>OX940881.1:41065000-46065000 GCA_954870665.1 Stratiomys singularior
ATGACATTTGGAATTCAAACGCCTTTATGACTTTTTAAGTGCTAGGGTTATTCTGAATGAGTTTTGCATGAAAATTTCGTGCATCATTGTTGAGGCTATTATTCGTTAGGGTCTAGAATGCCCGGTGTATTCGAATGGGGAAGTCGCACTTGTATACATACGGGCGCATCCAGACGCGCAACTTTAAACACACACACGCATTCACCTGCGCATCCATGTGCAATCAAATGAATACGCAAATGTAAGTATAAGAAAACACGCGAAATGACAGATTTCGGGTTAAGAAATTATCTGCCCCTGTCGGTAAAATATTTCAGAAGCTGCGCGGAATGATGATATCAGTTTTCTGCGACAACCGAGGGGAAAACAAGAAAATTTTCATTTTTCATCATGTCGATCCCTTTGAATAGAGAATTTGATCACGAAGAAAATCGACTTAAAGTTTGTGCGGCTTGTGGTCGAAAATTGGCTTTGGGGACAAAAAAATAGATTCTTTCAAAATTCGTGATAAGTTTTAAAAATTTTTTAAAAAGTGGATTAATGACAAATTTGACTTGTTGGATTCAAAATACCCGGCGAGTATTTGCATTATATGTCGACACACTCTCAGTAAATTTGAACGGGGATGTCAGAAAAGACCGTTACCCAAAATGACGGTGTACGAGACTCTTTATTTGCTGAAAAACACCAGGACGAGAAGCAAACTTTTAGGTTGTTCGATATGTAACTTGTATACTGTCTAACGGGCCGAGCAACACTCCATAAAAACAAAAAAAGGACGGTATTTACTGAAATTTTGATGAAGACATTACTGAAACTACATATATGTACGAGGCCTTGGAAATCGACAAAACAGGAAAAAATAATGTTGGTAGGGAAAAGTCGACGGAGTCAGGCAACAATAACATGGTGGTTTGTAAAATTTGTTTCGAAGAAGTGGAGAAAGGAAAACCCCATTTGTGTATTGCGCGTGAAGATAGGCCTGGTAACGTCGGTACCAAAAACTTGATCTCAACAATTCAGCGTCTTCCAGATAAACAACAAGACCAAATCGCTAGCTCGATTCTCCGACGGAAAACCGACGAGCTTGAAAGTACCTCAATGAATATTTCGAATATCATAGTGAACAGTAACGTGAAGTTGGCAACAGGCGGGCGTCCTTGTCGTGTATTTGTAAGTCCTTGCGAAAAAGTAACCCAGTTATTTCTTCTGAACGTTTGGATACTTTACAAGTGAACACTGGAGCTTCTTCAAGACAAATGAAAAATCACTAATTTCATTCGTTCTGTTGCTGGGAGAAAGTCCGTCCCATCACATCAGTCGAAACACACGACAGAAACTTAAAAAATGCTCTTGAATATTTATCACCAAGATCAAGTGGAAATCGACGTTGAAAATAGCGGAGCAAAAGAAAAACGGACTGTCATCTGGGCAAATGCTGAGGAGTTGATTGGATCTGTCGTTGAGAAGCGCGAGCTAGAAGGATTTTATTTAATAAAAATTATGGCTGATGGAGACTAGGAGTTTTTTAAGGTTTCCTTGGCAATGTTGCCAGCAAACGATGATCTATCGTACGGCAGTAATTTTGGAAAGGACATGCTAGCAAAACGATCAAAGTATTCTGAAGGTGGAATCGTCGGTAAAAACGCGAATTGGACTAGCGTCCAAAAACTTATCATGTTAGCCATAGTGCCCGGAATAAAAACCTGAAGGGTTTATTTGATTTGACTCAGCTGAATAATGTTCTATTTAAATTTGTAGCCGATTTTAAGTTACTTTTTATTGTCAATGGGCAGCAAACGGCCACCTCTACGTACCCTTACCCGTACTGTTTTGTGACTTTAAGTGAATTAAGAGATCGTGATCCCGAACAGAGGAAAATGATGCCTTGTGCTGATATTTTTAAACGTATGGACATTTGAAAGACTACCATAACCGACTTTGTGCTGATTTCTAAAAGAAAAAGCTTGCAAGATATTCAAACAATTCAGTGAATCCTCCTTTGTTTAGAGAAAGTACCAATTTGGCTGTGTTGGAAAAGTGCGTACCTCCCGAGCTTCACCTTCTACAAGGATTTGGTCTGGTTCGGTACCAATTTTGGGCAGAGAAACAGCCCTTCTTTGGCCAAAAAAATGAAACATAATTTCTAAAGGCTATCATAGGGAGGTTTTCGCAGGAAACGCTTGCAGGGGCTTGGTGAAAGACACTGACAGGTTGAATGATGCTGAAATACATCAGTAATATGGTTGCTTTCGGATTGTGCTGTCCATTGTAGCTTTTAAAACAATGGATTACTTGGTTCAAAACTGTTTTCGCGTGGCAAGAGGAGATTATGATGTTGTGAAATTAGTTGAAGATTTGCAAAAAGCTGTCGAAAGTACAGGGGTTGGCCATCACCCTGAAACTCCACGTTGTCCTAACTCATCTGAAAGAGTCTCCGGAGTTTCTAGACACCAACACTGGTTTGATGTTATGGTCAGAACAAGCTGGTGAAAGTGTCCTCCACGAATTTTTAAAATCCTGGGACAGATGTAAGATCAATGCGATTGATTGAGAATCTTACGGTGAGCACTTGCAGAATTTTCGTTTTGCACATTTAATGATCTCCAATCGCTCACTTCATGATGTGAAATTAATTTGAGAAGTCAAACGATTGTTTTGAGAAGATTTTGTTTTTTTGTACTTCAGAAATAAAAAATTTGTTGAAAAAAGTCCTTGTGTCTCTCTGTCATGTATTGTGTATGCAATAAAACCCCAATTTTATCTACTCGAACCATACAATCTCATTCGAATTCAATTCTTACTGAATATTTAAGGAAAATAAGCAGTCCCAATTTTTCTGTAAACGAATATCGACTCTTTATTGGATCTACAAAAGCGCCCCATACTCAGATTTCGGCGCCGTTTTCGGCAAACTTTCACGCCTTCAACGACACCGTGAGTACGTGTTTTGTCCCTAGTAGCAACAATAAAACAAACAAAAGATAACAGGACAAATTGGAGAAAATAAAGGCAAAAGAGTGTTCCATCCACGTATCGTCACTCAAGATCTGCACGTTGTGGAGAAAGCCATAATAACGAGGTGTGACCAAGATGGCAAATAGACAAGAGACATGAGTCACCCTTCTGTGACCTTTGCAAAGAGAAAATCCATCCTGCAAACTACTCCGGCTGCCCCGAAAGGAAAAGGCTAAGGGAAAAAATAGCCTCTGTGAAAACCAAAAAAGCAAATCTTGGCACCTCACCTACCGTTTACAGACGCTACAAACGCAATAACTCTCACGCTAACAAAAGTCCAATCACGCGTATCTTAGGATTAAATTGTGAAAGGACCGCCATGGAGCGTATCAGTACAGGGAACTCTTTTCTACGCTACTAGTAGGAAATGTAGATGGTATCAGGAATGTCACCAGGCGACCTCGAAAAAATCGCAGTATTTTGCCCAAAACATGACACAAAACATACACCTGTGCCAGGTAAACCCATTGCGTTGATAGATCTTTACCTCAATATCTATGGGAGCAAAAAAATTATTTGCAATTTGCCTTAACATAATTTCCCTAGTCTCCCATGAAAAAAGAATATTTATTTCTAATTGAACAAAATCCGTACAACTAGACATTGTAATCCTATACAAAAGAGTACTGAAATCTGCCCACAGGATCCTTGTGGATAAAAACCATATTCTCAGGAACGATTCGGGCAGCGGATCCACGATTCTATACCGCCATAATCTTTCGGTCGACCAAATAACCATTGACCACCCAAACATTTCCTGTAATGTAGCCACAATTAATATGGGGAGAACTAATGGGAACACAATAGGAAAATACTAATTGGGCCAGTTTATACCCAACCTTGGGGATAAACTGGAAATCCTATGCAAACATTTCTCGTTAGGATCTTAAATATAGGTTCTAACTATTACTCAATCATCCTGGTCGGGGACCTGAACGCCAGGTACGAAATGTGGAGAGACTCCACCAGGAACTTCAATGGCAAAAATATCAATCAGTGGTACCATTCGAACGCCTTCTTAACGTGTGTCATCATCAATGCAGGAAATGCGATATATCAAAGCAGCGATTTTTCCTAGATTACTTCATTGTGTCACATAATCTGTCACCGCGAAAGTCAACCTTCTATAAGTGCTCAACATTCTCATTAATATTTCACCACAATGGCCAAGTATTAAGGCTTTATCTGTCTATAGTCGTAGAAAATTTCGCTCCTATTCCCACATAGACTCGACAGACGTTACTAAATACCTCGAAAGTGTACTAGCCCCCATGCATCCTGTAAATAGAATACCATCCAACCATAGACACACACATCAAAAAACTCTCTGAGTCGAAACGAAGCCGACACTAGCGCTTATTACTGATGAAGGAAGCTTCAGAAGCTGAAGCGTTTATTTCATAGACACTTTAAGCGAGTTAGTCAGGAATACTTCACACTCAAGGCGGATATTAATGCCTGATAAATAAGGGAGAAAATAAGAAAGGAAATTAACGAAAACTACAAAAGTAGATTGAGTAATCTAAAGCCATCTGTGGAAGTCTTGAAAGAAAGACACATCATAACAGGACGACAGGAACAAAACTTCAGTATCGATAGACATCCTGTTAAACGTGTAGAGCAGTCCTTTTTCACATTCGATACAAAACTTCAAGTAATTTCCTCTTTTACAGTTATCTATACCGAGAAAGGAGCCCGGAAAACGTGCAAACACACGAGATAATTTCCTTTGTAAAAGCCAGCAACATCGGCTACCAGGGCTCATATTAAACCATCTTCTTCTACATCAACAAGATGGTGTCATCAAGACATGATATTTCGGTTACTTTTTCGCTCATAAGGCCACAGTTGAAGAGATTCCAGCCAGCATGAATAGCAAGTCCTCCGCTGACCTGCATGACATCCCCAACAAAGTACTGAGGAAGTGAGGAGCAGTTCTTACTAACAGATGAACGATCATCGGTAAAAATTGCATCAATTGGTCACTTTCCTCCAGCCTGGAAACTGAGCAAGGTTGCCCTCATTTCAAAGCTACATTGCGATGGTAATATTAAAAATTTCAGACCTTTTTCACAACTGTCTAACATAAGTAATGCCCTGGAAAAAATCATCCTGCGTAGCTTTAAGGTGATCTCTCAAAACCTGATTCCAGAATTGGAGTCTGGATTACAACAAAAGAAGTCAACATGGCAGGCAATAATGCTGATGCACGATACGATCGGTAATAACGTGCACAAGAAACAATGCACGATTGCTTTCGCACTGGATCTCCAAAAGGTCTTTAACTCCGTTTGGACTGACGATCTAAAATTCAAGATCTTCCCTTAAAAGGATCATTGATAACTTTCTACTAAACAAAACCTTAACTTTAAAAATCACTTATCAAACTTCAACTCCAATACCCATCCTATTAGGGATGCCTTTTCAATGCTTACCTTCCTGATGTTCCGAACCGCACGAACTCTACAAGTAGAAACCAAATCCAATCTTGCACCCGGGAGTTTATTACCTTTGCAGACGACATACTAGTACTAGCCAGTCACGCGCTTCCCGTTTTCGCTGTAGAAAAGGTGCAAAGAGCAGTCGACGAAATAGACACAAGACACATAAAATATTGGGGGCTCAAATAAATGCCTGGAAATCGTAGTTAATATGCTTCCGTAGCACTAGCGGGATAGGACACAGTTGAGAGCGTTGATGGCGAGATAGTACCGCGTAAGGACACCATTATGTATTTGCCTGTGACTTTCACCAATAGCTTCAAAATGAACCCCAACGCAAAGAAAGCTATAATCAGTGTTAAAGGAGCAGCACTAATTTCATCCGTCTTTTCTCTAGATCCGTTTTCCCACATGTAAAGCTCCTTATGTATAGAACGTTAACCTGGCCAATTATCACCTACTCTTTTCCAACCTGACTGACTATTTCACCGACAGTAGCGATAGAAATATTTGAAAGAAGAAAGTTCCTAATAATAATTGACACTGAAGACGGGAGCAACTTACTCCCGGAATATATATCTGTCAAAATTGAAAACATAGCAATCTGGAATGAAAAACCAAAAATTAAAATCCATTTTTTTAAATTTTATTTATATATAGTTTTTGATGTGTAATGATGAAACCAGGTTTCTTCAATAGTGACAACTCGACGCAAAAACTCCTTCGGATCTCGCTTAAATTGCTTTAAACACTGCATCGAAGCGAACAGCCGCATCTGCTTGTTGTCCACCGTGAGCAATTGCGGCACCCATCGGGCCGACCATTTTTTCATCGCTCACTTATCATGTAATATATTAATTGCCGGTCGACACACCTACGCCCTCTTCTACTTCGCGCACCTTCGTTCGTCAATCAGCGAGAATCGTTTCGTAGAATTTTTGAACGATTATCTAGGTAATTACGTCAGCCGGGCATCCTTGTCGCTCCATATCAAAATGAATATTCGCCCACATTTAAATTCATTGTACCAATATCTAATTGTGGTCATAGATGGCTAAGTGGCCCCATAAACAGCACCCAAATTTGCTTTTATCTCCTATTAATTCCATCCAAAAACAAAAAGCAAATTACCGACTGATATCCCTTTTCCATCTTAGCGATAATCACGAAATACGTCTTCCTCGAATGGCTGCCAGATCCAAACAAACCTATCAATCGGTCTGAAATTTGTTTTATCGTCGTTCGATTGATGGCAGCACACGATGATAAGATCAGCTTCTCTCAGGAGCGCCATCTGTTGTCAAACACGGGCACTTATTGAACCGTCCCGGTATACCTCGCAGTTAAAACCCAGTTGCAGTTTAGGAGAGTTGCATGCTTAGGAGGATGAAATAAAGATGGAGGATGAAAAATGAAATAAATAAGATAATTACCAGCAAATTAAGTAAATGTTTATGATAGAGAAGTCTTTTTAAGGCGCTAAATATAATCGAAACGTGGAGGAAATAAATGACAATAATTAATAAATAAATGTCATAAATGCAAAATTTATGACGAGCGCAGGATGGTATGACCGGGTTGAAGTAACTTTTAGGCAATGACAGAGCGCAATCTTAAAGCTAAATGAGCGACTTGCGCTGTTTGATAGCTCGAATGAATTGTATGTTCTCGCATGGGACGCGGTTCACTGAGAAAGCAAGCAAACCGAGCCAAGTTCGGACCTAACTTTCAATTCTACGCTTTGCTCTGACAGCTCTGTTGTTCAAAATGAACTGTATATGGAATTAATGCTAACGGATTTCGGAGAGTACTATTAATGCCTAAGTGTGGTGTTGTCCCTAAAAAAGGGTTGCGTATCCAGCAGTATACAAGTTGGAGGTCCTGAATGTAAACTCGTTCCTCATCAAGATGTAATTAGGGACGCCATTTGACGAATCTCAACTCTTGTCCAAAGAGGCTGTGAGATAAGACCTAGTCAACGCAGGTCCTCTCAATAATATTTGCAACGAAATGGGCATGGGATTTGAATGTTTGGGTGTCCGTAAAAACTTCTTTGCAGCAAGGCTGAGGGACAAAAACCGGTTGTAAAATGCAGGAAGTGTTGGCGATTATCAAAGAAAGCGAATCGCTGCTCGCGTCTGCTAATTGAAGCCTAATTGGGTTCATAGAAAGGAAGCCAGAGTTCAAAAGAGGATGGACGATAATGACCAAAAGATAAGAAAAAAAAAATTATGAATGATGGATAAGCCAGCAATTCTGGACTATCTAAAAAACTTAAACTATGAATCGTAATATTAGAATTCGATAAGCAAAAGTATAACTTTAGTTTACTTTTTCAGCTTTGTTCATGAATTGCCTTTGAAAATAATGACAAATTGGTTTAAATGACAAGTCAATATTTCGAAAAAAAAGGCTTCAGGACATAAATTTGCCATTGGAGTAATTACAATTTCATCGCAACAAGTTGTTGGAGAATCAAACAGTTTTTCGGTGGTTACCAAAAGAATCATATTATGTCACAGTCCTGTGAGCAATTCATCCCGGATTTGTGGAATATTTGGATAACAGTTGTCTAATTTATGCTGAATTGAGGAAAATATATAACATCATAATCCTCAACAAAGATCAAATGCTGCCACGAAGATAAATTCAAGTTTTTGTGTCCTTGTATCCACAAAAGATGTTTTCTTTTAAGATGGCATGATTTTCTATTTTACACTATCAAATTTGTGTTTTGTGAGGGTTTTTAAAGTTTTTAAGAATTTTTTTTTTAAGTTGGTAGAATTTACGGCAATGTGCATATGGCAAGATAATATTCAACTGAAAGCAAGATATTTAGTATGGAACACTAGGAATAATCTAAATTTTCCCTTGGATTCAAATAACAGCCGCCGAAATTCCAAAAATCTCGTAAGGATCTCTTTTACTTAGTGGAAAACTGGATAGAATGTGGCGTCAGCTTAATGATTGAAAGCTCATAAAGCACTTGGTTTCTGGGATTTCTGGCTATCTAATAATCAAGCATCGTATCAGCCACATTTAATCGACTTTCTTGGTTGAAACCTTTTGGCCAAATCACTCAAATACTACTGCAAAATATTGTCACGCTGGTTTAATTGACTCACTATCCAAACTACGGAACTATCCTTCCTTTGAAAATCAAATTTGAGGACCGGCCATGAAATTTATTTGCTCAAAATGGGTTTACTTAACGCTGCTAAGGATGATTGCAAAATACGAACAAGCCATCACTATTCCTTTATGTCACCGTTTTCCCAATGTTTACTTTCGTCATTTCCAATTAATCTTAATGGCACCCGAATAATATCAATAACAAAACGTTGGCCAGCATAGTCCAGCGAATACACTTTGAAAGCCGAATATTCATATGAAATTATATCTGGATGAAATAATGGAGGCCAAAATTGAAACTATTGATCATGTCGTTCTGATACTGTTCTGCTAAAAATACTGTGTCAGCATAAAAACCATATCGTCCAAGTTTTCCCCCAACAGGGGATGATTGCGCCTCCATGAAAAACAGAGAAACTGCCAGTTGGGCCAGCGAGCGTTTCATTTGCAGATATCACTTCAAAGTACCATTGAAAAGCTTTCAATGGATAATTTTAGCTTGCTGATAAATTCCCGATTTTATATTGGAATTCATCCACCCGAAATGGCTCCGCTGCGAGGATTGGAGTTGAATGTTGCGATTCGACCCCACTTCTGCCCAATCCGGAGTCCACCACTAGCATCGACACATTGTCACTAAATTATAAATAAAATAAAATCTAGAATTGCGCCAGGTACGTGCCGCGTCCAGGAGCTGTAACTTTTTCACAACGATGGTTTGCTGGTAGCATTCTTAACTTCCTCAAGTGCATTAACTTGGATTTCGGGGACGGGACATATTTACACTTGCGGGGCTAGCGTTGATTGCGATTGAAGCTGGTATCGCACAGACAATCATATTCGGGGTCAAAGGACCTTTTGGATTTGTTCCAAATTTTAAGTACGGAAGCGAATACAATGTGCAGGGAATATGTTGTTGGCTGTAGGATATCTGGGCGCGTGAAGAGGGCTCGAGTGATCTTTATCTTTTCCACACAAGTTCGTGAAGGTTTTGGGTTGTCGTCTAAGATGTTCTGTTGCTCACAGATGGCTAAACCAGCGCAGAATAATCAAGGAGTCCTAATAAATTGCTTAGTGGCCTCTAGAAAAGTAAACAAGATTGGAAAATTCAAAAGTTGTTTCTATGCACAAACGTTGAATTAATTACTGAATCAACTTCAATCTTTAACATGCAAATTCTTGCCGTTATCTCGAAATCAAAAGTCCTGGGGGATGGAATTTATTGCACGGCAATAAATTCCAAATATATTGTCTGTTTTGAATAACTACGCCGAGAACACTATTGCGCAATCTTGAAACAACCATCGTAAAATTTTGATTCCAGCCGAGTTGGAATCGAAACTTAAAGAATGTGAGAGCAGTGACTTGAATCCTTTCCGTTACAGAAACATGCCCCCGAGGCTCCTTAGGCTTGGTATTGAACATACAGGCATAGTTAGTCAATGCACCCACGTCGTCACATGACTCGAAGAATATAGAAATAAGTTTCCTGTTTGATGCAGACGCTTGGATGCCTCAAGATAGGTACAAGGATACCTACATAGCACACATGATGTTCGTACTTATATCAAAGCGGAAAATGCGATAGAAATGCCTCCCCTGCATCGCCTGCTGGAAGACAATACACGTGTGAGATCGAAACGCGATTGGAGATAGCAGGGAGGAGTGCCAAGTGTCTGATTTTGCACACCCTCCGAAACCGCTTCAAGGAATCTTCAGAGAAAAAGCTCATCCATCTGCCGCTAGTCGACCGTTTGCCAGCCTGCTAGCCTGCCAGCCTACATCTTGCCGCGACTCCTCGCCTATTTTTTACAATAGAATTCTGCTGCAATATTGGAAAAGGCGGAAAATTCGGTTTGGAAAATTGGCTTGCTCTCCGTGCTCGACGGCATAGCCGGCGTGGTCGGGCTTGGTTCGGAGCTTTCGAGTTGTTTGAACGGTAGCCGCTTGGAATATTAATGCACCCCAACATCAACCCCATCCCCTTGCAGGCAGGAAGCCATGTGGACGGCGGCAAGGCTTGCGCGTAAACGGTTATTATTTGACTGCAGATTTGTCTGGCTAAATCCCCGCATGGTATGTAGGCAAAGGAAAGCAAAGCGATTCGAGGCAAAGTAGCTATTTCATAAACAAACATTGACTTTATGAACGTACCCGTATTGACTTTATGGTATGTTAATGATGGTGGTTAGAAAGTTGTAATTCGCGGTGAGAAATACAATTTTAGGTGCGTCTCAGTTGCGATTTGCTATAATAACGATTGCTTAAGTAAGCCCGGTCGATAATTTTCTCTATGAATCCAACAGTTCACGGATAATGGCTTTTATTCATATTACAGCAGGCGCTCGGCGGTTGCTCCTTTGTGCACTTAGCGCTAGTACGTTTCTGCAGGACATCTATTCCCAAGGCTATAACAAAACACTCCAAAATCGCATTATCATTTTTCCGAGCATTCTCTATTTTCCTATCAAATCGTCCTGGCGTTCCACGGAAACTGGAGATATTTATGAAAAGCGATCTTTTCAAATATTCCGCTTTACAACATATTGTTTAAGGCTGACTGACTCCCTGTCTTCCTTTTATGTATGTGTTACATACATATTAAATAGTTACTTTTAGCTGGTTGTTGAACGACCATTCCCCTTTCCATTTACTTTGTCTTGCATTTTTTATGAAGTCTTTCATTCCACACTTCTGGCTTGTATTTGATTTTCTTGTTCTGTTGCTCGACTATTCCTTCCGTTGTTATTCATGAATTTTATTTGCACTTGTATCTCCTTGTTGCCAGCATGATTGTTTCAGCAGGTTGAATTTTTATGGCTTTTGCCGAGGCTAATATTCCAGTTTTATTGTTCTTGTACATTTTTACGTTAATTATTTCTGCCACAATCCGTACCAACCGAGTGCGAATCGAATGATATCATACGTGAAAATGAGATCCTCGAGCCTAGTAAAGTTGATACCGATACAATAACATTAAATCGCATTGCTAAGTATTCAAATGGCTTGAGAAGGAAGTCAAAGTTCTTTTCTAGAAATCCAAAGGGCACAAAGATATACTCCCTGTAGCTACGGCAGAGTATTTTGCATATCGTCTAGTTAGCCTAGTCGACGTCCGATATCAATTTCAGGATGTATGTACATCTTCTTGTCAAATTCACTTCAAACCAAGAGATTCACATGGTTCTATAGCTTTAGTCCTTGCTAAATCTCTTCTAGTTTCTGATACAATCGATTTGGAAATAAAAGTCCTGGATTGCTTATTGTGTAACTATATGTTAAATAATGTGGTACATGCGACGTTATAGCACATAGAGGTTACTTTTTTAATATCCTTGTTGATGGGATTTTTGGCATTATGGCGAACGAAAAGGCTTAGGGACTAGCTGAAGCACCCGCGCGCGAGCTGAGATTGCTTCAAAATAACTTTTTTGTAGTGTATCACGCAAATGGAACGTGGTAAGCGTAGCGGCCGTTTCATGGCCATGCTGAAAGGTAATTGCATGTATAATTTATTTCCTACACATGTAAATGAACGACACTGGCGCAGGAGTACTCTTTCTACAATTATCCCATCTAATTATGCTGTCAGAAATTATTCAATTATTTACTTGGACTCAGCACAGTAACAGCGTTAGTTAAATAAACTAAGCCCCCGGGTCAAAAAATTCAGCATAGCTCAGTTCTGAAATCAAGTCATCGAGAAATTCTTGGTCAACATATACTTCTATTTTGACTGGAAATATCTCAGTTTGAATAACCGAAAAATGAACATAACCAAAAAAGTGTTCAACAACGGTCAAACATATCTTGGATAAAAGCAAAGGAATCATTATCTATGAGTAACTTAGTTACAACTTTTTAGGTCAAATGTTATCTGAATATTTTAATTTAAACTGGATACTCAAGTTCTCAATAAGGACCTAGACTTTGTTGCAGGTTTCTACAAGGTAGTTGATAGCACAGTAATCGAAAGTTTACTTCGAAGAATAGCGAACGTAGTGCCATAGCGTAAGCACATACAACGCTAACACTTCAAACTTACTCCAAATCTAACAATATTCGATCATAAATTGATCGAAAAGTTATTTGGATTGGTAACGTCCCTCTCAATTTAGTGATAAGCCTGCATATCCCTCCTGTAGCTTTTGCGAGAAATCGCAATACAAATTGAAATCTCTTTGTGCTTTTTCTGTCCTTGTCTGAGAGAAGTCAACCGAGAGTTATGATGCTATGGTGATACCTAGAGTTTAGATCTTAGGTAACAGACAAATAACAAGAAAACCGATTGAATCTGAATTTATGAGGTTAATGAAACCCTAATTTATGCCGTTCATAAAAACCTTACGGAAAGGTATGCGAGCTGTATCAGTAACCAAAGGTAGTTTGAGGAAATGGGTGGTTAATTGACGATTTTTTAGCCATATATTTCACACAAATGTCGTTTTTATCGCTTGTGAAAATCCCTTTGAAGTGAAGAAAGTACACAGAGTACACTGTTAGCGTGTAAAACCGCAAAACATAGTCACAATTGTCGTTCGGAAACGTGAAAAAACGTCGTTCTGGTATCTATTCATACGCTTAATCATGCAAAGATAACCATATTTTATAGTACCTGAAAGATAACCATAAGCCGAATCATGTGTATTTGGGTTCTTAAGTTTTCATATTTGTGTGCATACTTTTCCGGTTTTACCAATTACTTTCATTTTATTTCTTTCAATTGAATAAGTCAAAACTATTCAGGCTCAAGCTTCTAAAAGTTACACTTTTCAAATATAAAGATTGATACTAAAAAATACGTTTCATTTACTTATAGCGTAAACACAACTAGGATGGGTGGCCGATTTATGTTAGCCACATAATAGGATTTCAGCAATTGTCTCACAAGGACTTCGTCATCTTTTCAATTTTCAAAGAAAATAAAAACCAAAATATCGTCTTTTTCATATTTCGATTTTACAATAGTTCCTTCATTTGATCTCTTTGGTAGAATTTTTGCCATTGTATCCTTGAAAATTTTCGACAATGTTCTTGTTTGCTGCCCTGTCAGCAAGAAAAGAATTGTCAAGCTATTGACGAGCACGGCGATTTAGAGGCTTTCACTATTTTTCTATAATGTTTTCCAGTATTCGTCGTACGAAGCAACAAATGCCATATTCAGGATATCGTAAAACGTAGCCATAGGCTTTAATTCGTCTGCCGACTACGTGACATCGAGGAACACATTTGGTCGAATTGATCGACGATTCCTTTTGTTTCAATATAAAAATGAATCATTTTAGGCTTGCGTGTTGTAGGATGTAGCGCGCCTTATTCATCACATGATAACGGGCCATTTTGGGTAGTTTCGGTTTGAATGAAACTAAAGTGAATGGCCCATCATAACCGAATATGGATGTCCCTACACGGCTGGGTCGAAAATTTTTCAACCCGTGTAGTCTTGCTCTCGTATTTAATCTTGTTGTGCCAACCAAAATCAAAAAAGGAAGTCGTTTTCAGCAAATTCTTTGCTAAAGGAGCTGTCATGAACCAGCTGGCGCAGGTCCTATTTCTGTTGCTCCCATGAAAAGATTTTGCGAGTTTTTTTTTCAGATAAAACGCTCTGGGCTAATGGACTAGCACATTAGTCTCAGTGCATTTGCCCAGATAAGGAAGCCATTAATATTTTTACTCCGAATTTATTGGGCTTATTTGGAATGTTGTTACAAACAGGATGTCGACCTGGAAACCAAGAAGCTGTTCATCAGTTGTCACTTATAGTACAGGAATGTAGTTAGATAGAGAGTGACTTACAATCACTTCCCATATTTTTCTGGCTGGTGCAAATGAATTCTTTGTTGTCAGAACTGGCCGAACAGATTTGTGATGCATTCGAGGCATTCTACCAGGAATTCAAATATGTTCCTCTTCATAGCAGCAACGTATTTCTCATCTGAATGCAAACAACCACAAGAAGTTCAGCTGTGCTCAGGTGATTTTCCTTAACATCTGCTGAAAGTGTCAACATTCCAATTTTGCTCGAAATCCATAACAATTTATCACAATATTAGATCTTACCATTGTATTAGATCTTTGAAGTTTTTTAGTTGGATTTCCCAGTTTGGCCATCCGGCTTTTTCCTTTAAGATTATCGATTAAAATAGTGTATTCCAAAGGACCGAAAAGAGTTTTATTGATCTGAGTTCGACTTTTACGGGCTCAAATAATATCGGAAAATGATGTTGCAATGTCCCTTCGGTCCAATATACCGATGGTCTGTTACGTGTCGTTCTTGGGACTGGTCCGCAGGCACCGCCCTTTTACCAAACCGTTTGGGGAGTATTGCTCTGGATGTCCACAGCAATTCCTGCCCGGAAAGTAACCGACCGGAGCACTCGGTCCCGGTAGGTCCGCCGAAGATGGGCGTGGGCGCCACTCGCTTTTACCGATCCCACTTCGCCTCCAAGCGACAATGCGACGGGGCCGATACGGCTTCCGCGGAGGAACTTCCGCACCCTCGAAACCGTTTGGTTCTGCAGCGATGACTGAAAGAATTCACTTACCGTCCGTGTTGCTCTCACTAGCAGCGAGAAACTTGCGGCAATTTGCTCCTTAGCCTCTGTTTCCAGTTTCTAATATTATGTATCTTACACAGCTACTTATATCCTCATTACCTTACGACCTAAGCTATTATTCTGTGTCTTACACAACGACTTATATCCTAAATACCCAACGACCTAAACGTCGAATGCTCGTACTTTGCTCGGTTCGGCTAATTAACGGCAAAAATAGACATGGAACGTTACCTTCACCCTCGCGATCTTACACCTCCATCCGTTTCCATGTTCCCCTTGAAGTTCGCAGTTCACAACTTTCCGCCGATCTCTCTCGGCCTCACGTCTCGGATATCCACCAACTGATCGTATGTTTTTGGCCGCCGAAAGCCTTCTAGAACACACCTATAATATTAAGCTTACAGTTTTTCCACATTTCCTTTTCCGCACACTTCATTAACCACCAGGCGATTTTCACATAATTAAACTTAGTTAAGGTGTTTGTTGCAGGACCACTGCTTCCACAAAGACAATCGGTCGTTTAGTATCGCACGCACTACTTCCAGTCAATAGGTTAATTTTAACGGCTCATACACTTGTATGTGAAATAATACGCCCTACTTTTCCATCGAGTAACCACCGCACAAAACCTTTTCACGCACGATTTCGCGTCGAACTCTAAAGGCTGAGGACAGGACTACTCGAAACACTACTACAGAACTACGCGAAAACAAGTTCTTTAACAAGGCGGTTTCCGATAATCCAAGTGGCAATTGATTCGCGTCAATGACAGCGTTATTCACCTATTTAACACAAACTTGGAATCTTTAAAAAAGAATGGCCGTAACGAACACTCCTCGTATCGTCTGATGATCAGTCCCCCTAAAGAGACCGCCCCGTTTCTTGCCACTTCCTTTCAAAACCTGTCATTTAGCGGATTGAACATCCTCCCGTTGCGGCCGTTCAACTTCCGGGCGATAATCCATCCGGGACTCGACCCGCTCCTTAAGAACTGTGGTAATTGCTGTGTGATGAGTTTTACCAACCGCACCAGATTTCACCACACTTCGCCTCGACCCTTGACCGCTTAAAGGTGACAGTGTTTGCTTTGGTTCGAGTCGCGGAAGTCGATCGAATTTGCCGCTGCTCGGCGGCCTCCATCATCGAGTGTTCTCCCACGGCTAGTTCGTTATCCTTATGATTATAATCAATATTCCGATGCTAACTCTAATGCTATAAGTTCAAATACCACTCTAACTACCATTCTATCGTTACAATTTAAATTCATACTATATGAGTTTTCCTTACCACTAAAGTTGCACTATTTTATCTAATCGGTACGAGCATCTCACCGTGAAAATTCCCTGGTCATTTATCGAGCAACAAATCCAGCTCCTACTATCGCGGATCAACAGAGGGAACTGATTTGAGGCCGAAATACAATACTGGGAGACTGCAATTGGTATATCGAAAACTGCAATAACCTCGCGTTATACTCGCTAATGAATTTGTTCATATTACGAATTCAATTCATTGATTCATTTGCAAACTTTTTAGAAATGGAAAGTAGTAAGTAGGTCCCTTTTTTAATTATTTTATATTCTGCAAATATATTTTTTAGTTTAGCATTATTTTCAAAAAAGGAGCTGTTTCGAGGTCGAAAAAAACAATCAAGTGGACATTCAAGCTAAATACCATAAATAACAATGGTAAAAATATTGAACCTACTGCTGAACCTACGATCTCAGATAATAAATACGATGTAAGAAACGAATTCAGATAATAAAGGAAACGGTATTTCCACATAAATAAAAGAATGTTTGTCCACATGCATATAAATAGACGTAGCACTGAAGAACGAGAAACCTCAGAAAAGAAATAATAAAAATTTTTGAAGAAAACAATTCTTATTATTTCCTTCCCTTGATATGAAATATTTAAAAAAAAGTACAACGTGTAAATTTTTAATTTAGTTTTGTACATTTTTTTTGGTATCAGAAATCATTTAGTAGGTGTTCTAGTTTACATTTTATTTCGATTGTGGGTTATTTTGAAGTAAGTCCTTTGGATTTTCGGTTAATTTTGGTACTTTAGCAAGAAATCATGAATTTTCAAATGCCGGAAATTCGGCGTTTTTAAGCCAGTAATTGTGCTGGTAGAGCTGTAGGGGTCTTGGAGCCAGGGGCCAACGTTTCGTGGCTGAAAGCTATGTGAGTTTAAATACTCACAGGGCTATTCAAAACATACCTTTGGAACCAGTATCAGATGATCGGGATGGTATCGCAGGAAAGTGCCTCAGGAATAGTTTGTGTCACCATCGCCCGGGAAGGATGGGAAGACAGAAGACACATTAAAATACCAAATTACTGCGAATAACTGATACCCTTGGGCAGCAACCAAATGATCAGGAATCGTTTGTACGAAGACCAGAAAAGTTCCAGTGGCCTGTCACGTCGTAGAAATCGTTCAAGGTTTGCACGTCAACATCTTGAACAGTAGAGACGTGGGGGAACGCCTAACGGTACTTTTCAGAAATGAGTTTGAAGGGCAGCTTTATGATAACAAACGACCACGTATGAGAGTATGGAGAATAATTATTGAAAAATTACGTTATAGCTTCACGAACATGACAGGCTTGATGGACTTATTGTGATGTTCTAGGCGGGATCAGTTGGCAAGGTACAACTTACCTTGTTTTTCTGAAGCAGACGACACATCCAATATCAAACAAATAAAAGAGACAACGCAGCTGGTGTGTTAAGTTTGCAAATTAAAAAGCCTTTGAAATTGATGAAAAATTAGGGATCAAGTAGGTCCAAGCCAGGGGAATAAGGAGGATGCTCAAAAACGTCCCATTTAAATGAGACCAATTTTTCTTGGGTTAAACGGGTAGAATGCGGACGAGCATTATCCTGAATCAAAAACACTTGGCGAAACCCCACAGTAGTACTCTGCGTTGATAGTCTTGCCTTTGTCGAGATATTCAATCAAAAGAATTCCTCGATAATCCCAAAAACTGTTGCTAACACCTTGCATGCGGAGAAAAAGTTTACGATGTTCGCCAACCCGTAGCAACTTGTAGGCTCATACACTGCTCATCGTGTACAGACGATTATTCTCGATAAATTTCACTAGCGGATATTTTTTTTTAGTTAAAAAGCGTTTCACACTACGCGGTTCACATTTGGACGCTACTTCTATTGTCGTCTCAACTTTAAATCGTTGTACAAAAACACAAGAATAGTTTTGCCAGGCTCACCGATGCGTCAAATTGGTTGAGGTCGATAAGAAAACATTTCGTTAGTTTATCTTTTCACCATGCGGAGCGCTGCCACGCTTAAACTTACTTTCTGACTGGCCCTCGTACATATAAGGCATTGCATACTATACTAGTTTGATCTTGAACACCGCAAAGCGTAGGCTCATTTGAAGATAGACAGAATTTATGGAGAAAATACGCTAACAGAACGAATACGTCAAAACTAGTTTCATCGTTTTCGTTATGGGAAATGACAATTTACGAATCCATCACGATCAGGATGGCCTGAGGAGGTGACAGATCTTGATCTTAGTCATACATTTAGATGAAGAGATGACCATTGCAGAATTATTGGAGAGGTTCGATGGTTTCCATGGTTAATTTTTCGAATCGATTATGGATATGTGGGATTGTTGAATGGACTTTTTTCGATTACTTATTTTTTTCTACGGGATGCTGCTGCTGCTCGTAGTTTATTTCCCGTCGATGGTGAAACCATGATCTCTTATTCTTCTCCTGCAAAGTTCACAGCTTGAAATATTGTTGGAGGCGCTGTGAATATCTTCTTGAAATATTGTAGCCATGTGTTTACGATAACGACTGGGCTTTCTAAGGTTGATCCTTGTGCTTTTTTGCAACGATTAATTCGTGTATTGAACCTTCCTCCCTTTCGTTTGACGGTCGAAGCAAGGTTTTGGTGGTCAGACGCTTCTTTTTTGGCATACATTCATAGTATGCCATGGTAGGGTGTTATAGTTATGTATTAGTTAGGCCCGGATTGGGCACTGAATGGGTTCTTTGTACAACGTTTTCCTTTTTCCCGCCGCGCCAAATCAATCTTTCGGAAATTTCTTTTCCAGTACTTTTTCTGCTGCTTCAGTTGCTACCTCTCACTGTCATCCTCACGGTTTTGATGTCATCACTGCCCTCTTCCACCAACAGAGGTGTCTTGATACGGTTCTCTACTGTTGACATGTATATGGATGTTACTGAGGTATCGTTTGGCCTTTAGAGCTGGTATCTTTGGGTAATTTTTGTTCTTGATCGTAGTTCTTGGAGTTGTGGCATTGGAACTTGACCCTTAGAAGGTACTGGTCTGAAACGCTGATAGTGTCGCTGAACAATACTATGTCGAGAATGTATTGGAACGTGGTCGCTTTGATAGAATGTATGACGATCTGGAGGTGTCCAAATTCTGATGTGGATGGTCCGATGCGTAAATTTCTTGAATTTATTTTAAAGCTTTTGCTGGTAGCGAAGTCTATCAAACGCTGGCCATTGTCGCTGGTCTCTGCTTAAAGACAGTGTCCTCCTGGTGTCTCTCAATGAGCGATTCTTCGGCCAAGTTTAGCATTGAAGTCACCCAAAGCAATTTAAATGACTTTTGATGGGAAAGCATCTACCCTCCGTTCTAGGATGCTGTAAAATTTATCCTTGATTGTCTGCTCCTTGTTTGCAGTTAAAATTTAAGTTAAACTCAAAATTCTCTGTGTTTATGTCTCGGTAGGCGCATGACAGTTAAACAGCAAGGCATTGAAGAATTTTGTCTTTAAACGAATTGCAAACAATCTATATTGAGCTGAAGGATCTTCACTTAACGGGCTTATAATCGGTGAAAATTTGTTTGTGAATATTATCCATAATGAAAACTATTCCAAACTTATGACTTTCGTGTGTCCTTTCTGTGTTCAACACGATGTGAGCTCGCAAATTTATCTTTTTATTTCCGTGTCATTTGGTCTCTTGTACCGCGAAGATATTGATTTTATAATCTCTTACTTCATCACGAAGTTTTCGCAATGCATGCGGGCTGTTCAATGACTTGACATTCCAAGTTACAAAAGGATAGTCCTTACTACACTGCGAGAGCTCATTCTTTTTCCATTAGTCCTAACTCCATTATGGGTGACACTAACTGTTGTTAACAAGGGTTGTCACTGCCTCAGCTTAGACACTCACCCCCCCCCCCCCCCTTAACACTGTCTTGGGGTAGTACGGCACTGGTTTAGTCAAGTTGGTGGCATTGAATTTGTTATATTATATCGGACGTCCCGACTGAATTCCCGCCACCACTCCGCACTTTTTATCGATTGTCAATGTAGAGGGGTAATTCAAAACATATTGAGCCAAGTTTTATAATGTATTAATTCGAGATCTGACTCAAAATCTAATGTTTTTCAGAGGGACTATGAGCTTCTTGTGTTGTGATAAATGTTTCAGAAAGTAGAAAAAGGTAAATGTAGTAGAATGATCATATGAAGTGGGTGAGCCAGATAGCAACTGTTTGATATTGTATATATAGTTGGTCTGTAAGGCGATTCCTCCACCGTATACTCTTTTTGTTGTTGCTATAGTTGTTCCAGATGATATGCTTGAAATTACCCCTTTCTCAAATCAATACAGGAGACTAATTCGTTTTGGAACACCAGAGTCTCGAGTAGGTCAGAGAAGTATTCACCATATTTGAAATGTAAGGAGGCAACAAAAAGGCATTTTGTGAAATTTTGTTTTCGGCGGTACTGTAGTGCGCATTGGATGAGTATGGCAGTGCATATACCATCATTACCGTTCAGAGTAACATCAAAGTCTTAAAAGTCACCAAAGTCATCAAAGTCATCAAATTCAAAAATAAGGGTAACACATCGACTTTTACAACGAAAACTAGAGCGGAAATGATTGACGTCACTCTAATCACAACAGAGGCATTAGAGGATCTGCACGGCTGGAGAGTATGTGACTCACGTAGCACGTCGGAACACCAATCTATCACCTTTCAAGTGAGAAGAGGCGAGAAGACCCCATTGGTCTACTGCAATCGTAGAAAAGCGGATTGGGACGGCTACACCAACGCTACTAAAAGATATATAGATTCACACCAGGCGAATCCATTGAGAAGTCGAATGGACATCGACAATGAAGTGAGATACATCACAAGTATACTGGTCGATAGTTCTGGGTACTTACAATTAACCAAATAGTGGAAGACCTCAGCGGGAAGGGTTTCAAAACGATAGCGTATGCTGACGTTATCGTTATACTGATAAGTGGAAAGTTCCCGGAAACCATGTCGGAATTGATGCAGACCGCACTCTCACATCTTTTTGAGTGGGCGAAGCTAAACGGACTGCACATCAATTCCGACAAAACGGAGCTTATACTTAACACAAAGCGCCGTAAACCGGAGACATTTTCACCCCTGACCATTGACGGAAAACATATCAGTTTAGTAAACAAGGTGAAATACTTAGGAGTAACCTTGGATAGTAAGCTAACTTGGACTCCACACATAGGAGCAGTCAGACGGAGAGCTCCAGCGGAGCTCTTCACAATGAAAAGACTAGTCGGGAAAACCTTGGGAATAAAACCCAAAATTGCCCACTGGATCTACACAACAGTAGTGGGGCCACTAACCACCTACGGGAGATTGGTTTGGTGGCAGGCATTATAAAAGAAAACCATTGCAAAAGAGCTAGAGAAGATCAAGCGAATGGCCTGCCTTGACATCACAAGTGCTATTAGAACTACGCCAACGGCTGCAATGAAGATAATGTTTAATCTCATGCCACTCGACCAATTCATCTTCAGAGAGGCATCACTTGCAAGCATAAGATTAAAACCCACATATGGGTTATCCAACCACACTCAAACGGGGCACGTATGCATTTTAGAAAAAATGGAGAGAATGGCCCCGTCAACTAAAAGGGAGCTGGATAGAATTCAATCAATATGCGACACAACGATTCCATACAAGGTCAGCATTCCGACCAGAGAAGCGTGCAGGATTGCACATCTGGAAGTGAGATTATAATCTACACCGATTGTTCCGAAACGGATGAGGGAAGCGGCGCCGGGATCTTTTGCCCAGATCACCCGTAACTCAACCGAAGTTATAAACTGAAGAGCCACATCACAGTTTTCCAGTCGGAAGTGTTTGCAATAAAAACGGCTATAGAAGCGGCAACAAACAACCTTAATGGAAGAATACAAATACTCTCGGACAGTAAGTTGGCACTGTAGGCGCTTGCCTCTAACCTCGTAGTTTCACAACAGGATAAGCCGAACTCTTTGGCCTCACCCTAATCAATTGAGAACAAAACAACTCCTAGGAAAAAACAGAAATGGCGTTAGAACATTGGTGGCAGTATTAACGGGCCCTAGTCTTCTAGGTCAACACGTCAAACGAATAGGAATCCAAACGGATGACACCTGCCGAGCTTGCGGCGAGAAGGAAGAAATTACAGAACACTTCCTCCTAGATTGCGCAAGTCTGGCCAACAAACGCCTTATTTGGCTGAGGTGTACAGGCGTAACAGAATTGGAACACTTGGCGACCACAGACTTTGGGGGAACTCTTTGGCTTCTGTAGGACCATCTGTAAACAATAGTACTACACATGGGGAGCTAAGGGCTGACTCTGGCCTATGCTATTTTCTAGCAAGTGGACCTCAGTACAATGATAATAATAACATCAAAGTCTTGAAAATATTCTTTGACCCGTTTTTTGGGTTGGGTTATTAAATTGTTAGGAGTGATTCCAACTTGAATCCTCTCCTATGATGCACAATGGTCTTACAATTATACTAAGAATTTTCATGCTCAAAATCAATAGCACTAGCTATATATTCAAATCAATCAGACTGACTGAACCTGATACCAAATAAACGAGCCATACCAGTTGTATGGAATGGCTCCTTTCTTTGGAATTTGGTTCCAGTTATGGCTAGCGAAGGTTGTCATTCTTTCTTCGCGAATTGTTGGGCGTACTCGTAAGTGCCAAAGTATTCCTCAGCAACACGATCTAGACAAAGTTGGAAAGATTTGTCGGGCATATATTGCTTGGGTTGTTTCTATTGGTTGTCACTGCTGTCCCTTAACTTTTTGGACCAATCACTTCCCTTTTGAGAACAGCACGTTGAATTTGTGTGGGCGTGAAGCATTTTGAGAAGGGTACTGAGGAGATTCTTATCCGGTGAAGGGCCCCGGCTTCTCTTCCTGTTTTGGCCAGATGTAACGTCTCCTGTCAGCTTCACACTCAACTCAATTTTTACTCAATGTTTAATAATATGCAATGAAGACTGATAATACGATAAAATTTGTTTTTTTTCATTTTGGTTTTTTTCTCTACTTCAGCAAGCGAAATGTTCATAGTTTGTTACCTCTTATGATAAAATTAGAAACAATCTTAAGAGATATCGTTGCAATAATACAGATTTTGTAATTTATCCTACGATTATAAAATGAGGTTGCGAAAAGCACAAATGCTATACCACTTCGTTTACAATGATAAAGTAAGTAAAGTAAAGTACAATATTGAAATAAAAATAATGAAAATATCACCGAACCAAAATAATGCGCATATCTCAGCTGGATATCTACGACCATATTAGCGCCTGTAGCACTCAAATCTTTCAATACTTTTGATTTATTTTATTAAGTCTTCAAAAGAATCGAAATTAGAGCGGCAGGATGTCGTTTTGGAACATACGAGTATTGTGTAATATTTATAATTGATGAAAGTACCTCTTTCTATAAAGTTTGACTTTACACTGCAATGTTGCAATCCTTGTTGAAAACAGGACGTTCTTTATTCTTCTTTTCAACTTTATTTTATAAAATCAAGCTGTTTCTCTCAGCTCGCTAAGAAATTGAAGAGTTAACCCACGTAGCTTCCGAAATGGAAACAAACGCCGTGGTTTATTTCCGCTCAATTAGATATTAATATATGTTTCATAATGAGCTCCAGATACTGTGCAACATCCGCTTGGTTACAATTCATATGCGGCTTTGATTGATTCATTTGCGATAATCACACCAACATTGAATGTCTTGATCCGACGCCTCACATATGAGAACGCACATCCTTGATGAGCTCATTAAATAATTTTCACGATCGGCAAAGATGCGTAAAATGAATTCATCATTCGGTTTATCATGCATTTAATAATACGATGCCGAGCGAGCCGCGGCGCAACGGCTCCTTTTGAATAATTCAATTCGATTTTACGGAAAGGCCAATTTAACATGTTCGCACCGTGTGTAAGTCTATAGCAAAAATATTTTAACTGGAACAATTTATTGCTTAATGCAACGAAATAATTTCGGCAACTCATTCGCGTAATTTGCTACATATATGCATGCATATGTTTCCATCTTTGTGTTTTTCCAATGCACCGTTACTACCGTCAGTACACGCTTCAGCCTGAGTATAGTACTCTTGGGGCTCTCTATCAGTTTTCATATAATTTACGTAGGCCAGTTGATTACGCCGAATAAAATTGCACAAGAATATTGTACTGGAAAAAGAAGGAGGAAAACAATAAAGAGCGTACTTAAATACATATAGTACATGCATGTGCTCAGGTTTATTTGATATTCAACCTGAAAAAGAATGGCAAGTGTGCAGGAAGCCAACAGCTTTGCATAAATGCATGCAGCAGTTAATATGAGGATCGGAGTGGGTCCTTCGGAGCACCACACTGTGACTTCATGAGACTCTTGTTATCCGAGAGCAATTTAAAGTTTCGTTACATTCCACAAACGTTTTTGTATTGTAGCACGCTGGTGAAAAACACACTAAAGTTTATACAATCGTTGATAGCTTGGGATACTGTCTCGGAACAAATGATAGCGAACGTGGAAAATTTTATACTTTAATGTAAGATGAACTGAAAGAACTTTGGTAAGAAATTTCAATAGAAATCAATTAATATGAGTATCAAGGAAAGCTTTACCACAATACAACATTAGTATGAACTTTAGCAATGAGTTCGTGCAAAATTTTTTTTCGGTTTCGAAATAAATAGTTCATTTTATCAATTACAAATTCAATTAAACTTGTGATTAGTATAGACTACAATAGTGGATTATGACATTTATTGTCTGTGATTTGTTTCCAACCGTCTGGAGTTGCCCTAGTAAAAATCTTCTCCCTAACCCATGAAAAAGTTTGCTGGTCCTCTACGGAGATTCTCTTCAGTGTTGTCTTCCCTTCGCTGCAGGTAGTTGTCAGTTGTCAAGCAGTTGTCAATCGAAACTAGTGATAATTCGTTGGAGAAAGATCGGCAGGGTATTTTGGATTGGGTGAAAGATCCAAGACAATCTCTGTTAATTTGCGCTGGGTATAAGGTAAAAGGTTCCTGGTTGATGCCGCTTCAACTGCTGACTGTACAAGTCCGCATAGACCGTTCGATTTCCTCCTAGAATCCCCCAATGAATGACAATCCGAGACAATGACATCCACTAGTGACATTCACTAGTGCTTGCTTGTTAAACCTGCTCTAATTGCTGACTTTACTAGTCAGAGTATTATTTTATTCCCAATGCTGCAATGATGCTCCCAATCAATGACTCCTACAAAAATTGACCATGATGACTATGAGACTTTCCGTACATTATTTATGTTATATTTGTTATTGCCGCTATTTCACATGACGCACTTTCCATCGGCAGTAAACATCCGTCGCAGAAATCCTTCATTAGTTTGACGAGCAAAATAGAAAACACAACAGACCATTGGATCTTTCACGTTTCCTTGTGAAAGTTCGTGGGCTACGTAAGTATCCAAGGTTTTTGTTTTTTTTTGGGTAGGGAGGTGAAGGCTATTTACGCCCTGAGTGCCGGATTCCCAGTGGACCTGCTAGACTACCGACTAAACACCTCACCTGTCAACCGGAGCGCCTAGCCAGGAACCGTTTGACACATTACTTCGGCCTAGTCCTCCCAATTTTACGCCTTTCGGCGCCTTCGGGTTACATGGATTCCTTCTCCAGTGGGATGAGAAAGAGGAGGAGGATTGCTAGAGAAGGAAACCGTCCACCCTCGACGCCTCCAGCCAATCAAGTATGCCTTTTTTCATTACTAAGATTATCCGCGCGTAATGTGCCACTTGATTCCATTTGCCAAATGATTTGAGCATCTCTTCCATTAGGCTATCTAGATGCAGCTCTCCCACTTTTTCGGCTTGATCACCGCGCTCATTGTCCCATTATCTGCATGAAAAGAAAGTATGACAGGCGTTATCCTTCACACCAATGCAGAATATGCAATCTGGAGACCGTGACTTACCTATCTTGTGCAGGTAAGACTGAAAACAACCGTGTCCACTCAGTAGCTGGTTCAGGTAGAAATCAGTCTCACCATGCGTTCGACTGAGCCACGATCTCAAGTCTTTGATGAGCCGAGCGGTCCATCCACGCGTCAAGAGTGCATCGTCTTTCATCGCGAGCAACTTTTTCTTTATTACCCTCGTGCCTTCGGAGGTAGACTCTATTGCGCTCTCTAGCAGGGAGAGCGATTGGTATCACCCCTGCAATTACCAAAACCGCCGGCTCAGAGACTGTACGGTATGATGATGCAATCCACAGTGCTCCTCGTCTCTGCACCTGTGCCAGCCGTTTTCGGTGCAGTTCCTTGTTGAGAGCTTCACTCCATATCTCTGCTCCATAAAGAAGCGCAGATTGCACGACACTCATTAGCAGACGCCTTTTTGTTGGACTTGGTTCCCCAGTATTGGCCATTAGTCGACTAATTGCCAAGACCCCTGCTGCGGGCTTGTTTGTTGCTGTCTTAATTTGCTCCGAGAAACTCAGTTTAGAGTCTATCAGCAAGCCCAGATACTTGACTGATAGGTAGTATAGTTAAGTATCCAACGTTGCTACATAGCCTAGGGTATGGATTCTTCTTACTATAGTGATGTTGTGGAATTGAACCTCTCAGTTATTTCTATGGTGGTCATCTTACCACCTATTTCTATTACTCATAATAGATCACCATCTGTCATATCTTGTTCGTGACTTATCTTCATGCTATCAGTGCCAATTACGAGGGTCCGAAACCAATGATAACAAGTCCATTCTGTTAACGTCTTCTCCCTCAATTCAGCCTACTCGTATGTTGCGATGAGCTTCCCTTGCGCCATCACCAAGATCAAACTCCTATAGTAAACAATGCCTGATATGTACTTTCTCAGTTTCCATGTGTGTCTTACCACCTTTGCTTGAGAACCGAAATGAACTGCGAGTGCAAAGATGATTTGTTTTTATACTCGAGATAATGAGATTTCCAGCATACGACCTGCTGCCGAAAGAAGGCAATCCATGAAATCCAGATAATCTATGTGGGAAAAGCGAACATAGTTTTGGTCACATTCAGTTATTGTACACTGTTGAGGGGGAAACTGGCCTGAAAATCGATTATTCATGCTATTTACATATAACTTGTAAGAAATATCACTAGGAGCAAAAATTTCTGACTTATAGACAATTGAGTCTCCGGGCGTTCAGTCCCTCTGACTTTTTGTATGGCAAATGTTTTGCAGCAGCTGCTCTTATCTGTTTCGTCCTTTCAAATTTCTATAGAAATGAACAAACTCATTTGTTGTTCTATTTATAGAAATATACCTGATTCTTAAAGTGTCATTTTGAAAGTCTATGCCGAGTTAGTTTGGCATCGTTCGTCTTGCTGTACATTTGAAGTATATTTTATTATTAATAAAATGAGAAAAGTTACAACAGATGACCAAAGAAAAAGGTATTCGGAGAGATAGACCAAAAAAAAAAAAAAAAACGAAAACAGCAATTCAAGCCTAAGCAACCCGAAAATTTAGGAAAGCGTTTCACTAGTTCGTCAGCAAAAATAACTGAAAATTGATGACGAAATCAATGCACCAGAGAGTTCTGTTCAGTGTAAAATAATAGACTTCATGTTATTGTTTACTGTGATTTCTATTTTGGTGACGTGTTCTAAAATCATTGATAATCAAATTTGTAATTGCAAAGTGAATTTTAGTGCATGCCAAAAACAAGGACTTGGTTTTAAAATTGAAGTGAACTGTGAAAAGTGTGATCCAATGTACATTGACTCAGGCATGAAAATAGGAAAATCGTATGAAATAAATCGACAATTTATTTTTGTAATGCGTTTATTCGGCTTAGGTCTCGCACGGTGCAATAAATTTTGTGGTCTAATGGACTTATCGTGCAGTCTCCTGGTTCAAACAGTCTACAATTCTTACATCGACAAAATTCTTGAATGTCTGCGTACAGTTACAGATAAACTATTTACTTTTCTGTCAAAAAAATGATATTTGTGCTGAAACCGGTATTGATTCATCAGATTTGACGGTCTCAGGTGACGGTACGTGGAAAAAATGTGAATTTGCTTCCTTGTTCTTTGTAACTTCTGTCATAGGGTACTACTCTGGCAAAGTCTTGGACATTTTTTGCACAAGTTCTTACTGTAAATAATGTCAGTCTTGGTAACCAAAATGTACCACAGCAGAATTTGAAGAGTGGTATAACGAACATGTTGAGAGTAATGAATGCACCGCAAATCACCAAGGACCATCTGGCAATACAGAAGTGCAAGCATTATCCAAGTTGTTTGAACGCTCGCATGATACATTTGGAGTAAAATAGAATAATTATATCGGAGACGGTGACGCTCGGTCAGGAGTATGAAATAAATAAAAAGGAGTGTCTTGGTCATACCCAAAAAAATGGGGACACGTTTACGTTAAATTAAAAAAATTCTTGTTAGATTCCATTTTTAGGTTGATATTTTTATTTTGCAACAGACAGCTGTTTCGAGGCCGATATGGTCCCTTCTTCAGTGTTATGTCTATTATAGACATAACACTGAAGAAGGGACCATATCGGCCTCGAAACAGCTGTCTGTTGCAAAATAAAAATATCAACCTAAAAATGGAATCTAACAAGAATTTTTTTAATTTTTTAGAAGGTTGCAAACATCCGAACCAACAATTGGAAAACGTTTACGTTATTTATTAAACAAAACTGTTGAAGACAAGAAGCTAAAAGGCAAAATAATAAAAAATAAATCTTTCCAGTAAAGGACGGTTAACTGCGGTTAACTGGACTAGCCATTCGGAGAAATTAAAATTCCGCAGAAAAAATGAAAGACGCGATTCGGGCCACGTTTCTGCATTACAGTTCCACGGACAATAATCCCCAAAATTGAAAGTGTCCAAGTGCTGAAGACTCGTGGTATGCTTGGCAACGAGCTGCGGCTTCTGACGAACTTGAATCTTGCCAGCATGATTAAAGTCCACTGCCAGCTGACGTTTTGGAAGCCATGTGACGTGTGTAGGAAGATTTGAGCAACGATGTTCTTTTAGAGCTTGTGTTTGGTTTGAAAAAACCCCTAAAAACCCTTCATGCTGGTGCTAAACTAGTCGAAATGGCAGCGAATGTTCCTGCTGGCATTTTTAACGAAGGGAATGTGGCTTTGTTGTTATTTTTGAGCAGCTTAGATGTTAAACCTGGCCAAATAGCTCATGATTATACACGAGTGGTACTGAGAACTACATAGCGAAAGCAAATCGCAAAACCCAGGCTGCTGCTCAAGAGGTGAGAATACGTCGTAGGATGGACAGTTTTAGGTCCATTTTTAGATAGTTTTTAGGTTTTAGTAGGATGGATAGTTTTTCGATTCTATGTAAGTTAAAAAAAAGTTTTTTCTTTTTTTTATTCATATTTCAAACTTTAATCGCTTTAATCTTCTACTCAAAACGGTAGTCAAAATTTTCTTCGGACCGATTTCAACTAAACTTTGCACGCTTCATTTACATACTAAATACTCGTAAATAAACAAAATGAGCCATTCACCAAAAATTGAAAAATGAATATTTTGTTAATTCCTTGAATTCGTTCAAATTCAAGATAAACTTATGTACTAAAGAAATCTTTTTGGTTTTTTAATTTCAGTTGAAGCAATCATGAGTTATCCTGATTGTGACTCGGTTCTCACCACTACCACCAGCTGAATTTTCAATATTTTTTTATGAAAATGAATATTCTTATAATTATGCTTAATAATGCACAACATTTTTAAAAATATTAATAAATAAGGTACTCTGAAAAGACACACACAAAAAAATGCATTTTTTAGTATCTCAGACCCTTGTCTCCCCCCCCCCCCCCCTTAATACTTTAAAAAGGCGCTTTAGAGATAAGTTCCAGAAAAAGTGAAAAGACGATCTAGACTAGACTACTACCATATGGTCTACCATTACGACCTGGTTCTTAAATGAAGTCTTTTTGCAACGATGAAAAGCCGTGTCCAACTCAAATATGCATAAAAGTATATGAGCGTGTTTTCAAGAACAAAACTTATCCCGGCTTTAATGAATAAAAAACTTATTGCTATGGATGATTAGGATGAAGAAATAAAAATACATCTCTTAGAAGGCAATATTTTTCACTATTAAATTTGTATTATCCATTGTTGCAAGTTTGCAATACTATGAAATGATTTCATTAACACAATATTTGTTTTTCGTCAAACAAAAGAGAACCGCCCATTTTTCACACATATAATGGGAAAAGCATTTGCATGTAAGTTTCACCATTGGTGGATTGTTTCGAGCTGTATCCATTTAGAAAATTTTTTTTCTTTTCTAAATATAAGACAGATGTACTGCAATCCCTTCATGTTTCTTTCAATTTTGAGTTGCAATTAGTGCGTGAGATGAATCTAAGTTTATTAATCTTCGATTCTCAATATAAAAATTTAATACAAGCATCTCTTAGTCTAGCTAAACCAGAGATATTTAACATAAAAACACCTTTCTCAACAACTGTCCGTGAAACCATAAATTGAGACCAAAGGCTCTCCGGTGCATGCCAAATCCCGTTGTCTATGTTAATACGCAGAAAAATATGCAGACGCTCAAGTTTACCATGTAACAGTCTATTACAATTGGTCCCCAAGAAAAAAAAAATTTCGTCCTTCTGGCGATGACTGACATTCCAACGCACGAAACTTTCTGAACGTTGCACTGTATCAGATGTTCAGCATTTTAGATTAAGTCTTGAAAACCGTACAGTTTCTTTTAAAAAATTAATTCATATTGATCCTTATTAATTTATAATCCTGTTCACAACCAATACATTGAAGATTTGTTCACAACCAATATCTTGAGATTGTTCTCTGTGATGCATTTTTGCTGGAAAAATAACAGCCTACGATTCAAGGTTTGATCAACGTTTGATCAAAAGTTGATCAAGGATGATCAAGGGTTGCGAGGACTTCCATTTGTTTTCACTTTCATTGATGACCTCAGAACTGCATCAAAGAAGTTTTCTGGACACTTTGCTCACTTGCATAAGCAACCGTTATTGTTAATGCGATATGGTGTTAAGGTTGAATTTGACAAATCTGACATCCCCTTACTGAGTCATGTCACATCAAAGATTGCATTAAACCACTTCCAGAAGAGGTGAAGGACATAAAAAATTTCCCTAAGCCTATCGTTATCTTAGACTTCAGTCGTTTCCTTGTACTATCTGATGATTCAAGATTTTATCGTCGTTGCGTTTTCAACACTGTCATTTGACTTAACATGGCGTTCTGCAAAAATGATGAAGGACAACAAATAAAGCTTTGATTTCTCTTGTAAGCTGCAAAAAAGAACTTGGAAGGATGAAGAACAGGTGCAGGAGGAACAATTCAGCTCTCCTGGCACACCATTCGAAAAATATTGAACTATGTCACCATGTTAATGCCTCTAACTATGCCGTTGGCGCCTCTATGAATCAAAAACTCCGTGATCAGCTGCAATCTTTTTGGTTCAACTCAAAGCCTTTAACAGACACACAGAAACGATACAGGACCGTGAGTTGTTCGGAGATGGGAAGACCATTTCAGTTTGATACAACCACAAGCCAAAGGTCTTCATGTTCACGAAGAATCTAGAAAAAGCACCAGATCAACAACTTCACCGAATTTTACATTAGATATTCTTCATGTCACTGGCTCCGAGGATGTGACCGCAGATAGGCTTTAAAGATCGGACACAGTTTCAATACAATCTACCTACTACGAAAATCTGGAGAATAAACAATATGCCAACATTTAGAAATTTTTGACCAACGAATCCAATGCGTAAATTTTTCGCTGTTCGTAACCAAAAATCACAGATATATTGTGAATATTAAACTGATCGAATCTGTTTGATTTCATTCCTTGCCTTTCTCAGCCAGGAGTTTGGAGTATTGTTCAACTGATGACCGATCTTCTGTTTGGCTGTCAATGAAGTAAAATTGTAGAGAGATGCCCAAAGCTTGTCTTGCCTGCGAACAAGCCAAAATACAACGCCACAACAAATCACCTTTTACAAGATTCCTTTCTCCAGGCGACCGTTTCCTTCACATCAAGGTTGACATTATTGGATCTTTAACTCTTTTGCAAGAGTTTCGTTATTTGTTGACCTGTTGTAACCGATTCACTCAGGGGCTTGAGCTGATTCTGATTTAAGGCAAAATGGCCAAAAAAAGTCACCCATAGACTCGTCAGTGGGTATTTTCTCGTTTCAATGTCCCTTTTCATCACGTTAAAATTGAACAAGCAAGACTATTCGAGTCTTCTTCATTCACAATCAAGACCCTGCGAACTACGTCCTACCATCATCAAATTTATGATTTAATTCAACCCACACCGAACGATCAAGAACTCTAAAATTTGTATCGATTTGTGATCGTATTCAAAATAAGATATCAACTCGCTACCGTTCAGGATTCTTTGACAACTTCTTTTCCAAGTTTTCATATCTTTCCAATTTCTCTTGTTTTTCCTTAGAACTAGGAAGTACTCAACATGAAGTTAACTATAAATCGACCTGACTCATCCTGAATTCTTCTGTTGATGAAAAATTCCTCCCAATGTCTGTCTCCATTTGATAAAGCTTTGTTTTTTTTTGTTCCTTTTCAAGCTGAAATGTTGTAATACCCACAGTTTGCCAGTTTCAAATAGCTGCTTGTGAGAGGAATTTCAGTTTTGGTAAACATTTACTAAACGACATGTGGAGACTTGTTCATAAAAGGATTCACAAAGGATCAGGGGAACCACAGATCTTTGCTGAATGACGCTTGAAGTAGACGAGTTTCGTTGCTTTGTTGAAAAGCTCAAGGCCTACGTGTTCCAGTTATCACTCTTGAAGGTTCAATCTTAGAGAGAAGTCTGGAAGAAGAAGAAGAATCTGGAGAAGTCCTGGAAACCATGCATTCAGTCCTCTTTGAAAAAAAACGCACCGCTTAATGTTACAAAGAACACTCTCTCAATCTCAATATACTTTTGTTCATATAACACTATGGGTAATGTTTGTGCACAATTTTGTGTTATTATTGATGTTAACGATCCACATGCAATAGTGATTGATATTCGTTATTTTACAAAATTACCAATTCATTATGCTTCAATGCAGGTTTCTATGGCTGGTTTTGTAGGTCAAAGAGAGAATACGTATTTCCTGCGGCTGCTTTCTAGCGAATTATAGTTCTATCAAAACCCGGTTGAGGTGGTTCTGCATATGGCTTAGATGGATAGTCTCATTTTTGCAATATCATTAAATGCTTGTAGTGGTTCCATGATTTTTTTTTTTTTAAACTTTATGAAACTAAATGAAATTTTCTTTCGGTCGTTGTTTGTGATACACAACTGACAGCAACATTAGAAACTAACATTCTCCCACATATCTTTTTGTGGCTTATCCGGAAATCTTATCTCTTTCTTCTGTAGCACTTACCACTCGCGTTCAATGAATAGAATTGTCAAACATATCTGTATTAGTTTGTATAATTTTCAAATTTATCTGCATTGTAAGTATTCACAACACAATGTCATATCATAGTAATTTCCTTCTTAATTCTAGTAAGCATTCAATTTTTTGAAATGCTATGAAATGCTATGAAATGCTTTGAAATGCTTTACTAACTCTTTACTAGGTATTAAATTATGGTAGAGGTTTTGTCATAGCCTAAGCACAAACAGCAAAAGCACTACCGAACGTCTGCTCGTAGAAAGAGATAGAAAAAGCATAAATCGATTTGTATATGTATTGTGATTTTACGAATCGCAATGAAATTACACTTATTTTGGTTGTAAATATTAAAAAGGGCTATCAGTTCGGAGCGGCACCACAAAGAAAGACAAACATTAGTCTATTATTTTCGACGAACGAGCTTTGCATGAACGAGAGCTTAAACAATGAGCTTAAAATGTTGAACTTAAAAGTATGTCGGAACAATTTTTATGAGATAATAGTGAGTGTGAATAATTGTGTATAAATATAAAATTTAAAAGAATTTTAATGCACATCTCTGGACACCTTCGTTTTTAAGCCCTGCTTTTAACAAGTTGTGCGTCCAAAATAACAATTCTTCCGGGAAATTGGAGTGCATCACCATTAGATTGGGAGTTAGGAGACCATTATTAGATTGGGAGATTGTTAGTGGTATTGCTATGGTTAAAAGTGTTCTCGTTGTTTTGTTCCCAATTTTGCGTTTCGGTATGGAAAAAAATTGGTATTTCCTATGACTGATGTACCCACGCCATTTTTAGTTTGGGACTGTATGTAAGTTTAAGCTAAGTATGTCCAAACTTGAAGTAGTATTTTTTGAAACATGAGATTTTCTGGTGGAATAGTTTCGCGATAATTTGAGCTACAAAGTTTCTTATAAAAGTTTTAATGTTTTTATTTCTTTTATGAAAATACAAAAACCTTCACTTCTACCCACAATTGAAATAAAGCCGCGTAGCGTAAGAAGCGAAATTGTTGATACAGCTTTAAGCTGACTACTATTTTTTCATTATCAAAAGTAAACAGACTTTTCCTCCATCTTTTTGTTTAGTTTGGGAATACAAGAAAATCCAGTATCTTCACCATAATCCATTGTTTTCCTTCGTATTCTCTCATAATCTTTTCTCTTGCGAAGAAAAACACTCGAGCCATTAGAAAGTGCTATCATTTTGAATCGCATAGTACTGAAGACACCATCTTCGACTTGTATTTGGCCACAGCTATCGTCCTCATAATATAGGGAATTTCCTCTGCGGTGTAGTTACACGCGGTACACCATTAATATTCATAGAGTGGAGTCGGTAGTTTTTCAGGATATCAGACATGGAATCCAGAGAGTAAGCGAGCCGTCCAAGGAAACGAACCTCTCGTTCGAGACCGAAAGGACGAGCGTCGTATCGTCAAATAACGATGACGGTGACGACGACGACGTTGACGTTGGCTAGGATATTGACGATAGATATAACTGAGGAGGGATGATGATAACTAGTGCTTAGAAGGATGTAGAGGGATTGCTTTTAGACAAGTTCTAATATGTTATTTTCATACTTAAACGATGGAATAGAATGTGTGAATGGCAGATGACTGAAGAAAAACGACAGTAAGATGAATTTGGAACGATGCGAATTTAAAAGATGAATGTTTGCCTATGAAAATGTGTGTGCGAAAAATGTTCTTGTGGGAAAATAACAGAGTTTTGGCGTTCTTGTGTGGATTATTAATGAAAACTTGCGAAGCGCAACGATTACATAACTGATGTGCGCTGCAGAAACTTTGCTAGATAATTTTTAAAACAACTTACGCGCAACCATTGATGAGATCCTTTGCTGAGCAAATGAATTTCCACTTTCCTATTTTACTGGCACTTCCGACATTTTGGATTTAGTACCAAATCAATTAGATTTCCCTCTGGCGTATACTTTAGTCTTCTGAGAATATCTTATTGCAGGAAGGCATGGCCTTGGCAGCAAATTTGCAATTATTATCAGAATAATTTCATGCTCAATGCACAGTACCGGAATTCATTTTCTTGTACCCGCAATGTGCACACCTCATTTCAGTCAACTTCGGATACTTTCATATGATAACGTGCCCTCATCGACAATAATTTAATCGGAAAGCATCGCTCGAGTGCGTCATAGTGTTGTATCTAGTATCTTGTATCTGAATGCGTGGCCCCCGCCGCATGGCCGTGCAACCCACCAACGCCAAGAGGCGGTCAAGTGCATGGTCGACATTGTCGTCTTCGGCATTGGATTAAAAAGTAGCGGCATTGCCGCGGCATCCGTATTCTTCGTTCAGGTTGGCATTCATCATCAGCCATCAAAGTCGCCGTCTTTCTTGCAATCTTTCTCTTCTGTACTTCCGGTTCGGATAATGGAAAACTGAAGTTATCATCATGTGAAGCATTGGTACATAGATAACATGCAGCCTAGCTGCATTATTGGTGAAGACATTTCATCTAAACGCAAGCTCTTCGCTGCTCAGCCGACTGGTAAAAGTTAGCGGATCCCAGACTGACAGTGTCTGAGAATTTGTGGCCTACTTTCTCTGCATTCCAGAGAACTGGTTTTCAAGCGTCTTAATGCAGAAGACCAAGACCAAGTCCAACATGAATCCACTACATGGCCAAGCATGTCTTAATGGGAAAAGGTTGCGGCTGAAATCATTCCTCCCGCTGATGATGCTTGCCATGGTTGATATAAAGTGAAAAGTATCGATCCTTGATCCAATGTGGTGCAGAAAGACGCATATTTCTGCTTAATCACTTAACAACGAATATGACAAATACATCCAAGGCGAACCTCAGGAGGCATGGTGACTTAAAAGGGTTTGACTGCGGGAAACTTGGATGGCATCTGGGTTTTCCATGCAGAGCTTAGTTGGATCCGTAGGTAGAAAACAGGAGAAAAAAAAAAAAGAATTAGTTCTTAAAAACCGTTCTCAGTAGAATTGAATAAGGGAATTTTATCGGATGGTTTGCTTTTCAGACCGATCGATTCTTCCTTAATACGAAAGACATACGAAAGAAACAAACCTTTCTGAGGAAGTCAAGGAACATAAAGAAGCTCAACACAAACAGAACAGAAACTGTATGGATTATGAAGTTTCCAATAATAAAGAACTTCAACAAAAACCTAGGATCGTATACTCCAACATACGAGAAATAATAATATAATATAATTACAATTTTCGCACATCATTACAGAAACATGAAGTTAATAATTAAAAACCAATGATAATCTTCTTAACGAAATAAAAAAACAAATATCATTAAGAATAAGGACATCAGGTAGATTGGTAAGAGTAAGTAATCAGACTCACCCAACCAAATTGCGAGGGAGAAAAATGTCGACCTGGGAGCAACACCACAACAAGGAGGAGCATCTCAGAAATACCACAACAAGGATGAGGCAGGAGGAGCATCTCAGCAATACCACAACTAGGATGAGGCTGGATGGTGTTGTGACCAATCCGGCACCGTCGCTATCTGGGTGCGGGATAGTGCTCTACTCTCAGTTCGGATTCTCATGCCGAATAAGCCAATTTCATGCTTTCCGAGGAAGCTCGAAGAACTGGAGGACGCTGTCTCAACTATGGTAGGCCGAATTCTTTTGGGTGGGTTATTTAATGCCAAGGTGGTAGAATGGAGAGTGCTTCATCCAAAGCCATGAGGAAAGCGAATCCTAGAAATGGTGGCTAAGAGGGAACTGGTCATCATGAACGTTGGGAACACATCAACCTTTCCGCGGCGAGGCTGCTTGGGAACCATCCCGGACGAGACATTTGCTTCGGATTCCTTAGTGCCTAGTATACACAAATCGAGGGTACTGGAGGACTACTCGGCGAGCGATCACCAGTACATTGCTTTCGAAATTGGCGAGCGTAGCAACCCAACCTTCAACTTCAGGATGGAACATTGCTAAAATGGATGTTGACGTATTCACCACAGTCCTAATGAGCGGTGAAACTATGACTGGGACGAGAGGAGTCTCAGCTGAAAACATAGTGAACTCCACCATGAGACTCATCAAGTCGGCATGCAACTGCTCTATATCTAGGCGACGGCGACGACAACATAGGCCTGCTGTCTTCTACTGGTGGTAAGCAGAAATCGCTGGAAAGCGAAGAGAATGTCCTAGACTTTGCCGCAAAGCCAAGCGTTAAAGGGATCGAGACGAGTCACATTCCCAAATGCTGGCATACATTCACCGCTCGAGGCGTATAGTACTGTTGATAACACTTGACGTGAGGAATGCCTTCAATTCTACTAGATGGGCAGATTATGTCGGTGCTCTGAAATATTTCAAGGTGCCGAAGCATCTCACGTGTATATTGAACGATTATCTCAAAGACCGGAAGCTCATGTATGACACATTGGAGGGGTCAGCGAAGAATGGAAGTGACATTAGGGGTGGCGCAAGGCTCCATTCTCAGCCCAAAACTATGGAATGTCTCGTACCATGAACTTTTGAGCCTGGAGTTACCGGATGAGTCGTGTTTGATTGGTTTGAAGTAGCTGTATTAGTTGCAGAACGTAGTGTCGAACAGGCGTAACACAAACTGGGTGCAATACTGCGTCAAGTGAGGAAGTGGAAGACAGGCCTTGGGTTTAGCCTAGCTGTTGAAAAAAATTGAGGTCGTCATACTTATCAATCGTCATTAATGAAATAGCTTCGCTTGATTATTGATTCGAAGATGAGGTTTTTCGAGCAGATTCGAGTGCGGGAGTGTTAGCTCTTAGTCGCTTTATCGCAAACACGAGAGGACCAACCTCGAGTAAGTCACGGCTACTTATGAGTGCAATAGAGTTAGGGCTCTTGTACGGCTCCGCAATTTGGGCTGACGCTCTAAGCAAGGAGTCGTACCAAAGGCGTCTTGTACAAGTAAAGAGGCGAGAAGCTTTGTACCTGTCTCTGAATCGGCAATGCTGGTTATCTCGCGGATGGTTCCTCTTAAGTTACTAGCGCAAGAACAAAAGCGAGTGCACTTACGTGGGGTGGAATCAGCCAGAGAAGTCGTTAGCCAAGAGAAAATAAGAAGGACCCTAGCTTTGTCCCAGCAATCATGGGTAAACGAAATGCGAGGCAGGTTGACAGCACGACTCATTAGTGACTTTGGGCCATGGTTCTGCAGAATGCATGGTGTGACTGATTATAACCTGACGCAACTACCCAGTGGGCACGTATATTTTCAGACCTCACTGTATTAGATGGGAACATCACTGTCCAAAGCTTGTTTTTTCTGTCCGGGGATGACAGATGACGCCTGCCACACGTTCTTTGCGTGTGCAAGACGGACAAGACTCCGTTCGCATCTCTCGTAGAAAATAAGTGTGCTCTCCCCAGCAAACTGTTAATGTTTCAACTAAGACAATCAATTAATTAGTAACAAAATATTTGTCTCCTTTTTATTAATATCACTGGCAGTCATTTAAGATGGAAAAAGGACGGTCTCTAGTAGTACATGAATCTACTAATTTTTTCTCATTTTTTTAAATTCACAAGAGTGGTGTCACGGTATGTGCTAACGCAATGATTCCGCTAACATCGTATACTGCATACAATGTTCAAATTCGAAACAACTTCGATCTTAAGGTATTGGACGCCAATACTCACATATACTTTTCTAACGGTAAAATTATCCTTACATATATTCATTCTCAGAAAACTTAACCTTAACCTATTTTATTTAATTTTTAAGCTCTCTATCTAGCAAAGCTCTCTTTATTTGTTGCTGTTATGAGGTATTCGTTTTTTTTTGGAAAACCTCTCCGGACTGTTAGCGCATTTTAGTACACTTAAAAATGGTGATTGAATTTCTGAAGTTAAATGTAATCTGAGTAAAACTTTTCTAATGTACTTGGACATGTGAGTCATACCCCATAAACAAGGTAGTAACCCATAAACAAAGTTAACAATTTGAAAGAGTGTTAAGGAGCATCTTAGCTCTTATCTGATTTTATATCCTATCTGTAATTTTTTTTGTTTATACTTAGCAATGCATTTAAGATTGAATCAAACCTGTTCGAACCATAAGCGCTTGTCAGTAATTACGCTCTGGTTTCAACTATAAAGTTATTACCTGCGAAGCACAAACAGCGAGAATACTCCTGGGTGACTCCTGGTTGACAGAGACAGAAAATGCGTCAGTCGATTTGTGTTTGTATTGCGTATTAACTTAAGAGCCATTAGAAGGGTATTTCTAGTAAATGCAATAATGAGAGAAAATCTATCAATTCGAATGAAATTCTAAATATCTTTGTTGAATCCTTGTAGATCAGAAGTTTGGCGGCAGTCTTACGGCTGCTTTGCTCCTTTGATGTGAAACATACTTCCGTCACCTCGGATTTTCAACACCTCACGGGATCACCCGATCATTCCGGGAATTTGGCGTTAACCATTTAAGTTGTGTCAACCTTACTATTCCTCAAGTTTTCTTAGCCTCATTCTTTCAAGCTTGAGCATTGAGCAAAACTCCTGTGGATATGATTTTCAATTTTCTTTCACACTGAGGAAAAACTATTCAATCTGTATCAGAATCAATATCGATACCTTCCCGCTATTGCAGTCCCTCCACTTAATGACTTGCATTCGCGTGTGGTATGTGCACACTTCCATTCCCATTTGAGCCGCGGCCCAAGCGAACATTGAACTGATATGTGGAATACGTCACATTCTTTCGGGTTATGCAATCGTACCATTATGATACTGACGATTGATGGTTGCGACGTTTCGCCATGAAGATTTCATACTTATACTTCATATCAACTTGAAGCAATTTGCGATAAGTAAGTGGCATTTCGCAGATACTCACATATACGTGCATACGCTAATGTGTCAGTAGATATGTATGGACCGACCTTGTCGCAGTGGTATTAGACCATAAGCTCAAAACTTAAAATTTCCACTTTTGAGATTATGATCACCTTTATCAGGTGATTTGGCGGCGAAATTGTGTCGCAGAATGCTGAGGTGAGGCAAAAATTGTGGTGCTGGAGCTATCAAGAAGTGTCGAAAGATTTCATGGGATTCCCGTGTGAAGAACAAAGTAAAAGTATCTTTATTATCATGGCGCACGATTCATTCATGTTTCCTCGGAGCCTCTGAAGCGTGACCTCATTTTAAATATTTGTCATTCGCATGTTAGCGGATTCGCAAGATCGCGAGCGGATGTGCGCATCGCGCAAATGTGAAAATGCTCACACACCTGGATCTTTCACCGCTTCTGTTCCAATGTCATCCTTTTAAGTTTAGGATTCGATTGTCTAAGTCAGTGGGAAGTGATTTCGCTCGGAAAAAGCTGGAACAATCCAACACAACGACTAAGTCGAATAATAGGCATAAAAATCTCATTAAAAGGATACGTGTCGGGAAGCATTCCAAGTGTAATATAAATAAATAGCTTTTGCCATCGACTGAATACATTTTATAATCCTTAGTGGCCAATTTACGATTATGTTGCCATAAAGCTGATAAGATCGTGCTATAAGCATACACCTCCTGGCTGTCGATTCGACTCATCCGTTCGTCCGTGTGTTAAACGAAGTCCTGACAAACCAAATTAACTGCATCAAATTATTTAAATTTCCACAAAATAGTCTCTAATTAAATTAATATCGAGTCCTTTACAGTTGTTGACGTTATCCACGGTCGCGTACCAACCACTGCGCTCGGCTATGTACAATTCGCATCCCTACGCCGCAATTCGTCCGCCTGCTGCTTTACCACTCGTCGCAATCTACAACGTTTGGTTGCCATTAAATTATTGTTGATGCACGAAAACTGTTCACCAATTGCCATAGGACGTGACAGTTTTGCCGAAATCCAGGCAATCTAGCAATCAATTCTATGGTATGCCACTGCAGATAAAGTCTCATAAAGTTGCAAGTGCCATTGCAGCAAACGAGAAAGCACTTAGTGGGAATCCTGTCATCAATTTATGACTTTGTGGCGGAAGCTCCTAATAGAATGAGGATAATGTCTGCTAGAAAATTTTCGGACAGTTTTCGCGAAAAACGAGACGTGCGTTAGAAGAAACGTAAACAGGGTGGATGGAAAGTTTTTCATGCTCTTGAAAGTCTTGAATAATCTTCAAGATCCTTTAAGACTCTTTTCAATTCCAAGGGTTCCTTTGAGCTCGGTGCTAGGATAAATAAAAACATAAATTAAAATCCTCGAAGACAGATCGTGAAACTTCGTGAAGATAAAACAGAATATCACTTTCCATAACCAAACAATTGTAAAACAAAAGATAAATGATGCTTCTTCCTGATAAGGGTCTGAAAAGACATGAAAAAACTAACAAGACCATACCGCAGCGAAGTCTCAGCCATTGCTAACACAGCGAACAAACACCTGATTTAACGGTATTCAATCAAAACAAATGGAATTGTATGTGGATTCGTAACGCGAACGCGAACGGATCCGGGAGCGTTAGCGCTGTATGTACTTGTCTTATGTCTGAAGTGCCGAGACCCAATCTCAAAAATAAAATAAAGGCAACGTAGACGAAAACCACAGGACGCGAATCGATGATAGGTTATAGTGGTATACACCAAAGCTTAACGTAATTACTAAACAGCTCTCACACTTCGAAGGGGCGTCACGAAGAAGGGCAAACGAATACCCAATTTAGCAAAGCGAGCGTTCCCAGATAGAGACCGTGTAAATTTAACGATGTATGTAGGTAAATGGGAGACTTGTGAGGGCTAGTTTTATGTGCTTAAAAGTATATTCCAATTATGGGAATAGTTTACCCTGTGTAATACTGTTAGTCATTGTGTATGAAAGCAAAATTGAAAAGGATATGTTTACTACTATCTCCAACAAGCTATTTTGCTGAAAAACATCAATGCATCTGGAAACGTGAAGTCAAATACAGTGAAACTGCAAATTATTTGTTACAGCGAATTGTTTTTTTTGTGATGTACCTATACTTTACATTTATAAATCGACGAATAGCATCTTGTGTAATATATTTAAGATACGAATGCACTTGCGAATTTCGTAAATTAACCGTAATTCAAGTGCTCGGGCAATGTTAGTAATGAAAAAAAGGCATACTTGATCGGCTGGAGGCGTCGAGGGTGGAGGATTTCCTTCTCTAGCAATCCACATCCTCTTTCCCATCCAACTGGAGAAGGAATCCCTGTTACCCGAAGGCGCCAAAAGACGTAAAATTGGGAGGCCTAGCCCGAAGTAATGTGTCAACCGGTTCCAGGCTAGGCGCTCCGGTTGACAGGGGAGGTGTGTAGTCGGTAGTCCAGTAGGTCCACTGGGAGTCCGACACTCGGGACGTAAATAGCCTTCACCTTCCTACCAAAAAAAAAAACCGTAATATAACTGTTGTTTAGAGTACGCACAGAAAGCGTAACGTTTTTCTAATACGTAGAATCGAGCAGTGCCGATTAGATCACGAGGGAGTTCACTTGCATCTCCATCTTAAGCTATCGCTCTGAGATTATATTAATGTACTTTTACGCGTAACACTCAATCAATAAACTTATGTTTGTGCTATAAACTGTAGTAATTATCAGACTACATTAACTAGTGAAAAATAAATCAACATTTCGATTCAACAATAAACAGTGTGTTGTTTGTTCATAAACTCAAACCTTTGTACAACTTCAAGTCAAACCTTCCTACTACCGGTTGGGAGCAGCCACGATTCCCACAATACTACACGGGGTTAACAGACAAATGTCAGAAACCAAATCTCAACAATATAAATGCTTTTATTCTGTGATTTGCTTCCATGATAAAGGTGTCCAAGTCCATAGACGAGTTGATTTGTTCCTTGAAATCAAGGCAGAAGTATGAGAGTAATTGGGTGTGCTGTTCGCAAAAGCGTTTGAATACACAGTTTCCAAAATCGTAGCAGAGATATAATTAATTAGGCTGTAGATCCAGAAGATCACTTTGTAAGCCTCCACCGAATATGAATAAGTTTCTTAAAGTTGTAACTCGGATTTGGTTTTTCAAAAATTTTTTTTTGCATATTTCTATTCCTTTTATCTACAAAAAAGACCTCTTAAAATATTTTGATTACAGGCGAAAAATGCTGTACTCTGCAACTGTTAGAAGCGAGCGCGCTACTTTGGTATATTCCAGTGTTCTTTCAGCTGCCGGCCGAATATCATATTTTGTGTATTCTCTATCTGCATCATACCGGTTAATATATTAGCAGATTAACTAATATTAGATTCAATATTATAATATATGCGAATTTCTCATTGTGTCTATTTGAACGCAATAAGTAAAATTAAAAACTAAGTTTTAATAAGTAGAAAATAAGAAAATAAGTTTTTCGGAAACAAAGTTTTTTTTGAAGAAACATTCGAAGCCGAAAAACCACTTACTATGAGCAGACTTCAAGAACTTGGTGGTTATCAACCTACTACTGGAAAGGGTTTTTCATTTACGAGCTCAGCTGCGAAAAATTTATCAACTAATACCGATTTCGAAGTTGAAATTGACATATGTCAAAGATGTCAAATTTAAAAACATAAATGTTCTTCGTCCTGCTTTCAAAATCAATATTTCATGTGAGTGTAGTGGAGACAGATTACTTTGTGTGATTTTATAAATACTAAACATGGAATAAATCGTCGTATTGCTTTCCTTATGCTGTGGATGTTTCGCTGTGGATGAGAATCGCTTTGAATGATCAAATGGTGTTAAAATCAAATTTTAGCAAATTGACTTATGAGTAAACGGACTTATTACAAAATTGCTGAATATTGTATGTGGTGAATATACTGGCGAATTATTGGATTATTTTGTATCATCTTAAAGGCGTTAAACACACGAAGGCATGAAAAATAAATGAATGACGTCTTTTTGAAATACGGGGGAAGGTACAAAGGTAACTCCGAGATACAATGATGAAGTTGCAGTTGATTATAAACATGTTCAAAAACTCTGATAAACTTCACAATGCCAAATATTTGTCCTATATTGGTGATAGGGATTCATAAACTACCTCAAACCACGGCAATCCCTACAGAGACATTTTCATCGACCAAAAGCTTGAGTACGTATTACACGTACTTAAATGAATATTCCAGGACCTCAAAGATGTTAAGGAACTGGTTGCACAAAATTAAAAGTGTTGAAGAGAAGAGGAAATTAGAGCAGGATTAAGATTAAAAGTGGAGAAGAAAGAAGCAATACCCAATGTAAAAGCCTTCGCAAAAACTGAAAAATTGATCTATCAGTTCTGACACCAGCGAAAACTACCTACTTGACGCAAAAAGTTATAAAGATAAAAAAAGTCAGATAACCTGATATTTTACCTTAAATTGAAAAAGAGAAATGGGCCGGATTTTACAACCTCATTTCAACCGACAAAATTCCCGAAAGGTGCAAGTCCCTGAAGGCTCAATCTGAATACCAAAAATTCAATCACTCTCCTGCAATAAGTCCAAAAAAATAAGAATATATAAAGCTAGTGTTTGAAACACTAACCAACAAGGATTTGCTTACTCGATGCCCAGGAAAAAATAAGTGCCACAACGAGACTCTTTTGATCATCTTGCCAAAACATACCTTTGTTGGCAAGGATGTTGTGAACTCACTTTACAAATGTAATTATTCATATTGAACGAAAGCTGTGGTCACCTTTTGACAATTGTGGAGTTAATGGGCTGTGAAACTAACATGGTAGCCTACAATTATGTGCTGCATAAGGACGAGGAGAGAATCTTCACGGTTGAAAAGGCTACTCAGATGATACAACGAAAGGCTGTTTGGAGAGCGAAACCTCAAAACAAATGGAAAAGCAAGCATATATTGACGAGGGTACACTTTTATATGATCCAGGACTAGCAGGCGAATTTGTTGTAAGCAAATAAATCAATTTTGGTTTTGCTCAAAGTGTCATGTTAATGTATATGGTGGACAGTTAATCGATTGGTTTGAACTATTTTCATGAAATTTTGATCATTTCATCTAAAAGTGGAAGTTAAGGGTGAGAGGAATTTAGTATATGGGAAATGATGACGAAAAATGGAACGTCTGCATTTTTTATTTGTCAAATAGCCGCCATGTTTTTTTGGAAGGTGATTTTTATTATTGGCGGTAGATTCCTGTGTGAGAAACCTTCCTCTATGAAACCTCATAGCAGTTTTTTGTTTCGGGTGTGCAAATCCACCATGTCAAAAATGGTCCTGACTTTGACGCACTCTATAAGCTCTATCTGACAAAGTACCTTAAATGTGGAAGAAACTAAAAACTGTTTTAGATAAGTTGATCACTATCGCGTCGACCATTGCTACGAAATTTTTATGTTTCTACGGTGTAACAGTTACTAACTTAAAAACTGTCAGTACCAAGTTCCTGGAAAATGACTTTTTGACAGAGTTCATAGATAAAATTTGCAAGAGAGTAGATTTTTCGAATTGCACCGTCGTCCCGGGAATCTGTTATTTTCTCAGTCGTAAGCCAGTTTAATATTCTAAGGGTCGACAAAAAATTTGACCTCAAGCAGTGCGAATTGAAGATTTGTGGTACATGTAACATGTTACGTATTCCGAGGTGTAGGTGACATTAAACAAACAAATATTTATATATATTTATGTATGTATATGTAAATAAATGAATAAATAAATATAATAACAATGAATTTTGAATATAATTGAATTAATTGTTTTAGTTAAATTTTTTATATGTATCAATATTTTTAAGTTAAAAGAAAACCATACGGAATGAAATAGAAGTAAGAATAAAATTAATATAGAAACATGTATAGTTAGATTTAGGTATTAAGTTAAATAATATTGATAACAAACAAAAAAAAAAAATAAATAAAAACAAGTCTCAGTAAAATTGTATGTCAGAAAAAAAAGTCTCAAACAAATATTTCCAGTCGCAAAAAAACCAAAAGAATTTCTTGGAAGTAATTTGCGATAAATTTTCTATGACTATGATTCACTAGGTCGTTGTGTACGTATCAGTATAAATAGAATAGAAATTGTGAGGTATGACACTACCATAGAGACACACAACCGATGGAGGACACACTATCAATAGGGGAAGTATCAATAGAAGTATCAACCAATTGAATAATCAATCAATAAGACTATCAATAGAGGGAGCTTGATCCGAGGTAGCGCAGCAGAACCGGTGAATCCTGAAACCAGCTGAGGTGCAGATTCGTGCTAGAGGAAGCGCAGCAGAACAGATGAATCCTGAAACCTGTTAAGGTGCAGATTCGTGCTACAGGAAGCACAATTAGAGGTAGCGCAACACAATTGACAGGTGGTCAGGATCAGCGCAGCACAATTGACAGGTGATCAGAATCAGCACAGCGCAATTCAGAGGTGTTCAGAGTCAGCGCAGCCCATTTGACAGGTGGTCAGAATCAGCGCAACACAGTTCAGAGGTGTTTAGAGTCAGCGCAGCACAATTCATAGGTGTCAAGAGTCAGCGCAACCCGATTGACAGGTGGTCAGAATCAGCGCAGCACAATTCATAAGTGTTCAGAGTCAGCGCAGATTGACAGGTGGTCAGAATCAGCGCAGCACAATTCACAGGTTCACAATTCACATCTTTTGATTTTTGATCCTTTTATTTTAATCTAATATGAAGGAGTAAGGTTTTTTCTCTGTGTGTGTGTGTAACATGGAAAGATCAGGGCTTAAATAATGTCTTTACCCCCACGCGGTGAGCTAGTCGATTAACAGTAACTTTCTTCGGCCGCCATTATGCGGCCTTTGTATGTTCAAATAACCCTGTCTTTATAACCTTGTTCCTTTCTTTCGCTGCAGGTGCGACCGATCGATTGCCTTACTTTATTTATTTATTTAGGTTATATTTATTATTTTATTATTTTTTTGAAAATACCTAACAAACACACCCTCTACATATAAAGGGTTTTTATAGCTAACTTATGCTTTTATTATTTGTGTTAAATTTGGTTCTTTCGATGTTGCTGATAATTTAAACGATTTCAATGGTAAATGAAACTGTTTACAACCAAACATCGTTTAGTTCAAATAAAACATCGTTTGGTTTCCAAAATTCAACATTATGAAAATAATAATGGTTTTCAATATTCTTTATAATTTTTTGTATATACGTAATCGTATTTTTTTCACAGAATGATTGAAATTGATATACAATATGAAATTGATATATATTTCACTAAGAGATGGCGCCGGTGAAAAGTACACAGTGCATTAGTTTGAAACACATGCTGTTTCGATCGTCTGACATTTAGCTGTAAACATACAGAAGTTGAGTCCACTTGTTTTATCATTAGAAAAAGGCCGTTGAAAGTTATCGTTTGCTCATAAAAACACATGGTGGAGACGCTCTATCGATTAGGATATGTGAGAAATGCCTTGGAAAATCCAAAAGTGGTTAATTCAATGTGAAAGACAGTGAGCGCTCTGGTAGGTCGCAGAAATGCGAAAAAGAGGAATAACAGGAGTTATTGAATTGTGAGCCAACTCATTCTCAACGGCAATTAGCAGAAGCATTAAATGTGTCACAGTTAATGATCAGCAGACGTCCACGAGCAATGGGTATGATCAATAAACTCGGTAAATGGGTCTCACTCGTTTGAATGAGAGTTGAACGTACTGTTGTACTGCTCCGGCGCCACGAAAATAAATCAGTTCCGCATCGAATTGTGACGGTTGATAGAAATGGATTTATAGAGAATGACGTATTTTTTGTACAAAAACCAATGAATAAAAGAAGGAAAACAATATTTCTCACAAATGGTGATTATTTAGCAAAATATCAAACCTATTCTTTGAGAATCACCAATGCGTCAAGGACGTATGTTTATCATATGTTTAACCTTTGCTCTTGACGTTTTGGATATCTCGGAATCAACCAGTACTAAAATCATCTATTGACAAATGGCATGTACTTAGTTGTGCACCTAATATTAGCACAATATTTCCCATTCCATTCTAAGTGTTTCGTTTTATCAATAATAACACTCCCAAAACCTTTCAGTACGAAAACCATGCCCTTTTTATTCAATTGGAAAGCTCAAATCGTTTGCTCTATCTCTTTCTTCAAGATGTCGCAAATGAGTATCAGCGCTTTTAATGGTTCCGCTTTGACTGTAGCTTTGTCCAGTGCAAAGGAAATGTACCAGTGTTAGCAAATGTCTATCATATCCTAAGAAGATGTTAACGACCTTAGCGAAGCGAAAACTAAATAAATATATTTTATAATTTTTTATTTCTTTATAAAGAGCTCCTCGAATATAATCAAAATAATTGTATGAGGGTTCTTAAAAGTTTGTTAGAAAGCAACTGCGTAGTTTTCCTCCAGAATTGTGTGTATTGAATAATTACCTCAGTTAACTTTTAATCACATTCAGCGAAACAATACCTTCAAGTAACCTTTAAACTGCCAAAGAAATGGGATAGAGTTCAATTTGCCTAAAGGGATGTTATAAGTTAGTGTATACGCTTAGTTTATTGCCGCCATTTTTTTCATCAAAATTTATCCGGGTCAGTGCAAAATATTCAATTAAATATTTTATTTATTCAATTATTCAGACGACGCGACTGACACCAAAATCACACAATTCTCTACCACCCTGTTTCACCTATGGATTTTCTACAAGAAAAACTTCATACACAGCATACTCGAGTAAGTGTTCCTTTACGTTATGTGTAAATTTATGCAGTAGCATAGTTAGTTGTACAAATTTACTTTATCAATTTTGTGAGATTTTCGACGTTACCATACTGAAAAAAATGGCGACGAGGCGACATTGCTCAGTGCATATAAAAATGAAGTGAATGAGGTCCTTGCTTTTTTCGCATCCAAATGCCGTGCTGTGTTTAATCGTACGGAATGAGTGAGAATGAGCGAGAAAATTTTGAATGAAGCAACGGATGAATGGATGTTCCTTTAGACAGCAGTAATGTATGTAAATTGTTTCACTTCGGATCTTTATATCCTTATAAAGTTTTACTAAACACATCGTTTAAAAGATCGCTGATTAATTTATCTTTTTAATGTTGAACTGCTTATGTGCAAAATAAATCAGTCTTGATTAATAATGAATGAGTCCTTTTCATTGACACTTAAATTTTATTGATAATTTAATATAAGGGTGAGTATATATTTTGTAGGTCGAAAAAGGGGTAAAAATGAAAAAAATATACTCACTGGACTGGAAAGCAGAACAGAATTAGAGTTTTTTTCCGTTTTGCCAGGAAGTATAACCTTTGATAGTCATACGAAAAGCTCATAAAGTAGATGTAAAGATGTAACAACAATATGAGTTAAAAACTATTTAAACAATAGAAAAGAATGAGGAATTTTCCTTTGTTTTAATTGTTTTCATCTATACATAGTTACGGTTAAGGTAGGGGATGCAATCGTACTATTAATAAGAAACAGTTAAGAACTCGAAAATAAATCTTCGGAATCATGTCGTGCGATTTTTTATGAATACAAGGGATTTTGGAGAAAGTTAAATTTATTCCTTAACATAATTGCCTTGGTATAGCGATTTTCTAACATTTCGATGCCCTTTTTGTAATACGGCACGTTCAAGGCTTCTTGTCTCGGAACACTTCTCGGTTTCCGAGATGACTTCCTCATTCGATCTGAATATCTTTTGTTCGAGGTTTGGTAACAGATAATACTTGTTGCGGTTCAAGTATTGAGAATACGGTAGAGGAATAACCAATTCGAATCTTAATTGGTTAAATTTGGCCATCGCTTTCAAGGACGTGTGCGACGATGCGTTATCGTCATGGTACAGAACTTTTTCTTTGCCATATGGGACGGTTTTTTCTTTATTTCGTCTTTCAGTTTGCCCAATAACGCTGTATAGTGCACTCCTGTGACTTTTCTTGCCTTCTGTAGGTAATCAGTGAAGATTCTGCCATGAACATCCCGAAGAACGGAGGTCATTATCTTCCCGGCCGAGTGTTGGCTTTTTGGCCGCTTTGGTTGACGATCGTGGCTATTCATCCAGTCTAAAGGCTGCTATTGGACTCAGGCGTATAGTAATGGACCCATGTTACATCCGTCGTTGCAGAACGTCGAAAAAATCCGTTCGACTATGCTGCAACAATAACAAACCGACTATTAACCATCAAACCAACGTCAACCAAAAACATCAACGCGTTGCTGTTTTTGGTCGACGGTCAGCACACTCGGCACCCATCACATTGATAGCTTTTTAATCTCCAAATACGAAATGCATCATGAAATGAAATGCATCTTCTGAGATGCCTAAAATCTCACCTAACTCGCGCAACTTCACCTTACGATTATTCAAGACGATTCGATGCACTTGCTTTACGATTTCCGCGTTCGTAGCTTCTTTTGCCCTTTCAGAGCGAGGTGCATCTTCGGCGCTTTTAAGAACCATTTTTATTTCACTAAACCACCGATAAACTGTCGTTCTAAAGGAGCAGATGCGGGATAATTTTTCTGTAGCACAAAACAATCTTGGGTCAAGACGCGATGAAACATTCTTTTGTTTTTCCATTTTGCTTACGAAAACGACAATAGCGTCATTCAAACTGCTGTAGCTTGTAAACGAATAAACGAAATGTCATGATACATCACGCATGAACTAGTAAACTAGTAACAGATGAGCCTCTCAAAATGAGTCATGTTCATTTTCATGTGGTGCCACCTATTGAAAAACTCCGGGAATTTTGAGTCCATGGAATAACTGACTAAATGACTTATTGATGTGATGTCTGTTGTAAAAAAGTATTAACTATCATCGCCTTTGGTAAACATTGCAAGCATATTATTCCGACAAGATTGCGGTTCACTGATGCACCCATTCTAATATTGGAAGTGTTGGTTAATAATGTCGATTTAGAAAACAGATGGCGCAACTTTTACATGTGGTTTGTGTCTATAGTAAATTATATGGTATTTTTTATGATAAATATCTGTCGTTAATTCTCACTTATTTAGTCATTGAACGAAATAGCGGAAACAACAAACAACAAACAAAGTTTATTTTTGCTTCGAAAATGTCGAATTTCGTGCCAGAAAAAGTTGTTTTACGGGAAAGTTTAATAACCTTCTTTCATTTGAAAATAAAACTCTGCTGAAAGTTATCGATTGTCGGTAGAAGCTTACAGTGAACCTGCTCCAACTCAAAAAACTTGTGAACGATAGTTTGCACCCTAGCAAAATGGTGATGCTAACTTGGGAGACAAAGAACGGCCAGGTCAGCCAAAAAAAATTGAGTATTCAGAATTGCAAACATTATTAAATGAAAATTCGTGTTAGACGCGAAAGAAAATAGAACCTAATTTGGAGTTGGGTGTCACCCGACCAAGCGTTTCTGAATGTTTACATAATATGGGAAAGTTTCGAAAAGTACGAAAATGAGACCCACATCAACTGCACGAGAATCGACTGAATGCCTGAATTACAACATGCAAAAAAGAAAACAAAAACAGACACTAAACGTAAAGCATCATATGCTGATCCCGGCCAACCATAAGCTTTACAACCAAACCGCGATATTTATTACGAAAAGCTTGTGCTGTGTATTTGGTGGGTGAGGAGGGTTTTGTGTATTATAGGCTACTAAAACCGAATGAGACAGTCATAGCTGATCGTTACCGACGCCAACTGACCAATTTGGCACACACATTAAACGAAAACCGAAAATTGATAGCTCGAAAACACCACAAAGTTCTGTTCCACGATGATAATCCCAGACCTCATCCGGCAAACATAGTTAAAAGATGATTGGAAAGGCTCGGTTGGGAGCACCTGGATGACCACTCGTACTCCCGAGACCTTGCACCTTCTGACTAATATTTGTTCCGATCGATGAAGATCAGCTTGGCCGACGTATGCATTCGAAAATAGGTCGATGAATGGATTGCCTCGAAGGATGAGGACTTCTTAAAACGATGAATCAACAAACTTTCCAGAAGATGGGAGGAAGTCAAAGCTAACGATGGGCAATATACTGGTTAATTTAGTTATTGAAATAAATACTTATTACAGACCAAAAAATCTACATTATTAACCGACACTCCCTATATATCTCTCTAATTCCTTTGATTTACTGGGCAACTATTTTATCCATAAGATGTCTTGTCCATTTGCACTGGTTCAGAGCAATTTTTGAATGTATTTCAAATTGAGATAAGAATCATCCCTACAAGCTTTCCTGCAATATGTAGTATCTATTTTCTTTTTTATTTAAATTCATAAGCTATGGTCCTTTTGTGTTTTTATAACAGTTCATGTTAAAAGATGACCCATGAAATATGCTAGAGCCACATAATTTCAAAATCAATATTTATAATTACACTCCACCTAAATAATTTCCAACAAGAGGGGCTGAAAGATTAATGGGATGCTTCAGAATGAAAAAGGTATACATTTCTAATTAAATAATTAATTTTCACCTCAGAATTAGAACTAGAATATCCCTTTATTTATTGCATGTTTAATAACAATCTTGCTGAAATTTGTGTTTAGTGCTCTGAATTTCACATTCATTACATCTTTGTTTCTTAAATCTAGGGTAACCTGGAAATTATTTAACAGTTAGAGTTTTAGTGGAAGGAAAATTTGGCAAAAACCTTCTCTAAACTTAATATTAAACTTAACGAACTATGCTTACAGCTACTTTCTTATCTTCAAGGTACCCCTTATTCTATTACTTCTAGTTAAGGACACATGACTCTGTGTTGAATTTCGTTATGCAGCAGAGAATGCCTGGATATTTGGATTGTGGCATTTTCGCATCTTGCATTTTCGGCATTTTCGTTGTATTAATATTTTTAAAATCAATGATTTATTTTTTAAACTCAAACGAGATCTTCGGTTTGGCAGCGGGTAAAGCTGTAGCACGGTGCTGAATGCCTTGAGGCTTGTATGGTCGATGTGTTCCTTGAAGGTGAGTTTCCTGTCTAAGGTTAGGCTAAGAAAGGTCAGATTTTCCGACCAAAGGATAGGTTGGCCTAGGAAGTTAATTGGTCTATTTGGAATCCGAGCAGCTTTACGTCTTTTGCTAAAGAACATGACTTTTTTTTGCTAAGATTAACTCGTATTTTCCATCTAAGTTTTTTCGAGTATTGTCTCAAGGTTTGCGGTTATTGTGTTAGGGTTAGTTCCAGAGGAGTAGAAGCATGTGTCATCACCAAAAGCTGTTATTTGACAGAAATTAGATGAGGGTAGGTCAGAAGTATAGATATTGAAAAGCGTTGGACTTAAACAGGAGCCTTGAGGGACACCCACCGTTATAGTTTCCGGCGAGGAAGTAGCCTCTTGAACCTTTAGCTTGAAGGTTCTGTCCTTAAGGAAGGATGCTATCAGATAAAGTAAGTAGGTGGGTGTATTGTATACTTGAAGTTCATATACTAGCCCCTCATGCCATATAGTGTCGAACGCTTTTTCAATGTCAATGTTTACCATGCCAACCGATTCCTTGATTTACAAAGCGGATTTTATGTCCTTAGAGACCCGGTAGAGCTGCTGCTCCGTAGAATATGCGTGTCTAAACCCAAATTGAAAATAAGATAGTATATTGCTACTATCTACGAAAACAGTCAGTCTTTTAAGAATGAGCTTTTCGAAAAGCTTTCCAAAGGCTGACAAAAGACTAATCGGTTTATATTTTTTGTGGCTCATGAGGATCTTTCCCGGGCTTGAGTAATGTGACAACAATGGCTTGTTTCTCAAAGGAATGGGAAATGCGAGAGCTTTAGGCGTGCATTGAATAGGTGCCAAGTGAAAACAATACCTTTCCTTGGAAGTTTCCTTAAAGCTATGTTAGGCAAGCCGTCCACTCCTGGAGCTTTGCGGCTCTTTAGCTTTTTGAGCAGATTGATTATTTCCCTGGTTTTAATGAAGGCAGATGCAGGTACATTAACGGGAGAAGGTAAGTTTTAAAGTGTTTCCTTTACCAATAAATCTGTAACGTTGTCGCGGTTTTTATGGTTTGTGATGTGGTAGCTGTGGAACTTATCGGCGAGGATCTCAGCCTTTCTTTCACATGAGTTTACGTGCTTTTCGCTTCCATCATTCAGTGGGTATGGGACAACGTGTTTTTTTTTCTTTTGTAAAGTCTATTGCGGCTTCAAACTTTTCTTGAGTTTTAGTTTAAATTTTCAAGCATATTCCCCCAGCGCTGGTTGCGTAGCGTAGAAATCTCGTTACGAATAGCTGTTGTCAATGAATTAACACCGCACTTTAGAGCTGGATCTCGGGATCTTTGCCATTGACGTCTCAGCGTATTTCTAGTACGGATGAGTATGAGAGCTTCATCAACTAATTCAAAAGTTTTGTAAGTTTAGCTTATTTTAGGCACGCTGCTGTTAATAGTTCTCAAGATAATATCCTTGAAATCATTGATTTTTCGTTCAAGGGACTGAATTGAATTTAACTCTTCATGAATGTTTTGATTCAATGGCACGCTATTATTTACATATGCTTTAAATTTAGACCAGTCGGCTTGTTTGAAACAATAAGACTTTTCACTGTAGTTCTGACGGATTCGCATTGAATTCAAGCAGAATGAAACAGTTGTGAAAATGTTGTGATAGTCGCTAAGGTTGTGACCGTCACGAAACTTTCTTGGTGTTTATCCTCCGATAAACACTATGTGACGATCACAGGACCTCTTGGTAATGTCCGTTGTGACCGTCACGAAACTTTCCTGGTGGTTTTCTTCCGATAAACACTATGTGACGATCACAGGACCTCTTGGTAATGTCCGTTGTGACCGTCACGAAACCTTCCTGGTGTTTATCTTCCGATAAACACTATGCGACGATCACAGGACCTCTTGGTAATGTCCGTTGTGACCGTCACGAAACTTTCCTGGTGTTTATCTTCCGATAAACACTATGTGACGATCACAGGACCTCTTGGTAATGTCCATTGCGACCGTCACGAAACTTTCCTGGTGTTTATCTTCCGATAAACACTATGTGACGATCACAGGACCTGTTGGTAATGTCCGTTGTGACGGTCACGAAACTTTCCTGGTGTTTATCTTCCGATAAACATTATGTGACGATCACAGGACCTGTTGGTAATGTCCGTTGTGACGGTCACGAAGCTTTCCTGGTGTTTATCTTCCGATAAACACTATGTGACGATCACAGGACCCATTGGTAATGTCCGAACAGATCGCCCATTACCTTTTCGCTGTAATGCGCGATCCGCTCGTAACCAGAGTCTTGAGCAGACTCCCTTTGTCCAGACACTTCATGAGTTTTTATACAAAAACTGAAGAAAGGAAAAGAAGCGACTTCGGCTGAGATTAATAACAACAACAAATAAAAAATAATAATAATAAGAAGATGATGAATTCAACATCTGGCAAAGGGACTTGAGATTGACAAAAGGGTACGAGAAAATGCAAACATTTTAGCAACAATCGATGAAACGTTTACATTTTACACATTAATGCGAACGAGCGGCTTGTGAACCTTCAAAGGTTTACGAAAAACAATGTAGATTGTTTTTGTGTGTACAAACTTGAACGCATGTGCTGTTTGCGTTATCTCAAAGGATACAGTTTAGTGTGTTGATCCTTAACCCATTAGCGAGCAATAAATTGTGCACGTGTTGCACATTTTCTCAACGTTTATTGCTTAACGATGTAAGAAAGAAAAAACTGTAGCAGTTGTTTATTTGACTGTTTATTCAACATTTTCAATAAATAAAGAGTTGAAAGGCGGTAGGGGAGTGTGCTTAATGCAACTCCGCCACCGACTTTATAATGGCGATCATTTCGATAGATCCAGAAATTTGTGTGCGATAATTTATCATGCGGCCTTAAGCGGGTTTCGGTAATTAAGATTTAGTCTAAATTTAACCTACAAGCTAAGTCAAATAGCTCAGTATGCTTATTTCTAATGCTTTGAGCATTCCATGTGATTACTTTAATGGCACTAATTATATAAAAATTTTCGTGACAAGCTTACATACATTGAACTGCTCTTTTTTAGTTCGACAGTTGGATATGAGCTCTTGTGAGAGCCTCAGCAATTCATCAGGCGTGAAAAATTCGTCATTTCCACGGTTGTTCTCTGTTGTTGGAACATTTCTGGCTATTACTTGATGAACAGCGCTAGATTGTTATCAGGTTCTATACACACAAAAAAATCGCCAGGTAGTCCATTATTTGGCCAAAAAGCATTTTATACGAAGGAGCTACTTAATCCTCACGCGTAGGTGCTCGGATGCTCTCTATGATATTCGGAATAATCTCCACCCATTGATCGTCCTATTGAAATCTGATTGGAGCTTCGAGTTCTCTGTGAATACGCTCCCCCATTCCGTTTGCCTGTGGGTGAGTTGCGGTGGTACGCAGATGGTTTGATCCAGCTAGATCCTTAAGAGCACGGAATAAGTTTGACTAGATTTGTCGTCCATGTTCGGTGGTTATCGAAGTAGTGTGCCAAAGCAGCTGATCTATAATTTTCAGAAAGTACAAGCAATTGTTTCGACTTCCTAGATGCGTATCGGTATCAGTTCTTGTTCAGTGGGATATGATCCACACGAGTAAGGCAGAGCCTTTTCTTTTTCGGAATGGCCATGTTCCAACCTGATAGATGGAGGTGCGAAGTTATCAATGGTTGCTGTAACGTTTCTTGAAACGTTGGGTTTTCCCCATTGAATTCCAACTTGCGCCCATTCACGACAGTCCTTCTTGATTGAGGGCTATATGAAACGCTGAGCGACGTGTTTTGAAGTGGATTCGGCTGATCGAGAGAATTGATGAAATGCCCTGAAAGCCGCTTTTGAAGACTGGTATCACGTATGTCATGAGCCCTCGTTTGGTATCCAGGTATCGCAGGAAACTTGTGCGTTAGTTACTGGAATCTGCAATGGCTTGAGTTGCAAGAAAGATCCTGAACGCAGCATCGCTATGAGTTTGATTTGCTTTTTTGATCGCTTTTCCTTTGATAATCCCTGGAACAGTCTGTTTGAGGGTCTTGCATTTAAGACACAGTATTAGGCATTTTAATTCCGTAGAAGTTATATGATCAACTTCTATTGAAGTACTATTTTAGCTACTTTGCAGTTTGTGGTAGCGGAATGTCAAATGGCTTGTACTTTTTGTTGTGATTGTCTGGTACCTTCATCAAACACAACAGCAGAACGCAATGGATAAAAGTGCTGAAAACACATTGTCAGTGTAGAAATTCCAGCCCTCGGAGTACTTCTTTCATGAGCAATTGAAATGGTTGCGCTGCATTTTTAGGTCATTAAAGGTGGAGCGATTCCCTGGATATGCTGAATCACACATTCATCTGAATCCAAGACCATATTGCCATCGAACGTTTGCCCGCCCTCACAACGACTCCAACTGAAGCTTATTAATTGAACCTGCTCTTAGACCAGTTAGTTGTGGAGACAGCCCATCGATAGCATGAATTGCGTTAAAGAGTCTTCGCCTTATGAGACTGATGAAGTCTTCGTCTGTTTCGCAAAATTTTTCGGCCTTATGTAGCATACACAATGTGCGGTATACAGATGCACCTCAGGATTCTCGTTCCCCTTGCTAATCAGCATGAGCCTTGCTTCCTTCCAGAATTCTGGGAACACACCTTCGCAAAGGTATGCGTTGAAGGTGATGAGGAGCCGGTCAGAGCAGATGTGAAAGATTATCTGTTGCACCTTAACTGGAATATATTGGGTCCTTGAGGCTTTTTTGTCTTGAAAATTAAATTTCTTACCTGTGTTTCTTTATGAACGACCTCAAACGGGGTGCGATATATTGAAAAAATACATTTCATTAGTCCGACAGGACCAGGACCGTTGAAAATGCAACTCATTCGATTAATCATATTAGAAATTACCAAAAACAAAGCTTGTCCCGAAATTATTGTCCAAAAACTGGTAGGCAAAACAAATGCCAAAGAAGGCAAGAGTTTAAATATTTTCTATTATGAAAACTAGCTTTGGTCTACCCATTATTCGAAAAATAGAGAATGTTCTAAAAGTGCAATTCCGCAGTGGTTCTTGATTCAGAACAGTTGAATACTCATTTAAATTATGTGTTTATATATTGATGTAGATACTATTTGGTGGTCTAACATAAGACGATACAGTATAGAATAATAGAGCAGATCTGACTTGAAAGTGGTTGCTTCCATCCTCTAGGATCTTTCGACATGCAATGCTGCGCACTTAGCCGATACTCTTAAAGTATTTCAAATGTTTTTCGCTCTGAACGAAACGAAACGCAACGTAACATCCTTCAAATTCCACTAACGACTTTATGCAATCATCGAGATGCCCAGCAAGAATACATTCCCTAGCTAGCAGAACCCAAATCAATCTCCATTTACGTTATTGCCATCGAATTACCAGCTCTTTAAAATTTTCATGAGTGAATATTTCAAACATTTTGACTCATGGATTACATGGCAAATCCAAACGCTCACTATTGCTTCTTGCACGCGATTCGGGGGATGCAACTTGAACTACATAAATCATTCAAAGCATGACCTCTTACACTTCTGCACTGGCTTCTCTAGAGCCTTGAATGCTTAGCAATACACTCTTATGTATTAAAATCCACAGCTTCGAAAGTTGTCTCGTTCGCATTGAATTTTTACACGTCGGTGTAGGTTCCACATGAAGGACGTACATCATCTTGCTGCTTCCATGAAAAAAGGCTTGACGGGAAGAATGCATAGAAAAGACCACTCTGCAGCAATTGGCAGCCTTTTGATAGTGGCACGTCCTGAATTCGATTTGTACTCCAAAGGTTTCATGACTGCCACGGTAAGGACGAACGGGGTTGTTCTTTTAGCTTACTGTAATGCTAGTGTGTAATACGATGTAGTGGCTCCGAACGGGTGTTCGCGTCAGTCAAGGAGTTACAGCTTACTAAAGTGGAATGTTAATCATGTTTGGTTTTATCGAGACTTATCATTCACTTTCTTAAAATCATTCTTTTTGGTGGGGGACGCCCACAGTGTTTTACCGGAAGGCGTTTTCAAGGACGATAAAAACAAACTGATTATTCTAAATTTTTCGCATTCCAATAAACCAAACATTTGAATGCATAAATCGATTCCCAGTCGCTCTGCCAAATTACCCTATGACCCGGGGGGTCAGCTAAAAGGTGCAATGACACTGCTTCGTTGCCTAGTTTTGATGCTTGCATCACATAACCCACACGACCAGCAGATCATCTTTCATCTAACACACATCCTGTAGGGATTGCTGTACAGGTCTCAAAACTAAAGTGGTGGATGCAGATCTGTTGTGACAATAATGCGGTATACCCAGGATCGTTGGAGATTTACAATGGATTCTTACATTGACTTGGAGCGTTTCAGCCTAGCACAACAAAATAACGTAGTGCATTTGGTTGCATACGCTACGAAGCCAAAAAAATTATTTATTATTTCAAGATTGCAGATAATCTGCACTGCAGCTCCATAACAAAATAGTCAGTGACTGGGACGGGAACTTTTGTGGTCCAGGTGGGAATGCACTCGGTCATGTTGTTCGGGCACATGCTACTGAATTTGATTTCCAGGAAACCATGTGAACGCTCCACTTCCGGCGATTATTCAGGATAAAGTTTTCATAGCCATCTATTGCAGTTTGGAAATATGCTCAGATGAATTGTCACTGCAGAGGACCATCTGCTGAAAGCGTCGTCCTTACCACCAATAAAACAATGCCATTTTCTCACTTTTCAATGCTGCTGTCTGAAATGTCCAAATGTGTTTAGAATACTTCACCCATAAACATGAATAAGTTAATCCACACGCAAGGATGAAGGACTTCTTTCTCGTAACAGTGCCGGCTAATCTGGAACGCATGATAAAGTACATCCGTATAATAATACAGTCGAATAAATAAGCATTCGCTTAACGTTCCCCAGCATAAGCAAATGCACTTTAGAAGCCTGGGACACTTATAATTTCGAGTCATTTCCATACAGTCACATATACGCCATTTCTTCCACAGTTAGTCCTGTTGAGCACCTGGTATGCGTTCCAGATGAATCGATTCAAAATGCTGTTGCCCACAAAATAATTTAGCAATGGCTGACACATTACAAGCTCTAATGACTGTTAAGCGAAAATAAATGCCATTTTAAGTTCTTCACAATGGTTGGACTTAAAATGCACTAAGGACGACAGCAACTCCTACGAAAGCAAACGCCATTAAGTCCTCCTATATGCATTCGGGGTAGTTGACGTAAATTTAGTTGTCCGTTAGAAAATTCCTGGATGTAAATATCGTTTAATTAATGACCATATTAAGCAAGCGGAAACCAAGAACTTGGCAAAAGACGGGATCAATGGAAAGCGATGGAGGACATGAATTTGATAGGAATCAAGTACAATCAGCACTAACTAGTCTTTGTCGACCCAAATGCAAGTATTTCGGACGTAATGAATATCAAATCGATATTGAAGTTGTACTGAAAAATGATTAGATGAGAGCTGGAAAAAAAATTTGTTCGAATATGGACACTAAAAGGAACTTCTAAGAAAGGCTTCTTCCTTTAGATTGGTCAATGAACAACTGCAAGGTCCGAAACAGAAGAACTACAGTTCGAAATGCAGGAATTAAAATTCAAAATTAATTTCTCAAAACTGCACCGGATAATTCGAGCATTTCTTGCGTAGGGTATCAATACCGATCAATCAAAGTCAGAGTTGTAAGAATTAACATAAGGATTTGGATTAGCAAATGAAAAATAATAGGCGAAAAATTAATCCCTTTATCGATGACTGCTCTACCCACACAGAGCAAACAGCGCTTAAAAACGTGCGAAAAGTGATTTTCGATGAAGTGTCATCAGTAAACAGCAACCGTAGCTAAATCTGTTGGCTAATAGCATATATATATATTTACCACTTCTAACTTTTAACCAAGGACGAGCTGTCTCACAGACCGTTACGGCTTTCAAAACTTCTCCATTTTCATGTTCTACTCACCTTCGCTGTCCAAGCGTATCGATACCTTCGTGTTTAGATGGGATTGCGCTGTTGCGGGGAGAGGTCGCGTCGACGAGAACATTTCTGGCAAGTTATTTCGATTTAAACTTCAGCTGTGCTAATGCAAGTCATGGGTTACTTTTTGTAATGTTTTTTAAACAAGCTGTTATGTGTTAAACGACAGATTTTTCACAAAAATTTCGAACTCCGATCCATCATATCCTAGAAAAAGAAGTGGAGCGTCAAGTGGAAAAAACCTGCGAACAAGAGATATGTTATAAGAGATATGAGGACCTCATTCATAGCGTTGATTTAACGCAGGCCAAGAAAAGGTCAAGGAGATCAGACGAAATGTGGAGCCCGAAAAAACTAGAACCAGCGTACGAATGGTAAGAGCGACGAAGACAGGCAGCTTCCTCGTAGAACTCGGGGTGTAGTTCACTGACAAGGGTTTCCTCGAGGACGCGCCGTCAAGGACCTTCATCGCTCTAAAGCTGTTATCTCATTACAGCCTATGGCCTCTTTGGATATAACAAACATTGATTGTGTTGCCGATGTCAAACAAGTAGAAGAGTCCATTAGAAAAACTCATCCTTCGGCAGACAGCTGTAGTGACGTTGATGCTTACTAATTCTAGAAGGCAATAAGTTGCAATAGTTCACATCCCAGAGAAAAACGCTGTGTAATTTCTCGCCAAAATTGGCTGGGTTAAGTGGAGGATTCGCCGGACGGTAGTCTCAGTTCGACGTTATAAGTGCCTCAGCTTCAGACACATTACCTTGAATTGCAAGGGGCTGCAAGTGTGGCACTCCCGGGCATAAGGTGCAGAGCAAACCTAAAATAAACGTAGCTGCATCTTATGCAAAACTGTGGCCTCGAAGCCTGAAGATCCGGCTCATATTTAAAAAAAAATGGTAGGTTACCGGTGGGGTGGTAGGAGGCACAGAGAAAAGCCACAACATGATCCAAGTTCTGTGGATCAACCTACTTCAAAGTGCAACTGCACAAAACTTACTCTACCAGGTTGCGAGGGAGATAAAAGTCGAAATGCTGCTGATATCTGAGCAACACAACTACATTAGGTGGCTGGATGGTACTGTGACCTATCTGGCATCGCGGCTATCTGGATTCAGGATAGAATTCTGTGTACAGTTCAAACTTTCTTCAGCGGAGATGGCTTTACGTAGTGCGAATTGTACGAATATGGCATTCATAAGTGTCTATCTCATGCTAAATAAGCCAATTTCATACTTTCAGAGAAAGCTCGATGAGGAGAAAGATGTCTTTAGTACAGAAGATCGAATCCTTGTTAGCGGTGACTTCAATGCCAAGGCAATCGAATGGAGAATGCATCATGTAGACAGAGAGGAAAACACGCCAAACTTTCGACGGAGAGGCTGCAGGGTAATGAAGGACTATTTAACGACCGACTATCAGTACATTGCATTCGAAATTGATGAGTCTGCTGGTCTACACGTAACACCCTATCCTTCAGCTCGAGGTTTCGAGATCAGCCGCAGACATGTTGAACTCCACTATGAGTTTCATCGTAATTGCGTGTGACTACTCTAAACTCAGGTGACAGCAAGGATATCATAAGCCTGCTGTGTCCTGGTGGTCAGCACAAATGGCAGAAAATCGAAGAGAAATGGCACAGACTTCACCGTAAAGCCCAACGTTCATTCATTCCAGAATACCAAGCAAGGCTCGTTGCTGGCAAAATCTCGTACAGGACATCAACAAGGACTTTTGCGGCCTTGGCTTTAAGCTTATCATGCAGAAACTCGGAGCGTCACGAAGGCCCTGTTTGATTTGCGGGGAAAGTGGGTGAAACTGTTCGGTCGCTTTCCCTAAGCATACTTTTCATCCCAATGCTTTATAGAAGAAATGTCCTGTTGTGTGCCGGGTCCTCAGTGCCATTGTAATGGACGGAGCAGTGAATTCTCGAAAAAGCCACACGAACAGACTGTATCCCAAGACGTGTTATAGTTAGTGGCAAAAGTTTGCCCTGAGATTATACTCAGTACACTCAACGCTTTCCTGTAGGAGGACGTCTTCCCATAGTGCTGGAAAGAGCCGAAGCTTATGCCAATCAACAATAAGAAATCTTTGAAATGCATATCGGCTCCTATGTATGCTGAATATTCCTCAGGAAACTCATGAGACATAGAATCATGAAGGCCATCTGAGCTAGTGTATTTCTAACTCCTCAGCACTACGGCTTCAGTGCTGGCCTATTCACGATCGATGCAATAAAAGAGGTGAGGAACGTGGACCAGCGGATTGAAACCCACAATCATCACTAGAGGCGAAAAGTACTGAGCGTAACTAACCATGTGAGGAATCTCTTCAACTCTACTAGATGGGCAGACATGCTCATGTTCTGGAATATTTCGTGGTGGTTTTCAAAGACCAGAAGCACTTCTATAACGCATTAGGCTGGTCGAAGAAAGGATTTCGGATCGGGGGTGACGTAAGATTCCATTCTTGGAATCAGCTACCAGAGGAGTCGCGTCTGATCTGCTACGCCGCTTACACTGCAATGGAGTCGACGCCCCACTACGACTTCGAAGTCTGGGCTGACGCTCTTATTAAGGAGTCGTATCTAGGGTGCCTGGCACAGGTACAGTGGTAACGAGTTATGCGAATGGCAGCTTCATACGGCACTGTTTCTGAACCGGTATTGCTAGTATTACTCGACGAAGCCGCGCAGTGAGCACGGGTATTTTCAGTGTAGCTTGTATAAGATAGAAAGTTACCACCCACTGTTGGCTTGTTCTGCCAATTGGTGACAGATTACGTTTGCCGCACCTGATTTGTAACCGAAAAATAGATGAGGCTGCGATTGCAACTCCCCGAGATGCAGTCTCTCCAAGATTCACTTCCTTCGAAAAACGGGGATGTGGTGACTTGTAAAGGCTATTAGAACTACGTATCAAATTAGGTGGGGACGGCTCTTCTTATAAAAAGGGCATCGTGGATCGCCTGGCTTCGCGGTGGAAGAGGATTTCTCAAATAGTAATCCTCTTCCTCTCCATTCATTCTTGCCGAAAGAAGGATTATCCCCTGACCTGAAGGCGCCGCTAAGCAAGAACATTAAGTCCAAAAAAATGTGATAAACAGTTTCAGACTACTGTTCTCAGTGTGAGAAGGGGTTTAGTTCGTAGTCCGGTTGCCACTGAGAGTCCGGCACTCAGAACGTAGTGAAATTTCACATCGCAACCAAAAACAAATTATTATTAGTATTGTTGTAATGTAGCTGACCTCACTAATTACAAGTAATCAGCTGGACCAGGTCCATTATATCTTAAGAACTTAGTTTCTTCCATTGCGGAGTCCCTCAAACTTGCAACAGCTCTCTGGAATGTTTTAAAATTGTGGCGAAGTGAAGAAATGAACCGAATTGGTCCCGCTCGTACGCCCACAATTATCGAAACTGGAATAAAACCTTCCTTAAAGATACTTACAGGATTTTGCGCGGAAATTTTGACGATTAATCGTCCTGAAAGAATATGTTTCAGTACGCAGTTATTGAAGTTCTCGTTGTTATTTTGCGTTTTTAAATCTTTTCACCAATTCATCCTTTGTCAAGAGCTTGTATATGAGTTTCACCATCGTTTGATCTTAACCGGAAAGAGGATGTTTATGCTCGAATTCACGAAAGGAATTGGTGGCACGTTTTCGGTATTCGAAACAGACATTGGCACCACCTGAACATCTTCTGTACTGCGACACGCGGTCTGTCGATCCTTTTTTCATGCAAATTTTTGACAGAGTTCTTACTTCGTATAGTTGCCAGAGCATATTAAGCAGATAATATGTTCATTGTGCTGTTTGTGATATTTCAAAGAATAAAGTTTATATCCTTAATCAAAGATCGCTCACATTTTACAACTTAAAATTTAGCAAATTTATTGCTTAATGGGAAAAAACAAAAAGACAAATGAAAAAGCTCAAAACTGAGGGACATGGTTATTCTTATTTTCACAGAAAGTGTTGCTCCCAAATTCAGAGTGACATTGCGACACTATTCTATCTAAATACGCTAAAAATTACAATCGAATTATTAAATATTTCAAAATGAATAGATCCCTTAAATGAGCAATGGAATATAAAAGGCTTGGCTCAAGAGTATCTTCCCTGCCTTGAATTCTGGCATTTTTTTTAAATTCCTTATCTGTCAGTGACTTCCTTTGAGTTTGAATTCCTTTTCCTTTATTGAATAACACTGTTTCAGCGGTATTTCTACTTCCTGCAGCAGTCCTAGATACCGATGTTAGAAATTGCCTTCAGTGCTTTTGTCGCATTGATCTTAACCGCCTTCTTCTCATCGAACCGATGTCCTTTCAGCAAAATTTTTAATGTGGAGCAGAGCCAAAAATCAAGGTGAGCTATGACGGGAGTATACTCTTGCTGAAGCAGCTATTAATATTTTCTTGGATGCATTTTGTACATTGGAAACCATTTGTAAGTTATTGCGAGCGATTTCAGGGTAAAGATTTTGTTTTGCTGTCAGCAATTTCGGGATGAAATTCACTCGGATGCGACCCATTAAAAGTTAAGTTAAAGTTAAAGTTCTCCAAACTGTAGTTTTTAATGTTTGAAGGTCGCTTTTCGGTATGTGTATAGCCAATCGACGACATATGTCATAGCATATCCTACACGGTTGACGTTTTTTGTATTATTGCACTCAACGTCGGCCAGAGCGAGAATCTTTGCTAACTGACGTGCGGCCATCTTCGATAACCTATCCTTGTTTCGCTACACTCTTCTCTCTACTCCTCTTCAATTTTTCCGAACTAACTCGTTTTTAATTAATAATTGAAGATTCAAGCAAAAGTTGATACATGATCAAATTGGTTGGTCTAATTTTTCTGTCATTTTGTCCAGTAACCAAATTTGACAAACAAGACAAAATCCATGTGAATAACCAAGCGCTGTAGGCAACCAAGGCGTCTCGAGAAAAACTGTGACATTGAGGAAGTTAGCATTGATACCCGATATAGAGCGCTCGAATCTTATGGGAAGGAAATATCAAGATACATTATTTTGACAAGCCTCGTACAAATGAAATATTGGCAATAGAAACTGCTTAACCCATTTTGGCCCGGGTGATTAGTTTTCTACCCAGAACTTAGAGAATTTTTTCTAGAGAACCAACAACCTACTGCAAAAGTTTTTCTATTTACAAATATTCGTTATTATGTTAGCTGTCTCATCAATTTTTTCCAGCTCTGCTCTCTCCTTTTTTGGCGTCATGGGAGGGGGATAATTCCAACCTTGGAAAAAGACCATTGTTTAATCAAAAATTAAAATAAATTAGTAAGAGGGAAATTGTTTAATAATGTTTGTGTTGTGATGGGAACATATAGTAAAAATTTAATATATACTCATTTCTGACGTTTTCTGTACAGTATCTGAGTTTATATTTAAAAATCAAGGGGCAGTTTTCTAACCAACGGGCCGATATAGAACACATTCTTGAGACATTTCGTGAAACAATTCAACAAAAAGGGTTATTTATTTAATAAAAATGATATCAGGATGTTAGGTAGAATGTTTAATAGAAATTATATCAGGATGCACTTTGTTGCAGTTGATGAATATTTACTTTCATTATTCACATTTCTCAGAAATATACAAATTCCATATGGGTACTTAAAAGTAAAAAATGATACATATCCTTAAAAAATACGTACTTGGAACTTGGAACAAAAGCATGTCTGTATCTGGATTATTTATGCAAAGCGAAAATCCTTTGTTAAGTAGGTGAAGGACTGTTATGTGATGCAAAAAAAGGTGACAAGATCATTTCATAGACCTGCAAAAGAAGAAACCCGTCTTTAATCATATATATATCATTTCGTATAACATGAAAATCGAACCAGTTCATACAGTGATTTTGTTGAAACTAGACGTGTGCAATTGATTGTTTTTTATTTGTTAAATTTCGTGGATTTTTTTGTCGGGCTATTTCGTTTTTTGAGTCGTAAGTATAAATAATCAAATAAAAATTTATTAATTTGTTTTTTGTTTCTAGCAATTATCGAATAAAGCCTTATCGTATATAGTAAATGACACGCCAAAATGCCTTGACAATGGAGGAAGTTATGGTAATCCTTGATTCTTCTGATGAAGAAGATTAGGTTGTCAGGGCAGAGCACAGGTCAGATGAGGTAAATGTGGTACACATTCCTCCAGAAGTAGACGCAGCCAGCAATTTAGAGAATTTGGAGAAGAGGCTATTGAGCACAACACGTTACTTTCAACGGATATGGCTGGCACTGTAGAATTGGAATATTCTCTAAACGATGACATAGAAGATGAACCAGAGGTTGAGCCTGGGCCATCTATCAAAAAATTTAAATTCTTAAGAGAATATGGAAATCCTACATGGCGGAGATGTGCCTTCGATTATTCAAACCAACCAGTTGATGATGAGAAAACTAGCACTGAAAATATTTCAGTGTTATTGGGTATGTTATCACAAATCAACAAAATACTAAATACATAATTATGATCATATTATTTATTGATTGCGGGTAGTGAATTTTGGTATTTTCCCACCGATGACATTATTATTAGGTGTATAAATATGAAGTACGGATTTTACTAACAGATGGCAGAACCATTACATATGGTTTGTGTCGGGGATAACTAACATGGCATTTTGGAAGGTAAGCATCTGTCAACAAATTCCAGTATGTCATAGGTTTTGATTGTACAAACAACATAGTTTTTTTCGCTTGAAAAATGCCGAATTACGTGCCAGAAATAGAGGTTTTGCGGGGAAGTCTAAAAACCTTCTTTCATTTGAAGAAAATGGCAGCAGAAACTTGTCGATTGTTAGTTGAAGCATATGGTGAACATGCCCCAAGCCAAGTCACTTGTGACCGATGGTTTAAAAGATGCTACTTGTCTCTGCACCTGTACCAACCGCTTCCGGTGTAACTCCTTGCTGAGAGCGTCGCCCCACAGTTCTGATCCATAGAGTAGAAGTGACTGCACAACGCTCATTAGGAGTTGTGTCCTTGATGTGGTGGGCCCCCTATGTTGGCCATTAATAGGGTGATTGCCGTCACACGCGCTGCAGCTTTGTCAGCTACTGCCCTTATTTGTTGGGAAAAACTCATCTTTGAGTCAATCAGGACGCCCAGGTACTTTACTACTGATTTCGATTCGAGCAGCTCGTCCCCTATACTGATAAGCCGTACTCTGGGGATTCTCTTCTTCGTTAGGATGACCACTTCGGTTTTTTCCAGTGCCAGCTTGAATCCGTGAGCGGTCATCCAGTCCATTACCCTCCGCATTAACGTATTCAGTCTGAGTTGCGCATGGTCAACTGTGCGTCCAGCGACCAGCGCCGCGACATCGTCTGCATAGCCGATCAAACGTGACTCATCCGGCAGTTCAAGCTGCAGGAGTCCATCGTAGGAGATTTTCCACAGGTCCGGGCCAAGAATAGAGCCCTGAGCGACACCTGAAGTAAGAATTGTACTTCGCCTACCTTCCTTCGAGTCGTAGAGTAGGCTGCGGTCCTTCAAATAGTTCCTGAGAATCCGCATCAGGTACACTGGTACTTGAAAACGATTTTCTAGCGCTTCCAGAATATTCACCCATTTAGCGCTGTTAAAGGCATTTCGGACATCCAGAGTAACCAGCGGAACGACCCGTTGTGTGGAAATACTGTGAGACTCCGCACGTTGGACCGCGCTCACTACTTCTCCGATTGCATCGATGGTGAAGCGGCCTGCTCTGAATGACGTCAGCGAGTCTTCCCCTGATAAGTTTTTCAAAAACTTTTCCGGCCGTGTCAAGCATACACAGTGGGTGGTATGCAGCTGGCGACTCAGGATCCCCTTTTCCCCTCCTAATGAGCACAAGTCTCACCACCTTCCAGCACTCTGGGAACAGCCCTTCGCGCAGGCATGCGTTGAACATGCGGAGGAGCAGGTCAGGGGAGAAGTGGAAGACAATTTGTAGCACCTCTGCTGGAATCCATCCAAATCTGCTGGTCCTGGAGCCTTTCTGGCCTTCATAGACAACACTGCTTTCTCCAATTCCATCTTCGTGAAAAATGGAATTTCCATTGGTGTTTCATAGTGAACGGCTTCAACGATGGCGGGATGGATGGGGAAGAGACCCCGCACAATTTCGTCCATTTTTTCTGCCTCGTATGAGTGAGGTGAACTTTGGACACCGAGCTTCCGTATTACTAATTTGTAGCCCAGGCCCCATGGGTCTCTGTTCACGTCGTCCACCAGGTTTTGCCAGCGGGTGGCCTTGCTGCTGTTGATGAGTCTACGGAGGAATTTTCTAGATGACTTGTAAGCAGCTAATCGGATACATGCCTCTTCCCGGGTTCGAGCTCGCTGTGTCCTGCGTCGTAGTTTGTGACACTCCCTTCGTTTTTCGGCAATTTCAGGTAACCACCAGTATACTGGAGGCTTGCTGTGCCTGGGTCTTCGTAGGGACATTGAAGACCTGCAGGCTGGTGTAATGATTCTCATAGTTGAGTTAACGACATCTCTTGCCGCAGGTTCTCCGTCCTCTAGCGTTGCTTCCGACAGCGGTGATCGTGCCATAAGCACTTCAACAAACTTCTCAATATCCACTTGCTCAGTATTCCACCGAAGCGCAGAAGAACAAGCGCGTGGTCTTCGGGAAGCACCGTGACGGATCTCCCGAGCTATGTACTGGTGATCACTGGCCGAGTAATCCTCTAGCACTCTCCAATTTTTAACTGATTGTGCTAGGCACTCCGAGGCAAACGTCACATCAGGTATGGAGCCGATGCAACCCCATCGACGGAAAATAGGGGTGTGGCCTTTGTTCAGTACGACGAGCCCAGTTCGTGCTGCCATGTCCGCGATACGTTTGCCCCGAGCTTCTGACTGGGGCATGCCCCAATCGATTCCCTTTGTGTTGAAGTCACCTCCGACGAGCACATGGCCCTCAATACTCGAAACAGCGTCCTCCAAAGCATTGAGCCTAAGTTGAAAGGACGACAACGAATCGTTCGGAGTTAGGTATACACTGAAGAGTGTAGTTCCCGAACACCTAAGCCAAACGAAACCATCTCCTCACCCCCCAACCTGCACTTGTAGGTGAGCAGTGTTCCGAACCAAGATGGCGGCTGTACCGGATTCGTCAGAATACCATGTTGGTGAGTTTCTGGTTTGATGTTGCACGCTCAGCTGTAGTAAGTCAGCGTGCCTGTCTCTCGCAAACTGTTCCAGTAGGTCTTGGGCGATGATGCTTCGATGTAGATTGATTTGAAGTATACGAATCATTGCACAAGCGCTTTCACCTTGGTTAGGGCTTCTTGGAAGACCCGACACTTCCCTGTGCCTGGAATATGTTTCAAATCATCTGGTCTCGGGTTATACTCCTGGCAGAGAACACAGTGTGACTCGTTTGTGCATTCCTTCTTTTTATGCCCTGTCTTACCGCAATTGTAGCACGAGGAGCTTCGGTCAGTTCCATTACATGTCTGTGCGGTATGACCGTATCCGAGGCACTTGAAACACCGAAGGGGAATGGCCCTTCGCCGTATCCGACAAATAACCCACCCTATTCTTATTTGACCCTGCTTCACAAACTGTTCTGCTTTCCTCTCTGTGAGGTTGATTATGACCATGCGTTGACCCCTGTTGTTTTGTTTGGCAAGCCTGACTTTCGTCTCGCCTAGTACGGGAAAGTCGCGTTTTCAGGCGTCTTCTATTTCGGGCAGATCCGTAACGCAGTCAATGTCTCTAATTTGCAGTGTGGCCTTAGGCTCGAGTGAGGCTTTAGTTGCCTTCTCTACAAGGACGCTTTTGACTGCGTCATGGAACGCGTCTTTATTGTTTGCATCTGATAGGAACTCAACAAGTAAATCCCCCGAGCGAGTCGGCCGTACAGCTTTTATTACAGTTTGTATGTCTTCGGGTTTTACCGCTCCCTTGATTTCTCGCATTGCATTTCGGTTCCTGTGGAGGTTTATCGATTTTAAACTTTAGGGCAGCGTTTTTAGCTGCCTTTTTGGCAGCTTTGGATAGTGCCGTCTGAAAACCCTCCTCAATCGCGATTTAATCGTTCGGCGTCCTGTCCTCGTCCTTCCTCCGTTTATCCTGATTCCCTTTGATTGGGCTGCAGGCCAACCTTTTGGTGGCATTAGAAATCGGGACGACTACTGCGCTGTCGAATGAATTAGCCTGTTTCTCTTCCTCTGCCTTTAGCCACCTGCGTCTATAATGACCTATTCGGATTAGGAGGTCTTCCACCTCCAGAACTCCGTTTGTAACCTCTTCGCTAAGGTTCGTTTGTGCATTGCATGTGGCAGTGATGCGTTTAATAACCATTTCTGCTTTACGATATAGCTGCACTTCTTCTGCACGATCCATGATAATCGAAGTGCTCCGTGTCTGACGTGCAGGGATTTCTTTATTTGTGTCCCGTGCTTCAGTTGCTTCGGTGGTGATGGCAACAATCATACGTTTCTCAAACGTTTTGCCTTTCTCTATTGTGTGTTTGTCTCTTCCAGGTTGCAAGAAGCTCTGTTCTTTTTTTTGGTCGCTCTGGTGTGCGCATGGTTTTCTTGCTGCGCCCAAATGTTGTTAAAATCTCTGGTTGTACCAGATTTCCTACTTTTCGTCCATCCGTTTTCGAATGTTTCTGTTCTGACATATTTTCTTTTGTGTATAATTTGTTTGCTATCGTTTCTTATGGGTCCCCCCTCTGAGCCGCTATCTCCACTCGTGTGTGTAGTCGCCTTATTGGTCGCATGGTTATATTTGCTAAGCAGGGAAGCCATGCGAGGGTTGGCACCAGCCCTTATGGGGACAGGTGCTCAGGGCCAGACCGGCGCTAATCTGGAGATCGTCTCAACCGAACGTACACCACCAACTCAATGTTGCGAACTTCGAACGTACTCCGAGGCCTGTCAAGGTTTTACTGGGACGGAGATGGTATGATCGTTAGATTGGAGCAGTTCACACTCGAGTGTCACCCTGTTGCTAGCATGCGACGCAACTAAGTCTAAAACATCATATCCGCCAACCCAAGGCGTCAATTTTAGTCCATAATTGGTTCAGGGTCATATTTCGTGATGTCCTCAATTTCCTCGGGTACGTGGGGGCGGCACTCCCCAAAGAATATTAGCTTTCAGGAACGGTCCTGGTAACCAGCATTCCCCCTGCGGACGTTGGAGTTTAGAAACCAAGTTACTCAGGCGCTTTCATTGGCAGATGCACCTGTCAGTGACACAGATAGCGATAAAGCATCACTTCGTAACCTGCCAAATACAACTAATAATAACATTTATAATTAATTTATATTTAAATTTCCTGTAAAAAGTATTTTTTTCCTAAATTTCTATACATATTGGCCCACTGGGTAGTAAACTACCCATGTCATGACGGGAAAACAAGCGAGTGAGAAAATTTTTTTATTCATTTTTTTTTCTTAATTAGGTCTATATGAACATGTTTTGAAAAATTTTGAAAAAATTTCAACGGGCTCTTGTACCGGGCCAAAATGGGTTAATGAGATTATCTCGAATAAAGCGTAAAAGACTAAAGTCATATAGCCATATAAGAAATTTAAGCCAGTTGTTATAATTTTCCCTGTAGAACATGCTTTAAACTCTCACTTAATATAGTTATAGTTTTGATTCTAAGGATGAGTTAAAAAAAAGGCAATTACTGGCAAACTACCAGGTTCGTTCGATTCTTTTTGTTTTTAGTTTAATTAATATGCCACGTCCAGTAATAAAAATGGGCGCTATTTTTAGTCTTCCTAAAAATATCACAGTTTATTGTTCAAGTGCTTTATAATTTCCAGGCGTAAAACAGACTTTAAAGCTCATAAATCTGACTTTGTGTACGACTTATCTACTCTACAAATCAATTTCGGCGCCTATTTCACCAGAATACGCCATTGCAGTTTTCGTGATTTTTGTACTTTTCCAGTTCTAAACTCAAACTGAATATCATTGTGCGTTTATGGTTTAAAAAAGGACTATAATCGTCAAATCCGTTTAGATACATCACGGACGTATTGCGTTGCGTTTAAGAAGTTTTTTCTTCATTTCCGCATTCAATGTCATTCTTAGCTCTAATTATCTTCAAGTGATTTCAATGCAGCGAGAAAAACTCATATCATCTGATCATCTTTCGAGTGGAACCGCAAAAAACCTTTCACCTAACAAAGCCAACCGATCCGAAGCCTTGAATGAAAGTTAAACGCAAGTTTTATCTAAATAGCGATTGAAACTAGATTGTGACTCCCCATGAACTTGAGCCATTACTTCCACTTTGGTCCAGCATTTTGAAGGCTATCCGAGACACAAAGATTTTGTCCAAAAAATCTGAAATGCTGTTCTCGGTGCTAGCGAAAAAGTATCTTGTTGCGAAAAAAGCGGAAAAACAGGTTGAGATACTCTTTGTATGGGTTTCTAGTTGCGTTCCAACTTAGCTGGATGGACCGACGAGTGGAAATGCTTATAGCGGAATTGATGCCGCGAATGTACCGCAATTTTACTTTTCAACAGCTGAACATAACACGAAAGAAGCGGCGGTAGCCGTTTAACTTGTTGCGCCAGCTCAGCTGCTGAATGTTAGTATGTAGTCCATTAGGTGACCTTGGAAAAGATGAAAGCCAGAAAGTATGTCGCCGCCACGCCGCCGGCCTTACGAATTTTTTTATAAATTTTCAACTAGTCCCGAATGCGCTCTTGTGCAAATTTGAGGCGGAGTTAAGGCGAGCTTGAAGCGGATTGAGTGGAACCATTGCTGATGCAGCTCCTCGGGTACATTCTATTGCGAAGCAAATAAATTCGACGTAGATGTCTTAGATTGCTTTACACAGATGCGCAATTCGACATAGACGTAGCATAGCATTGAAACTTTTAAAGACTGATCGAAGCATTGCCTGAAGCGAACGCTTAATTAGATAGAATAAAATCATTTCTTAATAAAATACTTCTACATAGAAAGATGAGCAAATCGATGGCTAATCAATTTCATTCCTACTGGCTCGAAAAAGTAGTTGAAGGATATGATAACAATTAATTAAAGAATCCCGAAGGCGTTGTGCTTGATAAAATGAAAACATCTCGCACGTCTCCTTAAGATTAGAAACTTTATGGGCCTTTGGTACAGATAAATTGGCCTAGACAAACCTGACAATTCGACATTAAAGTACATGAAATAAGCTCATTATGGTACACGAAAATTTTATGCGTCGAAAATAAGTGTACAGCTTACAGCACACCCTGTATTTGGTATGTTTAACGGGAAAACTTCCGTTAGATTCAGTTTATAGTTCTTCAAAAATGGAAACTTGGTTGACATGACGCGATAATTCAATCATTCGTAACTTTATTTGGACCATAGAACGATCCAGTTTCTACATTATCTAAAATGGGTAAGCAAAGTGCAATTGAAACGCGAAAGCTTATTGTAAAATTAAGAACGAAAGGAAAATCGTTGCGGCAAATATCACAAGTGGTGTTTAGAAGCCATAACACCGTGAAAAAACTTTTTGACAAATTTGAGAAGTTCAAAGACGGAAGTGATCGCCCTCGTTCCGGTAGGCCAAAAAAGTTGTTCGTATGTGATGAACGATTTATTGTGAGGAAAGTGCGAGAAAATCCAGCAGTGAGTGCAGTTTAAATCGCGGAAAACATAACATTAGATTCTCGGGTCAGTGTCAGCGCAAGTACTGTCCGCCGAATACTTAATAGGAATGGGTTACATGGCAGAGTACCCCGTAAAAAACCATACATTTCTGAAAAGAATCAGAAACTCCGGGTGCTTTATGCCAAAAAGTATAAAAAAGAGCATATGTCATTCTGGGAAAACGTACTTTTCAGTGATGAAAGTAAATTTGAAATATTTGGTTCCAAGAAATCACCCAGAATATGGAGAAGTAAGAACGCCGAATTTGATCAGAAGAACATAAGTTCAACCATAAAGCATGGCGGTAATTCGGTTATGGTCTGGGGGTGTATGGCGGCATCAGGCGTTGGAAATCTGGTCTTTATTGACACTACGATGAATAAAAATGATTATTTGGACATTTTGGAAGAAAATTTACTACCTAGTATTGCAAAAGTAGGGTTTTAGTACATCATTCCAGCAGGACAACGACCCAAAGCACATAGCTTGTGCAGGAACGGTTATTGTATCGAACACCTACGCAGCTGGATAATCCTCGGCAATCCCCCGACCTTAACCCCATCGAGTATTTGTGGGATTATCTCGATACACAAATCCGAAAACGGAATATAACCAGCAAAGAGTCGTTGAATTCCATTCTAATCGAAGAATGGCAGAAAATTCCAGTCAGTTTGACTAAACCACTGATTGAGTCAACGCCAAGAGGACTAGAAGCTGTTTTCAAGGCGAAAGGGAAGCAGTTTAAGTACTAATTTGCAGATTTTTGCTTTATTTGTTATTATTTTTGACGCGTAAAATATGAAGAATTTTTTGTTATTTTGTTTTTGAATTTTTAGTGCAATTTTTTATCATTAAATTTTTTATTCTGTTATAAGGAAAAAGAAAAAGGTTTTCAAAACACAAAACATTTTTAAAATCCGACATCTAGAACTCATTTTATGAGATTTTGAATATGCTACACATAGGTGTACACTTTCTTTTGATGCTCACAGTATCTTGCAGGGCACACTCACTAAGCTTTAGATCATAGCTAAACCACTAACAAGTTATAACACTTCAATTTCTAGATGTATTGATATTTTTGAGCAAAATTCGTTGCAGACAGGAGATAGACACGAAGGTGTGGAAAGATGCGATTAAACATCCTCTCAAATTTTGTATTCAAACCCAATGACTTCATACAATTTTAACCGGATAAAATTTTCTCACAAAAACTCAAGCTAGGAAATCTAGCCATCGCGATTTCCACACACATGTAAGTCGTTGATTTTGCAAGCACTCTTTCTTGCAAAGCTCGCTTTATTCACCACATGGGGTACTCTAAATTTTTTCATTGTGATGCCCCTCGGGACTGTAAGCAGTGTTTAGTGGAAATGCCATGCTTTATATCTGGTTAGGTTAGTTATGTTTCAAAAAACTCTCGAACTTGCTCTCTAGATATTGACCTAGAGATGTTAATATACGAGGGGTGGCTGAAAAGTAATGCAAATTGGCTCGTAACGGGCGAATAGAATATCAAACGGATACGCGCGCATGCTCATTCGAAAGCCACAACCTTTCCCTCTATACTTTCCAAGTTTCGTAACTATCGGTTTAACCGTTGCGTCTTGATACGTGTTACGATTCCAAGCCAAACACGTGCTATGTGCACGCCCAAAAAATTACGACTACGGAAGTTTATCGGTGTTCGCAAGCCGTTTATGGAGCTGAGACGGTTGACAGAAGTACTGTCGAAGTACTTGTTGGACCATAAAAATATTTCAGCGAACAAGGTTATGCTGATGGATTACCTCAAAAAAGGTGTATTTTAAATTTGGAACGTTACATTCAGACGGTACAGACATTACCGAAGCTTGTTCGACGAGTTCGGATGCACCCGTGACAGAGTTTTACTGCACCGTGACAATGCCAGAGCGCACACGTCACACGCCACTCAGTAAGTGTTGGAGGGCCTAAAATTTGATGTTTTTATTCATCCTCCATATTCACCGGATTTGGCTCCGTGTGATTTTTACTTATTTCCTCTATTAAAAAGGAACCTTACGGGAAACAGACATGCCAACAATGAAGAAGTGAAAGCCGCTGTAGGCATTTGAATACCAAAATAACCGGAAGAATTCTTTAGGAACGGATTTGAAAAATGGGTTCAGCGATGAGAGCGCCCTGTGTAGCGAGATGGTGACTATGTAGGAAAATAAATATGTCATTTTAAAGCTACAGAATTCCTCTCTATTTTTTTTTTAATTTTGTTAATATCTCATTTCATTCCCGAGTGTTAAGCAAGTATGTATTACTTTTCAGCTTGCCCTCGTATATAACTAAAGATTTCCTCCCCATAAAAATAGAGTTGCCCTTCTGTATTTTGGTTTTAATTGCCTTTCGTGTAGGATCTCCATCGTCCACTTTACCATATACTGAGCGAAATTTCCACATTTCTATTCACACATCCAAGAAAACCAAGTCGTTTGCGAGGTGAACTTTAAGCTTTAACTAACGAAGTAAACATATTTCGAAATAGTTTATGTTATGTAGATAGGAATAAAAAAAAACTGCGTTGCAAAATCTTTCCTGGACCGTTTGGAGCCTAGTGTTTAATATTGGTAAGTCTAAAAAGTATTGAGCCTTATTCTGTCAATTGTCTTAATTGAATATTTCGTTTATTTTTAATAGATTTTATTTAAGGACGTATTGTCCATTATTATCTATGTACTTTTGCCATTTTCTGAGTAGAGCCATTATTCTAACTGTGTAGAACTTCTGTGGTTTATCGGCGAAAAACTTGGGCAAGTGATTGTCACAGTCCCTCTTTGGAGTGAATTTCTTTTCATTAAGGAAGGTTTGCAGAGACCGAAACAAATAGTAGTCTGATGGTGCGAGGTCTGGACTATAGGGTGGATGCATCAAAGCTTCCCAGCTAAGCTCCGTCTATTTTTTCCGCGTCATCAGAGATGTGTGTGGTCTGGCATTGTCATGATGGAAGATAACGCCCTTTCTATTGATCAATTCTGGCTGGTTTTTTTGAATTGCTTGTTGCAATGTGTTGCCGAATTGAGTGTTTGGCCAGATTCTAGCTCCTCATGATAAACAATTCCCTTCCAATACCACGATACACACAGCATAACCTTATTTGGTGTTAATCCTGGCTTTGAAGTCTTTTGTGATGATTCACCTTTTCGAACGACATTCTCGTATCTTACCCATTTTTCATCGCCCGTAATGATTTGCTTCGAAAATGGCACAATTTCGCTGCATTTTATTAGCATTAGCTCATACTAGCTCATAAGGCACCCAAACGTCGAGCATCTTTGCGTATTCAGCCTTACGCAAATGGTTCAAATCAGTTGGGTGGTCGATATTCAGGTCTTCTTTAATTTTTTATAAGATTTCATCGACTTTTTCAGTGATCGGTCGACCTGAGCGAGGAGCTTCTTTTAAATCAAAATTTGCCGAACGAAACAGCGCGAACCATCTCTTGTCTATGGCTTTTGCTAAAATATGTTGCCCCTAGACACCACAAATTTTTTCAACATTTGAAAATTGTAGACTGGAATGTCACCATTCAAACGTTTGACTTAATCTGATTAGTATTGCCCGATATATGACAACGAACACCATCTAGTGACAAAAAAGTCTCAATACTTTTTAGACTATCCAAATATTAATCGTTCCACGTTGGGAGTAGTTGGAAATTTTGGTTTCCGAAGTCACTTACGATTTTTTGAATATTTCGTAGTCATTAAAATTTTCTTAAGAAATTCAAGCTTTTATTCTATTAAGGGGTCACACGGCTGCAAACAATCGAATTTTTATTTATTTGTAGAATATTGTCCAAAATTTTCGAATTGATCCGAGCAAAAGTTTCGGAAATAAAGTCCTGGAAAGTTGCGCACTCGAGCTCGGTTTAGCGCGCTGCAAATATAACGGAGCAACTGTTCGTTAATTGTTATTCCGGCCTTCGTGTTCATTTCTCTCACTCTCTAAAGTGATTCAAAATATTTCCAAATATAAATAATACTCGTGTGATGACGTTTATTTGAGGTTATGTTTGCCCGTTGTAAATTTTATTTAATAAAAAATATCAGTTCTTAGAGCTGAGTGGACGCTACTCGCAAAGAAGATAGTCCTTGGTCATTTAACAGTCATTTAATCTGAAAATTCTGAGATGAAAGACAATTCCTTCATGAGTAACGTTAGAATGAAGATACGATAATGTATGAAGATACGATAGATGTGAGTGTTTCAAGTGATAGGACATCGAAGAACCGTGGCTTCGCGTTAGTTTATGCTGTCAGTTCACTAATCGGATATTATTCGGGACAAGTGTTGCATGTGCTTGTTCAATATTCTTGCTGTAAATCATGTATTTCTTGGGAAAAAAATTAAATGCAGCAGAGTATGGAGAGTGGAAAAAGAACACAGCTCAAGAACACAAATCAAAGTACCGCCAATCACACCTGAGCATCTGGGAATATGAAAGCAACTTTTATTATTGAAATATCTAACCGCTCTATTGTAAAATATACCCTAAGGCATGTAAGCTTTGTAGGAGATGCGAAATCCAAAACATATTTTGGTATTCCCAAAGCTAATTCTTACTGTGAAGTAAGGTTGTCAAGAAGAAAAAATGCGTTTGACATGTGCAGAAGAGGATGGGCATCCGGTTATGTGACTAAATCACAAACGGTTGAAAACGGTTGAGAAAAAATTAGTCGAAGGTTAATAAAAAATAAAAAAAAACTCTTTTTTTAAGAGGTAAATTGACAAGTTAATTAATTGACATAAAATTGATAGTAGAAAAAATGAAAGGCGCTAATGGGGCTACTTATTATCAGTACAGCTCTACAGACAAAAATTGCCCATGCAGACTCGTGTACACTCTTTCATTTCGCATATGATTATGCTCCATTACAAGATGATGTTTCGACTGCAATGAAACCTATTTATGAACATCTTAGTAAGAATGAGGTTTTGGAGCGGTGTATTGGTGGTTTGTTACAAAATAACAACGAAAGTTTCAACCAGTATGTCCAGCCGGGAAGAAGTCCCCAAGCGAGACTCGCTAAGCCAGGATTCTTCATAGACAAGAGCAAAAGGATGCCCTGGACATTGCAGCTGCATCTGCAGCATTACCTTGTGTTCCAGGAATTCACGATGAAAAGTAAGTTCAAAAAAAATTTCCCCCAGTTTTTTGTTACTCAAAACTTTAAACACATTTTTCTCGAAACTGTGTCAGTCAATCAACCAATTTTGATGCAATTTTACACAGGACTTCAAGATACAATTTACTAGGAGTTAAACGAAGAATTTTTGTTTTGTTCGATGGCAAATTTTTATATTTTTAATTTTATTTTTTAAATAAAATATTGCAACTTGCATTGTTAACGAAGGATATGACAAATTTTGAAAAAAATGGAGACAATAGACATCCAGATTGGTCACATAACGCTTGAAACCGTGCGCAATCGCGAGATCATTTGCATATACAAAGCTAACCGTGACAGCTCTGAAGCTCCCAAGGACAGCAGGACGAAGCAGAAAGGTGATGGAAAACATAATAGGAGCTTTTTGAAGAAAATGAAGGTATGCTGTATGGAGCTGATATTGGTCAGTACGTTGTCCAACAACGTTTTACACATACTTTTTAACAAAAAAAAAAGTTTAAATGCATTTTACTCAAAACCACTTCTTTTCATGCGTGACAATGATTTCTCCCAAATGACTGAACCAGTATTTTTCAAATGCTTACCACGTTTTATACACACGAATAGTTATCGTGGGAAACTCGGGCGTATCAAAATATTTTTCTACTTTTGTAAATCCGAATGCTATTGAAAAAAACTTAAATTTTTAAATATTTTTAGCCGACCGCCATGTTTTTATTTTTGTAAAAAAATCGAATATTTTTGTTCACACGATAGCGAATGGTTTTCTGAATGAAAATTATTTGTTTTTTGTTTCAAATCATTTCTCGTGATCGAATCATTGTCACCGTTTACTGAGAAGTTTTTTAAGTAACGTCACGTTATGTAACGTAACGTTTAGATCATATGATATCATCTGATATGATATATATATATATATATATATATATATATATATATATATATATATATATATATATATATATATATATATATATATATATATATATATATATATATATATATATATATATATATATATATATATATATGATATATATATATATATATATATCATATGATATCATATCATATATATGATATTTAGATCATTGCATATTACCCCTTTCAAATGACATTTTTGCAACGGCTTAAGATATACATATATGAATTCTATATATTGGTTAGTCTTAAAAAGTATTGAGCCTTTTTTGTCACTAGATGGTATTCGTTGTCATATAACGGGTAATACTAATCAGATTGATTAAACTGACATGCGTTTGAAAGGTGACATTCCAGTCTACAATTTTCACATGGACACTTTCGTATTTCGTCATTCGTGTCAAAAGTTGTATTCATTTAAAAAGGAGTGAAATTTCTGAAAAATTTCGTTATATTTTACAATATCACTACGATCAAGGTGAGAATGCATCGCAAGCTCGTGAAACAGTTTGTGATGTCTACGGTCAAGATACTTTATCAAAAGCCACAGCAAGGAGATGGTTCGCTCCCTTTCGTTCGGGAAATTTTGATGTCAAATATGCACCTCGCTCAGGTCGACCAATCACTGAAAAAGTCGATGAAATCTTACAAAAAATTGAAGAAGACCGACATATAAGCAGCCTTGACATTGCTAAGGAACTGAATATTGTGGATACACAAAGAAGCTCGACGTTTGGGTGCCACATGAATTAACACAAACAAATTTGATCGACCGAATTCCCATTTGCGAAATGTTAATAAAATGCAACAAAATCGAGCCATTTTCGAAGCAAGTCATTACGGGCGATAAAAACTGGGTAAGATACGAGATTTCCGTTCGAAAAAGATCGTGGTCAAAAAATGGTGATTCATCTCAAACGACTTCAAAGCCAGGATTAACACCAAATAAGGTTATGCTGTGTGTATGATGGGATTGGAAGGGAATTATTTATCATGAGGAGCTAGAACCTTGCTAAACACTCGATTCGGCTCTGTACTGTCAGCAATTAACCACATTGCAACAAGCAATTAAAAAAAAACGGCTAGAATTGATCAATAGAAAGGGCGTTATCTTCCATCATGACAATGCCAAACCATACACATTTTTGATGACCCGACAAAAATTGACGGACCTTGGCTGGGAAGTTTTGATGCATCAACCGTATAGTCCAGACCTTGCACCATCGGACTACTATTTGTTTCGGTCTCTGCAAAACTTCTCTAATGAAAAGAAATTTACTTCAAAAAAGGACTGTGAAAATCACTTAGCTAGTTTTTCGCAGATAAAGAACACAGAACACAGAAGTTCTACACAGATGGAAAAATGGCTCTATACAAAAAATGGCAATAGATCATAGATAATAATGGACAAAATGTACTTAATTAAAACCCGTTTTAAATAAACGAAATATTCAATCGAAAAATAACAAAAGAAGGCTCCATACTGTTTTGACTTACCAACAATATATTTTATATGATCGTACAATGATGAGAGGCACATATTCTGTGCTCTTACTGAGCTCAAAAATCGGTCCCTTTGTAAGTATGTCCTATGAGTTTAGATTTCCTACAAAATTCCTGCTCGAAACCTGCGGCTGAAATAGGGAATATTTGATTTTGTATTATGTATAAAGAGAAAATCTATGAGAAAATAAAAGTGGCGATAATTTTTTTGTGGAGAAGGGATGTATTTTACACTCTCAGTGTACGAATCCCAGCAGCAGAAGGTTAAGATCAGGAACTGTTTGTCACATTACGTCGGACTGGGACTCAATTTCATCACCAGCTGGTGCTTTCAGTTAGAGGGCAAACTTTTTCACCCAAAAGGATCAAAGGACTGGGTAGTACTGGTTACTCCCAAAGGAAAAGTTATTCCTCTTCTCTCTTCTGGAACTCAATTATTCTTTTATAGTCTGCAAAATCTGAGTTTCATATTGTATGCTTCACAATTCTATTAGATTGATGGTATCATAACTTCCACCAGACTTTCCGGAGAGAGCGCACCAATTCTCTCGCAAAGTATAGAACACACGATTACCCAGCATATACACTTGAAAAAGGAATGGCGGGTCTGACACAGACACAGTCTGGTTACGCGTCTTTCCTATTATGTGCAGGTAAGAGAGGAGAAACCCATTCCTCTTGATATTGTAGATGTAGCTATTAATCGTGTCCTCAACGAAACTATAGCCTCATGTCGCTAATGAGTCGCGCCGTCCATTATATCACGTCTCATATTCCCAGCTTATCTACCACAAAGCGACAGTCCTTTCGTCAAGTGCGGTAGCCTCGCTCTCCGCGATTCGCCCTAGCGCTGATTGTGATCCGCATACATCGTTTCTTCAAGTCAGAAAAGATACTAGTAGAAGACTCCAGTGCCTCTGATTTCGCTGGCGACTTTTCTATTGATAAACTTCGACGGTGGATAGCATCAGGATATTGTCTCAGGATCTCACTTCCCTTTGTTGATTAACATCAATTTCGGCTCCCTACATTGTAGTGGGGTTGCAAAGTAGTGCAACTGATCAGTAGCAAGATGTCAACCGGAATTTAATCCGGTCACGTAGTCTTCTGTCTTCTCAGCTACGCTATGGCTACGTTCAGCTCCTGTCAAGTAAAGCCATTCAAGCAAAGCCTCCTCGAGTGGTTCATCGAAATGGCGAAGTTGGGCTGGGAATACTGTTCTAACGATTCATTTCATCATTCCTGGTTCAATAGCACATGACGTTCGCTGTAGGTGCCGCAGCCAGTTCTTGTTCATATCATTGATGAGCTCCTGCCAGAAACGCACTTTGCTCTCCCTAACTACTTTGCGAAAGTGTTCCCAGTATTTTGCATGCTGAACTGTGAGCACAGAGGGCTTTAAAGCAAGTTTAACATCTAAGATCATATCCAAGCATCTTCTCCAACGATAAGTTGGTGTATTGGCAACATTAGACTACAGACTAGTTATTTCGGTGTATACCACAATCTGGCTTCATCTTAGGTCAGTTCGATGAACGCGACATTCAATGGCTTGGGCATTTTAATCATTTCTGGCAAGTATTTGCCCGTTCGAGGTCGAGACAGAATCCTTCTACGCATCAAGGCTGTCCCGAAAGGATTGTATTGACTGATAAAGCGTGAAGCAGATACTGAAAATCTTCAGATATATCCAGCGAATCCATGTAAAGCAATCCCCTCACGCCCAATGACTGGTATCCCAAGGCTCTCTCACAGCGTGAGTGCCTGCTCAATCTTTAAAACATTCTGCGTGGTCTCTGTTGTGTTGCTTGCACACGAGAAGAATGAGAACTCCTTACTCTTGTCTTCCTTTCAGCGAATCTTATGCGATCACAACTTAGTACAGACTTACTTGTAGACCAAACAACATATTGGCTTCACCTTTTCCTTGCTTAGAGCCCTCCCCCCCACAAGGGTACTACCTTGGCGTGGTGGGGGGACTTGGCGAGGTTGCCCTTTATCCAGACGCGTGACCGAGTCACTCAAAGTACCCAATCAAAAAACATGATGGACGACATAACAAAAAATAAACTCGAGGTGGGGATATACACTCCAACGTGTGAGGTAGCCGTGACCTCGTGCGGACATTTTACAGTGGTAGAACACTTGGCCACTGAAGAATCAACAATTACACGTGGTCAATCCATGGAGGCAGGCATGTTCGCCCGCAAGTCAAAACTGCTGCAGATACCGCCTCAAAAAGTGAAAAAATCGACGCGGACCTGCGAGAAAACCACTAGTATTCAATGTACCATTGAGCGCTTCGTATTCCCTTCCCCCTGCCAAAGGGAGGAGATTGGCGGTGAACTCCAATTGGTACGCTCCAAAGCACAACAGAAGGCTACAAAGAGGGCACAGCGTGTGAGAGCTGAGGAAGTGACCAAACCCACGCCTGAAAGAATAAATTGCGGAACTTGGCGCAATGCCTAGAAGGACCAGGCACAAGCAGCGTAGGAATGTTCTACTGAACATTCTGAACTGAATTAAACTGATAGACGGGAGGACTTACGTCGACGTCCTCAAAGAAATAAGGGAAAATGTGGAGCCCGAAAAAACAGGAGCCTGCCTAAGGACGGTACGAGCAACCAAAACAGGTGGCCTACTGTTGGAGCTCGGGGCGGAATCCACAGGACACTCGGACAAGGGCATGATCGAGAGTCCAGTCAACTCTTTGACTCGAAAGCTGTTGTCTCGACAATACAGCCAATGGCCTATTTAGAAATAAGAGACATTGAATGTGTCGCGGAGGCCAAAGAAGCAGAAGAGGCCATTGGAAAAACTCTTCCTACGGCAGATAGCTTTAGGGTAAGGTTGACGCCTACCAACCCTAGAGGACAAAAGGTCGCAATAGTGGACATCCTATAGAAATGTGTTGCTTAACTCCTGGCCAAGGAAAAAGTCAAAATCGGCTGGGTAGTATGCAGAACTCGCCGCAGTATAGTCCTGACTCGATGCTATAATTACCTTAACATCGGACTCATGTCTCCGAATTGCAAGGGACCAGATCGAAGCAACAAGTATGGCGCTCCTGGTCATAAGGCGAAAGAGTGCACAAATATGGCATGCTGCGTTTTGTGCCACCCCAAAGGCCTGAAACCTGAAGATTTGGCACATGTTCCGGGAAGTGGAAAGTGTCTGGAGTTCAAAGAGGCACTAAGCAAGAGGAAAGGCAAACTATGATTCGAGGCATATAGATCAATCTGCACCGTGGCACGACCGTACAGAATTTGCCTAACCAGGTCGCGAGGGAGAAAGAAGCCAACCTGCTGCTAATATCTGGACAGCATCGCGACAGGGAAGAAGAAGGATGGCATTCGGACCGATCTGGAATCGCCGCCATCTGGGTGCGGGATAGCATTCGGCTCCCAGATCAGAGCTGCATCAGCGGGGATGGCTTTGTGCTGATCAGGTGTGCGGATATGACATTTGTCAGTGTCTACCTCACGCCAAATGTGCCAATATCATCTTTTCAGTGCAACTTCGACGAATTGGAGGGAGCCGTTTCGAGCATGGAAAAGGGAGCCGTTTTGAGCCGACGAATCCTTGTCGGCGACGACTTCAATGCCAAGACGGTTGAATTGAGGGTTGACGGTTGAAGACTTCGCCGCGAAGCCCAACGCTCAAAGGATCTGGATGAGTCACATTCCCGAATGATGGCATATAAGTCTGCTGGGAAACTCCTCCGGAAGGTAATCAATGAAAGCGAAGCTCGCTGTTGGCGAAACGTCATTTAGGACATCAACAGAGGGGTTATAAGCTGTTCATGCGGAAGCTCGGAGCCTCACTGACGCTTGAGGCAGAGAGAATGGACGAGATTTTCCGGGCACTTTTCCCTGTGCACCCCGTCGGTTTCGATGCTCCATGCGACGAAAGTCCTGTTGACGGCCCGCTTTTCACTGCGAACGAGCTGGACAACGCGATGCTCACGTTAAAAATACGAAAGGTGACGGGAACAGACGGCATCCCAGCAGAAGTGTTACAGCTTGTGTCCCATCTTGACATGTTGTCCAGCATATTCAACGCCTGCCTGCAGGAGGGTGTATTCCCAAAATGCTGGAAGAAGGCGAGGCTTGTGCAGATCAGCAAGGGGAGTGGGGAATCCGGAGCTTCCATCTGCATATCAGCCACTATGTATGCTGAACGCTGCTGGGAAAGTGCTCGAGAAGCTCATCAGAAAGACTCGGGGAGGCGATTCTAGCCACAGTCTCCTCAGAAATACGGCTTCATGGCTGGGCGATCCGCGATTATAGAAGTGGTGAACACGGTCCAGCGGGCAGAAGCCCACAATCACTACTCAAAACGCATTCTATTACTCGTGACGCTTGACGTAAGGAACGCCTTCAATTCCGCAAGGTGGATAGATATTCTCAGTGCTCTGGAATTTCGCAGAGTGCGGTGGTATCTAATGCATATATTAAGGGACTACCTCACAGACCGCAAGCTTGTCTATGACACATTGGGGTGTCGGCGAAGAATGGGTAATAATGGCAAGATTCCATTCTTGGCCTTTACCTATGGAATGTCTCGTACGCCGAGCTATTGGGCCTGCCCTTATCGGATGAGTCGCGTTTGATACGTAGCGGCATTAGTCGCCGGACGCAATGTCGAGCAAGCGCAACTCAGACTAGGTATGATAATGCGTCGAGTGAGCGAGTGGATGACAGACCGTGGGTTCAGCTTAGCGCTGGAAAAAACCGCGGTCGTCGTGCTGACCAAAAAGCAGAACCCGAGCGTTACATCCATCCGGATTGGCGATGAGACCATCGAGTCCAAGAAGACGATCAAATACCTTGGCATTATGATTGACTCGAAGATGAGCTTCTTCGATCAAATCAGAGCGTCAGCGAACAAAGCCGCAGATGGAGTATCGTTGCTCAGCCGTCTATTGGCCAACATTGGGGGACACGTTGCGACCAGGAGCCGCCGAATGTTGAGGGCTGTGGAGTCGGTGCTAGTATACGGCCCGAGGTTCGGGCTCAAGCTCTCAGTAAGGAAGTCGTATCGGAAGCGACTGTTGCAGGTGCAAAGACAAGCGCTCTGCGAGTTGCATCTGCAAACCGCACTGTCTCAGAGCCGGCAGTGCTGGTCACACGGGCACGGTACCTATTGTGCTCCTTGCTAAGGAACGGAGGAGGCTCTACCTGTGTAGGAGAGAAGAAGGTAGAGAGGCTGCTTTACGCGAGGAGAGAAGGACTCTTGCTCTGTGGCAGGAAGAGTGGGTAAATGAAACACGGGGCAGGTGGACCGCGCGCCTAATCAGCGACCTGGAGCCGTGGCTCAATCGAAAGCATGGCGAGACTGATTACTACCTGAAACAGCTTCTCAGGGGACACGGGTGTTTTCAGTCTTACTTGCAAAAAATGGGAAAGTCACGGTCTCGTGACTGCCTATTTAGCCCGGGGATTGCAGATGATGCTTGCCACACCTTCTTCACATGCGAACGGTGGGTGAGACAGCGGTTACATCTGAGGGAGATAATAGGGGAGAGATCTCCAGATACCCTGGTGGAAAAGATGCTGTTGTCTAAGGACAAATGGAACTGCGTGTCACCCTACGCTCGGGCGGTTCTCACTTTGAAGAAGTGAAGCATCGCCGACCGCTTGTCGGCACAGAAGGAAGAGGGCTCACTCTCTCAGTAATCCCTGTCCTTTCTGTCCATCCCTGCTGAGGGAGCGATCTCTATAATCCGAAGGCACCACTAGGCGAGATTTAAGTGGTCCAAATGTCCAAATGTTAAGGGTCCAAATGTCAACTAGGACTTTAAACAAGAGTTAGCTGAGAGGCCTTTTGGGACATCTTAGCAAAGAGTAAGTTCCGAAACGTAAGAGAATTCCATCGACAGCTTAACTGGTTCCTAAATTGGAACTAACGATCGCCATTAATCATTAGAAGTGTTCGAAATTATCTTTGAAGAATACATTCAAATGGAACCGGAATACTTAACAAAGTGAACGATAATGCTGTGCCTAGAATTCCTGAGCTCTGAATCTCAACACGCATTTACATTTAACCCATTGATATTTTTTAAACTCATTGTAAAATAACAGCATTATGAACAAGCAAGAGTGCGTTTTAAATATTCAGCGAGTTTTTTCGAATTGAATCCCTTCAAAAATTGATTGGATGCATGCATCATCCCGAAAGTATTTTAAACGTAAATTCTTAATGTCACAGTCAAATCGAATGCAACAGCACGTTTGGATGAATTGTAAAAAATATCAGGACATTTTCCAGTTGAATTCAATTATTTATCCTCGTTTACTGTTTGTATTGTGTGTTAAATTGTTGATTTCCGCTGATATGATTCATGATTTGCGAGTGGAAGACTTAAAATCTGGAAATATTTTCATTTTATTCGCTTTTTTCGGGCGTTTTGTTTCGATTTCGGAAATCATGATGGAGAGCAAGTTAAGCTCACAACTGGTTCGACATGTTCAACATTCTTTAGTCAAAGGACGTCTCGCCTTTTATTTGAAGCAGGCATCATATTTAGTTCCCAGTTAATCATTGGAATGTACTCGAAGAGCTCTCGAAAACAATTTAATTTCGAATAAAACTCCTTCATAAATCTTGCGCTAATTCCACCCTGCCAGCCAGGAGCTCCTCGAACCACTCTCATGCTTAATTATTTCATGCTTATTTCACACCAAATTTCTAATTACTATCGCGACTATTAAAACGGATGCACAAAAGTTTGATATTGAGCTTTCCACTCCGCATCCACGGCACGGCGTGACACTTTCATCTGCCTTTCGTCCTTTTTGCATTCGAGCAAGCAGATACCAACAAATCTTTCGACAAAATGTTTAGCTGCTAAGGCATCGGGAGTTTGCCCGCCTGCTCGTCCGTTTTTGTCGTCGGCCGACAACTCAGAGACAAGCAGATAACACAAAAGTGTCTTCGGTCCCGATGCCATCGTATGCAATCAGGCGCACGATGATATACGGAGTTGGGCCGGAAAACGGTTGCTTGCACATTTTCCTTGCAAAAACCATTACACAAAAACTTGGCACTTAAACGTGCTTTATAACACTTCACAAGTACGTTTGAATGTTTGATACGTACAGCGTTCAGCAACAATACAACGTACAATACGTACAAGAAGTACAAATAATACAATGGCGCACTTATAAAGAAGGAGAACATTGTGTAGAAACAGCAGGAATAGCATTCTTCGTGTCGATGGTGATATCCTGCGCCATTTCAGGTTCGGGTCTGAAGTTGGCGTCCTTTCGCACCCATACCCATAACGGCCACGGCGCTCGGTTTTGTCTTGGCACGGTGGTGGTGCTGCTGCTATGCACAATTCATTCCGTTAAGGATATAATGCCTTGGACATGCACTCAACTGCAAAGTTAAATTTACAACGCCGGCAATATTAAATGGCCAAACGACCCACTTCACAGATTTATAGAGGATACAATAGCGGACTTCTGAAACGAAATGTAAAATATTTTTTTCCTATTTCTCCTTAGACGACAACGACGACTCCTCGTTCGCAGCCTTAGGAATGTTTTAGTAGTTTGTACTATCTGAAGACATCGTTAGCGATTATTTATACAAGATTGACGCTTTGGTTAATGGAATTTTGTTTTATTGTCTACGTTTGCTTGTGCTTGTTTTTCCCTACTCGCGAGTGATATGTGCGAATCAGAACATGGAAGTGACGTTAACTTCTCGTTTTGATCTCGTCCTTTTAAGTACATATTAACTGTGCTTCCAGGGAAGAATTCTCCTGCACGTGGTTGAAGGACACTCAATTGTCTTAGTATGCCTCTTTCCATTAGACTTGAAGATCACTTGAAAAATCCGGAACTGCTGAAAAACCAGTATTACTCATTATGGCTTGTTTACAAATCTGAAATCCTTCAGCCACTAGTCACCAAAAAATAAGCAAGCCAACAATGTCCCAAAACAATACGTGATCCCATCCATCGCAAAGAAGGTATTTTTCACGTATGCAACATTTTAACGGCGTTTGTAGTGCGACGCGTATATGGTTGTAGATCATTTTGCCATCGCTGTGGCGCATGCATTGCCATATGTAAATTCTCCTGGCGTGTTATTTTTAACATTTCTAAAAGCATCTCTTTTACCATTCAGACACCACAACGAATGCGAATATTTTGAATGGCATTAGATATTCCGTGCTTGGCAAGAAATAATTAAATAAAAATTCAGGTCACATAATGTGAACAAAACTTTCCAAGAGTTAACGATTATAATGTTTGTTACGAATTAAAAGCACGAAGAAGAAAAGTTTCAATTGCGGCTGTTTTGTTGGCTGTTGGTGTGATTGCTCATCATGGAAATCCCGTGAATTTGAATGAAACGAAGAAACAAATGTTTCATTTTCGCCAAGTGCATTCTCCTTGCTTTTCAACAGATAAAAAAGGTATGGCACGCAAAAACTCTTTCGGATCAACACTACTTGCATTCGGGCTTGTTTTTGCCCAAAATGTCCCTTTCTCTTCGTTCAAAGCTATGTTTCCCATTTTTAGCAACTGAAAATTGTCTTTTTTAACAACCGAAATGTAATTCCTGGAGGAACAATTACACAAAAAGTTAAAAATGAACATTTATTTTCTCAGTGTGCATTTAGTGAATACGACACTCGTTCGTAAGAGTTTTTGACTTCTACAGGTAAATGCCCTACGTTGAAGATCTTGATATCCTTTTATTGGTTGGGAGATAAATGCATGTCCGCACAAAGTGTGACGCTCCTTTATCCTAGCACAACCCATTCAACCTGAGAACGTAGCCTAAGACCGTTTGACACACTAACTCGGACCAGGTCATCCTTCACTATGCCGTCGGCACCTTTAAGCAGGGAGATCACTTCTCTAGCGGGAAGAGAGGGAGTTAGTGGGATTTCCAGGGAAGTCATTTCCCAAACCCAACATCCTCAGCTGCCGCGAGTCCATTTTATATTTCTGACTGCCCGAATATAGTGTGCCACATGGTTCCATTTGTCAATCGATCCACGCATCCCACTGATAGAATTATCCGGGCCGAGATCTCACATGCAAAAAGGATATGATAAGCGTCTTCCTCCTTTACTGAGCAAAATCTACAGTCGGGGTTTGGTGATATACATATACATATAGATATAGATAAGTCTGAAAACATTTATGTCTGCTCAATAACTGAATCAGGTAGAAGTCAATCTCACCATTCCCTCTGTTTAGCCACGGCCTCAAAGCCGCTCAGATTAGAGAGCGTCGCCCCAAATTTCTGCTCCATACAGAACACTGACTCTACGGTACTCATCAAGAGACGTCCTTTTGATGGTTTGGGTCCTCCTATATTGGCGATAAGTCGACTCAGAGCCGATGCACCCCAAGCAGCCTTCTCTACCGTTGCTCCTAACTCTATGGATCCGTTCTTTGTCAAGATTACTACTTCAGTTTTCTCAAGCGCTATAGTGAACTCGTGAGAGGTCATCCAGTCCCTGAGTCGGAGCATTAACCTACCTAGTCTAAGTTATACTTGTTCGACATCGTGTCCAACAACTAAAGCCGCAAAGTCATCCAAGTAGCTGATCAAGCGTGACTCGTCTGGCATTTCTTATCTCAGTAATCTGTCGTAAGACACACATGCCACAGGTCCAGAAAAAGGGTAGATTCCTGGACAACATCCGATGTAATCTGCATCCTGCGGTGGCCCTGTCTTGTGTTATAAAGCACGCTGTGGTCGTTGAGGTAGTTCCTCAGAAATTGCACAGATATTCCGGAATTTGAAAGGATCTAGCGGAGTTGGGGGAGTTTCAAATGCCGAGCATCACCAAAGAACAATCCATCACTTGATGCGGCTATATGCTTCTACCTTTCGAAATGCGCTCCACACTTCTGCAATTGATGGTGGAGCGACTTGCTCTAAAAACGTACTGCCGAGGAGAAACGTTCCAAGCGGCATGAATCGCATCAGTGTGATGAGTTTCTCTAGCACATTCTTAGCCGTGTCTAGCATGCATAACGGATGGTAAGCGGGTGGCGATTCGACATTTCTGTCCCCCTTGCTAATCAGCACAAGATTCACCACTCTCCTTCTTCTTGAGAAAACTACCTTTCCGTTCATTCCCGTAAGCAGGCGTTGTATGTGCTGAGCAGCAGGTCAGCACAATGGTGATACACAAGCTGCAATATCTGAGCTGGAATACTTTCTGCGCCAGCAGCCTTTCGTATTTTCAACGAAAGGATTGCATCTCCCAATTTTGAAGTTGCCCACTCTGTGAAGAGTGGGCAACAAATTGCTGTTTCACCATGGACAGCGTCAACACGGATGGGGTGGGCGGGGAAATGTGCCCACACTATCTCGTCCATCTTTTCCATTTCATGTATGGAAGGCTTCCGTAGGGCACCAAGCTTCCGCGTAAATTCCGTAATCTTGTAGCCAAGGCCCCATGGATCGTTGTTCACATGGTCCACTAGATATTGCCAGTGACGAGCCTTGCTGTTGTTGATCACTTCGCGTAGGCATTCCCTGGCCGACTGATAGCCTACTACTCCGTTGCCTGCCTCAGCGCGGTTCCGGGCCCGTTTAGCTTCACGACGAAGCCTGTGACACTCCCTTCTCTTTCAAGCGATTTCACGCGATCAACATTACACTGGGGGCTTGCCGGTTCCGAGTTTCTGACAGGGCATAGAAAACAGTCGTGATGATACTCATAGTTGAGTTCACCACGTCTTGAGCTGCTGGTTGCATGAGCACTAGCAGCTCAAGTGCGTGAGAGCTCCGTGAGCGCTCTACGTACCTCTCAACGTCCATCCTTCCACCGTTACACCCAATCGTAGAAAGTCAAGAGTGCGTACTTTTCGAGACAATATCCAGGACTTCAAGCATAATTTACTGATGGTCACTGGCTCAGGATTCCTCTAATACTCTACATTTGTCTACCCTGCGCACAAAGGACTCCGAGGCAAATGTGACGTTTGGCATTGTTCCTTTGCAGCCTATGTGGTAAAAATTTGGCGTATTTCCAGTGTTTAGCACGACAAGTACTGTTCTGGGCGCTAATTTTAAGACTCATTTTCCCCGCGGGTCTGTATGAGGCATGCCTCATTCGATTGCTTTCGCGTTAAAGTCTTTTCCGCGTTCAAGAACGACCCGTACGTATTCTGACACGATACTCGGAGTTTGAGAATTGGATATTTCCTTCTTTGAAAGTTGAAACACCAAAAGCATAGATAGCTGATGAGTAGTCATTTCAAAACACTAACAATGTCTACTAGCTAACTGACAATAGTGACTGATGATCAAGAAAAATGTATGAAATAACCCTGTATTCTTTGTTTTTGTTTTCTCTTCTGTTCTGAAACATAATAAACTGCCATTTAAAAGACTGTTCAGGACCTTTGTGTGGGATGGCACGCAATGTCCCCACTAAACACCCCCCCCCCCCCCCAGTCTTTCTGAAAACACAGCTTGAAACTGTTTGACATTTTACTTCGTGGCTTCAGATTACGGGAACGCCTTCTCCAGCGGAAGGGAAGTGATTGTGAGAAAAGATATCCCTCTATTCACGACGCCTCCCGGCGCTCTAGTACAGCTGTTTTAAGTATCAGCACCACCCGAGCTTATTGTGCCACGCGATTTCATTCGTCAACTGTTCACAGCATTTCCCCGACCACAGTTTTCGGACAGAGCTCCCCGATTTCGTTGACGAAGTCACCGCGCTGCTTACTCCTTTTTTGCCAGAGAATAGTATGTGACAGGCGTCATCCACCTCTCCTGTACAAAAGACACAGTTGGGAGCGCGTGGCCTGTCAGTTTAGTGCGTGTAAACAGACAGTTCAGTGCGGATGGAAGGAAAAAGTTATGAATGGAGCGTTAGTTTCTACAAAAAAGCAGTGTCATTTCATATAGAATTGAGGATCATAAAACGTTATACCCTCACGATCAATACTATATTATGCTTGCTTAAAGTCAACGAAAATCCGGCAAACGTCAATGTTGAACTCCCAGCACTTTTCAAGTTCCTGCTTAACAGTGAGCAATTGTTCCATCGTTAATTTACCAGCTCTAAAGCCACCTTCGTACTCCCCAGTGAGAGTGTTGGCGTATGATCTGATTTTATTTTTGAATATCTGCGAAAATATTTTGTCCACTGTAAAAAGTATTGACATTCCTTGTTCTAACTTATAACCAACAGAAGAGATCGCCAAAAGTGCGAGTGGCTTGGTGGACGGTGGAACTAGAAGAAACGGAACTGCACAGTGCCAAACGTGCAGCAGTTATGCGGGTCAGACGGCAGTTATAGAAATCGAGGTGCCGTAAGTAGGAATCGATGAGGTCGCAATATAAAAAGATGGTAAAGGATTATCACAAGTTGCATTCTCTACCCAAGGAGAGACTCTGGCAGTGGTTTTTTAGTGAGAATGCTGATGATCCATGGAAGAACGCTTGTAGGTTCTGTCGTAGGGGGAGTGACAAAAGGGAATTCCGTGGGATGCGCAGTAATGGCAATCCGGCGCCCACATGGATGGATTGTTAAAGAGTTTATTTCCGGCAGCGGAAACTGAGACATCGCATGTTGACAGTGCTAAAGGGCAGGAGGCAACTCCCCTCCTCCAACGCTGGGAAATAGATGAGTGGGTTGTCAGGCTACGATGACGAAAATCACCATGTTGGGATGGTATGACTGGTGAGATGTGTAAAAGCATCTAGCGAGCCATACCAGACTATATCCAATGCCTGTTTGACAGGTGTTTCCAGCTAGGCTCCCTACCGATAGACTATAAGCGTCACCGGATAAAGATCCAACCCTTCCTGGGTCGTAACGGGGCATTTCCTTGCTTCCATCACTTGGTAAAGTGTTGGAGTGGGTGATGGTCCGGCGACTCGAGAAGCTGGTTTCTGACTCCTTTTCGGATAGGCAGTATGGCTTTTGTGACAGGCGTTGCACTAGTGGCGCATGGCTGGAGGTTCTCTCTAGGATTCGAGCAAGTAGTCATAAATATGTGTTAGGATTATTCTTAGAATTTAAAGGCGCATTTCTTAACCTCCGCTGGCTCACCATTCTAGCCAAACTGGTGTCGGTAGGGTGCAAAGAGATAGGCCTCTGGAAAAGCTACTTTTCTGGCAGGTTGGCGTATGTGCAGGGAACATGTGATGTTGTCAATGTGTCATTAGAGAAGGGATGTCCGCAGGGATTTATTGCTGGACCATTTATATGGAACTTAGTAATGGATGATCTGCTGACGGAACTAGTTTATGTATGTTATGTGTGTGCGTATGCTGATGACTTGCTTGTGTTGGTGGACGGTGAAGATTGCAGGCAGTTGGAAGATGCTGCTATGCAATGCATGGCTGTAGTAGAGAGACGCTGTGGTAGGGTAGCACTGACTGTCTCTGTTGAAAAGACGTCGATCATACTCCTGAACGGAGTACTCAGCCGTGCGTACTCAGTACTGTGAGTACTCAGCTCAGGGACGTGCTCTTAAGTATGTGACTTCGGTCACATACTTGGGAATTCGTGTGGGCGAGAGACTGACCTTTTGGCACCACTTTAGGTGGCTAAGGGAATGCCTCAAGCAGCTAGCCTCAATGTTAAGTAGAGTGTACGAAAGCCCTGGGAAACCCTCAAGAAAATATATTATGGGTTGTTTGTCGCCGTGGTGACACACGGCTCTCCTTTACTTCCTGAAGGTGCGATGCGTGCTACTGGCGGTTACACTTATTGCGTGTGGTCAAATAGCGGTGCTAATACTGTATCGGTTCCTATCAGATGTTATGACTGCGTCAAAAATGCTAGGTTGTGCTTTTCGTTTGGAATTAGGGCATGTACTAACTGGGCATGGTAGTTTTAATGAATGGTTGTGCAGTCATGGTATGATGTTTATCGTGGGTGTCTGTTGTGTGGTTTGGAGAGTGAGACTTGGCAGCATGTCTTGTTTTGATTGCCAATCGTTTGCTGACCTACGTGTTGCGCGAGGTATTGATGTCTTAAGAACCCCAGAAGATGTTTGGGATGCATTGCAAGATTAGGATGCCTTTCAGAGGATCAACTGGTTTGCGCGTGAAGCCTTCCGATTGCGACTGCAGCACACTGCTATGCGGGGTAATGTGGGTCCTGTTACTGTCTGCTAGTCCCTAAATGTTGTCTCCGTTAAGTGTCCTCGCCTGAGTGTCATAACTGTCTTAAGTTTTTGTCTGATCCTATTGTCGTCATTGTACTGCTGTCCTGGGGGCTACTCGGCCACCAATCCATCGAAATAGGAACGTAAATTGGTGATAGAACAAGTCTATGTTCTACGAAAACCTGAGTAGAGGTTTGGTCTGTACTATGGGTTATGGGGAGGCCTAAGACAGTTTAATGTCACCCCCCTACACGGTTAGGAGCCTATCCTGGCTGAAACGTGTTGGTTTGTGGTTTGAGAAATGGCTAGAAAGTAGTTTTTGAGTACCTACCAGTGTAACTTGGGTTTCCTATATTTTTGTGTACTTGGACCTCATTCATAATGAGGGGCGTTGGTTGACGCATCAAATTAACCTAGTGTTTTGAGATCGTGAGGCAAGGTCTTATGGTGTCAGATACTCACGTTAAACACTTCGACTTCATGTAACTTATTGCGTTTTTTTTTGGATAGAGAATATAATTTACAAGCTCCACTCATTCAGCATGTGTTCTTGTTTCCGTTTGCTAGATGATTTTGAGGAAAGCTTTCTGAAACTACTACTACCGTATTCATTGAGCTGCACTTAAATCTCATTCATTCCCAACGCTTTATTATAATTTTGGGCATTATTGCCGAAACATACTTCATCCTGAGTTCGTGTCTCTAATGGAAGCTCTCCAGGAATATTTATATCTGGAGGCTCCAATGTTCATGTGCAAAAGATTTAAAAGCTTCCTGAAATATGAAGCTCATGTCATCTCATTAACCCGATTTTCATCAGCGATGATATTGCCGATGTCGTCACGGCAGAGTGTGGTGTTGGTCTCATATCTTTGCTTCAATCTTTTCACTAATTTGTATGATTGTCTTGCGTTGTTGCTCGCTAGACTTACATCGATACTCCTCAATTTGTTGTCATAGTCCTTTCTGTTCTTACTACAAATTATCTTATTGGCTACTCTTTCGAGGTTTTCCTACTGTTCTCTCTTCGTCCTGGTTTTCCGACCTAAATATTCTTTGTACTCCTGATTTATTCATCAAGCGAATTTTGGCATTTGTTATCGAACCAATCATTTTTTTGCGCTGGTCTTGATGTCTGATCATTTATACTACCAAGGTCCTGGCTGCGGTGTTCACTTCCACAGCTCGTTGCTTGTTTTCAGTTAGGTATCAAAAAGGATGAGAGCTAAATGGTTGTCGAGGATCTCCGTGGAAGCAAGTCGATGATTTCTGCTATAATCAAAGTCAATCAGGCGCTGGCCGTTGTCATTGGTTTCATCGTTGAGGCTTTATCCTCCAGCCGTTCCCCAATGAGATATCTCATTGCCTACTTCAGCGTTGAAGTCCCATAGAATTATTTTCCTGTCATTTGTTGGCAATGAGTCGACTATTCTTTCCAGTTGATTGTAGAACGTTTCCTTTGTTTCTTCATTCTTTTCTTCGGTCGATCATTTAATGCCATAAAGTCAATAACATGTGATTTAAACTCCTTATAGCTATCCTATCTTTTGACCTACCCTTTTACCTATCCTTTGAACTTGCATGCCACTTCCCATCCAGTTCGTTTCCTGGATTGCCAGTATATTGAATTTATATTGGTTGGCCTTTTGTAAAAGGTCCTTAACAGCACCAGAGTTATTCAGTGATCTGCCATTCCAGAATCCAATGCCATAGTCATATTTCGGTTGCGAGGACTTTGCCGTTTGTCCAATCCATTCCAAAGCGCAGTTGCAGGCTTCGAAACAATTATGGGGGTTCTCATCGGCGGGGAGTGAAACCATATCCCGGCCTTCACTCCGACGGTATGGTTATTACTTTTCATTCACCCTCTTACATCCTTACAAAGAAGTGTAAGCAGGATTTAGTAGCAGAGCTGTAGGGGTATTTACAGTTACGTGCATTTCTCGGCATATAATGCCCCATTATAGGGATGCCAGTAAACCCAAGACGCGATCCCAAGACCATTTGACCATTTATTAGACAGAACCCATTGCTACCATTTATTCGTAGGATTCGGGATGAGGAAACATGGAAGCTTTGGGTTAGAGAAACAAGGGAGAAGTGGCGAAACTCCTCCTCTCTCAAGAAGGCTTGGGACCGTCAATGGCGGAGTTTGTTGTTACTGATGACAAACTAACGATATATTTTTGCAAAAATTAGCTTAGAATTCGATTTGAGATCATCATCATCATCAATCATCATCAATTCCAAAACAGCATAACCTGGATCAACATGTCAACTAGTATTGCATAATGAATTGTGGTTGGTTGCGAATACCGGATATATCCAAACAATTGGACTCATAATATTTCTCATACAAGGATTAACTTGTTCCATACTAAACCATAACATTCCGCGAATGTTTTCCAACTTTTTACAATATTTCAGCTTCAGTACTTCAGACCATGTATCGCATGTTGGTCTTGTTAATCAAATATTTTCCATGCTTATCCATTCATGTAAATGTTAACACCACCATATTTTCCATGTGCCGTGGGTCAAATAAAACTGCGCTTCAGTGGATTTATTCCTATTCATATTCAGACTTGGCCGTAGTACTTATCCTTTTGAATATTACACTGATGTGCACCAGCTTAGGGAACTTAAAAACCGAAAAATGGTTTTCCAGATGCCTTACACACTTCACTTTTCAACAACGTGATCTCAATTCAATATCATCCAAGTTTTCGTTTCGACACAGAGGTGTCTCCTCGTCCTTGCATATTCAACGATGCAGATATCATGTATTAAACATACTACTAGTGCTGCCGTTTTGAGAGGAATAACCAAAGAATATTTGTTGTCATATTACGTTGCTTTATTCCGTAATAAAGCACTTATATTCGTTTGAAACGTCTTTTGATGTCACATTCATTCTTTATTGAATGATAACAATAAAGTTAATGACCTTGGTCCGGTTTCAAATTCGTATCCTTTTGAGTTAACTTACGCCTTATCCATCTACACTCCTTATTTCGGCTGCGCTAGGAGTAATGGTATGGTTGTTCAGCAATAGGTCAAGGAGTTTGAAACACATTTTTCAATAGCGCTGCAAATGTCTAACCACAATCAACTCAAGGACCATCGACAATGGAAATGTAACTGGTCAAGTGCGATAAAATTAATTAAGCAAATGAACTAGATTGCCGCTTGAAATGCGCATACTATGGACACTATCTCATGCCTGGAATACCAGGGAAAAAACGACAACTCCATCGAGCCAAGGCAAATTTAGTCCTGAACGAGAGCTTTGCATTCTAAAAATTCTGACCGAGATAACTTCGGTGGCTAGAAACACTTCAGAATTCCAAATATATCCGAAAAAGAGTTCACAGTTTTCTACTCTACTGCATGCGATAGTATCTCGGTTTCGTTGAGGGCACCCATAGAACATTTAAAACGTTAAACCATTTATCGTGTAAGGTTTGGCATATGGGAGCTTAACGCATTGTGCAGTGCCGGAGCACGGAGTTGCAGGTGTGGTGGGTGGTGGGTGGTGTCCTGACGACGCTTTAGCTCGCTGCTTCAACTTCGACACCGCCATGACACCACCACTTATATGCATGCCAAGTAGTCAAGTGGTGCTTTGACAGGTGTAAATTATCATGCAACTCACCGATTTTTTTGGATACTTCTCGTTTCATAGTTGAGATACCACGATAATGGCACCGAACCGACGAAACAGTATTCTGGCTGGCGGGAGAACGTATCTGGGCATGGAAATCCGAAAATTTCCAGAAGTTGGGAAACACGCCGAGGGAAAGCCCAAGAAGCAGCAACAACAATATTGCGCGACGTTGATGATATTCCCGTGTGAAAAAGCAACAGCAACGTGTAATGGGAATTTATTGAGTTGGTGGAAAGAAATGCTGGCTTGAGGAATTATATGCGGGATGAAAAGTACAAGCGCTAACGATAAGGTGGTGTAATGTAGCGTAGTAGGTGCATGCATGGGGTTGCCGGTGCAACGGCGGAAAAGCTCATATGCAAGCATTGTCAATCCTCACACAGCCTTATAATCTTTATTGAAGCGGTGGCTATGGAATAACACATAAATTACAGATTACGGCTAACCAGACGGGCACCATTTATACTTTAGAATGGGACGAGGAAGGTATAAGAAAATTACGAGTATTGAGAAAGTCCTTACACTTATCGTTTGGTTTTATGGTACTTGTTAGTCTTCAATATATTGACGGACCTACGCGATGTGCCAAGAGTGGAGTTATCCATGATATGTATCACGTTTTGAAAGGATTAAAACGAAGAATCAAAGCAAATATATTATTCAATTAAAACGAATAAGTACTCAACACACATTTCCCTCAAATCAATGTCAAATAAATTAATGCCTCCAAAGTGGGGTTATACGGCGTTCGATAAGCACCGATAGAGACGGGCGAGTGCGCCAGCCCACTACCCTGAAAGAAGAAACCAAATCCAAACCCAAATAAGCTTTGATTCGAATATTATTTTCCAATTTTTGATATAAAAAACTTACGGATTTATCCCCTTAGACGGGGATTACTTGGTTTCAGCCTATTCTGCAAATTTTTCCTTCCCTTTCCTTAAATAAAATACATGAAAGTTACTCATATATAACAATTATGTTCCATTATTACGCTGTTTGCTTTTATCTTTGGCGGAGATTTGACTCGGTCACGTGTTAGGATAACGGGCTACCTCGCGAAGCCCCCACCACACCAAGGTAAATTTTTTTTGTGGTTGAGAGATGAAGAGTGTTTACGTCCTGAGTGTCGGACTCCCAGTCACAACCGGACTATCGACTAAACACCTCCCCTGTCACACAGAGAACCTAGCCTGGAACTGTTTGTCACATTACTTCTAACTAGGCCTCATTAATAACCACCTAGCGGTGTCTTCAGGTCTTCCTTCTTCCTACACGGATGGACGGTAAGGAACAGGCTTGCCGTCAGAGAGTCCCTTTTTTTCTGCGTTGCCAAGCTGTTTATGATGCTCTTCTTTATGATAAGAACCTTCCGAACGTAATGCCATACGCAGTTCCAATTATCTTTTGACTTCATTATTTTCCCCGTTACGTTTTCTGGTGTCTGGTACATGTTGCACAAGCAAAGAATCCAAAGAAATATTCTTTCATCCCAGGGCAGAACAAGCAAGCTTGGGACGGTGATTTTCCCACTTTATATAGGTAAGACTGAAAATATCCGTTATCACTTAGCAGTTACGACAGATAATAATCAGTCGCACCATACGTTCTGTAGATCCACGGCTCCAATTTAATGATGAGCCGTGCGATCTACCTGCCTCGCGATTTCGTTTACCCATGATTGCTGCCACAAGACTAGGGTCCTTCTTCTATCCTCTCAGCTGACGACTTCTCTCGCCGACTCCCCTCTACGAAAGTATACTCGCTTTCGTTCTTCTGCAGGTAGCATAACAGGGACCACCCTCAAGATAACCGCCACTGCTGTTTCATCCGGGCCAAGGGCTCCCTCCATTCAAGATCACATCCATTCTTCGCCAACTCCTCAATAGATCATAGTCAGGCTCCCACTTTTTGAGGTAGGCCTACAACATCCATGTCAAATACTTCGGCACCCTGAAATATAATGACGCACCGAAAATGTCTCCCCACCCAGTATTAGAGGCATTCTTCAGATCGAGTGTTATCAACAAAACAATTCGTATACTGTTATACTGGTATAAGGGTTATCAACAGTATACTATTTTAGTGGTGATTGTGGGCTTCTTTCCGCTGGACGGCGTTCACCACTTCTGTAGTTGGATCGTTCGTGGATTGGCTAGCCCTGAAGCAGTGTTGCTGAGAATAAAAACTCTCAGCAGCTCGTATGACTCCTCCAGGCCTCTCTCGAGCACTTTCCCAGTTGCATTCAACATGTACAGAGGCCGATATGCAGATGGTTTCTCCGAATTTTGCTTTTCCCTTGTTGATCAGAATAAGCCTCGTCTCTTTCCGGCAACTCTTTCCGCCACATTACGGAAAAGTTTTCTAGTCTACCTGTATGCCAGCAGTCGGCAATGTGGCTCATCTCGATCTCTTGAATAATGGGCTTTGAAGGCAAAGTCTGTCATATTTTGTTTACTGTTCAGCGATCTCTGTTGACCACCAGCACACAGCAGGCTTATCGTGTTGTGGTCGTAGAGTGGTCCCAGGCAAACGTGATGAACCTCATGGTGGAACGCACTATGTTAACCGTTGTGGTTTCATCCCCAATGGGAATTTATAAGAACGAGACGACATCCGTTTTAGCAATATTCTAACGTACAACTGAAGGTTGAGTTGCTACGCGTCGAAAAGTTGGTGTATTTATCACGTTCACGACGACAAGTTCCGTCCTTGGATCCAATTTCCCTTCGGATCTGGATGAAGCATTTTCCATTTGATCTCCTTGGGGTTGAAATCACGACCAACAAGAATTCAACCTTCCGTGCTCGAGACAGAATGAAATCGGCTCATTCGGCATTTGACTTTCCAAAGATGCTGCTAGGTTTTTTTGTGCATCCTTCTAGCACATGTTGCTTTGCTATGACCGTTTGCAGTTCAAGGAAATGCGTCCGCACCTAAGGCACTTATAGCATCGAGTTGGCACTACTCTTTGGTGAATTTTGCAAAAAGCAATTAAGATTTTCTCCTTGGCCAGGAGCTCTTATGGCGTCATTCTCTGGGATGTCTATTATTTCAACCCGTTGCTCTCTAGGATCGGTTGTCAGATTGCGTCTTTCCAGATTGGTGCCAACGTTACCCTAAAACTGTCTATCGTCGGAAGAGTTTCTCTAATAGGCTCTTCTACAACAAAACACTCTATCCACAACACAAGAAACGTATCTTATTTCTAAAGAAACTATTGACTGCAATTTCTAGATACCAGCTTTGGAGTGAAGCAGGTCTTTAACTGCGCTCTAAAACAAGCCCTTTCCGGTCGATTTCGACCCGCGTTTTACGGGGACCGCCTGTGTTCGTTGCTCATACGATTCGTACTTATACCATTTGCTATACTTTTTACTATTTCCTACGCTGCTTGCCCCTTTTCTTCGCTTTTTTCCTGAAATCCGGTTTTAAAGGTAATATTTTCTGTTCATCCTCCGTGTCCTATATGTGATTGGAACAGTCCCTAGGAACGGAACTTGAGATTGATGGCTCCGGTCCCAAACGCCTTTACTACGCTTCTTTTAATGTTCTCTTCATCGTCTTGAGCCGGAGAAGACTGAGGAGGAGGAGAAGTGGAGTATCCTTCCTTTGATAACTAGGGAGATAAAAGTGTTTGAAAATTGGCATTAAATTATTTCCGCATTTACACCCGAGTCAACATTTTCTGTCTAGGGTGTCTAAGGTGTCTGTCTACCCGTTTTAAACTTCAAGATCATTACATAAGCTGCAGTCCAGTGCAATGGTTCAAAATGCTCATCAAATCCCGTAAGAGGCATTCCATAGACCGGGAAATCTGTGGTTGCACGAGCTGTATAGCATGTTGCGCCATCCTGTTGAAAGCAGGGGTCCCCTGCATTATGAAGAGTCAATTCCGGAAAATAATAGAAAGGTATTTATTACCATTGACTGTGAAGCTATTTTCAGCAACATTTTTGAAGACTGTGGACCAATGATTCCACCGGGTTATAAAGCATACCAAACAGTGACTATTTCCAGATGTAACGGTATATCAGGTAACGGTAATCATCTGTGATTGCTCCGTTGTGCACTCCGAATGCGGCAGTTTTGTTTATTGACGTAGTCATTCAACCAGAAATGAGCCCCCTTGCTAAGAACAAATTTTTAGTGAAATACAAGATCTGATCTTGGACGCATACGAGTACCCCGAATCTGAGCCGTGCTTGATGGCCATTCGGCTTCAAATCCTGCACGTGTTGAATGTCTTAGGCCGATAAAACAAGATACTTCCGTAAGCACAGGTTAAATTGCAGAGCACGATGTCGAATGGACACTCTTGGGTCTTCATCGCTCATCGCAGATATAATAATTTCTTCATTACACACTGTTCAATGTCTGGATGGATGACTGTTATCAGTGAGAGTAAACATGGTGTGGAAACGATTTATGGTCAACCGAATCAATTTGTCGATAGATTTGATGATGGACCATTATGTTGGTTATAAAATTTACGGAGTGTGCGATAAGTTTTTCGAGCAGAAGCGGTTTTTTTTCGAAATGAATTTGCACAATTCGCACACGTAGCTCAGGCTTCAACCTATTCATAATAAAATGGCAAACCAAACTCACCATAATATACATGACAGCTGTCACACTATGCACAGCATTAAAAGTGTTGTCAATTCCGAGTTCTGCTCCTCTAGAAAAACCATCTTAAACGTGAGTTACATGTAGACGACTTATTAAAGAGCAGTCGTCTGCATGTTCCTACCGTTTTTACTGCACTATTAGTTGTTTTTATAAGTTTGAAATCAAGGAAATGCTGTATTAAGTAGCTGGCTCGTTCGTTAGGATATTTTCAGTATTATGGATGGTATGACAGGAAATGGGAGATGGCTCAGGATTGCTCTTCTCTTAGTGGTTTATAAAAGGGGATTCGTTATGCTACATTGGTAGAGTAGAAATAAATGTAGTTCGTTACATGCTCACGTTCAGTAATACTGTAGTGTCGAGCCAACTTACTTCCATTGAATTCAGTTCGAAAAATATTGATAAAATATTTGTTCTTCAAGATAAATAAAAATTCCATGTAAATATTAATATTAATTTGATGTTCCAAGTGGAACATAGCATAGTAAGAGCGAATATACAATCAGAAATTAATAAAAGGTTGGTTTCTGAAAAGTTGGTTTCTCTTTTGGTTTCTGAAGTGCTGAAGGTTATTTGAACGATTTTCAATTAAATAGTCGAAATTAACTGCCAAGTAAAATGTTTAATGCTATAGAAAGGCCTATTTGTAAGCCCCTTGTGTCATTATAAATTGTGAAAAATACCGGCAATTTTCTCATGCTCATATTTTAATATCTCACGAATATGTTTTTCACGAGTCTCCTACACCTTCTCCTCAAAGCTAGGTTTAAAAGTGGGGTTTGTGTTCCTGACCTTTAAATAGTCAAAACCTCCCAGTTAAACGCAGGATATACTTTTTGGTAACGTTGAATATAATTTTTCCATAAATTTAAATGCCTAGAGCCTCAGCGTTATTTAGTTCTAATTAGGACGTGCCAACAATAAAAATAATTAATAAAATTTCCCTAATTACATTGTTGTTAACTCTTCCAGTATTAAATCACGGTACCAGCACAGATCACCCCATTTAATTTTTATCAATTTACCAACAATTATTTCTCAATTTATTAAGTTTTCACAACGTGGCGTGGAACAATCGTGACGACAGCTTTCACTTTCACAATTTTGTTGAGTTTTCATTGCAGTCTCCAACAATGACACGTTCATAACTCATTCGTGAGTCTGATTGCACGTGATTTTCTACTCTACTTCAGTCATCTGCTTATGTTTCCAACAAAACTCCAAAAGCAGGATATCCCTTCGCTTTCTTCTACTTGTACTATATTCTACATGTCCAGGACGTTCTGCTCTCGTCTACGAGCCAGCATCATTTCAGGACACTATTTTAATGTGAGCTGAAAGTTGAATAAGTTTCGATGGACCAATTTGTCAACATCTTGTCTCGCAACTGTCTTACACCATTCACAGGACCATGTCTCTGAATTGTTTGCTTAACTTTGTACCTAGTTTAGTATGTATTAAAAGGCAGATGTTAACAGTCTGAGGGAAGTTTTGAAGGGTAGTAAGTTTGTTCAATGAACGTTTAATGTTCGTGTAATTTAACGAAAATCCAATTTTCATGTGTGGTTTTATATGGTTTCTATAATCTTAATGCAATTGTTACAGAATGAATTAAATATCCTTTTAGAATTTTATTCTAGTAACGTAGATTTGCTGCGCATCCACTCCAATCTGAACTTGCAAGGAATTTCCAACGTAAACTTTGTAAAGTGTTTCGCCGAAGATGAAAAAAGTTTGGCATTCCTGGTTTAAAGGATTTGAAAATATGACTGTTTTCAGAAGTGACATTTGCATATCATATACATGCAAATCAGAGAGGCACGGGCTTACATTTTGACAGCAGGAAGCCGCCGAACAGAAGGGTAAGTATAAATCAGCTACATGTCAGCTCCAACAAACTTATCATACTTACTAGGACTTCTCTGAAACTGTTAACATCTACATATTAACATAAACTGCAACATTAATATAGTGTGCATTATAAATGAGAATTAATGCTAAATATATTTTGATCCTATCAAAAACTTTGCCTTAAAACACCCCAAAGAAAAGTCTAATTTCAAAAATTGACATTCATTAGCTTAAGATATGTTCTTCACATGGGACTTCCGTTTGAAAAATATTTTGAAAAGTGTCAGACAAGTTTTGGTACACCGTCTAGCGATAATAACGTCGAGTCGCTCCTATTTTAGTTGTTGTTAGGCTCATCCGATTATTTGCAGTGGCAAACATTTTCCATAGTTGTGACTACGCTGACATCTATCAAAATCGTTACGTCTTTCCCAAGTTATTCGTCCTGATTAATTGGAATTGAATAAAAAATGAATGGTGGAATAAACGCACAAACAAAATAATTTTAAGCTTTTGAAGCCTTATCATTACTGGAATCGTTTATTTCAAAAACAAGCCATGCAACAAAAAGTGAAACATTGAACTATTACGCAAGATTAAGAAATCGTTTTTTGCGAAAAGAAGCCAATTCCAATGTGATAACTTAGCAAAACCTTAAGGTCACCTTAAGGCAGAAAGACGTCAAGTGACAGCGCTGGACTGGTTTTAACTCGCAAGTGTGGGAGTTTTGACGTTGCGTTGATTCTATGATTTGGCATCCTTATGATGGTTCACACTTGTGTCTGATTTGCATTCTTCAGCAGTTTTATCGTGTAACACAATATTGTTGTTCGTGTTTGTTACTTTACAGTGTCCAATTTAGTCACTGTCCTAGTTTGGTTTATTCTAATTTTGGTCGATTTTTTTCTGTGTATTACAGTGTTTTATTCATTACAATAGAGGAAGAACCTACTCCTAAGCGAAGAACTAGAGTTGTCAAAAAAGAAACCTAGACAGTTTACCTCGTAAATGTAATGATAAATACCGAAATGAAATCAATTGCCAAATAATAGATAAAATTTGGGCTTATTTTTATTCCCTTAAAAATGAAAACTATCAGGACACATGTATTCAAACATTGATCGACGTGAATCAACTCAAACATAGATTAAATGAGAAAAATCTAGAAGCAAAAATCGGCGAAGAAAACGATGATAAATGAAATTTGGAAGAAATCATTCTAACAAACATCACTCCAGGATTGAGGGATGCTGAAAGTCGTTTTTAAAAATGGTTCGGCGTTCCAAAAAAGTCATCGCATTGCATAGAAGTTTGATGAAAAAGAAGAAGTTTGCAAGTTACTACTAAACAATAAAACACCAAAAGATGGGCGTGGCCGGCAAATTATTGGTATGCCATACGTAGGATTGTTAAAATCAAAATGCATGTCAATATATTCGAGTTAAAGGCGAGCGAGCGAACACACTATAGTGGAAAAGGAAAAAATATTTAGATGCTCCTTTGAACCTTACTTTAATGCATCAAATGGTCATTGATGACAATCTGGACCTACATGCCCCCTCCGTGGAGGCATGAATAGAACGTGCTGAGCTGATGGTCAGGGCAAAAGCGAAAGACCAGATGTAGCACCTCAGCTGGAATCCCATCTAGTCCTCGAGCCTTTCTTACCTTTATAGACATGACCGCTTTCTCCGATTGATATTTCATCGTGAATGACCTCAACGATAGTGGGTGGATAGGGAAAAGAGTCCGCACTATTTCGTCCATCTTTTCTACCTTGTATGCGTTAGGTTAGTTTTGGGCACGAAGCTTCTGCCTTACTGTTTTGTAGCCTAGGCCCCATGGATCCTTATTCGTATTATGGAACGTTCATCACGTTTTGCAAACGGCAGGCCTTGCTGCTATTGATGAGCATGCGGGTACATTTTCTAGCTGACTTAAAATCGGTCAAAATGATCGGTCACATACCTCTTCCCAGGTCGATGTTCGATGTTGTCTATGATCATTTTTCGACAATTAGAGGTGACCAACAGTTTGCTGGAAGCTTGCCGTGCAAGGTTCTTCGCAGGGACATGGAAGACTTGCAGGCGGACGTGTTGATTCTCATAGTTGGGTTCACCATGTCTTTAGCTGCAGGTCATGCGCGCCCCAGTGTTCGACGGAAAGTAGGAATGTCGCGTGTGTTTATTAAGACGAGTCAAGTTCTACGTTCCGTGTACAAAATCGGTTTGCCCCGAGCATAAAATTGAGGGATACTATATTCGATTCCCGTAGCGTTGAAGTCACCTCCGACGAGCAAATGGCCTCTGTACTCGAAATAGTGTGCTCTAAAGCATTGACCTTCAGTATAAAAAGACTAGTACGGTTCGTTCGCAGTTGATTATACGCTAAAGAGTGTAGTTCCTGAACAGCAAACCCGAGCGAATCCATCTCCTCGCCTCCGGCGCATAATTTGGAGGTCAGTACTGTTCCAAAACCAAATGGCGATGGTACCGGATTCGTCAGGATACCATGTTCGTGAACTTCTGGGGTGATGTTGCTCGCTCAGCATAAGCAAGTCAGCTTGCATGTCTCTCGCAAAGTTTCGAGCGGATCTTGGGAGGTTTTGCTTCAATGCAAATTGGTTTGAAGGATGCGAATTATTCCATGCCAAAAGCGAGTAAAAAATAAACTACTACCGTATCCCCAAGATCGGTTGGTATGGACACAATCAGGATCTTTGTATTCGTTGTCTACATTTCCACGGCTTTATTCAAATGAATTTATTGGATCCGATGCCGCGACATCTATTGACACTTGTGAAGTGCACATAAATGAAACGTCATTATTCGCGCAAGTGCTCATTGTCTATTCGCTGTCATCAATTTTCGCTTTAGTCAACCTCATAATACATGATTGCAGCTGAATGCTGCCAGCACTAGACGATCACCGGCCATTTTTTGAATACTGTCAAATGTGCTCAATAGTGTCGTTGGTCCGTGGGACTTCGCTACAAGCTAGTTACGCGTATACTAGGTGCCTTACGAGCGCCAAATGAAGTGGAAAAGATGATGGAGATGGTGGTGACTCTAATTCATGCCCGTCCTGTCTGTGTTGAATCTGCCCACGTTAAACCAGCAATTTATTCCCCACTCTTCACACAATCAAATTTGAAATAGGTAGTACCACCGTTGTCCTGACTTGCTGTTTAGCACATACAACATCTATCTTATGAAAGGGATTTTCCCGGAACGAAAGGGACGACTCACTGACTTCTCATCAAAGGAAGACTCACTGACGCGATTCATGCCACTTGGAACCTATCTCCTTGTCAGTACAGTTTAAGAGAAGGTTACTCCACTAGTGCGTTGCAGAAGTGGTGAGCCTGGTCCAAAAGTCAGAGAAATATAGCCCCAGTAAGCGACGGATCGTTCTTTTCGAACGACGAACACCTTCGACTTCGCTATATGGGTGGATATTCTGGATACGTTGGAAAATTTTTTTCAAGTTCCATAATATGTCATGCGACTTCTGACTACCCCAAGGGCTGCAGCATTTTTTATACACGACACAGGGCCAACAAAAAATTGAGGTTATATTTGGTATTACCCAGGGATCTATCCTTGGTCCAGACTTTCAAACCGTGTTTTACAATGGACCATAGGTTGGAGATTCCAGGGGAGTCGCACTAGCTCGGTTATGCGGATATTGCGGTTCTCATCGCTGGCCATACCTTTCAACTATTGCAACTTGGATTAGCTATGCTTATATGTATAGCTGGGAATCGGATGACTACTCGCGGGTTCAAGTTAGCACTGGAGAAGACTCAAGTATTCATCTTGACAAACGGAGGTCAATGTTGACGAAACGCTAGTCGAATCGAGGCCAATGATTAACTAACTCAGGCTACTGATCAACTTGAAGATGAGTTCCGCTTGAAGGAGGACCGCGTGGCTCATCTTGGATCTGAAATCGTGGTTAATTCGGAGGCATAGTGAGACTGAGATCTAACTGACGCATCTTTGAGCCAGAATGGGTTTAATCAATCTTATCTGCACACGATTGCTAGGTAACCAAACTCAGAATTTACCAAAGAACGGACGACGATAGGCTGTGGCAAAACCTCGTAAGGGAAACGAGGTAGTTTACCCAGAATATTCTAACCATGGTGGTGCTTGGATCGTTTTACAAATGGAACCACGCGGCAATTAGGTTCGAGCAATCTTGAATATCCGGAAGTCCGGCTAATCCATAAAGCCCAGATTACCTTAGAGTTAGAAGTTTTAAAAGTTATAAGTTCTAGTAGCGATGTTAGTAGTATAAATTTTAGAGTGATCACGTTATAATGACAGACGAAGGAAGAAGATGTAGAAGCAATGTACTGATGGATAATGAAGAAACGGGGAGCCGGAGATTGGAGTTGTGGAAATGCCAGTGGGAAGAACAGACTGAAGTGGGTACCTATGAAGTCGCCAATAAGGTTTCAAACTGTTTTCAGACCTTGGGGGTTATTGTTTCAGCCCAATCTCAGGAAACTGTGGAATTAGAGTTTACGGGCAGTTGTCTATATAGAACGACATAAAAACATAACAAAAGATGAAACGATCCTCAACGTATAGAAAGACACAAACAATGACAAATGTCATCTATCATTTGTATGATATCATCAGGCGAAGTGAAGTATCGTTTTTAGCACTGTGGGTAGTAGCATCAAGTTGATGGTCGATAAAGGGGTTTTGCTGGTTTGGGAAAGGGAACCATTGAATGAAATAGTTGGAAGAAACTTGATCTGGAGAAATTAATGTGGAGTAAAAGTAATGATAACCTTATTTTGTAGAGCGAAAGTATAAGATATAAGACAATAAATTTTAGGATAGGGAAGTGATGTTCTGCTGATCATTCTAAAGAAAAAAGTGCTATCGAACGATGCGTGAAGATAGTCTGACAGTGACTTTATAAAGCGAAAGTGATCAGACTATAAGCTTGCACATAGCTTTATGGTGTTTTGTTGAGCCTTAATAAGAAATCTAGGATGAACGGCGGAAGCAAGCAAACTAATGACAGAGTAAAATTCTCGAAGCTGAGATGGTAACGGCGAGAGTCAACGAAAAGGGCATGAAGGCGTACAGCAAAAGGGTGGACTACCTTTTTAGTGTTCCTCTTGTTTAGTACGATATCTGAAAATTGAATTAAGGCATTACGTTTGTCTAGAATTAGATAAGTACTTAAACGTAGTAAGTACTTAATACTAGTACTTAAACGTAATAATCCTAAAGTTTCTCTCCATATAGTTTCTCAATGGGAATCGCGACCAATCTAGTGGCAGTACGTGTTAAATAGGTGTGTGTGGAACAGTCATAATTCAATATCGAGTTGAAGGTCTCAGGGATCTGCAACAGACGAAATGAAGTTCGCACCAGTTTGTTACACTCTGGGTTCGTGGCGCATTTCGGGCTCTGTTCAAGTGAGTGGGATCCACGTCCGAATCACCTCGATCGAGTTCCTCAACCAGTTGATAATCAAGGCATATCGCTTTAGTGAAGTGAAAAAGGTAATTCCATAAAGGGTATGTACAACTTTTCTGTTGATTTATTCTGGCCTTTTCTGTTGAAGTGCAACAATTAGTTTGTCCAGCTAGAGCGAGTAGACATCCGAATTGATTTTTGGGTTTCCTTTAAGGGGCTATACAAGTGTGACACAAAAAATCATATTTTTTTTTGCTTATTCGATAGTTTATACCTTCAAATATATCCTGTGGAAGTGGCAAGGTCGTATCTTGAATAGTTAATCAACCAAACTTTCAAAATTGCCCCGTAAGTGAGAATAGGTGGTGTTCATATCGTCGCGCGGAAGCTCAAGGACTGAACTTATCAAGGTTCAAGCACGATTATTTACCGCTTGATAGGATGTTACGGAAGCTTTGAAACCAATTTATACTGATTTGGGTTCAACGGAATTGCTAGAGCAATGCAAAGGAGGAAAAACACAAAATAATAACGAAAGTTATAATGGGTTGCTATGGCACTGTGCTCCAAAGCACCTTCACAGCGGGATGAAAATGATTGAGCTTGCTACTTTCCTAGCAGTTTCAATATTTAATGATGGTTTCTATAGTATTTTAAAAATGATAGAAGTATTGGGCGTGGTTGGCGGCCCTTTTGCGGAAGAATATGCAGTTTAAATAGATAACAGCCGAATCAAGCAGGCCGAGATACGTCATGCGGCGTCGTCAAAAGAGGGACAAACAGCCCGGAAACAAGCATAAGCTTCTCATCAGGCATTTTTCGAGGAACAAGAAGGTGCATTGTTTGGGCCAGGCATAGCAGATTAGCAATTTTTATGGCAAGTATAATTATATCTAGTAAAAATTGATAATTGATACTTTTAACGCGTTTTTATCGAAACGAAATTTTTCGAAATTGCTGACAACATAACTCAACGAGAAACTGACCGATCGACTTCAAATTAAAAATGAGTATTTTTGAATATATTTACTATAAAATGACTTACGATCTTTGTGATTGGTTGAAAATTGTCAATTTGGCATAAACAAATCGACACTTTTTTTTCAGAACTACGCTATTTTCTTAATTTTTGATTTTTTTCAAAAATCGTTAGTCATTGTATAGGAAATAGCTTCACATTGAATAACCTTTTTGAATTTTTTTTGTTTCAGCTACTCATTCGCCCGGAATCGTGTCAGCAGTTCGGTTACTTATTTTTGGCACCTCCGAAGACAGCACATAACTCCGTTATTTTACAATATTTTTGTAAAAAAAATCTTACAATGTAGCTGAAATTATACCTTTATGTCCAAAAACCTTTATGTCCAATTCTATTGAGTAGTTTCTTTTGCAAAAACTCCCGAAAATCGCCTAATTTTTTATGGGTTGCACTGGTATAGCCCCTCAAAAAAAAAACATTTCAAAACAAAGAACGTTTCCTTTAAAATCCCATCGAACAGACAGCATCACCTTTTTCTGATGGATATGGGCGCTGGGAATGCTTTTTTGCTTTTTGCGTTTGACATTGTTATATACAACCCATTTTTCTTCCCCGGTAATGCGCTCGAAAATGGATCGCTTCCATGACGTTTGAGAAGCGAATCACAGGTGTCAACGTGACGACACAAACTTCTCTCGGTTAGATCATCGGGACCCCATATATTGAGCTTTGAGTTTTAACCCAGGCACTAAATTTAATTTAATAAACTTAATCACTCGCCGCTCTCACGTGTTGCTATTCGCTGGTTTGCATCAACTCATGCCTTAAGTGTGTCTTTATCAGCTTCAACCGCCCTTTCAGAACGTGTTGCATCTTCGACGTTAAAATTGCCGGATCGAAATTTTGTAACCCAGTTCTGGTACTAGCGTACTGTCAACACATCTTCTCCATATACATCGGTTCGTTTCTTTCTGGCTTGAACAGAATTTTTATCAGATTTTAATTTTTACAGAATCTTTTTTTTATTTATTTTTATTTTTACTATAGTAAAAGAGTAAAATATGACGAAAATGCTGCTTATTGCTCTCCAAACTTTAAAAGGCACCAAAAGTACTGCGTAGAATCAATTGGACTTTTTCATTCATAAGCTTTGCTATATCAGCTCCCAAAACATGATTATTATGCGGCTTTAGTGTGAAGTTGGCCGCGAAAAATACAATTATATCCTCTGTCGGGAAAAAACGAAATTACTCCTCGAACAACCCAATACTATGGAACAACTTGCTGGTTTCTCTTTATGTTTATGAGACATAATGCAAATGCATATGTTTCATTTTTTTAATACTTAGGTGAATTATCAATGTTACATATGTATTTAGATCGAAAGGAAATTTTCAATCTTTTTATAATCTATGAAACTTCTAAGAGAAAAGATTTTTCTATTATCTGCCATATGCTTTTTTCCAGGATATTCAATGTTGCCTTCTTGTTTGATGATTTCGTTGTTTCCATCTTTTTTTATTAGCTCCAACTTAAATAATATTGTGTTTAAACTTCTCTTTTTCGGCAGTAAGTTATCTTAGTTATCACTGTCGTAAGTATATCTTTTTAGTTGAGAACAGGTCTGAAATGGAAAAAAAAGGAAAAGGCAAGATACGATAGAAATAGAAGACAATATACATATTCCTTAAGTCTTTTTTCATATTTCGCCCAATAATATATACCCGACTAAAAGGACATCAAAAATAATTCGAATATTCTATAGAGTACTGTTTATCTGAGAATGTTACCGGTGATTGAGCTGCTCTTGGTTACAACACTGAAAAATAAGACAAAATACACGGAACTAACTTTTGATTGCCATTAAGACTACTCCTCTTTGACTTTTTAGTTGGAACAGATTGTATGACCAAATTGTTTCCCTTTCTATGAAGAAATTCTCAAATATTGAAAGATATTCGTTCCCGATCAGGACCTTTTATGATTCTCAAATAGACTCAAGAACTTAGGAGGTGCTAGGCTTGCTTTCTATTAGCCATATCGATAGTAAAACTGTTTTGCTGAAAACAAATTCCGTGAATCCCCTGGAATGCCGTCAATGATTGAAACCGGCACCTCCATGAAATTTCTTACACTTGGTCAAGTTGATCATGTTATGCTTCCAATTTACGCGAGACCACCTCCAATGGGACTCAACTAGCAGATGAATTTGGTCAGATAACGTACTGAACTACTTTAAAAGACTATCGTACTATTTCCGTGGTTTTTCATTTGGGAAAGAAACTCAAATTTACTTACTATCAGAAAGTGCCTTGGAAATACCATGCGGCTTTTCCGACATGGATGCCAAACCAGTTCTAATGCTAGATCCGGATTCCTGGCTGCGGAGTTCCAAGAACTCTTAAAAATTGGTACAACTACTTACTCATCGCCGTGATCCCGCTAATGGGCTTGCTGGTTTTCTTGAGCTATACAGTTATCAGTTGCCATCTTCAAAGTAAAAAAAAATTCTAGCCACTGGCAAAGTGAAGAAATCGTTCAAAAAAATCATCCTAGAAGCGCGCAGTGTGCATTCAAATGAAAAAAATGGAAAGAAATATTCTACCATTTGCTCCACTAACTAATATTTCTTGCACAACTGCTGCTGTTACTTTTGCTGGCTAACTGTCTTTGTCTTCTTTAAACGGACAGTAATAATTGTTGAATTTATTATTGGTCCAAGCCGAATGGAATGGGCTGCATTTCAACGCAAAAGAATTTTATTTATAGAATAATTCATTGGAGAAATTTATTATTGTAATAATTTCTTGGCACAACATTAACACTAATAATTTAACGGTTGGTGCGTTAAGTAAATTTCTGAGATAGAAAATTGGAAAATTTCTACATGAAAAAATTCAGGTGTGTCATGCTCGTGCGAAGTGTTGAGACTAATGAGTTGCGCGTGGAGGTAAAGATAGTTATCGGAAAATAAAGTAACACTCGAGCTATAATTCTTCCGTTTATCTGTCGGTTGATGGACTTTAAATTAATTCAGTTTATCAGATCATCTCATTGAATAATTCAAATTATGTTGCATTAATTAAATAATTCAAATTATGTATAAATAATATTTTTTGGAAGAATTTATTGTTAAAAAAAATTTCAAAATTGGCTATTTCGTTTTTCCCTGTTACAATCCAGTGTTAAATTTTTTGTAAAATTTGGTCAATATTTTAGGTTAAAGTTGTTCCTGTCCAACAGACATTCAGCTTTTAGAAACTTGAAGGCCTCGCAAAGTTTAACCAGGACGAAATGAAAAAAATTAAATCAAGGGGCAAAAAGAAAATCTATGAAGCGGGCATGAATCAAGTGAAAACCTCTTTAGCGTTATTTTCTCTAAGCTGAAACGCAGCATCCCCAATCACTCCATGATAAAACTGTCGTAAACTTTCTAAAAGGATGTCTGCCACTACACTACTGACACTCCTGGTTTGCTTTCCATCCCCAAGTTAAGCATTACCACGGAGTAAATATTATCTCAAGAAATTAAACGAGCGTACTCAATGCAAAGAAGAAGAAAAAAAACATTTAAAATACACTCAAGTTGCGTTTCCTTAGATCCGTTTTCTTTCAGAAGCTACTTCATCTAATTTCCTTTGAAAAGGCTTTAAAAAGACCAACAGCAACGACAACAGCGCCGAGATCGTCGACAGCGTTGATGATGGCGACGATGATGACGATGTTGATGATGATGATGATGACGACGATGACGACAATTCATGGATTTCCATCACTAGCAACTCTTTCACTAATAATATAAACCATCATGTTTGGAGTCGTGTCGCGTCATACCAATCTCATTTTCAAACAGGCTCCTTGCGGCTTATCAACAACATGAAGAAAGGACGTACTCAAGGGCTCTCTGTAAAAGTTGGATGCAGGCCTCATTCATCTTTCGGCCCATTCACCAAAACACACAGAGGAATAATCTAATGACGTTTTTATTATCCATAGAAAATCTACAGGAGACTCCGAAAAGGAAGCGAACGGGCTGCGACTGCCAAAGTAGAAACGAAAGGGCGATAGTATTTCATAAGGGGGCAAAGATTGCATTGCACGCCACAGTGAACGCAAGGATACCAGCAACGTGCATAGTTTGCCGTGTCGTACCACACACACATACACACTTGCAGGACAGCGATAAGTGCAGACAGAACACACTACAGACTTCGCGTATTGTGCAAAGCAGGCTCCCAATATATTCGGAATTGTGGTTGTGGGGCTGCATGCCTTCCAACTTTAGCCGTTCGCTCTAATAAAAGTTAAATAGGCTTTCGAAGTACAGCAATGCGGATGTCGAGGACGTTGCACTGCACTTTGACCCACATACGAAATACGACAGCTCGTACGAGCATAAATAGACATACCGTGCCACCTATGACCATATACGGCCGTCTATTTGCCACAATGTGCATGTGAAAAGCAACTGCAGTAGTTCGTGTACGTCCCAGTCGTTGTCATTCTCGTACAGTCCAAGGATCCTGTACATAATCTGTTCAGCTCTTTATGTAGGGGCTGCCATTCAGGATTCGTAAGGATTTCATCAGATACATTAAACAATTTAGAAGTGAATAATCATATCAATTGGTGTATATATCTATGTTTGCTCCTTAAGGGATTTGGCCACTGTAGCAAGTGCAAAATCATGTGTTTTTTTTTCAAATATTTTTTTTTATTTGAAAATTTTATGCATTTATAAAAATAATTATAAACACATAAAACCACAATATTGCAAAATCGGAAAAAAATTTTACAAAGGTATTTTTCAAACAAAATGGCCGACTTTTCGTGGCTCCATTCCGAGGTGTATTTTTAAGCGCTCCGCTACAATTTTGAAACTTGACCAAAACTAAAAGTTTATCGTTAAACTTCATCAGAATACCTAGAGAATTATCTGGGAAAATTTAGAAATATTGATTTTCCGGAAAATGGAAAGCATTCGAAGTGAAAACTCTTTTTTTTTCAAAAAAAAATCGTTAAAAAATAGTCATAAAATGGAAAGTTTTTAATCTATGAAAAAAATCCCAAGTACTTCTTTGTAAAATGCAATTATAAATATGAGATTAAAATTTTAAGTCGATCAGATAAAAATTGTTCGAGTTATTTGTCCGGCCGATTTGAAAAACACTGTTTTGAGAAAAACGGGGTAAAATTCATTCATTCAATTTTACATTCAATTTTTTGGTTGTTCTAGTTGTAAAATGTTGAAAAAATAAAGTTTTACCATTAGTCCGCGATGCCAGTTCCATATAATTGGCCTTCTGCAGCAGGATATTTTTCCTCTTCTGTCCTTCTCGAAGATTTTGAGCTCGACCGCGCATCCTTTGCCACTTCCGTGATGGACGCCTCAGCCAGATCTACGCGGAGTGCATCAACTTTTAGGCAGAAATTAAAAAAAATTTAAAATTTTCTTCCCAAAATTAAGTCTAAAAGGTTCATTATGTCCATGATGCTGCTCAGACCATCATTGAAAGTACAAACAGCGATATCAGCCGCTATATCCAATACTGTTTTACCGCTCGAAGTGGTCTTGCGTGCCAGGATGGATTTGAAGCTCTCGCTATTGTTCTGTGTGAATCCACCCAAGAAGCGCCTGAACAGATCGCCGTTCGTCAGTTCCTCATAGACGGGCTTAATAGCTTCAAAAACTTCAAGTTTCATTGAAGCTTCTATGTGAAGACCAAGAACTTTTTTTGTTATTTTTTAAAAAAAGCAACGAATTATTACACAAATTCTTTAAAATATAACGATATAAGCAAAACCGAGCATGGAAAAGAGGAAGCAACCGAAGGGCGAAAGGCTATACTCACGTTTTTTTTTGGGTAGGGAGGTGAAAGCTATTGACGCCCTGAGTGTCGGACCCCCAGTGTCACAGTACTGGACGTCCAACTAAATACCTCCCCTGTCAACCGGAGCACTTTGCCTGGAATCGTTTGATACATTACTTCGGACTAGGCCTTCCAATTTCACGTCTTTTGGCGCCTTCAGGTTACAGGGATTCCTTCTCCAGTTGGAAGAGGAAGAGGATTGCTAGAGAAGGAATTCCTCCACTCTCGACGCCTCCAGCCAATCAATTATGCCTTTTTTCATTACTAAGATTACCCGATCGTAATGTGCCGCTTGATTCCATTTGTCAAATGATTTCAGCATCTCTTCGATTAGGCTATCCGGATGGAGTTCTCCCACTTTTTCCACAAGATCACCGCGCTCTTTGTCCCATCTTCTGCATGAAAAGAAAGTATGACAGGCGTTATCCTTCACACCAATGCAGAGTATGCAATCTGGAGACAGTGACTTACCTATCTTGTGCAGGTAAGACTGAAAACAAACGTGTCCGCTCAGTAGCTGGGTCAGGTAGAAGTCAGTCTCACCATGCGTTCGACTGAGCCACGATCTCAAGTCTTTGATGAGCCGAGCGGTCCATCTTCCTTTTAGCTCACGTTCCCATGATTGTTGCCATTCGTTAAGAGTGCATCGTCTTTCATCGCGAGCAACTTTTTCTTTATTACCCTCGTGCCTTCGGAGGTAGACTCTATTGTGCACTCTAGCAAGGAGAGCGATGTGTATCACCCCTGCAATTACCAACACTGCCGGCTCAGAGAATGTACGGTATGCTGATGCAATCCACAGTGCTCCTCGCCTCTGCACCTATGCCAGCCGTTTTCGGTGCAGTTCCTTGTTGAGAGCTTCACTCCATATCTCTGCTCCATAAAGAAGCGTAGATTGCACTACACTCATTAGCAGACGCCTTTTTGTTGGACTTGGTCCCCCATGATTGGCCATTAGTCGACTAATTGCCGAGACCCCTGCTGCGGGCTTGTTTCTCGTTGCCTTGATTTGCTCCGATCAACTCAGTTTAGAGTCTATCAGCAAGCCCAGATACTTGACTGATAGTTTCGACTGTACTAATGCGTCCCCTACTCGGACCATTCTTACTCTGGGAATCCTCTTCTTGGTGACGATGACCACTTTCTCTAACGCTAAGTTAAGCCCGTGAGTGGTCATCCAGCTTTGCATCCGGCGCATTAGTACATTCAGCCTTAATTGCGCTTGATCGACCGTGCGCCCAGCCACTAGTGCCGCAACGTCATCGGCATAGCCGATCTGTCGCGACCATTCCGGCAGTTCAAGTCTGAGCAGTCCGTCGTAGGAGACGTTTCACAAGTCCGGACCGAGGATGGAGCCTTGGGCCACACCTGATGTGGCTAGCATATTCCGACAACCTTGCACTGTGTTGTAGATCAGGCTGCGTTCCTTCAGGTAGTTTCGGACTATCCGCATCAGATATTCTGGAACTTGGAAAGAGTTTTCCAGGGCTTCCAGAATATCCGTCCCGTCAGCGTCACTAGAAGGACTTCCCGACGGTTGGATCGACTGCGAGCCTCCGCCTGTTGAACCGCACTTACCACTTCCACGACCGCATCTATAGTGGAACGTCCCGTTCTGAAACCATACTGCCTTGGAGAAATATCCCCAGTGGAGTGGATAACGTTAGCGAGTCTTCTCTTTATCAGTTTCTCAAGCACTTTCCCGTACGCATGCATAACGGTCGGTATGCTGACGGCGACTTGGGATTTCCCTTCCCCTTGCTGATCTGCACGAGTCTTGCCGTCTACCAACGCTCAGGGAAAACGCTTTCCCGCAAGCAGGCATTGAACGTACTGAGCAGCAAGTCAGGACAAGAATGATAGGCCAGTTGCAGTACCTTGGCTGGAATACCGTCTGGGCCCGGAGCATTCTTCGCCTTTATGGAGAGAACTGCTAGTTCCAGTTCGTTTCTCGTGAAGAGTGGACAGTCTGATGTTGTTTCCCTGTTGGTGGCATCAACGTGGACGGGATGTTGGGGAAAAAGTGCCCGTACTATCTCGTCCATCATGTCCGCTTCAAGTACGCAGGGAGCCCGTAGAGCGCCGAGCTTTCGCATAACTAGTGTATAGCCCAAGCCCCACGGGTTCCTGTTCACGTCTTCGACGAGCTTCTGCCAGCAACGGGCCTTACTCCTGTGAATCAGTTTGCGAAGGCATTCTGGCCAACCGGTATACTGCCATTCTGGTGCATGCCTCGTCCTGGCTTCGCGCTCGTTGAGCTTCTCGCCAGAGTTTGTGACACTCCCTTTGTTGCTCAGCTATTTCAGTGGACCACCAGTACACTGGAGGCTTTCCGTGCCTAGGTCTCCCACGGGCATAGATGACTTACAAGGGCAGATGATGGTACTCATTGTGGATTAGAAGTCATATATATATCCTATATATATATATATATATATATATATATATATATATATATATAATGACATTAGAAGATGCTCTATAGCTATATTTTAATAAAATATAAGATCCCCTATACATAGAAATAGACCCCCTGTATATGCTTTTCTATATTTATTCATCGACGGCGTCTCATTTTCAATGGTTTAGCGCCAAAGATTAGTTTAGCTCGCGGTCCAACTGCGCCTCAGGTGGTCTCACTGCGGTGGTTCGAACTCCGTGAAACATTTTTTTCTTCATAAATGGAATCGGAGCGTATTTTTTGATATTGGAGGACTGTTTGAACTAATAAAAAAAAATTAATTTTTTCAATATTTTACAGTGGCCATACCCCTTGAAGGAAAAACAAGATTTTACTAAATTTGTTGTTAGTGTGGTTTTACTTCTTTTCTCTTTCCTATTTTCCTCTTCAGATGTTGAATACTTACTTGTATTCATGAATACCACATTCATCTGTTAAAGAATTTCTTCTTCTACATCATGAATACATAACGTACTAGCGCGGTCAAGACTTTAAAGTTCACGTTTTTGAATCTACCTTTTTTGAATTGAAAATTTATCACCATTAGTCAAAAATTACAAAAAAAAAAATCGAATATTTGAAAAAATAGTTGGAGGAAGCACCCATATTCGTCCTTTTGTCATTTGCAAAATTATTTGTATGACATTTTCATTCCAAAAAGTAGTAAATTGTCATACAGGAGACCTTAGTCAACAAAATGCACCAAGAAATTCAATTCAAATTTGCCGAGTAGAAATGCAAAATGCACCAAGAAATTCAATTCAAATTTACCCAGAGAATAATTTGTGGCCAGTTGAAGAAATGTCATTTCGAGAAAAATGCGTTTAAATTTTTGGTACATTTTGGCCATATATTGTGTTGCAGAGTTCTCTTCAACCATCTGTTCTTGTTGCTGCGCTTCTTTTTTTTACTGAACGTCCTTCTTTCGTGGGCTCTTGATAACCTTCTATGCTCTCAAGTTTCCCTCCTGATGTTTTCTTTCGGCGTATTCGTAAGGAGCAACCATTATACTGTACTGCATAGTTTCTAACTTCTTTAGAAGTGTCATTCGACCCTCGTTAAATACAGTAGAGCGTCGATTATTCGAACTAATTGGGGGTTGTAGTTGTTCGGAAAACCGGTTTTCTCGGATAATCGAAATGCCTATATGTATATTGTATATTTAATTCGGCCATCCATATTTACGTGCAGGTAAATGAAAACCATATTTACATTTATATCTTTAATGACAAAGAGGAATTAAACAAAAAAAGTGCAGACAATCTTGTAGTAAAACATGGATGTACTACGTACAATTAACGCTATAATTAATTCTCCAATCTTCGTCTGCCGAAGCAACCGTAGCCACTTGTAATCGGATTTTTAAGGATAGATCTTTGATACTGGTTACTTTCAGCCTGTGTTTCAAACTAACGCAAGGCAATATCTAAGCAAGTAACCGCTTGAGAAGCACTAATTATGTTTTCTTCTTCATTATCTGAACTTGCCGTTGATGAGGTGCTAGTGGTGGCGTCTGCCTTATTAGTCATAAGGTCCGAAATGTCGCTATCTTGAATAATTAGGTACCGGGGATCTTCATCATCGATATCCATCCATTGTTGAACTTTTTTTTACCACATTCATGGCAATCGAGCTTTTTGAGCATATCTATCATTTCAGACATATCTTCCTGTTTCTCATTTACGCATCCTTTTTGAGGATTTTCCCTCATAAACAAAACTTCGTTCCAGGATTTTTTCAAGTTCTGCTCTTTTACACTGTCCGATGCTGCTCTGATCATGTATATGCGTATACGCGTCTTTTAAATAAATCTTTTTATGATTTCTTATCAGGCTTTCTTCTCCCTCCTCTTCTTTTTCCAAAAGTAACTTACGTAACAATCCTTTTCTATAATACCGTTTAAAAGTCTCAATAACGCCTTGATCCATTGGCTGAAATAATGAAATCACGTTAGGTGGAAGAAACATGACTTTTATAAACTTGTATTTTTCATTCAAGATGTCACCTGATGGGTAGTTGGGGCGTTATCAAGAAGCAATAATGTTTTCTGTCTTTAACCATTTTTTGATTGATGGGCTTTTATAGAGGGGACAAAAGTTTCTGTAAACCATTCCATGAAAATTGTAATATCCATCCAAACATTCTTTTGCGAAGTGTTAGTGTTTGAAACAACGTGGTTTCTTGCTTTTACCAATTACAAGCATGGGCAGTCGGTGGCTGCCGGTAGCATTAGCATAGACTAAAGGCCCAGATACAATACTGAGTGACGGCGATGCGTTCTCCCTCGTCGTCACGCAATGCATTCAATTTACAATTCACGCGTTGCGGGGAACATTAATGTTCATATGACAAATGTCAATTTGGTGACGTTTCAAATGAAATTTGCTGGAAATTGTTTTTGATTTTTTAAAAGTTTTGAATTTGGAATGTTCCTTCGTTTGGCGAATAATAGCCTCAACAAGGATGCACGAAATTTTCATATGAAATTCATTCCGAATAACCCTCGTACTTAAAAAGTAATAAAGGCATTTGAATTTCAAATTTCATTTTCGCGCCATAGAGTATCTGATACACGTCACGCAGCTCGTTGCGAAGAATTTTCGTTTTTCCGAATATTTCTCGCCTCGCATCGACGCATCGCAATCATTGTACGTTGTCGTATACAAATGCATGTTACGAAAACTGCTTGACTTTTGCTGAGAGACTCTCGTCGCGCTCTCGCATCGCCGTCTCGCAGTATTGTATTTCGGCCTTAAGGCAGTGATACGATCCTTACTTATTTTAGATCCATGTGCTGCTATTCCACGACATGAAGCAAGAGTTTTTCGTGGGAAAGCTTTCCAATTGAGCCCAGTTTCTTGCATTATAAACGTTTTTGAGAGCGTAATTTTCTTTCTTCAGTATATCACTTAGTTTGATTTAAATGAATCAGCAGATAGTTTTTCTCCTTGTATTTGAAGCTCACGAATGCCCTGTTTTGACTTAAATCGTTTTAACCAGCATGCGCTTGCTTGAAAATTTTGACGGTCCTCAAAGTTTTTCGTAAAATTGTACTGCTTTTTTACCCAGAATTGGGCCAGAAATAGGTTTTCCCTGGGATCTTTTTTGATTAAACCACTTATATACAGCATCATCTAAATTCGTGTTTGAGGCAAGTTTCATCGTTTTGCGACTCGTGGATCCGTCAAAAGAATCAAGCTGGGATATGAATTTACTTGTTTTCGTCTTTTGCTTTTTTGTATCCGTAATGGTAGACTAACCAACATGGTATTCATTGGATAACTTGGTTGCAGATTCACCTTCCTCTAACCGTTTATTAATCTCGTATTTATGTTTCATAGAAAGAACAACACGTTTACGTTTAGGCATTTAAAATCGAGAATTTACTTTCATGCGACAAAATTTAGTTTATCGACTAGCGGTTACTTGGAAGTACAATCGTTTATCGACTAGCGGACATAAGAGTACAATTAACAAGTCGCGACAAGTACGCGAGCATTGAAGCGTGGCAGACGGGAGAGGCACGCGCGGGTCGAAAGGGCGTAGTAATTCGGATAAACGGTTGTTCGGTTGAGTGACGTTCGGATTATCGTCGCTCCACTGTATTAAAAATGATATTTGAGCCCCTATTTCAGTTACCTCTTTCCCAACAAAGGTATGCTTGAGAACTATTGCCCAGAGTACTTTATTTAAACGCTTAATGTTATTCTGAGTATTTTTACCTAGGCAACGACTTGGAAATTCCTCATTAGTTCAAAGTTACTTCAGTACTGCAGACTTCGCTCAGTACTAAAGTATCTCAAATGTAGTGACCAAATTTCATTTCTCGTATTTTTGGGAGAATCTGAATGTCTCTGTATTGCAAAACTATAATTTCAGGACATTTTTTCAGTTTCAACCACAGCCAATCAAAAATTAAAAATTAAAAATCTTGAGTTTTAATTGGGATTGGCTCATCGGTTTTTCTCTTTTCCGTCGAGTTTTAAACGGTTTGTCCTTTCTCTTATCACAATCAACTTTTTCTAATTCTTCTTCTTCCTTTTTTTGAGCCCTTTACATATTTTGCTTTAGGTCAGTGTCTTTTAAACCTATTTGAGGTATTGCAACTTAAGCTTTCCGACATGTAAAACACCCTGGAGCGTTTTAACACCCAGGTACGGGTTGGACTGTTTGAAAGTAGTTGGTACGGTTTGAACCCAGAAAGATTGCTGAAGGTTTTGGAATCTCCGCCACCAATAAAGTAAACATGCCTTGCATTGTGGAGATTGATACATCTGAAGATAGAAATCTCCGCAACTGCCTTCATAATTGGCTGAGCAGTTTTCCTTATGTTCACCAAAATTAACAAGATCGAGTATTTTTTCTAACAATTTCTCACACTTTGCAGGTTTTCGAAGAAACAAAGGTTTCTAAAATTTTATTTGAATATTTTCCTAGCACTGGTGAAACACCGATTAATGAGCGAAAGCCACGCTTAGGCCATGCACTATCTCCCGAAATTCTCGTCCTGCTCTTGTTTTTTCCATACCATCCTTACCAGCTTTTTTCAAGCAGATATCAGTGGTAGCTTTTGTTGTTATTTTGACATTTTCTAAGGCTCCACTTTTTGTTGATTCATAAAAACCTCCTTTTATATCCATCAAAGAGCAGAAAAGATCTAAACCGTTTCGACTAACTCTAAGTAACAGACACAATTTGTAGTACAATTTCGAATCATTTATCCACAATCTTACAAGAATTTATTGTTCTACCTCCACAAGCACATAAAATGTTTATTTTCAATCCTAAGCCACGCATACCAACCTTAGTAAACTAGATATCTTTGTCACAGGTTTTACATTATGTTACACATGTTTAACATGAAAAAGCGCCGAGACTACCAGAGGAAAAGAGAATATTCAATAATTATAAAATTCATCAACTTTTGTGTCAAAATCAGATTTTTTTGATAATTTTTTAACTATTCAATACTAATCAGTACTCGGCTGGTATGCTGGTATCCTTGAAAATTACGAGATGTTCTCACATTTTTTCAACGATAGTTTTCAGATTTTCTATATCATTTCATTTTCATTGTGACTCAAAAAGAAGACTGAGCACGTATACAACGTTGAAATGAATAGTTAAAGCATAACAGAAATTGGAATAGACTAAAGTGGGGACCATCCCGTTAGGCACGATAGTTGACGCAACGCATGTCAGCCATATAATGCTATACCTTATGATCGCTTTTAAGTTTATCTATAAAATTTTAGGAAATGATTCTTGATACGTTAGAGAATCGAAAAATGAAAAAATCGAGTTTTTTAAATTTCTAGACTGTGCTTTTGCAATAAGAATCTATGCTAGCAAGGTCGATTTTCTTTTCGTCTTTTTCTCGAAATTATTTTATCTTCTATCACATTTTAACGGTTGCTCAGTCATTTTTTAAAATAATATTTGCTTGCACCATGCACTGTCTTGACTCATCTTTATCTTATTTTTCTGGCATGTTCACCTACCTTCTCAATTACCTATTAGACACCCCTGTCAATCTGAGTGTCTAGTCTGAAAACGTTTGACATATTTGTTTCGATTGCGCCTATGCCTATTGTCGCATTCAGATTGTGGGATTCGGATCTTTTCTAGGCAGTGAGAGAGAGAGAGAGAGGAAATGAGCACTAGAAAAGAGATGGCTGCATCGCCCGATGCATCTTGATCCACCAGTATCATATTGTCATATAATTTTTCAATTATTGTAAGCATTTCTCCGACAACAACTACTGAATCAAGTCTCCTACAGCTACACAGAAGGACACCACGCTGCTTTTTCCACATTTTAAAAGTATGTTTTGACAGCAAATGTCATAATTTATCTCCTCTATACAGAATATGCAGTTAAGTGCAACTTCAACACTTTGCCTCTCGGTGGCAGGACCGTTGCTAATTCCTTATATATAAGTGGCTCATATCGATGCCAAGGCACTTCTGTTGTCTTCTTTTCTGCCCTGGTAAATGTTTCTGTGCACCCTAATTAACAGGACAATATATATCCGATCAGGAGCACAAACGTTCCGGAGGTCACTTGATATGCGCGGGCAATCAACAACGTTTCTCTCCTCCGCAGTCATTTCGAATTTTTTACAAGTAACTATTTGCTCAGAACCTTGCCCCATAGTTTTGGTCCAGTGAAACAACAGTGTACTCAACGCTCATTAACAGTTGGCTCTTTTATACTGTGAGATTCCTATGTTGGTGGTTTACGAAGTGCCATGACACCCACGACAACCTTGTTGGATGTCAACCTAATTTTTGAGATCCTCGTCTTTGACTCTATCAGTACGCCCAGATATGCACCGCTGATGACTAGTAATTTGTTCATACTGATAGACCGCATTCCTGTTATTCGCTTCTTTGCAAGAATAACTATTTTGGTATTTTCCAATACCAGCACTGTTTTCGGGAGAAGCTTTCATGTTTATTATTTTTCATATTTTTTATGAAATTCACCTTACATTTATGTCGAGTCCTTCGTTTTTTTATGAAAAGAAAGACCAACAACCTGTTCTATAGCTATCAGACGAAGGCTCTGGAATATCAAGCTCGCATCTTTCGAACAGCCTTCGTCGAAGTGTTTTTGGCAAACTTGTGATCAATGCTCACTATTTCAGATGATGCATGATGAGATCATATGAAAGTTCTCTGGAAATTGGTTTTTACATAAGAATTTATTTTTTGTATTGCAATTGTTAAAACCACATTTTGCATAGGAATTTGTCACAGAAACATTCATGAGGCTGTAAAATCAACCAAAGGCCATCGATTTGTTCCTCTAGCGCAGTTAAAGGTGTCACAAATTTTGGCTACCATGTCCACGCCTACCTTTGTAGCATTATAATCCCTTATTAATTCAGGTTTACTTGTTTCTCCATTCATTTGTGCATCATTCTGCGTACTAGAAACACGCAGATCATTTTTATCTTTTCTTGGCACATATGAAGCGAGAGTGCAGTTAGTTCGGTGCCCAAATAAACTGGAATTCCCTCTTTGCCCATTTACATTATTCAATTCCTTTTGCAGTTACTTCTTGTTTTCACCAATTTTGGCATTCGTGCCAAACTTATGATCTGTCGCATTAAACAGTCTATTAAAAGAATGCTCGTGAAAAATTTGGAGCCCACTTGTCGACTGAGGTTCATTGAGCCCTTGCTTCCTTGTTGTCAAACCTTACAAATCGCATTAAGAGGTAAAATCGACTTCAATTTATAGTTAATCGGAAAATCTCTGGAGATGAACCATTAGTCCCTGACGAGTTCTATTGAATTTGGACATGGATCTCTCATAACACCAGAATATAACAAGAGACCAAATAATGCTTCAATTTCCTCTTTCCTTTCCCGTTTGCAGTCAGGCGAAAGTCGCTCAATATGAAAGTTCGTATTTTTAGTAATTTGGCCGATTTTTGTATTTGAAAAAAAAAAATTCCAAATTGCAGCTCGATCCTTTGCATGCCTTGCTTCTTGATGAGTTCTGACTTCTGTTCTGATGATGAGTTCTGATTTTTATTCCATTTAGTCGTATTGCCCTTACCGATGCTTTGCTTGTCACGCGTTTGCAAAACCTCTTCAGATTCGTTCGATCAATACTTCTGCTGTAATATCAAATAATGTTGTTTAGTATTCTCCACAAGTATTTTACACTACTAAAAAAAATTTATGCATTTCATCGAATATTCTTATAAAATTCAACATAAATTATTGACTTGGCATAGTAGCAAATCTACTCGCGTCTTACGGAGTCTCACAGATCTTTCACCCGTCTAATCTGCACCAACGCACGCGTCGCTCTATGACTATGCAAACGACAAATTAAGTAGTAAAGGCCGAAATACAATAGTGCGAGACGGCGATACGAGAGCGGGACGAGAGTCTCGCAGTAAATGTCAAGCACTTTTCGTAACATGCATTTGTATGCGACATCGTACAATGATTGCGATGCGTCGATGCGAGGCGGAAAATATTCGGAAAAACGAAAATTCCTCGCAACAAGCTGCGTGACGTTTGTCAGATGCAATATAGCGCTTAAAGAAAATTTGAAATTCAAACGCGTTAATTAGTATTTAAGTACGAGGGTTATTCGGAATGAATTTTGAATGAAAATTTCGTGAATTGTAGGGGCTATTGTTTACGAGACGAAGCAAACATCCAAACTCAAAACTTTTAAAAAATCAAAAACAATTTCATTTAAAACGTCACCAATTTGACATTTGTCATATGAACATTATTCTTCCTCGCATCGCGTGCGTTGTAAATTGAATGCGTTGCGCGGCGACGAGCGAAAATCGCATCGCGCTCACGCATCGCCGTCACGCAGTATTGTATTTCAGCCTTAACTGTATCCCACAAAGTTCTCGTAATGTTAATTTCTGAGAAAACACGGAATTAGTGATTCGTGAGCCTGAGAGACCAATATGCGAGTATAGGAAGGTAAATAAAACTGCCATAACAATTCTATGCACTAGCACAACGGGTCGATTTCTGAAGGAATTTGACTATGTGAAATAATTGTTAGTTGGCCATCTAAATACAGTTGCTTACAGCCATACCGAGAAATATAAGCCGGTAATGCTTGGCGGTATTTGCCTACGAGGCAAAGCTCTTTAAAAGTCTTAATTGCAATTAGTGGGGTTGAGTTCTTTCTTGCCAAATAAGAAACAGACACACAAAATTTAAAAAAATGATTCACATGAATAAGAAAACCTGAATTTGTATCAGGATATGTAGGTTGATTATGAGAACTGTCCTAAAAGGACACTGTCCTAATTGCCTACAAGGATTTTGTTGTGTGCTCTAACGATTCCAATGAAAATTTTCAGGCTTTTGGATATTTTTTTGAATAAATGTTGCAACATTCTGTAGTCCTTGTCATTGATCTGTTAAATTCAATTAGACTCCTTTAGCTTAAGAAATTTCTTTTTAATGGGGATTTTATTATTTCATCATGAAACCGTGAAACAAGGACGACTTCCTGCCTGCAATGATTTTGTGAACAGCAACACTCTACAGCACAGCCAATCAACAAAGCATACATGCTTTCTTGCCCTACCCCACGAAATTCTTGGATAGGGTGCTTAAATGTTACCAAGGATGTCTATGTATCCTTCAACGACTTCATTCCCATCTTCACCTTAAACATTGAGCTTGGTATATTCTACATGGCAGGCGGAAGATGTGAGTTATCATAAAGCACTTGCAGCATGGTCTCACTTAAACGAACCTTGTTCCCGACTGCATTACGGCTTGCGTTAAAGTCGAGAATAAGGCTCTGGAAAAGGAGTCGCCGTGAAACGGGTGAGGGTTCAAGACGACCAAATCGTTCAAAGCCGTCGCGGCGATTGATGTTTGTGCTGAAGCATCAGAATTCAATTTCACCGGTGCAGTGTCCTATACTTCTTGGGGCACGTGAGATCCTCCCTTTACATAACATCCCGCTTGGATGTGGTAAAATTGGGAAACATTAAGGAGGATGTGATTGGATTGTGGCTGAATATTTCGATTCCGAATGTATGCAGACATTTGATGTGTTTCGATTTTAGCAAATTAATTATAATAGGCGATGTATTGAATTGATATCCGTCGGATTATATAATGGTTAATCTTGCAGAATCTGGCTGTGATAACAATAAGTATCACTACAATAGTATTGTTTACAATGGTATCGTTTTTTATCGTTCAGGAACATTTCGAGATGTTTGAAAGAAACAAACAGCAGTTTTGATTCGGGTTAATCGGGTAATCGCTTTAAGTTTCGGATGTTACGTAAAATTGTTCTATATGATTTTCGGAAGTTTTGATAACCTACTTGTAAATCTTTTGTTGGAACTTGAACAGAGTTTTTTAACTTTTAGTTTTATATAATTCCGAAATTTGAGTTCCTGTGACTATAAATTAAGTAAAATTTATGCATCACAAGGTTTTTTTTCACTGCGCAGCCCTATTAATAAGTAAATCAGTACTTATTATATATAATACCTATAAACAGACACAGTTCAATTTAAAAAAAAATGAAGCAAACTTATAATATTAGTATTCAAACTTATCATACTAGAACGGTTGAGGTCCTCAAGATTGCGAACTTATTATTGGATTGGCCCTACAGGCAAAAAAAACAACGAAATCTTTGTTACTTTTTAAACACCTTACCGGGTTTGCTTAAAGTGGCATTTGATCGAATCTTTGTTAACAATTTTCGATCTTATAAAAAAAGCGGGAATACCCAATCTTACAGCCACTGTAAGCCACGCTATGCACAATAAGTGAAGGATTATGGCCAATCGTTATAGGACTTCTGGAGTCAACACACGCTGCAATTCGTAGATCTCCATTGCATGACATAACGAAAGAATATCATTCAGAAATTCCGTTTCAGTAAAGGTAGCTAGTTTATACTCCTATAAAAGAATTTTACGGGTAAAGACTAGAAACTTTCATAGACATTCAGCACCGCAGACAAGGATCGCCGACACCTTAAAGTCCTTTATTTCATGCTGTTTGATAACGCATCCACCGTCTTGATTTCACCACTTTCTATTCATCTCTTTGGTCCATTTGAAATCTGTTGAGGACACAGAGAACAATTTGAAGTTATTGTTCTTCGGTTTGGCTTATTATAATGAAAATAAGTTATGATATTAATCCCAGTATTATAATAATCCTGAGAAAATGCTCAAGACAAATAGAATGCGCTTAAGCTTGCTCGCCCCGGCTCAGCTTGGTCTTACCGCTTCGCTCTCAGCCCACAGGATATTAACCTCTAGCACAATCTTTTGATCATAAACGTCACGAATTTCAGCAGAGCGACAATTTAGAATAGTGAATTGGGCGAAAACCATAGTTAGATTATTAACAATACATCACTATTTTGAGTGAACATAGTTTCAAAATGTTAAAATACACAGTGTGTCGGAAAAGTTCCCGAACTGTATTTTGTGGTGGCACGACCTCTTGGACGACACCGGTACTATATCGCTACATCCCTCTGGAGTATCTGAAAATTTTTTCAACAGTATTCTTTCATTAGTTGCCGAGATAGACGTGCTTGAGTGAACGTGTGTTTAGTACCCCGGTGCAAGATCTACGATGGACCAGAAATTTGAACATCGTGCCGAAATTAAATTCTGCTATAAACTTAAAAAAACTTTCGCGGAAACGAAAAAAATTGATCAATTCGGCTTACGGTGAAGGTGTAGTATCGCGTACAACTGTTTACACGTGGTTCAGTCGGTTCAAGAAGGGTAGAGAGTCGTTAGAAGATGACTTCGACTCCAAAAGTCTGATACACAAAGAATTTGTGCCCCCAAACACCACCGTTAATGCTGCGTATTACGTAGAGGTGTTAAAAAGTCTGAAGCGCCGGATTAATCGCATCAGGCCCGAGTGCAAGGAACCGGGATCGTGGAGTTTGCTGGATGACAATGCGGCTGCTCATTCTTCGAACATTTTGAAACGTTACCTCGCCAAAAAGAAGATTTTTTCAGAAAGAAGAATTTTTGAAGATGAACCGAGCATTCAAGCGGCTTGCACCGAGCGATCATCTCACAACGATAATTTCAGAGGTGTACCAGAGAGCCTTCGAATTACTCATGGAGCGCACATATGAGTGTATATCTAGGGAAGGGGACTATGTTGAAAGTTAACTGGAATAAATTTCTTTAAATGTAATTGTCGATATTCTATTTCAAAAGTTCGGGAACTTTTCCGACATACTGTGTATAACATCAAACATACATTAGTCCACAAACTTACCAAGCACCTCCTATTTCAAATTTCAATTTTCTTCATTTCCACAACAATTTAAAAAATAAACCAACATAGAACCTTCAAACAGGAAAATCCAATACTAATCTTCAAATAAAAACTCAAAATTTCCGAAAATCAAGAATAAGCATTTCGAAAACAATTATTTATATTTTGAACAATTACTGAACAATTATTCATATTTTACAAGACAGTCGTTTTATTACCCGAAAAAAGTGGTTCCAAAAATCAACAGATATCACAAATCTATCGATTTCATGCTGAATGAGAAGTAAGACTCAAAATTTCGCATTAGTGCTGGATTTCGGAAATGAACTTTACTCCAATATTATTTTAACCAGTTTTTTACCAAACCAATACCGGGATTGTATTCATGCAGTGGTGGACACCATAACAACAAGCAGACGTGATCTAGGTTATGAACCTGACAAATAGCTCCTACTGAGATTTTCTTCTTAGCTGATCAATGACTCCTGGAAATCTTCATTACTGATAGCGTTCATCATATTTGAAGGGAGGTTCAATACAAATAATTGATTCTTTTAAGAGTTTTAATCTGTTAGATTAACATAACAGATTGGGAGCCGATTCGAAAACTGTTTGAAGTGGAACGCTTGAAGAAATGCCTCTTTTCACCAAACTTTGATGGAGAGACAGATTAGTATAAAAATAAGAGCCTCTTACATAAGCCATAATAAAGGAAGTAGTCTCAAAACAAAAACAAACAAAATTTTACGGTATGATACGTGGAACGGCTTAAAAGTTCTGATGAGTGCCGGACTACATTGTTTCTACATTGAATCTGGCAAAACCAATTCTCAAAAAAGCGCGGAATTCCATTCCATTCCACCTAGCATCTCAAATATTTGACGCATGCCTGTATCCGCTTTCTCAACTCAATTATAGGCCGAATATTCCTACTAAATCGGATGACAATCTAAGGGACTAATCCATCTCATATGAATGCCTATTGTATATGTTACCGTATCTTATGCGGCAATCCTTATTTGTAAGTATCAAATCAAAGTATTGTATATTTTGCTAAGTTAATTCAATAAAAGGAGATTTTTAACGTTCAAACAACTTTGAAAGTACTTAAATCTTATACGACTATCGAAAATAAAATGACAACTGAGTGGAAACTCTTGCAAAACATTTGGTTTTCTTGTACAGCCACCTCGGCCGAAAATTTGTAAGTCACAACTTTTAACTTTAAACAACGAAAATATACAGTGTACCAATAATGTCTTCGTACAGCAGCTATTTGGAAATCAATTGATAAAAAAACAACAAATTGTTGCAAAAAAATTGAAAAAATTCATCGCAGGGTGATTTATTAAACAATTTTATTAATTAAGAAACAAAAACTAATCCCTATCAATTATTTATTACAATCTAATTAACTAATAATAAAAGAAAGTCGACAATTTGCCTCGAATAATGTCTTCGCACATTTACGAAAATCTGAAAAACTAAAGATAAATTGGTGTACATTTATTGTTAATATTTAGTTGGGTAGCCTTTATTTTTAATAACTGCTATAAGGGGGCGTGGCATAGATTCTACAAGTTTTTTTGTGTAGCTATGCTCTATTTTCGCCCATTCCTCCTGAAGAGCTTGTTCCAACTTAGTTTGGAGCTAATATGATGAGTTTTGAACCTTTTTTCGAGCATTTTCTATATGTGCTAAATGGGATTGAAGAAGCAAATGTGGAGTTATGTATGCCAAGAACATGCTAGTATTATGAGGCATGTGGTTTGGGTCATTGTCTTGTTGAAAATAATAATCCTCTGATACGCCCACTTTTTCTACACTTGGCTCTAAATTTTTTAAGAACTTCGATTTATGCACGATGGTCCATAATTCCTTCTATAATTTCCAACTGTCCAACCCCGCTGGCAGCCATAAAGCTCCATACTATTACGCCACCGACACCGTGCTTTACAGTTTTGATGACAGTTTTGTTATTTGGGTTGTAAGCTGCTCCTGGCTGTCTCCATATTCTAAGTCTCCCACCAGAACCAAAAATATTTATTATTTATTATTTAGTATTTGGACTCATCAGAGACTATGACATTGCGCCAGAACTCGAGAGATTCATTTTCGTATTGCCGAGCGAAGTCCAAAGGTTTTTTCGATTTACTTCACCTACCAGTGGCTTCCTGCGAGGTGTACGAGACTGAAATCCGGCATCAACCACGGCTTTTCATACTGTATCTGGGTGGACTTCTTTTTGGCTGGATTGCAGGAGCTGCGTACTAATTTTTGATGCACTTATGAACGTATCCTTGGCAATCAGACGCTTGATTTGTAACTGATCTACCCGGCTTTCATGTTTAAAGTGACAGATTAAAAACTGGATTGTAGAACGGTTTTGGGACAGTAGTTTGGCTATTTCCGCGTATGATTTTTGTTCTTTTATCCGTAAATTTTAAGGCATTATTCGGAATCACAATGAGCGTAAGTCAAAGTTTACATTTGTGTCCCTTTGTGTACGTTACTGCAAACCGTTATGAGTACAAAAATATTAAAAATTGAATACAAAAATATAATAATGAATAAGCTTGTATTAAAACTTTTTCAAATTTCTTGCAGCAATTCGTTGTTTTCTGTCACTTGATTTTCGAATAGCTGCTGTACGAAGACATTATTGGTACACTGTATATATAACATAAAGATAAATAAAGAAAAAAAACGTCAATTGCAGGTCACTATTTTTGACAGAAAATTCAGGAAGAAATAGGTTATAAAATAGGAAAATTTTAAATTATTATCGATTCCTCAAATTTCAGTAAAGCATGTAAATCACAAGCTACAATCTAAATTCGAAGATAATTCCGTAGAGAATTCAGTCGCTTCCTGTCACGCCAGCTTGTAAAACATAGTCCAGAATAAATTACAATAAAATTTGACGCCTGATATCGGAAGAAAGTCTTCGTTTCCCTGTAATCTGCAATAATCTTTGATTGAATATTTTCTTGCTAGTCACCTCACTCGAAGAGAGTGAGATACAACAAGCTTCTGCAGAGAAGGCGCGCTCAATCTGGCCAATCAGCGTGGTGGTGGCTTGGGAGCCGACGAAGTATGACTGTCAATCCTGAATTGAACGATTCCATTATATCCAACATTTCGGGTGATTTTGAGTGGATTCTTCAAGAATTGTTTTGATTACTTGGTTCGTATTTAGAAATTATTAGTTCATGAAATATAGAAATTATCAGTTCATTAAAAAATGTCGACACGCTGATAAATTAAGTTGCTAATGGGTGAACAAGGAAATATGGTTTGATTCGGTCAATCGACCAGACTCGCAGTCACAAGCGCAGCCTGGGATATACAGTGGTGGATGAAACAGGATACATTGCTAAACATTTTTAGTAAATTTGTTATTTTTTTTAATCATTGCTATCAAAGTAATTGCTTCTGTTTCAAATTTTCCAAAACTCTTGCCTGGGATTACTTTAAAGAGAAAACATAAAAAAATACACATCATTTAAAATTTGCTCTTTATCTTCTAGAACCGCATGTACCCAGTTTGTCCACATTGAGTACCGTTGTTAGAATAACGATTTGCCGCAGCATTTGATTCACCACAGCAGCATTTCCACACTATTTATTAGCATTTGAGGGACACTAGTTATTATTTTAAGTGAAAGACTGTTAATTCTAAATTTTTTTATAAGTTAAATGCAGTTAGTCTCAAAAAGTTGAAGATCAAAATGAAAAAAGTTACTCGTCCGATTGAAAATTGAAAAATTATGTGCTTAATTCGGAAAGGATATTCTTATCGAATTGTAGCAGTGCAACTCATAATATGTCACTGGATAGCAAGTTTGATTTAAAACGCCGAAATTTTATAGGCTCAAAAATCTTGATGGTCGGCCAGCAGGGCAATCCGATAGTAATTAACGGTTCGTTGAACGCTAAATAGGCACAGAGGGCATAAGAACGCTTAAACATGCTACAGGAGAATTCCATGGGAATGTAGACGATCGAATTTCAAAGAGAATTGGTTTAGTGTCCGCAATAACAGCTGGAAACGTGCCTTATCCGCTGTTGTAAAGACCAAAGTTCAAAGTTTACAAAGAGCATAAACTTTGGTCTATTAGAGACTGAAAACGCTTTATTTGGTCAGATCAAAATCAATCGTTTCTAGTTATTATATTATTGCCATCGGCCCACTGTCAGAATCCAAAAGCGGCAGTTCAAGCAAACAATGAAACACGATGGTGCACATTTGAAGGTATCGGGCTGCTTTGCATAGCGGAACCTTGGCGCATTAGTGAAAATCGAAGACATAATGAAAAAGGAGTACGTTAGCACCTTTGTACGAAGTACCTTAGAATTTTGCGTGAAAATTTACCCGATAGCATTGAAAAACGCGCCTATCGAGCAGATGAGATAATTTTTCAACAGAATGGAGATCTAAAGCGCACTGTAATTGTGGTAAGAAATTGGCTTACGGAGCAATCAATTCGGACAATGAAGTGGCCCACACAAAGCTCCGGTTTAAAACCCATTGAGAATTTTTGGCGATTGTGGAAAGAATGCTGTCACATAACGAATGCGTGCTCACCAATCTTAAGTTATCTTAAGTTTTGGTTCAAATATATTATTTTTTAGTTTATAAGACAGGCTTCAATTACAGAAACTTCTACATGAGATGTTGGACGATGCACATTATGTTGCAGACTTCTTATGAAGTCCAACAAGGACTTTGAAAGTTAATCAAAAGATTTACAGAATGTTGCAAAGGACGGCTATAATGAACGAATTTCCAGTAACATATGATACAGATATCAGAATGCTTTGCTCGATTAACGTCTATACTACGTACAAGATGTAATAATATTAGATGTAATAATATATGAGATATGTATATGAGATAGATGTAATGATATATGAGACATATTCCAGGGTGTAGGAAGTACCGGGTATTCAAAGAAGTCCTAACCAAAGCCAAAGCAGCTCTGCAATTACCCGTGTCCTGCAGATAAACTTACATACGAGCTCAGACGCCCAAGGCCTGCTTGACCAGTTCGCTTGGGATATGAAATACCGAGATAAAAATTCATCAGCATGGTACCCTGATGAATCTGGTACTTGTGCCATGTGGGATCGAAACAGCACCCAACTGAGAGTTCAGGGCCGTGGGCGAAAAGATGGTTTCGTGTGGGTCCGTTGTCCAGGAATAGCATTCTTTAGTAGAACCAATAACATCTTTCCAAGCACGGCTGAACTCTTTGGAGGACACCGTCTTGAGCACAGAGGGTCATGTCCTTATCGGGGGAGACTTTCACGCCAAGACTTTTGCCTGGGGCATGCCTAAGGTAGATCCCAAGGGGAATCGAATCCTGGAGATGGCAGCCAGAGTAGGGCTAGCCGTGGTGAACACTGGTCACACTCCCACTTTCCACCGCTTGGGCTGCGCGGGTACCATTCCGGACGTGACATTCGCCTTGGAGTTCTTCTCCTCTATGACATACAATTGGAGAGTTCTAGAGGACTACTCGGCCAGCGATCATCAGTACATAGCATTCGAGATCCGCAACAACGTTTCTACACTCCCAGACACTCAGCGCTCCGCCTTCGTGTGAAATACTGAGAGGATGGACGTGGAGAGGTTTGTTGACACGCTCATGAAATGCTCACCACTGGTTGGCTCATCGCCGGGGACCAGAGGACTGACTGCTGAAGACATGATGAACTCCACAATGAGTACCATCATCTCCACTTGCTCGCGATGAAAGACGATGCACTCTTAACGAATGGCAACAATCATGGGAACGTGAGCTAAAAGAAAGATGGACCGCGCGGATCATCAACGACTTGAAATCGTGGCTCTGTCGAACGTATGGTGAGACTGACTTCTACCTGACCCAGCTTCTGAGTGAACACGGTTGTTTTCAGTCTTACCTGCACAAGATAGGTAAGTCATGGTCTCTAGATTGCTTATTCTGCATTGGTGTGAAGGATGACGCCTGTCATACTTTCTTTTCATGTAGAAGATGGGACAAACAGCGTAGTGATCTTGCCGAAAAAGTGGGAGAGCTCCATTCAGATAGCCTAATCGAAGAGATGCTGAAATCATTTGACAAATGGAATCAAGTGGCACATTACGCTCGGGCAATCTTAGTAATGAAAAAAGGCATACTTGATGGGCTGGAGGGTTTCCTTCTCTAGCAATCCTCCTCCTATGTACCATCCAACTGGAGAAGGAATCCCTGTAACCCAAAAGCGCCAAATGGCGTAAAATTGGGAGGCTTAGCGCGAAGTAATGTGTCAAACGGTTCCAGGCTACGCGCTCCGGTTGACAGGGCAGGTGTTTAGTCGGTAGTCCAGTACGTCCACTGGGAGTCCAACACTCAGGGCTTAAATAGCTTTCACCTCCCCACCCAAAAAAAGGATATAATAATATCACTCGGAAACCGTCCCTATCGTTGGGAAATGATCAGCTAACGTAGCTTTTCTTATTTCGAACATTCGAAAACGCAAGTGCTAAGTTGGCATGCTCTTGTCAGGTTAATATTAACATATGGATATCCTTCTTGGTTTAAGCAGGTAGCGATCGTTATGGACAAGCTAAGAGTTTTCGGAAATAAATGTATTAGATGGTTCATAGCAATGTATAGAACGACTAAAACGGAGTCTTCAAATCTGCTGGTAACAGATTTTCTCAGTTACTTAGTTTTCTACTAATAATACTTGATACGAAAGGACATCATTTGTTCCGCGATCTCGAAAAAGAAACGTTAAATTGCGCCTTCCATGCATCCTATGGTAATATATTGTGAAAAAAACACTCAACATTGGCTCTATTCCTTCGGAATCCAATGTGTTACTCGGTGAAAATGGATGAATATATGCAAATCTGAATAAATTTGTGTCAATTATCTTTTGCTCTAGTGTTCGCAAGCTGCTTTTTGTGTCTTTAAGATTCTTCGTCTTCTCCACTTCAAACCACGTCAGTTAGGGCTATCGCTTCATCTGATTCTGAACCTTGGTACCGAATATTGCAGTGTCACAGAAGACAGTCTCATTCACCTGGAGGATAGACGAAGGCATAATAGTGACACTTCCTTCTGTGTTTCAAATCATCAAAAACATCAAAAACATCGTGTTATGGACTCGCGTTTGTACTATTACCGAAGCTCGTAACGCCTAGAACAGACAAAGTCGCTTGAACTAGTTTCTGACGTCACAAGGACGTCTATGCAAGATGAATTTAGTACACTCAAACTACTACCCCAAATATTATTGAGATTTTTTGGGTTAATACAAGAGATCACATCTTGCCATGTCATTTGATCACATGATGTATTCAGTATTCGTATTCAGTCCAAAACTGCGAATAATCGAATAGACTTGAATCATTACTCATATCACTCTAGACCAGGTTTGTCATGAAGGATGTCAATATTCTAGGCCACTTGTCGGAAAGGACATCGATACATAATCAAGTGAGAATGGTTTGTCCTCTTGGTAGGTCGCTTTTATTCTCAAAAATATCGTAAGAACCATGACCAATGACCAGCAATAAACAGGAGGCTTGATACGTACCAAAGCCTACTGCAAAGTTGATACTATTTACAGGACAAAGTTCCCGAGATTCTATTAACTCTTAGGGTAGGGCATTGAAGGCTATTAACGCCCTGAGTGTGGGAATTCCAGACGCAAAATGCTTTTGAACTACTCACTAAACACCTTCCCTGTCAATTTGTGAACCCAGCTTGGAACCGTCTTATCGAACCGTTAACTTTCAGTAATTCGGTTTGGAATCAACCACCCATAACGTAAATATAAACAGTTTTAATCGAACAAATTCCTGATCTAACGGTGTTTAACCAAAATAAGTGGACTTACATTAGGATTAGTAAATTCGCAAAGACAGCAATATATATATATACTTAGTTTTTTTTGCTAAAACGCAATACAAATATAAATCTACTTGTGCTTTTTCTTTCGCTCCCTGAGCGAATCCGCAGGAGAGTGTAAGCGCTGATAGCCATGGAGTGGCCGAACGTTATGCTAAGCTGTCTTAAAATATCAATCCAGTCGTTCATGACAAAATTTGTAATAACGCACTACAATTACTTATCATGGCTGCAATTGCTGATTCTGTGTATTTCTGTCAGGTTTCTCGGAACTCTTACCTAACATTTTCTCACGCCCTGTACCACGCATATTAGGGTGTTATTTTTGTCAACGAATTTTGCCTATTTCTTGAATGATTTCAAGATTTTCGATACGGTATTATGCTGGGGAATGAGCTTAAATCAAAACATTCACTCTATGAGATTTTGTCCAATAATAATCATGTGGTTTTCAAGCGAATATGACCGAATTTTTCGCAATACGAACTGAATGGACTCAATGTATTTCAAACTGGGGTACAACCGATACATATAATCTTCTTTACAAAATCTCACGATTCCAAAAATCTGTTTTTTATTTTTATAGTACTCTTTACGTATCAATGATATTCTTCTGATGTAATACTCTCAAGTAGAATGGCCACCAAGACAGGGTGTCACTAACTTCAAGCAGTTTCCAAATTGTTGATCGAAATTATTTGGATCATTAGCAATAGCCAGAAGCCTAAACTTGTTATTGCTTGTAACGTTGTTCAAGTTCAAAGCCCCGATCTTTCAAGGTTCCCTTATTGAGTCCGCCTCACCTATAATTATTGAGTATCCTTTTCTGATGTGTTCACTGCTGCTTACTTGAAAATTTCCTCTGTTTTCTACTGGGCGATTAACTAAGATGCTCTTAAATTCGGGTGGTGATCAATCTTCTTGTTTTCCCCAATGTAAACTTCTTGATGAGTACAGCATTCAATTCGAAAATACGAAATATTATATTAAAATAATTATCACTAATGATTAGTAGTTTTATTGCACCTCGGAGATACAATTCCAATCGCAATTGCAGTCAGACCCTCAATGAGCTGATTGAATCGCACCAATACGTGATCTCGTGATCGATCGATCGGAAGGAAGCCTGAGGATACTTAGCATTAATGATTCAACGTACCGCTTTGATGTTCCAGTCCCCCCGGGACAGTGATCAGCTCTATCGCCTCCAGCAGGTGCAGTCCCACACGATCAGAGGGCCTACCCTGACTGTACTGTACAAGCAGTAGTCCGAGTCTCAACACCTCGGATCATTTAGCGCTGGCAACTGAAATTCCGTAGCTTAAACTCGACTATCACAGTCAATTGGGTCATTGAAAGCCTCTGGCAAACCAACCGTTGCTCCACCGTTCCCCAACACCTAACAGCAATACCGCAGGCCAGAAGGAATACCCTTGCTATTGGAGGCGTAGAGAATACCGCGATCTGCGGAACTGCCGAATTCCTGGCCAAATGTTTTCGACATTTCCAATAGATTTACCGACTTGGACACGGAAAGACCCGCTTATTAGTTTCAGCCTCATATCACATCTGACTGAAACCTTGACACTCCATCTTCTCTAATACTGAAACCGACGGTGATTACTCCACCATCAGAAACCTCCAACTCCGTGTAGGAAGATCGGACAGTCCCGAAAATGTCTACAGAAGGCGGAGATATAAGAACTGACCACGTATGACGTCCATCCTTGTGCTTCAGTCGGAATTCTTGCCAAGCAGATTAAAGGCTCAGGTGACACTGTTACTGGTGTCAGCTGCACACCATCTCATTTTGCAAGAGAAATCCTAGACGAGCATGGGGATCAAGTTCAGCAATTTAACAGCCACCTGAATACTGCAGATGGAAAACTGCATTTCAACTAAGCTCTGGAGCCATTTGGCAGGACCCTCCTCGGGACGCTCGCGACAGTAAGCGACCTGCTAACGGTATTGCGCCACTCCCAACATGACCTGGACAGCACGCAACAACGACGTGTGGGTTTCGCTTGTTCTTTATCGATTCAACCACGTTTCCCAACTGATGGTTATTGCTTTAAGCAATGTGTACTTTGAATATATATCCATTGCATATTCTCTCCAATACTTTATTATACCTTTATATTAAATAATTGACATGCAGTTCTCTTCACCGAGTCCTAAAGTGAAGTCCTAAGCCGAGTCCTAAAAAGTGTGGAGTTGATGCAACTTTTCACATCGGATAGAGTAGGATCCAGGTCCTATTGAGTCCATCTATCATTGATTCAAGACATGCAACGATAATACTGATTGGAATCACTCATTGGGAGACTCATTATACACCAAAAACGAAGAAATACTTCCATTTTCGGGTTTCATAACCAGGTGCGCATTATGTCAAATTAAGACGCTTTCGTTGGATAGCGTATATATGAAAGTATTTGTCGATGTGAGTCAGTTGAAATGATTTACCTTATTATATTAAATTAGGCCGCAGTATAACAAGCTAGCGCTGACACCCTTGGGGAACAGTGAGTAGAAAGGGAAACAAAAATGGATTAAGCGGACTCATGCATCATTGAGACTTCGAAGTTGAAAGCGGGAATTACGCTACCTGATTATATATTTAAGTATTTATATATAAATGGGAGTTTTAGAAGGAATTGTTGCAAATCACACGGCTCCTCAGTCTATATCGCCTCCGCATAACTTAGAAATAATAACGCATATCCTTACTGCTCGGCCTTACTTAGGCTATGTGTGTAAAAGAGTGTCAACAGTGTTCTTTGAACAGCTTACTCTTTAGGGAGGATCTTTACGTAAAGGATCATGCATTCAGGATGACGCACCAGAGCTAATCATTGGTTGATACTTTCCTGGGATCAAATCATAGTGTTGTATGTTTACGATATTCGGTGTTGGGAATCTATCCTTTCTACTTTATCTTGGTGTAAACAGTACTAGGTTATTAGGGAGTAACAAAGATGTGGAAATACACTTGATTATTTTAGACTATGCAATAGAACTGCATATGATCAGAGTTTGAGAGCCTGATCCAGAGCCGCACTATGCCCAGCCAATGTTATCCCTCACAATAGGAGGAGTATTTTTTGACGAGAACATAATATCAGTGGTTTGTAAGACAATTGCGCAGATATCAACAGTGTTCCGATATATAAGGTAAATAAATAACCTGCAACCTGTCTATTGAATCGGTTGCTGGGATCATACCGATATCCTGAACTCACTGAAAAAAAACTGATATCTCTGTTGATTCGCCGATTGAATTCAGTTAATATGCAAATTGTCCTTGCAGTCCTGCAAATCTACATTCTTGTATTTTGCGCTAAAAGTCATAAATTGCTACCTCCTTAATTTGTGGTCGCTTTGTGCTTTGATTAGAACGAAATTACAACGGACTCGTTGAATTCTATTTCAATAATTTACGGTAACTTCTCACCGAAACAATTCATTTATACGAATCAAACTTTATCACATTAACAACAAACGTCTTGTAATACGCTCATCGCCAAATCACTATCCATTTGTCACCATTGGTTCAACCGCAAACTACTTTCTTCCATTTCAGAAACAATAAGTCAAGACGGAAAAGTCTCAGCACGGCTTTACTAAGTCACAAAAGGGAAGTGCTGTTTCCTTCAATTCTTCAATATGTGAATGGTCTCGAAGGGACAAGATAAAGAAATGATTACAACACTTTGTTTGTATTCTGAGTATCTAATTCCGGACGAGTAGCAGATTGATTTTTCTCTGGGTAAAAGTTTGGCTTTCCTTCATTGAAACTTTTCCGATACTTTCGGAAATCTGAAAAGTTTTCATTCGCACCTTCGTCTGTTCTCTGTGCACATATGCGCCAGGACTTTTCGTGGCAGAATGTGTGCAGGATAAACATAGTAAATGTTATGATGTTTTGGAATTGTCTCTGGGTTACAGTTGCACGTGTGAATTCACTCGGGGGCTGCAAGTTTCTATTCCTTAGCACCCTTTAAAAATGCTCGAGTTGTGCTTTAAGAATTAATAAATGTTTTTCGGGGGAATTCAATGCTCACCACACCAAACTACCAAGAATCAGAAGAACATCCTCAATGCACGTAGCTCCTAACTAGATGAAATTCAAATGGTTACCCAGTGAAAATGTAAACTTGCCTCGCCGACATCCTGCGTCTAGTGCCAAACATCCCGATAAATACTAGAAACTGAACAAAGAAAGCTTAACATTCCATTTTCGACATACCACAGCCGCAACTCCTCGCTTCCCAAGCGGAGCGAGTGTTTGATGGTGACAAAGTTTTGGCATAATCAAAAAGTTGCAGATATCATTAGCAATTTAAAGTATGTACGTACGGTGCGGCGCAAACTGCATACGAAGTTGCAGCTAGAAAAAGTGAATATGCTTTTCACACGATTGTTGAACAAGCACTACAAATATGAGAGTACGACTCATGCACTCGAAACGTTCGTCAGTCGCGCTCTGTTGGATTTATGCAAATGCGAGGCTAGGAAAATAATATAAATTTAAAGTGGGGGCGCTAAATTTAACCCCCATTAGAGTCGGATGCATACCCAGTTCACGCGAAATGACGACCAAAGTCAAAGAATGCAGGCACTAAAAATGCACTTGAGCGCATTTTCCGTTTTTCATTCGCGCCCATGATCCTTTCGCTGGTGCGAGGCCTCGACACGAAAGCCAAGTGCGAGAACCGCTTGCAGCGATGAGAGGGAGGTTTGGTGGCTGATAGGTGAGGTGGCAATTTGAAAATTGCACGTGCTTTCAATCAAACACTCTACGTGTCCTGTCTGCGCACGGTTGGAGCCAGTTGATTAGCATACTATCATACGACAGTCGGCGAGGATTAACCACTCAGGGTGGAAAATATTTTTCCGATTCGCGAAAGAACCAACACTAGCGTCAGGATTTCCTCATTTGTCGCGAACCAGAATCACAACATTGAACAGTTTGCAATGAAGCGTGAAAAGGCCTTTGACTTTTGTCACTTGGATGAATGCGTGAGCTTTTGAAATCAATATAATATTGAGAGTGGTCGGAAGGACTCCGACTGTGTCCTGTTTCAATACCGGAAGTCAAAGAATAATAAAGCCATTGCGAATACATTGCCAGATATTACGGTGATTATGATCGAGTTTAGCAATAAATTTCAAAGCGTGATGGCATTTATAATTGAAAGTTTTGGTAATGCTTTACTGGGAAAGCTAACATTTGAATTTGAATTCTATCAGCATCGGAAATGAGAGTGTGAATACAAAGTTTTCCAGCAAAAGTTGGTCATTCGCAACATACTATTGATAGTTGAACAAAACACAAGCAAAATACTTCTACTGGGACTTAGATGCATGCATTCAAAGTGCATTGATTCATGCTCTTTTAGTATTTGCGTTTGTTTGCCGAATAATATTTGTAAGTTTCAATAATTTCAGTCAAAATTCTAGCCAAAGGCTTTGAAAAGTTTTACCAAAAACTATCAGATCACCATAAACATTGTATTAATGTGTAATACAATGTAATAAAGTGTAATAAAGGTTTATATACGAGTAACCAAGAGTACTTGAATAATTCAAACAAAATTAAAGGCAACTAACTGCCTTGGTCTAATATATCTCCAGTATAAACTTTTACCACATCATCCTTCCTACTGGCTACGTTTCAAATGTTTAAATGCAGTTACATGGATGGCTTCTGCATGGGTTTTACACTCATCCGGATCGGCGAAGAGACCATCGAGTACAGGAAGACGATCAAATACCTGGCATGATGATTGACTTGAAGATGAGCTTCTTCGAGCGTCAGCGGACAAGGCCGCAGATGGAGTATCTGCGCTCAGCCGTCTAATGGCCAACATTGGGGGACCCTTCGCGACCAGTAGACGCCTACTGATGAGCGCAGTGGGGTCGTACCGGAAGCGACTGATGCAGGTTCTAAGATGAGGCGCTCTGCGGGTTGCATCTGCATACCGCACTGTCTCTGAGTCTGCAGTGCTAGTCATCGCGGGTACGGCACCTATTGTGCTCCTTGATAAGGAATGGGGAGGCATTACCTGTGTAGGGGAGAAGAAGGTAGAGAGGCTGCTTCACGCGATATGAGAAGAAGGACTCTTGATCTGTGGCAGGAAGGTTAGGTAAATGAAACACGGGCAGGGGGACCGCACGCACCTGGGGCCGTGGCTCAACCAAAAGCGTGGCGAGACTGATTACTACCGGAAACAGCTTACCAGCACAAAATGAGAAAGTCACGGTCTCCTGATTGCCTGCTCTGCCCGGCGATTGCGAATGATGTTTGCCACACCTTCTTCACATGCGAGCGATGGGTTAGGCAGCGTTTACACCCCAGGGAGTGAATAAGGGAGATATCTCCCCTAAGGGGAGGAAAGATGCTTGTGTCTAAGGACAAATGGAACTGTGTGTCGCCCTACGCTCGGGCGGTTCTCACTTTGAAGAAGTGAAGCATCGCCGACCTTTTGTCGGCACAAAGGGAAGAGGGCTCACTCTCTCAATAATCCATCTCCTTTCTATCCATCCCTGCTGAGAGTGGGATCTCTCTAATTTGAAGGCGCCGCTAGGCGAGACTTAAGAGGCCTAGTCCGAAATGATGTGACAAACAATTCCACGCTATGTTCTCGGTGTGACAGGCGAGTTGTTTTGTCGGTAGTTCAGTAGTTGTGTGCCGCTGAGAGTCCGACACTTAGGTCGTAAATAGCCTTCACTTCCCAACCACAAAAAAATTGCAGTTAAAAACTTTTTATTATCGCTGCGATTCTTGGCCAAAACGTTGAAATAGTGTAGTGTTGAATAAAGTGTTGTTGCGTCCCACGCCGCTTAGTTATTTTATTACGTAGAAGTATACAGATGTTGACATTATTTCTTCCTCATTTTTTCTACTGTCATCTATTTCGCTCACCAGCTATTTTCTTTTTCACTTTTTCCCCAAAACATTTATCCCAAATATATTTCTTTCGGTATTGATTATTGACTATTGACTGGCTATTGACGGCCAGAGTATCGAACTGCCACAGGCACATACCCATTGGACTACCGACAAAAAATCTTCCCTGTCAACCGGAGTACCTAGCCTCAACCCGCTTCGCACATTACTTCTGGCCGAAACTCCCTAAGGAATTCCTCATCAATTCCGCCTTCAGTTACAGGCATTCTTTCTCCAGTACCTCCAGAAGAATAAGGAGGAGAAATATCATAAGAAAAGACATCTTTTCACCCTGAACGCCTTCAGTCAATCATCTGCGTCTTTTTTGTTGTTAGGATTGTCCCGAGCGTAATAACAATTTAATTCCACATGTCGACCGATTACAGCATCTCTTTCATCAGGCTATCCGTATGGAGTTCTCCCACTTTTCCCGAAAAATCACCATTCATTCTGTCCCATGTTTTGCATGAAGACTGCAGAGTGTGACGTACAAATTCTATGCAGGTAAAACTGAAAACAACAATGTCCGCAAAGTAAATGGGTCAGGTTGAAGTCAGTCTTACCATGCTTTCGACTGAGCAACAATCTCAAATCGTTGATGAACCGCGCAGTAAATCTTCCTTTTTGCTCACACTCCCAAGATTGATTCCACTTTGCCTTGCCTTTCACCACTGGCGACTGAAAACACAATTAATCCTGGTGATCCTGGTGTCTTTGGACGTAAAATTCTTTTACCCTTTTTGGCTAGGAAGGCGATGGGTAACAGTTCTCTGATTACCAACACCGCTGACTCAGATTATATCCTATATGCTGTTGGTGTTGCTCAGTTCCAACACCTGCAAATGTTGCAAAACAGAACCGGTATTTTACTAGAAATTCACCGCGTACTCCATCAATGTTACAGCTATAATGATCTGCAATCAGAATAATTGATTAAGTTCACCATGGATCGTTTTCACGCCACTTTAACTCTCGCTAATGAAACGCATTTATTGTACTGTGCGTAATAAAGAAACCATAGCAGTTGTAGAGCGAAGTATCAATTAACATCCAAGTAAGTCTATTCGACATCGTTGCCAACAATCAAACCAATGCCCATCTACATCATGGAAGATTTTATAGAAGGATCTTCCTTTGCAGGCTTACAAAATCCAACTCGCACAGGTATCCAAGCCTAACGACCATCGCGCACGGCGAAGATTCGTTGTATGGGGCCAGAAAACAAAATTGCTGCAGATCCCGAATTTGTTTCGTTTTGTGATTATGCTCATTTTTGATTGAATGGCTTCGTCAACAAACAAAACTAGCTCATTTGGAGTGATGAAGAATCACAGGTGGTTGTCGAATCACCTTTACATCCGAAGAAGGTCACTATTTGGTTAGCTTTATGCGTCGGTTAAATCGTTGGTCTTCATTGGTCATATGTCTTTAAAAATGCTGCTGGGAATAACATTGTCGTCAATGATGGCCGCTATAGAGACATGATCAATGATCTTTTTCGTTCCAGAATTAACTCACCTTTGATTTCAACAGGATGATGCAACACGACATACTATGGGCCATTGGATGAGTGCATAATTTCTTGTCTTGGACCTGTGGATTGGACTGCAAGATCTTGTGTTTTACAACAGCTGGACTAATTCTTGTGGGGATACGTCAAATCACTCATCTACGCCGACAAGCACGAGACGCTTGGACCTCTGGTTTGTATTTCAGTTTGTATTTTGGGTTTGGATCTCTTGTTTGTATTTTCTATGCGCCATACCTGACGCTTAAAAGCCCGAAATCATATTTAAATGAAAATGGAATCATCTTTTCGAAACAACCGATTTCGTAGCGATTCAAACAATTCAGTCGTATTTCATTTCATTTTAAAGTCACCCTTTTGTTGGTTTGGTGCCCCAACATTGGTTGTCATTTTTCGTTGCCCTGATTTGTTCCGAGGAACAAAGCTTCAAATTTATACGCAAGCGCTGATACTAAACTGATAGTTTTAACTCTACTATTGTTTCCCCGACGTAGATCGTTTTTACCGTACGGATCCTCTTCTTTGCCAGGATGATAACTTCAGTTTCCTCAAGCTAAATCCAGCACGCTACCCGGTGCAATAGCACATTTAACCTTGATTGCGCTTGACTAACCGTGTGCTCGATGACCAGTGCTGCAACATCATGTGCATTGCCGATCAGTCGCGACTATCGTAGGAGATGTTCCACAATTCTGGACTGAGATTGGCGCCTTAAGACACATTTGATGGAACTAATACCCTACGTTGGTCGTACGCCATGTCCTGGATCAGACTATCGATATCAGATATTTTGATACTTCGAGTGAGTTTAGTTCGAAATATTCAAACCAAATAGCTGGTACACAATTCAATATATTTTAACTTCGTATAGTTCGTATGTATTGAGTTATACTTCACCAATCCCTGAAAAATCCATGAAATGATTTCCACACACTCACGTGTTAATGTCCGAGCGGTTAGATTAAGATTGCTAGCAGTTAAAATTACGAACATGATGTAGAAAATCAACTCAAAATAAACCGCAGCATAGGGTTGAGGCTGGACGGAAACCTTTAGATTTCTATATGTTGCGTTCGAAACGATCCTGGGTGTTGAACTTTTACCCTTTTTGGTCAAGTCATTTTCTTCAGGGTGATTGACATCATCTGCAATTCGCTCAGGGCAGATTGACCTTGATCAAGAGGTTAAAGAATTAAAATTTTTGACCAGAAGAGAACGGTTGCCAGAAACAGTAGGTGGTGTCCACAGTGTAGTTATGTTAGAGGTCGATGGAGGGGTTTGATGGAGGGGACGACCTACAATGGATTAGTCTGTGATGGGCGGAATCTAGAATCTCGCGGGTTTGGATGAGATTTCGTTTAAATATGAAAAACACAATTTTTTAACCAAAAAGGATAAATTCAATTCATCGATAAACTTTTTAACTTATTTTGTGAAAAGCAGCTGATCCCAGTTATAATTGTCCCTGTTTCAATTGTTTCTCATTTTTTATAACGACGTTTGCAGAGGAAAGTGACAGCGGGAATATTTCCAAAGATTTCTACGAGAAGACTAGCAATTATGGAGGAGGGTGTAACTAGAAAAATTCGTGGCAACATAAAAATTTTGGGATCGATCATATATCTTGGACAACGTATCTAAAACGGCGAAACAACAGGGCAGACCAGTGACATCTATCGAATTGGCCTTACGCAGAATAGAGAATTTTTTACGATGTACAAGACGCCGCTTTGGTAAACTTTTGGTAATTGTTTTGGTCAACCTAACGAAATGCAAGCAAATTTGCTATGGGTTGACACCAAAAGATATCAGGCAATTGAATATGCACTTAAGTATGAAATTTCTACGCCTCTATCGTGGCTGAAAAATAAAGAATCGCTTGAACACCAGTTCTTGTCTTCGAGATCACCTGAGGCTGCTTTTCTGAGTAGAGCCCCGTCTTACACTAAAACTAATGTTGACAATTCCAACAATTTCCTGTATCGCGCATGTTTTAACATTGACGAAAGTCGTGTAACAACTGTACAGAAACCAAGAAAAACCTTAGCTCCAAAAGGGTCTAAAGAAAATTCCATTACGTCTGCAGAAAGAGGAATTTTCGTAACCATATGTGTAGCAGTATATGAAGTGGAAAACTCGGTTCCATGTTTTTTTTCTCGCACGAGTTAAATACAGGGATTATCTTGTTCGTGATGGATCTGCAAGTTGTATTGGCGCTGCCAACTAAAACGGCTGGATGACGGGGATTAAATTCCAAATACTCCTCAAGCACTTTATAGAGCATCTCCATCCGAACCTGTAGTTCTAATACCGGGTAACCATTGTTCGCACTTGGAAATTGAAGTTGTCGAAGAAGCTAGGGAAAATCGTAGTGCCGCCTTCAAAAAAAGGAGCAGTTTGAGCAAATACTACGCAAAGCATAAACAAAGAGGACCCACTGGACAAATAGATTGTATGTAAATTGACCTGTGCATGCCAATATAGCTACATCGATCACTCATGACAATCAAAAAGGGACTACAACAAAACGATACGGAAAACGGACGCAATAACTGAGTCCAAACCATATGATTAACAACAAATGACGCAAGTTGGTCAAGGAAACACTGCAGGAACTACATGAAGCACGACGGTTGAACGCAGTAGAAAACATGGAAATAGCAAACAAAAAACATTTGACGGATGCATCATAAACGAAACAAGCACTCATTCGAATATAATCTTTGAGTCGCTAAAACTGCTCTACAAAAATCAAAAGAAATGCCGAACGACAACAACGGACAAGGGAGCACGGGACCAAATCATTAAATCCCTTAAAAACGGGCTTTTTTAACGAAAGGAAACCTAGCTGCTTGCTTAAACGACGGACCAATAAATAAGGGTACTTGACACTCAGGACGGAACTTCACACCGAAAATTGCGCAACGCCAAAATGTGACTGAGGACGAAATGAAGAAAGTGACGGGGAACGATGGAACGTTTCGAGAACAAAAAAGGAAACAAATGTCGTTTTGCTCTCCACCACTCCAATCCATTGTTCTCATTAGTTTCAGTTTTTGGATGTCGGAGTTTATGAACGATTCAAAAACGATTGTGCCATTCAACAAGATACGTAACACAGAAGGAATCCTGGTAAAACAATGACAATTCACGATATTCCATCTATAGTGAATAAAACTACACATTTGGCACTGAACGCAGCTAACATCGTCAACAGATTAAAGAAACGTTGCTCCATTCAATAAAGATTTTTTAGGATGGTGGTTATCTATCTGCTTTTGTAACGGACAAAGCAATTATTAATTTGATTATCTTAAATAGCGAAATTCCCTCAGTAAGTCTGCTTTAATCCCGTAGGACTTCATCTGCACCTAATAATCCAAGAAAAAACAAAATAATCCTAAAAAAGGAAAATCGTCTGAGCCAGAGAAAACAGCTAAGTAAGGTGGGGAAAAATTTTATAAAATAGGAAAAATTAATGCAAATAGGATGATGTGACAAGAATCTGATAAAGAAAGTGCAGAAGATAATTATTTATTGCTTGATATGTGAATCATTCGCTCAGAGTGGAGCTGGGGAGGAATGGGTACAATCTGCAGTTTCTAAGAAATTATCCTATAATAACACATTTGGTTAAGGGACATAATGAATCCTTTATTTGTACAGGGTGGGACAAATCAAACAGTCCAGTTTTGAAAGGTTGGTACTTCCCGTGTGGTGGGGATATTACAAATTATGATGGTTTGATTGCGTCGGTCGGGCCATGCCGTTATCAGTCATTACCATGGTTTGGTCTGGTGAATAACGCGGCTTTGCCGTGCGTACGTTTTTTGAAAAATGATCGATCTTTCATCGCAACTCAGCGAGCTTTCCGATTGCAGATTAATCACGAATTGGGTGCGTACATTTGAAGAAACTCGTTCTACTCTAAAACCTAGCGGCTTAGGAACACCCAAAACGGCAATAACATCCGAAAATTTGACGAGAGTGAGAGAAGCTATTGTGCAGTTGCCTACACGTTCTGCCCGGAAGCATTTAATTGCATTGGGCGTTTCTAACCGCTCAGTAAGGAGAATTTTGCATCAAAACTTATTCTTCCATCCCTACAAGATTATTATTGTTCAAGAGTTGAGTTCACTCAACTATGAAAATCGCATGAATTCCTCACAAGAAATTTTGAACAGGATCCATGTGAGGTCAACATTTTTCAGTAGTAACGAGGCTCACTTTCATCTCAGTGGAGCGGTGAATAAAAAAAAATTTCGCTATTGGGAAGAAAATAATCCACGGCAAATTCACGAGAGTCCTCCTCACTCCTCAAAAGTGACCGTGTGGTGTGCGATTTCAAAATTTGGCGTAATTTGGCCTTTTTTTGAGGATAATGAACAAACCGTAAATGTCAGCGCTCAACGTTACGTTTCCATGTTGGACAATTTTGTTTGAACTTCAATCGGAAGAGCTAATGGAAGAGACAGATATGGGCGACATCTGGTTCCAACAGGACGGGGCTGCGGCACATACTGCTCGAGTTTCAATGACGAAGTTGCGACGAATGTTCTCTACGCACCTCGTCTCTCTGAGTAGTGATGTGAGATGGCCCGCGCGCTCACCGGACTTGAGTATTTGTGATTTTTTCTTGTTTTCTTGGCTACCTGAAGGAAAAGGTTTTTAAACATCAGCCTCACACCTTGGAAGAACTCAAAGAGCGATTTAGGGAGGAAATTATCGCTAAACCAGTCGAAATTTGTAAAAATGCGGCAGAAAACTTCAGAAATCGCGTTTATCAATGTATCGCTGTTGGCGACCATCATCTTTCTGATGTCATTTTTAGAACTTGATACATAAAGCGGCGTGATATACTGAATAGAGTTAAATAAATATAATTTCTGTAAGTTGGGGTAGTTTTTTTTTAATAGCCTTTCAAAAATGCACTGTCTGTTTTGCCCCACCCTGTATAAACTGCTTTTTCCGACTACAATGACTGAAGTTCTTTGTTTTTACGGATCTAAAATCTCATTCCGATATTTTTGGAAAGGGGTAAAAATGTATGCTTGGCAAATGCTTTTCATTATTGCCTGTTAGTTATTGCTTTAAATAAAAAAGACTTGAATTTAGCTGAAAATTATAATATTTTGTTTTTAAAATGTATATCGTTTAAACATGAATGTAAACTTAAGATGTTAAAGCGTTTTGTTTTGTTTGACCCTAGCGTGGGGTGGATAACACGAAACTTTTCTCAAATTTCTTGAATGTATAAAATTTGTCTAGTGCTGATAAGTAAAATAATTCCTATTTCAAATCCTGACTAGTAACTTAATTTGGCAGAGGTAAAATTAGGTAAAACAAACAGCAAACCAAGAAAATGAGTCACTCTATTGAAAATAATATCAAAACAAACACAGTATCCCAACTTTAATTTAGTCTTATTTTATAATTCATTTTCAAATTTTCATTTTCGCTCCACTTTAATTTTTTTTTATTACATTGTCCAGCTCGATTTAAAAGACCGAACAAAGTTTGTCATTCTTTGGTCAAAATGAGTTTTCCTAACTTGCCGAAGGGTTTTTTTTTGTTTGATTGTAGAATATATCGTCTAAATTTTTTCTACTTTATGCGAATTTCGGAGGCACCACATAAGCCAAAATTACCGAAAACACTTTGATCTGCTGAAATCCCACAAAACAATATTAACAATTTTATGTGGATTAGTACATTATACCTATATTTAATAATTACCTTTCGGAATTTCGAAAAAAAAGATTCTTTTACGATTTCGATTCCTTCACCTTTGTAAAATGACTTCTTAACCCCCGACCGTTGAATGAAACATAAAAGTTTAGTAAACAAGGTCAAATACTTAGAAGTAACCATGGATAGTAAGCTAACTTGAGCTCCACACATACGCGCTGTCAGACGGAGAGCTACAGCGGCGCTCTTCGCAATGAAAAGACTAGATGGGAAAACCTAGGGAATAAAACCCAAAATTGTCCACTGTATTTACACAACAGTAGTGAGGCCAATAACCTATTACGGGGCATGAGTTTGGTGGCAGGCATTACAAAAGAAAACCAATGAAAAAAAGCTAGAGAAGCTCCAGCGAAATGCTTGCCTTTGCATCACAGGTTCCATTAGGACTACGCCAACTACTCCAATGGAGATAATGCTCAATCTCATGCCACTTGACAAATTCATCTTCAGAGAGGCATCACTTGCGAGCATCAGATTAAAATCCGCATATGGGTTATCTAACCACCCACTAACGAGGCACGTATGCGTATTAGAAAAAATGGAGAGAATGGCCACATCAAGTAAAAGGGAGCTGGATAGAATCCAACCGATAATGGACACAACGATTCCATACAAGATCAGCATACCGACTAGAGAAGCGTGGCTAACGGTGCAGGATTGCACATCTGGAAGTGAAATTATGATCTATACCGATGGTCCGAAATGGATTAGGGAAGCAGCGCCGGAACATTTTTCCCGGATCACCCGCAACGCAACCGAAGCTTTAAACTGGAGAGCCACACCACCGTTTTCCAGTCGGAAGTGTTTGCTATAAAAGCGGCTATAGAAGTGGTAACAAACAACCTTAATGGAAGAATACAAATACTCTAGGACAGTATGTCGGCACTGCAGGCGCTTGCCTCTAACCGCGAAGTTTCACAATTGGTCCAGGATTGTAGGCAGGCTCTCAAAACCGCAACAACCCGAGTAAATGTAAAACTGACATGGGTCCCTGGACACAGCGGTGTAGAGAGAAACGAAAGCGCGGATGAACTAGCGAGTGCTGGATCAGCCTACCAAAATGCCACTAGAATTGACACACTTAAAGTGTCACTAGCAACGGTAAAAAGGGAACTAGACGAAATCCTCTGGAAACAGACAGATACGGGGTGGAATGACAGGAACTACTGCAGGATAAGCCGAGCTCCTTTGCCTCACCCTAATAAAACGAAGACAAAACAACTCCTGGGGAAAACAGAAATGGCGTTAGCACATTGGTGGCAGTGTTAACGGGCCATAATCTTCTAGGTCAACACGCCAAACGAATAGGAATCCAAATGGATGACACCTGCCGAGCTTGTGGCGAGGAGGAAGAAAGTACAGAACACTTCCTCCTAGATTGCCCTGAGTATTAATTCCTAATAAACTTACAATACACTTTGCTTAAATTAATGCTGAGGAGTAATTTTACATGAATTTCTTATTTTTTGATATTAAACCGTTATCAAGTTTACTTGAATCGAAATAAAGATCGAAAATGCATTTCCTGTTATTCAGAATCTTTAACAGGAAATGCATTTCCGTTTGGAAATCAAGAGATATTGCTTTAATGTGCATTTTGTACAAAATGTCTTTATTTGTATTTACTGGAATTTTCACGATGGTATTCGTGGTTTGAATATTAGTTTTGTTTTCCAAAGTAACTCGCACTCTTGGCTTCAAAATATTTCTTTTTTCCCAAATAAAGGCTAGAAACTATGAAACGGTCGTTGAGAGAAAATAAAAAAAAGGAAAAGATCAATTTTTATCATTCTTTATTATATTTAATTGAAATAATTTCCATTGGCATCTACGACTTTTTACCAATGATTTTACAAATCTTATATGCCTTTTTGAAAAAAAATCTTTATTTTTAGAATTAATAAGCAATTCAAACTCTTTTGTAATATCGTTTTGGTTATTTGATTTATTTTTTTTAAATAGTTCATAATTACCAAAAAGGTAATGATCGGTGGTGAATTATTGGGTAAATACGAAGGATGTGGTTAAATTTCTTACTGTAGAGAGGATAATTTGTCAACAGTAATTGAAGCCTTTTGTGGTCGTGCGTTATCATGCAGTTATATTGCACTGTTCCGATTGAGCAATACTGTTTGTTTTTCCATAAGCTTCTCATGCATGACATCAATTTCACGACAATATGACATCTCTGTTATATTTTCGCTTGGTTTTAGAAAGAAAAATCGATCATTCCTTGGACATTCTTGGGTTGAAGCCTACGGCATGACCGTAATTATTTTTATGCAATTTCGGTCTCGGAGTGTGTCCTGGGGGTGTATTCTTGTCTACATATTGACTTGACCGGTTCCTTCGTTTAACAAATAAAAGCCTTAACTAGGATGCACGAAATTTCCATTCGAAATTCATTCATAATAACCAATGTACTTAAAAAGTAATTAAGGCGTTTGAATTTCAAATTTCATTTAAGCGCTATATTGCATTTGACAAACGTCACGCAAATCGTTGCGAGGAATTTTTGTTTTTCCGAATATTTCCCGCCTCGCATCGCCGCATCGCAATCATTGTACGATGTCGCATACAAATGCATGTTACGAAAACGGGTTGACATTTGCTGCGAGACTCTATTCGCGCTCTCGCATCGCAGTCTCGTAGTATTGTATTTCGGCGTTGAACATAACACAAAATAAAAAATGTCAAGTTGCGTATCGTGCACATAGTTCGCCTACATACGATTAGCGCTTATGTGATATTGCCAGATACGAAGAAGTGTCATTGTGGCAAATATTATTGATTAAAATGGATGATTTCGAATTGATTTTGATGATTATGTTTTTGATAATGTGTTATAATTTTATTGATGAAATCTTCTACGGCGTAGAAGACGTTGGTGAGTTAGGCCAAATAATATAAATTGCGATATCGACGGGTATTTCCGCTCTGTGTATTTACAAATGAAAGAGTGCGATCCGGAGGAATTTTCCAAACACACTAAGATGACGAGAAACACTTACGACTTGCTCATTGTGTTCTTAAAAGAAAAACTAACGAGATTTACCCAAAGGCCGGCTATTCCTGCAGAATATAGGCTGGCATTGACTTTATCGTAAGTGTATACATTGAAGAATGAATGCTAGATTGAAGCTTTAAGTTATGTGTTTCATTTCAGATTTCTATCTCAAGGAGTGTCGCATACGTTTCTAGGATGGAGTTTCAAAAGGGGTAGGGAGACAGTAAGGAAAGTTATCCAAGAAACATGCGATGCTATATGGGCAGTTTCGAAGGAGTTCTATGTGACGATTTCATTTGTTGAATTCACAAATCGGTGGGATATGCCCCATTGTGTTGGTGCCATTGATGGCAAACACATTAACATCTAAAATCCACCGAATAGTCGTTCTTCATTTCATAATTACAAATCGTCTTTTAGTATTGATCTACCCACTTCCTCTGATTCAAGGTACACATTCACGTGCGTTGATATTGGTGCTTATGGCAGCCAAAGTGATGGTGGTGAGTAGTTTTCTATAATGTTTTATGATTTCATTTATTTAAATTAGCTTTTCATAGGGATTTTGGCGAATTCGGCTTATGGTAAAAAACTACTCAGTGGCGAATTGCAGCTGGCTCCATCCGAGAAATTACCTAATAGGAAAGGGAACTTCCCATACTATTCTATCGCGGACAACACCTATCCCTTGAAGGAAAATTTGATGCGGCCATATCCAGGAAAGCAACTTGATAACAGCAAACGCATATTTAATTATACGTGCACGTGTTCTTATAGAGAACGCATTTGGAATTCTAGTATCAACTTTATCAAACTGAACGAGAATGACGGTAGTGCATATTATCCTGCCTCATTTGGTGACCCGAAAGTAAAACTAAAATAAAAAGCCTCTTCTGGCCACTAAAATTATATGTGTTGATTCGGCATTTTCATTCTGCAAGAAAAAGGCCTAGGTTTAGGTGATGCGTTCAAACTTATTGTTAGTTATATTATAGTTATATTATCAAACAGAGATTTTCCAACTCTGCTCGCCGAATGTTCGCCAGATAAGATAAAATATCCGCCTTCGCCCGAGCCCTGTTATCGGGGCTCAGTTCGCTTAGCAAAGAAGTGACAGTCAGCCCAAAACTGTCCAGGGCTTTTGCACACTCTGTGGTGGCCTTATTTTCAAGGTACTTGTTGAAGGTGTTAAGTGCCATACTCATCTCTTCTTTGAGCCGAGTGTGCGAAATTGCCTTGCATCTACGACTCTCACCGAGTAAAGCTTGGAAGGAGTTGCTGTCAATCTCTTCATCAAAAATTGATTCGTCCAATGTATATTCCTGCACCGAAGTCCTTGGGCTTGGTGTCAAGAAGTTGCTTGTAGACCTGCAAATTTAATTAGTTTCCACATGCATGCAAATTCAAACAAATAAAACTTGCTTCCTTGGTTGAATGTGTTCTTTTAAGAATGACACTTCTTCCCACAACTCGCACTGTTGCGGACCGTCACTCCGCGCACCAGATCCTGATGGTGAATGCATTTATTTTTCGCTCCCGACTGTATCACTCGCGAAGGCTGCGCCAGCGGCGCTTGCACATATCCTCTGGAATAGATGATAAATCATAGTTTATGCTTCTTTTTAAGAAACAAATTGTACTTACTTGCTGATTCCAGCTGTTCTGCGATTCCAGACCAGATGCGCCCTTTTTCCGGGGTATTTTTATGATCCCCATGCTGTTTCTTAAATAAAGCCAGTTGGTTTTTAACCAGCCCGATCAATCGTTCATTAAAGTTGTCAATTTGTAGGGTATACTGCATTTTCTGTTAAATGAATTGATTTTTTCGTTAAATTTTCGTTAAATTTCAATACCAGAGTGGAATTGTGCGTAACAGATTTGAGAATACCTATTTTCTGTATTATTCCTCACTAGCTCGCCAACAATGTTTCGTTGTCACTTAAAGTAAACAAAATCGTTGACGTACTAACATAAAAAGTTGGTTTGATTTCAAATTTTCATGTTGCGTATGTCATCCTTATGTCAAATGTACTCAATGCCTTATAAAATATTCAGGTTCAACTTTTTTGACATTAACTTTATGTCTGCTTATGTCCATTGTAGCTCAGGCATAAACCAAAACACGCCCGTTCCATAGTCTCCAACCTTATATGTTTACAATGATGTTGTTCACTTTCTCATGGGTTTCTTAGTTCTATTTTAGTCATTGCAGAAGGACTTTGTTAAGGGAAAATTTCTCCCAAAAGAGCTAATAATTAAACAAAAAGGAGCAAAAGTGAAAAACCGAGTAAAAAAAGGTGCACGAGACGTTCTCGCGAATTTTCGGGCAATCAATACACTGCTGAGAAGAGTATTTCTTTCACAAATAAATCTGCTGAAAAATTTTCAACAAGCACCGACTTTTAAAACATTAAAAAATGTTTTAGAACATCTAAAAAATTAATAAATGTTTCCGTTTCTGTGTCTCAGTGTTTCAACTTGTGTTTTCGGAGTTAGCTACTATGCGAAAGTGAAAAACTTGGAACAAAGATGTGAAGTTTTGCAGGACTGCTGTACGTGGACTTGGATTTAAGACAAATGTTAAGCGTGAGTGTGGTAATCGATAAATAAGTTCGTGTAATAATATAAACACAGGATTCAGAAATTAATCGGCGTATTGTTTTTGTTATGCGAATACTTGATGCCGGCGTGTATGGCTTCAATCTTTTTTGGTCGTTGATGCATATTACGTCAAATTTTAGTACGACGACCTATTATAGACTTTAAGAAAATATTAAAATCGCAACATATTAAATAGTCTCTCTTATTTGTCTAGAAAAAACTGACACAGAAGAGAAGCAAAAACGAATGGTCAAAATTTGGTCGAAGACGAATGAGCAGTATTCGCTGATGGTACTTGGTCAAAACGTGCGTGGAAGCATGGAAGTTCAGGGAAAGGTGGAAATTTTGAAAAATTGTGAAAAATCTCACAATACAAAATATGCTTTTTGCATCGGTGAAGGGGGTTCAAAGACCTTCACGAATATTGCAGATTCCAAACAGACTGTTTAGAAAATAAGAAAAACCAGATATGGGCTGGTTTTATCATAAAATATGTAGCGAGTCCCATGAAAATTTCAATCCAGAATGGTTTAAATACCTCAAGGACAAAAGCTGATAACACTTTGTTCACACATAAACCAGCTCTTAGTGCAGACGCTAAGGACCTCGTCAAACCAGCGTTTGAAAAATTAACCGACGACGAGTTACTTTCACGTTATTTAGGGAGAAATACCCAAAACACGAATGTTATAACAAAACGCTGTAGGCAGTCGTCCCAAAGCAAACGTTCGTAGGCAAAGAAGCGGTCAAAACGGTTGTCGAAATAACTTTTTGTCAATTTTCAAAGAAAAATGAATAACACTCCTCAAAATCATGGAACTCATGGATTGCACCATAGGAAACTGCCCTCACGATTACGCATTGATAAAAGAGGAAGGAAGAATTTCACTGGATCACAAAGTCAACAAGGTGGCAACGAAGGAGGGGCGATTGGATAAAAAATGGACAATTTCAAGAACAACATGCATTAGAGGATGGAGATTTACTTTCATATGATCCAAGCATTGCCGTTTTTTGATAATAAGCCATATAAACCAATTTTTTTTAAAAAGATATGTACTGGTTAACTTAAAACGCGTTTTTCTTGAAATCACTTTTTTTCAACTGGCAGACACTTAATCTCTGAATATACTCACTCGATTCGAATAAATCTTGAAGTATTTTAGTTTTTTCAGCTTCCTCTGCAAGAATCGATCTCAATTTGGTAAAAAAGGGAAACAAAAATTATGATATTATATATATCATTTATATTATATAAAATTATATATTAAATTATTAATTTTTGAAATTTTTCGATCAATTCTTGTGTAAGACGGCTTCCTTTTTAAATCATATATTGATACTTTTATTTCAGACTCGCCGTCCCAGCGATTAACTTTCCGCCATGGAGTAGTATTTTTTGAGAGGTTGTTTTGGGCCCCTCTATAAGTTGCGCATGTTTTGTAAAATAAAAAAGAAATTTTGTGTCTACAAGAACATTTGATACTTTAGAAAAAGTTGGATAACCTTGATTAGGATCACTCACATAGTATGATATTCTCTGATAAATAAAGTGTTAAAAAATATTGAAAATGTGTAGGAGGAGAAGAAAATTGTAGGAGCTAAATAAATTTTTCCTCATTATTGCGTTCAGCAAGAATATTACTATAAGAATATTAATAAATATTTGTTTTAAAAACGCAGTACAAATAAAAATCTTTCCATGCTGTTTCTATCTCTTTCTCCCGGAAGCCTCATGGGATTGTTCTTGCTTATTTTTTTATGTTTGAGCGTTCACCCTTATTCTTTTGACTTCGGGTGGGTGTGTAAATAAACAACAACAACGCTCTAATAGCCCAACATGCTTCATCCAAATGTAGCCATTTCTCCTCAATTCAAGGATGGTTTTCATCCTTGAATTAGTGTTTGTTATAGAACCGTTGCAGATTTCGCATGGAAAGATGTAAGGATTAATTGTTAGATATGTTTAAGTTTTTTATATAATGATTCGGAGCTTGTGAAGTTAAGTTCTTTTTGCATCTGAAAATCAAAAATGTAATTTGAAGCTCTCGGAATATGGTAGTCTGGAGCGTAGATCACCCACACTGTATGGGATTTATTTCATACAGCATAGCTGGGTTAATGACTCACCAAACAATTACTTACACTGTTTATTTTTAACAAGGACAAAAGTACTTGTTATTCGTGATTGTAAATGAGTGCTAGATAATAAAATGAGAAGATTTGTGAAGTATGAAATGGGCGTCAGTATCATTTCTTTATGTTCTTGCCCATATTAAATCGAACGAGCCTTATAATCGAGTCTAGGCATATATTGCGAGTCAGGACGATTAGCCTTGCCCCGTGGATCCGCTTACACTTATAATGCGAGGACAACGACAATCTCATTTAACTTGGATTTTCAGTCGCATAATTCTTTGCGCTTACTTCAACGATGTAACAAAAGAAAGAATAAATAGCAGAGGGCGCTTTTACTCGTTAATGATAAGCCTGACTAGCTTCCCATTCATTTATTTCCACCTCTTAATTTGAAACAATATAAAGCTATCCATCCACCAACCACGTCCTTAATCATTTTTAATTAAATAGATAATGCCTGCAACTGCAAGTGCGCTTATCAATTATGGAAAGCACCGGATCCTTTTCCCGCTCCTTCCGTAACTGCAGTCCGCGAAATGCCACAGAATTCTAAATATCCTCTCCTGCACCTGCCTCGCGAGGACCGCGACTTTCCTCTAAACTGCACCTAGAATGCATTCGTGCCAGTTGGAGAATGCGACAGCGATTTCACTTTGTATCGGGGAGTGTTCACAAGAGCAAAATCCCACGCGACGCGGAGTACCATCATTGAGCTCTGATGCTTTTGGTACACGACGTCCTCGATGACGCCTTTTCGGGCGCCACATACCATGCTACGCCACCACCAATTCACCTTCCATCCCACCAACGCCCGCCAGCTTCCACTTCGAAGCACGTGCACGAACCAAGAATTTTCTGCGGTCGCTCCACATGAGCACGTATCTAGAGATCCGATACTCGGATGTAGATACTTTGTGGTGTGCGTGGAAAGTATCCATCGAGCCACAATCCATCGCCGTCGAGTGCACAAATTTAGATGATGAGGGCCGGGCGAACGCGTTCTGGTTTTGTTTAGTAACGAGTCACACTTCGCTCAAGCAGGCCCTGACCTACTTCCCAGCCCAATTCAAGGCCGTACGTTAACCCCATGTCCGCAATGGTAACCATCAGTTGGCCACTTTGGCGCATGTTTTGCCGGTACCGCCACACACCCCCACATCACACGCTTTCTTCTTGAGACGCTCGTCGGCGACGCGATTTCTAAATGTACCCACCAAAGCGGAATACTTTCTCAGCTTTTTACGTTATTTCTCTTCTTTTTTCGTTTCCTTCTTATAGCTCAATTTTTCTTTCAGTTTTTTTTTCTTCTTCCCGCATCAACCACGTCTGCGGACCCACGTACATTCGTACGTCACGGAAAACGCGAAGTAACGGGGACGCATGTGTGCGTGCGTTCATTCTCGCGTGTCGACCAACTGAGAAGGTACTATGTACTATCTAGGATGATTTTTTGTATCCACAAAAAGCTTTTGGGTGTTGTATTGGAGTGTGGAAGATGCACATGTGAAAATTAAGTTTCGATGATTCGGCGATATGAACCGACTTTCACTCTTCTAAAGGCATGTAAGTGTTAAGAAAACGAAAGGGGAGGAAAATCTATATTTTCCGGCTTTTTGTTGACAAGAGATGGATATGCTCGCATTTGATGAATGCCACAAGCTGAGCTTCCGAAATTTCCGATTTACAATGTCGTCCCGTTTCTTTGAATGGAATAGTTAGGGTAGTTCAATCTCAACCATTTTACAGCACTGGTCCTTAACCCTGGAGGGCTAATCATATTTTTTCAGCGTAGAGGCTATAGCTCAGTCAATTTGACTATCATAAATAAAAACTGGTAAAAACTAAGGTTTTTGCCTCAAAATCAGATCATTTGCACAAGAACTATGAGCCTTACTTTATAGGATGAAGTTCTATGATCCTTAAGAACTATGATCCTTACTTTTATGATCCTTACGTTACAAAAAAGGTTGCTTCTTAATTTTTTGTGAGATAGAGTAAAACAGGCTTAATAATCTTAAGTGTTGGAAAATTTGTTTTTACTTTTTTCTAACTTAATAAACTTTATAAACTATACACAAAACAAAATTCAAAACATTTAAATTTGTTTGAAACAGTCTACACAATTTCAACTTTGTGTTCTCTGCACATACTTTTTTGGCACTTTTCACACCGAGATTTCGTCATGCAATGCTTTTTATAGGAACACAAGGCACAAATCTTCCTTTTTTCCCTTGGTCTTGATTCTCGCGATAGGAGCAGTTTGCGGCATTCTTTGAGGTACCTGCCAGCAATAAATATTATAGATTTTTTTAAATGCCATGTTAAGCATCCCATACCCCCTCATGGTTACCCGCCTTACGTGGCCAGGGGGCCTACTAACTAAGGGACGAGAAGAGAAGCGAAGAGGTAACCAAACAAAAAACATGGAACAAGTACAACGCGAAGAAGCATCCTCAGTACCCGGCATACGAGGGGAAGAAATCTCCGGGGACGGCACAACTGGCACGACGGTACCAAGCACCAGTTGCCCAGAGCTATTGGGCGTGCATTTGACGAGTGACTGCAACAAAACAAGCGCAATGGCAGCTACCGCTTCCACTGGGAAGACGGGAGCATCAGCTAGAACGCTAAGAAGAAGGCGCAAAGGAAACTGAAGCGTCAAAACAAAATCGGGGAGAAGATGTGATTGGATGCGATTGGACGATAGCAACCAAGGCACTGGTAAAGGGAACCGAGGATAAGCCCCGAGCCCTAAACTCAGGCGAAGAAGTCCTATCGGGACGCAGCAACCGATGCACTAACGGTAGCGGTGATAGACTACCTCAATGAGACAGGTAAGCTCCAGGAGGATCAACTTGTGAAGCTGCAAACTGCCTTGACGAAGGACCTCTTCGAGCCCTAACGCAGCAAATCGGACAAAATTCCAACATTCAGAGGAATGAAACCGACAGCGGACCATCTGGTTGTGTCCTGTAGCGACGAGCAGTCTTAAGAAAGACTGCAGTCGCCAAGGTAAACACCACCCTGAGCGAGGAGTTTAGAGTCTTCCCCATAAAGAAGATACCGCGGTTGTGCACCATCAAGGTATTTATACTCGAAACCGCAGGAAGCCTTCAAGACGCTTAACCTGCAAAACACGGGGTACGAAACGGAAAGCTGGCATCTCTTCGCGGAGAAAGAAGTCACCAACAAAGGCATGCGAAAGGAAGACGTCAGCACTCTAAGGGCCAAACACGGACGACTGTGTTTTGGCTTCACCCAGGTGACTGCCAGAGCTAAGGCGACCAAACTCTTAGAGCAAAAACGAAAAACTGATGCCGTTGACCCAAGAAAATCATCACCACAGCAGGGTGGCAACAACCAACCTGCTTAAGCATTTAGCGGATGGGAACACCAACATAGCACTGATACAAAAACCTCACCAGCTGAATGGAAAGATACTTGGAGTCAGTGCAAAACAATTCAAAATCTTTGCTACAAGCGGGGTAAATAAAATCCGTAGCTGAATTATATGTCGGAAGGAAGTTAATTTAAGTTAATTTTTAGTTAGAAAGTTATTTTTTCTACCGCATTTCAGCAACATGGACCTAATATCAGCGGTGTTCGGCGGAAGGGACGGGCAGATAACACTGGCCTCAGCATAACAACTGTTTGACGCTCGGATGCCGACCACCGAATTCCGCACCCTATCGGAACATATACGAAGGAAACGGGCCATCATCGGACGTGATGCGAACGTGTAAAACGAACTCTAGGAAAGCACCAAGTGCAACGAAAGAGATGAGCAGTTAGTCAATTACTTAATAACTACTAACCTCAACCTAGCAAATAAGGGTAACAAACCGACTTTCAGCACAAAAAATAGAGCGGAAGTGATTTACCTCACTCTAATGCCTCAACAGAGGCATTGGAGAACCCGCACGGCTGGAGTGTATGTGACTCACCAAGCCTGTCGGAACACCAATGGATCACTTTCCAAGTGAGAAAAGGCAAGAGGACCCCATTAGTCTACTGCAATCCTAGAAAAGCGGATTGAGTCGGCTACACCAACGCAACAAAAAGATATATAGGTTCACACCAGGCGAATCCATTGAGAAGTGGACATCGACAATGAAGTGAGATACATCACAAGTATACTGGTCGATAGTTTCAGTGAAATGTGTCCAACCACTACCATCGAACAATGAAAGCTAAACTGGTGGAACAAAGAACTGGATGAGATCAGGAAAAATACTCAAAGATTATTCAGAATAGTTCGCCTCACAAACCGAGATACTGATTGGGAGGACTATAAGCGAAATCTGAAAATACTTAACACAGCTGTAAGAAGAGAGAAAAGGAAATCCTGGAATCTTTTTTGATGCAATATTGAGGGAGGAAACGTGACATCTAGGCTAAGCAGGGCTCTGATAAGAGAACCAAATGTGGACACGATGCTTCAAAAGAAGGACGGATCGCGGACAAAAAATAGAATATAAAGACTCAAGCTTCTACTAAACCAACACTTTCCAGGCTCAACGGATGAAGAGACAAAACAAGTAAACAACGTGACTCCTTACCGTGACCACCCCCCCCTCCCTAAAAGAAATAGTAAGCGAAGAAAAGCTCCTTTGGGCCATTAATACCTTCGAACCTTACAAATCACCCGGAAGAGACAAAGTGTATCCGATCATATCAAGATCCGATCATATCAAGCAAGAATATCAAGATCATATCAACAATCGTATCAAGCTTAACGTCTTTCTTGCCAAAAACCCTGGAAGGTTTGGTGGATGGGTACATAAAAAGCACCGTGAATATATGGGAGCCTTGCCCCAACCAACATCAATACCTTCCAGAGCGCTCAACAGAGACGGCACTACGCCAAGTCGTAAGCAGAGTAGATAGGAATTTTGCCATCATAGATTACACTTTGGCGGCCTCCATTGGTATGTAGGGAGCCTTCAATAATGTTAAAGTTGAGGGCATAGTAGCAGCCATTCAAAGATATGATATAGACTCATATCTAACTAGATGGATGACGGAACTTCTAGCTGAACTACTTACAGCCGAAGAAAACGACGTAACTTTGAATAAATGGACCAACAGGGGTACACTTCAAGGCGGTATGGTATCACCACTTGCCTGGGTACTCACAGTTAACCAAATAGTGGAAGACCTCAACGGAAAGGAGTTCAAAACGATAGCGTACGCTGACAATATCGTTATACTGTTAAGTGGAAAGTTCCCGGAAACTCACACTCTCACATCTTTTTGAGTGGGCGAAGCTAAACGGACAGGGCATCAATGCCGACAAAACGGACCTTATGCTTTACACAAATCGCCGTAAACCAGAGAAATTTTCACCCCCGACCATTGACGGAACACATATAGGTTTAGTAAACAAGGTAAAATACTTTGAAGTAACCGTGGGTAGTAAGCTAACTTGAGCTCCACACATAAGAGAAGTCAGACGGAGAGCTACAGCGGCGCTCTTCAATATGAAAAGACGAGAGGAAAACCTGGGGAATAAAACCTAAAATTACCCACTGCATTTTCACTACAGTAGTGAGGCCAATAACCAATTACGGGGCATTGGTTTGGTGGCAGGCATTACAAAAGAAAACCAATGAAAAAAAGCTAGAGAAGCTCCAGCGAAATGCTTGCCTTTGCATCACAGGTTCCATTAGGACTACGCCAACTACTCCAATGGAGATAATGCTCAATCTCATGCCACTTGACAAATTCATCTTCAGAGAGGCATCACTTGCGAGCATCAGATTAAAATCCACATATGGGTTATCTAACCACCCACAAACGGGGCACGTATGCGTATTAGGAAAAATGGAGAGAATGGCCACATCAAGTAAAAGGGAGCTGGATAGAATCCAACCGATAGTGGGCACAACGATTCCACACAAGATCAGCATACCGACCAGAGAAGCGTGGGTAACGGTGCAGGATTGCACATCTGGAAGTGAAAATATGATCTATACCGATGGTCCAAAATGGATTAGGGTAGCAGCGCCGGAACATTTTTCCCGGATCACCCGCAACGCAACCGAAGCTTTAAACTGGAGAGCCACACCACCGTTTTCCAGTCGGAAGTGTTTGCTATAAAAGCGGCTATAGAAGTGGTAACAAACAACCTTAATGGAAGAATACAAATACTCTCGGACAGTAAGTACAGGGAAGTACAGGGAAGTGAAAGAGCTAAACGCATGAGCTAGCGGGAGTTGGATCAGCCGACCAAAATGCCACCAGAATAGATACAATTAAAGTGCCACTAGCAACGGTAAAAAGGGAACTAGACGAAATCCAATGGAAAGAGACAGATACGGCTTGAAATGACAGGAACGACTGCAGGATAAGCCGAGCTCTTTGGCCTCACCCTAAAGCGAGGACTAAACAACTCCTGGGGGAAAACAGAAATGGCGTTAGAAGATTGGTGGCAGTATTAACGGGCCATAATCTTCTAGGTCAACACGCCAAACGAATAGAAATCAAAACAGATGACACCTGCCAAGCTTGTGGTAAGGAGGAAGAAAGTACAGAAAACTTTCTCCTAGATTGCCTGAGTCTAGCTAACAAACGCCTTATTTGGCTGAGGTGTACTAGCCTAACAGAATTGGAACACTTGGCTTCCAGAATTGTGGGAAATTCCTTGGCTTCTGTAGGACGACAGAATGGACCATCTGTAAACAATAGTACTACACATGGGGAGCTAAGTAGACCCCAGTACAAATAATAAAAAAAGCATCCCATAAAGTAGACACATAGGCCATCTATTGGTTTTACGGATGGAAGACATGATTGGGCATATTTCGTCGAAAGTGTCCACGCCGCCCTTGGTCTGTTTATAAAATTGTACCATTGATGCCTTTTAGGTTGATTGGTTGATAGTCCTTCCTCAGAGCAGGAAGGTAAAAGGCACACAATCTTGGTTGGTTTAGGTTTGTAAGACAACAATGTCAACTAATTATCGCAAGCAAACATTGCTGTACCTGTCTTTCTGCTTCTCAACTTGGCCATTTCTATGGGAATTTCTGTTTTGTTTGAGCGTAATGTAACGACCATAGTTAATTTGTAAGATTTGCAATGAAGAAATTTCGCCAGTCCGACTGAGGTCAACTAATTGTTGGTAGTGACGTTTCTATTGGAGCCATGAATGGGTTTCGTAATTTCTTTGACGAAGTATTCGCCTAGAGGTAATCCTCATGTGTGTGTATTCTTACCAAGTTATGGAATTGCATCAACCATGCATACATCCTAAATGGGCAACTACCCCTAAATGCCAGCAGTTGTTCATCAATAGTCAGGTAAGGTCCAGGATTATAGTTGTCTTTACACTTCTTTATGAATAATTCCTATAGTTTGCGAATAGGCCCAACTCTTTCGTGTTGTGTTTGTGGTCTTATAGATTTATCATCGAATCGTAGACAACGCAATAAAAGTTTGAATCTCTATTTGCTCATTGTCGGTACATACCGAGACCCAGAATATGATCCGTCCAAAAGATCGTCTCTAGACAAGTGATTGTCCTTCATAACAGCAGTCAAAACAAACAGACCGATTAAGGCTTTTATCTCTATTAAATCAGTTAATTTTTATGTGGTTTGAATATTCTGATATGTTTTTTGTTTTATTATTATCTCTGCATTAGTCACTACTTTTACTACCACTACTACTACCTTATTTTACTACTTCATTCAGTACATCTTCAGGAAGGATCATTTCGAAACAACTCAATGCATCTGTTTTTCCTATTGCTTGACGTTTAGGGCCTTTAGATTTGTGGACAATGTTTATTGCTGCAGTCCTTTGTGTGAAAGTTTTCTTTGAAGACCAGACATGGTTACTTTTCCCACGCAGAACTGCTTGACTATGCGAAATAATGGAAGATCACACAGTAGTTGGCATACAGGAAGTTGAAGAAGAACCAGCATATTGATTTGGGTCTTCGGGCAATAAGTCCTCATCCGTTTCACTGCTTTCTGCCACCTCTAAACAATCTTCATCTTCACTGCACGCAGAATCCCCGTCACTATCAGTTTGGTTGCCTTCTTCATTTAAAACATTTTCAATCATTTCTTCTGTGCATGTCTTCATTTCGTATGATTGTTTTTGAGACATTTTTACATCTAAAACCAAAAATAATTACCTCCAAGTGTAAGGAAAAAGCTACACATTACAACTCACAGTTCGTTACGTTATGGCTATACCATATATTAGTCGATGCGACTAACAAGAACTTTATACATAAAAAACTGATATACCCATCCGCACGACGCAAACGACCCTTGAAACTGCACGTTGACGACTGAGTTGGCACAGAGTATCAAAGCGCTATCTCTACTACTAAGATGCAGTAAAAAAGTTCAACATGTTAGTCAAAAAGACTAACATTACCCGTCTAGGGTTAAAATCATTACATACTAGAGGTGATTCTCCTTCCCCACCAGGTGTTTCTGGTGTCTACGTCTACGATTTGTGGCACCGAAAAATAACTAGAAACTGAATTTATAAAAATCCTTTATCCTCTTGTACTTTAAAAAAAGCGATTGTTGCAAAATTCTTAGGGCCTAACGCCTTTAAACTGTTTAATGGCGAAAAACATTATGGATACGTCAAACGTAAACTATACCTGGTCTGGTAGGTCGGAGGAATACGTCAGTTCAAATGCTGAAAAATTGATATTGAATTCCTTCATGACAACCTAGTATAGTAACTATTAACTATTGACGAACTATTGACTTGCCACGGAACTAACTTTCGCTTCCGACGTTTCGAGTTGCCACTGTCACTCTCTTTGACATGTGTCGAAGGGCGTGAAAATTTGACTTTCTTGATGACGATAGTAGTGTTTGATACTGTTGCTCCGGATTGCTGCGCTCTGGTCGAAAAACTTGAGAGGACGGCGGGGATAGTCGTGCAAACAACTGTGGAGAAGGTTGGCAAAACTAAAGCGATTGAGGCTGTTGTGGGTGGAACTGGACGACGGTGGGAGGACGATGAAATGATCGGTAGAGAGAGAGTTTTGGCGATACCGTTCACGTCGACGACCTGGGTGCGATTGCTAAGCCTTTCGAAGAGTCGGTGTTGTCCGATGTACGGCTGATTGAGCGGCATTTTGATGGAACCGATGAGGTGGAAAACATACTCGAAGGTAGCCATGTCCTTGAAAACAAAAGGATGGTGTGTAGTGTGTTTGGCAGCCGGGACAGAGTGGATGGCTTTAATCAGGCGGAGTCTGCCAAGAAATCCTGAGGGCTGCTGGAAATCGATGGACGAAAAATTCGCCTGAGACCCGTAGTGACGTGCCGGAAGCCTTCTCGGCAGGGGAGCTTTGCACCCTAAATGTCACGCACTGGTTTAGCTTGAGGCCAGCATGTGTAGCAATCGATGATGGTGAGGAACTTTTCGCACCTCTCACATTGCGGAAACTTAATGGAAGTCGACGTGGATGTAATCGGAACGTCCATCCGGCGTCTTGAAACTGCTCAACTCCGCACGGTTGTGGCGATGCATCTTCGGGAGCTGGAACGGTACACATTGCTTGGCCCACCGAAATACGGCCTTCTGAAGGGCTGTCCAAAACAACTTAAGCACTACGCGCTTTGTGGTGGTATGGCCATTGGGGTGTGGAAGCTGGTGGACTGGGGGGCTCGATAAGAAGTGCGGTAGTTGGTCGTCGACAGCTTGGGTTACACTGATGTTTCGGGTGGTGATCGTCGCGGAAATTTCAATCGTTTCTACGCGTGAAAGTGCGTCAGATGCTATGTTGTTGTCACATTGTGTAAACTTCAACTGAGTATCGAATTGGCAAAAGTAAGCGGCCGATGGTCGGTGTAGATGACAAAGTGTCTTCCCTCCAGGATACGTTGAAAAATTTGATGAAGCAAGAATTGCCAACGAGTTGAGGTCATACTTTGAGTAGCGCTGCTTGGTTTCGGAAAGCGGAAAGCTTCCTCGAGAAAAACCCCAGGGGCATCCAAGCTCCTTCATCATGCAGCTCGTCCAAAGCTGCGCCGATAGCGTAATACGATGCATCAATGCGGGGAGCGAAAGGATGTGAAGTCGAGAGAAAGGCTGACGTAGCTGCCGCAATGATTCTTGTTTGCAGCATCATCGGAGGTGAGTGTCCAAGTAAGAGGCGTTTTGTTAGTATTTAACCCTTTTAGCATTTCTGAAAGCGGTGCTTGTAGCTCAGCCGCATGTGGTATGCAGCGGCGATGGAAATTAAAATTCTCAAGGAAGCGTCTCAGCTGCAAGGAGTCACTCGGTTTTGAAATCTGTGATAGCCTGTGTTTTTGGAGCTTGTGGTCGGAATCCTGTTTTGCTTTCTTGATACCCGGCAAAAACAACATTTGGCAAGCCGATTTGACATTTGTACCAATGGGCTTGGTGCTTGGTTGCTTGCAACACGGGGAGAAGCTGGTCGAGGTAATATTGGTGCTGATCGTGACTGGCAGAAAACATCAAAATATCCTGGTAGACACGTACCTAATCAAACTTTCTTAACAAGTGCTTAAGGGTCCGCTGCATAATTCGAGCCGCAATCCGAAGCTCCAAAGACTTTCCTAGAAATTTGAAAAGTCCGAAGGGTGTAATGACCACCGTTTTTTCGATGTCTTCGGGGGCGAAGGGATTTTATAGAATGCACATTGAAGGTCGATGACCGAAAATATCGAACCGTTGGCCTCTGGGATCAGATCTCTAATGATAGGTAATGGGTAGTAGGCGGGGCGACTTTGGTCGTTGAACTGGCGACAGTCCATATTGGCTCGCCAACGACTGACGTCCTTGGGTACCATGTGGAGAGGATTAGCCCATTGGCTCGATGATGGTCGAATAAAACCCAGCTCCAGAATAAAATAAAATTCTTCTGTCGCAGTGGGGAGGCGTTCTCCCGTTTTGCAGGACGACGTGGGTTTGCGAAAACCAGTGGGCCGTGAGTGATGATCTAATCGTGAATTAGAAGGTCAGCAATCGAAGCCAAGTCACCGGGTTCCAGAGGCTTGCTTGAGTATTTATTTAAAATGAAATTTAATTCTTTTATTACACAAGCTAGTATAAGTGGCTATTGACGTTGCTGAATGGTGGGAATGTGAATCAAAATAAAATATCCCCGCAATATTCCTTCGTGAGTAACGAGAAGAATTGCTTAAGGGAATATTAGAAAGTTTGCCGCATTTTATTTGGGAAGTGAAGACTTGCAGCGGAACTAACTTTTCCTTCCGACGGCAAAAAAGCCTCGGAGCGTTTCGAGTTTCGAGCCACGTCCTTCAAACATATGTTTACCATACATGGCTCGAAAAGTCATAAATTAGCAGACGCACTTCTCTGCTCAGCGTGAATTATTTGCTAGTTGGGATGCAGTAGAGTTATTTGTTGCTCACAATACAACGATATGAATCCCAACGAACTTTCTAACTGGATTCAAGTAAGAAAAGAAAATGTTGCTTGCATTGGTAATTATTTCCTTAATATATATATTTTGAAACTATAAAAATCACACTCTCAAATCGCCTAACAAACACAATAGAACTATAAGTCTACAGTTGCAAGCTCTGTCTCATTCTTCTAGATGCGGATTGACAGTGTTAACGCTGTTTTGTTTTGATCCTATAGCAGTGGTATTCTTTGTCCGTCGCGGCAGTACTCTACTAGGATATCTTTACTTCTGCATGAACCGGTTTTGGTGTTTATTTTTGAATATGCTTTTTTTTCAAACTGGTTGCAAGCAACTGACTATTATTTAAAGTTAGTGCAATTACCCGACTGCTAAATCAAACTAGTCAAAAACAAAAAAGCTAAAGAGTGAGGGCTTTTATTGACAATTTTTCACGTTATAAATACTAAGCTATATTTGAATAAAATAAACCAATTAAGTAACAAAAAAAAAATAATTCACTAACGTAAAATAAAATCCTCTACAATTTCTCTTCTTTAATTTGCTTATATTTACCGTTCTGAATGAAGGCACTAAACAAAGACATACTCTCATCATTTAGCAACAAACGTAAAATCGCTTCCCAGAATTCGCGGAGGCACAAACACAAATTTAAAAGGATAATGTCTAAATAACGATTCAATAAAAATAAATACATTTTAGATCACAATAGGTTCGTGCGTGTGTCGAAATAGAAAAACAGACTCCAGGATACATGTAAGCTTAATCAAATACTTCGGAGTGTACTTAATCAACATCTCTCCCTTTTCACATCTAGATTAACATATTCTCATGTGTTGGATGGTGAACGATGCCAAACAGCACGCAACGTTTCCTGTTTGGTGGGTGGTTGAAATAGAATAAAAGTCTGAGGAATATTTAAACAAAACTCTTCCACCGCCTAAAGGATCTCACTTTAGGTTTATTTCGAGTTGGTTGCAAGAAATTTGAAGAAATTGTTTTGTGTGCATGTGTGCGTGTATGCAGACTGGCTTCATGAAAACGAACAAAAAATTCAGAAGCACGACAAGGATTTGGGGATACTTTAGTTTGTGTAGAAAATATTTATTTATACAGCGTGGGAAAGACATGCTGCCTTCAACAATAAGCCAGGAACTCTACCATTTGATTTCTCATATTGGCCACAATGGTGGGCAAATACGGCAATTTTATTTTTGGAGGCTTTTTTGTGGAATAATATCATTACTTCCTGGCAAATGAGAATCAGGTGGTGTAGGTCCCCAAATAAATATTAGTGACTAGGGCAAATAACTTGTTCTACCCCTTTGCTGGGCACTTACCTTCGGGTACAACATGGCAAGAAAGGATAATTAATGGACAAGGGTAAACAACCGTTAAATCACGCGTGGTAGGCGTTTGTACTTCTAAGCTTGTAATTATAGTCCAAGGTGTCGAAAGAAGAAACAACGAGCGCTATAATCACAGAAAATATAATCAAGAGTAGTTCCTTCAACTGTAGATTACACTCAGTTTACTTCGGGGGCTAGAGTTTTTCTTCTCACCACCCATTAACAGGTGAAATTTATGACGCAACGCTATAATTATTGATAAGCACACAAGCCCAAGCACCGAAGAATTCTCCGTAAAGGTAATTGAATCAGAAAAGTTATACCCTCATTTTGATTAATTACTGAGCCCCGCATGAATGTTTCTTGATGTATCTTCTCAGCATGAAATGGTTATCCGAAAGGAAAATGAAATATTATGAAAATCATACTCGGGGCAGATATGCCGCAGCAAACTGATTCATCCGATTTTAATGTCCTGAAAAGCAATTGAAAGCGACTTCGTTCATAGAGCATTGATTATAATTTATGGTGGGCGCAACACAGGAATCGCGATGAATGATATAAATCGAGATCAAATGATTACAATTGATGTCTAACGCGTGGATTGAGATAATTTATCATTTAAAAGATTTTTTGCAGATATTGTAAATTTAATCAAAATATAAAACAAAATAAAATAAGATAAAACAAGTGCCTGTAATCATAACGCACGTCACTACACCTTTTGTTTGTAAAGGTTTATACTAGTTAATAATGTGTTGATTTTTTATAGCAAGTAAGAATTTCCTGATAGGACTACCATAAGCATTTGAAGCAATGATCCGATGTTACGAACGGACTTTGTCTGACTTTGAACATATCTGCAAACTCAGTCTTGTAAAGCAGAACTTAGGTCCTAAAGCATGATAGGTATCTAATTCTTTTTTCAAAAATTTCTCCAATTTGAATACTGGAAATTGGAGATTTATTTATTCTATTGTTTTCATGAACTAATTGGTGCAAATCCTTTACAGCCCTTGAACTAGCATGTGTTTGTGCCACGACCCAACGCCCATAAAGCAGTTCAAACTCCCCATATGCCTCCTGAAACTCGCATTCCATGATCTGTTCAGAGATCGTTTGGCGGCCCCTTGGACGTCCTCCCTGCAGCTGTATCGTTTTCCTTTGAAGTACTGCTTAAGTCGAGGAGAGAGAGGAAATATGAAATAAAGTAGATGAGATATTGTATTATTCTGGTATGCTTCCAAAAATAAGCGATATCCCGCTGAACGTGTAGGATACGTTTGTGCAACTGGTCTAGCACCTTCAATTAAACACTTGCATTCACAATCTGTCCAGGAGGTACCAATTCCTTGAGACGCACACAAGAATGGTCAATGACTGGATGAGGATAGACATGACGCTCAGCTTGCTCATTCTGGCTCTCCACAGAAGAAGGCAGTGCTCGGTCTGCCTCTCGGCGCCCTTTGTTTGGTCTATGGGGCGAACTCGAAACTCCAGATTCCGTCACCGGCACTCACATTTTTAAAGGAGTTTAGGTTTTCGTGGACACTTTCCCGCATTTTCTGTGAAATTAACGCAAGGCACACTTTGTGTTCAACATACAGAACTATTAATGTATATTTGGCACACTCTTTTAGCATGGCTACATTCTCGGTATTGGTTTTTTGGAACAGCTCTATGAGATCCATAACTCATCAGGCATCATTTTAATCTTTGAGCGCCGGTTGGGGTTCAGGAGCGTTTTTGAAGACATCTCAACGATACCAACTTACTTACTCTCCATTTGCCCGCAGGTGGCTAGAAAAATTATCGGTCTCTTTGAAAGGCTCCCCACTACTACCCCTTTTGGTCCCAGTCTCACTCCATTATTCAGTGAACACTACAGAAAGGCACCATTACTACTCGTTGACTCTCCCTGGTATGCCTCGCAATTTTCAAACTCTTTTTCAATTATGACTTCCTATTTGATCCTTGTTGTTTCTCAAGTTGTTTTTTATCCAGCTGAAAAATTATACTCTTATAAGTTTAATCATAAGTTAATTTCGTTGATCTATTCTATAATTTATAGAGCTTCCGTCACCTTAGTTTAAGAAGTTAAAAAGAGTTAAATACTGTTTGACTAAGACAACGCCCGTATATGGGTATATGTGATTCTTTTGAGAGCTGCTAATCAGCTTTACTTAGTACTGAATGTTCACCCTTGAGATCATAGCCAAATATTCTTCGAACGCTTAACTCATGCAGTACTAGATATCATCGCTGGCGAATCTTAGTTTTGCATTGCTTCCTTGTATCATAATCTCGATTCGCAATATACCCACCTATAGCAATCACTGCTACCTCTTGGAGGAGTCCGTCTTAATACCATCAGCAAGCGAGCAACTACGTTCTGACAGTGTAGTGGTCGCGAAAGAGAGAGAAGTTAGCGGCAGGTTGTTTGAATTATAGTAGGATCAACCGGAAGTGAGATATGGCGGTAAGGATATATTTTGAATGCTGCGATAGTGTGAACAGAGCAAAAGAACCAATAGCAATTAGAAAATATGTAAAAATATCGAAACTATGGTCGGAGAAATGCTGGAAAAGGTTAACAAATGGAGTTGCGTTTCACAATATACTCGGGCAGTGCTGTCACTGAAAAAAGTTATAATAGCCTCTAGTCGTGAGAACTCGAGGCTTTTTTTTGCCCTGAGAGTCGGACTTTCAGTGGCACAACAAACCCACTGGTCTACCGACTAAACACCTCCCGTGTGAACCGGAGTGCCTAGCCTGGAACCGTTTGACACATAACTTCAGGCAAGGCCTCCCAAGTTAACGTCTTTTGGCGCCTTCGGGTTACAGGGGTTACAGCGAAGAGGGAAAGAGGAGTAGATTACTAGAGAAGGAGACCCTTCACTCTCGACGCCTCCAGCCGATTAAGTATGTCTTTTTTTGTAGCTATAATTGTCCAAGCATAATGTACCACCTGGTTCCATTTGTGAACTGATTTCAGAATCTCAGGAACACGAGGCCTAGCCTGAAGTAATGTGTCAATCGGTTCCAGGTTCTCGCGAAATAGGAGTTAAGAAACCGTGTCCTTACAATTTTGTGCAACCAAAGCAAATAGAATCGTTTTTTTTTGTCAGGATGACCACTTTGGTTTTCCTATTACTCACCTCAACACCGGAGCAGTCATCTGGCTCCAAACTCACTTCCAGACAACACACTCTCTTGACTTTGTATCCAGCAGGCTGCGATGCAACATTGTCCGCGTAGTTATCAAGTAGCCTGATCCTCAGTGGTCCGTTATAGAAGATATTCTATCTTCGGACTATTTGGGCTTAAGATGGAGCGCTATGAGACACCAGACGAATTTTTTCACCATCAATGGACAACTACTCCACAACATCAGTGGACAACAACCTTCGAGTTAGAGAGTATGCTGCGATCCTTCAGTTAATTCCTCAGAATCAGTATCAGATATTCTGGTACTTAAAAATGCCTTTCAAGCGCTTTCGGGATATCTGCGTACCAAGCACACTCCAATTCATATTTCAAATCCGGGTAACTAGCAGGATAACCCATCCCATAAAACTGCGTTGTGCCTCAGCACGATGAACCACGCATACCCACTCCGATCGCTTCAATACTGGAGCAACTGGCTCTGAAACCTTGAAGATGAATTTCCCGCATAATAAAAGTTTGACGAACTCTTCCCTTATTTGGCAAGTATACAAAGCATACCACTGTGCACTTTAGCACTCTTAGAATACCATTCGGTACAGTCGAGCCTTAAACGTTTAACTTGTCCTCTGGAGATTGTTCATCTGATCCAGATAGAAGGAGTCTCCGCTTTTGTTTTGCTGGTCTGAAGTTTGCATGGTTTTCTTAAACAGCTCGAAGATGGTGCGAATCTATGGGTGTAAAAGATTTTTTGGTTATCATTTTTCCATTTTCCAAAGGTTACAAAGGTTCAAATGTCATCGAAAAAAATGTTTGAGGTTGGAACGGATAAAAGTAAACATTAAAAGTCAGTGAGTTTCATCGTAATTCAAACATTTATAAGAAATTTCTCTTCATTCGAGACATGAAATTTCTTTTTGCTGAGACATGAAATTTCCTTGTATTAAAAATTAACTTTTATGTTACTTTTAATATTAGAAAATTTTACGATTTATGATCATCTTGAAATTTTAGAAAACTGATATATATTTGAAACCGTTTGAAATATTCAAAATTTAAACCAGCGCAAAACATATTGTGAATAGATTGCAATCTTAATATTGTCATTGACAAATCCGCAATAGAGTTTGTCAGCAGCTTTACTGTCAATTCCCCTTTGCGTATCTGAACTTTTTCGAACTGAACTCATCAAAGTGTCTAAATGTCAAACTACTCTTAGAATTTAATCGTAGAATAGAATAGAATAATAGAATCACGTAGGAAATGTATTTTCTTTATGCATGGAAATTCTTTTTGTATATTTTCCTTTGTATGCTCCATCAGAGGTGGGCTGGGTCGAATTTTGATAAATTTTTTTGAAGATGAGAAATTAAAAAGGAAAAGGTTGAAGACGGAGAATTAAATATAGAGTATTTTTTAGACGTATAGAACCATAAGTTGCCAACATGGATACAACATTTTTGTTTAATTAACAGGCAATAAAAAATGCAGAAACTTAAAAGACATACTGGTAGGCGTTGACTTAATAAGGGAGATCAATCGACACAGTTTCAAGCAGCTGACCGGATCAAGTAGCAAGAACCAGCTCAAATATATTCTCGGATCAATGAAGGACAAACGTGAAACACAGGAGAAATCTGGCATTTACTGGATAACGAGCTCTATTCACGAAGAAGGGTACAAAAGAAAAACGATAAGATCGATTGGCACAGGATTTAAGGAACATCTAAGCGAAGCAGCTTCAGCAAGAAAGAAGGTTAGGACTTCAATCTTCAAGTCGGCCATAACGAAACATATCACGAAATGACACTAGATAACGATTGAGGACGCACTGATCATCAAGGAAACTAGAGATAATTTTGAATTAGAAGCACAAAAAAAAAAACATAAACAGCTGAGTAAACTGGATGAAGGCAAACTGCAGGTCATAGTTATTCCAACTAATTAGGTAATATCTTTTTAAAATATTTTTTAATTATACGTAATAATTTTTCCAATTTCTTAAAATTTCAGTAATTTACCTTGAGAATAACGTTTCATCACTCGTCTACACGAACAAACCCGTGATGCTTAAGCACATTTGGAAACATCAGCCACGTTATTGACGAGATAGGGGCCCTATAATTGTTTTGAGTAGTTGAAAATTAGAACTCTTGTTGGGACTTTCCAGGATTTGCTTGACGCTCCTTCTTGACCTTCCCAAAGTCATATTCAAATAGAAATGGCAAAGAATAAATTTTCCAATAAAACCAATTTTATGGCAATCAAAATCTGTATTTTATTTCATTTTAAAGTTCTATAACTTAAAAAAAACACTTGTCATAGAACTGTTACTCAATGATAATTCGTGTCAAATGAAAGAGGAGCAAAACAAAACCGTGGCAAAATATCCTTTTGGGTTTGTGTGGTGATTTCCAGCGGCAACATGTCAAAAGGATGTCTTGGATGACTGAAACGCTTGTTGAACCAGTAAGTCAAAGGCGAATCGAAATATTCATGGCAACAAGATAATCTTCTGTGTTAGATGCAATAAGACGGGATGGATCCATTATCATCCATAATATCAAGCCAGATGATAACGATAGAGCTAGACAATTAATTTGTTTGAAGTGGAAGTGTTCCGTATAGCAGACAATGTGGCAGTGTGTAAAATCGAATATTGTTTTGGAACCTGTAAGGGAGCCTCGGATTGGATTGGAACAACGGAAACGACCCCGCAAACGAAATAAGGACTATGCAATTGGATCCTGGAATGTCAGATCACTCGACAAACCTGGCGCTGTTAAAACATTATTACAACAGGCCAGTGAATACAAACTAAATGTGCTGGCAATCCAGGAAACGAAATGGACTGGTACTGAGATACAGGACATGAGATCGCACACACTATTTAAAAGTGGGAAGCCTGGAGGAAGCCGAGAATTCGGAGTAGCATTTATTGTGGATAGGGAACTCAAGTCACACGTTATCGACTTCAAAGCAATAAATGAGAGAATGTGTGCGATCCGCATCAAAACTAAATTCTTCAAGATATGGCTGATTAATGTTCACGCCCCGACAAAAGATAAGGATGAGGAAGTGAAGGACGCCTTCTACAATCACCTAGAACGCCTCTTTGACTCATTGCCAACAAACGACATCAAAATAATTCTAGGTGATCTCAATGCAAAAATTGGCAATGAATATATTCATCGGGGAACTACAGGAGGCCACAGCCTTCACGATAGCAGTAACGACAACGGCCAGCGCCTGATTGACTTTGCTTGTAGCAGAAATATGATTATTAGCTCAACGTACTTCCCACACCGACGCATTCATAAAATAACTTGGGCATCTCCAGATGGCAACACCTTCAACCAAATCGACCATGTGCTCGTTCAACAGAGGTGGGCATCTAGCATAATGGACGTCCGAACATTCCGTGGAGCAAACTGCGACTCGGACCACTACCTGGTCAAATCAACGTTTCGATGTCGCCTGTCAAAGGCATTTAATATGAAAACCAGCCCACTACAAAAGTTTGACATCGAAAAGCTCCAAACGGAGTCAATTGCTAATGACTCCCTCGAAAACAAACTAGCGCCTATACTCCAAGATATGTCTGAAAAGACAAGTAACGAGCTATGGATGGAGGTGAAAGGAGCAATTAAAAGCACAGCAGAACGGTCGATTGGGTATATAGCCCGGCACAGAAGAAATGACTGGTTTGATGATGAATGCCAGAATGCGTTAGAAAAGAAAAATCAGGCGTATAAAGAATATGTTAACAGAAATACCAGGACGAAGAAGGAAACTTATGAGAATCTCCGACGAGTAGCTAATAAGATTATTAGAAATAAGAAAAGGAAATATTTTGATGACCAACTAAGGTCAATAGATGCAAATTTAGCGAGCAATAGATCGAGAAACGCTTACAAAGTAGTGAAAAGCTTAAGACGAGGATATCAGCCCAAGACATCACTCTGTAAAGATGAAAGCGGTAACATCATTGCTGACGACGATAGGATCAAGGAAAGATGGGCTGCCTATTTCATGGAGCTCCTTAATCCTACACACGGCTCGAGAACAGCAGAGTCGTCAAACATCTCCGAACCGTCCCCTTTGGCCCCTCCAACTCTGGAAGAAGCCAAGTATGCCATCAAAAGCCAGAAAAACAGTAAAGCGCGAGGCATTGATGAAATCCCAGCAGAACTGATAAAAATCGGCGGTGTTGCGGCACAGAAAGTCATCCACAAGCTGATCCAACACGTCTGGGATCAAGAGCAGATGCCGCAAGAGTGGTGCCAATCCATCATCATCCCTATCCACAAAAAAGGAGACAAACTACAGTGCGAAAATTACAGAGGTGTATCACTACTCTGTACATCTTACAAAATCCTCACAAAAATACTTGTAGGTAGATTAACACCATATGCTGAAAAAATAATTGGGGAGTATCAAGGTGGTTTTAGAGCCGGACGATCAACTACTGACCAACTGTTTACAGTTAAGCAGATCCTTGAAAAGTGCTGGAAATTTAACATCGACGTCCACCAAATCTTCGTGGACTTTAAGCAAGCATACGACAGTATTGATCAAGAAGTACTGTACCAAATAATGCTTCAGTTTGGAATCCCAGCGAAGCTAGTCCGCCTGACAAGAATGACAATGGCATCAACAACAGCACGTCAGAATCAATAACCAGCTGACTAATGCCTTTGAGACAAAGGTAGGATTGAAGCCGGGCGATGGGCTGGCTCCACTGCTATTCAACCTAGCTCTAGAATACGTCATACGGAAACTACCTGTGGATACGAAAGGAACACTACTCTACAAATCGAGCCAACTGGTAGCCTATGCGGATGACATCAATATCCTGTCAAGATCCTTTTCATCTGCTAAGGAACTCCTGCTCAAACCAGACCAAGAAGCGAAGCAGGTGGGGCTGCAAATCAACGAGTCCAAAACAAAAGTTATGATACAAACCAGGAGAAACACCCCCAACCAGCAAAACATAACACTCAACGAATTCAACCTGGAAAATGTGGACGAATTTACATATCTTGGCTCCAAGCTAGTGAAGGATGGTAATGAAACGGCGGAAATAAAGCGTAGAACTCAGCTCGCTTATAAAGCGTTCTACTCAGTTTTGGGTATTCTGAAGGCCAGCTTCATACATAGGAAAACAAAGCTGCAAGTATACAAATCCGTGGTAAGACCTGTGTTGTGCTACGGATGTGAGACATGGACCCTCACTAAAGCTTCCGCAAACATACTAAACGCTTTCGAAAGGAGGGTCCTAAGACGAATCGTGGGAGCAACGCAGGAAGGAGGACAATGGCGAATTAGGTACAACCATGAGTTGTACGAACTCTTCGACGAGCCAGAAGTCTCCACTGTGATAAAACTGCGGAAGCTGCAATGGGCTGGCCATGTGCAGCGAATGAATGAAGGTCGGATACCTAGAAAGGTATTTGTCGGAAAAACTGAGGGACGCAGGCCAGTGGGAAAGCCAAGAAAGCGCTGGTCCGACTCTGTAGACGAAGATAGCAGCACGCTACTCGGATCCCGAAATTGGAGGACGCGGTCGATGGACCGAGACAACTGGAGGTGACACCTACGGGAAGCCAAGGCCCGAAATGGGCTGTAGCGCTACAACGACGACGACAATCTGACATATAATCCCAAGCTTCAATACAAGTTTTAAAAACGAGTTAGCCTTCTAATGGGTATTTTGTATGGGTGATGATAGGCCTAAAATTATATACGGCCTCGTATAAGACACGAATCACTATTTTAAGTCACGAATCATGACAACGCTGGGCTACATGTTGGCTTACCGGTTTTATCCATCTCGGCTTATAGCCCAGAGCTTGTCTCCTCTGACCAACTTTTTTTCAGATCGGTATAGAACGCTCTTGTTGAATACACTTCTCCGCAGAACAGAGTGTCATAAATAACTTCAAAATATGAATTGTTTATGATATGAATGCATAGCAAATTTTTGGCGAAAATTTTTTCAACAATTAATTTATTGCTTCCTTACTTGAGCAAATGTCCTTTTTCTTTAAAAAACGAAAGTTTTTATAATATGGTCGTAATGGACAATTGATCTCTACATAACATCTCTTCTGTTAAGTGAATATACGGTTACGCTGTTGATATCTTTCTTTTGGGTTTTTAAACCAAACTGTTCACCATTTTTAGAACATAGGGAACATTTTTGGAACAAAGTTGGGACATCACTTGAATGTGTATGCGTACGTGTCCTCTTACGTGGAAGGACGGTACTTCGATGTTCTACGTTCTTTTCTTAGATAACGAGACCTTATGTATCAAAATAATATAGTTAAATTAGGAGAGAATATGTATTTGCCACACAATGATCCTAATCCGCGGTAAGTCACAAAGCTTAAAGTGACCTCATTCATAGTGGCTTCCCAAGCTTAAAGTTGATATAATATTTTGAAGTAACACCTGAGCGCTTTATAAAAGAGTTTGCTCTCAGACTCTCCGATCATAAACGTCAAAAAGGCTATGAATGTTAAAACGCTCCTCCAACAAAACGTGCATTGGGAACATTTGACGAAATCAAACACATCACAATGTTTTAACTGCCAAAGATTTGAACATGTTGCCTCGAACTATGGAATGGAATCCCGATGCGTAAAGTGAGACGAACACCACCAATCAAAAGACTGCCTTATTGCAAAGCAAGAGGGAAAATATGCAAACTTCTGTGTGAATTCCAATAGTAAGGGTCAACCCGCGAGTTTCAGGGGAGGTGTTTCTCCCAAGGCCAAAGTGGCTGAGGAGAGGAGGCGGAATTTCCAAAAGAAGAAGGAAGAAAGAAGGAACTTCGTCACTTCTTCCACAAAAAACACCATTCAAAATGGTCTCTCATTCGCTACTATAGCAAGAGGTGCAGCCAAGCCAGTTGCAGCTCAGCCTGTACAGCAACTCAAAGTAAATACTGATTTACAGTAGCAAAAAGACAGAATTACTGTCTTGTCCAATGACTGCAAGCAATTCTTCGGGTGTGGCTTGTTCACTCTCATCCGCAAAGTGCATTCATTCATTCCACAATACAAAAAACTCACTAATCTGGACTTGAACTTCACCTTCAAAATCTGTTGAGGCGATGAGCTCCATTAAGCTCCCCATTGTCACCACTTGCTCGCTAGCTCCACACTTCAAAAGGAACACTCTCCAAGAATACTTGGACATGCATTGACCACATTTCTTGTTCATCTCAGAAACAAGACTGAAAAGTAAACACAAAGTTCACTTGGGGAAATATAAAGTCATAAGAAATTTCGACCCAGATGGAATCCTTCGAGTAGCTTTGGCTTTCAAGGAGCATCTAGAAGTTCAAAGACACTGTCTTCCAAGTCTGAAGCATGCAGACGTCATGATATCAAGCTCAGTTCTGTGAGGGTACACCTTTGCATTTGTTGGAATATACGTTAAACACGGGTATTCGGGAGGGGATCGCATTAAAGACTTGGAAACAGTCCTTACTTTGTGTGAAAAGTTTGATTTCTTTGCGATAGGGGGAGATTTGAACGCAAGACATCCTTTCTGACGTAATACCGTATCTAATGGATATGGAACGGCTCTGTTCAACTATGTGCAAGCAATTATAGATCTCATTTTGATTACGCCGAATGAGCCCACTTTCCGAAGAAGCTCAAAAATCGATTTCTTCATTGTGTCTGCTAATCTGGTGAATATCTCTCACAGCTCACAGGAATTTTAAACGTAGAGTTCATGACGCTGAATCTGAACATCTTTTGGTATAACTCGCTTTAAGAGTGAAAAAGGATGTAAAGAAACAGGATCTTAATCCCATACAAGCGCATAGACTGGGAAGCTTTTAATGCTTACCTGAGTAGAAGGACTGAGAAAATCTCGATCAACAGATCGAGAATTCTCTCGCCTACTGAGATCGAAGAGGACATAGCTTGAATTGAACTCAACTCTTACTGCGATTGTTTCAAAGATATCCATATACAATTTCTCCAGAAATTATGTTTATAGAAACTTACCAGAAGACATCCTGAAGCTACATCGTAGACGTAGCACCCTCAGGAAAATGCTTTCAAGGATATACCGTCCCACTTTCAGTATGGTTAACTGGGAGTAACAGAAGATACACCTTTTAATAATGTCCCTTAATAGAATGATTTCGAGAAGAACATCTGAATTTGCGAATGAGAGATTCGAACAGACCCTTGGAAACATTAGACCAGGTGCTTGTATGTTCCCCCAAATTACTAAATTAACTGGCCGGAAGCGCCTGCCAGGAGTTCTCACCTATAACGGCTTAATGGATGAAAAGGCCGTTGCTAACTCCATCGCAAATCACATTGCAACAGTTCTTCAAGGAAAGAAGGAAAGTGAAGACTGCTTTCAATTCAGTAGTAAAGAGAACAATATCAACGTTCGACAAAGACTACAAGAACCTGTGCTTGACTAGATTTTCAGATTCGACTCCCTCCGACGCTCCTATTGGCAGTACCCTATTTGTGAGCCCTGAAAATCACAGCATGATTGCACTTGAGCTAATTTCCTAAAAATCGGCTCGCGCTCATGGAATTTCAAATTTTTTCTTAAAAAATCTTCCCCATACGTATTTTGTTCTCTTCGCAATCCTTCTAAATAAGCGCATTAACATTTGCTACTTCCTACAGCAATGAAAATGTGCCAAATGTCGAATGTCTAATGTGGAAACGTTACTTGAGAGAGTAATCCTCCAAAACATCACACAGTTCTCTGAAGGGGCAGAAACTGTGCCGGAAAGATAATTTGGCTTCAAAAAAGGTCACTCAACGACTGAATCATTGGCTGTTTTCAAATCAGTATGAAACGGAACTGGCAAGAAAAAAAGGTTGTTGCAGCGTGTCTCATCGACGTAGAAAAAGCTATTGATTCGGTTTGGATCGAGGGACTTATCTACAAACTGATCCAACTGGGCTTTCCGGTTAATGTCATCAAAATTGTTGGCAGCTTCATGAGCGGACGAACTGCCTTTGCGGTGCCTGGTTGAGGTAGCCCCGAAACCTCTAGCATTAGTTCGGGGATCCCACAGGGCTCCATTCTGTGTCCTTTCCTCTTCAATATGCTTATGTCCGAAATCCCAGGGATCAGTGGTGAAGTTTTTTGCGTACAAGTCACTTATCGGGCCCATACTAATGTATGCAGTCCGGATCTGGCAAGCTACAGCGACGTACAAATGGAGCAAGATAGGATTCCTGGAGCGCAGAATTCTTCGAGCTTGCACAGGGATGTATAAACGGGAAGACGGACGGCCTTACGGGATGCAGTCTTGGAACCAATGAACCTCTATGCCATGAGGTTGATCGAGCGAGCGGCGAAACGTATGGCGGAGCATGGGACCATGGATCAGCAATGCGGTAGACAGTCGAGCGATGGATGCAGCCAACGGTTAGCAAGAAGTAGTAAATAAGAAACATTGTAGTCAAATATTCTTTTAGAGTATAAGGAATTATAATAAAAATAATATTATGTTAATGTAAGCTAAAAGCTGGGTATTAAATACCAAACTTAGGGTGTAAGTGTAGTAATTAAGAAGGAATTTCAATATAACAACTAATTGAAGGAATCAATAAAAAACTAACTTCTAGTTAGTATTGAACTCTGGGTACAGCCGATAGTCAAAACCAGTAGGTTAAGTAATATGTTAAGAATAATTGTATAAATAAAATCACCAAGGAGCAAATTTGGTAAAAAAATATAACTTTATTGTTTTAACTCTAACAATCGAATGACTTAGTTTCCTAAATTATCTTACTCCTCAACTCCTAGTTGCTGATCCCGCACAACGTGATTCCACATTTGATGGGTCACACAGGTGTAAAGTTCTCCAAATCGCGACACATGCCGGAAACGTCTCGAAGGCACTTGTGATGGGAACGGAAAAGTGCAATTCGTGCAAAACTACTGGGAAAATTTATCATTGGTTGAAGATGATGTTCTGTGCGTTAACTCCTCCCCACTTAAAAATCGATTGTCTTCGATCGATTAGAACAACGGAAGATTGTACAGGCTTCTGCTCGATGGTACTTTTGCAAGATGTCGGGTGTGGACCACTGTTGCCGTGTCAGGTAGGTTTATTGCTGACTTTTGTAGGCCTGTCGCTGCTTGCCTGACTTCCACCGTTACGTTATCCTTACCGAAGATGTTCAGATATTTTATAACTTTTAAAATGCTCAAGAACAGGATAATTGCTGCAAGGAGGCTACAGGTTACCCAGTTACCGTACTTTTTCTCCGTTTCGATGCTTTCAATTTGTTTCGTATTGTTGATGTAGAGTTCCTTTACGACATTTACGTACATTTTATTTTTGACATTTACTTTTGACAATTTGATTGATTCTATTATATTTAACAATTCTTCTTTCACAATTTTAAGCTTATACTGAGTAACTAGAGCTAAAGAATTTTCGAGAGGACGATCCTTTCTTAGGCTATTAATTATTTCATTCGTTACATTGGTTAATCTATTTATTCTCTCATTAAATGCTTGGTTAATGAATACTTGCTGATTGTTATTTGTTATCAATTCATTTGATTTTCCTTGAAGGAGGACTAAATCATCATAATCGGGGCTGCCCGCAATCCACTTCCAAGCCTTTCCTAAAAATTTTAAAGATCGTTTTTGTCTCGTGGGACTAATATTTCCATAAAGGTTTTTGATCTGTTCCAACTCGTGTGCCAGGAGGGAGTAAAAAGGATTGTGCGGATCGATGTGGTCCTTCAGGGTGAGTGCAGTATTGGATATGAATATGGGATACTGTTCGGTGCGGAATACGTGGACCAATTTGATATTGCCGTATTGTACTTTGGTGACGCCGATTTTTACGGCTACCAGTAGCGAGTTGGAATAATCAATAATTTGGATTTCCGAAACGGTGTGTTGGATAAGCAGTCTGAAAGTAAAATTAATCTTAATATCGCTTTTGTGAATCGATCTCCCGTTTTCCGTGACAATTAATGTTGGTTTATTTTCTTTTACAATTTCTTTCTTAAAACGAGGTGTTAACTTTGAACCTAATCTTTTATTGTTTTTTACATAAATTACTTGTCCTATTTCATACTGTTTAATTTCTTTTCTATTTTTGTTATGGAATCTCAAATCATCGTCTTGTCTTTTCTTTAATACTTCCATATTTTCTTTTCTAGACTGTTCTATTTGGTTAGGATCAAAGGAAACTGTTCTTCCATAAAACATTTCAACAGGTTTTTTACCCGCTACCGAATGGATTGTGTAATTATATTCCATTATCAAACGTTCTAGAAGTTCTTCAAAACTTCGATGAATACCATCCTTCTTTAGACATCTCAAAATTTCTGATAACGTAGAATGAAACCTTTCGATCTGACCATTCACCTCGCTCTTGTGGGCGGGCGTTCGGTAAATATTGATTTGTAGCTGATCTTGCATCATGAAAACGATAGAACTTTTCACCATCTATTACTACGCATTTGGGAATCCCATAGAATGTGAAGACTTCTCTCAGGGGGCACGTATGTCTTCCGCAGCGCTAGATTTAATAATTCGGGCCTGTAACAAATTAGAGAACTTATCAACGGCCGTCAAGTTTAGGCGTTTCTCTGTGGAGTAAATATCTAGGTGAATTATGTGGCCTGGATATCCTGGAATAGGCGTGGGTCTTAAGGCTGGACGATTAGGGTGCCGATCATACTTGTTTTCGAGACATGTCCTGCATTGCTTAACAATAGTTTGGATCTTTGCGCTCATTTTAGGGAAATAAAACTTTTCGAGTATTTGCAGGCAGTTTTCGCTGGCATTCCTATGCGCTCGGTTGTGGAATTTAAGGATAAGTTCTTCTTGTTCGGATTCGCTGGTAAAATCCATCACTTCTCTTTGCGTAAAACGGACCCGGTAACTACGAAAATAAGGTGGATACAATACCTGAATAATACCCATAACTGGTTCTTCGGCTTTAATACCATTAATAACGTCAGGATTGAGATACCGTTTGAGTAATCCAATTAGGTTTTCCCTCGTGTACTGAGATTCCGTAATGACGTGTCGATAGTAATTTGTAAAGGGTTTTTCCAGCTTATATTCAGTCATTGGACCGGTTTTTAGAATGATTTGTGTTCTAAACGTGTTTATGACTGAAGGTATTAGATCATGTCCGGAACTTTGATCGCTGTGAACACTTCCAGATAATGCGTTGACATTGGTTCGTAAGGGAGGTCTGGAAAGAGCGTCTGCAACTATATTGGCTCTTCCCGGTTTATAGTGAAGCTAGTGATTGTGCTCTTTGAGAATAGCTTAACATCGCTTGAGCTTCAAGTTAGTGTTTTTGTTACTCAAGACATAAGTTAGCGGTTGGTGATCCGTGAAAATATTGATCTTCCTAGTTCCGTAAAGGAAATTTCTAAGGGACTTAAGTGCCCAAATTATCGCCAAAATTTCTATTTCATTTGTAGCGTATTTTTCCTCAGTCTTGCTTAGTGTACGCGAGAGGAACATTATATGTCTACCCTGCTGGGATAAGACAGCGCCTAGTGCGTCCTGTGACGCATCTGTGGTGAGCTCGAATTCCTTATCAAAATTAGGGTAGTGTAAGATGACATCTTGGGAGGTCAACGAATTTTTTAGCTTCTTAAAAGCTTCTAGTGCCTTTTCTTCTAGTTGGATTTTCATTTTACTCGACATATTCTTCGACACCCTTCCTTCCTTACCCCTTAAGAGTGATGTTAGAGGGTGCGCGATTTTGGCAAAGTCAACAATAAAGCGTCTGTAATAACTAGCCATACCTAAAAAGGACCTGAGCTCTTTTAGGTTTGTCAGTGGAGGAAACTTTGTAATTGCTTCTACCTTTCGGCGGTTAGCCTTTATGCCATCTTGCGATATAACACAACCTAAGAATTCCACGGATTTCTTTAAAAACACACACTTATCGACTTGAACCTTGAGGTTCGCCTCTTTCAGCGTTTTAAATACGAGATTTAAATTCTTGAAACGCTCTTTCTCATTTTTACCGTAGATTACAATATCATCAATGAAGACTTCGCATCTTTCTCCAACATGTTTCCTTAATATATCGTCTAGAGCTGCCTGGAAAATCGGAGGTGCGTTTCTAAGTCCAAAGGTGAGGCGATTAAATTCATATTTAGCGTTATTTACCGAAAATACAGTCTTTTGAGTATCTTCTGGTTTAAGTGGTATCTGATGAAAACCGCTTTTAAGATCGATTACGGTAAAGTATTCATTGTTTCCTAGGTTAGCTAGGATTCCAGCTAACTGTTGCGGGGTACTGTTGCGGGATTGTTACCGAGTTTAGCTTCCTAAAATCGACTACCAGTCTATACTTTTGCTCGCCCGAAGCATCGACCTTCTTTGGTACGACCCATATAGGTGCATTATATGGAGATTAAGAAGGTTTTATTATCCCGTCTTTCAATAATTTATCTATCTCCTTTTCGACGAAGGGTTTTAATGCTCTAGGGTAAGGATATGGTCTAACATACACGGGGTTTCCATCTGTGGTCCTAATTTCTCCAATTACAATCGTGGTATAAGTGAGTTTATCATCTGGTTCCGAAAATAGCTCAGAATGTTTTCGCAGAATGTTCATTAATCTATCGACCTGATCTTCAGACAAATGTTCAACTCTAAGATTGTTAACCGATTGCCAGATTTGTTGCTTTATTGGGATTTTAATTTTGTTCAGGATGGTAAGGCAATTTTCTGATGCGTAGATTACTGCTCGAAGTATCTTTAAACTATCATTACCCAAAATGCTATGAAACGACGTTAGATTTGGCAAAATAAAAAATTTTAAATTAGAGGTGGAAGGTCCAAAAAGATTTACAATATCATGGTGGGATATTTTCACATTACCTCCAATGGAATTAACCATAAACGGAATTTTATTGGGAACCGGATTTTTAATGCACGTCTGCTGAATAAAGTTCTTGTTGGATTCCGTATCAATTAAAAATTTCAGGATCTTTCCGCTCTTCGCCCTATATTCGAAATAAGGTAGCGAAGAGCTTGCTAACCTAAAAAAATGGATATCTTGGAAATCGTCAACTTCGTGGATATCTTTAGCATCGAATTTCTCATCTTCCATATATTCACTAAGTGTTTGTCCACCCATTTCATTTTCAGATCTCACTACAGTTTGGTAATTTCCATCGCTAGATTTTGTTTGAAAATTGCGCTGTTGATTGGATGGAGGCTGCGCCTGTATGGATATAAAAGATCTTTTTGGAGCGAATCCTGATGGTTTGGGTGATGGGCGGTTCTGATAGTTTACGAATTGGGAACGAATGGATCTGTCCACTTCCATTGGTTCGGGCCTAGGTTGAGGTTCAGGCGGTAATCGTGGAGACTGATAGTACTGGGGTTAAGGTAATGCGTTCGACGATTGGTATAGAAAGGGTACTGAGATTGGTAAGGGCTGGTGTTCGTGGAAGCTTTTTGTTTGTAAAACTGCGGGAATTGAATTCCAGGATAGGAGATATTTCTGGGAAACGATGGAGGAGATGCCGGATGGTTTCTTGGTTTAGGTGATACTGGGGGGGGGGCAGCGTTATTAGGCATACGACGCACCATATTGTTAGAGCTATTGGCGTATTGTGTCCTATATTCAACGTTTTCCAATTTCAGGCACAAATATAATGCCTGCGGTAAATCAGAAGGTTCGCGCATACTCAATAGTTTAGGGAGGTCGCCCTTTAAACCCCGAATGAATGTATCCAATGCCTTGCCACTTCCTTCTACTCCCATCCCCATGGAAGAGATCTTATTCAGAATCAATGAGAGATGCTGGTAGACTCTTTGGTAAAAACCTTGTACGGTGTCATGTCCCTGTACAAGTGCGATCATCTGATACTCCAAAGTCCTCAAATCTCGCTTATCAGCATAATGGATGGTAAGTCGTCTAGAAATTAATTCCTAATTTAGTGGTGTATTGTACGACTCCAATACCGTATCCGCCTGCCCAGTTATTTTATTTCTGACCACATTGTATTAATACCGGTGTATTTAGGTGATCCCTTTTGATGCTCGTAGATGTTTAGCACTCTTTCCACACCTTTCTTCCATGAACTGAATTCTCCAGGCTAACCCGAGAATTCCCTTAAACACTTCACTACGTCAGGTATTTTATCCATCTCGGATATATTCCCCATTTGATCAGGATCAATGCGCTGATCTATTTCGGCTCTTAAATCCGCGTCTGGATTTAAAATAGCGCTCAACATGGTGGGATACTCCTGTAGAAGTATCCCTCTAACTAGATTCGCAATATGCTCCACACTTAGTTCTTCTTGTGCTCCTATTCCCTCTGGAATGGAGGAAGGTCTTGCGGATTTTGATCCAGTAAAAGACGAGGGGCCTAATCAGATTGTTTTCTCGTGAAATGATGTTCACTTTAATATAATTCCGTGCAAAAAGTTGGTCCTTTCCTTTTAAAGAACTGACAAAGGTTTCAATCTAGGCACCAGTCACGATTTTTTATCACTCTACACAACACTGCTAGAAATTTTTTCTTTAAATAATAAATTTAATTAAATATTGTTCTGTTATTAAAAGCAAACGCATAAATTTCCTTTTTTCTTTATGTGGACGGTAAAAATATTCTTTCATATGGTAAAAAATGTAATGGCTAAATAAATATATGGAAAATAAACATTTGTTTTTAAATGTAATAGTTAAGTAAATATACGTAAATTTAAAAATTGTAATGGTTAAATATATGTAATTTCCTTAAAAAAAAGGTATTGAAGATCATTGCCAATGCGTTCGATTTGGTCTGCTACTCTAGCGATTCGATTGTTGTCCTTATTGCTTGGCTTGGTTTATTCTGCCGAAGCGGCTGTTAGAACGGCTAACTCCGTTTTGCGTGTCTGCTACTTCGGGGCCTCCATTCTTCGGACTTAAGTGGTTGTGATCGGCGATAGAACTTTTCACTAATCACTGACTTGACCATACTTCTTTTAACTTTCGTGTTATGGCACTTTCGTTAATTCGTCACGGTCCCTGCTCGGGCGCCAATTAAATCATCAAGGAGCAAATTTGGTAAAAAACTATAACTTTATTGTTTTAACTCTAACAATCGAATGACTTAGTTTCCTAACTTATCTTACTCCTCAACTCCTAGTTGCTGATCCCGCACAACGTGATTCCACATTTGATGGGTCACACAGGTGCAAAATTCTCCAAATCGCGACACATGCCGGAAACGTCTCGAATGCACTTGTGATGGGAACGGAAAAGTGCAATGCTTTTGATGGGAAGAAAAAGTGCAATTCGTGCAAAACTGCTGGGAAAATTTATCATTGGTTGAAAATGATGTTCTGTGCGTTAACTTATATAACCAAACAAAAATTCACCCAATAAATTATTGAAACTTTAAACTTGAAAAACCCTACGATCACAAAGTGCAGTTCATATTTTATCCATACAGTTACGTTGCATTTATCGATTTAGTTTTAGGCATTTTACCCGGCTGAAGTATAATTTTTGCATGGGAGATGGGCTGTAAATGGTTTTCTTCAGCCATGCAACTGGAGGAAAAGTTCAATTGAGTTTTTGATTTGCGATGCGGAAGATCCGCCTTTGCCTAATAGATAAGCACCTTCCTACAACCCAAACGATCGGCTCCTGCCTGCTCCTATTTGGTAGGAAAGCAGTAGAATTGATATGCAGCTAAGCATTTCTTATCTCTGATTCCTCTATACGCAACCCACAATCATCATCCTTAGTGGCCTATACTACTATTGACATGTACATATATCGTTCCCATAATTTAAATTAAAACGATTGTGCAAAATAATTTGGATCGCAAGTATTCACCACAAATCGGGAAGCTAAACAATTACGTTAGTAAGCCAGTCAACAATCATTTCCTAGAAAAGGACATTGCCTTCAACCACTTTTTGCTGCTTTCAGAACGCGTTTTATTGCAAGCCAATCATATTTTTGGCACAGATTCAGACCCAACCTGAAAATGAGATTGCTGTTGCAAATTACTGCATGGCTTTGTTTTTTTTTTGTGCCTTGCGGAGGATGTCCAGAATACATAGTAACTTAGAATTTCGAAAGGAATCGAGCAAAATATACGCAAAGAAACGGTGATTATACAGATAAAACACTATGATAACCGTATGTCGAAATCGTTTATTTCTTCGTATTCGAAATCTTAATGCGTCAAAAAGGATTATGATTCTGAGCAAGACTACATTTTCTGTTTGCTGATTGATCAGCGCAAATGCCATTAATTGAACAGCAACGTTAAGTAGAAAATGGAATGTAAATGGTTAAGGTACGTACACTGACCATAATTCGAGCTTATGACAGAGTTATGCTTATACTGCAACTCCTAGCTTATAACAAGGTTATACGTCCTAGTCCTACTCGTTACGCTCCCGTTTCCTTAAAGCGGACAATTCCAACACTTTACAACACGTCAACACGTCATTACAACACGTCTTTAACGTTTTTCGGACAATTACAACAAAGAATTACAGCTGTAATGTATCCGAAGATGAAGATATTTTTGTAGTAGTCCATATAGTAGTAAGCTCCCTCCATCTAATTGAGCTGCGGGAACGGAGGCAGCTTTTGCGCCCCTGATTTATCCCTAATCAATTGAAGACTATTATTGCTGCCTCAATCTGCTGTTTAGAGTGCTGGATGGTCATCACTCTGGTAAAGAGAAATAGTTCCGCGTCCATCTCTACTGAATGGATTCACTTCATCGGATTCAATAAAGACATCATTGAAATTCCGAGTCCCTACAGCGTTGTTTTTTAATTCCGCCCCAAAACAAACGTCGCGGGCAAAGCACCCGTTCCAATCGCATCTCCATTAATAAGGACCATCATCTATCTCTTTTAGAAAATAAACACGTCAAATTGTTGGCAAGTTTATCGTAATTTTAATGATTCATTTCGAGTCAACACCCCGCCTGACGTCCACCCACTTGAGTGCAATGTTTTGAAACAATAGAGACTCCAAACTGCAAATTTGGTGGAAACTATGCCATTGAATATAAATGAAACGTACTAACTCATCCATTTTGGCAATAAGTTCTACTAATGCGAAAGAAATCTTATAGTCTTCCCTCGTGTTCTTTTCAGCGAAAGATGTCTGCAACATTTTTTCTCATATTCCACATCCTTATGTGAATCGAATTCGAGCGTAGCGCGGGCTGCATATGTGTAGGAATGTTTGTTTGTGTGGTTGTGGAATCTTGCAATCGATTTTCTTTTGATTGCCAACTCTGCCGAATTCATGATAACTTTCATCCCGAACAGAAGATAAATAATCGCCTGACGGCACATGTTTGCCATTTAAATCAGATATAGTAGTGGAGCAATACAGCATGACGACAGCCAGCGGAGTGGGGGTGAGTTAATACTCCGGTGCAGAGGTAGAAAAGAGTGTACATCCGTCCGTTCGCCTGCCAACAACATATCTTATGGTATGTGGTCATATAATGTACGTTTAATGTTTGCCCGCTATGCTCGATGCTTGGTGCTCAGCCTACCCAACCACCACTACCCTACCCACTACCCTTTGGCTGAACTGGCCGTCGACAAGGACTTGCTGATCACCGCGCGCTTCACCACCAAAAAGTCCATGTCCAAATTGACCCCATCATCACTATCGTCACAGTCCTCGTTGGCCACTGCAGTATTTTCGAATGAAATAGTTGTTTGGTAGAACGATAATGAGCCTTACCACCAGTAAGCTCCCGGTTGACCTCTTGCACCATTACTCCTTCGCCTCGAAGTGGTTGCCGCAGCGCTGGCACTCGTGCACCCCAAGCATGCAAGGCACTGGGTTCCTGCCATTTCAAGTGTAGGGTGACCAACGGTATCCGGTTGGGGCTTATGTGGTGGATTATGACAACCATCACGTTAAGTTCCATCGAAACCAATTTTTGACCAAAATCGGCTTAATGTTTTGTGTTACCATTTTGAAGTGATTAGGACGAAAGGGAACTGGAAGTTGTACATTCGGCTTATGAGTGATTGAACTTGGAAAATAGTTTTCATCCAATCAAGGAGAGAACAGCACAATGTTAGCAAAAATTGGGCTTTCTCATGACTTGAATATTGTTATGTAGAAAGGACAAAATTCGGTACAAATGTCCGTGAATCGAATTTATGATATTATGCTTTATTGGTTCTCTTTTATTTTCACCGTTGCTCCTATTGTTTTGTAAAAGTGTCTTCCTCATTTGGTATTTCACTAAGATCTGCATGCGCTCTCACCAAATCGAGAAAAAGCAACAGTTGGAACAGGACAAAATTGAGTTGACTGTTTAAAGCTATAAAATGCTATTCGGTGGCCCCCCGAAACCTTAAGAAATTTTGATACCAAACCGAACGTGCTAACATTATTGAAGAGATGAGAACAATCTAGATTGTAAAGGAACCCAGTCTTTATTGTTTTTCCAGTTTATATAATGAAAAGAAATGAAATAATTTCAAATTATATTTTACATTACTCTCTGTTTGCAGTTGAAATGCACAAAAACTTTTAAAGAATATTAAACGCCCCATGATTGTTCTTCCATGATAAATTTTTAAATTTTGTTGCTGTCTTCAGAGACCCCTTTGCCGAGCTCGTACACGATTTCCCCTATTTGTAACTAACTAGTCCTTAAGCGTAAAATTAGATTGAAATTCAACTTCAATAACCGAATCATCCTTATGAGTTATGAATTCAATTTCTGCAGCTTCTATGATTTTTCTAACAATTATCACAGTTTTTCGGCGGCTTTTTTGTTAAAATTGTCATCCTAGTCAACATAAATTTCTATTTGTAGCAGCAATACATAGTAAGTACGATTGTAATAGTAAATACAAAAATTCAGTGCTAATATAGAAAGTGTACGAGGGTCGTTTGATAAGTCCCTGGCCCAAATGACAAAACGTGGTTTCACGAAAAAGTTTTTGCTGTCGCTAGGTAGATGGCACTTTCGAACGGTCTCATGAATTTTTTCAGGTTTCTGTAGGTAACAGTTTGTTTTTGGCAGCCATTCTAAGTTGACGTGTCACGCAAATCGTCAACGATGGAGCACGTCCAGTACCGAGCGGTCATAAGATTTTTTTATTTAAAAGGTTTAACGCCGGCCGAGATAAAAGTCGAACTCGATCCCGTGTATGGTGAAGCCTCGCCCTCATATGCAACAGTAAAATTTTGGGTTGCTGAATTCAAACGCGGGCGTACGAGTGTTCTTGACGAGGAGCGTTCCGGGCGGCCAAAAAGTGTGTTGACGGACAAAAACGTTGAAAAAGTGCACGATTTAGTTATGAGTGACCGTCGACTTAAAGTGCGTGACATAGCTAAGTCCATAGGCATCTCAACTAAACGAGTGCATCACATCCTAACAGTTGATTTGGACATGAAAAAATTAACTGCGCGTTGGGTGCCGCGCCTGCTCACAGTCGACCAGAGACGCACCCGAGTCGTGACTTCAATGGCGTCTCTCGAACTCTACCGTAAAAATCCTGACGATTTCTTGAGGCGTTTCGTTACTGGTGATGAAACGTGGGTCCATCACTATACTCCGGAGATGAAACGACAGTCGATGCAGTGGACTAAGAAAGGTGAACCGGCTCCAAAGAAGGCAAAGACGGTCCAATCGGTGGGGAAAGTGATGGCCGCCATTTTCTGGGATAGTAAGGGGATTATTCTGATCGATTACTTGGAAGAGAGCAAAACCATTAACGGGGAATATTACGCAAAACTTTTGGGCTGTTTGGACCAGGCAATCAAAAAGGAACGTCCTGGTTTGAAGAAAAAGAAGATCTTGTTCCACCACGACAACGCCCCTGTCCACACCTGCGCGGTTTCCATGTCCAAATTAAACGATTTGCGGTATGAGATCGTTGACCACCCACCTTATTCGCCCGACTTGGCCCCATGTGACTTCTTTTTGTTCCCCAAATTGAAAACTCACCTCGGTGGACAAAAATTTTCATCGAACCAAGAGGTGAAAGACGCCGTTTCCCAATTTTTTGCAGACTGTGACAAAAATTTCTTTTTGAACGGTATGAAAGGACTTGAGAAACGTTGGACCAAATGTATTAACCTCCAGGGAGATTATGTTGAAAAATAAAAAAAAATTCCGGAAAAAATGCTTTTTTCTTACTTGGGCCAGGGACTTATCAAACGACCCTCGTATGTTAGAATGCAGGCGCCTCTGTGGTTTCTTTGTTGTATGCCAAAACTTTTTCCATTGAAGTCCTAAGGTTCATCAGCACAAAGCAGCGAGAATACTTCGATCGAACAATCGATCTAACGGAATTGAAATAGGTAGATCTTATTTTAAAAAGAAGTAACACCCTCTTACTGCTGGAGTAGAAACGCAGTACAATATGATTCCACTGTTGCTTTATCTATCTCTTTCTACCAGCAGTCGGCCGTGAGTTGTCTGGCTATGTGTGCTTATAGTATGCTAGAGGTATAGTAGAAGCGTAAGCACAAATCAACGCGAACATTCCTGGCGTAGGGGTTGCATGGATTAAGTGCGATTTAGCACTTTGGCTCAAGTTTCAAGTTTCAAATAATTTATGGGGTGAATTTTTTGTTTTTGTACAATTATTTACAATCATTCCTAACCTATTTCTAAGCCTATGGGTTTTGCCTAATGGCTGTACCCAGAGCTCATTACAAACATTACAAACTAAATTTTTTTTTTGTTGATGTCTTAGAGTACTTATTATATTAAAATGTCTTACTTATTACACTTACACCCTAAGCGTGGCCTTTAATATCGATCTTTTTGCTTACATTTTCATAATATTATTTTAAAAAATATTTAAACAAAATAAACAAATAAACAAAAATTTAAAACAATATTTATGTACAGTGTTTAATCTTCTTATTAACTACTTTGCTCTAATAGTTGGCTGTCTCCATGGTCCTATTGTCCGCTGCATTGCTATTCATGGTGTTCTCATGCCCCGCCATACGTTTTGCCGCTCGCTCGATGAACCTCTTGATTGATTGGTTCCGCGGCTGCATCTCGGTACAGTAGTCGGTTGGGGTAGAGCCGTCAGTCATCCCGTTTATAGAGACCAGCGCAAGCCCGAACGATTCTGCGCTCCAATAATCGTATCTTGCTCCACTTGTACGTCGCTGTTGCCTACCAGATCAGAACCGTATACATTAGTAAAGGCCTGATTAGTGACTTGTTGGCAATAAACTTCACCCGCTTGCTGGTTGTTGACTGTTTCCTGAAAAGAGGTACAAGGAGATGGTATGCATATCTAGTTTCCCTCAATACGCCGTCCACGTGAGCACTAAAGTTGTGTTCTTATCGAAAATCACCCCCAGATACTTTGTTTGCTTCGAGCAGTGCACCACCTGCCTGTTCACCTTCATTCTCGTATCACAGATGCTCTTCGAGTGACGTCCAGATTTTTGATGTGGGTCCTTGAAATCAATCAGCTCGCTGTTATTAGCGTCAAACCTTTTCCCCCTCTTTTGATAATATAAGGTTAACTAGTCGAGGCAGCTATGGAGTCTCGTTCTTACAAAGCGGAGATTGTACTCAGAAGACCACACCATTCAGTCATCCTCGATTCCAGGTTTAATTCATCTCTGGTGCCTGGTATTTCGGACATAAGCATACTGAAGAGGATGGGACCCAGAATGGAGCCCTGCGGGATCTCCGATCTAATGGTGGATGGTTCGGAGCTAGCTCAACCAGACACCGCAAAGGCAGTTCGTCCCCTCATGAAGCTGTCTACAATTTTCCACTCCTTCAGAGAACTGTGTGATACTTTGGAGGATTACTCTCTCAAGTAACTTTCCCAGATTAGACAAGATTGTGCCATTGGATTGCTGCGAAATAGCAAATATTTTGGCTTTATATTGTATATAACCTATTCAATTGCTATGGGAAGTAGCAAATGTTAATGTAGTTATTTAGAAGGATTGCGAGGAGAACAAAATACGTGTGGGGAAGTTTTATTTAAGAAAAAATTTGAAATTCCATGAGCCCGAGCCGATTTTTTGGAACTTAGCTCAAGTGCGAGCATCGTGAGACTTTCAGGGCTCACAAACAGGGTACTGCCAATAGGTGCGTCGGAGGGACTCGAATCTGAAAATCTAGTCAAGCACAGGTTCTTCTGGTCTTTGTCGAACGTTGATATTGTTCTCTTTACTACTGAATTGAAAGCAAAGTCTTCACATTCCTTCTTTCCTTGAAGAACTGTTGCAATGTGATTTGCGATGGAGTTAGCAACGGCCTTTTCATCTATTAAACCGTTATAGGTGAGAACTCCTGGCAGGCGCTTCCGGACAGTTATTTTATTAATTTAGGAGAACATACAAGCACCTGGTCTGATGTTTGCAAGGATCTGTTCGAATCTCTTATTGGTCAGATGTTTTTCTCGAAATCATTCTTTTAAGCGATCTTATACCCTTGTATTGTTTGTCGGATGATTTTTTGCTATGGAATATAATTAATTATAAAATAAAACATTAATTTCACCTGTGTCCATAGAGTATTTTATTTTTTCCAAATACGTATTTCGAACCCTATTGTGGGTTCTTCTTCAGAGGTTTGCGGATGTTTACGGATTGCACTTTGCGGATGATAGTGAACAAGTCACAGCCTAAAAATTGTTTGGGGTCATTGGACATAACAGTTTTACTGTCGTTTTGCTGCTGTAAATCAGTGTTTTCTTTGGGTTGCCGTACAGGCTGAGCTCCAGCTGGCTTGGCTGCACCCCTTGCTATACCAGCGAATGAGACACCGTTTTGAATGGTGTTTTTCAAGGAAGCAGTGACGAAGTCCCTTCTTTCTTCCTGCTTCTTTTGGATATTCCGTCTCCACTCCTCAGCCTCCTTGGCCTTGGGTCATCCCCTGAAACTCATGGGGTGACCCTTACTATTACATTGAAGCCTTTACCCTTACAATTCACATTGAAGATTGCATTTTCTCCCTTTTCCTTTTCAATGGGGCAGTCTTTTGACTGGTGTGTTTGTCATACTTAACACTTAACTTAACACTTAAAACATTGCGACAATTTTGATTTCGTCAAACGCTCCCAATGTACATTTTTGTGTAGGAACGTTTTTAAAGTCCCTTTAGCAGACGCTTTAGCAAAAGGGTCAGCTATTTCTCAGTTGGGAGTGTTTAAGTGTAGCACGCAACCTTGTCCAATTTTAAAAAGTAAAAAAGACTTTTATGGTCGTCAATGGTTTTAGAGTGTAATGAAGTTCGTGTAGAGCTGTTGACGGTTACATCAAATTTTGGGGCATGGAGCTGATTCTCCTCACATACTCGATGCATTTTTTCCCTAAAAGGCTTATGATTAAGCCTATAGCACACTATCGGTGGAGCCCTCTGTTTCTTAGTGGCAGCAATATTGGTCGTATTTTCCTTAGCTCTGATAGCTATTCTACGCACTGGGGTGGGTCCGACTTCTGCTTTGGTTTAGCTTTATTGGGCGTTTCGAGGCTGGCTCCGGGGTTGGAGACACAATTGGCTTTTTCTGACCACCCTCATCCCGGACCACTTCCATCGATTCTTCCTGATCGAACTCATCGTAACAATCCGTCAGAGCGTCTCCTTCTGTAGTGGTAAAATCGTCTACAGGTAGGTCTTCTGCCGGGACTTGTAATTTGAGTTTGCAGCTTGCTATAAGGTCTAGCAAGAACTCCTCCTTGATATTTCCCCAAAATTTTTGGCAAAACCTATTCAGGCTTTTCTTAGCATGAAAGCAGCCTTTGCCGCGGATAATTTCCCCTTTGCTCCTACGTACTCATTGCTGCTATTTCCAAGACAGAGCTTGGATGCGCGGTTAAATTAAGAGATCCCTAACAGGCAATTTTTCTGGTTATCTCTTATATTCTAATTATATATAAATATTTATGTTCAGCAACTTGCCGGCCTCGGGAAGAAACTAAGAGCTTAGGCGTCAGTTCACCCACTGACCTAATAATTTTTAAATCAATTATATACCCTAACTATAATCAATTGTTTTTTCAATTTAAGTAGTGTGTAGAGTTTGGATAGGAGGCTTGTACAGTGTCATCGTTTGTTTTGTATGTGTATGTGGTGCTCGGGATTTATTGCTTACTCTGGTTGACGGCCATCTCCGGGAAATAGGCCGAAGGGTTTTGGGGGTGGGAGGTCTAAAAACTCCTCTATGACTTCTTCTTTTGGTTCCTCCTCTGAGAAGTATGTTAATTCCATATCGGAATCGGTGCTTTTTTCAGGTTCCGTCTTTTTGGTGGAGGAAGAAGTTTGCATTTTCCTCTATTGTTGGACTTCTTTCGTGGCTGATTTATTATTTTTCTTCGCTAACTGCGTACTATGTTCCGTATTTACGTGCTTCTGTTCGGCAGGATCAGAATTTATCTTAGCCAGCTCATTGGGTAACGTATTGACTTTCTCCATTGGAGTGAGCAATGGAGAAATTTCATGGTTATCTTGTTGAGCTGACCGAGCTGAGCCGTGTTCTTTTTGTCTTTATTATCCATGCATTTGAGAAAGGTAAATCATCCTGGGACGGAAGTAAGTGTTAAGCCTGGAACATCGGTATTCATTCGTCCACACTCTTGTGATTTTCATCTACAACTTTTCTTAAATATCCTTCCAGCACTCGGTTGAACCTCTCAATCATGCCATCTGAAAGTCCGGCCGCGCTTAAAGTAAAAGATACGAATACCTCATGTAGCAAATAAAGTGAGCTTTGCAAGATCGAGAGGGTAAAAATAAAATGACTTAGGTGGTTGGAGAGAGGGCATTTTTTCCCGTGCAAAGGAAGATGATTAATTATGCATGATAAAATTAATTGATCAATCTGAATAAATCTCTCCGCATTTTCGTCTCATTGTCCTATCTCCAACGAGTTTTCCATACAAATACCAATTTATTTGGAAAATTGATGCCCAATACGCTACATTGAGAGTTTGTTCGCAGTGTTAGAGTGCGAATTAAAGATGCAACGACAGGAGATCACAAAAGAAACGACATTCACAAAAAGAAGAAAAATCAGTGATCCAAGGGTAGAACGTTGGGGGACAACAGTTGAACGAAAAAAAGGTAGAAGTTGAGCCGTAGCAATTTTAACAACAGCAACTAGGAAATACAGCAGGAAATAAAATAATGTTGCGAGAATTATAATGTTTAGGGAATACAGCGGGGCTTAAATTGAAATTGAAGAGAAGAGAAAAATTACATTAGTAGTGAGGATATGATAGTGAGGATATTTTTAGAATATCATCGCGAACAGCACTTATATAAGGAATCATGGTGTTGATTAAGGTTTCAATTTCAAAAGGTTCGATGGACAATAAGATAAAAGGAGCAGAATACCATCGACAGAAGATTATATTTTTACGCTTTAAACGTATTTCTGACTACACTAGGCATATGCCAGATGAGTTTTTATTTCTACAGCAGAGGCATATTCTTGCTGTATGTTTCCTTGTTGATGAATTCGAGTCGTCAGTGTCATCCTATAGATTTGCTTCATTTGTTCATTCTGGTTTTTCGTTGCAGAACATCAACAACTAATTTTAAATCAATGCAATTGGTATTAAGTGTTCATAAAATTTGACGCGACTACAGTTCCTGGCCATTAAATTAAAAATATTTCTGAAAATTGACTTTAAATTTTAAATTTAATTTTATTTAATTATATTTCTCGACATAAGAGCTTACATATTTGTGGATGATTTTTTAAAAAAGTAAAATAGCTTAAAGGAATTTTATTTTTTATTTTTAACAATTTTAAATATCAATATGTTGCCATCTTTCGATAATTTTAAAGTATGGATTCTTCGTGGCATATTCTCCATGCCAGCTTTGATAAATTCTTTTATCTAAGGTTCCACGTGCGATATGTTTTTAATATTCTTTATTTCAACAGCTGATGACTGGCGTTATTTTTTTTTTTTTTTTTGTATAAATTTTCTTGCCGTGTGAAGTCGGGCGCCACTTTGCATATTTGTTTGTACTGGTCTTATCACATGGTTCCTTTGACTTCTTACAAATCAACCAGCTTCTGTGAGACATTGAAGCGATTATTCATCTGTAAACATTACTTGAAAATTATTGGAATAATTTAGAGTTAGAATCAAAATTTTTAGAGAGCTCTGAGGTGGATACCAGAGGTGGATACTGTTCATCGATACCGTTTTCCAGTATTTTTTAGAGACGTGTGAATACTCATTGGCAAATACATTAGCAAATGCATGCTCTTGCATTTTTCATTCTCTAACTTAGCTTTTTCTCCGGGCGTCTACATTGGGAGTGGTATCCTTCAACCTCCTTCGTTTGTAGCTATCCTAGCACTTGGTTCGAAATGTCCACGCCCAATTCAAGAACTGTTTTTGCAGTTCCCGGAAAAGCGACCTCCTGTTCACGGCAGATTCACACCAATTTACGGTCTGCTCTAGATGGGAACTTCTTTTTATTTCCACAATTTACTCGTTTCGAAGAAGAGACCGGTGTAATTTCTTTAAGTTTTTTTAAATTCGCAACACAACATACGTTGAAACTCCCTGTAAGCGAGAAATTTCCCAACCTAAGTGATTTCCTGTCCTCAAAAGTGTGGCGGCTGCACTTTTTTAACGTCTGACATATTAGGTTCGTGTCCCGTTACGAAATCTGAAAAATATTCGAATATTCTTTTAAATCGCCTTCTTCCTAGCATAATTATGTTGAAAAGTTCAAAAATTGGACTGTTTGCTCAGTAATTTAATGTCAACTTCGACAGAACTTTAAGAAGTGAACGAAACTCACCCAAATATTCCACGTTAAGAAGTTTTATTCCGCAATAGAACACAATTCATCAATCACATGGACTTTAGCACCTAGCACTTTGCATACCAATTTTCTGCCTGGAAAAAAGGTCATAACCATCGTTGTTTTATGGTGAATTAATTAGGTAGATCCGAAAAATAAATATTACTCTGTGAGAATTGGTCGAAGACTATCGTAATGTTTTAATTTTTTTGGTCTGGGACTGTGTTCGTGCTGCTATTTTGTCCCCATCATTCAATTTCTTCTAGAATATGGCCAATCGGATTGTCGGCGAAGCACATTTGAATGTGTCATTTCATCATATGGGAATTCTTTCGGATTTTAGTGTGAGCTTCTCTCATTACCCGTGGGTCCATTCGATTTGAAACTCTTTTATTAACTGGACTGTTCGATCATCAATTACAGTAACCCGTTGGTCAAAACCAATCAGTCGGTCGTGCAGTTCATTTTCCCAGACTCAACCATTGGTCTTTGGAAAAACCGAACTATCATTTCATCTTTGACGTGTTTGAATTAGCTGACAAGGTGCAATTTGTGATGGACATTGCTTTGACGCTTCAATTATGTGTAGTGGAAATATTTCTTAGTAATACTAGACATGAGCCAACAATCTAATAAAAACAAGGAAACAATTTTTTTTTGGGTTGGGGGGTGAAGGCAATTTACGCCCGGAGTGTGGGACTCCTAGCAGCGCATGCTACCATACTACCCTCTAAACACCCCCCTGTCAAGAGATCCTAGCCTGGAACCGTTTGATACATTACTTCGGGTTAGGCCTCTTTTTACTTCGCCCTGGGGCGCCGTCAGTCTAGAGAAATCTCCCTCCAGCGGGAGGGGGTAGGATGGAGGAGGACTGCTGGAAAGGAGACCCCCCAGACCCCGCGCCCAAGGTTATCCATGGTACACTTTTTGGCAGTAAGTATTGCCCGAGAGTAATGTGCCACGCAGGTCCATTTGTCGAAACTTTTCAGCATTTCTCCGACCAGATTGTCTGGAGAAAGCTCTCCCATCACCTCCCACAAGTCCTGCCGCATCCTGTTCCACCTTCTACAGTTGAAGAAGGTGTGACATGCGTCATCCCGTTCCCCTGGGCAGAAAATGCAGTCTGGGGACCGTGATTTACCAATCTTGTGCAAGTAAGACTGAAAATACCCATGCCCACTAAGAAGCTGGGTAAGGTAATAATAAGACTCACCGTGTCTTCGATTTAGCCACGATCCCACGTCCCCTATAAGGCGGGCAGTCCAGCGGCCATTAGAGTGGCCTTCCCAGGACTGTTGCCACTCAAGTATTGTGCGCTGCCTCTCCTCTCGATTGACAGCATATCTTGAGTCCTCCACTTTTCGGTCATAAATTCTCCGTCGTTCTCTAGCAAGGAGGGCGATGGGTATCACTCCTGCGATCACCAACACCGCCGACTCAGAGACAGTGTGATATGCAGACGCAACCCGCAAAGCTCCTCGTCTCTGTACCTGGACCAAGCGCTTTCGGTGTAGCTCCTTACTGAGAGCTCCCGCCCAAACCTCAGAGCCGTACAGTAGCACTGACTGTACAGCACTCATGAGAAGTCAGCGTTTGCTCGGTGTGGGCCCACCGATGTTGCGCATTAGGCTACTTAAAGCTGAGACGCCTATCACGGCCTTTTTCGCCGTTGCCCTGATCTGTTCCGAAAAGCTCATTTTGGAATCGATCAATAGTCCCAAATCTGCATAGCCGACTAAGCGCGACTCATCTGGCAGCTCAAGCCTCAATAGTCCGTCATATGTGGCGTTCCACAAGTGCGCTACACCAGACGTTATCTCCATACTGCGTCGTCCATCTTGTGTGTCATAGAGCAGTCTGCGGTCCTTTAAATAATCCCTCAAAATCCGCATCAGATACCCTGGCAATCGGAAAAAATTTTCCAATGTGCCAAGAATATCCGACCATCTGGCGGAGTTGAAGGCATTTCTGACGTCAAGCGTCACTAGCAAGACAACTCGTTTTTCAGTTTTGTGGGCTTCGGCTCGACGGACTGCATTCACCACTTCCATGATGGCATCGGAAGTAGATCGCCCTGCTCTAAAGCCATACTGCCGAGGAGATAGATCCCCTGCAGCACGAATTGCGTCTGTGAGTCTGCTTTTGATGAGCTTTTCGAACACTTTCCCGGCTGTGTCCAGCATACAAAGCGGCCGGTATGTAGAAGGCAGCCCGGGGTCCCCTTTTCCCTTGCTGATCAATGTGAGCCTCGCCACCTTCCAACGAGATGGGAACACACCTTCTCTCAGGCAAGCGTTGAACACATTGGGTAGCAAGTCAGGACAAACGTGGAAGACCATTTGTAGCACCTCGGATGGAATGCCATCTAGTCCTGGTGCCTTTCGAGCTTTCATAGAAAGCATCGCATCCTCCAGCTCATTTTTAGTGAACGATGGACATTCGCCTGAGTCGACCTCGTGGGCAGCATCAACACGAACAGGGTGAGTTGGAAAAAGCACCTGCACTATGCCGTCCATCTTATCTGCTTGAAGTAAACACAGCTTCCGTGAGGTACCGAGCTTGCGCCACACTACCTTGTAGCCGGGCCCCCATGGATCCCTGTTCACGTCGTCCACAAGTTCTCGCCAGCAGCGTGCCTTACTCTCATTAATGAGTCTTCGGAGTTCTTTCCTCGCTGATCTGTATGCTGCTGTCCTATTGGATGCTTCCTCTACGTTTCTCGAGCGCTGAGCTGCACGTCGAAGTCTGTGACACTCGCCTCGTTTGTCTGCGATATCTTTTGACCACAAATGTACAGCAGGCCTGTCGTGTCGAGGCCTCCGTCAAGGCATAGATGAGCTACAGGCAGAAGTGATAAGGTTCATCGTTCACTCCACCATTCCCTCGACTCCAGCCCTTCCGTTCCCCGAAGGGCATCCACCTTTTAGAATCACATCAGCGAAAGTCTCCACGTCCATTTTTCCGATATTCCACCCGGGAGTGAAAGATCGTTGAGACGAGCGAGGAGTGGTATCGCCGATCTCAAACGCGATGTATTGGTGGTCACTCGCTGAGTAATCCTCGAGTACTCTCCAGTTCGACGTCGTCGAAGCGAGGGACTCCGAGGCGAATATCACATCTGGGATTGTTCCTTCGCAGCCCCAGCGCCGGAAGGTCGGTACATTACTGGTATTTAAAACCACCAACCCAGTCCTCACCGACATGTCCAGAATGCGTTGCCCTCTGGAATCGGTTTGAGACATGCCCCACTCAACGGCTCTGGCGTTGAAGTCTCCTGCTACGAGTACTTTGCCATCTGTGTTCAAAACAGCATCCTCTAGCGCGTCCAGTCTATTTTGAAAAGATGGCATTGACTCATTCGGCGTCCGGTATACGCTAAAAATCGTTATACCCGAGCACTGAATCCACACGAAACCGTCTCCTCGGCCGTGACCTTGGATCTGGAGTCGCATGCTGCCACGAACCCAAACGGCAGCAGTATGGGAGTCATCGGAGAACCAGGCTGGTGAGGTCTCATTTCGATGTTGTTCGCTCAGCAGCAGCAGATCAGCTGCCTTTTCTCTGGCGAACTGCTCTAACAAATCTTGTGCATTGATGCTACGGTGCAAGTTAATTTGAAGGGCCCTGATCATCACCTTAAAGCTGCTTTTACTTTTGCTAGTGCCTCTCTAAAGATTGGGCACGCGCCTGTTCCTGCAACGTGAAGGTGCTCTGTCGGTTGAGAGTTAAGATGATTACATAGCAAACAGCGCGGAGTCTCAACGCACTCTTTTTTCTTATGCGCAGGCGCTCCACACTTAAAGCAAAGCATACTACGGTCAGGGCCCTTGCAGTTCGAAGTGGTGTGCCCGTATCCAAGGCACCTGAAGCATCGTACTGGGATGGCGCGGCGGCGAATTCGGCACACCACCCAGCCGATTTTTATTTTTCCTTTGGCCAGGAGTTGTGTAGCATCTTTCTCCGTTACTTCGAGTATGGTCAGCCTTTGCCCTCGGCGATTCTCTGGAGAAAGCTTTACTTTTAATACAGGTATTCCAAGGAACTCTTTTTGAATGGCTTCTTCGACCTCAGCCGGATCGGCGATGCAGTCCAGGTCCCTTACTTCCAATGAAGCTCTTGGCTCCAAGGTAGAGACGGTGGCTTTTGCCCCAAGGACGTCCTTTATTTTGTCGCGGAATATCGATTTATCGGAGGAGTCCGCTCCAAACTCGACGAGTAGCCCTCCGGACCTCGTCGATCGTAGAGTTTTAATAACCGTCCCTGTTTCCTCCGGCTTGACACTCTTGCGGATATCGCGTAGAACGTCAGAATAGTTCCTTCCGTCAGTGGGCTTCACAAGAATGGCGTCTCCAAGGACTCTTCGCTTTTTTCTTGCTGGTTTCTCCACGGTATTTGTCGTTGTTTGAACAGGCACTGTTTTTTGGCTAAGCGTATGTTCGCGTTTTGCGGATTTTTTTGCCGCCTTAGATATCATGAGTTGGAAGGCGTCTTTTCTTTGTGGCGCTTCTTTTTCTGGCTCAAAGTTCTCTTTACGCCTTCTCTCCTGTTCGCTCTCGAGAGGACTAGCAGCAGTCCTCTTGATACTGGGAAGGAAAGGTTGGGTGACTTTGGGTGATCTGGATGTTCTTCTTCCAACTTTTTCCAGAGTCTCCTGTAATGGCAAACTCGATCCAAGAGGTTTTCGAGCTCAATCACTCCATTTTTTACATCTTTACTGATTGTTTTTTGGTTTATGCACGCTCCTTGCATACGTTTGAGGATCGCATAACATTTTTTAGTCAACCGTTCTTCCTCGGAACGGTTCTCCGAGATAAACTCCTTAACAAACAGGTCTTTTTCGCCGACTTTCTCCTCCGGGAGCTTACGTTCTATGGTCTGCGTTCCTCCTACTGAAGTCGATTCAGCAGTAGCAACCTTAAGAGTGAGGTGGTCGTAAACCTCCGGAGCCGCATTTACTACCGGCCCATCACTGCTCTTTCCGCTTGGGGCTGAATGAGACCGTGGTGGTGAACTCAAGGTTTTTCCACTACGGGAAAACACGCCAAGATAATCGTTATCGTTGTCAGAATTATGTTCATCGGCTCGTTTGTTCGTCTCCTCTGCGTTATTCTGTTTATTGTTGTTGTTGTTTTTATTCATTTTGTTCTTAAGGGTCACCCCTCAGAGCCGCTATCTGCGCTCGGATGTGTAGTCGCCATAATGATCCCATGGTTATCTATGCAAGCAGGGAGGCCATGCGAGGGTTGGCACCAGCCCTTATGGAGTCAGGTGCTCAGAGCCAGATCAGCGTTAATCGGGAGTACGACTCAACCGAACCTACACCACCAACTCAATGGTGCGAGCTTTGAACGTACTCTGAGGTCTGCCAAGGTTTTATCGGGACGGAGACGGCGTGATATTAGCCTGGAGCCGTTCTCGCACGGGTTTCACCCCGGCGGTACCGCGCAGAAAGCGACTAGGTCCAGAATATCATGGCCGCCAGCCCACATGCGTCAAATAAAGTTGAGAGTCAAATTATAGTCTGGGTTCGGTGCTGTGTTCCCATTAGTCGCCTCTTACGACAAGTTGGGTTGCTGTGGATGTATTCTAGCCTCCCCCATCCACAGGGGTGTGGAAACAATAATATTTTAACCGTCGATCGAATCGTGTTTCCCTGGTTTGTAAAAACCGGTTGAGAGAGATAAGCCTAGTAAAGACGGACACGTGCAATTCCGAAGCAACCCGCGATAAATAACACACGTATCGCACTCTAATCATTCTCTCTCTTTCGCTCTCATTTTCATTCATTATTTTGGAGTTTCATTTTAGGCGTAAGTTTCAAATGCACGAGTTTTCTTGTCACGATATCGCCTGGAAGATACACCTCGGCAAACAACACATAGAGGACGCATTCCGAGCACGGAGCCTGCGATACTCTTCTCTTTATGAATGAGTGGTGTTTTTGAAAACTCATATTACATTTGTATATTAACGTTAAGAAATGAAATTGTTTATTTATATATAAATAAACTCTCTCACTAGCTGTTATTCTATAAAATTATTATATTTGAATACTCAAACTTCAAATGAAATAACGTGTAATGCATAGATCTTTAATCTTAAAATCTTGATTCAGAACACTAATTCTAAGCTTTGAAGAAGATAAGAGAAAACTATCAATTAAAATAATTATATTACAGTAGAGGATCATTACCCAATACTTGAAAGCTTTATTATTGGCATATGAAGCACATGCTTGTTTGAAAAAGACAACAACTATGTTGTCGCAAGCGAAATAAAACTAAAGTCTTCCAGCAAAGAAAAATGTCCGTCTAAGGTTTCGAAATGTGAGTTCCTTTGTACAAAGATAAATTTTTATCACTCTTAGGTAACACTTATCACAAAATATGTAACAAATGGTTTAATCTAAGTGAATGTAATATAAATGTGTTGAGCGACGTTTCTAAAATGGGCCACTGTCCAAAGTTTCGTAGGAGCAATATGAAAAATATTTTTAAAAATCTTGAATTTGACGTTTAAATTAGTTACAGTAGAATAGACGGCTACACAAATGCCCACATTTAAGTCATGTTGCTTGCTTGCAAGTTGAGCGGAGTTAGTGGTCACGCACGTTAAAAGTTAAAGAATTGTTGAAAAAGTTAATTTCTTTTACTTCCTGCTCATTCATTTAGGTTCTTCGTTAGTTTCTAGTTAACTCCAAATGATGCATCACAAGAACACTTACAATGCTATGGAAATCAACTCTGCGGTTCCAAAGCATTCGATGGAACTCATTTTAAAGAAAAACTGCCCTACATGAGATCGACTTGACTGCATTGCTTGTTTCGCGAGAAAAGTTTTTATAGCAACGGAGGATATGAGAATGCTCGCCTTGTCAAAGAACACGGCAACACTGTCCGCACCAGTGGATATCAAGCCAGTGATAATGGAAGAAAGTTAAAGAAAAAATTTGCCCAACTATGCAATGATCCTTTCTCCGTTCTCATTTTTCATTCAGCTTAATGCAAAGTACTCCCGCGAGATGCAATAGCCGCAAAGCCCAAGCCTCCAGGTCAAAGTAAATGCTGCTACCAGTTTTGCATCTAGCTTTAAAATATTGCGAATTCCAACGCTCACTCGAGTTTCATCTGTATCCGTTCCAGCAATCGCAGAATGATTTCGCGGTTTGGAATTTCGACAGGGAGATTGTGGCATAATGACGGAGAAAGGTCGTTGCCGTTTTGACTCGTTAAACTAATTAAAATAGACTTTTGCCAAACGATGCTGTGGGGCGGCCAGATCAGTCCAAGTTCAACTTGGCCTTTTATTAAAATCCTAAATGAAAAAGTTACATGCAACTCAATGGTAACAGCAGTAGCGCAAGTAGCGCATGCAGAGGCGTATGTAGATACATACAAAGTGGCTTCTACTCGCTGCTCGGCAAGCATTTTCATCCGCTTTTCCTTCTCTTCGCGACCAACCAAACGCAGCCTTTCACTCAACTTCATTTTCAGCTCGCAGCCACAATGCAGTCATGATAAACTACCGGAGCATGATGGCTACGCCAAAGAAGCGATTTTATGAGATATCGACAGAAATTTAATATGATAAGTGATAACTAGTAAAAACTCTCGACACCATGACAGAATTCCAATCTGCGAGGCATTCCGGCGGATTTTCCCAACGCTAGAGTTTATCCTAAATATGATGGAAAAGCGGTTGCAGTTGTTTCGTAACACAGTCAAGTCATACGGCGTTGACTGCATTTTGCTATGTTGTCGCATTAATTTCTCTGATTGCATATTACGGCACTTTTCCACTTTTCCAATTCGAATGAAAATTTTTAGTGCTTAATTGCGTTTACGTGGCTCGAGGCAAAGAAATTTGGGAAATCATGGATCAATTGAATGACCCATACCGCGTCTATATGCAATGCATTCTGTTTCGAGGATTTTTCATAAGAAGAAATGAAAAGAACTTCCAAAACAAACAGTTTTTGCCACTTCTCCAAAAATTGTATCAGTCGCTAAATAAAATGGCTCAAGTTGTTAATTTAAATCTGCATTTCTATCAAGTGTGGTCGCAACTAGATTTAAATTTATTGTAATAGAGAGAAGAAAATTAAATTGTGCAATGCCCTTATCAGAATTCAGGATAACGACAAAGGTATATAAATAAAGATAAAGAAAAGATGGAAATTGTTTTGCGTAATACACCAGGCAAACTCGAATCCTTGTTGTTATTTACAACTACAGCGCACTATGTCACGAGTATATATAAGTATGCACTTATAAACTGCCTAAACTTCAGGCATAGCGTAACAACAAACAGCGATAACACTCCGACCATCATCCAATCTAACGGATTTTGCAGAATTGTATGAGCGTTAGTAAAAATATTAATTTTTTGCTCGTTTTGTTTACAAGCACAATGTAAACAGTTAGACAAAATAGAGAAAAATAAACATTTTTACGAACACCAATGCAATTCTCCAGAATTTTTTGAATACCGTTAGATCGGTCGTTTGTTCGGAGTGTTAGCGCTGTTTGTTGTTACGCTTTGCTTCAGGCTCCAAATCTAATGCCAGCACGTCATGCGCATTAGTAATTAGGCCCAAAAGTGAAAGCTTTTGGCCCCCGATGACACTGCAGCTGCGGCGTCATCAGATCACTTCGTTTCCAGACACTACAAGCGACACACGCAATAGTTCCCGCTATCCGCCATATCTACGCCCACGTTCAACTTATAGTACAGTGATTCAAATGAACAACTAATAAACAATAGCATTAATGTGAATATAATTTGTCAATATATAAGTGTGTAAATTCAGTTAAATTAAAATAATAAACACTGCGTTACTCTGTGTCGGGAAACTTTTATAAGTTTATACAATATATGTGTCAATATAAAAACAAAAATAAAGCCGACCTAAATCAATAATAACAACAATTCTAACAGGCAAGCTTCACGCTCATTTTCACCGTGGCCGGTTGCTGACCGAAAACTTAATATTATGCAACTGTAATGTCCCAAAAATATCGAGTCTTCATATCTCCACACTACTTTTATTTTTTTATCATTCGATGAGTGAGATCCTTCAAAGTAGTTCCCATTTGATTGATCCCTCTCAGCGGTGTTTCCACTTCTGTAAGCAGTCCTGGAAGTAAGTTTCTTCATTGAACCGATGTCCAGTGAAATACATTTTAACCTTCGGCATACAACATGAGGTTATATTAACACCAGGGCTTCAAAATGTGTCAAATTTAATGTGAAGCACAACCAAATGTGTTGACTTTATCCAACATTAACTGCAGGTTGAATGTTGGTGCATCAATTGACAGTTCTAAATAAGTGCTGCTAGCAATGCTGCGGTGGATTTCCAATAATTAGTTTGTGGCTATTTTTCTCCCCACGTTGTACGGTACGTGGCAAAATAGATTCATTAGAGTCGGATACTGAGGCAATTTAATTGCTTAGATTCTTCACCCTCGGTACATCGATTAACCGTTATTTATTGGTTTATATTTTTCAACAAGGTTTTCATGCATGGTGCAATGTGATATCCTTTTATTGCTTTATGAGGTTGTATGTATCACAAGGGTTCCTGTATGAGTCTTGGATAGAGACTACACTAATTACATTATGTTACCCAGGATTATAACAGATAAAGTATTTTGTAGTGTTTAATGTTTTCAACGAAATGTTTAGGGGATTAGAAAAAGCCAACAAAATAAAAGGATTTCAAATTATTATTTGAAAAATGTAGTTTTTGTTGCAATAAAGGTTTTATGTAATGTAGTTTTTGTTGCAAAAATTAAGGTTTTAGTGAAAGGTATGTGTTGATTTATGTGCTTATTCGTTAGTTGCACAATTGTCATCATTTCTGACATTATTTTATTTTAATCAAAGGTACATTCCATTGAAAATAGCCAGGAATTTATCGAATGAGCAAATTTTAGCTGCTTTGTTGGAGGAAACTGATTCTTTGTCAGATTAAGAACTGTGATAGCGATCAGATCACATTCACGAGGCATTTAACGCATGCAGCGATACAGACGTGGAAGACGACGAAACGTATGCAGAATCATCTTTGGATAACGTGCTATCACGTCTCAACTATTTATTCTTGACTAAGATGGGCAAAACTAAATTGTTTAAGTTGCACCGACGTACGGACAAGAATTGAAAACATAACTTCACATTTGCCTGGATGTTAAAGCAAGACAAGAAAACCCAAGTAGAACGTTTCGAAACCTTTTTTTTTTCAGAAGAAATTGTGGATATGGGTTTGAAATATATAAACCAGAAGATTTCCTTGATATTGGCTAATATTTCCTCCACTTCGTCAAACAAAGACAATGACAAAGAAGAATTGTAAGCCGTTTTTGATTTTGGCAGGCTTCAATAGGTCCGAATAACGATGCTAATGGAGTCGAAATATTTAAACAAACGATGTCTAGACAAAGAATTTGGTTTTTGGTCAGCAGTTTGAGATTTGATGATCAACTCAAACGACAAGAACTGGTATAGATTGCTTGATCCCGATTCGAGATAGTTTTGACATGTTCGTTAACACCTGCTAAGGTGCTTATACACCGTCTAAATATTTGACGGGTGATGAAGAACTAGTTTTCGAGCAAAATGCTCTTTAGATTACGCACAATTGCCCATACGCAGTTAGTAATAAGAAGTTTGATGTAATAGACTGTTTGGTGAGGTGAGTATCAGGATCTGGAAGAAACATAACCACGGATAACTTCCTCATGAACTACGAAGCTGCTGTAAACTTGCTTTAGAGCCGCAAATTGACTGCTGTGGGGAAACTTAGATCGAACAAAGCGTGCCTTCCACCTCAATTCAAAGCTAAACGTGAAGAAAATGTTCTCCTTTAGGATTTCAAAAATATATTACCATTGTTTCTTATGTACCAAAGATACGAAAGTGGGTAAATATGATGTCTGCACTACATCATACTAACCAGGTAGATCCAAAAAATGGGGACCAAAGAAAACAAGCTATAACAAGCTAAAAGGAGGCGCTGATGTCGTCAATAAATTAGCTCGAACGTATGATGTTTAACGTAACACTAACGGTGTTTCTCAATGTTAACCCCTGCTAGTTTAAACTCCTTCATACTGTATCAAACAAAAAAATCTCAGCGATTGGCAACAGTCCTGGGCGCAAGAAACATGGGGAAGTTGGACTGCACGTCTTATCCCTGACCTGAGGCCGTGGTTCAGTCGAGTGCATGGTGGGACCGATTTCTACTTGACCCAGCTCTTAAGCGGGCACGGTTGTTTTCGGTCCTACCTGTACAAAATTGACAAAGCACGGTCTCCTAACTGTGTGTTTTGTGCAGGAGAGTTGGATGACACGTGTCACACATTCTTCTACTATAAAAGGTGGAGCCAGCAGCGAAGGGACCGCCTCAGCGAAATTGGAGAGCTCTGTCCGGAAACTATGGTCGGAGTAATGCTGAAAACAGTTGACAATTGGAATCACGTGGCGCAATACGCTCGGGTGGTGCTGATATTGAAAAAAGCTTTATTGGAGCACTGGGAGGCATCGGGGATGGATGGATCTCTTTTCTAGCACTTCCTTCCTTTCCCGTCCTTCCCGTTAGAGAAGAGGTTCCCATAATTCGAAGGCGCCTCTAGGCGTAGGAACACGAGGCCTAGCCCGAAGTAATGTGTGAAACGGTTCCAGGCTAGGTTCTCAGGTTGACAGGGGAGGTGTTTAGTGGGTAGTCCAAAAGCATTTTGCGTCTGGGAGTCCCACACTTAGGGCGTAAACAGCCTTCACATCCCTACCACAAAAAAAATCAAACAAAAACGGTGTTTAGAAGAATAAGACCAACCTTAGAAAGGAATTTATCAAGCGCTTGACACTTTCATGGCTTGAAGACGATATCAGCAAAAGGAAAGACAATCCACATATGCCACGTTATATAAGAAGACGCGTTCATGAAATTTTGAATGCAGAAGTCCCAAGACTAGCACCGAAGCTACCAAGAAGATCACAAAGATGTTCGTTCTATCCAAGGAACAAATACAGGAAGACTGTCAACGGCTGCTTCAGTTGTTATGCTCCTATGTGTAAAGAACATAAAAACTATTGTTCCAAATCTTTACTGATTTTAGGAGCAAGTTTTCTTGGTTTTATTGACGTGAAGATCTGGTTGTACTTTTTTCAATAAAGCCAATAATGTGTTTAAGTTTATATAAAAGAATGAAACATTTTTACAAAAAAAAAATTTTTTCATTTTTCCGAGACAAGAACATCAAGTTGATTTTTTTGCTAGAGTTATGAAATTTTCAAATTTTTTCAATGAATGTTGATTAATAGCATATTTTTGAGTTTTTTCATTAGTTTTTGTTTTAATTACTTATAATTTAAAAGGTTGGTCACGCACGTTCTTTTTCATATATGCACAAAACAGAAACAATATTTTATGGGGTAAATCTTACCCCACGATGTATAGGTAAGGAAATTTTTCACGTTCTATGCCGAAGGTTAATGTGCCAAAGAGCCAAAAGTCGTGCAGAATTATGTAAGGAAAGCACAAAGGCTGTCAAAGCCGTGCAACTTGATGCATTGTCCCAAGTTGTTACAAAAGTTTCCACGAAGGCGCTGGCGAAGCTTTCTGATGCAACTATGCACCGCTTGACAAAAAATGTGGTCGTTTTCTTCTTACTGCATCAAACTTTTCATTTCTTCCATGTGAAGCTCTTCAGTGATCCTCCGACTCTCGGAATATATTCGTAGTACACAACACTTTCAGAAACAAAGAAAATATACAACATGATCTTGACCTGTAGGATGCTTCCTTTTTATTTTTAAAATTTTTTATTTACGAAATCAATTTTTGACTGTAATCGTTCGCCCTTCTTCAGAGACTTCGTTTATTTTCTTTACAAATAATGCTTAAGTAATAACAGGTCTAAGGATGCTTAATCTATAACGGTACATCGGTATATAACGGAAATATCTACGAGCTTCGTCAATTAATTTTCCATTGAAGTAATCCTTCAAAATGGTTCGAAAGGACAATAAAATCTTATGAGTCATTGATTGGAGAGTTAGCAAAGTTTAAAGTAAGTAACCCCACACTGCAAAGAATAAAGTATCTACCAAAGATTCAACAAGAATGTAACGGAATGCGTGAAATGATATCAGCCGTTAATACATCTACCCATTTGCTATTGCTATTCCCGAGTGTTCCGGTCATGGAAACATTAGGGTACATGATGGATCTTACACCAAAAAAAAGGAACACCCTCTTTGAAGACAAACCTAGAGAGTACATACAGCTTGCAAACGGGAACCGGATAGCGAAAAATGATATCACCTTTAAGGGGAAATTTCACAAGACTAAAGGAGTAGCGATGGGAAATCTCCTTTCACCATTCTTCGGCGAAACATTCATATAACGATTAGAAGAAGGACTAAAGAATAAAAACTTATTACTGAGATGCTGGACTTATTACTGAGATGCTGTGGACGATGTTTAAGCATACGTGAAAAGGATTGATTTGGAGAAGGTACTTACAATCAAGCCCATCAGAACATAACTTTTACAATGGAGGAAGAGAACGACATGCAACTATCTTTTCTACACACGGTCGTTAAGAGGACGCAAACTAATCTAATACTCTAAGTGTAGCGAAAGGCAACTCACACCCAGAGAAAGATATCAAACACATCAAATCATTCACAACGATTAAAAGTTTTCCCATACAGAGCCATGATTTACCGCTAAGCAAAAATATACATACAAGGATACAAGCAGTCGATGATTAAGAGAATGGCACGCAAGATCCAAAAGACCAGACAGCGGCAGGAGAGATCAACGTTGGCAAATGCCAGTACTGAAAGAAAAAACTGTGAAGGTATCAGCAACAAAATAAAAAATAAAATCAATCGGCATAAGTTTTGGTAACTGGCCGAGTCTTGCAGCAAGTGCAAGCAGCAGCTCAAAAATATTCTCCGATCACGGTGACACACAAGAAAAATCTGGCGTTTATCGTATCGATTATTTTACATGCAACGTAGTGTACATAGGACGATCGGGGAGACTCAGTGGCATGAGCATTAAGGAGCAAATAGGCCAAGCAGCAACAGCTTGGAAGAGGGGAAGAACATCAAACTTCAAGTCGGCCGTCGCGAAACATATCCGTAAGGACATGAGATAACAACAGGTGTAACAATCATCAAGTAGTTGGATGATGGAAACTGTTAGTCATGGTCATTCCAACTAATTACGTAAAGTCCTTTTAAAATATTGTAGACGAATCTAATACTGTTGAAATTATATTTTATAGCTTTAGTAATAACCTATGAAAATTATGTTTTATTACATGCATTAAGCCGATGTAGATTAAGGATCTGTAGAATTGTAAAGAAAACAGAACGATACCGATAACGATCATGGTCAAAAATCGATTTCATAAATGAAAAATTCACAAAACTAAAAGGAAACATCCTATCTTTTTGATCAATTTGAGCAACTATTACAAATATAATTACAAATATCGTCCGAACTTTGGAACGAATTTGGTTTTTGTGATTCAGAATGTCTCCACTATGAAAACAGTCGCTTGTTTCTGGATCTAAGCGATAAACCCACGATTCGGCACCAGTTATAATCTTCTAGAGTATATTTTCACCAATGGCAACCATTTCATAGTAGTCTTGAACGATTTGAAAGTAAAAATTCTAGTGTTTTGCCGTCAGTAACTTGGGGATGAACAGTAACTCCCTACGAATCATTCAACAATTTTAGGTTAAGATTTTCCACCCAGTAGATTTTGATATTTTAAGACCACTTTAGCGAATAGGCAAATGAAAATCTCTTCTATCTTCCATTCCACAAATCTTACAAATACTCTGTGTGCAAACTAAGACGTGTGGAGAAGCATGGTGTCATGGACTTCCAGAATAAAAGATAGACTTGCATAACCATAAATAATAATAGGCGGCCTCCACCTTTGATGTTCTTAGTTGGATATGTTGCATGGAAGAAAAAATTGCAGCACCCATGAAGTCTGCATCATTTTGTCACCATTATCAAGCAGTGCGAGTTTCAGATCTCAACCCGGTCAATAATGTCTCTGAGCATCTTGTTCTTTCTTTTCAACTTAGGTTGAAACCTTCTTTGGCGAAATGGCGGCGTTATTTATGGCAGGAGTTACGTGTTTTTCCTGACCACTTTGACGTGTAGCTCATGAACACGAGTGAACCGTATAAAAAAGTAAACCTTCACTGTCAGTTTTTCACATAGCATTCCGGTTTCCCCTGAGACACTTTGTGCAAGTGTTCTACGCGCAACTTATATTTGCGAAACAAGCGAATAGTATAAAAAACACTGGTGAATAACTTAACACGTTTATAGCTCAACTATCACTGGCTCTCTCCTTACATTCATTCAACTTTCATTATTTTTATTAGCTGAAATAGCATTACAATTAAAATTGTTGTTTCTAGACGATGAAAGCAGACATGAATTATTGGATGGATTTTCTTCAATTCTACGAATCTGCATGGGTTTTTTATCACATTGATTATTGTCACGATGCTGAGTTTATATACTATTGTCCATATACTGCAACTGGGGGTTCTGGTAACTGTTGCCGTAAATCCCACGATAATTATTCACTCGGAAACAACACAATATCCCTGAAAAAATCATTCTTTTATCTTGACACGGTCCACTCCTGGGCTTACAGTCACGAAATTCAACATAAATTTCCAGGGGATTTCTTAGGGGCATGTGTGTATGCTACGATACTTTCAGGACAAATCCGGTCGTTTATATTTTTTTTTTAATTTTTCCGTTGTCAACAAAGTTGTCTGGATATAAAAGATGAAGGAAACCCCTCTGAAATTGTTCCAGAGACATTTGATCAATGTTTCATACTTAAAAACATTCAAACACCATTTCCAAAAAACTGTTCCTAATTCCATTTTACCAACCAAGAGAAACCATGTTTACCTTGTGCTTTATGATTACTTTGCATTATGTATTTTTTATCTTCACTACCTCAATTCTCACATCTTTTCTTGAGAGGTTTTTCGTTCGAGTCGAACGTGCTTTCTTCCCCTACTAGAACTTTCACATGCTCAAAGCATTATCGTTCTTCAAGTTAGCCTGTTATCGCCCGACTGCATTTTCAACCCCAGAAAAGTAAGCCACTGAATTTCATGATTTTTATGGGTTGTTGCTCATGGGTTGAACGATCAACCCAGCATCATAGTGAGGCGTTTCTGTATTACACTATGTCAACCCAACATCCTATATCAACTCCTGGACGATGATAGTACATCGTTTGCTTACCTTGAATAGAAATATGCACTGGATACTGAGATTATCTGTTCTTTATTGAAGGAAATCAAAGTGTCTTTGTGATAGCCACTGCTTGACGCGAAGCTAGTCCTCGCGTTTTTCTACTGCTAAGGTCTAAGGAACAAATTCTCCAATCCGAAAAAATCGAAAAACTCGTGTCCAATCAGTGCTTAGTAATCGCTTCTCCTGTCTGTATGCCTCAGCTTTTGTTCACATAAATTCCCAGGTATATGCTCTCTATTTACTCGGTGCACATTGTTAGTACCCCAGCGTCACTACTAACAAGCGCTAAAACATCAAACCACAGCGTGACCAATAAAAAGTGCTAACAGTCTGGAAGGGCTTCCCAAAGGAAAAGATACGGATGCCCTATCTAGTAAATGAAGTGAGCTTTGCAAGATAGAGAGCTTGTAAATCAAATGACGTAGGTGCGTGTAGAGATCACGATAGCTATGTTTCTGAGCTTTTGTGAAAATAATTTATTTGATGTAATAGTCTAAGTGAGTAACTGTGAATGAATACCAAATTTAAGTTGTTTAGGCGCATCTCTCCGCACCTTCGCCTTGGTGTGCTTCATCAATGCATCGATTATCGTTCGATTAGAAGTTTGTTTGAAGTTTTAGCGCTCCTTCGTGATTAGGGCTTAGGAACTAAGAGGCTAACTTGGCGGTATCGCTGAATAGTTTTTTTGCTTTCAACTTCTCTGCTTCTCTGATGTGCTCGTTGCATATAGTTTTCGCGCGTCGCTTTCTAAATCGGTGTTCAGTTTATTAGAATCTTCGAATCTTTCGAAAATTTCGAATGTGATGCCGCAGCTCGCCAATCCTGTTCAAAGCCCTTTTTCTTTCGTGGAGAGTAGTTAAGGATTCCGCTTTGAGTCTTCTCTTCATCTTTTTTGATGTTTATAGTATTGATATCGAATGAAGACATCGAATTCTAATATATTATTCTATCTGATTATTTTTAAATCTTAAAAACGGTATTTACTTCTCCACTTCCATTGCCAAGGTGACATTTTTGTGTATTTTGTTTATCTTCCTTAGAGTTTCTTCCACTCTTTTTTTCCAATAGCAAAGATGTCATCCACAAATCGTAACTATACCCTTGGAAGAACGTGTTGTCATCCTCTGCTATCCCATGAAAATTTCACTTAAGAGAGGAGACAGTGGATTCCTTACAGGTACCCCAGATTTTTGTTGGAAAAACCATCCTCTAAAAATGAAAGACGTTTCAGACATACAAAGAGTCGCCAGTTCATAAAATTTTCTAATCCATTTTCGTTGTTCCCTGATTATGCTCTGTCTTGTCAACCACTCCTCGAATAAGGCCAATGCTTGTTTTACTGGAACGCTTAGGAAATCGGACTTCACATTGAAAGATACCAATATTTCGTCAGCTTCAATATGGTTGACTTTGCGTAGTATGATGATTAATTCTGTTTCTGTGCCTTTCACTGAGTGGCTGATTGGTGGTATAGAACACTTTTGGTACATTCTACCACCAGCCATTTCGCAATCTCACTTGTTAGGGCGTCCATGAAAGTTCTAATTTCATGCATTTGATGCGTGAAATTACGTATATGAAATTTCGGTAGGGACTTGATCCGAGAAAGTACTTGATTAGTCACCCATAACGCAATTTTACTTAGAACTGCTTCTCAACAGTCAGTCAGGGCCTCCTCCACTCCTTTTATAGAGTCCGGTAAGGGGTTCTTCTTCCTCATGGTTACCCGCCTTGACGTGCCGAGGGGGCCTACTAACTCCAATGAAACCAGCGACTACACTGCAGGAGACCTTCGGATCGAACCCAGCAGGCAGGCAAAGGGCGAGAAGTGGAGCAAAGAGGTAACCAAATTACAAATATGGAAGTACAACAAGAAGAAGCACCCACAGTATCCGGCATACGAGGGGGACAAATCTCCGGGGACCGGAAAACTGGCGTGATGGCACCAAGCACCAGTTGCCCAGAGCTATTGGGCCAGAAATGTACGCTGAGGAGCAGGGCGTGCATTTGACGAGTGACTGCAACAAAACAAGCGCAATGCCAGCTACCGCACCCACCGGGAAGACGGGAACGCTAAGAAGATAGGCACAAAGGAAACTGAAACGTCAAAACAGAATCGGGGAGAAGAGCTTCCCAACGAACCCTGGCACCAGCCAAAAAGCGGGAGCCAACCAAGGGAAACCTAGGAAATTGGCTGCTGCTGCCAAACAAGCTGTACCACCAACCGCAAAGGAAAAGGGTAAAACCGGACTTAAGCGGATGAGATCGGATGATAGCAACCAAGGCACTACCGTGGTTATGCACCGCATAGGTATTTATACCCGAAACGGAGCAGACACCGCAGGAAGCCTTCGAGACGCTTAAATTACAAGACACGGGGTATGAAACGGAAAGGTGCCACCTCTTCCCGGAAAAATAAGTTGCGAACAAAGGCATGGTCCTCGTACTGGGCTTGCGAAAAGAAGACGTCAGCATTCTAAGCGACAAAAACGGACGACTGAGTTTTGGCTTCACCCAGGTGACTGCCAAAGCAAAAGCGACCGAAACATTGGCAACAGCCAACCTGCTTAAGCATCTAGCAGATGGCAGCACCGACATAGCACTGATACAAGAGCCTTACCAGCTGAATGGAAAGATACTTGGAATCAGTGCAAAACAATTTAAAATCTTTGCCACAAGCGGGGTATGTAAAATTCGTAGCTGCATTATATGTCGGAAGAAAATTAATTTAATTTTTCTACCGCAGTTCAGCAACATGGACCTTACATCAGCGGTGTTCGACGGAAGGGACGGGCAGGTAACGCTGGCTTCGGAAAACCTACCGTTTGACTCTCCGATGCCAACCACCGAATTTCGCACCCTATCGGAGCATACACGGGGGAAGCCGGCCATCATCGGATGCGATGCGAACGCGCAACACGAACTCTGGGGAAGCACAAAGTGCAACGAAAGAGTTAAGCAGTTAGTCAATGACTTAATAACTACAAACCTCAACCTAGTAAATAAGGGCAACACCGACTTTTATAACAAAAAATAGAGCGGAAGTGATTAACGTCACTCTAATCACAACAAAGGCATTGGAGGATCTGCACGGCTGGAGAATATGTGACTCGACTAGCCTGTCGGACCACCAATGGATCACCTTTCAAGTGCGAAGAGGCGAGATGACCCCATTGGTCCACTGCAATCCTAGAAAAGCGGATTGCTCCGGCTAAACCAACGCTACAAATGGATATATAGGTTCACTCCAGGCGAATCCATTGAGAAGTCGAAAGGACATCGACAATGAAGTGAGATACATCACAAGTATACTGGTCGATAGTTTCAGTGAAATGTGTCCAACCACTACCGTCAAACAAAAAAAAGATAAGCTGGTGGAACAAAGAACTGGAAGAGATCAGGAAAAATACTCAAAGATTATTTAGAATAGCTCGCCTCACAAACCAAGATACGGATTGGGAGGACTATAGGCGAAATCTGAAAATTTTTAAAACAGCTGTAAGAAGAGCGAAAAGAAAATTATGGAATCTGTTTTTGCAGCATTGATATTGAGGACGCCAGCATTAATATTTTTTTTTGCAATATTCAGGACGGAAACGAGACATCTAGGCTAAGCAGTGCTCTGATAAGAGAACCACATGTGGACACGATGCTCCAAAAGGAGGACGGATCGTGGAAAACAAATAGCATAGAACGTCTCAAGCTCCTACTAAACCAACACTTTCCGGGCTCAACAGATGAGGAGACAGAACAAGTAAACAACGTGACTCCTTACCGTGGCTCCCCCCTCACAGAAATAGTAAGCGAAGAAAAGGTCCTTTGGGCCATCAATACCTTCGAACCTTACAAATCACCAGGAGCCGACAAAGTCTATCCGATCATGCTTATGAAAGCGGATACCACAATAATACGGATTTTGGTGAAAATCTATGGAGACTCTATAGATATCTATCTATAGATGAATCTATATCCAAAGGCTATATTCCTTTGGACTGGAGAGAAGCTAAAGTAGTTTTTATACCGAAGCTGGCAAAAGCCAACCACGACAAAGCAACGGATTACCGACTTATCAGCTTAACGTCTTTCAAGCTGAAAACCCCGGAACGCCTGGTGGATGGGTACATATAAAGCATCGTGAACATAACGTAGCTTTGCCCAAACCATTGAGGTTGGGCCATACTTCTATGGCCCCAACCAACACGCACACCTCCCGGGGCGCTCAACAGAGACGGCACTACACGAAGTCGTAAGCAGAATAGAGAAGTACCTAGCCATCAAAGATTACACTCTGGCGGCCTTCATTGATATCGAGGGAGCCTTCAACAATGTTAAAACTAAGAGCATAGTAGCAGCCATTCAAAGATGTGCAATAGATCTATATCTTACTGAATGTATGACGGATCTACTAGCTTAAAGGAAGATTACAGCCGAAGAAAACGGTCTTACGTTGAATAAATGGACTAACAGGGGTATACTACAAGGTGAAATAGTATCACCACTTGCCTAGGTACTCACAGTTAACCAAATAGTGGAAGACCTCAATGGGATGGGTTTCAAAACGATAGCGTACGCTGACGATATCGTTATACTGATAAGTGGAAAGTTCCCGGAAACCATGTCGGGATTGATGCAGGCCGCACTCTCACATCTTTTTGAGTGGGCGAAGCTAAACGGACTTCGCATCAATGCCAACAAAACGGACCTTATGCTTTACACAAATCGCCGTAAACCAGAGACATTTTCACCCTCGGCCATTGACGAAACACATATAAGTTTAGTAAACAAGGTAAAATACTTAGAAGTAACCATGGATAGTAACCTAACTTGTGCTCCACACATAGGAGAAGTCAGACGGAGAGCTACAGCGGCGTTCTTCACAATGAAAAGACGAGTGGGGAAAACCTGGGGAATAAAACCTAAAATTGCCCACTGGATTTACACAACAGTAGTGAGGCCTATAACCAATTACGGGGCATTGGCTTGGTGGCAGGCATTACAAAAGAGAATCGATGCAAAAGAGAGAAGATCCAGCGAATGGCCTGCCTTGGCATGACAGGTTCCATTAGGACTACGCCAACTGCTGCAATGGAGATAATGCTTAATCTCATGCCACTCGACAAATTCATCTTCAGAGAGGCATCACTTGCAAGCATCAGAATAAAATCCACATATGGGTTATCTAACCACACTCAAACGGAGCACGTATGCATATTGGAAAAAATGGTGCGGGATTGTAGACAGGCTCTCAAAACCGCAACAACCCGAGTAAATGTAAAACTGACATGGGTCCCTGGGCACAGCGGTGTAGAGGGAAACGAAGGAGCGGATGAGCTAGCGAGAGCTGGATCAGCTGACCAAAATGCCACTAGAATAGACACAATTAAAGTGCCACTAGCAACGGTAAAAAGGGAACTAGACGAAATCTTCTCGAAAGAGACAGATACGGCTTGGACTGACAGGAACGACTGCAGAATAATCCGAGCTCTTTCGCCTCACCTTAATAAAAAAGGACAAAACAACTCCTGGGGAAAAATAGAAATGGCGTTAGAAAATTAGTATTAACGGGCCATAATCTTCTAGGTCAACAGGCCAAACGAATAGGAATCCAAACGAATGACACCTGCCGAGCTTGCGGCGAGGAGGAAGAAAGTACAGAACACTTCCTCCTAGATTGCCCGAGTCTGGCCAACAAACACGTGACTGAGGTGTACTAGCGCAACAGAATTGGAACACTTGGCGACCACAGAACTTGGGGAACATCTTAGCTTCTGTAGGATGACAGGATGGACCATCTGTAAACAATAGTACTCCACATGGGGAGCTAAGGGCCAATTTCTGGCCGCTGTTAATTTCCAGCAAGTGGACGCCGGTACAATAATAATAATAATAATAATAATAAGGGGTTCTTCCTTAGCTCAAAGTTGTCTCGATTATTTAGTTTCTTTTGAATCATTCTCGAATCTTTTACGAGCATCCTTTCGTTGTTCATGACTATCGAATTGTTCATGACTATCAAATTCACAATGTTCTCGACTTTTATAATTTCTTTCCTGATGACTTGTTTGGTTTCCATAGACATATGTTTGATGGTTGTTTCCAGGTCTATTACAACGTCTTCCTTCGGTAGATATTTGTCCCTAATTCTAAATTTTAAGCCCTTGTTCATCCCTAATTGTACATTCGTTAACGGCTCAGATAGCCAAATCACCACAAAGTCATCTGTTGTATCTGCCCTTCTTCTAGGTGCATTGTTCCCTTGTTTAGTAAGTTCCTGAGTTTTTTGTTCAATATTTTTCTCCTTCTATCTTTCTCACATTCAAACACACTCTTTATTTTATCTAGCCCTTCTTCGGTTGTTTCCTTCATCCCTGTTTTTTGGTTTACTTGCTTAAGGTGGAGTTTTTGCTTACAATCGGTTAATACTATCTCTGAGTAATTTTTGTTGCAATTCCAGCTTATGTTCCTCCAGGCTGGGCACAATTCTCCGAGCTTTAGCACTATTTTCTATTTTTTAAACGATTTCAAGAACTGAATGCCTTCAGTTTATTCTACAATTGTTCGATTCAACTTAACTAAAGCTTAAAAATCAGAGCTAGATCAGGTCGGTACTACATAATTGTCGTTTCTCCAATGTATTTGCACTTTTGCAGTCGAATCGCTGAAGAAGATCGAACGATTACGGTCGAAAATCGGTCTTGAGTCGAATAAAAGAATCAAAAAATAAGAATGAAGCCTTTTGTTTCTATGCTCAGGATATGGCCACTTCCGAAACTCAAAACCCCGCCCTTAAGGAAGAGTTTTTTTTTATAGATGTGAAGAAAATTTTCAGCAAAATATGACGGCGGTCGTATTTTGAAAGACGTGTTTCCGAGAGCTTTTTTGGTACTCTACGACTTTTTCAGTAAGTATATAAAAAAGTGAGTGATGGGCGCAGAAAATTATATAAACAGTAAGCATTTTTCCAAACCCTTGTAGCGCTTTATTTCACAGAAATCGCAGGAAATCATGAATACGCCGTGTATAGTCTGCAGAGCATTGCACCTCATGTCAAAAATGAGGTGTAATGTCAAAGATGAGATGCAATCTTCTGCATAAAAATTGTCGTTACAATAAAATCAAGTATTCTATGTTGCTTGAAATAAAGGGTTTAGTCTGCATTTGGAACATTGTTTGTAGACTTGCGCATTTCAATTGGCAAGTTTTAAGAATTTGTATCCAGACCAATCCTTATCGTAACTGGGTAGCAAACGAATAAAGAAATTTAGAGTATATCGAAAAGTATATGAATATCCAATTTAAAACCATTAAATTTCACGTGAACTTCGAAGCATTGTTTTACACAGCAACACAAAAAAGTTCGAGAAAAAATTGAACAAATTTGAAGTTCTGGATCCAAAATTGATACAAAAGATATGAAGACTACGAGACAGTAATTATAGCATTTCTGTAAAGAATGCATAATAATTGATTACTTCATCATTAAGAAATGAATAATTTAATGCTGTTCCCTGAATTTCGCCAAATAAATTTTGATAAAAATTTCATACAATTTGAACTCATAATTAGTTTTCTAGGTTTTGGTTTCATTTTTACTTTGAAGGATTAATCTCTTAATTTTTCCAGACTAAACATATTCGCACAATTTATGTGAACTTTCCATCAGAAAATCAAAACCATAATGTGTGCAGTGATGAGAGAAAAAATAGAAAACTTCATAAAATGGGATTGAGACTGATGCGAATAAAATTTATCGGAAACCGCCTGTGCGCAATATTTTCAAAAAAATTTCTAAATCCGATGAACCACTTTCAATAAAGTTCGTTTATTATTCCACGACTCATGCCGGTCAGCTGAAGATACTTCAATAAAGATCAGTTGGAATTTTACGCTCTGTTTACTAATTCGAAAATTTTATTGAAACAAATGATTTAACAGTTCATCCCATACAACATAAAAATTCGAGTGCTTAGCATACATAATCTGGGATCACATATGTTAACCATAATCGAGCAGCTTTTTAACTCATACACATGAATTAATCGGGGTAGCAAGTCGATCTAGACTGGCATGTGTGAATTATAGCACCTGTAAAGAGTGTTTATTCGTTGAATTTGATGAATCACGAGATACGCATTTCAATTTTTTGCAAGCTGATTTTTTTAGGCAAGTGGGTGATTGGGTTTTTCCCAGCAATTGTTCAAAAACTGTCAACATTGCAAATTCCTTCAATTCGCATAACCTTCAGCCATTTTTGGCATACCAACGAGCTAACGAACGAAAGGTAGCTTAACATGCGAATTAGATACTTCGACGATGCTTCATATTCGTTAGAGCCATGGAACGAAATACAATAATTTGGGTTCCGCAAAGCTTGTACGTTTCGTTGGTGTGTGCAGGTCCATTGTGCAAGCCATCGTTCGGAATTCAACTCGACACGGATGTAGACAAGGTTTGGTAAGGCCACGTAACGCACTTCAGCCGTTTGCATAAGCTCCAGCGTTCCAGCTTAACTCAAAAAATCCAATGTCTGACTGACTTGAGCTCGGCTGGTGCAGAGCACTGTGTGAACCGCTCGTTGCAACTATCCAAAAGAATTCGATAACTGCTGATTGTGTAAGTGTCCAAAATTTGACGTCAAACAAACCCATAATGCCGCTTTGTTGCACACGTCTGATCCTCCAGGCACCATTGTACCAGAGATGTTAGTGGCCTAACCAATGATTCGTCAAATACCAACTCTAATGCATAAACATGCAAACCTCGAGCGCTCATATCTGCCTTTTACCTGACCTCCACCAACATTTGCAATAATCATTCGCATGCACCGCCAAAAAAGCTTCAGCAAGGTGTTATTAATTAACCGTTAAGTGTCTGGAATGCGCATGTGAACTTTCGAAAAAATTTTCCATTAGCGAAGCGAACCATCTACGGTTTTCGACTGTCCAGCTGTTCAGATTGGGCAATGGTTTGAACGAATGAACTTTATACGACCTGGCTAGTTATTTCATTCATGTTTTACTAAGGTTGGTATGTTAACCCGTTAGAGGCGCCATAAGTTACAGGTACATCAAAATAAACCCAACAGCCATTAATCGTGTACCTGATCACATACTCATGCTTTACTCTTAATTCAGCACCTGCCATTTCTGTACTTTCATCTTCCAATTTATCACCCCTAAATCGTTTTAAAATATGGTCAGGACCTTGTTGTTCCGAAAATTTCGTTATTTGTAAGTCCTATGTGTATTTTTGCGGTTGAAAGGTGAAGAGTATTTACGCCCAGAGTGTCGAACTCCCAATAGCATGCTCCCCTGTCACACCGCGAATAAAAGATAGTAGTAAGATTGGGCACTCTCAGATTACAGACATCTCTCTTTCAGCATGGAAGGTCCGAAAACGAAGGGATTCTTGAGAGAGTGAGGCCTTTGTGCTGCAAACGGAGGTGGTCTTGTAAGAAGTGGTTGTAAGAAGAATCAGTCTTGCGTGTTTCAACATAAAATTCCATTTGTCCAGTGAGATACAAGGAATTGTATGTTGGGTTCTGTGCATGCAGTTCCATTTGTCTTAGCATCTTTTCCTCCAACATTTCAATTATGTAGAAGGTGTAGTATGCGTCATATACAATCTCTGGTCAAAACAACAAGCCAACATACCGAAACTTTCCAATGTTGTGCAGGTAAGACTAAAAATACCCGTGCCTGCTCAAGAGCTACGTGAGGTTGTAATCAGCCTCTCCATACTTTTGGTTGAGCCACAGGCCCAGGTCCTTTATTAGGCACACAGTCGACTTGCCTTGTGTTTCGTTCCTCCACTTTTCCTACCGCAGAGGGAGAGTAATCGCACTCGTGAAGTAGTCGCACCATCGTCTTCATCCCGTCACAGGTATTTACTCCTATGTTCCTTAGCAAGGAACACATCGGTTATGTGACCGATAAAGCTCCAGCCGGCCAATCCGATAATAATATTGCAACCGTTTACCGTTATCAAGATGGACATTCAATTCCGATAGTGCTTCATAAGGTAAAAAAAATCATCATGTAAAAAGGTCATCGCCTACTGTCCCATCGGTTTTTATAGCAAGGGTATAAGTCTACAGCCTACTTTACGACTCGAAGGAGGGTAGGTGAAGTACAATTCTTACTTCAGGTGTCGCTAAGGGCTCTATCCTTAGCCCGGACCCGTGGAACATCTCCTACGATGAACTGTTGCAGCTTGAACTGCCGGATGAGTCACATTTGATCGGCTACGCGGACGATGTCGCGGCGATGGTCGCTGGATGCACAGTAGACCATGCGCAACTCAGACTCTATATGTTAATGCGGACAGTAATGGACTGGATGACCGCTCACAGTTTCAAGCTGGCACTGGAAAAAACCGAAGTGATCACCCTAACAAAGAAGAGAATCCCCAGAGTAAGGCCTATCAGTATTGGGGACGAGCTGGTTGAATCGAAATCAGCAGTAAATTACCTGGGCGTCCTGATAGAACTCGAAGATGAGTTTTTCCCAACAAATCAGGGCAGCAGCCGAAGGCAGCAGACGGTACTCACCCGATTAATGGCGAACATAGGGGGGCCCACCAAATCAAGGAGACGACTGTTAATGAGTGTAGTGCAGTCACTTCTAATCTACGGATCAGAACTGTGGGGCCACGCTCTCAGCAAGGAGTTACACCAGCAGCGGTTGGCATAGGTGCAGAGACAAGGAGCATTGCGATGAGATTCGGTCTCCGGGGTGGCAGTGCTGGTAATCGCGGGGCTGATACCCATCACCCTCCTTGCGAGAGAGCGCAGAAGTATTTACCTGCGCAGAGGCGAAGACCGAAGAGAAGAGATCATCAGGGAAGATGACCGTTGCTCTCTCAGCGATTGGCAACAGTCCTGGGAGCAAGAAATTGGAGAAATTGGAGAGCTCTGTCCGGAAACTATGGTTGGAGTAATGATGAAAACAGTTGACAATTTGAATCGCGTGGCGCAATATGCTCGGGCAGTACTGATACTGAAGAAAGCTTTATTGGTATGCTGGGAGGCATCGGGGATGGATGGATCTCTTTTCTAGCACTTCCTTCTTCTCCCGTCCTTCCCGTTAGAGAAGAGATTCCCATAATTCGAAGGCGCCTCTAGGCGTAGGAACACGAGGCCTAGCCCGAAGTAATGTGTGAAACGGTTCCAGGCTAGGTTCTCAGGTTGACAGGGGAGGTTTTTAGTGGGTAGTCCAAAAGCATTTTGCGTCTGGGAGTCCCACACTCAGGGCGTAAACAGCCTTCACCTCCCTACCACTTCACCACTCCCTACCCTGATGGAAAATGTGCGCCAACAGTTAAGGTGTATAATCTTTTTTTTTTTTTATTTTTGTTTGGGAGGTGAAGGCTATTTACGCCCTGAGTATCGGACTCCCCCGCTAACGGACTACCGACTAAACACCTCCCCTGTCACACCAAGAACCTAGCCTGGAACTGTTTGTCACATTACTTGAGACTAGGCCTCATTAATCATCGCTTAGCGCTTAAGGTGTTTAATCTGATTAAAATCTACTATAAAACACAACAAAAAGTCTCCCTTTTCGTTGCCGATTTTTTGTATTACATGACACAATTTATAGGAATAATACATGGATATGCATGGACGTCTACAAGCTTTTTTTTTAATTTCAAAACTCACGCCTGTGTCCATCAACAGAAATTATTGAAATATTAATAATGGTATGAGCAGTACAGCAGTATTAAAATGGTTCAAACATAAAAATAATAAGGAGGATAGCAGAGAAGATCAGGAAAGGCAGAAAAATGAAGACAAAATCAACACTGAGCACTCTACGCTAAGAAACAACATTTTGGACGGCAGTGACGTATAATGGAGGCATCACAAAGACACTAGGAAGGACCTTGAAACGATATAAATTGATACGGCTTAAAGATAACCGTAGCAAATATACGTTAGAAAACATCCTGGAATCCAGAAAAGACAAACGGCAGCCGCATAAAAGATCGGGAGTCTGTGTAATTAAATTTTCAAAATGTCAGGCAATGAATATGGCAATGAATACAGTAGAAAAGTAAGGTGAGCAAAATCGCATCGGCCATATTCGAGCACATTTTCATGAAAGGACATGACATAAAACCAGGAACGAAGGTTGCCTGAAACCAGTGGGTCTACGGAATTTTGTTTAAGCTGTTGCAACTCATCTTTATCATGACATTTGGTACAAACTTGAAGATTCTTTGTACCGTCGTATATTGAATACATAGAAACCATGAACCCGCATATTTAACATAAAATAAAGACAGCTGAAACCGAAAAATCTCAAAATCATTACAAAAGGCTATTGATTTCTTTCCACACAGGTTACTTCGTAAGTACGTTGTGAGTCAGAACACGTTGATTTTAGATTGCTTTGAAGGATTTGAGGTTGAGAGTATTCACTCATTTATCCAGGGCATTGACTCCTTAGCGCACTCATTTGAGAATCTGTGTGCAAAACCCATAGTTTACTTCGGAAAATAAGGCAACCTATGTAGCACCTTTCCTTACAAACCAAATTATGAGCATAGTATCTGAAAAATTCCAACGATCCCAAAATTTCATTGCACATATCACTTGGAACGCCACTAAATGTCCCATCTATACACAGATACAATCTATCTAAAACTAGAGCAAATTGAGTTGAAGGTAATTAACTTGCCATACTATCCTCAAAATATCGATGAAAATTGCTTTATTCTATTTTTTTCAAAGTGTTCTCCGTAAAGATCAATACACTTTTGCATTCCTTAAAGCCAATTGTCACAAAACCTTTATCACTGCTTTTGGGAAATCTCGAAAAGAAAACAAGAAGAAGTGGCTTCGTGCCAAATTAGAACTGTAGAGCGGATGTTCCATTATCTCGTTGCTATGACCGATCAAAAGTCACTTGTTTGTTAAGATGTCACAGAGCTTGCATTTTCATAGTGAACGTCGTTTGTTTTATTTTTCTCATTTCACCAAACACTCCGGACAAAGAAATGGTTTTGTACCATTCAGAATTGCCTATACTATATTGGTCTAGTGGAACTGTCAGCACATGAACATGAAGTCAAAATGTTTAACGCAGATACCTACCGTTAAAGGCTAATTCCACCGTCTTAACTGACGGGGTTGAAACACTGTGTCTGTCAACCACCAACCCCATAATCAGAAACAACATTCATTTTTGGATCCCATGTTTGTTTAAGCTTTCTGGATTTCCAAACACGTGCTCAACATGATTTCAAGCTTTCAAAACCACAACCACCAATTTTCAACCAGGATATGCTCCTCACTGTGTAGGGGGCTGACAGTAATCTTTTATGGGCGTCCCCAACTCAACTCTCATCGCGTTGCGTTTCTCTACAGTCCGAGAAAAACCCTCAGTTTTTGCTCCAGGCACACGGTACTGATTATCCATCAGCCAACAGCACCCCCCAAAGACTGAAGAAACTAAGCCGTAGCTCGGACTTTCAAAGGGGGTTCAAAACATCAAACATCGATCCGGCTTTCTTTCATTTTCCCTTGGTACGCCCCTGGTTCTCAGTGTTTTAGAACCCTCTACATGTCATCTGTCCTCAGTTCAACAGCTCTTCAGCTATCGTTTTTTCGTCCATCGCACATCGGTACGGCGTACTTCCACTTTGCCTCGGTAGACCCTGTTTCTGTGCGTTTTAGAACCCTCTTTGATGACTTTTATTTCTTTCTGCTCTTCCCAAATTCAATCTCCTAAACTTCCTTCCCCAATTCTTCACTTTTCCACTCTTCATTTCATTGATTCATCAATTCTTCAAAAATCGAACAACAAACATCGATACTTCAGTTAGTTTGTCATTCAACGTATTCACATTCCACAGAAAACCTAGCGACCACATGACTGCACACGTTGCAACTCAGCTTCAAGTCCACCGACCGGCTCATTTCGAGTTCATTGGCGGTAACACACTCTCTCCCTTCCCCTCTCACTTTACATAGGCTTGTTATGGCATGTGTTAGTCCAAAAAACAGGGCGACGTGCTTCTTGCATGACCAACCTTTGTCAACTTCGACTTGTCTTGGAAGACCTACAATAAACTCCGCTGCTATTTGTTTTCGGGCTCATACACATTAATCCATGATTCGTCACCTGTCAAAAGCTTATAAATGTCTTTCGAAGCACCGCCATTGAATTTTTCGAGTATTTTTCCAAACCGATTGACACGAGTAGTTTTTTGAGCAATTGTCAAATTATGTGGGATCCAACGCGAACGCATTTGTTCACGTCAAAATTAATTTACGTCATGGAGTAATTTATGTACAAACTAACAAGTCTCACGGTATTTCACATGACGACTTTTTATCATCAACTTTCTGGCAGCATCGATGTTTTCGGCGAAATAACTGATTTGAATGGCCTGAAGAAATCTTTTTGATGATTTTGGGCAACCTGTAGGATTGTGTTTTAAATGGGCAAATGGTGGAGCTTTGTGACAAATAGTCGAATTCAGTATATCAAAGCACTCTTGACTTGATAATATCACTTTTGATATTACTCTTGAATGTTTTTATTCCATTTTTTGGCCAAAAAAAAAGAACTCGTACGTCAAAGCGATTTGAAAACGTATATGCCAATTAATGTCAAAATATACTAATTTATTTGCTTTGGTTAAGACTGGTATTGCCATGGGCCAGAGGTGGAAGTATCATGTTTCTTGGCGAAAACATAGCTAATTGGCCTTACTTGACAGTTGACTTAACCTAACTTGACACTTGAGCTGCCTTAGACAGCTAGTCGCTGAAAAAGACCAAACGATTACGGTCGAAAGTCGACTTCGAAAATTATAACAAAAATAAACACGCGAAATTAAATGCAAAACTACCGTTTTTATTTTTTAGGTTAGATATATTTTGCGTAGATGGAATTAATCACAAATATTGAAATAGCCAATTATCTGGGGAAAAATTTTTTTTATTCAAAATACTCGGCCATCGGCTTCTTCACATTTCGCCCATCTGCCAGGTAATTTATGAATACCATGCCAGAAAAACTGCTTTGCGGCATACCATTCGTTGAGCCTCTTTCCGGTTTATTCGAAATCGCTGCTTTGCAAGCGCTTGCCCCATTGATGAGAAGAGCTGATTGTCAGGTGGCGCCAAGTGGAGAGTTGGAAAGTACGGCGGTGCAGAAGGACGGTCCATCCAAGCAATTTCACTGTGTCTTTCACTGGTTTTGCTGTGTGCGATGACGCGTTGTTGTCTAACATAATCACTTTACCATGTCTTCTGGACCATGCTGGTCGTTTTTCGATTAATGCGTGGTGAAATTTATCATTTGATAAATCCTCTTGCCGAAGCAATTTGGCCAGGTGAATTTGATTCAAAACCAATTTCCTCTCTTTGCTTCGAAGCAGCATTTCACAAGTGACTCTGAGATTTTCCATTTGACGTTCATTGAAATCGTGAGTTCATTTCCATTTGACGTTCATTGAAATCGCGAATAGGGTCACCATGCCATAAGTCAGGCGGTTCGTCCTCTTTGCATTTTTGTGGTCTACTAGAGCGGTCACTGTCTGTCACATTGAAAGTACTACTTTTAAATTGTCAAAACCATTTCGAAACTACCACATTTCCTAATTGATGGAGCGTGTCCACCATTTACCATCAGACGGTGACTTTCAAGGGACTTTATTCTTTTGGTTAAATAAGAAAAGCAATGTGTGCCGCAATTGGTCTTTTTCAAGTATAAAATTCGACATGATTGATCAACACGTGTGTGTTTGTAGCTAAATGTCAGATGATCGAAATGACGTATGTGTCAATAACACGCTGCATATTTTTTGCTGATGCCATCTCTTAGTAAATCCAGAAAAACTTATGTACACACCTGGTACTAACCCTCGTATATGTTTCTCGTTTCGTACATATAAGTTGTGAAGTTGTGAAGGTTATACCGGCGTGAAAAAAGTCAAAAATACCATTATATAGTAAAAATATTGTACATTATTTTGTATATGCGCTATAAACTCATCGGGGTAAGATAACAAGTTTCAATTGCCAATCACTTATAGTTTCTTAAATAAAGTTGAAATAAGAATAACCTTAAATAAAGTTTAAATGAAATGGCAAATGGGCTTCAAGTAAATAAAGGTATACTTAGAATTTCAAAATTGCTCAAGATATATTGTTTTCAGTTTATTGATCTCTCTTTTGCCTTCTCTTATTTCTAGAAGCATTAAATTTATCATGAACAATTTAGTTTTTCACTCAACTTATGCAGATACTCCCTTATAGAGTAAGACCCCTGTAATTCTTTACCGGGTTATACGGAAGTTGTATTTTAAAAGTGAATAAAATTCACAAAAGCTGTATGAAGTCATGCTCGGCGTTTACTATCTGCATCTGGAAATCTCAAAGAATACGTTTAGTGTCTATATAAAACCAGCAAGAACCCGACCCTTAACGGGGTAGGACTTGTCACAAAGCTGTTAAAAGCAAAGAATAAAGCATAAAGCAAAGAATTTTGGCGATAAAATATTATTCTCTGCATCGTCCTTATTCTTTCTCCCTGTTCACGTTAACGTAATGATGCACACTTCTTCTTCAGTATACGCCATTGGTTTGTATGGAGAACATTCCTTCTGCATAATAGATGTCGCATCTGCTTTAAGTCCTGCTGGTTCACTGAGCACATTTGAATATCGCTTTTCGCCACTATTCTCAGCTCAGTATTTCTGGCTCAGAGTTTTAGCACACCTAGGTGTAGTAGCTACCTCAGTGAAAATTATTTAGGTAATGCGTGAGACATACAGGATCATCTTATAGTATAACTTTGCGCTTAAAATGAAGTGGCTCAAACACTCCTTTTGGCCCATGTTTCAACCAACAGAACCAAGTCCGGAACTTTTTGACTGGTTACTTCGAGCTAAACATCGTGTTCCTACGCCTAAAAGCGTCTTTGGATAACGGAAATTCTTACTCAAACGGGAACGAAGGGAGATGTACAAAAAGGGAAATCTTCCACCCTCAATTCCTCTTGATACTATAGTATGCCTTTTCTAACCATCAGAGCAGCCCGAGCATAATGGACCGCATGATTTAATTTGAAAATTCTTGTAAGCGATTTTTTCGACTGAGAAGGTTACCATGCTCTTTGCTCCAAACTTTGCAAGCAAAAAATGGGTGACATGCAATAGGAAAAAATATTCGCAACTCTTCATTGCATGCACACAAAACAATCTTACTATTTGTAATCCTTTGAGGTAGCACAATCAGGCATTTGCTTGAAATTGGGTCACACAGTTACAAATGAACTTCCACCGATTGTACTTTGAGTACATTCTGAATTCTTAGTTTTATTTTCAATGGTTCTGTTTGCAAGGCGTTAGAGTCAGTCATTTAATCCTTTTTTGTTTTAATTCTTTTGTAAATTTTATAAATCCTTCATTTTGAGTTGCTGGCATTGTTTCAAAACTCATCTCTTACATGTTTTTTGACATGCATTTTTCAACTCACAAGAGCAGAGTATTGTGTAATATGTCAATGTACCTTCCTTTGGTCATCTTGTCATCGATTAGCAGAATAGGACAGATAGCTCAGGAAGAAAATCAACTCAAAAAATTCACATTACAAACTCAATGTTTAATTGTGAATTTTCCGTGTTCTTTGCTGTAAGATTGCTCTGGTGGGAAACGTACAACGTGTTGTCCCTTCATACCGAGAAGGTTCATCTTCATTTCATTGCTTCACAAGATATTTTTCGATTGAATTACTTCCTTGTGGTGTCTTAAAAAGTGGTGTATTTTGGTGTTTTCAACATGTTTTCTCGATGTTTTCTCCTTTCTAGAAGCATTCGCTTGAAGACCGTTTATTGGAGAGTACTATGAACAATTCAGATGACTTATTTCCGTTTTTTTCAACTTAAATCCTTGACGGCGTAAAAGGAATTGTAAATTGATGTTTTTTTTCTGTCTTTGATACCAAGAATGTCCGTCCTCTTGTTATAGACTACGATTTCGTGTACAAAGGCCTTAAAAGCTATTCGTGAGGAGCATGTTAAGGACCTTTGTGATACATTACATAGACTTACACTGGTGGTGCATGATTAAGATTGTGGATTTTGGGTATGCGTCAAATATTTTGGCACATTGGCGCATTATATAAATATAGCAAAAATTGTAACTAAACTTTTTCAATGACTTTAATTGAAATTATATACCATACTGTTGTATAATACTCAACATCACATCATTGCTCAAAGGCTGCTTGTCTATATGAAACTACTTAATACCCCATTGCAGCCCAAAATTACCTGTTTATGTTTAATTTATAATGAAGTGGAAATAAAATGTCAGTCTTGAACAGGAAATAAAACATATACTAAATAAGTCTTTCTTCTTACATTTTATTGGGAAAAGTCGCTCTAGAATTTATTGTTGCTAGTATTACGTTCAGTACTCCAAATGCTGTAGTAAGCAGAGTATTCTGTGCAGTCGAGTTCAAATCTTACTGATGACACTGATGTTTGAATTTGTATTTCTGGTGTTGGAGCTAACGTAGGTGTGATATGTACCTTGGGGATAATTATTACGGACTAGTGTTATTCCAACTAGATGACCATCCACCTCGAAACGAAGTAACTCTAACTCGTCTCATGGATCAAGTTTTGTAGTTAACACTTGCGCTGCGATTACGATACAATAACCATTTACTCTTTCGTAATTTTACAAATTGTGCGAACCAAATTCATCTCAGTTTAGCATTCACTACACTTCTCTAAATACAGGAGACAATTGTGAATCCAGACATGGTCAAATTCATTGAATATGGATCTATGTAAGGAACTTGGCTACACAAGTAGCCTAGGGGAAAGTCTTACAGACATATTCAAGATAGATGCTGTTCGATTTCTATCCAAAACTTTGATGTAAATATGCAAACGCCTCAATATAGCATTGAAAGAAAAATCCAGGATCCACAGCAGGTTGGTATGAAGTGATAAAATATGAAGCACATGCCAAATGGGATGAGGCATTGAGGAAGTCATATACTGAAAAATGGTAAATCTCCGAAGTAAGCCACCAAGAGGGTTAACAAATATCGATAATTACTTCTGCATTTAGCTAGTACATCTTCACGAAAACTTGAACCGGAGCTTGTTTGAGTTGATTTCAGACTATCGAACTTTGCGGAAGTCTCTGATCAGCTGCCAACTTTCAATGGCCACGTGCACAGTTAATTACATTCCAAATCATCACTGTCGATACTCTAAACATTAAACAAATCGGTTATATAATTTTCGTAACAGCTCAACTATTCGAACCTAAAAATACTGCAGACCAATACTAACGCAGGGAGAGTACATTGGCGCTACTCGTATGCGAAAAGCAAGAAAAACATCGGACACTGATTCGGAACATTGATGGGCGTAACAGTTACAGCACAGTCATTGATGAGTACCTTGCGGTATGCCATGGGTACCTCAGCAAGATCATTTTCAATATTACGACACTATGAATGGCAATGTCTTACCAATGAACTACTACTGGATCCGGATGCAATCCCCAACCGCCAAGTATTTAGATTTGGTGTAGTAGTGTTGCGTTGAATGGTATAGAGTGGTACTAACTGACATTAGAGTGCGTCCAAAAATAGTTGTTTAGTAAAAAAACGGGTTATCATTGAAAAGGCCGAAATTTTGATTGCGTTCACCGCGATGGAATGTAGGCGGATTATATAGATGGAATGTTAGGTCATCGAAGTAGTCGCTGTGGAATGCGCTGTGAATTCTTTTTTTGGATTGTGCAAACGAACAGTTTTTTGGCGGATTTTTGATGGTATTGTTTTCTGATTTTCGCTCGACATTCAGCGCAACTATTTTTAGTGGCTCTCTATTACCTTTGTATCGTTGAAGATGCATTTTTCTGTTGAGAGCTCCCTGACCTGTATTGCAAAATGCAGTTGGTGGTACTTCGGATTTGAAGTTACTCATTTTTTGCAATTATTTTGTTTTCTTAAATAAAGATACGAAATTATTTGAAGAGTGGAATTCCATTCAGTAGAGCTTTGTTGCTGAAATCGTGCTTTTTTTAGGACGAACTTTTGAATTTCTCTTTGCTGGTGGTCATTCAAACATTGTCCAAGAATTGAATACATTAGCAAGGTCGTTCCACCGTATGGATTAACGACGATTTTTTGGAATTTGCAAATATAAATATTGAATAATATTCGGAATGCAGACCTAATAGCGTATTTTTGTCTGAATTTGACCTTTAGACAAATTTTTATTGTTTTTAATTTGTAATTGGATGCTCAAGAGTCAATCGTTATCGGATTTTTAGAAAAATGTAACTTACATCAAAGTATTCAGTTCGCCAAAGCCGCCTGCTATCGGAAAATAGAGTCAACAAGGTGCCAACTACAAAATGTAGGCATTTGTAGACTTTTGACGGGGCTTCGTATGTAAAACAGCGCTAAATTCCTGTTGTCTGCAACTTGGACGTATGAGACTCGAATCTTTTGTTAGCCTCCTCGTTAACTTGATTGAGACTTAAGCCTGGTCCAGGACTTCTTATGAGCTATTTCATGATGGAGCCCTTTATTTGTCTGTCAAGGCAACCTTAGGCAAACTTTTTCTAGGTACTTGTCTCACGTTAAGTCAAGCTTATAGGCAGATTCTGATTGACAACAAGCATATTTATCTTAGCTGTTTGATGTTATCAGTATGATATTGATACTCTGACAACTTACACCTGTGTCAGATTCTAGCCATATACCTAACATCGGGGGCGGTTCCCAACGTCACACTACAGAGATTGTCATCTCTACACGGATTCTGTCGGATTTAAGGATATTAAAAGTAAGTGCCCAATGACTAGGACAAACAACGTTAATTGAACTAATTGCAGACGTCACTTTTGACATCTGAGAATTTGTTGACAGATTTTGTAGCACCTAATTCAAAATCTACTATTCCAATGTAATCAAAACCAATTAAAATAACTTCACCACAATAATTTTGAATCTATTTGAACCAGTTAATGCAACAGATTTTCTGAATGTTCACGGTCTAACATAAGCGTCGTCTCTTGAAGGCATAACAGGTGTAGTCGAGCGTTAATTTCTCATCATTTCCTCCGCCATTCCCTCATTTCACTCTCTCGTCTTTTAGGGGTTGACACCTCCGCAAAAGTGATAAACGAGTCAAGGTCGAGAAGTTTGACTTCAAACCTATGAGTAAGGATCCTCACCTAGCGTAAGTCAGGATGGATCCCCAAATATATTCGCATTATATATATATACGTCGCAAAGTACGATTGCTTTCAAGATTTGCCTTTTAGCCTGTATTTAATTTGCCCTTTTTCTCACTCACCTTTTCGTTGACTCTTTGAAGACTCTATCAATAAAGACGTGCCGATCATTTTCGATCGTACTTTTTTGTGGCAGAACGTCTGTGTTTCTAACTGAGTTAAGAGGCTGGAACAGATTTCCACGCCCGGGCCTCTTTCGCGTTTGGTTTTCTTAATCTGCCAATCACTTTATATGCCTGTCTTTCTCCTAGATCTTCACTGAAGTTGTTTTTTCAACAATTTGTCCTACTACACCTACACCCACAAAACCTCTACTTCTATCTTCTGCCAGATAATTTGTCAAAGATTATCTTGAATAGTATTTTCAGTTCCACCATATCATTCTCGTTTTCCTTCAACGTCCTTCTTTGAAGGTTGATAGTATAAATACCTTTATTTTTAGATAAAGACCTTTAACATCTACTTGCATTTCTTGAGTATTTTCTCCTAGACCACTCTCTTCGAATACTATGATCTATCATAGAGGAGCTCTCATATATTAGCGGTGGGATTCTTTACGTAGTCTTACCTGGCTCAATTCTATTGCCCGGCTTGCCTTTATAAATCAATGGGGAGAAGAGAAAAAATAAGGGAAAATTTACAAATCCAAATAAAGTTCCACTTATTTTGTTCGAATACCCCTAGACTGGGAGTTTGTTCCTAGGGTTAGCGCTTCACTGCCTGTGCATATCGAAATAGACAAAATCTGGTCTAAATTTCGATAGCATTAATAATTTCGCAATCTTCTCCAGTTTAAGGAAGAAGAAATTTCTTGAAATTCAGACCAGCTTCAACAAAGTTGGCTACAAAGCAATAAATGCAGAGGAAAACTTATGAGCCAAAAAACCGTGATGAAATTGTTTAAAAAATAGAACATTTAGACAACTTTGCAGAGCTGTAAAGAAAATTGACAAAATACAAAAAACGACAAAATTTTCGAAATTAAAGTCTATTTGCATACAAAAGAAACCAATTGTTTGTTTGTACACATACACTATACAGAATTGGTATTGCTATAGGAACAAAACATCGACTCTTAAATATAAGAGGAGCTTAAATGTAAGAGGACTTAAATATAGGAGAATTTCGGAGAGGAGAATAGGAGAAAATATAAGAAATATTCAACGCGTCTAACTTAAAAAAACAGACATATAAAAATATAAATATAAAAAAATGTGATAAAAGGATAGGACCATTAGAAAGAGAACAACTTTTTGAAAATGCTAGCCGGCGATATGAACTCCGAAATAGAGAGTTGCAACCCTTGCCTCCTGGTCGCATGTTCATGGCCGAAAGTCGAGATGTAGAGTCTTGGAAAATATATCCCTTCTTAATTCCTCGTATAAGGTAAATGCAACGTTTGCAAAAGTTCTTTAGCCTTGAACGGGAAGCATTCATCGTATGAGATGACATGCACCGTTGTTGGGGTTGCTGAAGATTGAAATTAACAAAGCTTTTAAAGCCGTGTACCACGACGGCCTACTTTATAAGCTCAAAGTGTGCAGTGCCTCACTTTACTTGTATAAACTGAACTCAACCCTACAGAGAGATACAGTATACCAGGTTGAAGTCAAAGTGTCAGCATCTACTATGAAGACTGTTCATGTTGGTGTTTCACAAGGTACTCTCCTGAGTCCCACAATTTTCAATATATACACGTCCGATTTACTCACAATCCCAAATTGCCCGCAATCAGCGTTTACAGCCGACACTTGCTGATACACTCTTAGCAACAGCCTCAGCCTTATCATCTCCAACTTAGAAGATATGCTAGAAAACTGAAAGAGAAAAATAATTTAAAGTCAGATGTAAACCTAGCTAAGGTTTTTTGCTAAAACTTTCGTCTCAAGAAAAGTGATTTGAATTCAGTCATAAAAATATTAATTATGAAATTAGTATGTGGTATGCAACCATAGATGTAATGAAGAATTCATTCAGGACTATTTTTAAAAAATATGTAATTAAAAAATATTTAATAATCAACTCTTAAAAACTTTAAAAAAAATATATATCCTAATGAAGCAGAAATGTAAGCTATATAGATTATATAGAGTCATGAACATTGAGGTAGACTTTGTCCTTCAAATTTTCAAAAATCATTTTTTATTACGGATTCTTAATCAACATACCTATAAGTAGAAATAAATCTGTCGAAGCCTTTCCCGAATTTCGAACGTTTACGATATTTTAAACGCGTTTTAAGTTGATACCGTCAGCCGCGCTTTAACCGTCTCAGCGAGCCGCGCTGCTAGCTGGGTTACTGCAGGTCTCAGCCCGTCTGATGCAGGTATGCAGAGGTAAGAAACCTGTGAATAGGGTCCCTACCTTCTCCTTTATTGATTTTGCAACGGGTATTTCAGTCTGACTTCGCCATTGAAAGCGAAAACATTGTAGCGCCAGTTTTTTTAGTTTTTCGTTATTTTCAAGTAATTTATCGAAAATTTGTTGGCAATATGCCTCAAAAGGGTACAAAAGATCATCCGAAACAGTATGGGCGCAAAAGATCGCATCCACAACCCCTAATCGCTGGGAATTTGAATAGAGCAAGTCGTTCACAATAACGTCAGCGCAGAAAATTTTACAAAGTGGCAAATTGGGAAGTTATGAACGAAGTCTTGCTTCAGTGTACTGCTTTTTGAGCTTCGTATTAGTTTTTAACTTTTTATCCGATAACGTTTTGTGTAAAGAGCGCAACGGACGAATTGCTTTTTTCATGCGTGATCCACGAGGCATCGGTTTCAAACTGAATTTAAAATGTAAGTGCGCGGAAAAAAGTGTTGCTCGTGTCCACTTGTCGGTAAAGCTTATGAAATAAATCGTTGAATCGTGTTTGTTATCCGTCTATTAGGCCTCGGAAGAAATGGTTTGAGCAGGTTTTGTGGCATGATGAACATATGCAGCGGGATGACGACCACAATATTTTACGCTTGGTGTGGAAAATATATGAATCTCGACAAAATCGGCTTACAACATGGTTCTGAAGGAAGCTGTAGCAGAGCAAAAGAAATAAAACATATTTCAAGGACTACAGGAAGATCACAAACCAACAGAACCACCGAAATGTTTCTCAGATCGGTAGAACTGCACAGAGTCAAATACGTCACTTACGTCGAGGATGGTGACAGTAAAATGCTCCTCTTATCGACACTGTTTTCAAGCCCATCAAGCCAATTTATAAAGACTTGTCGTCGGACGATTTGCTCAAAAGATGTTCGGGTGCTCATACTCAAAACAGTAATGAGTCACTTAATAATTAGGTTTGGATGTGTGCGCCCAAACATCTTCAATCCAGCGCAGTTGCGATCAATATTGCCACGCAATTAGCAGTGATTATCTTTAACGAAGGTGAGGAATCGTTGTTAATTGCCATGGATCTCATGGGTGCCCGGATTGGCACATTCGCCGAGAGCTGGGTCCATTCACGGGACAAAGCAAGGATCGAGCGAGCGAAAGGCGGGTGACCGACGCAGCAAAAAAAGCCCGGATTGAGCAGCGGGAGATGTTAGCTAAACATGAGCAGCTAGAAGAAGAGAAGGGATGCCTCTATGAACCAGGCATTACCGATTAGCGATAATTGTAAACACATTTGTGTAAACACATTAAAAACCTTTAAAGGCGTTTTCCTCGAAAACACGTTTTAAAAAATGGCTGACATTCTCCTGCCCGCTTTAAATAACATATCGTTGTAAAATTTGGAGAGCATACTCAGAAAATATGTCTTCGCAGAATGATGGATTGTTTTTTTGATAGATATGTTTTTGCATTTATTTTTTATCTTTTTATGCGAAAAAAAACGCGAAAATTTGCAACAAATTGCAAAAAATTATGTAGCTCAAATCTTATACAATTGATCAATGTTTTTCTTCAATTTAATTTTCAAACAGATAAGTGTGAAAAAATATTGCTACATGTCCCCCAAAATGTTGGAAGCCACTGATTAGCAAGGAAGCATCACAAGTAGTAAAATTAGCGGTACTTTAGTATCTCATATGACAGTGGAAAAACGAAGTGAGCAATGATAACATGCACTGAATGGATGCCAATTGGAATGTTTCAGCAATTTTCTATGAGCGAATAAATGATTTGCAAAAGTAAATAATTGTAAAAGTAATTGGCTTCTGCTGAAATATTTTTGAATGACTTTTTGAGAAGTTCATCGAATACCGGAACAAATATTTAACTAGAAACGTTGCGACGTGTGAGACATTCAACTACAACTTTAGCTTAAAGTATGAAGCACCTCATAGAACACTGCACAATCACACTGCAACAATCAATAAATGCTTATCTTAAACGATACCCCGGAATTATGAATCCTAACCTTGAGTAGTAAGCGGCATACCAATGAAATGATAATACACCTGAAAACAAAGGATTTGCTCTTTTTATTGTTTTATCAGTCAACGTTTGATCATTTGTGCTCAGAACTCTAAAAAGTAATCAAACTATTATTATTGGTGAAGTGATTAAACTGACGCCTAGTTTATTCAAAAACGCCGAAATCAAGTGAAATTAGTTTGGAAAACTGCATGAAAATGCAATTTCTACATGAACAAGGATTATCTTCAACATAATGGGCCATCGCAGATTACGACAAAAAATGCGAATAAAATTATTAAAATTAAAACGATTTTAGATGTTCCATGGGCAACACAGGTTGGCAATGCTTCTTCTCAAGACAAAATCCGGTGAAAGTATTTTACAAGTACAATTTCATTTCGTCCCACCACGAGCTCCGCATTTCGGCGGACTCTGGGAGGCAGTCGTTAAATCAACAAAGAGACTACTGCATGCAGTAACCTCGGCTTCCCTGACATTCGAAGAGCTGAATACCGTAGCTTACCGTGGGGTGAGAAGCACTCACCCCAGGGCACTTTTTAATAGGAGAACCATTAACTTCCATACCTGAGCCAAGCACGTCTTAAAGTAACATGACAGGTTTGACCAGGTGGAAACTAGGGTCAGCTCTCAGACAAGAACTCTGGAAAAGATGGACCAAGGAATACCTTAGTGAGTTGTAGCATAGGTACAAATGGAAAATGGCCAAAACGGCTAACGTCCAACCAGGCATGATGGTTATTCTAAAGGAAGAAAACACTCCACCGCTTAAATGGCCAATTGGCGGAATACAACAGGTATTCAAGGGCAATGATGGGCTAGCATGAGTAGTCATACAAGACATACAAGAGAACAATACATCGATTTACACCGTTACTAGCTGAAGGCTCCGAACCAGACGAACGAGACAAGACCACACCCCAAGGAAGGAAGAACTAAAAGGAATAACTTGATGAAATAAAGAGAGTTGAGTACTAAGCTCAACCCCACTAAGCTTAAGCCCCACCGAAGTAAGTCGTTTTCTTTACGGAAGCACTGATGAACTAGAAGATTTACCTGGTTTGTCGTCAAGTACAAGGCCAAAAGGCGTTACAACATTTTGGAAGGACGAAATTTCGCGAGGAAATACGCAACCCCACTGGAGAAACGAGGAAATCATCGTTCATCAACCTGATTACTCGCAAAGAGGTTAAAGTTTGTACTGACTTAGAGATAATCCCTAAGCCACCCTGCACTCTGAACCAATTTCGAGAAATCATCGTGTCCAGAATCCACTGGCCTGCTTCACAGGCGGTATTCCGGCGCGAACAGTATTGTTTCGAATATGTAGGTCCGAGGCCTTTAACATAGTAATTTCTAAATTTGTTACAAGCGAAACACAAATTTTATTGAAATTGTCTTTAAATCTTATTGAACACACTTCCATAAATTCCACTAACACTTTACTTAATTCAATTAACACCTCACTAAATCATTGTCAATCTTTCACTTTATTTCCTTTGCACGGTTATTCACTTCTATTTTTCGCGTGAACTGATCACTTCAAATCGAGTACAATTCGACTTCACTTTTGCATTATTTAATTTGACCCTTTGGTTGACGCTCACTGTGGCTTCTCACTTTTTAACAATACTCCTCGTCTTTGCCTGCTGTAGTCCCACCCAGCCAATCCGAAATCCTCTCATACCTTCTATGTAGATCATTCGAGTTCACGCGCTAAATCATTTGTATTTGCACTGCATTGCTGTCATTCCTAATCCCAATGCATTTACATAATGGCTTTTTCCTCATCGAATATGATCCACGTATTTGTTTTTGTTTTGGTCGTCACTGTTTTGCATTGCATATTTGCAACTACAGTGGCGCGTGAAATTATTCGAACATATAACAGTATCAAGCATATCTATTGCGTGTTTCATTAAGGACATAACAGTTTCGTATCTTTATATGAATGTACCCTTAAGACTTTTTCAATGAACGGCCAATGTCAAAAGATTAGTAAAGTCAGCATTTTCATCACGGTAAAGTTAGCCGAAACCAGCAATGTTTAGAAATTATTAAAAATTAATATCGAAATTCTGAGTCGGTGCTCGCAATCTTAAGAGCACTACTTCAATTTTCGGCCGTAATAAGTTTGTCACCCGGCAGGCTGTGCATGCTATAGTTGAAAATTTCGAGTCAGTTGAAAATTTGAATAGTTGAAAATTTTCACTATTGGACATTCCGGTGCCAAAAAGATGTCGTACCGCTCCAATCGAATGAAATATCAGCCGTAAGTACCTCGATTCAAAATGAGCGAAATCAGTCGATTCCACGTCGTTCTCAGGTATTTGGCATCACTCAAACGACAACGTGGTGTATTTGCGAAAAGATCTTAGCCTACAGGCTCACAAGATCTAATTGACTCAAGAACTAAAGCCACTTGATCATTTGAAACGCCGAATTTTCTCTGATTGGACCCTGCGAAAACTTGACGAAAATTAAGAATTTAATTGAAAATTCATCTTCAGTGATGAATCTTATTTTTGGGTCAATGGCTTTGTTAATAAACAAAAATGCGTTATTGGTCAGCAACAAACCCACAAGTGCTTAGTGAGACACCATCGCGTCGGCAAAACAAACTGTTTTTTGCAGTTTTCATGTCTGAAGTGGGATTGAGTGGTATTTTTTGTGGTTGAAAACGACCGTCATGTTAGCGTCAATGGAGAGCGCTATAATATTATGTTGGAAGATTATTTGTGGCCAGAATTGGATGAACTTGGCATCAACGATGTAAGGGTCTAACAAGACGGTGCCACTAGCCGCACAACAAGTCTCACGATCGATTTATTGAAAATCAAATTTGGTGAATATGTTGTTTCGGGAAATAGTTCGATCGAATGACCCCCTCGGTCATGCGAACTAACGCCATTGGATTTCTTTTTATAGTGACTATCAAGTCACTTTGGTCTATGTCAACAAGTCAGCAACCTTAGGCGAGATCAAAGACAACATCCACCGCGCAATTGCCAACGTTCCGGTTGAAATGTGTGCCAGAGTAATGGAAAATTGGGTCCGAAGAATCGACCACTGTAAATGGGCTCTCCGTGATCATATGACCGAATTTTATTCATAAAATTTAACGCTGGCACTACACCCGCAATAAATTTTAACTCAATATCTCAAATATTTCTGCTTTTTAATAATAGATAAAATTGTTATGTCCTTCATGGAAAACGGTTTTGGAAATATTAGCTGTTAACTGGGCGTATTATTCCATATGATCCTATGTGGCCATTCAATGTTTATTCAATATTCATAGTTACAAATTTTAAGATTCAATTGTCATAACAATTAAGCCTAGTATGATTGATTACGTATTTCGTCTTGCTTTTAATAATTTTATTGATAAAGGTACAGAGTGATAGACATATCATCTTAAGTTCAGGATAGGATTAGGACATGCTCGCAAGTAAGTAAAAGGGATTCTAGAGGATCTGTTACAATTATTGAGAGACTAAACAGAGATCCTAAACAGAAATTAGGAAGTGATTGAGTTATTGGAAGTTTTTGGAAATACCCATTATGGAGAATACTACAAGGCAATGATCATTCAAAAATGAATGATAACTTGACCGTTTTAATATGAACGTTACTCATATCTAGTTTCAAAAACAAACACAACATTCTAGTCCTCGAACAACAGAATGGAGTATTCTAAAGAAGAAGTACTCTAAAAGAAGTACTTTAAATTTTTTTACATGTTCACTGGGATTATTACGAAACGGTTCCATACAAAAACCCGAAAACATTACCCAAGGCCTGGGATAAAACATAAATTAGACAATCGATTAGTTTTTCCTTATGTGCAAGTTGAAGGTAACATGCTTAAGAAACAAATGAAGTTAAAGGAAACAATTCAACCAGGTAGAATGAAACACTGCAAAAGCATAACCCTTAAATAGCTAAGGTGAAAATTATTTGTTAACAATGATTTGATTGAAATGGTCTTGAAGTGAAATTGCACATGACCTTGATTACTTTCAAAACATCGTTAATTGGGTGTTAGCAAAAGTTTTTCCCAATTTCGAATAATATAACTTTTGTTTTAATCACTAATTTATTTAATATTGTGAAAGGTGTTTTTAAGAGATTTAGAACTTTAAGTTTGCACAACTTTTTAATCCTAAATATGAAATGACAGCTGTCATGCGTTTTATTATTAGTTTTCTTTACCATTTTCATCACAAATAAGTTGACGCCTGAACAATATCTATAAATTGTGCAGAATTATTTCGAAACACATGGTGCACCCAACAATTTTATAACCGGCAAAATCACCCATCAAAGCACTTAATTCAATTAACCATGGATAGTTTCCGCACCATGTTCACTCTCACTGATAATCCGCATCCATCCACTCGTCGAACTGTACGACATGAAGAACGTCATACGTCATGAAGAAACCATATCAGCTGTAGAGCGTAGTATCCATGAAGACCCAAGTGACTCCATTCGACTTTGTGCTCAAAAATTAATCCCTCAGCCCATCCATATTATGGAACGATATTGCTTCCTGAGACTACCAAATCCACCAAGAACATATTGCGGTAGATTCCGAATTTCATAAGAAAATGTTGTTTAGCTTTGAAGCTGTTGGCTTCGTCAATAAACAAATTTGCCACATTTGGAATGATAGGACATCATAAGCAATTGTCCAAATACTGTTACGTCCGGAGAAAATCGCTGTTTTGTGTGCCTTATAAGCCGAGGGAACGGTGATCGCTATAGAACTATGATCAGTTTTCGTTCCGGAATACTAACCGTAATGCAGGGAACCTCTTGTTTGGAGTGGCTGACACGCCATACAGGTAGTGCAACCATCGATTTATTGAAAGAAGTATTTGATGAGCGAATTATATCTCGTTTTTGATTTGTAAACTGGCATGCAAGATGTTGTGATACAACATCGCTGGACTGTTTCTTGTAGGAAAGAAATACGTCAATTCGGTCTTCTACACCAACATTGGCCGACTTGTTGAAGGGATACCACAGCAATTTGCGAAAAGTGAATCTCTCGTTTTTCCCCTGCGCCAGTCGTGACGCTCACATGCCCGAAATCATATTCCGTAGGAAATGGCAGAGAATTATATTTGAATCAAACCAATTTTACGGAAATTAAAACTATATGTCCATATTTAACTTCTCTTCAACGTTCAATGCCTCTTAAAAAACACCTATTACAAACTAATATATTATCTCTATTATTATCTATGATTGGTTTTGATGCTGCTATACTCCTTCCTGTAGAAATCTTACCCCTATACGAATGTTCTCTCCAGTGGTGTACTCCCTACCCTTCAGTTAGTTGTCTAGAGACCAAATCGAGTAATAATCTATTGCAGTATGGTCCAGAAAATATGGTGGATTAGATTATAGTTTCCAGCCAATTTCCCTTAATTTGCTCTGGGTAATTGCCGCTGCGTGTGGGCTTCCATTGTCGTGGTGAAACATGACTAATGCGTGACACTTATCACGCATTGCTTGATGAAGCCGCTCCAATTGCTGCGAAAATAAGTCGTTCCAGACGTTCCCAATAAATGACTTCTCGAAAATCTAAACAAACAAAAAATAAGGGTTTCTATCGATGCAAGCCGGTTCTTGAAGTTGATGCTGGTAATCCACCTCTTTTATAAACTATCCGGTGCTATCCGGTGTACAGGGCACATTGTTCATCTCCAGGAACCACCCATCGGAGAAATCCTTCATCAGTTTGATCAGCAAGGTTGAAAACACAGCATATACTTCTGCCGTATATTTTTCTTTGCGTAGCTCGTCGGGCGCCCGAAAATACAACTTTACCAAATGGATTCTTTTGTCTATAGTAGTTATGTGGACCTCGTCCCTCTCCGATAATTCTGCGATGGTGATCTTATCACCTCCTTATATGACTTCCAATAGATCAACATCTATCACCTCCTTGGGCCGTCCTGATCTTGACTGGTCGTTACACTTTTGTTATCCGTTACAAAAGCGCTGAAGCTTTGACATGGCATTATTGACAGGCCCGTTCTGTTAGAACCTTTTCTCTCTAAATTCTGTTTTAATTCCGATTAGGCTGTTCTGCGCAGTGTGTTAAATATTTACCATTTAAACAATGCCTAATAGGCACTTTATCAGCTTCCATATTTATTTTACTACATTGCTTGAAAACTTTATTGAAAATGCAACGTTGATTCTCATGCAGTCGCGATAATAACATTTCAAAAATGTTACCTGCTGCTGAAATGGGATCAAGGAGTAAAATCATAAAAAAAGCCGAAAAAAGTTTTGCATACACCGAATTTATCATCTAAACCATTTGAACTCACGTCAAAACTGAGCATTAAAAATGTTTAGGTCTATGACAAGAAAACAACGAATAAAAACTTATGGGATCGGTGGATTTTACTGGCGTTCTTATCAGAAACAGGTAGGGCGTGTCAAGTCAGGACCAGCTTGACCGCAAAAATTAGGGCACAGCCCCTTATACGAGTTATATGAAAGCTGCCACTATGTTTCCTCCGCTTGAAGCCATGGCGGAAGAAATTTTTCATCATTTTCAACAGTTGCGAAATTCTTGTTCCCAAAAAAAATCGGATTTTACCATGTTGATTGCAAGGTGAAAAACCGCATTTCTAAAAATTGGTTTGTTTTGTCAATTATTATGACAACACCTTACCAACAGTAAGTAATGTGGCAAACATGTGTATCGCGGTTAAAGATAAAGTTAATTACGAATGTCTTAAAGAATAAACTTTAGTTGAAGCAATCCTGTCCCTTTTTGAATCACCAGAAATCCGAATAAGTTGTTTCTTAAACTCTGTTGTAATAAGTTGTTACAAAAGTTGCAAGGAAGTTACAACTTTCATGGACATGTTACTCACATGTGTCTTCTGTTAGACTCGTAAATTTTCTAAGCTTTCAAATAATCTTACTGTGCAAACTAAGCTTTTGATAAAATATTAAAGGAGTTTCATCGTATTTATCCAAGATAATAAAATCTAATTTGTGAAAACAATTGCATCTTCTTTATGTTATATTTCAAGCGCCTTTAAGAACTCTATGGCTCCACCCTCCACCAATTATGCCGAGTCTTTCAACTCGTCTATTCACATTACTCTACTTCAGTTATTAGCGAGTTTTCTCTATGCTTAGAACTGGAAAATAATCCTTTCAATCTTGAAACGGTTTTTCATTTATATTAATGAATAGTGCAATGACAACCGCAGATCTCCTCATCCATTTTTAGTTTTTTAGGTGCTTCTTGTTCCTCTTTTGAATGGTTATTATCCTTGATTCTACCCCCTGAATTCTTCCAGCGATCTTTTCCTTTCGGTCTCACCTTCCTTCCGTCGAGAGCGGCCTCTCTGCCCTCGTATCCTTTTTCCTCTTAATATAATAGGGAGCATAATACGTAACATGAACACAGTTGCTGGCACGCTGCTCAAATGGACGACATCTTTACATTCAGTGTTAGACGAAAAGGATCACAAATCAACATGAATTTAGGATTTTTGGAAATATGCCAACATTCCGGACTTCTACTACTCCGAGGTGGATGGATATTTTTTCAGATGTGTGTTTTTTTTTTGTCGTCGTTGTTCATCCTCTCTTATGCATTTTTCGACATCCAACGATGACGACGACTTGAATACGTACATGAACTTTGAGAAGCTGTTGGCTGACTGGTTTCCTTTTCATATTACAGTTCGTTTTTCACGTTTATTTTAGGCATGCATGCTCCTATATATGCATTCGTTGTTGGAACTATTTTGAAGGAGTCATATTTTCTTAATGTTTTTCAATTTTAAAGCGATTGGGCTGACATGTTACCAAACTGGCGAATGTAAGAGGAAAGTTTCCCAATTGGTTTGTTGTGTCACAAATGGATGATTTTTCAGGAAATGGTTTATTGGATTAGGCAAAAAGGAACATTCATTTCTTATCGGCAAGACAAATATGTCTTGAGTTTTTCGATGGAAGGTTGAAGTATTATTTTTTGAACAGTTGCATATGTGAGTTATACATTCTTATAAAAAGAGTCTTACAAGACAGGTGAAAATCTTGAAAACCAATCGGACTTAGCAGCAAAAGTTCTCACGAAATTCTGGAGCCAACAGACTACGACAACTATATATAAGCTGCAAATTGATTAAGTTTCTAATAAGAGCGTAATTTCAGGGACATCACTTCACCAATACACTGGGCCCATTATTCCTTCAAAAAGCAGTCGAAATCGGTATCAACGTTCGTTACGACCATTTCACTAAATAAGTAAGGATAGACTCATATAAAAGACTTGTATGAAGGATTGCTTTTTGTAGTTTTGGAGGTGAAAACACATTATGTGTCATCAAACCCGGCTCCACTGGAAAACCACACGTTCTTTGAAAACATCCCCCTCTCCTTAAAACATTCTCCTCTTGGTTATCTTTCTTCAGGTTCATGTTCTGATTCCACTCAACTCTGAGACTGTTGGTACAATTAGTCATGTTTTTATCGGGGGAGAGATTCACGCCGAAACTATTGAATGAGGCATGCCTCAGCCAGATCCTAGGGGGAATCGAATCCTGGATATGGCAGCGAGAGCAGGGCTAGCCCTGGTGAACACTGGTAACATTCCCACTTTCCGTCGCTTGGGCTGTGTGGGTACCATTCCGGACGTGACATCCGACTCGGAGAACCTCTCCTTAAAGACATACAATTTGAGAGTTCTAGAAGACTATTCGGCAACCAGTACATATCGTTCGAGATTCGCGACAATGTTCCTACACTCCCAGACACTCAGCGCTCCGTCTTCGTGTAGAATGTTGAGAGTATTGACATGGGGAAGTTTGTCGACACGCTCACGAGATGCTCACCCCCGTTTGGCTCTCCGCCGGGGACCAGAGTACTGACTGCTGAAGACATGGTGAACTCCACAATGAGTACCATTACGGCTGCTTGTAAGTCACCTATGCCCTACCGGAGACCTAGACACGGAAAGCCTCCGTTATGCTGGTGGTCCACTGAAATAGCTGAACAACGAAGCGAGTTTCACAAACTCCGGCGAGAAGCTCAACGAGTGCGAAGCCAGGACGAGGCATGCACCAGAATAGCAGCAGATCGGTCGGCCAGGAAATGCCTTCGCGGACTGATCAACAGAAGTAAGGCCCGCTGCTGGCAGAACCTCGTCGAAGTCGTGAACAGGGACCCGTGGGGCCTGGGCTATAAACTACTTATGCGGAAGCTCGATGCTCTACTGGTGCCCTGCGTACTTGAAGCGGACATGATGGACGAGATAGTACGGGCACTCTTTCCCCCATATCCCGTCCGTCTTGATGCCGCCTACAGAGAAACAACATCAGACTGTCCACTCTTCACGAGGAACGAGCTGGAAGTAGCAGTTCTTTCCATGAAGTCGAAGAAGGCTCTGGCACCAGATTGTATTCCAGCCGAGGTACTGCAACTAATCTATCGCTCTTGCATCGACTTGAGTCGTGCTGATCACCAACCGTCATGCAAGCTAGATACGGCCGGGAAAGTGCTCGAGAATGTAATAACAGCAAAATCACTGACGTTATCCATGTCGCTGGGGACCTTTCTCCAAGGCAGTATGGTTTCAGAATGGGACGTTCCACAATAGATGCAGTTGGGAAGATGGCGATTGTGGTCCAACAGGCGGAAGCACGCAGTCCGTCCAAGCGGCGGGTAGTCCTTCTAACGACGCTGTACATAAAGTACGCATTTGACTCCGCTGTATGGACGGATATTCTGGAGGCCCTGGAAAACTCATCCAAAGTACCAATCTGATGCCGATAGTTCGAAATTACGGATTGAAGGATCGCAGCCTGATCTATAAAATAATAAATGGGCGTTGATGATATTAACATTATTTTAATTTGAGTTACTATCAGACAATACGCTAAAGAGATTAACATTGGGAACAGGGCGATTACGAATGGATACCGGAGCTTTTTTCTCACCAATATCACCAATCTTACTTTCAATTGATTGTCCAAATGATTTGCCTGGCACGTTTTCCGCCTGCATCACCTTAGATGGGCCGCTTTGGTTCTTGGTTAATCAGTCGATCTTGGTTGTATCCGTTGGCCTACACAATCTTGTTCATTTTCCCATTACGTTTGAATCCTCAGACACTGTGTGGGGCATTCGCCCACAATGCAAGGTTAATTGCGATTCTTCCTGAAAATTCGTGATTCAGGTGGCAAGTGATGTTTTCATTGCGAATGTTTTCGTAATGTGATTTAAAGATCAAACTGGCCCAAATATTTCTAAAGCACATCAACATGTCAATCTTGACGTCTCGACTCTATATGGTGTCACTTGCATCGCATCCTGAGACGCAGAAAACAAGAGAGTTAAACTGGATACGAATTTGAATACAACTTTCCCCAAGTGAAGGAAGTCTTTTTCTCTCGAAATGGCGAGACCGTCCATCGCTTCCTAATCTCTCGTTGTCAATGCCGATCATTGTAGCGTGTTGGTTCGATGATTTAAAAGGCGCAATACAACTAGGATGTGTATCGATTGATCGATTAATCGAAATTTCATTGAATTCGATTTAATCGAGTAATCGATTATTTTATAACGATTATGAAACTTTCTTCTTCGCTCAGATTTCAGACTTCAAGACCGATATATTTCTCACCGAGACTAATCGCTCACAAATAACTTACTACACCTATGCAATACCTAATACTTTTCTCATTATATTTTAACCTGTCCACCACAATTTTTTTCGTTCATGGTGGTAATCGTTTCAGAAAAGAATAGAAGACGAGCACCCTTTAAACCTCATTATTATTATCAGTCACATAAGTAAAATCATAGGTAATAAAAGAGTCCATTGACTCCATATCCCCATGCTAACCCCTTGGTCAACGACGCACGGCATAGGCGACTATCGCAAAGGTTTACAATTTTTCCTAAAAACAGTTTAGGTGGGAGGATTTTCGGGTTCCACATTTTTATGATACTGTGCAGGCGCACATCATTTGGAAATCTGATGTAGTCATTTAAGACATACATTTAACTTGGCATATCAGATCTGCGCATACGTTAAGTAAAGATCCTTAGCAAATCTTACATTTGCGATTGAAAATCATACTTTGCCGTACTACCCGGGCATCCTTAAACAACATCAGGAATTAATCGTTTATTTGAAGTACAGGTTGATGATTGTGTGTCATAAACAAGATACTTTTATCGATAGTTGGACATGCAGGATTTCGCAAGGTTTTTAAGATGGTTGCTCCACTATACGCTGTGCCTACTCGCAAAACTATTCGCACAGCTATTATTGACAAATATTACCTTGTATCCGGATGATTTAAAGCTGAGTTGAAATTTTTTCAGAAGTATTGTTTCGCCATTGATATTTGGCCCGATTCGGAAATCGAAGCTTTCTCAGTTTGACAGTACATTTTCTTGATCTTCGCAAATGTTGTGTTATCAAAAGCACATTCGGAATGTTCCATCTAACAAAACAGCATACTATTGAGTTAATTGTGAAGGAAATACAAAGTATTTCTAAAGAATGGGAACTTGCTATTGAGAAAACCCTCACCATCAACACTGACAATGCGGCAAACGTTACAAAGGCAGCGGAAATAATGTTTGCTAAAAGCAAGCACATCCCTTATTTCGCCCACGCCCTCAATCTTCTCCCCACAAAGACCATCGATGACCTGGCAAGAATTGAAGGACAGTTTGGAAAAAGTCAAAACTATCGAGGGACTCCTTCATTCGATTTCTGCATGCGACGAATTGAGAAAATCGAGCTGCGACGGTTCATAAACGAAATTGTAAACAGGAACTCTTCGAGTCAATCATCAAGCCATGGTTTTTTATTGCTTAGACTCTCTCTTTGTTCCTCCCACCCGAACGGGAATAAGACGAGGTATCAGCTTCTTGATCAGAGTGATGACCTCAGTCTTTTCCAGCGCAAGGCGAAACCCATGGCCTGTCATCCGCTCGATCACTCGGCGCAGTACCACACCCAGTTTTAGTTACCCCTGTTCGACAGTACGTCCGGCGACAAGTACTGCTTCGTTATCTACATAGCCAATCAAATGCGACCCGTATAGTAACTGCAACCTCAAAAGCTCATCGTACGAGACATTCCATAGGTCCGGGCCAAGAATGGAACCTTGTGCCACCGCTAATTGTACATCCATTCTTTTCCGATCTCCCAATGCGTCATAGTTTCCGCTCCTTGTGATAATCCTTCAATATTCACGTAAGATACTTCGGAACCCTGAAATATTCCAGAGCACCGAGAATTTCTGTCCGTTTAGCAGAATTGAAGGCATTCCTCACATCGAGTGTTATGAGCAGTACTATTCGCCTTGAGTGGTGATTGTGGGCTTCCTCCCGATGAACTACATTATTGCACCATTCGTGGATCGGCTAGCCCCGAATCCCTAACAGTTTGGGTGACCTCCCCAAGTCTCTCTCTAATGAGCCTCTCGAACACTTTTCCAGCAACATTCAACATACATAGGGGCCGATATGAAGATCGTTGCTCCAGGTTCCCCTTCCCCTTGCTGATCAGCACAAGCTTCGCTTCTTTTCAGCAACTTGGAAGCATGCCCTGCTGCAGGCAGGCGTTAAAAATAGTGAGCAGCTTGTCAGCGCAAAGTTAGTGTGTAAGCTGCACCACTACCGGTGAAATACCGTCTGGCCCCCTGGGCTTTTTCCTTTTCAAAGCTTTCATCGCACCACCCAGCTCAATGGCACTAAAAAGTGGACATTCTCCTGGACATTCGCTATCTGCATCATCGTGAAGACCGGGATGCATAGGGAATAGTGCTCGAACCAACTCCTCCATTTTTGCCACTTCAAGCACACAGGCTCCCCATGGGTCCTTGTCGATGTCCTTAACGAAATTGCGCCAGCAGCGAGCTTTGCTATCGTTAATCAGCCTCCGGAAGAGTTTTCTAACCGAGTTGTATGCCAGCGTTCGGGAATGTGACTCGTCTTGATCTCTTGAACGTTGGGCTTCGCGGCGAAGTCTGTGACATTCTCTACGCTTTGTAGTGATTTCTGCTGACCACCAGTAAACAGAACGCTTATCGTGTCGAGGCCGTCGCCTGGGCAAAGAGCAGTCGCACGGAGCATAGAGCAGTTGATTATGCTTTCAGCAGAGACTCCTCTCGTCCCTGTCATAGTTTCACCGCTCCTAAGAACTGCGGCGAACGCGTCGACATCTATTTTAGAAATATTCTAACCTTGGGTTGGAATATTTCGTGTTGGGTTACAACACGTCGAGTCGCACGCTCGCCAACTTCGAAGGCAATATACTGATGATCGCTCACCAAATGGTCATCTAGTACCCTCCATTTGTGTATCCTAGGTACTAAGGACACCGAAGCAAGTGTCACGTTCGGAATAGTTCCCAAGCAGCCTCTCCGTCGAAAGGTTGGTTCATGATGACAAGTTTCCTCCTAGCCACAATTTCTAGGATTCGTTTTCATCTTGAATCTGGATGAGGCACTCCCAATTCTATTGCTTTGGCATTAAAGTCACGGCATACAAGGATTCGGCCTTATGTGCTCGAGGCAGCTTCCTGCAGTTCGTCGAGCCTGCTCTGAAAACATAAAATTGACTCATTCAGCGTGAAAAAGACGCTTATCAATGTTGTATCCCCACACCCAATGAGCAAAAAGTCACCCCACTGGAGCAAGTTCGAATGGTGAGTAGACCACAATCACGTACCCAGACGGCGGCGGTGTGGGATCCATCGCAATACCATTCAGCCTCCTCTTTGTTGTTGTTGCTCAGATACTGTTTCGAACAGTTTGCTGTCACGCGGTGTGTCTTCTTTGCAGCCTTCTATTGCGATTTGGAGCGCACCAATTGAGACTCAACATCTCTCTCCTCCCCTTGACTGATGTCTCCTTTCTCGACTGGTGTCGGCCCCTTTGCCCTTTTCCTGCGATCAGGTTTTAGATGGCTAGATACCGCTCTTTTGCCTTTTACGAAATAAGTAGTATTTTCGGTGAAGGGAGTTTTATGTTCAGAAACTTTCTTAAGCTCTTTCAGCTCACTCTCTGCCCGTCGCCATCTGCGGCGATAATGCTGAATTCTATCAAAGAGGTCCTCCAGTTCGCCAATCCCATTTTTGACCTCCTCGTTGACATTTTTTTCACATTCGTTGCATTTCTCATCACGTTTAAGATTGCGCTTATGTTTCTATTTTCGTGATCAGGTCGTCGTCAGGTGACGTTTTCGGTATACTGTCAGAAAGAGTGTCTTGTTGCTGCTGAGTATCATTGTTTTCGATTTCCACGATGTTTGTGACTTTCGACGATCCCCGGAGAATAGCACTTTTGATTGATACTTCCAGTACCCAAAGTCCCCACTACACTTCTTGTATCATTCGCTAGGTCGCCTTGAGCAAGAGGTATGTCGATGGAAGTTTGCTTGCTCGATGTTTTCTCACTGCTCTGGGTAGGCTTGGCTACTCTTTGAGGCGGAGTTCGCAATAGTTTGGCCTCCGGGCGAACATGCTTGCCTCGTTGGTTTCGCCTGTAGTTTTTGATTCTTTAGTGACCAAGTGTTCCACCACTGAAAAATGCCCTGGGGACTTATCAACAGCAAGATTGCTGGCAAGGAGCCCGCATGAGGTCGAGGCTGCCTAACACGTAGGGGTTTATATCCCAACTGTTGAATTCTTAATACAAAAATGAATACGTCAATGTTTATTTAATGTTTATTGGGTTTCAAAATATGGTGTTTACTTTTAGATGTCTGTTTAGAATCAACATCTGGTTTTGAACAGACAACATTTACAAGGAAAGGATTCTAATCTTAGTTTATGACCAAAACACTTGGATCATGAAAAGAGTCCTTATTTTTCTATTGTTATAAGTTTTACATGTGTTCATTTGTTAAGAATTTATTAGGCCATCTGTTAATTTATTCAAACCTTTAGAAGAAGGGTCTAGGATTTTATGGCTTGAAATTCTTTCTACTTAGGATAAGTGGTTAGTTGCAAGACGGTTCTTGAAACGGTTATAACGACTTCTCTCCGGTTGTAGTTCTTTCAAATAAAGAACAAACTTTCAAATATTTTAGTCTTTTATTTCGTAACATCACCTATCCATAACTTCCAATACCAACCACTAGTTTATTTTTTTCACATATCTTTTTGTTTTGATTCGGTGCATTCAGTGATTTGATCACGCGCCTAGATGACGGACAACCTCGGCAGACCCCCACCACGCCTTGGGGGGAGAGGGTGATAATAATCATAATAATAATAATAATAATAATAATAATAATAATAATAATAATAATAATAATAATAATGATAATAATAATAATAATAATCATTGTAATACGTTATTTAGTAGCCATAGAGCACCTAACTCACATAGTTGAAGTCATCAAATCTTTTGGAAGTTGATTATGGGTAAATTTAGATCACAGAATGCATCAAAGTTTGTCGAATCTTGCTACAGAATTTATTTCTTATTTTCTTTTTGCACCATCTTCGTGATTATTCAATTAGCACAACAAAAGTATTCAGAAGATGTGATCCAAAAGTCATGCGACGCCCCAACATACTCCAGGTGGCATAATTGAAGAATTCAGTTAGTATTTGAGAACGCCACAGGAAAGAGATCCAACAAAATTCGGTCTTATTCTGGAAACAGTCTTATTCTGGCTGAGACGTTTCCAGCAGTTTCTAAAGCCGCCTTAAAGTAATGTAATGTACCAACCTTCCGGCGCTGGGGATGCGAAGGAACAACTCCAGATGTGACATTCGCCTCGGAGTCCCTCGCTTCGACGACGTTGAACTGGAGAGTACTCGAGAACTATTCAGAGAGTGACCACCAATACATCGCGTTCGAGATCGGCGATACCACCCCTCGCTCGTCTCAACGATCTTTCACTCCCGGGTAGAACATTAGAAAAATGGACGTGGAGGCTTTCGCTGATGTGATTCTGAATGGCGCAACGACATCGGGGAGCCCTTCGGGGAGAGGAAGGGCTCCAGTGGAGGGAATCGTGGAGTCAACGATGAGCCTCATCACTTCTGCCTGTAGCTCATCTATGCCTCGTCGGAGGCCTCGACATGACAGGCCTGCTGTACATTGGTGGTCAAAAGATATCGCAGCCAAACGAGGCGAGTGTCATAAACTTCGACGGGCAGCTCAGCGCTCGAGACGCGTAGAGTAAGCATCCAATAGGACGGCAGCATACAGGTCAGCGAGGAAAGAATTCCGAAGACTCATCAATGAGAGTAAGACACGCTGTTGGCGAGAACTTGTGGACGACGTGAACAGGGATCCATGGGAGCTTGGCTACAAGGTAGTGTACCATGGTAGTGTAGCAAGTGTAGCAAGTGTAGCGGTACCTTACGGAAGCCGTGTTTACTTCAAGCAGATAAGATGGACGGCATAGTGCAGGCGCTTTTCCCAACTCATCCTGTCAGTGTTGATGCTGCCCACGAGGTTGATTCAGTGGAGGGTCCATTGTTCACAAAAGATGAGCTGGAGGATACAGGCACCAGGACCAGACGGCGTTCCAATCGAGGTGCTACAAATGGTCTTCCACGTTTGTCCCGACTTGCTACTTAATATGTTTAACGCTTGCCTGAGAGAACGTGTGTTTCCATCCGCTGGAAGGTGGCGAGGCTCGTATTGATCAGCAAGCGCACAATACTCGAGTGGCAACAGTCCTGGCAAGGCGACTCTAATGGCCGCTGAACTGCCCGTCTTATAGGGGACGTGGGATCGTGGCTAAATCGAATGGACGGTGAGACTGATTATTATCTTACCCAGCTTCTTAGCGGGCATGGGTATTTTAAGTCTTACTTGCACAAGATCGGTAAATCACGGACACCAGACTGCATTTTCTTCCCCGGGGAAAGGGACGACGCATGTCACACCTTCTTCAACTGTAAAAGATGGAACAGGATGCGGCAGGACTTGTGGGAGGTGATGGGAGAGCTTCCTCTAGACAATCTGGTCGGAGAAATACTGAAAAGTTTCAACAAATGGACCTGTGTGGTACATTACGCTCGGGCAATACTTACTGCCAAAAAATGTACCATGGATAACCTTGGGCGCGGGGTCTTGGGGGTCTCCTTTCCAGCAGTCCTCCTCCATCCTGCCCCCTCCCGCTGGGGGGAGATTTCTCTAGGCTGACGGCGCCCTAGGGCAATGTAAAAAAGAGACCTAGCCCGAAGTAATGTATCAAACAGTTCCAGGCTAGGGTCTCTTGACAGGGGGAGTGTTTAGTGGGCAGTCTGGTAGCATGCGCTCCTAGGAGTCCGAAACTCCGGGCGTAAATTGCCTTCACCCCTCAACCCCCCAAAAGAAAGGCCGCCTTAATACATATGACAGCGGTAGCGATGTCAATTCCTTCAGAAAGGTTTTTGTTTGCCTGAAGCTAGTCAAATCCTTAGGGCACAGAGAAGCCGGAGAAGGGAACAGTAGAAGAACTTATTTTAAGAACGTTGACGATAAGTCTTGGGATTGATAATTAACCGCAATGCTTCTCGCATCTCAATAATATACAATACAATATTATTTCTGCACCAACTAGGAACTTCTCAGTCATCTGCTTCCGGGAGGTGTTATCCTCATTTATCTGTTCAACTATCTTTTTCCATTTTCTTCTGAATAAATAAGGACTTTTTTTAACTTGGTGTTTGTTGTTCTCATTGTACCCAATCCAAATTTTTCTCGCCAACCATTTTGAAATCGTCTATTAATTGATTTTTCAAGTTCCGATTAATCGGTATATTGTTGAATTTGTAAAAAATTATATTCGGTTACATTAATCGATTACTTGTTGGTCGATAACTATCCCTAAATGCATTTTCCTTGGTTAAAATAAATCGATATGTTCCAAAACATTTAACTGAACAAATCGTGTGATTTCCCTCATAATTTTAGGGATTCACTCAACCTAAGTCCAAATAAAAACACGTTGGATACAATGTAATAAAATATATTTATTAGCTAGAAAAAATCGCGTCTATAAAATATGGCGGTTCACTTGCGAGAGAGATTATAGGATTAACTGTCAAAAATTAATATCCTGCCGATCCTCACTTCGTTTCATATACGATGGTTTGAGTGGCAGTGTCGCCACATAATTGTAGCGATCTCCACGGAGCTCACCGCCACGGTTGATACTGGCGCTGCCGTCGCTTGGTCTTAACCATGCCCAGGTGGTAAAGTCGGGTGGTTCCCCGAATACTGACTTTAACACTACTTTATCTTCACGTATAACATCCACAATAATAATAATTAAGTTCGAATCGTGTACGATGACAAACGGCAGCTTGGCTTGGAGTCAGTGTTCGGGAGTCGTTGGAACCACAATGTTTTGAGAAAATTGTCGGTCACTTTGTCGGCAGCTTTCATGCGCATAGCGCGTAGGAGCTGAGAAGGCTTTTGGTCCCCTAGTTCGAGGCCGACTAATAGCTCTCTATTCTCCGCTTCTTCAGAAACGGCAAACGCACTGATGATTCTCGCTTTGAAAGCATGATACTTTTTTTCGGCGAGAGGCGCCTCGACAATATCTGCTACTTGCGCCAAAATTTCGGGGTCCAATTCGCTGATCACCTTGTCAAATTTTACGTCGTCCTTTGTGACTCTGAAGGTTCGGAAATGGGCTTCCAAACGAGCGAACCATAGTGCCAGTCGGTTTTTCCAGAAAGCGGGGATTTTAAATGATGTGATAGAACTTACTTGCGTTTCCGACGCGTCCAATACATCAGCGAATTTGTCGTCTTCGGCCATGATGATGATTATTCGTTGTGTATCCCGTCGAATTCGTCAAGTTCTTTCAAATCGAGACCACGAATTTTGGGACCGCTCGCAAATATCAGAACTGTCAGCCCAAAAGGTTATTTGCGATTCGGGGTTGTAGTCAATTGCTTCAATTCGATGTTCAGAGGCAATCACGTCGGGGTCACTTATTGTTGGGATGTGGTAAGATAAACGCAACAAATTGAGCACAGGGATAAACGAACCTCACATCTTATTAAAGAAAATCCAACGACACATGAGGGAGCTTCGCCCGAAACCAATAGCCCATGGTACGAATAAGACAACGTTCATCCACAAGGACCTACACTCGTGTTCTCACGTTTTCGTTAGGGTAGACTCGGTCAAGAAGTCACTAACGCAACCTTACACAGGTCCACACCGCATCATTGAGCGATTGTCATCTTCTGTTTACTCCGTCGATGTCAACGGCAGGTAGGTCAACATCTCAATCGAAGGGTTAAAGCCAGCCTACCTTACAAACGATATTGAGAGTTCATTGACATCGTCAACAACATTATTTCCTCGAGCAACGTCACCGCTTCCTCGATCGACATTACCGCAGTCCAGTTCAACATCTTCTTCACAAGCATATCAACCCTCAGAATCAAATGCTGGTTCACCTGATGCGCTTACCATTCAACCGAGTTCAACGATCCAGCAGCCGACTCCGCGACCGAGCTTGGCAAACTATCTGACTTCGACACCCAGAAAGACACCGAAATCAATCTCCTGGGCACCTCAACTAGTGCAGCCATCTCAGACATTGTCAACAACGTCATCGACTGCACAACGGGCTACTTCACCACCTCGAATTACACCGTGTTCCACCAGTGGACCAATAAACACACGCCAGACACAAATTCGAAGGACTTACTTGCCGCATCCATCCAAACACAAACCAAATTCGCGTTGACGGACATTTAACGGCTGACATCAGCTGTTTTTTGACGGCAACATTATTCACGAGGTAGTATTGTAGCGATCTCCACGGAGCTCACCGCCACGGTTGATACTGGCGCTGCCGTCGCTTGGTCTTAACTTGGTGGTTCCCCGAACACTGACTCCAAGCAAAGCTGCCGCCTGTCATCGTACACGATTCGAACCTAATTATTATTATTGTTGATGTTATACGTGAAGATAAAGTAGTGTTAAAGTCAGTACTTGTTGCATTTATCTTACCACATCCCAACAGTTCCCCGAACATAATTTCTGCACTTCTGCCACCTTTTGGTCGACACAAGCAAATGATTGGCTTCGTTCCACTGGAAGACTTCCACGATGGAAAAGATAACAAAACTTCAACTGACAGCTGAGAGTCATGTGAGCTGTCAGTGTCAAGATTTATTAGATGTTGCGAGTGGTGAACGGCCAGTTTGTGCGTGGAGTCTGTTCCGGAGGTCTCTTGTTTTGTATGTTCCCTAGCACGTATTCCCTTTGCTAACGAGGTTATGTAATTTGACTGGAACACATCGCGTTACGACCTTCGAAACTGTGATTGTGTGAATTTTCGTCGCAAGAACGCCCTAAGTAATCATTCGAACTCAATATGGAAGCAATCCTGAAGAAGGAGCTGGACAAAGTGGTCATCAGTACTGGAAACGTACTCAATGTCAACAAGAAGACGGGTCAGAAGCCGACCGAGGAGGTAATTCACGGTGTTGTGTTTGCACTCATGTCGTCATGCTTAATTTAATTAGCGGCTGGGTTTACGATTCATCTCTCATTTAATTGCAGTCCAATCGTGTGCACTAATTTATCCTCACGAGTCGAGTTTAATTATAAACAAACACGAGTGTGGTGTTCACTTTACGACTCGAGTGAGCGGTTCGTTGTCGCCGCCACCGGGTCCACTGACGAAATTCAACAATCAATAACGTGATGACATCATACCTTAGCACATGCGATTGTACAATTACCCGCGCGAGATTCTATTCCGCGCTAATGACTTGGCATTTTCTAGTCGCTCCTCCACATTTCCTTATCGACGTCACCCCGAGAATTTCGTCGTTTTGCATCCACTTGGCGTTCGCGCCCTTGAATCTGGCCACTCGCTAAAAATATCGCGTTCGGACAGAAGTTGGTTAATTGTTACGCATTTTCCATGGATTTGGCTTGGCATGTTGAAAGCCGGCGGCTGTTTTGTTATTTGGGCGGTTGGGTGAAATGCGATGCATGCCATATGCTGACCGGATGACTGGGAAATATGGCATTTCATAATTTATTACAGCATATAAGCGAGCTTTCTTCCAAGTCATTGCAACTAATTGTGTAACTTATCTAGAAGTGGTTTCGTAGATAACATATTTGTATTCGAGACTCATGCGCTCAATCAGTGCAGTCATGAAGATGGAAAGTATGAAAAAGTCATTCCGTGCCCCAAAATGATATCAAACTTGACATCAAACGATAAAATTTGTTATTTATGTATCGAATGAAACTGATGCGTCTAGAAGAATGATGATTTACTGCAAATATTTCATGGTCCAAAAGCACTCAATGAAGTGCGGATACGGACCGAACGATGCTCCATATATTTTGAAGTTAAAACCTTAAGAAAATATTTAATATTTCCACTTCCATTCGCATTGAAACTGCTCAAAATTGTTATCCAACTTAGGGAATTATTTCAATAATTGTCCCCGTAGGTTCAATAATGATGTCAATGCAGCAGGAACCTTTCAAAATCGCACAAATTCGGTCGATTTACAAATTAACAAAGCGTACTTGTTTAGAGAAATTTCTAGGCAGTCAGTTTCGAATGAGCTCTCGAGAAACATTGAGATCGCTAAAAAGCTAGTCGTTGTGTACATCATACAATTTATTTTACAAAAATAACAATTTCATCAAAAAGTACTGCGATCGTAATAAAATTTGCGTTCAAAATCCTGAAAATTCAGTGTAATTCGCAAAAATGAAAAGGGTTTAGAAATGATTCGCAAGATATTGAGAGTAGTGATGATGAGTTGGATTTTGATGCATATAATGATAAGATGAGAAATTTTACGCACGATTCAGTACCTGAAAATGACAGTGATGATAGTGACGAGTATATAGTTCTTTCTATGAGACGGAATGTACTAAGAATTGAAAATGACGTGGAAAATAAGGAACGTGATGAACAGATAGTGGACTCCAGCAATAGAGGCGAATGAGAGGACGTTATAGAAATAAATGGTTTGCCTTTGACTTTCAATTTCAGAACTGCGCGAATAAAAGGACCACAGAATGTAACAGAACCATTGGACTTTTTCAAATTATATTTCACTGATGTATTGATAGACCAAATTGTAAAAACGACTAATGAACATGCACTAATGAAAATACGTGAGAAATGGTTGGCCAATAAGTCTATTTGGCATCCGTGAGTGGACGTTACACGTGCAGAATTTTTGGTCTTCAACGGGGTAATTCTCAACATGGGAACAATGCCACTTGCAAGCATATTTGACAACGAGAGGCAACAGTAAAATTCCTTCCTACTCGGAGGTATTTAGACACCGATTCCGCCAAATTTTCTGGATGTTACATTTACAAGGCAATGCATCTTCTAATACATCTTTGAAAACCCAGATTGGGAACGCAAACAACTTTTTGAAGTATATCGACATGAAGTTTGCGGAACGTTTTACACCTGCTAAGGATATTTGTATCGACGAATCAGTTGTTAAGTTCAAGGGAAAAATTCCATTTATAACATATAACCTGAAAAAACCAACCAAATGGGGTATGAGAATTTATGTATTAGCGGATGGGGAAAGCGGCTATGTAAACTCGATTTTGCCCTATTATGGAAGCTTGACAACAGCAAATTTGGAAAAACCAGAACTTCCGGTTAGCTCTCGAATTCCATTAACATTAGTTTAAAAAACTTTGAACATCGTTCCGAGTGCTGAGGGATATCACTTGTACACTGAACGATACTTTACAAGTATCCCGCTTGCTAATGAACTCCTCACTCTAAAGGTCCATTTAACAGGTACTATAATGCCAATCCGAAAATACTTGCCAGCTGCAAAAAAAAACCCGAGATTTGATTCAAAATTGGCTGTGGCTTATAAGAAAGATAATAAATTGGTCCTCGCATAGAAAGCAAGCGGATAGTGAACGTTCTGAGCACCAGCGACAGTATCCCTTCAACAGGTTACAGCAAGAACACGCGGTGATGATAGCATAATAAATGTACTGAAACCAATCGTGGCTATAAATTATACTAATGAGAGCAGTTGACCGCGTAGACCAATATGCGGCGAAGTATTTTTTCCTTCGCAAATTTCTCGTGCATAATGTTCAAAATAACAAAACAACAAAAAAATTAAAAGCCACTAACACACTCAAATTTTGTTAAATATTTGGTCGATCACTTAGTAGGAAATTTCCAAATTCACCAAATGGTGCACCAAACACCATCTACACCCTCACCTTTAACGTCATTCGTAGTTAATAGATTAAATAATCACTTACATATAATTCGTTCAGGAGGCAAGAACTGTGAAGTATGTTCCGACAGGAAAACACCAGGAAAAAGGTGACAAACACACACGTACTGTGATATTTGTACTCGGAAGTCAGGACCTCATATTAATGATTGCTTCGCAAAATACCATTCTTTAGAACATTACAGAGATTAAAAATTTTATATTCGTATGTATGATAAGTACTATTAAGTATTACAAATAATTTTCAACAAATTCTGTGTGTTTTAATACCCATAATAACTTTAAATTTTGTACGGAAAAGTAATTCCAAACGATAGATTTGCTCCGACCTACTGGTACTCCCAAAAGTGAAATCTGCCGATCGCAAAAGACTAATACTAGCGATCCGCCGCAAGGGGCGGCGGGACTCTAATTCATTTTTAATGGTCATAAGCCCGGTCGACGGCCAAACGATGCATATGGTCAATTTCGTATTAGGAAAAAGAAATAGTCGTGTGTTTGTCCTAAATTATGTTGAGTGCGAGCGGCGATTTCGTCGAACCCACGATCGACGATTTCCAGGCGGCCAGGCACTCGAGGATCCAATAGTATTTGGTTTCCTGGGCCGCTGAAAAAAGGTTGATATTGCCGGGCTAAGCGGCCGAGAACTGTCGCGTGGTTTTCCAGAAATCGGTTTGTTTTTCCTCTGGAAAATTGCGGGCCTCGGGATGGACCTTATTTGGGCGGACATTGGCCCGCCTCTAGATATTCGGCGACCCAATTAAATTAAATTAAACCCAATTATTCGTCTTATTCAGACTCTTATATTTGTGAATACAACTTGGTTTGGTGTTGAATTTTTTGGAAGTAACGTCCCTTTAGTTTATTCCAGCATTTTCTTTTCTTTCTCTCTTTGAAGTTGACACCTAAAAGTTATTCACTACTAACCTATCACAGCCTTTGTAGTTGGCGTAGTCCGATAAGTAGCCAAAATATTCCAAATGTAAAATCGAAAAGAAACCAAGACCACAAGTTTGTCGTTCTTGACTTCATTATTTTATTTATAGGTTTACATTCAGCAACTTGTTTCGCAGTTCTTAACTAAAAAAAATGTGTTCGAGTAATTAAGCCCGAAAACCAAGTCATATTGAAAATGTACGAATCGAATTCAAAATAAACAATTTGTCAGTCCACCTGTCTCGCAGAAAACAATTTTCTCTAACAAAATCTACAATTTCCATTTCAAAAGAAGATAAAAATCGTCCTCTTTGTACATGTACTGGCCCATCTGAATTTGAAAATTTTGAAAATAAACACATTGGTCAGCCAATACATGTTCATAAGCGAAAATTATTTTGAAAAATCAAAGAGCATTCCTATCTGTTTTTGCCTTGGATACATTCTGGCAGCTGTCTATTGGATTTTAAGACTTTGTAAACTGGCCAAAAATGATGAATTTCAGTGACAACTTTTTTAACTGCGAATAAACTGCCGCCTTTATTAATAAGATGTCTCCGTCAAAAAGAAAAAATGCTGAAAATCATTTCTTTGGTTTGCAGGAAATGTTGAATACACACTTTGTCATGCACATGTTCCATTATGCTAGTCATGGGAAGCTCTGCTCGCTGATAAGAAAATATTAAATATGAAGGTTTTCTCTGATAAGGAAATATTTGCCTCATCATGCTTGTTCCATGGCATTCAAATTATTTTCGTCACTTAATGAAATTGATGACATAGTTAATGGATGTAGGTGGATGTGTTGTTGTCTGAGTCATTCTTTAGTGAAATATTGTGAAGCTTTGATGAAACGTTTCAACGATTCGTACTCTGATCGTAAAAAATCAATGGGTCATAGAAGCTTTATGAGGATGACCCATCTTATAGTGCCAGAAGAACCTCATTTTCCAGTTAAATTCATCCTATCCAAACAATTAGCTTTTTACATTTATGCTTGAATGATAATGTTCTGATAAGCTTTTAGGCTTAGATATTTTTAAACTAGATAAGGAGCATTTATCGCTAATACTTTAAGAAGATTATGTGTTTCATGTTCATAATATGCGTTTAATCGAACCATAATCAAGCTATAAAACTTCTTTAAGTATAAATAATGTCAAGAAATCATAAAAAGTTATTATTGTATCTACTTTGTAAACTGCCTGCTCTAGAGATTGCAATTCATAGCTGTACTAAAATGTGATATTCAATAACAAAAATACACTTTATCGTATGAAAGAGCACTGCGCTTCAATTATCCGTCACTTTTCTAGCTCATCGTTCCTTTTTGTTTGATTAAGATTTAAAAGATCATTTCCAAAACCTGGGATTTTAAGGGTATGAACGCCTTCTTCGCACTGAAATATTCAATATTCCTTTGAAATGAAGTATTGAAATGAAGACAGGTTGTAGATTATTGATGTGTTCTGCTTAAAAGACAACCTATCGATTTCGTTCCAATACGTTAGTAAGGTTCTTGGATCAGTGCTAAGACCGTGTCTCTAGTTGCATTTTCGCACAGAGCATTGATTCCGGATGTGTCAACCATATTCGCTTGGCACATCGGCATCAGCTTTTCGTATTTGTCCTGAGGGTTCGGACGCTTTGGTTTTGCAGTGAACTGGGTGAAGCTAAACGTAAATCCCCCGTTTGTACTCAGCACATTGATATTACCCATTTGAATACCTAGTAACAGGATCATGTCTCTGTTGATCAATTTTGTAAAAATTGCATGTCTGTTATTTGAAGATTATAAAATATACATTATTTCAAATAGTCTCCATTGGAATGTATACATTTTTCCCACCTCTGCGGCAGGGTATGAACGCCACGCCAAAAACACAAATCTTTTTTTGAATCAAATTAGATGTCAAGCGTTTCTCGAACATTTTCATATGAATCGAAGTGTTATTCAGCGAATTTATGTTCCAATAATGCGAACAGATTGTATTCGGACGGAGCAAAGTCTGGAAAATAAGCCGCGTGCGCTAGTATTTCCTAATTGAATGTCTTGATCATATCAGAGCCCCGTTTACTGTGTGTGAGGGGGCGTACTCACAACGCAAAATTGTTGTTGCCTCTTTTCTGGTTGTTTTTCACAAATTTTTCGATTCAAATCGATCATTTGTTGTTGGTAGCGATCAGTGTTAGTTTAACGAGTTTTAGTAGCTCATAGTATATTACATACTTTTGATCCCATCAAACGCAGAGCATTGTCTTCTTTTCAAAACTATTTGATCTTGCAGTGGACGTTGAAAGTTTGCCTGGATTCCCTCATGATTGACGACGCTTAGGATTCTGAAATTATATCCACGTTTCATCACCTGTCATTATTCGGTGAACAAATCATTTTCTTTTATATGTAGAGCAGCATTTGACAAGTGTTTTTTAATTTTCTTACAGCCTTCTATTCAATTAATGTGGAATCTATTTTCCCAATTTTTGTATTTTTTCCATAGTTTTCAGCCGAAGAAATTCTGCTTTCTGCGTCACATTTAATTGTTTCCCCAACTCTTGCTGAGTCTAAGTATCATCTCCATCCAATAAGGCATGCAAGTCATTGTCTTCAAATTTTTTTATGGTTTCACACGCTCTTCGCTTCTCACGTCAAATTCGCCATTTTTAAATTATTTAAACCATTCGAATCAATGTTTTTTGCCAAGAGCATGTTCACAGTATACTTTGACATGCATACGATGCGGTTCCGCACCAGTTTTCTTCAAATGATGACAGAAAACCAATTCTGTCCGCAAATTATGGTTCGTAGGCACAAAACTCGACATGTTTGAGGTCATAGAAAAATATACTAGTGTATGCAACTAAGATTATTGTGTGTTGACAAAATTCGTCAGCTATTAGAGAAAGTAGCCAGCGTTGCAGAACCCATCTTTCGGTCCTTAAACTGATAGCGAGCACCATTTAAAGGGAAATTCGGGTTTCATACTTTTTCGCCTGGTATATCACCTCAGTGTCTTGTACCGCACATATTACACCTATATCGTCTCAAGGGCTTCCTCAAGTGTCTCTTCCGTTTAAAAGTCGCGGTACCTTCTTTATGTGGTTGACTCTGAAATCCTAGCGACTAAAGCCTTCAGATATTCTCAGCATTGCTGGAAAATGCAGCTCACCACCAAATGGCCTGAAATCGGTCCCATCTCCTGAACGATGGGATTTTTCAGATTTATCTTATTGCGTAGCTGATCGAAAATGTCCATCATCAGATATTCTGCAGCTTTCTACGTCGATTCTCTTGAATTAAGTCTTCGGGGCGGTAGTACATCACCGCTACCCTAGTGGATCGGTTGCGGCTTCTTAATATAACCTTTGTGCGTGTGTTTGATCTCGTTCCTTTTTACCAGCGCCTTGCTTACTGAGATCCGAAGGCATTCACTATGGTTCCGTTTCACCCTTCAGTTTCAGTTCCGGTTTTAGCGGGACGCTTTCTGGGGCAATGATAGCGGCAGCGAATTTTCCAGGTTTATCGTGATTGTTTTTCGGTTTTTGTACGGAGCTTCCCATTCGTTGGAAATTCCCAATTCTGTTTTAACGCTTCAGTTTCCTTCACGCCTGTCGTTAAAGTTGCTAATACTCTCAAAATCCCAATGGGTGCGGTAACTACGATTGCACTTATTGCAGTTGCCCATTAGATGCATTCACTGCTTTCTCAGCATATATTCCTAACCTTAGAGCACTGGGCAAGAAGCACTTTGTACTGTCACACCAATGTTCAGTCTCAGAAATTTCTCGCCCTAGTTTGCTCACTTCTGATAATACTTTTTTAATTCCGACTATTTTTTACATAACATATCACCCACATGCCATGATACCTTTTTGCTCCGCTTGTGGCCCATTGCCGACCTGCTGGATTGACCCTAAGTGATTAGAAAAGGTCTCCTGCAGTATGGCCTCTGGGTTTATTAGAATTAAGAAGCCCCATCGCCACGTCAAGGCAGTTCAGCCTGAGGGAATAACACTATGAATACGACCCAAAATCATAAAAACATCGATTCAGAGAGTGAACATTGTACAAATCATTTATCGGTCTTTGATTAAAACTAAATGACAGCATTTGCTTGAAAGCAAAGCATGTAGAATCTTTTATGCTGCTCATATCTAAAGTTGATGCCATTCTAACCTCTTTGAAAGCAGAGTCGACGTGCGCGAAATCTTTGTTTATTAGAATATCTTGTGATTGCAAAAGAAAAGATATTTTGAGTGTAGAGTCTCTACTAAACAACGTACGTGCATGTGTTCACCTCAACAAATATGGTAACGTCCTATATAAAACCACGACTCTCAGCCAGAACAAAAAGTTTCAACCTTTTAGGATTATGGTTCTAACCACTTGTGCCGAAAAATGGTATCATCTCATTGTCGATGGACATGTAGTTTGTCTGAGGCAGGCCGTTATACTTTTAAATAATTTGAACAACTTGATTTTCAAGAGTGTAAATAGTAAATTAAATTTCAAAATTTGACATATGACGGGCACAGCAATATCTCTGGCCACTTGGAACTAATTCAGCGTGTCCTTTATGATTTCTACAACAATGAAGTTGATAATTTCCTACACTGACCTACTAGCGTTTAAAATGAACAGACGCTTGAACAGGCTACAATTTTATTTAATCTAACATCAAAATCATCAAGTTTCCGTTTACGCAGACGAGAAATTCACAGTTGCTATCATTCAAAATCTCGTCTACGTTTCGTTTGTGAAAAACTCGACATGTTTTATCCTACTATCCTGAAAAATAAATTATTGAAGTATACAAAACGTCTACATTGACGTACTTAAGCTAGTAAGTTTCAAAATATAATAAGGAAGAATTTATCAAAACTGTTTCTTTCTTTGGTGAATTTTCCTAGTTTTTGCTAAAGCAAAAATGTTCGCGCTTTATCCGTGTCCTCATTTTTGATTCAAATATACGCTCACTCGTCACCTACGCTTAAACACGACTGGACATTAAATTTAAACATTACACATTAAGTTTAAATGATCTATTAACGCGGTTTCTTTTTTGTTAATAGATCATTTAAATTTAATGTCCAGTGGTGTTTAAGCGTAGGTTAAGCGTAGGTCTTTTTATGGTTTAAGAATTAAGAAAATCGGAAGTCTTCAATCATTTTCTTTCCTCAAAAGATGGCTCTGGTCAGAGAAAACTGACCATATCGGTACCCGGGGCTTAACAAGGTTCGAATATGATCTGATGACCTGATTTTAGTTATATCAGATTATCAGATCATATTCTAACCTCTTTGACCCGCACAATACCCCTACTGGATTCCAACTGATAAATGAGTGACCACGATATCCACTGTGGGTGAAATACGTCAATCATATGGTTAAAGTCAATGTCGACTCATCTATGCCCTCTGTACATGGAGGATACTTTTCTGTCAAACGTAAAACAAAATTCATCAATGCCGTCGATGTAATAATTCAATACAGCATCACTTTTATGGTTTCATTAATTACCACTTTCAAAACAAACAAAAAATACCAAATTAAAAATATTGACATATTGGGTTGTTCGGAAAGTAAATTTTTTTTTTTTTTGTGAAAATGAAAGACAATTTTCGTAAGAGATGAACAAATATTTTATTAAATTGGCCATTCTGGTCCAATACCTTTTGCCATCATTCTAGTAGAAGCATGATTCCACGCTCATAAAATTTTTGGTCTTTGTTGGCAAAAAACTGATCGAGATGGTTTTTCACCTCCTCATTTGAAGTGAAGGTCTTACCGTCTTAAAAAATTTTGTACTGACTCGAACAAATAATAATCAGAGTCTGAAGAATATGGTGGATGTGGCATTGTATCCCATTCAAGCTGTAAAAGCTTTTGGCGATTGACCAAACTTGTATGAAGTCTCGCATAATATTGGTGGAACACTATCCCTCTTCTGTTGGTTAATTCTGTCCTTCTCTTTTGAAGTGTATCATTCAGTTTGTCCAGCTGATGCCAGTAAATTTCCGAAATAATAATTCTGTTATCCGGTAAAAGCTCAAAGAAAACGATTTCTTTAAAATCCCATCAAATAGACAGCATCACCTTTTTTTGATGGATATCCGCTTTGGAAAAGCTTTGAGCCGGTTCATCTTTTCTGCTCTATGATCTCTGGCGTTTGACATTGTTATATACAAACCATTTTCCGTCCCCAGTAATGATGCGCTTCAAAAAAGGGATCGTTTTCATGACGTTTGAGACTTACTTACTGGAGCGTCAAGGGCATTGGTGATGTAAGAATCCTTAGTGTACTCTCTTTACCTCCCTCATGCCCTATGGGTATCCATTATACCCATAAGCTTGACAAGCCCGAAATAATGTGTCAAAAGGGGCCAGGCTTCCTACATAGAAGGTGTAAATAACCTTCACTTCCCTACCACATTACCATCATCACTTTAAAAAAAAATGTTACTTTATGTTTATTTAAATTTTCATTGATAAAAAATGAAGTATCCAGAAATATCATGAAGAAAACAAATTCGAGACCAAAACCTTTTCAACTCTTTCAGGCAACCGAATATATTTCGTTTTCTCGAGAATTTCTTTCCGCTTTAATGTCACTCTTCAAAATTCCAACTAAATATTCAAAACGAAATCTAAAATCAAAAGCCTTAGGCTGCTTTCACAATGACAAACGTTTGAATTAGTTTGTGTATTTATGTGAAAATGGAAAAATTTCGAGTACCAAGCAGTCATTAAATATTTGACTTTGAAAGGACACACTTGAATGGGTTGGAAGTTTTCTGCAAAGATTTTGCACAATCATTTGCTACCATGAAATATTGAGAGCTTGTGAGATGAACAATCGCAACATTCAAAAACTGTAACCACTGCCGGTAAAACAACATCGCTAAAGCTATCAAAATGGTGTAATAATTGAAGAGGCTATGAATCTGTCCATCGGACGTGTTTAGCATCTGCTGAATCTAGATTTAAGAATGAGAACTTCTGCAAGTTGAGTGCCGCATTAACTCATGTGTTCGAATTGTTTTTCGCAATTTTGACGCAGTAAATCAGGGTTTTGGCACCATTATTAACCCAAAACAAAAATGCAGCCGAAAAACGTGAGCTGCGACGAGAAATCGGAATCTCCCTATGGCAATAGCAAAAATAGTTTTTGAGCGGTTGGAAAAGTGATGACAATTCTCGCTTGAAAAGCGTAACCGCCAAAAACGGCCACATTTTCGAAATAAATTCCATTTCAACGGAGTGGCGGTTGCCAAGGATTGCAACCGATTAAGCATGGTTTTAATTGCATAGACACAATCTTTTCTCACCAGTCCTAGCCCGAAGAAATTTCTTCTTGTTCTGCTCATTTGAAAAATGACGCACGGAGTACGAACAGTGTCATCAACTTAGAAAAAATATTTTGCAAAGCGGTCGTCGACTACTATTCGAGTAATTCGAAGAGACGGGAGATTCGCTAAGTGAAGTGCGAATAGTTAAAAGGAGATTATGTGGACAAATAAAATTAAGAAGAAATGTCTTGTATCCTTGGAAAGTCGGACATACTTGAAACTACTTTTGTATTAGCATGGGTCTGTGTACTCTGAATCGCCAAGTTTGATTGTTTTTTTTTTAATATAAAACTACATTTTCTAATGTTCAAAAATCATTTCAGTTTATAAGCCATGTTACCATTCTTCATTCAATCTACAGAATAAAAATTATTCCTATCATAATTCAATCTATAAAATAATTTTTTCTCTCCTTACAGCTGGTCGATTGTTTAACAATGACGCTGTCCGAACCAATTTTCAACGAAAAAACTAACGAAATACAACGAGCCAATGATGATCTGGCCGAAAAGATGGTGGAGTATGAACGCGATAGTATTAAGATTGGAGCTAAAATTTTCCTAAACGATGATTCCGTTGAGTACCTGAACGAAGCTGTGATTGCTACTTTCAAAGTCTTAAATATTGATTGTTTGGATAATTTGATATTGGCCTATCATCCACGCCCTAAATCAGGCCATGAAACACATTTAACAAATGGCGGTGGTGTAGAGAGTGCATTAAAAGAAGACAGTTTGGAATGGGGTTCAAATAATGTTGAGGACCTAACACATTTGAAAACATTATGGAAGCATTTGGAAACGTTCGCAGAAACTAAGAAGGTATCATATCCATTATGCAACTGAAATGATAATTCCGTAAATAATGTTTGCTGCAATTTTTCAGATTTGCCAACTAGGAATTGCCGATTTGGATGTTGATACATTAAAGGAATTACATGCCAACGCCATCAGACCGCCATCTGTTGCACAGATTAATTTATTGGCCTGTTGCGTTGTACCGCCGCCTCTTCAGGAATTTTGTAACAAAAATGATATACCATTGCTTACGCATAGTGATCCGAATGGTAATTATATAATTATTTTTTCGATTGAAGCGAGATTTCTTATTTCAAAAATAGTCGTAGAAGTAGAAAGAGAAGGAATAAGATAGAAGGAACGTTATTAAGGTTATGTAGCTCTGTAAATTTTTTCCACGAACAAATACTTTGCCATTAAGACGTACCTTGTTCAGCGTTTCTCGAGTCCGATATTAAAAGTGTTCTAAAGGTATAGAAAGTAACATTCCATCATTTGTTGTTGTACGAGCTGATGCTCTTTCGTTAAACGATAACTTCAGTAAAATGAGCTGCTTTCTTTTTCCGTTAAAAAAGCGCGAACATTATTATTATTTATTGAACCGGAATCAATCGTTTCGTTTTTTATTTGCGAAATTACTTTTACCATTGCTTAGACGTATATGGATGTGCACTTTGAGTTTTTGGATTCACCCTTCCTAGGCCTAGTGTTTACTTAATCGGGCGGGCAAGAATGGAACTGCGTTTATCCCTTAGATTACCGTTTAAAGCTGGTAGTATGCGATCAGCTAGTTCACCCTATGTGCACAGCCCCACATTGAAAACGACACGACCTCAAGCGAAACGACGAACCTGCGGAGCTATTATTAATTGTTGGATCACTGGCTTTATATCTGCCAACTCTCAGTAGAATAGTTAACAAGTCTTGAACTTTATCTGCTTTAATCATAAAGTTATTGAAGGAGAAATTTGACGATATGAGACGATGAGAACCGCTTTTAACTTTGTTATAGTTACGTCGATCCTTAAAACGCGATTGTTCCGTTAAAGAAATGCATTTTTCGCCGATTCTTTGCAGTGAGTTAAGAAGCAAAAGTAATTTTGCTTGTGATTGTTAATCACCAGCTTTGATGGTGATTACCAATGTCCTCAAGCTCCGTTACTTGCTGTACATTTAAACTATTCAAACACAAACATGCTTCCTTTCCAGAAAACTTATCGGAAATGTCGAGTAACCCACTCTGGTTGAGTGCAAAAACGGCACTTTAAGCCGCTATTAAAGAAAATCTTGAGAATTTAGCTCAGCACAAACGACTGGTTTGAATATGAGTGGGATGATGCTTTGCATAATAACAACCAACTGAAATATGCACACAGAACTACCAGAACGAATTAATTAAAACTTTCATAGCCGCAAATTGGAATTAAATTTAACTCGTAATGTTTCTATTGTTCTGGGGTTTTCAACATAAACGCTATATGTTATTTCGGAAGTAATTTACTCCCTTCCTCAGCCTCAATTATCAAGACTTAGAAGGGAAACAATTTACTACTGAAATATGTATATGTAAAAAACCAAAAAAAAGTAACTTTTCATTTTAAAAACCGGAATAACGAAAGGATTAAGGGAAGACTCGGAGCATTAATAGTGAAAGAAAATTCGGAATATTCTCTCGACAACTATGATGATACAAGTTAGTAAAGTTTGCAGACCAGTCAAAAGTTTAAGGCTAAGATATCAGCTCTAAACCTACCTCAATGATAAAAAAATCGGGTACATAAAGATTGATAACAGCCTGGACGCTGAAAAAAACGGAAAAAATTGCTGTCAATTTCATAACCCTCCTTAATTTATGACTCTGATGAGTCTCTCAAAAACTTACCAATATTATGGAGAAAGTCTTCCTACCGTCAAAGTTAAAAAAAAAATGAAGAGTGCACCGTGCATTGATAAAAATTTTGCATAGCAAAGAACACATAGCGCAACAAGAGAGAAGAAAACTTAAATTTCAAAAACGCATCAATTTTAGTATTAATGAACGCATAAAATTTCAAACGTTTTTAGGCCCGTCGTCTCAGGCTACTTCAAGTCGAAATATAACCACGATATTTCGATTGTGTTTTTGAAGACATGTCCCTATCGGAGGAGGTTCCGTCGAGGAAATGGTTCAGTAGGCATGGGTATCTGCGATCTTATATGCACATAACAGAAAAGACGAAGTCCTATTCTACTGCCTATTCAGTCGGGGGAGCGTACGCCTATCACACTTTTTTCATGTGGATACTGTGTGTGAACGAATGCTCTACACTTTGTGAGATAATAGGTGAACTCTCTCCGGGAAATTTGGTAGATATGATAATATCATTTGAAAAATGCAACTGGGTTACGTATTACGCACAAATGGTTCTTCTGACTTACAAAGGATTTTTGAACAGTTGGTTTTGACGCAGAGGGGAGAACTTTTATACAACCATCTACTTTTTTCGGGTTCCCTCCGTCTGAGGGACACATCTGAAGATCTGGTAGCCTTCCGTTGCTCGAAATCTCTCATTCAGGGTGCTCCCTTGTTGATGTCAGATTCGTTTATCAGCTGATAACTTGGTATACTCTTCATGAGCCAGAAGAATGTGAACCGCCCAGTCAGCGACCGGTTACCCGGGTATCCATTTTAGTTTCCAGGTTTCAGTTTCAATAAAATCTTATAGCCGTCTGAATCTCCAAATTTAAAGTAGATTTCTATGCAATCTTCTTTTGTCCTTTGTGGCTTCAATGATTGAAAATCATATATGCCAAATGTCCACAATATTATTTATTATACGTTTCTAGTTATTGCTGGGACTGGTAAATGCGGAACCTAGCTATTCCTGACGTTGCCAAGGGACGACACCAACCATATGCACCACAGCCACCACGATACTCTCAAAATCCTCGATAGCAATAAACTGATTCATCCGAGGATAGGGAGATATCAATTCCCTGTTATATCTGAATATACAACTAGGGTTGAGATTCGCTAACCGAGTGGCAATGATATACTATACGATGGTATCCTAGCATGCTTTGCACTAAGAACCTAGGAGTAGTGTTTTTACTAAGATCGAGACCGCGCGATTGCCAAAGCCCGTCGGGACGACTGAAATCGAATACTGAACCCTGTAAAAGGGAAAAAGTTTCTTTCAACCAAATCATCCTGCCCTGCGGATCATCATTCAATAACAGTTATGAATTATCAAACTTGATATCACCTCATTTCAATGACTACCCACTCACTAGGTACTCACTAAGGCCAGTATGTGTGAAGACCGGGTTTATTAACACTAAAGAGACTGCTTATTAAAGTGTTCAGTTACTCAATCAATTCTTATTATTATCCACAGCGAATATAGTTGCCAAATAAAACTTTATTTCGTTTTTGTTTATTTTGGGATCTTTCTGTACTTATAAGTTTTTTGATTATGATTATATTTATTTATGGTAATCTTTATTCATTTATCACAACAAATATGTACTATATATATTTAGTATTATTATTATATTTATAAAAGCACGGTACCATTTAAATATAAAAAAATTCAATTATTTTGCACACGATTCACATGTCGTGGTTGTGTTCCGTGTTCGTCACAATTGGGGACTTCATGTACCGAACATATTTTTCTAGTTTTTCAAATTCAGTCTTGGGACGTTTTTCAAATTAACTTTGGAACAAAGCATACACCAGATATCTTTTTCCTCCCGTGTGTTTTCCTGTGTCTGGGATCTCCATTATACAGATTCTGTTGACTGCGAATACGAATTATGTATCAATCCGACCAAATGAAATCTGGACCAAAAAACATTCAGTCGGCACTTTCGTTGTAAAATTGTTTATTCTTCTTCAGCTTGTTTTTATCACTACAGCCCAGGGTTCGCTTCCTGTATCGAGCGCTTCCATCTGTCTTGGTCTATTGACCGTGTCCTTCAATTTTGAAATCTGAGCAGCGATAAATTGTTTTCGTCAATAGAGCCAGGACCAGCGTTTCTTCGGTTTCCCTACTGGTCTTCGTTCTGTAGTTCTCCTTTACCTACCAAATACTTTTTTGGGTATCCGCTGTTCGTCCATACGATTCGGTCTTTCAATCGTTCAGACCTCCACTCACCGAAAATTTCATACAGCTTATGATTGTATCGAATTCGCCATTGGTCCCCGTCTAGCTTCGCTTCATATATCCCCCTCGGGATCCGTCGCTCACAGACGTACATTTATTTGCGAATGCTTGGATTAGGGTCAATGTTTCACACCCATATCATAGCACAGGTCTTATCACAGATTTACACAGTTGGAGCTTTGTTTTCCTGTGTATGCAGCTGATCTTCATAATTGTCAGAACTGAGTAAAACGTTTTATTTACAAGCTGTACTCTTCGGCATATTTCATCTCTTTCACTAGCTGTTCGTTATTTTGGCGCCTAGATACACAAATTCGGCCTTATTTCAGAAAATTTTGTGACTTGTGCATTATGCAAACGATTTTCAACGAATACAGTCCCGATTGTCGATATAATAAACGTTGATCATACATTTACTTGAGAATACATTTTGTTATTCTCATAAAAAAAAATACGCTAAAAGGAGGCGACATCAAGAATATTGTAGAAAAATGCCAGGAGACACCTTCAAGTTAATCTTTTTGTAAAAATAACACAATTTGCATACATTTAACAATATTTATTGCAAAGTATACTTTCCATCAATTGTTATGACTTCTTACCAGGGTGATGGCAACGTGCAAATGCCATTTTTAATAAATGATTTATTTTTAAGGGCGAAAAGCTCAACTAGTGCCTGGTTGAGATCGGCGAATTTGTTTTCCTGTAAAAAGTTCAGAACAAGTGAAAATCGGAGAATGCGTGGTCTTTTCTTTTTTTTTCTCCTCTTATTGTTTTATTTAAATCATCCACTTGCTTACAGTATCCCTCAAATTTACCTTTCATTAGGTTTCAAAAGCTAGAGCAAGCAAAGATATGCATATGACGACTCAATCACTCAAATTTTTCTCACTTAACTGATGAGGCAATCATCTACAATACTTATATACCAATCTTAGCTTCCGAATACGGTTGAAAATGGTTTTTGAGTTGAATTCAGCTTCTCTGAAATCTCCGATGTTGTCAAAAAGGGATTTTGCTCTACCATAGCCTTGAAAATTTCGTCATCGGTAGAAGATGGTCGTCCTGAATGTGGCTCGTCACGAAGGCCGAATCACTTGGTACAAATTTTCCAAACCATCTTCTGCACGTTCTATCACAAACTGCATCCCAAAAAAAATTCACTAAACTTTGCTGCAGCATTTCTTCCCTGTTAGAATTAGTCCAAAATTCAGTGGCGTAAATGAACTTTATCGGTACCCATGTTTTCACATCTTTGTTTCATTTTTAGGAGTGTACATGCTTGTAGTTAAAATGATAAAGAGAGATAGTTATATGTGTCTCAAATCAACAGGGGCATATAGATTGGTAGACCTAATATTCTATCTATTGTGTCCACTCCAGCTTTTGACCCGTTACAAAACTCATCAATTTCGGATTCTATTCTTTGCCATCACCAATCTGGAAATACATCACCAAATTTTGCTTTGTAATTCAGTGACAATAGCATAATCACTCCCTTTTTTAGGCACATTATAAAACATGGTTACTTTTTCATGAAAGCGAAACACAGTGGATTCTTCCCATTCTTATGATGCAGCCATTACTGATGGAATAAACATCTTATTTTTTCAAGGTTCTAACAATTGTCGAGTTCCACGATAGTAAAAATTTTACCATTGGCAGAGTAGTCATTACTAGTCGACATTATTACCCATTATAATATTTTGACCGAATATTTTGTACGGTGGCAACAAGTCTTTAACAACTCTCTCAACATTTTTCTCACCACCAGCACCCGATGTCAGTGTAAAGCTTTCCACTGAGTGAATGCAAATTTTGAGCATCACATGTCCACCACGCTTTGGATTCCATACTTTAATAGAATGTATTTTTTTTTGGCAGGGAGGTGAAGGCCATTTACGCCCTGAGTGTCGGACTCCCAGTGGACCTACTGGACTACCGACTAAACACTTCCCCTGTCAACAGGAGCGCCTAGCCTGGAACCGTTTGACACATGACTTCGGGCTAGGCCTCCCAATTTTACGCCTTTTGGCGCCTTCGGGTTACAGGGATTTCTTCTCCAGTTGGATGGGAAAGAGGAGGAAGATTGCTAGAGAAGGAAACCCTCCACCCTCGACGCCTCCAGCCGATCACGTATGCCTTTTTTCAATACTAAGATTGCCCGAGCGTAATGTGCCACTTGATTCCATTTGTCAAATGATTTCAGCATTTCTTCGATTATGCTATCTGAATGGAGCTCTCCCACTTTTTCGGCAAGATCACCGCGCTCTTTGTCCCATCTTCTGCATGAAAAGAAAGTATGACAGGCGTCATCCTTCACACCAATGCAGAATATGCAATCTGGAGTCCGGGACTTACCTATCTTGTGCAGGTAAGACTGACAACAACCGTGTCCGCTCAGTATGGACTACACCGCGTGAATTGCGTGTCGATTGTCAGATTTTATGTTGGCTTATGATGTTTTGCTAAATCACTATTGAGCTCTGTCCAAATGTCTCGCATTGGGTCAACTTTATGATTCTCCATGCGCTGAGCATAAGTATTCGCATCATAAAATCGACTTAAATGAATGTTCAAAAAGCGAGTGCTGCTAATCGCAGCATGATTTAATAGATATGAATAAGACTACTACATATTCAGTATTTGAGTTGCTGGCGAATGAGGTTATCGAAATTTCAAAAAGTGCATAAACGTCCTACACCTCAAGATTTTTCCATATTATTTAATCTTTCTCGGGACTTGTTTTCATTATATGCTGCATATGCTGTACTTGCATTTGTTAGTTAAATGGCGTATACTAACAACAGCCATTTCTGGAGTGAAGATAATTTGAATATGTCAACATTGGACAGCACGTCGGTGTTCCTATTAGGTCCACATCTCTCTCGCACAATATTACGACTTCGAACTTGTTGTACCATCTTTTCCTGTCAATCCTGACTCTGTCGCTTCTACTACACTTTCTTCATCTTCATTATGGGGCGCATTCTCATCAGCTTTTCCGAAAAAATACACAAGCTATAAACATAATACATCATAACTATTAACTCAATCAGAAGCTGTCGCCTAACTCGTTAGAAACTATTCGTCGTCCCGATTATCCGCCTCGTGGTCGTCTTCAGATTGTTCTGCTTCTAATGGTTTATTTCCATTTTCATCGTTATTGTTCGAGGTGAAAGGATTGGGTGTTCCAGGTAGTTGAGTGATGATCATAAGGTCTCGCTATTGTTATTTCTTTGGAGACTGTAAACTGTGTAGAAGCTCGGTAGCTATTCCATATGCCACGTACCCGGGTTACTATTAACTTTTACGTTTGTCCCGCAATAAATGGGTGCCCAGTTTTGGAGCAAATGATGAAAGTTTGCGCACCGACCGGACGTTTAATCTTGTCGAATTGAAATTATTTTCCACGCCTTGTACTACCAAGCTGAGAATAGGATTGATATAAGATAGAATATGCTTTCTTCACTTTGCGATATGTATCCTTTTTAAAAACCGCGCTTCCTGTCATTAAGACACTCGGTCTGACTACTCTTAACGGCCGAGGCTTGAATTACAATTCTAGCAGCTTTCCAGAATTATGTAACATGGTCAGAGCGGGAAGTTTGCTAGTTACATCACTAATTTATTTTGCCAAATTATTTGAGAGTCAACTCAAATATATTTGATAGTTTGTTGTACGTAAAATTTTAACGATGAAAGTATATTAAATTAAAAGAAGTCAAACTCGAAAACTACATCGTATATGACGTGGGCATTCTATCTGGATATTAATTTGCAAATCCACACAAATCAAACAAATCCTCCTCGAAGTGGCCGAAAAAGCAAAGGAAGTTAGCGTTCAGATTACCAAGACCGAAAAAACGGGTATTAAAGGAATATTGGCCAATATGCTTGAGATGTTCTGAAAAAGAGGTTACCCATCGCAGCTCTTCAGCTGATAGACTAGATAACCGGAGGGACCGCCGGCAAGGAGCCATGGCTGGAAATGGGATGCAGTGGTACCACGACGAAGCAGAGGAAAGATAGGACAAAGCCTTTTTAACTTTCTGGAAAATAAAGAAGAAGAAAAAGTCCTTAAGACTAAATATCTAGATAAATGAGCGAATAAGATAGTTCCGATTCGACTTTTAAAGCAGACCTCATTATCCAGTTGCAATCGCTACATTTGAATTGTTTATCACGAGTATTGGTTTCATGCAAAGTCAAATTCTTGCTTTTTTGTGTCTATTTTCTTAAAACACGTAGTCCTCAACCTCAGTCAAAAATTTCCTTCAAAAACCCTTTCGTACATTAACGCATAGAATCGAATTACATGTCCCTTTTTTCTTGTCTTCCAGTGATCCTACCGAAAGAAGCACTTGAATCAACTCTCGGTTTGAAAGACTACGAGCCCATTTGGATAGCACGCTACCAAGTGCACGTAAAATGTCGTGGATTGTTGATTGTGAAGGGTTTCATAGTTGGCGCTAAGCGAAAATAGGCCCAGATCGACCACAACAATTTTCAAGAACGGAATGCATTACAATGAACAAGGATAGTCAAGTGCGATTGTGCAGATGTTGACCGAGTGGTGATAAAAGGCGTGTGTTAAAACATTATTAGAGTAGTGAAATATTTTGTTGTTAACGCGTTTGATGCGTAACAGTGCTTTGTTTGTGGAATATTATATAATTTACTGTAGAAAACAAAGTGTCGATCACCAAAAAGCAAAGTACGAAAAACAGAACAAAGTGAAGAGCCATTTAGAGCTTATCTGATCACAAATTCCAAAAGTATTTTTTTTTTAATTATAATTTGAGGTGCTGGTTTGACAGTGAAGGAGTAGAAATGATAGTAGATGATATGGATATAATTCCTGTTTTATAGTTATCACTTAATAGTCTTATTATATAAATGTAATGTTTTGCTTGTTATGATTTTTATAATCAAATAAAATACTAATGGAAGAACGATATGGATGGAACTCATATAGTAGTTAAAATCCGCAAGAAATAAATATGCTAACTAGAAGCAATTGTTGCAGTTAGACTGTGGTTTTTCAAATTGCTTTTAACTTATAGTATTGTACTTCATTTTATATATCGTATACACACTGTAACTATTAGTGCTTGATTTATTTATATAGATATTGATTCTATAATATAAAATATATTTTATAGTAAATATATTATTCAACAAGGAGAACTATAAATCGGCTTATCATTTTGTTATGCAGGATACATTTACAGGTTTAGTTACAAGGTTATACAATTTACTGAATCTAGGAGAGATTAAGAAACAATGATTGGTTATTACCAGTCCGCATTACAACCCAATATTTTTTGATAGCCTCTAGATCCAACACGTTAGCATAAAAATAATATTAATAGGCCAAAATTCGTTTGGTCATATTTACGCTATATACTTCACGAACATTGAAAAATATAGCATTAATATGAAGAACAACGAAATTAAGACTATTTTCATTTATTATTACGATTACATACTTTCTGTCCACTGTCGGAAAAACCCCGATGCTAAGTCCCAGCATCGGGACTTAGCTACTCATGTTGGTGCTATTCTCTACAGAGGGTCAATCTTTCGTCTTACAGAAACCAAGTAGGTTGCCAAGCATTTCCATTCAATTGCGTTAGTACCCCTCAGCCACGTCAGCCGTTTCTCGACCAGGCTCGGAAAATCTAGAAGGAATTGTAATGTACTTTTTTTATCGTCGCGACAAGCTCGACAGGTATCATCTGTTTGAATTCCTATTTGTTTGGAGTAAGCATTGGAAGCTGTAAGTATTGCAACCAGTGCCTACGGCATTTAAAGCCAAAGAGCTCGGCTTATACTGCATTCGTTCCTTCAGAGCGAAATATGTCTCTTTCCAAAGGGTTTAATCTAGTTTCCATTTTACACATGCAAATGGCAAATCGATTGTGTATGTTATAGTTGCATTTATGTCCGGCAATCCAACTTTAACTAGACCATTTTACTCGGGTAGATCATCATCAATTTACTCGGGTTGTTGCGGATTTGAGAGCCAGCCTGCAGTTCTGCAATAGTTGAGAATAGTTGTGCCAAATTGCTATCAAATAGTAATAGTAGTTCTCAATTAAGGTTGCTTGTGGCTGATTTCATTTCAAAGACTTGCGACCGGGGAACTATGTCAGGGCCCTCGTGTTCGTAGCATCGGCTGAGTTGCGGATGATCTAAGAAAAAGCTTTCGGCGCCGCTTTTCTGTTTGAAAAAAAAAACGACGAAAGACAACCGAAATGGTTAAAATATTCAAAAACTCTGCCCGTTTCTATTCCCCAGTTGCATGCTGGACCGAAGAATTTAAGGGGTTATACCTATGTGAATTTTTTTTTCGATTTTATTTATTGGCTAAAAGTATGCTAATACATCCCTAGAATTAAATCAAAAAGGTCCAAATACTAATATACTTCAGAAAATTTTTGAGAATCAATTTTCTGAAGCAATTCCAATGCTCGAAAAATGTAAATTTTGCTCGCTTTGTACTATATAGTAATTAATATTCACTATACGCACGTTACTTCGTAAACGACGCTAAACGAAGCTTCTGTTTACTCGATCGACTACACGCTGCATTTGAGGTTAAAGTACTACAGTAAATCGTTCAATGCATTCATGTGGTCCATCGCGCCGAAACATGTGTCGAGCGGCAAGGCGGTGCTCGATGTCACAGTTATCTTATTTAATGATGGACTGTCGTGCCTTCTCCCCATCTACGAATCATTAGGATTGACTGCAGGACCTAATTTTTACAATTTCTGCCTAGAAACAGACGCCGAGCGAATAAAGGCTGCTGAGCGCTCAATTTCCGACGTTGTAAAAGAGGCGAGACGCGGCCTTTTAGCATCAAGAAAGGAAGAGGAGGAGAAATCCACGGTCTTGGAAGGCCAACTGTATGGTGCTGGGATAGCAGAGCAAAGGTAAAAAACTTTATAAGGTTTTGAAACTTTAAACGCGTTTATCTCGAAAGTGTATTTTTGAAATTTGTCGGAAACGAAATTTTTCAGTTTTCATCCGATTGACTTGCCGTTATAACTGTAGTTTCTTGATATGATTATCTAGTGAAGTACATACGATTTTAGCGATTGGTTTTGTTTAAAAAGAAGTTATAAGCAATTGAAGTAATTTTTTTGGGTCGAAAATGCAATTTTTTTGTTAAATGGTCGCCATTTTGCGAAAAATCGATATTAAACTTGTATCTTGTGTACTTCACTAGCAAAACTCATGGAGTTTATGAAAAAATTTTTTTATTGTTCCAGATGCAGATGTGGTTGAGAAACTTGTTCGGCCGCGGAACGTCATTTGTAAATACTAGTGACTTTAACGTGCACTACAGCCGCCATTTTGTATTGAATTTAAAATAAAAAAATTTTTTTGCACTCGCGAAAAGTTGCCCTTTACATTGATATATTATTTATAAAAGTTTTTTTCCAAAATTCTTAAAAAAAATCCCGAAAAAAGCTTGTTATTTAGCCTTCCCATAGGTATAACCCCTTAAGCAGAACAAAATATCCACTGAATATCAACATCGTGATATGAACTCATCATCGTACTTCGGTCTGGGGATCGAATAGGGAATACTCGGCTTATACAGATCTTATTTGATAACGTTTAAAAAATCCTTTCGAACAAATCGCATAAGAAAAAGGTTTCTTTTCGTTGGATAAACAAAGTGTTACTTTACATGCAATATATACACAGAATCTTCATTTCAACATTGAATCTAGAAAGCGTGTCAAGCCGATCAGGGAAACCTTCTGACGTGAACGACTTCTGAGTGAACGGGACCTGAATCCACAATGTTTATCCTAAAACCAAATTACAATCGATGAGTTGAAGCGAGCCTGCTTTGGTCGAGAATGTTTTCGACGTTTTCGAGATGTTGAAGGAATAAATTTGGGTTAAACGTTTTTTAAAACGAGTCACAATTTCTGGCTCCTACTTAAGAAACCCTCCAGTGTGCTAGATCTACCTCCCAACGTGAAGATAGAACGATAAGATAGTGAAGATCACAACTGTTGAGGCGTTTTGGAAAGGTCAAAACGATAATTTTTGTGAGGGAATCCTGAACTTAAAGATGACGTCCGACTCACAAAACAATTGACACGATGAATGGCATTCAATTACTCGAACTGCTCACAGGCTGACTATATGAGCTTGCAGCAATTTCTTCCTCTTTCCGCGGCTCAAGGAACATCATCGAGGCAATGAATTCGAAGATTATAGCTGAGTAATGTCCGCTGTTGAGACGGGAAGCTGACGCATTGAGAGTCAAGACAAAGATTTTTCGAAGGGAATGCTCAACTCGTAGAAAATCAGGTTATGGTTTAGTTTACTTATAGTACAAACATGTGATACATCTGTCACACTGGTTTCTCATCCGCAAACTTGCAGAATCTGCACCATAGACTCCCGGACCAATTTTCTTGAGATATCCTCTGGGTGTGCTTTACCAACAACAGATTTCAATACAAGCGCAAGACTTCTCGTCATAGATATTAAGGTTCGGTATTTAAGCTTTTATCCTCGTTATTTAAATCCCTGCGAATAGAACTCGATGAATGCTTTTGAAATCCCCTGTTTCGCTCATTGATCCACCTGTTCATTACTCTCCTTCCCTGTGTGCATTATCATTAAACATACGGAAAATCCTTTTAATTGCACTCAAAAAAGGGGGCGACATACTCATTCGAATGCATCCATTCTGGGCTTGGGCACTTGCCTTCAGATGTTGATATTAGAAGTCATCTCAAAAAGCGCCTAAAGAACCTTTGAGGAATGGATTTTCCCCCACCCAATCGCCCCATACATCTGGATTACTTTTGCTCCATAACGACAGCTAACCAGACCAACTGTTCATGCATTAGGGAACAGGGAACCAGAAAATTTCTTTCCAACGAATTCGCGCGTAATTACCCTAGACGACCACTGTTTGCTGGCAAGGCAATAAAAATCCCTCGAGGTTATGTGAATTTTTTGGTTTTGAAACGGGTTGTTAACAGCGTACAGTAGCGCAGTAGCGAAGGATATAGCAGTATGGAATCGCCGGAACGATTCGTAGTTAGTAGAGTCTTAACATGAGGGATATAGTCTGTACGTAAGATTTTGTTCATTTAATTATTACTGTATTTCAATTAAATGGCAATTTTTAGTAATGTTGTCACTAAAAATAATGAAGCCTGTACAGCTCGTTTGAATCGAGTAATTCGCGGGGATGTGGACCGGGAAATGTAAACATCCATTAAGTTTTTCAAGTGCTTAGCACAGTACTTAAGAGGCCAGCCAAACTCCTCTTACAACTAAGGGTTGTGTTATCGGGTAGAGAAATGCCACCCATGCACATCTCCGATGCGGCTCACTGTTACCCAAATAACTCAAAATTGGGATGGATGCGGAAAGCGGAACTCCTTAGTAGGCAAGTCATGTCCTTTGAAAAGTCCTTTTCTGTCCAAACTTAGGCTGTAGGTGATGGATGATTGACCTAACTGCCATAGTATACCAGAAGAATCTAGATTAGTCCTAGATTTCTGTCCTAGTTTCTGCATATCATTATAGCTATGGTTACCCCTACAGACACTGCCTTTATAAAAAATTTTTTATATATATAAAAGAAACAATTTTTCCTTACTACAATTTGTTTTATTAATGCATATGATATCAGAATCAAAAGCACTGAAGAAGGGAGTAAGTAACCCCCGAAATGCGCATATGCATTAATAAAACAAATTGTAGTAAGGAAAAATTGTTTCTTTTATATATATAAAAAATTTTTTAAAAGCAACTACGAACAACGGAAATATTCAACATAAGATATACTGCCTTTATGTTCACGTCCCAAGCGGGTCTGGCTATTTATATTCCTAGATGAAGCAGCAGCAAGCGTGTGATTTTACCAAAAGAGGCCTTAAACCTATTTGCTGGAAAAGTTTATGATATCACACACTGCAATAAGTACTTCCCCTCTTTTTTTTTAAATTGAGTCGATCTCGTAACGAACTTTGAAAGACAGTCCGGGAGATTGGCACGAACCATACATACGAACCATACTAAGTCAACATTTCGTCCAGACAAACGTGTACTAACGTTGGTAGCTGCTGACAACCTACCCCTAAGGAATTGAGACGTGTGTCGGACTGTTACCATACATTAGGGCCGATTTTATTACAAAACCAGCCGCTATCTCATCCGTGTTCGCTTATTTTACTTCTAGTTTTTAATGCGAATTAACAATAGACGAACGCGCATCCGTTTTCGGAAGCCTTCGCGGTGCCCAAAACAAACTATTCAAATCTGTATATTGAATAACCTACGCTAAATAAAACGATAAACGACAAGCTACGCCGAAGAGTACGGCTTGTAAATTAAACGTTTTTCAGTTCTGACGATTATGAAGACCTGCTGCATACACAGGAAAACAAAGCACTAAGTATACAAATCTATGATAAGACCTTATAGGTAAGCATCCGCAAATAATACATTATATTGAACACCTTTGAGCGACGCGTCCTAAGCCAGATAATTGGAGCGAAGCTAGTCTGAAACCAATGTAGAATTCAATACAACCATGAGCTGTATGAAATTTTCGACGAGCCAGAGATCTCAACGATTGTAAGACTGCGGAAGCTACAATTAGCTAACCATATAAATCCTATGGATGAACAACGGATACCCAAATAGGCATTCGTTGGGAGAACTGAAGGCGGAAGTCAGTTGGTGAACCTATTTTGACTCTGTTGACGAAGACAGTTTATCGCTGCTCGGATTTCAAAATTGGGGGCCGCGTTCAATGGACCGAGTCAGTTGAAGGCGCTTGTTGTAGTAGAACTATCCTTCACATGTTCTCATACAACACCAGTCTATCAAGAGAAAAGGAATAAAAATAAGAAAATAAAATCACACTCCAAATAGTTACCATCGATGTCTTTTATCGAAGCAACTAGAGGAACGACATAAAACTTTTACAATAAAATAACAATATGATCGCTCCTTTCCCATCGTACACGGCTCACTTCTATCATAGCTTCCAGTAAGACAATCAGATACCTGCTTAAGTGGCGATTGTCTTCTTTAGCATCTCGAATACCAACAAATTCTTTCTAACCTCGTATCGTTTGGACAATGCCTAGCACAGATGCCACCTTTTGAACCAATTCTCCATGTCATAATAACGTTAAGGCTAGAAAATGTTAGAAAATCTCCTGATGTTGACATTATGACGTAGAGAACCAGTTCCAAAGGCATCAGGTCCAGGAATAAGCGGTCGACGTCGGAGTTTCCCACTTCAGAATACTACAGACTCTACCCGCCAGGTTGAAACATGAAGCAATATTTTAAATCACCCCAAATATCATTTACTTTAGGAACAATTCAAAGAACTCTGAAACGTCGAGAGGAAATTAAATCCATTGCAATAACCGCCCATAACGATTGAAATGCGAATGGTGAAAAATCAAAAGGAAATAGTTAAAGGCCAAAATGATTCTCTGCAGTTTTGAAAGGTTTCATATGTTTTCTCTTCATCACTTAATAAAAACATCGTTCTAATCTTATTTTTTATGATTTATAATTATCCTCGTTTCGAAATCGTGCAACGCAAAATACGGAATGTTTTGGCATCCAAAGCGCAGGATGATATCATGTATAATATAGTATTGCTAGGCATCCCCGGTAACAGGCTTTTCAGTCCCATTACACAGGATCGGGAGAAAAATCCTAGGTTCAATATATTGACAAGGTCTTTCAAATCACGAGTCGCTATTTTTAAATCTCCATTGATTTTAGGTACTTCTTCCCGGAATTTCCACTAAATCGGGCCACAGTTATCATACAGTCGCGAGGCAAAGAGCGTACATGCTAAAATTCATTTTATTGTTACCGTATGTTGAAATTATAATGTGTCTTATACCCTAAAGCTGATTCGCGAGTAGATTATGGCTTCAAATAGCCAAAAAACGTCCTCACCAAAAAAGTAGTACGACCCGCCGGATATAAGACGCATGATGAATGCAGAAATTATCGCGAACAGGATGAACCCTTCTATCTTATTTGCTCTTCCGTCCACATATCCTTTCCTTTTTAATTTTCAGATTTTCTTTAATGCTGATCAATTCGGTCCCTACCACGTTCCAACCCAATCAATCACCAATCTCCCGTGAAATTGAGCTACTAAATAATAGGACTGTTAGTCGCTGCCTTTGATGGTAGTAGATGCATCGAACAATTGTCATTACGGAAAAGATTGATTTTTTGCAATTTTCGCTAGCTTTTATCACTCCAAAATTTACCTTAGCACCTTTCTTTTTATATTTAACAGGGTTGAAATCGGCTTAAGCAAAAATACTGACTCTTGCCATCAACTGCACCGTGGCGTATTTGAAGTTTCACTCATGAATACGAGCGATCCGTAAACAAATTATAAACGTTTTATTTTTTTCACTCATCACTTACTCACTTTCCCGGTAACCACTTCACTTTCTTTCAGGATCCACTTTGCGAAGGAGCTCTACGCGTGCACTTGGTACCTTTTTTCACAAAAAATTGCGATATTCTGACGACATCGCTGATTCTTTCTCAAAACTATCCGCGGATAGTCATATAAAATTCTGAACTTACATACAAACTTTCGCAACGAGTGAGCCTACTCATGGCTATGTGTTATGGATGCGAGTAGAGGTTTCCTCAAGGGCTGTGATTTAAGGAGCATCAAGCTCTTCTACGCTACCTCATCTATTTCGCCTCCATTTTAATCCTAGTTATGTCATCCTTTTCAAAGAAACAGTGATAAAGCCAATACATTCAAGTTATATTTGTGTTAACATGTCCGATCATAAGGTATTTCTGATTATACGAAGCTAACAAAGACCTAAATCATATTGCCAATATCTAATCAAAACTACTTACATTATTTCATCGAGATGAACTTGATAAAAGGACCTCACAGAAGAACGCCTATCTTTAGATGCTTACATAATATCTCACAAGAAATCGGAAAGCAGCCACTTGCAGAAGATTTCGTTTGGCCATTGTAAAACTTCGTTCCTTGCCATTTTCAGTGCTCTTATAAGCGAAAACTATGAAATTTAAAGATATTATATGACGATTTCTATCGGAAATGGATGTGGATTGAAGTTATGAACATAATTTTATCCTTCGTTGTATGGTGCAACTCAAAATAAACGTTTAGACGCCTATGGATACTTGGAGGTCTGGGTGGATTGAACAGGCTTGACTGCAATGGAATAGTCTTTGTAAGCATTGATATGCAATGGTCAAGTACCTAGAGATTTAGTATCCCGATTACTTACCTCCCATGAAGGTTATTTGCATCTTAGATGTAAGTTCCAATGAGTTGTATCAGCTAAGATTGATTTTCGGCATGTTCAGTTTATTTTAAAACAAACACATCCAAAGTCTGTATAAAATTCCATGCTAGAATTTGGACTATAATCTTGGAAATAGCTTAACATATCGGTGAATTTTAATATTAGGGTTGACTCATTTTCAATCATTATAAAGTTAAATAATTTGCTCTTTAAATTTGCAGTGCAAATATATTAATAATAAATTATTTAATAGATTGAAAATTGATCCGAATTTAAAAGTCAGGGAAAGTCGCGTTTCGTTGACATTGATCACGTACTGTCGAGCAATTTTTGGGGACGTTTGCCAGGAACTTCAAAACTTCATTGAAAGTATCTCTATCCAGAAATGTTACTATATCTTCTGCAAGTGCTAATTATGCCACAAGAAAATGCATAAGATTCAATACAGCTTAATATACGAAATTTGCCGCAAAAGTATCGAACCTAATTTTATATCCCCGCGCAGTAATATTCCAGCGCGTTCTAGTGAATTACAATACACACTACAATTCCTCAGGACTCCCTTGATGAGGCGCTTTAGACGTACATAGTTTACGTTATTTAGATAGACTTTTCGTGTTTATCAGATTTGTTTATTGCAGATAATGTCATTAAATCAAGAAATTGACAGCTTTTGGCCTCAACTTGGAAAGCAAGCTAGGAAACAATTGATATGATTAATAAGGCATTTGTAGAGGTGTGTATGAATATATCCAGAATAAAAATAGGTTACATTCATATAATATTTTAATAGTTTTAATTACAGCGGTTTAAAAATGGCCGAAAGTCAGTTAGCAGTGATTCTCACTCTGTCTGACTTTGGCGCGCAATTACACCGGAAAAATGTTGAGCGTGTAGGACTTACAGTTGAAGCAGATCGCCATTGACTACACTCGAGCTAAAAGGTGATCTTGCTACGTGAACTAAAAAATAACCTTGAAAGAGCAAAAAACGAGAATTTGGGGCTGAATTGCATGTGCACAGAAGTCATCTCGAAATTGGTAAGGACAGAACTGAAGAATCTTCACTTTAAAATCTATATGGACAGCTTGGAAATGGATTCTTATGGTGAAAATGTACTCAATGGTGATGAATTAAGGGTTTACGGCTATAATTCAGTAACCAAGCGATAGTCTTCACAAGTGGAAGCTTTCGGGGATAAGTTCAGATGAATGTCAGATTTTGAATGTCTTCTTTATATGGTAAGAGTATGCTTGGTGATCAAACGACCGTTGAAAAGTATTACTTGTAAGTGTTGAGAAGATTGCGTGATTCATTAAGAAGAAAACGGCCACATTTTTGGTCCAGAGGTGTTTACCTGCTTCACTACAAAAATGCGCGAGCGCATACTTGTGCTTCAATATTTGTCAAATCATCACGCCGTACAGCCTACACATTCTTCGTATAGTCCTGACATAGTTCCTTGCGACTTTTGTCTCATTTTCTCATATGCCGTATAGAGAATGCTCATACAAAATACTCATACTGTTTAATTTTACCAGCATATTTGTCGCATACTCCATTATGAAATTGTTTATTTGAAACCATGTGTTGTGTTAAAACACTTTTGTAACATTTCCCTTTTTACATATTTTAAATAACAAAATTATGTCTTCTCATTTAAAAATGTTTTACCGGAAAAAAATCAATTATGTCTTCCTACCTTACAAACTTGAAGAAACATCGTTTTAAGTTAGCACAGTTGTTTTGCGAAAATGAAAAAAATCTGCTTGATATTATGCGAGAAATGCGATATTCTGCTTGATATTATTGATAAAATGGGAGGAAACTTCTCTATTTTTTTGTCGTTGGTTAACAATTTTGACAAACCACGAAGCTCCTTTTTGGAAACGACTAATTTAATTGCTTGTACCTACATGAGTCAAAATGTAACAAATCAACCAGGTACACACCGTACAAACTGGCATTCTAAAAATATTTTACTCCTTTATGTACATTTGCAATTCAATTTATATACAGGACTAGAACGAGATTAAGAAGATGAAATGAAAATTCATCTTTCATGTCGTTCCGAATTCAAAAATGTTTTTGGCACCTTCATAAGAATGTAGTTATGCGTACATTAACAGTGCTTCCGATGTGAAGAAATATTGTCCAATACATACGGTGGAGTACCTTAGATGCTCTTGCTGAGTACTCCCAAGCAGTTTTCGACTTATTTTGCAGGAAAAGGACCATGCCAAAAAATTTGTTTGTCGTATACATTAATTATATATATCATCATACCGGGAACTTTTTATACTGTTCGTACCGGAGTTTCGATCGCATTCCAAAGCAGTAATCTTTGATGGCAGTGTCTAATTCCGCGGTCTTCACATACGGGGTTGAAACAATGTGTCAATTACCGCCCCAAACATCTGAAACAAGTTACAGTTTTAGGTCACATATATTTATTTTAGCCATCTAGATTCCCGAAACCACTGGCCCGTACTAAACATAGTTTCAAACCTTTGGAATTACAACCACCAGGTTTAAACCTAGTTAAGCTCCACACCACCTTGTTACGACATTTCTATTGCTACACTTTTAGCAGGTGCTCTAGTCTCACATATACCCCATCAACAGAACTGATGTTGGCACCCGAGCTTTTTGCCTTGGTAACTACATTAAACATTACATTGTTTACATATAACATAAAACTTAGGCAGTTACAAGTAAATCAATTCGTCTGTCTGTCTTGCAACGGTACACAACATATATCGACTTTCACAGGCATCATTTTCTTCATCTTCTTGTTATTCTTCATTCACTTGCACATCAGTTAACAACCAGTCTGTCTTTTATTTAGTTTTCTCCTTACTCCTTGTCAGGTCTAGTCCTCATTCAGAATCAAATCTTTGTTGCTTCCCTTAGTACGCCACTGGTTCTCGGCCTTTTACAACCCTTATTGGCAACTTCATGGCGACTTCCACAAAACGCCAAACGGCCACAACTCTGCACAACGTTTCAATTTGGCTTCAAATTTAAATTTTGGTTACTCTACTGGGCTTGATTAGAACAACAAGCTCCCTCCCTTCCCTACCTCCTTCCGCTCCTACTTTACTCAGGCTTGGAATTGTTATGATGGAGCTGAAAAGCGAACTAACACCAAGGCGTGGTTATGAGTTTGCGATAAAGTCGAAGGTTTTAACGTGACTAACCTTACGTGAATAACCTTACCTCACAGTCTGTACAGACGGGGTTGAAATAATGTTTGTACCACAACCAAGATTTGAAACAAATTTCAGTCCGGGCCCCAATCTTACTTAATCTATTTGGATTCCCGAGCACAACTGGCTCATCGTACTTTAAAGCCTTCGAAACCACAACCAGCACGTTTCAGCCAATGATAAGCTCCAGACCGTGGGGTCGGACAGTTACCTGTCATGGGCTTCCATGTCTCGCCAAACCGTGGATCATACACATCTCTGATCAGGTAGCGCTTTACTGCAGACCGAGAAAAACTCTCCATTTTTGCTCCAGACACACGGAACTGATTGATATTGGAATGGACTAAACCGAAGCTCAGACCTATCAGTCCCCCTGCGTCACTCCGAGTCCTTTAGCGACAGTGTGTAGCGCCCGGATTAACAACAGTCACAACATGAATATCAACATTTAGAGCACATTTTACTACAGCATTTTCGACCTCTACCTGACATTTTCGACCTCTACCTTTAGCAAGTTTACTAGTCTAGTTCAGGCAACTTCTCCATCAATTCACTTGCACATGTGTTTACATTCAGTGCACCTAACATTTAGTCATCTCCATACTTCATGACAGTCTTCAGACACCATAATATCTTGTTTGCATCAAATCATCTTCCTTTAGTTCCTCTGTCATCTTCATGTCAACTTTGCATCGAATTATTTTAGCTACTGTCACCCATCGTCTCCGTTTTCTTCAACTCTCGCTCGGAACATCCCAGGTTCTCAGCGTTTAGAACCCTGATTGGTGATGACAACTGTACTCGTTTCAGTCCGATCTCTCGACCTGCGATCGACGCTGCTTCAATTCTGCATGTCTTTTTCATCATTTTCTCTTGTCTTCTAGTCCTTATTTCAGCGATTCACCAGTTGTTCAGTCTACCACTGGTTCGACGCACATCGTTCGGGCTTCATTCCACTTTTCCTCGCTACATCACAGGCTGCAGGAGCCAAAAATAGCCCGTATTGGTAACTTCATAGATACTTGCTTCAGCTATTCTTCCCAACTGCCACCTCTCCTTTATTCCATCACTTCTTTACATCGGATCAGCGGCTTCAACATGATATGATGCACAACATTAACTCAATTCAACAGTACGTCTGTCTTCATTTCATCGTGTTCAGTCTACAAGAAGGCAAGCGAATACAATGTTTCAATTCAGTTTCAAATTCACCATTCGGTTATCCTACTTGGCTTCATTTCAACTTGTTTGGACAACCAGCTCCCTCCCACTTTATGCAGTCTTGGGACTGCCATCGTGGCGTCGCAAAGCGAACTTACACCAAGCCATGGGTTATGTGTTCGGAACGATGTCGAGAGGTTTTAGATGGCCACCGTCCTTTATGGCTTATTTTCACGGTCTCCATAGACGGGGTTGAAACAATGTGTCAACCGCCACCCCAAAGATCTAAAACAAGTTTCAGTCCCAGATCCCAATTTAGTTAAAACCTTTCTGGATTCTCGAACACAACTGGTGAATGCTCACCGTTCCCTCTAGCCTTCGAAACAACAACCCTCTCGTTTCAGCGTTTCGTATCCTTTTCTAATGTAGAAAGGAACAGTGCACACGTAGAAAAACAACAACACAGATTACAGATTTGATTGTTCTTCTTTTCCGAATTTTCCTGCTTATTTCTCTTTCTTCCGGATTGGGAGTGCCTATTTGTAGTTACGATTCGCAGGGGTCTATTGAAAGTGACATTAAAGGTAAATGTTACATTTAGGGGCCCTAAGAACGTGCACCATAATGCACCCTGTTCTCCTAGCACGCTCTGGACGTTGTCTTATTCTAAGCAAATCACGAGGCTAACGATCCATATAGCAAAGTGGTTCAAAAGACAGCCACAGGGATTGAAACCATATTACACATTCCAGATATTAGGGCCCTAAAAATGCTAGATAATTTTTTGCAGGAGTCCTAAGAAATCATTACTAACTTTACTCATGTTTTGAGTTTCCTTAATTTGTCTACCCTTAGAGTTTTTTCAAATCACTGGTTGCAACAAAAAGTAGCTCCAATTCATCCCTGTATGTCAAAGCTTGGCAGAACACATGTATTGATTTCTACGATGCTATATACATTGAAAATCGTTAGCAAACGAAAGAGAAAAATAAAGAGAGGACTTTTCCTTGTGTTTCTCGCAACGTTCTCAGCTTATGTACTTTCCTATTGTGAGGCCACGTACCAGCTTTCCACTAGTTTTATTTCTTTTCCATTTTCTTTCTCTTCTTCAGAAAATTTTTAACATGAAGATGTAAGGTTGATTTGGCGATTGCAGAAAGCTTGATTTGAAATCATATTCTTTTAAATGTTGCCACCTTTTTTTGTGGTAGGAAGATGAATGCTGTTTACGTCTTGAGTGTGGGACTCTCAGACGTGCAGTGCCTCTGGACTAGCCACTAAATACCTCAACTTGTGAACCTTGTCTGGAACTGTTTGACGCATTACTTCGGGGTGGGCCTTGAATTCCTACGCCCAGAGGTGCCTTCAGATTATGGGAACCCTTTCTTCAGCGGGAAGGAAGGGAGGAGAAGGAGGTGCTAGAAAGAGGATCCTTCCACCCCAAACGCCTTCCAACACGCCAGTATGGCTTTTTTAAGTGTCAGCACTGTTCATGCATATTGGGGCACGCGATTCCATTTGTCAGCCGGATCAGCATTCCCCACCATAGTTTCCAACTAGAGCTCTCCATTTCGCTGAAGAAGTTACCGCGCTGCTCACTTTACCTTTTGCAAGTGAAGAATGTATGACAGGCGTCATTCGCCTCTCCTGTACAAAACATGTAGTCAGGAGACAAAAGCCCCAACATGTCCGCTTAAAGCTGGGTCAAGTAGAAATTAATCTCATAATGCACTAGATTGAGCCGCTTCTCAGGACAGGGATCGTGGTCGTGGAGTCCAACTTCTCTTTGTGTGCTGCTCACAGGACTGCCCGGTGGCCTCATCTCTTTTGTCTTCGCTTCTGCGCTCTATCGCAAGGAAAACACCCAGAGCACAGAGAGCGTTACCCCACAGTTCTGATCTATAGAGTAGAACCGACTGCATCAGGTGCATTGGGCGTCGTCTCCTTGATGTGGAGGGTCCTCAATATTGGTCATTAATCGGGTGACTGCCATTACCCGCGCTACAGCCTTGCAAGCTCTAGCCCAGATTTGTTGGGACACTCAGGTATTTCACAGCTGGTTCCGATTCAACCCTCAACTTTCAAACCTGAGGTGCTTCCTGAACACTGATGGCCTTCCTCTGGCGATTTTCTTCCTTGTCAAGATGACAACTTCGGTTTTTTCTAGTGTCAGCGTGAAACCGTGAGCCGTCATTCAGTACCTTACACGTCGTATTAGCATAATTGCAAATGGATGATAGTGCGTCCAGCGACTAGTGCCGCGACATCGTATCCGACAAATAACCCGCCTTATTTTCATTACAGATGGCGATTGCACTAGATTCGTCACCACTGAGCAGCAGCAAGTCGGGTTGCCTCTCTCTTGCAAACTTTTCTAAAAAGTTCTCGGGTGATTCAAATTGATTTGAAAGATGTGCATTTTTGTGGAAGTGTTTGGCCTTGTTTAGGGCTTCTTGGAAAACCCGATACTTCCCTACGCCTGGGATGTGTTTCAAATCATCTAGGGTCATACTCTTGGCAAAGAACACTGTGTGACTTGTCTGTGCCCTCCTTCTTTTTATGCCCTGTCTTACCACAATTGTAGCACAGGGAGCTCCGATCAGTTTCATTACATGCCTGTGCGGTATGGCCGTATTCAAGGCACTTGAAATACAGGAGACCTATTCTACCCTATTCTAATTTTGGCATTCTCTAGTAGTTGTTCTGCTGCCCTCTCTGTGAGGTTGATTATGGCCCCTAATTAAGAGTGTGGCCTCAGGTTCGAGTGAGGCTAGGTGACCAGAGTCTCTACTCTTCTTTTCTTAGTTGCTCCAATGAGCGCATGGTTTTCCTGCTTCGCCGGACTGTGTTAAGACACTCTGGTTGCACCAGATCGCCCTTCTATTTTTGAAAGTATCTGCTCCGTCGTTATCCTTCCTTTTAAACATTGTTTGTTGCATATCATTGCTTATAGGTCCCCTCGGAGCCACTTTCTCCGCTATCTTCGCTATCTCCCCTATCTATATCGTTTGTGCCTTAATTGTACCATCACTACGAAACGAAGAAGAATCACCTCGAACTTAGTAACTTGTGGAATTGGACAAGGGTTATGGTCAACTTAGTTTTTTTTTTAATTAGTTCCTTAGGACCTCAGCATTGCAACGTAACGCACTGGAAAAAGCACCTGAAAGTCCCCAAAATGAGCAAACAAATAATATCTCCAACATTGCTCCATTGTTCTCGATCCCGTAAACATGAATACTCCCAAGAGGGCATGGAAAAATTATTTGCAAATGGCTGCAAAAGTTGATCAAGGATTTTGCTTGGAGATCTTGGATTTTTACTTCTTCCTTATGTTTTTGAGGCCTCTCCCTTATACGTCAGTCCTTCCTGACGGTCACTGCACTTTGAAATATTGAACATTTTTCAAAGAAGGTCCCAGGTCTTTTTCGATCATTGACTGATGTGTGTGCGACACCAGTGATCTTCATGTATGAAATATCCTTTCCTTGCTTTACAGAACATCACATCCCTATTTAACGTTGTTCGGAGATATATGTTAAGTTTTTCTGATTTGCTGGATAAGACGTTTGAAGTGTATGGAATCGTGATGACTCACCTCTGCCTTAGATACTCCTTATTTCCGAAATTGTGTGATCAGTGTGACAGTTCGCATCACTCTCAATTGAAACGCTGCACTTCTTTTTCAAATCACCTATGATAAGAGTTCTCAGCTTCTCAGACAAAAACTAAATACTATGACTAAAAATCAACTAAGCTAGGAGAAAACAAACATTTTCTTATGGAGTTTAAAAGTCCTTTTCATTATTAATATAATGATTATTATGAGGTTTTTATTTGTCCCTTTGGGTGGACTTTAAGATCTGCAGATGAACGATTTGATAATTTGATAATTACCATATGCAAATTAACTGCTACAAACATTTTGATGTTAATTTCCAAAACCCATTTATCAAATTTTCATGTCATGGATGAGAATGTTTGAAAATGAGAGCAAACCCTTATCTAAGATACGCATCAATCAATCTAAAAATTACACATATGCTCATATGAATTTAGCGTTGGCGTGCAATGAGTGTTCAGTGAAAAGTCTTTCGAGTGCGAGTATTTAAGGCATATTTTACCTTGAGCCTGAAGCTGAAACACCAATTTTCGAAACTCTCACTTTTTTCTCACTCTGATTGTTACAAATTCCAGCAATTTTCATTGTCAGTGAAGATGTCGTCGATGTTACCTCCATCGTCAACATCTTGAAGTAGTTGCACGTCTTCGGGCCTTATTACTCGCAACAAACATTTCAATCATGACATGAAGAAGTAAAAGAAAGAAGAGTCACCTCGAGTAGTTTTCCTGCTCGAAATAAATTCTGTGACAAATTGACATCGTTTAGGCTTGTAGCGAATGTTGTTCGAAGGTGTTTATAGAGCACCGATGCCGAATGTAAAAGTAAAATAGTTAAATCTAAGTAACAGTCGCATGTTGGCTGCAGCACGGGCAACCGATTAGAAACTGCTTTTGAAAAGTGAAGGTGGTAGCTCCTATTTTACAAACTGGTAATTAAGTGAGTTGAAGAGAAAGCTGGTGCAAATAGGCGCTTAATTAAAGCAATAAACGAATAAAGTAGATTTAACACACAGTCACGAGATGGACTACGTGTTTTATTCTGAAACTCGAGTTCACAATAACTATGAAAGGTTTGGCTGAGTTCGATCTCAGAAATTCATTTCCAATGGTACCAATTTTTACATGCAGAAGAAAAATGTTCAAGTGATTCAGCGCCTTAATTGCAACCTAGGCTCTGAGGACACTTCATACAATTTCTCAGGGAAACTGACGATATTTTGCAAGATTTTGCTTTTGTTAAAATGGGTTTCAAATCAATCATATCTGTATTCTACAGAGCCATCCTTATACAACGTATGTCATATATGACATTTCGGACATAAATTTCTCCTTGTAAAAAATATGTCAAAACAAAATTGTATAAACTCCACTATAAGAAGTGAATAAAATTGGGAGGGTTACCCCAGTTGCACTTTTGCGATTGTCAGTTGTTAATTTCGGCACACAAAAATATTATTTCAATATAATCCCACGAGTAGCCTTTTAAGAAGCCGTTGAACCAATTGTGGATTAGGTTTTAAGTAGAAAGAAGCGGATTGTAACAGATTGCCAAGCCCAATCAAAGAAAAATAGGTTCCTTCTCTGCAAATGCATCTCACACTCACAACGATAGCAAGAAAAAGGCTAAGAATATCACAAAAACTCTAGTTGACGGCTTCAAGGTAGTGTACCTACCATCAATTAAAAAAGGATAAAGTAGCTCCAAATCTCATAATCCAATGCGGAAAGGAAAGATTTGAAGTGGACACTCAACATCTCAGAGACAGATGTAAAGAGTGAGAGAATGAAATCATGGAATCTGAAATAGTAGCAGGTCTGAAATAGTAGCTTAAGGAACAAAAAATTCGAACTAACCCCAATATGACTTCTTAATCAGACCTGCCTTGGAGGAAATCTTATACTATCTTATGCTACTCGAAGCTTATAATAGAGGAGGATATACAAATCACGGGAAGATACGCTGTGTATCCATCCAAAAAAACCCTTATTATGAAAGCGGAGTCAATTCGGATTTTGATTAAAATTCTCGTGGCAAAGAAATACTTTCTGCTGCAATGGATAGAAAATATTGTATATGTTAAGGCAACGCCAGTAGTTTTGAAGTTTATAACTACAGAACAGAACAGAGTATCGAATTTGTGTTCGATAATGACAATATAGCAAGTTAAATTTCCCCACAATTGGTGACCCTTACATTGAACCCACGCGTTGTGAATAGCAAAAATGGCGACCCGTGACGAACAATCAATGCCCGGTGAAAGAAACAATGTGGAAACGCCGAAAATTGCGTTAAGTCTCGCGCATGAATTGTGGTCTGGTAGTGAACCCCCTCACTTCAAATTTGTGCGCGATATGAAATTACCGCCGTTTTGGGAGTTACAAGTCGAACTCTGTTTTTCGCCAACAGAAGCGACATTTAGACACTATAGAGTTTATTCAGACTCAGCCAAATTCAACATGGAGGTGGCGTCCCTCCAGAGGGACGCTACTACCCTGAAACAAGTCGCGGAGGTAGTAAAAAATTGAAAGAAGGGAAATAAGTACGAAAAGCTGAAAACGCAGCTGATTTCTCGATTCGCTATGTCTCCTCAGCAGCAGCTAACGCAAGTTCTAACGGAGCTAGAAAAGCGCGACCAAAAGCCATCACATCTATTCCGAATACATGCAGAACTTGGCAGGCTCACAGCACCCGGAGGATGCACTACGTGCCCTGTGGATACGGCGTCTAGCAGTCTAGGTTCGAGCCAGCATGTCCGTATCGACTGAAAAGGAGCTAATGAAACTTCAGGAAAATGCTGACTAAATCGTAGAGGAGTTTAATGCGTCTCCAGCAGTGATTGCATCCACATCGCAGGTTCCTGCTCCAAAATCAGACCCACTTCTTTTGGAAATTTTAAATCGGCTCGATCGATTAGAAGCAAGCACAGGAAGCCAACGTTCGCGCTCCAGAAATCGATCTTCTTCACGCAATCGCCAGGGCTTAAGATGGCAACCAAAGAAAAAGCAAGGTAAGGATAATAACTTTTGTTATTACCACCGCAGATTTGGAAAAAATGCGAAAAACTGCCGCCCGCCATATCAATTTTCCCAGCAGAGTTACTAAAGCCGTCATCGTCAAATGCGGTCAGCCATGACGTCCTCTGGCAAAAGCGTCGCTTATTGCGTATTATCCATACTTCGATCTGATTTCCTGCAGCATTTTAATTCACTCGTCGTTGGCAAGCGCAAACGGCTATTGAATGGAAAGACGAACCTCGAAGCGATTGGAACACTGACGGATAAATCTACCGAACTAACAACGGTAAATCGGCAATTACCATACCACGATATTCTCGTAAATTTCCAGAATTAACGAGTTCGGGCACGTCACCACCAGCAAGAAAAGTGACACTTCAACATTATATAACAACAAACAGTCCTCCGATCGCGGAGCGAGTACGAAGGTTACCGCAGGATAAATACCAATCCGCAAAGGCTGTCCACTCCATTTGGTTCCGAAAAAGTCGGGAAAACGGTGGTCGTGTGGTGATTATGGGAGACTCAACGTGATGACAATACCAGATCGTTATCCATTGCAATTGAGGGGCTTAACCATAATCTGTTCGGGAAGACATTTTTTTCAAGCATCGACTTGGTACGTGGGTATCATAAGTTGCCAATTTCTGAAGAAGGCATAGAAAATACAGCGGTCGTTACTTCCTTCGGTCTTTTTGAATTCCTGACGATGCCTTTTGGACTTCGCAATCTAGCTCAGACGTTCCAGAGGTACATCAACACCGTTCTATTTGAATTGGATTGATGTTTTGGATACTTAGATGACATGCTCATATCGTCCAGCTCAGCAGAGAAGCACCATAAACATTTGTATGAACTGTTCAGCCAATTGAAGGAACATGACATCAAAATAAAAGTGCAGTCTTGGCCAAGCGGAAGGACACTATTTGGGATTTTTAGTCAGTAGTGACGGAATCAAACCATTTCTAGGAAAAGTCAACGCGATTTAAGAATGCAAACAACCATCGGCAATACAAAATCTCCGAAGATACCTTGGAATGGCAAATTTCTACCGGAACTTCCCGAAGAATGCCGCTGAAGTACTGCCGCTCCTCAATAAATTCTTGCGTGATTCACGAAAAAAGAAGGCCTGTGACACCAACTCCTTTTAATGCTTTTCAAAAGAGCAAGCACTTGTTGGAAGCAGCAGCAAATATTAAGCATCCTGTAAAAAATGCTAAGTTGGCCATAACAATAGACGCTTCAGATATTGCGATGGGAACAGTTTTGGCAGTTCGTCGATGGAGAATGGCTACCACAAAGATTTTTCTCAAAAAAATTCAGCAACGAAACTGTAGCGTCAACTACAAAGAACTTTTGGCGATCTACTCGGCCATCAAATACTTTCCTGACAAAGCAGAAGGACATCAATTCGTGATACGATCAGACCATAAACCATTTTGCAAAAATCATCACCGCGCCAAATGCGCCAAATGCGCCAACTGTAGTATATTTCCCAATTCTGGACGAAATATACGCCATTTTAAAGGCGAAACAAATACGGTAGCTGACACGTTATCTCGACTTGAGACAGTAACAGCAAAAGAACGCGACATGGCTCACGTTGCAGCAGAACAACGAAAGGATACCGATCTATAAAGCCTATTGTATTCGGACACATCGTTGTGTTTACAAAGGCTGCAAATGAATGGAGAATATTTATACTGTGATATATCTACAGGAATCACATAGCATTACATTCTACAATCACTACGACGGCAAGAATTCGATTCAGGGCATCACCTGTCGCATCCAATAGTACAGTAATTATAGCATTTGCATAAAATAATTTATTTATTAAAATTTATTAAATTTATTAAAAATGCCAAAAAACCACTTTTTTGATACTTTAGCGCCACCTATTTTTTGCATTTTAAGTCGGACGACTTTGCTCCAATGAGATAAAATGTAGATAACACTGTCCTCAACATTTTTTGTTAAATAAACTTTTCCCTAAAATCCATAGATTCCGAGAAAAACGCGTTTCAAAATGTTTTTGGATTTTCTCAAAAACAGGCGGGGGGATCACTTCGGAAGTCTGACATTAAGTTTATTTTATGCCCCCCTATCGATTTATCAAGTCAAACCCGAGTAGGTCATTTTTCGGACGGACCCTATTTTTTCGTGCTATATTTACTGTACTACAGGTGCAAAGGCAGTGAGCCGTTTACTGCGTGAAAAATCCATCTGGCCTAAACTGCACAAGGACATTGAAGATTGGGCGAAAACATGCATCCGATGCCAACGTTCGAAAGTCAACAGACACGTTACGAATTTTTCACTACAGTTCGCTGCTCCCGATAAGAGAATCAACCATATACACATTGATTTGGTTGGTCTACTGCCAATTGTGAACGGAAATAAATATATTTTTACGATGATGCATCATTTTTCTAGATGGGCCAACCCATCCCCGCAGAATTTCAAGCATAATTGGGAAGCGCGATTTGGCGCACCAAGCATTGTGACGGTAGATCACGGTGGTCAATTCGAATCCATGTTGTTCGGTTCACTATCAAAAATAATCGTCGGAAAACATGTCAAAACGATGGCATATCATCCTTCTGCAAACAGGATGATGGAACGCTTTCATTGATCGCTAAAGGCAGCACTGATGTGCCATGATGATGAACATTGGAGTCAGACACTGCCTACTGTTCTTCTAGAACTTCGAACGGCCTGCAAAGTAGATATTAAGTGTACTGCAGGAGAAATAATACATGTTACTACACTTAGAATCCCAAGCGATTTTATCAACAATTCGGACTGCACAAGCGAACCATCAAAATTTGTGTCCAAATTCCGACAAGACTTGAGATGACTGCGACTGCGGTCCAAAAATAATGGAAACTATTAACGGTTCCGAGGAAGAAAAAGAAGTTACAGTGTTTTCAATGCAATTTTGGGCAGCTGGTTCTGTGCTATGCTTTCTCGCTGTACGAGCTGTACTTGACCTCAGAAAAAATATGTTTCTCATTTAACTACCCCTTTTCACCGCCTGAATTGTAAAATAAAGTTACAGAAGCAGTCACCAGAAACCTGTTGAAAAAGTTCTTTTTGACCTGTGCACGAAAAAGGGAGATAAGTTAATCTGTGGAAATTATGGAGGCAGAGACATATATAAGTGTTCTTAAAAATTAGAAAAAGAAATTGAAAAAATGTATCACATGGTACTTACGATTCTAAGGGTCAAATTCGTGCACAAAAAAAGCAAGCTTCGCATCTTTGATCATAAGTGAAACCTGTGCCACTATATGGAAGTGATACACTGTACTGTGAGCTACGGGAACCCAGTAAAAAATGTTTCAGTGTGGAGACTCCGTTGCAACGATGTGTTGTCTGCTTGTGTAGAGCTTTGCAAACTACAATGTTTGAGCCATGAAGGAAGCATAGAAGAGAACCAGCTGCCCAAAATGGCATTGAAAGGTAAAGCGTATGCCAAATTTTAGCACGAAAATCAAGGAATCAATGGCAACGATAAGACACGATAAAAACTGATTGATTGCAGGGAGTGATCAACAAGAGAGTTGCAGAATCAAATAACTTCTTTGCAGAATCTTGAGGATTCTGCGAGGTTAATGTTGGCGGCCAAGGCATGGCTTCGGGTGTCATGCCATAAATGATGATGACAGATGTTTCTTACTTTTTCTGCAAAAGTATGAAAGCTACTAGTATTAAATCAATACATAAATTTTTTAAATATTTTCCTTACTAGAAAATTGATAAGCCTCCAACGAGGATGCAACAAAATTGAGGGATCAAGTTTGTTGCATCCTCGTTGGAGGCTCATTGTGTATATTTCGCCTGTGTGTCCAGTGGACAGGGCCACTATGGTGTTTCCACCACATGTGGTCTGCGGTTTTAAGGTTATAATACCAGATTTGAGCCTAGAAGTAAACGGATTGCTTTTGATTTTACTGGAATGGTACATTTTCCACGAAACAGGTATTCAGCCATAATCGTTCGGTCTTCTTCAGCGACTTAAGTGATTATGTTCACAATTTCTAGTTCACTAATGCTTAAACTATTAAAAAACCAATAAAACGTCATTCCAAAAAGTTGGAATAATTGTTGGAAAAATATTTGGAATAACCATGATCTATAATTTCTTTAATTCTGGTTCATCAGCATTTTCTTTTTTCGAGTATGTTTTTCTGCTTCTTGATTCGGCCAGAAGCACGGAATTATGCCGATTGATTTTTCTCTTTATCCCATCCCTTTTCGTGTTTGCATTTGGTAGTGTTGATCGCTTTTGCAGCTGCTCATTTTGGTTCTTCTGCGCCATTCTAAATGCCAACTTTTTGACTGCGTTGAATCTAGCTGCTTCAATAATGACATTCTTTTTCTTTGGTTTCTCTACTAAGTGTAAAACCGAGCATGCGATAAATTCTGGCTCTTTGAAGGAACTCCTTTACTTGTTGGGAATTGTTTGATGAGTTGTTTATTGTTCTCTGCGTGTGGATCGCTTTTCAGTACAGCGCGAAAATAAGATTTTTTTAAATCCACTTCACAATATTAACTAGAAAAGCAGTTTTTGGTCGTTAATTTTCCCATTTTCAATTTGGCAAGGCTCCCAAATGGTTCCTATTTTCGTGCTTATAACTGACAGTTATAACGTGCTTATAACTGACAGATTTTAAGGGAAAATGGCGACTGCCACCTCGCTGTTTAAAAGACTTACTTTGGTTGACAATGTGATGCTTACCTTACCTTTAAAGCTTTTTCTATCTCCATCTTTACCCTAAAAGCTGACAAGATGAAATCCCCTGGAGGGTGTTAACTGCTTTACTGTTTTAAAGAAATCAATAACCCTCTTGGGGGTGTTTCCCTTTCATATCTTTAGTTCGGCCAAGTCCTTTTTGATATTCCGAAAATAAGAATCACTCGTTTAGTGGTTACTTGTCAATGCGGGAAGAAATGCCACCTTTTCGTTTGGAGTTCGAGGACTACTTGTCGCGTGGCGACGACAGGCGATTCCTTCTCCTTTCATTTTGTAGCTTACATTAGTGAAGATGCGCGTCGCCGCAGTTCTCATATCAAAGACTCAATATTGATCTCATCTTCCTACTCTTTGGTATATCTTGTGGTTTTTTCTTTGGTATAATTTTTGTTTTTCGGTATGTTTCGAAGAACCCGGACTACTACGGTATCGCAATATCCTAAATCAGGCTCTGGTGGTAACGTCTTTATGTTGCATCCCGTGTGTATTTATTTAAATTTCCCGAAGAAGAAATTTTTGCATGAATTTCTTCACATTCTCGAAATGCTTTAAGTTCATCGTTTCTATGATATGTGGTACTCCCAGCTTTCTAGTCCAATATTGCCTCTCATATTGGGTAAATGTATAATAGACATAAACATAAATTCCCCCAAATATTTTTTGATATATGCAGTCTTGAAATGGTTTGTATTGCCTATATCCATTTGTTTAACACCGATGTAGGACTTTTGTAAATCCATCATCAAAGAAGTATCGGACAAAATCGTAGGGACTTTCTAAGGGGAAGATTGATGAAGGCTAATTACTGTCTTCTATGTACTACATTTGCTTATTATTTGAAATAAGGTTTTTTGTTTTTCAAATTACGTTTTTATATAATTGGAAATTTTCGATACCTTAAAAATATGTTTTAATCTTCGGAATTATCAAATTCGTCCTCGCTAGCATCCCGACTGTCGATAATATAGTGCACTGATGTGGCTTCAGGGCCGTTCGTTCCTTCCTACGTTCATTCTAAATTTAAAGGAGAGACCGCTGTAACAGATTTGATACGAAGAAAAGAGAAAGATCAAGAGGATCAAAGATCAAAGATCAAAGGGATAGGTCACAACCGTCGGACTGATAGGTTGTGTTAGCTAGGAAAGTGTTAGCTAGGAAGGAAATGGTTATCGAGGAAAGTGTTGCGAAAAAATTGTTTAAGGAATATATTATCTGTGGTCGAACCGAGGCCTAAGCCCTTAATTTATTGCCGAGGCCGGCAAGTTGCAGAAACGTATATAAAAATGAATATAATTAGAACATAAGAAATTACTAATTAAATTGTCTCCAAGGGATCCCTTAATTCAGCCCCGCATCCAAGCTCGGTCTTGGAAATAGCGGGAATGGGTGATGTGGGAGCGGAGGGAGAGCTCTCCGCGGTAAAGGCTGCTTTCACGCGGAAAGCTTAGAAAAACCTGCAAAGGTTTTGTGAGCAGTTTGGAGGGAATGTAAGGGAGGAGTTCTTGCTAGACTTACTAGGAAGTTGCAAGCTGCAACTACAACTCCCTTCAGAGGTATTACGAGTAGAGGAGGAGGATTTCCCCATTAACTAAGGAGACGCCCCAGCTGATTTCAACAGCGAGTCCAAGCAAGAGGAGCCGATGGAGACGGTCTGTAAAGACCATTCTCATCGGAAAAGGCCAATTGTGTCTCCAACCCCGGACCCCACTTCTAAGCGCTCCGTAAGCCTTGGCGGAAAAAACTTTTCCGAACTTCCCGGCCAGCGTAAGAAAAGATGAAATTGCATCCGTCCCAGTGCGCAGGATAGAAATCGGAGCTAAGAAAAGTCCAGCCAGCGTTGCAGCTACTAGAAAGCAAAGGGTTCTTCCTATTATATGCTACACGGTGAATTTTAAGCCTGTCAGGGAAAGAGTTAAACGAGCAGGCCAGAAAAACCCGGTCCATGTCCTAAAATTCGATGTAACGGTTAACAGTTCTACACCAACTTCATTACACCCGAAAACAATACAAGACCATTAAAGCCTTTTTGAGTTTTTAAAATGGGACAAGGTGGCATGCTACACCTATAAACTCCCAACAGAAAAAAAGCTGACTCTGTTACTAAAGGGTGTGCACTCTTCCTACGAAGACAATGATGTCAAGGAAGGACTCGAAGCCATCCTATGGGGGGATGTTTTGCGAGCCAAAAGGTTTTCAGGCATCAAGGAAGGAAAAGAAAACTCTTTCGTCCTTCCTTATTCAATTTAAGCCAGACTTTGACGTCAAAAAGGCAGTGAGTATAAAAACGCTTCTACACCAAAAGATAGAATGGGAGCGTTAGGCTAAATCAAACACCTCGCAGTGTTTCAATTGCCAACGATTTGGTCATGTAGCTTCGAATTGCGGTATGGAACCTCGTTGCGTTAAGTGTGTAGTCTAAACACCAGCAGTCTAAAGACTGTCCAATGGGAAAGGATGAGAGAAAAAATGCCGTTTTCTGCGTAAATTGCAACAATAAAGGCCAGCCCGCGAGTTTCAGAGGCTGTCCTCAGGCCAAGGAGGCTGAAGAGAGAAGACATAATCTCCTAAAGAAAAAGAAGGGGCGGTGAGATTTTGTCACTGCTTCCTTGAAAAACACCATTCGAAACGGTGTCTCATTCGCTAACTTAGGAAGGGGATGCAGACAAACCAACAGCAACTCAGCCTGTACGGCTAGCTAAAGCGAATAGTAGTCAACAGCAGCAAAAAAGACAGAAATCCTGTCATGAATAACGACTGCAATCAATTATTCGGGTGTGATTTCTCATCCGCAAAGTGAATTCATTCATTTCACAATACAAAAAACTCACTAATCTGAGTGAGAAAAAAGCGGCGTACTTATACTTCGCCTTCAAAATCTGTTGTTGCGAAGAGCTCCATTAAGCTCTCTATCGTTAACATTTGTTCGCTAGCTCCACGTTTCAAAAGGAACTCTGTCCAAGAATACTTTGACATGAATAGACCTGATTTCTTGTTCATTTCAGAAACAAGACTGAAAATTAAACACAAAGTTCATTTGGGGAAAGTCATAAGCGATGACGACCAAGATGGAATCCTTGGAGTAGCTATGGCTTTCAAGGAGCATCTGGAAGTTCAAAGACACTGTCTTCCAAGTCTGAAGCATGCAGACGTCATGATATCAAGCTCAGTCCTGGGAGGCTACACCTTTGCATTTGTTGGAATATACGTTAAACACGGGTATTCGGGAGGGGATCTCACTGAAGACTTGGAAACAGCATCCGCTTTGTGTGAAAAGTTTGATTACTTTGCGATAGGGGGTGATTTCAACGCGAGACATCCTTCCTGGGGTAATCGCCTATCTAATGGATATGAAACAGCTCTGCTCCACTGGGTGCGAGCAAATATGGATCTCATTTTGATTGCGCCGATTGAGCCCACCTTTCGAAGAAGCTCGTCAACCATTAATTTTTTCATTGTGTCTGCCAACCTGGTAAACATCTCCCACAGCTGGAGGAATTTTGAATGTGGACTCATCGACGCACAGTCTAACCATATTTTGGTAGAGCTGACAAGAGCTGATAAGAGTGAAAAAGGGTGCAAACAACCAAAACTACTTAGGAACTATAAAGTGTCATTACTTCGCTAAATGCGAAGCACCCCTACCATTGTCTCATTTCTCTTTACAGTTTGATGTAAAATGTATAGAGCGCTTTGATAGTCATATGATGAAATTAACGTTGTAGAGAAAGTTATATAGTAATGGATCATCTTTTTTTATCATTTTATTCGAAAGACCGAAAATGGAGAATGTCGACTTTTACGGGCGAATGCCAACACCTACCAAACACGTCAGTGAAAGTTAGAATATTTCATTCGGATCCCCGCCGGTGTATGTCAACAATCAAAGACTTTTTCTGGTGGGGGTCCACAAGAGAGGAGCCGACAAAGAAGCGACTGCCTCTCTCCCTCCAAATCTTTTGTTATACGCGAAATTAATCAGCTTTGTCAGTTTTATTCATGCTTTAATGGTGTAAGTACCGGTTTTCGTAATATTTTTCCCTGGTACGAAAAGTTAAATGAGACAAAATTCCTCAAGTGGGCCACTAATAAATCAGTACTCTGAGTATTTATAAATATTATATATGTCTTGTTAGGATTTAAAAAAATAAAAAGTACGTATTTTTTTATTTTTTAAAATTTTAATTTTTTGAAAAGTTATTAATAATCAATTTTTTTTGCAATTTTTCACGTAAAAATGTTTTTCTTCCGATTGGTTCGATGAATCTTTATAATTTTTGGTCAGTACTTTGAGAAATAATAGTCCTTCCTAAATATATTTTAAAATTTTTTTTTTCATGTAATGTTGTTCAATAAATTGATGACAGTTGTAAACAATTGACAATTATTAATGCTTCTCAATTAATTACAACAATAAAGAAAATATATTTAGATTCCTCGTTCGATTTCGAAAAAATGAGTAAAAAAAAAGTTAGAAACTTGCATTAGGTGAAAGACTACGTTCATTTGTTTATATCGTTATTCAATGCGCTGTGAAACAACTCTGACGCGGTGCGACTTGAATGCTATTCGTGAAGTAAAGTATATAAAAAAGGGTTTACAGGTAGACAGGATCTTAGTATTGTAATAATTATTTCATTGTTTTATTATATATTATTTATAAATTGTTTATAACATCGGTTTAAATTAGGTTTACATTGAAATTAATCTTTAGTTACTCTTTAGTATTAATGTAGTTTTCGTTATGCTTTCAGTGACAGATTTTCTGGATTCTGAAAATTTTCTACATAATAGTTTATTTCCATTTATTGGGATAAAACAATGATACTGACGAGTGCATTTTAATGTTTTAATCTTCTCATATCGAGGCTTTAGAAATTCTTCATTTAATTTATGATCTTCTTCTGAACAGAAGTCAAAATTAATATTTTTGAAAAATTTTGTTGCCCACTCATACATAAGTTTTGGCGAAGTTATGTTTTTGTCACCTGTACACTGTAAACTCGATCGATATGCATGTCTTTTTACCGTCCCTCCGATTCCATCGCAAACCCCGTTTACCGTGCGAAGTGGCAAAAAAATTCCATTCAGCTGTTATACCAAAATCTTTTTCATGATTTATTAAATTAATAAAATTAAATTTATTTTTATACTGGGACCCAGCACCGTCAGAAAAATAATACATTTTTTTTATACCTTTCAAATCAATATTTTCTTTTAAATGATTTATCAGTTTAGAGTTAAATAAATATACTGAATTAGCATCGTGTTGAAGATGTTCAGAAATTATTACATAATTTTCATGATTTATGACATTGTCTTTTTTGAAATAAATTACATAGGGGTGCAAAGTCACTTGAACATTAGCCCAGTGTTGTGATTGAACCGCATTCTGAACTTGACAAGTATAATTTTCAGCAAAATCTAAAGTTACGATCATTTCCCCGTCCTCCATTGAATTTTTCATTTTTCGAAAATAAGCTGCTTGAGATGTTGCCAAAAAATCATGCTTCGCCAAATCAGGAAAATCATTTTTCAAAAGTACTAAAAATTCTTCTTTAGATTGTAATTTAGATAAGAGCTCGCATCTATCTGTGCTCGTCCACTGATTAAAAGTTATTTCTGAAATTTTAGAGTCCTGTAATAAAATCTGCAACTTATCAACAACTATACTCGTACCAGGACATTTCTTACAATCATTGAAATAGCAGTCTGATGTTGGACTTTCACAGAGAATATCTTTTAATGCATCTCGATACGTATAATTGAAACTTTCACCTTTTTGAATAAATTGTTTTTTCATCCCTTCGAATTTTAACCTCATATTTTGGTGAATCTTACAAACGCAAACATTGTGCGTCCCTTTTTGACCGGATAATATACATTCTTGCGGTCTTTGTTTACGAAATGTTGATAGTGACATTTTAATTTCTGGATTTTGTTCTTCAAATTGTTCATGTAAAGTGCCTAGATTATTTAAAAGTAGTCTTTTTTGTTTCTGTATTCTCTGATTATTTTCTACAACTGATATGTAATCTTTTGCACCCGGCATCACTCAAAGTTCTACTAACTTCATCAGACAAATAAAAATCTTTAATTTTTTTAACAGTTGAGTCATTCAAACACCGACCACGTTTTGGTTGAGGACAAGTTCCATATCCTGAACTTGCATGTAATTTCTTAGCTCTTGATGCCATTCGGCGAGACACATTTAGTTCTTTTTTCATTTGACGAATGCTCCAACATAAAGGTGCTGTGGTTAAAAGACTAATTTTACCAGAACGAGTAGTTTCATTTGCAATTGCACTCCTTAAATCTTTAGTCCAATTTTCATCCATAGGAACGTATCTGTTGGATTTCTGTTTAAGGTCAATATGTTGTCGTAGCTTTTTAACGGGTGATTATTCAAAATCCTGTAATAATCAATATATAGTTCGAATCCTTAAAATGATTCATAATAATTCGATTAAAATTATAACTAGTAATATTTTAAAAAATAAAATAATTGATTGGTTTCAGTCAATAATTTTTTTTTTAAGTAAATATTTCTTTTGAAACCAAAATTTTTTTTTTCGTTACATTATTCGAAAAGCTACATGAAAATATACCTACCTTGTTATTCATATAAGAATCTTCATAAAAATCGACTTCATTATCACTGTCACTATGTGTTTGAAAAATCGAAGAGATTCTTTTCCTTACACTATTGTTAGAGACTTGCGGTTATGGAGTAATGTTAGACTGTCTGTTTACTTGACTTTTACAAGACTGACAAATATAAAATCCTACTAAATTTTCAAATTTTGAATTCCATTTATGTGTTACTAGAACAACGTTTTTGTAAACACAGTTATGCCCTTTTTTTTTAAAGGATTACAACAAGAATTTGCTCTTGGCATTTTAAACTGATCTATCGACTATTTTTTCAATATATGATATGTTTATATATTTTATAAATTTATATAGTTTATAAATTAAACTAGAGATATTAAAAAAAGTGAAAAAAATTGTAAAATAATAATGTATTGAACACGATACAAGGACACACTTAACGGGTGAAAATATAAATGTATGTTTTCCATAAATGTCATGCAATTGTTTTGTGTCAATTGAGACGCTTCGCGTAGGAGTTGCTTCACAGCGCGTTGAATAACGAAATAAACAAATGAACGTAGTCTTTCACCTAATGCAATTTTCTAACTTTTTTTTTACTCATTTTTTCGAAATCGAACGAGGAATCTAAATATATTTTCTTTATTGTTGTAATTAATTGAGAAGCATTAATAATTGTCAATTGTTTACAACTGTCATCAATTTATTGAACAACATTACATGAAAAAAAAAATTTTAAAATATATTTAGGAAGGACTATTATTTCTCAAAGTACTGACCAAAAATTATAAAGATTCATCGAACCAATCGGAAGAAAAAAATTTTTACGTGAAAAATTGCAAAAAAAAATTGATTATTAATAACTTATATATATATTAATAACTTATATATAATAATATATATATATAATAACTAAAATAAAAAAATACGTACTTTTTATTTTTTTAAATCCTAACAAGACATATATAATATTTATAAATACTCAGAGTACTGATTTATTAGTGGCCCACTTGAGGAATTTTGTCTCAAATGCATCAATTGCGGATGAACGAGAAGACAATCGTTCTTATTTTTTCAAAAAAAGTACCCCAAAATACTTTCTGAAGTGGTTTTTTGCTAAAACTAAGTGCAACACACCTTTGGATTACAGACGATTGAAACATTTTGACGTTTTAAAAATGACTGGTGAAGAGGAGTTTATTGTACAATTGAAATCAGGGGAAAACGAAAAGTATCATCTTTACAATGAAGAATTTTTCAGTATACTATATGAAACTCACACTAGAATAGGCCACGGAGAAAGATCACGTTTAATTAAAGAAATTCAAGCTGAAAACAAAACTATTATATGCGAAGTTGTAATGTTTTATTTAAATTTATGCAAATAGTGTCAAATAAAACATGGTGCACCAAAGAAAGGTACTGGTGCGAAAATTAAGATGACTAGTTTATCTGATAGATCTGCAGTCTAACAGAGATGAGGAAAATACGTTCATAATGGTGTATCAAGACCATCTTACGAAATTTGTCCAGCTACGATTATCTGAAACTAAAATAGCTGATGACGCAACTTATCATACTTGAACTTAAACGGCTGAAACGATGTTGCGTCCGATTTTAAAAGATTCCTTCGATTTTCCGTCTCCCTATCAAATTAACTTCATCCGCCTTCTCTGCTGAAAAACTTTTTCTCGTAGTTTTTAAATGTTTCTTTGTCCTTTGAAAAATGTCCTCATATTGGCATACAATTTGATGCATAAAATCCACCATCATTCATCACTTCTTGATGATATGATAACCAAATACTTGAGGTTGGCAAAATGTGAACATACACCACCTGAGCATTTCCAAAAGGTCAAAAAGACTGAATTATTCACAAACTTTCCTGGGTGGTTGTACCTTGGCTATGAGTTTAATGAAAACTCATCAGAACTTCCCGTCCCGCGAGGAATCCTCACAAGTCGGATCGGAATGCGTACCAACCACTTTTCAGTTCCGTACACAAAACTCCAACGTTTTCAGATCTTGTGAACTTTATTATGTTACCCAAGTGAGGTTTGCCGAAAGACTCAATATCAAAAATGTCTGATCCCCAGTCGAGATTATGAGTTATTAGAGGCGTTCAAGGAGGTTTCCCAACTCGAATCCAACATCCATAGCACATTTGCAATCCTCGTCCTCTTCGCGAGTTCGTTTGCATTGCCCGTGGATGGATGGGGTCGTTCAAAACAAATTAATTAGTGTGGGTGTAGTTTAATAAGATTTTTATTTGTCCGTAATTATTGATATAAGGACTCCATGCTCAGCAATAAAAAGGCCTCGTTTAATTGCGATCGCAGATTTAGATATCGATGCAAATGTAACGAGCCATCATGTGATATGCTCACGTACAGTATGGAGTTGCAGTATGTAACCTGGTGCATGATGCATCAGCATTCGAGTATATGCGTGTTGGGTATCCACCATACGTGAACAGTGTTGCCTAACCATTCCGTATGTAGTTCAGAGGATAAAGTCTTTTAACTTTCTGAATACGTAGGACCTTACCAATATTCTACGTCCAGTTACATATTCTGGATAAGTTTCTATTGCGGATCGTCCCAAGACAAGCTTGCGAAATCCCTGGAAAAAGTTATGATTGAATGTGGTCTCAGTGATGATCGACGCAGGCTGAGCCTCCTCAGCAATATGACAGAGGGGAGACTAATTGATGGTCCGATTTGAGCAAGGTTAACGACTATCTTACAATGATTTGGTGGCTGGTACGTAAAACGTAGCTTTTCTCAATCTGGAAATGGTAATTTATAAGAAATACACATTCAATCAAATTGACTGATATAAATCAGCGAGCATTAGAGCGGGCAGTAAATTGAGTCATATTGTGGCGGCCAAATGCGAAAATATTTATGGAAGTTGTTTTGCCTTGTGAGCGATTCACTCAGCATATTCATGAAGGCTGTATAGCCTTCCGGGGCGATGCATTACGCTTTATTTCTGATACTTACAGATTGCGAAAACAATGATTGCAAAAGTCCGATTCATGAATTTATAAGCATTTCTCTAGGTTCACTGAGAGATGCGTTCTGATTATTGTGGTTGATCCTTCAAGCTATTTTTGTGTTGAAATCCTAAACCATAGTTTATGCTTTATCTCAGATGCAATGTTGTATTTGTGAACATGCATCTACTTTCGACTGAAATTATTTCAAATTATATTTAACTATAAATGCAGGGGTGGGTCTTAGAGAAATTTAATTTTGCTGTTCTCCAAGGGAGGAGAAAAACTTATTTTCTTGGCACTTTGATTTTTCGATTTCTTAGCATACTTATTAAGAATCAAAAAAGTCATGATAACATCTCAAAACTCTAAATAATGTATGCGTGAGCCCTAATTCCGAAAATATCGAATGTTGACCAGTCAGTATAATATTTTGATATTTAATAGAATTGGGCGTTATTAATCTGAGTAACATTCGTACTTTGTGGAGCCATAGCCTTAATTCTTCTAACAAATATTTGATGCCCAGAACAGAACAATGACTAAATTGAATTTCAATCGGACCGAAGGCCTGACTTGGGATAATTTGCCCGATTCCCTGGTGACATATTGAGATCTGGCAATAAGAATAAGCTAGAACACCGATAAAGAATATACAGCCTGACTTTTTTCTACACATTAATCTTCATACCATCTAGCAAGTATATGGAGACACCGTCGAGGATCTTAACTACACTTTCTTCATAGTTGGGGCCATATGTAATGGTACGTAATGGTGTAGTGACCGACTTCGGTTGAACGGAAGATAAAATGGCAACGCCCATGAAATCTCCATCGCACAGGTTTCATTACAGAGAAGCGGTTTCCTGCAATGTTGGTAACTTACACCAATAAACAACTCATCTGACACCCTCACTCTTTCTTAATCAGGATTGGAATCGGTTTAGTGAAATTACGGTGCTTTTGATGGCAGAAACCGCACGTATTTCGCGACAATTTTGACATTTCGCTGAGATGTACGAGCGAAATGTAAAAAAAAAACACACTAAACTTTCGTTTCAATCAGTTACCACACACATACTGCCGCAACAATCACATCAAACTTTGAAAAACTTGTGATAACCCGGTAAAATCGCAAATTTTCGTCGACACTATCCGAACTCAGCTATATTTAATCCCCAACTGTTATGCAAATTTCCCGACGAGTCTTCTATGAAGAATGAATGGAAGACTGCACTTGCCCCTGAATGTTGTGATCAAATGTTGCGTAGGTTCGAATGTAAATAAAATGGCGTCGATTTCAAAGAGCAAAGAGAGAGCGATACAAATAGCTTCATGTTTTAGAATGGGATTTAAAAGGATGGCACTCACTAAGGCAATGAAAACTCTCTTCAAATTCTATCTTACCAAACCAATAACTCAATTGACACACATGCCTCTGAAAAGACTCCCCTACTGAGAGAAATTAGAAAAATGGCACCAGATGGACCAGGACCAGATGGCAGCAAAGGATCAATATACAATTTTCAATCGGAACAGAAATCGTGTGAATAGTGATATCTGATGCTAAAATCGCAAATTTTAAACACAGTCATAAGAACAATAGTTTGAGCAGAGACGAACGTCGCATTCAAAGATCACGTAGCTGCAATATCGGCTGCAGTTCAAATGAAAACTTACCTAATTTATTTCAGGGCTCTTTTATCATTATCTTTTCTTCAAATAACAGAGCCACGAACCCTAGATGCTCCTTATTTTTCAGAATACCAGATCAAGGGCTCTTCATCTGGAACTGGAACTTTGACTAAAGGTTCTTTCTGAAGAGCGAAAAGTCCCCCGGTCTTGATAGCGTAGCGAGGCTATTTATACACCAATCATCAAAATCACTTGGAAGCTAGGGTCTCTGGATATCAGGAAAGGTATTTAATTAGTCATCTACCAAACTTCGTCAGAGCCACAACAACAAAAAGACCATAGACTTTATTCATATCTTTATCCTAAAAAAAAATCCAACAATCGTCCAAACGGAAACTTCTTATATTCCTGTATAACTGCTGCGTTTATTTCTGTTCCCGAAAAAGGAAAGTAACAAATTAAAACCAATAACTTTACCTAAAACCTTAGTAAAAAATTGAAAACAGCTAAGACGCGGCTCTGTACGATGTTCGCAAAGCCTCCAAGCCCCTGCGCTCAATTTGGGTACAATAAAAAAGTATTTTTCTTTTGCATGAATACCCCTGCAATGGTCAAAAAGAAGTAAAACAGACACCGTAGCATGCTGAATCAAGCTAAATGAGGCATTAGTCTCAGCTTTATGAAAATGACGTATAAAAAACTGCTGCAGGCTCCGAAAAAACTCCTGCATCTCCTTCAAATATAAACATCTCTTTTAACTAGTTATATAGATAAAAAGCTGAGGATCTATTGCCTCTAGATTTACAGCCTATCCTACTCTTAATTAAGAATCCCTTAAGGATACGTTTTCATGTCTTCGATGATGTCTTCTTCTAACCATAAGTTTTGGAAGTTTATTCTTACACATGAAAAGGTTTATGCACTCAAAATTGAACTTGAGATAATTACGTCATTTCAGACTAGAAAGCGATTATCGTCGAATTTTGAAATGCTCTTAGCTTCCAAAATTATTGCAAGGGTTCCATCGAGTTTTTCATCGACTTTGAGTAAAATATCTCCGAACTTTTATTATTTAGGTGAGTGAATTTTTTCATATTGTGGAGTGGAGAAATCCACTTTGTGGATTGGGTAGCCGATTGCAGTAACCGAGAAACAGAAACAGAAACGCCCCCTCTTCATTCTCAATGGGGGAATCATTTTCTTCATTTTGATCGAAATATTTGTCACAATAACGACAGTGAAATTCCTGTCCAAAATTGGGGCAACATGTCAAAATCCTTGGCAGCTGTGGAGCCCAGTATCCCTTTTGAGATAAGAAGGTTTCAATTTCAATAGACAATTCAGAGTCTGACAAGTTTGAACAAATTAGGAGGAAAATGTCTTCTTTTCCCTTCCTTAAGTTTACCATTGAGAACCACTGGGGGTTCAAAATATCCTTCGCTAGTATGACCTCTCGTTAAGTCTCAGACTCATACTCACACTCATATACATTCTCGCATACTCTTTTAAAGAAAGTTAGTATACGAACTCTGCATTTCGTAAAAGGATCAGCTTTTCTCGTTGTTCCTGTTAAGCCAAAAAATGTTTTATACTCTTCAATTGTTATTGGAGGTCACAGTTTCTGTCAAACTGTTCAACGTTTCGGATTCGAATTCTAGGTCATCGATAGGATCTTTTTCACATCCTCGTTTCATTGTCTCTCCGAAAAGCTTAACGTTAAAAGTGCAGCGCACAATCGGAGGAACCCTTTGTAATGTAATAGTTACTACGGTATTTAGATTTTCATAACGCAAACAACTATTCTACTCCCTAAGGCATGTGCAACTAGTGTTACTAAAGTTTTGAAGACTCTAGTTCACTTAGTTTTCAGAAGAGGGCTTCGAAGATGGTGACATAAATGTTCTTCCTGACCTTCCTCTTCGACGACCATATTCATCAGTTGCTGCTGATTGGGCTTTCTGTCACAATCATCAGGAATGTCCCCATCTGGTGAAGGATACTAATTCTCACCAACGAAAAAGTCCTTTGAAGGACTTCGATTATACACCTTGAAAGTACACCTCGCAAGAGTCCCCTGCTGATCTTCCCCCAATTACTCAAGGCTAAGGCTCTGAAGGCTGCCTAACATCTCTAAAGACTTTTCTTTGCTTTGTGCATAAAAGAAGCCTTTGCCACTTGGCTCTCACATGAATGTGAGACCACCACTTTCAAGACAAGGCTTGAATGCGGGATCAAACTTACCTGACAGACGAATTGAGTTTTTCAAGATTACGGGATACAATTTTTAAATTTTTTATATCATAACTACTTGCTGGGCTCAGCTAGGGTTTAAGGGGTTAGGTCTAAATTTTTCTCGTGATCTATTACAAAGGATCAGGTCTAGATTTGTCTTGTGATCATTCAGTAAATAAATTAATATCTCTAAGCTAGATTTGAACCTTGATCAGGTCCTTGCAAGCCTTAGCTTTGATTTAAGTACAAAGGTCTCCGTTCATCGATTGATTTTCCCTGGCACAAAAAGAGTCAATCTCAATTTTGGAATCAATCAAACGGTTAACTGTCCTATTTTCGACATATATGAAATGAAATGTATCTGTCCGACAATACTATCTCTCCCAGTCATGCATTAAGTAAAGGCAATTTTTTGGAGTCATTGCTGCGTGGAGTTATCGCCATTCCTGTAAGCGAGCGCTAGAATCCCGACTTCTCCGGGATGACACAAAATTCTTCTTTGTTTTTTAAATAAATTCTTAATAAAATTTCGTAGGTTGAGAATCAATTTTCAATATTGGAAATAGAATTTAAGAATTTGACATTATCGAAGGCTTTAGAAATATAAATTTGATCGATGGGAACAATTTCGATCAAATTCTACTTATTTTTAAAAATTTATTTACAATAAAATTTCAGATGTCGAGGTGCGAGGATTTGGGTTTCTTATCGCAACGTCTGATCTGGTCTAAGATATTCGTTATTCATCCATGACATAATCCTGAGCTTTTTATAAATGTCAATCTTCCTCATTTACAATAAATTTGTCGTTCTAATGTAGTAGGTATGGGAAGTTCTGTTCTAATAGTTTTGATCTCCAAGGATTGAATTACCTTCCTTAGTGAGTCCTTTTTGTCTAACAGAGGGCCATAATGTCTTAAAGTAGTGTTAGACGTATCATATTATGTTATAATATAAAATAATATAACATTATAGTAGCAGTATTCTATTCTGAATATTTAGCCTGATTTGAGATATTTGTGTAGAGTAGCTGTGATTCCTATGAACTGTTCTTTTCCTTCGTATATGGTCAGCCATAGACGAAAGTCAGGATTTGACCATTCGAGCCAATATTTTCTGTCAGCGTCAACTTGTAATGTTGTACGTTGTTGTCGTCTCCATTTTGTAATGAAAAAAGCGTTGGTCTTGCCGTTGCTCAACTTGATCTTTAACCTGCATAAAATTTCTGACGCAAAATTGACGAATCGTTGGATTTGAGATGTGATGACCTCGGTGTTTCGCGAGGAATGTAACATCTGCGCATAGAGATATTTTCACATTTTTTGGCAGTATCCGCAGTAAGAGACTAAATAATATAGGAGAAATGTGCGACCTTTGTGGACCTGCAGCTTGAGTTGGTCGTGTGTCTAATAGATAACTATTAATTGAAACTCGAAACTACGTTCTTGCAGGAAGTTATTTAATGACTTTTATCACTGGAAGTGGAATTCGGTGATCATGCACCTTCAAAGTTAGTTCTTTAGAACCCACCAATTCAGACGTCACTGAGGGCTTTTGCAATATCGCGAATTGCCAGGCATGTTGATCTGCCTCGAACCTTCCCGTATCGATATTAGGGACAAACGTTGTTGGGCAGAGTGGAATTAAATCTGAGTTGATTTGAACCTGAAACCAAGTTGTTCTTTTGGGAGAATGTGTTTTTCCCCGATTGATCAGAACAGAAGTCTGATCAGAAGAGCTTTTTCTGATATTTGGACATAAATGAAAAGGCTATGTCCTGATCAACAATTTCTGAAAATGTGGGGTTCTTACCATTTTTTTTATCACAATTATGATGGGAGATTTCCCGAGTGAGAATGTTTTTGAAAAGCGTAGATGAGAAGCCAAAGTACCAATTCGTTTGTCATTGAGTCGTAACTAGGAGCCACATATAAAATGTACAATCATGACTTATGTTTTATGAGCTTCAAGCGGGTGGATAGTGTTTTCATTTAGAATCTCGACTTAATCATCCTATTTACTTTGGGTATGATTTCGCCTTCTTTGGTATGACTCTATTTCTAGTCTCAGTTTCCATGAAATTGCAGTCCAAACGTTCCCGCAAAAGCATTTGCTACCCCTACCTTCTCGTTAAGCCCACCTGGTCCGCGAATGCACCACCTATCCAACTGTTGAGTTTTAGAAATTGAAATCGGCATCCGCAACAACATCATCTTGCATGGTTCCAGTATATATCTATTGCTAACAAAATCCGATAAAAACTGATGGAACATTTAGCAAAAGAACTAAGAATAAGAAGTATCGTGAAATTACCAAACGAATACGTGGTATCTTTCTTCACAATGCAGGTTTAAACATTCATCTACATTAAGTTAACAAAAACACTAAATTGGTGTCGTTCGGCATAAAAGATTTAAATCCATAAATCCTGGGTGATAGAAACAATCAGTCTACTACGAGAAGTACTAATTAACAAGAAAAGGGATAAAGACTCTTATACATAGCTCATAGACATCCCGAAAACAACATTACAACAAAATTACTTCCGGCTCAACTTATTTTTTAGACAAACAGACTAAGTAGGAATGGAAAGTCCAACATCAGCGATCCTTATGGAAGTCTTAAATCTGGAACATCTAAAAGGTGAAGTTATATTAGAAGATGTTCGAGGAAGTAACATCTGGCTAGGTAGTGATATATTATTCAAAATGTGTAGACAACATTTTATGTATAACGTTCCAAATACGAAGAATGAATTCTCGGATTCCTCAACAAACTATATAAAAATCTAAAATTTAGGAAGAAAAAGAAAGAATAGATAACCTTGACATTACAATAAAGAACAGCAAAACATGAAACAAATTCGAGTAAGAGAAACACAGAAAACCCACAGCCACAATCACGATAATAAACAAGTCGGCCAACTAACCCCAATAACATAAAAACGCAGGAATAAGGCAACCATAAACGAGACCTGACCGGGTGCCTTTAACAGATTAAGCTTAAAGCAAGAAGTTGAACATTTTATACAGAAAATACAAAATACCTGGTAGGCAAGATAGGAAGAAATTTCAAAAAACCCCAAAAACTGGAAAGAAAATAAAGCCAGAATAGGCCAAATTATTCAATAAATGTATCATCAGCCTTCATAAGAAGGAGAAGTTTGGGACAAATATCACTCAACAACACAAACGAAAAGGACCCGCTTTCTGATATAGCTACATTGGTCAATCAGGAAATAAAATAAGAACAAGATTTTGTGAGCAGAAGAAGATTTGGTGGGTACAACAAACGGATGCAAGGGCCGGATGCCACAACACAATGCCGGATGCCACAATTTACAAAACACATGACAACCAACAAATCCTTACCAACTCAAGTTAGGAAATCCATCGTAGTGCTACATGCTCTACATGAAGGACGACATTTGAAGGTATTGAAAACATGGATGTATACAAACAATAAACATTCGACGAACAAATCATAAACGAACAGACAAGCTCTTATTAGGGCATAATTATTAAGGCGTTAAAACAGCATTACAAAAATTGAAGGCAATACTGCACAATGACAGTAGACTAAAAAACACAGAATGAAATTAAAGGACATCCCGAAAATATAAATATATTAGGACTTTTTCCTACCTGGGTAAAAGGGTAAACAGGTGCTTGTGTGTGTGAAAACAATTCCATAAGTTTTTTTCGGTTTTTTGGTGAAAAATTTCGTAATATACCAGGAAAAAAAATTTTTCTTATTCAAAATACTGGCCATCGGCTTCTGCACATTTCGCCCATCTTTCAGGTAATTTACGAATACCATGCCAGGAAAACTGATTTTCTTTTATGTCAAACCATTCGTCGAGCCACTTTCCAACCTCTTCGCTGAAGTGCAGCTCTGCAGGCACATGCCCCATTGATGCGAAGAGGAACAGCCAGATGGCCCCAAGGACGGCGGGTGCAAAATAATGTCCCATCCGTGGTTTAAAATAATCATTTTTGGACGATAGCGTTCTGTATTGACTTTTCGCCAGGCTTGTAGAGTTTAGAGACCATTCTGGTCCCACCAGACATTGTGCATGATCTTCTTGCCGAAGCGATTTGGCATTGGTGTTGAAGGTAGGGCTTCGCCAGGTGAAAACCACACCAGGGGAACTTTTCCCGCTTCAGATTTTCAAAATAAATCCATTTTTCGTTTGCCGTCACAATTCGATTAAAAAATGATTTCCTTTCGTGGCGCCGAAGCAGCATTTCGCAAGTGACTATGAGCTTTTCCATCTGACGTTCATCTGAATCGTGTGGGACCCATTTACCGAGTTTATTGATATTACCCATTTCTCGTAAACGGCTGATGATTGCTTCTTGTGACACATTTAATGCTTCTGCTAAATGCCGTCGAGTATGAGTTGGGACACCATCAAATAATTTCTTTACTTCCTCCTCTTTGCATTTTTGTACAGCATGCATCGTCTTTCACATTAAAGTTACAACTTTTGAATTTTCGAAACCATGTCTCATATATTCTGATTCATGGAGCCTGTCTACCATATGTTTTTACCAGCAAACTATGACTACCAACAGCCAATTTTCTTGGTTAAACAAAACAGTAATATGTGCTGCAAATGCTCTTTTTCAGGCACAAAATTTGGCATGATTGATTAACGCGATAAAACAAACAAAGTGTTTGTAGCTGCATGTCAGACATTCGAAATGCCGTATGTGTCAAATTAAGAAGTTGCGTACTTTTAGCTGGCGCCGTCTGCTGGTAAAACCGGAAAAACTTATGCATATACCTGATAAATATATACACCAGTTGGTTTTCGTTTCACGATCGGCAGATAAAATTTATAAGAAAATAAGAGTGCAAGGGTTTTTATAAGCTGCAGCTGAAAACGGCCAACTTAGAAAGGAACCAAACACAGAAGATCGCATACCGCCAAAACGCATATGTGAACGTATCAAGGAAACAGACGGAGAACGGCAGAACTTCGTTAAAAGAACAAATAAAAAACATGTTCTCACACTGTTCATTTCGGAATTAACTGATCTAATCGCGAATTTTAGTTTTAAGCCGGTTTACATTCGCGCTTATTCTAGGATCATGTGTTTTGCTGGCTCTTAGCCGTAATTGATTCCTCCAAGTTATCAGCAGTGTAATCTTTCGACAGTGTTCATTGGTTTTGTGGTGATTTGCTGAAATTCTGACAGTGTTCTCCTCGTTAGCTTGGTTGGTTTTTGTACTACTCTTTTCGATTATTTTTTCGGTCTTACTGACCACTGTTGGCCAAAACTTTCATTTGTCAGAATGTCATGGAAGGCTTTTCAATTGATTTTCTTTTCTGTCTTTGGAATCTCTTCTAAGGGATGTTCTTCAGAAGACTTCAGAAGATACTTTTAAATTGATAACTTGTTTTGACTTGAATGACTTTTTCTGGTTGTAAGGTTGTTTAGACAATCGCCTGTGGTTATCCATCACTCTAAATGTGGCAGTTGTGTTTATTGACGTATTCGTTCAAACAGAAATGAGCCTCATCATTAAACAAATAACATTCAAAATTTCTTATGAACTTCAGGATCTGCAGCAATATGTGCTTGGGCCCATACACCGTGTTTACGTCGTGCCCTGTGGTCGTTTGGTTTCAATTCCTGCACCAGTTGGATTTGGAACCCCGCAAACCAAGATCCTTCCGTACAATCTTACATAATGTGGATGAACACAGATTTAATTGTTAAGAACGAATCTGAACGAAGGTGCTAAGCTTTCTTCATAACGCAGAGTATGACATCTTGATGAATTCATGTCACCATGTTATTCATGTGCGAGTAAACGTTGTGTAGAAACGATCTATAGTTAATTGAATGAACTGTTCTGATGGACGATTATGTCGGCCTAAAATAGACAGTTTTCAGAGATTCAAAAACTCGACTAGTTTTTTGTGTTCTTCCGAAATTAATTTGCAAAATTTGCAGACGTTGCTCAGGCCCTCATCTATTCATGGTAAAATGACAAACCAAATTAACCATAAAATGCATGACAGCTGTCACACCATCCATAGCATTAAAAAGTGTTGCCAATATAAAGTTTCATACCTCTTAAAAAAACACCCTTTTTTATTAATGTTTTCTATTAAGAAGTTTTTCGGCTTGTGATTAGAATAGAGTTCATTGAGGACATTTATTCTCGTGTAATAATGGAACTCGCTAGAAATCCGAAATTTAAAATTTTGCTGTTTGTTCTTTCAATGTGTTTGCTCGTTGCGCATGTGTTTGCCGTCGATGATTCTTTTATGCTCAATCCTAGCTCGATTGGTTCTCGAAGTGTCCAAATCGAAGTGTCCTATTGTAGGATAAATTACACCAGTTCACAAATTTTGTAAAGATTGCGCGCAAATGCACAAATACTGGGGCAGCCGTATTTAATATGGAATGCTGAAGAGCATGCAGTTTACTGATTAGTTATGAAACATTTTTGAATGCTCTTAAAATTAAAATGTAGACTCCTAAATCAAATGAAACGGAGACATTACGCTGGCTTTTAAACGCTAAAATTAATTAATCAATGAATGAAAAAATTTAAGAAATAGAATAATAAAAGTAAAAATGTTGCCAAAATCTTAACAATCCACAACAATCAATAACAATCTTCCTTAAATGAAATTGTGAAGGAACTGAGCTTCTCGAATATGTAATGAAAGTCAGTGGAAATCAATTAAAGGACAAAGTACTTAATGTCGCAAAAAAAAAAATTCTTTAGAGCACCACAATATTTGTGAATCCGATAAAATTTTGCGATTCGTGAGTGGAAATTTATTGTTTTGCCTCAGCATTCGTGTTTGGCTGTTCCAACTAGGTTTCCAATAAATTCTATCATTGCTTACGACTACGCAATTTTCCATTTTCTTAAATCTCAATCACTACACAAATTATTATGAAACGCGATGCATTTTTCAGTGTGAGTTCATAGTGAGTGGCTCTTCTGCAAAAAGTATTCAATCGCATGGTACACACATTTGCTGGGATGGAGGATACTCCGGGACATAGTACATTTCGGATGGTCTGAGCACGGTACACATACTAGCGACTATTGAACAAGCATCTTCGATAAGAGTCCATTGGCAACGAATTCGCATGATGGCATGTTTGCAGTGCAGTAACAAGTGCTATTTGGATGTCACTTAAACGTACTTTCCAGAGGCAATTTTACCGCGCGTATTCGCATTTTCTTTTTCCCGTTAATGTTAAATGCATGCCGGCATTGCATTTTACTCTCTGTGCGGTAGAAAATGGCATTGGTCCATTCGATGGAGCAGCATAAATTATGCTGCATTGAGCAGTTGCTGATATCAATGCCACCTGAATACCAACATAAAACCAAAAAGGAGAACATTATACTACTTCGAGTTCCGTAGTGGGTTCTTGCTAACCCAAGATAGGTTTGCTAAAATCGGCATAAATATTTTGAAAGGATTTAGTGCATGTCGGCGACGATTTGAACGGAGTGCCCCCTGAAGCGGATCACTGCCTGCACTGCGAAGAAAAAGCCCATTTATATTATGTGTCCTGTTGCACAAAGTGTAACCTTTATGCAAGTGCCTGTTTACGTCTGGACTAGCCTCCTGTAATGAATTTATTTGTCCAGTTTAACTTGACACAGCGAGTATTTTTTTGGTGCCTTGACAGCGACTCTAAGAAATTTCGAAATGGATTTCAGCTCCCTTTTCACATGCATCATGAAAACGTTTGACTTGGAATTACAAGAGCCGAATGTCCGCCAGCATGAAAGTGATGTCACTTTATGTGATTTTTCCTTTAACGAAATACCTGCTAGTTGCAAAAGAAACATAGATAAATATAACGCAAACACAATATTGCCATGAGCTAAATTGATTACGCCTACGATTCCATCTTTATTCGTCCGCATGCACTTATACGCGAGTATCTACGCATGAGGTTTTTCCTCATATTATGAAAAGATGTTGCGTTGGTTATCTGTGCGGTTGATCTGGAAAAACTCTAGAGGATTCGTGGAATATGATCCAAGTATTTGACAAGAGGCAAAATGATCTGTCAGGGTAGGAATCGACGAACGCCTAATTAATTAGATGTGATTTATCATAGAACTACTGGTCTCGATGTTGCGACTACCTGAAAAAAAGGATGTGTATCTAGTGTAAGACAACTGATCGCTGGTGGCATGGCTGACTTACTGCGAAAAATCTCTGGGTGATATAAAACAATTGTTTAACGCTCAACTCATTCGATTCCGGTGGAAAGACCTCAAATTGCATTTTCCATGTTACAGTTCTTTGGTATAAAAATTCCGGTAATTTTCAGCATTCACAGTAGGAGCTGATTAAACGAATTGCCCACCAGATTACCATCGAGTTTGAATAAAAGTATATCAGGAAGGATTTTTGCATAAAACAGTTTAGCTAAATTTTCTTTGGGGTATGTTGGTCCTGAATACGATTATACGAGTACCTATTAACTATGCTTCCTAGGTAGCATAGTTAATAGGCAACATTAAGCAACACACATTAAACTATTAGCAATTTCCGATGATTAATGATCCGCAGTTAATATACACTTGCCAGAAAAAGCATCCGTACATTCAAGATAACGAAGTCCACTTGATTTGAATGCTTGCTTTTATAATGTCATAAAATGTACACTTTTGCATGATTCCCATATGTTTCATAATACATCCTATTTAAAAAGGCTTAAAACTCAAACAAAACCAATTTATGGCAAGACAATAGACCAGAAAACGTATCCGTACGGAACAATCCGGGGGATTCCCCGTGTTACGCGATGATATATGCAGATGCATATTAATGTTTTTAGGTCCGATAATAGTTCTACATTAAGTTGTGATCAGTTTAAAAGTGAGTGAAGTTGTTTTGAAATTTTTTGTGCACTAGAATACTTGATGATGCCCAAAATTAGCGAAATCAGTGCTGAGCGGAGGAAGATTATGCTGAAACTTAAGAGTGAAGGGAAACTTTACCGCGAAATTGAGCAAATAGTAGGCAGTAGGCTCACTCCTCTGTCCAGTACGTAGTGAAAACATTTAATACAACTGGTTCGATCATGTGAAATCCTCGTTGTGGTCGACCTTCCATACTGGCTGAACGGAAAAAAAGATACGTTTTGCAGGCGGTTAAAACAAATTCTCGAGTTAGAAATATAAAAGACTCTTTTGGTAAGGTTCTCCACGAAGATACCATACCTAAAATAAAATATATAATACTAAAGAGAAATACTAAAGAGACATGGATAACGCTCACGTATAGCACGTAAGAAGCTATACATTTTGGAAGTGATCAGGGAGAAACGTGTGGATTTCACAAAAATATATAAACAAGCCACCAGAGTTTTGGGAACAGGACCTATTCTATGTGATATATATGATATGAAACAAAAGATTTGAATATTTCACATTGAGATTGTCATGTACGGATAAATTTTGTGATTCGCTTAAGTGAGGCATTCAAAGTTTTCTAGTTTTTAAAGGAATACCACAGGAAAAATTTATAAAAGAGATAGTTTCATTGATGTTTAAACTTTGTTGCTAAAATATTTAAATGTAGCAGATTTCTTTAGCATGAATTTCCTAATATTTTGCTTTCTTTTGGTATTGTATGGATACTTTTTCTGGCAAGTGTATTTCAAAAAAATTCTACTTGCCGATAGGATTTTTTTTTGGGTAGGGAGGGGAAGGCTATTTACGCCCTGAGTGTCGGACTCAAAGTGGACTACCGACTAAACACCTCCTCTGTCAACCGGGCACCTAGCCTGGAACCGTTTGACACATGAATTCGGGCTAGGCCTCCGAATTTTACGCCTTTTGGCGCCTTCGGGTTACAGGGATTCCTTCTCCAGTTGGATGGGAAAGAGAAGGAAGATTGCTCGAGGAGGAATTCCTCCACCCTCGACGCCTCCAGCCGATCACGTATGCCTTTTTTCATTACTAAGAATGGCCGAGCGTAATGTGCCACTTGATTGGATGGAGCTCTCCCACTTTTTCGGCAAGATCACCGCGCTCTTTGTCCCATCTTCTGCATGAAAAGAAAGGATGACACACCAATCTCCCACACCACCACTTCCTTCACACCAATGCAGAATATGCAATCTGGAGACCGTGACTTACCTATCTTGTGCAAGTAAGACTGAAAACAACCGTGTCCACTCAGTAGCTGGGTCAGGTAGAAGTCAGTCTCACCATGCGTCCGACTGAGCCACGATCTCAAGTCTTTGATGAGCCGGGCGGTCCATCTTCCTTTTAGCTCACGTTCCCATGATTGTTGCCATTCGCCGAGAGTGCATCGTCTTTCATCGCGAGCAACTTTTTCTTTATTACCCTCGTGCCTTCGGAGGTAGACTCTATTGCGCTCTCTAGCAAGGAGAGCGATGGGTAGCACCCCTGCAATTACCAACACCGCTGGCTCAGAGACTGTACGGTATGCTGATGCAATTCGCAGTGCTCCTCGTCTCTGCACCTGTTCCAGTCGTTTTCGGTGCAGTTCCTTGTTGAGAGCTTCACGCCATATCTCTGCTCCATAAAGAAGCGTAGATCGCACGACACTCATCAGCAGTTGCCTTTTTGTTGGACTTGATCCCCCATGGGTGGCCATTAGTCGACTAATTGCCAAGACCCCTGCTGCGGCCTTGTTTGTCGTTGCCTTGATTTGCTTCGAGAATACACTTAACAGATACTTGACTGATAGTTTTGACTCTCCTAATGTGTCCCTGACTCGGCCCATTCTTTCTCTGGGGATCCTCTTCTTGGTCAGGATGACCACTTCAGTTTTCTCTAACGCTAGGTTAAATCCGTGAGTGGTCATCCAGCAACCCACCTGGCGCATTACTACATTCAGCCTTAATTGCGCTTGGTCCACCGTGCGCCCAGCCACTAGTGCCACAACGTCATCTGCATAGCCGATCAGTCACGACTCTTCCGGCAGTACAAGTCTGAGCAGTCCGTCGTAGGAGACGTTCTACAAGTCCGGACTGAGGATGGAGCCTTGGGCCACACCTGATGTGACTAGCATCCTCTGATAGCCTTGCACCGTGTTGTAGATCAGGCTGTGATCCGGACTATCCGCATCATATATTCTGGTACTTGGAAAGAGTTTGCCAGGGCTTCCAAAATATCCTTCCATCAAGCGAAGTTGAAAGCATTCCTTATATCCAGCGTCACTAGAAGGACTAACCGACGGTTGGATCGACTGCGTGCATCCGCCTGTTAGACCGTACTTACCACTTCCGCGACTGCATCTATAGTGGAACGTCCCGTTCTGAAACCATACTGCCTTGGAGAAAGATCCCCAGTGGAGTGGATTACGTTAGCAAGTCTTCTCTTTATCAGTTTCTCGAGCACTTTCCCGGCTGTGTCTAGCATGCATAACGGTCGGTATACTGACGGCGACTCGGGATTTCCCTTCCCCTTGCTAATCTGCACGAGTCTTGTCATGTTCCAACGCTCAGGGAAAACACATTCTCGCAAGCAGGCATTAAATGCACTGAGCGGCAAGTCAGGCTGGAATACCGTCCGGGCCCGGAGCCTTCTTCGCCTTCATGGAGAGAACTGCTAGTTCCAGCTCGTTTCTCGTGAAGAGTGGACAGTCTGATGTTGTTTCCCTGTTGGCGGCATCAATGCGGACGGGATGTTGGGGACAAAAGGCCCGTACTATCTCGCCGATCATGTCCGCTTCAAGTACGCAGGGGCCCGTAGAGCACCGAGCTTCCGCATAACTAGTTTATAGCCCAAGCCACACGGGTCCCTGTTTATGTCTTCGACGAGGTTCTGCCAGCAAAGGGCCTTACTCTTGTTGATCAGTTCACAAAGGCATTTCCGGGCCAACCGATATACTGCCATTCTGTCGCATGCCTCGTCCTGGCTTTGCGCTCGTTGAGCTTCTCGCCGGAGTTTGTGACACTCCCTTCGTTGTTCAGCTATTTCAGTGGACCACCAGCATAACGGAGGCTAGGTCTCCGGCGGGGCATAGATGACTTACAAGCGGAGATGATGGTACTCATTGTGGAGTTCACCATGTCTTCAGCAGTCAGTTCTCTGCTCCCCGGCGATGAGCCAAGCGTTGGTAAGCATGTAATGAGCGTGTCGACAAACTTCGCCACGTCTATCCTCTCAGTATTCCACACGAAGGCGGAGCGCTGAGTGTCTGGGAATGTAGGAACGTTGTTGTAGATATCGAATGCTATATACTGATGATCACTGGCCGGATAGTCCTCTAGAACTCTCCAATTGTGTGTCATAGAGAAGAGGGACTCCGAGGCGAATGTCACGTCTGGAATGGTGCCCACGAAGCCCAAGCGGCGGAAAGTGGGAGTGTTACCAGTGTTCACCACGGCTAGCCCTACTCTGGCTGCCATCTCCAGGATTCGATTCCCCCTGGGATCTGACTTAGGTATGCCCCATTCAATAGGCTTGGCGTTAAAGTATCCTCCGATAAGAACATGACCTTCTGTGCTCAAGACGGTGTCCTCCAAAGTGTTGAGCTTCGCCTGAAAAGATGTTATTGGTTCGTTCGGTGTCAAGTACATACTAAAGAATGTTATTCCTGGGTAACGGACCCACACGAAACCATTTTTTCGCCCACGGCCTCGAACTCTCAGTTGGGTGCTGTTTCGAACCCATATGACACAAGTACCAGAATTATCAGGGTACCATGCTGATGAATTTTTATCTCGGTGTTGTTGGCTAAGTAGCAATAGATCGGCTTTCATATCCCTCGCAAATTGGTCAAGCAAGTCTTGGGCGTTTGAGCTCCGATGTAAGTTTATCTGCAGGACATGGGTCATTGCAGAGCTTCTTTGGCTTTGATTAGGGCTTTTTTGAATACCCGGCATTTACCTGTCACTGGAATATTTATATTTGCCGATACGATGCGAAACAGCGAACAGCGATAGAAATAAAAGTTAACACGACGACAGACGATTCTCTTCTTTTTTTATCTCCACGATGAAAACGTTGTGTCCTTCAAAACAAGCACTAAGGGCACAGCATCTTGATGGCTTATGTGCTCTCCCTCTGTTCTAAGTCTAGCTCCAGAGTTGGATGGATCTAAAAGACCATCTAGGAAATTACAAATCATTTTGTGATTTATACCGGCCCACAGTGGGCCAGAGTATACGAAAACTGGGCCAAACCCCATTTTTTGAAAGTATGAATTGCGTTTTGAACATTAAATTAGGCAAGACGTTGCCATACGTAGACTTCTTGTATTAAGACTTGTACTTGCACTTCTTGTATGCAAGACAACATTTCTTTGCAACACAACTAATATGGATAATAATTTTACTTTTTTTATCGTTGATAGAGAATCATGCTCAAGCCTGCAAGGAGAGAACTCTTTCATGTTTAAAAGTCTATGGAGCAAGATCAAAGAGCACATTATTCTCACTTACAGACTCATGACTTGTCTGTTTAGTATTGCTAACGAAAATATTATCAAGGACGTTAGACATGTGATCTTAATTTTAGTTAGTGAAATTTCCAGAAGGTGGAATAAAAGTTGCTGAAATAAGGAAAGATTTCTGATGGACAGTACTTCGTGGATAGATAAGCAGCTGAAATAACGACAGTCAGTTCTTTCGGCTCGTGATATATCCGAATTGCACTTCGGACACCCACGAGTCTCATTTGATGAAACTAGCTCTAACAGAAGTAATCGGAGGGAAACTGAATATCTTTGAACTTCAAACACAGCCACCGAGCTTAGATATGCAGACATTATGAAGCTTAAGACTAGTGGTAAGGAAGTTGTCCCTAAAAATGTGAAAGAACTAACAGAAGCCACTCCCAAAATATTTAGAGCAACACCATATACGTATATATAGATTGGTGCAAAGGAGAGCCAAGCTGACGTATATCCGAGACACATTGAGGTCTGCAAAGCAATAATGTTAGCCTGCAAAGGAAAGCATCGTTATTTCGGATAGTTCTGGCGAGGTGCATTCGCAAAGTCTTAGTCCTCCGGAATTGTTTCAATTGTTTTTTTTTTTGGAATTTTGCTTACATGTTTCTTATCACATGAAGCTTCACATATGGTAAGCTAAAGAATTAAACAAAAAGAAATTGTCAAATGCACGATTGATCGATCAATACAAATCGGGAGGCTTAGATTAGATCTGGACTTTGTTCATTGTATTATTTTCCTTACGAAACAGCAAACTTAGTAAGACAAGAATGGTGACTTTAGATGCTTCTGATTTGCCTACAATTCCTAGAGACTCGATTTCGATTGTTTAGTCATAGTTGTTCATTTAAAAACTAATTAGTATTGGTACTATCAAAGGGCTTACAATTAGAAAAAAAGACATATTTTCAACAATTTTTTGTATTAAGCGCTTCCACATTGGCTTAAAACTCATGAATCGAATCGGGTTTTTTAGTTAATAGAAGTTGGACAAAAAGGGAAAGATTGAAATAAGGATTTTTGGAGTTTTTTTATAAGAAATTCTAATTTCGATGTTTTTTTTCAATTGGTAGGGATAAAAAAAAGGAATCATTCGTCTAACTCCTTGTCAATAGTACCTCAAAGACGTGTAACATATGTCATAAAGATCGACGTAGTAGATTCCCAGAATTCTTGACTTAGTAGTGTTTTGAGAAAAATGAGTTTAAAGTTTTAAATGACGAAAAAAAATTAAAGAAATAATGGAAATTAAGGAAACATTTTCTTTAACTTACATAGGATTCTCGATTTGGAGTTGTCATACAAAAAAGGTCCTGCTGTAGCTGCAATGTTTCAATTCTTCTACGTTGGTATTCCTCAGTTATTTGAGTGGTTTGTTAGCTAGATAAGGCCAATTTAGAAGGAAGTGTTCGGTAATTTTATCTTCCTCGCCACAAGCTAGTCAGGTGTCATCCGTTTCGATTCATTTCCGTTCGGTGTGTTTTCCTAAAAATTTTTGGTCGGTCAGTGTTGCCACCAGAGCTCTTATGCCCTATCTGATTTACTCTAGGAGTTGTTTCGTTCTCGGTTTGCCGAGGTAAGGCCAAAGAGTTTAGCTAATCCTGCAGTCATTATTGTCATTCAAATATTGAATTATTTGTCATTGTCATTGAATTATTTGAATTCAAGTATTTATTGTCATTATTTCAAGGGAAATGTGTCGCTTTTTTCTATTTCTCTTTTTAACTTTGGCATCATTTCTATTTTAATTACATTTTTGTCGGTTGATGGTCTTTGGATGGCTGGGCATCGAGACCCACATTTTCTCCACCAGTCTTATTATTGTGAAGAGCGAATCTGATGATGGCCCGTCTCCTCCTTGTATATTTGCATGAAAGTGGAGATAATCCAGGATCACAACCATCTACTGATGTCCCTCCCATTGAGCACTGTTGAAGTCAAATTTGAAGGGCTGAATGAGGCAGAAAATAAAATTGACTTCCCTCTGATACATTATTATGTATTATTATTATGTGGTGACGATTTTGAATTTTTTTGCATTGTCTTAAATTACCTTCCCATAAATTAAGGTACGGTTCTTGGATACGTGCTGTGCAATCGCGCCAATCTGTTACGTGTTTAAGAAGATTGACTGTGGCCTCTTTGCTGTAGTGCAGCTTCGCTTGTGTCAGCGCATCAGACTTTTGCATTTCTTTAATTAAGTCGATGGTCTTAGTTTTGGCAGACACCTGGGTGAAGCCAAAATATAGCAGTCCGTGTTGCCCCTCAGCACTTCCAAGTTTTCTTGTCGAATTCTGAACACCAAAAGCATGCATACATTGGCGTCTTCTCTTCCTCGAAGAGTTGCGACCTTTGCGCCCCGAGCTCCTTGTTTTGCAGCTCGAAGAATTCCTGCCGTGTCTGTTCCGTTTCGAGCAGACTATATACCTTGAAACTACATAGTCGCGATACCTCCGTTCAGTGGATAAATCTTAGCTTCTCCCTTCTGGTGTTCTTCCCAGCAAGTGCTGCACTCTGAGTGACACTCCCGGCACAAAAGCTCTGGGCAACTGGTGATTGATGTTCTTGAATTAATAACGACAGGTAACAATCTTACAGTCTACTTAGACCTATGGCCATAATCGGCACTCTGGTCTAGACCAGTCACATATATAGGGATGTCCCCTGACACCCACGATTCTTTACATTACATTTTATCCGTTTTTTTGAAGCAAATTGTTAAAAAACTTCATATGCTTAACATGTACAAAACATTTGAACTAATGAACTAACAAAAGAATAAATTTATTTTGTCGAATGTTTTTTTCTTTTTTTTATTCATTTTTTTAATATTTCTTAATAGATGTTTATTCTTAATCATTTTTTGTTATTTTGTGTATTTATACTTCGTTGCTGTTGTTGTTTTATTATTAAATTTTTTTCTTTTTATTTTTTTTTATTAATTTTTTCTTGGATTTTGTTTATTTTTTCTCATTATAGTAGAATCAATTTATTGACAAACCGTAACATATAGCAAACATGCGTTATAAAAAAACACTTAAATTGACAATATTATAAATCTAAGAATCGTATGACATAATAAATTCGAACAATATCATTACATTGAAAAATATAATTAAGGAATCTTAGAACCTTATCTTAATTGATAAATTAGTTTTTGAATTAATTTCAATCGCATTGTATAAACAGCTTAAAAGTAGAAGTATTGACAATTGTAATTTTACTTAAATCTAGAGGTTTATCTTAGAGTTAGTTATTTTGAGCTTATTCTAATTTATTTTAATAATTTTAGCTATAGTTTCAACTTAAAACTCACTGGTTACAATCGATTCTTCGTAAAAGCTAATCGATAAAATAATGCCAAAAAAGCATTCTTTTGCATGGAATGTTGATGAAAGATGAAAATAGGGTCTATGGCTATGATCCTGAAACCAAAATGCAGAGTTTCCAATGGAAAACCAGTGGCTCTCCTCGCCCTAAAAAGGCACGTCAGTCAAAATCCAACACCAAGGTCATGCTCGTTGTTTTCTTCGATAGTGAGGGCGTAGTGGGATCAGAGTTCGTTCCAAGGAGCACAACTGTAAACTATGAATTTCATAAGGGCGTACTTTTGTACGTTTGTGAAACGACATACGAAGAAAGCGGTCAGAAAAATGGGCCAATGGCTTCCTTCTGCACCACGACAATGCGCCGTGTCACACCTCGCTTCTCATTCGTGAGTTTTTGGCAGAAAAAATTTTCCTGTCTGTCTGTCCACATCCGCCATACTCACCGGATTTAGCACCATGCGACTTCTGGCTCTTCCCAAAAATTAAAACTGTGCCTAATGGAAAACGTTTTGACACTCTTGCTGACATTGAGAGGGCCACGACCGAGCAGTTGAAAGCCCTTCCGAAAGATGCCTTCCAGAAATGCTTCCAGTAATGGAGTCAACGTTGGGATAAGTGCATTGCTAGCACTAGATAGTGCATATCATCCTCCTTTGACACAAAATAATCGATCAAGTTTTTTTGTGACAACATATTTGATTCCATGTCTCACTGAAATGGAGAGTAGACTCACGATTGTAAGAAAACAAAAAAGAAACTCTTGAACTCGTGTTTTGACAATTTCTTTCAACCAAGAGCTGCTTAGATTAGAGATCTGTGAAGACCTATTCATAATCATTGCAATTTTCATCAGTTTCATCAGTCACATGTTTGAATTGTTCGTGGGGCTCGGTTGCTCTTCGGTTATCGTCATCATGAGGAATTTTCAAATCGACACTGTTGCCGGCTCCTTTGAGGGCGATGTCTAGATCTCGTTTGCCTTTTTGAATTCCGACTTACAATTTTTATTTTCGGCTATCCCTTTGCTTTCTTTCTTGTCCTTGAAGTTGCTTCTGAGTTAAGTTAATGACTCTTCAGAGCGATGAAACATTTCAATGGCCCCGTCTACCTTCAACATCGTCTTTTCAGCTGACCCTTCGTGATTCGCTGTCCACTGTCTCGCATGAGTTTCGATCCAATCAGCATATTCTTCAGTATCCGCTTTATACGTTCATCCGTATATTACAACCAATATTAGTATATCAAGGAGTTTATCGTAATCACTTTGAAATATGGGGTGAGGCAATTCCATTACTCTACAAATTTTTTCCCCCGTTTAGACTACGTCTGAGCATTCGATTTCCAACTATAATACGCCGCCTGATTTCATAGCCATGACCAAGATACGGGAAACTTGGAATTTCTTATTTATCACAATATTTACAGGATATCACTAACTTGAATCCCAAGCCACGTCGAGAAGTTTCAGTAAATTCAACTTCGAAATTACAAACCTTACATACCACATACTTTGAAATCGCAGATAAAAACAAAAATAAAATGTATGGTGCGATAACCAAATGATGCGTGAATTTCCACGCCATATAGATTTTCTGAAAGTTTAAGTTTCTTAGCTGATGCACTAACATTTGTATCATTTTATGGCGATTGAAAGGTTGTCTACTGCGCGCTTTCAGCTTCTCGCCACTAGAAGTTGTAACTCTTTTTTTTATTTTGATAAATTGGATTATTTCCAGTCATCGCGCAATTTAAAAAACAAAATCTGTGTAAGAAACAGTTTTAAACACCATATATAAACACAATTCATTTCAAAATAAAAGTCGGTCTTGTACAAACGATGAAAAACACGTACTTCAGCGTTCTCTACTAACGTTCAACTAACAGAACACGTGTACAGTTTGATTTTTATATTGTATTTGTATAAATTGGCGCAAGTTGCGCTCTGAAAGAGAAGTGAGCGGTGCTGCGCTAATTTATAATTTCGAACACTTAGAGATTTCTCGGCGTTATGAAACTTTGCTACATGACTTTGCTCCTATGATGAGAAAGTATACTTTAGAGCAAAAAAATTTGGGGTTTTCGGAATCCCTATAGGGTGCTCTCCCTTAATTTAAATTATTTTATATTTATCACTCAATATATGATACTCTAAAGGATGAGCACCACTCCAAAATTTAATATATATGCCTGCGTTTGCGTTCTTACTCATATTAAAGCAAAATCAATAATACTCCTTCTGATATTTTCTTAGTCATGTACATTTGAATGGACTAATTTGAACATATTTGGCTAATTTATGCGTCCAAGAAACTTTCAAACAAATTTCGCAATTACGATGCTGATTAAAGTTATTTGCCTCGAAATAATCTATAGCCGCGAAGATCTTAGATATGCAAATGGACGTTAAACGTTGTGAAACCTCCCCATGGCTGATTGCAAGAACATCCATCGACCACCGGATACTAACGCTTCGAATGGCTTTAAGATATGCAGCATTGCCGATTAATTCACACACCTTACACATAACACACCTGAGGATACTCAATGCAGCCAAGTGTTGAACCATCATCGGGCCGAGCAGCAAAAGATTTAGCAGTGTTGAAATTATGAGATGAATTGATCCGAATGCGACTAAAGGTATTTCGTAGCTGTGATTTAGGCAACAATAATTGGGAAACCTTTGACATTGGCTGGAATAATTAACCACTGTGGATGGACCCTTGCCATAGGTGAAGGTGTTTCCGAAGTGAATGTTTCGTTCAAGTACACGAAACAATAATTCTTATAAAAAGTAAAAATGGCAAAGGTAAAAAAATGCCTAGCGTTCAATTTGTTTTCGTAGTTAACTTTTATTTTCGAAAGTTGTTTGTGAAAACTTATACAATTTTTTTAAAAAAATTAACAGCGCCTAGATGATATTCATGAATTTATAAAAACCCGAAGGCCTTTAGGATCTCTCCACTAATGTTAGTTTAACAACCAATTCACTCGCAAAACTCAGGTTAAACTCCCTTAATTCGATAATTACATTGTTAGTTTATCTAAAATCGTGTCGCAACGACAACTTGATTTGATAATTTGTTGCAAATCCTAAATCAGTTCGATCTGAAATCTAGTACACACACAAGAGTCTGTAAGTGGTTGTCAGTCTTTCATTTCTTCTTCACGTAAAGCGAGAAAAACTATTAAATTATTTACATAGCCATGTAGCCGTGGATGGAAAATATACGATGATATACACGGTTGGAGTTGGAAATGAACGAAGAAACTTTCAAAATTCATGACTTGGAAAATGTATGTCAAAACATTGCTTCACGCTAGACTTGGGATGACTTCACTTGATAATGACATCGGAACGTATGCTTACTTATTCAGTGTAGGAACAATTTCATTCGGCTTGACTTGCTTGAAGAGTTTTCTTTAGAACCACCAAACGCTTCAGAAACAAGGAATAAGGTCAATGGTAACGACTCTTGGCACTACTTTGTGTATTTAGTTGTTTGTTGCCTTTTAGATTTGAATAAATTTAGTTTGTTTAAATTGCTGGATCAACCCATAAAATTTAAGACCTTGTTAATATGTGATAAAGGACAACTCTGAAAACCACTGAGTCGTGCAAGCTAGGAGGCCCAATCATGTTCCAAACGTTGATAGTCCTTCTTACTGGGAGGAGATATGTAATGAAAGCTTTCCTTCGCGGGATTCTGTAGTTCCTGCATCATCTGGGAGCACATATGGGAAGCCACATATGAACTGAAAAACTCTTGGATAGATTCTTTTGAAATTACCGTAAATTCTCCGTGATTAAGGTAAATTTATAAAATAAATAAATTTCGTCCCCGTCGTGCCCTACCAGTATTTTTGTTCTTTTCTCATGTTTAAGAGAAATCGGATAGTGGAGGAGGTTAACAACAGACTTTGTCCTCAGAATAGTAAAACGAAGTGACCAATCATTTAACTCGTCAACCGAGTCCCGCAGGTACTTCCTGGACTTTTCAAATGATCTTCATTCGTAGACCTAGTCAGCGTATACCTTCCTCGATACCCCATCACATTCACGTGTAATATCATACGTGGGGTTTTCAAAATTAAACGAGCCTTTTGCTTCTGAGGCTATAAAAAGAGTGGTGGCGATAGGCGCAGCATCGGAAAAGCGTACGGGGATTTTCTTCAGATGGGAGCTTCTTTTTGGATTGCACAACGCATAATAATAAAGTTTTAAGCGAAGGAAGGAAAATTCGGGATCGTTTGGGAGAACGCGCTTTCATGGCCACGAATCGCCATTGTGTGTTGAGCTTAACTGAAAAATGTGAGTCACCGAAGACGCCCTACTTCCAGCATTACGTCATAAAACGTCGCAGCTGTTAAAATAGGGGAACGGGTATAAGTGTTTGAAGGGTACATATCATTGTCGGAGACTACCTTGAATTTTGAAAATCTCAGCGACGTAGATTCGACGGCTGCTTACCAAAGAACACAAAGTATGAGAGTTGAAATCTGCTAGAGGCTTCTTTTTGGTTTTGCAATTAAAAGTCAGATTTTCTTGTGATGTTCGACGAAACGTGGGTTTAACACTACACTCCTGAAATGAAAAGTATTGAGAAGAGAAGAAAGCGGAACCAGAACCAGCCAGAACACGCTTTTCAGCCGGGAGTGTTATGGCAACGGTTTTTAGGACTCTCAAGGAAGTCTACTCATTGATTTTCTTGACGACCGTCGCACAATAAATGCTACCTACTACTGTGGCCTTCTTGGTTAAGTTTGAGAAGAGGATTAGTCAAAAAGACGCCATTAATCCATCTGAGGCATTTTATTCTACATGACAATGCATGACAGCAAAACGCACTCCTAACAATCCAAAAATTGGCTTAACCTTTTGTGCCCCACTGGTCACCCCATGCAACCACCAATCTAATAATTTATCAGCTGCCTTCTACTGGTTATACGCCACTGACACTGCTTAAATATAATGCTAATGCTGCCATCTATTAGAAACATTTGATTTTAGACTTTATTCCCACGTTATACGTTGAATGCCATTTAGTGTTCTGCCTACATTCGAGTGATTAGTGACAGACGATTTGTTTTTGTGTATGAATTTGGAAAAAACCCGGAGTTGTTTGAAATGGCACATAAGTAATTGCCTTAAATAATGTATAGTTTCGTATTTTAAATCGCGACTGTCAACTTGTTATATCTAACTCCATTTTATATCTTGTCATGAGGTGGTTACGTGTAATAACCACGGGGAACATATCATCTGGGCCTCTGAAAAAAATTTTTTTTTGCGATTGCAGAAGGAAGGAAAAAATCTTGAAGAGATGATAGATAGAGAAGAAGAATAAAGAAAGTCATGAAGATAGAGACATAATTGACTTGCTGGCTGAAATTCCGTCAGATGGCACATCCTTGGCAGGTGACTATTTATCAGGGGACGAAGATGAACTTGACCATACAGTTGATCAGATATTTGGAAATCTTGATAAAAATATTATTGTTGAGCAGGACGACCCCGTCGCAGAAATTTTACCTGATGAAGCTGAGATTGAGAGTGATGAAGACGAACCGCTTGCAAGAGTAGCTGAAAGGTTGGCTGCTACATCTGTACCCAAATTTGCCGGTGCAACTTGGACTAAACGTTATTTTTATCAGAAACCCCTAACACTTGATTTATCTGGGAGCGTAAATATGGGCGATGCAATAGAGCTTCCTGTAGATATTTTGTTGTGCTTGTTCCCAGAAAATTTGTTCGAGTCAATCAAACTATTTTTGGGAATGAATCGATTTATGGGTATAAAAAAGCTTCCTAGCTTGCAGGACTATTGGTCTCCACAAGAGGAGGTCAGAAATGTCGATATCAGCAAAATTATTCCACGTGACAGATTTTATTGGCTGCTCAGTAATTTACATTTTGCAGACAATACCCTTCAGCCCAAAAAGGGGGAACACAATTATAATAAACTCTATAAAGTCGGACCGCTTGTGTCTACCCTTTCTTAAACATACAAGGAGTACTATTTTCCGGGAATACGTCAAGCAATTGACGAAAGTATGATCAAATATAAAGGACGATCATGCATTAAACGATATGTGCCTGAAAAAACTAGTAAGCGTGAATACAAAGTATGGGTTCATGCAGATTATTCAGGCAACGTTTGCGAATTCTAAATATATACTGGAAAATAGGAGATCTACCCGAAAAAGATTTGGGAGCAAGAGTAGTAAGGGACCTGACAGAAGATTTGGAAAATTAAAACCATAGAGTATTCTTCGATAACTATTTTACTGGTGTTCCTCTCCTGTGGGATTTGAAACAGAATCAAAAGTATGGCTGCGGAACTCTAAAGAAGGGAAAGAAATATCTACCAAATGAGTTTGCAGATGACAAGAGCCTGGCGAGAGGCAGGTGTGTTTGACGAATGACGGAAGACAGGCTGTTGTGCCTAAAATGGAAAGATATATCAACACGTGTATTTTTTATCAAATTACCACGATCCTGAAGACGCTATAACGACTGATCGAAGAAACAAAGATGGTACGTTGGAAGTGGTAAATTGCCCAAAAATAGTTGTCGACCACAATAACCATGTGGGTGCCGTTTATAAGGCTGACAGACTTAAAAAAATATTACGCTATCGATCGGAAAAGCAAAAAATAGTACCACAGAATAGTTTGGCACTTTCTTGATACTACTGTGGTCAATGCATATGTTTTAATTCGAAAAAGATGCAGCGGAGCGACGCTTTGCTTGAAGCAATTTAGAATCAATGTTGCTTCAGGATTGATTGGCACTGGAAATTTACCCAAGAAAAAGAGATGGAAGTCATAAATCATTACAGAAAGACAATGCCAATCGACAGAAGAACTAAAAAGTCAGCCCATATGCCTGTTTATGTTTCATCTAGGTGTCGTTCGGTACGCAGCACGAAGAAATTAGTACATAGAAGTATGTGGAGTAGTACTGTTTGTACTGTTGGATTATGTCTAAATGACAAAAGGCACTGTAATAAACGAGTAATTTAATTGGTTATATTAGTAATACTTCTTAAATATTATAAGACAAAATAAATACTTTGTCAATAAAAAAAATCTAACCTTAATTCAACCCTAATTACTGACCTACTGGTCAGCATATAAGACCAACATTTTTTGAAAAAAATCTGGTTGCCCAAAATTATTTAACTTTTTTTTTTTGATTAATTGTTCGTTTCTGAATTATAAAACATTATTTATAAATAAAAAATTTCAAAAAAAGTTGATTCCGGACTCAAAGGATTAAATACAAGGGACTGCGTTTGAAAACGCTCCCTATAGCCCTAATCTTTCACCATGTGTTTGGTTCTGTCAAGGGCGCACTTTGAGGAGTGCATTTAGCAAACATTCAACATTTTGAATAGTGCGCGAATTGTTGAATACATACCCAAATTCATTTTTGGAAAACTGTATGAAAAATCTACGTTTTTAATCGCAAAAATGCTTTCCTAAGGATGGAAAAATGCAGAAAAATAAATTTAGAGTTTATGTTCCTACTTAATGAAAAATTAAATTAATTTTGGAAAAGGGTCGTTTTTATTTTAATACGCCTGTTATAATTGCTAAATATCAATAAAAAAAGTATTATCCACATCTGGCTCATCAAAAATTTCAGTCGGACTTTATTGGTAATTAATTCTCATCGTCTTTATGCACCTTAGGATCCATCTTTCCAATACATATATTTTTTTTTTTTGCAAATGTTCGAGTTAGAATCTTCTTCTCACAAATGAAGCATAGTACTGGGCTTATCATCGCTTTGCATGTTTGGATCTATGTTACCTTGTATGCAGCTGGCTTAAGGACTGGTTAACATAACGACGAAAATCCTTCATGCAAGGTAAGGTGGGTGTTCTTGTACTTATTTCGGTTGCTTTATTGCTATCTTTTGCAAGTTTTGCGCCAAGGAAATTTATGACTATTCAACATCATAAGAACCATCCGGAGGCTTGTTTTATTTAGACTAGGACTTTCTTTTGGTCTGGTTCAGTTTATTCCAATCGGCCTTGCTTCTTGGTATATGGTTAATCCTGTTCTCCTTGAGGTAATGCAGAGATCCGTAATAGGGTGTTCAACTGCGTAAGCTACAATTGGGCTTGAGTCATACAACCGCGTATCCCTTAAATCGATGGGGAGCATTTTATCATATATTTTTTATGCCGAAAACCATGCAAAGACTAGTAATGGATAGGTGTAAAAAAGATCGAGCCTGTAGGCATACATTTCAGGACACTTCGCAGAGAAATCTTGAATAGAGGAATGTTGCCATGAAAGATTCATTCTTGGATCTTCAAGGATCTTCAATAATGTGAAACGGAAAGCATAAAAGCAGCCATGCGAAGATGTGGAATGGACAACAGATTTCATCAAATGGATGACGGATCTCTTATGAGGTGTATAAATATAAAATACGGATTTTACTAACAGATGGCATAACCATTACATATGGTTTGTGTCGGGGATAACTAATATGGCATTTTGGAGGGTAAGCATCTGTCAACAAATTCCAGTATGTCATAGATTTTGATTGTACAAACAACATAGTTTTTTTTCACTTCAAAAATGTCGAATTACGAGCCAGAAAAAGACGTTTTGCGCGGAAGTCTAATAACCTTCTTTCATTTGAAGAAAACGGTAGCAGAAACTTATCGATTGTTAGTGGAAGCACATGATGAACATGCCCCAAGCCAAGACACTTGTGAACAATGGTTTAAAAGATTTAAAAATGTCTATTTCGATGTCAGCAACAAAGACCGCGGAAAACCACCGAAAAAAAAATCGAAGATACAGATTTGCAAGCATTATTGGGTGAAGACAACATACAAACTGAAAAACAGTTGGCAGAAGCGTTGGAGGTTACTCAGGCAGCCATTTCATAACGTTTAAGCGCCATGGGAAATATCCAAAGCTGAAAAATGGGTGCCGTATCAATTGAAAGAAAGAGACATCGAAAGGCGAAAAACTATTTGTGAAATTTTGCTTGCCGGACAGAAAAGAAAAGGTTTTTTGCATCGGATTGCTACTGGAGATGAAAAGTGGATTTATTTCGACAATCCCAAGCGGAAAAAATCATGGGTAGACCCAGGCCAGCCATCAACATCACAAACAGTTCGAAATATTCATGGAAAGAAGACTTTGTTGTGTATTTGTAGGGATAATAAGGGACTTTTGTATTCTGAACTGCTGAAACCTGGTGAGACTATTACTGGCGAACGTTACCGACAACAACTGATCAAATCGAACCGCGCACTTAAGGGAAAACAACCAGAATTTTACCAAAGACATGATAAAGTTATTTTTCAACATAACAATGCTCGGCCGCATGTTGAAATACCTGTCCAAAACTACTTGGGAAACATTAATTGGGAAGTTCTGCCCCACCTGCTGTATTCACCAGACTTGGCTCCTTCTGACTATTACTTGTTTCGATCGATACAGCACGGACTTTCGGAACAGCACTTCCATTCTTACGAAGAAGTTAAAAATTGGCTTGATCAGTGGTTAGCCTCAAAAATGAGAAGTGGTACTGGGACTGAATCCATCAATTGACAGAAAAATGGGAGAAAGTCGTAGCTAACGATGGCGAGTACTTTGATTATTGAGTTCATTCCTTCTGTTATTTATTTATTTTTTATATTTATAATATATTTCGAGCAGAAAAAATCTGCATTTCATATTTATACACATATTAATTAAAAGGCAGATCACAGGCAAAGGAAACAGTTTAACCTTGGAGAAATCAATGAACAGTGGCAACCCACCAGGTTACATAGTATCACCACGTACCTGAACAGTAAACGAAATAACTGAAGAAATAAACAGGAAGGCTTTGAGGACTATGGCATATGCTACAAATATCGTCTTATTGTCTTATTGATCATTGAAACATTTGCCTGATGCAGACAGCACTCCCTTTTCTCACGATAGGGCAAAAATGAGCGGTATGCAGTTCAATGCTGAAAAAATGGAGCTATCCTATGCAGAGAACCGAAAAACATTAGAAAACATCAGCCCCGACTGTTGATGTTAAACACATAGGCTTGGTTAACAAAGTAATATCCAGTAGTAATATCCAATCTTGGCCTGACACGTACCCCACAAACACGAGACGGAGAGTTATAGCGACCCTCTTCAAAATCAAAAGACAAATCGAGAAAACTTGAGGCTTGAATCCAAAAATCATGAGTTAATATGGAAAAAGCACAAATGGAGCGCTGGTATGATAGAAGATCAAGTGAATGGTATGCCTAGGCATCACAGGTGTCATCAGGACCAGCCAACCGCTGCAATAGAGCTTATGGACAATCTCATGCCCCTCGACAAATTCATTTTCAGAGGAGTAAGTTATCTAATCAACTCCCAACAGGATACCTCTACATTTGAAAAAACGGAGAGGATGTTTTGGGCAAATGAAAGTTGGAAGTTAGAAAGAATTCTTCGGGTGGTGGACAGAACAATTCCATATAGGCTTAACATATCGACCAATAATGAGTGGCAAAATGTGCAGGATTTCATATATGGAAGTTAATACTACACCAATAATGCCTAAACGGATAAGAGAAGTGGCGTCGGAATCTTCTTCCAATATCAATCGCAGCTCAACTATACCTATAGGAAATACTTCCAATGAAAGGGACCCGAGAATCGGCACCAAACAACTTCAAAGGTGGATTACAATTACTCTCGAAAAGCACGTCAACACTGCAGGCGCTTGCCTCTAACCATGAAAATTTACAAATAGTGCAGGATTGTAGGCAGGTTAAATAAATTATATTAATAACATTTTTTATTTAAGCAACATATTCTTTTAATTCATTGCAGTCAGGATCACTGTAAGTTTTCCCTTCTGATAGTCAATTTGACATGTCTTCCATCCCAAACTAATATGCGTACTGTCCTTCTGTCATCATACTATGAAGTATGTGGAAATACTGTAACATATATTCTATCAAATTATTATAAGAGCATTTGTATCCGTTTAAGATTGTACCTTGTAACCATTTTCTATAAAAATTGATCATGAAGTGAAAAAGAAATTTACAATTTTTATTGCAACAAGGACAACCACTGGATTCGGTCTGCAAATGAAGCGCCTTCAACATGGTTCCATGCGTGATAAGCACCCAGCATAAGAAAATCATTGGGGAGTCATTTTTCACCACGAAAATGTGAGATCGCACACAGCTGATCCCAGCCAGCAAAAATTAACGGAGCTTGGCTGGGAACTTACACCCTACCCACTAAACTTTACCAATTTTGCTCCAAGTCAATGACTTTCTCCGGCTATAATGGTAATAGGACAACCGCCTGCGTTTGCTCATTGCTCGAAATGCAACAGTTGTATTTATTGATGCAGCCATCCAACCAGAATTTTGAAAGAAAGTTCGGGGTCTGCAGCAATTTGTCCTTGGTCCACTACACCGAATATACGCCGTGCTCGGTGGTTCGTTTCATCGCTTACTGCACGAGTTGGATTTTGTAAGCCAAAAAAAAATCCTTCCGTAAAATAATCCATAATGTGGATGGGCACAGATTTAATTGTCAAACATGATGTGGAATGAACTCATTTGGGTCTTCATCGATAGTACGCTTTGCAGCTGCAATGGATTCTTCATTACGCACTGTACGACGTTTGAATTGATGCGTAGTATAACTGAGTCGAATTGATTGTTCTGATGGACGATTATGTCTGGTATAAAATTGACCGAGTGCACGATGAGTTTAAGAAGCGTTGTTTCGGAATAAATTTTGACAATTTCCAGATGATACTCAGGCGTCAGTCTTTTAATGATAAATGGCAAGCCAAACTAACCACAAAACAAATGATAGCAGTCACACCATACATAGCGTTAAAAAGTGTTGCCAACTTATACATGTAGTTCCATACGCACAGTGGTTGAAAATGATGAAAAGCTGGCCAAAAGTCAAAAAAAAAAAAATTCCCCCAAGCTTATTTTTGTTGATTGGTATCACTTTAGTAATATTTTCCCCAATGTTTTCCATCGCTGTAGTTGAGCAAACATTCTTACCTGCTCCAAGTTATCAGTTCAAAATCGACTGTCGGGAGTGACTCGTGAAACGTTCGTACCGGGTAAAAAAAATCGTTCGCTCCGAAAGTGCATTACTTTTTAATGGATTACCGGATTTTAATTCTACAAAATGGAATCTTCTCCTAAAAGTGAGTATTACTTTCTATTGTTTACAGGAAACACGAAGTCACTTTGTTTTGTTTTGATATTTTGTTAATCTAATACAGAAAATTTTCAAGTTTTTCACTACAAGCATGTACTCAAAATATATTGAAAAAAAAACCCGCAAAACCCCGCTTCAAAATTTTTTTCTTATACTAACAAGACCTGTGAGTAATTAATTTCAAAAGCCCAGCTGCCACTTATTGCAACTTTGTTTTTTATTGAAAAAAGTTCCGTGAATAATTTAAAGACAAAAAATGTAAAATACATAATTGACGCATACTATGAAATTGTGAACTAAAAACGTGATTTAAATCTATGAAAATCTTCATATTTTTATATGTCCTTTACAAATACTAAAGTATATTTATTTTTTTCCCAACGATTAAAAAAAATTAACCTTTTTTTTGTTCCAGAGTTGCCTAATGCTGCAGTTAAATTTAATTTAACAAGAAAATACATTTTTTCACTCCTCAAAGAGCACTTTCTAAAATGTTCATACCAAGATTGCTACGAGATTATTGAAAAAGACGTGAAAAAGAAAAGCCAACATTTCACGTTATCTCAGGATGACAAAAAAAGTCTGGGAAGATTGATTCCAAAAATCAAATCCAAATGGCAAGAGGCGCATAGGACGGAGGACCAGTTTCTACGAAAGAATGCGGAATGGTTAGGTGCTTCCGTATCTTTCACCGCATCTCAAACAAGTGAATCACCAATTTCTGATAACGCCACTGAACTCGGCCGGCCCTCCTCGTCCTTGCAAGATGCAAGCGATAGAACGAAGCGAAGGAGAACAGAAAGCATCCGTCAATATCATGCTACTGAAGAATTAGGGTACGCGACTCTAATGAAGTTACGAGCTGAAGGTAAAACTGACGCTGCCAAAGTTGTGCAGGACGTTTTCACGGGAGCTCTACGAGAGCATCAAGGTACCGACGATCTCTAGATCAAGTCACTGAAAAAACTTTATCTAGCGATGCTGCCCTCCAGTTTTGATTGATAATAAATTGACGAAAGATCAATACTCGGGAATTTGAAAAATTAGTTTACGAAATAATTGTACTTTGTATCCACCTTACCATCATGTTCTCGAAGCTAAACAACAATGCTATCCTAAAAGGTCTGAAATCACTGTTACTGAATGCTGTGCTGAAGTGAATCCCCAAGCATTACTAGATATTACAGTAGAACGTATACTTTTGGCTCATGTTAATGACATTCTAAGTTTTTCAGCCGAAAAATCTTATCAATTTGAATTAATCTGTAAATGGGGATGCGATGGAACCTCCGGCCAAAGTTAATTCAAACAAAAATTTGACAACGATGATGGAAGTAAAACAGACCAATATATTTTTTTTACATCTTTGGTTCCATTGCAATTGAAATCTGTTACTACAGAAAGTAAAGGTAATATTTTATGGAAAAATCCGCGACCTTCTTCGCCTCGATTTTGTGGACCTATCAAAATTGAATTCGTGCGCGAAACTGTGGAAACTACCAAGAAAGTTGTAAATGAAATCACAGAACAACAACAAAATCTCAAGCCACTTGTTAAAGTTTTTCATAACCGAGAGATAACCGTCAGTTACGTTTTGGCCTTAACAATGATTGATGGAAAAGTCTGCAATTCATTGACAGATACTTCATCTGCCCAAAGATGTTACCTTTGCCTATGTACATCGACAGATTTTAATAAAATTGATAAAGTTTTGGGGAAAAAGATCATTGATGATAATTTGAAATTCGGGATATCTTCTTTGCATGCTTGGATTCGTTTTTTCGAATGTTTGTTGCACTTATCATATAGATTGGAGATAGCAAAAAAGCAAATTCGCAAGGAAAACAAAGAACAATGTCAAAAACGAAAGGAACAAATTCAAACAAATTTTCGTCTGAAATTGGGGCTACTAGTAGATCAGCCAATATAGATAGCCAAGATAGATTTTTTCAAAATTCTCAAGTTTCTGCTGTCATAACGGGGGTCGACAAAGATATCATTGATAGGTTTCACACAATTTTGCGAGCAATTTCATGTGGACTTGAAATCAATACTCAAAAATTTGAAGAATATGCTTTGCACAGCACGAAAATTTGTTGAATTGTACCCTTGGTTTCACATGCCCACAACAGTACATAAAATATTAATTCACGGTGCGAAAATAATACCCAAATGTCTGAAGAGGCACAAGAGTCGTGTAACACAGTCATTAAAAATTTTCGTCAAAATTACTCACGAAAGTTTTGCAGAGTCAAGACAATGGAAGATGTTTTTCTGAGGCTTCTGATCTCATCAGATCCATATATTTCAACTTTCCGCGAAATACCTTCGAAAGAAATCAATGGGCTTTCGGAGGATGTTTTAGATTTGCTAGAAATTAGTGAGGAACAAAAAGAATCTTTGCGCGAACAAAACTTAGACGATCTAAGTGATAGTGACAATTGAAGTAGTAAAATATTGTCGATTACTGATATTTGAAGTTATCTTGGACAGCTGAAATTTTGAAAATAATAATACATATTTAAGAACTGTACAACTAACTTGTAAGATACTGTTTGAATTAGGAGATAGATGCAATTTTGTGTTTCCATAGAATTTTCTTCAAATATGCCCAAAGATGTTCTATCAGATTAAGATCGGAGGATTTTGGGGTTTTTACAATATCTCTGGTTAGTTTCAAAAAAGACATAATTTATCATTCAAAGCCATATGCTTTGGATCATTTTCTTGGTAGTAGATAAAATAGTCGCTAATTTACAATTTCTCGGTGCTTTCTTTCACTTTTTACTTTAGTATGCTTAAGCAGAAAATTTTCTACATTAAACCGTTGATAACATTTAATTTTTCAACACGGCCGAGGCCATGCTTGCCCATCCATAACCGATTCCCCGCCATTTTTAAGGACTCTACGAATATTCTTTCTTACCGAATCGTTGTTGGATAACCCTGAAGAGCATCTTATTTAAATGTTATTAGCGCTACATTATAAGTAATCTGGCTGTATTTAGCTTGATTTTAAAATTTACGAACTATTCTGCACTTTTAGATTTATATATATACATCCACTTCGAAAATAAATTTTATACTCAAAATATCCATTCAATATAGAAAGTCGGACAAGCAATACAGATCATAGCAGAAGTGCTTCTCAGAAGACCTGGCGCTTCCAGTGCCTGAAATGTGTTCAAAATTATCTGGTCTTGGGTTTGAAAATCTGGGAAAGGACACAATGTGCCTCTTCTGTGCTTCTTCTTCTTGTGCCTTGTCTTGCCGCAATTGTAGCACAAGGCGCTTCTATTAGTTCCCTTTTATGCCTGTCTCTGTACATGCCACCTTATTCTAAATTTGCCATCAACTAGCGCATATAATCTTGTAACGCAAACCTAACTTATGTCTCGCTTAGAGCAGGGATATCGCGTTTTAAGGTGTCTTCTATTTTGGGTAGGGCAGAACGCAGTCATTGTCCCTAATTTAGAGTGTGGAAATAGGTTGGAGTGAGGATCTACTCTTTCTCTGAGATCTTTTTTGACCGCGTCAAGGAGCGCGAGTTTATTGTTTGCATTTGGTCTTAACTGAATCTGTAGGTCACCTGACCGAGTTGGCAGTAGAGCTTTGATTGCAGTTTGGATATCTTCTAGGTGTAATGCTCCTTGGATTTCTGCTTGACCAATACGTTTGGGACAATTCTTAATCTTTATTTTATGGTTTACGTGCAATGATGCTTTGCATTTCGGTGTGTGTGGATGTCCGTCGATTTCCAATCCAAGCGTTGTTTTCAGTTGCTTTCTTGGCAGCTTTAGACAGTGTCGTCTGGAACCCCTCCTCCACTGCAATTTGATCGTTCGAAGCTCCGTACACGTCTTTCCTCTGTTTCTCCCGATCCCTTTTGATTGCGGTGTATGCCAACATTTTGCTGGCAGCAGGAATCCGGACAACTACTGCGTTATCGAAGGTATGAACCTGTTCCTCCCTCTGCCTACAGCCACCTACGTGAATAGTGACCTATCGGGTAAGGAGGTCTACCAACTCTAGGACTCCGTTTTTAACCTGCTTGTTGAGGTTTGTGTGTGCATCGTAGGCAATCGTTTAATCATACGTTTCATATTTTTTCCGGTTTACGGAAGAACTGCCCTCCGTTGAACGGTCCACGATAATCGATATACCAGGCGTCCATCTTGTTGGGATGATTTTTTTATTTGTGTCCCTTGCTTTATGGCAGCAATCATAGATTTCTTATCCGTTTCGCTTTTCTCTACCGTGTGTCTGTCTCTCACAGGTTACAAGAGTCTCTACTCTTCCTTTTCTGGTCACCTCGGCGTGCGCAGTTTTCTTTCTGCACCCGGATGTGATAAGAACCTGTGTTCAAGATTTTCTAGTTTTCATCCTTTCGTTCTAGAGAGTTTCTGCTCCGGCGTTATCTTTTCTTTTGGACATAATGTTTAGATGTGTATGGTGTATGGGGTCCCCCATGGATTCGTCATCACCACTCGTTTGTATAGTAGCCTTAATGATCCTCTGATTACCTTTGCCAAGCAGGGAGGCCATTCTGGAATGGTTGGAACCAGCCTTTATGGGACAGTTACTCAGAACCAGACTGGCGCTAATCAGGAGTTCGTCTCTACCGAACCTACACCTACAACTCAATTGGATGAACTTCAAACGTACTCCGAGGCCTACCAAGATTTTACTGGGAAACAGACGGAATGGTCGTTAAATTTTTTTTGGTTAGATAGCTTGTTAATTTAACATAAGGAAGGTTTGGGTACACTTTAAATCTCTGGAACCAGCCGTGACAAGCTGAAAACTTTAGTTTCCTTTTATTAGCATTCTATTTGGCAGTGATTTTTTTTCAAAATCTGCATATAATTTCTTCTGTTTTCATGAATTTTGCTCTTAGCTGGTGGAACTTGGCCGTTTACTTGTTTTTCAATCCATAGAAAAGTGAGGATTTTTACCAACAGACATTTTAGCTATTTTAGAAGCCCGTTTTCTTACCTTAAAACATTTAAAAATGTTTGAGTTACTTTACTTGGTTATTATCTTTCAAATTTTCCATTTTCTCCTTTCAACTTGCCCATTCAATTTCAAAAAATAGTCCTTCCGATCAAAAAAATATATCTATCACCAATTGAAGCTACGAAAAATGATAAAAACTTCCGAAAACAGATTGCAAAATATATAAAAAATTGGCCTAGAAGTTTTATTTTTCAAAAATCACACTTTTTGTCTCAAGAACTTTTATCTTACTGAACATAAATGTTAATTTCTAACAAATAATTGTTAACAAAACAAAAATTGAAAAAAAACTGTAGTTAAGATTCCTCTTTTTACAAATGTAACTTTTTGTTAGTCATGTTTACACTTCATAATGCTTTGGAAGACGTATTTACTCTAGATGCATTGAATATCGTCGATTTTAATCTATATGTAATTTAATTAATTAATTTAACCCTTGTAATTTACGAGGATGGCCTGAAAAGTTTCCGCTATAACAATGATACAAGACTTTTTTTCTCAATTTTTTTTATTTTTCTACGTAGTCTCCTTGTAACTTTACCTACTTCTCCCAGAGATGCTTCCAGCAATTCTCCCAACTCTTTAACCCGTCCAAATTGTACTCGGTGTTTTTCTCTGCAACATTATTGTTTACGAAGTTGAATACCGCCTTATTTCTGAAAATCTCTTTCCTGCAAACGCAGCTTTTAGACGAGAGGACCAAAAGAAATCGCTTGGGGCTACATATGGTGAGTAAGGTGGATGGTAAAGCAGTTTAAACCGGACTTCGTGGACTGCATGGCAACTGTTATGGTGTGAGACGGGGCGTTGTTTTGGAGAAACAGGATTTTCTTTTTCTGCAAATGTGGGCATTTTTCCGTAATTTCTGCCTTCTGCCAATTTGGCAAATAATGTTGCGTAGTATGCTATGGTATGCTGTAATGGTTTTTCCTTTCTAAAGATAATCGATTAAGATAACTCCATGAATATCCCTTAAAAAAGTCGCCATCAATTTTCGAGCCGAAACATAGTTTTTGCGTTTTTCGGAGCCAGTTCCCCATTTGCAGTCCACGCGATCGCGCCCTTTTTCGGAACGCGACGCTTTTTTGGTTCAACGTATCTTAACAGTTGTCATCTCTGTGTGTGTCAATTTTGACTTTTTCCTGGCTCGATCGTTCTCTTTTGTTTGTACTCTAGTCTTGTGATCTCGTGCATCGCGTATTTTTGGAGGTCTGCTAAACATTTTTCGCAACAGATCATCCACTTATGATCTATGAATTTATGATCATCCACTCCATCATCTCCGGTGTTTTAATTGATCATCATATGCTCGAAATCATCGCCGAATCATCTACATCATCCTCATCAGCTGTCTCCTTCCTGTCATCAAGCAAAAAAGGTAGTTTCTTGTGACAATTTTCTTGATAAATATTTGTCGTCATGCGAAGCCGTTGTATCGTCTGCGCGTCGCCAAGTCTCAAATACAATAATTAATCGTCCCAAAAACTCGGATTAATTGCGCCAACAGAGCATTGTAAATGTCCATTTGAACACGGTTTCGGTCTAACGTGACGCACGGACAGCTTTCTTATGCCTAAATCTTGATTTAATATGTGACAAATACGTTCTTTGATCTTTTTCTTATCCTCTGCTACCTATCTCACTTTAATTTAGCTGTCGTCTAACCACATTTAGTGAACTTGAGCAATGTTATCGTCAGTAGTCCCAGGTCGTGGACGTCCCGATCGTTCATCATCTCTTACGGCCATATTTAAATTCAGCTGCCCTAAATTTCCTAAATAAGTCCCTATAAACACCGTCCAACTTATTTTTGCTTTGCGTAGACGTAAAGCCTTTCGAAAACAAAAATTTAATAACAACTCATTACTAAATTATTTCCATTTTCACAAAATACTCAAATCTACCCACTCAAACGACTATCAAGTAAAAACTGCTTGTCCAAAATGGCCGAAACGTTGGGAAGTAGCTGTCAAGAGATGCACATCAACATTTGCTAGCCACTTGAACATGATTTAAATGCCAAGTTTTAGCACCACCGATTTTCTTTCCGGTTCCGATTCCGAAAGTCATAAGAAGGCTAGGAAAACACACCCATTGTAAGCCTTAGAGCCGTTTTCGAAAAAAACCCCTTTTTTGCACAAGGAAAGATTCAGTATTCGTGATATCGAGATTTTTGTACCTTTTGCTGACTTCTAGTTGCCATACATCCCCAAATTGGCATAAATGGTGTTTTCCTATCAGTTTGACACTAGCACACAAACATTTACAAAGCATATTTTTGAAATTTCTCCCTTTACTAGGACTGCACATACTCATTGGCGATTCACAGAAACAGGTTAAAAAAGAATAAATTTGAAAGAATGATTTTTCATTCGAATGAATTTTGCACTAGTATGTCAACAAACGAGAATCATATCCTTTATTTCCATCCTTGTCTGATTTGCGAGGTCATCGAACTATCGCCAACCCCCACCCCCCGATTCTTAGTTTACGTTATGTGATACTGCTAATCGACTGATCAATGTTATTCGTGCAATTAGGTAAAACTTTTGAAGTTGTAATTGTTCTCTCCGAAATTTCAATTTCTCGTGAAAGTATGGATTTCAAGATCAAAATATCATGCAGGGTCCGATCAAGAAAGTCTGGTGCGCATATTTTTTCTCTTTCTGCAGAAGAAGAAATAAATGTTCACAATCAGTGGTGCTTTATGTGTGAATCTAAAAAAATGTGTTAATTATTCTGAACATGATGAACGTTTTCCTAATGTTTTATGTAGCGCTTGCAAAATTATCGTCTTTGGGTCGGTGAAGTATGAAACTATAGATGCTCTGCCGAACTATACGAAGTCAAAATTTTAGAGAAGACAACTCTGGCAAAAACTTAAGCCTTGTACAGTTGCACATTTTGGGAATTGGTACGAAATCCAGGGCCATATAACTTCACTAAAAATAGGACAAGAACAAAAACAAGAGGAGCAACAATTGCAAAAAATGTGGCGAAACTTATTCGGTAGGGAAAAAACATTTTTGTAGCCCAGAAAAACACTTCTCGAGTTTCAAAAAACATGTAGGTAACTCGCTTCCCCTGATACAGAGGGAACATTTGGCGCGTTTTTTAATAAAGAACATCGTTTTTAATAAAGACACAAATTCTCAGAGCTCAAGCAATAAAATCGCTACTTTATCTCAGATCCACGGAAAGGCACTCAACGTTGAAATCACCCCAAAACGAACAAATCAAACTTTAGGCCCGCAACCGATTTCCGCGGGAAATGTTTGTAAAAAGCCACAAATTACGGACTCTGCAGCAATGCAGTTTAGGGCATAGCAAGAGATTTACTCGTTGGCTCCCAAAAAGGAGACCTGTTTGAACCACATCTGAAGAAAAAACTATCTACACACCGCCACAGGCTAGATGATTTGTTTGATTTCAAAAGTTGCCCCGTAATAATATCCAAAGCTGGCAAGAAAACGACCTCTACAGAAATATGGCATTTTGTACAGATGTTCCGGCCTTAAGTGATTGTATAAAAGCATGATAATCCCCATTTGACGTTTGACATTGATGGTGGGGGAGGTTTTCTGAAGATTTGCCTTTCAGTGCAAGAACCTGATTTTGCTGTAATGGACGGTCGACAAAAATATATAGAGGGTGAAGGGGCAAAAAGATTAAAGGATTTTGGAGTCAAAAAATTATTTGTTCTGGCAATAATTCCAGGTACACAAGAAAACCACTAAAATATGAGAATGCTATGGTCCCTCCTTCAAATCAATGATTTTGCCGGCACAATGGAGACCGATGTGAAACTTGCCAAGATATTGGTAGGGATCATGTCTCTTGCCAGTAGCTTTCCATTTTTTTTGGGTTGAGTGTGGGACTCATAGGAGCTCATGAGATCAGACTACCCACTAAACATCCCCCCCCGCCAAGAGACCCTACCCTGGAACTGTTTGACACATTACTTCGGGCTCTTTTTACTTCGCCCTAGGATGCCGTCACAAATCCGTTGACAAATCTACCCAGCGGGAGGGGGCAGCATGTAGAAGGGCTGCTGGAAAGGAGACCCCGCTCGACCCCGCGCCCAAGGTTACCATGGTGCTTTTTTTGCTGTAAGTATTGCCCGAGAGTAATGTGCCACACAGATCCATTTGTCGAAACTTTTCAGCATTTCTCCGACCAGATTGTCTGGAGAAAACTCTCCCATTACCTCCCATAAGTCCTGCTACATCCTGTTCCACCTTGTACAGTTGAAGAAGGTGTGACATGCGTCGTCCCTTTCCCCGGGGCAGAAAATGCAGTCTGGGGACCGTGATTTACCAATCTTGTGCAGATAAGACTGAAAATACCCATGCCTGCTAAGAAGCTGGGTAAGGTAAAAATCAGTCTCACCGTGCCTTCGATTTAGCCACGATCCCACGTCCCCTATAAGGCGGGCAGTCCAGCGGCCATTAAAGTTGCCTTCCCAGGACTGTTGCCACGCGAGTATTGTGCGCTGCCTCTCCTCTCGGTTGACAGCATATCTTGAACCCTCCACTCCAGTAGCTTTCCATGTACTTGGTGTTTCACCTCAAAAGAAAGTTCGGACACTTGTGGTGAAAGGAGGACTATACAAAACTGTCAAGAAAATTATTAAGAAACGGAAAAAGTTAACTTCAAAAAGTCTCTTGCAAAAAATTACAAAACTTGGTCAAATTTGCCTGATTTGGATTTAATTCTCGGAGTAGTGAACACGTTTTATGAAAATCGGATGGATGAAAATGGAGTGAAATGAAATGAATGAAAATGAAAATCGGATGAAAATGGAGTTCGAATTTGAATCTTTTGACTGGGCCAAAAGGTGCAATATCAGCCAGGAATTTGTGCATGGGGCCCCTGAATTCGCAAATAATTCATGCAAATTGTTTTTGGATAAAACCGATTTTTTATAATTTGCGATTTTTTGCAAAGAGTTTCGAGCAGTGGTGGAATCTTGTTTTTCAAAAAACGGAACCTGCTTACAGAGAAGCAATAGACAGATTTTAAAGAATTTATCTAGATCTACAGATCAGTGTTACTCCAAAGGTCTATGCTGTGGTTTTCCATGTACCAGAGTTTTGTGACAAAACAAAACAAGGGTTGGGGTTTTTTTAGCGCCCAGGCCATGGAATCTGTCAACCATGGCTTTGGGATAAAGTGTCAGTCATCCTATAAAGTCATCCACATTGTGGAAGTAAATTACTGACAACACTCCAAGAACATAATAGTGTTCATTTATAACTTGTGGCTAAATAGTAGATTTGTTTAAAGAGCCAAGAATTTCGTTTTCTGTATTACTGCTCTTTACTTGAGACATTTATTTTCACAATTATCAAACGATTCATTCTTGTACAATAATTATTTAAACATTATTTTTCATTAAAATTATCAGTTCAAGGATCATAATTTCAATTTTTCGTTATTCCTTATTTTGTGTGGAGCCAGAAAAGGGTATGTCTGTCTTTGGTCTTTCAGTGCGGAGTTTCCAGATATCATATTTTTACCAAATTGAGTGTGTTCCAAGTCCATGAGGAGTCCTCTTAGAGGTGACGCGTAGAAAATTTTTTTTCTACGCGTTTTTTTTCTATGTTTTATATTATCCTTTGAAAATAGTCTATTTTTTCAAAATCGGATTTGAGGCTTACGGCGGATATTTTTTCTAGCCTTCTTATGGCTCTGGGAATCGAATGCCGAAAGTAAATCGGTGGTGCTAAACCTTGGCATTCAAATTATGTTCAAGCCCATTGTGTAGCTTTTATTGACGAGCGGTGCCATCCTTACGTTGTTGTTGGAAACTTTTCAGATTACCCTCGCATGTCATAGTTGAAAATTTTTGCGATGAGTTTCGAAATGACGCGAAAACGTTCATCAATATTTTGTTCGAAATAGTGTGAAACGTCCCTTAGCAAAGTATTGATATAATAGGTGGACAACTTTGCTTCCGCCGTTTCGCAATAGATGGCTATAGCGGTAAGTGGTAGTGGAAGACAATAGATCATAGCTGTCATACAATAGGCTTAGGTATTTGTAAATATAACGCTTTCGAAATATTAGTTGATTTATACATATTACTCGATTAAACATGTCAGCTTACGAGCAAAATTCTCGTCATTTGCGGGAGGTTTTAATTTTCTGCTTTCATATGAAGAAATCTGCGGCTAAGGATCATCGAATGCTCTAAAATACCTATGGTGAGGCCGCTATTAGTGAAAGAACGTGCCGAGAGTGGTTTCAACGCTTCAAGAACGGTGATTTTGACGTCGAAGACCAACATGGCGGTGGAAGAGAGAAGGTTTTCGAAGATGCGGAATCGGACGCATTACTTGATCAAGACTCGTGTCAAACGCAACAAGAATTGGCAGGGTCATTAAGAGTGACGCAACAAGCCATTTAAAAACGCCTGAAAGTCATGGGAATGATTCAGAAACAAGGAAATTGGGTGTCGTACTAGTTGAAGCCGAGAGATGTTGAACGGTGCTTGTTTGCTTGTGGACAGCTGCTTGCAAGGCAACGACGGAAGGAATTGCAGCATCGCATCGTGACTGGGGACGAAAAATGGGTTCATTACGATAATCCCAAGCGCAGAAAATCATGGGGATATCCCGGCCGTGCTTCCACGTCGGCGGCAAAACCGAATATTCACGATTTCACGGTCATGCTCAGTATTTGGTAGGACCAGCTCGGGATAGTGTGTTATAAGTTGTCAAAACCGACTGAAACAATCACAGGCAATCGTTATCGAACGCAATTAATGCGTTTGAGCCAAGCGTTGGAAGACAAACGGCCACAATACAACCAGAGACAAGATAAAGTGATTTTACAGCATGACAATACTCGACCCATGTTGCGAAAGTGGTCAAGACAAACTTGGAAACGTTGAAATTGGAAGTCCTACGCCGTATCTTCCATACCTTACTCCCTCAGACTATCACTTGTTTCGATCAATGGAACACGGCCTGGCTGATCAGCACTTGCGGTCTTATGAAGAAGTAAAAAATTGGATCGATCCGTGGATCGCTTCAAATGATGATCAGTTTTTTCAACGCGGGAGTCGTACGCTGTCTGAAAGATGGGAGAAAGTAGTGGCCAGCGATGCACAATACTTTGAATCATAATTTTATTACCAGTTTTTTACAATAAAACCCCGGATTTCGGAAAAAAACGGTGGAAGCTAAGTTGTACACTTAATATGTATATTAAAAAGCAATGTGCTTAAGCAACAGAAATGCTAAGGCTTTATCAAAATAAACTTCTGTTTTGTATAAATTTAGCACTTATGCTAATCATCACCTGATAAAGAAAAATAATTTATCATTTAGTAAATTTTTAAAATTTACCATATAGTCGACTTCCAATCATGTGCCAAATGGAATAATGTCCTTTGATTCTGAAACTATTCATACAATTTTTGTTGTGTTGCGTAAAAGTACAGGGAATCGAACTTTGTTTCAGCTGGAAATGTTCAGTTTAAACTGAGTAGTTGTGATATTGCGCCTATAGCATGGAAATTTGATTCTGGAATTTTGTATGAAAAAACGAAATTATCAAGTTACAAATTGAAAATGTCAGGAAAACGTTTAACATGAGAATTTTCAGCGGGTCATCGTCTTTGGTTTACAATACATTTCAGCTTCGCGATTCCAATTTCTTTAATTTATTAGGATATTTCGTTGAGTGTGTGGTCTTGCCCTAAACGTAAGTTTAATGGAACATTTTTCATCTAACATCCAAAAAATTGCTCCATTTTCACATCCTCAAATATCATTTGTTATGATAAAACGCTTCAGTAATTATCCGCGTGTTCGGTCAAATATGCTGACTAAGTTTGTCCGGTTGCACTTCTACCCTTATACCAGTATCTAATCGCAACTACACATTGAAGATTGTACATCCTTCGGAACATCCGCAGATACCAACTATCTCATTCCTTGAGCTCATAACGCGTCACAGGTGCTGATACGCTGACGACATGAGGGAGTAGCATTCTTAATTTGAGAACTTGAGGTATTCAATCGAAATAGGGGTCATCTTGCGGGCCAAGCCCTCGTTATAATTATTTCTTTTCTGCCAAGAGCGGCAACGACATACGCGAAGGCTTGCATGTAAATAGCAACGAGTATGTAGTGGCAAATGAAGCACTGGAATAAGACGTAGGTAGATAAAGTCGGAAAATTCTTTTGTTGGTCGGCGGAAAGTGTTTACGTACGGGATTCCCACGGTGCTGCTGATGCGAAGGAAATAACGCAAACATGACAGGTACCGTAAAAGAATTTTGCTCCCCCTGAATAAATTATACGATGGCACAGTGCAATGATGTAGTGGAAGTGCTTCGAACTCATCAGGAGAACAAGGTGGCCGTCTTGTATTTTGTGTTAGTTGTTAGATATGCAGGTGAATGTATATAAAGTGAACAAGAGGAAGGTGTACACTGAACCTCATTCTGCAACTTCAAAGGTGCTGGTGGTTTGAAAGAAAAAGTCTAGATACAGATGGAGACGAAAGCTACAAAGATTTGAGTATGATTTTCACGGAATTAGCTTAGTACTGAAAAGAAGTCTGAAGAATTGGAGTAATTCAGACAAGATGCTTCTGAGGAGGAATCAGCTGGAAATGTTCAGTTTAAACTCGCCTTAACACTTATCTAGTTGCATTACACCTACTCGACTTGTCTTCATTTTTTTTCGAAACAGCTTTCTTTCGTTTGTATTCCGCTTCCGGTTCTCACGGACTTCAAGCTGTTTTCGCGGGCGATGAAGTTAGGTGACTTAGTTCGTCCAACATCTCACTAACTTCATAACTGGAGTAATGGTCTATTTGCTGGCGATGGTGATAATTACCAAGTCAAGATAACTGCACTACATGCAATCAATTTTAATTAATTTCCACAGTCACCGCTACACCGAAGTGCAATCACGATAGCTGCCAACGTCACATTAATTTTTCCAGCTTCATCAGATCGATTCTAATTAATCCGAAGCAGTGCTGAAGAAATGGTGACTTGAGTGCTTCTTATTCAATTAGGACTATCATTTGCCGGATAACGTCAAAGATACGAGTTTTCGGGTCATTCTTCGGCACAGAATAGCCTTACATGAAAAGTTGAAGCGTGCTGGAGATATGTTGCTGAATTATTCAAATAATGATTTCCATTTTCACCTGTACTTGAACTTACCCAGTAGTGGCTATTTAACGACTGTGACTGTACCAGAAGTGATTTAATTCGATTTGGGTTTTAAATTTTGGGTTTGTATTAGGACAAAGGACTATATCAAAGACTAATGTTAGTATGACTTGGTAGTATCAAGATTATTCCTTTGAATAGTGCAGTGTGGGTATCGAGGACTTATTGCAACTGGAATATGCACCTTAATTCTTCACTACATCTTTTTTGCTGTAATTTTTGAGTCCATTAAATCATTTTTCATTCATCGAGGATATTTCTTAAATTCTGTCTTGACCATTACTTCTAACGAGAGCGGCTGTACCACTGAACTAAGGTTCAAAAATAGTTTTTTTTAAATTTTAATTTTAGGCGTATAAATTTCCCAAAAAATTATGTACTAACAGTGCCCCATTAAGTAATCGGACAGAATCGCGGTGTGGAGATTTTTATCGGTAACTGTATGAAAAATCAATGTAGGAAAAAATGATATGTAATATATTTACTAGGTCACAAAAATAGTTTCAGAATAAGAAAAAAATAAATTTCTATTTTATTTACAAAAAAAGTTATAAGCCAAAATTCAAAATATATGATCGTTTAATTCCAATTAAATATTCGCACGCTTAAAAAAATTATAGCAAATTAAGTTTAAAAAAGCTTTTTTGTTCTTATTATAGTATTTTGTTGGAAAACCTGTTGTGATCATAATGGCTTCCAGTCTTCTTAGAATAGATCCCATCAACGACCTGCAATATGAGGAATCGATTTATTTCCATTTGTCCTTCAAAGCCACTTTCACCTCGGCCTTCGAAGAAATTACCCAGGATTTCAATTTCTTTTCTAAATAGGCCTGCAAATGTTCGATAACATTTATGTTCGGAGATTATAGGGGCGTTTCCATCACGTGAGGATAATTATGCAACAACCACATGCGCGTATTGTGAGCTTTGTGTTTTGGGTCACTGTCTTGATAGAACGAAAATGTCTTAGAAATTGTCAATTTATCTACACTTTTTTTAAGATTTTCTTTTAAAACAGATATGTACTTGTGTTTATCCATCATGCCATCAATAACAACTAGCATTTCCAGGTTCAGAGGCAGCCATACAGTCCCAAACCATCAATGATCCAGCTCCATGTTTTTTGTTCCGTTGAAGGTTAATAGGTTTGAACTCCTCATTTGGCCGCCTCCAAACATGTGTTTGTCCACCTGACCGAAAAACATTGAGTTTGCTCTGGTCAGTAAATAACACTGTGTTCCAATACGGAAAGTCACGCGAATTATGCTCTTAGCAAACTGAAGTCACTTTAGCTGATTTTTCTTATTTAAAAAAGGTTTTTTTTTGCTTGGAACTCTGCCATTAAAATCGTCAATCGGTAGAACTTTTCTCACACATTCTGTACCTGCCGTAATGTGGAGGTAGTACGACACTTCTGATGTCAATTTTGTCGTACTCAGCATGGGATTTTTCTTTACTTGCTGCACGATCCACTGTTCATCTGCCCCTGAAAATGTTTTCGGCCGTCCGGATCTATGATTATTTCAATCCTTTTTTTAATTTCAAACGATTTAATGATGTCATGAACTGTCGAATGGCTTCGTTCCAAATTTCACGCACAGACATTCCTTTTTTGTGATGTTTGATGATCAATTTCCGAACTTCGTTAGTAGTTTGTTTACCGCGACGACCCATGCTAGTTTTGTATAAGAATTCACTATAAAAATTTCGCAACAAGTAATTTATTCTTTTCGTTTACACTACCGTTATTCACACTTAATCTGTTATAATTAGTGTGATTCCCATCTCAGTTGTCAAAAGAAAATCAGCGTTGCCAGGTGTCCAAATATTTAGTTAGAAGTTAACAATGACATAGTTTGAATTTTGGCTTATAACCTTTTTGATGATATAATAAGAAGCTATTTTCTTCTTAGATTATAAACTTGTGTTAAGAAATAAATTTATATGCATTCCATTTTCTCCTAAGTGGGATTTAAAGAGTTGCTAACATAAGTCTTTGTCTCGTAGTATGTATGTCTCCTTCCACTTGGTTTTTGCAAATATCTGTGTTACTTAGGATACTAGGGTATCCTAGGCAAACTAGGATACCTCAGTTTTCTTCCAATTTCTTTCTTAACCTAGCGTCCACACCTGCTTTTTGCTGCAATAACATGTGTTCTGTCTGTGAAATGTCTCGTGTAGACAACTAACATGAATATCCAGATCGGTTTTTATCTGTAAAGCAAGGATTCATAATTTCCCGTTTTCATGCATGCTATCCACAACAAAAAGCTTACGACTTTTTGACTTATGATTTTTTCTTGCCAAATTGACCACTTAAGGCACAATGGATTAGCAATTATCCATAGGTTTCGACAATTGCCAGACATTGGCGTAATTAGCCTCTTCACCACGTCTGCTGAAGCAATACTCAATCGGTACAGGACTTCAGGCTGTTTGCCAGCATAATCAATGTTGAGGACTTAAAACGTACCAGCGTCTGCAGGTGGATAAAGTTTTATTACGTATTTGTCGGATAGGACATTTTTGGCAAAATCCTGTAATTATTACATCAATGATGACATCACAGAACATCGTAAAAGACAGTTTGTATAAATGTTTCTAAAACCTCTTTTATTAGTGCTTCTTTTTATGGAGTTTGACGTGATTTTCGTAATTTCGCATCATCGAACCACAATAAATTGAGTAAAAATTTTATTCATTTCAGTAACATATGTACGCCTGTCCCATCACCCCTACGCGGTTCATACGACCACGTAAATCTTCAGTGAGAATATTATGAACTTGGGAGCTCATCCTTTTATCATAGGATATTTAACACTTTTTTGCCTTATTATAGCCCGTAAAGCAGCTGCTTTCATCTGAAAATCGTCCTCATCTGAGTCCGGGCTGTTTGATTCCTCAGCAGATTGGCTTCCTCAAGTATTTCACTCCCTATTACACTATGAAAAAACTATTACAAGCTTTATTCGATAATATTTGTTGATAGCCGAAGGAATAACAGATCTCGTTATAGAAACATATCTCGTATATTTTTAATAATATACCCCTAACCTTTCGACGACAGGCGGGTGGAATGCTTCCGACGTCTTCGCCGCGACTAAAACAATAATGATTTTTGGGTGGGGGGAGTGCAGGTAACGATAAACTGTAAACGTCAAAGGCTACTAGGCATAATGAGTGTATGTAAAGCGTAATACTTTTATTATAAACGAACAGAGCGCGGTCAATTTAACACCGTGCGCCCGGTTAAAAGATGACGCAAAAAACATTTCTTTGCTGTTAAAACTTGTACGTCAAATCAATATTAACAAAGTTTCATTCCTCTTCTTCTTAGCACTACAGACCCTATTGGTGCTTAGCTTACTGCCACAATCGCCTCCAACTGTCTTCTGTGAAATGTGTTCATCAATAAAATCTGACCAGTGATTCCTCGGTTTTCTCACTGATCTCCGCCCTTCAGTTTTCCCAACGAATAACTTTTTGAGTCAATTGTTCGCTCATACGATTCATGTGCCAAGCCCACTGCAAGTCACTGCAGTCTTCACAGTCTTCAACCTTTTTACAACCGTAGAGACCTCCGACACATGGTTGCATCGAATTCGCCATCAATTCCCGTCTAGCTTCGCCCCAATTATCCGCCTTAGGACCCGTTGTTCAAAGGCGTTCAATATATTTGCGGATGCTTGGGTAAGGGTCCATGTTTCACACCCATAGCATAACACAGGTCTAATCACAGATTTGTATATTTGGAGCTTTGTTTTGTGTTCGCATAACCGTTCGAATTGAATAAAACGTTTTATTTGCGAGCTGTACTCTTCTTCTCTTCAATACTGTATTTGCTAACTGATATATTCTGGGTATTATGGGTATTTCGACTCGACTGCGTTATGAGCTTTGTGTTCTTCTGATTGATTTGTAGCCCTACAAGTTTTGCTTCGCGATCGAGTTTCAATAAAAGTTCTTTGCAGCTATTACTGAGTGCGACGAAACTGTTATCTGGATAAGCTACCACTTGGCTTGACTTGTATAACAGTGTGCTTCTTGTATCGACAGGCAGTATTCTTATAACATATTCCATAGCCAAATGTATAACAAAGGTACCAGGCCACCTTCCTGCTTTAGTCCGTTATTTGAGTCAAAGGCGTCGGTGAGTTGGTTATTGATGGAGGTTGCCGACGTCATTGTCATTTGGGTAAGACGAACTAATTTGTCTGGGAGAACAACGCGAAGTATTATTTGGTACTGTACGTTACGATCAATACTGTCCTATGCTTGCTTAAACTCAACGAAAATCTGCCGAACGACAATGTTGAACTCCCAGCACTTTTCAAGTACCTGATTGACAGAAAACAATTGGTCTATTGTCGATCTACCAGCTATAAAGCCACCTTTATACTTCGCAATAATAGTGTTGGCGTATGATCTGATTTTATTTTCCAAGATCTTCGAAAATATTTTGTACGACGTAAAAAGTAGTGACATGCCTCTAAAGTTTTCGCACTGTAGCTTGTCACCTTTTTTTTTGCGGATAGGCAATATAATTGATAGGCTTCACTCATTTGGCATATGTTTTTCATGCTAGATTTGCTGGATGATTTTGTGGATGGCTTTCTGAACACTGCTAGCGCCATATCTATTGAGCTCCACTGGGATCTCATCGATGCCCGGTGCTTTGATATTCTTTTGGAACATTATTCATCCAGAGTTGGTGGGGCGAATGGAAGCTCTCGAGGAATATCTTTATCTATAGGTGGTGGATTCAGGAGTTTCTTGAAATATGAAGCCCATCTCTCCCTAATTCTGCTTTCATGAGCGATGATGTTGCTGATTTCAAACGCCTAGCTAGTTCAGGCTTCGCTCCTGATCGAGGCACCATTCGTTTACTTGCTTATCAATTCACCGAGAAGCTTGAAATCAAGCATACATTTTCGAAGTAAAAAGAAACAGCTTAGCAACATTGGTTCAATTCATTCTTAGAAAGGAATACACATATTTCCGTGCGTCAAACAGAAGGTGTATCGGTTGCTAGAGCTCATGGTATGAATAGGGAAGAAGTTGCTGAATTTTTCAAACTCTTGCAAGCAGAAATGAAGAAAAATAATTTGACAAACAAACCTGACAAAATCTTCAACGTCGATGAGAGTGGTATCCAACTTATTAATAAATCTGGAAAAGTTTTAATAATGCAAGTAGCTAAGGACGTTTACGTGATTATGACTCGGAAAAAGGGAGCAACGATTTGTCTGGTTCCTTGTTCTAGTGCAGAAGGCCGTTTCTTATCGCCAGCAATAATTATGACAGACGTCAATTAAAAACCCGAAATTGCTGATAGTTTTCCCAATGGGTCCAACGTTTACATGAACAAAAAGTCATCCAATCTCAATTCAGACTTATTTATGGTTCCTAGAAGATTTCCTGCCGAATACAACAATAAACTGGAAAAACAATTTTGAGTTTAGACGGTTACACTTCTCATTCCAATTCCATAGACCTTTTGGACATAGCTAATGAAAATAATGTAATTATTATATATTTGCCAAGTCACACCACGCAAGCACTTCAACCCTTAGATCGTAATTTCTTTAAACCTTTGAAGACGTTTTTTAATCAGGAAGCTAATGCGTGGAAGCTTAGATACAAAAGTAGAACTATCACAAGACTGCAATTTGGATCTTTACTAGGGAAGGTTTGGGGAAAAGGCGCAACTGTAGGGAATGCCACGTCAAGCTTTAAAGCTTTTGGAATATTTCCACAATCCAAATGCAATCCAGGATCATTTCTTCCCCATATCCGAATTGATTGAATAATTACCTTTATCAGCTCATTCAACTGAAGCTCAACCCGCAACCGATGCCATCAACTCCGACACATCCAGAAGATAGCCCTAAAAAACCTTCTCGAGGAGTCAAAACAGATTCCAAAACTTTTCAGCTTTACAGCTCGCCAAAAGCAGGGAACCTGTGTTTGACTTCCCAGGAAAATATAAATCCCAAAACATCAAATCGAATTAAAACAAAAGCAGCTAATAAAAATTTAGTCAAAAACATGATGTTCATCTTCTCAGCAAATTGTTTCCAGCCTGTTTTTTTGTGGTAGGGAGGTGAAGGCTGTTTACGCCCTGAGTGTGGGACTCCCAGATGGAAAATGCTTTTGGACACTACCCACTAAACACCTCCCCTCTCAACGTGAGAACCTAGCCTGGAACCGTTTGACACATTACTTCGGGCTAAGCTTCGTGTTCGTGTGGATTATGGGAATCTCTTCTCTAACGGAAGGAAAGATGACAATAATGTGTGTACTGAGCGCTTCGAAAATTATTATGAAACGAAGAAGGAAGCGGACTGGATCTAGTACTTATTTTGCTTCCATGAGCTGCATTTGACATGGCAGTTCTGCACTATGTACTTGCCGAATTGTAATAATTGTTGAAGAGAAATCATACATGAAAAAATGAAAAGAATTCGTGATCACATTGTTGGCATTTCTCTCATACTATGTGAGAGATATTATATATAGTTTCTGGGCTGTTGTTAATGATCCTTAACGGCCCCAGGGTCATTCAGTGGTCAGACATTCCCGGATATAATGCCATGGTCGGTTACGGATTTTTTGCCTTAGGTCCAACCGATGTCGCGGCTCTGCTGGTTTCGAAACAATTAAGGGGTTTTACTTGGATGGGGAGTTAAACCGTCGTCCAACGTCCATTGCGACGGCATTGTCATTACTTTGATTCAATTATTAGGTGCAGAATACTCTCCACAAGGGAAACGTAGATAGGATTTAGCAGTAGAGCTCCGGTGTATAGTTGTAATGGGCATTTGTCGGTATTTCATGCACTATCATTGGGGAACCAGTAAACACAATATGCGAGTGAGCATTTAGTTCCATTTATTCGTTCATGGATAATCATGGAAGTTATAGGTTTGGGGAACAAGGAGATCCCTTTTCCTATCTCAGCCGGGCTTGGTACCGTCTCTGGTGAAGTTTTTACTATTTTACAAGTTATTAAATTATTCAGTAATAACATATAAAAGTTAACTCTGTTTAAAATTTTGCAACGAGTCTTTGGTACTAGACCATTGTGGATCGAAGCGACGTTGTCTACTTTCGTAGAACGTTCCATTGCATTCGTGCAAATTATCAGATGGGTGTCGGCTTTACGAACACCATCGAAACATTGTAATCTCTGATTATCATAATTAATCCCCTCTTTATCATTTTTGATTGCACCTATCCAGATGTCAATGCCAAACCTCCATAGTAAAAAGGAGAGAAATCGTAGACGAAAATTTGACTTTTCGAAAATCGACCATCTAAGTAATTAAGAATCCCAAATTTGTCTAATTTTATATATAGTTAGTAGTATATGTAGTAGATATAGTTAGTAGTATATATATAGTACGCTATGCCTAAAATAGCCGAGCTGTCTCTTGAAAAACGTGTACACGTTCAAGTTTTACACGAACAAGGCAAATCTCAAGTAGAAATATCGAGAACAGTAAAATACTCACGCCGAGCAGTACAACTGACATTAAAACGGTTCGCCGCAACTGGTTCACATATCAGTTTGCCTAGATCAGGCTGAAAACGTATAGCAAATCGACGAAATGATCGAAAATTAGTAAGAGAGTCTCTGAAAAATAGGAAGCGAAATACATCTGAATGCTCAGTGGATGTTGCGAAAACAGTTTCCGCTAGGAAGAAAGCCAGGAAGAGTCCATTGCTCTCCGAGAGGAACTAAAGGGCTAGGCATGGTCGGATGAATCGAACTTTGAGGTAAGTTAGATAACTTGGATTTCAAAATGGCAAGACAAAATCAAACGGAAGCTGGTTTTTAATGATAATTTCTGAAACGTTTATTTTCGGTTTATTTTAGGTTGTTTGGCACTCCTGACGCGGAGCCTACTGTCAAACATGGTGGAGGAAGCACAATGGTCTGGGGCTGCATGTCTGGCACAGGAGTCAGAAAATGCTTAAAGTGCAAAATACATAAACGTCTTAGAATGTGCATTAAGACCTTCGTTCTCTGCTTTATTCAGTGATACGAATGTGGATGTGACTCAATTTCAGCAGGACAACGTACCGTTATAAATCAAGTCAGACTATGGCATGGTTTCGAGAAAACTCTATCGTCCTCCTGGAGCTCGCTCAGTCGCTCGATCTGAATCCCAATGAGTAATTATGGGCGATCTTAAGACGTAAGGTCCGGCGTCACACAATCAAGTCGAAAGAAGAGCTTAAAAGTTGCCTTCGTGAAGAGTGGAACGCCATCATTGCGGAAGTATGCAAGAGATTTTTAAGCTGTCATTTCTGCTGTGATAATAGCAAAAGGTGGAGCTACAAAATATTGATACATTTACAATAAAACTCATTTTCAAACTATTATAAATTGTTTTATTTTCCTCCTTTTATTACTTCCGAAAGAAATCGATTCTCATAGGGGTGTTTCATACTTTTGGTCAAGGTTGTATGTTGTAAAACATATAATTAATGCAATGCAAACATATCTCGCGCCATGTGCTTGTGTTCATATTGGCTCCACAATGATGCGCATAATGGACTTGTTTGAGCTTACAAATGTTTTTAGGGATTGTTCACACGCTCTAAAGCTAAATGAAACTAACTTTTCCGGAAAAACCCGTTTATCAATTAAAATTTGCATCCTTATAAAGTATAACTAGGATATATGCCAGAACTTTTCCCTGGGAATTCGTTTAACATTAGGTTACTTTCCCTTACAGTAGGTGAGAATTCTTTTGAAAAATGGAGGAAACCCATTTTATTTTTACTGTTGGTTTTTTTTAAAAACAAAACAAGCAAAGTTATCAGGAATAGCCTTCTCTCATTTGTGAGAAATATTTTGCAAAGATAAAACCAACTACAAACAAATATCCTTTTTTAGAGATCCAAATAAGCAGGAAATACTCAAAACCAGTACTAGTTACACAAAACAAAAATAAATTGATATAAACGATCAAAGATCTATATTTTAACATACATGTTTCATTATTATTTGTACATAGAAGAATTTTAATGAAAAGGATGTTTAGGGCAACTCTCCAGCTTTTGCCCAAATGGATGCCAACTGAACAGTGAGCGTAGTCTCACTCACCAGTATTTCAGATGGTAGTTGCTTAGGTTACGCCGAAAAAATGAATGACGAGCAACTATAATGTAATTTGGTGTACACTTATTTTGATTTGATTATCACCAAAAGTGCTTTTCTACTTGAAAAAAAAAAGCAATGGCAATGCTAAATGATTTCAACCTTCGCATTTTCGCTCTTACAACATTCGGCGCTAAGCTCTTCTGCAAATTCATTTATCACTTCTGAAAAAGTTTTCTACCATATTGTAACCGATTCGGCACGTTAGATAACGAAAACACGCAAGGATAGTGAATTGAGTTTAATCAGCGTGCAAACGTTGAGAAGCTCATGTAGGTGTTGCATATGATTCCGAGGTGATTCTCAAAGATCCTTCTCTACAAAGTAATCAAATCTGAACTTTTTTCTACTACAGTGGAATTTAGTATGGGAAATTAAGCTATATAACGTACACAAAACGGCGAAGGCTGATTGTCGATTGACAACAGAGTTAAAAATACTTCGCGTTAAAAGTTTGTTTCAACAAAAACTCTACCAAAAACTCAAATATTGTTCGTCAATTTGAGTAATGAACTACCCAAACAGCGAAAATCACCAGCGGCCATTTATAAAATCCACGTTGAGCATGTCCGCAAGCACCGATTCGAATTTATCTGTGGGCTTCTCACTGGTTTACGTGTGCGGGTATCATCGGCACTGATCAGCACAGGTAAAAGAAAACCAAATCAAAACAAAAGCCGCGGTAATTCCATTAGTGGACAAGATCGGCCTTAGTTTTGGCTCAGGTTGGCCATTCCCGATCAGACTCTGCCTCACCACTCGCGAACTAACCAATTGGACGGCCTCATACCCACTTCGGCCTTCCCCTTCCTACGCTGGCCAGATCATTGATCGGCCACGATTAATTCCATCTCTAATTAACCATATAGTCTTCATCTCCTCACCTGAGATTTACCTGTGCACGCTATGTGTGCGTGTGTATTTCTCTGTTGCTCCTCGGGCGCGCAAGGCGGGCGCGATCGTCGGCGATCTCTTTCTGTTTGGCAGAGCCCTCACGGCTTCAACCTATGCCGCACATATGTGTTTCTCGTTTACCGTCACTGCGTTCACCTTAGCCACTGTCTCTGTTCTGCACGATCGGTGCCGAACCATACTGTATCCGTGGTGTACGAATTCATACTACAAATCCAGAAAACATGAGAATGATAAACGTACGATTAATTTCACGGATTGCGCAAACACACCTGTGCGACTGCTCAGGTAAGACTTCGCGGTAACTCAACTGTGAAGAAAAGAAAAAGTGGCTGTCGGAAAATAGAAGAAAATGACGATGAAAAAAGAACTGAAAAAACGCGTCTCGTACTTGTACGTGTTGACTACGGCAGGAAAGTTGCGAGAGAGTCATGTGTTCTTATTGGATTTTACCTGCATGTATGAGTGATCTTGCATGATCGTAACGGAGAGTCAAGCTGAATTAATTTTACCTGTTGCCGCTTTAGTCGTTGATGAAACACTGTGCGGTGTTGGTATGCGCGGGATTCTTCGCGTGAACGCAACTTTTTCGGCGACGTATCCTCTTGACTGGAACCCTTCGCGGTATGCCTTATTGCTCGCAGAAGTGTTTTCGATTGCCAAAAGTGTTGCGAGGCAAGCATGAATTGTTTAGCAAGTAATCCTTCCGAAAACGGGTTGTGCCCGGACCCCAATGCTGTATAACATTGTGATTGTTCGATTGTGTAATGGTTTCACGATTTGTATCCTTTCTGGTGTATCCTTCTATATGTAGATTTTTTTCGAAGCCAAAGGATTCAACTGTTCAACTGTTTCAAATTGTGACTGATAAATCAGAGGTGACATATACTACAAGTTTGATAGTGAATTCAAAAGGATTAAAAGTGCTTTTGACCGTCCAAGGATTTCGATCAGCAACGTCATCTTCGGGTTGATATTTTCATGTTTGGTTTTCACTTGGGGGAATAATTTATTAGTGATCAGTGATGTTCCGCCGTTTAACGTTGAATTGCAAAAGAAATACCTCATTGTAACGTCAGGTCCTGTTGGGGCAATATTTCAATCGTTGGATTTCTTGTGCTCCTGATACCAGTGTACTGATATACAGTTCATTAATTCTTAAGTGATTACCACCCGCCCTTATTCTAATCGTCCAACCTGCACAACGTGTTTTTATAGCAAAACATCGTCTTCGACTTGGTTTAAAAATGGATTCGGAACGAGAACACGATACTAATTTAAATAATTACAAGTAAGTGGTGATAAGAGTTTCGTTAACGAAACAAAAAGAAAAAAAGTAATTTTTATACCCAGACACTTCTGTAAATATTGTAAATTTAAGTTTTTTTTAATTCAGTCACATACGTATGTGATGAGATAACTTTGAGGCCTTTTAATACCATACCTATATTATTGATAGCCTATATGGAGTGAATTCCATTGCACATATCGACAATATTTACGTTTTATTTGTCGTTTGATTTCATTCTCATTTCCACTAAGCTTTATTTTTCGTAAGACGTTAAGCCGTGGCTTTGGAGATAAGACAACGTTATTATCTCTAGTAGCGATGAAGACAACAGCATACCTTTAGAGCGTGGGATTTTTGTGAGAAGAGTCCTGAAGTGGGATCATAGTTGTAATGTAGCGAAAAACTATGCAATATTTTCATCAATTCGGGACATTGTTTTTATAAAATTTTCTTATGCTCTAATTGTTATGGCGATATTTTTCTCTAAATTTATTGAAATTCCGTACAGTCGAAAATCCAATGAAAGTTGATCCCATTTTAAGTTGAAAGCCTTAAATATGAATAGACTCGAAACGCATATTTTGTTTTTATGAAGCATATGGTTCGTTATATAACAGAGCATTTGATAGTCCTTGGATAGTATTCAAAGACTTACCCAATCAAATTTTCCGGCAAATGTTACTTCGTGAGCCAAACTTTCTGCTCATTTCAAGACTTCTAAACTCTACTTATCTAAAGCCAACTTATGGCTTGCTAATATTTTTCATATGTTCTTGATTTGTGTTTACCACATGTGTGATTATGTTCAATTTTTACTAATCAGTTAAAGTGTTTAATGCTCAGTCTATGAACTGACTTATAAGGTTTATGTAGGATGTGATTACAATCAAAATAAAGTTATATACTGAATACATGTCCCTGGAAAGTTACTCATCCCAAAGAATTGCATTCAGGGAAACAAGACAAAGTTGAGCTTCTTTTTCCAGTTTAATATGTGAATAAATAGCAGACAGCTGTTGTTGACTTGCTATCGTCGTCAGTGTTAATATCCACATTGAGTCCTAAGAGCTATTTTCTCGAAGTCTAACTCCTGAGTCAGTCTAACTCCTGAAGTCTACGTTCTGTCTACCCGCGATTTGATCTGTAAAACAAGAGTGAATTATCATCGTTAATGCATCTTTTGAAAAACCTAGCTTTCACATGATTCAGAGTGAAATTTGTGCGATACTTCTCCAACTTTGTTGTCCTTGGTTTCGTTGAAAGCCTGAAAAATTTTGATACATATTAATTTGGAGCGTTTTTTCTTAGGCTTACTCCGAGTATTTAATCTGCTGTTGATTCTGCGAATGATCTTGTTTTGAAGATTTTAAAAACTTAGATGTTATTAACTTCTATTGAATTGCTTAGTGTATCTAAAATCTTTTCCAAAGGATTGCTTTTTTCAAACTTCCTCGGGCATATTAAATAGTTCGGTACATAAAAAACATTGCACCCAGGATCACAATTATCCCAAATTTCCAAACTTTACCATCAGTCAAGTTCAAACTATTACACCAATAAAGTTATATACCAATGAATACATCATCACAGCATCATTGATTGGTCGAAATTGGCGCACGGATATTTTGGTGGATGATTATAATCCGTGTATGCAATGTATGACATTCTCATGCTTTATAAATTTATTCGGATATATTCGTAGTCTTTGTCATAGAGATGCATATTTACACACTGATTTGTTATGTACATTAACTACCGAACATTTATTCAACGTACTTGCATTTGCTTTGAAATTCACCGAGAATTAACAAAATTGTGGTCCCTTAGGGTTCCAATACTTTACTACCCCAGAATATTATCCTTTCATTCGCATATTTCACTAAAACTATACCCGATTATTGTTTATTTTTATATGTATCTATACATATCCAATATGTCTTACGCAGCTTAAGTGTTTGTCTTGGGAAGCGATTCGAACCCTGGTGGTTTTTCAAAACGATCATTGACGAACGCAAGGCCTAAGACTTTCAAAAAAAAGGACATCGTTTTTCCATTTTCTGATTATTGTTTCTGCGGTGAATACTAAGATTTTCAATACCAAAAAGTTGTGCGTAGCGTTAAAATTGGAAAGAGGTCATCACTTTGAATTACGGCTCACGTCATGTAGCGCTAAGTTCATCCGCAATGTCCACCCCACATTTAGTCGAGTTGTAGTGGTTGTTAATTTCAAGGATATTTCTACAGTTGAAACGCGCATCCAATCAGCATCGTTGCCAAAATCTCCTTATTTTACTTGGGATAAATGATTAACAAGAGTAATGTCTTTTTAAAAGCCAAGTCGGGTTGAAAACATTTCAGTGTTACGAGTTTTAGTGAGTCCAGGAGGGATCCGTCTTTTGTATTTTCCGAAAGGGTCCAACTAACATTAACCTGTGTTCTTTGAGCAGATGCCGGGCTAGTTCCTAACTAATGAACTAGTGGCATAATGCGATTTACAATAGTATCTGGTATATGATATTGCCAGGGGGTTGATTTCTGGCATATAAGATCCAAAATTGTAGCCATTTTTAGTACAAACCAAATCTTTTATTTTGATTCCTTACTTTACAATTTGCGAAGGCATGGATTAGCGAAATCAGTACCAGTCTCGAAAACCTATTAGCGTTTCACCTAAGGCAAGACAATCCGTAGGGGTGCACCGTTTTTGTGATGTTCAACAAATTTTTCGAATAGCTCAGCGATCGGTACCAAAATGGCAATTTTCAATTCTTTTTCGTGCAAAGTATCCTCATCAAAACACAGGCAACTATGTATACAATGAAAACTTTGACCAAACATCACAAGCCTGAATATTTTAAGCCCAGTGCCATCAGATGTCCTTAGGCCACTCAAACTGGGTCTTACTTAACGAATTACGAAACGGACGACCGATCGAAGTGACTATTCCGGAAACGATTCTAAAAGATTGGAAGATGCTAAAATAAAGAAAACACAGCTCACAGAAATGTTGGAGTATCGAATAGGACGATTTTTGAAATTCTTCACAATCATCTTGGTATGACAGAGGCCAGCACCGAGAGTGCTCACGCCCTCACAAAAACAATACTGCCTAGAGTATTTCCGCGCGTTTTTCGCCCTAGTCTAGTGAAGACTTGGATGGGCTATTGAATCGAATTGTTACTGACGATAGAATTTGGGTACATTCCCTTAGGTTCGTAAGCCTTAGTTCAAACAGGACTCAGTGGCAACAAAGAGACCCAACCACCCAAGAAATTTAAAGAATCAGCCCGGACATATTATGGTGCACTCTTTTGTTGCTCGTAAGGCATCCTGTCTACATATTACAAAGGCAAAGATATCTCCACCTGCAATCCATGTTCACCGGACAAAAAAGTATAATTCAGTTATATAGAGATTCATGTTGAAGAAAAAAAGGGGAAAAATTGACCAAAGGTGTGCTCTTTCTACACGAGATCGCGCCATATTGCGTTGACTGCCCTGCACAATTTGGGCTTTTATTCTTTGGATCACCCACCCTAGGATACTGATCTAGCGCCCAGATCTCTCTTTCGTATTTCGAAAATTTATAAAGGTCGGCCATGCTACACACCGTCATGTGAGTGTTCTTCGACAAATCTTGGTACGATGTCATTTTGCGCTTAGTGCGTGTACGTCGACACTGTTCGTAACATATCATTACCGAAAAACAAATTGCAGCTTTCTATCTCAGAAGTATTAGGTCTATAAATATGAAATGCGGATTTTAATAACAGATGGCATAACCATTACATATGGTTTGTGTCGGGGATAACTGATATGGCATTTTGGAGGGTAAGCATCTGTCAACAAATTCCAGTATGTCATAGGTTTTGATTGTGCAAACAACATAGTTTTATTCTCTTCAAAAATGTCGAATTACGTGCCAGAAAAAGAGGTTTTGCGGGGAAGTCTAATAACCTTCTTTCATTTCAAGAAAACGGCAGCAAAAACTTATCGGTTGTTAGTGGAAGCACATGGTGAACATGCTCCAAGCCAATACACTCGTGAACGATGGTTTAAAAGATTTAAAAGTGGTTATTTCGATGTCAGCAACAAAGACCGTGGAAAACAGATTTGCAAGCATTATTGGATGAAGACAACACACAAATTGAAAAACAGTTGGCAGAAGCGTTGGAAATTACTCAGGCAGCCATTTCATAACGTTTAAAAGTCATTGGAAAGATCCAAAAAAAGCTGGAAAATGGGTGCCGTATCAATTGAAAGAAAGAAACATCGAAAGGCGAAAAACCATTTGTGAAATTTTGCTTGCCAGACAGAAAAGAAAAGGTTTTTTGCATCGGATTGTTACTGGAGATGAAAAGTGGATTTATTTCGACAATCCCAAGCGGAAAAAATCATCGTTAGACCCAGGCCAGCCATCAACATCACAACCAGTTCGAAATATTCATGGAAAGAAGACTTCGCTGTGTATTTGGTGGGATAGTAAGGGACGTTTGTATTACGAACTGCTGAAACCTGGTGAGATTATTACTGGCAAACCAAAGACATTTGACCAAAGACATGATAAAGTCATTTTTCAACGTGACAATGCTCGGCCGCATTTTGCAATACCTGTCAAGAACTACTTGGGAAACATTAATTGGGAAGTTCTGCCCCACCCGCCGTATTCACCACACTTGGCTCCTTCTGACTACTACTTGTTTCGATCGATGCAGCACGGATTTTCGGAACAGCACTTGCATTCTTACGAAGAAGGTAAAAATTGGATTGATGAGTGGTTAGTCTCAAAAAATGAGAAGCGCTACTGGGACTGAATCCATCAATTGACAGAAAGATGGGAAAAAGTCGTAGCTAACGATGGCCAGTACTTTGATTATTGAATTCATTCGTTCTGTTATTCAAATAAATGCATATTTCAGAAAAAATCCGCATTTCATATTTATACACCTGTTAGAAGATTCTGACTTTTGTGACACATCTGGGAATTGTGTTATTTCATTTTCTGCTCGAGTTGAAAATATGTCTTGAACCATACTGTGGCATCTTTACCAATAAAGCATAGAAATACCTCATGTCGCGTTGATGAATTTAGAAAAACAGGACAGGCTGGATCGCAACTACGTTCTATTTTTATTTACCGGGACGTTTTCGTTATAACTGTCTCTTGTGAACTCTCCTGTTTCATATCGCTTGGTTGCCTACAAATACTCACGTGATCCTCTTCATCTACTTCATCGTTATCAGACAATTGTTCTTCTAAATCCTCTCTCCCCAAGAATTGACAAAATGAGCAAGCAAGGAAAAAATAATAATTCTAAAAGCATGAGCATAAAACATAAGAAAAAGCTTTAATTAACGCCAAAGTGAAAAGGCGCGAAATTGTTAGGGTAATTGTGAGGATATTTTTTTTTTATATATCCAACTTTTTTGTCAAATGTGCACCTTAGGCTCGGCTGATTATTTCTCATAAACTTTTAGAACAGAGCGTTGTCTCCAGTTACTGAGAAGAAAAACGCGTATGTAGAAAAATATTTACATTTTATCACACACATGGTCATATCGACCCAACCTCATTGACGCCGGGTTAGTTCAGAATATCTGACATATTTCAAATATCTTTTAGTTTTATCATTGCTTCCTTTTTTCTGAAAGTTACTGAAAAAGAGCTTTTGGTTGATGATCGGTCAGTCAATCTTAGTTTACCAAAAGGATCGTCGTTATAACTGATTTTCAGTTTGCGATGACAATCTAGGGATTGTCTGTTTATCTCCCGCGCTGTTTATTTCCGATTTTTTAAGCAACTTTCCCTATGCTACAGGCGGTTTTCCTTAACCTGGGTAGCTGGTTTAACACCATAATTTTCATGTTTGTTTGTACGCGTATTGGAGCCAGGTTGCTCCCCATAGGACCCATAAAATTTATCGTTATGACTACGATTCCACTCACTACCAAGCATCGCTGAAGTGTCCTGTCAATATTCGAATGTATTGTGTTTAGAATAACACTACAAACTAGATGTTCGAAGTTTGCAAATTTTGGAAAAATGTACAGTTTTCCCCTGGAAACGCTTTTATAAAACGACGGCAAAATGTAGCAAAAATGTTTTAACATTCCTTGAGTTTTTATTAATAAGAAATCAAAGAAAACCTGTCTCTAAATACATATATTTCGTGCGACCATCTTTGGCCTGTTTAACCACTTTTATTCTTGCTTGTCCTTTTTTCACTATTTTCTCATATACCTAAAACTAAATATTATCTACAGTGGGATAACCAGAGGCATCAAATTCGAATTTATAGAGCGTTCATATATTTTCTGTTAGTCCAAGTCGGGGAAATTTCTAGGCGATAATAGAACAGGAAAACTCAAACCTTTTTATATAATATATTTTAAATATTAATATATTTTGCACGTACTGGGCGGAATGACATGGCGGATCGTCATGCATAAACCTCCGCATAAACCTTCGCTTGATCCAAAACACTTTGAATATGAAATTAGTTTGTCTTCCATAAACCCAGAATTCTGGAGATTATTCAGTGTCCTGTGGACAAAATACAAAGCTCTACAACTATCTACTGAATTGCATGACCATATCATGACGGGTGGTGGATGCCTGACAGTCCTCGCAATGCAAGTTTTCTGATATTGCTCATTGGGTCCTTACCTTAAAATTCGAAAATTTTGCTTATAAACGAGGAAAACAGCAGAAAATTATCAAAAGACTATCATTGTTTTTGGGAAATCTTAAACAATTATCAATGCTTGTAAATAGTCCTGAATTGTTTTTAAAAATTTCAAACAACTTTTCCGCGTATTAGCCGTTAATGTTGGTTTTTGCGCTGGCAATTCAAGTTCCCTTCTTGCAATCGTCTCCTGAGTATTGTTCGCGAAATGAATATTCGTTGAGCGACCTGATGCAAGTTTCGCGCGGATGAAAAACTGTTTTCCGAAGCTTTCAGCTTAATTTTTCCGTCTATTTGAGACATTGCAATCTTTTTCCCGCCAAAATTCTTTCGTTTGCTGGCAGCTTACAAAGGACTCTCAATCGCAATTGATTCAATCCCACAAAAAGAAATTCAACCTTAAAAATGCAGTCATGCAGGTTTTATTGCAAAGATAAATACACTTTTGAATGTTGATGAAATATCTGACTTTATAATAAGATACCAAAAACGATTCAGGCACCCAATCAATCACGAAAAAGGTTAAAATCTTTTGCTTTCACAAATAATTCACTTTTGTCCTTAAATATTCACTGATCCAACACTTTTGCTTCCCAAATACTTATGGAAAACTAACGAGTTTTCCACCTAATAACGTAAGGAAAGTTTAAAGTTGATTGTAGCCACTAGGATGTACAGGATGTGAAGAACAGTTGATTGGAAGAATTTCAAAAGACCGAGATTTTCCATGGAAGACTCCTAGGTATGTTAGACACTCCTCTATGGTAGACTTCTATGGTAGACTAAACTCCTTCAAAATACTTATAGACCCTTTGATACCAAAAAAAAAAACTCAAGATCCCAAATTTTTTGAAACTATCGAGGAAAATTTTGAAACGTCAAATACATAAAAAATGCTCCGAATATGTTGAATACGTACTGCAAACCCATGTCATTTCTGAGAATATCTACTAGTGGATGCAAAATTAGAAAAACATATTTAGTTTGATTTGCTCATATTTCGTACTAATTTTATCGGACTTGCATATATGTTGTCCTCGAGGATTTCTCATCATTCTAACCGGGGTGATGAGTCTGATTTTTGACTTTGACAAAAGTAATATAATATTTCCTTTTTCTGCCAAAGTAAGTTAAAATGTCTATTTGCCAATTGGAGTGGTTGCAACCTTTGAAGAAATTGAAAAATTAGTTATGCGTTTCTCATAAAGTTATGAGTTTTCATTTTTAAGTTAATTTTTTAAATTTATTTTTGAACTGGCAGATGTTTCGGGGCTAATATGGTCCCTTCATCTGGGTTATATCTCGCTTTAAAAATAAGAGGAAATTGTGACCGGGAAAATTTGCTCTGGCACTGGATAACGTTCAGCGATATTGTATGATTCTAGTCTCACTGTATACTATGCTGTCATAACCACAGAAAGACTCAGTTGAGGGGAATAAGTTCGTTTTTGTTTGATGTTATGAAATATCCTAATTACAATCTCCGTTGCCTTCGGAACATCTTAAAATCTTCTAAAAGTTTACTGCTGTTAGAAGTTAGTTTCTTACGCTATTGTGGAAAAATCTAGTAACCCATAGTGTTCGTGTTCTGTCTGAACTTTCATTTTTCAAAACCTCCTTGATCGGGAAGAGTTGCTGGTAAGCTCTGTAAATTAGCTATCTGTTAATTGATTAACACATTTGAGGGCGCGTTTCCTGTAATAAAACAAAGTTCTGTTATTTTTTCCAGGCAATCTGCTTCCTTCCAAATTCATGGTTTAAAATTTTACAGCACCCTCATGTATAATTGTCTGCCACTTTTTTGGGAAGGAATTTCATCTATTTCCACATGCTTTTCTAGTCCTGTGTATATATGAGTTCTTTCTTACTTTGCCAAGTTGTTCAATTTGTTATTTGCATGCAAGGATACCAGCATGACGGGGACAACATCCACTGGGTGACACAGGTTGTATCAGGAGTATGCTGCATTAATTTCCATGTACCGTTCACAAACACCCTTCTGTTAATAGTTTGGTCGAGCTGACTAAAGACCATACACAAATCAGTGCAAACCACTTCTTGATTGCAATCATTAAGGGAATTATTTTCTAAGGATGAGAAAAGAGATATAGTTCGGCCTCTAGAGTGTTGATCCTACTACAAAGGCTAACGTAGTGGAAACTGTTGAGGCACTGTTTTCAGGGGCCGATGCCAGTACTAAACAGATTTTTCAGTATCCACTACGAATACTAGTGTTCTCTGATCCACTATGTAGTGAACATGTGCAAACAACAAGTTTTTATTGAGGTCCTCAATTTTGGCTTGTCTTGTATTTGCAAATAGGGTGACGTTGGAGAAAAAATCGACTTTAAATTTGATTTGAAATTCGTTTATTGCTGCAATATTTGGGATTTATTCTGGATAAATGGTTACTGAATTGAATCAAGAAACATGATATGGCTATAGCTGCTCTTGAGGTTATTCTCTCAGACTTGATTGGTCAAATAAAGGATGTTATTGTTGATAAACTTGCCTACCTCCTTCGCAGTTAGGTATTCGGCTTTTAAGTTAGGTACCCACCCTTCAGTTAAAGCTCAGGAGCTATTTCAAATGCGAGAAGGTTTACTATGTTAAGTGATAGTCCTAGATACTGTTACAGTATCGAAACTTTGAGCTAGATTTTGTTTTTTATGACTTAAGATCAAATTTTCCAGCGAACTTCTAACATTTTGGTGAAAAATTTACAAAGCTTAGCTACCGTTTCTATGCCTTATGTGCCCTCTATGCTTCAATTAAGGCTTGAGGCAATCATTCCATGTCTTTGGTACTATGACAAAAGGTAGCCGAACTGATCCTTACAAGTACTAAAGGTAATGGTCGATGAAGCAAGAAGATGCAATTTAATTTTCCAACGGCAGTAAAATACTTAATCTGGTCTCCATAAAAGTTTTATGCAATCATTTATTAACTGAACAAGTGTGTAATAAGTTGAATGTCCTTTCCTATCAGATGGTATTCATAGTATTTATTTTATATTGCTTATTTCTGGCGCGAAAGCGTTTCCGTTTTGAGTTGTTTCAGTTTTTCTTTGTACAAAGTTCTTTTACTGAAATCCTTTTACTGAAAATAGTATGGAAATGGTTTTATTCAATATGAATCTATTTATCAATCAATATGTTCCCAAATATATAAATAATTTTCGTAACTGATGGCACCAAAGTATATTCCATCAGAAGTCGAGATAAGTTATTTTCGGATGTTTTCTTAAAATTGGAATTGTTTTCCAGCAAAGGCTTACTGTTTTTTCCATTTTCTTCCAAACAAAAACAAATGTTGTTAACAATTTAAGGAGCTCTTCTCAAACTTACCCTAACGACAACTTTCCTAACCCCATATTTAAAGAAAGTTCGTGGCTTTCACTATTCTAAACGTCTCGTCACTAACAGTCAACAGATAAAGACTCGTCACTAACAGTCAACAGGGTATCACAAAGGTAGCTACGCTTACCACGTTTAGCAAATAAAGCGAGCTTCGTAAAATAGAGAGCTTTTAAATTAAACGCAGTTGATCAGTAGAGAGATAGCGATGGTAAGCCTTACATGTTTTTGAGATAAAGAGAGAGGGCTGAGAGGGCTTACATGTTTTAGAGATAAATTTTTCTAATTTGTGTATGAGTACCAATTTAAAGAAGTGCTGATACGTATCCCTTCGAACCTTTGTCTACATGTCGTATCTTCAACAAGTTTTTTCTTACATCTATCTTTTGTTCTGGAAAATTGGCGTCTGCACATAAAAATTAAAAAGAAAAAACATTCTTATGAGTTTTCTTTTTAGATCAAACTTTTCATTCTTTTAAAACTGACAGCTATTTTGAGGTCCACAGGGTCCCTTTTCCTGTGTTATGCCTGCTTCATGTCATATTTATTATGTTCAAAAAAAATTCTGTCGTGGGGCCGATATCCTCCCTTCTGTGTTACGTTCGCTTTAATGCAAATGGACATAGAATAAAATCTGATTTCGGAAGACAACCTTCTAGTAATTTCGAAGAAAATATTACAGAAGAAAATTCCAAGGGCCTTTGATGATCGTTCCATTCTCACTCGCAATTTAGGATTTTGTATCCTTAGCTGGGCCATCTTAGCAGAGTCTCATAGATGTCCGAAAACGCCAACTTAGCAAGCAGGATCAGTAATACTCACTAAAATAAATAAATAAAAAAATCTTTCAAGTTGCATTTTTCTGGTCAAGGAGTTGACCATTAACTAGATTCGGCAGGGTAACAAGTTGGAAATCAAATTTAATTCTTCCCAACTTTCTTATTTAATCTTCGTAGTCCTGCAAACAATATTTCTTATAATTTTATATTATCTAATTCTTTCTAATCAAAATCAATTTTTTGCAAAAATTAATATTAAACATTACGAAATACAGCTGTTCACACATCTAACTAGATGACTTACTTCATTCTAGAGTGATGTGAAGAAAATTCGGTAGGAATAAAATATTTAATATCAATTGACAGGAAATGTCTAATTTTACCCTGTATTGAAATATAACATAAACCACTTTAAGAAAAAATTAATTCAACAAAATAATCGCTCCAACGAATAATGCAACTCCACGCGACAATGCAAGTACTGTACACAATGCAAGTATTGCGTATTTTAGGAAATGTGTGATGAAATGATATAACGGTGGTTTCGGATCGTAGCGTCGCCACTACAAAGCACTAACAGTCCTGTTGATTGCTTTGAACTCCTGCTCCGCAGGAGCATCACAAACTAAGTTACGCTTACCGCGTGTAGCGACCAAATAAAGCGAGCTTTGCAACATAGAGAGCTTAGAAATTAATTGCCATTGATGACATTGCAACGAAAAGCTTTCTGGGATTAAATATATTTGAGATAAATTTTTCTAGTTTGACAGTTTATTTGAGTCATTGTGTATGAGCACAAATTTAAGAGAATGCTAATACGCATCCCTTCGAATCTTTGTTTTTCTTACAAATATATTTTTGTCTGCAAAATTGGCGTCGGATACCGTTAGCCCGGGAATTTATTCGAAGTGTTATCACCCGTGAATCTTTACGTTACGTTAGTGGTTGATTTCACTGCTTGCAACTATCAAAAAAAATATAAAAGAAAACATTCTTCTGAGTTTTCATTTTAAGATTGAATCTTTCAATCTTTTAAAACTGACAAATTTTTTTCAGGTCCACAGGGTTCCATATGCTGTGTTATGCCTATTTCGTTTCATATTTATTTAAAAAAAAAAATACTGTTTCAGGGTCGATATATTCCTTTCGGTGTTTCGTTCGCGTTAATTCAAATGGAAATAACACCGGCCCTTGTTCGTCTCGAAACAGAAGTCCATTCTAACATTTTCCAAAAAAAGGAGTATTAAAAACGATAACTCATAAAAAGATTTTAAAGTATTTATCAGGAGAACTTCCAATATAGATCCATAAAGTCAGTAATTCAAAAAGTTAGGTCATTGTAAGGGCCATTTGTATTGTAAGGGCCATTTATTAGCTGGTGAAAAATCAACGCCAACTTTAACAATCACAGACAGCATATTCGAATTTGAATGCTACAGTCCTTTTACATAAATATGATTAAAATATGGCTACTCTCTGAGTAATACAAATCCTGGGACTCCACATTGCATGGGATGGAAAGTAATTAATTTCTATAATTTATGCAAAATAAGCTTTCGAAAATAAAAATGAATTGCAATTAAACCACAGAATTTAATCAAAACTACATGTTTATATTGAAATAAAGAATTATACATATTCTTATTATACATAGAATTTTACATAGATTTACATAAATTGACAATTATGCATAGAATTATATATATTATTATTATTACTCCTAACATTTTGAAATTATACAGTAAAGTGTAAATATAATCATATTTGTTAATTAAATTACTGAAATATAACTCCTGTTATGATTATGATCTGATTTGATCAAAGTTTGAGTAATCATTGATTTTGAATTTCAAATCTTTTATAAGTTGGGTTTCAAATGAATTAAAAATTCTATACGTTGACTTTTCCGCGGTTTTTGGTAAAAAAAAACCAATTTTACAGTTAGTTCTAAGATCTTTAAATGCTTTCTCGAAAATATTTTACAGAGTGATGGTAACATAACTCAATACCCCCGAAAACGTCAAACTTGGCTTACAGAAGAAAATCTAAACATTCATACGCCACTTGCTACATTCAAAAAGGGTAATATACATGCTTCAGGATTTAATCGGGAGGCAGAAAAGAGCATCTTTATGCTTTCTCCTTGAAATATCCTTGATCTTTATACTCTCCTTGCAACCATCGAAAAGTTTGGAGGTATAAAAACCGAATTCCTTTCTAATTTGGAAATTCCAAAATGCAGATTACCAGAGATTTTGTCTGGCGAATTATCCAAATCAGCGTTTCGACTATATTTCTTTGGATAAAAAGGAAAGGATGTTCGGCGAAGAGTCTATGGAGTTTGGCATTATACTTTGCCTTGTGTCAGGACGAACTGAACTCGTTCAAAGGAGTTTCCTCGTTAGTGTTGGGTTTGATTTTTTTCCCAGAGAACCCGACGGGAGAAAATAATAGCACAAGGATCTTAGTTTAAAGCATAGCAATCAAGCTTGCTAGAAACAACCGTAAGGAGTATAATTGCGGCTTGTTTTTGACTTGACGTTTCTCTATCCTGGAGGTATGTATGTTAAGCTACAATGGTTAGCTGGTAAGCCTCGCTCGGCATGGAACGGACAAGCTTTGTAAGGTTTGGCGATGGCTTCCAGTGTATACAAGTGGCGTTATCCCTTTCAGCTTTAGTAATAGCTAGGTTCCGTATCACCCAGTGTGAAAGATGAGAATCCTGACGGTAAATTGACAGTTCATATCGATCTGAACGGGGACGGAAGTTGGGGAATATCACCTCGTTGATAAATAACAGACTGTAAGGTGGGGCTTAAAAAAAACTTTGTTTAAATATAAATAAACGTTGCGTCTCACTATAAGCTGTCTATGGTGAATGTCGATAAGCAACCAAACAGCTTTGACTCATGAATTTGGACAACGCAGTGAGGTCACGTCTGAATCATGAATATGTCTCATTCTATCCGGTTTCAATTTACCAGTATGGCATGAAGAAATGGCCTTAAACAATTTTTGCAAACCTTATTTCTTTTGACTTCCATAACTATTGCGCTTATTGGGCTGAGGGAAGGCTAAGTGTCATCGACCAGTTTCGCAAAACTGAAACATGCATGTCTGCGTTGTTTGACGGGAGTGACAACTTTTCTGGCGTCAATGTCGATGTCAGAATAATCAAACGAATTGGTAGTGAAATAGGGACGTTAGCATAGTTAAGGTTACCAACGAAGAACCTTTTCACCGAATAATAAGTGTTTCAATTCTAACACGGGTATCTGGCTTTTAAATTATTTAAATATTATTACTCTCACAATTGCAACGGCCAGCAAATACTTCCTATTTTTAAGTTGAATCAAAGTAAAGGCTTACAAGTTCATAAAATCGGCAATTGAGTAAATTGTGTTAAACTTTACCACCCCGCTAACACCACGATCGTGACAATAACATTGCGTTATCATACTTCAAGCATGACCAGATGCAATAAATAGCGTTTAATGTAAAACTCTGGTTAACCTGAAAACAAGAACGTGGTGAATATAAATAATTATTGAATAACATTTAGTTCGCCTGATGAAGGAATAACATAACGCCAGCTTTAAGCTCTCCTTGACAATAAACAATAAGGATTAAATTCCCGCCCTACACTTTCTTGTTTGTCTAGACGAAATTCTTAGTTTTGAAGCTCCATATAAAATACTTTGGCAGGAAATCATAATTAAAAAGTCTTTTTTTTAGTGCGTGTTGCATCTGAATGCGTCAACAAAATCTAATAGTACAAAAGATGAGTACTCAAGATAAGATGTGTTTGTCAAGCTGTTTGCCTAAAAGATATTTTGAGTGTGAGGTAGCTAGAAAAAAATTCCTTTTTACCATTGTTGAGCAACTTTTCCAAACAAATTTGGTATTTTCGGGATGGAAACCATTACCTGATGATGACCTTATATTACCTGAGCCTAGCAATCCCATTAACAGAAAGCAACTAGCCTAGCACCGAAATACCTTACTCGCCACAACGTCATCCTAGGCTGTAACTTGTTTTCAAATTAATTTGGACTAGGCTTCTTAACTCTTCCCGAACGGCACTTTTGGGGTCTGGGGCTTTCTCTTTCTGCAGCGAAGGCCCCAAATGAGAACGATTATTTAGTTTGTTAGAGTTTGTTGCTTTAGCAACGATTAACGATTAAAAATACCCTTTTTTATGAATCCAACCATCCTCCGCTGGACTCATTTTCAGGTACAAACATCCTAGCCGCTAAAGATTTTGAAGAGAAAATGCCTGTGTTTTTGGAGCTATCCAATCGGTGTCTGGGATATCTTTTGCATTAGGTATGAAAGTATGACTAGCGTCACCTGCGGCCGCCGAGTCAAACAGGAAGTTGAGACTAGTAAGAGGCTATGATTTACACTATTTATGTAGATTTAACTGAAAATATCTATGCCCGCTGAATAGTTCTGTCAGATTATAATCAGTTTAACCCAACCAAGGCCACAAGATACTAAAGAGCAGTAAGGTCCATCTACTATGTGTTGTTTTTAACCATTTTCACTTTCTCCCCTCGAGTGGAAAGTCTCTCTATAGCTCCACCTATGCTTTTCAGCTTAAAAAGCGCAATGATTGCTTTTTTTACAAGGGTGCTCCGATAAGTACTAAGCCTACAAATTAAAAATGAAAATTTTGGAAAAGTAACGCATTATTTCTTAACACAGTCTCCTCTTTGCTCGATACGCTAGACCCAGTGATGCTACAACTTGTTTAACATGTCTGAATGCCTCCTTATGCCTAACATTCCTTCTCATTCAACAAGAATTTCTGCTCAGGAACTACCTATTTCAAGTATGAAAACAAAATGAATCGGACTAGGCTCAACCTACCTAGAGAGTACGGTGGATAGGGTAGTAATATGTAGCCCGCATCGATGAATTAGACCATAGCGACGGCTGAAATGTGAGGCGGTTTGGTTTTCAAAGCACTTTTATCCATGCCAAATGGGGCCTTGTTCCTGCGATTCGGTGTAGAATGAGCCCAATATTTCAGCAAAGTAGAGCCCTGTGATTATTTTGCCCTTCTCCGGTTAATCAATGCCAATTATATCAATGCTATTTTCTAGTCAATGCTCATTTTTTAGTCAATACTAGAAAATTGTGGCATCAACGGTCTTCGGCTTCTTCGGAACACATGTGACGGGTGGAGTCCACTGCTTTGACTGTTCTTTGATCTCTGCTGTGTACCTCCGGGCTCATGTTCCGTCCACGGTTGTGAAACAATGAAGAAGTTACTACGGGTTGCGCTTGAACTGCGCCAAACTATGCTCTGAAGTGGTCTGAAACGCCGCACAAATCGCGCCGACAGGCTTATCATGTTTTTACCAAAATTTCATGCAGGACATAACCCATGTGGTCTCTTGAGATGGCCTGCTTGGCGGTCTGCCAATATGAAATGAAATATGTAAATGATTTTGTCAAGTTATCCACCATGGTAGCCGTTTTCGGTGCACCTTGGTGTGAAACTCGTTAATTTTTTCAGTCAGCATCGCTAGAGCAGAATCACTCTACACAGCATCCGAGCTCTTTCGTTTCTCTGTGCGACGTCCCTCCCAAAAAGAAGAATCGAATCACCGGGAGATATTGCTCTAATTTCATTTGTCTGAAATCAACTAATTCCTTTTCAAAGCAATACTAGGGCAGACATTGCTTAATAATAAATTAAACGTGCTGACTCCTTATACCAATAAATCTTTTTCAGGCAAACTTTTACCCAAATAACTTTCCTTTGAAAGCTAATCAGTAGGTAATGGTTTTTTGCAAGAGCTCAGTATTTCGGAAAGGTTTAAGTCTAATTATTTTCTCACATAGCCTCGGAAAATGGACCTTATTGTAGCTGTTTGGATTGTGGATAGTCGTTTGGATGAGGTCTAGCCTAAGCACTTCCCCTTTCCTAGCGATTCGCAACACCCGGCGGGAGTAAGGTATTAATATACTCCGATTGTGTGATTTTCAAGCTGGAGTGGCTAACTAAATTTAAACCATGGCACACTGAGGATGATAAGTAAACTTTTTATTATGGTGTAGTGTGATTGACAGATGATTTCAACCCTATTCTTAGAAATACACAAGATTAGCCTCTGTAGCAAATACTGCCGAAAACCAAATTTCAGATTCGTCTGATCCGTATTTTATTCGAAACTCCCTCAAACGGAGAAGTTTGAAAGGATTAAAAATTTAGGGTTTTTATTGTGTACCCATTTTAGCCCAATGTTCACTATCCTGGAGATCGTTTTGTTTGTGGATCAACTAAAACAGTTTGAGAACATCAGAATAAATTGACAGGTAGAGAACATGTCCCTTTTGGTAGGCGACAAAATATGGGTCTGTTGCCAAATAAAGAAGACATTTCAAACGAAAAAAACGTTTTTCTGATTTCAGATGTTTTTGGTAGATAAATGTTTCCATTTTCACTTACAACATTGTAAATGATTTTCTGATGTTAGCGTTTGATTTTGTGGCGGGAAAAAATAACCTGAAGTGATAAAAGCTTAATTTTCGTTACCTGTTCTAGGTAAGTGTACAATAAAGTAAAGCTGGGAACAACCTCGGAATGTACACCAGTTCTGATCATATGATATTTTGCAGGAGCTAGTGAAAAAATATTTAGACTAGTAGCTAATGGAATTTTTAAAAAGGTCTTATTTTAATGCTGAAAAAATTATTGCAGGTTAAAAGTGTATAAAAAAAGATGTAATGGCATTGAAGTAGTACCGTCCGAAAATAAATGAAATATAGAAGATCCGATCATCCTCGGTGGAAACTGGTGAACATCTTACTTTAGACTCTATTTTTTTAGGCCATTTGCTCTAACGTAAGACCATACATGAATGTAATCCGGCAAAAATGGTCGAGATATAACCGAGAAAAATTTTGCATTCCATTGATAAACGATCCTATTCAAAGGAACTTCCGTTATCAGAGGATTTATTAGGGAAGCCCAGCCAGTGTGGATGAAAAGCATTTATACTATGAGGCAAAAGCACTTTACTGCATAAACCATTTTATTTCAAAGAGCAAATCCTTAGTCAAACAATATGGCTTTGTCGTCGCCGTAGTCATGTACCTATCTCATACGATTCCGGACAATACAAAAGGATTCAAATTGTTATTGGAATGTTATTTTGCAGCTGTTATTTTATATGGGATACGATCAATGGAGTTGCTAAAACAATGTTGTATTATCAATATGCGCGGGCAAAGCAGACACTGGAAAATGCTGTAAGCAGTTTTCTAGCACTTACTTCGTGTCCATTCCTTCCCGCTGGAGAAGAAATTCCCATAATCTGAAGGCGCTTCAAGGCTGGCCTCAGGATTAGGCTGGCTTTTGAAGGTTACTTTCAGCTGGCCAGCCAACGTATTGTGCCATTCGTGAACAAGTGCGTTGCAGTGTAGGAGGAAAACACCTTTGGTCGATTTTCCTTTCTTTTTTTAATACATTTTTTCAATTTCTCATCGAATGAAGCGCAGTATTCTCTATGGAGACGCCTTTTTCTTTGTAATCTGTCAACCGGTTTGCTTCTGAGTACCAAAAGATTGTAGCCATGAATCTTCCAGGTGACTGTGACATCTAAAACTTCTTGGATGATGATGTGCCAAATTTTTCACCACTGTAAAGAGTCCTGTTTGGACACAGGCAGTTTCATAATGTTGTTCATAATGATGAAACCAAGTTTTGTCTCCAGTAAAAATGTGATTCAAATATCCATCATAATCTTCACTACAGAGGTCCAAACTGGAGCACTCTACACAATTTTGTTTTTGAGACCGCGTCGGCATTTTCAGCACATATCTCGCGCTGACGTTTGTGATGCCAATATTATCGGGAAAAATTTTGAAAATTGTCGCCTCCAATACTCCAACATTTTCTGCAATCTGTTGTTTCTTTAGACTAGCATCTTCTTAAATAAGTTTTTCAACTTTGTGAATCTATGTGGAGTAGTGACTACGATCGGTCGTCCGGACTTGGTCGTCTTGCAATGAGTCCCTGCCTTGTTTAAGAAGACTGTGTTATTGTAAAACGTAGTTTTACACAGGCAAAAGTCTCTGTAAACGGACACCATCTCTTACTGTATGGTTTCAACTGACTTTCGTTGGTTGGTAAGGAACTAATCGACGGTTTGGTACTCAAATTTTTTCGTCGTTCACATTTACTTCCACATTGAGATGTTTAATCGACGATAGCTGGAAGATTACTGACCTGATTAAGATGATACATGCTGTTAATATTGGTAATGAGTAATTGAACGCGCTGACCTTTCGCGAACTTAAAAGTGCAGCCTCGTATTGACAAATCGTGACGGCAATATTTTTTAAACACTAGAGACCTTACAATAGTCAAGGCCAACTTTCGTAGGCGCTTGGACATAAATGCTGTTAGGCGTCGGAATAGAAAATCAGAGGGATTCAGTCCACTTAAGGGTACTGATGTGGAAAAAAATTACAAATGGGGGAACCATGAAAGCATGGGTGAATTTGATTTATCAGATTCAATAAGGTTTCTTACTAATAGGATCTAAAGTAAAGAAAGAAAATGGAAGCTTCGAGTTCGCGACTTCTTCGAACTGGCAAGAATACAAATGCGTCAATAAACTCAAAATATTCATTCAGTAGACATTTTTGATGATATCTATTGTAATGAACAAAGCTAAAGCTTTAGTTCACATTTAAAGCCAGGGACGGCTATAAGGACAAACTTCGCAGATTGAAGATACTTCTTATTGTATAGCCAAACAAGAATCAGAACCAATCAGAACAAGATTTCTTCTGAAACAAGGACCGATATTGAAATCTCTCTAGGCAAATTCGATCACTTTGCAGTTTATGATAAAAAATCATGTCTTTATATATATATAAATATATTTTTAAGCGTCAAGCACTAAAGGATGAAGGAGCATTTCGATTCTCGGCTTCCTGTTTACGGCAACGCAAAAATAATGATTGCACCAAAAATTTACGTATTTTTAGATTTAAGATTAAAATAAATAGTTCCAGTTGGCCCAAACACGTCTTAGCATAAGCGATTCAATAATTTTAATTGATGTGGAGATTTCAAGCAGACTTATTTGACTTAGCGCAATCTTTAGATAAGACATCAATTGACAACCGCCTAGATGATGGATATATTTTGTAAGACTTCTCAGACTTCAAATTGTGATCAAATGACTTAAGCGGGTTTATAAAAGTTACTTGTGGAATAATTAATAAATAACCGCCAAACGTTCACGTGAATCCATATTTGGCATAATTGCCTCCTTCAAGGCTTCAAATTTTTTTTGATGCTGTAAGTTTTCGTTTCCTCGTTTTGCGTTGGCTTGTGGTCATTTTAGATTTTTATTTGAGGTTCCAGATTGGCGCTCAAATTCCAGTTCTGTAAATGAAATTAATGGACTTCTCAGCTAATTTGTTTGTTTCAGAACTTCAGAGAATCGTAATCTTAGAGTACTAAAATGGAAACGATGTCCACAAGCAAATTTCAACACGCTTACTCGTGTCTTAAGGATTCATAAGATTGGGTCATTGTGATATCCTAAAAATCAGTTGCAAACAGTTTGAAGGTAGTCAATTAATTTCTTGGGCAATTAACTAACTTCTCCCGGGCAACTCATATTTTCTGATAAGAAATTCTCACAAATATTATCTAAGAACTGTATCTGGCGGAGTATTATTAACTCCATTTCTGAATTCAATATCATCAAATCCAATCTAATATCCAACCACTTCAAGTTTATTCCTGAAAATTATTTGTCCAATTGATAAAATCACGAATAAATATTCGAAATATTAATTTTACTTTAAGCTGAGATTAAAATAAAAAAGTGTTCACGGATTGGATTTTTTTTAAATTTTTACCGAAGCACTGCTTGCAATTTGCACGTTCAGTATCTCATGGCACATTTAATCACATTTCATTATTCCTCGCATTATCGCATAAAATATTTTAAAATGTATTTGTCGGTAATATTGGTCAGTTTGTACATGCATATATGCATGCTTGGTATGTTTTTCTGGTGTGGTCAATTTATATTTGATGAATTCGAGGTGATAATAGAAATCGAACGGAAAAATAAAAATAGCAGAAAAAAACAACGAAAAGATAAAATACAAATCACGTTTCAATAATTCACGCATACTGATAATAATTGTGATAGATGAATTTTCAATGTGTGTTTAATCAATCAGTTTTGATTTCATTCATTTTAATTTCTCACGAAGCAATGAAGGTATGCGTTTATTGAAAGCCAAAAAGATAACAATCTTAATCGGAATAGGGAAAAATTAAAGCACATATTCGAGACAGTTGCTTAGAAAAAGTAATTAAGTGATAAAGTATTTATTTGCACGTCATTCGGCTTAAAATTATATAAATAAATTGTTGACGGTTCAAGGATCGAATGTATCCACATATGACATTCTTTATCAACGAGGAAAACGTCTTTACAAAATTGTTTTCAAAAAGTTTCTTTGACTGGCACTTTATCATGATATGCACATGTAACTGCCCAGAAAATTACATGTCCATGCAATTACGAAACTTTTGTTATTTCAGTGGGCGAATTGAAAAAAAAAACTAAAATTGAGAAACAAAACCAAAAACCTCAAAATTTGAGGTCTATGCAAGTCAGAGCCAGACAACCTACTTAAAATCGATATATGTAGTGCGTCTATTGCATAGTCGGAGATATTCATTTTGTTAGGAGAATACAAAAAAAGAAGCTGACAAAAGAGCATTTTTGTAATATAGGAACAACAATTTTTAGGAATTCTTTCAAAACTCTAAAGCACTGATAATAAACATGCTAGGCGATGGACTTGGAGCTTGACATGACCATTGAAGGAACAATAAAGCAATTCAACTGGCGGAGAAAGGGGGAGATTCACACATTGTTCCACATGCTCAGGATCTAAACTTCCTTTAAATTATTTTTCGTAAATTAGTTAATTCTAATTTGCAACTGTTGATTCGGGTCTTCGCAACCTTCTTAAAAATTAAAAAACTTTTATTATTTTCCATTTTCAGTTTGAGGTTTTTTATTTTAGAACAGACAGCTGTTTTGAGGCCGATATGGTCCCATCTTCAGTGTTATGTCTATTAAAGTACAAGGGGACGAATCATCTCTTTTAAGCCTTACACATTTATTATACAATAAGTTTCCCTTCATTATCCTGAAATATGTTGATGGCATCACATCGTAGAGATCATTTTTAAACCTACTAATGATGATTATTTAGGGTGTTTAGCTTGAGTGTCTACCCTCATTGCTTTTTTGCGTTTTTTTATGTTTTTTTATGCGGATAGGCTCGTCAGTTTGGTGTCACTTTTTCCTGTGTCTGTGGTTAGACGATTTTGCTCTTTTGTTGTGAGGATGAAAATCGTTTTATATGCGTCCACTTTACGTTAAACTAGCATTCAACTATGTGTTTTGCGACAACCAGATTATATGCCCTTATTTTTTGGCGTTTCTTTCTAATTTCAGCTTCTCGTAGATGCTTCTGAACTCCTCTCATAAATGTCGTTTTTTCGTTTTGAACTCAGTTTTGTGTTGATGCTTGTTGACGCTATTGATATGTCCCACGGTTTGAGGATTTGTCCAACTTTTCTGCCCAACTTTGAGTGCGTAACGGCTAGCCATTTCTTTTCCCGCTTGTTGATTTCCTGTGGTGTTTCCTGAGTGTGTTATTTGCCAATTGTTTTTTTTTTCTTTTTCTTCATAATATTTAGGATTTCCCTTCCCTATATCTGTTGTTTTTTGCAGTATCTAGGATATACTTCTCTTCTTTGTTGAAGTTATCTTCGCTTAGTGGAATGATGAGTAACCTATGTATCCATGCGTTGAATATTACCATTTTATGTGGCCAGCTGTGGTTTGAACCACAGCTGGCCACGTTCGTGTTGGCTTCTTGTATATTTCGTATTGCCAAGTTTTCGTACCTCTTGAGATCTTGATATCGAAGCTTAATTGTGCGTTTTGTTCTTCTTCTATTTAAATACAACTTTTGATTGAATTTTATTTATACTGTTAAATATAACGTTTGAGTGGTCTTTTTAAACTTTCGCCAAGATATCATCTACATATATTACCCAAAAGATTGGAAGGGTCTCCTGTTTTTTAAATCATCTTCTAATGTGTCCATTAAGAGGTCACTAAGAAGAGGGGATAAAGGATTACCCATTGTTCCTGACATTACTTTAAAGAATTTCCACCTGTTTCCACCATGTTTCGGTCATAGATAGTCTAGCTAGCTTAGTGTAAGGTTTAGCTTTTCTTCGCCATTCTGAGGACTCTCCATACCCTGCAATCGATTCCTCGATTTTGTTACGTATCCCGATGTGTAGGCGACATAAAAACAAACAAAAAATTAGTATATAGATAAAATAGAACCGAGAATAAAATTAAAATAAAGCCATTAGATTTAAGTGTTAAGTAATATTTAGTTAAATAATATTAAAAAAAAATAAAAAAGTCTCAGTAACAAAAAAGTGTCAGAAAAAAAAGTCTCAAAAAAAAATTTATCAATAGAAAGAAAAAAAAAACAAACTCCTTGGAAAGTTTTTGGGAAGAAATTTCCCATTGATATGATTCACTTGTTTGTTGTAAAGATATCGCTATAAGAAGGATAGCAATTGTGACTTAAAAATGAAAAAATAAAGTATAGAAATTCATTACCAATGGATGGAAAAATGAAAAATGTTTAGCCCCAGAAGTTCTCCAGCGCGAAATCTTTAAATCACAAAGCCCAAGAGAACATTTTGACTACGATCGAGACCAAGAAGTCCCGCAATCGGGCAGAGGTGGTTAAAGGTAGCGCAGTGGAATTCATTAAAGTCCCAAAACCAAGCTGAGGTGGCGACTCGTATTGGATGAAACAGAGGTGGCCAGAATCAGCGCACCAGAAGAAAGTAAAGTCCCAAAATCAAGCAGAGGTGGTCAGAATCAGTGCAGCACAATTCACGTAAATTAAATATTTTATATTTAGTTATTTATTTGATCATTTCAATTTATTTATTTTATCTAATATGAAACAGTAAGCTCTTTCGGTGTGTATGTGACATGGAAGGATCAGGGCTTAAATAATGTTCTAAAACCCCCACGCCCGCGCGGTGAGTTAGTCAAAAGGAACTTCCTTCAGCCACCATCATGCGGCCTATGTATTTTCAAATAACACTTTCTATTTAAACTTGTTCCTTTCTTTCGCTGCAGGTGCGACCTATCGGTTGCGACAATAACACGTTTATTAAACTTATTAATTATTTATTTATTATTATATTTTGAAAATACATCTTTGATTGGGATACTTGGGAATAGTGATTCTACGTCTAATGAAACCAATATTTCATCCTCCTTGATTTGCCTTTCTTTATTTGGGCGTTCTATTTTTTCTGAAGTGTTTTTACTGTATGTGTCCCTATTTTTAGTCCAAGTCTTTCTATTTCCTTTAGCACAACTATTTCCATGCATTTTTGTGTTTTATTCAAATGGATAGATATCACTTAAAATGGGGGATTAACAACACTTCCTACCTTTTAACAAACATGAAACTTCCATTACGTGCAAATCATATACATTTTATATTTACTTCCTTAACAACTACTAGCTTTTGATTTTATAAACATCATAAATTGGATTTTGATATCATAAATACGAAAATAATCCAATCTTTTGAAAAGGATTACACAGTCTAGCCTTATATCTGAAGAGTTTTATATATTTTATATATTCAAACTATGAAGCATGCCCTTATTCCCAGTTTTTGGTTTCTGCGTCAACCATTGCTACATGCAGCACTAACACTCTCGGGCGGCTTCACATAGACAGAGACAGCAACAGCACCAATAGATGTATATTTTTACTGTGTTTTAATGCAGAAGCTATGAAAATGTTATATTGCTTTAACGTACAAATGAGGGAAACTAAATCCATTTAAAGTTCCACTTGTTATGCTTATGGTGTAGTTAGATTTGGCGTTTGCTTGAAGTGTTACCTCTGGCTGAGATCGCTTGCACATCCTGGAAGACATCAAACCTAAAATGCTGTTCGGTAAATATTTTCGCGTTTAGTGTTTCACTCGTTTTTCTACCAGCTCAAAATAACTTCGAAGTCTTGCTGAAATCTATATCCAGGCCAAAAAAGTGCTTGAACTTTGCTCATTATGAACGACATCCTATCTTAAACTGTCTATTCAATGAATATTTCTTATTCCAGCCAACTCGCTAGAATATCTATCCAGAATATCTATCTTCAAAGTCAACGAAATTGCCAATGGCACGGAGCATCCATTTTCTCGCTCTAATATATATCCTATTGTAAGATATGTCTAGAACCAATGTTGATTTATTGGATCTATGATTTTATTGTTTAATCAATTCTAGTTTTCATATTGAAACACTTCTGAGGCTGCGACTACCGGAAAAGGCGCAATTGATGGACTACGTACCCTAAGTGGCGACCTTGATCGCTGCACACACTGTCGAAAAGGCGGAATCCACTTGTCAAATTACCAAGGGTGTAGTCATTCAACAAGTGGTTCGAGGAAAAGTCGGATCCCCAGAATACCTCCGCAGCAAGTACGAGATACTATTATTGGGTCCTGAAACGCAATCCTTCTTAGTAAGTGAATTTCATGTATATTTTCTACCTTACCAGCTCGAATTGGAAAAGACGTGGTCCCTTTGCCTACTTTTCCAAGCCGGGCTGCTCCTACTACCCTTACCCCAAATGCAGATGATAGACAAGCTAAAGCTAGAGCATTGATGGACTCTCTCTGTGTAATGGTGTCCTGCATCGACTTACGGCATTGACAATTCGAGTGGTTCGAAAAATCCAAAAGCCAAAACGAAGTTGATATAGAAAGAAGACGGCCGCTTTCACAGCAACATTTGTCCCCGCTCAAGAAGGGATGTCCCAAACCGAAAGCGCAAACAGGTCAAGAATAAGAGGCTCAGCCTGAAGGAACGTGGCAATCAGTTCCAGGCTGGGTTCTCACTATGACAGTTGAGATGGCTTGGAGAGTAGTTTGGCTAGCAATCAAGTAGGTTTCTTAGTTAAACGTGGCCTCATTGAGGGTGAAAACTGCTTTCACATCTCATCACAAATCAAAAAACTAAGATTCGATATTTGCTTTGTAAAGGACTGAAATTTTGAAATATATAAGATGAGTGGAAGATAAAGTTAAACAGCTGAAGTATCACCCGGAGCCTTGTCAGATGTTAAATCCGCCCGATGTTTTGCTTAGGCTAATCTATTCGATAAAATATTGTTAATAAGCAATCTCTGTTTGATATTAATAATGTGATACTTTCAGTAAGTATCTTATTACCTATGCACTGTGCAAAGTTAAAACTTATGCAAGTTGATTTCCAACTGCATTTGGTTATTCAGGCTTTTGAAGGTATAGGTTTTAGGATTCTAGAATTTTCAAGATAAGATTCAGTAGATCTTGATGCATCATACTGTTACTAGAACTTCACCAAGTTTGCAATGTCCAATATATTCGACATGGGGGTTCTCTTTCTATTTTCATCTGCTGTTGTTATCTTCTCGGGAATATTCTTCCGCTGTTACTAATGCTTGGCAGCCGAAACATTTGACCACGAACGAACTACAAACGTTAATCAAAAACGCATATTATTCTCACTCCGAGATTCAAAGTCAGTTTGTAGAAAGTTCGTCCGATAATAGACAGAATCCTAAGCCAACTTCTTGAGTAAGATCTTCCAGAGAAATTCAGTGTTGATGAACAGAGTAATCCTTCCAAAGGAAAGCTCGTTGCAACGCAAAACGTCAAGAGGAAGTCTTGACTCTGAGGAATCAAAGTATATTGCCTCAGCGGAAAGAGTAGAATGCCATCTGATTTGATTGTCTATCAAGGCTCAACAACACCGCTGAATGAAAATCTGGTGAAAACGATAGTCAATGGATTCACAATCGTTCATGAATTGGCGAAACAGATTCAAAAGAAAGAAAAGGGGCATAATTTTCGAAAACTATTTACCGTCGCTTCGTTTTTTTGAAATTAAAACATTCAACTGGAACAGTTCGTACCAATCTATTCAATTCACCTCTCCCAGACGCCAAAACGTGGGCTGCCCATTGACGAGCAGTTCTTCAGGTTTGACGATAACGTCATTTTAATTCGTTAGTTTGACAACAAGGTTGTCCACTAGGCTTGTAATTTCGGTGGACTCGGTGTCGTAGAAAAAACATGACGATGGGACTAACAGACGCGTTGTAGTTCTTTTATACAAAGACGGTTGTGGTTGAGGCCCATTTACTGGAGCCTGATGATTTGGCTGGATCATTATCGAATCAACATACGAACTATTAAATGGATTCTCCGAGTGATTATGCATTTCATCTTTACCCAGCAAGCATATACTGAATTCTATGGCATTCCACACAAAAGGCGACAATGTCCTCATCAAGCCGAAAGTTTAGAAGAGAATCCAGATTAAATATCCTCAGTGAATTCTTCAACGAACACCTCAGAAAATATGACCGCTAGCACTTTTTCGACTGGACTCATTTGAGTCTAGTAATTTTCCGTGCGTCCCACTGATAAGGAAGAAAAAAGCGCATCAAAGCATGTCAAAAGAAGAGATGCAAACAGACAAGATCCTGTACCTTCCCATTTTTGTCAAATCGAAAAATGCAAGCGGGTGTAAAATAATGGATGTGACAGACATGATTCATCATTTGCAAGAAATGAAAGGTTACACTTTTCTTGAATTAAAACAAAAATTGTTTTTATGGCTTCCATTTTAAAAAGAGGGTTTCAAAGCGATTCTAATCAGATTTGGTGTTTTTTTTTTGACATTTTGACATTTAAATTTTTTGAAAAATTTTTGACGGGTAGGAATAAATGGTTATTGAAAAGGTTAGTTTAAATTGCACTTTTTTGTTACAAAAAATTCTCGCTTCCACATAGCAAGTTAGTGGAGTTCTCCGTAAATCCTTTTGGCATCGACTTAGAACCTTCGTTTGAAGTGATATCCTTTTGATAAATTATAGTCAGTCAGAGAAATTTATCTAAAGGAATTTAACGCGAGAGCCGTCCAAGATAAGTTTAAAAACATACTTGAATAAAGTTTTCATAGCACATGATATTCAAACGTTATCCTTATTCATAAAATACCGGTCGCTATGAAAAATCGATAAAGAATTTCCACGGGCAGAGCTAACCTTTTGGTTCTGCTGAATTTCTACCAGATCATGTGTAACGCACTGAACATTCCATCCTCATCACCTCATTCGAGTAATAACAGACTGTCCAAATTGTTCTAACAGCGTAACCAATAATATATGTACCAGTGCCACAAGAATACTATTAACTCACCTTCAACCAAGTGTAAGATATGATTTGTACAGGTTAACTTTTGCTACCATCCATTGCTCTCTTACATTACCATCTTCGTTTGCTCACCAAAGTGTGAATGATGGTCATTTTCATATTTCACGCAAATTCAAATTTTCCAGTCAGTGAGCAAAAAAACGGTCATTTAGTTAAAACACTTACTGAACTAGGGTGTTTCCTATTAGACATGCTCTCTATTTCCTTTTTCCTTTTGCCACCCATTAAAATTCATATGATGTTGACGTGTCTTTTACCAGACCGTCGGCATAAGTTGTTGGTGTCCATTTTTGAAATGATGGTTAATGTGCTCCGTGTATGCAATGTTACGATGAATAAATTTATGAAATCAGTTAGAAGGAAAGAAAAATTATGAAAAACGATTAAGATTATGAAAAGATGAAAAATGCGTGGGTTATTAACAGCAGAGGAAGTCATAAGTTTGGAAACCGTTTTGTGGATTTGATTTTAATTACTACGTATTTTTGGAAGAAATGCATTCGTAAATAGATAGGATTTGTAATGGTTGGGTGAGCGTGAATTACATGATATTCAGACTGGGAATGTTGACAGGCATATATAACTGAGAAGCCTGAAGAGGGTTAAATGCTAATTATAATCTGCAGATATATGTTCCTCCGTCTTTTGCGGTGTTCAATACATCCTTAGATTGGGGATCAACAAAATTTACATTGGTTCTATCAGAACCGAGCGTATGTTAGTGTAGTTTCAACAGATCACAGATTCAAGAAAATATCTGTCCTAGGATCAATTGCTTGATGAAGTTTAGCCCAAGCGTGGCACTGACCAATTCACCTTCATATGTCCCTAGGGTTTCATAATCAAGAGACTTTATAGTAATTTCGCACTGTTTAGTTTTCGATTGAGTGATTTAATGAGGTTTGGTTTTGTACGGGTTTCAATCCAGGAAAAGTAAAATTAACAAGCCCAAGTGGACTATGTGCAAGAGTCATATGTGAAATGATAAGTTAGGAACTTGAATGCGCATGGTGCTGACAATGAAAAAAATTAAATTTATATAAAGAAATTTTATTATCGATTTTATATATAGTCGATTTTAAAATCTGATGTAAAATGAAAGGATTTCAAATCTGTTGACGTATCACTGAAAATGCAACTATTGTTCTTCCTTTATAGGGCACAATATGTTTATTATAGGACACAGTATATTCGATTTCAAGAGTTTATATCCAAGAGATAGACGTGTTTTCCGGCGATCATCTCGGCCCTCTTCTTTTCAACATCTTCATTTCTGATTTGTCTGAAATTCTGTCTGATATACGAGTACCTGATCCATTTTATGCCAATTACCTCAAGCTCTTCAATGTGAAATAAAAACCTCTTCAAAAACTTCTACAAGACATATTAAACGCACTTTTTGAATTGTTTGAAACAAATCAACTTTATCTGTACCTCGACAAATGTTAAATTATTAGTTATTCTCTGGAAAACTCAGACATCATTTCCGATTATCAGCTTAATCATCAACAACTCAAATAGATAGATAGTAACGCAAACCTTAGTGTTAGTTTAGACAAGAAACTGCGATTTGACGTGCGCTATGATGAAGTCCTCTGTGACGCTAACAAGCTTCTCGGATGCAACAAACGGCGATCCAAAGATTTCCAGAATATTTGGATATCGAGAGCTTTATATGTAACCTTAGTCCGTCATATTCTCGAATACACTTGCATCGTCTGGGAACCTGATAGTAAAGTTGTTTTCGAAGGTTCCAACCAACTGTAAGTTTATTTCACACGATTTCCACCATATTGTTTAATAGGCTGCATAGTTTTTCTTACGAAATTGATTTACTTCATAACTTCTAAAGGAACCAAGCCAAGTAGCAGCAAAGTAAAGAATTCTACTTGAATAAGACCTGAAAATGAAATACCGAATAAACCTTTCAAAAGCATTTAAAAAAAGCTTCCTGAAATAGCAGTAAAAATTACAAGTTACAGTTACAAGGCGAAACAAAAAAGGACAAAACTTCGAGAGAAGTGTTAAGTAGACTTTAGAATAATCACCACAAACCTCAGATTAGAAGTTGAATTAATACCCCCTAGAGTTTCTGAATGTATGATACTTTATGATAATAAGTACCCAAAATGAAGTATAATTTACAAAAATGGGACAAGAGATCGCAAAGTGGACTCATCGACTTCGAATCAACATGAATTAATGGCAAATCTGCCTTAATCACAGATAGATTTGAAAAGAGCCACCTTAACATTTTTTAAGAAAACTAATGGACACTTTAATGGATAACCAGAGCATTGGGATACACCCGATTTTCTTTGGAAAATACCTGATAGTCCTTGAAAAAGCTTCTGTATGCTTACGCTTAAAAATTTCTAAGAAAACCTTTTTCGATGAGAATCTATTAATAAAGCTTTAAAGGAATAACGTAAAGTTTAACTTAGAAAAGACAATCCGAAATTGCTTCTAGATGCGAACAATTTTCAAATGAAACAATACGAAAGTGCATTCCAGACATTCTGAAGGTTACGTATCACCCAGTATGGAGAGGGATAGCTTTTTGAGGCAACTGAAAGAAATCAAAAGCATACTGATATTGGAGGTCGGGAACTTTCGAAATTCATTCAGCAAAACTATTGCGAAACGAATTCCCGAAACATTTGTGACCCGTAGGCAAATTAAGAATGTGACCCATTTTCAACAAAGTTTGAAACATACTCAATATCCTCACGAAAAGGGTGTTAGGATGAAATCTTTAACCATCCTCTAGCATAGGATCAATCTGTAATCAGTTTTTATTAATGTTACTTTTCTTGTGACACTCTTGGACAAAATTATGGATAAGCATACAAAAATGAGTTATGCTCCAAATGTTTCTCTTGTTTTCTTGTTTTCATAGTCGACCTTTTCCGTACAAAAATCCAAAAAACAGTCTTTTGGTGCGTGAAAATCGATTGAGTGTTTTTTAGCATTCCGCGCAGGACTTCGACAATATTTTCAACGTTAAAAGACTTTCTGGGATCAGGACTTTTTGCATGCTCTACTCAAAAGGCCTGTATGGGACAAAGAGTTGCAAGAATGTCTGGCAAAGGAGGAGGAACAGTCATTCTCGTGAGGCGAAATGTGTGCCATCACCAAATAATTCCACCCCAATCAACAAAAACAGAATCCACAGCTAACATAGTTCAAACGTGCTCGTTTGAGTTCTCCATGATCTCTCTTTACAACCCCCCAAACAATAAGGAATTTGCAAAAGACCTAGAAGCTCTTTTCACCTTTTAAGGCCCACTCTTAATTATAAGTGACTTCAACGCATATCGCCGCGATTGCGGAGCAGTGAGAAGTAACCGAGCTGGGGCTGAGCTAAATAGGTTCTTCACTAGCGCACAAGGCAACTTACACATCCCAGGCGAGCCAACACACTACGCAAGAAACTCAGTAACCATTTGGAACTTCGGAATCTCCCGAGAATTTCACCACAACATCAGAATCAGAGTCCTCAACGAGCTCTCCTCTGACCATCAACGGATCCATTTTCTTTTAGAGGACGTCCAAATAGGTTTACTTCATAGATGTACCACTAGAAGCAAAGAAAACAACAAATTCCGAAAAACTCTAGCAAATGAAAGTTTCGCCCAAGAATTAACAATAGCTAGACATCTCAACGATAGAATTCAAGAAGTTTCAGAGAAGATCAAACAGGCTAAGGAGAGCCACACAGCTACGTCCTAACAAATGAAAGCTAGTCCCTACGAACTCCCTCAGGATCTCAAAAGCTTGATAACGAGGAAGAATCAAGTCCGGTGAAGAGCTAGAAGCAGGTTTGATCCTAGACTAAAAACGAAAACCAGGCGGTTGACTAACAAAGTCTGAAAACAAATGCTTGAGTTCCGAAACGAACAATGGAGAAGATTCCTACAAAGCTTGGAACGTGGCGAGAATGCCATCTGGAAGACATCCAAATATATCCGAACCAGGAACATAGCAGTTATGCCACCTATCTACGGACAAAACGGGCTCCAATATGACACTTCAGGTACGAGGGAGCGTTTGCGGACACTTTAGAACAACAATTTCACGAAATGGAGGAGGATGCTGACGAGGAGGAAGCAAACCTTATAAAAGCCAGGAAAATTTTTTTCTCAGCGTTACAGGACGAGTGCATAATTTAACCAACGGACATCCTCGAGACAAAGATCATTATACTCAGACTGAACAAATGAAAGACGTCCGGTTAGTATCGTCTCCTCCATTTCCAAAAAAGTTAATAGGGCTATTCTATATAGACTGCAACAGACGGTCGATGATAGAAACATCATTCCCAACGAACAATTCGGTTTCCATACGAAGCATTCCACTGAACTCCAGCTCATCAGGGTGGTCTACAATATACGCAACGGGATGAATCGCACCAAATCAACAGGCCTCGTTATGCTTGATATTGCAAAAGCCTTCAATAAAGTATGTCATTCAAGATTAATTTTCGAAATGCATGACCTTCATATTTCACTCCCAGTGACACAAATGATTCACGCACTTCTCAAAGATAGAACCTTTCGTGTCAGAATTGACAATCACCTCTCAAGCATGCGACCAATTAAAGCTGGAATTCCACAAGGATCACCTATCTCACCACTTCTCTTTAGTCTTTACGCTGCGGTTTTGCCTAGCCTGCCAAAAAAGTACGCTTATCCTTATACACAGATGATACGGGTATATTCTACACAGATCGACAAGCAGAAGTCATGTCGTCAAAACCGCAAAGTTCTATCGATATTCTCCTGGAATATTTTTATAAATAGAAAATAAAACTTTACAAGGATAAATCGCAAACTCTGTTCGTCACCAGAAAGGCACAGCAACACCTTCGCTTACGACAAGTCGATGACGAACAGATAACATGGAACAGGACCACAAAACATTCGGGACTAAAAATTGACCAACGCCTTACATTGAATGACAATACGACAATAACGACTACGCTTTATCTAAATCTTCGCATCCTTATAACCAATCCTCAAATATGGCCGCCTGAACTTGACCAACAAAATACTAATATACACACAAATAATAGGATCAACGTTTCTCTAAAAACACATTTAAATTTTACCAGAAATCGAAGACGAAAGAAGAAAAAAGACCCAAAATAACTTACCCAACCATCATGTCAATTACAGAAAGAAACTAGTACCTAATCTTAGGTTAAAGTGAGTGCAGAAATGCTCACAGACAAGATTGGAGCAAGAGAGCTCAATCGCACTAGCTCGAAGGGACCAACTACTCCAAGACAGAATTGCCTACACGAGCTTCAAATGAGTACTATGATGGAAGTCAAAATAGCAAGAACACCCTCGGGAGGCTTCTGGCAGGAAGATATAGAACAAACGATAGACGATAAATAGACTGTGAAGCGTTTTGACAGTTTTACTTTGTTAAACGAAATAAAGAGAAAATATATACACAATATATTTAAAATTTCACTTATTTTAGTGGGAGCCCAAGCGTTCACATTGTTTTATTGTTACGCTATGCACGCAGCAGATTTTTGAGCTGATGACAACATGCAGAGTATGATGATAGCTTCTATTTTTACATGGTTAGCAAATTGGTTCTTCCAGATGGCGTATTTAGTTATCACACTATCACATCTGGGTCTCTAAATCAGGCATTTTCTTGAATAAATAGGCGAAAAATTGCCAAATTTGATCTTACCATATCCTTGTGCGCCGATCATGATAAAATATTTTATTGTACACTCCCAACAGTTTGGTTCTCCAATCATCCATGCTTGAATTCAAGTCCTGTCGTTCGAAGTATGGTCGGCTTGAACTGTTAGGATTTTTCACTACCATCTGAGGTATGCGTCTTCTGAAATACTCTCAGTCGCCAAAAAGGGTTATTTGGTTATACTCATACCTACCGTCAGGTGCAAACGAATTTCGTAAAAAAACTATGCGCAATAGCAACCTTACGGATAAGTTTTCATACATGGTAATTGATTTAGTACAGGCAGATCTTTATTGTTAAGGATTTTATCAAAACCAACCCATGCATTTTGAATGAATCTTCCTGAATATCGAAAGTATAAGGCTACAGGACAATGTAAACATATGTTTTGAAGGCTTTGAATTTTCTTATGGTTTGCACATGTATGGATCTTTGAATCCTTGAAATATTGTTTTCAAAAAGCTTATGTGAACCGTGAACAGAAAAGTGAACCATTCCATCAACTGGAGATATCAAATCCCCTAGTTTTTTTGAATGGCTTAAAATTGGGTGCTTGTCAAAAACAAGGAGTTAATTTAATAGTGTTCGCAAATGCCCTGATCTGAAATACCAGGGCAGGTTAAAAAGCTGGCAAACGGATGCAGGAAAAGAAGGTCATAGCATTACCTGCGCTAGTTGTGGCACTTATTTTGAGTATATGTACTACAGGTTGCATCCTCTTTTATCTTGATAAACAAATATTAAAAGAGCATAGACATTTGTCAACCAATTGATATAGTTAAATATGTTTTTCAAACGTCAATTCAGTACAACATGAATCGTCTTAAAAACGAAAAAACGCACCGAAACAGTGACGCTGTACATTAGAAAAAGTCCTTCATTTGTGTTAACTCAACATGCTTAAAGTCGAAAATATTGGGGTCACCAAGCACCGTCTGTCAACATTATTCGTCCGCTTTGTTGATGTTTAATTTTTTTGAACAGGAGATAGTGGGAGATCGTTTCATCGATGACTCAAACATTCCAGTGAACTAGTATCCCTGAGCCCGAAAGCGTTATGTCGTCATCGTGCTCAGCCCTTTAACGTCAGTGAAACCATATTGCGGTTTCTCTTTGCACGTCTCTGCACTTTTCTTTGCATTTTGAAGATTGGTTCGGTTTTGTTTCCGTTTACACAATTTTATATATTGACACAACGAATATTGCTGAAAGACTGGGACCACGTCGCTTGGAATACGGCCGCTCCAAAGTTTAACATCAAACCTAATTTTTCGAAAGCTTATTTTGATGACAGGTGAAGGCCCTATTCACACTTTCTGGCATCTTTAATAAGCAAAATTGTCGCATTTGCAGAAAAGCGAATCCACATGACATGACAGAAACGTCAGTGCATGCACCAAAAGCAAGATTTTGGGAAACATCACCAGGTAATTTTTTCAAAACAAACGAAGCAGTCGATGGAAATCGATATCGGTGTATATTGGCTCATTATGATTTCCCTGAAAACACATGAAAACGGCCTGAATGGTTAACTGATTCTAAAAAGATGATGCGTCATACCTTACGGCTGATAAAAAATAACTCAGTTTCAGCAACTATTATTCTCTGGATGTCGGGTGTCAAAAGAGGCGACATTGACTGGCCATCTTATTCTCCAGCTTTGACCCATCTGGAGTACTTTTTGGTGAGGTTAATCGAAAAGTATAGTATACGCCAGCAAGTCTCACACCATTGGCTATGTCAAGGAAAACAATCATGCGAAAATAATCACTACATCGCCTGAGATGCTCAAAAGGTAATGGAAAACGCAACGATAATGGCAAACTTTGTTGGGTTCAATAAATACCAAACAAACCAAAACAAACAATTGACCAAACTGAACAAAAAAGAAATATTTCATTTATTGAAATCGGTTGTTTTTTCTTGAGTTTTTCAATGGTTGTATATCCACATAAAAAAACGCGCACCCTTTCAAAACCGAAAAAGTAGACCAAGCAGGCCAAGTTGAAAAAAAGCCTTTTTAATGGAAAGTTTTGCTTTGGTAAAGTATGACTTCCAAGTTTGAAGCAAAAAAACCTTTGACTTAAAATAGAAAGAGGCTTGGAGGCCAAGTTGAGATGGTGACATCGGATGACTTCTACAAATTTGAAAGAATGTGAAAAAGTCCTTTATCCAAAAAAGTAACATGCAGAAGTTAACATAGAGTCAGCCACAAGCATTTTCCTACACATGGAACCCTTGTCAGGGTATATCCAATGCGAGTGCCTAGAATGCTCATGTCGCCCCGAAAGAGGCTTTGAATTGAATGCAGTGAATGTGTGTGAAATGATGTGAAATTTTTGATTAACTACACTGAAAATAAGGATGAAGATTTGACCGAATGGCCGTTGATGCTTACACTAGGGTCCATCATTCTGAAAAGATTTAATCAAGATTTCATCCAGGGACCTTAGAAACTATACACCACCACAAAAGAGTTCGAAACGGAGTTGTCTCTGTCTAATACATCTTGTCAATATTGAGATATTGACACAACCTTTCTCATTAACCACAAAGAAAAAGGCATTTGAAAGTTGCAGGATACTTCAGTGTTTAGCACATGTGCGAAATATTGTTAAGAATAAAAGACGCGGAAAATTTTAAAAATGCGATACTCCTTTTGCATTACCTAGTTATGCAAAAGGAGTTGCTAACTGTGGTTATCGATATCCTAGAGCACTCTCCCTCTCGTCAGGACTAAGCAACCCTTATTAGCTATTCTAGTATGTGAACATAAATAAAACTTCCAAGTGCAAGGCCTTATGCAATGAAATGAAGTGAAAGCGTGATATTGGGCTATTTCGGGCAGAAATGCATAACAAATGGTTTCCCGAAATAATGAATTAGAATATGGAAAATAGTTAAATGTATGAAGAATTTATAAAAGTGAAGGAATTATACATTGAATAGAAAATTATTTTTGATCTCTCTTCCTTACTGTCATGTGTAAAACATGTGTAAACGACATGTGTAAAAGAATCGAAGATTTTAAGGACTTGTGTCAAGCTATGCCAGGCTATTCGGTGACTGCATTACGAGTATTCCAACTCAAGTTGTTCAAATTTCTTTGAATTAGTTTCCCTTCTAAATTTCACTAGATGAACTGAATCAATTTTTCAATTCACGATTGTGTTTGCTTCTTCGCTGCAGAAATGATTAGAAAAATTTTTTTAATCATTCACACAGTTTACATATTCCTCCGATTTGCATGAGATAAGGCTAGCATAGCGTTTAACTGGAACGAACCTAAATAAGTTTCCTCCTCATTTACCAGTGCTTTTCACACTAGGCTCGAAGGGAGTTTATCTCTATAAACCCAATCAAGCCTTCCTCTTCAAAAAAGCTGACTGAAGGAAATTTCGAAGACATATTAACGACAATATATTGATTTCACAAAATACGTTAAATTCTTCGAACGAATTCGAACATGCGGTCGATGAAAAAATCAACGAGTTTAAGAACACTATTTGGAGGGGTATAGAATGCAGTGTACCCAAATCAAATGCCAAATATACAAGCTTCGAATTAGATCAGGAAGCTCTTAAGCTTATTCGGACCCGAAATAACCTTAAAGACAGTGGCAAAGATCTAGGGATCCGGCCTTGAAGTTAGGTGTGAACACACTCATTTCAGCAATCCGGAACAAAACTTCAAACCTATGGCAGACTTACTTATACCAGCAGACTTACTCATGTTAAGATAAAGCAGAAATTCTCGCTGATAAATTTCATAATTACCACAACATCTCAATCAAAATGCGCAATGATATCATAGAAACGATGATAGATAACTCTCTGCAAAGTACATCTGACTTTGCCCCTGGCGCCTACATCAAAACTAGAGAAATAGTTAGGCTATTAAAAGACCTTAAGAATCATACAGCTCTGGGACCGATGGAATTCCTAACTCTGTGCTTAAAAATCTGACAAAGAAAGGGATTGTGCACACTTGCCTCTTATTAAATGCGTGCCTATTTTATTTGCCACTCGCCTGGAAACAAACCTGTTGTAGTACCATTTCTAAAGCCTGGAAAGGATCCACATGAGCCAGATAGCTACAGGCCAATAAGCCTATTGCCAGCCTTTGATAAACTCTTCGAAAAGTTAATTCTCAAAAGACTCACCGACTTTGTGGAAAATGCCAACATACTTCCTAACTTTCAGTTTGTTTTCACATACGGCTTTTCAACGGAGCACCAGCTGTATCGCGTTTCAAAGGACATTAAGAAAGAAAACATTCAGTTGGAATGGTCACCATTGATATTGAGAAAGCATTCGATAGAGTCTGGCACGACGGTTTACTTCATAAGCTCCAAGAGTACAAAAATCTAACATACATACATAATTTGATCGCTTTCTGCCTCAAAGATAGATCATTTAAGGTAAAGGTCCGAGATAGCTCCTCTACTGTGAGAAGCATCTCTGCTGGTGTTTCCCAAGGCTCATGTCTTGGCCCTACCCTTTTCAATATCTAAACCTCCGATCTCCCTACAAGCGAGCACTGTCAAATAGCTGTCTTTGCGAACGATACCTGTTTTTATACTTCAGGAACTCACCCACGTACAATAACAGCTAACTTAGAGAAAATGCTTGAAAAAGTATATCAGTTCTTCTACAGGTGGAAAATAAGCATCAATATTGACAAAACTAAGGCAATATATTTAAGTAAAAAAAGGAAACGTTCCTTGCTGCCTAATCGACCGATTAACTTTTTAGGACAAACCATACCATGGTGCAAAAATCTGCAGTACCTTGAAACTCATGTTCAAAGACCACATTGCACGAATAAGCACGAATACTCAACAGAAGGTCCCAATTGAACATAAAGGATAAGATGATAATTTTAAAGATGGTCATTCAGCCTATAATATTATACGGAGCACCTACTTGGAGCTAATGCGCAAAATATTCGAAATCAAAGCTTCAAGTTACTCAAAACAGGAACTTAAAAATGGCGCTAAATAAGCCTTTTTATTTCTCATCACGCAAATTACATGAGCTTGCGAATATAAGCCCTGTCAATAAACTCGCGCTCTCACGCATAGTTAATCTACTAGCAAAGGCAGAACACGCGTCGAATCCGTACATTCAAGCACTCAGGATTTAGATTAACAGATCAACCTGAGAGATCATGCGTCCTCAACCGAATATTGATAGTTATTACTAAGATCCAAAATAGTATGTAAATAGGTTTTAACATAGGTAGTAGTAGTAGTTTAGGTTTAAGTTAGAGTTAAGTTTAAAAGCGGTTTTTGTTGAATTTCCCTACTATTATAAATCTATCATATGAACAAGAAACATTTGTGGTACAAAAAAATAAATAAATACTGTAGACGCAATGAATACCAAATTCAGAACTCTCATTTTAAGTTATTAGCTTAGTCTTGTAAATGTTTAGAAACAATAAAGAACTTATTAATGTATATATATATATAATATAAATGAATTTCCATATTCATTGCTAACATTTCAAAAGATTTCAAAGAAATGCGTATGCTATCTATTCCTCCATTAAATTGAGCTGAAATTATTGAAATTAATAGTAATAAAATCTAAAAGTTCATAATACTAAAGGCTAAAGGTATACAAACTACCTAGAAATATACCATCCCGGGAGCTATTAGCGTTCGATATGCCTTTTTCGAGCCAAGTATTTGCGCGAATAATTGCATTAGCTGTAAGGTGAGTTGCAATCAAAAATTCAACGCACCAGACGCATTTTTTTGCATTGCAGTCATTTAACACGCAGTATCTTTCTTGCCAAGTTTTCTTCGGTGCCGTCATTTGTCGCCCTATTATAGGCTAGTGTCAGTTTTTTTTTATTAATTAATAATTCAATCACACCTGCCGTATCACAACTTGGCGCCAACAAATTAATTTTCAGCTTCTTATATGGATTAGTTAGACTTGTTGTCGCACTTAAATAAATTTTCCAACCTACATGCATGGTGAAGTTAACATATATCGGTCACCAAAAACATATTCTTTAGACATTCAGCGTTTAGTAGTAGTAGTAGTTGCTGTTGTTGTCTAATGAATTATGTGGAATTGGCTACAAGTCTAGGGATTATCTATAAATTATACACTGGCCCATTCGTTTTGTAGTATTTTCTTTTTCGAGCTAGATATTTAACATGTCCTCATTTTGTTTTGATAATCTTAATTTGCCACAAAGAATAGAATTTTCCAATGCAATGTCATCCCAGTTTTGAGACGTATTTAGTTTACGTATCTTTAAGATTTCCTTATTCATCCTGTCTGCTGATATTATACCTTGCCACTGATTCAGTAGTCTTGTCCAAGAAAAAACTATCTCAACTTTAAACACTTTTTGTATATATTTAAAATAACAAGTCCTTGCCCTATAGTACGGAGAACTTGAAAAATTTCTTTAGATCAAAATTCATCAAAAATCATCCATAAAAAATCGTAGAACAAAAATTATTTGAAATACTTCAGGTTAAAATGTCTGTCTCCATAGAAAGATAGAGAACGTTTCAAAATGAGCAAAAGGCAGTCGATTGCATATTGCCTTCCAGAATTTTTCAATACCATCTTTGTATGGAGTCAGGAATTTTGTGCACACTGTGTTGAAAGTACAGACATAAAGTTACGCAGGTATAGTAAAAATTTACAATACTTTTTATCACTCTTCAATCCTACAGACTTTGAGCCACAGATATAGTGGAAACCAAAAAACGAAGTATAGTTATCATTTTCCCACAAAGTTTTTTTCTAGTAATTTGTTTTGCATGGAAGAGATGGACAGATGGTCTATCACATTATTTGCTTGTAAAAGATGAAACCAGCAGCGTGGTAACCTATTCATCGAAATTGGAGAGCTCTTTTCTGAATCTGTAATCGGACAAATTTTTCCATCGATTGTCAAATGGAATCGTATGCTCGGACTATCCTGTCATATAAAATAGGAATAATGTAGCATAAGTAGATCTCGGGCATGGAGGGATCTCTTTCCAAGCACTTTCTTCCTTTCCACTAGAGAAGGTATTCCCTCTATGTGAAGACACGCCTGAAACCTGAGACCTATCACACAATAATGTACCAAGGAGTTCTATGACAGACCCTCAGGTGGACAGGGGAAGTGTTTAGTGTGTATTCCAGAAGCATTGTCCTTCTGAGGATACCAAACACAGCGCTAAGTGGACTTCACTTTGCTTCTACGAAAAACTTTACTAGTGATTAAGGTTTGAAAATTTATTAATTTTATTGAATTTTTATGTAATATTTTTAACTATGCATTCCGTGGTGTTTCATGATAAACTTACGTATTAGGCATCACAATTTTGAAGATATTTGCTCATGTCTTTCAGCAGCTTACAGTTAAAATAATTCAACTGTTACATCGTTTTTGCTCTCTCTTTTTCCTTATTATTTTCACCAATCAAAGCATCATCCCGTCGATATGCTAAAAGGAAACGCTGAAATTCCAAGTCCGTTAAGTCCCAAATTATGACATTATATGAAAATTTTTAACATATTTTTTTCGAATTTTCAAAAGTTATTTCATCTCGAGATCTTTAACATTTACTGAAATTTAAGTTTATTCATAATAATGATCAAATGCGTTCAAAGGCAGATGCCGAATTTTAAATTTGTACAGGTTTGTATAGGTTATAAAAATACGTAAAATCTAAGAAAAAGGATCAGAAGAAATGCTATTTTCAATAAACAATTTTCTGCAGTAGTACCAAATTATTTTACGCGTGAATTATGGAATCAAAAGAAGACAGATTCATGTTCAGAAAATGACTGTAGAGGTTCTTTGCTGCCATCGCCGCAGTTCAAACCTCTATAGCCGGTAAGGTAAATGGTGACGGTCGGGGAGCGGAAATACTCAGCGGATAAAAACTTCCAACGTTTCCACGAGCTTCCCTGATTTCAGTAGAACTTATTGTCCAAAATAGAGGCAGGTCAAGACAATGCTTCGGATCACCTTCATACTTCTTGCAATAGATTAGTCATTGATAAGCGCTAGGTGTACCGCATTATATATCAGGTGTAGCGACAATTTTTTTGATTTTAAAAAGAAAAAACCGATACAATACTATCAAAAAATCACTCCGTCAACTACTCCCACAGACGTATTATATTTTTTTAACATGGACGCCTGAGTTTGACATATTATCGTTGACATATTGTTGTTGTCTATCTATTTTGCTACACCAATGTATAGTCCTTTTTTAACAAATTCCTTAGAATGACCTTTCGTTTCCTTCTTCAGCATAGAATCTACATTTTTATTCAATCATTTGCCTGAAAATTGGTTTATTCTTATTGTGCACGCGGTCTATATTCGGTTCTTCTTCAAAAAGCGCAGAAGAAAATGTCATGAAAATTTGTTATCAAAAAATAAAATATGCCCAGAAGCCTGAAGTCTTTTGCTTAATTGAAGCACAATCGCGGCTGTTTCACCAAGTCGGTCACAAATGCCCGACTTAATTTCTGTTGTTGCTCCTTTCTACTACAAATCCAATGTTAGGCCGCTAGACTCACTCAAAACGAATAATTTGGACTCGCATTCGTTGCATTGCATTCCCCTTCGTACATTGCTTATACAGCTCTTGAAAGGAACAATTAGCTCGTCTATACAAACAATTGGCCGACTGATATAATCTCGAGACACGTTTTCTTAATAGCTTCGTAAATGATCCTGACTTCTACGAACTTTTCTGTGTTGCTGAAGTATGTTTTATAGAGGTATAGAATTTTAAAATGAAATAAAATTGAAAAATTAAGGTGAAATTTTTTTTATTGGAAACAAAATATTGATTTAAATATGATCTCTGGGATGCCAGTGGCACGGATGGTGCGGAGAAAGTCAAAACCTCAGCTCTAACCAATAATTGAGACCGCGTCTTCTCAATAACGCGGCCAATATAGTCTCCCAAATGATCGTTTCTCTCGAAATTGTGGGCGAAGATGAGTAATTTGACGTTTTCCCACAAGAAAAAGTCTTTCGTTAAGTCACACGATCTTGGAAACCAATATTAAGTCCAAAACGAGAAATTATCCGCTCATCAAATACTTTTTCAATAAGTCCATAGTTCCATGATCTGTATGATATTACGTGCCATTCTGTCGAAATCAGAGCTCCCCTGCATTACCGTGAGGCTTTTACGGAACGAGAAAGTCATTGATCATGCCTCTAGAGCAGTCACCATTGACTGTAATGTTATTCCTAGCAGTATTTTTGAAGATATATGGACCAATGATTCCAACGGCTCATAACGCACGCCAAACAGTGACTTTCTCCAGATGTAACAGTATTTCGACAACTGCCTGTGGTTGCTCATAACTGCGAATGAGGCAGTGTTGTCTATTGACATAGCCATTGAAGTAGAAATAAGCCTCATTGTTAAGAAACATTTTCTTATGAAATTCGGTATATGCATCAATTCACTCTTAGGCTACATCCCGAATCAACGTCGTGCCTGGTGCTTGTTTGGCCTTAATTCCTGCACGAGTTGGATTTTGTTAGCCTACATGCAAAGATTCTACCGTAAAATCGATATTTCGCTCTACAGCTGCTTTGGTTTCATTATGTACTGAACGACGTCTGGATAGATGCGCATTATCAGTGATAGAAAATATGGTGCAAAACAATCCATGATTAATTGAATTAATTATTAATTTCAAATATATAATTTAAAGATTTTTCGAACATTTTCTTTTGCAACTAAAACTACCTGTTTTTTCAAATGCCTACTAATCCAACAATTTTTAAACATACACCATTTGAATTGGAAGTTTTTCGAAGTTCCAACTCTCAAATGCAGTGTTCATTGCAACTGGATGTTAGAGTACTTTATTGACATAAAATAATATTTTGGTAGAAACAAAATGAAACGAATTATTTCAACTGGCTTACACTAAATAGAACAAAAAAATAATTAAAAAAAAATGATTAAAAAATGTAAGTACACGTGAAGTATTCAAAATGACAATTTTGACTGCAGATATGGAATCTTGTGTATTTGACATAGACCAAACTAACAAATTCTTCTCGTCAGGGTGGCATTTTTCATGACTGTCTTCACGAAATCATCATTCTCGTTTGTTAGAGAAGTTATAAATCAACGTCAACACCTTTCGCTACCCTTATAATTGAACAGCTTATCTCAGTTTAGGAGAGACGAGACTGACTAGTGCTCAAAACATAGTATTGCCTCTCCCTACTTTATGCTACAGATTAAACCTCGATCAGCAAGGATATGAAATTATGTATTGGGTATGAGAACAATTTTTCGAATTAGAACTCAATAAAAGAGTTTTACAGTCATTTTTTTCAGCCATCGTTTGATTTCGATCCAGAATCTTCTAATAAATGACTCCTTAAGAATTCCACCGGATATATAATAAGACCATCCGTGGACATCAGCTCGGTTTGGAAGTGGATACCGGTGATTCACCGCTTTTAAAAATTGTCTGGCGCCGTTTTGCGTTATTATCCAGAACTCACTTTTCATCTCCAGAAACCAATCCTTCATTAGTGATGTGAAACACATCATGCCATTCTGTCTTCGTTTTTTCTTTGCGAAAATCCGTGGGGTACCCAAGCATCCAACTTCGGCGCAAGGATTATTCTCTCTTTAGTGGTTCTGTGAACTTGGAACCTTATTGTCTTCATGTATGTCTTGCCACCTTCTAGCATTAGTTCTAATAGAGCATCAACTGTCACTTCATTGGGCCGTCCTGATCTTGATTGATCTTCAATTTGTCGTCCTCCATAACGTAAGTGCTAAAGCCTCTATTCACAGGTTTCATTTGTTAGCTCGTAAACACTATATATTCTGTTTATTTTCTGAGTCTCTACTAGGCAGTGTCCGGTAAAAAACTTGAAGAGTAAATAATGCAAAATGTTCTCATATTTTGAACATAATATTCATAAATTCTCAGTTTTAATTCAGAACTGAAATAGATCTACAGGGAAACTTTGTTATAGAGCGAACATGCTGCCAAAAGAGATGAAGGAATTAGGATATGCAGTTCAAAGAAAATATGAATCAAAAGATCATTGCAAAATGTCATGTTAAGGGCAACCCGAAGGACATGTCCTTCAGTTTAATACAAGGCCTCTCTAATCCTGATCTGAGACGCTTTTCCTAAAGTTGTTAGGGCCATATCAGTGCATGAAACATCAACCCCACCCATGCAGATTAATAACAAAGTGAATGGGTAAATACAAAATTTCATACATTTTGAAAAATGGTTTTCTAAACATGATTTAAAATGAGTTCGTTTTAACGACTTTTAAACCTTCAGTTTACGGTGTTGAATTAATCAAGTGGAACATACGCTGTTTATAATAACACACATGTTAGAAGTTAGTCTCAGCCGGAAGATTGAGTTTTTGATACCATGAAATGATATATAAGTTTTACTTTATGCTCCGAATCAAAAAATAATCGATTATTGAAACAGGGAAGTACAAAAATTATTTTGATTATTTTTCTCGCATTGTCCAAAAAGGAATCCATTTTTGCTAGTATACAGGGAAATCTTCTTAAAGATATGGGTCGTCAAATTATCTGCTAGTACATACAAACAGAAAAATGATACCAAAAACTAGAAACCCAGATACCCGAATTCTGAATATTTAACAAACCCATGTGCAACTTATCCGATATAATGAACAAATCCAACATCAATTTCTCTAGCGCTGAAAAAGATGAAAACTCTGTACTTTTATAGCCCATAAATACAGCGCAAACAGACATATTTGCCATGTTTTCAAACATGAAAACCATCTCTCTTCTATTGTCTCAGCAAAAAAAGCATTCTCATAAAATAATTCATATCAAAAGATGACACTAAATGCCACTGGCTTGCCCTTTGTTTTTGCTACTCACATATCACCAATGTGCACGACGACTCAACAGCATCATCGATCGTTCGTCATTCTACAGGTTTTCGCGCATTTTAATAAAGCAAACAGCCGCAGGGTTCTGGGTTGTCACCATGTTTGTGTCCTTGTCTCAGGTGCCATTGCGTGGCATAACTCAAAGATCGTTGGATCCAGTTCTTAATCAAATGCATGCGCGATCGCAGATCCCATCTCGCGATTCAGGTTTCCTCGACCAATGCTGGTACGGTATGTGCATGGTCTGTTCATAGATACAAATTTAAAGTAGTAGATACTTTACTGGTTGCGAAACCTTCCAATCCCAATTGACCGTGGCGACGTCATCGCAAGAAATGCCAGTTAACTCGCGGGAGACAAACAGGAGTCCATCTGATGTAAATCAAAATCAAAACCCATCGCGGTGACATACACACAGAGGGACTTCGAGGAAGGCCTGTCAACTGGTAGTCTGCTCGCATGAATTAACGGGGGACAGTGTGCGTTCAAGAGGGGGTTGCCCTCCCATTTTCATGCAACAAGAAAAAAGGTTATTGCGGTCTCAAATTCAGCATTTAGTGCAGAAGTTAATTGGGTGTTACGGGACCCACGCGAAAATAAGGAGAAAAGTAATTTTATTCAGTAACGAAATCGATAAACAGGGTGATAAATCATAATTTTAATAAAAATCCGGACCACTATATGAAACACGTTCCCATATATCTTATAACCATTTTGAGTTTCCTAATAAAAGTCTACTGAACCAACCATGCTCAAAAACCAAATTTACAACCTTTTCTTGCTACATATTATAAGCCTACAAATAAAACACGATTAAACCCTTTTTTGCGGTCACCTCCTTCCAAATCCATATGCAATATCCTCGATCTGAATTTTGCCGTGGTTTGTCCACCTCGTGACAGTTCGGTCCGCTTTCATTTAACTGGTGGCGTTGCATAGAATCTTCCTTTCGTTTAATTTGCGATTGCATATATGCGAGAAATAATGGCAGTCCTGGGAAGCCTTTACTGATCGTAGCCGTCCTCTTCATTGGCAGTTCACCGCTCAGTTGTTTTGGCTCCTTGTTGCTTCTGATCGGGATCCCGCGGATCTTTGAGCATGCGTGCGTGCATCAACATATATTTAGTTTCGACTTGGTTTCAGTTTCGAGATTACCGTAGGGACAGAGGAAAAAATTATCGCTGTTAAGGAATCGTATCCCCCGCACGAATTATTCATGAATCACTTCAAACTACCGTAACTAATGCCAACTTTCATACATAAATTTATTTCAACTAGCTTTTGTTGATTTCAGAGATTCCCACACTTTGACTGAATTAACCACCGTTCGAAATTAGGTGTAATTGCAGCCACGATACTCTCCCTAAAACTGCCAACCCTAGCCTCCAATCTCTTTGACCGCGGTTGCAAAAATTTAAAAGGGCATGCCGCGATCAGCTCAGGTTCCTATCAAATCGCCAGATCAGTAAATTGCTTTGACCGATTTTCAGGCTCGGGGCTTTTGGTCGCATTCGATTGAATTACGTGCGACTTGCAGTGACCAGTAATACGGTGACAAAATCCTCCCTGCAGCCTGAAATAAAAGATCTTTACCGGGAAAAAGGCAAACGAAAAACACCGAAAGTGTTCCTTTTTTGTCAACTCAAAACGACAGCAAAAGTCTTGAAAAGAAATTTATTGAAGGTCCAACACGACATATCAAGCAGTTTTTTTTAGCCGAATTTTCGCGAAAGTTAGGGCTGGTCCAGTCCTACTCCTGCCGTTCGGTTTTTATTTGTTATTGAAGCGAGGACTGAGTTTGGTGAATTCGAAATGTTTCTTCTTATAATTTTTTCCGTGATTGTTAGAATGCGCAAATTTTATTTAGTTTCGAAATGGACTACTTTAAAGGAGACGGAATAGGAGCTGATTTCTGCTTTGCTTGAATTATTGCAAGTGACTGCGCAAAAGGAGAACAAATAACCATGTAAAATAATGTGCACGAAATTTTGCTGCAGATCATTTGTTTTTGGGGCATTTCGGCGAAAAATGTCTAAATTGAAAACTGAAATTTATTGTCGTCTATTAAAATCTAAAAATTATGATCCGTAAAAATGCTGGTGAATTAAGTCTTACATATGAACTTGGTTTACACGAGATGAAGCTACTAACAGGGGAAAAGGGAACTATAAGAGGAAAGATCTTAAATGAAAACTCATATCATCCTCCTATATTTGGATCACTCTTGTTAGGGTTGAGGTGGAGAAGCTGGAAAATGTCCATGTAAAAAAAACAAGACCCGACCTATTCCGAAAACCAGGCAGCCAAGCATTTGAAACAGTTTTTCCATAACGCATCGGTGTCATACCGTCTTCTAAATATTATTTTCACAGTAATGCAACGTCGAAATCTTCATTTCCAGGTGTCTTAGAGTTTCGTTGCAGTATTTCAAGACTGAAAATGAACAAGAAGTTGAATTCTATCTCAGTGTTGCTTGTTGCCAAAAACGTCATTATGAGATCTCCAGCAATAAATTCTGTGACACTTGGGTCCGGAACCTATAGCATAAGGAGCATATGATCGAACTGAAAACTGGAAAAACCATAAAAAAGAAAATAGTATCTATGTTTGAGCTCTAGCCCCTAGTCAAAAGAACAAAATACCAATATTGAACCACTTACAACTGATGACGAATTTCTACTGCTGAAGTCTTCCCATCCATTCCAAATGTCATTCTCTATTAAATCAGATTAAAGATTTAGTCAACAGTGCCAATGAACTCTTGTTTTTCAATGAATTTAAACAGGGAAATCTCTCCTTGTAACAGATGCTAAGAACAAAAATAACATTCACTAAGGGTCAGCAGTCAAAAAATTATTAAGAAATAAACAATTCGCAGAAGAATCTTAATGATCCAAACATGAGCAAGCTGTAAGAAATTGCAAATATTTCAAGTACCTACAAAACTACAACCACGGGGTATTGATTGACAATTTCTTCTTACATATCTCTAAAGATAGGAATCGCTTTTTGAAATTTAAATTTGAAAAAAAAAAAAATGAAATTGGGCGTTGCCAAGTATAATATGCTCCAACGAAGTGCTGATGCTAGCATGTGCATGGCTCAAACAAAAAATTCCTGTTTTACAGTCGAGTTTCCACGATCCTGACTAGTACTGGCATTGCCTGAGGAGTAAAACAGTTAGTTTGCAGTGTAGAGTGACTATATCGTATGTACATACAGTGCCAACACGTCGAGGATTCGATTGATCACTTCTATGGAGATTTAGAACTATAGTTACTCCTGTGTCACCTATTTTCAAAAAGTTCGGGGTTACTTTTCATAAACATGTGAAACTATTCCGGCCATATGTCTAGCCTCAGTTTAGATCTGTGGTGGTGAATAATTATATTTGATGGCCAGTTCCTGCGGAAATTTGACTACTTCTTTTTTTGAAAAATTTTAAATTTGTATTTGTAAAAAAATGTATATGTGTACATCAAATCCAGCTTCAAAATTTACCTCTATTTATTAAAACACAATGAGACCTCGTATCAACAACTGCAGCGTACAGTTAGTCGCGTAACACTGACATAACCAAGGAAACACGGACACTTCGGTGGGGCGTTATAAAGAGAATGAGACGGGCACCCCATATAACAAATAAAGCGAGCTTTTGCCGATAGAGAGCTTGTGAATTAAACGGCGTTAGTGAGTAGCCAGCTCGCAATGGCTGGCTTTCGGTGCTTATATGCATGGGAGTATAATTTTTTCGGGGTAATTTATATATTAGTCATTGCGTATGAATAAAAGAATTAAGAAAATGTTGAGACACATCTCTCCACGCAATTATCTCCATGTTAAATTGGGAGTTTGCTCGAAATGTTAGTGCTACGGTCTGCTTTAACCAAAAACTTTTGTTAACTTTAAGCCGATCGCACAAAAATGTATACGCATAGCATAGTACAGCACATAGCACTGATGCCTAGGTTAAGAACGAGATTTTCTTCCCAGCAGATTTATAATAAATAAAAAACCACTAAATAGCTCTTTTAGTAGGACAATACTTTTGTATGTTGTAAAATATTTTGTCCCTGATATTGTGCCTAGTGTTACAAAAAATATGAATTTATTTGGAAAAAATGTAGAAAACCGTGAAAGATATATTTATTGTTATTTATTATTTATATTTATTTATTATTTATATTTCATCGAACAGCAATTAGCTCTGATTACTGAGGCGATCCTGTTTGGCATTGGGTCAATCAAATTTTTTATGATATCCTCTCTAATCTCCTCATTCTACACTTTTTCGATTGCCTGTTTCAACTCATCTTTATTCTTAGACTTTGTAATATTAAATTGTGTTTTCATTATCACCCAAGAGATTTCTATAAGATTTAAATCACGACAATTGCCTGACAATAGCAGCGCGGAGATCTCGTTTTCTGTTAGAAACTGCTTTACCTATCCAAAACACACAAAGGTTTAGGCAATAAAAGACAATAAATAAATGAATTTGTTTTTAATTCAATAAATTTTTAACACCTTTCTTTCTCAATATAAATTAAAAAGTAAATAGAAGATAGATTCTCAATAGAAGATAGTTCTAAATAGAACTTCCGCACCCATGAGTCTTCGCTGAGTTAGCTTAGCAAGGGTATATATTACTTACAAGTTGTAAGTGAAAATGGATAAACTACCAAAACTCCTAGAATCGCCGATTTGCCTCTTTGGCATGGAGCTGAATCATTCTGATCAATGAAGTCTCTGCAGTGTGCAAGATCGGAATTCGTTTAGGGAATCAAACCCTCTCCCAATATTTTTTAAATGTTTTTTCTGAATTCACAGTCCGATCTCCGAAGTGTATTTGGCCAATTCTAAAGCATGTAAATCATCCCTAGACCATCCTACTAGGTCTTTAGATACGCTTTTAGCAGTTTTGATCCGACTTTCCCAGGATAATCTCATCATCATGCGATCTAAACGCCGATATGTCTTCCTTTAAATTCCAGTTCCTTTCTTTCACTCTGTAGATCCCTGGAAAAATTTTTTTTTTTATTCTTACCACTATTTCGATTCTTCGCTCATTAAACATTTATTTGAAACGCAGTCTATTTGTCATAATGATAAGTAATACATGTTCAAAATTCGATACTCTGGGCAGAACTAAACTATTACTCACTGATAACATTTTTCTCTAAAACTAACAGGTATACACATACAATCTCACTATTTGTTGACATATTTAGGACCAACAATATAACAATCATAGGTGATGCAATTCGTAAGACCACGACTATACATTCGACGGGTGAGTCATGGAGGAACCGATAAGTGCTAACTAAGACATAATCTTCGAGCCACTAAAACAACTTTACAATAGTTAAAGGTAATACTGCGCAATGGCACTAGACTAAGAAGCGTGGGATTAAACCAAAAGACACGGCGAACCTTACATAACGCCGAAGCGAAGACGAGTAACGAGACGAAGAACGTTGGAACTTTGTTGGAAAATTCAAAAGGTGAAATTAATCCTTTTTGAGTTTTAAGTTTGTTTGATTTGGTAGTTATGACTGCATTCCGTCTTTGAAGTACAGGGTCGACGAGTTTTTTGTATTACTTATGGGCTAAAGCAAACTTGAAGCGTTATGGATAAAATTCTTTTTATGCTTTTTAAAGAGTATAATAAATTTTTATAATTTATTATACTCTCTAATAATAAATTTTTAATAATTTTAAACATTTGCTTTAAAAGAGTATAATAAATGCTTGGGGCGAGTAAAAATTCGAGTAAAAGCGAGTAAAAGAGTATAATAAATGCATGGGGCGAGTATATACCTAAGTCTGATCGTATAATTGCACACTATCTACATTCTACACAAAGTTGTGAACTTTATGACTTTTTTCAATTCATAAATATATCCAAAGTCACTACCTGAATACTTCCCGATCAAAAAAATTCAAAATGCCTCTTCTAGAGCTTAAAGTGTTAACAGCAACCACATTGATAAAAATCGGCGAACCCATTTGATCGAATGAATGGACCCATTTCAAGTTCAGTCTGGAAGTTGATATGGGTCCAAAATCCAAAAGCTGACCCAATGTCTGATTCTTACCCTTAAACAAGAAATGAAAAATCCTCCAAAACCGCATCATAAAAGACCCGCACCGTCCAGTTTAATATCAGGCGTAAGGAAATCTTACAAAGGAAGATGTCCTTATAGGTCCTTCTTATAGGTCCTTACCATAAAAAAAAGAAAAAGTCTCCAAGATGACATGAGAAAAGTTGTGTTAGAGGAATTTGATGCATTTGTGAATGCCCTTATGCCCACAAGCATGGAATCATTTCATTTACTTCGCAATTTTTTTTTTGCTTTTCGAATCCTAAATTCCAAAAAGGCTTAAAGGCTAAAGGCTGAAATTAAGCTAAAATTAGTTTTCTAGCACACGAAAAAGACCGTATTGGTTACTTTTTAATCAATGCAGAATATTCGATCTCTCTCAGCACTAGAAAAACAACTTTACCCCATCACGTCTTCTAGGTTTGGAAGAAATCTTCGGAGGATTTCAATGCTAAGCCGTTCCCGAGAGTCTAAATTTTGACTCATCTGAAAAAGATGCTAGATTTTAAATCCACACAGTCCAGTTAACATGCTCCCGAGCCCACTACAAGACGTTCTTACTGACTCTTTATGGATGGGTTTCAACACACGTACCCCATCTATTGCGAGCCTATTTCTAATCAACTTTGACGAGATTTGCTTTCACGTAGCTCGGATGAGACCGTTCATAATAACCAACAAGGTCTAAAATCAGTTTTGACGACTATGCAAAATGATGAAGCGAACTTCCAAAGGCGTTGTTTAACTTGGTCAATCAGAGCCTTCCTTTCGTGTAATGTTGGCTCTTTCTTCAACATTTTTTAAAATGCCGTGCCGCATTGTGCTGGCGTATATCCAGCCGAGGAAAAACTTTATCAGTAGCAACATTTTCCAGCGCTAAAATCAAAATACTGCTCGTTACTCCCACATTATCTTGTCTCATTTTATTCAAAAATGATTTTATTCCTTATCACGCTGTATTCTTCATGTTTCAATGAAGATAATTCATAAACTTTTCACTTTTTCTGTACAGTCTAAACATCCTTTGTCATTACGAGACTTAGAGAAAAGTTGTTATCCTACTCACTTCAAAGAACAAATGCGGAAAAAGCCATAAAATGGTCAGAGCTACTTCATTTCTGGAGCTGTTTTGAAGACAGTTCGTTTTTATCCAAATTTGCGTGGATGTCTACAAAAAGTCCATTAGCAGATTCCGCGGCAAAGAGTTTATCCATGCAAACTCACAGAAGCAAGCTCCTAATAGCAGAGTTTCAGCCAGAATAGTGGTGTAAAAAACAATGGAAAAGGCCAAATTTATTAGTACTTTCTTCAAAATGATAGAAAAATAGCGATTCCGGCGAGCCGACTGGAATTCTTCTTCAGGAGCTGCCAGTTGTTGTCACGGTCGGAGCAGCCTGACCGCAGGAAAGAGGACTCCTCATGAGGAACACGATGGAGCAAAGATCTTTGCATTCATCTCTAACAATCAACAGAAGTGAAAATTGAAATTGAAAATTGGTCAATTTTCTATCAACAAACCAGCGGGCTTAATATTTGCGGTCACCTAGCAATGCATATTCCATGTGCCATTAAAATCCCGTTAGCAGGTCTCTTTTGGAATACAGAAAAGTTCATAATGCCCCCTTCCAACCAATTTGCGCTGCAACTTATGATTTCATCGCCGAAAATGGTTCTTGGAAGTAACGGTTTCAAGTGCGTGTGTAGCACGCGCCAAAATTCAAATCGAGCTCGTATACCGGTCAAGTCAAAGAGTCAAGTGAGCGAGTGCACTTTTCCATTACAGCAATGCTGGCAACGCATTGTTGTTACCACATCGCACGGCCGGCGGTCTTTCTTCAGACTCACATATGAATATATTTCAGCCGGTGCCTTATGCTAAATTCAATTGTTCTATGAAGTTACTAGTAACGCGTCTGCAGATACAATTCGGTACCAAAGCATGTATTTATGTTTGTATGCTCGTACTTTTCGTTCATGACAATAAAATCATGAAGTCCTCCAGCAATTTTTTCGATATGAACTCGAACCACTCTCACTCACGGAGATTCCTACAGTCAGCATGTGACGATATGAGGATCATCTAGCGTTAGAGTGTGTTGCGAGCGTCAGGTAGTGCTTGTTCCTACTCACGATGACAAATGATTAAATTTTCATACAATAATCGATTGTTCTTGAACAGCTGGCACTGTGGCAAACGTCTCCGCGGAAGACCAAGAATCAGAATAAGTGAAGCCGTTGCGAGTAGCATTCCATGCACGATTTATCCGAGGTGATATGTGTAAACAAATAACGGCTTGACGTTGATTTACCTAGAAGGCTTCTGCACAAGTGGCATCCAGCAAATGGCTGATTAGCTGCTGGTGGTTCCTTCGATGAAGATTGCCACTGCCAACCAGCTTGCTCTCATTTACACATTTCGAAGATAAAGACGTCGTGTCAGGCTTCGATAGGCAAATTAGACGATTCCATCTCAATTTGCATACCACACTCGCTGAATAAATAAGCGAGTTGGAGTGAGGACGGTCCTCAGAATAGTCACCACGTGGTAGGCATCGTTACAGGACCGTGATACCCTTGAACTCGATTGGCTAATACTGCGCTAATGTATTCTTGTCGCCTAACTAAGACGAACTCCTGATGACAACATTCTACCATTAGTGCGAGGAAACGGATTGCCCCGTGAATACCCAAACAGCCCAACCATCAATGACAAACTTTGATGCCTATAATGCTGAGATGATTGCCTGGAACCGAGATTGCTAGGATGCTTCCCAAGACTAGACAACACACATTAGAGCTGGCGCAAACGAGCTAAGACAAATGTAGCTTCTAGCATGCTAGTCTGTGTCAGCGTCACTGTTGCTCCTCGACCCGCTATTGTTTAACAAAAGAATTTCTTGCATTTTCACAGACTTATTGTCGACGTCGTCTCCGTTGTTGTTGTTGTTGCTGTTGCTATTGTTGTCGATGTCAATCTTTTGTCGCGTCTCAATAAGAATCGTTTTGTCAACTACTCGATTCGTTGTTGCGCCTGCCATTTGATCGAATTGACTTGAAGCACAAATGGTTAGACTTGTTTTGCGAACAATGAGCAGTAATTAGCTATTAAATTGTACAATTGTTTCCAATTGTTATCAGTAAATTTTTGTCAATATATGCTTTACGCTCAGGCGCTGCAACGCGCAGGGAATTTTTTGAATGAAAGTTATGAATGAAATTCTAAGAGGAGAGTGTGAATAAGCTTGTTATTATAGTACGCCAACACCCAGAGGGAACAATTGTGTGATAGTGTTGGTAATTAAGTGGTATCAATTGTTTCGCACTGGGCGTATGTAAACCGAGTCAAGTCTACGTTTTTTTCTTCTGAAGAAAATTTGATAGCCTGAATAAATTATTGGATAATTTGTGATATTTATTGCTATTCAGTATGATTCGACATACCCCATCCAATTCACTTCATCTTTTAACCAAAAAGGATTCCACAGGATTCCATAGGATGAATCCTATTCAAATTTTTAGCACATAAGGATTCCAACGCTAGATTTCCATAGATTCTTCCTTATTTTAATGGCTGACACATTCACCTTTACAATCACAGAAGAATCTCACTAATCCGGTACTGTTAAAAACCAGGAGGTTCCTAGTTCCTAGGATCCTAGAAAAAAAAAAGATTATAAATAAACCAAATGTAATGTATCTACATATTCGAGTTCTTATTGGACAGGTTTTATTGTAACTGTAATATTTCTGAAAATTAAATAGTTTTAAATTAACCCTTAATTGAGAACTGCTTTTGCGCAACTTGAAGTCCCTGCTTAAAAACCTTTTCTCGCATATTTCGAAGAATTATAATATCCGTCACAGTTGTGCCGTTTTCTTCTCCCTAGTTATACAGGGGTTGAACCAATCAAATGCCTTATCTGGTTTTACTTTTACCGTTGTAGTAGTTGGTGGTTTCAATATTTCCACAAGGCCTTCTTCTTCTTGTAATGATTCACATATTTTTTCATCTGTCATAATTTGCTCTGACACTTCGATCCCTTCAAACCAAGAATTTAAAATTTTCTTCACTTCACTTTCTTTTCTCACTTTTTTCAACCAATCGGCAAAAGGTAGATTATCTTCAGGATTTCATTCCTCCGTTTCTTGTGATACGGCATTTATTGTAGGCCATACCTTTTTCATAAAGAGTAGATTAAGATAGTGGATTAGATAAAACAGACTCCCAAGCGTGAGCGAGAGAGAATACAAATCCATCAAATACAATTCTTTAAGTCTCTGCACCATCCTGAGATAAAATATGGATCAGCAACTTATTTTTGTACAAGGACTTTACTTTTTGATCGATCGGCCGCATTAAAGGTGTGCACTTTGGTGGTAGGAAAATGGTTTAGATATTCCCATCACTTGATTTAAGTTCTTGTTAATTTGGGTGGCTTCGAGCATTATCAAGTACGAGTAATTCTTTTATGGGCAAGTTATTATAGATCTTTTCATAATGTTCTTGACTCCTGTGGACAAATCTTTATGAACCCGTTCGCTAAATACCTCTCTCTCTTGAATGCTCTGGGATTTTGGCTTTACCAATTACTAAGAAACCCAATTTGTGTGTTCCAGTAGCATTTGAACACGGCATGAATGTAATTCTTTCTTACGAATAGGTCCGCTCGCTTCTTAAGAGGATACGAATGTTTTATTGGGCAACAGCCTCCAGAACAGACCACTTTCGTCTGCGTTATAGATTTGGCCTGAAAAAAGCCTAATTTCTCTATTTCGTCTTTAAAATGCTGGATAAATGATTGCACGATATGGTTAACAGACGGATACCAAATCGCTTTTTGAATTTATGTAGCCATCCATCCTTGGCACGAATATAATCTTTTTGAAATTTTTTCTTATAAAATTCGATTGCTTTTGCTTCCAGAATTTCTTCAGGTACAGGAGTGTGTTCGATCGCTGTTGCATGAACTACGTGAAGAGAGCATTTTTCATTATTGGACAATTGTCAACTCTTAATGTTTCAGTGTTTCCTGGTCCACCTGGTCCATGCGGTCTACTTTCTTATGCTTTTTTTCTTAAGATTTTGTATAGTTGCATGCCCAACACCATATTTTTTTGCCAGTTTGATTTCTTTAAACTGTCCATTTTAACTTTCAAATCTAGCGTCCTGCGTTTCCATTTACTTGACATTTTTAACCCTTTCGCTACGAGCGTTGTCTATAGACGACATCCGCTCGACGATCTTTGTGTACGAGCGTCGTCTATAAACGACATCCACACGACGTTCTGGATGTACGAGTGTTGCCTATAGACGACAACCACGTAACGGCCTATATAAAGTGAAATTTTTAATTTATAAATACATTTTTATTGTTAACAATTCAAATATCTCCAAATGCTATTGCATAACACTTAGAAAATCATATGATCAAGCGCAAGATAAAAATGCACCGAAAGGTTTAAGTTCGAACACAAGTTTACATAAGCGCGAGACACACATTTCAGCGTATAACTCGGTACAGTACCGCAACTCCGACGACACCGTTTCCCATACAGCGGTGTCACTCCGACGGGACGCACTGCCATAGCGAAAGGATTAATTTCACCCTATTCTCACTTTAAGAAATCAGGTAAATACGTACGCACGTTCACGCGATAAGTTTTGAGGTTAGACTGCAAGACGATGACGACGACGCGGCCATTGAGCACATTGGCGTAGAGGACCGAGGGAGTTCGAAGGAGCCAGATTTTTGGACGTATCGGTCTATTAAATGGCCAAATTAGTGAGATTTTACTGTATTTCCAACTCACTCTAGACATTCCTGAAATACTCAAATGTTTTTACAATTTTGTTCAAATTCAGTATAATTCAGTACAGTAATTTTCCTTGGCCTGAATTTAGATGTCAGCTGCACCTTCATCTGCTCCCATGTTAAATTTTTTTCCAAGATGTTGGATATATCTCATAGCGTCCCCTCGAATTTCATGTGTGAAAATTACCTGTAAGACTGATTGGCATCATTTTCCGCATAGAAATGATGTGTTTCCATGGCACCGTAGAATCCTTTTTTATTATAGTCTCCGCAGACAGTAAACATTTTCACACACTCAAACTTCTTGAAAATTGCATCTGGAGTCAGCTCGAAGCGGCTTTTTTTATAATTTCGGCTCAGGACTTTTTCTTCAGGCTTGTTTAGCCACCTCATTACTTCGCAATAAAAGAATTTATGATCGTCTGAAATTTATTTTAATTTCCGGCATTTACATAATGCGTAAGACCCTCTTCCTACTGCAGTGGATACTGTTAACAATACTTTTTTTTATATTCTAGACTTTTAAGTACTGCAATTGTACAATATCTGTAACTTTATTTAATTATAACTACTTTGTTTTTTGGGGTTGTGAGGTGAATGAATTTATTTATGGGAGTGTGGCGCATCCATGCTCGCGAGTGACTGGACAATCTACTAAACACTTCCCTTACCAACCTGAGAACCTTGCCTTGAATCTTTTGACACATTGTTTCGGATCATTTCTCATTTTACTGAGCTGATGGATCCGTAGATTGGTAGATGGATTGCTAGACAAGTGGTCCCTTAACTCAGACGCCTGCATCTCGTTTTAGTCCATTTTCCGTTCCAGGACTATCCGAACATTAAGTCCCAAGTAGTTCCATTTGTCAACAGCTTCAAGCATCACCCGGATTAAGCTTTCCGAGGTGAGCTCGATTGTTTCCTTGTAGAGGCCCTGTCACAGACTTTCTCATGTTTTATTCAAAAAACCTGGGCAATATCTTCTTTTGCTGGCCATAATCTGTAGCTGGGGTTTCGTGACATAACAATCTTGTGCAGGTTAAACTGAAGACACCCATTCCCGCTCAATAGCTAGGTCCGGTAGAAGTTAGTTTCAACCACGCAGTCTACTTCCCCCTCGTGCAATTAATCCAAGATCACTTCCAATTGTTGAGTGAGGGCTGTCGCTCCTAGCGGGCATACGACTCCATTGATATTTCGTGCCGCGCTGGTAAATGACATGGCGCTCTCTTGCTAGGGAAGCGGTAGGTATCAGGATGAAATAATTCTCACTGCCGAATGAAAAATGATCGGATATGATGATGAAATCTTCAGTGCTCCTCCTTTCTTCAACTGTAGCCGATCAGTAGTCCGAGATACTTAAACGCTAGCTTCGATGACCATCCTTGATCTAAACTGATCTAAACTCATCTGGCATTTCGAATCTCAGTACTTTATCAGTACAACGTGTCTTGCACTTGCCTGGATCTCAGATAGACCCTCAGATGTTGCATAAGATTACTCCGGAACTTGAAAAGCGGTTTACGACATTTCCGGAATGTGCACCCATTTAGCGGGGTTAAATGTATTCCTAACTTCGAGCGTTTCCTTAAGAACAATCCGTCGTTTAGCGCGACTCTATGCCTCTGACTTTCGGACCGTACTCACCACCTCCACGATCGCATCGATGTTGAAGCGCCCTGCCCAAAAACCGTATTGCCGAAGAGTTAGGTTCCGAGCAGCACGAAACGCGTCAGTGTGTCCTTGATGACTTTTCTCCAGCCCTTATCCATCGTGTCTAGCATGCAGAATGGTGATCCGAGATATTCCATCCCATTTGCTAATTAGCTCGAGGCCTCGCCACTTTCTATCGTTCTAGGAAATCCCTTTTCCGTATCTAAGTATTGTGTGAGCTAAGCAGAAAGTCAGGACAACGTTGATAGACGACCTACAATATTTTCAATGAAAGGACTACCTCTTCCAAATTTGACTGTGCGAAGTGTCGTCAATCAATTGCTGTTTCAGAGTATAAAGCATCAAACAGGGTGGACGACGAACAAAGCCTGTACTTTATCTTTCATCTTTTCCGCGTAGGGCACCCAGCTCCCGCATAAAAAACTTGAAGCTAAAGCCTCACGAAGTTCATCAGATTATTTCTCTTTATGGATGGTGAATTTGTTATCTCAGGGATTCTACGTCATTTTCAGTGGTTCGCTAATACGTTGAACTACTTATTTGAGTTCTGTAGATCTTCCATGTCGTTGCTGCTGATCCTATTTCTATCAAACGCTGCTATCTTGTTGTAGTTCATGCAAAAAATGCATGCAATTTTGGTTGAACATCGATGGTTTCTTATTGCTTTATTTAAATCATACATTTGCTTCCAGCATCATTCCATACTTAGCTCTACGTTAGGTTTCAAGTACTCGTAATGATTTAGTCCTTGGACATCCCACCATAAAAACAACATTCTCTTCTTCAGGTTCAAGCTTTACTTAGAAGTGGATGGGGCAGGCTGTCTGGGCTCGCAATATGCTCTTTTCCTTACGTTGTTTTTTTATCTGTAATCCATTTTTCATAACCAGGTATCATCCGGTCCATGATAAGTTCTTTTTTGCACCGCACAAGCAGAGGTATGCATATTACAATTCAACCTAATAATCCTAGCTTCCGTCGTAAATGGTTTCTTGAATTCAGATTCCCTGCAATCTCCGATATTGTCAAAAAGGGGTCTTGAACTATTATAGTCCTGTTAATGTCGTTATCGATCAAAGATGGCCGTCCTGAACCAGAATTGTCACTAAGGTCGAATCACTTGCTTCAAATTTTTGAAACCATCTTCTGCAGGTTCTATCACAAACTGCATCTGCACCAAAAACTTTCACAGTATTTCGACGCGCTTCGGTGGCATTTCTTCTTTGTTGGAATTCGTACAAAATACAGTGGCGTAACTGAGCTTTATGGATGCTCATGTTTTCACGATGGCGTCTGACTTAATAATGATGCTATCATAAAGAGAGATAGCCAAGTCTCTTTTGCTTTCATTTTAACCCAATCGCTCTCTTCCATGTCATTATCAATATTTAACCCTTATGTCAAGACAAAACTCTTTAGAGCGAATCTGACTTGATATGATTATCAATCATAGTGCAGTCAACACTCACCGAATGAGGATAACGATGAGCATCGAGCCCATATCCGAGCCTTATTTCAAAGATTCTTAAAAAAATGATACAATTCAGAGCTCACACACCTCTGCATTGCTTCGAATTTTAACAAGCAAGCATCACACATTCTAGCATGTGTTTCAGTTGAGCAAAGGAACATCAAATACACTGGATTAAGATTTAAGTTTCAATGGCGCGACAGACCTAATTTTTAAGGCTTGCTGGTACCATTTCATTACAAGACGCAGAAAGTGATTATTTTGTGTGAATGACATTTGGCCTGGGTTTCTACCCCCTGCTATCTGCAATTGTTGTTGGGAATAATTATGATTAAAATTGAAATTTAATGCTGATCTAGAAAAATTATTAATTATTCAATTTAAATTCAAATATGATTTGAAAATAAGATTTGAAATATCAATTTATTTTGTTTGTTTTTTTTTTCAGGTAAGTTGACTGCCTCAAATGAAGTTCGTTGTAAGTATTGCAGGACGAAAGATTTCATCTATTTTTGGTTTGTTTGACGATGTCAATTGGAAGGTTCACAAATTTCATGCAAAGTTTTGAATTTGAGCATTAAACAATATTATATTGTACAAGTATTGTCAGAAAAGTTTCAAAACTAACAGATCAAAGATTTTCCTACAAATCAATTTTATTTGTTTTACATATCCTCCGTTTAAGGCCGGAAATTTTTTCAACTCTTCCAAACAATAGTTTTCGTCAATTTTTAAAAAAGAGGCGTTTACCATCTTATCAGTTCCTATCTTATTAGACGCTAATCTCTGCTCTACTAAGCCCAATTTTTATGGTACAGGAATGCGACGATTTTCATCAAGGGAATGCGACACATGGTCAAACACTTCAAAAACGATTTGTGAATTTTAGTCAATAAAAAGAAAAGTGAAGCACGTTTAAATTCAGCAACTCAAAATTTCATGGTCCAAATGCTACAAAAGTCGGACAATTTCAAGGTTATATATACAGCCTCCAACTCATTTTTGATTTGCAAGGGTGTATTGCCTCTTAAGGAAAAATATTTATTGACAGCTCGAAACTCAATTTTTTTTCTAATTTTGTAAAAATCCATACAACGACTTACTCACGTGAATATCAAAGTACAACTGACCATACAAAACGGCTGGAATGTCATTGAATGTGTTGCAACACATTCCCTACCTCTAGTCGAAAAGTGCTACCATCTTCATTTTCAGGCCAGACATTTGTCAAACAACCCTCATCATATTTTATTAAGACTCAAATTAAAAAGTTAATTGTATTCATATCACTTGATAATGGTAAAATTTTTCTATAATTATTTTCCTTTATTATCTATGAGTCTTGTTATTACAGTGTAAGATTGCGAATACAGAGTAGATGCAATAATTTTCCAATATATATACTTGATAATCGCGCCATGATGCTTTTTAGGACGTAACACATAATTTATATTTCAATATTCAGATTCTATTTGTTGGTAAACATCTTATGTTTGATTTACGAATAAACACCACCTAAATTTATTATTTTATGATGAATTCCTTATGATAAACAAATAACGTACCCAGAAACAAAAATCAATGGAGATCCAAAATAGATCAAAATTATATGATGAAATACTGAGGACGATGGTTGATTCAGATCCTCGTAACAATAGAAGAATTATGAATGATGATTGGCTGTCCAGGATCTACTGTTCAGAATCATCAGAGCAGAGCAATCATCAGAGGAAGGCAAAGCAATCATCCACAGGCAAGGGGGCAAGAGGGCGCTTCATCAACAGTGTATCATCTTGTACGATGTAGACTAAAAAAGTCCTTGTTTGTGTGTGGCGAAATTTTTCTGGAATTATACGCTATTAGTTGGTTGAAACTAGTTAAACATTTACAGTCATAGTGTATTGTGTATAACTGGGACTGTTTTGTTCAATAAAAAAAAGGATCCCTGAACACGATAATCCTAGGTCTCACGCTGTAAACATTACAGAGGCAAAAATTAAGGGATCATAGTAAAATCATGTTTTGTCTAAGTCAAGAAAAAGAGCAGTGGAAACCCACTAGGAAAATTATTTCAATAGAAAAACTTAAAATGATTTTAAGCGGGGAATTGAACAACTGCTGTTAGGCTGCTTATGCTTGATGAAAATGATGGAAATTGTTTTGTTGATAAGAACTTATGTCTTCTATAATAAATGAATGTTTTCGCAACAAAAAAGGATCTCCCCCTCATCAAGCGTTTTTTTAGAGGTATAAAACTTACAACATAAAATACACATAAATTATTTTAATCGCCATGAAAGATAATTCTCTGCCGTGTTTATTTGAATATGATTTTGAGCATATGAGCATCACGACTGGCGCAGTCCAAACGAGAGGTCCAATTTTTGACTACACTAATCAATGTTTGGGGCCATATCTCCCCAAAAACGTGGCAAGTGTTGCCTTCCAAAGGACCAAGTATAAAAAATAGTCTAGCGGTTCTAAATCGGAAATCTGCTTCACAGCTCCTAACGGTGAAGTTGATTTCCTGTGACGGCTGCTTCACAGCTCCAAAACGAGAAATAATGCGCTTATCCAATGCTTCTGTCAATAAGTCGATGATTGCATGAGCTGTATGACATGTCAGCAACTAGTTCAAACCAAAGAACCCCTGCATTATGGAGAGTTGATTTCGGAATGAGAAAGTTATTGATCATGGCTCTAGAGCGGTCAACATTGACTGAAATTTCATTCCCAGCGGCATGTTGTTGAAGACATTTAGACCAATGAGCACACTGGCCCATAAAGCACATTAAACAATGATTATCTTCAGATGTAATGGTGTTTGGATAGCCGCCTCATCAATATAAGAAGCAGTAGCCAATCATCCAGAAATGAGCCTCATCATTCAAGAAAATTAACTTATTACATTGAGTTCAGCAGCAATTTGTTCTTCGAACCGTACACGGAATCTTTGCCATACCCGGTGGTCATTCGGCTTCGATTCCTGTATGAGCTGATCCTTTGTAAGCATACAATCCAAGATCCTTCTGTAAAATCTTGCATATTGTGGATAGGCGCAGGTTTAATTGTTGAGCATTATGTCGAATTCACTCACTTGGACCTGTAGTCATAATAAAATGGCAAACCAAACTGACTTTAAAACCAGTGGCAACTGTCACACCACAGGTAGCATTAAAAGTGCTATCAACTTATAGTTCTACACCTCTTAAAAACACCCTTTATATTTGCATAGCATGATGGCAGAAAGGATTCATTATCATGATTTATCATTTTCCCCTATGGCATGTCAATACTAGTCGGGGCCTTGCCCTACAGACGTGGTAACCTCCAACTGTTCGGTCCTTCGATCTTTTTTCTAACTCCTGACAGATTTATAGATGTGTGTATTGAGACTATTAAACGCACGTGGTTTCCATCATCGAATATGATTATGCCTGATGTTTGACAGTTCAAGTTGTCAAACAACTATTCTATGGATTTGGCCGTTACCGATTGTTGACCTGAAGTCAGATAGGAAATTATATTTTATATAATTTTCTTACATGTTTATAATTCCATTTTAGTAGTTTAATTTTACCTCAACTTATAAGGACTTTTTTTACCACATTAATCTTAGACCAAACTTATTCCTGAGTAATTTGATGTATGCTTTTTACTATCTAAAGGTGTACCATATGGAAGTAGGAACTGGGTAGGGATCGCAGGGCGGAGTCTTAGTAAACGTGAGATGTGAATAATCTGCGGTTTTTTTATCCTGCTTTCGTTAACGCAATTGGCTTGGTGATCAATTCTGAAGTTAGCCTGCTGCTGACTCAAGTTGGTGATCTGGGTTTTGTGTTCTGTGTCACCTTGTTTTGTCTATACATAGAATGATGGCTTGGTTCAAATTTTGCGAGGGTTAGTAAAGGTGAGAGTGTTTTAGCTAAGTGATTTAATGCGCGAAAAGAATGGGGAAGCGACGTTCTGGGATACTGCGGCAAACAAATTTTAACACTATGTATTCAGAATCATTTATCGATTTCTTCAAACCTTTCAAGCTAGTCCCTACCAATCATTGCATGATCGGTTTATTGTTTCACTGTGTTTGAGTGCGATGCAATAGTGTTTTTTGTTTGGTACTCAATGTTTCAACAGATACTTCCTCAATCTTATCCCCTAACTCGTTATGTCAAACAAAGATATACGATCACTTATGATTGCGTCTTGTCACAAACTCCAAGGTTTTCATGTGGATGCTTGGGGAATGCTTCATCCATCGTTCATCTTAATCCATCGTAAAGTTTCAGCACCTTTCTGAAAATTGAAGGGGACTTGACATCGTGTCCCTTTCTAATTTCGTAGTCCCATATTTCATGTCGAGCTTTGTTCGAATTGACACAATCGATGTTTGAATTTGGTTTATCCCTCGCCACAGGCTCGAAATTTATGTGTGTTTCATTAGGTCCATCGGGCCTTGCCTTATTTTTTTCGAAGACGCATTTCACGCGAACGCACCCACCGTCATCTAAACAATAGAAAAAGCTGAAGATGGTTGTATATTGCCTTAATGCGTCCTCGCCATAAGGCACTGCCCAGTGGACGCAAACAACAATCTTTGTGCACCTCTGGACCAAAGTTTAGAAAGGACAAATAGATAAGATTCTCCACAAAATTCGTCTTTTTCAAGGTTTCAAGGTATATGCCATCAAGGTTGACCATTAATGATGTAAAATCATTTCTAGGCTCGAAGACGTACCTAGAAAAATCTCTACAATGTCGGAACATTAAAAATAAATAATAGGAACATCAATAAACATTGATCACGATGTATACAATGTGTGATCTGCACGTTTTTCATATGAGAGCACTATACTATGCAGGAATAGGTCATTGCTTCCCACAACTCAAGTTGTTTCACCATCGTAGAAGGCATTATCGAATAAAAGAGCCATGGAGCGTTAAAATAAAGTGAAACTCCCAGCTATAAAATATATTAAATTCATTTAGTTGTAGTTAGAAAATGATTTAATCCTTTATTGAAATCATATAAAGGCAATAAAACCTGAAACGATAACAGAATCATCGCACAGCTCCTTTCAATTAATTAAAGCAGACCAAAGGCACTCATCACGGTATCTCGTACATTAAATGTGAACCCTTATGGCATTCTTTGTAATAAGTAAAGTGATTCGCGACAAGAAATCAGGCGCGAATAAAGTTATTTCAAATGTCTCCATCATCCCGTCGCTTCTAGTCCTTGCTTGCAACTCATTTTGCACCATAAATTCTTGAGGAACGCAGCAGATAATTATAATTTCTATTATGGCCATAACGTCTTTGACTAGCACTCCTTACGTCTTCCTTTCATCATATTAATCACGTCCTCAAATGTTATGTATGTTTGCTTGGAGCCCGAAAAAACTGTTCGATATTCATAGCAAGTAGTGGCCGCGGTACACTGTCCGCCAGTTTGAAGACAGCATTCCGAGGAACAATTATGATCAATCGAGGAGACAATGCGACGTGCGTAAACAGCAGAATGAACATGGATCGATCAAAGCGATCGATCGATTGGTCATCCTCATCATCATCATCAACATCATCATGGACATCATCGATGAGCATCCCGACAATTCAGAAAAAACAACAAAAAGGCAACGCCGCGTCACGATCATATCGATAAGGACCAGATCAAGGAAACAAAACCAAGTTGAGTGCGGCGAGCTAGGAGGGAAAACCTTGCAAAGGATTTTAGCTACCAATCAATCTTTTAGCACTCTGCGATCACCTCTTTTTGCGCCATCGCTCCAACCGAGATTGGGACAACGAGAAATCGGAGTCGCAGAAGATGTTATGGCACTGCAGTTTTGGCAAGATCGTTACAAAAATACCAATCATTCGCAAGTTGGAAGCATTGCATTTCATCACAACGAGGTGCACAAAAAGCAATTACAGGTACGTGCCTCTGTTGCACTTGTCGTTGCATTCTGCAAACAATAGAATTAACTGATCAACGACGAGTAAGTTACTAATCGATCCATGGCCATAGGACAAGGACGGTTGGGATAATGCATTGTTCCGCGCTGGTATAGTACGGCAAGTGTGTTTATGACAAAGAAGTGATAGATGTTGCTTCGATTTCAACACCTGCTGAATTTGGGAGATGGTGGGGACCATATGGTCCCAAGAGCAACCAAAACAGTGAACCCGAGTTCTTACGCAACGCTGAAATACATGAACATTTTTCAAAATGTTGTCTATGATGAACGCTTTCATTTCAATAAGGATTCATTGAGAAAGAATGTCGTGAACTTGTTTTGCTATTCACCCACGTTTGAGGAACCAGAGTGCCATGAAATAATGTGAACATTGAAAAGTTCTTTTCCAATTTCATATCTTTTGCATAAAAGTCTTTGTCATTATCCTATGAAGGAGCCCAAAATCTCTGGGAAATTGTTTCTTATGTGTCGGTTGGAACTGTGATACAATGTCCATCATTTTTATTGTTTATATTATTGATCATGTTGTTATGAGTTTCGGGGTTAACTCAAGGAATCAGGTAGAGTAGAACATACTAAGAATAAAAGTGAGCTGTTGCTTGTTGGGCGGAAGTTTTAGCCGTTCATGTCCCAGGAGTGCTCTTGCTTGTCAACACGGAAGACTTTTGCGTTTACGATTTTTTTACAAAGATTGGGGAAGACTGCAATCGTGTTTTTGTCCGAACTGATCCTCTATGTTTGTGGTAAATTGTAATGTGCAAGCGTATATTTCTACTATGTAAAGGACAAATAACTAATCATGGATACAAATCTTTTTAGAAGACTCTTTTCTTTAGCGATGTGTTCATGTATTTATCTGCTATCCTGGAATAAGGTGCAGCAAAACAAAAAAATTCTCGGATTCGAATTATTCGAAATTTTGATTTTATTGTCCTTAACAGTTGCGTTCAGTTGATACAACATTATTTCTTATATAAAATGGTAAAAGGCTGATCGAAATACAGGTCTGTAGCATACCTAGCGGCTAGAGCAAACATGGTGGATTTTCGTGATAACAGTTACTGACTATAATTCCGTATGATATTGAAGGGAATCGTCACAAAAACGAAGTATATCTTTAAAGCATTTAAAGACGAAGGGGCGGATTGATGGGTATTAACACGCTCTTATATCTTTCATTCATACACATTGAATAAAATACACTCTTGAACCGACAAAATTATTCTCACATACATTTATTCTCAGAAAACTATTACTAGCTCGTCTTATTTCAAAGCTCAAAGTTGCAAAGCTCTCTATGTTTCAAAGCTCTTTATATTCGCTAGATGGGATAGTCGGATTTCTTTCTTGTAATGTCCATCCGGAACGTTAGCGCTTTTTGGTCATAACACTGGTTTGAAAGCCCTAGGACTTACTTAACACGGAGAAGAGAATTGAAATCGACCGATCAGTAGTTAACTTTTGGTTATATTACTTGGAAGCAATGGGAATGCATTCGTGTTGTATAATTTAGTTGGTAGACTAAAGATTTTGCGTGAAATCAAGTCCTGCATTTGATATTGAAACTGTGTTGTTGAAACTGTGAATGTTGAATATCGCATAGAGGCAAACAACTTAGTCCGTATAGTGGAGAGCAAGCGTTTCAATAGAGCATCTAATTCCGTTCTCTAGAGTCGTATTGAATGATAAGAAAAACTCCAGTTGTTTGTTGTGTTTTGGCTATTCTACTAGTGCGGTTTATCCATAACATCGTTTGCTTTGAAAACCCTATGACCCATCGCTTTTGATATAAACTCGTACTGCGTTATTTTTTAACGACGGAACTATCTGAAATTTTGACACATGATCTGGTATGCATGCAGAATCAAGAGTCATATGTGCATTTATGGTTATACTTATTTTTAACAAATCGTTAATTAGTTTCACATTAGATCACAATCTGCGAGTTTCCTCTGCATACCTTACAGTTATTAAACCGGCATTTCTGGTTATCACGGAAGCGATACCTGTAGTGCTTCATGCTAAGGATGGCGAGAGGATCTTCATGTGTGGAGGGAAAAGGTTCTAGGGTCTACATGACAAGAGCAGAGCCCGCAATAGGGCGGGCATCCTGGACAAACGAGAAAAGAGGCAGATAGACTAACCCTGAGTGGACCTAGGGCCGTGGCTTAACCGACTCACGGCTAAACTAATTGCTACTTGACGCAGCTTCTCAGTAGTTTTTTTGGCCTCACCTACATGAAATTGGAAATTGATGGTTTTCTGACTGGGTATTATACCCCAGAATCACGGATGATATCTGCCACATCTTTCTCACATGTGAAAGATGGATGAGATAACACAAACTGAACTGTGTATCCCATTATTTTATATAATGTGTACTATACGCGACCGCAGTTTCAGGCTTCACTGCCTAATTTCATATAGGCTTCTAAGAAAGCCACAGCTACGTAAACATTTGCCCATAGCAATACAAAAGTAGATGACGAGAAAAGGAAGAGTTATCTACTACAGATTCAAGTTATTTAAATGGTGATCGCTATGACTTGCCATGCTCTTTTATCAATCTTGTAGTATAACCCTCCCTAGGTTGCAAATTGTAATAGAAAATCATCTTTAAAATCATGAACTTATCCTAACGTTGATTTCACGCAAATCTCATCAGCATATAGGCAGTTTTTCCAAAACTCTTGAAATTGAAAATAATTTTGAAATAATTTGTTGTGATAAGAAGTCGGATCGCAGCACGAACAAAATCTTTACAACAACTTCCAACGTGGTCTTGTCAAATGCAATTGAGCAATGTCATATCCCAGCAAACGCATTCGAAAATGATATCAACTCGTAAAGGTTTTTCAAGACAGCTGTCATATCTGCAACGTAGGTAGCCACTGTTTCCTTACAACGGAAAACAAATGAGTTGTCCGTCGTATCATCATGACTTGATCGATTCCGTTTGACCCGTGGCTTGTTTTGACAGCCTGAATATTACTTCACAAAATATTCGACGGACTTAATCCGTCTTGATGGTGTACCACCTTCCTTGATGCAGCGTTGGTAGGGAACTAGTTCTGTTTAATGTCCATTTTAGAAATGGAGTGTGGGAATAACTGCTCATTTTATGACTCCTGGTTGTGTTTTTGCCAGTTCAGCAAAAGAAGTATCAGAGTCCAACTCCTGTCGGTTAAGGAAGTCGGCTCAGGAAGACAATTTGTCTCGTTGGAAAAGCACCGCCCTTCGAATATGTGATAAGCAATTTCCAATATCCAATGATCAACAGCCCAGAATTCCACAAAAAGCCATTACCCCGCCTGAAGGATTCCGTCGTAATAAGTGGGGGAACCTTTGTAGAAGTTGAACGTTCCTTAAGAAGGAACCAAAATCTACATTAATTTACTATATTTATGAACCGAGTAAATTTTCCTTATTGTATCCCTCTCACTCCCAGCGATTCTCCCACTTTGCAATCTCGAAGCAAACTATGTGACAAAGTACTTCCTAGAGCTCGGATTAGTGTTCATTTTCTCAGTATCCGTTGTGACGGCTTGAAGTATTTCAGGGTCCAAGACAACGCTGTACGCCATGAGTCAAATAACCAGATTAAGGATTTCTCAAGAAATAAAATTCTGATATCCGTAAAAGTTAAGCTGAAGACAACCGTAAGCTCTCAAGTTGCAGATCTACATTCACTTAGATGACTATTGTAAGGTTGTTGTTGTGCACCTTCTGCTAAAACCAACCCATTAACTTAGTGACTAGTGAATCCAGGTGAATATTTGGTTATAAAACGCGGAAACCCCATTCTGTACCGAAATTCTACTACCATTTGCCTTCTGTTGAAACCCGAAGTTGGGCTTGGAATTTGGAATGATAATCGGGTTTTGTGCGTTAGGTACTCAGTTTTGAAGGATAACTAGGGTTGATGACCAGTAAAACCGGGAAGTCGAAGGTTTTTTGAAGGGATTTTGGTGTCACTGATGAAGACGATGATTTTAATTTATGCCAAAGCCACAACTTATAATTCACTACATCTCACTTTCTTCAGTGCGTACATTGTGTTTTCGCTGATCACAGAAGGAAATCCAACATACAACTAAATCGAGTTACATCGGGTTACCAGACGATGGGCATATGAATAATATATACGTATAGATGGAATATATTAAAGCAGGGTACTTGGATAGGCTCTAGTGTATCGATGAGGGTAGGCTAGGCTTGTTTCGCCGGCCCCAGATCTTCACCCTAAAAAGATCTAATATTGGATCTTGTTTTTGGTTGTCAAATACATCTGAGTGGATAAGCCTAGACCATCGCATTGAAGTTATCCACTTTCTCTGAAATCTCATCATCGACAAGAGACTAATGCACGGTTCCAGTTTGAGGTATATTGAAAAACTCCTCTATGTAAAAAAGCTGAGGTGTATACTAGAAATCCCCTAGCATTCCCTTTCTAGTATTAGCTAGAAAGGGAATGCTAGGAACGAGATACCTTCATCACCAATGCCTCTGAAGCTCCAGTATACATTTTTAAACCATCAGGACTGCCAGGCTATATATGCCACGCGATTTGTTGGAAACAACTCTCTCGCTTCTTTCTGGCAAGAGCTGCCGAATTCCGTTGAAAATGTCTACACGCTGCTTACTCCATGTTTTGTACGTTAAAAATACCATCGTTTTCACCTATGCAAAACGTGCAGTTTTGTTCGTGACATACCAATCGTGTGCAAGTAAAGCCAGGAGCATCCATTTCCGCCCAAGAATTGAATCATGTAGAAAGCAGTCTCACCATGCACTCGATTGAACAACGATTTCAGGCCAGGGATCACACATACTAATGAGTTTTCTGATGGCTACCAGGTCCTTAGAAAGTCCTTAAAAAGAAAGATAGACTCTTTTTCCAGTTTTTCTAGCCCATATTTTTTCCAACTCATATTACTTTTTTTCTAGCCGTTTTGATGTTAATACAGGATATGTTCGATTTGATTTTGTGTTGTGATCCGTGAAAATCGCAAAGGAATAACTCTCGAAGTACCTACCCTAAAACCTGTCAAAAAAGCAATATCGAGCACTCGTTTCCACCCTTCTTGACAACAGATATACAGTGGTCGTGTTCAAGTCACGTAAGGAGTTTTTCTCTCTGGTTGGTATCATTGCTTTCATCAGCAAATCCACTAACTAGAGCGTCCTTCTTCATGGTAGGATCAGGTTGGTAAGAATGCTTCAGGATCAATAAGAATCTATACAGGAGTGCAGTTCTACACATCATTGCAAAACATTTTAAATTTTTATCCTGAAGCTTTAAGGAAATCTTAATCTTCTAAATTAATCGAATGGATTGTTTTATAATCTTTAAACAAACTTTTTTGTGGTGATCTGTAATGTTGGAGGATATACGAGGAAAATTCAAATATTTTCTCTAAACATATCTGTACAAATTTAATTTTAAATACAAAGAAAAACTTTAAAATATCCTCCAGTGCATTTGTGTCAACTTTAAACTCATAATATGTTCAACATATTGAAAGATACCATTTTCTGAATATTTACTAAGGGACCTAGTCAATTGCTTGACAACTGGCGAAACAATCCATATTCCAAACGTAATTAACCGCTTTCAGTCAAGCTAATAAACTTTTATAAACGTATTTGTTAAAACAAGAAATGCTTCTGTGAGTAATAAAGTTGCTACTAAAAGGAGGAGTAATAAATGTGTGGTCATATCCATGGCCAATGTGCTATATCTTGGAATTCAAACAGTTTAGACATAGCGTAGCACGAACATAAAAGAGGCGCCTCAATAAATAATAGTTTTGACAAGATTTTTATCAACTTGATTTTGTCCAAGTTTCACATATGTTTTAGTAAAAATGTGAATATGTAAAAAAGATCATTAAGCCTCTTCCGACAAGTTTGCCTAACAAACGTTTCAACTTTCTTGCAAAGCTAACCATGATCCAAACCATTTTTAATGAAGCCAAAATCACTTATTTATTTTGAGTGTGTGTGCAAAAGAAATTAGGTGAGTGAGCGGTAAATTGAGGTTCCTTTAAGCCTGCCCATTTGCAAATCAGGAAAAACCTGAACTGAGTCTAAAGGATTCGTTGGAAAATTTAATTATTTTGCTTAATTTCTGCATTCTGTTTCGCGTTTTACGTTAAAATATTGAAAGATGATAATAAAACTAATAATTCATGAAATTAAAAAAAAAATGCTTCTTGTCCTAGCTCAATAAATCATGCTCGAAAATTCGAAATCCTTTCGCTTACATGCCCGCAAGCTCACCTATGCTCTGGAAACCATCAAACCGCCACCGCAAAACAAGTTCTTAAAGATGTTGAGAAGAAATCTTAAGACGGGTACCGTTTTTCGCTTATGCTAACTCTTCCTGATAATGTTGCGGTGTATGCCATGATATGCGAAACTATCTTTTTCTTCAACCTCCCGAAAAACATTAAACGATGCGATGCGTAAGATAAGCTTTAATAATAACTTTTTCGGTCTTCTATTTGTTTCTACTATTTTTCTTCTTTTCTTCAAGAAAATTGCCCGAATGCCGTTCTTGATCTTGTTGTTGTTGTTGTTGTTACTGCTGCTGCTGCACTTATTGCTGGAGCAATTTTGTCTTTCTTATTTTCGTCTTTTCAAAGTTGAAGCTTGGTCGTTAAGGTACGGTGCTGTACTGTATCTGACACTGGAGGTCTTTGGGGCTGAGGTCCACTCCGGTTGGCCGGACATACGAGTAGTACATGGTATTTAATATGTGCCTCGTAGAAGGCACACGTTTTTCGTGTATCACATGCCCGCAAGACCTCTTAAGCCGACCAGGAATGAACCAAATCACATCTACTACTCACATATAAAATGCGACCGGTTCTTTTTCATTTAATTTTGGTTTGCGCAACTGGCTATGCAATCTTAAGACATTACTGAATTTAGTATCTAGATCAGAAACGTGGCTCTGGTTTTGCGCAGATAAACATGGTTCACTACTTCAAATTTGTTCAAGCGAATTGCTCTGGATCGTAATAGTTTTGACTCAGAATAAGATATCGCGGCAGGCTGTGAGTTTTTGAAATGTTATCATTTCCAAACTGAAATGCTTTTTTCAATTCAGAACGTTAGTATGCAACCCTTTGTAGTACATGGAAAAAGGATCATTTTCTCATCGAAAATTTATAAAATAAGTACAAATAGAAGCACATAAAGCGAACCAAAATTGCCTTCAAGGATGAGACTCAGCCTTTCCGTTCTAGATTCAGCACATTCTGGAAATTTTTTTGGATGTATACGTCAAAAAAGACCATGGGAAAATCATCTTTTTCTTTTTTGTAGCTTGCATGAATGCTCATAGTTGGCTCGCAAAATTTCTTTCCTCTTTACAATCGTCTTATGTCCTTAATTCTGCGACAAGCAGCCTTTGATGTACGTAATTACTCTTGAAATTACGTTCTTGTTCTTGATTCAACTTGCAACTTGGAATTTATGTAAACAAATTCTTCAATCATAGCATAACAACAGTACCGAGGGGCATCGCACAAGAGGTACGAATACTCCATATGGCAAATAAAGAGAGCTTTGCAAGATAGAGAGCTTGAAATTTCAACGACTTAGGCGATTGGAGAGATTACGATGGTTAGGTTTCTGGGCTTAGTTGCATGTGAAAATATTTTTTCTGGTGGTCGTCTGGGAAATGTGCTTGGAAAATTGTTGGATTGGGAGTTTATTAGAAATTTAAGCACTCTTTAGCAGGCACATAATGCTACCAATTTCCTCTTCTATTTGAATTTTGAAGACTTCTTTGGTACTTTGCACTATTTTTTTGGTAAAACTGACACCACGTCTTAATGTGGATGATTTTCCTTTTGCTAAAATTTCTTTTTTTTTTGTTATATTTTTATTTATTTTTTTCATTGCGTTTTTGTCAAGAGATGCAAAACGTGGTTCAGTGGCACATATTTTGAGAAAAACTCATTTGTGTAGAGCATGCGTTCATCCTCTCTCAAAAAGTAAACCAGAGGACTGAATTTCATAAGGCAAAAGGCGGTTTCTGGAATAAATTGTCCTGCCAATGTGCCTTGTTGCCATTTGTGTTATAAACTCTACCCGGGAACTACTTTTTCTCTTGCTATGAGTTCAGGAAAAAAGATTTCTGTTTTACCAAATCGAAAGTAATATTTCGATTGCTGTGTATGAGCGGCATTATCAGGCTATATAATGGAGGTATAGATTCTTCATTTTCAACCGATGGTACAGCACGAAAAATCTTTCGGGTCACTTGTCCTTGAAAAAGCTAGCTTTGATTAGGACCTTCCTTTGCTTTCGTCATAACTAAATTGATGTCAAATTTTCACTTCAAAAATTTCGAGAAACAATTGGCGATTTTCAAGCATATTTGAATGAAATGCTCGTTGGCTTTAGGGGAAATACTTCTATACCCCGCTGAGCCAATAAGTGAAACCAACTGAAATTTATTGGCGACCAATTGATGGGTCCAATGTTGACGAAGTTGCATAATGTATAATATATACATTATGCAAATCTTCAAGAGAAGAATAAATTAGTTTTCTGTATTACTTCGCTCAGTTAAAATTCAATCAAATCATATTCAAGACCTTAAAAGCAATTAAGGAACGGTTGAGAAAGTCCAAGCTTGAAGTGATGTTTGTGAATACTAGCATTACCTTACTGAAAAGGATAAGTCCATCAAACAGTATTTAGCAATGACGGTTGACTCTAAATTGGCCTCATAATGCAGGATTAAGATATGGCGGATGGATTCAGACAACAGGCGGACCTATTGGGAGCACATTTTGGAAGATATGAAACAAGGAAACACCGATAATTTTCTTCCTGATCTAATTTGCCGGGGACTTACCAGGTGTACGCATATGTTCTTTCTGATTTTTTTGAGCAAAAAATAAGGTTATTTTCTAAGGAAAAAAATTTCCCTTTATTTCCAAATTTTTATTCAGAATACTGGCCGCCGCTTTCTACACATTTCTCCAATCTTTCAGGAAATTTATCAATACCATACCAGAAAAACTGTTAACCTTGTGCGGCGAGCCCTTCGTCAAGCCACTTTCCGATTTCCTCGAAATCGCTGGAATGCTGCTCTTCGATCGTGTATCCAAGAGGTGAATGCACAAGGGTAATAGACAAACGGCGCCAAGTCTGGGAATCACGGCGGATGCAGGAAGATGTCCCATCCACGCAATTTCACTGGGTCTCTCACTTTTTTAAACAGTGTGCGACGGCGCGTTGTCCTGTAACAAAATCACTTCTCCATGTCTTCTGGCCCATTCCGGTCTTTTTTTGGTTAGTGCGTGGTTCAAATTTATCATTTGTTAACGATCTTTATACACAATTTCACTGTAGTCCCACCAGGCAGAGTGCATGGTCTTCATGCCGAGGCCATTTGGCCTTGGTGTTGGGGGACCGGCTTCTCAAGAAGAAAGTCAAGATTTTTTCCGCTGTGGATTTTCAAATAAAATCAATTTTTCGTCACCCCTCACAATTCGATGCAAAAATGATTTCCTTTTGTGGAGCCGAAGCAGCATTTTACATGTGACATTGCGATTTTCCATTTGACCTTCATTCAAATCGTGTGACATATTTAATGCTTCCGCTAGTTGCAGTTTAGTTTGAGTTGGGTCACCACCCATTAACTACAGCAATTCCTCCTCTTCTCATTTTTGTGGTCGACCAGAGCGCTCACTGTCTTTCACGCTCACTGAACCCATATTTCACATGTCTAAATTGATGGAGCGTGTCATCTTTCACGATCACTCAACAGCCATTACTTTTTGGTTAAATGGGAAAAGTAATGCGTGTCGCAAATGCTCTTTTTCAAACACAAAATTCAACATGATTGATCAACATATAAAACAAACACACGAATTTTGGCGATGTCAGACGATCGAAATTGCGTATCTGTCAAATTAATACGCTGCCACTTCTTTGCTGCTGCTATCTGTAAGCAAAACCGGAAAAAAACTTCTGCATACAAGTGATATAGAGCCCCATGCCTAAAGTTTAAAGCTGTTAGAATCAGAAAATATTCACACCAGCCATAGCAAGTCGTCATGTAGGTTTACCAACTTTCTTTATCACGAACCACATGAAAACCTAATTAGACTCATGATAGAGCTCACCATGTTTGCATTTATACGCCCTCTTTCGCCGCATTTTCTAAGACTGGCTGCCTCTGAGATCAGATGGAAGCACTCCATGTTCAATTACCTTAGCATTGAAGGCATCCTCGCAAAAAGATTACCTCACTTTATTCGACAAAACGGGCTGCGCTCGAAAGACTCATTCAGCGTAAGGAAGACAACATCAGCATAAGCTTATCTATCTACGATCGTGATATTTGTTCCTTACCACATGAATGTTATCTGCTGTAAACGTTCTTACCGTCTTCTTTATTTATATTGGCTTGACCACAAGCCAACTTTTTGCCGTATGTATAGGAAGGATACTTTCACTCATTGAATTAGGTCTTTGCAGCTCGATTTCAATTTCCAATCAATTATTACCAGTGCGTCAGTGCGTCAGTGCGTCAACGCTAGCTTATTCTTCCTGATAATTTTCTTCCAAAGTTTTTCTTTCAGATCAACGTTAGCAATCCTTTAAATTTACATGAATTAAACAAACATCGTTTAAATTTACTTCCTTTGAATTTACTTGGATCAAACAAACTTTCTTTACAAAATTTTCCCCAACTGTGAGATAACCCCCCCCCCCCCCTTCTAACCTTACGATCCCAAATACCAAAAATCTTAAAGACGCACTTGAATAACACGAAAGCAACAAAAAAAAAACGCACGCAACCGGTTCATTCTTAGAGAACTGTTAAAATGGACTGCACTAGCCAAGGAATTGAGAAAAACCAAAACCAACTTTCCACCCAAAAAACGACAAAAGACCACAGACAGATGATAAAACTGATAACGAATCTCAATATGCAATACCACACCTTTTACCTCCCCGAGGATAAAAAGTTGACCACCGTTAGGCAAGGGCTTCACGGACTTAGCTGTGAGCAAATCAAGGAGGACTTAGAGGCTCCATTCCATAGAAGTTTTGCCCATCAAACTTCAATAAGTAGCCATCAAACTTGGCAAGATCCTTCTCCGCCAGGGGAAAACCATGATATTTAATATAAGACATGTCTGTCACCTAATATGCCAAATTGAAGACCTGAAGCCCCAGAATGGCTTGTCGATTAGCCCTAACTGCCAGCAATTCCGAAACCCATCCGGCAATCGCCATGAGCAAGCGGTATGTCTGATAGGCTCCACCACCATGAACAGTGTAAAAAGCCAAAAGAGCAAAGCTGCGACATATGAAAACGGCAAGTGCGAGCATCCGGCTGATTACGGGGACTGTCCTTAAAAACCCGAGGAGGAAACAACCCTTATGAAAGCCAGACTATGACTATACTGGGACTCAACAAATGAAAGACACCCGGCGCGGACATGATTACAAATACAATGCTTAAATGGCTTCCTGACAACATATTAACAACAATAACAAGTATCATACACAAAGTTTTCCAATTGCGGAGGTACTCCATAACGTGGAAACTAGCTACCGTAATAGTCATAACCCAAACCAGGTAAAATTCACCAAATCCCCAAAAGTTGGAGACATATCAGTCTTCCCATCTCCATTTTCAAGAGAAGTTGAAAGGGCTTTTCTACGTAAGTTTCTAGAGACGACCGACGATAAAAGCATCATCCCCGACGAACAATAAAGTTTCCATACCGAACATTCCACTGAAATCCAGCTCATCATTACTGTCCAACATATACGCTACGCGAAGAACTGCACCAAATCAACAGGCCTCGTTTTGTTACACATAGCAAAAACTTTCGATAAAGTCTAGCAAAGAGGATAATTTTTCGAAATACATGAACTTCATATTTCACTTGGAGTGTTACAAATTATTCACGCATTTCTCAAAGGTAGAATCTTTCGTGTCAGAACTTAAAAACCACCTTTCGAGCATGCGATCAATCGAAGCAAGAGTTCCGCAATGATCACCTTTTCCACCAATTCACTGTAGTCTTTACGCTGCGAATTTGCCTAGTCTGCCAAAAAGCGTACGCTTATGCTTACACACAGATGATACGTGTATATTCTACACAGATCGACAAGCAGAAGTCATAGCGTCAAAACTGCAAATCTCCATCGATATTCTCCCTGAATACTTCTACATGTGGAAAATAAAACTTAACAAGGACAAAACCCAGACACTGTTCGTCACCAGAAAGAAACAGCATCGCTCTGGCTTACTACAAGTCGATGACCAACAGATAGCATAGAACAGGACAGCAAAATACTTAGGACTAATAATTGGCCAACGCCTTTCATGGGATCACCACAAACAACAAAAACGACTACACTAACCAAATCCTCGCATCCTTTTAATCAACCCTCAAATCCGGCCGCCTGAACATGACCAACATAAAACTAATATACACACAAATCATACGACTAACGTTACTCTACGGCAGCATTAAATTTTTATTAGACATCGAAGGCAAGTGAAACATAAAGAAAGGTGCCGAGATTGATCGGGTCTATTCCGTGGTGTATTAAAAACGTGGACATACACAAGGACTTCAGCCCCGTACAATAGAAAAGAACATACGCGGCAGTGCACTACAACTTTTCGACCAAATAGCTAGACACTAATAAAACCATGGATTTCATCAAGATCCCCAAAAAAGGACCAAAGATAAATTATCCAAGCATAAGATCCATTACAGACAGAAACTAGTAAAACGCCTTTAGATTACAGTGAGTGTAATAACGCTCACAGACAAGATTGGAGCAAGAGTGCTCAATCGCAATGGCTGTAAGGGACCAAATACTCCAATAGAGTTGCAGAGGTATTGACGATGATAGTGTTCTCCATGGCATGCTAAACCACATTGATCCATCGCATCAGTCACTCCTTTCCACGCTAGTCTGAGATGAGTTCCCCGGCGAGCTTGGACCTGGATGGAGGTTACAGCCCATTATCACCTGAGCCGCATTTTCGTACTGATGCGCCTTTTTTGTTGCCTGCATCTCCAAATAAAACAATCGCCAAAAACGAACGTAACCAAAGGATGTGTAGACCCCAATGCAAACGTCTAAATGCTTAACTAGATGCTTCAATTATCGACTCTTTACCGGCCATCAATTTTCCTTAGCCCAACATAACATTTAAATTTCCTATCATATGCAAATTTTAATGAGTCTTCCAAATCGGCTGCAAATTTCCGTGATATCCATTACGATCTCCATCCCAACTATCTAATCCACCCACATTTTGCCGGATGAACACATCTGACAATAAATTTAATTTAACAAATCGTGTTATATAATCATAGCGTAACCTTGGCTGATGTCGCGCACCATCTCATTAAAATCTCTGGAATAAATTGAGAACGAAGTCATGCTTAAATCCAGCTAACCTTTGTCGTCTTTTGCATTTTGTTTACTAACTATATCGTCATATGGGTGAATTGGTGATTTTTTCTGAATCGAATAAAAAATCGCAACTTCCTCTCGATTTACGTAAACGACAGGAAATTACAAAAATTAGTCACCAATTGCCATAGTAGCGCAACGATAAAGTTTCAAACTAACTACATATGTGTGGTAATCAAACACATATGAATGTCGTCAAGCCCAAATTAAAGATAGAATCAAACAGTTTCAAGTCTGGCGGCGTTGAGGAGACCTTGTCACCAAGTGGCAGCTTACAAGACCGTGTAATTTAGACGCAATCATATATCATTCCAAGATGGGCCCCGAAGTTGGCACCTCGAGAAAAAGATTGACGACTAATCACAAACGTAATTTCATATTTGGAAACAAGATTGCAATGAGAAGAGGTAAATGACAAGAAAAGTGGGCAATTTGCCCTAGTGCTGCAGTAGACGAATGTGTTTCACGTATCTTTCGGATTTCATGACAATTCTTTACAAAACTTTGGGCAGAACTCTAAAAGCTCGTGCCTTCATATGTTATTCCCAATCTCATCTTTGTTGCATGCTCCAGTTGTAGTAACTTTCCATAGGTCGCTGCATGGTTGCACAACCTGCTATTCATATAGGTCTTCACCATCTTAACAGTGTCCAGGTCGCTCTATTTACATGCATATATGTAAGTGACTTACTGGTAACGTACGAGCACAAGCGGCATCACATCAAATAAGGCAATCATCTCTAAAATGTTGGTAATCGCAACATAGTTTTAAAACTTGACTTGGCGACTTCCTAAGAAGTCACAAACTTTAGTAGTAGTAGTTTTCTTTTTTTACCTTGTTTCCTCTGAAAATTCGCCGGCATACGACAGACTGACCTAGAACGACACAAAGAATGGATAGCCAGTACCATGGATGGCCACTAAAATAAAGAGATCTTGTTAACCCTGCGATGTATACTTAAGCAAACGCCTTGGAGTGCGAAAATATTGAAGTATTGAACTCTAGTGGATCTTTCATTTCCTACTGAATAGTTCTTCCATAGAACGTGCTCGAATTTCTGAATTCACTAAAAGAGGATAAGCAAGGATAACTGAAAACATCGAAAGAGTACCTCGCAGTTTGGAACCGTAGGGTTAGCATTCTTTGGTTGGTCTTGACCATAAAGCAACATCTACTAACATCTTCGCTCTAAATCTTGAAAATTTCAGTGTCGACGTCACAAAATATGCGGACCAAAGTATGTGACGTTCTTCGCTGGAGACGTTATTTATCGTGCGGATCGATCGAGAGCCCGTGAAGATTCAGATTAAAGATAAAGGGACTGCTGGCATTGGCATACTCTAGCCAGGAAGACCAAAGAGTTTACATGATGCACAAAGAATAAAGTAAGTATTCGCGATTTTATCAGCACTGTTCGATCTGAAGAAAAAGTCATAATTTAGGCAAGCAGCCAAATTTTTCTGTCCATTTCTCCGTAGTCGGAACTCACCAACATTCTCGAGTCGCTTCTAATTAAGAGTAGTTTCTGAGAATAATACTTAGTACAAAATTAATTGGTAGCACATTGAGGTCAAACTGCATGCTAATTGATGCGTGAAAGACCCAGATAGTAACTAAAATGCAAGCAGATCTTTTCTTTGCAGTTCGGGTACTGCAACCTTCACGGGACCACACAGTTGACCCTAATAAATAATTTCAACCTCCTCAAAATTTTTGACTATTTATATTTTACTCAATTTTTCCTGATCGACTGCTTTAAAGCCGAAACAGGAACACATGAGAAGATCCTGCTTGACCGTCCACATTTTACAGCAGAAGGACTGGACGTAGCTCTGGCGTCAATTAAAAGCTATGGGGCTGCATAGTATTCCGGCGCAGGTGTTGCAACTAGTCCACCATTATTGCGCCGATTTTTCGCTTTGAATTTCAACACCCCTTTTGGGGCTCTTTTGGCATTGCGTGAGAAGGAGGCAAGGGAAGTAATGAAGGGATACATCAACATCAACAAAGGGAAGGGAGTATCTGAGCTCACATCTTCATATTACCCGTCGTGCATGCTGTATCTAGCAGCATATCAAAAGAAGACACGCGGCCGCAGCCAGAGTTGTAAAGATTTAGCTCCATGCATTTTGGCCTAGACGGGTCCACAGATTTCGGTCTGGCAGTTCCACTTTAACAGGTTTACCGCCCATTGTATCGTATATGATACTCAATTTTTGTACCAACCCTAACAAGTTCATGTAGTTGTAGTACCAACCCTAGCAAATTCAAAGTTGGTTTTAAGAACGTCTTTCCATTTTTCCATTTTTCAAGAATATGGACACGGGAATAAAAGTTTAACTTTTCGTGTAGGTGCGTAATTTGCTCATATATGATACATGGACTTAATATATGTGCTTCGTGCATCATATTAGATACATTGGACAGGGAAGCTGTTTGTGCGGCTTGCAGATTGGGAGCCCATAACTAGCGTTCAAGGCAAATTTAGCTGTGGCATTGGATGTAAGGAACGCTTTTGACTCCGTAAGTTAAACAGATGTCAAACTTATGGCGCTCAATATAAAAGAGTTTATATATTGGATAGTCTAAAAAGTATTGAGCTTTGTGTGTCACTAGATGGTGTTCGTTGTCATATATCGGGCAATACTAATTAGATTGAGTCAAACTGACATGCGTTTGAAATGTGACATTCCAGTCTACAATTTTCATGCGAACATTTTTGTATTTAATCATTCGTGTGAAAAGTTGTCTTCATTTAAAATGAGTGAAATTTGTGAAAAAAATTGTTATATTTTACAATACCACTACGATCAAGCTGAGGATACATCGCAGGCTCGTGAACAAATTTGTGTTGTCTACGGTCAAGATACTTTATCAAAAGTCACAGCCAAGAGATGGTTCTCTCGTAGGATTGACACCAAATAAGGTTATGCTGTATGTATGGTGGGATTGGAAGGGAATTGTTTATCATGAGGTGCTAGAACCTGCCCAAACACTCAATTCGGCTCTGTACCGTCAGCAATTAACCAGATTGCAACAAGCAATTCAAAACAACCGGCCAGAATTGATCAGTAGAAAGGGCGTTGTCTTCCATCATGACAATGCCAGACCACACACATGCCTGATAACCCGGCAAAAATTGACGGAGCTTAGCTGGGAAGTTTTGATGCATCCACCGTATAGTCCAGACCTTGTACCATCGGACTACCATTTGTTTCGGTCTCTGCAAAACGTCCTTAATGGAAAGAAATTCACTTCAAAAAGGGACTGTGAAAATCACTTGGCCAAGTTTTTCGGAGATAAACCACAGAAGTTGTACACAGATGGAATAATGGCTCTACTCAAAAAAAGTGAAAAATGTCAGATATAATAATGGACAATATATACTTAAATAAAATCAATTTTAAATAAAAGAAATATTCAATCGAAAAATGACAAAAAAAGGCTCAATACTTTTTAGACTTACCAATATAACCAGCTGAAAGTACGACGAACGTTGGACTTCTCACAAGGATCCTTAGCTATGGAACGCCTCATATGACGAATTTTCGAAGCTGCGACTGTTAGAAGACACGTGACTAATTGTGGTGGTTTGGATCGCTGAGTGCTCGGTTGAATAAGCGCTAGTGAAAATTAAATCAGTCAAGCAATAAGGGGGCAGGTGGGTGACTCATCGCGGGTCCAACCTACCACTGTAAAAAACGGGTGTGATAATTCTGGAGCAAAAAATACAAATCCTCGGCGTTCTTCCTCTGCAGGTAGGAGAGACATCCATTGAGTTCTAATGGGAACGTGGGAACTGCCGATCATACTTTTTCCAAGTGCAGACGGCAGGCAAACGAGCGCGCTCTCCTTAGGGAGGGATTGGTGAACCCTCAGTGAAAATTCTGTTTTAGATGCTATCATCATTTGACAAATGGAGCTGTCCGGCATAGAGTACCCAGCTTGCTACTGATAAAGGACGAATTTCTGGATCACACGTTGACGCAGTGGCAGGAAGAGTTCGTTTTACAGTAAACTTTTCCCACTCCACTTCCCCCGAATGCAAATGAGACTCCTTTTAAAGAAACTCTCTCAAGAGAACTGAGCGCGCATACTAGCGTGGAAATAGAAGACTAGCTCGACTTAGTTTCGCACCAAACTGAGTTTTGAGGGACAGGTAGTAAAGATGGATAGTTAAAGCATCTGAAGAGTAGTCAAATACCCTCCTGCTGCTGGGCATAAACTACCTCGACCTGCCGACCAAAAAAAAAGCTCAAACATGTCATTAACGTGGTAATGCTTCACCTAAGTGTATTTCTCTTGTCAAGTAGAAAAATAAGCACAAAACGTATAATTTATGTTGAATGTACACTTATATAGTTTTTTAAAACATTTTAATTTGTTATTCTAATTTTGTACTAAGCCATTCAAAAAAGTGTTATGCACAAGAACTAAATTATTTTTCTTCGAGATGTTCGTGTTTCGTGCTACTCCTTTTTTCTCTCAATAAATATTTATAATATTAAATTTAATATTTTCATGAAAAAGTTCTCACATGAAAGTTGATATGATAATTTCTAATCTCGTCCATTCCGGAAACTTGTACTGAAATCAACATACCCTCAAAAACATTGGAACGATAAAATGAAGTTGAATACTTGGTGACAGTGATATATGCTTATTTGAAACTTGAAATAATAATGTTCCAAACATCTACGCCACATTTAATGTTCAAAATTCCCTTGGGTTTCAAGTACGATTCTTATGTTAGTTGAAGTGACATACATTTACTTTTCTGAGACTAAGACCAATGGTTTTCAGTAACAGTTTACTCAATAAACCTTACATAACTTAAACTATTTCATATTATGAAGCAATATATCACTGATTTCATGGAAGGGCACCACACAGGATTAAAGATTGTACTACCATATTGCCAATAGGTGCTTTGTTCTTAATGTGGATATGAGAATTTCAAGTGAGTAGTCAATACAGTATGAGTACAAATCGTAATTTTTCGTGACATATATGTTGAATATGTTTACAAAATTGATACCGTCTTGTGTAACACCAGCTCGAAGTAAATCAATTTCTCACTCTTTGAGATAAATTATCCACGGAAGTTGCAACATCAGACACAAGTCGACTTTTTTCTCCCTCGCAACCTGGTCTAGTAAATCTTGTGCGGTTGAGCTACGGTGTAGGTTGATCTGCAGAACCTGAATCATGTCTTTGCTCTTTTCTACTCCTGGCACCTACCACTTCCTGAGATATGAGCCAGATCTACAGACATCCGTCCCTTATCTTTGCACAAGATGCAACTGGGTTCTTTTGGGCAGTCATTCGTCTTATGGCCAGAAGTGCCACCCTTGCAGCACAGTTTGCTTCGATCTGGCCCCTTGCAGTTCAAGGAGATGTGTCCGAAGCTAAGGCACTTGTAGCATTGAGTTAGGGCTACCCTCCGACGTATCCTGCACACAACCCAGCCGACTTCAATTTTCTCCTTGGCCCGGAATTGCACAGCGTCCTTCTCTGGGATGTCTGTTATGGGATGTCTATAGAGTGGCAAACCCTTTGTCCTCTAGGGTTGGTAGGCGTTAGCCTTACCCTAAAGCTCTCTGCCGTAGGAAGAATTTGCCTAATGGAATCTTCTACTTCTTTGGCATCCGCAATGCAGTCAAGGTCTCGTATTTCCAAAGAAGCCTTTGGCTGTAATGTCGAGATAACAGCTTTAGAGCCCAGGAGGTCCTTGACAGCGCTCTCGAACCTTCCCTTGTCGGTGGATTCCGCTCCGAGTTCTACGAGGAGACCGCCTGTTCTGGTTGCTCTTACCGTTCGTATACAGACGCCGTTTTTTCGGTTTCCACATTTTGCCTGATGTCCTTGAGGACCTCGGCGTAAGTTCTCCCGTCTGCAGGCTTGATCTGTAGAGCATCCCTGAGCTGCTTGCTCCTGGTATTTTTAGGCATTGCGCTGTGTTTCGTGCCTTCTTGCTTTTCGGGCGCCTCTTTTGAATCTTTTGCTGTCGCGCGGTAAATCTTCTTCGCAGCCTTCTGGTGCGATTTAGAGCGCACTAATTGAAACTCAACATCTCTCTCCTCCCCTTGACTGATGTCTCCTGTCTCGACTGGTATCAGCCCCTTTGCCCTTTTGCTATGGCCAGGTTTAAGTGGGCTACATGTCGCCCTTTTGCCTTTTACGAGAGGAGTAGCATTTTCGGTGAAGGGAGTTTTATTTTCAGGAACTTTCTTAAGCTTTTTCAATTCACTCTCCGCCCGTAGCCACCTGCGGCGATAGTGCTAGATCCTATCAACGAGGTCCTCAGGTCCTCAATCCCATTTTTGATATCCTTGTTGACATTTTTTTGGACATTGGTTGCATTTCTCATTACGTTTATTATAGCGCTTATGTTCTTTGTTAGCCGCTCTTGCTCACTTCTGTCGACGGCTATTCTCGTGATCAGGTCATCCTGAGGTGAGGTTCTCCGTATACTGTCAGCAGGAGGGTCTTGTTGCTATTGAGCATCATTGTTTTCGCTTTCCACGTTGTTCGGCTTATGACTTTCGATGACCCCCGGAGAATGGCACTTCGGATCGATGACTCCACTGCCTGAAGCCTCCACTACGCTTCTTGTATCGTTCGCTCCATCGTCTTGTGAAGGAGGAATGTTGTGAACAAGCACCTTTTTCGCTGTTGCAAAGTGTTAGATGGAGGTTTGCTCGCACGATGTTTTCTCGCTGCCTTGATTAGGCTTGGCTACGCTTTGAGGCGGAGTTCGCAGTAGTTTTGGCCTTCGGGCGAACATGATTACGTCGTTGAGTTTTACACTTGTAGTTTTTGATTCTTCAGTGGCCAAGTATTCCACCACTGAAAAATGCCCTGGCGACTTTTCCCCAGCAAGATTGCTGGAGAGAAGCTCGCATGAGGTCGAGGCTCCCTCAAACGCCGGGGTGAATATCCCCAACCCTAGTTTATTATTTTTGTTTTCACTCATCATATAATATATTCATAATATATAGAAAAAATGCGATGAGATGGTATACGGATGATTCCAAGCCATCCTAGGGAAAAGGAGTAGGACTAGGCGGGCTTAGCTCCAAATAATCACTATTGATAGGGACCAAGCACTGCGATTTCCTTGGCTATCTTTCTATGTAGCATTATACGGAGGTTGATGTCACTTCTTGTGCATTAATCCCATTTTCCATATATTCCTCTCACCTGTCATTTTGTTTTCACCTTTCTCTTCACAGCACTCATCTGTCTATCCACCAAAACTAGTTGGTGTACAATCGAATATATTTGAATTTCGTATAGCTCAAATACATTGAATTCTACCAACAACAATCCCCGCTTAATATTACGCGAAGAGACTTCCACATATTTACGTGGACGATAAAATTGCGTGTGGCCTTAGATGCAGTCCTCGAGTCATTGTGTTGGGGTTGATTCATCTTGTTCAGAGTGATGGACATCATATTCAACCCGCCCTGAGGAGGTTGACCATAACAGAAGGGTGAAAGATTAACTTCCTCGACGCAAAGGGAATTGCTGCCGGAAACGAGGCAAGCCAACACCGCTGTAGGAAAATGTGTGACGCAGACGAGGAATCGAATAGAACCCATGGACGCAGCAAAACATGGTTGTTGTAGAAATGACGAAATTGGATAACTCGAATGAGTTCACGATTTTCGTACCAAAGAAATTGGAAAAATTGAATTTTGAATTCTTAAAGGACATTATACCGTGTAAGGCACGTTGAAACGGTTTGCTCAATGCTCAAACTTTATCAGTGAGTGATTCGCGGGGAATTTTTGAGTGTAGAAGAAAAGTGATTGAACCTGTTGGCAGAATGAGGTAGTTACCAGGAAGGTCGAAATGAGTCCACTTTACTTAACAAAGATAAGAAAGACTTAAAATAACGGATTACGAAAGTATGAAGGGACTGTGAAAAGAAAGACCAAGATTTCTTCCATTTACGTTGAATTTTATTTTGTACCGCAGCTAGTTTTCCGCAATATTTAGGAATAATGATAATTATACTTTGGGATCATCCTTAACTGGGTGCTGGGGAGCAATGAGAAATCGGATCAATAAGCGTGAAAAAGCGCTTCTTCAGCATTCAAGGGACTGAACCATTTCATTTTCGGCATCTTACAAGAAAATGAGGGGAGAGAATGCAGTCGGGTCTGGATTCATTCAAGGATATCTAGAAATCCAAGGATTCAAATCTCGACATCTACGGCGAAAACAAGTTTCAAATCTGTCCCGCAGAATAATACACAATCGAGGAAGACGCTACCCATCGAAGGAATTGGGACGTCTGAAGCCAAATAAGATAAATAATTTTCTGAGAGAATCGATCTGCTTGAGTAGGTCTAGTCGCGCCAGGAACAGGGCACAGTAAAAATTCAAAGATTTACTTGCACTACACACGATATTAAACCCACCAATCAAAATCATGGTTAAAATTTAAATTCAATTAAAGTCAAATTGACATTAAAGTTATTCTCCGGAAAAGTTAATCTTTGGATTTTGAAAGCCTTACAAAAGTAAAGGATTCGTATGTTGGAGACATTTGTGTTGATTTTCGGTCACCGGGTCTGAATCTCATGCCAACAATTGTTCGAGCCTGACCTAATTCCAATTTTCAATACATGTTAATATCAAAATATTAAAAATTTATTCTTGGATAGTTTAAACAACTGAAACGAGTCTAAGTCACGGAAATGATTTTAAGAAAAAACTTGGTAATGTCTTTGTTTCGTTGTTTTTCTCTCTCCCTCTCTATGTCGGGCGTCATTTAAACACAATCTTCTTGCATTTGTGAATAACTGCATATCAGTAATCAATATTTGTTAGTTTAAGTCTGGCCAATAAAGTAGTTGATATCAAATGAAACTACGCAGCTTTACTGTCTCAAATTGTCATGAATAATTACGATATGGCAGTTGATACAATCGACGGCCTATCATTTAGGATGGATTGAACAACTTATCATTTTTTTGGAAATTCCCCAAATTTCCAAGGAGAAACGAACAAGAAAAAATCTAAATCTAAAAGAGAAATACGCGAAACAACAGTCAACCCACGATCCAATTCATCAAAGATTTTCGTATTTACTAAAGAAAAATATGCCAGTTTGTTACGTTCATATCATTCCCTCGCTTAAATAATTATAATAAATGGTAGATATGATAATGAACGTCACCTTTCGTAATCATTGAGGAGCTATATCGTCAATTTTAAGCCCGACAACATCGTCTAATCTGTTTTGGCTAGCAAATTAATTCAATTCAGACAGCAATACATATTTGCATGACACGGCAGGATGTTTTTTAGTTTAGATACTTAAATGTAGAATTAAATAAATCAACAAGCGAAGCGACTTTAAAGTTTTATAGTGTGAGCGAAGTCATAAGTTGTGATGATAAGGTTAATTTATTATGTGATGGATATAAATAAGGAAGTAAGCCAATGAATACAAGACATAGTTATACAGAAGCAACGTTGTAGATGAAATAAATGGTATGATCACTGGATTAGCCAGCGATTCGATTTGATGTCGGGCAATAACGAGGAAGATAAATCCTACATGTGAAGGTGTTACGTGAATGTCACCATGCATTCCTCAGGGAGTAAAAGTTTCAACGTTAGAAAAGAGACCCCAACCACCTTTGCTGAGGAGGCTGCTTACCAAATCCCAGATTAGGCAATATTTACTTCTTCGTAGCACTAGAACGTCTCAGGCGTTTTCGCTTGCAACTGTCTTGCTTCATTTGCCTCGTCCTTCAAGTTGAAACCCTGAACAGTGATAAGCTGCCTTCGTCGGCAGAGTCAATCCAGCGGTTGCTTAGCTTCCAGAATGGTCTACCCCCTTTGATTGTCCCAACTTTTCTAGGTACCTGTATTCGGTCATACACTTCATATGGTTAGCTCTTTGAAGATTTTGCATTCTTATCAACTCTGAGACCTCTGGTTCGTTAAAGACTTCATACGGCTCATGGTTATATCTAATTCGCCATTCAGTATCGAACGTGTTACTTTAAAGATCTGCGTCAGGAGCCGAGACATTCAGTAGGCTTGCCGATGCATGAGTTAGAGTCCTTCTTTCACACCCGTCATATGACTGTGTTTTCTTGTATAAGGAGCTGTTCTTCAAAATCGTCAAGACTTGGTGACACAAACAATTCTGTGTTGTATTTTCCGATGTATCTCGTTTGTTTCGTTGCCCATCCGTTTTTCTGTCTCTAATTTATAACCCTTTTTCATTTGCTTCAATTTCTGGAAAAGTTCTTTCGCGTTTGTTAACGAGAAGGAGAAAATGTTAAAGTCATCCGCGTAGGCTACCATTTGGATTGAATTTTTACTAGCGAACTTTTTATATTGACGGGAAGCTTTCTTACAACGTATTCCAGAGCCAGATCGAACAATACTAGGTCCAGCCCATCTGTCGGTTCTAGCACGATATTTGTGTCAAATACCTCATGAGTTGCTTATTGATAAGGATTCGGGAACCTGCTGACATCGTTGTCATTATGAGTCGGGCGGATACATTTCGCCGGGGTACTACGAACCATTACTCAGTCCAGGACATTACGATCAATACTGTCTTATGTTTCCTTGAAGTCCAGCAAAATTAAGTGGACGTCAATATTGAACTCTCAGAAATCTCCAAGTATCTGCTTGGCTGTAAAAAGTTGGTCCGTCGTTTATTAACCAGCTTTGAAGTATACTTGATATACACAAAAAATACTATTGGCGAATGTTTTCGATCTTAAAATATACTTTTTCTGACAGTATTTTATATGTAGTAGAGGTCGGACATGTCCTTGCGGTTTTCGCCATTAAGCTTGTCACCTTTCTGTGGATAGGGAATATAAATGATCAGCTCAACTCACGTTGAATTAACTCAAGATTCTTAATGAGTTGGATCACTATAGATTGCTTTCATGATTGCCGGTATCACCATATCGTCGATATATTTGATAATCTCACCTGGAATCTCAGATACCCCGGTGTTTTGTTAGTCTTTTGAGGGTTTGATGACAGAATTGGCTAAACCCAAAATTGGATAGGCCAATGGAAGCCCTTCAGGGAAATCTACTGGCTTCGTTTTTCTGTAGCTTTCCAATGAATTCAGCAAATTTGAAGATCCTTCAAATATGCTGCCCAACTTTCCCTAATCCTTATCATCACCGCAGATTGTGGTCTTGGGCTGTGATCTGTGGGTTGATATCTTGGTTTTATTTTTTTTTAACTGCAGGGGATTTTTTGTTGTGATTACTCACTAAAATTGCTTTGATATTCCTCAACTGGTAATCAAAGTTTTTCGATTCCTCCAAGGAATAATCTTAGCCGTTATCGCTCATAGATTTTGTTTACTCCTTCTTCTAGTTGTTCTCTCTATGTTGGGAGTGTCGGTTAATAATGTCCATTTTTGGGTTGAAAAAAGCATTTATTTCAATAACGAAATTAATGAGTACATTAACCAATTGTAATGGATTTTAACCCGCAATCGTCACGGTGACAAATGCAGGACGAGTCTGCCTCGCACCGACATCCGGACGTGAAGTTGACATCCTAGAGACGTGGCAACGAGTCAACGACTCCGCCACCCGGAAGTTCACTTCGGTGGTGGCTGCTGGCGGACTAATTCAGTGCGGCGAGGTTGCCCATCGTTATTCATCATTATCATATTTATCGTTATCGTATTATTGTTCATCTTTATCATATTGCCCATCGTTAGCTATGAGTTCCTCCCATCTTCTGGAAAGATTGTTAATTCCACGTTTGAAAAACTCCTCATCTTTCAAGGCAATCCATTCATCGACCCTTTTCGCACTTCTTCAGCGTTTCGAAAGCGTACGTCAAGCTGATCTGCATCGATCGGAACAAATGATAGTCAGGAGGAACACTGTCTGGAGAATACGGTGTTCACCTGATCAACGTGCTCCCAACCGAACTTTTCTAATTTTTCTTTAACGATGTTTGCCCGATTATGTCTGGCATTGTCATCCTGGAGCAGAACTTTCTGTTGTTTTCGAGCTGTCAATTGTCGATTTTTGTTCAGTGCATGTGCCAAATTGTTCGGTAGCAGTCAGCTGTGACTGTCTCATTCAGTTTTGTTAGCTCATAGTACACAAAACCCTTCTGGTCCCACTAAATATACAGCATAAGCTTTTTGGCAATGAATATGCGTTTTGGTTGGCCGGGATCAAGATACGATGCTTTAAGTTTAGGGTTTCCGTAATAAACCATTTTTCATCGCCAGTAAGTAAGTTTTTTGTGTTCTTCGGGATGTTTTTTGCGTGCTGTAATTCGGGCATTGAGTTGATTTTCGTTCAGTTGATGTGGGACTCATTTTCTAGGTTTTCACATTTGATTTTCACCCATTGCACGTAAACTTTCAGAAATGGTTGGTCGCGCGACACCCAACTCCAAAGCAAGTTCTTTTTGCATTCTACATGAATTCTCATCGAATAATGATTGCAATTTTGCATCCTCAAATTTTTTTTCGGCTGACCTGGCCGTTCGTTGTCCTCCAACTCAAAATAACCTCTACGGAAGGGTGTAAACCATCGTTCACAGTTTTTTGAGTTGTAGCATGTTCAATGTTCGCTTCTACCAACAATCGATAACTTTCAGCAGCGTTTTTCTTCAAATGAAAGCAGGTTATTAAACTTTCCCGCAAAACATTTTTTTCAGGCACAAAATTCCACATTTTCGAAGCAAAAAACTTTGTTGTTTACGTTTTTTCGTTAAATGACTAAGTGATAATTAATGACAGATGTTTACCCTCCAAAATACCATATAAGTTATTATAGACACAAACCATAGATAAATTGCGCCATCTGTTATCTAAATCGACATTATTTACCGACACTCCCAATATATTAACTACAATATGAGCTAAATAATCTAAACAGATCCATGACTGAGGATACTTGGTCTTGGTTTGATATATCTATGAGAGATTTGTTGAGGGTATCTAGGGAATAGGAGACTTTTTGATTAGCTCTACGCGAATGATTGTTTTATAAAATTCTTAAATTGATTGAAATCGCTCAGCAATCGGCAGATTTAAATCGCATAGAAAAGTTATATGGTGAACTAGAGCAACGATTACACCTGATGATGGCTGAAAGTTGCTGAAACGAGTTCGTTTACGAGAAAAGGAATCAAATTAGAAATTATCACAGAAATCTGATTGCGACTCAAGAGCCAAGAAAGAAATATGTATTTGATTGCTTTTGGACCTCTTTACCAAAACTTCGGACTAAGCAACACAATGCTTTCACTTCTGGCTTCATCGATCAGAACCAAACACATACCGAAAGAGGTGCAACATCCTTGTAAAATGTTGTTGCACTGTAAAAATAAATATATATAACAATATGCACAATATAAAAATAAAGAAAATTTCCGATCACTGGCGCTGGTAATAGAAAATTAAGAGTTTCAAGCTCATTATTTTTTCAGTAACAAAACCAGAAGGCAAACTGTTGTTTGATTATGTGTAATTGTAGAAGAGTAGTTACCTAGCCATCTAGACTGTTCGAAGATACTTTGAAAGAAATCTCACCATAAGGTACCAGGAAATTCAGAAATATCTTTAATTTTCTAAGACAACTTTCTGCTATTAAAGTTTATACTGAAATAATTGCCAAGTGTGTCTGTAACAAGCATTCAAATTCCCCAAGAAAAGTATCTCAATCAGTGCTAAGGGAGGGTGATGAAGTATTTGGCTTGGCTTCTGAAACGGACCCATCCAGAGTGTAAACTCAATTGTGTGCTTATGAAATCGACTAAAATGTATGTTAACAATCCTATTTTGCGGCTTTTTTAACCCTAATCTTACTTTAATCAGCTGAAAGTTATGAGTTTTTATAGTAGAAAAGACCAATCTATTGCTGGAGCCACCTAACACGTTCTGAAACATAAAAATATTCTCTGCACGGTCGGAAGGGATCAGCTAGCAACAATTAGCTTCATTAACTGTTTCCACCTAATTCTTCGCAACACGTGAGCAATTGTCTACATTCTTCTATTGTCATAAACCTTTCTTCAACCTTCGACCTGAGCAACAACAAACGAAATATGTTTATGCAAATTAGCTTCCAAGATTCGCCGAAAACCCGTCTCAAATTCATATTCGGATTTGCCGTTCCAGTTCTACAATATCCACATGGAATTACACAGAACTATAAAACAGTACAAATCTTTGAATTGTAACACATGACAAAACAAACACCGCAACTGAACTCGGCGGCCCATAAAACCCGTCGCCGGAGCGTAAGTACTGACACGGGCTCCTTGCCATTTGCGAACGTGAAAACGAGTTCATGTTTTTCTTCATATTTTTCGATAGGAACACTAATAACATTTATTTTGTAATAACCTCGAAAAGAAGGAATTGTCGGCGGAGCCAGCACGGACTCAAGTTGGAGGTAATCGGGAAAAAGTCCGCGGAATAAGAGCAAAACAATCGCTACGGTGACAACAAAGTTTGCTAGTTTGATCTGGAGGAAAATCGTGAATCAATCGAAAAACGATCTGCTTCACTCCAGGGGGTAGCTCCTTACACGAACGGGTGGCTTATAACATTTCTGGCGGGCAAAAACGGAGGAGCTTCTGAGGTAGACAATGATCGTTGCAGGAGATCAAGATGGAAGCTATTTGCGAGCAAGCATTGCATCTAGATTTTGGTAGTCAAGTTACGTTGCCGGCGAGGTCTAATGTCAGGACTTCGACTCCTACTGATTTAGAAACACTCCGTTTCGCCGTGGAGGTTGCTCAAACATTCAATTCGACCGAGATATCCTTGGGAACAGGAGCTCGTAACTATCCCAGTCAATGTCTTCGGAGCATTCTATGGTAGATACATCATCGTAGATGAATCACAATCCACTGATGCAATGATGATTCCCGAATATCGTCTAATCGAACTTACGCAAGGAGCTCCGTCACTTGCCCGAAACATCTGATCTCTATCAGCGATGTCTCTGTAATTTTCCCTAGTGACACAAATCGACAACGACTGCAACCCAAGTTGACTGAGATTAATTACGAGGCGGTCAACAAAATATTGGGCAATGCGAAACGGCTTATCATCCTGAAGACAGATGATAAGTTTACTTATCGCACCTCGGCGTTCGCGCTTCACTTGCTGACATACTTTGGGCTCATCTTGAAAAGTAAAAAGTATCTACAACTCATGTAACCAGCACAAGTCCACACATATGCTTCGCTTTTTTTTCCTTCTCAGCTCTTTTTCAATTATTTTCATTTCTTATTTTATCATTCCATTCGACTGCGGTGTGACATGAATACGACAAAATCCGGGCAACGGTAGCGCTTGTCATATCTGGAAATCCATGATAAACAAAAGTCAGAATGCTTATCAATTCCGAATAAATATTAGCTAGTCGTGTCGTTCTTGAGCTTTAACATTTTATCTTGTTTTTAGTAATTATTTGTTTTGAGATTTCCACTTATTTGCGCTCGTATTATTTGGCTTGCTCATGTTAAGCCCGTAAAGAGCGAACAGTAGCGAATAGACAATACGTGAAATTTCCCGAAATTAAAGGATCTGTTGATTGGATGCTTCACAAGGTGCTGTTCCGAAAACGACTCGTATTCAGCGCATGACTGACAAGTCAAGGATACAACTCTACCATTGACTGATTTGAATCAGTCTAAATATTAGGTAGGAGTTTGAGTAAATGAATCCGTTTCCCGCTTGCTTTCCAATAATTTTTCCAAAAATACAAAAACACATTCGTTTGAGAATAGAATGAAATAATAACCATGCTGAAGAGGATACTACTCAACAGGCCAATGGCCAAAACAGCAGGGTGATCCGTATCCTGTTTTAGATGGATATGAGGAACGTCTCTCTCTCGACGTTATGAAAGGACCTTGCCTAGCAGTCGATGTAAAAGCCTTGCTATGCTTGAAAATATCTCATACGGGCTCTGAGGAATCACCTGAAGGACGGGAACGTCCTCAAAGGCAAGAAGGAATGTTTTATTCAAAGTGTGATTCAAAGATTCATCCCACGCCTATGGAACCCCTCCAACGGCAAACTATTGAATCGCATTTGGTCGGCTGAGCGGATAATGTTGTTGCACTCTAGCTCATAGGGGTGCATATATTGGTGTTATGGAGTTTTTTGCCTTGTATTCGTTCACAATTGTAGCTCAGTGCGACGGCGTGTCATGGTCATGAAAAATCCACGAGTAGTTTGCCGATAATTCCGGTCATTTCTTACGAATTCGTTCACCTAAATGCCTTAGTTCGCTCAACCAAAACTCCTTATTCACCGTCTAACCCTGTGGAACGAACTCATGGTAAACCAAACAACGAAAATCGAAGAAAACAATGAACATCACCTTGATTTTTGAATAACTTTGACGTCCTTTTTTCGGTTTCGACTCATTTTTAAGCGCGCAATTCAGAAGCCTGTTGACTGGTGAGAGTGTCAAATTCATACACCCATGTCTCATTACTAGTTATGATCCGCTTCATGAATGTTGGGTCGGAATCCGAGCACACGACTCTTCAACTCTTTTTGAAGACAATTGAGCTCTTTTGGAACAAGCCGTGCAGCGACGCGTTCCTGCCCCAACTTTCAATCAAAATGGTACGAACAGGCTCGTAAGAGATGTTGAGGATGGTGGCTATCTCTCTTAAGCTAACATGACGATTTTCGGCGACAATTTCCTTCGCTACATCGACGTTAATTTCGGCTAGAGAGGTCGAAGGTCGTCTAGAACGAGGCATGTCTTCGACGATTTCACGGCCCTCTTTGCACACTTTGTACCACTCATATGCACGGGTTTTGGATGAAATTGAATCACCATAAGCCTTTTAAACATTTTCAATGTGTCAGTACAAGAAATTTCGTTTACAACACAAAATTTAAGCCAAACTTTTTGTTCAATAATTTCGTTTATGTAATCGGCACGCACTAACGAGGTGGACTGACTTAACGAGCTGCTGCAAACAAACTGGTTGACAGATTGCGCTTAAGTATGCCAAGTTTGAGCGCAATAATAAAAAACAGTCCTAACAAACTTAATAAGAAATTCAAAACCCATTCAGCACGGGCGTTTTAAATAACAAATTCCCGATACTTTTTTGACAGAAGGTATGTTTACTGTATATTATATTTATTTATGTTAGACATATAATTGCGAATTCAATTTTTAATTTCACGTCTTTCATGTTTACACTTTTCTCATAAAGTCCCTAGAAAAAATGCGTAAACGCTTTCGAAAATTGTCGTAATCGTGTAGAATATAGTTGCATGTATTAAGATACCGATGAAACCATCGGTATCTATACGCAATGAAAACTTGCCGCCTCCTGTCTATAGTTCAATGCTATAGTGTAAGTATAAATAGTGATGACACGACCCGACGGACTCTTTCAGACAGAGATAGGGAACGCACAAGTTGATTTTATTTGTATTGCGTTGTCACGCTAAATTCTTACGCGGGGTATTCTTGAATTACGTGAAAATGAAGAAAATTTATCAGTCTAACTAAAATTCCACTTTTTTTGTTGAATGTTGCTAGCTTATTTACTCGTTAGTAGTTGTTGCGTGAATTAATAACAAAAAAATACTACTACACTCGGGAGCGTCAGGAAGAAAGAGATGCGAATACACTGAATTGATTGACTCATTAATATTTTGAGAACAGCAGCCTACACATCGTGTCAGTGTATCATCATTACTAATTTTTTCATAAATCGTTTTAATGGCATCATTTACTTCCTCATTAAGTGGTAGTTTGTGTTTTTATCCAGATAAACTATTGGTAGCTTTTATCATGCAGACCAAAAATCTTTTTTCGCCGAGCACTGATGAAGTTTTGATATATTGTGTTCCAGCGTAGCCCATAATTCATTTCTAATCTTTTCAATCGAACCAAAATTTCTACGTGTAGCTTATCTATAATATATAGAAATTTCGTTGTCAAAATCAGTTGTCTTGCCTTTTTCAACAAGGCCTTTCTCTGTTTTTTCAAGCTTCGTAGACATTTATCCATGCGCTTTGAAACATTATTGATACACTTCCTTATTTAAATAATAAAATTTTCATACGGCTGAGCTTCTGTTTTGGTTTTTGAGGCTTTTGAGTCACTTTTTGGTGTTAGCTTGCGTATCCTATGCCGTGTAACTTTTCAGAACGCTGAAATAATCAGTATAGTCTTCAGAATGCGTTATGTTTTTCTACAGATCACAAGCCTTGGACGCTTTATATATTACGAAAAATTGACAACTTTACCGATATGGTATATAATTAGAATAATTACACCGGGTAAATATGAAAACCTACGCCTTCGCCATGACCCATCGTCCGACACTGTAATGCCGTCCGTTTTGCCTTTTTCGATAGCTTAAGCTTTTTTTTTCTTATGCTGTTTTCAAAACAAAAGTCCTACAAACAATATTAGTATCTTGATTAATGCAATCATTGAGTTTATCGTTATGACTTTGAAAAATAGAGTGGGGCAACACCATTATTCCATTATATTTTTTTATCCCGTGTAGACCAACTCTGAGCACTTATATTGTAAGGATAATACGCCAATTTATTTCACAGGCATGACTAACGTACGGGGAACTTGGTATATCTTTTTTATTACAATTTTTACAGGATATCGCTAACTTGAATCCCAAGCCCCGTATAGAACTTTCAGTAAATTCAATTTTCATATTACAAACGTCACATACAATATGGTTCGAAATCGCAGAAATACAGATAATTTATTCAATGATAGCCAAATGATGCGTCAAGTTTCACGTCATATAGATCTTCCAAAAGTCCATTTCATGCCGATTGAAAGGTCGATTAAGGCGGGCTTTCAGCTTCTTGCCACTAGATATACTGGTGATATACTGGTTAATTTCCACTCACCGCGGAATTTAGTAAATAAAATCTGAATAGGAAACAATATTAAATACCATATAAACGCAGAACTTATTTCAAAATAAAAGTCCATTGTATAGAAACAATAAAAAATACGTACTTCAGCATTCTCTGCTAACGTGCAACTAACAGAGCACGTGTACAGTTTTGAAAGAAACAATTATCTTTATACCGATAGCGCGCGGGAATACGCGCGCATTGCACTCCGAAAGAGTTGTGAGAGGTACCGCGCTAATTTAAAATTTCGAAAACTTAGAGATTTTTCCACTATATGAGATTTTGCTACCTGGTTTCTATGATGAGGTGGATTTAAGAGTTGAAAACAAAATTTTTATTTTTTGAAAATCCTACAGTGGGAGATAAACTTCATAAGAATATCTTTGAATAGTTAAACTTTTGATTTTTACAATAAGATCGTTAATTGTAATTTCTGCCACGTTAAAACAATTAGAGGATTTCATTTTTTGTATAAGGAAACTATTTTTTGTGTAGATAAAAACTTGATCTACATGTAACCGAAAACGCTCATAATATCAAAGTAGAGATGTCCTTAATAGGCTTTAAGAGCGCGTAAACTACTGTAATTTCAAAGCACAATGTTTTGAACCCCCGCAGAATTGATCGAGTTATGAAAATATATTAAGGATTGTTGCATTGATCAACGGCACAAATTTTTAGCTCAGTTAAATATCGCAATCGATGTCTATATGCCAACAAAATTGTGTAGAAGAGGAAGGAACGGCATCTTTACTTCAAGGTCCTAGATGTTATAGCTATACGCTATACTATAACGTTATAACCTAGATATAACGGCATCGACGCTGGTTTTAGTTATACATAGAAGCCTCATCTGGAAAAAATGTCCTTGCTTCTAATTTATTTAATAATACTTTATCTGTAATCAAAGATAATAATGTAAATTGCTGTAATCTGATTGCGTGTCTTTCTTGTGTGCCCTGAATGGGCCTGAAAATCAATGGCTCTGTCTCTGTTGCTCAGTTGCATTTGGTACTATGATTGCTATGCAACTTTCAAGAGTGAAACTGTCGAATGGTATCGTGGCTAATACCACATTTCATGTGAACTCTTCCCTCATGGGACACGGTCTATAGTCCTTAAGAAACATAAATATGTTCATTACCGTACAAAAATCCTATACACAAATTGAACTAAATTTAATGGAATTTTGTTTCACAATCATTTCCTTTTCGGTCAGTACAATAATTAAAATATTAAATATATTAAATAAAACAAACGCCTATGAATTTTCTTCTACATATCCTACAAATTTCGATAAGATACGTACCACTAAATATTATCGCTGAAAATTTTCATAAGAAGAAAAATGTTTATGTTAGGCTGCAAACAATGTCACATGTACCACAAAGACAATCTCGGCCCATTCGCTATCACTTCAGCCTCAAATGAAAATAATTTCATCATTTAGGTAAAAATGATTTACAAGGGAGGAAATTTGATAATCTGAGCCTAGATATCCATGAGAAAATGCTGTATGCGAAAAAAAAACGTTTAATAGTACCAATTCCACTCTTTACGCATTCTTATCTGCATTTTACTTATTCCGTACATTTTTTTATCTTTGGATAATACATAAATCTGGAATATCATAACAAAACTCTTATCTTGCTCATATCAAGAATGAAAAAAAAAAGAAATCAAAAAACCAAAAAAAAACCTCGGAAAATATTTGATTAAGTTCAAAGACTAGTTCATGCATGTACTACGGGTGTTAGTCAGCAACATTTAGCATTGATAATTTTTGGTGTATTTGATTTCCCGACAAAATCGATAATTGACATAGGCACCAATCGTGATTTTCGCCTGATAGATGGAAAAAACACCAATAGGTAGCTGGTTTTTCCTTATCTTTAATTCGAATCAGTTTTAGGCCAAAACGTTGTTTTCTGTTAACACTTTCTGCTGAGCGCCAGCTTGAAAATGTGTTACTTTATTTTGGAAACATGTTTTCCTTATCGTTGAAAAACTTCTCGGTGGCATTTTATTTACCATGTTTTTTTCCTTTTTTTTAATTTCACTTTTGATTTAATCATTCGAGGCGAGTTATTTGGGTGTGGACTAATCGTGAAAATGTGAAAAAGTGAAAATGAAATTTATTTTGTGTAACTTATGGAAATCAGCAAGAGTCTTGGTCAAGATATCAACAAATTACTTTTTAATTGATTCATATCAGAAGATATTAAAGACGTGGCAGTTCTAAATTAAAAAAATTGCTCTTCCAATATTTAGAATTGAATTTCAGATTCACCACATATCAGTAAATTTTCAAATTCGTCTTATCTGACTTCAGTAAACTAAACACCATTAAAATCAAATGATTAAAAGCAATGCAAACAAATGATTCATTGTAGGGTGCGAAAGTAATTAAATTTTTGAAGTCAATTTTTCAGGGCTTCATCCCTTCTGCAATTTCGTCAATAACGAATACCAAGAAAATTCATTCGAGTTTCGCAAATTTATTCATGACAATTGCATTTCCGAAAGTTAAAATTTTTTTTAAACCGTAAATTATCCAAAAATCGGAAAATTTTGAAGAATTTAAAAATTATGACGGTTTTATGACACTCACCCGATCTCCTCATTCAACCTTTAAGAAGCGCGTTCTACGTATGAAATTGTTATCGTATGAGAGTATGCCACCTAAATCTCTGGCATAAAGCTAGATGAGATCACGTCGATCGTTAAAACTCATTAGCTAAATCTTGCAAATATAGTCCGCTGCATAGTCCTGGTAATTCAGCACTTCTCAAACTCAAATTCTTATCTCAAAAGGGAGAAGAGTATTCTCCTTTGAACGTTTTACCATTCTCCAAGTAATATCGTTTGTCCATGCCAGAATACTGAAGCTGCGAATATTTTCGAAGGACGATTCTGACGATTTTTACGAATTTGGCAGGAAAATTGAATCTGGCTTTGACGCAGTTCGCTGTTGGGTTTAATATTGCAATGATAGTGAACCTCGATTTGATCCACGATAAGAATTTGCCAACCACAATGTGTTTATCCTATAAAAGAAGATTAAAGTGTTTTAAAATTCTAATCCAAATGCGTTCTCTATATGATCCTAATAAATACGACATCCCCATTACTTCGTGTTTTGTCAACCCTTGCTTGGTCTTCCGGGTATGTGATAGTTCATTGCTTTGACATGTTCATAGACTGGGAATCGAAGTAACCTCAAGTACGAGCTTATTAAATCTACAGGAAGCGTTTTGACGGGCAGGTGTTTGGGAGGTGGTAAGGATAGGCCGCTGCACTATATCTTGTTTCGTTCTGCCAGAATCTTCATTTTAGTATCCAATATGGTTTGGACCATAGTACATCGTGCCCTTACCATGCATGCGTTCTATGAAAGCAACTGATCTGTAATTTCGACGCAAAAACTTTTCTTTGACCTTTCAAGTATCCGCAATAACAGCAATAATGCAATAATGCTGTTCTCAATGGGAACACAATTCAGTCCTGGATTCGGCAATAGAACTCAATTAGAGAAACTCACACAATTATATTAAGTAAAGGTAAAGGCTAAACATGGCCGCCGAAATTCCATCAAAATTCCGGAAAATGTGAAGCTAATGACAGCAGCACTTGAACAATCGCCGAGAAGTTCAGACCACATTTTGAGAAACACACATCTAGATTTGCATTTCCATCCCTTCAAAAACCGATGGTACAAGAATTGAACCCAGAAAAAGAGTACGCCAACTGCCATAATATTTGCAGCGAATCCCCCGGGTCGAGGGGTGATCTGTGAGCTTCTTTGACAATTCCTCAAGGACAACGTGTATAAACGTTGTCCGAAGACGTGCAAGAGCTAAAGGAGCGGAATCTTAAAGAAGTTAACCTACCTAGATACCTGAAAAATGTTTCGCCCGCCTGTTCAAAACTTTAGAAATCAGCTACTATCAGCAACGAGGTTTTTTCAGCACAAATCTTCTCCATGCCCACATCATCTATTAAAATTTGATGTACGGTGAAAGTGTTCAAACTTAACAGTTCACTTTTCATCCATATTGTCAAACGACGGTCCGATCTCACAAAGACCGTCAAACGTTCAATGTCACCGTTCTTTTTAGAAGTTGAAGGTCTCCCTGAGTGAGTTTGATCCAAAATTTGTTGTCGGTCTTCCAAAAACGATTTGTGTGTTATTGATAAGCAATGTTGCCCAAAGGCCTGTTACAACTTCTCAAAAGTTTCACCAACAGATTCACCAAGCTTAACACAAACCTTGATTGTACAAAGTTACCCTCACTTACCCGTTCTCCATTTATGTAACACACAACACAAAAACGTGTTCACTGATGACACTAGCAAAAATCATGTGTTAGCTGCACGGAGTTGAAACTCGAAATGAAAAAGTTGAAGGGATAAACGAACTGGTATCGCGCAGATCGGTCCGCAAACCGTCACAAGATCATTGCAAGTCTAATAACTTTTTTCAACATCTTTGAGACCGAGGTGGAAATAACACATGTATATTTATGCTCGTATTGCAATTTGTATTGCAAATACAATCTTGTTTGACGTACGATTGAAAGGAAATTCACTAATCGAAATGTAATTCCACTTGTTTGTATTTACACCATTTTATAACGGTAATTCAGCGTTGATTATTATTAGATCAGGATGTTTTTCGAAGTGCTAATGCTTATTATAGCTACAGTGTTATTTAGATATGATAGTGGAGAATAAGTTTAGGAAAGCTACCCGGGCTCTAGATTGGACTTGGAATTTTTTAGGACTGTACAACATTTTCTGCGTACTAACATTCCCCAGCTCCAAATGTCAGATCCCTGCATCATGTCACTGGGCTTCTAACGAAACGAATGCGTCAGTGAATTCTGTAAAATTCTGACTGAATTTACTGTATAGTTTATGGCAGCAACTCTCGACAGCTTGAAAGGCGAAAAATGCGGAAGGAAACTCGCGAATGTGTATAGTAGAGGAATCATCACTGACGTCCGTGAACAAGTGAGGCTTGTGAAGGTAACTGACGTTTCACGGTTGATAAAATTGCGTTCTCAGATGTAAAATTGACCAGACCAACTTCACTTGGAAATTAGTGAGAAACCTGTCTACTCAACTTCTCTTCTCTTCTTTGACTTATTTCTCTATGTCTCCAATCTCTGCAATAAGTACTAAGCCAAACGGGTTTTAAAATAACGAAGATGGAGAGAAGCTCGTACGCAATTGATTGGCAAGTTCTTCGAAAACACTTGTCATGTAACGTAACGTAATGTCAAGCATGTGACGTCATCTTCTCCAGGGGTTTCCACTCCCATTTCCATCTCTGAAACACATAACTCAATAGGCTTTATACTTTATATGAATCTCTGTCAGATAGCTCCAAGCCATCGAACTTTGATATCTTTAACTGGGTCGTTTTTGGAGTGTTCAGACTTTTTTATGTACTTTATGCTTTTAAGCATCGTTCCGCAGGTCTGAGTCTTCTTTACATTTCTTATTCTTTTCTTTCGGTTTTTGTCAATCTTATTTTGTATTTAAAATTTGTTTGTCTGGTGAAGATATTATCAATACAGCGGTGCTTTATTTGCCATTTTCTTCTTAGGTTAGCCACAGGCCAATTTCGTTTGGAGAGACAACATTTTGCACAGAATGAGATGTGCATACACCAGAGGGCCATTAATGGATAGACGTGATTTAACACATATGACTTCAGAATGTTGTGGAGAACAAATTCTGCCCAAATTGTTTCTTCACTCATTTACTTCTTGCCCTTACCTTTTTTAATATTTTTTTTTAAGTCAATGTGATTGTCAATTGAGGAGGCATAATCTGCATCTGAAAAAATATTTAAAAAAATATATAAAAAAAATTACAAGGAAAGATTCCCGTGGACTTAAATCCATTCGCTGCTATTGTTTCAGTCTGGAAAATTAAATATGCGTTCCCAAATAACTCACAAATGTCAAATAGCACAACAGGTCTTCCACGGTGGAGCAACCACTGTCAAATTGCTTCACTGTAGTGGAATTTGGCACCAATAAAGGTTTTGTCAAGTAGCTGAAGCTTATGCGACGCGTGGGGTAGTAAACTCAGTATTACCACATGATTTTCTCGCGTTAGGTCAATAACTTGGATATTTTGGACATGGGAATTGTGACCATCTAAAACTAAAAGCCTCTTGAAACTAAAAGTCTCCTTGATTGGTTTTGTTTTTTTGGATAAAATGCTTGAGCCATTCAGTGAATAAATTAGACTGAATATAATCGGAAGGTTGGCATGTGGCAATGGAACCTGGCGAAGCACCGTTCATGTCATATTTTTGCGAGGGTGGTTTAATAGTTGCGAAACAAAGGTTCTCCCATCACTCACACAACATACCACAGTAATTACAAATTCTCTTTCAGCTGAACTTATTGCGCCAACTTATTGTTTCGGTTTGATTAACATGTGAAATTATCAACTAAACGACTGAAATTCCAGGCTCATCTACATTGAATACTCTCTGTGTAGGATGTCTGGGTAACTCAACTTCCAGAAACTCAAAAACCCATAGACAGCTTCCTTACTGAATCCATTTGCCTTGGAAAGAGATGTAGCTGTGGGTATCAGCAGTGACAAAATATCCTTATGGCGATTCGTCAAATGACTAAACCACGCTCTACCTGCTAATCTTTGTGTGAATTGATGCCGTATTCCATTTTTTTCATAGAGCTCGTAATATATACGACGAACATCTTGCCTGGTAAGTCCGTGGAACTTTCTCATATTCAAATAATTTATTTTCAAGTGCGTCAACCGTGAAACGCTTACGTCCTAATTGAATTCCTTCTGCCTTTGATAGCGATGCATCTGAACGAGCGAGCCTCTGAAGAGCAGCACGTGGTATATTGAATTATTTTGCTGCTCGTTTTAGTCCTATTTCATTATGTCCTACGGCCGAGATAGCATTCGCCATACTACTTTGACTCCATAGCTTTCTCTTTTTGCACACCTTTGCGTTGAACACTTTTCTTGGCATCTGCGAAAATCAAGGGAAAACAATATGTAATGTACATAATATGTGCCCTATCTATTCGGGGACTCATAAACCGAACACGCTTAGGGCCCATATTAGAACACTCACTGAATTTGGAGAAAAATAAGCAATCCTTGCTGTTCTCTGGAGTAAAGTTTAACGTCGATCACATTTTTGTTGTCCTTTAGTATTGCTGATTAGCAGAATTATAAATTAACCCTGCGAATAGAAAGTCAAGCAAATGTAAAGTAAATACTCACCTTACAATCTTTCCTTCATAGCGAAAAACAAAAACAAAGTATAACACACAACATTCACATATGAACTGAATCAAATCGCTAAAGAGCGACACCCAAGAGCTGTCATTATATATTTTTACTGTTGTTGACTAGTCTGCGTACCGTACTTAAAACGATATGTTTGGGGTTCATATTAAACACAGGGTGCATGTTATCAACTTCACTTGTACTCGTGTGGAAAAATCTGCGTGGAGAATTCTAAAATTTGGCTGAATAGTTTTTGTACCAATAAAAAACTTAACTTTATTTATTCTATTTAATTTAAAAACAATATTTTTTTTTGAAATCATATTCATGCTGAATCATCATACAAATTTTACTTTTTTAATATTTTTCTGCCCAAACTAATTAAAGAAAATTTCAAAATCAAAGATCAATCAAACTTTGCTCAAATCAAATCAAAATCATAACTGAAGTTATGTTCGAGCAATATAATTAAAAAATACAATTATATTTATAATTAACTGTATTATTTAAATATGTAACGAGTAATACATCACTAACTAAGTTGCTGGTATAATTTTTTGCTGGTATAATTCGAAGGTTTATTTTAAATAAATTATAGTTATTAATCACTTTACATGCCATGCAATGCAGAGAATCGCAAGATTTGTATTACCCAGATAGTAACCATATTTTAATAATGTTTATATAATATTCAATATATGAAATCGAATAGGCTGACTGAGATTGTTAAAGTTGATTTTTAACCAGCTAATAAAAGATCTATATAAGTTATATAAGTTTTCTCGGCCAACATTTTGAATTATGGGATTTATTGATCTATATTGCAAAATATTCCAATCAATGATTTGAAATCTGTCAATTAGTTATCGTTTTCAATACTCTTTTTTGAGCATTGTTAGATTGGAATTCTGTTTCGAGACGGTCATGGGCCGGTGTTATGTCCATTCGAATTAAAGCGAACATAACACAGAAGTTAACATACCGGCCCCTGAACAGTGGTTTTTATACACTTAATATGAAATGAAACAGACATAACACAGATGAAGGGACCCTGTGGGTCTCAAAACAGCAGTCAGTTTAAAAACAAGGCAAAATTCGATCGTAAAATGGAAACTCATAAGAATGTTTTTTTGTTGCTTCAACTTTTGAGAAGATTGCAAGCAGCCAAATCACTTCCTCGATGTTTCTACGTTATTGTGAATCCTTGCAAGTTTATAGTTGTGAGTAACGTAGTCTCAGGCTAAAAAGAAAGAATATAAGTATACCAAGCTGGAGAGGACGTCCTTCGTCCCAGGACGATTCTGGTTGTAGACGCGACGATCGATTCCATAAATTTCAAAAGCCATAATTGTTTTTCCACAAATCTGGACGTTTTCTTGATATAGCTTCTCGCAAGGGGCGCATAACTTCAAGATAATACTCTTTGTTTACCGTACGACCATATGGTAAGACCTCCTGATGCACTAAGCCATGGTAACCGACGAAAGTAGTGAGCAAAATTTTGATCGAACTTGGCTTGCTATTTTTGGTCTTCGCTCATCTGCGCTCTGCAAATGGAACGATTGGGGGTTGTTTTCGATATCATAATGTTATGATCCTTATTATTGACCTCTGTCAACAGCCCATGACAGATGCTCATGCGACGATTCTATTAGTCAAAATTTAACAGTTTCGAAACAAACTTTGCTGATACACGTCTCATGCAAAAAACATTCTAAAATACCTCAGCGACTTCTCTGATAGTAATTTGACGGTATGCAAAACAATTTTATTCACTGCTTAAACGTTTTCATCCGTTGATGACTCGCTTGGGCGTCCAGGGCGAGGCTCGTCACTGGCATCTTTTCAGTCATCTTGTAAGAGTTTTACCACTTGTAAACATTTGTTTTTCTAAGAACAGTTTCACTGTATGCCACTGCCAACATTTCAATTGTTTTGGAGCACTTAATTTCATTTTTTACAAAAAGTTTGATGCAAATTCTGATATCCATTTTTTTCGATAGCGAAAAATCTCCAACCACGAAAAATACAACTAATCGTTATGCCTCTCACAAACAAACTAAATATATTATATAGCTGAAACTGTTAATATATTGGGTAGTTTGAAAAGTATTGAGCCTTTTTTGTCACTAGATGGTATTCGTTGTCATATATCGGGAAATACTAATCAGATTGAGTCAAACTGACATGCGTTTGAAAGGTGACATTCCAGTCTAGAATTTTCATTTGGACAGATATGCATTTCGTCATTCGTGCCAAAGGTGGTATTCATTTAAAAATGAGTGAAATTTCTGAAGAAATTTGTTGTATTGAACAATATCACTACGATCACGGTGAGAATGCATCGCAAGCTCGTGAAAAATTTTTTGGTGTCTACGGTCAAGATACATTATCAAAAGCCACAGCCAGGAGATGATTCGCTCGCTTTCGTTAGGGAAATTTTGATGTCAAAGATGCACTTCGCTCAGGTCGACCAATCAATGAAAAAGTCGATGAAATCTTACAAAACTTGAAGAAAACCGACACATAAGCAGCCATGACATTGCTAAGGAACTGAATATCCATCACCAAACAGTTGTGAACCATTTGCGTAAGGCTGAATACACAAAGAAGCTCGACGTTTAGGTGCCGCATTAATTAACACAATGAAATTTGATCGACCGAATTTCCATTTGCGAAATCCTAATAAAACGCAACGAAATCGAGCCAATTTTGAAGCAAATCATTACGGGCGATGAAAAATGGGCAAGATACGAAAATATCGTTCGAAAAAGGTCATGGTCAAAAAAAGTTGAATCAACACAAACGACTTCAAACCAGGATTGACACCAAATAAAGTTATGCTGTGTGTATGATGGGATTGGAAGGGAATTGTTTATCATGAGGTGCTAGAACGTGGCCAAACACTCAATTCGGCTCTGTACTCTCAGCCATTAACTAGATTGTAACAAGCAATCCAAAACAACCGGCCAGAATTGACCAATAGAAAGGGCGTTGTCTTCCATCATGACAATCGGATGCTTTCGCGCATTCTCCATATTTATCCGATTTTGCTCCTTCAGTATTTTATCTGTTCTGGTTTCTGCGGAATTTTTATAATGGATCGCGCTTTGATTTGGAAGATGAAGTCAACACGCACAGGACTTTTTCGTTAGTGAAAATTTGAGTTGTTTCCTTAAAAACCAATTCTGAAGCCTGTAAAATGTTTCTAAACGATGTTAAAAAACAACGGTGAGAGTGTTTTGTTATGACGCTGTGAGAAATGATTTTATGTTACGAAAAAACTAAGTATTTCTTTAAAGTGTGAATTGATTATATGTTCATTTGATTATTTAAGAACTTTTTTCTTGTCTGATTGTGTTTAGTAAAAGAATCTGATATACGTTTTGATTAGTTTGACATTTACGAATATGGACAGTCCGTGGGGTCTAAATAGGGGCTATTCCAAATTTGGATACCAAAATATCATCTGACTAGATTTCAAATTTAATATTTTGGTTTTGAAATGGCGTCTTCCAGTTCAAGAGGAAAACGAAAAGAATGGAAATTAGATCACATGACAGAAGCTATACGAATGGTTAGAGAGATGAAGACTTTGATGTACCAGGAACCACTTTGTTTCGATTGTGTCAAAAAAATAAGCTATCTCCAGAAGAAACTGCAGCCACTAAAGTAGGAACAAAATCTGTTTTAGGTGATCAGCTCGAAAATCGACTAGTAGAATATATTTTAAAGATGAAGAGCAAGTTTCATGGTTTGACGAGGAATGATGTTCGTAGAATTGCGTATCCGTTTAGCGGGTCCGAAATGTCTCGGAAAAAGTAGCTAAAGCTGTTTTTAAACCGTCATTAGCAAAAACTTTCTGTGAGAAGACCCACTGGCACGTCTTATGCAAGAGCTCTAGGTTTCAATAAAGAAAAAGTAGACACTTTGTTTGATCTTCTTGTAGAAGGTTACACTACTACGATGAATAGTTATTAAGGGTAACTTTACTCCGAATCGCATAAATAACGTTGACGAATCTGGGCTTACAGTGGTTCAAACCAAGGTACCCCAAGTTATCGGTCACAAAGGAAAGCGATAAATAGCTTCACTTACTTCAGCTGAAGGAGGCTTATTAATGACAAAAGTTATTGCTAAGAACGTTACTAGCCATTTTGTGTCTCCTTACATCATTTTTTCCAGGAAAAATATGTGCGAACAGCTAATGAGAGGCAGTCCTCCAGGTACGGTAGGCGTTGCACATCCAGCAGGATGGATCCATATGCAAATATTTATAGGTTGGTTTAAGCTTTTCATCAAACACACCAACCTGACCCCAGAATCGAAAGTTTTATTGATCTTAGATGGAAATTATTCTAACAATCCAAAAAGAATCATCAACAAACGTTGCGAGACCACCTGATAATAGTTTGATTTTAACTGAAACTTCTTTCACACCAACACAAGACACAAAATTTGATCCAGAACCCTCAACTTCCAGGATTGCTCACAGTACTCTAAATCTGGTGTGTCCTTATGACATCAGCGCAAAGCCATTTAAAAAAAGAAAAATTTCTGATAGAGGAACAAAAGCAACTATTGCTGAAATAACATTTCCTCCATATAAATATCAACTCATTGACAGTAATATAAAAAAGGAAAAAGAGAATAAATTACTGAGACCAAATAATAAAAAACAGAAATAAAAGAAAACTACAGAAAAACAGAAAATCAAGTTTCAAAATAGATCCATTGATTCAGACGATGAATAAGAAATGCATTTTGACGTAAGAAATATTTTTTGACAGACAGCGAGCCTGATGCCATCATAGGACTGAAGGCTCCTAGCTCCGAAGGTGTGGAGTGTATGTTCTTAACAGCCTGTTTTCTCGATATACTCGAGGAGAGAATATGGATCAAATGCCTCATCTACGGGCTCTGGGTGATTGTGCAGGCGAAGAGTTCGATACATGGATAAGTGATTTTTGCAACTTTCTTAAGTATCTTTTTAAAATTGACCAAAGTGCCTGTTGATCTCATAAAAGCAAGTCCCTTTTATAACACAAAAACAAAATTGTATTCTATATTTGGTTACTTTCCTCTACTAATACAATCGAAAGATTGCATTTGATTCCAATTGTTTTAATAGATAAACAAATAATAGATAGACCGATAGACCAATAGATTTTGACAGATACTTTTGTATATTGTCATTAGAATTTCATCGTTGTTGATAGATGAAAAGAATTTTATGTTACCGATTTCCTCAGACGATTTTTCATTTTCTAAGGACGCATATACATAAAATATAATTTTATTTAAATATTTAAATACTCTAGCGTGGGAAAATTCAGGACCGTGTCCTGTATATCCATGCAGCTGGTTTTTACTCTAATTTGTGAACTTTATACCATGTTTCAAATCGAATTCAATTAAAAAATCCGAGCATTGTCAATGTTCATGATCCTATGGGGTATGCGAGAAACGTAATGAGACTGAAATACTGGAGTTGCACTATCAGCGTAATTAAATAATTATGCAAATTATTGGAAATAGAGCGCAAGTGATTTGTTATTATATCCTTGCTCGAGAACAGAAGTGTTCCTTCGATGGCAGGTAAAGTCTCCGTGAGTCAACCAAAGATATTCTCTGGCCGATTTCAACGAACAAATTTTCAAGTATCGTGTTTCAAATAATTCACAAGTCCTCGTAAAACACACATAAAAAAGTCTGTCAAAATTGAATATAAATCTCACTGAGCACTCAGCGTCTGCTAAATCGTCCACCATCAAGCAGTCAACGTGCCCGCCCAAATGGGGTAGTTGAAATATAAGGAATGAAATCATTGACAGTTCAATTCAAGATTTGATTTATTGTTATCATTTACGCGACCGCAAGATCATACTCATACGACTGCGACCATGAAGACGGAAAATGCAACAACGAGCGGGGATATTTTTCTGTTCTTTTTCATCGAAACCCCAAACGGATTTGGTCCTGTTCGGAACATTCGCAGCCTGAGTGCTGTTGTTTCGTACCCGGTTAATGACATTATCATTGGCGTGTAATAAAAATATCTTTTAATATGAAGTATCATTATTTATTGAACGTAGATACGGTAGCCATCAAAATTGATAGCACTATCGAGTATCGATAAACTTCTTTTATCCGCCAGCGAATTTAATTAGCCATTAGCCAAAACTTGCACGTATCGTAACGAAACGGTTAAGCTGCCAGCACTTGTGCACATTCGTAACATTTGCGATGATTTAAAGCCGTTCAAGCTTTTTGTAACCCTGTGAGGGTTGTCGATTCGTTGAAAACAATGTTTGGGTGTAGAAATCCTAGCAGTGGATGCAAGAATAAAAGAATATTCACCGCAAATGATGCTTGAATGAAGTAGTTCTGAATTTCCAAGAAATGGCGCTCAGAATCAAATAACTCTCGTAGCAGTGGTACCAGAAGCCTTACAGATGTTTAACAGGATTAACAGGTTGCAAAGGGTATCATTAGCCTAGAAATAGCAAGCAAATATAATTCCTACCGATCCCCTTACTCGTGTTCCTTTAGGACCCAATAGAAGAATTGAATTGACTTAACACATCGCCAGGAGCAAATTTCGTAATGTTATGTAAGCAATTGTTTTATCAATCCATAGCGTTACCCAGGTTTTCAAACTTCGATAGATTTTTGAATTTGTTTCGCGCGTTTAATTCAAATCTATAGGTCGTTACGCTCTCTGGACAATCTTAGATAACTCATGTTTTATCATTGCATTATTAGTCATGGGCTAAAAAGTCTTTCTCCTGGTCATGTAAGACGATAGTCTTAGAGCAAAAGCGTTTTTATTCTACGACAATAGAAAATAGAATAGTGTTTCGATGCCTTTGTATAGTGTTCCGCGCCAAGTCCCACAAAAGAGGCATTTGTTTCATCCTCGAGCTCCTAATTTGAATAAAATCTCTTCTCGGCTAATTTTTCAACTATTGAAACAGGACTTTGTCTTCTTCTTAGCATTAACACCCTCCCCCTTTTCTTTGCTTCCTGCAGCATGTGCCTCCAACTGTCTCGGTCCTTTCACCGCGTCCTGCAATTATGAAATCCGAACAACGAGCAGGAATAAGTCGCTGACGGTTAAATCAGGCAAATACGGTGGGTGTTCAACAGCTTTATAACGTAATTTCTATAATTTTTTGTTTTGTAGTTTTTTCAAGTTTTAGTTGTTGTTAGTGATAAATCCATGTTTCGTCCCATATCAATCATCAAATCATCTCAAAAATTCAATTTTATTATCGTGAAAAAGGCCTCAAATTTTGCTTTGACAGACTAACACGTTCTGCTTTCTCGTCGATTGCTTGGATTGTTTGGAGGAGGCAGCCATCGCGTGCACTCCTTTTGCGTATGGAAATATCAATGAATAATGTGTCCAGCTCGTTTCTCTGAAATGCCTATGATGTGAACCTCAATGTAATTATGCGTCATGGGCTAAAAAGGGTGATCATTCTTCAAAGGACCCGTATCAATTTTGACGTTTTCCCAAGTAATTGCCTCATTTGGTCTTACTGATCGCTTGGCATCACTAATACTCGTACGGCCACGACGAATTTCAACAAGTCAATATTTAATGGATGAATATGGACCGCCAGATGTATTATAACACCAAAACATACCTTTGTTTGCTCCGTACTTTGCCCCATCAAAAAAGCAATGAAGACATTGGAACGCTATTCGTCCTGGATTTAAGAATTATCAGAGCACAACAAAGGGTTACTTTTGACATTAAAAAAAATACAGCACGCAAAAAACGACCCCGAGTTCATCTTATCACACATACTCGCAAAACATGGCAGCGTACAGCAGATGGATTCATCGAGTGGTCACCTATCCACTAACTCCTGATACTTATGAACAGGAAAAACAACACAATGGCTACAATGAACCAAAAATTATGCGGATTGTGCAACGGAAAGAAGCACACTTAAGGAAAACGGCGTATTCCATATTTTCAGTGACAGAAGAGAGAGTAAAAATAATAAAACAAGTGAGAGCCTCTCTATCTCAACTAAGTTCAATAGGCTCAAAACCTGTTTGAAACAGTTCGGCATAGAAGTTGTTGGGCCCAGCTATAATTCCTGCCCTAAATCTCAACTGGCAAGTGAAAAAGACCCACCTGAAAAATCACAAAAAAAGTGGCATTTTCCGGGTAGAGTGCCCAGAATGCAAAATCAAATACGTAGGACAAACCAAATATAATAAAGGCACCATTCAAGGAGCACATCAAAATAACGCAAAATGCACAATATGCAAGCACATATGGGCCGAATGGGACCAAAAAGAAGCTTTCAAGCATGTGAGAAGAATCTCGAAGCTAGACGCATGGAATCGTTTGCAGATCATGAATGCTCCCGATAATCAACGCTTAAACGAAGACGCAGGGAACTGCCTCTAAAATATAATAATTAAAACTGATAATTAGTATATCAGGTTGTAAATTAAATTTCAAATTAATTAATGGTTGACAGATAGTTTAAAAGTAGTTAAAGTGTTTTTATTGTATAGAAATTTTGTTAGCATATAAGTTCGGTTGTAAGGCATAATATCTTTGGAAGCAAAAGCACTGAAGAAGCGAGTAAATAGCTCCCAAAAAGCGCATATGTATTAAAATTAAAAATTGTGGTAAGGAAAAATTGTTTCTTTTACAAAAATAAGAAACTCACTCTTTTCCATTATTTACCAAGACAGATAGTGACACTACGAAAATTATAACTTGAAAATATGTAAGCCAAATTTTATGAATTATTGACAGGTTCTAAGCTTAGTTTAGAGCACATGCGTTTTGAATTTGTGGTGCCTTCTCTCTGACAGAACAAATACTTTTCAGCCAATGTGGTTCAAGACTAAGAACTAGTCACAGCGATACCATGTTTGTTTTAGCCGAACTTGAAACGTGTTCTAAACAAAAAATGATCAAAAAAGTCGTGGAAAGAGGTCCTCAAAATACTTTTCATGCTACTATCAGCTCATTGTGCTCTCATTCTTTTGCGCCCGAAAATAAGTGCCGGAGGAATCATGTGACCACTAGCTCTCATTGCATTAATGTTATAGGTATTTATGCAATGTGCCCTGTTCAGCAACAGCTTTTTTATTAATAACGTGTTTACCTTTCGAGGAAAGTTCTCTTGAAGGATTCTTGGAGGATCTTGGAAGTGGTCACAGTGAACATTTCTGTTTTGTACATGTCGTAAATGAAGGAGGAAACTAGTACTTCCCATAAGCTCTACAAAATATTTATGGAATCTGTCGCATTGGGGCATAAAAAAGCCCATTGCTCTGCCAATCTTTGTTGACGTTGGACGTCTCGATAAAAGATTTGGATGTCTGTTGCGAAAACCGTGGAGTCAATATTTACCTTGTATTTTCTTCTCATCGTTGAAACAGCGAGGAATTTCGTTTTTGATCAGCAAACTCGAAAGCTACAAGTTGCCCAAATTTTTTTTAGTGATTTCGTCGTACATGTCATCCAGATTTAATAAATACACTCGAAATCATTCTTCTATAATGTGCAAAAAAGTTGCATCGTCTCTTCCTAGATTAGCTGCAGCTTCTGTCTTTTTTGACCGATACCTTCAAATACTTTATTTCATGCCATATGATGACGCTTCTTTCTTCTTACTTTAACCGTTTTCTATCTATTTCTATTCTAAAATGTGTTAAGGACGTAGAAAACAGTCTCAAGATCTTGTCCTTAAGTTCGTCATAAAATGATGCAACTAAAATTATAATTTTCTTCTTCTTAGCACGATAGTCCCTCTCCGCTTCCTGCAATAAGTGCCTCCACTTGTCTCGGTCCATTGACCACGTCCTTCGAATTTGTAATCCGAGCATTGATGAACTCTCTTCGTTCACAAAGTCAGAATAGCGTGTTCTCGGTTTCCCCACTAGCAGTAGTTCACTTCTTCCAACGAATACCTTTGGGTATACGTTGTTCGTCCATAAGATACAAGCGTTGAGTCCTCCGGGTCGTCACAAATTTCATACAGCTCACGATCGTATCGAATTTGCCAGTGGTCCGCGTCTAACATCGCTCCAATTATCCGCCTAAGGACCCGTTGCTCAAAGACGTTCAATATATTTGCGGATGGTTGGGTTAGGGTCCATGGTTCACACCAAAACACAGGTATGATCATAGATTTGAATACTTGGTGCTTTGTTTTCCTGTGTATGCAGCTGGTCTTCATAATCATAATGGTGAGTTTATTAAGAGTACATAAAAAAAAAACATAAAAAGATATACCAATCAACAAACTTATCTAGCACCCTCGTATTGAAGTGTTTTTATTGTTTTCTCGCGTGAGTTAATTCACTCTCGTTCGCGTCCCAAAACAACACTGAAATTAACCCCAGATGACATTCGTGTTCCGACTTATTCGATCTTGTCGATACGTGCGCTAGATGTCAGGTCGGAGTCGCTCAGGCGACAGTACCATTGAAGTTGAGAAATTGATTTGTGTTTCTCTTGTTGGAGTATCAGTCGACATAGCTTTGTTAGGTATCTCACCTATGATAGGGAAATAAGAAATGTCAAGTCTGATTCTGACTAGATCACCTACTTTTACATAATTGTTCTTGAAATGAGGCTGCTTTTTGGCCCAAGTTCTGTAGAGAACTGTTACGTCATAACAACACTAATGAGGATATGGGAGAAAACTCATTACGAATTGATAGCTTGAGTCCTGAGTTTTGGAACAGCTTTGAACATGTCCTTCGTTTCGGCTTACTCTTGCGCCAGAAGAGTAACGTAAACAACAGTGATTGCTAAATTGATTAGCATCAGTAAAGAGAGAAGCACATAGAGCTTTGATCAACCAGAGACCGCAAGTTCACATGACCGAAGCAAAAACTTAAATGAAAATAACAAGACATCAAATGTTGAAAATTACTGAAGCTCATTTTAAAAAGGCAAAAGCAAGCATTTGAACTGGCAATTATCTCATACTGAAATTTCCGGAGAAAGATACCTTCATCCAACGTTATTTGATAGTTGCATTAAGAAGAATGCAACTCACACTTAAACTGATTTAGATGTTCAGACGATGGAATGAGTAAAGCAGTCTCCTTTCTCGCATCAGATCCCCAGTTTATGAATAGTTAGTGAGAGTTCTACTTCGGTTTATAATTCTGATGCTTCGCGTCCAGCGCATCTAGCTAAGATTTAAATATTTGAGCTATAATTCAAGTCAAGCTTGTGTTGATCATCTTCGGGTTTTCCTTTGATCTCGAAATGAGATGGCTCTAACACACCTTAAATCCCAGGTCGCAGAAAGAAATGTCTCGCGATTTCTTATTATAAGCGACCAACAATCACTAAGGCAAATTGATCTTATCCTTTATGCATATTCCTCTCTTTCAACTTAGCGAATAATAATTTTTCAAATTATCTGATAGGTGATATCACCAATAAAATTTTCAAAATTCCCCACTTTCTCCATTTCACGAATATTTGGTTCATTTTTGTTAAGGCCGCCAACTAGACTATCCAAACTGCAGTCGGTAACACTTCCAGCAATATATTGACCACATAAACAATGATGTATGCCTCAAACACTTCCAATGAATTATTCCATAATGAAAATCAGAGACGATTTGACGATTTTGTCTCAACAACTCATCGATGAGTCCATTAAAGTGCAAAGAAATGTCTCCATGCCACGCCAAAAAGAAAAGCTCCCGACAAAAGACACAAAACATATTTATATAATTATATGAAAATATATGACAATATGAATATGTTCGGGAAGAAAGACCATCACATTAATAGAAGTACGATAAAAATGTGTTTATCGTAAGTAGCCATTCCTGAAGCCTGAAGAACTTATGCACTCGCCGGCAAATTGACGCCATTCACTAGGCAGATATGCTCGGGCGGCTCAGTGGAATAATAAATCAATTTAGTTTGCAAGTTTTTACAAAATAAAATATCAGGAAATATTTTAATTATTTGCATAGTTGGCTGAGTGATTGCCCGCGTACATATATGACTGTTAATAATAATTCTTATAAAATTCTACGCGCAAGGATGATAAATTAAAATTTCATTTGTAGGGTGCAAGTGATTTGTTGCTGTTGAGATGAATACGTTCGAAGATAAATTATTGTTTACAAAATTGATTCGTGTTGGTGAATAAAAAAACTCACTTTCCTTATTTTATGCAAGGACTTCCGGGTTTGCCTTAGTGCATGGGTGCGAAGATATACATATGTCCCGTCTATTTACGTATTTTCGTTTTTGTCGTTGTTTAAAAATGTTCATGAATCCCTTGCTCGACATACGTTTCATTCCTTCGATTTATTCGAAATTTCAAAGCATAAATTTGTGATTTGATAAATACATATCATAATTCTTCCCTTAAAGAATCACTTAATTATCTAAAACAACACTCAAACATCCCGGTTGAAACGAACTTAGGTACAATTCAGGGGATTCCCAGAATTATGTGTTTCAATTAAAAAAGTTTTCTTGAAGTTTGCAAAGAAGGCCTCCGTGGTGGCGACCACTTCCTCATTCGAGTGGAATTTCTGTTCAAGTTGGGAAACAAAAAGAAGTCGCACGGGGCCAAATCTGGTTGATGGGGCAACAGTTTGTAGCCGTGGAGAGTGCGGAGGTGAGAGCCGGTGCATTGTCGTGGAGGAAAAGCACTTTTTTCTTCGCCAAACCGGGCCGTTTTCTTTTACATTTGGCGTCAAATCGGCCCAATAATTCGACATAGTATCCCCTCTTGACCATTTCATCTTTCCCCAGGTAGTCAATGGTATCACACCTTGCGAATCCTAGAAAACGGTAGCCATCACATTTCCGGACGATGCGACAGTCTTCACCTTCTTTGAAGCAGGTTCACTGGGTAAAGTCCACTATTTCGACTGTTTCTTGATATCTGGTGTGTACCTGTGGATCCATGATTCATTGATGGTCCCATTTTTATGCAAAAACTCCTTCGGAATGCCCTTGAATAGCGTCAACCACTACTCTGAATTGGTCACATGGTTGTGCTTGTTATCCGGAATGAACAAACGTTTAACTCGTCTTGCCGAAAGCTTTCTCATACCTAAAATTTCATGTAATATATGCGTCACGCGGTCTTTTAAGATGCCTACTATCTCAGTTATCGCGCATACCTTCAATCAGCGATCTGCCGAAACGAAAACGTGGATTTTCGTCACGTTGTCCTCTGTGGATGTTGTTTTCGGGGCACCTGGGCCTAGCTCATTCAAAACCGACGTGCGACGGCGCTAAAAATTCATTGAACCCATTTTTGACGATCACCATTGAAGAAGAAGCGTCCCCATACACTGCATTGAATCTATCAATCATCAATACGAATCGAATCACCGACCGATATTGCTTTTTTTGATTTTTTTTAAACCAACAGACATGCTTGCTTGGCACGCTCTAAAACAGAACTACAAGTTCGATGCGACTGATAGCGGCACTATCGGGCAGAGAGGTTAAGTACTTATCGGACCACCCTCGTACACTAGGCAGAAAAAATCTGCGTTCACGTGATGCCATTTAGTTTTCAGCATTCACATAACGATTTTGTTTCACTTGTCGATAAACAATTTGTTTTTCCATTCATTTCCTCGATTAATCTGAAAAAGTACGTTGCCATTGCCAAGGAGTACTTAAACCAACTTCAAGAATTTTGGAATATTGTGTTTTTTTTTCGAACGAGAGAAAACTCTGCATTTTCAGTATAAAATGACGAAAAATAGTCCGGAAAAAATCAGGAACAGCACTACAAAAAGAAAATTTACTACCCACTGTAAATCATGGTGGTGGAGTGATGCTTTGGGGATGCATGGCGGCTGCTGGTGTTAGAAATCTTGAGTTCAATCAGTCGACAATGAATAAATTCAACATTTTAAGAAACAATTTGGAACAAAGTAAAAGAACACTCGGCTTGGGTAATGATTACACTTCCAGCAAGATACTTCCCAAACTTAAAGCCGAAATTGTGAGGCTCTGCGGTTCTCTCTAATACCCCAAAATAGTGACATGCGCCAAGGCAATCTCCACACCTTAATCCCATTGAGCATTACTGGAACTCGCTCGAAAGAAGAATTTGACAACATATGATAACCAGCAAAAAAATGCTCAAAAATTTTGAAATGAGAAGAGTGGGAGAAAACATCACCAGAAGAGATAGTGAAGCTCCCTAGACCCTATCGAGGGCATCCTACAAGTTATTGATTGGCTTCAGAACTGTCATTATCAGTCATTTGAAAACGTTTATTGCACGTGAACGCAGACTATTTCTGCCTTGATTTTGTATGTTTTTGTGAAAGTAATAATTTACTTAAAAACTATTTGAGCATAACGAATCAAATTCTGCTTGAAAATAGTCCTTTAAGCTGCAAAAAAGGATTTACACCAAATCTGGATTGCACGCAGGTGAACGCAGAATTTTTCTGCCTAGTGTATAAAAAGATTATTTTGCAAAGCAGAGAATATATTACTCAATTTTCCTTATTGGTATGTAACGAGTTACATACACTATATCAAAAAATTGCTCATACAGCAGTCATAAAATATAATACAGTCAGGGCTATTTTTACATCAAAGAAGATAAGTTTATATCATTTTTATTTTTATTTTTAATTCTATTATTAATTCTTATAAATGCAAGGAACAAACATATCCGTTTACTTCATTTTCTCACAAATATATTCATTTGTGCGTCATAAGTCATTATATGTACACCAACAAATTGCACAGACACTTCAAATTAATCTCGCATCCACATAAAGAAAAAGTAACGGTAGTAAATTTTCGATGCAGGTGTACGTTCCCGAGTGTCTTAATGATAGTTGAAGTTCCCAAGTTCTCGTAAAAGTGTTAAGTACTTTTATTCGCGCAGATCTTTCGAAAATGACGCAAGCAAAGTAAAAGGATCCTATAGAAGTAACAAAACTAATTATTAAGCTCAAAGAGGAAGGTTAAAGTTATGCAGACATTGGAAAAATCGTAGGGTGACCACGTGCAACCATTTGAAGTGTAATAAAAAACTAATAACAGTTTCGATATTGCTACGGCGAGAGGCCGTAAGAAAATACTGACTAAACGTTTAGGAAGATGAATTGAAAGAAAAGTGAAGAACGATCCAAAAATAAGTGCTCCGAAAATTGCCGCTAACCTTGAAAGTAATTGTGGAGATAAATAATTAAAATATGAATCCAATACGCCAAACAATGCATATCGAAATCTGAAGGATTCTGTGGAAAGGTAATTTTCATAGTTGAAAGCAAATATGATGGTTTCGGCTCTGATGGACGGCGATTGGAACCAAGAAAACTTGAAACCTAGCATAAAAAACGGAAAGGGAAATATAATGGTTTGGGGTGCAAATGGTTTTTAGTATTTTAGTATATTTAGTATTAAGTATTTATTAAAACTACAATAGACAAAACAAGGTCTTTGGACATTTCAAGGAATAATATATGACAAAGTGCTGGCAAAATTGGCGTAAACGGTGGATTTCTACTTATCCAAGATAATCATCCCAAACATTCTTCAATATTAGTGCGTAAGTGGTTGCTTTCTTCTGTTCTTCCACACCCATCTCAATCCTCCGAGTTAATCTAATTGAACATCTTTGGGAAAATTTAGAAAAAATAGTGCGTGCACATCACATCTAGTCGTGCTAGTCGTGCTCAATTGAAAATTATTATTTTAGAAGAATGGAACAAAACTACAATCAATTTCTTTCGATGCAGAATCGTCTACGAGCAGTAAAAGCTGCTAAACTACATCATATTCGCTTTTAAAATACGCAAACTTCGTAAGTGTGTGTGCAATTTTTTGTTGATTGCGGGGATATAAAAAGGAGAAGGAAACTGATATCGCTTAAAACAAACGGAGGCTTATGAAAAAATCTATACAAATGTCTCGACAGCAGCTTTACAGATCCATCTATGCCAGCATCTCTGGTACTTAACCGTTGAAAAGCAAAATGGTTGAGCATTCAATCAACGTGAATCCCATCCCATGGTAAGCGATACATCCCATCAAAAGAAAAACTTTGCGGTTAATTGTTTGATGAGTTCCATTAGTAAATATTATTTCTATTCCATTAACTTATTTTTTAAATTATAATTTTTTATTCATTTAAAAACATCTATGACTTCGTATCAGTTAAAAGTAAAGCATTCATCTGGCTTTAAATTTAAATTGGCTTCGTGGTCAAGTAAAGCTTCGTTTCATTATGCCAGAAGAAGAAGGTTTCAGTGCTAAGGGTAGCAAACGATATAGAGCGGTCAAAATTGGTGCAAGAATTTCATGGCTCAAAGCAATTTCAATCGCGTACAAGAAGATGCGAAGATTTATCTAGACTGACTGATAGACCTTAAACAGCAAATTGCAGAACAACGCTTTGACGTAAATCATCAAACACGAGGTGTGATAATTAAGTAATGAGACTGATTTAATATCTGCGCTTGTGGTAAATCTGGGTCATTGAAATTCCCATCCCGTTCCTCGGTATCCTTCCCCTCTTAATTGATATATTTACCATCGCTTTAGGTTGTTAAGTTCGCCTGCTGTGTCGTGTTGAGTAGACGTGTGTTGGTGGTACTCGTCACAAAAATCGGGAAAAGAAATCAAAAGCAACGCATCACGATAAAATTTTGCGCCAGATTGGGCGAAACAGCTTCGGAAACATACGCTAAAATTGTAAAATTGCATGGTGATAGTCAGTCGTACCCAGGTGTTTCGATGGCATAAAGAGTTTAAGGAGGGGCATGAAAGCGTGGAAGACGAGGCGCGGATCGGGAGGCCAGTCGAGGTGCGAACTGACGCGAATGCGCAGCATGTGCGCTCCCTAATCCGCGAAGCTTAGCGTTTAATAGTTCGAATGTTTACCTCGGAACTGGGTATGACCCGTGAAACAGTCAGACAAATTTTAACCAACGATTTTGGGATGAAAAAGTTGTGCGCGAAGATGGTTCCAAAGAACCTTTCTCACGAACAAAAGCAGCAGCATATGACCATCGCAGAAGACTGTTTGGAACAAGTGCAAAACGATACCACGCTGCTTGATCGAGTTATTACACGCGATGAGAACTGGTTTTTTCAATACGACCCGCACGCCCCCGCTCGAAAAAAGCCCGCATGAGCAAGTAGACGGTGAAAACGATGATTATTGCCTTTTTTGATAACCGTGGAATCGTCCACAAAGTATTTGTTTCATCGGCGCAAACCGTAAACCAAGTCTACTATCGCCAAGTACTCGAAAGATTGCGAAAACGAAAACAGACATCGCTGGATTGTAACTGTACATCATTGTAACATCACGACAACGCGTCGTGCCAAACGGCCCTCAGCGTGTCCCAGTGTTTGGCCTCTAAAGGGATCGCCGTGTTGCAACAGCCGCCTTATTTGCCCGATATGTCACTCTGTGACTTTTTTTTTGTCCTCTCGAACAAAATCGGTGGTCAAAGGAACCCATTTTGAGTCGATTACGGACATCCAGGCGGCCGTGACGAGGGTACTCGCGGACATCCCAGTGGAAGCGTTCCGGAAATGTTACGAAGCATGGAAAACGCACTGGAATCGTTGTAAAGCTGCCCAAGGGGACTACTTTGAAGGGGATGGCAGAGTTGTAGAATAATATCTAAATATACGGTTTAAATGGAATGAGTCTCATTGCTTAGTTGTCACACCTCGTAGTAATATTGTTTGAGTGTATTGGTGTTATATTTACCAAACGAACTCAAACGGGACATAAGTTTGTAACTTGTGTTTGGTAATAAGTCCGCAGGGGTTGTCATGGCACAATCGCAATGTTATTTATTATTTAAGCAAATCAGGCCATGAAGAAAAAAATAGAGGGTATGTGAATTTAATTTCGAAAAAAAAAATGACAACCATATCTCTCGGGACAGCCTAACCTAGCGCTAAGGAGAACATATCGAAAAAGATGCTTCCTTTTGTTAATCTATGAAGAATGATATCTAATGCGGAATTGATCGCATTATTGGAAGACTGCTTTTCGCAAAATACAGAAGAGCAAGTCGACAGTGCAGAGAGCAGAGATAAAGACTGCAATTCAAGGTTTCCTTTGAAAACATTTGCTGAAGTGTTAACGTATCTAAATTGGGTAACTGAAATATTTCAAATTATGATTAAAATAGCGAATAGTCTGACTTTCAATTTCAACAGCTTAAAATCTTACAGGGATTTACTTAGCGAAAAAACACGGAAATTACCCCAAGGAAGTATAGGTTGTGATCTACATTTTATTTTTATGGAAAGTTTGTCTACGTTAATTATGGGACCTCTGTAAAAGTTTAAAATTAAAAAATTATTATTATTAATTAATTATTAAAAATTAATTTAAAACGTCACAACTGATTTCAGTCAGTCATTAATTTGCATTTTCCTTTTCAGTTCACCCCAACATCAGCAGTCCTACCACCGAACAATCTACCACGATGAATACGTTTCACATCCTATGCAATCCTACGCAACATCAGGCAGCGCTTCACCACTGCAAAATCATTCGTCGCCACAAATGCATCATCATCATCAAATTTCAGGACTTGCCACATCGCATTCCATGATCCCGCCACCGAGTCCGGGCGCAGGGGGCGGCGGGAGCGGTGGTAGTGGTAATTCGACGGGCAGCAATCAAGTCCTTTCCCAAAGTCCAATGTTGTCTTCGCCACTAATGACCTCCCACTCACCACTATTAAACTCGAATTCACCCCTACTAAACTCCAACTCACCACTAATGGCGGACTATTCACCCTACTCGAGTATCATTCCAACCACTATTCTACCCCAAGATGGATCGGGGGCTGTTGGATGGGGTTTTAGTTTGGCCGGTGGTGCTTATCAAAGTGAATTCTGTCCAACCAATTATAGTGTGCTGCAAAGGCAAAATTTCGGACCGGGTGGTAAAATCGGTGCCGGTGCTAATGCGTTGAAAAGTGCTAAGGAAACAAGGATACGACGCCCCATGAATGCATTTATGGTTTGGGCAAAGGTCGAGCGAAAGAAGTTGGCAGATGAAAATCCTGATTTGCATAATGCAGATTTGAGCAAAATGCTTGGTAAGTTTCAGAAAATTTATTTATATTAAAAATTATTTTCAATAAAAAAAAATTTAAAGTGAATAAATCAGTGACCTTTAAGGGAAACATACCTTACAAAATTCAAAATACTTTTGCCAACTCAATCAAATCATAATTTTTTATTCACACCTGCAAGAAATTCCAACCCATTCTCAAAAGAAAAATGTTTTTGAATAAAATATCTGTGACAACTTAAAAAAATTTAAAGTTCCTTTTTAACAAATAGAGTAGATTCAAATCACTTGAAAAAATAACTCAAAACCAAGTTAAGCCAATCGTCCATGAAACAATTCTTTAACACCGGATACAATGAAAGGGAAAGAAAGCAAAGTAAATTGATTTTATCCTGGACGATGCCAAATTTAGATTGAAAATTTATGAGAAATTTATTGATATTGACATTAACAGATTTAAGAGACGAACTCTGGAAAGAAGAAGTCAAAGAGATATTATAAAGTCAAGAATTAACAATAAATAAAATCAAATAAACATTGGTTTTGAAATGTAAATTTCTAGACTATACGGAGATACTCGTATTTTCTGAATTCTTCTTAACTATTTGATTCAAAAGGGTTTTCCATAATTTGACAGTCCTGACAGCGCTATTTTATCAATTAACTTCATTTTAGAAACAAGCTAGCTAGACAAAATTATCTCTTAGGTTTTTCTGTTTTCGTGACTTTTTTCAGTTACTTAGGAACCTTCTCAAAAGAATAATACATAATCTTATGAAAATCACGCATGTTTGTCCGACGGTGGGTCCGCCCGTCTGTCCATTCGACAGAGTAAGTCGCAGCAATACACGCAATAAGTAACAAAGTAAGTTTCTTCAGAAATTATAGAAGCTAGGTTCAGCAACTTTACTGAATAGCTCAGAAATACGTAGTTTCTTGAAAGTTTAGGTATTATCACCACTTTTGAAAATTATACAAAGGGGTGGGCTATGAATGGTGGCCGAGTGGGGTATCGAATGAAAGGTCTTGATCATAACTTTTAGAATCTAGAATAAAAAACTCAATTCATGCATCTGAGGAGGCGGTAATACAGGTAAATTTTTTACTCCATCCTTACAAAGTGCATTCCATGGTCACGTAACCGACATTTGTACTCATTTTTAAGAGTTTGCGGCTCTGAAACACTTTGACAAAAACCTGCAGGCAATAATCACTAATACCTAGTTATATCTAAAGGGATGCTCGGTAAAGGCATATGAAGTATTATATTTCACATTGTACAGAATATTAAGCGACATGAAAAGCGTCGCGTAATCGACAAACCACTTTAAAACAAATTTTAGCAATTATAATAATCATGTTAAAAGGATATTATAGCAAAAGATAACAATAAGGATCAATCATTTCTTTTAAACAAAAAAAAAAAAACTTACAGCATGTATCTAGCATGTATCTACTCCAGAAAAAATTTAAGAAAAATGCTGTGTCACGTAACTGACATTGCTTTTCACACAAGCGACACGTACGATTTCAAAATACAAACTTCGTATTTTTTTCGCCGAAAAACTGCTTCCTGTGTATCCAGTACATGTTTTTAGCCTGGAATAACTTCTCCATCACATTTTAAAACATGAAACCGGGATACCCCAACAATGGCATTCACCTTTTCCCATGGAAGCTTTTGTGCTATTTCTGCTTGAGATGTATTAATTTTTTGTTTTTGGGACTAAACTTGAAACAAGAATCGCAAATTTCTCAGCTGTTAGTACAACAATACTATCTCGAAATTGTGAATTTTTTTTGACGCAATGACTCCTTTGCCGTGTGAAGTAGCGAAGTACCTCCACAAAAAAAGTTCATCATATTTTTTTGATAAGTAATGGAGGAAATGTACCATAAACGTATTCTTCAACTCTGAAGATGGGCCATCACTCCAAATGACATCTTTTGTATTTATATCGTTATTTTCACTTATAATTATATTGTAGAAATGATTCATAAAGGAGGAGACTGTATATTTTTTCTTATTTAAGCAATCAGAACAAATCACAAAGGTAGAACAAAATACAGCCGCGGTAAATAAAGTCACCTTTAATGTGTCCCAAGGCACGCTTTGTATTTCATTTTGGTACTCACAGGAATAAGACATTGCAAAATCTACTTGCAAAATTCTAAGATTTTCGCATTTTTTCATTGAAAAAAATCATGTATTCGATCAGAATTGAACTCCTCACTTTGAATTCTCTTATGGTGTAAATTTGCGTAAAACAGTTCGCCTGCATTCGTTTCGTTCACTTTTATTTTAATTATATTACTATCTATCTTAACCCACTCTTATATCAGGTCTATAATAGAAGTCTCTTACCTTCTGCTCAAATTCAAATTCCCGATTTTCACAAAAATCTTTTTCTATTTCCTTTACGAGTTTTATACCCAACCGAGTGCAGACACCTTCGATAACGGATTTTTGTTTAATCCGGCATGAAGGAAGGCTTTTCATACACTTCAAAACTGTCTTGCTATATGTTTGAACACATTTGTATGGGTATATACTCGAAGAAGAATTATTTGAAGTCGATACTGCCAAAAGATTTGATTTGTGTAAGTTTATTTGTTGAAGCTTTTATTCTTTACCGTTGCTGTCTTTTTTCATTCCGCTTTCGTTCCCGTAGATCTTCCAGCTCTTTCTTGGTCATTCGTTTCCTTTTCTTCTTTTGAAGCTCCTTTATCCTCTCATTCTCCTTTATTTTTGAAATCAGGATCATGATTCTTTTTTTCAATGGGGAATTTGAATTGCATTTTATTAATTAATCGCACAAAAAGTTTGTTGTATTCTATCTGCTAAATACGTCACGTAAACGACAACACACAAGAAGCCCGACAATTTTAAACAGATATGCGAAAGACGTCGTACATCTATTCAACACTAACGTTGCGACCGAACTCTGTTTACAAATCAGCATTTACAATACAACTACTCCCAAGTAGTAAACACCAAGTAATGAACACCCTTAGAAAACAAAATATGTGAGTGCATGTCTAACAGACAGTCTGTACAGTAAACGATGAACAAATTTCAAAGAAAAAACATTAATAAACCTAAAATTGGATTTATTTTTCATGTTTTATGGAACCATAAAATTGTCCTATAAATTCGGTCTGATTTTTTATCGAGCTTAAAAGTATTAGTAAAATTAATTATGGATCAACAAAAGGTTAACACATACATTATATAAAAGCATTTCCAAAATAGTAATAAGGATCTAATGAAATTAATAGGTGTATAAATATGAAATGCGGATTTGCATCTGCTTGAATCTGATCTGCTTGAAATATGCATTTATTTGAATAACAGAACGAATGAATTCAATAATCAAAGTATTGGCCATCTTTCTGTCAATTGATGGGTTCAGTCCCAGTAGCACTTCTCATTTTTTGAGGCTAACCACTCATCAAGCCAATTTTTAACTTCTTCGTAAGAATGCAAGTGCTGTTCCGAAAGTCCGTGCTGCATCGATCGAAACAAGTAGTAGTCAAAAGGAGCAAAGTCTGGTGAATACGGCGGATGGGGCAGAACTTCCCAATTAATGTTTCCCAAGTAGTTAGGACAGGTATTGCAACATGCGGCCGAGCATTGTCATGTTGAAAAATGACTTTATCATGTCTTTAGTGAAATTCTGGTCGTTTTTCCTTAAGTGCGCGATTCGATTTGATCAGTTGTTGTCGGTAACTTTCGCCAGTAAAAGTCTCACTAGATTTCAGCGGTTCGTAATACAAAGGTCCTTTACTATCCCACCAAATACACAGCAAAGTCTTCTTTCCATGAATATTTCGGACTGTTTGTGATTATGATGGCTGGCCTGGGTCTACCCATGATTTTTTCCGCTCGGGATTGTCGAAATAAATCCACTTTTCATCTCCAGTAACAATCCGATGCAAAAAACCTTTTCTTTGCCGTCTGGCAAGCAAAATTTCACAAATGGTTTTTCGCCTTTCGATGTTTCTTTCTTTCAATTGATACGGCACCCATTTTCCAGCTTTTTGGATCTTTTCCATGACTTGTAAACGTTATGAAATGGCTGCCTGAGTAATTTCCAACGCTTCTGCCAACTGTTTTTCAGTTTGTGTGTTGTCTTCATCCAATAATGCTTGCAAATCTGTTTTCCACAGTCTTTGTTGCTGACATCGAAATCGCCACTTTTAAAACTTTTAAACCATTATTCACAAGTGTCTTGACTTGGGGCATGTTCACCATATGCTTCCACTAACAATCAATATGTTTCTGCTGCCGTTTCCTTCAAATGAAAGAAGATCATTAGACTTCCCCACAACTTCCCTTCCGCAACTTCCGCAACTTACGCGACTTCCCCTCTTCGTCTGGCACGTAATTCGACATTTTTCAAGCGAAAAAAAACTGTGTTGTTTGTAGAATCAAAACCTATGACATACTGGAATTCGTTGACAGATGTTTACCCTCCAAAATGCCATATTAGTTATCCCCGACACAAACCATATGTTATGGTTATGCCATCTGTTAGTAAAATCCGCATTTCATATTTATACACCTAATACTACAATAATTACCGACTTTCATCGAATGCTCCATTAATGAACGACTTTGTTTGACGCGAAAATCCTGGAAAAATTCACTAGAGCGATGTTACAAGGAGAAAAAATAGCTCCAAAATGAAAATTCACTTACCTTTGTCAGTTATAGTATCATATCTGAATTTTATGCAATTTATATTAAATATTTAAATAAATTAACAAATTACTTAATTATATTAAAATATATAATTATGTTAAAATAATTTATTAAAAATATTTAAAATGTACTTTAGAATAGGTCAATCAAATAACAACATATAGATCATGTAAATAATTATCTGAAATCACAGCATTAGTATCAATGATGAACCGTGCTATATATTAAGGTGCAAAAAGGTGCTATTATTGTGATTATTATTAAACAAAATTTTTTAAGCTTAAAAGAGACAATCTTGAGACATGCGAAAAATTTTTGAAGTACATTCTGGCATTAATTACAAAAAAAAATTGACATTTGTTCATAACTCCTCAAAAAAATGGATACTTCTGCAGTATTGATGAAAGGTCTGAGATGGCTCATTTCAAATGAAAAACCCAAATATTTTTAAGATTAAATGTGATAATGGATTTTAGCCATACAATGACGTTTGTCATGCAAAAATTCAAAAGTGGCGACGAGCAAAATGACGATTTATAAAAAAAATTAAAGTCAAAATATTGGCAAGATTCTAGTTTGGGCGGGAGCGAGATATGTTATAATGAAATACTAAAAGGCCTATATGGATAGGTTTCATAATTTTAGAGATCCTGTCAATAAGACGTTGAAAAACATTGGCTTAACACGTTTAAAGTTCAAAACACGTTTAAAGTTATTCGACATGAAAGTACGTGAAAGAAACTTACCTATACCTGACGCCAGGTTTTAAGGCCCATGGTAAAAAATGAAAACAAATTGAGATATTGCTGCTTGAAAATTCAAAATAGAATTGCTACAATCAAATACCAGCAGTCATTGGCAATTATAAGTGGATATATACGTCAGTCTGCAGGAGAAACAATCTTGTGGTCTTGAGCGTTATATGTCAAGCCCACCGAGGAATAAAGTTTGACTGCTCCGATCTGTTTACATTTTCGACGTTATAACTTCAGATTTATATACTTAAAAAAATACAATAAAAAACGCGATTTCTTGAGCAGTCAAAGCAGGTAGACGCCTTCACTCTAGTAGGAGGTTACAAAAATTTATCGTAAATCTAGCTTGAATATACAATTGATATAAACAATAAAAATACCAGCGTAGTCCTTGTTACTGAATTCATCTTCTGATTAATCCTCGAGAACATTATCTTGAATGCATACATTTTCAATAATTCTATTTACAACACTTCTACGTTAGGTGGTTGTAGCTATAAAACTACAAAATATCAGAGGGGACTTTTCCTGTCAATTTTAAGGGAACCATCTCTAAGCCCGTTAAGGACCAAATGTGATCAACAACATATTCAGCAAGTATATATTCCTCGAAATACCTGATGGCTTCCTTGAGTTATGCTCCTGAAACCTTCTACAATCGCTATTGCGCGCTTCTTGAGCCACCTTAGATAGGGTGTCCAATAGGTGGAAGAATTTTGTGTTCAGTAATAGTCATGTTATGCCACGAATAGATACTGAAGTATAATTTTTGTGTGACCAGGGCAAAGGAATCGACATTCCTAGCACTGATTTCGTAACCAGAAGCTTGAAAGTGATGTTGAAAAATTTATAATGAGAGTCACATCTCATACTGAAATATCTGCGCTCAGCTCAAGACTACCAAAATTTCGGCTGGCAGTGTTTCCGTTATTTTTAATCAGATCCTTTTGTTGGCTTATCTACAATTAAATCCCTTTTCTGCATTTTTGGATCTTCGTTGAACGCTCTTTAACTTTAAATATCTTGTTTCTTAAAATTGACAAAGCCAAATTACCAGTTTTAAACCTCAAGGCGATAGCTTATATGAATCAAACATTCGAAACAATGAATCCATGCATGCAGTGGAGATAAGCCCAAGGGTCTTATTAACTACAAACTTTTTCAACTCATCATCCATTTATTTTGCAGCCGAATCAAGGATGGAGTAGAATTTAATAAAAATGAGGCATTTTTGCATTAAGGTAGTTTCAATCAAAGACTTGTACACATCACCAAGAGTCATAGTGAAAAGCAGTTCATGCTTGACAAAAAATATCACTAGCGCCACTGTTAAATATTTTTGGTGGTAACTGAGTTACTCCCTGCAAATACCACTTAAATGGTCTCCAAATCAGTGAAATCAGTGCTTTCTTTGGCAAAATTAAAGTTAATAAGCCGGCAATGCATGGTGAAAGATAGACTAAGCAATTTTACCACCTCTTTACCTCTCGTAATTGGAGCAGTACAACAAAAGTTCGACTCAGGATCTGCACTTTTTGAGAACTTTTATTTTTGAGTACGGTGACCAGAACTTCCATCACACCCCCACTTGCTAATAAGAGCAAATAGCGAACTAGGGCACCTAAATTCAAAGACGGTAGTTGAAAGTTCCACCATTCTGTCTAAAAAAGCTTCAACTTTAATTTCTGCTAGCATTCCGGTGAATGAAAATTGCCTTCCAGATGTAAACATTCGTCCTTAGCTTTTAAAGATAAGCTTGCATAGGCATATAGGGAGGCGCCATCATACTCCATTTGCTTGAATGAGTGGTATATACAATTTGCGTCTATATTAGATGCTATTGCGTCTTATTTCATCAAACACCTTTGTCTTTGATTTTTTGTGGTATTCAACATTCTTTTCACCACTTGTAATAAATATAATTAATTACTAATGATATAATTGTCGCAACCGATAGGTCGCACCTGCAGCGAAAAAAAGGAGCAAGGTTAAATAGACAAGGTTTCTTGAAAACACAAACGCCGCATAATGGCGGCCGAAGGAAGTTACTTTTAACCGACTGGCTCACCGCGCGGGCGTGGGGGTTTAAGCATTATTTAAGCCCTGATCCTTCCATGTTACATACACACCTACACGCAGAAAGAACTTACTCTTTCATATTAGAGAAAATAAATAAATAAATAGAATCCATCAAATGACAGTAAGTAAACATAAAATATTTAATTTACATGAATTGTGAGGCGTTGCGTCCAACACGAGTCTCCACCTCTGCTTGATTTCGGGACTTTACTTGCTTCTGCTGCATTGATTCTGACCACCTCTGCTTCCTCCAACACGAATCTCCACCTCTGCTAGGTTTTGGGACTTCAATGATTTCCGCTGCGCTACCTCTGATCACCTCTGCTTGATTTCGGGACTTCAATGAAATTTCGCTGCGCTGCGTCCTGATCACCTCTGCTGACTGCTTACTATCTTCTTGGCATCGATCGTAATCAAAATGTTACTTTGAGCTTTGTAATTCAAAGATTTTGCGACTCGACGACTTCTGGGGCTAAACACTTCGCATAGCTGCTAATAATTATCCTCAGAACTTTAGAATTCTGGGTCCTTATCCTCAAAACTTGATACACGATTATTATCCTCAATACTTAATTCACAATTTCTATATTTATTATCCACAATACTTTAGTCACATTTTCCCTCTCTACTCTCTACTACTCTCTCTACTTAGTATCCTTCTTATAGGTACATGTTCACAACAAACAAGTGAATGATATCAATGGAAAAAATTTTCCATAAAGCGTTCCAAGAAATTTTTTTGTTTTTTACTGAGAATGTTTTTCCTGAGACTTTTATTCCGACACAATTTTTTTATTTTTTTTTTGTTTAAATGTCGGCTACACAATGGAATGCGTAACAAGGAGTTATCTCTATAAGACATATTATTTGCGAAGGGCATTCAAACAATTAATAACTTTTATTGATGCTAAGGTTTCAACTAAAGAATAAGAAACCTTATTCTGTTCGAGAAACCCATCGCGCACTCCGTCAATTTTATTGCAAAAATAATTGTCAAGCAAAAATTCATTCGATTCAGCTTGGCTCGTTTCGGCACCACGGTTTTTCGGCACTCTCTCTGGTAATATGCATCCATCCAGACGTCGTACATTGCATATTGAAAGAACCATAGCAGCTTTAGAGTGTTGAAGACCAAATTCATGAAGACCCAAGTGAGTCCATACTACACCGTGCTCAACAATTCAATCTGTACTCATCCAAATTCTGAAAAATTTTCAAAAAGATGTTGTTTTGTGGGCTTACAAAATCCAACTCGTGCAGGAATTGAAATTGAATTCGATCGATCACCGGTCACGGCGTCGGTGTATGGGCCTAAAACCGAATTGCTCCAAATTCCGGATTTTAAAAGAATATTTTGGTTAGCGATGAGGCTTATATGTGGTTGAATTGCTACGCTAATGGCAGAGAATTACATTTCCAACAAAACAATCAAAAGAATTTTTCCGTATTTCATTTCATTTCAAAGTTCTCTGCCTCTAAATCATATACATTCGCAACGCATATACCATTGCTATTAACATTTATACCAATACCAGTCAAAATGACTGGTGCATGGTATTTTCATGTGTTGAAAAGATATTGGAACTGCTATAAAATTTGATTGTTTCTCTGAAGTTACCTCAGAACAATCAAGTGATTTCGGGATCTGAGATCGATGCAATATATGTAGCGCCCTTTCGAACTGTACATTTACAGAGGGCTTAAGCCACTGCTAAGGTTTTCCTTGTTTTCCGGCTATTACGAGGCCACTTTGTTGTTTGTGAGGAGCTGATACTCGGGGATATTACTGTTGCAACTTCTACTAATTTTGTAGCTGCTTGCTTCAGACGGAACGGTCTGAAAAAACATTGAAGAAGGAAGTGTGCTAGAAGATAACCAACTCATGGTGTATTCAAAGATGAACCCGGGCCTAGAGTACATTCTTAAATAAACATTATGCAGGACTGACCATTTTTTGGAATACATACGAATTCGCACAGATTTAGAACCAACTACGCAATCAACATTGAATGCCTTCCTCTCAATACTGCATGTTCGTAGGGCTTACGAAGTAAACACTTTGAGACTTCAATATTTATGGAACAATCAATTAAGGACCACGTTTTTTCAAGCTACTATACGAAAACGTGATTTCATCGAGATTTTTCGATACATTTGTTACGAAAATAAGCCCAGTGGAGCATCGCTCGCAAACTGAAATAAAAACCTTTTGATCTCAGCAGTTTGGGACAGATTTATTGTAGATAGTCGAAATCGTTTCAAGCCAGGAAATCGTTTTTCTGTGGATCAGCAAACCCTTCCGACAAAGGCCAGATGCAACCCCCTGAATTTGACATAAAATGTTGGAACAAGTGTCAGCCAAACGCAAAGATTCGGTCAATTGATTTTTATAAGGTGATGTTGTGATCACTTCTGCTGTGGTAACCTTTTTTCCACGATTTGAAATCCTTGTGTTGTCCGCAGGATTCGGCTGAATGTTTGAGGGGGAAGACTGATAATGGTGACCTGGTTTTTGCGGGCCAGCTCTATTATTTCTAAAAAACGGGTTTGATTGGCATGTCCGTCAAAGATGAGCAACACCTCAGAGGCTTCTGCTGGGTTTGGTTTTTTTCAATAAAATGCCTGAACCATTTGGTTAACAAATTCAATCGAATCCAACCAGATGGATAAATTCTACCTTTCGCTCCATGTGGTGCACCTCGAAAGAACCGTAATGTTTTTTAAAGAAAATACCTCAACGGTGGTACGAAGATACTCGAGGCACTCATGCAACATACATAGTGAACCTTGTTCTGCTGCTGTCAAAGCTCCTATCGGCTTCTCCCCTTATTTCCTCACCACCTGTGGTACTTTTGACAGCATGATTGGAAGCCAAGTCTCATCTAAATTGAAACCATGTCCGAAGGATATTTTTTTTTTGGTATATCAGCTTCAAAATATCGAAAACTTTGACTGCTTTACGGTTAAAGACCCAATTGGTCTGCGTAGGGATAAGATCTTTTTGTAACTTCAAAAAGTATTCCAATCAAGCACGTCACGATAATTCATTTCAAAATTTATTTCCAATCTTGTTTTTAAACGCCCACTGGTCAGCCATTTTTCTAAAAAAGATATTTTAAACAAAATACACTCTTTCAACTTTTTCTCCAGGACAGGTTTAAGGGGTTTGTGCCCAAACAACTCTATTGAGAGTCCTTCACGAATCGTTTAAGAGTGGGCCTTGGTACAGAAAACATTTTAAAGCCTTTTTATAGTGCATGTCCTTTGTGCTCACAGCTTTAATAGCCTTTCTCATTTGATAAGGATCCCAGGTTTTCCTCTAATTCGAATATGGAGATAACAGGCTTATTCGAGGCATCTGAAATTAAAATTTGAAAAATATATAAATTATTTTCTCTTTGTATTCGGAACATTCCGTCGTTTCCCGTCACTTCCTTGGATTCATCCAGGCATACACCATTTCAACAAAACAATATAAATTATACATTTTTCATGCATATTATGTGGCCCCCGAAAGGATAACAGCAAATACCAAATCGCATGTATCGAAGAATGTATATCCAAGCTCTAATACTCATATCTAGCGCATTTTTTTGGTATAATTACCTTCACAATATAATCGGGAAACGTTTATTAAACAAAATGTCCAAATCACGGAAAGTAAAACTTGGTTTGTCCAAAAAATATGAATATAATGCAGAGCAATTTTAAAAGTTTGACATTTGCGTGTTTCCACTAGCACAAATAACAAAAGAACGTAACCCCATCTCATGGATCTGTTTTGACTAATTCGATAGCTATCACAAGAGCTGCGCATTGATTGCACTAATTATACTAGAAGTTGAAAGTTGTGATGGTGAAAATTGTCAAATATTATTAAAGAATTTAAAGTTTTTAACTTATGTCTCTCGGTAAATAACAACAGATAATGAAATATATTAGTATTAGATGTTACCATGGTGCATGATTCGAAGAGTCAAAAGAGGAGGAACTTTTAAAATCTAAGACTCGACAAACCTGATTACTCAGCAATATACCAAAAAGCGAGTCAACAAACAATTATCCTAAGACATTCATGCAAAATCAAAGAAAATGAACAAAAACGAAGCCATTGTCTAAAGTTTTGCAAATTTTCCGCTCGAGAAATTTAAACGTTGAAAACAGTATTTATCGTGGCACGATCAACATCCTGCGGGCTTTTCATTAACATTACCGTACCTTGGTGGTATAAGTTTTAATTTTCATCCTGACTATAAAGAAGTTTTTCAGTGTCGTAATTTTTCCTAAAAGCGAAATCAATACGAAAAGCGGAAAATCACAATTTGAAATCCGTCTATAGGTCTCAAGAAATATCTACAATCTACGCGAATTAAATTCAAATAATTTTTCCACTATTTATCTCAAGATCAGACCACCAATAGCCCAACTCGACTCAACCAATTCCAAGCTATAGACACAATTTTATACGTTAACTATAAATCTGCTCTGCTTTAACCCATACAAATCTTATCAGGGCGCATTTATCTCTCGCAGCTTTTCCGGCGGCGACGGTGGCGGCCGTCGCGGCAGAAAATGCACATGACCGCGCCGAGTGTGTGTTGTGTGTGCTCGAAGTATGTGGAGTTTTGGGGCGATCATCTTTTTCCTTCGGTTGATCGAGCATCATAAATTATAGACTCCGCCTACAAGTCGTGATTGGTTCGCGGGTCGCCATCTGTGTATTTTGGCGCACTCCTCTCAGGAAAATATTCCTATTTCGGCCCCCATCCCATTCGACGCATTCGACGCGATTTCCATGCTCCCAGCCCCAACATAATGACATTTTCGAGCTGACCACAAAGACTGATCACTTCTTAGGTTCCTCGCGCGAATCGTTGCATATTAAGGAGAATGGTATGCAATTGGCGCGTGGTGCGCGAGATTTTTCCTAAATAAGTAAAGTGTTGAGAGTCTTACGGGCAAACTGGTTTCCTCCAAGTCGGTGTGGGGAATATTTAAAAATTTTATGATTAATGCAATAATCGCAATAATATAAATAGATTTAGTGGCCGACAAATGAAAATGATTAAGAGGAAGGTACAATGGAACCCTTCATAACCCGCCACCACGGGACATAAATCCTTGCCGGTTAATCCGAGGTGATAGTATGGCTGAGGAGAATAATAACAATTAACATATTATACTAATCATTCAACGCAAATTAACAATAATCATGTAGTTTAAATATTACCCAGAGTAAATTAAAGGTTACATGACGAGAACAAGATTACAGATAATAAAAAGCAAAATTAGCTTAACTTGATTAACTTAACATATTTTATTAGATACCATATTTAAACGGGGAAAACAAAATTTATCGAAGGGAGTGAATGGAAAAAAATTTTATTTTACAATTTTCCAAATTGTACACAGTAGCCCGTCGATTTGCACGGGATTCGATCTGCACGATTTCGTTTTTACACGGTTTTTAAATTACAACAAAATATTCTTTAGGTCTTTCTCTGATTCTTTTTGAATTATGGCATGTTTCAATACCATTTGGACGAACCCACTCTTTTGAAAGCTCATTCAAAGCTATCCGCCCGCACCCGTTTCCAAAACTTCAATTGCTCTGCATCAGCCTCTTTTTCGGAGGAAGAAGAAGAAGAAACTTCAGAGTCATATGTCAGTCTGGGTAGCTTGGGTCCGCCGGGCCTTGCTTTGTGGGTCTCGAGGACGCGTTTCGGCTGCATACAGACATCTTCAGCTCGTTCTGACATCTTCAGCTCGTTCTGAAGATGGCTGTATGCAGCCGAAACGCGTCCTCGAGACCCACAAAGCAAGGCCCGGCGGACCCAAGCTACCCAGAGTTAATTTTGGCCTGCGGCAACACCAAAACGAACTTCATATGTCAGTATTTATGTCAACAAAAGTAAACTCAAGGAAAAGAAAACAATCAGTTTGGAAAAAATTGAAATTTTTGGACAAACTGAAATTCGAACAATACTTAATACCGGCAGAAAATAATGTGGAATGAATGAGGCAACTGCTATAAAATAAAGTGAATGGAAGATTCTATTTAAAAAAGTGTAGCCAGCAGAACTATTGGAAGCGCAAATTTTTCCACACCATAACGAGATGATTTAATAGAAGCAATTCGGATGCAGGACATTAATAAAAAAGGACCGGCAGATTCTAATTTAACCCTTTGCACTCCGGACGATTTTTGAGATGAGGTTCCAGCAATGCGGGGTCATTTTGACCATGAGCTACCACCTGCTACAAAAGTATTTACAACATTGCGAGCTCCGGGTGATTTTAACCATGACCTATCCGGTAATCTGATAGTATTTGCAATGTTGCGACCGCGCTTCTGAGAAAGACCGAAGACCCTGTGTTGTTATTAAAGAAAGCTTGTATACATTTGAAAGTTTTGTTTTATAAACAAAATTATAATATAAAGAATATAACAATAGGGTAGGGCGGGGCTAGTTGAGCAATTTTTCACTTGAGCGGATATAGCTCCTCAATAATAAGTCTCAATGAGTTGTTATGCGGCTTGATGGATTAGTAATTTATTCATTGCAAAAGTGTCCATAGTAATTTTTTTGTAACAAGTCGAATTTAAGAGCTACAGCTGTTTAAATGCAGAAAGTCAAGTACGCTCAATGTACCCCATAGGTGAGGTAAGTTGAGCAAGGGTATGGGGCAAGTTGAGCACTAAGAATGTCTAACCAACTAGAGATTTACTTGTTACTAGTTGACTAGAGATGAAGTAAAATATGTGTTTGACAATCAGCTCTTTATTTATAGTCTTTTAGTGACAGAACAACAAAACTTAAAGTGATTTTCTTTGATTAATTAACTTAAACTAGAATCAACAAAACATTAATTTCAGTATCTTAAGACTAACTTCAGGATTAGATTCAGTCTTTCTGTTTAAAATCAGACTCAAATATCTTAAAAAATATGTTAATAAGATCTTAGCAACTTAATCGTCGTTGTCACTGTTGCAATTGACACAAACAAAAGTAAGGCCAGTACCTGGAACACATTTTGTATATGCCCATTCCCTGCAAGCTTGACACTGGATCCAATTTTCTCCTGGTAAACTTTCAGCATAGCCTTCGCAACAAATCAGACAGGAATAATCATCATCATCACTTTCCTCATTTGACTGGAGTATTTTTTTACATACACCCTTCTTCCTTATCTTATCCATGTTCTTCTTTGGCTTCTTATCTGTTTTTTGTGGTTTTCTTTTGCTGTTCTTCTAAAGCGTTCTTTTCAGGAGTGTCTGTTAGTATTGCAGCTTTCCTCTTTCTTCTGTTAGTTTTAACTGCTTTTCTAGGGCCAGGCTTTGGGTATGGTCGTACAATATCCGGGGAAAATACTTGTATTAGGTCGATCGCCTCGTTTTCATTGTTGCTTACACCAGGTTCGGGTTCAGCTTGGCTGGTGGAGGCAGAAGGAGTAAGATCAGGTTCAGTGCTGGACATCACAGCTTGCTCTGGATGATCTTTTTCCGGCTCAGTAGTTTCTGGTTCAGGACAATCGGTTACAAATAATTGTGAAAACTCCTCCTCACCAAAAATGTTTGCATTATACGGGAAGATGCCTGTTTTTCGGAAACCGTTAACAATATTTATACTTGTCTGAGCAAACGGCAACGAATCAACGACTATTTTTGGTATATCATAAATAGTAAGGGTTTCCCTCGGATTGTTTCGTAGCCATGCATCTCGAGCAGCAGCGTAGTACTTTTTGAACTCCTATACAAGAAAGTGTGTCTTAAACTGCTTTTTCGGAAATACAAACATAGGAGGTACAGCATTTCCAAAGGTAGATACAGCAGTTACTAGTGTAACGTTAGTCCCTCGTTCCCCAGAAGCCATTGCGCCGACGTTGCGCTTACCTTTGGCAGCTACAATTTTATTTGGCTTCAGCACAGTGGATACTCCTGTCTCATCTGTATTCCAAATGTCATATCTATCCGTTACTTCCGCTAATTTCTCAAAAAAACTTTAACATTCTGCTCATTAAATGATGTTGCCCTACCTAGGCTGGTGGGTTCTGGTTTTCGTATAGATCGCTTCGGATTTCGTTTTAAAAACATCGTAAGCCATTCTTTTCCGGCCATCTTATTTGCAGTCCAGCTGGGTGGAATTTTAATGCCAAATTTAACAGCACATTCGTAGGCAAGGCGACGAACGTTTTTTGGAGAATATCCATAGAAGATTGATGCCATTTGTAGCAAGTATATTTTCAGAGAGTCTTCCTGTGTAGGAGAAAATACTTGCCTCGGTGTTGCATACCCCATGGATGAATCACCATCTTCATTTAATTTCTTCAAAAATCTTGTCAAAGTCATACGTTTGATACCAAATTCTTTAGCGGCGGCATTAACACTTTTTCCTTCATCTTTGACAGCCTTTCCAGCATTTTTAAATCTTCAGTAGTGTAAGAGCATCTTGTAGTCTTCCTCTTGTAAGTCCGCATCCTAACAAAAAATAAAACATTCATTACTTTAGTTGTTTGAGTCAACTAACCCCAACCCGGAATTTTAAAACGAAAGTGAGGTTATAAAAAAATCGTAAGAATTATACCCAGCACCTCTCTACATATGAAGAGTACAATAATTCTCTAGAAGATTAACACTTACCTGATTGAAAACAGATAACAATTGACTAATACAGACGAAAACTTGCGATAAACGACGTTTTTACTTTTTGGTCACAAAATAAACAAAACGCACGGGTGCTTCACTCGTTCGTCCAGCCGCCACTAGCGATCGCGTGGTAATTACCCCTTCTGCAATTCATTCTTTCCGCCATACGATGCCTATGCGCACGGTGAATAGTTTGCGAGATATTTCGATTGCCCAACTTGCCCCTATGCTCAACTAGCCCCGCTAGTTGAGATAAAACAAAACATAAAGAATATAATTAGACAAGAGTATAATACTAAAAGTAAAAAGCATATAACAATACAAAAGATATAACAATATACAAAAATAAAAATTATTTTTTGAAATTTTGGATGCGTATTGATCGGCTTGATCAACGCCGCCCATGGAAGCTGTGTAGCTGGTAATTACATTACGAATCTTTTGTCTTTCCAGGCTAGGAACATGAAATTCCCTTTTTTGCTGGCGAAGGTATATTCTTCAGAAAACTTTGCATTTTTTTGAAACCAATGGAATACCTTTCCTATTGGCTTTTATAGTGCCAGTTAAGTGGCAATTCATTTTTCTGGGCTCTTCTGCCAAAGGGATACTGGTATAGTACCTATCGTAGAACATGTGATAACCCTGTGCCTTGGGAATATTCTTTAAGAGTTTTTGGTACAGATGCAGCGGAATCCTGGTGGTAACTGGTAGATCTGGACGAACAAGGTTTTGTGATGTGTGACTTCCATAATAAGGTAAAATGGTGTAAATATATCCGGTTTCTGAGTCCGCCATCGAATAAATTCTTATACCTAATAGGGTTATAAGTGATGAAGGAGACTTTCCCTTTAAACTGGACTATGGATTCGTCCACACAAATTTCTTGTCCAGGAATAAAATATTCTGAAAATTTCGAATCTAGGTATTCCAAAAAAATGCTGACCCGTTGTATGCGGGTGTTTAGATCCGTGCTACCTGTCTCCGGTGTTTTTAGGTGGAGCATCCAAAATATTTGTTGAAATCGAGCTCTTGTAAATACACTCGAAAAGAAGGGGATTCTGCTATTATTCCTCGTTGACCAATACTCTTGCATATTGGCGAGAGGCATTGTACCCATATTGACAACATGTGGACTAATAAAAAAAAATAGGCGTCTTAGCCACTCGACAGATACGCTATTTTCGACCAGCAACCATCAATCGATCAAGGCCTGGTCTGCGTCACAGATTTGCCCTGTAGCGGACCGTCTTCGGGAGGACCCTACCATATATCAGTCTTAGGCTCACTAGCGCTGGCCTAATCGCTCTTCAACTTTCGTTTTTCCGTGTTTTACGCTACAGACAAAAATACGATCGAAAGAAATGGAGCAAGTTCGGTCACCGGACCGATCAGATTACACTAAGCCTGTGCCAAAACATCTTCCTACCTGCATAAAGATACAATGTTGCCTCTAGTTGCTGGCGTGCCGTGTCGTCTCAGCTGCGAGGGTTAATAGGACAGCTAAGGGTTGATAAGACAGCAAATTCCTAACTAATTTTTAACTCTTTAAGAGAACAGCAACAAACTCGATTTACCACAGAATTTAGTGCAAACTAGGAATGGTTGGAAAACATTAAAAGAAGTGACAATCTGCAACTTAAAGAGGAAATCGCCTCCATTGATGAAAAATCTGCCAAAGAATAGCCGGCGAAACTAGCAAAAATTTTTGAAAAACTTCTTGTCCGTATCTAATCCCGATAAGAGCGGGATCTTGCGTTTATAACAAATGCCTCTTCAGCAGTCGCCGAATGAAAAGGTCCACATTGAATTTTTGCTAGAAAGTCACACTAAATATATTTACACCGCTATCATAAATAAAGTTCGTTCAATTGGGGGCGAAGGATTTAGTTATTTAGTTAGCCCAGAAATTGAAGAGCTATTTGAGGATGCGGAAATTGCACTTCATATATCATGGAATTAGTACTTCAAAAGGTTCCGGAAGATAATGTAGATAGGAATTCTGACAGTGACAATAATGCGACTAAAAAATTTGTTCGAAAAGTAATTGCTGAAGGGCTTCGACTCGGGAACCTACTTATTGAACAGAGATCCTGATACTGAGAGAGCATTGACATTTCAAAGAACAATGAGAAATGTCAATATTGCTCAGTCAATAAGAAGAATTTATAAGAATACCCGCTAATGTAAGAAAATGTTTATCACGAATTTCGGGCCATCCAAAAGTAAATAATTTTTTAGTAACTAAGTGAAAAATGTAGCCAACATCTCAATTAGTGAATTTCCGTCAGTGACTGGGATAATGTTGTTGTACAAGGATAACCAATTAAAAGGAGATTTATAGTTTCACAACGCTCAGAAGAGCATTTTATTTCCGTTGTTTTTTAAAAGTTGTAGTTGTTATGAAGGTTTTTTTTAAGTTCGAATTCTATTATTGTTTTTATTTATACAGAGTATTGTTAAGATTTTAGGTTTTTCATTGGTTTTTTTAAGGAACATTGTTCATACATGTTCACGTTCTTAATTTGAAAAATTAATTGTATTCAATTGAAATTGAATGGAGCAATCCGCTTTTTATTTTTTGATCCTTTTCTCATTTTACACGATTATTATTAGTACTATATTACTTCGACTTTTCTTTGTCTACCTACTTTTTATCGATTTGCAACGATTTTCTGGTTAAATGAACACATCCGTCTATTTTGTAGGAAGTAAGTGTCTGGTATTACACGTTTTATTGTCGCACGATTTTTGATGTAGATCAAGGGATGAGTGTATTGATTTTCAACAAAGCGATTTAGATTTTGATTGATTGGTATTGCAAAAAAATCGGTTACTTTCTTTAGTTGGAGAATTGGAACAGAGTTTTTGGAAGCGATACATATCCATTATTAACAACCAAAATGTCTACCACCCTTAAATTTGTTGATACCCAATATATCTCAAAGCCATCTTGATCGCTTCACAATGGATGACTTTTTCAAACTTTTCACACTAAGGATTATGATTCCGTCATTCGTCGAAACTCATTTTCACGCCCTTTATCACACTTAATTATCTAATCCTCAATATCTTGAGGCTTTACATGTCATATCCGTCCAAGATGTGCAATGCAGGATTCATTTCCTGACAGAATTCGTTTCATTATCTGAACGCTGTTCATCAGTTACAATTGATTTGACAAAATTAGAATCAGGACGAAAGCCGACATGTGTATCTCGTCCTTGTTTTTATTTTTCAATTTCAAGCAGGGACATCTTTTAACTTTCTGATCGTTGTAGGACTTCAGAAATGAAGTAATGTCTTGCAAATGATTCGAAACGCTTCAATAACCTTTTGGTCATTGAGTTAGAACAGACTAGTCACATTAGGTACAAGGAAAATTGTTTATTTTTCACCTGAATCATTTGTATTGTGTAACAACAAGTCTGCTTTAATGGGCAAGTTTATACTTTTTCGCTCTTGGAAGGAACCAGGACTCGAACCACTGTCGACAAAAAAACCAGTACACGGGAAAAAATACGCGGGCTTTTGCTGAACTAATACTTACAAATGGTGATATTTTCCGAATCCTTGCGGTATTTTAGAAAACGACCACCGTCATCCGATCAATATTTTGTTTGAGAATGGTTTCACGAAGGTGTTTTTTTATTATTTAATGGGATCCACCTCAGGAAAAATAACCTAGACATAGGCATAATATAGGCATCGGTCCTTACCTTACGTGTATAGTACTATTCTCTATAGATAGCACAGTCGGCCCCCTAGTTCTGTGGCGGCCAAGTGTACCAGTTTCATTATTTTGATGCGCTTCAGTCAAGTGAGGCTACTTCTTTTCTCTCTCTTCTTTCTTTTTTCTTCTTCTTTTCTTCTACGTTCTTCCTGCCCGTTACAAGCTCGGCAAGTGTTATTCGTTTCGCTTCCTTTTGTGGCATTTTGAGAAATTGTAGCTTGTCAGTATTGTTCTAGTACGCTTGCGTCATTTTTTTTTTTGCTTAGGAGTTGTTTCCTCATTGTAGAATGAGATCAAAGAGCTTACATCTCAATCAGTATCTTTTTCTTTCTGGAAGGTTTCGTCTAGCTCAGTTATTACTGTTGCTAGGGGCACTTTGATCCTTTCTATTCTAGTGGCATTTTGGTTGGCCAATTCGGCTCTTGCTAGACAATCCACTCTTTCATTTTCCTCTACCACGCTGTAACCAGCAAATTATGTCAGATTAGATTTACTCATGTTATTGGTGCTTGGATCCTGCATATGGATACAGCCCTGCACGAATTTTTGAACTATTTGGTAAAAGGCAACCGCCTGCAGTGCCGACTTGCTGTCCGAAAGTATTTGTATTTCTCCATTCTGTGGTCGGTTTCTAAAACTGCTTCTACTACTACTATTACTACTACTACTACTACTACTACTACTGCTACCACTACTACATCGTATTTATTTTTGAAATCAACATCACCAGTAGCAGTTTTTGACAATTTCTACCCACTTATTTTTGTAAAATAAGGGCAATTTCTTCATTCCATGGCTTGATTCAAACTTTACTCGCTACACATTTTCAACTATTTTCGTTTTCTCCATTTATGGTAGTGGATTTTTCAAATCGCTTCTACTGAGAGGACTTTTTCGAACATATAGAAGCATAGTTTTTTGAGTTTCAAAAATCCTCTTAAAAAAACCAAATTTGCATTTTATATAACAATTTCAATTTAACTAACGACATATTTGTTTGAGTGAAAAACAGAAATAATTATTCATAGTTATACATTAATATTTTATTCATAGAATACAATGTATAAGATGTGTATATACGATTCAAAATATAAGATTCAAAATGGAATAACGAAAACTCTACATGATTTTTAAGGCATTAGTGTAATAAAAACGTAGTAAAAGTATGTTCAGAACATAAAAATATATTTTAAACACAATTTCACAAAACATGCTTCCATAACAGTAAAAATCTAGGGTTGATTTATGGCGCAAACGGTAATGTTTTTCTTGGAAATTCTAAAATTTTCCGGTGGCTGCGTTCGGAACATGTGATATTCTATATATCAATACAGATAGAAATAATCTTTAGATGGCGATGGTTTTGCTTTTCTATCTCTGCGTTTTTAATTGATGTAAATTGATGTAAAGATGATAAATTTTTTGACATATTCAAGTATCACCCTATTCAACTGTCAGAAAATTTGATAAACACCAAAAGTGCGATTGCGTCATTTTGGTATAGGTGACTATGCATACGTCAAAGTCCGTGCCTTAATAAGAAAAATGCCTTTTAAAGTCATCATATGTCAATAGAAACTTCCAGAATACGTGTAATACGTATTGTAGGTTGAAAGTAGATCTTAAGGAAGTTGAATCAAGTCACGTGGTCATGGGTAATTGGAATCCGCCAAAACTGGTCACATGTTCAGGAAAAATTACATGATTGGACGTTAGGATATCATTTTGTTAGAAAGTGTCAATAAGCTATTCCAATTGAATGAGTATACGAGTTTGTTCATAAAAACTAATCCCCGCAACCGAATTTAAACCACAATCTGAGTACCAACTACTCATCGCTAGTGGACGCAAAATTATTAAATCAATATAAATAAATATTAAATCAATAAATAAATAAATATAAATATTGAATCAATAAATATTATTAAATCAAAAGATTTCAATTATAATAAACAAAGTAAGACCAAAGACGCAACGGGTGAAAATGCCAACAAAAGGAAAAATTGGAACTTCAAAAAGGGTCTTATTACATGGTTTGATTAATTTTGCGGTTCTAGGGGTTTTAGGGGACGTGGGATCGTGGCTAAATCGAAGGCACGGTGAGACTGATTATTACCTAACCCAGCTTCTTAGCGGGCATGGGTATTTTCAGTCTTACCTGCACAAGATTGGTAAATCACGGTCCCCAAACTGCATTTTCTGCCCCGGGGAAAGGGACGACGCATGTCACACTTTCTTCAACTGTAGAAGGTGGAACAGGATGCGGCAGGACTGGTGGGAGGTGATGGGAGAGCTTTCTCCACACAATCTGGTCGGAGAAATGCTGAAAACTTTCGACAAATGGACCTGTGTGGCACATTACTCTCGGGCAATACTTACTTCCAAAAAATGTACCATGGATAACCTTGGGCGCGGGGTCTAGGGGGGTCTCCTTTCCAGTAGTCCTCCTCCATCCTGCCCCCTCCCGCTGGGGGAGATTTTTCTACGCTAACGGCGCCCTAGGGCGAAGCAAAAAGAGGCCTAGCCGGAAGTAATGTGTCAAACAGTTCCAGGCTAGAGTCTCTTGACGGGAGGGGGGGGGGGTGTTTAGTGGGTAGTCTGATAGCATGCGCACCTAGGAGTCCCATGCTCCAGGTGTAAATTGCCTTCTTCCCCCAACCCAATAAAAAAAATTAATTTTGCGGTTCGAATAACAGCAATGTCTTCAATAAATAATAAAATTCAACAACGAATCAAAAAAAAACTTGATTTATGATTTCAATTTAATTTAAAAAAGTAAAATTTTTGGGCATTGTTTCGCAAAGTTAGCTTAACCATGTTAATTAGATAATATAGGGTGGCGGAAAAGTGATTGACCATAGCATGCCTTGTAGATCACAATATTTTAACTTCAGAATTCAAGTAACGAAAATGTATTTATTTTGAAGTTTGCCTTTATCGGTTTTCTATGCATTCTAAACCGTCGTTTTCAGAAAGTTTCAAAGGCAGTTTTTACGTAAACTGCAGAAATCGCTTCGCATTTAACTTATACACGGCGAATCAGTAGCTGACTTGTTTTTATTTTGAGATCTCTAAGGACACATTCCTTTAATTTGGACCACACTATTTCGATGGGGGTTAAACCAGGGGCATCACCTGGCAAATCAATCAACTGATAAGATTTCAAAGCAGAATCGTCTTGCCGCCATCTTGCGCCAAAATCACCTCCTTTCTGTATCTGTATTGTTGGCGATTAGTAAGGCATCTAAAAAAAGCAGGGAGAATACTTTCCCTATAATTTTCTCCATGAACACGGTTCTTGGTTCACGGGACTGCTCACTACGCCAGCTACCATGATCCTTCAGTCAAATTTCGGAGACTCTATAACAAGAATTTTTGGGGGATCGCTGATGATCATTGTCCTATTCTGTCGATTGTGGATTGGATGTAGTTGAATCCATGACTCCTCCGTAAAAAAGATTGTTTACACGCCGTCGTTCACTATGGGTATTGCCATCAGCAACTCCAAGGTTTTTGAGATTTTGGTAGAAACTCAGACGGTCTTGAATGTTCTTCTCGGAAATGACAGGTTTTGTGCGTTGTCTATAGGCTTGTCGCCCGCAGTTGATGGACCGAATGTGTCGCTCGTTGATTTGCCTCGTTTTAAGTGGCCTCCGAAGAGCAGTTGAGCCGTTACACTATGATTTATATCTCAACCAGGTCTGCCACTACTACGTCAGCCAGTGTTCAAATTTTCCTATTTAGATAAACGGTCGAACAGCTTTGCATATCCTCCACGTTTATGTCTTCACCTTCGCACCATGTTTTCACAGTGTTCTCGCTGTCCTTAAGTATTCTGCAAATGTCGCTACTTTCGCTGACTCTAAAGGAAAAATCATTATTTTCGTATTATCGGCTATGTTTCTGGTATCACTCTTTTTGTGTAAGATATGAAAATGGTTATCAAAATTTTTGAAGAGTGCTTTTTTCAGCGATGTCTTTCGCCGGTATTCGGGTTGATTTTTCATGTGTAACGTCTGAAATTTTGCCCAACCGTTTATTAAGAAGAATAACTATTACGTAATATTACGGTGTAATATTACGTGCAGAACGTTGCTCTCACCGTTTTTCACACCAAGATTGCGGCACAATCGTGCAAAATGATAAAAATGGGTACATGTTTATGTTTCACCCTATTACCCATTACTATTACTATTACTATTAGTTTTCGATCTTTCGGGTACACTACGAATCCTTTGCTGATAAAAAGAACCGTGAATATGCAGCCGCAGCGTCGTCTTGAATGAACATGATTTTCTGCGCTCAAGGTTGTAATAGTGAACCCGTTTTTCGTCCTCAGTCACAATACAGCGCATAAATCCCTTCTGATTCATTTTTCAAGCAGCTGTTCATAAGCAAACAATCGTTGTTTGACATTTCAGGGCTTCAAATACTGCGGTAACCATAATGCTCACATCTGGTTCATTCCCATGTCATTAAGACATTTTGAAAATACTTGCTGAGTTACTCCGAATTATGCTACTAATTAATCTTGACTTTGACCCAAGCCTTCACCAAGTAATGTCGCCAACTACACATCTTCATAACCGTTCTCCCTTCCACCACCATGCGGGTTCTTAACAACAAAAACAAAGATCTTAAAACGATCTTAAAATTTATGATTCTTTGACGGAGAGATAAATAAAACACTTGTTTCATTTAATTACACCAACTTTATTAATTTATATTTCTTATAAGCACGGTATACAATTTATATTGTATACGTGTACCGGTATTCAAAAAAGCACCCCAATGCAGCCTCACATTGACTGATAGGGAACAGAGGCTTGTCCGTACCTTTTGACGCGAAAAAAAACTCTCCCTTTTTAAGACAATTTCACTACTATTTATATCACTCATTGCCTACTTGGTTTAATTTAATTCAATTCAAAATATCAATGCCTACTTTGTTTACTGTAATTCAGTTCAATATATTAATGCCTACTTTGTTTACAAACTTTAATTCAAAATAATTATGTCTACTTTGTTTGTATTAATTGTATTAATTAAATGTGTGTGATTTGTACATTGTGGGATCGATGTGGGTAAGTGTAACATTTAAACTCGACACGTTATTTCACATGTAGTAACTGCACCATAAGTACTGGTGAGGACATTCGATAAGCCTCAGCTGCAATTTATTACCAAATTCAAACTAAAATTTAAAACTCAAATAATAAGTATTCGGTTTCTATTGAAAATAACTTCAAGATCCAGATACAAATCAACTGATATGATTGTGAGGTTATGTTTACAAACGCCAAAAATTCTATAATTGAAATTTCTTGTTTATTTTATTCAACCAATACTTAATACTAATTTGTACACCCAATGAATTCCTACAAGCTACGTTGCGTTTGGTAAATGTTGAGGACGTTCAGTTTTAATCAATCACAAAATGACTTTTTTGCCCAAAGTAGGTCTTAAACTTATTTGTTCTGCGCGGTGTGTTTATACTTATACTGGAGCCATATGTCAAAATTGCTTAGTCTTGACATCTACCAGTAACAGTGCCATTGCCTTTAAGAGCAAAATATATCATGTTGTGCTAAGGAATAAGTAAACTTTTTCGAGAAGATTATAGACATTAGTTTTCATTTGTCTAAAAATCTTAAATTTTAATTTGGTCATTAGTTTTATTTTTTTATTTTTTCTAATATTTGGCGCTGAACATTATTTTCGATCATTCCATCTTTCTATATTGAATAAATAGTACCAGACAACGTAATAGTTGACTTTATGTTTTGGCGTGTTCAATCTTCGGGATAACCGAAAGGACAAAAAGTATTTTAGTTGAACTTTTTGTATAATCATGGATTTTGACATCCATGCCAGAACGTGTCCAACTAGCCAGAGTCCTCGTCTCTTATTAGAAGCGCTTCTTGTCCGCACGCCAGGCTAATTGTTGGAGGTTTGCCATTAGAGTTAATAATCTATTGCTTGCCAATTTTAATCAGCTTACAAGTAACGAACAGAAGAATTGTAGATTCAAGGACTTCTAACCAACATGTGTTAGCTTTTGGTTGTAAATCAGAACGAATCTTATTAATACACCTTTCAGCTAACCTACGTCCCAAGCCACTAGTTCCGGTCGTAAATTGAACCATAAACAAAAAACATCCTAAATTGATATGTTTAAGGATATTGTAATGATACATGAGATAAAACTTATGTTCTCTACTCATTTCGTGTAGAAGGGAGATAAAAAAATAAAGATTTAATCTAGGATCGAAACTAGAATAAATTCACGTCTTGTAACTCATGTTAATGCTAATCGGAAAGTGTTGCATAAAATTTCAAGGTTTTCGGTTGCATTTTGCAATACATTACACCGATGCATAACCAGGTACATTATTATCTCTTCTGAGACGGCAACAGTAACAACAAGAATCAAATAGATATAAAAAATAGTTAGATATCCAACGTCTTATGTTGCATGCATAATACGTTGAGTACTTATTTCTTGTGGCTGGTTGTCTGCAAACTCCTCTGACTTTCAGACAATCTGGGTACAAAACATTGAATTCAAGGGATACTAACACGATGGAGTCTGCGCGGTATATCATAGTACAGTGAGTTAGAATTCTTTTATTACTTGACTTGTGAAGTGGGACTGCAATTGCACCTAATGTATGTCAATTTACGCAATTATTCATTAAAAGAGCAGAGCGAAACCGTGTGGTGGTTAAGAGAAAGAGTGAAAAATAAACGAATTCATTAGACGAAGTTGTTTTGGTTGACAATTTTCTTAGAATCTTTTACATGGATATATTTGATGGACATGTATGTAGACTTGTTGACCCAGATTAAAGCTTGATTGACAAATCGCTTGAGTATGCTAATCATTTGATAGCCAGGGAATATATTATATTATTCAGTTTTTTCGCGATTTCCAAACTGAATTTGAAACTAAATGAACAAGGATACCAACTACGCTCGAAACGGAGATATCACTGTAGATAGAGAGAACACAGAGATCGAATGAAGAAAACATCTGTTTTTTAAAGAGATACTTCAATTTGCAACATTCTTACGTTAAGAGGATCATAAATTCGCTTTAAATTAAAATAAAATATCAACAAAATATTTAAAAAACAGCATATAGCAAATGTGAATAGAACGCAAAATAGAATAGAAAATAGAACAAAATAACTAAAAGAACCAATATCGGTTTGTGTTGCCACATTTTTCTAACAATTCTTCAGTCGCGGATCCGGCATTTTGAAGTTTTGATAACTTTCGACGAAGTTTTACAGCTTTGAGTAGTAGTATACAAGCAAAGTTGCTGTTTATGGAATCCAAAGTAGCAAAAAAATTTTTACATACAAATATATTCATCCATAGCTAAACAATATAGTTTCAGGCAATATGATCTAAATTCCTCTATATTTCTCCATCCCCCTATTTGACACAAAAAAGCCATCTGAAAAATTATTGTTCTCCGAATATCCTACAAGATACACTCAGACTCGAAAGTTTGAAGGAAAAGCGTGAGCGCTACTTGCTTTTTACGACGAGCGCATTGAAAACCCGCCGACAAGAATCAATTGTTGTCATATATACTACTTTTTCCGACTAAAACGTCAATATACGCTGGATGTTTTGTGAAAACTGGAAATTTTGTGAAAACTATCCCTCGAATCCCTTCTAGCAAAAGAGAAAAAACTGTTTCAATGATACTTTTGATTACAAAGTATTTGCTGGCAATGTACTTTTAAATAATTTTATTGTTTTTGGTTTTTAATATTTTGAATTGTTTTTTAAATGTTGAGCTCCTTACTGTAAGTGTACTATCCTCTGTAGTTTGCTGCAGAGGAACGATTTTGAAGTAATTACTTTTTGCTTAATTTTTTTCTACATGGGGAGGGAGATGCAGGCCATTTATGCCCCTAGTGAACCCTTACGTACAATGCTACTGACCTACCTAATAAACACCTCCCCTGCCAACTTGATAACCTACACTCGACACATTCTTTCAGGCTAACTTCGAATTTTTATCCCAACAGACGCCTTCAGGTAACAGGAGTGAGAAGGGGGGTTATATTTTTGGAACTATCGCCTTCCCTACTGACAAAAGCGCGTATCGCCAAACGCGTTCTGACGCTTCAGTGTGTTCTTTTAAATATCAGGGCTCGCTCCGAAAAACATATGCAACGCGATTTTATTTGTCAATCGCAGTAAACTCTTCTGCGGAAATAGTTGCAGCCAAGAGCTCCCCGATTACGTGGAAGAGGTAAACAAACTGCTTATTCAAACATTTACAAACATAAAGTGTGTAACATATGTCATCCACCTATGCAAATCATGCAATTTGACCGGGGAGGACCGTGACCCATCCATCTTTTGTGATTACATTGTATCTGATCAAGAGCAGGATAAAGTAGAAATCAGTTTCACCATGCACTCGATTGAGCTACCGCCTCATATCTGGGATTAGACGTACACTACACTACCTACTCTGTGAGTTGTGTTGTCAAAATTGTTACCAAGCGTAGGGAGAGCGCTGTTTCTCTGACCTAGTGAGTTCTACTGTATTGTCTTCTCTTCTGTGTCGGTGAATGTTTCAACGCTCTCTAACAACAACGCTATCCCGAAGACCGTTCGATCTGCGTATGAAATTCGCAATGCACTTTGTCTGTGCACGTGTGCCAACCGCTTTCAACATAAGTCTTTGCTCAGAACGTCACTCCATAGAGTACAAATGACGGAAAATTGGAAATTCTTGGAAATTCAGGCGCAATTGGAAACTGAATAAGGAAAATGTGCCAAGCATCATCTTCTTCGTGGTTACCGAGTATTTAACGAAAAATGGCATCACAGAGGTTCCCCAGCCTCCCGACAGCACCGACACTGCCCCAGCAGACTTTTTCCTCTTTCCCAAAGTGAAAATCGCTTTCAAAAGACGCCATCACGGGACTCTGGATGCTGTTTAAGCGGTTTTCACGCGTGCTCTGAAGGATGTTTTGGTTTCGGACTTCCAGAGAGCGTACGAAGCATGGATGGCACGTCTCCGTGTGTGCCATCCATGTGAAGTGTGAAGATACTCAAGGAGCATACTTTGAAGAACACTAGGGAAATGTAGCGATATCTGCAATAAATTTTGATTTTTGGATTTAACCTCATTACATAAAATACGGACCCTGTATTTATTTTTTTCATAGGCGCTCAAACAGTGTCATCTAAGGAAATGGGTCATCTTAGGACCAGGGTCATCGGTTGCATTCGTCTTATCATAATTCTATATATCAACGCCTTTTACTGAAGATAAAGCAATCTCCACGTTATTAAAAAAGTTTAAAATGTCATCTTGGTTGCTTGACCATCTGGACCGCTTGATGTTCGACACAATTCTAATAGACAGGTTGTTTCTTACGATAAATGAATCTACGAAATTTGAACTCGTGGTGCTATCTTCGAATACCTTGATTTGCTTGCCTTGCTTATCCAGATATGTTTAAACCATATCGCGTGTATCAGCCTTTGTAAAGAGAAATCTCCAATCCACTAAAACAGTCAGCGTTTCCGGAATCAGCTGCTCCTCAAACCTACTTAACACACTGGGCGTCCATGGGGTTCACGTTTCATGACATCACTCTTCGAACTACAGCCACCGCTTCTCCAACATCTTCCATTTTGTATGTCATGGAGGGTCAGGACCCTGGAGTCTTTTCATATGTGGCCACAATTTTGCAACGCTAATTGTCCATTGTAACAAAATTAACATACAAATTGCCACTTGCGCTTTTTCGTCATCCTTTCGTTTGACAGATAAGAACATGTTTGCTTTGTGCTCAAGTGACGCCGAGATGGTCAAGTAGCCCCACTTCACGGTATGTGATGATGACATGTATCTTACTATAACTGCCTTAAACTTTATGGGCAGTAGTGTCTGCCACTTTGTCATTCTAGAGCCATTTGTTTTATCACCGACATCGAAGCCACGGTCCATTTTCACTCTTGGCCTGTTTTAAACGAATTTTCCGATCATTTCAATTGATTTCAACTTTGACTGCTAGTTTAAGGATAGAACCGCGGCTTGTTTTTTCGACATGCTTTTTTTGTTTTTGTATTATCAATTGCGCACGTGAAAATCAGTTCGTCAAATAAATCATTGGTCTCGTAGTAGTACCGAATTCACTGGCGGTTGCCTTTCCATATTTGTTTTCCTGTGGTGAAAAGTTTCTGGAAGAGGATAATCGGTAAGAATTCGTGGTGGATATTGTTTCGGTGGATTCGGTCATGGATAATGTTAAAGGTTTCCGAGCTCAAATCGTTTTAACCAATTGAACTTTATCTAAAACCGCTTCGGCAGAAGATTAAAGTACGATCATAACCTCCGAAACTAGCAAAATCAGTACAGCGCTCCGCAAAGGACTAAAAATTCTGCTTATCGAAAACATCAAACCACCGTTGACGATGTTTCTGGCATTCTAGCCTTCGTCCAAGGCCAAGTCCAAGAGCAAGTTGTACAAGATGAAGCTCATTGTCTTACTGCGAAAGTCAGTATCAATAAATACCTAAAAAAGCCATATAGGACTATTCGGAGGTTTTGGGAATGCAGAAATTTATTTTCTAGCATTTCCTTCCCCTCCTTTCCTTCTCGTTGGAGAATCGATCCCGTAAAATGAAGGCGGCTCTAGGCAAAGCAACACAGGACCTAGCCCGAAGTATTGTGTCAAACGGTTCCAGGGCAGGTTCTCAGGTTGACAGGGGAGGTTTTTAGTCGGTAGTCCAGAAGCATTGACAAGCGGTGACAGTTGACACTTCACACTGAGGGCGTAAACAGCCTTCATTTCCACACCAAAAAAAAGTATCAAGAAAAGGAATTAGTAATTACCGAAAGTTTAGGCATCGGTATTTAGGTTAGTTTAGAACTCCTATAGAAAATGTGTACCCCAGATTATGGGAAGCAGTGTTTCTTGAACCAGAAATTGCAAAAATAAATATAATTGATTGAATTGAAAGACCATTTTGATTTTTCGATCAAAAGGTGATTTGTGTGACAAAGACAGTTATTAGTAAATTGAAAAAAACACACAAAAAGTGTAGATGGTGGAGTTCGCACAGTTTTAATTAATACCATAAGACTAGTAATTGATGAAAATAGTTAAGTCTGAAAAAATACTATTAAGAATGAATGTAGTCTCTCCAAATAAAGGACTACTTACATTTTCCCATGCTAGCGCACTGGCACTCATAAAAGGTGCAATCGATCGAACCGTTGAAACAATGTTTGGGCCGGAAGCAACCCCGAAGCGCAACAAAGTGCAATGTAGCTTATGAGTCCGCATACCTTCAAAATGCGTTCCCTGCAATGGCGATTTGAGTTTGGGAAATAGAAAAAAGTCATACGCTGCCATATCTAGACTGTACGATGCTTGGCTGATGACATTAGTCGAATTTTTGGCCAAAAATTTCCAAAGTAATCAAGGCCGTATGAGGTGGTGGATTATTGTGGCTTCAAATCCATGAATTGTATTTCCACAAATCGAGTCTTTTTTGCGAATGGCTTCATGTAAAGAACGCATAATGCCTACATAGTACTCTTTATTGACCGTTTGGCCCTCCGGAAGGAATTCGTAGTGCCCCAAAACACGAATATCGAAGAAAACTGTCAGAAAAACTTTGATTTTGGACCGACTTTGACGCTCTCTCTTCGGGTTTGACTCATTTTCGAGGCACCGATTCGGACGATTGTGGTTCGGTCGGCATATTGAATTCAAAAACCCATGTTTCGTCACCAGTAATGATGCGTTCGACGAATTTTGGGTTGTTTTCTGCGATAGAAATTATCTGTTTCGCCACATCATTACGACGCTGTTCTTGAATGAGATTCAGCTTTTTTTGCACCAGCCAAGAAGCGACGCGTTTTATGGCTAATATATCAGTTAAAATGTGTTCAGCTCAACTATTGAAGATGCTCAATAACACAACAATCTTTCTCATTCATACAAAACAATTTTCCAACACAATTTGCTTCACTGTTGCGATTTTTTCCTTAACAGACGTTGATTGCCGTCCAGGGATCTGATCGTGCTCTAGGCTCTCTCGACCGCCTTGGAACCTTTTAAGCTGTTCGTATGCTCGTATTTTAAAACTTGTACGCTGCACCATACGCCCTTTGTAACATTTTCAAATTTAATTTTTAACACAACATTTTACGTACGCGTGTTGTTCTAATTGTTCATCCGTTATAAAAATCGCCAATCAACAATTTTTCGACTTCTTCGTATAGACGCGAATTGAATACGAATCGTGTAATATGCATCAAAATTTGACAGAACACCAATAACAGTATTGCCAACGTTGAGAAAAAATTAAAATAAAAATAAAAAATATAAAAATAAAAATTTACCGATTGGATAATCACGCAAATTCCAAATTCAAAATTCCCGTTATTTTTGATCATAAGGTCAATCAGTAACTTATTTGTCTTAACAATATACGAGCCGTCAGGTCTTAAACTAATGTTGAGGCATGAGATAATTCGCGCCAACGTTGCGCTGTCGAAATTATATATATAGGACTCAAACACGACTCAAGACAGCAATTAATTAATTATTTATTGCGTAATTAACCATAAAGACGCCATTAAAATTAAAATAAAATCAAAATTAGATAAGAAACTAGTCCTTACTAGTATAGTCACGTAACAAATCAAAATTTGTTGAGAACTTAGCAGTAAACAAGTGTGACATGTGCTTATAAGACAAGGCATCAAAAAATTAATTCATGAATTCAGTTCATCCATGTCCTGCGGTCAGGCAACTTTGGTTATTCCAGAGGGCGCTTGCGGTCCTTTAGGTTTTTGTTCATAACATTGTAGTTATGTTACTTTTTTCAATTGCGTTTGATATCATTGATATGTATCACTTTACGCAATCGAAAGGATTGGTCCGATTGCCTGGAAATCATGGCTTTCAGGGGTTTTTATTGCTAAACTTCACTGGACACGAAACCAAGTGTTTAATGTATGCAAAACACTCGGGGCTTATGTTCTTTTCCACCTACCAATGTTTACGTAATAACACTCGAACGCATACATGCACAAATTCTGTTTTCCAACACCCACTGCAAAATATCTCAAGCGTCAAGGTTGAACGCTCCTGACCAAATAGTCATTGAAGCGAATATATTTGAGGGATCGTCACTTCCTGTTGTTACGCCAAAGAATCTTGTGAATTTTAAAATGTTCATTAACTTTATATGTCTCTGACCTGGCGAAGTAAAATAAAATTAAGATAATGTACACATGAGTGAGTGCATGGCTCAATTTTGTGTGAACGTTTCGTTTCGTTCTATTGCTTATCACATTCTGAGAATAAGTTTCGTAAACGTACGAAATTCGATTGGTTTTGCGTTATGACGGATCTGTTGTCGCGGTCAAAGCCTCATGTAAAAGCTTCCAGTTTTGAATCTTTTGCGAGTGTTAACATTTTTCTTGTTATATTCTAACTTTTCAGGACAAATTATAGCTAGTTCCATCTCCTCGCCATAATTCAGTTCAACCAACCCGCGCTGAATTAATTTTGTTCGCTCCAAGTCATGACTCGGCGCAACATAATAATTTGTCTAAATTAGTATTATCTGGTCCGTTTGCTTCCAATATCATAAATTACACACATGTTATCGTAGCATCTTAATCAGCACTATATTTCCATTTTAAGCGGCAAATTACGGACAAATTATTCAAATAGAAGATAGATATCTTTCTCCGAAGGGTCAATAACATTTTTTTATTTCTCCCGAACTCGACACTATTGCTTTGTCCATATCTGAAAATTATTCGTACATGCATACATTGCTTTGCATAGTCAAATATTGTAAAGATTAAAAACTTAAGATATACACATGGACATGTGCTTGGTGTATGCATGTAGTACAAATTCATTCATTCATTTGATTGTGGAGAAAGAAATATGCTTGTGAATTAGCATACGATGGATATAAACAAAAATCCGTATCCAGAATTCCGGACACGGGCAAAGCGCAGGTGAATTTTATTGCCCTACCGTCTATTGTTTGAAACTTGGACGCTTTCAATGAGATCGCATTGATTTAGTGGCAAGAAGTATGGACATAAGTTTGCAACGTTATGCGTATGTTAAATAATATTCTGAGTATGGTCAATATTTTCGCAAAGGCAAAAGAGTATATGAAATGCATGGCTATACCCACCAGATAAATAAATACGCCTAAATTTGCGATTCTCTTTACTTGGGAACCAATCAGAATTCAAATAAGACTTCTTTTGTTCAGATGGTCCTTAAATGACAAACTTATTAAAATGAAAATTGGTGATTCCTTTCGTCCGACTGACAATTCGCCATGAAAAGGATCTTGTGGAAAAAATGGTGAATTTGTACTAACTTATAAAGTGTGTTTTGTAAAGGTATAGAACTAGAATGTTGGCAACACATTTTAATGCTACGTATGATGTGACAGCTGTCATGCGTTTCATGGTTAGTTTGGTTTGCCATTTTATCATGAAACAATCTGTGCGAATTGCGCAAATTTCTTTCGAAAAACCCGTTCTGTTCGAGAAACTCATCGCGCACTCCGACAATTTTATGACCAATATAATCGTTCATCAGGACAATAATTGGATTGATTGGATTAAGCGTGGATCGAATTTCCATGTTTTGGCTACGACTAATTCAATGATTTTTATACTAAACCAAATTTAAGGCTCCACATTTATCTTAAAAGCAGATCTTTAGTTTCTAGTTGCCCAAAATCCGCTGTCGCCTACCTGGAAAGATAATGCATTGTATAAGTATTCACTGATTTGGTTATCCACTCATTTTATTGAATATTTAAATAGTCTCGGGAGTTATCGGGAAAGTTAGTTGTCACTTTTTAGGGAAACGCGCTCTGATCGATAATATTTCAAACAACCAAAATGTCCTGGAAAATAGGTTTGAACGACAAGTTTGGTGATCGCCTGGTCGCCAAATATGTTCTTTTAAATTCTTTCCGTGCTATTGCAAAAGTCGAGGATCGCGATCTAGAAAATTTAAAAGTAAGGAGTTTGATGTTTTCTTTTTCTCGTGGCAAGTGGGGAAGGGATTAATTTTTAATTACTTCATGAGAATTCCTATCGTTTGGTATATTATTTACGCTAAGAGTTATTTGGTCTTTATTATGTAAAAACGAGGGCAAAGTTTGTGATTATTTTGCATTCATTTATATTACTCAATGTCTCACCCAATATTGTCACTATGTTTCTTTTAGATCACTAAATGCCGATGTTCTCATGTTCCTTATCAGTGCTAATTTCATGGTATCCACTCTTATTGCATTGTCATTTGTTGAATCAGCTCTTTCAATTCGTTCATGCATTCGTCCTTTGGTTTTTTCTATACCAATTAGTACAGCGTTGCAAGTTAACTTTACGTCCTTTCTGTGAGATGCACTTTAAAGAGACATACGGGACTGATTTTGCTGTCGGCCTTAATGTTTGAAAGAAAGCGCTTACAGCGTCGTTTTTCACCTGTTCATCCGATAAGACCGAAAACATTTTTGCCCGCTTAAGTAGAAATTAGTCTCATCGCGCACTCGATTGAGCCGCAACCCACCTAACCTTCTGTTGTCTTCGCGTCTGCATTAATAAATACTTCTGCATTCTCTCGCAAGGAGGGCGATAGCTATCACCCCTGCGATTACCAGCACTGCTGCCCGGAGACTAATCGCATACGATTCAAAGCACCACTTATCTTTGCACCTGCGCCAACCGTTTGCAGTGTAACTCTTTGCTGATCGCGTCACCCCATAGTTCTGACCCATGAAGTTAAATCGACTGTACTGCGGTTATTAGGAATCATCTCCTTAATGTAGTGGGCTTTCCTATGCTGGCCACTAATCAGGTGGGTGCTTTTGCCCTGATTTTTTTGGAAAAAAACCAAATTTGAGTCTATAAGTACGCCCAGGTATTTAAATTTTGAATCTTACTCAACCAGGGCTCCGTCAGGATGACCACTTTGGGTTTTCCAGTGAATAACCGCAGTATATGATGCAGTTGTTCGTCATAGGCGATGTTCTACAGGTCCGGGCCAAGAATGGAGCCCTGAGAGACACCTGAAGTTAGTATCGTCTATCAGCTACCTTTCTTTGAGTTGAAGAGTAGGTTGCGGCCCATCAGATGGTCCCTCTCAAACCACATAAGATGTATTGGTACTTTGAAACAATTTTTAAGGTCTTCTAGAATTTCTACCCATCCAGCGCTCTTAAATGCATTTCATAGTAGCCAAAAGGACGACCCGTCGTGTGGGAATGCTTTGTGCTCCGAATGCAACGTGCCTCCGCACGTTGAACCGCGCTTACCACTTCTCCGATTTCATCGATCGTGGAGCCACTTGCTCTGAAGCTATACTGCGGTGGAGATAGGTCCTCGGCAAGCAAGAACCATGTCAGCGAGTCTTTCTCTGATTAATCCTTCGAAAACTTTTCCGGCTGTGTAGACATGCACGATATACACGGTGAGCGGTATGCAGCTGGCGACTCTGTTTTCCCTTTTCCCTTACTAATAAACACAAGACGACACCTTACCGCATTACGGGAACACCCCTTTGTGCAGGCATGCGTTGAACGTGCTGAGGAGCAGGTCAGAGAAAAAGTGATAGACTATCTGTGGCACTTCAGCTGAAGTCCCATCTGGTGCTAGAGCCTTGCTTGCCTTCATAGAGTTGACTGCTGTCTCCAAATCCAGCTTCGTGAAAAGAGGTATTTCGTTTGGTATTTCATCGTGGACGGCCTCAACGAAGACGGAGTGGATAGGGAAAAGAGCCCACTTTGGGCAACCTTCAAACAATCACTCTATTGATCGAAAGAAGGGAATCTTACTCTAAGATTTTAGTACTTTCCCCACTACTTTTCCTACTTGGTGTCTATCCCTTGCTACTCTTTTCCAGTATGGAAAATTATTATTATTAATAATTTTTTTTAACCGCTTTTAATTTTATGTCGTCTTACCATCTTGTATTTTGTTTGCCTCTACATCTTTTGTCGTCTCTAGGGTACCAGTTGGGGACGTCTTTGCTCCATTTTTCGTGTCTGTCCCGCATCATATGACTAGTCCACCTTCATTTTAGTTGATCTATTTTTTCTAGAACATCAAAAACTTTAGTTTTGGATCTTGAAAACGTATTTCTGTGCCTGTCCTGACGTTTTATTCCCAGCATGCTTCATTCCATTGCTCTTTGACATTATTTTAGCATGTCTCTATGGTGTTTTGTAAGTGCCCAAGTTTCATAGCCATATGTCATGCACGGTAGTCTGCAGGTGTTGAAGACCCTTCATTTTGTTGTATTGCTAATCCATGACCAATACATTTTCCAGCTGTTGGCTATTCTTCTGGTTATTTCTTTGCTTGTCATATCTTTGTGTGAAATAATTTGTCCCATGACCAATACTTTTTCCAGCTGTTGGCTATTCTTCTGGTTCGTCTGGTTTTGGTTCGTCTACATATTCCAGAGGTTGTGTTTTTAACTGAATCTCGTGTGTTTCAGAGTTAGTTAGCAACTCAGTTTTTTTCACATTCATGATAAGTCAAATTCTTTCGCTTTCCTTATTTAAGTTCTTTGTCATTCTCTCCAAGTTATGTGGGTTTTTTTCCAGTAGGATGATGTCGTCTATAAATCTTGCAAATTAGTAACTGACTATAATGAGAATTTAATAAAGTTAATATAAACGTTGGATTATCTTAAAAAAAGGGCACCGTGAAAGGTCAATAAAACCAAAATTAAGTTCCAAATAACTCATCACGAATGGTATAGTGTGCCTCTGGAGGGACATCATGTAAATTAGCATGGCTGAATTTGTACTATTTTTAGACGTTGACGCTTTTTTTTTGACATTTTGACAATGACATTTTTTGATGAATTTTAAGTATCTCATGCACTCTCCGGATTTACATGACTCATGATAATGTCGAACAACGCAATGCAATGGGGAAAGAAGATGCGCTGAAGAGAAGTCTTAAAAGGTTTTATTTTTTATTTTTCTTCATAGTCTCCTTGTAACTCTACACATTTCTTCCAGCGTTGCTCCAACTCTTTAACCCATCCAAATAGTACTCGGCGTTTTTCTTTGCAAATTAATTGCCTCCTCATTTGACGAAAAGTTGTGTCCTTCGAATGAAGCTTTCATATGAGAGAACAAAAGGAATTCTCTTCAAACCGGAATTCGTGGATTTTCGCCATGGTAGTCGCCGAGGTATGAGAAGGCGCGTTGCCTTGGTAAAACAGATTTTTTTTGTAAACGTGGTCGTTTTTTTGCAATTTCTGGCTTCAGCTTGGCAAGTAATGATACAAAGTATGATATAGTAGAAGTTCCCGTAATGGCTTCTCCTTTATAATGATAATCGATTCAAATAACTCCATGACTATCCTGAAAAACAGTCGCCGTAACTTTTCCGGCCGAAAAGCAGTTTTTGCTTAGTTCGGAGCCAGTTCTTCTTTGCAGTCCACTGTTTTGACTGTATTTTTGTTTCGGTGGTGTAGTGGTATATCAAAATTTCAACTGCATTAATTTATCGGCGCAAAAACTGGGATTAATTGCGCCTAAACTCCGCCAACAGTACGTCCAACAGAAACGTCGATTCAAACACGTTTTTAGTCCAACGTAAGCTAACGTGGCATCCACCGTGTGGACAGCTCTCCCATGCCTAAATCTTGATTGAATATGTGACAAACACGTTCTTTCGACAAAAGCTCTACTTCTTCTCTCACTTTAATTCGGCGATCGACTTACATCATTTGGCGAACTTTAGCAATGTTATCGTCAATAGTTTTTTGATATCCCGAACATTCATCGTCTCCCAAACTTTTACGGACACGTTTAAATTCAACTGCCTTAAATTTACAGACGTCCAACTCATTTTTGTTTTGTCTACGTATTACCTTTCAAAAACGAAGATTTTATCACGGCCCTATACTCAAGTTTTTCCATTTTCACAATAATAGTCACATCGACTCACTCGATCGACTGTCAACTAACAACTGCTCGTCCAAAATGGGGGAAACTTTGTTGAGTAACGTCAACAGATGCACAATCTCCGCCATCTTTACTCTGTGGTCAGAAACTTTTCAGGCAAACTCCGTATCTTTCAACAGCGACGTAACATTACAAACTAAATACAAGGCGAAGAACTATGACGTATAAGACGTCTGAATTATAAATTGAAACAAAACGATAACCACCATGATGTTTTTGGTATTGTATAAAACAACCAACAATATGAAATCATGAAAATATTGTCGTTATCATGTTTTCTAGATGCAGTTTTATTAGATAGGACTATCTTTAATAATCAGAATTTTGATATATAACTTTTCAGTAGGGTCTCTCAAATATCCCGTTGGAACCTTCCGATGTTGCCGAGGATGTTTTATCAGCTAGCGCGAACTATTTTTGGCTTATTCAAATAGAGCGAAGTTTTCAAATCACTCTCCCTCCCGCGTTCCACGAGAAATAATGTGCGGATTCGCACGATTTTGGCATCCAGTTGACGTGATCATCCTTTGCAATAACTTGACTCAGGATTTACTTGAAAAAATTAATTTGTCTAGCATGATGTGCCGCAGTTTTTTCCAAATTATTTATCTCATCTGTGAAAGTCAAAGCCAAACATTTCATGCGCTCAAACGCTACAGTATTGCGTTTTCACGAATCCACCAAGTAGAAATGTGGATCATCCTAAATTTGTGTGCCATCTTTAGAATTTGACTTCCAGCTGTCACACAGCAAATTTCTCAAAAGTTCACTTCATAGCACGATGAACTCAATTGAATTCCGAGTCAGTTGAACCTTTCAGCCCTTCAAATAACGATCTTTACCTAAAATTTTCCGCGTTTTCATTTGAGAAATACCTAGTGATTTGGATATCTTTGAACAACTGACCATAGAGTAAAGGCCCAGATACATTACTGCGTGACGGTGATCTGTGAGCGCGGTGCGATTCTCGCTCGTCAAATGTCAAATTGGTGGTGTTTTAAATGATATTTGATTGAAATTGTTTTTGTTTTTTTAAAAGTTTTGAAATTGGAATTTTCCTTCGTGTGGCAAATATTATCCTCTACAAGAATGCAATAACCTCTACAGAATAACCCTAGTACTTAAAAAGTAATTAAGGCGTTTGAATTTCAAATTTCATTTAAAGCATCTGACAAACGCCAACGCACCTCGTTGCGAGGAATTTTTGATTTTCCGTGTATTTCTCGCCTCGCATGGACGCATCGCAATCATTGTACGATGTCGTATACAAATGCGTGTTACGAAAACGGGTTGACATTTGCTGAAAGACTCTCGTCGTGCTCTCGCATCGCAGTATTGTATTTTGGCCTTAAGTATATGCAGCGCGAAACCTTTGAACAAATTCCCGATCTAACGGTATTCAACCAAAATATGTGTTTTTTTTGGATTAGTAAATTTGCACATAACAAGCATATTCTATCACAGCAACTTCTGCGTAAAAAGTCAATACAAATATAAATCGACTTGTGGTTTTTCTATCTCTTTATGAGAGAAGCCGTCCGAGAGTGTTAGCGCTGTGTGTAGCAATGATGTGTTCTGGTTGAAACCGATTCCCCGCTGTGCGAGTAGCTAAATGGCGCACCGATTTCGACTCATCTGCTGAGCTGAAACAGGTCTCTCCATACATGGAGAATTTGGTTGATAGGATGCGTGAACCATATATTTCTCTCACTAAACGGTTAGACTAGTGACCTGGATATTTCATTTTGATGTTGAAGTCTTATAATTTGAACTCGTTGTTGTATTGTGAGTCTTTTCACGATCAATTGCCAAACAGTATTCAGCTCGGCGGATTGAGTTTGAGATTAACTTTTTGATCAGTGTCTTGGCAGCTGGTTGTTTCCACGTCAGTGAGGGTTAACCTATCATTTTCAAAATACAAAGTATATCCCCAAATTCAAAATATATATTGTTAATGAAACTTATTCTAAAACCATTCACCAGAATCATATCTTCGGCTAAAATGCTGTAATTTTTTAAGAACAATGCTGACAACATCGAAATACGGTACTCAGTTAAATCTTTATATGCTGGTCTACATCCATAGCATTAACAGTTCCCCTTTTTTTAATTTCTATTGTTCGCTCAACATATTAAATTATATCGCAGAATGTACGCTAAATAAGTTGTGATGTCGGCAATTTCCCACGATAAAAAATTCTCTCACACTCCCATTTCTTCATGTTGTTGCGAGTCGAGTTATGGCAACTTTTATAATCTTAATTATATTTCATTATGATCAGATTCTAAAAATATACGAAAGGGTCACGCAATGCGATGCGTGCTCATGCGTAGGAGTTCTAAAGTGAAACTGGATTCGAAGCAGAAGCGTGTTGACTGCATTGCGTGAAAACATGAGTTTTACTTAATTTCTAAGTGTATTTTGAAAATGGAAATGAATCCTATGAACATTAATTTCATTCGGGCGCATGTTGACTGGTGCGATTGCATTACAAAAACTGCAGCAGTAATGAAGTCAATAGAGTTAATTGTAAAGTTTCGAATGACTTATACCATTTGAATAGTTTTGTGAACTCTCATACATAGTCAAGCCCTCGCAGACCATCAAATCGATAACTTCAGCCAACAGAAAGATTGAATCCATCATTAAACGCAAATCAATATTCAATGAACAACAATCATGATTCACTAAATGCCTTCAAGTACACGAAAAGCAAAAGGTCAACGCAAATCCGTTGAAAACGATTATTCATGTTGAAAGCATCAGGAACTATCACTTCATTTGCATCCTATTGTTTATAATAAATGGCACGAGCCGCAAACATAACAATAAAAATCTTCTGAGAATTTCATTTAAAGTTTCGTCGCTGACACCTTTCGGTGTTCAAGTTTTATTTGAATGTCGTTAATAGTTTTTCGACTTTAATGCGTGCTTATAACATCTGATTGCCTCGGCCAGAATTCCTCCAAAATAACTTTATGCCAATAAGATATTTTCATATTGGATACGTTCACACATAAGTACGTGCGTATGAGTTTAAAAGGTTACGCGGTGCGAATTTTTCACTATTGTCCGTTCGGCGGTTTACGTTTAAGAGATTAAAGCGTCGAGAATGCCGAATAGACTTCGTAATTGGATTTCAGGGAGAGAAGGAATTTAAACGAGCACTGAAGCATGGGTCGGCTATAACCAGATAATAAGTTCAATGAGATAAAGTTTTTCCGCGGCACTATATAGTTTTTACTATTCTCTAACAATAAATGTGCCTGGCTATTATACATCCCTTAAATGATATTCTTTTACTGCTCTGCTCTGGTATTTCAACCATGTTTGGCGAAGTACCAATTAGCCGCATGGTTAAAACGAATTATAAAGACTGGATCGACACAAGGAATCCCAGATTAATCCAATTAATCCCAGAAAGTCTTATATGGAAAAGTTTCGCATCCTTGATTCGGGCCAATATATGACAGTTCGGGCTCGATTTTCCGTTGGAATAGATCGAGAGAAAGTAATCAATTCAATGGGTTAATCCAACATATTTGGACTATTGTGCGGGAACTAACCCCCGCTGATTTGATTCCATTTTGTAAGTGTGTGATAATCAGTGCTAGTTTTACTCAGGTCTAATATTTTACCAAAGCAAGCCATCGTTGGAAATTTAAGGATTTCAAATATGTCAACATTTTGATTGACCTTTGAAACGGTACAAAAACCAAAATGTTTGTTTTATTGCAATTATATACGAGGTTTGTTCAAGAAGTATCTCGAATTTCATTTTTTTTTCAAGAATCATTTATTTATTCAAGAATATCTATTTTCTCCGTCAGACATTATACACTTGTGATAACGTTTTTTCCAATCCTCGAAGTATTTTGAAAAATCATTTTTTGTGATCTTGTTCAGCTCCTCCTTCGATGCCGTCTTTATCGCCTCAATCGTGGCGTAGCGTCGTCCTTTCATGGGCCTCTTCAGTTACGGGAACAAGAAAAAGTCACAGGGGCCAGGTCTGGGCAAAACGGTGGCTGCGGCATTATTAGAGTGTTGTTTTTGGCCAAAAATTCACGCACAAGTAACGATGTGTGAGCTGGGGCGTTATCATGGTGCAAAAGCCAATTTTTGTTCTTCCAGAAATCCGTGCGTTTCTGGCGGATTGCTTCTCGCAAATTGCACATTACTTGAAGGCAATATTCCTTATTGACCGTTCTACCCTGCGGCAAGAACTCATAATGCACCACGCACCTGCAATCGAAGAAAACTGTCAGGAAAACCTTCACATTCGACCGAACTTGGCGTTCTTTTTTCGGTCCCTTTGAGAACATTTTGTACCACCGATAAACGTTGCTTTTGTCCAAAGTAGCTTTGCTGTATGCAACAGTCAACATTCTGAATGCATCTGCGCACTTTAAGTTGTTCTTCAGACAAAATTTAATACAAATTCTTTGATCCATTTTTTGGGATAGACGAAAATCCAAGACAAGCTAAAACACGTCCACGCACAATAACTGTCAAAAACTGACTTGAAATTCAAAATGGCCGGAATTGTCAACATAAGTAAGGGTCATGAGTACCAACATAACGTCACCAAAAGATCAAAAATCGAACATACGTAGCCCGCGAAAATTCAAAATTCGCGATACTTTTTGAACATACCTCGTATATCTTGTTTTAACTTAAAATCTCTAGTTTATCGTTTGAAAATATCAATGAGAACATCTGAGCTGGAAAGGATTCACTGATTTCAAAGTATGGTTAAAAAATATCGAGCAAAGCAACGTTTATTGTATGAAATGTTCCCAGACGGTAAAGAAGATGTTATCGACGAACATTGTGTCGGTCATCTGAGAACGTCAACAATTGACGAGTGCATTGACAAAGTGAAGAAAGCAGTATCTAAACTAATTGATTGACTCGGGCCATTCGATTTGGAACTAATACTTGGGCTTGAGAAATTGCTCAATTTTGGCCAAAAAATGCAACTTTGAATCCGGTCAAACGTGAAGGTTTTGCTTACACTTTTCGACGATTATAGAGGCATTGATTATGAGTTTCTGACAATAACGAAATGAATATTACGATTAATAAAGAAAATTATCTGCAAGTAATGCGCAATTAGCACGAAACAGAAGCATCCGAATTCGTTGCAGAAGAAAAGTCAGCGTTTGTAGCATGATACTTAGCTTCCGTATTTCCCAGATTTGGCCTCCCGCGACATTTTATGCCTATTAGAAGACGACACGTCGCAACGATTGAGGAGATAATAATGGCATGATGAAGTGCTTCGAGGACTGCTTGTAGAGTAGGACTTGTAGTGTTGTAGAACCTATGGAACAAGTGTATGATATCTGATGAGAATTGCTTTGAAGGATACGAAATGCTTTTGACAGATTTGCGTTGTGCATTTCAGATTATATGTCATTATTCCTTAAACTGTAATTGACTCTTTCCAAGGTGAAATAGAAGTATTTCACATACCTTTGAAAGTTGAAGAAACGTGGTTAACTTTTGCGTAGGTGGTATCGGTTTAAGGTTGGTATAGCTTCTTGCCAAGCTTCTTTTCTGTTCTTGGTATTCGACTGAAGATGCGTTATGCAAATTCATATAATGGATCCTGGATTTTGCTGAGCCGATTTGGAAAGCTGATTAAGTGTACTCACCAACTGCGTTGGTGTCTTGTTGCCAGACGTTTGAGTGTTCCACCCAATCCATCGCAAGCATTTTTTCTATGAGCGCTAGCATAATTCTATTCAGTCTCGATGCTAAATTTCTCTCATCGAAAGTGAAACTACAAAAGTTAGTAATCAACATATGTTTTGTCGCAGAATTTTTTTTAGATAAGCTCGCAGATCTTCTGTTTTTCAAGAAAGCTGATCAAGTTTCGAACCAGAAAGGATGAAAATTGGCCATTTTCTTTACTTGCTCTGTAATTCATGCATGTATGATAGCCTTTAAGACAAGGGATGCATATTCCGCCGTCATAATTCGGGCGGAAGTCTTTTTTCACTTGTTCATTTCGAATTGTATACTAGACAAGATTTATTGCTTATGATATCAATTAAATGTCTTTTATAAATTCAAATGCTTTAGAAATTAAGGAGTGTCTACCACTATTAGTTGGAGTTGGCACTTCCTTGTGGTATTTTGTTGTAAGTTTATCTACCAGCTTATTCAGAAACTGTTATTAGATAAAATGTGCATTCTTGGCGGTGGAGGCAGCATGTTATATCCATCAAGACTTCTAACATTATATAAGGAATTAATCACACGTGTAGTGTTGCATGTTAAAATCTCTGATGAGGTTGAAATGTCATCAGTTAAGACCAGATTACAGCTCGAATTTATGATTGACGAGTGACTACTGTTACTACTATCTACTACTCCGCCTGAAAAACAGTTTTATATAAATCACCATCATCATCCATGGTGCGACATCCCAAGTCAAGATCTGGTTCTTTAACCTTAAGGATTAACCTTCCCCGATCTCCACAGTTCAGCGACCTCATTCCCCAGTTGATCACCCCCAACAAATATCGGCGGTTTGAATTAATCGTGTCTTCCCAGCGAATTCCCAGTCTTCTCGACTGAGGGTCCTACTGCTGTAAGTTTACCTTGCACTCGATTCTTTAATGACGCTTTTGGCAACCGGTTCTTCCATTCTTTCTACACGGCCTTCCCTTTGCAGTTCGCGTACCTTTACGGGAATACATACAGGGGGCTTTTCAAATAATTTATTCAACTTCATTGCTCACAATTAACCTTGTTTGACTTCGCCGTAGATTCCTCGGAACACTTTATGTCAAATATGTCAATTACCTTTCGAATTCGCTCGTCAAGGTCCATGTGTTACTTGAACACACCAGCACAGGCTTACCTAATGATTTTTGAATAAGAAGGCAAACTTGTCTGTGCATCGATTTGGACCTTAGAATGGGAAATAAGGAGTAAGAAGTCCAATCCTGTTCTTTTCGGCGTCTTTTTGCGTCAAATAGGATTCAAGATACAGTTTTTCAAAGTTGCAGTCTCTCACGGTCAGGTTGTGTCAGACTGGATTCTTCTTCAACATTTGAGTGATGAGTTTTGTTTGGACTTCATTAACCTGCAGGCTAGACTTAGGCTGTAGACTTAGTCTACTTCAGATTCAAGACTCGAAAATGGTTCTTTGGCATCTGAGATTGATGGTGCCATAAAGTTGGCATCATCAGCATTCGCTATCAATTGTGTGGGGTTGAATATTCGTATGCCAGAGGCTATCACTGTTGCTCTTCTGTTCTCCAGCAAAATATTAAACAGCATTGAGGAAGTCCATACCCTTTTTTCAAGCCTGATTCCAATTTGATGCTGTCTGCCAACTTTCCATTTGCCTCAACCTGGGACTCTGCGTTGCGCATTGCAACTTTGATCATGCAGACTAGTTTGGTTGGCGGGCTGATGTCGAGCATGATTTTTTAAAAAACATTGCTGTCGATAATCCCTTATGCTTGCTTGAAGTCTACAAAAATTTGGTGCGCGTAGATGTTATATACCCACACTCCTCCAACCAGAGTTTAACTGAAAATATTTAATGTATTGTAGATGACCCACTTCTAAAGCCTCTTTGATTCTCTTCTTTTATATTATCACAGTATTTTTCTTCTTTTATATTATCACAGTAATCAATTTTGTTCCTCTGATTTCTATGAAAGCACTTTATATGACGTACACAGAAACGTCATGTCTTTATAATTTTTACACATTAACTTGTCTACGTTTTTATTCACAGGACTACTTTTTCGCCAGTCCTGTGGGAACTGCTCTTTTCTTTATATTTTGCTAATCAAGCGGTGGAGAAGAATTGTTAGGTGGGCCCCTCTTTGGAGCAGGTCTGCTAGGATACTGTTTATTCTAAGAGCCAAATTTTTTCTGAGTTCTCGTACTACTGCTTGTGCTTCGCCTCTAGTTACTGGTGAGACTGTGGCCTTTTTTTCTGCTCCAGAACCGTTCATTGTTTCAATTTTGTGTAGGAGACTTTGTGCATATCTTCTTGGTACTCACAAAGTTTCCTTAATAAAGTCCTCCACAAAGTCCTCCTTGTATATGGTGTTAGCCTTTATCAGGTGTTAGCCTTTGTCGCTGGTTTTCGCACCAAAGCTGTGTCCCCTATTTGTCCCTATACGTACCGTTTCACATTGTAGTGTCCCAGAACAATGTCGTTGGATGACATAAGATCCACTTTCTGTTCTAGATGGCTGTAAGAATTGTCCTTGATCCTCTCCTGGTGGTCTTCAGTTTGTGCATGGTTGGTGCTCTCCTGGTTGGCTTCAGGTGCCGCATGACAGTTGACAGATATTCAAGATTTTGTGGTAATAGAAATTTCACATAACCTTTCGTTCATGGGCTTAAGCGATGGCAATTTTATTTAGAATGTTGTCCAGTAAGTAACAACTCAAAGCTCATGACATCTTTGTGATTTTCCTCTTTTAAAACTGGTATGCGTTCGTATGTGTTCGTATGATAGGTGCACAATCTGGTTTTTGCACTGCGTGGATGTTGATTTAATACATTGATACGTTGCCACGAAGTTATCCCATCGCAGCTGATCTCTTCAATGACCTGACGTTCCAAATCTCAAAAGAATAGTCCTTCATTCATTGGGTTTTCAGCGTTGCGACTTAACAGCCTCTTCTTTACAGTGGCTTTGGGCAATCATCACAGATCCGCTGAGGTACATCCATTTGGCGGTGTTATTATTCATTTTTCAAAAAAATTTGAGAACTAATGAAGCGCTGATGACTTGTGTGACGGATTTCAAAGTTGGCAACATACTGATATCAATTTAGAACCATGTTTCCTTTTTCAAGTGATACCATTACTGAACCATGTTTCAGTTAGAATAATCTTTGAAAGCAGAGAGAGCGAAGAATCTGGTCATAATCCTTAGATATCGATTAAGCTGTTTGAACGTCTTACCCTGCTGATTCGTTGCACGAGGGAAGTGGTAGAAATAATGGTGCTTGACGCTCTGCCCGTGACTATCACAGGATACACTTTCAACAGATTAAACAAAGAAGATTTGGCTAGGAAACTTCTAGTAATAAAGTTTAGGGTGGTACGCTTAATGCGTCACCGATTTTATTGGTTTTTATGAGTGTTACTCTGTGTGAGTCAAAAGGGATTACCTGGTATGCAAAGAAAAGTTTATAGGAGATTTCGGAATTCGATGTTGAATAGAAAATGATCATAGATAGGCTTTCCCAGTTAGTTTAAATTTATAGACAAGAGATATTTGGGAAAAACCTAGAGAAAGTATATCAGTTGAAGAGTTATATTCTAATCAAGAGACAAAAAATTGTATGGAAAGGGACTTGGAAAGATCTGCATTGGTAGTGATTTTCACAGAGAACGTACACTCATTATTTTATACAAAATTTGTGTGTTTTTGTAATATGAAGGCATTTGAAGACAATTAAAAACATTTACAGAACAGAATTATGTGAGAATATAAGAAACGAGATGTGAGAATATAAGCTCCTTCTTTGTTGTTCTGAAAACGATTCCGAAATTGCATTCATTAGATAGGGAATAGAAATTAGAACTACTGATTAAACCTTGATTGTCAACGAGTGGTAAGCAATTTCTGCTCATTGCTCTTGTTCAGTCAAACAGTGGTCAACTGCTGTTGGAAATCGCAATAGAGCTAAAAATAAACTTAATTGATATTAAAAGGCATTTGTTTTATTTCCAAGCCAAACTCTATACACACTTCACCTGGTCTACAATCCACGTTGAAACTGCATAATTGATATGAGCAACTCGCATGCAATTTCAATGTTCCTTTCGATAGCGAAACTCCATTGCAAATAGGGGAGAATACAAACTGTTTGCAATAATCAAACAAGTCTCGTAGACCCGGCAGTGCTTGGCGAAGCGTAACTTAGCGTCATTAAACTGTGTGGCGTTAGTATTGATATTGACGCGCGGCCACACATTTTGCCTGAACCTGACGCGGACCTTCATTAGTCGTGCTGGGCAGACCAGAAGTATTCTGTGCTTCCCATACTAAAGAACCGATTATGCGTTCACTCATGTTCTTCGCTTTAAACGCATTACGCACGTAAGGTTAACACACTTTTCAGGCATGTCTTGGCCACGCTGAGTTGCCGCGATATACGCAGTCCTCGGGAAAGGTAACATTTTATATGCGTCTTAACATCTTCCGCGACATTGCTGCGAATTCAAATCGGACGATGTGAGAAGCCATAAGAACTTTCTTCTTGCTATCACCCTTCGTTCGTTGTCTAATCGCAGTAAGTCTAGTTAACAATGGTGGATCGAACCAAACCAGTGATTTCTAACGTGGAGATCTGTGACGGCAGCCTCATCACGGAAAGCTCTTCAGAAGCATATAAGTAGTCCTTAAAATTTTCTGAACTTGTATCATCTGATCCACTTGTCGAGGATTGCACGCAATTACATTGAAGAATAAAATCAGGTCAACAGTTTGATCGGTGATGCTACAACTCGTTAGTGAAGTTTAAAGCCACTGATGTCTAACATTGACCATGCCATCATCATCATACACACGTCGAATACACCTAACCACCTCGCGTTCTCCTGCAAGAAGGGCACTTCTAGCCGCCGTAACTTGCCGCCGAAGCTTGTTCTTCTAGGCCAAATGGTAGGAGCGTGGAACATATTGCACGATCATCACTATCATCATCATGACGCTCATCAAGTGATCACCTGGATGGAAAATTGATTTTTCAGGTTGTGTGCCAACAAAGGCCGAGGCACGCTTCAGTCCGGAAGGTGTGTGTCACGTGGTTAGCATACGAAATGACGTCACGGGATTTTCAGTCTCCAATTGAATAATAATCAGACAATTTCTGATCGTTGGAACTTATATGTTTGCTCGCAGTCATCATCGAGCCCCAACAGGTAGATTGGAGGCGACCAACATATGAACATACACATATCATACGTCCTATGGAACAGATCATAAGAATTTCAAGAAATGAAAAGAAATAAAATATTGAGCAATTCGTATGTGCTTGCATGTCTTTGACTTTGTTCGGTAGTTTGCTGAAATACCGAATGTGTTATTCGGTTAATTCCTCGATGATTAATACATTCCATGATGCCACATCTCATAAGTGCACGTACTTAGCCTCGATGATTTTCTTGCTTTTCCTTGTTTTTATTTTATTGAAATCTTTGTCCGGGCGATAAAGGAAGATTGCTATTGCTGCAAATTATCGTGTAGATTTCGATTAATGATTTTGCCGTATTTGGAATCTTCACATTTCCATAAGTGGTAACTTGTTGTCGCTGAAAAATGCTGTTGAAGTCTTAATTCTCGGTTTTCACATGCGAATATTTCAAGGCTGTGCATCTGCAAATTCCGCAGAAGTTTGCGCTTCAGCCCGATAGAAATTGACCCAGATATTATTTTGAAGGTTAAAAAATGGCCAAAAACAAGCCTTTTACGGATCAGGGGATCTAATTCTAAACAGAAAAAAATCGACACATTCAATCAATATACTAAAGAGAACTTACGCACAATGGCAACGATTCTAAGAATCAGAATCCTTCGGATATCCTCAGAAATTATTTTAAGGTATGAATAACAAAGATCCATCATAATAAACATCGGAAATAAGCGATTCCCTACCCTAAACAATTATGAAGGATACTGTGATTGTTGTTTGGAGGACTGCAAGAATTTCAATGTAAAATATTCCTAGCAAAGACATAGTGAAAAATTGGAAGCTCGCATATTACTAAGCATAGGCTCAAAATTATGATCAGAGTTGTTTTTTAGGTGTAATATACGCCTGAACCTAATGAAAATAAACCTACGTTGTTTAGCAAAAACGCAAATCTTCTTTGATTCCTAAAAGATCAATAAAAGTTGTAAGCCTATCCGTCAAAAAATGAGACTCCATTATTTGCTGAACTTTTGTCCTCCGATAGGGATGGAATTCCTTTGTATTATCCTCGGAATATTCCGTCGTTCCTCGACACTTGCTTCGTTTCGTCCACAGACGCGTTTGGGCGGTGAATTCCATCTTCAGTGAATTATTCCGACTCGTCTTTCCTGAATGTGAGTATTTTGAAGTTAAAAACAACGATTTTTTGATACGTTTTTAAAGAGAACATGATTGTTGCAAGTTTGAATATACAATAGTAAATGATAACGTAATATTAGACGAAAATTATGTTTAATTTTCAGATAATTACATAAACAATTAGACGAAAATCCTCACAGGGAACTCGAAAACAAATCGTTTTGCATTCCACCACATATCGCAAAACTGAAATCTGAAGTCTGAAATGATAAAACCAAGTTTTTTTAGCAAATTTTTTGGTCAGTATTTTTCGGTATCAACGATTTTATTTTTAATACGACGATTTTTTATTTAATTTTTGGTGACACTTGGAAGTGAACAAACTAATTCTCGAGCAAAAATTATCCCCAAATAATTTTAAAATAAATTCTAACTAATAAACCAAAACTTTGACATTGCTACCTTGAAAATTTTCTTTATAAAAATTGTACCAAATTTTAGGACGATCAGCGCAGTAGATCTGTAGTTACAGAGTGCATCGGTTTTGAAATTGTTGCTTTGCGCTAAATGGTGTTCATGGTATAAGGTCACAAAGTAATCCTCAATAACGTTTTGATGGTTGTTTTTACTCACACAAACAAACCAATGGTACACCCCGAAATTTAAGAATCTAAAATGTACATAACATCTTTTTGCTATTGTCTTTGACGAATGCCTTTTTCCTTTGGTATTTTCTATTGTTCGCTCGTCCTTTCTGCTCTTTCGTACACTAACCTAACCCACGCGCCATCCACGAGAACCCACGAGACCCACGAGAATTCGGGCCCGCAGTGATTGCGAACTTTTCTAGCAAGGCCAGTTATTATTATTGTTTTTGTAAGTTCATTTCATCGCTTCAGGGGGACGTCCTTGCTTCGATCTTCATAAATTGGTTCATGAGGCTTATTATATTAATTCTAGACAGTTGTATTTATTAATTTTGTTCTGGAACATAAATTGATAGAGACAGAGTCAGAGTGTTTTTCATTTGTTTTGTCAGTCATTCACACCATGAATTTGCGCCGTGGGGGCAGTTTTGATACTTTTGGTGTTTGTCAGTAGAGGCGCACTTCAAATCCAAATAGTCTTCTTCATTTCTTCTACAGAATTAGAACCATAACGGATAGAGGAACAGTGGACTTGCCTGCACCGGAAAGCTTTTTCCTTTGACTTTCCAGCCTTAGTTTTAGTACTTTATACTTTTTACAGTATCCTCTACAATCTTCATTTTCAATATTTACACCACTCTACGTTTCACAGTCAACCTCTTCCATATAGTTTTTCACATCATGTACCATACTTATTACTAAAAAGCGCTTGCAATTGAAAATTGCATTGAAAAAGAAGATATACGAATACCTCATGTAGCCAATAAAGTGAGCTTTTCTATGTAGAGAGCTTTTAAATGAAATGACAAAATTGAGGGATCGCGATGGCTCGTTTTCATAGCTTAAATAGATGTAAGAGCAATTTTTCAAAAGCAACTTGTTAATTAACTTCCTATTTACCGTTACTGATGCTTCAATTTTCAAATTTCCACTCAAAATTTTGGTTAGTCTAAAAATTTCTTCCTATAGTGATTGAAAACATTTTCCGCATTGTACTGAAGTAGCAATTGTTGACATGAAACTACCAACATGAAATTGATACTTCTAAAATGCTTTTGTAAAACTTCAGAATCATCTCAGCTATTGCTCAGGTTTTTTTGTTTCGCTTTGTAATGAACGTACTTTCCTTCGAGATTTTCGGCATTCCTGTGTTTATATTATAATATTCTTTTTTAAATAGGTATAATTTTAGATAAGTGTTATTTCAATCTTCTCCAGTAGCTTTTTCCAGCATTTTATAAACTATAAATGAAAAATATAAAGCATAAATGCACTTAAAACACAACACCACACAACTGCTACCCGCTACTGAAGTTTAAAGTTATCTGAATTTACAAAGGTATTGTTATAAACTTAAAGGAACTAGCATAAATTTTTTAAACCACAAGTTTGTCTTGTCATGCAAAACTCTGCCAAAAAACTTGGAAAAATTGTGCGGACTAAGTGGTTTGTCATTTATAAGTTTGAAAAAAAAGGTTATTGAGGTCCTGATGAGTTCTGGACATCACCTTTTAGGCCTTCACCTCCCTTATTTGATACTTCCATTATTCTATATTCATCGACTAGATCATACAAATGGGATTTGAAATTTGTTGTTTGCTTTCCATCATTGCAAGTGATTTTGCCAGGATCCTCGTCTTACGAGGGCGATCCGATAGTACTTAGCCTCACTACCTGATGGTGCCCCTATCGCAAGAAAAATACACTTTAGTGTAGTACATTCCTGTAGACGGCCACTGACAAAATTTCAGCCGGATCGGACTTGTAGTTGTAGTAGTAAAGCAAGCGTGTCCGTTGATTTCCAAAAAGTGAAAAAGGAGCGATATCGGTCGGTTGGACGTTTCTCCCATTTTTATGGCGAACGTATCAAAAACTGGTTCAACGAATTTAAGCGCGGTCGCACGTCGGATTTTAATGAGCCACCCGCAAGTGCCCTGTAAACAACAACCACGGAAGACAACGTGATGAAAATCTGTGATGAAAAATGGCAGACCGCTGATTGAAAGTGCGCGAGAAGGCGAAGACTGTCCCATCGGCCGGAAAAGTGATGTCTACCATTTTCTGGGATTCGCCAGGTGTGATATACGATAGGTGATATACGTTGACTAACTGAAGAAGGACAAAACGGTTACAGGGAAGTACTATGTCGAATTATTGGGCCTATTCGACGCCAAATTAAAAACAACACGGCCGCATTTGGGGAAGAAAAAGTACTCTTCCACCACGGCAATGCACCGGCTCAAACCTCCTCACTCGCCACGGCTCAATTGATCAAATTGGGCTACGAACTGCTAACTCATCTACCGTATTCTCTGGATTTAGCTCCGAGCGACGTCTTTTTGTTTCTCAACTTGAAAATGGCACTCACCGGGCAGAAGTTTCACTCGAATGAGATACCACGGAGACCTACTTTGCAGAGTCTGAGAAAACTTTTTATCAGACAGCTTTTTTTTCTTTTTCTGAAAGAAGTTGGTGCATTGCTGGGTCAATTATATCAAACGAAAAGGAGATTATACCGAAAAATTAATTGCACTTTTTCCAAAATTTTCGTTTTTTCATTTCTAGGCTAAGTATTTATCGGGCCGCCCTCGTACTGCCATTGCATAATACAGGCATAGAACAAGCTCTTTCTTTATTTAGAGCTTGGTTCTCTTTTGAATACAGCTGACACTTGACCCTTGGAGCATCGTTAACATAATTCCTGCAGAAGATTTATAGTATCTTCATAGTATCTTCTGCGTAGTATAGAATTTTCCTGTAGCTGTAAAGCAGTGCGCTCTCTCATCAATGGATGGGAAACTCATCCTCATCATCATTCTTATATATTCTAGTGCTAGGTTTAAAAAAATGCAGTCAGAGTATCCTCTTTCTGCAGTCCCATCAGAGGTGGGTCGGAGGCCTCACACTTTGCTTGACAACAGCCAGCGATTTGTGATATTTTCGACGTTAATGTAATTTTTCCAAAATCACATATGAGTTGGTACAATATGTTCCTATCGATGGTGCATATTAATATTGATATTATGTATATTAATATTGATATTATGGATATTATTATTGATCACAGCATTCATCCAGGATTTCCTTAACCGCGAACATTTGTACAGTGTTCGGTCACTTCACTGTTATTATCGTTGTAAACGTTCTAGCAGCTTACAAAATGCGTTGAGTACTGTACAGAGTAGTGGCACTTCATACTTTTTACTTTGTCTCCATTTTAGAGTCATAGATACAATGCATATACCTAGAATGCAGTGCCTACATAATTTTTCCTAATTCTTAACATTTTCTCTGAAGGTATAACGAGTGTGTCAAGTGTAAGTTTGTTCCAAATCAGGAACATTGTTGGTGACTTATAAATTTTATTATTATTTTTATTATTATTTATTATAGATTCATTATTTGATTTGAGTCCTTATTTTTTTCACTTGCTGAGCTACACATCACACATCAAAATCGTGCGTCACCATATTCGGGTGGTCCTTCCTTAACTTGTTGAGGTATCGTTGACAAAAGGAGATGAATTTTACTGATGAATTTTTCGGGAATTGTTCGTTGAAAATTGAATGAGCGAAAACGTTCAGTACCAAGCGATTTTGATAGCAACCTTAAAAAGAGAAGGAAATATAGCATCATCAAGAAAAATACTAACAGAATCACTAGGAAAAGTTCCTCTGGCTCGCTTAAACAATTATTAAATAAAAAATTGTCAGTCCAAAATAACTTCAAACTGTGTTACAATGTAACTTAACAAAGGCATTCCTTCAAGCTATTTTTTTTTAAATTAAAAAAAGAATAAGATGAAACCCAATTCTTATAATTGTAATATAGGAACTAATGGGATTAATTTCCTTTAAACCTTTTAAACACAAAGTAATTTTCTAAGACTTGGGTTTTAACCTTACAAAATTTAAACCTTATCTGACCACTTTTAGATAACAACATTCCCCACCTAAGCACGTAAGACATAGACTGCCAGCAAAATTTAAGTTAATTTTTGATATAAGTCCTAACTACTGATTTGTAGCATTAAATAATCAATTTATGATACATGCTTCTACTTAACAAGCCTCCAGTAGAATTATCCCATGATGGAAAAATGAAAGTGTATGATTTTAAGCGCAGCTAAATGTTAAATATTAATATCTGCGTATCCCCAACAAAAAGTGCTGAACTTGGAGTAATAACATTCTTAAAATTCAAATATTTTAGCTGATGGCGTCAACTGGTGAAGAAATCAAGGCTGGGCGCGATAGGCTAGGAAGGAGCTGGGTACTCAGGATGACATGAAAGACGTTTATAGGGTGGTCTAGTAGTTTTCTGTTGTTGTGCGTCCCTTACTCAGCGCGTAAATAGCCTTAGCATCCCGACCCAATAAAAATTCCAAAGCCAGGCTACCAATCTGTCGAACTGTAACAAAAACCATTAACTAAACCATTTCATAAATTATTTGATTAATAAATAAAATGTCATGGTGAATTCTTATCAAACCAACTCATCTGAGATTTCTCTATGACACTAGGCTCCAAACTGAGCTGATAATCAATCGATTATTTTATCAAGAAAATATACTTTGAAATGCTAAAGATGCAAACCGAACAAATGACAAGATGGTTGTTTCCAAAATTCAATGAATAAAAGTGTTATTAAGTGGTTTCGTCTCCGGGTAGAGCTTATGCAACCACAATAAAATGTAAAATATGAAAAAAAACTTATTGAAGGGAGGGAACTACGTGAAATAATTTGGAACGATTATTGTTTTTCTATAGGAGCATTGTGCTTTCTTCGGTACTCTTCATATAACTGTTAAGCAGCTAAATACAATAATATAAAAAAAGGAAAAAATAATCAGCCTCCCTTCAATTCGTTTTTTAAAAGACTGAGCAACTAGTACCACAACCCAATTTTAATAAATTAATAAATTTATAACAAACGCATAGAACTCAACACGTTAAGTTAAACAATTTTCTTTAGCAAGATTGCTTCTAAATAACTGAAGAAAAATAAAACCTCATAAATTATTAAAGAAAAACTAAGATCTTATAAAACTGATCGTGAAAATCAACCGCAAAATCTATCGACCACCAAGAGTTTATCACCAATGAACATTCTAAAGTAATGTAAAGAGTCTCTAACAGAATTATGTGGCTTGCATATGTCTGTCAACGATAATTAAAAATGTTATTTGCTTTCGTGGTTTTGCGTAAGATAATAAAATTATCTGCGCATGGAGAAAATCCATGCGTCAAAACAACCTGACTCTAAAATCAAATGCGAAATACTTTGAAGTTTTCCATTTTGCAACATGCACTTAAAGGTTTGGTAAAGTCTTGGGTAAAGTCTCACGTTAAAAATTTTCCCGTCTAAGTTTGAACTTCTTCATATGTTTTACAACTCTTGCTTGACATATTTACTAATCAAAAATTTTCTCAAAAGTTATCCCATCATATTGCATTAATAATTTAAATAATTAAGATTAGCTATGGCTACACCTTCGTTGTCAAAATTGTCTGCATAATTAACCAATAAAAATAACAGCATCTTATAAAAATGTTGGTCAAGATCCTGCCCGCTCCTAATGAGAGAAAATTACATTAACAGTTCTTTTTTCCAACACATTCACGTAACACAGTTGAGTAATTAAAAATGAAATCTTACAACTTCCGGCCGTCATTTTCTCGGCACATATTAAGGTTTGTTCGTGCTGGAGCCTCCTGAAAAATGTTAATATATACGTGCTGCAAGTTCACGATACATAGTACAAATAAGATAGTGACATTCGACTATAACATATATCCTACGTAAAACAGATAATATGTGAATTTATTATGTCTGCAGGCATGTCTGCGTATGACTTAAAGCGACTTAGACGCCATTCTAACCTTTTTTTTTGCAGAACACACTCATGCCCAGCATGTATGTGGTAAGCGAGCAAGTATATAATGTGTATAATCAGTCAGTCCTCTCTTTTTTATTTCGCTGTATTTAACATTTTCTTTTCTCTACGCTCCAGTGATTTGCCTGAGAATTTCTTCTAGTCTGGGAAAATTTTTTCACATCTCTTTCGACAAAATCAAAAGACTTAAGCGAGTAACTTGGATTTGCGTTCAGTTGTGTTAGTTGATTATTTGAACTTATTTATACCACCGACTGGGACTTGATGGGGTTGGAATGGGAGGAAAACGTAGAAAAACTTGAAAAGTAATTTCATCTAAGGTGAATTTCATTTTTCGTTGGTGCTATGTCATTGACCCTATTGAACAGAGAATAAAGATTGGAGCAAATAAACTTAATGTTTAAAATAATCAGAATTTACGCTGATTTTGCCAAAGGAAGCAATTAAAAGTTTTACTGGTGTCTTGGTTCTAATTTATACTCTGCTCACATAAATTTTTACTGCTTTAACTTGGTGGTTTGATTCTTTATCTTGTTGCGTGACTTTACTTCAACTTGTGTGGTGCAATAATGTCAACGTTGTGTAGTTGTGTTGATGTATTTGGTTCCGTTTGTGTCCATTTGAAGTTAACTCAATTCGAGCAATGATAAGGACTCGACGATAAAGAAGTTGAGATTTATGAACTATTGTTGTGGCTTATATCAAGAAGTATGTTCAAAAATAAGGATCACATCGAGTTGAAAAAACATGAAGAAAATCAGCCACCAGACGATTACGTGTAGGATGAGACTCTATTTTGACTTTATTTCTTCAGCAGTTAGAAACATTCTTTGAAAATATGAACCTTTTACAACGAGAGCTTTAAACTTGTTTGATGATTATGAAGTGAATATGACATCAAGTAGAGCGGGCTTTATGGAGAATTTATGTTTCTTCGCAAAGCCATGGAAAGAATCGATCGTAAGGACGAAAAAACCAGTGCCACTACCCCAACAACAGTTTAAAGGATATTCAACAAAAATGAAAGTAAGGAGCCATCAATAACAGTTTTCGAATTACAAAAATTTATAACTGATGATGTTAAATCAAAGGATTTTACAAAAAATACTGATTCACGGTTCAATGTCATCTGGAAATAGACCCGTTTCCACCATCTACAATAAAGCGAAATAGAGAAAACCATCTTAAATTCCCACCTTATCCAACCTAAAAAAATCCATTTTTTTACTGTCACAGGCTGAGATTGTTTTATGCTTTGTGGCTGGCCCTTCTCACTCATGCTTTGCTGTTGACGAGCACGCGTTTCAGCTTTTTGTAGCCATCTTCAATTCAAATGAAATGAACATATTAATTGACAGCGACATTGACTTGTGGCTGACAAATATTCAAAGATTAAATTGAGGCTCAAAGCAAACCTAAGTCTTCAATATGACTCGTATCCAACCATGTCTGTTCATATGTTGACGCACTCTTGCGCATGAAATACTCCCCCGACCCATTTTTCGTTTGCCCATTCAACTTTAATCTGCGGTCTTTTCTTTCAAGTCCTTTTGAGAATGGCAAAGTTATCAATGTGCTGTAGGTGTCCTGCCTTGTAATTTTTTAAGCTTGATAGTTTTGGACGCTTCTAGATCGGCTAATATTGTGTTCATTTTATTACAGGTCGTCTTGATGAATTCGACCAAGAATGACGTTGATATCACCTGCATTGTTTACAATTTGGTCGGATTTTCAGTTGTACTGTTGGTGATCTTGATTCAACACGAATTTTATAATAGCGTGCCTTAATGTCAGAGTAAAAAGTAGAAAGACCTAGTCGGTATAATGCTTCAAATCAAATTATGTCAAATTATCAGACGTTTGTTCACTGCGACTTGTTTTGCTGAGTTAAACATAAACATTTATTGGAAATCGCAAATTGAGATTTATTTCCAACACTTGCGGATAAGGGTAGAATGTTGTGGCTCTTTGTCGTTTGTTGGTAATTTCGCTGTCTTGAAACTACACACAGCCACTGCACAAATTACTTCTAACGATCATTATTGCAGACATAACAAGAAGAAGCTTAGAATTTTCCAAAATCAACAAGGATAATATCACTTTGTTAATTGACAGTTACGAACCATTTTCCTAAGATCCTATACGCACTCTTGGTAATCCGAATATTCATGGCTAGGTTTGAATAATCTTATTCTAGCCTGCTAGAAATAACCTGCTGGTATATTTGATGGCAACCAATGCTTATTGTACGAAATGTTTACCAAAATTATCCACTCTGATTTTAAAAATCCCCCTGACGTTATTGGGGCTCAAGACATTTTTCAAAAGTGTTTCGACTTCAAGCATGTTTTTCTCACGTCCTGAAACAAGCCAGTAGTTGATTGAACTCGAAGCTTGACTATTCACTGTCAGATTAAGCCGATGTCCTTGTAACTGATGCTTTCAATAAGATAACATGCTTAAACCCAAGGGAAGCTAGAATCCTGATCCTGCACATATAATTCGTCCTATGGCGACGGTAATGTCTTCTTAGAGTAAGCGGTTTGCGTTATCACTAAGTAAGATTTTTCTTCGCCCGTTTAGTCTTCCATCGTTTTTTTTCTTCTTACTCAAGACTGTCATTTTCCCAGTGGTCTTTTCATCTTATTATCCTCGAAGCTCCTATGGCTTTCGAAAAGAATTGAGAAATTTAAGGAGTAAAAGTAAGTAGCGTGGTTAAGCATACCGCAGTAACCTTCAGTAATCGTACCTGTAACCTTCAGTGTATAACCTCAAACAGACACTAATTTTTGTGCAAAACAAGGAAGCAACTCTCACTTACTTGTGTAAAACTCAACACAAACATAAATCTTACGTTCCCTTTTCTATCTCTGTCTGAGAGAAGCCACCCGGGAGTGTTGACTCTGTATACACTCACGCTATGATATGAATACCGCTTGGGTTCTCAACGAAGCTAAAAATGGCGACGATTCGTCGTTCGAATTGTTTTCTTTAATGCTGGGATTTCGTTTGTCCGTTTCATAAGCTGGTGCAGAGTAGATTTTTGTAGAGTAGTATATATTACGATTAAATGGAGAAATAGCACTTCACAATGACCAGCTTAAACGTTCGCTGGCATAAAATCCAAATGCAAAGCATCTTCCATGAGAAGATGACTCCGCATTCATCTATCACAAGCAGAGTTTTATAGCTTTGCCTCAGGGTCCGAAAATTGATTGATCAAAGGACACTGGATAGTGTGGAGGAAACGAACGGAAGTCGAGATTATATGCGATGAAGAAGCATTTCAGAAGCAAAATGGATTTCTTGAAGTATTCGAAAAATACCAGGAACGACACATCGTTCAGTCAACCTGAAGTCCTTCATGCAGTCCTTACTAGCTTGTCAGTAACAAAGTGATCCTGATAGGTGCTTCCCAGAAATGCACATAACGTGAGAATCGTAATGCTTGCGGCATTTACTGCAAAAACAACTGTGACGAAAGTGTCGCTCAGCTGAAGTAAGAGACAACACTTACTTGATGCTAGTCGTACTACCACATACTAGCACTAGCACTTGATGCTAGTGGTACTACTACATCTTATGAATTCTTTGGATTAAAGTAAAGATTAGCTATAGTCCAGTAGTGAGTCATAAGTATGTCTGTGTATGAAATTTTTTTTTGGAGAAAGGAGAAAACATATATCCATACACAGTTTAATGCATCTTGCTGTCCTTGTTTTTCAGAGTTTATCAGTGGTATAGTTCCTAGTTCTAAGACTATCTTCGTTGTATCACACACTGTCTTCATCGTTTCATTGATGTTTCGTAACATGTGATTAACGCGGTGATGGAAAAACTCCCGTGTTTCATTTCTGTGTAAGTGTCTTCATGTCTTAATATGGCACACTACCACACTTTTGGACTTCCTACGGCAATTACCCATTTAAAATAACGCCGCTGCCATTCAATGGCAGCTTTCTCGAAGTCTATCTGAGGTTTCTGTTGAGAGTTGTTGAAACATATAGATGTCATTTCAGCTGTCTTTTCATCAATGAGGATATAACAATGCAATGCGTAGCCACTTAGCCAGGCTATAGGCTGGTAGCGATAGTATGCTAATGCCGGATCAGGACAAATGCTAGCTGTCTCGTTAAGGGGGCGCCAAGGAACTTTATATTATCGTGATACAGGGGCTAAGCACTTTCACGTAAACAAACAGATTGACAGTTTCTCCAGGAAGGATCACCTTCCTGTAAAACACCCCGCGACAGTCGAGAAAAGCGATTTGCGTTAGCTTGGAATTTGATTTTCTCTTGCGACTATTCCTTGGATGTGCGATTTCGTTGATTGTCTTCTGATTTCCTGGGCAAACTGAGAAACCCTAGTTTCATTGCCTGTTACCACGTGGCCGAAGGAATTCAAAGCTTCTTGGGATAGGCACTCCTGCGTATGTTTTTGTTATTCAGAATTCAACGGCAACGCATTGGCGCTTACCTTGCGGATCACCTAATCCTTGTGACAATGCGCAAAATGCTTGCATCAGCAATGTTGAACTCTTCACTTATTGACTAATGCCGACCTATAATTTCCTAGTAGCTCCCAGGAAATCACACATAAACAAAACTTAACGTTAAAAAAGATGAGAGTTTGTATTCGGTTTTTAAGTAAAAACAATAACTTTTGGCAACATCTGATTTTTTTCAGTTGAGTAAAAATTTATAAAATATTGGATAGTCTAAAAAGTATTGAGCCTTTTTTGTCACTAGATAGTGTTCGTTGTCATTTATCGGGCAATACTAATCAGATTGAGTCACACTGACATGCGTTTGAAAGGTGACATTCCAGTCTAAAATTTTCATATGGACAGTTTTGTATTTCGTCATTCGTGTCAAAAGCTGTATTTATTTAACAATGAGTGAAATTTCTGAAAAAAATGATTCGCTCGCTTTCTTTCGGGAAATTTTGATGTACCTCGCTCAGGTCGACCAATCACAGAAAAATTTGATGAAATCTGTAAAAAAATTGAAGTAAATTGAAAAAAATTAGATCGACTGAATTTCCATTTGGGAAATGGTAATAAAATGCAACGAAATTGAGTCATTTTTGAAGCAAACCATTACAGGCGATGAAAACTGAGTATGATACGAGAATATCGTTCGAAAAAGATCATGGTCAAAAAAAGGTGAATCATCACAAACGACTTCAAAGCCAGGATTGACACCAAATAAGGTTATGCTGTGTGTACGGTGGGATTGGAAGGGAATTGTTAATCATGAGGTGCTAGAACCTAGCCAAACACTCAATCCGGATTAACATTAAAATTAAACATTGAATTAAACACTCAATTAACTAGATTGCAACCAGCAATTCTAAAAAAATCGGCGAGAATTGATCAAAAGAAAGGGCATTGTCTTCCATCATGACAATGCCATACCACACACATCTATGATGACCCGGCAAAAATTGACAGAGTTTGTCTGGAAAGTTTTGATACATCCACCATATAGTCTAGACCTTTCACCATCAGACAGCCATATGTTTTGGTCTCTACAAAACTTCCTTAATGAAAAGAAGTTCACTTCAAAAAGGGACTGTGAAAATCACCTGGTCAAGTTTTTCGCCGATAAACCACAGAAATTCTACACAAATGGAATTATGGCTCTACCCGAAAAATGGCAAAAGGTAATAAATAATAATGGACAATATGTACTTAAACAAAAGCCATTTTAAATAAACGAAATATTCAATAGAAAAGTGACAAAAAAAGGCTCAATACTTTTTAGATTTACCAATGTATAAGATATACAAATATATAAAATATGTATAATATTAAAAAATAATTTGAAATCAGCTGGACTGATCAGGGTGTGGAGAAAAAATAATGAAGAATGAATACCGGAGAATAATCGAAGTAAATAAAGCACATTTGTGGAGGAGTTATTATGTGGGGTTATATGGCTTCAAATGAAGTAACGGCGGTGGAATTTATCGAGACTATCATGAATAAATTTAAATATCTGGAAATTGGCAGAGGAGCTAAATTTAGGTCACGATTTTTTCTTCCTACATGACAACGATAAGCACACACATCCGAAGTTGTTCGTAAGTGCACCATCTTGAAACTCCTACTCTTTTTGGAAACTCTACCATGAAGCCCTGATGCCAACCCTATCGAACATGTTCATGGTTTGTAGGGTGAACTAGAAAGGCGTATCTGACATCAGTTGATAACGTCCAAATCACGATTGAAGTTTGTTATTCTCGAACAAGTGGCAAAAAATAATCACAAGTTACTTGAAAGTTGGTAAATTTCATGCAAAATCAATAACAAGAGATCACTCGTCGTGTCTGCGGCATCCTACAAGACATTAAGTTTTATAGAACTATGTATTGAAAACAAAATTCAATTGCGTATGCCTAAAATTTCGATCCCTGGAGCTTAATAACATTCTCAAAATCTTGTTATAATTTCATAGAGTTCTCGTTATTGGCGTGAAGTTTCAGGTTAAATTCGACATGAATGACATGATGAAAAAATATTTAAGGATTCATGTCCTACCTTCACTTATAAGTAAAAATACGAAAGAATTAGAACTGTGCCCTCAATCTTTCCCTGCACTGAATATAAGCTCAAATTTGCCAATAGTCTGCATGTTGGCGAATTTTTCTCACCTTCCAGCGTAAGTAAAAATATTTAGATATTTTTTTTTATTACTTTTGGACGTTGCATTGCATACTGACCTTTTCTCATACGCCATGTGAACCTCGGTAGCCATAACAACCTACAGCCACTTCACTGACGCTTCCGGTCGCAAAAATGCATGTATGAGAAAAAGATATTACAAAATTATTCGGAATAAAAATTGTAAAAGCTCAGCCGCAGACCAAAAAATTATCGCCTGACAGCCTTATTACTTAGCATTGACGTCGAAACTTCTCGTTTATTCTTCAAATTATAGCCATTCTGCCAACGACGATCTCATCTATTAGGCGAAAATTTTTGAAATTTACACCGAATAAAGTTCCCACGTTTGCTGCGTTAAAAATGTACTAATTAAGCATACATCGCAGCACGGCAGCACCATGTGTGGATGATTCATTTAAACTTTTATTTGATATTCAATCCGCACTTAAATAGATGGCTACCGTTTCAATTGACCAAAGAAATTTTCACATAATCTGTGAATTGGCGTTTTACCATGTCGCCGAGGCTTTTTGTTGTTGCTTCACACTTTTATTTATATAAAGATTTCAACCAAATAATTAGGTGCTTTGTTGAGATAAAATGTTGTTCGAACGCATTAGAACCGAGTAAATACTCGTTCCGACAGAATAAAAGAAGTTATTTTGATAGTAGGTAACATCAACAAGATGCGTAAGTGAAAATGCAGCCTGGGAAAAAGTTGACAAAACTTTGATGATTTGTTAGTTGTCAAGGGGAAAATTAGTCACAGTAATTTTTTGAACAAGCGGAACAAATTGAACGATGCTATAAAGTTAAGATTAATAGAAAACTATAAACTTTATCAATTGTACGCATGCATTAATCAGGCATGCAATAAAAATGCCTCCAGCAACATAGCGGTGCTTGATGGCCTCTTGCATGGTGGTTAAACATTAAAGCCATCAAGTAGCTCCCATAAAGACATGTGACTGGAATTTAAAAGTCTATTTCACCACCGCACAGAGAGTAAACATCGCGGCCCCCCGTTTCCTGTCTAGTACACGTGAAAGTTAGTCGAGCTCCAAGAAATATCTCGGTAAATCGAAAAGTGTCGCGTCAAAAACCGTTTTCCATAATTTATTTATTCATTTTCCATGCATGCACATACGACTGTGCTGCTGAGTCGTTCCTCTCTGGCGACAAAAGGCCTATTTGATTTTATCCGAAAATTCGATGGAGATTTACGCCACGAAAATACACAAATTAATTTAAATATTCAAATTTTTGGGTAATACTTTCCTTTTAACGTCACAATCGAAATAATTACCATGGTGGCGACGAAGATGCTGATGACGGTGTGTAATTGCACGCGACGAAAAACCGCCGGACGATCTGCTCCACGCCGGAGTCGCCGCCAAGTGGAGAGTGCAGTTTGGATAATGTTCAGGACACGTACACACACCTGTCTGAGGTGGCTCATAAATGTCATTAAAATAATTTCCTTTAATAGCCCCGTTCAAGTATAATGTCTTGCACACGCTGCGAAGGGCAAAGACTGAGACAAATTGTTAGTTGTTTCGGCGCGTGTGGGATGATAACTTACTTCTTCTTCGGCGATGTCTCGAGGTCTTCAATTACTGAACGAATGGTTCACATGATCATGACGGACCAATATCCCAGGTATCTTTCCTGTACGAGTATCTTTCCAATCTGAAGATGTGAGGACGACGACAAGCTGGGGATTACGATGGAGATTTTTCGGAACTCATCATCAGATCGAATTACTTGGGTGTGGACGCCATAAGAGTAATTGCGTACTTCCGACACTTCCTGCAAACATGTCGTGGGCGAGGGATGATTATGCATCAGGTGACTTCAATGTCAGAAAATTAAACAGCCCAGACTTTGATGCCATTTTTGAGTTTGTTTGAATAGTCGAAGACTGGATAGGATCATTAATTTTTCATGTCAAGCCTCTAAACAACCGGAAAAAAATGGCTCGAGAATTTTCATAAAAATGAAAATTCAGAATAAGATCCAAACGTTGCTGAAGTTTCATATTCAATAATTGTTAATCCAATTCACCAGTGATTCAAATGCAGTAACCGTTCTGGAGAAAACGTGGTAAAAGTCTGGAATTGGCTATCGTTGATCAAACTATCCTACTATGTTTTGGTGTCCTCCGTACTAATAAACTGTTAGCCATCCTCATCATTACCTATGACTTGTCTCCGATATTCTGGAAGTTGCTGTATCCCTCTACTGTTAAAATCGTTCCCATTATTCTCCCTTAAAAGTTTGCTAGTCCTATGGGAAGACCTGTTTGATTGTTGCATTCCCTTCCCTGCAGATGGGAATTGTTCAGCGACCGAAACAAGTGAAAATCCGTTGGAGTAGGATCAGGATAATACGGTCGGTGGAATAAAATTTCCCAGCCCATATCCGCGAATTCGCACTGGGTCACTGCAGCTGTGTGCGGTCTTGCATTATCGTGGTGGTGGAGCCGTTCAAATTGCTGATAGTACAAGTCCGCATTCAACCTTCGGCTTACAACGTGAAAAAACTTCTCGCTCATAGAACGTAGGGTTAAGTTTACCCCATAAAAAATTGTTTCTGTTTGTGCATGTATTGAATAGAACGTGCTTAACCATAGATTTTTTGTTCTCTGTATTTATAAACTTATGAAAAAACTCGAAAATATGCTTTTAATCATAGAAAAAAAACATGAAACTTTCATAACACTCGGAAAAACTCAACTTGATATTTTTATATCGGAATACAGTAGAACGCCGATTATCCGAATTAATTGGGACCGGGGTCGATTCGGATAATCGAAAATTCGGATGATCGGACATAGACTGTTAATAAAGAAAAACGAACTCTTCAACCATAACAATTGAAATATATCTGGACTCCTGCGAGTTTCTACTTGTTAGAACAAAACAAAACAAAAATTACATTATTTACCTACTACAGTACTTGATTTTAATTTTTCATATTACGCTTAGGACCGATTCGGATAATTGGCGATTCGGTTAATCGGCGTTCGGATAATCGGCGTTCTACTGTAATTTTATTTATACAAGAATGCTTCGTTTCTTTATATAAATTTACAGATATTTGGTTTTATTAAAAAATGTACAATCAGATCTTAACAAGACTAAGACAACTCGCTCCTTAAATCAATACAATTTTGGCAGAACAGTTTCGCATGTTCCTTACATATTACACATTTCTGTTCATACATATTAACAGGACCATTGCAGCTGAAGCAGCCGTTGATAGTCTTCCTGTTATTTGTTTCTTGGACAGAATGATCACATAGATGTGCTGGCCCTTGAACTTCTCTATTCAAAATTGCATGCACGCGTCTACTTATATGAGGGCGGTTCAAATCTGATCGAGACAAACGCTGTAGATAGCGCCCTTACAAACAGTGTGGCAAAGTTTTTGTCGGGATCGCATATTTCACGCGCGTGCTTCGACCATGAGTGAACGTCAAGTGCCAACCGCCGTTGCGCAACGTATTGTCATTCGTTTTTTAGTGTGGGAAAGCGTTAAAAACTCGGAAATTTTTCTGTGTTTGCGAAATCAGTTCGGAAGTTAGCGCCTGAGTAGGGTTGCTGTATTTAAATGGGTCAAAGCATTCAAGGATGGCCGCGAAACCGTCGGGAGTCCCATGATCGTCGACCACGAACCAGCATCACACCAGGCAACATTCGCTGCGTAGAACAACTCATTTTCGAGGACCGTTCGAGATATTTCGGCTGAACTCGGCATCAGTATTGGCATGTAGAATCTATCATCCACAAACACCTTTACTATCGAAAAATAACGGCACGATGAATTCCTAAACTTTTGAGCTTCGAGCAAAAATTCACGCGGTTAGAAGTTTGTCGCTGCTTGCTGACGCGATACGAGGCGGAGGGGGACGGATTTTTAACGCGATTCTTCACTTCAGACGAGACATGGGTACACTATTACACTTCCGGAAGCAAGGTGTCGTCTAAAGAGTGGTGGAAGAAAGAGGAAGAGGCGGCAGTCAAAGCGTAGATAACCAGGTCCGCGGCTAAGGTTATGTGTACTGTGTTCTGGGACCGGCGGGACGTGCTGTACGTCGATTTCCTGCGCACCCAACGTTCCATCAATGCTACATACTACTCTAACCTTCTAAAAACACACGTGAAATCCGCTTATCGCTCGAAACGGAGGAACAGTCCAGCACGAAGTGTGATTTTTCTCCAGGATAACGCGCGCCCTCATACCGCGCGTCTCACGCTCGATACAATATCGGAATTGGGGTACGTGGTACTGGAAGACCCCCCCCCCCCTACAGTCCGGATTTATCATCCTGCGACTGCCACATGTTTGGACCACTGAAATAAGCCCTCGTATGTCAAAGATTTAACACCGACGACGAGGTAGCGGAGTTCGTGCGCATATGGCTGTCCGAGTTGCCCAAGGAATTCTTCGATACCGGCATCAAAAAGCTTCTAGAATGGTGGACAAAATGCGTAAATAGTGAGGGACAGTACCTAAAAAACTTTACATTTTTGTAAATTTTTTCGATAGTAAATAAACGTGTCACAGCATTTGTCTCGACCATATTTGAACCACCCTCGTATCTCGTGACAAATGTGGGTTGTCTTTCCTTTTCCTGATATGGTCTTCAAGCAAAGAAAGACCAAATCGCTTGATGAATTCCCTTCGGAGGTTGACCTTATTCTTCTCAGTACCGTTGTTTGGTTGACACACGATGAATAAGTTTATACGAACATGGCTTAATATTGAGAAAAATACCGTTAGAGGCCAACGTTTACTGTTAAGGCAAACATTATACGTTCGAACCAATTTATCGACGACATCAAAATCGCTTCTTGTCGAGTTACAAAATGTTACAACAGCCTGTTTTCTTTGGTCACACCTATCTGGATCTACATCGTTATCATGATGTGTGGAAGACATCATATTGACGCACTTTCGTGGCTTTGGTACGTAAGAAGCAATGGTAATACCTTTTTGAATTCGAAAAAGAGTAGATTTTTCTTCATGTCTAGCCTCGAATTTAGACGGAAGGCACGCTTTGTTTGATCTCAGTGTATCAATAGCAATCAATTTGTGGCTCCAGAGAAGTTTTCAGCAACTTCGTAGCCCATGAAGAAGTTATACATGGTGATGTTTCTTCCGGACCCTGATACATCTCACCACACGATCTACTATATCAAACGGCGTATTACTTACGGCAGATGGGCTTTTGTCAGACTGTTTCCCACAGTAAATTTCCCAAATTCAACGTATAAAACTTTGTTGGCTTTTGCTAGAGTATGAGTTTTTAACACATATTTTGCCGTTCGAGTTGATGCATCATCAAATCTCAAACTGTTGACCAAGAATGAAAATCTTTTTCTATGCATCGTTTGCCTAAATATTTCCACTTCAGTACCATCGTTATTTCACAAAACGATAACACTTTTTTGACGGACCAACATAAGTTTGCCAAAAACATAAGTCCAAAAACGGCTTTAAATTCTTCTTTGTCAGTTTCCTTGTATGACACAATGATAGGATTATTAGCCAATCTCAAAGAAATCTACTGGTTTGTATATTTCGAAGCCATATCCACAATTCCTTCTGTAAAAAGGTCTGGAAACATTCCATTTGGGTTTTCTTGTCTCGAGTGTAATTGTGTTTTCCCTTCTTGTCCGTACATTGGTCTTGATTGCAACTTAAATCATTTTATTTTTCCATCTTGGCTTAGAAAAAATGGTTGAGACGTTATACTTAGATAGTTAGATAGTTCTGCAAATGTTTCGTCATCTCTCACGTATATATCATTGCATACGTTAGAAGCCTCGCTAATGTGATCTGATTCGCTATCACTTCCGGTTCGAATCAGTTCTTCATCTGACGAAGAATTAGTTTCCTCCAACAAAGCCGCTAAAATTTACTCATCCGATCAATACCTGGCAATTTTCAACATGATATACCTTTGATTAAAATAAAAAAATGCCAATAAACACATACACCTTTCACTAAAATTACTTTAAAATTCAACAAAAACTACGTTTTTCAAATAATTCTTTGTTCAAGTTCAAATGCTTACTGAATAATTTCACAGAATCCAAACTTTTTATATTGTATGTTTTCTTCTTATCCCCTAAACATTTCTTTAGAAACTTTAAACATTACCAACTACTTCTTTTTTTGACCCCCGATCCCTACAGCACCTGTGAGTTTAAAACAACTTCGTTAAGGAATTTAAAGGGATATCGCATTGCACCATACATGAAAACCTTCCTGGAAAATACAAAGCAATATAAGAAGGATAATTAATGTACTGAGGGTGAAGAATCTAATCAAATAAATTGCATGAGTATCCGACTCTCATAACTCTGTTTGCCCCGTCAACGTCACATACAACGTCTTTTACATAAAATTTGACGTATTTTAAAAGTCTTGGGGTTAAAATAACCCCTCGTTCTATGCCGAAGGTTAGGGTTTGATTTTGTTCCAGAAGCTCCCGATAAATGACTCCTCGAGAATCTCACCCAACAGATAATTAGACCATCTGTGGATGCAAGCCTGGTTTTGAAGTCGATGCCAGTGACTCACCTCTTTTGAAAACTAGTGGTATCGCATGATTTCGCATGATTTTCCGAAGAATATTTCTACCGTGTTAATCATGGGATGAGTGTATATTGAAAACATTGTGGCCAATTTTTTGCGTAAAATTAACTCAAGTTTTTAAATAAATAAAGTATTAATTTCAGAAGTTTTTGGTAGATCAATTTTCCCTTTTCACTTACAACTTATAAGTGAATTATACCCTTGCTAAGCTAACTCAGCGAAGACTCATGGGTGCGGAAGTTCTGATCAAATGTTTCGAATACCTCGATAGTGAATTTAATATTTATAAAGAATTGTGGAAAGAGCTCAAGCTGGTTTCGAACACGCGTCCCTGCCGCTTCTCATCAGGTGCCAACTCACAGGCTGGGACGCGTCGATTGGCACTACCAGCTTAGGTGGATGTCGACTGGTTATTTACTAGTTATTAATATTGCTCTACAGCTTTGAACTTTTTCCTATATTCCAAATTGCCTTTGGTCTGGCTTTATCAATTTCAGAAGTTTTTGGTAGATCAATTTTCCCTTTTCACTTACAACTTATAAGTGAATTATACCCTTGCTAAGCTAACTCAGCGAAGACTCATGGGTGCGGAAGTTCTGATCAAATGTTTCGAATACCTCGATAGTGAATTTAATATTTATAAAGAATTGTGGAAAGAGCTCAAGCTGGTTTCGAACACGGGTCCCTGCCGCTTCTCATCAGGTGCCAACTCACAGGCTGGGACGCGTCACTTCACTTTACTATAATTCACTTATAAGTTGTAAGTGAAAAGGGAAAATTGATCTACCAAAAACTTCTGAAATTGATAAAGCCAGACCAAAGGCAATTTGGAATATAGGAAAAAGTTCAAAGCTGTAGAGCAATATTAATAACTAGTAAATAACCAGTCGACATCCACCTAAGCTGGTAGTGCCAATCGACGCGTCCCAGCCTGTGAGTTGGCACCTGATGAGAAGCGGCAGGGACGCGTGTTCGAAACCAGCTTGAGCTCTTTCCACAATTCTTTATAAATATTAAATAAAGTATTATTTTTAAGAGGCATAGAACTTAAAGTTGACAACACATTTTAATGCTACGAATGGTATGACAGCTGTCAAGCGTTTTGTTGTTAGTTTGATCTGCCATTTTATCATGGATTGGTGGAGGGCTGAGCAACGTCTGCAAATTTTACAGATTTGTTTAAAAAATAAAAAAAAAATTTTTGCTTGAAAATTCATTGAGCACAGTAAATTTAATGCAGACATATTCGTCCGTTAGAGCAAATAATTCAATTAAACAAGGATCGTTCCGGATCCGGAAATTCGGATCCAGCCTTCGCATACTGCGCTATGAAGAAACCATAATTGCTGTAGAGCGTAGTATCGATGAAGACGCAAATGAGTTCATTCGATAGCTTGCTCAACAATTAAACCTATGGCCATAGATAGTCTGTAAGATTTTAAGGAAGGATCTTGATATGCGGGCTTACAAAATCCGACTCGTGCTGGAATCGAAGCGGAACGACTCACGGGAACTCACCAAAAAATTACTGCAGATCCCGAATTTCCTAAAAAAATTTCGTTGTTTAGCGATGAGGCTCATTTCTGATTGAATGACGACTTCAATAATTTAAGCTTACGCATTAGGAGCAATGAGCAACCATAGACGGTTATCCAATCATCTTTACATCCGGAGAAAATCACTTGTTGGTGTGCTTTATGGGTGCGTGGAATTAATGGTCCAAATGTCTTTAAAAATGCAGATGGAACTAACATTAGAGTCCATGGTGGCTGCAATAGAACTATGATCAATGACTTTATCGTTCCGAATTGAATCGACGTAATGCATGGAACCGCAACAGGATGGCGCGACATGCCATACAGTTTGTGTTACCATTGACTTATTGAAAGAAGCATTTGATTAGCGCTGTAGGACCTGTGAACTGGCCTGCAAGACGTTGAGATTCAACACCGCTTGTCTATTTCTTGTGGGGATACGTCAAGCTAATTGTCTACGGCGAGATGCTCGAGATGTTTGAACATTTGGAAGGCAACCTTCGCAGCGTTATTGGTGAGACAGGGCCCAAATTATTGACTAGAGGAGTCGAAAAACGGGTCCCCTCTTGGAATTGCCCCATGCCAGTTGTAGCGCTCACATGCTCAAAATCATATTCGAAAAAAAATGGCAGAGAATTATCATTTCATTACAAACAATTTATTTGTATTTTATTTCATTTCAAAGTTTCATACCTTAAAGAAAAAGACCATATAGAAATACCTTTATACTGAACCTAACTTCTCCATTTAGACAAGATTCTTTTCAAATTATTCCAACGCAAGAAAGGATTTTTTATTGGTCTTGCTTTTTAACTGTTCATTTTTAGATGAAAATCATAAGGATCAACGAATGCAATCGATCTTATGACTCTTCCTACCTCTTGCCTCCCAAAGTTTTGCCAAACTAATGTTAAATCTAATTGACTTAGTGAAGTGGTTCATAGATCATTGCCAACTCTGAATAAATACTTAGTAAAATTAGCAAACTTTGCTGTTGCATTTACAATATTTGTAGAGAAATGACGAAATTCTTGAGCTTCTTGCAAGAAAAAAAATCAAATGCAGTCAATCAATTGGTTCATGTACGCTTTCGCGGTTTTAATGCATATCCCAACGAAAATAAGCCAATTCCTGTAAACTTAACTTACTCGACACGTTCTTCCGTCATTCATTTCTTCACTTATCGTTGATTTTTATTAATTTGTTCTCTTAATTTGATTGCCGAATGTCACATATATATTTTTCAAAATCCACCAAAATCGTGCAGAAAATACTGAGCGAAACTCAACGTTGAGTTGCACAAAGAAAATCAGTCGAAAAACAACCAATTCAAAATAAAACCCTCAAAATTATTTTTGATGCCGCACCTATTTTTTGTCGCGTGTGCTCGAAAATTACAAATTAACATCCATACATGCCAAATTCAAAAGAAAAAAGGAATGCCAAAAGCCAAGACGACGAAAAATCGCGCTGAAAGAAAATTGACTGTCGCCGATTTATATGATAGGATCGTTGGAACGTTGATTGAGTTTACTTTTTTGATTATATGTGTTGCAGGTTTATTTGTATGTAGCCGAAAATTACTGTAATCATAAATGCAACGCAGATAGGGACGTTTTATTTTTTCGAGAACGTTAAAACCCATTGAAAAATAAAATGTGAAAAAATATTCGAATGTATTTCGAGGTGTAGATGCGGATGACGAAAAAAAAGAAGAGAGAACAAAATTTAGGGAAGAAAAAAACCTCGCGAAATAAATCGCTATTAAAATTCGTCGCCTATATTGGAAGGAGTCTTTCGCGGCATAGATTTTAAATATTTACGCGCCAAGTTTTTTTGCACTCTTCAGCTCATCGAGCTGATGGTATGCATTTTTATTTCCTGGGTGTTAACATGGCTCGGGATGGTTAACTTACAGCCGGGCTTTTCGGTGGAGCGCAACTCGGCGAAGAGTTTGTGTAATTGTTATTGTACAAAGGGTCATTGTCGCCCATAATCGAATAAAACGTTCGCGCAATTACAGGCCGAATTTAATGTCCAACGTTTTTGGGAAGTTGTAAAATGCGTTCAAGCGAAAATTATATCTATATGCACTGCTGGCTATGAAGAAATTGCAATTTTATTGCAATGGCTGTTTAAGTTTGTGCATGAAATGCTAATGCAATTATTGCTTTGCACTTAGTGGCAATGATTTACTTTGGGTTATTTGAAGGTTTTTCGGTGAGAAGCTTCAATCTTATTATTTGTGCTCCAGCGGAATCGCATTCTTTGTGCAAGCACCAAGTACGTGTGGAAAGCAACCGCTTTTAAATGAGTTGAGTCCTGTTCCAGGAAGTAGTGTCGTGGTTTGCGGAGCTTGCATAAAATTATTCAAGGTGGTTTCGGGCACATAAAAAATTCAAACAGAAAAGTGATTCACTTTCTGACTAGAAAAGGAATATTGCTTTTGTATTGCGAAACCCTTTGGAGGATCTTTTCAGATACGCTAGCCATTGCAACTGTGGGACAAAACAATTTAATGAAAAATTTATTTTCAAAACCACAATCGTCCATTTGTTCAAGTAAACAAGTGATCAAGCACCCTCAAAAGAAAATTTGAGCTATAATTGCAGAAAACAATTAACCTAGTCAAATCCGCTTTCTGGTTCACTCTGATTATAAATTTTTGGTACCTCCAATGTTTAGCTTTTAACAGAAAAATAAGAAAAAATTCTTTTGCATCGAAATATCTAAATAAATTATAGATAACAAATTTGACACAAATTTTGAGGGCATGTTAAAAAAGTCATCATAATTCGTCATCGTACCATAGAACTTAGACTGATGTTGTTATATTGTAAGCAAACAAAATAACCTCACTTCTCAATCCGATACATTATCAATTCATGACGTTTCATATTAAAACAACAATTATTGTTATCAAAAGCGTTCTATGTTGAGTGAGTTCTCAACGGCTAGTTGTGAAAAAAATTTTAAGTTATTTTTGGTTCATTCTTATTTCAAAAGAAGTAAAGGATGGCTAAAGGTACCCACCCCAGAATCTCATGTTCTAAAACTGTCATTTAGAGAGAATTAAGAAGAATCATGTGACAAACTTGTTTTTCTATCGAACGAAACTGAAAGAATAGTCTTACAAAACAAGGGATAAAATTGTGTATCCTTATGAGGAGTTAAAAACTTACCCCTTTCTTTACACTGAAGAGTGCTCACTCCCGCAACCTCAAATAAGGAAAAAGGATGTAGAGGAGAAGGTTAGCGATATCGAATCAGACTTTCTATCTCAGACTACCTCTCCATCACAAGATTTTGTTGTAAATAAAATTGAACCATATATGAAAAAAATTATTACGCCAAGTTTTGGGACAGGGTAGGCCATTTAAGTTTTGGGATTTGAATAAGCTAAAAACAAAAAATTACGATTACTTGCGCCTCTATTACGTCAGTGACAACTTTGATTTCAGGTTTTAACTCGTCAATCATCTCTTGATGGTTAGTATAAAACTTATCCTTCACTATTCCTCACAAAAAAGAGTCCAATGAAGTCAAATCGAAGATTCGAAGTGGCCAATTGACATTAGCATTTTGACTGATTATGCAATTTTCAAAAACAATGCGCAAAGGCATCAGTGTGCAGACTGATTGTAACTTCGGTCAAGCGTTGTGGATCTCTATTCGTTTCTCCATAATGACGTATGGGTTTCTGCTACTTAATGAAATGATCTTCATATGAAAATATGTTTTTCGGTAAAAATGCTCATCTTCGACCAAGCAGTCTTCAGCTCATTGAGCATACCGACAACACATCAATTGGTTATGCAGCTTCACTTCCTGTCATCAGGTCTTGGTCATCAGGTCAGGTCAGGTCTTGGTCATCACGCCAGGTCTTGGTCATCAGGTCTGAGGTCAGCGTTCTCGCAGAGGATACAGTGCGCCTCTCCCGTGCATTCTGTTCTTTTATGTCCTGCGTTGCCGCACTTATAGCACAAAAAGCTCCTATCAGGCCTTTTGCAGCCTTGTGCCGTATGACCGTAGCTTAGGCATTTAAAACAGCGAAGAGGAACTGCTCTTCATCGTATTCTGCAGACCACCCAACCTATTTTTATTTTGCCCATGCAGAGGAGTTTTTCGGCTTGTTTCTCGGTTAAGTCGACTATGGCCATGCGCTGCCCTCTATTATTTTCAGGGATCAGTCGTAATTTGAGCGCACTTAATTCGGGTATGACCCTTTTAAAACTCTAAAACTCTTCAACCTCCCTCCTGTCCGTAACGCAGTCAATGTCCCTGATTTCGAGGGTGGCCATTGATTCAAATGAAGCCACTGTTGCCTTTTCCCCAAGAGCCTTTTTAACTGCGTCGCGGAATGAGTCGTTATTAGTTGTCTGACGTCCAAATCCTACAAGGAGGCCACCAGATATGGCTGGCCGGACGGTTCTGATGGCAGTTTGAGTGTTATCGGGTCTCACAGCTCCCTTGATTTTCTGCAAAACGTCTGCGTATGTTCTCCCATCTGTCGGTTTGACCAGCAGTGCATGCCTTAGGGTTTTGTGGCGTTGCTTGCTTCGTGGTTCTTGTTTCTTGTTTGGGGTGTCTTTGTCTTTGTCCCCAGAGAGGAGCTTATCATTGGTGACTTTTACCAGGAAGAGCATTCTGGACGCTTTTTTGGTAGCCTTGGTTGCCACCAGCTGGAATCCATCATTCGACGTAACCTGTCTGTTCGCTGCTTCGTCCTCCCTCCTTTTGTCTCGGTTCCCTTAGATTGTGCTACTGGCAACTCTTTTGGTAGCACTATGCGTGGGAGTCACTTGCGTTTCGACCGAGGTACTGGCCTTTTGCTCTTCCTCCTCTTTAAGCCATTTGCGTCTGTAGTGGCCAATTCGGTCTAAGAGCTCTTCCAGCTCTTAAAATACCATCCCTAATGCCCTTGCTTATTTTTTCTGGGTATTGCAGGAAGCTTTGATCTTTTTAACTGTGTTTCCTGCGTTACGCATGAGGCGTTCTTCTTCGTGACGATCAAATACAATGAGATTGTCCTGCGCCTCGTTTTAAGGCGGGCTTTTTTTGTTTGCGTCAGGATCTAGAGCTCTGATGGCATCAGAAGCAGTGTCAGTGGCAGCATCGCGTCTTATTATGATCTGAATATCTTCGGTGGTTTCTCCCTCCGTGTGTTTCCCAGGCATTTGTTGTTCATACTTTCCCCCCTTTTTACGGGACGTTTTTTGCTGCGTCCGAATGCCGCCAGTATGTCTGGTTGGTAGAGGCTCTCTGCCTTTTTGTGTTTATTCGTCTGTATGTCGTCTGGGTTTGGTAGTTTGTTCGATCTTTTTGATTTTGTTTCAGTTTATAATAATTTGTAAGGCATCATGCTGAAAGGGTCCCCCCTCGGAGCCACTATCTCCACTCGTATGTGTAATAGCCTAAATGGTCCCATAGGTGTCTGTGCAAAGCAGGGAGGCCATGCAAGGGTTGGCACCAGCCCTTATGGGGACACGTGCTCAGAGCTAGAACAGCGTTAATCGGGAGATCGTCTTGAGTTCGGTTGAGACGCCTTATTGGTGCTCAATTGTGATTTAAATATGTAGAAGAAACCGAGCGAATAATCAAAACGAGTCCGAAGCTTAAAGTTTGCAATAAACTCGTCGCAAGGTACCATGTGTATTAACCAAATCCATACCTTCTTGTCATCAATATATATCTTGCTGAAAACACTTTTATATCCATTTGTTGAGGTTAATGCTATGCCTGATTATGTAGCATAAAGGTTCGGTTGAAAAGCTATATGTTTAACAAATTCCTCAGGTTATAAACTCTAAGAAACTTCAGAATACGTTCCACTTCGTCAGGAAAGTTGCTTGGACCAACGTTTTCTTGGAAACTGCCAGAATGCGTTAGAAACATTTTTTATTACTCCATTTATTACTCCGCACCATGTTCGTTGATCTCTCGCAACTAAAAACGTGAGAGGTAGTTGAATTCGTCATCTAAACATATTTCAGGACCTTAATTTTTTGAAATGCTGTCTTCTTCGAAGAGGGCTCTTCTTTCTGACGGCTTCCCCATTACTCCCCATTCAACAAAATTATGTTCTGTTGTTCCTAGAAAATATTTGAAAAGAAGAAAAGTTTTTTACACTAAAAGTGGTTTGAGTCACACATATTTCACATGCAATATTCCTAGCCCAGTTACATTTTTAACTATCAATATTAAGATATTAAAATAATTGAGAAGAAAAACAGAAAGTGATATTCAGCTTCCGTACCGATGAGATTGAGAGCACACAGACACAAATTTCACTTACGAAACGCAATCGTTTGACTTTTTCCAATACCCACCGCGTAAAGAAAACTTAAATATCAAAGTAATAGGTTGTTGCTGCCGATGTAATGGCCGATTTAGAAATGACATCAAGTTGGCTGCAATTTTAGCGTATCATGTTCGCACAAGGCGGCGCAAATGATATAGCATATTGAAGGATAAATACTGCTACCTTGGTTTATGGAGTCATTTCTGTTTTGCACTTCATAGTGTTCGTAAAACCAAAAGGAGAAAATGAACATGGAAGCAAATCAAAAACGGCTACTTTTACTATACGAATTTAAATTCGAGCACAACGCAACGGAAGCAACCGGGTATTTCAACAGCTCACTTGGGCCTTATAGAGTTAGCAAACGAAACACTCGGCGGTGGTTCGAAAATTTCCATCCAGAGATATGGACTTCGGAAATGAGCCACGTGGACGCCCAGAACAATCGATCGATAACGATGAGCTGCGTGCAATAGTGGAGTCTGACCCACGCTAAACAATAAGGGATCTTGCTGAGAAATTAGGCGTTCAGAATTCGACAGTTTGCCGCCACTTGCAACAACTTGAAAAAGTGAAAAAGCTTCACAAATGGGTTCCGCATGATCTTACCGACCAATACATGACGTGTCGAATGGAGATTTCAAGTTCTCTTCGCTCCCGCAACGAAAAGGAACCGTTCTTGCACCGAATTGTGACTTCGTCGCCGATCGGCCCAGTGGCTAGATGCTCATGAAGCGCGAAGACACATGCCGATACCAATCCTTCATCCAAAGAAAAAAACTAACTAAAAACTAACGTAACTGTTTGGTGGTCTGCAGCTGGAGTTGTCCACTATTCGTTCCTGCAATCTGGCGAAACCATCAATGCTGGGAAATACCGTGCTCAAGTGGATGAAATTCATCAAAAATTGGTAGTCCAATGACCTAGGCTTGTCAACAGGGATGGAGTGATACTGCTAAATGATAACGCACGACCTCATGTACCGGGAACAACAGTTCAGCAATTAAAAAAGTCCTCTCACCAACAGATTACCATTTCATTAAGCATTTGGGTCACTTTTTGACAGGAAAAAGATTTAATAATGAAGCTGCTGTCAAAAATGCCATCGAGGAGTTTCTTCAAACCAGAAACTCAGACTCAGGATTAATGTTAACCTTTATTATGAATAATTTGGTCGAATGAACCAATCTTTAATCCAAACGTATCCGGCGATTGTCAATCAACATAGCGTCATCCTGTCACACAACAATGCAAGACGGGATTATGCAAGGCGAACACTAGAAACAAATTAATGAGTTGGTGTGGAAGGTTCTTTCGTACGCACTACCCTCGTTCGATATTGTACCCTTTGTGCTCCCTTTATTCCGATACCTACAGCATTTTCTCTATGCTAAAAAATGTTGTGATTTGGATGAAGTCCAAAATGTCAACTCGATATATTTTACTCAAAAACCAAATGATTGTTATCAATCCGGGATTGAACATTTGCACACTAAACACAAAAATGTTGTTGGTAAAAAGGGTGATTATATTCTTCGAAAATGATCAAAATGAAAGATTCCGGATTATTGATTAAAAATAAATACTTATTCAAAGTATACTCGTTTTAAGTTAATGTCAGAATGTGACTTTACTCTCCGATCTTGCTAATAGAAAGGATCACGGTCAAGCAAAATATAGTTTGAGCTTTTATTTCATTTTCTCAAAAATTTCGAAGATGTGGCCACGCTAGGACAACACCCAACCATTTGGTTTGAATTAGCGTTCATTTAGTTTGAATTTTTTTACTGCCATTAACCTAATATCAAACCATTGTTTTCCGAATTCCCACTCTGAAATGTTCATGCTGTATTGTAACCCATTGATCTTAATTTCCCTGGCGTGGTTTCATGGGTCGCGTGCTGTACTTACGAGAATGTTTATTTTGGTGTATGTATTGCGAAATTTCCAGCATTTTTTCCTGTTTATGGCGCATAAATTTATACACAAGACGAAATACCACAACGCATCTGAGTGCCGAAAACAATACCCATTTAAGTTAATAAATTTAAATAACTGCCGAGTTGTTTTTGTAGCGAAAATCAAGTAACGACGTAAAAATTCATTGAGTCGAATTTGGATTTAAGCAAATACATTACACTGTACAGTGGACACCTTAATGGCTATAAAACACGTGTACAGGTTATTGTTACCCGGTAAAGTGTGAAGAAGTTATGGGAGAAATCTTCACCGAAGAAGACCAACGAGGAGACTCAATTCGTGCAGAAGGGTAACTGAACCAATTGATGGCTCATTTAACCAAGCGTTTTCTTTCGGAACAATACCAAACGTTCAACAAGCTTTCTACGTCCTCCAGCTGGATTAGCGAGTGTTTCTTCCATTGCGAGGTAGACCAGCAAAGCGATTACCTAGATTGGCTGGTACCCGTAGCGATTTGGAAGTCATTAGCTTGGACCTTGAATTAAAATCGTTAGCAGCCACTGAATCATTTCTTCATGTCCTCGAACATAACATGGGACCTATAATCAATTGTTTAATTTTTTTGTTTCGTGTAAAACACCATCGATCTTCCCAAAGTATTATGTTACACGCGATCACTTATCGGCTACTGGTCTCTGATGTCTTTGATCTTAACATGCGAACAGGAGGCGCGTGCAAATGACTCCTTTTTCCTCCGCCTCATTGCTGGACGGCTGATGGAGGAATTTATCGCGTTCGAATGGAGTGGCCATTGTTTTAATTCAATCAAGTGGCGATCAAGCTCATCGCAAATTAATTTCAACGCTATTGTTGGTTCATATTTAAGGAATTTTATCAGTAAGGTATCGAATGGACGCATTTAGGGTTCCATGTTAATGCATCAGTTTCGAGGCTAGTTGACCCAATTTCGGGGGCTCTGATATATAGAGTTAGTACTTAAGAAGTTCACCATTCCATCTTAACTTAGAATTTATTGGTGGACATTATCAATCAATATTGACATCAGTTATGCGTTTTGAGTCTCTGAAACGTTGTAATATTCGGACCACCTCCGCCTTTTAAATAAACATAAAAATGTACTATCGAAATTAATTTGAACATAGGCACACGAGCCAATATGGGTAGTCGAACTACCGATAACTCTGTATCATTATTAAGGAGTACGACAAGTATCAATCATAAAACGTAAAGAGACCGATAATGGATTACTGTAGTCGGGGTGTCATAAGCAACACTATCTTTTCCAATTTCGAATACAGTCAAATTCCAGTATCGAGTTTTCAAGATTGGGCTTTGAATTAACAAATAATATAAGGGTACTCCCAACATGTACCCAAAATCCTGACAAATCCACTAATGTCACTCAATACAAGGAAGATAGGATCTTTGTTACGAATCAAGCATTATCCTTTGATATCGCTTTATTATAAGTCACTAGTAACGTCCAACATTGTCAGGAGCTATTGAGAAGGCTCAAATAAGAATATTTTTGGTGGTAACATGTCCCTTAAATTTTTTGTTGCCATTTCGAAGTACCAGATACCTTGACAAAGGCCGCCTGGAGAGCAAGATCACGTCGTCTTATCTCATTTAATAAATCTTAATCGGTTTTGGCATGACCATTAATCATTTCCGTTTGTCGCCTCGTCGGACGGAGCCCATGTGTCGGTCGCAACACCACCAACTCCACATGCATATGAAATGTATGTTCACGTACAATCATATGTGTGAATGTCACACCTTCACGCATTAGATTTATACCATGTGTGTGCAATGCGCACAACCATGATCATCATCATCACGAATGATGATGGTTTATTAAATTAATCTTTATCATGATATGCATTTTATGCCAACAAAGATACAAACATACATGGCTAACCATATGTAGCCAGGGGAATATATGGTAATTGAACACAATCTTTAAAGGGACTTTGTCAAAAGGAAAACCATTCAACGGTCGAGTTTGTTATGACTAAGTTTGTTGAATTACAAAATTATTCTATTGAAAACATGGACTTGGTATAATCCTCAGGTAGACATCTGTGATTTCTTCCAACTTTGCGAAAGTCCTTCTACCCTCAGTTTATCCAATGTACTATTGAAAAACAAGTGCTACAGTAATATCATCTATTCCATTCGTTGCCACTTAGCGGTCGCAATGATTCCAGGATAAGATATGAGCCCTTCAACACTTTTCGATCCACCATGTCGTTCCATCGTCATCTGCATTTGATCAACTCGGAACTCCAAGGAAATTTAGATAAACCATATGCAATTTAATATTGTACCCTCAATTTCGTACTGGCTATCGATTAATGAAAACGTGTCTTAATAATTTGAAACCTGAGACTTTTATTGCTTACTATCATACATTACTTAGTGTTCTAACGTTCAGTAAGGAATCCAATGAGTATGCAGGTAAAAGGAGTCGTTACTCCTGGCCTAAACATAAAAAGTCACCAGGACTCAGCGCTGGTTAGCAGTATGCTTAGGAGCCAGTTTACAATGTCGCGAAGTACAGCAAACATTTCTTCAGCCAACATATTCCTCCTGCTTGTAAATTTTGAGCAAAAGACCTACAGCAATGAAACTGCAAAGGGATCAACAACCTGTTGAGAATCCTGCAACTATTTTCATTGAGTTACGCCGCGAAACGATTGTGAGATTCTAAATTAAGAGTTGTTCCATAAAGCTAAAGTCGAATTCGCAAAACTATATTTTTAGACAAATAGAATTTAATTTTAAATCTATAAAAAGGAAATTACACTACATTTTAGAACTTGGCCGGAGGCGCTACCGGGTATAATTTACCACACATTGCATTAATTCTTAAATTTTTATTTATAATATAAATATAATAAATAAATGTAAATAAATAAATAAAGGTAAATAATATTACGCCGGACCGCATTGAGTACGTTTCGAAAACGTGCGACAGTCCACCATTTTGAATAAGCCGCCAGTCTCCCTTCGTTGCTTAGCCATACCAAACGTACAAGGTACGTACGGATGTTGTTTACCCAGTAGCTACTTTTTGTGTCATTTCATTTTTATAAGTCAACATTTAGTTTTTTTATCAAGATGCGTTATTTTCCTCTTATTGAAGAATAAGTAGGACAACTTCTGCTTTTAGAAAGAAGTGGTGCAGAAGATATTTCTGAATTTAGAGACAATGGACATTATAATGAGCATGAAAATAATTTAAGGCAAGTAGGAGAAGCCATACGGGCATCATCAGTTTTTTCATTATTTTGTTAAAAGGAGATTGTACTTCAGCCTCCTATAAATATTCAAAATCGTCAGTAAGTAGATGGCGTGCCATTGCTTTGTATGCAACTTGGATTATTGACCGGAAAGGATAACGCTACCCATTGACAAGTTTAAGAACTTCCAACGAATTTCCGATCGCGGTTGCATAATATTATTTCAAGTCCAAGGAATTAAGCCTCACTCAAAAACAAAAAGAAAAGTAAATCAATAATGAAGCAAAGTTCGACGAAGCTTAAATCCACCCTGCAAGACGCGCAAAAAGTGCTCTTACGGTTGCACTTTACACGCAGTATGTTCTGGCAGACCCTTTATTTAATTAAATTCTATCGGAACATCAGCAGCTGATCAGTCAGCAGGAAGATCCGATCTGGTTTAGATGATTTCAGTTCTAGTGTCTTGTTCCTTTAGTGAAAAATTAGTGAAAGTTAGTGAGAATGAGCCCGAAACGGAAAGAAGCTAGCCGAGAGGAGAAAAAACTCTTCATCCTTCTGCATAACCAATGTAAATTATTGGCAAAAATTGCTCGTATTACTGAAAGACCTAAATCTAGCATACAATGCATTGTTGATAGGTTTGCAGAACGAAAAACAGTTAAAAACAAGCGTCGGAGTGGCCGCCCTTGTATTCTAAATGATCACAACCGGCGTGGAATCGTTCAAAAAGTTAGGGATAACCGGTAAATATGTGCGCTACCAATTTCTTCTCAGATTCTAGAAACTACAGGCGTTGAAGTGTTTGCGGGTACCGTAAGGAATATCTTCCGATCGGCTGGATACCATGGTCGTACAGCTAGGTGGAAATATTTCATTAGTGAGGCCAATCGAAGGAAGCACTTGGAGTTCGCTCAAATGTACATAAATGAGCCCGTAGAGTTCTGGGAACGAATGATCTTCACGGATGAAAGTGAATACAATATTTTAAACTCCAACGGAAAATGTATGGCGTGTTAAAAAAAATTTATTTCCAACAGTAAAACATTGAGGAGGTTCTTCTTTTGTGTGGGGGTGCATGAGTGCTTCTGAGGTTGGAAATGTAGTATTTATTGAAGGCATCATGGACCACAAACACTATATTAATATCCTGAAGGATAATTTCGGTCCAAGTGCGGAGAAAATGGGGATATTGAACAATTTTATCTTCATGCACGGTAATTACCCGAAGTATACTGCAGAGAATACTCGGCTTTGGCTCTTATATAATATACAAAGCTTGTTGAAAACACCCTAGAATCCTCAGAAAGATTAATCCTATAGAGAAACATGTGGGACGTTGTAGACAAGCGGGTTCGAAAAAGGAATGTCACAAGCAAGGTAGTTCTAAAATCAGCACTACAGGAAGAGTTGAACTTGATATCGGAGAATGTGACCAGAAACCTTGTCAAATCAATGCTGAGGAGACTTAAGGCAATTATTATAGCGAGTGGATATCCTACCAAGTATTGAGTGAAAGTTATAACACTCTATTCCTATTCTTTAATATAATTTGGTAGTATTTACTATTTCATAGAAGTGATGGTACGAAGACTTATTGCGCGTGTTAGAGGGAGGATTTGCAGTTGGAGAAGCTTTTCTCCATTTATGAATTTTCGAAGATTTTTTCTTTTAATTGATTTTTGTTCCTTAGACTTAAGGTGATCATATCGTGCAATTAATTCCTGAAAAAATTATAACGTTTTGGTGAAATATTGATATTTATTGAAAATATCTAGACGTACGTACACTTTTTCCTTTCACTGTACAAACACACATACATAAGTTGAGACCGTCAAAACTAGCATGTTTGTTATGTCGTGTTGATCAATCATGTAGAACTTTGTGGCTGAAAAAGAGCATTTCTTGCTTGATCAAAAGAAAAAGACTGTTGAAAGTTTGCTGTTTAGAACAGCTGTTTTTCGTTTGCTGGTAGAACATATGAAAGATGTGCTTATCAATTAGGACATGTGAGACATGCTTTCGACAATTCAAAAGTGGTGATTTATGTGAAAGACAGTGACCTCAAAAATACGAGAAAAAAGAATTGCAGGAGCGAACCAACTCAAACTTGATCGCAGTTAGCAGAAGCATTCAATGTGTCATTGAATGCTTCTGCTGCAATGACACATTGAATGCCTCTGCTTTAGCATTCATTCAACGTGCTTGAATGAATTGTTGAATTTTTGAATGAATGAATGAATGAATCATTTCCCGTTGAATTGAGTGAATGCTTCAGAATTCATTCAATTCAACGGGAAATGATAAGCAGACGTTTCCGAGCAATGGGTAAGATCGATAAACTCAGCAAATGAGCCCCACCGGATTTAAATGAACGTCAAATGGAAAATCGCGAGTCACTTGTGAAATGCTGCTTTGGCGCCACAAACGGAAATCGTTTTTGCATCGAATACAGACGGGTGATGAAAAATTGACTTTTTTTTGAACACTCAAAGCGGAAAAATTTCACCTGCCGTGGCGATGCCGGTCCTTGAACACTATCGCTAAATGGCTTCGGTAAGAAGACCAAGCTGTGTGTCGACCAGAGTTGTATTGTGTGTTGTGAACCTTCAAGCCCGGCGAAATCGTTGATGCACAACGCGATCGTTAACAAATGATAAATTTAAACCGCGCATTAATCGAAAAATGACCGTCATGTGCCAGAAACATGGCAAAGTGATTTTATTATACGACAACGCGCAGTCGAACACAGCAAAACCAGTGAAAGACACAGTTAAAGCGCTTGGATGGGGCATCCTTCGGTACCCACCGCGACTCCTAGACTTGACGCCATCTGACTATCACGCCTTCGCATCAATGGGGCACGCGCTCACAGAAAATGGCTTGACAAATTATTTGCCGCAAAAAACACTGTTTTTCTGGCATGGTATTCAAAAATCACGTGAAAGATGGGCAAAATATCTAGAAGCCACCTATTAAAAGTGGGCATTGCCTTCGAGGAATTCACGTATTTTATTATCAAAAAACCAGAAAAAATTATGCAAACACCTTGTACACTTACGTGTAACAGAAGTTCTGAGATTTAAATATGTCAGATAGAAAAAGAGAGATCAGCAGTTCAACTAATATTATAGAAATCAAAGCCCTTTTCGGATTACTTTATTATTGCAGAAGGCTTCGAAATGGACACCTCACCATGAACGACCTTTGCTCTATAGACGGCACTAGTTGCGACACTTGTTTGACAGCAATGTCATGGAAGTAGTTTAATTTCTGAAAGAGAGAAAAACTCAAAGTAATTATGATAAAAACAAATATTTTTCACAGGGAGATAATGTTGCCATTCATGAAAAATTGGAAAAGACACGAGGTCGATGTCCGTTTCATTAATATCTACCAAGTAATATAAAGGTTATACTTTGAAAAGTTTTCTTCACAAAAATAGCAAATTAAAACAAGTCATAATTATTATTATTAGGACTATGTTATGTTCCTTTGACATCGATCTTGTTTTTTATGTGTTTGAGGTCGAATTTTTGTCTCTTTATGAGCCATATGCAAAAAAACGTTTAATTTTATGCTGCAATTTTATTAAATTAATAGATTAATTGTCACATTGTTTTTTGTTTTAGAAAATTTTTCATTTGATTACCTACAAGAGAACCTCTTTCTACAATAAATCCATTGTGGTATTTTTAATGCAATGGTGCAATATAAGGTGCGCCTTTTGCCACGTTAACAGTTACTCTATAAGTCCTGTTTCTTGAAATGACGGAAATGATCCAATTAGTTCGTCTTTACCATGCAAACATGCGCATTGTAACAGTTGATTTTTGCGTGGCGTTGTGAACGGTTGCGAAACACGTTTGTATTAAGATCCTTTTTGATATTTATTTCTGAGAGTTTCCAAAGCGTGGTATAGCTACATGAAAAGATTTAGTGAGAAAATGAAAGTTAAAATTCAGTGAATTTTATCAGTTGTTCGCCAAAAAAATCTTTTGTTTTCTAGGGCAACGAATATTGGTGAGTCCTCCGTTTCTACTTACTTTTACTTATCCATGTGCCCCATTACGAAAATCATGAGAATGGTTTATTACTGAATTTAGCAAAATATATACTATATATATATATATATACAAAATATATAATACTTTTAGCAAAAAAATACTTCTTAACTACACCGGGGAATGTACTGGTCGCAAATTCTATACTCAAGAGCAGATTGATGTAGCGAGAAAGCTCATTTTATTCAGAAACGAAAAAAAAAAAATTACCAATTCAAATAAAGTTCCAATTATTTTGGTTGAATACATTCGATCAGGAGTTGTTTTGAAGTGTTAGGAGTCATGGAGTCATGCGATGGCCGCGTTATACATATACGTTTGTATCCTGAGACTTGTGCCGGGGTTGAAACTTTGCCACGCTATATCTATGATACTTAGGTGTAGTTTTCTACGGTAGTTTAAGGCCTTAACTACCCGTCCCTTGCTACATGTATACACTTCGATTGCTGTTTGGGTAGGTTTGTTCTGAGAAGAATGTTTGCATTCTGAATCCCGCTTATCGCTTCGCAAAGCTCATTTTAATAGTCAAGATTTTAGGCTATTGCAAGCGAACAAAGACGGCGGATTCTAGGTTTGTGACAGAACGACTGAGAAGATAAGACGCAGAGCAGATGGAATCTTTAGCAACGTAAGGCTATAGTTTCGTCTCAAGGACTAGGTTTAGTTGACTACTTCCTGACTCACCTGGTTAGTGGAAATAGACATTTCATGTCTTGCCTGGAAGAGATTGAAAACACATAGTGCGCCGGTTTCGTGTTCTGTTCGGAGAGCGTTGACGACGCCTACCACATTTTACCACCCCAGAGGGTGGGTAAACGAATGCTCTCTCCTTTGCGAGAGAACTGGTGAACTCTCTCAACGAAAATCAGCAAACGAAACAATGCAACATATGACATTTCGATGACTTTGTTAAAGAGGGATTCTTAGAGCACTGGTTGATGACGAGAGAAGAGAGATAATTTGTACAGTACCATTTACCTCCTTCGCTCCCTCCGGCTGAAAAGGGCAAATACCACCTCCATGCTGAGGCACCAACTGGCAATGAAATAGAGGATAAGTCCGAAATCTTGAAGCCAACTGTTCCAGGCTGGGTGCGCAGGGTGAGATGGAAGGTATTCGGAGAATGCTTCAGAAGCCATCTGCTGCTGGGAGTCCCTCACTCACTGTGTAATCAGCCTTCACCTCGCAAGTACAAAAAACTTTAAGACCTAATTTTACCCAATTGTACCCTTCTATATATTTGATTTTATTATTATTTATTTGATTTTTCGTCTTTTTTGGCTGTTGTTGACAATTTGATATTGTTTTATTTCTCCATTCCTTGGCTATCTTGGTTCCTATAGCGTTTTGGAGACTCTCTGTAGCAAAAAAATATTCTTTGTTGCTACCACTTCTGTGGACCCCCTTTTTCCAATCTCAGCAAATTCTCTCGCGTTGTTAGGTGGATTTGATATCGTGAGTGGCCTCGAAAGTTTATCAAATGGTTTTCCATTCTTATTTTATTGATACTGTCATCATGTTATTTTATTGATAGGATATGATCTCCCTTATGATATGGTACTTATGTATGAAAGAGAAATAGACCATCAAGACGTTTTACCCACGAATACACTTTCTTAGTCCTTTCTAAGGAGAAAAATTATTGTTATGAGAAATTGATATTGTTGAGGAATGAGTAATACAGCAGCGTCCTCATATATTTCTTTAGTTGATAAACAATGAGTTTTCTGCAAAACGGTAGCCGTAAATACTTGAATTTACCTGTAAAGTTTTTTTTTTTTTTTGAAATTTTCCGAAGTGTTAACAGCACTAGAGAAAAGCTTCAAATGCCAACATATCATAATCAGGTGAGTGTACACTTGGTAATCAGTTAAAATAGCTTACAATTGTATTTTAGTGTGGGAAAATTCCAAACTAGGCACTACAATACCGTTCAAAGTAAAAGAAACAGATTCCATCCGAACTATCACATTGATTAGGATGACTTTTTACGGTCAAGAAAAGAATTACATGATATGTACGTACTGACCGAAGTAAGGAGGAAAAAATTATCACCTTTGAACGAACAATAGGACGGTAGTGCTTGGATAAGTAAATTTTGTGGTCGATGAATGTTTGGAAAGAGTCTCATTAACTTTTAAAGTTGATGTTTATCAAACTTGACTGTTTGGTGTTTGCAGTTTGATGTAAAATTTGTTTAAGAGTCATACGTTCATAAATATTGAACTTGTGGTTGACGGTTTTGCGGTGTGGTTTGTTAATTTGCTAACAAATTTGAAAGATGCTGCTAAACAATTTGTAAAGTGGCACAAGTATGTTGGGCAAGTTGTAATAGTAACCGAATGAGTAAGCTGCTATGAGTTCGCAAGCATATCAGCACACATCAAGGGAAAGTGTGTGTTTTTCACAACATTTCCACTGCCTATTTATTTCTTGAGTTGTAACTGGGCTTCAATTGATTATGATTCATATTTTCTTAGACCTTAGGACCAAGCTTTATGAACTTCTCCCTACATATTATATTTCTTAAGACATAGTCATCTGTATTACATGTTCGTAGCTGAACCCTAGCATTTTCTTCCAACCACTTACATACGAGGTCTGTTCAAAAAGTACCCGGAATTTTCGTTTTTTCAAAAAAATATTTATTTATTTGTCTACATCAATGTGGTCCCCTTCAAAATAGTCCCCTGCAGATATAATACACTTATGCCAGCGTTTTTTCCAATCTTCGAAGCACTTTTGATATTCACTTTTTGGTATGTCCTTGAGCACTCTCAGCGATTCGGCCTTTATTTCTTCAATCGAGGAAAAACGCCGTCCGTTCATGGGTCTCTTCAACTTTGGGAACAGGAAAAAGTCACACGGAGCCATATCTGGTGAATATGGAGGTTGGGGCATGACTACGGTATTATTTTTGGCCAAAAAATTACGAAAAAGCAACGACGAGTGAGCAGGTGCGTTATCGTGGTGCGAAAGCCATGAATTCTTTTTCCATAAATTGGGGCGTTTTTTTCGGATTGCTTCACGCAAACGTCGCATAACTTCAAGGTAATACTCCTTATTAACCGTACGACCTTGTGGTAAGAACTCTTGATGCACTATGCCATTATAATTGAAGAAAACAGTAAGTAAAACCTTGACATTTGATCAAACTTGACGTGCTTTTGTCGCTCTTGGTGACGTTGAATGCTTCCAGGTGGACGATTGTGCTTTGGTTTCGACATCATAACCGTACACCAATGTTTCATCACCAGTTATGACCCTTTCAAGCAAACTTGGATCGTCGTTGACGTCATTTAGCAGCTCCTGAGCGATGTTCATGCGATTGTTTTTTTGGTCAAAATTCAGCAGTCTTGGAATGAATTTTGCTGCCACTCGTTTCATGCCCAAAACTTTTGAAAAAATATTGTGACATGAGCCAATTGATATGCCAACTTCATCAGCAACTTCTCTAATTGTTATTCGGCGATCATTTATAACCATTTTTTCTACATTTTCATCGATTATTGACGTGCTGGGTTGGAAACGCTTATACCACTCGTAAACACTTGTTTTTTTTCATAGTAGACTCACCATAGGCTTTTTGTAACATTTCACACACTTTGTTACACTTTATTTCATTTTTTACGAGAAATTTAATACAAATTCTTTGACTCTTCAATTCTTCCATTGTTTAAACAAGCAAAAATCGCTGAGCTCATAATAACACGTCGAGCCTAAGCGACTACCACTGACAAATTTAACAGTGAATATGGCTAAAAATTTTATCATACTTTATACCTACTTACTTTATACCAATATACCAAAAATTTTATCATACTTTATACCAACAATTTGTTACTGCTTTCGACCAAAACTTAAAATTCCACGCGTATGTCCTTTAAGTGGTAACACGAGCAACTAAAGATTCTTGCTTAATTCTAAGGCATGCTTATAAATTCAATAATGTTTCATATTGTTTCCATTATTATGTCCGTACTATCCTAGAATACTGTCTTGTAGCCTCCTAACATGTACATGAACATGTACATGTTTCAACGATTGAATACATTCAACGTAAGTTTCCTGGCTTCGTGTTATACAAGCATAACACATCTTATCAATCTTATTACTCCTATTCAACTCATCTTCGCCTCTCTTCTTTAGAGTCTCGTCTGACGTTCCTAGACCAGTATATTCAGTATAACATACGTCACCATCTGATTGATTGTTGATTCTCAGCTGATTTACGGTTGCAACAACTATTGCAATCTATGAGAATAGATAATCTATTTGGGATTCCATTTGTTAGTGGTTCCAATTGTTCGTATTCCTTAAACGTATAAAGAACACGAACTTTATCCTTTTCCTCCTTCGTTCTTGGCTTTCAAGTCTAGGTTGAGAGACTTACTTTTTCTCAATTGCAGCACCATCTTAATTTTAATTCTTATCACGAACCAGGAAAAAAGGGGAGAGGTTGAGCATCCCCTTTGTGATTGACACTCTGAGCGACCACTTTCAGTGTCTTGTCATAATCCGTACCACTTAGAAATCGGATGCATTCTACGAAACGGTTAGTAATCAGCCGCGAATAGATAAAAAGCGACAGGTGCCATGGTATCACCAACGATGTCTTATCTTGCTGTTATGTTTTCAACATATCATACATTTTCAATGATGGAAATAGCCTCATAAATGATCCGAAACGCTTCTGATGACATATCCTGTGGCATGTTTTAGTAGTACACAAAGCTTGTTACTGAGAACACGAGTTCCGAAAGGACCATCGGCGTCACATCAGAAAATATGTCGATAAGTCGAATTATGGAGCCAGACCAGAAATTGCTTCGGTTACAATCGATATTTGACACATCTCGTACTCGGCAAGATATAACAGTAAAACGACGAAAAGGAAGTCAGGTAAACCACTGAAGCACTACGAGTTTCTAATGGCTGTTGCAAAAACACATACCATATTATACGGTTGCCAAATGAAAACCAACCTTAAGTTTTGAAAATAAAAATGATAGTAAGATATCTTCTTCCTTCTTGTTAGCACTACAGCCCCCCTCGGGTCTTCCGTTCCAGCAACAATCGCCTCCAATTGTGATGACTCAGTCCACTAACCGTGACCTCCAATTTTGAAATCCAAGCAGCGATAAACTGTCTTCGTCCACAGAGTTAGACCAGCGTTTTCTCGGTTTGCCTAGTGTTCTTCGGCTTCCAGTTCTCAAAACGGATACCTTTATGGGTATCCGTCGTTTGTCCATATGCAATACGTTTCATATGGCCAGCCCATCGCAGCTTCCACAGTCTCACAAGCGTTGAGACATCTGGCTTGTCAAAATCTTATATATCTAGACATCGCCTTAGAAAGCATGTTGATCTACTTAGAGTCAGTTTTGCAGTCTTTTACAGGTTGATAACGAACTCCAATTTTGGACAATTTTGGGCATTGGACTTTGACGAAAACTATTACAGCTGTCCATAGTAGGAACTCGGGTAACTTTATTTTGCTAAATCAAGCCATGAAGAAATACCCGACTAATTACAGGGAGCATCACCAATTCCTTGTAAATTTCTAAAAATGTCGGCAGTATTTGTTCACATTGTGGTAATAGTAAAAAGAATTTAGTTTCTAATTTTATTCTGTCACTACCAATCGGTCCACTTTTGGCTATATTAAACGACATCCAGTGGTCCTACAGATACCAAACAAACTCCCTGGTTCGGTGGTCACCAGTTCTCCTTTCTCTCTTTTCTTCTCCTCAACCATATCGTTCGCCTTCAGTCGGATTCAGCCGATCTAAAATAAATTAATCTTAGCTTTCCTTAAGGTTGGTCCGAGCACAATATCTTTCGTTCATTGGAATGACAAATTTGTTTGATACGCTGAAGTGCGTGTTGGTTTGTTGTATTGACACAGGAAATTATGGGTTATAAACAATATGCACTAGGTTCGTTACACCACTTAAAAGTGCAACGGTTTATTGTCCATTATTCCTTGTGTCAACTCTGGCATACTGCATTTTAATTTGTTGACCCAGCGGCCATTAGCGCATTTACTCTTTGTTTTTTGTACCTAGGATTCCTTTTTAGTATTACTTCATTTCGGTTCGACGTAGCTTTAAAGATGAGCCTACAATTCTAAATCAACTGTCAAGCAATGTTGTAAGAGGGAATCGCCCGCACATTCAACTTCCCATCAAAAAGGGCGTATTGTCTTTAGTTGTAACAACTAGTTCCTGACTGGAATACGGAAAATTGCTCATTGGCTTATGGCAACAATTTTCTCAGGAATATTTTTTGACGGTTTTGTTATTTTGATTTTAACATTGGCTTCAGTTTCCTCATCTGGCTTAGAAACACTATAGTTTCAGCGTCGTTCCTGAAGTTACATCCTGCACCGGTTGCTACGTTTCCTGCCCAATGTTTTGATCCTATTGAGCATCTTCGTTTTCATTGTTGCTTAACTCTTTTCACACTACTTCTCGTTCACGAAACCATTTTCAAAGGATAGCTGCTAGCTTTTCAGCAAGAGGTGAGACGCAATACAAAAACACCCCTAATATTGGTAATTATGGCAAACAGAATAGGTCGGCTAACAAGCTCTGAGTCATGGTTAATCATTATTTTCAAATGACGCATAGTCAGGTTATATCTCGAAAAAATTTCCCAAATAAGAGATACCAAAAGTAATCAGGCAACTATAAAGTTCCTTTCGTATAGGTTATGATGCTTCGTCCAGGCTTATATAAATATTTTTAACAACACATAAATAAATAAATAATATACAAAATGTTGTTTATTTGGTCTGCATTGAGTAATGGCATTGTCTGCATTGTCTCCTTTAAAAATGGAATCAGCTAAGGTCAATATTCCAAAGACGTCTACTATAACGACCTCCACAAATTATCTCACAGATCCAGATGATATGAATCCTGAAATTCAGATATCCTGTGTTGCGACATAAAGAATTTCAGTGAGACATAAAGAAACTATAAGCAGACTCTCATACCAGTCCCATCCCAATTTGCATCGAGTTAAAAACATGAAAGCTTCAAAAAAACCATGCAAAATGTAGTTTCATGTACTTACTATTAAAATAATATCCGTAAAAATGGCTCATAAAAAAAGGGTGTAACATTAACTGCGTCAAAATACAAAATAAAATGAAGTTTTGTAATTTACGCAAAAATAGGGCTTCAAGATTGTTGATATGCTTCGTGATTCTCTTGCGAATACCATGTCTGAAAACATGATTTATCCCTGGCACAAATTGTTCAGGGAAGGCAGTAGACCGCGCATCAAGTCGATAATTAGCATCTTTCTCGACTTCAAAGCCATTGCCATTAGGACGACCGGTGAAAAGTGAAATCTTACCTGAAATATTCAAAAGATGAAAAAGGAGAGTAAGCCGCCTGAAGAAGAAGATCGTGAAGTCCTAGAATCGATAATGACTATGCCCCGTGGCACGCATGATTCGTCATTGTTGACTACCCGGCCAAACGCGATGTGGCAACCTGTCCCAGCCGAGCTCCAGCCCAGACGTTACAACTTTGGACGACTTATTCCCAAGGATTAAGAGGCATATCAAACAAAGGCTACAATTTTAAGATTTTATAAATGGTCCCAGCTATGTAGCTATGCCGTAGTTAACGACTACGTTGAGGCGTTGAGCCTATACAGGACACGTGGTGCATTTGCAATAAATTTTTTTCTTTAACTCGTGCCTTTGTGATAGACACTGTTCTAGGGCTGATAGTATAACAGCAAAGACATAGCATTATGCAAAATAAGTGGCCCAAATTAAATTGTCAATATGAGTTCTTTACATCAGGTTTTACTTTTTGGAGCCAAGAAATGAAGGCTAAAATTGAAAAAGATTTGTGCATATTGATAAAAAGTAATTGATAGTCCTGAAAGTTTTGACGAAAATGGAAGAAAACTTCTACGTTATTAAAAATGTAACTGCTCCCAGCACCGCCCTTTGCAGAATTTGAAGAGTCAAATGTGAAAATATTCATGTACAGCCCGGTCGAACTCCGATTGAAACCTTCCTACGCTCGGAATCTGCCTCTTGCATTCCTTTGTACAAGGGTCAATCGATTAATATCTCAGAAAATGCAACAACTTGTGCTTGTGATATACTTAATGGTTTGTACTTTATGAACATTCTAATTCGATAGCCTCCTTGTTGTCTCAATTAAACTCATCAGTTGCGCTTAAACAAACTTAAGCATTTTTAAGCTCAAATGTTTTTGTTCTGACATCAGAAAATTTTAAGGGTCCTGTCTTATATTTTGTCCTGTCTGTATTTTGCATTATTCCTGCAAAATAACATAAATTACTCTGAATACAACCGAACGTTAACGACTATTACGGAACCTTTCAACAAGTTACATAAGACGATTTTTTAAGACTGCATGCGGAATTTCAATTATCAAATACGAGTCAAAATACTTAATTACTTTGCAAAACAATAATTTTACCGCTTAAGGCTACTGCGTTCTAGTCTTCTAAGTCTTTATTCTTTTTTTACTGGTAAAAGGACAGATTTCACTTCGTCTGAGCCATACGTAACTTTCTTTGAAGAATGAATTATGACTATCCCATTTCATCCGTGAAGCATAAGAACAACAGGTTTGTGAGGTTCTGGATCTGAACCCTCAGCAGTGGGACTATTATTATTTAGTAATTAATGATTTCTGTGATTATCTGTTCATTTTGGGAAATTTTACCAGGATAAAAGACTTGATATTACGGGAATTTTGGATTTGATAAGCAAATAAAAGACGATCAAATCATCATTAACCAACATTAGACACAGAACGCATCACTAGGTGTCGTTTTTGACAAACAGAAGACCGAATGAAGGATTTATCTTCAAATATTTTGCGGCATAGCAACCTCTAGAAATATTATCTTCATATAAGTACGTATCATCGCGTGTTATGGAGTCAGTCTTGCTCTAGTATCTAGACTCCGAATATAATTTGTGCTCCAACTAGTAATAGAGTCAATTTTATTCGTAGGACCAGATTGTAGCAGTTTCTAAGCATGTTCTGTTTTGACATCTGTCAAATTCCTTAGACTCAAATACTGACAATAAATACTGACTGTCCTGTCAAATATGTGGTTCATATTTTGACACTTCTAGATTTACTAGGTCTTGAGGCAAGTTTCAGAGGACTCGTAAACTCTGCTGTCGCATAACTCAGTACAACGACGAAGATCGCTTACCTTGCCTAATTCAAATAAATTCAACCATTTTCCGCTTGCTGCATTTAAATATAATGCTAAACATTCCAAACTGGATTACAAATCATACATTCGTACATTTCCTTTACAAACTTATTTGGAAAAGGACTGCTAATAAAACCCCATAGCCAATAAAATAACATCTTTCGCAAAACCGTGTAAACTAATTTTTCACTCGAATAAACCATCGAAATGACAGTAAATTGACTTGAAACGATCACTAATTGAAATATATGATCTTTCAAAACAAGATACAGATTCCAGTAATTAACACTAAACGTGCTGAATATGTAAATTTACGGCTACTTTAGGCCATACGGTCGGTATCAGACGTTACATTATATCCACCCGTTGTTGCGGTCAAAAAGTGTCAAAATCAATTTGCAATCATTAATTTTATCTCCTTCGGGTGGTTGTAATCATGTGCAGTGATGATCGTCCTCGTTTTCCAGCGGCTAAGTCTGGTGTTGCTGATGTTCTCTTACTTTGTTCCTTTTTTACACTTGAATGGATAATATTTGCTGCTGACCACAATTTCTCATTCGATTATCATATATGATATCATATGTGCATGTGGGTTGCGTGCTTGGGTGCAGAAATGATTAATAAAAATCACGGCACGCGTCTTAAATGATGTATAAAATGTGTAGCGCAGGAGTTTAGGGCTATGTGCATGTTTTAAGGATTTGCTCGTTAATATGTCAAAACGAATGTTGATAAGGTGGAGCATACCCACACTTGATTACATGTGGGTCCTATCCGATTTTTTACGAAAAGGAGACTAGAGTATGTTGTCCAACCCGAAATTAAATGCCTGCGTAAAAACATTCCAAATTTTCTAAGAGCAATGTTCAAATCTGTACACCATGGGATATTTTCTGTTCAAATTGCAAAAATGATGTAATTTGGGCGCCTTGTACCATTTTTTCCGTTGTATACCACAATATATAAAGTAACCTTATACCATAAAGATATAAGATTAGATGTTGCTTCATTATTTCTATTTTAGCAGGGGTTTATAATGTTAAATTCAAAAATTATTCGAGCACTACAAACTTAGATCAATCCAACCGTGGATGTCTAAGCCCTGGCATGGTATCAGCTCGGAATAATTCATAAAGCTTTCTATGATTCGCTTCTAAAACGATAAGGATTGCTACATGAGCCTGGCAAACTCCGACTCACTGGTCAACTTTAGGATGTGATCACCTAAAAGCTGCTTTTTGACACAAATTTACACACATTTACTGACATTTACGATTTTTCGAGCAAAATTAGTCTTACGTAGGCTAATTTACATATACCAATAAGAATAAACCAGGAAAATTTCCAAATAATTCATAAAGGTTGATACATAAAACAATAAATGATTATTTTGCTTAATTTTTTTAAATAGGCTACGCTACCATAACAAAAATATTTCCCTGAACAAGATAAATTCTTTTGATTTCTTACTCCAAATAAGTTAAAGAATTGCATTTGGGAATGTGGAAATTAATACTTTTTAGTTAAAAAATACCACATACTTTTCTCCTGAAGTTTCGGCTCACTCATCCTCTCTAATGATGGTCAAAAATGAGTGTACGAAATTGGGCACATCCTAACGAAATAGACATATGAAGTATTAGAAACTACCATAAGTATAGAAAGGAAAGGCTAAACAACTTTCATATTATCTTTTACGGCCGGTTCCACAGTGAAGAATTCGGGTTCTCAACGTCCTAATCAAGAAGAACCACAGGCTCACATGTTCACAGGTAGCATCAAAGTTAAAGCCAAACAATCAAAGGACTACCAACTTGCGAGGGCTGTTCAAAAAAAAATCTATCCAATTTTCCAAATTTATACAAATTATCTTCTTTCTTCCAAGTGACCTCTCAAAAGTTCAAATATATTTGGTGTTGCTTGGGTCCGCCGGGCTTTTTCGATGTCGAGGACGCGTTTTGGCTGTATGCAGCCATCTTCAGCTTGTTCTGATGTCCTTGTCGCGGTGTGCATATTTTTATAGATGCAACTTTTATTTAGAATTTTGACCTGCGACAACATTCAAACGAATTTCATCTCTAAACTACTTTTACCATCTTTCCTGGCATGGTTTCCACATAAACGGGAGATTATCTTTCTCGACATCCTCGCAGCGCGCCACTACAGTTTTGATGACCTCATGACAGTTTTTCAGTTCCATGCCCCTGAGCGGCAACTTGAGATCAGTTAACAGCAAGCAGTCGGGAAGCGTTGAATTCGGAATATATGGTTGTTGGGGTTCAAATCCGATGCCTTGAGCGTTTAAGAAATCCAGTAGAGTTCGAATAATATAAGGCCTAGCCTCCTTATCATGTATTGAAATTTCATTTAAGTTTATTCGGCTTAACTTTTTCTTTAAAATGTCCCGAAATTGCTATTAATACTGCTGCCTAACAACCTTCCCCAACCCTAAGGCCTCTAGAAGGAACAGTTTCGTGCAAAAAACTTTCGACATCAAAGAAAATTTTAACCATTACATTACAGGTGCTGCAACACAATTTTGCTTCTTTGGGATATGGAGAGTATGTGTTCTTTTTTCCATCGAGAACTATTTCATTTAAATTCCGCATCATAGTGATACATCGAAGATTGATCTTTGATTCTAATTCGATTCATTTCCATGTTTGCTTTCCCAAAATACCGTGATATAAGTGGTGACACATAGGAACATGATGTTGAACTTGATCTGGTTTGGAATCATCTGTCAATATCCGTCGCATGTTCAAATTATCGTAAATATAAATGTCTATATAAAATGTCTAGAACTGCAGAAAGCTCTCTAATAATGATTTAGTGATGTTTGCGAATAAAATCGTCAGCTGTTGCCTGTAGAACCTCGGTGTGAGAATCTGAAGATCACCCTTCGCGTGTCCCTTTGTCTCGTTTTCTATGTTACCTGTAGCGCCACACGTATTTCACTCGCTACGCCGCGCCGGTCAACTTGAAACTAATGGTATCATTGGCTTAACAAATAGATTACACAATGATATTCAGTGCTGCCATACTTAGCACGGATTGGTCTTATCAGGGACACTATCATAATTTTTCTTTTAGTGCTTTGTACCGATCCGACTAACATCATGGACGAGTTAAAAATGCTAATCCCAGCTTCACTGTCTTCTCCTGTGTTAGTTTTGGATAATTTCTCGCATTTTTGTATTGTTTTGCATCGGAATATCTCTTCACTGATTTTTCAACTTGTTCACAGTATACGGTCGCAATAATGGTCTGAGTATATTCAAACAATTCCTACATTACAACCCAAGAAAAATTTCACCCCAAATCAAGACTTGCATTGATATTAAGGATTGTCAAGTTGTAGAATTTGATACTTCTCAAGCAGAAACCAATTTATTTTGTTTTGTGCTTAATGATCCTATATAACTGACTTTATGCCTCTGAATACAATTTGTTGCTATAATTGTTTGACTCCATATCCAGACAAAAGGGATGCACAATTGGTACACAATTGATCAAGCATTGGCTCAGTCGGTTCAAGGAGAACCCTTATTTCTGTCCTTTGTTTCTATTTGACGAAGATGGTTCTAAACTTAGAATCAAAGGCAACAAATGTTCGATGGTGATTTTGTCAGCCATCGACATCGATTTCTTCAAATAATTTTTGAGATCGTTGTGATTTTACTCCATCTTGAAGATTTCTTTCAAAATCTTAATATCTCCGTAAGTATTGGTAATAATTTTCAATACATCGGGCTAAAGTGGGGTAAGAGTAGTTTTGCTGCCATTGGTTTAAACACCAATGCATAAAATAATGTATCACAATGATTCCTATTCCGGTGCAAAATAAAATAATCCTTTTATGAAAAAGAAAGAATATAGATTTATTTTTACCTTCGCTAAATCTCTAACTTGGCTCAATAAATTCGGATCTAAAACTGAGTTCCAAACTTATATTTAAAAGAAATTCTAAAGGGAAACTATGTATCAAAATTATTGTATCCAAAAGAATACTTGTTCCAGTGTTTCATGAAAAATAAATTTTGGCATCAATTATTCTTATAATAACTTTCAAGAATAAGTATCAACACTAAAATCTCAATCTAAATATTCCCGTCAGAAGTGATCTGAACTAAATCAAGTGATGTCCGAACATTATTAATTTATTTAAATTAAATGGGATATGAATTCCCTTAGCGATGCTTGCATGTCAACGACCATCGCCTAATTTCTATCTATTAAGGATTCTTCTCGCTTCAGGCAATACGCGGGCTCTATAATTACCCCCCCCCCCAATAATGCATCATTTGTTGATATGACTTTATGATATCAAACCCTATGTTACATGGGTCGCGCCTGAATATAGTCTGACTGTGAATTGAAGATAACTTTCATAGTGCAGCCACTAAAGTGCGCAAACACTTCGAAAAAGCCCAATCTAACTGTATTCAACTCCAATTTACCAGATGGATTGGTATTCGTAAGGAAAACTTTTTAAAAATAGGAGAGAGAAATGAATACGTGGAGGGATGCGCATTTACATTCTCTTTAATTTTGTATTCATACGCAATGACTAACCTATACTTTTTCACAGGAAAATTATTCTCACATGCATTGAAATTTAGAAAGCTTGCGGTCGGAATTCCTTGTACTCAACTACATAATTTAGTTTTTAAGCTCTCTAACTTGCAAAGCTCTGGTGTTCTGCTACAGGAGATATTTGTAGTTCGGACTGTGAGTGCTTTTAATGGTTACGCTATGACACTTTTAAATACGCTTCAGTGTTCCTAACAGAACTTCGCAGGATCTGCACGGGTCGAAACACAAATGGTATGGGAAACCGTGACTGCATTTAAGCCTCAACAGCATATGAACTTCATCACAATGATGAATTATTTCCATTCCTTGCTACAATGGTGAGTTATTTGATCATCCTGGACCTAAATTACCTAAGAAAGATGATCCACCTAGATTTTTGCTTTTTTGTGATTTGAAAAGCTATTTTCTTCCGAAATAAACTTTTGGAAACAAATTGAAATGCTGAGTCAAGCACTGATCCCTAACGCCTATACCACAAATTATTCTCTGTTATATGACTTCGCTGCCTGAACTGCTGGACATTTTTCCGCCATCTCTCAACTTAATTCACTCAACAGATAAAATAGATAAGATCAATGATCAAATCAGGTCGGGCCAACCTATATAAAACAACGTAGAAATTACTTTTGTGCAGAATTCAGTTCTTTTGATGTCATAACGGACAGTCTCTAACCTGGGGCGCACCGAGGGAAAATTGAAGAAAGCAGAATCGATGGGTGATTGCTAAGGATCATTTGACGCAAAAAAGATATGTTGCTGACTGAGGACTAGACCTGTCAAGGAGTAAGGAGAGTACTAATAAAAGATGGAATGGATGTAAACTGATGTGCAAGTGAATAAAGCAAAGAAGTCTAAAGAAAATGATGTATACGAATGTCGATATCTATTGTGTATTGTTGCAAGACGGACAGATGACTTGATTTACTAAACAGAACTCACTGAGTGTTTTGCAACATGTAGACTATGTGACGTTAAATGTAGTTGACAAGTTGAAAAGCTTGCAGTGCAACATTAAGTTTGTTGATGAGGTCGATGCGTGACTAGTTCACTTGATAAAAGTGTAGAAAAAGAATGTCGTAATAAAATTGTGTCAGTATGTGGATATTCATGTTGTGACAGATGTCAACTCGGACCCTATAGACTTGTGCTATGGGACATTTGGTGACGCAGGGGGACGCATAGATCTGAGCTACGACTTAGTCCATTCCGTTTTTGGTCCCGTCTCCTCGTACTCGAGGCTTTGAACAAGGACAATCAGTGCTGTGTGTCTAGAGTAAAAAGGGGATGCCCGTGATGAATATTGTCAGCCCGCCAAACGGTGAGAAGGCTCTGAAATGCGGTTGTTGTGCTTTCGAAGGCTTGAAAGTGGAGTGAGAACGTACCAATTGTATTCGAGAATCTGAAAAGGTTAGAAAAATATAGACCCAAGGCTGAAACTTATTTCAGATGCTGAGAGCGGCGCTTCACAAGTTGACTAAACCCCGTCTGTGGGGACCGTGGCATTAGGCTTTAACAACAGGTGTCCACGTAAAACACATCGACTTCATCAGACAGTCTCAATCAACCTTGGCTTAAAAAACTTTTGAATTCAATCAAACGCATGACACAGAGGTTTTCAGTGTCAGTATAAAAGGGGTATCAACATGTTACCCGATACATTCGCTTGCAATGACGCTGCCGAATTCGGATCATGTTTGAATCGACCTTAAAAGGAAACAACGGTTCTTCTCTCTATGGAAGTCGTTCGAATATACAAAATTTGTGGGATGCATGTTACCAATTTTCCAAGAACGATGTCAAAAACAATATTCATATATGCGTTGCTATGAATTTGCAAGAGTTTTTATGGGACTCCATTTTAATTATGCCCTACTTTATAGTATCTTTCAGACACCAGTTGAGATTCGGCAATTGTCGACCCCCATTACAATGAATAATCAGATTATATTGAGGATCCCCAATATTTATCCTAGTAAATACGGAGCCTGCCGATGTATGAGAAAATGCTACCCTAATGCACCAATTACCACGATACTCCTTCCAGGGCCTGGTTCATCCATACAATTGGAGCATTAGTATCTAACCATGGTACCTGAGTATAACTCCAGATTTTCTATTCGCAGAACAAGTCCCGATGATAAACCATACAGTAATATCTATCTAGTTCGGCCGCTATGAGTTGAACGGAGATTCTTGTTCTGGTGTTTTCATTAAACGTCTAAGGACCACGGACATGTAAATCCCATTAAGCTCACTGGAATCAGAAGTTAAACTCAACATGGAGGAGAAAACTTCTTCACACCAGATCTGCCTTCGCCCCGGAGAAATTCACTGAGACATTCACCCCTGTTTGTAGGTGAAAAAGACTCGTGGTTGTTTCTTTTTGCGGCTCATACATGATCCAAGAAAGATTGGATTGGATTGGCTGATTGGAGTCATGTCATGTCATGCAGTTTTCTCTATATCCTGGTAAGAGTCTCTTTTCTTTATCAACCATTGCTGAATTGACTGCAAATTTCTACATGCGGAAAAATTGTATTAATTTAATGGAATAACTCTTACTACCAGAAACACTCTGTCTCACCAAAAAATTGGGGCGAAAGCGATAAGGATTCCCAGTGATCTCTGTCGTTAGATGCTTGCATTCCTTGCTCTGTACTTACTGGCTTTTCTGACTTTTTGAGCACATCATCGTAACACACAGTAGTATCGAATGCAACAATGCTGTTAATCACGCTGATCAGCCAATCAGTGGCTGGACTAGGTGCTCGGCTTTGTCAGATTCCTTACAGATGGGTGTTCCCAGCATGTTACGTCTACGGAATTGACTGCTGTAACGATTTTAACGTTCATGGAGAGTACAGATGATGTCATAAATCAGGACTGCGACCACTTGTTTTGTATTCGTCATCTAGAGGCTATGATCCATCTTAGCTTGTTTCTTGTTTCTTGTTCCCTCCACTTGGGTTAATACTGATGCTGCTACTACTTCTACTCCAAAAATAAAAAATTGAAATGGTCAAATTTATTTACTTTTCTAATTTCTAATGCAAAAAAAACATTAAAATTTTTATTGGCTCAACCATTAAAGATGAAACCATTCAAATATTTTGCAACAACCAACATTAAATATATATTCCCAATTCGCAAACCCATTTCCTTTCCTTTTTCATATAAGCCATTTACCCGATGATCTTATCCTTATGATATTTATATGAATTTAAATCATGTCCGCAAGTTGTTGATTATGCAAGTCTCGACTGCATGAACGTCTGGTCATAATTCGTTGATTTTTGTCTTTTTCGTAACTAAAGGAACTTTTTGGAGTAGTTAAGATTCGATATGGTTAATTTATAATAAGTTATGATCGCATGAAATATGCACTATCGTATTTTATTTCAGCGAATTAATGCAAAGAATATTAAGTAGTATCCGCAATATCAAACGAACAGAAATCTTAATTTAACGATTGCGCTCGGGCGAATAAATAGGATTTGCATGAGGTGGTCAAATGTATATCTCCGGGTAGTTACAGTTTGAATATTCTAGAGCGCCCTTGATTCATCATTTTAGCTTGAAATTCAAAAGTGTGTTCGTTTTTCAAGTATTTTAGTGGTTAGAGCAGATAAGGAGTTCCGCAAAACAGTTTTTAACACAAAACAGTTCCTAAATATTTTCATAATTAAAATGTGGCAACGAGTAGGTTTTTATTCTGGTATAAATCTATTTACGTTCTGACAACTCCTTTCAAGCAAATCAGGTCTTAGTGTATGAGTTAACATTTCGTTGCCCGACACAATTTATTTAATGATTGAAACATATAAAAACGTTTAGTGTTGCTCTCTATCAGCGTTCAACTTCAGACAAACTTGAATTATTTTCAAGCAGAAACGTGTAACTTTTGTTTCGCCCATGTAATGCATTCGTGATTCCTATTCATAGAAATACTTTAGCAGGGCATAAGATATGGAAAAGTCAGAAAAAACTCTGAAGAAGGATATCCCGTATCTTGCAAGTGTTCGCTTTATCAAACGCTTGTTTTAGGCACATCCACTTTTATTTTAACGTAGGCAAACCTTCTAACAATGGCTGCCAAATAGTAATTTTGACGTTTTGTAATATTGTGCTTAATATACTTAAAATACTTACTTAATAATTTACACAAATATATTGCCTTCTTAGTTGGATCCCCCAAGTACTAATATTCTATTCTTATTTTGTTATTCGAAATCCGAAATTCGAAATCTTACTTTCAATTTTCGATTTTCTAAAATATTAAGAATCATTTCGTGAAACTGTGTAGAAAAATTTGAAGAAGAAAAAAAGATAGTGCATTATCTAGCTAACTAGGTTGACACGCGACACGTTAGACATCTATCAAAACTTTAAAAGCGTTTTCCTCGAAATTACATTTTTCAACTGACTGCAAGTTATTCTTCGGATCTACTCGGCCAATTTTAATACTGCTTAGTGCATTTTCTCTATTAAGGTCTTCTGTATGACTTTTTACCACATTTTTTAAAAAAACTTCGCATAAACGATTTGGAAAAAGAAATGAAGGTAACAAAGAGAGGTAACCAAGGATGCTTGTTTCAAATTTCTTCAAATATTCGCTTTTTTTGGAATTTTCGATTAATGGAGGCAATGGACACATGAGACTAATTCCTTTTGAATACCTTTTGAAATCCTTTTGAATTTTGGGTATTGAGAAGGACTTTTATTATGTTTCATTGGTACCACTTCCGAGATTAGCCTGCGTCAGGCCAGCGCCATTTATTTCACTTGACGCCAGCGTCAACTATCAATTTTCTAAAATTGTCATGTGTTTAAAGTCAAGGATTTTCCAATTTGAACTATAAACAAAAAACAGAAATATTTAAGATATTAAGTTCAAATTTATTGAAGGTGTAGTGCAAGCTTTACATTTTATGAATGAAATTTGACCGATGTCCGTCATGTGACCACCACGAGCCTGTTTGAAAATGAATGATAAATCCAATCGAATTAGATCGCATGAACGAGGTGGCTTTTCCATCGAATCATTCCTCGAGACAATATGTTCATAAAATTTACTTTTCAATAAATCGATTGTGAGGCTTGCTTCGCGGACAGTGGCACTGTTTCGTTAGAATAATATTCCAATATAATGTGCCAGCGTTCTCCACATATGGGTTTGTTGCTGACAAATAACGCATATTTTGCTTATTAACAAAGCCATTGAGCCGTTGAGAATTTGCTGGAAATTGTTTTTGATTTTTAAAAAGTTTTGAATCTAGAATGTTCCATCGTTTAGCAAATAAAAGCCTTAACTAGGATGCATGAAATTTTCATTCAAAATTCATTAATAATAACCAATGTACTTAAAAAGTAATTTAGGCGTTTGAATTTCAAACTTCATTTAAGCGCCATATTGCATTTGACAAACGTCGCGCACATCGTCGCATCGCATCGCAATTATTGTAAGATGAAGTATACAAATGCATGTTACGAAAAATGCTTGACATTTGCTGCGAGACTCTCGTCGCGCTCTCGTGTCGCAGTCTCGCACTATTGTATTTCGGCCTTAAATTTAAATCGATGCACTTACGCCAGCGATAATTCCTTCACTTCGAGCGCTATGACGTCTTTTTAGCAATAGAACGTTCCATGCAAAAAATTCCCGCTCAAACTTTTCGACTTTAGTACGTACAATCCGTCATGTTGGACGATTATTATAGCTGAAAATTGGAGTAAGCGCTCTCAAAGTTTTGACCACCGAATCAGAATTTCGTTAGTAATTTTTAATAATTTCCAAACGTTACTGGTCCGTTAGTTTTACCATCATGAAAAGTTGGCTTTAGTTAACGTTTTGACATTGAAGGTTCATTAAAAAAATTTATGGGTGCATTCATATTCAGATACGAAAACTTTAACTTTAACATTAAGTTTCATTGCTGTATCTAATAAAGCAGCTGAGAAAAGAAATCTTAATAAATTTTTTTAGTATAATTTTTTGGCCTTCTAGACTGTACTAGTACCTAAATGGTTAAGAAGTTTGTTTCATAGCGAAAATCTGATAACGATACTAAAGGTATTTCGGACAATACGATAGCAAAAGCTCCTAACAAGGGTCGAATAGAGACATTTTAGGTTCTTTTTTTTCTAAACCAAAAACCTGTGGAGAAATTGCTCCTGGAAAGTGCTCCTGGATTAAGCATGCTTATAATGTGCTGCCAAATTGAATCCAAAAGTTGCTTTAAATTTTTTTTAAGGCAATAACAGTTAGACATTGCTTCTACTGTATGCAATTCAATCTACCCAGAGTAAGGTTGGTTTTCACTTGTTTCATTTCTTTTATGAAGGTTTCATGAGTGTCTCACGAATATATGAGACAAAGACCTCATATATTCGTGAATATATGAGGAATATATGAGACAAAGACCTCATATATTCGTGATATTAATTCACACAATCAAATACCTTTGAAGCCTGCGTTAGAGTCTCGAAAATTAAAGGGCAAGATACAATACTGTGAGGCGGTGAGGTAGCGATGCGACTATGACCCGCCATCTCGCATCAATTTACAATGCCTGCGATTCGAGGTGTATCATTTTCTTACTTAAAAAGTCGAATCGAGTTGGTTATCTTTTTCATTGGATTTTTTTAAAGCTAAGAAGTTTTAATACGTAAGATTAATTGCAAGTAATAATATAACTTGTATTTTTTATAAAGTGCACTAATATTCGGATTAATTTGCCTGCTTGTTTATTACAAAATGTCAAACAAATTGACCTATGACATATGTCAAAACATCTGTATACTATTTTGAATATTTCTTGTCTCACATTGACCATCGCAATTTATTGATATAATTTATAGATAATGTATACAAACGCATAGAATGAAAACCGGTTAGTATTCACTGAGAGACTCACAAGACGCTCTCGCAATATTTTATCTTGGCCTTAAATGAGTGCTGGATTTACGCTATTTCGACACTAGGTATAGGTACAAGAATGGAAAATTAGTAGGAATTCATAATTTTTTCAAAGATACCACAGGTATCATCGTTGAATGCGTTGGCGGTCTGACAAATGAACCATAAATATAAAGGGCAAACATGATAAGTAATCTAACAAAAACGGACAGCTTTAAACATATTTACTGTAAGTTTTTCTCCAAAATTGCTATAAGTCCTATTGGTATGTGCTTCTTTGATGAATGTCGTATTTATTAGTATATAAATTATTTTTTTTAACATGTCCTGTTGGAACGTTTTAAAAAGGGTTACTTGTAAACGTGATCAAGAAAATAAATTCATTGGAAAATTAGTCTTATGTTTTCGATAATCATACAGAACTGCAAAGCTTTAGCTGTTGCTCTACTTGTTAGTTTCTAGGTCTGTTGCTACAGTGATGCATCAAAGGATGCTGATAATAGTTTAGACAATAAAAATTGTATTGGCACTGAACTGCATAATAAAATACGGAATCACAAAGAGTGCCTGTGTTCGGATTGAAAACTTGAGAAGGCAAGATATGTGATGCAGCTCTCAAGACTGAGCATTGAAGGCAAACAAAAGATATTTATAGTATATACACAAGCAGACAATAGAGACACTTACAGACAAGCCCTTAGTCCACATTGGCTGAATCACGAAGAAGCGCTAACACTCTCCTGCAGCATCAAGATGAAAGAGATGTGAACATAACATGTAGCAAATATAGTGAAACCATGCATATAAGCCAACAGATGTGTATTGAAAGATCACAATTTCTGGCTTTTAAAACTGAAAAGTTTAGAGGCATAAAGAGAAAGTAAGGCATTTTGTATGAATAGAAATATCAAGTAAATGTCACGGAACATCTCACCCCGTCTCCATATATCAGCTGTTTTCAAACACGAATGAAGTTCGGATAAATCGGAAGAATCCAAAAGGATTGACATTTTGCACTTGACAATATTTACGTTACAATACACAATATATATATTCTATTTGAATGGTGAAGGGAAGCAGCTTTGCCCGCACAAAGGAACTAAAACCAATGGACCAGTTTACTATACAAAATTACATAATCGATTTGTTAAGCTTCATTAAGATGTATTCCTCATTGTCAAGTACCAATGAAATACAGGTACTAATATAGCCTGAAATTTTCAAAAAATTCAAAATTCCCTTTTCAAAATCTACTAGAACTAAACAAACTATCCAACTAACTAATAAAAGTTAACTATTTTTTTTGACTCCTCATACTTTCAGGAATCAACTGCTCAGATTTTATAGAGGAATTTTGCAACAGACCAAAAGTTTTAGCACTATAAAGCTACGCATCTCCATGACTCGCGTTGACTCTTTCAGCTACTGAGACATTCTTATCACCACAATCCTTTATTTCGATTCATATTATATCTTTAGTATTCACTACCCCTTATTTAAGTTCACATTATACCTCCCCTATTCCCTTCAATTTTTGCACACCTTCTCAGTCGTCTTTTCTGTCGAAATTAATAGTAATCGTACAGAAAAGGCGAAAAACCGGGAAGAAACATTGAAAAAAAAGAACATGAAAAAATGAAACACAAAATGGTGATATGATTTTGTAATTAATGGAAACTAGCAAACTGCCGAACAAAGTGTCTTTTTCAACGTCCAGCAGTCCAGTTTTCATTGCACAATTTTCAATAATGGTTGTAAGACACTATTGAAAATATTGGGAGTTATCGGGAGCAATATAGGGGTTGCAATTACGAATTACGAATACGCAAGAAGAAAAGTCAGGAGATGATTCTCATGGCATTAATCGCCACTAAGAGCGCAACCAAAGAATGAAGTTTGCCGAGGAAACAGGCCTTACAAAGAATCGAGGCCGAGGAGGCCCTGGTTACTTACTATATTGTTGGCAAAAAATGGCAATTACACTACTGCTAGTGATTAAACTCGTTTTTCATCTCAATATTCTTTAAATAAAACGTACTCGCGAAACTATTGCATATTCTCGATATTGCATATTTTTATCAAATGACATTTGTAACCGCCAATCTATTTCCGGATCTAGAAACTCATTCGAATGACAGCTCGTGCATTTCGCCTATTTTAGTCTCTTGTCTGACACTTTATCACATTTTTCAATAGATTTACCTTGAAAAAATTTAGTAAGCTAGACGTAAAAAAGGTGTTTTTCGACTTTTTTTGTAAATAAAATCGAAAATGATATTGTAATTTGAGTTATAAATAAAAATTAAAACATAGTTTTATAATTAAATTTTTCATGTTTGACTATAGATCGCAAAAATTTCACAAAGGACTGCTTCGTCTTAAATTTTCAGTTGAAATATATTATTTAAATTGTGCCCCTTCCTAGATTACCAACCGGCAAGCCACAATATTTTTTTCTCACTTGACATAGTTTAGGACCTTTATAAAAAATAAGCATTGGCATATTATTAAATAAAAATGATTCATACGCTAAAAAAATTCTTCAACATAATTGAAACAATCCTTACATTATTCAATAAAGGCCCTGAGAAAAAAAATCTTAAAAAAGAGTTATTTTGGCACATTTGACCGTACTCGTAACGTAAAAGTGGTGGGAAAAAGGATCACTTTGTAATTTAGGGTTCACTGTGGTACTGGCGCACCAGAATAGAAGTATTTGATCAGAACTGCGCTTGACTTTCAATATAACTTCCTATGAGAATTCTATTTAAGCTAGATGTATTCGTGCAACCAAACATAATTATACGCGAAGCCAGTTCTATAAACTTTCTATAAACACATTTACCTTATTTTTCCGAAAAATATGTTATGGAAAATATGTAGTATAACTTTCGCAAATAAAAGACGCCAGAGATCAAGGATGTATTAAGGTGTGTATCAATGACAGGTCTTTTCCACAAGACCAGCAATTATTCATATCCTTGAATATCTAATTTGGAAAAGTAGCGAATGCGAATGCGAATGCGAATGCAGTAATTCAATCATCCACATCAAATTTTATTAAATTCACTCAACATCTACATGCTAACAAGAGGAATTAGAAAAAAATTATTGACTTGATTACTTAAATCGTTTCCATCGAATCTCAGTTTTTGTGCATTTCTGCCTCTAGGTAAATTACTCAAAAATAACCAGTAGCTGCATGTTTGTTTGGAATAAATGTACACTGGGAAACGTATAAATCATCGCTCCCATCTCCGACAAAAAAAAATTTTATTGTTCCTGTTTCTAAACACATAAACTCTTCAAATAAAACTGCAATAAAATTAGAGTTGCAGAACTTTTCAAACAAATTATCATGAATCTTTGCCGGTATGACACACGTATTAACATTTCATATGCAAAGCACGTTCCATCATCATCTCAAGATTGCATAAAATCCGATCACGAACAAATTATTCATGAATCAAAATTCGATAACGTCGTCTTCAGTTTCGAGGTTCCTTCCAGCAATTTTTAAGTATGCACAAAATTTAACCCGTTAGGCATCTTGATGTCTCATCTTATCACCATGAAAGTTTTGCAGTGGCTTTACGCCGAAAATCAAAGTTCATTTCTCCGAAATCAATCTAAATATAAGTGAATGTAAAAACAAAAACCCATGAATCAAGAATTGCTAACGTAAACGGACCTCCCTGCACCAGTGGTTATAAAAAATAACTCAATAAAATGACGCGCCGCTTTTGATCTTGACAGCCAATCCGCAGTCGGATCAATAGTACGTGTTCAATCTCTCCACACCCGAACGGTGGAGAAGTTCGCGCCGCGGAGACAAACGAAAACTACACTTGAAATTCCAATGCACATAAGACACTCATGAAAGAGTCACTTGAATACTAATTAGAAACTCATTTCGATCGATTTTCTGATTGACTATTTTGAAAAATATTTATTTCTTGAAATGTATCTTATTGCTCATAATATGAATAATTTAAATCAAATGCGTCGCTACGGTGCAACAATGCGATGCACAGCCGCAATCTCAACTATAAAACCTTATTTTGATCTTTTTCTTCTTCTCGATTGCAGGAAAAAAATGGCGATCACTGACGCCACAAGACCGACGACCATTTGTGGAGGAAGCAGAACGGCTTCGTGTGATTCATATGACGGAGCATCCCAATTACAAATATCGACCTAGAAGACGCAAGCACACCAAGGCTCGGTCTTTGCAAAACGGCCAACAAGGAGGTGCGCAACAACAGTCACAATCTCAAAACGTCCAACAGCAGCAGCAGCAGCAACAACAACAGTCCACGCCAAATACTCAGCAAACCCCCGACCTGCCGTACGAAGGAGATGGTTCCAATAGAATAAGTCCTTATGCGTATAGTGCGTACTATGGCTCTAATAATTCAATGCATACCCCGGAATCCAGTCCCACACAGTCCCCTGAGCCCAACAGCAGAAAATGCAATGATATAAATCCCAACCTGCAAGACGTTACGTCACTACCAACCCCCGAAATGAGTCCAATGGAGCTGGACAAGGATAGCTACAACTTGTCTGTCGAAAAGAAGAAGATAGGATATTCCACGGACTATAGTCACGTGAAAACTGAGAAACTTCCTCCTACCTATAATTCAAATTATAAGAACGAGAACGATGTCATCAAACGGGAGTACTCCAATTCAGGTAGCTATGACATGAGCGCAGAGAAAAGATATGCGTACGAAGGAAATGGCTGCGTGGACAAACGGCCATTCCTGAATGCGTCCACTTGCCCCTCAACTACGATAGTTGCTGGCAAGGGAATGTACGTGACTTGCACGAGTCGAGGCATATTGGATCAGGGACATATTGTCAGAGGAACTTATTATCCACCACTGCCTACCCCACAAGATCACCAAAATTTAGGAACACTTCCAATCGCTGCGTCTTCAGCTTCCTCATTGATCCCAAGCATTTCTAATATGACATACTCCCATCAAAGCGGAAGCCACGCTAATGCCACTGCATCAAATGGTCCTCACAACAAGGACAATAGTGGAACAAACGGTGCTGTGCACTCAAATGAAATTTCCATGGAGAGCTATTATGGCACAACGACTGTGTCAGCTCCAGTTGCCACTTATCCGTATCAATACAAGGACTACGGCAACTACCAGTCACACATAATGCCTTCTTCGATGTCCGTTGAGGAAGTTGTAGATGTTCGCGAACTTGACAAGTATCTGAAATATCCTGATACTAATCACAATTTTAACGATTACGAATCGTACCATACCAATCATATGTACCATCATCAAGCCCAGATCATGTCCTCGACGAACTCATCTTCCGCCTTGCATTTGCCTACCTCGCACCATCATCCTCATCAAGACTATTACCAGCACTACCACCAAACTAACTCTGCTCTAGCTTCAGCCAATATGCCTGGTGGTCAATCTACGATTGCCAAAATGGATGCGATGATAGGAGCTCCACTTGGAGCAAGTTATCCCACAATGATAGGTTACGATCCTGCCGAGCCTATTAAAGACGACGAAATAAGTAATATTTTGGCTGGAGTCCGGAAAACATGTTTCAGTAATTAAATATTTCGAAGCAGTTGTGCCGTCCTTGGAAAAAATAGGATCATGACAAAAGATATTCGGTCGTTGGAGGTTGTCATCAAATCGAAGAAATCCATTCCGATTTTGATCCTACCCCTTTTTACAATAGAAATGAAATCATCTCTTGAAATAATACAGGGATGATTGTCCTGATATAAAAACAACTCCTGTAGCATGATCAAATCATTTTGACATAGAGGGCAGACGGCTTCAACAAGGGCTAGTATGAAAATCGATTCATGTTACCGTTCGTATTCCAACGGTAACATCATGTAGGATAAACGCCCAAGTAAATACCCCACACAGATTCAAGCGTGTAACTAAGAAGCACCAGAGAATTACCATCCATAAGGACCAGTTTAAAAAAATTCCAACTCAGTAACCCTCTGGTATAATTCTTACTACAAATGCTTGGCTTAGACAATAAAGTTTACTAGTACGTCATTGTAACTGCACGACAGTAGTCTAAAGAAAATTTCAAAAAAATAAACAATTGCATAAATGAATCAAGTAAGATCCTCACTTGTTAGATAAGCATACGTTAGAGTACAGCAAATAAATATTTCAATACTAACATTAAGTAAAGCTTTAAGTCAATCATACCTACGAGGAAATCGTGGAAAATAATGTAAAACGATTTTACGAACTCTGAAATAAGTTGAAAAATCGTTTAGAACTTTTGAAAACACGAAAAAACATTTCCTTTGTACATATTCAATATAATATGAAGAAATTCAAAACAAAAAAAAGGTTGAAATAATTGTAAAAATAGATTTTAACTAGCGCACATACTTTCCACCACGATCTTCTATTACTGTAATTTATTTGGTAAGTTGAGCTCTTGCAATTGTCCTAGAGTAAGAATTAAAATTTAATAATATAGAAACTAACAATAAGTATGTTACAATGTAACAAATTCAAAACAAGTGTGATTTTGCTTTTACTTAAAAAAATGTTGTTCAATGAGTTTTAGTAACAAGACCACATGTGCGATTTGTGTGTGTTTGTGCGTGTTTAATGTTTATAAATATTTTGTAAAATACAACAGACATTATGTAGCAATATAGCATTTAGGTAAACTTGAAAAGTTGAAAAAAATAAAACTATTTTGTTAAATGAATGAATGCTTTCTTTATGCTTCAATCATGTCTGGATAAGGAAATTGTCGGGAAAATTTGACTACCATAAAAAGCTGCTTTTGATTTCCAATGAACCAGTTTAAGGAAAAATTCCACTGATGAACAGGCAGCCAATCCAACTTTGAATCTGACACATGCTCTGCTGCGCTTTGACAATTCGGTTTGACACAGTGCCACCACTGACAAACGCTTCTACATTGAATAAACTCTCAATCAAACGTACATTCCAATTTTCAACAGGTATTGGTATTTCAAAGCAAAACTTCTTGGAGATAGGACCTCAAGACGAATTATTTTAACATTTAAGCTCGGAAAGCTACACATTCCGATCTCTTCACTCATCTACGTTGTTTAATTTCCAAGCTTTTGTGCAAACCAAGACCCCACAAAATAATAGGCCCGATAGCCCCTACCTTAGATAGTAGTAGTCCGTACTTTTGTAGCGCAGGAGACAAAATGGCAGGACCTATAAAAACTCCATTGAGGAAATGCCATTAACGAAAAGTCTGATTTTCTTCATTGTTCGGCAACTTGTAGCACTAAACAATTTACCAAACCAATTCCTTTTTTCTTTTCAACTGCGCTTGCGTCCGGCGTAGTTGGATTGACGGTACTATTGATGGTTACAGACTAACGTATTTTGTGGCCGTTTTGACGTTTCGTGAACAAAATAGTAAACCTTCACATCAATCATTTGTCACACGCTCAGATATCCTCTAAATACATTTTCTTTGCAATACTGTGCGCAAGTCTTCTACGTCTCCAAAAGTCAATCTATACGCCAGTATACTGATAATATCGTTACATTTCTCTGACAGAGTTCTTCCCCGCAGTCAGACAAACCTCAAAACTCTCATACAGTCTGCGACAGAACTATTTGAGTGGTTTTGGAGTGTGAAAGTGGAGTGGAATTGTAAGTATATATATCAAAATAAGTGGAATTTCCTATTTCATTGACATTAACTTATGAAAAAAATGTCTAAGATGGCGACCATTAGCTACAATACACAACTGAAATCAATTATTGAAGTTGGAAGCATCCTGTAGACACACTTGGCGACGTGTCTCGTTTACTTCTCCAATCATCCGCGCCCTTAGATCTAGCAAGTTTTGCAGGTGACTTTTAAACAATTTTTGCTTAAGGTATTCTCAAAGAAAAACATTGCATATCCTTAAATCGGGTTACCACGCAAGACACCCCACATCACCTTTCTAAGACATTAGATGCACGGAAAAGATTTCTCGGAAAGCATCAAGAAAATTTCGAGCTGTGTGGATCGTACCCTCTTCTTTTGGAACCAAAAGTCTCTTATCCTTCTTCTTCAACAATCACTTTCGATCGGGGCTGAAGAAAATTTTACAACATTGAAGCATAATACCCGGGATTCACGGTGACGCCTCGCTCTTGGAAGACGTACCGGCCTTTCACGTCAAACCGTGATACAACGCACCACATCGTTAGTTACGGAGAATGTAGTGGGTTTTTGTGACTAATTTGGGGTTGTTTTCTGTCCAAATGCGATAATTTTGTTTATTCACAATCCCGCCTGGGTGAAAATATGCCTCGTCGCTGCTGAAGAATGAAGCTTCAGGAGAAATAAAACCAACAATTATCAAAGGGATGGAAATTCGAATCTAAATAGATAATACTCCTCATACGGTAGTTTCATTTCTCCAATGTAGTTTGGTGTTATCGAAGAGAACGTCTTGACGATTGCTGAACTGCTGCGCTCACTTGATCCACATTTTCGCATGTTCTTATGGATCTTCGTTGGCTGTTGGTAACTATTCTTGGTGTGCTATCAGTTTCCACAACCGCCGAATCCAGGACCGAATAGTGTTCAGAGTAGGAGTAGCATTATTACGCGTAATGTGGAACCGTCACCGAAAAACTGTTTGCGTCGTAATCACAGATCTGTTGTTTTCATCAAACAGACGCACGGTACGGTAGGCACGATACACTCCGGTCCGAACATATTGGGTACTGAAATAGAGATACCGAAAAAACAAAAGATGGCCTAGGGCAACTACATACCTTCACCACCGCCCGAACAACCTCTCCATCAAACGAATCAATGGGTTCTCAATTCTGACAAGTCAGTTTAATTATGGCCATGCCTTTATGAAAGCAAATGTAGACTTCCAGGCGTTTTATTACGTATTGTCTCGGTATAGTTAAAACAGATCCCGACACAAAACCCTTTACATCTCTTAAATATCCTTGTTTTATGGTCCTTTATCCCTTTTTTATTGCTTGGAATTTTCGTTGCATTCTGCATCCGTTTTTCGTTCCAAAATTATTTTATGAGGTTGTTGGCACAAGATCGATCCTTTTTCACACATTTTATGATTTTAGGAAAAAACGTGTAAATATAGGAAAATAAATAGGAAAAAATGATTGGGGAGTGTCAAGGTGGTTTTAGAGCCGGACGATCAACTACTGACCAACTGTTTACAGTTAGGCAGATCCTTGAAAAGTGCTAGGAATTTAACATCGACGTCCACCAAATCTTCGTGGACTTTAAGCAAGCATACGACAGTATTGATCAAGTACAAGTACTGTACCAAATAATGCTTCAGCTTGGAATCCCAGCGAAGCTAGTCCGCCTGACAAGAATGACAATGGCATCAACAACAGCACAAGTCAGAATCAATAACCAGCTGACTAATGCCTTTGAGACAAAGGTAGGATTGAAGCAGGGCGATGGGCTGGCTCCACTGCTATTCAACCTAGCTCTAGAATACGTCATACGGAAACTACCTGTGGATACGAAAGGAACACTACTCTACAAATCGAGCCAACTGGTAGCCTATGCGGATGACATCAACATCCTGTCAAGATCCTTTTCATCTGCCAAGGAACTCCTGCTCAAACTAGACCAAGAAGCGAAGCAGGTGGGGCTGCAAATCAACGAGTCCAAAACAAAAGTCATGATACAAACCAGGAGAAATACCCCCAACCGGCAAAACATAACAATCAACGAATTCAACCTGGAAAATGTGGACGAATTTACATATCTTGGCTCCAAGCTAGTGAAGGATGGTAATGAAACGGCGGAAATAAAGCGTAGAATTCAGCTCGCCTATAAAGCGTTCTACTCAGTTTTGGGTATTCTGAAGGCCAGCTTCATACATAGGAAAACAAAGCTGCAAGTATACAAATCTGTGGTAAGACCTGTGTTGTGCTACGGATGTGAGACATGGACCCTCACTCAAGCTTCCGCAAACATACTAAGCGCTTTCGAAAGGAGGGTCCTAAGACGAATCGTGGGAGCAACGCAGGAAGGAGGACAATGGCGAATTAGGTACAACCATGAGTTGTACGAACTCTTCGACGAGCCAGAAGTCTCCACTGTGATAAAACTGCGGAAGCTACAATGGGCTGGCCATGTGCAGCGAATGAATGACGGTCGGATACCTAGAAAGGTATTTGTCGGAAAAACTGAGGGACGCAGGCCAGTGGGAAAGCCAAGAAAGCGCTGGTCCGACTCTGTAGACGAAGATAGCAGCACGCTACTCGGATCCCGAAATTGGAGGACGCGGTCGATGGACTGAGACAACTGGAGGCGACACCTACGGGAAGCCAAGGCCCGAAATGGGTTGTAGCGCTACAACGACGACGACGAAATAGAAAGTGGTAAAAGATGAAATTTTTATAAATCGCTTAAGAACCGAATGTAATTAGGCAGTAAGATTTTGAACGTGAATTAAATAAAATGTATCTTTGTTGAAAGACTTGTTTTTTCTTTGAAAGGAATACTCACAGATAATTGTATACATGCATAGGGAATTCCTATCAATTTTCGATTTTTCTGCCATCTAATAGCACTTTTTAGTGGTTTATACTTCGAACAAGCTCCTGATAAACGATCGCCGACCGAAAAAGGGAAAATTTAGAGAAAATTTATTAGGATTAAAGTTTCTTACAATTAGCATTTAACAGTATGCATTTAACAGTATGAAAATATTTCTTCGAAAAATACTTTCAGCTAAATAAAATAAATAAAATATACATTTGAGCTTCGCTGTTATAAAAATCCTCACAGGGACAGACACAGAAGTCACTAATGATGGTGAAATTCAATGCAATTTTACCCCTCCTCCCTCTTAGTGAAAAAGCTTCAACAAATACCTACAGTGTATCCTAGATACATCGAAGAATAAAGGCTAAGCGAAAATTCAAGTCCAAAGTAAAATGTTAAAAAAGAAGACAAATTGGAATAAAATTACAATTGCTGGTTCCAAGACATATAGCAGAATACAAGCATGTCATTCAACGGATCATTAGAATAACCTCTGTGAACGCAGATCAAAGGAGCAGATTCCGTATACCCTATAAACTGTCGATCTGTACCAGAGAGCCTAAGCGTACTGAAAATTCGGATCGTAGAAATTTAAACTAGAAATCATAATTGGTAGCCTTTTACGCGTACCTTACCTGGAAAATTAAGCAAAAGACAAAGCCAAATAATTTATGACAATGAAGTGCAAGCTTTACTATAGAAAAACAATTGTTTAAAGTTTAACAACAAACATTCACCGACTAATACTCCACTTGGCAGATAATACCGAAGAAGGCAATATATTGGCCTACAAAAATAGGCAAAACATTGGAAACGAGCTTATCACAGCCTTGAAAAAAAAAATTGTTGCTTCTGTGAAACAAAATCGATCTCATAAAATTATTTGAATTAGAATATTTTTACAAATGGAAAAGTTCAAAAGCAAAATGACTTGATATCAGGACTCAAGTGCCACTAAGTTCATAAAATTCATATCAATCATATTAGCTTTTCCGGCACTCTAAGAAGCCTTCATAAAAAGTTCTCTCTTTTGTGCAGAGCCGAATCAGGACTAAAGGCTTAAACCTAAGGATATATCGTTAAAATTTAAGTTTAAGTAGTAAACAAATTAATTGATACCTATTTAACAGACCATTCCTAGTTTACACATACATATTTTAATCGATTCCAAAGATAAATGTTTTTGAAAAAATCAGTATCTACTTGCTCTGATTGAATTCAACCATCATTTGCATTGATTACCCTATCGAAAAGCAAATATTATCAAAGAAAAGATGCGACCCTGCAATGTTTTAGCCCATTGATGTTAAACCTTTTACTGCAGCATGTTCACGTTGACGTAGTTTTCGATCCTCATCTTTCTGTCCAGAAGGCATTAAATGTAAAAGCTCATCGGAACTGCTTTTGGGAAAATCAAAGCTTGGACCCGAGCGGCAAGAAATATAGAACACTGACATTTTGAGTCTTGTATAAAAGTACACGACCTATTACCGAAATGATCGTGTAGACGCAACTTCAAAGCAGCTTCCGAAACGTTTTACCGATTGTAAGCTGCATCAACTTTAGTCGCCATCCTAGATGAAATCGATTGAACAGCATCCATTAGAACTCATCAGAACTGGTTTTGGATCCTGAAAGGCATAGGTAACTACTATAAGCGCTGAAAGCATAGAGAGCCATTATCCAGAAAAAGAAACGAGTACCTCATGAAGATAGTGAGCTTTGCAAGGTAGAGAGCTTTTAAATGGTAAATGACTGAGTGGAGGGATCACGATGGTTGGTATTCGAGCCTAAATGTAAGTGTGAATCATGTTCCCAACGTCTATGTGAGTTATTGTGTATAGATACAAGAATTAAGAGAATGTTAATATGTATGACTCCGCATCTTCGTTTTCATGTTTTATCTCCAACAAGTTTTTTTAGAACGACCCGTGTGTTTTAAACTTGATATTGCATATTGTTAGATTGGAAGTTTTTTTCAAGTTTTAGCGCCAGGACTTACACGTAACTGCATCTTATATGTTACGTTTTGATATTTTATTATCTTTTATCTAATCGACTCTAATGTGGTATTTTAAAAATTTATGGTATTGGAGTCTGACACAATCCTTGATATTATGTGACATCTCATTCTCCACGCTTTTGCAGTGGAGAAAAGTCAACCCTTTAGATTTAGGTTTCGAGAGAACATTAAGCACAAAATTGTCATTTCTATCGATTCTTAAAAGATTGCAGCGAGTGCTCTTTGTTGGCCAAGTATACTCCAGCCTAATCCAGCTCATGATCAAAATGATTTGCCCGAAGTATGTTGCCTTGAAATCTACACTCAGATATTTCCATTCAACTTAGGATTAAAGTACTTTGAAAGATACAATGAACCCATTTGTCTGCTCAAATTTGAAAGTACTTTGCCCAAAGGACTTTCATAAGCTTATTGCTTACCAGCTAGACTTAACCAATAGGGTTTTGGAAATTCTTCATTATTTATTTCCAGTCCAGCCCTGTTACAAGTTTCTCCTTAGCAGACTTACTTGCGAAAATGAGAGAGATATTATCAGCATACACATTTGAGTCAACTGGAAGACCGTCCGGATCGTACCCAATTTCCTACAGAAATATTTTCAAAAATACTTTGTCCCGAATCATATAAAAGAAATAAAAGAAGGAGAGTGTCTCGCTTGTAGGTGGAATAATCCTCCATTAATAGGGCATGATTCCATTTTTATCACTTCCCGAAGCAATTGGTATCTGCGGTGCTACCGCCTCTTCACCAGCAACAGAACTTAGTAGTATAGAAAGGTATGGCTCCGGTTGACACTTGAAAAGTAGATTGTTAATTCTAGGGGCTTAATACAATTCGTATCACAAAGCAACTGCCTTGCAACCTTCCTCCTATTTTGCGGAACAGATGTTGCTTTTTCGAAAATTTTATTTTTCTCAGAAGGCGACACAACGTTATTGACAAGTTTATGTTTTTATGAAGAGATATCCTCAGTTTTGGAGTTAAACATGGCAGGATAATCTTATAAGTCATTAACCTGATTCAGAGACATGCGAGATATAAAATAAAAATAAATAACTAAATAAATAAAAAACTAAACTGCCTATTGGTTGGAAAGCCGTCTTCACCTGCTAGGAGCAATCTACTACAGAGATAATGACTGTAAACGGCTTACAGTCTTGTACTTCAGTGATGGAAGGATCGAACTGATCTAAAAGTGTTTTTTTAATGGCTACCGTGACGTGAAGCACTTTTTAAGCCTCAAACTGTGGTTCAAGTGTAAGGGGTTCGGAGATTCGTCTCAGTGTCTGAAAACTCCTGCTGATGACCATGATATGAAGTGCAAATAGGCGGTCTCAAAAGACAGGCTCTTACACCCAGAGGCGAGTTCAAGTAATACCTATTTGAATTTCCTCCCGAGCTTGAGCCGAGCTTTTGCAGTCACCAACATGTTGAGAACTTGCTTTTGTACTAATCTAGAAGTTCATGCACGTTTCTTTGTAATGTAAGTTCCAGCAAACGATGGATTTAAAAAAGACTGACAAAAAAATATCTCAGGACTTTTGGGCCATCTCATACAAGCAACTTTTCCCACAAGTTCCTATAGCTAGATTTGATTTCGCGCGAAAATATTGTTGCAGGACCATGGAACACTGAAAGAACATATAGTTGTCAAATAAACTTTGCTCTCTTCATTTAAAAAAAAATCCGTTACAGGGAGGGTCAATAATGATTTGAGGAACTATCTCTTACGCGGCCCGTACTGATCTTGTTATGGTTAATAGGAGCAACGTGAACCATCAGATATGCATGAAAGAAACTGTGCAGGACCATGTCGCGCTTAGCGTACTGGAACGGTGAGAGAACTCTGTGCTAATAAATTCAAAGAATTCATAGTGAATTATTTATAAGGAAGAGTCTACGAAGGAACAAACTCAATCTTTTCAACGTTATTCCATCGTGATATAGAGAACACAACCAACGAGGTTTTTAATACTTTAGCAAAATAAAATAAAACAAAGGACTTATCAGTGAAAGCAACATCATCATAATTCATTATTTTTCAGGTAGCGCTGAATGAAAAGAAAGATTGAAGCGCCTGACTTACCACATACTGATCACAGTAAGTTGGTAAGGGCAATGTACCGTGTATCAGTACGAGTAGGATTCAGATTATCAATGTGAATCTGATCACAAATCAGGCCCTAGTGGATGAAAGAGTGTGAATTCGTCTCGTCCATAAAAAGACCACTGTATAACAATTGTTTTGTTTTTGTTTGGGAGGTGAAGGCTATTTACGCCCTGAGTGTTGGACTCTCGCTACCGGACTACCGACTAAACACAACCCCTGTCATGCCGCGAACCTAGCCTGGAACTGTTTGTCACATTATTTCTGACTAGGCCTCATTAATCATCGCTTAGCGGTGTCTCTCTTTCAGCACGGATGGATAGGAAGGAAGAGAATTGCTTTTATAGAGATCCCCCCTCCCTCACCAAGCGATCCATCATGCTTTTCTTTGTAAGAAGTATTGTCCGTACGTAATGCGAAACAGAGTTCCAATTGTCTTTCGATTGCATCATTTTTCCCGTTACATTTTCTGGGGAGAGCACTCCTATTTTCTCCAAGAGATGCGAACGGGGTCTTGTCCATCTGGTACACGTAAAAAACGTGTGGCAGGCGTCATCCGTGGTCACCGGGCAGAACACGCAAGTTGGGGATCGTGACTTTCCCATCTTATACAGGTAAGACTGAAAATACCCATGACCACTGAGTCGTTGCGTCAGGTAATAACCAGTCTCCAAATGCATTCTGTAGAATCACGGCCCTAAGTCACTAATCAGCCGTGCGGTCCACCTGCCTCGCGTTTCGTTTCCCCATATTTGCTGCCACAAGGTTAGGGTCCTTCTCCGTTCCTCTCGGCTGACGGTTTCTCTTGCCGACTCCCCCCTACGTAAGTATACGCGTTTCCGTTCGTCTGCAAGTAACTTAATAGGAACCACCCTCGAGATTACCAGCACAGCAGGTTCAGAGACAGTGCGATATGCAGCCGCTATCCGCAAAGCTCCTTGCCTCTGTACCTGTACCAGACGCCTTCTGTGCGTCTCTTTACTAAGAGCGTCAGCCCAAAACTCGGAACCATACAAGAGCACTGACTCCATTGCACTCATCAGTAGACGTCTTTTGCTCGAGTTTGGTCCCCGCGTGTTTGCCATAAGGCGACTGAGAGCTGATACTCCCACAGAAGCCTAATCCGCTGACGCTCAAACCTGCTCGAAAAACTCATCATCGAGCCAATCATCAAGCCAAGGTATCTGATTGATTCTTTCGACTTGATGATCATTTCTTCCATCCGAACCGGAATAACACGAGGGATCCGCTTCTTGGTGAGGACAACAACCTCGGTCTTTTCCAGCGCTAGGCTAAGCCCATGGTCTGTCATCCACTCGCTCACTCGACGTATTACCGCATCCAGTTTGAGTTGCGCCTGTCCGACAGTACGTCCGGCGACTAGTACTGCTACGTCATCTGCGTAGCCAACCAGGCACGACTCACCCGGTAACTGCAACCTCAAAAGCTCATCGTACGAGACATTCCAGAGGTCCGGACCCTGAACGGAACCTTGCGCCACCCCTGATGTCAAATCAATTCTTTGCCGGCCTCCCAACGTGTCATCCGCGTAAGATACCTCGGCACCCTGAAATATTCCAAAGCACGACGAATATCTATCCATCTAGCAGAATTTATAGGCATTTCTCACATCGATTGTTATGAGCAGTACTATTCGTCTCGAGTGGTGATTGTGGGCTTCTGCCTGCTGGATCGCACTCACTGCCTCTGCTATTGCATTGTGGATCGACCAGCCCTGAAGCCGTACTGCTAAGGAGACAGATCCCCGACAGTTCGGATTGCCCTTCAAAGTCTTTCTCTATTGCCTCTCGAGCACCTTCCCAGCAGCGCTCAACATAGGATCCGATATGAAGATGGTTGTCCGGCGTTCCCCTTCCACTCGTGGAGCAGCACGAGCCTCGCCTCTTTCCGGCATCTGGAAACGTGCCCTGCTGCAGACAGGCATTGCAAGTGGTGAGCAGCTTATCAGGACAAATTTGATGTGCAAGCTGTATCACTTCCGCTGGTATACCGTCTGGCCCTGGGGCCTTTTGCGATTTTAAAGCTTTTACCGCATCATCCGGCTCGATGGCGGTAAAAAGTGGGCATTCTCCTTGCAGCTCCTAGTTTCCACATGACAAGCTTGTAACCCAGCCCCATATAACAATAGCGTAAGTACATACAGCAATAATACACCTGGGTGAATTCCCTCTGACATAGATAGAAGAATCACAGGCAAATTTATGTTTGCATTGCGTATTAATATACAAGCTTTAATTTTTTGGTTTAAACAAAATTACCAATTGGATACCCACCAATCCTTACAATTTGAACCGAAAACTCGGACATTTTGTCCGAGCGTGTAGAATAATATATGATAACACACGTTGCCTAGTAGCAAGATCTATTACACAATACCATAAAGACGGTAGCATATTGAAGTTCCTTTAAAAATAGTAAGCTTATACCGAAATTCGAAAACTCATTTAAAACTGGGATCCTTTCATGTCAAACGATCAGCCCGCCATTCAATTATATGCTTAAAGCATAGGTTGCTCTTTCAGACCTTAAGCAGAAAAGACCCTTGAATTGAAAGCAGCATATCTGCTTAATGGGTAAATACATCTTGAAAAACATTCTCTGGTCAATAACAAAAAATGGGCTACAGACTAGCTTTTCAATGAAAAACGAAAAGTTAATATGGCTCCCTTTCACATAAGTATAAGGTAACTGACCCGTTAAGGCTATACAATTACTTCGTTGATGCGCCCTTTCTACGTTCGAATAAAAGAACACCAATTTTAGTCATAGCATTAAGAAGGCGTTCGATGCGTTTAAACACTTTTCTTAAAATGAATATTCGTCAAAGTTAAGCGTGAAGCGCGTAAAGGACAAAAATAAGGTTTCACTCCTTTTTGTGAAACATACACACAGACGTGTATGACAATTCAGCTGTGTCGTACCTCAGAACCATGGTTGGGGCCGGCTTTTTGCGACATTAATGTGCTAAGATAACATGAGCGACAGAAAAACCTCGGAAACTTTGACGTTTCAAGTATAAGCGTGGTGACTTACCACTCTCGCAGCAAATATTCCACAACGCTTCGTGTAAGTAGTCTTTGTGCACATATCTTACAAAATATCACTCATTTTTTCCTTAGACTATCCCCTCGTGGCCTATAACTTACAAAACTCCCATAATCATTTGTGTGTGGAGGCCACCAGGCCTATAAAGTGCGTGTAATTTGACGTGAGTCGAAGATATAAAATTTCCCACTTACAGTATTCAAGCTGATCGGAATCTAACGGCAAACTACTGTCATCATTTGTCAAAGGAGTGAGTCGAGAAGTTGAGATAATTCATACATGTTGGGTGGGAAAATTCACAGAACCCGAACCTAGACTGGCCTCAAAATATTCCCTCCTGCGGACCGGAGAATATACTCGTGGCATATTCTGGCATACTCGTTTTCCTTTCTTTGTGGTTACATGGGTAGATTTGTTGCGTGATCACGATTATTATGGTTTTTATTATTACGCTTTTATTAGTTAACGCTTTTTATTATTATTATTGTTCTGGGGTCCACTTGTTGGAATTTAGCATAGGCCAGGACTCGGCCCTTAGCTCTCCATGTGTAGTACTATTGTTTACAGATGGTCCATCCTGTCGTCCTACAGAAGCCAAGGAGTTCTCCCAGCTCTGTGGTCGCCAAGTGTTCCAATTCTGTTGCGCCAGTACATCTCAGCCAAGTAAGGCGTTTCTTGGCCAGACTCAGGCAATCTAGGAGGAAGTGTTCTGTACTTTCTTCCTCCTCGCCGCAAGCTCGGCAGGTGTCATCTGTTTGGATTCCTATTCGTTTGTCGTGTTCACCTGGAAGATTATGGCCCGTTAATACTGCCACCAATGTTCTAACGCCAATTCGGTTTTTCCCTAGGAATTGTTTTGTCCTCATTTGATTAGGGTGATGCCAAAGAGCTCGGCTTATCCTGCAGTCGTTCCTGTCATTCCAAGCCGTATCTGTCTCTTTCCAGAGGATTACCGTTGCTAGTGGCACTTTAATTGTGTCTATTCTAGTGGCATTTTGGTCGGCTGATGTAGCTCTCGCTAGTTCATCGGCTCTTTCGTTTCCCTCTACACCACTGTGTCCAGGGACCCATGTCAGTTTTACATTTACTCGGTTTGTTGCGGTTTTGAGAGCCTGCCTACAATCATCCACCAGTTATGAAATTACGCGGTTAGAGGCAAGCGCCTGCAGTGCCGACTTACTGTCCGAGAGTATTGGTATACTTCCATTAAGGTTGTTTGTTGCCGCTTCTATAGCCGCTTTTATTGAAAACACTTCCGACTGGAAAACTGTGGTGTGGCTCTCCAGTTTATAACTTCGGTTGAGTTGTGGGTGATCTGGAAAAAAGATTCCGGCGCTGCTTCCCTCATCCGTTTCGGAACCATCGGGGTAGATAATAATCTCACTTCCAGATATAAAATCCTGCACCGTTTTCCACGCTTCTCTGGTCGGAATGTTGATTTTGTATGGAATTGTGTTGTCCAATATTGGTTGAATTCTATCCAGCTCCCTTTTACTTGACGGGGCCATTCTCTCAATTTTTTTCAAAATGCATACGTGCCCCGTTTATGTGTGGTTAGATAACCCATATGTGGATTTTAATCTGATGCTCGCAAGTGATGCCTCTCTGAAGATGAATTTGTCGAGTGGCATGAGATTAAGGATTATCTCCATTGCAGTAGTTGGCGTAGTCCTACTGGCACCTGTGATGCCAAGGCAGCACATTCGCTGGATCTTCTCTAGCTCTTTTGCAATGGCTTTCTTTTGTAATGCCTGCCACCAAACCAATGCCCCATAGGTAGTTATAGGCCTCACAACGGTTGTGTAGATCCAGTGGGCAATTTTGGGTTTTTATCCCCAGGTTTTTTCTACTAGTCTTTTCATTGTGAAGAGCGCCGCTGTAGCTCTCCGTCTGACTGCTCCTACGTGTGGAGTGCAAGTTAGTTTACTGTCCAAGGTTACTCCTAAGTATTTCACCTTGTTTACTAAGCTGATATGTTTTCCGTCAATGGTCGGGGGTGAAATTTCTCCGGTTTACGGCGCTTTATGTAAAGCATAAGCTCGATTTTGTCGGCATTGATGCGCAGTCCGTTTAGCTTCGCTCACTCAAAAAGATGTGAGAGTGCGGTCTACATCAATTCCGACATGGTTTCCGGGAACTTTCCACTTATCAGTATAACGATATCGTCAGCGTACGCTATCGTTTTGAAACTCTTCCCGTTAAGGTCTACCACTACTTGGTTAACTGTGAGTACCCAGGCAAGTGGTGATACTATGCCGCCTTGTGGTGTACCCCTATAAGTCCATTTATTCAAGGTTACGCCGTTTTCCTCGGCTGTAATCTTCCTTTAAGCTAGTAGTTCCGTCATCCATTTAGTAAGATATAGGTCTATTGCATATCTTTGGATGGCTGCTACTATGCTCTCAGTTTTTACATTGTTGAAGGCTCCCTCGATAATAATGAAGGCCGCCAAGGTGTAATCTTTGATGGCAAGGTTCCTCTCTATTCTGCTAACTACTTCGTGTAGTGCCGTCTCTGTTAAGCGCCGTGGGAGGTATGCGTGTTGGTTGGGGCATAGCTCTGTTATGTTCACGGTGCTTTTTATGTATCCATCCATCAGGCGTTCCAGGGTTTTCAACATGAAAAACGTTAAGCTGATAGGTCGGTAATCCGTTGCTTTGTAGTGGCTAGCTTTTGCCGGCTTGGGTATGAAAACTACTTTTGCTTCTCTACAGTCCAGAGTAATATAGCCTTTGGATATAGAGGCTCTATATATTTTCACCAAAATCCGTATTATTGTGATACCCGCTTTCATAAACATGATTGGATACACTTTGTCGGTTCCTGATGATTTGTACGGTTCGAAGATATTAATGGTCCAAAGGACCTATTTTTCGCTTAGCATTTCTTTTAGAGGGGTTGGCACGGTAAGGAGTCACATTGTTTGCTTATTCTGTCTGCTCATCCGTTGAGCCCGGAAAGTGTTGGTTTAGTAGGAGCTTGACACGTTCTATGCTGTTTATTGTCCACGATCCGTACTCCTTTTGGAGCATCGTGTCCTCATGTGGTTCGCTTTTCAGAGCCCTGTTTAGCCTAGTTGTCTCGTTTCCTCCCTCAATATTGCTGCAAAAAAGATTCCAGGATTTATTTTTCTCTCTTCTTACAGCTGTTTTATAAATTATAAGATTTCGGTTAAAGTCCTTCCAATCCGTATCTCGGTTTGTGAGGCGAGCAATTCTGAATAATCTTTGAGTATTTTTTCTGATCTCCTCCAGTTCTTTGTTCCACCAGCTTACCTTTTTTTGTTTGACGGTGGTCCGAGAGGCTAGGTGAGTCACATACTCTCCAGCCGTGCAGGTCCACCAATGCCTCTGTTGTGATTAGAGTAACGTCAATCACTTCCGCACTATTTTTCGTTATAAAGGTCGGTGTGTTACCCTTATTTGCTAAGTTGAGGTTTGTAGTTATTAAGTAATTGACTAACTGCTCACCTCTTTCGTTGCACTTGGTGCTTCCCCAGAGTTCGTGTTGCGCGTTCGTATCGCATCCGATGATGGCTCGCTTCCCCCGTATATGCTCCGATAGGGTGCGGAATTCGGTGGTCGGCATCGGAGAGTCAAATGGTAGGTTTGCCAAGGCCAGCGTTACCTGCCCGTCCCTTCCGTCGAACACTGCTGATGTAAGGTCCATATTGCTGAACTGCGGTAGAAAAATTAAATTAATTTCCTTCCGACAAATATGTAGCTACGGATTTTATTTACCCCGCTTGTGCTAAAGATTTTGAATTGTTTTGCACTGATTGCAAGTATCTTTCCATTAAGTTGGTCAGGCTCTTGTATCAGTGCTATGTCGGTGTTGCCATCTGCTAGATGTTTAAGCAGGTTGGCTGTTGCCACCCTGCTGTGGTGCAGATTTGCTTGGGTCGACTGCATCAGTTATTCGCTTTTGCACCCAGGGCTCGGTCGCCTTTGCTTTGGCAGTCACCTGGGTAAAGACAAAACTCAGTCGTCCGTTTTTGATCTTTAGAGTGCTAACGTCTTCTTTTCGCACGCCCAGTACCAGGACCATGCTTTTGTTGGCGACTTCTTTCTCCGCGAAGAGATGCCACCTTTCCGTTTCATACCCCGTATTCTGTAGTTTAAGCGTCTCGAAGGCTTCCTGCGGTGTCTGCCCCGTTTCGGGTATAAATACCTTGACGGTGCATAACCGCGGTACCTCCTTTATGGGGACGACTAAACTCTTCGTTCAGAGTGGTGTTTACCTTGGCAACTGCAGTCTTCAGATATTCTAGAGACTGCTCGTCGCTACAGGTTACAGTCAGATGGCCTGGAGTCGTTTTCATTCCTCTGAATGTTGGGAGTTTTTCTGGTTTGCTGCGTAGGTGCTCGAAGAGGTCCTTCTTCAGGGCGGTTTGCAGCTTCGCGAGTTGATCCTCTTGGATCTTATCAGTTTCATTGATGAAGTCTATCACCACTACCGTTAGCGCATCGGTTGCGGCATCCCGATAGGACTTCCTCGCCAGAGTTTGGGGTTCGGGGCTTACCCTCTGTTCCTTTTTACCAGTGCCTTGGTTGCTGTCATCCGATCTCATCCGCTTAGGTCCGGTTTTACCCTTTTCCTTTGCGGTTGGGGGTACAGCTTCCTCGGCAGCAGCAGCCAATTTCCCAGGTTTCCCTTGGTTGGCTGCCGCTTTTTGGCTGGTGCCAGGGTTCGTTGGGAAGCTCTTCTCCCCCATTGTATTTTGACGCTTCAGTTTCCCTTGCGCCTTTCTTCTTAGCATTCTGACTGATGCTTCCGTCTTCCCAGTGGGTGCGGTAGCTGCCATTGCACTTGTTTTGTTGCAGTCACTCGTCAAATGCACGCCCTGCTCCCTCAGCGTACATTTCTGGCCCAATAGCTCTGGGTAACTGGTGCTTGGTGCCGTCACGCCAGTTTTCCGGTCCCCGGAGATTTGTCCCCCTCGTATGCCGGGTACTGAGGGTACTTCTTCTTTTTGGACTTCCATATTTGTAGTTTGGTTACCTCTTCGCTGCACTTTTCGCCCTTTGCCTAACTGCTAGGTTGGATCCAAAGGTCCCCTGCAGGATAGCCGCTGGGTTCATTGGAGTTAGTGGACCCCCTCGCCACGTTAAGGCGGGTAACCGTGAGGGGGAGTCGAACGCTTAGTATAACTGCTTAGCAATAAAAAAAGACCTTCTTTTATGCAAGTTTTATGCAAGTTTTCTGACTAACGACAGCTTAAAAAAAATATTAGCAAATAAGGCATTCAAAACCATTAAACATTAGTTTTTTAATACATAAATCGTACATTTAGATGTCTTTGTACACTATTTTTAATGGCATGCAAATGTTTGACCATGTTTTTTCTTAGAGTAATCAAGAAACTTAAATTCCCTGACGCACTGCATTGTAAGAGTAGGCTCACACTTACTCAAAATGATTAAGTCTACAATATTTTAGTGTTCTATTAATTCTACAAAACTTAAAATAATTGACAAACCAATTTGTAAGTTGTAAGTGAAAATGGATAAATTTATCTACCAAAAACTCCTAGAATTGGTAAACTATTTTGATTCTCCTAAAACATGCATAGTACATTTAGTATCAAATTAAATACGCACGATCACTTCAATTACTTAGTGTGCACGGGGTAAAAGTAAAATTGTGGAGCTTGAACACCTGCTCATTTCGCTCTCTGATACGAGGTTGAGAACTTGTCAAATTCAATACGAAATGTGACAATTCATATTTATAAATTCCAAATTTTGTTTGGTAATTGGGTGGTAATAGTCTGGCAAACTACAGACTTATTAATATTTGTTACCATTGTCCTTTGTTGTGAAACTTTTTCCATTGGACTTACACTGTTGTTGTGATTTTTAAGTCATGTTAAGTTGATGTAAATATGTGGAAGTATTCCTCAATTGAAGGAAGGAAATTTTCCTCAAAGGAAGGGCAATCAGTCCCGTGTCTGGAACAAAAACTAGAAGAAAAGCGCAACCTGCTCAACGACTAATCGGCACCACGGGCTTGGGGAACGCCTATGAAAGGCTCCTATCAGCCCCCTCCATTCGATGAGGTGCATATCGTGGCTAAAACGTAATGGATGTAGTTTCGAAGGCTTGGAAGTATGTTCACCATGAGCCAGTTCGGGGGGAAGTTCGGGCAATGCAGATAGCTTAAATAAAATTGTGACCAAGGACTGACACTTGTTTCATATCTTGATTGGTAGTGGTTGACACATTGTTTCAACCCCGCCTGTGGAAGCCATGTTATAAGCCTAAACGGCAGGTGTCCACGTAAAACACTTCGACATCATACCCTTCCTCAAACGTATGTGGGGTCGGTATCCCCCACCCAAAGACTGAAGAGATTAAGACGAAGTCCAGACTCATCAGCCCCCTGCATCATCACATATCATACAATAAATATTAAGATATGAATGAATGTCTTTCTTATATAGCAGTTTTAGACGGTTTTCTTTAAAGTATATGAAGTCCACTTTCTGCGCGGATAAGTATGAGGCTTCCAAACATGTTCTTCTAAAGAGTGTTGGTTCATTAATTCAATTGTTTATCAAATTCTGAATCTAAAATATTTCCCATGATTGCAATAAACTGTTCATTATAATCTTTTTTCAATATTATTCCTTATATTTATTAGAATTGTATCTGCTTTTTCACAATAAATTCGAAAAAGCAAGTATTGAACTGATTTCTTTTAATTTATTACCAGAAAAATATCTAAAACTCAGCGTGAGCCAAAGCTTTCCATTATGAAACTAAAGATTCAAATAATTTAAAGTGGGAATCTTTGAGCGATTTTTTTATCTGAATCATGTTAACGAAAGAGATAATTAGAACGATATCTTTCAAACTAAATTATCTTCAGAGGTACGCAATGAGAGATTCAAAATATTTAGAGGTACCTACATTCCAATTAATTTGAATAAGGCTTGATGTGTGAGTTATCCTAACAAACAGTCAATTACGCCTGCTTCGTGGAAATGAGATTTAGTCATCAGTTCAATGCAAGCTGGCATACTTTCAATAAAATCTTTCAAAATCTCAAAGCGGATATGATGAATACTTGGCTCGTAATTAAAAAAAATCCAATGACCCCGAAATCTCATTTAAAATACATTTTAAATTATTCAGTCTCCTGAAATTGGCACACCACAAACCTTTTAGGAACAATTTTCAGAAATATTCTTCATTTTCGTTCATTTCCGTTTTTGATCTTTAGAGTGCTAACGTCTTCTTTTCGCACGCCCAGTACCAGGACCATGCTTTTGTTGGCGACTTCTTTCTCCGCGAAGAGATGCCACCTTTCCGTTTCATACCCCGTATTCTGTAGTTTAAGCGTCTCGAAGGCTTCCTGCGGTGTCTGCCCCGTTTCGGGTATAAATACCTTGACGGTGCATAACCGCGGTACCTCCTTTATGGGGACGACTAAACTCTTCGTTCAGAGTGGTGTTTACCTTGGCAACTGCAGTCTTCAGATATTCTAGAGACTGCTCGTCGCTACAGGTTACAGTCAGATGGCCTGGAGTCGTTTTCATTCCTCTGAATGTTGGGAGTTTTTCTGGTTTGCTGCGTAGGTGCTCGAAGAGGTCCTTCTTCAGGGCGGTTTGCAGCTTCGCGAGTTGATCCTCTTGGATCTTATCAGTTTCATTGATGAAGTCTATCACCACTACCGTTAGCGCATCGGTTGCGGCATCCCGATAGGACTTCCTCGCCAGAGTTTGGGGTTCGGGGCTTACCCTCTGTTCCTTTTTACCAGTGCCTTGGTTGCTGTCATCCGATCTCATCCGCTTAGGTCCGGTTTTACCCTTTTCCTTTGCGGTTGGGGGTACAGCTTCCTCGGCAGCAGCAGCCAATTTCCCAGGTTTCCCTTGGTTGGCTGCCGCTTTTTGGCTGGTGCCAGGGTTCGTTGGGAAGCTCTTCTCCCCCATTGTATTTTGACGCTTCAGTTTCCCTTGCGCCTTTCTTCTTAGCATTCTGACTGATGCTTCCGTCTTCCCAGTGGGTGCGGTAGCTGCCATTGCACTTGTTTTGTTGCAGTCACTCGTCAAATGCACGCCCTGCTCCCTCAGCGTACATTTCTGGCCCAATAGCTCTGGGTAACTGGTGCTTGGTGCCGTCACGCCAGTTTTCCGGTCCCCGGAGATTTGTCCCCCTCGTATGCCGGGTACTGAGGGTACTTCTTCTTTTTGGACTTCCATATTTGTAGTTTGGTTACCTCTTCGCTGCACTTTTCGCCCTTTGCCTAACTGCTAGGTTGGATCCAAAGGTCCCCTGCAGGATAGCCGCTGGGTTCATTGGAGTTAGTGGACCCCCTCGCCACGTTAAGGCGGGTAACCGTGAGGGGGAGTCGAACGCTTAGTATAACTGCTTAGCAATAAAAAAAGACCTTCTTTTATGCAAGTTTTATGCAAGTTTTCTGACTAACGACAGCTTAAAAAAAATATTAGCAAATAAGGCATTCAAAACCATTAAACATTAGTTTTTTAATACATAAATCGTACATTTAGATGTCTTTGTACACTATTTTTAATGGCATGCAAATGTTTGACCATGTTTTTTCTTAGAGTAATCAAGAAACTTAAATTCCCTGACGCACTGCATTGTAAGAGTAGGCTCACACTTACTCAAAATGATTAAGTCTACAATATTTTAGTGTTCTATTAATTCTACAAAACTTAAAATAATTGACAAACCAATTTGTAAGTTGTAAGTGAAAATGGATAAATTTATCTACCAAAAACTCCTAGAATTGGTAAACTATTTTGATTCTCCTAAAACATGCATAGTACATTTAGTATCAAATTAAATACGCACGATCACTTCAATTACTTAGTGTGCACGGGGTAAAAGTAAAATTGTGGAGCTTGAACACCTGCTCATTTCGCTCTCTGATACGAGGTTGAGAACTTGTCAAATTCAATACGAAATGTGACAATTCATATTTATAAATTCCAAATTTTGTTTGGTAATTGGGTGGTAATAGTCTGGCAAACTACAGACTTATTAATATTTGTTACCATTGTCCTTTGTTGTGAAACTTTTTCCATTGGACTTACACTGTTGTTGTGATTTTTAAGTCATGTTAAGTTGATGTAAATATGTGGAAGTATTCCTCAATTGAAGGAAGGAAATTTTCCTCAAAGGAAGGGCAATCAGTCCCGTGTCTGGAACAAAAACTAGAAGAAAAGCGCAACCTGCTCAACGACTAATCGGCACCACGGGCTTGGGGAACGCCTATGAAAGGCTCCTATCAGCCCCCTCCATTCGATGAGGTGCATATCGTGGCTAAAACGTAATGGATGTAGTTTCGAAGGCTTGGAAGTATGTTCACCATGAGCCAGTTCGGGGGGAAGTTCGGGCAATGCAGATAGCTTAAATAAAATTGTGACCAAGGACTGACACTTGTTTCATATCTTGATTGGTAGTGGTTGACACATTGTTTCAACCCCGCCTGTGGAAGCCATGTTATAAGCCTAAACGGCAGGTGTCCACGTAAAACACTTCGACATCATACCCTTCCTCAAACGTATGTGGGGTCGGTATCCCCCACCCAAAGACTGAAGAGATTAAGACGAAGTCCAGACTCATCAGCCCCCTGCATCATCACATATCATACAATAAATATTAAGATATGAATGAATGTCTTTCTTATATAGCAGTTTTAGACGGTTTTCTTTAAAGTATATGAAGTCCACTTTCTGCGCGGATAAGTATGAGGCTTCCAAACATGTTCTTCTAAAGAGTGTTGGTTCATTAATTCAATTGTTTATCAAATTCTGAATCTAAAATATTTCCCATGATTGCAATAAACTGTTCATTATAATCTTTTTTCAATATTATTCCTTATATTTATTAGAATTGTATCTGCTTTTTCACAATAAATTCGAAAAAGCAAGTATTGAACTGATTTCTTTTAATTTATTACCAGAAAAATATCTAAAACTCAGCGTGAGCCAAAGCTTTCCATTATGAAACTAAAGATTCAAATAATTTAAAGTGGGAATCTTTGAGCGATTTTTTTATCTGAATCATGTTAACGAAAGAGATAATTAGAACGATATCTTTCAAACTAAATTATCTTCAGAGGTACGCAATGAGAGATTCAAAATATTTAGAGGTACCTACATTCCAATTAATTTGAATAAGGCTTGATGTGTGAGTTATCCTAACAAACAGTCAATTACGCCTGCTTCGTGGAAATGAGATTTAGTCATCAGTTCAATGCAAGCTGGCATACTTTCAATAAAATCTTTCAAAATCTCAAAGCGGATATGATGAATACTTGGCTCGTAATTAAAAAAAATCCAATGACCCCGAAATCTCATTTAAAATACATTTTAAATTATTCAGTCTCCTGAAATTGGCACACCACAAACCTTTTAGGAACAATTTTCAGAAATATTCTTCATTTTCGTCGTCTCATTTCGTAGCATCGCTTTTTACTAGTCTTATTTTTCCCTCTGAGTACTTCTTCACCTTTCTTCATGTCAATTGTCTTGTAAAATTAATCATTTCGTTAACGTGCTCTGTCGACCGTAAACGTTGCTGTAGAATGAGTTGCTTCGCGTGTGCATGATTTTTAAACAGGAAACATATTATAGGTGGAAGGACCAAATCGCCCAAACAAAATTTCGTTGTTTAATGAAAACAAAAGCCTAGAAACTATGCAGAGAAAATGTATGAATTTTCGAATTGACTACGATCAATTTGATTGAATTTTCAAACAAATGTAGAAACGATATTTGTTATTACCTTAGCTTAGCTAGGAAAGTGTTATGCATAGGTCAAAACTCGATTCCATACGCAGAATGTTATCGGCGAAGAAGTTGAACGAAGCATGTGGAAAACTTCAGCAATGGGGGATCGTCTTCACCACTGCTTCGATTCGGAATCAGTCAAGCGAGCACCCACTAAACGTAGGGGGACTCCCATCCATCAACCTAAGTAGCACCCAGTCAGCTAAGTTCCATCCATTTTTATGTGTGAATTTCCACGGACTATTTTCTCCCGGCTGCTTCGCGAGATCGTGTTTGTGTGTTTTTCTAGACTCTTGTTTTTCTTTTCAGTCAAATCGCACATTGGCAGTCACTGAAATGTTGATGCTAACTTTTTGAAAATAAAATTAACGTTGAAATTTGCAAACTTTGCTAATTTTTGACCTATTTGCTTAAATTTTAAATTAGTTTTTAAACTAATTTTTTCAATTATTAATTTTTTCTAATTTTAAATTTAAAAACTAATTTTTAAAAGTACCTCTGAGCATTGAAAAGTAGGAAATACGCCCTTCAGTCAGAGCCCTTGCATTTGAACGAGGTGATTCCTATAAACATGTAGGTTCCTTATTTTATTATTTTGGTAGGGTCGTTTCACGATATTTTGACGAAGATGTGGTTGGTGTCCTCTGATACTCTCACATGCTCACGTGTAACATATTACCGAAGTAAGTCATCTTTTAAAAAGTGAAACATTTCTAATATTCCATGAAATTCATAGGAAATGGTCAGCATATATTGGGTGGTTGCATTGAAATTGTCGGTTTTGGACATAGTGAAATATGTAAATTATTCGAATCAAAGGTAATATATTTAATCTTGGAAATGGTTACCATTGGCATCTTTGACACGTTGCCAACGTGAGGGTAAACAATATATTCCTGTTTGATAAAAGTCTCTGTCTCGCCCATCGAAGAAATTTTCTAATGTTATTTCTAAGTCCTCCCAGTTGGTGAATTGTCCTCGCTCCAGGATGATCGTCGTCTTCAAGGCTGTCATCCTGTGCGGAATCGGGCAAACCATCTTTGAGCCATACGTTCTGACACAATATAGTCCCCAAATGCGTCACATATCCTATGGGCAGCCGTTGCTGCATTTGTCCTTAATTTGAACTACTAGTTGAGAGCACACCTTACTTTTACAGTTTCAATTACCATCTTTACACTTCAATATTTTCCAAACGACTTATTACAGTTAAATCACACTCGACCTTTTATAATGGCCTACCTTTCAGGTAGGTATACGGATTACGGGAAAATGACCTGACGTTCTGGAATAAAGAGGTATACAGATGAGTCATCCCTAAACCGACACTTTCACTGCAACCACCCAATAGTTATAAATATCAAGAGGGACATCTAACCTTGGAAAGCCAACTCGCATTAATTTATATATTTTTTTATTTTTAGCAAGCAATTTTAGCAAGTTAACTTATGGAAGACGTGGATGAGAAGCGGTTGGCGAGTTTTCTGAAGCTCACCTCGTTAGGTACCTTGTATGAAATTTCTTATTCCGTCAAGAAGTCGAATAATGTTTGTTACAACGGCATTTTGTTACGCTTTCCGTTTTGTAGGCGGCATGAAGGAAGAATAAAATAAATAAAATATAAATAAGTAAATAAAAGGGAGCAAGCATGATAATTTGTTATAATTGAAATAATTTTTTTTTTGAAAAAATTTTTGATTTAAATTTTAATTTGCAATCATAATATTTTAAGTTATAAAAAAAAAGCATACGAATTAAACTGAAAGCTTTTATAATGTGATTTAGATGTTTAGTAACATTAAGTTAAATAATATTAAACGAAAAACAAAACAAAAAAAGTCTGAGTAAAAAAAATCCATTGATTTCTCGGAACATGTTTTCAATCAATATAATTCACTTGTTTGTTGTGATCAACTACCTTTAAGAAGAAGAAAAAGTAAATGCTAAGGACAAGAAAGAAAAAGTGAGTAGAGGATAAAGTAAATAAAAATGAAGAAACATTGAATAGAGGACAAAGGTAATATAGCAGAAGGAAAAAATGAATAGAGTAAATAAAAGTAGAGTCAAACAAAAAAAACATTAAGAAGAAAAGAAAGTGATAAAAACAGAATGAATATATATTATCCTGTCCTATATCCTTTGTCATTATGCCATTTTGTTAGTTTTCCTTCGTATTCATTTCGATGCCCAGATGATGAGATAAGTGCGTTGATTCTTTTGCACCAAATATTTGTGGACTATAGAAATTGGCGCTTTTTGTAAGATATTTCAGTGTTTCGTCTAATCAATCGGAACCATTTTTGTGCCAGACCGTGCTTTGCCACGGCCTGGCGCAAACAATTTTCATTCAGCCTTGCCCCGAAGTGCTAGTGGAAAGTCAAATTATAAAAAAATTTCAATTTTTTTACTGTGTAGCTCAACCATCTGAGCAAAAAACAAATATTTTTTAATACCCGATTTCCCGCTTTAAAAAGTTTATTAAGTGCCTTTGGGAAACTCGAATAGTCGATCATGTTAGAAAACTTTTTTGCCACATTTGCAAGTTTTGTCCTTAAATAATATGCGCGGTTTTCTTTCAACTTTCACGATTGTATCAACGGAAAATGGGGTAAAAATATGAGGAAATTTTGCACTTAAATAATAAATAAATAAAAGAAAGCAAGTACGATTATTGGTTAAAATTAAGCTTTGTTTAATATTTTAATTTTCAATCATAATAATAAGTTATAAGAAAATCAAAGCAAATAAAATAGAAGTCAGACTATAATTATTATAATTATTGAAAGCATTTGTAATTAGATTTAGTAATATTTCGATAGGCAATTATTAAAAAAAGAAAAATAAAAAAGTCTCAGTTAAAAAAAACAATTAGAATTTCCGGAACAAATCTTCAATGAATATAATTTCCTTGATTGAACTACCCTTAACAAGGAGAAAAGGTAAATGTAAAAGAACAAGAAGGAAAATCGAATAAAGTATAAAGTAAACATATGAAAAGAAGAATAAAGAAGTGAATAAAGTATAAAGTAAATATAGAGGAAGTGAATAAAGTAAAAAAAATATATAATAGAGGATAAGAAGAAGATTAAAAAGTGATTAAAGTGAAAAGGATAAAGTACATACATATAGAATAGAAAATAAAGTTTAAGAAAAAGTAAAGGAAAGAAAATAAAACGGCCACTTAGTAAGTTGAAGTTCGTTTTGGTGTTACCGCAGGCCAAAATTAACTCTGGGTAGCTTGGGTCCGCCGGGCCTTGCTTCGTGGACCGGCGGACCCAAGCTACCCAGGATTCACTTAGTAAGTTGTTTGTGATCGTGGAAATAAATCAAATAAGGTGTATGAATGAGCTCGTGTGCGGATGCATCACACTTCTCCAAAACAAGCTGTGAATACAACTGTTATAATTTTTATCATACTGATCAGCGGATGACGGAAAATTGAATACGAAAAGAAAGCGTTTAAGGATGGTGTCTGTTGGTGTTGACTGATTGTTTAAATATCGTGAAGACAGATTAATTTGCGCATCAATGGACGGAGATCGTTTGTGGCGGCTGCCAGTTAGTTATATGCGAGGGAACACAAGACAATACCTTCGAATTCCAAACGAAGTTAAGGATCTAGTAGAAGAAGACGCTCAGGTGAAGTTCCGAAATCGAGCTGAGATATAAACGGCAGTAACGGAACGGTAAAACCGGATGTAAGAGGCAGCATAGGTGGTCAGAATCATCGCAGCAGGACTAATTCATGTATATTGGCTATCTTTTTTTACTTACTTGTATTGCATGATTACATTTGCATTTGCATTTTTACATAATTTTTTTTTCATTTGTATAAAATGAAGGACTAAGATTTTTCTGTGTGTGTGATATGCAAGAATCAGGGCTTTCATAATGTCGTTAAAAAAACCCTCACACGCCCGCGCGGTGAGCTAGTCGTTTAAAAGTACCTTCCTTTGGCCGCCATTATGCGGCCTTTATATTTTCAAATAACCATTTCTCCCTAACCTTGTTATTTCTCCGCTGCAAGTGCGACCTATCGGTTGCCCCTATTATTATTATTATTGATTAGCTTCAGTTGTTTTATTCTTTTGAAAATACACAACAACTGTTTTCACTGATGCAGTTGTTGAGGTAATCTTTGCAGCGTGTGTCGTTTCTCAATTTCGTAAACCAACGACAAAATATTCTACTTTTATCTTCTCGACATATCACCGCATATTTCTACAGTGCGTCTCCTCGCCGATGGTTTCGGCTTATTCTGGATTGAACAAACAGAGCCGTTCGAGCTGGTTCTTGATGTCTTTATTACGTCAACATTCCGAAATATAGAAGTCCTTCTAATGTTGACGTTATTATAACGTCACGAACTGGTTAAAACGGCATCGTCTGTCCTAGGCAGTAGTCCCATTCCGGAGACTTGCTTTGCGTGTTTACTATTCGATACAGAAAATAATTCTCATTTTGAATTTTGGAGAAGTTGTTCCCTCGTGAAAAAGGGCGTTCAAAGTCTCTTGGCTGGCGATTATACAAATTCCTGTATGCTCTTTTTGCACTCATGGCCTCGAGACGGTTAAAAATTGCTTTTTGAGTCACTTCCAAGGTTTCATTGACGTCAAAGTTGCCACTTTTAAAACGCCGGTAACCATACTCACATGTTTTTATTGATAGAGTATGCCTGGAGAGCATAGTATAGTTTCATTGGAGAGTATGCCTCCTTCACATCGCAGTCGATGCCCTTCAGCTGCACTTTTTCCAAGTTGATGCGAAAATTCAGTGCTTCCTGCAAATGGTATTTCTTTGGCGAAAAATTAGACATAGTTGGAGATAAAAAATGGGGGCTTCTTACGCTTTTCCGAAATTTAAATTTTAATCAACCGGTAGGTCTTCTTAATGAATATTTTAGAAAGATTGAAAAACCTCAAGCTGGTTTCTAACACGCATCTCTGCCGCTTCTCGTCAAGTGCCAACTCACAGGCTGGGACGCATCGATTAGCTTAGTTGGATGTCGACTGGTTATTTACTAGTTATGAATATTGCTCTACAGCTTCGAACTTCTTCTATATTCCAAATTTCCTTTTGTCTGGCTTTATCAATTTCAGAAGTTTTTGGTAGATCAATTTTTCCATTTCCATTTACAACATTGTAAGTGATTTATACCCTTGCTAACCTAACTCAGCGAAGACTCATCTACCAAAAACTTCTGAAACTCCTTAATGAAGCCAAGCCACTTCGATGCTTAAACCGAAGTGGTATTGAAATCTGCTGCTGGTACCACAGTTGATTTGATGCACGATTTTTGTCTAACCCCAGGAGCACACATTTGAATGTACGATTTGCGGGGTTTGCAGAGCATAAATCTTTCCGACCCTTGCAGGGTAAAAGAACTTCGCCTCAGAATTTTATTCTGCCGAAGAAATTTTTCCCTGGTAGAGCGTCGACCCAGTGGTATAAGCCCAATACGTCCTGGAAGTAGATATCTTAATGGTGCAACTCAGAATTTTTATACGAAGGAACACCCGTATATCCCTTTTACCGGTCCGGAAAGAGATGTTTATATATTTTTCTGCCTTTGAAATGTTCGTATGCTCCGTAATGTGGCCGATTATATCACCATATATAAAGCGATGATAGTATTGAAAAGGAGACCAATCTGCGAATTCCAACTGATCTGTAGGATCAACAGAACATTCGGTATCGATATTGCAAATATTTGCTATTCCCCATTTTGTCTCTCTTGTTGATACTCTACAGCTTGGTGAAGGTTCTTCATCTGCTGGCTTTGCTTCGTCCCGTTGCTCGTCTTATTGCCTTAAGTTATAAAATTGGCATAAAGCGAAGTGTTGAGTCACTACCTTTGATTTTTCCAGTTGCAAATTCTCCGATTCATGTACCCCAGAAACAAATTCTTCACCTTGCGCTTGCACTAACAAATTCGTCTTTCTCTTCTTTGTCTGAGTCACTGAATTGAAATCAAACGTAATTGTATAAGCGTGAATAATGAATAGCGTTAGAAAGGGTATAACTGTTACAACCGGTGATAGCATTGGAAGAGCTCATCAAATGGTACTAGATGGCCTTTGAATTAGGGTAAGATAAATGACACAATTTGCTTTCTTAGGATCAGAAATGCATTCGAATGAACAATTCAAATTTATTTGGAATTTAATTGATTTTTCATCTAAGAAAATTTCAATACAATTTACAATACAAGTTTCTGAGAATAGAAAGATTGCACAGGATGTGCAGTAAAGAGAAATGGTGATCTTTCTGCATTTTGAGGTTGTTAGAACCAACTTCATCAACTTTTTCACTTTACTTCTATGTTTTCAATATCGGTTCATTCTGTGTCGAAGTCAAAATTACTTTCAGATGATTCCAATGATGAACTCAACTCGTCTGATTTGGTACATTGATTTCATCATCGGTGATGTTTTTTTCATTCATTTCTATGGATACTTAGAAATACTTTTTTTAAATTAAGAAATTCGGAAATAGAAAACATATAAGCAAATAATATAAAAGACAGATATAGATATATATGGTAAGTGTAAGTACGTACAAGATAGTTAATGCCCTCTCAGAATTCGTTCGCAACTAAAATTGTTTAAACTAAAAAAGTGTCTAAAATTCATATCGAATCTTTTGTCGATGACTTACACCTATTTTGTACGAAAATAAATGTATCAGGGCACAACATATATTTCATGTACGTATTCCTACCCATACCCGTTTTTTTCACGTTTTTTCTCATTATGTTATGATTATATGATAAAAAATTGTAATAGTTTTCGATCTAGTCGTCCAGTAAACAAAAAAAAACCAAATTTAATGTAAATTAATTGTAATAATTATATATTTCGTATTTATTGTAAAAATAATTTATATTTCAAATCGCGCGACGAACAGAATAACTGAATATAGAAATACATACGCAAACGAGTACCAAAATGTTTCCATGCTATACAATGGATTGTCGAGAAACTTTGTTGTAAGGCCCTGAAGTTTATTTTAGCCTGAATTCATTTGTAGCCTTAACCTTACAAAAGTGCTTTCCCTCATCTATTTGTTCAAGGCAGGTGCTGAATCATCCTGGCTCAAGGAATGTTTCATGCCACAAAAAAAAATTTGTTTCTTTTTTCATAACAATTAAAAGTCGCTCCCAGGAAATAATGGGAACATCTGTTTGAACAATAAAACTACTATTTAAAAGCGTTTTCCTTTCTTTCCTTCTTCCAAAATAAATTTTTGGTTCATCTGGACGATTACTTCATAGCGCCACTGTATTAACTACCCATTATAAATATAGTTGGCGGCAACTGTTGTAATTTTGTATATTTCTTAGTTACCGGAAATCAGATAGCATCTTTGCTCAACTCAAAGTCAAATGACTTTTTTCATTATTTTTCTTAGCCTTTTTGTTCGGGTTTTCATTCATTTTACACACCCGCTCGTCGTTCTTATCGGCAAATTAGAAGTTGTTAATAAATAAAAGATACTCGCATGAATACATGTATACTCGTTCTATCTGGGATTATTATTTGACTTTTTCAATATTAGTACAAAATAATCTTGCAAGAATGCATTGCCGACATTCCTGCATGCAATTCGAAGACTTTTATTGCATTTTGTGAGAATTTTAGGTGCATGTAGAAGCTTCTAATGGAACTGGTATGCAGTCATATGTGATTTCGTCACACGTCATTGGAGTTCTTTCCTTGAGGGCAATTGTCGTGCGCGAAGGGTCAAACTTAAGGCCGGTCATTCATCGCATTCCCACGAGTGATTTGCATTTATGTTAACATGTCTTCAATGTTACTCTTTGGTCTGGTTGGGAAATGATTTGCTTTATGAGCCAAGATCTAAACCACATTTCGTGCATGAGTGGATTGCGCAATATTACGCAAAGTAATTTTTCATTCATGCTATCGCTTTTTTTATTCACATGAACGCCATGCCAAATGGAAAGCGATGTCTACATAATTACAAAAATAATTCAAGCTCAGTATGGAAAATTATTCAAATTCGCTACTGATCTCGACTTAACTTGCACCATCCTAAGATAAAGCCATCTACCACGGTCGAATTAAATTTGAGTTCTTCGGTAAAATTGTTATTTTCAACTTTGTCCACAAGGCTTCCAAAATTATCCTGAACAATTTGAAAATTGACTCAGCCAATCGATAAAATATACATATGAATTGTAAAGGATATTTATAAATTTAGAATGTTCAGCCATCAACAGCAAAACATGATACACTTACGAATGAATGCAAATGCATCCTTGCATAGCTACATAAAATCTTACATTATAAAAGCCTCTGGTAGTGCAACCATTTATTAAAATGAAGTAAAACCGCAATTTTTCACATTCTGCAAAAGTATTATAATGGCAACTTGCAATGCTGCTACTCTTGTCAGGTTTCATTCATTCATTAAGATATAATTAATATCTTTATCTTCTCTTTGTCAGCTTCAAATAATAAACTCTTAACAGATAACACGGTATATGTGGGTTTAATTAGTACCTTGCATGTTAGATTTGAATCTGATTTACATGAAAGATGAATAGAATTTGATAAGAAAACTTGTGGCATATTTATCCTAATTAACCCTAAGATGAACAAGCGTTAGAAAACCGTCATGAATTTCCGCGGGCTCGTTAATTAACTTAAACCAGAGTTTCATTTGATTTGTTCAGATGTTGAATCCACTTTTTACTTGGGGCTATTAAGTAAATACTAAGCTTTTATTTATTTCACAAAAATAAAGATTCGTTTTTAAGCAGGCGAAAAATTCAGGAATAGTGCATTATAGCTAATATTAGTCAATGAAATTGTCATTTAGACCTAGACCTTTAGACCTTTAAGATGAACAATGTGCCAAACAACCTGAGCGAACGAAGTATACAATCAGCCATATGTCAAACAGGACAGAAATAAATCCCCATCAATCATATGAAAACATTTGTAAAAGGCATCCTTTAAAATGTTCCTTCTAATCCTTCTTAAAAACCCAAGATTCGGTTCTTCTGAAGATTATCCGTGTTAGGAAAGGGGAGGGCATCAGACCAGGAAGCTACAATGGTTCTAGTATTCATGCCGCAGATGATCTTCAAGGACTTCGAACCCGACCCAATAAAATTTCACGTTAGCGAAAGAAAAATAGCGAAATATTGTACCTTCAGCATCCCGCAAACCGTGGGGAGAAATCTCACGGTACCGGACAACTAGTATCATAGTAGTAAAGACTGCGCAGATGGACTGGAACAGGAACGAATGCATGCTGCAGATAACTGGATCTGATGTTCTTTAGAGAAGATTAACCAAGTCTTCATTGTATGAGATTCTTGATATTTTTCTGGAATACTCGCTTCTGAATTGTTTCTTGTCCTTGTTTCTCGCTTATTGAGCTTCTTCCGAAAGCTGACATATTAGAAGCATCGAGTTTTAAATGATTTTCAATCCATGCACAAAAATTTGATGCACACTCGCAGCCATGTAATACCAAGGATACTCACGCACCAAAAATCTAGCTATTTCAAATGCGTAAATATCAAGGACGAACGCGTTAATGTTGCATCCTCTAGTAAGTGTATGAAGAACTGTTGAAAATCGTTTCATAATTTCTTTATCGATCCTGGTTTCGCAGCAGATTTTCAAAAATTGTTGACGAACCATCGTTGTTGCCATAACTTGTAGTTCCGGTTCAACCTGGCTTCACAATATCAACCAAAAATCCTATTTTCTTTCGGAATTCGTCTTGAATACGCTGCTTCCTTGCTTTGAAAATTTCGTTTTATTTGACTTTACCATTTCTTAATCTCAAACCGAAAAGAAAGATTCAAGCAAATCGGTGAAATCCTAAACCGTAAAGTAGTATCGTCAACAGTATTTTCCTTCACGTTTTCACTAAGGTCCATTTGCTTTGGATGAAGGTATTTCACAAATTGCATCCCACACTTTGCCGTCTATCATTGTAAGTAGCAGCAAGTAACAGCGCCTCAGACCACGGCATTATATTTTGTCAATACGTCAAATGGTCATAGCGAATTTATTTGATCGTTGATGTAATTTACTTTTTTATTTGGCCAAATAAGCAATTTCCTTTTCAAACTGATTGAACTGATTTTCAAATGTGGATTAGCTCGGATATTTCCAAGCTTGTCTCTCCTTCTCATCCAATCTTATTATTTGACATTGGTGATTAGTTTATTTTGTCTCAACAAAAAATGAGAGTGCCTGCCTCTGCAGTATACGTAGTTGATATGTTGTTGTTCGCAGACTTTTTCTATGTCGCTCGCATTTTGCTACTTCATTTGGAATAGTTTTTGTTACTTCTTCTCTCAAAAAGTGCGCCAACAAAAATCATGGGTAAAGACGATGCTCATCGCTTACTTCGACTACAAAGGCCTGATACGCAAAGAATTAGTGGCCTACAAACACCACCGTGAATGCTGCGTATAACGTAGAGGTGTTAAAATGTCTGAAGCGCCAGATTAATTGCATCAGGCCCGATTACAAGGAACCGGGATCGCGGAGTTTTCTGGATGACAATGCGCCTGCTCATTCTTCGAACATTTTGAAGCGTTATCTCGCCAAAAATCAGGTCCCACGCATCAATCACGCCCCATACTCGCCAGATCTGGTTCCAGCCGACCTTTTCCTATTTCCCAAGCTAAAAATGGCCTTGAAAGGACGATTTTTTGAAGATGTACCGAGCATTCAAGCTGGTTGCACCGAGCGTCTCACAGCGATAACTTCAGAGGAGTACCAGAGAGCCCTCGAATCACTCATGGAGTACTCATATGAGTGTATATCTAGGGAAGGGGACTATGATGAAAGTTAACTGGAATAAATTTCTTTAGATGTAATTTTCGATTTTTTATTTCAAAAGTTTCGGGAACTTTTTCGACATACTGTGTATTGTTCACACTGGCTGCATATGTAAACTCGGTAGCTAACGTTGAAGCTCGAAAAGACTCAGTTTTCGTCCGTTTACTTCTGTCTGAGCTAGGTTCATCGCATGAGGTCGTTAGTGTCTGGCATGCAATTGGGATGTATCACGAACCGAAAGAGAGCTTATAGCGCTGAAAACCACAATCTTTTTCAACGCCTAGAGCCTAAGCCAAGAAATACAGGTTTTTTCGCAAGTAAGTTCAAATACTTAGAAATATCCGTGACAACAAACTAACGTGATTCCTTCCCATCAGTATCGGTAGAGCCGAAAAAAGAATGATGGAGGCATTTGTCTCGATCTTCGAAGAAGTGGGAATAAAACCAACCTATTCCACTGAATCTATTAAGCAATAACGTAATTATAGGCGTGAAATTCTCCTTTCTAACTCTCACGCGAATTTCGCCCGTAAAAATCGTTGAAAATCAATATCGTTGGATTATCGGAAGTCTTTCAGGACAAAAGTGACAAGCTCATCAAAAGGACACTTACGTGATGTGAATCGTCTAAAAAATTATTTGATTGTCGTGAAAGTCAATGCGTTGGAAGTGATTGAAGTGAAAGTTTAGTGTTTTGTTGACGTTTTGCTCATGAGCATAAGTGAACCGTCAAAGGCTTCTAGAAATACGTGTGGCGCTTGGCATGGAACTTTTATTTCGGTGAAGTTGGTCAAAGTTTGAGATTGTGAAAACTTCGTGTTTTAAAGCTAGTCGCGAAGAAAAGAGAAGTGAGAGGGTTAAAGATTTTCATTCACAGATATATCGAAAATGTAGGAAATTTCACTCTTCGGTTACTACATTTGCACGATCAAGACCTCATGGGCGCTGTCACATTGTCTTCAGTGCTCCTTCACCAGGCCCCTACTACAATTAAAGGTAGCGAAGCATGTTCCTACATGAGCCCCAGGTCTAGCCAAATCTACCCCGAAGTCCCGAAGTTAGCAGAAATCTAACAAATAATTTACTCCATCTCCAATGCTTTAAAATTTGACCAAAAGTTGCGACAAAGGTAATGCTAAAACTGAGAATCTTTAGCAGACTCATGTTAAAAACAATTTGTGAGCATCAGATCAAAATGCGAAGGAAACCAGACAATGATCCCCCAAATCTTCTCAATTACATGAAGAGAATGCTACTATCAACTATGCGTCCACTGTATAGTACAACTGAATTCTGTGATTTACTTTTGTGCCATTTTCAACCCGAACAAAGAGCTTTTCATATCCTATCCTTGACTCTTTTCTACTTTTTTGATCGATCGGCTCATCGTTTAATTACAATTAGAAACATCAATATATATATTTTTCAATGGATCTGAATTATGTAATGTTTTTTTGTTTTGACATAAGCACTTCTACGACTTTTAACAAGCTTCTATACGCTGCTTTGCATTACATCCCACCTGGTCAAAAAATTTGCAGGAGCGTGAACATGTTTCCCGGTAAAATGACCTTAGAAAAGAGTTCACAAGCTTTTAGGAGGCTCCTAGTATCAAACGTGCAACACGACCCTTAAGGAAAGAAAACTAAGAAAATAAGGAAAGAGTGGGGAATAAGAATCAGAGGCTAGAGGTAGTAGGGCTTTGAACCTATGAACAGCGGAGTTCTTCCTGTATTCATAAGTCCTGGCCAGATAATTGACATCTAATAAGAAATACAAATCATACGTCTAATATAATCCTGAAATATACTGATCGGGCTTGAAACAAAGACTACAAATAAAAAAATAATGAGAAAGTACCGTGACACTGTCAAAAGATCCTAGACAAGAATGCAACTAGACTCTCCTTAGACCCCAAGTGAGACAACATAAATAGGGAAATGGACTGCATCACGCACTCTATTTAAATACTGGAGTTTATCAAAGGGAACTTTTCTAATTTAAGTAGAGCTAAAGTGAGGCTGACCCGGCTACACTCTGTGGATAAAGCATGGATAGCATCGACGAACAACCGTTGATTAAAATCATAATAAGAATAGGCATATGATCTGCAGCAAACAATGAAGAGCAACTCCTGTCTTCAGCTTTAAGTTTGTTTATCACGGTGCTGTAGCACAGTGTTTAAAAAATTTCTAGCACTTAGAACGAGACCTGCAGCTTCCTCGTCATCCTTGTTGCTCCCGCCCATGTTAAACTACCGTATAGCAAGACTGGTAGCATAAATTGGTCAAAAGTTTTCTTTTTCAAGTACATCTTCATTTTAGACTTGAAAATAATCGAGTTCTTCACGAAAGCACTCCATTCCATCTTGATTCGTCGATTGATTTCTGGTAGTAGTGAACCTGATTTGTGATATAGCTGACGAAGGTATACATATTCTTCGACTATTTCTTTTGACACTTATTGACGACACTTTTTTACGTCCTTGAGTGCTTACATAATCGTTGAAAATCATCTTGGTTTCGCTGAGGTTCATTTTCAAGCCCTTTTTCCGCTAGCCGCGTTGAGTTAATTCAGTTGTTATAATTCCTCTTGGCTGTTGGCTATCTGTTGGTATACGGCTGTTGGAATATGTCATCTGCGAATCTCAAGTCGTTGAGGTTCACCATCGATGTTCAAACCTTTATTCACCCAATGTAGAGTTTGCAAGATGCCCTTTAATATGACGTTGGAGAGCATTGGCGACATGGTGTCTCCCTGTCCTACCCCTTTTTGTGTCGGAACCTCTGGAGTGTCTTACAGTACTTCCAGGTATGGTTTGTCTATGCCTTGCGTAATTAATGCATTTATTATTGCATCAGGGAATACTGAGTCAGAGGCCTCCTCAAAGTCTATGAAGGCCAGTGCTAGGGATTGCTCATACTCTATATCTACTCACAACTTCCCGTAATGTGTGGATATGGTCTATAATGCTGCATATACTTCTGAAACCAGCCTGCTCCCATGGCTGTTCGGCGTCTAGGGCTGTTTGTATTCAGTTGTTAATCAGCTTCGTAAATACTTTGTAGAAGACCAATAGTAGACATATTGATCTGTAGTTCCTGATGTCTACTTTGCTGCCTTTCTTGTGGATCAGTATTATATCAGCACTAGTCCATTGATCAGGTATATACCTGGCGTTAATGCAATCAGTGTAAATTTGTGCCAGTAGTTTCCAGGTTTTTCTGCCTGCACATTTGAGCAGTTCAGCAGTGAAACTGTCATTACCTGCTGCTTTATCACTTTTCATGGGAAGTCGAGTTATATCGAGCCTTATACGGGTCTCGATTGAAGTTGGTGATTACCTCAATTATTTCTTATCTATCAGTGAGCCGGGTGTTGCCATGATTTAGGGGTATCACTTATTTCTTGCCAATGAGGAGTGCTCTTTTTGCCTTCTTGAGGCTTCTGTTGTTTGTAATGGCATCTTCCACCAGTCTTTCGTCAAACTTTTTGATATCTTCAGATATCATCTTCCTTACTGTTTTGCAAGTTTCTGTGTATTCAATCCTTTCGATGTTTGAGGATGCTTTTATTTCCATGCGCTTTCTGAGTAGCGCTTTGGTCTCATTTAAAAGTTTACGGTGCTTATCGACTACTCGTGGTCCGCCCACTTTTTCGGCACATCTCAGAATGACTTCGGTTAGGTGGTTTGCGTCCCGGTTTCATGTTTTTATTTCTTCGTTCATTAGGGCTTGGTAACTCTCTATGTTACCCTTGATGTTTTCAGAGTTAAAGCCGGGGTTGATAGGCTTTCTGTCCAGATTGCATCTTTCTGCTCAACACATATATGTTAAGGGAAAATAAAGGCAATGAATGGCGGATATAATAGGATTTGCCATGGTCTGCATTGGTAACACACCTTATTTCCGTCGTTGGATTTCGAGCTACAAGCATAGCCGTTTCGCAGTCTCTAGTTTCAAAGATTCAAAGGTACATAACTGCTGAGGAAATGAAGTGAAATCAATTATGATGCTTCCAACCGACCAAATGCTCAATCTTACGCCCTTTGTTGAAATATTGTGAAGATGAGCGTTACGTGAGTCACTGCACAACTGACAATGCACACGCTGATTTTAAGAATCCATCAGAGGACGGAACATTGTCAACCGAGTATATGTTAAATTCAAGTTGAAGTACCATTTTTCCTGCCTAGTACTACTTGCCCGGTAGTACTGGTAGTCAAGTAAAATCACTGAACAGCGAAAATAGTCTCTGCTATTATGAAAAGTTTAGAGCGCGAAGATCCGAGATAAAGCGATCATTAGTTCCATAGCATTAAGGTAGTCCTTACAAGCAGGAGTACTGTTCTAGAGGCTAGAGGAGGCAGTCCTGCCTTTGAAGAGAGGGAACATACCAGGTTCAGACCGCATAGGAATTGAAAGATTGAAACGGGTGTACCTCACCTTTGTCCGTACTTACTGGTAGATACGATCCTTACCTGCGTTAAACGATTCTTGCGGAACAAGATGTAGGGAAATGTAGACTCATTAACTCTAAAACACCCTTTATGCAAGATATGGTTGAGAAAGTGCTGTAGAATGAGAATGTGATAATTGTAATAGTTTTCATTTCACAAAATACTCAACCTGAGCAACGCGATTAAATGCTTCCTTTTAATTTAATGATTTCTTTTATTTCCGAAATCTATTTTTACACGATAATTAAGTCGCTGAAGAAGTCCGAACGATAACGGTCGAAAATCGATTTGGAAAATATAGGAATCACAAAGTTAAGACAAAAGGAAACACTTCATCTCTTTGCTTAAGGAAAACATGATGATAAAATATTTACAAATACAAATACAATTTTAATAAGCTTCGTAAAAGCGGGCGCTTGTTCGAAGAGTTTCGGATGTTTCTTATTACGCTATGATAGAATCACCAAATACAATGGTACCTCGACATACGATTTTAATTCATCCATAACCTTGCTGGTATATCAAATTGCTCGTATCTCAAAGCAATTTTCCCCATTGAACTGAATTGAAACGCCATTAATCCGTTCCAGCTCCCAAAAAACCACCTTAGTCATTTTCGTTAGGTGTTTTTAAATAAGAAAAATGTTCGTATTTACAAATAGAAACATTGATTTATAAATAACAAATACATATTCTATTGTAACATAATAAAAAAAAAGTGAAGTGTTTAGGGAATTGCATAATTTTCGTCACAGATCTTCCCTTTTTTGCCTCACCTTTGCTCATTTTCACCTGCAGATCTTTTTAAAAAACTTACCAAAGAAGTTTTTTGTCTTCCTCCTTTTTATTGGATAGGATATTGCGGAACTGTATCAGGAGAATTGTGTTGAAGCAACTTTTCGGGGTGATTTTTATCCACGAACTCTACAACTTTCTCCTACAATCCCAAGATTTCCTTTATATCTCTTGTAAAGAAAACCTCCTTCATCTCTGGCTCTTCTTCAAAACTAATTCATCGTTGAACCACTGTATGCTCCTGCGAATGTAGATCGTGTAACTCCTCGGTTATCACCACCTGAGACTGTTCCTCGACGATTTCGTTCACATTTTTTCTCTCCCAGGTGCATAGATTTTCCCAGAGAACCAATCTCCTCTACAACAGACACTTCGAGATCCTATATTTTGAAGGCCCTTTCAGCTACAACCTCAGACCACAGCTTCTTCCATGCAGAGGTTAAGGTCCTCGTTGTAACACCCAGACAAGCCTGATAAATAATTCTTAGAAATATCACGATGTTAAAGTGGCCTTAAAGTAAGGTTTGTGTTCTCTATCGCCTCAAAGCAGCACCGAAAAATGTGCTTGGTGTACAACTTCTTAAAATTAAAAATCACCTGCTGATCCATGAGCTGCAAGAGAGGAGTGGTGTTGGGTGGTAGGTAGAAAACTGTTATAAACTTGAACTCTTCGAGTAAATCACTTTCAATATTTGGTGGGTCAGCAGAGCATTGTCGAGGAGGAGAAGGGTTTGCATGGGTAAGTTGTTTTTCTGTAGACATATTTTAAGAACAGGGCCAAACACCTGGATTATCCACTCCATAAAGAATATTCTGGTGACCCACGCCTTCGGATTTTCCCTCCACATAACATGCAGTTTTTCTGTTAAAATCTTATGTGACTTAAAGGTTCTGGGATTTTCCGATTGGTATACTAGCAGAGGTTTGATTTTGCTGTCGCCACTCACATTGGCCCAAAGTGCAAGAGTTAATCTATCCTTCATGGGTTTGTGATCTAGCATCGTCTTCTCCTCTGCTATTATCTAAGTCCTATTTGGCATTCTTTTCCAGGAAAGCTCAGTCTCATCACAGTTAAAGACTTGCTGGGGGATATTTCCTTTGGCTTCTATCAGTTCGCAAATCGTTTCAATGCTGCCGCTGCCATCACATCAGAACTTGCTGCCTCACCATTCCTGACGACGGAGTGGATGCCGCACACTGACCCACACCATCAGTAGTCTCTCTATCTATTCATAGAGAAAGTTCCGGAGCTTACACATTAATGGAAGGCCCATACCTATCGTTATTCCCCTAACCACTCCTTCTGTTTAAATACAGTACATACCATTGATGTCCTCCGCCCATAAATACTCGCCAAGTCAATTACTCGCACAACATAATCATGTTTCCCCCTCACGGTTACTATTAAGAAGAAGAAGTAACTATTAAGAAGAAGTAGCTCAGTACCCGGCATACGAGGGGGAGAAATCTCCGAGGACCGGACAACTGGCGTGACGGCACCAAGCACCAGTTGCTCAGAGCTATTGGGCCAGAAATGTACGCTGAGGGAGCAGGGCGTGCATTTGATGAGTGACTGCAACAAAACAAGCGCAATGGCAGCTACCGCACCCACTGGGAATACGGGAGCATCAGCCAGAACGCTAAGAAGAAAGGCGCAAAGGAAACTGAAGCGTCAAAACACAATGGGGGAGGAGAGCTTCCCAACGAACCCTGGCACCCTCCTCTTCCTGGCAACCCTGGACCTCTTCGAGCACCTACGCAGCAAACCAGAAAAAATCCCAACATTCAGGGGAATGAAACCGACAGCAGGCCGTCTGACTGTAACCTGTAGCGACGAGCAGTCTCTAGAATATCTAAAGACTGCAGTTGCCAAAGTAGACACCACCCTGAACGAAGAGTTTAGAGTCGTCCCCATAAGGGAGGTACCGCGGTTATGCACCGTCAAGGTATTTATACCCGAAACGGAGCAGACACCGCAGGAAGCCTTCGAGACACTTAAACTGCAAAACACGGGGTATGAAACGGAAAGGTGGCATCTCTTCGCGGAGAAAGAAGTCGCCAACAAAGGCATGGTCCTGGTACTGGGCATGCGAAAAGAAGACGTCAGCACTCTAAAGGTCAAAAATGGACGAATGAGTTTTGTCTTCACCCAGGTGACTGCCAAAGCAAAGGCGACCGAGCCCTTGGAGCAAAAACGAAAAGTCAATGCGGGTGACCCAAGCAAATCTGCACCACAGCAGGGCAGCAACAGCCAACCTGCTTAAACATATAGCGGATGGGAACACCGACAATACACTGATATAAAAGCCTTAATGGAAAGATACTTTGAATCAGTGCAAAACAATTCAATATCTTTGCCACAAGCGGGGTAAATAAAATCCGTAGCTGCATATTTGTCGGAAGGAAATTAATTTAATTTTTCTACCGCAGTTCAGCAATATGGACCTTACATCAGCAGTGTTCGACGGAAGGGACGGGCAGGTAACGCTGGCCTCGGCATACCTACCGTTTGACTCTCCGATGCCGACCATCGAATTCCGCACCCTATCGGAGCATATACGGGGGAAGCGAGCCATTATCGGATGCGATGCGAACGCGCAACATGAACTCTGGGGAAGCACCAAGTGCAACGAAAGAGGTGAGCAGTTAGTCAATTACTTAATAACTACAAACCTCAATTTTTGATGTTTTTGGTGGATCAATTTATCCATTTTCACTTAGAACTTATAACTTATAACCTAACGAGAAGCGGCAGGGACGCGTGTTCGAAACCAGCTTGAGCTCTTTCCACCTTTCTTTGTAAATTCACTTTCGAGGTATTCGACAAATAGATCAGAACTACCGCGCCCAAGAGTCTTCGCTTAGTTAGCTAGCAGGGGTATAAATCACTTATAAGTTCTAAGTGAAAATGGATAAATTGATCCACCAAAAACATCAAAATTGATAAAGCTTACCAAAGGCAAATTGGAACATAGGACAAGTTCAAGCTGAGAGTGAAAATGATAAAACGTAATTATAACCAGACGACATTCACCCAGCTGGTAGTGCCAATCGATGCGTCCCGGCCTGTAAGTTGGCACCTGACGAGAAGCGGCAGGGACGCGTGTTCGAAACCAGGTTGAGCTCTTTCCACCTTTCTTTGTACAAACCTCAACTTAGCAAATAAGGGTAAAACACCGACCTTTATAACGAAAAATAGAACAGAGTGATTGACGTCACTCTAATCACAACAGAGGCATTGGCGGACCTGCACGGCTGGAGAGTATGTGACTCACCTAGCCTGTCGGACCACCAATGGATCACCTTTGAAGTGAGAAGAAGCGAGAAGATCCCATTGGTCTTCTGCAATCCTAGGAAAACGGATTGGGACGGCTACACCAACGCTACTAAAAGATATATAGGTTCACACCAATCGAACCCATTGAGAAGTCGAAAGGACATCGACATTGAAGTGAGATACATCACAATAGAACGTCTCAAGCTACTACTAAACCAACACCTTCCGAGCTCAACGGATGAAGAGACAGAACAAGCAAACAACGTGACTCCTTCATCAAAGATTACACCTTGGCGACCTTCATTGATATCGAAGGAGCCTTTAATAATGTAAGAACTGAGAGCATAGTAGCAGCCATCCAAAGATATGCAATAGAGCCATATCTTACTAAATGGATGACGGAACTACTAGCTTAAAGGAAGATTACAGCCTAGGAAAACGGCATAACCTTGAATAAATGGACCAACAGGGGTACACCACAAGGTGGCATAGTATCACCACTTGCCTGGGTACTCACAGTTAACCAAATTGTGGAAGACCTCAACGGGAAGGGTTTCGAAACGATAGCGTACGCTAACGATATCGTTATACTGATAAGTGGAAAGTTCCCGGAAACCATGTTGGAATTGATGCAGACCGCACTCTCACATCTTTTTGAGTGGGCGAAACTAAACAGACTGCGCATCAATGCCGACAAAATGGAGCTTATGCTTGACACAAAACGCCGAAAACCGGAGACATTTACACCCCCGACCATTGAAGGAAAACACATCAGTTTAGTAAACAAGGTGAAATACTTAGGAGTAACCTTGGACAGTAAGCTAACTTGGACTCCACACATAGGAGCAGTCAGACGGAGTGCTACAGCGGCGCTCTTCACAATTAAAAGACAAGTGGGGAAAACCTGGGGATAAAAACCCAAAATTGCCCACTGGATCTACACAACAGTTGTGAGGCCTATAACCACCTACGAGGCATTGGTTTGGTGGCAGGCACTACAAAAGAAAACCATGGCGAAAGAGCTAGAGAAGATCCAGCGAATGGCCTGCCTTGGCATCACAGGTGCCAGTAGGACTACGCCAACTGCTGCAATGGAGATAATGCTTAATTTCATGCCACTCGACAAATTCATCTTCAGAGAGGCATCACTTGCGAGCATCAGATTAAAATCCACATATGGGTTATCTAATCACACATAAACGGGGCACGTATGCATTTTGAAAAAAATGGAGAGAATGGCCCCATCAAGTAAAAGGGAGCTGGATAGAATTCAACCAATATTGGACAACACAATTCCATACAAAATCAACATTCCGACCAGAGAAGCGTGGAAAACGGTGCAGGATTTTATATCTGGAAGTGAGATTATTATCTACACCGATGGTTCCGAAACGGATGAGGGAAGCAGCGCCGGAATCTTTTTTCCAGATCACCCGTAACAACCGAAGTTATAAACTGGAGAGCCACACCACAGTTTTCCAGTCGGAAGTGTTTTCAATAAAAGCGGCTATAGAAGCGGCAACAAACAACCTTAATGGAAGTATACAAATACTCTCGGACAGTAAGTCGGCACTGCAGGCGCTTGCCTCTAACCGCGTAGTTTCATAACTGGTGGATGATTGTAGGCAGGCTCTCAAAACCGCAACAAACCGAGTAAATGTAAAACTGACATGGGTCCCTGGACACAGTGGTGTAGAGGGAAACGAAAGAGTCGATGAACTAGCGAGAGCTAGATCAGCCGACCAAAATGCCACTAGAATAGACACAATTAAAGTGCCACTAGCAACGGTAATCCTCTGGAAAGAGACAGATACGGCTTGGAATGACAGGAACGACTGCAGGATAAGCCGAGCTCTTTGGCATCACCCTAATCAAATGAGGACAAAACAATTCCTAGGGAAAAACCGAATTGGCGTTAGAACATTGGTGGCAGTATTAACGGGCCATAATCTTCCATGTGAACACGACAAACGAATAGGAATCCAAACAGATGACACCTGCCGAGCTTGCGGCGAGGAGGAAGAAAGTACAGAACACTTCCACCTAGATTGCCTGAGTCTGGCCAACAAACGCCTTACTTGGCTGGGATGTACTGGCGCAACAGAATTGGAACAATTGGCGACCACAGAGCAGGGAGAACTCCTTGGCTTCTGTAGGACGACAGGATGGACCATCTGTAAACAATAGTACTACACATGGGGAGCTAAGGGCCGAGTCCTGGCCTATGCTAAATTCCAACAAGTGGACCCCAGTACAATAATAATAATAATACTCATGTTTTTCTATGATTTCACGCTTTAATTCAATAGACATCATGATCTTTTCGGACCTATGGTTATAAAAATAAATATGATAAAAATTTGTAAATTTACAAAAAGCAATGAACGCGAGCCTAACTTATTAAAAATGCTTCGAATACGAGGGAAAAAAGCAAACAGACTGAGGTGGCTGACATGACCATACCATGCGACCCGCATGGTATGGTCATGTGCAGCGGTGTAATGTGTGATTCCTTGTATCCCAAATCGTGCTCTCATTTCAAAGCAAAGCATCGCTCTCTCTTCGGCTTGTATCTCAAAACACTCGTTTATTAGGGCACTCGTATATCGACTGTATGTAGTTTTTCTTATGACAACTGGTATCAAAAATGCGTTCGACTCAGTCATGTCGATGAATTTCCTCCCGAGAAACTCCTTGAATAACTGGGCCCTTGTACGATAAGGCAAAATTACAGAAAGAATTTGTTTAAAGCTTAAGTTTTCCCACATCTAGACAAAACGGAGTTAAACTTCTTCTGTCTCGACCTGTCCATATGCAAGCATACTAAATATGAATTTTTACATTACTCATATTCTCAAATATATTTAATCAAATTGTTTCAACATATGAGTGTGAAATTGTGAAAGAAATGCTAAACTCAATCCACGAACAGTAATAACTTCGAAACATCGATAAAACACGGGTCATTAAAATAAATACAATTCAATTTCGACTCTTTGCTTTTCCTCGAACGTTCAACAAGTATCCCCTTCGAGCGAGACCACCAAAAGAAAAAATTTCTACGTTAAATCACTCCTTAGGGTTAAATCTTTGGTAATTTCATATCCACCCGCCATCATTGAAGCAACAGTTTGAGTAGTTGCAGGCAGCTTTTACTTTTCTACGTGTTCCCCACATCAAGTATTCGCTACGGTTTCGCGTGCATTTCCCGGACTTATCTATCTTTGGCGCAGCATTATTCACAGCACGCTCTCCCATCATTATACAATGAACTAACCTATCATTTGGATTAGCCCCATTCCCACGATTTTTACACAAATTAAATCATACATCAAGTTGCGGTTTAATTTCTTTAAAAATACAAGCGACGACCAGATAAAACTACAAAATTTTCAGTAGATTTAATGTATCCCAAAAATTACAACCAAGCCAACGGATGGACGCGGTTTTCCCGAGGACTAATGAATGGCAGAGAGAAATTGTGAAATCGAGCTACTTAACTATATCCACTGTTATACAATTTTAGGCACAAAATTGGTGCCGTTAGATATATCTGCGTTGATATGTTGCAAATTAGATACGGATTTATTGCGTTCGTTTCGAAAGAGCTGCTGCGCGAGAGGAAGTGGTGGTCATGATGGAAACCATACAGAATATGCAGATGAGAGTCGTTATATTACACTTTGCATAATATATTTGCAATTAGTCATAATTAACTGTGTACATGGCTAGTATTTAAATTTAGCGAACAACTGGCGGACATTATTAACAATAATTTCTTGTAACGGTCATGGAATATTGGGGCTTGAAAAGAATACTAAAGCACGTTTTCAGTTATTTGCAGCCATTCCATGGATATTCTGTGAAAATTTATGTCCGCCCGAAGGTAAACATATTTGACAAGACATAGACCTCAATTTGGAGCATTAAAAATGTTGCCAAAACATACAAACGAGATGTTCTTCTGTTTCTAATTTACAGCTCATTTCTTGCGGGAAAGATTTTCCCATTATTTTTCTACGGGTTAGAAATTTCCGTCGGATTTCTACTCTACATACAGGGAGTAAAATAAACTCTCCACGACATCTATGTTAAAACAAAAGTATATTCACCGCAAAAATTAAGATTCAAACAGAGAAATGATCAATAGAAAATAATCAACACTCCAGTGCTATAGAATTCAAATTGTTTCTAACTCTGTTGAACTTTAACCTGAAAAGGAATAAAAGGAGAACCTCCTGAAAGTACATATTTCAAGTAAAAATATTTGTATCTTTTGTTTCCTGAATCTCAATCCTATGAGTAATGGATTTACGGCCTCGATGCTTGATCACAGGTCCCTAATCATTGAAGCAGTAATTGTGGGCAGTATTTTTGGGGATATCATTTTCCATACTCTTTGTATCAACCTTTAAACACTCCTTTTGTCCGAATTCGGGAGTGAAACATCTTTAAGGTTACGGTCGTTGAGCTTTCGCTTCAAATGAGCCCATACTTAGTGTATGGTATTTGAATCTGGAGATTGAGCAGGAATCAAGATAATGAACGGACAATTTCAGAGGGTACAGAGATGGATAATGAACGGACAGCTTTATAGGGTACAGAGACGGCAGACGTGGGACTTGTGTTTGGGATCCTTTCACGAATATAAAATTTTCCAGATACGAAAAGACCTTGTATGTATGGTTTTAGGCTTTTCTCGAGAGATATTGAGCGTGTCCTTAAGCGACCCACTTTCAAGATAACCGTTGCTTATGACAGTGCAACTGAAATATAATTTAGTGTTGAATATTTTTGAAGTGCTCACAAGACGATTCAAAAAACATTCTCATAAGACACAAACTCATCCAGAAAATGGGAGGTTATAAAGCAGTATGACCCTGGTGAAAGTCCCACGGTTATTTCTAAAGTTTATGCCATCGGATGACCTACTATTTATAACATAATGAAAAAAAGAGGAAAAATAAAACTTTATGTATAATCTTTGAGAGATGACTCGAAGAGAAAAACTCTTAGAATGAGCGAACATCCCCAAGTTGAGGAAGGTCTTTATATGGCCCCATTTCTACGGCCACTTTAAAAGTGAAAGCGAAATTTTTTTTTATCGTGACATGTTAAATCAAGATAATTTTCGCGCGAGCGATAGCTGATTCGAAAATTATAAAATTAGCGTAGGGTATACAATCTTTAAAGTTGAGCGTGGAGAAATTATCTGCAGACGAATCAGAAGTTTTAAACTTCCACCACTCCTCGCTCGTCTCAACGATGTTTCACTCCCGGGTGGAACATCAGCAAAATTGGCGTGGAGACTTTCGCCGATGTGATTCTGAAGGAATCACATTTGAACGACATTGTGGAGCCCTTCGGAGAGGGGAAGGGCTCCAGTCGAGGGAATGGTGGATTCAACGATGAGCATCATCACTTCTACCTGTAGCTCATCTATGCCTCGACGGAGACCTCGACACGACAGGCCTGCTGTACATTGGTGGTCAAAAGATATCGCAGACAAACAAGGCGAGTGTCACAGACTTCGACGTGCAGCTCAGCGCTCGAGAAGCGAAGAGGAAGCATCCAATAGGACAGCAGCATACAGATTAGCGAGGAAAGAACTCCGAAGACTCATCAATGAGAGTAAGGCACGCTGCTGGCGAGAACTTGTGGACGATGTGAACAGGGATCCATGGGGGCTCGGCTACAAGGTAGTGTGGCGCAAGCTCGGTACCTCACGGAAGCCGTGTTTACTTCAAGCAGACAAGATGGACGGCATAGTGCAGACACTGTTCCCAACTCACCCTGTACGTGTTGATGCTACCCACGAGGTCGTTTCAGTGGAATGTCCACTGTTCACAAAAGCTGAGCTGGAGGATGCGGTGCTTTCTATGAAAGGTCGAAAGGCATCAGGACCAGATGGCATTCCAACCGAGGTGCTACAAATGGTCTTCCACGTTTGTCCTGATTTGCTACTCAATGTGTTTAACGCTTGCCTGAGAGAAGGTATATTTCCATCTCGCTGGAAGGTGGCGAGGCTCACATTAATCAGCAAGCGAAAAATGGACTCCCGGCTGCCTTCTACATACCGTCCACCTTGTATGCGGGACACAGCCGGGAAAGTGTTCGGAAAGATCATCCAGGGAAGACTTACTGACGCAATTCGTGCTGCAGGGGACCTATCTCCTCGGCAGTATGGCTTTAGAGCAGGGCAATCCACTTCCGATGCCATCATGGAAGTGGTGAATGCAGTCCGTCAAGCCAAAGCGCACAAAACTCACCCCAAACGAGTTGTCTTGCTAGTGACGCGTGACGTCAGGAATGCCTTCAACTCCGCCAGATGGTCGGATATTCTTGGCACATTGGAAAATTTTTTCTGATTGCCAGGGTACTTAAAGGACCGAAGTCTGCTCTATGACAAACAAGATGGGTGCCGCAGTATGGAGATAACATCTGGTGTAGCGCAAGACTCCATACTGGGACCAGACTTGTAGAACACCTCATATGACGGGCTATTGAGACTTGAGCTGCCAGATGAGTCGCGCTTGGTCGGCTATGCAGATGATATAGCAGCACTGGTCGCCTGACGCACAGTCGAACATGCGCAGCGCAGACTGGGAATGCTAATACGTCGAGTGAGGGAATGGATGGCCACCCGCGGGTTCGGTTTGGCACTAGAGAAAACCGAGGTGGTCATTCTCACGAAGAAAAGAACTCCCACGGTAATTCCTTTGCAGATCGGAGATGCGACTGTTGAGTCTAAACTCGCAATAAAATATTTGGGACTATTGATCGATTCCAAAATGAGCTTTTCGGAACAGATCAGGGCAACGGCGAAAAAGGCCGCGATAGGCGCCTCGGCTTTAAGTCAGCTAATGTGTGGCATCGGTGGGCCCACACCGAGCAAACGCCGACTTCTCATGAGTGCTGTACAGTCAGTGCTACTGTACGGCTCTGAGGTCTGGGCCGGAGCTCTCAGTAAGGAGCTGTACCGAAAGCGCTTGGCACAGGTACAGAGACGAGGAGCTTTGCGGGGTGCGTCTGCATACCGCACTGTCTCTGAGTCGGCGATGTTGGTGATCGCAGGAGTGATACCCATCGCCCTCCTTGCTAGAGAGCGACGGAGAATTTATGACCGAAAAGTTCAAGATATGGACAGCGAGAGGAAGGGCAGCGCACAATACTTGAGTGGCAACAGTCCTGGGAAGGCGACTCCAATGGCCACTGGACTGCTCGCCTTATAGGGGACGTGGGATCGTGGCTAAATCGAAGGCGCGGTGAGACTCATTATTACCTTACCCAGCTTCTTAGCGGGCATGGGTATTTTCAGTCTTACCTGCACAAGATTGGTAAATCGCGGTTAGCAGACTGCATTTTCTGCCCAGAGGAAAGGAACGAAACATGTCACACCTTCTTCAACTGTAGAAGATGGAACAGGATTTGGCAGGATTTGTGGGCGGTAATGGGATAGCTTTCTCCAGAATAGCTGGTCGGAGAAATGCTGAAAACTTTCGACAAATGGACCTGTATTGCACATTACTCTCGGGCAATGCTTACAGCAAAAAAAGGTATCATGGATAACTTTGGACGCGGGGTCTAGAGGGATCTCCTTTCCAGCAGTCCTTCTCCATCCTGCCCCTTTCCACTGGGAGGAGATTTCTCTACGCTGACGGCGCCGTAGGGAGAAGTAACAAGAGGTCTAGCCCGAAGTAATATGTCAAACAGTTCCAGGCTAGGGTCTCTTGACGGGGGGGGGGGGGTGTTTAGTGGGTAGTCTGGTAGCATGCGCTCCTAGAAGTCCCACACTCCGGGCGTAAATTGCCTTCACCCCCCAACCCAAAGAAAAAAAAATTATCTAGTTGGCTAGCAACTGATAAATATTACTCCTGTATTCTTATTTCCTCTGAATTCATCACAACTTGGAACAATTCAAGTTAATGGTATTTCGCAGCAGGAAGAAAGTTTTGATTCAGATACAAACATTAAGAAATACTTTCCTATATCTATTGGCCAGCAAAATTATATTCTTTTAACGATTTTTTATCACAAAGCTAAGCATTAAAGAAGCATAAATAAAGCATAAATCTAAAATCTCAGTAATGAGTTTAAGTTGAAATAAGTTTCATTAATTCGATTTTATTCAAAAGGCAGATAAGATATAAAAAGTAGATAAGATACATTTTGAGAAAATTTCAAAGAAAGGTTTGGTATACACTGAAGAAGGGCGAAGAACTGATAAAAACTGTTATTTCAGTTAAATAAAGGGAAAAAAGATTTTAATTGGCACGATTCTATATTTAACCTCATGCATATCATAAGGTATATATTGGTAAGTTCAAAAAGTATTGAGCCTTTTTTTGGTCGTTTTTCGATTGGATATTTTTTAAGTTAAAATGGATTTTATTTAAGTACATATTGTCATTTAATATCTATATATTTTTCCCTTTTTTGGGTAGAACCATTATTCCATCTGTGTACAACTCCTGTGGTTTATCGGCGGATAACTTGACCAAGTGATTTTCACAGTCCTTTTTTGAAGTGAATTTCGTTTAATTAAGGAAGTTTTGCAGAGACCAAAACAGCTGGTAGTCTGATCGTGAAAGGTCTGGACTATACGGTTGATGCATCAAAACTTCCCAGCCAAGCTCTGTCAACTTTTGCCGGGTCATCAAAGATGTGTGTGGTCTGGCATTGTCATGATGGAAGACAACGCTCTTACTATTGATCAATACTGGCCGGTTTTTTGAATAGCTTATTGCAATCTGGTTAAGTGAGTGTTTTATTTAATGTTTAATTTTAATGGCAATCCGAACTGAGTGTTTGGCTAGGTTCTAGCACCTCATGATTAACAATTCCCTTCCAATTCCACCAGACACACAGCATAACCTTATTTGGTGTCAATCCTGGCTTTGAAGTCGTTTGTGATAATTCACCGTTTTTGGACCATGATCTTTTTCGTAGGACATTCTCGTATCTTACTCATTATTCATCGCCCGTAATGATTTCATTGCGTTTTATTTGGCAAATGGAAATTCTGGCGATCAAATTTTTTTGTGTTAATTCATGCCGCACCCAAACGTCGTGCTTATTTTTGTATCCAGCCTTACGCAAATGGTTCAAAACTATTTGGTGATGGATGTTCAGTTCCTTAGCAATGTTATGGCTGCTTATGTGTCGGTCTTCTGCATTTTTTTATGAATTTCATCGACTTTTTCAGTGATTGGTCGACCTGAGCGAGATGCATCTTTGACATCAAAATTTCCCGAACGAAAGTGAGCGAACCTACTCTTGGCTGTGGCCTTTGATATAGTATCTTGACCGTTGACACCACTCATTTTTTCACGAGCCTGTGATGCACTCTAACCTTGATCGTAGTGATATTGTAAAATATAACTAATTTTTTCAGAAATTTTACTCATTTTTAAATGAATACAACTTTTGACACGAATATCGAAATACAAAACAGTCTGTGTGAAAATTGTAGCCTGAAATGTCACCTTTTAAACGCATGTCAGTTTGAATCAATCTGATTAGTATTGCCCGTTATATGACAACGAACACCATCTGGTGACAAAAAAGCTCAATACTTTTTAGACTAACCAATATAATAATAAGAGCTGTAAACCTGATTGCCAATGACATGGCCCATGTTAAGCAATAAGCAATAAACTACACCCAATTAAGCCTTACATAAAGATTATATCGCTGGGGAAGAACCGTCTACCACAGTGTAACCACTAAAAGTGGTTACAAAGTGGTGCACAACACTTTAGCCACTAAAACTAGGTAGCAAGCAAAACTTGTTGGAGGTAATTATATAAGGACGAAGGCGCTGAGAGATGCGCATTGACATTTGCTTATTTTTTTTTTCATACATAATGTCTTGCATGTACATAACCCGAAAACAAATAACAGGTGTTGCCAATGAGCCACAACAACTTGGGTGGTAAAAATATAACGAAAAAAACGAACAAAACAAAGCCAAAAACTAGGCATAAACTTTTCCCGAAAAATCAGAGAAATTCACTTACTATGGGGCATAAAAAATTTTGACGGGAAGGATATTTAGATTTCTATATGCTAAGTTGCTACAAACTTTTTACACAGACATCCGGCCTTGTTCAATATTAAAGCTGTGAAATATGTTTTTTAGAATAAAATTTGAAGTATAATTAAGTAAAAGATATGAAGAAAGAGAATTCATTAAAATAAATAACATAAGTAAAATAAGAAAATAAGCCACGCCAACCTGGACTCTCACTCTCAAACAATATAGTACTTGTGGAAATCAATTTCGAGCATAATTACTCATTTTTTCGCAAGGTTATTGTCGCAATTGAATTCCTAAGAGAAATAAATCCCTTAAATCCAGTCCAGTCCAGAAAAATTAATGAAAATTCAAATCAAACTAAAGAAATACGACTACCAAACTCGTTGCAAGCATCGAGTGTGGGTGTACGATTGCAAAATTTTTTTGAATATTACTTACAAATAGGCGTTACTTTAAGGGTGGTCGGATATGGACATTCATGATGATAAATGTGGAGAGATGCACGCCTTGCTCAAATACGATACTTACCAATGTGTGTTGGAATAAAATCAGAATGGAATATTGCGTCTTCTTTACCTTACCGACGAACAAATGCTCGATGATAGAGCAAAAATTGTCCTCGGGGAGTTTTACCACACAGACAAGAAGGCTTATCCTCTTAATACGAACAGTGCTAATGATCAATTTATTTGTGGATTGTGCAACACTAAATCCAATTTTAAACATAAAGAGATGATGTGTAGTTTGCATTGAGGAGATGTGCGTTAAACCTTTCATTATTGAATAAATATAGGATCACCTTTCCTGCATAGAAAGAATATTTAAATATTGCAATAAGACTAAGAAACGTAAAACTTTTTAACTTCGTCCTGTAGACATCTTTGCATTGACGAATATTCATATTTCATCTATTAGTTTCTCTAAATCGCAAAATGATTAGATTTGCACTATTTGATTTGATTCTAAAGAAAAGGTCTTTATGCGCTACGTACAGTCAAGTTAGCCTCTAGAGTACAACTATATGTTGTTGAACAATATTCTTAGCTTCTATCTTTCTATCTAACTCCTGTTTTTTTAACACAGTACTAATAATAATATAAAGAATGACGTAGTAAAAACTGACGTATATTCAGCGAAAATCTGTCTTCGTTAACAAAGTCAGACCACCGTTTCTACGCACGCATAGGTCTACGCACTTCAGTTTCCCTAACAAACCTCTTTTCGAGTATCGATTGTTCGTTCATATGCTTCACTCGACCACCCTGCAGTAACTTCCGTAGTTGAACAATCGTTGAGACCTCTGTCTCCTCAAAAATTTCATATAGCTCATGGATGTATCGAATTCGCCATTGATTTCCGTCCAGCTTCGCTTCAATTGTCCGCTTCAGGACCTGTCACTTAATAAGTTTCAATATATTTGCGGATGCTTGCGTTAGGATCCATCCCAGCAAAAAGAACGATCAGACATATCAGGCTAATGTTTAACTAATGATAAGTATACGCCTTAGCTAAGCCTTATTCTACTGATTATACTAGTTTTGAACTGTTCTTTTAAAATATTCTGTCCTTCTTGGCATTTTCTTGAAGTAATCAGTTTTAAGTTGTGAAGTTGCAAAGATCGGACGTGCGCGAACAGATTTTTAAGGTCAGTTTTCATGAGTTTTGCAGTGAAAAGTGAGTGACGATTATTTCGAGTGAGTGATAATTTCTGGGTAAATACAATTTGCGCAGTGCAATCACCACTTCTAGATTGGCAAAATGAAAAAAAATAATTAAGGATAAAAAGTGCAATTTTATATATCTGAAGTGTGATGGCTGCAAATACATGCTGCAAACTTCACTATCAACGGCTTTTACAGCAGGTGAGGCAAACACTTTTTGAAAATAATGGTGATTTTGAGCGTTATACGAACAATAATAGTGAATTGGCTGCCTTTAATTTAAACACATACAATTTCATTGCTGAAGACATTCAAGATAGGGATAACATTGAGAGTTTAAGTGCTTTTAATAGCGAATCGGAGTTACACCGGAAGCGGTTGGCACAGGTGCAGAGACAAGGAGCATTGCGAATCGCATGCGCATACCGAACGGTCTCCGGGGTGGCAGTGCTGGTAATCGCAGGTGTGATACCCATCACCCTCCTTGCGAGAGAGTGCAGAAGTATTTACCTGTGCAGAGGCGAAGATCGAAGAGAAGAGATCATCAGGGAAGAGAGACGTCGCTCTCTCAGCGATTGGAAATAGTCTTGGGGGCAAGAAACAAGGGAAAGGTGGACTGCACGTCTGATTCCTGACCTGAGGCCGTGATTCAGTCGAGTGCATGGTGAGACCGATTTCTACTTGACACAGCTCTTAAGCGGGCACGGTAGTTTTCGGTCCTACCTGTACAAAATTGACAAAGCACGGCCTCCTAACTGTGTGTTTTGTGCAGGGGAACCGGATGACGCCTGTCACACATTTTTCTACTGCAAAAGGTAGAGCCAGCAGCGAAGGGTCCTACTCAGCAAAATTGGAGAGCTCTGTCCGGAAACTATCGTCGGAGTAATGCTGAAAACAGTTGACAATTGAAATTGCGTGGCGCAATTTACTCGGGCAGTGCTGATATAGAAAAAAGTTTTATTGGCGCGCAGGGAGGGATCGGTGATGGATGGATCTCTTTTCTAGCACTTCCTTCCTCTCCCGTCCTTCCCGTTAGAGAAGAGATTCACATAATCCGAAGGCGCCTCTAGGCGTAGGAAGACGAGGCCTAGCCCGAAGTAATGTGTCAAACGGTTCCAGGCTAGGTTCTCAGGTTGCCAGGGGAGGTGTTTAGTGGGTAGTCTCAAAGCATTTCGTGTCAGGGAGTCCCACACTCAGGGCGTAAACAGCCTTCACCTCCCTACTACAAAAAAAATAGTTAATCGGAAAGTTCGTTCAAAGAAAATTTGGCGACCGAAATAGGTGACCGAAAACACTTCACAGTCCTGGAAATAAATCATTAGCATTATTAAAAAGTGATGCGGTGGATGTACCTAGTTCAGTGTCAACTTTATTAGAGCTAAGTAAAATAGGAAAAAGTGTGATAAGGGATGCTAAGCCTGGTTGTTATATACATTTTGGTATTGCCTAAATGATAAAAAAAATATAGTAATTTAAATAGTGTAAATAGTGAAGAAGTTCGTAGAGACGTGAATGTAGATGGTCTACCACTTTACAAAAGCTCAAATACATAGTTCTGGCCTATTATAGGAGCCTTTTGTGACAGAAACGATCTCCATCCTATCATGATAGGGTGTTTTGTCGGTTGCACTAAGCCTTAAAATGTGGACGTAAGTCTTTGGTTTCATAGTTTCATAATTTTTTGGAAAGTTTTATTTTAGAGTTGGTGGAAATCGATCAAAATGGACTTGAAATAAAAAATTTAAAATGTAAATTGTAAAATGTAGCATTTATGACATCAACAATGTGCCATAACTCTTATCATGGATGTCCATTTTGTGACCAAGTAAGTACTCGAATCAAAAGAAAAATAGTATATTCAACATCCGTTGGTCGTCTGAGGACAGATGAAAGCTTTTTGTCTCGTACTGATATAGATCGCAATAGCTAACAATCTAGAGACAAACAAAATTTACTGGAAACTTATGGTATAAAGTTAATATCACGGTTTCCATACGATCTTCTACATTGAATTGATATCGGTGCAAGCAAAACAGTTGTATCTAAAATTATGAACAGTACAATAGTGAAAAGCTTTAATATTTCAAAGGAAGCAAAAGCGAGGCTTTCAGTGGAACTGTGACAATTAGTAAAGTCATTCCCTAAGGAATTCAGCAGGAAACCAAGGAGTTTTGAAGAACTTCCAAAGTGGAAAGGTAAAGAGTTTCGTCAAGTAATTTTATACACAGGGATTGTAATATTTAAGGATATTTTTGACAAGCAGCTATATGAACATTATTTACTGCTGTGTTGTGCATATTGGATTTGTCTTGATACTGCCTTGTGAAAGAAATGCAGAACTTATTTGCTTAAAAAAATTTCCCACGTTTTATGGAGACGATAACGTTTGTTATAAAGTACATGGATTGTTGTATATAATAGACTAGTAAAAAAGTAGAATAGTAAAAAAGAAGATAAGATATAAAAAGTATAGAAGATATATACTTTTTATATCTTTTTATATAAAAGGTTTAGTAAACACTGAAGAAGGGACCAAGTCGTTCCCGAAATACGCGTATTTTCTGACTAATAAAAACTGTTGTTTTAGTGAAAAAAAGGGAAAAAATATTTTAATTGACACTACTCTATATATAAAACCTCACCATTATTCATGACTTATCATAAGGTATAAATAATGACAAAAGCTGTAAACTTGATTGCCCATGACATGGCCCATGTTAAAATCAGGGATAAATTAAGGTAAAGTATATGGGAACTGTTTTCCCTTAAAAGTGATATGTCTTATGCACTAAGGAATAAACGACACCAAACTAAGCCGTATATAATGATTAAATTGTTTACTGGGATATTTCACACCCATACCATAACACAGGTCTAATCACAGATTTGTCTACTTGGAGCTTTGTTTTCCTGTGTATGCAGCTTGTTCTGACGATTATGAATCGGCAGAACTGAATAAACGATTTTATCGCGAGCTTTTTCTTTCTCCTAGACAAACAAATTCTCCCACCTTTTCTAACTGTATTCGCCCATCGGGACATTTTGAGTGTTTGAGGTTTTTTTTCGACTGCGTCATGAGCTTTGTTTTCTTCTCATTGATTTTACCCCTTTTAATTTTGCTTTGCTGTCGAGTTTCAAGAAAAGTTCTTTGGAATGAAAAGCACAGGCTACCACTCGGCTTGACTTGAATTAAAGTGTGCCCTTTGTATCGATAGGTAGCTTTTTGATGACATATTTTAAGGCCAAATCGAAAAACAAAGCGGCCAGCCTACCTCCCTACTTTAGTCCAGTATATGCGTCAAAGGCGTTGGTGAGTTACTTATTGATACGGGCTTGGGAGATTGTCGACGTCACTGTAATTTTGGTAAGATGGACTTATTCGGCTGGGGTATCAAAGCAAAACATTGTTTGGTACAGTACGCTACGATCTATATTGTCGTATACTTGCTTAAAGTCAACGAAAATCTGGCAAACATGTATGTTGAACTCCCACCGTTGAACACTCAATTGGTACATCGTTGATCTACAAACTCTAACGTCACCTTATTGTGGTGTAATAATAGTGTTGACGCATGACCAGATTGTACTTTCTAAGATCTGTGAAAACATTTTGTACGCGGTACAAAATTATGGTATGCCTCTATAGTTTAGAGACGCGTAGAGGCACCCGACGATTTTCAGAAAAGATGGATCACTAGCATTCACTTCAAAACCAGGCTTAATTATTGTCAGTTTGTTAGGATTCTTGAGGATTTTCTGGAGAGGAGGAGATTCTGGAACGCAATCAACTCTCAACATTTGGAGCGGCTTCAACAAGCAATGGACAATGTATCCTGCATTAGTCAATCTTTGCTCAGTCACCTTTCTTGATGAAAATGCGAGATAATGCACGTAGCAACAACGGGGATTAGCTGGGAACTTTTATTCCATCCACCATATTACATCATTCTTACTCCAAAGGATTATCACGTTTTTTGGTTCCTGGACAACTACCTGCAGGGTAGGAAATATAACAAGGAATAGGATTTTCGTACAGGAAAACCAAACTTTTTCGAGAGTTTAGAGGGGAAGATTTTGACAGGAGCGTGATACAGCAACTTCCAAAATGTTAAAGACAACTCATAAATAATAATGGTTATTATATATTGGATTAAGGTTAAATAAATTACTAATAAAGAAAATTATTTAGTTCCAAACGGCAAAAACTTTTGCCTACATTGGCAAACTGCAACGTGTCAATATGATTCTGAGTTTTTAATTCCTGCAAAATTTGAATTTTGTACGGATTTAAATATAAGTTTTAGTGAAGAATTCGACTTGAAAATGGTCTGGAAAAATTTAAGATACTAGACCGCTTTCAAGCGTAGAGTGCAGTTTGTTCGCGGATAAACGCTCTTATGCAGTATCACGTATTTGAAGTACGCAATTGTTCGGGGAAAAGGCTCCGATATATATTTCGAAGGAGGTGTCAATCTTCTTAAAATAGTAAGGATGATGGGATCATAATTGCATTTCTACCAATTACCTGAATTGATTCCAAGCATTAATGTCCTGACAACTCAAACTACCATTGAAAGCGTTTTTTTTTAATTTTCGGAAGCGTTTTGATTCCAATCGAAAACAGAAGAAATCACATATTAGCTTCCACCTTTAAAGTGTTGCTGTTTAAAATATTTGTTATTTCTCAATATTCGCTTCAAAAATGACTGAATACATTAAGAAATATAGTATATGAGTTTTAGTTTAAACAAATGTCAGCAAAATAATAAAGGTCAACAAAATAAAATAAAAAATAACAAGGATTAACATCGAATTAAATTTATCTACGTATTTATAAATTGCTTGAGCTTGTGACTGGTTCATAGTTCTTTTCTCCTAACGATATTTGAGATTGCTGCTGTCTTACGCATCTGCACATATTCAAAGCGTAAATGAAATTAAGCGAAAAGAACATCCGTAAGCAAATAGATGAGAATAACGTCCTGCAATAGACTTTTCGCCTCGCAACCACTAGTTTCCTTGCCCGCAAAGACCACGACCTATTGGAACGATAAGCAATTAGCGTGTGTGCAGGTTGGTATGTATTTAGGTACCACCACTGCAGCACCGCGAAAAGCGAAAACAAAATCTCAAAAGGCCATTAAATTACTCTTGTATTTCGCTTGTCACCCGATCCAGCACATGTTTCTTTTGATCAAGCCCACAAAAAGGCAACGTGTGCATGGCGGCACGGCTCTCTTGGCACAAATTTAAGTCAAGAATCCGTTGAAATTGTGTAAAAGTCCTGTCGACTCTTTAGACGCATTCCGTGCATACACACGCGCTCCAGCCGAACATATTTTAAATATTTTGACAACGGACCAACAAATCAAATTCATTTGTGCTTCCAAAGTCAAACCGCTGCTGGCTGTTGCCCGCGACAAGCCAATGCTGTCCAGGACCCAAACGGAGCCTCTAGTCTGGTCTGGGGCTCAAAAGTAGGCAGCCTGACTATACTGTTTTCGCTGGATGGGTCTTTACTGTTGTTGCTAGTGATGCTGACAATGTGGCTTCTGGAAGTATGGGACCGATACTAGTTAGTTTGTATGGTGATAGCTCGGCCGGTGTGACCAAAAGGATATAGGGGTACTACTACCATTCAAATTAGAAGTGACGTTGATTAGCAGAGGCAAAGTTTCATGGTTACAGGTTACAGGAAGACAAGTCAAATTGAGTATATTAATTCATTTTTGCATTTGAAATAATGATTCGATAAAATTTTAAACACTCTAAGAAGCATCAATATCCTATGGATTTGGACATGAGCTTTCTGTGTTAGATTCTCACTTCAGCACATGGACATGGTAACTCTTTTAACCACCATACGTGTATATTGTCCACGTTGTTTGCTGGTCACCATTCCTCCAGCCGTGGCCCTTTGCTTTACCTGGTTGCAAAGTAAATTAAATGCGCATACATATATTTAGATAATTGTCAATGATGTTGTTTTGGACATAGGCAGCAGTCGAAGATCTTGTAGGAAACGGCTAAGATCGCGCTAACTGCACTACTCCCGCGGATCGTTGACAAAACTTTAGTGCTCCAAAGCAACCGCACCGACCACATCTTTGGGATTTCGCGACTCGGCTCAGATGAGGGATCGACAATCTTGTGGGCTTTGAAGGTTCCAGACCCGATATGCACCGGTATGTGGACGATTTTCGATTAGAATGTGATTCTGCTGGTTGCAGTCCTCGAGGCAACCAAGAGAGATCTGGTGCACTATTCTACTATTGTAGGACCCGATTCTTAGACCAGGCGATTAGATGGCACAAGGGTGAAACAAGCAGTGATACCTGGAAATCGTAAGTATATGCCTGCAAGACTCGGTCGATATTTAAGAACGGCCATCGTAGCTATAGCGGCAGATCAAGAGGATCACATCATGCAGGAGCCTTTCGGCGAGCCCAATACATGCGATCTTGGTTGTCAATGCTACTGACACGAGTGTTGCTTACAACTTGAACTTTCCACGTTTCGCATCGAAGTTATTGGCTACTAGGCTGTCGTTGTTGACATCTGTGGTAAGATAGTAGGAGTATTCTCCTCTAAGATGGAAAAAGTAAGCTTCTGTTGTATCATTTAAGGACATACTTAAAATGCGATGTTAAAAAGGTAGTAGATGTATAAAAACGCTCATGTATTTGAAAATGTATCAATTTAAATCTTAAATCGTAGAAACTCATTTTAGACTGAACAAAACAACAAAGTTGAGCTCAGAATCCCTGTGATAATCCCAGAATAACAATTCATGTGTAGCTCATGGAAATCGGCATAGGTAAGATCTGTAGCATTGGAATCGGTGAATTTACTGATTGGACCGAAATTCTAACACGGTGATGATCAAACCGCAAAGAATATTTCCAATGACTACTTAAAGTAAAAACAACAAATCATTCTTGTAGTCGTCTCGCACTTCAGCCACAGCTATGTGTTTGAGTATCCGTTGACCTTTCCTCTAAAATTTTTGTTAGATCATAGAATTTTATATAGAATTTATTTAATATGAACAGAAATAAGCTGCCGCTGACTAGTTTCTTTTAAAAAAACGTGCTCTTATTTACACTTCGTAAATCCTTTGACTCCAAATCTGTCGTTACGCGTATTTACGTTTTGGGGAAAAAAGCATCCCCAAATTGTAGGATCAACATCAACGTTTTAGAACGTCATTTTGGATGGAAGAAAACGAAAAGAACGAAAGAATTCAATCCAACTTACAAAATAAACATGCAAGGTGTATGACAAAACTAAATAAACTGCCTTTTCATTTATCGAAGATTTTTTTTAAAGCAAACATGTTATTCTTTTCAAAGGAGTTCCCTTAGGCAGCTATGGCACCGGAGAAGTCTTTGTTGCCACTCTTGGTAGCAGTGCTGGGAGTCTTCAACTCATATGGCCTCTAAAAATCACGTTCTTGTAGAACATTTTTAAATTTCAAGACAAAGGGACTCAATGATTGCAGCGACTTAAATCAGGTAGAAGGGTTGACGTACAAAAGATCTGCATTTCGTGGTCAAATTTATAATTTTTTGCTGTGGCAGCGAGCTGAAGGCTGTTGACGTCCTGAGTGTGGAACTTCCAGACCCAGTCCAAAAGCATTGGACTTCCCACTAAACACCTCTCCTGTCAAACTGAACAATTTTTCTAATGAAAATGACCTTGTGGAGCGGGGAATTGTCATGATGAAACAGCCACTTGCTTGCAATATCTGGTCTTACACGAGTCATACTTTTCCTAAACTTTTCAGGGGCACTTTCTTCTTTCCATTTTTCTTCTTTCTTTCTTTCTTTCTTTCAATTGTGTGCTCTTGATGAGCAAAGTTACCTATAGACCTGCGTCAGCTTTTTCAAATTTACACTTTGTGATTCACCAAGTTTAACACAAAACGTGATTGCACAACTTTGTTCTAAATTCGGATTCACCGTTTTTGAAACACAAAACATAAACAAAAGTTCGCTGATAGCGCTGTCAAAAATAATGTGTTGGCTGCACGCAGTTGACTGATTGACCGAGAGAGTGGAAGGAATAACAAAGCCGGCTTAGCAAATCGCGGTAGGCACAGCGTTCTTGCACACAAGGTCGCCCACAAAAGGTTGCAAGTGTAATTTTTTCCTCACAAACGTCGTTATTTTAAATTTTTAATTAAAGTTAAGATCGAAAATACTGAAAACAATTTGGCAACTTTAAAAGATAAAAATCGCCTTGAATTTTCTTAAGTTAGATTAGATCATGTACTATTTTAGCTTATCACACGTTCTACTGATGTCCAACGTTTCCAAGGTAATTTAAATATATAGTACACGTATGAAAAATCAACATTTTTCCGCCATAGGTAATCGCTCTAGCAAAGGAACGATTTTAAGTGCTTTCAAGACTGGTAAGACTTCAATTATAAATATGAATATCCTCATATGGATCACTGAATCATTTTTGTCGAATGATTGTAAACAATTCTGCACTCTTTTTCTATTTTCAAGGCTAGCAGGACACAATCTCTTATGTTAACATGCTTCAAAAGAATGACACCAGTCGAGTTTGTGGCAAGGAAGAAGAGTCTTGCCAACAAACGGCTCATGGAGGACGACACGATGGACCACTAGTATGCACCAGCACCACACGCGGGAACCTGCAGGCCGAAGGTGACATATGCATTTCTGTAAAATTTGACCCCAAGTAAATAATAATAAATAGTAATAATTATCTAGTACTTGATGATCCTCTAGAAAATTTTAATTTTTGTTTGGTAATGACACTAAAGGACTCTTCATTCCGAATTAGAGTTTAAGCTGACTTAAACATTCGCAGGGAATGACCAGCTTTAAGAACGGTCATGCCCTACTCAAAAAAGAGAAAATGTAAAGAAAAGGCAAGATTTGCTCACCAGGAGTGACGATCACGAATTCAGTTGATGTCAAATGAAGGACATAATGGGGATGCTCACATGAGTAAAGGGTCGATAGGTAGGGTTACAGAATGTCAGTCATCAAAATGAAAAATGAAATGAAGAAATGAAAAAAAAATTAAAAATTTGGTGGTTCAATAGCAGATTTTCAAAGCTGTCAATCTGCTACAGACAATTTTTTGAAATTTTGAATTTACGAACCACACCGGGAGCCATCAAACCTTATGTCAAACAACAGTCCACGACCAAGAAAAGACCTGTATCTCTGGCAGCCAAGAAATTCAAAGTTCTATTTGCAAAGTCATCACACAGAATACCGAGGAAACAAATAGTGGATCATATAAGAATAAGAAGACACTATACCAGGCTTGTATTAAAGAGTCTGAATCAGAAAATTAGAGAAAGCTCCGGATCAAGAAAAAGATGGAAAAATCTGACGCTATTCTACGATTACAGCGCTCCTGAATACAAAGAAAATATTCCGACATCTGCTGTTTGAGAATTGGGATTCGAAATCATTTGAGATCGAATGTCCTTTACTTCCTTCCAAATTTTAAGACCAAAGCGAGAGAAAACCAACTTAACTTATTAAGGAGAAACCACTTTACTTTGTGGAGGTCACCACATTCATCGAGAGTAACATCACTTTTCATGACTTTTTGATGTCACAAATATATACCAACAAACCAGAGACCTTGCACGCGGTGGAGGATAGTATCCGTCATGAAATCGCTTAATTTATGTCAGAAACATTGCAAGGAAGGTTGTCAACGTTCTTCGTTTGCTCAACACTCTAACAAAATGATAATAACTACAAACAAACTACAGTAGTCAATTTACTACCTGCGTGGAGGATTAATGAAAAAAACGTAATTTTATCAATAAAAGGATACCTAATGTCAATATGATATTTTGTTATTTCTCCACTGTCCTTTCCGCTGACGCTTCACGTATGTCCGGCACTTCATTATGTCCGGCGTGGTTGCATCGTTCTAACCTGAAATATTAAATGAAACCCTGGAATAATCGTAAACACGGTAATCAATTATTAACTAAAGTTTATGCTGGAGTTTTGAAGAACCTGTTCACCTTCCACAAGAGGTATAAAGCGTTCGAGGACAGTAGAGAGCATCGAAAACAAGCCCCCCGAAAGACGACATTCCAAGACATTCTTCCAGAATATTTATTTGCCCAATATAGTTGAATGTATTCCTAGTGTTCAGCATCACTAGGACTACTCGTTGGTTGAACTGACTTTGGCTTTTCGGAAGCGGCCTTTAAAAGCTTTCTGCTGGGTCTTTAATCATATCTTCTGGAACCGCCGTGCTACCATAATGCAAAGTCCCCTATGGCATGGCCAAATCATAAGTAGATAAGAGACTGCGATCAAATATAGGAACAAAGAGGACAACACAACCACAGGTTTACGAGTTAATATGGTGTTTGTGTGTTCTCCCAACCGCTTGAGCTCTTGGAATGAAATCCAAAGAAAAACTCGAAACCTAATTGTTTCAGATGATAGAAAAACTTCGTCAGCTCTATCTGTTGCGAATTAGGCCCAATATAAGGAAGACGTTCACTATATTCACGGACTCAACAACCATTAATTTCACAATCCTGCGAAGGATGACGGGTTGGCGTAAGAGTTCCATAAGCAGTGTTAGAGCTCCATTATAATGAAAAAAAACTTTAATTTATACAAGAATTTCGATGAGGCTGAGGCGAGTTTGTCTGGGTCGCAAACATATATAGAGTCCAAACCTCAGGAAGGAGGTTCGGTGGGGCAATTTAAGCTCATAAATCACCAGGTGTGATGCAATACAAACAAAAGTTAACTGGTCATGTCAATCTTGCAGATATCATGACGTGAGGCTCCCATTCAACCTGAAGCAAATGAAATTTGCCGTCTGCAAGCATACCCAAAGAACGGATGTTTATCCTTGTAAGAGTCAGCCCAGAATCAGGCAATCCAAATACTTTTCTTAGACGGTCTTTTCTTCTATAGACGGTCTCTAGACCAGAGGAGAAAGGACGAGGGATCTCCTTTGTTTCCCAACCCACAGCTTCCATGATTTCTCTTCACAAATTTCACGAATAAATAGTAGCCAATGGTCTCGTGGTAACATATTGGATTTACTGGTTTCCCATTGTTGGGGAACATTAAATATAGTATATGGTGAGTATACCGTGAGGTGACTATATCGTGCTGGATAACGGAATCAAAGTTATTACCATGCCAACGGAGTCATGGCTAACTAACCGGGTAACACCAAGTCCATGTAGAATACCTCGTCATCCCTGTAGAATCCCTGTAGAAGTTCGTCGCCCTTGTTGCAGGGAGCGAAGATCCGAGAGGGGCTATAGTGCTACGAAAGACTTAGAAGACTTTCACCAGACCGAATCATCATCCTGATCAGTTTGAAATTCTCAGAGAAAATGTCCGTTCTGATGCAAACCACATTTGACTGCATATCTAAGAGACGATAACTGGGAAAGGATAAAAATGTGGTAGAAACACTTGACAACAAACAAACTTGAGCTCCTCATAACAAATTAAAAGCGACGATTGCGGTTTCAAATATGCAGAGACTAGCGGGTAAGATATAGTGTCTAAAGCACAAACTCGCCCACTGGAATATCAATCCAAGGGGATACTAATAACCAGCTATGGAGTGATAGCGTGGTGGCCAACATTACAGTATTATAAGTACATAAGGTAACTAGAAAAGATCCAATAAACGGCTTATCTAGGCATATCTGATGCTCTAAGGACTACGCCAACAGCTGAGGCAGAAGAAATACATAACTTGCTCCCCAGGAATCACACCCTAAGAGAGACATCTGCGGTGCCCATAAAAGAAAACTCAGAAGGGTGTGAAACAGTGAGTCTGTTGTGAATTTTTAAATAAAACAAGAAATGTAGTTACAAAAACAAATAATAATTATTGACGTAACCGATAAGTCGCACCTGTAGCAAGGAAGGAGTAAATTCAGAAAGACAGGGTTATTTGACGCTACAAAGACCGCATAATTGCGGCCAAAGGAAGTTACTTTTCAACAACTAGCTCATCGCGCAGGTGATTGGAGGTTGTACGACATTATGATAGCGCTGATCCTTGCATATCACACACACACACACACTCAGAACAATCTTAGTGTTTCATTTTAAAGAAATTTTATTTAATAACACAAATGCAAATATAATCATGCAATATAAGTTAATATATATAAAAAAAATTCAATTTACATGAACTAGTCCTGCTGCGTTGATTTTGACCATCTATGCTGCCTCTAACACGAGTTTCTATCTCAACTCAATTTCAGGACTTCACCTGAGCGTCATCTTTCACTTTATCCTTAACTTCGTCTGGAATCTGAAGGTCTTGGATTGTGTTCCCTCGAATATAACTAACTGGCAACCGCCAGAAATAATCTCGTCGTTTGATGTGCAAAGTGCAGCGAGCAAATTTATATTCATCCAAGTGTCTTCTGGTGCAGTCAAGATATTTTGATAATCAGTCAAACACCAACAGGAAATTTATAATTTTATTTGTGGAAATTTATTTATTACGGAAAACGTTGCAAGTCATATCACACTTTTCCAGTCGGAAATTTTTAAAATGAAGGTAGCAATAGAAATGCCTTTGAGCTTATTTATCACTTCATCTGGGATAACGTGTCAGCACTGCAGACGCTTGTATTCTACTGAATCTCTTTACAGGTTGTGCATTCCGCGTATCACCTGAGAGTATAGAGAGAACTGAAACGAGGGACAAACTAGGAAGAGCAGATTCAACTGGTTAAACACCTTCACCAGTGGACTAACACGAAGTTGTATCAGACTCATTTGGAATGACGACATTCTACCAACACTAAGTTTTGCCAAACTTTCGGCCTCACACACACCAAACGGAGACCATAGGACTCTTACAGATCAACAAAAAAGGTGTAAGATTTTGTAAGACTGCTTACAGGCCATTTCAATGTCAATACGCTAAACGACTGGGCATTGGGTGACATAAACAGATGACACGTGATACGCCGGCGGAGAAGGGGCAGAAAGTTTCGAACACTTTCTTCTAAATAATCCGAGCATAACTCATGTGGCAGATTTGGAACACCAGAGGTCTACAGAACTGACAAAAATATTGCCTTTCAGGTTAAACTTCACCTAAGGGCTAACCTATAGCTAAGGGTCAACGTAAATCTATGCTAGGTTCATCAGTGAACCCCTGGTTCAACAACGATTTAAAGATAATACATTCATTTATAATATAAAAATATTTTGCTTAAGTGTTGAAGACCATTTATCGATTTAGAAAGCAATTGATGTTGGATTCCTATAACCACCACATTATATCCACCACGCACCGTCTCTTTAATACTGAACAGCTTTTACAATGCGAATTTCGGCTGCTCAAAAATATAAAGTTTGCTTCATGCGTGGAAGAAATGTGTATTTTTGTTACTTGGGGCCAGCAGAAGTCACTACATAAGAACTAATGATCAATATCAGAAGTTTTGGTAGATCAATTTTTCCATTTTCACTTAGAACTTATAAGTGATTTATACCCTTGCTAAACTAACTCAGCGAAGACTCATGGGTGCGGAAGTTCTGATCAAATGTTTCGAGTACCTCGATAGTGAATTTAATATTTATAAAGAATTGTGGAAAGAGCTCAACCTGGTTTCCAACACGCGTCCCTGCCGCTTCTCATCAGGTGCCAACTCACAGGCTTCTTTATAAATATTAAATTCACTATCGAGGTACTCGAAACATTTGATCAGAACTTCCGCACCCATGAGTCTTCGCTGAGTTAGCTTAGCAAGGGTATAAATCAATTATAAGTTGTAAGTGAAAATGGAAAAATTGATCTACCAAAACTTCTGAAATTGATAAAGCCAGACCAAAGGCAATTTGGAATATAGGAGAAGTTCAAAGCTGTAGAGCACTATTCATAACTAGTAAAAAAAAAACAAAAAATAACCAGTCGACATCCACCTAAGCTGGTAGTGCCAATCGACGCGTCCCAGCCTGTGAGTTGGCACCTGATGAGAAGCGGGAGGGACGCGTGTTCGAAACCAGCTTGAGCTCTTTCCACATTTCTTTATAAAATAATGATCAATAATTTTGCAAAAAACGTTTTGAGCGCAATATTTAAGTAACCTAAACAACTAGGCTACCTTTAAAACAAGGCTACATCTATAACAAGAGGACGACTGCCAATAATTTGGTCACAACATTTTATCCTAAACTGGCTACGGCTGATCACAAACGAAATACACAAAACTACTTCATTGACTTCAAAATAATTGTTTTATAAAAAAGGATTTACGGTTGAGTTCACTATACGCTAGTATAGGCTTTCGCCCGACAACTTTTACCCCCAAAAAGGAACTCAAATTTTTAGCCGTAAGGAATATTTTTAAAAAAAAGTTTATTCTAACTTTACATTAGAAATATGTACATTTACAATAACCTTACGATTATTTTAGACGAGTAAACAGTAGACAAATAGATATGCGGCAGAGTACGAAAGCTGTTTGATATAAAAGGCTGAATCACAGGCAAAAGCACATTAGGGCCACTTTTGGACTGAGAAGAATAATTTAACCTGAGCTCCAATCGATTATACCTTCTATTAACGCAAGACTTCAGGTTGATTTGGTGTCTTCTCTCATCATAAGAGCAAAATACTGAATCGTCCCAGCTTGACACGTCGAGTCAAGGTATTGCTTTGGATGGCTTCAATTAAAGTGCGCAAGGTACTCATAGACAGAACTACAGGAACATTGATTTTACTTTTTTTTTCTAAAAATTACCATGAAACTTAAGGTGGTGATCAGCCCTGAGGCTGAATTGGTCCGTTTTCGTTTCCGTTTCTCTGCGTTGGAGGATAACTATATGCCCATAGATCCACTACAGAGGAGGCAAAACTTGATCAAAAAACTACGATTTCGAATAAAAATAGACTCCAGAAACGATTATAGTACAAAATAGATAGTGAACTATCGAATCCCAATAAGTTCCTTACCAACTTTTCTTTCTAAATTCGAGTATGCCAATAGGTAGGCGTAACTCTCTATACAAGCAGTGGAGGAATCATATTGAATTTCGTGGTCTTGTTTCTAAGAAACAATCTGGATAGCAGATAACGTTCCAAGCTGTTTTCTCGTCTGACTTACACGAAACCACCATAAAATTTGAGGTTACAATTCTCAGACGCTAATGTTAAATTGAACGTAATCCCAAAGATAACTTAGCCAATATGCATTTCGACTCGTACTCCGTAAATCCATCACAATACGTAATAAAATTATCATTAATCCTTGGCTCTGTACTGCCTAGCCCTATATATACATCGTCAATTTATTCAGCAATTGTGACAGTAAACAGCTTCCGTAATCATTTCATTAATAAGCGAACATACTACATTCGTATCATTAACGTCTAATTAATAGACCACCTCGTTTTATCCGTAATTGCACTTATCTCGTCATAAAGATTTCAACAGATTTAATAACTGTCATCCGTTCTCACATGGCAAACAAAATGCAAATGCACATTGCATTGTAACCTAAATCCATATGATTGTGTTAGAAAGGCTGTCAAACGATCTCACATCGGCCAGATACAAGATACAAAGATACATTCATAGGAGCTTGGTAATGACGATGGCTCGCTGCAACGACCTCCGCGATGCAATGGACCAGCCGAAGAGAGTCCTAGGCTCGCTGCACCAATATATCACCTGGTGTGCACATAATTAGTACATTGAGATCATATCGCACATCGTGTTTTCCTTGTAATTATGAAGCCGAATTGAGATAAATCAAATATCATAAATATTCGATTGCGGCGAGGTCTTCCCAATCCCCAGCGTCCGGTATCGTACGGCCCCTTCTCACATCGCTCGGATGTGGATGCGCGCGCCGGTTTGCGCTTAAAGGCAGCGCAAAAGACGCTTTTTTATGTCTTTTCACATATTTTTCCACGTTATCGTTTTCTTATTTTATTTTGCCACCTTGTGCTCAGTGTATTTTATTATGCCATAGTTAGTATCCATATACAACACATATGGGTTTACCTTCACCAAGTAAGTGCGCATGCTTTATTGAAAATCAAAATTTTCCTTCTTTCTCGTGTGTACAGGGATAAATTGTGTACATAACATATGAGCAAGCCCAGTTTACTCTTTTTTTAAACAATGACCTAGTTTTATAGATGCCTTCTGCACATTTTTTTCCGCATATATTTTTCGATGGTTTCCAGGAGCCATCTTCATAAAATAACACATTCACAGAATTGAAAGCTTCCCTTTCCGAAATAACCCTCGTACCTATTTTGTCACATCCGAAGGATCAGATGTGATTTTAAAGAAATGGATAAACACAATAGGCATCCGTTTTGATGCAAATATAATAAAATACAATACATTTATTGATAACTTACAATATAAATACATGTCATTTTTAATTAATTCTACATTCTGGACACATTTTTGTTTAATTAAGTGACTATGAGGTTAAGTGCTTAAGTGACTAGTTAAGTTTACTATTTCTTATCTAATTATACACAATATATTCTCGATGGCATTTTAACGGTTAAAAAATTACTGTAATTATTAATATGCGCTTGCATCACGCGTTGTCTTGTCTTCATTTAGTCTAACTAAACTAAAATAAATACTATACTATAAAACTAAATAAATACTTAACCTACTTATACAACAAAGCTTAAAAAACTAAAGGGTTTTCTTTATTATCCTTTTACATCTTTGCTTGTCTAACTATCCTTGATAAAGTTCAGGATGAGCTTTGCAGGACTACTGCTCTTCAAATATTTCACCCGCTTCTCGGTTGATGATACTGCTTGGACTCATGAATTTCCCCCGTCGTACATAGGAGTATTTTGCTGATTTAGTTGGTCATAAACCAATTTATAAGAAGTTGTCGCAGGTAAGAAATAACTGGTTCCTATTTTTATCGACAATAGACAACCCGTTTCGGTCTCTTATCGGATGCACCTGCGCGCTGGTTTTGTCGGAAGTTAGTCATCGCTTCAACTGCACGTATCTTATACGTTTCCTAAGTGTAATAGTATCTGACAAAAAGTTCAATATTTACGTGACTACTGACTTCTTTTGAAATATTGTTATACATATGGATCAAGGAGGTAAAAAAGTATATTGTTAAAATATTATGCTGTCTTTTTTTTTTTTTTTGATAGAATATTGTTATTTGACGTTTGAAAACATACTTCAAAATTCTTTAAATTTCCAACACAATTTTAAGTTTGAAAAGGTTTTTGTGGTATTTCCAGTTTCTTCCCGGTTAAAATGTTATTTGAAAACGACAGGTTATAGTTTATAAACTATTATGGTCTAATTAGCCGTCCATACCCGCCCCCTTTTTTGACAGAAGTGATAGACCAAGACAGTGAAAAATGAAAAAAAAAATATAAAAATTTTATTTAGAATTAACATTATGTTACCTTGGTAAGTATTTGGTTTCAGGGTCACCTGGTCACTTAGGTGGTAGAGTAGTGACCCGTAGATCACTTTTTGGTAAAACGAAGGAGCAAAATTTGCCTAATTTTGAAGAAAAATCAAATGGAAAATTGAATTTTGTCTAGCGAAAACTATTCTGAAGATGAATTAAAGACGTTGAAACACAAGTTTTCGCATATTAAGTCGAAATTTAAACAAAGGTGGAAAAAAGCTGATAAACCGGAAGCTAGACTTCTTCATAATAATGACGAATGGCTAAAAATTACATGCGAAATACCGAGTGCACAGCCTAAAAGTTCGGATCAACCATCAAAACCATTTAATGAGCTAAGTGAATGAAATAAGAGAAGGAAAACAGAAACCTTACGTATTACAGCGAATAATGATATGTTGATACATGCTGCACAAACAAATTTACAAACATCTGGAAAAAAGATGCTTCAAGTATACTTAAGCAGATTATGGATTCTCCAACTAGAGCTACAAAGTTGAAAAAAGCATACAAGACAGTACAAGATGACAAAGAAAAACAGCTAACACCTTTATCAGCACTCTCTGTATTCGTCTCTACGATCAACGAGGTCCAGAGGGCTACTCGTCGCGTTTGGAGCGGACTGCCCCGATAAATCGATATTCCGCGACAAAATAAAGGATGCCCTTGGGGCAAAAGCCACCGTCTCTACCTTGGAGCCAAGAGCTTCATTGGAAGTAAGGGACCTGGATTGCATTGCCGATCCGGCTGAGGTCGAAGAAGCCATTCTAAAAGAGCTCCCTGGAATAACTTTACAAAAAGTAAAGCTTTCTCCAGAGAATCGCCGAGGGCAAAGGCTGGCCATACTCGAAGTAACGGAGAAAGATGCTACACAACTCCTGGCCAAAGGAAAAATAAAAATCCGCTGGGTGGTGTGCAGAATTCGCCACCGAGCCATCCCAGTACGATGCTACAGGTGCCTTGGATACGGGCACACCACTTCGAACTACAAGGGCCCTGACCGTAGTATGCTTTGCTTTAAGTGTGGAGCGTCTGGGCATAAGAAAAAAGAGTGCGTTGAGACTCCGCGCTGTTTGTTATGTGATCATCTTAACTCTCAACTGACAGAGCCCCTTCACGATGCAGGAACAGGCGCGTGCCCAATCTTTAGAGAGGCACTAGCAAAAGCAAAAACAACTCTGGGGTGATAATCAGGGCCCTTCAAATTAACTTGCACCGTAGCATCAATGCACAAGAGTTGTTAGAGCAGTTCGCCAGAAAAAAGAGAGCTGATCTGCTGCTGCTGAGCGAACAACATCGAAGCAAGACCTCACCAGCCTAGTTCTCCGATGACTCCCATACTGCTACCGTTTGGGTTCGTGGCAGCATGCGACTCCAGATTCAAGGTCACGGCCGAGGAGACGGATTCGTGTGGATTCGGTGTCCGGGTATAACGTTTTTCAGCGTATACCTGACGCCGAATGAGTCAATGCTATCTTTTCAAAATAGACTGGACGCGTTAGAGGATGTTGTTCTGAACACAGATGGCAAAGTACTCGTAACAGGAGACTTCAACGCCAGTGCCGTTTAGTAGGGCATGTCTCAAACTGATAACAGAGGGCAACGCATTCTGGATATGTCGGCGAGGACCGGGTTGATGGTTTTAAATACCAGCAATGTACTTACCTTCCGTTGCTGGGGCTGCAAAGGAACAATCCCAGATGTGACATTCCCCTCGGAGTCCCTCGACTCGAGGATTATTCAGTGAGTGACCACGAATACATCGTGTTCGAGATCGGCGATACCACTCCTCGCTCGTCTCAGCGATCTTTCACTCCCGGGTAGAATATCGGAAAAATGTGATTCTGGAAGGTGGAACGACATCGGGGTTCCCTTCGGGGAGCGGAAGGGCTGGAGTCGAGGGAATGGTGGAGTCAACGATGAGCCTCATCACTCCTACCTGTAGCTCATCTATGCCTCGACGGAGGCCTCGACACGACAGACCTGCTGTACATTGGTGGTCAAAAGATATCGCAGACAAACGAGGCAAGTGTCGCAGACTTCGACGTACAGCTCAGCGCTCAAGAAGCGAAGAGAAAGCATCCAATAGGACAGCTGGTCAGCAAGAAAAGAGCTCCGAGCCCATCAATGAGAGTAAGGCACGCTGCTGGCGAGAACTTGTGGACGATGTGAACAGGGATCCATGGGGGCTTGGCTACAAGGCAGTGTGGCGCAAGCTCGGTACCTCACGGAAGCCGTGTTTACTTCAAGCAGACAAGATGGACGGCATAGTGCAGGCGCTTTTGCCAACTCATCCTGGCCGTGTTGATGCTGCCCACGAGGTCGATTCAGTGGAATGTCCATTGTTCACAAAAGCTGAGCTGGAGGATGCGGTGCTTTCTATGAAACCTCGAAAGGCACCAGGACCAGACGGCATTCCAACCGAGGTGCTACAAATGGTTTTCCACGTTTGCCCTGATTTGCTACTCAATGTGTTTAACGCTTGCCGGAGAAAAGGTGTATTCCCATCTCGCTGGAAGGTGGCGAGGCTCACATTGATCAGCAAGGGAAAAGGGGACCCCGGGCTGCCATCTACATACCACCCGCTTTGTATGCGGGACACAGCCGGGAAAGTGTTCGAAAAGCTCATCAAGAGAAGACTCAATGACGCAATTCGTGCTGCAGGGGACCTATCTCCTCGGCAGTATGGCTTTAGAGCAGGGTGATCCACTTCCGATGCCATCATGGAGGTGGTGAATGCAGTCCGTCGAGCCGAAGCGCACAAAACTGATTCCAAACGAGTTGTCTTGCTGGTGACGCGTGACGTCAGGAATGCCTTCAACTCCGCCAGATGGTCGGATATTCTTGGCACATTGGAAAATTTTTTCCGATTGCCAGGGTATCTGATGCGGATTTTGAGGGGTTACTAAAAGGATCGCAGTCTGCTCTATGACACACAAGATGGGCGGCGCAGTATGGAGATAACGTCTGGTGTAGCGCAAGGCTCCATACTGGGACCAGACTTGTGGAACGTCTCATACGACGGACTATTGAGGCTTGAGCTGCCAGATGAGTCGCGCTTGGTCGGCTATGCAGATGATATAGCAGCATTGGTCACCTGACGCACAGTCGAACATGCGCAGCGCAGACTGGGAATGCTAATGCGTCGAGTGAGGGAGTGGATGACCACCCGCGGGTTCAGTTTGGCACGAGAGAAAACCGAGGTGGTCATTCTCACGAAGAAAAGAACTCCCACGGTAATTCCTTTGCAGATCGGAGATGCGACTGTTGAGTCAAAACTTGTAATAAAATATTTGGGACTATTGATCGATTCCAAAATGAGCTTTTCGGAACAGATCGGGGCAACGGCGAAAAATGCCGCGATAGGCGTCTCGGCTTTAAGTCGACTAATGTGCAACATCGGTGGGCCCACACCGAGCAAACGCCGACTTCTCATGAGTGCTGTACAGTCAGTGCTACTGTACGGCTCTGAGGTTTGGCCCGGAGCTCTCAGTAAGGAGCTGTATCGAAAGCGCTTGGCACAGGTACAGAGACGAGGAGCTTTGCGGGTTGGGTCTGCATACCGCACTGTCTCTGAGTCAGCGGTGTTGGTGATCGCAGGAGTGATACCCATCGCCCTCCTTGCTAGAGAGCGACGGAGAATTTATTACCGTAAAGTGGAGGGCTCAAGATATGCTGTCAACCGAGAGGAGAGGCAGCGCACAATACTCGAGTGGCAACAGTCTGGGGAAGGCGACTCCAATGGCCGCTGGACTGCCCACCTTATAGGGGACGTGGGATCATGGCTTAATCGAAGGCACGGTGAGATTGATTATTACCTTACCCAGCTTCTTAGCGGGCATGGGTATTTATTTAGTCTTACCTGCACAAGATTGGTAAATCACGGTTAGCAGACTGCATTTTCTGCCCAGGGAAAAGGGACGACGCATGTCACACCTTCTTCAACTGTAGAAGGTGGAAAAGGATGCGGCAGGACTTGTGGGAGGTGTTGGGAGAGCTTTCTCCGGACAATCTAGTCGGAGAAAAGCTGAAAACTTTCGACAAATGGACCTGTGTGGCACATTTCTCTCGGGCAATACTTACAGCAAAAAGTGACCAGGGATAACCTTGGGCGCGGGTCTAGGGGGGTATTCTATCCAGCAGTCCTCCTCCATCCTGCCCCCTCCAGCTGAGGGGAGATTTCTCTAGGCTGACGGTGCCCTCGGGCGAAGTAAAAAGAGGCCTAGCCCGAAGTAATGTGTCAAACGGTTCCAGGCTACGGTCTCTTAACAGGGGGGTGTTTAGTGGGTAGTCTGGTAGCATGCGCTGCTAGGAGTCCCACACTTCGGGCGTAAATTGCCTTCACCCCCCAACCCGAAAAAAAAACTCTCTGTATTCGTGTAAGCTGATCTCAGTCGGCGACAATATGAAATAATAAGAAGTGCCAGTAAAAGGTTGTTTCCTAGCAACAGCATCTTACAAAAAGCAAAGAGTCATATGAAGTGACTGAAGATTACTGACGTATTAAAAGGATGTTCTACGTGATCTAAGACCAGATGAATCTGACTCATTAGAGCTGTTTTGCAAAGTGGCCTGTGATGGATCACAGCAGGCGTAATTCAAACAAAAGATGGAAAAGGACGCCACAGATAGTAAGTTTTTTAAAGCAGCTTTGTATCACTTCGTTTGGTATGTGGTACCAATATAGTATGGCAAAATCTAACCCCATCCTCACCGCGTTATTTTTGTCCTATTAGAATCAGATTTGTTAAAGAAACTGTTGATATAACGCAAGAAGAATTTGAGTATGTGGAAAATGTCATTAACGCCCTACAAAAAACAATATTTGTACCAGAAGAAAAGTTATATTCTGTAAAACATACTATGATGCTAACAATGGGAGACGCAAAAGTATGTAATGCTACCACACAGACCACGTCAACAATGAGGTGCTACATTTGTAGAGCACCATCGAAAGAACTCAACGATTTAACTATCAAAAAAGATGTTGATGCAGACGCATTTTCATTCGAATTATCCACTTTGCACGCCAGTATTCGGCTGTTTGATACAAATTTACAAATTATAAAAATTCACTGTAAAAAAGTGGCAGTTAGGATCTAACGTTGACAAAGCTATTGTTAAGCAGAGGGAAAAAACCCATTCAAGAGAAATTTAGACGTGAAACTGGTCTAATAGTGGATGCACCGAAAGCTGGGTTTGGAAGTAACAATGATGGTAACACAAGTAGTAGATTTTTTTTCCAATCCTGACTTAGCTGCAGAAATAACTGGAGTTGATTATAATTTCATGTACCCACTTAAAGGCATCCTTGAAGTCATATCAAGTGGTCACAAAGTACATTTGGATAAGTTTGCAGATTATTACATAGACACTGCGAAACTGTATAAAGTTTGTATCCGTGGCATCCTATGACACCTAGGATGCACAAGATCCTGGTGCATGGTGATACTGTCATAGACAAGGCATTGTTGCCAATTGGATTGCTCTCGAAACAAACCACTCAGTCACGGAATAAACATTTTCAGCTGTACAGGCAGAATTTCGAGAAAAAATGTTCAAGGGTCGAGTGTAACACTAATATTATAAATAGATTATTACTCATTTCTGATCCACTGATTACTGGAATGAGACCAACCCCCAAAAAAAGAACGTTGCCATTCACGAAAGAAGCAATTGCTTTGATGATTCCTACTGTACCTGACTCTCAAAGAGAGTCGGATTCTGATTTGGAGGACGTTTCTGGAGGCACTGAAAGTGATGAAGATGATGAAGAATCATGAGGCTCATTATCATTATAGTCACATAAATTTTCATTATGTTTAAGAAAGAAACATTTGGTTTAAGAAAGTAATAAAAATCTAAGTAATAAATCGCTAAAATATATTTTTATTATATTTTTTCCCAATATTTTAAGTCATTATTCATTTAAATAAAAAGATGGCTTATAGTTAACGAGGGCAAATCCCTGGAGTAACAAAACTAAATAAATAATTTTGACCGGCGTAGGTACGTCGTAAGGTTGCTGCATCGTTGAATATATTCTGCACCCGTTTCTACTACAAGCTTGTAGTACTTTCGCTTGAGCTTTGCGGCTTCTCCCATAGCTGTTTTGAAACATATCAAGCAAATTGGTGCAGCGTAAGTGATAATGGGTCTGATCAGAGTTTTATATATGGTTGACTTTGCTTTGGTGGATAACCCTGCTTGCTTTCGGGGAAGAACTCGAATGCGGGAGAATGCACTGTAGGCTTTTTTAGAGCTGTTTCAAAGACGAGGATCAAATCTGATCGTTTCGTTAAGGGTTACTCCTAGATACTTTAGATTAGGGGAAGGACAGATGGTTGCTTCTCCTATTTTTAAAGTGGATTCGTTGCACTTTTTTTATGTAATTGTGTCCAAAGTGATTGTGAGGATTTTTGAATATAGTCAATTGGATTTTTTGAGCATTTACTTTGTAGCTTCACAATGTTATTTTCAATTAACTGAACGGCTTTTACTAGGTTAATTTGAGACGAGAAAATTAAGGTGTCTTCAGCAAATCGGATGATTTTGGTGTTTTGCTCTACTGACGGAATTGGAATATCTACTGGGTATATATTATACAATACAGGACCTGTCACTGAACCTTGCGGTACACCAAATGAAACAGATTGTTTCGGTGAACTTTTTCCCTGAATGGAGACATAGAAGGTCTTTTTATAGGAGAAGCTAATGGCAATTCTAATCAATTTATAGGGGAATCCTAGTTGTATCAATTTAAAGATTAGTCCGTCATGCCAAACACTATCGAAAGCTTTTTCAACATCGAGAGCACAAGCAGCTGTGGGAACGTTTCTAGAATTGAGATTTGACACGACATCCTTGTGAAGGCAAACAATTGCATTCAATGTGTGTGCATTCAATTGCATTCAGGTGCTCTGGGATTAATCGTTCTTGTTCACAGTGTCCAGTTAACATCTGGAGCCATACTTTTTCAAACATTTTTCCATAGTCTGAAATGGGTCGGAAGCTCGAAGGAGAGAAATCTTTGCCAACTTTGTGTATTGGATTGATTTTTGCAATTTTCCATTGATCAGGAAAGTAACCATTGTTTATGCAGTTGTTGCAAATTATAGTTAAGAGTTAAATTTAGTTAGATATATAGTTAGATTTAGTATACTATCAGGCCCACTAGACGTTTCAGTACTTAGTGTTAGAATTGGCTGTGTCAACAGTTCTGAACTGATGAATTGTGATTGATCTCGTGGATGGTCTGTAGGGTTGTCTGCGGAAAAGTAGGAAAAGTGAGAAAAGAGGGATTTGCTTGCTTGTACCGGAAAACTGACTCCAGAACAGTTTTGGAGTGAGTACAGTTGGGTTCCGGTGGCTGAAAGTTTAGTTGGCAAAGGAAATTTTCAGCACAAATGTCAGCATTGGCCTTAGATGTGTTAACTTGCTTTTCATTAAAAATTACTTTTTAACTAGAACAATTGAATTTGCCAGCTAGAATATTGATTTCTTTAAAAATTCTGCGGCCTGGTTTTATGTTTTGTAGACGTTCTATGCGTTGATTTCTACGATAGTTATGGGTGAGTTTTCTAATTACAGAGCTGAGGCCGTTAATTCTCGAAAGAAAGCTTTTATAAGTGGCATTTGTCCTGGTCCCAAACCTATGGTATATTATTTTTAATTGTGATTTCCGTTGACGCCTAGCTTTTAAGTGTATTACAATGTCTTCAGGGCGGACTTGAACTCAGATGGATGGACAATCTTGGAGTTTCTGTCAATTGCTTGCTGTATGTTAATTGCAGAAATATTAACAAGACTGTCAATTTCTGTATTGCTCAAATTTCGGTTTCGGGAAAGATAATCGGTTTGCGCTTTAACCTGATGTCTTCCTGTAATTTAGACCAATTTGTATGCTTAAATGATAGAAAGCTGGTTGGGGTGGATTGTAAAAGCTTCGCAAAAGAAAGGAGTTTGATGGTCAGCTGTATTGGAAAAAGATCGGACATACCCGTATGCGTAGTGAAAGTAGCATTCGGTACGGAATAAAAAAAATCCGACACCAGAAAATAATCCAGGATTGAAGAGCTATTGGGTCTTGTAGGTGAGTCCAGAACAATAACCTCAAACCCAGCTAGTTGGTTGGTTAAGTGCAGCCAGTTACACAGGATTCTACCTTTCAGGTTTACTACCGAGTCCCCCACTTGGTGTGCCTGCAGTTCAGATCTCCGGCATAGATTATATTTTGATGTACCAGCGTAAGGTTTTGAAGCACTGCAAGATCGGATTTCAAGTTTCCTGCAGAGACAAAGGCTAGAGAGATTGACCTGACGTCCTCTGTTTTAACCAAAGCAGCATAAGCAGAGCAACAGGTGAGAGCTTTAATGGGAACTTCTTCAATGTTCCAAGTGATTTTTTATTAAAAGAGCTACACAACTGAGTGCGTCATCCCTTAGTATGTTATACCCTGTAAATCTCAATAAGTGTTGCTTTGTCAATCTTGTCTCTGAGATGCAACAAAAGGTTGCCTCATGGGAATCCAAGATTTTTTGTGACTTTCTCTCTGGTCGTCGTTTTGATGCAGAGCGCGTTTGATTGCATATCTAGGTGAGGACAACCAGAACGTCAACGTCGTCAAACCGGAGCTTACTATAAGCTCCTATATCACTCCCTAATAGATGCCTCTACGGTGCCCACGAATAAATCTTAGCAAGGATATCATAAACCATCTTCGAATGTGGTATTCACAGATTCTGAAACCCATAGAAAGAGTGGCGCCTTCAAAAAGAAGGGGAATAGTTACAACTAAGTCAGTATTTGACACAAAGGCCTAATAGTTACTATAGCCGTTACTCCTTCAGTAACTGTGCCAACTTGAAAGTGAATAGTTGTGCTATTTGAAAGAAAAGATTATTTTAAATTGAAACCTCAAAAAAAAAGAAAACTAAATAAAGAGGCCTGGAAGAAAAATATTGAAAAAAAATACAAGGACAAGAGGTGACGCCTATATTGGATCACAAGGTATCCAAACACCAAGTAAACCTATCATACCAATGCAATGTAATTAACTGAAAGTCAGGCAATACTTTTAGAAAAGCAAATAGCGTTCTTTCCAGCAATAGAGTCACACCATTGTCGTAAATCGAGAGTGAGGAAATATTTGGATGCATCCCTTAATGTTCAAATCATGCATAAGATGTGTCTTAAGAGTGTACGAAACAGAATTTATCTCCAGACAAGTGTTCCGGACCTACAATTTAGAGTTTTTCAAACCAAACAAGGACCAGTGTAAGCTCTGCACTGCTTACAAATCCCTCAGTATGGACGAAGGGAAGGTAAACGGCGGCATATAGAGAAAGGAGTAGGCTCCACAAGCCCGAGATTTGGATCAACAACTCTCTAAACTAAACTCCAATGTGATTACATTCAATTTTGATCTACAGGTGTTAACTACGCCAAAAAGTCAGACTAGCCAAATATTCTACATGCAGAAATTCGCGGTCTAGAACTTAACTATCTGCAACCTTGCAAATAAAATGTGCTATCTTTGAAACGAAACACAAGGAAAGAGGAGAGCGCGTGAAATTTCTACCCGCATTTTTGACTACATTTCCAGTCATTAGAACGCCGAATTTGTGAAAATTAGTGTCGGATGAATGCAGTTTATAAGCTTTTTGAAAGTGAAATCACAGAACTCCCAGAAATGGAATCTAATTCCATACAGTCGAAAATAGAAACAAAATCAAGATTTGTTCCAGTTTATCAGCCAGAAGGTTAGGCACAAGTAATACGTCCAGCTAGGACTAATCCATTTCCCTTTGAGATGTAAAGTATAACGTAGGAGACTTCATGGATTTTAGATCAGTTGGATCTACGACTAACTTAAACATTCTGTGGAATAGGGATTTCTGGCTCCGATGCACCAGACACTTTATTGTAAAAAACCAACTACGAAGACGGTTTCATTGTCACGAAAGGCACTATTATAACAGACGTACGTTCGCCAACCTTCGAAACGCTTACAAAAAATTCCTTCCCATCTTCAGTGCAAATAAGAAAGATCTGATAAAAATGTGCCAGGATCTTCAGTTCCGAAAGCTTAACACAATTTTTAAAGCTCAATACTCAGCAACGCCACAACTGTGGATTGCTTACCAGTACCAGACTAAGACGAAAATTCAGAGTATCAATAAATCAGTTTATTTTTAATTTACTCACAAATAACCATTAGCATTGTATATCATAAAGAATATATAAACCACCAAATAAGTTTATACCAAAACAATGAATGTGTCAAATTTCTTCTTAAAATCAAAATTATCGAAGATTAACAACTGCGTGTGAAACACAAAGCCATTATTTACTTCATTAAAGAAAGAACTCATTTATATTCTGTAAAGCTGATTATGAGGAAAAGCTCAAATATTGAAATGCATTTGTTCAAAACATCATTCTTGCACATTCGTGGATTTGACATTAACCCGACGATATGTTTAGAATATTTTCAAAAGAATCAAGTTTCAACACTTACAATTGATTATCCCGCGATTCTTGGCCCATATAGAAGTGTTCTCGACTCTTTACACCCCTGTTCTTTCTCCTGTCGGGCTGACTTCTTCACCGAACAAGATTCTTTCGACGCCGCTATCCTTTTCTGATATCAAGATTCTCTCTTCGTTTTTTGTGCACACACAATCATAGGCGCAATGATCCATTAGGCACACCAGAACCTCCATCATCTCCAGGAGAGTCATCCGTTCCTTGTAAAAAATTGACAAACATGTATTAGCAGCAAACTGAGTCGCATTTGGTCCAAAAAACGTTAATTGAGGAATTAAAGCCCAAAGAGTTTTTTTGTAAACTTTTTATTATTTAAAGGGAGTTTTTTTACATATCGTTTTAATAAATCCTCTTTGGTCAATCTTTCAAAACCTGGTTGAACATTTTCTTGAACCTCTGCATTTGGATTTGACTGTTTTTGTCATTGGAAAAACTGTCACCATGTCGCGGATTTTCACCGATGGAGATCATATGTTAAAACGTAGCCCATGTTTCTAACTTCATGACGGCTACAGAATCTCAATGTCTCTGGATAGTTAATCCGTAACATATTGATTTTTTTGATTCCAGTCAAATCTTGTCGTTTACAGCTGGGGTGCGGGTGGATCCGATTTATTTATTCTTCTTCTATTGCATGGTCTCTCTTCTTTCTGCTAATTATCTTTTATAGCCTTCTTTTGCATTTTAGTTCCTTTTTGTTTTTGTTTTTAATTTTTGTTATCTTTTTTCTAACACCGTCAGTTGTCAAAATATTCATTTACCAACGTGGAAAGTGTACTCAGGGTTTTTCACTACAAAATCACCGTGAGACCTGCGATCAGAAAGATTGGTGAATGTTTTTCAGTCCCCGCCCCCAATGTAAGATATATATGTAGCTTTATGCAACTCAATTGATTTTTGTTTTTAATTTCAATTATGCCATGAACTTCCATTCCTCTGGACCTCACTCCATAATTTGCATTGCATGTTGCTTTGTGCTCACTTTCATAACAAATTTCGACTCGATTCAATTTTCGTTACATAACCCCACAAGTTTTGAATGTTTTTGATAAAAGAAAATAATTTAAAAGTTTGACGGTTCAAACACCTAACAGAGAAGAAAATCTTCAGTTTGACCAAGTTACGTGTCCTAAAACCGTCAACTCGTCTTCAGAAAACGCTGCTTCTTTATTTTTCGCCTTTTCTTTTTCTCCTCTTCTCCTTTTCTGCTTATCTTTTTTCAAACAAATCTCCCCGATACAATTTGTTGCTATTTTGATTTAATAACAATCTATGGTAGGCGGCTTTACTAAAAAAAGATTTTATATCCATGACTGAACAAAGGATCTAATCCGTAACGACCAAATCCAAGCAATCGCATAACAAAAACAATACGATGGGCAATTCTGTAGGATATGTTTATAAATTGAGACGAACTATCTATTTGTCACGTCAATCACACTGTATATTTATTTTAAATACTAATCAACGTATTGCGGTTTTAGTGAATTCGGCATCTTTTTTACAAATCTTGCATTGTAATATACTCGAAAAAATGAGGGAAAACGACAAAATGCAGTGAGAGTGTCCTTCTTCAAGTTTGATATCAAAGTTGCTTATTGACAATTTTCTTACTGAGGCACTAGTAAACTCTGTACTGTACTCAGAGATTTGCCGATTCCTTTTGTACGCGATTTTCTGCTGCCTTTTCAATATGGACTGTTACTCATTTTAAATGTATACATATGCTTCTATACACTTTAGAACGCAAATACAACACATAAGGGAATGTAAATACGCCGCTATATAATATATATATGTAAGTTAACATCCTTTAAAAAATACATTAAAAAAGGGGGGAAGAGCAGCTTTTGTTAGAGCACCGTAAACGCTGCGAGTATAACTCTCTTATTTTTCAAAGTTTCTTTATTCTTCTTTAGGACGTGATTATTAAAAGGAAAAGATTTCGAAAATTTAAGAAAAAATCGAATTTTTTGAAAATTATTACCGGTAGTAGTCCCTTAAATTCGACACTTTTCCACAAATTTTGATTACACTTCGATTCCACTTATTGCGTACATATGTTCCATACATATAGACCATGTTCGTCTATATTAATAAAGCACTCAATCAAGGACTTTGGACGAAATTCCATTATGGTTTTTTTTTTTTTGACTATATATGCTTCTTTCTGAACATTTAATTAATTCTTCAACATTAATTTCAACAATTCTTCATTAATTTCTTCAACATTTAATTTACATCGGACTCTTAGATTTGCTGCACTTCTGCAATAAGTTTTTTCACTCTTTAGTTGAACCCAGAATTTCACAAAGGACTTTTCTCCATAGTTGGTATTGTACTAAAGAATGGTATTACAATTAAATAAACGTCAAGACAAAATAGACAAGTTGTTAGTCCAGAAGTTTATTTAATTGCCACTTTCACAAATAAGGCACAAGTTCAAACAAACAAATGCATCTTATCCAAGACCGGCAATGGTCCTTTCCACAAATTTTTTAATGGTACATAGAGGTGCACTTTGCTTACATAAATAAATATCGTCATATAAAAGTCCTTAAAGCAAATAACCTTTGCCCGCTGATTCTGAAAATGTCATTTAAAAAACATTCGAATGCGTTACACAATTGGAAATGTCAATTTGTATGGCTGGTATTAGACAGGGTAAGATTTGAAAAATTCTCCACAATTTTTTACCTTTTCGTCCACGCAGAGATTCTTCCGTAATTTAACTAGCTAAAATACAAAAAAAAAACAATCCTGAGTTGGCATTCTGAGATAATCAAGGATAAAGACATCCTTCGATATGATTTGAATCCGTTTTCGCCTAAATGTCCCTGTTGATAAATTGTAGTTTAGAGTGCTCCAAAGGGAACTGACACACTTGGAGCCCACCGAGCTTGGAGACCTACTCATTGCTATAGGAAGATAGGATATCTGATTAATAGATTGACTATCTATATGGAGCTAAGGACCTAAGCTTTATATAACAGTGAACCCAAGGTTATGATAATAATTTGCCTGGAAAGTAATACTGGAGACTGTAGTCATTAATCTTGATTATATAACTCCTTGGAGTGCTTATTCTACTAAATTTCGTGACGCAAAACTCCAATCGATCTTCATTTCCAGCATCTGGTGGAATAGAGAAATATAACAAAGGACCTCTCTGTTGTATCGGAATTACAGTGTGAATTAACCTTACACTTAATCCTAAATGCAATATCAAGTTTTAATGAAACTAGAACATGGAGTTGTACTTCAATTTTAACGTGCAATGACGAGATAATGAATGCATGATTCTTAGATGAGGCTCTGTGACAAAACAAACAAATTCGTGCTGAAAATAATTAGCATATAGTCATTACTTTTGAGGATGCGCTTTGACACATCACAAGACCGTTGCTTAATCAAATGTCTTCATTGCGTTCAAACGAAAGCCGCTCTGCGACAGTCTCACTATCAAATTTTAATTAAAACTGTCTCAACACAAACATTTTCAAAACTACGAAAAGATTTAAGTGGAATCGTATCAATAATTGCTCACGCATAATTGCCCAATATGTTTAAGAGATATCTTTAACTGAATAACACCATGTTAAATCAAGGCAAGAAGGAGATCTACCAGATTAGCGGCTTGTTACAAAGATGTCGACGACGTTCACCTACGACTGAAACTTCTGAGTTTCAGAGTGCGATAAGATCGTGGTGACATGGAAGTGCTATTGGGTATCAATGAGTCGCGTATCAATGCAGCTAGAATTAAATACAGGAAAAATTCTTGCGAAACGATAGAAATTAAAATAAATATAAAAGACAACTACACACTAAATTCAGAGCATGTTAACGTACCTCACGTACGGTTGTACGTAGGTATCCAGGTACGGAGATACAGACATAGTGTCCTCAGCAAGCTGCCACCGATGCCGCGATATCGTTCACATATTCGCGATTTCCAATTCTTTCTAGAATGTGACATTGCGAATTACGCATAAAGTTGGAATGGCAAAAACATAAATCAATGCCCTGGACTGGCGGCGGTTGCGCACTTTTCAACCGAAGCATAAACGTATCGGGAGAAACAAGAAGAAAACCACAGCACCACCGTAGAAATGTCGCAAAAACATACGGGTGCACTGGGCTTTAAGGTAAAAATCGTGAAAATCCAGCCATTGCGCGGAGATAGCTGCAGAAATAAACTAATAAAACGACACCGGTGAGAAATAAAACAAATAAAAATAAGGTATCAGTTACACAGTCAGCACCGTACCACCGTATCGGAATACCGCGTGCATACTATCCCTAAACTGATGCAAACGACTGGACAATCTTTTTCAAGTCACCGACCGACCACCTTATTTATAGTAGAGATGCTCTTAACGTTTAGCACAAGATACCTTGCAAGGCTCTTCAAATCTATTCAATATACTAAATGGACACCAGCCAGATGGAAATTTTGTTGTGATTTTCGGTCCTGAAGGATAAGATGAAGAGCGGTGACACCTCCTGGACCTAATATAGGGTCACATACTGTGCGTTAGGTATTTTTCACAGAACATAACCATATGTAGCTCTTCAGGATCAGATTGACTGCCAGACGTTTTAATTATTCCTACTTTTTTATAGTGTGATTCCTTTATTTGTGTGCTATTGAACCCTCCTTTACTTGTCAACCTACCAAAACCGTGGTGGCCAAAAACACATACCGGATTTCCCTCTGCTATCGGTATCCACTGATATCCTTCGGAAACAGCAAATAATAATATTGGGCACAAACTAGCTACCAATATAGCTAACAGTGGTGTGGAACCTTTTAATTACACTAACCAGCAAATATAGATAACCTCAACGCCAATATCTGGACCAAACTACTTCACATTCCATGCAGCATTGCGATTCCTTATAAATATTGTGATGAGGGTCGATTGTAGAGTGGCCAGTTAGGATCATTTTAACGTATGACGAATTGAATGAGACTGCATTTTCGGATCACACTTGCGAGCAGTTATGGGCTTTTGTCTTTGCTTAGTTACAACAAATGTTTATAATCGAAGTTATGCCCTTCATCAAACCATACTATTATCGGTGAAATCTCAGTAAATTTGATTTTCCTATGAACTACAGAGCATTCAAGGAGCTGTGAATATACTCAGATTTGAGATGTGCTCCACTAGACACCACATATTAACCCAGCTCAGTTTCGAGACGGCAGCCCGTATAACGTCCAATCATATTGGATACCTACAGTACCGTGGTCAGCTAATCCATGGTCATATGCACCCATAAAAGACCGAAGAAATCGTTAACGTAGAAGCAAAACGATAAAATAATGTACGCGAATCTCAGTGAAGGCTCGGCTTCTTAGGCCATGCAACTCAAGAACTCTTAAACATTCTCCACATACGAAAGTTGTTCAGGCCCCTCATCATCGTCCGGCAATATGAACACTGTACAATGTTTGCTGATAGCCCTTTGCGTCAAGAGCATAATCGTTTTATTAGTGTTTCGCATTAATTGATTAGCAGGACCGATAATGTTGGTCGCATCGAGATGTGGTCCAGCATTCGACATGACTACCTACTCTCCTAGACCATGATAAGCCACCCGAGTGGACTTTCACATGGACCGCGTCTTATGATTACGATTAGTCCAGGTGAAAATAGATCATTGTACTCTCTAGGATTCTTATCGCAGAGCATGTAGTTCCTAGGAGGGCGTAAGTCAGAATGCAATATTTGTAAGACAAAGATGACAGTGAAAATAGGAGACCAAGAACGCCAAATGTTTATAACATTAAAATTTTGAATTATTTAGTTTAAGCCCCTTGAATTGCAAAATACAAGCGCTAAAATACGCGAATGATCTTTTCGACCGTTAAATTTAGATCAGAGGAGAATTTCACTAAAAATATTTAACAACTTATTCATAATCACTCGCCAAAAGTGTAAAATAAACAACGATAAAGGGAAAGTGTCAAATAATCAATCACTATCAAACCTCCCATTAGAAACGATTGATTTTTTTATCAAATAATTAACTAAATAGCCCTCGATAAAATATTATAGTAAATGGTCTAAACTCAAGATATGAAATTTAACACCTAAACAAACTCTGAAACTAAAACTCATCTATCTCTTTATCTATAACAATTTTTAGAACTACTTTACTTATATTTTACTTAAAAAGATTATTTAATATATTTATTTTTAAAAAATTCAATATTAATTAGAGGAGAAGGTGTTAATGTAGCCCCTTACTTTGTTTTTGAGGCCTCGTAGAAACACACTGAACTTAAATAAATAAAATAAGTACGTTATAGTATTCCTTCCTCATGAGCCTATGCATACCTTACTATAGAATGAATAAAATAACAACGGAATAATCAAAAACTTACTTGTTCTTAAAAGTAATAAATTCGGCAACATGAGATTAAGTGAGGGTTATAAAGGATCCGGGGGCCATATTTAATATAGACAAACTAATAGAGAGAAACTCGCGGCACAGCTCTATTATTTGTATAATACGGGTGTGATTGTAAGGTCCATCAAAGATGAGCAACACCAAAGAGGGGACAGCAGGGTTCGTTTTTTTCCACAAAATGCCTGAACCATTCGGTAAAAAGATTCGAATTAATCCAACTAGATGGATGAACTCTACCTATCCCTTCTCCATGTGGTGCACCTTTCATCAAAAGATCCGAATGGTTATTGCTGTGAAAAATAATCACAGGTGATACGAAGATACCCCAAGCACCCATGCAACAAACCAGAGTACTTAGTAAACCTCGTTGTGTAGCAGTCCATGCTGCTTTTTGCTTTATTCCCCTTTTTCCACGCCACTTGTAATATTTTTGACTGCACAATTGTGAGCCCAGTCTCATCTGCGTTGAAAATCCTGTCAGAGGGACAATTCTTTTTTTCATTTCAGCTACCTAAATATCAAAAAAAAATTTTGACTACTGCACAGTTAAAGCCTTGAGTGCGAGCATCAAAATTTGGATCAAAACTGATCCAAACAAGCACGCCCTGCTACTTCCTTTTTAAGTTTATTTTCATATTCATTTTTACTGCCTTTCTAAAACTCATGACCATTGTTCTTACAAATTCAATTGCCTTTCCCGGTTAATTAGGATCCCATGTTTTGGAAATAAAATAGCAGAAAAGGTCATTCTAATCTTCTTGAGTAGTATCAAAAATATGCATGAAAATCATAAATAAAATCATAGAATATGCATGAAACACATTCGTATAGTCACGATTGCAACAATTTTATCATATTTACACAGACCTGAGGGTGTCGTACTTCAAAACAGTCACTTTACAACACAAATTAGGGATGTCTTTCTAGGAAATCACAGTGAAATATTACAAAACTCAATAGACCACCCAGCCCTGGGTACTTGATAACAACTTTCTCACATAACCGACAAGACCAAGCCTTTCTTTCATGGGACGCTAACCTATAATACCAAGAATACAAAAAAAAAGCCAAAACCATCAAATCTGTATATTCTAGCAATTCAATTCCAGCAATTCTCTCATCAATTCAATTTAGCTTAGGATTTCGAATCATCAAAATCATTCACCGGTCTTAGCCTACATTCCAGAGAATAAGCTTCCCCGATCCCGATACTAGATCTTCCTGCCACTCATACCGTAGGAAATTATACTGTATGCTTGTTCAGCACTAGAACAAACATTGACAATCTGGCTTGGGTTCGGGTTTGGGTACGGCCTAAAATTAAATCTATCAATTTGGAACTTGATGCAGATGAAGACTTGATGAAACTCCAGTAATGATTTATGAATCAAGGAGCTGTGATGGTGGACCTGCTCAAATCAAACATCTCGTTAAGGTGTGATTACGTGTTATAAAAAAATGACAGGCAGCGTTATCCATGCAAAAAATTTTGATGAGTAATCTATATATGGTTCCAGTAGCTTGCCTCATAGGTTGATAACAGCCGGGTTTACGTTGGCCTACAAGATATAGCCAGGTAGGATAATTAAACTGCATGGAGAATCATTAAAGCATCATTTTCATACAAATGTGGTCCTTAATAAAGTCAGCCCCCCTCTCATTGTTACCCGCCTTGACGTGGCGAGGGGGCCTACTAACTCCAATGAACTCAGCGGCTACACTGCAGGAGACCTTCGCATCCAACCCAGCAGGTAGGCAAAGGGCGAGAAGTGAAGTGAAGAGGTAACGAAATTATAAACATGGAAGTACAACGAGAAGAAGCACCCTCAGAACCCGGCATACGAAGGGGAGCAATCTCTGGGGACCGGACAACTGGCGCGACGGCACCAAGCACCAGTTGCCCAGAGCTATTGTTCCAGAAATGTTCGCTGAGGGAGCAGGGCGTCCATTTGACGAGCACAATGGAAGCTGCCACACCCACTGGGAATACAGGAGCATCAGCCAGAACGCTAAGAAGAAAGGCGCAAAGGAAACTAAAGCGTCAAAACACAATCGGGGAGAAGAGCTTCCCAACGAACCCTGGCACCAGCCAAAACACGGCAGCCAACCAAGGGAAAGCTAGGAAATCGGCTGCTGCTGCCAAGGAAGCTGTACCACCAACCGCAAAAGAAAAGGGTAAAACCGGACCTAAGCAGATGAGATCGGACGATTAAAAAAGAAAGGAGGGCAAACCCCGAACCCAAAACTCTGGCGAGGAAGTCCTATCGGGACGAAAATTCCAACATTCAGAGGAATGAAAGCGAAAGCAGGCCATCTAGTTGTGACATGTAACGATGAGCAGTCTCTAGAATATCTAAAGACTGCAGTTGCCAAGATAGAAACCACCCTGAAAGAGGAGTTTAGAGTCGTCCCCGTGAAGGAGCTACCGCGGTTATGCACCGTCAAGGTATTTATACCCGAGACGGAGCAGACACCGCAGGAAGCCTTCGAGACGCTTAAACTACAGAATACGGGGTATGAAACGGAAAGGTGGCATCTCTTCGCGGAGAAAGAAGTCGCCAACAAAAGCATGGTCCTGGTACTGGGTATGCGAAAGGAAGACGTCAGCACTCTAAGGGACAAAAACGGACGACTGAGTCTTGGCTTCACTCAGGTGACTGCCAGAGCTAAGGCGACCGAACCCTTAGAGCAAAAGCGAAAAACTGATGCGGGTGACCTAAGCAAATCTACACCACAGCAGGGCGGCAACAGCCAACCTGCTTAAGCATCTAGCAGATGGGAACACCGCCATAGCACTGATACAAGAGCCATACCAACTTAATGGAAAGATACTTGGAATCAGTGAAAACAATTTAAAATCTATGCTGCAACCGGGGTAAATAAAATCCGTAGCTGCATTTTATGTCGGACGGAAATTAATTTAATTTTTCTACCGCATTTCAGCAAAATGGACCTAACATCAGCGGTCATCAGCATCATCTGTTGCAGAAATTTGCCCCAACTAACATGCATACCTTCCAGGGCGCTCAACAGAGACGGCACTACACGAAGTCGTAACCAGAATAGAGAGGAACCTTGCCATCAAACATTACACTTTGGCGGCCTTCATTGATATCGAGGAAGCCTTCAATAATGTAAAAACTGAGAGTAAAGTAGCAACCATTTAAAGATATGCAATAGACCCGTATCTAACTAAATGGATGACGGAAGTACTAGCTAAAACGAAGATTACAGCCGAAGAAAACGGCGTAACCTTGAATAAATGGACCAACAGGGGCATACCACAAGGCGGCATAGTATCACCACTTGCCTGGGTACTCACAGTTAACCAAATATTGGAAGACCTCAACGGGAAAGGTTTCAAAACGATAGCGTACGCAGCGTACGGTACGCTGATCATATTGTTATACTGATAAGTGAAGTTCCCAGAAAACATGTCGTAAGTGATGCATACTGCACTCACATCTTTTCTAAGGGCGAAGCTAAACGGATTGCGCATCAATGCCGACAAAACGGAGCTTATGCTTTACATAAAGCGCCAGAAACCGGAGACATTTACACCCCCGACCATTGACGGAAAACATATCAGTTTAGTAAACAAGGTGAAATACTTAGGAGTAACGTTGGACAGTAAACTAACTAACTAGGAGCAGTCAGACGGAGAGCTACAGCGGCGCTCTTCACAATGAAAAGACTAGTAGGGAAAACCTGGGGAATAAAACCCAAAATTGCCCACTGGATCTACACAACAGTTGTGAGGCCTATAACAACCTACGGGACATTGGTTTGGTGGCAGGCACTACAAAAGAAAACCATTACGAAAGAGCTAGACAAGATCCAGCGAATGGTCTGCCTTGGCATCACAGGTTCCAGTAGGACTACGCCAACTGCTGCAATGGAGACAATGCTTAATCTCATGGCACCTCGACAAATTCATCTTCAGAGAGGCATCACTTGCGAGCATCAGATTAAAATGCACATATGGTATAAAACACACACTGGTATGGATAAAACGCACACTCAAACGGGCACGTATGCATTTTGAAAAAAATGGAGAGAATGGCCCCGTCAAGTAAAAGGGAGCTGGATAGAATTCAACCAATATTGGACACATCAATTCCATACAAAATCAACATTCCGACCAGAGAAACGTGGAAAACGGTGCAGGATTCACATCTGGAAGTGAGATTATAATCTACACCGATGGTCCCAAAACGGCTGAGGGAAGCCGCGCCGGAATTTTCTGGATTTTTCCGGATCACCCGCAACTCAACCGAAGTTATAAACTGGAGAGCCACACCACCGTTTTCCAGTCGGAAGTGTTTGCAATAAAAGCGGCTATAGAAGCGGCAACAAACAACCTTAATGGAAGAATACAAATACTCTCGGACAGTAAGTCGGCACTGCAGGCGCTTACCTCTAACCGCGTAGTTTCACAACTGGTGCAGGATTGTAGGCAGGCTCTCAAAGCCGCAACAAGCCAAGTAAATACAAAACTGACATGGGTTTCTGAACACAACGGTGTAGAAGGAAACGAAAGAGCGGATTAACTAGCGAGAGCTAGATCAGCCGACCAAAATGCCACTAGAATAGACACAATTAAAGTGCCACTAGCAACGGTAATGCTCTGGAAAGAGACAAATACGGCTTGGAATGACAGGAATGACTGCAGGATAAACCGAGCTCTTTGGCCTTACCCTAATCAAATGAGGACAAAACAATTCCTAGCGAAAAACCGAAATGGCGTTAGAACATTGGTGGCAGTATTAACGGGCCATAATCTTCAAGGTCAACACGCCAAACGAATAGGAATCCAAATGGATGACACCTGCAGAGCTTGCGGCGAGGAGGAAGAAAGTACAGAACACTTCCTCCTAAATTGCCCGAGTGTGGCTAGCAAACGCCTTACTTGGCTGAGGTGTACTGGCGTATCAGAATTTGAACACTTGGCGACCACAGAACTGGGGGAACTCCTTGGCTTCTGTTGGGGGACAGGATGGACCATCTGTAAACAATATTACTACACATGGGGAGCTAAGGGCCGATTCTGGCTCATGCTATTTTCCAGCAAGTGGACCCCAGTACAAATAATAATAATAATAATAAAGTCTGGGTATTTGCAGGAGTTGATTCAAAACTTTATAACAGTACCATTGAAACTTTCAGCAAAAGCCTGCTATGCAAAAACTGTCGAGTAATATTGTTGGGAAATATGGTTTTAAACGCAAAGATAAATATAATTTTAAAGCGTAAATGTCACACTATTCTTTCATAGATAGTGCATAATTTAGCTTCCAAACACGTGATGTAGAAACTTCAAGAAAGATTGTTACAACAGCAGCGGTTCTTTATAAATTGAATCAAATTCTCTTATGATTCCGCACATCTGCTCAAGGAATCTTGTTAATCATGCACCAAGAATCAGGTATGGCTCCTTATTAAGAGCCCTAACCAGGTCAGGCCTTATATAATGTTGTAAAGTCAAAGAGCAGATAATGTGGACTGTTTTGGATACTTCGGTGTAAAGCTAGCGGCAATAAAGCAGCTTGCAAATTAAACTTACCTCGCAGTTTAAATGGACCGGTGGCAAAACTCCAAATATACAAAGACAAGACCTTTCAAAGGAATCAGGAGAGCTCACCGCGGATAAACCAATCTCGGTGATGCTTGACACAAATAATGTATCGCTACTTGCATTTCCCAGCTGGAGGACGCGGTCGATAAAACGAGACTGCTGTATCGAAGTATCGAAAGTGGTGACGCTTGAACCCGTAGCCTGCAGTACACGTTCTACGGCACAAGCTGCAGATAATCGTGTCTATGGGACACTTTTATTCAATTTAAATAAACTGACTGAATAAAATGTTGAAATATTTATAGGAACCTCTTAATTAATTAAAATTAATTAAAATTATTAAATTATTAAATTATTTAATTAAAAGCGATTTATCAGACGAACATGGAAATAGATGCGAAGGTAAAAACAGCAAGATGTCTCGGTTTCCTCAATGATTAAGAAACCAACCTATGAAAAATTTCGCTAAAATTTCCTAAAATTTCGCTAATAGCGTATTTTATTAAAAGTAATTATAATAATGGTGACAAAAATGAGATGAAAACGTTTGGTAAGAACTGATACTATTTAATTCAAATAGCGTTTCTTCAACACAATTTTTAAATGAATTACATATGTTATGTCAAATGACACTCAAAACGACTCCATTATATTGTCGATAACATATTTATAATAAAATTAGCTTTTGGGAGTCTCAATCGGCGTTGCTTCAGCATTTTTTGGCTCTCCTTCAACACCTTTGATTTCACTTATCTCACCTTTATTAGCTTCATTAGGGTCCTTATTGGAATCTGTTGAAGGTTTTTGACTCACAGTCGGGATATCGTCTTCCGAAAAGGAATTCCCATTCTTTTCTTCTGTGTTACTGTTACCTAATGTCTCATCGTCATCGTTGCTCTCTCGGCTTTCATTGTAACCATGATAATCTGCACTGTCACTGCTCTCATTTGTTTCGTCAGTTAAACTATCGGCAAAGTCGGGATCAATATAATCAGCTCGGTTGGAAAAAGGAACTAAAAGGGGTGTTTGGGCCAACGGAAAGCGTTGGTAAATAGCCCATGCTGGAGCTGAAATTGCATAGAAACAATGACAAAATGAGTGAACACAATTATAAACTTCCTCACACTTACATAGGGTTTCACTTAGAGTATTCCGAAGAAGATTTTGTATGCGTGTAACCAATCCGGCTTCCTCAGGAACATTACTATATTCTTCGTCGTAGAACTCTGTAGCAAACTGTCCCGGTCTGTATCCTATGCCAGAGCTACGAGGACGCCTTTTGCCCTTCTTATTAATACGGCGATGACGATGACGGCGCCGACCGTATTTTTTGCCACTTTTCTTAGGATATGTTTTAACTGACCGACTTTTTCTAGGGCTACTGAAGCTTCTAAGCAATTCGAAAATGTTAAAACGATTAAGTAATGTGGACCAAACTCCCTCGTTGATTGCCTCTCTTACGTCACGCGTCTCAAGTTCAACATCCTGCAACTCACGTGGATATCTCGAGTAACTTGTCGGATAAAATGGTGGTGGCCAACGATCGTACCTATCGGATTCAAACGGAAAATCGTCCGTATAATCATTTGCGACTGGATAGGATCTACCAACAATGTACGAAGATATCCTTGAGCAATGGCCGGTGTAGACAGCGGTAGCGGAAATCAGCAAAAAAATTACTCTAATATTCATTCTACATTTAAGAATAAAGAGATTATATCCCGAAAAATTACTTAATATTCATAATTACCTCTTCGGTGCGTACGGCGAAGTCTGATCTGATAGTGACTATAAAATTTTCATAACTGTTTTTATATAAAATCTGGTAATAAATAAGTAATTATCCTTAAAATATAATGAGAAGAGTGAAATTACACTACTTAAATGGAAATCTGTTGTATAATTTTGATATTTTGCATCGATTAAAACAATCGAAGCCCAAATTTCACATCTGTTCTTTTCAAATTAAGTAAATAACGCAAAGCACGAGTTTCTTCAATTACACATGAATGAATTCAGTCAGACAAAACGAATTTTAATGCGACAACAGAAAATAAGTAAAATAACCAATACTATTGGAAACATATATGAGACAATAGATTGTTTTTTTTTTTATTTAAAACTTTTTTTTTTATAAAAAGATAAGATATGAAAAGATTATTTTATATTTAAAGTTTTCTTTTTTTTTATAAAAGCAAATTCTAGACTATACCACAAAGTAAATAAATATTACCCACATCTTCATTAAATCATATTTCGATATTTCGCTTATTTCGCTTCAATAAAGATTAATTAAATTCAGATCAAATAATACAGTAACTTTTTCCTTTACTAAAAGTACTTAATTCGAACTAGAACTAATAGGCAGCAACGTCAAAAGCGGAAGTTGGACAGAAACTTAAAACGAATTTATTCAGGGTATGTCAGAGTAAAGTCCCAAACTAACTGAAGACACTCGTAGGGAAAAATGCGCAAGGATGAAATTGACAAATGTTAAAAGACAGGTTGTTTGCTATGAAGCCTTTCCCCAGCGTATTTAATGAGATTAATGCCTTTACGGGTCATCGCATTGCCAAGTTCTAAATAAAAAAATACTCCATCCAACTAAATGGACAAGTTTGAACCACAGCGGAACAGAAAGTAACTAATTTTACGTTATACGAATCTACCAGGGATCGCCCTCCAACCAAAGCACTCAGATAAAAGCAGTCAAAGTAGAAAAAGCAAGCCCCGACCGAATTCGAATCGCACTCTGCTCAATCGATTTCAAAAAGTCCAGCGGCTTTGATGGTATTCCAAATTGCATACTAAGCAAAAACTCAAACGCCGTTTACCAGCCGCTTATTCATGATCAATTATTACATAAAGAATGGATAATTTTTTCATACCTGGAAAGCAGCATTGCTACTCCCCACACCGAAAAAAGAGTCCAACCGTGACTTAAGAAGGTTCAGAGGAATGCCTTAGCTCTCAAACTCAGCTAAAATTTTGTTCTACTCTTTTCTTCTACTCTTCTTCAAAATCTTCACTAAATCCCTAATACAGTCATAACAATTTGGATTTAAAAAAATTTAAGCCTAACAAGCGGTTCCCGTTATACACAACTTTCTTTCATCTGGTCTACAGAGAAAAAAGCAACTTTAGCTTGCTCAATTAACTTTGAGAATTTGACGAATTTGACGTTTGACGTTGTGTGGGAAAATATGTACCAACTCCTAAAAGCCGAATGCTCCACCCCACTGACGTGACTTATATTCAACTTCTCGAAGCAAAGAGGCCTCCCAGTGAAAATTTTGATGGCCTACTCTAATGCTATCAACATTCGCTCTGGTGTCCCCCATGGATCAATACTCTGTCTACACCTCTTTTACTTCATCTTTCATGACATCCCAATACAAATACAATCGACTAACTGTACGAAGCGTTCGCCTGGAATCAATATCACCAAGATTCTTCTCACCCCTGTGCTCACGATTCCATATGTTACTCCCAAATATTTTCTAAAAGGCCTGCGCGCTATGCACTCCAAACAGAATCCTTACAAATGTTCCTCTCCCAAAGGGCTCTCTCAATCAATGCCGTAGAGTTCAAATGTATTTACTCCCGAAACATAAAAGCGACCGATCGACCCCAGCTGAATGAAGACAACACTAAGAAACTCTACAAAATACTTGGGCACCCTGATTCATTTTGACCTTAAATTGAATCTCTTCGCCCGCTGGGGCCATTGAAAATGCCACTTGCGTTTCTACAGCCCTATTCCCTTGGTCTCTAATAAGAGTTTTCAAGTTAGTATGCCCATTCAGCAATACATTATCAAGACTAGCTCTTTAGGCTTAAAGAAATGGGCAATTTATCCACCAGCAGAGATTCTATGTGGAGACAGAACAAGGAGACAGTGTCTAACCGACATGACAGGCGCATGACAAAATCAATCACCAAGATCAATCATGCCATCGAAAGCACGATAGAGAAAACTATTTTTTTCTGTATCGAGTTTTCAATGAGACTGAAAACAGTCAGAATAACGGTTCCCCTATCCACCACATTCAAAAAGTCAGGATTGTAAATGTTAAACTCAAAATTCGATTTCGACCGGATCCATTGAAAAGGTGTTTCAGAAAATTGTCAAACTGTCAAACAAGTTACCACACATTAGAACATAATCATTTCGTGGTTTGCACATACCAAACATAGGTATAAAAGGCCCAATTAAAATATTTATATATCTACCTATCTATCAGGATTACTGAAAACAGAGTGGAAGAACATATAACAGAGCTTTTTAAAGATATCAAGGATTGATAGATACAATTTCGAAAAATTGTCCAACTTAGTGAATCTACGAATGAATGCTGAATAACAAATGTATCCTCGACGTATAACACTTGGTATGAATTTTGGGCTGGTGATATGGTTAGGCGATTATTCTTTAAATGCTAAACGTCATTATTCCTTTGATAATTGTTTAGTAAATAATAGCCATTCGTGCGTGCTGTGCCGAAATGAGACCCTATGGTGTTGACGCATATGTAGCATGCAGCGTATGCAGTAATTGAATAACTTCGTAATTTTGTCCTTGGTCGAGTAAGTGTCCTTTCAACCCATCAGGAAAGCACGCCTATGTTGAACGATCCAGGGTAATGTCATCATTTTGACGTATCTGCGGGCCGAGCCATCAATAAAAATTATCCTCCTGCCCTGTCTCCAGAAGTCCCAAAAATTTTAATGTCCATATGTGAAATTTTGACTGCAAACGATTTATTAAAAAGATGCTTAGGTGTCTCATGCAAAATAAAATCGAAAGCTTTGATAATTGCGCGTGGTAAATAGCTCCTTAGTATATATTTAATGTTGAAATCGCAAAACAATTGCAGCATGCATTTTCAACAAAGGATTCGGACCAATAGGCATCCATCAATAGGAGACCATAGGCATCCAGTTTGGTCCCATAATGCTTGAATACGCCTGCAATTGTGAGATCCTTCGCATATGCACAAAGCGAACTGTGACAGCTCTAAAGCCCCCAAGGACAGCCAGACGAAGCAGAGGGATGATATAATCCATGAGGATGAGCTTTTTTACAATCTACAAGTACTTACAAGTACATTTTTCTTATACTTGTTCAACAAAAATAGTTTAAACGCATTTTATTCAAGCCACTTTTTGCTGGAAAACTATTGAACCAATCTTTCTCAAATGTCTACCACTTATTGTTCATATGTTACGTTGTGAGCCTCGGGCGTACCAAAACCTTAATTTTTCTATTTCTGTAAACCCGAATATCACAAAAAACTTGAATTTTGTACAATTTACTTTAAGCGTCCACACAATAGCCACTGATTTGCTTAATAAAAGATTTATTATTTTTTTTGGTTTCAGATCATTTCTCGCTTCAGGATAATTGTCACTGTTTTATGTGAATTTTTTTAGATGGCTCCGACAAACCCGCCGTTTTGTAAAATAAAAGTTCAATGAAGCTAATGGGTTTATTAAACCCAAAAAGAATAACACTAAAATCTACTTCAGGAGCCTCGTGATATATTCTTAAAAATAGGTGGTTTTTTTTTTGGGTGCATAAATCAAACAACCCCCTTAAGAATTGTCCCCAAAATTTATTTTACTTACTTGAATTTATTCGACTTCCGTACAATTTTTGTGATAATTCAATTGTACTTCATACAATTGAAATTCAATTGTAAATTATACACCGAGCGAGTGAGAATTTATACAATTTACTGTTTTAAGTAAATATCGTTCATTGTTATTCTGGAAATTCAATTTCCCCAACTAACATTCATCGAAAAATATCAAATTTTGTTTCAAATATTTATCAAAAGTTACAATTGAATAGTGACGGAACATGACGCAACATCAGTTCGAAATGCAGAGAACTATCAACTTGATGTTTTCTGGGATGGCACATAAACAGTATTGTTAACGTAACGGAGCTGGCAGCTCTCATCGATATCGAAGGAGTCTTCAATAATGTAAATTAAGAATAATGGAAGTATGCTTAGAGCAAGGCAAAAAACAGAATTGGTTGACATTTAAGATAAATGGAAATCGAACGTAATTACATAAAGATAAGTATTAGCCAAGGTATGCGGCTTCACTTCATGAGGGCCAAAACAGGTAGCCACACCCACTCACAGACTTAAGCAGAATGTTTGCAGATTCTGCTGAATAAAAATGCTGCTCTCAAAGCTGTTTTTGCCTAGCTAAATGCGCCGTTATAATAACATTCTTGAAGAGCAATGCCTAAGATGCATTCGATTGATATTCAGAAACGGGAGAATCAACCACTTTCAAACAGATCACTCTCGAACAGACAGAAAAGCATGAAACCTTTTCAAAAAAAAAATGAATCAGACAAAAAAGGATGTAATCAAACCAGTATTGGGAAGTTTTTCTAACAGAGTGAATGTCTCATCTAAAGGATAGAAGTACATGGCACGAAATTTCATCTCTACAGAAAGCGAAATCACAGCCTACACCGAAAAATCTAAAATAAACGACAGTACTGCTGCAGAAATATTTTTCATCGACTATTCACGGCTAAACTGAAGTTTCAATTAGAGGGGCCATACAACGATTCTTCATCTACGAGGGTAGGTCAATAAGTCCTTAGAAAATTAAATAGATGGCGAGACTAGCACTATAAGCGGTCCTTTTTTTATGCAGCGGCAGTACCGACTAGGTATGCTGTGAGGTTTCAGCCGGAATGGTTGTGTTTTTGTGTGTTTCTCACGTATTGAAAAAAAAAAAAGAAATTGTTTGGTTACAAAAATGGAAAAAATTCTGTTATTAAACATTTTCATATAAAAGGCTTAACAGCAAAAGAAATAAAAAATGAGTTGAATTTAGTTCACGGCACATCTGCTCCTTCAATTGCAACTATTTATAACTGGTTAAATGAATTTAAACTTTGTCGTATATCAACAAAGGATGAACCACGCTCAGGACGCCCTGTAGAAATTATCAATAATATCCAGGATATGGTGTTAAGTCACCGAAGATTAAAGTTGAGTGAGATAGTTGAGGTTACAGGGATTTCAAAAGGTAGCGTCATTTCTACTTTACATGACACATTGGATATGAAAAAGATTTCGGCAAGATGGGTACCGCGTTGGCTCACAGTCGACAATAAACGCAACAAAGTGGTCACCTCTAAAATTGAAGAATTAAAGTTCGAATTGGTCGACCACCCACTGTATTCAGCTATTATTAGCTCCCAGTAACTTTTTCCTATTCCCAAACCAAAGTCGACAAATGTGCAACATCGGTGGGCCCCTACCGAGCAAACGCCGACTCCTCATAAGTGCTGTACAGTTAGTGCTACTGTACGGTTCTGAGGTTTGGGCCTGAGCTCTCAGTAAGGAACTGTATCGAAAGCGCTTGGCGCAGGTACAGAGACGAGCAGCTTTGCGGGTTGCATCTGCATACCACACTGTCTCTGAGTCGGCGGTGTTGGCAATCGCAGGAGTGATTCCCATCACTATCCTTGCTAAAGAGCGACGGAGAATTTATGACCGAAAAGGGGATGGTTCAAGATATGCTGTCAACCGAGAGGAGAGGCAGCGCACAATACTCGAGTGGCAACAGTCCTGGGAAGGTGACTCTAATGGCCGCTGGACAGCCCGCCTTATGCTTACAGCTGGGTAAGGTAATAATCAGTCTAACGCTGGACAGCCCGTGAGACTGATTATTACCTTACCCAGCTTCTTAGCGGGCATGGGTATTTTCAGTCTTACCTGCACAAGATTGGTAAATCACGGTCCCCAGACTGCATTTTCTGCCCAGGGAAAAGGGACGACGCATGTCACACCTTCTTCAACTGTAGAAGGTGGAAGAGGATGCGGCAGGACTTGTGGGAGGTAATGAAAGAGCTCCAGACAATGTGGTGGGAGAAATGGACCTTTGTTGCACATTACTCTCGGGCAATACTTACAGCAAAAAAACGGTACCATAGATAAACTTGGGCGTGGGGTCCAGAGGGATCTCTTTTCCAGCAGTCTTCCTCCATCCTGCGCCTTTCCGCTGGGGGGAGATTTCTCTACACTGACGGCGCCCTAGGGCGGAGTAAAAAGAGGCCTAGCCCGAAGTAATGTGTCAAACAGTTCCAGGCTAGGGTCTCTTGACAGGGGGGGTGTTTAGCGGGTAGTTTGGTAGCATGTGCTCCTAGGAGTCCCACGTAAATTGCCTTCACCACCTCCCCCCCAACCCAAAAAAAAATTCCCAAACCTGAAAAAATGGCTCGCTGGACAACGTTTTTTTTCAAATGAGGAAGTCATCGATTAAACAAATGCTTATTTTAAGAACCTTCTAAAATCTTTTTTTTTTTGTTTGAAGGGTTAAACAAAATCAGAGAAACGTCGAACTAAGTGTATTGAGCTCCAAGGAGATTATGTTGAAAAATAAACAAAAATATCAAAAACTTGTCTCAATGCCTAAAGACTTTTTGACCCAAGAAAATTGCCACGAATTACTTCCACACAGAGATGCAGCTGCATCAGCAATACGCGGAACACAGACATGCAGAAGTAAACGAAAAATCCAATGAATCTGCCAGAAAATGTTAAGAGTTCTTATTGTTCAGGCTCAACCAAAGTTCAAAGAGAAGAACGGATACAACGACGTGAACAATTTTGACATACCAAATGACTGGTCTAGGTCAATATACCAGATTTCTAGAGATCTTCCAGAAAACAAAAGGAACATGGCGCGCTTGTGGCAAAAAGTTAAAAAGAGCGTCAAACGCATTTCACAACCGCTCCAAGCAATTGGTGTGGAATTAAGCACCAGGGCTGGAAGAGCCACTCGAACGTAAGGTGACAAGCAGTTCCACTTGAGCTTCGAACTCAACATTTACCAAACTAAACTTCCTGCAGATAGCTCGGCCTATATCTCGTCCCTTCTTCGCTAATCCTCTAGTTTGTAGCAACTTTCGATTCGTCCGGTGACTCCACAATATTTTCACTCAATACAACATCACCCGAAGAACTTCTAGGGCGGCTCAATCACAGTCTCAGCATTCAGTCGTATGAAAAGACAATGCGGTAGGCTCCATCATTGATTTCAAGGACAATGACCGTATTTCCAATCTAAATCCAATAAATGTAAGACTGAAGAAACCTGTGGTTCTTGAGCAGTTGGCTTAAGCTTGCATTTGAACACTTTGAACTTTCCATATTTTCTTTCAAAATAAATGACATAATTAATGCTGCGAATATTCCAAAATAAATCGATCGCTTTCATAACTCCATGTCTCATTACTCGAGTATTTCTCGGTGGAACAGGAACATAATCAGTGGCTCGCCGTCTTTTGAGGATCATGTGTTTTTATTTAGTGCCATTTTTAAGATCATCAAAAATTTTGAATCGAGAGATCATGCTCAAATTGAATAATGCTGCAGGGTGCATCCATTACCATGCTTTCGAAGGGGGATTCCTGTGAATTAAGCCTTTAGCCGAACAATATCAACGAGATATCAGAAACCCATACTATTGAAGCCAATATATTTGGCACACAAATCGTGCATGGTTTGAAATATCATTTTTTCTTACGTTTATTTGCCATGATAAAGGTAAACCAGCATTCTGTTCTTTCCTTTGTTACCGCCTTTGCTGCCATTCTCGCCATAATTTTTATAACATTCGCCCAAGTTAACGGTAAAAAATTTTTATTTTCTTCTACAACATTCTTTTGATTATGTTCCCCTTAAATGCTCATAAGAATAAGCTCTTTTCATTTATTTTGTAATTGTAGTTCTCATTACAATTTCAAATTAAATGAAAACATAATCAATCGTTTTTTAAATTGTTGTAACTGCTACTGCTCTCGAAATTTTACAAACGACTTCATACTAGCGCCATTCAAAGGAAGAAGAAGAAGAACTCCCTTGACAATTCGTTGGCAGTCGTGTTCACATTCAACTGACATTTCGCATGGACTGCGGTAAATTCATGGATCGCAAAGTCTGCTAAATGTCCCCCGCCATCGTAGCATATTGTACTAATTCTGTTCACTTGTGGCTTGAGAAGGGTAAGTTGCACTTATCGTGGAAGTTGTTGTGTCGATTATCGACTGACATCGAATTGTTTCTCTTCCAGCAGATCAATTTCCTGCATTGATAACCTCAAAGAAGTCTTATGTCGTGCGAACAGAATGAACCCAAAAGTTACGTCGTTGGCGTTATCGAGCCGCGTTCTAGTACTTGTGCTGCAATTTGCCTCGAATTGGCTGATGCCGGATCATAAACCAGATGTATTCAAGTCACCCAGGAACTTCAATAAAATGGAACCACTCGATGGGATCCCGAAATTCTTGTTCGGCGGACTGATTCGATGGGATGCCGAATACTTCCTGCATGTCTCCGAGTTCGGCTACACGTACGAGAATACGCTTGCATTTTACCCACTGTTTCCGGGAATAGTGAAGTTCATTACTGAAGCTGTGATTTGGTTGCTTCCATTCCTATCTTTCCGTTATGCCGCCCTGTTGGTCGCGACTGCTTTAAATGTTTACTTCTTCTATCGAGCTGCTAACTGCTTGTATGATCTGACTTTGAGAATACTTGGGGATGCGGTCCTTGCGTGGAATGCTGTTGTGTTGTTTTGCTTCAATCCCGCTTCGATATTTTTCTCAGCTCCGTATTCGGAGTGCCTTTTCAGTTGGCTCACGTTCAGCCTCATGCTGGAATGCTCGACCAAGATGTCCAGCCTAAAAATAGCCATCACACTGGCGCTGAGCTATCTGTGCCGCTCGAATGGTCTTCTGAATATCGGCTTTCCAATGTATTTCGTGTTTAGGACGATTTTACTCAAAAAGACATTTTTCAATATTTTTAAGCTTGTGTTCACGATATGTTTATCGGTTATTCCGCTCGTTCTTTACCATATGTATATCTACGAGCTCTTCTGTCTGCAGAAGCCAGCAAATCATTCCGCCAGCATTGTCGATTACGCCACGGAGCAACAATTCGTCTTGGCAGGACCAAGAGTGAGCGGCAATTCGCCGTGGTGCGATTCGCCGGTTCCCTATTCGTACTCATACGTGCAAACGCATTACTGGGACATCGGCCTGTTCAATTACTATCAATTCAAGCAACTTCCTAACTTCGTTCTGGCTGCTCCAATCCTAATTCTAATGTCTATCAAATCCGTGAGATTCCTAACGCTAACGTTAAAAGAATTATCCTACCGAGGATTCTCCGAAGTGGTGCGCACTTGCAAAACAATCCCATTTGTGCTGCACGGACTGTTCTTGACGATTTTCTGTACGCTTTTCGTCTATGTGCAAGTATCAACGCGACTCCTAGCTGCCTCAACGCCATGTGTTTATTGGTTTGCTGCCGAGTATCTACCAAAAAGTTTTGAAGGGTTGAGTTTTTCTTTGCCCCGACTAAAATCAATGAGAGCTTTAGTAATTTATTGGTTTGGCGGCTATTTTGTGATTGGGACGATTTTGTTTAGCAATTTTTACCCTTGGACTTAAATTTAAAAGAAAAATCTAAAAGTGATTAATGAACATTAATGAACGTGAAGTAGCTCCTACTGTTCGTACAGTGAATGTAAGACTGTTTATATGATGTTTATGCTGGACACCAAGTGTAAGAGAAGTTTTTGTAATAAATTTATTTATACTTTGAAGAATGCGTCCGTCGGAATCTTTTGAAAAATTGATTACGTAAACTCTGAAGGCTTATAACCGACAGATTCACACATGAATGAATCGATGACATGAGATGAACTTACTGATAGAAAATTTGAGTTACTGATTACCAACATGATTTCGTTAAACATTACTGTTCAAAGTCCATTTTGCTGGTAATCTAATATATTCAGGTAAATAAATTTCTATAAACTTTTTATCAAGAAGGAAATACTTTATGCTCGCCAAATAACATCCAGTAGGGACCACAAAGTAATCATAAAATTTTTTTTTTTCAAACTGGCATTGAATGTTGGACCTTGGCCTCAAACTAAATCAATGCTAGCTAGTCAGTAGTGAGCTAATTAACTTTGTTTATTTTGTTCTTGTATTAATGGATGCCTAGAGACAGTTAATTTTGGTTTGCCAGATAGATAAGAAAGAAAAGGATGCTTGGTTTCAGTGACGTCTCACATTGTATACAAATCGGAAACATTCAATTAGGATAGGAACTACCGCTTTAGTGCAGATTTATTCGAAGTACAATATGAGAAATATCCGAACTAATTTACTGGTGATTCAATGCGTGCAATTGCATTTAACGACTCGAAAATTACATGCAAATATAATCTGCAGGGATGACACATCCTATCTTGGACGATATAATGAGCACAGAATTCAGCATGCAAATCCCTTTTTCCATATCACATCTCGACAAAATGAAACCCGAGTGAAATGTTATACAAAGCAATTTGTATCGTGTATAGTCGCCACGTTGTAAATTTTGGTGGCGTCGGTAATATTTGGATTTCCCATCCCGTCAAACTATGAGCGAAGTTAGCTTTGATAGATATCCACGAAATGATAAAAGAACATTGTGAAAATTGTAAGATATTTGATGTTCTACTTATGCTCGCTTTCAGGCTAGAAGCTAAAGGTTTTTCACCGCTTGATCAATAAACTATAAATTTCGTAGAGTGCACATAAAGTCTTGAACTAGATCTTTTGATAAAAAAAAATTAACTTAAAAATTATTGCAAACGCAATGGACACTCGGAAAAGACTGAAAGAAAAGTTCGCAGAAAAATCCGAATCCAAAATGTTGATATTTAGACATCGCTGCCGAGTCTTTTTATCTCCCTGTGTCCACTTCCATCAGTCTCATGTCTTTGGCAAAATAGTTCTACTTTATTGTAATTTACCTGTAAATGCGAATGCCAATGTTATTTAAAAGAAATGAGTCTTCGCTTTGCAAAAAGGTCGAATATGGAGAACTTCGCCGCATTCAATAGGGAACCACACGTTTTCCGGCTAAATGATCGGCACCAAGCCACACGCGCTGCGTCAACCAGCATATGCCGAACACTTGAACAAGACGTATCGCCAACATTCATCCTCACAACGACACGATGGATATACACTCTTAACAGGATGCAACAGGAGACCTACGTCACGGCCGAATTCGAAGTTAGGGTTTCTCCATACTTTCGTGACATCTAGAACCAAGACAAGTCAGATGCCCTTTTGCATATTCATTCCGCCTCGTCTGCCAACTGGAAAGCATGCCTTCCACGAACAATATACACAGAGAGGTCACACTCATACGTTCCCGAGCCATGCTTTGAACAATTCATGTCGTTTAACTGGAAGCAACCCTACTTAGTCTGAAAATTAATCCTTTTAGGATGTGCTCCCGGTCTAACGGTGGGGCCCCCAACAGAACCTACATGTCTTCAGTCGACACTGACCAACAAACAGGGATACATTATAATATCACACTCTGACAAGATCCGATGAGTCTTCTGCCAGTTAAACTCATAGCGGACTCGAAAAACACCGGTAACCCACATGTCGCACAACCACCAAATAGAAGCTCGTATATTCTTCGAAGTGCGCCATGCCTAAGAACCCACTCTTTCAGGTCAATACAAGGAGTGAGAGGCGTCGATTCATGTCTCTGAAGTAAGGGAAGCACGACAGTGTCTTGCCAATAAGTATTCTCAAGTATCTGACCGTAGTCACATACTAGAAAGCACTTCCCCTGTTTTGCATCCAAGGAGCACGCCCTCGACTGAGTGCACCTTTCAGGAGCATTATCGACGTCTTGTCAGTGGAAACATTTAGCCCAACACATTCACACCAGTCATGGACAATCTGCATATACCGCACCACAATCGTCTCCAGCTGCGACCGATTATCAGCCTCAACTAGGAGGAGTAAGTCGTCTGCATATGCACACACTTTACATGAACATTCAAGCTGTGCAAGAAGGTCCTTCATCACTAGGTTCCGTATAAATGGTCCCGCAACAGAGCCTCGTGGACACCCTCTCCCCATTCCCTCATCGGTGAGGTTACCAAACTTAGCAAGGGACAGCCTTTCAGACTTCCTGCATCATGGCTCCGTAACTCACCCTCTGACTCTCTATGATTGAACGCCACATAAACCCAGCTGAACCACGCCTGCTCATCCACTCATTATAGGTCATAGTGACCTCAATGAGGTTGTGATCACTCGTCTCCCACCCAGGGACAATGCGACACTCAAACAACCTTCTCCTGGCAGCAACATTCACACATGTAACACTACATCCCATCGGGCTATCAAATGTCGACAGGTTACTAGGGACAGCAAAAACACAGACCATGCACAAGGATCAACTCCTCTAGCTTTTTCCCCCAGTGTATAGCATGAAACCATTGGCATCCAATCCTAGGCTACAAGGCCAGTCACAAATAAGCGGTAGGACCTCAATGAAACTACGGAACGCACAATAGACACTAATTACAAATAGCTCACCTAATGTATCTTTGTACTGAATGTACACATAAACAACATATTCATCAGTGAGTTCGTGCGACCACAGCAGCTCCGACTGTCCCCTTAAACGCAAATACTCGCATTTCAGATGGCAAGCCCTTCACCGTGCCAAACAGCACCCACGGTTCTTGCACCATTGCGATGTAGAATCGATTCTTCCGCATGTACTCCACAAGCTAACCCATCACAGGAGCCGCCTTAGCAATGTTCAGCTGAACGATTCGGCATATTATTAGTGTCTACCATTTGCCCTCAGAAAACCGGGCATTCCGACGAGCGGATCGTATGACCCGCTGGCTTCCCAAGGAAGGCACAGTTCCTACAATACGGCAAATTAGAGCACAGAACAGATCCAGCGTCCGACACTGCGATAATCTGTTATCAAATCCAAGCCACCTGAAGCAACTTGTTTCGAGGTTACGGTACCGCATACGATACGCAAACTACTTTACATATAATCTTTCCCTAACAAGAAGAGCATCTTTTTCGTATCTTCTAATATTATATTCGATACAGAGTCAGCTCTGTATATATCTCTAACCGGTCTAGAGATGACCTTCATGCGCTTCTCAAAGGCTTCTTCGTATACGTGACTCTTCAAGTTCTAGCCGAATATCCCAGTCATGAATTCGTCAATCGTGATACGACAATTAACATCTCAAACGACAATACGCGATCCATGCTTATCACATACCGTAACCTCTATGTCTTTACTTTGAAAAAGCTGATTTTGCAAAGCCACCTGCTCTCATGATAAAATGGTATCCTGACAGCCACTTAACCATTTCGGAGGGAGCTGACGGTATGCAGCTTTACTTTCATCGCTGAAATGACCCCCTTCCTTACAACTTCCACAATTCTTTTTGGAGTAACTTCCGGCTTCTTGCTCTTAATCATCATTGCCCACGTCTCCGTAGACTTTTCCTTTGGGGGTCTCTGCACCAAAGCAGGGCACTCGGATGCACATACAACTGCAGGTGCGGCATGAGGAACGGGATTTCAACTTCAGCAACAAGCTTGCAAATCCTCTGGTTCAGCTCATTCACCAGGTTCATGATTGTAGCACCAGCCTCCCGTCTTCCTTCAGTCTGTATTCTATGTATTTCAATTGGGGGCACAGATTTAATACATGCATATCAGAATGATAAGAATGTTTGCGTATACTCAATAATTTAGAAACTTCGCCCTTTAAATCCTAAATGAATGTATCCAAGACTATGCTTTATCCATCAAATTCATTATTTCAATGCCCATCTCCGCGGAAGAGATTCTATTCGAAATCAATGAAAGATGCTGGTATACCCTTTTGTAAAAACCTTATTCTGTGTCATGTCCCTGAACAAGCGCCATCATCTGGGACTCAAGGATGCCCAGATCCGAACTTTGTAATGTACGACTCCACAACTGCATACCCCTGCCCAGTAATTTTATTTCTAATTTCATCAGAATACCCTGGTATTTAGGTGATCCCTTTTGAAGGTCATATATATTAAGCACTCCTTCCATGAGAATATAAATAAAATAAAAAAATGTTCATGAAAAATTACATCGTTTTTTTTACGGGTTGACAATCAGATTTTCTTAGACTTCACTAGATCTATTTCGGCTCTAAGATCCGCGTTTGAATTCAAAATTGCGTTCACTATTGTGGGGCACTCCTACAAAGGAATTCCTCTATCTAAGAACCCAATGTGCTCCACACTAACCTCTTCCTGCGCTCCTCTCACTTCCAGTATGGAAGGAAGATCTTGTGGATTTTCATCCAGGCAAAGACGAGGGGGCGTAGTAAAATTATTCACTCGTGACATAATGTTCACTGTCATGTTATTCCTTGCATCCAATTCGTAATTTTTTAAAGAAAAAAATAAGATTGCACTTTAGACACCAGTCACTTTTCAGCACTGCTTTTTCCACTATACCCAAACACTGCGAGAAGTTTTAATTAAATATTATAATTCCTTCTTAGTATATACTAACTTAGTTTTAGAAGTAAATGCATCAATTTCCTTTTTCTTATGAGGAAATCTTTATCTTTATAGTATCAATAAATATATTATTTTATTTAGAAGTTTCAGGAATGTAATGGCGAAGGAAATTTGTAAAAGTTAAGTCATTATATCTAAATTCACAACACGTTCAATTTTATCGACTGCTATAGCTTGCCGAAGCGACTGTTACAACTGCTAACCCCATTTAGGGTGTCTGTTTCTTCGGGGCCTTCTTTGTTCTGACTTTAGTTGTGATCGGCGTTTCTTCTTTAGTTGTGATCGGCGTCCAGCTATCACTGACTTAACCGTACTTTATTACTTTCATTATCTCGTTACGGTCCCTGCCCGGGCGCCAATTCAATTGCCAAGGAGCAAAGTTACTTTTTTTTAATTAATCTGTCTAATTAACTGTCGATTTCGTCTATTATTATTGTACTGGAGTCCACTTGCTGGAAAATAGCATAGGCCGGAATTGGCCCTTAACCCTCATGTGTAGTAATATTGTTTACAGATAGTCCATCCTGTCCCCCAACAGAAGCCAAGGAGTTCCCCCAGTTCTGTGGTCGCCAAGTGTTCCAATTCTGCTACGCCAGTACACCTCAGCCAAGTAAGGCGTTTGCTGGCCACACTCGGGCAATTTAGGAGGAAGTGTTCTGTACGTTCTTCCTCTTTGCCGCAAGCGCGGCAGGTGTCATCCGTTTGGATTCCTATTCGTTTGGCGTGTTGAACTAGAAGATTATGGCCCGTTAATATTGCCACCAATGTTTTAACGCCATTTCTGTTTTTTCCTAGGAGTTGTTTTATCCTCGTTTGATTAGGGTGAGGCCAAAGACTTATCCTGCAGTCGTTCCTGTCATTTCAAGCAGTATCGATCTCTTTCCAGAGGATTTCGTCTAGTTCCCTTTTTACCGTTGCTATTGGCACTTTATATGTGTCTATTCTAGTGGCATTTTGGTCGGCTGATCCAGCTCCCGCTAGCTCAGCTCTTTCATTTCCCTCTACACCGTTGTGTCCAGGGACATATGTCAGTTTTGTATTTACTCTGGTTGTTGCGGCTTTGAGAGCCTGCCTACAATCCTGCACCAGTTGTGAAACTACGGGGTTAGAGGCAAGCGCCCGCAGTGCCGACTTACTGTCCGAGAGTTTTTGGTTTCTTCCATTAAGGTTGTTTGTTGCCGCTTCTATAGCCGCTTTTATTGCAAACACTTCCAACTGTAAAACTGTGGTGTGGCTGTACACACCACGTTTTAACTTTAACTTCGGTTGAGTTGCGGGTGATCTGGAAAAAAATTCCGGCGCCGCTTCCCTCATCCGTTTCGGAACCATCGGTGTAGATTATAATCTCACTTCCAGATGTGAAATTCTGCACCGTTTTCCACGCTTCTCTAGTCGGAATGCTGATCTTGTATGGAATCGTTGTGTCCACTATCGGTTAAATTCTATGCAGCTCCCTTTGACTTGACGGGGTCATTCTCTACATTTTTTCCAAAATGCATACGTGCCCCGTTTATGTGTGATTAGATAACCCATATTATGTGGATTTTAATCTGATGCTTGCAGGTGATGCCTCTCTGAAGATGAATTTGTTGAGTGGCATGAGATTTAGCATTATCTCCATTACAGCAGTTGGCGTAGTCCTAATGGCACCTGTGATGCCAAGGAAGCGAATGGATCGATTTCGTCTAACTTTCTAACTTGGCTAAAATTGCAAGTCCTTGTTGCTGATCCCGCACAAAGTGATGCCACAATGAATAGTTTACAGATGTGTAAGGTTCTCCGAATCGCGAAAAAATCGTGGAAAACCTCCGATGCACTTTAGAAGGGACTAAAATTTCCATAGCATTCGAAGCGTTATCCAATGCTATGAGAAAAATTAGGGCGATAATTAGGTGAAAGTAAATCTAAGGTGATTACTGACCACCGAGCTTTTATCTACCGCAACTTATTGGCGGGAAGGTTTATTCTTTGGGCGATACGCCTGCACGAATTTGAATTTTTTATGTCCTATGGGAAGGATATGGACCATTTGGTTGCTAATGCGCCGCTAGGTTGTTCTCCGTTGTCGAGACAGCTGACAGTGTTCGAGATTACGAAGACCAGTGGGTACCCGAGATAACCGCTTAGGACAACTCCAGTCCTGCGGTTTATCCAGGCTGGCATATAAAGGGCGGAAGATATACACGATTCCAACACCGGTACGGAAGAACTTATTTACGCTGTTGCATAACAATCTGGACAACTGCGGTCACAGACGCTGGTGGGCGAAATCTAAGGCCGATCAATCCGTTACAATAGAGCAGCAATCGCCTTATGATCTCACGCCGACTCGGATCGAACAGGTAAAGGAGCCTTGGCATAACTTGAGCATGCTATCTTTGTCACGCTTTTCGCAAGGACACAGATACTCTCTGAGCACACTTCAGCAAGACGCCATTGATATTCCGTAAGACAGGCTGCAGCGGAGAATAGTGTTAAATAGAAATAGTTTACTGAACTTATTCTGAAATTTCTTGATTCATCATCTTAAATTATTTATTACAATTTCAATGTTCTTTTTCGAGTTTCTATATCTTAACAACTTTACAACGTACAAAACTACTTTGTTTTTATCGTATTGTTACATCCAATTGCTCCTTTGAGGCGTCTGCAATTTTCACATGAATCTGATTCACTTCCTCCTGAGTTAAGTTTCGTTCCATATGTCGATAAACAATCCTGAAGCACAAACTACATCGTCCAGTTTTTGGGTGTTTGAATTTATCCACAAGTGATATCTAAAGATAAAGTTAAATCTAATCAGCCCAGAAATAACTACATGAAACCTACCTGTTCAATAATATCTCCACCTACACTGCGAACAATATCGTAGAAATCATTCACAGCAAAAGATTCAAAATCTTGACTGTCCGGTAACCAGAACGAAAGATCATTTATGCATTGCGGATAAACTGACACTGGCCTGAATTTCGGCAGCTTATACAAATTGCTTTCGTCAAATTGGCTCAAGAATCCTGTGTCATTGCTCCAGAACAGTCTTATGTCGGGAATATCAAACAACACCATTGCGAGACGTTCCAGTCCCAATCCGAAAGCGTAACCGATTGCGTTGTTTACTCCACAATTTTCGAGAATTTCATGGCGCATTATTCCAGAGCCGAGAACTTCCATCCACTTTCCTTTGTACAGAATCTCCAGCTCCCACGATGGTTGTGTGAACGGAAAATACGTGTCTACCCATCTGTGTTCAATATTATTTCCAAATAAATCCTTTGCCAAGCCAAGGAGTACGGTTTTGAGTTCATGTTCAGTAAGTTTAACAGCTTCCAGGGTGTGACATGGTTGCTTCGATTGATCTATACATTTCGAGTTCGAATTAACCGGGGAGAAGGATGTAGAATTTATTTTGTAGGACGTCTCGAATATGTTAAGGTCTAGATTGGTTCCGAATAGTTTGTCCTGGTTGATGATTCTTACAGCGTCCACTTGATGGAACACTGGGTAGTGCGTTGAATCGATCTCGTCCCGGCGGTAAACATCACCGACAACAAGGAAGTTGTCTAGACCCGACTTTATGAATTCTATCTGAATTACAAAGATTCATGTAATATGTGTCAAGAATCTGAATTTACATTCGTACCTGATGCGCTGTTGTATGGGCTCGAAGCAAATAATGTTTGTTGACATAATAACAATCCGATTTCGCTCGGCTGGGATGATCAACTGGAACTAACAAGTTATCGAAATTTTGCTCCACGGTGACGACCGGCTGCACTTTATCGTAGACACTAAACAATGGATTTCCTCTGGAATTGCTGTAAGCTCCATAGAAATAATTAACGATTCTTTGACGGATTATAGACAGCGGATGATTCTTCTGCAGATGTTTGTTTAGGCCGAGATAGGATAGAACTTTTGGAGTAACGTTGGTCCACTCATCGGTCTGATACACATTTGTACCGATTTCCAAGCTGCTCTGCGCACTGGCGTTTGTCTTGTAGGATCGTCGCAAACATTTGAGAGGAGAATCAAATGATCTTCTGAACCGAATTGAAAACATTACTGACTTAGGTTAAGTGCATTCTGCAAGCGGAATTGTCCAATTGGCAATGAAATTTGTTATCAAAATCAGCTGTGACATTTTTCCCAAGGCTCAAACCCACAAATTCAGAGTGCGGGCTATATGTTCCACAGGTCAGGTAATGTTATTGTGGATCCAATTGCCGGCTACAAGAAGCAAAATATTAAAAAAAAGTCGCAGTGAGATGAAAAAGTCATCAATCACGGAAAATGTACAATGATGCAATTGTACGGCAATCAAACTCAGAGCTTATCTTATTACGGATTTAGGCTATTAAGCCTAGTCCACACCTAAATATGCTTAGCTGCCGAACTAAAACATGAAAATAACATTTACACATATTAAAAATATTATTTTGATATAAAATATTATTATTACATTATTATAACTATATAATATTACAAAATATCATAAAAATATTTTATGTTTTTTAGAGACACACTGTTGGATCTTTGATTGACCAGCTGTCGCTCCTAGCTCTCCATATTTCGTTCATTATGTTCAGATAGTATATGTATTCACTGTACTGGAGCAAAAGTTCCTCTTTCTTTGGTCGTCAGGTACTCTAGCTCTGTTTTTAGGTTTCATCCGTCTTTGACGGGATTCAAATCTGGATTGCATAATCCAGGACGAAGGGCATCCAACTGCTAGCTATTAGTTATGGCGTTAATGGTATTAGTTAAATACATTGGCCGCAGCCTGCAAACAACATTCCGGATCCTCCCTGGGTGTTTTCTCTCTCGCAATCGAAGCCCAGTCCCGTTCCTTTCAGAGGGTTTCATCTAGCTCCTTTCGGCAGCGATGCTTTGAATAAATGTACCATTTACTATACTTCTAGTTCTAATTCGTAGTATTTTGATCTGTTAACTAACTCTTGCTAACCCCTTCACATTTTCATTTCCAGCCACACCTCTTAGTCTTCAGATGCATGTTAGGTATAATTGAGGATCTTGTAGCAAAAAGGGGGCAGATCCAAATTTTTATCGATTCTCGTTTTTTCCCAACAGTTTGAAAAAAAGTTAGGGTTATCGTTTGATGCATGAATGATTAGAAACAAGCGCGCTGTAACAAAATTAGGATGTGCCACCTTATTTCGTTTGGTGCAAAAAAGCAGCAGATCCGGACCTACCTCCATTTGTAACAAACGATTCGATTGCATCATCTGTGACAATTTAGTGCATGTTTCGAGCTCGGTCCATACCGATGCACCTTTTGTTATGTATTTTATACATACTTTGAATGTCTCAAGTGTGCATAAAATGAGTGAGTCCGAACCGTTTAGTAGTGGATCATCTGATATTTATCAGCCTCCTGAATACGACTTAAGTTGAAGTGCTGATGGAAGTAATCGTGATCTGTCAACATTTTAAAACGGAACTAGTGCAGACAACGATAAAGGTATGAATATTTCGGAAGAATCTAATGTAAATCGCTCATGGCCGTGAACGAGTAGTGTAATCTCAAAAAAAAAGCTGCAAATACTTCAGAATGGAAACGCAATGTTATAAAGAAGGCTATTGCTGCTGAAAAAAGCTATTTAAACTATAAAAGCTGCGAACAGGGAGAAAGAAAAATAGGACCGGATTGCTGTGTCAAAAAATGTAAGTGTTTTGTTCAAATTAATGAAGAAATGCGAATAATAATTAAAAATTTTTAATAAATTGGAAGAAGCTTAAGAGCAAAACGTATATTTAGGAGGTCTTATTAAAACTGGAAATGTTAAAAGAGAAAGATCAAAAACTGGTACGAGGAAGCAACGGAGTCGTTCACAAAAGTATTTTGTTACAATTAGGAATTGAAATATACAAGTTTGTCGAAATGGCTTTGCATCATCCATGGAATCTCTAAAAAGCGAGTAGACAATATTTTTAAGGACTATCATGACCCTACTGTAATTATGCCAGCTAAATCTAACCGTGGAAAACATCAAAATCGTATTTCGAGTGACTGGGTTTTCAAAGTTGACTCTCACATTTGAAGTTTATCACGACGCGAGTCTCACTACAGCAGAAATAAAAGCTCTTGTTAGATAATAACAACCGAGTTAAAGGATAAGAGGATGTACAATTTATATTTGCAACAGAATGAGCCTAGTCTCGAATCATCTGTTAAGCCAATAGTATCTTTTGTTTTTTACTAAAGATATTTTAAAAAAAGATTGAAATACAGCTTTAGATCACCACGTTCAATGCGACATGCTGAATAACAAATTAAAAGATAAGACATTGGATAGTGATGAAATCCGGCAAATACACGTTGATAGGAGTCTCCACCACGCGAAAGCTGGAACTTTTTTGGTGATTGAAAAGAGAAGGGTCAACTTGCTATTTCTAATGAGGGTGAGGTGTTAACTTTTGAATAACAGCAGGACATGCAATTACCAAAAAAATTTTAGCAGGGGAAGTATTTAACAAACGTCAATTATGGCCATAGCATTTTTATATCCATTCAGCAAAAACAGGCATCGCTCACTTTTATTTAAACCAAATGAAGTCGTATCTTTCATAATATAACATTGTACTAAGCATGGTTAAAATACTGTATTGGTTGTATTTATTCTCCGATAATGCAGCAGCACAAAACTGTTGAAAAAAAATTAGGACCACATTCAAAGTATTGCAGTTAGTATTACTACTGGAGCGTCAATGTTTTACAGTTTGTCCATCATGAAAAATATACAAGCCAACCTATCGGTTCTGCCTCAGCAACCATTATATGACAGTGCATTGCCATTGAAAACGGCTAAGTACAAAGATATTATGCAGCTGGTAAAGAACTATGTTCCACCAAATAAACTTAATTTCTACAACGCCCTTAAAAGGGAAGCTGTTGGAACGAATGATGACATTTTTAGCGAAGACGACGACGACCAAGCTGAATTTGACTTATAAACTCATAGTTTTTGTTCAGAACTTGCGAGTTTTTGTTTTTCTTTTAATTTCTTTATCTTTCACGAGCTGGGTAATAGTTCTTGAAATAAAAGAATACTTATATTTATGAGTTTTATCATCCATAGTACAATAAAGGGTAGTATTTTTCTTGAACTTTGGTGCAAAACAGAGGCAGATCCAAGCTTTAAAAACCGTAGTAATTCTGAAACTATTTGTACACCTTAAAAACTTGAGTGAAAGATGTAGAAATGTTCATATTATTTGTTACTGTATAATTCCGAAACATTTTTAAAAACATTTTTCTTTAATACCCAACAATTTTGAAATTTGGACTTGCCTCACTTTTGCTGCAAGGCCCTCAATTTATTTTGTGTAGTTGCAGGTTTACATTCAGTGAAATTAAGGGGGCTTACAGTTACAAACTTTCAAAAATATTCTAAATACAATCAAAAATGCGATGCAAAAGATTTTAGAGTGATATAAAAATGTTTTTTTTGGAGGTGAAGGCTATTTACGCCCTGAGTGTCGGACTCCCCCGCTACCGGACTACCGACTAAACACCTCCCCTGTCACACCGAGAACCTAGCCTGGAACTTTTTGTCACATTACTTCGGACTAGGCCTCAATAATCATCACTTAGCTATCTCTTCAGGCTAAGGGAAATCTCTCTTTCTTCACGGATGGATAGGAAGGAATTGCGGTTAGTAACTATAATATTGCGTTACAGAGATGTTTCCTCCCTCGCCAAGCGATCCATTATGTCCTTCTTTATAATGAGTACTGTTCGTACGTAATGCGACACACAGTTCCAATTGTCCTTTGATTGCATCATTTTTCCCGTTACATTTTCTGGGGAAAGTACACCTATTTTCTCCGAGAGATGCGAACGGAGTCTTGTGCATCTGACACACGTAAAGAACGTATGGCAGGCGTCATCCGTCATCCCCGGCCAGAACACGCAAGTTGGGGATGGTGTCTTTCCCATCTTATACAGGTAATACTGAAAATATCCGTGACCACTGAGTAGTTGCGTCAGATAATAATCAGTCTCACCATGCATTCTGTAGAACCATGGCCCCAAGTCACTTATCAGCCGTGCGGTCCACCTGCCTCGCGTTTCGTTTTCCTATGTTTGCTGCCATAAGATAAGGGTTCTTCTCCGTTCATCTCGGCCGACGGTTTCTCTCGCCGACTCCCCCCTACGTGAGTATACACGTTTCTGTTCGTCTGCAAGTAATTTGATTGGAACCACCCTCGAGATTACCAGCACAGCAGGTTCAGAGACAGTGCCGTATGCAGCGGCTATCCGCAAAGCTCCTTGCATCTGCACCTGTGCCAGACGCTTTCGGTACGTCTCTTTACTAAGAGTGTCAGCCCAAACCTCGGAGCCATACAAGAGCACTGACTCCATTGTACTCATCAGTAGACGTCTTTTGCTCGAGGTTGGTCCCCGCGTGTTGGCCATAGGACGACTGAGAGCCTATGCTCCCACAGAAGCCTTATCCACTGACGCTCGAACCTGCTCGAAAAAACTCATCTTCGAGTCAATCATCAAGCCAAGGTATCTGATTGATTCTTTTGACTCAATGATCATTTCCCCCACCCGAACCGGCATAACACGAGGGATCCGCTTCTTGGTGAGGACGACAACCTCGGTCTTTTCCAGCGCTAGGCTAAGCCCACGGTCTGTCATCCACTCGCTCACTCGGCGTATTACCGCACCCAGTTTGAGCTGCGTCTGTCCGACAGTACGTCCGGCGACTATTACTGCTACGTCATCTGCGTAGCCAACTAGGCGCGACTCTCCCGGTAACTGCAGCCTCAAAAACTCATCGTACGAGACATTCCAGAGGTCCAGGCCCAGAACGGAACCTTGCGCAACCCCTGATGTCAAATCAATTCTTTGCCGGCCTCCCAACGTGTCATAGGAGAGTTTCCGATTTTTGAGGTAGTCCTTCAATATCCGCATCAGATACCTCGGCACCCTGAAATATTCCAGAGCACGAAGAATATCTGTCCATCTAGTAGAGTTGAAGGCATTTCTCACATCTAGAGTTATGAGCAGTACTATTCGTCTCGAGTAATGATTGTGGGCTTCTGCCTGCTGGACCGCGCTCACTACCTCTGCTATTGCACCGATTAGGGATCGACCAGCCCTGAAGCCGTACTGCCGAGGAGACAGATCCCCGGCAGTTCGAATGGCTTCTCCAAGTCTTTCTCTAATGAACCTCTCGAGTACCTTCCCAGCAGCGTTCAGCATACATAGTGGCCGATATGTAGATGGTTGCTCCGCGTTCCTCTTGTGGATCAGCACGAGCCTCGCCTCTTTCCAGCATTTTGGAAACACGCCCTACCGCAAACAGGCATTGAAAGTAGTAAGCAGCTTATCAGGACAAAGTTGATGTGCAAGCTGTATCACTTCCGCTGGTATACCGTCTGGCCCTGGGGCCTTTTTCGATTTTAAAGCTTTCACTGCATCATCCAACTCGATGGCGGTAAAAAGTGGGCATTCTCCGAGACATTCAACATCTGCATCATCGGGACGAACAGGATCGTTTTTTTCGTTCACGTTTTTTTAGTTGGCGGACACGATTAAAAATCTGTTGGGATGATTTCTCTGAATTATAACCTTCAGCATACAACGTGGGGTTACTTTAACCCCAAAACTTTTCAAATGTGTCAATGTTTATGTAAATAGAAAGAAATGTATTGAATTTTACATTAGCTGGGGGTTCTGTGAATGTATTTTATTCAATACATGCACAAAACATAAACAATATCTAACCCAACGTTTTATGGGTGAGGAATTTTTTCGCGTTGTATGCCGAAAGTTAATACATTGTTGGTGACAGGTCTGGCTATCGCGCGAATTAGAATCGGAATTAAATTGATTTTCTAACCTCAAAAACCAATTTTTTCAAATTGCCATTTTCAAATTTCAAATTTTTTGGCGGAAAAATGTTTATGAATATCTTTGAGATATTTGAAAATGATACCTTTGAATGATATCTCGAAAAACAAGCTTTTTTTCTAAATCGTAATCTAACACCCTCCTAAGATTATAGGAGCAAGGACCTGCAATGATAACTTGCTATCCGATTAGATGTTTTCTTTGCGTTCTGGTTGAAAACTGAGAATGAAAACTTACTGACAGACGGTAGTAAATTTGGCGAACTTAAACTTCTTCTATCGCACTTCTACAGCATCTGCTTGCCGTATGCATTGCCATCTCCAGTTTCGCCTCATATGTGGTCTGGCCAAACTGATTATTGTAGTCTTAGAAGAATTCCAGCGTCGTTTTCATAGTTTCTTCTGTTAAGGGACTCCACGTTAGCTTACTGTCCAGGTTAACACTCAAGTATTTCTCTTCTCTAGTTTGGAGAATGCAATCACAATGCTGCCAATTTTGTTTTGTGTATATTATATTGTATATTAGTAAAGAATATAGTGGTATCTCAATTATTTCTAGACCGATAGTCAATCCATTTGGCCTCCTCCATTTATGGAGCAGTGAGATTGTGGTCTGCATCAAGCCTGTAATTCTTCCGGGACCTTTCTATGACCCGGTCCCCACATCAGCAATATCATCACTATACGGTTGTTATGAAAACACCTTTGCTTAAGTCTCGAGCCTTCATTGATTACAGGTGGCTACATCTATTCGTGACGGTATTATCCCGGCCTGTAGTGTACTCATATTTCTTCAATGGCTAAATGACAGAACACCGTCATGATCTATAACTTTTCTTTTCATTAGCAGTGCCATTATTCAATTGGGCAAATATTTTCGATATCCATTTCTATCTTCGAATGGCTCATACTATACTTCTCGTTTTTAAAATTGTTGAAGATTCCTTTGATACCGATGATGTTCACAAGGGTTTATACTTTTATGGCCAGATTTTTCTCAACCTTGCCATTTTCATTCACATAGTGCTCCAGCGTTTTCAACATAAAAGAAAATAGAGTGAAAGGTTCATAACAGGTTTTTTCTCATTAAATCTATTTGGCCTCTACCCAGCTCAGCGGAATATATTCCGTCGAAAGAGGGGCTTTGTGTTTTTCCTTTACGGAAAATACTATCGAAATTTTGCCTTCATTAGCATGATTGGATATACACCGTCTTTTCCAGATTATTTGTATAAGTCGAAGATGTTAATAGCGAATAAGGTCCTGTTCTCATTTATTGTTTTTTTTTATAGGTTCTCGAGAAACAGTTACACTAGTTTGCGATTCGAGGAGTTAGACGCGTTCCTTGTAGGATCCATGCCCCTTTGAGACATTGGGTTCTTGTACTCCTTGTTTAGGCTTCCACTATTATTATTATTATTATTATTATTATTGCACTGGGGCCCACTTGCTGGAAAATAGCATAGGCCAGAATCGGCCCTTAGCTCCACATGTGTAGTACTATTGTTTACAAATGGTCCATCCTGTCGTCCTATAGAAGCGAAGGAGTTCCCTCAGTTCTGTGGTCGCCAAGTGTTCCAATTCTGTTACGCCAGTACACCTCAGCCAAATAAAGCCAAAGGCGTTTTGTTGGCCAGACTCGGGCAATCTAGGAGGAAGTGTTCTGTACTTCCTCCTCGCCGCAAGCTCGGCTGGTGTCATCCGTTTGGATTCCTATTCGTTTGGCGTGTTGAACTAGAAGATTATGGCCCGTTAATATTGCCACCAATGTTCTAACGCCATTTCTGTTTTTTCCTAGGAGTTGTTTTGTCCTTGTTTGATTAGGGTGAGGCCAAAGACTTATCCTGCAGTCGTTCCAAGCCGTATCTGTCTCTTTCCAGAGGATTTCGTCTAGTTCCCTTTTTACCGTTGCTATTGGCACTTTAATTGTGTCTATTCTAGTGGCATTTTGGTCAGCTGATCCAGCTCGCGCTAGCTTATCCGCTCTTTCGTTTCCCTCTACACCGCTGTGTCCAGGAACCCATGTCAGTTTTACATTTGCTCGGGTTGTATCGGATTTGAGAGCCTGCCTACAATCCTGCACCAGTTGTGAAACTACGGGGTTAGAGGCAAGCGCCCGCAGTGCCGACTTACTGTCCGAGAGTTTTTGGTTTCTTCCATTAAGGTTGTTTGTTGCCGCTTCTATAGCCGCTTTTATTGCAAACACTTCCGACTGGAAAACTGTGGTGTGGCTGTCCAGTTTAACTTTAACTTCGGTTGATGTGCGGGTGATCTGGAAAAAAATTCCGGCGCCGCTTCCCTCATCCGTTTTGGAACCATCGGTGTAGATTATAATCTCACTTCCAGATGTGAAATCCTGCACCGTTTTCCACGCTTCTCTAGTCGGAATGCTGATCTTGTATGGAATCGTTGTGTCCACTATCGGTTAAATTCTATCCAGCTCCCTTTGACTTGACGGGGTCATTCTCTACATTTTTTCCAAAATGCATACGTGCCCCGTTTATGTGTGATTAGATAACCCATATGTGGATTTTAATCTGATGCTTGCAGGTGATGCCTCTCTGAAGATGAATTTGTTGAGTGGCATGAGATTTAGCATTATCTCCATTACAGCAGTTGGCGTAGTCCTAATGGCGCCTGTGATGCCAAGGCAGGCCATTTGCTGGATATTCTCTAGCTCTTTTGCAATGTTTTTCTTTTGTAATGCCTGCCACCAAACCAATGCCCCGTAAGTGGTTATTGGCCTCACTACTGTTGTGTAGATCCAGTGGGCAATGTTTGATTTTATTCCCCAGGCTTTCCCCACTAGTCTTTTCATTGTGAAGAGCGCCGCTTTAGCTCTCCGTATGACTGCTCCTATGTGTGGAGTCCAAGTTAGCTTGCTATCCAAGGTTATTCCTAAGTATTTCACTTTCATTTCACGTCAATGGTCGGGGGTGAAATGTCTCCGGTTTACGGCGCTTTATGTAAAGCATAAGCTCCGTTTTGTCGGCATTGATGCGCAGTCCGTTTAGCTTCGCCCACTCGAAAAGATGTGAATGTGCAGTCTGCATCAACATGTTTTCTGGGAACTTTCTACTTGTCAGTATAACGATATCGTCAGCGTACGCTATCGTTTTGAAACCCTTCCCGTTCAGGTGTTCCGCTTTTTTGTCAACTGTGAGTACCCAGACAAGTGGTGATACTATGCCGCCTTGTTGTGTACCCCTGTTTGTCCATTTATTCAAGGTTACGCCGTTTTCTTCAGCTATAATCTTCCATTTAGCTAGTAGCTCCGTCATTCATTTAGTTAGATATGGGTCTATGCATATCGCATTATTGAAGGCTCGCTCGATACCAATGAAGGCCGCCAAAGTATGATGGCAAGGTTCACTCTATTCTGCTTACGACTTCGTGTAGTGTTGTTTTTGTTGTGCGCCCTTAGAGGTATGCGTGTTATGTACCCATCCACCAGGCGTTCCAGGGTTTTCAGCATGAAAGACGTTAAGCTGAAAGGTCGGTAATCCGTTGCTTTATAGTGGCTGGCTTTTGCTGGGTTCGGTATAAAAACTACTTTAGCGTCCCTCCAGTCCAAAAATATAGTCTTTGGATATGGAGGCTCTAAATATTTTCACCAAAATCCGTATTATTGTGATATACGCTTTCATAAGCATGATCGGATACACTTTGTCGGGTCCTGGTGATTTGTAAGGTTCGAAGGTATTAATGGCCCAAAGGACCTTTCCTTCGCTTACTTTTTCGGCCTTCCACTAAGGCTTCCACTAAGTTTCGTTGAAGATTTCTCGGAATGTGTCGTTGGTTTCTTCGGTTTCTCTGTACCGATGAATCTATTTACTTCTCTCCTTTGAGAGAAGTAAATCGAAAGTTGACTTGAGAATTTATGCTGTTACTGGCCAGTTGTTTATAATCACTTAAAATAAACATTATTCCGCCATTGTTTTTGCGATGTACTTACTTCCTTGGTATTGTCTTCGAAGAATCGTTATGAATTATTAAGATACGTTTCTGCTCTTCACTTTGTAGCATCTGTGTATTGTAAACAACTGAGAATATGCATTATTTATCTTCAAAATGTAATAGCTATGTTCTTCGTGTAGATGAATGGCGCTGAATGTTTTTCTACATTAGTTCGAGATATATCAGCTAATTCCTTCATAGAGATTACAGGTAAGTGATTCCCTCGGAATTTTTTATCTACACTTTTCAATTAATTTTGACTGTGGAACAAAATAGAAGAATAGAACAAAAATGCCCTAAAGTGAATACTATTCAGCTTTGATTTCATAATTGATAGTTCTTTTAAGATACATAGAGAGAGTCCTTTAAATTGTTGTAAGCGACAAACAAAATTTTGATTTGATGTCAGTGCCGGTTCTGGAGCACTAAGAAAACAGAAATTCGAAATTGCTGGAAATAAGAATGAGAACAAATAATCAAGCTTTAACGAAAAGCCAGAAAAAAGCTCAAATAAACTTAAATTTGAAAAATACAATTAATAATAAAATGAAAAAATTAATAAAATCATTCATAATAATACAGCATTCATAATAATACAAATAAAATATTTTTTTTGGGTTGGGGAATGAAGGTGATTAACGCCCGGAGTGTGGGACTCCTAAGAGCGCATGCTACCAGACTACCCACTAAACACCCCCCTGTCAAGAAACCCTAGCCTGGAACTACAAATAAAATAATACAGCGTGAAACAATTGATGCAGAAAAGTTGAAGGAAACAAGTTCACAAGAGACTTTTAAAATATCCGAAACGTGCAGACGCGGGAGAACTTGCAGAAGAACAATGCAATTGGGTAGTCAGAATCGTAACATAAGCAGGAAAAATAAAATGAATTTAGCAATACACATCAAAAATTACAGAATATAACTTATAAAAGGAAACAAGATTGGCTAGAACAGCATGGAATAGGAAAATGAATTTGGTCACGTTAGTAACGCTTCATCCTAAAAACGCATTTGAAAACACATGAGGGACTGTATAGGGACTGTAAAGGAAGCAAAAGTTGATTGAAACTTCGCAAACACTTGAAAGCAATTAAAAACGTGCGCCTTCACAAATTTGCTTACAACGGTTGCATAAGGTAGTGTTCTGATTTAAAACTCCCAGTAGAGCTCGGTAATCGACTCATCAAATTACTTTATCATATATTTATTGGATTTGATGCTGCTATTTGACTTTTCTTAGCCTCAGTCGTCTCACTAGAGCTAACCTAAAACATACACTTCCTGTTGAAAAAGTTTGACTAACTGTGAAAACGTTTGATATAACTTTTGTCATAAATGGCATTTTTTTTTTCTTAAAAACTTATTCTTAATTATATCAAACGATTTTGAATACTTAATTTGATATATTTTATAAATACATTTCCACCCCTCCCTTTGCTTCAATGAGTTTTTTTATCCTATCTGCCATACTTTCTAAGCAAGAGCATATCATTATTTATGATTTCTCGACATTGTGCCATATATCTTCAATGTTTTCTCTCAATATGACAATTGTGGGATTTTTTTGCTCCATATTCTTGAGTCAAGGTACGTCCAACAATTGATATTGGATTCATATCCCCCCCTGGCTATAACAGCAGTGCTATGTTTCTTGCCTCTACAAAAACTATACTTGACTTCGAAGTATAACACAGTGCTTTGTCTGGCATGAATGTATAACTGGGAAAGGAATTAATGTGCGGTACCACAACGCTAGGAAGTATTCGTTTATACCTCGCTTGCCTTAACGTACCCTCAAGAAATTTTGAGGTCTCTGGCCCAGGTCTGTGACTACTAATGCAATGCCACAACATCGCTTACGTGTTTCATGTTTTTTTTTTTTTTTGTAAACAGACTTCGTTGTACCTTTATTCCGCCCGGCTCCTAACAAGATTGCAGATTCCTGTTATGGCCGCCAACAGGCCACACCACTAAAGAATAATTGCAAAATCAAACTATATTTAACATTATTAATAATTATCAACAGTTCACTTCAAAATTTCTTTATCAAATGTTTATGTATCGGAATTTAAAAATACTTTTTCCCAATTTTTAGCGGTAAGACCTGTCACTCATTTCTTCTTATAATTTTGCAGTATTCCTATGTTGCAAATTATGTTCGTATAACCTCCTCATAATAACATCATCAATATATCAACACCTTCTTCGCAAAGGCTGTTTACGCTACATTATCCGAGACAATACGCATAATTGTCCTATGCGTCCTCGGAATTTTTTGAAGCTCCTTATGGCAATCTTTACGTTTTCACAGTTCGGAAGTCAAAGTTGAGTCCAGGAGGCAGAAATATTATAAAGCTGTTGAAGCTGCTACTCCTATCGAAATCTTAATTATTTGTTTTTCATTATTTCTAAGGTCTTTAGTTAAATTCACTAAAGTTTGTTTTTGATAACTTTTCTGGAATTTAATTTAACCACAGTATTTGTTCATATTATTGAAAAATACTCTTTACATTGAATATAAGCATCAATTTAATCTTAGTTCACAATTGTTCAACACAAGCAAGGATTTCAATGATATATGAGTGCGTCTAACTTTTCGAGTAAGGACTGTGTGCGTTCCCAATTTTTTTGTCGCCGTCTACGCATATACGTTGTGGCTACACAAATGGTAAGACAAAGTTTATCACATCGCACCTAACAACGCAGAACTGAATCCTTATTATTCACTGAATTGTTGAAGATATCCGTTAATTTAATTTTATCGGTCATCTTGAACCTTTTTGTCAAAGTTGCTTTGAAAGTGCAAACACCCAACAATGAACACTCAATTAATTCGCAACTGCTCGGGATTTTCATCGTGCTTCAAATAACTTATGGGTATAGTTTGTCATAAAAATAAATTTTCATAGCCAACCAAAAATGTTTACCATTACTTTTCAAATACAAATTCACTCACCAACGTGTTCTTTACAACTGTTTACGACTTTCGCTGGTAGACAATGTCTTCTTCTTCTTCTATTAAATGTAAGAAATTGACACGCATCATCTGTCAAATTGTAGTGTTTTTGTGATTTTTATTCTGCCACAAAATGAGCAATAACAACCCTTGCCCGCAAGATTCTCCGCTACGGGGACCAACATTGTCGACAAGCACGTCAAGCTTTGAAGCATTTGATCCACATGATCCGAATCTTAGTAAGTTGGCGACGAAAATGTTCAAATGTGTGGAGGACTACATTGCATATGAACTCAATTCTCCACTCGACGATTACACGCTTATAGAGGAAATGAATAAAATAACACAAGCCAAATATTCGGATATGCAGCAAATAACCGACAATCTTATAACATCTACAGCAGAGCTAAATGAGAAATTAGCTGCTCTGGTAAGCCTCCTCTTATCCATCATGCTCACTTGTTAAAATATAATATTGCAGGAGCCCTACATGAAACAAATCGACGAAATCGAAAACACCGTGAATAAACTGGAAACAGCCGTGTACAAACTAGATTCCTATTCATTAGCATTAGAAGCAAAGTTCAAGGCATTAATGCAAAAACGAGCTTAAAGAACAATTATATTTATTTAGTAATAAAATTATGTTATCCGAGTAGCAATTTTATGACTATTGCGATTATGTTGAGAAATATCAATGGAACTGAAAAAAATTATTTGTTTATTATATTACAACTATAATCCACTGTCATACTTTTCATCACCGTCCGTATAGATCGGATCAAGTTGAGTGTTTGTGCTTTTGCCGAAGGAGGTTCCCCGAAGCCCTGAACATTGTTAGTTCCCCAACCGACTGCAAAGAGATTTTTACAACTTGATTCAACAACAAATTGGGAAACTTACTCTTGGCAAGGAATCGCTCTTCATGTAAAACACAAACAGCGTTCAAACAAAGTAAAGAACATTCAACTAAAGTCCACAAGGTAAACATTTTTTTGACAAATTAGCAACACATCATCCAGAAATGTCCAACCTGACATTGTCAGCTGTCACCGCCACCGCATCTCAAACTTGAATGATAACAAATGTATTCACAATCGCAATATGATCTAGCCGTTGGAATCAGACAATAAGCCAATATTGTTAATAAAATAGTGGGAGAGCACACTGACGAAAGTTCAATTTTTGCAATTATTGCATTCAATTATTGCATCATTTTCATTGACTCACAACACTGTATCCAAGAAATAGCCTACAATAAAGACGTTAAATACGTACCTTCCAAAATGAGAAAACACTTCAGTGATAACATCAACAGGAAATTCGTCTTCTACTGGATTCCAGGAAACTGTGAATAGACTACCTTCAGTCGAACTGATACTGCGGCGAAAAAATCCATTATTAAAGACAATGATGCTCCCAGCTACCCAGAATGGGATGACACCATAAAGTTAATCCATGAAAAAGTAAATGATGAATGGATCACGGAGTACAAGGAAAATACAAAGTATTTAACCTCTTATTCGACAAAAAACCCTTGGTTCCATTAGACACACTTAGGCAGCAATATCACTAAGTAAATAAATAGGATCCTGACAAACAGAGCGTACAACAAGACAAGACTGAAGAAAGCGAACATAACGACATCGGACTATTGCACCAAGTGCAATGGTCGTGATGAACTGGAACATCAAATCTTTAAATGCTCGTACTTTGAATATTTAAGAAATAAAATTTCACTGTTTAAAGAAATATCCTCGATAAGTAAGATTTTTAATTCTAATAAAAAATATATCTAGCAGCTGGGCAAATTCCTGGATGAAGCCAAGGCAGAGCTGTGAGCGTTCAATACTCAATTTCTACCAAATTCACGATAACCATAATAACATCCCCAAACGTGTAAACCCATTAACCAACCAAACAATATTTTACTAGCAAACTAACGAGGTCAGCAAGGCCAAATCAAGTCACATAACATGACCCCAAAGGGGCACACAAGAAAGCAGCTTAAGTGCACTGAGATCGAGAACACTGACTTATGTGCACAAAACCATAGCCAATAAAACCTACTAGTCTGTAGGGAGAGGAAAATAACTTTATATGATTTCTACTGAAATTATAAATTATATTAAGAAATTATAATAATTCTAAAATTATTCCAGACATAACTTTCAGGGATATCTTAATATATCCCGTAGCTTTATAGCAAACGCATTTCCTTAAGTTTTGCAGCCAGGAACAATTTTGTGCATTATTGCATAAAGTTTTTTCTACAGTATAAATTTTACTTTTATGCAATATGTCAGTGGAGAACAATCAAAAGATCCAGCTAGAAAAAACAGAGCTTGAATAAAAAGCTAAATTATGATTTAATGAAAACACAATTGAACGAATAGACAAGTTTATTGCGAAAATAAGCACTTTGGTCATATACAGTTTAATTTATTATGATGAATCATTTACATGGTAGTCCATAAGACGCTTAAGATGATGGCCTATATCACATTTGAACTTCGATTTCCTTGCACATTGTATTGCACAGTGCTGGTTTGTGCTTATGGGAGCAATCCAATGTTCTATGCCATCATACCTTGTAGTGAATAGGGGTTTGGCTGGCTTATGCTCTCGGTGCAGTGGTGTCCCATAAGTGAGAAGCAATTTCGGGCACTCATATCTTCTGAACGTAAACATGGACTCAGTTTCTTTATTGCAACCATTTATCATGTTAAATAACAAGTCGTTAACTACCGAAAAATCTAAAATGCAGGCAAAAATTGGTCATCACCATTTCCTGATTCGCATTCTCGCCTGAAGATTCGCAACAGCTTGATCACACTTATCCACTCCGCCCATATACTTGTTGTAGCTCACAATCATTGAAGGTTGAGAAATAGAGATTTCCTTTTTTTTCATTCGGCTAGCGGGTCGCACATGTCAAGTCCCAGTTTTAAAAGTTGGTTGCCACCGTGATCATATTATTGTGTTTCCAACGACACACAAGCACATCGTCAGATATTCTAGTCACTGTAACCACGTTCTTCTCGCTTGAAATGTTTTGAATATTTTAGAGGACAATTCATAATAAATTTGCCCCGTATTGTGTGTTGCATAGTAGCTCAACTCGCGCAGATGCTTCCTCAGATGCAATGTGGTAAAAATGGTGTCGAAATATATTTCGGCACAATTGTTGGTTGGAAACTTGCCTTGGTCTATGAGGGTGAGAGTTATGTCACCGCCTAATTCGAAATTCTTCTATTCTGTGGGTATTCCTGTACACATACCAAAAGCCACCATGCAACCATTGCACACAAAAGCCAACTTCTGAACCTTAAACTTGTCGGCGTATTTATGATAAATTGGCATAATTTTCACCATAGTGTCATGCTTTCGTCGACACTGTAGTACTCACCGAAACTATACTGTTTCCTAAAAGATTCACCTAGACTATCGAATAGTGAGCAAAACTTGTAAAGCCTGTCAGAAGAAGCCCATAAACCGCTATTGTCCTTTCGGTGTAAACATTGAAGTATCGCTCCAAATTTAATGCATCTGATACTCTCTGATAACAACTTTGGCACATTGTTGTCTCTGGAGAAATATAACCTTTGTTCGGTAGCTTCACATATGCTGGCAATTCTTCGTAAATCTTCGTGTGAAAAAGAGCTTCAAATGTTGACTATCTTCCGATGTTGGTTGTATGTTATATTGTGTACACGTAGACTAGGGTAATTCGATTTTCTACATTGTAGTCCTCTTTTTCCTGGCTTTAGAATCTTCTCGGCGACTAGTACGAGCTTAGAGCTAGTACGAGCTTAGAGAAGAATGTGACGTTTTTCCACTCGATGTAGATGTCTGCGAAATCGGTGCTGATGTTTGAGAAGTATCAGCATTTGATTGAAGACAGGCAGATAAAGAGCGCACAGCACCACCACAATTTTCTCTTAAGCGTCATAGTTCACATGTGTCAAATGTGGCGACTGTCATTTTGTGGTATGGTTATTTCAGCCCAATATGCAATCATATCATTACAATAACAATAAAATAATATTTAATTGTGGCATAATCTATTTGTGAAACCTTATGGTTTAAACACCTGGTTTAGAACCGGTCGTGAAGCATGACGGAGCCAATATAATTTCGGGTAGCACAGCTGCTAGTGGAGTTGGGGTAATGGTCTTCTCGGTGAGCGCATGAATAGCAAAAAGTTTATTGAAGAGTTTGTAACTGCTCTAGTCTCATCAATTTCATTAGTTTTTGGGGATAAGAACGTCGATGATGTGAAATTCCAGAAATATAATGTCCCATACTACTAATTGGCTCTCACAATGACAGATTTCAGAAAATGTAATAAAGGGGCTGGACCACCATAGTCACTGGATCGGAGCCCTATCAAACATTTGTGGTGCATTTTAAAGAAATTATACAGCGGAACTCATTATCAAACAATCAATTCCATGAATAGAACGAATGGGAAAAACATCCTAAGAATAATATGTCAGGCTGGTGGCATCAAACATTTGACCTACAAAATATTGATAATAAATTAAATTAAACATATTGAGTCAAAGTTCGAACCTTGGATTCTTTTTTGCCATTTTGCTGCCTAAACACTTGCAATATAATTTTTAAAAAATAAAAGGGTGCCTAGTACTTTGAACATGGCTATAAAGCGCTGGATGGCTGCTACTGTCGATGTCGCTGAAGGATATATTCTTACTGGGCAAGTCTCTTTTTGTCTTAGTTGTTCGTTTTCTGAACGTTCTTCCGTTGTTTCCCGCCTGTTTTTGGCGGTGTACAATTTTCAATGGGTTTGCTCGTTCTGAGATCTAAAATGTAGCAAAAGTTCCGTTTTATATTTTATAATGAAAGTGTTTTATGCCTTGATCCCGTGCTTTTGTGTATGTTGTTTTAAGTATGGGGGAAATGCCTTTAATTTTTGTGAAGCAGTTCAAGCGGATCGAAGATTATATCTAAATGAGAGCTTGTCTGTTCACTTAAGATCCTTCTGTTAAAAACTACTCGTTTGAATATTTTCAGATGTTAAGCACATTCAAACGGCGTCCTTTTTTTGTACTTGTAGCGGTATAATGTGAGACTAGTCTCTAAGAGCGAATTGGTGCAAATTTGTTATTAATCATATGGTTTGCAAAATTGGACTCACTTGTTGCGTCTGGCCTTTGTACCATGTGTTCATGAAACTTGATTCTGATTTTACGTCCTGGTGGACTAAAATGAATTGCTGTTGTTAACCCTAAAATGCACCATTTTTTTGTTTTGAGCGAAAAAAATCACAGTTATGTATTCTAACATGTAAAATTCGGGAAAAATAATGAAAAAAATCAATTATGTACTAATGTCCTGAAAATTCGATTTTTCCTGTATGTATCAGAAATGATACTTTGGCCTTTGGGGGTAGTATTAAAAATAGAAAGTTCAAGTCAATTTATGCAGTACAGTTTATTGTTATTCTTATTTTGGTATTGACAAAAGTATTTCAGTTCTTTTTCTCTAGTAATAAGTATCACAACGTTTATTATAATCTTAATTCAATTATGAAAAAATAAATAAATCATTAGTTATGTTCTAACATTGTAAATAAAAAACTCAAATTTAGGCCTTCTTAGTGGGGCAATAAAAATTTATCGGTGGAAATCTTTAAAACAATCGTTTCCTTTATTGAAACAAAGTGCAACCCCGCACTTTTCACAAATTACATATGTAAGCTTTTTGCGCCCTGGCATTTTGCATCTGTTTCTACTTTCGGTGTAATGGCACCAATATCCTATATTATCGGTACGTATTGGTTTCGGGGGGATGTAGCTCGTTGGTCCTCTCAATTTTTTCGCCTGAATTTCATTCTCGATATTGACCAGACTTGGTCTACCTCGTTTAGGTGCACAGATGCACAGATTTGCACAAGCATTCTGCAACTTCAAATCGAAATTCCGCCAAGTTCAACAAATTTTCCTACCAGCTATTCACAAGGGTAAGGTCAAGTAAATGATAAAATATTCGTAAGTACCACTTTCGCGTTATTTTATATCTTCCGATCATACTGTTTAGAAGATCAACACCACCCATGTGTCGGTTGTATACTTTGACAATCGAAGGACATGAAATTTCTACAGCTTTTTTTTTTGTTTTTTGTCGAATCTTTGAATTTTTGCTAAAGGTAATGCGCCGACAAAATTCGACACCAATGTGACAAGTTTATTGTCCTTCCACGCAACAGTTGTAATATATGTGCCATTTGCATTAGAAACGAATTCATAAATACTGCCTCTTGGATCCTTTTTTGTGCCAGTGTCAGTAGGCAATTTACAATTAGGAATTCTATTCCTTGTTATTGCCCCTAAAGAAAATATACCCATGGAAGATAAGTAGGAAATCAAAGGTATCGTCGAATAAAAGTTATCAAAGAAAATTCGAAAATTTTGGTTTTTTGGGACGTTTCGAAGAAGCCGGACTACAACATTAGCACAATATCCCAAGTCTGGCTCTGTTGGTAGTGTCTTTATATTGGAACCCGTATATATTTCAAAGTTATAAGCATATCCACTGACGCCGCTCAAAACTAAAAATTTGAAACCCCATTTATCGGGCTTCATCGGCAAATATTGTTTGAGATAGTGCTTCGTTTTTGTTGAACACATTTGCTCGTCCACACACAAATATTGTTCGCATGGTATGCGTGCAAATTTAGCGTTTAAATAATCCAAAACAGGTCGAAGTTTAAACAATCGATCAAAATCGTCATTATCATTAGGTTGCATTTTTGAATTATTGTTGAAATGTACGAATTTCTTCACATTCTCGAAATGCTTTAGGCTCATCGTTTCTTTGAAATGTGGCACTCCAAGCTTTGTAGTCCAATAGCATCTTATATTGGGTAAGTGTAAAACAGACATGAATATACATACCCCCAAATATTTTTTTACATCTGCAGCCTTGAAATGGTTTGTAGTACCTATATCTTTCTGTTTTGCATATACGTTGGACTCTTGTACAATTGAGTTGATCAATTCATCATCAAAGAAGTATCGGAAATAATCGTAGGGACTTTCTAATGTCGATACCGATAAAGGCAGATTACTGTCTCCTCTGAACTGCTTTTGCTCTTCATTTAATATAAGGTTTTTTTTTCTTCCAAATTATATTTTTGAAAGAATCTTAATAATTTTGCAATTCACGTTCATCATATTCTTGATTTAGACGTTCATTTTCAGTCACATTTACTTCCTCTTCTAATTCATAATCAAAAACAATTGGAATGTTTTCGATATCGAAGTCATCTTCGCTAACATCCCAATTGTCAATTATGAACTGCCGCTCATGCGGCTTCAGGGGTCTTTCGTTTTCACCTGGGTTCATTCTAAATATAAAGCAAAGACCACTGTAACATATTTGATACATACCACAAAGTTCCCACTTACATCAAAAGCACTGCTTTTTTTAATATGGAAGCACCACTGACACAATCGGGAGATATTCACAAATATTATTAATTTTTTTCAAAACTTAGGGTCGATTACGAACACCTAAACAAAATCAAACAAGCACGACAAAAACCACTGATGAGCTCCTAAGTGTCACTTCTTCGCAAAATCAGAAGTGCCGTTATCATTGTCGCATTTCTCTTTACAGTCTGATGCAAAATGGTTGGAGCGCTTTGTTACATATATGATGAAATTAGCGTTGTGATGAAAGTGATATTCTATGCCGATTAATATTGATTTTTCCAGTATGTATCATTTATGATACAAAATGCATTTTAGGGTTAAAAAGAAGCCCAATTAAAAATTTGATTTAACGGCAGGCTTGTCAGCAAAATTAGCAAAAAACTTCAGTAAAACTTATTATCTTTAAATGAAAATGGAAAATTTTCAAAACGATTTTCAGCATAATTTGTCGTCGTTCTCGTTCTGTTAGCGGAGAAGCTCAGTTTTTCAGATTCTTCCGTCTTCAGTGTTTTTTTTTTTAAAATGATTTCACATCTTCAGCTTGCTTTGGTTTCATCAGGACTCCTTTGGTACTGAGATAAGGAAGATCTTTCCCCTTTTGATTATAAATTTAGGCATCTTTATTTTGAAATCAGCCATTTCACCAGAGGATGTAATTATAAAATGAATACTTAACAGCTTTAGCAACAAGCCCACGTCAAAATATTTCTTAAACTCAAAATTTTCTAAATTTTTTTTCCGTCTCAATGTAAGCGTCCTCTTGCTGAACACTAATATCGTTCTTAGTGGGATCACAAGATTGCTGGTAGTCAGAATCTTGCTCACTTTCATCACTGGTATTTTCGGCGTGACTTTCCGATTTTCTGCTCTCAAGCTGTCTTTCCGGATAGGATTCCATTCTTTTAGCTTGTTAATGGAGTTGCAGATGTTTCATTCTCATTTTATGTTGTAATGTAATAAAAAAAAAAAGAAATGTACAAAAAAGAGCACATTTCTTTTTCTCGGTCAAGTATCGCCTATTGATTTTAATCGGGGGTGGAGGCCTTGGCATTAACCCCAAAAAGACTAAAGGTAAATCTACCTCTGGTCATGAATTTTGTTCTTTGCTATAATGTACCCTTCTTCATGCAATGCCGTCTATGTAAGATTCCCTGGAGACTTCGAGGCCGTAATATAGCACGGACTCCTTTGCACTCATGTGTAGGTTGTGCATCTTTCCATTTTCTTTTTAAATGTATGCTTTTTCTTTTACCATAAATTTGTGGGAACTTCCTCACCGTTTTTATACAGGCTCCAAAGAGTATGTTTAATCCTTTGCGGACGAGTGTCGGCAAATAGACGCCCAAGCCTTTTTACCGTTGCGGACGCGGGTCGGCATATAGCCGCCCAATTCCCGCGCTGCGGCTGGCGTACATCTGTCGTCCTTAATGATACTCTAATGTTTTTTAAATCGCTAATATAATTGGAGTCTTATCGCTATGGAAAGTTGATGAGCGGCAATGGTGGTAAGCAAAAATAATAGATAATCACACATTTAACTACTGAAACTCGATGCATTAATCAATCAATAAGAAATCTATGAATGAAACAAAATTTGAGATCGTTTAATATATACATTTGTATTTTAATATTTATCAAATCTTTATACTTCATACTATGAAAACAATAAAAACACAAACTAAATTATACTTCACATGTTAATTATAAAAATAGTTCAATTCTAAGGAATGTGGCTATCTAAAGCCAATCAATTGTTCATTATAAAAACCATCGGATTAGACTTCCTTGTCGTTTCATTTTCTTAAACTAATGGATAGCTGGCGCTTGTGGCAATACCACAATGATTTTCCTTATTTCTGGCCATCTTAATGTATCCTTTATCTCCCCAAGTGGTTCCCCATGAATTCTTCACAAGCCAGTAATCATTTCCGTTTTTGTCTGTTCCATAACCAACAGCTAGGACACCGTGATCTAAATTTTGCGCATCGCATGTAGGTTCGTAATAAATGCCTTCAGTGTAAAATTGGAACGATTCATGCGAAGCGTCAATGGCAACTGATACTGGTCCAACAGTAGCTATCGCTTGCTTCAATTTTTCTTCATCTCCCTCTGGAATATCTACAAAGCCCTTATCCGTGGCTCCGACGCTGTCCTTGTCAAAGTGGCAGCTATCGTCAATACCTTCATATGGATAACTTTTTTCCGAATCAATACCGCCATTGTCCTTGATATAACGGAAGGCATTGTCCATAAGACCTCCATTGCATCCATTATTTCCATATGAGCTTGAGCAGTCGACAAGATTTTGCTCCGAGAGTGATACAAGCACGCCACTACGACGGAAGTGTTGCCCCTCTAAGGCGCCAGTGCTTGAGAAAGCCCAGCATGAGCCGCAATGTCCTGTAAAATCAAAGAAATGAGATAAGCCATGGAGCGAAAATATACACTACACAAGCTGTAACACTCTCAGAAATAACTTTACCTTGATCTTTAATTGGCGTAACAGCTCCCTTAGTTCTCCAGTCCACGGTTGTTGGCAATGTAACATGAGCAGGACTGATGAAAGTTACTCCAGATTCACGTTCGCGACCAAGCAGCCTAGCAGCACTGCAAAGTGGGTTTAATGAATTCCGAATCGTGCGAATGTTAAACAAACTTACACTGCTGAACTATTGAAGCCGTTTAATGTTTGAACGAATTCATGATGCAACATGTCGGCGTACTTATTAACGCCCAGCTTGTACGAAACTTCTCCGCGCTCATATCGTTGGTTATGTTTAGCGATTTTATGTTTGTTCTCCATGAAAATCTTAATGCGGAACTTCTCCTCGGTTTCATCTTTATAATTTTTTTTATGTTGAAGCTGAAATAAATAAGGGAAGTCTTAGCTTAGAAGTGGAACTGATATTGTAACCTTTACACCCTACAGCTTGCGAAAATATGCAGGAAGTAAATATTTACTCAACAATTCAAGTGATATGAATAAGATTGGACCTAACATGAATATCCACATGGACAATATATGGACTGCCAGTACGAACTGTGCAATTAAGAAGCAGAATTAAAGTTTATCTTTATAAGAGGACGCAGCAGAACGAATTCAATTTTTCGTCTACTGGTGTGATTTGCTCATATATGATATGACATTATATGGCTTGGTATGGTTGGTACTGAAATGGCGTTGTGTATCATATGAGACACATTGGACACATAGCCTGCTAAATTATACTCAAATTGTATTCAAATTATCAAAATAATTATATTTTTCTTTTTGCTCAATAACTGCTAACAACAAGTGATCATTCCAATTTCGTATTTGAATTTCAGCAATTATTAGAAAACCTTACATTATCCCTTCATAACATCATAAATTTTTGCATTAGTCGCATGAGAAAGCGATGCTGAGTGCGGCGAACAGTTCCTGTGGCGGTACTTTCGACGAAATAAGATTGACTGATTGGTCAAGAGCGATTCTTATGTGGTAAAGCCCATCCTTTGTCGTGGGCCTTTTAGCCTTATCGCAGGTCTTCTACTTACAGAATTGTCTGTTTTTACTTTTGAACGTTAGGTGGCCCTTCTCGTGTTCTCACCTGCGGACGGTGCCCCAGAATATTTTGCCTGTGAGATTTCCTCACCGGTGTGTATCTCATAACAGATTACTTCTGCCTAATGGTTACCACCTGCAGGGTTCCGACTTTTATTCAATTTTTGTCAAACAAACGTACAAGTATTGCTGCGTTATTGCTATTTATATTTTGGTTCGAAAAGTAAATATCTTTGTTTGGGTTGAGCCGTTTGGACAAAATACTCGCGTGAAGTTGAAATAAAAAAGGTTTTTGTCAGTGAGATATAATAGGTGAGAGATGGAGAGGAGAGGGCGATAGATTAGACCAAAAGAAGTATTGGATTGGGAATAGGTCGTGGCTTGTTGATTCGTTGCTTACTGTTTTCCTTAGTGGAAATGAGGAAACAGCTTCATGATAGCAGATATTATAGTTCATCACTTTGGGACGTTTCTCCTTAGCGGACTTCCAAGATAAGACTCTTGATATTTCGGGAAACCGACATTTTTTTTGCATTACTATTAAGTAAAACATCGAAAAAATGAACATAAAATATGTTTAATCAAGATCTAGTTTGAGGTATGAATATTTTACATAGATATAACGCGACATATGAAAGTCAATAATTTGATGCATAAAATCCGTCGGAATAGCAGCGATCGTATGTTTAAAATGTAGTTTTCGTTGAGTAGAAGTTTTGGCGAATATCTTGGACCACTTTCTACGCGAAACAATAAATTTTCTTGCTTCAGTCATGTATCGATACTTTTCTAGAATATACCAATTTTCCAAGAAGTTGTAGCATGCTAACGTGTTGGTTCACATAATGAACACTTTCACGTAAAAAAGTGGTTTCAACCACTCAATGTGTATGGGTTTTTGCTAATTGACTTATATTAGCCCGTAGCTCAAAATATTAAAAACTCAGCTTTAATACTTTGACGTATACAATGTTTTTGTCAAACCTTTGACACCTGTTACCTCTCAAAGCCAGCACAAATCAAAGTTAATAGTATCCAAACATACCAACTTGGTGTTCAATTGCGTAGAAAATTTTTTCAGCTTTTATACCATAACGTATGTCTGGTGGTCGCTGGCTCTTGAACTATTCTATCTGTTTGCTACTCTAAAATTTTTGGGAGCAATTTATTGAAATTCGTGCTGCCGCTTTATTATTGTTCGTAGTGGATTTAAGCTGAGAAATGTTCTTTTAGATACATCCCGAAATTTTGGATTCGGTCCACAAATCACATGAATATGAATAAAAGGTTGGAACTAATAAAAAAGATATATAAAATTTCCTCAATTTTTGTTTATTTGCACTCTACTAGTCCTAAATATGGATCAGAATCACATTCCAGCTAAATTATAAACGGAAATGAAGCATTTGTAAAATTCGCTACTTTTGCGTTGCTTTAAATGGGACATTTAATAACTAATGTTAGAAAAAATAATAAAAACTTATATGCTGCATAACTTAAAGACTTTTAACGAGTTTTTCGGTTTTCTCCTTGCCTTGAAAGATAGCTCAAAATGACTTTTCAAATCAGTAGGGAATTTTTCTTTGAACTTTTTGAATAGATTCAGTCGAATATTTTTAATTCAAATGTAGTTTTAACTTTTGCACAAACTCAATAATAACTCAAATGTTTCTTAAATATCTATTTTAATTTATTTCTCCCTATTTTGTACTTATTGAAAAAATCTTAAAGTTGAATACAATAAAGGTGCTCGAGAAAACAGTGGAATTACATAAAGGATAGTTGTGGTTAAGCTGCCAATATCAATCGTAAGTTTATTTAGAATTTATTTTTATATTTATCGGTAAAATGTTTTACAAATCGCTGAATTAGATAGTACTACTGAATTCTCAAAGAACGGCTTTCTTGAACAGGTTAAATTGAACTTTGCTGGACTTGGAAAGTTTGCACATTGACCAATGAGTTCGTGTTAGAATGGCAAGATTTCGAAACTGTCTATTGTTTCTCTTGTATTCTTGGCGGAACTGTAAGAAATGCGATTCCTTATTTGAAATGGTTCCGCAACTAGGTTTGACGAAAATGATGAGTGAACAGGCGATACGATACTTCCGTCTTCTGGGCAACATTCGCTATGACCGGCCCCATCAGTTAATTTGATCGTGTTAATCGTGGAAAAATAAGATTTTCTGCTCTTCTTTGCTCTATAAAATTCGACATCAAACGCCGAATATGGTTGTCAAACGGTCCCTATTGTTCATGATATTTTGAATGGTAAACGCGTTGAATCGACACACCTGATAGACTTTTTTCAATGCATAGCGTCAATATTTCGGCGTCAGGTGATTAATGATTAAAAGGGTACTAATTTAACGTTTCAAAACATTTCTCTTCAAGTCAATAATGGCAAATGTCAAATCTATGTAATGTTAACATCCCAACATAAAAGATGGCGCAGACTGTATGTATAACGGAATGATTTAGTTAATCAACGAAGCGAATGCAATGCAAAAAAAGAAACAGCAGATAATACAGCATTATATTATTTCAGGAAGTTGTCGGACCATGATTTAAGAGGAATTCAAGTGGTTTGTTCATTCTTTAATATTTTAATACTCATTTGTACGACGTATATTAAGAGGCGATTAGCTTTGTCGTAGTAGGTGAACACGAAAATATTTGCATTTGAAAATGAAGACAGTAAAATCTAATGAAAATTGAAGAAAGGACCTAACTATCTGTACAATAAAAGGTAGATACCAAAATTTATTGGTAATTGAGAGTTTTTTATGGGATTGACACATTTCAGATGCAGGGCAAACGTTGGTTGTGATAATATTATAATATGACTTTTATTAGATTTCAAATACAAGGACTTGTATCTTTATATCTCATTAAAAAGGGAGCTTAGGAATTTATTTTGCATGTGGAGTTATTGACACATTACTAACGTTCATTTTAAAAGATTAAAAATCAAAAATATCACTTTCTGATGGCAGTGTAAAGTTAACTTTGTTTTGGGGGTAAAGGTGCATTTTGAGTGAGTACACTAGTGGTACAGAAGTGACTGTGAACAAAGGATATGTAACTTATAGGATTGTGATATTATATATATGTATATATATTTTACATAGATACATTATAGAATATGAAATTTTCTCAGTGTAAATAAGTCCGGTTTTCTTGTGTCAAAGATATTACCATTAGTCGCGACAAGTTGTGCCTTTCCGTTTTAATAACAAGAAGAAAATTAAGCAGTAATTCATGTAATGCTGAGCGGAGACTTATACAATCCATGCCTCAAGAATTTAAGATTTCGAATATTGGTACCAGGAACTATAAAACATGTTACGAAGAACTTGAGGAAGAACTATTGAAGGTGATTTGGAAGCACTATCATTCGTATCAGAAGGAACTTGCATAATATTAAATAAATCTCAACAAGCAATTTTATGACGCCTAAAGCACACAGCCATTGGACAGCAGATTGAAAACATATATAGACATAGCTCAAAAAGATTGTGCATTGAGTATTAGTTTCACATAAACCAACTAACTACTAAATGTTGCTAAAATAAAACTGGCTTTTTAATATTTTAGTTTAGGTATCGAATAAGTTAATAAATTTATAATGTTTTGAAGGCATACCAACCCTCAATATTGTAGGAAATTTGTTGATTTTTCTATAAATATTACATGTATTCTGCACAATGATCAATTGACACTGAAATATGCACACTTGCAAGTTTTCAAAGATTGGTATTGGTTGCGTTTGTGCTAAACAGATCTAATTGTTATCCACTTAGCATGTTTAATAGATTTCAGTGAGATAGCCACCATTGCGTATCATTCTAATCACCATATGCCAAAGAAATGTGAGAGCTTAAAACTGTATGGATATTTTAAATTGAATTGTTAAGACTTTTTAACCGACTTTCCAAATAGCTTTGGTTGATATTTTTTATAATTAACAACACTCAAAGGATTACAACATATATTCTTCTTAAGTGAAGGGCCGTTTTTAAGTTTGTTATTACTGTGAAGTATGTCACCAACCTCATTACCTACAGAAACACTGTCAAACCAAATTTGGCCCATCAAAACACAAAGGCTTTCGAAAGTCGTATTTTTATAGCAAGGCTAAACAGCTAATAATATTAATTAATCGTAGAAGACAGATAACAGTTGTAGCTAGACCAAAGTATTGGTTTAATTTGCTTCAGACGTAGACGGAATGACAAACATTTGAATTGATAAAGGAATGACCGCAGATCATTTTTCTCGCTGTTCAAAGAATAAGTCGTAGTATACCAGAAGAATGTTTTCAAGATAGTTGACATCAAGTAAACTTTGCTAAAACTCTGAAAGGCCAATATCAAAGTGCATTTCGCTATAATTATAACAATGAACTTCCGATCGGCTGTCATATGATATGCTTTTTGGTACAATGATACATGGTATACATCTACTCCTACTATAAGATTAATCTTCCGACACAGAAGCGGGAATAAATTTGCGCGTGACTTATTTTGATTACGATGCTGAATGGCGCAATAAAATTAATGATAAGAAAGGCCGCCCAACTATTAGCTGGAAGCGATGGTTTTTTTTTTTATTAAAGACAACCATCATGAGTGCATCCGAGCCGTTGAAGTTAGTGGAAAATGATCAGAAGATGTTTTGTTTTGTTGCGAATTGATAAGACTTTAAACATGTGACATATTTTGAATAATAAAATCATTTGAGTCAGAGCACTACGATTTATTTAGTAGGCGGCTAAGGGTGTTAGATTAAGTTGCCGTCGATAGTAGAAAACAGATAAACGATCAGTTTTTTTGCAAACGAAGCCTTCATAAAAGAAGCAAATTCTGCGTTCGAATACTTAAAAAACTGACTCATATAATATATTGTGTGAGTCAACAACTGTTTCTTAGTTGGCGTTCGGAGCCCTTAAATGTAACGTTGCATTTTAATTACTTTGTTTTAAAATTTCTGCTTCTTGCAATATTTAGATTAAAAAATTAATAGAATATGCTTAGTGAGATCCCATATCAATCATTTTAATCGTTAAAGCGGTATCTATGTGTTTGTATCTAAATGTTTATTTATTTCTGGATTGACTGATAAGCTATTTGCACTTTTCGGTTAAACGGGCACATTTTCTACACACAATTAAAAATGGATGAGTCAACAAATTGAATATCGTATTTTTTACTTACTTTGAACGCATCCCACTCTTCTTTGATTACTTCGTAAAATGAAACCGCATTTGCAACGGCAACCAAACAGAAAAGTACGGCTATAGCTTTCATTTTAAAACTGAAAAAAAAAGAAAATATTAAATTACGTATTTATGTTCGATGATTGGCCAATGCAATAATGTAAATAATTATTCTTTACTTTGAACGGTGGTAGGCACTTCGAACCATAATAGTTTCTATTGTTTTTCCTGTAGAGTTTTGTTTTCTTTTAACTTACAGGAATGGTTAGACCATTTAATTGGTAATTTGAAGATATTTATATTGAAAAATGTTCGGTAATATTTCACATTACAGAATAGTAAAGGGTTGGCAGTTTATGCTCAGCAATTAAATCAACGATTGCTCTGAAAATTTATCGATAAATTCGATTTGGAAAAGAGTATTTTGATTGTAGAATTGTAATAAATCGCATAAATAGCAAGTTAACGGTTCCTACCTACAATAACGAAAAGCTAGGATACATTAGTCGATCATATAATCAATTAATTCGACTAATAGGTTGGGATGCAGTAGAGTCCATAATTTGTCAAAAAGTTGCCAAATTTTATGAGGGCTTAGAACCTAAAATACACTTAAAATTATATTTGAAAATCAAAAAACAGGTTCCTTTTAGACTACACGTATTTCATTATTTTGGAGTTTATACGTGTATTTCGGCGGTGATTTATCACTGTTTTCAGTACAACTGCAGAAGAAGGTTGTCCTAGTTGTATTGGTTGTACTGAAGAAGTTAAATTGAAATTAGAAATGAAATACTCGGTTATAATATTTAAGTCCTCGACCAATCCTTATTAGAAAAAGAAAATTTATTGAACCAGACAACGAAATTCAAATATAACCTCATCAAGTTTAATCAACCCATCCTTTGTGAAGAATTATGATGACCAAACCTCATCACATCACAAACCATCACAAACCTCAAAAGCCTAACGCCGAAGATCGCGACACCACTGAAATCGATTACGTTTCCGATGTATATGAAAAACTTGAAAACTGCTCGTGTTCTAGCGACCGATTTCGATGAAATTTTGGGAGATTATTCTCAGTAATATTATCGGAAGGATATACCTAAAGTTTGAAAGGTAGCGTGTAAATAAATAATTTATTTTCTGGTCAAATAAAAAAACTGGTCTAAAATTCGAACTTTGGAGTAAAATGGCTCTCAAAATTTCAATTTTGTACATTTTCATAATTTTTTTTAGGTACATCCTTTCTCTTAATATGTCAGTAAACGAATGATGTTTGTTAAATCTTTTGCAAATCAACAGCAAAAGAGTGCCAACTGCAGCACTTTTCGATGGCGTCCGAAAACACTTATTAACGCAAGCATTTTTTTTTGGGAATTAAAAAAAGATAAGCGTCATAAACTTGAATGCCATAATAAAATTATGTCAAAATTTTGAAAATGATTAGATTTCATCCCATCTAATAATACCTATTTTTCATGCTTCTGAAGGGATTTCTGTCGTTAAGGCTAGTTTGTCTTATGGTTATTTCAAAATTGAAAAATGACAAACGTCAAAAGTTGTTGATGCGAAGACATTCCAATTTTCTGAATATTTCTCGTATCACAATTTTTTGTTGTATTTAACGCATATGAATAAACATGGGCGATTAAGCCTTTTAGGTCAAACACTTAACACAAAAGAGTTAATGATAGCTAAAGGTAGCCGACACCCAAGGAAAATATACAAAAAAAAAAAAGAAGAAGAAAGATCAGGAGGACCTAAACGATTTATATTCTAATATTGTTGGCGTGTGGAATATCACCTTTCTTTCTCCTTTTACCCTTTAGTTAATTTGAAACAAATCTGTAGGCTGCAATGTATGGAGAAAAGACTGAAAAAAAAGCCCAAAGAATATGCGTTGTATACAGATTGGATGCTGTGATAAAGCGCTTATGTCAAAATCGATTTCTTTAGTTCTATTCCGAATATTTGCGACCGTTGACGTGACTGGCTTATGTCAGCGCGTCAATGCCATACGACTCGAGATATGGCAGATATATTTGAAATAACAGAATCAAAAGTAAAAAGCCATTAATTATAAGATGCTTTTCGATTTCAATTTCGAATTTCAGCAGGTTCTAAAGTCAATCGGACCTGATGCGGTGTTTTTTCCTGAAACATCACCTGATTGATTTATTTTTGAAGAAATTATAGACTGAAAATTAAAATATTGCTTACAACATTTCAAGAATTGAATTGAAGAACAAGAATCGCAACCAAGGCAGCACTACATTGCAATTCGAAATGCTGTAAATTTGGATTGGAAGAACAACGAACTACTTCCAAAATCAAGATAAATAATTTGGATGTGTTCTCTGTGTTTAACTGGACAACTTGGATATGTCGAGAAAACAGTCTTTACAGAACAATGTGAATATGTATACTCCGTTCTGAAGGCGAAGAAAAAGGAACAAGATTAATACAATTAAAAGAACAAGACTAATCTGCCTCTATTTGATTCAGATCATTTCGGTTTCTTCTCTCTACAAATTACACAAGTTCTTCCTAATTTTCTCCTAATTGTAAGTCTACCAAAAGAAAGTAGAGCAAAGTTGACTAATTCCGATGTGGCCAGCATGGAAACTACGTGCAAACTGCGTCATATATTAAATAGCTACATTTAAAATACGTGCATGATACATGTTTAGGAAAAAACGAAAAACATCTTGACCGACCCAATACATGAAATAAAAATTTGAGGGATAGTCATTATTTCAATGCGAACGCCAGTTTTAACAGGTGCCTAAAAGATTCAATATACATGATTCGCAATCATTTTTTTAGGATTTATATATAATGTTTGCTTATAATTTCTGAGAAGAGTTTAAGCATCTCTATCCGCATTTATTCTCAATGGTTTGTTTGTCTATCATCATCAGTACATTCATTTTCTTAGATTGGTGTCATTGTGATATTGAATAATTTTTACTTTTAGAGAGCTCAAGGAGAGGCAATTTCAGAGAGTTTATTTCGATGTTCGGCAAGTGGGTTTTCCTAGCCTTAATAGAAACTCATATGCGACAACAGGATGAGATAATTTCAAAGAAGCTAATTTTATTTTAAATAAAGAAAATGGGACAAAAGTCCTGTTTTCTGTTTTCAACAGTCCTCTGGTAGTCTGACAAAAGTAACATATATGCAATTATTTTTGTTAGCTGTGGTCGAACCTGAGACACAAGAGGCAAATACGACACTAAAACGGTATTAGTCCTTCTGAATAATTAAAAACAGGTGTGAGTATGATCTTTTGAGGAAATTGACTGTGAATCTGGCAATATTTGAAGCAGAAATCTAATGTACAAGGACTTTTGAAATTGTAGATTTAGGAGAGGAAAACCGGAAGATCCAAGTAAAATTTTAATTAACTTATATAGGAGAAAACAGGTTTCTGGCATCCCTTTATGTGAACCACTTATGAATTGTGTTAGGTGGTGAGTAGTGAATTATTTATAGTACAAGCTATGGACATTATTTTTACCTTTATGTTGCTAGTTGTTTAGTCATTTTATAAAACCTATGTGAACTTAATTAAGAAGTTAAATTTAATATAATTTAAGGATTATTTTAAAACAGTTAAGGAAATTCGAATGAAATAGAAAAACTACAATTTTGATCATTGTTTTTAATAACGACAGAACTACTAAAATTTTCGAGATGAATGTCCTATTTATTGTTATTCTTAGCTTTTTTTGCTCGCGGTCCGCCCCGAATCGGAGGATAATGGAAACGCAGATGAAACTTTCTTCATTAAGAAATTATAGCTCACCGTACCTGCAAAGAGGTGCTCTCATGCCCAACAATTTTGTAGACGATTAGGATACTGGATTAGGCTGTCGAATGGTTCTTACGTTTAGTCGTTATAATTTTCGGGAGTCATGATTTAGCACTAGCCAGTTTTATGATGGGGTTCCTTCAAACCACTAGATACAGACTTTTTATTTATATTTCTATGCTAAATACATTTGATGGATTAGTGTGTTAGCTTGATATACTAATATCAAGGGAAAATTCTATTCAATGGCAATATTGACTGACAATGTTGAAATTATTCACTGTAGTGGTAATGGTTGGGATTGCCATTTTTAACGTCACATAAATCGTTTGAAACTTCTACAATATAGTTAGCTAAAATCACTGAAATGCGATCACTAGCACTCAAAATATTTGTTCTAAATTTCAATTACCAACATAAACTTATTACTTCAATGTCCACTCTACTTACACTAGAACTAAAAGTAAACAATCGGTTAACTTAAGTAGAATATCTTCACTATTTCATTACTATCTTTGTTGATGAAATATCTCTGGAGTTCACATTAATTGATAACTATACACTATGTACGCGATACCAAAGTTGCATTATAAGCATAGTACTCTTCAACAATTCATTGAAATTGTTTTAGGTCAATTGGCAAAACCATGTCAACAGCTCTTTATTTTGTAATTAAATTTAAAATGGAATTTCTTTTTTCATCGCTGCAGAAACGCAAGGTGTTTTGTATTTTGTTGTATGTTTTGTATTTTATGGAACTTTACTTTTCATAAATTTGAATTTTCAATGTATGACTCCGCTTTTAAAAGGCAAATCTATGTATTTCTTTCCACATGTATCGTTTTGGAAAAATGTTATGTCTAATATCAGGTTCACTACCACAACATATTTCCAGAGTTTAAAAGAACTGCAATCTGTTAGAAACGTATTTAAGAAGCAGATTAATCAATTATGATATTAAATAGATATTTCTTTGCTCCATAAAAACCACTAACATTAAACAAAATAAGAATCTAACGCAATCTTCATGAATTTTTAGCAAGAAGTCATCCTTGAACGTATCTATCACTTCATAAATATTGTTTAATTCAAATGGTACTGTGATTATTTTGCACGATTCTTAGCAATAGAAAAGGTTATCATAATAACCGATTTTTAACTAGGTCAACACGTCAACAACCTTTAATTGTAATTGTTCGCAGACGTTCAGAGTGCTCTAGCTATTGAAAGCAAACTTAAGAGTGAAGTGCAAGGAAGGCTTTATATTTTAATCTTTATTGATATGGTTAACATAAGAAGACATAGAATGTTTATAAATGAATAAGCTGATTGTTGATAAGTTAAGATTTTATAATTGAAAAGATTTTTGATGTTTTTTTTTTTGTTTGTGCTCAGACAAAGAATGTTAAAGATCATGTTGATGTTTAGACAGCCGTGAATATGAATTTCTAATTATCAACACAAAACTTCCGCTTCATTTAATTTTTAAATGTATTATTTGCGGAAATGTTAATGAACTCCACTTCGTTAATTTATTAAAGACGCAATGTTATACCTCAAATTGTTTGAATAGAATTTTCGACATTGAAAAAACTATTTTTTGCTTTGTAGTTTTATACCATGCAGAGGATGTTTTTAAGGGGGTATAGAACTTTCACATGAAATAAAATACGTATAAATTCTTTAGAAGAAACACCGTTTATAAACTATCGAACAAATTTTTTAGTAATAGATGTTTTTAGAGGTATAACTTTAAGTTGGTAACACTTTTAGTGCTTCGTAGGGTGTGATAGCTGTCATACGTTTTATTGTTAGTTATGTTAGGTTAGTTTAGATGCCATTTTATCGTGAATAGATTGATGCCTTAGCAACATCTGCTAGTTGTGCGATTCATTCGAAAGATGTTGTTGTTCGAGAAGCTCATCGCGCACTCTGGCAATTTTATGGCAGACATAATCTGCCGTAAAGCAGAGAACCTCTGGTTTCAACAAGATGGCGCGAAATGCTATACAGCTCGTGCAAGCATCGACTTATTGAAAGAAGCATTTGATAAGCGCAGAATTTCTTCTATTGGACTTGTGAACTGGCCTGCAAGATCTTGTGATTTAACACCTGGACTATTTCTTGTGGGGATACGTCAAATCGCTCGTCTATGCCGAGAAGCTCGAGACGCTTGGCCATTTGGAAGAAAACATTCGTCGCATTATTGGCGACATACGGCCCCAATTATTGATAAGTGGTCGAAAACTGGACTTTTCGTTTGGATTTTCTCTGCGCCAGTTGTGGCGCTTACAAGCCCGAATCCATTCCTCAATTAATTTAAATATAAAAAAGACAGACAATTATCTTTCCAATAAAACTAATTTCGTAGCAATCAAAACAATTTATCCGTATTTTATTTATTATATCCGTATATATATTTTATATCCGTTTATGTAGTTATTAAGTTAATTTCAAAACAAAATTTATAAGAAAATAATTTCCTGATACCTGATAATAGGATGGCAACTTTAGGCTCCGGAACGGTTGCTATTTCAATGTTTTTCTTTCAGCTGATAAAGTTAACACCGATTATCATTAAACACTGAAAGTATGTCCTATTTCCTGCGGGTTTTGTTTTTCTCTCTATCCCTAATTTGTTTTTTCGTTATGAAAGTTTTTGAAGATGGCTGAAAGAGGATTATCAGGACTTATGTACAATTTTGCGTGCCGTCACCCTGACGTTTTTTCAGAAGTGTCGATGAACCCGGAAGAGAAGTCCATAAAGACTTTAAAAGTAAAAATTTCGTCAGCGGAACAACCATAGAATATCGCAACTCCCGTGGAAGCTTGGACCCTATTATTTACTCAAGAGTTCTCAAAATAATTTTTCAGCATACCAATTAACAAATTGGTTGAAGATCAGAAGCAAAGGTTGACAATCGTTTCACAATCATGCGAAACGTCGATTTCAATACCCTTTCCAAAACATTTGGTTTAACAAGAAAAATTACTATTCGCCATCAACCAATTGAACGATCGGTGAATAACTTCTCGAATTTCGTGGCCATTTTAGTGGCAGAGTTAACATTACTAAAGAGTCGGATGAATACAGAACAAAAATTGTCACCTACAACGACGCGCAAGCATCGCACATGATAAAGGCTGAACGTAAAGGGTAGAAACACCCAGAGGAGACACCGTGCCCAGTTATTGCATCAAGAAATTGATTGAGAAGCACGTTTCCAGACGCAACTTCACCAGGCACAACAGGTTCAAATCGGTGAAGATTTTACAAGAGATAGAGAAAACCGCTCCTTGACAATGCGAAAAACAAGCCTAATATCAGCGAATTTAACATGTGCGATATGCCTAAGCCGATGGAATGACGTTACTTTCTCACTGCCTTAAAAAAATTAAGGTAGCTTGCAGAAAAACCTCTTACCCAGCTTCCACAAAGTCGCCCGAATGGACAAAAATATAGAAAAGCCTGAAATCGAGGTTTTAACAACTACACAATAGGTGTAGGACATGTTCGTCGAGCTCTGTAAGAATTATACAACAAGCCGAACAGCGAAGCGATGATAACGATACGTTTCTTTTTGGAATTTTGGATCAGACAGAAGTGAATAGCGTTATTTTACCATATATCAATTGAGAGGCCCTAACTTTGCCTTTGTTTCTTCGCGATTTTACAAAAATATGATTTCAAAAAAATGGGTGTGCTGAAGACCCATTCTTTTGATCTAGAAGCTGGTCTGCACAAAACCACCATACGCAGACATCAGATACCTAATGACGAAATTCTGGAGCTGAATAACTGGAAAATAAGGAAAACGGAAACTATTTGCAGTTGAAAAGAAAACAAAAAAAAACTATGTACTGTTGTGTATTTTGCGCGACACCAATTTACGAAGATCATCGAACAAAATTTTGTTACAATTGCGCACATTAAATAGCTTTTTTCTTTTGTGATTATTATCAATATTTAATTTCATTTGTATTTGCAATTAAAAACTCATTTTGTGCTAAATAATTACAGTTCCGTTCATTATGACTTGTCAGAATTCGTAAAATGCTCTGCAGTTTCATGTGCTTGAATAATTCAACTTTTTTTAGCAGATGTCATGCATGCTATAGACTAAAAAAACTCATTGTATAAGCTACAAAAGCCTGAATAAGACAACACAGGCCACAAAAAGCCCGTTTTTAAGCATTCGTTCATTGTAGAGAAAGGAATTTTTTAACAAAATTTTGTTTTGTCCACTTTTTGGACTATTGTGCAATGTTTAGTAAGAACGATTTTAAATTACAAAATTTGGCAACTTTTGGACAGATTTTTTTGAAATATTTTGTCAGCCTAGAAAACTTTGACATAAAGAATGTTTCTTGAAAGACCCTAAACCGTAGAATATTTTTTCTTAACATTCCCCTTAAGGCTCAAGGTTTTTTAGTCTTCAGTAAAAATGTTCATTTTCGAGTGTTTTAATGTTCAATGTGGATTTATTGTATTCAATTTTGTTTTCTTTTGTTCAAAACGTCTGGGATGCATTATTTAAGCCAAAAACTGAAAGTTTCACATGGTTTTAGGATAGTGGATGGATGGGTTAAGCGGTGGTAACATTTAAATTTTTTGTTCATTTATTATAACATCTTGAGATTATTGTGGGAAAATTTGAAACAAATCGGAGCAAAACTAACTACAATATATAACTTTCAGCATTCGTTGCTTGGATACGGATTCATATTCAGTTGCGTGGCGCGCTGGTTTAGTACCTTTAGTATCCGTAAATCGATGTGTTCGGCGATGGGACTTTCGGTTCCTACTGTATTTTACCGTATTTATATGGGCCTTAATAAAGATGTACTTCTAAACTTTAACTTTAAACGTACTTTTGTCTTGCAGTCTTTACGCAATATCTTAGTGATAGTATGAACTACCTTTTTTGGAAAATCAGTGAGTGAGTAATACTTTAATTATTGTTGCGGGATCAAGCGCGATTTTATACTTTAATAAAATCGCTACGGGATCAAGCGCACATGAATGGCCGCGTACCGGGGACAGTAATTGGATCAGCAGATCGGAGCAAAAATTTCCAGAGCAGAATTTCATGCAAACCCAAAAAGATGCTCTAGGAATGGGTACTGACATTGCTGTACTTTACGGACCAGGAATCGGCGAGAGTATAATTTAGACGATTTATCAGAATATCTTAACTGTTATTCAGGGAGTGATTGTGATAACGAAAGTGATGGCAGCGATTTAATAAGAAAGCACAGTTCTGTATTGCTACTAATATGTAGTGATTCCGAAGACGACGAGATAAGCAACATCGAAGAGGATCGATTTTGCTTATAGAAGACATCGACCAAAGGCGAAGCAACAGCTTTGGAACCTTTTTAAGGTTGTCCCAGTATAAAAATTATAACTAGTTCCAAAGCAAACGTGATACAGAGCGTCAATTTATTTATCGGAATGGGCTTCTTCGAGCACTTGAAGTGAATGTTTACAACGGATATCATTACCAGATCATGCCAAAGTACAAAATTCTATCAACAACGAAAAAGTGGACGGATATAACGGTAACAGAAGTGAAAAATTTCTAGGACTAAAAGCACTATTAGGTTGGGTAAAAAAGACGTCTTCTACGATTGGTCTACAGATCGAAGAATAGAAACTCCATTCTTCTCGGAAGTCATGAGATTAGAAATAGATTTTGCAATGCAGAAGAGTTGATATTTTTGAAATAACGACGACACTCCTCACAATGCGCATAAGCTTGCTAAAATCCAGCATTTCGTTGACTATTTATAGCAAAAATTTAACGATGTATATAAGCCCAAAAACAATTATCTTCGGATGAAAGCATAATTCCGTGGAGAGGCCGGCTATCAATTAGAACATATAATCCGGGAAAAATTACAAAGCACGGAATACTTGGGAGAATGTTGTGTGAAGCAAGGTACATATGTAATTTTCACGTGTGTGCTGCTGATGGCAATATATATATAAAATAGACGGATTCAACGGTTATTGAACCGTATAAAAACATATGGCACCACATTTATCAAGAAAATTATTATAACAGCATCAAAATTCTACTGCGAAATAAAGTTCGAATGTGCGAACCATTCGAAAAAGTTGAGTTTTTCCTCCACCACTACAAGCATGACGACTTTCAAGAGTTCAGCACGAATTCCGTAGGATTTGTCAAATTTTGTTAAAATTATGGAATAATGGCAGGAGAAATGTAAATATGATATCCAATATGCTTTCTGCAGAATTCACGGAATCCATAAGCAGAAGTTAAAGATCAAGATACAATAATACTCTATACAAGTCTCATTCCATCATAGATTATAACAGATATATGAAGAGCGCAGCTCGCGCAGACCTAAATCTAGCATACTAGTCCATTTTCAGGAAAACAAACTGTGCACTTTTTACAAGAATTACAAGAATTTTCTGGCCAAGATGATAGTTTCGTGCAACACAGATAAGGAAACTAATTGTATGGGACAAGATGACGATATACCCCGTTCTGTACACACAAGGAGAGCACCCAAATTAGACCATTCCTGAGAAGACTCTCGAATTTCGGAAAACATAAACTCATATATAAAATAAATATAGTAACTAGCGGTCGAAGTGTGAAACAGCAAATACAATGTAGAGTTGGTGCTGTTCATAAAAAAAAGAACTAGAACATGTTTTGTTTGCAAATTTTGCAATGTTTCATTGCATAAAGGTAGCTGTTTTACACGGTATCATACCTTGAAAAAAAATATTTCTTATTTCAAGTAAGTCAATATATGGATTATGGTGTTATTGCAGAATTATTAAACTGGAAGCCATTGATATAGAGACGACGTAAAGTTATTGATCCTCCTTATATACCTCAGGACATTTCGGGAGATGTAGTCTTCTTATAATAGCCTTCGATAAGGACTAAAATTAAAACGATGGGCACCAATTGCATGTTCAAATATAAATTACTCTTGAAGCATCAAAGGCGCATATTAATTATTCGCGTATGACTGATTACGAAGATGTTTTATAAACACAATAATCAATTGATAATGTAACTTAGAGCGAAACATGTGCCAATTGATAACGAGCACAATCCACTGCTATAGGACCTAGCTAAGGACACATTTTTTTATTTTCATGATAAGAAATAGTCGATAAACAAAATGAATTTGCAGACAATTCCTTCACTAGAATGAAAGCATGATACATGTACCAAGTTCAGCGAATAATGAAAATGAATTCTATCAGATTTTTCGGATCGGATCGCGTTATGTTAGAACTCATGTCACTGAAAGAAATTTCTTCGTTTTATTGTCTCTTCATTCTTTTTTAAACAGAAATCGTGCAAAAGATCTTTACATCCATTCTAGTTAGTAAATAACGGTGAGCTTCTTAGAATTCTATTCTATTTTTTTTAACATCGTAGTCGGGTATGGAATCGACTACAAATTGTGAATCACAAGAAATTCGAACAAACTGGTTCTATGGTCTCGGCCTGCCTTCCTACCAAAGTACCATTGGACGCCAAACTCCATTGTCCAGTTAAGATTTGTCAACTTTTGTCACATGATATCTGCTGACTCGATTCGCACGATAAAAAAAAAATGTTTTTATCATATTCTAGGTTTGCTCAAACACACATCGAATCTCGTTTCACTTATGAATATATATTTGAGTCATAAATTCAAATACAAGTGATTTGTAAACAAGTGGTAGACATTGTCCACTTGCTGTAAAGAGAGACCAACACGAAAATTGCAGACAAAACAGCAACTCATCGATTTAACCACAAATTAGATTTCGCAGATTATCGGAAATTCTTTATCTTGCCACAAAAAGCGGCCAAAGTGAGTCATAACGTTTAAAAACAAAAGAAGCTGAAAATGCGAACTGTAACGTAAACAAGGTTCGAAATGTATAAAAGGAGCACAAATTTAGATTTACGCAAATGATGCAATAACTGATTCGAAGTCTTAAACGATACCGTGAATTTCTGGGAAATGCACATTGAAACCTGTAGCGAAATCATTGCCTGGAATAATTATGCAGCTCACAAAGTGCCAAATGCGCAATAATGACTTGATCAATTTCTAGATTTGCTTTGTGGCAAGACAAAGATCAATTTCGAGCCAGACCCGGATATTGAACCCAACAATTGTAAACACTTACCGGAATAATTTTCAACTAAAGTTTTAAATAATTACAAGTCACTAAGTTCGACAATGGCGTTCTAACACTTCCGACACTCGCTGGCAATTAACTCGATCGCGTCTCCTTCACTAAGTAGTCAACTAAACAACTCGCGCGACTGGTCGAAATTGAAATGTCTAAAATGACGGAACTATCAAAAGAGCAAACAAAGCAAACCGATCGAAAATGGAAGTCATAAAACTATTCTCAATCAGCTGTTGTTTGACAGTTTGGATGCGGGAAATTTTTGCGATGTTTTGTAGTCAGCTGGAATGTATGGCACTTGTTCAATGGGAAATTCGAGCTGCACTTTAACGGCTTTTTGAAAACAAACTTATTATTCTTATGCATTGGCGGGATAAAGCATATGAATATCTGCAATGATAAAATGGGTTTAAAATTTCCCACCAGATAATATTTAATATTTTGTTAGTCCCGCTTTATTCTTTTTGACACTTTCTACTCTTCTTGCCATGTGGTTGACTAAATTCTTGATGATTTCAGATGTGAATTTTCCCATTCTATCCCCACAGCTTATTTTAGTTCGCACACAGTAGGAATTTTTCACATGCGAATTCCTTTCTCTAATATATCTCTCAATTGAATTGATGTCCGGTGATTGAGGAGGTTTTTCTATCCATTTGGAAATATTATATAACAACCAACATTGTTAAAAATCAATACACGTAAGTGAGAAGGAGCTATGAATGACGTTATAAATATTGAGCTTTTAACCAGAAATATCCACCTAAATTATATGTATTTTCCATAGATTTTTGGGATTTAAAACACTAGTATAAGTTGAATCCCTTTACTTTAAATAAATTTATTGTTATTGCTTCTGGCAATGCCGGGATAAGAAGATGATGATATGGATAAAATATCCCCGGTATGAGTCTTCGTGAGAAGCGAGAAGAACGGCTTAAGGAAATTTTAGTAAGTTTGCCGTGTTTTTGGTTGGCAAGTGAAGACTTGTCACGGCATTAACTTTTGTTTCCGACGCGAAAAATGCGTCGGGACGTTTCGAGTTGCCACAGTCACTCCCTCCCCAATGACCTTCGCACGTGTTGAAGGGAGTGAAAATGTGACTCTCTTGTTGACGGTAGTAGGTGTTTGGTGCTGATGTTCCGGACTGCTGCGCTCTGGTTGAACAACTTGAGAGGACGGCGAAGGTAGAGGTGCAATCGACTATGGGGGCGATTGGCAAAACTGAAGCGATTGAGGCTGTTGTGGGGGTAACTGGATCTCGGATTGTTCCAGATGAGCCGTTTTGAGATGATCGGTGGAGAGAGTTTTGGCGACACCGTTTACGTCTACGACATAGGTACGGTCGCTAACCCTTTCGATGACTCGGTGTGGTCCGGAGTACGGCTGGTCGAGCGGCTTTTTGATGGAGTCGATGCGGCGGAAAACATACTCGCAGGTAGCCATGTCCTTGAAGACAAAAGGACGGTGTGTGATGTGTCTAGCAGCCGGGACGGGGCGGATGGCTTCAAACAGGCGGCGGAGGTCTGTCACGAAATCCTGAGGGCTGCTGGTTGCTGGAAATTGAGGAACGAAAAATTCGCCTGGGATCCGTAGTGACGTGCCGAAAACCATCTCGGCAGGGGAGGCTTGAAGGTCCTCCTTAAACGTTGTGCGCAAGCCTAACAAAATGGCCGGAAGTGCTTGCGGCCACGGTGTCTCGGGAACGCATTTTAAGGCAGCCTTGAGTGTGCGGTGCATACGTTCCACCATACCATTGGCCTGTGGGTGGTACGGTGTGGTATGCACGTGGTTGGTCCCCAAGAGGTGGCAGAGTTGACTTAAAAGGGCAGCTTCAAATTGGCGCCCTTGGTCTGAGGTGATCTCCTTAGGTGTACCGAATATGCTGATCCAATGGTCGAACAATGCTCTGGCAATGGTACTTGCCTTAATGTCGCGCACTGGTATGGCTTGAGGCCAGCGCGTGAAGGGATCGATGATGGTGAGGCAGTTTTCGAACCCCTCACATTCGGGAAGCTTAATGAGGTCTACGTGGATGTGGTCGAAACGCCCATCCGGCGTCTTGAAACTGCCCAGCTCGGCGTGGTTGTGGCGATGCACCTTCGAGAGCTGGCACGGTACACATTGCTTGGCCCACCGCAATACGTCCTTCCGAAGGCTTGGCCAAAAGAACTTAAGCGCTACGCGCTTTGCGGTGGCACGGCTACTGGGGTGTGAAAGATGGTGGACTGTGTCGAAGGCTTGTCGGCGGAGCGTGACTGGCAAGTATGGCTTGAGAGCCCCGTTGAATTCAACACAGTGTACGGGATTGTCGTCCAATTCCAATTGATGCAGCTTGAGTCGAGGGCTCAATAAGAGGTGCGGTAGTTGGTCATCAACAGCTTGAGCTTCACTGATAGCTCGGGTGGTGATCGTCGCGGGTATTTCAACCGTTTCTACGCGTGAAAGTGCGTCAGCAACGATGTTGTTGTCACCTGGTGTAAACTTCAACTGAGTATCGAATTGGCCTATGAAGTCTAGCTGTCTGCTTTGGCGGGGCGAGGCTTTGTCCGATCGTTGCGCCAGGGTAAAAGTGAGCGGCCGATGGTCAGTGTAGGTGACAAAGTGCCTTCCCTCCAGGATGCGTTGAAAGAATTTGATGGAAGCGAAAATTGCCAGGAGCTCGCGGTCGTACGTTGAGTAGCGCTGCTCGGTTTCGGAGAGCTTCCTCGAGAAAAACCCCAGCGGTATCCAAGTTCCGTCATTCTGCTGCTGGTCCAAAGCTGCGCCGATGGCGGCATTGGATGCGTCAGTGCGGAGAGCCAAAGGATGTGAAGTCGAGAGAAAAGCTGACGTAGCTGCTGCGGTGATGCCTTGTTTGCAGCGTTTGAAAGCGGCTTCGGAGGCGGGTGTCCAAGTAACTGGCGCTTTCTTGGTGTTGCAACCTTTCAGCATTTCTGAAAGCGGCGCTTGTAGCTCGGCCGCATGTGGTATGCAGCGGCGATAGAAATTAAGCATCCCAAGGAAGCGTCTCAGCTGCGAGGAGTCAGCCGGCTTGGGAAAATCTGTGATAGCCTGTGTTTTTGGAGCTGGTGGTCGGAATCCTGTTTTGCTTACTTGATAGCCGGCAAAAACAACCTCGGGCAGGCCGATTTGACATTTGTCCCAATTGGCTTGGAGCTTGGCGGCTTGCAAGATGGAGAGAAGCTGGTCAAGGTGATGTTGGTGATGATCGTGACTGGCAGAGAACACCAAAATATCGTCCTGGTAGACACGTACGAAGTCAAGCTTTCTCAACAAGTGGTTAAGGGTCCGCTGCATCGTTTGGGCCGCATTCCGAAGCCCCAAAGGCATACCTAGGAATTCAAAAAGCCCGAAGGGCGTAGTGACCGCCGTTTTTTCGATGTCTTCGGGGGCGACGGGGATTTGATAAAATGCACGCTGAAAGTCGATGACCGAAAATATCAAACCGTTGGCCTCTTGGATCAGATCCTCAATGATAGGTAATGGGTACCGGTCGGGGCGAGTTTGGGTGTTGAGCTGGCGGTAGTCTCCAGTGGCACGCCAACGACCACCGTCCTTGGGTACCATGTGGAGAGGGCTAGCCCATTGGCTCGATGATGGTCGAATAACACCCCGCTCCAGAAGAAAATCAAATTCTGCTTTTGCAGCGGCGAGGCGTTCTCCTGTGAGACGACGTGGTCTTGCGAAAACCGGTGGGCCGTGAGTGATGATCTGATGGTGAACTGGAAGGTCAGCAATCGAAGCTAATTCACCGGGTTTCAGAGGCTTCCTTGAGTATTTGGCGATGATCCTTTTGAATACGTCTTCAACGGTGTTTGCAACGCTGAATGTGTTGGCGATGGTGCTAACACTGTGTACTGGTGGAGCTGGGCCAATGTCGCAGGCTGTGGAGAGATTTGTAAGGTCATCTAGAAGGCGTTGATTGCGGAGGTCAATAAGTAGACCATGATGTTTTAGAGCATCGGCTCCAAGGATAGCCGTCTGGACATCTGCAATCACAAATGTCCAGCGAAGTGGGCGGCGTAACCCAAAGTCCAACGTGAGTTGTTGGGTGCCGAAGGTGGCGATAGGCGTGCCATTGGCTGCTTGTAGCTCGAAGTTTTGCTTACAAAGAGGTCTTGCGATGTGGTGTCTCGGGATGATAGAGAGAGCGGATCCGGAGTCCACCAGAAAACGAGTTTTGCTTGTGCGGTCGGAGACGTAGAGGCGTTTTTCCGAGGTGTTGCCGGCGGTGTCCGCTGAGTACAGCGCCGGCGGATCCTAGTTTTCCAAGCGCCTAGTTGTGGTATCTGGAGCTTGGAACGAGCAGGGTTGTTTGCATCGCATCGCAAGGGCGCCGTGCTTGCTGTGGTACCAGCAATGTCCCGTACGACGATCTGGTCCAGGAGTGGTGGAGCGTGCTCGTCGTTGGTTCGCGTTACTTGATGATGAGTGCTCCCGCAACGCGTTGGCATTGGCCTTTGGTTGATGGAGCGCTTCGCGAGTCAGGGTGGTCAGTTGTGTGATCGCTAGACGCAGGGCAGCTAATTCGACCGCAAAATGGTCCACGGAACTGCGTGGTGAGGAGATGCCGGATGATGGTGTTGTTGCGCGCGTTGTTGATTGAACTGAAGTGGCCATCACTGTTGGGCCCATCTCGTGTGCTTCATCCGCAACAGCGGCAAGCTCCTCCAATGTTTGGTTTCTAATTAGCAATAGCATGCGCCGCGTTTGCTGGGGCAGGAGATCAAGCCACCTGACCCGAAGAACATCGTCGCTAACGCGCGTGAACGCATATGGCGCCAACCAGAGAACGCATATGGCGCAGTAGCTGTGAAGGTCGTCTGTCCCCAAGCTGAACGCCTGTGAGCAGCTTATGCAGCTGTGCATCAGGCGAATCAGTGAGGCGAGAGACGATGGCAGCTTTCAACGCCTCGTATCGGTTGCGCTCCGGTGGCGCACGGATGATGTCTGCTACCTCTGTGATGGTGTCGTGGTCCAAAGATGATACCGTGAGGTGGTATTTAGCTGCGTCGCTCACCACCTTATGGACCTGAAACTGGGACTCCACCTGAAAAAACCAGAGTTCAGGGCTGGCGCGCCAAAAGGACGGCAGCCTGCATTGGCTGATGGCGTTGATCTCCTGAGCCTGTGGTAGGCCTTCGATAGGTGGCGCTGGAGGTGCCTGTTGAGGGAGAGGAAACTCGCCGCTCTCTTCGTTTTGCCCGTGCACCATGTTGCTGTTTGCTGCTTGTTGTCGGGGTCACCACTTTGGGATTAAAAACACTAGTATAAGTTGAATCCCTTTACTTTAAATAAATTTATTGTTATTGCTTCTGGCAATGCCGGGATAAGAAGATGATGATATGGATAAAATATCCCCGGTATGAGCCTTCGTGAGAAGCGAGAAGAACGGCTTAAGGAAATTTTAGTAAGTTTGCCGTGTTTTTGGTTGGCAAGTGAAGACTTGTCGCGGCATTAACTTTTGTTTCCGACGCGAAAAATGCGTCGGGACGTTTCGAGTTGCCACAGATTTATAACATGTATTTTCCCACACACTCGTATGTATATTTTTAAAGCATTTCTCAAATCTCAAATATCTCAAATCGTTTTAGCTAATTTTAGAGTTCTATTTGATTGTTCTTTTATGACGCATCATTTAATTCACCAAAAGAGACCTAGCCCTTTAGTTCTTTACATTCAATGTTTATTAAGATACTAGTTCATTAATAATTTTTCGAAAAATCGATTTTTTCTATTTAAAGATTTTGGTTTCTCATACATTCAATAATCACATCCTAAAATTTTATAAAGAAATTCGAAAAAATAACAAAGTTGTAGCACTTTGTGCGCACACATATTTTGTCACACAGCTGTCGGCGCATGTTCATCTCCTCTTTTCAAAATACCGTTATTTTACCAATATATTTGTCTGTTGGCCCGGCTTTCTTTTTCATGTTTAGTATATCAGTTGACGTGTACAATAGCGCTTCATATTAAAATGGGCAAAAATTCGTATGGAAAAGGTACAAAAAATAAGATCTCACGAATTTCGTGGAAATCAGAATACTTCCGAGCAAAGTACGGAATACACAAGTGCTTCAGCAAAAAAAAAAAAATAAAGTAGCAGTAATTTCAATATAAAATTTGAAGATGGTTTTTCCTTCTGTGTTTTGTCGTTTTCCCTCATTTTTTTCAGCAGTATGCTACAGTGTAAAACGTGCGGCAAAGATATAAAGTTCACGCAAACATCAAAGCGGGGTCTAGGTTTCAAAATAAACATTGGGTGTGGGTGTGGTGATAGGCAAAGAATTACGTGCCCTATGATAGGCAAGATGTTTGAAATTAATCGACGAGTTATATTTGTTTTTCGATTGTTCGGTATTGGCCGCAATGGTTTGGAACTCTTTTGCTCGCTCATAGATATGACATATTGTTTTAATAAATTAACAAAAAGTATTAAAATAAGTATAATAAAGCAAAAAGTATTGCTAGAATTTTTTTGACAAGAGCTGGCGACGAAGAGAAGCAGCAAATAAAGCATTCTCAGCTAGAATGCCCGAGGATGAGTCAGTCGTTTCAGTTCTCTGCTTGGTGTCGCGACTGTTATCGGTAAACATTCTGGAAAAATTCTAAATATTTTTGTTTCTTCAAAATGCTGCAAATCCTGTGAGATAATGATGAAAAAATTGAATTCCGTCGACTTTGATATTTGGTGCGAGAGCGAGCATAAAGAAAATTGCAGTGCAAATTACACAGGTAGCTTTGTTGGAATGGAAGTAAAAAGTATTATTGACATTTTTAAAAATTCCATTGATATACATAATACTGAATATGCTTACTACATGGGAGATGGGTATTCTCAAATTTTCAAAAATTTATGCGATGCTAAACCTTACGGCGAATTTATCATTCAAAAACTTGAGTGCATTCTACATATTGGTGAACGTATGCTTCGCCAGCTTACAGAAGTTAAAAAATCATCACCAAATTGCGAAAATCAAAACAAGCTGAACAAAAAAAACCTCCACCTACCTCCATGAGCCTCCACCACCCAAACCTGGTAAAAAGCAAGAGTTGGCTAGTAAAATTATCAAACGGATTGCTGTTTATTATGGATTGGCTATTCAAAGACATCCAGATTCTGTCGCTGATATGAAAATGGGAAATGTGGGCTGGATTGTATCATATAAATTCCACCGATGAAAATCCGCAGCATGATCACAGCGATCCGAACTGGTGTGCATTTTTGAAGGCAAAAAAAGAAGGCATTCCATACAACCATAAACCAGCACTGAGTGAAGAAGTTCAAGAGCTCGTGAAAGCCGTAGTTACAAAATTGACTGATGAAAATCCTTTTAAACGATGTTTGGGAAAAAACACGCAAAATAATAACGAGTGTTTTAATAAAACGCTTTGGGCTATAATTCCTAAACATAAATTTTCTATGAGGGTCGAATGACACTTTTGAAGATATAAGAGCTTATGGGGTGCACTATTGAACGATAAGCTTTAACTTATGTCCGAATCAAAGTCGACGAGCGGAACGCAATGGCTGAAAAGGTCAGTACAGCAGCGTCAAAGAAAGCCCATTTGGCTAAAAAATCTACTAAGCGAAATGAAGAGGAGGCTTTTATTGAATCGGGACTTCTTTTATATGGACCAGGGATAGCAGATTGATCTCATGTAAGTGATCAAACTTAATTTTTTTTAAATTATTTAAGAAATAAACTGAATAAAATAATTTTTCGTGTTTTTCTCGAAACTACATTTTTCAAACAGGCACAGATTTATTCTCTGCAACTACGAGTCCGATTGTTCTCATTTTTATATGTAGGTTTGTTTATCTATCCGAGAGCGTATCGTACCAGTAAATTGCAAAAATATGTAAAAAAAATTTTTTGGCTTCAAAATAAAGTCGAAAAAATACATTAAAAATATTTCATGATTTTGATGTTTCGTTAATTTTGTGTCATGATTTTGTGTTAATATATAACCAGTATAAAGTTGCATCTTTTTAGCGATGCTATGTAGATGTGTCTTTGAAATGTTAATATGAACTTTTTGATCCATAAGAACCCTTATTCAATGTACTGATAAATGGTTTTGTTCCAACCCTGCCATAGCGTAATAACATGCAGCGATAACACTCCGAACCAATGGCCGATCTAACGGTATTCAACCGAATTCTGCAGTATTGCATTGGTGTTAGTAAATGTTTTTATTTTTCTCTACTTTCTCTATCTATTTTCATTTAACTTGAAAACAAAACGATCAAAATACGAGCAAAAAATAAAAATCTTTACTAACACCAATACAATTCTGCAGAATTCGGTTGAATACCGTTAGATCGGTCGTTGGTCGGAGTGTTATCGCTGTATGTTATTAGGCTATGACCCTGCCATGATGATAGGCATCATACAAGGCATTGCGCATTCTATTACAGGAAACACTTGTATTTAAATCTACAGGGTGGACTTAAAGTCCGCAAACATTTAAATTGGTAGCTACGTCGCATGGTGATGTCGTTTCTGGGGCAGAGTGCATACGCATTGAAAACCCGCCAATGGGGATTTAGTGCTATAGTATCGTTTACTGGAGCACAATGTGCGTTTTGCTTACGTGAGTTCTATCGAAAAAATAATTCGTCGATTCTAGCGCAACGAAACTATTGTGCTTATTACTACATATGGCAGAAAAATGATGCTCCATCGATTCAACTGATTAAAAAATGGTTGCAGAAGTTCAAGGAGCCGGGCACAACAATAAATTTCCTACGATCCGGCCGACCTAGAACATCAAGGGATCCCGAAAATATATTTTGCGTATAAGAGCGTCTATTCGCGAACAATCTAGACTCTCTACTCGAAAGCGGTCCAGTGTCTTAAATTTGTCCAAAACATCTTTGAGTCAAATTCTTCACAATGACATCCATTTCGTACTAATTTCAAATTGTCTAATAAAAGCCTCAACATCATGCTGCCAGGTTGCAATTTGCTAATGAAATGTTAAAGAAGTTTTCCAGCTTCGTCAACATTATTTTCTCAGACGAAGCGTACTTCCATCTAAATGACCATAATCCACAGTTGAAGCATTAAAAGCCCCTGCATTCACTCAAAGTTACCGTATGGGCCGTTTTGACAGCAAGAGGAATTATTGGTCCATACTGTTAAGGTGAATACAGAGCGGAATATTGCAATGGTAAAGAACTTTTTTGCTTCAGTGTTACAGGATTTCAATGGTATTAACAAACGCACGTGGTTTCGCCAAGATGGAGAAATATGTCATCTCCAATGACTCATTGATTGCAGTTGGTGAAATTTTTGGCAAAAAATTTCTATTGAAAAGAAGTGACATTAATTGGCCAGCTCGAAGCCCAGGCATACCCCCAACGGAGTTTTGCCTTAAAAGCGAACCAAATGCCTTAAAAGTAAACTTTATAACAACATACCAGGTTCTGTTGAAGAATATAAATAAAATACCCAAGAGGAAATTCAAAACGTTTCACAAAACTCTTGTAAGACAGTAATTGAAAATGCAGTGACAAATTAATCAAGGGTCACATCTGAATGATATTATTTTTAACAAATGTGACTAATCATTTATCATTGTTTGTTAACAAGAAGACTTTTGGTCCGCCCTGTATGTTTAGTATATGATAAAGTTTCGCTGCAGTTATTTTGGGGTCCTTATTCACTTTCACTACAAGGGATCGTGTCTCAGACTTTGTTAGGTTGAAAGGGCTGCCAGACCTATACCCTCTTTTTATACTTTTTCTGTTAAAAATCTGTCTTTCACAGTAGTAGAAGGTCTTTTCGTAAATTTTGCCGGTCTCCCAAATTGATTTGTTTATTACAATTTTCCTTTGGTCCTCACTAGTTTTCTTCCCTTCACGAGGCTTTTTTCAACACACCTTAAATTATTACAATTCGAAACACTTACCAAAAGTATTATTTGACTAAATGCTTCACAACGGTTAAACGAACACAAACCTTATCAATTTCAGAGGGAAAAAGTACCGTTATTTCCCTGTTCTGTATAAATACATTGAGTGAGCGCACACTTTTGGACTCTGATACGTGAATTGAGTGTTTGAAATAAAAACGGTTAGGCCAATAAAAATAGTGAAGTGAATTTTTCCATTGAGTTGTTGTATTCACAATTTTAGTGCATATTTCGGAAATTTTACGGATGACCGCATACTTTTTGTAGCCATTGGAGAATTGGCGGCCTGTGGTTTAATGTGGTGCGAGTGTAAGTAATAGAGTTGGAGGCAAGGAATGTGATAGGCCAGAGGGCCATGTGATAGGCCATTACTGAGAACATTTCGTTGTTTCGAGCTAATATAAATCATATATTGTATGATCGGCTTACTTTTTGCTTCGTTGCACAGGAAAGCGTTCCGATAGTGTTTATTGTCTGGTCTTCTTCTTTAGACACACTACATATTTTCCTCTCGAAAATTTGTAACTCTGCCGCTACAGTGAGTCATATCCTCGGAAATACCGACGACATCACCACCAGATAATTCTGTAACACAACAATACACTCTATTTTAAATCGCAAATTATGCATAGTAAACATATCACATTTCAATCCATTCCATAATAATAACAATCTTTAATATTTGCGTTCAATCTCATTTCAAATTTTGCATTCACATCAAAATTCGATATTTCAAGTATAGCAAAAATACCAAAAACCGGAAAAAGAAACAATAAGAAAATTAAGTATGAACAACTATTGCGATTCGTACCAATCTCATAAACACAATATTAATAATTGCCCAAACATCAAATATCAAAATTAGCAACAGACGAGAAAACCAAAACAATGAAATTAATTAATATAAACATACTAAAGGAATATCAAATTACATGCAGATAAATTTTAAGTATAAATTGGAGCAAAGGGATAGATCTGAGTCAGTGAGTAAATAACTTTGAAGCCATCCACCCATGAGGTGTTTCCGATTGGTTTTTATAAAATGATAAGTGTTCTTGTAGTTAGTAAAATAGGAAATGTTCTGTGAAGTTAACAAATGATTAAGAAGTTTAATAAATGTTTTTGTGAAGTCCATAGTTGCTGTTAATGGGTGAAATAGTGAAAGTTTCTAGATCGAGTGAAATAAAAAAGGAAAATAGGTGAAACCTTATAATAAAAGAAGTGAAACCTTATAATTAGTGTGAGGAAGATTGAAACAGACAAGAAAGCAGTCGCGTAAAATGGGTCTTATGAGGGTTTTGTACATCAGCCGTCCAATACTCACTCGGACGGTCTTTTTAAGGGCAAGGGCTTCGGTACTCAAATGGCTTTTTCGTTGGCTCCAAAGGCGTCAAGATTAAATTAAGACGGCAATGAAACAGCGTAGCCATATATTTCATAGAATTCTTCCCGGCACGGGGACGTCATCGATATGCAGAGAGAGTTCTATTAGTTAACACGGATCACCGAATAATTGACCGTTGTTAGAGGGGCTCCGGAAATTCGGTGCGATGGACGAATGGAGATGTCTGAGTAGCAATACCAGGTATCACTTCCGCATATGACATACCTATAGACATAGAAGATGGTTGGTAATATTGATTCGGGTAGAATGATGTATGTATATTCTTTGCTGATTGCATTTGTCTTGGATTGTCGTGGAGAAAGAAGTTGAAGTCGAGCCGAGTATCGATCCTTGGGGTACACCAGACTGAATGTTGATAGTATTAAAGAAGGCATTCGAAATATTCAATGTCTCCTGTGGTGTAAGGAGATGGCTATAATTCGCACCAGCAGAGAGGGGCAGCGTGTGTTAGTATTTCATATATGAAGCCATTGGCTCGAAAGGAATCAACCGCATTCTGTAAGTAAAAGTAGCAAGCCAAAGAATCTTCTTTCTTTTTTAGATCGATGATATGCAGTCGTGTACAAGGGTCCCGGCAATTAATTAAGCGAATATTTTAAAGGGGAGTAGGATGATTTTCTCTACAATTGTACTTACGTTTGACGCTATTTTCCAGGCGCGGGGTAAGTTTGTCTTGTTAATGTAGTGATTGATTATGGTGGTGAGGTGCCTGTAAATGACGTTGGAACGTTTCCTTCGATTGTAATTTACTTCCACCATGAGGCCGCTAGAATTCTTGGAATTGATTTAGCGGAGGACGATTATTACCTGCTCGCAACTTGCACAGGAGGTTTTGAACAGCTCGCTTGAAGGGCTCTCTTTCTTGGCAAGAAGACAGTGAGGTGTCAGCATTGGTATTAATTTAGGGAATCGTTGATCTTTTTTCTACAATTATGTTAGGTGAGCATAGTGTAGCACATAAGAGAATAATTTCTGTTTCGTAGTAATAAACATCTGTCCATTCAGTTGGATAGGGCCTATGTTACCTGAGAACTTGGCTGTTTGATGGTAAGGGAATTAATCCTGTAATGATTAACCTTAATCTAATCGCTTCATAGTGGGTAGCATGTCATTGAACGATATGTTCATTTTTGCGTGCATATATCAGGTGTATGCATAAGTTTTTTCCGGTTTTACTAAGAGATGGCGCCAGCGAAAAGTACTCTATAGGAAATAAACGCGGCTTTGTTTAATATATATAAAACTTTATTTACTTTATTTAGAGTCACACTAATAGAAGCTAATAGTAGAGTTACGATTGTAAGACTTACTCGCAGCTCGAAATGCTGGCGGTGACTGATAACTGGACTGAATCTGGTGCGCTTTATATGCATAAAGGCCGAAATACAATACTGCGTGACGGCGATGCGTGAGCGCGATGCGATTCTCTCTCGTCGTCACGCAACGCATTGAATTTACAATGCACGCGATGCGGGGAACATTAATGTTCATATGACAAATGTCAAATTGGTGACATTTTAAATAAAATTTGCTGGAAATTGTTTTTGATTTTTTTAAAGTTTTGAATTTGGAATGTTCGTTCGTTTAGCAGATAAAAGCCTTAACTAGGATGCACGAAATTTTCATTCAAATTAACGAATTTACTTAAAAAGTAATTAAGGCGTTTGAATTTCAAATTTCATTTAAGCGCCATATTGCATTTGGAAACGTCACGCACCTCGTTGCGAGGAATTTTCGTTTTTCCGAATGTTTCCCGCCTCGCACCGACGGTTCGCATTCATTGTACGATGTCGCATACAAATGCATGTTACGAAAACTGCTTGACATTTGCTGCGAGACTCTCGTCGCGCTCTTAATCACAGTCTCGCACTATTGTATTTCGGCCTTAATTCACTAGGTCGTCCTTGTTTTTGTTTCCACTAAATAGACAGTAGACTTCAACTTAGCTTCAGCTTCAACTTAGTTTCGTAATTTCAATGTGAAAGACAGTCAGCTCTTTGATACCACAAAAAAAAGAGAAGAGGAGGAACCACATGAGTTATTGGACACAACGAAAAATTAACGGTAATGAGTAGAAGCATTAAATGTCAATGAATGATAAATCAAACTGCGTATTTCGAGGTTGTTGGAATGTGGCTCCATGAATAGTTTGTTATAAAACACAAGAAGTTCTTCTGGCATGCTATCATAAATTACCTGAAAAATGGACAAAATGTGTAAAAGTCGAAAGCTAGTATTTTGAAAAAAAAACGAGTGTGCTTTAGACAACACGACTGAAGTAAAACTTCTTTAGTTCTAACTATATGTATATATATATATATATATATATATATATGTATAATATTAACATTCATTAATTTTCTGCAAATATTTAAATTTAATATCGGTTTTTATTGTTAAATTAGTATTTTCGAATAGGGTTTTAATTTTTATTTATTATTTTGATTTTGATAATGAAAATAATCGGATACATCAGTAATTACTGTGGTGGATTGTAAGACCGAGAAAATAGGCTTATGGCGTGAGAAATAGGATACATATGTTTTCGAATGAAAATTAGGAAGATATCTAGAGAAAACTGCATCGATTGTTGTTGCATGTCTTGTGGTAGGTTTATTTCGGTTATTATTCATTTTTCTAATTTATCTTGTAGCAAGTTTACCAAGCGTTGTCCATCCGCGGACGCAAAATTAACATTGAAATCTATTGCTAAAATTAGCGGCAGAAGAAAATGTGCGCGCGTACTTCTCTCTCTTGCCCCTACAGTAATATACGAAACGTAACTCTCTCTCTTTGTATCCTTACTAACTTATATCTTCCTTTCACGTTCCGTTCGTGTCGCCCGATCACACTTTTCGTAACGCTCTCGTCACGCATTCACCAGCTTACTCTCCAAGTTAAGCGTGCCTAAAGAAGTTTTACTTCAATAAAAACATTTTTTTCCTTAGAAAATTCCCAAAAAACGGAAAAACCCCGTATGTAGTATGTATGTCTCCAAGTAGTTAATTTGGGACTTTCGTGTAACGGATTCTGAATTAATTCGATTCACGTTTCTATGAATGATCTTCTTTGCCATCTGGCTATAGTCAGAATTAAGTTCTTTCATAAAAGGGATTACCATATTTGCAGATGTGGGGACGTTTACAGGTGTTTACAGGTAAACATTTTTTAGATGTGGTGATTCCTTGAGGTGATGGTATCCGTCAAGAAGTCAGGCATGACAGTCAGATGGAGCCGAGATGCTAGCAATTTAGAATAAGCCGTTCGAATAAGTTGTTGAGGATGGACTGCTTTTCGGGATATTAACACCCCCGTGTGGATGCCGTTTATAGGTGTTTGATGCACCACCGAAAGCCTGCTACAGGTGGCAAAAGGATTGTTTTTTGTCGGGTGGTCTCCCCTCGGTGCTATTTGGGATTAATGTTAACAAAGCAAGGTATTCGAATTGATATTCAATCAAGCACCTATCCTTCACATTCATAAGAAGTGGTACATAAATGACTCCAAAATATTTATTCTAAATAAAAGAAGTGTTAACACATTCATTAGGAATGCGAGCGTTGATAGAAATGCAAAAAATGAATTGGACCGATACTGAGTTAGATGTTTTAGCTAGGTTTCTAGGTTATCCACAGTTGACTTTTGACTTACTTAATAGTCTTCATATGTATCCTCCTTTTTATTGCACTTCCAACAAATTTAACTGGTTACATTAGTGTGATTTCAACCACGATGCTTTATTTACTATATAAACATTTAAAAATTCTATAAATCATCATAACATGCATGAAAACATTACACAGCAGAAACAAAAATGCACTGGCAAACATTTTTAAACCAGCGGATAGACAGCTGAACTTGCAATACCACAATGGTTATCCCGATTCCTAGCCATTTTGATGTACCCATCTTCTCCCCATGATGTTCCCCATGAATTTTTCACTAGCCAGTAATCAACACCGGACTTGTCAGTTCCATAGCCTATGGCCAAAACGGCATGGTCCGTTTCCTCGGAATTACATGATGGTTCAAAGTATACTCCCTCAGTGTAGAACTGGAATGACTCGTGCGATGCGTCGATAGCCACAGATATTGGTCCAGTGGTTGCAATTGCTTGTTTCAATTTTTCCTCATCACCCTCAGGAATCTCAACAAATCCTTTGTCAGTTGCACCGATTGCGTGCTTGTTGAAATGGCAACTATTCTCTATACCCTCGTAAGGGTAGCTTTTTTCAGTGTCAACGCCACCATTTTCTTTAATGTAACGGAACGCATTGGCCATTTGACCACCATTGCATCCATCATTGCCATATGAGCTGGAGCAATCAATGAGATTTTGCTCGGATAAGGATATCAGTTTACCCGTGACACGGAAATGTTGTGATTCAAGTGAACCAGTGCTTGAAAACGCCCAGCACGATCCACAACGTCCTTAAACAAATATATTTATTAAAATAAAATTAGAATTTTCTCTTTGCAGATAAAGTAAGTGATGCAAATGACATATGTGTTTACCTTGGTCCTTTATTGGGGTTACTGCACCCTTTGTTCTCCAATCGATCGCGTGAGGAAGTTCAACATTTGCTGGACTTACAAATGTTACACCTGGTTCTCTACGACGTCCTGAAAACTTAGCAGCCCTGTAATGATTGCGGTGAAAAGTTTGTTATTCACAGGAGACGTATTTTATATTTGTCCACTTACACTGCTGAACTATTAAAACCATTCATAACTTGAACGAATTCTTGATGCAACATATCCGCATATTTATTCAAGGCTAGTTTGAAGGAGACTTCTCCACGTTCATATCTTTGATTATGTTTGGCAATTTTATGTTTATTCTCCAGAAATATTTTCATTCGGAATCTTTCTTCGATTTCATTTTGATACTCTTTATCGTACTGCGACTGTTAAATAGCAATAAAAACAAATAAATGAGGATTTCCTGTGTAAGTTCAAGAAAAAAGTTTGAAAAAATGTCTGTAATAAAATGTAATAATGTAAAAAATTTTGTTAATTTGTTTTAGTAAGGATATCTTGCGTGCGAATCTCATGGCTCATCAAGTAATTTTAAGAATTTTGGACTTTGGTTACAGCTGTGGTCCGTTTAAAATTTGGGTTAGGTTGGATCACTATTTTGATAACGAGGAATTTACTTTTTATGCTTAACTGAAATTTTTGTTGGCCAGAGCGTTCAACGATAGAACGGTTTCAAAGGACTTCGCACTGATGTGTTCGATGTAGTAATGGCAAGTTCACTTTTTGCTTCTCTAGTAGCAGTCCAAAGTGTGATATTTTTTTAGACCAGGAGGTGTTTTGCCCAATAAAATCTAATGGTCTGGTTTAGTTCTCGATTTCGAGTGATGTTATTGGGATCAACGCTAGAATTGTATATGCTCGTATCTTAAGCAACATTCCTATTTGACAGTTCTCATTGGTAGGGATGTCGGAGGTGTAAATGGTAATATGGGTCTTAGACAAGAGTCTTCAGGAACGCCAGCAGATGTTTTTGGTTGAGAAAGGACTTCCTCCAACCTGCCAACCTGAGCAAACATACATGTTAATTTTTTTATTCTTTAACAAAAAGATTATATGTATTAAGAAAAAAATGTAGTAATGTTTAGGAATATACAATATTCTTAATTCCATTCTGTCCATTCCATTCTGTCTATCTTGTATAGAAAATTTTCTTTACTACTTTGATTATCGAACATATTGTAACTTTGAAAAAAATTGAATCTTAAATGGTTCGTAGATAACATAGGTTTGTAGAGTTTAAATCTTCTTTCTTCTTTCTTTTATTTTGAAGTTGATCATCTCGCTATAACAGCCAACAATAGTCTGCTATATTTTTTTCATTTGATTTGCACTGAACGCGCCCTGCTATCTTATACAAATCCAGGTGAAGTGTTCCTCCTTACTTCACTAACAGCTCTCAAGTTATCATGTAAGTAATACAAATTAAAGACGTGAAGTTTACTGCGTGTGAAATTTCTCATTTTCCAATATTTTCAATCGTTTTCTTCACAATTTCCTCTTAATTTGAACTTTAGTAGTTTCCTGGAAAATATCTTCAATTTCACTCAATTTTTTATTACAAACTGTATCTTTCATGGATTTTCTTATGAGAATTTCTTCTTTTAATTTGGTTTCAAAAAGAGATCGAAAATTTCAGTGTAGATTAGAATAAACATAATTTTAAAACATTCTTTTTTGTTCAGCGCCATCCCAAATTGTTTCATTATCCCTAGTTTTATATTTATTTTTTTCTTGGAAGACTAAATTGTCTCTCACAACATCTTTCGTTCCAGGGACTAGTTCAGTCTTCGGTGGTTGTCTTGTCTTCGGTTGTCGTTCCAAGTCTTCGGTCCAATGTGTTCCTTTGCTTCAACTATCCCACTCACAGAGTCAGCAAGGGTTCTTCGGAAAGCCAGCTTTTTGACTGATCAGTACATTTAAAACTTGCTGATCTCTACAGACCATCCAACCGTATTTTACGTACTTTGTTCTATTCAATACATTTCTAAAATTGTCGTATCATTCCTCTTAATTTACAAAATGGGTGACTGGATGCGTACTTATTGCCGTTATGCAAAAGGACTGCTTTGAAACTTAGTTTTTCTGAGTTTATGAACAATCTCCATTCGTTTGCGTCATATTTGATGTGAAATATTTTCACTTTGCCTCGAATATCTTTGAATGTCTGTCTTCTGAATGAATGCCTTCTAGATCAAGATCTTCAGCAGAATATGGTAGAATATCTTTTTTCCTGTTGGAGTAGGAGCTGGCGTATTCTTATCCGATAATCAAGATCCGAGGAGCTCAGCTGCATCTTTTAGCTGGTTATGATCTCTCGATAAATCGTTTAGTTCTGATTGTCAAAATAATAGTGTTCTACTTGCACTTGGCTCAAATTCAGTGTTAGATTAAAATACTTCTTCGACTGTCAAATTTTTCAGCTGACAATCATCTCAAGTATAGCGGCGAGGGCGGCGCAAAGTTCTGGTCGTGATGTACAGGGGGTGTTACTGATTGCCAACATTGTGCTATGCCAAGTTCTTTTTTGTTTTTGAATTGTAGCCTGTTGCCTTGCAGAAGAAAGGATAACAATCTTTAGTTTCCCTCATAACACAGGCGATTGGAAAGCTGTTTTCGTAGCATAAACTGCCTATAACTGTAGCAAAACTTGAGTTTTAATTGTTTGAGTTTGGCGCTAACATTGTTCAAGAGAGCATTGCGAATTGCACGGAAGTACTGATTTTATATTAGTATTTCACATGTTTGTACACGTTTATAATCATGATCTATATAGTTGATAGTTATTATAATAGTGCACAAATTTATAGTATTATAGTAGTGTACAAAGTGGTACCAGAAATTTAAATATAATTTGAGAGGGGTTGTGATTGTTTGCAGTAATGGTTTTCCCTGTCCGCAATTTGTATTTAAATTATACGTATAATCTTTAGTGCTTTCACACACAATTCGTACGAGAACACTATATTTTTTAATTTTTCGACGAGTTGTACACCTTGAACGTTAACTTTTCTCTCTACGGTATTACACTTTCATCACGTAAGAGTTCTCTTTGGGGTTTATGTACGGGTTTTCACCCGTGCATAGTATGTAAGAATCGTTCGAATTTTTCGAAGAAGATCACTCTTATCAACAATTTTTGAAATGTTTACAAAATTTCAGAATGCTCAAATTTGTTTGAAAGGATCGCGACTCCGCACTTGGGAAAATATCGACTTTTGTGTTGTCGGATTCTTTGACCACTATCCTTGAGTATCATTTTTATAAATTTTCGCCATGACCATAATTAGTCTTACAAATTCACTGTCACGTTCTTACACTTTACTGACCTAACCGTGTCCTTAATAAAGGATCTAGTTTGAGCATGGTGATGATTAGTTTTTTCTACCATGTATTAAAATAGATCATTCAATCGAAACAAGTTTATAATATCGCTAATGTTTTGCCATTATTAAATAATATAATGTTGGAGTATAAACAAAATTTATCATTATTTAGCCTTTATTTATCAATATTACTCTGTACTTGTTTGTGTAACGATGGTCGTGTATTCGTGGTGATGATGGGATATAACTATTCGTAGAATGTATAATATAGTTATATATATATAATAGTTAGTTCATGAAAGTCTTTTAGACTGTGAGGACGTACTTTTCGATCTTTTATTAAGGCCAGAAATCCCTTTAGAATTTTTTCTTTTTAAATATTTCGAAAGTATAATACCCAAAGAATAAACTGACCAAGGGAGAACCCGAAATAATCAATATTTTCGGAGCTATCGCATATTGTGTCGAGCGGGGGGACGGCTTTTGGTCAGGTAAATAGTGAGTCGGGCGCTCGGACCGTTAGAGGCAGTGCAACTCTTGCTTTACTCCGTTTGCTGTACTCTCCTAGCAACCTTTGCTTCGTGATTTACCCTTTTTTTGACCAGGCAAATATTTCGGGAAATTTTATACTCTACAACTTTTTATCACTACAATTAATAGTTTTCACATGTTGAAACTTTAAACGCGATTATCTCGAAACTACGTTTACAAAAACAGTTCGTTATCGATTCCGAAAAAATGTTGGGAGATTCCTCTTAGTAATATTATTGGAAGGATAAACATAAAGTTTGAAAGATACCTCATACAAGATCATAAACTTTTTCATAATATTTTTTAGGTGTATATATTATTTTTTTAGGTATATCTTTCCCCTCAATATGTCAGTAAATGAATGACATGAATGACACTGCAACACTTTCCGATGTCATGGAAAACAGGCGTCCGAAAACCGTGAATAACGCAGCCAAAATCTCAAAATCATAAACTTGAGTCATAACTTGAATGCCATAATAAAATTGTGTCAAAATTTGAAAATAATTAAATTATTTTATCCCCTTTAAAAAAATTCTCGAAAAATACCTATTTTTCACGCTTCTAAAGGGATTTCTGACCTTAATAATAAAATAAAAATAAACAATCAAAGAATTTTTTTAGTTGTTTCAATTATTAACTAACTATTCTAAAAGATAAATCCAAGATATACGGACAACAAAACTGCCCCTAAATGGATCGATATTAGGTGGTTTGTCAGGACTTTGCTTTTTCTTAACCTTCACTTTAAGAGTTTTTCAACTGTATCAAAAGCTCCCGGACCTTAAAGATAAGGACCTCGAATCATTTTCAAATGACGAAATTAAACATCTGGGTTGTTTTCTCTTATAAAATTCATAGATTGATTCATAAAATTTGCCCATCTATATTCGCGTGATTCATACGCGTATCTTCATTGTTTTAAAGGACCACGAGCACGACAGAGATCTCAGATATGTCAAAATAAGATTGCTTACAAAGAATTGTAGAAAACAAAATATTAATAAACCCCGTCACTACCAGGTTTCAGGAACAAAACCATCAGTACAGTCCAGACGTTTTCTTCTTCAAATATGGTCAACTTATTTAGTTTCTGTTGATATATTTATAACGTTCCAAATAAGGGAAATAAGCAATGTAACACACCAACATAGAGAAGTGACATCGAGCTATAGATAAATAATTCCATTTATAGTTCATATATCATATAAACGTGGCACATCTTATTAAGATGTAATGAATGAAATCGAAATTAATTCAAAATGTTTATATTTTAATTCAATTCTACTATCTCTTAATTCAGTAAAATGATCAATAACGTTAAAATAAAATTTAGTGTCTGGATTTTATTAAGTTGTTTCATCAGTTCTTTATCGATAGTGAATAAAGAAAGTTTGCTCAAATACATTTGACTCATAGATATTCTGGAGTAACTTTTGGTACTTGTAAGAGCCGAAAAACTTTGCTCAACTGATACTGAAGTAGCCGGTCAAGACACAGCCTAGCAAGAGAGCTTAGAAATTTTAAAAACGTCATGTTTTCAATTATTTTTTGAAATAAATTTTGAAGTTTAGGGTCAGAGTAGCAAACTGAAAGTTTATTATAAAGCTTTTGTTTTTCAAAAATATTGTGATAATGTAAAAAAAAGACACTCTACCATATCTCTGATAAAATATGCATCCTGCTCTCGATACCGTTGAAGGGTGGCAATCAAATAATTAATTCTACTTTTGCAACTGTAAGGCATTGAAAATAACATCCGTTTGCTGATGGAACAAATGGAATGCTTTTAGTAAAATTTATATGGAAAATCGTTCAAAATACTTTAAAACCCTATCGGTTCTCGCAAAATAAACCGGGTAAATTAGCAAAAAAGATTCATTCATTCAAAAGACATTCATTTATTTTGGAAACAGCATCTTGCAGAATCAAATTTAGTCTATGTGCAAAACAATGAATAAACAATGCTTGCTGGGCAGTTTCGTTCACTTTTTTGCAAACCATTTAAGTCACCTGACATTACAACAACTCCATCGTAACATTGGGCATCTAACTTTGCAGGTATATTGAAGCAAGGAAAATTATCTTTCAAAACTTAAAATAAATCTTGTGCAGTTTCGCCCGCGGGAACATCAACAAATCCCATAAATCTATCAACAAATTCACCTTCCTTTGTAACATATCGAAAAATCACAGATAGTTGCGAAAAATTCGAAACACCAGTGGTTTCATCGATTTGCCATGAAAAACGAGGTGCTTCATTTATTTCAGAAGATATGAAATTTTGAATTACTCAGCCGATACATTTAATTGAATCATTTTAGGTAATTTTAAAAACTCCAGTAAAAATGGTTGATGTGCCCAAAAAACTTTTAAAATTGTATTTGGCAATTAAATACGCTAGTTCTCGAAAATTGCCCCGGTTAGACTCATAGGGACCGAGAAATGCTAATTATATCGATTAATATATCGATTATGCTTATTGATCGATACTTTTGCAACGAATTTATTGTGTCATGATATTTTCGTGACAAACCGAATTAAATAATACTGGAATTTGCTGTTTCCAAAATAATTTTAACATTAAATGAAGCGTATATGTTGCCACTTGAGTTTTCATGTGTTTGTATTGGCTCACTGATATGTTTCAAATTACTACATCCAGTAGAATTCCATGGAGTTGTTGATTTGTCAATGAATAAAAGATAATTCCAGCAAAATGTTTTATTCAATTTTTCACTACCAGTGAGCCAATCACCTTTCGCGTACCAAGCACAATTAAAAGATCGCGATTTGTTATTATTCTCCAGAATGATTAAATTTTTCATGTTCCTACATGTTCGTCATATTACAATGAATAATTCGTTGTCCAACGATGAGGAACCGAATTTGTTTTCAACAAGCACTTTATCTTCCTTTTTTTTTAACATGGCAGGAGGAATATGGAGAAACAGGATGTCATGTTCCTCCATGTTATACTTTAGATTTTCCACTTCACTAGGAAAGGTTAGCACTCTACGAAAAAAATTCCGAAAATTTGTAAAAAGTCGTTAATTTCTTTTTGGATATTTGGCGTATTATCCTGCGAAATTAATCATTGAAATAAAATAAATGATACAATGTTAATACTTGTGTGATTTTATAGCTCCCATTGATTCCCACTGGGAGAGGAGATACAAATGTCTTCGACACTATTTTCTTTAAATTTTCTGAGGTTTCGCTTGCCCATCAGAGCAACGAAGAAAACGTATGAAACACAATCGAAATTTTTAATTTTCATTCGCCCGCAAAGCAAAACGAGTCGCATTATGTCAGCAAAAATTTGCCCACTCTGGGACCGAACGGCACATTGCTCCGCTCAGATGTGTAAAGTATTGTTTACACTACGAACTCTTAGAGTAGAGGATGGGCTCGTCCAGTGCCAACGTTTATGAATGAATTAAACTTTGGTGTGTGAATTTTTATGGGTTGTAATCCGTTTCAAGGAAAATGTTTAGCTTTTATTTGTATGCAACAACGAATGAATGACAATCTGCATGGGAAAATATTCGAAAAGTGTGATGAGATCAAATTTTTAATTGAAAGCTCAAGCTAAATTTCGAAGTATTGTAATTTTCTTTCATAATCAGCATCTGGAAATAAACATGAATCAAGTATGTTGACATTTGAATATTTGAATTTTTCTTGAATAAGCTGATAATTGCAGGGTGGGCCTCGCCCAGCCAACACTGACGAGCCGCTACTGCCATATTCTTTCCACAATATATGAAAAAGGTTAGAATGAAATTGCCAGAATGATATTTGGGCTCAAATGTGATTTAAAATTCGGGATTTGAATAATTCCCAAGATTTCCGCATGATCATTTGTCCAATTCTTATTTTTCAGATAAGGCATCTTCAAGCCTAGAAGCCATCTCGTAGAAGCATGACCAATACATTTACTTTCAATCTCCCTTGCCTAATAAAATCATGTAAAAGAGGATTCAACAAGAAATACTTTGGGATAGATCGATTTTCTTGTTGTTACCGCAACTGACATCATCCTCTTCATTTTAGTAACCAGCCAGCATTAGTAACTTCACGTTCATATTCTGTAAGGCGTCTACACTTATTTCCTAGGTATACTTATTTCACATATGGTTTCCTCAGCACCCTTATCACTCGCGTGAATAATGTGAATTTTCGATATAGGGACCCTCTTTGCGAAAATGATTGAATGAATGATGCCCAAAATGTATTCTCTTTGGAAAGTTGCATTTAAATATCAGTTTACATTTAGTTCATTTGCATCAATTGACAGTTTAAATAAACCTCTCTATGCAAATATTATGACGTTTTTTGAAAACTTCAAAATTTGCACCTAATTTAATTCTTTATAGCTCATCAAATCACTTTGCGACCACGCTTAGAATAATCAGTTGTTAATATGTTTTAAAGAATAGATGTCAGTTAATTCTAACCCTCAGATTTTATAAACATTGTAGTTTTTGCTGGACCAATATCATTTCTCATTTATTTTATTTTGTATGATCTTGACTTGATGTAATAGCTATCATAATTTGATAATGACAATTCGTCACATATAAGCGATGCCGGGCCGAGTAAAGGAAATGGAGTCGTGCAATAAGACCAGGCCAGTCTTCAAAATGTATTAATAGCCTTCCGGATGAAAGTGTGTGAAAAATGAACCAGGTAAAGACCAGGGTTAAATCACCTACGACCTGAATTATCATTTGAATCAATTAAAATTCATCATTTATCATCATATGTATGTATATAATTTAGAATTTAATGATTGTTTGTTTTATAGAAAATTTTTTAAAATGTTGATTGACATTAATGGGCTTGCACAACGTTGGAAAATAAATAAATGGGATTGCTTGTGGAGAAAGAAAGGGAAAAGAGACGCAATAGCTCCAGGGCTAATCAAAATCTTATTGTATTGTTAAATCCAGACGAGTAGGGATTCCCAAAAACCTGGTCTTATTTATGACCTTGTGATGTTTATGAGTTGTTAATATGCCAAAAGCAAATCGCTCTCAACCTGCAGTTGCATTTTATTACAATTCACAATCAATACATCAAAACATCTTCCTTCTCAAGATCTGTATTAATCATGCTTAAGTAAATAATTAAAAATCCATTTTTGTAAACTACACGTACTTTTCTGTCATTGGTTTCGTGACTTGCGCGTTGTTTTGTATAAAACTAAACTCGAACTCAATTGAGACATTTTTCATTTCTGTGATGTGCACTCATGATATTCAGATCGCTGACATTTCAAATGAACATTTCCGTGTTTGGGGAAGTATAGCAAGCATGTTCTAATTTCTACGCAAGTGCTAATTTCTGATTGAAAAGTATTTCCTAACGAAAGCTCTCTGTGAATACATACGAGGGCGAATCAAATATAAACGGTAATTTAAGAATATATATTTATTAAATAATATAATACATAAACTACACTATTAACATTTCTCAATATAGTCTCCTGCATTGTGTACACACTTCTGCCACCGATTTGGAAGCTTGAATATTCCCTGTTCATAGAAAGTTTGAGGGCGAGTTGTCAACCAATTGCGCACGTGCTCTTCGACTTCCTCATTACTTTCGAATCGCTTTCCTCCAAGTGATTCCTTCAACGGCGCGAACAAAAAATAGTCACAAGGGGACAAGTCTGGACTATAAGGAGGGTGTTCGAGGGTTTCCCAGCGCATTTCTTCCAATGTATCCCTTGTTAACAATGCGGTGTGAGGCCTGGCATTGTCATGGAGAAGGATGACATCTCTAATGGGCATACCTCGTCTTTTATTTCGGTAAGCGGCTTTTGCCGACTTTAAAAGCTGACTATAGTAAGCCGCATTCACGGTTCGTTGATCGTGAAGAAAATCAACGAGTAAAACTCCCCCTGAGTCAAAGAAAACTGTCGCAAGAACTTTTCCTGCTGAGAGGCGAGTTTTGGCCTTCACTGGACAGCCTTCATCCTTCCTTCGCCACTCCTTACTCGCCATTTTCGACTCGGGAGTGTAATGATGGACCCACGTCTCGTCACACGTGACGATGCGCCTCAAAAATGCCTCCCCTTCTTGTCGAAATCGGTTCAGAAGTCTCTCAGAGATCTCCGACCTGATCTGTTTTTGATTTTCGCTCAACAACCTCGGAACCCATCGAGCACTAATTTTTTTAAAGCCGAGATTGTCAGTGATAACGGCTTGAACGCTCCCGTAACTGATACCAATTTCCGACGAGATTTCAGCAATAGTTAACCGGCGATCACCTTCAATAAGCTCTCGAATGGCACTAATGTTGTCATCTGTAAGACTTGACCTTGGGCGCCGACAGTGGCTTTCGTTTTCGACACGTTCTCGGCCACCCTTAAATTCTCTGGCCCAGGTATACACCCGATTCTGAGACAGTGTAGTGTCCCCAAACTGAGCCTTCAAGCGAGTAAAAATTTCTGACGATTTAACGCCTTCATTGCTCAAAAACTTAATTATTATGCGTTGCGCAACAGATGAATGTACCTCTTGCTCTGTCATGGCTGCACTGACAACAAAACTGAGCGCAGGCGCTAGCCAAGCTGCTTCCCCCACTCCTTAAGAACCAAGCAACAATCGCCTACTACTATATCCACAACGGAACAGCGTGTAAACCATAACAGGAAAATTACCGTTTATATTTGATTCGCCCTCGTAAATAGATTTTTAATGGGTCTTACTTTCAACCACTGCATGTCCACTATTGGGCAATAGTGAGCGTAACAACTGAAGAAAACCAATACTTTACACAAACTCCCAATATAATGGATTCGGTTCCATTTTTCCAGGTTAATTGGTATTTTTAAGCAAGCTTTTTGAAAATATTGCATAAAAACGAAGGCGTGAAGATATACGCATAAACAATCCCTTAAAAGTTTAAGCTAAAGAAAGAAAAAAAGCAAAATAATGCTAAGACATATTTCCACACAGGAATAATTATTCTCACATAAATTTAAGCCGAGAAAGCTACCCATCGCTATCGCTTCACGCACGTATATCGTTAGATTTCGAAGCTCTCTAATTTGCAAAGCTCGTTTTATTCGCTTTATTTGCTAAGCCCTTTTATGACTTTTAAATCTAATCTAATCTAATCTAGCTTCTAATAAAGTTCATGAAATGTTAATGCTAAAGTTGAAAGGCGTCAGTACCTTAAATTGTGAAAATTAATCGGACAGAGCCCATAGATTTAGGATAGTATAGAATTCAGCCTCAATACAATATTCCAATTGAACAGGAACCTGATGAAATACCTGGGAGTGAGTTGATTTTCAGGACAAGGGGAAACGGGACAATAATCTACAACGATTTGACTGTTTCGACGGTAAGCCTTGATTTCGATTCATCGCCTGGTGAAGTCCGTCTACAAAAACGGAAAGTTATGGTCACGCGGAATAAGAATCAGTCTAATTCGAAAACTCAACGTTTAAAATTAGTAAATTTTATTCTATAATCAAAAGAATGGTTCGAAGTATAGCTCTAAGTTGAAAGAACCACTTGTGTGATAGCTAATGTCAGGAAGATCCTAAGAACAAAAAAGGAGGAAAAGGAGGAGGAGTAAAAATTATTGATCCTGATATACGAGGTTTGTCCCAAAAGTATCGACGAAGTAAAGCTACACAGTTCGAGCGATCTCTAGCGGGTATTAATATAAACTTATCTTTTCAGGAAATCCCTCCGTGCTTTATTTTATTTCGAATTTATCTCGAGACGCTTTGCTTCGCAAACAGAGTACATAAATTTATATCGATATTTTTCATATTAGTGTGATTTATTTCTTGCTAGAATAGAAGACTTGATCAACAAATCTACATCAAGTTTTCCTTTAATCTCGGAAAGACTAGATTACAAACAATTGACAAGATAGAAGGTGAATAAGATATTAGAATAGATGTGTATGAGCAGAGCAAGAGTAGAAGTATGGAGGAATAAGATATAGAGAGGCCCTAAGCCCAAATTATGTTCGGAATCACCAAAATTCACGCATATTAACCCAAATTCACCAATAATTACTTAAAAATAATCATAAGTTGTATAAATGCGTGGGCGAGAATTAAGTAATCTGAACTATTGTCAATAAATGCTAGCTATAATTCCAGCACATGTTGTGTTTTGCTCCAATTAGTTACTTAACATTTAAGTGAAATTGTACGTAATAATTTTGATTGCTATTTTCGAATTTCAAGGCAGATATATGACGTCCAACAAAACATGTAAAAGTAATGCATTTTTCAGCTGTTACTAGTTGTGACTATAGTCTTCGTATTTTTGTATTTGTGGATATTAGGAAATATTTGTGGATATTGAAATTTCGATAGAATTTCGGATATCATTTTGCATATGACACGAATGGCAGGAACGAATAGAGCCGAGCGTTTAAACAGCTGATGATGGAAAAAAGTTAAGTTTAAAATTTCGGACGCTCACGTAAGTTTCTTGTACACGGATGGGCCTCTCTATATCTTATACCTCTATGAGTAAAAGATTGACACAAGCAATCTAAAGATGGCCGCACATTATTTTGCAGTGACTCTTGCTCTAATCGACATTGGAGCGCAATGGCATTTGAAAAGGTCAAGCGTGAGCGATTTGCGAGCGAATTGCGTTTTGAAATTGCTAAGGGGAAATTGGTAATGGGTTCTAAAAACGAAAATGTGAAGATGTCGATGAATCATGGGTTTCCGGCCGTCAATGGAAGAACAATGGAACAATGGAAGCATTCTGAAGAGCCAAGGCCAAATCAAAATCATGTCACTGTCGGAGCAAAATTGAAATGAGTTTTACTGTCTCGTTTTCATTATAAAGGTATTGTTACACCACGATCAAGCTCTGAAAGCTCAAACAAGCAGTAAAGTTTTGGAGTGTTTCAACACTACGTTGGAGTGTTGAAAAAATTGTGTAATTGTGAGAACAGCGCAAAACGGATTGATCAACCTTATACAGCAATATATGACAAAAAACCAAGGTGTGCAGCATCACCAGACTCCATATAGTCTCAACATAGCTCCTTTCCCACATTAAAAATGTCCCCCAAAAGACATCAGTTTGTTGGAATCGCGTTTTTTTAGTCACATTGGGACTCTACTTTGAAGGAACATACTTAACAGGTGAAAAAGCCAACACAAATGTGAATAGATGAAAGTGGGCTTGATATTTTTGGGACAAATTTCGTGGATCATCCTAGGATAGAGGGTCGATATTATACGCTTATCCTAGCATAGAAAGAGGATTATTTACTTAACCTACAAAACAGGGTATATCTTGCAGTATTAAATGAGCTCAAACAGTTGCATGAAAATTTCTGGAAATTCAACATTAACCAATAGCAAATCTAACTTGATTTCGAAATCGAACAAAATCTTCCTTGATTTCGATTCCTTGAAATCGAACGGTCCTGTGTAAGATCTCTACATTTGTATTCTAGTTAAAGAATGAAAACTCACATAAATGAATAAATTACACTCGACAGGACATTTTGGAAAGAACAACAATATGGGAAGTGTTTGATAGTCTGTTCGGAAATAGCAAATTCATTAATTGATTGATTTCTTAACTTTGACTTTTATATTTAGAAAGAAAGGTGGAAAGAGCTCAAGCTGGTTTCAAACACGCGCCCTTGCCGCTTCTCTTCTTCTGCCAGCTTGAGCTGTTTCCGCCTTTCTTTCTTAATATAAATTCACTTTCGAGTTATTCGACAAAGTTGATCTAAACTTCCGCACCTATGAGTCTTCGCTGAGTTAGCTAATGGTATAATGGTATAAGTCACTTACAACTGGTAAGTGAGAATGGATAAGTAGATCTACCAAAGCTTCTAGAAATTGACTTCTTACATTGTAGTTGTACATATTGTAAGGAATTACTTTCTAACTAAATGATTTTCCACCCTTTTTCAGAAATAAAGAATTAATGCGTACTGGAAATAAAAAATCTACACCTACTAATGGAAGCGAATTATGTACCACATAGCAGAAAATTTGCTCTTATTTCAATTTTCTTATCAATGATTCAAGGGAATTGATGCGGGAGATCCTATTGAGTCTATTAGATCCATTTTAAAGTTGTCTTTTAATTTATTTTCCTTATTGTTAAATTTGATTGCAAAAAGTGAAGTTAACTAGGAAATTTAAAGGTATATTCAAATAAAAATATTTAAGCCAAACAGATTCATGGAAATTCCCGAATTTCGCCATTGGACCTGCGATTTGCAAATCATTTTATAAATCTGTTGCCGATTGAACATTGTTACAACCGTTTGGTCGGTACAAGCTCAGTGTTATGACGGTCGAGGCAATTATTAAGACTGTCAATTTAAATTTATAAATAATAATAGCATTAATTATAATAATAAAAATAATTTATTTTGTGGTTAGGGGGTGAATGCTTTTTATGCCCAGAATGTCGGACTGGGAGTCCGACATTCTGGGCGTCCAAGACAACCTATTACCCCAACAAGACAACCTATTACCCCGACACACCGAGAACTAAGCCTGGAACTGCTTGTCACATTCCTTCGGGCTAAGCTTCTTGAGTTTTGCCTTGCGGTGCTTTAGGTAAGGGAAATAGTTTTACTGTTGCAGAGTTCCTCCATCGCCTCCACGCTGTCAAACGATCCACAATGCCCTTTTTATAGGAAGAACCATCTACACGTAATGTGACATGTATTTCAATTGTCTTCAGATGTCAATATCTTTTCCGTATTATTTTCGGCGAGAGAACGACAATTTTCTCGGAGAGATGCAAAAGAAGTCTGTCCATCTTTAGCATGTGAAGAAGAGACGGTGATACAGATCAAGTGACACCACGTTGCTGCGGTATCCAGGTATTATCTGCAAAGATCCTTGCTTCTGTATCTGTGTAGGCAGCATCCATTGACATTGGCGATCACAACCAATTTCACCAATTTCAAGTATTGCTCCCTATATATTTAACATCGTAAAATGACCCATCGTTTTTTGATTTTCATACTCTCAGCCAGGTCACTTTATTTGCTGATCGCATATTCGTATTTTTCCTCATGAGAAACATATGAAAGTATCAGACCCTGTCAGGACTTGCGCTTTGTCCAATGTCACGAGGAAGCCGACACTGAGAGAATACAACTCCAAAGGAGCGACTGATGACTGGCTTTTGAACTGACTGGTGTAATTCTAATTGTTGGTTTGAATTAATTGTGAGTAAACAACCAGCCGACAAATGCATACATGGCGGAGTCGACTGGTCTTGCTGCCATTGAACATTGAACTAGAGTACGAGATCAGGAAATTGACAATCGATACAAGTTCTACATTGCTTTCTAAATTAAGTAGAATTTTAGCTTTATATCCTTTATATCAGCCGTTGTTGAGCACTTTAATGTGGCACAAAATTGATCCCTTATCTCCATGGAAGAGACATTTCTCCATGGAAGTATGGCCATAACAGATTGCTCCACCATAGAGGCAATCGGAGAAATACGCGCAATCCAGCGTGCAAAGCTGCACCACTTTGACTCCACGGCAAAAATACATGTAACTGCGCTAGATGGACGGATATCCTAGAAGTGCTTGAACGTCGTTTTCAAGACCCAGAATATCAAGCGCGGCTTCTAAGGGACATTCTGACGGACCACAGCCTACCATTCGATACGAAGGTAAATTACTGTAGGATGATAGTTATATCACAGGATAGTTATATCACAGTGTCACACAGAGCTCCCTCTTTCGCACGGATCTGTGGAAAATCTGCTATGACGGACTATTGGGGCTTGAACTGTCGGATGTATCACGCTTGATGGGTTATGTTGTTGATGTTGCAGTGTCCCCTCGCTCAGAAGACCATGCACAACTTTGACTTAATATGTCAATACGGCGAATGACCGATTTGATTTCTCCTCGCGGTGACTAGGTCAAGTGATTATTGGAAAGTGATTATTTTGTCAAAGAAGCGAATTCTTTGAGTCGGTCAGGCATTTCATTATAGGGGAAGCGCTGGTCCAATCAAAATCGAAGATGGATTAGCTGGTGAATTGATCAACCTGAGGAGTTTTCCCAGCATGACAGGTAATTGCTGGCAAGACTGCAGTACGCATATCGGCGCTCACTCGGCTACAATGAGCTACAGGGAGGGCCACCTGTATGCACAGGACGGCTTCTAATGATCACTGTGCATTCTGTTTTATATTTGTGACACAGAAGAGAAAAAAACAAGGAAAATATCAGCAGGGAAGAGGGACAACACTCTCTGAACAACTGACAACAATCTTAAGAGCGTGGTATAAATGGAAGCTGAACTGTACATCTGATTCCGTGGAATCGTGAGGCTAATTTCTACTTGACCGAGCTCTTGAGCGGGCATGGATGTTCCCGGTCTGATTTGCGTGGGAATGATAGGTCACAATTTGCCAACTGCATGTTTTGCACAGGATAAGTGAATGACACGAGTTAAACATTATGTGTGTGCAAAAGATAGAGCAACTAGCGTTTTGACCACTGCAGCGAAATTGGAGAGCTATTCTTGAAAATCGTATACAGAATAAATGGAAAATGGATACATTTTCCTTTGACGGTCCTGGCAGTTAAAGGCGTACTAAAAGGTCAGGAGGCGTCGCGAGTGAAGAGATGTCTTCTCAATCACTCTTTTTTCCAGTTTCTCTTTCGTGCTAGAAAAGGAATGCTTTTTTCTGATGGCATATGCAAGCATAAATATACGATATCCACCACGAAGTAATGTGTCAAATGGTTCCAGGCTATGAGCTCAAGTTGACAGGAGAAGTGTTCAGCGGGTAGTATAGAAGCATTGTGCGTGTGGGAGTTCGTCACTCAGTGCGAATAAAGCCTATATATCTCTTCCACAAAAAAAAATCTTTTTCATTATAAAAGTTTCAATTTTGCAAGTATGCAGCTTAAGATTTTTATACGGCTTTACAAATTTAACTGGATTAATTTTCCTGAAAACGTTTGCTAGCTAAGGGTTTGAGTATCTAAAGATGTCTAGAATTATTATTAAAAATTGTTCAGGAGAGATGAGATTGTAAGGTAAAATCGGTGAAAAAATAAATGGCAGTAAAGATAAAAATTTGATTAAAAGTCTCAAAGGAGTTTTTGGGTGCTCAAGTATTAGGGAGTTCATCGTACTTTGAAATTTAGGCTCAAGCAAACACATTTGTCGCCAAAATATAAAAATTAATTTAAACAGGATATTAATGGAGAGGAGAGGAAATTAATTGGCTGGATAGATAATTTGGATAGGATTGCCTAATACGCGGTTGTAATTTTTGGAATTGTCACACAGTAGAATCAAAGTATAATTCAGTATTTATTGCTAACCTTTCATAAGGGCGATGTGAGAAAGCATTTACGCAGAAAGTAATTAAGACGTAAGCTCTGGTATATGACACATTGTATGTTCCTCGAGTAAAAGCAATGAAGCCTTCTTAGGATGAGGTGTAGCAAAAAACGTCGCATAACATTTTTGCACCGGAAAATGAATTAGGGTTTTGAATATAAAGTAAACATTGAAACGTTCATTACATTTAAAATTTTGTCCTTTCCAGGGTAATCAACATTCAAATAGCAAATATTTTTTCGCTAAATTAACTGTGATTAGAAAAATGCTGATCATAGTGAAATTTTGATTGGACATTGGAAATGTTAGAGAATAAGATAAATTTCCAACCGTTGTTACTTACCTTGAAAGTATTCCATTCCTCTTGAATGACATCGTAAACCGAAATGGTGTTCGCAAATGTAACAAAACACAGTGTTAACGCTACAGTCCTCATGATTGGTTACGAGAGATATCTGAGCGTCGCCTAGGTAGAGTATACTAATGAGAAATACTGTAGACCAAGTTCATAAAAGCTAACTTACTTAATTTAAATCAATTCAAACAAACTTATCAAAGATTCCTCGGCGAACTTGAGTATCTTTCACTTTAAAATGCCGCACTCAACTAAAATCTTATGCGTAGATCGCTTAGAAGAAACCTCCGTTTGGTTATAAGTTGCCAATCATTGATTTTTTTGTACCAAATATTTGACTGCAATTATGAAATTGTTTTTACTTCATTCCGATGGAAACAAATATTCAATATTAAATTTTTTCACGCCTGAAATTAATTGTTACTGTGGCTTAGAACTTGTTATCTTAGACAATTTTGACACTACAGCGGTCCCTGCCTTAAGGATGTAGTGGCACGAAATTCGGCACCGTAGTAGTTGAATGCTGCATTAGCATCAACGTTTATCAAATAATCGAACTAACGTTGAAAAAAAAACACTTAGAAAAAGTTAATTGACCATCTGAAGATGATTTTGTTGATATTCTTTAGTATCTTATGCAATTCCAAAGGGTTGACTTGGCTAATTTTAGCCTTTTTTTCATATTCATCGGACATATTTTGTATAAATCCTAATCATGATTTGGGTAATTTCCTGAAAAGAAGGTTGGTAGAATGACATTTTTATGGATTTCAAAGTAAACTTGGAAGGCTTTAAATGCATCTAAATTTCCGGAGGCAAATAATCAGAAATTAATTAGATATTGAAAAACATTTGGTCGCAAGTTGTTGGTACGCTAAATGAGAATACGTTGTAGATTATAGGCTATCGATAATAACACTCAAAAGAAGTATGTGGATGCGTTGATTGCGCATAAATTTCAACGTGTGTAATCAACTAATAAACACTGATCAAACCTAGAAAGCGAAACAACAGCGATAATGTTGGAATTGTTTTAAGAACGTCCTTGGAACAATGACAGAAGCTAAATTTAGTAACGTTGGCTTATGAGCGCCATCAAGCAAGCCTGATGAAGTTTGTGGTTTTCTATTTTGTTCTTGTATGAAAGGACCAAATGCCTCACTGGATAGTTGATTGATAAGTGATAACCGTGTTTGGTGATTGGATTTGATCTCTACTAATGTAGATAATGTAAAATACTATTACAATACTATCCGTTACTGTAAACATATCTGTTTTTTTATAAAGTTTAGAAGGAAAGAAGAAAATAAACGCGTTAAAAAGGGAAAAATTTCCGCTGTATGTGCTCAACAACAGAAACAACAGGGGTTTTTTGAAGGCATAGATTTTTAAAATGAAATAAAGTGCAGAAAAATTGTGTCCTATAGGGAATAATTCAGAAGAGGTAACTCACAAGTTCCCCTGCCGACCAGTTCACACGTCCAAAACGAGACATTATGCGCTCATTAAATTCTTCTTTCAATAAGTCGATGATTGCACTAGATGTATGGCAATCCTGTTGAAACCAGAGGTCGGAGTCGAGTCGGAGGCGAGGGAGGCGAGGGAGTCGAGGCGAGTCAAACATCGATCACAGCTCTTCAGCGGTCACCATAGACTGTAATGTTATTCCCAGCAGCATTTTCGCGTAAATATGGACATATGATTCCGCGGGCCTATAAAGCACTAGGCATGTAATTCTGCGAATGTAACGGTGTTCTACTTAAATGCAAAAGTTTTGTTTATTGGCGTAGCCATGTAACTAGACATGAGTCACATTGTGAAATAAAATTTTCTTATGATATTTCAGTTTTGCAGCAACTTGTTCTTGGGTAAACCGAATCTACGCCGTACAATTCCTTCATGAGTTGGATTTTCTAAGCCTGCAAATCAAGATATTTCTTCTTCTTATCTTATATAACATTATGGAAAATCTTCCACAATATAAATGGGAATACGTTTAATTATTGAACACAAATCCGCATGGACTCACTTGGGTGTTCATCGATGCTACGCTCTATAGCTTCTATGGTTTCTTCATTATGCAATTACGTCACATGTGTTGCACGAGAGGGTGATTCCTTCCAGACGCTAAGACCCACCTTAAACCTAAGAAATAGATTAAATCGGTTTGGGTTATTTTAAAACAATAATAGATGCAAATAGCATTTGCATAACGTCTCTGGGATAGATGTAGACGCTCATGCGTGCCATAAACACCCCAATTAAAGGATTTAAACCAGACGTAGAAAAATGAAATATGATAATTTAGACCTAACTAGATATATATGAATACGTATAAATAGATATACTTAAGTTATTATATTGTCAGTCTTAGGAGTAGGTAAAACATTCAAGTAAATTCATTTGCAAAATAATCCGGACGTTTTTTTTTCGTCTTTCTTTCGGCACTCTAAAAGTCCTCGCACGTTACTGGCACAGTCGGTTGTTCAACAATTAAGGATTTTTACACGAATTAAGCTTACTCAAAGAAGATGGCGTTTGCACGTGATCTGCTGGAAGCCCCACCGAATCTTATTGAGAAATCCGGAAATGAACAAATAACGAACGAGAGAACAAAATAATGGATTTTAAAACGATGTCTTCATCCATTAGCTCTCTTCCTAATTTTTTCAGGTGATCAACATGATGTTTATCCGTACATCAACTCAATTCACACGATTGAAGAGAACATCAAAGCTTTTCCAGCAGCTCATATACAACTCATTGAGCATCAAATTGTTAGTAAGCTAATTGGGAAACCAAAAGAAAAGGAAAGAAAAAACACAGTGAGGAAAGCGCTTCTACTACACTTCGATGAATCAGAAACGGAAATTCAGAAATCCAGCTAATGGAAAAAATACCCTAAGCTCGCTTCACAATTTCATTATTATCTAAGTAAGAACTTAAATCTAGTTTGCAATAAAATTAAAACAAATGGAGCATATATATCTGAGCAAGCTAAGAATGAGATCGAACCGAGACGTAAAATTGTGAAAAATGTGTACATTGTGTCCAGAACCCATTAGGGGTGTGCTCCGTGCCCATAAAGCTGACAGTTTAGATGACGCGCATCAGTGTTAGTGAACGAGGGATATTTACATTTCGGTTCCCAAAACCTAGCCAAGCATATTACTAAAATGTTTTCAATAAGACTTCCCAAAACCGTTTTCATAGCCCGGAACAAACTCAATTGAATATTCGGCCAAAATCAGGAAATTATTATCAGAAACCAAAAAGTCGAAATTTAAGGCACAATGATATTTTATTTCCAAGCGACATTTCAATGAATGCAGCCGTCCCTTCAGGCTCTTCTTTACATATTAGTAACGAAAGTTTTCGGTTTCTAGCCTCGGAAAACTCCCAATACTTCAAGTAACTATCAATAGGGATGTTATTCAGCTATCTATCATTCAGGTAAATCCAAATGCACTTATTAGAATACGCTGAAGTAAATTTTTGAAGTTTTCAAAATAATTGGGACGTTTTCTTTTTTCCTTATTTCTTTCGATACTCTAAAAGTCGTTGCCCGTAACTACGCACTGTATGGCGTCTGGATGGATGCGTATTTTAAGTGAGAGTAAACGTCGCGATGCATAAACAATTTCCATACATACACAGAAATTCACCCTGGCAATAAACAGTTTTCAAAAGAAGACAGTTACTCACTTATTTTATAAATCGAGTTTCCAAGAAAATTTTCATACTAAGAATACGATGAAAAACAGCCACTAACTTAAATAACTTAACTGTAGAAAATAAGTTCTCCATTTCAAGAATTGATCAAGAATATCTTGGGGAAATAAGCAAATCGCCAATATTTTACAAGCACCGATTTAGCTAAACGTCTTAATCAAATCGAGCTAAAACATGAAGGCTTGAAAAATCTGTTATTCAGAATTCCATCCCACCTCAAAAATGCAATGGGTATTTTTCAAAAATAAATGAACAACATTTAACACAAATATTTCATTACAATTTGCGTTCTACGAGCTATGATCAAAAAATATGATGAATAATTTTTTGTTAAAAAAAGTAATACGCTTACATAGAATCTGATTTAATATCCTTCAAAGTACTGTCCTTGTCTAGCAATGCACTTATTAAAACGTTGACTCCATGTCTGGAAGCATTTCTGGAAGGCATCTTTCGGAAGGGCTTTCAGCTGCTCGGTCGTCGCCTTCTCAATGTTAGTATTGGTATCAAAATCGATTTCCTTTTTCCACAGTTTTAATTTTTGAGAAGAGCCAGAAGTCGCATGGTGCTAAATCCGGTGAGTATGGCGGATGTGGACAGACAAGAACATTTTTTCTGCGAAAAACACACGAATGAGAAGCGAGTATTGACACGGCGCATTGTCGTGGTGAAGAAGGAAGTCATTGGCCCATTTTTCCTGCCGCTTTCTTCGTATGTTATTTGGCAAACGTTGCAGTACGCCCTTATAAAATTCAGAGTTTACAGTTGTGCCCCTTGGAACGAAATATGATCGCACTACGTAAGAAAACAATGAGCATGACCTTGATGTTGGATTTTGACTGACGTTCCTTTTTAGGGCGAGGAGATCCACTGATTTTCCATGGGGAACTCTGCATTTTGTTCGCAGGGTTATAGCCTTTCATCTTTCTTCAACATTTCATTAGCTTCTTTGGCATTCTCTTGCAACTTAAAACAAAACTTAATGTTAATGCGTTGTTCAAAATCCATGTTGCTCGACAGACATGATAAACTCAACCTCACTCTAGTTGGTCTGGTAGCTGACTGACAAGTTCGAACGTGTTACAACTTGTCCCTTCCTGTCCCAGCTGATCAAGCTACTGGACAAATTGCAGCACGCTACTGGACAATTACAGCATAATACATCATATATAACATATTTTTGATCACACCTCGTATGTATGGATGGCATTCAAATTTTTAGTACATCACTGCAAGAGCACGAAATAGACTTTGGAAAAATCTTAATTGCGTTTTGAGATGAAATTGTAAAAATTCTGCTCAGTCATACACATTTTTGGCCAAAAAATTCTGAGTTTTAAGGTAACGTGATTACTGCTGCAAATATTAAGCCAAATTCAGAAAAAATAAAGACCATTTTAAAATTTCCAATACCTATAATAACTTAGCAGATAAAAGAGTTTCTTTCGCCTGATCGGATTCTCTCGGAAATCGATTAGAGATTGACCCAAAATAGCTTAGCTCATAACCTTAAGAGCACAGAAAGCTTCCAAAATCATTGTTTCTGATAAAGATTAACTCGAATCTTTCAATAAATTTAAAGGTTGTATTACTAATGGAATTTTGGCGGATTTTTCGAAGCATTTTGTTTAATCAAAGACGGTTTTCAATGTGAGATTTTCAATTCAGGTTTTCAATTCAATTCAAATAAAACACCTGTAGCTTTCGCATATTGAATTCTCAATTAATCCAGACAAACTTTGATTGAAAAGGAACTTTTTGCTATGAAATGATCAACAAAATATTTCCCTCCTTACTTGAGTGGTCGACACTTTGCTCTTCTCACGGATCATAAACCGTTGTAATATGTAGATAATAAAAAGAAAGTTAACGAAAAATTACAAAATCGTTAACTTAAACTTATAATCTCTCACATAAAGGGTAAAGGAATCAGCAAGCAGATGTCCTTTCAAAAATAAAATTGGTAAATAATATTTATAATGATTGTTATATTTATAATATGAAAATGAAACTATTCTTGTACGTTGTATAGCACAGCCAGAGGGAATAATTAAAATTATATTTATATTTCTGAAACACCAATTTATTTCTTCACCATTGAACACTGCATCTTAATTTTCAAGAGTTTGTACCATCAACAATGAAATATATACAAAATAAACACATGGCCAAACTTAACGATAATGATCCACTTTCTAATTTAAGAAATCATACTTATGATGCAAGAAGAGTAATTCTAACAAAAAGTTTTCCATAGTGCAAGCGACAAATTACATAAATGGCATTCATTATTGCAATGATGTAGAAATCGACGAATCCATCAAGGGATTGAAGAAGTGTATCTAGATCTAAGGGACAAATATTAAAATACTTTCCGAACCCGAAATTTCGCATTAAAAAATGATATAAATACTTTTACAATATGCAAGTAATTAAAGTATGAAAGAAATCCTGCTAAGCTTCGAGCAGATTCTTCTTAAAAATCCACCATATCCAGATACTTAACCACATATTTGGTTCAGAGACAAAAATTCACCATAAACGAGGGTGGTCTGAAAAGTTTCCGAACACAACGTAAAGATGGCGGCACACGTCAAAAATAACAAGTGAATGTCGTTATGTAACCTTTGACAGTTACTTACCAAAGTTACAGCCACTTTGGACAAGCAGTTTTTCGTTGATAGTCGTTTGAGTGAGTCGATGTTAGTATTTTTGGGAAAATGGAAAAGATTGAATATAGAGCTGTTATTAAATTTTTGTTTTTGAAAGGCAATATGCCGCCGCTAATCAAAGATGAGTTGGACTCTATCTATTGGAACTCTTCACCATCATTTACCACAGTGGAATTTTGGGTAGCTGAATTTAAACGCGGCCATGAGAGCTTGGGAGATGATGAACTTTCGCAACGTCCAAAAACTGCGACTACTGACGATAATATTGCTAAATGTTACTGAATGGTTCTGGACGACCGCAGAATTAAAGTGAGAGAGGTAACAGAGGTTATGAAAATGTTCAAAGAACGCGTTTGTCACAAATTAAATCAATATTTAAACATGAGAAACCTGTCCTCGCGTTGGGTGCCGCGTTTGCTTACGTTAGATGAAAAACGTGTTCGAATGAACGTTTCCAACGCTCAGTTGTTCAGTTTAGGTGGAATAAATCAACATTTTTGTGCCAACTAATTACTGTAGATGAAACTTGGATACATCATTATACCCGCGGAACAAAAATACAGTCAAAACGGTGGACCGCAAAGGGAGAACCGGAACCGAATAAAGCAAAAGGTTTTTTCGGCTGGATAAGTGATGGGGACTGTTTTTTGGGATAATCATGAAGTTATCTAAATTGATTATCGTCAGAAAGAAAAAACCATTACAGGAGCATACTACGCTCCTTACTTGCCAGGCTAATGGCAGAAATTGTTGAAAACCACTACATTTTCAGAAATAGAAAATTCTGTTTCACCAAGAAATAGCGCCTTGCCATGGCGGAAATCCACTAATTCCAGAGTGAACCACTTAACCATCATACCACCACATTGACCACCATATTCACCAGATTTAGCCCAAGCGACTTCTTATTTTCCCTCATTGAAAAGCTGCGCTCGGTGTCCAGACATGATCATCACATGAGGAGGCAATCACTTTCGTGAACAATTATTTTACAGTGAAAAACGCCGAGTACTATTTGGATGGGTTGAAAAGATGGGAGAAGTGTGAACAGTTACAAGTAGACTATGTGGAAGTTTCAAAAACTATTTTGTTATTCATCAATATCTATTTTGTCCACTTCAAACTAATCCCCATCACTCGAAGCACTTCAAAAAATCGTTTATGATCTCGTTCAGCTCCTTCAATGTTTTCTTAATCTCCCCAATAGTGGCGTAGCGTCATCTTTTCATGGGCCTCTTCAGTTTCTAGGTCAATAAGAGGTCACAGAGGCCAAGATCTAAGAAACATGATGGCTGCGGCATCCTAGTCAGTTGTTTTTGGCCAAAATTTTGCCCACAAGCTACGGTGTGTTAGCAGGGTCGTTATCATGTTACAATAGCTAATTTTTAATCGTCCGCTATTTCGAACATTCCTGCTGGATTGCTTCACACAAATTAAACATTACTTGCAGTTAATATTCCTATTGACTGGTCAACCCTGTGGCAAAAACTCATGAAGCATCATGCCCCTGATACCTACGAAAACTTTAAGCAAAACCTTCAAATTCGACAGAATTGGCGCACTTTTAACAGTCTTGGTTCGTACAGCAGCTTTCCTTGGTTCGTGGAGCCATGGTTTCCACGTCATAGCCATAATCCCATGATTCATCATATCATTTATCATAGGTATAGGTTAAAGAACTATCTTGAACAATTTCACACCGTTTACAGCTCGTTAGAAATGTTAATGCTATGTTGATTTTGGTCGAAATTGAGTAAATTTGGTATTTCGCGGCGACCCGTCTCAACCACAAACTATTGGTAAAAATCAAGTGGCACATGGCAATCGATATTTTTAGGTCTTAAGCAACTTCTCTAACGGTGCTTCGACGATTGACCAATAGTATTTCGTTTTTGAAGCGAAGCTTCTAATGCGACTTCCAATAAGGTTGCGTTAAACGTTCAACGCTCCTGGGGAGGGGGAGTAGAAAAAGACAGAGCGAGAGTGAATGCGTGGCACTCGAACGCATGCGCGTGGTATACCTGTTACAGGCCAGCGCGAGCGTTACCAACGAGTAGCGTCCAATATTCCAACGCAAGAGGGAGAGAGAAAGAAAGATACACAAAGGTAGAAAGTAGGAGAGAGAAAGGCACTGATCGAGAAAAAATTAACAGCAGAAACCGGTGGATTACTGAAACGTTTGACAATCGTCCTTGGGCAGTATTACATCATAACGACCAACATTGAAGTTGCTGATGGATTGGCCAACGGCGCCATGGGAAAATTGGACCACATCGAAAGAAATGATAACGGGAAAGTTACTCGGGTATGGTTGATATTTCCGAATTGTGAAAGAACTGGAGTGAAAGCACGGGTCGTGGCACGTCCATTTATGATCGCTAGTAATCTCAATCCTTTAGCTGTCCCGATTGGTCAACGAAATGCTACAATCTATCTTAATAGAAAAAGAAGTATCTCAGCCAAGGGAAATCATTTTCCACTAGCACCAGCCTGTGGATTGACGATTCATAAGTCGCAAGGGGGAACTTTCAATGAGGTGGTTTATTATTATGAAAAAAATCAATCTCAACAGTTGGTTTACGTTGCCATGTTGAGAGCGGTTTCAATTAAAGGATTGTATATTATCACAGCCAACAAACATATTATTATTATTATTATTATTATTACAATATTATTATTATTATTATTATTGTACTGGGGTCCACTTGTTGGAATTTACCATAGGCCAGGACTCGGCCCTTAGCTCCCTATGTGTAGTACTATTGTTTACAGATTGTCAATCCTGTCGTCCTACAGAAGCCAAGGAGTTCTCCCAGCTCTGTGGTCGCCAAGTGTTCCAATTCTGTTGCGCCAGTACATCTCAGCCAAGTAAGGCGTTTGTTGGCCAGACTCGGGCAATCTAGGAGGAAGTGTTCTGTACTTTCTTCCTCCTCGCCGCAAGCTCGGCAGTGTCATCCGTTCGGATTCCTATTCGTTTGGCGTGTTGATCTATTAATACTGCCACCAATGTTCTAACGCCATTTCGGTTTTTCCCGAGGAGTTGTTTTGTCCTCATTTGATTAGGGTGAGGCCAAGAAGCTCGGCTTATCCTGCAGTAGTTCCTGTCATTCCAAGCTGTATCTGTTTCTTTCCAGAGGATTTCGTCTAGTTCCCTTTTTACCGTTGCTAGTGGTACTTTAATTGTGTCTATTCTAGTGGCATTTTGGTCAGCTGATCCAGCTCTCACTAGTTCATCGGCTCTTTCGTTTCCCTCTACACCACTGTGTCCAGGCACTCATGTCAGTTTTACATTTACTCGGTTTGTTGCGGCTTTGAGAGCCTGCCTATAATTCTGCACCAGTTGTGAAACTACGCGGTTAGAGGCAAGTGCCTGCAGTGCCGACTTACTGTCCGAGAGTATTTGTATACTTCCATCAAGGTTGTTTGTTGCCGTTTCTATAGCCGCTTTTATTGAAAACACTTCCGACTGGAAAACTGTGGTGTGGCTCTCCAGTTTATAACTTCGGTTGTTACGGGTGATCTGGAAAAAAGATTCCGGCGCTGCTTCCCTCATCCGTTTCGGAACCATCGGTGTAGATCATAATCTCACTTCCAGATGTGAAATCCTGCACCGTTTTCCACGCTTCTCTGGTCGGAATGTTGATTTTGTATGGAATTGTTGTGTCCAATATTGGTTGAATTCTATCCAGCTCCCTTTTACTTGACGGGGCCATTCTCTCCATTTTTTTTCAAAATGCATACGTACCCCGTTTGAGTGTGGTTAGATAACCCATATGTGGATTTTAATCTGATGCTCGCAAGTGATGCCTCTCTGGAGATGAATTTGTCGAGTGGCCAAACAACAAACAACAAACATAACAAATTTTACCATGGAAACGGGAGTAACGACCGCTCGTGTGTCGCTTTGCCTAATGAGATGATGAAATTGGGTCTAAATCCAATTTGCACCTTGGATGAAGAACTTTGTAAATTTATCAACTCGAAAAGAAGCTTATCAATCGTAGCATTCAATTGTCAAAGTGTTCGTGCACGCGCCAATGATTTGACGGATAGAGTTCTTGAAAAAGCGCACATTTGGAAGTTATCAGAAACGCTTATAGACGATAATGAACCTCCAGTTCTCATACCAAATTTTGATTTCATTGTAAGATTTCAAGGTAATGAAATTCGGAATGCAGGGGTTGCTATCTATCACAATCAGAAAAATAGATGTCATATTGTTACTCCACATTTAGATATAAAAGCTTCTTACTCAGGTGTTCCTGATGTGACAATTTCAACGTGAAAAAGAATTGGAGACATATGTGCTGTAGAGTGCATAGTCAACCACAGCGAAAATAATCCGAAGAAATTGATTCTAATTGCCATTCATATTTCACCAAATGCAGCCATGAGGGATATTAAATTATTTATTGCAAAATCTTTATTGCCACTATCAACTGCAGGTTCGCAAGCTCTGGCAGACGTTACTGGTGAAGAAATTGATTATTCTGAGCGGCCTCTGATCCTTGAAGGAGATTTCTCTGAAGCTGAAACTTTTTTAACCTTCTTTAAAGAAAAATTTGGATTGGAAATGATAAATGGTAGGAATGATCCAACAACCAAAGGGGGAACTGCCATTGGTGCAATTTTTGCAAGAAATATTGTGAAAATAGAATTGGAACATTTCGTATCTTACTTTAGTTGTCATAATCCCATTGTAAATGTTATAGATTTGGATATTTCTCCACTCGAAAATGATAATTAAAAGATGCGATCAATTGTGAATTGTAAGCAGTGTGAACAAAGTTTGTCTTAAAGAAACAATATGAGTTCACTAAAAATCAATTTCTACTCCTTCCTATTTTCATTTCCACATTAGGAAGTTTTACTTCTTCCGCGCGGAGGGACTCCACGCACTATTTTTTTTACTTCACTTGATCAATGTTTACGTCTTCACATTTTCAACGTCATGGACATTTCTCGGACTTCGGAGAAACATGTCGTACCATTCATAAACTGTTTTGATTCAAGGTAGCTTCATAATATACGACAGTTAAAACTTGGAATGCGTCTACGAATTTACAGTTGTTCTTCACACAAACTTGATACAGATTTTTCGATCCATTTGTTGGAATAACCAAAAAGACAAAAAGGCCAACGAATAAACAAATAAGACTAAAATAGCTGTCAAAAATTGACTGTAGATTCAAAATAGAACTTGTCGGCATAAGTGACGGATATGAGTACCAAAACAACGCTATGAAAATTTCGAAAATCAATTTATGAAGCCCTTGAAAATTCAAAATTCGCGGTAGCATTCAAACAGACTTCGTCTAGATAGTAGATCTGGCGAAAAATTATAATAAAAAATACGTTCAATTAGAAATAATGGTACATAAATTTGAGTGTTCAGGTTTCTTATTAGTTTTTTTCATTAGTTCCATTTTGATAGTAATTAAAGATAGTTTGTTTAAATAAATTTGATACATAAATTTTTTGAAGTAACTTTTGAAACGTCCAAGAGTAGGAAAACTTCTCGATCTGTTGAGAAACAGGAAACAGGAAGAGTTGTGCTAAAACTATTATTTCTATTTTAGCAATAATTAACATCATACTTAACGTAATTAACATCATAACTTTAGTTTGCTAATAGATCAAATTAATTTCTTTTAGTAAAAAATTGAAAAAGAAATTGTTCAGAATACTTTCAAAACGCACCGAAACGCAAATATTTTCTCGATCGCAGGCGAAATTGTAGTCCTTTCAGATTTTTTACTATACGAATTTAAGTAGAGCACGACGCAACGGATGCAATGAAGAATATGAACAGCGCATTTGGGACTGATAGAGTTAGCGGACGAACCACTCGGCGGTGGTTCGAAAAAATTTCGAATTTCGACCTTGGAAGTGAGCCACGTGGACACCGAGGACAATCGATCGATAACGACAAGCTGCCTGCATTAGTGGAGTCTGACCCCCGCCAAACCATAAGGGATCTTGCTGAGAAATTAGGCGTTCACAATGGGACAGTTTGTCGCCGTTTGCAACAACTTGGAAAAGTGAAAAAGCTTGACAAATGGGTTCCGCATGATCTTACGGAGCAAGACATGACGAGTCCAATGGAGATTTCAAGTTCTCTTCTCTCCCGCAACAAAAAGGAACCGTTCTCACACTGAAAAGTAACATGCGATGAAAAGTGAATTTTATAAGTGGATTTATATTTTATGGTAACTGTTTTGTGGTCTGTAGGTGGTGTTATCCACTATTCGTTCCTGCAATCCGGCGAAACCATCAATGCTGAGAAGTACCGTGCTTAATTTAATGAAATACATCAGAAATTAATAGTCCAATGACCTAGGCTTCACAACAAGGACCTCATGTATGGAGAACAACGGTCCAAAAATTAAAGGAGTTGTGCTATGAGACTCTTCGTCACCCTCTATATTCACCAGACCTCTCACCAACAGATTACAATTTCTTTAAACATTTCGTCACTTTTTGTCTGGAAAAAGGTTTGATAATGAAGCTGGTGTCAAAAATTCCTTCGAGGAGTTTCTTCAAACCAGAAACTCGGAATTCTACAAAGCTGGAATAAATGTACTTGGATCTCGTTGGCAACAGTGTGTTGCATCTATTGGTACCTATTTTGATTAAATCAAATGTCTTATAAAAAGTTACAGCTGTTTAAAAATTTATTACTAAATCGGCCATTTCATCTGCAGCAAGCTCATATTTACCCAAATAACAATTTTGTGATTTAAAATTCTAATGAAGAAAACTGTTGCCTAGTAGATGTTATTTCAAATGTATGCGGCCATTTGGTGGAGTTTCCAAAAAGTCCAAAAAATAAATGAAGTAGTAAAGAAGAAAAGACATTCTTTTACTTAGCAAACTTTCAGGAGGGAAGTAATAAATTTAGCCTATGTCCATAACAGAGATGTGCTTAACAAATCAATGGGTGTGGCGCCATTTGTTTAAGCTTTAAATGAAAACCGTTGTGATTTCAACCATTTTCATGTTTTATACACAACTCGGCGCTATTCGGTTGCTCAGTGCTTTCGTTATGTTCCTTGCTGAAGGCACCTCTAATACAGCCAAATCTTAAAATGTTTTACCAAACCAATATTTTTCTGAATTGTGTTCAAAATTGAGCAGTTGACGAACCTCTCGATTTCTGGCCTTCCTATGATGCACCCTGTTGTGAAAGGTCGCGAGAATGTATGTTGCGAGACAGCATCGCGGATCTTAAACAGAATGGAGTGATGGTTACTGGCTGACTAGACGTCTTATAATCTCTCATTATGCAAATTGCGCGCAAAGAACTCCGAGACGAATGTTACATACATTTCCATTTCTAGGATTTTTCACGGAGTTTCACTTGAGACACGCCTCATTCGATTGTTTTAGCATAGTGTAATAACGTCGTAGTTTAGCTATGGTTTTAGCATTGAAGTCTTTCAAACGATCATGACTTATATATTTTACGATGAACCATGTTAAAAAAAAAGAAGAAAACACTCGAAGTAATTTAAATCAACCGACTTTATTGATTACCAGTGTATATACAAGGGCCGGCTGAAAAGTTATGAGCCTAGGGTACCCCCACTACTGCTAATTACGTGAGTGATAAGTTACTAGTTGCGTAACATCTAATGAGTATAAGTTAATGAAATTACATTTATTATGCGATTAAAAAAATATTTATTTATGGGTTAAACCACCTCTTTTTACAATCACGTTATAAATCAGACTAACTTATACTAATTACAATTTCGTATAAAGTAAATTCTGCTGATCAGGTAAACTTGCATTAATTGCAAGTATCGAAGCAATTGAGGAAGTACGCCAGCCATGGTGTCAGCAATATTTATTTGGCGCATGCAGGTAAATATGCGCGCTCAGGTGTTAACTTCGCCCGCCTTAAATACAGATGTCCTCATCTGTTTAGAAAAATTGATTATCGTAAAATCTCCGGTGCATCGCTGCGAATGATGTTATTGGTTGGTCCAGAATCGGACCTTGTGGTAAGTTGTGCCTTGATTTCTCGTCTGCAGGACTCTGCGTTGTTGCCCGAGGTTCATTGATCACAATTGCTCTGCTACGACCTCTAAATATTATAACTGCTGCCAGGATGATGAAGAGGCAGGCGGTGACTCCGTAGGATACCAACTCATTCGTTGAGTTTTCGTTTCTCAGGAGCTCGATCTCACTGGTATTATTAATTTGGAGTTGATGGACCATTTCCAAAGATAGTATTTGGCGGTATTGCTTCTCCATTGGGGTTGGTTGTAGAATGTCTGGTAATGCATTGATGCTGGATACTTCTTTAGCTGTAAATATACGCTCATTAATTTTGATTGTGGGATTATTAAATTTTATCACCAATGTTCCGTTGAGGACACTAGGGACGTCGTCTATTTCTACGGTTCCTTAGTATTCGTTGATGATAAGGACGCCGGGAGTGACTTCTTCGATCTTCGGTATATGTTGGACGTTAACTCTGTTGCAAATTGACCTGAAGCTTTTGAGAATGTTGGGAATGAAAGTTGAGTTACTTATATCTAACAATTTTGTTTGATCGCATATTGAGAGATTTTTGTATTGGTTACAATCTTTAATGACGCTAAGAAATTGGTCATGATTTCGTAAAAGAGAGTTAGGTGCGATTTCTATTACAATATCTTTCTTTTTTACAGGTTTTATAATTATTCTTTCAAATGTTTCTTCAGTAGTTATTGGTACGTTAACAATGTAGAGTAAAGATATGTCGTTTGTAATTACTTTTACGTTTGAGAGTTCTAAAGCTTCTTTTGTGGTATTATATGGCAATTTTTCTTAACAAACATGTTCGTAACTAATTTAATTTCCTTTTTAGATAGCACAACTGTGTTAATTATGTTTCTTTTAGCTACATTAACAGTGTATTCGATATTTATTAATTCTTCCTTAATGAGCCTGAGTTTGTATTGGATGCTAGATATAAAGTCAAATATATATTTTGTGTCATTTCTTGACACAGCAATAACGACTTGTTTGTTATTGCTATTTAAAACGTTGTAAATTTTATCGTTTATAGTTACAAAACCCTCATGGTCCGGATTTCCCGCGACCCATTTGCACGCGGAACCTATAAAATTCAAAGAGCGTCTGACTATTCTGGGTTTCATGCTCTCCAACAGATCCTGAGCTTGTTGTAATTCGTGTGCGAGATAGGGCTTCAAGGGATTGCCATGGGGAATGTCTCTCTCGATTATCGATGTCAGTTCGATGGTTGCTTGTTCGTATCGTCCTAAGTCGAAGTCATGTATTATCTTGAAATTTCCAGTTTTAATTTTTGCGTATCCAGAATTAAGGGTGATTATTTGGGACTTGGATATTCCAGAACTTGTACTTTACAGTACGCCATTCGACCATTCGGAGAAGATATCTGAAAAGAAGATCAACTTCTTATATTAATTTTATGGATAGTTTTTCCTGACTGTGTTATTACTGTAGTATTTCTATTTTCCTGAACGATTTCTTGTTGATATCATGGTGTCAATTTTGAACCTACTCGTTTGTTTTTCTTTACGTAAATAACTTGTCCTATGTCATAGTTCCTGAGTCAAAGGAGTAGGATTGAAATGTGGATTAGCAGGGTGTCTGTCATATTTGTTCTTTTTACAGACCACGCATCGGTTTATCAGATTTTTAATCTTGGAGGACATCTTCGGGAAATAGAAGTTTTCAAGCAGTTGGAGCCTATTCTCGTCGGCATTGCGGTGGGCTCTGCGATGTATTTGCAGAATCCTGCTCCCTTGCTCAATTTCGCTCGTTAAGTCTTGAACAATTCTTTGAGTAAATCTTATCCTGTAACCTTGAAAGTGAAAAGGATATACTTTCTGAACTTCACCAATGACCGTCTCTTCGGTAAACAGCCCATTGATCGTGTTTGGGTTAAGATATGTTTTAAAGATGTCGATGATATCTTGTTCGTTGTAGATACGTTTGATGAAGACATGTCTGGTGTAATTGTTGAAAGGATTGAGGATCTGATAGCTATCCTCGTCGCCTATCTTGAGAACCAATTGATTTCTGAATGCATTCAATGGCACTTCGACCGTTGGGATTAAGTTGTGAGAGGAACTTTCGTCACTATTCTCTTTTGGAGTCATAGAGTGAATGGCAGCTATCTGAGATGGTCTTGATAAAGAATCCGCTACTACGTTACTTTTGCCTGGTTTGTAATGCAATTCATAGTTGTTTTCCTCTAGAATCGCTTTCCATCTCTTCATATTTGAATTGGTGTTTTTACTGGACAGAGCATAAGTCAAGGGCTGATGGTCAGTGAATATCCTGAGCTTGCGGGATCCATAGAGGAAATTTCTTAGAAAAGTCAGTGCCCAGATGATAGCGAGCATCTCTTTCTCGTTTCTAGCGTAGTTCTCTTCTGTACTGCTAAGTGTTCTTGACAGAAACGTTATTGGTCTCCCGTCTTGTAACAGTACAGCACCAATTGCGTAATTTGAAGCATCGGTGGTGAGCTGAAACCCTTTTTCAAAGTTTGGATGCCTTAACACAATTTCATCAGACACAAGGGATCTTTTTAGTTTGTTGAATGCGTCCAAAGCTGCGTCATTGAGGTGTATTAGTTTATTCTTAGAAAGTGTTTTGGACACTCGTCCGTCTTCCACTCTGAGAAAGGATGTCAGGGGTTTAGCCAAACGAGCGAAGTCTCGAATGAAGTGGCGATAGTACCCTGACATACCAAGGAATGATCTGAGGTCCTTCAAAGTTTTAAGAAGGATTCATTTCCATTATGGCTTGGACCTTTTTAGGATTGGTTTTAATCCCGTCTTTTCCGATTACGTATCCGAGAAATTCAACCTCTTCTTGGAGAAACTCACACTTATCCAGTTGAATTTTTAGATTCGCCTTCTCCAAGGTCTGGAAAACTTCAGTTAAATTCTGGAAATGTTCTTGTTCATCCTTCCCAAATTCACTATGTCATCAATGTAAACGTAGCAATGTTTACCAATATGTTCCCTTAAGATATCGTCAAGAGCACTTTGGAAAATAGAAGGCGCATTCTTTAGCCCGAACGATAGGCGAGTAAACTCGAATGTTTATTGAGAATGCGGTCTTCTCGATATCTGATTCCTTCAAAGGGATTTGATGAAATGCACTATTCAGGTCGACAATAGTGAAGAAGGAGTTTTTCCCTAAATTGGCTAGAACTTCTACGATTTCCGGGATAGGGTATCTGTCTGGTATAGTAATTGAGTTCAGTTTCCTATCGTCCATGACCATTCTATATTTGTTCTCGCCAGAAGCATCTGCCTTTTTTGGCACAATCCATACTGGGGAATTGTAGGGAGAACGAGATGGTTGGATGATTCCATCCTCCAAAAGTCGCTTAATTTGCCGTTCTACCTCGTCCTTTAGGGCTCTTGGATAGGGATATGATTCAGAGTACACGGGATCCGTCGTTGATGTTCTGATTTCTCCCTTGACACTCGTTATAAAAGTGAGACGTTCATCTTGGTCAGCGAATAGATTCGGACAAGTCTGAAGAATGGTTTCGAGTTTCCGGGATTGTGATTCTGTCAGATGGTTGAGTCTGAGATGAATTTTGTTAACTGCTTGTGATCGATGCTGTTTAAGAGGTATTACAAGATTGGGGTGAATTTTCATATAGTTGTTGTCGGTGTGGATTACTGCCTTTATTTGTTTTAAGGTATCGTTACCAATGATGCCATCAAATGTTTTGAGATCAGGGAGGAGGAAAAATTTTAGTTTGCAGATTGCGGGTCCGAAAATTTGTATTGAAGAATGATGTGTAATTTTAACGTTGCCGCCAACTGAATTGGCATAGAATGGTTTTTCGTTTTGTATGGGATTTCTAATATATTTTGGTCGAACATAATTTTTATTCGACCCAGTATCAATAAGAAATTTTAGTAGCTCTCCATTCCCTAATTTGTACTCAAAGTACGGGAGTGAAGAGCTCTTCAGTCTCAAAAATTAATATTATCGGGAGTTTCGGTGGGTTCTAGGCTCTCAATTGTGTCCGGTGTGAAGTCTTCAGGGATGTCATATTGGATATAGTCATTCGAATTCATGTAATCGATTAAAGATAAATCGTATTTTTGGTCCTCTTCCTGCATCATCGTTTCGTAACTGTTAATGTCCTGTAAGGTTTCGTCTGCTGTTTGCGTGTGATAAGTGCGCTGAAATTTATTTGGGAGATGGAATTGTTGTGAATGCTCACGTTTGTAGGCAGGTCTAAAGTCTTTGGGTTTATTCTGATAATTAACGGCCCTAGATCGCATCGACTGATCTATTTCCATGGGTTCTGGTCTTGGTTGAGGTTTGGGTGGTAATTGCTGGTGGTAAAATCTTTGCTGCGCATTATGAAATTGTTGTTGTGGATATGAGAACTGAGTTCGCTGTGGTCTTTGGGGGTTACATACAAGATCAGGGATGAAGGCTCTTGGCGCTGGAATAGGAAATCCACGATTATGGGGTGTATTAAACCGTCTTGGGGTACAGGTGGTGGTGCGCTGGATTGCACTCTTCGCATATTACCTTGGGTACTATTAGCGTGTTGTGTCCGGTAGTCCATGTTTTGCAGCTTCAGAGAGAGGTAGAGTGCTTGAGGTAAATCGGCTGGTTCTCTCATGCTGAGCAGCCTCGGAAGATCTCCTTTCAAACCACGCACAAAGGTTTCTAGAGCCTTGTCTTATTATTTCGTGGGCTGAATGCAGGTTGTTAAAATTGGGTAGTCCTTTTCTTAAAGGCTGGTTATGCCTCATTTTAAACAAACGGTATTCCGATTAGGAGCAACGCTGTTAATAGAGAATTCAAGTGACTTAAAACATTGAATGAAGAAACCCCTGTGGCATATTTTGCGGCTTCATATCTGTTTTGACTTTCTCTGCATGAGGCCAGAGGTCTAACAAAAAAAACCTCTTTGGACTTGTATCCGTGAACTTTACCTTGAAGTATTGAATCGGGAAAGTTTTAATAGTTTTTCTCCCTAAGTTACCCCTGCAATGTCTAAAGATTGACTGAAACTATCGCATTTGTGCCCAGCAGATTTTGGTAAAAACATTCTTTTGTATAGACTCTGCCCCCAACTCCGCTGGAAGACCACCAGCCTTTGTCGATCGAACTATTTTAACGGTCGCCTTGCTCTCATTGGCTCTATATGTTGCTTCATTTTCTTAAAATTAAGCATCTCCTGTCTTCTTACCAATAGAGTATTTCCGTGAATCTTTTGCTTTGCATTTCTAATTGTATTCAGGAATATTGCCTTTAGATTTATATTCCACTTTGGCTTTTGAAGGCTGAGCTTTCCTTGCTGCAATCCATTCTGGTTTTGAACGTATCAGCTGAAATACGGCTTCATTCGTAGGTTTCCTTTTGCCTATTTCACAGAATGTAGTTCCAGAAATACCAGCCGTTATATCATATTTCGGACTATAAAGCTGGTCTTCCGGCATTATTATAGCATAGAACAACTCTTATTGCTCCCTTTCTAACTTCAATACGATAATTTGCTTCGAGAGCGCGGTTATTTTTAAAATCTGCTCTTCTCGATTCTCCAGAGCCTCCTGGCTCTGGCAGCCGCAGTGGCAGCGTTTGCTTAATGCGTGAATTTTGGCGAAGCCCGCTGGAATAGGGTCGGCGGAATAAGCTTTTCTTGTCTTCATTGGGAATTTATAGGAAATAACTCTCGCAATATATTCGAATATTTATAAGTGTTTAGTTAAAGTTCGTCTATCCTATCCATGTTTTCTGTTATGTCAAGTTTTGAGGTTACGTTCGCAGCACTTTTGGCCTTGCAAAGCGAGCAAAAATGTACATCTCGTGTAGCTTATTACAGTAACAAGAAGTGGCCAAGAGATCAACTACTAGTGAATGTCCTGTTATTTTTTCGCCTTTGTAGTGGTGACAAAATTTACAAATTGGTGGCAAAATTACAGAGCCACTTCGTCTAAGAAAAGGAAAAACTCATTTTTAAGTCAGACCGTTGCACGAATCAGTTCAGAAGTGGTTAGGATAAAATATAAACGTTCCACTTACTCCTACATTTAAGAGTTACTGAAGCTAACTTAGATTCTAGGAGACATGTGTAATGTTTTGCCATTAAATGAACAACAAATTTATTCTTGTTATGGTGTTGTTATATTCTTTGCCCTGTAGATGGTTTATAAAAAACGCTTTATCGTGTCACTTAAATTATGATCAAGCAAGGATGTTTTTAGCTTTTTGGGATAGTGGCAGTATGTTAGTGATTGCAACCACACTCAACTCAATTCAGCCTAAAATTAAATTGCACTCTCTGGCTGTGGCTAATGGACTATCAGTGCATGGTCCCGACTGCTTACAATTAAATATTTATATCAATTAAAAGTGAATGAGACGCGTAATTCAAATTGCAATCGATTTAAATTTTATTTTTAGATCTGAAACATTTGTTAAATATGTGATCGGATCTTAGTTGAAGAAGGTTTTATCCAATAGTACGGATTGCAACACGGCGACCAATGAGAGGGCGAACTCCTCCAGCACGCAAACCGACGACGCGGCGTCCACCAACCAGACGACGTCCACTGATGAGTCTGGTGCCACCAATCAGACGACGTCCAGCGATAAGACGACGTCCTCCGATTAAACGGCCTCCAGAGATAAGACGGCGTCCACCAACAAGTCGACCTCCAATAGGGCGCCGTCCAAAAACGAGTCGACGTCCACCGATGAGCCTTCGATTGCCTCCTATAACGCGGATCAAACGTCCTCTTCTGAGAGGTCGTAAACGAAGGCGCCTGAAGCGATTGCGCCTAGAAGGACGGAATCGGAATCTAGTAAAACGTATTCTGAATCTTCGAGTAGTGGAAGCTGTGGCTGCAGTGGAAGCGGTTGTTGCAGCAGCAGTTGTGGCAGCAGCAGTTGTGGCAGCAGCAGTTGTGGCAGCAGCAGTTGTTGCAGCAGCAGTTGTGGCAGCAGCAGTCGTGGCGGCGGCTGCAGTTGTGGCAGCAGCAGTTGTGGCAGCAGCAGTTGTGGCGGCGGCTGCAGTTGTAGCTGCAGCAGTTGTAGCTGCAACAGTTGTAGCTGCAACAGTTGTAGCTGCAACAGTTGTAGCTGCAACAGTTGTAGCTGCTACAGTAGTGGCAGCAGCAGTTGTGGCGGCAACTGTAGTCGTTTCTCCTTGTCTGACTACTCGCTCTTTTTCGTTTCCATAGGCATCCTCTTCTTCCAAATCATTGATTTTGAAACCCCACGAGAGGCTTAGCAGCGCAAAAAACACAAGAAGTATTTTTGTCGACTTCATCTTGTCTGAAAAAAGATTCCAAAATAAGTTTTAAAAAATCTTACCATAAACTCACCAAAAGAAAACATCGATAAAGAAAAAAAAACTTATAATGATTTTTTGCGAAATAATCTACTTACTTCTTGGCATACGATTTCGATATCAACTAACTTCAGAAGACGCCTTTTATAGTCGTAGAAAGTCAACACGAATTTATACTGAAATTGTTTCAATATTTGTTCAATTGGTGCTGCATTTCATTTTGGCAAGAGAATATACGTTTGGAATCTTGCGTCTTTTGTTTGATTTCATTTCTTTTCAAAATAGATAGATGTTAAAATATATTTGACGACAAATAATTTAGAGGGGTTTAAGAACACTCACGACAATTCACTTAATATATGCAAGTCATTAGTTACTGTTTCCTGCGTAAACATCGATGATCCTTCATTTAGAAACAAGTGCTAAAATAACGCTTGAGAAAAAATTATTGGATAAGCATATAAGAAAGTGTTGCCTTGTTACTATATGCTATCAGGAACCCTTAACTTTTATTGATATTTGAACGATATGTAACCAAAGATGTGTTCATGGAAGAGATATTTATTGCTTTTCTTGCTAGGAACTTTCAAAAAGATGCACTAATAAGTAATAGGTGTCACATTTTTATTTCATTTTTTTTCTCGAATTAAATGTAACGTTTATAATCTAATAACATCGTGTCATTCTTATGTCAATGTCATGTAAAGTTTCCTTGGAACCCAATTAACAACTAGGGTCATGATTAGAGCACTCGCCTTCTGTTCGGCTGTTCTCATGCTGAAGTGTCAACTAGTTCCGATCTAACGGTATCTATCCAAGATTAACAGATTTCATTTGCATCAATAAATATTTTCTCATTCCTTCCAGTAGATATGATCTTTTCAAGAATAAGACGCTTGAGTAAAAACACAATATTACCTTGAATCGTCAGTCTCTTTCTGCCAGCAAATTCCACCTGTTTGCTCTGGTCTAATTCACTTCGTCTAAACTTTGTCTCTATGTTTGTAACTGCTTCAATCTTCATAAAATTGTTTTGCTAAAAATAAAGAAAAACCTTCCTTTTAATTTTAAAACTTAAAATCGATTCCGCAAAGTAAATAAAAACACATACAATTAAAAGGAAGGTTTTTCTTTATTTGTCTCTATGTTTTAAAGTTGAGCAACACACAATTTGCTGCCGGAAATCTAAAAACTTATTTCGAGTGAGACATGTGTAGAAACATTATAACTGTGCGTCCTGGCCAGGAAGTTGGCACTTGTTGTGAATTGGCAGAAACGCATGTTCCTAACCAACTTGAATTCTTCCAGCATTCTATCTAATGATTTTTCGCTTTCGAGTCAATTTGAAATATTAATTCCATCATTAACTTTTGCACCTGTACAGCGAAGCTGTAGTGAGCTTAGCAAAAGGTATAATTCATTTGCATGGTGCAAATGAGAATGAGAAACCACCAAGAGCAAACTCATCATATAAGAATAGTTCAAGCAGAGATCAATAAAAGCAACCAAAAATTATTAAACTGTATAATGTAACTGTAAATGATTGATTTGGTAGTGCCCATCGATGCGTGCCGGCCAGGGAGTTGGCGCCTGATAACAACTCTCCAAGCTAGCTTTGGTTCACGAGATGAAAAAAAAAACCAAACAATAATTGTATTTGAAGAATCAACTCAAAAAATTGTTTATTTCACGAATTTGGTGTGAGTCCTCAGTATTAGTAAATCAAGATATGAAAATCCCATCTCGGTTAGCGGTTTTCTATCATTTGGATGTTAGGATGCTGACGTTTACCTTGTTCTTTACTGAAGTCTCCAAGAATAAGTTGCATGTTACCGGTATGACTGTGATGACGTGCATCTTCAAAATCATGATAGACCTTAAATCTTTAAACCGATCAAACATTGTTCAATTCAACAATTGTTGGATGATACAATTGTTCGTAGCCTTGTGTCTTAAGCTTTTATGTATACAACACGGAGGGTTTCGACAGGGACTTTTGAACTTCCGTCACGCTTAATTCAAAATTTGTGATGGACGTTTTTACTGCTGTCATTTATGACACACAATTTGTGGGGTCTTTGACGAGGCTTCGTAATTGCGTTCTATCAAAAACCGCTGGTTTCGATTTGTGTATTGACCCCAAGAAACATTCTACTAATGAATTGGAAACGTGATATATATTTGACGAATGCTTTGCCATATTGTTTTATTGCCCCTCATTTTGCAGGTGTAAGGGGTAGCATGGCATTTTCACGCTTCTCGTGAAGCGTGAAAATGCTCCTTTCCCAAATTATTTCTTCAAGCCACCAATGCAGGCCAATTTTCCGGTTTTCGCTTGATTTTTAGCCAAACTTTCTTTGAAAACTTAGTAAAACTAGTTTTTCCGCGAAACGCGATAGGGGATATTTGTGGCATTTAATTTATTTTAAAGTACTCCAATGATTTGTAGCTGCACTAGGTGCCTTATGAGTAATTATCAAGGCAAAGCGAGTCTCGTGACCTCCTCGAATATCTTTCGTGTTTAAATGAGGCGGGCCTCCAACCTGCCTCAAAAATTCAATCTTTTTAGTGAATTATAGCACTACAGCAACTACTATTGCTAGATAAAAAAGGCTTCAAGCCTGGATAAACGTATAAGTTGAAGACAAAGATATAAAGCCGAAGATGGTTCATTTAAAGTTAAATCAAGCATCTTAAACGTACGTACGGATCCTTAAAGTCAATGTCTCGACTTTCGCACATAATTGGTTTCTGAAAGTGTGTACGGATGTTGAATGATCGAGAGTAGAAGGATGTTAAAAACATGCTCCAAAAATCAAGTTTTAAAGCTTTTATTTATCAATGTGTATACATGATGAAGTTGAAGAGGAGTGTTAAATGCTTTCCGATGTTTTCGTTACAAATTTGTCAAGTTGGGTTGAATTTTCTTCTTTTTGTCTTCGTCTTTGACCTTTTAAATTTGTTCTTCATTGAGGATCACATTCTTGCATGATGGTCAAAAATTTGTCAAAGTGCGTGAAGGCTTCGTTCATATTTTTAATTGTCAAATTCTTGACGTTTTTAACAGCTTCCTCTTCCTCACTTTCATTGTGTATTTAACTGTTACTCAATTATTGCTTAATTAATTATTCATTTGACAGCGGTGCTGAGTGAGATTCAAGCAACATCTTCTTTGTTGACGGCCATGTTTGGTTTATCCATTAAGCTGACTATTGAATCTGTGAGAATTTCCGGTGTTTCCTAAAAATTTATACAATCACTCATCATTTCTGGGAATGATCGTTTCAGGAACCTTTCATTATCGACTTCTTTATTTCAGCCAACGTGTCCACAAATTATTAATTGCGTTCCATATTTGAGAATCTTCCGAAAATCTTCCGAAAATGTTGGCCTATCTTGCCTATTAGGTGCTTTGATGGCCTTGGTCACTATTTTCCTCACATAATATCGTTTAAACGTAGCTTTCACTGTTTGGTCCATGGGCTGTATGGGGCAGGTAGTATTGGGAGGAAGAAACACAACATTGATTTCCGCGTATAAATTTTGCAGAGATTTTGGATGTCCTAGAGCGTTGTCTAAGTATAATAATGCTTCAAATTGTAAATTCTTACTTTTGACAATATTATTTAATAGTCGGCACGAATTTATGAGTGAACCAATCTTTGAATATTAAGTAGCAACCCAGGCATTTTTATTCGATTTCCAAATAACCGGGAGCAATTCTTGATCTTTCCCTTTCATCACTGTGGGATTTTCTCCTCGGTAAGCCAACAATGGCTGCAATTTTAAATCACGAGCTAAGTTTTTACCAAAAAGTAACGCCAATCAGCTTTTGGAAGACTTATGTGCAGGGGCAAATAAATCTTCCTTCGATAAAAATGTATGATTGGGTATTTTTTCCTAAACAAACCCGTCTCATCTACGTTGAATATTTGACTAGGAGAATATTCTCCATTTCTATAATTTTGGACAATTACGAAATTCTTTCGCAGCATCTTTATCTTGGGCCGAGTCTGCAGTTAATATGATATTATGTGAAGAATTTCTCATTATGAATTTGTCAAAACAGCCATTACTTGCATGAAATACCGTTTAAGAATCTTCATTAAATCTACTCTTCCAATCTTCACACAAACTAAGAGCCTTAGCTTGAATGAAGGCCGAAATACAATACCGCGCGACGAGATTTTCGATCGTTGTCACGCAACGCATTCAATTTACAATGCGCGCGATGCGGGGAACATTAATGTTCATATGACAAATGTCAAGTTGGTGACGTTTGAAATGAAATTGTTTTTGATTTTTTAAGTTTTGAATTTGGATTTTTCCTTCGTCTAGCAAATAAAAGCCTTAACTAGAATGCATGAAATTTTCATTCAGAATAGCCCTAGTACTTAAAAACTAATTAACGCGTTTGAATTTCAAATTTCATTTAAGCGCCATATTGCATTTGACAAACGTCACGCACCTCGTTGCGATGAATTTTCATTTTCCCGAATATTTCCCGCCTCGCATCGCAATCATTGCACGAAGTCGAATACTAATGCATGTTACGAAAAGTGCTTGACATTTGCTGCGATACTGTCGTCCCGCTCTCGTATCGCAGTCTCGTGCTATTGTATTTCAGCCTTGAATGACACACTCCGAGTGATATTATTTCAACGTTGATCATCGATCCATGATGACAAAGATGTTTCCATTTCATCTATCACTATGCCGTGTCTTTTACGAATGATATTTGAAGATGTTCCGGAACGTTTAATTATTTCTATCTTTGTCTTGATCGGATGAAGTTAATGAGTCCTTAATTTCTTTTCGTTCGTATCAATACTGGAGTTTTCCCATTTCTTGACACGGATTTACTAATTTATAAGGTCGAATTAATTATACTTGAGCAAATAAATCAGCAAAACACGACGCGTTGACGCACGCCCTAATGCAATACTGAAACTGTTTTAACATTGTAGTCCGATTAAAGAAAAGTTTAAATTATCACAGGTCTGCGACCAAATTTTTTTCTTTAAAATAATGGGTGATTCTTATGTATTTTGGTACGCTGAGTTCAGAAATGCCCTCAGTTTTTTTCCAGCACGTAAGCATTTTCCGCAAAATGCATTTGTGCTTGGACAACAAGGTGGCTATACGAAATTCCCCTGTTTCCTATGTGAGTGAGATAGCCGGGCAAAAGCACGGGAGCCAAAAAGTGTGGCCAACGAGAACTTCGAAGGTTGGAGAATAAAATGTTTACTTTGAGTCTTTGGTTCATCCCAAAAAAGTGCTTTTACTCCCACTTCACACCAAGCTTGGACTGATGAAGCAGTTTGTCAAGGCATCGCCAAAAGATGGCGAAACGTTCAAGTACCTTGAAAAGAAATTCCCGGGACTGTCTGAGGAAAAGTTAAAGAAGGGTGTTTTTGTTGGCCCGGCCATTCGGAAACTAATGAAAGACAATCAGTTTGAAAACGTGATGAAAAAAGCTGAGAAAGAGGCGTGGATATCATTTAAAGAAGTTGTGACTAAGTTTTTGGGGAACAATAAGGACCCGGATTATGAAGAAATTGTAAATAAAATGTTGAAATGTTTTAAAACCTTGGGGTGCTCCATGAGCTTGAAACTTCACTTTTTGAACTCCCATTTGAATTATTTCCCAGAAAACCTTGGTGCCGTAAGTGGAGAGCAGGGCGAGAGGTTCCACCAAGACATCAAAAAAATGGAACGGAGGTACCAAGGACGATGGGATGTGAATATGATGGGAGACTACTGTTGGATGCTCTATATTATTTTTATCAAATTGTATTTAAAAATATAATAAACCACTAGTAATATATGTTTTTCTTTCATTTCAAAATGGATTTTAACCTATATGTACTGCGGGTTTTGCATAACTTTCATTTTCATTTTGCGGAAAATCCCTACGTGCTGGAGAAAAACTGAGGGCATAGTTGGACTCAGCGCATCAAAATATATACGATTCACCCATTACGGTGAAAAAAAAAATCAAAAAGTGTCAATTTGCAGGCCTGTGTTATTAAAATGTGCGAAAAAGCGAATTGTGTGAAAGTAGAATCTACGAAAGTCGAGGGCCGCTTGTAAAGTGCTGTTATTTCGCTATTTCCTACTGTTCATTGTTATGACAGACGAAGTCTTATAGTTAAAAACATTGATCACATGTTACGAGACAGGAAATAGATTTAAAGTTCAATTCTGATAAACCCACGCTAAGCGTTTCACAAGAAATATGGACTAACATCGGGTCATATATTCACCTTAATGAAATGAAGTGCCACGATGTGCAGATGGACGACATGCATAGTGGTGTGGATATATGAATACTCTGAAGGTCACCAATGCCCGCTTGGTATGGAGAAACATGACAGGCAATTCATGGGTCAAAACGGAAAAATTGCGGTGGAGAAATATCATGATGATCATAATCATCATTAATGATTTTTTTTAGGACAGGCGAGATTCTAGGAAGTAAGAAGAGGCTTGCAGAAGCCATCGTTTTCAGGCACCATGCCAAATCTTATCAACCGATGTGAAGTACCGGACGTGTTTTTCTTGCTGAGGGCTATACAACTGGTTAAGGCGTACACCTATTCGTAGACAGAAGATACCAAGGTTGACCTATAGTTATCCGATAACGCTGCTTGGCTAGCAGAAGCAGCGTCAAATCGTTTAAATCACCGGTGACTGCATTGAAAATAACTCTAGATTTTTGCAGAAGTAAGATTACCCGATTCTAGATGCCCGGGCGTCCTCTTCCTCGACGTTAATGACAAGTTTAGAGCGTGCATCAGAATGAAAAAAAGAGAGCTATTGGCCTTTACTGGGATTTCACGGGGTGTTGCACAGTTGGAAGCATTTCTTTAAAGTCGTCCTAAAAGTGCACTATGAGTGTAGATTCCGTAATTTCGCGCAGCAGATTCCAGTGCAACTACCGGCTCTCTACAAAGCACTGCCCACAGGAGATGAGACAATCTAGTAAACTACGTCCTTGTCGTTCAGACATTCAGACGCAGAAGTACAAAGCACATCATTGATTTTCTTAGAAAAAGCAATCCTTTAAAGGCCACATGTTAAATCTTTAAAAGATGACGTACATGGTAACTACTTCCGTCTCAATCAATCGAATCAAAGTACATTGACGAGGGAATAATTTTTTTGCAAATTTATTAACACATATTCGTCCGATAACTTTTTGCATCGCCACACACCAAATGCCGGCAATTTCCGACACTAGAAACACTGTAGAAATGATATGGTCTATATAAATCCAGTGTTGTTTGTTGGAAATCATATATTTTCCAGTGAAATTGATATAAGACAAATATATTGCATTCCAGAAATAAAAAACATCAAATCCATAAAAACTTTAAAAGAAGTTTTGAAAATACAAAGTCATTATTCTCTTTTTTTAAAATAAATTTCCGAATCTTTTTCCTGTCGTAGTTTTCGCAAAAAAGGTGTTTTTATAGTGGCTATAATGGGATCCGTCGACCAGTAAACATAAATGCCACATTGATGACTTGTATCATAAAAAGAATTAAGCCCATAGACGTTTTCATTTCAGTAATTGTTATATCAGGCAATTTTATTGATTTTTTTTTATGTCGGGCTTATATAAATTTGAAATTTGACTATAATACCGATTGGATTCTGTCGTCATAAAATCAAAAAAAACATATCCAATAAATAAACTTGTTAAATTTTCTATACTTTCCGGTAAATTTGGCATAATTTTAACACCAGGTTCTCCTTGAAAAGGCTGCAAATCGGGCTCTACGTCAGTATCAGACAATAATTAATCTTCAGAATCACCAAAATTTTCAGAGTCACTATGTTGTACAGGATATAAACGTGAGCATCTTCTCTCAACAATATCGCTACTGTCACTATCATCATTATCAAAATCAGTTTCTGAAAAATCTGCAATGTTATCATTTGCCTCACAAATCAGATAAAATGTCTGCACATATTTTATTTACGTTGTCCGTTTTAAATATATTTTATTAGTTAATAAAAACGGTAAGAACATTAACAATTAAACTACTGAAGTTTTTTTTAAGTAGCCGAACACCCGAGCGCTGAAACTTTCGCTAAAATTCTTTTGTAACCCACTACCGACTAATACAGTTTTATTTTGTTTTTGTTTACATTTGCACTGCTATGGGGTGCAAGTGAAACTAAATTCAGCTCTCCCATGGAATTATCTCTGTTTAGTAAAAATTATTGTTTAATATTCATAGAATTAATAGGCAAAAAAAGGGTTATTCTTTGTAATAAACAAATGACGAATTTACGTCGTATGGCTGTAGGTGATTCTTTGGAAAATGACGAATTTTCCTCAAGCGGACATATATGTGTTAAGATACTCTCGGTTAGTCATCACTAGGAAAGTGGAGTTTTTATATAAAAAAAACTGAATTAAAAAAAATTTAACGAAGAAAGAAGTATTTTTACGTCTGGTTGTAACAAGAATTCCAAAAGGAAAGGGGAAAGTAGAATGTTACTAAGTTAGTTACAAAAGGCTTTTTTTTGAAATTTGTTATGGAAAAGCCAGAGAAGCAACGTTGCAGAAGTTCATTAATAACACCTAGAATTGAGCAATAAGTGAGAAAGCACATCTGCAGGCACTCCCGACGGACAGAGAACATTTACAAATACAGCAGAACTGACAAGAACGTCCTATACTTCGGAGCAGTTGCAGGTAGGGAGTATGGCAACAGTTCGACAGGAAGTAGAACTATTTTGTTGCAGGCATGATAACATCCGTAAAACTAAATGATCGTTACCTGATCAGAACAATTGGCTGCAACTCATATGCGTGCTCAATGAGACAAACATTTCAAACAAATTCTCAATCCTATGGAATCCATGAATCAATTTTGAGATTCATTGGTGTTTGTGAACGCAATTGATTCCAGATAGAACATAAAAATGAAGACAACTAGAGATTGTAAACTTAAAAACTTAAAAATTAAACTACTTAATAGTTAAAAATTAAATACTTACAAATTAAATTAATTATGGTTAAAATTGTTGTTGTTGCCATGAAAATGGTTTTATTGGAAAGGTATCATTTTTGCCATTCTTTTTTTAAACATGATTTCCGGCATGTGAGCGCCACGCTTGGCTTGAAGGAAGTTTGAACTAGAGGCGCAATTTTTCACCACTCTAACCAAAAATTTGGGCCATATCTCAAATGGTCAAGCGCCACAACGACCTTGTCGGTGATTTGACGTAGTCCCACAAGAAATAGTCTAGCGTTGTTATCACAAGATCTTACAGGCTAGTACACAAGTCAAAGTGCCTAATAAATGCCTCCTTCAATAAGTCGATGGTTACGCGAACTGTATTGCATGTTACATCGATGTCACGTCGTATGTCACCTCGATTAAATCCAGGAACGAGAAAGTCATTGATCATGGCTCTATAGCGATCACTATTGACTGTAATATTATTCGCATTTTTGAAGATATATGGATCAATGATTCTACCAACCCATAGAGCACACCAAACAATGAAAGAGCATCGAGCACACCAAATGCAAGAAAACGAACTTACCGGAAATAAGACAGAGTAGCCTTCTAACAGATAGACAGGCAGATGGAGTTCTGTTCTGGCAGTAAAAGATTGACCAAGGTATAGTAGCTGTAAAGTTGTATTGCGTTTTTATTGACAAGTGTGATTATTCTGATCAAATAAAATAATAAGAACAAAATGACAAAGTTGTTTCGCATAGAAAATAAATTCTTCTTATTACGGTTGTATTCCGTCCGTCCTGCTTGTTGGAGGTATTATTCCTGGTTAGTAGTTACGATAAGTAGTGTGTCACATAGTGTTAACACATCGAGCAAACTATCGATCTAACGAAATTCGACGAAAGCAATATAATTTCATTGAGTTTTATTAGTTTTTTTACATTTGTGGTTTTTCCAACTCCGTATGAGAGGAACTACAGACATTCTCATCTAGAGCCAGTGGATCGTCAATATCGCTTCATTTTTTGTATAATGCATGAGAGTTCGCCTTATTTACAACATGTGGTTTTCGTACCTCTTTCTTCGCGACACCCTATAAGAAAAAGATTTCCCGTTCCTTTTCCCTCCTGTTTCTTTTCGAGTTTCGTCAAACTGTCGCTGTGTGCATACAGCGCTTACATAGAGCGACTTCACTCAAACAGAGACAGAAAAAGCACAAGTAGTTTTTTATTTGTATGGCGACTTTATGCGAATGCTTTGTGAATTATTTTTTCGTGTTTTACGCAATATAGAGCGAACGTCTACCTATCCAAAAATAATTCCCCTTATTTTGATTAAACCTCAAACAACAAATAAACCGAAACTAGAAGGAAGAACGATATAGCTGTCCTTCTGAAATTGGAATTATTGTGAGAAATTAATTTCCGAATTGTATATGTATATTTTGTAGATGAATGCCTGTTTCTAGTAAATGGTAAAACGCATTCCACAACTTTGTATTGATTGACAAACACCACTGTATTAGTCACATACCGTCTCATGAATAAGTTCCAACTGATACTACTAGTTAGACCACAGTGTATGCATACTTTGGACACTTGGGATAGAGTCGAGCTACTTACGTACCAATGACGAGTCAACGTTGAACACAAAGTCCGAGAATAGTTCGGGCAAAAATGAAGATGAACTAACCAGCATCGAATCTTCAGCTGTAGAGCTACAAAGACGAATAAATATTATAAAAATAATCTAAAGCGTTGAAATGCTAGATTAAACGAACTTGTCGAACAACTACTAGTGAAGAACACAACGTCGCTGCATTCATCACAAATCCATAACTTCACCCCACTTTCAGTAGCAACTCGAACATGGTGGCGACATAATACAACAGGACACACTCTCCACAGCTGACGAGCAGCGGAGTCGCAGCAAGCAAAAGAAAGGTAAGAAAAACTCCCCACAATCATCTTGGTTGATGAATTTAAATTTATTTATTTTTCAATATAAATTTTGGACCCTCTCCCCCAACAAATACTTCCTTTGAAGAATTATTGCCGCCTCCACCCAAATTACCTTTATCAAAAGGAGACTTCGAGTTATCGAATAAAGGACTTATACTAATCCCATAATCACTAATCATTTCACCTTCACCCATTCCGAAGTAAAGACATTATCATTCATTCTCCGTGTTCTCCACCACTCATTCGATGTGAGAGTGCGACGAGAGTCTCGCCATAAAAGTCAAGCAGTTTTCGTAACATGCATTTGTATACGACAATGTACAATTATTGCGATGCGTCGATGCGAGGCGAGAAATATTCGGAAAAACGAAAATTCTTCGCAACGAGGTGCGTGACGTTTGTTAGATGCTCTATGGCGCGTAAATGAAATTTGAAATTCAAACGTTTTTATTACTTTTTAAGTACGAGGATTATTCGGAATGAATTTTGAATGAAAATTTCGTGCAACCTTGTTGAGGCTATTATTCACCAAACGAAGGAAAATTCCAAATTCAAATTTTTAAAAAATCAAAAACAATTTCAATCAAATTTCATTTGTAACGTCACCAATTTGACATTCGTCATATGAACATTATTCTTCCTCGCATTGCGTGCATTGTAAATTGAATGCGTTGCGCGACGACGAGCGAGAATCGCATCGCGTTCTCGCATCGCCGTCACGAAGTATTGTATCTGGGTCTTTAAGGCCCATCGACGCATCGCAATCATTGTACGATGTCGTATACAAATGCATGTTACGAAAACTGCTTGACATTTCCTGCGAGACTCTCGTTGCGCTCTCGTATCGCAGTTTCGTAGTATTGTATCTGGGCTTTTATTTCAAGCAGTAGACGAAAGCAAGCACCGAAGTTGGCGTACCGCCGAAACGTATGTGTTTATGATACAAGGAAACAGATGAAGAGTGACGGAACTTCGTTCGAAGGACTAAAAAACAAGTTTTCCATCAATGTTGGATAGAAATATGAATAAAGCGAAACAAATACACTTCTCGACTCGTTAATTTTGCACGAAAATGCTTTCAGACGAGTCGTAATCATGTCCGCCCGTAGCAATTGTGTTGTTGGTCAAACAATAAGGATTCTACACGAACTGCGTTGAAGTTAACATACGATTGGTTTGAATGACCTACAGTTGCAAAACCTTAACATATTCAGTTTTATTCGTTTTGCAATGCTTTCACATGTAAAATTCGTGATTTTTCAACAAAATTCAATTATTTAGTTTTGAAACATTTACATTCATATTTCATAAATACCGGCAACTTGTTTCAACATTATGATAGGAAATAATGAAGACTAAAAACCCGATTATATATGGCAGATTAGATCACTCATATGTGAATTGATCCCGCTACAACGAGCAGTATATGTTTTTTCATGTGATTTTCCTACGATGGCTTACAACTCCAACAATAGGTTCTTGTATTTCAACGTATTCCAAATAGGGAGTTGAATGTTTTAACGGGAAATGTTTTAACGGTGTACTTGCGGCACCATTCAAAAAACCTTAAAAATGCCATCAAAAAATATATTTTATATGAGTGGCGCAACAATTTTCACTCGAAACGAGTGTATAAATATTTGTTTTGTTATCATTCTGGCAATGATTATTTTTTTTTATTGTCTGAAATAATTTTTTCATAGTTCAGTTGTTCACATATTTGAAGAATCTACAAAGTAATCAATCGAATTTCTACGAATAAAATTTTCATTTGATAGATTTGATATGCAAGAGGTAAATGAATGCAAAAAAGAAAACGGCTAAATTAATTTCAACGTGCTTTAATCTTTTCGAGCGTTATAAATATAATAATGCACAATTAGAAGTTTGGAACGTAAATGAAAGTAATAAATGCTTATATTTAATATTTAAAGCTGCTTTTAGCCTTTCAGGGCTGTAATTCAATTGAAATAAATTAAATAACGTACAACTTACTTCAAAGTTTCGCAAAGTTTTCTTTTAGTATAGCACAGTTGGGTTCGGTGACTATTTCGCCTTTGCTGTTAGTGAAGATTTTGCTTTATTGCTTACTTTTTCTCAGCTGATAACATAAAACTAAATAAAATTAGTTTTATGAGCTTTTACTGAATTTTGATGGGATCTTTTCTCTTGCCGGGTAGAATACTTGTTTAAGATCATTTTTGCAAGTCAAGTTAGATTTGCGAATATTTCTGTCTGGGATGAAGTCCGGCGAGGATGGGGGTTGTTCTTGTTGCCGCGGAACCCGATAAAGTAACCAATCCTTCACAATTTTGGCGGTAGGTTTGGGGTCACTCTCCTGTTGAAACAACCAGGAACGACGTAGTACAAGTTTCTCCGCGCTTGGTTTCAGATTTTTCTGCAAAATTTTGGGTTTGTCCAAAAGGAGAAATTTATTTTCTTCGTACTGGAACCCTTTTTTTTTGATTTTGAATAGTAGTGGCCTCCTCCATGGAACTCTGCCAACAAAAAAACCCGTAAGATAAAGTGATCTGTGAACTGTACAAGCCCTTACGTTTTTTTCTTTTAATTGACTCATTGATCCAGCGGGCAGTATAGCGATAGTTTTGGTCCGATTATTTACTTTGACGTAGTCAATGGTCTGATGCTTGGTGGCGTACTGTTTCGACTTTCGAGCAACTTTTCGAGACTTTTCGAGCAACCCCAAAAAATAACTCCCGGGAGGTCAAATCTGAAGATTTGGGTGCCTAGTCAATGTCATACTTATCCACACCCAACTTTTAGGAAATTTTCGTGGCAGAAACTGAATTGAAAAATTTGCAGTGTGGCATGGCACTTTGTCTGCTTGGAAGCAGTAATAATCAAGTCTTTTTTAATGTATGGCATAATGTATCAATATCCATCGGTATCGATTTCGATCAACTGTTTTTTTTCCTAAAAAAACAATGGTCTACTGACGGTTTCGACACAAATGATTCCCCAAAATGTCGCTTTTTGGTAATACAATGGCTCATTACTTATCTCATCTGGTTTCGCCATTCTTGAAATCCAGCAATTTTGATAATTACCACCCCCAGAAAATGTAGAATCGGGTTCAGTGTCAACAATTGGAATGACTGAGAAGCCTTATTGCAAGCAAAGCACAGTGAGATATTTTCACAAGCTATTAGAACATAAGTTAATATTCTTACAGCTTCCTTTAAGGTATAAATGTAAAGTAAACATATTACCCTGTGGTATTTTTCATGTTTTTGGAAGCAACTCGTAACAAAAGCAGGTATGGGGTGGTTTTACGAGATATAGAATGTATGAGATATAGAATAATTAAAATGATAGTACGGGTAAATTGTTTTGATCACCATGAAATTGCCATGTTTCCTCAAATATGATTTCGGTAATGTTAGCAACACAGCTGGCGCAGAGGATGTCAAAACGAGAGCAACAATTTTCGACTACTCTAATCAGTCAAAAGGGCCATATCTCGCTTATAAAGCGGCGAATGTTACCTACCCAATGGTCAAGCGTTTTGCGCTCAGAAATAGTCTAGCCTAGTCTAGTCTAATGTTAAGTCACAAGATCTTGCAGATCAGTTCAAAGGTTTAAAACGAGAAATTGTTTTGGCACACCAAAAAGTGGCTTTCGCTGGATGCAGCAGTGTTTAGATAATCGCCTGTGATTGCTCATCAGTGTAAACACAGCCATTTTGTTTATGACGTAGCCATTAAACCAGAAACGAGCCTGATCCCTTAGCAAAATTTTCCTATGACGGGGGTGCATACAGGGGATCTACGCCTGGTGCCATCCTCTTGAATCCCTGCACGAGATGGATTTTTAAAATGCAAAAAAAATACAGATCCTTCAGTAAAATCTTCCATGATCTGAATGGGCACAGGTTTAATTGTTGCGCACAATGTTGAATGGGCTCAATTGGGTTTTCATCTTTACTACGCTCTACGTCTGCTATGATTTCTTTATCACGCATTGTACAACGTTTGGAAGGATGCGTATTATCAGTGAGAGTAAATGAGGTAAATCAAATTAAATAAAATTAAATAAATCGAATTAATTATTATGATGTCGATTATTATAATTATTGTAATATATTAATAAATTTTTTTAAATTATTATAATAAATTAATAATAAATATAAAAAATTAATAAAACAATTATTATAAATCGAATTATTGTGATGGACAAATATGTAGTCGATAAAGTTGGCAAGGTGCGCGATGGGTTTCTCGAAAAGTACCGTTTTTTTTAAATAAATCTTCTCAATTTGTACAGCTGGCTCAGATGTCAACATATTCATTAAGTGGCAAACCGAATAAACCATAAATCGCATGACAGTTGTCGCATCACACATATCATTAAAATATGTTGCCAAAGTAAAACTTCTTGGCCAACATAGGGGGGTCCACCACATCAACGAGACGACTCTTAACGAGCGTTGTGCAGTCGCTTTTACTCTACGGATCAGAACTGTGGAGCGACGCTCTCAGCAAGGAGTTACACCGGAAGCGGTTGGCACAGGTGCAGAGACAAGAAGCATTGCGAATCGCATGCGCATACCGAACGGTCTCCGGGGCGGCAGTGCTGGTAATCGCAGGGGTGATACCCATCACCCTCCTTGCGAGAGAGCGCAGAAGTATTTACTAGCCTAGAGGCGAAAATCGAAGAGAAGAGATCACCAGGGAAGAGAGACGTCGCTTACTCAGTGATTGGCAACAGTTCTGGGAGCAAGAAACAAGGGGAAGGTGGACTTCACGTCTGATCCCTGACTTGAGGCCGTGGTTCAGTCGAGTGCATGGTGAGACCGATTCTACTTGACCCAGCTCTTAAGTGGGCACGGTTGTTTTCGATCCTACAAAATCGATTCTATCCTCCTTTCGATGTACAAAATTGACAGAGCACGGTCTCCTAACTGTGTGTTTTGTGCAGGGGAACCGGATGACACCTGTCACACATTCTTCTGCTGCAAAAGGTGAAGCCAGCAGCGAGAGGTCCTGCTCAGCGAAATCGGAGAGCTCTGTCCGGAAACTATCGTCGGAGTAATGCTGAAAACAGTTGACAATTGGAATTGCTAGGCGGAATATGCTCGGGCAGTGCTGATATTGAAAAAAGCTTTATTGGAGCGCTGGAAGGCATCAGAGATGGATGGATCTCTTTTCTAGCACTTGCTTCCTCTCCCATCCTTCTCGTTAGAGAAGAGATACCCATAATCCGAAGGCGCCTCTAGGCGTAGGAACACGAGGCCTAGCCCGAAGTAATGTGTCAAACGGTTCCAGGCTAGGTTCTCAGGTTGACAGGGGAGGTGTTTAGTGGGTAGTCCAAAAGCATTTTGCGTCTGGGAGTCCCACACTCAGGGCGTAAACAGCCTTCGCCTCCCTACCACAAAAAAAAAAATAAATAAAACTTCTACACCTCCCCCACCCTATGAAAATAGGTCGCAACAGGTTGGTTTCTAAGTTTTCATGAAGACTTCAAACTTCGATTCACCCAGCCGTGTGAGTTTGATTTGTTAGAACATTATGTTTTCCTGTGTTAGTGTTGATTCGAAGCTTTGATTATGTTTGCGAAACACTCATCAATCAATATTAAAGTAATGGAGTGAAGTTATTACATGAACAAAAGTATATCATATATATAATTTTAAATAATATATAATATAATTTAGAAAGATCTACTATTTCACAAAGAAAAAAAAATTGGATTGTTTTCGAAAATTTGTTACGCTCACGCAAGTTTTGATTGATTTGAGGATGGATCCCCAGATTTCACGTCATTCATGTGTTGATATTTGGCTTGCTAACGGCGAAGAATCGGGCTAAGATGCTTTACTTCACTTTATTTTGGAAGGATTCAGTGTTCGGTGTTCGGAGTTCATTTCGGTTTAGATCTTAAAAAATTTGAAACCTGAAATCTGTAAAGTTTATAATGAAATTCGGAGAAAGTGGTCAAAGTTAGGAACGTTCGGAGAACGCTTCCTAACTTTAAGAAGCAAATATTAATAATACTCGTGGCTACAAACAAATATTTAATTCTGGGTAGCTTGGGTCCGCAGGGCCTTGCTTCGTGGGTCTCGGGGACGCGTTTCGGCTGCATACAGCCATCTTCAGCTCGTTCTGAACGAGCTGGGTCCAAGGACCACTCAAAGATTTTTTAAATCCAAGTTCGATGACGGAAAGGCGTCGAATCAATCAACTCCTTTAATAAATGAAGCCAGAAGAACTGCCGTTGGAAAAGGAGACACTACTTCGCCAATCGAGAAAATAGGGATTCAGAAGAGTTCGTTAAAGAGCTCACTTTTGCTTCGCCTGGAAGAAGCACACAGAAAAAAATGGAGAAGTTTAAGCAGCTATAAACCAGATGAACTTTCACCAGACCAAGTACTCGTATTGATAAGTAATTCGAAAATGTCAACTCACCAATATTGCATCATATTGGCGTGAACAAAATAATTCAACAAAAATAAAAATATGAATTATTATATAGTTTTAGCAGGAAAACAATTGTGATACCCCAGTGAAATTATGCTTACATTTTTTTTGTTTTTGTTTGGGAGGTGAAGGCTTTTTACGCCCTGAGTGTCGGACTCCCCCGCTACCGGACTACCGACTAAACACCTCCCCTGTCACACCGAGAACCTAGCCTGGAACTGTTTGTCACATTACTTCGGACTAGGCCTCATTAATCATCGCTTAGCCATGTCTTCAGGCTAAGGGAAATCTCTCTTTCTCCACGGATTCTCCACGGCGGAAGGAATTGCGATTAGTAACTATAATATTGCGTTACAGAGATATCCCCTCCCTCGCCAAGCGATCCATCATGCCCTTCTTTATAATAAGTACTGTCCGTACGTAATGTGACACACAGTTCCAATTGTCTTTTGATTGCATCATTTTTCCCGTTATATTTTCTGGGGAAATTACGCCAATTTTCTTCGAGAGATGCGAACGGAGTCTTGTGAATCTATTACATGTAAAGAACGTGTGGCAGGAGTCGTCCGTTGGGGATGGTGTCTTTCCCATCTTATTCAGGTAAGACTGCAAATGCCAGTGACCACTGAGTATTTGCGTCAGATAATAATCAGTCTCACCATGCACTTTCTAGAAACACTGCCCCAAGTCACTTATCAGCCGTGCGGTCCACCTGCCTCGCGTTTCGTTTTCCCATGTTTGCTGCCACAAGGTTAGGGTTCTACTCCGTTCTTATCGACTGACGGTTTCTCTCGCCGAATCCCTCCTACGTGAGTATACACGTTTCCGTTCGTCTGCAAGTAACTTAATTGGAACCACCCTCAAGATTGCCAGCATTGCAGGTTCAGAGACAGTGTGATATGCAGCCGCTATCCGCAAAGCTCCTTGCCTCTGCTACTGTGCCAGACGCCTTCGGTGCGTCTCTTTACTAAGAGCGTCAGCCCAAACCTCGGAGCCATACAAGAGCACTGACTCCATTGTACTCATCAGTAGATGCCTTTTGCTCGAGGTTGGCCCCTGCGTGTTGGCCATAATGCGGTTTAGCGTCGATACCCGCACGGAAGCCTTATCTGCTGACGCTCGAACCTGCTCGAAAAATCTCATCTTCGAGTCAATCATCAAGCCAAGGTATCTGATTGATCCTTTTGACTAGATAATCATTTCCCCCACCCGAACCGGCATAACACGAGGGATTCGCTTCTTTGTGAGGACGACGACCTTGGTCTTTTCCAGCGCTAGGCTAAGCCCACGGTCTGTCATCCACTCGCTCACTCGGCGTATTACCGCACCCAGTTTGAGCTGCGTCTGTCCGAAAGTACGTCCGGCGACTATTACTGCTACGTCATCTGCGTAGCCAACCAGGCGCGACTCCCCCGGTAACTGCAGCCTCAAAAGCTCATCGTATGAGACATTCCAGAGGTCCGGGCCCAGAACGAAACCTTGCGCGACCCCTGATGTCAAATCAATTATTCGCCGGCCTCCCAACGAGTCATAGATGAGTTTCCGATTTTTAAGGTAGTCTTTCAATATCCGCATCAGATACCTCGGCACCCTGAAATATTCCAGAGCACCAAGAATATCTGTCCATCTAGCAGAGTTGAGAGCATTTCTCACATCTAGAGTTATGAGCATTACTATTCGCCTCGAGTAATGATTGTGGGCTTCTGCCTGCTGGACCGCGCTCACTACCTCTGATATTACACCAATTGTGGATCGACCAGCCCTGAAGCCGTACTGCCGAGGAGACAGATTCTCAGCAGTACGAATGGCTTCTCCAAGTCTTTCTCTAATGAGCCTCTCGAGTACCTTCCCAGCGGCGTTCAACACACATAGGGGCCATATGTAGATGGTTGCTCCACGTTCCCCTTCCCCTTGCGGATCAGCACGAGCCTCGCCTCTTTCCGTCTGGCCCTGGGACCTTTTGCGATCTTAAAGCTATCACCGCATCATCCAGTTCGATGGCAATAAAAAGTGGGCATTCTCCGAGACATTCAACATCTGCATCATCGGGACGAATAGGATGCATAGGGAAGAGCGCTCTAATAATCTGGTCCATTTTTTCCGTTTCAAGGACACAGGGCCTCCTTGCAGCTCCTAGTGTCCGCATGGCAAGCTCGTAACCCAGCCGCCACGGGTCTCTGTCGATGCCAGAACTAGGTTGCGCCAGCAGCGAGCCTTGCTTTCGTTAATTAACCTACGGAGAACGTTTTTAAGCCGACCTGTATGCCAGCGTTTGGGAGTGTGACTCGTTTCGATTTCTTAAACGTTGAGATTCACTGCGGAGTTTGTGACATTCTCTCCGCTTTTCGGCGATTTCTGCCGACCACCAGTATACAGCAGCCTTATTGTGTCGAGGCCGTCGCCTGGGCATAGAGCAGTAGCACGCATTCTTGATGAGCCTCATGGTGGAGCTCACCACGTTTTCAGCTGAGTCTTCTCCCGCTACCGTCATAGTTTCACCTCTCATAAGAGCTGCGGTGAACGCGTCGACATCTATTTTAGATATATGCCAACGTACAGTTGAAGGTTGGGTTGCTACGCGTCGAGTAGCACACTCGCAAATTGCGAAAGTAATGTACTGATGATCGCTCGCCGAGTAGTCTTCCAGTACCCTTAATCTGTGTATCCTCGGCACTAAGGACACCGAGGCAAATGTCACATTCGGAATAGTTCCCAAGCAGCCTCCCCGTCGAAAAGTCGGTGTGTTCCCAACGTTCATGATGACAAGTTCCCTCCTAGCCGCCATTTCTAGGATTCTTTTTCCTCTCGAGTCTGGAAGAGGCATTCTCCATTCTATCGCCTTGGCGTTAAAGTCCGTGCTCGAGAAAGCTTTCTCCAGTTCATCGAGCCTGCTCTGAAAACATGAAATTGACTCATTTGGCGTGAAATATACGCTTATGAATGTCAAATCGGCGCACCCAATGAGCACGAAGCCATTTCCACTGGTGCAAGTCCGAGCTGTAGGTAGAGCCCTATCACGTACCCAGATGGCGGTGGTGCCGGATCGATCACAATACCATCCAGCCTCCTCCTTGTTGTAGTGTTGCTCAGATATCAGCAACAAGTCAACTTTTTTCTCTCTTGCAACCTGGTCTATTAAATCTTGTGCGGTTGAGCTACGGTGTAGGTTGATTTGGAGGACTTGAATCATGTCTTTGCTCTTTTCTTGGTTAGTGCCTCTTTGAACTCCTAGCACCTACCACTTCCTGGAATATGAGCCAGATCTTCAGACTTCCGTCCCTTATCCTTGCACAAGATACAACTGGGTTCGTTTGGGCAGCCTTTCGCTTTAAAGCTGGAAGTACCACACCTGTAGCACAGTTTGCTTCGATCTGGCCCCTTGCAGTTCAAGGAGATGTGTCCGAAGTTAAGGCACTTGTAGCATCGAGTTAGGGCTGCCCTCCGACGTATCCTGCACACAACCCAGCCGATTTTAATTTTCTCCTTGGCCAGGAGTTGCACAGCGCCTTTCTCTGGGATGTCTATTATTGCCGCTCTTCGTTTTCTAGGGTTGGTAGGCGTTAGCTTTACCCTAAAGCTCTCTGCCGTAGGAAGAATTAGCCTAATCTTCTACTTCTTTGGCATCCGCAATCCAGTCAAGGTCTCTTATTTCCGAAGAGGCCATTGGCTGTAATGTCGAGATAACAGCTTTAGAGCCCAGGAGGTCCTTGACAGCGCTCTCGAACCGTCCCTTGTCGGTGGATTCCGCTCCGAGTTCTACGAGGAGACCGCCTTTTCTGTTCGCTCTTACTGTTCGTATACAGACACAGTTTTTTTCGGGTTCCACATTTTGTCTGATTTCCTTGAGAACCTAGGCTGAAGTTCTCTCGTCTGCAGGCTTGATCAGTAGAGCATCTCTGCGCTGCTTGTTCCTGATCTTTTTTGCCATTGCGCTGTGTTTCGTGCCTTCTTGCTTTTCGGGCGACTGTTTGGAATCTTTTGTTATCGCGCGGTGTATCTTCTTCGCAGTCTTCTGTTGCGATTTAGAGCGCACGAAATGAAAGCCATCATTTTTCTCCTCCCCTTGACTGTTGTCTCCTGTCTCGACTGTTGTCGGCCCCTTCGCCCTTTTTCTACGGTCAGTTTTAAGTGGGCTAAATACCGCCCTTTTGCCTTTTACTAGAGGAGTAGCATTTCCGGTGAAGGTTTTATTTTCCGCCCGTAGCCATCTGCGGCGATAGTGCTGGATCCTATTAACGAGGTCCTCCAATTCGTCGATCCCATTTTTGATGTCCTTGTTGACATTTTTTTGAGCATTCGTTGAATTTCTCATCACTTTTATTATAGCGCTTATGTTCCTTGTTAGACGCTCTTCCTCACTTCTGTCAGCGGCAATTTTCGTTATCAGGTCGTCCTCAGGCGAAGTTCTCGATATACTGTCAGCAGAAGGATCTTGTTGTTGTTGAGCATCATTGTTTTCGCCTTCCACGTTGTTCAGTATATGACTTTTGATGGCCCCTGGAGAATGGCACTTCGGATCGATGACTCCACTGCCCGAAGCCTCCACTACGCTTCTGGTATCGTTCGCTCCATCGGCTTGTGTAGGAGGAATGTTGTGAACAAGCACTTTTTTCGCTGTTGCAAAGCGTTCGATGGAGGTTTGATGTTTTCGATGCACGATGTTTTCTCGCTGCCTTGATGAGGCTTGGCTACTCTTTGAGGCGGAGTTCGCAGTAGTTTTGGCCTTCGGGCGAACATGCTTGCGTCGTTGATTTTTTCACTTGTAATTTTTGATTCTTCAGTGGCCAAGTGTTCCCCCACTGAAAAATGCCCTGGCGACTTATCCCCAGCATGAATGCTGGAGAGAAGCCCTCATGAGGTCGAGGCTCCCTCACACGTCGGGGTGTATATCCCCACCCCTAATTTATTATTTTTGTTGTCACTCATCATATATTTTTTGGTGGGTACTTTTAGTGACTTGATCACGCGATGACGGGCAACCTCGTCAAGCGCCCCCACCACAACAAGGTATAATGGTTAAATGCTTACATTAACACATATAATGAACATAAACACATGCTGAACTTGAGCTTCATTTATTAATGGACCATACCATTAGTGGTTTGTGCAAAGCGCTACAAGAGATCTTGAAAACGATAAGTGACATACAAAATCTGAATATTGTTTTTAAAAGGGGTTGTGACGGATCGCAATGAAATAGATACGAGCAAAGGTTCTCTGAAACGCAAGGTAGTACCTATTCCAATGAACTCAGCGAATGGGCAAAAGATTAAACAAATCTTCTGAGAAAACTATTCCTCGTCTTCACCAGGATATTGCCGACCCATTAAATTTGTTTTCAAAGAAACCGTGAATTTTATAGTCACCGGGGCTGAAATGGTTAACAATGAATAGGCATCTCCTACTAAAATTATAATAAATAATAGGTATTGGCGGTAAATTCTACATTGATATTCTTCATGATTGACGGAAAAGTTTTGTTGCGACCACGGCTGCCTTGGTATTTTCCTACGCAGCAATGGACGGATGTTGACATCCCTTCTTGTTCATTTATCCCATTTTCACCTTTTCCTCCCACCTGTCATTTTCCTTTTCACTTTCTTTTCCCACCATATTCATCGTAATATCCACTCTAAATAGTTGGTACACAATCCAATAAATTTGAATTTCGTATAATTCAAATATGCTGGATTCTACCAACAATAATCCCTGCGTTTATTTACCCGACGTGATGTCAACAGTACCTGGACATTAAGATTGTGAGTGGCGACGGGGATGCTTGATCAGGGTTATCGGTTTTTGATCGGTTGATTTTTTATTCAGAGCGATCGATATTTTCTTCGATTTGCTCTGAGGAAATTGAACTTAACCCAGGGGTGAAAGGTTAACATCCGCGAACCGGTGAGGACAGTTGTCGACAGCGGGATGAGGAACCGGTGTCGACAGCGGGTTGGAGGGACGGCGGTGATGCGTGGTTTTTTTTTGGATTCAGGGAGTGCGATCTGACACGTGCACGGCGGCGGATTGTTTTGTTGGTTTTTTGAGAAAAGAAAGCGTTGGCGGGGGAGACGCGAATTGGTTGACGCCATATTGACGGGAGTTCGAGAATGTTTTTGGAGATGGCCAAAGAATTCGATAAAAATAAAAACAATTTCTGTGTGGTGAAAAACTGAATTCATAAGAAAATATAGTGAGTTTGTGATTGGAGCGAAAAAAAAAAATTTTGTTAATTCGTAAAGTGGACTTAGTTTTCGGAAGATAAGGAAACGACAAAAAAAATTTTTTCCTTGTATTTTGAACCTGATTACGCAATGAATTTGGATTTCTGAGGAAAAAATAAAAAATTTAATAAGAATAAGACGATTGTTGAGTAGTGGTTAATTGACAGAAAAAAATGGTTTTGTAGATCTAGAAGTGGGATTGTAAAGAAAAATGAGGTGTTGCAATGAGGTGTGAACTTTAAGTGATAAGGAAAAAGAAAAAAAAGGACAAAAGTGTTTTTGAACAAAGCTAAATGAATTAGGATTTTTAAGGGAAGAAGGAAAATAATAATAAATGAAAAAAGGCGAATTTAGATTTGTAGTAAAAGCATGTATGTAAACCATGCATGTATGTTTCGTTTTGATACAGATTTTTTTATCTTATCTTAAAAATTGTTTTTTTTGTTTTTGATTAATTTTTTTCTTCTCTATTATTGTATGTTGTTTTGTTTTTTGTTTTTAAGAATAACCTTATAATAAATTAATCGCCGCGTTTTTATTTCATTTCTCTAGGCACTTCTCCTTGGTTCCCTCTCCCTCTCTTCTTCATGTGATGGTTGTGTTCTAGGTGTAGGTGAACCAGCACAGGCAGTGATCTTCCCCACGCGAACCCCGAAAGACTGAGCGCAGCATAATCATGATATGATTGTGTCTAATGTTTGACAGCGAAACAACTATTCTATAGATCTGGCCGTAACCGATTCTTGACATAGGCTTAGATTACATTTTTATTTTAAAATTCATCCTTTGCTCATAAGGCTTTTTTTTCCTTTGATTGGCAAACCTTATACCTAACTTATTCTAACTTAATTCTACGTACTTTTTCTTATTTACAATTTAAGGGTTGATATGGAGGTAGTAATTGGATGGAGGTGTGAGTTCGGAATCTTGGCTCCGACCATGATGATGTTCGTGTATCCTGCTTCGATGGCGCGATTGACCTTGGTCAATTATGAAGTTCGCCCATTGCTGGCGTAATTTGGCTAGCCGCGGTCTCCTTTTTCTGTCCGCACATAGAACGGAGGCTTGTGGTTCAATATTAGGCGTGGGTTTGTCAAGGTAGAAGAGTTAGAGCTAAGCAATTTGATGGGCGAGAGGTATGGGGAAGCGATGTTTTCAGCGATATTCCGGGAAATCAATTCACTAATTATAAATTCAGGGTGAGTTACCCATTTCTTTAGGCGTTTCGAGCTCGTCTCAATCATTTACTGCATTATAGGCTTGATTTTTGTTTGACTGAATAGGAAGGTGCTCCGAAAATGCTTCTTGTTTGGTCTTCTATACTTGGACAAACACTTCCTCAAAATTTTCCGTTCGAAAATTTGCAGCTCTTCTGCTACGGTAGGCGAAATAGTGAGCCAGACAGGGAAGCAGTAGGTTATAATGGGTGTGATGAGGGTTTTGTAGATTAGAAGTTTAGTACTTACTTGGACAGACTTTTTGGAGAGTAAGGAGGCTAGGGCTGCGGAAGCCTAAGTGGCTTTTTCGATGGCTCTGCGGGCGTGGGGATTAAACTTGAGGCGGTGATGGAAAAGCAACCCCAAGTATTTAATGCAGTTCCTTAGGGGGACGGGGACGTTATCCATTTTGTAGAGAGAGTTCTTTACTCTCGGCTGGCGCAGATCGGTGTCCTTTGCCGAAAGCGTTCCGGAAGCATATGAGTTCGCATTTTTCAGCGTTGATAGAGAGGGCCCATTTTGAAAGGTACTTTTGTAGGGATTCCACGTGTAGAGCGATGGCTTGCTGGGCTTTTAGGGGGGACGCGTGGTAGCAAGAATAAGTATGTCGTCCGAATATAGAATTGTATGTGGGAGGGGGTTGGTGATATTTATTTGGGCAGCGTACTGTGTAGTGTATATCGGTTGCACTTGTGTTGGAATGTCGTGAAGAAAAAAGTTAAAGAGGTGGGGGCAGAGTATTGATCTTTGCAGGACAACGGAGCGTACGTTGATAGCATCAGAGAAGGTGTTGGAAATTTTTACTAGGAGGGTTCTTTGGTGTAAAAAGTTGGCTATAATTCGAGTCAGTGGGGTGGGGCATTGTGTCTTAATTAGTTTGTACAAGAGACCCTTGTCCCACACGGAGTCGAACGCTTTCTCAAGGTCAATTGAGCAAGCCACAGTTGCCTCTTTCTTCCTCAAACCTGAAGATATGTAGTCGTGCAGAAGGAGGACTGCTTGTTCGGTTGACACCTTTTCTTTGAACCCAAATTGTTGTGCTGGTACAAGGGGCTTGGCGAAGACTTTAAAGGAGAGAAGGATGATTTTCTCCGAAATTTTTCCTTGGTTTGAGAGTAGGGATATTGGTCTGAGCTTTTTTAGGTCGCCGTTGGCCTCTTTCTTCGGTGTGGGGAGTAGCAATGCCGTTTTCCAGGCGCGAGGGAAGTACCTATTGTTAATGCATTGATTGATAATGATGGTGAGTGGCCTATGAATGGCATTGGAGCATTTCTTTAGTACGTAATTTGGGATATTATCGGGGCCTCTGAATTTTTTGGAATTGATTGAGCGGGGGGCGATTAAAACCTGCTCGGTACTTGCTAAGAAATATTTGAACGGCTCGCTTGAGGGGTTAGCGGCTCTGTTGGTTGGCGAAAAGATGGTGAGGTAGGAGCCTTGGTATCCGTTTAGGAAGTCAATGACCGTTTCCTCTACAATTGTGTTGGTTTGTTGGTCCGATGACATCCTTTCCCTGTATAGATGGGCGTAGTGTAGTGCACAAGCGGCTAATTTCTGTTCCGTCGTGATAAACAGTTGTCCGTTTAATTGGGTAGGGTCTCTGTTTATTGAGAACTTGGCAGTTTGACGGCCCGTAAGGGCATTAATCTCCTTGAATACGTTGGGAGAAGGTTTCAGAGTGGATAGCCTTTCTTTAAACCCTTTGTTCATTTCAGCGTACACCTTTTCCCTTATCAGTGTCTCCAGGCAGTTAATTTGTGACTTTAGTGTGATATATTCTGAACTAATTCGATTTATGTTTCGGTGGAAAATCCTTTTAAGGCGTTGCTGTCACGTAGCCCTAGTTCGAATTACGATCCTTGTTTGAGGGGATATGTTACCATATTTGGAGGAGAGGGGTGGTTTAGCTGGTGCCAGTGTGTTCATCAACTCTAGAATATAGCAGGAAAGCGTTTGAATTGACCCATCTATTTCATTGTTGTTGTATATTCGATGATCGGGAAATTTTCCTTCTAGGTGGTCGGAGAGTTGTTCATTAAAGATCTGCCAATCTACGCCCCGGTGTGATCGGGTGAGTGCTTGAGGTGGTGGTATCCTTGCACCGGGGAGAGCGACGTCAAGAAGTAAGGGATGATGGTCAGATGGTGCCGGGATGCTAGTGCAATTTAGGGGTAGGCCGTTCAAGCCTAAGAGCGAAGCCGATAAGATGAAGTTGTCGAGGAAAGAGCTTCCTCGTGGGAATGTTGGCACACCTGCATTGATGACGCTTAGAGACGTTTGGTGCCCGGACGATAGCCAGCTGAAGATGACTGAGCCGTTAGTGTTTATTGTGTGGTCGCCCCATGATGGATGTCTGGCGTTGAGATCACCCCCGATAATTATTACATCATATCCCTGCCCTATGGTGAATATTTGGTTCAGCTTAGGTGCTATGGCATGCCCGCTGTCGCATGGGATGTAGAGTGACCCGAGCAAGACTTTGCGGATGTGGCCCCGTTGTCCCCGGAGTTGGAGCGTGGCTAGGGTACAGGATAATGGCATACCATGGCAATCGACTTGGTGATGATGGGATGGTTTGATTGGTGCGTGCCAAAATGGCGGTACCTCTACCCTCATCGTTGCGGAAGATATTGTAGCGTGGGAAGTGTGGTTTATGCTTTTCTATAAGGCGTGTCTCGTTTAAGAACACTAAATCGGGCCTATATTCTTCTAAAATGTGCTCCAGTTCTATACGCTTTTCGTGCCTCTGGAGAGAGTTTATATTAATTGCCAGTGTTCTGAGCTTACTGATCCCCGACCACATTCATGTAGAAGCTAAGTAGGGCTTCTGTTTTCTCCTCATTCGGGAGGTGCCTGTAGGTCAACCAAAATTCTCGAGCCTTTTTAACTAGCACTGCAAAAGAAACGCCTAAATGCTTGACAGTTTCCTGTGCAATCAAATTTAGTACGTTCTCGTTCCGGGGCTGATCGTGATGTTCAGGCTCGGGATGAGTTGCAGGTCCCTTTACGACTTCGGAATACTGCTGTCTAGGGAGAAGTCCTGTGGGAGTTTCTATATTGAGAGTGGATGCTAGTGGGCTCAGCTGCTGGAAGCTATTGGGGTTGAAGATAAACTGAGGTTGGGTTTTTGTTGCTCGTTTTTTGGTAATTTTGGCTCTGAGTTTGACCTGCTCGGGGCAGTTTGAAAAGTTAGCTGGGTGACCCGTGCTTGAGCATAGGACACAGAAAACTGGGGGGATGGTGGGGTCTGTTGTAGCCTTATCTCTTGGGTTTATTAGACTTTTTCTAGGACACAACTGGCCTTCGTGCTCTTGACCGGAAGGCACTTTTGGGCATAGCCGCAATTGGCTGCGACGTGGCCAAACCTCTGGCAGCGAAAGCATTGGGTTAGGTCACCCTTTCTGGGCTTTTTCCAAGTTGCCTTGCAATTTAGGACTAATTTTAGCTTAATAATTTTTTAGAGGTCTTCCTCCGACGCAAGAACAACTCTGAAAAGGTTGAGGGACACGTTGTTCTGCCTCGACCAAGTGGTAGTCATCTGGGTGACAGATACGGGTTTGAGCTCAGGTATTTGCTCGATGATATCCTCCAGGATTTCTTTCTCTGTGAACAGAGAGCTAACACCTTTTAATATTGCCACCGGTTTCCTGCGTGCGGCTGGGGTGAAAGAGTGGCCACCTAATTTGTTCTCTCGCATTAGGCTCATTAAGCCGTCGTAGGCTTTCGTCTCGTTGACCACTATCTTGTGGTACGAAGGGGACAGCGATTTGATGCGGTACTTTGCCTCAGAGAAGCTACGCATCATAACGTGGAGCGTGGGCGGAGATACATTAATAATAAAAATCGGTGGCAACCGAGATGGCTTTGAAGTTGCCGTGTTAGTACATAGTGGAGTAGAGGAGTTGTTTCGGGGTGATATTTTTTCAAATCTATTACAATTGTTCATATTATTATTTTGAGCTACGACTACATTATTTTTCTTAATAACTAGCGTACCGGTTGCCAGTTTGAAGCGTTCGGCATCGTTTTTGAGTGCGGTTTGAACCTCGTTGTTGGTGCAGATTGGGTCTTCGCTTTGCATTTCGACGTCCTGGCGAACGGCGCTGGTGGTTGTCTCTTCCCTTCGTGTGGTTTTTGTTTTTGGCATTTTCGTTTTTTGTACCATAGCGTCCTCTGTTGACTGATGGTCTCCGCTTTTTAATATTATTTGCAATTCTCTACTTATAACTTCCTTGATTTGCCGTGATAGGAGGGCATTTTTCATTTGCAGCTTGACCGGTGCTCCATTTTTTTGACGCCTGCTCTTTTGGGATTAGCTGAGAGGATCCGTGTGGCTGAGGCGTAATTTTGGCTCTATTTTTGATTTTAGTTTTATTTTGCTCTGAAAGTGTAATGTCTTTTCGATGAAGGGTAGCACTGGCTTTTGGGCGGAACGTTCGATAAAGTACACACACTTCATCACCTTCCACTATAAAATGGCGCTCGACAGCGTCTCTATTTGGCCCGGGCGGGCGGAGCAGTTTGTGGGGGCCGGGGGTTGTCCTGTATTTTTTTTTTTAATTATTAAGTATCACGTTCACTTGTTCATAAGTCACAGAATTATAGTCTTAACTTGGGTTTGAATTTAAATTTAAATTTAAATAACTAGATGAGTGCCACTAGAAACGTCGCGGCTTGTCCACGACAGTGTTAATATATTTCGTGGTTCGCAACATACATATATTATTCCGTATCTTCATGTTCATCCAAATAACCTTGCTTTATGTACGGAGCCAAGCCCAGTGAGGGGAATAACGAAGAGCTCATTTCAAAAAACACTCCTAAAAGTGAGTTTTTTTCCTGGGCCCGTCGCCTTTGCATCCTTGGATAAGATTACTTGAGTATCTCTTTCAAATTTCCTTCCGTTTGGATATAAAAACCTGGGATGCTAGGGAAACCGAAAATAGGGTAAAAGTGGTTAAGACAATGACATTAGACATTATAAATGAATTTAGGATTGGATTGGGTCTTTAAGAAGATAGGGCCAAATAAAACAAGTGACGGAAATGCAGCTCGTAAATTTTTCCAAACGCTGAAGTCGCTCGTGTCAAGGTTAATTTTAGAGGCTATAAATAGTGGATATTCGATACATGTTCACAACGTCTATAAATACTCTACGCCAAAAAAAGGATATTACATCAGGGAGTACTCATGGTACTCAATGCCAGTAAGCGTGCGCAAAATTCTTATTCACAGAAAGGATTTAATCGCTTCAAGTGTTTTAACAATTGGTCAAAGCCAAAGAAGTCCAAGAGGCACGCTTTTCAATCGGAAAACTTCTAGAATCGATATAAATAGATATTTATCTGTCTGATCCGTTTATTGCAAGTTTGTTTGCTGCTCCAAAAACGCGTCACAGAAGTTTGAAAAGTAACGATAGTGAATGCGGTGAATCTGATCGACATTCTAATAGTGATTCCGAAGAATTTGGAATAAAATCTAAACAATTTTATTTATTTATTTTGACAAAAAACACGAAAGTGAGGAAAATAACTTTGTCCCGCTAAAGTGTGAAGATCCCTCGCTGTTCAACGAGTTGAAATTTAAACGAGGACGATCTGTTCGCAATATTCTTTGTGTTGATTGCACTTTATGCGTAAACGAATGCAAATGATTCTTCAAAATGCATCGCGAAGTGGTTCCGACCCCTGGCCCAAAAAGCTGAACATGCTAAAGATCCGACTCTGCTGAGTTCTGGTCAAAATTCTCTTTCAATGAATATGCGTGCCAATCATCGTAGCTAAATGAGGACTTGAATTAGGATTGATCTATTAATTTTTATTTATCAATTAAGGATGATTGGGATATAAGTATACAGCATATATGTACTTTTATATGCAAAGTGTAAATGTGTAAATGTAGGTTGCAAAACTTATGACACATTTATTGTCTTTAAGATTGCAATCAACTTATAGCCGCTATGTTTTGCACATCCTTATTCGCTCTACTTAATACAAATTTACTCACTGGGTGCTGAATTAATAAATGATTTCTTCCCCTTATCTCATATCTGCACAGCTCATACTAAGCATGATTTTATTTCATGAAATGCCAGCGAGTTGTTCGCATTGACATTTTATAAACTTTGATTGGTCAGGGTGGAATTGTGTGAACATTTAATCGTGTATAAAAATATAAACAATTATAAATGATCAACACAGCAGCTTAAGACAGTATCAACATTTCGGTCACTGATTTATAATCAAAGCCGAAGTGAAGATAATTTGCAGTAACACAAGGGGTATTTACGAATACTAATTGATTGTGAGAGCAAAAGTTCGGTTGCAAACTAATAAGGATTGTTTGAAACGCGCGCACGAAATACATTGGTGATAATTTATTACCGTTAGTTTATACGCGTTGGCGATGAATCGAAGGAAGCCAAGTGGTCGCAAAAACAAAAGAGATTTTCGCCGCGATGAAGTTCCGAAATATGGTAGGCTTTAAACTATACAATTTATTTAAATGTGAAATTTTGGCATTGATTTAAAGTTTCTGATGTTTTTTGAAATTTGGCATTTTTCATCAAATAAATTTCATAATGGCATGATTTTGCATAAAATAATTTTGTTATTAACCGTTATTGTTTTGTGGTTAGATTCATACTCATTTAGTTTAAGTATTGGCACTCATTTTATTAATTGTGAGTCTTAAATTATTTCATTTCATTTACTTCACGTACAGAAGAGAAAGGCTTGTAGCAAATTTATTGTATTTATGTATTTCTTAGCATCAATTTATTTAAAATGTTAGTGCTATATTTTACGAATGCAGAGTTGATGATTTAAATTTAGGTGACAGTATTACTCACTAGCGTATATCATTTATAAATATATCATTTTGTAAACATTACATTTCTGAACCATACCGACAATTATTTCAAATGCTCTTGATTTTTGGTTTAGGAGGTTGAGGTTGAGTAGTTGAGAATAATCTCCAAATATCTCACTAGTAACACAGAGAATCCATTCTAGGAGTTTTTTGGTAGATCAATTTATCCATTTTCACTTATAACTTGAAAGTGATTTATATCCTTGGTAAGCTAATTTAGCGAATACTTATAGGTGCGGAAGTTTTGATCAAATTTATCGAATACCTCGAAAGTGAATTTATATTTAGAAAGAAAGGTGGAAAGACCTCAAGCTGATTTCGAACACGCGTTCCTGCCGGTTCTCGTCAGGTGCCAACTCACAGGCTGGGACGCATCGCTAGGCACTACCAGCTAGGCGGATGTCGTCTGGTTATTTTTACTTGTTATTGTTCTCAGCTTGAACTTGTCATATTTTCCAAATTGCCTTTGAAGAACGAATTCAAGAACCATGTTGTTCACCTTCCCTTACGCCAGGCAAGGAGAGAGCGCGTTTTTCCATCTTGAGTAATTAAGACAGAAAATACCTATGCTTATAGAGGCGCTAAGTCACTATAGTCTGTTGCACCGTGTTCTCGACTAGCCCCTGGCCTTGAATCATTGATAAGTCACAGCGTCCACCTATCGTAAACCTCATGATTTTTTCGTCTCTTGTTCGTCTCACCAAAGGCAGATTCAACCACACCCTCACGCTAGTTCCAAGATAATACCCGCTGGTTCACAGACGATCCAATATAGCATAAGGCTCCATGTCCCTATACTTTGAGTAATTGTTCCGGCACGTATGTGAATAAATATGTAATTAAATATTTATGTAAATGTTCCAGCAATTTTACTTGGCTTGCTTGCATACCGGTTGTGCACATTGTGAAGAAACAAAGGAAGATCTACCTGATAAGGGAGGAAAAGGGTAGAAAGACGACTTCAAAGAGGACAGCGATGGTCGGCTTATTCTGTAATGGACGCATGAATGGTGGACAAGTGAAACATGAGGCAGGTTAACTCTGAAATGGATTCCCAAACAAACGCCGAGCTCTACACTAGTCGGCAACGCACCGACATGGCGTGTGATGTCCGGAGGTTGCGGCAACGAACTGTACTCTTAGAATCAGATATTTGTCCAATCAGTTGGATGCTGCTGTTAGACAAGCTCTGTTCAACGAAGTTTGCGGACGTGGATCGTACAATACGAGAATAATGAGAATTGGAATAATTGGAAATTTCCCCAGACACTGCTGTGTCTATATTACGCGCCATACCGTCATCGTACATTTTATTTTGCATTTCCTCCGTGATTTAACTGGTCTCATCCAAATCTTTGTACTCGAAATTCGCAACGTAGCGTATTTTTCGAATGCGGTAAGAATCGAAGTGTCTTGTTCTCGCTGTGTTCTAAAACAAGTGTCGTTTTCGGTGTGCGTTCCATCTCTCAAGCGTGCCAACTAAGGCAATAGAATGGGGAATATCTCATCCAGATCCAAGAGAAAAACGGTTCCTAGAAATGGTGACTGGTGAAGGTGGGAACCGTTCCGCATGTGTCGTTTGCTTTGGAGTCCTTACTGCCTAGAATACACAAACGGCGGGTGTTGGAGGACTATTCAGCGAGTGATCACAAATACATTGTATTTAAATTTGGAGAGCGCGCTGTTCGACGCGTTGCGACACAATCTTCAGCTGTAGGTTGGAATATTGCTAAAATGGATATCGACACCTTATATATTCGTTGGAGTTTTCATAAGCGGTTAAACCATGACGGAGGCCCCTACGGGGACAAGAGGAATCTCACCTAAAAACACAGTGAACTTCAATATGAGTTCATCATCACATCTGCGTGCGACTGCTCGACGCCTAGGCGACGATGACACGATAAGAATGCTGTATGCTCGTGGTTAGCAGAAAGCGCTGGAAAGCAAAGATAATATCAAAGACCGTGCAGCCCATCTTTGAAGGGATCGAGTTAAGTCACATTCCCGAACACTGGAATACAAGTCGACTAGAAAGTTTCTCCGTAGGTCTTATTAATGAGAGCAAAGCTCGCTGCTGACAAAATCTCATTGAGGACATCGGCAGGGACCTGTGGGGCCTGGGCTATAAATTTGTTACGCGGAAGCCTCATAGAGGCCCTGTGTTCAAACATAAAAAAAAAATGGAAAAAATGGACGAGGTTGCTCAGCTATACTCCCATTGCATCCATCCTTCAGGCTTCATACGATGAATGCCCTGTTGTGTGTCCACTTTTTAGTGCCATTGAGCTGGGATCAGACGTTATCCCAGCGGAAGTGGTACTTCTTGTGCATCAACTTTGCCTTGACATGTTGCTCACCATATACAACGTCTGCCAGCTGGAGGGCGTGTTTCCAATATGCTGCAAAGAGGCGAGGCTTGTGTTGATTAGCAAGGAAAAGGTGAATCCGGAGCAACCATCAGCATAACGGTCTCTATGTATGCTGAAAGCCACGCTACTGGGAAAGTGCTCGAGCAGCTCATCAGACTTGGGGACCGAAAAGCTCATCAGACTTGAGACTTGAGGAGACTATTCGAACCGCTGAGGATCTGTCTCCTCAGAAATTACTTTTGAGGTTTCAGGACGTGCTTTTGAGGTTAACAACTACCTTTAATTTTTGAGGTTAAAACTAAAAACTAACTGAGGATTCGTGTCTGATCAGTTACGAAAAAACAGTATTAGTTGCAAAACGCACTTTCAAACATTAGAGTAGACGAAAGGATAAGATCATCGAGTCGGGAGAATCAATAAAATACCTTGGCTTGTTGATTGACTAGAAGATGAGCTTCTTGAATCAGGTTCGAGCGTCAGCAGATAAGGCTCCTGCGGAAGTGTCAGTGCTCAGTCGCCTTGCGGCTAACACGGGGGGACCAACCTCGAGTAAAAGGCTTCTACTCATGAGTACAATGAAGTCAATGTTTTTGTGAGGCTCCGAAGTCTGGACTGACGAATTAGTAAGAAGTAGCACCGAGGGAGCTTCCTATAGGTACAGATACAAGTAGCTTTACGGGTAGCAGCCACAGACCACACAGTCTCTGAGCTCAGTGTTTCTCAGTGTTTCTTAGTGTTTGTTATGTTGACACTGGTGCCCCTTGCGTTACATACCAAAGGCCAAAAACGAGTTTACTTAAGTATGTGGAACTCGGAGAAAGAAGTTGTTAGTCGAGAGGAAAGGAGAAGGTTCCTAGCTTTGTGGCAGGTGATATGGATAAACGAAGCACGAGGCAGGTGGATCGCAAGGCTCATCAGTAACTTGGTTTTGTAGAAGGCATGATGAGACTGATCATTACTTGATACAACTACGTAAAAGGCACGGCTTTTTAGTTCAATCTTTACAAGATGTGAAAGTCACCGTCCCCTGTTCACCGGTTTTATCCAGGGACTACAGATGATGCTTGCCACACCTTCTTCGTATGCAGAGGATGGATCAGGCTCCGTTTAAATCTAACGCAGTAGAAATGTGTGCTCTCTTCAGAAAATGTAAGGAAGACGATGTTGATATCAAAAGACAATTAGAACTGCGTGTAGCATTATGTATGGACGCTTCTTCTTATAAAGAAAGCTTTAATAGATCATTTGACAGAATAGACAGAAGGGGGGGGGTCTCTCTGACAACAATCCTCTTGCATCCGTGCTGAAAGAGGGATTTCCCTTAACCTGAAGGCGCCACTAGGGGATGAGAAATGAAGTCTAGTCTCGTCTCGTGAAGTCTCGCTACGTTCCCAGTGTGACCGGGGAGGTGTTTAATCGGTAGCCCGGTTACCACTGAGAGTCTTACAGTCAGGGTGTTATTTGCCTTCACCTCACAACAAAAAGAAAACAATTATTATTATGAATATTTTTATTTAAATGTACGGAATATATTTATTAAAAATTTATGGATAATTTTCAGGGAGTTTGCAGAGTTCGTCAATGAGGTTAGACAGCCCAAATGCCAGCGTGAATGAAACGAATCAGGATGATATTATTGAATACGAAATTAAAAATCCTGCATCTTCCCACATTTGGACAAATCGTTACAAGACGGAGTCCAAGGCAATTGGAGAAAAGATATTTGTTTCAAGAGATTCTTTGTTAACATATCTAATGCGTATGCCGCATATTAGTACAATTTATCATATTTTTATTGTTATGCTTATAATAATGATGGCTCAAACGGCACTCAACGATTATATGACAAAAGGAATGTTAGTGAAAAACTGATTAATTGACTTTTGTGGTGTTAATAAGTTTAATTTTTCAATAAAATTTTAGCATCAATTTTGGCCAAACATCTGTTAACAAAGGAATGCGAGGATTTTGGCGTGGAGTTGGAATGTGGATCATAATGCAGACATCTGTTATGTTGATTTACTACGGATTAAAATATTGGATGGATATTCGAGGACATATCGGAACAAGTATGTAATGTGTTAATTTGTTTTAAATGTTGTTTAAAATTGTTTTAAAACCAAAATGTACTTCCATGAGTCTTCCCCATGATCAAGGGGATTTAGTTTTGAAGCGGACTACTAATTTACTAGAAGTCCTGAGAATACAAAGAAAGTTCTTTGGGAAAAATTCGCCTTACTTCACAATATCATTCGATTCCAATACTGTTTAAATATAATTTAAGACATCTGGATTGACATCTGGAATTTTTGATTGTATTTTGGCCATATGGCATCTGATTCAGAATTCCAAGGTCTCAATTCTCAATGATTCTGGTTTATTAGTCTAGGCAAGAGACTTTAGACGCTCCCACTTGTAGTAGCTCATAAAGGATTAGTCCATACAAGATATCAAGCAACCAGCTACCTGTGTGTGTGCCTGCAAAAATGTATTAGCTACTTACCTGCATGTGTTTTCTACTCACTTCTTATCCTTACACATCAAAGAATGTTCAAAGTGTCATCTGCCAACCAAACCAAACATCTGATTTGAGTTAGGCACTAGCTCTCCATGGACAAACTTAATAACTGACATCGTTAGAATCATCTAAATAACTGACATTGTAGCGTTTCCATCGTTAAAGAGGTACGATGTCTAATCCTACTACAACTACGATTACTTGTAGTCTAGTGTTACTATGACTTTTGAATCGTTTTGACAAAGGGGGTGTAGTGAAGATTTTAACCTTGATAAATATATCTCATATTATGGTAATAAATGGTAATAACTACTTTTACGAAAAGTTTTCCTTAAAAAACTCAAAAACAGCATCCACCCTCAATAGATATAAAAGTTATCTACAAGAAACTTAACTATTATCCGCTGTTGAAGCCATGGCTCGATTAGAATATGATGTATTTGCAAAGCGAATTTCCTCCTCGAAAACTGTCCCAAACAATTTCTGGCAACATTTGTGCTCACTAGAACGATATTCAGTATGCCATAAAGTATGCATAAAGGCCATTGGTTAATCTGACGGCTACATGACATTTGATGAGACATTTGGTCCAATGAGCCGACAGCTCCTTTTGGCATTGTAGGTTTCTATTTTTCGATGTTTCTTGGAAACTCAATTGACGACCGGCTTTTCGTGGCAAGTCGGTAGTGCCAAAACTACTTTTGATTTCTTTCGCATTGTAATCATCAAAACAAAACAAACCCTTATAGCCCGTCACACTACTTGTCCCTATAGCCCTACCTTGAGGATTTATCATATTGGGTGGTATTTTGTACGGATTTTTTACAATTGCAAGCTTGTATGGGTCTTCAAAAAGTGAATCTTTAAGTGGAATTGAAGTGAACCAGTTATCTTCGATCACAGTACGGTTGGATCTATGGCAACTTGCTTAGAGCTTTTTCACAAAATTTCGCATCAGGTAAATCCTCAGTATCCTATGTATCAACTGTGTGAGGTATGACATCAATGCATCTCCGTGTCAAGTTTGAAATTAAGATCTGCTTCGATATCATCACAGGTTAAAACGTGGTCATATATCTTCACATTATCTATTTATCATCCGATCAAGAATCACTGTCTGATATATTACTGGAACTCTGTGATATCACCGTCTGTTAAGCGACTCATTCTTTAAACTAATTAACCACTCAAAGATGGCACATACTTCTACAATTAGACATTACTAAAAGTATACAAAAATACAAACGCCAAAGTTAAACTATTGTAAACAATCCGTTGGCTCCAGCGATAAATTGGCATTTTGAAACAAAGTACAACAGACACTAATAGATGGGGTTGTCTAAGTAAGACAGTAGCGGGAGAGTCCATTGTCGAGGGTTACCTGAACAGGAACAAAATCTCATTCGTAATTGAGCTTTTCAAGGTTAATTCTCAATTTGGACACATTAAAAAATCAAACTCTAAATCTACGCAATACATATACAACAAAACTGCGATACCAGAGCGCGACGAGAGGCTCGTAGCAAATGTCAACCAGTTTTCGTAACATGCTTTTGTTTACGACATCGTACAATGATTGCGTCGATGCGAGGTGAGAAATATTCGGAAAATCGAAAAATCCTCGTAACGAGGTGTTTTGACGTTTGTTGGATGCTTTATGCCGCTCATATGAAATTTGAAATTCAAACGCCTTAATTACTTTCTAAGTACTAGTGTTATTTTGCTGGAAAATTTCGGCAAAGAAACGAAGGAAAATTCCAAATTCAACACTTGAAGAGCAATAGTACTTTCAATGTAATTAGGGAATTTCGATTTTAAATCTGCGGTAACTCTTAGTTAAGTATAAAAACATGTGATGCAAACCAGAGGCTATATAGTCTTGTACTAAGCATCATACGTAGTCGTCTCTATAATATTATATACAAATAAATATAATATATATTATAATATATAAATAAATTAAAAAAAGTAAAAAATGATGAAATCTGTGAAATCTGAAAATGATGAGATCTGCAAAAAAGTATTAACACTGTACTTCTATTTTGAATAATTTTATTGTCTTACATTATTGTTATTGTAATCTGCATTCAGTTGGTATTTGCCGACGTATTAAATACTTTTGGAGTTCATATCTGATATAAATTAATAGAATTAGGAAGGAATAGAATAGAAGAATAGGAATTGAAACATTCAAGACTCATTCGAGTTACCTTTGAGAACATTTCAGGATCTCTTGACTTCATGACTGTAAAAATTGTTTCGAAAAACCGCGTTGATACCGATCTTGAAAAATGGGACACCTTCGGGGTTTTCGCAGCATAATGAACATTATTCTTCCTCACATCTCGTGCATTGTGCGACGACGAGCGAGCAGCGCATCGCCGTCACGCAGTATTGTAAATGGGCCTTCAATCTATTTGCGGACGCAGATGTGGAATCAACAAAGAGGTCGCCAGGGAAGCATGACCAAATTTTTCAAGTAATTTACAACATTCGAGTGACCGAAATACAAAAGGAAGGTAGAAGGTCTGATCCCTGAGCTGAGGTTGTGCCACAAACGAGTTCATGGTAAGACTGGTCTTCAGTGGCCATGGATGTTTCCAGTATTGCCAGCTCAATATTGGTAGGCCACAGTCCTCTAATTGTATGGTTTGTGTTAAGAGAAGGTTCTTGATGCATGTCGCACGTTTTTTATTTGCAAATGTTGAGTACGCAGGACCTCCTCGGTGAAATCGCAAACTCATTCCCGAAAGCTGTTTAGGACGGTTGAGAAATGGAGCCGCGTAACAGATTGTGCTTGACAGGTAAAAAGAAGTATTGGAGCGCAAAGAGGAGTTGTGAACAGAAGGATATTATTTCCAGTAACATGAGCTCTAGCCCGAAATCATGTGCCGCACAGTGTAAGGCTAGGTGGGTTTTGAATCCAACAGGATTCAAAAAAAAAAAATCAATCTGAATTTAGTTTCTATTGGTCTCTTTTTTATTATTATTTATATTATATTATTTTTTATTATTTATATTTAGATACAAGAATAAAATTCTCCAAAAGCTTGATTAAAAACGCAATCCAAATAATGTAGAAAGGAATAAGAAACTTCCAGGACACGCATATCTATTGTTAAAAAATGGTTTTAGCAGAGAACTATTGTTTATTTTACAAGAATGCTGAGAGCTATAACTCCAATTTACTGACCGAATTAACTAAGTAGAGACGTCGTCGAAGTCATCTTGTTGGTAGTGTTACTTCTCTGAAAACTGTTGTGTACCTCTGGAGTGGGAGAGCAACACAACAAATATCAATGATTGAAGCAGAACTGTCTTCACATACTAACACATTGAAATAGAGAAGGTACTTGTGCCATGGGGTTACGAAACGGCACCCAACTGAGAGTTCAGGGCTGTGAGCGAAATGACGGTTTCGTGTGGGTCCGGTGCCCAGGAAAAACATTCGTTAGTGTGTACTTGACACCGAACGAACCAATAACATCTTTCCAGGCGAAGTTTAACACTTTGGAGGACACCGTCTTGGACACAGGGTCATGTTCTTATCGGGGGAGACTGTAACCCCAAAGCTATTGAATGGGGCATGCCTCAGTCAGATCCTAGGAGGAATCGAATCCTGGAGATCTGGAGGAATCGAATCCTGGCAGTCAGTGTAGGGCTAGCCTTGGTGAACACTGGTAACACTCCAATTTTTCGGACGTGACATTCGTCTCGGAGTCCCTCTCCTCTATGACACACGATTGGCGAGTTCTAAAGGACTATTCGGCTAGTGATCACCAGTACATAGCATTCAGGATCCGCGACAATGTTCCTTCACTCCAAGACACTCAGCGCTCCGCCTTCGTGTGGAATACTGAGGGGATGGACGTAGAGAAGTATGTCGACACGCTCATGAGATGCTGACCACCGTTTGGCTCTTCGCAAGGGACCAGTGAATTGACTGCTGAAGACGTGGTGAACTGCACAACGAGTACCATCAGGTCTGCTTGTAAGTCAACTATGCCTCGTTGGAGACTTAGACACGTAAAGCCTCCAGTATATTGGTGGTCCACTGAAATAGCTGAACAACGAAGCGAGTGTCACAAACTCAGGCGAGAAGCTCAACGAGCGCAAAGCCAGGATCAAGCATGCACCAGAACGGCCGTATATCGGTCGACTAGGATATGCCTTCGCGGACTGATCAACATGAGTAAGGCTCCTTGCTGGCAGAACCTCGTCGAAGACGTGAACAGAGACCCATGGGGCCTGAGTTATAAACTAGCTATGCGGAAGCTCGGTGCTCTACGGGCCTCCTGTGTACTTGAAGCGGACATGATGGACGATTTAGTACGGGCATTTTTTCCCCAACATCCCGTCCGTGTTGATGCCGCCCAAAGGGAAACAATATCAGACTTTTCCCTCGTCACGAGGAACGAGCTGGAACTAGCAGTTCTCTCCATGAAGGCGAAGACGGTATTCCAGCCGAGGTACTACAACTGGCCTATCACTCTTGCCCTAACTTTTTGCTCAGTGTTTTTAATGCCTCCTAGCGGGAAGGCGTTTTCCCTGAGCGTTGGACGACGGCAAGATTCGTGCTGATCAGCAAGGGGAAGGGAAATCTCGAGTCACCGTCAGCATACCTACCGTTATGCATGCTAGACACGGCCAGGAAAGTGCTCGAGAAACTTATAAAGAGAAGACTCGCTGACGTTATCCACGCCACTTATGATCTTTCTCCAAGGCAATACGCAGTCGGTCTGACCGCAAGGTAGTCTTTCTATTGCTGCTGGACATTAAGAATGCTTTCAACTCCGCTAGATGGACGAATATTCTGGAAGCCCTGAAAAACTAATTCAAAGTACCAGATTATCTGATGCGGATAGTTCGAAATCACCCGAAGGATCGCATGGTGTAAGGTCAACGGAGGATGCTAATCACAACAGGTGTGGCCCAAGGCTCCATCCTCGATCCGCACTTGTGGAACTGCCGGAAGAGTTGCCACTGATTGGCTATGCAGATGGTGTTGCGGCACTAGTGGCTGGGCGCACGGTCGATCAAGCGCAATTAAAGCTGAATGTACTCATGCGCCGGGTAGGGAGCTGGATGACCACTCAAAGATTTAACCTAGCGTTAGAGAAAACCAAAGTGGTCTTCCTGACCAAGAAGAGAATCCCCAGAGTAAGAATGGTCTGAGTCGGGGACACATTAGTAGCGTCGAAGCTATAAGTTAAGTATCTGGGCTTGCTGATAGACTCTAAACTGTTTCTCGGAGCAAACCAAGGCAACGGCAAAACAGGCCGCAGTAGGGGTCTCGGCAATCAGTCGACTATTGGCAAATAATTGGGTACCAAGTCGAGTAATGTTTTTCACTAATATACACATACTAAATTTTGTTTTGAAATAATCTTTGAGAATATTTAAAAAAAGTAAACGATTTTTTAGCTGTGAACAGTGGTATAAGTCCCACTTTCAAAAATATTATATTATTAGAAATAAAACCAATAGGAAACCTAAGTCCCTATTTGTATAGGCATTAGCTTCGCTGAGATGAAATTTTTAAATGTAATAAATCGTAACTAAAATAAAGACATACAACATATGAATTACCAAGATCATAAAGTTATTAACTTTAGTAATATTAAAAAGCCGGAATATATCTAAAATGTAAAATCTTTTGCCAGGATAACTTATAATAATAAAAAAAATACATAAGTAACTTTTTCAGCTTCATAATTAACGTAGTGAAGTATTCGTGCTCAGTAGGATGTCTGTAAGGCAGCAAACTAATTATATCTTTGTGCTTCCCTCGTGTTATAGGCCTTAAAGTCTTATACAGTAAAAACATAGTAATTTTGCCGAGGTTCTTAGGTGTTCTTTTTTTTCCAAATAAAAAACATAAAGCAATGTTGGAGCAATGGAGCATTTTGTTAAATACTAGTTTTGCATAAAATTTTGTACGGTTCATCCCTTTTAAACCTGATCCACCCTATTTTTAGCCACTGTATAATTTTCCAACCGTAATTTTTTTCTGTTTAATTTTGCTTTGGTTTTTCTAAAAATTTGGTTGAAACAAAATCATCTTTTTTCATTTCATACTAAATAAAGCAATTTCTTTGCATTGTAATACTTTTCAAAAGTATATAATTGATCCTTTTTATTTAATGCTATTGCCACAACTCCAAAATCTCTGTTGCTTGGAAGAAAAGAATGGCCGGATAATAAAAAGTTGTGGTCAATAACATATGCCTTTCTTTCATATTCAGGGATTCGCATTTTCGACACGTATCTTTATGTGGGTGATGGAAATTAAAATTTATTTTAAAAATTTTACTTTCTTTAATTTTTGCTCAAAAATGTTGTATTATTCTCTTCAGACATTCAAATTGTACATTTTTCTTTACTTCAGATCAGAATTCAGGTATTTTCTGTTTGGGAAACGCGTGTAATGGGTATCATAGGGTGGCAAACTTTTTATATAATCTTTTATGGCATCCACTAGTTTCTAATTACTAATTCTGTAAGATCCTTTCATTTTTCCACGCATGTCTTTACCTTTTAAATTTGCTTTGAGAGAGGCTTGAGTAGTCTTCCCTATGTAGCTTATTATAATTTTTTACATACCGCAATGCTTTCCTTTCCAATCTTTTTTCAAAAGTATTCATAAATATAGTCTCTTGTTTATCCCTTTCAATATCTTGCTCGTCTACTTTTCAAGACGTAGCCTGAGTAGATGCCCACAATAATATAATTTTCTTTTGAAATTCCACAGTTCCCAATGATTCTTGCACTCTTTCTTGCATTTACAATCCTTACTCTCGGCTTTCTTAGACGGAATAATACTTTCAGTTTTTGTATAACTTTATATTTATATTTATTTCCTTTACTTTTCCTAGTCTGCTGATCATTATTTGATAATTTCGAAAGATGATCGAAAGTGAGAAGCGTCGTTTTTGCCAGTCCTTGAATCACTTAACTCGAAAATTCTGATCCTCTTCTTTGTTTTTAGAAATCTTGAATCAATATTGCTCACACTAATGATTAATAAATTTGAATTAATTCATTAATTCCTCTCATTTTTCAACTATGAATGGGTCTTATGCCTTTGATAAAAAAGCGTCTGGTGTTCCTGCAAAAAGTTTTGTTACTCTTACTTACCAACATCAATATCAGATCAAAGTGACATATTCTAGTCTTTTTCACAGGCATGTGAACTCATTGTAAGAAATGTATTTAATATTATTTATGTAAATCTTCGATTGTCTCCTTTATAAACAATTATACTAAATAATGTTCACACTGCAATCTATAAGAAACACATTCCAAACAGTCGGACTTACGAAAGGAAACTGTACAAAATCAGAGGGATAATACCGTTATCTTGCTAATAATGTTGTTCTTCTTGTTCTTCTTGTTCTTGTGTATACTGCTAAAGTGCACTGTAGACTGAAGTCGTAATAATCAACATAAAATGCAAAAAGAAAGTTGATTATAAATATGGAGAGATGTCAATAAGCCGTTATTGAATACGTTAATCACCGTTAACTGATTTAATTAAAAAGTGAATTTATACCATTTTCAAAAATAACAGAACATATTATTTTTGCGACTCGATAAAAGGTATCCGATTGGCTCACAAGGACTGTCTTACACCTCCTTTAAATTTAAATAAAAAAGATTTCTTAAAAAGTTGCGTCCGAGCATTTACAGCATTTAGTTATAACAAATTTCAAAATTCGAAACGTTTCATTCAAATATTTGTTTTTTCCTTTCAGAAAATGCGTTAAGAGGATGCTGGGACTTTATTTGTATGTTTCTGTTTATATCATTTATCATTTGTTTTGTCATTATGGTTTCATATGGAGTTCTGCTTTTTGATTTGGGGTTCGCTACATCCCTGTCCATATTTATGGAAATGACGCGGCTTGAAATGAAGGCATACGCGTATGTACGGGCTAATGTTCCTCGAATTCTCACCACCAAAATAAGATTTAGCATGAAAACACTTAAAACAGAACAATCCTTTCGATACCTAAAGCTGTCACACTTCATTTATTATATGTTTGCACCTACGTTCATTTACCGTGATAGGTATCCTAGATCGACGGGAATAAATTGGAAATTCGCGCTCTGTCGTTTTGCGGATATCATAGGCGTCTTGTTCTTCATTGCAAATATTCACGAACGTTATATCCGGCCCAACTTTGAAAATTTTGGTAGGGATGAAATCACAATGGCAGAACTTATTGCCAAATTTTATAGCATGATTTTACCAGCGACATTGATTTTGCTTACTGGGTTCTATGTACTACTGCATGCATGGCTAAACTTTACGGGCGAGCTTCTGCGCTTTTCTGATAGAATGTACTACAAGGACTGGTGGAATTCGTATAACTACGAAGGATACTATCGCAGTTGGAATGTTGTTGTTCACGATTGGCTCTACGAGTACATCTACAAGGATGCAAGACAATTATTCCGTCGGTCTAAAACTGCATCCAGTATTGCTGTTTTTACTCTATCCGCGATTGTTCATGAGTTTATCGTGGGAATGACGGTGCGATTCTTCCTTCCCGTTTTACTTATCCTTTTTGGAGTTGTTGGCGTCTGGTTCATATTTCTAACAAGGAAGATCAACCGAACTATTGGAAATATTTTCTTTTGGTCAACATTGTGCGTCGGGAATTGTCATATACTGTGTTTATATGTGATGGAGTACTATGCTCGGCAAAATTGTCCTGTAAGTGGCAGCTCAATTTTGAATTATTTTGTTCCGGTGGCATTTAGTTGTAATGGCATTAAATGAATGCTAAATAAAATCATTTCACTTTTTAAAAATCATAACAATTTTTAACTATAATTGAAAGAGCCAAATCACAATTAAATTAATTTACTCGCTCACCGGCGATAAATGATTGACCGAATTAATGAATAAACGAAGAAAAACAATAATTAAGGGATTTACCATAAATAATGAAAGAAGATTCATTGATGAAAACTCGAATTTTAGCGATTTTAGTGAGTAAATTTCTTATATGACCATTTCGGCTCTGTGGTCAGGTTTCGTGGAAGTTATTTTGATGCTAGCATCACAGCTTTGTCTCGTTCTGCATACTTTCCTGCTCTATCCCTTCTACTTTTTTTCGTGACACTAGCATCAGAAACGTCATCGTGTGAATTATGTTTAGTTTGTTGTTTATTTTATATCATTTGCGCCCTAAATTCATGAAAGAAATGTCGAAAAGAAGTGAGTTATTGGATCCGTACTCCGATTTAGAATCTGATTCAATAAATTCCGAACTATCATCTGAAGATGAAACGGATCATATTCAAAGCGAAACATCGAAAACTGAAGATAGCTATGAAGAGTCGATCACCAATGATGAAAATGAATGTGTCATCAATTTGCCCAGGTGTAGGGTGGTAAGTATGAAACTGAAACTGAAAGAGATGAAGATTCTGTCTCCTGAAAGGAAACCGAATCTTCCCGCTGCTGATGCTGCGGATGGTACTGCCGATGGTACGTGTGGTCAAAATTTGTCGAAGGTGGTATTCCTGGAAGGTTACCATCTACTTGTATTTTCAAGGATGTGAAAGGGCCAACAGGCTATGCAAAAATGGAACATTATGGCAGATAATCTTATCAGTACATTCTCGTTGATAATAGATAACCATATTTTCAAACGTATAAGAAACTGCACAGAAGAAGAATCTCGCCGAATTTTGAGGAACGATTGGACAACATAATTGCAGGAAATACGTGCATTTATCGGGATTTTATATGCTCGTGGAGCTTATGTGGCAAAAAATTTAAAATTCATTTAGTTACGGTCAGCAAAATGGGGTCCCGATTTTTTTAAGAAAAACTTTGGCCAGAGAAAAATTCAAGCAGGTCCTACAAACAAATAAATTTGCCTTGGTTTCGGAAATATGGGATAAGTTCATTGAAAACAGTCAATCTGTTGATAGCAACCAGGGTAAAATATAACAGTTGACTACAATTATTTCCTTCAAAAGCCAGGTGCAAGTTTACACAGTATATGTCTAATAAACCCAAAAAAATTGGCATCGAATTCTGGCTTGCATCAGATGTTAGTAGCAAATATGTTTTGAATGGTTTTGCTTATTTGGGGAATGATGAACAACGAAAATCGTCAATGCTTCTGAGTGAACACGTTGTTCTGAAACTTGTCGAGTCCCATACAAGCTGTTCAAGAAATATTACGACCGATATTATTATTATTATTGTACGGGGTCCACTTGCTGGAAATTAGCATAAGCCAGAACTCGGCCCTTAGCTCCCCATGTGTAGTACTATTGTTTACAGATGGTCCATCCTGTCGTCCTACAGAAGCCAAGGAGTTCTCCCAGCTCTGTGGTCGCCAAGCGTTCCAATTCTGTTGCGCCAGTACACCTCAGCCAAGTAAGGCGTTTGTTGGCCTGACTCGAGCAGTCTAGGAGGAAGTGTTCTGTACTTTCTTCCTCCTCGCCGCAAGCTCGGCAGGTGTCATTCATTTTGATTCCTATTAGTTTTGCGTGTTGACCTAGAAGATTATGGCCCGTTAATACTGCCACAATTTTCTAACGCCATTTCTGTTTTTCCCTAGGAGTTGTTTTGTCCTCATTTGATTAGAGTGAAGCCAAAGAGCTCGGCTTATCCTGCAGTCGCTCCTGCCACTCCAAGCCGTATCTGTCTTTTTCCAGAGGATTTCGACTAGTTCCCTTGTTACCGTTGCTAATGGCACTTTAATTGTGTCTATTCTAGTGGCATAGTGGCATTCTAGGTTGGCTGATCCAGCTCTCACTAGTTCATCGGCTCTTTCGTTTCCATCTACACCGCTGTGTCCAGCAACCCATGTCAGTTTTACATTTGCGCGGGTTGTATCGGTTTCGAGAGCCTGCCTACAATCCTGCACCAGTTGTGAAACTACGCGATTAGAGGGAAGAGCCTGCAGTGCCGACTGTCCGAGAGTATTTGCATACTTCCATCAAGGTTGTTTGTTGCTTCTAAAGCTTCTATAGCCACTTTTATTGCAAACACTTCCAACTGGAAATCTGTGGTATGGCTCTCCAGTTTATAACTTCGGTTGAGTTGCGTGTGATCTGGGAAAAAGATTCCAGCGCCGCTTCCTTCGTCCGTTTTGGAACCATCGGTGTAGATCATGATCTCACTTCCAGATGTGAAATCCACCGTTTTCCACGCTTCTCTGGTGGGAATGTTGATTTTGTATGGAATTGTTGTGTCCAATATTGGTTGAATTCTATCCAGCTCCCTTTTATTTGACGGGGCCATTCTCTCCATTTTTTTCAAAATACATACGTGCCCCGTTTGAGTGTGGTTAGATAACCCATATGTGAATTTAAGTCTGATGCTCGCAAGTTGCAGCAGTTGGCGTAGTCCTAATGGCACCTGTGATGCCAAGGCAGGCCATTCGCTGGATCTTCTCTTGCTCTTTTGCAATGGTTTTCTTTTGTAATGCCTGACACCAAACCAATGCCCCGTAGGTGGTTATTGACCTCACGACTGTTGTGTGAATCCAGTGGGCAATTTTGGGTTTTATTCCCCAGGTTTTCCCCACTAGTCTTTTCATTGTGAAGAGCGCCGCTGTAGCTCTCCGTCTGACTGCTCCTATGTGTGGAGTCCAAGTTAGTTTACTATCCAAGGTTACTCCAAAGTATTTCACCTTGTGTAGTAAACTGATTTATTTTCCGTCAATGGTCGGGGGTGTAAATGTCTCCGGTTTACGGCGCTTTGTGTAAAGCATAAGCTCCGTTTTGTCGGCATTGATGCGCAGTCCGTTTAGCTTCGCCCACTCAAAAAGATGTGAGAGTGCGGTCTGCAACAATTCCGACATTGTGTCCGGGAACTTTCCACTTATCAGTATAACGATATCGTCAGCGTACGCTATCGTTTTGAAACCCTTCCCATTGAGGTCTTCCACTATTTTGTTAACTATGAGTACCCAGGCAATGATCCTATGCTGCCTTGTAGTATACCCCTGTTAGTCCATTTATTCAACGTTACGCCGTTTTCCTCGGCTGTAATCTTCCTTTTAGCTAGTAGTTCCGTCATCCGTTTAGTAAGATATGGGTCTATTGCATGTCTTTGGATGGCTGCTTCTTTGCTCTCAGTTTTTACATTGTTGAAGGCTCCGTCGATATCGATGAAGGCCGCCAAGGTAGAATCTTTGATGGCAAGGTTCCTCTCTATTCTGCTTACTACTTCGTGTAGTGTCATCTCGGTTGAGTGCCCTGGGAGGTGTTGGTTGGGGCAAAGCTCTGTTATGTTCACGGTGCTTTTTATGTACCCATTCACCAGGCGTTCCAGGGTTTTCAACATGAAAAACGTTAAGCTGATAGGTCGGTAATCCGTTGCTTTGTAGTGGCTAGCTTTTACCGGCTTGGGTATGAAAACTACTTTTGCTTCTCTCCAGTCCGAATGAATATAGCCTTTGGATATGGAGGCTCTATATATTTTTTCACCAAAATCCGTATTATTGTGATATCCGCTTTCATAAGCATGATCAGATACACTTTGTCGGTTCCTGGTGATTTGTGAGGTATTAATGGCCCAAAGGACCTTTTCATCGCTTACGATTTCTTTTAAGGGGGGGGGGGCACGGTAAGGAGTCACGTAAAGTGTTGGTTTAGTATGAGCTTGGGACGTTCTGTACTATTTGTTGTCCACGATCCGTCCTCCTTTTGGAGCATCGTGTCCACTTGCGGTTCTCTTTTCATGGCCCTGTTTAGCCTAGATGTCTCGTTTCGTCCCTCAATATTGCTGCTAAAGAGATTCCAGGATTTCCTTTTCTCTCTTCTTACAGCTGTTTTAAAAATTTGCAGATTTCGTTTGTAGTCCTCCCAATCCGGATCTTGGTTTGTGAGGCGAGCTATTCTGAATAGTCTTTGAGTATTTTTCCTGATCTCTTCCAATTTTTTGTTCCATCGGCTTACCTTTTATTGTTTAACGGTAGTGGTTGGACACATTTCACTGAAACTATCGACTAGTATACTTGTGATATATCTCACTTCAATGTCGATGTCCTTTCGACTTCTCAATGGGTTCGACTGGTGTGAACTTATATATCTTTTAGTAGAGTTGTCCCAATCGTTAGTGCAGAAGACCAATGGGGTCTTCTCGCCTGTTCTCACTTGAAAGGTGATCCATTGGTGGTCCGAGAGGCTAGGTGAGTCACACCTAGCACAAAGTTACGACCGATAACTTTTTCACTAGCATGTCACTCGCGACAAAACAACCAACAAAACCAAAAAACAACCCTAATTGGAACTATTAGAGGAAATAAAAGAGAATTATCAAAAGCAGCCAAACAAACCAAAGATAACATGCCTCGTTTTTCTACTTTGCTATATAAATCAGAGAATTGTGTTCTAACAATATATAAAAGCAAACCAAATAAAAGAGTAGCTGTTCTAAGCTCTAAGCATAAATTTGTGAAAATTGATAAAAGCAATAAAAAATGTTACCGGAATCTATTCAATTTTATAACAGCACAAAATTTGGAGTTGATATGTCGGATCAAATGGCCAGAAAATATACAGTAAGAGCTAGTTCTCGTAGATGGCCCCTCCAAATATTTTACGAAATTTTAGATTTGGCTGCTATAAATGCTTCGATCCTTTACAAACAAAACGACAAGAATACAAATACAACGAAAAGGGTTCTTGTTTCATTTAGCAGAGCAGCTTTCCACCGAATATAGAGCTGCAAAACAAAAAATTTCACCTGAACATGAAGACCCACAAAAATCAGCTGCAACATCATCAAATGCAACCCATTCTAACAAATGCAAAATTTTTCAATTATGACTTTGCCATAGTACCAAAACGAATAACATTTGTAAAAAATGTCAAAATTATGTTTGCGGAAAATGTACACATAAAAAGATTTCCACTTTTAATTGCATAAAATGTACAAATAATAATGCACGAATTATTTTTTTTCCAAGTGAAGTAAATTTTTTATAGTTAATATTTACTAATAGCCTGTTGTATAACTGTAAATAATATAAAAAGTATTAAAAATCAATTTTGAATAATTTACCTACATTAGTTACACGTCATACATTAGTTATTCTTTCACAATGCAGTTATTTTGACTGCTTTTGGGCAACATAGGTATATACTAGGTTTCAGTCTTTCTAGTGTTAAATAAAACACGGAAAAATTATTTCGATCGCCATGAAATTATTTGGAAAGATAGATGGAAAAAAAGATTTCGAAAGATAAGCCATTTTGATTTAATTATAATTGACGGCATGTGAGCGCTATAACTGTCGCGGAGGAAGTCCGAATGGGAGGTCGAATTTTCGACTACTCTAACGAATAATTGGGACCGTATCTTACCACTAACGCGGCGAATTTTGTCCTCCAAATAATCAAGCGTCTTGGGTTTGTTGGCGGGGACGAGTGATTTAACGTATACCTAAACTATATAAATTACAAGTTCATGCATGCCGGTTCATGAGTCCAAAATGAAAAAATATTGCGCTCATCAAATGGTTCTTTCAATAAGTCGATGGTTTTACGAGCTGTATGGCATGTCAAAACGAGAAGTTCTCTGCATTACGGTGAATCAATTCTTGCACGAGATAGTGATTGATCATGGCTCTAGAGCACTGAGCGTTGGCTGTGACAGCAGCTGTCGCAGCAGCATTTAGGAACACGTATGGTCTAAATATATGGCGTATATACAACACATACATACACATAAGCAGTGGCTTTCGCCGGATGTAACGGTATTTGGACAACCACCTATGGTTGCTCATCACGCCAAATGAGGAAATTTCATTTATTGGCGTAGCCATTCAACCAGAAATGAGCCTCTCGGTAAACAAAATTTTCTTATGAAATTCGGCATATGCAGCTATTTATTATTGGTTTTCATACGCCATATCTTCTCCTTACTCGATGCTCGTTCAGCTTCGATTCCTGCACGAGTTGAAAAAGCCGAATGAAGCTAAGCGCACGTGTGACTTAGTCGAGGGAACTCTCACCACCACGGGGAAAACGAATGAAAGAGACAACTGCGATTGAGCTAATAGAAGCTCTCATCGTTGATGTGGCGTCATTAGCAGCCAGTTCAACGTTCTTAAATGTGACGCCCGAGCAATAACTGTCGGTCAAACATTGTAAAACATTCAAAATTTAAAACAGTAAAATGTTATTAGCGGGATGAATATAATTATCTGAAAGAGTTTGAAAAATAATTTAATGGGACAATATTTGAAAATAAAGGAATGTAGCAATTACGGATGTTTAAGGACCTACCCAGGCCGTTTTTTGACAAGTATTTGTCGCAATGTTCCAGATAGTAAATTCGAATTGTATTTTGCATTAATAGAAGTACTCGTCAGATAATCATCATAAGTAATCCCTTCGGAATCTAAGAATACAGTACGCATCACTTTTCCAACAGACTGAACTGCACACGTCGTAAGTGGAGGTCCTTCATCAGGTTTGCGCCATTCTTTGGAGTTACTTTTGAAACAAGGAATCAACGTTTCATCGAATAATTATTATTCGTTTCCGAAATTCATCACCGTAGCGGGCTAACAGCATCAAACGAATTGAATTTCTGTTCTGGTCCTGACAGCTTTGGCAGCTGGAACCTTGCTACCGCCAACACGGTCATGAAAGATGTCATGAACTTGTCTTAAACCTGCTCCTGGTGCATACTAACTTGACGAATAGTCATTTGCCTGATCCCATTCGATAGAAGTAATGTTTCTTTCATTTACCGATGTGCTTGGACGCCCACTGCTTGAATCGTCTTCTAGCGATGCTCTACTTGTTTTAAAATTATCGATTTTGCGTAATTTAATTATAGCACAATTCCCAGAACTTTGGAAACATCCCTCGTTCTGAAACGGATCTAATTAAAATGAACGGTAATTTGGCGCACGAAAATAACAGATAATACAAGGATGGCGGTATAATGGCAAGAGAGAATTTTTGACACATTGATGATTTTGATGATTTATACCAGCCGATTCTCATATTGTTGCTGGATGGTTGTGCCGATCCTTGTAGCGTTTGAAATTCAACGATTTAAGGCCGAAATACAATTCTGCGAGACGACGATGCGAGAGCGGGACGAGACTCTCGCAGCAAAAGTCAAGCAGTTTTCGTTACATGCATTTGTATGCGACATCGTACAATGATGTCGATGCGAGGCGGGAAATATTCGGAACAACGAAAATTCCTCACAACGATGTGCGTGACGTTTGTCAAATGCAATATGGCGCTTAAATGAAATTTGAAATTCAAACGCCTTAATTACTTTTTAAGTAGAAGGGTTATTCGGAATGAATTTTGAATGAAAACTTCGTGTATCCTAGTTAAAGCTTTTATTTGCCAAACGAAGGAAAATTCCAAATTCAAAATTTTGAAAAATGCAAAATAATTTTAATCAAAGTTCATTCAAAATGTCACCAATTTGACATTTTTCATATGAACTATATTCTTCCTCGCATCGCGTGCATTGTAAATTGAATGCGTTGCGCGACGACGAGCGAGAATTGCATCGCGCTCACGCATCGCCGTCACGCAGTATTGTATTTCGGCCTTTAAACGTCGCTGCAGTAAAATGTATGTAGCGATTTCTGTTGTGTGTTGGAAGAATATTTATAAGTCATGAAGCTACTAATTAGAGTTGAATCTCACCAGATGCAATAAACCACTGGCTGTCAGGCAAATTCATTCAAAAATTCGGTAAAATATTAGAATTCGCTTATTGCGTGGGTCTTAACTCGTGAAAAATTGTTTTTGACTTCATTTTGCAATAAACCAAGCAAGCTTATGTATAACTAGTAAATAATAAGCAGAGGTAAGTAATTTGGTCGAATAAACTAGCATTTTTCAATGAAAATGTCGACTCGTTCAAATGTACCATTTATGTGACACTATGCATCAACCTATCTTTCGTATTCAAATAGATTCCATTTCCTTATAGCTTAATGTCAAAAAGAAGTTGATCATGAAAAAGGATATCTGGCGATAGCGAAGATTTTCTAGTCTTATGGTTGACGGAGAGTCAAGATCATCTTGCCAAAATACGACTACACTTGAAAGAAGTGGATGACGTTTCCAGTGACTCCTAAATCCACCATCTGAGAGCTGTGCATTACTGAGCTCTACGAACACTGATATCCTTATATTCGAAAGTACTGGGAATCAGAGTAAAGTCTATCTTTAGCACCAGAGGCGATGACCCTGAATTCAAGAAAATTTGTCAGTTACTACTTCAATGACAACTCGTTACAAGTACCCTCAGGTACTCTTTGACATGATCATCTCCCCAAGATAAGACTGATATTAGAAAATCTTACAAAGAAACGCCAGACAATTCCTAAGAGAGAAGCATTGTTTGTTGGCGAACAGATGTATGCTAGGATAGCTACAATCATCATACGGCAATATCTTCTGAACAAATAATAAATTGGATCATAAACTCCTTGTAGTTGGCCTACCCTGATCTATTCCACAAAACCAAGTTAAACGAAACTTTGATAATTAATATACTGAAACCTCGTCAATTTCTTATTTCGCAAAACAAGGCACGAAATCCTGTGGTTGGGTACGGTAAAGTAAAACCACTTTGGGAAAGGTTTAAAAATCCCATCTTGTAACGAAAGGAAAAGTAGTATGCCCAAGAAAGGCAATTCGGAAGAATGGATTGCTGATATAGATGGCGGTGACAATCAATATGGTAATTTGGTTCGGCAATTCATCATCTATTGTTAGACGTGCATTGTCTGAGAAGGTAAGACGGTATTCCAAAAAGTGTATAGAAGTAAGATCTTCCAAAATAGTGGTCTGCGATCATCGTAAGGTAGGATTTGATTTATTTGACTCGGCGTTATCGTCCTAAATTCTAAGACGTTATATAGAAGGGTTGGAGAGAAGAGTAATACGCCAACACAAACAAAACTTGAAAGTTGTAAGTTAGTTATTGGTATTAGTCTGTAGGTGTGGTCCATAACGACAGAAGAAAAGAGACTGACAACCATCTGCAGCAGATAATAGGATTGAATTGAAGAAGAAAAAGTATGATGCAGCATTTGTTTCTTCGTGAACTATAAGGCTGGAAGGGTTTGAACATTTTTCTCTATAGAATTAGAATAGACAATGCCGCAAGCATTTCTAATACAGAGTCTTTTTTCTTCCCATTTCCTTTGGGTAGTTTTAACATTCTATTATAAAAGTGTATAACATATACAGTACAGTAGTACATCTTCAATTGTCTGCTGTTCTTGAAATTGGGCCTTTTTTATCAAAACGCCCTTCCATCGTTGCCGCCTTGCTGGCTTTTCAGCCAGCGAAATTCTTTCTTCGTCTTTTCTCAATGCATAATTTGGTAGTTTCTTGTGGTGCAAAACATGAGTTCCAAGGTTGAAGTGAGTGTCGTACGTCCTTCATTGAAAATTGATAACGCTATTTGGATGGCCATTTCGACCGCCTCTTTGCCTACTGCCCACACAGTTTTGCTATAATATTCGTTGTTATTTTGTGTATTTCTCCCCAATCAATGCAAAAGTAACTCTTAGTTGGTTAATTTTTCGCATACTGGTTTGATGAGTATTTATAGCGTACAGCAGTCCTGGTAAACTTTAAATCTTTATCACAAGTTTCACACTTTGGCATAGAAGCTTACTCCGGACACAAGTTGAAGCGCAAAGTTACAAAAACTAAAACTTTCCTTAATTTTTAAAATCGAAGTCAGTGCTTGTTGATAATTTTTCAGCAGAGTTACTTATGAATGAAGTTCTATGCCCAGTGGTGTGTTGATTGCCCGGAAATTCGAGTAACATGTCGAGTATCTTTTTCTCTCGGTTTTTCACTTTTGCTGCCTTTCGTATTATAATTCGTTCATTTAAGAGATATTTTTCCATGACAAAATACTTCTGTAACAACTAAAATAGAACTGAGAACCCATTAAATATACAACCGGTATTTGGAAAAATGTTTGTATTTTGGAAAAAAGGAAAATTTGAAAAAATAAAGAGCGGCAACGGTGTAAAGCACCTGCGGCGAGCCGAGAGTGCTCGCCCACTAAAGCTGATGTATCTCGATTTCAGTTACAAATTACCGTATAATATTTCGTAACTGAAAAGATATTTTTGAACCCAAAGATCAAATCGCAGACCAAAAACTAGGCAGCAGCTGATCCGATGTGTACAAGTTGATTGTGACGCAATTTTTGCAGACTACCTTAAAAATGTATGTCAAAGCTTGAGAAAACGTCCTTTAGTGTGAATAGAAAATGAAGGAGGACTAACTTCATACTAATTATTTGTTCTATTACCTAAGGCATGTGGATAGTATAGTTGCAATTATACTATTAGAACAACATCTTGTCTTTCAATTTTTATACAAGAAATACTTTGACACCGAAACAGAAACCTTTGCGCAATCCTGAAGTTGGAAATTTTCAAAATGGTACGACGTTCCATTATTGCGAAAATGAAAATTTCATTGAAAAGAATAATTTTACAAAATTGGAGCGTCCTGTCCAAATTAATGACAAATCAAATTCATAAAGCTAATTCTAGTCAAAAGCCATAATATTAAAACGAAATTGTTAACGGCCGTTCAAAACTGGGAAATTTAGTGAGTTTCACTCGAAGATCTGCAGTGTAAAAACGTTGCCGATCCGTAGTACGACGATTTGTTGGAAAATATGCAACGCAAATAGCAAACAAACGGGCAGGAAACATTTAATCTGCATTCATATGATCGATTTGCATTGTAAATATGCACCCTGAAAATAAACGAAATATTGACTATAATTGGAAAATAAAAATTGCAAAATATATGATAATAATTTAAAATGAAAGAGTTAATTATTCACGGAAATTTGAGCAGTATTAAATATTTTTTATTCGAACTTTATTGCTATCTGCTATGTTTTATTTATTACTGCATGTATCTTTCATGCGACTTAAATTATTTCTTAAGCTAATTGTGTGCAAATAAAAATCTTGATTTAAGTATAATTATAAGCGTTTATTCAGCAATCCTTCGTCTTTACTATCCTTCCTCTTGCCACAACAGCGAACGGCACATACTTACATGTGTAGCTCCGGTTCTGCCAGATAAACAATGGTGTAGTGGATGTTATTTCTTTCCAGCGAATACAGCGATGATCCACTCCAAGCATTCCCAGCCAAGCTTCTGTAATTTTTTCGCGGGAAATTCGCGAGATCTAAAGACCAGGTCGGCTAAGATTAAGTACTTGTGCGGTTCTACTCCACACTTGTGCACTCAAACGAGTTCGAGGACCCAATTCTGGCAATTGAAAACAAGGACAGATACGCGTCAGATCATATAAAATATGGCTCGTAGATATGGGCCCATGCTGATTTTGGGGAGTAGCTGGTCAAGATCCCAATTTTCGTTTTATACACCATAATGATAAGTTTGTACTCCGGCTCCCCAACTATTCGTTCACTCTATCTTATCTTGGCACGGACGATAACGAACGCATAAATTCTTAACCAATAGTTGGCGCGCACTCGGCATCACACTAGTGCATCTCTTCTTAACAGTAATGAAGCTGATTAAGTGCGTAATCCGCGACTATGCCAAGTGCAAGTGAACGAACGTTTCCTGCAACGGATTATACTTTTATTCTGTTATTATTCTGGTACACTGAAAATCAGTCGCGAGTGCGATGAAAATCTGGAAGACGTCGGGAAAGTTGGTTGGAAGGCCAATTCAGTGTGGCGCGAGGACTGCCAGTACGTTATCAATCTTACTATGAAGTATATAACAAAGACGTTATGAGTTTCGAATTTAGTATTTGCCTGCACAGCCAAGATTGAGTGCTAGGAAAAAGTGGAAAATTTTGTACCGCGTAACAACGCAGTCATTCAGTGGTCGATCTGTTTCTTTGATAAAAGCAAAGAAGGTGAATATCGCGGATAGAGTTCTTGTCTAAGCATGGAAAACGGGGGAATTCGCAACAAGGAAACTACAGATGGTAAGCACCTAAACTAAGAACTTAAATGATATTCTATCTTATGTTTTAAAAATAAATTCATCACGCGTGTGTTTTGACTAGAAGTGAAGTGCAGCGGCTTGATCAATATCAAAACAAGGTTACGTAAGACTTTACTGCTTCCTCAATTACCGCTCAAACCCACCCCTTTGCTATGCATCTCATCTTTAATCTCAATTATATCAATTGAAAACAACCAAGTGCTATGAAACTTATGTTGAGATGCATTTTCCCCTACAGACAGGAATATTTAATCCTACAGATACATATGAAAGATAAAGATACATATGAAAGGATTTTCACAAATGCTTATCTGCGAAATGTTTTCAAAATTTAATTGCTTTCCACGTTCGACTATTGGATACAGGATACGTTAGCACAGCGTAGCTAAACACTGCATTAAATTTGGTTTATGCAGATTGGATTAGTCTGATTGTGTTTGACACAGAAAAATTCAAAAGTTTATTGTGCTCTCATTTCTAGTTTTCTTGGATGGTAGACATTTGATGAAGAAGATGGTTCGTAGATTGCTTCTTCACTCGCGAGACAATGCTTATGGCACCATTGTGTTAACATGTAAATTTTCTGCAATATCATCCGAGACCGCGAAGCTCCAGGATGACCCTTAGCTTCCTCATGCAGGCTCTCACAAGAAAGAGCCTGGCCATTTGAAGCACAGGAAGTCTACTTTGAACCTTTTGTATTTTCTGTATTCATTTCCCACTTGCGTCCTGTGAGTAAGTGGAATCAGTTAACATTCTGGCAACAGGGCTTGCAGGCTGGGTATAGGTCTGACCCGAGTGGCTCGTGGTCTAAAATAACCAAGCATTTTTAACAAAGTTTTTAAAAAATTAACTAACAAAATTAACTAAGCGACTTTTATTTCAATATATACCACATCGATATCAATCCGTTCCACTCATAAGTGATGTCAAGAATCAATGTTAAGAATAAAATGCCAATTGTTTGGAAGGGATATTCATCGTTTAGGTCTTCGTATAAAATTTGTAACATGTTTATTTTTATTCTATGGCATTTATGTGAATCTAGGTTGTATTTTATGTCTTACTGCTTTAGATCTCTTCTCTTTTCTCGTAGCACGTTTCTTTGTTTTTTGTGTCTATTTAAAAATCTATCGGTCTCTCATTAGCTGTATGGGTGTATGCCTATTGTAGAATTCTAGAGCTTCGAATAATGTTTCATTTATACTCATCTTAAAAGTTTTATTTATTGCCTCATTTTTCTAGTAAAGTCTCATGTAATCGTTCGATGTCCGAGTTATGGGTATGGGTGCTTTGGGTATTTATTTCCGATTGGAACTATTCTTTGAGGATCGCTTTGTTAAATTCGTTATCAGCTATTACTTCATTTGTTCATCCGAAAATTGAAATGTCTTATGTCGATAATATTGGGAGTTGGTAATACTGTTCCTAGAGCGTGTTCAGGGAATCCATCAATTGCTTTGGGTACGTGTATGTTTATGACGTCTAATATGTCTACGCGTACTGTTTGTCTTATATCAGTGGGGGATTCAGATATTTCTTATTTATTTTTCCTTCTTTTGTTTTTTTCGGAGGTTTCTTTTATACGTGAGTGACTTGTTTTTTATAAAAATCAGTTGATGTTAAATCACTTTTTTAAAAATGACAAAAAGTTAGAAAAAGACATAAGTTTCATGGTACATTCCTATACATATTTATAACGTGATGAATCAATCTTTTGAAAGAACTCTGTTATACAGGCTCGCATCAAAGCACATTGCTACTGCCCAGATTGCTCAATAACTTTTCTTAATAGCAAAAGTGCCTGACATGGGTTTCCATCACTTTCATTTTTGTATACAGAAGCTTTGCAAGGTATCAAATGTGGCTTTTGCTCCCTTAACTGAGACCTCTGCTATGTTGCTCTCTTCATTTGTATCTGTCGTAGATAAAATTACGCTATCGGTTAGTGAATCTGAGACAGCAACATCTTCATCCGCTCGAAAAAAGTCAGAAAAACTCACACCGCTGATTTCAACTAGTGGTTCTATTGTTAGTTCTTCATCATCCATAATTATAGAAATATATTCCTGATCTTCTGTTATGAAGCCAGACTGGTTGTAGCAATTGAGAATCGTTAGGGGTGTTACAGTTCTCCATGCCTTATCAATCAGTAAAATAGCTGTCAGAACCGTGAGATTTGCAGTTAGCTGCTTGTGGAGAGATTCTAAAACGAGCTTAACAATTTCTTTGCGATAAAACGTCTGAAAACTATGGATGATCCCGTGGTCCAATGGTTGCAATTTGGAAGTTGTCTTCGGCAGAAGGAAGTAGAGTTCTACGTTGAACAATGTAGGAGGACTGTTGTGGACAGTGCAAAAGTCTCAAAATAATGAAAATTTCCCCTTTTGTCGATTTCACTTCTTTGAAACATCGTGGTTTAATCGTTTTTCCACTCACTAATAGTTTAAGTTTTTCCGTTCCGTCCATATTTGCAGTAAATCTACCAAACGCCAACCTCTCTTTACTATGTTTTCCCCCGTGACGTTTGTCATCTTTTTTCATCAAGCGTCTCGTCCGGTAAACATTTGAAAAATAGGCCAGTTTCATCAGTATTAAAATTGTCTCGGGCATTATAGTTTTCTATCAAAGATTTCAATTGAACGTGCCAATCTAAGCAAACCCCATCATTAACATTTCCACTTTCCCCACGAACTTTTTTAAACACAACTCCATTTCTCTTTTGAAATTTGTAAGCCACTTGCCGCAATGTTTTTGTTGCCTAGAATAGACGTAAGCCACTGGCCGCAAAGTTTTTGATGCCTAGAATAGACGTTAACTATTTTGCTTTTTCCTTCAACATGTTTCCACCAATAAAATCTTCTTGTCCTCTATGCTGTCTCAGTTAAATGACTAGGCTTTCTTCGAGACGAGTAAATTCATCTTTAGTTGTTCTTTTCCGTACTCCAGCAGTTTGAACAGTATAAATTTTCACCTTGTGGTTTATTATGATTTAGAGAGTACTCAGAGGAATCTTAAACTCTTTTGCAACATCACTTTTCTTCTCACCTCCCTCTATTTTTTCAAATAACTTCTTCTTTTCAGCAATTGTCAAGCATTTATAATACTTTGAAAGACTCGAAACTAACAAATACTTTTAATCCGTATGCAACCAACGGAAGAGTTACAGTAACTGAAACGTAACTAACCAAACTAATTTGTGCGGAAGTGTGTGTCGAACTACTTTCGTCTAATAAAAACAAAGGCTCGTGTGCGATGATACAAGTTTGAACTTGTCTCAATCTTTCTGTTTCTTTCTCTCTGCAACTTAGAATTGTCGAGTGTTTGACGCTAATGAGTTCAAATAAACACGTTGTTTTGTTACGTAGAAATAAGACTTTCTGCCTGACACTTGGTTAGGTAAACGAAAGGGAAAAGTATCGTCAAATGTAAGAGTCCCTTAGTCTCATTAGCATGCAATAAAACATAGACAAGCTGAAAGAATCCCTATGATCAAGTCCTAACGACTCTTTAGTTGGTAAGATAAGATTTTTCAAAGTATATGTTCAGCCTCGACTTATAGTTTTTTAGTCTTATAAGTGAAGAAGAATAAAAAGGAAGTGTTTGTGTTCCCAACGAGATCGTTTTTCTTGGGGACAAATTAAACCATATAACTCAAACATTTTTTCGTTCAAATTACCAAGAGCATAAAGATGTATTGATTTAGTTCGAAATTGAAAGAGATTTTGTAGGGAACTTGCGATAACTTTAGAGGATATTTCATTTTGAATCATTTGATCAGGGCTCTTGAAATGACAAATATGGGGGGTCCTTTCCGAATAAGAACTGCTTCGATTGCATAATCGCTTGCGTCGGTTGTGAAATCAAATGTTGTTTTAAATCAGGGTGTTGAAATACTCGGTCCGTTGTTAAAATTTCTTTTTTTCTATGAGTTTCAATATATTCGGCGTCATCTAGTTTACTTTTACTATCTTCCTTTAAATATTTTGTAAGAGAGATGGCGATTTTGCTTAGTCTTTTATAAATTTTCTGTGTTATCCAGTTAATCTGAGAAATAATTAAATTTCTTTTTTGGCTTGAGGACTGGAATTTTTCGAATTTTTCCTATCTTCTCATAGTTATGTTTGATTTCATTTTCACGATATGTCCTGAGTAGGCTGTTTTTTGGTGAGAAAGTTACTTGCATAAATTTGAATCTTTAGTCGACCCTTTTTAGCAGTTCAAACTACTTTTTTTGACATTCAGGAGGTGTTCATCTCATGATTTCCGATTGTAAAAATATCGTCGAGGTGGACTATACATATTTTGTTAATTACTTCTGCTAGAACTTTGTTCATCATTTTTTGGAAGGTTACTGTTGCATTTTTAAACCAAGGGCCATTCGAAGATACCCATAATGTTCTTTTGTTGTTGAGTATGCAGTTTTCTTAACGTTGTTCGGAGGCATTTGTTTCTGATGAAATCCTTTTGCAAGATCGAGTGTCGTAAAGTATTGACATGTTCCAAGTTTGTCTAATACGTTTTTTGATATTAGGAAAAGATGTTCAGCCTTCTTTCATCCATGGCCATTCGCCCATTTCTATTTACCAGAGTCGCTATTTCTTTTGAAATAGTTCACAGGGGAATTTATAGGATGAATTGCTTTTTCTAATTATTCCATCTTCAAGCTTTTGTTCTATCCGTCTTTCAATTTCTTCTCTCAACCAGTGCCAATGAGGGCTATGAGAGGTTCTTTGCTTATAGAGATATTTAGAATTTATTGAAGATGAGACTTTTGTCTAAAAATTTCCTCAATTTCAGGTTGAGGGTCTGTTAGATCTGTTTCGTTCAAGTTTTTCTACGTTCAAAAATCTGATTGATTATTCTTCCGGGTATATTGATTCTATTTAACATTCTTAAGGAAATGGTTCCTAAATTGTTGGGAATTAGAACAATAATTATTTTGAAATTGAAGTCTACGAAATGATACTCTTTGTTGTTGTGAATAACGAAATTGTTGGTGATAATTATTTAAGCAATTGTAAATTTTATATAATTGTAAAGCAACTCTGAAAATTATTGAAATTATTAATTTATTATTATTGTTTATCGGAAAAGTTTTGAGCGTGCGGAGTCACACAGTACTTCCACACGACGGGTCGTCCTGCTGGTTACTCTGGATGTCCGAAATGCATTTAACTGCGTTAGATACGTGGATGTTCTGGAAGCGTTTTCAAGTACCAGTACACCTGCTGTGGATACTGAGGGACTCTCTGAAGGACCACAGCCTACTCTACGACTCGAAGGAAGTTAACCGACTTCTTACTTCAGGTGTCAGCCAGGGCTCTATCCTTGGCCCGGACCGATGAAACATCTCCTATGATGGACAGCTGTGGCTTTAACTGCCGGATGCGTCAAGTTTGAACGGCTATGCGGACGATGTCGCGGCGCTAGTCGATAGATGCACAGCAAACCATGTGCAACGCAGACTGACACGTCTGATCCCTTACCTGCCGCTGTGGCTCAGTCGAGTGCAGTGTGAGACCGATTTCTACTTGATCCAGATATTAAGCAGGCACGATGGTTTTCGGTCCTACCTGCACAAGATTGACATATCATAGTCTCCTAATTTTGTGTTTGTAAAGGAGAGTTGAGTCACGCTTGTCACACATTCTTCTCTTGCAAAAGATGAAGTAAGTCCGGAAACTATGGTCGGAGAAATGTTGAAATGAAATTGGTATCGCGTGGCACAATATGGTAGTGCTGATATACTGGAGTTATACTGGAGCATTATGAGGTGTCGGGAATCGAAGGATCTCTTTTCTAGCACTTCCTTTCTCTCACTTCCTTCCCGCTGGAGAAGAGATTCCCATAATCCGAAGGCGCCTCTAGGCGTAGGAACACGACGCCTAGCCCGAAGTAATGTGTCAAGCGTTAAGGTTAAGTGGGGGAGGGGGGTGTTTGGTGGCTAGTTCAAAAGCATTGCGCGTCTGGGAGTCCCACAAAATCCTGAAAATGATTAGGTCTCGATTGAAAAGGTTTATTAGTGGTCTAGTGATTAATAATATTTTCTTTTGTAATTTTAATATGGCCTCTTTCGAATAACTTCTGGTAAGCTGTTGAAATGTTGGTGTCTTATTCTGTACGTAACCATGCTGCATCGTAGATATTTATTTTTTCGAGAAAAAGTCGCAGGAATCTTTCGTACTTATGTGCTGGCATGTAATGTTATGGTGGAGTTTCATCTTTGTCTTAAGTTGCCTTGATTTTGAATATTCTGCAACTAGTGCCTTGCGCTCTTTGTGCTCTTTCTCGTAGGGACGTATATTTGTCGGAGATCCCGCATCTCAAAACTAAGGCTGCTTTGATATTTTCCCAATTGGTACTTCTTTCGGTTAATTTTGCTAGTCCTGTTTTCCTAGCAATTTTGTGTAGTATCGTGTAGATTAATGATTTGATTAACTGATTTGTAGTTAATCTAATCAACTGATTTTTAGTTTTTTCTCTTGAAATGGTTGTTAGTACTTTTGTTGTGACTGATTTTTGGTTCTCTTGGGAATTACTGTCTCTGGATAGTTGATCATTTTTTGAATACAACACTATCTCATTAAGTTCGTTTCGCTTTTTATTGAATACAGAAATCTATGTTTGGTTTTTAACGAGTCTCAGCATAAATTAAGTTGGGTATTTTAAGGCTTACCCACCAAATGGTCTTTGGTTTGCTGAATTTTATTTTGGTTCGCTATTAGTACTATCACTGCACTATTTAACTAGGTTCGATTTCACTATTCAGATTGCTACTTTAAACTTGATTTCGCAATCCCACCGACCGCGCCATTTTGAAACGTTGGGAAGAGAAACACAGGTTTTAACATTCCTTAAGTGAATTTGTTAACTTCAAACTGTTTTACTTGAGTTCTGAAACAATAATCTCTTTTAATATTGGGATTGTCGGTTAATAATGTCGATTTTTGGCTTGAAAAAAGCATTTATTTCAATAACTAAATGAATGAGTACATTAACCAATATATTCCCAATCGTTAGCTATGATTTCCTCCTATCTCCTTGGAAGTTTGTTGATTCCACGTTTGAAGAAGTTCTCATCTTTCGAGGCAATCCATTCATCGACCCATTTTCGCACTTCTTCAGAATTTCGAAAGCGTACGTCGACTAAGCGAATCTGTATCGATCGGAACAAATGGTAGTCAGAAGGAACAAAGTCTGAAGAGCACGGGGCAGCATAGTATAAGCTCTTGGCAATGAATATCGCGTTTTGGTTGTGAAGTTGATGGTTGAGAGGGATCAACATACGATTCTTTACATTTAGGGTTATCGTAATAATCCAATTTTTCGTCGTAATATAACGATTGAGTAAAGACAGTAAAGTTCATCTGCATAAAGATTGAGTAAAGTGCATCTGAGTAATTACATTTTTTTTACATTTAGATCTTTGAATCTTCTGTGAATGACCGCATGTTTGTGTGTAGTTGATAATGGAAGGGCATTAGAGGAGCCGTTGACCTAAGACGAGCGAGCTAGTGACGCACGGAGATTCCCAGCGTTTTGTTAAACAAGAAAAGACTTTTTTGCACTACTGCCACTGTGTCGTGCTAGCCACGCTTTGTGTGAGAAGAATCCCTAACTTCGAAGAATTTTATATTTTCATTACGGATTACAAATCATTCTTGATTTTTTTTTATTTTTGGTTTATTCGACCTGTAAGTAGTGGCAAAATAAAGTTATTTCTGAATGTTAGATATCAGCATTTCTAGTTCTATTGAAAACGCAAGAGAAAGAGAGAGAGTGAACAAAAAAGTAAAACATTACCTATAATAAGTCATTACTATCAATATGATGATTTCAATGATAAAAAAGCCAGTGAATAGTACCTTGAAAGATGAAAGGTGAAAAGTTGAACGCAAAGAATCGTTATATTATAGCAGCTATATTGGAGCATTGGGAGGCGTCGGGAATCGAGGGATCTCTTTTCCAGCACTTCCTTCCCCTCCCTTCTACTCACAGGAGAAGAGAAGAAGAGGAGAATCCTGGCGAGAAAGAAGAGAATCACACGAGGCCTGGCACGAAGTTATGTGTCAAACCGTTCTAGGTTAGGTTCTCAGATGAACAAGGGAGGTGCATAGGGGGTAGTCCAGAAAAATTGCGCATCTGGGAGTCCCACACTCAGGGCGTAAACAACATTCACCATTCTACCATAAAAAAAAGGTTAACTTTAAAGAAGTAACTCATCTAGTGAATGGCTTCTGATCGAAAATAATTTTCATACATTTAATAATATTTATTGTAGATAAGATGTATATTTTTGATCACCAATTATCATCCGCTCCAAGAAATGTTCGTTTTAGCATCGAGCAAGCAGAGATATGCATATGATGGCTCGATCATTCAAATTTTTCTCACTTAAATGATGAGTCATCCATCTAGAAATTTACAGACCAATCCAAGCTTCCAAAAATGGTCGGAAATGGTTTGTTGAATTGAACTCTACAATCTCCGATGTTGACAAAAAGGGATATCTATCATAGTCTTGATAATGTCGCCATCGATCAAAGATGGCCATCCTGAACGTGGCTTGTCACCAAGGTCGAAATCACTTGCTTGAAATTTTTCAAACCATCTTCTGCACGTTCTATCACAAACTGCATCTGCAACAAAAACTTTCACTGTATTTCGACACGCTTCCGTAACATTTCTTCCTTCTTCAAATTCGTACAAAATATAGTGACGCAAATGAACGTTATCGGTAACCATATTCTCACGATCGCGTTTGATTATGACATGAGATATGCTTGTTTCATATCATTTTCAGTAGTTTCATATTCATTTGTAAATGTGTTGAGCAACGACCGCGCTTAAATTACTTGGCGTACTTCCTATCGGATGAAGTATTCACTAAAGCGCCCAAACTTCCCATTTCTAATCCCTCAGTTGTCTTGAAATCATCTGTATACTGTCTGTCATACTGTCATAATGCTTATATACTGTCATACTGTCTGTCTGTCATGTCATAATGCTTATATACGGACCCCATTTAGTCCGTGTATTTTGCATCTTGTTGAATTCCAAGAAGTCTTAGGAATTGGTCTGTTGGTCTCCATTTTATATCCTCCTTATTGATGCTAAGTTAGTTCGATTGTGTTTTTTCTCTATATGATAAGAGTGGCTAGTTATAATAGTTTTGTTCCTGTTAATATATATTTCCCATTAATTGAGATAACCCATAAAGTGATTCTTACTGGTCAGATTATTACTGTTTGTATTAAGTTAGTATTAAGCTGTTTGGTCATATGAAAAAATGTATATCTTCTATAAGAAGGCTGCAACGAATCTGAGGGATGGTTCATCTTTATGAAACTAACTTATGAAGTAAGGATAAGTCGCAGATCGGAAAGATAATTGTGTAGTTTGACACAAAATGTTCAGTCATATAAGATGATTGTGATGCAACGTAGTCGAAGTTTGATTTCTTGCATTCCGAAATAGAGCGCTGCATACCTAGCTTTGTCAAAGGCTTTAGCTTTGTGAATTTGTCACTTCTCGAATATGTTGGACAACTCTTGTAAGGTGGAGCCATCTAGAATGGGCTGCTTAATAACCATATTGAGTATCGGTGCATATCTTCAGTCGTTTTCACTGTCTCATCTTTCTCGCGCACCTTCTGCAGGCGACCTGCCTACATGCGATCGTGGATTTTGTGCGGCCACGTTGAAAATCTGTAGACCAATTTTGTACTGTCGCCATTACAGGAGAAATATCATCGCACACAGCATCAAAGCGCTCTTTGGTTACACTACACGATTTGCCTTCCTGAAATTGGAATCGAATCGGCGACGGATATTCCTCTTTCTCCATTCTTCTAAAATTCGCCGATGCACCCGCTTTCACACGAGGTCAAACAAAGCTACGAGTCCAACTCTGCTAGAATTTTGACAGTAGCCATCTACCGGAATGTTATACAAGATAGTAAATTTCTCGGGCGATATTGGCGCCATTTGGGGACGACGATAAGTACTGACCTGACCGCCTCGTACAATGTTACGTGACTGCAATTAGAAAGCAAGGAGATACTCTCGCACTTAATGTCAAATGGCTTTTCAACATTCAATGACAGCGAGGTGGTAAAAAGGTATGCGAAGATTATTCAGTAAATCGGAAAATCTGTGTTTTGACATTTCTCATCTAGAAATATTGACGAAAAAGCAAGCTTAACAGCAGTGCCCTTCACAAAACGACACCGTTTTGGCTATTGCCATTATTTACTAATAGCCCGCAGGGGGAATGCTGGTCAACAGGAGTACTGCTAGAAGACAGTATTCTTTGGGGAGTGTCACCCCACGTACCCGAGGACCTGGAGGTGACTGCAAGCCCTCTCCAGCGGAAAATGACCCTGCAACGACTCTGGAAAAACGAACCGACCAACGAATTCCAATTGGCGCACTTGGGCTGGCGGATACGATATTTTGGACTAAGTACCACCGAGGTGAAACTCGTGCGCGAACGGCTCCAATATAAGTATCGTACCGGCAGTGGCAGGCCTCGGAGTACGTTCGAAGCTCGCACCATTAAGTTGGTGGTGTACGTCCGGTTGAGACGAACTCCATAGCACTGAACACCTGCCTTCATAAGGGCTGGTGCCAACCCTTGCATGGCCTCCCTGCTTTGCACAGACACCCATGGGACCATTAAGGCTACTACACATACGAGTGGAGATAGCGGCTCCGGGGGCAGACCCTTTTAGCATGATGCCTTACAAATTAATACCAACTGAAAGAAAATCAAAAACATCGAGCAAACAACCAAACCCAGACGACAAATGGACGAATCAACACAAAAAAGTAGAGAGCCTCTACCAACCAGAAATACTGGCGGCATTCGGACGCAGCAAAATAACAATGCGCACGCCGGAACGTCCAGTAAGACTAGGGGAAAAGCATGAACAACTAATACCTGGGAAACACACGGATGGAGAAACCACCGATGACATTCAGATCATGATTCGACGCGATGCTGCCACTGACACTGCTTCTGATGCTATCAGAACTCTAGATCCTAACGCAAACAAAGAAAAACCAGGCGCAGGACAACCTCATTGTATTGGATCGGCAAGAAGAAGAGCGTCTCATGCGTAAGGCAGGGAACATAGTTTAAAAGATCAAAGTTTCCTACAATACGCAGAAAAACATAAGCAAGGACATTAGGGACGGTATTTTAGAGCTTAAAGAGCTCTTAGATCGTATCGAGCACTACGGACGCAAATGGCTAAAAGCGGAGGAAGAGCAAAAGACTAGTACCTCGGTCGAAACGCAAGTGATTCCCACGCATAGCGCTACCAAAAGATATGCCAGTAGCCCAATCCAAGGGGACCGAGAAAAAAGGAGGAAGGACGAAGCAGCGAACAGACAGGTTACGTCGAACGATGGATTTGAGGTGGTTCCAACCAAGGCCACGAAAAAAGTGTCCTTAAGGCTCCTCCTCGAAAAAGTCACCGATGATAAGCTCTTTCCTGGGGACAAAGGCAAAGAAACCCCAAACAAGAAACAAGAACCACGAAGCAAGCCACGCCGCAAAACCCTAAGGCATGCACTGCTGGTCAAACCGACAGATGCGAGAACTTACGCAGACGTTTTGTGGGAAATCAAGGGAGCTGTAAGACCCGATGGCACTCAAACCGCCATCAGAATTAGGATCTAAGACAACAAATAACGACTCATGCCGTGACGCAGTCAAAAAGGCTCGTGGGGAAATGGCAACAGTGGCTTCACTTGAACCAATGGGCACCCTCGAAATCAGGGACATCGACTGCGTTATGGACAGGACGGAGGTGGAAGAGTGCCTCAAAAGGGTGTTACTCGAATTAAGTGGGCTCAAATTACGACTAACCCCCTGAAAATAATAGAGGGCAGCGCTTGGCCATAGTCGACCTAACCGAAAAACTCCTCTGCATGGGCAAAATAAAAATAGGTTGGGTGGCCTGCAGAATACGGCGAAAAGCAGTTCGTCTCCGCTGTTTTAAATGCCTAAGCTACGGTCATACAGCACAAGGCTGCAAAGGGCCTGATAGGAGCTCCTTGTGCTATAAGGCGGCAACGCAGGACATAAAAGAACAGAATGCACGGGAGAGGCAAATTGTATCCTCTGCGAGAACGCTGATCCCGGACCTGATGACCTGAAACATATTTCAGCCACACGAAAGTGCCGGCTATTCAAAGAAGCCCTAACCAAAGCCAAAGCAGCTCGTATCCCGTATCCTGCAGATAAACTTACATAAGAGCTCAAAGGCCCAAGACCTGCTTGACCAGTTCGCGAGGTATATGAAGGCCGATCCTTTGCTGCTTAGCGAACAGTGACGAGATAAAAATTCATCAGCATGGTACCCTGATGAATCTGGTACTTGTGCCATATGTGTTTGAAACGGCACCCAACTGAGAGTTCAAGGCTGTGGGCGAAAAGATCGTTTCGTGTGGCTCCTGTGCCCAGGAATAAAATTCTTTAGTGTGTACTTGGCACTGAACGAACCAATAACATCTTTCCGGGCAAAGCTCAACTCTTTGGAGGCCACCGTATTGAGCACAGAGGGTCATGTTCTTGTCGGGGGAGACTTTAACGCCAAGGCTATTGAATTGGGTACGCCTAAGTCAAAACCAGGGGGAATGGAATCCTGGAGATGGCAGCCAGAGTAGGGCTAGCCGTGGTGAACACTGGTAACACTCCCACTTTCCGCCACTTCGTCTGCGCGGGTAACATTCCGGACGTGACATTCGGCTCGGAGTCCCTCTCCTCTATGACACACAATTGGAGAGTTTTAGAGGACTACTCGGCCAGTGATCATCAGTACATAGCATTCGAGATCCGCGACAACGTTCCTAAATTCCCAGACACTCAGCGCTCCACCGTCGTGTGGTATACTGAGAGGATGGACGTGGAGAAGTTTGTCGACACGCTCATGAGTTGCTTGCCACCGTTTGACTCATTGCCGGGGACCAGAGGACTGACTGCTGAGGACATGGTGAACTCCACAATGAGTACCATCATCTCCGCTTGTAAGTCATCCATGCCCCGCCGGAGACCTAGACACGGAAAGCCTCCGGTGTACTGGTGGTCCACTGAAATAGCTGAACAAAGAAGGGAGTGTCACAAACTCCGGTGAGAAGCTCAACGAGCGTGAAGCCAGGACGAGGCATGCACCAGAATAGCAGTATATCGGTCGGCCAGGAAATGCCATCGCGAACTGATTAACAGGAGTAAGGCCCGTTGCTGGCAGAACCTCGTCAAAGACGTGAACAGGGACCCGTGGGGCTTGGGCTATAAATTAGTCATGCGGAAGCTCGGTGCTCTTTGAGCCCTCTGCTTACTTGAAGCGGACATGATGGACGAGATAGTACGGGCATTTTTTCCCCAACATTCCGTCCATGTTGAGGCCGCCCACAGGGAAACAACATCAGACTGTCCACTGTTCACGAGAAACGAGCTGGAATTAGCAGTTCTCTCCATGAATGCGAAGAAGGCTCCGGGCCCAGACGGTATTCCAGCCTGACTTGCCGCTCAGTGCATTTAATGCCTGCTTGCGGGAAGGCGTTTTCCCTGAGCGTTGGACGACGGCAAGACTCGTGCTGATCAGCAAGGGGAAGGTGAATCCCGAGTCACCGTCAGCATAGCGAACATTATGCATGCTAGACACGACCGGGAAAGTGCTCGAGAAACTGAAAAAGAGAATACTCGCTGACGTTTTCCACGCCACTGGGGATCTTTCTCCAAGACAATATGGTTTTAGAACGGGACGTTCCACTATAGATGCAGTCGCGGAAGTGGTAAGTGCGGTCCAACAGGCGGAGGCACGCAGTCAATCCAACCGTCGGGTAGTCTTTCTAGTGACGCTGGACATAAGGAATGCTTTCAACTTCGCTTGATGGAAGGATATTCTGGAAGCCCTGGAAAACTCTTTCTAAGTACCAGAATATCTGATGCGGATAGCCCAAAATGCGAAGGATAGCAGCCTGGTATACGACACGGTGCAAGATTGTCGGAGGATGCTAGTTACATCAGGTGTGGCCCAAGGTTCCATCCTCGGTCCGGACTTGTGGAACGAATTGCTCAGACTTGAACTGCCAGAAGAGTCGCGACTGATCGGCTATGCAGATTATGTTGCGGCACTAGTAGCTGGGCGCACGGTCGATCAAGCGCAATTAAGGCTAAATGTACGAATGCGTCGTGTGAGGAGCTGGATGACCACTCACGGGTTTAACCTAGCGTTAGAGAAAATTGAAGTGGTCATCCTGATCAAGAAAAGGATCCCCAGAGTAAGAATGGTTTGAGTCGGGGACACATAAGCAGAGTCGAAACTATCAGTTAAGTATCTGGACTTGCTTATAGACTCTAAACTGAGTTTCTCGGAGCAAATCAAGGCAACCACAAACGAAGCTGCAGCAGGGGTCTCGGCAATGAGTCGACTAATGGCCAATCATGGGGAACCAAGTCCAACAAAAAGGCGTTTGGTAATGAGTGTAGTGCAATCTACGCTTCTTTATGGAGCAGAGATATGAAGTGAAGCTCTCAACAAGGAACTGCACCGAAAACGGCTGGCACAGATGCAGAGATGAAGAGCACTGCGGACTGCATAAGCATACCGGACAGGCTCGGAGTTGGTAATTGCAGGGGTGATACCAATAGCTCTCCTTGCAAGAGAGCGTAAAAGAGTCTACCTCCGAAGGCACGAGGGTAATAAAGAAAAAGTTGCTCGCGATGAAAGACGATGCACTTTCGACGAATGGCAACAATCATGGGAATGTGAGCTGAAAGGAAGATGGACCGTGCGGCTCATCAAAGACTTGATATCGTGGCTCAGTCGAACGCATGGTGAGACTGACTTCTACCTGACCCAGCTACTGAGCGAACACGGTTGTTTTTAGTCTTACCTGCACAAGATAGGTAAGTCATGGTCTCCGGTGATTTTGCCGAAAAAGTGGGAGAGCTACATTCAGATAGCCTAATCGATGAGATGCTGAAATCATTTGACAAATGGATTCAAGTGGCACATTACGCTCGGGTCGGCACATTACGTTTAGTCGGTAGTCCAGTAGGACCACTGGAAGTCCGACACTCAGGGCGTAAATAGCCTTCACCTCCCTACCCAAAAAAAAAATTTATTACTTTATAGCAGTATAAACCATTACCAAAGTGTATTTGTCGATAAACTGAAAGCAGAAATTTCAGAAAACGGCCAGATTTGCATCAATTCTCATCTCTAGGTTATCCTTATTTCCTTGAATACACGGGCCTATTATCAAAAGAATTTTTTTGTTGCTTTATCCTAAAACTACTCTGGGCATTTAAATTGAGGTTACCGTTTTTTTGTGAATAATAATTTTAAGATGGTTACTGGATGCTTACAGGAATTGGGGAAAGGTTGCGCAAATAGAGAGGTAGACCACACAGAAAAGTAAAGATAAATTTGCGAGAAAACTGTTCTGCATGTTCATTATAATGGAACATTTTTAGGTCTCCTTCGATAGATAGGGTTATATGACGATTGTATTGAAATCGATTATGGCAAAACTGCAGTAATGCACTAAATGTTGAACCATTTTCATAGATAGAAGGTTAAATAATTCAATAAAAGGACTCAAAATATAGACGGCTGTTGTTTCTGGCTTTGCATGTTAACACAGGCATCTTTCAATGGAGCTAAACAAACAAATAACTAGGAAGAAAGAATCAGACTCAGTTTTGATAGTTTTTGCAGTTTTATACTTGTGATGATCTTTCTCTAAACTGAATGATCCCATTGATATTCATGTGATCAGTATCAAGAGCATTGTAACGACCCAAATAGGATCCAGACCTAGAATAAAAAATAGCTCGAATCGTTTTGATCCCACCCTTTATGGTTTATAAAACGTGACAGAAGTTTCTAGTCAGCTGCAATCGGATCGGATTTGATTTATTTTTTCTATTCCTCAGCACTCTTCCTCCACCGTTGTTTATCTGTTGTCAGTGTCATCACTATTTAATTTTGATTTTTACGTCACAGTTCTTATCGCTGTAAAAATGGCAATAATAATAATAATAAATGTCGTAAAGCTTCCCGTTTGTTTTGATCTGACGGGCGATAAGTTATCAAGGGTAATAGAGTATTTGAGAGGACGACTAATTTGCAATACACAACGCCATTTAGTAAATACGTAGATCATTTTACTTGTCTTGGGACATTTGAAGTCAATAAGACATCATAACCAAATTTTGAAATACAAAAGAAACCAAGTCAAAATCTAGAAAAAATAAAACTATCGTCGTAGTTTATACGAAAATATAACCAAAAGCGATATTAATGGAATCCATTTTGATTACAAAACTGGCCAAAAAAAGTACTCGTTGTACACAAATGTGAGTTTTATAACAACAGTAGCACTCTACATCTAAATATTTTCATGAATAAGATTTACCAAGAATAAGAATTAAGATTCACTAAGGTTATAAGAAATTATTTGGTACATTGAAATTCAGCATTTCTTATCTAACTTCCCTGAATTCATTGATGCTTGTTAAAAATGTCTAGAGGTCTTTTCAATAAGATTTGTTTACATTGTATGTAACGTTGAGCCTTCCAAAAAAACATTCCTTATCATGGACGCATTCATAAAATGTTTCTATTTCGCGTTGAAAGTTACTATTGATATTCCTCTTTTCTTTTACTGTCCCTGAGAACTCAATTTACGGTTTTAACGTTTAAAAAACTATAAAATAAACCGATCAATTTTTGAATTAATTTTGAATTGAATTGAATCTGATTTCAGAAGCTGATCGAAAATAAATGACGAAGTGTTTAACCAATAGGAATGAAATGAAATCAAAAAGGAAGAATGAATATAATTGAAAAAAGTTCCAAGTTAAAGGGAACATTAATTCATATTATTCGGAATACACTTAATTACAATATGCTATAGATAAGCCAAATTAAAATACGTAAACTTAATGGAATTATTTCCCTCTTCCAACTTAATTGGTTGGGGAACTGGAAATCAATTATTTTTTCGTTCTTTCTTAAATTTACGAGATTTCGATGAATCAATTTCAGATTGACGCTCGTTGTCAAGGTGACATTTCGCATAAAAAGTTCTTTTATTGCTTTTTGTTTGGTCCATTCAGTCGTTAGTTACAGGATAATAAAAATGGAAGTAAACACAGATCAAACTTGTTACTTTTTACAGTTTTTCTTTGATGGGGGCAGAAATGCAAGCCAGGTGGCTGAAATTGTGAACGTTATTTATCGTATTGATACTGTAAGAGTTAATTATGATGCATCCCACACAGGCAGAGACATTGGGTTAGTATACGCAACATCGTGCTGGAGCTATTATTATTATTATTATTATTATTATTATTGTACTGGAGTCCACTTGTTGGAATTTAGCATAGGCCAGAACTCGGCCCTTAGCTCCCCATGTGTAGTACTATTTTTTACAGAGGGTCCATCCTGTCGTCCTACGGAAGCCAAGAATTCCCCCAGCTCTGTGGTCGCCAAGTGTTCCAATTCTGTTGCGCCAGTACATCTCAACCAAGTAAGGCGTTTGTTAGCCAGACTCGGGCAATCGAGGAGCAAGTGTTCTGTACTTTCTTCCTCCTCGCCGCAAGCTCGGCAGTGTCATCCATTCGGATTCCTATTCGTTTGGCGTGTTGATCTATTAATACTGCCACCAATGTTCTAACGCCATTTCTGTTTTTCCATAGGAGTTGTTTTATCCTCATTTGATTAGGGTGAAGCATAAGAGCTCGGCTTATCCTGCAGTCACTCCTGCCACTCCAAGCCGTATCTGTCTTTTTCCAGAGGATTTCGACTAGTTCCCTTGTTACCGTTGCTAGTGGCACTTTAATTGTGTCTATTCTAGTGGCATTCTAGGTTGGCTGATCCAGCTCTCGCTAGTTATTCGGCTCTTTCGTTTCCCTCTACACCGCTGCTTTCAGGGACCCATGTTAGTTTTACGTTTACTCGGTTTGTTGCGGTTTTGAGAGCCTGCCTACAATCCTGCACCAGTTGTGAAACTACGTGTTTAGACGCAAGCGCCTGAAGTGCCGACTTACGAGAGAGTATTTGTATTCTTCCGTTAAGGTTTTTTGTTATCGCTCCTATAGCCGCTTTTATTGCAAACGCTTCCGAATGGAAAACTGTTGTGTGGCTGTCCAGTTTATAATTTCGGTTGAGTTGCGGGTGATCTGGGAAAAAAGATTCCGGCGCTGCTTCCCTTATTCGTTTTGGAACCTTCGGTGTAAATCATAATCTTACTTCCAGATGTGAAATTCTGCACTGTTTTCCACGCTTCTCTGGTCGGAATGCTGAACTTTTATGGAATTGTTGTGTCCACTATTGGTTGAATTCTATCCAGCTTCCTTTTACTTGACGGAGCCATTCTCTTCATTTTTTTCCAAAATGCATACGTGCCCCGTTTGAGTGTGGTTAGATAACCCATATGTGGATTTTAATCTGATGCTCGCAAGTGATGCCTCATCACTCATCCAACATCCCCAGTTGGCGTAGTCCTAATGGCATCTGTGATGCCAAGGTTGGCCATTTGCTGGATCTTCTCTAGCTCTTTTGCAATGATTTTCTTTCGTAGTGCCTGCCATCAAACCAATGGCTCGTAGGTGGTTATAGGCCTCACGACTGTTGTGGAGATCCAGTGGGCAATTTTGGGTTTTATTCCCCAGGTTTTTCCCACTAGTCTTTTCATTGTGAAGAGTGCCTCTGTAGCTCTCCGTCTGACTTATATGTGCGGAGTTAAAGTTTGTTTACTGTCCAAGGTTACTCCTAAGCATTTCACCTTATTTACTAAACTGATATGTTTTCCGTCAATGGTCGGGGGTGTAAATGTCTCCGGTTTACGGCGCTTAGTGTAAAGTACATTCTCTGTTTTGTCGGCATTGATGCGCAGCTCGTTTAGTTTCGTCCACTCAAAAATATGGGAGACTGCGGTCTCCGACATTGTTTCCGGGATCTTTCCACTTATCGGTATAACGATATCGTCAGCGTACGCTGTCGTTTTGAAACCCTTCCCGTTGAGGTCTTCCACTATTTTGTTAACTGTGAGTACCCAGGCAAGTGGTGATCCTATGGCGCCTTGTGGTGTACCCCTGTTAGTCCATTTATTCAAGGTTACACCGTTTTCTTCGGCTGTAATCTTCCTTTTAGCTAGTAGTTCCGTCATGCATTTTGTAAGATATGAGTCTATTGCATGTCTTTGGATGGCTGCTACTTTGTTCTCAGTTTTTACATTTCTGAAGGCTCCGTCGATATCAATGAACGCTGCCAAGGTAGAATCTTTGATGGCAAGATTCCTCTCTATTCTGCTTACTACTTCGTGTAATGTCATCTCTGTTGAGCGCCCTGGGAGGTATGCGTGTTGGTTGGGGCAAAGCTCCGTTATGTGCACGGTGCTTTTAATGTACCCATCCATCAGGCGTTCCAGGGTTTTTAACATGAAAGACGTTAAGTTGATAGGTCGGTAATCCGTTGCTTTGTAGTGGCTAGCTTTTGCCGGCTTGGGTATGAAAACTACTTTTGCTTCTCTCCAGTCTAATATCCAATATAGCCTTTGGATATGGAGGCTCTATATATTTTCATCAAAATCAAAATTATTGTGATATCCGCTTTCATGAGCATGAACGGATATACTTTGTCGGTTCCTGGTGGTTTGTAAGGTTCGAAGGTATTAGTGGCCTAAAGGACCTTTTCTTCGCTTACGATTTCTTTTAGGGGGGGGCACGGTAAGGAGTCACGTTGTTTGTTTGTTCTGTCTCCTCATCCGTTGAGCCCAGAAAATGTTGGTTTAGTAGGAGCTTGAGACGTTCTATGCTATTTGTTGTCCACGATCCGTCCTCCTTTTGGAGCATCGTGTCCACATGCGGTTCTCTGTTCAGAGCCCTGTTTAGCCTAGTTGTCTCGTTTCCTCCCTCAATATTGCTGCAAAAAAGATTCCAGGATTTCCCTTTCTCTCTTCTTACAGCTGTTTTAAAAATTTTTAGATTTCGTTTATAGTCCTCCCAATCCGTATCTCGGTTTCGCGAGCTATTCTGAATCTTTGAGTATTTTTCCTGATCTCTTCCAGTTCTTTGTTCCACCAGCTTACCTTGTTTTGTTTGACGGTATTGGTTGGACACATTTCACTGACACTATCGACCGGTATACTTGTGATATATCTCACTTCAATGTCGATGCCCTTTTGACTTCTCAATGGGTTCGACTGGTCTGAACCTATATATCTTTTAGTAGCGTTGGTGTAGCCGTCCCAATCCATTTTCCTAGGATTGCAGAAGACCAATGGGGTCTTCTCGCCTGTTCTCACTTGAAAGGTGATCTATTGGTGGTCCGAGAGGACCACCAATAGATTAATTATTAATTAATCAATTTTTAAGTAATTGACTAACTGTTCACCTCTTTCGTTGCACTTTGTGCTTCCCCAGAGTTCGTGTTGCGCGTTCGCATCGCATCCGATGATGGCTCGCTTCCCCCGTATATGCTCCGATAGGGTGCGGAATTCGGTGGTCGGCATCGGAACGTTAAACGGTAGGTATGCCGAGGCCAGCGTTACCTGCCCGTCCCTTCCGTCGAACACTGCTGATGTAAGGTCCAAATTGCTGAACTGCGGTAGAAAAATTAAATTAATTTCCTTCCGACATATAATGTAGCTACGGATTTTATTTACCCCGCTTGTGGCAAAGATATTGAATTGTTTTGGACTGATTCCAAGTATCTTTCCATCAAGTTGGTAAGGCTCTTGTATCAGTGCTATGTTGGTGTTCCCATCTGCTAGATGTTTAAGCAGATTGGCTCTTGCCACCCTGCTGTGGTGCAGATTTGCTTGGGTCATCCGCATTTATTTTTCGCTTTTGCTCCAAAGGTTCGGTCGCCTTTGCTTTGGCAGTCATCTGAGTGAAACTCAGTCGTCCGTTTTTGTCCCTTAGAGTGTTGACGTCTTCTTTTCGCATGCCCAGTACCAGGACCATGCCTTTGTTGGTGACATCTTTCTCCGCGAAGAGATGCCACCTTATCGTTTCATACCCCGTATTCTGTAGTTTAAGCGTCTGCGGTATGTGCTACGTTGCATAACCGCGGTACCTCCTTTATGGGGACGACTCTAAACTCCTCGTTCAGGGTGGTGTTTACCTTGGCAACTGCAGTCTTTAGATATTTTAGAGACTGCTCGTCACTACAGGTTACAGTCAGATGGCCCGCTGTCGGTTTCATTCCTCTTAATGTTGGGATTTTTTTTGGTTTGCTGCGTAGGTGCTCGAAAATGTCCTTCTTCAGGGCGGTTTGCAGCATCGTTTCCCAGGTTTACCTTGGTTGGCTACCATTTTTTGGCTGGTGCCAGGGTTCGTTGGGAAGCTCTTCTCTCCAATTGTGTTTTGACGCTTCAGTTTCCTTTGCGCGTTTCTTCTTAGCGTTCTGGCTGATGCTCCCGTCTTCCCAGTGGGTGGGATGGCTGCCATTGCGCTTGTTTTGTTGCAGTCACTCGTCAAATGCACGCCTTGCTCTCTCAGCGTACATTTCTGGCCCAATAGCTCTGGGAAACTGGTACTTGGTGCCGTCACGCCAGTTGTCCGGTCCCCGGAGATTTCTCCCCCTCGTATGCCGGGTACAAAGGGTACCTCTTCTGCTTGTACTTCCTTTTTTTAAATTGGTTTCCTCTTCGCTTCACTTCTCGCCCTTTGCTCACCTGCTATGTTGGATCCTAAGGTCTCCTGCAGTGTAGCCGCTGGGTTCATTGGAGTTAGTGGGCCTCCACTAGTGCTGGAGCTAAGAATTGTCCATAAAAAGTTTGAACCCATTTGCAAAGCTAGATTCAAAAAAAAAAAAGCTTTTTGTTTTGATCTGACTCCAATTAACACGAAAAACACACTTGATTGTATTTCCATCTCCGAAACCTTAGTCAAACTGAATGAAATCGGCCCATTTCGACAATGGATGGGGACTGGGGATGATCATTTATTTATTGATTAGAAAAATTATTAGAAAAATTGAAAGAATGTCGATTGCAAAGTCTAAGCTTTTTTTAATTTCATCAATTTCAGGTGTCACAGAGCATTTTAACAAACAGTGTAAATTATTAACACAAAAAGGGTTATGCAAAAACTTATTCTTCACTGTAAGCGCGTAGCGAATTACTGTAACTGTTTTTCAAATTGTACAAATGTGCTGCTGCAAGGATAATCCTTCAAGAGGATGATAAATTATTCTTATAAATAGCAGCAATTGCTTCATTTGATGGGACATTGCCTCGATTTCTATGTTGATCCCATTTTGTAATCAGAATAACGTTTAATAATTTAAGTGTAGCTAGTCGAAAAAGAGTATAAAAGACGAAAATGTAGTGTAAAAGACGACTCATGGCTCATTTGCAGTTTCGCAGTTCCCTTCATAGCAAAGTATGTGAAACTATCGTCTCTTATTTTGAATTTACTGCTTCGATATTTCGAAGTATATTTTCGGAGTATATTATTCAAAGCGCCCGGCGAAAACAAATTCCAACAAATGCTGCCTTCTTTATTATTGAAGCGTAGGATTCAGTTTTTCGTGCAAATGCAATCGATATTTGAATTCATTTTTTTGGTGCTAACCTATAATTTCTTTTGCTTACATTGGAGCACACCAGAAGATGTGAGGACTTCTGCTTTTATTTCTTGTGAACATTTCAAACACTTCTTCTTCGCTTCTTCGGAACATTGTCTTCAGACACATTCTTAGAAAAGTTAATGTGACTTTATTCACTTGTCATATTTAGGCTTCAAAACAGAGAATCATATGTCTGTGCACTACTTTCACTAAGATTATTTATCATACTAGCAAATACTTCCTGTACTTAATATAATTCAACATTGTGAATTTATTTTTTGCTTACTATTGCAAAACTAGTCCTTTGATATTAGTTATTGCCTTGTTCAATGCAATGACATGTTTATTAATTTACATAGCCAACTTTCAAAAAATTTGATTAAGGTTAATCAAAAAATTATCTGCTTTCAAAAAAATATCAGCTTCGTTATTTGTCTAAGTAGCATTATACGGATATTTACACCGTATCCTGTGCATTAATTCCATTTCTCACAGATTCCTCTCATCTGTCATTGCCTTTTCACCTTTTTCCCCACATGACTTATCCATATAACCCACCTCAAAAAGTTGCTACACAATCCAATATATTTGCGTATAGTTGAAATACTTTGAATTGTAGAAACTAAAATCACCGCTTTCAATTGTTAAAAATACAATTGGCAACAGAGATCCTTGATATTTGTTATAGAATTGGAAATACATGAACAAAGCGTGAGTTACTGGGGTGGTAGCAAATTATGTTTTTGCAAGTCCAACATTTCGCTTTTCTGTAGAACGGACGTAGCTCTGGGACAGGTATAAAGTGTTTTTTTTTTGTTCGATAAGAGCAAGGCGTCGTGGTCAATCGGATTGGCAAGTTTGACATAAAGGCAACCTGATGGTTTAGTATTTTCTGTCTTCAATAAAGTCTTCCTTCAATATCTCGAAAGAATACATTTTGGAGAATATACTTGTAAATTTTTATAATTACATCGATGTTATTCCAGGTATTTCAAGGCTTGAAGCATGTCAAACAGCTTCGCGACGAAGTGGACCCCTTGATGTTTAGTCCGTATCCATTGTGTTTCTATATTCAAATTTTTGGTTGATTCATCTTCTTAAAGGCGATTGACATCCTATTCCATCTGCTCTTAGGAGGTAGATCTTCTACCTCCTCAGAGCAGGGTAGAAGAAGGGTAAAAGCTTAACATGCTTAAGCCGTAGGACACCATTGTTGGCAACGGGGCGTGCAAACAATAGTGATCAGATGCATACAATTCGAATTTGGTGCTTGTAGCAAAATGATCACTAAAAACTTCGTTATAAACTTAATGTTTGAACTGTTAAAGAAAACAAGGATCAAGGTTTTATCTACGTAGGTCAAATTGAGGGTTTGCGACCGTTCTTGATTTTCGCAATTTTTATTTGCTCCACAATCTGGCGTTGAGACCGATCTTGTTCTTCTGTATTTTAGTTTTGCCTAAGGTTCGACGTTTATCAAACATTGAAACGGCGCATGCTTAGTGAATTTGAGCAGTCAATGAATTGATGTAGCAGATTAATTGGGCGTGGAAAAGTGATTGAACCCGTGGGCGGATAAGGGAGAAGGAAGTATGAACAACAACCAATATTTTTTTCCATTTGCATTGAATTAAAATACATTTAGTATGCGACCGAACTTCTTTTTCTAGATTGTGCTTCTACCTACGATCCGGTGTTTAAAGGACATTGAAACGCTTAACGGACATTTTAATAAAAGTTAAATACAAAAAATATTGTTCTGAGTCAGGAATGGAATTCACATCATATTGGTTTTAAGAACCTCTAAAAGATTTAATTGGTATGGGAATAAGTTTGCGCCGTTGGTAGACAGATGTCCTCACAGATACTATTTTAGTGTCTGCTGTGGTAGTGTTCTTGGAATTGAAGGTTGTATGTGTAGGCTCACGAAGGCAGTAGTCGAAATTCCTTCAAAGCGTTGCCACCATTTTTCCCGTGTTGAAAATGTCGACTTTCATACCAAAAAGCTGCATTTGCTTTTCTCTAGAAAAGTGCTGCAGAAACCTATCGTATAATGCTCGATGTTTACGGTGATCATGCGCTATCTGAGATGACTTGCAGAGAGTGATTTCAGCGTTTTAAAAGTGGAAATTTTGGTGACTTTGGTGACTGATAAACATCGTGAAGGGCCTCCAAAAAAGTTTGAAGAATCATAACTACGGGAATTGTTGGATGAAGATTTAAGTCGGAGCCTAGAAGAGTTGTCGCAGGAGTTACATATTGACAGATCTATCGTCGGTACCCGCTTGGACGCCATGGGAATGATCCAAAAATCTGGGACTTGGATGCCGCATCAACTGAGGGACAGGGACATCGGATGGCGTTTGTTGGCGTGTGAGATGTTTCTTCAACGACAAGAAAAGAAAGGGTTTCATGCATTTAATTGTGACAGGGGATGAAAAATGGATGTACTACTAATGCCTACGACAATCCTAAGCGACCATAACATTGGGCAATGCAAGGTGAACCAGGAACATCGACGTCAATACGGAATATTCACGCTTCCAAGATCGTGTTGTTCAACTGGTGGGGCCACAGTGGCGTCATCTGTCAGGGGAATGACAGACATGACAAGCTGATTGCGCCGCATGCCAATGTAAGGCCACACGTAGCTAAGCTGGCCAAAAATATTTGGAAGCCGCCGTATTTACCAGACATTGCTCCTTCAGATTTAGATTTATTCCGCTCCATGCAATCGATCCACACTGGAGGAAGGCTTACTTTTTATGAAGGCGTCAAAAAACTTAAAAACTATATTGAAATAAACTAAAAACTTTGTCGAAAAAACGGCTGAAACTTATTCCCATCCCGATAAATTTATCATTTTTCATTTTAAATTGTTTATTGGCCTTGTAATTTTTACAGTTTCTGACAGTTGAATGCTTATATCTGGATATCTGCGAAAAAACTTCAAGACATCTATGCTTACATAAAATTATACTTAATTCCTCATTGATTGTCTTAAACACTAACAACTAGGCCTCGAGGAAAATTTAACAAAAACCTCTGCTAGGCTTACACCTGAATTCAAAATATTTTTTTTATATGAACTATAGACTAATTTATAAACTAATTAATCTAAGCAGGTCCTTGCCGAGGGTAATATGTCTTGATTTTTGTAGACTTTACATACCACTCGGTGATTTTATTAGGGGATTCAAGGAATATTTAACTTTTATAGTAGATTTGCTCTGTCCAAGTCCGCAAGCTTCTTCATAAGGATTACATTAGCTATTTGGTGTACAGACCTGGAGGAGAAGTAGTAGAGGTGGGTTAGGGCCATTTTTAAATATCAATTTTGGGTGACTTGGAGCTCAGCTTTAAGGTATTCAGTGCATTGCTTCAATGTAGGAGCTCCGTAGATTATTATTGGTCGGATGCCCATCTCAAGGATGTTACGGACTTATGAGGAACTTTTGGTTGAGTAATAAATACAGAGACAGAACAGACTTGAATGCCTGAGAATTTATGTGCTCGATGGTAGTAAACGTTAGCTTTCGATCTAGACTTAGACCCAAGTACGTAATTTCTTCGGATTAGGGAATAATTTGGCCTCGTAATTTTAAGGGTTTGTTAGACAGCATGGTGAACTTACGTTTTCAGCTAAAGAATATTGCCTTGATTTTCTTGATATTGATTATAATTTTCCACCTGTAGAAGTATTCGTAGATTTTTTCCAGCATTTCCTCTATGTTGGAGATGATCTGGTTAGGATTGTTGTCAGAGGTGTAGAAACAAATTATATCCGAAAAAGCAGCTAGCTGGCAGGTTCGGCTTGTAGGTATGTCAGACGTGTATATATTGAAAAGTTTTGGACTCAGGCATGAACCTTGTGGAATACCAGCAGGAGTGGTTTTCATAGTGCATGATGATCCTCGAACGTTCTATCTCTCAGGATGGATGAAATAAGTTTGAGCCGTTATGGTGCAGTACTACACTCTTTGAGCTTATGTACTACGCCGTCATGCCAAACGGTATCGTAGGCTTTTCAATGTCGATGGTCAGTAGACCCACCGACTGTATTGTATTTAGTGCTGCTTGTATACCTTTGGAGACATGTAGTAGCTGGTGCTCTGTTGAGTATCCATGGCTGAAGTCAAACTGAAACTTAAGGAGGATGTTATTGTTTTGAACGTAATTAGGAAGTGTTTTCAAGATGAGCCTCTGATATAATTTACCAAACGCCGGCAGTAAGCACATTGCCCTGTTGTTGTTAGGATCTCGAGAATTTTTAACAGACTTAAGAACCGGTATTATACTGGAGTGTTCCCAACGGTTCGGAAAGTGAGAAGTTTTCAAATAGGCGTCGAAAATGAGGCAGATTAGCATTATTTTTAATCCAGGGGCTTTACCATTCTTTTGCTCCTCTATTTGCCTCAGCTTCTTTCTTTCTTCATTTTTTTTTCTTTTCTTAAGAGCTCAAGGAGGCGGTGCAAATGGCGGTGTTTACATCGCTTAGCAGTGAGTTAGCTACTATTTCTTCGGCCATGTTGTTGCTCATTCTATGGGAAATATTGAGGTGCTTGTGGGGCATATCAGCTGGTAACTCTGCTTTGCCTTCATAAGAATGAATCTGGGTATCATTGTCGCTTTGCCCTGACAAGCTGCCCACCACTTTCAATGCCTGTCTGCAGCAGGGCGCGTTTCCAAATTGCTGGAAAGAGGTGAGGCTCGTGCTGATCCACAAGGAAAAGGGGAACGCGGTGCAACCATCTTCATATCGGCCCTTATGTATGTTGAACGCCGCTGGGAATATGCTCGAGAGGCTCATTAGAGAAGGACTTGGAGAGTCCTCCAATGGCCAACACGCGGGGACCAAACTCGATCAAAAGACGTCTACTGTTGAGAACAATGGAGTTAGTGCTCTTGTATGGCTCCGAGGTCTGGGCTGACGCTCTAAGTAAAGAGACGCATCGAAGGCGTCTGGCACAGGTGCAGAGGCAAGGAGCTTTGTGGATAGCGGCTGCATATCACACTGTCTCTGAACCTGCAGTGCTGGCAATCTCGAGGGTGGTTCCTATTAAGTTACTTGCAGACGAACGGAAACGTATATACTTACGTAGGGGGGAGTCGGCAAGAGAAACTGTTAGCCGAGAAGAACGGAGAATGACCCTAACCTTGTGGCAGGAAATATGGGAAAACGAAACGCGAGGCAGGTGGACCGTACGGCTGATCAGTGACTTAGGGACGTGGTTCTACAGAATGCATGGTGAGACTAATTATAACCTGACCCAACTACTCAGTTGACAAGGGTATTTTCAGTCTTACCTGTGTAATATGGGAAAGTCACCATCTCCAACTTGTTTGTATCCATCCGTGCAGAAAGAGGGTTTTCCTTTAACCTGAAGGCACCGCTAAGCGATGATAAATGAGGCCTAGTCCGAAGTAATGTGAGAAACAGTTCCAGATTAGGTTCTCGGCGTGACAGGGGAGGTGTTTAGTCGGTAGTCCGGTAGCGGAACTGCGACACTCAGGGCGTAAATAGCCTTCGCCTCCCAAAAAAAAAAAATCTCGCTTTTCAGAGCACATGAACGATGCATGCTGTTTTCGTTTCAGAATTTTTGTCATTTTCCAGATTTTTCGTGCCTTTTTGGTCAGGGTTGGTTAAAAGATTATTCCAGTGGTTGTTTTGGAAGTTTATTATTTTGACCTTAATAGTTTTTGTTAGAAAGTTTAAGACACTATTTCTTTGCCCCTGGTGCCGTAGAGGATTATGTTCTCAGATCAGCTTACGCTTCCTCGTCAAGTTCCATTTTACGACTTATTTTGTTACCCATTTGTCACTTGCTCTGCAAATGGTATTTTTAAGTTCCTATATTTTTTATTATATTTTTATCGAATTTAAGAAACTCAGAGTTCAGGGGCACGTGTCAAATTTTCTGCTGCTTCTGATGAGAACAGTACTGGTAGATGCGGAGAGGACAGTACTGCCAGTACAGTGGGTTCCGTAGGGTTGACATTTTCATCCCCTAAGGCAAAGTCAATGGTAGATCCGATACTTTGAGGCGAGCAGAAGATAGGTTCTCGGGAGTGGTGTATGACCAAGTTGTTGTCTTTAACTAGACTAAATACTACTTTGCCTGCTTGGTTATTGTCTGTAAAATTCCAACGCGTATGTCAAGCGCTCAAGTCACCGCACAGCAGAAGTTTGTTGTGCGCTCTACTGAATCGGATTGAATCTCTTCTCAGATTGGCTGTACAGACAACATAGAATTTTATGTTGGATTCTGCTGATATTGCCCCTGTGTTTTCGATTTAGCTGGAAAAGTAAGTTTTAAGTTTAATAAGTTCTTTATTGTTTCTAAAAAAATTACAGGACTAAGCTAATACTTACAGTGAGAGTTCTGAATTTGATATTCATTGCATCTACATAATTTTTTCTGTTTGTTCCACAAATGTTACTTATTCATATGACATATTTATAATAGTAGAGGAAAATACAACAAAAACCTCTTTTAAACTTAACTCTAACTTAAACTATTACTACCTATGTTAAAACCTATTTACATACTATTTTGAATCTTAGTAATAACTATGAAAACTCGGTTGAGGACGCATGGTCTCTAAGGTTAATCTATTAATTTAAATCCTGAGTGCTTGAATGTATAGGTTCGAAGCGTGTTCTACCTTAGCTAGTAGATTATCTCTGCGTGAGAGCGCGAGTTTGTTGATAGGGCTAATATTAGCAAGCTCGTGTAATTTGCGTGATGAGAAATAAAAAGGCTTATTTAGCGCCATTTTTAAGTACCTGTTTTGAGTGACTTGAAGCTTTGATATCAAATATTTTGCGCATTAACTCCAAGTAGGCGCTCCGTATAATATGATAGGCTGAATTACCATTTTTAAAATTATCATTTTATTCTTAATGTTCAGTTGGGACCTTCTGTTGAGTAGTGGATATAGTTGAAGTACAGAATTAAAAGCTTTAATGCTTATTCGTTCAATGTGGTCTTTGAACATGAGTTTCTTGTCCAACATAAGCCCAAGATACTGCAGATTTTCTGACCATGGTATGGCTTGTCCTAAAAAGTTGATCGGTCGATTAGGCAGCAAGGAACATTTACGTTTTTTAGTGAAAAATATTGCCTTAGTTTTATCAATATTGATAAACTTTTTCAAGCATTTTTTCTAAGTTAGCAGTTATTGTACTTGGGTAAATTCCTGAAGTATAAAAACAGGTATCGTCCGCAAAGGCAGCTATTTGACAGTGCTCGCTTGTAGGGAGATCGGAGGTGTAGATATTGAAAAGGGTGGGGCTCAGACATGAGCCTTGGGGAACACCAGCAGGGATGCATCTTACAGTAGAGGTGCTATCTCGGACCTTTACCTTAAATGATCTGTCTTTGAGGTATGAAGCTATCAATTAACGTATGTATTCTGGCGTTTTGTACTCTTGGAGTTTATAAAGCAAACCTTCGTGCCAGACTCTATCGAAAGCTTTCTCAATATCGATGGTGACCATTCCAACTGATTGCTTCCCTATTAGGGCTGTCTTAATGTCCTTTGAGACGCGATACAGCTGGTGCTCCGTTGAATAGCCGTGCCTGAAACCGAATTGAAAGTCAGGAAGTATGTTGGCATTTTCCACGAAACCTGTGAGTCGTTTGAGAATAAGCTTTTCGAATAGTTTACCAAAGGCTGGCAACAGGCTTATTGGCCTGTAGCTTTCTGGCTCATGTGGATCCTTCCCAGGCTTTAGCAGAGGAACTACAACAGCTTGTTTCCAGGCGAGTGGAAAATAAGATAGTTTGAGGCAAGCATTGAATAAGAAGCAAGGGAGCACAATCCCTTTCTTTGGCAGATTTTTCATCACATAATTAGGAATTCCATCGATCCCAGGAGCTGTTCGATTTTTAAGTTTTTTAAGCTGCCTAACTATTTCTCTGGTCTTGATGTAGGTGCCGGGGGGCAAGTTAGATGTGTTAGTTATACTTTGCGCGGAATTAACTATCATCGTTTCTATGATATTACATCTATTGTTTGATATTTTATGGTAATTATGAAATTTATCAGCCAGAATTTCTGGTTTATGTTCACAGGAGTAAGTCTGCTGGCTACTTGCGTCTTTAAGTGGGTAGGCGAGGTTGTGAGATTTGCTTTTGAAGATTTTATTTAAACGCCATAGTCCCTTTGAGTTGAAATCTAAGCATTTGATTCCAGTACTGATTTCGTAGGTCTGAGATTTTTTTCCGGATTGCTGTTGTGAGTAAGTTCACGCCTAACTTCAAGGTCGGATCCCTAGATCTTTGCCACTGTCTTCTAAGGTTGTTTCGGGTACGAATAAGCTTCAGGGCTTCCTTATCTAATTCGAAGCTTGTATATTTGGCATTTGATTTGGGTACACTGCATTCTATATCCCTCCAAATAGTGTGCTTAAATTCGGAGATTTTTTCATCGACCGCTTGAGCTGTGTTCAAAGAATTAAACGTATTTTGCGAAATTAATATATTGTCATTCACATGTCTTCGAAATTTTTTTTCAGTCAGCTTTTTTGAAGAGGAAGGCTTGTTGTGGTTTATAGCGATAAACTCCCTTTGAATCTAGAGTGGAAAGCACTGGTAAATGAGGCGATGATAGCGCTTGTAATACTCTAATATCTGAGGGGCCAATACTATCATCGCCTAATATCATGTCTAGGGTAGATCCGGCACCTTGAGGCGAATAGAATGTTGGTTCGGTTGGGAAGTGAATAAAGATATTCCCTTCACTCAACATTTTATACAGACATTGACCTATTTTATTAGCTCGAACACAGTTCCAAAGCCTATGGCGCGCGTTAAGATCACCACAGAGCAAGTACTTATGGTTTTGACGTGTAAACCTTTTTAAATCGTTTTTGAATTCAGTTAATTTATCCTTCGTGAGTTTTGTCCCAGGAAAGTAAACTGCGTATAATTTGATTTCAGATTCTTCTAACATTAGTCCTATGTTTTCAATGGCAGACGACTCAAAAGGGGGCAATGGTGAATTGATTTTTTAATTGCAATTGCAACTCCACCACCTATTTTATTTTTACGATCACATCGATAAATGTGGAAGTTAGCATGACTTAGCTTATCATCTGGAAAAGTAAAACTCAAGTAAAAAAATTGTTAGAATCTGTCGGAAATATCTTATGAATAGAAATGTCATATCCCCACGCGTAGCTCCAGTGCTATAAAATTTTTGACAGAACAGTTATCGAAATGGTTTTGCTAAACCTTCATTGAAGTTTAATTTTATGCACGAGTATTGTGTAAATTCAAATCATTTTTTTCGATTTCTTTCCAGACACTGCCAAGAATATGGTCAGACTGCAACAGGAAGCATTGCTGAACAGGCTTCGAGGAAAACTGAAGGTACTGGAAGATTGATTTCTACAAATAACACAGTAAGGCTTTATAATTTTTCCCTTTTTGGGTTTTCCAGGATTTTCAGGCCACAATTTTGGGTGATGTTCAAAGTAAAGTTAGCTGTATGATTGATGAACTAATAAAGGATATGCGACTCAATGATCCGCATATAAATGAACTCAAAGGACTTGCTAATCATCAACAAGAAATTTGGACAAATCGTCTTAAAGTTGAACAAAAGGATCAGAGTAAAAAGTTTCCCGATAAAATCTTTATCGCTAGAGACTCAGTATTTACATGTTTATACCGAGTGCCGCATGTTAACACAATTTACCATGCATTCTTGGTCATGTTGATAGTTATGGTACTAAATACAACTGTTGTTGACTATGTGACAGAAGGACAGTAAGTTATATTCATTTTATACTTTGCACCATACAATGAAATTTTTTTATTTTGTATTTAGGATAAATTTTGGTCAACATACGATTCAGGCAGGAATGGCAGGGTTTTGGCAAGGAATTGGAATATGGTGCGTGATGCAAGTGTCAGTCTTTGCAGTGTATTACGGCATGAAAATTTGGGTTGATGTTCGGCAACAAGTGAAGAATTGTAAGTTTCTAACAATCTATGCATTATTGGCATTGTATGACTGTATTAAAAGCGTATCATTCTTTCAGACGACCAATTTCGACAGCTATGGGACGTGACGAGCCTGATTCTGTTCGTGTCCTTCCAACTCTTCTTCATGTACGCAATTTCCTATGCAGTATTTCATTTGGATCTGGCTTTTGTGTGCGGGTCTTCCGTTCTGGTTGAAATGACTCGATTCATTATGAAGACACATGCATTTGTTCGCACGAATGTCCCACGGATCCTGTACGGAAAGTTGAAACAGGACTCAGAGGACAACTCTTCCCTTGCGCCGACTGGTTATCCGACATTGTCGCAATTCGTCTATTACTTATTTGCTCCGACTTTCATTTATCGCGATAATTATCCCAGAACTAGCAGGATCAATTGGAATTTCGCATTGTGCAGGCTGCTCGAAGTAGTTGGCGTAATGTTTTTCATGGCCAATATCCACGAGCGCTATATTAGAACGCACTTCCAACACTTTGGCAAAGAACAAATTACTCTAGGAGATTTGGTTGTGAAGCTGTTCGGTATGATTCTTCCTGGATTCTTGATATTCCTCAGTGGGTTTTATTGTATTCTGCATGCATGGTTGAATTTCACCGCCGAGGTGCTACGGTTTGCAGACAGAATGTACTACAAGGACTGGTGGACGTCCGGCAACTTTGATGCGTTCTATCGCAACTGGAACGTAGTCGTGCATGATTGGCTTTATGAGTATATCTACAAGGATTTTTATCAATATGTGTTTCGGGGATCTAAAACGGCTTCTAGTATTATGGTTTTCATAATTTCAGCATTCATTCATGAATATATTTTGGGAGTAAGCTTAAAGTTCTTCCTTCCCGTCATGTTCGCATTTTTCGGGGTTTTCGGTGTCATTATATTATTTCTTACAAGAAGAATTAATAAGACAGCTGGGAATATTTTCTTATGGTGGGCTATAAGTACAGGAAACGGTTTGATGGTTAGCCTTTACGCCATAGAGCACTATGCGCGGCAGAACTGTCCAACAGATGACCATTCATGGTCAAGCTATTTCATACCAGTTTCGCTGAGCTGTAACGGTATTAAATAATCCTTAATTGAGCATTGGTAGTTCGAAAAATATAATTTCTCATTAGCTGTACGAACAAATATTAAGAGTGTAGCATAAGACAATTCTAAGAATATTTAAGAACTGTTATTGCTTTTTGAAATAAATTTTTAAGTTTTCCAAGTTAATATCTGAATATTTAAAGGAATTAAGATGTAAGGGAATCGTCATTTTTTAACAGCAACACACCAATAAATTATATAATTAAAAGGATGTTTCACCTACGTCGTTGTCTATGCATGGAAGTGTAGCAAATAATGCACTAAGATACTATTTAATAAGATATCTTAATAAGATATCATCTTAGTGAACTATACATGACAGTTTCATAGAGTTGAGTTACTTAACAGAGATAAAAAAATAAAGTTGACAGGGAGGCGCAAAATTTGAAAAATTACACTATAATTCAACACTCTCTTCAAATTAGAGCCTTCCTTCATACATTTTATAATTAAAGAGCATATATTATGTCTTTCAATTTTACTTGCCAACAGACCCAGTCTCAAAAGTTTAAATCTATCTCAAGACAAAGATTCAGTGAACATATCTGCAAGTTGATGATCTGTGCTTACATAGTTTAAAGTTCAGTTTTTCGCATCGTGGATGCTTTTACAAAATTAAATTTAATGTCTACATGCGTGTATCGTGTTTGAAATTCACTGTTTTTGATTGAGTTTATTGCGCTTCGGTTGTCAATACACACAGAACATTTGTTTATACTCTTCTACATCACTTAGTAATTGTATTAACCAGAATATTGCTTTGGTAACAGCGCACGCAGCCAGTTGCGTCACCTTATACAGGTAACACTGAAAATCACTAATCAGCCGTGCGGTCCACCTGCCTCGCGTTTCGTTTTCCCATATTTCCTGCCACAAAGTTAGGGTCATTCTCCGTTCTTCTCGACTAACAGTTTCTCTTGCCGACTCCCCCCTACGTAAGTATATACGTTTCCGTTCGTCTGCAAGTAACTTAATAGGAACCACCCTCGATATTGCCAGCACTGCAGGTTCAGAGACTGTGATATGCAGCCGCTATCCACAAAGCTCCTTGCCTCTGCACTTGTGCCATTCGATGCGTCTCTTTACTAAGATTGTCAGCCAAGACCGCGGAGCCATACAAGAGGACTAACTCCATTGTTCTCAATGCCCCCGCGTATAGGCCATAGGACGACTGAGAGCCGATACTCCCACAGAAGCCTTATCCACTAACGCTCGAACCTGCTCGAAAAACTCCTCTTCGAGTCAGTCATCACGCCAAGGTATCTGATTGATTCTTTCGACTCGATGATCATTTATCCCACCCGAACGGGAATAACACGAGAGATCCACTTCTTGGTCAGGACGACGATCTCGGTCTTTTCCAGCGTTAGGCTAAGCCCATGGTCTGTCATCCACTCACTCACTCGACGTATTACTGCATCCAGTTTGAGTTGCGCCTGTCCGACAGTACGCCCCGCAACTAGTACTGCTACGTCATCTGCGTAGCCAACCAGGCGTGACTGGCCCCCGGTAACTGCAACCTCAAAAGCTCATCCAACGAGACATTCCCCCTGACCCCTGCAGTCAAATCAATTCTTCGCCGGCCTCAAAATGTGTCATAGATGAGTTTTCGGTTTTGAGATAGTCCTTCAATATCCGCGTCAGATACCTTGGCACCCTGAAATATTCCATAGTACCAAGAATATCTGTCCATCTAGCAGAGTTGAAGGCATTTCTCACATCTAGTGTTATGCGCAGTACTATTCGTCTCGAGTGATGATTGTGGGCTTCTGCCTGCTGGACCGCGCTCACTACCTCTGCTATTGCACCGATTGTGGATCGACCAGCTCTGAAGCCGTACTGCTGAAGCGACAGATCCCAGACAGTTCAGATGGCCTCTCCAAGTCTTTATCTAATGAGCCTCTCAAGCACCTTCACAGCGGCGTTCAACATACGTAGGGGCCAATATGAAGATAGTTGCACCGTATTCCGCTTCCCATTGTAGATCAGCACGAGCCTCGCCTCTTCCAGCAATTTGGAAACGCACCCTGCTGCAGACAGACATTGAAAGTGGTGAGCAGCTTGTCAGGACAAAGTTGATGTGCAACCTGTATCACTTCCGCTGGTATACCGTCTAGCCTTGAGGCCTTTTTCGATTTTAATGATTTCACCGCATCATTCAGCTCGATGGCGCTAAAAAGTGGGCATTCTTCAGGACATTCAATATCTGAATTCTCGGGAAGAACAGGATGCATAGGGAAGAGCGCTCGAACAATCTCGTCCATTTTTTCCATTTCAAGGACGCAGGGCCTCGTTGTAGCTCCTAATTTCCGCATGGCAGGTTTGTAACCGAGCCCCCACGAATCTCTATCGATGTCCTCAACTAGGTTGTGCCAGCAGCGAACGAATTTTTCTTGCCGACCTGTATGCCAGCGTTCGGGAATGCGACTCGTCTCGATCTCTTAAACGTTGAGATTCGCGGAGGAGTTTGTGACATTCTCTCCGCTTTTCAGCGATTTCTGCCGACCACCAGTATACAGCAGCCTTATTGTGTCGAGGCCGTCGCCTGGGCATAGAGCAGTAGCACGCATTCTTGATGAGCCTCATGGTGGAGTTCACCATGTTTTCAGCTGAGGCTTCCCCCGTTACCGTCATAATTTCACCGCTCATAAGAACTGCGGCGAACGCATCGACATCTATTTCAGAAATATTCCAACCTACAGTTGAGTGTACGTATCCTGTCGTGGAGCGCATTGATGTAATATCATTAGCGTAATTCGCAACAATTGTCTGTAACTTGAATTGATAACATAGCTCCATGGTACCTTTTAGATATTCGAATATTTGCTTCCCTGCGTTCCAGTGAGATTCGTTATAACAGTGCAAAAACCTCTTGATCACAGACATCAAGATTTAATAGCCCCGAAAATTTCACAGACATGGATTTGTCATTAGCAACCTTGATTATTTTCATTGGTGCCTCTTTCTTATATGACAATTAGTTTTCACATCTAGTCATGCGTACGAATGCTCCCACGTGAAGATGCAATTATTGCCAGAAGCAGTAAACGTAGCAATATAACTTGTGCTTTCTGTTTTCTCTACCTTTTTAGATTTGCACTCGGTGCTGACTATACTATACTTATTACATGCATTACATCAAGGTCCTTTTGACTGGAAGACTTTTTATTTGCTTTCCTATTGAAATTTTTATTGATTGGAAATGCTGAAGTTTGACTCTCATTCGCTTTAACATCATGCAGAATTATCAATTTCACTGAGTCTGCACTGATTTTTATTGCTGAACTTTCATTTGCAATTAAAGGCTGAAGTACAATAGCGCGAGACCGCAATACGAGAGCGGGATGAGAGTATCGCAGCAAATGTCAAGCAGTTTTCGTAACATGCATTTGTATGCGATATCGTACAATGATTGTGATGCGTCGATGCGAGGCGGGAAATATTTGGGAAAACGAAAATTCATCGTAACGAGGTGCGTGACGGAGCTGTCAAGTTGACAAGACCCGACGTTTCTAGTGGCATTCATCCAGTAATTTAAATTTAAATTTAAACTCAAACCCAAGTCAAGACTATAATTCTGTGACTTATGAACAAGTGAACGTGATACTTAATAATTACAAAAAAAAAAAAAAGGACAACCCCCGGTCCCCACAAACTGCACCGCCCGCCCGCCCGGGCCGAAAATGGCTTTTTGGCCCGGGCGCCATTTTATAGTGGAAGAGCAAAATAAAACTAAAATCAAAAATAGAGCCAAAATTACGCCCCAGCTACTGCCAAGAGAGCAGGCGGCAAAAAAATGGAGCACCGAGCAAGCTGCAAATAAAAATGCCCTCCTATCACCGCAAATCAAGGAAGTAATAAGCAGAGAATAGCAAATCATATTAAAAAGTGGAGGCCATCAGTCAACAGAGGACGCTATGGTACAAAAACCGAAAATTTCAAAAACAACAACCACACGAAGGGAAGAGACAACCCCCAGCGCTGTTCACCAGGACGTCGAAATGGAAAGCGAAGGCCCAATCTGCACCAACAACGAGGTTCAAACCGCACTCAAAAACGACGCCGAACGCTTCAAGCTGGCAACCGGTAGACTAGTTATTAAGAAAAAGAATGCAGTCGTAGCTCAAAATAATAATATGAACAATTATAATAAAGTTGAAAAAATATCACCCCTAAATAACTCCTCTACTCCACTATGTACTAACACGGCAACTTCAAAGCCATCCTGGTTGCCACCGATTTTTATTAATAATGTATCTCCGCGTGATGATGCGTAGCTTCCCTGAGGAAAAGTACCGCATCAAATCGCTGTCCCCTTCGTACCACAAGATATTGGTCGACGAGGCGAAAGCCTACGACGGTTTAATGAGCCTAATGCGAGAGAACAAATTAGGTGGCCACTCTTTCACCCAAGCCACGCGCAGGAAACCGGTGGCAATATTAAAAGATGTTAGCTCTCTGTTCACAGAGGAAGAAATCCTGGAGGATATCATCGAGCAAATACCCGAGCTCAAACCCGTATCTGTCACCCAGATGACTATCACTTGGTCGAGGCAGAACAACGTGTCCCTCGACCTTTTCAGAGTTGTTCTCGCGTCGGACAAAGACCTCCGAAAAATTATGAAGCTAAAATTCGTCCTAAATTGCAAGGCAACTTGGAAAAACTCCAGAAAGGGTGACCTAACCCAATGCTTTCGCTGCCAGAGGTTTGGCCACGTCGCAGCCAATTGCGGCTATGCCCAAAGGTGCCTTTCGGTCATGAGCACGAAGGCCAGTTGTGTCCTAGAAAAAGTCTAATAAACCCAAGAGATAAGGCTACAACAGACCCCACCATCCCCCCAGTTTTCTGTGTCCTATGCTCAAGCACGGGTCACCCAGCTAACTTTTCAAACTGCCCCGAGCGGGTCAAACTCAGAGCCAAAATTGCCGAAAAACGAGCAACAAAAAACCAAAATCAGTTTATCTTTAACACTAATAGTTTCCAGCAGCTGAGCCCACCAGCACCCTCTCTCAATATAGAACCTCCCACAGAACTCCTCCCTAGACAGCAGTATTCCGAAGTCTTAAAGGGACCTGCAACTCATCCCGAGCCTGAACATCACGATCAGCCCCGGAACGAGAACGCACTAAATTTGATTGCACAGGAAACTGTCAAGCATTTAGGCGTTTCTTTTGCAGTGCTAGTTAAAAAGGCTCGAGAATTTTGGTTGACCTACAGGCACCTCCCGAATGAGGAGAAAACAGAAGCCCTACTTAGCTTCTACATGAATGTGGTCGGGGATCAGTAAGCTCAGAACACTGGCAATTAATATAAACTCTCTCCAGATGCACGAAAAGCGTATAGCACTGGAGCACATTTTAGAAGAATATAGGCCCGATTTAGTGTTCTTAAATGAGACACGCCTTATAGAAAAGCATAAACCACACTTCCCACGCTACAATATCTTCCGCAACGATGAGGGTAGAGGTACCGCCATTTTGGCACGCACCAATCAAACCATCCCATCATCACCAAGTCGATTGCCATGGTATGCCATTATCCTGTACCCTAGCCACGCTCCAACTCCGGGGACAACGGGGCCACATCCGCAAAGTCTTGCTCGGGTCACTCTACATCCCATGCGACAGCGGGCATGCCATAGCACCTAAGCTGAACCAAATATTCACCATAGGGCAGGGATATGATGTAATAATTATCGGGGGTGATCTCAACGCCAGACATCCATCATGGGGCGACCACACAATAAACACTAACGGCTCAGTCATCTTCAGCTGGCTATCGTCCGGGCACCAAACGTCTCTAAGCGTCATCAATGCAGGTGTGCCAACATTCCCACGAGGAAGCTCTTTCCTCGACAACTTCATCTTATCGGCTTCGCTCTTAGGCTTGAACGGCCTACCCCTAAATTGCACTAGCATCCCGGCACCATCTGACCATCATCCCTTACTTCTTGACGTCGCTCTCCCCGGTGCAAGGATACCACCACCTCAAGCACTCACCCGATCACACCGGGGCGTAGACTGGCAGATGTTTAATGAACAACTCTCCGACCACCTAGAAGGAAAATTTCCCGATCATCGAATATACAACAACAATGAAATAGATGAGTCAATTCAAACGCTTTCCTGCTATATTCTAGAGTTGATGAACACACACGCACCAGCTAAACCACCCCTCTCCTCCAAATATGGTAACATATCCCCTCAAACAAGGAACGTAATTCGAACTAGGGCTAGGTGGCAGCAACGCCTTAAAAGGATTTTCTACCGAAACATAAATCGAATCAATTCGGAATATATCACACTACAGTCACAAATTAACTGCCTGGAGACACTGATAAGGGAAAAGGTGTACGCTGAAATGAACATAGCGTTTAAAGAAAGGTTATCCGCTCTGAAACCTTCTCCCAACGTATTCAAGGAGATTAATGCCCTTACGGGCCGTCAAACTGCCAAGTTCTCAATAAACAGAGACCCTACCCAATTAAACGGACAACTGTTTATCACGACGGAACAGAAATTAGCCGCTTGTGCACTACACTACGTCCATCTATACAGGAAAAGGATGTCCTCGGACCAACGAACCAACAAAATTGTAGAGAAAACAGTCAATGACTTCCCAAACGGATACCAAGGCTCCTACCTCACCATCTTTTCGCCAACCAACAGAGCCGCTAACCCCTCAAGCGAGGCGTTTCAACATTTTTTAATTAAGACACAATGCCCCACCCCACTGACTCGAATTATAGCCAACTTTTTACACCAAAAGAACCCTCCTAGTAAAAATTTCCAATACCTTCTCTGATGCTATCAACGTACGCTCCGGTGTCCCGCAAGGATCAATACTCAGCCCCCACCTCTTTAACTTTTTTCTTCACGACATTCCAACACAAGTGCGACCGATATACAATACACAGTATGCTGCCCAAATAAATATCACCAACCCCGTCCCACACACAATTCTATACGCGGACGACATACTTGTTCTTGCTACCCACGCGTCTCCCCTAAAAGCCCAGCAAGCCATCGCTCTATACGTGGAATTCCTACAAAAGTACCTTTCAAAATGGGCCCTCTCTATCAACGCTGAAAAATGCGAACTCATATGCTTCCGGAACGCTTCCGGCAAATCCCCACGCCCACAGAGGCATCGAAAAAGCCACTTGGGCTTCCGCAGCCTTAGCCCCCCTACTCTCCAAAAAGTCTGTCCAAGTAAGTACTAAACTTCTAATCTACAAAACCCTCATCAGACCCATTATTAGCTACTGCTTCCCTGTCTGGCTCACTATTTCGCCTACCGTAGCAGAAGAGCTGCAAATTTTCGAACGGAAAATTTTGAGGAAGTGTTTGTCCAAGTATAGAAGATCAAACAAGAAACATTTTCGGAGCACCTTCCTATACAGTCAAACAAAAATCAAGCCTATCATGCAGTAAATGATTGAGACGAGCTCGAAACGCCTAAAGAAATGGGTAAGTCACCCTGAATTTATAATTAGTGAATTGGTTTCCCGGAATATCGCTGAAAACATCGCTTCCCCATACCTCTCGCCCATCAAATTGCTTAGCTCTAACTCTTCTACCTTGACAAACCCACGCCTAATATTGAACCAAAAGCCTCCGTTATATGTGCGGACAGAACAAGGAGACCGCGGCTAATCAACTTACGCCAGCAATGGGCGAACTTCATAATTGACCAAGGTCAATCGCGCCATCGAAGCAGGATACACAAACATCATCATGGTCGGAGCCAAGATTAAGTTAGAATAAGTTAGAATAAGTTAGGTTTAAGGTTTACCAATCATAGGAAAAAAAAAGCCTTATGAGCAAAGGATGAATTTTAAAATAAATATGTAATCTAAGCCTATGTCAAGAATCGGTTACAACCAGATTTATAGAATAGTTGTTTGACAAACTGTCGCTGTCAAACATTAGACATAATCATATCAGATAACGGGTCTTTCCTATGTGGAACGTGTTAGTGGAAGGACGTATTCAGATCAGTGAAGTGAAGGGTTTTCCCCTTCGAGCATCTATTGTTTTTCTCAGAATCCTACGAACGCCATATCTTGGTTCCTGGCGTAATAACGATCTTTGGACTTTGACTGACATACTGGAATACTTTCACAAAGGAAAAGAACAGTGAGTACCCTTTTACTTTCTTAAGTGAAGTGAACAATTGGCGAGCATAATATAGTATACATCTAGCACCTTAATATTTCATTCTGTGAACTGCGACATGGAAGAAAACTATGAGGATAGACCCCCAGACCCAGGGGACCCAAACACCAAAACTCTCAAAAAAAGAAGATTAGTTGAAAACAACGGTAATACAAAAAGCAAGGGAGAGTTGAAAAGCTTTGTACCAAATAACACATCCTTGCACTCAAACCCCTCTGAAGACATACCACGCGCCACACCATCTCAAGCCCCGCTAGCCAACATGAAAGTCAATAAATATCAACCCGATGCGAAAGGTAAATCCTTTGCAATCCTCATCGATAGTGTGGATACAAATGGTGACAGGGTTAGACTAACCCCAATGAAGATGTTCGTATACAACAAAAGCTTAAACATCCAAGGCATTAAAGATGTTAAGCAAGCTGGGTTCAATAGACTCAGGGTAATCTTTGAAACTGCTACAGAAGCAAACAATGCTGTCGACAACACCAAGTTGAAAGAATATAACCTCAGAACCTTTATCCCCGGAAATTTTGTTTACAGATATGGAGTCATCAGAGACATTCCGCACGAAATTAACACAGATGAGATAGTAAACTCAGCTAAGCCTTGCAATAGAATGGGAATTCTATTAGAAAATATAAAGATTCTACAAGCACAAAGGCTGAATACCAGAGATAGAAACGACCCTAACAAATTTATACCAACCACAACACTGAAGATAACCTTCGCAGGTACTGACCTCCCGGACTCTCTGAAATTCGAATACATAATAAGCAAAGTTAGCTACTTTAAATTTCGACCAAGACAATGTACAAACTGCGGCCTCCTAGGTCACTCGGCGCAGTTTTGCAAAAACAAAAAGAAAACCTGCCTTAAATGTGGTGCGGACGAATGCGACAACAAATGCACAAAAATCATGTGTGTATTATGTAAGAGCGAGGAGCACGAAGCAACACATCAAAGATGCCCCAAATGGGTAGCATATAAACAAGAGATAGATGTTAGCTCTATCCTGAACATCACAAACAGAGAAGCAAGAGTTATTATCAACAGAAACAAATTTGCGGGTTTAGATGTAGCGGACCTTAATGAAGCCAACTTCCCCAGTCTAACGAACGCGGAAAGACACAATACTAGAAACCCCCAACAGGACACGCAAAAGGTACTATTCAAAAGCTCCTTTGCCCAAATCGCTGGCATAAACAATAAACCCAACACATCAAGAAACATCGTTAAAAATAGTTTCCCCTCTACTGAAACTCTCACCATACCAAACAAACCCATTACATGTAACCCACACAAAACCACTGAATTGGAAAAACTCCTAGGAAAGATGGTAGAGGAAATTAACAGAAAGACCGGAGATAACAAAGAAAACGAGGACTTACTCATAACTAGTGTTCAAACATGGGTAAAAACACTACAGAAATACCTCGCCAACTCTGGTAATGAGAAAAGTAACACAAGAAAGAGTAACAACAACATTATCATCTAATACATGAACACTTTACAACTAAACATCCAAAGTATCAACAAGCACAAGGACAATCTAGAATACTACTTATACAAGAATAACATAGCCTTCGCACTCCTACAAGAAATACTCAGTAATTTCAATATTAATATGAAGTTGACCAACTACAATATAATCTTCAAAACCAGAGACAACAACATAGGAGGAGGAGTTGCAATATTAATCAGAAAGGACATTAAGTTTAGACAGATCCACACGAACAGTCGTATAGAAAATGTAGTAATCCAGACCCTAAACCTTAAACACAACATAATTTTAGCATCCCTATATACTCCCCCCTCGATCAATACCCAATTTTTCAAAGAAGAATTAGACAAGCTTTCCAACATCTTAGACTACACCAAAGACATACTCATCGGAGGAGATCTAAACGCAAGAAACAAGGCATGGGGAGATCATCTTAACAATGCCAAAGGCAGAATTCTGAAAAGTTGGATGACGGAACACAACCTCAAAACATTGAACACTGGCATATACACTTATAAAACAACAAACAAGAACGGAAAAATTCTACAGTCAACGCCGGATATAACTCTTAGTAACATGAATAGGAATAATATCCTCTGGATGGAAGACAAAGAACACATCAGCAACAGTAATCATATAACAATTAAAATCTGCTTGCCCAGTACACCCATTTCAAACACCAAGAAAATCAAATATAGGAACATCGCTCAAGAAATAAATAAAACCCCTTTTTCACCAAACCTCAATAATATATACGATAAACTAAGCCACCTAATAGACCTAAACTCAAACACGATAAGATACAAGCACACACCCAAACACTGGTGGTCCAAGGATTTAGCAAGGCTCTGGAAAATAAAAAATAAGGCACTACTAAATTACAACAGACTCAAATCTAATGCCAACTGGGCAATTCTCCACGAGGCAAAAACAAACTGGAGGCAAAGATCCAAAGAGGGCAAGCAGAGAAGCTGGACAACATCACGAACATCAATCTACAGATAGAGCAGCTCTACTAACGGCGAAAGAATTAGGTAAACAAATTGTCAACAACACTTTCAGACCAACATGGACTGAACAGGATCCAGTCCACAAAAGCAGCTACAATTACATCCTCCACAAATTTAATCACCACCTGAGAAAGCTCAACCCAACTCACCGGACTAAAAGACCAGCTAACCTGTTCACCACACCTTTCTCAACAACGTCCTCTTTCCTCCATACCCACAACCAAACAAAACCCAACCTTACCTTCAAGAAGTATACAGATAACCTCAAAAAACAAAATGCCCTGATACTGGTGACCGATGCAGCCAAAAATCTCTCTGGCATAGGGATAGGATTCCTGAACCTTAACAACAACACCACCTACAATTCTAGCCTCCGCAATAGCGTAACAACAACAGCAGCAGAACTACACGCCATCCTGTCGGCCCTAAATAGGAACAACATACAGAATCACCATAAGATTTTTGTCTTCACTGATTCCAATAATGCTATCAAAAGTCTAAAGGAAAATCAAGAATACAGAAAGACCACACAAGATATATGGAAATTCATTGAAAATTACCCAGAGAAGATCTTCAATTTCATCTGGATCCCGGGACACGCGGGCATCATGCCGTTAGAAACAGCCGAAAAACAAGCCAAAATAGGTGTTTTAAGCCATAGTATCATGGACACACAATATGAACTGGACGAAATAATAAACTTAATAAAAGAAGAAATTGACAATGAATGGAAGGGCAGAATTAGAGCTCAAACCACCAACTACGCACCCTGCATATGGAAAGAGGCACACCATCTCAGCAACAAAGGAAAACCATGGTTTCATAAAAGCAACATCACCCCCAAACATATCAAAACCATCAACAGAATCCTCACAAACAGTGCCTACAACAAACTTCGTCTCTTTCAAATTAAAAAAAGCACTACCGATCTATGCATACAATACATCAAAACTGACACAATAGATCACCAATTGTTTCACTGCACTAAATACGAAAGGATCAGGGCAAATCACAATCTTTTTCTTAATTAGAATAATATTAAAGACCTAATTCTCAAAAACGACAGTAACTTACTCGACAGCTTTGGAGCGTTCTTAGCAGAAGCGAACCCCAACATATAACACCCAACGACATATCACTCATACCCACACAATCAAAATATAACTAAGCCACAGACTAACTATGAACAAGTAATAATGATATAATTCACAGGATCGACAACGCTGGCCAGTGCCATAGCAGCCCGGGCCAATTTTAAGCTGGTATCCTCCCAGTGTGAACTTAAAAAAAAAAAATATATCAGATAACGAAAATCATGTACGAGGTGCGTGACGTTTGTCAAATGCAATATGGCGCTTGAATGAAATTTGAAATTCAAACGCCTTAATTACTTTTTTAAGTACTATGGTAACTTCAAATGAAATTTCAGGCATTCTAGTTAAGGCTTTTATTTCCTAGCCGAAGGAACATTCCAAATTCAAAACTTTTAAAAAATCAAAAACAGTTTCATTTGAAACGTCACCTGTTTGACATTTGTCATATGAACATTATTGTTCCTCGCATCGCGTGCATTGTAAATTGAATGCGTTGCGTGGCAACGAGCGAAAATCTCGTCGCGCTCACGTATCGTCGTCACGCGGTACTGTATTTCAGCCTTAACATGGGTTGATCGACTCTGGTAGACTTGAGAGCAGTACGGTTCCCAACCACTCGTCGCCTACTTTGAACCCAATGCTTCTTAGTTTGTTCGCGATCGTTATGATATTAGTGACGTCTTCTTCTACGTTTTGACAACCGGTGAGTGTTGTTGTATACAGTTCTCGAAGTAATCCAACACGGCGTGTCATTCCTGAATCATCAAACGCTTAGGCTAGATTGTACCACACTACCTTCGCAGTATTCGTTGCTTGGATATGGGCGCAATCAGTTGAATCAACAAGCAATATTATCTAAGATTGTTGCGTTTGAGGTCCTGATTGTAGTCCTCTTCGAAATTTCATATTTTTTCATTCTGAAGATATGTTTTTACAGGACATCTCCATGTTAAGTAATTATCTCGGCTAGTTAATTTTTCTATTAATGCCAATGGGCTGTTAGATGACATTTTCATTTTAGATTTGGAATTTTGCGTCTTTTTGTAATTACTGTTGTAAATTTTGGTTTTGGTCCTATAAATTTTTACAATTGTTGTGAACTCTAGGGCTTACTGGGCCCATTACCTGTTTCAAAAAATTAACTCAGTTACTTTTTAATTAGATTTATTTGGATTACTTAGGAAGTGAGAACTAAAATACAAAATTATTTTTCTGTTTATATTCACTTGTCATAGATTATGTTATAGATTGTTATAGACCGTTATGACGATGACGATATAACGTTATGACGTTATAGACGATGTTATAGATTCTTCATGCATAATATACAATTAGCGTATGCATACCTTCATGAAAGTGTGACTTGTTTTTGTCCGAAAAATAAGCTGAAACTTCATTCACTTCTTCATCACTGGAAAACTACTTCCCGCGCAGTTCTTTTATAAACTTTTGGAACAGATAATAATCACTGGGAGCCAGATCAGAACGGTGGGTTTCTTGTGCAGTGCAGCCAACGCAACACTTTACTCGTGAATAGTTTACTTTACCGCCAAAAGTAAAGACAAAATGCTGTCTTACATGAGCAAATTAAATAATAAGAAATATGTGAAGTTCTTTATTTGGTTTCACGTTTAACACTGATTTCTTAAGACCTAGACATTGTATTTATATCTTACCAACTAAACTATTTCTTACAAATACATCTTTATCCTAATCTATCCTTAATTACTTAACTAATTGTATGGAAGGACGAAGACGTACTTCAGAGAAAAACCTAATTATAGTGCCCGACAAAAGCATCATAAACCATGAAATATTAGAAAAGGTCAGTCAGGGTTTATGATAGGCATGTAATTAGTAAAAAGGGTCAATTTCACGGAAATGCGTTAATGCATTCGTTTATGACCCTTTACCAGGATTCATGTCATTAGTGACTGGTTCCATAACTCCTCCCTCTTCAAGTTCAAAGTTGTCCTCGACTTTGCTTGGAATTGTTTTATTTTATTTACTTTTTTTTTTTTTTTTTTCGAATCTTATCAATTCATTTTACATAGTTTTCGATTGGGTCCAAAAATTTGTAAGTGATTAATATTTAACAAAAACATCCTTTGAAATTTGAACAATTGGGTTTTGGGTGTTTTTAATGAAAGTACAATTATTTGGTTTTCTTTTTAATATACTTATAAGATAGTTGTCATGAACCGGTAAATTTAACACCAAGTGATATAGAATGGATGCTGTTTATTTTAAGTTATTGTTGTTTGGCACAGGAAATATCTGATAGATTGGGTAGTCTGTTAGTTCTAAAAAAATGTTACTAATTTATGTTGTTCAATGAGGACGTCAGTTTTTATATGTTCCAATTTATGTGGCATAAATTTATAAGATAATTATTTTTTTTTTTTTTTTTTTGTGTTGCTTTAAACAGGTTACCCGTTTTCATTAAGATGTAGCCGTTCTGTTGGGGGAATAATGTTATAAGCATTTGTGCTCGGACCAGAGCTGGAGATATTATCATTAATACAAGCAGTATCCCCGGGAAAATTTTAATGCTTCCTTAATTTCTTTTTCCTTTGTGGATGTGTTTTGGAGTTGTGTTTATCAAATACATATCTAAGATCTAATTTATTTTTAGGAATGTTTCTGCGATATTTATTGTCAAGAAGAAAATGTTTACGATTCACATTTGCTTTGGAAATCCACTTTTCTTTATTGCTTTGAATATTTTTCAGTATTTTTTCTTTGTCCAATTTTGTTCTGCCAAAAAATATATTGAACGGAGTTTCATCGGTCGTTGAGTGGATGTTATTATTATAATAATATAAACATTCTTCTATTGGATCCAATAGTTTTAAATCTGAATCTTCTAGATTTTACCTTTGTAAAAATATTCGTAGTTGCTCATTTAGGGTTCTATGAGCAACCTCAATATCGGAATTTTCTGTTTTATGATACGGTGAGCATAAGTGATAAGATATTCCTTGTTTGTCTAACCATTCTTTTGTTTTGATACTTGTTATAGCTCCCTCGTTATCAAAAACTATGAATTTGGGACTTCCTATTCTATTAAATATTGTTTGCAACGTATTAATAATTGTATCCCATTGCCTATTAGCTAGCTTTTGTATCGTAAGGAACTTACTAAATTTATCTATGCAAGTAAGATAAGGACTCTTATTATCACGAAGCCATATATCAACATGATAGATTTCTCTTATATCAGATGGAGTAAGTGTCATTCTGAATGGTTCCTTTGGAGGATGTCTGTCATATTTTGCTGTTGCGCAGATAGTACATTTATTAACATAATTTGTTATGGCTAGTTTCATATTCGGATAGTAATATTTTTTGCGTAATCTATTATATAATTTGTTAATACCTAGATGGTTTGTTTCTTGATGTTCCTTAGCTATGATTTCCAATATCTCTGAGTGCGAACAATCATATAGAATATAGTTACAATTCTCAATAGTTAATTTAGGATGATTTAATTTCCAGTTTACATATTCATTCTGAAAAGTTGCTAAAATAGATTTATTAGGAACTTTAAGTCCTATTTTTCCAGTGATCGGAACATGATTTTCTAATATATACCTTGCTTCTTTGGCGGTGAATCGTTTATAATAAAAAACTATCCTTTTTCCACTATGAAATGTTTGGGTAGTGCAACGAATGCGTTTTCCATTTTTTATAACTATTTGTAATTTAAAACAGTTCAATGGTTTTTCGGAAATGCTGATATAGTTCGTGTTGTCTTCACGAGCTGTATGCTGTGTAGCCATAGAGTCAGATCTTTTATTCATCACATCTATCGCATTTACTTCAATTCTTGAAAGTGCATCTGCTACAACATTTGCTTTGCCTTTAATATATTTGATAGTAAAATCATACTCAGCTAATTTCAGTTTCCATCTGAAAAGCTTAGGTGTATCCTCCTTTATACTTTGTAGAAATGTAAGAGGCTTGTGATCAGTTTCTAATATGAATCTTCGTCCGTATAAATAGGGTCTGAAATATTTGACCGCCCAAACTATCGCTAAAAGTTCTTTCTCGATAGTTGCCATGCGTGTTTCAGAATCATTTAGAGTTCGTGATGCATAACATATTGCATTACTTCCTTGAGATAAAACAGCTCCCAATGCAAGGTTTGAGGCATCAGTTGTTACAGTAAATATTTTATTAAAATCAGGGTGGGTTAAAATAGGTTCATTTAAAATATAATTCCTTAATTTCTCAAATGATGCAATATAATCTGAGTCATTTATATTTACTGAATTAGTTTTTTTTAAAGTGAGTGTAAGTGGTTTTGCTATCAAAGCATAGTCTTTAATAAATTTCCGGTAAAAACCAGTGAGGCCTAAAAAGGATTTGACCTCTTTTGTAGTTTTTGGTAAAGGAAATTTGAGAATTGCTTCTATTTTCTTAGGATTTGGTCTGATACCGTCTTTAGTAATAATATGTCCTAGAAATTCTGTAGATTTTTTTAAAAATTGAGTTTTTGACATTTGAATTTTCAAGTTGGCTGAACGTAATGCAGATAAAATCTTACGCAATCCAACTTCGTGCTCCTCCAATGAAGTGCTAAAAACTAAAATATCGTCCATATATACGATACATATTTTATAAACGTACTCCTGTAAGATTGTGTTCATCAATCTTTGGAAAGTTGCAGGAGAGTTCTTTAATCCGAAAGGCATTCGGGTAAATTCAAAATGCCCTTCGTCAGTCGAAAATGCTGTTTTATGGCGATCTTTAGGTTCTATTTCAATTTGATGAAATCCTTTCGCCAGGTCAATTGTAGTGAAATAATTTGCATTACCCAATTTGCCCAGGATGTCATCAATTTGGGGAATTGGATATTTATCTTCGACAGTTACTAAGTTGATTTTACGGAAATCAATGACTAATCTGTATGTGTTTTCCTTTTTGGGTACCACCAATATCGGTGAATTATACGGACTGGAAGATGGCTGAATAATTCCTTGTGCCAAATCTTCTTGAATTTGTTTTTTTATGAAATCTTTCACATGATATGGCAACTTATAATTGCGCTGATAAATTGGCTCATCAGTTTTTAATTTCAATGTATGTTTAATTTTGTGTGTAAATGTTAATCTACATTGCGGATCATATTCTAAATCTTTAAACTCGTTCTTAATTCTAGCTATAACATCTATCTCCTGAGAAGAGTAGCTATTAGGATCAGGGTGTTGATCTATTTGTTTGTCAAAACTATCAATTATATTTGAGAACTCCTGAATAATTTGAGTTGGAATATCAGTTCCAAATGGTATCACGTAGCCGTTGACTTTAAGTTCAGAACGAGATATGCAAATATTAGCACCTAAAGCTATTAAAATATCCATTCCAATTATAGCATCGAAATTTGAGAAAGAAATATTGGCTATTTTCCAACTAATTGTAGCTTTTACACCAAACTCTTCAGGTGCAAACGTCCTAAATGTCTCTGTACACGCAATTTTCCCATGAAGTGTATGAAGATAAATTGGGTGTCATAATTTTTCTCTACCTGAGATATGGACCTTTTCAGCAGACATGATACTCGTTGAAGATCCTGTATCAATCAGACAGCGTAATATATGACCCTGAATACTTAATTTAATGATGGGTAATATTGTAGACATTCCGAGGCATGTAAAGGAAAATCCTGATTACAATTTTCTACATGCAAAGCAGATTCATTTGTATTTACTGTATTCATCGACCTATCAGTTGACAGAAAGTGATCAGCAGGCTGATTATGAAATCTTCTTGAGTTCGAACATGTGTTCCGTGAAGGATCGTAGTTCGTTTGTGGAATGTTTTCAATATTTGGCTGTTTATTTATTATATGGTGTGGTTGTTGACTCAACCACTGTGGGTTCATTGTGTAACTTACGGGGGGAACTGCACTTGAACTATTTTCAACTGTATCCACATTGAACCTATGAAAATTTGATTTTTTCAATTTTTGAGGCTATTAGAATAATAGGCTGTTAGAATAATTCTAACTTCTTCCAAACTAGCAGGGTTCCTAGCCAACAGTACACTCTTGAGTGGTTCTGGTTCTTGAGTGGTTCTCTGAGTACATTTATTTATGTAAATGTTTTTTGCCATTAAATACCTACTTTTAACTATATCACTTTTTTGGTTGCTGGTATAATTACTATCATTTAAAATTTTTTGACTAATCAAACATAAACACTTACAAAAATAATCATATAGTTGATTTGCTGTGTAAAACGTCGCACTGCATAGTCTCTCCTGTAGTTGTAGCTCCGTTTCCGCTGTGTCAAAATGTGCAATCAATGTTCTTCTTACTTCATCCCATGAGCTCGGGTTATAGGTGAGTATCGCTTCCCTGGCCTTTCCTGTAATCCTTAAGAGCACTTGCTGCGTTAGCTGAACCTTGAAATCACTAGCATTTAAATCGTCCTTGATAGCATCTACGGCACGAACAAATGGATATAAATCCGATTGATTTCCATCAAACTGAGGGATGGATGAAATAAACGCGTTCAATTTCCCGTAGTCCATTTTTGCTTCTCTTAAATTGATTGACGTAAATTTTGCGATTAATGCGTCCAGTTCTAGTTCTATCACGTTCTACTGATTTTATGAAAGTAAATCTTTCTTTATCGTATCGAACAAAACTAACGCGGAGATTCTTTTTGTCTGGTTATAATAACTTGCGTAAAATATGAATTTTTACTCAATTATAAAAACCGCGACCCGACTGCGCCAATTAAATAATAAGAAATATGTGAAGTTCTTTATTTGGTTTCACGTTTAACACTGATTTCTTAAGACCTAGACATTGTATTTATATCTTACCAACTAAACTATTTCTTACAAATACATCTTTATCCTAATCTATCCTTAATTACTTAACTAATTGTATGGAAGGACGAAGACGGACTTCAGAGAAAAACCTAATTATCATGCCCGACAAAAGCATCATAAACCATGAAATATTAGAAAAGGTCAGTCAGGGTTTATGATAGGCATGTAATTAGTAAAAAGGGTCAATTTCACGGAAATGCGTTAATGCATTCGTTTATGACCCTTTACCAGGATTCATGTCATTAGTGACTGGTTCCATAACTGAGCAGAGTCGCTTGTTGCATTGACATTTGTTTCTTTAAATAAAAATTTCCGGGCTGAAATATTTACGTTATTTACCTTATTGCTTTGGCATTTCTGAAATTGGTTATGAATTATTTGTTTCACAGTTGGAACAAGTTTGAATCTAATAGTTTCCAAAGGTAACGAAAATATCAATTTTTAATGCAATGGTTTCTGATTGTAGTGAGGGTTCTTTTTGCGGTCCATCTGGTCTGATAAAATCTGGCTTGTAGCTGATTAATCGAAGGGATGGTCTATTGCCAAAAAAAACATAAGCCAGCACCCACTTTTAGCTATCTTTATATGGTACTTTTGTTTACAAATGGTCTGTCCTGTGTCCGTATAGAAAGCCAAGGAGCTTTACTAACTCTATGCTCATCAAGTGCTCCAATCCCTTTGCGTTAGTGAACTCAGCTAAGTGAGGCGTTTTTCGGCCAGAGTCGGACAATCTAGAAGAAAGTGGTCTACAATTTCTTCTTTCTAGCAACAAGCTTAGCAGCAGTCATCGGAATGGACTGTTATTAATTTTTCGTGTTGAGCTGGAATGAAGCAAGTTCTAATATTATTTCATGTCCACATTAAATAGAAAAATATCAAATACAGCCGAAATTTATATAAAACAACGCGCACAGGTGACATCGCTGTTGTGTTTCGCCATTGACGCCATTGTTTGAAAATAAGGAAAAGCCCAAGAGACGCAAACATTTTCTAATGTTGACGAGCTTTGAATTGAATGTAAACAAGTTTCCCTAAAAGAAACCCGTACAGAATATGATGCCTTCGTATGTCTGATTGTTGTATGAAGTGATTCACTCATTATGTCTCTTCCTGAAGTTGGATTCAGATTTTTTATCGAAATTCTCGGTTCATCGTCTAGTTAATGTGCTTTTCTCGTCGAATATAATAAAGGATAAGATGAAAAGATTGGGCAATCAAATGACCGTTGAAAATTTCGATTATATCCGAACGCTGCGAACTATCGATACGGCAGTTTAGTGGTACGTATTCTGTACTCAAACAGTCTAAGGAAATTACTTTAATACATTGCTGACACCTGAATGAAGTTGCTCAATGCCAATGAAGTTATGAGGGAGGATACTTTTCCTTTCCTTGTCCCAGTAGAGGCAACAGGAGAGGAGCCAGCAACAAGAGTTATACCGAGTGAACTATTCCATTCGAATTTTTCTACCTCTACTACTATTTCTATTACCTCTACTATTGCTATTACTAATACTATCCGGAAATGCTGTCCAATCTTGTTATCGACAAAGGAAATATCTGCTAATGTTGCCCCGAAGTTTAGAATTAAAAATCATAGCTACGCAATGCTATCGAGCACCATCATGAATAAAGATTGTGCAGATTCCACTTCATGTCAAAAATTTGCAATATGAAATTAATACGTCTTCCGTGACCTCCAAGTACTGGAGAGTATTCATTGTCCCATTGGTAACATACACCGGCCTAAATCTCTTTGCTGAAATACAAGACCATAAAATAAATGCTGGGAATGCTGGACGGTCCGCACAACACAGGGTTCATCGAATTACTCATGTGGTCTTCTTCGAACGGACTGACAGAATATTCGCTAAATATTATATAATCTGAAAAGTAAGTAAATATTTCTAACGTTGTTTTAAAGCGTGATAAACGACAGAAAATTATGAAAAGATGATAATTACCTTTCATGCTGAACTTCGCGTTGAAGCGTTTTTGCCAGTTCTAATTTAGCTTTGCTCATTTTGGCCGTTAACTTCGGTTTGCTGCTGATCGCTTGGGGTGTAGGTTCGCTAAATGTTAAGTGCTCAGAAAATGGACAAAACCCGTGCTCAGATCCTTTCCAGTTCGTTCCTTTACTCTCTTTTTTCCACCAAAATCACTTGTTTGTTGAGGACTCTTAGTCGTGAGCTTATAGATTCGCAATTTTACGAATAACTATTTATGGAGAAATCTTCTCTATTTGTGTGATTTTACGACAAAGAACGTTGATTTCCAATAAAACAAAAAAATCCAAAATATTTTGCTTACACAATTCCATCAGTTTTGCCTCCAAACACTTTTGCATTCAAAATATTAGTGTAAAACTGATGACTTTGAAGTTTTAATTTTCATCAGGTAGAAATAGTAATTAGAAATAATTACTTGAAATAATTTCAAATGACCGGCTTTTTCGTAGCGCAGCAAAACCCTTCAGAAATCCCAAGTTTAATGTAATCAGAATAGGAAATTTTGAAAACTTAAAAGTGTTCCAAACAATTGGACAAGGCTTAGTATTTTGATGTTTTTAGAATCAAAATTTATTGTACATTCGCTCTTCAGATATCCTGCCGCGGCCGATAACTCATACTTTGGTTTTTCATTAGCTCTTATACCAATTTAAAGGCGGATATGGCAGATTCACTCGCATTTCGATTTTCTTTCCAATTTTGAACATCCAAACATTTATGCATTCGAAGATTTATACCAATAAGTGGTGTGAATCTTGGGTGTCGTTTCTTCGAAATTATACAACTAGCAGTCAACCAGTTAACTGATAGCACATCAGAATTTCTAATAGGTTGAAATTTGAAACTGATCCTGATTGAATTCCTTTCAACATAATAACAAATAATTTAGTCTTCAAAACTAAGCTGCCGCGTTCCAACCCTGATGGGCACAAAAAATTAAGTGATTAGTTTTCTGCTGTTTGACCGCGGCTCGAGTCTTTAACGAGAGAAAACACATTCAAAAAATTAACCCTGATAAACATATACATGAACCTAGTCGTTCTTAGCAAAGCTCATAAATGGTCTTTGTATAAAGACAACAAAAGCTGCAGTATGAATGACAAGTAAATTTACTTGTAACATCCGATGCCATTATGTCGTTAATTCGGATATAAATAAAAATATAGTAAAAATCTGAAAATGCTTTCTTAAAGCCGCAAAATCATTATATGTTTTGAGATCTAACAACCACTTGAAAGGCCTCGGTTCAACATCGAAGTTCGACATATGAGTTCCCCATGTTCTCACGGAGAGAAATTTGTGTCGTCACGTTTCGCCTATGATTCGCTTCTCAAACGTCATGAAAACGATCCATTTTTGAAGCCCATCATTACTGGGGACTAAAATGGGTTGCAAAGAACAATGTCAAATGCAAGAGACCATGGAGCAAAACAGATGAACCGACTTTAAGCATTTCCAAAAGCCCTATCCATCAAAGACGGTAATGCTGTCTGTTTCGTGGGCCAGAATTAATCCAGAGAAAAGGTGTAGTGTTCCACCAAAATAATGCGAGACCTCATAAAAATTTGGTCATTCGACAAATAATTTTACAGCTTGAATGGGAAATAATGCCACACCCAACATATTCGCCAAATCTGGCACTTTCAGTTTTTTATTAGTTCCAGTAATTTCAACATTTCTTAGACGCTAAAATCTTCACTTCAAATGAGGAGGTCAAAAACCACTTCGAACAATTTTTTGCATACAAAAAACTTTCTGAGACTAATCCTAACTTTTGCACATTCAACCATTCTGATTTCCACTAGTACGTCATCGCCTATCTTCCTTGGCACCTCAATAATGTCATTCTTTGGAAAGAAAATTAACCGCCATTTTCAAACAAACATCTCTACATTGGCCATACAGCTCTGTGTCTTCTTCCCCACACACAATGCCCTGTGTAATCTCTTTGAAAAGTAAATGCTTATGCTCTCCTTCCTTGACAGTCATCATGGAAAATTATCCACTCTACTTCAGACTAAATTCAATTGTTTCTTGTCTGCATAGACGTGAGGTGGAAATACTGCTTTACAACTGTTTGTATTATATTTCTCTGCGAATCAAAACTATACGCTAGACAACGGCTCTTTTTTCAAATTTCGTGCACTTAAACTTTTACACTTGAAGGCCGCTGCCGGTCATTGCAGACTTCAACGCTTCTCACAGGCATTGGCGTGTTTTGAGAAGTAAACCGTTGCACCTGCCGAATGAGCCAATGCATTTCGGTATGACACTAGGAAACATCCTAGGCTTTAAAGTCTCATGCGAATTTTACTCCGTCATAGAAGTAAATGTCCTTAACGAGCCCTCCTCAGATCATCGACAAGTGCACGTCTTAGTCTTAGAGCTGACCGAGACCGGCAAGAATGCCTTCCGGCGGATATCCAAATATTTTCCGCATACGGAATAAGATATTTATGCCATCCATACATACCATCCTCACAATTCGAGACTCATAAGTCTCCACGTCTTAAGCTCAAAAAAGCTGAAAAGGTATTACTGATAAGATTTATCGAATCTCTGATGAATAATATGGCTTCAGAGAAGCACTCTCGATGGAACTTCCCTTAGAAATTGTTGTTCAGCACATAAGAAATGGATTAAACCGTAGTAAATCAACAGGTTTCGATTTATATGGTATAGCAAAAGCCTTTATCTGGCATGCAGGACTCGCCTTCAAAAGTATGAATTCTCCAAACCCCTATCACACATTCGACTCACATACAACTTCCTGAAAAGTCGGTATTTAGAGTTAGGGTAGAAGGTCATCACAAGGATCACCCATTTCACCAATATTGTACAATCTGCACACAGTAGCCATAATTTCACCAAAAAATGTTTTAGTATCAATGTATGCAGACGATATCTGCTTTTACTGTACCTCAACACAAGCGGAAGTCATCACCTTAAAACTGCAGTTCTCAGTCGAAATATTACAAGAATACTTCTGTAGATGTAAAATTCAGAGTAACAAAGACAAGAACAAGACATTTTCATTACCAAACGTAGAGGACAACTCCCAACGGCTTTACACATAGACAACGACACAAAAACATGGAGTAGAACAGCCAAATACCTAGGACTGACACCAAGCCCACATCTGAAAAAAACGAGCCCACAGCCTAGGAATCCTCTCCTCCTTACACCCTGCTCTCAGTTCTAGCTGCCTGAACATAAGAAACAAAGTTAATCATAACATAAACATTTTCTTATACATAAGAAACAAATAATCGGACGGGCAATTCTCTATAATAGTATCGTTTTCTGTCAGACAGTAAAACCCCACAAAAAAGCGCTGCGATTTCTGTGGAATGGAGCCATAAGGTGGATTTGTAGAATTCGACGGTACATTAGAAACATGTAGTTACACAAGGACTTACGACTAGAAACTATAGAGCAATGTATATGTGACAGAGCGCATAAACTATTCCACAAGATTCCTAACCGCACCATGGAAGTCCTCAAAGTCGAAATATATACCCAAGCCTCCGATCGATCACACAATATGGAAATGACTAGACTTTTTAGTTAAGTGGTAGTGAGTGTTATATACTCACAGATGGTCAAGCAGTAGACGAAAGAGATAGGTCACAACCGTCGGAGTGACAGGTTGTGTTAGCTAGGAAAGTGTTTTAGCTAGAAAAGTGATAGGAAAAGTTTCTTTAGGAAAATTTTTATCAGTGGTTGAACCGAGGCCTAAGCCCTTAAATTCTTGCTGAGGCTGGCAAGGAGCTGATAATATCCATTCATTCCTTTATTGTAGTTAGGTTTATAATTAGTTTAAGTATTATTACGACAGTATTATTACAGTAAACGTGAGTGAAAGGAGATTTCTGCAGCTACAGGCTGCGGACACAAAAGCTTCAGCAAGTATCACCAAATCTGAAGTTGCACCCCCAGTGCGTAGAATAGCTATCGGTGCTAAGGGAAACCCAACCAACATTCTTGCCACGACGAAACAGAGGGTTGCACCAATAGTCTGCTATAGGCTTAATCTTATGCCTTTTAGGGAGAGATTTCATCGAGCATGTGAGTAGAATCAGCTTGATGCCCCAAAATTTGTTGTAACCGTCAACAATTCTACATGAACATCGTTGCATCCTAAGACTAAATAAAAGTCTTTTTGACTTCTTAAAATGGGACAAGGTGGCATGCTACACCTATACACTCCCAACTGAGAAAAAACTGACCCTGTTGTTAAAGGGTGTGCACACTTCCCACGAAGACAATGATATCAAGGAAGAACTCCAAGCCATCCTAGGGGAGGATGTCTTGGGAGCCAAAACGTTCTCAACAGTGACGTCAAGGAAGGAAAAGAAAAGTCTTTCGTCCTTCCTTATGCAATTTAAGCCTTAAGTCAAAAGGGCTATGAATATTAAAACGCTCCCACACCAAAATGTGCATTGAGAGCGTTAAACGAAATAAAACACATCGCAGTGTTTTAACTGCCAAAGATTTGGATATGTTGCCTCGAATTGAATCCTGGTGCGTCAAGTACGACAAACTCCACCAATGAAAAGACTGCCCCATTGAAAAGCAAGAGGGAAAAGATGCAATCTTCTGTGTGAATTGCAATAGTAAGGGTCACCCCGTGAGTTTCAGGGGATGTCCCAAGGCCAAGGAGGCTGAGGAGAGGAGACGGAATCTCCGAAAGAAGAAGGAAGAAAGGAAGGACGTCGTCACTTCTTCCTTAAAAAACACCATTCAAAATGGTGTCTCATTCGCTACTATAGCACGGGGTGCAGCCAAGCCAGCTGCAGCTCTGCCTGTACGGTAAACCAAAGTAAATACTGATTTACAGCAGCAAAAAGACAGACATACTGTCATGTCCAATGACTGCAAGCAATTCTTCGGGTGTGACTTATTCACTCTCATCTGCAAAGTGGATTCATTCATTCCACAATACAAAAAACTGACTAATTTGAGTGAGAAAAAGGCGGGGTACCTGGACTTCGCCTTCAAAATCTGATGTCGCGATTAAGCTCTCCATCGTCAACATTTGTTGGTTAGCTCTACATTTCAAAAGAAACTCTGTCCAAGAATACTTGGACATGCATAGACCAGATTTCTTGTTCATCTCAGAAACAAGACTGAAAAGTAAACACAAAGTTCACTTGGGGAAATATAAAGTCATAAGGGATGACGACACAGATGGAATCCTTGGAGTAGCTATGGCTTTCAAGGAACATCTTGGAAACAGTCCTTACTTTGAGTGAAAAGTTCGATTTATTTGAGATAGGGGGTGACGCAAGACATCCTTCCTGGGGTAATACCGTATCTAATGGGTATGGAACGGCTCTGTTCGACTGGGGACAAGCAAATATGGATCTTATATTGATTGCCCGAACGAACCCACCTTCCGAAGAAGTTCGTCAACGATCGATTTCTTCATTGTGTCTGATAATCAGTTGAATATCTCTCACAGCTGGAGGAATTTTGAATGTAGAGTTCTTGACGTTGAATCTGACCATCTTTTGGTAGAACTCGCTTTAAGAGTGACAAAGGGTGTAAAGCTGGAAGTAGCAGACCCACAGCTCTTTGTCCCATACAAGCGCATAGACTGGCAAGCTGTCAATGCTGACCTGAGTAGAAGGATTGAAGAAATCTCGATCAACAGATCGAGAAACCTCTCACCCACCGAGATTGAAGACGGCATTGCTTGTTTGAACACGACCCTTGCTACGGTCATTTCAAAGATATCCATAAAGAATTCCTCCACAAATTATCTTTATAGAGACTTACCAGAAGACATCCTGAAGCTACATCGTAGACGTGGTATCCTCAGGAAACAGCTTTCAAGGATATACCATCGCAACCTGAATATGGTTAACTGGGAGTATCAGCGGGTACATCTTTTAATAATGTCCCTTAATAGAATGATTTCGAGAAGGTCATCTGGATTTGAACAGAATAGATTCGAACAGAACCTAGCAAACATTAGACCAGTTGCTTGTATGTTCCACCAAATTAATAAAATAACTGGTCGGAAGCGCCTGCCAGGAGTCCTCACTTATAACGGATCCATGCTCATGGATGAAAAGGCCGTTGCTGACTCCATCGCAAATTACTTTGTGACAGTTCTTCAAGGGGAGAAAGCAAGTGAGGAGTCTGCTTTCCATTCACTAGTAAGTAGACAAAGACCACAAGAAGCTGTGCTTAACTAGATTTTCAGATTCGAATCCCTCTGACACACCTATTGGCAGTGCCCTGCTTGTGAACCCTGAAAGACTCAGCATGCTTGCACTTGAGCAAAATTCCAAAAAATCGGCTGGGGCTGATGGAATTTCAAATTTTTTCTTAAAAAAACTTCCCCACACGTATTTTGTTCTCCTTACAATGCTTCTAAATAACTGCATTAACATTTGCTACTTCCCAAAGCAATGGAAATTTGCAAAAATGTTTGCCATCCCGAAGCAATCCAATAGCCTAAACGTACTTGACACTCGCCCAATATATCTCTTGTCTAATGTGGGAAAGTTCCTCAAGTTGAAATTGAGGTAGGCCTTTTCGCTGACGACTTACTGGTGTGGTATTCTAAGTACAATCTCCGATTTGCAAGGCTGAGACTCCAAAGGTACCTGGACTCGTTAACTTCATACTATGAAAACTGGGGGATGAGACTAACGCTAAGAAAAGCAAGCTGATTGTTTTCAAGGACCACCATCAAAAATTTATGCAGTGCTGATCTGGCAGGCTACAGCAACGTACAAATGGAGCTATAGGATTACTGAAGCGCAGAATCTTTCGAGTTTGCACTGGCCTTTATAAACGGGAGGACGGACGACCCTACCGACCGACAACTGTACCAACCGACAACTGTACCGGGATGCAGCCTTGGAACCCATCAACATCTACGCCAAGAGGTTGATCGAGCGAGCGGCGAAACGTATTGCGGAGCATGAGACCACCACGATCAGCAATGCGGCAGACAATCGAGCGGTGGAGGCAGCCGACAGTTAGCTGCAAGTAGTACATAAGAAACATTGTAGTCAAAAATTGTTTTCGAGTATAAAGAATTATAATAAAAATAATATTATGTTAATGGAAGCAAAAAGATGGAATATTAAAGGCCAGATGGCATTTTAATATATCAACTGATTTAAGGAAAGAATAAATTCTAGTTAGTATTGAACTCTGGGTACAGCCATTAGGCAAAACCCGTAGGTTAAGTAACAGGTTAAGAATAATTGTAAATAATTGTATATAACAAAACAATTCACCCAATAAATTATTGAACTTGAAATTATTATCGCCGAAACGTTTGTTTCGGAAAACCACCAAGGAAACAGACGGGCAGTGTCGGAACTTCAATCGAAGGACTAAAAAACAAGTTTTCCATCCATGTTGGACAGAAACGTGAATAAACCGGAACAAATACACTTCTCAATTCGTTAATTTTGCACGAAAATCTATTCAGAGAAGTCGTATTCATATCCGGCCGTAGATATTGTACATAGAATTGTTGGTCAAACAACAAGGATTCTACACGAACTACGGTGAAGTTAAATTACGAGGATAAATATTGAGATAGGTTCGAATGACATGCAATTGGACAAAATTAGCATATTCAGTTTCATTCGTTTAGCAATGCGTTACATGTAAATTTCGTGATTTTTCAAAAAACTTTTTACATTCATTTACATTCATGTTTCAAAAAAGCATTTACATTCATGTTTCAAATTTCGAATTGATTGTGAATAATGATTGTGACAATGGAGACTAAAGACCCGATTATATATGGCAGATAAGATCAGTCATAAGTGAATTAATCTCGTTACAAAAAGCATTGTGATATGTTTTTTCACGTGATTTTCATATGATGATTTACAATAATAGTTTCTCTGATTTCAACGTATTCTAAAATGAAAATGGTGAAAACTTTTTGACGGAATGCATGCGGCACCATTCAAAAAACTTAAAAATATCATCAAACAATATATTTGATATAAGTGGCGCAGCAATTTTCACTCGAAACGAGTGAATAAATGTTTGTCTTGCTATCATTCTGGTAATGATTGTTTTTTTTGTCTGAAATTATTTTTTCATAGTTCAGTTGCTCACTTATTTGATGAATCTGGGACAAATCTACTTTGGCAAATCTACAAGTCGAATTTCTCGCCTACTTATTCTTGCCAAAAGTCAAAAAAATAATAATAATGGAATAATAAATATTAAAAATGAAGTTGACAGGAGAACAGAAAAACAATATACGCGTTTTATTCCAGCGAATATAATTTCATTTTTTTTAAGTTTATATTCAGAATCATCTCTACTAGAGGATCCAATTCGGGGTCCATACACTGCGTCAGCCATATTGGTGACCCCGACTAGTGCAATCAGTGAGACAATTTTACGCGAGTTAATTTCGCCGCAGATGTTCGTTTTTGCGGATCCCGAGTGCAGTTTCGAACGGAGAAAACTGTTTGATCCCAAAATGAGAAGTTTGATTGAGAAGTGATCCCAAAAGTGCATGTGCTTTTCGTCAAAAAACGACAAATTGCCATTATGAGCCAATTATTTGTAGCCGGTCACTTGATCAGCCAGGACAAGACGCCAGGGAATACACAAAAGAATATTCACGAGGTTGCAAGAACGGCTGTTAAAGTCTCAATCTTCATGCCCAGTGCTCCCGGGCTATCGTGTTTTCAGATCGAAGCCCAATGTCGCACATCTGGTGTATCAGCTGGACGTGAAATTTCTGGAAGTAATTGCATACATAATACGAGCTCCACCAGCATCAGGAAAATATGAGACACTGAAGCACCGAATTATCTCCGAATTTTCTGATTCCAGTTTATAAAAGCTATGAGGATTGTTACAGCGAATCAAACTTGGTGACTCCAAACAATTATACCTGCTGCGAAAGATTAGGGATCTGGCCGGTAAGTCCATGAGCGACTAAAAAGTCAAGTTTCTGTAGCTCTCTCCCTGAATTGATTCGATCAAATGTTGGCACACTCGCGGTCGAATTATCAAGCAAAGCCGAGACAGCCGACCAGATTCTGGAGTTGGGTAAATTTGAAACAGCGTCCAGTTTCGCTGATGTTTCTTGTCAAATTGTGAACTGAACAAGAGAATTGAATATTTCTCCGCGGACGACAGACGTGGACGTCAACGCCTACCCAGCCGGGATCGTACTTCTAGTCGAGGCAGTTCCAAATCCTGAGGTACATCAAGAGGTAGTAACACAAAAAAGCATGATTTGTACTGGTATCATTACCGATTTGGCAACCGAGCAAAGAAGTGCGTAGAGGGTTGCAAATACAAGAAAGGCGAGCCAAAAACCTTGCAGAAACACACTCGTCGGTGGCAGACGAGGCGTCAATGAATCTAAGCCGTTTCTTCATTCACGAGAAGCCACTCAGTCTTCATTATCTGATTGATATGATCTGACCTAACACTAATTCCACCCAAACCTAGTAAGAAAAACAATCTACCTGCAGCTCTCAATCTTTTCGCTGTGAACGGCTCAGCTATAAAGACGTATGGCTAGAAAAAAAAGGTCCTCCAGTGCATGTCAAAGTCCGTCGTCTGACTCCGGAAAAATAGCATTCACCAAAAGAGAATTCGAATATATGGCCAAAATGTGCATTTGCAGGCGCTCGAGTTCACTATGGGCCAGTCTATTACATTTGGCCCACAAAAAGAGTGGCGTCCTTGTGGCGATTACAGACGTCTCAACGCACTTGATCGCACAACGCAACAAATTTGATTTAAGTATACCATCAGATCCCTATTCTCAAAACGACATCGAAAAGACTGCGATTATAACACCCTTTAGATTGTTTGAAATCCCTGTGTTGCAATTTGGTTTACAAAATGCCAGCCAAACATTTCAACGATTCATTGATCAAGTGTTGCGAGGACTTCCATTTGTTTTTACTTACATCGACGACATCATAATTGCTTCAAAGAAGCACGCTGAGCACCTTGCACACATGCGAACAGTTTTTCAGCGATTCAAAGAATATAATCTTAAGATCAACGCTGCAAAGTGTAAATTTGGCAAACCTGAGATCACTTTTCTGAGTCATCTCATCAACAAAAATGGAATCAAACCACTTCCAGAAAAAGTAATGGACATTAAAAATTTCCCTAAGCCAGTCGTTACTTGAGAACTCCGACGTTTTCTTGCATCAATCAATTTTTATCGCCGTTGCATTCCCAATGCTGTCATTGCACAAGGCGTTTTGCAAAAACTGATGAAAGGCAACAAAAAGAATGACAAATTTGAGGTGGCCTTGACAGATGAAGCTTTGATCGCTTTTGAAAAGTACAAAGAGAAACTAGCCAACTCAGCTCTGATCGAATTCCTCCGCTCATTACCAAGGATATGCGACAAGCAGCTTTTGATTTTATTAATTGCCTTTCTCATCCCGGAATTCCGACTACTGTTAAAATGATGGCCGATCATTTTGTCTGGCCTTTAATCAAAAAGGACTGGGGAGAGATGACCGAACCTTGTCTTGCTTGTCAACAAGCCGAAATGCAACGGCACAACAAGCCGCCTTTCACAAAATTCCTTGTTCCTGGCAAGCAATTTAGTCACATCAACATTGACATTGTTGGACCATTACCTCCATCGCAAGACTTTTGTTATTTGTTGACCTGCTGTGACAGATTCACTCGTTGGCTCGAGCTAATTCCGATTAAAGAAATAAGGGCCGAAACAGTCGCCCGTGGTCTCATCAATGGATGGATTTCTCGTTTTGGTGTCCCTCGTCACATTAAAACTGACCAGGGAAGACAACTCGAGTCTTCTTTATTCAATGAGCTGACTGAAATGATCGGAATCAAGCACCTAACATCCCCAAAGTAATGGATTGATTGAACGCACGCACACTAAAAATTGGATCGATTTGTAAACCACTATTCTCGTGGGTTATCGCTCGGCATTCAAAAAAGATATCAAAGCCACACCAGCTGAGCTTGTCTACGTATCACTCAGAATCATGATCACGAATGCATGGCGAACGAGAAGAATAATTCACGTGATAAGAAAATTACCCAAGAGCTGATCCATGAAGCCCCTAGAACAAAAAGAACAAAAAGGTTTCAACCCAACCTTCCACGTTACGTCTCACTACGTTCTGGACGTCAGATTAAACCTTCACGAGGCGTGACGTTCTGTACGTCAGCCATAGATCTACAAAGTAATCATTCGAATCTCTACAAATAAAATTTTGATTTGATAAATTTGATATACATGATTTAAAAGAATGCAGAAAAGAAATAGACTAAATTATCTTTGACGTGCTTTTATCTCTTTGAGCGTAATAAACATATAGTGTACAATTAGAAGTTTGCAACGTGAACGAAAGTAATAAAGGTGTATATTTAATATTTAATGCTGCTTGTCAGAGCCGTAATTTAATCGGAGGAAATCTAATATCGTACAATTTAATCCAAAGTTTAGCAAAGTTACCTCTGAGTATAGCACAGTTGGATTCGGTGACTATTTCGTCTTTTCTGTTAGTATTGATTTTGCTTCATTGCTTACTCTTTCCTCATCTGATAACATAAAACTAAATAAAATTTTCAAAAATGAAAAATCCATGGAAGGGGTTCCACGTGCTATTTATTGAATTTTGACGGAATTTTTTCCCACTTTTTAGCTGCAATATTTGCTTAGGATAATTTTGAAAATAATGTTGGATTTGCGAATTTTCCTGTCTAGGATGAAGTCCGGCAAGGATGGGGGTTGTTCTTGATGTCAAAGAACCTTATAATGTAACCACTCCTACATAATTTTGACGGTAGGTTTGCGGTCACTCTCCTGTTGAAACAACCAGAAACAACGTAGTACAAATTTCTTCGTGCTTGGTTCAGGATTTTTCTGCAAAATTTTAGGTAAATCTTCGTTTTTGATCAAATCTGCAAGAAATATTACATAACAAACTCCTGAGGCTGCAAAGATTTCCCAAAGAATCACCGATCCCCTTGCATTTTTATTTAGCTGATTTTTTTCCTGCGAAACGTAATTTTAATCTCTTCGAATTTGCGTGGTTTCCGCTCTTTTATAATTTCAAATGTACTCTCATCAGAGACTAACACGTTTGCTCAAAAGATGAGTTATTTTCTTCGTACTGGAACACTTTACAATATATCGCATAATGTGTCAGTATTCACCGGTATCGGTTTCGGTTAACTGTTTTGTTCTCTTAAAAAAATTTACTGACGGTTTCGGCACAAATGATACCCCTAAATTTCACTTCTTGATAATGAAATGGCTCATTATTTGTCTTGTATGCGTTCGCCATTCTTTACTCGCAGCAATTTTAATTATTAACGCCCCAGAAAGTGAAGAATGGGCCTCGTAAGCTATCAAAATTTTCTCTCAAAACTCAGGTTGTGTCAACAATTGGAATGACTGTTTAGCCGTATTGCAAGCAACAGTCAGTGAGATATTTTCACAAGCTAGTAGAAAAGGAGTTAATATTCCGACAGCTTCCTTTAAAGTACAAATATAAAGTAAACATATTACCCCGTAGTATATTTCATGTGTTTGGAAGCAACAAGTAGCAAAATCAAGTTTAGGGTGATTTTAAGAGATATAGAAATTTAAAATGAAATAAAATATGGACAAATTCATTTATATTTGTTTATGAGGTAGCCATTAAACCAAAAATGAGCGTGACCCCCTGAGCAAAATTTTTTCATGACAGGGGCCCATACAGCGGATCTACGTAGTGTCCTGTGGCCATTCCGCTTGAATTCTTGCAAGAGTTGGATTATTAAAGCGCGCAAGTACAGATCTTCCGGTAAAATCTTCCATTATGTGAGTGGGCACAGGTTTTATTGAATGTACTCATTTGGGTTTTCATCGATACTACGCTCTAAATCTGCTATGATTATTTTATCATGCATTGTACAACGTTTGGATGGATACGTATTACCAGTGAGAGTAAATTAATTAGATTAAATAAAATAAAATTGAATAACTCGAATTAATTGTTCTGATGGACGAATATATCGTCGATAAATTTGGCAGCGTTCATGATGAGTTGCTCGAAAAGAACCGTTTTTTTAAGTGAATCTGCTCAATTTGTTCAGACGTCAAAGTATTTATAAAGTAGCAAACCAAAATAACCATAAAACGCATGACAGCTGTCGTACCATACTTATCATTAAAAAATGTTGCCAAACTAAAACGTCTACACCTCCAAATGGGTGGCAACAGGTGGGTTTCTAAGTTTGAACGAAAACTTCGAAGTTCGTTTCACCCAGCCGTGTGAGTTTGATTTTGTTTGACGTTGTGTTTTCCTGTGTTAGTGGTGCTTCGAAGCTTTGGTTGTGTTTGCGAAACACTCATCAATCAATGTCAAATTAATGGAGTGTAGTTATTTCATGAAAAGAAATATGATAATATATTACTAACAACATATAGGATAATTCTGGGTCCGCCGGGCCTTGCTTTGTGGGTCTCGAGGACGCGTTTCGGCTGCATACAGTCATCTTCAGCTCGTTCTGATATCTTTGTCGCGGTGTCCATCTTTTTATATGTGAAACTTTTTTCGGAGGGGTAGGTCTGGTTAATTACGTGTTAACGAGGGTCATTAAGTTTGGGTCTTTTCAGGATCGTGGGATTATCGTTGTCGGGTTCGTCGCATTTTCTTTTTTTGACAAGGATTGGGTCGAGGACTGAAAATGTTGTGTCGGAGTTGGTCATTATTTGTTCGTTGATTATATTTCCGTGGGTTTTTTTGTGTTTGTAGATCTCTAATTTCTCTAGTACGTCAAGTCTAAGTCCCTTCTTTTGTTTGTGTAGTAGCGTCATTGAGTTTGCCATGGTATCGGGTTCGTGTGTGTGATTCTGTAGGTGTGTTGCGTAGTTGGAGTCTCCTTTGTTATGTGTAAACGAACGTATGTGCTCCCTATATCTAGTTGTTTTTCCTATGTATACCATGTCGCAGTCCCTGCATGTTAGTTTGTATATGCCGCTGTTGTTGTATGTTGGTGTGCTGTTGGGCTTCGGTGTTAGTTTGTTTCCGATGTTGCTGTTGGTTTTGAACGCTGTATGTATTTTGTTTTTTTTTAAAGAAGCTTGCTAGCTGGTATGTCTCCTTGCCTACGTACGTCAATGTGGTCCATTTGTGTGCTTCCTTCGGTTCGTCTGATGGTTGGCGTTTTTTCGTCTTTTGCTGTGCAATCAGTTTGTTTATATCACGTTTCCTGTATCCGTTATTGTCGGCTATCTTATATATGTTGTTCAATTCGTCGGTGTAGTCGCTGGAATTCATAGGGATGGAGTGTAGTATCTGCACCATTGATCTGTATGCTGCTAGTTTGTGTTGGATGGGATGGTTAGATGAAGCGTGTATGGTGTGGTCTGTAGTAGTCGGTTTTCTGTAAATTTTGTGTTCCAAATGGGCTTCTCTGCGTATGATGGTTAGGTCCATGAAGTTGAGTTCTCTGTTTGACTCTTTCTCCATTGTGAACTTTATGTTGGGGTGGATGTTGTTCATGTATGTGAGGAGTTCGTCTTCCGCATTCGAGTCGATGATGATAAAGCAGTCGTCCACATACCGTTTGTAGTATAAGATCTTGAATTTTTACTATTTTTGGTATGTGTACTTCCTCTATGCTTTGAAGGAAAACTTCGGACATTATAGATGATATTGGGTGTCCCATGCCAAGTCCATCTTCTGCAATGTAGATGCTGTTGTCGAACTCAAAGTAGTTCTGCTGGAGTGTGATCCTGACGAGGTTCACCAGTTCTTCAGTGAACCGTCGGCTGTTGTTCAGTTGTATTCTTCCTCTTGCGAGAGCCAGCGTTTCATCGACGGGTATGGAGGTATAGAGGTTGGTGATGTCCAACGAAAGAAGCCGATAATTGTTGTTCAGTGTTAAAGATTTGGTCGAGGTGGCTAGTTCCTGACTGTTCTTGATGGTGTATACGTCTTCAAGATTGAGGGCGTCTACCAGTACAGATGCTAGATGTTTTGACAGTTTGTAGGCGGGGGCTGTTGGGCTTGTGAAGTTTAGGTTGTGCTTTGAGGAGTGGTGTTGAAGGGTTAGGGTCTATGTACCGATATTTAGCGTTCGGAGGTATGATCAGTGGTGCTCGTAAAAGTCCATTCCGTATGGCCGTTTGGTATTTGTTCGTGGGGTCTCTGGTTGTCCTGGTGTATCCGTTTGTGTTGATGAATTCCTTTGTTTTTTCAATGTAGTCAGCTGTCTTCATTATCACTGTTGTGTGTCCCTTGTCGGCCTTTGTTACGGTCAATTGGTTGCTGATTAGCTTCTCCTTTATGTCCCTAAGTGTGTTTTGGTCTTTTTTCTGGTACGTCCTGTTTGTGTTTGTCCTTATCTTTTGTAGGATGTCCAATGCTCTGTGTCTCGCGTGTGCCTGTTGTTCTTGGGGTAGCTTGTTGATGGCTGTTTCCGTATCTACAGTTAATTGTTCGATATCCATGTTTCGCTTTGTATTGTGCAAGTTGTGTTTGAGTCCTTTGTCCAGCAGCATCATTTCTTCTGTAGTGAATAGTGTGTCCGTGAGATTGACTGTGCGTTGATAAAAGCTGTTAGTTGATTGGGTGGTTTTTGCGTTCGATTTTTGGGTTAGTTTGTTGATTTTCTTCTTCATGGCTTCGTATTTGTCCTTTAGTTCGGCATTTAGTCGTTGCTTTAAGTTTTCGTGTAGTAGTAGGTAGTTTTCCGTTTGTATCGTGTTGGCAATTTGAAGGTGGGTTTTTAATAACTGTGTGTTAATTTCGTTCTTCTTGATGTGCAGTCCTTTTATCTCGTTCCTTATCCTTAAAGTTTCAGCACTGCGTTGTGTCCGTCATGCTTTGTCTTCATTTGGGCGTACGTTGGTGTCACGCTTTTTTGAAGGCATTGCTTGTTAAACCAAATGTTGGCTATGGTTCGATGGAGTCGTCTCGTAAGGTTGATCAATTGTCTCAACATTATTGCCTGGCTGGCTGTGTTGAAGTTCGTTTTGGTGTTGCCGCAGGCCAAAATTAACTCTGGGTAGCTTGGGTCCGCCGGGCCTTGCTTTGTGGGTCTCGAAGACGCGTTTCGGCTGCATACAGCCATCTTCAGCTCGTTCTGATATCTTTGTCGCGGTGTCCATCTTTTTATATGTGAAACTTTTTTCGGAGGGGTAGGTCTGGTTAATTAGGTGTTAACGAGCGTCATTAAGTTTGGGTCTTTTGAGGATCGGATATGGATTTTCAGGATAGGATAATGTTAATAATTAAATAATATATAATTTTGAAAGATTCTCTTTCGCTAAGAAAAAAAAAGTTGAATTATTTGCGAAAATTTGTGACGCCCACGCAACTCTTAAATGATTTCAGGGTGGATCCTCAGATGTCACGTCATTCATGTGTTGATTTTTGGCTTGCTTACGGCAAATAATCGAGATAAGATCTTTTACTTTACTTTATTTCGGATGGATTCTGTTTTCGGAGTTCATTTCGGTTCAGATCACAAAAAATTTTAAAGCAGAAATGTAGAATTGGTTATAATGATGATTTCATATTGAAATTCAGGGAAAGGGGTCAAAGTCTGGAAGGCTCGAAAAACGCTTCCTTTGCAAAGCAAACTGTGCCTGGCTACAAGCAAGTATTTAATTTATTAATATGCTTGATCAATCTAATGTCCATAATGTACCATCTGTAACAAGCAGGTGGGTCCAAAGCAACTCAAAGATTTTGTAAAGTCAAGTTCGATAATGAAAAGACGTTGAATAAATCATATCCCTTAAACAATGAAGCCAGAAGAGCTGTCATTGGGGAAATAAGATACAGCCTCACCAGTCGAGAAAAAAAGGGATTCAGATGTTTAAAATGTCAGTGTCAAATATATATTAGGAGTATAGAGTTGATGATTGTGTGGTTGAGTATTGCGATTATTAGAATTGAGTTCAGGGTATTTCTCACAAGCGTTTATGATTCATAAAATTAACATTTTGTAAATATTTAGTTTCTGAACCATACCAAGAATTGTTTCAAATTTTCTTGATTTCCTTATTCTCGGATTATGGAGTCCTGTTTGGTTGGTCAGAAACGTTGAAATAAAGGCGTAAATGACGAAACGTAACATTGTTCATGCCATTTATTCTACTGAGAGAACTTTTTACGATATCTGCCATCTTTGCCATAAGAAGGAGAATCACTGGTAATAAAAAAAGGTTTAAGATATGTAGAAATAGGAAATACTACTGGCCACGGATATCGCTGATTCGTACTCATATTGACAGGAATTCGCCATCCATTAAAAAAACCTATCCAAAAAAATTTGAAAATTCATCCATAATTACATTCAACTCTACCTTTCGAAATCAAAAGTCAGACCGTTTTTTTTTGGTTTGGGGGGTTGAATAGTTGAGACTACTCTTCAAATATCTCCCTAGTAGCAAAGGGAATCCAGTCTGTTTGTGACATTGTTTATAGGTAAGGCTCTCTTTTCACGACAGTTCGTGCCTCAGGTAAGAAGATTACTTTTTCCAACCGGACGGAATGGATTGGTGAGCGGTTAACCTGCAGTTAATCTAATATGGCTTTCTTCGCCCGAAGAACCATCTTTAATATGTAACACAGTTATATTTTTTCAGGGTTGTTCACCTATCCTTCCGCCAGGCAAGGCGAAAGCACTGTTTTGCATACCGTTTGCACTTGGAAAAAATATTCTATCTAACGTTTAAACATTTCGGGAGGAACAAGATGTCATGAGACCGCGTTTTCCCATCTTGAGCAATTAAGACAGAAAATACCCATGCTTACTGAGGAGCTAAGTCACTATATCTGTTTGACCGTGTTCTCGACAAGTTCGTGGCCTTGAATCATAAGTCACACTGTCCACCTATCGCAAATCTCATAATTTGTTCATCTCCAGTTCGTCTCACCTAAGGCATATCCAACCACACCCGCACGCTCGTTAGAAGATACTACCCGCTGGTTCGCAGACAATCCAATATAGCATTAGGCTCCATGTCCCTGTACTTTATATTGAATGTTACTACCGATAATTTCACATACAAGTTAACTTACCAATTACAGCATAAAATTAGCAAATCAATAACACTTTCATTCATTTAATATAAAAATAATATAATATTTACATTTTATACATTTTTCCAAAATCTTCGGCTACCTTTAGTTTTAAATTTGACCGTGGAGTTAAAATTACACTTAGAAAAGCATTTTCTGTAAAGGAATGGTCACTCATACCAGTTGAATGATTTAAATATTATCAAATCGGTAGCTGAATCATGCACTTTAATCTGTCAACACTTTTATTGCACATTTCCGATTCTTATCAAGCATAAGGATATTCTCATTAATAACATTAACAACGGCAATATAGATTTGTTAATGTCAGATTTAGATAATAGATTCTGTCAAATTGAGATAATTTTTCGTAAATTTATTGATTTAAGAACGAAATATTGTTTATGAGTATTTGGATAGTATAATGCAAATGAAAACACAACGTGTGTTTGAATGATAGCAAGCAATAAGAATTATAGCAAGCAAATGTTGTCATATTACTGACCATAGTACAGATCGTGAAATATTCGACCATTAATTTATACTGCCTATGAGTACTTTTAAGTATGTATTGGTGGATTTGTGTTCATATGTGTTAATTTTGGACAAAAATGAGAGCGTAGGAGCTCTCTATGTATTCTTCCTCTATGGGACTCCCAAATGAACGTCGAGCTCTACACCAGTCGGTAACGCACTGACATGGCGTGTGAAGTCCGGAGTACTGCACTCTTAGAATCAAATACTTGCCCAGTCAGTTGGTTGCTGCTGGCAGACCAGCTCTTTTCGACGAGGTTTGTGGACGTGAGTCGTACGATACGAGAGTAATTAGAATGAGAATGACAGGAATTTTTTTAAAAAAAAGCAGTGTCTATTTGACGCCCCGACCGTGGTTTAATCGGTGTTCACCGAATCTGTGCTCGAACTTTCTAGCTACGGTACTGGAAATTCGCAACGTAGCGTGCTTTTCAAATGCGGTACGAACCCAAGCGTCTTGTTCTCGTTGTGTTCTAAAGCAAGGGTCATTTTCGGAGTGCGTTTCGTCTCGCAAGTGTGGGAACTATGGCGATAGAATGGGGAATATCTTATCCAGATCCAAGAGAAAAACGAGTCCTAGAACTGGCTGCTAATACACCAACAATTCGACGAAGAGGTTGCTTGGGAACCATTCCGGGCGTGATGTTTGCTTCGGAGTCCTAACTGTCTAGAATACACAAATGGAGGGTACTGGAGTACTATTCAGCGAGTGACCACCAATTAACTGTATTTAAAATTGACGAGCGAGTTGCTTGACGCGCTGCAGTACAATCTTCAGCTGTAGGTTGGAATATTGCTAAAATGAATATCGATACCTTACGCGGAGTTCTCATAAACAGTTAAGCCATGACGTGGGTCCCCTACGGAGACTAGAGGAGTCTCAGCTGAAAACACAGTGAACTCCAAAATGAGTTCATCATCACATCTGCGTGCGACTGCTTAGACTTCGACCACACGATATCCCTACTGAAGCCCATCGTGAAGCCCATCTTTAAAGGGATCAAGTTGAGTTACATTGCCGAATGCTGGAATATAAGTCGACTAGAAAATGACCTCGTAGGTAAGTTCAAAAGAGCTAAGTTTCCTTGAGGACATCAACCGGGGCCCGTGGGGTTTGGGCTATAAGCTTGCCGTGAGGAATGCCTTCGATTCTGCGAGATGGGCAGATATTCTCGTCGCTCTGAAATATTTCATGGTGCCGAAGTTACGCAGATATTGAAGGATTATCTCAACCAGGGCCAACACATGGTGACACTGATTATTACCTAACGCAACTATTCAGTGGGCAATATTTTCAGGCTAACCTGTATAAGATGAGAAAGTCACCGTCCTCAGTGTTCTACCCGTGTATGACAGATGAGCGTTGCTCCAGTGCCTAATATTCGAGTGTACTGGGAATCAGAGTAAGGTATACCCTTAGCACCAGAGGCGATCACCCTGAATTCAAAAAAATTTGTCAGTTACTTTACTTCAATGACAACTCGTTACAAGTACCCTCAGGTACTCCTTGACATGATCATCTCCCAAAGATAAGACTGATATTAGAAGATCTTACAAAGAAATGCAAGACAATGCCTAAGAGAGAAGCATTGTTTGTTGACGAACAAATGTATGATACGATAGCTACAAGCATCAAACGGGAATATCTTCTGAAAAAATAATAAATTGGGTCATAAACTCCTTGTAATTTGCCTAGCCTGATCTATTCGGCAAAACCAATTTAAACGATATTTTGAAAATTAATATACTGCAACCTCGTTAATTTCTTATTTCGCAAAACAAGGCACGACATCCTGTTGTTGGGTACGGTAAATTAAAACCACCTTGGGAAACGTTTGAAAATCCCATCTTGTAACGAAACGAAAAGTAGTATGCCCAGGAAAGGCAATTCGGAAGAATGGATTGCTGATGTAGATGGCGCTGACAATCAATATGGGAATTTGGTTCGGCAATAAGTCCGATGTATTGTCATCATCTTTTGTTGAAGACGGTTGAAGACTTTTGTGAAGACTTTTGGTGTAAGATGGTATTCCAAAAAAAACAAAAAGTGTATAGAAGTAAAATGTCCCGAAATAGTAGTCTGCAATCACCGTATGGTAGGATTTGATTTATTAGACTCGGCATTATCGTCCTAAATTGTTGGCTTTTATATAGAAGGGTTGGAGAGCAGAGTAATACGCCAACACTAACAAAATTTGAAAGTTATAAGGTAGGTAATGATATGAGTCTATGGGTGTAGACCATTACGGCAGAAGGAAAGAGAATGAGAATCATCTGCACAAGATAATATGATTGTGTTGAAGAAGAAAAAGTATAATGCAGCATTCGTTCCTCCGCGAATTGCAAGCCGGGATGGGTTTGATCAGTCTTATATCTAGAATTAGAATAGACAAGGCCGCAAGCATTTATAATACACAGTTTTTTTCACATTTGCTTTTTCTAGCCCACTGGCGGACTGACAGGGGGGGGGAGTCAGCGAAGGCGTTCCTTCCCGGGCCTTCGGTTCAGGAGGGCTTCCGGTCGCCCTCCAAATCTTGAAAAGTTATTTAAATCAAATTTTAAACAAAATTAAAAATATGCTCTGTGGCGAAGTAAGATGCAGTTTAAAGTTTGGGGTCGCGTACAAACAAAAACAAAACAGCTTGGATTTAAATTGTAGGTGCAAAATCAAAATGACACCTTACTTTATGCATCAAATGTAGTTGTCAAGATCAACACTCGCAGTAATAAAATTTGTTCTACTCATAGCTAGAGTTGGTATGCTTTTTCGCAACCTGCGATTTTTTCACAGTGATACGAAAAGAGCAATCGCAGGTTGCGATAGAACTTGAAAAATCACTGCTACAAAAATGAGCAGACTCATCAATAGCAGCTGCCACCAGCGACCGAAAACACAGCGCTAGAAGACGATTAGAATATCGCAGTCAAACACTGCTCATTTGTGATCTCTGCTCATGTTGACTGCAGTATTTTCGTAAGCAACGTGTAGCAGTCGTATGTTGCTCATAAGAATAGTTGTTTGTGCGATTTTGCCATTTGAATGAAAATGAGCAATCTCGGCCGAGACTGCTATTTGATTTCAAAATGTGTATGACGAATTGGTCACTGCTCGGAATGAAAATGTTTGATATTGATGTCCGCTCGGCGGTTTGGTTGCTACAAATGTATATGCCTAGCACTGCGACACGTCGTGCATGATTTTTTGTTCGCATAGTGCATATGAGAGGATATAGGATAAAAATACCGAACATGGAAATCTTTTGTTTGTCTGAATCAGCAGCTTAAAGTCATTGCATTTTAAGTGGTACATGATTGCGGATTGGTTAAAGTGTTTGAGTGTGTGCTTGATCAGTTTTAAGCATATTAAATAAAATTGCGAAGTAAGCAGTAGTTTTTACCTTTACCTATTTACATAAAGTGATTTGGCTAAAGTTACTTGAAATTTTTTTCCTTAGTTTTACTTCGTTATTAATTTGTTAACTAAATATGTACTGTTCTCTGGGCTTCTTTTCCACAGAAAATGTTTTATTTTAAAATAATAATGGGGCAGAATATTTTTGAATGTTTCTTCACAAGAAGCATGAATTTGGAATAGAAGATATTGAGAGCTTAGTTCTGTTTTTTAATCTAATCTTTTACCGAATCAAAACCAATCATTCTGTAAAAAGTCATAGACAACTTTACTGGATCCGCAGCCAAGTACAAGTGCGGGTCAAAATGTACAGGAAAATCGAGAACCCAGATCCATTAAGCGATCGTCATTGGTATTAGGGACAATTAACGATTTCGTTCCTCGAAAATTAACGATGACCGCAAAGTAAAAAATTGACGAAGACTTGATGCTTCTTTTTACAGTCGATTTTCAACCTTTCAGCATTTTGGAAGACTATGTATTCCGCCGACTAGTAAAATCCTTAAATAGTTCCTACGTTTTACCAAATCGGCGCCACATTTCGGACACTATGCTTCCTGCGGCTTACGAAAAAGTGTTGCATGAAGTTAAACTTCTTATGGGCTCTAACAACAGACTGTTGGATTTCTGTAAATAATGAAAGGTTTATAGGACTGATCATGTAGACGAAAATTTCGTTTTTAAATCAGCCTTACTAAGTTGTGTGAGCTATAACGATAGACACACCGCTCTTAATTTAGCAAACAAAATTAAATCCGTGACAGATGAATGGGGTCTCTCCGCAAAAATTTCTTTTGCAGTATCTGACAATGCTGTAAATATTAAATCAGCGCTAAAAAAATATATAGGTTGGAAGCATTTTGGATGCTTGGCACACAGCATTAATTTAATCACTCAAGATGGTCTCTAGCCTTTGGCATTAATACTTGACAAAGTCCGTAAAGTTGTTGTGCATTTTAAAAGAAGCACAGCTTCGAATCAGAAATTCTTGCAGTACCAACAAAATGCAGGAAATGAACCCAAAAAATTAGTTCTGGATGTTTCAACTCGATGGAATTCCACATTCTACATGTTGGAAAGGATGAATGAACTACAAGAAGCAGTCAAAGCTACAATAGCTCTCATCGACAAAAACCTTCCGATTTTGTCTGTTGATGAATGGACAATTATAACTCAGGCTTTTAAAATCCTAAAACCTTTTGAGGCGATCACGAAAATTACTAGCGGAGAAAATTATTTAACGGCATCACTCGTGATTGTACTTATCTCTGGTTTAAAAAATATGGTTGATCAGCTTTTGAAAATGAACTTTCATCCTAGTGTTGTGTCATTGGTTTCTTCATTGAAATCTGGGATTGATTCTAAATTTGATGATCTTGAATCAAATGACACATTTTATATAGCGACATTTTTAGATCCAAGATTTAAGAACATTGCCTTCAAAGGAGAATTAACCGCCGATCAGACGAAAAACAGCATTATCGAAAGAATTACAGCAAGAATTGCAAGTAGCAGTGGAAATTCACATTCGACTGAAAACCCGCACACTATAACTGACAATGATGTTTCAAATGATGAAATGTCAGTCTGGAGTGCTTATAATAAAGCAGTTTTGAAAGTTATACCAGTCGGAACAGCTTCCTCCAGAGCGCGTGTTGATGTGGAAAGATACTTAGAAGAGACTATCATTCCGAAAAATGAAAATCCTTTGAAATGGTGGCAAGACAACAAACATAACTATCCCTATCTTAGTCAGCTAGCTAGGGAAAATCTATGCACAATAGCTACTTCGGTACATTGTGAGCGCCTTTTTTCTAAAGCTGGGTATCTGCTCAATAATCGCAGAACGAGACTGCAGTCACATAAAGTGGAGAAAATTTTATTTTTAAATAAAATTTGCAACTAATAAAAGAGAATGCTAACTAGCATCTCTTGTTCTACAGATTTTAAGTAATCGTTTTAGCTTTAAGTGGACTCTGAATTGGATTTTTTGATTGAATTTTTCTTTAATTTATATCACAATGTGTGAATGTATTTATATTGTTTACATTTAGGTTAAGGAATGCATTTGCTAAAACTAGAATTAAGGTATAATCTTATTCTTTTTGTATATATATTTAAGTACTTCTATGTACGTTAATAAAACTGAGTTTTTTCATACAATTAGCAAAAGAGTATTTTTTATATACTTAGCATCGAAATTGATTTTACCTCAACACACGCAAAATATCACTGTGATTAAAGAGCAGCTCTTTTTCACAGATAATTCAAATGAGCAATCGCAGCAAATCACTGTGATGCAAAAATAGCAGTTTTTGCCATCTCTACTCATAGCGGCCAATACTCGGGGAATACCCGTCTTTGGATCTATTGGTGGCTGAAGTGAGATTCTAGTGGTCTGGCGAACGGTTGGCGTGCCTATGTCACGCGGAGCTGTTAATTCTCATACTATCATAAATTACATAGCAGCCTTGATCTGTGTTTTTAGTGAAATATCACCTGACAATTAAATAACTTGTATATAGTTAGTTTTATTTAATTTTTCATACCTAGGTTAATTTAGTATGTACCTTTATTAAAAAAATATATATATATATATATGCAAATAAATGAAAAAAAAAATATGTGAAACCAATCAAAAATTAACAATAGGAGTAAGTGATTACTGATTATCATGTTTGACCTTTAACCTAGGGCTTAAGAAACTTTAGCGATAGTCAAATTATACCTGTAATTTTACTTTCTACTCCTCTATATGTCTTCTTCTCTCTCTTCCATTGTTATTATTTATTTGTTATTTTTTCTCTTACTTCTATTTTTCTCCTTCTCTTTGTACATAAGATAGTATTAAAATCCGAAATAGAAAAAAAATATAAATACAAAGCATTAAATAAAAAATATTAAATTAGAACCATTGAAAACTAAATAGTTATTATATAGATTAATCTCTATTTCCAAATAGGATTAAGTAGACTTAAGTTAGCGATAGTCTTTGAAGTTTTTTTAAAAAATTTTCTTCAAATTATTAATTCTAATGAACTAATTTAAGCAAATAGTGTCCGGGGGTATCCCCATTATATGTGACTGGCCTAGACCAGAGTGCCCTCAGTGGCCATAGGTTTAAATAGACGTATGATAGTTTAACCATTTTTTGTTCTCTTTTTTTTTGTGGAAATTTGTAATCTGTATGATATTATAAAAAATAAAGAGATTTATTACTATTACTATTACCCGTCTTTGGAAATGAGACTTAAGCACAATGCGCTGCCCAGCGGGGTTAAACACTCAACTTGAACACATTTTATCCATTCTGATTCGTAAAATTTGTGTTTAAAATGTTTGTTCGAAGCAAATGATCTTGAATTTCCTGGTAGAAAAATGCCAAGTACTTAGCTCTAAGTCCACTGAAATCCATAAAGTTTGAAATTTGGGAAACTTTCCGCTTTCCGTTGCTTACAACTGCATGAGTTCTACTTTGACAGCAGTGGCGGAACTGAGTGGAGCGTACGAAATAAATAAATTCTCAATTTTTATTGTTGCGTGTAAGCGAGTGCAAAATTTTAAAGGTTGTCTTGTTATCCTGTGTCTAAGCAAAAGAACGTAATATAATTATCAGTAAATACGTTCTTATAATATGTCTTGTAGTTTTCTAGTCAATAAGCCCTTCTTACAGTTCTTGCTTTTATGAGGAACCTGCGCCTTATTTGTGGGTGATTTTTCTGACTTGAATCTTAATTTAACTTTACAGTTACAATCAAAATTTGCGGTACTCTAGTGACTCAGTTTCTCAATGGAGTTGGATGATATTCATGGTGATGATGGTGATAATTCTTTCCAGTGAAAAGAATTCACCCATCTGGATTTCAAAAAAGAAAGCTCAAGAAATTATAGGCTGCAAATGCAAAATCACTTCCTGCATCTTTATAAAAATATCTCACCGATGATAAGCAAAAGAAATTTTGCAAAGAAAGTGATCAAAGTGTTGAATCTGGCACTATAGAACACAAAATATTGGTGTTGGGGCTACAAATGTTGGTGAAAAGTCTGCTGTATGTTATATCAATGAAGATTTCGGCGTAAATGATACTGAGAAGCAAGATGATAAAATTACTGATGAGGATCCTCCTGCAAAAGAACATGGTTCAAGCTTAGATTTCTTTTCATCCAATGACATTCCATATTTGCCAATACCTGTTCCAGATCCTTCGACAATTTCAAAGGAAAAGGGTAGCAAAGCATACCAGAATAAACAGGGGTCCTTTGAAGCTATAGATAGACCAGGTGAACACACTAAGGGAACACATCGTTATTTAACTTCATCATGGTTTCACTCACATTTAAAAGAGACTAAATACTTAAGGAAATGGACGCTTTACTCGCCATCAACAAAGAATTGTACTGTTTTTGCTGCCGACTCTTTGCAACTGAGGGTGAAAATAACGTGAATAAATTTCGGCTTCTGTCAGTGGTGGAAATTGACTAAACAAAATCGCTCCAGGAATCATCGCTTGAACATCTATCGAGTTTAGAAAAATGGAAAACATTGAATATGGGGCTGAAACTTAACAAAACCATTGATCGAGATAATTTGAAGACTATAAACGAGGAATCTAAAAAAATGGAGAAACATTTTACATGGCCTTTTTGATATAACTTTGTTTTGTAGCCCAGCGAAACCTTGCTTTTCGCGGTCATCGTGAAGACGTTTCTTCAGAAAAAATAGGGGAAATTTTTTATAATTGGTTCAACTGACTGCGAGATGTGATCCAGTGCTGAAAGAACATTGTATAAAACTTAATGAGTCCGCTGGTGGATCAAAAAGAGTATCTTCGTACTTATCAAAAGGGATACAAAACGAATTTATTTCTTGTTTGAGCGAACATGATAAGCACAAAATAATTGCAGATATTGAAAAGGCCCAGTATTACGGGATCATTCTTGACAGCTCTCCCGATGAAAGTAAAATCGATCAAATGAGTCAAATCATTAGATGTGTACACGTAAAAGATGACATTGTGGAAGTTAGAGAAGCTTTTCTTTGTTTTTTTTTCGTGATGTCTGGGAAAACGGCAGAGAATCCGAGAAATCAATCCATAGGCTCTGTTCAGTACTATGTGGAGTGCATGCATTCTCACGTGTTCCTTCCAGCGTTACATGTTTTGGAACGGTAGACAAACTATACACATTTTTCTCATCATAGTCACAGGGATGGAAACTACTCGAGGAGAAAACAGGTAAACGCTTAAAACGTTTATCTGACTCTCGTTGGAGGGCTCATTACGAATACGGTAATGTCGTAACACAAAACTTGTACATGATTGTGAGTGTTTTAGAATATATGCAAGATCCCTCAAAAGCCAACTAAGATACTAGACCAGCAATAAGCTAACTTTTGCCAGCTATTTGTGATTTTACCTTTAACTTATAGTAAATTTTGGCATACAGTACTTACAGTATTTACAGTCGCCAAAAATAACTTTCGATAAAGGACTCACTAAAATAAAAGCTCTGAATGACTTTTTAGTGACAGAACGATGACTGATTGTAGACAATGCTGTTAAATTTGGCATAGCGAAATGCAATAATAAGGACATTGACATCAAGCGAAGAGGAAGGAGGGTAAAGGAACCATTGCCGGGTGAACTGGCTCACGATGCTGGGCTATCAGTGCAAGAGGAAGTACGTTGATCAATGTTCAAATATATAGACCGATTTGTAAAAGAGTCATTGTAACGATACATGGCGATGAAAGATATTTATAGAATTCTAATCGTCGAAACGAAATTTATGGTGGAAGCCGCTGATGATGCTCTGGCGATAGCAGTAGACATTCTGATTAAAAATTACGACATGTTTGATAAGGAGCAGGTTCTGCAGGAGATAAAGCTATATCGTAGGCATCTACTTGCCACCGACACAAGAGTGGACAATGCTGCCAACTGGTCTGCCCAAAAAATCCTCCAAGTCCAAGTCCCATTTTACTATTCATAGTGAAATGGGACTTCACCGAATTATTACCCAGTATTTATGTACCCAAGAAGTTTTTCCAAGCTTAAACTCATAAGAACTTACCTTCGATCTACGATGAACGAAGAGACACTAGTCAATCTTTCCATGCTTTTAATTGAAAGGAAAGTTTCCAAGGAAATAGATTTCACTAAAGTTATTGAGGAGTTCAGTAAAGCAAAGGCAAGAAAACATGTCGTATAACAGGTAGAAGAAAATAACAATCTTATTCTTTGTTGTGTCATTACATCTTCACCCGTCTATAGATATATATATATATATATATATGGTTCCTTTTCAACGAAATGCGCTGGTAGAACTTTTGAGGAGGGGGGCCTCACTTAGATTGTCCGCCCCGGGTCTCTGATAGACAGTTCCACTACTGGTCAAGTTTTAAAATTTTCCTTTCCGTTTGGTTTGATTACGCTCAAGGACAACACGCATGGTACACTTACACTATAGTAATTCCTAATTTAACAATCCAAATAAAAATTCACTTATTTCGGTCAAGTATCGTTAGATCGATACGTACTCTCTGACAGATGCTTGCAAAGTAGCGAGGACTGCTCGCAGAGAGGAAAAATCTCGCACACAGAATATGACAATAAACTAGATTTACTGCCCCGATATTGCCGATTCATATAATTAAAATAGCATCTTAAAGACACATAGATTTAAAACTTTGAACCCGTTTTTCTAGAATTTACACTTTTCAAACTGGCATGCATAATAAATAAAAATAAAGTCCAACTACTTTCCTGAAATTTTAACAAATTGAAATAAACAAATAAAGCTGTATACCGAACTACGAATAGAAGAATAAAAAGGAAATCTATACGTTGTATAAAAGTTTCTATAGCCCTAATACAATCATTTTCCGAACACAAATCGCTGAATAAAATCGGAATTGTGCAAATCGTACAAATTTTTTTATGTTGAAATTGTTTTTTTCAGTTTTTTATTAAAAAACTTAAGCAAATCAAATAGTTCAAAGTTTATATAAATCGAGCGAGAAGATTCGGAGATTAACTGTTCGTCAGTTAAACAAAAGTGATTGCGAGAAAAACACGTTTATAAGTTCAAAGCTATATCTTTAGTTACAGTATATCTTTTGTATAGTTTCAGCTATATCTTTTAAAACTTTCAATCTTTATCACAAGTTTTACACTTTAGCATAGAAGCTTACTCCGAAAACATAAGTTGAAACACAAAGATACAAAATTTAAACTTTGATTAATTTTTATATCGAAGTCGGTACTTGTTGATAGGTTTCCAGCAGATTTACTTGTGAAAGAAGTTCTATGCTCAGTGGTGTGTTCATTGCCCGGAAATCCAAGAGAACGTCTCGAGTATCTTTTTCTCTCGGTTTTTTACTTTTGCTACCTTCTGTATTATAATTCGCTCATTCAGGAGATACTTTTCCATGACAAAGTACTTCTGTAGCAACTAAAATAGAACTGACAACCCATTCAATGTGTAACTGGTATTTAGAAAAATGTTGGTATTTTGGAAAAAAGGAAAATTTGGAAAAAAAAGAGTGGCAGCGGTGTAAAGCATCTGCGGCGAGCCGAGAAGCTGGCTCACTAAAGCTGCTATACTTTTAGTTACAAATTAACGTATAATATTCAAGCAAGTTGTTTTTGAAGTTCTAAGTAATCGAAATCCGTTAAAACTCGATTTTTTCAAAATTCTCATAGGTATTATTCCCTACCGATCGAAAATGAGTGATCAAAATTAGAGGAGAGTGCTTTAAGGATCGCAAACCAAAAAATAGGCAGTAGCTGATTTGATGTGTACAAGTTGAGTGGGACGCAATTTCTGCAGATTATCTAAAAAATGTATGTGAGAGTTTTAGAAAACGTCTTTAAGAGTGAATAGAAAACGAAGGGGGACAAACTTCATACTTATTATTTATTCTGTTACCTGAAGCATGTGGTTAGTATAGTTGCAAGTTTTATTCAACAAATACTATGGACAGAAATCTTTTCGAAATCTTGAAGGTGGAAATTTTCAAAATGGTAGAGCGTTACATTATTGCGGAAATGAAAATTTTATTGAAAAGAATAATTTTACAAAATTGGAGCGTCCTGTCAAAATTAATGACAAATCAAATTTATAAAGCTGATTCTAGTCAATAGCCATAATATTAAAACGAATTCGTCAATTGTCAAAACTAGGAAATTTAATCAGTTTCACTCGAAGATCTGCAGTGTAAAATCCCTACTGCAACGATTTGTTGGAAAATATGAAACTCAAATAGCAAACGAACGGGCAGGAAACATTTAATCTGCATTGATATGATCAATTTGCATTGTAAATATGCACCCTGAAAATAAACGAAATATTGACTATAATTGGAAAATAAAAATTGCAAAATATATGATAATAATTTAAAATGAAAGAGTTAATTATTCACGGAAATTTGAGCAGTATTAAATATTTTTTTTCGAACTTTATTGCTATCTGCTATGTTTTATTTATTACTGCATGCATTTTTCATGCGACTTAAATTATTTCTTAAGCTAATTGTGTGCAAATAAAAATCTTGCTTTAAGTATAATTGTAAGCGTTTATTCAGCAATCCTTCGTCTTTACTATCCTTCCTCTTGCCACAACAGCGAACGGCACATACTTACATGTGTAGCTCCTGTTCTGCCAGATAAACAATTGTGGAGTGGATGTTATTTCTTTCCACCAAATACAGCGATGATCCAACAGCAGTATTCCCAGCCAAGCTTCCGTAATTTCTTCGCGGATAATTCGCGAGATCTAGAGACCAGGTCGGCTAAGATTAAGACTTTATACATGTGTAGTCAAATGAGTTCGAGGACCCAATTCTTGCAATTGGTAACAAGGACAGATAAGCGTCGGATAATATAAATTATAGTTCATAGATATTGGCGACAAGTTGATTTTGGGGAGTAGTTGGTCAAGATCCCAATCTCGGTTATAATTACCGCAACTCTATCCGCAATGAAGCTGCTCAAACAGTAATGAAGCTGCTTAAGTGCATTTTCCACGATTATGCCAAGCGCAGCTGAACCAACGATTCCTGCAACGGATTATACTTTTATTATGTTATTATTCTGGTACACTGAAAATCAGTCGCGAGTGCGATGAAAATCTGGAAGACGTCGGGAAAGTTGGTTGGAAGACTCATTCAGTGCGACGCGACTACTGCCAGTACGTTATCAATCTTACTATGAAGTATATAACAAACACGTTATGAGTTTTGAATTTAGTATTTCCTTGCACTGCCAAGATTGAGTGCTGGGAAAAAGTGGAGAATTTCGTACCGCGCAACAACGCAGTCATTCAGTGGTCGATCTATTTCATTGATAAGTGCAAGGAGTTGAATATCGCGGATAGAGTTGTTGTCTAAGCATGGAAAACGGGGGAATTCGCAACACGGACACCACTGATGGTAAGCAGCTGAACTATGAACTTAATGTTATTCCATTTTATGCTTTATAAATAAAGTCATCACGCGTGTGTTTCGATTGGAAGTGAAGTGCAGCGGAGTGATCAGTATCAAAACAAGGTTACGTCGGTCTTTAGTGCTTCCTCAATTACCACTCAACCCTACCCCTTTGCTATGCATCTCATCAATAATCTTCATGATATGGATTGAAAACAACCAACTGTTATGAAACTAAGTTGGTATCTATTTTTCCTCTACAGACAGGCGTTCAGTATCCTAGTGAAGAATCCTTAAACGTATAAAGTGTGTACCATAAGAAAAAATTCTTTGAAAATGAAAAAGCTTAATTTCAAAATCACCAATTTTGAAATTAATTTCAAAATTCAAAATTTATTGTGCTGACATATCCAGTATTCTTTCTCAGACAGTTAATGACCTGCTTCGGCTTTTAAATAGCGTTCTAATTCCGTTTCCACAAGAAAGATGTTCCTAGATTGTCCCTATTGTTAGGGCCGTTGTTTAACTCTTGTCCATGCCTATGATATCTGATGTCCATCCCTATTAATCTACACTCCTTCAAGAAAAAGCCTGGCCATTTGATTTCCTGTGAGTCAGGGGAATCAGTTAAGATGTCAAGGCTTGCAGGGCGGGCACAGGTGTGATCTGAGTAGGCCCCGCTCCTTTGTAAAAATTATAATTTTTATTTCAGTATTACATGCCAATCAAAGCTTAGCACAATGAAAGACCATATGCGAATTCAATTCAATTATTACTTTAAAATAAAATTTGTAAACAAAATTTTTTTGAAAGTGTCGATTGACTGTTACAATTTTTGCCGCGCTAGTTGTAGTGTCGACCGGAGCAATTTTAAAAAAAAAATAAAACGAATCACTTTTCGGTTAAGCCACACAACTGTTATTTGTTCTAATCTCAACAATTCTTTGAGGCACGTTACCTACGGACGACGAATAGACCACAACTGAGAAAAATGAGCGGTTCATGTTTCCGTTTTTATACAATTTTGGAAAATGCGACTGTGGGAAATACTTAACTAGCTGACTGCGCGTCTAGACTTCGAAAGTGTAAGCATTGGGTTACGTTACGTATGAACGTATCATAATTCGTAGGGTAAACATGTGTAAGTCGGTACTTTGGTGACGTACGATTTATGTTATGTCAAAACGTTGGGAACAAAAACAGAGGTTAACCCTCTTTGTCTGCAGATTGTGTGAGTTTTTTCAAAACAATCGCCGAAATGAAGCTTGGGCTTTTGAATACATGTGTGAAACTAAGTGGTTGTTTCTCGCCTTTTGCCGGGGGTATTTCTTGTCGAAACATACAGCACGATCTGTTTTAGTCCCTGAAAGCATAACATGCAGCTTATTATCTCATTTGTTGTCTATAAAGATATGGACAGCTGCGCTCCACATTATGTTCCCTGCCGGAATGTTCCTACCAACTTGTCATCTAATTACTTCACGAAATTCAAATAGCTTAGCGGTTTTTCGTTATAAGATTCTTGTATCTTGTTGTACATTATACTCTATGAGTTGATAACGGATATATCCGTACCTCCAAAAAAAAATATTTTCCTCACCATTTTAAGTACGATGCTGTATATTGGTTCTGAATGTTTGCGAATAGAAAGGAATTTTGCTGTCTCTACTAATTGACCAATACTCTGCCCATGTTAAGAATTGCGCCGATGAAAGCCATGAATTGTTCACGGGTAACATCAACCCACGCTTGTCAACTTGAATTACTAGTCACTTCTTTTTCACTGATCTTCCTTCCTCGCATTCGTTGGTCTCTTTTATTATTTGGTCCTTCAATATGTCCGACAAATACAATATGAAAAAGTTCTGTGTTTTTCTTGTATCGCCAGATATTGGTGGGTCCACTTTTCGGGAAAAGATTTGAATGCATAACTATAAGACAAATCGTCGGTTTCCGTCACGGCCTTCCATTCTTCACTGTTATGTGAATTTACTATTTTTCAGAATCTCCTTCTTCATCGTCTTGACTCTCCTCGCTTGTACTAACAATTATTGCTACATTCCGTCTCCTAGGAGGAACTATATAATCACAAGCGTCACTTTCACTTTCTTGTAGAGAGTCATTTATATGCGAAATGTTCGCACTTTCGTTATACTCTTCGAATTCCAACCCATTATCACTGTTCGGTTCGAAGAAATTCCAAAAAACTAACTTCAATTATTGCTTTTCTTTATTCAAATAATGAACCCTGTCCCTACATTTTTACGAATCGTTACAATATTTAAACAAATATCCAAAATCTGCCAGCCAGATGTATTGTAAGATCCTACTTCCACCACATCACAATCATCTTAAACCCATCTTTTGTTTGCTTTCCTCTCATCCTTTTTTCCATACCTAAACCAAGTTTTCCTCAGACCCAAAATTCCACTTCAAGACGAGTCTAAATTCGTCACTCAAACCGACATGCACATCAAGAATTGGCGGTGTTGTGTTAAAGTGTAAAGTTGAATTTGTACAAAAAAAGAGGAAATAAAGAAGTGATTTTAATTTGTGTACAAAGTGTTTAATCTTTTCTTCTACAACTACCTATAATCGCTTAGTTGCAATTATAGGCAACTGCTCATAACTTGATTCTTTAACAAGTTATTTGAGCAACTAACAATCACTACTGTCAGTACATTGAGAATCATTCCAAAACTGCTTAATTTTTAGGAAGGGTGATGGTCTTAATGTTGAAAACAATGACTCTTGATTACACTTGCATTTGGTTCTTCGAGGAATACTCTGGAATGGCGATGTATTGCGTCCGAATGATTTTGAAATTCTATCTGCATTTTGCGACGCAGAAGCGTGGGTGCAAGTCAGAGTCAAAAAGAAGGTGTAGTTGTGCATTATTTTCTTTAACACCTGATAAGTCACCCCGGGAAAATTCGTCAGATATAAATCTTTTGAAGAACATCTAGGAGCCCGAGTAGTCGGGCTTTCAGGAATTTTCTTCCCCGGATGACGTTGAGAGCTTTTAATACCATAGGATGCATTTCATGGTCGTACGCCGGTTTTAGCATCGTCTGGTTCTGCTCTACGGCAAGAATTGCTTAGGAAAGGTAGCGCACTGATGTCGTAATAAACGCCTGATTACTATGGCATAGCAGCAATGGTTTTCGTATAAAATTAGTCTCAAACCGATAGTATCGCCATTGAATCTACCTTGAAAACCTGAACAATTGAAATGTTTATTTCTTACCAAACGTTGAAATTCTGTTTTGAATTTATAATTTTTATGTATTAATAAATTGATTTCTATTTACTTACACATATTACTCGAAAGTGAAGTGACGCATAAGCCGTCTTATATGGCTAGAATTTTGTTACTCTCAGTTTTTTCTGGATAGCTCTTTCGAGATATGATCATGACGCCCGCAGTAGCGATACTAACCGCAAAGGTTTAATATGACTAAAGCGAATTCATCAAACTCAAACTCTCCGCAAAGCGCGAACATAGGGTTAGCCAAAAAACAATGTCTGTTCAAACAACGACAAATACCGTGGGCAAACCAGCAAGAAAAAAGCGAAGAGTCCTTGGAGACGCCATTCTTGTGAAGCCCACTGACGGAAGGAGCTATTCTGACATTCTACGCGATATCCGCAAGAGTGTCAAGCCGGAGGAAACAGGGACAGTAATTACAACTCTACGATCGACGAAGTCCGGAGGGCTACTCGTCGAGTTTGGAGCGGACTCCTCCGATAAATCGATATTCCGCGCCAAAATAAAGGACGTCCTTGGGGCAAAAGCAACCGTCTCTACCTTGGAGCCAAGAACATCATTGGAAGTAAGGGAGCTGGATTGCATCGCCGATCCGGCTGAGGTCGAAGAAGCCATTCTAAAAGAGCTCCCTGGAATAACTTTAGAAAAAGTAACGCTTTCTCCAGAGAATCGCCGAGGGCAAAGGCTGGCCATACTCGAAGTAACGGAGAAAGATGCTACACAACTCTTGGCCAGATGAAAAATAAAAATCGGCTGGGTGGTGTGCAGAATTCTTCACTGAGCCATCCCAGTACGATGCTACATGTGCCTTGGATACGGGCACACCACTTCGAATTGCAAGGGCCCTGACCGTAGTATGCTTTGCTTTAAGTGTGGAGCGTCTGGGCATGAGAAAAAAGACTGCGTTGAGACTCCGCGCTGTTTGGTATGTAATCATCTTAACTCTTAACCGACAGAGCACCTTCACGTTGCAGGAACAGGCGCGTGCCCAATCTTTAGAGAGGCGGTAAGGACAAAAGCAAAAGCAGCTCTGAGGTGATGATCAGCACCGTAGCATGCGACATCGTGGCAGCATGCGACTCCAGATTCAAGGTCATGGCCGAGAAGACGGTTTCGTGTGGATTCGGTGCCCGGGTATAACGTTTTTTAGCGTATACCTGACGCCGAATGAGTCCATGCCATCTTTTCAAAATCGACTTGACGCGCTAGAGGATGCTGTTCTGAATACTGATGGCAAAGTACTCGTAGCAGGAGACTTCGACGCCAGTGCCGTTGAGTGGGGCATGTCTCAAACTGATTCCAGAGGGCAATGCATTCTGGACATGTCGGCAAGGACCGGGTTGGTGGTTTTAAATACCAGCAATGTACTTACCTTCCGGCGCTGGGGCTGCGAAGGAACAATCCCAGATGTGACATTCGCCTCGGAGTCCCTCGCTTCGACGACGTTGAACTGGAGAGTACTCGAGGATTATTTAGCGAGTGACCACCAATACATCGCGTTTGAAATCAGCGATACCACTCCTCGCTCGTCTCAACGATCTTTCACTCCCGGGTGGAATATCGGAAAAATGGACGTGGAGACTTTCTCCAATGTGATTCTAAAAGGCGGAACGACATCGGGGTGCCCTTCAGGGAGCGGAAGGGCTGGAGTCGAGGGAATGGTGGAGTCAACGATGAACCTTACCACTTCTGCCTGTAGCTCATCTATGCCTCGACGGAGGCCTTGACACGACAAGCCTGCTGTACATTGGTGGTCAAAAGATATCGCAGATAAACGAGGCGAGTGTCACAGACTTCGACGTGCAGCTCAGCGCTCGAGAAACGTAGAGGAAGCATCCAATAGGACAGCAGCATCCAGATCAGCGAGGAAAGAACTCCGAAGACTCATCAATGAGAGTAAGGCACGCTGCTGGTGAGAAATTGTGGACGATGTGAACAGGGATTCATGGCGGCTCGGCTACAAGGTAGTGTGGCGCAAGCTCAGCTCCTCACGGAAGCCGTGCTTACTTCAAACAGACAAGTTGGACGGCATAGTGAAGGCGCTTTTCCCAACTCATCCTGTCCGTGTGGATGCTGCCCACGAGGTCGACTCAGGCGAATGTCCATCGTTCACTAAAAATGAGCTGGGGGATGCGGTGCTTTCTATGAAACCTCGAAAGGCACCAGGACCAGACGGCATTCCAACCGAGGTGCTACAAATGGTTTTCCACGTTTGCCCTGATTTGCTACTCAATGTGTTTAACGCTTGCCTTAGAGAAAATGTATTCCCATCTCGCTGGAAGGTGGTGAGGCTCACATTGATCAGCAAGGGAAAAGGGGACCCGGGGCTGCCATCACCATACCACCCGCTTTGTATGCTGGACACAGCCGGGAAAGTGTTCGAAAACCTCATCAAGAGAAGACTCACTGACGTGATTCGTGCTGCAGAGGACCTATCTCCTCGGCAGTATGGCTTTAGAGCAGGGCGATCTACTTCCGATGCCATCATGGAAGTGGTGAATGCAGTCCGTCGAGCCGAAGCGCACAAAACTGAAAAACGAGTTGTCTTGCTTGTGACGCTTGACGTCAGAAATGCCTTCAACTCCGCCAGATGGTCGGATATTCTTGGCACATTGGAAAATTTTTTCCGATTGCCAGGGTATCTGATGCGGATTTGGAGGGATTACTTAAAGGACCGCAGTCTACTCTATGACACGCAAGATGGGCGGCGCAGTATGGAGATAACGTCTGGTGTAGCTCAAGGCTCCATACTGGGACCAGACTTGTGGAACGCCTCATACGACGGACTATTGAGGCTTGAGCTGCCAGATGAGTCGCGCTTAGTCGGCTATGCAGATGATATAGCAGCACTGGTCGCCAGACGCACAGTCGAACATGCGCAGCGCAGACTGGGAATGCTAATGCGCCAAGTGAGGGAATGGATGACCACCCGCGGGTTCAGTTTGGCACTAGAGAAAACCGAGGTGGTCATTCTCACGAAGAAAAGAATTCCCACTGTAATACCTTTGCGGATCGGAGATGCGACTGTTGAGTCTAAAGTTGCAATAAAATATTTGGGACTATTGATCGATTCCAAAATGAGCTTTTCGGAACAGATCAGGGCAACGGCGACAAAGGCCGCGATAGGCATATCGGCTTTAAGTCAGCTAATGTGCAACATCGGTGGGCCCACACCGAGCAAACGCCGACTTCTCATGAGTGCTGTACAGTCAGTGCTACTGCACGGCTCTGAGGTCTGGGCCGGAGCTCTCAGTAAGGAGCTGTACCGAAAGCGCTTGGCACAGGTACAGAGACGAGGAGCTTTGCGGGTTGCGTCTGCATACTGCACTGTCTCTGAGTCAACGGTGTTGGTGATCGCAGGAGTGATACCCATCGCCCTCCTTGCTAGAGAGCGACGGAGAATTTATGACCGAAAAGTTCAAGATATGCTGTCCACCGAGAGGAAGGGCAGCGCACAATACTCGAGTGGCAACAGTCCTGGGAAGGCGACTCTAATGGCTGCTGGACTGCCCAACATATAGGGGACGTGGGATCGTGGCTAAATCGAAGGCACGTGAGACTGATTAGTACCTTACCCAGCTTCTTAGCGGGCATGGGTATTTTCAGTCTAACTTGCGCAAGATTGGTAAGTCACGGTTCCCAGACTGCATTTTCTGCCCCGGGGAAATGCCCCGCATGTCACAACTTCTTCAATTGTAGAAGGTGGAACAGGATGCGGCAGGACTTGTGGAAGGTTATGGGAGAGCTTTCTCCAGACAATCTGGTCGGAGAAATGCTGAAAAGTTTCGACAAATGGACCTATGTGGCACATTACTCTCGGGCAATACTTACTGCCAAAAAATTTACAATCGATAACCTTGGGCGCGGGGTCTAGGGGGGTCTCCTTTCCAGCAGTGCTCCTCTATCCTGCCCCCTCCCACTGGGGGGAGATTTCTGTAGGCTGACGGCGCCCTAGGGCGAAGTAAAAAGAGGCCTAGCCCGAAGTAATGTGTCAAACGGTTCCAGGCTAGAGTCTCTTGACAGGGGGGTGTTTAGTGGGTAGTCTGGTAGCATGCTCTAGGAGTCCCACACTCCGGGCGTAAATTGCCTTCACCCCCCAACCCAAAAAAAAAACAAAAAAAACTCTCTCTTAACGCTAGGCTGCTTGAACCTTTCATAGGTTCCACCTTAAATCTTTTGTGAATGACCTCATGTCTGTGTGTTATTGATCATGGAAGGGGATTAGAGGAGCCGTTGATAACATCTTCGCCGCCAGCCTGAGACCTATCCTTAGTTTTGGGAGGAAAATTATTATTTTAAATTTCAAATGTTTATACTTAAATTTAAAACGAAGGAATAGGCTTCTTAATGTATTGATTATTATTATTGTTATTTCAGTACCAATGCAAATATGATCTTACTTCGCATATTTTAGTTCAGAAATATGAATTAAATTACTACAAGGGCTGAAAAGTCCCGGGATATTAAAAGAAAACAAGCGTTTTTTGGGCAAAGTTACATTTACTCCTCAATATTGTTGCCTTCGAGGGTGACACACTGGGCATAGTGATTTTCCAACATTTTGATGCTCTTTCTGTGATACGAAATGTCCAAGCCTTCGAAATACGCCTCGGTTTCCGCAATGAATTCTTCATTCGTTCTGAATCTCAAATCGTGAAACCACCGCTTCAAGTTTGGGAACATACAATTGTCTCTACGGGTGAAATCGGCGGAATACTTTGGATGAACAACCAATTGGAATTGTAATTGTCTAATTTGCCCATTACTTTCAAGATAACTGAATCGGAGCAGATTGTTCCACTAAATCTACTTGTACTTCTTTTATCTGTTTCTGAGGAGAAAGGAAACAGATGATTGAGCTTTCATAAGTTATTGCTTTATAAAAAGAAAGACGCAGCAGGGTTGAGCGCTCTCAACGAGGTATCGCTTTCGTATTGCGCGGACGTACTAGCTTGGTCGTACTTAAACCCCCAAACATGCAATCAACGACAATAAATTCATCCCATCAATGAGGTGTCCGAAGATAAAATGACAACCGGATTGAAAGAGGTACTAGGCCCGACCCAAATACTTGATCAAGATACAAAAATGGCTCCAGTTGTTTCGATCCTTCCTTGTTCTATGGCTTACGAAAGGTGACAGAAATTTTAGTGAGGTTTTGTTGGATTGGATTTGATTAATTTCTCCATTCCTCAGCACCCTTCCTCCAGGCATCATATCTCTCAAAACGATTAGCAACCAAAGGTCATGAAAAGACGTCAATAACAACAGAGTGCAGAGCCATTGACTGGACCGAAAATCGAATTCGAAAATCAAGTTCAAATAAATATTAAAAATAAGTTTACATAAAAAAAATAAAATGAAAAACGATGAAAATTCATACAAAAAACAAACTTATAGCAATATTAATTGGTCCAAATTGGTTAGAAAACATATCAAAACAGTAAAATTCGCTCACAAAAATTACAAATTATTGGATACATTGGAATTCAGCAATTCTAATCTCACTACCCTGCATTCATTGATGCTTGTTAAAAATGTCAAGAGGTCTTCTCGATAAGATTTGTATACATTGTATGCGAAGATGAGCCTTTCAAAAAACATATTCCTTATCATGGACGCATTCATACAATGTTTCTCTTTCGTTCAAAGATTCAATTATCATTCTAATTTTTTTTAATGTCGCTGACAGTAACACTGAAATTGACTGATAATTTTTTTTCTTTTGGCTGTTTCTTATTTCATAAATTGATTGAAAATAAATGAATAAGAATTGTACCACCAGATGAAAAATGGGAAAACTTGGAAAAGTTGAAAAAATCAAGCTATTTATTTGGACGATGTGATAGTTGGATGAAACGAAAGTAATATTGATTCGGAAATAAAAAAATACTTGATTACAATATGCTGTTATCGGGTTAGGAGTTGAATGCTTGTGAGCCAGTGTGTGGGGTAGTACAAGTAGTTACAAGTTGAGTAGTTACTCCCCTGTCTATGTAAGAGCCTAGCCTGAACCGTCTGACGCACTACTTCGGGTCAAGCTTCGTTTTGCTAAGCCGTCAGACGCCTTCCAGCAGGAGGATCCCTCGTCAATATCTACAGTATACAATATATAAAGTCGTGGGTCGGTGATTTACAGATCTTGTGCAGGTAATACGGAAAATACACACTCCCGATCAACAGCTGTGTCAACTAGAAGTCAGATCCGAGTTGAGCCACGTTGTCCATTTTACCTTCGTGCAATTCTGCCAATTGTTGTTTCTCGTAGCACAGATAAATGGCGCGGTGCTCGCAGCAAGGAGGGTGATAAGCATCGCAATTGCAATGAGTCTCAATACCGAATTGGACACCGCCGAATCAGGAGATAATGATACAATCCTTAGTGTTTCGCTTAATTGCATCTTCGCCATGCGCATTCGGTATGTCTTCTTACTGAGAGTGTCACTCAATATTTCTGCTCCATACACAAGCACTGCCTTTACACTGCTCTCAACAGGCATTTTCTCGATGGGTTGGGCCCCTACATAAGTCAAATTGGAGCGGATACGATACGGTAAGTGGCCTGCTCTACCGTTGCCCTAACTCACTCTGACAAACTCATCTTCGAGTCGATCAAAATTGCAACGCTGGCTTTGATTCAACTAGTATGTCGCAAACGCTGACTATCCTTATTCCAGGGACTCGTTTCTTTATCAAGATGACCACTTAAGTTTGCTTCACCACTAAACTGAATCTGCTGAATCTATCTAGCTTGGACGCAACATCATCATCTGCCATTACCGATTGCGGTAGTCCGTCGACGTTTCTCATGTCGGGATCATGTGTAGATCACCGCCCAACAGTCGATATAATCTCCATAGAATTTCCACCCTGTGTCGTGTCATCAAGCAATCGTTACTCCTTTAGTTGATCTCCTAAAGTTCCCATTAGGTATTCCGAAACTTGAAGAGTTTTTCACCTAATCCATCGAATCTAATCCATCTAGCGGAGACGAAGGCGTTCCTAACGTAGAGCGCCACCAAAAGAACGATCCGTGGCTTGGTGTAGCTATATGCCTCTGCCTTTTCGATCGCGCCCATTACTTCTGCCACCACATCGATGGTCTAGCGACGTGTTCTTGAACCGTACCGCCGAGGTGATAGGCTCGCAGCGGCACGAATCACATCAGTGAGTCTTCCGTTGATGAGTTTCTCTAGCGCTTTCCTAGACCTGTCTAGCATGCATAATGGACGGTATACGGACGGTGATTCGAGATTTCCTTTCTCCTTTCTAATCAGCATAAACCTCGCCACCTTACATCTTTCTCGAAACCCCAATTCCGTAGGCAGGCGTTGCATGTAGGAACAAGTTAGGACAATGGTGGGGCCACGAGCTCACCGTGGACAGTTTCAAGACGAGTGGGGAGGGCGGGGAAATTATCCGTACTATATCTTTCATCTTTTTCGCTTCATGTATGCAAAGCTTCCGTAGGACACCAAGCTTCCGCATAAATAGCTTGAAGCGGCGACCCCGTGGATATCCGCTCACATTATCCACTAGATCTTCCCAGCGAAGAGTCTCTAGCTGATCAGTTTGTGGAGGCACTTACTGGCCGACTTATATGCTTCTACTCGATTGCATGCCTTGTCATGTTTCTGGGTCCGTTGAGCTATACGACGAAGTCTGTGTCACTCTCTTCGCTTTTCAGTGATTTCAGCCGACTCCCGTTCACTAGGAGCTTGCCGTACCAGAGTTTTCGACGGCATATGGAAGCACTGCAAGCAATCGTGATGATTATCCTCCTAATGTTTTACCCAATTGTAGAAGGCTGAGAGTGCGTACGTTTCGAGACAGTATCAAGGATTTCAAGCATAATGCACTTATGATTGCTTTAGCGTTGAAGTCTCTCCCGACGAGCACGTATGATAGTGTCTCCCGAAGCATTAAGCTTGGCTTGGAAACATGCTATGGGTTCCTTCGCTGTCAGCTACATACGAAAGAAGGTAAATCACGAGGACCGAACCAACATGATACCATCCTCACGTCCACAGCACTCCACCTCGAAATCACTGTGCCGAACCAAGGTGGCGGTAGTTCCAGATTCGTGAGGGTATCACACCGCAGAACTTTTTTCGATGTGTTGTCCGCTAAGTAACAAAAAGTCTGCTTTGACGTCTCAAGCAAACTGCTTGAGCATAATTTGGGTGGTTGTACTACAGTTTAGATTCATGTGCAGAACTTGATTCATCGGAGATTTGCTTTCGCCTTGTCTAGGATCTCCATGAAAACCCAAAAGTTTCCTGGTCCCAAGACGTGTCTCAATCAACATTCTCGCACTGTGCTTCCATCTGACAATCCTTTTTCTTGTGTCCCGCTTCACCACATTTGTAGTATGGAGAACTCCTATTGGGTCCTTTGCACCCTTTTGCCCGTAGCTAAGACTTTTGAACCACCAGCGGGGCGCTGCCCTTCGCCGTATACTGCAGTCGATCCTTTGCTATGACTGGAATTGGCCGTTCCGTTTGCCCGTCGAAGTTTTTTGGCAGTAGCAGCTTGTAGCCTCTTTTAATTTTGCGTATTTTGCTGATCCTTGACTGAACGTAGTGCAAGGTTTTGACAAAGCATTTTAGAGCACATACTGTAGCACTATGTTTTATGAACGCTAAATGTATGATACTGAAAAATGTGTGATACTAAAAAATGTATGACACTGAAAATCTTACAAATTGACGCAATTTTTCCGAGTTTTCTTCCGATTGATTGTTAAATTATGTATCGACTGTTTGTCCACACCTTAGGGCAAATTATTCTGGTTATTTGTAAATAACAACTTTCGAATATCCTTCCCAGGGAAAGCCTTGGTTATTATATTAAGTGTTTATTAGACATTATAGAAAAACATAAAATTTTATACTAAATTTGCTAGAAATACTGTTTATCCTGCCCAAACATGCTTTGGTGAGATCTCTCCGCCAAAGATAAAAAGAGCACACGTCAATGTAAATTTGCATAGTGATAAGACGGATAAAAATTCAAAAAGACTTTCTTCTTTTAGGCCAAAAAGAGCGGAAATATACCATGCAAATAAGATTCCACTTTTTTGGACGGATACTTTTAGTTCGAGAGTTACCTCGAAGTGTTAGCAACGAATGTATTGGCATTGAATCCATTGTTTTTGTGATCCATTTCATTTGAAGATATTTAACTGCCACTGCGAAAAACTTTTGACGTTGACACTACGAAGGGAACATGAAATCCTTGAAACAATTTTGTTTTAAAACAAACATTTTCAAAACTTTCATTATTATATTTGTTAACCCTTAAAAAGACAATTTGAATTATATGAAAGTTAAATTCATCATTTTTCATATAAACACATTGTATCCGGGACACGTACTAGTTCGTTTTCTGACGATTGATACTTTAGCGCGGGTCACGTACTAGTACGGGTTAGTGTAACAACATTGTTAGTGGGTACAAAAAAACGGTATATACAGTAAAGTGGAGCCGAATATTCTTGTCTACTACATAGATTCTGGAAAAATATTGACAAATAAAAACTAGTTTTTACATCAGTCGATGTAGAACTATAGACCGGGAAGGTTCATTAAAAAATCAATTTAAATTTAAAACTACTTTTATTGACTGCAAGGCTATTTATAGGCGACGATGTTTTTTCATATTTAGTTACCGAATCCAATAGATATTATAATCAAAATATTGAGCGCCTAATAACGACTAGCCAAGTGGCCAAATGGATAGACATGACAATTAGAGATGAAGAAATTTTTAGGTCTAGTTATTTTAATGCGACAAGTTCGTAAAGATCGGATAAACGATGCAAGTTTGGCCGTGTACCTCGCCATAGAGAAAAATGCTTTGAACGTTACCACACTGTAAACAATATTAGTTTAATGATTGCACTTTCTATTTTTTTATAGTGTTAAAATGTTTAAATATAAAACAATTCGAAAAAATTAAAACATTATACTACTATTTAGAAAGAAAGGTGGAAACAGCTAAAGCTGGTTTCGGACACACGTCCGTGCCGCTTCTCGTCAAGTGCCAACCAGCAGGCAGGGACTTATCGATTGGCAGTACGTGCTAGGAGGATGTCGTCTGGTTATTTTTACTTATTATTAATATTGCCCCAGCTTGAACTTGTCCTATATTCCAAATTGCCTTTTGGTTAGCTTTACCAATTTTAGGAGTTTAGACTCCTAGAATTGATATATATGATTTTTCATATTTACATAGTATCGTAAATTTATCCAATAAAAAATATATTTTTTGCATACAAAAATCTTATGTTTGTTATCTATATATTTCTATTCGTATATTTGTATATATATATCAATATAAAATATTAAAAGTTGGTTAACAAATTAAGTAATTTTCGATCTATTGAATTTTTAACTGAATAGCTAAATTTAGGCGCAAAACACCCGTACCCGGTACAATTCCGCTGCAAAATGTACCCGCACAGAATGTGTTAAAATTCCTTTGAATTGAATACATGTACCTAGAGATTTGAAAAAATCTTCGCTACATCTATGTTAACAAAAAAGTATACCGAATTCTTGATTGGTTGTTTTCGACGGGGCACCAATCACTAGATCAAGAGCAAACATTTTACAAAACCTCTGTTTGGCTTACATCTAACTTGAAACTATTTTTCTTATATGAACTATGAACTAATTTATAAGCAAATTAATCCAAGCGGATACATGGGTGAGGGAATTGGGTCTTAATTTTTTGTAGACTTTACATACCACTCAGTTATTTGATGATGGGATTCAGTGAGTTCTTAGCTTTTTTAGCAGATTCACTCTACGGCAGTCCGCAACCATGCTAGTAGGGATAATATTAGCTACTTGGTGGTACCGACCTGGAGGATAAGTAGTAGTTTAGTAGTTAAGAAGTTTAGTAAGTAAGTTTAGTAGTTAAGTAGTTGTTTAAGTAGTCGATTTCAAGGGCCATTTTAAAATATCTATTTTGGGTGAATTGAAGCTCAGCTTTAAAGTATTCAGCGCATTGGTTTCATGTGGGAGCTCCGTAGATTATTAATGGTCGTATGCTTATTTTAAGGATGTTACGGACTTATGAGCAACTTTGGATAAATACGAATTGATGAATACAAGGACAGAACAGACTTGAATGCCTGAGGACTTATGTGCTCGATGGTGGTAAACGTTAGTTTTCGAACGAGTTTCAGACCCAAATACGTCACTTATTCGGACCACGGAAACATTGGGCAAATATCATCCGCATTCTGACGTCTGACATATCGGCTAGTGGCAATGTCAGACGTGCATGTATTGAAAAGTGTTGGACTCAGGCATGAGCCTTCTGGAACACCAGCAGGAGCATTTTTCATAGTGGAAGTTGATTCTTGAATTTTAACCTGGTATATTCTATATCTCAGAAAGGATGAAATTAGTTTGAGCTTGTATGGTGGAGTGCTGCGCTCTTTGAGCTTATGAACTGGGTCGCTATGCCAGACGATATCGAAGGCTCTTTCAAGAGTTATGATCAGTAGACCCACCTACTGTTTTGTAGTTAGTGCTGCATGTATGACTTTGGAAACATGCAGCACCTGGTGCTGTGTCGAGTATCCATGGGTAAAACCAAACTGAAAGTTAGCGAGAATGTTATTGTTTTCAACATAATCAGTCAGTGTTTTCAAGATGAGCTTCTCAAATAGTTTAATCAAGCGCCGGCAGTAAGCTCATCACCCTGTAGTTGTAAGGTTCAGCTCCTTTATTTTCCTTAGCTTCATTTTATCTTTACTTTTTCCTTTTTATAAGAGCTCTAGGATGTAAAATTCCGGTGTTTACGTCGCTTAGCAGTGAGTTAGCTACTACTTATTCTGCCATGTTGTTGCTCATTCTGTGGGAGATATTGTGGTGTTAGTGGAACTTATCAGCAAGTAACTCTGCTTTCCCTCCCCTCGAATGCATCTGGGTAATTCGCGACAATTAGCTTTTTTGAAACAGTTGAACCGTTTATGCGGACATGTCGAATTTGTTGCTGCTTCTCATGAGAACAGGACTGGTAGATGCGGAGAGGAGAGGTGGGGGTTGAGAAGTTGAAATTATCATCACCTACGGCAAAGCCGTGGGTAGATCCGACACCTTGAGGGGAGTAGAAGGTGGGTTCTCGGGAGTGGTGTATGACCAAGTTGTTGTCTTTAACTAGACGAAATACTACTTTGCCCGCTTGGTAATTGCCTGTAAAATTTCAACGCGTACATCAAGCTCTACTGAAACGTATTCAATCTCTTCTCATATTGGTTATACAGACAATATATAAATTAATGTTGGATTCTGAGAATATTGCCTCTATGTTTTCGATGAAGCTGGAAAAGTAAATTTCAAGTTAAAAAAATTGTTAGAATTTGTCGGAAATATCTTACAAAGAGAAACGAGATAACTACATGGGTGGATTATTGAGGAAATCTTACGATGCTATGAAATTTTTACATATTATTCAAATAGTTTTGTTCAAGCTTCAGCCTGCATAATTTTTAATTTTATGGATTGTATGGATTCAATGCATTTTTTTTCGAATACCTTTTCAGACGCTGTCAAAAATATGGCCAGACTGCAACAGGAAGCATTGCTGAACAGGCTGAGAGGAAAACTGAAGGTTTTGGAAGATTGATTTCTACAAATAACACAGTAAGGCTTTAAAATGTTTCCCCTTTTTGGTTTTCCAGGAATTTCAGGCTACGATTTTGGATGATGTTCAAAGTAAAGTTAGCTGTATGATTGATGAACTAACAAACGATATGCGACTCAATGGTGCGCATATAAATGAATTCAAAGGACTTGCTAATCATCAACAAGAGGTTTGGGCAAATCGTCTTAAAATTGAACAAAAGGATCAGAGTAAAAAGTTTTCCGATAAAATCTTTATCGCTAGAGACTCGGTTTGTACATGCTTATACCGAGAGCCGCATATTAAGACAATTTATCATACATTCGTGGTCATGTTGATGATGCTGGTTTTAAATACAACTGTTGTCGACTATGTGACAGAAGGACAGTACGTTATATTCATTTTATACTTTGCACCATACAATGTTTTTTTTTGTGTATTTAGGATAAATTTTGGTCAACATACGATCCAGGCAGGAATGGCAGGGTTTTGGCGAGGAATTGGAATATGGTGCGTGATGCAAGTGTCAGTCTTTGTAGTATATTACGGCATGAAAATTTGGGTCGATGTTCGGCAACAAGTGAAGAAATGTAAGTTTCTAACAATCAATGGATTGGCATTGTACGACTGTATTGAATGCACTTCATCCTTTCAGACGATCAATTTCGACAGCTATGGGACGCGACGTGTCTGATTCTGTTCGTGTCCTTCCAATTCTTCTTCATGACCGCATTTTCGTATGCAGCATTTCATCTGGATCTGGCTTTTGTGTGCGCGTCTTCCGTTCTGATGGAAATGACTCGATTCATTATGAAGACACATGCATTTGTTCGCACGAATGTCCCAAGGATCCTAGACGGAAAGTTGAAACAGGACTCAGAAGACAACTCTCCCCCTGCGCCGACTGGTTATCCCACAGTATCGCAATTCGTCTATTACTTATTTGCTCCGACTTTAATTTATCGTGATAAGTATCCCAGAACTAGCAGGATCAATTGGAAGTTCGCATTGTGCAGACTGCTCGAAGTAGTTGGCGTGATGTTTTTCATTGCCAATATCCACGAGCGCTATATTAGAACGCACTTTCAACACTTTGGCAAAGAACAAATTACTCTAGGAGATTTAGTTATGAAGCTGTTCGGTATGATCCTTCCTGGATTATTGATACTTTTCAATGTATTTTATTGTATTCTGCATGCATGGTTGAATTTCACCGCCGAGATGTTGCGGTTCGCAGACAGATTGTTCTACAAGGACTGGTGGACTGCCAGCAACTATGCTGCGTACTATCGCAATTGGAACTTAGTCGTGCATGATTGGCTTTATGAATTCATCTACAAAGACTTTTATAAATATGTGTTTCGGGGATCTAAATCAGCTTCTGCCATAATGGTTTTCATAATTTCAGCATTTATTCATGAATATATTTTGGGAGTAAGCTTCAAGTTCTTCGTGCCCGTCATGATCGCATTATTCGGAGGGTTAGGTGTTATTTTCTTTTTTCTCACAGGGAGATTTAATCAGACTGCTGGGAATATTTTCTTTTGGTGGTCTTTAAGTATAGGAAACGGTTTGATGATGAGCTTATACGCCATAGAGCATTATGCTCGACAGAACTGTCCATCGGATGACCATTCATGGTCAAGCTATTTCATACCCGTTTCGCTGAGATGTAATGGTATTAAATTATCCTTGATTAAGCATATAGCATAAGATAATTCTAAGAATATGTAAGAACTGTTATTGCTTCTTGAAATAAATTTTTAAATTCCCAAGTTAACATGAGAATATTCAGTTTACTTTAGAATTCTCGTCGAACGAATATCAGAAAAGCAAGAAAAAATAGTTAGAAAACAAAATTTAATTGTTTTCCTGATGGCAAATTTTATTTAACTTGTAAGTTTCCAGGAACGCTACCAACGTATTACGTAATCATTTCAGAAAGTTTTCGAGCGCACCAACTCTGTGAGCTACAGCTGTGAAATTAAGTTTTCTATCTACTAGTTCGAGTGAGTTGTTTGTTTATGTTAATGTGCAACTCTACTGATCGTGGCGCATTTTCTCCAGCGGTTTTCTAATACATTTGATAATTTGTAAAGTTCTTTGTTGTTCTGGTTTTTTGTTTTTGAAGATCCACAAAATAATTTTTAAATAATTCACTAAAGATAATTATTTATTATCTAAAAAAACGAGTCATTGATACATCCTTCAATTTAGCAATGATAAAATTACAACTTCCACTGACTAATTATTATTACTACTAACTAAAACTAAACTTAAACTTAACTAAAACTAAACTTAAACTAACTTATTACTACTAACTAACACTAACTATTATTGCATATTACGTCATTTATGCCTTAGCTATTTTCCGTTCAACGGTATTTCCCTGCTGGAAAATGTCTATTAAAATTCTTCTGAAAGGATATTCATAAATTTCAACAATATCTCCAATATAATATTTTTAACTGGAAGATTTTTCGAAAGTTTTAAATTCTTTAACTGACCATGCTTCCGTCAGATGAAACGAAATGGTCTCTACAGAAGTACGTGCTGGTTGAAATGTGAAGGAATCGTCATTTTTTAACAGCAACACACCAATAAATTATATAATTGATTGGATGTTTGATCTACGTCGTTGCCTTGGCATGGAGCTGTAGCAAATAATGCACTGAGACACTATTTAAATAGATACATTTGAATTACTTATCTTAGTGAACTATACATGACAGTTTCACGGAGTAAAATTATTTTACAGAAATAAGGGTGTCTGGAAGGAACAAACTTTTAAAAATTATAATACATTTTACTTTGAGGAAGATTTTTTTCGAAAAAGCTTCGACACTTACGAGAGAGTCTTTACAAGTTCGCGGAAAATAGGAAGTGAGAATAAAAATACAATATTATTTTTTGTTACTCTTATACAATCTTCATGCATAATATACAATTAGCTTATGCATACCTTTATAAAAGTATGACTTGTCGTTTTCGGAAAAATAAGCTGAAACTGTGTCATTCACTTCTTCATCACTGGAAAACTACTTCCCATGCCGTTCTTTTATATTCTTTTGGAACAGATAATGACCACTGGGAGCCAGATCAGAACTGTAGGTTATGCAGTGCAACCAATGCAACATTTTACTTGTAAATGGCCGCTTTAGCGCGAAAAGTAACGACAAAATGCAGTCTCACAGGAGCAGAATCGCTTGTTACATTGACATTTGTTTTTGTAAATAAAAATTTCCGGGCTGAAATAATATGTAACTTACCTTATTGCTTTAGCATTTCTGAAATTGGTTATGAATTATTTGTTTCAAACTTGGGAAAAGTTTGAATCGAATAGTTTCTAGAGATAACGAAATTATCAGTTTTTAATGCTACGGTTGCTGATAGTAGTGAGCGCTCTTTTTGTGAATAGAAAGATTTTTGCAGAACATTTTCGAAATTCCATGTGGTCTGATAAAATCTGGCTTGTAGCTGATTAATGAAAGGGTTCGTCTATTGCCTAAAAAGCATAAGCCAGTATCCACTTTTAGCTTTCTTTGTATGATGCTGTTGTTTACAAACGGGCTGTTCTGTGTTTGTATAGAAAGCCAAGGAGTTGCTCTATGCTCATCAAGTGCTCCAATCCCTGTGTGTTAGTGAAGTCAGCTAAGTGAGGCGTTTTTCGGCCAGACTTGGACAATCTAGAAGGAAGTGGTCTATAATTTCTTCTTTCTAGCAACAAGCTTACCAGCAGTCTTCCGATTGGACTGTTATTAATTTTTCGTGTTAAGCTGGAATGAAGCAAGTTCTCATATTATTCCATGTCCACATTAAATTGAAAAATGCCAAATACTGCCGAAATTTAATAGGTGTATAAATATGAAATGCGGATTTTCTTGAAATATGCATTTATTTGAATAACAGAACGAATGAATTCAATAATCAAAGTATCAGCCATCGTTAGCTACGACTTTTTCCCATATTTCTGTCAATTAATGGATTCCGTCCCAGTACCACTTCTCATTTTTTGAGGCTGACCACTCATCAAGCCAATTTTTAACTTTTTCGTAAGAATGGATGTGCTGTTCCGAAAGTCCGTGCTGCATCGATCGAAACAAGTAATAGTCAGAAGGAGCCAAGTCTGGTGAATACGGCGGGTGGGGCAGAACTTCCCAATTAATGTTTCCCAAGTAGTTCTTGACAGGTATTGCAAAATGCGGCCGAGCATTGTCACGTTGAAAAATGACTTTATCATGTCTTTGGTCAAATGTCTTTGGTTTGCCAGTAATAATCTCACCAGGTTTCAGCAGTTCGTAATACAAACGTCCCTTACTATCCCACCAAATACACAGCGAAGTCTTCTTTCCATGAATATTTCGAACTGGTTGTGATGTTGATGGCTGGCCTGGGTCTAACGATGATTTTTTCCGCTTGGGATTGTCGAAATAAATCCACTTTTCATCTCCAGTAACAATCCGATGCAAAAAACCTTTTCTTTTCTGTCTGGCAAGCAAAATTTCACAAATGGTTTTTCGCCTTTCGATGTTTCTTTCTTTCAATTGATACGGCACCCATTTTCCAGCTTTTTTTGGATCTTTCCAATGACTTTTAAACGTTATGAAATGGCTGCCTGAGTAATTTCCAACGCTTCTGCCAACTGTTTTTCAATTTGTGTGTTGTCTTCATCCAATAATGCTTGCAAGTCTGTCTCTTCGAATATTTTTTGTGGTTTTCCAGGGTCTTTGTTGCTGACATCGAAATCGCCACTTTTGAATCTTTTAAACCATCTTTCACAAGTGTCTTAGCTTGGGGCATGTTCACCATATGCTTCCACAAACAATCGATAAGTTTCTGCTGCCGTTTTCTTCAAATGAAAGAAGATTATTAGACTTCCCTGCAAAACCTTTTTCTGGCACTACGTGCCATTCGAATTTTTCTACCTCTACTACTATTTCTATTTCGGCTACTACTGCTATTACTACTCCTACTATTACTGCTACTACTAACCGCAAATGCTGTCCAATCTTATTATCGGCACAGGTAATATCTGCTAAGTTTAGATGTAAACTGCCCCTAAGTTTAGATGTGAAAATCATAACTACGGTCCAGTATTTTTCGGGCATAATTTCAGTGCAGTTATCAATTATGTCCTTTATTTATCCATTCCTTTGGCATTTATTAAAAATGTTTGGGTTGGTTGAATTGGATTGGTTCTTTTCAGTCTTTTCTGCACAAGATTGACAGGTCACGGTCTTCTAAGTGCGTGTTTTGCGGAAAGAAGTGGATGACGCCCGTCACATTCTTCTCTTGCAAAATATGGAGTAAGTAGCGGGGGGACTTTTTCAAAGGATTTGGAGACGTCTGCCCTGAAACCTAGGTAGGAGAAATGCTATGAACCGTTGATAAATGGAATCGCGTGTCGCAATATGCTCAGGCAGTGCTGACACTACAGGAAAGCTGTATTTGAGCGTCTGGAGGCGTCGGGGATGGAAGATCTCTTCTCTAGCTATTTCTTCCTCTCCCTTCCTTCCCGCTCGAGATGAGTTTCGCATGACCTGAAGGCGCTTCGTAGGAACCCGAGGTCTAGCCCGAAGTTATGTGTTAAACAGTTCTAGGCATCTACAGTGGGTTCAGTACAGGTATAATAGGGTTCAGTTCAGGGAAAAAGCTAGACCAGAAAGAACGGAGATACTGTTAACTTCAATAATGTTTCTCACGCAATGCTATGGAGCACCAGGTTATGTATTTTCAAAAAAAAATAATAAATATATAATTAAGAATAAATGAATTAAATATTGGGCCCCACGTTGGGCGCCATGTTATGTATTTTCAAAAAAAAATTAAAAATTATAGATAAATAATTCATAATGAATAAATAATAATCGAGCAACCGATCGGTCGCACCTGCAGCGAAAGAAAGGAACAAGTTTAAAGAGACAGGGTTATTTGAAAATACAAAGGCCGCATAATGGCGGCCGAAGGAAGTTACTTTTAACCGACTAGCTCACCGCGTTAGCGTAAGGGTTACGACATTATTTAAGCCCTGATCCTTTCATGTTACATACACACACACAAACACAGAGGAAAAAGCTTACTCCTTCATATAAGATTAAAATGAAAGGATCAAAAATCAAAAGATGTGAATTGTGCTGCGCTGATTCGGACCACCTGTCAATTGTGTTGCGCTGACTCTGAACACCTATGTATTGTGCTGCGCTGATTCTGACCACCTGTCAATTGTGTCGCGCTGACTCTAATCGTACTTCCTGTAGCATGAACCTCCACTTCAGCTGGTTTCGAGACTTCACTTGTTCTGCTGCGCTGCCTCTAGTCGTGCTTCCTGTAGCAGGAATCTGCACCTTAACTGGTTTCAGGATTCATCTGTTCGGCTGCGCTCCCTCGGATCGTGCTTCCTGTAGCACGAATCTGCGCCTCAGCTGGTTTCACGATTCACCGGTTCTTCTGCGCTACCTCTAATCATTTTTCCTGTATTGATTGATAGTCCTATTTAGTCTTATTGGTTGATTCTTCAATTAGTTGATACTTCTATTTAAACTCCGATTGATACTTTATTTATACTTCTTGATACTTGAATTGATTCCTCTATTGGTTATCTCATACCTCACAATTTCTATTCTATTTATACTGATACGTACACAGCAAACTAATGAATCATATCCATAGAAAAATTTATCACAAATTACTTCGAAGAAATTTATAGTTTTTTTTTTGTGACGGAATATTTTTTTTGAGATTTTTTTTTCCTTACATTTAATTTTACTGAGACTTTTTTTATTTATTTTTTTTTTTTTTGTTTGCTATCAATATTATTTAACTTAGTACGTAAAGCTAACTATAAATGTTTCTATTTTAATTTAATTCGTACTTCTATTTCATCTCGTATGATTTTTTTTAACTTAAAAATATTGGAACATATAAAAAACTTAACCAAAACAATTAATTGTCATATTCAAAATTCATTGTTATTATTTATTAATTTACTTGATGTCGTGTGTGTAATTTAATGTGTGTAATTCATTTACTATTTAAATGTTTGTTTGATGTCGCCTACACCTTGGAATACGTAACAACCATCTTGAATAAAGATTGTGCAGATTCTACTTCATCTCACAAATTCGCAATTTGAAGTTAATACGTCTTCCGTGACCTCAAAGTACTGGAGAGTATTCATTGTCAAATTTGTAACTTTGCTCCTTTTGGTCGTTAAGCTGGTCGCTTTGGGTGTAAGCTCGCTTAGTGCTAGGTGTTCAAAAATTAACAAATTCCCGTTTTCAGTTCCTTTCCAGTTCGTTTCGTTACTCTCTTTTTTCGGCCAGAATCACTTCGTTTGATGAGGACTTCCGGTTTCAATATTATAGATTCGCAATTTTGCAAATAATCTTATATGTACAAATAATCTTATATTTCTCTTTATATAATATAGAGAAATCTTCTTCATTTGTGTGATTTTACGACAGAGACCGTTGATTTCCAATACAACACGAAAGAAAAAACCAACATTTTTGACCAAAAATTTTGCGTTCACAAATCCGTCAGTTGATGACTTTGAAGTTTTAATTTTCATCAGGTCGTGGCCGCTATGATATACATCTTAGAAATAATTATTTGAAATAATTTCAAATGATCGGGTTTGTCGTAGCGCAGAAATCAGAAATCCCAAGTTTAACCCTTTGCGGACGAGTGTCGACAGATAGCTGACACTCCAATTGACCAATTATATGCATGCATCCTTAAGGAAGTCCTTAAGGACGACAGATGTACGCCAGTCGCAGCGCGAAAATTGGGCCGTTATATGCCGAAAAGCGTCCGCAACGGTAAAAAGGCTTGGGCGGCTATTTGCCGACACTCGTCCGCAAAGGGTTAATGTATTCATGAACGAAAATTTTGACAACTTAAGAGTGTTCCGCAAGGATTGGGCAAGGCTTAGTATTTTGATGTTTTTAGAATCAGAATTTATTGGTACATTCGCTGTTTAAATATCCTCCCGTAGCCGACAATTTGTACTTTGGTTTGTAATCTGGTATTATACCAATCTGAAGGCGGTTATGGCAGATTCGGCCCAATTAGATTTTCTTTGGAATTTCGAACTTCCAAGCATTTATGCGTTCGAAGATTTATACCAATAAATGGTGTGAATCTTGGGTATCGTTTCTTCTTAATCATACAAATTGCAGTCAATCAGTTAACTGATAGCACATCAGAATTCCTGATGAGCTGAAATTTGAAACGTATCCTGATTGAATTCCTTTCAACATAATTACAAATAATTTAGTCTTAAAAGCTCAGCTGCCGCGTTCCAACCCTGATGTGCACATAAAAGTAAATGAATAGCTTTCTCTTGTTCGACCGCGGTTCGAGTCTTTAACCAATGCAAACACATTCAACAAATTAGCCCTGATCAGCATATACATGAACCTAGTCGTTCTTAGCAAAGCTCATAAATGGTCTTTGTAACATCCGATGCCATTACGTCGTTAATTCGGATTTCATGTTATATTTTTTGACTGCTTTGCTCCTAAATTACAAGTGAGACATATTAAAATTTCAAATATATGCAAGTTAATACACATTTTGCTTTTTATTTAACCGTTGCAAAGCAGCAATTTTTTTATGCATAATATGGTATAAAGAAAATAGCCGGCACATCTTAGATGAGGAGGCTTGGAGGCTGCAACATAACTTAGAAATATGGTTGAACAAGCTGAATGTGATGGTGATGATGAAGTAGCATCACCAGATTAATTACTTTATTTCAATAAAAATCTGAAAATGCTTTCTTAAATCCATAATCATTATATGTTTTGAGAGCTGTTATAGGAAGGTTTGTGTGTGAAAAAATCGAATTGATTGTAAGCAGTAGTTTATGCTTGGCGCCCTTTTAATTATGGAAAACAATAAGCAGCATTTTCGTCATATTTTACTTTTTTTTAGATGAGGTGAGGAAAATTGTGCTGTTCAAGCCAGAAAGAAATCAACCGATGTGTGCGCAGAAAAAAGTGAAAGTAAATAAAGACAAGAAAGAAAACTGAGCAGTAAGATAACGTTAATAGAAAAAGAAGGAAAGTGCATAAAGAAGAAACGTGAATACAGTAAAGAATAAAGGATAAGAAAGAGAAGTGAGTAAAGTATAAAATATTGCAGAAGTAAGGAATAAAAAGGATGAAATTTGCAAAAGGATGAATAACGGACTCTTGCGGATGACGGAAAATTAAAGACCAGCTTTTCGGAACGTGAATGTTCATGTTTGACTGATTATCAATGTGACGGGACTGATTATCTTGACGGGACTAGAAAACACTTAGTTGAATATAAATTTGCGCGCTGTATTTTCACATCAAACGACGATGAATGGTTGCAAGGATGAGGGCAAATGCAAGGATGAGGGCTTATATTAATGTTCATCCACGCCCGTGCGGTCAGCTATCAGTGTAAAAGTAAAATCCTTCGGCCGCTACGCTAAGGCCCTTGTATTTTCTAATAATATCTGTCTTTCTAACCTTGTTCCTTTTTCACTGCAAGATGCGATCTATCCGTTGCCCCCTTTTATTTATCTGTTTATTATTTTTTTAGGGAGTAAAGCTTTCAATGTTTCCTCACAGTTGCACGGAAATGAGAAGGAATCACTTTCGCGAATAATAATACCAAATAAAACATTTGTTCGCAATAAAACATATTTTTGGGGTAACTTGTTTGAATCTGATATTTATTTTCATGCGACATCTAGGTTAATCGAAATATTTTTCCGTATTGATTCATTATATGAGCCGCTCAGTACACACATCGATTAACTCCACTTTTTGAAAAATCTTAAATTTAAGTGTCAAAGCAGTTGGTATAGTCATAACTTTTTATATTTATAATAACTTTCCTGACTAATAAAGATTAGCACCATTAATCGGTAAAATTTTTTGGGCAATTGAATAATAAGTAATTTATTTCAGAAGCCATTTTGATTAACTCCATACTCTAATGTAAATTGTTTCAGTAACGCTGTTAAGTCACAATTCTTTCGATCGCGCCCTTTTTCAATCGCGCCCTTTTCCAATCGCGCCCTTTTCCAATCGCGCCCTTTTCCAATCGCGCCCTTTTCAGTTCAGTGACAGCTATCAGCCATCTAATCTCTTCCTTGTGTTCACCAATATTACACGGACTACATATTTTCTTGGTTTTTTCAACATTACTCCCAGATTGTTTTTAAAGAAATAAATATTATACCGTTATATAAGATGAGTGAGACTAATAACAATGTGGGTGAGGAAAACAGAGATGATTCTTCAATACGATTTATCAACAGAAAGTCTGGTGCAAGAATACGTTTATCGTTTTCGTCGGATTCATCTGATTGCAACAGTACAAACACAATAAACACATTGATTGGGAAGAAAAGAAGTCGTAATCCTGATAAATGGACACGAAATTTACAAAAGCATAACAGAACAAAAGGTTTGGCGTACAGGAATAGGGGAGGAAATTTAATACCTGCAAAAACATTTGTCGATATACAATGCAGATGCCGTCAAAACTGCAACCAAAAAATTATTTCGGATGAGAGAGAGGCTGCCATGAAGGCGTTTCATAGTTTACATAGTCAACTTGACCAAAATATTTTCTTAAGAGGTTGTATCAAAGTTAACGAAATAAAAAGAAGGCGCCCCACGAATGAAACTAAAGAACGAAGACCACATTCTTTTACATATTACTTTCGAAAAGAGAGACTTGATATTCCCGTTTGCAAAAAATATTTTAGAGACACTTATCAGGTGAGTGACGGGCGGATATACGATTGTTGTTCTAAAGAACAAGTTACATCTTTGGTTGATCAGCGCAAAGGCCGTGTTGCAAGCAATAAAATAGATGATACAAATGTTATAAAATAAATAAAGTCATTTTCAGCCTACAGTAGTCGCTACACCCCATCTCATACAATTCAAATGTGACTATAATGAAAATACAGAATTTAAAGCCATTAATATAAGAAAATCAGTAGTAGGTAGACCGCAAAGTTTGAAAAATATAGATCAGCTTTTATTATATCCTAAAGGTAGAACTGTGACAAGGGAAAAATGGAGAGACATGATGGACCTGCTAAAATTCATTTCTCCTGTTAAACATGATTATTATAAAAACTTGACAACAAATCGAAATGACGAATCCTCACATACAGCTGATGAAGAAGACATTATTTATAATGTTGCTGAATTAACCCCAAAGAATAATGTTGCTAAAATAAAGCTCCTATGAATTTATCACTAAAAATATATTATAACAGAACTATCAACATTCATTTTTATGGAAAAGCTGTAATTAAAAATATATAACTAACTTTTTCTGTAATAAAAAACTTAAAAATTTAAAGACTGAATTTAACTTTATTACTTTTTTCAGTTGCCAAATAGATTAACTCCACCAGTCACATGAAAACTGTAACATTACTGACGATTATTTTTTGGCTATTCTTTCTTGGTAATTTTATATACCGTTAGATGAAGACTATATCTGTATTTATGCATTCTACATTATATATTTTAATTTATATTATAACAGGAATTTTAAAAAACAATATACATTACTTCATCGCATTTCTCAACTTTTTGTTTATGGAGTTAATCGATGTGTGCACTGAATGGCTCATATATTCAACCGAAATAAAAATGTTCATCGTTAACTTCCGACTTAAAGTATTTTGATTAATAAGCCGCGGTAGTCTTTCTGCATCTAGTGTTTCTAGTTTTAAGAATGTCTTGTTCAGTGTCTTATGTAGAAATTTATTAATCCTTATAAATTTTTTGAATTTATTTAATAGATTAAGTATTCCGGCTTAGGACAAATATCTTCGATTGCTCTTATTTTTCTGTGAGTTTCCTGCATTGGTAAGGATACATATAACAATTTCCATTCAAATTTTTTAAAATGTGCCTCAAACCCATCTATTAAGGGTCGCATTAGTTGCTTTCAAACAGTCAGTTAGACGGCTGAAGAGATTCCGTTGGTCTTGCATAGTGCAAAATTAGCTTTTCGTAAAACAGCATCAATACATTTTCTGATCGTACATTTGTTGATGATATTGATACGTGGACAGCTTATACAAATTTCTAGACTCCTTTCATTGATACGTATTGGAATGAAAGTATGGTTCCTCAGCACCTACTGCCGCACGTGTCTGTGCAAGGAACGGACATTTTTTTGTGCTTTGATCCAATGCTTCCATTTATTCAAATAATTTTTAGCTACCAATAACTTGACAAATGGCAAAGTTACATAAAGTAATGCATCATCTCCTTAGAAAAAGACTGTTCATTGCCATGTTCATTAAAGCCATGTGCGTTGGTGTGATGGCCCGAAATTTAAGAATTTAAAAGAATGGGCCTAGGAAAAGACTCCTGTGAAACTCCAGCGTTTATGTGATCGGAATTAATCCGATGGAATAGTGTTGCACTTCACTTTTAATCTCCATCCGGAAAGTTAGTGTGCGACGAGTGTTACTAACTTGATATTGAACTTAAATATCGGTATTTTATGGATAATTTCATCTTTACAGATAGATTAAAAGTCATTCTCTTGGGCAAAAGAGCATGTGAGTGTTGGAAACTTGGTTATTCGATTACCTCCGGAAAAAGCCATTGGTTAAAGCGTTTTGATAATACCCGTAACATGATTTGGGGAAGAAAATACGGAGTATGTAGCTCGCGCCCCAATAACTTTTCCATAAATTGATAGTCCAAATGATAAATAGATAAGCAGATATTTTTATTTGTACCTTTAAAATGGGAACACTTTTTAATGCTCCGTATGGTGTGCCAGTTGTCATGTGTTAATGGTTTTGTTCGAGAAATAGCATACTCCGAATACTCCGCATACTCCGTTCATTTTATGGCCAATATAATCTTTCATCAGAATAATTAATTCACTTAACGAGGATCATTTCCGCACCCCGTTTACTCTCACTTATACCACCATCCATCAAGATGTCGTACAGGGCGTAATGAGGTACCATACCATGAGTGCAGAAGAGCGTAGTGTTCATGAAGACCCAAGCGAGTCCATTCGGATTCGTGCTTAACAATTAACCGTTCAACCAATTTTCGTCCGCATTATGGAAGATTTTACGGAAGAATCGACTTCAAACGTGGTAAAGAACTTATTGTGAGGAAGTGATTAAATATTTGAGCATTTTCATGCAAATTTAAAGTCTGATATGCTCCGATAGAAGATACTTGGACTAAATCTACATTACGTATTCCAAAATCATTTTGTATCTGATGTGATGCCCCGAAATGGGTTGCAAATCTTATTGAATCTATATACTTCGCTGATAATAGCCAAATTAGTATATAGTCTGTACTAGTATTACCAAATTAGTAATATAGTCTGGAACTTCATCTAAAACCTCGGAAGTCGATGAAATCTAACGCGAGGAGAAAGCCTTCTGGTGGATTATATCATGTTACCTTTCTGAAGACGGAGTTCGACAGTGCCTTCCAGGCAAGGTAAACAAAAACGAGATTAAAGTTCAAAGCTTCCGATCCGCTATACTTATAAGTCAGAATTGTATACGAGGAAATCGTATCGAACGGTAGCTCCATCACTTGGCACGATTGTATGCCTTCAACTGAATGATGGATGATTCGGCCAAAATATAGCTCAAACAGCGGATAATTTTCATACTTCAATTGAATTGGCCAAAACCTGCTAGCAAAGGAAACAGACATTTAAGAGATTCTTAGAAAAAATAGGAGGGATTTGCTAAAATTCACGAAAAAGCTAATAAGAGGTGATTTTGTTGAGAGTTTGATTTTTGTCTTTTTTGGAAAAGTTGTAGCAACGGTGAGGGTATTGAATATGTGGAGGGAATTCTGCAACTGGTGATCAAATAGTTATTCACTTCAGTGCTCTGGAATGAAGGATTCGTTGGTATCATAAATTTGTATTCGAAATGTCGGTAAATACAGCAGTAGTCAACGCGTACAAGATCTATGCTAAGAGATGGCGCGAACAAAAAGTACGCAGCGAATTTATTTGACACAATCAACATTTTGTATTCATATATGTCACATACAAAAACAAGCGTGTTTGTTTTATCGTGTTGATCAACCATGTCCAATTTTATGCTCGAAAAAGGGCATTTGCGGCATGCATTGCTTTTCTTGTTTGCCCAAAAGAAAGAGGCTCTGGAAAGTCATTGTTTGCTGGCGAAACATATGGTGAACACGTTTCATCTATAAGGACATGTGCGACATCGTTTCGACAATTCAAAAGTGGTAATTTCAATACAAAAGGCAGTGAGCGCTCTGTCTGTAGACCACAACATGCGTAGAGGAGAATTTGCAAGAGTCATTGAACGGAATCGTTGTACTGAACGTTAATTCGTAGAAGCATTAAATGTGTCACAGGAAACGATCAGCGTTACGCTTTCCTTTTAACTGTATCAATGATTGCGGACTAAAAGACGAAAAAGTTTGCATTGAACTGCAAAAATTATTCGTCCGCTTCTTTTGTTGCTTACAATTAACAAGCTCTCTAGCTTCCGAAACTCTTCTTATTTGCCACTTATATGCATACATGGGATATTCTTATCGCTTTCTTTATGATGATTATATTCAACACTTTTTGGTGTTTACGCTTTTTATAGTCTATCTACAACGAGTTTTGTTTGCAATTATAGCGGGTTCTCAACTTTCACACATAATTGGTTCCTGAAAGTCAATGCGAATGTTGAATGCTCGAAAGTAGACGGGTTGACTCCAATAACCGTGTTTAAAGTATTTATTTATCAATGTGTACACATAATGAAGTTAAAGAAGCGTGTTAAGTGCTTTCCGGTGTTTCCTTTTATAAATTTGTCGAAAGTTAGTTGAATAGAACCCTTTTCTTTCTTTTCGTGATAAAGATTTCTACAAAACGCTATTTCTTTCTCAATTACCCTACGTATTGAGTTATTCGTCCTCCATTGGGATCACATTCGTCCATGAAGGTCAAAAATTTGCTAAGATGCGCGAAGGCTTCATTCATATTTTTGTCAAATATTGTCAAAGTCTTAACGTTTTTAATAGCTTCCTCTTCCTCACTTTCACTGTGTATTTCACTGTTACTCAATTATCGCTCAATTAAGTACTCATTCGACAGCGGTGCTGAGTGAGATTCAATCAACTGATTCACATCTTCTTTGTTAAAGTTTGTTGATATTTAGTTCATTCATTACGCTATTTCTTCAAAATTTATAAAATCACTCATCACTTCTAGGCATAATTGTTTCCAGGAACCTTTTATTTTCGACACTTTTATTTCAGCCCACGGGTCTCCAATATTGTTGATTACGTTCCATATATTAAAATTATTCCAACGGTCTCTTAATGTTGGTCTTTCAAAGCATCTTTATCTGAATCGGCCGATTCTCAAAGAAACTCAGAATTTTAAATATTATGTAAAGATTTTCTCACTTGAAATTTGTCAAACCAGCCATTACTTGCTGGAAATACCGTTTAAGAACTTTCATTGAATTTAGTCTTCCAATCATCGTACAAACTTTGGGCCTTAGCTTGAATAATTGAAATACTCACTATGCCATGACTTTTAGAAAATATCTTTGAAAATTTATTTCCACAATTTTGAACGTGTTCCTCAATTTGAGTCTTATTTTTCAATACTGAATAGATCGAAGATCTGTTTACACCGTACAAACGTCCGATTGAAGTAAAGATTCGCCGTTTTCGGAACGTTTAATTATTTCTATCTTTGTCTCGATTGTATGAAGTTTATGAGTGCTTAATTATTTTTGTTCGTATCAACACTGCAGTTCTCTGTTTCTGACTCATGTTTATCAATTTATGAGGATGACATATTTAAACTTTAAACAAATAAATCAGCATAGCACAAGACATTGACGCACGCCCTAACGCAACACTGAAACTATTTTGAACTCTTGATTCGAACAACATTGTAGTCTGATAGGTAGTCTGATGTCCTCTGAGAGAGGATATCCGAACAGAGAGTTACAAAGTTTAATTTTTTAAAATGTGTGAAATAGCGAATTGTGCGAAAGTAGAATGTGCGAGAGTCGAGGGCCTCCTGTACCAAAATACAATGTACAAATACTGTTGGATTAGGCGTTTGTTCGAAGTGTTGGCGCTTGTTTGCAATAACGCTATGCTGGATACCATGCCGGCTAAGAACTCACGCGAGGTTTTAACTCGCTCCAGGAACGGAAATTTTCATCTGTTTGGACTGGAGGACTTTTAATAAAAAATGTTGCACTTCGAAGAAAAGGTCTTTTCAGTAAAAATTTGAGTTCATTTTAACCGTCGCAAGATAGTAGAACCCTCTTAATAGAGTGGAGTGGATTGACCGCTATGTCTTGTACGAAATTCGCTTTTGGAAGCAACAAATCGTCACGACTCTTGATCATATAACAAGACTACTTACTATAGATCAGACGAATTGTCGCAATACAATTAAAAAGTATTCAATTTTCAGTTAAAAATAATATCAACTGAATGCTGGATTCTTGTCTGGATCCTGGATCCCTTCGACTTTTCCGACAGATGTTAATAGTAAAACCTTGATATACAATGGAGGATATCATATCATATTTAAGGGTATCATCATGAATATCTGCTTGTTGTGTTTCGAAACATGTTAGAGAGGGCGAAAATGAATGTAAGTAAGTGTTTCTTCTTTAACTATCAACGAATGTACAAACTCAGATTTACCTATCAAAATATGTAGTTTTCTGAACTTTGTCCCAAGTTATACTGATTAGAAGGCGATTTGTGTTTTATTTTTTAAATCTTATCTCATTATGTTTGGCTGCCGTATCACGGCAGATCATGACTACTGCGACTGATCCAGATACAACAGTTGAGCTTTCCCGGGCGATAAAGGTTGAAACTAAAGGCAAAGTGATGGCCGAAAACAAAAGATGGAAGTCAAAGATATCACAGTACTCTTTGAATTAGTCGTACAGAGGAGAGGAATATCGTGTGAGGGGACAACTAGTGTAACCGCACTAAACACCAGTTGACCGGAGTTATCTGGCCGGTAATATTCGCCCAGTAGGTTGGTGTACTTTTGATGAGCGATTGGAACAAAACAAGGACATTGGCTGCTGCTCCTCTGTGAAAATGGGAGCATTGGCTAAAATACTGAGAAGCAAGGAGCATAAGAACTGAAGACACTAAATTAAAATTGGAGAGAAAAACTTCCAGGAAAACATGCTATGATCAAAGAGCGACGGTCAATCCTGCGAATATTAGGAAACTGGCTACAAATTCAAAGGAAATTATCCCTTTAAGCTAATGTAAAATTATTCAACAGAAAGTGTGTTGAGTGAGCCTGACGAAGACGTCTCAAAAAGTTCGCAAACGAAGGTTAACCAAGGGAGGCAAAAGTTAACAAAAATAACCTAAATGAAAGAAAATAAACTTACCGGAAATAAGACACAGTAGCCTTCTGACAGATACAAAGGCAGACAGGCTCGCTTCTGGCAGTAAAAGATTGAGCAAGAAATACTAGCTTTAAATGGATATGGCGTTTTTATTGACGAGTTTTATTATTCTGATCAAATAAAATAATGAGAATGAAATGAGAGTGGAGTTTCTCATACAAATAAAATTCTTCTTATTGCAGTCAACACACCGCGTACACACCGATGACGACTCAACTTTGAACAGAAAATCCGAAAATAGTTCGGGTGAAAATGAAGATGAGCTAACCAACTCCGAATCTTTGGCGGTAGAGCAACAAATGCGAAATGATAATCTGTGGCATTCGAATGCAAGATTGAACGAATTTGTCGAACAACTACTAGTGAAAAACTCAACGTCCCTTCAATCATCACAAATCCATAACTTCACTCCAACAGCAAATCTAAACAGCAACCTGAATATGGTGGCAATCGCGCACAATACAACAACAGGACACACGCTCTTCAGCTGACGAGCAGCGGTCAAGCAGCAAGCAAAAGAAAGGTGAGCGAAAATCCCCCACAACCATTTTCGTTGGTGAATTAAATTTTATTATTTTCCAACGTAAGTTTTGGATCCTCTCCCAAAAAAAAAACCCGAGTAGAATTACTGCCGCGTCCACCCAAATGGCCTAAGCTCAAAAGGAGAATTCCAGCTACCCAAGAAAAAACTTTCGGAGACTAATCCTAACTTTTGCACCTTCACCCATTCCGGCGTAAAGCCTTCATCATTCATTCTCCGTGATCTCTACCAGTCACTCTCTCCGACCAATATCGTCATCAAAAGTCATGTAGCCGAGAAAATCCATTCTGTAAGGATACCTGAAGCTCCCCCCAAAAACACAGGTCAAACACATAACAACCTCCATAATGATTTCCACTAGTATGTCATCGCCTATCTTCCTTGGCATCTCAACGCAGTCATCTTTTGGAAAGAAAATTACCCGCCATTTTCAAACAAACATCTCTACATTGGCCATGCAGCCCTGTGTCTTCATTTCCAAATACAACGCCCTGTGTAACCTCTCAGAAAAGAAACTGATTATGCTCACCTTCTTTGCCACTCATAATAGAAAATTATCCACTCTACTTCAGACTAAGTTTACTTGTTTCTTGTCTTCATTGACGTGAGGTAAAAATACTGCTTAACAACATTGAACAGGTATTATGTTTCTCTGCGAAACAAAACTACACGCTAGACAACGTCTCTTTTTCAAAATTTTGCGCACTTAAAGTTTCACACTTGAAGGCCGCTGCCGGTCATAGCAGACTTCAACACCTATCACAAGCATTGGCGTCTTGGGAGAAGTAAACCGATGCACCTGCCGAATGAGCCAACGCATTTCGGTGTGACACTAGGAAACATCCTAGGCTTTAGAGTCTCATGCGAATTTTACTCCGTCATAGAAATAAATGTCCTTAACGAGCCCTCTTCAGATCATCGACAGGTGCAAGTCTTAGTAGAGGATGCAAGCATAGACGTACCCATAGAATCCTTTCCTACAACTTTTATTTATTGAATTATATTGAATTATATAGGAAAGAGAGCACAATACATGAACGCTGACCGAGAACGATGAGAATGCCTTCTGGAGGATGTCCAAATACTTCCGCATACGGAATAAGTTTTTTATGCCATCCATGCACGGCTTAAAGTATGAAAAACAGTATAAATTATGACATAATTTATAATTCATAATATATAGTTGCAAATATCTGGTGGGACGAGGACTTTAACGAAGAGGATTACATGATAAGAAAAGAAAAGAAGCTTATCAAAACTGAACTTCTGGTAGAGAACACGATACGCCCACTTGACGTACAAAAAACCAAAGATCTAATACAAAAGCTAATGACAACGAAAAGCACCCAGACCCGACACAGTGATCAACACAATGCTAAAATGGCTTCCAGGCAACATCATGACTACCCTGATGGACTTACAAAATTGTCCACTTACATACAATAGATTTTTCAAATCATAGAAATCGGCTGTCACAAAAGTAATACCCAAGCCTAGAAAAATCATGCCCTCCCTCACAATTGGAGACTCATGAGTCTTTCCTCCTTAAGCTCGAAATAACTGGAAAGGTATTACTCATCAGATTTAACGAATCTCTGATGAACAATATGGCTTCAGAGAACCATTCTCGACGGAACTCCACTTAGCAAGGGTTGGCCAGCACATAAGAAATGGATTAAACCGTAGTAAGTCAACAGATTTAGTATGTATGGTATATCAAAAGCCTTTGTAGTCGTCTGGCATGCAGGACTCGCCTTCAAAAGTATGGTTTATCCATTCCCCTATCACACATTCCCAATCACATCCAACTTCCTGAAAAGTCGGTGTTTAGAGTTAGGGTAGAAGGTTATCACAAGGATCACCAATTTTACCGATATTGTACAATCTGCACACAGTAGCCATAATTTTACCAAAAAATGTTTTAGTATTAATGTATGCAGACGATATCTGCTTACACTGTACCTCAACACAAGCGGAAGTCATCACCTTAAAACTGCAGTTCTCAGGCGCTATATTAGAAGAATACTTCCCAGATATTAGATATTACAAGAATAGCACAAGACATGTTCATTACCAAACGTACAGGACAACTCCCAACAGCTTTGCTAACGACACAAAATCGATAGACAACGACACAAAATCATGGAAAAGAACAGCCAAAAACCTAGGACTGACACTAAGACCACATCTGCAAAAAACGAGCCCATAGCCTACGAACCCTCTCTTCCTTACACCTTTTCTCAGTTCTAGCTGCCTAAACATAAGAATCAAAATGCTCATTTACATACAAATAATCCGACGGGCAATACTCTATGGTAGTATTGTTTTCCCTTACATGTAGCAAAACACCACAAAAAAACATTGCGATTTTTGTGGAATGGAGCCATACGGTGGATTTGTAGAATTTGATGGTACTTCGACTAGAAACTATTGAGCAATGTGTATGCGACAGAGCGCATTCGAACCTTATTCAGAACTATTCGACAAGATTCCTAACCGCACCATGGAAATCCTCAAAGTTCCGGCTAGCACACGTCGAAATATATACCCAAGCTTCGGATCGATCACACAACATAGAAATTACTAGACTTTTTGCTTAAGGCCCAGATACAATACTACGTGACGGCGATGCGAGAGAGCGTTCCGATTCTAGCTCGTCGTCGCGCAACGGATTCAATTTACAATGCACGCGATGCCAGGAAAATAATGTTCATAAGACAAATTGGTGACGTTTCAAATGAAATTTGATTAAAATTGTTTTTAATTTTTTTTTTAATTTGAATTTGGAATTTCCCTTCGTTTGGCAAATAATAGCCTCAACAAGGATGCACGAAATAACTCTCCTATTTGAAAAGTAATTAAGGCGTTTGAATTTCAAATTTCATTTCCGCGCCATAGAGCATGTGACAAACGTCACGCACCTCGTTGTGAGGAATTTGCGTTTTTCCGAATATTTCTCGCCTCCCATCGACGCATCGCAATCATTGTACGATGTCGTATACAAACGCATGTTGCGAAAACTGCTTGGCATTTACTGCGAGACCCTCGTCGGGCTCCCGCATCGCCGTCTCGCTGTATTGTATTTCGGCATTAAGTGTTATATACTCACAGGCAGGAATGGAGAAAGAATGCTCAATCGCACTAGCTCCACGCAACGTTTACTTAAAGCAGTAACCGAAAGACACACCCAAGATGGAACACCGCCAAAACGCGTGTTTCGGAAAACCAACAAGGAAACAGACGGGAAGTGACGGAACTTCGTTCGAGGGACTTAAAAAACAAGTTTTTCATCCATGTTGGACAGAGACGTGAATAAACCGAAACAAATACACTTCTCAATTCGTTGATTTTGCACGAAAATCCATTTCAGAGGAGTCGTATTCATATCCGTAGATACCGTAGATATTGTACGTAGAATTGTTGGTCAAACAACAAGAATTCTACTCGAACTGCGTTAAAGTTGAAGTACGAGTATAAATATTGAGAGTGCTTCGAATGACATGCAATTGGAAAAACTCAGCATATTCAGTTTCATTCGTTTTTACGATGCGTTACATGTAAATTTCGTGATATTTCAAAAAAATTGTTTTGAAAGCATTTACATTCATATTTCAAATTTCGAATTGATTGTGAATAATGATTGTAACAATGGAGACTTAAGACCCGATTATACATGGCAGATAAGATCAGTCATAAGTGAATTAATCTCGCTATAACAAGCATTTCGATATGTTTTTTCACGTGATTTTCATATGATGATTTACAATTTCAATAATAGTTTCTCTTATTTCAACGTATTCTAAAATGAAAATGGTGAAAACTGTTTTGACGGGATACATGCGGCATCATTCAAAAAACTTAAAAATGTCATCAAATAATATGACTCTGAGAATAATGTGACTCCGACTAGTGCAATCAGTGAGACCAATTTAAGCGAGTTCGTTTCGCCGAAGACGTTCGTTTTTGCGGATCCCGAGTACAGCTTGGACTCGAGAAAACTCCACTTCTAAAAGTGCATGTGCTTTTCTTCAAAAAACGACAGATTGCCATTATGAGCCAAGATCAGAACAAAGATTCGGCCACTGACACTAATTCAACATATTGTAGCAGTGCTGATGAACCTTTCATGGAGCTAAGGACAAAAATGGATTTGCTGTAGCAATTATTTGTAGCCGCTCACTTGATCAGCCAGGACCAGACGCCCGGGAATACACAAAAGAATAGTTACGAAGTTGCAAGAACGGCTGTTAAAGTCTCAACCTTCATGCCCAGTGCTCCTGGGCTATCGTGTTTTCAGATCGAAGCCCGGTGTCGCACATCTGGTGTATCAGCTGATCAGACGAAGTATGATACAGTTTTCGCTTCGCTGGACGTGAAATTAGTAAGAAGTAATTGCACACATAATACGAGCTCCACCAGCATCAGGAAAATATGAGACACTGAAGCACCGAATTATCTCCGAATCTTCTGATTCCAGTTTATAAAAGCTATGAGGATTGCTACAGCGAATCGAACTTGGTGACTCCAAACAATCATCTCTGCTGAGAAAAATTAGGGATCTGGCCGGTCAGTGCATGAGCGACTAAAAAGTCGAGTTTCTGTGGCTCTCTCCCTGAATCGATTCGACCGATGTTGGCTCGACGTCGAATTATTAAGCACAGCCGAGACAGCCGACCAGATTCTGAAGTTGGGTAAATTTGAAACAGCGTCCAGTTTCGCTGATGTTTCTTGTCAAATTGTGAACTGAACAAGAGAATTGAATATTTCTCCGCGGACGACAGACGTGGACGTCAATGCCTACACAGTCGGGATCGTACTTCTAGTCGAGGCAGTTCCAAATCCTGAGGCACATCAATAGGTACTTACATAAAAAGCATGATTTGTGCTGGTATCATTACCGATTTGGCAACCGAGCAAAGAAGTGTGAAGAAGGTTGTAAATACAAGAAAGGCGAGCAAAAAAACTTGCAGAAACACACTAGTTGGCGGCAGACGAGGCGTCAATGAATCTAAGCCGTTTCTTTATTCACGAGAAGCAATTCAGTCTTCATTACCTGATTCATACGATCTGATCTAACACTAATTCCACCCAAACCTAGTAAGAAAAACAATCTACCTGCAGCTCTCAATCTCTTCGCTGTGAATGGGTCAGTCTAAAATGGGTCATTAGTCGATTTAAAAAACAAAAAAATCGTCGACAGCAAAACTCAACTGAAATCTCTGGAATGATGCAATCGGTCAATGTGTCTGAAGTGAATATAACTTCCTTAATTGTCGATTCTAACTATATAAATTTATATAGTTACACCAAAACCAAAAGTTTTCACCAAAAGAGAAAATTGATTATCTGACCAAAATGTGCATTTGCAAACGCTTGAGTGACCAACACTAGTTCACTAATGGACTGGCCCATTATATTTGGCCCACAAGAAGAGTGGAGATTGGCGTTCTTGTGGCGATTACAGACGTCTCAACGCACTTGGTCGCACAACGCAATCAATTTGATTTGAGCGTACCATCAGATCCCTATTGTCAAAACGACATCGAAAAGACTGCGATTATAACACCCTTTGGATTGTTTGAAATCCCTGTGATGCAATTTGGTTTACAAAATGCCAGCCAAACATTTCAACGATTTATTGATCAAGTGTTTTTACTTATCCGACGACATCAGAATCGCATCAAAGAAGTACGCTGAGCACCAAGCACACATGCATACAGTTTCAAAGGGTCATCTCATCAACAAAGATGGCATCAAAACACTTCCAGAAAAAGTAATGGACATTAAAAATGTCCCTTAGCCAGTCGTTACCTCAGAACTCCGACGTTTTCTTGCATCAATCAATTTTTATCGCCGTTGCATTCCCAATGCTGTCATTGCACAAGGCGTTTTGCAAAAACTGATGAAAGGCAACAAAAAGAATGACAAATTTGATGTGGCCTTGACAGATGAAGCTTTGATCGCTTTTGAAAAGTGCAAAGAGAAACTAGCCAACTCAGCTCTGATCGAATTCGTCCGTTCATTACCAAGGATATGCGACAAGCAGCTTTCGATTTTATTAGTTGCCTTTCTCATCCCAGAATTTCGACTACTGTTAAAATGATGGCCGATCGTTTTGTCTGGCCTTCAATCAAGAAGGATTGTGGAGAGTTGACCGAACCTTGTCTTGCTTGTCAACGAGCCGAAATGCAACGCCACAACAAGCCGCCTTTCACAAAATTCCTTGTTCCTGGCAAGCAATTTAGTCACATCAACATTGACATTGTTGGACCATTACCTCCATCGCAAGACTTTTGTTATTTGTTGACCTGCTGTGACAAATTCACTCGGTGGCTCGAGCTAATTCCTATTACAGACATAACGGCCGAAACAGTCGCCCGTGGTCTCGTCAATGGTTGGATTTCTCGTTTTGGTGTCCCTCGTCACATTAAAACTGACCAGGGAAGATAACTCGAGTCTTCTTTATTCAATGAGCTGACCGAAATGCTCGGAATCAAGCACCTTCGTACCACATCCTAAATCCAAAGTAATGGATTGATTGAATGCAAGCACACTAAAAATTGGATCGATTTGTTAACCACTATTCTCTTGGCTTATCGCTCGGCATTTAAAGAAGATATCAAAGCCATATCAGCTAAGCTTGTCTACGGACCATCACTCAGACTTCCTGGAGAGTTTTTCGAGGACAAGCCGGCGAACATCAGAACGAGTTTATCATTAAGCTGAAGGGAACTAAACGATGCAGTATTGCCACCTTTGACTCCACTTTACGACGGACCATTTAAAGTAACTCGTCGAGAAAATCCACCTGCATAATAAACGAAAAGAGATTTTAGTTCTCAAGGCTCAAGGCAGAATGCATGACGAACGATCCAAGAAGCCCCTAAAACAAAAAGAACTGTAAGATTTCAACTCAACCTTCCACGTTACGTCCCACAACGTTCTGGACGTCAGATTAAACCGTCAGGAGGCGTGAATTGCTGGATGTCAGTCATAAATCCACAAAGTAATCATTCGAATTTCTACAAATAAAATTTTGATTTGATAGATTTGATATGAGTTAAAAGAATGAAAAATAGAAACAGGCTGAATTATCTATGACGTGCTTTAATTTTTTTGAGTGTAATAAATATTATAATGTACAATTAGATGTTTGCAACAAGAATGAAAGTAATAAAGGTGTATATTTAATATTTAATGCTGCTTGTCAGAGCCGTAATTCAATCGAAACAAATCAAATATCGTACAATTTACTTCAAAGTTTAGCAAAGTTATCTCTTAGTATAGCACAGTTGGGTTCGGAGACTATTTCGTCTTTTCTGTTAGTATTGATTTTGCTTCATTGCTTACTCTTTCCTCATCTGATAACATAAAACTAAACTTTAACTAAATAAAACTAAATAAAACTAAATAAAATGATCAAAAATGAAAAATCCATAGAAAAGGTTCCACGTGCTATTTTTTGCAAGTAATGTTGGATTTGCGGATTTCCCTGTCTCAGATGAAATCCGGCAAGGATGGGGGTTGTTCTTGATGTCACGGAACTTTATAAAGTAGCCCCTCCTACATAATTTTGACGGCAGGTTTGCGGTCACTCTCCTGTTGAAACAACCAGAAACAACGTAGTATAAATTTCTCAGTGCTTGGTTCAGAATTTTTCTGCAAAATTTTAGGTAAATCTTCGTTTTTAATCAAATCTGCAAGAAATACCACACAGCAAGCTTCTGAGGCTTTGAGCTTCAAAGATTGCATTCAAGATTGCCCTTGCATTTTTATTTAGCTGATTTTTTCCCTGCGAAATGTAATTATAGTTCCTTCAAAATCGCGTGGTTTCCGTTCTTTTAGAATTTCAAATGTACTCCCATCCGAGATTAACACGCTTGCTTAAAAGGAGAAATTTTTTTTTTACGTGCCAGAATACTTTTTTTGTTGATATTGGATAGTAGTGGCTTCCTCCACGGAACTCTGCCAAGAAAAAAACCCGTAACAAAGAGTGATCTGTGAACTGGAGAGCACTTAAGTCTTGTGTTTTGAATTGACTCAGTTATCTAGATCGCGGTCTAGCGATACTTTCGCTTCGATGATTTTCCTACCTAGTCAATGACCCCTTATTAAAACTCAACTCCTACGAAATTTTCATGGCAGAAACTGAATTGAAGGATTTACTCCTCAAAACCAATATAATGGGATGGATGTGTACTTAAAAAGCACCGTGCAAATAGAGGAGCTTTGTTCCAACCAACATGCATACCTTCCAGGGCAGTCAACAGAAACGGTGCTACACGAAGTCGTAAGCGAAATAAAGATTACACTTTGGCGGCCTTCATTGATATCGAGGGAGCCTTCAATAATGTAAAACTGAGAGACAGTAGCAGCCATTCAAACATATGCAATAGACCCATATCTAACTAAATGCATGACGGAACTACTAGCTAAAAGGAAGATTACAGTGGAGGAAAACGGCGTAACCTTGAATAAATAGACTAACAGGGTTACAAATAAAAGCGGGATAGTATCACCACTTGCCTGGGTACTCACAGTTAACCAAATAGTGGAAGACCTCAACGGGAAGGTCTTCGATAGCGTACGCTGGCAATATCGTTATGCTGACAAGTGGAAAGTTCCCGGAAACCATGTCGGAATTGATGCAGACCGCACTCTCACATCTTTTCGAGTGGGCGAAGCTAAACGGACTATGCATCAATGCCGAAAAAACGGAGCTTATGCTTTACACAAAGCGCCGTAAACCGGAGAAAATTTCACCCTCGACCGTTGACGGAAAACATACAAGTTTAGTAAACAAGGTGAAATACTGAGGAGTAACCTTGGATAGTAAGCTAACTTGCACTCCGCACATAGAAGTCAGACGGAGAGATACAGCGGCACTTTTCACAATGAAAGGACTACAGGGGAAAACCTGGGGAATAAAACCCAAAATTGCCCACTGGAATTACATAACAGTAGTGTGGCCAATAACCACTTACGGGGCATTCGTTTGATGGAAGGCATAACAAAAGAAAACCATTGCAATGACCTAGAGGAGAGCCAGCGAATGGCCTGCCTTGGCATCACAGGTGCCATTAGGACTACGCCAACTGCTGCAATGGAGATAATGCTTAATCTCATGCCACTCGACAAATTTATAATCAGAGAGGCACCACTTGCAAGCATCAGATTAAAATCCACATATGGGTTGTCTAACCATCCACAAACAGGGCACATTTGCATTTTGGAAATAATTGAGAGAATGGCTCCGTCAAGTAAACGGGAGTTGGTGGATTCCAACCGATAGTGGACACGACGATTCCATACAAGATCAGCATTCCGACCTGAGAAGCGTGGGAAACGGTGCAGGATTTCACATCTGGAAGTAAAATTATTATCTACACCGATGGTTCCAAAACGGATAAGGGAAGCGGCGCCGGAATCTTTTTTCCATATCACCCGCAACTCAACCGAAGTTATAAACTGAAGAGCCATACCACAGATTTCCAGTTGGAAGTCTTTGCAATAAAAGCGGCAACAAATAAATTTAATGGAAGAATACAAATACTTTCGGACAGTAAGTCGGCACTGCAGGCGCTTGCCTCTAATCGCGTAGTTTTTAATTTAAGTGCTACTAGCAACGGTAAAAAGGGAACTAGACGAAATCCTATGCAAAGAGACAGATACAGTTTGGAATGACAGGAATGACTCCAGGATAAGCCGAGCTCTTTGGCCTCACCCTAATAAATCGAGGACAAAACAACTCCTAGGGAAAAAATGGAAATTGCGTTAGAACATTGGTGGCAGTATTAACGGGCCACATTCTTCTAGGTCAACACACCAAACGAATAGAAATCCAAACGGATGACACCTGGCGAGCTTGCGGCGAGGAGGAAGTAAGTACAGAACACTTCCTCCTAGCTTGCCCGAGTCTGGCCAACAAACGCGTTATTTGTCTGAAATTTACTGGCGTAATAGAATTGGAACAGTTGGTGACCACAGAACTGGGGGAACTCCTTGGCTTCTGTAGGACGACAGGATGGACCATCTGTAAACATATGGGGAGCTAAGGGCCGATTCTGGCCTATGCTATTTTCCAGCAAGTGGACTCCAGTACAAATAATAATAATAATAATAATAATAATAATAATATGTAACTTACCAATTACAGCGTATAATTAGCAAATCAAAAACACTTTCAATCATTTAATATAAAAATAATATAATATTTACATTTTTAGAAAGACGGTAAGAGCTCAAGCTGGTTTCAAACACGCATCCCTGCCGCTTTTCGTCAGGTGCCAACTCACAGACCGGGACGCATCGATTGGCACTACCAGCTTAGGTGGATGTCGACTGGTTATTTACTAGCTATGAATATTGCTCTACAGCTTTGAACTTCTCCTATATTCCAAATTGCCTTTGGTCTGGCTTTATCAATTTCAGTAGTTTTATTTAGATCAATTTTTCCATTTTTTTATCTACATAAAAAAAAATTGATCTACATAAAACTTCTGAAATAATATTTACGTTTTCCGTATTCCTCGGCTACCTTCGGTTTTAAATTTGAGAGTGGAGTTAAAATTACAGTTAGAAAAGCATTTTCTGTAAAGGAATGGTCACTCATACCAGTTTAATGATCAAATAGCTGGCTGAATCATGAGAAATTCTTTCAATCGAATTCTTCAATAGTTTCAAAACAAAATATGCTGAGTAACTAAATAAGAGGCAGTTTAAAATTTGAAATAAATAATAGAAAACAATAACTTTGATGTTAAATGTTTACAGTATCTTTTTGGCAGATGTCCAGCAACTGCTGAGTATATAAGCCTCTGCAGTGCTACGCCACACAGTGCCAGGGGTGGGCTCCAAATTCTGGAAAGGTCTTTAAATCAAATTTTAAACAAGATTAGAAATATGCTGTGTGGCGAAGTAAGATGCAGTTTAAAGTTTTGGGTCGCGTACATACAAATACAAAACAGATTGGATTTATTTACAAATTTTTATTTAAATTGTAGGGGCAAAATAAAAATGACACCTTACTTTGTGCGTCAAATATAGATGTTAAGATCAACACTCGAGTCAAATAGAGTCTTGACGCAGTAATAAAATTTGCAAAATTCTTTCCAAGAACATACACTTTCAAGTTCTAAGCCCACTGAAATCCATAAAGTTTGAAATTTGAAAAACTTTCCGCTTTCTGTTACTTACCACCGCATGAGTTCTACTTTGACAGCTGTGGCGGAACTGAGTAGAGCGTACGAAATAAATATATTCCGTTTTTTACTGTTGCGTGTAACCAAGAGCAGAATTTTAAAGGTTGTCATTTTATCGTGTACGTACAGTAATAGTACGTAATATAATCATCTGTAAATATCAAAGAACGTAATAAAATCATCAGTAAATATGTTCTTATAGTATGTCTTATAGTTTTCTAGTCAATAAACCCTTCTTAGAGTTTTTGCTTTTACGAGGAACCTGCGCCTTATTTGTGGGTGATTTTTCTCACTAGAATCTTAATTTAACTTTATTGATGAAAATGGTAGAAAGAATTATTCTTTTTTAGAAAGAATAATTCTTTCTGCTATGAGAATGATAAGGTATGCTCGCTCATGCAAAAAGCGCTCCAAGTGACACCACTCCAATCAAAGTTTGCGGCACTCTAAGTTTCTCAACGGATTTGGATGATATTGAAAACTTTGTATTTTTGATTCATTCACTCATTCATCCTCACAAAAAGTTTTGCCAATCGGAGTATAAATACGAATATTTTATCTACTGAATATCGAAGAAATAATGGCAGAGCAAACGTGGACGACCACACATAAAGAATTTCTTTAAACCGTGATTCGTTGTGAAATATATATACACATGAGATTTATACCGTTATTGGGGAGGATTTGAAATTGAAGTTGACTTTAATGAAAGTAAAAAATAACGAAAGCTTTAAATTATTTTCTTTTATCCAACGAATTGGATATTAGTCGACAACCTTTGACTCCGCCATCTTTTGCAGACATTTGAGAACACCGTCGTTTTTATCTTCAAGATTAAGTCTAAAGAGCTAGCAATATCAAAATCAATATGACTTTATAAGGGCTCAATTTGATATATCATTTTCCTTTGTAATACTACGTTTGCATCTACAGTAATTGCAAATTTCTTTGAAGAGATTTGAATGGAAATACTTTCGAATTTCCTTTACGAAATCTTGGATTTGCTGTAGGTGGAAACGTAAATCTGGCAATCTGGCAAACAGCAAATCTGGTAAACAGCAATCTGGCAAGTCTAAAACGGCGCATTCACAAATAGGATGACCATCAGTACATATTTAGCAGTACAATAAACAAGTTAAACATTTGCCAGAAGGGCTTTATAAACAACCTACGGAGCAAAACAATTCTTGTGGTGACATTAATGAATGACATCAATCAATGACATCAATCAATGACTTACAAACTTGGTCCAAACAAATCAGAAGAATTAGGAGAAAAAACTAGAAGAAAGCTCAATAAATTAAAGGCTGAAAATGAAAATCACTTCCTGCATATTTATGAAAATATCTCACCGATGGTAAAGTAAAGAAATTTTGCAAAGAAAGTGATCAAAGTGTCGAATCTTGCTCCAGTGCACAAAATATTGGTGTTGGTGACTACAAATGTTGGTGAAAAGTTTGCTATATGTGATATCTATGAAAATTTCGGCGTAAATAATACTGAAAAACTTTGAAAAAGATGATAAAATTACTGATGAGGATCCTGCTGTAAAGGAACTTGTATCAAATGTATCTAGCTTTGATTTCTTTTCATCCAATGACATTCCATATTTGCCAATACCTGTTCCAGAGCATATGAGAATTTAAACCATGCAAAAGGGTAGCTGAAGCATACCAGAATAAAAGGGGGCCCATTGAAGCTATGGATAGACCAGGTGAACACACTAAGGGAACACATCGTTGTTTAACTTCATCATGGTTTTACTCACATTTAAAAGAGACTAAATATTTAAGGAAATGGTGAAAATAATGTTAATAAATTTGTTTCCGGCTTCTCTCAGTGTTGAGATCATCGCTTGGACATCTATCGAATTTAGAAAAATGGAAAACATTTACTATGGCGCTGAAACTTATCAAAACAATTGATCGAGATAATTTGAAGACTATAAACGAGTAAATCAAAAAATGGAGAAGTATTTTACATAGCCTTTTTGATATAACTTGGTTTTTTAGCCCAGCAAAACCTTCAGAAAAAAGAGGAAATTTTTTCGAATTGGTTCAACTGATAGCGACATATGTTCCAGTGCTGAAAGATCATTGTTTAAAACTTAATGAGTCCGCTGGTGGATCAAAAAGAGTATCTTCGTACTTATCAAAAGGGATACAAACTGAATTTATTTCTTGTTTGGGCGAACATGATAAGCACAAAATAATTGCAGATATTGAAAAGGCCCAGTATTACGGGATCATTCTTGACAGCTCTCCCGATGAAAGTAAAACCGATCAAATGAGACAAATCATTAAAGATGTACACGTAAAAGATGACAATGTGGAAATTAGAGAATCTTGTCTTGGTTTTTTTGTGATGTCTGGGAAAACGGCAGAGGATACGTCGAAAGATATTCAGCTCAAGCTCGCAAAAGGTAGCCTTGATATTGCGTTGTGCAGAGCTCAAGGTTATTAGAATGCGGCGTCAACGCCAGGGATATACGGAGGATTGAAACAAAAAATCCGGGAAGCCAATCCAAAGGTTCTATTCAGTCCCTGTGACAATCATTCTTTGAATCTATGTGGAGTGCATGCATTCTCATGTGTTCCTTCCAGTGTCACATGTTTTGGAACAGTAGATAGACTATACACATTTTTCTCATCAAAGTCACAGGGATGGGAACTACTCAAGGAGGAAACAGGTAAACGCTTAAAACGTTTATCTGACACTCGTTAGAGGGCTCATTACGAATACGGTAATGTCGTAACAGAAAACTTGTACATGATTGTGAGTGTTTTAGAATATACGCAAGATCCCTCAAAAGACAACTAAGATACTAGATCAGCAATAAGCTTACTTTTGCCAGCTATTTGTGATTTTACCTTTAACTTATAGTAAATTTTGGCATACAATACTGGTAGAAGTAAAATTAGTTCAACGATATTTACAGTCTCCAAAAATAACTTTGGATAAAGGACTCACTAAAATAAAAGCTCTGAATGACTTTTTAGTGACAGAACGATGACTGATTGTAGACAATGCTGTTACATTGGGCATAGCGAAATGCAATAATAAGGAGATTGACATCAAGCGAAGAGGAAGAAGGAGGGTAAAGGAACCATTGCCGGGTGAACTGGCTCACGTTGCTGGGCTATCAATGCAAGAGGAAGTACGTCGATCAATGTTCGAATATATAGACCGATTTATAAAAGAGTCATCATAACGATACATGACCATGAAAGATATTTATAGAATTTTTCAAATCGTCGAAACAAAATTTATGTAGGAAGCCGCTGATGATGCTCTGGCGATAGCAGTGGATAATCTGATTAAAAATCACGACGAGTTTGATAAGAAGAAGGTTCTGCAAGAAATAAAGCTTTATCGTAGGCATCTACTTGCCACCGACACAAGAGTGGACAATGCTGCCAACTGGACTGCCCAAAAAATATTCCAATTCCAATTCAGTAAAATGGGACTTCACCGAATTATTACCCAGTATATCAATTATACTTCAATACTTCTTGACCATTTGCGCCTTTGTTGCATCATGCGAAAGAAGTTTTTCCAAGCTTAAACTCAAAAGAACTTACCTTCGATCCACGATGAACCAAGAGCGACTGGTCAATCTTTCTATGGTATCAATTGAAAGGAAAGTTTCCAAGGAAATAGATTTCACTATATATATATATATATATATATATATATATATATATATATGTATATATGTATATATATATATACATATATATATATAGTTCCTTTTCAACGAAATACGCTGGTAAAAAAACACCAACTTTTTAGGAGGGTGGCTTTACTTAGATTGTCCTTTTCGGGCCTCCGATTGACAGTTCCACCACTGATCTAGTTTGAACATTTTCCGTTCTGTTTGCTTTGATTACGCTCAAGGACAATACGCATGGTACATTTACACTATAGTAATTCCTAATTTAACAATCCAAATAAAAATTCACTTATTTCATTCAAGTATCGTTAGATCGATACGTACGCTCTGACAGATGCTTGCAAAGTAGCGAGGACTGCTCGCAGAGAGGAAAAATCTCGCGCAAAGAATATGACAAACTACATTTACTGCCCCGACATTGCCGATTCACATAATTAAAACACATACATGCATATTAAACATTAAAACACATACATACAAAACATAATGTGCACTTTTGGAACTGGCTTGCACAATAAATAAAAATAAATTCCAACTATTTTCCTGAAATTTAATCAAGTTGAAATAAACAAATAAAGCTGCATACCGAACTACGGATAGAAGAATAAAAAGGAAATCTATATGTTGTATGAAAGTTTTTATAGCCTTAAAACGATCATTTTCCGAACACAAATCGCTGAATTAAATCGGAATAGTGCAAATCGCACAAATTTTTTTTGTGTTGAAAATTGTTTTTTTTTTCATTTTTTCATCAAAAAGTTTGCCAGTTGAACAAAAGTGTTCAAAAAAGTTCAAAGTTATATCTTTGGTTTCAGTGTATCTTTTGTATAGTTTTACGTTTTATAGTTTTTTTAAGCATACTCACGCGTGAACGGCTCCAATATAAGTATCGCACCGTCTCCGTCCCGGTAAAACCTTGGCAGGCCTCGGAGTACGTTCGAAACTCGCACCATTGAGTTGGTGGTGTATGTTCGGTTGAGCCAAACTCGCGATTAGCGCTGGTCTGGCCATAGCGTAACAACAAACAGCGATAACACTCCGACCATGAGTGTTAGTTAAAATATTTATTTTTTGCTCGTTTTGTTTACAAGCACAATGTAAACAGATAGACAAAATAGAGAAAAATACACATTTTTAGGAACACCAATGCAATTCTCCAGAATTTTTTGAATACCGTTAGATCGGTCGTTTGTTCGGAGTGTTAGCGCTGTTTGTTGTTACGCTATGGTCTGGCTTTAAGCACCTGTCCTCATAAAGGCTGGTGCCAACCCTTACATGGCCTCTCTGCTTTGCACAGACACCCATGGGACCATTTAGGCGACTACACATACGATTGGAGATTGCGGCTCCAAGGGGGGCCCCTTTTTGCATGATGCCTTACATATTAATATCGGCTGAAACAAATTCAAACACATCGAGCAAACTACCAAACCCAGATGACAAACGGACGAATGAACACAAAAAGGTAGAGAACCTCTACCAACCAGAAATACTGGTGGCATTCGGACGCAGCAACAAAACAACACGCACGCCGAAACGTATCGTAAAACAAGGGGAAAAGTATGAACAACAAATGCCTGGGAAACACACGGAGGGAGAAACCACCGATGATATTCAAATCATGATTCGGCGCGTTGCTGCCACTAATACTGCTTCTGATGCCATCAGAGCTCTAGATCCTGACGCAAACAAAAAAGCCTGTCTCAAAACGAGGTGCAGCACAATCTCATTGTATTGGATCGTCACGAAGAAGAACGCCTCATGCATAAGGCAGGTAACATAGGTCAAAAGATCAAAGCTTCTTGCAATATCCAGAAAAACATAAACAAGGATATTAGGGACGGTATTTTAGAGCTGGAAGAGCTCTTAGACCGAATCGGGCACTACAGAAGCAAATGGCTTAAAGCAGAAAATCCCGCACATAGCGCTACCAAACGAGTTGCCAGTAGCCCAATCCAAGGGGACCGAGACAAAAGGAGAAAGGACGAAGTAGCGAACAGACAGGTTACGCCAAATGATGGATCCAGGTGGTGACAAGCAAGGTAAGCAAAAAAGCGTCCAGAAGGTTCTTCCTCGAAAAAGTCACCGATGATAAGTTCCTCCCTGGGGAAAAAGGCAAAGAAACAAGAACCACGAAGTAAGCCACGCCGCAAAACCCTAAGGCATGCATTACTAGTCAAACCGACAGATGGGAAAGCTTACGCAGACGTTTTGCGGAAATCAAGGGAGCTGTTTCCATTTTTCACGAAGATGGAATTGGAGAAAGCAGTCTTGTCTATGAAGGCTGCTTGCTGGACGCACAGTAGATCATACGCAGCTCAGACTCAATACGTTAATGCGGAGGGTAATGGACTGGATGACCGCTCACGGACTCGAGCTGGCACTGGAAAAGACCGAAGTGGTCATCCTAACGAAGAAGAGAATCCCCAGAATACGGCGTATCAGTATAGGGGACGAGCTGGTTGAATCAAAACCAGCAGTAAACTAACTGGGCGTCCTGATAGACTCGAAGATGAGTTTTTCCCAACAAATCAGAGCAGCAGCTGACAAGACTGCAGTGCGTGTGACGGCACTCACCCGATTAATGGCCAACATAGGGGGGCTCACCACATCAAGGAGACGACTCTTGATGAGCGTTGTGCAGTCGCTTCTACTCTACGGATCAGAACTTTGGGGCGACGCTCTCAGCAAGGAGCTACACCAGAAGCGGTTGGCACAGGTGCAGAGACAAGAAACATTGCGTATCGCATGCGCATACCAAACGGTCTCCGGGGCGGCAGTGCTGGTAATCGCAGGGGTGATACCCATCACCCTCCTTGCGAGAGAGTGCAGAAGTATTTACCTGCGCAGAGGCGAAGATCGAAGAGAAGAGATCACCAGGGAAGAGAAACGTCGCTCTCTCAGCTATTGGCAACAGTCCTGGGAGCAAGAAATAAGGGGAAGGTGGACTGCACGTCTGATCCCTGACCTGAGACCGTGGTTCAGTCAAGTGCATGGTGAGACCGATTCTACTTGACCCAGCTCTTAAGTGGGCACGGTTGTTTTCGATCCTACAAAATCGATTCGATCCTCCTTTCGATGTACAAAATTGATAGAGCACGGTCGCCTAACTGTGTGTTTTGTGCATGGGACGCCTGTCACACATTCTTTTACTGCAAAAGGTGGAGCCAGCAGCGAAGTGCCCTCCTCAGCGAAATCGGAGAACTCTGTCCGGAAACTATCGTCAGAGTAATGCTGAAAACAGTTGACAATTGGAATCGCGTGGCGCAATATGCTCGGGCAGTGCTGATATTGAAAAAAGCTTTATTGGAGCGCTGGGAGGCAACGGGGATGGATGGATCACTTTTCTAGCACTTCCTTCCTCTCCCTTCCTTCCCGTTAGATAAGAGAATCCCATAATCCGAAGACTCCTCTAGGCGTAGGAACACGAGGCCTAGCCAGAAGTAATGTGACAAACGGTTCCCTGCTAGGTTCTCAAGTTGACAATGGAGGTGTATAGTGGATAGTCCAAAAGCAATTTGCGTCTGGGAGTCCCACATTCAGGGCGTAAACAGCCTTCACCTCCCTACCACAAAAAAAAAGAAAAAAAAAGGAAGCTGTAAGACCCGATGACACTCGAACTGCCATCAGGACCGTCCGGCGAACCAGATTTGGTGGCCTCGTTGTAGAATTTGGACCTGGGACAATAAATAACGAGTCATTCCGGGACCCAGTCAAAAAGGCTCTAAGGGAAAAGGCAATAGTAGCTTCATTTGAACCAATGGCCACCGTCGAAATCAGGGACATTAACTGCGTTACGGACAGGACGGAGGTGCAGGAGTGCTTCAAAAGGATTTCACCCGAATTAAGTGGGCTCAAATTACGACTACGCACTGAAAATAATAGAAGGCAGCGCGTGCTCATAGTCGACTTAACCGAGAAACAAGCCGAAAAACTCTTCTGCATTGAAAAAATAAAAAAAGGTTGGACGGTCTTCAGAATATGGAGAAGAGCAGTTCCTCTCCGCTGTTTCAAATGCCTAAGCTGCGGTCATACATCACAAGGCTGCATATGGTCTGATAAGAGCTCCTAGTGCTATAAGCGTGGCAACGCAGGACATAAAAGAATGTATCCTCTGCGGGAACGCTGATCCCAGACCTGATGACATGAGACATATTCCAGGGACAGGAAAGTGCCGGGTCTTCAAAGAAGCCATAACCAAAGCCAAAGCAGCTCTGCAATGACCCGTGTCCTGCAGACAAACTTACATCGGAGCTCAAACGACCAAGACCTGCTTGACCAGTTCGCGAGGGATATGAAAGCCGATCTATTGCTGCTTAGCGAACAACACCGAGATAAAAATTCATCAGCATGGTACCTTGATGAATCTGGCACTTGTGGAATATGGGTTCGAAACAGCACCCAACTGAGAGTTCAAGGCCATGGGCGAAAAGATGGTCTCGTGTGGGTCCGTCGCCCAGGAATAACATTCTTTAGTGTGTACTTGACACCGAACGAACCAATAACACCTTTCAAGGCGAACGCAACTCTTTGGAGAACACCGTCTTGAGCACAGAGAGTCATGTTTTTATCGGGGGTAACTTTAACGTCAGAGCCAATCCTGGAGATAGCAGTCAAGGTAGGGCTAGCCGTGGTGAACGAACACTGGTAACACTCCCACTTTCCGCCGCTTGGGCTGCACGGGTGCCTTTCCGGACGTGACATTCGCCTCGGAGTAACTCTCCTCTACGACACACAATTGGAGAGTTCTAGAGGACTACTCGGCCAGTGATTATCAGTCCATAGCATTCGAGATCCATGACAATGTTCCTAGACTCCCAGACACTCATCACTCCGCCTTCGTGAGGAATTCGGAGAGGCTGGACGTGGAAAAGTTTATCAATACACTCATGACATGCTTACCACCGTTTGGATCATCGCCGGGGACCAGAGGACTGACTGCTGAAGGCATGGTGAACTCTACAATGAGTACCATCATCTCCGCTTATAAGTTGTCTGTGCCCTGCCGGAGACCTAGACACGAAAAGCCTCCGGTGTGCTGGTGGTCCACTGAAATAGCTGAACAAAGAAGGGAGTGTCACAAACTCCGGCGATAAGCTCAACGAGCGCGAAGCCAGGACGAGGAATGCACCATAATGGCAGTATATCGGTCGGCCCGACGCTGGCAGAACCTCGTCGAAGACGTGAACAGGGACCCGTGGGGCCTGGGCTATAAGCTAGTTATGCGGAAGCTCGGTGCTCTACGGGCCCCCTGTGTACTTGAACGGACGAGATAGTACGGGCACTTTTTCCCCAACATCCCGTCCGTGTTTATGCCGCCCACAGGGAAATAACATCAGACTGTCCACTCTTCACGAGAAACGAACTGGAACTAGCAGTTCTCTCCATGAAGGCGAAGAAGGCTCCGGGCCCGGACGGTATTCCAGCTGAGGTGCTGCAACTGGCCTATCATTCTTGCCCTGACTTGCCGCTCAGTGCGTTTAATGCCTGCTTGCGGGAAGGCGTTTTCGCTGAGCGTTGCAAGACGGCAAGACTCGTGTTGATCAGTAAGGGGAAATCCCGCGTCACCGTCAGATACCGACCGTTATGTATGCTAGACACGGCCGGGAAAGTGCTCGAAAAACTTATAAAGAGAAGACTCGCTAACGTTATCCACGCCACTGGGGATCTTTCTCGAAGGCAGTATTGTTTCAGAACGGGACGTTGCACTATAGATAAACTCTCACTAAACTCTTTCCAACTACCAGAATATCTGATGCGGATAGTCCGAAATTAACTGAAGGATCGCAGCCTGATCTACAACACTGTGCAAGGTTGTCGGAGGATGCTAGTCACATTAGGTGTAGCCCAAGGCTCCATGCTCGGTCCGGACTTGTGGAACGTCTCCTACGACGGACTACTCAGACTTGAACTGCTGGAAGAGTCGAGACTGATCGGCTATGCAGATGATGTTGCGGCACTAGTGGCTGGGCACACGGTCGATCAAGCGCGGTGAAGGCTAAATGTACGAATGCGCCGTGTGAGGAGCTGGATGACCACTCACGGGTTTAACCTAGCGTTAGAGAAAACCGAAGTGGTCATCCTAACCAAGAAGAGGATCCCCAGAATGAGAATGGTCCGAGTCGGCGACACATAAGTAGAGTCAAAACTACCAGTCAAGTATCTGGGCTTGCTGGTAGACTCTAAACTGAGTTCCCAGAGCAAATCAAGGCAACAACAAACAAGGCTGCAGCAGGGGTCTCGGCAATCAGTCGACAAATGGCCAATCTTGGGGAACTAAGTCCAACAAAAAGGCGTCTGCTAATGAGTGTAGTGCAATCTACACTTCTTCATGGAGCAGAGATATGGAGTGAAGCTCTCAACAAGGAACTGCACCGAAAATGGCTGGCACAGGAGCAGAGACGAGGAACACTGCGGATTGCTTCAGCATACCGGACAGTCTCTGAGTTGCGGTCTTGGTAATTCCAGGGGTGATACCAATAGCTCTCCTTGCTAAAGAGCGTAAAAGAGTCTACCTCTGAAAGCACGAGGGTAATAAAGAAGAAGTTGCACGCGATGAAAGACGATACATTTTCGACGAATGGCAACAATCATGGGAATGTGAGCTGAAAGGAAGATGGACCGCGCGCCTCATCAACGACTTGAGATCGTGGCTCAGTCGAAGGCATGGTGAGACTGAGACTTCTACCTGACCCAGCTACTAAGCGTCTTACTTTCTTTTCATGCAGAAGATGGGACAAAGAGCGCGGTGATCTTCCCGAAAAAGTGGGAGAGCTTCATCCAGATAGCCTAATCGAGGATATGCTGAAATCATTTGACAAATGGAATCAAGTGGCACATTACGCTCGGGCAATCCTAGTAATGAAAAAAGGCATACTTGATCGGCTGGAGGCGTCCGTCGTGGAGGGTTTCCTTCTCTAGAAATCCTCCTCATCTTTTCCACAACTATTGCAGGAATCCCTGTAACCCGAAGGCGCCAAAAGGATTAGAATTGGGAGGCCCAGCCCGAAGTAATGTGTCAAACGGTTCCAGGCTAGGCGCTCTGGTTGACAGGTGAGGTATTTAGTTGGTAGTCCGGTAGGTCCACTGGGAGTCCAACACTCAAGGTGTAAATAGCCTTTAGCTTATTACCCAAAAAAAAAAATAAATAAATAAAAAAATAGCATAGAAGCCTACTCCGAAAACACAAGTAGAAAAAAAAACGTAAACTTTCCTTAATTTGTACATCGAAGTCCGTACTTGTTGATAGGTTTCCAGCAGATTTACTTATGAAAGAAGTTCTATGCTCAGTGGTGTGTTCATTGCCCGGAAATCCAAGAGAACGTTTCGAGCATTTTTTTTTAGGTTTTCACTTTTGCTACCTTTTGTATAATAATTCCCTCATTTAGGAGATACTTTTCCATGACAAAGTCCTTCTGTAACAACTAAAACTGAAGAGAGAACACATTAAATATGTAACCGATATTTTGGAAAAAAGGGAAATATTTCAAGGCTGAGCGAGCGGCAGCGGCATAAAGCACCTGCCGCGAGCCGTGAGCGCTCGCTCACTAAAGCTGACGTATCTCGTTTTCAGTTACGAATTACCGTATAATATTTCGTAACTGAAAAGATATTTTGGAACCCAAAGACTCAATCGCAAACCAAAAACCACACAGCAGCTGATTCGATGCGTACAAGATGATTGTGACGCAATTTCTGCAGACTCTCTAAAAAATGTTTGTGAAGGTTTCGAAAAACGTCTTTAAGAGTGAATAGAAAACGAAGGGGGACAAACTTCATACTTATTATTTATTCTGTTACCTGAAGCATGTGGTTAGTATAGTTGCAAGTTTTATTCAACAAATACTATGGACAGAAATCTTTTCGAAATCTTGAAGGTGGAAATTTTCAAAATGGTAGAGCGTTACATTATTGCGAAAATGAAAATTTTATTGAAAAGAATAATTTTACAAAATCGGAGCGTCCTGTCAAAATTAATGACAAATCAAATTTATAAAGCTAATTCTAGTCAATAGCCATAATATTAAAACGAATTCGTCAATTGTCGAAACTAGGAAATTTAGTCAGTTTCACTCGAAGATCTACAGTGTAAAAATATTGCCGATCCCTAGTGCAACGATTTGTTGGAAAATATGAAACTCAAATAGCAAACAAACGGGTAGGAAACATTTGATCTGCATTAATATGATCAATTTACATTCTTGATATGCACCCTGAAAATAAACAAAATATTAATAATAATTGGAAAATAAAAATTGCAAAATGTATGATAATAATCTAAAAAAAAGAGTTTACTATTCACGGAAATTTGAGCAGTATTAAGTATTTTTTATTCGAACTTTATTGCTATGCTATGTTTTATTTATTACAGCATGCACCTTTCATGGGAATTAAAATTATTTCTTAAGCTAATTGTTTGCAAATAAAAATCTTGCTTTAAGTATAATTGTAAACGTTTATTTAGCAATCCTTCGTCTTTACTGTCCGCTACAGCACATACTCACATGTGTAGCTCCTGTTCTGCCAGATAAACAATGGTGGAGTGGATGTTATTTCTTTCCAGCAAATACAGCGATGGTCCACTGCCAGCATTTCCAGCCAAGCTTCCGTAATTTTTCGCGGGAAATACACGAGATCTGGAGACCATTTCCCGGGCTAAAATTAAGTGCTGGTCTAATTCCACTCCAGACTTCTCCACTCGAACGAGTTCGAAGACGCAATTCTCCCAATTGATAACAAGGAAAGATAAGCTTCGGATAATGTAAATTATAGTTCATAGATATTGGCGACAAGTTGATTTCGGGGAGTAGTTGGCCAAGATCCCAATCTTGGTTACAATGGCCGCAACTCTATCTGCAATTATGTGCTCGTTAACTCTACCTTATCTTTGGACGGGCCAAAACAAACGCATAAATTCGTAACTAATAGCCCTCGCGCGTTTGGCATCACACAAGTGCATAGTTTCTTAACAGTAATGAAGCTGATTACGTGCGTAATCCGCGATTATGCCAAGCGCAGGTGAACCAACGATTCCTGCAACGGATTGTACTTTTATTATGTTATTATTCTGGTACACTGAAAATCAGTCGGGAGTGCGATGAAAATCTGGAAGACGTCGGGAAAGTTGGTTGGAAGACCCATTCCGTGCGGCGCGAGGACTGCCAGTACGTTATCAATCTTACTATGAAGTATATAACAAACACGTTATAAATTTTGAATTTAGTATTCGCTTGCACTGTCAAGATTGAGTGCTGAGAAAAAGTGGAAAATTTCGTACCGCGCAACAACGCAGTCATTCAGTGGTCGATCAGTTTCTTTGATAAGTGCAAGGAGACGAATATCGCGGATAGAGTAGTAGTCTAAGAATGAAAAACGGGGGAATTCGCAACACGGACACCACTGATGGTAAGCAGCTGAACTATGAACTTAATGTTATTCCATTTTATGCTTTATAAATAAAGTCATCACGCGTGTGTTTCGACTGGAAGTGAAGTGCAGCGGAGTGATCAGTATCAAAACAAGGTTACGTCGGTCTTTAGTGTTTCCTCAATTACCACTCAACCCTACCCCTTTGCTATGCATCTCATCAATAATCTTCATGATATGGATTGAAAACAACCAACTGTTATGAAACTAAGTTGGTATCTATTTTTCCTCTACAGACAGGCGTTCAGTATCCTAGTGAAGAATCCTCAAACGTATAAAGTGTGTATAGGGAAAAATTCTTTGAAAAGGAAGAAGCAACAAAGATACATAGGAAAGCATTTTAACGAACTCTTATCGGCGAAATGTTTTCAAAATTTTATTGCTTTTCAGGCTCGACTATTGGATGCAGGATAAGTTAGCACAACGTAGGTACACACAGCATTAAATTATTGAACACAGCAAAATTCAAAAGTTATTGTGCGACATTTCCAATATTCGTTCTCAGACAGTTAATGGCCTGCTTTGGCTTTCGAATGGAGTTCTAATCCCTTTTCGACAAGAAAGATGGTTCCTAGATTGCCTCTTCCCTGGCAAGACAGTTCTTGTTGCAGCGGTGCAATATGTTAGCAGATGCACTTCTTCTCCTTCACAAAATTGCAAAATTTGCACTCACCATTTGTTTTCATGCTTATACTCGTGCATAAAGTCTGAGTGTGCCGTGCATTGTGAGGATCGTTGTCTAACTCTTGTCCATCCCTATGATATCTGATGTCCCTATTAATCTAATTAATCCTCCTATTAATCCACACTCCTATTAAATCTCCCTATTAATGTACACTCCTTCAAGAAAAAGCCTGAACATTTGAAGCACTGGAAGGAAATCAGTTAAGATGTCAAGGCTTGCAGGGCGGGCACAGGTCTGATCCGAGTAGGCTCCGCTCTTTTGTATAAATTATAAATTTTATTTCAGTATGTCAAGCCAATCAAAGTGCAATACAATGAAAGACTATGCGAGTTCAATTGAATTATTACTTTAAAAATAAAATGATGGAAAAAATTTGTTGAACGCATCCATTGACTGTTGCAATTTTTGCCGCGGTAGTTTGGTGACGCACAATTTATGTTATTTCAAAACGTTGGGAACAAAACAGAGGCTTTAACCCTTTGCGGTCAGCAGACTGTGTGATATTTTTCAAAACAATCGCCGATATGAAGCTAGGACTTTCAAATGTATGTGTCAAACTATGTGCGTGTTTCTCACCTTTTGCCGGGGGTATTTCTTGTCGGAACATACAGCATAATCTGTTTTAGTCCCTGAAAGCATTATGTGCAGCTTTTTATCTAATTTGTCGTCTACAAAATATGTGGACGGCTGCGCTCCACATTGTGTTCCCTGCCGGAAGGTTCCTACCAATCCGTCAACTAATTACTTCACGAAATTCAAATGGCTTAGCTGTTTTTCGTTATTAGATTTTTGTATCGTGCCGTACATTATATATGAGTTCATAACACATATCTCCGTACCCCAAAAAAAACCACACCATTTTAAGTATAATGCTCCATGTTGGTTTTGAATGTTTGCGAATAAGAAGGAATTTTGGTGTCTCTCCTAATTGACCAATACTCTGTTATATTTACAAGTGGTATGCTCCCATGTTAAGAATTGCCCTGATGAAAGTCATGAATTGTTCACGGGTAACATCAAACAACATCGGGCAACATCAATGCATTTTCACTGATCTTCCTTCTTGCGCATTCGTTGGTCTCTTTTATTATTTGGTCCTTCAATATGTCCGTGAAATACAATATGAAAAAGTCCTGTGGTTTACTTGTACCGCGAGATATTTGTGAGTCCACTTTTCGAGAAAAGATTTGAATGCAAAACTAAAAGATAAATCGTCGGTTTCCATGACGTCCTCACATTCTTCACTGTTGTTTGAATTTGCTATTTCTTCAAAATCTTCTTCTTCGTCGCCTTGACTTTCCTCACTTCTAACCATTCTTGCTACATTCCGTCTGTTAGGAGGAACAATATACTCACTAGCGTCATTTTCACTATCTTGTGGAGAGTCATTTATATGCGAATTGTTCGCACTTTCATTATACTCTTCGAATTCCAACCCTTCATCACTACTGTTCAGACATTGAGAAACATTCCCAAACTGCTTCTTTTTTAGGAAGGGTGATGGTCTTTAGGAAGTTGAAACCTTCTAACGAACGAGCCTTGGTTACACGTGCACTTGATTCTTCGAGTAATACTCTGGAATGGCGAAGAAATTATGTCTGAAATTTCCTTTAACACCTGGTCTTCCGGTAATAAGCGCCTGGTTACCATGGCATAGCAGCAATGGTTTTCATATAAAATTAGTCTCAAACCGATAGTATCGCTACTGAATCTACCTTGAAATCCTGATCAATTGAAATGTTTATTTCTTACTAAACGTTGAAATTCTATTTTGAATTTATTATAATGTTATGTATTAATAAATTGGTTTCTATTTACTTACACATATTTCTCGAAAGTGAAATGACATATAAGACGTCTAAAATGGTTAGAATTCTGTTACTCTCAGTTTTTCCTGGATTGCTCTTTCAAGATGTGATCATGTCGTCCGCAAAGACGACACCGATCGCAAAGGGTTCATATTCCTAAAGCAAATTCATCAAACTCAAACTATCTTGAATGAACTTGAACGCTTGAACCTTTTATAGGTTTTACCTTTATCGACGTCGCATTTTGATGGCGTGCATCTGAATAATTACATCTTTTTTACATTGATATGCTTAAATCTTTTGTGAATGACCTCATGTCTGTGTGTTATTGATCATGGAAGGGGATTAGAGGAGCCGATGATAACATCTCCGCCGTCAGCCTGAGACCTATCCTTAGTTTTTTGGAATATATGTAAATTTTTATACTTAAATTTAAAATGAAGGAATAGGTTTCTTACATGTATGTACATGTATGATCTTGCTTCGTATATTTTAGTTCAGAAAAAAGACTTAATTTACTACATGGGCTGAAAAGCCCCGGGAAACTAAAAGAAAACAGCCGTTTTTTGGGCAAAGTGATATAGTGATTTTTCAGCATTTTGATGCTCTCAAACCTGCAATCTACGACAATAAATTCATCCCATCGATTACGTGTCCGACGATGCTCGTAAAATGGCAATCGGATTGAAAGGGATACCAGGGCCGAGCTAAATACTTGATCAAGATTCGAAAATGGCTTCAATTGTTTCGATCCTATCTTGTTCTATGGCTTACAAAATGTAACAGAAATTTTGGTGAGGTTTCATTGGATTGGGTTTGACTAATTCCTTCATTCTTCAGCACCTTTCCTCCGGGCATCATTTCTCCCAAACGATTAGCTGCCAAGGGTCATGAAAAGACGTTAATAACAACAGAGTGCAGAGCCATTGACTGGACCAATAATTTGAAAATCAAGTTCAAAGAAATATTAAAAATATGTTAACATCCAGGAAAAAACAAAATAAAAAAATGCTAAAAGTTCATACAAAAAACAAACTTATAGCAATATTAATGGGAACCATATTGATTAGAGAACTGAAAACTCCTCTTCACTGCATCTTCGCCATGCGTATTCGATACGTCTTCTTACTGAGAGTGTCTCTCAACATTTCTGCTCCATGCACAAGCACTGGCTTTACGCTGGTCTCAAGAGGTATATTCTCAATGGGTTGGGCCCCCTGCATAAGCCAACTTGAAGTAGATACGATACGGTAAGTGGCTTTCTCTATCGTTGCCCGATCTCACTTTCACAAATTCATCTTCGAGTCGATCAAAAGCCCCAAAAAATGCAACGCTGGTTTTGATTCAACTAGTATGTCGCAAACACTGACTAGCCTTATTCCAGGGACTCGTTTCTTTATCAAGATGACCACTTAAGTTTGCTTCACCACGAAACTGAATCTGCTGAATCTATCTGGCTTGTGTTCAGCCACTAAACCCGCAACATCATCCGCGCAGCTGAGAAAGTGCCACTCATCTGTCATTCCCGATTGCAGTACTCCGTCGTAAGATATGTTCCACATGTCGGGATCATGGGTAGATCACCGCCCAACAGCCGATATAATCTCCACCCTGTGTCGTGTCATCAAGCAATCGTTAGTCCTTTAGGCGATCTCGCAAAGTTCGCATAAGGTATTCCGTAACTTGAAGAGTTTTTCACCTAATCCGGAATATCCACCCATCTAGCGGAGACGAAGGCGCGCCTAACGTAGAGCGATACCAAAAGAACGAGCCGTCGCTTGGTGTGGCTATATGCCTCTGCTGTTTGGACCTAGCCCGTTACTAGTCAAGTAAGGACAATGGTGGTACACGAGCTCACCGTGGACAGTTTCAAGACGGACGGGAAGGTTGGGGTAATTGTCCGTACCATCTCTTTCATCGTTTTCGCTTCAAGAATGCAAAGGTTCCGTAAGACACCAAGGTTCCGCATAACTAGCTTGAAGCGAAGACTCCGCGGATATCCACTCACATTATCCACTAGATCTTGCCAGCGAAGAGTCTCTTGTTGACCAGTTTGTGAAGGCACTTACTGGCCGACTTATATGCTTTTAAGACCGAAATACAATACTGCAAGAGCGCGACGAGAGTCTCGCAGCAAATGTCAACCCCTTTTCGTAACATGCGTTTGTATACGACATCGTACAATGATTGCGATGCGTTGGTGCGAGACGAGAAATATTCGCAAAAACGAAAATTTCTCGCAACGAGGTGCGTGACGTTTGTCAGATGAAAAAAAAATAATTTTAATCAAAGTTCATTCAAAACGTCACCAATTTGACATTTGTCATATGAACATTATTCTTCCTCGCATCGCGTGCATTGTAAATTGAATGCGTTACGCGACGACAAGCGTGAATCGCATCGCGCTCTCGCATCGCCGTCACGCAGTATTGTATCTGGGCATTTACTTGATTGCATGCCTCGTCACGTTTCTGGGTCCGTTGAGCTATACGACGAAGTCTGTGTCACTCTCTTCGCTTTTCAGTGATTTCAGCCGACTCCCGTTCACTAGGAGCTTGCCGTACCAGAGTTTTCGACGGCATATGGAAGCACTGCAAGCAATCGTGATGATTATCCTCCTAATGTTCTACCCGATTGTAGAAGGCTGAGCGTGTGTACGTTTCGAGACAGTATCAAGGATTTCAAGCATAATGCACTTATGATTGCTTTAGCGTTGAAGTCTCTCCCGACGAGCACGTGTGATAGTGTCTCCCAAAGCATTTAGCTTGGCTTGGAAAAATGTTATGGGTTCCTTCGATGTCAGCTACACACGAAAGAAAGTAAATCCCGAGGACCGAGAATCGAAATTATTGTTCCGAACCAAGATGGCGGTAGTGTCCGATTCGTGAGAGTATGCCACCGCAGAACTTTTTTCGATGTGTTGTCCGCTAAGTAGCAAAAAGTCTGTTTTGACGTCCCAAGCAAACTCCTCGAGCATAATTTCGGTGGTTGTACTACAGATTAGATTCATGTGCAGAACTTGATTCATCGGAGATTTGCTTTCGCCTTGTCTAGGATCTCCTGGAAAACCCGAAACTTTCCTGGTCCCAAGACGTGCCTCAATCGACATTCTCGCATTGTGCTTTCATCTGACAAGTTAAAAGATCGGATAAACGACGTAAGTTTGGCCGTGTACCTCGTCATATAGGAAAATGCTTTGAACGTTACCACACTGTAAACAATATTAGTTTAATGATATTAGTTTAATCTTTCCATTGTTTTTTAGTATAAAAATGTTTATATATAAAATAATTCGAAAAAATTAAAACTATATACTACTGTTTCTATTTGATTTTGCATATTACGATACTATTATAAATTTATCCACTAAAACATATATTTTTTGCCTGCAAAAATCTTATGTTTGTTATTTATATATTTTTTTTATATATTTGTTTGTATACTTCAATATAAAATATGAAAAGTTGGTTAATAAATTAAATAATTTTCGATCTATTGAATTTTTAACTGAATAGCTAAATTTAGGCGCAAAACACCCGTACCCGGTACAATTCCGCTGCAAAATGTACCCGCACAGAATGTGTTCAAATTCCTTTTGGCTTTGTCATATTTAAAGTTTCTGTCAATTAAATACATGTATCTAGAGATTCGAAAAAATCTTCGCTACATCTATGTTTACAAAAAAGTATACCGAATTCTTGATTGGTTGTTTTCGACGGGGCACCAATCACTAGATCAAGAGCAAAAATTTTACAAAACCTCTGTTTGGCTTACATCTAACTTGAAACTATTTTTCTTATATGAACTATTTATGTCAATTAATCTAAGCGGATACATGGGTGAGGGCACTGGGTCCTAATTTTTGTAGACTTTACATACCACTCAGTGATTTGATGATAGGATTCAGGAAGGTTTTAGGTTTTTTTTAGCAGATTCACTCTGCGGGTGTCCGCAACCATGTTAATAGGGATAATATTAGCTACTTGGTGTACCGACCCGGAGGAGAAGTAGTAGAGTTTGAGTAGTAGTTTTAGTAGTTAAGTAGTTTAGTAAGTAAGTGTAGTAGTTAAGTAGTAGTTTAAGTAGTAGAGTTCAAGGGCCATTTTAAAATATCTATTTTGGGTGAATTGAAGCTCAGCTTTAAAGTATTCAGCGCATTGGTTTCATGAGGGAGCTCCGTAGATTGTTAACGGTCAGATGCTTATTTTAAGGATGTTACGGACTCATGAGCAACTTTGGATAAATACGAATTGATGAATACAAGGACAGAACAGACTTGAATGGCTGAGGACTTATGTGCTCGATGGTGGTAAACGTTAGTTTTCGAACGAGTTTTAGACCCAAATACGTCACTTATTCGGACCAGGGAATCATTTGGCCAAATGTCATCCGCAAAAGCAACTAGTTGGCAATTTTCGCTTGTGGGAATGCCAGACATGCATGTATTGAAAAATGTTGGACTCAGGCATGAACCTTGTGGAACACCAGCAGGAGTAGTTTGCATAGTGGAAGTTGAGGAGAGGACAGCGCTTGCAGTACAGTGGGTTTCGAGGGGTTGATATTTTCATCACCTACGGCAAAGTCGTGGGTAGATCCGACACCTTGAGGGGAGTAGAAGGTAGGTTTTCGGGAGTGGTGTATGACCAAGTTGTTGTCTTTAACTAGACTAAATACTATTTTGCCCGCTTGGTTATTGCCTGTAAAATTTCAACGCGTACGTCAAGCTCTACTGAAACGTATTCTATCTCTTCTCATATTGGTTATACAGACAACATATAATTTAATATTGCCCCTATGTTTTCGATGTAGCTGGAAAAGTAAAATTCAAGTAAAAAAAAATTGTTAGAATTTGTCGGAAATATCTTACAAAGAGAAACGAGATAACTAAATGGGTGGATTATTGAGAAAATTTTACGATGCTATGAAATTTTTACATACTATTCAAATAGTTTTGTTCAAGCTTCAGCCTGCATAATGTTTAATTTTATGGATTGTATGGATTCAATGCATTTTTTTCGAATACCTTTTCAGACGCTGTCAAAAATATGGCCAGACTGCAACAGGAAGCATTGCTGAGCAGGCTGAGAGGAAAACTGAAGGTATTGGAAGATTGATTTCTACAAATAACACAGTAAGGCTTTATAATGTTTCCCCTTTTTGGTTTTCCAGGAATTTCAGGCTACGATTTTGGATGATGTTCAAAGTAAAGTTAGCTGTATGATTGATGAACTAACAAACGAAATGCGACTCAATGGTGCGCATATAAATGAATTCAAAGGACTTGCTAATCATCAACAAGAGGTTTGGGCAAATCGTCTTAAAATTGAACAAAAGGATCAGAGTAAAAAGTTTTCCGATAAAATCTTTATCGCTAGAGACTCGGTTTGTACATGCTTATACCGAGAGCCGCATATTAAGACAATTTATCATATATTCGTGGTCATGTTGATGATGCTGGTTTTAAATACAACTGTTGTCGACTATGTGACAGAAGGACAGTACGTTATATTCATTTTATACTTTGCCCCATACAATGAAATTTTTTTATTTTGTATTTAGGATAAATTTTGGTCAACATACGATCCAGGCAGGAATGGCAGGGTTTTGGCGAGGAATTGGAATATGGTGCGTGATGCAAGTGTCAGTCTTTGTAGTATATTACGGCATGAAAATTTGGGTCGATGTTCGGCAACAAGTGAAGAAATGTAAGTTTCTAACAATCAATGGATTGGCATTGTACGACTGTATTGAATGCGCTTCATCCTTTCAGACGACAAATTTCGACAGCTATGGGACGCGACGTGTCTGATTCTGTTCGTGTCCTTCCAATTCTTCTTCATGACCGCATTTTCGTATGCAGCATTTCATTTGGATCTGGCTTTTGTGTGCAAGTCTTCCGTACTGGTGGAAATGACTCGATTCATTATGAAGACACATGCATTTGTTCGCACGAATGTCCCAAGGATCCTAGACGGAAAGTTGAAACAGGACTCAGAAGACAACTCTCCCCCTGCGCCGACTGGTTATCCCACATTATCGCAATTCGTCTATTATTTATTTGCTCCGACTTATATTTATCGTGATAATTATCCCAGAACTAGCAGGATCAATTGGATGTTCGCATTGTGCAGACTGCTAGAAGTAATTGGCGCGATGTTTTTCATTGCCAATATCCACGAGCGCTATATTAGAACGCACTTTCAACACTTTGGCAAAGAACAAATTACTCTAGGAGATTTAGTTGAGAAGCTGTTCGGTATGATTCTTCCTGGATTATTGATACTTTTCAATGTATTTTATTGTGTTCTGCATGCATGGTTGAATTTCACCGCCGAGATTTTGCAGTTTGCAGACAGATTATTCTACAAGGACTGGTGGACTGTCGCTAACTATGCTGCGTACTATCGCAATTGGAACTTAGTCGTGCATGATTGGATTTACGAATATATCTACAAAGACTTTTATCAATATGTGTTCCGCGGATCTAAAACGGCTTCTAGTCTTATGATTTTCATGATTTCAGCACTTATTCATGAATATATTTTGGGAGTAGGCTTCAAGTTCTTCGTGCCCATCACGATCGCATTATTCGGAGGGTTAGGTGTTATTTTCTTTTTTCTCACCAGGAGATTTAATCAGACTGCAGGCAATATTTTCTTTTGGTGGTCTTTAAGTATAGGAAACAGTCTGATGATGAGCTTATACGCCATAGAGTATTATGCTCGACAGAACTGTCCAACAGATGACCATTCATGGTCAAGCTATTTCATACCCGTTTCGCTGAGCTGTAATGGTATTAAATGATCCTTGATTAAGCATATAGCATAAGATAATTCTAAGAATATGTAAGAACTGTTATTGCCTCTTGAAATAAATTTTTAAATTCCCAAATTAACATGTGAATATTCAGTTTACTTTAGAATTCTCATCGAACGAATATCGGCAAAGCAAGGAAAAGCAGCAAGAAAAACAAAATTTTCCTGATGGCAAATTTTATTTTACTTGTGAGTTTCCAGGAACGCTACCAACGTATTACGTAATCATTTCAGAAAGTTTTCGAGCGCACCAAGTCTGTGAGCTACAGCTGCAAAATAAGGTTTTCCATTTACTAGTTCGAGTGAGTAGATATATTTGTGTAAACATGCAGCTCGACCGTTGTGAGCACATTTTCTCCACCGGTTTTCCAATACATTTGATGATTTATGAAGTTTTTTTGTTTTCTTTTTTGTAGATCAATAACATAATGTTCTAAGCATTAAAGATATATCGTATTATAAAAAACCAGCCAATGTTGTATCCTTAGATTTAGCAAGGAGTAAATCGCAACTTCCACTAACCAATATTTCCAATAACTTTTATTGCATATTACTTCATTTATGCCTTCAACGATATTTACCTGCTAAAAAATGTTCGTTAATATTCTTCTGAAAAGTTTTCTACAAATTTCAATTCAGACAATATCTCCAATATAATATGTTAACTGGAGGATTTTTCGAAATTTTTGAATTCTTTAACTAACAATCCTTCCGTCAGGCGAAACGAAATGGTGTCTACAGAAGTACCTGCTGTCAGAGATGTAAAGGAATCGTAAAGGAAACCCCCCTTCAAATAAGAGCCTTCCTTCATAAATTTTATAATTAAAGAGCCACAATACATGTCTTTAAATTTTAAATGCCAATACTGGTTCTCGATAGTTTAAATCTATCTCAAGACAAAGCTTCAGTGAACATATCTGCAAGTTGATGATATGTGCTTACATAGTTTAAAGTTGATTGTTTCGCATCGTATTTTGCTTTTAGAAAATTAAATTTAATGTCGATATTTTTGTATCGCTGTTTTTGAATACGTTTATTGCATTTTGGTTTTCAATACACGCAGAACTTTGTTTATACTCGTTTACATCACTTAGCAATTGTTCTAACCACAATATTTCTTTGGTTGCTGCACACGCAGCGGTTATTCAGGGTATCCTGTCATGGAGCGCCTTGATGTAATATCTTTAGCATCATGAATTGACGCTGAATCTGCGGCTTGAAGTGATAACATATAGCCAGTTCCATGGTATTTTTTAGATACTTTTATATTTTCTCGACTGCATTCCACTGAGATTCATTATAACAGTTCAAAAACTACCTTACCATACTGACTGCATACAAAATGTCATGTCTGGTTACCGCTGCAAGATGAATGAGTGATCCAACGGCTTCTCGATACGGCAAACTCTTCGCAGGTGCTGTCTCACTTTTCCGTAATTTCACATGAGATCAACTGGAATACTATTGGGTTGGCACTCCTCATCTTATATTTTTGCAGTAATTTCGCAGTAATTTATTTCTAAGTACTTGGTTTGATGAACAAAACGTGTCTTTGATTTCACTCTATTTGTATACAAATAAAATTGGCGAGAGGACAAGTCTTTATATTAAAGTTAATTTCCAATTCATCACTGAGCTTTTGACAAGACCAAACTTCTACAGAACTGTGCTGAATATAGAGTTAAGGCACTTAGAAGCTCGCTTAAGGCCTTACAGAGATTTATTGAGTTTGCATACCCTGTTACGTGCACATTCTAAGCCCTCAGGTGAAACTAGAAATATTTTATCTTTTAACTAACCATATAGAAAAGCTTTCTTTTTTCAAATTGTGTTAATTCTAGGTTTTGTTTCGCAGCAATTGATAAAATTGTGCGTATGGAATCATGCCTGGCAGTCAGTAAGAATGTTTCATCATAGTGTAAACCTTTGGTTTGTGCGAAACCTTTCGGACACAGACTCGACTTATACCATATTCTTTCTAATTTAATCCTGAAAACTCACTAAAACCCAACCACTTTCACAGTTTCAGGCTTCTCAGCCAACGTTCAGGTCTTATTTTCATTACGAGGTTTCAATTCTTTCCTTATTGGTATTTTCCACTTCTCATATTCTGCTGATGTGACTGCGTCGTTGTAAGGCAGAGGTAAATCTAGAGTGCCTTCATGATGACATAAGCATATTTCAACGTACACGGACGCATTTCGACGGTGCGCCATCATCGATATGAGGTTTCGTTCAGGGAATCAAAGTTCAAACAAAATCAAAGGAAGTGACGGGAAACGACGAAATGTTCCGAAGACAAATTAAATTAATTCCATCCCCATCGGAAAACGTACTTCAACGAAACAATGTGTCAAAATCTTTTGTCTTGGAATGTAATTGTTTGTGTATTGGTCTTAGTATTATATTTGACGCTGGCAGATCTTCATTTTATCCTGGCACATAGATACTGCCAATTGGTGAATGATCAGGTTCAGATTCATCTGAACTAGTCACCGTGGAGAATGATTCTCTGCTTGCATGAAGGTGCTTTCCGTTTATGGTCTTGTTCAGCTCACTGTTTATGGACTTCTAACAGTTGATTCCAGAATAACCTTATCTCTGCTTTTCACAACCAATCCAGAATTAGGAATAATAAACCTGTAGCCTTTGCTATTACTACAATCACCAGTAAAAATAGCTTTCTTTGCTTTCCACTTCTTTCTTCTTTCCCAGCGTAAGTATATCATGGCTTCACACCAGGATACACGGAGATGATTGACACTTAGTTTTGTTCCCGACTATATCTCTTCAGAGGCTTTGTGGGACAAGGATTTTATTGGAGTTCTATTAAGTAAATGAACAGCAAACAACGGTAATTTGCAATAAGAAACACTGACTTCGTTTTTTCCTCTTGTGTTTTGTTTAGACAAATAGCAGTTCCATTCAGCTGCGGAGTGTATGGTACTGTTGTTTGATGTGTAATACCATTACTTCTTAAAAGATCAGAGATACTCTTGTTGATGAATTCAAGGCCATTATCAGTGCGAAGACACTTGATTTTTCAATGTAGTATTTTTTCTACATATGTCTTCAATTCTTCCAATTCATCGATCACTTCTGATTTCTTCTGTAACAAATAAACAAATACCGTTTTAGAGCAGTCATCCGTAAAGGTAAGAAAATACTTTAAGGCGGTAAGCCCCGCCAAGAGATTCTGTCTCCAGGGGTCCAATCACATCAGAATTCACTAGTTCGAGGAGTTTTGTGACTCTCGCACCTTTATTTCTTCTGGGCATGTTATGCATGTTAAATTATCCTTTTTCTTCAGTATTCCCATTCCTTCAGAGTTTTCTGTCATTTGATTCAAGTCATTAAAATTCAGATGACTCAGGTGCTGGTGACATAGATAAGCATCATATTCTTCAACATCAGATATGTAATCGCACTCACTGTACATACATATTTAGTCGACACACGTTCTTCACTAATTTGGCTATTGCTGCTATGATGTTATATTTGTTCAGAATAACATATCCCTTGCTATTGAATTTGACTTGGTAACCATTTTTTATTATTTGGCTAACTGCTTTTAGATTAATTGCCAACTCTGGTACATACAGTACATTCTGGATTATCACTTTACATCTTTACACGCTGGCCTCTTACATCACAAAGATGAAGATTTAACTGCCCGGAGGATTTCACAGACATGGATTTGTCATGAAGCAACTTGATTATTTGGCCTGGTGGCTCTTTCGTGTGTGATAATAAGTTGTTACATCTAGTATTGTGCACGAATGCTCCCGAGTCAACATACTATTCATAACTGTTATTATCAGAAGCAGTTGAGCTTTCTGTTTTACCTTTCTTCCTAGATTAGCGCTTGTTGTTGATGTGACCATGTTTATAGCATGTATAACATCGAAGTCCTTTTGATTGAAAATACTTTTTATTTTTTATTTCCTTTCCTTAATTGAAATTTTTTATCAATTGCAAATGTTGAAGTTTGACTCTTATTCATTTTGACAACTTGTAGAGTCTGTACTCATTTTTATTCCAGAACTTTCAGTTGCAATTATCATGCGCGGATAGGACTCTGGTCGTCCTGAGAACAGTAAGGTTCGGCGTCTACTTTAAACCCAATGCTTCTTAGTTTGCGTGCGGTCATGATGATCTTACTACATATTCCTCTACATTTTGAAAACTGATGAGTCTTGTTGTGCATAGTACCCGAAGTAATCCAACACGGCGTGTCAGCCCTGAATCATCAAATGCTTTAGCATGTTAGATTCTATGGTTAGATAGATTGGATATGGATGTAATTAGTGGAATCAACATGCAATATTATCTTAGATTTCGCGTTTAAGATTCACATTGTTGTCGTCCTCTACACAATCTTGCAGTTTCTCATTCTGAAGATAAGATTTTATAGCAGTCTCCTTATTGAGTAATTACCTCGGGCAATTAACTTTTCTATTAATGCCAATGAGTTGTTGGATCACGTTTTCACTTTAAGGTTAGAAATTTGGCGGTCTCTTGTCGTTACTGTTTTCAGTTTTTTGTTTTTATATATAAATGTGTACAATTGTTGTGATCACTAGGGCTTACTGGGCGTTGTAAATAATGCACTGAGATAATATTTAATTAGATTCATGTGGATTACTTTTCTTCGGGGAATGTTAGAAGTGAGAATAAAAATACACAATTATTTTGCTCCTTCATTATATTCACCTGTTACTCTAATACATTTTAGAGATCTTTCAATTAGGTAATGCGTAGCTTCATATAAATATGATTTGTCTTTGTTCGAAAAAAAACTGAAACTACGTCTTTGACTTCTTCATGGCTTGAAAACGTCTACCCACGTAGTTGCTTTTTTAACTTTTGAAGCAGATAATACTCCCTGGGGCAAGTTCAAATGCAAGGGTGAAGTTGGTGACCTAAAATATCGAAGCCCACCTTATGCAGGGCAGCCAATAAAACACGTTCCTTATGGATAGGCTCGCTATCGCCAGAAGTAACGACAAAATGCGAGTACAGGGGCAAAACCGCTTGCTAAATTGATATTTTTTTCTTTTAATAGAATTTCCGAGCTGAAATAAATATTTGATTTACCTTATTGTTGAAGCATTTCTGAACTTCTAATGTAATGTTTTCTAGAGGTAACGAAAATTTTCTTCTTTCTTATTTTCTTTCTATTATTTTTCTTATTTTCTTTCTTCTTCTTTCTTCTTCTTACAAGCTCGGCAGCTGTCATCCAATGACTGTAATTAATTTCTCGTGTTAACCTGGAAAGAAGCAAGTTTTAATATTATTTCATGTCCACATTAAATAGAAAAATATCAAATACAGCCGAAATTTAAATCAAAAGAACGCGCACAGGTGGCATCACTGTTGTGTTTCGCCATTGACAATTTGGATTTTTCGGTGTTTAATTACACGTTTGACATTAACAATGAACAGTTTACATTTGTGAATGACAGGGACGAGTTATATTTGAAAATTTTCGTTGAGTTTTGTTTGAATCTTCGAAGGAGAAACAACAAGAGACGACACATCAAACAAAACACCGCTCAAACAGTGGAAAATTATGAGACGGCGACCATAACTTTAACCCATACCATGCAAACCTACCAATACACGTCTGAGGTGTTCCCTTAGGAGAAATAGAAAAGTGAAGTGTTGTTAAGTGGTATAGAAATACAAAGAAAGGAGAGCTGCTTACATTACAATAACGAAAATCGCAAGTACCCTGATTTTTTGATTACAAACATATCTGGTGCATTTAAATTTCAAAACCCGAAACAAAATGGAAGAGTGGGAGGAAGGCCCACCGGATCCCGGTGATACGCGGTTGGTAACTGATATAACAGTACAAAAAAAGAGGAAACTAACGCACACAACGAATAGACAACCAAGCAAAGCGCAACTTAAGAGTTAAGAAGCTGGGGAAAAACTAGGGAGAACATAGTGACAACAAGTGCAGTTATAACTAAGACCACAAGCGGAAATGTGAGTGCTATCCCTAGAAATAAGTACCCCAGCGATGCGAAAAACAAATTTTTTCCAGTATTGAGGCTATCTCGAGGTTATCACGGACGTCAAGCAATCCGGATACAGCAGGCTCAAAGTGACATTTTAAAGTGCTAGTACAGCAAACAGCAGCATAGAAACTCAAATGATGGAAATGACGAACCTTAAGGCCTTCATTCCGGGGAACTTCCTGTTCAGATTTGGCGTTGTAAGAGACATCCCACTAGAGATGGATGCAGAGGATTTCGTCAAAATATCAACTTCGTGCATTAAGGGGGTCACCTCATGTAAATCGAAAAAAAAAATCGATTTTTTTTTTTAGCTTAATCTGTTCCAAAGCTATCTGTTAACATTCTCTTAAAATTATAGACCTGAATTCAACGTATTTTAGGAGTTGTTGCCTGTAACGTGTTCACGTGTCGAACTTCGGTGAGATTGACCGCCCGCGCTGCAGATTGGGATGATAAATTGCATTCCTTTAGCGATAAGAAGGCTTTGTGGGACTTTTTCTACTATTTCCAGTTTTCTCGTTTATCTGTAGGTCTTTTGTAATGAATTTTTGTGTATGCGTTTTGTAAATGTGTTAGTTTTACTGTACAGAAATAGAATTTGTGATTTGAAGTTTAGTGCTGCTTCGATCTCGTCGCGTCAAAATATGTATCCGAAAAGAACGAGTGGGAGTTCTGAGCGATCTTCGCGGCCGCGGAAACGAAGATTTAGCGGTAATCAGTATACCACTGACAAAAATAAGGCTTCAGAAGTTAGCACAACGGCAAGAAAATTGAGCAGCTCAAGCGCAACCGATGTTGGAGCGAGTCTTGCTTACTGTTACCGGATCATTGAATTTTTTTCAGTGTTTAGTGCAATTTCTGAGTTCGTGGTGTGTGGTACCTGCAAAAAAAAAGTGACATTCGATCAAAGTAATCATCGCGGCCTCAGTTTTCACATCGTTTCCACGTGTAGTTGCGGTCACAGGAGCATTCTTTCGGGTCCTACGATCAGAAATGCGTACGAAATTAACCGCAAAATTGTATTTGTTATGCGTTTACTCGGCGTGGGACTAGACGGCATAAACATTTTTTGTGGCCTCATGGATATGGGTTCTGGTTTATCAAGAAAAGCATACGATGCAATAATAACGCATATCTACTCTGCGACAACTACTCTATTCGAAAAAATATCAAAAAAAGCTGTTGAAGAAGAGAAGCAGAAAAATCGCGAACATGGGAGACCAGAAAACGATTTCAAAGTGTCCGGAGACGGCTCATGGAAAAAGCGCGGATTTACATCATTGTACGGCGTTACAACGCTTATTGGTTATCACACCGGAAAAGTAATTGACCTCCTGGTAAAAAGTTCATTCTGTCAAGCATGCCTGCATTGGAACTCAAAAAAAGGGACTAAAGAACATGAAATTTGGTTTGGCGCACATTCAGAAAAATGCTCAAAAAATCACGATGGTTCCGCGGCGAAAATGGAGGTCGACTCTATTAACGAGATGTTTGCAAGATCAGAAGAAAAATTCACCGTCAAATATTTAAACTACATCGGAGACGGTGATTCCAAGACTTTTAGCAGCATTGTCAAGAATAACCCTTATGGTGAAAATTTTCCAGTGAAAAAAAGTGAGTGCGTTGGTCACGTGCAAAAGCGAATGGGCACGCGCCTGCGAAACGTGAAGAAAAAAGAAAAACTTGGAGGGAAGGGACGGCTGACTGACGCGCTCATCAAAAATCTGACGACTTTTTACGGATTGGCGATTAGAAGACACGTGGACTCTAGTGACGAAATGCGAAAAGCAATAATGGTAACTTTGGAACATTATTGTTCAACCGACAAATCTTCGAATCATAAACTTTTTCCTGTGGGTTCCGACAGTTGGTGTGAATGGCAGAAAGCGAAAGCTGCTAAGAAACTGAAAAATTACCATCATCCTGATCCGTGTGTTATACGACCCGATGTAGAAAAGCATATTCGTTCAATATACAAAGAACTTTCAAACGACGATCTACTACTCAGGTGCCTAGGCGGTCATACACAGAACGCTAACGAGTCCTTCAACGCCGCAGTTTGGCGAATCGCCCCAAAACATTTGAATTCTGGTCAAAAAATTATTCAAATTGCTGCGTATTTAGCAGTAGGCATGTTTAACGAGGGCTACTCCGCAATTATAAACATGATGGATTTGCTCGATTTGACTGTCGGCGAGCAATGCAAGATTTTTGCCGAGAACGCAGATGAGACGCGGATCGCGCGAATTACACATAACCCTCAAGACCTCAATACTAATCCTAATAATAAGGATACAACCACTAAGTTTAATTAAAACTTATATTATAATACTTACATTATAGTTACTAAGTTCAAATCATTATAAGTAGGACTCACAACAAAATATCAAATATCCATGACTCAACAATAATTGTTTATCGATATAAATATTATGCATACTTAGCACATTTGTAACAAAGATATGACCACTCAACAATAATTGTTTATCGATATAAATATTATGCATATTCAGCACATTTATAACAAAGATCTGATGCGATCACCAAGCGAAATGCAAACTGCAGACCTAATCAAAATAATACTATTTAAGCAAGAGACCACTCTGAGTCGGTGGCAATAGTTTTTGAGAATAATCAATAACATAACTGGCGCAGTCGTCCGTCATAGGAGGGAGGAACCTCTATGACAAAGAATCTCTGACACAAAGAGTCGCGTTCAAGTAAAAATTGGAAAAAGTGACTCGTGTAAAAGTGAACTTAACAAAAACTCCTTCGATTAGAGAAAATCTGGTCAAAGTAAAATAAAACAAAAGTTTTGAAAAGTACGCCCACAAAGGTAGCTAAGGAAAACTTAGACTATTAAGGGTAGGAAAAAAAAACAAAACTTTTTAATAAAATAAAACCCAAATTAGAGAAAATCTAATTTAAACAAAAACCAATAAAATAATAAAATTAAAATAATAACACCAATTAATATACTGTATTGCAAAGCAGTGAGCTGCATTTTAGGAAAAAGCGCTCAATTCTCTGTGGTAAACACTGAGGAATTCTAATAAAAAGTGTAACAAGGTCCTCCAGTACCATAAACTGTACAGTGGAGACAAAAGTCTCACAAAATAAATTAAACGCATCTGCAAAATAATGGCGGAACAGGAAATACCGTTGCCATTGGACCTCTCGTTCGATGAAATACTAAAGGAAGTACGCAGACTACCGATATACAATGGAGATAACAGAGAGTACGCTTTATCTTCTTGGCTGGAGGAAGCACAAACCATTCTCAATTTGGCTCAGGGAAACCAGCAAGCGTATCTATTCAGACTCGTCCTGCACAAAATTCAGGGATCAGCCAGAAACACAATACAAAAAATACCAGATCCAACGTGGTTAACGATTAAAGCAATCCTCATCTCAACATTCGGAATCAACGAATCATATAGCAGCATAAGCAATAGGATACATAAGGTAAGCTTCAAAAATGTCGACGACGCATATCATACTCTAAATAAATTATTAAATAGAATAAATACTAAGTACCTACAAGATCCGCAACAAAATGTACATTTAGAATTTAACCCAGTCCGAAACGAAGGGTTGGTCTTAAACAAATTTAAATCCCTTCTGCCAGAATACAAATCATTTTTACTTGAAATGAGAAATTGTCAAACACTCAACCAAGCATACAATATCCTTAGAGAAATTCAATACAACACTGACAATAACAATCCAGTACAAAACATTAACCCTCGTACTCGTCTAAATCATAGAAATTATAACCAAAATCCAAACAATTACCGAAATCAAAATAATCGGTACAATCAAAATTCAAATCAAAACAATCGGTACAATCAAAATTCAAACTAAAATAACCGACACAATCAAAATTCATTTATGCACCGCCAACAAAATAACTATAATCCTTCTAGGAACAATTACAATAATCGTTTTAATAATTATAATCGCCCACAAAATAATCAAAATAACAGACAAGAACTGATGCAAGTTGACAACTCGAACATGTACAGAAACAGAGACAATAATCCAGAACCTATGGACGTAAATTTTCAGCAATGTGCCTCGGAAACCCTTTACCAGTAATCGACTTACAAATAGAGAATGAAGTAGTTCCAACACTATAGATACTGGCGCTTCTATTTCTAGTATAGACAAAAAATGTTTTCCCTTTATAAAAAAAATAAAATTAAATAATCACATAACAGTTAACGGCCTAGGTGGCACATGCCATGTCACGGAAAAAATAAAAACCAACATGCCAGTAGAGTTCAAACTTCCTGAATCTCACAAAATTATGTGGAACGTCATGGATTTCCATGATAAAACTTTTAAAGCAGTGATAGGTCAAAATCTACTGCATCCATTAAACGTTAAATTATATTTGGGAGAAGGAACCATGGAAGCTAATAATCAAAAATTAAAATTTAATTATGCCATCCCTGAAGAGATAAACTTTCAAAGTAAGCTCAGTGCGACGAATAACCGTGATAAGCTGTTTAATGAGTTAAATAAAGAGGAAGCGAATTCGCTAAAAAAGATACTCAATGAATATGAGGATCTACTCTATAAGGAAGGAGAAAATCTTTCCTGTACCACTCAGACAAAACACGAAATAATCACCAAAAACAATAAACCCCTGTATTCCAGAATCTATCGTTTTCAGCCTGTCCATGAAAAGGAAGTAGAAGAACAAATTAGCGAAATGCTGAAACAAAAAATCATCCAAACCTCAAATTCCCCTTATAATGCTCCAATATGGGTAGTTCCCAAAAAAATGGATAATTCACAAAAGCAAAAGTGGAGAATAGTTATCGATTATAGAAAACTAAATGAGGAAACAATTGATGACAAATTTCCGATTCCTAACATTGAATCAATATTTGACAAACTTGGAAAAGCACAGTATTTTACAACTCTGGATTTGGCGAAAGGCTTTCACCAGATCGAAGTCAGCGAACATGACCGTCATAAAACAGCTTTTTCAACCCCACAAGGTCATTATGAATTCATTAGAATACCCTTTGGTCTCGAAAATGCACCGGCAACTTTTCAACGCATGATTAACGAAGTTCTTAGAGAATTCATCAACAGAATTTGCGTAGTATACTTGGATGACATCTTGATATTTGCCACATCACTCCAAGAAATGGAGATTAACATAAAAAAAATATTTGGCGCTCTGAGAAAATACAAACTTAAAATTCAAACAGACAAATGTAAGTTCTTTGCCAAATCAACTGAGTATTTGGGTCACATATTGACAACCGAAGGAATTAAACCAAATCCTGGAAAAATTGATGCCATTAGAAATTTAAAAATCCCCGGTACCACAAAACAAATAAAATCTTTCTTAGGTATCACCGGCTATTACAGAAAGTTTATTAATAATTATGCAAAAATAGCCTTACCTTTAACAGATGCTCTAAAGAAAAATCGAAAATTTAATACAGAAGATCCCAGTTACATCGCGGCTTTTGAGAAGTTGAAGGATCTAATTACTAATTATCCCATATTACATTACCCTGATTTTAAACAAAAATTCACGCTTACTACTGACGCCTCAGATAAAGCTTTAGGTGCAGTACTATCTCAGCAAGGACATCCAATATCCTTTGCTAGCAGAACTCTAAACGAGCATGAAAGAAATTATCCGACAGTAGAAAAAGAATTATTAGCTATTGTTTGGGGAACTAAATATTTTAGACCCTACCTATACGGTACAAAATTCAACATTCAAACAGATCACAGACCCCTTGTATGGCTTAGCAACTTTAAGGAACCAAACTCTAAATTACAGAGATGGAAAATAAAATTGAACGAGTTCAATTTCAATATTGAATACATAAAAGGAAAAGATAATAAAGTGGCAGACTTCTTGAGCACAATCGACGCAGAAAAAGGCGAAATTAACGTTTTAACCAACAACAACAATCAAGAAAACGCAATAGAAATAGACGATAGTGAACATGTAACTATACACAGTTCTCCCGAGAATGAAAATGACCATATAGCAATTAGGGAAGGAATAGTAAATATATATAAAACTCAAATAATAATAGTGGAAAGAAAATATAAGGAATTTGAATCAATAAACAAAAAGCGAAAGATATTCATAGAAAAGAATGACATAAATGACGAAAACAAAATAATAGATATACTTAGGAGATACATACCAGAAAAAGGATATGTAGGAATATTTTGCGAACTAGATGACCATACATGAAACAAAGTGCAAGTAGCAATAATAAAATTATATTCAATTAATAAGTACCTCAAATTCATTAAATGTACAAATAAAGCAATAGATTTAACTAGTGAAGAACAATGTTTGGAGAGAATCAAGGAAATACACGAAAAAAGTAATCATCGTGGAATCATAGAAAATTACGCAGAAATTAAAAATAAATATCACTTTAATAAAATATTAAAAGTAATCACAAAATATATAAATAACTGCGAAGTATGTAATTTGGTAAAATATGACAGAAAACCTTTAACACCAGAATTCAAATTAACAGAAACCCCCGAGGATATAAATGAAATAGTACATATTGACATATTCTTTGTATGTAAACGACAATTCTTTACTACAATAGATAAATTTTCGAAACATTTATACGTTAAAGAAACTACAGATAAAAATGCGATAACTTTCATACAACTTATTAGAGAAAGAAATGCTATACTAGGAAAACCCAGAAAGATAGTTGCCGATAATGAGTTCAATATGATAAACGTAAAAGACTTCTTCAGAAGAGAAGAAATTGAAATTCATTTTAACTCACCAAAATCACATACGGGTAATTCAGACATGAGTCGATGTCATAGCACATTATTAGAGCAAATTAGAACATTAGCGATAACCGAACCTGAACTAAATATTGTGCAACGAGTTCTAAAAGCAACAGAGCATTACAATACCAATATACATTCAGTAACCCAAGCAAAACCAATCGACATACAATATGGTAGAATAGATAAAACCAAAATAAATAAATTGTTAATTAATAGAAAGACTAAATGGATTGATTACCACAATAAAAATAGAGAGAAATTACCATAAATCGACCAAAAAGAAGTATTTATCAAAAACTACAAAAATGAACGTCATAAGGAGAAACCTAAGTACAGAAAAATTGAGATAATAAAAGATAATTTAGGAAATATAATTTCAACAAAAAAAGGTAGACATCAAAATAGGATACACCCAATTCGTATAAAAAGAATTAAGAAGCATACGAGAACAGAATCAAAACCAAGATCAGAAATACCAAATACAGTAAGCATTCCGAACACGCTTACATTAGAACAGAAAACAATCATTAATAATGCATTATATAATGGCCCCTTAAACTAGACTCTTGCGTCAAACTTCAATCTGAATATTACTCGAACCGATATCTCCACTTTAATTGATCAAAAATGGGTAAACGATCAAATAATTAATTTCTATTTGAACCTCATCAGTAAACGAAACGAGGATTCTGTAAACCTACCCAAAGTTTATATCATGAACACATTCTTTGTCCCGACACTCAAAAAGAAAGAATTTAGTGCAGTCAAGAAATGGACGCGAAAAGTAGACATTTTCTCATACGATATAATTCTGATCCCGGTTCACGTAAATGAAAGACATTGGTGTTTGGCTACGATCGATCTACAGAGTAAAAAAATAAAATATTATGATTCATTAGGAGGCAGCGATAATGGAATATTAGATACATTAGGTGAATATTTAGCAGACGAATCGGAAGATAAGTTGTGTAAAGTCCTCGATATAAATACATTCACAAAAAAAAAACGTGCGAAACGCCCCAAAACAGGAAAACGCAAATGATTGCGGTATATTTACTTGCATAGCAGCAGAATTCATTGCCAGAAATCATAAATTAGACTACTCTCAATGTCATATCCCATACTTTAGACAAAAAATTATCCTAGAAATAATACAGGGAAAATTATTACAATAAAAACCCTTTGCCTTTACAGAAACCTACACCCAACAATCATTGGACACCCAAACTCATACCATTTTTATTGATCCTAACGTTTACAATTGTACAAGCAGAAATTACCATTGAAAAGCTACAAACCGAATCCGGAATAATATTAATAAAAAAAGATCCAATTAGACTAATCAAAAACTATAAAAGAATTTATCACAAAATAGACTTAGTTCAATACGAAAAGGCACTAGACGAAATAACTAACGAAATCTATCCCGACCCCCATATGTCAGAAACAATTAAATCTATAAAAGGAGAACTAAAATTGTTGCATTTCGATAGAGAGAAAGCTAAACAAGTTTCAATGCAAATTAATACACCTAAACCAAAACGACAATACGATAACAGACAAAATACTGGACAAACTACGACGACATATTTACCTGGCAAACAAAACTCTGTAATTGTTAGTAGATAGGAACGCGTATTAATAAACCCCATCGGAAAAATTTATAATTTATTATTTGGATTAATGGACAACGACGATTACGAAGAGATCACAGAACATTTAAGAATAATAGATACAAATAATCACACCATCATAGAGTCAATGAATAATCAAATTCAAGTTAACAACGTTTTTCAATCTAACCTTAACAAAATTGTTGACAACATTAACAAAACTAACAAAGCCTATAATCAGTTAGCTAGAGACATTAATAATCAGACACAAACAATAAATAAAATTCTAACAACCATTCAACTAAATTATAATCTTGACCTTATAAGGGACGAGTAAGAAAAAATAATTGACAATGTAAATTCAGCTAAAACAGGAATCATGACTAGATCCATATTAACATACGATGAGATAGACTTTCATAATTTATCAGTAGAGGAATTAAAGGAAATAGCAATAAATGTATTAACACAAGAAAGAAAAATAATATTTGTCATTAGCATCCCTTTTTTAACTCAACCCCTATTATCCTATTATGTAAGAAAAATACCTAACTCAAAATCAGAAACTTTGGATATAAACATTAAAGAAGTTGTACTTTACAATGGAGAATATTATGAACCAGAAAAAAGGACTAAATCTTTAAATAATCTTTTAAAATGTAAAAATATTAACTGTATAAGAACATATGAGGATGATAATAATGTAATAGAAATTGAAAAAGGATTAATACTTACTGTTAACATAGATACTAAGATAAAACAAAATTGTAATGAAAAAACATATTACTTAAATGGAACATACATAATAAGATTTAACAATTGTAAACTTGAGATTGCAGGCAAATTATTTACAAACCAAATAAAAGAATTTCAACAAATTTTAACATTGGAACCAATTAAAAATATTTCAGGATTTAATCACACAATTAATGTTGAAGATTTAAAACTTGAAGATATCAAAAATCTAGAAAAAATCGAAGAAATAAAATTTGAACATAAAAAAAATTCCATTGCAATTGGAACAACATTACTGTTCATAATTATCATACTCACTGTATCCTTCATAATATATATTTACTTTACATGCCATAAATCAATCAAGATTAAAGTCATTAACAAAAAGGATATAGAATTACAACCGATAAAAAACACTGTCGAGGACGACAGCAATCTTAAGGAGGGAGGAATTACACATAACCCTCAAGACCTCAATACTAATCCTAATAATAAGGATACAACCACTAAGTTTAATTAAAACTTATATTATAATACTTACATTATAGTTACTAAGTTCAAATCATTATAAGTAGGACTCACAACAAAATATCAAATATCCATGACTCAACAATAATTGTTTATCGATATAAATATTATGCATATTCAGCACATTTATAACAAAGATCTGATGCGATCACCAAGCGAAATGCAAACTGCAGACCTAATCAAAATAATACTATTTAAGCAAGAGACCACTCTGAGTCGGTGGCAATAGTTCAAGTTCAATTATTCAAGTTGGTCAAGTGATACAGTTCAGTTAGTATTCAATGTTCAAAAGTTAAAAAGATAATAAAGTGTTTCATAAAAAAATCAAGTGTTCTTATTTCCAAGGAAAGAACTCGTAAGAGTATAATTTTTATTTTTTATTTTTGAGAATAATCAATAACATAACTCGCGCGCCGAAGTACGATCTAGCAGCAGCACAAAAGAGGCCCGCACTGCTCGTAGAGCTGAGAGAATACAAAAGGACGAGTTCTATGAGGAAGCTGAGGGGTTGCTTTATGGAGCTGGAGTAGCTGATTAGAACTGGATTGCTGTAAGTTAAATATTTTCAGAGCTGCGATGTACCAAAACTTTAAAACGTTTTTTCTCAAAATCACATTTTTGCAACTTGTGTGCACGATTGCGGGAAAACTATTTGACCTATCGACCTAATTCAAATTGCGTTTTGTAGAGTTATAAAAACTGTTCTATATGAACCACAGTTTCATACAACTTTAATTGTTTATCATAGTGTAAAAATAAGAAATAAACAAAAATTTTGAGTGAAAATTGCATCTCTAACTTCAAAACAAGATAAAAATTATTTATTTCCGGTTTTCATTAGGTTTTTGAGGTTCATATAGAGTAAAAAACTTTAACAATTAACGAGGTACAAATGGTTTCTGTTTCAGTTGAAAATTACGGGCCCTATCGTGTACACAATGGGACTAATTCATCAGCGACAGGCTCTACTAGACTTCTGATTACTCCGCCAGTTTTGAACTTTTTCAAGATTTTTTTTTTTTAATTGCTTTAAAGTTGTCTCAGATATACCTATTGAACAAACAATGTATAATAATTCCTTGTCATTAAAAAAAATTCCCGAAAAACCACCTTTTTTTTCGATTTACATGAGGTGACCCCCTTAAGAATGGAGACACACTTGAGGATATTAAAATTGTTGATGCTCAAAGACTAAGTACACGGGACAGGAATGACCCCACGAAGTTCATAATGACATACACTTTGAAAATCAAGTTTACGGGGAACACTCTACCTGACTCGACAAAGACAGCTTACGTCATTAATAAAGTGGACTATTTCATGTTCCGACCCAGACAGTGCCAAAGATGTGGTAGGCTCGGCCACTCTGCAACTATATGCAAAGACAAAAGCAAGACCTGCCTCAAGTGTGGTGATCAAGACTGCGAGGATAAATGTAGGAAAACTCAATACCTGTTATGTAAAGATACTGACCATAACGCCCTGGACCAGAAATGTCCAAAATGGCGCACGTATAAGCACGAGGTAGAGATTGGCTCAATACTAAAAACTACAAACAGAGAGGCGAGACGGTTAATGAAAAGTAATAGATATGCTGGACTTGACATACAGGAGCTTTCTAATGCTGATTTTCCGCAGCTACCAAACCAAAAAGGCAAGAACTTGAGGAATCCGCTTCATGATGTTAACAAAAGCATAACAAGAAGCACGTATGCGAAAGTAGTGGCGATTCAACCAGCCTACAAGCCAGCACTCAAAAACCAGTACCCAACTGCAGAAAAAGTAATAACAACAATCGAACATATTAAAAACAATCCTCACAAATCATCTGAGATTGAGAAGATCCCCAACCAACTCATGGGCCAAATGCAAAAACTTTATGAGAACGAAAAAGAAAATGTACAAATAGACGAAAACACGCTGAAAGGATGGACAAACACCATCTCTAGCTTAATCAACAAAGAGAGTGGGAAAGCCAATACTCAGTACAAAACACAAACAAATAATATAATAACATGAAGAAAAAAGGAAAGATAGATACGCAAACAACAACCACGATCAAGATACTGCAACTCAACATTCAAAGTCTACAAAAACACAAGGATAATCTAGAATTCCACTTGAACAATTATAACATCACATTCGCACTATTACAGGAGGTACTAGGAAGCTACGACACAAACCACAAATTCCTCAACTATAACACAGTTTATCTACTCAGAGAAAGCAGTGTGGGAGGAGGTGTAGCTGTACTTATTAGGAAAGACATACAGTATAGTCAAATCAAAATTAACACATACATAGAGGCCATTGCAATACAAGCCGTTAACCTTGAAAACAACATAATAGTCATGTCGATCTATGCACCACCCAACTACACAGCGAAAGACATCCAAAAAGAACTCGAACAAATAACCAATCAAATGGACCTAACGAAATAAATAATTATAGGAGGAGATTGCAATGCCAGAGATCATACGTGAGGTGATCACATCACAAATGCTAAAGAAAGATATAGATAGAAAGAAAGATATTGAGAAGATGAGAAGATCAATATAAATCTGACGGACAAAACCAGACAGATAAGAGTCAACAGGAATAAAGTACAACACGAAGTACTGAACACTACCTTCACTGTGAACCTAAAGGAAATCACAGACACACTCTACAACATCATCCACAATAACACCAGAAAAGAAAAACACGAATTCCAAACGAACTTCTGGTGGAATGATGAAATTAAGAAGGTATGGAACATGAAAAACAAGGCTCTAAGTAAATATAATAAGATGAAAAGTGCACTCAACTGGTCCAAACTACAGGAAATAAGAATACAATGGAAGGCTATGGTACAACAGGCTAAAAAAAGTAAGTGGGAAGAAAAGCTACAAGATATAGCAGAAACAGGAAACATCAAGCACTTTTGGAACTTCATCAACAGCCTAAGGAATAAGAAGAAAAGCATTGCAAATAACAAGCTAGACGAACAACAGAGCAAACAGTTACTAGATAATATGTAGGACTCATAGCCGAAATAGGACGCGAACAGACTGAAGAACAACAACCACACTTCTCAAAGGAAGAACTACAGGACGTGATGGACAGACACAAAAGGCGATCAGCTCCAGGACCGGACCTAATCGACTATGAAACAATGAAAACCCTCCTACTAACAAACCAGGACAATTTGCTAGAGGCCATAAATAACGCTATTAACACATGTCAAATTCCGGATGAACTAAGAAAAATCAGGATAGCCCATGTTCTCAAACCCGATAAAGACCCACTGAACATTAAAAGCTATAGACCCATCTCCCTACTTAGTGTACCAATTAAAATTGCTAACAGCCTGATCAGAAATAGAATTGTGAAGCACATAGAAGACAATAACCTCCTATCCAGAAACTGCTACGCATATAGACAAAATAAGTCTACTTTTACCTGTCTCAACAAACTGCATCAGAAAATCACGAATATAAAAGCAAGACCTATCAAAATAGCAATAGTAATGGACCTTGCTAACGCATATGAAAGAGTTGATTTAAACATACTAAGGTTAACGCTAACAGAAGCACAAGTACCTCACAAGTACATAAGATGGATAATAAATCTATACAGGAAAAGAGATCTAACACTAAACGGACAAGCGAACAGCATCAACAACGGACTCCCACAAGGCGATGTTCTAAGTCCCACTCTCTTCAACTTGTATACCAGCAAATTACATAGCATTGCCAAGAATAACACCACCGTACTACAATATGCAGATGACTTCCTGATCTTAGAAGAAGGTACAAATGAAACATATACCATAATATCTTTACAAGATAAAGTCAACACATTCATCAGAATATGCCAAGGTCTCAAACTTCAGGTAAATCCTATCAAAACCCAAGCAATAATCTTCCCCAAAGGCAATAAACCAGCACTACTGCTCAGGATTGCAGACAATCCAATAAATTGGCAAAACTACATCAAATACCTAGGCCAACACATATATAGACACAAAAAACAAAGAAATGAGGAAGAATTCCAACAGTCCAACAGGAATCGTAGAAATATTATCAGTATCATAAACAAACCTACCAATAACTGGAGTCCCAACATAGCCTTAAATCTCTACAAAACACTCGTCAGACCCCAAATAGAATACGGAATCACCACAGTAGCACACGCCTTAGCTCACCTTTTTAAAAGAATAGATAATATAAAGGCCAAGGCTATTAAAAGCTGCTTAAGACTACCTCCAAGCACACCGAACGGTTATACCTTCGAAATAGCCACTGAATTATACTCAAAAGAAAGAGCAGCATACCTCACGGCCAAGGAAATTGGAAAGCAAATACACCTTCAATATCTAAGCAAAAACAAACTAGAGAAAACACAACCCAGCATAAACAGTTATAGTTACATATACCACAAATGCAAACACCATCTCAATAAGATTATTCCAATCAAAAAGATCCATAAACCGACGAACTTCTGATAATAACTGGCGATAACAGAGAACCTTTCCAATATTACCGAGAAATCAAAGAGAACTGAACTCAACGCAGTCTTCCACAATCATATTAAAAAACAGATAGAGCATAATACAAAAATTTACACTACAGATGCAGCAAAAAATATGTTTGGAGTAGGAATTGCCTTCACCTATCATAATAAAAACATCTTTAACACATTCAACATTAAAGACACCACAACGGTGCTAAACGCTGAGCTAATAGCAATTCTGGTGGCACTTCAAGACAGCGCAACCAATAACAGAAGTAACGTACATATCTACACAGACTCAACAAATGCCCTACGCCAAATAAGAAAAAACAGGGATCAAAAAGCAACTGTAAAGGCCATATGGTAGATTTTTAAGAATAACCCCTACAAGACATACACGCTACAATGGGTACCTGGACACAAAGGACTGGAGGATTTTGCACTTACTGACAACAAAGCCAAAGAAGGCATACTAACTGACGAACAAATCGAGACGCACTGGGAACTAGACAAAATATTGGATGGAATACAAAAGGAAATAAAAGACTCTTGGCGTGCAAATATCAATAGATAAACAGAAAACTACCAACAAAGCGCCTGGAAACAGGCTCATCTCCTCAAAGGCGGCAAACCATGGTTCTATGGCCAAAATTTGTCAGGAAGATCAATCAAAACGATTAACAGGCTTCTTACGAACAGAGCCTACAACAGGGAAAGGCTCTACAAAACCAAGCAAACAACTTCGAACCTATGCACCTACTGCACACAGGTTGATGATATAGACCACCGCATTTTTAGCTGCACCAGATATAAAGAAATCAGGGCAAAATATAAGCTTTTCCAACATTCCAATCAAATCCACAACCTATTAACCAGAAATAACATGAACCTCCTGGGGGAACTGGATTCCTTCCTATCAGAAACGAACATCATCATCTAAAACCCCCATATTCCTATAATTTAATCGCTCTTTCAACAAACTTACTCCTACGTTAAACACATTAACTCGTTAACCTACGATTTAGATTCGAAGATGTTGGGCCGAAATCGTATACAAGCTCGCGCAGCGTTCGGGTAATTCGCATGACTTGTGTAACACGCTGATCGGGTCAATCGTAAACATGATGGGCATCGTCCGTGATAGGATGATCGCGGTTTGTAGGTAGCACAGACAAGACTCGTGATGTATTTCTGTTATCTCTTCGGATCGTGATCAGTGTCAAGTTGTTCTTGGTCACATTCGCACGTCGAAATTTACGTTCGTAAATTCTAGAAAAGCAACCCCAGAAGATGTTCTCAAGAAAGAGATTTCATGATGAAAGCAGTGAGAATTGTGCTGATAATTTTGCTAATTTGGAAAATTACTAATTTTGTATTTTTGTATAAATAAACATTTTGTAATAAGCAATTATTTCATCAGGCTGCAATTGCATATCAAATATTCCACGTAATATTCATTTCTGGCCCGACCATCGTACGCGGGCTATGCCCGTAATGTTCACTTCTGGCCCGATCACCGTACGCGGGCTATGCCCGTCATTGTAGGTTAAGGGGTTAAAGAAATAGCAAATGCAGATATATCAAGCACGAAAATAACATCAACTATAACCATACAAAGAACGATAAACTCTGGCCAGTGCTACAGTGACAGGGCCAATATCATCGGTTATTTTTAACCGATCTTAAGGGGAAAAAGAAAAAAGAAAATTTTCGTTTCTTGTAACTAAGATTTGATGTTAAATTTTTAAATGAACGTACAAAGTGGACAGATATCACTAAAGGTCAGAAAACTAATAATGAATTATTATGCCGAAGGTAAATGAATGAATGGAATGATAAAGTGAATGGATCACATTTAATAGTCCATGATATAATAACGGAACTTAAATCACCGGAATCGTTTGAAAATAAGGCAAAGTCTAGGAGACGTTAAAAAATTTTCTAAGGTTGACGAGCGATGTATTAAATGTAAACAAGTGTCCTTAAATGAACCAAAACATTTCAGAGACATTTACATAAGGTTCTGCATTTGAAAACCATCAGATTGGTATTGCTTATGTACGATTTTTCTATAAGAGTAACTCAATGAACCCAATGACCTACGGGGCATTGGTTTGGTGGCAGGCACTACAAAAGAAAACCATTGCAAAAGAGCTAGAGTAGATCCAGCGAATGGCCTGCCTTGGCATCACAGGTGCCATTAGGACTACGCCAACTGCTGTAATGCAGTTGCACGGGGCACGTATGCATTTTGCAAAAAATGGAGAGAATGGCCCCGTCAAGTAAAAGGGAGCTGGATAGAATTCACCTAATATTGGGCACAACAATTCCATACAAAATCAACATTCCGACCAGAGAAGCGTGGAAAACGGTGGATTTCACATCTGGAAGTGAGATCATGATCTACACCGATGGTACCAAAACGCACGAGGGAAGCGGCGCTGGAATCTTTTCCCCAGATCACCCGCAACTCAACCGAAGTTATAAACTGGAGAGCCATACCACAGATTTCCAGTCGGAAGTGTTTGCAATAAAAGTGGCTATAGAAGCGGCAACAAACAACCTTAATGGAAGTATACAAATAATCTCGGACCGTAAGTTGGCACTGCAGGTGCTTGCCTCTAACCGCGTAGTTTCACAACTGGTACAGGATTGTAAGCGGGCTCGCAAAACCACAACAAACCGAGTCAATGTAAAACTGACATGGGTCCCTGGACACAGTGGTGTAGAGGGAAACGAAAGAGCCGATGAACTAGCGAGAGCTGGATCAGCCGACCAAAATGCCACTAGAGTAGACACAATTAAAATGTCACTAGCAACGGTTAAAAGAGAACTAGACGAAATCCTCGGGAAAGAGACAGATACGGCTTGGAATGACAGGAACGACTGCAGGATAAGCCGATCATCCTAATCAAATGAGCACAAAGCAACTCCTAGGGAAAAACCGAAATGGCGTTAGAACATTGGTGGCAGTATTAACGGGCCATAATCTTCTAGGTCAACACGCCAAACGAATAGGAATCCGAACGGATTACACTTGCCGAGCTTGCGGCGAGGAGGAAGAAAGTACAGAACACTTACTCCTAGATTGCCCGAGTCTGGCCAACAAACGCCTTACTTGTAAGTAAGGCGTACTGGCGTAACAGAATTGGAACACTTGGCGACCACAGAGCTGGAAGAACTCCTTGGTTTCTGTAGGATGACAGGATGGACCATCTGTAAACAATAGTACTACACATGGGGAGCTAAGGGCCGAGTTCTGGCCTATGCTAAATTCCAACAAGTGGACCCCAGTCCAGTAATAATAAAAACCCAATGATAACCATTTGTGAAAAATTGCAACCGAATTAAGCGAGTTCGGTTTGCAAATAAATGCAAAAACAAGGATTATTCTTTTTTAGACTCTGTGTTATTAAGTGTTGAAAATAAATTTAATTTATTCCGCTTAGATGACCGCTGATACGGTTGGTCTAAGCCCAGAAACGAAACAGAAACGAATCCTACGGACTCCTGTCACACATTATTACACGGTGATGATTTGGGACTGTACGTGTGCTTCTCGTACTGGTATATTGCATATGCTTCATGGAACTTTCGATCATAGTTTATATCTAAGAAGTTTAAAAGCTAATTTCATACAAATTTGTGCTGCTCAAGATGGTCCTAGTAAAACTAAAGACATCATTTAGAGTAAATGTTAACTTTGAGTTTTACTAGGACAATGATCCTAAGCACAAAGACAATAATCTGCGCCTGTAAATCTCATAGAGTTGTCCCAAAGTTACAGCAGTACCTCCATAGTCATCAATTCTTAATGCAATTGAATTTATATGATTTGGATAAATAAAGAATTGCCAAAAAATATTTTTTGCCAATTTTTGAATTTATTGAATGTTCAGAGATTGCTGCCCGATTCAGTCTTGACTTTTTGGATATGAAATTTGATTTTGATCCCTTTATTTTTGTTTTTTGATTTCTAAACTAAAAAAGAATAGACATATAAAACATGTAATTAGCTTGAAAGCATTTATTCAGTTCAGGCGAAACATTGTCATTTTCGCTGAGAAATCAAAACAGATAAAACTTGGTCGGACGTTAGAAAAAAGTTTTTGAATGGTTCGCTTGAGAAAAATGTCAAAGGAGATGTTGGTGGATGAGAAAGTTGGAAGGAAGAGAAGAAAAATCCATGATATTCGTCCCGAAACGCGCTGACTTTTCTCATCTTATGTCATTCGCGCTCGCTTTTCAATGTACAGTTGATGTTAGTTAGAGCAAGCAGGTTGCTGTTGATCACTTGTGGTGATTACCTCTTTATTTTGCTGAGCCTGGTTTTTTCTGTCGAAATATTCGGCCCGTCAACCAATGAAATTTGAGAATATTTCTTCCTAATCAGACCATCCTTGAAGATTTCGATTATACCTGTACGCATTTTAGTGGCGCGTATCCTATATTGATGCAGCTCAAGGAAATTTATCTGTAGGAATTGTCCCCTCCTGGTCTTAGTGCGAATGAAGTTTGGCATAAGGCAGAATATTTTCTCTTTTCTTTTCCTAGTATGTCGCTGGAGAGGTATCAAATGGAATAGTCTATTTGGGATTTTCCTACTTTCCTTTTGCTACTATCCATACAGCGATCAGAGTACTTCCGAAAATGGTGCCCAAGCTTATTATCGGTAGAAAATTATCTCTCATACTTTTACCATTTTGTTCACTCGAAAGTTTAGATATAAAGATCATAACTCCAGTCCCGATCAATGAGATAAACTAAGACTTTTTTCAACTAACACTTTTGCCAATGAAACCAGTTTTTTAAAAATACAGAAAAAAATGCAGAAAACACGTTTTGATAGTCCCTGACTGTATGTTATTCACAAAATAAATATAATCTATATCCAAACACTATAACCGCCTTTATTATAACTGTTTAGTGTTGATGCACTTATCAATCATGTCCATTAGCTTTTCAGTGGTCTTGCATATATAACAAGTGTTGTTGTTATTTTATCTTCAGCGAGTTTGGTAGAAGCATAAATTTCGTTTTGAAGATGCTCCACATAAGGCATTCAGGTCGGGGGAATTACCGGATCACAAAAGAACAAGGATACTGATGCATCATCATAATTTCTACTGCATCTCATAGACTTTATGAGACTCATCTTCAGACGACTCATCTTCAATGACATCAAAGTACTGGGGAGTATTCATTATGCAATGACAACTAGCAGTACACATCCCTCTGCTGAATTACAACACCATCTCATAAACTCTGATGAATGCTTGACGGTCCTCACAAAAAAGGGTTTGCTACCCTGAATTCCAAGGTAGCCCACTGCTGCCCTGAATTCCTCGCTAAATATTTTACAATCTTCAAAGTAAGAAAATATATGAAACTTTGCAAGGACTACGGCCTTACAACGGATTACCTTTCGATAATCTTCAACTTCATGCTGAAGTGGTTGAGCACATTCCAATCTAGCTTCGCTCATTTTGGCCGTTAATTTCGGTGTTTTGCTGGTCGCTGTGGGTGTAAATTCGCTTCTCTTAATTCCTCCCGAGTGTTCCCTGAAATATAAACATTCCTTTGGTGCTAAAACGTCGAGACTCTCAGTCGCGATCTTATAGATTCGTAATTTTACAAATAAGCATTTTCGGGAAAATCTCTATTTATGTGATTTTACGTAAAAGACCGTTGATTTTCGTTGAATTGACCGATGAATAAAACACACAAGAAAATAAAAAAATTTTGCTTTCACAAATCCTTCTGTTTTAGCCCCAAACACTCTTGTATTCAAAATATTAGTATAAAACTGAAGAATTTGAAGTTTTAAATTTTCATAAGGTCGTCGCCGCTAGGATGACCGGATTTCCCGCAGCGTAGGAAAACACTTCAGAATATACAGAAGGATGTTTATAAAATGAAAACATTTCCGAAACTCCAAGTTTAATGTTTTCACGAACGGAATTTTCGAAAACTTAAGGGTGTTCAAAACAATTTGGAAAAGTCTTAGGACTTTGATGTTTTTAAAATCAGAATTAATGGGTACACTCACTATCCACAAATCTTCCCATAGCGGATTCTCATCTTTGGTTTGTAATCTGGTATTGTACGAATTTGACGGCTGATGTGGTAGATTCGCTCCCATTTCGATTTTCTTCCGAATTTCGAATTTCCGACCTATAACTTTCTTCGAACATTCGAATTTCCAAGCATTCATGCATTGGAAAGTTTATACCAATAAATGGTAGGAATCTTGGGTCACGTTTCTATGGTTTTGTGCAATTTTTTGTTGTTCTGAAATATTGAACTGATCTTGACTGAGTTCCTTTCCACATAATTACAAATAATTTAGTCTTAAAAGTTAAGCTGCCGCGTTTTGAATCTGATGCGCACAAAAAATTGAAATTTTAGCTTTCGACTACTGTTCGACAATGGTTTGAGTCTTTAGCAAGTGTAAGCAAATTCACAAAATTAACCCTGATAAGCATATACATAAACCTTATCGTTCTTAGACAAACTCATCAATAGTCTGTAAAGTCTGTAATGTAATAATTAATTTATTTAATTACAAGTTGTTGATTACAATAACATTTCTACTTTTCATCAGTAGTCAAGCGTCTAGATAGTTTCTATGGAGAAGTGAGAGATATAAATTTCTCGTTGCCGCTTTTATAGCTCTATCATATGGCAATCACTACAAGTCTTTGTCTCTAGACAACAAAAACTGCAGTGTAAATACAAAGTAAATTTATTTAAAACATCCGATGGCAATACGTCGTTACTTCGGGTTTCATTTTTAATTTTTGGACAGCTTTGCTCTTAAATTAAAAGTGAGACATACTAAAATTTCAAATACGTGCAAGTTACTACACGCTGTGTTTTTGATTTAACCGTCGTCGGAAAGCAACAATGTTTTGTCTACGTCACTAGCAACAGTGGTGTCTATTCGCCAGATTGATTACTTTATTTCAATAAAAACCTGAAAATGCCTTCTTATAGCAGTTATTAAAATTTGGATATAGTTTATTGTAGCATTAAACACAGATAAGACAAATATCTTGGTGATGTTCAGAGCATGCGAGTAATTTACATTTGATACAAATTATATTAATTTTTCTCTCATTTCCTTGGACACAGCGCACACTTTGCCTGTTCCTAGAACTGTCGATTGTTAACCAGCAAAAGGTTCATGTTTACCATGTGTTGATACTCAACATATTTTTTCCAGAAACCGCTCCAATCACTTCCCCCGTTACGCTCTCCCGTTAATACGTCATACGTGTGGATTGGAGCAGACTACACGCAGAATCACCGCTTGAATTAGAGGGCAAAGTCACTGAATCAGGTATACAGTGACCAAGATATAGAAAACAAGGTCCAAATTCTATCCTCGCACATCCGCAATTCGATCGATGTGCATGCCCAGAAAAGCCCTGTTAACAAAGTTCAGAAAAGTCTCCCAGTTCACCTTACATCTGATACGCACCCGGGCCAGGTGACAGGAAGGACTAAAACGTATATTTCATCGGAACTGGCACCGTGTGAATCGCGAGTATATAACGCTATAATCGCAAAAGCACGCGCCGAGACAAACGTGACATTCAAAATTCATCTGGCCGCTATAAAACTTGCCCCTCACGTTTTTAGAGCGATCAACTCGCTGACCGGACGCCTCACTGCAGAGTTTAACATAAACAAAGACCAAATAAAACATATCGGTCAGACATATAGACCTTGAGGAAAAGATAATCGTTTGGTCATTCTTCTACAGCCAGTCTTTCCGCGGAAAGGCCCCAGAAGATGGATCAATAACCGGACTCCCTTTTAACCGTCTTCTCACTAAACAACAGCGCTTCTAATCCTACATGCTTCAATTTCAAAGAATTCTTCGCAACACCAGATGAAGTACTCTTCTACCTTCAATCTTTCAACAGCAAAAAGTCGGCCGGCCCGGATGGCATTCCCAATTACGTACTCAAGAAATGTAGCGAGGCCATTTTAAACACTCACCACGATCATCAACCATTGCATCAACAACGGTTATTTCTTTAATGCCTGGAAAACCACTACGCTGCTTCCTATCCCCAAGAACGGGTCGAAAGAGGAGCTAAACAAATTCAGGCCGTTATCACTACTTTCCAACTTTGGCAAAATACTGAAAAAAGCAATACTCAAATCTTTCAAAATATTCGCAAAACCCCTAATCCCCTGTGAACAATTCGGGTTCAAGGAAAAAATCTGCACTGAACAAGCTTCTGTCTTCTTACATGACTACATCTCCACCGGCTTAAGAAGCAAAACTGCCATCGTATCATGGACGATTGACCTAGAAAAGGCTTCCGATTCAGTCTGGTCAAAAGGACTTATACACAAACTTCTCCAGGCTAAATGCCCAATTCTCCTCAGGCGTATAATCACAAATTTCCTGCATAAACGTTCTTTAAGGATTAAAATAACTAACATCTTTTCAGAAGCTATTGATGTTCTCTCCGGAGTCCCACAAGGCTCGATCCTTGGACCACATCTATTTAATTTTTTCCTAGAAGATATGCCCACAAGCGTTCGCCAACTAGCTGGCAGGAACAGCACAAACCATATTCCTCGTAACCCGGTATCTCCCCTAGCAATTTTGTACGCCGATGACGTCCTTGTGTTCTCCAAGCTAACGTAACTCTACGTACGTTAACTTTGCTCATCGAATCTCTCCACAACTACTTCAAAAGATGGGCTCTAAACGTAAACGCAGGAAAATGCGGACGATTATGCTTCCGAAATGCCAACGGGAAAGGCCATTGTGCCGCTCCTGCAGAAATTTAAGAAATTGCTCTACTGTTAAACGGAGTACACGTCCCTTTAAAAAAATCTATGAAATACCTGGGATTCTATTTCCATCATCGCTTAAAATTCAACCCCCACGCCCACCAAGCACTCGATACAGCCACCAGAGAATCGGCTGCACTAGCGCCTCTATTGTCAAGCAAGTGTATCCACAAAAGCACGAAGCTGCTCATATTTAATTACCTACAATTACGGCCTATAATTACGTACTGTTTCATCGTGTGGATCACGATATCCCCCTCTACTGCGGAAGAAATACAAATCTTCGAAAGAAAAATTCTTCGAAAGTGCCTTTCAAAATAAAGGCGGCCCAATAAAAAGCATTTTAGGAGCTACTTTCTCTACAAAGAATCTAAAATAACCCCTATCCTGGAATATATGATCGAACACGCAACAGAACGACTGAAACCGACTGAAACAGAAACGACTGTGGTCTGACTATCCAGAACCCATGATCAGGGAAATGTATGATCGGAATCTGTCCCTAGAAAACTCGTGAAATTACTTATCTCTCATTGTCTGCGCCAACCAATCCGAGTTCACTGCACGTTCCCTGAGGCATACTTTGAAACCATCCTTTTATATAAACTCAAACCAGGGTGATCGAGGATAACTTCATTGCAACAATTCACCTATTCCAAACACTCCCCCACTCACATAAAATTCTGAAAATTGTAAATAGGTTTAAGTTTTATTCTTATTTTTATTATTAAGTTATTCTAGATTAAGTTAGGAAATAGCACATCATTGTACAAGCCTGTGAGCAAAGGTACCGTATTCACCACAAGTACCGCATAAAGGTACTTGACAATGGAGTCGCTGTCAATTGACTTTGCTGAATGTCAAATAAGAATACAAGGTACGATAAAGTCTCAGTAAAGATCTATCTATCTATCTTTAGAGTATCACGTATATTGCTCCTTAATTCTCGCGGGAAGTCCTTTATCCAAACAAAATGATGATAACTGTTTGGTGCTCTGTCGCTAGAGTTATTCACTATTCGTTCCTTCAACATGGTGAAACCATCAATGCTGAGAAATACTATGCTCAACTGGATGAAATGCATCAGAAATTGATAGTCCAACCACGTAGGCTTGACAACTGGGATGCAGTGATACTGTTTCATGATAACGCACGACCTCATGTATCGAGAACAACGGCACAAAAATTAAGCGAGTTGTTCTATGAGATTCTTTCCCACCCTCCATATTTACCAGGCCTCTCACCAACTGATTAGCATTTCTTTAAACATTTGGCTAACTTTTTGACCGGAAAACGATTTAATATTTAAGCTGATATCAAAAATTTCTTCGAGGAGTTTCTTCGAATCAGAAACTCGGACTTCTACAGAACTGGAATAAATGTACTTGTATCTCGTCGAGAAATGTGTGTTGCCTCAATTGGTACTTATTTTGATTAAGTAAATTGCACCATGGAATGTATACCAACTTGATCATTCATGTCAAAGAAATAACGAAGTGGCCAAAGTCTTGTAGTCCTAGCTGAACTCTAGGAATGTAGCATTTTATCACAGGTTAGATATGAATTCTGACCATATTTGACTGATGGGTTGAATTAATCGTCTTTATATCCGTTATCTTTATCGCCAAATCGTAAGCGAATAAGCAGAAATCAAAAATGGTTTACATTCATTATGAATTTGTATAAAGCAGCCCTGACTATGTCTCATCGCGGAGTTCGACTTGATGGCTATAGAGCAGAGGACCAAACATACATGTTCCTACTTTATAACAAATCCATTCGTTATTATGCTAGTGGAACGTCCCTGTTGTTATTAATTTCTCTTTGAAAATAACATCTTCCTCCTCGGACTGAACATAGACTTTGCCATCAGTTTCGGAGATCTCACCATGTTCTGAGCAGTGTTCATTAGAATAAATCCATGCAACTAGTTTTCGATTTGATTTGATTCCAAAAGCGACCATTTTTACCATAAAAACTTACCATTTAATTTTACCAACACGAAATAATAAAATATTCCTTAATAGTTACAGGGGTGGCACATAACCACATTGCTGTCATACACCACAAGTTATACCCTGCCGTGATACTGTGATACGTACCACCGACACCGCTCTTCTCAGTGGAAAAATGAACAAAGTGATAGAAAGAGACACAACATCAGCGTTTAGTTGCTCTAAAGACTTTTAGAGCAGACAAAAGACTCAAAGACTTTTGTAGAGTGGTGGGGAGGCGACCGTTAACCCCTGTTGCCTTTCGACGTTCATTTGGAATAGGCTCCCCTCCCTCTCTAATAGAGAGTAAACCTAGCAATCTTTCCCCAAGGTTGAACGAAAATTAAAAAGAAATAATTTCACCAATAACAATTTAAAAAAACACTATTTTAACACTAACACATGTAATTGAGACTTCTAGGCTTTGGCGACTCGTCAGAGCCTAGGCTGGAGAACTCTGTCAAATCCACCATACTCTGCTGATCACGCACCCTTTGATTATCACTTGTTTATCTATTTTCAGAACTTTTAACAGGAAGAAACCAAAACTGTTGCCAATGAAAGCACTGGTTGAGTTCTTCGCCTCGTAAAACAAATTATTTTCTAAAAATTGCATTTATAAGTTGCCTTCATTCTTGCAAGAAGTCAGAAAAACGATAGAAAGTATACTCTACAATATTTATTATTAAATGTATGAAAATTCTGTTATTTTCTTTCAAATCAACAACGGATACGTCTTGCCGGTAGACCCTAAAATATTAGAAAGACGGACAGATCATGCCGCTAGACTCTTTCTTCCTATTGATCACAGTCGGCCTCTTTTTCTTATTGCTTTATTGAAATCATCCATTTGCTTACAGTATCTCTCAGATTTAGATTTTCAATCGATTTCAAAAGCTCGTAATATATTGGTCCTTGGATGTCCCACCATACACACAACATTCTTTTTTGCAGGTTCAAGCTCAGCTTAGAGACGGAAGTGGCTCTCCAGGCTCGCAATATTCTTGGTCCTCACGATGGTTTCGAAGTTTCCATTTTTAATCACCAGTTATCATCTGATCCAAGGAAAGTTCGTTTTATACCAAGCAAGAATCATATGAAGACTCGCTCGTTCAAATTTTTCTCAGTTGACTGAAGAGGAACCGATCTAGAATATTTACTGACCAATCCTAGCTTGCGAATATGGCTGGAAATGGTTTGTTAGGTTGAACTCAGCGGTGTCGAAAATTTAGATTGCTCTATCATAGCCTTGATAATAACTTGAGGACGGCCATCTTTGACACTAAGGTCGAAATCACTTGGGTCAAATTTTTCTAACCATCTTCTGCACATTCTATCACAAACTGCATCTGTATTAAAAACTGTCACTGTATTCTGACACGGTTCTGTAGCATTTCTTTCTTGTTGGATACCATATACAGTGGCGTAAATGAATTTTTTCGCTACCCATGTTTTACGATCGCGTCTCAATTAATAATTACATGAGAGATATTTGTTTCATTTTTTTGGGAGTGTACATGTGTGTAAGCCAACGTGGGCATATGGATTGAAACTTGAAGTGAGACTTCCTAATGGACTACCTTTGCACATGCATCTACAAGATTGTTATGTGCAAATACTAATATTTATCGAAATTTTCAATAGACTTTCACAATTGTTTTGATTGCTTAGCCGTGGTAGTTTTCCTACATCATGCGTTCCTTAGTTTAGAAATTTCTTGGTTAGTGTCTTATGCAGGATTTTATTATTCTTTATAATTTTCTTGAATTTATTAAATAGATCACGTCTTGTGTATTAGGAAAAAAAATCAATTATTCTTATTTTTGTGTAGGTTTCATCCAACGATAAGGATAAGTAAAATTCTTTCCGTTCAAAATGTTTTTATACCTAAATATTTGTTTGGATATGATAGTACACCACGCCTCGAATCCATAGGCTATCTAGGGTCTCAATAGTTCATTATAGTGTCAATTTCATGGCTGGAGAGAAATCTATAATTTGAAGGATGACGATTATCTTGAAAAGTGCCAAATGCAAATAGTAAATTACATTTACTGATGATGGTTATACCTAGAAAGTTTATACTGTGACAAGCTTCTGGACTGCTTTTGTGGATAAGTATTGGGATTGAAGCATTGTTTCTCATCTGCTACAGCCGTACATCTTCGTCCAAGCAACCGAATACTATTTTGTGTGTATGTGTACTATGTTTCCATTTGTTCAAATAATTTGTAATGGACTACAACTTGACAAAAGACGCAGTTACATAAACAATTGCATCATCCCCTTAGACAATGAGTGTTCAATGTTATGTATGTCATTGGAAAATTTCGACATTTAAGAGTTAAAAGAATGGGCCTAGTGAACGAACCCTGTGGAACTCCAATCTTTATGTCAATGAGTCCCGATAGAACAATGGTTTACTTTATTTTTACTTTTCGCCCAGAAAAGTAGTGTGCGACGAATTTTATTGACTTGATATTGCACTTCAATATCAATATCCAATACTATTCAATATAATCGACGTGAATAGAATATGAGAGAGTGGGAAGCTTTTTCTTAGGTCAGCGTGGAAATCTTATTGGAATTTAATTTATTCTTGCAGAGGAGATTGCACAATCTCTTTATAAAATAAGTTAATAAAATTATTTATTAATACAAAAACACCTTTGACATATACAATAGATAACTTCTTTACAAGTTTATTGCTTATTCCATATCTTTGGGTGAAGCCATTGATTTAACCATTTGCATAATATTTCGAACATAATTAGTAGAGACAACTTCGGAGTATGTACTAGTGGCCCAAATAATTTTTCACAAATAGATAGTTCGACTGATAGTTAAGTAGATAAATAACTGTAATATATAAAAGTCTCACTTTAAAAGTACTGGTACTTAAATGAATAGATATAGGTAGATAGACATAGATGTTTTTAATGGGTATAGAATTTGAAGTTGGCAACACATTTTAATGCTACGTATAGTGTGATAGCTGTCATACATTTTATGATTAATTTGGTTTGGCATTTCATAATGATTAGGTTGACACCTGAGCATCGTCTGCAAATTGTGCAGATTTATTTCGTGAAAAAAACAACGGTTCGGTTTGAGAAACTCACCACATACTCCGTCGATTATATAGTCAATATGGCCATGGATCGTGTTCGCGCTACGTTTTCTCTCACTGCTGATACGTATCCATTCAGACGTCACACAGTGCGTAATGGGTTACCACACCATTGCAGCTGTGTAGCGTATTATCGATGAAATGCTCAAGTGAGTACATTCGACATTTTTACCAAAGATTGCATTGAAGAAATTTGAATCCAAAGGGCAGACAGGCAGGGCGTAGATTCGATGTATGGGCCCAAGAACAAACTTCTACAGATCCCGAATTTCATTAAAAAAATTTGTTTAGCGATGAGGCTCACTTCTTTAAGAATGGCTACGCCAGTACTAATTGAAAGAAGCATTAGATGAGCGCATAATTTCTCATTTTGGACGTGTGAGCTGGCCCAAAAAACTTGTGTTTTAACACCGCTGTCTTGTGAGTCTTGAGAGGATACGTTGAATCGAGGGTTTACTCTGACGAGCCCAAGACACTTGACCACTTGCAAGATAACGTCCCCCCCCCATAATTGGTGAGATACTTCCCTATTGTTGGTTAGGACAGTGGAAAATCAGATATTCCATTTGGACCTCCTCCACACTAGTCGCGGCGCTCACATCCTCTCCAATACAACCAATTTTATGGCAATCAAAATAATTTATATACCGCTATACTATACCTCTGAAAAGACCTTTAATTGAAGTCTTCGTAAAATGGTGCGCAATAAATTCAAGATTATCGAGAATGAAAGCACGGAAAGTAAAACATGTTCAGTGAATTCGACGGAGAATCATCGTACCGGAAAGTTATGGCACTTCTGATGCGACAAGAGGAATTGCATGTGCCAAATGTGGGCTACCAAAAAACAAGGAGTTGATTTTCAATGCATCTGGAGAAAGCTCAAAATGTTCCTCACCAGTTGCGATTCGTTTAAGCTTTCATCGGTAGATGTCAGCAAACCATTTTCTTATTTCGAGCAATTTTTAAGCGGGTTCTGTTTGCGATATCAGTATCGTAGAGGAAGAAAAGGAACGCAAATCATTTTATCACGATATCTTGAATTACCAGGAGTCATCGACTTCAAACGTGGTAAAGCACTTATTGGGAGCAAGTAATGAAATATTCGGAAATTTTGATTCAAATATAAAGTCTGATATATTTCGATATCCTTCGATATAAATTCCGTATATATGAATACGGAACGTCAATTACTTGCCGCTTTGGCCAAAATAAAGCTCTAACAGAGGATAATTTTCATACTTCTATTGAATTGGCCAACACTTGCTAGAAAAGGAAACCCACTTTCACGATATTCTAAGCAAAAAGGAGAGGCTTGCTAAAATTTACGCAAAAGCTAAAAGGAAAAGATTGTGTCACCTTTCAGTCTCAGGCAATTCAGTCTCAGTCTGCCATTGTTATCAGAGCTTGAGAGTACGATTTTATGTCTTTTTCGAAAAACTTGTACTAACGGAGAAAAAGGAAAATTATGGAAGGTTTTCTCCAATTGGAGATCATCATCATTGATTTGTGTGATCAGATAGCCATTAACTTCAGTGCTCTGGGATAAAGAACTCGTTGGTATCATAAAGTTGCGTTGGAAGTTTCACCAAATACAGCAATAGTCAATGCATACAAGGTGCATGCGTAGAGATGGCGCTAGCGAAAAATACGCAGGGTATTAATTTGACACATACGCCATTTCAATCGTCTGACATTTAACTACAAACACACAAAACTAGCGTTTTTGGTTAATCGTGTTGGTCAATCGTAAAAAGAGCATTTGCGGCACACATCGCAATCACAATTAAAGGGTAATTGAAAGTCATCATTTGCAGGTAAAAACATATGGTGTACACCTCCATCAATCTAGACAGGTGTTTTTGACAATTCAAAGTGATAGTTTGGAACCGTCGCACTCAACGGTAATTCGCAGAACCATGAGCAATGCTTAAGATCAATAATCTCGGTAAATGGGTCCCACATGATTTAAATGTTGCTTGGGTGCCACAAAAGGATATCATTTTTGCATCAAATTGTGACAGGTGAAAGAAAATGGATTTATTTGTAAACCCCGAAGTGGATAAAATCGTGGGTTTTACTTGGCAAAGCCGGTTCTGCAACAACAAAACAAATCGCTTCGGCATTAAGACCATGTTCTGTGTCTGGTGGGGTCAGAGTGGTGTTGTGTATTATGAAATCTTGAAACCTGGCGAAACCATTGATCTCTAACGCTATTATCAACTAATGATAAATTCAAACGGCGCATTGATCGAAAAACGGCCGGAAAGGGCCAGAAGGCATAGCAAAGTGGTTTTGTTACACGATAACGCGCCGTTTCACACATAACCAGTGAATCCGCTTGGATGAGACATCAATTTTGAGTCCACTTTACTCCCCAGACATGGTACCATCTGACTAACACCGCTTTGCTCTTTGCGTCAAAGAAAACAAAGAAAAAAGGAAATAATTGAGAAGAAAGATGAAGTGGAAAGGATAAATTAGATATACAATAGAAAATAAAGTGAATATAGCAGAAGAAAAAGTTAATATAGTAGAGAAAAATAGTAAAAAAAACTAAAAAGAAAAGAATGTGCGAAACATATATATAAAATTTAAGAAAAAGTAAAGAGAAGAAAGGGACACTTAGTAAGTTGTTAGGGTCGTGGAAATAAATCAAATAAGGAGTACGAACGAGCTCGTGTGCGGATGCATCCCCTTTTCCCAAAACAGGCTGTGACTAAAACTGTAATAATTTTTATCATACTGATCAGCGGATGCCGGAAAATTGAATACGAGCATTCGGAGCGTGCATGGTGAAAAGGACGAAGATCGTTTGGATCGTTTCTGATGGATGCCAGTAAGTTGTATTCGCGGGTACATAATCCAATTTCATCAAACTACAGACGAAGTTAATGATATAGTTAGAGTAGACACTCCTGTGAATTCGAGAATTCGAACTGAGATAAGAACTCGTGTTGGAGGCAGCATAGGTGGTCAAAATCAACGCAGCAGGACTAAGGACAACGCAACAGGATAAAAACTTTAATGAATTTTTTTATTCATTAAAATTTTTATAAAGTATAAAATGAAGGAATAAGGTTCCGGTGTATGTGTGTGTGTGCTATGCAACGATCAAGGATTTCATAATGTCGTGAAACCCCCTCCCCCACGCACGCGCGACGAGCTGGTCGTTTAAAAGTAACTTCCGTCGGCCGCCATTATAGCGCCTTCTTATTTTCAAATAACCATGTCTTTCTAAGCTGCAGGTGCGACGTATCGGTTACCCAAATAATATATTATGTACTATATATTTTTTTAACTTTCTAATATTTTTTTTTATTTGAAAAAACATAAAAACCCCAATCTGCCTTTTTTAACATGAGCTCTTTCAGTAATATCAATAGTATAATACAAAATTATTTACATTTATTTTATAATTAAGGAATTTATTTGAGAATTAAATATTACATTTTAACGTTTTTCAAAATATGTTTTTCCTTCCTACTTAAATAATTCTCATTTCTTTATTACATTTTCTGGAGGGTAATAAAATGCCAATAATTTAATTGACTAACTATGCATATCCCGGAATAGTAAGGCGTCCAGAGGGAGATTTTTGTTGTCTTCACCCGTGATGTATTGGCGTCTAGTGCGATGCTTTTGACTTGCTGACAGTGATACATTGGCATGCAAGGTGTTAGAGTTTGTTAAAGTTTGTCATATACAACGATTTACATTTATTATGAAACTGCAAATATTATTCTTAACTACATTTCCGATCAGGAAGTTAGTTTTTGCAAAGTCTCCACTCCTTTTACTTGAGAGCCACGGCAAGAGGAAGAGCTTCCAACTTACAAGCTCCCTATCTTGCGAAGCTCGTCTTATATCATACAAGAGTTACTCGTATCGCTTTCTTCATGATGCCACAGCACTTTTAACGCTGTTTGGTATTTACGCTTATTATGTTCTATCTCCAACAAGTTTCGTTTGCAAATACACTGGGCTCTCGACTTTCGCACATAATTAGTTCCTGAAAGTGAGTGCGAATGTTTAATGTTCGAAACTAGAGGGATGGGAAAAGACGCCTCCACAAACCGTGTTTTAAAGTATTTATTTATCAATAAGTATGATTGCTCATTAAGTTAAAGAAGCGTATTAAGTGCTTTCGGGTGTTTCCTTTATAAATTTGTCAAGTTGAGTTAAATCTTGGTCTTTTTGTCTTCGAATTTGAACTTTTAAATTTGTTCTCCATTGAAAGCTTCATTCATATTTTTAATTGTCAAAGTTTTGACGTTCTTAACAGCTTCCTCTTCCTCACTTTCATTGTGTATTTAACTGTTTATCAATTGTTGCTCAACTCATTTGACAGCGGGGCTGAGTGAGATTCATTTAGCATTTTCTTTGTAAACGCCCATGTTCAGTTCCTACATTACGCCAACTATTTCATCTGTGAGAGTTTCCGGTATGTCTTCAAAATTTGTAAAATTGCTCACCATATCTGGGCATAATTGTGTCCAGGAACATTTCATTTTCGACTCTTTTATTTCAGCCCACGTGTGTCAAATATTATTAATTGCGTTACATGTATTATAATTCTTCCAAAAATCTCTTAATGTTAGCCCATCTTCCCTTTCAGTTGCTTTGATGGCCTTAGTCATTATTGTCCTGTGGTATTGTCATTATTGCAACATCATTTAAACGTAGCTTTCACTGTTTAGTCCATGGGCTATATGAGGCAGGTAATTTTGGGAGCAAGAAACATAACATTGATTTCCACGTTTAAATTCTGCAGAGATTTGGGGTGCCCTGGATTATTATCTAAGATTAATAATGCTTTGAATTGTAAATTGTTATTTTTACAATATTATTTAACTGTCAGCACGAAATGATGAGCGAGCCAAATTTTAAATATTAACGCAGTAACCTAGGCTTTTTCATTTGATTTCCAACTGCGACCCTCTCAATCTTCTGGGATTTCCGGCTTGGTAAATTAACAATGGCCTCAATTTTAAATCATCAGCTTAGTTTCCACCAAGAAGTAATGTCAATCGGTTTTCGGAAGGCTTATGCCCAGGGGCAGATAATTCTTCCTCCGATAAAAATGGACGATTGGGCATTCCTTTCCAAAACCAAACCATCTCATCTACGTTGTTTTTTTGATGAAGGGACTAATCTCCATCTTCAACAATTTAGGACAAGGAGGAAATAAATGCTTTCGCAGCATCATTCTCTGCATCGGCCGATTCTCCAGTGAATTTAATATTCTGTAAAAAGTATCTCATTTTAAATTTCAAAATTGAAATACATAGAGGGATCTTATATTGATGTTGATCATCAATCCATTATGACAAAGATGTTTCCATTTCATCCATCACTATTCCGTGTCCACAGTTTTGAACGTGTTCCGTAATTTTACTGTTATATTTCAACATTGTACAGATCGTAGATCTGTTTACACCATATAAACGTCCGATTGAAGCAAATGATTCAGCGTTTTCGGAACGTTTAATTTTTTCTATTTTTGTTTTGATCATTTGAAGGTCATGAATCCTTAATTTATTTTCGTTCGTATAAACAACGCAGTATTTCCGTTTCGGACTCATGCCTATAAATTTATAAGGGCGAAATATTTAAACTGAAACAAACAAATCAGCAAGGAGCAACGTTGCTATCTGATGGCTAGTCTGATGTCCCCTGAGAGAGTAAAAGAGACAGAGAGAGTTTTTACAGAGTGAAAAATTTAATTTTTTTTAATTTGTGAAAAAGCGAATTATGCGAAAGTAGAATGTGCGAAAGTCGAAGGCCGCCTGTACCATCGCACGTGAAAGTTTGGAAAATTTTCGCGAAATACCGTTGAATTGAGCGTTTGTTCAAAGTGTTGGCGCTTGTTTGCAATAACGCTATGATACCATGCCGGCTAAGAACTCACGCGAAGGTTTTAAGTCGCACCAGCAACGACGATTTTCATCTGTTTACGAGGATCGTTAATTAAAAATGTTCCATATTGAAGAGAAGGACTTTTCAGTGAAAATTTGAGTTGTTTTTAACCGTGTCAAGATAGTAGTCGGGCAGTGTGACACTGAAGAAACCTTTATTGGAGCGCTGGGAGGCATCGGGGATGGAGGGATCCCTTTTCTAGCAATTCCTTTCTCTCCCTTCCTTCCCGTTAGAGAAGAGATTCCCACAATCCGAAAGCGCGTCTAGGCGTAGAAACACGAGGCCTAGCCCGAAGTAATGTGTCAAACGGTTCCAGGCTAGGTTTTCAGGTTGACAGGGGAGGTGTTTAGTGCGTAGTCTAAGAGCATTGTGCGTCTAGGAGTCCTACACTCAGGGCGTAAAGAGCCTTCACCCCGTTCACTTTTTAGATGCAATGTCCCTGGAAAAAGCGTTATAATACTGGAACATTTTTTCAATAGCTTGATTCGTTAAAAAATAGAAAATAGGTACCTTTCTCAAAAAATCGCAAAATATTTCATTTGAAAAAAATTACTCCTTTCTTTTATTTTTCTGTCATATAAATACAAAAGAGATTGTAATAACTAAGAAAAAATTAACATTACGGGTATTCAATTAGTTCTTATATATTTAAAAATTATTAATAATTGATCGGCCCGCCTATTCCTTGGATGACTGCCTTCACTCGCCTTACCATGCTGTCATACAAATTTTTTACAAAATCTTCATTGATTTCTTCTTCCAACAGTTTTCTTATTCGACGTTTCAGGTTTAGGAGAGTTTTCGTTTCACTTTCCCTTATTTTTTGAACCCATTATCTGCCAAAGGTTTTCAATGGGATTCAAGCCGGGACCATTTCCTGCCCACGAATATGACTCTATCCCTAGCTGCTCCTTGAATTGTGTTAAAAATAGTAAGAGGCCATACGCGGTTATGTACGATACATCCCCAAACCATCACATAGGAGGAATGCATTATCGTTGCTTGGATACATTCGTTCGAATATCGTTGACCGGTTCTGCGTCTCACTCGCAATGTTCCATCTGGTCCAAAAAGATTTAATTTCGATTCATCTGAGAAAATGACTCGTTTCCAATCCTCTAAGGTCCAGTTTTTTCTATCTTTGCACCATTCAAGACGAGCTTGCCTCATTCGTTTATTCAAAAGCGTCTTTTTTCGTCTTTTTTTTTTTACAAATTCCCAACTGTCCCCTCGCTGCACCCTACTTGCCGAGCGATTTCCGATTTCGACTTACCTGATTGGTAAGAAACCCAAATTTTCGCCTTTTGTTCTAGACTCAAAGTGATGTATTTTCGCATCTCTAGGATAATTCTTTACCTATTGGCTTGCAAAATCAGACTGATGCGGAAATTTTGCATTTTGTAGTTTATATAGGATCCCTAATTACTACCTGAAAAATTTCGTTTGCCTCCGGATAAGCTAATTATGTCATTTTGATGGTAACTTGGAAAATTCGTAATTCGTAAATTTTTTTGTCACTGGGTGAACACACCAACACGACTCTTGATAAAACAGCAAGACTATAGATCAGACGAATTTTCGCAATACAATTACAAAATATTCAATTTTCAGCTACCAGGATAAAAACTTGCCTTCGAGATCAGTCTTGATCCTCATATCCTGTGAAGATACTCGTACTATTTTGTACTGTCCACTCTAAGAAGTCTTGTCGCGGTGATAGCGTTGGCCTTTTGCCGACTAACAATATCCTTGCATTTCAATGAAGCCAACCACACAAGGTCAATCTTTCCATTTCATTACGACTCTCTGCGACTGCGAAATTACATATCACAAGTCACAAATAATGTGAAAAGTGCAGACGGAAAAGCCAAACGTGTTAGCGATTGCATGCTGCTAACTCCATTACGTGCCGCAAGTGCAAGCGTTTGGTCGTCATATTCCAATACCGTGGATCCCACTCCAGCTAGCTGATGACCAAGTATCCTTAAATTAAGTAAACAAATTGAGAGTCGAAGTGGGCCACCGGCTTCGTCCTCGTTATGTTGCGTGTCATCTTCCTTCCTTCCATTGTGCACATTCATACATACGGAAAGTTTGAAGAGCTGGAGTGGACATGCGAACCACGGACGGAAAATAAGAAAAACTGGAAAGTGAATGTGCAAAAGGAAAAACGACCTGCAGAGAAACAAGAACAACTAAACGCAAAGGTGTTTCTGCGCACCTGATAACATTTTCCAAGCTGCGTGGCACATGTGTGGGCTGTGGCCGCCTCTCGGAGCCAGTAGGCAGATAGATCTTTCATATGGAATAGTTGATGGACTAATACGAGGGGCGCGAGACAAGAAGATTGCAACCTGATATATATATTTGTATATCCCTATCATGGTGGCGTGGCACAGGTGGTATGCTCCCTTGCCGGTAGATTCCAAGGTTTGCTAGTTATAACGGTTAGTTGAGTTCTTTGGAGACGGCCAGTTTTCTTGGCGATGAACGACGCGAAGTTCAATGTGGTCGCGAAAATTTCGAAACCAGTCACAAATTGCGTTCAGTTCGGTTGAGTTTTCCGGCAGTGTGTTTCGTGTTTTTTTCTGTTGATTGGTCTAAACTGAAAGCTTACAAGCGGTAGAACGGAAAATTGGAATTCAAGTAGGAAAGTACCAAACAAAAGTTACACGGCATATATTACGTTCTGAAATTTGCTTTGTCCTTCGTCGCTAGTGCCTTTAACAGCTGCCAACCTGACTAGCGTCTCACAATTGGGATCAGATATATCAATTTGTCCAATTAAATCCATATTGCATCAGACTGCTGATACAGTTGGGAACATACATATATAGGTAAGGCGTAATCGTTAGACACACAAAACGTTCTATATACAAACGATAAAATTGCAAAGGAATTATAACGATTACTTCGTTCATTATATTTAGATATTTTCAATACTGACCCAATTCAATATCCGTCTTGGAAATCAGGCAGAAATGATGGAAAATTACTGAAAATTAAAGAATACGGAATACTTATTGTGAAAATATGATCTCTTCGCACTTGTCTTAAATTGTCCTTTGATTTCTTTAATAGCCGGTTAATTGCTCTTGATAGCGAAGTAAACAGTTAATCGGTTGTAACACCGTTCTCCGGACTCACCTATGACTAAAATCGTGTTTATAGGGGTTTTCAATAATTATAGTTTTCATTAGAACCCAAATTAAAAATCAAAAATTGGTCTACGAAGTGAATTTCAAATTTCAACAAGGATTACAGATGACAACTTGTATTATAAAGTTAAAGACATCGAATTCGTGCCAATTTGGAAAAATTATAGGATATTCTTCGTAAAAGTCAATTGTGGTCAAGTATAAGTTACGAGAAAAGTATAACGCAAGCAACTTATAGCGCAAACGTCCGAAAAGGAAGCTAATTAAAGCAATAGAAATCATCCGATTCCAAAAGTTTTGTTTGTTAAAAATCCAGCATATTTCTTTTGTGCCGGGGAAAAGGAAGATGTGGTTTAATCATTGATAGATAAGTTCATTGCTCCATCGTCATTGCTTTCTTTATAAAATTAATCCTTAAAGAGAACTTTTCGTGAAAGGTTTAGTTTTAGATGGCAGTTATTTCAAACAAAAGTTAGTCACTAATATGAGAGGAAAAGTTATCAAAATTTTCCAAACTTTCAGTATTAATATACTGCATGTGAACTAATATGTCAATGCAAGAAAACTGAAACAAACATTAACGTTACAAAATGAGTTTAACAAAGAAAATAGACATATGCATGTGATAGAAAAGAGATTCAGATAATTGTGTATAAATTCAAGAATTTATTTCAAGGGCTCTCAAAACTTCACATGACTTAATGTTTTTCCGTTTTTGTACTCTTTTTCTTTTGTTTTTGTTGTTCGTCCATCCATTTCCCCCCATATGTTGTTTTTAGCTATTTTACTTAGAGAAATTATAATAATTGGCCTTAAGGACTGGTTGTTGCAATTCTGAAAGTTGCAATTTTGAATTTTGTTTAGTAAAACTATGAAGGGGAGCTCACTACTTATGTAAGCAAACGCCCAGAAAAGTTTTATTTTTGAAGGTGGCCAAGCCCGATTCATCGCAAAGGATATAACGAATTCAGTCTTCAAATAGCAAATTTGTTTAAAACGGAAACAGGATTTCGCAGTGAAATGATTTTTTTTTCTGTGTGTATTTTCTAGTGTTCAGCACTTCTAAATTAGCTTTTATTTATTGAATTTCCATTCCAAAATGCTATTTTTTTTTTATTTTGACAGATATACATTTCTGGAGAAAGTTGGTCCCTTCTTTAGTGTCAATTATGTTCTCGAATAACTCCTGAAATATATGTAATATATGTCTGTCTGTCTATATATATTTTCTCAAAATAATTGACACTGAAGAAGGGACCAACTTTCTCCAGAAATATATATCTGACAAAGTTTAATAAAAATTGCATTTCGGAATTGATATTTCTTGTTTATGCAATCAAACCGAGCCGTTTCGTTAAATTGATCTGAATTTCGTTTTTCCCGGAATTTGAATTTCGCATGCTACTTGCTGGTGTCCTCGGTGAGTGCATATCGTCTTTGTTATGCCCGTTTTTATAATTTGGGCAAATGCCTTAGTGTTCTTCACTGACCGGACTCGAGCCACATCTTCGGGTTTCTAACCCAGTCAAACTCAGTCAGTGGAAAACACCAAGGAATTTCCGTAGAATAAACAAAAAATTTGACAAGCATAAAAGAATCAGCCCATGATCTCATTTGAGATCCTCAGTCAAGGGAGCTTCACACCATATGGAAACCTGGCTACGTCTACAACAGCTAGACCTCATTGGAAAGAAGAATTGAAACAGGTACAGATCCATCTGACTCTCTAAACATTGTTTGATAGAGAAAAACTTACTCTTTTAAGGAGAATTCTATGACAATTGAAACATTCACCATTGGAAACCTTCTCTCCCCTTTAATTAGCAAAAATTGATCATTGCTAAACTAGGATCGAACGTTATGCCAAGATTCTGGCAACGGTAAGCAGCCGAGGTCTTTGCCATATTCAAAAAAAGTATTCGGAAAGAACTCTGGTCGCCCTCAAAGGACTTTGGTCCCCTTCAAGGAAGTAAGCTACCGCTGCGAAATGGAGAAGGAAGGATGAACACGGTTTGCAGATATTATTTTATGTCCTGACTACAATATTTACCGGTGTGTCCGTGAATGTGCAGCCACTAGCAAGTCTGATGGTGGCGATATCTTGATTGTTGAAAGCGAAATACTTGGAAGCTTTGCTTCTATTGCGGTTTTAGGAAAGTCCTGGGATGTGTTTTTGTTAAAATCTGCTTTCCTCATCAAAAGTCGTATTGATGTCTTGTTGTTTCTGATGTTCTTTGATGTCTCGGGTTCATACTTTACTAAATATAATTTCCACTCTTTCACTTTATCTTTCCTTTGTCAAATGGTGATCTTCGTCCGTACCAATGATCGGTTCAACAAATCTCATTTCTATGTGTCTTTCATCTTTTCTTAATCTTTCTAATTGATTCCCACCAGCTGTAATTACAACTTGATCTAGATCTTATATCTCTCCCAAATCCAATTTTCTGAAGCCAAATAATAATTTATTGAACACTGTACTTCTGTTGACAGATTGGATTGGGGTTTTCGGGTATTTTGGACACTGACGATACTGATGATACTGAAATTCAATTAGTATCTTTCAAATTTTTTAAGTTTTATTCTTTTTCGAACTTCTGAATGAGGAAACAGAGACCTTGGTTAATTAGGCTTGTGCTTGTCACTCTGACAGCTAACATAACGCCCGGCTTTGTCTAAAATTGTCCGCTATGGTTAAGGGCAAGGGGGGTTAAGCAAGGGCCGTCAGTTATGCACCTGAGCAACATAGCTTCCTTAAAAGTCGCTCTACCATAACTGATTTAACTAACAAATCGATATGATTCATGGTTTTCTCAGGCATGTGATGCTGCCAATCACTATCTGTTTTGTCTGAAATTAGAGGTTCTTGGGCTCTCGGTATCATTATTCTCTTGGATGCAGTATTACAAGTTACCTCGGTTCAGCTGTGCATGTCTCTTCGGCATAACTTAGACTCCTTTTTCTCCTTTATCTGGAGTTCTCCATGGTTGCATGCTTCGACGACTTCTCTACTTTATTTTTGTAAATGATCTTCCTTCCATGATCATTTCACTTTGGCTCCTCTGTGCCGATCATTTCTCATTGGACCAATGCGTCACTTCGGGATTATCAGCTTCTTAAAATGACTTGTCCACTTTCTGCAAGTGGTGCAAATTGAGGTGTGTGAAGTTTGCATCGTTGAAACCGCAACGCAGTCATAATTTCTGACAATTTGTTTTTAGTAGATAATTGAAATGTAATGAAAACCTAGTAGAGCGCAAAGAAGTCAAAAATGCGAATGAAACTTTCTAAAATATTTAGTCTAATTATCCAAAACGCGTTCAAACATTAAAAAAACTGACGACCGTTGCGTTTGAAACAATGCAAACTTCAGACATATTGCAAATGGTCCATCTTGTTGTACAACAGACACCAAAGAGATCCCCCGGCTCTATGGGCCTCAAAGTTTGCCAGTTCTGTTTCGTTAATGTTCCTTAGCCATGTGAGTGAACAACAATCGCTTGCCTATTCTTCACACAGTCGGAATTGGAATAGGCAGTCTTTCCATTAAAAACGCCAAAGGCTGCTGGCACAGACGGTAGTTAGCTGAAATATAGCAGCTTGTGTATTACCATTGTCCTGACTTACAGCTCAACACATACAACGCCTGCCTACGAGAAGGGGTTTTCCCAAAAAGGTGGAAAGTGGCCTACTACGTCTGCCTACTGTTCATTCTGCATGCTAAACATGGCTGGGAAAGTGCTAGAGAAGCTCATTCAAGGGATTCATCATGATTCACTGACACGTTTTGAGCCGCTGAGAGCCTATCTCCTCCACAGTACGGAGTAGGGTGCCAAAGTGGCGAACGCTGTCTAAAAAACAGAGACATATAACTGCACAAAGCAACGGATTGTTGTTTTGGTGACGCTCGACGTTAGGAACGCCTTTAACTCTGCTAGTTGGACGCTTATTCTGGAAACGTTGGAAAACTCTTTTTAAGTTCCGGAATATCTTATGCGACTTCTGAGGGACTACTTCAAGATCCCTTTAGTAAGAATAGTCAGTGTTGGTTACATACTAGTTGAATCAAAGCCAGCAGTGAAATACCTAGGGATACTAATCGAATCGAAGATGAGTTTCTCTGAGCAAATCGGGGTAAGCGTTGAGAACGCTGTTTCGATCTTATCAACTCAGAGTCGGCTCATGGCCAATGTAGAGGGCCCAACCCATCAAGACAACGATTCTTGATGAGTATCGTAAAGTCAGTGCTTCTGCATGAAGCAGAAATTTGGGACTACGCTTTAAGTTAGAAGGCGTACCAAAAGCTCCTGACGCTGGTGCAGAGAAGTCATATCTGACAGCCTCTGATTGGGCTGTGAGAGTCATTGCAAGTGTCATGCCTATCGCCTTACTTGCTAGGAAGTGTGGCGCCATTTACTTGTGTAGAAACTAAAAATCGCAAGAAATTCAGCGCTCACTCAACGATCGACAGCAGTCTCTGGTGAATTGTACGAAGGGACGGTGGAGTGCGCAGCTCACCCCTGATCTGAGGCCGTGTCTACATCGAGGGCATGGAGGAATTGATTTCTACCTGCCCCTGCTATTCAGCGAGCATGAGTGTTTACGGTCAGAAGAGGAAGATTATGCTTGTCACACATTTTTGCATGCAGAAGATGCGACAGGCTGCGGCAGGCTGCGGCAGGATGTATAAAGCGAAACAGGAGAGTTGATCCCAAATCATGTGGCACATTATTTCGCGAAATCCTGAAAAATAAAATGGATTCACAGCAGTCAAGGGGTTGGGGTTGGAGGATCACTTCACTGATAATCCCTCTTCCATCCTCTCTTCCCACTATATAGGTGGTCCTCCTGTTTAACAGCACTTGACAGCGTGGCAAAACGAGACCTGACCCAAAGTAGTTTGTCAAACGGTTCCAGGTTAGGTTCTCAGGTTGACAGGGCAGGCGTTTACTTAATAGTCTAGTCAATTGTGATTAAGGGGGCCCTACTCACTGTTTCAAAAACATTAACCTCCCAACCCAAAAAAAGCAGGATGGTTTCATGTACCATGCATCCTCATGGTACGCATGGTACTCACAACAGAAAGCTTATGATTTTTGGCCACCAAATCCACCTTTATTTCGTAATATTTGTTGATAGCCGAAGGAATAATATATCGTGTTTACCTTCGCGCGTAATCTTTTCGACGATAGGCGTGTTGGGAACTTGAGAACTGGAACTTAAACAAAAGTGACCTGTAAAGTGGGGACTGGTGAGATCAACTATTTATTTCACACACAGTAACAAACCTGCAAGCTATTAGGAGTAATGAAAGGCTGCTGAGAATAATAATAGTAATACTCGTCACATAGTTATTCTATTATTATAAACGTAAATGTATAGAGGCTGGCCAATCGATACCGCGCGCCCTTCTGAGTATTGTTAAGAACCTGAAACAATGCGCGTTGGTTCAATTTTAAATTAAACCTAAAAAAGCAATATTCTCGCATATTTACAAGGATTTTTTTTAACTTGGAATGCAACATATTAATGTGTGTAATAGGCAGAAGTCAAACTACATTCGACAATCATGTCAAATAAAATGAATAATTTCCTAGTAACTTCAGTAACTTCGATGTTAAGCATCGTTATTCCTTTTATCCATCTTGTTTTTTTTTTTTTAAAATCCTTAAGCTTCGTTTCAAACCAAACAGCTATTTCAATAATTTAGCCCTGAAGAAGAATAACCTCATACACCTTCGAGTACCGTTCATTCATAAAGCAACCAAAGTAACTCTCATTGACCACAAGAAATTACTTTCATTGGTAACATATCACCATTATTACCTGTTCGCCGTCGCAGTTGATTTCACGCTCTGATATTGGAAAACATGGCGTGTGACTTCGGTTTAAATCATTTGCATACCCATCAATTATAACTTGGTATTGCCAGCTAATGAAACAAAGTTGCGAAGCAACAGTTCCACTATCCTCATCAGGAAAAGGAGCAAAAACGAGAACCACTGCAACAACAACATGGTTAATAAGAGCAACTCAAAGTTGTATGGAGAAAATTGGAGTGGAACCAGTTGGGCAGGGTCACATTTTATTAACATTACAACTTCCACCTGTTACATGATCGCCAAACACCTGTATCACATTTTATTTGTGCTGAATTAATGAAGTAGAAAACTCATTACAGATTCTGTTAATCAGATAAAGGTCGGTTCTAGTTGATTTATCTAGTGATTAGGTAGATATGATGGCAGAATGAGTGGATTAGCGTCTTTAGAACACGCTCATTATCTAAATATTTGCAGATTTGCAGAAATTAAATGTAAATTTAAGGATTCCTCCACTTCCCATCCACATGCAGATAAACGCAGCGGATTGTATGTATGTTATAATAATTCGCTACGAAACAGTGAAAATATATGATATCCTTATTTGTCCAAGAATTTTCAGCAATTTGTTGCTAGCGATAAAAATGGCGGAGGTATAATTACTGACTTGGTTTCCGTATCTGACAATTATTCTGTGAGTCGCGTTTATTTTCGTGTTACGTTGCTGCTTGTGATTTAAATAAAGGTCAATGTTACTTCAGTCTGCGGGAAAATGGCGACTTATGAAGAAAACACCCATTATTTCGTTCGCAACTTTACGGGATGGTAATGAGAAACGGAATACTTGTTGTTAAGTCATTACAAGATTTAAATTCGTTTATATTGTAATTACGTTCACGTGATGGCTATTATCCTAGAAGTTTATCACATTCTTGAATGATATCGATGTAAATTACTCGTAAGTGTCCGGGAGGCTTGTGTTCACATGTAAGAACATACATGTAACATATTTCGCGTGAAATAAGATGCATCCAGTTATTTCCTTTCTTGTTAAATTGAAGTTTGTAGCGGCAAAGAAATAATGGTCTACTATAACCTGTTACGTCAATCTTTCCTCTTCTTAGTATACCCATTGAGGTGTTGATACTACCAAATTCTTATTAAAAAGAAGCTTTTTTTGAAACCAATCTTCCATCCTTGTTAAAAAATTAAAAGAAAAGTGCAAACATTTCCTCTAGTGTTAAAATCTCTCTGTCCATTGTCTAAAACACCCATTTGCTAACTAGATTGAATTATCTTGCGCAGACGGAAGATTTTATTCCAGTCGAAGAAGTAACGAAGTCTTTCGTGCTGGTGGTCAACTGAAATCTCCGAAGAATGATGTCACAAAGTCCGACGAGAAGCTCTACGGCCGCAAAGTTAGGAGACCAGTATACTGTACACTATTCAAGAGAAATGAAATGGAATTAGCAGTTCTTTCAATGAAGTCAAAGAATAGTCCAAGATCAGACTGTATTCCAATTTTTCCTGATTTGTTGCTTAGCTTTCTGAGTTCGAGCATACAAGAAGGCACTGTTCAGCAAGAGAAAAGGCAACACACATGCTGATCAGCCAGGGGTGGGGGAAATCCCGAGTCGCCGTCAGGAAACCGCTCGTTATGCTTGCCAGATAAGGCCAGTAATGTGCTTGAGTCACTCATCAAAGGAAGACTTACGTTTTCCAAGCCACTTGGAAGCTTTCCCTACGATAGTATGATTTGAGAGCGGGGCGTTTCACGATAAATAGATTTTCGGTGGTGGTTACGGCGGTCCAAAAGGAAAATTCAGTGGGCCTAACTAGCGAGCAGTCCCCTTAGTGACTCCGCTAAATTTCCGTTTGATGCTCGGATATTCTGGGTGTTCTGGAAAATCCATTTCAAGTACTAGAACTTCTGATGCATACAATTCGGAATCAACTGTACGCTCGTGGTCTGATCTGCCACACGTGCAATGTCAACGGAGGATACTGGTCCAAGCAGGTGTATCCCATGGATCGATTCTCTATCCTGACTTGTGAAATATCTCCTTTGACGGACAGCTCAGACTCGGGCTGCCGGAGAGTCGCGACTGATCGGCTATTTAGATAATGTTCCCGCGCTTATCCCTGAGAGTACAGTTAATAAACAGGTATTAAAGCAAGACGCGTTAATGTATCTGGTAGAGAGCTAGATGACAATTAATGGTTTAACGCAGTGTTAGAAAAAAAAACTGAAGTGGCCGTCTTGATAAAGAAGAGGATCCCTAGAGTAAGAATGATTATTGTCGGGGATATATGGACAGAGTCAAAACGATCTGTAAAGTGATTGGGCTCTAAGCTGAGTTTCCCGGCGCAAATCTGGACAATGGCATTTAAGGCCGCAGCTGGAGTCTCGGTCGCCTGACATACGATAAAATATTACGAGGGCGACTCAATAAGTACCCGTGGTAGAAATGAAGACACCTATTTTTTTTAAATTGTTTTGTTTCATTTTTCAACATAGCCCTTTTTTAGAAATATACGCTTCTCCTAATGTTCCTGCCATTTCTAACCCCTCCAAAAAATACGCTTTGTCGAAGTCACCATAATACGCCTCTGTCTCGGCGATGACTTCCTTCTTTTTGCCAATGTTTTTTCCGGTGAGCCATTTCTTCATGTTTCCTAACATGAAGAAAAAGTCGCAGGGAGCCAGATCGGATCAATACACGGGGCGTGGCAACAATTCGTAATGGGATTAATGCAGTTTGGTTGCGACAACTCGCGTGGGCTGGTGCGTTATGGTCTGGTGTGTGTCCTTCAATTATTTGTCAAAGCGGTTCATTAACTCACTGTAGCATTGCCTAGTAGTCGCCCTTTTTTAAAAAATCCATAAGAATGACGACGTTCGCGTCCCTAAAAATCGTCGCCATGACCTATCCGATGGGACCGTTTTCGCCCTCTTTGGAGCAGATTCGCCAGAATCAATCCATTGCTTAGATTGTTGCTTGTTTTCTCGAATGTAATGTTGAATCCAGGTTTCATCAACGGTAACAAGGAGTAACATCGGGCCGACGATACTTTCATAACCAATTATCATGTAAAATATTTATTTCTGTTCCGGTCGATACACATACAGCCTATTTTTTCGTGCACTTTCGTTTGTCGATCAGCGAGAATCATGTCGTAGACTTTTTGAATGATTTCGTCGGTAACCTCGTCACCCGGCGTCCTGGTCACTCCTCATGGAAACGGATGCTTGCCCATGTTTTAATTGACCAATGTGTAACTGTGGCCATTAATGGCGAAGTGTCCCCATAAACAGTATACAAGTTTGCTTTTATCTATGCGTGTTTTTTTCCATACAAAAACAAAAAGCGAATTACCGAACGATACTGCTCTTATTCCATATTATCAAAAATCACGAAACACGTCTTCATTGAATGGCTGCCAAATCCAAACTAACATATCAATCAGTCTGAATTTGTTTTATCGTCGTTTGATAGGTGGCACATAATGCACATAATGCACATAATGGTAATATCAACTTCCCTGAGGAACATCCTCAGTCGTCAAACCTGGATATTTTGAACCACCCTCGTAATGCTTCAAATATTACTGAGCAATTTTTATAGCAACATTTCGGTATTATTAACATTGAGTTCTGCTGGCTATGACAGATAAGAAGTGTCAAAAGTGCGAAAAATTGGACATTGATTAAGTCATACTCAAAAACCTGAAACTTTGCTTGTGGTAGCATCACAAGTCATGTTGGAGAGAGCAAGACATTTTGAGCAGTGGAAACTCCCTGCCAGAAACCTTTAAGAAATAATTTTTAATTTACGCCATTTTATAAAAGTTGAAATTAGTTGAGGGCATATTTTGAAAAGTTTGCAAAAAGTCAGACACTTTTCAGAGTTCTAACATACTGCGAGACACTTTCAAAGTTCGGCTATTGATGCAAAGACAGAATGTGTTCGAGCTAACATGATCGATGCAATTAAATGGACTTTTTGGAGAATTTAAATATACAAAAACGTATTGTTGAGCAAAATTTATATGCTTTGAAGCTATGCCACTAAAAAGTCATAGTCATTTTTTTAAATTCTTTAATGGACTCATTCTTTGCCAGTGACAGCTACCAAAATATCGCTCCGCATATACAATAGTTTTTGGGATTTAACTATAGTGAACAGTATACTCCGGTATTAAAGAAAACAATGTTGGACAGACATTCTGCTGAAATCATAAACTAGAATGGGTGACAGAAAAGAAGAAGAAAAATAGAAGGCATTGTATCCTAATAGGTAGGAAAATAGGGTGTAGGGAAAAATGCTATGTGACTTTTAGGTCAAAGGTTCATCATGTATCATTTTATTCGTTGATAAACAGCCTTTATATTCAATTAGTGGGCGATTTCGGGCTTAAGTCTTACCGGTCTTTACATGGTTAAAATGCTCACGTTGCTCTTTTTCAGATATCTCCTATACGAGGAATCAAACCTTGTTTTCTGTCCAGGGTTACTACTTGCTATAATCGTTTGTAAAATGTTTACAGTATTCTGCCGCTTTGCGGTTTCCTGGTAATACCATTGCGCATTTACAGTCTAGTACTATAGCATACCATAAATTTTTAACCTAAAGGTAATCACACAACTGTCAACAATGGGATAGGATCTGGCAAGAAAAACGATATACACAATGACTTCCATCAAGTTGTCGTGGTGGATTATTACATGCAATTCAATTTTTAAGACTTTTTATACTATGCATGAGCTCTCTTTATTATCATGATGAATGGCCTTTAGATTAGGAGGGGTGCGAGGGTCTTTTCGAGGCCCAGATCTTTGAAATGTCTCCAAAGACGCGCTTTGAACGCGTCAGCTACCTGCAAGCAATAGTCGTCAGACGTGCTTCGAATAAGCACAACTTAAACCAGGTGTGGGACTTCTTTGATAGTGCCATTAAGCTATTGAGGTCCCGTAGGTTCAGTTTGAACAAAACTTTTATCATCATGCTGACAGAAAAGCCAATCCCAGTCCTGTCCAAATAGAAAAATTGATCAAAGTCGAAGGAATCGTGCAAATGGTATATATCAGGATGGCTGCAGACAAGACTGCAGCTTGATTGTCAGCTCTCAGTCATCTTATAGCCAACAACAGGGTACCGACTTCGAGTACAAGAAGTGTCAGTGCATCAGTTGCAGTCAGTTAAGGGTCCGAGTGATCCTTTCCAAAACATAATTGGAGTTCTCCTAGACGTTAATGGTTGAAATATTGGCATATCAACACAAATCAACAACCCACGTGTCGGTGGTTCTTCTTATGAAGAAGGGCATGTGTTACCGCATGTCGCCATAGAGAGCGTAGAGGTTGGATTACTCTGTCAGCTCATTCCTCATCTTTCTGCTTTTTCCTTCCCTGCTGAAAGCGTGATTTTCCAAAGCTAAATGGAGCAGTAGGTAAAATTAAACAAATCTAGTCAAAAAATGGTGAAAGAAGTGTCAGGCTAGCTCTTGGGAATGGTTGTGAACAAGGATGGTGTTTGGTTAGTAGTCTAGTTGTTTTGTGCTACCTACGGTCCACCACTCAAGGTGTAAATTTCCCTCTTCTCATAATCGCGAATAACAATCGTTACTATTATTATACAGGATAACTTTCTCTAAGTTATCTATGAATAACTTTTTCTAATTTATCATGTATAAGGCCTACATTATTTGTAGTTGCCTTTAGATTAACAAATCGATGAACGAGTGAATTTCATCTCGTCAAATCAATACCCAAAAAGTTTGGTAACGTTCTTCCGCTTGTATTTTATTTTTATATTTCCCTATAGTTTCCATCGAGCGACTTTTTTGAACAAACTATTCGTTCAATGAACTATTATTAATTATTAGTTCATTGTCTTCGTTTCGGTTCTTTTCAAATGAATTTATCAGCTAACGCATGTAGTTCTTACCATCTTCAGCTCTTACTGTGCTTGTAAAATTTGCTTGAATACTCGCATATGTATATAAACAAATATTTTTAAAGCATTCAAAAGCTCAAAAATAAATGCAGACTTACTGATTGTTCTTTAATCAACTTGTCAACATGAAATCTGTATTACGAAAAAAACAACAATTGGTTTGGAATTTACGTCAATCGCGTCCACATCAGTTTTCATGACACCTTTTTTTAGGAATTCCACGAACACCAAAAATAATTGTTTGAACAATTGTAAAAGAAATATTCGATCGATTAGTAATTGTTTTTTATTAGCTCTATGTGTTCAATTTGCTTAACAAGCAGACTTCAATTTAAATCAACATGAATATAATAGAAGTGATACACAAAAACAAAATGAAAAATACAGAAAAAACCTTTTGAAGGATTCAAATCTTTTATCAAATATGTAACTTATATTTGACACCTTATTATTTGTGATAGGGTCTAATGAAATAGATTCGTAATTTGGCTTTCCATGTTTTTCCAGATTGTATTGTGTGTTATGTATTCGACTTGTGTAGATCAAATAACTTTTCAATTGTAGAGAATCCATTTTAGGAGGAGCGAAGAAGAGTCGCTGACGCGAAAGATCATCGCAATGGTGAGCGTAGAGCTCGGAGATTCTATCAAAAGTATATAGCACTATAACCCTACATCATTCAAGACAAAAGAGATGCTGAAAGAATTGATTCCAAACATAACCACCGCGAAAAATGATCAATCTGCACGTAAAAGAAAAAGACTAGCATGTAGCCTACTCGGGTCGAAAATCGATAAAAAGCAGAGTTCCCTCGCCTCAAACAAACGCCTGATGCAACCAGCGAATGTGCGATCGTACACAAAGGTCCTGAAGAAAATCAAAAAAAAAACGTTAAAACCTGGACTCGGCCCAATAATCAAACATTACGAGTACATTGAGTTTAAAGAAGAAACAACGAAAGCGGAGCTTTAATCAACGCAGCACAACGACTCCCGTGGAAAATAACTTTGATTTCCAGATTGCAATGAATGTCTATTTGGAATATCATAGACATTGCAGGTGGCGTAGCGGACACTGATATCGAAGAGGCAACCAAACACCCACTGGAGGATACTAGTAGCCACAGGGTGGAGCTAACTAAGATAAGATAGTAATAACACGAGTAAATCCCATTGGAAAAAAGACGGAATTGTAGACCTCCCAAAAAATGCAGAAATTCAACACTTGGCGATGGAAAAGGTCTAAATCGGTTGTATTGTCTTCAGAATCCACTAGAGGTCCACTCATGGCTAAGGTTATAAATGCCTTGTTTTTGGCCATATAACAGTAAACTGCAAGCAGCCAGATGGAAGCAGTCTGTGTTATACATGTGGAGCCTTTAGACACAAGGCTTAGGGATAAAATAACTTCGGTAATCAAAACACGAAGGGCGTGGTTCGTCCATTGTAACACAGCATTGGGAACTGAGAAGTGTTTAGTCGTCTGCGAAGCATCAAGCAACCCAAAGGCAAGGCTAATATATCCGAGATCTATATATAGATTTGTAAAAAAGTGTTGACACTCAGAATTTATTGGAACAGCCTCCCAACGAAGGAAGAGTTGACATACTGCTCATAAGAGCAGTAGTAGTATGGTGTCATTCGCATTAGCGAGTAATGCTATAACCGAGACCAGGTGGAATTCTCCAAGATCAAACTGGCACGAATTATGTTGGATGTGAGACACCGTTTAGATACGAGTTCAGAGCCATAACCGGGGCCCTTGGGCAGATATGACAATTTTTAGTGTCTCCTTCACGGTGAAAGAGCCAATTCTATCCTTTCACAACAAGTTGTATAAATTGGAGGATTCTGTCTGGACCACAGGAGGGTGGGCCCTTATCGGAGGTGATATCAAGACCATTGACTTCAAATTCTCCCAAACTCACCCCAGATTAAGCCAGATCCTGAATACTCGTATAGCGACAAGGACTGGACTCTAGAGGTTTGCAATTTTGCGACCAACGATGAAAACAATGGGGGAATGGATGTCGAAATGCTACCATATACTGGTGGTCAGCAGGCGTAGGCCAAAAACCGAGCCAGTTTGACAATCTCCGGCATGCAACTCAGCGTTACTCAAAAAAGGGCCGGTTGCTCATATCTTGTTAGATAAGTCTACAAGAAAATTCCTTCGCAAAATGATTAAGAACAACAAGATTGCTAGTTGACAGCAGGTTGTCAACGTTTTGAACAGGCACTGGATTAAAAATTGGTAATGGGGAAGCTCGGCGCCTCATGAGGGTCGTGTATTCCTGAGCCAGAGATGACTTATGGCTTCGTCAGCACACCATTCCCGACCCAGGATCTTTTTAAAAATGTACCACTCGAGGAGGTCTTGCTTGACTACTCACACCTTAATGCAGAAGTCATGGCGCCGATGAACAATCGGAAGGCTACGGGACCGGATTTCGGCTAAGTTTCTGCAACTGGCGTACTATCATCGCCACGATCTGCTGCTTCGATCATTTACCGCCTGCTTGGAGGAAGGTGTTTTTCCAGTACGCTTTAAGGTGCGGAGGCTAGTGGTTATTATCAAAGGGAAGATTATGTTCATACCAAATTGATGATTATTTAAATTTAAAGTTTGTGATCCAAAATTTGCCATATTGAAATCACCACTACAACTTGAAATTCTCATATTGAGGTAAATTAGGTAATATACTGAACAAACAAAATTAGTTGCTCGATTGTCACTGGCCACTCCACCCCCGTCTTAAATATCCAATTTGCTTTGTTTCTAAGAACGCATGTTGAATCATCTTCACCTTATTATGGGTGATAAGCGAGAAAAATGCCTTTTAATTTCAGTGGATATGATAAGACATTAAATGCCACGTTTCAAAGATTTGGTGAGATTGGGTCGGCCAGCTGAAATATGAGTTTTTTGTTGTTTTCAGGTTCGTTCCTTTTTGATTTTTCAGAAGCCTTGACTCGAGTATACCGAATGCCAAAAAGGAGTTTGTCACTATAGGGTGTTTTTTAGTTATAGAACTTTAAGTTGGTAACACTTTTCAATGCTTCATATGGTGTAACAGCTGTCATGCGTTTTGTGGTTAATCTGGCTTGCCCGTTTATTTCAAATATGTTGACGTACGTTTGACATCTGCAAATTGAGCATTTGTTTATTTGGAGAATACCGTTCTGTTTGAGAAATTCACGGACTCCATTAATTTTAGGGCCGGCATAATTCTTCATCAGAACAATTAATTCGATTACACATGGATCGTATCCGAATTACGTTTACTGTCACTGATTATACGTATCCATCAAGATGTCGTACAGTGCGTTGGTGAAGACATACAGTGAGTCTATTCGACATCGTTCTCAGCAATATAACCTGTACCTATTCATTCATGGGGGATTTTACGCAAGGATGCTGATTTAGGGGTTGACAAAATCTAACTTGTGCAGGAATCAAAGCCGAACGACCACCAAGTACGGCGTAGATTCGAGGTATGGGCCCAAGAACAAATTGTATTTGGAATTTCGTAGGAAAATTTCATTTAGCGTTTAGCTTTCGTTTGGACTTCCTTTGTGATATTCGTAGCGCTCACATTCCCGAAATCATATTCAAATAAAAAGGCAGCTAATTATCTTTTCTTTAAAGTCTTCCATTCCTTTCTTTAAGGTTCAATAGCTGTGAAGGCACCGTGTATATGAACGATGTCCTACTTTCCTAATTCGTAATGTGGTCCTTTTTTTCTTGGCTTTGATTTTGCCAGTCAATGCAGATTATATGATGAAAATAACAAAGTTTTTGGTTTTTTGAATTGGTAGCAATGGTTTTTGAATTTGTCAATAAGACGTTAATATATTGGTGCCACGAAGCTACTGAAGTGGTCAGCTTGCAGAACAGAGTGAACATGCCATCGAACATTACTGTTACAATATATAGACGAAAATCTGCGAAATTTTAAGATCAGTTAATAGAATTTTACTCTCGTTTTTAACAAACAAGGTGAATTTCTCTGAATCATATCTATTACTAGTCGAATATTGGTAGTCAATAGGATTGATCTCTCACTCTCATCTTAATATTTTGCGACTTTTCGACCCAGCCATCTAATCCTTCAAATGGAACTATGTCCCATTTGAAGGATTAGATGGAACTTTGTGCCATTTAAAGGATTCGATCCTGACTTTAGTATTCCCTTCCTCTTAAAAGTGTACGAGTGCGTTTAACCTCTTGCCAACAATCACATTATTCCAATTCTTACTCGCGAATTTTCTAAACTGCTTGGCAAATAATGAATTTTAATTGATTTGAATAATTACATGCTAATAATTACAGCAAAAAACTGCAAATAAAGATTGCCATAAGTGAACTATGTAAAGTGATAGTAATAACATATTTATCATCTTCTGGAATACATCTTTGAACTATTTAAACAGATCATTTACAATTCCCATAAAACATAAGTTTATATTAGGAGTTCCTTTTGTACAAATAGTCGTGTCAATGTGCTTATAGTCATGTAAAACAAAATTCAATCGAAATGTAGACTATAAGACGGCCGTATGAGTTAATTTGTTAATCAGCTAAATAGATAATTATTTACATTTAAGGATTATATACTTCGATTTAAAAATCGCAAAAAGGGCAAAATTATGACCTTTAGTTTGGTATCACTCCCCCTCATTTATTGGGAGAGTTTATATAACTTCCACCCATGTTATTATAACATATTAATTCTCTCAAATTCGTATCCGCAGTCATAATAGATATGGGCAAAATTGGATAATTTGAAACATGAAATTCCGATCAATACTACTCCCGCACAAAGGGCCGCTTTGTATGCTGGACACAGCCGGGAAAGTGTTCGAAAAGCTCATCAAAAGATGACTCACAGACGCAATTCGTGCTGCAGGGGACCTATCTCCTCGGCAGTATGGCTTTAGAGCAGGGCGATCTACTTCCGATGCCATCATGGAAGTGGTGAATGCAGTCCGTCGAGCCGAAGCGCACAAAACTGAAAAACGAGTTGTCTTGCTAGTCACGCTTGACGTCAGAAATGCCTTCAACTCCGCCAGATGGACGGATATTCTTGGCACATTGGAAAATTTTTTCCGATTGCCAGGGTATCTGATGCGGATTTTGAGGGATTATTTAAAGGACCGCAGACTACTCTATGACACACAAGATGGGCGACGCAGTATGGAGATAACGTCTGGTGTAGCGCAAGGCTCCATACTGGGACCAGACTTGTGGAACGCCTCATACGACGGACTATTGAGGCTTGAGCTGCCAGATGGGTCGTGCTTAGTCGGCTATGCAGATGATATAGCAGCACTGGTCGCCAGACGCACAGTCGAACATGCGCAGTGCAGACTGGGAGTGCTAATGCGTCAAGTGAGGGAATGGATGACCACCCGCGGGTTCAGTTTGGCACTAGAGAAAACCGAGGTGGTCATTCTCACGAAGAAAAGAATTCTCACAGTAATTCCTTTGCAGATCGGAGATGCGACTGTTGAGTCTAAACTTGCAATAAAATATTTGGGACTATTAATCGATTCCAAAATGAGCTTTTCGGAACAGATCAGGGCAACGGCGAAAAAGGCCGCGATAGGCGTCTCAGCTTTGAGTCGACTAATGTGACATGGGACATGGGATCGTGGCTAAATCGAAGCATTACTGCATTTTCTGCCCAGGGGAAAGAGATGACGCATGTCACACCCCCTTCAACTGTAGAAGGTGGAACAGGATGCAGCAGGACTTGTGGGAGGTGATGGGAGAGCTTTCTCCAGACAATCTGGTTGGAGAAATGCTGAAAAGTTTCGAAAAATGGACCTGCCTGGCACATTTCTCTCGGGCAATACTTATTGCCAAAAAATATACGATAGATAACCTTGGGCGCGGGGTCTAGGGAGGTCCCCTTTCCAGCAGTCCTCCTCCATCCTGCCCCCTCTCGCTGGGGGGAGATTTCTCTAGACTGACAGCGCCCTAGGGCGAAGTAAAAAGAGGCCTAGCCCCAAGTAATGTGTCAAACGGTACCAGGCTAGGATCTCTTGACAGGGGGGGTGTTTAGTGGGTAGTCGGGTAGCATGCGCTGCTAGGAGTCCCACACTCCGGGCGTAAATTGCCTTCACCCCCCAACCCAAAAACAAAAAAAAAATTTTTTCTCGCACAAAAAACTGTCCATTCATTTGACCTCTAGTTTTTTTTATACGAGCAGCAGTCTTTTTTTTCGTAATGTCTCGTGAAACGATTTGATCGGAAAATGCATGTGTAAAAACGCTACGTTAACTTGGTGGAAAGATATACCCACTTCGTTACAAAATAACTGAATAGTAAGAACACTTCCCAATGGCTTTTGTCAGAAAGAGATAGAGGATGCAGTACTAGCTTCATATTTGTCTTGCGTTTTTATTCGAACATTTTGACAGTGTTACTCTTGATAGCTGAAATAATGGGAGAAAAATTTACTCATCCAAAAAAATCCACAAGTTTTGGCTAGGTCCCGCTAGTTTCAGAGTACTTGGCTGGGTCTCGCCAAGTCTTTTGTGGTTACGCTATGCCCACGTGTAAGTCCGACTTCGCAAAAAGATAAGCCCTGGTTTTTTGGTGCAATGAATCGTGAGAAATTTTTCTACTCCTATTTTGTCACAGTCTTAACTCACAGAGTGACACAATTCACAGAATAAAGAAAGTTCATTTTAATTAATTGAATGCATAGTATCCGCATGGTGAAATACTTTGTCATGAACTCGCTCTATACCTACTTTTCTCTTTTAATTATGGGATATATACCTGGTTGGGATAGTTTGAAATTATTGTGATAATCTCATTTCCTATGTTGACTTTTTCCCTTTACGTGGCAGAAAGTCATATTAGTATCTGTTTATGTTCCAATCAGCTGCAACCAAAATCCGAAAGCCAACATTATTAGGCTTCCATAACTGAGCACCGCAAAACCAAAGATCTAATCTGAACATAAGAAATACTATCTATGCAATCTACAGGACGAAAGATGTTACGCGTATCTATCGCAGATATATGTTTTGCGTAATGCAAAGTCGTATTGCGTCTACGGGTACCTATGGTAGTATGTTTCCCAAGTAAAGTGAAGATATTTGCATTGATTCACATTAAATCCATAAACGTCTAAGCATCCACATCAACTTCCTTGGGTTGCGAATCCATAATCATACATTCTGCTGCTTTACGCAGAATATCATGGAAATAACCACTCCTATATGGTGCGTACGGGTATAGTGCATGCCATACTGCCACACGTTCCACAATTAACATCTCCATTTATGCAAGATACCCAGAAAAAGTGTGATCTCAGAAGGGTGCGAGTGTTGGCATATCTGGAGTTAATTGTCTTTTTTGTTCTTCCCTACATCCAAAGTTTACATGTCATATGCAGGGTTCCTTTTCAGTGAATCAAACTCACTCGCCAAGACTTCTTCGACAGAAGAAAATTCAGAAAAATATCCTTTTTGAGCTTGCAAGGACAAAGTTTCTACTTTGGTCACACCAATCTAAGGTTATCTACTAAGATTCAATGGATGATGGTTGGTTCCAAGATCCGCATCGAACTTGTCTGCCTCGCGGTTACATTCGTTACAATCTTCATCTTGCAATCTTTTCAGGTTACAAGCATATCATGTGCAGGTGAGATCGTACCTTTGAGGGCTTGTAGAATGTATTCGAGCAAGTGCTACACTGGCTTGCAGATATTTACAACGAGTCGTTTGTTGCAAGCATGGTGAGTATTGTATTACTTACCCGTATAAAATGATCCGCATAGTCGACTGATTTGTTGAAATGCCTTAATTTGTCATAGGATGGTTCGTGTTCCTACGGCGGCCAGTAGCAAGTTTAATTTCGCACGCAAGCTACTGTTTCTGTGAAATAGTGTGAGAACTCCTTAAAGCAAATGCTATGCAAATACGACGCATCTGTGCATATTCATACTTATTACTTTTATATGTAAAAGCGAAGTTAGGTTGATCTCTTCACTGGTGAATCATATAAATATTTTTATAAAATTTCCCTCGATGATAGGACTCCATCTATAGAGATTGTTCATATGCATAAATTAGAACACACTTTAGACACACATTAGAACACTTGCAATTAACAAGGAAAATAATCGCAGTAGTAGTAGTTGTAGTACTTTAGTAGTACGTGAAGGAAAGAGTCTTTCTTTTACATATATGACTTAACCTACTAGATTTATTTACATTTCATTTGACAGTAACTCTGTAGTCAAATGTCATTTTTGATTTATACGCGACCGGAGTCCATTCTTACAAGTTTTGATTTATTTCAAATATACATTCTTCTACCGTTTGCTCATACGGTTTGGTTCGTTAGTGGATAACAACGTAAAACTTAAAACTAACAACACTTAACCTATCAAAACCTAAAAACTTATGTACTTATATTTATTTACGGTTAAACCTTCTCGTTTGTTCTGGCTGGCCGTATGCTCTCTTCTCAGCGCTAAAACAACCAAACTTTCTAAAGAGGGCATATTTCCATCCGACCTAATCTCCAGGGTATGCAGAAGTATTTGGGAAACTTTTAGTGTAAGAATTAATTCATTTTAACCCCTATAGGAATTGACTGCGGGTATGTGGTAAAAATCTGGTTTTAAGGGACTATGTAAAAGGTCGGCATTGGATTGATATTCTTCTAGAATTCTGAATGGTGAGATGTAATAAGGGTTTTCGGGGCAAGGACTGTTATTACATAGGCTTCGAATTAATGTTGAGTCATGTGTCTGCCATTTGGCTAATGTTATCTTGCTTGTTTCGATCATATATTGCAAAATGGGAATAATGTTGGTCTCTTTATAGAGAGATGATTTTAATAGTATTTTTTGTTGGGGCGTCGGTATTTCGATACACATTTTCGAAGTATCCTTCTTTCGAATATTTCTATTACTTCTGCCACTGTCGGTGAAATAGTAATCCAAGCTGGGAAGGAGTAGGTGATGATTGGCCGGATTAACCTTTTATACATGAGGAGCTTTACGTTTGGCAAAACGGATCTGGAGGAGAATAGAGGTGAAATTAATGTTGCTGCTCCTTTAACTCTGTGTACAGCTTTCTTTGCGTGGGGGTTCATTTTGAACCTATTAGTGAAATTCACGCCTAAATACTTAAAAGGGTCCTTAGGCGATACTATCTTGCCCTCAATGTTCAGTCGTATCGCCTTGCTTTGTTGGACTGCTAGTCTATATCCCTTCGCGCTAGCATTACGGAAGCATATTAACTCGGATTTTGGGGCATTTATTGTGAGCCCCCAATTTTTTAAGTAGCTTGTCATTTCGTGAACTGCTCTTTGCACCTTTTCTACAGCGAATATGGGCAGTGCGTGACTGGCTAGTACTAGTATGTCGTCTGCAAACATAATAACCTTCGGGTTGCAAGACGGGCTTTGGTTTCTACTTTCAAGGTTGGCGGGATTTGGCACATCGTGAAGGAACAAGTTAAAAAGATATGGCCCGAGTATGGATCCTTGTGGCACCCCTGATAGGATGGGTATTGGTGTTGAAGTTTAATGAGCGATATTAAAAGTTAAGGTCCTGTTTAGTAAAAAGTTATCTATGATTCTTGTAAGGGGAATAGGGCAATTTAAAGAGATGAGTTTGGATCTGAGACCGTCAGTCCAGATGGAGTCAAATGCCTTTTGTAGATCTAGTGCGCAAGCGATCGTGCATTGTTTCTTGCGCAAGTTCTGAGTGACCGTGTCGTGCATCAGTATTATTGCTTGTTCTGTGGACTTCCTATGTTGGAATCCAAACTGAAACTCTGGGATCAGGTTTTTGGGGAACACTTTAAAGCTACGTAGGATGATTCTTTCTAGAACTTTACTTATGTTAGATAGTAGCGAAATAGGTCTGAAGTTTTTAATGTTACCATCACAGTGTGGCTTTGGAATGAGAACAAGCTTGCCAAATTTCCAGGACTGAGGAAAGTGGCCATTATTGATGCAGTTATTACAGAGGATCGTCAATGTTTTCGCAACATCTGCTACACACTTCCTTAAAACGTTGTTGGGTATGCCATCCAGGTCAGCGGAGGTCTTGCTATTCATGCTGGCTAGGATCTCTTCAACTTCAGTCTCATTAGTGAAAAATTTGCCAAAAATATTATGTCTTGGTGACACTGCCTTGTTGGTGTTGGAGAAGATGGTTGAATATGAGCCCTGATATGCGATGTTTCTGGCTTTAACAGAGGCAATAATCTCCTGTGTTTTTACGTTCTCCGGGCTACGTTCTCGGTATAGGTTACTGTAAAAGCCGGAAATTGCTTGGAGTTTTTGATTAACAGTAGAAAAAGATTGCCCTCCACTTTTGACAGGATCTCTATCAATACTGAACTTTTGTTCCTGTCGTCCTGTTAAAATATTTATTTCTCTAGAGACATCCGAAGACGGCCTTAGACTGTTCAGTCTACTTTGGTAGTTTTCGTTAATTTCCTTTCTCACTTGCTCCCTTATTTTGTTGGACATAGAATTTATTTCCGCTTTGAGTGTGAGATATTCCTCGCTCACTCGGTTATAATGCCTATGAAAAATACGTTTCAGTCTCTGGAGTTTCCTTTTTTCTCAATAATAAGGGCTAATGTATCCCCTGTAAGGCACTTGTACAGCATTTGCTTTAGTGGCTTTCTGGAGGCATGGTAGTCCATGCAGCCTATTATCGACTCAGAGAGGTTTTTTATATGGTTATCTATTTCTTGGTTAGATAGTATTCTATTTGCTGGAGGGAAAGAGGGTAAGAAATCTTCGAGGTCTTTAGTAAACTGTATCCAGTCTACGTGGGAATAGGAGCGAATTTTTTTCGGACTCACGATGTTGGCCTCTATACTTATCAGATTAAGTGTTAGTAGTAGGCCGCAGTGATCGGATATTGATGGAAAGGTTGAGCAGTTACAGGAATTCGAATTTCGGGCTAACAGATTATGGGATACTATGAAGTTATCAAGGAAGGAACTGCTTCTTGGGTATGTCGGAGTTCCTGCATTTATGATGTCGCACGTCAAAATAGCGTTCGAATAGTACCACTGATGGATACTTTTGCCGTTTAAGTTCCGGCTAGAGTCCCCCCACTGATCGTGTCTCGCGTTCAGGTCCCCCTCCAAGATGATGGAGTCATAGTCAGAAGCTATATTCAAGATCCTATCGAGAAATGTTTGTATAGGATTTCCAAGGTTCCCTGGAATATATACTGAACCAATGAGTATTTTCCCACGATTCCCATTGGTTCTCTTTGTATAAAGGGTGGCTAGCGAAATGTCTGTTTGGTCAATGGTTATTTGTTCGACCGAAAGGTTATCGCGGTGTAGAATTGCCCGAGTCATTCCTGAGAATTTGGTAATTGTCCACACGGATCTTGCCGATTTCAGTATAGCTTCGTTTAGAAGTACTATGTCTGGTCGCACTGATTTTGTTAAATTAGAAATGAATATTCTTTTATCATGATAGACTAAGGAATTTATATTTAGGCAAATGGATATCAGCTTATTTGCCACCATAAATATTGAGGTATAGCTCTATCAGTGCAATTGGTTTGCCTTGTGCTGGTGTAATATAGGTCGCCTGGTGACATTCCTAATACAAGCAAGGTTTCTTGTTGTAGGCGTTGAAAGAGATTTCCCTGTACTGATACGCTCCGCGGCGTTTCAGCACAGAGTCCTTTCGTGATTTCAGCGTAAGATACACTTGATTGGATTTTTGTTGGAGTGGCGGTTGTTGTGTTTTGCGAAGGGCTGGGTTTGTAGACGGGGGCTGGGGTGGAGAAATCTTGTTGTTTTGTTTTTACAGACGCTATTTTTCCCTCAACCTTTTCATTTCGGGGAATCCGGAGTAGTTTGCAGGATGGCGTTTCTCTTTACAAAGGACGCAGAAGGGTGGCTCATTTTACTTGTTTGTTTGCCGTCTTGGACAAGTTTGGCAATACGTGGCCAAACCTCTGGCATCTAAAACATTGGAGTATTTCACTCATTTTAGGTCTTTCCCAGATTGCCTTTTGATTGAGTATATAGCGTACCTTCAGAAGACGATGGAGATCATCTTACTGTTCTACGGTCACTCTATAGAGGTCTAAGTTCACTCCGTTTGCTTTGGACCAACCGGTGGTCAGTGGCGAAACGGTGCATGCTTTTATGCCGGGGAATTGATCCTCAATATCCTCTTTTACCTCCCTTTCACCGAAGGCGGAGTCTACTCCTCTGAGGATAGCAGAGTATCTTCTACGTTCTTTTAGGGTGAAGAAGTAACCTTCTGCGTTTGAGTTCCGTATCGTCTCAAGCAATTTTTTATGGGTGGCAACGTCATCCAATATAATTTTCAGTTTTTTTACGTTTAAACGCGTGACTCTGTATTTAGTTGTAGGGTTTTTTCCATGATCGTTTTGATCGTCATGGCCGAAATACCCTCTACAAATATTGGGGGACACCATGACGATTTTTTTTGGGGAATGTTTGTTATTGATGTATCTTTTGGTGGGCTCTTTGAGAGAGGCGAAAAAGGATTCTCACTATGTTTTGTGGGTTCTACACTACAAGCGGACAACTTACGTTTAAGAAGAAGTTTCTCCGTCGCTGTTTTAAATTCTTCTACCTCTTTGTTCGTAAGTTCCACTTCGGTGCGGTCGACTGTAGTTTTTGGTCCTTGCTCCATTTCTATTGATGATGCAACTTCGATTTCCTTGCGGGCGGCATTCGTTCGGGGTAGTCTTACTGCTTCGTCATTTGCTCCTTCCGACCATCTTTGTTTAGTTGGGGGCTTGCTTTGTTCATGTTCCGCCAGTCTCTTCTGACTTATTTCACTTTTTTGTTAATCAGGCTCTTCTTCTGTCTTTTCGCCTTTTTAGATTTCACTGTTTGTTTTGACACTTCATCACGTTTTGGCACTACTGAGCTGTCATGTAATATGACAAGTTTTCGGCACGAACGAATAAAACACGTCTGCACGCTACGGCTGGTAAACGTTGACTCTCCGGCGGCAAGTGTACATTTTGACAGATTGAACATAAGAAATTTCATATTGGAGTCGCTGCCGATCCTTGTAGCGCTTTCGATCGTCGATTGAATTGTCGCTAGAATACTCCCTCAATATATTTAATATTTCGACCGCTACCAAAATTCAAATGCTGAGTTTATCATTTTTACTCGCTTTTGCTTCAGGATCTAAATACTCGTATGTTTGTGGATTACGTTGATCCTACAATATAGGCTTTGTACTTAGTTCGCCGGTACGTTTCTGATGAGTTGCTTTAGGTTGCTAGCCTCCTTTGCATCTATTACCTTCTAAAATACATTGGGCATGATTTGCTTTACTACTTGGTGTGAGCACTCGTATGTTAACTAAGATGGTATTTTCACACAAAGTCATGACGTGATGCTGGAGTTGTTTTGTTGCATTCGTGTGATCGAGTGATTTCTTCAGAAAAAAACTGACGGCATGTCTTCATTGATTGAGAACTATCCGGGCACTTAAAGTGTTCTACGACAGACCAGCTCAGAAGATATAGTTCCAATATTTGTGTAGCTATTCGTGGCTTTCATTGCACAAAGTAGTAGCTTTCAGTGACCAGTGATAAGACGCCAAAATGTCATTCGCTGCAGGATGATGTTCAGTAGTTCGGGTTTTCATATAAACCACTATCAGCCCCTGTTACTGAAACAATAAGAATTCGAATTGCGATTCCAGCTCTGAAATTAGCATAGCAGGGAATCCAATGTGCTAAATCCAATAACAAATTCAAATTACAGCAGAACGCAATTTCTAAAGTTATAATTTCCTCCGCGGTTACGGATTCATTTGAAGTCAACCTCAAGCCATCTATAGCGATATATCATCGTCAAAACCAATAACAATTCTTTCGAAGGTTTTCATTGTTAAAAGATGTTGATTTGGACAGCAATGATCTGGTAGTAGCAATGCTAATTCGTCTCAAGGAATTCGCAGCGTCTTTCTGTTTTATGACTCACGCAACGGGGATATGTTTCGATACAGTATGCAACGTATTTTTTTCAATATCATCCTCTTTGATAAAAACCCCTTAGAATGTCATAACCGAAAACTAAATTCAAATATTCGCCGCTTCAGTATTTTTTAAGACGTATAATCGAAATTCTTGGTTAAGGAGATTATAGTAAACTAACGCTGTAGTTCAATCGTAGTTTGAGCAGTTTTACGTTTGCGTCAGCCCGCAGTAGATGTACAAGCTCTTCGTCCCTTTGCTGAGCTTCCGCCAATTCCTAAGCTATTATTGCTACAGCCATTGTGAAACTACTTATTGGGTGTTGAGATGTCGATTTAATAATAAGTGAAATATTGATAATAATAGTATTTATTTGTAATAATAAGTGAATTACACTAGCGACCGCACATGACTTGTGCACCAGACGACGACCCGCGTGCAAGTGAAGTGCCATAATGAACCGCACGCGTACATATGTAGTATACACATACATCGACCATCGATCATTGCGCTATCTCTTTATATACAGAGATGGCGTCACGAGTACAATAAATTGAGTAATATTTAATTAAAGTTTCCAACATTGGGGATAACCAATCTGCTGTTGGATTGCCTTCTTCAGCGATGCAGACGATATTTGTTGAAAATTTCGCGATGAAATCCAATCGCTCTGGTTGTCTCCGGGATTCCATGTGATAATTTCACTGAACGCGTATTTAATCGGCTTCTAACCAGTTTTGGTTTGGTAACTTATCGTTCTTTGAACATAGGCCGGAAAATTTCACAGTGCTCAAAATTTTCTGCAGACTTACACTGCGCTGCGCTAAGCCTTCTCAAAAAGAACTCATACAGATACCAAACGTTTTTGGACTGCTCAACTAATACTTCTATTGACGTATCAGTTGCGTCAGATGCTATTTTCAATGTCACATTTTCGATAAAATGTCGCAATATTGCTGCATCTGTGATTTGCTGCATGCACTCCTTAAATAGAATGTCAATTTTTGTATTCTCTGATATTCTTCGATTGTCCTTTCTTTGTTAGCTCCAAGGGACTCATGATCTGAATTGCTTCTTAATCCGTATGCCCAAGTATGGCCACAAGTTAGGGTTTCAGGTACAATACTGTACGCATGGTCTCCACTGGCAACTTTTCTCTGGTAGTAGACGTATGGGATTTGCTGAAGGACTTCTCAATGGTTGAGTTTGTTGAGTTTTGGAAGCTTACACTCAAACTCAGGTCTTGATACACGAAGTTTTTTGGTGTCAAGCGTCTTGCTGTATAGCTGGTCGCCTTTAATTAGAGCAGGACAACAATGACCATATAAAGTATCCTTTTTGACATAGTAGAAAACAACCAAGTCAACGAATGGCTTAAGTGTATCGTGATAATTCATGTTTTCGTTGATGGTTTTAGTTTGTGAAATCATTTCATCCATTCATTTGGTATACGCAGTGAATCAGCAACATTTATCAGTTTCTTTCGTCGCTGATCAGCAATTCTAACAGACCAGAACATGACAGAAAACCGATTCGGATTATCGATTGCCATACTTCTGCAACGACAAACTTCCGAGTGAATTTACCTCCGCAAATCGGAGTCGTAAGACACAGTTTTATAAACAAATATTTTGGACGGGGTGTAATTCGGAGCATGTAATTGAAAGGACTGATATGTCAGAAAGAATCCGTGGAAGTACTTATATGTCCGAACCCTTGCCAATAAACAATTGGCTTTTATGATAATTGGCTAAAAGGTGGAGTTGATCACTATCAGCAATTTAATTCCTCGCGTTGCTTGTCCTTTCAGATGTCCTTTGACACGCGTTGACGGTAATTCCGGGTGTGTTATTTAAACCAGTTATGGAAAAAGCAAAATGTTTTTTGCAGGCGAAGTTTCTCAATCGGTGCTATAAATGTTTAGCTTTCGGAAGAACATCCTCGCGCTGCAAAGGACATGATCGAAACACCCTGGTACGCATTTGTCGTTATTCTGGCTGAACCACAAAAAGTGCACTAATACAGCATGCTGAATCTTCAGAAAATCAAAATCTCTGAAACCGGAAAATTTGGTTCATGCCCTTCAAGTGAAATGTGGCCCAAAAATTATTAATCATTCGACGAAATATCCCTAAAGCATTAAATAAATTAGTATAACCACCCGAACAGTTCAGCAACATTATACATAGAGAAAGGTTTTGCGGTATGATCAACTGGTTGATCACAAACCTTTTGAATACGCTACGTTCCAACGAATGCATTTCATATCTAATTTTTCTTTGCCATATCAAAAGAATCACTCCATCTATGGAAGTTTATGATTGTTCATGAAGATGATGACTGCTTCAGCATCAGATGTCTTAAAAAGTGGTCCAGAAACCATCGAAAAGCTCGTTAAGCCGAGGATCAAGATAGACGAAAAAATGATGAGAGGATTTACCAATCCACATTAAATTCCACTTATTCTAGAAAAGTAGCAATTTAGTTTTTTGGGGTAAGAAGTGGCCCTTTTGTAGCCTTGAGTGTGTAACAACCAGACGTGTCGCCGAAAACGTAGTTTGGAACCGTTTTGGGCTGGGGTTCATGTGCCCAAATGCGCATTAAGATATTGGGAATTTCTTCTATAGCAGTAAGACAGGGAGTGCCAAGCTCAAGATCTTCCCGTCGCCTCCTGATGCTTCAGTATGCCATTTTGAGTTATCAGGGCTGCCCGATCGTGAAGTGCCACGCGATTCTGTTTGTCAATTGTTGTAAACATTTTTGCGATCAAACTGATGCAGAATGATCTCCCAAATTGGTTGAAGAAGTCATGACACTGCTTACCTTAAATCAGGCAGTTCAGGAAAAGTGACATACTAATCTTGAGCAGGTAAGACCGGTATCCGGTAGGGCCATCTCCCCTTAAGAGTTGGGTCAAGTAGAAATTAGGATCATCATATACTTGATTGAACCATGGCCTCAGGTCAAGGATCAGACGTGGGGTTCTCCTCCATTTATATCGCATTCCCAGGGTTTTTACTGTCGCTGAAAAAGTATCGTCTCTCTTTCGTGGTGAACTTTTTTTTGTCTTCTCTTCGGCGCTGGTGAATGTTTCTCTGCATTTTGACAAGTGTGGTAGGTGTCACCCTCGCGATCACCTACAATACCGTCCTGCAGACCGTTGGATTTACACTTGCAATTCATAGCACTCTATGTGTTGCACCAGTGCCAATCGGTTTCGTTATGATTTCTGCTCAGGGCGTCACGCCAGATTCGTACCCCATAGACGGAAACGGAGCGCACAGCGCTTGTGAGAAGTCATCTCTTTGATGCGATGAGGTTAGCTGATAACCAAAGCATGACATTACACGCGCTGCGAAAACTTTCGGTTTTCATAGTGTCGTCATTCGCTAGATTAGCATATTTAATCAGAAATGCGCATGCTCTACTAGGCATCACAAAACTAGCGTTGTAACGTCGTCTACATTGCCGATGAAGTGTGATTAAGCTCAAGCCTCAGAAATCCGTCATTAGAGATGTTCTAAAGATCCACACCGAAGATAGAGCCAGGGTTATCACTTTTCCGATTGCATTGATGGTGAGGAAATTTTCTCAGAAGACCTACTGCCATCAAGATAAATCCCCGGGCGTATGAATCACGTCAGCGAATCTTTCCCTAATGAGTTTTTCTAGAATTTTCTCCTCGCGTTAATCATAAACAATAAACCGTATGTAGATAGCATACATCATGAAAGAACGTTGAGAAAGGTCCCTGTGCACGCATGTTTTGAGCGTAAAGAAGAGTAAATTAGTATCAGATTGGTACGGATACAAAAATTTCGTCCTCCAGGGATGCGGATACTGGTTATGCCTTTATGCGTATTTCAGCATTTATTAAGATATTTCAATTTTAAGTACATAAATTAATCAAAATCAATTTCAATTTAATATATTTATTTATATTTTGAGAGAAAAACTAAAACAATATTTGGATTCACTTAAAAGCATTTCAAGCGTAGAGTTTTACAATAAAATAATAAAAAAACTTTGTCCAAAAATTGGTGAATTATGTTTAATAAATAGTGGTATTGCAGCCTTCTCAGCTTCCAACCTGTTTGACAAATTTTTTCATAAACATTTGAATTATAGTTATCACATGTGATATGAGTGCCTGAGTGCTATCCATTTAATTTAAGACAGCATTCTATTATTTGCCACTCTTTTGGCTAAATTAATTTAGCGCGTCTTTCATTTTCGCATTATTCCTTATTCTTACAAACTAAGACCATGAGACTATCTGCAGCTCTTAAGGTGGAGTCCCATCGGATCCTGGAGGCGTTCCACATTCGAAAGACAAAATCTATTATTCGCCGGTTCCTTCGTTGTAAAAATTTGATTTTCCTTCGGTATTTCATCGTGGACAGTCACGACGGGGGGACAATAAATAGGAGAAACTCCCACAAATTCACCACCTTTTCTGTTCTTCGTTAGTAGCACGGGCCTCATGAGTTCTGTTTAAATTCCTCCACCAGTTCTTGCCAAAGACAAGCTTAACTGCTGTTGATGAGTCTGCGAAGGCCTCTACTAGCTGACTCATAATCATAATACGAGGGTGGGACAACTGAAAAGTTTCCGGTCTGACCAAGAGATTGCGTCACTAGGTCTACTTTTGAGTGGCTTCCTACAGTGCTATTGCTACCGAGCTTGTATGTTTAGTTTCAGCCCAATCGCTACGTTAGTTTCCGTTTGAGAGACCATTGCGCGAGACGCTTCCGTTGTTTTCGCGAAAATGGAAAAATTTTAAAAACGTGCTGTCATCAAATACTTCTATTTGAAAGATTGTACACCAAAACAAATAAAAGAAGCGATGGATTCAAGAGACTCTTCCCCATCATATTCAACTATTAAGAAGCGGGTTTCTGAATTCAAAATGGGTCGTGTGAGCACCTCTGACGAGCCTCGCTCATGACGGCCCGTCGAGGTCACAACTTCAGAAATTATTGAGAATATCCATCCAATAGCTTTGGAAGACCGCAGGTTCAAAGTGCATGAGCTAGCTGAGACCTATAGGATGTCAGCTGAACGTGTGGGAAATATTTTGGAAAACCATTTGAGCATGGAAAAGCTGTTTGCAAGGTGGGTACCGCGTTTGCTAACGCTCAACCAAAAACTGATTCGAAAAACATTTCTACTGCCAATTTGGCGCTGTATAGGCGTAATCCAAACGAATTTTTGCGTCGATTCATAACTGTTGATAAGACTTGGGTCGACCACTACACTCCTGAAAATAAAGAGCAGTCAAAACAGTTGGTTGGAAAAGGGGAACCAACTTCAAAGAAGGCAAAAACAATTTCATCGGCAAACAAGATTATGGCTACTGTTTTATGGGATGCGAGAGGAATTAAATACATTGATTACAATGACAAGGGTAAGACTATCACAGGTCAAAGTTATTGCAACGTTTGAAGTACAAGGTGGAACTTAAACAACCTAATTTAGCGAAAAAAAAAATTGTTTAATCACGATAACGCACCAGCGCATTCGTCGATTGTTGCCATGTCAACAGTGCATGAATTTAAGTTCGATTTGATGCCGCATCCTCACTTCCATCCAGACTTAGCCCCCGGCGACTATTACCTATACTGTGTGTGTTGTCCCGTGTTTAGCACTTCTAGATTAGATCCTGTTTTTTGTAGCTTTTCCATTTTAAAAAAATGCTATGTTTTTTTTTAATTTTTGAACAAATATATATTTCGGGAGTGAGTTGCTCCCTTCTTCAGTGTTCGTTATTTTCTAAAATAACGAACACTGAAGAAGGGAGCAACTCACTCCCGAAATATATATTTGTTCAAAAATTAAAAAAAAACATAGAATTTTTTTAAAATGGAAAAGCTACAAAAAACAGGACTATTACCTGTTTCCTAACCTCAAAAAGTCGCTTGGGGGTAAAAGGTTTAAGCACAACTAAGAAGCTATCGAAACTGTAAATCAGTATTTTGAGAAGCTAACGAATCTACGTTTAAAACTGGTATAACTAAATTATAACACCGTTATGAGAAATGTATCAGCGATGATGGCGATTATGTTGAAAAATAAACAAAAAAAAAATTAAAACAACGTTTTTCTGGGTCAGGCCGGAAACTTTTCACTCCACCCTCGTATATTATATTAATTTTTTTTTGTATTCTTTTGTCGGAATAGATGTCAGAGGAAAAGAGTAGCAAAGGTGGGTTTACTCTTAAGGTGCAAACACAGGAAACCCTGCATCATTTTGTCAACGCAACTGAACCATGATAACAATTTTGTTGTTTTTAAATTTCTCGAGTTTTTATTTGTTTCGATTCGTGGTGTTTTCGCCATTATTAGCCTTTCGGCGAACCCAAAAGGTATAAGGCTAAGGAAAATAAATGTCGTATAGTTTTGCTGCTGACTTTTATACCCCTGTTATCGTTGGATTGAGAATTTGGTTTGGAGAAATTTGGATAACTTGGCAGCGGGAACACTCCTGATCGGCTTTTGCAGAAAGAGATGGAAGAAACACAAATTGGCTAATATAGTACTTAAAGGTCATGAGAGAGCTGTTCTTATAAACGAAGAGAAGCGCAACCTGATCAGAGGTTATCTGAACCACGGGTTAGGGAGACGCCCATGACAGGTTACTGTCAGCCCCCTACACGGTGAGGAGCCTATCTTTGGCTGAAACGTGGTGGTTGTGGTTTCTTAGGCTAGAGAGTGGTGATGAGCACACACCAGTTGTGTTCGGGAATCCAGGTAGCTTAAACAAATTGGGACCTAGGACTGGGACTTGTCTCAGATTCTAGGGGTGGTAGTTGACACATGGTTTCAACCCCCTCTATGGAGACCGTGGGATTAAGCCGTACAAGGCAGGTGTCCACTTCAATCCACGAGACTTCATGTTCTTATAAACGAAATAATGATAAAAGATTACGGAAAAAGGTATGGATTCTATTGATTCTACCTAGTACCCATTGCAACGCTTTAAAGGCTGAAATACAATACCGCGAGATTGCGATGCGAGAGCTCAATGCAGACGAGACGCAAACAGACTACAATGTTCTTGGTCTACATTTTTTCGTAATTACGGCTACTAGTGCCGCAACCAGAATTGGGTCATTAGAGATAAAACAGTTGAAATGGTGTCGCCGGAAAGAAAAATTGCAAAATAACGCACTATTTTCCAACAGTTTTTTTGACGCCCTGAGAAAGGGGGGTAACATTTTGGTCTAATCGTGCCGCAAGCCTAGCTGACACAATTACGAAAAAATCAAGACCAAGAACGTTGCATTCTGTAATGTGGAAGCTGAGAAAAACTTTCATCCGCTCAGAAAAACGTCGTTTTGAGAAAAACGCGTTTCAAGTTTTTTTTACGGTTTTTTCATCTTTATTTCATCAAATACATATTTAAAATAATAAATACATTTTTTCGGTTAAAAATCGATTAATTTGCGATTCCTGGTCTTTATAAACATCCTTCCGTGTCTTCGTAGGCCTGTTCCTGTAGTTGTTTCGCATTTTTCTTCAAAGTTCGTCCTTCTTTGCTCGCATTTTTACTCTGCTTCTCGGCTATTTTAATGCGTTGGTTGTCTTTGAAAATGAAAAGTTGTACGCGTATGTTCCAATTATGGTACCCATAATTTCCATTATTTTCAAAATGGGCAAACAACCTTCGTTGAAGAGTGATACGGCAATGTGACACGTAATTTCAAGGCCATTTTTTCCGTGAAAATTGTGTTTAGGAACGATTGCCCGGAGACAAAAAAATTTATACTGATCAGTCGAAAAATGAAAAAATAACGTTTATAGTACACAGGTATATAAAAAAACAATAATGAGAAGAATAAAGAACAAACCGGTCGACGCCTGCTGAGCGCAAGAAGGGCGCGCGCTATGTATATATACATATATATATATATATATATATATATATATATATATAAATATATACATATATATATATATATATATATCAGGATAGAAATTTTTTCGCGAAAAATATTATTATGAACATCACATTATTATGAACATAATTAATAAAAGAAAAAAAAACTAAAAAAAAATTTTCAACAGTGTAATAGTACCTTAAATGAAATTTTGAAATTCAAACGCGTTAATTACATTTTAAATACAAGGTTTATTCTGCATCCTTGTTATTTTCCGAACGTAGGAAAATTCCAAATTCAAAACTTTTCAAAAATCAAAAATATTTGCAAGCAAATTTCATTTAAAACGTCACCAATTTGACATTTGTCATATGAACATTATTCTTCCTCGCATCGCGTGCACTGTAAATTAAATTCGCTGCGCGCCGTCGAGCGAGAGTCGCATCGTGCCCTCTCATCGCCGTCTCGCAGTATTGTATTTCGGCCTTAACTGAATAAGAACACGGAAACGAACGGGACTCAGTGTACGGCGCGAAACGTTTAACCCTACAAAATAGCTACTACGACGAAAAGGAACGACGATAAATCGTCGTTCGGTGCACTCGCCAAAAATACCAACGACGATATCGCTGAACCTCCCTTGATGCCCTATTATACTCATCATAAAGAGCCTGCGTTTCAAAATAAATTTGTAAAATGTTAAAATATTTCATATACAATTCAACATAAATGTAAACATGGTCTTTTTTTATATCTAACAATATTTACGATGTTTGCCACAGTTATCAGAAAACTCAAGTGGCACCCGTGCATCGACACGGCGAGCCTAAAAGTCTTTTTCAGTCTTTATTGATCCGTCTAACGTATAATCAGTGTTCAAAAGCCGTCAACGTTTTCATAGAAACACAATTAGCAGCAAAAATTTCGCAGTTTTGTTGCTACGTTTTTGGAAAAATTATACCCTGCATTAACATGGATGATGGAGCATTAGTGCGACTTCTTGACGAGTTAGATATAGCTAAAGAACAGGTTGCCAATAATGACCAATTATTTGCGCCAAGCCGTCGATGTTAATGCAGAAAATAAAGCGAAGAAAAATCGAAGGATGAAGATGACGAGAGTGACAGCGATGAATCTCTCACAAACTTCAGGGAAGTATATGTGGATAACGATAGCCAATATAATTCGCGCCCGTAATTTTTGGAAATAATTCGGCTAATTAGGCTCGGCCTAATAGTTAGCCGGAATAGATTCCAGTTACTTTGTCATTTTCTTCCTACTGTGGACAAAAGCACATTATAAGCACAAGATAACAATGAACCTATCGTTGCTCATGCAAATAGGACATTCAAATTGCTTTTTTCGTCAAATCAGCACTTGAGCGTCAACGAATCATTAGTAGGCACGAAAAGCGGATCAGCACTGACCCAGGATTTGCCAAAAATGAAGCACCACAAATGGGGCGTCAAATTTTGGATGCTGGTCGATGTCCTCGGGATAGGGGAGCCAAGGACCAACGCGAACGGAGAGAAATAAAAGAAAAAGGCCTCGCTCAGGTGGCAGTAGATAACTTACTCAGTATGATAAACTACTAGATGACAGAATGCCACGTAAATGACAATTTTCTTATGAACATTCCCTTAGCAAGATCTCTGTATGAGAACAATAAATTTTAATCCGGAACCATACGCAGTAACAGAAAACATGTACCCTCGCCGCTTAGACGAAAATTGGAAGTGGGTGAATGTAAGTACCTAAGAAATCGGGAAATTCTGCTATTAGCGTGCAGAGAAAAGAAGTCATAAAAGAAAAATCTACTACTGTTATCAACGTTTGGAACAGCCGCAAATAAAACGAAGTTAATTCGAAGACGAATCAGGAAATGGTGGTTAAAAAACCAGCACTCGTCTACAACTATAACAAATATATGGGAGGCATAGATGTCTCAGATATGATAGTATACTCATATTTGGACGAGAAGAGGACGGTAAAATATTGGAAAAAATGGTATTTTCCATTTTATCCATTTTGAAATGGTATTTTAGCGTTATCCTTTCGTTTTGCTATCCGACATCAACTAATTCATTGCAAATTATTGCAAATGCTGGCACATCTTACTACCTGATATATATATAAAGCTATGACCAAACGATGATTTCTTTATGTGCAATTACGTTTTGTACAAGAGAAATCACTTTGTACGATTTTCATGATGTCTTATACACTTGGCAGAAAGAGTATAAGACATGCAAGATAACAAAGTTATCGTTCTATTAAAAGGGATCTGTCCGGTTAATTTGAATGTTTTCTTTTGTAATATCATAAAATCTACACTTTTGCGTGATTCCCAGTATGTTTCATCATACTTACAATTTAAAAAGATATGAAACTCGAATAAAATCAATTTATAGTGGCAAACCGGGGGACTCCCCGTATTACGCGATGACATATGCAGGTGAATATTAATATTTTTGGTGCAGTGTGTGCAGTTTTTTAAATTTTTTGTGCACTAGAATACATGATGATGCCCAAAATTAGTGAAATCAGTGCTGAGGAGAGGAAAATTGTGCTGAAACTTAATAGTGAAGGGAAAACATACGGCGAAATTGATCAAATAGGAGGCAGAACTCACTCATCTGTCCAGTATGTGGTGAAAACATTTAATACAACTGTCAAAACACAAAACGTTTAATATGTCAAAGTCTCGTTGTGGTCGACCCTTCATACTGACTGAACTCGAAAAAAGAAACGTTTTGCAGGCGTTTAAAATGAATTCTCGAGTAACTGCTTCCGAGTAGATTGTTCCAAATATAAAAAACTCTTTTGGCAAGGTTCCCCACGAAGATACCATACGAAAAATACTAAAGAGAGATACATTGCGCCCACGCATAGCACGTAAGAAGTCATACATTTCGGAAGTGCACAGGAAGAAACGTGTGGATTTGGCAAAAAATATATAAACAAGCCACCAGAGTTTTGGAAACAGGTCTTATTCTCTGACAAAAACAAATTTTGCACATTCGGCATTAAGGGGTTATACCTATGTGAAGGCTATAAAACAAGCCTTTTTTCAGGATTTTTTTTCAAGGATTTTGGAAAAAAGCTAATATAAATAATATATCAATATAAAGGGCAACTTTTCGGAAGTGCAAAGAAATTTTTTTATTTTAAATTCAATACAAAATGGCGGCTGTAGTGCACGTCAAAGTCACTAGTATTTACAAAAGACGTTCCGCGACCGGACAAGTTTCTCAGCCCCATCTGCTTCTGGAACAATAAAAATTTTTTTTCATAAACTCCATGAGTTTTGCTAGTGAAGTACACAAGATAATAGTTTAATGTCGATTTTTCGCAAAATCGATAACCATTGAACAAAAAAATTGCATTTTCGACCCAAAAAATGACTTCAATTGTTTATAACTTTTTTTTAAACAAAACCAATCGCTAAAATCGTGTGTACTTCACTAGATAATCATATCAAAAAGCTACAGTTATAACGGCAAGTCAATCGGATGAAAACTGAAAGAGCTTCGTTTCCGGCAAATTTCAAAAATACACTTCCGAGATAAACGCGTTTAAAGTTTCAAAACCTTATAAAGTTGTGAATTTTCAAAATTTTACTATATACAATTTTTTTTACCTTTACTCTGCTATCCCAGTACCATACAGTTGCCCTTCCAAGACCGTGGATTTCTCCTCCTCGTCCTTTCTTGATGCTAAAAGGCCGCGTCTCGCCTCTTTTACAACGTCGGAAATTGAGCGCTCAGCAGCCTTTATTCGCTCGGCGTCTGTTTCTAAGCAGAAATTGTAAAAATTAGGTCCTGCAGTCAATCCTAATAAGTCGTAGATGCGGAGAAGGCCCGACAGTCCATCATTAAATAAGATAACTGCGATATCCGTCGCGATATCGAGCACCGCCTTGCCGCTCTACACTTGTTTCGGCGCGATGGACCACACGACTGCATTGAACGATTTACTATAGTACTTTAACCTCAAATGCAGCGTGTAGTTGTTTACGAAGGAACGTACCCTATACAGTGTATATTAATTACTATATAGTATAAAGCGAGCAAATTTTAAGTTTTTCGAGCATTGGAGTTGCTTCAGAAAATTGATTCTCAAAAATGTTCTGAAGTATATTAGTATTTGGACCTTTTTGATTTCAATTCTAGGGATGTGTTAACATACTTTTAGCCAATAAAAGAAAATCGAAAAAAAAATTCACATAGGTATAACCCCTTAAGGGAAGAAAGTTAGTTAGGAAGGAAGAGCGGTACTGCCATAGAAAAAGAAAATCTCGTTTCAACTGTGAAACATTGTGGAGGTGGTATGATGGTCTGGGTTTGAAAGGCGGCAGAAACAGTTGGCCAACTTGTGTTTGGAGAACCAAATATGGATCAATACGGTTACCTTAATATTTTGAAGGCGAATTTGAAGCAAAGCGTTCAGCAGTTGAGGTTTGGTGACGATTTCTGGTTTCAGCAAGATAATGATCTCAAGCACACAGCACACAAAGTGAAGATTTGGTTGCTCTACAACACAAAACATAGCCCTGATATGAAATATTCGAATATTTCAAATTAATATTGTCATGTACGGATACTTCTCCTGGGTCGTTACACTGCGGCTATTTTGTTTTTATTTTGTGAAATCTAGTGTTTAAAGGAATGCCAGGAAAAATTTATAGGGAAGATAGTTTCATTAATGAATAAATTTTGTTGCATAAATATTTAAATGTAGTAGTTTTCTGTAGCATGAATTCCCTTTATGTTGCTTACTTTTGATGTTATACGGATACTTTTTCTGGCAAGTGTGTTTATGCTATTCTTATGATTTTCAATAAATATCGAAATACAATTGGCGTCTTTTTATTCTCCGTTTATTTTTGAATATGCTGCTTTTTAAATTTTGTTAATATCTCTCGTACTTTCGTTTTTACGAGCATTTTTGCAAACCTCTTCATATTCGCCGATTCGGTCCGGTAAAAGCTGTAATGTTGATAAAATGCTGTTCTCTTCTGGAGAATAATAAGAATAAGACAGCGATCATTTTGCCTAGTTTTCATAAATTTTTAATTAATTGATGTCGTCGTTCGTTATAAATTTATTTTGAAATATTTATCTCTCAATGCTAACAAATTTCAAAAACATTCAAATAACTTTTCGGCAATCAAAAAACGAAAGTTTTGCTCCTGCAAAGAAAACTTGCTGAAAATTATCCATAGTCATCTTTTGCATTAAATAAATGTTCAATCAAAAATCTATTAAGGCTATAAAACAAACGAATGAGTTCATTACCAATTTATCTGTCAGGGCTTCCTGCCGAGATATTTTCAACTATTAATTAATTACAAACAAACATCAGCTGCCCGTCTCGAAATTAAGTAAAAATTCGTCAATGTTAGTAGTGCACGCTGGAAGTAGATCTATTACCACCTCCTTGCAAGGCTTCACCGATGCCATCTCAAATTACTAAATCCAAGGAAACGCACGCACAAGAATTGGACTGGTGTATGTCCATGGCCTTCATGCGCCTCTTCCAAGTCAATGGGTGATCTAAATGAAGCTTTATTATGTATTTTTGGATTTTCCACATCGCCTTACGTATCCCGAAACACGTAACGAGAAATACACATCGTAGAACAAGGCCTAGAAAAAATTGACGACAATAATTCCAAACATGTCCACTTTTCGGAATTCATTTCCCGTCTCCAACTTCAATCGATAAAAGACATAAAACGTACAACGCCCTGCTTGGGTCCCCCAATATTTCTTCTTGACTGACTACACTACGACCCATTGCTGGCTTCTTGGCGTTTTTTGTTGTTGTTGTTGTTGTTGTTTTTGGACAATTCTATGATAACTACGTTCCACAGGCCATCATATGCATATTAGGGTAACGATTCCTATGAGCGGATAGTGTGTGTTCACTAGTAGTTGAGCGGATTCCTTGAAACAAATCCCCTTATTTCGATGGATATTTTTCTTACATATCCTAAAAGGAAGTGGCAAGAGTGAAATTCATAAAATCTGATCGAAGATAAACGCGAAACATTTAAAAAGTGCAACTAATCAAACGAAATATTTACATAAAATCTTTATTCTTGTTTTCGAGTCACTGAGCAAATAATTAACCACATCAACTTAAGGCACAGTTTAAATTTTTGGCGTTCCCATTGCATGGATTTAATTATAAAAAGGAAATGATGCAGGACTTGCAACTTTTTAACAAGGAGATAAATGATCTTCTAGGGAACTTTGCTTAATCCTTCAGCACATTCCTATTCAACAAAAAATAGGTGATCATTCCAAAAGCTAATTCCATTCTATCAGGTCTCCTTTAACTTATAAAGCCCGCGCTATCAGCAAGGCTAGTCAGATCGATCAGTGTAAATAGTACTGCAGAATAACTTGCTTCGAATGTACCTTATCCGTGTCAATTGAGACTTAATAATCTTCGATTCCGTAGGTTTCTTATTCTTCAATGTCTCGCCAGACAGAGTGCTTTTAACCTTATATTATTTTATGTTCAACTATAACAAATTAGCCCAACTATTTTTCCAGACCCTCGGTTGGCCCACTATAATGGGATCGTGTTTGACTCTTTGTCCTTTTTGAAACGTCCTATTCGCCAACCCTATAAAATCAACAAGGTTTTTTTTAATTGATTATTAAAGAAGATAATAGATAACGAAAATGCCGAAAGTTTTATTCTGAGAGTTCCCTAAACGTTAAAAGAAGTAGCGTTTTTTTACTTCGGAGAAGGATCTATATCTCGAACTCAAGTCATTATTAAAGGATTGCATAGGTATTGTATTGTAAATACAAAGTATTGCATAAAGTATTGCATAACTTCGTGGAAAACAGGATATTGTCAACAGTTTTTCTGAATAAAAAACTTCATGCAAACTTTTTATCGACATAAATATACATCTCTGATGTGGACTTTCTGAAATGTATGCCGAATTATAAGTTAAACTTGAAAAACATTTGAAACAGCCATTGCGAGGTCATTATCCGAGTGGAAATTACCTCCGCGTTGACAGCAGGACTCATGACAGGTTCATCTAAAGTTTTTCTCCTGTTTATTCGGAGCACTACAGTCCCTACGGAGCTTCGTTTCCTGCAACAACCGCCTCCAACTGTCTCAGTCCATTGACCACGTCCTACGATTCCGAAATCCGAGCAGCGATGAGCTGTCTTCGTCAACAGAGTCAGAATAGCGTTTTCTCAGTTTCCCTACTGACTTCCTCTCTTCACTTCTCACAATGAATACCTATTTCGGTACCAATTGTTCTTTCATACGGTTCATATGGCCAGCTCATTGTCGTTTCCGCAGTCTGACAATCGTTCAGACCTTCGGCTCGTCAAAAATTTTATAGAGCTCATGGTTAAATCGATTTCGCCATTGGTTCTCGACTACCTTCGCTCCAATGATCCGGCTTACGACCCAACGCTCAAAGGTGTTCAATATATTTGCGGTTGCTTGGTTTAGGGTTCATGTTTAACACCCATAATATAGTACCACCCATAGTATAGTATAACATAGGTCTAATCACAGATTTTTGGACTTGGAGCTTTGTGTTCCTGTGTATGTAGCTGGTCTTCATCATCGTCAGAACTGAATAAAAGGTTTTATCTGTGAGCTGTACTCTTCGGCGTTTTTCGCCTCGTCGGCCCACCGTTCTTGTTATTTTGGCGCCCAGATTCAATACTGTACTCGCCAGCCATCATATTTTGGGCATTTGAGGTATTTTGCCTTGACTGCGTCATGAGCTTTGTTTGTTCTCATTGATTTTAGCCCTTCTAGTTTTGCTTCGCTGTTGGGCTTCATTAAAAGTTCTTCAGCGGTTATTAGTGACCGTGACAAAATATTGATGTCATCCACATAGGGTACCACTTGACTCGACTTGCATAAAATTGTGGTTCTTGTATCGATAGATAGCTTTCTTATGTCATATTCTTGAGCCAAATTGAACAGCAAAGGGGTCAGCACATCTCTTTGCTTTAGTCTGTCGTTTTTGTCAAATGCATCGGTGAGTTTGTTAATATATTTATATATGTTTGTTTTTATTGTTATATGGTCTTGGGACTCGATTTTCTAAGATCTTCGCATATATTCTGGACGCCGTACAAAGGAGTCATATGCCTCTATAAGTATCGTACTGTAGCTTGTCACCTTTTCTCTGGGAGGGTAATTTGCTAACTCCGCTTCTTCTGCACATGCTCTTGTTGCCGGATGTACTGGATGAGTTTGTGGATGGCTTTCTGAACGCTTCTTCCACCATATTTCATGAGCTGCACTAGAATCGCATCGATGGCCGGCGCTTCATTATTCTTTTGGGCCTTGATGGTGGAACAGACTTCACCTAGAGATACTGGGGCTAATAGAAGCCCGCCAGGAATACTGATATCTAGGACTCTAACGTTCTGGAGCTGTGCGAAATATGATTTCCCCCTTTTCCTTAACTCGGTTTTCACCAGCGATTATGTTGCCGATGTCATGGCAGAGCGTGGTCGTGGGCTGATAACCTTTTTCAATCTTTTCACTACTTTGCATTCTTGTCTGGCTCGTTGTTGCTCGCTAGACTTTAGCATTTTCTTTTCTTATTTCCAATTATTTTCTTCGCTGCCCTTCTATGAATTTCATACTCTACTTTTTTCTCCTTCGTCTCTCTTCGTTTCGCTTCTTGGTTTTCCTAACTAAATAGTTTTTGTCTGCCTAATTCTTTTCATGCAAGGCATCCTAGCATTCGTCATTCAAACTAATCATTCCTTTTTCGTCCGGCTTTATGTTCAATTGTCTGTTCTGACACGGTCTTAACTACTACTTTAACTTCCACACATATTTCGTTGCTTGATTTCCGCAAGGTATCTGATAGGATTGGAGCTAGCTGGTTGTCGAGAGACTATATGAAATTGTCAAGGCCGTTTGGAGCTTTTTGATCTCAAATTTTCATCGAGAAGGCCAGCGGTCTTCTTAGTATACGCGTTTGATATGCGACATCGATATATTAGTTTTATAAAGTCGTTATCTGAGTTATGCGCAAGGCCCAATTTTGTTGGATCAGAATATGGTCGATCTGATTTTATGTGTTGCCGTCCGGTCATAACCAGGTCATTTTATGTATGCGTCGATGTGGGAAGCAAGTCAAAGTCTTACTAAATTTCTACTACATGCAAAGATAACCAGGTTTCGGCCGTTGTCATTTATTTCATTGTGGAGGCTATATCCTTCAGTAGTTCGCCGATGACATAGCTCAGTGCTAACTTTAGCGTTGAAATGACCCAGAATTATTTTTGTGTCGTTTCTAAGCATTGAGTCGACTAGTCTTTCCAGGTGATTGTAGACCATTTCCCTCTTTTCTTCGTCCTTTGCTTCGATCGAAGCGAGTCAGTTTATCAGCCAAATTTTGAAGAATTTCGTTTTTATATGCACAATCTGAAATTAAAAAATCAAATCGTGTTTTTAGTAAATATATAAATCTTGAACTTGAATCAAGTGGAATAAAATTACATTTGGATTTTTGGCTGAAATTTTACAAAACATTTGGATTTTTCGAATTTTTTTTACACCTTTGGAGGTTTAAGAATAAATTCCAATAAAAAAAGAAATCCTTCATCCAAACCCTTGTCAAGAGTATCTCAAAGATTTGTAATAAATTGGATCAAGATCAGCTAAGCAGTTTTCCAAAGACCTTGACATCCAACTTTGAAAAAAGGGCTTAAAGAATAATGCGTTCAAAGTTTTAAGGGAGTTAAAACTAAGGAAAAAGTGGTATAGTGGTAAAGAAAATATAAAATTTCCAGTCCAAGACCCTTAGAGTAAAGTTCCTATTACACCTGCAATGTCTATGCCATTTGTTTTGTCCTTCTCTACGACGAACCCTTCCTTCGCGAGTCTCGGACGCAGATTTTTCTTCTCTCATGTTTAGGCATGAGACAGTACGAAATATTCACGAACATCTTGATGACTACTATAAATCTAATATACTATAATACTATATCTATAAAAGTATATCTGAAATATTATAAATCAAGAACGCTGCGCCATAGAATATTAAGAATTTTCGCTATTTCCATGGCTACGTGCCAATTCCTGATACGGTTAATGTGGTAGTATAGCAGACTCGAAAAAACCTTTTGTATCATTTATTAAACATGAGATTTTTTCAAGTACAATACGTACACTGTTTTTGACACAAAATCACTTGACAAATCCATGATCCATGGGAAAATGATTCTTGCTTTCATTTTTGTTCAGAAAGATAGCCATCGCGATTCCCTCCCTCATCTTCGTTGCTTTAAAGCTCTTCGTCTAGCAAAGCTCCGCCTTCTTGTTATGTAGAGTATTTGTATCTCTGTAAAGACTTTCGGAACTGCGGTGGTTTTTATTAGTTACAAATTTTTGATAGTTATACTTTAGTATAACCAAACTTGATGCGAAAAACGGAGGTGCAAATATCTACCCAGATATTTGCAGCTGCACAAAAGAAGAAAGCAATTTAAAGATTATACAGAAGTAACAACATGATATGTCCCTTAATCTCTCTGTACAAGTATAAATAAAATTATGAGATGGTCTTGTTATTGATGAAACGATAAAATGACAGTTAGTTTTTCTTTCTACATAGTATCTGTTTTTTTTTTTTTTTGGGTAAAGTAATTGTCAATGCATCCACGTTTAGCAAAGCTAGCTGGATTAATATGATCAGGAAACTACAGAATCTCACATCAAAGACTTAGACTGAACTGACTCAGCTTAACCAACGAAAAAATACACAAATATACACGTCCTAAAACCCATATACAAATAAAAAATGAAAACACAACACGGTCGCAGCACGAAGGACACAGTGCAGTGAATTAATAATAATCATTAAGAGCGGTTCGAAAGAATTGCACATTCGTTATGAAGGGTAAAAGAAAAACATACAAGATTAAGCGACAAAATACGAAGGCCATGGTACCAGAACCCGTAATCACCCTCACGGAGATATCTTTTACATCCGAAGGAATAATGCCGCTGGACAAACGGCTCAAATACAACATATACAAAACCAAATGATGCAAGGACATTGAGCAATTGGATCTAGACAATAGTGACTCAATAGTAATATATTACTAAAATAGTAAGTAATAGAGTTGTTAGACTTCATAAAGTCAGCAACGAAAAAAAGTAACTTCAAGTTTAACAACAACATATACTTTGCTATAGATGGACAAGGTATGAGGGGGGACGAGTATCGATCGTAACGCCAATGGTATTTCAATAAAATATAGAGACATTATATGAAAAGTAAAAACCATTAATAGTAGAAAACTGCTTTGCTGTTTGCATCGGAGGTTATGTGGACTATTATTTTATTGCAATGGAATCAAGAGCTACCTAGTATTAACTACTTTAGAGGCATACTATACATACTATACACGAAACTAACTACTAAAATGCATACCATATATACAACATCGAACGATACACCCCAGCATATATCTGCCCAGGTCAACTATTACCGACTAACTCGACAATCTCAATGTTATGCCCACAAAAAAGCTAAGAAAATTATAATTAGAAAACTGCTCGAAAACTATAACAAGCAAAGACAGCAGCAAAACACATCAATGGCGCCTCAAATTTTTCCGGAATTACAAATTACAAGCCTTGTTCAAAACCAACTACTATAATGGAAAGGAACTAACACCAAATCTAAATAGCAGACTTAAATACGAAAACAGTGGAATATATAAACAGCCACGTAAGGACTTTGACATGAAATAAACAGAAAAAAAGGCACAAAAATTTACAACCCGATACAAAGCCCATCTTCTTTTGTTCACACACAACAAAACTAACATCAACTATGAACTATCTTTCATTTCAGTAATGAAGTTCCAACACATACGAAGACATACATCGCGACTGACAATGCAGAACGAACAGCTGAAACGTGTTCGCGAAGATTATTGTATTTTAAAGTGATTCGCAACCACTAAAAATGGTCCTAACTGTTTCGTGGGGCATCACAACAAAGACATATGAATATGCTATGTTACAAATTAAGCGAGCTTTGCAAGATAGAGAGCTTACAAGTTAAACGACACACTTGAGTCAAGGGATCGTGAAAGAGAAGAGTAAGTCTTCATGCATGAAGACACAATTTAAGAATGCAATAATGCAATTTCTGCTTTCCTTTGTCTATCGCTCATATCCAACAAGCTTTGCTTACAAAAACCAAAATGTATGGAAAAATGTTTAGATTGCAAGTTATTTTGAAAATTTAGTGCTTCATAGTGGTTTCGCTTCAGAGGAGCATCACAAAAAAGGAATATGAATGTCCGATGTAGCAAAAAAAGCGAGCTTTGTAAGAGAGAGAACTTGAAAATTAAACGACGTAGGTGAACGAGGAGATCACGATGGGTAGCTTTCTGAATGTAAATATAAGTGAAAATAAATTTCTGGTGTAATGATATATGTGCGTCATTGTGCATGAATGGAAAATCTAAGGGAATCTCTTTGCAAACTTTGTGTGTCCTATCTGCAACAAGCTTTGCTTACAAATTCCAATGCACCTGGGAAATCGTAGTCGAATCTGGTTGGATTGGGAATTTTTGCGAAGTTTTAATACTCTTTAGTTATTACTTTAGTTATTCCTTATGTATGTAGCTTGTTTAAATCCATTCACGGTTTTTTTTTAAGGTAAAGTTTTACATTCAAGTTTTTTTTTAAGGTAAAGCCGAATGATCAAATATTAAATATGGACCAATTGCGTTTGGTATTCTCTATTCTAAAAATAACTTCTGTCAAGTCAAATAGTAATTTGAAAGTTACGCAAAGGATAAGTTTTTGTTAGCTATCCTAGTCTTATTCTACAAAAAAATTGTAGTATGAATTGGACAAGCAGGGAGTTTTTCATCAAGTATGTAGAAAATTTGCGAAATAAATATTGTGAAAATCTTCTATAAAGAAAATTGTGGATGCTTGTGGAAATGTGACTGTGATACTGACTTGAAAAGAAAATTATTTCACCAAATTGCAATTTTGTACACGTTATTTTTGCCACAGGCTTTCCAATCCTTAATGTTTGCAACCAACGTGTATCTTCTCATGATTTTTTTTTCCTGCCTTGATATTCGGTTCGTACTTCAGGTCAATTCCAAGAATTTTCTGTAACGTGTCCTTTTGTTGGTCTTCTTACCCTAAACACCATCAAGCTTGAAATGAAGCTAATGATGGCCTAGACATATCAGCATATTCCTTTTTCGCTAAGAACTAGAAACGTTTAAGACATGTTCTAGTAATTTTGCATAGTAACATAACGACTTTTCCAGTCCGCAGTGTTATACTGTCCGTTACAAAATACTCGACGAAAAGTTATAGTACGCCAATGCTAGCCAGAAGCAAAAGAATACTTGCAGGCAATAAGTTATGCCTAGATTTACAGGTAAAATACACATATGTCACGTGTGTGTATCATTTTCAAGGTTTTTTCTAACGAATTGCAAGTATGAGTGGGAATTCGGGAATTTCTCTCACAGGTTGGTACACATTGGTTTTATGTCATTTCGCAAATAAGCCTTTGGTATAAATTAAAACCAATTCTCCCATGTAACTTACACATATTTCTCTGCATATCCATATATTTACTTCTTTGCGGATGTATGCAAACGTGTGTTTTATATCTTGCAACTTCATATCGGGAGGATGAGGACAAGTAGTTAGAAACTCGTTACTTGTTGTTTTATTCATATATCTATAAATAAGTAACGCCTCAAAGGATTGCAACATTTTGCCTTTATAAGATTCTGACTTTGTTGATAATGAGCCTATCAATATTTTAATGCGTTTTTGTCCATTTGTTTTCAGATATTAGATATAATTTGAGTGCAACAGTAAATATTTTTCTTTAATATGCAAAAATGACACTAGTTGCATACGATTAAAATTTAAATATGGTCGAGGTTCACGTTATAATTGGATCTGCATCTCAAGACACTCAAGAGTAGAAAAATAATTAAAATTTTCACGGAAAATGTGTGCAATGTGAATACAGGTGAGTAGCAACACGTTTTTCCACTTCATTTCTTTGTTTAATCAGCAGACCTACGCTATGCATATATTTTCCAACCAGCAATGCTACCTCCTACCTCAAGTTCAAATAATTGTTTTACTAGGTGATTATTACGGAATAAACACATATTGCATCTGGGTACGCATATGGAATGTGTGCTATTAGTTTCAATTTGCGTATAAATTCGTCAAATGTTTAAGCCAAAAGGATTATTGTCAAAATCGAAATAATAAATTATTTTATTTTGAATTGAAATGGGCGTTTCAAATAGATTGTTTCAAAACAAACTCCCCTTTCGTCGCACACTCCCAGTTCTATGTTAATTAATTGTAGTTTGAATTGCAGTTAATGAACTTTCGCGCTAGAGCGCTAATTGCACTTTATACTCGGAAGTAGCGTCAAAAGTCAGCGAATCTATTCCTGACAGGCTTTTTTCGCAGTGGACAGATTTCATGCTTCTGTTTTAGCAAGAAGCTTTGGCACAAACCAACATCTAATTTTGCCAGTCATTTAGTCATTCATTTTATTTTTAAAACAGCGTCGTCGCCGAGGCTCCGAAGCATACCTTATAGATTTTTCTTCGATGGTTTCCATCGGCTCCGTTGTTTTATTTTGGATTCAAATCATTTCAGTGTCTGAAACATTTTGCATGTTTGTTTGTTGGCTTTTCGAGATTGTCGAAAGGAACTTGAAAATCGACATCGACACTTAGATGCACTTGGCATCAAACGATATCGTACACAGAATCAAATATTGAAGTATTTTCCATCGCTTGCAGTTTTATCCTTTTGAACGTTGACTCAATACCCATTAGGAAATTTTTGGCGCGCATGAATTGAAAACGGCCAAAGTAAATTTCAGCACGCTTTGTCATAAAAATAGATAATAAGATAAGTCGTGCATATCTAATTGTTATAAATTCATTAACAATGTACTGTGACTGCACTTAGGGTAGCATGTTCCTTTTTTCTATCATGTGTATAAATAAGTCTTAGGGTTTTTTTTTTTAATTTTGAAGTTTTATTGAGATAAACTGGTACAATGTATACCATTCAAAATATTGTCCGTAGCTTTGAATTACCTTTACCCATCTTGAAGGCAACATACGGATACGACGTCTAAAAAATTTCCAATCTTTTGAGGCGATCCACGGATGGACCAAATTTTCAACTTCTTCATAAGAAGTGAAGTGCAACTCAGCTTACTCATGACCGTAACAAATGGTAGTCCGAAGTAGCAATGTCTGGCGAATACGGCGGGTGAGTGATATCTTCACCCAAATTTTTCTTGACAACTTGAGGAACATGCGGCTGAGCGTAGTCGTGCTGAAACATAGCGGTATAAGATACAATGAGGCTCTTTCCGTATACATAAGCGTTCGAAGTTTTAAACTTATCTTTTTTTTCCCTCATCAGCTGTCAAATGCTTGGCTCCATTAGGTCCGGTCATACGTGTCATATGCACCATGATATCCAAAATTCTATCGAGATTTCAATGTTTTCCGGGCAATTAGAAGCATTTAAAATTAATATTCACAATATACTATCAACTCAAAGGCAAAAATACGAAAACTAAATTCATAAATTCCTAATAACAGATGAAAAATGCATTACTTTCACATGTTTGGTTGGCGGCCATATATATATCTTGAAATTGGAAATGATCCATCAATTTTATTCTCAATGTACATCAATCTTATTTGCATTCTCCAAAATCTTCGGCTACCTTCGGTTTTGAATTTGACAGTGAGTTAACATTATAGTTAGGGAAGCAATTTCACACTTATTACTTGAATGTTGAAATTACTATGAAATTGGTCGCTGAATCATACAATTAACTCAGCCAACGTTATTTTAAAATGTTAAAACGCTTGTATTGAGCATTTCTAATTTTTATTAAACATAAGGATATGCTCATTAATGACATCAACAACGAAATTATTGATTTGAACATATTTGATTAGCTTAGTGTAGCTTTGATATCAGCTTAAGATTGAAATTTCCCATGTTCATTCGGCTCGAGCAAATTCAATTCGAAGTCGAGCATCTGCCAAAATCGTATGAAATGGACAGGACTTAATTCGTCAGGAAATGATGTTCGCGTGGAGTTAATATTCCCGCTATGTCATTAAGTTAAGAGTTAACATTCTCCTGTGTTCACGGGCAGCACGAATTTTTTGATGATGGGGCACTCAATGTGATAATATTTTTTTGTAATTCAATTGATTGCAAGACAAAAAATTGTTTATGGGTATTTTTGAATGTTAGAATGCGAATGAAAAAAACATGTGCATGAATTATAGCAAGCTAAGATTGTAATGTTTGTGAATATAGTTCAGATGACGAAATTTTCGACCATTCATTTATATTTCCTATGTTTACTTTTAAGTAAGTGTTGATGAGTTTGTGTTATTATGTGTAAATTTTATTGATTTCGGAGAAAAATTTGGGCTTAGGGCCTCTCTACGTCATATTTTTGTATGTGCTTAAAGATGACTTTGCCAAATCATTTGAAATTTTGGGGGTGTTTAAGCTTTAATGGTCGTCTCAAAAACATCCATTGTTGTTAATAGCGTTCTCCAGTGATAGTTTCATTTGGTTGGATTAGCTCATAGTAGATCACTCCGGGTCGACCCAACCAGATGCATAGCATTATCTTCTTGCAATGAATTCTCCATTTGGCCGTTGAAGTTGAATTTGTTGTGGTGGAATCACTTATCGTTTCTCGTCACTATTCGATACAAAAAACTCTTCTGATTTAGCCTTGGGAGCAGTAGTTCACACGTGAAAAAATTTCGTGAACAAATTTAATGACCTTTCTTCGTGTTCTTTGTCGCTGATGTCAAAGTCAGCAATTTTAATTCGCCGAAACCAAGACTCACATGCTTTTATTGATAGAGTATGCTCTTCATAAGCTTCACGTCACTCATGAAGCCCACATATATTCCTTACTTTCTTCTTTTCAACAATTTTTTTTTATTTTTCTTCTATTTTCTTCTTTTTGACCTTTCGACAACTTCCGAGCTTGCCGACAACTGTCAGCAAATCAAAATCGTTTGCAATGAAACAGTGAAATACACTTCGACTTCTTGTAAGTAATTTGTTACTTGCTTAAAAATAGTTTGATTCAGTCCTGATGGTTTTGGAGCGTAGTTACATTCCTGGGAAAATAAAGTTTCAATTATACAAAGCTGTAAGTAAGGCTGTGTTCGGTGAGTATTTAACATGGACCCTCACCCAAACACACAATGCCATCGTGAGGTGGGTTTTGAGGCAGATGAAGATAGGACGAGGAAAGCGAAAGAGAAGTGCGCGAATAGAGAATTCGATAAACCTGAGTTGTTTGGAATATTTGACGAACAAGAGGTCTCAAACGATTTGAAATTGCAGAAGATCCGATCGGCTACCGATAAATGTTTTCCTAGGGAGAACCCAAGCCCTTAGACCCATGCAGAAGCAAAGAAAACGCTCTCAAAGCTACGAAGAAGAATTTGCATTCTTCACGGTGTCCGAGAAAACATGTTAATTTTATATTTAGTCGTCTTGATGCAATTTTGAGGCCTTGTCCAGAATTCTGCACCAGCCTTGGAATTAAGCAATCAAATACAAGTGCCTGCTATCCCGCTTCGAGGGTATTTGAACTCCTCGTTATGGTTGTTTGTTGCCGTTTTTATGACCGCCTTAAATGCAAACATAGTGTGTAGAGTGACTAGACTGTCCACTAAACAGCTCCTCTGTAAACCTGAGAACCTTCCTTGGAACCGTTTTATACATGACTTCGGGTCAGGCCTCCTTTCCCTGCGCGTTCATACTGGAAGATTTCTTCTCTAGTGGGAGGAGAGGGAAGAAGGGGGACTGCTGCAAAAGTGATCTCCAATGAGTCTTGTTCATTTTTCTGAATTGCCCGAATATAATGTGACGTGGTTTTATTTGTCGACCGACCCAAACATCACCACGATCAGAATATCCGCGCTGAGCTCTCCTGTTTTCTTGTAAAGGTACCATGCGTGGTAATCATTGTCTTTCTTCCTGGGTGAAATCTGCAGTTGGCAGTTCTACAGGTAAGAAAACACCCATGCTTGCCAAAGAGCTGGGCCAGTTAGAAGTCAGTCGCACCAGGTCCCTGATTTAGCTGCAGTCTAATTTCTCCCGCCTATTTTTGACCATCTCAGGTCGGTATTTCAATCCTTTTCAGGATCGTGGCGTTGACCAACGGTTGAATTGTATACAACATCCCTTGATTTTACAGACTCAGCTTGCCTTAATTTTGCTCGGGGATAGAGTCCTTCTCTACACACCCCTCTACATTTATTGTGACATAATCCGTTCGAAGAAAGAGTTACACAAGTATATCACTGGTAAAGTCAGAACATTTGAAAGTCCCATGTTCAATCAAAGGAAGTTATAGGTGCCTCATTTATTCCCTACTGAACGTGGCCAGGACATTACAGCTTCCACAATTTTCAAATTTTGGAGACAACTTGCGCGTCGAAAAATGTAAAGCTCCTTGTTCATTACACGACATTGGTCTCATGCACGTTTTGCTTTATGAATACGTATTAGCAATTGTTATTCGTTTTTTGTCAAGATTCCTTGGGTGTCAGCTCTCGATCAAAGATGTATTGGTTGAGTATAAGGATAATTCTTTGAACACTGCTATCACCACATTATAGACATTCTGCTGAAATGGCATTAAAACTCGACGTTTTACTAATTTTTCCGTTTCTGAAAGTGGATTTTAGGCCTCTCTCAGGTCTAGATATATAGTTTTTCCACCGTCGCTAAATTTAGTATAACTTGATAGCATGCCCACAAATCATTGGGCCCTAACGATTTGCTGGCCGATCATGAACTTCAAAGTTGAATAGGAAAAATCCGTCCTTTTGGTACGTATTCCAATACACAGGGTGACCCATTTAAAGTTTCGAATTTTAAACGGCTCAAAATACTAATAAATTCTATTTCGAAATGACAAATTCATTATAAATATTGAACCTTCCCATTTAGGAATGAAAGACAACATTAATCAATTGAACCCCACGACTAGCCTTACAATACCCCATTCGATAATTTTAATTTTCAATAAATTTTCAATTGATTGGACGTCTGTTTCGTCAATGACAACTTGGATTTCATATTTCAAGTGCCAATCGTCTGTGGATGGTTACCGGAATACTTGTTCTTAACAGTTCCCAGCAAAAAATTTCCAACTATTTTCGAGAACAGTGCATAAAGAATCGATTGTTGCGTTGGTTATGTGGCACTTTACGCTATCCTGTTCAAACCAAATGTCGTATATGTCATCCTCTTCAATTTCGGAAAACAGAAATCGCCTAGCATGGCGCGGTAGCAGTCGTCATTTACTGTCATTCCGTTTCTTTGCTCGTTTTCGCAATAAAGGGCCAATAGTGCCATCAGACCAAAACCAGGCTGTCACTTTAGCATCTGACAAACGTCAACAAGCCTCTTTGCGAGGAATTTTCGATTTTCACAATATTTCTCGCCTCACATCGACGCATCGTAATCATTGTACGATGTCGTATACAAACGCATATTAAGAAAATTGCTTGACATTGGCTGCGATACTCTCGTCGCGTTCTCGTATCGCAGTCTCGCAGTATTGTAATTCGGCCTTTAAGCAAACCACTTACTTTGCACTTGATGTGGTTTGTAAACGTAAGCTTTCAACCTGAATTGGTCGAATCTTTGAACCATGAAATAATTTGGTATAGGAGGTTAATGGGTCTTTTAGTAAGCATTGTAGATCTTCGCTTTCTGCTAAAGAATATGTGCATAGTTTTCTTGAGGTAAATTTTTATTTTCCACCTGTTCAAATACTGTTAGATTTTTCAGAATTTTCTCTATGTTGGAGATAAGCACGTTAGGGTTTTTACCAGAAGTGTAGAAGCAGGTGTTGTCCGCAAACACTCTTGGTCGGCAGATTTTGCCTTTGGGTTCAGTGGGCGTGCATAAATTAAAAAGTTTGGGACTCAGACACGAGTCTTATGTAACATCAGAAGGGACAGTTTTGTTAGTGGATGTTGACCCTCGAACTATAACTTGGTAGCATTTGTAGAATAAATTTCATAGTACAACATTTTGTATCAATATTATTATTTTTTTATAATGGTCATTATAAAGTTTCTCATGATTAAGTAGCAAAGATTTATGATTCATCTCTACGCTTTGTTAATTGAATTCCTACCTACCGAAAACTCCTTCTCATTTTCTTTTTGTAAACTTCAAATTTGTTAGTTGAATTGTGAAGCAAATTGTCCCATTCCAACTGGTCTATAGTATTCCAAGCGCATTATTAACAAAAAATATCTTCTTAGATACGTTCGTTGCAAACTTTCCACCAATGAAAACTAATCGCGGCCCTTCTTGTTGATGATTTCAAAGGAGAACTTGCGCTTATCCCGTTTTCCTGGCATTGCCAATCGTTCGATAACCTCGTCTGAATAGTTGCAATACAGAATTCCTTACTATATTTGTAGGATGCAATTCAAAAAATTTCGCTCGACATTCCTTGATTCGACACTGTTCCAGTTCTATTAGTCATTCGGCGGAAATAAACACTAAAATGCAAATGGTCTTGGGGACGCTACTCCATGCGATGATGGCTATATCACAACAGAATTATCTAAACAATATTTAGCGATTTCGCGGTCTTCCCAACGTACTGGCACACATCTGCCCCATATTCGCGATGCTCAAAATATTAACAGTAACCTGACCAAGGAGACTCATTCACGCGTCCTCACATGCTCAAAAAATAATTTCTCATAGCATATCTCAGCTGACTAATTTCATGTAGGATGCATACATATTAGTTTGCATTTATTTATATTTCTTCCGAATTCTCAGCTCCGATATGGTGTCGCGGCTAAATCTGGATGTTTTCCATGATCTTAAAACTACTTGAGAGAGCATTTCCTGCATATTGTACGGAATAAATCTGAGTTGCTTGCAGAAAGCAACCAACAACACAAAAACTGACCAATGTGCATTATCATATTGTGGCTAATCATGTTACAATAGTAACAATAGTAAACAATTTGCCACCATTCAAATTAAGCGAAAAATTCGTTCAGCCATTGTGCTTTGGATTTTGCGGTTTTTGACTGTATCTGCATAAATTCCACATTAGTTTTACTTTTTCGGAAGTACACAACAATTTTCTCACATACTGCTTATCTTTGGTGGAAGAAGAAAAGACGAGAAAAAAATCGCTCGTTCCCACTAATGGTGTAAGTGTAAGATTCAAATACCTCACATAAATTTTAAGTTTTTGTGTGTGATTTGCATATAGTATATCTTTGCGGTTTTCTTCGTTATTTTGGAAGTGGAATCTTGAGCCAACTGTGAAATTGCGGGCATACTTTTGATATGAACCATGTGTGTGCGTAAAAGGCATATCATGGAGTAGACATGAAATTAAGAAGATCTGAGAAAACAGACGCGTTTTTGCTAAAATGCATTCCATTGTAGCAGCGCATTAGAATATCAGAGGGACAATGTTGCGCAGCATTCTTCAAGGGTTTTGCACACGTGAGGGGGTCTGAGACGTCCTAAGTTGTACGCAAAGATGTATGTTGTGACTGCTGGAGTAAACGGATTCTAATGTTGTGAAGACAGTTTGCAGACTGGCGCAAGTATCAATCAAGTATCCTAAGTTTATATAATTTAATTACATCCTTGTAATTTCGTAATTTCGTCCCTACATCAATTTAAATGCAAGCAAAATATGCTTCCACCAGGAATGTACTCGTCCAACAAGAAAATTGTACTGAAGCCAACACTGAGATATAGTTGTATATGTCCTGAGATCAAATCGCGCATAAAAATCCTGAATGTTTTGAATCCAAACTCCACTCTAGAGGATCAAAACAAGCACAAGCTTTATTTTTTCACGAGCAATACTCTGTTCCGTTCCTACTGAGTTATTTCCAACAAATTTTTCGTGTTTAAGACGAAATTAATAGCGAAATCCATTCACCATGAACGATTTCAGCATCTTAATTCCATAAAGGCTGCACAAATTTTCCAGCGTTGAACCAGATCCGGTATTTCCGGTATCGTACCATCACCTCTTACTCTCGGGTAATGTCTAAAAGTGTCTTAGTCCTTGTCCCTGTAATGACACATTTAATTTTTGTATGCTATCAACAACGTCCAAATTCTTCAATTTATGTGGCCCGATTTTTCTCAAAAACTAGATAGTTAGTTATGCTCTGAGGGTTGGGGTCACTGCAAAAAACTCTACTGTATTGTCGGCTAAACATCCATTGATATATTCTTCGGGAAAGCCCACCCCATTCTAAGCTCAATTCTATCTTCAGATTACAGGAATAACACAGGAATCTTCATCCTCCATGCCACAAGTCGGTCAAGCATGCCTTTTTTGTCCTTAAAATCACCCGAGCATAATGTTACATATGGTTCCATTTGTCAGGCGATTTCAGCATCTCTTCGAGTAGGCTTTTGAACTTTTCTCTCCCAGTTTCCCTTTTTTGCACAGCAGAGTATGCAATCTGAATACCGTGACTTACGGATCTTATGCTGGTGAAATTGAAAACAAAAACGTTCGCTCAAAACTTTGATTGGTTCAAATTTACTATCACCATTATTTCGAAACTTGTTCAAGTTTAAAGAAATAACTGGTAGTCCCCGCCGGCTGTTCTTTCTCCACCTTGTTGGCTTTGTGTAAACAGGATAGTAGTATAACACTCTGCTTCTTGCATTCAGGTGAATTCTTGATCTGGCTTCGGGCCCGTTTGACTTCTCACCAGATACTATGACTTTAACCGCCAATGTGAGATAATCAGTGCTTCTTTGACAAGAAGTTTCAAGCGTGCTTCGGAATGAACAAGAGAAAGCTGTGGGTCCTAAGTGAAATCACCCTGGGGCATTGCACACCTAAAGAGCATCACAAAAAAAGAGGTTGTAACTGAACGGTGAATCCGGATTTTGCCATCTGCCAGTGCATCTTCTAGCACACTGAACGGGTATAATAATTATTTGATAGTTGACGCACATCATCCCCGACTTCATCAATCAATCAATCAGTCTGCCGGACAATTTTTTACGGTGCTGCTTAGGCTATGGTGAGCATTTCTGTGAAAACCTGGCACTTCCCTGCACCTGAAATAAGTTAATTTAAATGAAGGAAACGGTTCCTTAGAAAAAACAAAGTTTATTCTTCGATAGCTGATTACAGACTGAACTAAAATTGTGACAATTCATTTTCCTAAATTCCTATTTTCTATCCTATTTCCTATTATCCTATTTTCTATTATCCTATTTTCTATTATCCTATTTTCACATGCATTCTCGTGTGACCAGGTAAAGTTCGTCTTAGCTTGCATCACGTTGCAGATGTGTGGAATTCCGCAGATACGGCTGTCTGGTGACTCATGTTGTGTTTTCCCGTGTGCCCGGGTAAATTTGTGTTAATTTGCATCACGTTGCAAATGTATGGAATTCTGCTGATGCGGCCGTCTGGTGACTCATACTGTATTTTCCCGTGTGACCAGGTAAAGTCGTGTTAACTCTTCCCCCTTCAGATACGGTTGCCCCAACCGGTGCTATTACTGATGGTTGTTAACTTTGTTGCATTGGGCGGTCGTGCTTCGCAGGAGTCGTGGAATGCATGTGCTATTACTTATATCGAATAAATTTGGAAGTTTACATATTGGTAGGCTGTTAATTTCTTTACATTGATCTTTAATGGCGTATATTTTTTCATCATTTGTTAAGATATTATTATATTTCAAAAACGTTTACATAATTAAATTGCTTTACAGGTTTTATTAGCAATTTTTGAAATGATTCGCTTCTTGTAAGTGGAATATTTACAATTTATAAGATAGAAGAACCATTGGTAATGATTTTAATCTCTGAAAAATCTAAAGCTTCTTCAATTGTTTTTGAGCATATCTTGAATTTGGTTTGCAGTTTTGGTTATATAGCTGGTTTATTATCACTTGTTTGTTGTTGTTGTCTAGTAAGTTATTCATTTTTGCCTTGTTGGTAATGAAATCCTCATGGTCTGGATTTCCTGCTAAATATTTCCAAGCTGTCCAAAAAAAAAATTAAAAGATCTCTTGGTCCTGCGAGGCTTCAGGTTTTCGATGAGATTCTCAATTTGATCAATCTCGAACCTTAGGTAGCGGGAGTTGGGGTTAGATCCAAAGTGGGACAGATTCAAAATTGATTGTATATTTGCCAGAAACTGCCTGTATTGGTCCATGTCAATAATGTGGAAAAATTGCCATTATGAATTTTTGCGTATCCGGAGTGGAGTGACACAATTTGCGAATTGGAGAAGTCAAGAATTTGTACACTTGCAAAAGCGGTACCGGCAACGAACCTTAAACAAGAACCTAGGTTTTAATTTTGTCTTTGTGAATTGTTTTGCCTGATTCAGTAATAATTGTTGTGTTTTTGTTTTCCTTAACAATCTCCGGCTTGTAGCGGGAGGAGAGTTTAGAACCCCTTCGTTTATTTTGCTTCACATAGACAACATCTCCTGGGTTATAGTCCTTGGGTGGTTTCCTAAATTTGTTGTGCTGCTTAATATCTTTCTTCTGCTTCAATTTGAGCTTTTCAATATTCGCGAGTCGTAATGCATCTGGATCAACTGGGTCGTTGTTTGTTGTTCTCCCTAGGAAGATCTCAGAAGGTTTCTTTCGTGTTGTGGAGTGGATAGTATTGTTGTACTCCAAAACAGCCTTCTCGAGGAGCTCCTGAAAGGACGAATTTGGCTGCTCCTTCTTAAGACACCTCATAATCTCTGCAAGGGTCGAGTGGAAGCGTTCCACTTGACCGTTAGCCTCGCTTTTATACGCAGGTGTCTTATATGTCTTGATTTGGAGTTCGTCTTCCATCATAGAGGTAAGGGAGATGGATCTTAGTGCTCCTTCGTTGTCTATTACGACACTTTCAGGGATACAAAACAGGAAGAGGATATCACGCAGTGGTTGCTTCATGTCTTCAACCGATTTTGAGGGGATTATTTTGGCTACCGCGTATTTTGAAAATTTATCGACTGCGGTCAGTACATGTTTCTTCTCTGTTAGGAAGAGGTCTACATGGAGAATGTGGCCTGAATACCGTGGGATAGGAGTCGGGTTTAGGAGGACTTTTGGAGGATGTCGGTCGTACTTACTTTCCTTGCACGTGGTACACCGATTTACAATGGCTTTGACTTTCGCGGACATCTTAGGGAAGTAAAAATTCTCCAGAATCTGAAGCCGGTTTTCTTCACTATTACGGAGGGCTCTTTTATGAATTTTGATGATCTTTTCCTCCTGTTCTACTTCACTTGTTATGTCCTCAACTACTTTTTGTGTATATCTGATTCTATAGTTGGCGAAGTGAATTGGATAGACCTCTTGAACCTTCCCCATTATCTGTTCGCTTGTTGAAATTCCATTGATAATGTTCGGGTTCAGATATCTTTTGAATATGTTTATGATAGATTCTGCACTGTAGTGTGGTTTGATAAATATGTGTCTTGTGTAATTATCGAAAGGTGTTATTATTTGGTAACTATCTTCTTCTCCTATCTGTAGAATTATTTGGTTTCGGAAGACGTTAACCGGTATTTCAACAGTAGGAATTAAATTTTGTGACGAGCTTTCATCGCTATGCTGGGTGACAGTCATAGAATTTAGTGTTGATACTATGGGGGGTCTGGAAAGGGAGTCGGCGACCATGTTGGTCTTACCCGGTTTATATTTTAGCTCGTAATTATATTCCTCTAATATGGCCTTCCACCGTTTCATCTTGCTATTATTGTTTTTATTACTGAGAGCATATGTGAGAGGTTGGTGGTCCGTGAATATTTTCACTTTCTTTGCACCGTAGAGGTAGCTTCTCAAAGAATTTAAGGACCATATAATTGCCAACATCTCCTTCTCGTTTGTAGCGTAGTGCTCTTCAGTTTTTGAAAGAGTTCTCGAAAGAAATGTTATCGGCTTGCCGCCTTGTGATAGTACTGCTCCAATAGCATAACTCGAGGCATCAGTTGTCAGCTCAAAATCCTTGTTGAAGTCTGGGTATGCTAGAACAATCTCTTGGGACATTAAGGATCGCTTGAGTTTGTCGAAGGCATCCAAGGCGGCCCTGTTCATATGAATGATTTTGTTCTTCGACTGTAATTTGGACGCACGTCCATCATCCCCCCTTAAGAGGGATGTCAGGGGTTTCGCTAGCTTTGCATAATCGCGGATAAAGCGGCGATAGTACCCAGACATACCGAGAAAGGAGCGAAGGTCCTTGAGGGATCTAGGGGCTGGAAAGTTAGCGATCGCTTCGACTTTTTTCTTGTTGGTTTTTATGCCTTCTCTACTGACGACATAGCCCAAAAACTCAATCTCTTGCTGCAGGAATTCACATTTATCAAGTTGAATTTTCATGTGGGTAGAATCTAGAGTTTTAAAAATTTTCTCTAGATTCTGAAGATGTTCGCTTTCGGTTTTCCCGAATATAATTATGTCGTCTATGTAGACGTAGCAACTTTTTCCTATCTCGTCCCTTAAGATGTCATCTAACGCTCTTTGAAAAATGGCTGGGGCATTCTTGAGTCCAAAGGGCAGACGAGTGAATTCGAACTTGCCATTGTTGATGGAAAAGGCCGTTTTTTCTACATCTGATTCTCGTAGCGGGATTTGATGAAACCCACTTTTGAGATCAATGATCGAGAACCATTTATTTTTCCCTAGATTGGCGAGAACTTCGTTAATTTCCGGAATAGGGTACCTGTCAGGAATGGTGACTGAGTTTAGCTTTCGGTAGTCAATTACCAACCGATACTTTTTTTCACCAGATGCATCTTCCTTCTTAGGTACTATCCAAACCGGGGAGTTGTATGGGGAGCGCGATGGTCTAATTACTCCGTCCCTGAGCAGTTTTCCGACTTGTTTTTCGACTTCTGCCCTTAATGCCATAGGATAGGGATAAGACCTTGAGTATACCGGGTCTTCAGTTGTGGTGCGAATTGTCCCCTTTACTTTGGTGGTGAAAGTCAGTTTCTCGTCTGGTTCGGAAAGGAGTTTTCGATGTTGCTTAATTATTCGGTACAACTTTTCAGACTGCTCTTGATTTAAATGAGATGCTCTTATGTTGATGTTGCTAACGTTTTCGGATTTTTGTTGTTTCAGAGGAATAACGATATTAGAAAGTATCACCATGCAGTTTTCTTTAGTGTATATAACTGCATTGAGATTCTTCAATGAATCGTTTCCAATTATCCCATCGAAAGCAATTAGGGTTGGCAGGATGAAAAATTTAAGTTTTGGGGTATTGGAGCCAAACAGATTCACAAAGGCATGATGTGTAATCTCGATGCTTCCGCGAACAGAATTAGCGAGAAAATTTTTTTGGTTTGGAAGTGGACTTTTTAAATGCCGGGGTTGGATATAATTTTTATTGGAGCCGGTGTCAATTAGGAATTTCAGTACCTCCCCGCTTCCTAAAGTATATTCAAAGTAGGGGAGCGAAGAGGACCTTAAGCTAAAAAATAAATGTCCTCTAATTCTTCGGAGTGGTCGGTATTAGGATTTTCTGAACATTCAATATACTCCGTCAAGGATTCTTCGTGATTTGGGTCCTCGTTAGTTATTTTCTCTTCATACTCATCTATTGTAACTTGATTTTCTTCTGTTCCGGGATAATTTTGTGTTTCTGTATTGAATAGTCTCTGAGCCTTGTTGGGTCGATGGAATTGGCCTGATTGGTTTCGTTTGCTAGGGAAATTTTGATTTCGGGGTCTATTCACGTAGTTAATGGCTCTTGATCGGATAGTTTCGTCCACATCCATGGGTTCCGGCCGTGGTTGAGGCTTGGGAGGAACAGGGGGCGTGTAGTTGTATTGAAGCTGTCGGGCTGCAGGAGAAACGGGTTGCTGGTAGTTCCGATTAAATGCCTGAAAGGGGTAAGAATTTCGGGGATTATGGAGTAGTTCCGGGTAGAAATTATTTCTGGGGGCTGGTATTGGGCGTGGTTTCAAGGACGCAAGCATATTCCTTCTGACAGGAACAGGAGGTGGAGCAGATCGGTATATTTTTTGGGTTGCTCCTTGCATATTGTTCGCATGTTGTGTGCGATAATCCATATTCTGCAACTTTAAGCACAAATGTAGGGCTTGAGGTAAGTCTGCAGGTTCTCGTATGCTTAAAAGTCTAGGTAAGTCTCCTTTAAGGCCTCTGACAAATGTATCAAGGGCCTTATCGCGGTATGATTGCGTCATTATATTGAGTGACTCTTGACCCAATTCCATGGATGATAATTTATTTAAGATTAAGGACAGATGATGGTATACCTCCTGGTAAAATTGGGGTATACTATTGGGACCCTGGACCAGAGTAGTCATCTGATACTCGAGGGTGCTCAGATCTCTCTTATCTGCGTAGTGCAACGTCAGACATTTTGAGATCTTCTCCCAATTTAGTGGAGTGTTGTAGGACTCGAGTGCCACATCTGCCTGTCCAACAACTTTGTTTCTTATAACGGAGAGGATTCCGTAATATTTGGGGCTTCCTCTTAGATGTTCGTACAACTTGAGGATCCTTTCAATGCTTTTCCGCCATGAACCAAATTCGCCGGGCTCGCCGGAGAAGCACCTTAGGCTTTTCACAACGTCCGGTATTTTGTCCATTTCCGAAAGGTTAATATCTGTCCCGCAGTTTATGGGAACATCGACATCATTATTAATGTCTGAGGCAGGATTCATCATGGAATTGAACAACTGCCTCCTCTGGGCTTGAAGGGTCTCAGTCACTAACCTAGAAATTAAAAGGACCAGATCTTGATTGTTTAGCTGAATAATCTGACCTGCTGGCGATGCCGCAGGTGGCTGTGCCGCAGATGGCTGTGCTGTGGGTGGTTGTGCCGCAGGTGGCGGGATGTTATCATCCGGCATTCCACCGAGTCTGGCAGGACGAATAAGATTACTAGGATTCGACATTACAGCTAGGAAAGAAGCTGAAGGAATTCAATTGAACAACGATAGACAACAATTTCACGCAGGGAGCAGTAATATTCCAGCCCAAATTCGAAAAACGAATACCACTGATAGTCAAAAACAATTTAAAATTAAAAAGTAAAAGCTTCTGAAAAACTTCTTCTATTTTGAAAACTATTCTCACGCTTTTGGACACAGAAAATCGAACAAGAACTTCAAGGCTATTAAAATTTCCTGCACACCAAAGGTAAAATTTCTTCACGCAAATTTTCACTCTTGAAATATTCCACTTTTACAATAGGTTCATTTTTAAAATAAATTATTGTTATTATTATCTCTTTTTTGTTTTTTTATTATTTATTTTTTTTTTTTTTATTTTGTTACGTTACGTTACGGAAATGAATTTAAGTTCAATATAATTTAGTTTTATTGAGTCTTAAAGCTAATCTTACATTATCCGGAACACTGCTTCCATGGTTGGGTTCTGTGCTCTTACAAAATACCGCTAGGCGTATCCTTTTTGCTTATTCCGCTACTGGGGGCCTTCCTCGGTATATCCGCCACGTTTCTTCCTTGTCTGGTTAACAGGAACACTCACGCACGAGAAACTTCCGCTTTAACTCGAACCAACCGCTTGGTTTTCGCGTGGTATTGTGCGCGTTTTGACTTCGACTTGGTTTTTGCCGATTGAAAAATTGGTTAAAGTACCGTGGATTGATCGCCAGCCTCAGCGACCAAATTAAAGTTATAAAGGCTTTCCTTCCAAGATACTTTTAACCAACGCGACGGTAGTAGAGCCCCTTACGTTGGGCGCCAGTTAATTTAAATGAAGGAAACGGTTCCTTAGAAAAAACAAAGTTTATTGTTCGATAGCTGATTACAGACTGAACTAAAATTGTGACAATTCATTTTCCTAAATTCCTATTTTCTATCCTATTTCCTATTATCCTATTTTCTATTATCCTATTTTCTATTATCCTATTTTCACATGCATTCTCGTGTGACCAGGTAAAGTTCGTCTTAGCTTGCATCACGTTGCAGATGTGTGGAATTCCGCAGATACGGCTGTCTGGTGACTCATGTTGTGTTTTCCCGTGTGCCCGGGTAAATTTGTGTTAATTTGCATCACGTTGCAAATGTATGGAATTCTGCTGATGCGGCCGTCTGGTGACTCATACTGTATTTTCCCGTGTGACCAGGTAAAGTCGTGTTAACTAATATAGTTCAGGTAATCAGGTCTGAAATCAGTGCTCACTCATAGGATACAATATGTCAATAGTCCTTGTCATAGAAATTGCATCACTTAAAAACAATGAAGGATCTCTTTAAACTAATGTTGTTCCTGCCTTCTGATAGTTTTCAAATATTTTGCAAAGGAAAAAAGTATGTTATGAGCCATAACAAATGGTTAAAACCCAAGTAAAAAATAAGGATATTAATAAAATGATAAATAAAATTTTTAAGTGTTAACGAGGAATTTAAGAAAAAAATGTTTTTTGCATGCTCATATGAATTTATTTGGAAAAATTGTATTGAAACATTCAAAATATTTATTGACATAATAATATAAGCCTGCCTTTTTTCGAACCGCCACTAGCCCTGATAACTGACGCGATCTTGTTTGGCATTGAGTTACTCAAATCTTTTATGATTTCATCACTAATTTCCTCATTGCTCATTCTTTCCATTGCCGGCTTCAGCGCATCTTTTTTCCTAGGCGTTGTAATATTAATTTGTTTTTTCTTGATCATCCACAAGTTTTCTATAGGGTTTAAATCAGGACAAATGCCTGGCCATGGCAACGCAAAGTTCTCGTTTTCTGTTCGCTGTACCTATCCAAACACACCATGGCTTAGGCAATAAAAGATAATGTATCCTGCTGCTAATACATTTTTCAAATAAATAAATAATTCACTAACCGATTTGACGTTATGACATGGAGCAGAATCGTCTTGAGAAATGAAGTCTCCGCAGTGTGTAAGGTTTCATTGAGGGAATCATCATTTCATCAGAAGGAATTAATTCAAGGAATCAAACTCACTTCTAAAATTTTTTTCATAGTTGTCTACATTCACCATCTATGAAGTGTATTTGGTTATTTCCAAAGTAGGAAAAACATCCCCAGACTTGCCGGATTTTTCACTGTTTTTTTTAACACAAAATTCGTCAAATCTTTCATTTGGCCGACGTCTTATATATGGGGCACCGTCAGAGCTGAAGATGTTGAATTAACTCTCATCTGAAAACATCACTTTCCTCCAGTCTTCAGATGTCTAATTTATAAAATTCTGTGCTCGATTTAGGCCAGATTGTTTCATTGTTTGTTAAAAAATGTTTTTTTTGGCTGGTTTTCTTGCCCATAAACCATTTTTCTCAATTTTCGCTGATGAATACCGAACGATCACTGGTCGAAAATCGATTCCGCAAGGTAAATAAAAAAACATAAAATTAAAAGGAAGGTTTCTTTATTTCTAGCCCAAAAAAATTTTATGAAGATGGAAGCAATTACAAATATCAATTTTTTGCCAATTTTTTCTTGACCTACTTCTGCTAAGGTGTTGTCTGCTAGATCTCTAGATGTTTCTTTAACAGTTTTGAAGCGATTTTCCCAGAAGAATCTCATCATCATGCGATTTAAACGCTCATCTGTCTTCCTTTTTGATCCAGTTCCTTTCTTTTGCTCTGTGGATCCCTGGGAGCGATTTTATTTTATTATTCACACCACAGTAGATTGCTTGCACCGCATCCTCCTTCCAACCTCACGCAGAGAAAGCAAATCAGCAACCTCAGCAAATGTCACTATTTTAATTTTTTCCTCATGGCACATCTGTTTGAAACTCAGTTTACTGGACACAATCATAAGAAATACGTGCTTAATATTCAATACTCTGGGCAGAACTAAACTTTGACTCACTGATTCCAGCTCTCACTAATACTTGTAGGTAAAGAAATGCAATCCTACTATTTGCTTACACATTTAGGATCAAAAAGATAAAAATCATAGGTGATAATATTTCTATGACCACGACTGTACCTCTTGCATTTTACATTTTTTACGTCCTGCTTTGCCACACTTGTAGGACAAGAATATCCTATCAGGCCGTTCGGCATGTCTTTGTCATATCTTGTAGGCCATTCAGCCTATATTCACTTTACCTACGCAGAAAAACTTTTAGACTTCTTCAGTCAACAATCGCCATCAACTGTCCTCTATTAATTCAGGGGATAATTTTACTTCAATTCCAGTTAGCTCTGGATGATACCAACGTACGTCGTTAATTAGTTAAGATCTTTAATTTCGAATTCGCTTAAATGAGGCAACCTCTTAACCCCTTAGCTGCGTCACGGAATGAGTTGGTTGCCTTATGTCCAACCATTCCAAGGAGGCCACCAAATCGGCGCAGATGGCGTTAACTCAAGTTTAACTGCTCCCCTGATGTACCGCACATTTGCCTCGTCAAGAACGAGTATGCTACTGGATAGCAACAACAGGATGCGCGAAGCAGAGAGCCTATATATTAGGCCCCCGGTCGATCCGGCCTCTTACCAATCTAGAGATCCTTGTAATCCGAAGTGCCACTAGGTAAGCATTTCAGAACATCAGATTTCCTTTGAAAATGTAGATGTTTAAATACGTTTCACCTTGTCATGTACAAATTTGTCAACTTCTTGAGGAAACGAAATGCAGGAAAATTAAGAAAGAACCAGGATCAAGGATAGAATAAAGAAAGCAATGAATATTATAGACTCCTAAATAGTGCCCAAACTAGCAAAAATGGGCCCTTCCGCGCCGCCACTGTGTGCGCTACCAAAACTTCATTAACCTACTGGTGAAACCTGCAGTCAACTATAACTCGCCGCAAGGATATAAACGAGCCAAACAACAATCCAAAGATTCAACGTTCAATTGCCAAACAAATTTGTGTTTTTTAACAGGGGGAGCAAACAAGGCTTATATAAAGCTACATATGTCAATCAGGACGTAAAATAAGAACAAGATTTCCCGAACAGATAAGAAACGAAAGGATACGCAAGGCGTAATAACTGAAATGAACATTACGAGCCGCATGATTATCGACAAGTTTTCGTAATGTGAGTTATCACAGCCACTTAAAAATTTTTTACGAAAAACAAAGGCTACAAAGGACAATGAAAGGCGTAAATGGAGCGCGGGACCGCAAAATCACCGACTTTTTCCTACCAACATAAAAAGCCCTTCAACCTACATAAAACGACATGTGTAAACGACTGACCTAAGAAATCTAAGTCTGAAAAGGATGAAACAACACACCGAAGATGGGAAACCGTCGAAACGCGTATGTGTATGATACTAGGAAGCAGGCGGGGAGCAATGGGACTTCGTTGGACAAAAAATCAAAAAGGATCACTTTGTAGCTAGCAGATGTTGTACAAAGTTTCAAATACCGTCGGGCAATAAGTTTGATGCTGTTCACTGGAAAAACACTTTCTTGATTATGTATTCTGCTTTGAAAGACTTGAATCTGTACCCTTCACTAGTGTAGAAAGCAGATGGATCAACGATTATTTGGCGTGTTGCACCCAGTAAAACGCTTGTTTCGTACGATGTAAACTCTGTATCTAGACTTAAAGTCAGCAAAAACGTGTGATAATATTACCTTACCCCAATATTGCTTGTAATCAAACGTTAAAGCTGGCGATAATCGAAAAGTCAAAGAATCCGTGTGAATTGAAAAATGTTGATTTTCCTTAAATTATTTTGGTGAGAAAAGTGATAGGGAAAAAAGGAGGTCTTCAAGCAGTGGTTTGATAAATGCTTCGTACCAGAAATCAGAGAATGTTTGAAGAATCATAAATTTTGCATATCGAAAACATTCCCGGTCATCTGTCTTAAGAACTGTTTGAAAAACTGACTTTAAATGCATCACAGTATTGTTTCTTTGCAGTTTCAATGCAGCGCGAAACGCAGCATCCAACTGATGGATCAGTATGTCATCCGATTCGTCAAATAAAATTTCAAAACAATGCTTCTGACAGCCATATCAATAGACGAGCCTTTGAAAACCCCCTGAAAAATCTCAAAGCCTTGATTTTGGTCCTTCTTAGTCACCATGTATAATGTTATGGCCACGAATTAAACATCTAGCTCTCATCAAGCCAGTGTTTCTTCGAAAATCATAGAGCAGATCGCTGCAGAAACAAATACCAACTCAGAAGGTTTGGAAATGTGGTATCACGGCCTGACTGAAGGTTAGTGTTTCATATCACATTCTTCTTCTTAGCACTACAACCGTCTCGGTCCTTGGTTTCTCGCAATAAGTGCCTCCAACTATCTCGGTCCATTGAATGCGTCCTCCGATTTTAAAATCCGAGCAGCGATGCACTGTCCTCGGTTTCCCCACTGGTCTCCGCCCTTCATTTCTCCTGGTGAATATATTTATAGGTATCCGTTGTAGGCTTTACGATTCGTTTGTTCAGCCCATTCCTATGTCTTACAATCTTTGAGATCTCCGCCTTGTCAAAAGTCTCATACAGCTCATGGCTGTATCGAATTTGACATTGGTCCCCGCTCATATTATCCTCCCAGGAACCCGTCGCTCAAATATATTCATTATTCGTCGCTCATTATAGTTGCGGATGCTTGGGTTAGGGTCTATATTTCACACCCATAACATTGTTTTTCTATGTATGCAGCTGGTCTTCATAATGGTGAGAACTGAATAAAACGTTTCATTTGCGAGCTGTCCTCATCGGCATTTTTTATCTCTTCCATTAGTGGTTATATTATTTTGGCACATACATACACAAATTCGCCCAACATTTTTATTACTGTTTTGCCAAATATAATATTTATTGTAATTGAGATATTTTTTCTCGGCTGCATCATGAGCTTTGTTTCCTTGTCATTGATTTATAGCCCTACTAATTTTGCTTCAATTTCATTAAGGTTTCTTTTGCGGTTATTAGCGGTCCTGACAAAATGTTGATGATTTCTGCCTAGGCTACCACTTGAGTTGGCTTGTATAATACTATCCTTGTTGTGTCTACAGGTTGCTTGCTTATAAGATATTCCAGAGCCGGATTGAATAGCAAAGGGGCCAGCCCATCTCCCTGCTTTAGTCCGGTATTTGTATCAAAGGCGCCGGTGAGTTGGTCTTTGATAGGAATTTGGGAGATTGTCGACGTCATTGTCATGTCATGTCACTGGGATATCAAAGCGATGCATTATTTGAAAGTACGTTACGATCAATACTGTCGTATGCTTGCTTAAAGTTAAAGTTGTTTAAAATCGGGCAAATTTCTATGTTGAACTCCCAACATTTTTCAAATACCTGCTTGACGGGCATCAATTGGTCTATCGTCTATCTGTCAGCTCTGAAGCTATCTTGATTAGTTGGCTAAAATCTGTTTTTATTTTCTAAGAACTTCGAAAGTATTTTCGACGACGTACAAAGTAGTGATATGCCTCTATAGTGTAGGTTTTCGCCATTTTTGTAGATAGGTAATGAAATTACTCGGCCCCACTTGTTTCACTTATTCTCTTGTTGCCAAATTTGCTGGATGGGTTTATGAACACTGTCCCTACCATATTTAATGAGCTCCATACATGAATCTCATACATGAACCGCGCTTTTATATTCACTTGCATTTGATGGAGGAATGGACTTCATTCAGAGTTGGTGGGGCCAAAGGAAACTCTCCAGGAATATATGTATCTACCAGGCTCCGATTTCCTGGAGCTGTACGGAGAATTAAGGAGTTTCTTGAAATATGAAGCTCATCTTTCCTCAATGCGGCTTTCATCAGCTATGATGTTGCCGATGTCATCACGACTGAGCATGGTCTGGGGTTGATCTTCGCTTCAAACTTTTTACATTTTTGTATGATTGTCTTGTGTTGTCGCTCGCTAGACTTACATCGATGCTCCTCAATTCATCATCATAGTATTTTCTTTTTTTAATTCTGATTATCTTGTTCGCTTCTCTTCTGAGATTTTCATACTCTTCGTCTTGCTCCTGGCATTTGTCATCGAACCGATAATTTATTTTGCGCCGGGTTTGGTGTCTGATTGTCTGTTGTGCCATGGTCTTAATTGCCGCTTTCACTTCCACACATAACTCGTTGCTTGTTTTCAGCGAGGTATCTGATAAGATGGGAGTTTGACAAGAGAAGTTTCATGGAGTCCCTTGACAACCAGCTTGTCATATCCGGATAATTTTATATATGCGTCGATGTGGTAAGCTAGTCAACCGTATGACTAGATTTCTGCTATATGAAAAGTCAATCACGCGGTTACCGTTGTCGTTTGTTTCATCGTGTTTGCAGAATTTCGCTTTGAACTGCCTTAAAGTCAATAACGTGGGATTTGAACTCTGTATCCACAATGAAAGCCACTCAGAATCGTGACTTTCCAGCGGGCTTCTCACTTTTGAATATTGTGTGCGATCTCATGTCTTGAATATAACTTCCAGTCCAGTTCGTTACATGGATTGCCAGTATGTTGAATTATTGTTGGCAGTCTGATCCTTAACTAAGCCACGGTTATTTAGTGATCTGACATTCCAGGATGCAATGCCACAGTCCTTTTGTCGATTGCGAGGTCGTTGTCATAGGTCCAATCCATTCTGGGTTTCCGCTGTAGGTTTCAAAACTATTAAGGCGTTTTACAGGAGTTAACCCGTCACCCATCCCCCAACCCTCCGGCATGGTTATTGCTTTGATTCCGTTATCAGACGCGCAATGCTCGCCTTCACCATTTTACGTCCTTACAAAAAAGTGTGATTAGGATTTAGTAGCAGAGCTGAAAGTATACAGGGTGCGTACGGTATTTGAGGACAACTTGAGAGTAAAATTTATTAGCTAGTATTTTTGACAAAATTTAATGAAATTTCAGGAATTTTTTTATACAACGTTAAATTAATATATGGCTATAACGTTATTCAATAAAATCGCCATTAGCAGCAATAACCTCTTCGATCCGGGTCCGAAAACGATTACATGCCCGAATCAAATGCTCCTTGTTCATATTAACCATAACGGCATTAATAGCAGTCTTCAGCGAAGAAGTGGTATTATGAGAACGCTTATTGGTCTCACGCTCAACTACGCCCCATACGTAATAACCCAAAGGATTAAGGTCTGGGGAGCTAGGTGGCCATAGGTTCGGTGTTATGTGGTCATGAAAATTTTCGGCCATCCAATCTTGTGTCGCCATCGCTTTATGTGAAGGAGCAGAGTCTTGTTGAAAAATGTATGGTCTGCCTCCGCTTACATTGTCTATCCAGGGTTTCACTACCGTCTCCAAAACCTCGATGTATGCAGCAGAGTTCACTCGAAGTCCTTGAGTAAGAAAGTGTGGTGGCATAACATGTCCTTCGTTGCTGACAACACCTAAAACCATAACAGTGGCTGGAAATTTTGTGTGCATAACAACAGGAACCTCCGTAGGATTTGAACATAGCCATCTGTTATTTCTGCGATTGATCTTTTGATCTTGGTCAAAATTTTTTTCGTCGGAAAAAAACCATAACATTTTGGGCGCCTCAGGGTGTTTGATTTTGTTTAAAAGACGTTTTGATCGGAGAACTCTCTGTTCCCGTGTTCGTTCCGACATGAACTGTCTTCTGCGCATCACATAAGACTTATACCGGAGGTCTTCGTGGACAACTCTACGAATAAGGCGCTCAGAAACATGAAGCTCACTCGCAAGGACCCTCATTGATTTTGAAGGATCCTCGTCTATGATCGCTTGCACTTGCTCTAAAAATTCTGCAGATCGGACAGTGTCAGAACGTTGTTCGTGCTTTTTGCGTTTTGCAACCGATTCTGTATCGCCTTGATACAGAATCATGATGATGATGAAATGATGCTTCCAATTCAGGGCGAACCTTATGCACGAATGAACGGGCGCAATTAAGGAAATTAGAGATCTCTAAATCTGTGTGGTTCACACATTAGCGACGATGACAGCATGTCTCTTCATTTCTTGACTGATGTTGTAGTCCGTCATTTCTTATCTGAAAAAGAAAAAACAATTAAAAAAAAAATTCGCGAAGTTATAGTCACATTTATGCATGTCCTCAAATACCGTACGCACCCTGCATTTACATTTACTGGCATTGAATTTCCTATCATTGGGGAGCCAGCAGAACCAACATGCGGCCCGAGACCATTTGCTTCCATTTATTCGTGGGCTGCGGGATGAGGAACCATGGAAGCTGTGGGTTGGGGAAACAAGAGTATCCCTCCTTTTTGGACCGTCTATAGCGGAGTTTTTTTTTCAATAAATTACTGTTGGTCAAAGTACCCATCAAGTATCATGTCTGATCTGCAATCAAGACAAAAAATGGCGAAGTCAAGGAAACCCGCCCAAAGATTGCAGCGAAAAGTGTGATCATTATACTTCTCAGAAGCGTGTAAGACAAGGTTCCTGCACTTGCGTTTCAAGAATACTAAGAGCTTCGAAAATAGTCTGCTGTAGTATTTCAAAGCAGTAGCACGATGGTTGGAAACCATCGTGCCGAAGTTCTGTGTTGTTAGGCCAGGAGTAAATATTCTCTATATATATATCTGTATTATTAATAGCAGAGTAGGTAAGTAGAGTGATAAGTGGACGGGAACATGTCCTGGCTGATCTAAACGTCAAATACCAGGTTACGCGAAATATGTTGAATGAATACATTTGTAATTAAATAAACAAAAAATTTAATCAATTAAAATTTTCTGTTTCTGTTTAGAAGATCCATTTTCATGAATAAATCTTGTTTTATTTACAGCTGAAGTAGGAGGATTCAGGGGTGCTTTTCATTTATGCACGCATATTGCACGCAGGATTGTAAAGTTTAAAATCATATCCAGCACCTTTTTAAATTGTTTTAGTTACTCTACTAAACTTAATGTATATCTCAACATGACCCCTAAAAATATTAAGTAATTATTAAAATGGAAATACATAGCAGCAATCTCAAAATAATAAAATTTTATTTTTGTGCTGCTTGGAGCTGAAAGTTCAGCATGTAATAAAATTCCACATTTAGTTATAATTTGCAATAAAAACCCGCTCAATAAAATTAACAATACAAGGCGTTAAATGTATTTATAATCCGCATATTCCTTGAACTTGCTTAGCGCATGAATTTCGTAATAAGGATAATATCAGTTGCGGAAGACATTCTACTACTCACAGGCACTAATAAGACTGTTCCCCCAATACAAGAAGAAGTAATTCTAGATTTGTCTTTCTTGAATCTTAGAGATAGCTGCAGAGACCAATAACTATTGTAAATTAATGTTATGATGTCTTGTCATCGACAGCCCGATCCTCTTCTTATTTTCATCCTCTTCATGATTTTCCATGTAAGACGCACGTCAAAACGAGCATCGAAGGAATTTACAGCAGTTTCGTTGTCTATCTTTCGTTGAATCATTTCTGAGAAACATGTTTGTAACGAATAATGAGCCTGAATCAGGTGTTGGACAGTGGCCCCAGATCATTCTTATCTTTTGGGCTCGAGGAACTTCCATTCTACAATATTTACCGAAATTCGAGCCATAATTGCGAAACAAATGTTTTGATTAGTAAATTCGAAGCCAAATAAATTAATTACAACACAATACCCCAACTTTATCTAATCAATCGAATTATGCTGCTTGGAAGTTGCTTCTAAAGCGAAAGATACTTCACAGTGATACTTAGTGAATATCGTACACCGCTGATTTAAATATTTCCGCACATAAATCAATAGCACAATTAACACCTCAATCATACTCATATGGGTGCTAATTGACGTTAGCTCATTGACAACTGGTTGAAGCCTCCTTGAAACCGTGAGTGGGTACTTGGACCTTAATCGGTCGTTAAAAAGCCGCGCGCACTTTGTCGTAATCGTTAAAACGACAACGCACGTCAGATGATACATTGGCGGAACCGAAACGAAAACGAAAACGACAAAGTGATCAAGTCAAGAGTCAACATGGAGGCAGCAACCAAGAGTTAACGGCACTCGTTGCGTCATAAATCCTCAGGGTGTGACACTTTATAAATAGAACTGGTAGAATTCAGTTGTTCTTGTGAAAACGATGAAAGTCTCAGAAGATAGGGGCAGTGGTGAACGATCCTACAGTTTGTTTGTTTTCAATACAAGAGTGAAAGAGCGCGAAGGTGCCGGTTGGGCCGGCAACAGTAGGTGTAGTTGATTAGCTTCAACATAAGGGGGTGAGCTGGGTCATTAACTGTGAATTTGGATTTCTTATTTGGAATAAAAAGGAAAGAAAGTAGAAGTTTTATTTACTGCATGAATAATTTGAGAAATGATTGAACAATTTAATTTAATAAATAAAAGAAAAAATGTAGTTACTTCCTGCATATTACTTCCTGGCTTCGTATCCGTAGTTTCTGATGGAATGAAAAATTCAGAAAAACTTTAAAGATAATCCTGGCATTCTTAGAATTTACGTAATCGAGATTGTGATCACGCATATACATAGGGTAAATCGTATAGCTACTGCCAACTTAAGAATTCAAACACATTGTCATCTTTAAAAAATCTAATTTATTATAGTTACAACCTCCCTATTAGTTATTCCTTTTAAGCAAGTAACTCTCCCATAGAATATAAACAATGTTAAGTAAATGTTGAATCAAAACTAACATAGGATAGTAATTATTTGAACGAAATAAAAAAAATATTGTTAAAAGTATAGTCATTGTGCATAGCTTATACTTATTGTCAAAATCACATGAAAGTAATTGCCCATTACTGTCGACACAAAAAATAGAACATTACTTAAAGATTTCTTAAATATACTACAACATTACTTACAACAATTATCTTTTTAGATTCTATAAAAAGTCCTTTTTCCCTTTTTTGATCTTTTTCGGTATCGTTTCAACTCGTTGCTCAAAATTTTCAGTTTTAGTTTAGAGACCATTACTTCCTTCTGTTGTATATTTTTGCTTACAATTGACAGTCTGATTATTGGGATTAGAAGACGAGTTTTTATGAACTGGATTTTCGTTTGAATTTTCATCTAATTTTGCAGCCCTTTTCTTTGTATTTTCAGTCTTTTTTTTGTCTCTAGTCAATTTCTTCTCTTCTTTTATTTTTAACAAGCTTTCTTTTTCTATTTGTTCCATAGGTAAAATTTCTTTGTGGGAGCTGTGTTGGAAGTGTTGGGAGCTTATGGCATAAGGTTGTTGTTCGTTTTGTCTTTTTCTTTTCTTATGGGCTTTTCTGGGTTGGCTAAATATTGTCCAAAAGAACATTTTTATTTTAGAAATTTTAGAATTTGCTGCTAAAGTATTCAGTGAGCCGCTACAACTTCAAATTCCCTACCAGCGAGTGGTTCCACAGAAGGTGTGCTTAAGATTCGTTTACTTTTAGGGACGACGAAGTAAGGTTAAGTGATGAAGTACCCCCTATTTCATCAAATTTTCAATAAACCTTTTCAATTATTTTTGGGCTTATTCTTGTGGCTCTGAACTGGACAAGTTTTCCAGTTAAAATACTTGGTTTGTACTACTTAGTTTGTATTTTTTAAATTTCAGCGTAAAGAAATGGAAAAATCAATACCTTTTAAAACATATCTAAGTGCTTAGTAACCTTTGGGTAGTGCAATTTTCGACGCCTATTTTCTATAACACTGCTAATAGTTGGTCTAATTATGTTTGTAAAATCAGAGTAGCTTGTTTATTTTTCATAGCTACATTATTGCTCGCAGCACCAAATTATTTATTATAATCAATGGCGTCCAGATCGAGTCGATATGGTCCACAGGCTTTCCACAAATATTTCACGTTTTCGACTTGTAATAAGAGCTACATTAAGAACTGGAGCAAAGATTAATTTTGTGACGCCTTCATGTTGCCATTTTTTTTAAGTATTTCTCTGTCTTATCTCATTCTGTCTTCTCTCTTTGTTGCATTTGGATTGAACGCAATTAAGTCAATCTTAAGGTGAGTGCATAGGTGGTTCAAATGAAAACGCAAATTGTGACCGTGCACAAAGGTTATCACTGGGAGTTCGATTAAATAGATCACCAATAATTTCGTAAAAAATCTTTAGTACGGATGAACAATGAATGAACAGATAACTTCTACTTCAGCCGAAAAGGTGAACAAAACTGTAATAGACTTTTAGCCAATGATTTGCCCAGCTTGGCCAGTTTTGCGGCAAATTGAAAAATGTGTTTTGTCTGCATCAAAAATGCGATGTGGATAGTTTAAAATGACAATCAAGTCTTTTTCGACAACATAATCCCCTTATATATTTTTCCGTAATGCAAGAACTTGCTTCTGTCACTGCTTCCGATGTCCTTATTGTTAACCTTGGGTGTCTTTTAAGAATGCTTTAAACCAACAATCGTTGGCCTATTACTTGAAAATGAATTAGGCCGCGGGAATTCCAGGGAAGTCCTTCTCGAAATGAGATTAGTATCCAATCGTCTAAACAGTCATTTCTGTAAAATTGATAACAGGTGATGGTCTTAACGTAATTTCATGTCCTACATTGTTGATCTTGTTGCCGTAGACTGGACTTCGGAACACTGTATTTTTCAGCTATTTGACTTGTTGATAGTTTGTTGTTGGCACTTTGTACATCATCGATCGCATTCTGCAAAGTTTCCTTACCATAACTTTACCACACTAAAAATAACCGATAGAAATCAAAATTCAATTCAGATTTCCATAAAAACTAGGGAAACACTCTTAATTTTACGACATTAATACAATAATATTTAAAATATTTAATAAAAATCATTTTAAATTATCCTTTAAGCAAGTAAATCCTTAATAAAATTGCATAAAATGTTTATCTGGTTGAGTAGCACCTTTACCCGCCTTGACAAAATCCGCCATTACTGCTTTTTTCAACAAATATGTCAATGTACAATTTTAAATAAAGTTATCTCACTGCCATCCAGAGGATTCTAATATTACTAATATTACTCAATATTACAGAGTTAAGACTTGACAATGTTTTTTTCCCAATGTTCACACCCGCGATTTCCATAATTTCAAGGATTAGAACATCGTTTTCAATGTATACCCACTGCCAAAAAATTCGCGCACTTCAGGTACCTTATGGCTTTAAACGAAGGTCATCACGTCTAGTTATATCACGTATAACGGCATTGTGGCGTATTTTGCGAAAAGATCTTGGCCTACATGCTTACAAGATTTAATTGACTCAAGAATTGAAACCAATTGATCATTCGAAAAGCCAGAACTTCTGCAATTGAGCTCTGACAAAGCTTGAAGAAAAGGAAGAATTTCATCGAAAAATCATCTTCAGCTATGAAGCTTATTTCAGGCTCAATGGCCTTGTTATTAAGCAAAATATGCGTTACTCGTGGGCAACAAACCCACATGTGCTCCTTAAAACACCGTTGCATCCGTAAAAAAACGGTTTGGTACAGTCTGGAGGTGTCATTGGATCGTATGTTTCCATGGATGAAAACGACCGTCATGTTACCGTCAATGAAGAGCGCTATCGGGTCATGTTGGAAGATTATTTGTGCCTAGAATTGGATAAACCAACGATATGTGATTTCAACAAGATGGTGCCACTAGCACACAACACGCCTCGCAATCTATTTATTGAAGGGCAAATTTCGTGTACGTCTTATCACGAGAAATGATTCATGCGATCTTATGTTATTGGTTTTCTTTTTATGAGAGTATACCAAGCCAGCAACTTCAGATGAGTTCAAAGACAGTAATCAATGTGAAATTGCCAAAGTTCCGGTTGAAATGTGTGCCAGAGTGGTAGATTGGGTCCAAAAAAGCGACCTTAGTAAACGGGCTTGTGGCGGTCAAAAACTGTAATGCTTTCACTACACCCACAATAAGTTTGAAACAAAGATCGGAAATATTTCTATAATTTATTAATAGCTGAAATTGTTGTGTCCTTAATCGAAACCCTTTATTACTTCTACACCATCTTACAAATAGAAAATGACTTAATTCAATGGTAAGTAATTAGTGCTTTTTGCATTTGTTTATTTTTGCACTTATTGCATTTTTTATTAGTTTGGCACATATCCTGAGCTTTGGTACATATCCTAAGATATGTCGTTGTGCTTTTCCTGGTAATAAGTAATTTAAGTAATTTAATAAGTAATTTAAGTAATTTAACGTTAAAATCATCAAGGACTGGCCCAGGCCAGTCCTTCTTGGTGTTTTATCCAAGATAAAGAGAACAAAACATTGTTTATTTCTTGTCATGTAAAAGTATTAGTTCAAAAAATGCAAACCAAGCAATGGTTTGGCGCACAGTCGTCGTGAAAAATGAAATTCTCAGAATATTCTCTTAATCATTCTATACAGGCCATGTATTAAGCCTTCAAAACTTTAACATAATTCACAGCATTAACCGCACCTTTACGGGGAAGTTTCTCGCAAACTACGCCTAAAGTAATGATTCGCCAAACTATGACATATAGAGAATGCTTCACAGTATCTGAGAAAAAAATTGTCTTCTTTTCTTCTAGGAACTTTGTCTTTCTCATCAGTGTGCCCACATGACAATTTTTACCTTGATAGATGCTGTTAAAATAGCTTTTAAGCAAGTTAGCCTTTGATGGCTGGCTTAGCCTTTGTTTTACCGATTGGGGGTTTATTTTCCCTGAACTCTTTTTTGATTGCGGGGGAAGATAGAAATATCATCCCTCTAGCTAATCGGGCGAAATTTCACGTGAAATGTAATCACATGAACAATTAAAACGTTTTGTGCTTGAATGCTTGTACAAAGATAGACTCAGATAGTTTACGGTCAATATTTGGTGGTCTAACGCATGTAGTTTAGGGAACCTAACTTGTCATCACGAAAAAACTAACAGGCAAGCAAATGTGAAAATTGATGCTGAGACCCCTGAAATTATACAACTTCAATAGGTGAATAGATCGGAACCAACCTTTTTATATGGTAGCTCTTCACTTAATAAGCGTTGAAACTTCTGCATCCTACCATACTTTCATCGTTCCTGCGCTGTTTCAAAAAGTAATTCTGCCTAGAAGTCGATCCAAACCGTTTTACGAATGTATATCTATTCATCTTGATCAACTTGTCGCTCAAATGGTAAAACTATAGAAAAAAAGATGATCCAAATCTTAAACCAACTTTGCGTTCTATCTACAAATTTCGCTCTTCACGCGGATAAACCATACTCATCGTCAAGGCCACCTATGGACCTATCACTCAGACTTTTTCATCTCTAATATTCTTCAATTTTCAAACAAGTTTCCCGATTTCGAAATATTCGTTTATTGATTCCTCCCAGTTCTTTCGAAATTTGCCTGTTGGTCTTAATGATCAGCCGAGATCAGATTGTATTTTCAGCAGTTTTCATAGAGATTTAGGGACCTTCAAATGTTTCGCGCAACGCATTGTTGGCTGAAGGCCGAAATACAATACTGCGTGACGGTGATACGTGAGCGCGAGGCGATTCTCCCTCGTTGTCACGCAACGCATTCAATTTACAATGCACTCGATGCGGGGAACATCAATGTTCATATGACAAATGTCAAATAGGTGACGTTTCAAATGAAATTGTTTTTGATTTTTTAAAAGTTTTGAATTCGCAATGTTCCTTTGTTTAGCAAATAAAAGCCTTAACTAGGATGCATGAAATTTTCATTCGAAATTCATTTGAAATAACCATAGTACTTAAAAATTAATTAAGGCGTTTGAATTTCAAATTTCATTTAAGCGCCATATTGCATTTGACAAACGTCACGCGCCTCATTGCGATGAATTTTCGTTTTCCCGAATATTTCACGCCTCGCATCGACGCATCGCAATCATTGTACGAGGTCGCATACAAATGCATGTTACGAAAACTGCTTGACATTTGCTGCGATATTGTCGTCCCGCTCTCGTATCGCGGTCTCGCGCTATTGTATTTCAGCCTTGATTCATCATATTTATCCGTGTAATTTATTTTAATTACATTAAATAATCATGGTACTTCCTTTCCGTCGCTAGCGGGAAGTAGTAAACCACCAAGTACGTTAAAGAGATGGATAGAATGCTTGAAAAATATGTGCCTCCATTCAATATTCCTCCTGACGCTTGAGTGCGCTTATTTCAACTGTCAGGACTGATAGAGCGGTATGTCCCGTGGCCGTTTTTTCAAACATACTAAGCATTTCCCTGACTATAGTTTCCGGAAAGATCTCTCCAATGCTTTTGAAACCAAATTCTTTTGTGATAACCTTGTGGCATCTAAGAACCAGTGCTTCGAGTACCAGTGCTGCGCCTCGCGAGCCAAGTACCCTGACCTAAGTTAGCGTTGGTTCATTTGTCATCCGAACCAAGCAAAGACATATGAATAAAACCTATATGAATGCACATTTAAGAGGCAGTTAGTTCTTTGCGCTTTCCCGGTGTAATCCATAAGTGATATTTGCTTTGATCTCATCTGCAAAATATTGGGCGTTGGTTGCTTAGGAGTTTGCCACGGACTTCTCTTTTGTTGAACGTGCAATACTTTGCGTTGCACAAATCCGTACGAGCCTATTTTTGCGATTTGATCTACTTACTCTATATTAAACTCAATGCGGTTTAATTTATTTATCAATGCAATATAAAAAATTATATTTGCTTTATTTACTATGAAGGTGCCCGTGAAGTGTTGCATTTTTGTAGGCTAGATACCAACAGATAAACTAAGTACACCCAGGCGCTTCTAATTCTATGCTATGGGAATCTAGCTATTTCTGACGTTGTTATGGGACAAAACCGCCCTTATGCACCACTACCACCACGTTGTTCCCCGAAGGGCCGACACCAATAAGCTGATCCATCCGAAGATGGGGACTTACCAGCTTCCCGTGGTATCTGAATATACCTCCAGGGGTGAGTTTTGCAACCGAGACGCAGTGTGACCCTTAGCGTATCCTAGCGAGCTTCGCCACTATGCTTTGAACTCAGAACCTAGTTCTAGTGTTTTTAACAAGTTAAGGACCGCGGGATCGCCAAATCCCGTCGGGTTCATTGGAATCGAATTTTTAGCCCAGCAATAGGGAGAAAGTATCTTTCTACCAACTCCATCGCCCTGTAGATAAAACGGTGTGACAGATCTCATCGACTTGTCCCATGAAAAACTTGATGTTTAGGGAACGTTTCTTGTGGAAGTAAGGCCTGAGGCAACTAGAGATTAGTCCCACCATGCGTTCGGTTGAGCCACAGCCTTAGATCGGAGTTTCGTCATGCAGCCCTCTTATATGTCGGTCTCCTAGGCTTTTTGTCAAACGCTGAGAGAACATTGTTTTTCTTCCCTCCCTTTGCTTCCGACAGTAGAAAACGAATTGTCTACGCTGCTATGCTAGCAAGATTTTCTTTGATCCTTGCATATTAATTATCTTTGCTTTTCCACGTTATAGCAGAGATGGAGATATACTCCCGTTTAAATTAATAGAGATCAGGTAATATCTCTTAGGCTCTCAAATGTCACTTTGATGCAAACACCTTGAGTTGGACATCGAATAGTAACTATGTCTTGATACAATGTGTCCTTCCAAACATTGTGACTATGTTTTATTACGTTAATTTAACAGAAGGATATGCAGTCTGAACACATAGATAAAGCTTACAGTTTAAAAAAGAAGTTTACCATTTAAGCTTCAGAATTTGAAGAAGGATCGATTCATTGATGGAGTAGAATATTTGATGTCACCGAGTGTACAATGAAATAATGTTCAAAAGTTAATATGCAACTTTTCGCTTTGATTTTTTTTTCGAAAACCATCAGATTTTGTAATACTACATCTAGCATAATCGCAGGAATTAAGCTATTTCTTATTATTTGTCATGATCGTTGTCATTAGTAACAATGAAACTGTTTCAAAAGTGCACACAGTGGAAAAATATCTAGTCATCACATGTGTCGCAGAATACCCGTTTTTCCAAACACAATTTTGAAATTGAAAAAATATAAAGGGAAAGTAATCTTGTATTTCAAAAATGACTCGTTTTGTACTTAATTCTGAACAGGTTTTGGCAAATTTGGCAACATAAGTACATTTTGCATGAATCAGGAAAATTTTCATTTAAAATGAACCGCAAGAAGAGCACTGAACAATATAATAATAAGTCTTTCAAATGTTCTAGTATAAAAGCGTAATACAACCCTATTATAGTTTCACCAGCTTTCTCATAGCCGATCAAAAAGATATCCATCGTCTCGCGAAAAATCGCGTCGCGACAATTATTGCAGCTAATACAAACACCGATTTAATGCCTTTGATTTGCCTTTTGTAACACGGATTCACCCCAGGGACATAATGGTGAATGCATGTTTCATAAGCAGAAAAAATTGAGCCATATTTTCGGCCTTCTGCTCTCCATAGGTACCGAAAAACTTGCGAGAATTTTCGAGGGGCTCGCGGTTTTGAAGTGCTATAAACATTTTCCGCGCAAATCTTGCACATACGTTAGTCATCCAAAGACTAACATTTAACCAAAACCCTTTATAATCTATGAAGGATTTCGGAATAGTTGCTCCAAATACTCGAACGAATACTGCATGTTTTTCCTTCTTTAGATTCTTCCAATACACGTTTTCTCGCCAATCTCTGGCGGTGGAGTCTCAACTGGCCGTCCAGAGCAAGGATTGTCAGCAATTGCGTCACTCCCTTAATTGAAAAGACTTAGTTATTCTTCTACCGTGGTTTTACCAGGAACAGAGTTTCTGTAGCCGGCTGACATCTCTTGAAAAGTCGCCTGATGTTCTTTTTCCTTTTTTAATCACGGCACGAAGACAAATTTGTCTCGTAGTGGCTAGTTTCTTCGAATTGAGGTATGTGCTCGTTTATCACTCAAACGTCAATCACCGAATCACACGCTCCCGAATTTATGTTCTAAAATGGTTAAATAATCCTGCCAATACTGCCAATAAAATGATTAAGGATGCTGATTTGGACGGGAGTGCATTTTAACGATAAATAAGAAGGATTCTAAACGTTTCAGTTACCTTTTTGACTTCACAACGTTATATTATGATAGTCTGGATTTCACCGTCAACTAGAGGAAATTGCAAACGCAATGGAGCAATCTCAAGGTGATGTGCTGATTACTTCCTTTAACTAATTATGACAGAACAAAACAGAGGTCATCGGAATATTTTATACAAGGTGTTCTGGACGTTATACAAAATTAAGTTCTGATAAGGATAACACTGAAGTATTATGCAAAATAGGTCGTTTCGGTGTGCTTAAACATATTTTAGCTCGGAAGTCCTTATGTCGGCAGTTTTTTTCTTTAACTATTTTAATAAACGCACCAAAGGTTGAAATTTGGAATATACAAAACCTTTCGAACCGGTATCAGGAGATCGGAAACGTATCACATGTAGTGGCTCCGAATGAGCTCGTGTGCCCACAACCTTCGAAGACCGGTATTTACGAATTACTGCGTGCCTTATTTGTAATACGACCATATAATTCATTACCAAATCGATCACCCGGACAACTTGTATCTTTTTTGGCGATCAGACCATAAGGAATCGTCTGTTCGAAGATCAATAACGTGCACGGAGGCATGTAACAATGTCAATACTGCCTAGGACTTAGGATAATTTGATTTTAAGTGATGTTTTATAAGGACGAATGACGTACGAGAATATGGAAAAGAAACGATGAAATATACTTTCATCCTTTGAATCACGAACATGACGGATTAATTGGACCCAATGTGATGGTTTCTGGCAGGATCAGCTGTAAAGGTAAAACTGATTTTGCTTTTCTGAACAGATTGCCAGACCATCCCATTTTCACATGGAGTGTTGCATGGTTCCATTTCAATGCATAATAATATACGGCTGCACATAGCCCGGACAACCATCTTTGTCCTGAATGTTCCTAATATTGATGTCAGGGGAGGGGTGTTAGATTTGATTATATTTTCAACGAAAAAATGTGTGGATAAGGTAATTTATCTATGATTGTCATTGATTGTTTTTTTCACGAATTCGAAGCATAAAATGGATGTTTTTTGTACAAAGAACCAAAAGAAAGCAAATATTGATAATTCATGTTAGAAAATTAATGAAAAAATAAGTAAAAATATTCTTACATACAATCACAATTCTGACGTATTTCAATTTGAAATTTTTGTTTAAAAAAATCACTTATAAAACGAAAAAAAACAACCTTTTTTTTTGTAATGTGTCGATAAGGTTCTACATGATTTCCCTTTTTGAGCACATTCTACATTGAAAGGAATGAATATGAAGAGAACTTCATATCTTTTCATGGCATTAATAGCAATCAATCCTAGGTTTTGACCCTTATTCGAAAGTCAAAGAGCACATCGCTATGTAGACATTTGCAAGCGTGACTGCCGGCTGCTCTGTCTTAATGAGCGCGATTCAAATTCCCATTTTGGTTATGACCGTCATCAAGTAAAAACTTAATTTTATTTTCTGTGGCTGGAGACAGGTGTGAGATAGTAGATCTGGACCTTATATTTGACGTAACAAGTGACACGGCAAGCTCCTTCCAAATTCTCTTCTTCGTGACCCAACATGGCCGTAGTTTCTTTGTTTGATGTACGATAACATACATGTTTATGCCATCAATGATCAATGACCAAAGAATAGAACGACAAGCCACCTTTAAGTGACGTTTGGTACGGAATACGTCTCACACAACTCATCAACGACAACAATTCTTCATTGGTTTCTGTTATAATCTTTTATCATCTCGGTTTTTCCAGTGTCATCGCTCGATTCATCAATTTTTCACATTATGATGCATTCTGGAAGCCAAAAGTGTAACTTTCCCTTTTTTTACAACATACGATACTAGGGCTGAGAACTTAAAAACAAAAACTTTTTTTCTCTCTTCCTTTTGTAGATAGAAAAAAGGAGGCACCTGAGGTTGTAATTTCTTATGGTTTCTAACAGAGTCAATGCAAAATATTTAAGTAACTCGTCCATAAGTGGAAGACAATTTCTGTATATTATTTGACTTAGAATCTTTCTCTATCCTTCTCCGACATTTTTTGACATTAAATTTTCTATATCCATACCAGTGAAGTCAATAATTTGTTCCCAGCACACTATCTGTAAAAAATAGTTTGAAAGCTTTTGTAATGATAGCACAGTTTATGCTATCATGAACTGGGCCTGGTAAATGTGTAATAATATTATGCTGTCGCGTTCGGGAAATTTGGTGGAGATTTCAAACATGCCAATGGGTAGTTTTATCTTTTCCGATAAATTTTTCTTCGCCTATATAAAGCATGGGCACGTTACCTACATACTTACGATTTTCAATATATATACAATGCGGACTTTCTATATGATTTTTAATAGGTGCTTGCAGACCCCTTCTTATTTCTCTGAATTACTTTCGTGCTCACTATAATATTCAATGTCTTCAATTTCAGAAACCTCTTCTTTGTCACTATCTTCTGAATGCAGGCACTATTCTATTTGTTTCTCATTAAGAGGAAAATAAGTTATCTCGATTGCATAAAACAATAAAAATCTAAACGTAGAAGAATACAAGCTATGACACAAATAGTCGCTACTGGGTAAACAACACCTTTGAGTACCTTGTACGTCAGTTATGACAGTCCGATAGTTCAAAATGGCGGACTGCCGCACGTCTCTCGGAAGGGTCCTAAAGTAACACGGGCACAATCAATTAGAAAAATAAATATCTCCGAGTTTAGGCACTATGTGGTAAACTTTATCCGGTCAAAACAGGTAATCGATGATGTCCACTAGGAATTCTGAACCTAACGCATATCAGATCATCCTTTTAGTTCGAAATTTCTTGTGAAGATAGTATTGGTCATCCGGATCATTACTAAGAATTTCGTTATCACAGTCAATTGCGGTCACAGTCCTTTCAATGAAATCTAAAAGTCTAAATTTATCTGGCATCAATGCTCATTGAGTTCTGGACCTGCTGCGTAGAAGATCATTCTGAACTGCTTATAAATGCTGCATTTAGTCTTGAGAACTGTGTTAAATTTGTTATTGTGAACTAAAGTTAATGTTACGTCCATCTTGGCTTGAACTTACTCTGAAGACGCTGCAATTTTGACAAGAAACCGTTTCCCGAGTGACGATCCCCCCTTAAAGATAAAAATCGGAAAGGTGTGAACTTCGAGCGGTTCCGTGTACGATCATGTCCCCAAACGGATTAGGTAACCAAGTAGTCAACAACTACCGTGGAAAGAGTGAGAGCGATCGCGGTCCGCTTTCGAGCGAGGCGAGTTTACACCGTTCAAAGCTTACTCTGTGTGCACCTTCTCCATGTGAAGAATCTTAAACATATACTTTGGACCTAGGCTAGACATTTGCATACAAGATATTTGTACTTTATCCTATTGTGTATCTCATGTCGAACCAACCCAGCAGTGTGAAGTAAATAACGTCCGATTTCAACTTTAACTTCTCCAAGAATTCAGTGGAAACGTTACAAGCTCTTTCCGTTGAAATCTGTAGTTGGCGCCATTGTTTGCAGTTAAAATAAAAAAGTGTTGTGTTATTGTTATCTAAATTGTAGTAACATCGTGTTAACAGCTACCATTAAGTGAGTGATTAGTGATTGATGCCTTATTAATCTTATCGGCAAACGCTAGATGTGATAACTCGTAAACAACTGGAAATTTCTGCATTGTGTGGCTTTGCAATTGCGTCCTATGCGTAAATTTGATAAACAACATTTTAATTTTTAATATTTTTATCAAATAATCAGCTTAGGGAGCCAGCCTGCTTAGTCATTGTTCATCAACTGGAATCCTTCCAGAGTTTATGATAACGTGCTATTGGAAGTAAGTGGCTTTCTATTTTTAGAATATTTAAGAAGATTTTATGTCCAATCTATGAAACTTTATCCTTTATAAGAATAAAGACCCTTGAAACGTTTTACTTCAGTAGTAAAACGTTGTAAAAATCATATATTCCATGTTCTTAGAAATCCAAGTAACTCATCATGAAAATGTATATTGGCCAAACTGAACAAAAAAACCTATGAATAATGATTTTAAATATAAACTTTAAGACACTAAAAAAATATATTCTTTAGTTCAATGTGAATTGGTTACTATACTTCTAATTTGATATATGAAAAGAAATTATTTTAAAAAAATTTTGAAAAATAATTTGGTTAAAAAATCGTTTCCTAGTTCCCAGAAGGATATTTCGACGATAAATTTGACACATCCAATATTCGGTGTGTATTTTCCCGTGTTTAGCACTTCTAAATTAAATTTTACTTTATGATATTCCATTCATAGATGCTATTTTTAATTTTGACAGATATATATATTTCAGAAGTAAGTTGCTCCCTTCTTCAGTTTCAATTATTTTTATTGGAAAACAATTAAAAATTGATTTATATTTAGTGAAAAATAATTCACACTGAAGAAGGGAGCAACTTACTCCCGAAATATACATCTGTCCAAATTAAAAAGATAGCATTTTTGAATGGAAAATCATAAAATAAAATCTAAACATCTAATATGTTTCTTTTTCTTATAATTTAAGATGTTTTTTTTCTGATTTCTGGTAATAATAATTTAATAACTTTGTTTAAAAAAAAATTACAACATGGGACTTCAAAATCTATTGAAACATAAGAAAAACCCTTCAGAGGCGCAAATAGGAAAACTTTAGTGTGGTTAGTATGAAGATGACGTTAATTGGAAGTACATTTTCTACCTGCACAGAATTATTATACGTAATTCAACAAAAATGCTTCCAAAATTTATTCGTCTTGTCAACCCGGACACATTTGCCAAGAAAATCCTCGTTGTCCTAGTGGCAGTCAGTTGACAGCTATACTTGCCAATATTAATTGTTTGCCGTTACATCGCAGGCTTGGTAGAACTTTGACGATTTTTTTGTAACCTCATGTGCCTAATGCGGCCTAATGTGCTTATTATTTGGCATATGTGTTCCTGGCACTAAGTGCGACCTGAGGATTGCCAAGTTTGCATTAGGTGCCTGAAGTTTGCGTTGTTGGAAATGCAACGGTCACAAAGTTTTTCATTTTTTCAATTGTCAATGGTCGGCCTGACACAAAACGCTAGATCACAAAAAGCAGACACAAGATTAAAGTTGCGAGAAAATTTAAAACAATGTTCGTCCAATCATCCAAATAAAATTCAAAAAGTGAAAACATCGTTCACAATGACCCAAACTTCAGACATCTGTTTATATTTGCATTATTTTGAATTGTAGCAACCAGGGTTAGTGTTTTTTCTGGCTTATTCTGCAGTCTCTCTTGAACTGATTGTGAAGGTCAATTTTCCCAAAAATCTTCAAAAATTGTTTGGTAAACAGTGATATTAGATATTAGTATATGCTATTAGTAGAGTAACATTGTTTGAATTTTGTGTTTAATCGTAAACCTTCTGGATTTTCTGGTGTGGGGAATGCTGGATATAGTCCGCAACTGTCAAATGGAAGTCCGTCCATGAGGATTTATCGTCAAATCGGAGTCCAAAGTATCTGATGATCGCAAATATTCGACTGCTTTGTACAGATTCACTTTAGAAACTTGCAATTTCTATTTTCAGACTGATGGTTTATGTGGCAAGCGAGGTGTCAGAATTAGTCTGAAGTATAAATGTGGTTGTTCGCTCACACCACTCCTTTTAAGTGTTCATGAACTCGAACGATTGAATAGGCCAAACCGCACAGTCACTTTTAGGCGAGAATTGAGATTAATCAGCTACCGTCCCCCATTGCATGATGATGAGGTATCATTTTGCCCTAAGGTTCTCCAATTTTTAATGCTGGTAGATGCGAGCCAAGCTATCCCTGACGGAAAAATGTCAACCTAATGTACTACTACCTACCAAGACGTTCCCTGAAGGGTCGTAAACCAATAAGATAGTCCATCCATGCGGATGAGGTTTTGTCAGCTACACGTGGTTCCTGAATGTAAATCTTGTGAAAAGGATTGTGAATTAGGTCGCAATGATTCTCCATACGGTAAAATCTAGCAAGCTCGGCTATTCTTTCAGCGAAGATTTTGTTTTCAGTTATTTTTACTAGGTATCTATGTATGGCAGGAACTTATTAGTCTTCAGATCAGTAAAATGCTTGAAATGAAGAATGATAAAGTATATCTAAATCATTGTTTATTAATTTGAGTCCCACCAGCGTCGAACCTGCACCAAAGCCTGTTGTCGGACATCTCTTTCTCAAACCAAAGCTCTTTGTACGAAAGCACCTCGCAACGTTGTTTTTAAAAATTTAAAGATTATCAACAAACCTGTCAAGATTAATTTAGACCTGAATATTCACAAAAGTTTGCTGGTGAGCATCATTGTAAGCCGATAAAAAACGAATAACATCCAACCATCTTGAAAGACATTATTCGACCGGTGTCGCTCAACAGTAGAAAGAAGTTGCAAGAAATTGCAGAAATTTAGAACCAATAAATTTTTTGATAAAATTTCAAAAGTTTTTGGATAAAGCTTTCAGCATAGCAATATGGTTTTCCCTGGTGTTGCGATTCAAAAATTATATTTGAAAAAGTCTTAGCCACAAAAAGTGTTTCTGCAAGCTCGAAAACCTGCCCCGCCAATATCAAAAGGCAGACTACACTAAATCAAAGTGTTTTGTTGAGCATTTGATGGGGTAACAACTGAGCCATCCAATGTAAGCTGTTACTAACTCCCGGGTGACTTCTGCCCGACAGAAATTGAAAAAGCATGAGCGGGTTTAATCAAATTCGAAAATTTTCATATAATTATTCTTCTGAAATGAAACATAAAAAAATTACCAATCAGAAAAAAATTCGTGGTGTTTCGTCCTTACTATGCTGCTACTTAATGCTTATGCTAACTCCATTCACTACCAAGAAAATGGATAGGGCTTAAAAATAAAATCCATTCGGCAGTTTATAATATGTAATTAAAAGGTCGTTTGTAATATCTAATTTCGTAGAGAGATAAATGAGATAAAATACACATATGTGCTTTGATTGTTTTGAAATTGGTTTTATTGAAAAGATGATTTTTCGCCATTGATTTTCGGCACATAAATGCCACGCCTGACGCGGAGGAAGTCCAATTTTTGACTACTCTGACCAATCATTGGGGTCGTATCTGCCCAATCACACAGCAAATGTTTTCTTCTGAATGGCCAACAACTCGGGTACTCGTCATAGATGAGTGATTTGACGTATCCCCACAAGAAATAGTCCAACAGTGTTAAATCACAAGATATTGCAGGCCAGTCTACCAAATGCTTCTTTTATTAGTCCATGGTTCGTCAAACTGTATGGCGTGTCGCGCCAACCCGCTGAAACCAGAGGTCCCCTGCATTACGACGAGTCGATTCAGGAACGAGACTGGCATTGATCATGGCTCTGTAGTGGTCACCATTAACTGTAATGTAATCCCCAGTATTATTATTGACAACGATTTTACCGGCCCATAAAGCACACCAAACAGTGGCTTTTTCTGGACGTAACAGTATTTGGACAAGCGCCTATGGGTTGTTCATCACTCCAAAGGCGACAATTTTGTTTATTGACGTATTTAGTCAATGTTCAATTCGGCATCAAATCTTGTAAATCCTGAAACCAAGGTCGTTCCGTAACATCGTCCATGCCGATGCCGAATGGACTTACTTGGACTACTTGGACTACTTGGACTTACAAATAGAATCAATCATAATCCCCATGACAGCCCTTACACCATACGTAGCATGAAAAAGTGTTGCCAACTTAAACTTTTATACCTCTCAAAAACAACCTCTTCATTCTGATCTTATCCTGTGTGTTGTCATAAATTTATCAAACTTGTCTCTGACACTTTACTTTCCTTATGATTATATTGCGGATGAGTAAACATAGAGTTGCCATACAGAGACTGGCATCTGTGCCTTGTTTTTAAGAAACAGAAACATATTAGACTCCATCAAATGTCTAAACGTAACACAGAAAAGACGAGAAAATGGTAAGCTTTTGACGACTCTATAGCCAGCGAAAAGGTCCCTCATTATGCAAACAGGACTTGTTGCGCCGAAATATTCATTGGACTTCAGTAGAATAAAGGTACAAAGTAGGAAAAACATATAAAAGAAGACAAAATACTTCTAAATATTCGCATCGAACCAAATTTTTGATTATTTGATTTCTGCAGGAAATAATTGTGCACTTGCCGCGTCTTCTTAAAATATAGTATCATTGCGTATGTTCTTAACCAATTTCTTGGATTTTTTAAATGACACTCCTTGAGAATCGAATTGAATAGGTGCTCAAATGTCCAGGCTACCATTTGAGCGTAAAGTAATATTCAAGAAAGCTGGAACGTAGCCGGTGCACGGACACTCTGAAGTTCTTCTATTTCATCCAAAAATCTGAAAAGAATCCAAAAGAAAAAATAAATTATTTTTAAACGAAAGACGTTTTTTGATGTGTCTTTTTGTAATCACGCCAAAAATTCGTGAAAATATTCAAATGGGAAGAAATATAGTACCTGCAGGAAAAATCAGAAATTTAATAGGAATACTGTAAAATGTTGTGAAAAATTAAATAATAAATAGAAAACTGAAAAAAAATAGCAACTAGTCTTGGGTAACCCAAGGTACAAAGTGAGATACCTCAGTCACTGATTGTAACACATGGTAATGATCGCTGTAGTGTTAACCCCTGAAAAATTAATGGCAATGTTCAGGAGGTAATATATAGGTGTGAAAAGTGAAACTCGAGAACACGTCGAGCAAAATCTCGATCTAACGTTGCTCCGTTTGCATCTCTCAGAGAGTTACGTGTACTCTCACCAGATAACATAGAAATTTTTGAAATCTAAAGACCATTGGAACTGCGTGTCACATAATGTGCGGACCGTTCAAATAATCTAGTTCTAGTAATTCTCTTCCTTCCCATTCATCCCTATCTTAAGAAGGATTTTTTTCTTAACCTGAAGGCGCTGCTAGTCGAGACCAATGAGGCCTAGTTGGAAGTAATGCGACTAGCAGTCTAAGCCTGGGTTTTGGAAGGTGTTCAGTCGGTAGTCCAGTTAAATTGGGAGTGCGGCACTTAGGGCGCGAATGGCCTTCAACACTCAAAGCAAAATGTGTAAAAATTATTTCGTTTGATTTGGGTAATACTCTCATAGATTTTAATTAAAACACAATAGAAACATAACCCACTGTTACTTTTTTATCTCATGCCGTCTGAAACCGTCCAAGAGTATTCTCACTGTTTGCGCTTACGCTATGACATTGCGACGACGAAACTATTCTCCGAATTGGCTATTACTTGTATTCTGACTAGCCCTCGCTTATACTTCAGCTCTTACTCCTGACCTAACGGTATTTTATAAAAATAAGTGGAAATATATATCGGTTGGTAATTTTTCTGAACACACTACATTTTTCTTGCTCTATCTGTCTCTGTCTAAAAGAAATCACACAAGAATGACAGTGCTGTATATACATATTCTATACTGTGACTTTATTAGCGTGTAGGGATCAAATTTTGTTCGCAAAGGATCAAAGGAGATAAATCAATCGGCTTCAAGGAACATGTCTAATTCGGTGACGAATGTTAAATTGAGGTGTTTCGATAGTAGGAAATAACGTTTGTGCACAGAAAACCGAGAAAGAAGCAAAGAAATAGAGAAAATTCCCAACGTTTTGTTAAATTGGACATGGGTTTTCTGATAGTCTGGGGTTGTTTTATGACTGGGGTTGACGCAAAATCTTCTGTTTAGACGTAACAATAGAAACGGGATATAACATGGACGGTGTAAATTCAGTCTTCCCGATAGTTTTATCTTTCAAAAAAAGGTACACCAAAATTTTGCAGGAATTGTAGTAGAATGGATTATACAAAACTTATTGGTACAACAGACACGCAACTGCATTTTAAAAAAAAAAGGCTATCTAACCAAATGCTGAATTTATGGTGGCGTTTTTTTTTAGTTAATGAGTTAACACTTTTGTCCATGCAGTTCCCTTCTCTAACTAAATTATAATTTTTTTAGTGTGTGTTATATTTCCGATATATAATGCAGTATTTGAACCATTTTTTTGATCCGATTGTTTGTTTGATTTCTTCTTAAAAATTAAAAAAATGGGGTCGACAAGAATTTTTTTTTCAGGATGAGTTTCATTTTATATTTGAACAGATAGCTTCAGTTTTATGTCTTTCATATATATTTTATTGCGTGTTCTTGCACAAATTAAACCACTGAAAATATAAAATGATTCTCTGGTGCCTTGGGAGACTCAATACTTTTGTGAGTAGTAGGAGGTTAAAAGTAACGGTAAAAAAGTAATAAAGTTATTAATAAAAGCATTCAATCGCCTAAAAACAACTAACAACGACCAAAATCATCATCGATGTTGCAGAGGCTATATTCGGGGCTCCACCTCCATATAAAGTCTCTAGATGGTTTGTGGTCTTGCAAAACCTTGTCTAATTGTAACGGGTAGCAGTGACCTGCTGTCAGCTTTCTAAAATTTTCTTCAAGTTCAGTAATTCATACTTGTACATCAAATAAATTCGATGCTTGCAAGTGAAGCTGCATTCGAAAATAGTGCAGCTATCGATGCCGCGTGATCAAAAACCCTGTAATTTTGCCTGACAACGCCCATCTTTAGACAATCCTAATTTTATAATTCATTATTATGCTTAGGTTTTACTGCTAAGAATACCCACACTAAATTTTTCCTTTTGAGAAATCTAAACTAGATCTTCTATTTCTTCATTTCTTTCATATTTCTATTTTCTATTTCTATCTTCTAAAATAATAACGTTAAAAAACTCGAAGCTATTTAAAGGATTTTCTTCAATAATTACCAAAAATTTCATAAGAATGTTCCTTGTAAGTTACCGAAAACATTAAATTATGTTTTAAATAATGTTCAATCTTCAATCAAGAAAATCTAACAAAATAAATTGTTTTTTGCATTAAAATTTTCTTGAGGCAAACTAAAGGCTGCTTACATCTACATCAAACTGCTTAGCTCTAGTGTTGACAGATCCCTCGACATTTGGTTGTATCCAAAAAATTTCGCACTATTTCTGTATATATTTGTATAATGTTCACGTCATATTTTACGCCATATATGGGCATGAACATTAATTTCTTTATTGTTGCGGCGTTAACTATGAGAGGGCAAACCTTACAAAGCCCTGTTTTTCTTCATCTTTATAAAGACAAAGACGGGGTATGGAAGGGGGAGTGAACTAAATGCAATTCTTTAATTTAAGACTTAAATCACTTTATTTTTACTGTTATTTGAATTGAATTTTCTTCTGGAGAAGGTAACTTTGTCGTTTGCATGAGTGAGTTCATTGCTGTCAAGATAATAAAAAGAGGGAGGGAATGTTTTATTCTTTTATTTCTGTATGCTCAATTTAATGTTTTTTTAATTTTTCCAATTTCAGTTTTTTTCCCTTAAACAATTTTCGATCGTTATCGTTCGGTCTTCGCCAGCGATTTTGACAGCATTATTGTTAGCAGATACTGCTATTGATACTGCTATAATTGTAGGTTGATACTGTTCTTAATTATGTGATCTGATAGCAACAAATGTGAGTTATTTGCTAGTACGTCGAGAAATTGAACTCAGTGCACTGGATGCGAATGAATTCCAGTCATAATAAATAAATGGTGCAAAAACTGGCTTATATTTATACATAGTTACAGTTACAAAGATACAGTTTTGCACTTTTTCAAAATTTTTGGATAATTGACTTAAGATATTGACAAATTTCATTTTTAAGTCGCATTTTTGAATTTTTTGTACTCTACTTAGTTTTCATTTCAGTTTAATTAGCTACTAAAAAGAAATTAAAAAAATTGACAGCTTTGCGTTTGCAACGATGTAATCTCCAGGCAGCCTGTAGCAAAGCAGTTTGCTTGAGCGATATTACGTTTGCTGAAATTAAGAATGTTGAAAAAGCCTTGAATTTTAAAGGAATGATACTTAGTTTCCAGATATTAGAGATAAACTTTTACTAGAAATCAGTGATTGCACACATATCAGAAAAATATTTGTTGTTTAAAAATGAAGGCAAAATACTTGAAACCTTTCCACCATTAAAGATTTTTACCCACACTCTCATGAAGAAGAAGACGACTAACTGAGTCAGTCTGAAATTTTCATCTAAAGAAGTTTTTCAATACTGCATTGATTTGACGTCGCAATTTTGATTTGACAAATTTTCCGTTTCGGCCTGTGACACCTTGGCGAGTATTGTCAAAGTAGAAGGGTCGACCCTTGCGAAATGTCACCTTAAATTTTTTACATGCCTGAGAAATTATTTTCGATTTTAACACGGGTAGTTCTATCATGTAGGAAGAAACCAATAATTGGACTGAGTTACAGCGATCCTAGATGTCACTGAGTCATATTCGCTTACAAGAATCGCGTTTACGGGTGAATCCGAATTATTTTTCTGTCGCAATACCTTTGAATATAATAGAGTAGAGTATAATAGTAGAGTATAATAGAGTGAGTACAACTTACTACCCGTCAAAGATGCTTCCAAGAACCAAAAATGAAGGTTCACAAGAAGGATCGTATTCTGAACCGTCGTTTCGGAATACACTTATCATTTCACGGATTTAAATTGGCAACCTACGTACATTGCTCTTCATGATCACCTTCATTTCTAGCTCTTTGAGCTTGATTTTTTCTGCTTTAATCTTTCCATTACAGAAGTTAAGAGTTATTGTCTTATTGTTGGGTTCAACCACTTTATTTGTCAGCTTGCAAATTAAAGAATCAATATCTTTCATTTTTTCAGGATAGACTTATAATTTTTCGACGGTTCCTAAATTAAATCTGTTGATTGGATTTGTTTGCTCATAATCGCTTCCTTCTGTTTTTACGTTCAAAACGAGTTTTCGAAATGGTTTCACGTCATACCTCTAATGCCGGGTCATTTTTTTCTTTCATAATCAGCTATTATACGGCGCCCCTATTATACGGTTAAAGGTGAGCATTTTTATAGGCCAGTAAGGAAGCACGAAAAGCTGTTGTGTTTTTCCTTACGGCATTTGTATTCTGAAATCTCTTTTATAACAGGTATAATCGAATTTATTGAATTGCTTTTAATTGTATTCTAGAGTGTCCTTAAGCATCCTATGAGGTTTCCGCTGGTACAGGATGAAGGTTACGGGACATTGCCTCATGGCCCACACTGGAGATCAACCTCGATTCAATTTAATTTTAAGGGCCCTTTCCATCTGTATGACCCCGACGTCTTATAAGTGATTTGGAGCGTTAGAACGAGCTACAAATCCATAGACCGTCAGTGTTCTAATAAAATACTTGTAAAGAGTGAGTTTCATACATAGGCATAAGTCCTGGATTTTCAGAATGTTGTTTCTACAAATAAATAAGAATACTATCTTTCTAATTATATAAAATTGTGTCTATGGGGTTTTTGGTGGTCCATATTTTAGTAAGTGTGATAACCAAATGCTCAATGCATAAACTATATAATAGTTCAAATCACGAACTTGTAGTCCCCCTTCATTGACATTTAAAGAAGGTATAAAAGGTGTTTTTTTGCTACATGACATGTTTCGATGGTTGTTGTCTATGGTTTGACATGGTTTGGTTGTGAATGAAAAAACTGTGTTGACATTACTGTTTATTAAGGTTAGGGAATTCATCATGAATCATTTAACGTTAATACAACGCCTTCGAGTTATAAAAATTTACTTTGAAAAAAAAAATCTTTTCGCAAAGTTCATAGAGCACTTCGTTCATTTACAGTCAACATAATCGGTCTAGTAAGCAAGCAATTGGTGCAATTATTGATCGTTTTCGCACAAATTTTAATCTTCTTGATTCAAAATCATCAACAAGATAAAGAAATGTATGTGCCGAGGAGAATATTCCTGCTGTAGCGCGAAGTTTTGAACAAGACGCCGAAATGTCGATTCATCGCCATTCTCAATTTGTTGGCCTTTGTCCTTTGATTACGTGGAAAATTTTAAGTAAGGGTCTCGGCTTATGTGCCCATAAAAACAGCTCGTGCAAGAATTAATGCCAAACGACCATCGTTTACACCACATTTTCGCTGATTGGGCTAATTTGTAACTGGCCGAATATAAGCATTTTCATGGAAGAATGGTGTTTAGAGATGAGGCACATTTATGGTGAAATAGCTTCGTCAATAAGCGAAATTGCCGTATATGGAGCAAAGAAAGTACGCAAGCCGTTAACGATTCACCATTACATCCATTAAAATTGAATGTTTAGGGCGAGTTCACACGCTGGAGGCATTATCGGTCCTTATTTCTATCGAAATGAGATAGGAGCTGCCGTTACGGTGAATGGCGAGCGCTGTCGAGCCAACCATGAGCCATGAACGCTGAACCATGCTGACTGAGTTTTTGTTTAAAAATATAAATCAGCTTCCAACAAGACTGCGCAACTTATCATACCACGCGCTTAACCATCAAGTTATTGCAAAGTCAATTTAGTGACAACTTTATTTCCAGAAGTGGTCTTCTTAACTGGCCCCTTCATTCCTGCGACTTAATGCCTTTCTATTACTCTTTATGGGGGCTATGTTAAGTCATTGGCTTATGCCGACATATAAGCAACTCTTGAAGCATTGGAAGCGAATCTTCAAGCCATCATTGACGCCATACGGCCAGATTTATCGGGTGAAAAGTAGTGAATGGACTGATCGAATGGACTATGTAAGTTGTAGCTGGACTATGTGGTAGAACTCATATTTAAAAAATAAATGCCATGAAATTATCTACCAGATTATAATAATATTAAAAAATTCATTCCAAGAATATTTCTGTCTTGTCTTAAGCTCTTAAAAAACACCCTTTATTTCAACAGCAGTACTGTTTCTCAACTCTTTGGCAAAAGGTAACGAATTTTGTTTATAAGTGTTGAGACTTAGTTTCCACAGCATTCAAAATTAGCAACAGCCAAGAAGCAACATTTTACAGAATTTGCCAACAGCAATAGCAAGAATTATTTTCTACATCGAAAATCAGGCGTATGGTTATTTAAAAAAAATGGGACCAAGCATAGACCCCTATGGAACCCTACGCTTTATATAAATTTCACGTGGTAATATGCTGTAATATGCTATTTCGGACAGAAATTGGAAGATAAGTTCCAATTTCTGTCCGAAAAGGTAGTAGGTGATGAGGAAAGTTAATTTAGGATTGTTTTATGGGGTGCATCTGTTAAATTAAACCGGCAATCCAAATAGCGTTGACGGCTATTCTAAGACCAATTGGACAAGGAAGTGTAGGAAGGATCTGCTGAAGCCTAGATATTCATGCTCAGCTCGAGTAATAGGAGCATGAATGGTTGACTTGTTTTTGCAAAGGCAAAACTATCGAGTGCTGAATATGTTTTCATCCTCACATGGTGGGAGGACTTTTTCTTTGATGACATTTTCAAAGATATTGTTGCCACGATGAAGCAGCGAAATATGCTTATAGGAGGAGGAGGAGGACCAAACAAACTTTCAGGTTTAAGTTAATGGCTGAAGTCGCAAATGTAGTTGGTAGAGACTACTGCGACTAGAGTCCTTTCTAAATAAAAAGAAAGGAGGACGATCTTGAGGTTAGGTTTATAAAGTCACCATCAATGGTATTATTTTCACATGTTTTGGCTGCTTTGCATTAGTTGTGACCATTTGAAAAATAATTCACGCATATATTAACATCCTCACGTTCTGAATATGCGTTTTTGCGGAAGGATAACGATTTCCTGGTGCATTTCCCGGAGGGATTTTTAATTTGCTGAAAAAAGTGAGGGACGCAATTAATATTATTTTTATTTGTGCGTGTGTTTTTTTTTGCCCTTCGGAGATCGCGGTCTCAATTTTCATCCGCTTTATTTGCTCAACAAAGCAGCTGTTTCAAACTGAAGTTTCTGTATCAAATTTTGTAAAAGATTTTGTTTTGATATTTTCTGAATTTGATCAATGTAAGAGAGCGTATCTTCGTCCATGATTGGCATATTCCCTTCAACGGACTTGTATTTTGGAATGTTTTTCAAAGCATCTTTCAAGTTAAAATTTATTGTCTAAATAGTATCATGTATTTCTCCCCAACCTTTATTTCGGTTTCATTTCTGAAATATTTTCATTCCGTCTTATCGCTCGCATAATTTCAAAAATCGCTTATAAGGTCGTGGCAGGAATATTTGATTAATCCAAAAAAGGAAATAAACATCAGTTGTATGCTTTTTGCAAAAAGCCAGGTTTAATTTCATGTTCACGCCTAATGTATTTTGCAGTTGTGGGTAATTTCTGGAAAACTTGATACGGTCAGAAATTTATCGGCGTAACTGATCTTCCTTTACAATTGCATTTCAATTACCTAAGACCGAAAACGAATTGCGGGGTCAATTCCCTTAAATGTCTGAACAGGAAACCCGTTGAAAAAATTTTTTTCTATGATGTTTCGCGGTTTGAAAACGGGCACAAGTGCATGTAAAAATCGACTGCTCGTGAGGGATATTATTTTGGGAAACAAACCATTAAACCATTTCCTATGAGAAATGTAAACTTATCTCTTCATTTCGGTGATATAAACGCCATTTCTTGAACAGTAACACTCATCACTAAACATTTGTATTCTTCTACTACTATTTCAAATTTTTTTTAAATAGGTTCCGTTTTTATTTTTTATAAAGGTTTAGAATCTCCAATGCATTTTTTAGAAATTGGACTAACGTTGACAGGAATAATAAGTTGTCGAATGGATTTCAATTTCGGATATAATAATAATTCGGATAAAATTGGCAGAAACTGCTTATAAACTCCTTAGAAATATATTATCTTCTAATGTCACTGGAGTTTACATCGAGCCTATTAGTAACTTCCGATTGTTTCACAAAACAAATCATTTGCAAATGGTTTGATCCTGAAAATTTACTTTGTAACAATGGTTGGAAAAATCACATCCTAGCGCAGTTTTTGTGTCAATTTTTGGAATCTTTTAATATTTTCGTTGTATGAAAGGAATGAATGTGGAGGAATTATGTATTTTCTTCGATTCATCAACGAATGAATAGATAGGAATTAAATGTTCTCTTCCATTTATCTCATTATCGTAGGCAATCTCTCTATGATAAGCTGCTTCCTAGCCCACATAAAACTCTCACAATTTACTATTTCTATCAGCTTTAGTTTTTTTGCACAAATCGCTGCCAATACCACGTGAAATGTTCATCCTTTTCCATAATCATGCTTCAAGGCTATCCAAATAAGCTCGACTTCCTTGAAACCCTAACGTTTTTGTCAATTCCAAAATTTAGCAGTAACGTTGTAAGTATAAAATGTTTTCTCCGTCAGGATCACGTTGAATGGAAAGTTTGAATCGGTTTCCAACGAATTTTAATCTTCTTGGAAGATAACACCAAATGAATTCCTTCTGGCCCGTAGATGAGTTTCTATGCAAGTCAACCTTTTAACCTTTTTTGAACTTAAAGACTCGAAAGTGCAAGCGTAGGACACGACAAGATTTTGCATACGTTAACCGAAAAACTAATAAGAATCATTTCTTTGCAGATACTGTTATTAATGGAAATCCGCGTGCATCACTAAGTTATCATGAAGAATTCACTGGGCAGGAGCAGTAGCCACGAGGGAAATAGAGAAAAAATGAGCAAATATCCGCGGATACGATTGGCTCGCCCCAACAAAAAGCAACAGCGAGTCGCCACGGAACAACGACACGTTATTTGAAAAGGACCGACGATATGTGTTATCAAAATTTCAATATGTGTAGCATTAGCGCGGCATGGTGTGGCTATTGCTAACTCCGTGGTTGGATTATGGTCGTCTTCGATTTTCTATTTGGCTCAAGTAGGGGTCGGCTCGGAAGGTTCTCACTCGCTCGCGTTATACCTATGTGCCACTGCCACATATGTGAAAATGTGGACATGTGAGCTCACATGCGTACGCGCACCACATCGCGATGTGAGTTGACAAACGTCTTTCGCGTTGTTTTTTCTTGGTATTTTTTCTCAAAGAAACTAAACTGGTGGATTAGCGGTGGTTCGTTCGGGCGTTCGATCTTTTCCCACATTTCCACATGTGCTTCGGCCTGCAACCAGTCCTGCTGCCAGTGGGAACAATCAGTCTAAAATAGTCAGTTTGTCGGGTAGCACGGTGGTGTCACGTAGCGGAAACCGCGATCGGCGGACCCAACAATCGCGATCACCTACTTATCAAAGGCACTAACGGCGCAGTGACCGCAGCACAGCCTCAAACGTTTCGCGCGAGAAAATCCGTAGTGAGTTCGGCTGGTGAAACGATCCGCGACGGTTGGTCGTTGGTGTTTGAACGTTATTTGAATCGATCTGAAGTTGGTGCAAATTGGATTTGAATTTTGGGCCACCCAATCAAGATGGAGACGAAGACGCTTCGCGACGGCCATGTGAGGATTTCGAACATGTGTGTGCGATGGAGGCGCGGACGTGTGGACGATGGTGGCGCCATGGGCGCGCAGTACTGGACATAATCTCTGGGGAACTTTCTACATTTGAGTTGTTATCAGAAATTCTAAAATAGTTTGATCGCGAGCGGATCACGAATCACTCATGTGGGCACATTGCCCTGTCGAAGCGCGCAGCTATTTCGGAGTTTCCGCGATCGCATTTTCGGTCGTCGACGTTCATTTGTTCAGATGCGATCGATCGAATCGGACCAGTCAATGGTGACACGCTTGACTACTTCCGTGTGATTAGGAATTTCCTTAGCTAATTCCACTTGGAATTCTCCGGGTTAAGTGCTCATCGTCCATCCGTTGGCCGCGAGTCATTTGTAACGTTTTATTCGGATCATATATTCCACATATGCTGGCCTCGATCGGTTGTGACAGAGATTCCGCTCGCGCAAGTTCATTATACCGGAAATTCGGTTCATTTCATGGTTGACTCACATTTTACTATTTTTGGTGCTAAGATCTCCATCGTCGCGACTTGTTGCGTACTTAAGTGAACGTTCCAAATTGTGCTTGGGCCATTACGGAAGTATTTATAAACTTAAACGTTAAATGATGATGACGAGAATTACGCAGGAAGCGGATCTACACAAGAATCGCTGCGAACTGAAGTTGGTTGCTGTTTGGAGAACATCACAAGGGCATCTGTTCACATCTTACCGGGCAGCATTAGATTTACAATGTGCAAACTTCTAATACTGTCAGGTAAAGATGTCGTCCGAGTCCTTTTACATCAGAACGGTCTGCAGATAGTGACTAGAACGTAACCTTCTGTGATAAAATCTCGACAATATTCTGGTGATCATTCGATTTTTTTTTTAAATTTTAGTGCTTGGTTGAACCATGAATTTCAATCTACCACAAAAATTATAGATCCAACTTTGTCCAGATTTTGAAAATAAAAAGTTTATCTGGAAATGTTGGACATCTATGAAATTTTTCAATTCCCTTAGCTTAAATCCATTCAACCCCTTTACCATACAATCCTTGAATTTTAACATGACAATAAAGGAGAAAACTCCACAAGCAGGCATCACAACCCTTGATCCTTTCTGTCCTGTTTAAACCTATCAACATTGTGGAATAAAGTTATTTTCGTACTTTCTGTGTCCAATATGTCTATCACGCAAGTACATTCTCATTTTTGACGATGTACATCGTGAAACTACCTTAGTTGAACTTCGTAGACTATTTCCAGTGTTTCCTGCGTAATTGTAGCACGGAACAAGTCATTCTTGCTTCATTACTTCATGGCTATTAGATTGGACTTTGCTTTGGTAACCAGCAGTTTTTTATGTTTACTAGTACCCAAAAAATCAACCTTGTACCACCAATGATATCCTTCGGGCTATGAGACTTGCAGACACTTAAACGTAATAATATAAACACTAAATAATTCAAATTTCTAAAAAATCCCAAAATGTTGAGCAACGGATGAAGTTTTCCAAAGCTTGCGGAGTCAAAGGAAGGAGATTAGTTTGAACCTACATCATTCTATTTTCTCTGATTTTCAACATTCATGTGGAAAATTAGTCTTGCTAGCAATCTTCCACTAGACTTGAATTTATGACTGGATTTAAGGAATTGAGTATTCACTAACAAGCCAATTGTGGCGATGAAGAAAACGCAAAGTTTGATCCTTTTTTATAATATGATTCGATAAGGTGGTAATTATCGTTGCAATTGAAATGTCTGAACAAAATATCCTTTAAAAACAAAATGGGCCTTTATATGACTGTTAATTCAACTGGTTAACCTTTTTTCAACTTAGCAATTTTAAATTGATTCGACTCGCAATATTCCAAAGTTCAGTCTGATGCATTTTTATGGAAACTTTCTGATTCTATGCTCTATCTCACCAAAATTGCTTGTGGTCATTTCGGGTCATGTATAAGAAAATTCAATTTTGGGATTTATATTCATATAAATTATTTATTTCTAGTTTTCAAATGCATATAGTCCTGTAGAGTCCTGAATATGTCATTTATTTGTCTGTTTTGTATAGATGTGCCTCCTTTTTAAATACAGATTTTTTTGGAAGTGGAAACTCAAAAAATCAGGAGAGTTTTTTGATTTTTAGCAAAACCTCTTCGACACTTGAATATCACTTAAATTAATTATCGTAAATACACCTACTTGACATACCTAAAAATCTCACTGACACAGATTATTGAGCCGCACGATATCTCAATGATTCTCCGATCTTAAACCTTAAATCTCAAGTTGCTTATGTTAAGTTCAATCTCAAGTTGCTTCTAGCTCCGGAAAGTGATTTTTGTAAGGCGATTATGCCAGTTTATTAATTGTTTTACACTAGATATTTTTTGTTGCCAAGGATCCTGAATACGTTTTAGGGTATCTACGTTGTGTCACTAAGCGCTTATTTTTTCAGTTGGCACATTGGTTCCACCATTTTGGTGACCCGGACTTTATTTTCTATGCTTGATTGGAATCGTTTGTTTGATGGCTTAAACAACGATATAACTAACTTGAAGGCCTCCATGCGGAAGCCTTAAAAATGGTTCGTGATGATTATATTTTTGTCTAACATCCCTTCAAAGCATGACAGTACATCAGATCATCAGTAACTTTTTGGTTTTGTTAAAGTTTATTTTAATTTGTCCTGTGTGGTGAAACTTCCAGACATAATAAAGCCTCGCGGTATCTCAATGATTCTCTGATCTTAAATCCTTAAGTCCTTATGCTAGGATTTGACGCATTGCTGACTCACGAGTTTATTGATTTGTTTCACACCGGATTTTTTGGGAATCTCCAATGAAAAGAAATAATAAGCCTTGTTAAGTGCCAAGGCTCCTAAATAATGTGTTTCAAGGTATTTGTACTGTGTATCTTCTAGCGTGCTCTTTCGATATTTGGCAAATTTGTTCGTGAAGAGGACCCCATATAAAACAACAGTTTAGCTCTCAATTTCGATGACAACGATTTTATTGTTTTACTGGGAACTTTTATTTAGCAATTGGTACACCAAAGAAGGATTGCGTTACAACGAAGAAGGGTTGGTACAACACCTATCGCGCTGATGCGTTCGAAATGGTTCTTAAAGTTTAACTTGTTGTCTATCATACGTCCAAGGCATGACAGCTGTTCACACCATGAGTAGTTTGTAGGAAAAAAGTTTAAGATATTTCATCGTTAGTTCCAAATCTCGAATTTTGATGTTGGGATCGACTCCAGAGTTGTGTTTACATGTATCGTCAGTAGACGCCATTTTTTGACTGCTCAAATTAGTAAGATTGCCAGAAGTGCACATATTGAATAACATAGGACTCAAACAAGTACCTTGAGAGACGCTAGCAGAAATGTTCTCAGTAGATGAGGTGCTACCTCGAATTTTAGTTTTGTTCTCTTTCCCTGAGAAAAGATTCAATCATATTGACTAGGTTTAACCGAGTGTTTTTTTTTCGAATTATTTTATAGAGAAGTTCTTCGTGCCAGACGGTAGCTCAACTAGCATAAGCTGATGATTTTGGCCACTTTTGGTGTACTTTGTTACATGTTAAAGTTGTTTTTCTGTCGAAAATCCATTTTCAAAACTGAACTGAAAGTGTGACACAATGTTCTTACCTTCCACGGTGATAACTTGACTCTTGTGTGTTAATTTTCTTGAAGTTTTTTACATTGGATAGCAGGCTAGTTTGTCTATAGATTTGGATAGAGATGGGATTTTTACTGCATCTTAGAATTGTTACCATCCAATCCATGTTACCAAACGATAGGAGAATGTGAATGTGTAATGCATGCACGAAATGGGAGGCATTTGAAAATAATTTTAAGAATTCCATTGATGCCACCTGTTTTCCTCGCGAAGTTTCACCAAGCCTTTGGGGAGCGCTTTTAATACTTCGAACTGCTTTGAGTGAGTTACCTACTTTGCCTTACTGTCTGATATATCATGGAATCTATGGAACTTACCAGTCAGAACTTCTGCTTTCCCTTCTTTTGATAAAATATTGTCCCTACTGTCGTGTCGAACAAAATCATATTCTTTAAAGGACTCTATTCAACTTCCAAAGCTTAAGAGACTTCTAGGCAAAGTTGTTTTCAAAGTGGAGTATATCATTTCAAAATTTGTTTTCCAGGCTACTTATTCTGCTTTTGATGCTATAAGCTAAGCTGCTATCGCCTATTTTTATTGCAGGGTCGTTCGGTGTCTGCTACGGTCTTCAAAACACATTTTGCTTCCTGATAAGATTAAAGATTTTTGGATCTAATTTAAGTCCTTTCAAGGCAACCTTAGGTACATTACAGTCGATCTTCTGACAGATACCATTTCGAAATGGCTCATTTTACAAGTTGAGCCATTTCGGTAATGGCTCAACTTAAGAAGAAATAGTGTTGATTATTCTTCGGGTATCAGATGATATTGACCGATTTTCATTTAGTGTTTTACGGAAATGTTTTTTATATTTAAACAATTATTCAGACTCTTTTTTTTGCTGCCGGCTGGTCCTGAAGAAAAAAGAACTGGTAAGTGTGGGGGGACCAGAAAACAGTAGGTTCAGAGAGGAGGCTAAGTTGAAAATTTAGCGTGAAAAATTTATCATATTTTATTCCACGCCGTATTTATTTCAAGCCGTCAACAATAAAACGCATATATTGCTTAGACAGTTATGGCAATAAGGCATTGATTCTACTTATGCGATAACCTAATTATTATGTAAATCTGGTGCACCAGTTGAAAATTGTCCATTACGTCAATTTATAAATGGTCTATTTGGTCCTAGTGTAGAAGCTTTTTGGTCGCGTGATTTTTCACGTTTGTTACGTTAATGCGCCACGGCCAAGTGGATCGTTCATTGGTCAGACACGGGGGATTTTTAAGGAAGCGTTCGGAATTTTCCTATTCCACCTTGCAAGCTTGGCGTAGGCTTTTCGTCAATATTAATGGATGACACATGCCAAGAAGATGACTAAACCTTTCTTGACCTTAATTTCCAGCTACATGATAATTCTTCATAGAGTACAAGAAAGTGAAAACAAGAAGTCTAATCTAGTAACTTTACATTTGAAAATGATCATATATTAGCAACACTATCATACCGGTCAAAATGAAAAAAAAAACGCAGTACTTTGATAGTGTAGGGATTGAGTTTTGAGGCTGATCTCTTGTTCTTTACTTAGTGTCTGACGATGGTCAGTCAACACAGGCAACTCTAACAAAAAATAATGATGATAATAATTGATGAAACCTTCTCTAGAAAGATATAAGGCCAAGCTAAGTTATAAGTGCGTAGTCACCAAGTATAGCCGAATGCATCACTGGATTGGCGTCAGAATAAGTCGTTCATGTAGCCCATTGAAAGTAATATTTTCAGTTGTATTTACCATGAAACCTGTAGCCAACAAATTCCACTTCAAATCGGGTCAGAGAATTTGTCATGGAGTCTTCTCTGAAATTGGACTTTTCCGTAACGACTGAGGATTCCCATTCCTATGAAAGGAGCCCGAACAAGCATATAACTTTTAATCAGGACTTCACAATCAACTACCAATGGTATGAACGGAAGCTAACTCCAAAAGCCACATCAATTAGTTGTAATTGAATCCAGGAGCAAAAGTATAAAAAATGACCGTGCCAAATCTGGTCGATCTCTAACCTGATCTACCCGAATTAATATTGTTGTTATAATGCAATAAAAGATCGATTCTGACTCAATGTGCAACTAAATCCCTAGTTTTCAATCAAAAAAGTCCTTTCTACAATTTTTCAATAGATTTAAAGATAAATTCAAATATTTTCACTCACCTACGTCCAATGGCCACATCACATGGCCATTGGACGTAGGTGTACTGTCTAACTGACTTAAAAATTTTAAGATTCTAAAATTTGATTCTTTATGTAGGAGGTCGTGGCGTTTGTTCGTTATTTATAATCTCTGAGGTATTTCTTTACTCAACAGCATAGGCTTGAAAAATATTCCTACGTATTCACAGTTGTTGACCCGGTGAAAGGCGTACACAATGATTGATTCCGGCTAAAAGAAATTTCCCAGCAAAGCCAACGCAGCCCAAAGCTCACCTCATTTTTTTCCTTGACAGTTTTCTAACAGGGGAATTGCCTTTTTCATTTATCCAGATGCATGTACTTTATTTTTGTCAACCGAAGTAATGTATTCGCTTTCTAAAGCTATATATAGGTAAATATATAGGTAAATTTCATTTCCGTAAAAGACTGAACAACAAGTTAGCATAAACTTTGCCTTAAAATGATATGATCCATCGTATTAACCGTTATAAAATTTTCCTTTGACGAATTTCCTCTGGATGAGAGAACAAAATGACTAAAGAGTGCAACCATCAAGGAAAGAGATGCTCATTTAGTAACGAATCGCCGACCCTAATACGCGAAATAATTCTGAAGCAAAAACAACATACTTGCAACAGCAAATAAAATTTTTCCCAACATTATATTTTCCCGTATAATTTTCAGATGAGAGTAAGGATATTTCATTAAAATGTAGTTCATGTGAAGCAATACTTTCAACTGTGTTAGTGGGGAAACCTGTGTCCTGGGGAAACTGAGCTCAGAACAAAATTAAGTATCGCCTACATATTGCAATCATTTAACGCCAAATACCAAATATGCGTTACCAAATATAGTTATAGTTAGTAACTTATGACATCGCAGACAAAAACAGGAGCACTAACAGAAACTAGCTTAAGGTTCGGCAAAAATTATTTCGAATTTCCTGTTCTACTGCACTAACAGCATTGAAAATAAATAGAGAAAACGTGAGCCTATAAGCATGAATCAAACTGAAAATTTTTTCGATCCTCTGGACTGATATTGGTAAATTTCTTTTGTTGGTTACTGCAGGGCAAAATTACCTTATGATTTGTTGAGTCTGCCTGGTCCCCTTTTGATTTTGGAGAACGCGTCTCCGTCGTATAACCATATTCAGCACCGTTGTCTAAAGAGCGTTCAAATATCCAGCTTCTCGCGCTCGATCGAGCAGAAGATGCCTATATAAACCTGAAACACCTCCTCGCAAACAGATAATCAACGCCTGTGGTACACTAAGTAGGTATAAGTAAAACCTTTCCTGCAAACTGAAACTGACCATCTCTATCCTGCTGTCCTTTGGGAGTTCGTCGTTAAAATCCAGAACATGAATTTTAGGGTTGTTCAGCATTTGTACAGACATAAACTGAACAATATTTACGAGGAATCGGTTTTCAGACCATTCTCGATAAATAAGGTCAGGGCCGTCTTTACAAAGCTCGTCTGACAAAGAAACTGAAAGTTATTAACATGGAAACCGAAGTATGTATATCATTCAAATCAATAATTAGGCAATTGTTTATCGTTGCTTGGGTTAACCAGATGTTGCTTCTTTGGTTTGGAGGGCACGTTCGGATTTCTGCAGCCATCTATAACACCGCCCGTGGTGTTAAAGATGACAGAAAACAAAACACTTTTGATGACAGATAACATGTTTTTTTGAGAAAACAAAAAAAACAAGGCCCGGTGAGCTCAAAAAACAAACGAATATAAGCTTGTGGTAACGTGCGAACGAATTTCAAGTATGGAACTTGTCTGTTTAGAATACATTTAACAATGTCATGTTTATATTCACCCAAACAAAAGTTTGACAGTCTGATGCGGCCATCGTGCTAAAAGAATCAATTCGTAACTGAGGTGGAAATACAGTAATCGAACTGTCAATAATTTAAAAAAATCAGATGTTAGCCGGTAAAATTTGATAGAGGAGTCAAATTTGGTTCGTTTAAATTACTTAAAAATAATAAAAATAAATCGATCAGGCAAATCGAATTTGTAACACTACAGAAAAACCTTAGAATCGATAAACGACGAGTGATAAGCACATAGGAAATCGAGTATTCATCAAGTGGATGGCTCTCTGTACTATGCGGTCCACATTGAATAAATAAGGGGATAGAAATCTGGAGTATTCAAATAAAGCACCCTTATCATCAGGGGCATTACATCTTATATCGAACTTTAGGCCGTAACGTGTAACAAAAACAATGGTTTGGATCGAACCTTTGCCTCTTTGAGTTGTAGAGTTTCAGCAGGAATTGTTTTTCTGCGTCGATAGAAAGCTCCTCTCAATTTCCCGCTTCGTGCGCCAATCTATGATTCAGAAACAACTGGCTTTTAAAACAATTCTGGGGGTGCATATGTCGTTTTCTCAATATAGTCAGATCATTATGTTTCGTTAATGGTGTTTGTCGCACAACTTGTAGCTGTAGTAAGTTTGCTCGTTCTGATCTTATCCCACCTGGTGCTAATATTTGTTATGAAAGTTCATGGAAATTAGAATATATCAGCCAATTTGCCCATTTCTTGTCGCTATTTTGCACCCACTCTAGAGCACATGGTATACCAGAGATTTTTTCTCAACTCAGTTATAGAGACAACTGAATGTCACGCTTTGTTTGCTGTTGCTTGCCACTGTCCACTGCTATACCCTTTTATGTCAGAAGCATTAACCACAAGGTACCTTAACATTGCCATATTTTCATCGATTAGTAATTTTTTGTGGTTTGCGGCATGAATGTCATTTTATTCTTACTGACTCCCATCTTGTCCTCTTTTGCTGCTAATCCCTGATCATACTCCAAGGACGGGTCTCGTTTTAGAGCTAATGTTTATGTCAGATTAAAATACGTTATTTGGCGATATAGAATGTAGCCAACTGGTTTTCTTCTGAGTAAATTTGACAAACCAGCACAGGATCAACACTGTTCCCTTTTTTGAAGGCAAAGTCAGTTTCGAAGCCTTTATACGGTCCATGTGTATTCTAACGACAGTTTTAGTAATTTTTATTTGGGTTTTCGTTTTTTGGAAGATTTTCAATAAAATTTCAGATCTATCATCCATCACTGCAGTCATGCAGCACGTTTGTAAAAGTTTCAAAATCGCATTTTTTAAGGTTTGATATATGGTAGTTGTCATTCCGCCAACCTGAAAGCCAATGTGACACTCTCTAAATAGGATTTTCCTTTTAATATCTAAATACACAATGTAGACTTTTACGTTGCCTGAACCATAGCTAACCATAGCCTAAGCACAAACCGGATGAGCACCCCTTGTGGCATCTCAAAGAACGCAACAAGAAGCAATGATTACCAATTTTGAAAATAACAGGCTGCTGCAACAGTTTAAGCCGAGAACATGCCGATAATTGTAATAACAAGCATCTAGTAATAGTTAGCAACGTACGCGTTCGATATTTAGATCAGCCAAATATTTCTCAATGTGGTTGTTGTAGTACCTGTAGCTGATGTCCGACTGCTAATACTTTATCTTCTACCACTTTATCTTCACCCCAGTTTGATTTTCGACCATTTTCTTGTATACTTTGAAGACCTCGAAAACGTCACTTCTGGCACCACGTAGTATTGTCACCAATAATTGTAACGAAATATCTTGCCTGTCCCAGAGATTCTGTCCTGAAGAGACAAACACTATCAAAATACCTTTAAGGGTTTCGAGACTAACAAATCGACTTTTCGTTTTTATCAAGAAAGGGGAAGTTTTATTACGTTTTACCATGATGAAACGTCACCTCATGTCCTTTATCGGAAAGCTTCGCCCATGATAATAAGGATCTCTACAATTCCGGCATGAACTGTCGTCCGACTCAGATAAATTTGCTTTTAGGATCGACAATAGCATCTCTAGCTCAGCCAAGTTTCACATGTCAACATATATCCAGGTATAAAAACTCCCAGCAAACAATATTATCATTATATAAGGCTTATTTCGGTTTGGTTTATTCCTTAGTGCATAAGACCTATCATTTGTAACGGAAAACTTTCTGCATATACTTTACTTTATTTTATCCCTTAATTTAACATGGGCGATGTCATAGACAAACAGGTTTACCGCTTTTATCATTAAAAATACCTTACGATAAGGCATAAATAATGATATAATAGAAGTGGTGATTGCAATGCGCTAAATGCACTTCACCAAGAATTATCGCTCACTTGTGATAGAATTTAAGCTCACTTGAGATATCGCTTACTGTCACTCACTTTTCATTATCACGCTCTTCACATTCACCGTTCTAGTACAATTTGCACATACACTGATAATCCTTGGTGGCGCCTACACTCGCATTCCCATTGACACATTGACAGTGGCTTTTACAGCTTGGAACTGACTATTTCATGGAAATGCCAATAAGGACAGAATATTTTGAAAGAACAGTTCAAATTTAGTCTAATCGTTGGAATATGGCTTAGCTAAGGCTTATAATAATCATTAGTTAAGCATTCGCCTGATATGCTTGATCGTTCTTTATTCTGGGCTGTTTCTCACTACCACTCAAATGAGTAGTTTATCCTCCATCTGATAAACACGGCTTACGTGAGGTTTTCGCAGTACAGTCAGTATCACTCGTTGCATATGTTTCTCCAATGTTGTTTGCTACATGTTTTGATTGATTTCCACTGTCTCATTGTTTTCATTGTTATTAACTGTCACTGCCGTAACGACAGCTTCTGACGGTCTTTAAAGCGCGTCAAACTCTTCAAAAATTTGGATCTCCCGCGCTTATTGAACAGGTAAACCATCTTGAAGCAAGACTGTACAGCATTAATATTGAGATCTAATATCACCGTCATTTTCCTATTAAATGGAGCATCAGCCCCTGCATTAATGTAGCCTTTACAGCCAGACCTTAAATTGACTGAAATTTTAAGCATACTTTCGGTGATCTCTCGTATCGTTGAACTTACTTAACTATTGAACTATAGTTGGATAGAAACAACCAAACCTGACTTGGTTTCTAGATTCTGGGCCTCTCACGTCTCAACCTTCGAAGATTCTTTCGGATTTTTAACTTTCACATTCCTTTTTAGCACAGCTCAAATCTGCATGCTCCAAGTATCAAACGATAGTGCTCCAATAAGTACTTACCCTCAATGCCCGATGGCGCCGATATCGGAATAAAAATGCATTATTGGGTAGCACATGTTCGTGGACGGCTACTGTCAATAATTCAGCCAAATCAGACTCGTAGTTTTGTTTTGACTGTGTGTTCCGAAAGTGGAGGTTAAAGTAGCAAAGTTCCTCGATATCGTATTGGCAGACCACCGATTGAAGCTGCGTAAGGTAGCTGGGACAGTAGACATCTTGAAAGACTACATGGGTCATATTCTGCATGAAATTGTTGGCAAGCTCTCGGCGCGATGGGTGACGCGTTTGTTCACTCCAGACAACCAGCGCAACTGTGAGACCACTGTAGTTTCTACGTCCTTTGCTGACCATCGACGAAACATGGGTCCACTGATATACACCAGAGACAAGGGAGCAGTCTTAGCATTGGACTTCACTCGGCGAACGTGCTCCGAAGACTGTTTTATCGGTCGATGGCCACCGTTTTCTGGAATTCACAAGATGTGCTCTGCATTTGTCAACCAGGAAAAGGACAAAACAGTCACAGGGCTCTACTATACCGAATTATTTGGCCAATTCTACGGTGAATTGTAGAAAAAATACGTCATTTGGCCAAAAAAGTTCTCTTCCACCATAATAATGTACCGGCACCGTCACTACGGCCAAATCGGTCCTATCCCATCCATTGTTTTCCAAATTTTTCCCCGTACGATTTCTTTTTGTTTCGAAACATGAAAAAGCCGCTCACCGGCTAGAAATTCGGGTCAAGTTTCCCAGGGGACGTACTTTTTAACTTCAAGAAAACATACTTTTCAGACGGGTCAAACAAGTCGGAGCATCGTTGGGTCACGTGTATCGAGTTAAAAGGAGACTATGCTGAGAAATAAATTGCCACTTTTCCAAAATTTTCTTTTCTTTTTTTCTAGGCTAAGTATTTATTCTTAGATGTTTGTGGATAACAAGTCCTACTTGTTGATAATTTCAAAGCAATTATTGGAAAATGTCAGAACTTAGCAACCTTATACTAAAAAATATTTGGAGATTGTTCCCGGTTGTAAAATTTGGGAAACTCATTTTTCAGATCCCAAGAGACTATTTGAAACAATATATGAACATGCCAGTCGTGAAAAACATTTTCAACATGAAAATCCTATATTGGTTTAATTGGTTCGGAAAAATTGATAGGGGAATAAATAAGGAAACAGATTTGTCGTTATTAGAACTAATTGATGGAGGGTGAAAATCAAAAACTGAAACTCGATGCAACGTCTTTTTTCCCTCTTTTCTAAAGGGTACATTGGGTAAATGCAAAAGCTTTTTTGTTTTAACATATGGAATTTCTTTGAACTGTTTATCATAAATGTTTGATCCCATTTCGTTAGCAAGTCGGAATTTGGAAATCTCATTATTGTATTTTTTATGCATTTGCATTTTAGCAAAAAGATGCAATGGAAACATGGAAGCTGGTAAAGTGCATACAAGTCTGACTTTGGACATCGCGCAGCGGAGTTTCGTCAAAGAAATGTAAACCGAATTCGTGGAGGTATCAGTGGTTTCAGCGCTTTCGTAATGGAGAACTTCAGTTTGAAGAACAGTCACGATCAGGACGGCCCAAGGAAATGACAGATATGGTGATATGGTGACTTGCAAGGAGGTGATACAATCAACATCGCAGAATCTTTGGAGTGGTTCTAGGACCACAAAACCACTAAACTGAGAAGAATCCATGAACTTTGAAATGTGGTAAAGAAAGATGTTTGTGAATCGCACGAACTTTCCAAAGAAACAAAGGAGACAGAATGGACAACTGGGATAGAAAACAGCCATCTTACTCGTTACACTCATAAAGTATTTCTCCAGTATGTTTGGGAAGGCAGAAATTGAGTTAAAAAGGTTACTGAGTGGTGACTGGAGATGAAAAGTGGGACTTGTGAAATTTTGTAGTCTGTGCAGACAGAATGCAAAAGAGATGAAACACGCGCATCCACTTCAAAACAAGGCTTCCATCCACCGAAGGTCGTATTGTCTGATTGGTGGGATTCTCGAAGATTCATATATTGGGAGCTTCGGGAACGAAATGAAACATAAACTACGGATTTGTTTTGTCAGCAATTAGAACAACTTCAACAAGAAATGCTTCGTATATGTCGAACATTCGTTGAGTGTCGTGGAGTTATCTCTTACCACACCATCTTTAAATGCAAGAACGCACGAAGCTACAGTTACCCAGCGCAAATTGACAGAGATTCCTGGGATTTTTCGAACGATCTACCCTATTCTTCGGATCTAGCTCCAACAGACTATCCCTTTTTCGGCTCCTGGACAACTACCAGCAGGGAAGGAATACAACACTAAAGAGGATTTTCGTGCAGGACTAGCAAACTTTTTGGAACGCAATGACGAAGGTTTCTGCAGGGGAGATATGAGGCAAACAATTTTATATTTTATTGTTTGTTATTTATTAGGCGGCTTGAACTCACTTGGGGAAATAACATGGCGATTCGATTTTAGAAGACTAGATATGTTTTTTCATCATGCATCATCATCACATTTAGCTTGTTCAACCATATTTCTAAGTTATGGTGCAGCCTCCCTTACATATTTACTTCTCATTGCTTTCCAAGTCTGCCTGTTTTCAGCTATTCTCATCCAAGATGCGCCGCCTATTTTATAGTCTAATCGAATGTTTGGGCGTCCTCTTGCACATTTGATTGGGTACCACTGCATCATTCTTGTGGTCCATCTGCCGTCCGTCATTCTCTTTAAGTGACCGGCCCATCGCCATTTCAAGGATTTCGCTCTATTCATCACATCTGTTACTTGGGTCTTTCTCGTTTCGACGATATTCTCTTACGATCCCTTCGTGCAATGCCCAATTTGCATCTTTCCATGGCTTTTTGAGTAACGTGGAGTTTCCTTGTTATTCCTGTTATTGGCGCCCATGTTTTGCTACCGTATAGCAGGACTGGTAGCATACATTGGTCGAAAGTTTTCTTTTTCAAGTACATCTTAATTTTAGACTTGAATATAATTGAGTTCTTCATGAAAGCACTCCATGCCATCTTGATTCATCGATTGATTTCTGGTAGTAATGAACCGGATTTCCTTATTGGCTAACCAAGGTATACATATTCTACTACTATTTCTAGTGTGGTGTTGTTCAGGACATTTTGTATGTCCTTGAGTGCTTATATAATGTTTGAATATGATCTTGATTTTGCTTAGGTTCATATTCACGCGTACTTTTACACTAGCCGCGTTCTTGTAATTCCTCTTGGATGTTGGCTTTCAGGACTATATCATCTGCGAATCTCAAGTGGTTGAGGTGCTTACCATCGATGTACAATCCTTTATTCTCCCAAGGTAGTGTTCGGAAAATGTCCCCTAATGTGGCTTTAACGAGCATTGACGAAATGGTGTTCCCTGTCTTACTTTTTTTTGTATGGGAAACTCTGGAGTGTCCTCTAGTACTTTGACCTTTGCCCTGGCATTCCGCTAGATGTTAGCTAGTATTTCCACGTATTGTTTGGCAATGCCTTGTGTTATTAATACAATTATTATTGCATCAGGGTGTATTGGATCAAATGTTTTTTCGAAGGATATGAGGGCCACTGCTTGGGGTGCTCATACTCTATATCTACTCAAGACTTCCTGAAATGTCTGGATATGATCAATAGTGCTGTATACACTTCTGAAACTAGCCTGTTCCCATGGCTATTCGGCATTTAGGGCTGTTTATATTCGGTTGCTTATGAGGTTTTTAATATTTTATAGGTCTATAGTTCCTTATGTCTTCTTTGCTGCCTTTCTTGTGGGTCAGTATTATATTAGCATTATTCCATTTATCAGGTATGCACCTCGCGTTAACGCAATCTGTGTAAATTCCTGCCAGTAGCTTCCAGGTTTTTCCGCTTGCTTACTTGAGCAGTTCTGCAGTGATACCGACATTACCTGCCGCTTTATCATTTTACATGGAGTTGATAGCCGTTTCGACCTCTTCCACTAGGATATTTTGGGCATTATCGTTGATCACAGAGAAAGCGGTTGAAATTAAATTGGAAGTCGAGTTGTCTGTAGCCATATACAGGGCTCGGTAGAAGTTGGTGATTGAGTCAATCATTTCCTGTCTATCGGTGAGTCGGATGTTGTCAAAATTTAGAGCTATCACTTGTTTCTTGCCAATGTGGCGTGCTCTTTTGCCTTCTTGAGGCTTTTGTTGTTTGTATCGGCATCTTCCAGCAGTCTTTTGTTATACTTCTTAATATCTTTAGATATCATCTTTCTTACTGTTTTGTAGGTTCCTCAGTATTTAATCTTCTCGATGTTTCAGGATGCTTTCATTTGCCTATGCTTTCTGAGTAGCGCCTTGGTCTCATTTGATAGTTTACGGTATCTTTCGACTACTCGTGGTCCGCCTACTATTTCGGCATATGTCAGAATGGTTTCGGTGAGGTGGTTCGCTTCCCGGTTTTGTTAATCTATTTCTTAGTTTATTAGGACTTGGTAACTCTCTATATTACACTTGATGTTTTCAGTGTTAAAGCCGGGTTTTATAAGCTTCCAGATCGGGTTGCTTCTCTCTACTTTCAACTTCAAATGTGATGCTTGCTCTGACTAGGCGATCATCGCTACCCGCCTGAAATTTGTTGATTACTGAAACGTTTTAGACCATTCTTTAGTAAGTATGGAATTAATTTCATTTTTTGTTACCCCATTGGGTGTTACCCATGCCCATTTCCTGTTTTTGTTCTTCTTGAAGAAGGTATTTGTGATGTAAAGACCATGGTAGTGGGTGAACTGTGCTAGTCATTCTCCTCTTTCATTTCTCTGTCCCAGTCAAAATTTTCTTACCAACACTTCTTGGTCTTTCCTTTCCCCTATCCTGGCGTTGAAGTCACCCATTAGGTACTTGAAGTTGCTGGTGTTATTGTTCCACGGTTGGTTTATGTCGGTGTAGAAATCCTCAATTTCTTCTTCAGTGTGGCTAGTTGTACGTGCGAAAACTTGAATAATTTGAATAGTGTATCGCTGTGAGAGTCTGAATGTCAGGCTGGCTACTCGATCTGAGACGCTTTTTACACTGACTATTTTGTTCCGCCACTTATTGTTTATAAGGAATCCTACTCCGCTAGTTCTACCTGATTGTGTGTGCCATGATGGTATAAGAGGTCGTCCGAATCAAGTATGACTAGAGTTTCATTCTTTTTTCGGGTTTCGCTCAATCCGATGACATCCCAGTTGATTTTTGCTGCTCCTTCCTCCTAACTCGATCATTCTCGCTTGATTTGATAGTTTCCGGCAATTGTAAGTCACTTTGTTTATGGAAGTTAGATGTTTCTGGTAGTGGTTTAACATCTGCAGATTCTTGATACCCTCTGCCTTGGATGGTTCTTGGAAGCTTCCTATCCTCGGTCTACTCCGGTCTATGGAGAATGAAGTGTGTTGATTTTTAAATATTATTTTTCTTGGGGGGGGGGGGGGGGTAGGGGTTGTTCGGTTGGTGAGACGATACCTTACCACGCTCTCTCTTGTGCGGGTTGGTAGGGGAATATTTTGTCATTGGAATGTTTTGAGTTATATAAGGTTGGGTTGTTATGAATAATAGTTATTTAATACTGACGTGAAATCACCATTACGTGAAATGACTATCAAATTCTGAGGGGAGAAAATGACGTTTATTTGGACGAAAAACTCCCTAAACGTAATTTATCTATTATGCTATGATGGTTCCTTGAAAATCGAAAGTATAAGTGAGCCCACTAGCTCCATTATTGGCTTGTTGATCTTATTGCGCATTTTCTAAAAAAAAAATATAGCATAAAAAAGCTTTCACAGTGCAGCGTGTCTTAGTTCGAATTTGAGTCCAAAAGTTACCGACATTGAATTTTTTTTTTGATAGAGGTTGACTTATCGGCTACAATTCGTGATAAAAATTTTATTAGTACTGCTGCGTACACTTTCTTCTGGATGTCGACATTCTAATCGCCGAATATCTTCTGACTGGCCACAAACGATGGCAAGGTCAGGCAACTTAAGGAATCAACTACATTTGAGACCGATGGAAATGATCCCATTTGAATCATTATGACAGTTTTTCCGAAATTTATAACATCTCTCATACTATAACAGCTTACACAGCTCGACCAAATCCAGAATGATAAATGCTTAGAACTATAACGAATTGCAGTTGCAATTCCATTCAATTAAGTGAAATTTTCTTTTGTGCTTCAGCACTCCCATGTTTTCGCTAGAATACCCCCCGTCGCATAATATTATAGCGATAATATTTCCGATCTTTCAAAGTCTATTCCGGTGTCTTTTCATTTCATGGCTTGCCCCTAAGATTTCAATTCATGGCTTCAGGTGCATTGAAATATAAAACTTGAATAAAAAGTGTGGATGTATGTGGAAATTGAGAACGCCTGAACTCGTCTAAAATGTGAAAATTAACTCTTATTATTTTAATGAATTGCATTAATTTTGCTACGAATAAGTTCTCGCAGTGGAACGAAGAAATAATTGTGTTTGATGAATGGAATTTCGTCCATTGCACACCATTTTTTTTTATTTGACCCAGAAGGGTGAATTAGATATGCAAATGCTCCTAATTTTAGATCATTCTTGGACATTTGCAAGTACTGCGTGCTGACTTATCGCTAAATATATTTTTTTGCTCACTGAAATATTGACGCAATACTTTTACCATTCACTGTATTGCATAGTGATAATTAGCTATAAAACTGGAACTCATGAATAAGTATGTATCTTATATCTTTTGTGTCTTTCTGCGTGGCTTTTTATTAAAACGCGTAAATATGAAGCAAAGATGTTTAACAATGAACAGGTGTAAAATGGGTAAATACAATTTTAACTTTTTCATTGAATTGAGTACTTCGAACTCGTAATGGCCGCCATTCGATAACCGGTTGTACATACAAATTTGTCGGTATTGTGTTGAATAATTGCAGTAACAGTAGCACATGTTATCTTGTATAGGATAATGATAACTAAATGAAGTCGATCATTATTTCAAGTGATAAATATTATCAATAAATACTAAGTCGATTGTAAGCGGCTTTTCACAGGGAAATTAGTAAAGTGTCGCAAGAATAGACGTGATACTGTCGTTGGGCTTTGTGTCCCATTTAGTCATTTTCAATTAAATTTACTAACACCAAGTTTACGCTAGAGGTAACCACTACAAAAAATGGGAAAATTTGCGACACAAACCATTTGAATTTCTCAACAAAAAAAGTTTTCGTTTGATAATTTTAGGTTTGACTAAAACATTGAAAATTATTTCATTTTTTTTTTGAATGCAAGTAAATTCAATGTAATTTAAAATTTCGAAATAATTGCTGATGAATAATCATCACAACGATCAGTTACGTGTTTGACCAACTCAATTCTTGACCACTTTTCCCGATATAGCTCTTTTTTTCTTACATCTGTCTCACGTTGGGTATTTTCCCTGGGGTTGTTATCATAACCTCAACACAACAACCTTGACATAATTTCAAATAAGTGACTGCTAGCCCGGGTAGCCACATGATTTCCGTAACCAATTGGATCAAAAGTATCCGAAAAAGGTCGGTTCAACCAGAACGCACGATGTTAATTGGGAGTCACACTTTAACGTCAAGTTTTTTGCCCAACTTTTATTGACATTTCTTTGTTTCAGTCTTTGACAAATTCAACCATGGAGAGGTACACAATTGAGCAGCGCGTTAAAATTGTTAAAGCCTTTTGCGAAAAGGGGCGTTCAAATGAAAACGCATTTCTTGCACTTCATGATATTTTCGGTAAGCATAATCCACCAAATGCGTCCACGATCGGGAGAATCGTGCGAAAATTTCAGCAAACCGGGTCTGTAAAAAATGTGAAAACACATGTGTTTGGTCGCCTAGTTCGTTCTGCGGAAAACAATGCTGTTGTTTGCGATAGTGTTGCAGAAAAGCCGTCAATCTTGACTCGCCGTCGTGCCAAACAATTGAACATCTCTCGAACATCACTGATGCAAATTTTGAATAAAGATTTGAATTGACACGCTTTCAAGGTTTATTTTATTCAAGGGTTGGAGCCAACTAATCAAATCAAATCATCTTCAGTGACGAGGCACACTTTCACCTCCGCTTTCAACCCACTGGAGGAGTCCACCTCCACTTTCAATCTCCACTTTCACCTCCACTTTCAACCCACTGGAGGAGTCCATTAAACGATTCGAGAGAGTGATAAAAAGCTGCGAGCCGCTAATCGGAGAATTATCAAAAGTAAGAGTCACGAATCCCACACTACCAAGAATCAAATGCTTGCCGAAAATCCACAAAGAAGGAAATGAAATGAGAGAGATTATATCCGCCATGAATGCCCCCACTCAGAAGCTAGCAAAATGGTTAGTGGAAGAGTTTAAACAGATGAAGCAAATAGAGAGCAACTCGGTTAAAAATAGCAAGGCATTCACAGAAAAACTGCTGACATTTGGTCCACCAGCAGAAGATGAGGTGATGGTGTCTTTTGACGTGAAAGCACTTTTCCCCAGTGTACCAGTGATGGAAACACTAGGATACATCGAGGAGTGGCTGCTAAGGCAAGGCAAGCCTATGGCATGGAAGGCGAAAACAAGACAATACATTCAACTATGCAAACTGTACATGACAGAAAATTATTTCATGTTCAAAGGGAAGTTCTACAAAACTAAAGGAGGAGTCGCCATGGGAAATCCACTTTCACCATTTTTCAGTGAAATATTTATGACTCGATTGGAAGAGGGACTCAAAATGAAGGGCCAATTACCAAGATGCTGGGTAAGATATGTAGACGACATTTTCGCCTATGTCAAAGAGAATCAATTATCAGAAGTTCTTATGGATTTGAATAACGCACACAAGATGATCAGCTTCACAACCGAAGAAGAAAAGGACGTAAAATGAGCATTCCTAGACACACTAATATCAAGAACCAGTGGTAACTTAAGCTTTGAGGTTTATAGAAAGTCAACGCACACACAGAGAACGATTCCGAACTCATCAAACCACACCCAACAACTGAAAGTATCACCTTATCGAGCCATGATTAACCGGATGTTCGATCTACCACTAAGCACAGCAGCAAAGGAAAAAGAAATGCAGTACATTTTACAAACAGCAATGTTAAATGGGTTTCAACCATCCACAATAAAAAGGATTGCGGAGAAAATCAGAAGAACTCGACAAAGGAAAAAGAGATCAACATTAGTTAACCCAGACTCTGAAACAACCTATTGGAGGGCAGTCACATTCCACGCAGATATTACTAAAAAGATGGAAGCAATTACAAATATTAATTATGTCTCAGCGTCATTGAAAGTATGGACCATGAACACTTTTTGTTTCATTTACTATTAACATCGTTCATTCTGGTTGGACCACCCTTTATAAGAGGGGCATATGAATATAAATTAGCCTTTTCCTGCTGAGGGCTTAAAAAGTGGAGAAGAGGTAGGCATTGATTCGGAAGGAGTTGGCGTGGATCACCTCCAGATGACCCGAGGCCAAACCGACATCTCGACCGGTTTTCTTAGTTGTCCTAAAAATGAATAAAAAGTTCATCCTTTGGTTGGGCAACGAATCATAAAAAAATGTTTAAAGAAGGAAGGCGTTAAGCCAGCTGAAATTCGGAATCGATCCTGTGCAAAAATTGGAGAGGATACAAATTCATGGTCACGAATTGAAACTTGGTGTACCGTATTTAACGAAGGGCATGAAAAAGTGGAAAATGTAATTCGCAGACGACGCCTCAGCTCCACCATTACGTCTTAGAACGTTGCAACTGTTCATGAACTTATTGAAAGGAATAATCACGCTACTATGGTAGAAATCAGCAGTCAAAACTATCGCTGGAGGCTATCATGGATTTCAAAAAATTCCAGCGGTGATTTCATGGTGATGAAAAGGTGTGGGGTCACCACTACACGCCTGTACCGAAAAGAGCTAGTATGGAGTGGAGAAGAAAGGGACCATCAAAAAAAGATGCACGCTTGTCAGTGCTCAAAACCGCCGCCTACTATTGTGGCACCGTTGACCAGGTTTCAGCCTCATATCAGTCAAAGGAAATGTAGTCAGCTTATCTGATACTTCTTGCTTCTGAATGAAAATACAAGACCGAACCCTGCAGCCCTACCAACCCGAAAAATTGGCTGAACTGCAGTGGATGCTTGAATACCCTTCGTTCACGGTATGGTTTTCATATGTTTGGGCCTCTCAAGAACGCGCTTGAATGAGGGCGATTTTCAACAGATTGACAGTTTATGTGCAATTCTAGTATACGCATCTGAAGTCATTCTTCGAAAACAGCATGAAAAACTTACTACATGGGCAGAAAAGTCTCGTGATTTTGAATGAAAACAAGCGATTTTGGGCAAATTTATATTTATTCCTCAACATAATTGCCTTCGAGGGCCATATACCAACATTTCGATGCCCTTTCTAGAATACGAAACGATTAAGATACACGCCTCGGTTTCACGATAACTTCTTCATTCAATCTGGATCTCTTTCCCTGGAGCATCCGCTTCAGGTTTGGGAACTTATAATAGTCACTGCAAGCCTAGCCTGAAGAATACGGTGAATGAGCGACCAATTCGAATTGTATTTGGTCTAATTTGGCAATCGCTTTCAAGGACGTGTGTGACGGTGTGTTATCGTGATGGTACAAAACTTTTTTCTTCGTCATATGGGGCTGTTATTTTTTATTTTGTCATTTAGTTTATCCAATAACGCTGCATAGTAGTCTCCTATGGCTGTTATTCCCTTCTGTTGGTAACCGAGAAGATTATGCCATGCGCATCTCAGAACACGGAGGCTATAACCTTTCCGGCCGAGCGTTTGCTTTTTAGTCGCTTTGGTTGGCTGCCGTGGTTTTCCAGCTACTCTTCAGACTGCTGTTGGTCTGTGGACTAGTGTAAACGTTTAAAATAGTCCTCTTGATTATCACGTAACAACGCCAAACCGGCTGCTGAGTCATTAATGCGCTGCTGTTTTTGGTCGACTGTCAGCAAACGCGGCATCCAACGCACCGATAGCTTTTTTATCTGCCAAATATCTTGCAAAATACAATTTGCCCATTCTTTTGAGATGCCCGCGGCCTCAGATACCAGAACTTGCGCAACTTCGCTTGACAATCATTCGAGGCGATTCGATGCGACTTCCGCATTCGTAGCCTCTGTTGGTCTTCCAGAGCGAAGTGCGTCTTAGGTGCTTTTATGACCCATTTTAATTTCACTAAACCACCGATAAACTGGTGTTCTCGAAGAGGCAGTTGTGGAATGACATTTCTGCAACCATTGCAATGATTTTTAGTAGTCTCCTCCATGAAAAAACCAGGTTTGATCGAGACGCGATATACGTGTGGTTCCATTTTGTCTATGAAGGCGAAAGTATCGTCACTCAAACGACTATAGCTTTTAAACGATTCAACGATATGTCATGATATATCAAATTTCATACATAAACTAGTGACAGATGAGCCTATCGAAATGATCCATGCTCATTTTCTTGTGGTGCCACCTATTGAAAAATCCCTTGACTTTTCAGCCCATGTAATACATTTTCAATGGGAAAAATGTTTTACTAAGGAGGAGAACTATGTAGAATAAAAGTTATAGAGTGCGTTTCCCTCTTAAATGCTAAATAAATTTATTTTTTAAATTATTTTTTTTTTCACTCGCTTATATGTTAGTGTTTCTCGTAGTTTGAATGAGACCATTGTTTTGGTAGCTGTGTGGAACGTTGCGGCATCTTGTTGGATGGTTTCAATGCTTATATCATTGGCTTTTGAACACAAAAATTCATTTAACATCGTCTGGGTATGGTCACCATTTAACGTAACTGAAGCTTCTTCAGCGTTCCGGAAGACGTTTGATACTGTTAGCACGTGAATAGCGTACATCTAGTGACTTTCAATACAGCAGATTTCTATCGTACCATGTATGGCAAATTTTCATGTTGATATGAAAAGCTCGGTCAGTGTTAAACACTTAGCGATAAAAACCTGAACCAATTACCAACTGGTTTAATTCTTCACGTCTAGAATTCCAAAATTCGTCTATTCCAAGTAATAACAGAAAGGAAATTCAGACAGTGGAGATTTGGAAATATTATCTGATGCAGATAGTCTTAACAACTTCTGGAGGCCATTTAGGATATCCAAAGATTGTTTGGATCCTGAGGCATGTGTTCGTCTCTCCCGGAAAAAGGAGGCGTGTTTTAGGGAGTAAATGTCTTAATTTTAGGGAGAATGTCAGATTATTGTTAATATGTACATACCTTTTAACCGTCCTGTTGTGTCGGGCTCCATATTTAGGATTTTTTTAAGGGCACTAGCGTCAATTTTCCGTCTTCCGGCTGATCAGAAGGGCTTTCTTACGCTGCTTGCGTTGGTTATTTAGGTATGGCAGTAGGTTCTACTCATTCGAAGTTTTGGCGTGATTTTGACAACTTCTGCCGCGCTCACAAAGTGGAGGTCTCAGAAATTTCTATCGCGCTTTGGAAATCCGCGTTGATCACCTCTTCTTGATCGCAATCTGTTGACTTGGGCTCCTAGTACTTACTCTTTTATTTATCTATCCTAGTACTACTCCGGGCTACATACCGATAATTTGTCATTTACGTACGTAGTGATCTTTTCAGTGCCACGGGTAATGTTTTGGCTGACTTCCTTAAGCTATTATGACTCATTATCTGCCCTAAGCTAGATTTGGTGGTCGTGCTGAATCCTGTCGACCACGTCCTCAAGTTCGTCGATCCCGTTTTCAATGTCCATATTGGAATTCCATTGAAGAATGGTGACGTTTCTTATATTTTAAGAATATTTTCTCTTCACTTCTGTCGACAGCTTTTTCCATGGCCAGCTAGTTGTCAGATAAAGTTTTCAATCCGCAGTCAGCTAATCGATCTTATGCTGTCTGAGAATCATGTTTTCCACTTGCAATAAAGTTCCGTATAGTCTATTGCGAATGACGTTTGAATTCGACAATTCCGTTAGGCCGTACCTTCAGTTGCTTCTTGTGGGTTGTGCAATGGAAGCCTGAGCAGAAGCTATGGTTTTTTTTTGGGAGGTGATGGCTGTTTAAGCCCTGAGTAAGGGACTTCCAGACGGGCAATACTTCTGGGCTACCCACTAAACACCTCCTCTGTAAACCTGAGTTTCCAACACACTGTCAAACCAAACTAAACTGTTTGACACATTATTTCGGGCTAGGCCTAGAGGTGCCTTTAGATTCCGGGAATCTTTTCTCCAGCGGGAAAGAAGGCAGAGGAAGGAAGTGCTAGAAAAAAAATCCCTCCTTTCCCAAAGCCTCCAATTGCTTCAGTAGAGCTTTTTAAGAGTCAGAACTGAATGAGCATGTTTTGCGACGCGATTCTATTTGTCAAACGTTTTAAGCATTTCTGCGAACATAGTTGCCGGTCAGAGCTCTCCAATTTCACAAGAGCTCACCTCGCTGCTTACTCCATCATCTGCGAGAGAAGAATGTGTGACAGGCCTCATCTATCTCTCCTGCACAAAACACAGTTAGGGGACCTTGAGCTGTCGATCTTGTGTAGAAATGACCAATAACAGCCATGCCTGCTTAAGAGCTGGGTCAAATTGAAATCTGTCTCAGTTTGCACACGACAGAGCAACTGCCTTAGGTCAGGGTTCAGACGTCGAGTCCACCTTTCCCTTGTGCCTTGCTACCTGGACTGTTGCCAATCGCTTAGAGAGCTCTTCTCTGCTGTCGTCACTTCTTTTCAGGTAAATATTTCAGCGCTATTTCCCAAGGAGGATGGAGAATTTTCGAAATATGCATGCGATTCGCAGCGCTCCCCGTGTCTGAACCTGTGACAACAGATTTCACTGAAACTCCTTATAGAGAGCGCCGCCCCTCAGATCTGGCTCCTAGAGTAGGACCGACTGCACAGCGCTCATTAAGAGTCGTCTCCTTGATGTGATGGGCCCCACATGTTGGCCATTAATCGGGCGACTGCCGTTATATGCGATATATGCATTGCAGCCTTGTCCGCTTTTGCCCTGATTTGTTGCGAAAAACTCATCTTCGGGTCGATCAGAACGCCTAGGTATTTTATTGCTGATTCAACCAGCGCTTCCAAAACACTGATAGGCCTTACTCTGAGAATTCGATTCTTTATCAGGAGGACCATTTCGGTTCTTTCCGGAGCCAGCCTGAAACCGTGAGCGGTAATTTAGTCCATTACCCGCCGCATTTACCTACTTAACCTACCAATGCCACGACATCGCTCACATTGCCGATCACACGTGACTCATCTGGCAACTCAAGCCACAGCTGTTCGTCATAGTAGATGTTCCACAGGTCCGGACCATGAGTGGAGCTCAGAATGACACCTAAAGCAAGAGTCATATTTTGGCTACCTTCATTACGTTCTAAGAGCAGGCTGCGGTCCTTCAGATAGTCCCTCAGAATATGCATAAGAAATTTTAGTTCTTGAAAACGATTTTCAAGTGCTTCCAGAATATTCACCCATCTAGCGCAATTAAATGCACTTCGGACTACCCGTCATGTGGAAATGCTGTGTGCCTCCGCGCGTTGGAATGCGCTCATCAATTCTCCGATTGCATTGATGGCGGAGCAACTTTCTATGAAGCCATATTTCTGTGAAGATCGATCCCCAACACCACGAATAACGTCAGCGAGTCTTCCCCTAATATGTTTTTCGACAACTTTTCCGGCCGTGCTAGCATAAGCAGTGGGCAGTATGGGCGCAGTGACGTTTCGGGATTCCTTTTTCCCTTAGTAGTACCCCTAGTAATCAGCACAAGTGTCATTACGCTAGTAATCAACAGAAATGTCATTACCGTTCAGCACTCTGGGAACAACCCTTCGCGCAGGCATGCATTGAACGTGCTGAGACGCAGGTCAGAGCAAAAGTGAAAGGCCATCTGTAGCATCTGAGCTGGAATGCCATCCGGTCCTGGAGCCTTTCTTGTCTTCGTAGACAAGACTGCTTTCTCCAATTCCATCTTCGAGAAACATGGGTTTTCAATAAGAATTTTATCGTGAAAGGATTCGGTGGATAGGTTAAAGAGTCCATACAACTTCTGCCATCTTTTCTATGCCGGCTTCTGCCGACCTATGAGCACTGAGCTTGTGAAACACTATTTTGTAGCCCAGGTCCAATGGATTCCTGTTCACGTTGTTCAACAGGTTTTGCCAACGGCTTGCTTAGCTTCTTGTTCGTAGGGACACGGAAGGTATGCAGGCGCACGTAATGATTCTCATAGTTGAGTACACCAAATCTTTTGCCACCGGTCGTCCACGTCGGACCACAGAAAACTGATTACGAAGTCTTCGGGAGGCACCGTCATGGATCTCTATCGCTGTGTACTGGTGATCGTTGGCTGAGGAATCCTCTAGCACTATCCAATTTTAACTCTTTGTACTAGGCCCTTCGACGCGTATGTCATATCAGGTATAGTTGCAACGCAACCTCATCGATGGAGAGCAGGGGTGTGACCTATGTTTAATACGACGATTCCAGTTCATGGCTGCCATGCCCAGGATCCGTTTGTCCCAAGCGTCTTTTTGAGGCATGCCCCATTCGATTCCTCTAGCGTTGAAGTCACCTTCAACAAGCACATGACGAGCATTTCTGTACTCGAAAGTGCGGTCCCAATGCATTGAGCTTAAGTTGAAAGGAAGACAATGGGACCCAGTCACTAAAAGTTAACTTGGCCCGCGCCTGAATAGCAGGAAACTTTGAAGGAGGATAAAAATAATATCCTTTATAGACTTGTCTTCAGTTGTTTTGTTCTAGCCTTGTTCCTGCAGGTACAGGTAGCAATCGGAACCTCATCGTGCACAAGGGACAGCGGAAGCAATCTTTTGAGGACTTAATGGGTTAATTGCAAATTTCAAAATTTCCGTGGCGGAGTAATAATATGCCCCTAAAATTTTAAGTCAAACGTTTTTTGTCTTGTAAAGCACCAAGCCCTACACAAATCACAATATTTTTCTGCTTGTTATTTGTATCAAATTCACAGAAAATAGAAGCAAAATATTTTGAAAATGAACTCATAAACGCATGAACATAGAGAACATATGACAACAGTTTAGACGCGCTTTTTAATGGAATACTCTAACATGCTGAGCCTGTTGCGGTTTATTTTGGGCTGTTTGGGGGAAATTCGAAAGAAAACAATAATTTTAATAAATGCTAGCAAAAAAAATGTATTTGTTGTTAGCCACCTACTCTCTTACCTCATTAGCACATACTCAATCCATAATTAGAATTAGTTCGAATGTGTCGTCCGTTCATACCGTTCAGCCGCTTTTTCCACGCATCGTATTATCGCTGTCCTCCTATCGTTTAGGCCTCGTTAGTAGGGTCAATGAACAAATATCGAATATGTTATGACAACAAGCATACATAAGTGACTCGCGAAAGATTAGAAGAGAAAACCCCAAAGTTTAATTCAACAATTCAGATGCTTGTTGTTGCTGGTTTGACTTTGGTCCTACATACGTGGAACCCATTACATAATTTCTGCTGGGCTTATTAAAAATTCTTGTCAGGGCGATTTACCTTGGGATGGTCTTAATCTTCCGGTTAAATCTTATGCTTTGAATCTGATTCGGCGTTGCATTATTCCCAAATTTTTCGTTACTAGAATCTTAAGATGAAATGCTCCCTGTCTAGGTTCGCGTCTCCACCAGGGCTGTGGGGGCGAAAATCAGGAAGGTGGCGAATAAACCTGAGATTTACGAGTCAAATAGTCGAAATCTTCAATGGACAATTTTGAGGACATGACTTTACTCGAGGCCTAGTAGTATCCTTGATGTAAAAGATGGAGTCACACTTGTGTCATAAAACGATCAATTGAATTAAGTGTAATGCGCAAATTGTTTCTGGATCCCTTTAGTTTCTAATTGTCCTTTCAAGTTTTAAGATTTTGAATTTAAAAATATTTTCCCCGCTATCTCGTTGTAAACATGGAATCTTCAGTGTTCTGCGACATTCGTCGCCAACTTCAACATTATGATAGACACGATTGTAAAGTAGGAATTTAGTTTAATGTCTTTTGATACAATAAAAGCAGAAAAACTTGTCCAAGTTGATCGCCTTCGGTAAATAACCTAAACTTGAACCGGTCATTTCACTAATAGTGTCCAAAAGAAAACTTCGATTTCTAAATGGTGATGGGGCTTTCGATAAGAAAAGATATTCTCTCCCTTCAAGCACGTTCTATGTTAACGATCGATAGTTTCAGGTATTTGTATAGTTAGTTGAATAGTAAAAGAAACCTGTTATGCAGAGAAATTTGGAAAGAAATCGAAAAATTTACATTTTATTGAAAAGAAAATATTTCTATGAAATTTTTGATACATGACTTTATGCATGCAACGTTGAAAGAAAAGATATTTCGCATCCATGTCAAAAGTTTAACATATTGCGGGGAATTATAATAAATAATGAAGTAAATTATAAAAATTCAGACTAAGACTATGGTATGTGCATATATTAGTTTTAATTAAAGTACACATTTGCTGATTTGCATAAAATCTTGTATACAGAATACTTGCATTTACATACATCGACAGACATGTGTGATATATGCATGTTAAGAGTAAAGTAGCTTTGATTCAAATCTTCTGGAGTGACCTCTTCAATGTCTTCGGCAGATTTTCCCTCATTTAAAAAGCAGTTTAGCTATTCTAATACTCTAATAGATACATCACGTAAAAGCGAATATTTACTAAGGGTTGGCGAGATCTTAACAACGACAATATAAATATAAACGTTTTATTTCAATTAATTTGTTTGGAACTTGTATCGGGTTCGATTGTATCCTGGTCATTGTTGTATCACAAATTGCATAAATTTGAATCCCCATAGCATTCACAGTGTACGTTTCTCACGTATTTATATTTCAACGTTACGCATCTCTGGGTGTAGTTTATATTATTCAATTGTGATTACCTTATGATAAAAAACGAATGGGAATTTTGAAAAACGCAATATTTCGCTTTTTTTTAAAATTTCTTTATTATCTTTTGATCCAATTTTCCATACATGTTTTCTAGGTTACTAAAAGTATGGCAGTCAGCTCACGCAGTGAATTCTCTTTTATGGCCTCTATGGTCTCAAAATGCGTTCCCCGCAAAGGCAATTTGAATTTGGCAAATAGGAAAAAGTCACACGGGGCCATGTCTGGACTAAACGGTGCTTGGCTGAAAACATTGGTTGAATTTTTGGCCAAAAATTCCGAAATAATAAAGGGCGTAAAAGATGAGGCATTATCGTAGTGTAAAATACATGAATTGTTCTTCCACAAATGTGGCCTGCTTTGCAAATGGCTTCACGCAAACGACCCATAACGACAAAATAGTATTATTTATTTACTGTTTGGCTCTTTGGAAGGAATTCTTTGGGCACCACACTACGAATATCAAAGAAAACCGTCAGCACAACTTTGAATTGGGACCGACTTTCGCGCTGTCTCTACAGTTTTCGCCTTTTTTTCGAAGCAGCATTTAGAGCATTGTTGTTTGGTCGGCGAATCAAATTCACAAACCCATGTCTCGTTACCAGTAACGATGCGCTCGATGAATATTTGGTTGCTGTCTGCGTATGAAATTGAAACGCTGTTTAATTTCTTTCAGCTTCAATTTCTTTCAGAAATTCAGTTTTTCTGACACCAGCCGAGGAGCGACGCGTTTTATGTCCAAAACATCAGTTAAAATGTGTTCATGCTCGATCCACATGAGATGTTCAACGACACAACAATCTCTCTAATTAATACACAACGATTTCCCAATACGATTTGCTTTGCCTATTCGATTTTTTTCGGCAACAGACGTTGATGGCCGTCCAAAGAACTCATCGCACCCTAGGCTCTCGCGGCCGTTTTCAACGAATCGGCATACGACATTTCATTTTGAAGACAAAATTTTAGCCACACGTTGTTCTAATTTTTCATCCGTTATAAATGTCACCGCACAATTTTTCCACATCCTTGTATAGACGCCAAGTGAGTACTAATTGTACGATATGGGTCCAAATTTGGCAGATCACCAATAAAAGTATTGCCAACGTTTAAAAAAATTTACCGATTGGATAAACGCGACCATTCCCGTTTCCAAAATTTCCGTTCTTTTTTAATCTTAAGGTATGCATTCGCTAACATTAGCTACCGCCTCCATGTTTCGCTACTAAATCCCCACTGTCTGAATACTTGGTTATATTCACTAATTTACTTCCCTAAGAGGAACTTGTCTTGGATAACATTGTATCGACGAAAAAAGGCTGAATTCAAACAATTTTAATGTAATTTATTTAATTGATTGTAACATTGCAGTGAAACATATGAACAATATTTCATTATTTTTTTATTGCAAAATATAAATAATTTAATCAGCGGGCGCAAGTGTTCAGGAGCACCTCAAAATAAAAATTATATCAATACATAATCGCTTTTTAAGGAAATTTTTTATTTAAAATTTTTTTTTTTTAAATTTTCACGTCACTTTGAGGTGAAAACACCAATTTCCGCCTGAAAAATAGGCCTACGTGTTATTGTAAAATTCAAAATAAGGAATATTAAAAAAGATCTCCTTGGGATACCTGGTCCAGTATGTAAGGAAGTAGTCGATCATGAAATTTGGTAGACTACTATGAATTGGAGATGCAGATTTTAATTTAAACTGTTCATCGGCTTGAAAAATGACAACTGTCAGAAAATTGCTTTAACTTTTTGTATACCAGAAATTCAATATTAAATATGAAAAATTTGTTCAGAGCTAAACAGAATACCCTTTTCCTGATCCTTAAAGTACAGTAGTACCCATACCTTGACCTCTTCTTGTGTTTGTCTACGTAGAATTCTGCCATCTTTGGTGTTGTGTGCAAGTTATTGCTCCGCTCTGCTGATCCGCTGACTGTCCCATGTACGCGCCCCTTCGTGTATGCTTGGTCCGTAGTGATTTTCACATATGGCATAAGGGACAACAAAATGTAACAACCCTCATTTAAGGCACATGATTCAGGCTCTCATTAATATTTTGAGTAATACCTCCAAGACATCGTTTGAAAAGTACGTCAAGTCCTTTCCTCAAGTCCTGATAAATCAGTAGATGCGAAGCGAATGTATAGAACATTCATATGAATTAGTATACTTGCAAAGTCCCATCGACTGATTAACCCAGCATTAACCCAGCGTGCCACGCAGTTCAACGAATACCCGTATTGGAGCAACGAACTTCAAATTTGTATATCTTACTTAGTTTTGTTCCAGTTTGTTTCAATCTTGAGACGTTGTTTGACGTCTCAATTTGAATACGTTATAAACCTCCCATGGAAGCAATATTGCACAAATTCTTATCAACTTATAATTCATTTTTATAAAAACGGCAAACACCTGCATGTGCAGTTTTTCCTTATAGCTTATTATAACTTATAAATAAATTGATAATAAAAATCAAAATTATTATGAACTAATAATAAAAGGAAAGTGTTCAAATCGTTCAAATGTCTGACGTTTTTTCTAAACACTGTCGCGGATCCTTTCTGGTTTCTAACCTAAGTCAGTTGTTATCGCTCTACTTCTGGATTCGCATAATTAAACTGGGTTAATTAAAAGAATGTTTGGTAAAGTTGAATGTAATGAAATAAATAAACGAAGTGTATGCGTAACTAAGCTTTTCCTTCAATTTGACAGAACAACTGTAAGCATTTTGATCCGAAAATTCAAGTTTGTTTCATATGGCATAACAGTTCATTGTACAGCTTTTACCGTCAAAAGTTTGAGCCACCTGATTTCAAGAATAAAAGTAGCCAAAAAGACGATCCGGCCGAAATCGCGCTTGATCTCAAGCACGTGATTCCACTAATTTATTGTTATTTCCCAACTGAAAATCAAGCAAGAGCCACGATAGCTTCATAACCAAATATGCTCCCAACATTCTGAATAGGTACCAAGTACAGCAGCCAATCTTCACGGTTGAACTATTGCCTGAGAACAGTAAATCATCCAAAAGACAAATCCATCCTATTTTCGGAACGAGTTATATTCTGATCCAAAAAATATCGGAAGAGGAACCGTGCAAGAAGGACAATTATACAGTGTGTGAAATACAGATATTAGCCATACCAAAACTTACTTACAAACTCGAAAACGTTTAAAAAGGCGTTTTTAAAAGGCTTTTCGATGCGTTCCGGCCTGTGAGTTGGCATATGACGAGAAGCGGCAGGGATGCGTGTTCGAAACCAGCTTGAGCTCATGCCACCTTTCTCAATATCAATTCACTTTCGAGATATTCGACAAATTTGATCAGAACTTCCGCACCCATGAGTCTTCGCTGAGTTAGCTTAGCAAGGGTATAAATCACTTACAATGTTGTAAGTGAAAATGGAAAAATTGATCTACCAAAAACTTCTGAAATTTAAAATATGCTATCTGGCGACCCTGACTTATCAATTTCACTCGGGTTTCATATAGGTAAGCCAGAAAAGAACCATCTTCGTTCAATAGCTGAGTTAGGTAGGAGTCAGTCTAACCATGATTTCAACTGATTTCAACCTTCTTTATGGCTCACGCACCCTATATTGAAGCCACTCGCTGACAGTGTGGCGTCTTTCATCGCTAGCAATTGATTTATTGCAACATCGTGTATCCGGAGGTAGATTCTTTTACGCTCCCTGGCAAATAGGGTGACAGATTTCATCCCTGCTATTACACATATCGCTGACTCAGAAAGTTTTGTTGGAGTTGATCCTCCAGCATTGGCGATTAGTCGATTGATAGCAGAGTGATTCTTCTTTTTATGAATTCCACGAGAACTTTCCTGACCGTATCTAGCATGTATAGCAGATGAAGAGCTAGCTCCACGAATACCTATTCACGTCTGCAACTAAGTTTTGCGAACAGTGGGCCTTACTTCTGTTAGAAGATATTTCCTGGCTGACTAATATATTACGATTGTGGTGCACGTCTCATCCAGGGTGTTCGTCCGTTGAGCTTCTCGTTAGAGTTTGAGATACTCTCCTAGTTGTTCAGTGTTTTCACTTGACCGGAGGTAAACCAGAGGGTCGCCGTGTCTAGGTCTCCGTCGGGGCATAGATGAATTACAAGCAGATTTGATACCACTCATTGTAGAATTCGTCATGTTTTCTCTGGTCACTGGCGAAGAATCAAACTATGTTGTGCGTCTGAGCGGTGTTGGCGAGCTTCATGCAGTCCCTCCTCTCAGTATTCCCAACGAACGTAGAACAATGAGTGTGAGTGTAAGAGTAATGTCGTGGATCCTAAATGTTATGAACTGATGTTCACTGGGAGAAAATTCCTCTAAAACTCTCCAAGAATTCCAATGTCTATAAGAGGATGGACTCCAAGGCCAGTCTATGCAATCCAAGTGGCGAAAGGTGGGAGTTTTACCAGTGTTCATTACAACTGTTCCCACTGTTCTTGCTATTTCTAGGATTCATTTCTTTCTTCGATTTGGACGAGGCATGCCCCAAAAGCTTTAGCATCAAAGTCTCTCTCTCTTATTTTCGCTATCGAAACAAAGCGCTCTCCAAATAGTTGAGATTCTCCTGAAAAGAAATGTTATTGGTTCGTTCGGTTTTAAGTGCATACTAAATCATGTTATCCTAGACAGCAAACCCACACGAGGCCGTCTCCCCCTCCATTCTGACTTCTCAATCAAGTCAAGCCATACGATGTTATTTCGTTAGTCTTATTTGGATTACACTAAACTCAGGGAAAACTCTTTCAGGTACTCTACCACTTACTTCATGTGCGTACCGCAGCCTATGTCCCTAGTTACGTGTGTGACAATTGTTAGAAGTTTCTTTTTGTTTCTTCCCCCAAGAAAAATCTTATCATTGGTGTTTTTTGTGAGGACATACCTTTTTGACACTTTTCTGGTAGCTTTGGTGGCCACCACCTGGAATCCCCTCTTTGACTAAGACTTTTTGTTGTCATTCTTCCTCCTGCTGTCTCCATACTCTTGGATTGGAATGCTTGCAGTTTAGAATGAATTTTCAGAGCTAAAAATACTTACGATTCGTCTTGGTGTTTGGCTTGTCCTATGCCATCAGCCAGTTGCATCTGTAGCGCCCGATGCTGTCTAAGATTTACAAATCTAAGATACCGCCCCTGATGTCCATCTTTAAGTTTTTCTGGTTATTGTAGCAGGCTTTGATTTTTTTACTATGTTTCTTGCCTCTCGTTTTAAGCGTTCTTCCTCATTGTAGTCCAGTACAATGGAACTGTCCCGCGCCTCGTTTTAAGGATGGCCTTTTCTGTTTGAACCAGAATCTTGAGCACTGATGCTATCAGTAGCAATGCCAGTAGTGGCATCGCGTCATATCATGTTTTGAATATCATCGATGGTTTCCCTCACAATATATTTCCCAGACATTTTTTGCTCGAACTTTCCTCATATCTTACAGGGAACTTCGCATTCGCTCCAGTCAAATGTCCCCAGTATAATTTCGTTTTGATTCGCCTGTTTGTCATGTGAGTGTGGTTGTTTATCTGTTGCTATTGGTTTTGTTGTGGTTAATGTTTTTTACACGGCATAATTGTTAAGGGTCTCTCCTCGGAGTCACTACCTCCACTCGGGTTTTTAGTCGAGTTTAAGGTCCAATGGGTGTTTATGCAAAGGAAGAGGACCACGCGAGGATTGGCACCAGCCTTTATGGGACAGCTACTCAGAACCAAGCCAGCGCTAATCGGGAGTTTGGCCGAACTGGACCTTCACCACTAGTTCAATAGAGCGAGCATATAGGCTACACCAAGTAACCTTGCGGTAGGTTAGCCTACCCCAACCCCTACCAAGATTTTACCGCGGTCGCACGAATTAAATAAACATGTCCAAAAATAAATCAACCACTTTGTAAACACTCTTCATTTGAGCATACAAACGTCCTGCATCCTAGCATATGTACGGTTCACTTAAGACTCTGCGTTGAAGTCGGACGTGGCTTTTTCTAAGTTTTCGTCATCCTATCTTATCTACCATCGGTGTGCATTTTAGAGCTTTTGCAAAAGTAGTAATGCCCCCTAGTTGGTGCCATCCTCAGCTATTAGTTAACGTTTTATTACTCCTTTCTAATCGAAGCAAAATTTAATTTTTATATGACAAGAGCTATGTTCTCATATTGGTATCATTCTTAGCTCTTATGTTTGTGTATATACATCGACTCACGCGAGACATATCCAGCCGGTACCCTGGTACAAATATCGTGCCAGCCCAATTGCGCCAATTGGAATGAGTTGGTCGGTTAATTGTCAGTAAGGAAAGCCAAGAGGGGTAAAACTTACGGCTGAAGTTCGGGTTGCTGTTAGTCGAGCATTTCGGTCACCAATTTTGAGTGCAATGCATTGGAGATAGCTCGCCGAGGAGTCCTCCAATGCCCTCCATTTGTATATCATTGGCACTAGGAATTCCAAAAAAGGTATTGGGTATGGGAATATGTTTCCGCCGTCCGTAGACAGATGTCCTTACAGATACTATTTTAGTGTACTGTACTTGGAATCGAAAGTTGTGTGCGTAGGCTCACGAACGCAGTAGTCGTCATTAGTCCAAAGTGTGAACACCGTTTTTTTCCTGTGCTGAAAATGTCAACGATAAAGATTGTAAAGGGGCACCGAAAAAGTTAGAAAGTTAGTTAGCACTGTCGGTAAGCGCTTGGACGCCATGGAAATGATCCAAAAAGTTGGAACTTGGGGGCCGCATCAACTGAGAGCGAGGGGTATTGAACGGCGTTTGGCGACGTGCGAGACGCTCCTTCAACGAATGAATAGACATGACAAGCTGATTTTTCTGCATGACAATGCAAGGCCACACGTAGCAGAACCGGTCAAAAAATACTTGGAAGGCTTGAATTGGGAAATCTTGCCCGTACCACCGTTTTCCCCAGACATTGCTCCTGCGAATTTCGATATGTTCCAATCCAAGCAATCGACTTTCACTGGAGAACGATTTACTTCTTATAAAGGCATCTAAAAATGGCTCGATGACTGGATTGAATTGAAGGATGGAAATTTTTTTAGCAGAGGAATCCGTCTACTACCAGGAAGACGGGAGATGGTCATAGCTTCAAATGGCCCATACTTTGATTGACGTGTCTGTATTCTTTAATGTTGAAATTACCTAAAAACTTTGTCGAAATAACGGCGGAGACTTACTTCCATATCCAATAGTAGTAGTGGAAGTAGTAGAAGTAGTAGTAGCAGTAGTAGTAATAATGAGAGCAGTAATATAAGTAGTAAAAGTAGTCGTAGTAGTAGTTGTAATGGTTGAAATAGAACAGGAATAGTAGTAATAGAAATAATGGGAGTATTAGTAATATATGTGGTATAGTCGGAATAATATTTACATATTATCTGTACGAGCCGTAGGAGGATTCATAGTAATAGTACGAATAGCAGGAATGGTATTAGTCGTAGTAGTGGATTTTGTTATGATAGTTTCAGAACTAGTATGACTTATAATATAAATAAGCATAATAGAGTTACGAAATTTAGAGGATATCTCAACGAAAAATTTCAGTATAAACAAACCCACATACTTAGTAAATATCTAAAATAACTCCATTTTGTCTGCGAATAGTAATTGAGACAAATAAACACAACATAAATTATAATAATTTATTACAATCGTTCGTATTTATAGATCCAATAACTTCGTGATCAACAAATGTGATACACGACCTATGTATGTCATTTACTCGTATGTCCCAACTATCCTCTGCGAAAATAACACGCAAATCTTACAACTTAATATGCAGAAACTGATTCTTGTTTTTGAAAAAGTAGTAGACGCGTAATCGTTCAGTTTTCTCTTACCAGTTTGGATTTTCTTCTGGCGACTTGTCGGGCATACAATCAGATAACAACAATTAATTTCGATGCGTAATAAAGAAAATATCGAAACAACGCCTACCGTTTGCTCATCACACATAGCGCACATATCGCAATGCATTCTCTTCGCTTATTTAGTACATATAAGTATGCAATTTGCCATTTTCCATTGGAATGCAAATGGCATACAATGCTGAAAGAAATCATTGCTACTAACTTGCAGTGTTTCAAAGCCAATAGTTTTAAATATTCCATGTCATTGCGACTTACTGTCAGTTAAACGCTTAATTTTATTTTTCTTTTATTCGCCAATGCTCCTTTTGTTGGTAATCTTAATTTAGAATTCAACGATTCGACCGACATTATGCTTATTTTTATTTTAAATTAGTGACTAAGGTCACTGCGTAATGAAATCGAATGAAATATTAATTTTAACATCTTTTACGGACGCGGAAATGTCGAGTAATTTTGTTAACGGACCGTGCGATTTGCATATGCATTTTGGTGTTGTAATTATAGCCTGCAGACCGATTTGGAACACTGTGCTGATTAATGGTTTGGAACAGAGGTCATCAAGCCAACAAGGAAGAATGGTCAGTAACTAACGAAAACTCAGAGATGCAAGACTACCGTCACCACGGAGGAATGGATCGCTTCAAGGAATAAAAAGGAACTTTTACACATACGGCCTCATACGTTCTTTATCCTCGAGAAATTTTGACACTGAGTGAGTCCCACTCTCTAATGGAGTCTTTCTTTTCAATTTTCGCAGCATTGCTGTGTCGAGGCCGCTTGGCTAAATTCATATGCAAATGAATTTAGTTCAATTTTATAATCTTCGATTTATCGTTACGAGCGGTTGTGTCGTTTATCGTCCGAAATCGATTAAAATTCAAGGCATAAGCTCGAAATTTATTATTCCTTTCGTCTTGCGTACAGTTTTAGTGTTGAACCAAGACAACGGCAATCTTAGATGGCATGCAGCATATCCGCATAACTTTGTTCTTGTTTACGTTTACACTCTTTTCACCCAGGTATCCATCTAGCCACCGTCCCACCCCACTCTATTAGCATTTCCATTCTTGAGTGTTGTCTCTGCTTTACAGCGTATATCGTATAAATTTGGTGGAAACAACAAAACAATCTAAGTATAATGTTTACACTGTAATTGTATTTTACATAAGTTTTTATAGTTTTTTTAGAGGCCATGAAAGTGCTTGCCCGGATCATGACGATAAAAAATTCTAATCTAATAATTTTATTTGACTGCTTGCAACCTAACAAACGCATTGGTATTGGCTGAGCTATGGGTAAACTATAGGTAAGGACGAGTGGCTCTACAGTGTGGAACTCAGATCTACGAGCAGGAACTTACTGTTTCGATCCGTAAATGCATCGTTTCAAAGTTACTCGGCTTGATTGGCTTGGTGAAGAATTCAACATTGATCCTTTTGAATATTCCTTTCAAAGATCTTACTTTTGTTTTCCGCTCAAGAATCTTATCTCACTTAAAAAAAGCACAAATACCCTAGAAATCCAGATACCAGTTTAAGAGGCATGCAGAACTATGGTTAATTGTTGATCAGTAATATCAGTCAACCTATAAAGGTTTATTGTACCCTCGTTTCCGACGTACCTGGAGCGCCTCAAGCAGATCGAGCTTTCAAAAAAGTCTATTATCTGCTTTTTCTGCAGGCGTCCAAATTCCTTTTAGCCAAAGGAGAAGCTTCTGTGATTGTCTTTTCTCCTGCGGAACACTGCGTCGTAGTCCGTTGGCAAATGCACAGGTTGATTGCAGCATCTGTACTCACCATTCGTTTCAAGTACACTTATTGAGTGATTCTCCAAGCAAGTAATGACCCATGAGGTGCACAGTAAGGACCCTTAGTATTCTTTGGAAATTTCTTCTTGTCATAAACGTTGAAAAAAACATTTTTAATAGCTTTAATCTCTACAAAAAATCAACGTGAGCAAAGAAAAGGCTTATTTTTAATTTTATGATCCTTTCATTCTACTCGAAACCAATTATCGACTGTAATCGTTCGGTCTTCTTCAACGATTTAATTAGTTTTGCTGACAATTTCAGCTGATATAGTAACACGTCTAAAGATACTTATTCATGCAATAAAATGTTATTTCCAATGTAAATTACTGAACATACAAAAAATTACAAAAGGTGTTATTATTTTCTCAAAAATATTTGAAAAAAAATATTACTTAATCAGTTTTAATGACCATGGCCTAGAGTTTCATTCATCCTGTTTCAATAGCTTTTTCTTTTCTACGCAAAATTGAACATGACGAGACGGGAGCCAGAGACGTGAGCCCTTTACGCCAATATAAAAAGGGAAAAATCACCGGAAAAATGAAAACATTAAGGAGGCGGTAACGATCAACGAACTGAAGAAGAAGCACAGGGGATTCCCGTACTAGTTTTAACAAGTCCAGTGTCATTTTCGATGAATATGAGATGATTTCACTCAATATGGGATTAAACTACGCCATATAATCTTCCGAAATTCCTATAAAAGACTTAATCGAGGGAACAGAAACAGGGATATTTAGACTAAACGCTACTAAAAAATGATAGAAAGGGATGCAAAAGTCCTTTACTTCATCAAGTAGACAGAGACAAAACAATAGTAGTGATGGACAAGAGTAAGTATGATGACCCAGTAATGCAAAAGCTAAGCAGTGGAAAGTACTTGAAGCTACGTCAGAGCGCATTGGAGGAATCCATACAAAGATTCGACAGAACCATAAAAACTTGTGACTTATTGATTGGGGCGTTAACAAAGGAGAGAGACAGCAACTCTACACTGCCAAGGATAAAGTGACTACCAAAAATAAATAAAAAAGGAAACGATATGCGTGAGTTCATATCAGCCATGAATGCACCTACCCAAAAACAGGCGAGGAGACTTGTGAACGAGTTCAAGGCATGGCTGTAGCGAGAGTCGAATTTGAGGTAGGGCAGCATTGGTTACAGGTAGGGTGGAAGTAAAAAATTTATCATAATTCTTCTGCCCTCGAAGCATGGGCTCGTAAATCAATCACCATGTATATAACTAACCTCTACGTCAGTTATGCACATTCAATAGCTATTCGTAAAAAAATAATTTCTGTGACAGAGCATGAGCATGGAACTAAGAACTATTAAATCCTCAATGATGAAAAACAAGCGAAGAAAGTGGTCGAACTTCCAGATTTGGATGTAGATATCCACGTCTGAGTGAGAGTGAGGTAATAATTAATTGTTGGGTGGAATGATACGAGTAAATAAATCTGACCAAAACTACCATTTAGATCATATTTCTATATTTCTACCGAAATTTTTCAGCAGAACCATTTTATCTACATCCAACTCATTGATTTGATCATTGTTGTCTGAAAGCCTTCTTTGTATTTCAGCAATTAGCAATTCAGTTTCGAAATACTGAGACTTAAATGGCTCGTCGTTCTCTTCTATATTTTGTCTGGCGGAGAAAGAGGAGGAACAGAAATAGTCATCCATCCGATTTGGTTTTTTTACTTGCCTTTCGTAGGTCTGTGTCCTATTTTCAGAATCCTCGCAGTTGTCACTTGATTATACATTTTATTTGATCTTAATTTTAATTTTGACACACTTTATGATTGTTATGGAGTCCAGCGCTTCGAGCTTGCAAAGCTGTGTTTACAGGTTGTAGCGTGGCTAAGGTTGTTTTGGCCACTGCCATGGCCTTTCGGAATTCCAGGTCAAGCATGACTTTTTTCATACCGATACTCTTGGCGATGTCATCACGATTGAATCTGCCATTTTTAATTTCGTTCAAAGTCTGCAAAATCGTTGAATAATTATCGTACACAACTTTTGTAACTGCCAAATGTCCAGACCAGCGTTGTTCGAGGAGTCGGCCAATCCTTTTTCCACCATTTTTTCCATGGCAGCTATTTTGCCATGATGAAAGAATTCATGTTGGTCAAAAAATTCATTGGGCAAAAAATAAACGAATGAAAGTCATTTCTGGATTAGTCCTGATGATTTTCTTGAGAGCCTGGATTGATGGAAAACATTATCACTTGCAATTAAACCTGGATATTCCAGTGCGATGTTGAAACTAAGCGGAAATCTATGCCCTGAGTAACTACTTCATTACCAAGAATGATATAAGCAAGGATGTGCTTTTGATAAGGCCATGTTAGTCGTTTTTTTCGGTATCGTGATGATTGGGTGGAATCCAGAAGATCAAACAGTAAACTAAACTAAACTAAAGTTTTGGCAAAACTATCCTGCCGAGTTTGAAAGAAACGGCCAGAGTTATAGAAATACAAGTCCTGCCCTTAACGTGCCTGCCGTTAACGTGCGGTCTGTAAAGCTTTGTTCAGCCGCTAAAGGAATTTCAGTGCTCGAACACGCACCAAACTCTCCTGATTTATCACCTTGTGACTTTTTCTTGTCTCCGCAACCAAGTCTGCCTTAAAAGGATCTCGGTTCGACGTGAAGTGAGTAGCGGCGGAGCTCCTAAATGCTCTCAAAAAAAAAAAGACTTCCAGCTTTTTTCCAGCTTCCGCACTTCCAGGCGAGGCGAGGGGAGTAAAATGAAAGGAAGCATTCGATTGTAGAATAATTTTTACACTAAACCTATTTTTCATATGCAGTCTCGTTATTTAACAGCCAGAACTCGTAATGTTCATAGTGGAGGAACAGAGACGGGAAAACTATCTTTTCAAGTCACGTTCATTAAGAAGGCACAAACAAACCTTACGTTAAAAGTGTACCGAGAGGTAACTCACATGCAGAAAACAATTCTAAGCAAATCAATCTATTCACAACAACTAACGGTTTCTCCATACAGAGACATGATTCATCGAATGCTCGATTTACACAATGCTCAATATACTCAAAAATAAAGCTAGCGCACTTGCAGCATCTAGAGGTCGCTGTGAGTTTAGACAATGCATACCGTAAAAACCAGCCAGAAATGTTCTCAAAATACTCGCTTTGATTCATCCAATATTGTTTTCTTTCGAAATTAGTGAGCGTTCTACTCGACGCGTAGCAATAGGATGGAACATTGCGAAAATGGATATTGACGCGTTTGCCGCAGTTCTAATGAACGGTGAAACTATAATTGGGACGAGAGAAGTCTCAGCTGAAAACAATGTGAACTCTAAGTCAAGTCTGCGTGCGACTGTTCTATGCCTAGCTGACGGCCTCGACACGATAAGCCTGCTGAGTACTGGTGGTCAGCAGAAATCGCTGAAAAACGAAGAGGGGTCGAGACGAGTCCCATTCGCTAACGCTGGCATACATATCGGCTAGAAAACTCTTCCGTAGGTTGATTGATGAGAGCAAGGCTCAAGCTCGTTGAGGAAATCAACAGGGACGCTTGGGGCCTGGGTTACCAGCTGGTCATGCAGAAACTAGGAGCCAGACGGAGGCCCTGTGTGCTTGAAGCGAAAAAAATGGACGAGGTTGTTCGAGTGCTTTGACGGAGTTCGAACTAACGGAGAAAGTCTTACAGAATGCCCATTTTTTAGTGCCATATATTTGGATGGGGTGGTGAAACTATTAAAAACGAAAAAGACCACGGCGCCAGACGATATATCAGGGGAAGTGGGGCAGCTTACACACCTACTTTGCCCTGACATGTTGCGCAGTACATTCAACGTCTGCCTGCAGCAGGGCGTTTTTCCAAATTGCTGGAAAGGGGCGAGGCTCGTGCTGATCACCAAGAGAGAGGGGACTCGGAGCTACCATATTCTAATAAGCCCCTCTGTATGTTGAACGCCGCTGGGATAGTGCTCGAGAGGCTTATCAGAAAGAAAGATGGTGAGGCCACCCGAGGTGGTGGGGATCTATCTTCTTAGCAGTACGGCTTCAGGGCTGGCCGATACACGATCGGTGCACTAGCAGAGGTGCTGAATGCGGTTCAGCGAGCAGAGGCCCACAATCACCACTCGAGGTGACTAGCAGTGTGCATAACATATGATGTTAGGAATGCTTTTTATTCTGCTAGATGGGCATGCTCGTTGTTCTGGAACACTTCAGGGTGCCGAAGTTTCTGACGCGAATATCGAAGTACTACCTCAAAGACCGCAAGCTCGTCTATGACACATTGGGGGGTTGGCGAAGAAAGGAATTGAAATCAGGGGTGGCGCACGATTCCACGTCCCCTGTAAGGCGGGCAGTCCAGCGGCCATTAGAGTCGCCTTCCCAGCACTGTTGCCACTGGAATATTGTGCGCTGCTTCTCCTCTCGGTTGACAGCATATCTTGAGCCCTCCACTTTTCGGTCATAAATTCTCCATCGCTCTCTCACCGCCAACTCAGAGACAGTGTGGCACCCGCAATGCTCCTCGTCTCTATACCTGCGCCAAGCGACCAGAGGCCAGGACCTATGAAATGTCTCGTACGACGAGCTTTTGAGGTTGTAGTTACTGTAAGAGTTGCATTTGATTGGCTACACAGATGACAGTAGTAGTTCCCGGACGTACTGTCGAACAGACACAGTCAGAATCAATTACTTACCTTGGTTTGATGATTACCTCGAAGATGAGCTGCTTCGAGCAGGTTCGAGCATCATCGTATAAAGCTACTGCGGGATTGTTAGCTCTCGGTCGCCTTATGACCAACACGGGGGGACCAACCTCAAGTACGAGACGGTTACTTAGGAATGCAATGGAGTCAATGCTCTTATAGTGTTCCGAAGTCTGGACTGACTGACTGAGTCGTGCCGAAGTCATCTCGCACAGGTACAGAGGCAAGGAGCTCTGCGGATTGCAGTTCCGCACTGTCTCTGAACTAGTAGTGCTGGTTATCTCGAGAGCAGTCCTTATCATGCTACTTGCGGAAGTACGGAAACGAATGTACTCACGTAGGGAGTCGGCGAGAGAAGTCGTCAGCCGAGAGGAAAAGAGAAGGGGCCTAGCTTTGTAGTAACAATCATGGGTAAAAAACTCACGAAGCTGGTGGACCGCAAGGCTCATCAGTGACTTGAAACCGTGGTTTTACGGAACGCATTTTGCGACTTTTTATTTTCTGAAGCAACAACTCAGTGGGAACGGATATTTTCAGTCTTACCTGTGTAAGATGGGAAAGTCATCATCCCCAGCCTGATTGTTCTGTCCGCCGATGACAGATGACGCCTGCCACACGTTCTTTGCAATCGAAAGATAGACAAAACTCCGTTAGCATCTTTCCGAGAAAATAGGCGAAAAGAAAACGTAACGGGGAAGATGATGAAGTCAAACGACAATTGAAACTGCGTGTCGCCTTACGTACGGACGGTTCTTCTAAAGAAGAAGGGCATCATTTATGGCTTGGCGGTGCAGAAGAAAGGAGGATCTTTCTGACGGCAATCTTCTTCCTTCCCATCTATCCGTGCTGAAAGAGGGATTTTCCTTCACTAGAAGGCGCTGCTAGGCGATTATTAATGAGGCTAAAACCGAATTAATGTAGCAAACAGTTCCAGGCTAGGTTCTCAGTGTGACAGGGAAGATGTTTAGTCGGTAGTTCGGCTTCGACTGGGAGTTTGACACTCAGGGCGTAAATAGCCTTCATCTCCCAACCATAAAAAAATCCCTCTTATAACTCAGCATTTCACAAACTTTACTGTACAAGCTGAACACCGTCGTCATGGGACTTGATGGTACATATTTTAATCGGGGAACCTTCTCAGTGCTAGCTTGGTATCTGCGCCCGATTTGTTTATTATCCTTTCCTTGATTCTTGACCTTACATACATCCGTCCTGTTTTTATCATTAAAAAAAATAGGAATTTGTTTGAGATTGTCTCATAGGCTGCTGTTGAGCATGTCTTTATGGCACTGGTAATACAGAGGCATGCCAAACGCCAAATTCGTTCGATTAAAAGCTTTGTTTTGCTTTCTTGGATTTTTCTTGGTCATCGCTCCATATAAGAAGATTGGTCTCAACATCATGGTTTACATTCATTGTACGATTCCCGATTTGCCTTAGGACTTGCTTGTCACGTTTCTGCACACCAGCAGAGATTTGATAGCCTTTGCAGACACTGCCTGAATAGGACACCAACAGAAACTGCCAAATATTTCGGCTCCACGTGTGCCTGCTGTCCATCAGTATTCTGATATACTTTATTCCATTTTTATTCTCAATCTCTATCTCATTTAGTTAGTCGATTCATATTTTGTCTTGTTACCTTATAGTGTGATTTTATAAGGGTTAAGACTAAGCTTATCTTCCTTTTATACACGAATATTACATGAATACATGAATATTATATCACAGAGTGTCCCTTCGTATTTCCCCCTTAAAACTGCGATATCTTCCGCATACAAGTAACTAACTACAAACAGTACTAACTTCTAACAGTCTGACTTAGAATTCATCTGTCAAATTAGTCCGTAATATGTGTGAAAAAAGACGTTTTTCTGGACAAACACGATTCGTGCGTATGGGGATTCCCCTTTACATTGGACAGTCCAACCCATAAGAGATCGAGCAAACCAAAAAATAAGAGCAAGGTTTACAGTTCTTTTCACTAGCGCCCTCTCAACTGCATCGAAGGATTCTTTTATTTTACGAGTTGATTCGTAGGAGGTGGCATCTGTTAATTTTCTAGCTCTGCATGCTTAGTGATTGCATGTAGCGACTGTTTTGTAGAATGAATTCTCCTTCATCGTTTTAAAAACAAACGATGTTAAACTTATGGGTCGGCACTCCTTTGGATTTATTATTCCTACCACTGTTGATATAATTACTGCTTTCGTCTACCTTCATGGCTTCGGTATACTTCCCAATGCCCGACCACTTCCCAAAAGTCGTATAAAAAGAGAGCTTGAAAAGCTAAAGAAGAGCTAAAAAGGAATGAGCTCGGTATACCCCATCTATGTTTGCAGCCTACGTAATACATTTCCCCTTAAAGTCTTTCTGAAACTATCTCATCAAGCCCTTTATTAAATAAAATGCTTCCCGGGAAATGGGTTTTCATGAGATGTACATAGATTGCGTACCTTTGCGTACTGCTTTCTTGGCCTTGTTTACTTCACCCACAGTATTACCCAAATTCAAGACTGATTTTGGGAGTCCTTTTTGATAAATACATGTCAAAGATTTTCCCATAGCCTGTTGGTGTACAATGCTTAGTTGCTCGATCCGATGTGGAGATTTGATCGCATAAGGGCTATCTTTTAACCAAGGAGCCCGGAGTTATACTAATGACAGTAATGCCTAGTACTTTATTACTCCTATGTTTTCATGTGAAAAACGTAGATGTGCTCCATATGATGTGGATAGTCATATTTGTTGTCATGATAACCTCGTAAAGTTCAATACTATTAGGTTCGTATGGGTGCTGCCCATAGCTTAATATGGGCACTGGCGTAGGAGGAGCAGCTATGATCTACCTTGGGAGTGACATGTTATGAAAGACATGTCACTCACTCACTCATTCCTTCGAAAACTTCAGCAAAAAAAAACCTGCAATTTACAATGAAGGCCAGCACAATGCGGCAAAAGGCAACAAGAACAAGGAGCAGCCACCAATATGCAATGAAGCCTATATGAAGATCAATATATAAAGAAACAGTTGATGAAATGTAGATGAAGAAATTTTTCACTTTTCAGACTTTTTCACTAGCGCCACACAGTTAGGAGGGTGTCTGTGAATCTTGCTTTTATTTTCTGGTTGGCTCGATCCCTTATGGGGTGGACAAGATGAGAAGAAACTTAAAATCACCCCAACAATGAACAATGAACAAAAAAATTTTGGACAACATTGACATACATGGGAAATTAAACAAACAAATTAGCGAGTTTTTTTCAACAGGATCAATTTTTTCCTAACTAATGTTCAGAGATGCCTCAATCTCACGGTGTAACACATGATGATCTTACGTTATCAATTTCGCGGCGGGATCAATGTTTTCTACCAAAATGAATGATTCTGGATGCCCTACATGAAACTTATCGGTAAGGGAGAGGCAGCCACAATTAAATTCGTATTATCAGTTTTTACAGTGCTTAAGGATGGAGCTTCTTCAACCAAAGTCAATGCAAGTAGATTGATGCAAACTTACTTTAATAATCCAGTCGATCATCATAGTACATCATGGCAGGAAAATGTTCAAGATTCAACTCAATTTTTTCGGCTAGATGAATTCTTCACGTTCTTCACGTTCTTTGTTCAAAACAAAACAAATATTGCTGATACGTCAAAACGGCCTGAGTATATATACGAGGTCTGACAAAACGGGATCACGAACTATCAATTTCTGAGGGCTGCATATGGCATGTCCCTTATTCGTGTCGACAAGTTCAGCCATTTCGAATCTCCAATAAATTTTTGACAGCTGTCTTGCTTGGACATGACTTGTTACCGAATTCGAAGTGGCCCATGAAAAGCATCAAGACGGCATCGCATTTTTTGTGATCTGAACAAGATCACAAAAAATGATTTGGTGAAGTCCTTCGAGAATTGGGAAAAACGTTGGTACAGGTATATAAAATCTGATGGCGAGTCCTTTGAACTAAAAGTAATTAATTTTTGAAAAAAACATGAATTCCCTTGTACTTTTTGTGCAGACCTCCTATGTTAAAAATACATCCAACTTTTGCGAATATGACAATGGTTTGCTTTCGTTAACATTAGTATTGTCACAGGCTAGAAATTTAAATAGCAACTCTCGTAATATATATGGGAACGCTTCACGCGGAAAAAGCTGTTTATAAGTAAGCTTAATAATATGAAAATTCTAAACTTCGTAAAAAATCATACAGCTAAAGATGTTTCATTTTGTAGAACGGTATTATTTTGTGATGAAAGTAAAACATAATTCGATTAGAGGATTGATTTAGTCAAAGAGAGTAGTCAAAAAACAAAAAAATAATGAAAACAATAAAAATACAGTAGGGCCTCGTTGATCCGGACCTGCTTGTTCGGTGATCACTGTAATCCGGCCGGGCAGTAAGATTCGCGGGGGGCGAGGTCGGCGTGTGTAGGTGCGGGTTGTGGGCTAACCCATCGTCACGTCTGTCTTTTGTTTATCGTTTTCCGTCACAGTGTCAATTTAGCGCGCTCGCTCTCATCATGGCGTCGCCACGTCAATACATAGCGTTAACATTAAAAGACAAATTGCGGATTATAGAAATGTTAGATAAAGGTGACAGCTATCCTATCATTGCTCGGAAGTTTGATATAGGCAGGTCAACTGTAGGTGACAAAAAGAAAAACAAAGACAAAATCTTGAAGATTGTTAGTCTAACAGAACGTTGTCCCGTCGTACGAAAAACATTGAAGAAATCAGAAAATCCCGTTTTAGAGGATGCTTTTTTGGGATTAAAACACTAGTATAAGTTGAATCCCTTTACTTTAAATAAACTTATGGTTATGGCTTCTGGCGATGCCGGGATAAGAAGATGATGATATGAATAAAATATTCCCGTCATAAGCCTTCGTGAGAAGCGAGAAGAACGGCTTAAGGAAATTTTAGTAAGTTTGCCGTGTTTTTGGTTGGCAAGTGAAGACTTGTCGCGGCATTAACTTTTGTTTCCGACGCGAAAAATGCGTCGGGACGTTTCGAGTTGCCACAGTCACTCCCTCCCCAATGACCTTCGCACGTGTTGAAGGGAGTGAAAATGTAACTCTCTTGTTGACGGTAGTAGGTGTTTGGTGCTGATGTTCCGGACTGCTGCGCTCTGGTTGAACAACTTGAGAGGACGGCGGAGGTGCAATCGACTGTGGGGGCGATTGGCAAAACTGAAGCGATTGAGGCTGTTGTGGGGGCAACTGGATCTCGGATTGTTCCAGATGAGCCGGTTTGAGATGACCGGTGGAGAGAGTTTTGGCGACACCGTTTACGTCTACGACATAGGTACGGTCGCTAACCCTTTCGATGACTCGGTGTGGTCCGGAGTAAGGCTGGTCGAGCGGCTTTTTGATGGAGTCGATGCGGCGGAAAACATACTCGCAGGTAGCCATGTCCTTGAAGACAAAAGGACGGTGTGTGATGTGTCTGGCAGCAGGGGCGGATGGCTTTAAACACCCGGCGGAGGTCTGTCACGAAATCCTGAGGGCTGCTGGAAATTGAGGAACGAAAAATTCGCCTGGGATCCGTAGTGACGTGACGAAAACCATCTCGGCAGGGGAGGCTTGAAGGTCCTCCTTAAACGTTGTGCGCAAGCCTAACAAAATGGCCGGAAGTGCTTGCGGCCACGGTGTCCCGGGAACGCATTTTAAGGCAGCCTTGAGTGTGCGGTGCATACGTTCCACAATACCATTGGCCTGTGGGTGGTACGGTGTGGTGTGCACGCGGTTGGTCCCCAAGAGGTGGCAGAGTTGACTTAAAAGGGCAGCTTCAAATTGGCGCCCTTGGTCTGAGGTGATCTCCTTAGGTGTACCGAATATGCTGATCCAATGGTCGAACAATGCTCTGGCAATGGTACTTGCCTTAATGTCGCGCACTGGTATGGCTTGAGGCCAGCGCGTGTAGCGATCGATGATGGTGAGACAGTTTTCGAACCCCTCACATTCGGGAAGCTTAATGAGGTCTACGTGGATGTGGTCGAAACGCCCATCCGGCATATTGAAACTGCCCAACTCGGCTCGGTTGTGGCGATGCACCTTCAAGAGCTGGCACGGTACACATTGCTTGGCCCACCGCAATACGTCCTTCCGAAGGCTTGGCCAAAAGAACTTAAGCGCTATGCGCTTTGCGGTGGCACGGCCACTGGGGTGTGAAAGATGGTGGACTGTGTCGAAGGCTTGTCGGCGGAGCGTGACTGGCAAGTATGGCTTGAGAGCTCCGTTGAATTCAACATAGTGTACGGGATTGTCGTCCAATTCCAATTGATGCAGCTTGAGTCGAGGGCTCAATAAGAGGTGCGGTAGTTGGTCATCAACAGCTTGGGCTTCACTGATAGCTCGGGTGGTGATCGTCGCGGGTATTTCAACCGTTTCTACGCGTGAAAGTGCGTCCGCAACGATGTTGTTGTCACCTGGTGTAAACTTCAACTGAGTATCGAATTGGCCTATGAAGTCTAGCTGTCTGCTTTGGCGGGGCGAGGCTTTGTCCGATCGTTGCGCCAGGGCAAAAGTGAGCGGCCGATGGTCAGTGTAGGTGACAAAGTGCCTTCCCTCCAGGATGCGTTGAAAGAATTTGATGGAAGCAAAAATTGCCAGGAGCTCGCTACGTTGAGTAGCGCTGCTCGGTTTCGGAGAGCTTCTTCGAGAAAAACCCCAGCGGTATCCAAGTTCCGTCATTCTGCTGCTGGTCCAAAGCTGCGCTAATGGCGGCATTGGATGCGTCAGTGCGGAGAGCCAAAGGATGTGAAGTCGAGAGAAAAGCTGACGTAGCTGCTGCGGTGATGCCTTGTTTGCAGCGTTCGAAAGTGGCTTCGGAGGCGGGTGTCCAAGTAACTGGCGCTTTCTTGGTGTTGCAACCTTTCAGCATTTCTGAAAGCGGCGCTTGTAGCTCGGCCGCATGTGGTATGCAGCGGCGATAGAAATTAAGCATCCCAAGGAAGCGTCTCAGCTGCGAGGAGTCAGCCGGCTTGGGGAAATCTGTGATAGCCTGTGTTTTTGGAGCTGGTGGTCGGAATTCTGTTTTGCTTACTTGATAGCCGGCAAAAACAACCTCGGGCAGGCCGATTTGACATTTGTCCCAATTGGCTTGGAGTTTGGCGGCTTGCAAGATGGAGAGAAGCTGGTCAAAGTGATGTTGGTGATGATCGTGACTGGCAGAGAACACCAAAATATCGTCCTGGTAGACACGTACGAAGTCAAGCTTTCTCAACAAGTGGTTAAGGGTCCGCTGCATCGTTTGGGCCGCATTCCGAAGCCCCAAAGGCATTCCTAGGAATTCAAAAAGCCCGAAGGGCGTAGTGACCGCCGTTTTTTCGATGTCTTCGGGGGCGACGGGGATTTGATAAAATGCACGTTGAAGGTCGATGACCGAAAATATCAAACCGTTGGCCTCTTGGATCAGATCCTCAATGATAGGTAATGGGTAGCGGTCGGGGCGAGTTTGGGCGTTGAGCTGGCGGTAGTCTTCAGTGGCACGCCAACGACCACCGTCCTTGGGTACCATGTGGAGAGGGCTAGCCCATTGGCTCGATGATGGTCGAATAACACCCCGCTCCAGAAGAAAATCAAATTCTGCTTTTGCAGCGGCGAGGCGTTCTCCTGTAAGACGACGTGGTCTTGCGAAAACCGGTGGGCCGTGAGTGATGATCTGATGGTGAACTGGAAGGTCAGCAATCGAAGCTAATTCGCCGGGTTTCAGAGGCTTCCTTGAGTATTTGGCGATGATCCTTTTGAATACGTCTTCAACGGTGTTTGCAACGCTGAATGTGTTGGCGATGGTGCTAACACTGTGTACTGGTGGAGCTGGGCCAATGTCGCAGGCTGTGGAGAGATTTGTAAGGTCATCTAGAAGGCGTTGATTGCGGAGGTCAATAAGTAGACCATGATGTTTTAGAGCATCGGCTCCAAGGATAGCCGTCTGGACATCTGCAATCACAAATGTCCAGCGAAGTGGGCGGCGTAACCCAAAGTCCAACGTGAGTTGTTGGGTGCCGAAGGTGGCGATAGGCGTGCCATTGGCTGCTTGTAGCTCGAGGTTTTGCTTACGAAGAGGTATTGCGATGTGGTGTCTCGGGATGATAGAGAGAGCGGATCCGGAGTCCACCAGAAAACGAGTTTTGCATGTGCGGTCGGAGACGTAGAGGCGTTTTTCCGAGGTGTTGCCGGCGGTGTCCGCTGAGTACAGCGCCGGCGATCCTAGTTTTCCAAGCGCCTAGTGGTGGTATCTGGAGCTTGGAACGAGCAGGGTTGTTTGCATCGCATCGCAAGGGCGCCGTGCTTGCTGTGGTACCAGCAATGTCCCGTACGATGATCTGGTCCAGGAGTGGTGGAGCGTGCTCGTCGATGGTTCGCGTTACTTGATGATGAGTGCTCCCGCAACGCGTTGGCCTTGGCCTTTGGTTGATGGAGCGCCTCGCGAGTCAGGGTGGTCAGTTGTGTGATCGCTAGACGCAGGGCAGCTAATTCGACCGCAAAATGGTCCACGGAACTGCGTGGTGAGGAGATGCCGGATGATGGTGTTGTTGCGCGCGTTGATGATTGAACTGAAGTGGCCATCACTGTTGGGCCCATCTCGTGTGCTTCATCCGCAACAGCGGCAACCTCCTCCAATGTTTGGTTTCTAATTAGCAATAGCATGCGCCGCGTTTGCTGGGGCAGGAGATCGAGCCACCTGACCCGAAGAACATCGCCGCTAACGCGCGTGCCAGCCAGAGAACGCATATGGCGCAGCAGCTGTGAAGGTCGCCTGTCCCCAAGCTGAACACCTGTGAGCAGCTTATGCAGCTGTGCATCAGGCGAATCAGTGAGGCGGGAGACGATGGCAGCTTTCAACGCCTCGTATCGGTTGCGCTCCGGTGGCGCACGGATGATGTCTGCTACCTCTGTGATGGTGTCGTGGTCCAAAGATGATACCGTGAGATGGTATTTAGCTGCGTCGCTCATCACCTTATGGACCTGAAATTGGGACTTCACCTGAAAAAACCACAGCTTAGGGCTGGCGCGCCAAAAGGATGGCAGCCTGCATTGGCTGATGGCGTTGATCTCCTGAGCCTGTGGTAGGCCTTCGCTAGGTGGCGCTGGAAGTGCCTGTTGAGGGAGAGGAAACTCGCTGCTCTCTTCGTTTTGCCCGTGCACCATGTTGCTGTTTGCTGCATGTTGTCGGGGTCACCACTTTGGGATTAAAACACTAGTATAAGTTGAATCCCTTTACTTTAAATAAACTTATGGTTATGGCTTCTGGCGATGTCGGGATAAGAAGATGATGATATGAATAAAATATTCCCGTCATAAGCCTTCGTGAGAAGCGAGAAGAAATTTTAGTAAGTTTGCCGTGTTTTTGGTTGGCAAGTGAAGACTTGTCGCGGCATTAACTTTTGTTTCCGACGCGAAAAATGCGTCGGGACGTTTTGAGTTGCCACACTTTGTTTGCGTGGTTTTTGCAAGAAAGGCGACTGCATGTTCCTGTAAGTGGTGATATGATTTGTGAGAAAGCTTTTTTTTTCATCGCCAGATTACAAACTCCAACATCAGATTTAATGCAAGCCGGGGGATGGTTAGACAACTTTAAAAAACGCCACGGAATAAGACGTTTACAAATGGTCGGTGAAAAACTGTCGAATGATGAAGCCGGTATCGGAACATTTCAACTAGAATTGCAGAAATTTATTAGAGAAAAAAATTTAATAGCGGAATGGGTTTACAATGCTGACGAATCTGGTTTATACTGGCGATTATTGCCCGATCATACTTTAGCCTCGGGCAATGAGAAGTCGGCTTCCGGAAGGAAAATGAGATGAGATTGACATTCATGCCTTGTGCAAATGCGGCTGGAACCCATAAACTTTAATTACTTGTTGTCAGCAAATCAAAAAAACAGGGGCTTTTAAGTCAACACATCTTGTTTGTTATCGTGCACAAAAAAATGCTTGGGTTACGAAAGATTTGTTTCTGGAAAGGTTTAAAATAGAATTCGTTACCGCGGTCCGTCGCCATATTTTGTCTGTTAATTAGCCTCCTCAAGCATTGTTAGTATTGGATAATTGTCCCGGGCATCCATCAGCAGGTGAACTTGTCTCTGAAGACGGCAACATTTTCGCAATGTTCCTGCCGCCTAACACCACGAAGCGTACACAATCGATGAATCAGAATGTTATACAAAATGTGAAGTTAAATTACCGCAAATCACTGTTGGTTAACTGTCTTGCATTATGTTCTGAGAACCTCATGGGTCCTGTTTTCGCGTCTTCAGATTAACGAGGTCCTACTGTATTGCCAACGAATTTTTAAGAAACTATGTAGGGCATGTTTAGATCCAGAATGTAGCAATATCCGAGTTTCATATTGAGATTCTATTTGGTTATTTTTCAAATGACTTTTTCTCAAAATCCACATGAATAAATTTTACTTTTGACAGTGGTGAATTAAAAAAAACTCAAATTTGAGTTTCAATTAGAAAAAGTTTTTTTTTGCTCAAATTCTTACGTTTGTTAAGGATTGATTTGTTGATAAAAGATGAAAGTTGTTATAAAAGAAAATTGATAGTGAGCGATTTTCATTTTGACCCATGACAATGGTATTTATTAGACTATCTGAATTTAATTTATATTAAATTATCTGAATTTCAAAACTATTGTTTTAAGAAATATACGGATAAATAATAAAGAAGGTGAGACAGAACCATATGAGCAGTTTGGTGAACCAGGTGTTCAGGCGGTGGTTTGTTTTTTCGTTCTGTCGGCATCCCAATGTCAGTAGCGCACCGGGATTGGACGAAGATACGCCGTGGCTTTGCCGTGGGTGTGTTTTATGAAAACGACTCATCTGTGATTGCGACGCAAAATAATTTTTGGCGACAGTTTAACATCCAACGCAATTTTAGTGTTCCTACCGCAAAAACAATTTGGTCCTTGAGTTGGCAATAAACTGGAAGCACACTAACAAGAGGTTCATATGGCTTACGAAAATCCATCAGAACATCAGAAAACGTTAACTTGCTGAAGCAGTAGTTGAGCAATCGAAAGAACGTCCATTTCGAAGCCATGCATTCAAATTTAGGAGTCATCTGTAATTCGATTAAATTTTCAACTCCTTCAGAAAATGATACTTCGAGGATTGAATCCAGCAGACTAAGCTATATGCCAAAATCTGTCCGAGAAAATCCTTGCAGCCATCCTGCTTTAGGCAGCATTCTTCAGCAGGGATGAGGCACATTTTCACCCATTCGGGATTGTTAATAAACCTCATTTTTGCAATCGGACTGAAAACGACCTCTTAATTGATCATGAAATGCCACGTCATTCTCCTAACCTGACGGTGTGATGTGCCGTATGATATTTCGACATTATAGACCTGTGCTTCCTTGAAGACGGAGGCGTTACCGCGAATTCTAGGGATATGTTTTAATTTTGCTAAATTTTCTGCTGGCCCGATCGGAAAAGGTTGTTGAAGAAGGTGGATCAAGGGACTTATGGTTTCGAAACGATAGGGCTAAAGTCCACGCAGCCCGAAATTATCCAACTTCTTTAAGGTGGGTGTTTCCCGAACGTCTTATTAATCAACTACTTAACTGCTTCTGCCGTAACCTGTACCATACAACTTTCGAAAAATATTGAACATTTTTTAGCTATTTTTGAAAATTTAAAACAACAGCGTCCTCAAATGGCTATCAAAAAGCAACCATCAAACTATAGATGAAACTGTCAAGTAGTCACTATTAGTAGTAGTACTACTATCAAGTAGTAGCACGAATAAAGAATACTGAAGAAAGTGGAAAACTGGTTTAGAAACACTCTCATAATTGGAGTAAGGAATATCAAACGTTAATATCAATATGCTATCACATTATTGATTATGATTGATTGTCATTTGAACAAGCCCTGAATCTGTCAGTTTTTAACTTTTATTATTCAAGTTTTTCAAGAAATTGCCAAAAAATCTTCAAGACTTCAAATTTTAGGTTTTAAGATTCCAGGCAGTCATTAACCTTTTTCCAACTGTTCGACAATCGACGCCCGATTAATTGCTGATTATAGATTTCTCCAATATTTTGAGCAATACTGAAAACAAGTTCTCCCCGTCGATAAGCAAATTATAAAAGCGACATTGTAGGAAAATAGAGAAAATATTCAGATGCTGTTTCAGCCATGTCGATGGCTAAATAATAGCCCAGTTAATGGCCCAATACTATGTAAAATTATTCCCTTTGAAATGTGTCGTCTCGCTGAATAGATGATAGATAGAAATTTTTGAAAACGTGAAAGCAATCCGCTTTTCGTAATCAGAATAATTTATTTCAATCGCGGTGGAAAGATATTTATTTCAAATGAGGCAGCTGTTAATTATTACCATTTTATTGATATTCCATTCTGGTATTTCTTGTCTTTCTATGCTATTTATCTAAACGTTTCGGGTGCATCTTTACATACTTCGATGATTCGATAATTCGCCTAAGTCCACTTTTGGATAATCTTTGGCACGCGTAACTGGAATCAGCCTGCAAAATTGAGTGTGTTCTGCTTGCAGCTACTTCAACAAGGATCTGGTATGGGTTGAGAATGTCGGGATCAAATAAAAGCAATCCAAATTCAATTAGCTGACCTGTGTAGCGATTTATGTTAAACTGGCTTCGATGGAAACCTGTTGCATGAATACGAATAATATGCAAACCAGCAGATATCAGTGAATATAGAAATTCATCGAAAATATCATTTGGCCATATGGAAATTTTTGGGAAATATTTATGTAAAAACAATATTCCCGGCAGCAACATACATACTCTGAAACGTTTTCTCACTCTGAAACCTGTAAAGGCTTCCAATGTGAGCAATCAGTAACAAACATATGCGAAGGTTAGTTTTATGATTTCGTAACTCCAAACAGCTTTAACTAATTGTGCGTGAATAAATAAATCTAGAGCACATAGAATATAACCAAGATTTCTTTTGAATACCTACTGCCAAAAGCTGATTTCCACTTACCATACAATAGGAAGAAAATTTGTTGAAAGCCTCCTGTTGTTAAATAATGCGATACTCTTAACTTTTCTTAGTATTTGTCTTAGAACGAGGGAACGCTTTTTCACGCAGAACTAATGACCAGTGGCTGTAATAAATGTGAAGTTGTAAAATATTCTGCTATTGTTTTGCTTATTATGTACATGGTCGCGTGATCTTGCTATAAATTTTTATCACAATATAAAAGGAAATGTAGAAGCATAACGTGTGAAACCTTGATTCCCAACTATTTTTACACGTACGTGCAAAATGCTGTGAAACGAGGAACTCATAAATATAAAGACGCACATGAACGATCAATTCAAAATCAAATTATATTCATATTTCGAGAGCTGAGTTTTCCTTTGCTCACTCTAAGCAGCAAAATCAGAATGAATTATTACTCGGATTTTTGTATTCTGTTAGCTCTGTCATGTTCCTCCGAATGCTCGCTAAAAATTTCCCGCCCGTTAATTGTGTGTAAAACTATTAACAAAATGTGTTTATTTTGCTTTCCTGATAATTAATGACATGACTGTAAGTTTATATACATACTTAGAACGATGATTTTCATAACTACTTTAGATTATTTAACCCTGCAATCACACACTGGGATATGCGATATATACCACGAATATTTCCTTTTTCCACGTAAATATCCTCATTTTACTTCAGGACAAAAATTAATCTCGTCGACTGTCAAATGTCAAATCGATTGAAGCATAATTCCAATAAAAACCACCTGGGATAACTTGCATCCCGGATTAGGTCACATGGATTCCTTGACACTCGAGCCTACCGTGAACACGATTTTTCTATGAAATGAGCCCTTTAGTTCTTCTGTTCACCAAACGCGTGCTGTTATTCGCATTACACTATTGTCTTGTCACCCTGGTTTGCTCGGAAAAACTCATCCACAATTCTATCGATTTGCGAAAGTATTTTGCTGCGAGGTTTGATTATTATTATTATTATTATTATTATTGTACTGGGGTCCACTTGTTGGAATTTAGCATAGGCCAGAACTCGGCCCTTAGCTCCCTGTGTGTAGTACTATTGTTTACAGATGCTCCATCCTGTCGTCCTACAGAAGTCAAGGAGTTCTCCTAGCTCTGTGGTCGCCAAGTGTTACAATTCTGTTGCGCCAGTACACCTAAGCCAAGTAAGGCGTTTGTTGGCCAGACTCGGGCAATCGAGGAAGAAGTGTTCTGTACTTACTTCCTCCTCGCCGCAAGCTCGGCAAGTGTCATCCGTTCGGATTCCTATTCGTTTGGCGTGTTGACCTAGAAGATTATGGCCTGTTAATACTGCCACCAATGTTCTAACGCCATTTCTGTTTTTCCCTAGGAGTTGTTTTGTCCTCATTTTATTAGGGTGAGGCCAAAGAGCTCGACTTATCCTGCATTCGTTCCTGTCATTCCAAGCCGTATCTGTCTCTTTCCAGAGGATATCTTCTAGTTCCCTTTTTACCGTTGCTAGTGGTACTTTAATTGTGTCTATTCTAGTGGCATTTTGGTCGGATGATCCTGCTCTCGCTAGCTCATCCGCTCTTTCGTTGCCCTCTACATCGCTGTGTCTAGGGACCCATGTCAGTTTTACATTGACTCGGTTTGTTGCGGTTTTTAGAGCCTGCCTACAATCCTGAACCAGTTGTGAAACTACGCGGTTAGAGGCAAGTGCCTGCAGTGCCTGCAGTGCCGACTTACTGTCCGAGAGTATTTATATACTTCCATTAAGGTTGTTTGTTGCCGCTTCTATAGCCGCTTTTATTGCAAACACTTCCGACTGGAAAACTGTGGTATGACTCTCCAGTTTATAACTTCGGTTGAGTTGCGGGTGATCTGGGAAAAAGATTCCAGCGCCGCTTCCCTCGTCCGTTTTGGAACCATCGGTGTAGATCATGATCCTACTTCAAGATGTGACATCCACCGTTTTCCACGCTTCTCTGGTCGAAATGTTGATTTTGTATGGAATTGTTGTGTCCAATATTGGTTGAATTCTATCTAGCTCCCTTTTACTTGACGGGACCATTCTCTCCATTTTTTCCAAAATGCATACGTGCCCCGTCTGAGTGTGGTTAGGTAACCCATATGTGGATTTTAATCTGATGCTCTCAAGTGATGCCTCTCTGAAGATGAATTTGTCGAGTGGCATGAGATTAAGCATTATCTCCATTGCAGCAGTTGGCACCTGTGATGCCAAGACAGGCCATTCACTGGATCTTCTCTAGCTCTTTTGCAATGATTTTCTTTTGTAGTGCCTGCCATCAAACCAATGCCCCGTAGGTGGTTATAGGCCTCATTACTGTTGTGTAGATCCAGTGGGCAATTTTGGGTTTTATTACCCAGGTTTTCCCCACTAGTCTTTTCATTGTGAAGAGCGCCGCTGTAGCTCTCCGTCTGACTTCTATGTGCGGAGTCCAAGTTAGTTTACTATCCAAGGTTACTCCTAAGTATTTCACCTAATTTACTAAACTGATATGTTTTCCGTCAATGGTCGGGGGTGTAAATGTCTCCGGTTTACGGTGCTTTGTGTAAAGCATAAGCTCCGTTTTGTCGGCATTTTGTCGGCGGTCTGCATCAATTCCGACATGGTTTCCGGGATCTTTCCACTTATCAGTATAACGATATCGTCAGCGTACGCTATCGTTTTGAAACCCTTCCCGTTGAGGTCTTCCACTATTTGGTTAACTGTGAATACCCAGGCAAGTGGTGATACTATGCCGCCTTGTGGTGTACCCCTGTTAGTCCATTTATTCAAGGTTACGCCGTTTTCCTCGGCTGTAATCTTCCTTTTAGCTAGTAGTTTCGTCATCCATTTAGTTAGATATGGGTCTATTGCATATCATTGGATGGCTGCTACTATGCTTGCAGTTTTTACATTGTTGAAGGCTCCCTCGATATCAATGAAGGCCGCGAATGTGTAATCTTTGATGGCAAGGTTCCTCTCTATTCTGCTTACTACTTTGTGTAGTGCCGTCTCTGTTGAGCGCCCTGGGAGGTATGCGTGCTGGTTGGGGCAAAGCTCCGTTATGTTCACGTTCCTTTTTATGTACCCATCCATCAGGCGTTCCAGGGGTTTTAACATGAAAGACGTTAAGCTGATAGGTCGGTAATCCGTTGTTTTGTAGTGGCTAGCTTTTGCCGGCTTGGGTATGAAAACTACTTTTGCTTCTCTCCAGTCCAAAGGAATATAGCCTTTGGATATGGAGGCTCTATTTATTTTCACCAAAATCCGTATTATTGTGATATCCGCTTTCATGAGCATAATCGGATACACTTTGTCGGTTCCTGGTGATTTGTAAGGTTCGAAGGTATTAATGGCCCAAAGGACCTTTTCTTCGCTTACGATTTCTTTTAGGATGGGGGGGGGGGGCACGGTAAGGAGTCGCGTTGTTGACTTGTTCTGTCTCCTCATCCGTTGAGCCCGGAAAGTATTGGTTTAGTAGGAGCTTGAGTCGTTCTATTCTATTTGTTGTCCACGATCCGTCCTCCTTTTGGAGCATCGTGTCCACTTGCGGTTCTCTTTTCAGAGCCCTGTTTAGCATAGATGTCTCGTTTCCTCCCTCAATATTGCTACAAAAAAGATTCCAGAATTTCGTTTTCTCTCTTCTTACAGCTGTTTTAAATATTTTCAGAATTCTTTTATAGTCCTCCCAATCCGTATGTTGGTTTGTAATTTTTTGGTAATTTTTGGTAATTTTTCTGATCCCCTCCAGTTCTTTGTTCCACCAGCTTACCTTTTTGTGATTTACGGTAGTGGTTGGACACATTTCACTGAAACTATCGACCAGTATACTTGTGATGTATCTCACTTCATTGTCGATGTCCTTTCGGGATCTCAATGGATTCGCTTGGTGTGAACCTATATATCTTTTAGAAGCGTTTGTTTAGCCGTCCCAATCTGCTTTCCTTTCATTGCAGAAGACCAAACTGGGTATCCTGACCAATGTCAGGATACCCACTTAGGTATATTCCAGTACCACACTCGAAGCCCAAGGAGTGTCTCAACGAACTGAAAGTCAACTAAGTTGACGGCTGCTAGCAAACTAGCTTTGTTTTGCGAGGTATGGCGACGTATGTACTTCATTACAAACACGAACGCTACTCTACTCTAACATTCTACAAATCTTAAATCTAAATGTAACCAACCCCGAAACTCTGACGCATATCCGTCGGCCGAAGTCATTGCGGTGCCAAAAAACCTAAGTTATTTAAAATCTGATAAACGTATTACACGGGCAGGCCAATTACCTGTGCATCATCACTCGTCTCCTGAAAAGAAGAAACGGCTGTAAAAGGAAATAATTGGTATTTAGTTCAGTGCTCCATTTTATTACTGTTTATAATTCATAACCAATGTCTTAATGTATCTTCAACGCCAATTTTATCTTATTTTATCTATCTTATCTACAATGTATTACAATATAATCTACCCTTTTGTGAATTTAATTTTACTCAGTAAAGTCCTGCGAAATCGGCAGGGCGAGAAAAACATGATATTAAATTATGTGGCGAACGAACCAAATTTATTTTAGGAAAACTAACAAATGACAAGGATTCGTTAGATGAAAACGGATTCCATGTTTGGTAACGAACGCCAGGATGCCTTAGGAAAAAAGAATCAGGCGTACAAACAATATTACGGTAGTGAAAGTAGGACGAAGAGAGAAAAGTACGAAAATTCTAGAAGAGCAGCGAATAAGATAATGAGAATTCAGAGAAAAAATACGCTGATGGTGAATTGAGGTACATCGATGCAAGTCTAGTGAGCAAGAACACAGGACAAGCATACAAATATTGAAAAGTTTGAAGCCACCTACACAACAGAATCGCTTCTTAGAGCAGGATAAAGAAAAGATGGACCTAATATTTCAAGAAGCTCCTAATTCCTCTGCACTGATTTGAAATATTGGATCCTATAGTTATAGATATTTCTGGAGAGCTTCCATTGGCCCCACAAACTATGGATGACGTCTGTTCCTTCACCAAAGACCAAAAGAATAATAAAGCGCCGGGCATCATTCGCCGGGTTGAGCTCATTAAATATGGTGGCAGCAGTGCTCGGAGAGCTCATCATTTAGAGAAAATCATACAACAACTCTGGCAACAACATATGTCGGACGAGTGAAGCCGGTCAATTACTTTCCATATCCAAAGAAAAGGTGTCAAACTCGGAGGGAGAACGGTAGAGACATGTGACTACTTTGTTCGTTGTGCAAAATATTTTCGAAGATCGTAGAAAATAAAATCATATCATACGCAACCACTATTAGCGGGGAATATCAAGATGGCTTTAGAGCTGGTATATCGGTGATAGACTAATTTTTCTCTCTCAAGCAGATATTTGAAAAATGCTCGGAGTTCAACATAGACGTTTGCAAGTTCTTGTCTTTGGCTCTAAGCAAGCATAAACAGTATTGATCCTAACTACTGTATCAAATAATGCTTCGCTTTTGTATCCCAGCCAAATTAATCCGTCTTACCAAAATGACATTGACGTCGAAAACTTCCCTTGTTTGCATCAGTAACCAATTCGTCAACCTTTTACACAAATACCGGAATAAAGCATTGAGGCGAGCTGGAAAACAACTCTCTAAGTAAACGAATCTGTGATAAGGACCCCCGAGCATTCGTAAATATATTGAATGCCTTTGATCGACGGGTACTGAGGTGGATAATTAGAGCGAAGCTAGACGTGGACAATCGTGAATTAGATACAACCATGAGCTTTACAAGTATGCAATTATTGACAAACCGGACATCTCAACGATCTTAAGACTCCAGAAGCTGCAATGGACTGGCCATGGGAATCATAAGGACGACGGACCCAACTGTGGGTAAATCAAGGAACTGGTCTGACTATGTTGACGTAGACAGTTCATTCCTGCTCGTACACCAAAATTACAGAACGCAGTCAATGGACCGAAACAGTTCGAGGCACTTGTTTCAGGAAGGGAAAGCTCGAAAGGGACTGTAGTGCTAAAAAGAAAATTAGACTCATCGGAGTCCTTGTGCGTTTTTTTATCTTTTTTCGTTTTGAGGCCTTAACAAAGTAGAATCTAAAGTAACCAAACGCCATCGCCCTAGTAGCCTCTACTTGTTAATACTCGAAGGAATATATTTTCTTAGAATTTATTCAAACATATTAATATTATGAACACACGCAATTGAGAATTTCTTCTTTTCTTCTGTTTTTTTTAATGCAACTGATTTGTTCCTTTATCTTTCTTTCTGCCGAAAAAGCACATGCTTTTAATCAAACATCATTTATCATTAGCTTTCTTGAGTAAAATAGAGAATATTTTATGATAACAATTTCTTCCATATAATATTCCATATATATTCCATACATCTTCCATATATCTTCCATATTTATTCATTGTATTGTTACGTTTTCCGTTATGTTTTAGGCGACATAAAGACATGATAGAAAAAAGAAAGTAAGCACGATTGGATGTGGATTATTTGTTATGATTGAATGAAGTTTTGATTCAAATTTCAATTTGTACTCATAATGTTTTAAGTTATAAGAAAATCAAGCGAAATAAAATAGAACTAAGACTTGAATTAAAATGAAAGCATTTGTAATCTTTGATTTAGTTATTTATTAATAATATAAGTAAAATAAATTTTCTTTCTCCAAAAATCAAGCTGTCATCCATTTTAATTCACAGAACGCTTGGGAACAATTTGCGGTAAATATATAGGTTGGTTGAAAAGTACTGAAAGTGATACCTATATAACAGTAGAGAAATTAAAATTCATACGCCATTTTGATATTTCATCTTTCATATGAACATACTAAAAAATTTATTCCGATCTGTCAATTCATTCATTGTTTATAAGCCATTTGAATTGGACGTGTCGGTGTATTTTTTAACAATGGAAAAAACTGAGTATCGTGCAGTGATAAATTCTTTGTTTTGAAAGGTTTATCAGCAACAGAAATTCATACGAAAATGGTGAGCGCGTTAAAAAAATCTGCTCCTTCATTTCAAACTGTACATCGATGGGTTTTAGAGTTTAAACGTGGTCGTACAAGCGTTGAAGATGAACCACGTAGTGGACGACCAAAAAATGCAACAACACCAGAAATCATTGAGCAAGTACATAATATTGTTAATGAAGATCCAAGTTTGACTAAGCGTGATATTGCTGATACCGTAGGCATCTCAGATGAATGAGTACTCCATATTTTACATGAAGAATTATGTATGAAAAAGCTGTTTGGAAAGTTCACTCACACGAAAGTAAATTTCTCAGCATCATTTGAATCTTTTTAAAAAGAATAAAGCCGATTTTGTGCGTCGTTTTGTAACTATGGATGAGTCTTCGATCTACCACCATGATTCTAAATTGAAACAAGAACGATTACAGTGGACTGAGGCTGGTTGTTCAGCTCCAAAATAGATGAGGTCAGAACGATCGACAAAAAAGGTTATGGCATCAGTTTTTTGGGATGCAAAAGGGATTTTATTGATTGATTATCTTGGAAAAGGTAAAACAATTAACTCTGAATATTATTGTAACCTTTTGGATCAATTGAACGAAAAAATTCGAGAAAAGAGACCTGGTTCAGCGAAGAAAAAAATCATTTTTCATCAAGATAATGCACGTGTTCACACAAGTGCTCTGAAGATGGCTAAATTGAATGAATTAAAGTACGAATTGCTTGAACATCCATCGTATTCACCAGATTTGGCTCCTAGCCACTACTACCTCTTCAGAAACTTGAAACAATTCCTTCGTGGGAAGCGTTTTTCATCGAATTTAAGAAGCTATTTCAGTCGTGGAACAGTATTTTGCAGAGCGTCCAGAAAATCATTACAGAGATGGTATAAAATTCTTGCAGGATCATTGGAATAAGTGTTTTGAAGTTGGGGGAGGTTATATTTAATAAGAAAACTAATTTCATCTAAAAGTTCACATTCTTCTATTTTCGCTTTCAATACTTTTCAACCAACCTGTAGTATGGGTTTTGGTTGTGTTTAGTTATGTTTAAGAAAGGTAGAGATCAGTACGCAAGAAGGAAAGAAAAAGTTGAAGACAAAGTTAAAGTTAAAGACAAAGAAAAAGTGGTTTATTTGATTTGGTTTCCGAGTTGTTTAAAATTGTGATAACTAATAATAGGACAAAGATAGTTGTTTTGATAGCGAACTCTTTTATGTACATATAATACAATTTAAATGAAAAAGTGTCTATGAATGTATCTAGTAGATAACCAATTGATGTGTGTATGCGCTTTATAAAGGATAAAGATAATAGCTACATGTGCTCATTTGATTAATAAAAAAAAACGACGTGCAGATTGTGTAACGATAAAAGTGCTGTTCATCTGAGGTAGCCAAGGAAGAGAAACGCATAAATCAGGAAATCGACAGGCAATGATATTGGTGTTGTTGAGCAGCACCTGGCAGACATTGCGTAAAAAATGCCGCGATATCGTCGAAGACAAGTACGTCAACATCAGCGGAATTAGCCATAGATCCCCGGCAGTATGATTAAGACTTCCTCTAATGGATTTGTCGAGAACTTTCTCAGTTCTTTCTAGCGTAAACTGTGGGCGGTATACAGAAAACAACTCGGGATGCTCCTTCCTTCAGGTTTTCGTACAAGTCACGCCCCCTTCCAGCCCTTTTTGGACAATCCATTGCGCTGAGCGGTACACGCACCCCACTAAAACTAGCAAAGAGTCCTGTGATATTCAAAGTTTATAAAAGATGCAATTTTAGACCATAGTCTAGACGTTCTTGCGTGCCATAAATATCCTTATATAGGGGTTATGGCTCTAACCTGGATTATTCCAGGATAATAAAAGAGAAGGCGAAAATAGTGTACACATGTAACTGCTTAAGTGCTAATTGGTATAAAAGAGTAGAGTCAAGTAATTAATGTTAAACGTCTATGGACCGTAATTTATTAGTACACTGACAAAAAAGAAAAACTTACTCAAGTCTATTTCGAAATTAATTCAAATTGATAAATTAAAATTATTTTCATTTGAACAATTACATTTGGTGAATTTGATTTTGTTTTTAAATTTTTGCGTTATTTGTGTCATATTTTAGTACTTGTCATAGCATGCAACACAACTTACTCCACTAGTGAAGAAATTCACCAAGTTTTCCTTCTATTAGATCAACAAGATGGTTTCGTAGACACCTTTGTGGAGAAAAATAAAGCAAAAAATAGCAAGGATAAGAATGACAATGTCAAATTGCAAAACGGTTTCGATTCTGAAAAGATTATGATGATGATCTCTCTGAACTGTCTTCAACGATAAAATAAAATAATAAAACGAAAATTTGTTATTAGAACAAGGAAGTCATAGTTACAAAGAGAGTTTGAAGTAATAAAAACAAAAAACAAATTGTCAAACATGTACTTGCTCCAAAAGAACAAGGAAATAGTTTCAATGCCCCATTGGACGCTTGGGATTTGTTCGACGGATGGTATTGTTATGTTACGTTTTATTTCAAATGTAAATTATTATTTGATATTATTAAAACGGAAATTTCCAAGATCTACCGAAGGGAATATGTTTTTGTTGGCATTCATTGGTAGTTTTGAACGGCTTGTACTGGGAAGCCAACTTTTCGTAAGTACCTTGCAACAAATTTTGTACCTGTGATTATTGTTGCTACTATCAGTCAAATCGAATTAATCAAAGCAATTTCCTCCGAGTCAACTTCTGCATATCTGTTCTCCCCATGTTTGTAAGACACCCATTTGTGACATTAGCCATCTGTTACCAAGTAATCATCTCCTTTGCAATATATACAAGAGCATTTGATTCAGGTGCCTTCGCAGTTACGCGAGCTATATATCATATGAGTTTTCTTCGTGCTCTTGGTTATAATTCAGGCACTGATTTTGTATGATCTGAAAGTCATTTATTTTACTGGTGTTATACATCGCATCTTGTAGAACGTTCCTTGAGAAATTAAATTTTACTGAATCGTCTCTAGTGTTTAGCCTTGGTTCATACAGGATCTTGATATTGCCAAGCTCTGTTCCTATTCTGTTTCACGGTCTGACAATTCAGATAACTTCTTCAGTGTTGAGGTTCAGGGAAATGTTTCGGATTATATAAAACCGGAATACAAAACTTCTCAGGGTGAGGGCTTTAAGGTCCTGGAGTTTCAGTTTCGTATTTCCGCCAGCGTCATTTGCCTCAATATCCTAGTCCAAGAGGTTTTTTTCTAAAGCTGTTGTACCCAGATTTTTTTACGTTTCTAATGCTATTTAGTCCAATGTTTTGGTTCAGTAGGAGGAACGCTTTTGGTGTGTGAAGTTCACCTTGCATTGTTATGTCCATCCATAATTACCGCGAAAATCTTAGACACGTAGTCTACTGGCTATGTTCTTTGACTCTGTGCTTGATAAGCTTTATAATAACTCTGGGAATGTGCTTGGTAGTTGAAGTTCTGCTGGCTTCGTACACGATTTTAAAATAAAATTTGAAAAAAAGAAGGAGGATCATTCGATTTCAAAACAGAGACAATAACTAATACACTGGCCATAAAGTGGCTTGATAACAAGCCTACCCACCTGTTATTTTTAATCTTCGTTTTTTATTTTCCAAACTACCCACACCTTATAGAGGGTGCCAAAATGGACCTCCAAAAAGAAACAACACTGCGTCCTGGCGTACATTTTGTATGTACATCGGCGAGTTTGAAATAGAAAAATCAAAATGCGTTTTAGAACGGAAGCCGTCCCACATGTATCGATGTGAAAATGTGAAAAATTCTCAAAATAAATACCAGACGTTCATAAATATCAACTTCAGAAGTTTTTGGTAGATAAATTTTTCCATTTTCACTTACAAAATTGTAAGTGATTTATACTCTTGCTAAGCTAACTCAGCGAAGACTCATAAATCATACTTCAAAATCGATCTTTTGTCCCGGTATTTTTCTGTTGCTAAAAAATTTTTATTTTCGTGTTTTTTTTCCTCAACTTGTGGCCGGTTCTTGTAGACAAAATAAATAAATAAATAAATTACTTCAAGGTTTATTTGGATCGAGCGAGTAGATTCGGAGAAGTCGAGTAAATTCGGAACTGTCCACCATTTGAAAAAAGTGATTGGGAAAAAAACAAAGGTTGATTTAATACATACCTTTTAGAAACCCGATTTTTATGGCTTACTATCAGTGAATCTGCTATTTCTGGACATATAAAAGTAGCCCTTCCTCCTCAAATGCCTGCTTTTCTTGAAATTGGGCCTTGTTTACCCAAACGCCTTACCTTCGTGGCCAACTTGTTGACTTTTCAGCTAGCGAAACTCGTCTTTTCCCAATGTGTAAATGTAAGAGCAGTTTTCTATAGTGTAAACCACAGATTCCATGATTTTGAGGAGTGTCATACGTCCTTCTTTGAAAACTGTATATCTCCTTCACCATTTTTTCGGTTTTCACTGTGGCTACCTTATGAATAATTCTTGGCTCTTTGAGGAGACATTTGTCTACGAGAAAGTACTTCTGTGACGACTAAAAAGAAACTCAAAACCCATGAGCAAACGAACAATATCGATGTAAATAAATAACCGTTATTTTGGAAAAACAGAAATAGTTTAAGGCCAGACGAGCGGAAGCGGCATAGAACACCTGCATCGAGCTGAGATCGCGCGCTCACTAAAGTTATTGTATAAAGTTTTCGGTTACGAATATTTGTATAATATTTCACGAAGTTATTTTCTAAGATTCAAGGAATCTAAATCCGTAGAAAAAAAAATATTTTTTTCAAAACTCTAATAGGCAATAGTAACTTAAGCATGTGAAACAACTGACATCGGGACAAAATTTCGTTCAAAAGAATTAGACCAAGCAGTAGAGAAGACTCTTCCCATCTGATGATATTGCGATGCTCGTTTCGACAACATCACCCACTTTCCAATTTACGTTGAAAAATTCAAATGCAAACATTGAAAGAATCGAACTTCATATTCTAGGATTATACGTTTGAAATGTGATTTAAATTTATGTATAAATATATAGCAATTTATGTAATTTAGTATATTCAATTTATGTGTATGCAAAAAAACTGCTTTTACAATTATAATACTAAGTGCATTCGATGAGTGCACCATAAAATTGATTTTCAGACGTCTTTCCAAGTTACAGTTGAATTCCCAATTTTCATACCCTGGCTCCCCAACGATGGCATATGGCATCGGTCCTTAAACTCACAACATTCAAAATATTGCGATAAGCATGTATAATAATATGATATAGAAAATATAATAATTTGCGATTCGCAGCTTATTACATCCTGATAACTATTAAAATAAATATTATATTTGAATTGATTTCCAAAGTGTTGGGATAAAATGAGGTAAGAGAAAGAGTTTTCTTTTTAAACATAAAGGATAAACAGGTCTCTCATAATATTTGTTAAATATACTTAATTAAAACATTCTTTGTGCCCCGAAAAAAAAACTAATCAGTAAATCTTTTAATCTATTACAATCGCCCTATTTCACATTTTTTTATTTTTCAATTTTTATACATATTTTTATAAATTTATGTGATTCAAAATTACTTTGATTTAAGAAGGAAAACCTTATGTAGGCACTTCTTTATGTAGTAAGGAGGTGAAGGCTGCTTACGCAACAAGTAGGGGACATCCAGACGCGCATTGCTTCTCAACTACCCACTAAACACCTTTTCTGTTAATTTAAGCATCTAGCCTGGAACCGTTTGTCACATTATTTCGGGCTAGGCCTAGTCTTCCTACGCCTAGACGCGCCTTCAGACTATGATTATAGCTTCTCCAGTGGGAAGGACATGCTTAAAAAGAGATCCCGACGCCTCCCAACTCTCTAGTATAGCTTTATAAGCGTCAACACTGCCCTGGCATGCGCCATGCGATTCCATTTGTCAACCGATTCAGAATTTTCCGGGCAGAGCTCCCCAACTTCGTTGAAGAGGTCACCGCGCGGTTTACTTAATTTTTTGCAAGAGAAAAATGTGTAACAGGTGTCTCGAAACTCTCCTGTACAAAACAAGCAGTAAGGAGACCATGACCTGTCAATCTTGTGAAGCGAAGATCGAAAACATCCATGCCCGTTTAAGAGATAGGCCAAGTTGAAATCAGTCGCATAATGCGCTCAGTTGAGGCACGGACTAAGACTAGATATCAGGCGTGCAGTCGACCTTCCCTTTGTGTATTTCTGCCAGGACTGCAGCCAATCGCTAAGAGCGCGTCGCCTCTTTTCTCTGGTGCCCACTTCTCAGTTGTCTTCATGTCTGTGCAGGAAATTATTTCAGCGCTTTGTCGTAAGGAGGGCAGTGGGTGTCATACCTACGATTACCAGCACTGCCGTCATGGAGACCGTTATACCGTTATATGTGAATGCAATTTTCAGTTCTCCTTGTCTCTACACCTGTGCCAACCACTTTCGAAGTAACTCCTTGCTGTTATAGTCGTGAATAATAGTTCTGACTCATAGCGTAGAACCAACTGAAAACACATCTCTCATTAAGAATCGTCGATAGAGTCCTTGATGTAGTGGACCCCCTATGTTGGCCATTAAGCGAATGAATGCCGTTAAACGCACTGCAGCCGCAAAAGGAATGCATGTAAGTAAGTAAATAATTTTAGAAAAGTGATAATTTGTCAGTAGTTACTTGAATAAGCCCATTAATGGAGCTCAAATTCAAACTTGGAATATGACTCCATACAAATGATGCACAGGACACAGAGGATCTTAATTTCAAAAAAATGTCACCTTATTTTCAGAAAAGCTAAATCAAGAGGAACAAAGTATGTGTGAAAGATTGAATACTGATAAATTTGCAATCTGAAAAGCAAGTACCAATATATTCACATAATGCTAAGAAAAACGTTGAACCTCTGAATTTTTTATTCTTTTGTCGCAATAAAACCTTGTCTTCAATTTGTCTACTTGATCATTTAGCTTTTTGTTGTCGTTGTCAGAGGGTAAATATGTTGGCGCTTTGGTTTTGCTATTAACAATGAAAGTCTTTATCCTCGGTGGTCACCCTCATTTCAGTTGATGGTTAAATATGTGCTAGGGGTATGTTGCGTTGCTTAACTTCCTTGCAACTCTATGGTTCTGCAATAAACTTTTTTTAATGTTGGTCTGATGATGACGACATGTGAAAACAGTTTTTTCATGTCATGCGTGAAAGTTTGAGAATTCTTAAGATCAACTTATTTTTGAAATCCTCAATTATGTTCATCTTATCTATTTTGGGTGGCCGCTAATATTTACGATTTGTTTTTGCTAGCAACGCGTTAGGGCGTAAGTATTAGAAAACTATGAAGCTGACAAACACAAGCCAGGTTAAAAATTCTTACCTTATTCTACGTACAAAACCAGCATTGCAAAGGCTCAAAGTTCATTCAAGCACATGCAAATACGTAAATAAAAGCTAATGGAATACTCACTTCGCGTAATACGAATGCTATCCAATTTTTTATTTCCTTTTCGAGTCGGCAAATAGTGTTCAACATTTTATGATGTAATATAAAATGCAAATATCCACCGCGGGCGCAATAGATGATCTTCAGTTTGGCAATCGAAAGAATCTGCGAAATTATTCGAAAATTCAAGGCCAGAATTAAATGCAACCAAACCAGTTGGAATAAAATCAAAACAAGCTTCCATGAAATTAGTTGAAACAATGAAAAGTAAAAACAATTGTAGCACTCGTAACACTTTTTTCATTCCGCAAGAAAATACAAGACCAAAGCCATGTGTATCTATGGGTGTATACTTTCCACAATGAGATCAGTTACCTGCTGCAGGTATGGTGGCATATAAACAGAAAAGCTCCACATACGCGGAACGGCACGAAGCAATGAAATTGAAACCGTCATGTACGTAATGCAATGTATATTTCTAGTCCAAGTGTCTCCTGGATCGTAAGATGAGCGATGCTGCGTGTTTCTTTCAATCGTTGTCTCAATCTTAGCTTGTGCTTGAGTAATTAAGATCTTGTTTCAATACTCCAATATTTGTCATGCACTTAACATAATGATCTTGTTGAAAGATACGATCGGTTACTTGAACTCTTACTTCTGATCGGATGATATTTTCGAGTGGAAATTGACAGTATCGGGCGCAGATGTAAGGTTTTGAAACATCTGTTGAGCGAAACAAGTTGTGGATCCCACTGGCAACACTCAGAAATGTTTGACGCTTTTGCAGGATCCCAAGTATTTTTGCTTTTGAAAAATGAGTACACGCATGATAAGCGCCATAGCGCGAGAGTCAGTGGCTCCCAGACATTCATACACTTAATCACAAGTGTTTGCGCTCCCGCAAAGAATTTGCAAAATTTTTGTGTGTTTGAAATGAGTTCTGAGTTTTTGAACTGCCATTCTTCATAATTGCAGAAGTATGCAACGGGTCGCAATCCTGCTGAAATATGTGACACGTGCTGTTGCGAACGACGGCGGCCGCAGTCGCAGACATTTATGTGGCAGTAATCTTTGGGTCCCCTACGTGGCTCTCTGAGGCCGGCTGCGCTCAGTCTGTCGGGGTTCTGTAGTCGGGGTATACTTTTTTAGTTACAAGTTTCAATCACTACCAAACGTTCATCAATCATTCTCAAGTATCCAAATATGTTCACAACTCTTACTACGGTGACATCCTGCGCGTAGTAGTATATCTTAAATTTCTACATATGTTCACACCGGCGCCACATCCGGGAACGCCGTCGCAATTCGCACCTTTCTTTCACACTTATTCACCGTCCAACTCATTCACTATCCACGGTCCACACTCATTACTAAAAAAAATAAAATGGTCCTTCTTTTCGCTGTCCCGCATTTGATTCGAAATTTCAAAAATAAAACCAATAACATTCCTCTTGCTGTCTCTTTAATTCCCGACGTTTCGCCCTCAACTCCTTTTTACGTTTTTTTCGGGTCCCAGTTTTTTCTCGATGCCCAATCAATTTTCCCCGCCAACGATCCGTCCCATTCACCTGCGCAACAGAACTACTTGACATGGCTCAAGATCAAGATCGAGAATCTCCGTCGCCACTCGCAATCTCACACTGGATATGCGTCTGTGGAGGCCATTTCCTTTGATTGTAGTCGGAATTGTTGTTGGCAGTATTCAACGCATTTGAATCATACGAAATTCAAATACATTGGATCGTGTACCTACGATTTGAGGTGGATATTTGGAGAAGTGCTGTGAGGGAAAACGGAGAGAAGGATACGAGAGGTGAGAAAAATAGGTCTAGAATGGAATTGATGCATAAGAAATGACGTCGCCATCTGCACAATGCTAGGCAGAAACAACGATGCAGCATGGATCGCAACAGTAAGAATTCATTGAAGCTGGCAAGAATCTACTTTTGAGGATATCCAAGTAGACATACCGATCCCTGGTACACTCAATGAAATATATTCCCCACTTGCCATGCAGCTCCGCATCATAGCAGAGACACCTCAATCCTTGAAAAAAGAAAGCAAGATTTTCTCTCTCCATTTTTCATTGCGTTTGCGCCATATTTTGATCCTGCCATAATTCCAAAAATCGCTAGATTTACACTCATCTGTAAAGATAACCTTACGCCAAAAGTTTGGGTGGCAAATGCTATTCGACGAACACAAGGCGCTTGCCTCAATTGGCTTACTTATGAATGGCTTTTTACGAAGATTTCTGCTGTTCATCATACAGTTTCTGAATGAACCTTAGTTTCCAATTTCAAGATAATCCGCTTCCATTGGCCCCACCCCCCAACTCTGAATGAAATCTGTTCCGCCATCATACCCCAAAATAATAATCAAGCGCCGGGCATCGATGAGATTCCAGTGGAGCTCATTTTATATGCTGGCAGCAGTGTTCAGAAATCCATCCACAAAACAGTCCAACATATCTCACATCCAGAACATACAGTGGACGAGTGGAGCCAATCAATTATGTTCCCTATCCACAAACTACAGTACGAAAACTGTAGAGGCATATAACTAAAAATGTTTTCGAAGATCTTAGAAAATAAAATCACATCATATACAACCACTTTTATTGGGCAGTATCAAGGTGGCCTTGGAGCTGGTGCATAGAAGTTTTTTACTACGAAGCACGCACTTGAGCAATGCTAGGAATTCAACATAGACGTTTGCTAGATTTTCGTTGACTCTTAGCGAGCATACGACAGTATTGATCATAACGAACTGTATCTGTATCTTACTAACACGAAAAAGAAATCGAAAACTTCCCAGATTCCCACCAATCACCAACTCACCGACGCCTTTGACACAAATACCGGGCTTCAGGTGGGTGATGGACTGGCCGCTTTGCTATTCAGTTTGGCTCCTGAAAGTGTCATAAAAAAGCTACCTTTCTATAAAAGAAGCACACTTTTATACAAATCAAGCCACGTGGAAGGGTTTGCGGATGATATCAATACTTTGTCACGGTCGCTAATAATCGCCTAAGGACTCGATTTTAAACTATTAAACTCGACCCATAAGCAAAACTATGAGGGCTACAAATCAATCTTCAAGAAGATTGATACATATCAATGTTTACAAGAGAAGAAAACAAAACTCTAACAAAAATATCTCAAATCCCCAATATCTTACATTTGGAGAAAACTAGGTGTCAAAATAACAAGAACGGCGGGTGAAAGAGACGAAATACGCCAAACAGTACAGCTAGCGAATATAACATTTCCAGTTCTGACGATTATAAAGACCTGCTGCAAACACCGGAAAGCAAAGCTCCAAATACACAAATCTGTGATATGACATGTACTATACATTGGGTATGAAACATGGGCCCAAGCATCCGCAAATATATTGAACGCCTTTGACTGACGGGTCCTGGAGCGAAGGGAGGAATTGGAGCGATGCTAGATAGGACCAATATAATCATGAGCTGCATCGAATTCTTGTCGAAGTCAAAGGTCTTCACGATTGTAAGACTGCGGAAGCTGAATGGGCTGGCCATGTGAACCGTATAGACAAACAACGAGTAAAAAATAAGGCATTCATTGGGAGAGCAGAATGGCCGATACCAATAGGGAAACCGAGCAAACTCTATTTGACTCTGTTGACGAAGACAAGTCATCGTTGCTCGGATTTCAAAATTGGAGGACGCATTCAATGAACCAAGACAGTTTGAGGCCCTTGCCGCAGAAAAAGTCTTATCAACAGGATGCAACCTAGGCACTAACGCTAACAATGATAGATTTATTCTACATTACATTTTTGCAGCAAACGTAAAACATACTAAAGCTTAAGTGGGCGAGACAAAATTGGGGCCATCCAGTAATAATCGTAACAACTAGGAGTATCTGGAGTTTTTAAAGACTGCAGGCACCAAAGCCAATACGACCCTGAATGAGGGCTTTAATGTGGTCACCATGAAGAAGGAACCATAGTTGCGTGCAGTTTAGCTGACATACCCAAAACGGAGCAAGGATCGCAGCAAATCCTTTAGATATTCAAGTTGCAAAACATAGTGAAAGTGATAGAAAGAATGCTACCAACAAACGCATGGCCCTAGAGGCGCAACAGGAACATTTCAAAGTGCCAAAAGTCACAAAAGTGTGACTTAACTTCATATTTATTAATTTTTTTTCCCCTTTGGTTTGATTATTATGAATTATGAACAATAAATTTCATGAATTAGAATTATGCGATTGTGTTTGGAATAGGAGACAACCAGCAGCATTCGATATGGTGAGCGTACCTCCCGTTTAACAAAATCATTAGACCACCGGGTTCCATGCCATGAGCGAAGACATACTGGAGCAACGTGCTTTCATCGGATATGGCGCAACAAGTTTTAAGGAAAAAATAAAGCACATAACAGATTTGAAGTTTAGATAGCCAAAAATTGCTGAATTACTCAAAATGACACGTCTGACAAATCAAGATATGGATCGGTAGCACCACTAGTAGAATTTGAAATGCCTGGGAAGCAATCGGTGGGGGAAACCACCGATGATATTAAAAACATGATACGACGCGATGCTGCTACTGACACTGCCACTGATGCTATTAGAGCTCTAGATAATGATGCAAACAGAAAAAGTCCGCCTCAAAACAAGGCACTGGACAATCTCATCGTATTGGATGGTCATGACGCAGAACGCTTCATGCGTAAGTTCAAAAATCAAAGATCACAAAGTTAAAAGGATCAAAGCTTCCTGCAATGTCCAGAAAAACATAAACAAGGACATTAGGGACGGTATATTAGAGCTGGAAGAGCTCTTAGACTGAATCGGGCACTACAGACGCAAATGGCTTGATGCGAAGGAAGAGCAAAAGGCCAAAACCTCCGTCGAAACGCAAATGATGAGGAGAAGATACGTAGACGTTTTGCAGGAAATCAAGGAAGCTGTAAGACCCGATGACACTCAAACTGCCATTTGAACAGTCCGGCCGACCCGATCTGGTAGCCTCCTTATAGAATTTTGACCTGAGACAGCAAATAACGACTCATCCCGTGACGCAATTAAAAAGGTTCTTGGGCAAAAGGCAACGGTGGCTTCACCACCCTCGAAATCAGGGACATTGACTACGTTACGGACAAGGCGGAGGTGGAACAGTGCCTCAAAAGAGTTTTACCCAAATTAAGTGGGCTCAAATTACGACTAACACTTGAAAATAATAGAGGGCAGCGCATGGCCATAGTCGACTTAACCGAGAAACATGCCGAAAAACTCCTCTGCATGGGCAAAATAAAAAAAAAGGTTGGGTGGTCTGCAGAATACGGCGAAGAGCAGTTCCTCTCCACTGTTTCAAATGCCTAAGCTACAGTCATACAGCACAAGGACTGCAAATGGCCTGATAGGAGCTCCTTGTGCTATAAATGTTGCAACGCAGGACATAAAAGAACAGAATGCACGAAAGAGGCGCACTGTATCCTCTGCGGGAACGCTGATTCCAGGCCTGATGACCTGAGACATATTCCAGGGACAGGGAAGTGCCGGGTATTCAAAGAAGCCCTAACATAACCCAAAGCAGCTCTGCAATGAACCGTGTCCCACAGATAAACTTACATCGGAGCTCAAACGCCCTAGACCTGCTTGACCAGTTCACGAGGGACATGAAAGCCGACTTATTGCTGCTTAGCGAACAGAATCGAGATAAAAATTCATTAGCATGGTACCCTGATGAATCTGGTATTTGCGCCACCTGGGTTCGAAACAGCACACAACTGAGAGTTCAGGGCTGTGGGCGAATTTGTGGTTTCTTGTGGGTCCGGTGCCTAGGAATAACATTCTTTACTGTACTTGACACCGAACAAACCAATAACATCTTTCCAGGCAACGCTCAACTCTTTAGGTACCCCATCTTGAGCATAGAGGGTCATGTTCTTATCGGGGGAGACTTTAACGCCAAGGCGTTTGAATGGGGCAAGTCCCAGTTAGATCCTAGGGGGAATTGAATCCTGGAGATGGCAGCCAGAGTAGGGCATAAAGAATGCTTTCAACTCCGCTAAATGGAAGGATATTCTGGAAGCTCTGGAAGACTCATTCCAAGTACCAGAATATCTGATGCGGATAGTTTGAAATTACCTGAAGGATCACAGCCTGATCTACGACACAGAGCAAGGTCTACGGAGGATACCAGTCACATCAGGTGTGTTCCATGACTCCATCCTCTGCCCGGACTTGTGGAACGTCTCCTACGACGGACTGCTCAAACTTGAACTGCCGGAGGAGTCGCGACTGATCGACTATGCAGATGATATTGCAGCACTAGTGGCTTGGTGCACAGTCAATCAAGCACATATAAGGCTAAATGTACTAATGCGCCAGGTAGGGAGCTAGCTGACCACTCACGGGCTTAACCTAGCGTTAGAAAAAACTGAAGTGGTCGTCCTGACCAAGAAGAGGAGGTCCCCAGAAGACGACTGGTCCGAGTCGGCGACACATTAGTAAAGTCAAAACTATCATATAAGTATCTGGGCTTGCTGATAGACTCTAAGCTGAGTTTCTCGGAGCAAATCAAGGCAACGGCAAACAAGGCCGCAGCAGGGATCTCGGCAATCAATCGACTAATGGCCAATCCTGGGGAACCAAGTCCAACAAAAAGGCGACAGCTGAAGAGCGTCGTACAATCTACGCTTCTATATAGAGCAGAGAGTGCAGTGAAGCTCTCAACAAGGAACTGCATCGAAAACGCTGACACAGACGCAGAGACCAGGAGCACTGCGGATTGCATAAGCATAACGGACTGTCTCTGAGTCAGCGGTGTTGGTAATTGCAGGGGTAATACCCATCGCTCTCCTTGCTAGAGAGCTTAAAAGAGCCTACCTTCGAAGGCATGAGGGTAATAAAGAAAAAGTTGCTCGCGATGAAAGACGATGCACTCTCGACGAATGGCAACAATCATGGGAACGTGAGCTAAAAGGAAGATGCGCGGCTCATCAAGGATTTGAGATCGTGGCTCAGTCGAACGCATGGAGAGACTGACTTCTACCTGGCCCAGCTACTGAGCGGACACGTTTTTTTTTCAGTCTTACCTGCACAAATTGGTAAGTTACTCTCTCCAAATTGCATATTCTGCATTAATGTGGAAGATGACGCCTGTCATTCTTTCCTTTCATGCAGAAGACGGGAAAAATAGCGCGGTGATCTTACCGAAAAAGTGGGAGAGCTTCACCCAGATAGCCTCATCGAAGAGAAGCTGAAATTTGTTGGCAAAAGGAATCGGGTAGTACATTACGCTCGGGCGATTCTAGCCACAAAATAAGGCATACTTGATCGGCTGGAGGCATCGAGGTTGGAGGGCATCCTTCTCTATCAGTCCTCCTCCTCGTTCCCTCTTCGCTGGAGAAGGAATCCCTGTAACAAGAAGGTGCCAAAGGACGTCAAAATTGGTGATGTTAATGTGTCAAACGGTTCTAGTCGTCCAGTAGTAGTCCAGTAGTCCAGTCCGTCTAGTAGTCCAGTAGGTCTGTTGTGCCACTGGGAGTCCGACACTCAGAGCGTAAACAGCCTTCACTTGCCTGCCAAAAATTAAATTGATCGTAAAGTTACTAACAAATACGGGAACTGCCGCCGATGAGAAGGGCATAACATAAAAAATTGAACAAATAACACTACAGTGTAGTATTGTATATCGGTGCTTCCAGTTAAACAAATAGCAGGTGAAATGAAAACTATCACAAATAGAAAGGTGAAGCAAATCTGAATGCCGTAACTGGTTTATGGTAAGTCCAGTGAACCTCAGTGGCAATCGAAAATGATTCCGAGTTAAAGAAAGCATTGCACCTTAGGTCAGTGATTGAGTGTTATATCTTAGTAACTGAAAATCGAATTTTTACACATCGTTTACATATAGCAAACTACGCCCCAAAATAGAATGATGCTAATCAGTTGACATTAGTCGCCACCTGACAAGGTGTATAACGAACTGTTTTATACAATGCTTTAAATAAAGTAGTTCATACTACGATTAGCATCGCCGATATCAACTTTTTCAAAAGTTCGTAGACGTTCAACTGCCGGAGATTTCGCATAGTAAGAGTAATAATGTGCATGTTGCATAATTCAAATCGACATACCGTTGCCCGTAATTCCTTGAAACATTGAATTTGGGCGCGGAAGATACGTTAAAACTTTTTTTACTCCTATTGAAGTAGACTTGGTGCATATGAGTGAGTCATATGATAAATTACATGTGTCGGCTAGTATCAGGACACAAGATCACCTCATTAAATAATGTTTCACCCACCACTTTACTGAAAAACATTTCAAAATTCAAGTTTGTACATAAGATAGTGTGTACATATATCTTTCAAGTCGCTGAGTCGTATGACATTTTAGTATAGAGAAACACTAGAAGAACTTATTTGAAAATAAATTGATGAAGCCGAAAAAAACAATTCTATATAAAACTTCACAACAACAAAACCAAAAAAACTCATTTGAAATAAAGCGTTACAGAAATTCTGAAGACGACAAGAAAAACTCTTTAAATTTTATATTTTTAGTAAAATCGACGACGAATTCTTGTGTAGGTGAACCGAACCAGCAAAAGTCTGCTAATTTATGGCACACTGACACTTAGTCAGTTTCTTCTAAGTTCGTTCAGCATTAAGTGGAGAAGCTTCTTGCCGCTCGACCTCTTCTGTGTTTTTCATTCAAGGTGTATTAACATTCACGCATACCTTACCGTTCAAGTCTTGGATGACGAAGAAGAAGAAATGAGGAACAAATGTTTTAAGTCATTTGATTTTGTATATTTAGATTTGTTGCAAGTGTTGACGATTTGGGAAGCGTAGGACATGAAATCTGTATCTTGTTTTGTTGTCGGCATCCAATGGTGAGAGGGGCAGCAAAGCTGCAGGTAATGCGGTTGTCGAAGTGATCCAGAAGAATTCCTTGAGATCTTGTACATTGGATCTGCTTCACACTTTCAGAAAGAATGAAAGCGCAATCGGCAACACCTACCACATGCACGTATATAGGCACATCAAATAAAACCCATCGAGTTGTATGTATCTGAATAACATCCACACGAGAAAGATACAAATTTGACACATAAAATGGTTTCTATTTCATCAAAACGAACATCTAATATATATGTTAAATATATTCACATTTTTTTCATCGGCCATCATCATAAGAGTCCTCCGTAAATTAAATCGAATCTAGCAAAAACTGATAATTGCTTGGTTGCTCCACTCACCTTTGTGCATTTCGTTATTTACGGGCGAAAATCCTGTTCCTATCGCAAAACCAATATATTTTCATTTAGGTCATTTGAATATTTTTATAATAATAATTAGATATTCATGTATTCCAGAAGACTGGAAAATTTTCATATTGATCGGCAAGAGAAGATCGTTTGTTAGTGTAATTTGATGAAAGATAGCGCGGTTTTCGAAAGAGGATTAAATCAGAGTTCCAACGTTGATTTTCTTATGTCTTTCGTCAGATATATATTAACACAAATAGTGTCAGAGGCCAAAACATTTAGCATATCCACAAACACGAGTTCTCTCCGATAAAAAGAGTTGGGTGGATTGAACAAATAAATTTTTGTACAAATGTTCAAGTAACCTCTATGAGATTTGAAATGTTTCCACGTCTTGGTTCTATGAGGTTAAGAGTTATTTAATTGACAAAATTGCATTCAAATGTTTGATTGAAATTTTCAAAATCAACGAGTATACCTTTATTTAACCTGCCAACCAAGAGGATAAGGAAATGACATAAGAATACGTCCTTGAAATTCATGTTGTGCCCTGGAACAGGCTGCACGTATATTTTCGTACAACAAAGGTATACGTTATCTATACATGTCTCTACACAAATTCAGGACACCGCAGGAATGAGCTTCATTGTGATGTTGTGTATCAATAAAAGAATAAGAGCGATATCAGCGATGATGAAACCTGTGTATCGGCAGTTAGAAAAATGAGACGTATTATTAATTCGTCATGAAATCATCTTACAATTTCGACAACAAAACGGAACTGGTCGATACTGAAAATAAAGATGGGGAAGAAGTTAATATAGATCGTCAAACATCAAAATGCAAAAAGACCGCCCTTCACTGTGCATTCTGGAAAAACGTTCATTACTTCTCCAAGAAAAGATCCTTTGCATCTTGAGAATTTTTCAGAGGAGAAATTTGTCAAATTAATAAGGGAGCAAACAAATTTCTACGCCGCCAAATTTTTTGATAATGTTCTTAAGCTAAAACCACATTCGAAAATCCGAAAATAGAACGATGCAAATCAAGCTGAAATGGAGGTTTTTTGGGGCTCCTAATTTTACGAGGAAAAATTGGAAAACTTTGCCTTGGAACTTCAATTTTCAAGAGGAAAGATTAATTAAAATAGCAATTAATATGAAACGACAGTGAAAGCAGGCGTGGAATATTATGTAAGTTTTCGCATTTCGCAGACAATCTAAGTTTTACTCCTAACACAGAAAAGCATATAAAATTGATCCAATCATCAACGGTTTCGCAGTAAAGTTTAAAAGTTTTCCAGTTGGTGAACAAGAAATACGTGGAGATTATTATATTTTATAATGGAAAGAGAATTTATCTTGGAAAGAGCATTTATCTTTTAATAGAACCAAGTTTTGAATGTAATAATTTTTTCGAGTGCAAGCCAATCTTGATACGTAAAAAATATCATTCTATATACAGGCAAGGACACTAATTATGGCCCAAATTACCCACAAAGAACAACAATAAATAAGAATTCTTTTTGGGTTTACACATTGCTTATTGAATCAAATGTATGGTTTTTTTATATAATACTTATTAGGTGTATAAATATGAAATGCTGATTTTACTAACAGATGGCATAACCATTACATATGGTTTGTGTCGGGGATAACTAATATGAAATTTTGCAGGGTAAACATCTGTCAACAAATTCCAGTATGTCATAGGTTTTGATTGTACAAACAACATAGTTTTATTCACTTCAAAAATGTCGAATTACGTGCCAGAAAAAGAGACTTTGCGGGGAAGTCTAATAACCTTCTTTCATTCGAAGAAAATGGCAACAGAAATTTATGGATAGTTAGTGGAAGCATATGGTGAGCATGCCCCAAGCCAAGACACTTGTGAACGATGGTTTAAAAGATTAAGAAGTGGCGATTTCGATGTCAGCAACAAAGACCGTGGAAAACCACCAAAAAAATTCGAAGATACAGATTTGCAAGCATTATTGGTAGAAGACAACACACAAACTGAAAAACAGTTGGCAGAAGTGTTGGAAGTTACTCAGGCAGCCGTTTCACAACGTTGAAAAGCCATGGGAAAGATCTAAAAAGCTGGAAAATGGGTGCCGTATCAATTGAAAGAAAGAGACATCGCAAGGCGAAAAACCATTTGTGAAATTTTGCTTGTCAGACAGAAAAGAAAAGGTTTTTTGCATCGGATTGTTACTGGCGATGAAAAGTGGATTCATTTCGACAATCCCAAGCGGAAAAAATCATGGGTAGACCCAGGCCAGCCATAAACATCACAACCAGTCCGAAATATTCATGGAAACAAGACTTTGCTGTGTATTTGGTGGGATAGTAAGGGACCTTTGTATTACGAACTGCTGAAACGTGGTGAGACTTTTACTGGCGAACGTTACCGTCAAGTGATCAAATTGAACTACGGCCGCATGTTGCAATACCTCTCCAGAACTACTTGGGAAACATTAATTGGGAAGTTCTGCCCCACCCGCCGTATTCACCAGACTTGGCTTCTTTTGACTACTACTTGTTTCGATCGATGCAGCACGGACTTTCGGAACAGCACTTCGACTCTTACGAAGAAGTTAAAAATTGGCTTAATGAGTGGTTAGCCTCAAAAGATGAGAAGTGGTACTGGGACGGAATCCATCAATTGACAGAAAGATGGGAAAAAGTCGTAGCTAACGATGGCCGATACTTTGATTATTGAATTCATTCGTTCTGTGTTTCATATAAATGCATATTTCAAGCAGAAAATGCCACAAACTCTTCAGTAAAACGAACGTCCAATTTTCTACTATTCCTTAATGATTATATTCTTTTACGGCTTTTTTGTTTGGGACGTTCTTCCTCGCCATTGCTGAGACTAGGGAGTCTCAGACTAGACTAGGGAGTCTCGAGTTATTGCTGAGACTAGGGAGTCTCAGCAATAACTCGACTACAACTATATAGAAGTTAATTTTTTACCACACAAGCTGTATGCTTGGTAACATTGTTTCGACAAAACATAAAGGTATTCCCAATTCGTAATGTCTTCCCGCTACCATTAACGTTTTCTTTGAAAATTTCTTCGGTCTAAGGCTCGCAGAATGAAATGTAAATTTCCAACGCCGGCCACGGGCATACAACTCCACGTCATAAAAAAGTCTCCACCGTGTTTAATAATTTTTCTTATGAACTTTTCATGGGAAGCTTCCCCGGGTTTCTTCTTAACAAATCGCTTCCCATCGGAGCCGAGCAGATTAGTTTTTGTTAAGTTTATGGAGGGGACTTACTTACGAAGAAAAGCAGAGTCAAGAGCAATATAAGAAACAAAATTATCATAATACTATATCCTTATCGTTATGTTTTCAGCGAACCAATACCTTAGCTGGCGATTCTTCTTCAAAATTAAAGGCTTTCCGCGAGCCTACCCCTTTTCAACGATGGCCGCTAAGAAAGTTACGTACTTTTTCAGTACTCGTTGCCATGTTTTTGATGTCCTTTAGTCTTTTTCTGAACTCAACAGCCGGCAAGAGAGAATCGTTTTTTATTTCCCATAAAAGAATAAAAAATAAAGTTCTAAATTACAATCTCTCTTTTTTCTACTGTTTCATTTTTTCGAAATTATTAAGAATTCTCCCGCCACATCATTCGAAAAATCAAAACATTTTTATTGCTCTAAATTCACCAGACTCAAATGTTGATTTCAGCTTAACAACAGTGTTTTTTGAGAGCGCAGCCTGGCTTTGAATGTGAGAAGTATTAGTGGAAATACATATACAATTTTGCAAATTTTTCTGCTCTACAACATAATTCCTGGAATTCTGAATAAATTGAATTTTCATCTTCGTTTTAGGTTTTTTCAGGTTGATTTTTTTTTATTATTGCGTTCCGCCGTTAGGGGCGTATATAGCCACCATTTCAAAGAAAGTAAGACAAGCTGCGTTGCTTAAAAGGTTCCGTTCAGTTTAGTGACAGTTGTTTTGTGTGCACGTTGTCGTTCCAAAGACTTTCTCTCGGTGCGCCCACCTTGGCGACGTCATAGGTACTCGTTTTGGTCGAACATCTCCAACTTCAATCAAGTCTAGCTCGATCATCATGCATCTTCCATCTATCATATGTTCATTGTCAACTTGTCATCCGTCCAGCATATACGTCAGTCAACAGGGTCATCCAGTCGTCTGTCCTACTTCATCTTTCATCTTTCACCTTTCAACTTTCACCTTTCACAAGTATGCACCACCATAAGTGTGCATCGCGGCTCTTCTCCAGTTCATCAGGTTCATCAAATCATCAAGACGTATACAACATTAACAGTTCAACAGTCCGTCAGTCTTCCAATATCAGCAATTACACAATTTCTCAAGCACTTCTGGACAACGTCTTCTTAGGCGTCAGGTCCACCTTTCAGTTGCCCTACTTAGTTTTCCATCAACTTCATCCGACACATAACAACTGGACAACGACACAGATCTCCACTCCCTTCCTCCCTCCCCATTTACACGGGCTTGGGACCGCCATGAGGTAAAACCTTAATTCTGACCACAAGGCTGGGTTTGGAGTGATATACATGAAGTCGAAGTGTTTTACGTGGACATCTGCCTTGTACGGCTTAATTCCACGGTCTCCACAGACGGGGTTGAAACAATGTGTCAACCACCACCCCTAGAATCTGAGAAGAGTCTCAGTCCTAGGTCCCAATTCATTTTAGCTACCTGGATTCCCGAACACAAATTGGAGTGATATACAGTTCAGTTTAACGAATTTGAATGAAAGATTGGAAGATTTTCATCTTCTTAAAAAGAATTTTTCTTTTTTTTTTCCTTTCCATCTTTCGCCGAAGAAAGCGTTCTACCAAAACACGTATATGACTCATGAAAGGTAATAGACATGGAACGACGGAATTTCGTTTGGAGGACAAAAAATAACATTTTCATCCGTGTCGAACGTAACACGGTATAGTATAAGGAGAGGGAAGCGATGAAAAGTGTGTCTATCACATTCGTGTATTTTCGTAGTCGTACCCCGACGTCTGATGGCTAACCTTTCACATTCATCCCTCAACTCTGACTGTTAATCAAAAACAAGAAAGCGTGGAAGCATGTCCGCTTTGAAAAAAGTGTTGCTAAATGCAATCAACTTTTTAAAGACAATCACAGGTGATGAATCCTATTTCTAAGGCTGCGACTCCGCAACGAAGCAACAATCAAGCCTGTGAAAGATTTAAAGCTGAACTCGCCCCAAAAGAACTGGTCAAGTGAATTCAAGCGTTGGACTTGGACATTTTTCAAAGATTGCACAACAGCGAGGGACAGACGAGGCCTTAATTTGTGGCAGTCTCGCGACTTGTTTATCTACCATGATAACGCCCCTGCTCACACAGCGCAGTCTGTGCGCCAATTTTTTACCACAAATGACATCATCCGTCCGACCCATCATACCTTATTCACCCGAAATTGCCCCTCTGACTTTTCCCCGTAATAAAAAAAGCCATGAAAGAAAAGCGTTTTACAAACATTACTGAAGTGAAGAAACAGCGCCTTTCCCGCATGTTATCCCTCAAACAATCTTTACTGAAACTGAATTGTTGCATATTTGTTATGCTTCAATTGCATTATTCCATGACGTATGTCTAACGCTAACGAGCTCCTGGAATAAAAGTCTAACCCATTGGCAGGATACATACTAGAATAGTGGAGCCTTTTCAATTTGGATCATGTAGTTATCTTGCATCATTCACATCATTTACGAAAATCGGCAACTACTGTGCTGGAGTATCTTTAGAAGTAGATAGAATCGACGGGTGCAATGAGGATACACTACTGCGTTTGAAGGTTAACAATTGGTCCACATATTTCTTGCTTGTTTAGAATCAGACATATCGCATAAACATTTCTGTTCCATCCTTAAACAAATAGAATCATCTAATTACTAAAAGGTTACCATTATCCACAAACGATAATTAATGCTGACTTATGTATGTCGTCATGATAATGGCCATGACATGACAAATACAAAGTAATCTCGGCGGAGTATAAGAAATGTTTGATGTCTTCCCATGTAATATCATTAAGAATCCACTTAATTTTCCAATATTATTTCAGACTTTGCATTATTATAGCATCAACATAAAATAAAAATGATGAAGTTTATCGGATGATGGGATCAGAGGTTAAGAAATGCCGATAAGCTTGTTTACTGGTGGAGAATGCAAAGAATAATCTTCGATGAACAAACCATAGTCGTCAAGCTGTCGTAATTTTTCAACTCGTAATTTTTCAACTCAGATGTTAATTGTATGGCGATTTTCATTTTGGAAAATATTTATACATGAGGGAGTCATCTACTAAAATCCACAGCGTTGAAAAATGGCGACTATTATATTTCTTCGCTCTGTAAAGGTTCTTTGGGATTTAAATTTGAAACCTGTGTCATGCCTGAAGACTACATTCAAAAAGTTATGGGAACTTTCTTTTTGAAATCTTCATAGCATTCTTTCAATTTGTCATACATTGTTTGAATTTCTTTTTCATCATAGAGTCGCTGTGCATTAATTTTAATCAAAACGTTGTGATCAAAGATTAAAGGATCGATATTTAAGTATCTGAATTTTTATGTTGCATCAAGGCAAGAGCATTTAGATTACATTTGCTTTACTTCATTGGTTTGTTTGTGCAAGCCAATTTGTTCCTTTCACTTTTATTAATTTTAGTGTAAGATTTATAAACGTGCATTCAAGTTTACTGTGAGAATTTCTTGTAAATTGCACTTTTATTAATTCAATTAATTATGATTTTATATGAGCTTGGTTTTTGTACTATAACCGAATGAAAAAATTGCTATTCAATTTATTTTCTTCTTTTTCTGTTCTTCGTTGTCTACTGTTCGCCTATTTCACATCCTTTCAGCAATTTGAAATTCCGCCAGATTTCATTTTAACTGGGCCGAGATCAGTGAATTACCAGAAAAGCCATGAAAACGGAAAATATTTATTCAAATAACAAATTCGTTTAAGCCTTTCCAATATACCACGAATTCAAATGTTGGTTGGTTTTTATTATTGCCAATTGACGGCCTTAGTATCAGATTCCTAAAGGCACAAGCTATCCAAGTTACTTTTGTGGGATCGGCGAAGTTGAGGACCTGGTCGACACGATTCAGCACTATCGACGCAGGTGGCTAAGGACAGAGAATGAGCTGATGGAGCTCAGTAAAGAGTGAAAATATCACTCCCTGCGCAAACAGCAAAAGGCTGGCCTGCAGCCCACTAAAGCCGAATCGCGGAAAAAGTGTGAAGCGGCCTGAGTCAACAGCCCCCAGCCAAGGAGAGGAGATTGGCGGTGACTTCCAACTGGTACGCTCCAAAGGGCAACAGAAGTCTGCGAAGAGAGCACAGCGTGCGAGAGCTGAGGAAGAGACCAAACCCACACCTGTAAAGCATAAATGTGCGGAACTCGGGGAAATGCCTAGAAGGATCAGCGTAGGGATTAATTAAGCCGATAGACGGGAGGACTTACTTCGACGTTCTCAAAGAAATAAGAGAAAATTAGCAGCCCAGAAAAAACAGGAGCCTGTATAAGGACGGTACGAGCAACCAAAACAGGTGGCCTACTCGTAGAACTCGGGGCGAAATCCACAGACAAGGGCATGTTCGAGAGTGCCGTCAAGGATCTCCTTCGCTCGAAAGCTGTTAACTCGACATTACAGCCAATAGACCTTAGAAATAAGAGACATTAAAAGGGTCGCGGAAGTCAAAGAAATAGAAGAGGCCATTAGAAAAACTCTTCCTACGGCAAGGTTGACGCCTACCAGCACTATAGGACAAAAGGTCGCAATAGTGCGCTGCGCAACTCCTGGCCAAGGAGAAAATCAAAATTAGCTGGGTGGTATCGGCGAAGAATGGTCCTTACTCGATGCCTGAAATGTCTTAACTTCGGACACATTTCTCCGAATTGCAAGGGGCCAGACAGAAGCTACCTGTGCTACAAGTGCGGCACTCCTGGCCATAAGGCGAAAGAGTGCACAAACATGGCATGCTACATTTTCTGCAAACCCAAAGGCCTGAAACCTGAAGATCTGGCACATGTTCCGGGAAGTTAAAAGTGTCTGGAGTTCAAAGTGGCACTGAGGAAGAGAAAAGGTAAACTATGACCCGAGTCCTCTAGATCAATCTGCACCGTAGTACCACCGAACTGAATTTGCTTGACCAGGTCGCGAGGGAGAAAGAAGCCGACCTGCTGCTAATATCTGAACAGCATCATAACAGGGAAGAGGCAGGATGGTCCCGGGACCGACATGGAAACGCCGCCATCTGGGCGCGGGAAAGCATTCGGCTCCCAGATCAGAGCTGCATCAGCGGGGATGGCTTTGTGCGAATCAGGTGTGCGGATAGGACATTCGTCAGTGTCTATTTCACGCCAAATGAGCCAATGTCATCCTTTCAGTGCAAGCTCGACTAATTGGTAGGGCGAATCCTTGTTGGCAGCGACTTCAATGCCAAAGCGGTTGAGTGGGGAATGCTTCACCCAGACTCCAGAGGGAAACGAATCTTGGAAATGGCGGCTAGGACTGGACTTGCCGTCATGAACGTTGGGAACACTCCAACCTTTCCCCGGAAAGGCTGCTAGGGAACCATCCCGGATATAACGTTCGCTTCAGAGTCCTTTGTGCCCATGATACGCAAATGGAAGGTACTGGAGGACTACTCGGCGAGTGATCACCAGTATATTGCATTCGAAATCGGCAGGCGTGCTCCTCGACGCGCAGCAAACGGACCTACCGTCGTAGGTTCGAACATCCCCAAAATGGACGTCGAGGAGTTTGCTCGAGCTCTCATGGGAAGTGAAATCATGACGGGGATCACAACGGGGACTAGGGGAGTCTCAGCCGAAAACGCGGTGAACTCTACTATGAAACTCAGCACGTCTGCGTGCGACGTCTCTATGCTCCGGTGACGGCCACGACACGATAAGCCTGTTGTGTACTGGCGGACAACATATATCGCTTAAAAGTGAAAAGAATGTCATAGAGTCCGCTGCAAAGCCCAAAGTTCACGGAGAAGTGGGTGAGTCACATTCCCGAATGAGGGCGAACCCAGCCTTGTGATCAGAACCTAGGTTCTATCACATGACGGTCCCAAGCCGGTCTTTTGTTGAGTGGAATTGTTGATAAAATGAAGTGACGACATACGTACGAAATGACTGTTTATGTTTGTAAAAGTCTAATTGAAACCGATGAATAACGTTGAATGGGCGGATGGATGTGCAGTTGGCAAGGTCTGACTGTAATGAGTACCGTAGTGTACCGAGGGAAAGCTAGAACAGCCTTGCCTCTGTTGTTGAACTGTTGACTGATGTACTGAAGGACATGATGAAAGTTGTAACTGACGATTGACTCCACGGATAGATGATTTGACTCTTGACTGAAGGCTGAAGGTAGAAATGACGAAATTGACGAACTGTATGTTACTGTTGTGCAAATGTCTGATTGAGTGATGAAGAGTGGATGAATGTAAGTTTTTTTTTTTTGCTGGAATAGCAGAAAAGTAGGTGGAAGTTGTACAAAAGATTTAGAAGTAAAGCTGGTAGAAGAAGAGGATGAAGTAGTTGTAAAAGTTGATAGAAGAAGAAGATGACGAAGTTGTAATGAAGGCTGAAAAAGAAGAAAAGAGAAGTAGAAGTCGTAAAAGTTTTTCTTGCTTGCATTGCAGAAAAAGCTGGTGGAGGAAGTAAGGCAGTGAGTAGAAGAAGAGAAGAAGAAGAGTAAGAAGAAAAAGAGGATGAAGTGGAAGTAAAGTTGATAGAAGTAGAATATGATGAAGAATGTAATGAAGTAAAGAAGATGATGAAGATGTAATAAGAAGAAGAAAGTTTTTCTTGCTTGAATTGCAGAAAAAGCTGGTGGAGGAAGTAAGGCAGTGAGTAGAAGAAGAGAAGAAGAAGAGTAAGAAGAAAAAGAGGATGAAGTGGAAGTAAAGTTGATAGAAGTAAAATATGATGAAGAATGTAATGAAGTAAAGAAGATGATGAAGATGTAATAAGAAGAAGAAAGTTTTTCTTGCTTGAATTGCAGAAAAAGCTGGTGGAGGAAGTAAGGCATTGATTAGAAGAACAGAAGAAGAGAAGAAGAAGAGCAAGAAGAAGAAGTGGATGAAGTAGATGATGAAGATGATGACTGTTGGAATGAATCAGAAGTTTGTTGGTATAGATGCTGTTGTTGAAAGTGTTATATGTTGCCTGACAGAATGACGACTGATGAACTGAATGTAACGGACTGATTGTCGTGTAAACGAAGTTTGAAAATGTTGTTAGCAGGTCGAAAAGCTCGCATTACAACATCATCTATGTTGATGATGTCTATGCGAGACTAGTACACCTGCTAAAGTTGTGAAATTGATAATGTGAGTATTGTTGATGTAAACGTTTATATATATGTTGTTAATGTGTTAACCCGGACCCTATAGACTAGTGCTATAGGTATCCGGGTGCACGCAGGGGGACTCATGGTTTAGGTTTCGGCCTGTTCCATTCAGTCTTTGGGGAGTGCCGTCCCCACGTACCCGAGGTGTGAGGAAGGGTTATCAGTCCCTTGTGCCAGGAACAAAAACTGAGAGTTTTTCTCGGTCTGTAGAGAAGCGCAACCTGATCAGAGGTTTTCTGAAGCACGGGTTAGGGGGAGCCCATGACAGGTTACTGTCATCCCCCTACACGGTTGAGGAGCCTATTCTTGGCTGAAACGTGGTGGTTGTGGTTTCGAAGGCTAGAGAGTGGTGATGAGCACACACCAGTTGTGTTCGGGAATCCAGGTAGCTTAAATAAATTGGGACCTAGGACTGGGACTTGCCTCAGATTCAAGGGGTGGTGGTTGACACATTGTTTCAACCCCGTCTGTGGAGACCATGGGGTTAGGCCTATTCGTGGCAGGTACCCACGTAAAACAACTTCGACTTCATTCCCGAATGAGGACTGACCGTCTCAGTCGATAAATCGTCAATGATGCTCCTGAAAGGAGTACTCAATCCGAGTCGCCCTCCATGGATAACATGAGGGACGTGCTCTCAAGTATGTGACTTTAGTCACATACTTGGGAAATCGTGTGGGCGAGAGGCTGACCTTCTGGTACCATTCTAGGTGGTTGAGGTTGAACGCCTCAAGCAGCTAGCCTTAATGTTGCGGAGGATTGCCAGAAAGGACTGGAGTTTGCGCCGGTAAGCTCTCAAGAAAGTGTATTATGGGCTATTTGTTGCAGTAGCGACGTATCGCTCTGCTATACTTCTTAAGAGTGCCATGAGTACTACTGGCAGGATACGTATTGCACGTGGTCAACGAGCGGTGCTTATTGCATCCCTGCGGGTTTGTCGCACATTCTTCACTAGTGCTATGCAGGTCCTCATGGGTGTCCCGCCACTGGATCTGGAAATCATCCGCCGAGGACTGATTTACAGATTGCAGAAGGGCTTCCCTGTGAGAGAACATCAATGGCTACGTGGTTAGGATCCTAATGGACTAAGTCGGGCCGCCATTCGGGGAATTATGGAAGAGGGCTTGATTGCTGAATGGCAATCCAGGTGGAGCAAATGTACGGAGGGGCGTACCACGTATCATTTCCTACCGGATGTGATGACTGCAATGAAGATGGTGAGTTGTGATTTCTGTTTGGAAATCTGGAAACTGGAAACTGGGCATGGTAGTTTGAACGAATGGTTGTGTAGTCGTGGTATTGGAAATCAATGTGGATGTTTGTTATGTGTTTCTGAGAGTGAGACTTGGCAGCATGTTTTGTTTGACTGTCAACCATATGCAGGCCTACGTATTGCGCGGGGTATTAGTACTTTAAGAACCCCAGAAGATGTCAGGGATGCATTGCTGGACGAAGAGGCCTTTCAAAGGATGAACGGGTTCGCGCGTGAAGGTTTCCAATTACGACTGCAGCACTCTGCTACGCGAGGAAATGCAGGCTCTGTTGCTGACTAATAGTTCCTAAATGTTGTCATCGTTATGTGTCTTAAGCCCAATGTTATTCCTGTTCTTTGTCTTGTCCAGTCCTACTGTCGTTATTGTATTATTGTCCGGGGATTACGGGGCCACCAACTCTTCGATATAGGAACGTAAATTTTAGTGTAACAAATCTATGTTCTGCGAAAACCTGAGCACAGGGTTTGATCTGTACCACGGGTTAGGGGGAGGCCCATGACAGGTTACTGTCACCCATCTACACTTGAGGAGCTTATCCTGGCTGAAACGTGGTGGTTTTTGGTTTGCGATGTGGCTGGAAAGTAGTTTTTGAGTACCAACCAGTGTAGCTTGGGTTTCCTAAACTTTGACTACTAGGACCTCATTATTTTAATACCGTCTACCATCTGCATATTGGCCCTACATAAGGAAGCGCATCAGAGAGAGACTCAGGGAGGCCATCCGAGCCACAGGGGATCTGTCTCCTCAGCAATACGGCTTCAAGGCTGGGCGATCCACGATTGGCACAATTATAGAAGTGGTGAATGCGGTCCAGCGGGTAGAAGCCCACAATCACTACTCAAAGCGCATACTGTTACTCGTGACGCTTGATGCAAGGAACGCCTTCAATTCAGCTAGGTGGATACATATTCTCAGTCCTCTGGAATCTTTCACAGTGCCGAGGTATCTAATGCGGATATTGAGGGACTACTTCAAACACCGCAAGCTCGTCTATGACACATTGGGTGATCTGCGAAGAATGGATGTAACATCCGGGGTGGCGCAACGCTCCATTCTTGATCCAGACCTATGGAATTTTTCGTACGACGAGCTATTGAGGCTGCCTTTACCGGATGAGTCACGTTTGATTGGCTATGCTGATGACGTAGCGGCATTAGTCGCCGGACGCACTGTCGAGCAAGCGCAACTCAGACTAAGTATGATAATGCGTCGAGTGAGCGAGTGAATGACAGACCATGGGTTCAGCTGGGTGGTTCAGAGGTGGTCATTCTGACCAAAACGCAGATTCCCAGAGTTACACCCATCCGGATCGGCGAAGAGATCATCGAGTCCAAGAAGACGATCAAATACCTTGGCATGATAATTGGCATGAAGATGAGCTTCTTCGATCAAATCAGAGCGTCAGCTGACCCGGCCGCAGACGGAGTATCGACGCTCAGCCGTGGAATGGCCAAAGTTGGGGGACCCATCATGACCAGGAGACGCCTGCTGATGAGCGCAGTGGAGTCGGTGCTGCTATATGACTCCGTGGTTTGGGACAAAGCTCTCAGCAAGGAGTAGTACCGGAAGCGACTGATGCAGCTGCAAAGACGAGGCGCTCTGAGAGTTGCATCTGCATACCGCACTGTCTCTGAGCCGGCACTGCTAGTCATCGCGGGTACGACACCTATTGTGCTCCTTGCTAAGGAACGGAGCAGGCTGTGTAGGGGAGAAGAAGGTATAGAGGCTGCTTGAAGCAAGGAGAGCAGAAGGGCTCTTATTCTGTCGCAGGAAGGATGCGTAAATGAAACATGGGGCAGGTGGACCGCGTGTCTAATCAGGGACTGGAGCCGTGGCTCAACCGAAAGCATGGCGAGTTTACATCTCAGGGAGAGAATAGGAAAGATTATGAAAGACACCAGAATATGCTGGTGTCTAAGGACACATGGAACTTTGTGTCGCACTACACTCGGGCGGTTAAAATAACACTATTGACCAGTGGTTCTCCCACTTAAGTGACTTATAATGTTTTTGTTAGGTACTTCACTTTACCATTAAAAATAATAATACTTACGTTTGTTTAGCTCCCGTTATCAAAACAAATGAATTGCGTGAATTCTCCATGTTGACACTTTTGTTCTTTAACTTACTTTATATAATAAGCAAACTATTGAAACAAGTTCAGTCGTGTTTGAACTGCAAGACAGTAATCTACAAAAATGCCACGCAGTTGCACAAATTCTCCCGATCAGTTTTGTTACGGTTGTGGAAAGTTCACAACAGATGTGTTATTTTACCTTTTTAAAATAAGAGTTGACAATCTAGATATATCGTGGGTATCTAGATTGGACACAGACAGACCACATGTCTGCTGTATAACTTGTTACAAAAACCTAACCGATTGGTCTCATACAAAAATTGAGATACTGCTCTTTACGAAACCGATCATTTGGCTGAACCAAAACATCACATGACTGACTACTATTTTTGTCTTAGTGATATCAAGGGCCAAACGGGAAAAAGAAACATACTCTAAAGTATCCCGATGTGAGTTTGGTTGACAAACCTTTTTACCGTTATGAGGATTTGCCAGCGCAATCACCACTGGATACTGAGACTTCATCAGACATCCCGGAAGATTCGTCTTCTGACCCAGAGTTTCATGAGGCTTCTACTAGCAATGCTTCAGTCCAAGTGAGCTAAGAATCACTCGATAATGTATCCAAGGACCTAAATCTATAGAAACAAAAGGCTGAACTTTTAGGATCACGACTTAAACAGCGGAATTTGCTCGAGCCCGGAGTCGGCACATGTAAATATAGCAAACTTCAGAGTTTTCTTCTTGATTATTTTTTGAAAGAGGGAAGCCTAGTGTTTTGTAATTATGTTAACGGTATGTTGGGTAAATTAGGCCTTTAAAAAAATAAATATTGTCAAAAATTGCCTCCTTTCCATATAAAGTTGCGATTAATAAAAAATTTCGTTAAGGCGATGAACAAAAATGGTCATGGGTTTCAATACTTGAAAAATAAATTTTCTTCTCTTAGCGACGCCAAGATAAAAGAAGAAGCATTTTCGCAATCGCATGTTAATTTCTTTCCGATACCCTTAGGTAGATAAGGCGCATTAGAAAAAGGGACATTAGATAGGAGATAGACGAGAAAAGAAAAAAAAGGTTATAATTAGAATAGCACTGACATGCAAGGATTGAGAAATGATTTTTAAAACTGACGCCATAATTATAAAATCTGTGGCTCAATCGGAACATTTTACAATTTCTACATAAGGTGTTAAAATTTCATGTTCTTCAATTGACAAATAAAACAGTGATATGACAGATCCTCTCAAACGACTTTCGTTTAATGTTGAAATTTTAACATGCTGCAAGAAGATGCGATAAAATTCCACACAAAACTTGGTAAAAGTGCGTCAGAAAAATTCTGATTGATCAATTTATGTACGTGAATGATTGTTTAACCAGATCAACAGTTTTTCTGCAGCATAAATAATTTTTGAAAAGTAGAGACGCTGAAGAATAACAATTCCACCCACAATGGATCCGATTTCTGTTCGGACGCCCGAACTAAATGACCGAAAAGTACATAATTTTATTGCAAGTGACAATAACAACTTACTTAACAATTATGGAAGAGGCTTTCGACATCAGTATAGAAACGATTCGAAACATGATTCATAAGTCATTTCAAGAAGGGGAATTATAATTCTATGTTAACACACAATAGGCGATGATAAAATATCGATCTAAGTTCAATAGATATAATAGAGGTCGGTGCTACTGGAGCTAAAATGATGAAAATTATCTTTGAACAATTGTTACAGGTGATGAAACATGATGCTTTTAATATGACCTAGTAACAAATCGTTAATATGACCTAGTAACAAATCGTTAAAGGGCTGAATTGAAGTCAAGAATAGACACAGCGAAATAAAAAGGATAACACCAAAATTACCGTCAAAAATCGCAACAATGCTCATCATATTTTCGAATTTTATCCACAAAGTATTCCCTCAAACTCGTGAAGCTGATGATAAATAATAATTAAATAATAATGAAATACTTTGTAGCCGAAATCTGCCGTAATCAAACTAAAAATCAGATAAATCGTTATATGAAGGGTATCGAATTGATTATTTATATATTATTTTGATATTTTGTTTTCAGAACGTTTTAGGATCAGTCTTAAAAACCGTTTATTACACGGTATATAACGGTACATACTATCCATGAGACACTCTTCTTTGCTTATAGGTCGGCAGAGACAACGCGTAATAATTCTCAAGATAAGAGGGATTTTTTGTAATAAGGAGGTTATGAGTCCTCACGCCCTGAATGTCGAACTTCAAATGGTATACAGCAAGTAGACGACCGACTGAACACCTCTTTTACCGCACTGAGAATCTAGCCTGGACCTCTGTGTCACATTACTTTGTCGATGACGCCTTCCGCCATCCTTCCAATGACGTTAGAAAGAGACAGAATGAGTCACAAAAGAAAGGGTTTACTGAGAGGGTAACCAACCGACCCTCTGTCTTTTTTTTCAGAGCCGCCCGCGAGCTGGACCATAAATTGTTCTTTTTGTTCTTCTTTACTAGCATATCTTCCTTCAATCTGAAAGGAACTCGGTTCTTCTCTCCTCAAGGTGTAAAAAATGTCTCAGCCCCTTTTTATAATGAATAAGGTGTGACCAAACGTCCGTGATCCCGAGGAAAATCGGGCGGTCAGGATACCATGACTTTCCAATTTAGAGCCGGTAAAACTGAAAATACCTGCGCCTGTTCAGAATCTGGGTCAGTCTGTCTGTGTTTCCGGTTGAGCAACTGCCCCAGATCCCTGATTAGGCGCGTTGACCACCAGCCTCTGTTCGCCATAGAATATTATAAGTTCTTCCTTGTTCATCTGATCTTCTCGTTTTTTCCGTCTCCTCCCGTTAAGAAGCAAGACTTCCTTCTTACCCCTCAACTGGTTGATACTCCTCCGTACCACCGCATGGAGCACACTTGATATAATTGGAGCTCGCGATAACCAGCACAGCCGGCTTAGAAACAGTGCAGTATGCAGATGGTACCCGTAGAGTGCCTCGTCTCTACTTATGTATTAGTCGCTATCGGTACATACTTCTCTCTCTTTCGTCAGTTTCTCGATCACTTTCCCAGCGGCTTTTGGCAGGAATTGGGGTCGATAGGCAAATAGAAGCTCCGGGTCTCCCTTTCTTTTACTAATCAGCGGAAGTTTCATCCCCTTCCAACATTCCGAGAATACACCCTTCTCCATGGAGGCGTTCCAAAATGTCAGATAAAATCGATATACAACTTGAAGCCTTTCTGCCGGGATGCCACCAGGTCCGGTGGGTTTTCGCATTTTTAAAATCTGCACCACTTTGTCCACGTTGCATGCAGCATCAAAAAGAACGCAATGCAACCTTACAATCTAAGACCATCAGTTCTCTGTTGATGTCCTCACTACTGTTTTGTCAGCAGGGACCCTTGTTTTTGTTGATCAACCATTGGATTACTTTTCTAGTTGACCTATATGTCAGAATGAGGTACTTTTCCGAATCCACAAGTACGAAGTAGAATCATCACGTTGTGGCCGTTTCCTAGGCATATGCCACATGTATACAGTAGAGTTCAAAAATGTTTTCAGCTGAGACTTTCCAACATTCGTACGTTTCCAACATCCGTCGTGAATTCTATAATGATTATAATAACCATGAGAGCTCCTTGACACCCATTTTGGTAATGTTCGTATATTCTCCATTTGTGTATCATAAGCACTAAGGACGGCGAAACAAACATCATGGCCAGGATAGTATACAAGTAGCCTCTCCGGTAGAACTTTGGTATGTTGCAAGCCTCATGACGACAAGCTCATTCTTAGTTCAGTACCCTCTTTAATCTGAATAGATATTCCCCAATTCAACCGCTTTGGCATTGAAATCGACGCCAAAAGGATTTTCCATTCCGTCCTCCAAGCAGCTTTCTCTAGTCCATCGAGCTTGATCTGAAAGCATGAGATCGGTTCATTTGGTGTGAGGAAGACACTCGTAAATGTCATACCCGCACACTTGATCAGGATAAAGCCATCTCCGTGCACTATCCCGCGTGAATTCAGGTGATTCCAGATCAGTCACAGTACTATACTGCCTCCTCCTTATTACGATGCTGTTCTGTTATTAGCAGCCGGGCGGCTTCTTTGTGACTAGTAACCTATTGAAGCAAATTCTGTGGGGTTTTGCCGTGTGAGTTGATCTGGACGAATTGAATCATAGTTTGGCTTTTTGAACTGTACATACTTTCCGCTTCCTGTAACAGACTAAACCTGTAAGACCTGTAACTTCCGGTTACACTTCCGACTCTTTTGTCTAGTTGGACTATCGCTTTAATGCGTACCAGTCTATTCAATCTCTTCCTGGTATCTAGGGACTATTAATTTGAGGCCACTCTATTTATTTTCCGTGATTTGGCATCAGTTTACTACATGGCAATCTTGTGCCATTTGTACAGGGATTTGTACTTGTTGCATTTGTTGAGACTTTTCAGGGCTTCCTTAGCCACCTAGAACTGTAGAGCTGAATTTCTTTGACTAAATCCTTGAGCTTACCATAGACTTTGTCTACGTTTTTATGGACATCGGACGTGCTCGTTATTGTTTTCAGGACCATGCTTATGTTTTGAGTTAGCCACTCGTATTCACATATGTCAACGGACATTCTCGTGGCAAATTCGTACCCGAGTAGAGATTTCAGCTCCCTATCATCTGAAGGGTCTCGTGGCTGCTGAGAATCAGCGATCCCACTTTCAACTGTGCCTAGTGGATGCCTTTGGATAGTGTCTCGAGCATGATCTTCTAGGTTGGAACCTGGTACTTTACCCGGTGCCGGATGAGCATGCTTGCCGCCGTACTTATAGTTTTTGCGATTGAAATCCGGTCGGTATAGTTTTTGATTCTTCAGTGGCTAAGTCTTCCACCACTGATGCACTGGTGCAAAGATGCCCTGGTGACTTACCTACCCCCCGCCCGATTGCTGGAGAAATGCCCACATGAGATAGCAGCTCCCTCACATGTTGGGCATGTATGTGCGTTCTTTGTATAATATCAGTGGTTTGGTCACGAATCTGGAGAGCAGGAAACCTTGCTTATAAGGAATGCTGTGGCCTATAATGATGACATAAATGTTAATAAGTGAATAACTGGAATAACAAGCGAACACTAACATGTCTTCAGTCGGTGCTCTACCTATTCCTCAGATTAAATAAAATGTAACCCGTTCTAGTGTTTTCTACACATGTTCCTAATATTTTGCTTTTCTTTTCTAAAAATTTCCACGCTTTGTTGAATCGTTCACATTTCCATGATATCTTGGTCAACAGTGTTGGAAACAGTCATCAATGTTTGAATTTAACTTTGTTATTAGTGCAACCATCGCGGCGATAGGAAGTTCTTATGTCCGATAGAATTAGATTATTGGTCAAATTAGTCCAATGTGACGTAGTGATAATTTGTCAATTATCATTAGGGATTATAGAGAACTAAATTTCCAAAATTTCTTGAGCTATCGATTAAATTGAGATCTTTCTATATCCATTACACATGGAGAGTTGAACTTTTAATATTTTTAAGTGCTGGTGGGGTATCGATGTTGCACACACATATTCACAAAACAAAGATTGAGGTGTTATTTGGAATATAAAGACGTGCACCATCCGTTCACGGTTTATGAATAATTTGTTTACAAAAGACGCTCTCGCCTTGATCCTGAAACCTATCTTGAAACAATTGTAGGCAACTATAAATTGAATGTAATACCTATCTACCTGAATGTTATACCTATCAAACAAGTAAAACTTAACAAATGTTAAAAATATAACTTGAGGTCGGACGCTGGTTGCTAGATTCAGCTTCTTAGCCGCCTAAGAAAATTTTCTTCGGCGCCCTTCCCTACCAAGGTGGACAACAGTCTCACCTAAAAGTTGTTGAGAAATGTCAAAGAAGGGAGTTGTTTTAAGAGTTGTTTTGTCCAATGCTGACGGACACAAGCTCATTAACATTCCGGTCTACCGGCTCTAAGGAAGTAAGCTGAGTTATGTACGTGAGACCTGCAAGAGGACTAAACCTGACTGACCAAAACCTGACTGAGCACTTTTGTGGTTGGTATTAAAGGACCCCAATAAATAGTAATACTGCTACATGTGGACACGCCTCACTCAGTTCTCGTGTATAGTACTGAGATATGGGCTAATATCATGTAAATCGGGACGTTCAACGACGAGTCTCCCAATAGGCTTGCAGATGCAGAACCATCAACAAAAATGCAGGTCCTGCTGCCATGAGGGAAGTTGCGATTGATTTACTTGACTTGAGAGAAGTGGAACTTTCAAAGACTCCCAACAGGAATAAGAAAAGGCATCACCCAAGCATGTGCAATCATACAATAACTATGGCACGATTGGTTTAAGAGTGATACCTAGCATTGGAATGATATCACAACTGTATTTAAGTCTCAGAGTTTTCAATGCTTTCGCTATATTTGCACAATATTCTTGTATATGACCATTGTGTCACATACAACATTTGCTGGAAGGTTAACCAATGGCCCTAACTTCAACTGTTGGCACCATTATTATTTGTTAAGCCAATCAACCCATTCGCATCATACCATAACTTCATCCTTAGCAGGAAGCGTATTATAATAGAGATAATTTTAGCAATTAAATTAAAACTCCACGTGTAAGTTTAACACTTTGCAAATGTTGTATTTCTATTTAAATAAATGTTCTCGCCCTCAATCAAACATCAAGTGGGAAGAGTAAGTGGATAACCTACATTATAATACACAAATGACATGGATATCATGCAAATAACCCTCCCATTAACAATTTCTGAACTCTTTCGCGTTTCGTGTCAACTGGTCTTTTTCTGTGGCCCGGTCAAAAGCAGACAGGGAGCGTTATTCATATTCCACATAGAGATCAGAAAAATACTTTAACGACAACCGGGAAAATGTTAAAGGTGTGGTAAACAGGACACTCCCAGCAGGAGATACGTAAGCTCATACAGACAATACAACATGTTAATGTTGAGGAGCTGTTGCCTAGAGGAAAGTGTAATAGATAGAAATTTACCACATGTGAGCATGAACAGATGCATACGTTCGCATTCAAAGAGAGGGATGACTAATGTACGCATATCCTTGCGAAGAAATAGTTGCAGGGTTGTTGCTATTTCTACAAATCTAAATTTTCTTAAAATAAATTTCTTACACGGTTCTTTTCCCAAACACTTTGGTAAGATCTACTTTTGTAGCGAAGTATGTTCACCATATAAACAAGGTTTAAGGTCTGAGGTGTTAATCTGAATAGGTGCGTATCAGCACGATTTATACTTGCAACGCGGAAAATACAGATATGGTAATATTGTATAGTCCTGCATACGCGCTCATAAATTTCTGCTAACTATATTCTTTTCGGTGCACATGAGACAAGGGCAATATCCTCTTTACTTCCAATTTGGGAGCACTTTGATTCTTCACACCTTCGTTTCATTTAGCTAAAAGCTATTAATTTTTACACACATACGTTGCAATAGATACTCTGAGCAAAGGAACTGTTGTGAAACGAAACCTAGTTAAAGCAGATAATGTGATAATTAAGTAGCAACAAAAGTGACAAATTGAGATATGCAGGCGAAGCTATTTATTTAGTCTGAAAGAAGTAATTTTCATAATTAACCGGCGAACTCATCCGTGTCTACATTCTTCCATCTATGGTATGCAGTTTATCGTGCAATTTTGTGTGAATTTTACTTATTTGTCACATTGATTTGAAGTTAAGGCCAGTTTTCACATTACCTTAATTTTCGAAAATATTGGCTCAGTAGCGGCTTTTGAATTTGTTTTAGATACTATTCAAAGAAAATTAGCCTATAATTAGTGCAGTCAAAATTCCGAACTCAAGCTAATTAGAAGAGAAAAACATGTAAGTCTTAAGTGAATTTTGATGAGTATCTTATCAACATACTTTGCAGCTCATCTGACGTACTCCACATTATTATCGTCTGACAACATTTGACTAAATATGCAACCATATTTAATACTACAGATTCACCATAACGTGTGTTTGCTTACCTCACCTACAGTAAAACCTACTTTATTCCATTATATATTCAACTTTTATACGTTTTATTATATGAACAATAAAATGCTAATGGTTTTTCCATAATTTTCAAATTTATAACCAATCGCGCTCGGCAATATGGGTTTTGTGGTCAAAAGTACTCTAGAAAATCGATAAATTCTTTTGAACCATTGCTGGGTTTGGGAAGACTCCTGCGTGTCTTGAATATTTTACGCAGAAATGTGTATTTACTAGTGAGAGTCGTTTATAACTTATTGCTCTTTTAGATGTAGAAATGGTGAGAGCATATACTACGCTATTCTTTTGTTTATTTTGAAGAAAGTGAAAGTGAAAAAAAAGAGATTGCTTTCTATGAGATGGGGACATAGGTTTCAGCTTCATGAAAGGGTTTTTTTATGATAGGGAGGTGAATTCTGTTTACGTCTTGAGTGTGCGACTTCTACACGCGCAATTCTTCTTGACTACACACTAAATACATTCCCTGTCAACCTGAAAACCTGGCTTGGAACCGTTTGACACATTACTACATGCTAAGCCTCACGCTTCTACACCTGTAATCCTTCGGATTCCAGGAGTCCTTTCTCCAGCGTGAAAAAAAGGGGTCCTACAGAAGAGATCCCTCCATCCCTGATGCTCCAATTCCCCTTTTGAACTCAGGACTGCCCGTGCATGTGCATTTGTCAACCCTTCTAAAAATTTCTTCGACTTACTCGATCTTTTGCAAGAGAAGAATGTGTGACAGGCGTCATTCACCTCTCCTGTTCAAGACACGCAGTAAGGGGACGGTGACCTGTCAATATTGTCCAGATAAGACTGAAAACATCCATACCCGCATCAAGGATAGGTCAAGTAAAACTCAGTTTCACCATGCGCACGATTGAGCCTTGACTTCAGGCAAGAGATTCCAGCTTGCTCGCAGGACTGTTGCCAATCGGTTAGAGAGCGTTGTTTCTCTTCCCTGCTGACTACTTCTCTGTTGCCATCGTTTATGCGCACATAGGGGTGATGGGTACCTCCGCTGCGATCACCAGGACTGCCGTCTCGGCAGTAGATATACGCATGCGATTCGCAGCGCTCCCCGTCGGCTCCTTAATGTGTTGAGCCTCCCTCTGTTGGCCAATAATCGAGTGAGTGCCGTTACACGCGTTGCAGCCTTGTCAGCTGTTGCCCTGATTTCTTGGGAATCTTCGAATCTATCAGATAGGCTTTACTCTGGGGATACTTTCCTTTGTCAGGATGACTGGTTTTTTTCCAGCACCAGGCTGAAGCCGTGTGTGGTCATCCAATCTCTTACTCGACGCATTAGCATATTAAGCCTGAATTGCGCATAATCGACTGCGTACCCAACAACTAGCACCACGACATTATCCGCATATCCGATAGAGCGTGACTTATTTGGTGTTTTGAGCAGTAGTATTCCCTCATAGGAGATGGTCCATAATTCTGGACCAAGGGTGGGGCCCTAAGCAACGCCTCAAGTAAGTACCGTCTTTCGGCTACCTTCCTGCGAGTCGTAAAATAGGCTGTGGTCCGGCAGATAGTACGTCAATATCCGCATCACATTTATTATTAATTGAAAATGGTTTTAAAGCGCTTCCAGAATATCCACCCATATAGCGCAGTAAAATCCATTTCGGTAATCCAGAGTAATCAGCAAGACCACCCGTGGAACTGTGGAATTGATGTGTTCTTCCGTACGTTTGATCGCGCTCTTCACTTATCCAATTGCATCGATGGTGGTGCAACCTGCTCAACCATACTGCGGCAGAATTACGTCCCTGGCTGTACGAATCATGTCATCTCATGCCTTACTAATCAGCACAGCCTACCCCACAGCCGAAAACCGAACTCAAAAGAAACTATGTATTCACCCCTGGCCTTGCCCTTGGAAGTAAACACTGTCCGTGGATTCGTCAGGATACCATGTTGAAGGGCTTCTTGTTTGTTGTTACTCACTGAGCTGCAGCAAATGGACTTACCTTTCTCTCGCAAACTTTTCGGGTAGATCTTGGTCGATAATACTACGATAAAAATTAATTCGAAGGATCCGAATCATTGCAGAAGCGTATTGTTCTTGTTTAGAGCTTCGTGGAAGACCCGACACTTCCCTGTAATTGGGATGCGTTTCAAATCACCTGGTCTCGGTTATTATCCTGTCAAAGGACACAATGTGTCCCTTCTGTGCACTCCTTCCTTTAATGCCCGCAATTTTAACACAAGGAGCTTCTATCCGTTCCGATACAAGCCTCTATCCAAGGCACTTGAAACACCAACGAGATATCGCTCTTCGCCATATCCGACAAATAACCTATCCTATTCTAATTTCACCCTATTAAAAAAGTTCTTCTGCTTCCCTCTCTATGAGTTCGGCCATGGCCATGCGTTGACCTCTATTATTTAGTCTTGTCAACCTGACTTTCGTCTCGTTTACTGCAGGGTTTTAGGCGTCTTCTATTTCGGGCAGATTAGTAATGCGGTCAATTTCTTTAACTACGAGTGTGACCATAGGCACAGTTGCTTCTTCTCGGAGGGCTCTTTTACTTTTAACTGCATTCTTGGCAACTGCATACAGTGCCGTCTTAAGCCCCTTATCCTTCAGATTTCGATCGTTCGACACTTTGTTCTCGTCTTTCCTCCATATATCCCGTTCACGTTTGATTGGGTTGCAAGAAAAATCGAGGCAATTAATGCTCTTTCGCATGGTTTTCATTTGCGCCCGAATGCGGTAGGAATCTGTGGTTGTAACAGATTTTCTACATGTCACCTTCCGTTTTTGAAAATCGTTAAAGGGATGCGTGCTTGAAATGATGCTTTAGTTTATCTATATAAGTATCATGATCAATTATTTATTTGTTGTTATGATGTTCCTGCTCATAAGTCCGAACATATTCGTTTTGTATCATTTGAATATTAACTAAGGTTGTTAAATATGATAATTTTGTCTGAAATTAAATCTGGATTTACGTTTAATGAATGCTCTATAATTTTTCTATCAATCTGAATGGTTGCTGTTAAGCAACTAATTTCTTCTTCCAGTCAGTTATTTATTTTTATTGTTTTGTTCATTCCATCTATTAATTCATGATTATTCCGGACTATAGCCTTTAAACATTCTTCTATATCCCGTCTATCATTAGCATCTTTGACACCAAAGAGCCAATTGTAAACATTGCCTATGGGATTTACCTAAATCTCTTTTGCTATTTTCACGTATCTCTTTTTATCATAATGTATTCTTAAGTACAGAGTTACAGATTCCAATGAATTTATCAGTTATAGTTGGTAATGTCTGTGGATTTGTTAATTTATTGTTTACAGTTTCTTCGAGTATGTTTTGTGTCATATTTGGTTTCTAAGTATGCTTCTCTCTAAGTTTTGGTCTGTATTCTTTTAGAATTAGTGTGTATACTTCTTGAGTCGCAACCTTTTCGATAGCGCCCTATTTCGATTGTTCCCTGTTTCGAACGCGCCCTTTTTGTTTCTGTTTCTGACTTCAGTCAAGTCAACCGTGCCTCATGGCTTCTTGTCTCCCAAAACGCGCAGTAACGTTGACAGCAACTATCAATCCACCACCTATCATCTCAGTAAAAAAGCTCCTGAAAATTTCGGTATGGAATCAGCCGCAGCACAAGTGTAGAGTATGTTTGTTTTTTTCTGGAGTCCCTCTTCTTAATGTGTCATGAATATTTTACTGAAGAATTGTGAAAGAGTATTTCTCATCGCTACCTCCCCTTTGGTCATGTAAAAATTTCCATCATACGGAGCTTTACAACCTGTGTGTAGTATCTAGTTTGTATCTTGTGTCCACATGTGGTTCTCTTTTCAGAGCCCTGCTTAGCCTAGATGTCTCGCTTCCTCCCTCAATTTTGCTGCAAAAAAGATTCCAGGATTTCCTTTTCTCTCTTCTTACAGCTGTTTTAAATATTTTCAGATTTCGCTTGTAGTCCTCCCAATCCGTATCTTGGTTTGTGAGGCGAGCTATTCTGAATAGTCTTGGAGTATTTTTCCTGATCTCTTCCAGTTCTTTGTTCCACCAGCTTACCTTTTTTTGTTTGGTGGTAGTGGTTGGACACGTTTCACTGAAACTGTCAACCAGTATACTTGTGATGTATCTCACTTCATTGTCGATGTCCTTTCGACTTATCAATGGAACCTAAATATCTTTCGACTTGGTGTGAACCTAAATATCTTTCAGTAGCGTTTGTGTATTCCCAAGTCCCAATCCACTTTTCTAGGATTGCAGTAGATCAATGGGGTCCTGTCGCCTCTTCTCACTTGAAAGGTGATCCATTGGTGGTCCGAAGGGCTACGTGAGTCACATACTCTCCAGCCGTGCAATTCCTCGAATGCTAATGTTTAGAGTAACGTCAATAACTTCCGCTCTATTTTTTGTTATGACAGTCGATTTGTTACCCTTATTTGCTAAGTTGAGGTTAGTAGTTATTAAGTAATTGAATAACTGCTTACCTCTTTCGTTGCACTTGGTGCTTCCCCAGAGCTTGTGTTGCACGTTCGCATCGAATCCGATGATGGCCCGTTTCTTCCGTATATGTTCTGATAGGGTGCGGAATTTAGTGGTCGGCATCGGAACGTCAAACGGTTGGTATGCTGAGGCCAGTTACCTGCCCGTCCCTTCCGTTAAACATCGCTGATGTTAGGTCCATGTTGCTGAAATGCGGTAAAAAATTAACTTCCTAACTAAAAATTAAGTTAAATCAACTTCCTTCCCAGATATAATGCAGCTACGGAATTTATTTAACCCGCTTGTAGCAAAGATTTGAAATTGTTTTGCACTGATTCCAAGTATCTTTCCATTTAGCTGGTAAGGCTTTTGTATCAGTGCTATGTCGGTGCTCCTATTTACTGGATGCTTAAGCAGGTTGGCTGTTGCCGCCCTGCTGTTTTTGTCTGGTTTGCTGCGTAAGTGCTCGAAGAGGTCCTTCTTCAGGGCAGTTTGCAGCTTCACAAGTTGATCCTCCTGGATCTTACCTACATTGAGGTAATCTATCACCGCTACCATTAGTGCATCGATTGCTACGTCCCATAGAACTTCCTCGCCTGAAATTCGGGACTTACCCTCCGTTCCTTTTTACCAGTGCCTTGGTTGCTATCGTCCGCTCCCGTCTTCCCAGTGGGTACGGTAGCTGCCATTGCGCTTGTTTTTTTGCAGTCATTCGTCAAATGCACGCCCTGCTCCTTCAGCGTACATTTCTGGCCAAAAAGCTCTGGGCAACTGGTGCTTGGTTCCGTCACGCCAGTTGACCGGTCCCCGGAGATTTCTTCCTCTCGTATGCCGTGTACTAAAGGTGATCTTCGCGTTGTACTTCTTCCATGTTTTTTGTTTGGTTACCTCTTCCGTTCTTCTTTTGAAAACTGGAACACTTTTTGTAATTTTTTTAAATCTTCAGTAATTACCCTTGGAACTAACGTTTTATTACATGTTATAGGCATAAGGATTAGGTATCTTTAGACGTGTTAGTACATAAGCAGAAATTATAAGCAATACTGGTTAAGTTGCTGAAGAAAACCGAGCGATGACGGTCGAAGGTCGGGTTCACAAATATTTCAACATCTGATTTTTAACATTTTATGACGTTGCTTCCACAGGTCACGCATTATGCACTCGGCCAGGATTTTGTATTATTACCGGCCGCAGATATTGCCTTCGCTACGTACTTTCTATCTAATTCCTTACTCGTTTCTGACAGTTTGCTTGAATCTTTATCTTTCCAAAATAGGTTGATGCCTATAGTCTCCATTATTGTTCAATTTTCCATTTAACATATAATCAAACTCTCCCTGGAGTCCCACAATATACAAATCACACACATTGAATTAATACAAACAAAGTAGACAAAATTATTTTGAATTGAATTAAATTAAACCAAGTAGGCAATGAGTGATATAAATAGTAGTGAAATTGTCTTAAAGAGAGAGTTATTTTTTCGCGTCAAAAGGTACGGACAAGCCTCTGTTCCCTATCACCCATTGTGAGGCTGCATTGGGGTGCCTTTTTGAATACCGGTCCACGTATACGATATAAATTGTATACCGTGAATATAAGAAATATAAATTAATAAAGTTGGTGTAATTAAATGAAACAAGTGTTTTATTTATCCCTCCGTCTAATAAACATAAATATAAATCTCGGTTAAAAATTCTGGACCTGAAAAAATCAAGGAGGTTGATGAGAAAATATTTATGTACTAAGTTGTATTCGGATGAGATAACTTAGACAACAATTCGTTAAAACAACAACAGTATGCCATCAATTAAAGATGGAAAGTAAAAAAAAATTGTAGTGCCCACTTAATTTAAGTTTTATTGACTTCACGTCATAGATACAACATTTGAATAGCGGATCTGTCTGTTTCACCTAATTATGTAGGAAAACCTCCAATACAATTTTTTATTGTACAGTCAACCAAGCATCTCATTTCGTAAATTTTATTTACGACCGTCTACTAACGTGATTCAATAGCATTTTTTCGTGTTGAATGTCTTCGAATGTGCATCAAAGACACAACCAATAGTAAAATTGTATAGGTCTATAAATTTTGACCTGACCTAGAAAATTATGTGGTGGAAAAGGAAATTCATGTAGAAAAAATAGATAGAATTGGAGATGTGGAAGTTGAAATGTATGTTAGTTGGAATCTTTACAAAACCAAGCGTATACATATGTGGGAATGAAATTTTAAGAAAAACTTAATTTGCATCTAAATGCACCATCTAAATATGTATTAAGTAGTGAAATGCATTTAATTCCCACAATGGTTTTGAACAACATGTTGATGTCGAATCCTAAGGCCTTTACATATTAAATGGATGACGGCAATGTACTACAATTCGAAATGGTAGTCGACGAAATTACGGAAAATTGCAAATTAGCGCTTACTCAGTCCAAACTTATGAACTAATTTTCCTCGTTTTGGCAATTTGTGGAAATGGTATTGAATGCAGACGCAATTATGTTGAAAATGATTCGTTTCAAGTTCAAAGCCGTGAGTCGATTTCAGTTTATAAGTAAAAAATTTTTTTTTGTTTCTTAAAAATTTAGCAACAATGATTTTGTTTGTACATCAAAATAAAATATGGATTATAGCGTGGAAATAGCAGCATGAAAGTCGAAGCTTTTGATACGCAATATTCAATATATTCTTATATACATATGCACTCATTTACTGATAGTAATGACAATCAAATATATTTTGCGATATAATAAAATCAGAGAATTTTATAAACAGTTTTATTTTATTATTGAATGATGGGTTTTTCATGAGTTTAAGAAAAATACGTGATTTGCTTTTTTATCTTGTACAATGACAATGCAAATATATATTGTTGAATTATAGATCGCCTCAGTATAGACAGGTTTGTGTGAAGAAAAACTCGCGGGTGGAATGAGGCAGCGCCACACACCTTAATCCCTGAAGACAAGGGTCTTGGTAATGACAAAATGTAATTAAATGAATTTATAAGAAATCTATTTAAGAAATTCTTAGCAGTTGTTTGCATTAAAATACACTATCTAATATGTATTAAGTCGCAGCGGAAACTTTCCCAACAAGCTCTTGATTCAGTGGAATCCAACCAAAATTCATAGAATTCTACTTGCATTGGTAAACATTTTCTGATCATTTCATTTGACAATAGTAATAGTCCACAAAACGCTTGTATGATTCAAAACGCAATTCAATTATAAGTCATCTATTGCTTGCTCTATCTCTTTCTGCCTGAAGCCGCTCAGGAGTCTTTTCTTTACTTTGTGCTGTTAGTATGCGCGTATGACTGCCCATTTTCCGAAAGTCATCAGGCAATACAAATCCTCAGACGCACCAAAAACAAATATTTTATTGTATCGGACAAGGAGTCAATTTTCTCGCTAGTTCGCTCCTATGGTTAGAGGAGTCCATTTTTCTAATAAAGTTACCCCTCTGCGTTAACAAGTGGTTCAAGAATCTTTTCGTCGCTATTAGAACCATCCACGCATAATACGTTACATTTGTTAATTAATGTTATCACACCAACCAGACTTTTCCGAGAGAGCTTGCCAATTCCTCCGCAAAGAAGAGAGGGCAAGGGACTGCATCTTTTCCATCTTGTACAGATAGGACTGGAAAGACTATTGCCATCGGAGCAGCTGCGTCACCTGCGTCTCATGATCAATCCTGCGTCTCATGTTCCCAGCGATTTAGCCAGTGAAAGGCAGTCCGTTGCCTTACCTCATGTGCGATAGCCTTCCTATCCTGCTATAGCTTTGAAGATAGATCCTCGTATTTTCCTGCTGGTAAAGTGATATTTACCACCCCTACACTAACAATCGCACTAGCTTCCATAATCATCTCTGCGTGGTGTGGTATTCCGATTCCATTAGCGGGACCTATCCCTTTTGTATCTGAATCAAAAATTTTCGGTGCATTTGTTTGTTGGGATCATCAGCCTAAATTTCAGGTTTGCAAAAAGTACGGACTGCAGTTAAAGTTAACCTAATGTTATTATTTCAAAATTTTCTACGAGAAACAGAACGTTTTTGAGAGTAATAATAGAATTCTATTTAAAAATCTCTTACGACGTGAGCTAATATTTTCTTATCTATCCATGAGACAATAATTTTTTTTGAAACTATCAATATTCCCTCACATAGGAATATTTCTTATATAAATGAGACCATACAAATTATATGGTTTTTCATGATCTGACATCTGGTCATCCTTTTTAGATCGATAATAGCCAACAACATCCACATTTGTCATTGGATAATGAAAAGGATGCCTCATCTTAATGAGGATGTTACGTCCAAAGATTCTTGGGATAGCTTTAATGTTAGACACTGATATAATACTATGCTTGCATACTATAACAGATTATCACGGCCAGTTACACTTGCCTATTGTCGACCTAACAACTAGTGATCAATAGGGCCACGTCTTCCTCGTAGTCTATCAGTCGTGGCACTTCTATAAAAAAAAGCTCTTCATATTAGGCTTTCCATAAGTCAGGGACTAGAATGGAACATTCTTTGCGTCCTGATGTCAGGATCATTACTTGTTGTCTTTCCTGCGTTTCGTGCAGTATTCTGCGGTCCCGAAGGTTATACTTCGAAGCCCCTTTGAGATATTTCATAACTCTGTAGTTCTAGTTTGAGCACTCATGACATCCATCCATCTTGTGAACTCAAAGGATTCTTCATGTTCGATAGAATGTCGAGGCGATATTCGCTTCCAATTTCCTCTTTGCAAACAGTGTTCAGATGCTCGAGGTTTGTGTCTGTAGTGGATATCGCAGATCAGAAATGTATTGATGTGGAGAAAAACCTCCAGTGGCTCTGTTTGTGTTAGCGAGTCTTCTTTCTTCTTTTCTTACCCCTTATCAGTTACATCCGACCTACAGATGGTGCGATATGAGAATGATTGTTCAGGGTCGTGTTTGTTCAATAACACTGGCCTCGCATTGCCCAGCGTTATGGAAAAACATTCCTCCAAGTAGATTTTAACAAATTCCGGGTCCAATGTATCACATATGACACACGACATAATTTTTGTACCTGCCATACAAAGCTCGTTCTCCATATGCAGAGAAGTCTCTGGATTCACAATGAAAACAAGGGTTTTTTTTGGGCAAAGTTATATTTATTCCTCAATTTTTTCGAAGGCATACAGGTAGTAAAACGATTTTTCCATATTTAGAGCCTTCGAAACCTATTTAGCCTTGGAAACATGCCTCAGTTTCCACAATGACTTCCAATTCCGACATGGATCTCTTTTTTTTTCGCCTTTTTCGCTTTGTTTTTCCATTGTTTCGTCGTCCAGTTTCCCCAATAACGCTGCATAGTACTGTCCTGTGATTGCTCTTCCTTTCTGCAGGTAATCAATGAAGATTATGCCAAAGACATACCAATAAATAACCTTCCATAGGCCATAATCTTCCCACCTGAGCGTTGGCTTTTTGGCTGTTTCACCTTCACTTTACGATCATTCAGGACGATTTGGTGCACTTGTCTACGAATTTCGCATTCGCAACCACTTTTGGTCTTCCAGAGCTAGATGAATATTATGTGCTTTTCCGACCCATTTTGAATTCACTAAGCCAACGATAAACTGTTGTTCTCGAAGAAGCGGATGTGGGATATCATTTCTGTAACTATTGCAATGATTTTTCAGAAGTTGCTCTCAATAAAAATAATGTTTGATCAGAACCGCGATATACCTGGTTTTCCATTTTGTTTACGAAAGTGAAAGTATCGTCACTCAAACGACTGTAGCTTGTAAAGGAATGAACGAAATGTCATGCAACTTCATACATAAACTAGTGACAGATGAGCCCCTCAAAATGAGTCACGTTCATTTTTGAGTGGTGCTACCCACTCAAATATCCCGGGACTTTTAATCACATGAAGTATACCATATACGATCCAATATATAGGTGATTTTAAGAAGATTTTTTAAATGGACTCAGCAGTTCTTAAATCACCTAGAATTTGCTGATATATGAATGAACTTGGTATGGTTGGTAGAAAAATTGTCTCATGTATCATCATATAGATCTGCATAAAAATTGACAATTGCTGGAATTACGGAGCGCTGAATACGCGTCGAGGTTTCATCCGTATGGTTGCTGTTAAAGTCAGTTTCACTCACTTGCCTCGTCTAATCAAATAGCATAGAGTATTCATAAAACGCGCGAAGGTTTTTTTTGTACTGGTAAATTGATGGTCATGCACACGATTCACCCCTGAGCGCCCCACTATCTAACTGAGAACCCGAATCGATGAAAAGAGTTCACCTGGGAAATACAAACCCACTTACGATGGGAGCGTGACGCAGTCCCCAAACACTCAATGCGATGATTGACTCGAAATTGTGATTTGCTGTTGTGATTTCTTTGCAGCTGACGCGGTGATGTTGACTACCTGGGATGATGAGTTTCACCCAGGCTGCATCACTGATTGGGTGAAACGTTCAAGGTCCCTTACTTTCAGCGTCAACCAATTGCTCCCGAAAAGCTCACCTAAAAGAGAGACGGCACTCGATATTAAAACTTTTGAGCTGTGGCACCACCGAGCCAGCAAAGGGCTGTTCCTAAGGAAGTACCTCATCAGTTGCCGTTAAGAGGCAACCCCGTCCAGACGCCACCATCAATCCAAACGTTGTCAGACTGGTCGGTTAGTGCATTCGACAAGGGTACATCCAGCGACGCGTCAGCTATTCAGCCGAGGAAGACCAGACCTAATCCAACTCCAACGGATTCCCCTTCAGACGTGGACCCAGATAACACTGGAAGCTCGGAGCTACAACATCAAGAATCCTAGCATCATGATCGATCAGTCGGAACGAAACGCGAGGTTACCGAGCACTCATGATCCCTCGCAAACTTTGATACTCCCGTTCTGCCGGAACAGTGATCAGCACAAAAAGTTGGCATAATGCACACACGGAGAGACTCGTAAACCGAGTGTATCTCAGTCGGTACTTACGAAAATAGTGGCACTATTTCACTAGTGATACCTGAAATTCAGTGGTTTAAACTTGACTATCGCAGTGAATCGGTTAATTAACCGGCTCCAGTCACTGATAAAGTGGACCTTAGAAGACCATTACGTTGTCCTGATTCAGCACATCCACCCGCTGCTAACCAGAGACGCTGCCGACTGGTTTTGGGAATAAGACTACACTGTTCGTCAACTCGAGCGCATTTCTTTCTGTGCGACACTTCGTAATCAGTATAATACCATCTATTCACATCAGGTGTGACCATCCTCGGTCCGGAGTTGTGGAACGCCTCCTACAACAGAGTGCTCGGACTTGAACTGCCGGAAGAGTCGCGACTGATCGGCTATGCGGATGATGTTGCGGCACTAGTGGCTGGGTGTCGATCAAGCGCAATTAAGGCTAAATGTACTAATGCACCGGATGGGGAGCTGGATGACCACTCACGGGTTTAACCTAGCGTTAGAGAAAACCAAAGTGGTCATCCTGACCAAGAAGAGGATCCACAGACTAAGATTGGCACGAGGGTAATATAGAACAAATTGCTCGCGATGATGGACGATGCACTCTCGACGAATGGCAACAATCATAGGAACGTGAGCTAAAAGGAAGATGGACCGCGCGGCTCATCAACGACTTGAGATCGTGGAACAGTCGAACGCATGGTGAGACTGACTTCTACTTGACCCAGGTACTGAGCGGACACGGTTGTTTTCAGTTTTCACCTGCACAAAATAGGTAAGTGACGGTCTCCAGATTGCATGTTCTGCATTTGTATGAAGGCTGACGCCTGTCATACTTTCTTTTCATGCCCAAAATGGGACAAACAGCGCGATGATCTTGCCGAAAAAGTGTGAGAGCTCCAGCCAGATAGCCTAATCGAAGAGATGCTGAAATCATTTGACAAATGAAATCAAGGGGCAATCCTAGTAATGAAAAAAGGCATATTTGATCGGCTAGAGGCGTCGAGGGTGGAGGGTTTCCTTCTCTACTAATCCTTCTCCTGTTTCCCACCCATCTAAAGAAGGAATCCCTGTAACCCGAAGACGTCAAAAGGCGAAAAATTGGGAGGCCTAGCCCGAAGTAATGTGTCAAACGGTTCCAGGCTAGGCGCTCCGGTTGACAGGGGAGGTTTTAGTCGGTACTCCAGTAGGTAAATAGTGCGTAAATAGCTTTCACCTCCCTACCCCAAAAAAAAAACAAAATAATACCATCTACATCTCTGAGTCAAGATTACATATCCCCAAGTCGCTAGTCCTCAAGGGTCCTTGCTAAAATCATCGTCGAGCTCCTGTCAGCTGAGGACTATGCTTTTCGAACTATATTTTCTTGTGTATCTGTGTACTGCCGAACGAGCACACGGCTATTTGTCTCTCTTCGAACACTGAGCTTCACCCTTTGTTGTTTGTGACACTCCTCTTATTTTTCTCTCTGAAAAAAATGTCTCTGACCACCACTACACATGAGGCATGAGGTGGTCACCGAGCATAGATAAGCTCCAAGAAATCCTGATAAGCCTAATTATAGAATTGATTCATCTTCAATTGAAATTCAGCCGGTTTTCTTTCCGTTTCTATGGTGAAACGATCGACATATTAGTGACCGTGGTGTGCACACGATCGAATTTCTTAACGTCCATTTCCCCGTAAGTCCATCGTTTGGGTGGTGTTCGGCAAAAAGCAGAATTGCCAATCTCTACTATACCAATGATAGCTTGTGATGTAATTTTCCACCGCAGACATAAATGACTCCATGGAAGTCGAGTTTCCAGACACCCACTATGGTAGAAAGTTGGCATATAAATTATTCGAGATTATTTCATTATGAGAGAGGTTCATGGGAAACATTAGTTGCACTTGATCCCCATATTCATGTGAAGTACTTAATCAAATACCAGTTTTTCGAAAAACTGGCATTTTGTGAATCTCAAATGTTTCCAGCCACTGAGTAATCATCGAAGGTATCTACCAATATGAATACTATTAAAACTTGTTGAAAACTTCCTAATAATTAAACCATAAATGGAAATAAATAAATACAAATATCTTTTAGTACAAATTGGCCAGACAAATAAAGCCTACGGCTCAAAACCACATGGGGAAGTTTACATACACTATAAGTCTTCCAGGCAATTTTACTAACAAAAATATAGATTCCAGTGCGATTTACACAAATCGCTTTTAATTTCAAGGATATTCTCCCAAATATTATGTTAACAGCTTATTAAACAAATGTAATGCACTAAGCTGAAAAGATTAATGCACTTCAATGCAATTGAGTTTTAGTACTGGATTTGGTAATTTAGTAGTGCAAATGTAATATGAAAATTTAAATACAAAATGTGTAGTGGAAAAATAGAAGCAACACGTCTTCAAATGAACTCAAATGCCTCAGAAAAACCACAAAACAATATTCCAACAAATCGTATACTTGGAAAAACCGCAGAAGAGATTAGGGACAAGTCTTGAGCATAAGTGAATGTCTATTCCTTAGTGAAAATAAATATAACCAAATATATACCCCAAAAAACGAATAATATATTTCGTCAAAATATTGGTAATCTATAACATATTTATTTTTATATTTTTTTATAAAATAAGATGAAGTTTAACTTCAGGTTACTTCTGCACTTTATGCAATCAGATAACTATTAAGCAATCCATTTAAGTTTATCGTAGTAGTAGTAGTTAAGTATCGTATAAACAAGAAGACAATAATAAAACAAAATAAAGCAATGTGGGCTAGGAGACGTTTCTTTTGAACTATTCGCAAAAAATTGAAAATAAAGTCAAACATATTAGTGAAATATATATTATGTTTATATTAATTTATGTTCGAAGTTTAAATGCTAAATATAAATTAAAAAGAACTTAGGGAAAGTATTTGAGCAATAAGAAATGTATTGTATATAAATTTTGAGAGCAACTTGAACGAACTTAACGAAGATAATGTAAGGAAACAACCATGTAACGAACAACAAACAGTTCTCAGATGCTGAACACATACCGCAAGAAAAGCCTTGTCCTCGCCTTCTTAAATTTACCAACATTAAAGAAAGATGGCTGATGAAGAGTTACGTTTCAATGGATTCAAGAATAGAGCATCGGGAAGACGGTGCCACAGCTTTCACGTAATCATACACGTAATTAGAATCATGAAGCCAAATTTAAATTCCTCCGACACGTACGCTCCTGAATTTTATTGTTATATGTTACCTTAAACATATCGATAAACATACCGTGACTCCCACTTCTGAAAATTATCTTATACTATCCAATCCATCCACTTTCCAGATACAGTCTCAGAAAAAAACCCCATGCATGCGCAAATCCTGTAACAGTCATGCAAAGGATGCTGGGCTGGACCATACACAACTCCTCCTTTCTTTTGATTTTCCGGCAGCAGGATTCATATCTTCATAAAATGAATGTAAGGTGTGGTCAAATAGTATTCGTTTTATATTTGCCGCCATTTTGAATGCGTAGCTTATTCCCGACTATCGGAATTTTTTCGAAATCGGAAACCTATTACGGTGTTCTTATTTTAAATCGCAAGAAAGTAATGATATATATTAAAAATAAACTTATAATATTTTTGATGTAATAATTCTAACAGATAAATAAATATATAAGGGTATTTCTTATGAAATCTCGAAATTTGGGATATTATTGAAGTTTTTTTTTTTTATAAACTTAGATATTTTTTCGAGGAGATCAGAAAAGTTGCTTTTAGAGATCTGTCCAGGGGTATTGATCTTCCATATTTTTGTATATAACCTATATAAAATGAGGTTTAAAAAAATAAAGAAATGAGGGAATGATTAACGGAGTGAGGGAATGATTTATTATTATATTATAGTAAAAAAACAACATGTACAAATGAAAGAAATTATATATTTTTTATTAATACATATCAAACAATGAAATATCATATTCTAAAGAAAATCAACTCAAAACTTTGTACTTATAGAACATAAACAATATTTTGTACTTATAGAAAATGACCAACATAAATATAATATAAACCCAAAAAAATAACAAATATACGAGTATTACTCACTATAGAGGTAACAAATGTTTTTAACTTTTAAATACTTATTACTATTTATTTTTAAACTTTGTACTTAGCACTTCTCCAAAACTTAAATTAAAACATCTTCATATATATTTATTAAGCATTAATTATTATTAATATTAACCTAAATAAGTCTTTTCATAGAGTTTTTTGGTCTTTGAGATCAATGAGTTATTCAATCTTAATTTTAACATCGCTTGTAGAGTCATCTAACTCTGTAATAACGTAATTCCCCCTTTTAACTAACTTTGGCGGCTTTATTTTCTGTATCACATCTTCCCATTTATATAATTGCTCATCTTTAATATTAGGCCATCTCCAAAACTTCACACCTTGCTTCATACACCTAACCATCAAACCATCTTCAAAAACAGATAGAACTTCTCCGGGATACTTTGACGTGCCCCATTTTATCAGGACATGATCTCCAATGGTAACATTCTTATCACTGTCGGAGACAACAGTAGATCCCTCATTTTCTAAATCAATTGTATCATTTTCTTTTAACATTTTAGTATGATCTTGAATGCGCGAAGACGACGCTGAAGACAGTTGGTAATTATCCTTCATTATATCCAATTCCATATACTTTTGAGGGGATTTGCTACGCCTCTTAGTAAATCGATTACTGCGCTGTTGTTGAAAATACCCCAAATGATAGTGGGTACAAACTTCTTCGCAATCTATGCATGAAAGTCTTCTGCACTGTAAGGTGTTGAGAAAAAATACGAACTGGCGTATTTTTTGTGTTCCCCGGAAAGAAGGAATAGTCTTGGACTGTTTTATGAGATCATCCATCAGCGAAATATCTGCTGTGGTAACTTCAAACAATAAAATAGAAGGACACCTGGATTGAAGGATAGGTTTCAATGAATTCAGGTCTACGATATCATGGCCTTCTGCCACGACTTTATCAGCTGTCCGTTTCAGGGTTCCACCGACACCGTCAGGCGCTCCCATACCGTGCCCGGGTTCAGAATAATGCCATGAAAAGTATGTGATTTCTGAATAGAGATCTTTTAGATGGCGACACACCATTTCGAACATAAATTTATTTTTGTATTGATTAACAGGCCCATCACTCAACATATGTAATCGGGAAATAGGTAAATGTTGTGTTTTTATCCACTCAAATATGGGTTTCAAGTGAGCCCAAACAGCCATTGTGTCATGTCTATTGTCACTAGAGAGAGAACAAAAGGATACAGGTTTGATTGCATTATCCTTGCGCAAGTAAAGCACTCCTGTATGCATTGTTATCTGCTTCCTTCCTCCACCAAAGTGGACAGCTTGTATTTCCTCGTTATACTTACAGCAATAGTTTTCACTGTAATCTACATGAATTAAAATGTCGTTTATTGTTAATTTTTTCTTTATATGTTGAATGGCCTGATATTGATGTGCTATAGTGCCAATATGTGAAAAAAAAAGTGGTAATGCTGCTTCCAGACTTTGAACAAGCAATTTCAATTTAACCCTATACTCTTTCTTCACGGGTTTACGAACTGTATTTTTTTCCCATCCTTTTCAAATGAACTGACTTCATAAATCCATTGTTGATAAGTCACAAACTGATTAGGCATTGGTAAATAGTATTCCAAAGAGCGTTCCTTGCAGGTTGAACATTCCCTGAATAGACATTTTGTGGAATGCACATCGCAGGTTATTGTCGCTAAAATTGAAGTCACGTTACGAAATTTCAATGCTTTGACTTCATGCAATTTAGATATCATCAATTGAATATTGGCATGCTGTATGCATTGACAAGTATTTCGGGTATTCACGTTTTGCCAAGTAACCCAAAAGGGTCTGAATCTGCAAAAGGTTGATAAGCTTATCTTATAATTGACCGTGCTTAAAAACTTTTTGTGTAAATTTTGAAGTGTATCATATAAAACACGCTTTTGTTTAGTTTTACCATTTTTTGATTTAAGATAGTCTTTTTTCCCCGGGCACATCCTTGAGTTTTCATCTTTCTCCAAAAATTTAATTACATCGTCCTTTACCTTCATCATTTTATCGCTTATTTTTCGAGGCTTTTGTCTTTTGAAAGTATCATGTTTAAAAAAAGGTTTCGATGCATGAAGTAACTTATATTTCTGCAATGATTTCAATTTCAACATTTCGTAATATTTTTTCTTTTTTTCATGTTTCTTTCCAAGATCTTTGTAACTCTAGTCTCTAGTCTCTAGATCTCTTGTTAACGCTTCTCCAAAAAGTAATTTCTTCTTCCACTCTCACGAACGTTTACATTCTTTAGAAGCGCATCTACTTTAGTTCCAGGCGATTCGGGGTCAGTTTTTTTTGTTTTCATTCTCAAATATCTCTTCTTATATTTTTCGCTTAACTTCACTGCATTCTTCAAATTTTTTTCCAAATTTGCAATCTTTGCATACAAAATAGCTCGTCGCCTTCGCATCTCTCGTCTATTTCGAGCAGCACAACTAATTTGCTGCACAACTGATACTGGACTTGGCGGAGGTGTATCATCAATTATTCTTTGTAAATTTTGGTGTGCTATGGCTTTATTAATCCTATACACTTTACTATTTTCTTTCCATTGTTTTCGCTTTCGTCTAAGTTCTCTAGCATTCATATTAATAACTGGTTTAACTTGACCTTTCTCTTTTTTCTTTAAATATTTTAATCTTTCTTTTTCCCGCAGTTTTTCTAAAGTTTCAGTATTATTTTTCATTTTTTCTCGCCTTTTTCTATCATACTCTTTCTTTTTTATTTTTTTTTCTGCATCACTCAACTTCTTTTGTCGTGCCATTTTGCTTCCACATACATGCACCTGTTTTAAATTAAATACCGTGAAATACAAGTTGCAAGAAATAAATAAAAAATCTAAAAAAACCGCAAAATACTGGATAAATCATTCCCTCACACGGCCGTCATTCCCTCACTCATTCCTCACTCCTAAATGCAGTGGGGGAATGACTGTGAGGGAATGACGAATTTTAACTTAAGCTACAACAAAACCGACACATAACCTCAATTTGCTTGTTACATTTCGAATATGTATTTTACTCCCAAAAACGCATAAAACCAACAAATTTTAATCATAGATATTAAAATGCTTAATACATTCATATAACGTGAGGTAATGATCGTCATAAATTTAACTTTTAACAATTTTTCACAAAATATTTTTTTACACGAACTCACCTGCGGTTAAGAAGAAATCGCCATCTTGAATCATTTGAGAGTGTTGACAGGTACTAAAAACTTAAGGTTGCGTTCCTAAATATCGTTTGACACGTTCAGAAATCGAATATTCGTAATAGGATGAGGGAATGATTTTATTTGGCGGGACATATTTAAAATCGAATTATTGTTTTTATAAATTCTTTGTTGTAAGATGGAAGCTTTTATAGACAATAACAAACATCTATCTAATATATTTGCATAATTTTATTATTAAGAATATTGATATATTTCAGATAAAAAGGCATTTTAGTAATATTTTTGAACTAAGGGACAAGGTGAGGGAATGATTTGCACGGTAACAAAGGAACCATATCTTTTTTTTCTTTAGAGGAAAGACGTTTTCTTTTTAAACAATAGCGGTATAGACAGCGTACATTCAAATGAAAAATAGACTTATGTAGTTAATGCATATCACTCGGCACTAATGGCTCGGGAATCAAATTTCGAAATTTGATGAGAATTACCCATAAATAGAAAAATTGGAAACATTAAATTTCAACTTCCATGAATTAATATTCCAACCAAGTTACCACTCCATTACACTTACCATTGCTCGTTGCATTGACAGTTTTTTGTTTTTTAAATCCCAAAGTTCTACTTGCGTCAGAAATACAGCCCAAATCCTACCTAATTGACAAATGCATTAAATAAGCTCTTGATATCCCCAGAACGTATTCCTTTTTTTCGATGTTCCGATATCTCTTAAGAGATTTTTTCAGTTTTTTTGGGCCTATAACTGATGAATTCGACTTTTGGACTTTTGTATGGTTTTTTGTCTCCAGTTTCTTTGTCCTTTTGGTGGATTTTCACATTTTTATGCATGCTGTGTTATTCATATATGCTGTAAATATTTAATGCAAACTATTACTGCAGCTTAACCTTTCTTTGGCGTTTTGGTAAAGCCAAAAAACAACTACTCTATATGGATGCTTCTTTGTTAAAAGGAAACTAACAGTCCCAGTCAAAATGTATGCCTTTAGAAGATTATTTTTTACTTTTAAACATAATATGTGATAAAAATTTAATTACTCTTTTAAATGTCTTACTTTTGAAAACTCAAAGTATTCGTTATTTAATATTTTACTTCGTCTAAAGCCCTCCAAGGTCAGTACCCTGCTATGTCCCCAACCCAGAATCTGATCGGAACGTTTAGAATATAATATTAATATACCATGTTAGGTCGACATCAAAGTGTATAAAAAATCTCAAAACATAGTAGAATACATATGTAGCACAGTTTTTTTATTAAAATATATATTTTATTCACAAAAATCTTCGGAGAGGGTCACTTCAAATATGGCGCCAAAATGTATTCCCTTAAGTTGGCAGCGCGTGCCGTGGTCGAACGATATGGTAAAGGCGTGAAATTAGAGCATATTTGAGAAAAACGACGCCATATCATGACGCCACTTTCTTGACAATGTACTTTCTTTCTTTGTTACCATATCACGTGTCGGGACCATTACGTACGTCAGTCATTTGGTGAGTGATTTAATTAGTTCCTTCTTTTAATTTATATATTGTTGCGCTTTTGCCAGGTGCGGGACCTGTTTGCTCTTCGCAAATATTTGCAATAGTGAATAAAACACACTCGAATAGTTCAAAATTCGGTGCTTAAAATTTTATTCTGATAAATCACTTTACGCTTTATAATTATTTCACAGAATCACTACTTCACATTTATAAGTCCACCTTTAAATTAATTAATCAATCAATTTCATAAGCACTTATTAAACGTAATCACTTTTAATTGTTATTTAATTACTTGAGCGCACTATTTCCAACGCGCACTGTCGCTCGCTGCTTCGTTTCAGTCACCAGACTCCCTTCGTCACTCGCCGTAGTCGCTTTTATACAATCTTTTATACCAATCAACCCAGAATCTTCCATGTGGATTGCTCTCGTGTTTACGCGCTGAGTCGCTTGCACCGGGATTTGTTGTACTCAATGCACGCAACATGTTTATGTTTACGCTTTCCAGAATTATCGATGTATTGGTAGTTTTAAACTTGTTCACGACTTTTCTGTCGTATATCTGTAATATGTTATAATAAATTTTTTATAGTTATGCTTCAAACAAAAACTAACATAATCGAGAAATTGGATAAAATTAATAACTATTTGAGGTATCTGCATAAGATGTCAGAAAAATTGATCTTTGAGGTAAATCTCCTGTTTTTCTACCACACAGGGGACAGATCTAACACCCAGCGGACTGAACTTTTACGTGATGGTCATATAAAATTGTCTCTTGTACTACGTATTAATTTAAATCAATTCAGTTACGTCTCAATGTTGAGTAAGTTTAATATTGCAGCTATAAAATGTTTAAATATATAGATTAAACCTCCGGACACGATATTTTTTAAATATCAATGGATGAGTGTATTTAAAAAAAGAGCTTTTCTATATTATTACGCCAGTAAATAAATTATTTTTGACTATCAATTGGGCAGTTCTTGTATTATCATAACATGTAAATGCAATTTAAATCCTTGTTTTACCTATTTTGCTTCTATAATTACAAGTAAAGATATCACGATGCCACCAAAGAAAAAGAAGGTTTCATTAGAAGAAATACTAAAAAATAAAAGAAAAGCGGAAAAATTATTATATGAACGTTCAAAAAATTATCCTCAAAAACAAGAAGAAATGCGGAAGAAAGAGCTCTTAAAGTACTTTTCTACTCCTAGAAGCATCCAGAGCGAGAAAATAAAGCCATCGAAAAAATCCAGGGGAAAAGGCAATCAAAGATAAGGAAAAGAAGATTTCAGCATATAAAAAGAAACTGGAGAAATACAAGAATAGAATACAAAGATTCAGAAAAGCGAAATGATGACTGTTGATTCTACGCCTGATACGGTATTGTTAAGAATGTTAGATGCCGTAGAAAATAGAAAGAAAGTGGTCAAGAAAGCTTTATTTAGTCAAATCCTGAATTAATTGAAAGAACATTACACCAAACCAAGCTCAAGACAAATTTTTCTCAAATAGTTTTTCTGGTCGAAAGTTCTTAATCTGTATAATTTCGGTGATTTTTTACTAGTAAACTTTAAAGTCAGTAACATAGGGGGTAATATTTCAAGTCGACTTAGATGAAAAGGGAATTACTGTTACCTTTCTAAAAATAATTGACAAAAAGGCTCATTTATTCAGAATTGATGAAAACGATGTTTTAGATGTTTATTTTGATCAGAAAAAAGAAAAGTAACCCGACCCAGATTTAAAAATCAAAGAAAACAGGATATTCTATTATTTCAAAACTCCTGTACATGTTTCTGAAATGTAGATTAAGATTCAACATAAGAAAAAGACTGATATTAATTTTGATTTTAAAGCTAAAAATATGAAGAAAATTATTTAATTTTTTTGTAGTTGGTAGTTCATCTTTTATAATTTCATAATTTAAGCTTTTTAAGATCTCGTTTACTGGCTGAATAAAAACTATGTTAGTTAACTGCAAATACAAATAATATAACTTCACCGACAAAAACATCTTGGTTTTGCAAGTTTTACGAAGACACGAAACAATAATGAAGCCTTATTAACGTTCAAAAGGAATTGCTTACTAATTAGCCTATCAGTTCCCTGTACCAAGAATTAAAAAAATGGCTATAAATCGTAAAATATTAGAAAAATCTACCGGAACTTTCTTGAAAAATGTAATACTTACTTTTATTTATCAATTAAACCAGGTTTTGAAGCATTTTTAATCAAAACAAGTACAGGACAGTTTTTGCTTAATATTTACTCCTTTTGGGAAAAGCACCCATATGGTATTCTCTGATTGTTTTGCACTCGAGAGATTTTTGCACTTTTCTTTTATCAGAATACCCACCAACATAGGTTACCCTTTTATAATATTGAACATTTCCAAGAATAAAAACCAAATTCTTAGCCATTCCGCTTTCATGGAGCTTAGAACTAGAAGAACGAGGTATAGAGCCTCCAGATTGGTTGTAATAATTTTTTTAGTATATGTAGTATTTGGAAATTCTTTTAATTATTATTTTATTTATTATTATTACGCCGCTTTTTCACAAACAGCACGTCCATTGCTGTGGACATTTGTTCCTTCTCAATTTATACTGTTCCTTCCCCCCTTTGGAGACCATATCCCTCGGCATGTTCTTGACATCCGTTGATGACAAATTGAACAATTTGTTTGTCTGTCAAATGTTTATTTGCCAATAATTCATCTTCTTTAATAATCCATTCTTTGACATCATGTACTCACTACCTGACTACCATTTGTTCCGATCGATGCAGATCAGCTTGGCCGACACACAATTTCAAAACTCTGAAGAAGTGCGAAAATGGGTCGATGAATGGATTACCTCGAAAGATGAGATCTTCTTCAAACGTGGAATCAACAAACTCCCGAAAAGATCGGAGGAACTTATAGCTAACGATGGGCAATATATTGGCTAATGTACTCATTCATTTAGTTATTGAAATAAATGCTTTTTTCAGGGCCAAAAAAATCAACATTTTCAACCGACCCTCCTTATATTAAGAAAGATTATTGTTTCAGAACTCAAGTGAAATAGTTTAAAATTAATAAATTTACTTAAGGAATGTTAATACCTATGTTTCTCTTCTCTGGTGACCTCTTCTCTGCTGTCTTTGCATCTGCGCAGGTAAATATTTCTGCGCCCTTTTGCAAGTAGGGTCAATGGCCGATTACCAACACTGCCGTCCCGGAGACTGTTCGATTTGTGCATCGATTCAGTTTAACTTAGTGCTGACCCATAGAGCAGAACTGACTGCACAGCACTCATTTCATGCACATCATGTTCTTGATGTGGTGGACTCCCCTATGTTAGCCAATATTCGGGTGACTGCCTTTCCACGCATTACAGCCTTGTCAGCCTCTTGCCCTGATTTTATGGGAAAAACTCATTCCAAGTGTATCAGGACGCCCAGATATTTCACTGCTGATTTACATTCAACCAGAGCGTCCACAAGACTGATAGGCCTTACAAGCGTGACTTATCCGGCAGTTCAAGCAGCAGCAGTCCGTCATAGGAGATGCTCTACAGGTCCGGACCAAGGATGGCACCCAGAGCAACACTTGAAAACACAATCATCTTTCGGCTACCTTCCTTCGAGTCGTAGAGTAGGCTGTGAACTTTCAGAAAACGCTTTTCAAATGCTTCCAGAATTTCCACCCATTTAGCGTAGTTAAATGCATTTGGAACATCCAGAGTAACCGACAGGACGATCCATTGTGTGGAAATGCTCTTTGTCTCCGGACGTTGCGTCGCACTCACCACTTCTCCAATTGCATCTATGATGAAGCGACATGTTCTGAAGCTATACTGCCGTTGAGAAAGGTCTTTGGCAGCGCGAATCTGATGATTCTGTCGTGTATATACAGCATATGCAGATCCGGGACTCCCTCTTCCCGAGGTAATCATCACAAGTCTCGCCACTGTCCAGCGCCCTGGGTACATCATTTCTCGCTGGCATGTGTTGAAACTGCTGAGGAGCAGGTCAGGGCAAAAATGACCACCTGTAGCACCTCAACTGGAATCCCATCTAGTTCTGGAGCCTTTCTTGCCTTCATAGACAAGACGGCTTTCTTCATTTTCGTGCAAAGCGGGATTTACATAGTTATTTCATCGTTAACGGCCTCAACGATGGCGGGGTGGATAGGGAAGAGAGCCAATATCTTAGTCTATGTCATTCACAAAACCACATTTAAAACTTTAATATATTCATATATAAACTTGAAATAAACAATAAACTTGAATAAACTTGAGATGATATATTTAATTGGAGGTATGGGATTTGGTTGTTGGAAGGTTCTTATTTTTATTTATATGTTTGTGTTTTTTTGACTATCTGGAATAAAAGCTGAATATTTTTATGTCAAATAAAGTGTTATGCAGGTAACTCCATATGCCACTCTCTTTACACACAGGTGAAAATACTGTGAACATACATAAATATAAATAAAAAATAACGCAATATCGTTGTTCCTCTTTATATTTACGCGATCACAGATGTCAAATATAAAATGATGTATTTTAAAGATAATGACGAAAAAATAAACTAGACGATTTATGCTCCAAGAAAAAAATTCCAAATAAAAATTAATTAATTCATTTTGTATACTTTGCATTCGTTTTGAGGAATATTCGAAGCATTTGGCATAGGAAAAAATAATGTCTGCCATACTGACCTAACTATTTGTCATCGTAATGGTTTCGTCAAGTGTTGTAAATCAATCATGGCGAATTAAAAAGTCTTCCTAGCAGCTGTGATTATAAGACATCACAATAATTTCCAAGTTATTTAAAATTTTCCTTTCTATCTGTTCTCACGTTGAAGATGTCAAAGACGAAACAGCTTGTGACTTCGAGGAGCTGAAAGATGCATGTAGCTTGCGATGTGTAGTCATAAGGTTCATTTTTTAAATGAAAAATCCCATTTGACAATTTCCAAAAATAAAAACAAAAAAATGAATATTTATGTGTGTAGAATGTATGCACGTATGAACGAAAATTCAAAGATGGGAAGAGGAAGCCTTCGTGCTGTCACTTAAATGAACGTAGCTAAGGCCGATCATACATTAAAAGCAATTTAGACGATTCTTTAAGACAAACGGATGGATATATCACCCGCACAGTTTTGGCATGTAAGAAGTTAAAGATATAAAAACAAGGCAAAACAAAAATCTAAAATTTAGACAGAAGAAAGTGTGGCGTCCAGAAAGGTATTAGTGTATGTTATGTTGACATCGATAGTATAGGACGAATCCATTCACACATTCGATTTGTTAAACAATGATCGTCATTTTCCCATTTCGCCAAGAATTGAAAGTAGGAAAAGTGAAATAACTCATTTAAAACCATCAAGTTAGTTATCAATGTCGACAAGATATTGTTCTTTGAAACATGATAGAACAAACATAGAAATTTATTTTATGTGAAGATTGAATATCAAAGCCCTGAGTTTTGAAAACAAATCGCTTATGGTATTTTTCAAGAATTTTCAATCCATGCATAATAACTACAAGGCATAGATATCCAGTCACTGGTCAAAAATTGCAAACACTTTTTTATTTAATTATATTTCTCAACATAAAAGATAACATATTTATCAATGCTTTGTATAGAACATCAAAGTGCAATAGACTAGAAGTAGGTGTGGTTATTTTTAATAATTTTCATTGATACTAAGTATTGTCACCCTTCCCTAATCTCACAGCGTCAATTCTTCGTCACATACTCTCTATGCGAGCTTTGATACATTCTTTGATCTAGGGCGCCCCATGCCAAATTTTTAATATTTTAATATTTTTTAATATTTTAATAATTTCTTGCAACGCCTGACGATTGCTGTTATCTTTTTTGTGCACAAGCCCCTTCAATTCATGCGATGCATTTTCAATTAGATTCAAATCTGATAAACTTCTTGGCCCTGGTAACAAAGCAATATGTCTGTCGGAAATAATTTTTTAATTGATTTCGCCATTTGAAATAGGGCATCATCTCATATAAATATAAATGAAGATAAAAGCCGATTTCATGAAAACATGGCAGTACTACGGTCTCCAAAATTTCTTTATATTGGTCGTGTTGCATGGTTTCTTCAACAAAATATAGTGGTTCTGGTCCGTTCATCGTGATCCCTCCCCATACCATAACACCATAACAGAAGGTGTATCTACCCCTTAACTCTCTATATAAGGGTTGTGAGAAAAATGGGTTTGATATTCGATGATTTTTGCAAATCAAATTTTCTCTTAGGGTTCAACCAAAATTCCACCAAACGTGGAAAATTTTTCAGAAATGGCAGACTTGATTCAACAAGTTAACATTGATATGGTTGCTGAAAGTAACAAAGAGTTATAATCGAGACAAGACGTAAAACTACAAGCTTTCAATGATTTGATTGAATTAAAAATAAAACTTACTACCGCAAAACCTTTGACCAGTAAAAAATGTGAAACTATAAAACCTCAAATTTCAAAAACTGTCCGACAATACCCTCTCGACCTACCCACGATGAGCTACTAGGAGGTCTTATAGGGCACCGTTTAAGACGAAAACTATGAAGTGCTGCAATTCAAACTATATCATACTCTTTTCCTGATGTTGTGGGCTAAGCGGCCCGAAGACGACCAACTTGGTTGTCAACTAAGTTTTCAATATTGTTGCAATGGAAACTACAGACTGAATTGACGACTTAAATGTAAACAACACTCTGTCAAAAGGTGAAAAGACGTCTCAACAGATTATGTTTTCAACAGATTAGATAATTTTGGTTTGTTTTGCTCAAAATGACGGATTATTTTGATCATATTTTATTATTGATGTATATTATTCATTAATTATTGCGTGAAGAAGAGATTAAACTTTAAAGAAGAAAAGAAATTTGTCAAAAGGTTGGTATCGAAACTGAGCTCAGTTTTTAAAAAATGTTAAAAATTTATTCCATTTTTTGAATACTTAAAACAAAGCAAGAATGAAAAACTCTTAGCATGGAAAACATTTAGTTTTTTTTTTATAAGCTGTTGTCAACACAACTTGTGGTACAGGCACTGGTTTCCTGCAGGCTCTCCATTCCATTCTCTCCATTCCATCTCCATTCCCACAGAAGGAATGCTCCCCGCAGGGGGAATGCTGGTCAACAGGAGTACTCTTAGAAGCCAGTATTGTTTGAGGAGTTTCGCCCCCACGTATCCCAGCACCTGGAGGTGACTGAAAGCCCTCTCCAGCGGAAAACGACTCTGATCTGGAAAAACGAACCGACCAACGAATTCCAATTGGCGCACTTGGGCTGGCGGACACGATATGATTGGACCAAGTAACACCGAGGTGAAACTCGTGCGCGAACGGCTCCAATATAAGTATCGTACCGTCTTCGTCTCGGTAAAACCTTGGCAGGCCTCGGAGTACGTTCGAAGCTCGCACCATTAAGTTGGTGGTGTAGGTTCGATTGAGACGAACTCCATAGCACTGAGCATCTGTCTCCATAAGGGCTGGTGCCAACCCTTGCATGGGTTCCCTGCTTTGCACAGACAACCATGGGACCATTAACGCGACTACACATACGAGTGGAGATAGCGGCTCCGAGAGGGGACCCTTGTAGCATGATGCCTTGCAAACATCGAGCAAACAACCAAACCTAGACGACAAACGGACGAACGAACACAAAAAAGCAGAGAGCCTCTACCAACCAGAAATACTGGCGGCATTCGGACGCAGCAAAAAAACAATGCGCACGCCGGAACGTCCAGTAATACTAGGGGAAAAGCATGAACAACTAATACCTGGGAAACACACGGAGGGAGAAACCACCGATGACATTCAGATCATGATTCGACGCAATGCTGCCACTGACACTGCTTCTGATACCATCAGACCTCTAGACCAATACCTCTGTCGAAACGCAAGTTATTCCCGCACATAGCGCTACCAAAAGAGTTGCCAGTAGCCCAATCCAAGGGGACCAGGACAAAAGGAGGAAGGACGAAGCAGCGAACAGACAGATTACGTCAAATGATGGATTCCAGGTGGTGTCAAACAAGGCCACCAAAAAAGCGTCCAGAAGGCTCCTCCTTGAAAAAGTCACCAATGATAAGCTCCTTCCTGGAGACAAAGGAAAAGATACCCCAAACAAGAACCACGAAGCAATCCACGCCGCAAAACCCTAAGGCATGCACTGCTGGTCAAACCGACGGATGGGAAAACCTTCGCAGACGTTTTGCCGGAAATCAAGGGAGCTGTAAGACCCGATGACACTCAAACTACCATCAGAACCGTCCGACCAACCAAATTTGGTGGCCTCCTTGTAGAATTTGCATCTGAGACAACAAATAACGACTCATTCCGGGATGCAGTCGAAAATGCTCTAGGGGAAAAGGCAACAGTAACTTCACTTGAACCAATGGCCCCCCTCGAAATCAGGGACATTGACTGCGTTACGGACAAGACGGAGGTGGAAGAGTGCCTCAAAAGGATCTCACCAGAATTAACTGGGAACAAATTACGACTAACCCTGAAAATAATAGAGGGCAGCGCATGGCCATAGTCGACTTAACCGAAAAACATGCCGAAAAACCCCTCTGCATGGGCAAAATAAAAATAGGTTGGGTGGTCTGCAGAATACGGCGAAGAGCAGTTCCCCTCCGCTGTTTCAAATGCCTAAGCTACGGTCATACAGCAGAAGGCTATAAATGCGGCAACGCAGGACATAAAAGAACAGAATGCTCGAAAGAAAAAACTCCGGCGAGAAGCTCAACGAGCGCAAAGCTAGGACGAGGCATGCACCAGAATGTCAGTATATCGGTCGGCCAGAAAATGCTTCGCAAACTGATTAACATGAGTAAGGCCCGTTGCTGGCAGAACCTCGTCGAAGACGTGAACAAGGACCCGTGGGGCTTGGGCTATAAACTAGTTATGCGGAAGCTCGGCGCTCTACGGGCCTCCTGCGTACTTGAAGCGGACATGATGGACGAGGTAGTACGGGCACTTTTTCCCCAACATCACGTCCGTGTTGATGCCGCCAACAGGGAAACATCATCAGGCTGTCCACTCTTCACGAGAAACAAACTGGATTTAGCAGTTCCCTCCATGAAGGCGAAGAAGGCTCCGGGCCCCGACGGTATTCCAGCCGAGGTACTGCAACTTGTCCTGACATTACTGTTGTCCTGACTTGCTGCTCAGTACGTTTAATGGCTGCTTGCGGGAAGGCGTTTTCCCTGAGCGTTGGAAGACGGCAAGGCTCGTGCTGATCAGCAAGGGGAAGGGAAATCCCGAGTCGCTGTCAGCATACCGACCGTTATGCATGCTAGACACGGCCGGGAAAGTGCTCGAGAAACTGATAAAGAGAAAACTCGCTAACGTTATCCACGCCACTGGGGATCTTTCTCCAAGGCAGTATGGTTTCAGAACGGGACGTTCAACTATAGATGCAGTCGCGGACGTGGTAAGTGCGGTCCAACAGGCAGAGGCACGCAGTCGATCCAAGCGTCGGGTAGTCCTTCTAGTGACGTTGGACATAAAGAATGCTTTCAACTCCGCTAGATGCACGGATATTCTGGAAGCTCTGGAAGACTCATTCCAAGTACCAGAATATCTGATGCGGACAGTCCGAAACTACCTGAAAGATCGCAGCCTGATCTACAACACGGTGCAAGGTCGACGGAGTATGCTAGTCACAGTAGGTGTGGCTCAAGGCTCCATCCTCGGTCCGGACTTGTGGAACGTCTCCTACAAAGGACTGCTCAGACTTGAACTGCCGGAAGAGTCGCGACTGATCGGCTATGCAGATGATGTTGCGGCACTAGTGGCTGGGTGTCAATCAAGCGAAATTAAGGCTGAATGTACTAATGCACCGGGTGGGGAGCTGGATGACCACTCACGGGCTTAACCTAGCGTTAGAGAAAAGCGAAGTGGTCATCCTGACCAAAAAGAGGTCGAAACTATCAGTCAAGTATCTGGGCTTGCTGATAGATTCTTAGCTGAGTTTCTCGGAGCAAATTAAGGCAACGACGAACAAGGCCGCAGCAGGGGTCTCGGCAATGAGTCGACTAATGGCCAATCATGGGGGCTAATCAAGTCCAACAAAAAGGCGTCTGCTAATGATTGTAGTGCAATCTACGCTTCTTTATGGAGCAGAGATATGGAGTGAAGCTCTCAACAAGGAACTGCACCGAAAACGGCTGGCACACGTGCAGAGACGAGGAGCACTGCGGATTGGATTAGCATACCGTATAGTGTCTGAGCCAGCGGTGTTGGTGATTGCAGGGGTATCCATCGCTCTCCTTGCTAGAGAGCGCAATAGAGTCTACCTCCGAAGGCACGACGAAAGACGATGCACACTTGACGAATGGCGACAATCATGGGAACGTGAGCTAAAAGGAAGATGGATCGCTCGGCTCATCAAAGACTTGAGATCGTGGCTCAGTCAAACGCATGGTGAGACTGATTTCTACCTGACCCAGCTACTGAGCGGACACGGTTATTTTCAGTCTTACCTACACAAGATGGGTAAGTCACGGTCTCTAGATTGCATATTCTGCATTGGTGTGACGGATGACGCCTGTCAAACTTTCTTTTCATGCAGAAGATGGGACATAGAGCGCGGTGATCCTGCCGAAAAAGTGGGAGAGCTCCATCCAGATAGCCTAATCGAAGAGATGTTGAAATCATTTGACAAATGGAATCACGTGGCACATTACGCTCGGATAATCTTAATATCGAAAAACGGCATACTTGATCGGCTGGAGGCGTCGAGGGTGGAGGGTTTCCTTCTCTAGTAATCCTCCTCCTCTTTTCCATCCAACTGGAGAGGGAATCCCTGTAACCCGAAGGCGCCAAAAGGCGTAAAATTGGGAGGCCTAACCCGAAGTAATGTGTCATACGGTTCCAGGCTAGGCGCTCCGGTTGACAGGGGAGGTGTTTAGTCGGTAGTCCAGTAGGTCCACTGAGATACCGCCACTCAGGGCGTAAAAAGCCTTCACCTCCCTACTTAAAAAAAATATATACCAAAGTATAGACTGTTCACCTTTAATTAAGGTTTCAAGAGAATATATGGAAGTTATACAAAAAGTAGTTATTTCAGGACTGCAAAAAATTTATTCCATTTTTTGAATACTAAAAACAAAGTAAGAATGAAAAACTCTTAACATTTCCTCTTAGCATGGAAAACATTTAGCATTTTTTATAAGCTGTAGTCAACACAAACTATGGTAAAGGCACCGGTTTCCTGCAGGCTCTCCATACTTTACAGCTACCTGCTGGAACCCGGTCAAAATTTTAAAGGTAATAGTTTTAATGGTAATTTTAAAGCTTGAGCTTTTTATTCATAAATAAAATGAGAGAAAATCGCTTACCTCTAAAGTGCATCCGACTACTGTCTAGTTGCATTAGAGTAAAAATTTTTTCCAAATTTTCTTAAGGTTACACTGTTATCAGGAAAATAAGATTTCTTAAAGTTATGAGAGAGATAAACCACAATTTTTCTGTAAGCGATGGTTTGAGAATATTTAATTAGACCTTTGCTTTTCTCAAGAAAAACTGTTCACCAGAACCAAATTTTCCAAACGCATGTATGGTATGACAAAATTCCCTAGTATTCGGGCGATTCGCAGTGTCAGAGATAGGTTCAGAGAAAACTTGATACCAAGAATCCAACCCTAATTTGTCCTAAAGTACAAGATCACCACACCCACTAGTAAGCCCATAAGCTTAACTGGAACACTCTTCACAGCCAGATAGTAGATCTTAAATGTCCTTCAGCTCACGTGGATCGCCAACTCCAAGCTGCCGCGATTTTCAACTGAGCAAAAATTATCAACAAGTCAAATATAAGAATGTGCTAAGATACAATAAATAAACAACTCCTTATTGAAAGCAGATGATATGATTTACCTAAATTTCTAGTCGAAAGTGCATTTAAAATCCTGCCAATAACTCAAAACACTAGGAAAACACGAGCAAAGCCACTAATACTTAATGAAAAAATCCTTGGAATACGTAAGTCTCACTTCCCACACTTTAAGATATTCCGCGATAATCAGGACATGAGTGCCACGTGCAATCAAATCATGTAACGAGCTGAAGATTACTGAAGATTACAACACTACCTGAACACAGTCATCTATTTTTCTGCCTGAATACAGTTGCCTGCTCTCAAAATGTTGCTCGAGTTACTCCACTTGGCTGCTGGAACTGGTTATGCTTGAACTGCTTGGAGCATTAAGGATACTTCCGTCATCTTTGCAGCCGTGTTCGTTATTACACTTCCAGGTGGTTGGCTACATGACGGTATTTCCTAATGGTTTTCATACCTTTATACTTTAGGTTAAAGTACGAACGCCCATGCACTATCTGTTCAGGTTAGACTTCCATTCCAAAATTTCTTCCAGAACAATATGATCAGGGGTGGCGTGTCAATATTCCACGAATAACTAGTCAAGTATACAGCAATTTTAAAACTTGAGCAGTATTCTAGACGTGAAACGAATACCACCTCAATAGAAAAAAGGAAAATGGAGCTTGCTGCTCGCAAGCCCAATGCCACAACTACCACGAAAATGGTCATTCGATGCATTAACTGTGATGAATTTCACCACTTCTCAGCCTGCAAAACACCGCAGGAAGAAAAACCAAATAGTTCAGGGAGTTTTCTCCTAAAACCCAGCTCAGCCACAATAATGAGTCACATGAATCACATTTCTCTTCTCACATGAAACTCTCTGCTCCCGAAGACTGGAGTGCTGAATCAATTTATTCTGCATTATAAATTGGATATTATGCTTCTCCAAGTAACATTTTTGAAGCCAGGAATTCAACTTCGGTTCCTCAAATGCATTCTGTATTATAACCGTAGAATGACCGGTAGGGTATCACTTATCACGTGATAAGTACCTCGAACGTTCAGTCCCTCCTACAGTTATTACAGTGCTTCCTTCGAATTTGATCTCGTGTCTGTGTACAATCGGCCACTGGCGCGAAACCATTCCTAAGCCCTACGTTTTCTATTATAATTTGATGGTCCGATCCTTATGGCAGGACATACGAATGCATAGAATCTCAATTGGGGAGCTGTGAAAAGCAATTAAGCTGGGATTGACCTCACCGGATTTATCACACAGACAAATGGAAACCTTCATATCTCCAATGGGTCCTCACATTTTGGCCCAAAGAACAGCTACGCGTATATAATCCAATGTCTTACGCTTTCTACCACAACTCCAGGTTTAACGTCTGCTACGAACTGTCATCTGATGAAAAGCCGGTATCGTTTAAATGGAATACATCAACATAGATGTTCCTTCAAAACTGAAAAGGAAGACAAACTGGAAAGTTTCAAAATATACACTCGCCAATGACAACTTTACACAAACCCCTGATACGGCCAGAAACATAGAAAATTTTTTAATTGGCAAAATTAACAGTAAAATTATTCTGGCTATAGGGCACAACACAATCCGAACTCCAGCAAGGAAAGCAAATCCTATGAACTCCCTCAAAAAATTAAACATTTGATACGAAGGAGGAATGAAGCCCGGAGACGAGCCAGGAATATATGCCATCCTAGCTTAAGAAGGCTAACCAACCGGCTCATAAACATACTTCGTGATCACATCTATATATTTTGCTACAAGCAATGGAAGAATTTTGAACCAAATCTCGAACAGGGGGAAGACCAATTCCGAAGAATAACTAAATACTTCCGCAGCAAACGCAAGACCCTTGTCCGTCAAGACCTTGTCCTGTCAAGACCTACAGCAGAGGCTTTTTCCAACATGCTTGAAATGCAGTTTTGCGAGAACCTTTCCTCGGAGGAGGACATTGACGATGAGGAGGAAATATCAAGGAAAAGTGCGCTAATACTCCAATACAAGTCCCTCCGGAGCATGATATGAGACCAGTTGACTTTCTGAAAATGAAACACTTTGTACGACACTAAACACCCGAAAATCACCCGGCTTCCATACACTCACAAAAATGACCCTGCAGAAACTTCGCGGCAATTTTATTCAAATCTGACTGACGTAACTCACTCTATTTTCCACCTGCGAAAGTTCCCAAAGACATGGAAAACAGCAATCGTCACAGTTCTACCAAAAACAGGAAAGTATCTAACATTTCCCTAGAACCAGCGACTCATGAGTCTTTTTTCTTTACCGAGCACATTTTTTGAAAAGGCTCCAAAGATTGTCAGAAGTCGTTTTGGAAAACAAAGCTATACCTGTGGAACAATTTAGCTAAACTCTTGGAACTCCAGCTGACAATGTTAGTACAGCACGTACAAAATGGCCTCAACAGAAGGGAATCCACTGACCTTGTTAACTTCGTCGTGGCAAAGGCATTCGATAAAGTCTGTGATGCGGGACAAATATTCGAAATGCATGCCCTTCCCATAACCCTTGCTAGCATACAAATCTCTTGCCACCAAGGTAAGCTCTTACCACCAAGGCAGAACTATCCACATCAAAAGTAATAATTACCTCTTCAACCTGCGGCGAATTGAAGAGTCCCACAAGCATCACCACTGTCACCCATACTTTATAACATCTACACGATGGATCTTCCTTAATTACCCACAAACGTCAAATTAACCCTCTATGCCGATGATAATTGTATATATTATACATCCAGACAAAAAAAAAACAAAATAATAATAATAATAATAATAGAAATAAAAATGAAATAAAATAATAAAACTGTAACAGTCCATAAACGTACTTTTGAAATACTTTCGCAAATGGAAGATGAAAATCAACGCAGACAAAACTCAAAACATTTTCATCACCCGACAAATATGATCTTTGTTATATTTGTCACTCTTAGCAATACAAGAACACATAAAATGGAAAACAACAGCTAAATACCTTGGACTAAGAACACATGCAAACAAAACGAAAACTAGTTCCTGGTATCCTTACATCCCTACTCCCCTAGGGAAATCAAAGGATTTAAAAATCAAAACCAGGCTCCTCATTTTTCCGAGACAACGAAAACCAACAAAAAAGCACTATAATCAGTATTCATTGTATCGTATCAATCGTGTCTCCTCGCAATTAGGAGAATCTTCAGATATACATGGTACGTAAGAAACATAGATATACACAATGAACTACGACTAGAGAGAACAGAGTCCTTAAGCTATCTTGTATATCGTTTTGGTGTTGCCGCAGGCCAAAATTAACTTTGGGTAGCTTGGGTCCGCCGGGCCTTGCTTTGGTGTTAGTTTGTTTCCGATGTTGCTGTTGGTTTTGAACGCTGTATGCATTTTGTGTACGTAGGCAAGGAGACATACCAGCTAGCAAGCTTCTTTAAAAAATACAAAATGCATACAGCGTTCAAAACCAACAGCAACATAGGAAACAAACTAACACCGAAGCCCAACAGCACACCAACATACAACAACAGCGGCATATACAAACTAACATGCAGGGACTGCGACATGGTATACATAGGAAAAACGACACGGAAACTAACAACTAGATATAAGGAGCACATACGTTCGTTTACACATAACAAAGCAGACTCAAACTACGCAACACACCTACAGTGTCACACACACGAACCCGATACCATGGCAAACTCAATGATGCTACTACACAAACAAAAGAAGGGACTTAGACTTGACGTACTAGAGAAATTAGAGATCTACAAACACAAAAAAACCCACGGAAATATTATCAACGAACAAATAATGACCAACTCCAACACAATATTTTCAGTCCTCGACCCAATCCTTGTCAAAAAAAGAAAACGCGACGAACCCGACAATGATAATCCCACGATCCTGAAAAGACCCAAACTTAATGACCCTCGTTAACACATAATTAACCAGACCTACCTCTCCGATAAAAGTTTCACATATAAAAAGATGGACACCGCGACAAAGACACCAGAACGAGCTGAAGATGGCTGTATGCAGCCGAAACGCGTCCTCGAGATCAACGAAGCAAGACCCGGCGGACCCAAGCTACCCAAAGTATCTTGTATATCTTAAGATTCCGACGTTGACTCTCAAACTCAAACCACCTTTGTGCTAAATCTGAGCAATTATAGTCCCAGAAGATATAAGTGAAGCAAGCGAATCAGAATTTCAGATCACGACGGGGAAATTTGAATTAGAATAGAATGACAAGAATCCGGGAATTTGGAATAAAGATATTAAAATCTTGTAAAATGTGAATGAGTCCCAATCTTATATAATCAGGTTATAAAAGCATTTTTTGAGGGGGATCAAGGTAGGTATTGGCTATGTTAACGTCTGCGGGAGTTCGAACATTCAGTCTCTAGACTGTATTTTTCTTTTCTTTACTTTTCTTTTCTCTTTTCCAATATGGTTCAAATCTTCAATAGATGCTCTTCATGTTTGATTTTCTTACCCTTTAACTATGGAAGTGTGGTCTCACAGGCCGCTTGCGGTTTGTGATTCTCGTGTCCCTCTCCTCCCGCATACCCCACGCGTATGCCAACCTCAGTAGCTTCGTAACGACCTTTAAGAGTGAAGATTACGTCGCCGGATGAATGTTGCGCGAGTAATTTCGCTTTATATTTTGAGTGCGGTCTGTGAGTCCGCGCGTCCACGTTTGTGTTATAAATTGACGGTGATTTTGTTTGTTTTAGATTTTGAAACTAAAATGTTAAATAACGATCAACCAACGACTGCAGGCAAGCGAACATTTAGTTCGTCGACTCGGAGAGTCAGTAAAATATTGCGATTATATGATCCTTCTTTTGCAGATGAGTTTCAACGATTGCTTCTAGTATCCGATCAATGCGACAGCGATGGGGATGTTGATGATTGTTTGTTTTATGAAGCTGTCATTGAAGAAAATCACTCGAGTGAACAAGAGATTATTGAAGAAAGTGGTAGTACTACCAGAGCTGACGGTGACATAAGGAGGTCGAATAGTGAAAGTTCATATAACGACAATATACCTGTAGCACAGTTACGGCCTTCGAAGTATTACTATGGTACAAATCGGTACAAATGGGCCACCGAACCACCTTCCAGAAGATTTGGCACTCCACAGCATAATGTAGTGTTGAACAGATCTATTTTGCACCTAACTGAAGACGACAAAAAAGATCCTTTCAGTATTTGGAATAAACTTTTTGATGATGAAATGCGACAAACCATTTTGACATGAACTAACTTCTAAATCGCTGAGTTCAGAGCCAAATGCAAGCGGCAACACAGGTCAGAATCAAAAGAAATGGATATGATAGAACTCAATGCCTTTTTAAGATTATTATACTACTCTGCCACCCTGAAATCAAATCACGAATCTAACAGTTTTATATATATTCTATTCTACGGATGGAATAGGTTGTGAAATATTCAGGAGCTGTATGTCAGAAACCAGATATTTAGTTCTTCTGAACTGCCTACGTTTTGAGAACCCAGCAGATCGCGCTGAGAGAATAAAGACCGATAAACTGGCCGCTATTTCTGGAATATTTGATAAGTTTATCGCTAATTCTCTGAAACTATACCAACTCAGTGAATATGTTACTATTGACGAGATGCTAGTGCAATTTCGTGGAAGAAGCCACATGATTTTGTACATGCCCCAAAAGCCCGGTAAATATGGAATACTTATTCATGTCTTGTCTGATGCGAAAACCTTTTACTTTTATAATGGTTATTTCTATTCAGGAAAAGGTAGCGATGGCGCGGGACTATCAGCTGATGAGAAACCGTTTCAAAGAACCAATCGTAACGTGACAGGAGATAACTGGTTCTCGTCTATTTAACTTGTAGATGAACTGTCTAAGCGTAACTTAACGTATGTTGGAACTCTGAAAAAAAAATAAAAGAGATATACCGAATTTATTTCAGGCACAAAAGTCTAGAGGGATTGGTTCAACTTTATTCGGTTTTACGAACGACAATACTATGTGTTTCCATGTGCCAAAGAAAAATAAAGATGTGCTCCTGATATCATCTATGCGTCATGATAATCCTATTGATGAACATGCAAGGAAACCCGAGATGATATTTTTCTATAATTCCACCAAAATTCCAATCAATTTATTCGAGCAGTCGCCGAACAAGAAGGTGGCTTATGGTGATTTTTCAGAGTTCTGGACTTGTGTGGCATTAATGCCTACACTTTATTCAATCAACACCAAGACAAAGAACTAGAAAGAGGTAAATTTCTGAAGAAATTAGTACGATCCCTGGTGGTTCCACATATGCAAAGACGAGTTATAAACCCTCATTTGCCAAATAAATTAGTTGTGACGCTGAAACGAGTTTTGGGCCCTGATATGCCATCCTAAGAGCCACCAAGTGAAGAAAATATAGTTCCTAAACGTAAGACCTGTAAACTATGCCCACCAAAGATAAAACGAAAGAGGACGCACACTCGTGTAGGCTGTAAACAGCCAATATGCCTACTATGCTCTAAGCCGCTATACATAGACTGCCAATAAATATTACCATGTTGGGCCCTTGTCGAAATTTTTAAATTTAGGTTTGAGAAGATTATGTTTAGTTTTTTATGTTCTTTGTTCTTTATATTTTATAAGAAAGTCATTTTTCTGTGATAATATACCTATGAAGTGATCTCAAGCTAAAAAGTCTGAAAAGTGCCTTTGCTTGTTATATAAACGTAAAGAAAGCGGTCTGTGAGGCCGCACATCCATAGTAGTGTAACGAAAATTGAACGTCCATAGTTAAAGGTTAAAAATCGGCAGCCACACCATTATTTTCTTTCATACTAACTCAAATGCGAATAAATTTGCGCTACGCAGCGGTAGTTTACTCTGCTATGAACCATATCCTTTTTTGATGCACTTAAATTGCTATTAGACATCCTCATGATGAAGCAAGCTTCCCTCCTTCTGTGAAATCTATATAAATATCTGCACTCAATGCCTGTACAACGCTAATAAGGTGCCACATGACAGTAGGTTTTTGGTTTCAACACTTGATTTGGACAATTTGACTGGGTCTCTTGAGAGCTCCAAGTTTCTTGCTGGAATGATGAGCATACTTTTGAGTAAGCAAAAGTTTCGGTTCGCATCAAACGAAACTTGACCTAGACTCGTACTGCAAAACGAATAACTCGGAATCCATAAAATAGATTATGGGTTTGTTTGAATTGGAAAAAGATTTTTGGGCATCCGCTGAAAAGCTTATTCCCATCGAGCCCTTTTTTTAACCTATCGAGCTACAACATTTTTTAAAGCAATTTGTCACTTTTTATTCTTTTTATTGGCCAGTATTATGGTAGCTGATATTATGGTTACACCAGTTACATTGTGTTACATGGTAGAATAATTGTTTACTGTCCTATTTTACGCATTTACATAAAATCATGAATAAAACTTACACATAAAATCAACGCAATAAACAGTTCAAATGGCAACTGATTCGTTATTTAAAGACTTATCAAATTTTGTTTTATTTATTGATAACCGCTAAATTTTTGTTCCTTCCTTATCACCAACACTTCAGCATTAACGTTCAAGAAATGGGTCAGAAGTTCTAACATTTAATCACATTTGTGATAACCTCTCAATCAATATTTTCAAGTAGTGACTCTGAACTTTGCATTTTCATATCTCCTTAACGAGGGTGCCTGCTTGAAAATCAAAGTCAAAAACTGATCTTAATTTTTAGTTATTCGTTTTGACTTGCAGAGAGAAAAGATAGAATAGAGAAACTCAAAATTTAATATGAAAATATACGTTGAATATTACTTGGATGCTAATAAATACTTGGATGCAAATATTGTTGATGAATTGGCTTGCTGATAGGTTAGAATATAGATTCCATATTAGATCGATTCTTTTTATTTTCATTACTCAAACAATTTGTTTCCAGTCAAGAAAATTTATGCTTCACATTTTGTTAAATAAAAGAAAATCTAGTAAGACTGTTATGCGAGTTGGAAAGTCCAATTTTCTACCGCTAAAATCAAATCTTTGTTACTCCAAGATAGCATTACTGCAAGTTCTAATATTTGTTGATGTTTTCGGGTATTTCTGAGCTCCATCTTTGAAAAAATGGTCGTCATTAGAAACGTACCAATTATGGAGGCAATCTAATTATTAGAGCGAGTTCGTGCAGAGTGAGAGTATTGAAATTACACTATTGGTTTACTCCGTCAGAACAGATGGTAACGTAAAGGAGCAATATTAACCGAATACAGTTGCTACTGTAGCGCATGGCAATTTTATCCTTCTTAGTACTTTTACGTAACACTAACTTCCCAGCGGAAAATGAAGCAAAACCAGCTTGAGCTCTTTCCGCCTCCGCCTTTCTCAGTATAGATACAGGCTAGTGGTGTTTAAAAAAAATGAAAATATAAGGGATAAGGAAGGATCAATACAAATTGATATAGTACCAAATGAGTGAATTTTCCTCGCCCCACAAACAAATGAAGTGCAATGTAAACTTATGCCAAAACCATATGATAAGGAATAATTGGCACTTTTTAATAATATGGTTGTAAATTGTCAACCCCCTTTTGATGCTTGGCCAACATACTCAATAAAACTTAGAGGAAGAGCTAGTAAGTTATAAAACTTTTACTATTATATGCAGAAATAAATTATTTTTTGTTATTTTAGTGAATTTAATAGTTGTTTGGTATCCTAAGAATTGTTTAATTTTTAATTTTTCAGGAACTTATGAATAAGCTGGTCAATTAGCGCTCACACTAGAATACCAGCCATATGTGTTCTCGACTGATGTTAAAGAGATAAAAACAGATATAGTTTTCTATCAATTTTTAATTGATATTTTGAATTATGTTTATACAATTGACAAAGTAAACGAAATATGGAAATAAATAAGAAGGAGATATGGAAGGTATCACAATAAAAGTAAGTTGTGGGAGTTTTTCGAAAAATAATAATTTTATGTTAGTATATTATTATTACTGATATACAACAAATCTCTGAATTTTAACAGCCCGACCACAACAATTTAAAAAAATCAAGAGAAAACGACTCAGTAGGCCATTAAAACTACGAATAAAATTAGCTCTGAATGTATGTGAGCGAATCTGATGCTGAAGAAATTGAACCAAATAAAATCAATATAAAAAAATTGTTGAGAATTCAGAAAGTGATGAAGATGAGAATCAGGATGAGAAAGTAATAAGACCATATCAACCACAAATTATACTTGAAAATATTTCTAAGGATCCATTATTATTTGAAAATCAAGAAGCATCTGCAGAACCCAATAAATTACAGCATAACACTGAAGATTTCAGTGAAATTAATTCATTAAAGTATAATTGTGAACAAGGTAAAACAAATTGTAATCATTATTTATAATATGAAATTGACTTTTTATTTTAAGACCTGATGAATTATTGAATGAATTGAATTAATTATGAATTAATCCTAATTAATTTTATACAGATGATCCTTTTACCATACTAGTAAAACAAACCCAATCATTATTCGAGCAAAAGCAGTTACTAATATAACAAACCCAATCATTATTGAAACAAAACCAATTATTATCAAAACAAGTAAGTCAGCTCAATGGTCAAATGGTTGAGGTTAAAATTTCAGTGAAAAATATTGAAGAGAAACCAAATCAAATCGATATGGATATATTGCATGAAGATGAAGGTTCAAATTTTTCTTGTCAAAGTAAAGAAGAGTTTAAGTTATTGGATACAAAAATCATAAATAAACATAGAATTTCGTCAGGAGATAGTAAATATTTTGTTTATGAAAAATACTATTATTTCATTTTTTTAGGCAAATTTTCAATTTTATAGGCAAAGCAGGTGTCAATAATTTGAAATCATCAGTTTTTGTCAAATCATTATTTTTTTGAAAATTATCAATAAAAACATAAACTTGCTATTAATGTTGGCGTGATTCTACCATTCTTTTTGTCAAAATACGTTGCTGGATAGATGAATCCAAAGATAGCGACTAAAACACTAAAAAGGCTTGATTTTTGGCAAAACATCCTTTTTTAAAGTTATCACACGTATTATTATTTTAAATTTTTTTCTTTAAAACAAGTTTAATAAATAATCACGTCAGAAACGTCAGAAAAAAACGTCAGAAATGCCTTCAACTCCGCCAGATGGTCGGATATTCTTGGCACATTGGAAAATTTTTTCCGATTGCCAGGGTATCTGATGCGGATTTTGAGGGATTATTTAAAGGACCGCAAACTGCTCTATGACACACAAGATGGGCGACGCAGTATGGAGATAACGTCTGGTGTAGCGCAAGGCTCCATACTGGGACCAGACTTGTGGAACGCCACATATGACGGACTATTGAGGCTTGAGCTGCCAGATGAGTCGCGCTTAGTCGGCTATGCAGATGATATAGCAGCACTGGTCGCCGGACGTACAGTCGAACATGCGCAGCGCAGACTGGGAGTGCTAATGCGTCAAGTGAGGGAATGGATGACCACCCGTGGGTTCAGTTTGGCACTAGAGAAAACCGAGGTGGTCATTCTCACGAAGAAAAGAATTCCCACTGTAATTCCTTTGCAGATCGGAGATGCGACTGTTGAGTCTAAAGTCGCAATAAAATATTTGGGACTATTGATCGATTCCAAAATGAGCTTTTCGGAACAGATCAGGGCAACGGCGAAAAAGGCCGCGATGGGCGTCTCAGCTTTGAGTCGACTAATGTGCAACATCGGTGGGCCCACACCGAGCAAACGCTGACTTCTCATGAGTGCTGTACAGTCAGTGCTACTGCACGGCTCTGAGGTTTGGGCCGGAGCTCTCAGTAAGGAGCTGTACCGAAAGCGCTTGGCCCAGGTACAGAGACGAGGAGCTTTGCGGGTTGCGTCTGCATACCGCACTGTCTCTGAGTCGGCGGTGTTGGTGATCGCAGGAGTGATACCCATCGCCCTCCTTGCTAAAGAACGACGGAGAATTTATGACCGTAAAGTGGAGGGCTCAAGATATGCTGTCAACCGAGAAGAGAGGCAGCGCACAATACTCGAGTGGCAACAGTCATGGGAAGGTGACTCCAATGGCCGCTGGACTGCCCGCCTTATAGGGGACGTGGGATCGTGGCTAAATCGAAGGCACGGTGAGACTGATTATTACCTTACCCAGCTTCTTAGCGGGCATGGGTATTTTCAGTCTTACTTGCACAAGATTGGTAAATCACGGTCCCCAGACTGCATTTTCTGCCCAGGGGAAAGGGATGACGCATGTCACACCTTCTTCAACTGTAGAAGGTGGAACAGGATGCGGCAGGACTTGTGGGAGGTGATGGGAGAGCTTTCTCCAGACAATCTGGTCGGAGAAATGCTGAAAAGTTTCGACAAATGGACCTGCGTGGCACATTACTCTCGGGCAATACTTATTGCCAAAAAATATACGATAGATAACCTTGGGCGCGGGGTCTAGGGAGGTCTCCTTTCCAGCAGTCCTCCTCCATCCTGCCCCCTCCCGCTGGAGGGAGATTTCTCTAGACTGACGGCGCCCTAGGGCGAAGTAAAAAAGAGGCCTAGCCCGAAGTTCCAGGCTAGGTTCCAAACGGTTCCAGGCTAGGATCTCTTGACAGGGGGGGTGTTTAGTGGGTAGTCTGGTAGCATGGTAGGCGTAAATTGCCTTCACCCCCCAACCCAAAAAAAAAAAAATAAATAATATAATTTCCAGAAGTATTGATAGCAAAGCTATCAAAATCAAAAGGTAGAGAACTCGAAGCAGATGAAATTGAAGCTGCTATGTCTACTAATCTACATAATAGCAAGGACTGGGATGGCGTTCGTACAGAACGTTCAAAATCGTCAACTTATACAAAGGAAAATGTACCATCATCAGAAAATACTTCCACTAAATATTCATCCTAAAATTAATAATTGCTTAAAAATTTAAGCAATTATATTTTCTCTAATTACTATTTTATCGAATATTCTATTAATTTTTTAAATATTCGTTCAAAGAAACTTATTTGTTTATTTCTATTACAATTAATTCCTTATTATCATTATTAAATTTCTTACAATTGGGTTTCATACTATTTTATAATATATTTCAGAAAATTTCTTTGAATATGTGTATGGGTTAATAAATAAGTGGGAAAAATATAAATAACCAATATTTGTTTTTTGTCTTTATTCTAAATAAATTTACACCCTAATTCTTTATTAAAAATATAATGAGGCTTTTTAAGGCATTCCTTATATAATTTACGATGGGCATTTATCATACGGCCCTATTTATTTTTGCCTGATATGGCCCTCACGAGCCTTTTTTAGTTCGGCGCTAATATATAAACAGCGTTACACTTCCCTTCTGGGCCTAGTCAGGCTTCCGCATTAAGGCCAAACAGTCAAATTAAGCTCACCCGAACCGAACCAAGAAATTCTAGTCGGGAAGGGAACAATATCAATGCAACATATTGGAAATTTGTTTCCAATTACCCCACGTTACCATATACCGATGCGATTCGTAAGGCTACTCGTCCTTGTACCTGATTCACAAACGTTTTCCGTACGTTGTTATTGTTACACCTTATTTTGATAAAATATAGTCGTCTGTCAGACTGCGGGTCGGTAGTCACTTATTCAGGATGGAACCTCGGAGCTAGAAGCTTAATCAAATTCACTTTCAGTTTATCGTCATTTGATTCAACCATTTCGCTACTTTCATGATCTAGATTTGGGTCTTTTTAAATCTTTGTCAAGTTTTAGTCACAATTTCGAAGTGTAGATCAGCACCAATTCAAAGCTGGTCCTCATGTGGCGGTCTTTTTGAATATTACTAAAAATTCAAGGTACATATGTGTGAAGCCACAAATAGATTACTTTTATTGTTGCTAAATTTACATTCATTTTCAGAATAAAGAAAAGCTGCTTTATGGCAGGTGCATGAACAATTTTTTGGGCAAAATTTTTAGCTAGAGGAATATTCTCATCGAACTGACTCTTAAAAAGATTGATATACTTATGAGAAAATTCACAATTATTGAACGTATCACTTTTAAGAGTTTTTACCGATTTTTCGCATACAAAGTGCTTTCCTTGCAAAATCTCTACTATACTCAAAATGTGCATACGTAATACTGATTGATATGAAAGTAGGCTATGTCTGAAAACTCCAGTTACCATCCATTATTCAAAGCCTCAATTCATTTGCATATAAGTATGCTCAATTTCGTAAAATCAAAAAATCAAGAAACAAACACAAACCAAACATTTCTAGTCGATCGTTTCGACTCCTTAAGCAGCCCTCGTGGTGAATGCTATTGTAAATATCGATCCAGATTGGCCCTGATATATTCCACATTAACTACACAATGACCCCCGGTCAAGAGATATGTTCGTTAGTCATGTGCATACTTTAATTCAGCTAGCTCCCAATGAATTTATTTTTTCCAAAGTTCTTTTGTTATTTTTACCATTCCGTAGAACGTGCGATATTTTCATCCTCCTGAATTTTAAAATAAAACCTACCTATTTCGAGTGGTGGCTATGAAAAGACATGTATGCCGAGCCAGTAGGGATCGAAGATAAGTAACGTCGGATTTTCCCGCGGAGAAAAAACCTAATTTGAATTTTTAAACGAAATTCCGGCTGTTGATTTAACGAATAAAATGTGGGCCAGATGCTGATCAAATTTGGTAATAGCTATTGGTAGGTTAACGTTACAGCAGACGGCTGCTGGTCGAAATTTCGTTCGATCATTCTCCTTGAATCAGCTTTCACGTGGTCAAGATACATAAGTCCTGGCTGGCTTACTTCGGAAGGAGTCTGGCGCGTAGAGAGCACGTTGAAAAAATTCAAATCAATCACAGTCAATGGCCGGTCCCAGGGGTTGGACCGAGAGATTTTAGAATCTCGAAACTAGAATCTAGAAACTTGTAGAGGCCCAAATAAAACACGAAGACGAGAAATTGAAATATAGCGAGAGCGCGTTCTAACATTTGTAAATATAGTTTCCAAAGACGAATTATATCCCATTCTTGGATTCAACGACACTATTGAGCATTATGTTACAATGGAAAATGAAATGAACTGCAAGGAAGTCTGCATGTAACAGCAGACTTACAGAATTACTCTACAAACAAAAAAGTACTTTGTGGTCGAAGATGTATCCATGACATGTTCATCAAAGTCGTAAATTCATTAAAAAGAAACATTTTTAATGTTAAGCTTATCTGACCAAAAAATTCTTTTTTAGATTTATTATTCTCAAAGTACTTAAGGGTATGGGCTCATGATTTATGAAATTCTGAACCAAGCAAACGTTTTCAAATGCTCACCACAATAGTAAAGCTACAGAGGGAAGTGAAAAGAAGTCCACGTAACTTGAAAATAAATTATTTATTAACCACAGGCGTCGATAAGGAAATGAATCTGTTAACATTCTGAGGTCATTGCTTAAGGTCGACTACAACGTTGATTTTCCTTGCGATCGCATGAATATGCACCACCTAATGCATACCGGACGCGCCCATTACACATTTTGAATGATAAGGCAAAACATTTCAAATCGCCATTGGCTATGATGTATGTACTATACTCACTTATCGGAGAAAATATGCATTCGAAGAGGCCACATATGTACGAGCAATACGTGTATTTCTTCACGCATCTTTGTGGTTAGAAGCTAATTAAACTAGATTCATTTTCCATGAGACCCAACTGTCTAACCATTCTTATCACACATGATTTGGTCGTTATTTTTGTATGATGTTCAAATGTTTGAATACTTTCTAGTCTGCCTCAGTATCAGCTCAGCTTTATGAGAATGACTTCTATTTATGGAAGATGCTGATAACCTATAAGATAATCCCTCATAATCTTATTCGAATGCTCGAAATGTTTAAAATTAGTAATCAACGAAATTATTTTAAAATATGAAAATATTTTAAAAAATATCCATACCCTCTGAAATTTTTCAAATGTGTAAAATTAAATAAATATTGCTCCAACGGATGTACATATTTTTAACACCAAAAAGGGAAAATACGTAGTGCCCCAAGAATCTACATAGCAATGGAATTCATGTATTTAATGTAAGCTTACCTCTATTTTCTCATTCAGAAATCCAATAAAGTCAAATATTTCAATCAAATAAATATTTTCAATTCACTAATTAAACGAATTTTCACCTTCATATGAGGTAAGGAAAACCTCAAAATTCATCATTAAATATTATTGAAATAATTTAATAATATACCAATATATTTAATCTACATATATATTTCTGAATCTTATTAAATCATTTCATTATATATCAATATAGTCTTTACTTCTTCTTCGGTCTTACAACCGCTTGCACCCCCTCAAACTGAAAAAGATCTGGAAGAGATAAAGAAGCTCCCAGATTGTGTGAGGGAACTACAAGTTTTTAATGGGAATCCAGTTCAATTTCGTGTCCTGGATTCACAACGTTAAATCAATTTTAAAGGATTACAGTATTGTGCGCAATAAACCGATTTATAGGGCGATTTTGCAGCAGAGACATTTTGTCAATTCAATTTCAGCACCCATTAACCAAATCGAAAATCCCCGATTTAGCTTTAACTCTCCCAAGCCACCATTCCCTCATCAACAAATAGGTTTTCAGGAACGCAATCCAATCTACAACAGAAAATGCACAAAGGAGCTATTGCATCAACGCCTCAAAACCAGCCACCACCAAGGCCTATTCAGCCTTAAACCCCCGGTTTCTATGGAAATTGATCCATCCATCCGCACACGCCAAGTTGATTATATCAACAGACTTACCGATGTTCCCAACAAGACGTCGAACGAGTCTTCGAATTTCCCTAGGAAAGCTCAACGTCTTTACAATTTAGAGTTTCAGGATCAAGCTGAGGAAGATCACTCTGGAAATTCCTACCATGCAGAGAACGGAAATCATGAAGAAGCTGCTTATCTGGATCAGCTTGAAGATTCTTTGGAGGACTTCGAGGAGAACCACCTAAATTTTACAATGGATGCCTCTCTAGCATACCATATATAGAATATACTGACCGAAATGGCCAGATTTTAAAATTTCTTGTAGACACTGGCGCTAATAAAAATTGTATTTCCCCTAAATTAGCTTATAACTCTAATCCCGTTGAGAAACCTTTTACAATTCGATCCACTGCCGGACAAATACCAATAGCCAAAAAGGTTCCTGGGCCATTTTTTAAAAGTTTAGGGAACAACACACCCATAGATTTTTACGTTTTACCAGAGCTGAAATAATTCGATGTGTTCATTGGAGACGATATATTGAAGGATTTAGAGGCTATTATTGACAGGAAAAATGACGAACTCGTTATCAAACCTAACATCCGTATTCCATTGAAGGCTAAGGAATCAAGACAAGTCAACATAATCGAATTCAGTTCTGAGCATTTAACCCAGCAGACAAGGCATAAGCTGCAATCTTTACTGGATAGATTTTCGAATCTCTTTGGTCCAATAAGTGCTAGCGAAATAGTAGATACCGTTATGAGGGCAGAGATCAAAACGTTAACTCCTGACCCAATCTATTTATACCAAGTCATACCCTTATCCGGTTTGCATGAGAGAAGAAGTTGACAATCAAGTATCGAAGATGCTTGAAGATGGAATAATACGTCCATCTAAGAGTCCGTATAACTCTCCTATATGGGTCGTACCCAAAAAACCTAATTCTTCCGGCGAAAAGCAATACAGACTCGTAGTCGATTTTAAGCGATTAAATGCGGTAACAGTGTCTCATACTTACCCAATCCCAGACATCACAAACACTTTGGCAAGTTTCGGGAAATCTAAATACTTCACCACATTAGACTTAACGTCGGGATTTCATTAGATTAGGATGGAAGAAAGTGATATCGCCAAAACTGCATTTTCAACAGCCAACGGGAAAAATTCGGACTCAAGAATGCCCCAGCTATCTTCCAAAGCATGATAGATGATGTCCTAAAACAGTTCATTTGGAACATCTGCTATGACGTTATCATCCTAGGCGAAACAGCAGAAGAACATCTAAGGAACTTGGAAACAGTACTCGTACAATTATCTAAGACTAATCTGAAAGTTAACCTAGCCAAGTCAACCTTTTTGGAAAAGCAAGTTGAATTTTTGGGATATGTCATCTCCAAAGATGGAATCCTAAAAAAATTTATGCAATTAAAAACACCAAGCCACCAACTAATTTAAAAGAGTTAAAGGCATTTCTTGGTCTTGCCTCTTACTATAGAAGATTTATGAGAGACTTTGCAAAGATTGCAAGACCCTTAACCAATCTGACTAGAGGTGAAAATGCGCAAGTAAAAGCAAACCAAAGCAGGTAAACGGAAATTGAGCTTGGAAAACTGGAACTAAAGGCATTTAATGACATCAAAAAATTGCTAACATCCTCAGAAGAATTAACATTCCCAGACTTCGGGAAGCAATTTATTTTAACAACGGTAGCATCAAATCAGGCAATTGGAGCAGTGTTATCCCAAGGCGACCTGAGAAAAGATAAACCGATTACCTACATTTCTCGTTCGTTTAACAAAACGGAAGAAAATTATGCCACAAACGAGAAGGAAATGTTGGCAGTTGTCTGGGCACTGGATAAACTTCGAACTTACCTTTACGGATCGAAAACAGCAAGATCCTTACGGATCATCAACCACTCACCATTGCTCTAAGTAACAGAAATCATAATGCAATTGGAAGGCTCGGATTGAAGAGTTTAACTATGAACTCGTGTATAAACCAGGCAAATCCAACGTCGTGGCTGACGCTTTGTCTAGGCTACCAGTTGACTCAATCGAGGTAAATATCCTAACTTCGGACCAAGTAACAGCTCATAGCGCAAGCGAAGATAACTCGGACCGCATACCGAACTGCGAAGTTCCTTTGAATGTATTCCAGAATTAGAAAGTTACTTCCGTAGGCAAGGAAGTCAGCGCTCATGAACAACCACATCCTAAGTATCATAGACATTACATCCAAGTTAATAATATAAATAAACCTAAATTGGTTGAGTTATTGCGTGAGAGCCTAGATCCTAATGTGATTAATGGCATGAAGATCCCAGAAGAATACATTCAACTACTGCAAGAAGTCTATAAGGAACATTTTTCAAACTTCAGAATTTGAATCACGCAAAGAATTGTGCAGGATTTAGCAGACGAAAACAATTAATTACAGGTGTTACAACAAGAACATCGTCGAGCACATCGAAATCATCTTGAAAATAAAGAACAAATTCTGGAAAGGTACTATTTCCCTGGAATGACCAAACTTAACAGATACACCGCGAATTGTAATATATGCAACTCGAATAAGTATGACCGTCATCCACAAAAGCCACATCTGCAAGAAACACCAATCCTCAAGTATCCAGCCGAAATTCTGTAGCTTATTATTTTTCAAATTTCTGGCGAAAAATGATTATCCTGTATTGACAAATTTAGCAAATTCGGAACATTTTTCCGCATAAAAAACAAATCTGCAATATATCTTCGTGATAAAATTATAAAAATATTACACTACTTTTCTGTTCCAAAAATCTTAGACTCAGACAATGAAAGCAGTTTCATCAGCCCCATCATTTTGAACTACATGAATTGTTGGGAATAACTGTTTATCTAACACCAACCCAAAAAAGTGAAGTAAATGGTGCGATCGAACAACTTCACGCTACAATACTGGAAACAGTGAGATGTCTTCAACGCGAATACCGCGACCTTTCCTTAGAAGTAATCGTAAATATAGCCGTGGAAAGATATAATAACTACATACATTCTGTAACTAATAAGAAACCTGTTGATATATTTTTTGCAAGGGAACAGCGCATTAACTTTCAAAATTTGATAAACTTTAGAGACAAGCTGAATAGAGACGTAAAGCATGAAATCGAGCGAACACAAAAACACCAGTTGAAAAACCACAACACCAAAAGGGTTAAACCTAAAACAAACAAACTTGATGATACCGTTTTCATTTCCAATAAACAGATAAAGTCAAAAAACAACCCGCTTTTTAAAAAGAATACAGTCCTTCAAAACAACCAAACAACAGCTACGGGGAAGAAAATCCATAAGTCTGACATCAAAGATTTTCCTTCTGTTTCAGACTAATCCTGTGCTGCGCGCACGCATCCGTCGACGTTTACGAATATGATAGCCCAATAATAACTATGAGAAAAGGCTATGGAAAAATAATAGATGGAAATTTCAAGATCATCCACGTTATTGACCTCAATAAATACGACCAAGTTGAATCATACACGGAATCAACCATACATCAAAAAATCAACAGATCTAGCCTACTCATATCCTGTCGCAATGAAATTATCACAGATTTTATGAAGGGAGGAGATATCACACTCACCTTAATACTCACCTTTAGCTATCACACTCACCTTCATATTCAACTTCCGAACGTTGACCGCTAACACCTGTCGCGATACATTGTTCCGCGCATTTTTGCATACTCGGTGAACATTTGCACGAGCCTACTTACCAATCACCCGATCAAAGCAAAGCACATTAACTACAGGTATTTGTAATTAATTTTTGCGAATTTTGCAAATGGTATTGTATGGCACAAATGAATGCGAATGTAGCATAACATTTTATTGATGAGTAAAGTAAATCAACTAAATCATAAATAGAAACAAGTAATAATATTAAGCCAGTTGTAATTAATCGTTGGATGTGTGACTGTCGATACAATAAATTATAATTAAAGCGGAACTATTGTTTATTTTTTTTTTTTTTTTGCAAAACCGCATTACGATAAACGTAACTTGGATACCCTATTTTCGCCGTCTTTTTTTGTAACTTTAAAGATCTAGTCACAGAAAGTTGTGCACGAATTCTTTTTAGTTTTAGTTTTTTTTTCTAGTTTTCGTTCTAGTTTTAGTTTTATGTTGGTCGTTGGAAAGATTTTTTGTGATTATTGACCGTTGGAAAAATTTTCTACTTTCTTCTATACCTGGAAGTCTCATTTCGTTCTCATTAACACCTGGACACACAAGTAGGCCAGCTCGACGCAAAAATTCATGTAGAAGTTTAGGATTTAATATCGCCACGTGAGAACAGTGTCACAAATAAATTCGCGACATCGGCTGTTTATCGCAAGTTTACGCTAAAAATTAGACTTTCGAGCGTATAGAACACTAAGGGTAAGTGGATCCTCAAAAAATTGAAGTGAATATGAAAATGAAGAAAGTATATATTTGGGTATCTGTTCATTTTTATTTGTACTTATGAGCGAAACGTCATGATGTCCTGGAAAACTGCGTGACTCCTGCTGTCAATAGTACCGTTATTCCACTAAAATTAAAGTTCAGTTGAAACGAAAAAGGGAGATGCTCAGGTAAACTGTTGAATGGTTTTGATTGCACCTTTCGATAGTGAAATTCGACCGATGGAAATTTCATGGGCGCAACATTTTGCACATTTTAGCTGCCGTGTAGCACAAGCACTATTTTTCAAATACTACCAAGGCAACTACTTTCATCATAGGTAGGGGCTACTAAGCTTATTATAACGTACGGCCCCGTTTTCTAGTGAAACAGCAAAGATTACACCGTGCCATCTTCAGTGTAAACGCATCAGTGGATAAAGCAAGCAAAATTCAATTGGAAACGACGAAAAAACGTTCCAAACACCAACAAATAGTATTTCAATTCCATTTTAAAATAACTCGATATTCAGCGAAACAAAGTATCTTTTTCATTATGTTTTTCAGCATCAAATTTAACTTTTCCTATCTATCACACAACATATAGAATCCCCGTCCAAAATTTTCTCTTTTGTTAGATCTATAAATAGATCCTCTTTTTGGACTCTTTAGAAAGATGGGAATTGCTGATGGCCAGAACCGTTCTCTCATCTCAACCGTATTTTATTTGGACTTTATAATTTCACAATAGATTTTATTTATGTTATTGAAGAAACTAATTCCAACAGCTATTCATATGTTAAACTTCTAAGGTTTTAAATGCGGACTCTGCCGTTACATGGTTTATATATAAATACATATAAGTGTTTGCCGCCTGCTCACATGGCTTAGAATTGTGTATGGTGAATTCTCATTTAAAACTAAATTAACCTTACTATCCCTAACATATTCTGATGCATAATCTAATTGACTAAATAAATAAACAACAGTAACACAACTTGTGGACAGCAACAACTTTATCTTGACAATTATCTTTCATATTGCAAGTAATCCTGTTGTGGAAAGTCATAATGGCTTGCTCTCTTGACCTCTCCGATTCAAGTCCTAATTGAAATTCTGGGATGAGAGGCCAATAGTAGATTTTGAAAGAAGTGAGAATGGCTTTTTCCAGTGCTATGCTCAGATTTGGCAAAAAGGATATTGAACGAAAATTATGGATTTCACCGTTGCATCCGGGTTCGGGGATGGTGATTAGTTGGCTTAATTTCTACGCCTTATGGAAATACCCGTTGTTTGTGAAGATATCACTGAAGATTGTGTGGCATGGTGAAAAGACTCTATTAATTTCTGAAAAGATTGCGAGGTAGGAATTTCTAATTGAGATTTTAAGAACACCACAATCGATACCATATACCAAAATGACCAAATCATAGGTTTGATTCAAAAATTTTCAAAATGGTACAAGCAGCATTTACTTAAGGTTTTCAAGCAAGCGAGGCAAGCAAACGAATCAAATTTTAATTTACTTACCATGTTTCCGGTCCCAATCGCATCCCCTATATGGAGGCTATAAAACAGATAAAAGGACGCTCTCTGCCTCAAGTACTTTGAAAACATTGAAATAATAAATAATTTTAAAAAAACTAAGATGGTAAAGTTGACGAGCAAGGAACAATGACAAATCAGACACGCTATTCATAGTAAGCTCTTCGAATTGACCTCAAATATGTTTTAGTGTTTTAGTTCCCTCCTAAGCTAGCGAATCTCTCTGACGTGACATACACTGGAAGGAAGAGTACAGGAATATTAAAATTAGGTTATATCTAACTCGAAAGAACTGTAATATGGGCAGACAGGTAAAGGGATTTATTAGTAGTTTCCAAGATCAACCATGCGCTGTTAATTTTTGAGTAAGGATGAAGGATCACCGGAGTGTAAAGTATCACCAAGCTAAATTTATCGAGCGATCTTTGCTCGACAAATCAGTGTCTTGATAGGAGTCCATCATTTTTTCGACAAGCTCGCTACGCTATATGCGCCATCATTATTATCATCATGGGGATCCATGCCAGATTGTCTCCTCTCAGCAGGGGCACATAATTGATCATCGCTGAAGCCTGCTTCTCTTTTACAGGCGTATCTATGACATTGGTATCGTTTATGTTTTTTGGCAATGAAGGCAATGGGTATGACCCTTGCCATTACCTGTATTGCAGCCTTCTGAACTATCTGTTGTACTTATACTATTCACAGTACTCATTTTTGCAATTGTGTAGCTAGCAAGTTTTAAGTGCATTTCCTTGCTGACAACTTCGCTCCTTATCTCTGCTTTAGATGGAATCGAAATACGTACGCCGTTTTCAATGGCCGTGATTTTTTTAACTTGGTTCCCTTACATAGGTCATATCTCACCTTATAGCTTTTGGTTATGGCTGTCTGTTTGAATTAAACACAATAAATTCACATGGATGAAATGAAATGGTAACAGGAAATTCCTTTTGTTTTTTGACCAACATGGGTATTATCCCAGTGATGTATATTTTACATTTTTGCCTAGAAGATACGCAAAGAAAAAAGGAAACCAGTGATTCATATAACACTCACATCAAGAAAATAACGTGAAATTTACTATTTCAGCACGTTATATGCCTCTTAAAGCCTCTGAAAAAGTACTTCTTGATGAAAGAAACTCAAAATAAATGGTTGTTTTGATTTACGTATTTCTTTTAATACTTTAACGCGTTGCTTTGATCTCGAATTTCGAGTGAAACACCGCCGATTTCAAATCCAATCAATGATTGAGGTTACTAAAAAGAAAACCATAATTGCGCGCCCTCCGCTCTAATTTTTTCTTGCTAAGTGAAACACAAAGTTTAATAATAGCATCTTTCGCTGTCAAACTTATAAATTGCGGGTTGTCCATTAAGATAACTCCTGTAATCGTCAACAAATAATTTGTTATTCACTTTTTTACTTCATTATCATTAGGCCGGACCCTAATGTTCAGAATTAACTTGCACTAAAATTCGCCGTGGAACGATCTCGTTCTCCAGTAGATCACTCCGAACAAACATCGGCTGTCAGTTTTTTCGTATCTTCCCAATGTTCGGCACTCGGTCTTTCTGCCAAACGTTTGCCTTGCGCTCTACCATGTAATGTCCTTTTCTGCCATTGTTTCTGCATGGCCTGTCCATTGCAGTTCGCGTAGCATAACAGTGGTTCATCAAATAATTCATGCAACTTATCGTTGCAACGCACCCTCAAACCGGAACCTACTTTCACCGGGTACATTTTCCGATGTACTTTGCGTTCGAATATGTCCTCTACTTTTTTTCGGATTCGCTCTTCAGGGTCCATGCTTCACTTCTTTACACATAGTTGCTTATCTCCTCCCCTACTTTTATATGCTTGACTAGTGAACTTTAAATGCGAAGCTTGTTTTGTCGGCACAAACTGCAATTGGATTTAGTGAGAGGCTTTCTTTGCTGCATCCAATCTTGTCCTTTTTATTCAGGTTGGCTCTAAGACATAAAAGTTATACACTTTTCTTAAATTCTAGTCTCCTAAAGAGAAGTTTTGCCAGGACCAAAACCATGACTATGGCTTTCGTTTCATTAACCCGTACGATGTTTCCTCTTATAGACTCAAAAAAGATTGTTTGACATTTGACGTTGCGCGATAACACTGACATTATCAGCATACGCTACCAGATGAATGGACAATAATCTACTATAGGTTGCAGCTGTTATCAGCTGTAATACTATTGGACGAAGTCCCTCTCCTTGTTTCAAAACTGATTCCATTTTGGATCTTTTCCGGTAGTTTAGTATCTTTAGTATCTTTAGTTTTCCGGTGACCTTTGCATGGGACTCTGCATTGAGTATGATATGTTTGATCATGTGGAATAGTATTGTCAAACCAGTCAAACAGTTATTTTGAACAGCACATTTCTATCGATACTGTCGTAGGTCCCCTTGAAGTCTACAAAGAGTTGATGCAGGTTGATGTTTTATTCCCAGCAATTTTCGTGCATCTGCTAAACTGAGATTATTTTATATATTGTGGCCCATCCGCTTCAGAAGCCAAACTAGTACTTTCCTATAAGACAGATTTTATGATTTTATGATTTATCAGAGCACTTTAAATGGCGCCTCTATAATTTTCATACACATCAACTTTTGTACACAGGAAAAATGATACCATATTTTATAAATCAAGTGGTGAAGAAGGATACTTTGATACTTTCGAGGGTACTCTCCCTCGCAGTTCTGCTAAGATTCCATCTATTCCAGGCACCTCATTATTTCTAAGATCAAGTATTACTGCTTGTACTTCGTCTCTAGAGGGTGGTGAGGCTAGAAGCTTTTGTTTTGTTTCACCAACGTTCTCAGTTTCAATTGTTGTTAGAGTCGTCACATTGAGGCTCTTAAAATATTAAAACTTGTTTGGTTTTGATTTCGACCCAGCTTCCTATGATTGATCCTTGTGTACTTTTGCACAGCTCGTTCGTAGATTGAAGTTTGGTAGATAAGGGCCGATCGTCGATCTGATTTCTTGTAGCGTCATGTTCTCGTTTAACCCGTCGCGGTCACACGTCAGAATAATAATTTAACGGTTATATGAGATCCAGCAAATCCGACGCAGCAAAACAGCTGTCATTTTTGTTCTATTTTATGCATAAACTTTAATCTTATACAAAACTTTAATTTACCTTTTTTTCTGAATTATTCGATGGCTTGTTTTAAAAATTTTGAAATACTCAAAACGCGTTTAGTAAAAAATACAAAAATTTGAACTTTTTTTATTAAAAAAAAACTTAGAAATTTTAGTTTTCACGGTATTGAAAAACTCCTACGAGATTTTACGCGAGAAACAAAATATTTTAAGAAACAAATAGATATTTATTGAATTCTGAAAAACATTTATACTTCGGAGGTTGAAGTTACGAGTTTCGCTTAATCTCGTGAAAAGGAAATGGTACATTGAACATGCAAAATAATGAAAAAATGTAGTTTTTCAATAAGGAACTACAAAAATTGTCAGGAGCACAAGTACATATGCTATTCGTCCCACATGGCCCGTTCGCCAGAAGGGCACTATATTTTTGTTTTTCTTTCTTTGCGCATATTCAACGTTAGTCAAATCTTTTTCGTTGCTTTTAAGCTATTTCTGCGTTCTAACGAACCGCGTCATTATTGTATCGACATTCTAAGAAAAGCTTCACGAGATAAAAGAAAGTTCTAAGTATCAAAGAATTCTGTTGCGGTTAACCTTTTATTTATGCCTTCATTTACTCGTTTACACTTCAGTAAAATTTACCGCAGCTTGGCCAAGCATCTCCACAAAATTTCGTCTTGTATATTAACTTAACCTAAAGTATTCTCCTTGTGTGGGATTTTAAAGGAGCCATGAAATTATAAAATTAGCCACTTTTGCCAGAACATCAACCAATCTTATCTTTATTCTATGCATAAACAACAAATTGCATCCTTTAATCCCATCCCTTATTAATAAAACATCAAACCCGTTGTATTGCCCATGCAACGAAAAGTAACACCTTATCCTAAACAAACGAAACACCTTATTTTGTCTATGCTATACAAGCAAATAGCAAATCAGTTCCATTAAGAATATATGAAAACTTATTCTAAGAAAAACAATCTTAATTGTACTATGTAAACACAAATAGACGATAAAATAAAAATATTATTTTTTTGCCATATTTAGATCACACGACATCTACTGGACTCCACAGAAAAACACTTCCGCACTTTTTCAACTCTGTAGACCAACTAAGGCTATGAAGATTTTTATAACGTTTCGAAACTTGTTATTTTGACTTCAAACAACATAGATGTCACACAAAATGTCATTCCTAAAAGATCTTTTGATTTTTAATTAGCTCCAATGCTTGTCTGTTGCACGAGGCAACACATCGAAGATGCCCCAAATGGGTAGCATATAAGCAAGAGGTAGATGTTAGCTCCATCCTGAACATCACAAACAGAGAAGCAAGAGTTATTATCAACAGAAATAAATTTGCGGGTTTAGATGTAGTGGACCTTAATGAAGCCAACTTCACAAGTCTAACGAACGCGGAAAGACACAATACCAGAAACCCCCAACAGGACACGCAAAAGGTACTATTTAAAAGCTCCTTTGTTCAAATCGCTGGCATAAACAATAAACCCAACACATCAAGAAACATCGTTAAAAATAGTTTCCCCTCTACTGAAACTCTCACCATACCAAGTAAACCCATTACATGTAACCCACACAAAACCACTGAATTGGAAAAACTCCTAGGAAAGATGGTAGATGAAATCAACAGAAATACCGGAGACAACAAGGAAAACGAGGACTTACTCATAACTAGTGTTCAAGTATGGGCAAAAACACTACAGAAATACCTCGCCAACTCTGGTAATGAGAACAGTAACACAAGAAAGAGTAACAACAACATTATCATCTAACACATGAACATTTTACAACTAAACATCGAAAGTATCATCAAGCACAAGGACAATCTAGAATACTACTTATACAAGAATAACATAGCCTTCGCACTCCTACAAGAAATACTCAGTAATTTCAATATTAATATGAAGTTTACCAACTACAATATAATCTTCAAAACCAGAGACAACAACATAGGAGGAGGAGTTGCAATATTAATCAGAAAGGACATTAAGCTTAGGCAGATCCACACGAACAGTCGTATAGAAAATGTAGTAATCCAGACCCTAAACCTTAAACACAACATAATTTTAGCATCCCTATATGCTCCCCCCGCCATCAATACCCAATATTTCAAAGAAGAATTAGACAAACTTTCCAACATCTTAGACTACACCAAAGACATACTCATCGGAGGAGATCTAAACGCAAGAAACAAGGCATGGGGAGATCATCTTAACAATGCCAAAGGCAGAGTTCTGAAAGGTTGGATGACGGAGCGCAACCTCAAAACATTGAACACTGACATATACACTTATAAAACAACAAACAAGAACGGCAAAATTTTACAGTCAACGCCGGATATAACTCTTAGTAACATGAATAGGAATAGTATCCTCTGGATGGAAGACAAAGAACACATCAGCAACAGTAATCATATAACAATTAAAATCTGCTTGCCCAGTACACCCATTTCAAACACCAAGAAAATCAAATATAGGAACATCGCTCAAGAAATAAATAAAACCCCTTTTCACCAAACCTCGATAGTATATACGATAAACTAAGCCACCTAATAGACCTAAACTCAAACACAATAAGATACAAGCACACACCCAAACACTGGTGGTCCAAGGATTTAGCAAGGCTCTGGAAAATAAAAAATAAGGCACTACTTAATTACAACAGACTCAAATCAAATGCCAACTGGGCAATTCTCCACGAGGCAAAAACAAACTGGAGGCAAAGATCCAAAGAGGCCAAGCAGAGAAGCTGGACAGACAAACTAGAACAAATCAGAGGCAGCGGAAACATAAATAACTTCTGGAGATTTATCAACAGTATCAAGAATAATAAAGAACCCCCCTCACGATACAAGCTTGATGAGGAACAGACCCAAACCTACCTCAACATAATTAAATCCAAGCACCACCCTGATAACACCTTAAGCATGATACCACACAATCCACTGGAACACCCACCAGACTTCAAACAGGAAGAACTCAATAATGTTATAAATGAGAAACGTAAATCCACAACCCCTGGTCTTTATAACATTAATTACAATCTAATTAAAGCCTTACTCACACATCACCCGAATAATCTTTTACAGGCTATTAATGATGCAGTCAATAGATGTGACATACCCACATCTGGAAGGCATATCAGAATCGATCCCGTTCCCAAACCCAATAGAAATCTAGAAGACCTCAACAACTATAGACCCATATCCCTCCTCAGTGTTCCCATTAAAATCATAAATAAACTTATAAAACAAAGAATCGAAACACACCCAACAAACACAAATCCACTACCAACCCTTACTTTTGCTTACACAAAAAACAAATCCTCGACAACATGCTTTAACACCCTTTTACAAAAACTTGAAAACAAATCCACTTTCCCTTTCAAAACTGCCTGTGTTATAGATTTTTCAAATGCATATGAGAAAGTCGACCTACAGATCCTGAACAAACTTCTTTCAGACCTCAACATCCCAAAAACCTACACCTCATGGATCATAAATCTATATAAAGAAAGAATACTCCACCTCAATCAACAACACACAACAATCTCCAATGGTCTGCCACAAGGTGACGTCTTGAGCCCACTTCTTTTCAATATATACACTTCCAAACTGCACAATATCTCTGACAGCAACACAACTCTTCTACAATATGCTGATGACTTCCTCATTCTAACTGAGGGAAATAATTTAAAGCACACGATTAACCTACTTCAACTTAAACTAAATCTCTTCTCCACAATGAGTGACAACCTCAAGCTACCCTTCAACCCGGACAAAATACAAGCCATTAATTTCCACAATAGTAGGAACACAGATATAATTCTCAAACACACTAACACCCAAATCAAATGGAGCAATAGCATAAAATACCTAGGCATCAATCTTAATAAAAATCTAACGTTTAGAACACAGGAAGAACACATCCAAACCTTTAACAACATAGGCAACATCATAAAATATCTGAACAGACCCAGCAATCCCTTTAGCCCCACCTTGGCTCCAAATCTTTTCAAATCATTAGTCAGGCCCAAAATAGAATACGGACTAACTACAATGGCACATGCAGCAGCATACTTATTCAATACCATGGACAGGCTCAAAGCTAAGATTCTCAAGCAATGCCTAGGTTTACCCCCTAGCACACCCAAACTCTATGCTTTTAACATGGCATCCGAACATCAATCTATAGTGAGAGCAGCTCTACTAACGGCGAAAGAACTAAGTAAACAAATCGTCAACAACACTTTCAGACCAACATGGACTGAACAGGATCCAGTCCACAAAAGCAGCTACAATTACATCCTCCACAAATTTAATCACCACCTGAGAAAGCTCAACCCAACTCACCGGACTAAAAGACCAGCTAACCTGTTCACCACACCTTCCTCAACAACGTCCTCTTTCCTCCATACCCACAACCAAACAAAACCCAACCTTACCTTCAAGAAGTATACAGATAACCTTATAAAACAAAATGCCCTGATACTGGTGACCGATGCAGCCAAAAATCTCTTTGGCACATGGATAGGATTCCTGAACCTTAACAACAACATCACCTACAATTCTAGCCTCCGCAAGAGCGTAACAACTACAGCAGCGGAACTAGACGCCATCCTGTCGGCCCTAAATAGGAACAACATACAGAACCACCATAAGATTTTTGTCTTCACTGATTCCAATAATGCTATCAAAAGTCTAAAGGAAAATCAAGAATACAGAAAGACCACACAAGATATATGGAAGTTCATTGAAAATTACCCAAAGAAGAACCTTCAATTTCATCTGGATCCCGGGACACGCGGGCATCATGCCGTTAGAAACAGCCGAAAAACAAGCCAAAATAGGTGTTTTAAGCCATAGTGTCATGGACACACAATATGAACTGGACGAAATAATAAACTTAATAAAAGAAGAAATAGACGATAAGTGGAAGGGCAGAATTAGAGCTCAAACCACCCTGCATATGGAAAGAGGCAAACCATCTCAACAACAAAGGAAAACCATGGTTTCATAAAAGCAACATCACCCCCAAACATATCAAAACCATCAACAGAATCCTCACAAACAGAGCCTACAATAAACTTCGTCTCTTTCAAATTAAAAAAAGCACTACCGATCTATGCATACAATGCAACAAAACTGACACAATAGATCACCAATTGTTTCACTGCACTAAATACGAAAGGATCAGGGCAAATCACAATCTTTTTCTTATTTACAATAATATTAAAGACCTAATTCTCAAAAACGACAGTAACTTACTTGACAGCTTTGGAGCATTCTTAGCAGAAGCGAACCCTAATATATAACACCCAACGACATATCACTCATACCCACACAATCAATCTATAACTAAGCCACAGACTAACTATGAACAAGTAATAATGATATAATACACAGGATCGACAACGCTGGCCAGTGCCATAGCAGCCCGGGCCAATCTTAAGCTGGTATCCTTCCAGTGTGAATCCAAAAAAAAGAATTTTCGTTTTTCCCAATATTTCTGGCCTTGCATCGACGCATCGCGATCATTGTACGTTGTCGTATACAAATGCATGTTACGAAAACTGCTTGAATTTTGCTGCGAGACTCTCGTCGCGCTCTCGCATCGCCGTCTCGCAGTATTGTATTTCGGCCTTATTGCGGCATCTCTCACTGGTTTTGATGTCATCACTACCTTCCGGTTTCGATTCTTTACCACGCAAATGTGTGTGGATTTCAGTGAGTTATCGTTTAGCCTGTGAAGCTGGAATGGTTATGTGACTGTTCTTACTTCTTTGTAGCGCTTGAATATGTGCCATCGGAATTTGACATTTATAAGGCGTTGGTCCAGCTTGCAAAAAAGCTCGGCTTTGGATTAGACCGTGATCGATTTGAATGAACGCCCAAGTTTTCTTGTTGATGTTGCCCACAATTCGTTTGAAAATGTTACTCACTATGAACGCCACTTCAAACTTATGACGTCCGTGCAATTTTCCGATTTAAAAAAACGGTGAGCGTTAGAATGTACAACCTAGAATGTACAACGTATCATTGAAATTGATTTTATGAGCCGCGATGATGTAGATTTTGTGTTTTTTACATGTTCAAAGTAGACGCTGTGCAACCTGACTATTCAATGATCATAGTCCTTAATTTGCAGCTAGAACCATAACGTTTTCTAATCCAATCCGAAACTGTAGTCCGGGTTCCATGACACAAAAGCTAAATGGAGCATTGTGAACGCTGTTACTTATACTTTACTACTTTTCGCATTTACACTGGCTTGGGACAGTCAATATGGACGTCTAGAGACGTGTCCGCTTGGGGAGTAACTTTTCTTAATTTACCTTATGAAAATTGGTAATTGGTGGACGAGAAATTACATTGGAAATTGGTGGAACATTCTATTCGACTTGCTATCAACTCACGCTATGATTTTTTACTTCTATTGCCTGTTACTTGACGAGCAGACTACGTACTGCTAGTTTTGAACTTCGATTGTTGTCATTTACTATGATTTCTCGTCCAAGTCTCACAATATTTCGAGGGGGAATACCTCCATTTTATACAAAACTGAAAAAAATTAACAAGGCACATTAACTTGCGAACAATTCTTTAAACGAGGATTCGTTATGTCAAAGAATTTTTATTATGTTCATGCATTAGGAAATTGATAATTAGAACAGGAGGCAGGCCGAAAAACTGGTTTCAACCATTTCACAACCGTGAAATGTTCGATTTTTGTTTTTAACTTTTACAATTTTATCTGCACTTTTAAATATATTTGTTCAGATTACGATGATTTAGTCAGTGATTTAGTTTTGTCATGTTAAAACCACATTCATCAGTATCTCGGTGTTTTTATGCCATAAAATCACAATAATAATCTAAAATCAGATTCCTAAATTTTATTTCCTCAACTAAAGTTTCCTAATATCGAAAGATTTTCTTATTTTTGGACGATTTACATGATTTACATTTTGTATGCTGTATTAAACTATAATTTATTAATTAAATTATTTGCAGCTAAATACTAACGGTTAGTAAATAATTTTGACACAGTTGACCAATCCTTCAACGTAATTTCAGGGTTTTCTAAGTCTCGATGATTATACGCATAGCAATACCGAGAACTTTATAAAATTTTCTTTTACAACAATCTCATATAATTTTAAAACTCAAATATGTAACCGCTCCTTTGGACCTCACTAATAAACCACCTATAGCTACAGCTGCTACCTCTGATTGTCGTTGCTAGAAGCATTTTGACGTTTCGCTAAACACCTGATCTTGACAATCTATTAGATGTAAATAAACAAATCACCTCTATCAAATTCTCGTTTGTCGTTTACGTTAGTAAAAAATACATTTTGAATTTAAATTGATACATACACACAAACTAAAATGGTCTGATGATAAAATGTGTTAAAAAATGAAAAAGAAACCCTCGGAGTAAGTAGAAATTAAAACGAATACTGAATCAATAATAATGAAATTAATTCTAGAAAAAATAAAACATGGGAGAAAGAACGACGTGATCGACTCAATAAAGCATTTGACGAGCTTGCGAAATTGCTACCGCAATATGATCCAACTGTTACATGGAGTAAAAATGAGATTATTCAGAAGTCAATTGCATACATATCTGATTTGCAAAAAAAGCATGAAAAGTTGTTACAAGATCATGATCCTAAAGTTCTTGGTAAGGTGCAAAAGTGTCTGACAAATTAAGTTAAAATTTGGTTAAACTATTATTTAATTTTCGGATATAATAGTATTGAATTGTAATGTTAAAAATTGATCTGATACCAAAAATGTTCTGCTCCATGGAGTTCCGTCACTCTAACTGGATGGCCAACATTCGATCACTCTATAATGCGATAGAACTCATCTCATATCCAACTAAAGCGGTCCCGCAATGTACGTTCCCTCTACGTATTTTCGTTTTACGTTATTAAAAAATGTACAGACATTCATTCCTCAGTATACGCTTAACTCCCCCGTTTTAAGTCACTAAATTTCAACGCATAAATATCTAATCTGTTATAATAACACTATTATTTTATTCTAAACAATTACCTCAATATCTACTACCACACTCAAACATCCTGCTTGAAACGAACATAGAAACGTTAGCACAATTTATGGGAATCTTAGAATTAAGTGTTTCAATTCTTACAACTGATTGAGTAGTCAGATGGGGAGTAAGACATGTGCATCCTATGCATATTACGTTCATCGACCGGTGTACATACGTGTACAAACAAAACGCTTGCAAAGGATATGTGTAAAGAGATTATTTTGGAAAGCAAAGAATATATTACTTAATTGTTTTCATTGGTAAGGAGTTACACATGGATACTTATCTTTGGAATTGCGCAACAATTTCTGTGTAAACTTTAGGTGCATCTGCTCATATTTAAAAAAAAACCATGAGTGAAAAAACGAAACGCAGTGAATACAGAAGCTCTTTTAAAAAAGGGGAAGGAAAGCGATATCACTTAAAATATAATTCGAAATTCCTAGAGGGTTTTGATAGAGGAAGCGCAGCATTTCACATCGCTGCCTCATTGCGGATGCCATCTAGAACTGCGAGAACAATACAGTCGAACCTGGATAAGTGAGAGTTCAAGGGATGGCAATTTCTTTTTCGCTTATGGCACGATATCGTCATCGGTAAATTCTCCAGCGGTAGCCAAGTCGTCGTCAAATTGTACGAAATCTTCAAAGTTTGGCGTTAACACATCACTAGTAGATTCGTGACACAAAAGCTTGATCCATTCCTCATTGCTTGGTTCAGCTTCAACTTCATTATCCTCTGGTTAAAAATTCTTGTTTAACTGTGCTAATACAAAATCCCGCTTTCTTGAAACAGTTTTTGATAGTAACATTACTTACTTTGAACCTGCCATCCTTGCAAATTGTGCTTCGAGGCACGTAACAGTATGTTGTACAACTTCTCCGCGGTAAAAGCGTTTGAATGTGTGTATGACACCTTGATCTAAAGGTTGAAGTTTACTGGTGGTATTGGTAGACAAAAACATGACCTTTACGTTATTAAATGTTGGTACGTCCGTCTGGGCAACACAGTTGTCAACGAAAAGCAAGATTTTTTTGTGTTTTATCTTCATTTCCATGTTAACTTTAAATCATATCTTTGTCATACAAGCTTCTGTGTTATTGACATAATCAACAGGTAAAGTCTTGACACCTTCAAAACATCTAAGCTTTTTTGATTTCTCGATTATCAAAAGAGGGAGCTTATCGTACCAGTTATGTTCACGCATTGAAGAATGGTTATACGTTCCTCGCTTAACTTGCACTCTAAAATGTACATGTTTTATCAGGAAAACACTTGAAGAACAAAGCAGGTTCATCCGCATTGCAAATATTGTCTGGATCATACCCCTTTAAGAGACTTGTCAGTTCTTTAGTACATTGGGTACACACGCTTTGATCGACAGGTTTGCTGTCTACAGCGGCTTTCTTAAAAGCGATATCATGACGAATTTTAAAACCCTCTACCCAGCCATTGCTTGCTGAAAGTTCTGAACTCTCGATTTTGTGGCAAAATCTTTCGATTTTTGTTTTAGCAAGGGTCCATCAACGGAAATGTTCTTATCAAGGGTTTGTTTGATCCATTCTAAAAGGCAGTTTTCAATATCGGGAAACTCGGAATGTCGACCCCTCTCAATATTTCCATGCCCCTCAAAGCACTGAGACTTTATCGAGTGTTTCGACTTTAATAACTTTATAATAGGTGGATTCTGGTACACCAAACTCACTTTGAATTTCATGACACGATTTCCCACACTCAAACGCATTCACGATTTTAAGTTTTTCCCTTAGAGATAACACTTTGATTTTCCTTATAGACATGACGTTGAACTGGAGCTTTCTTCGTTCTTGATATTAATCAACTGTTATGAGGGCCAAATGTGCGCAAAGACAATGTAAACTAGGTAGTTCCCCAAAATATTAGAATGCATTTGTTTATATTTTCTAAAATTTCGAGGAGTCCCCTGCGTGTGCGTACATGCTCAACTGTCGCTTATAGAAGCAAAGGTCCTTGTACGAATATCTGAGGTTCCCCGACTCTCTCTTATAGCGGTTTCAATTGCTCATATATAGATGTTTTAGAGGCTAAAAATGACGCTTACTGGCGATTTCTCTCACTTAAAGAGTTTTCTCGCTTACGCAGTTGTCACACAGGTTTGACTGTATATCAAAATGCGGATAAAATATGTGCAAGCTTAGCTGCAGAATCCGGAAAATCTTTTGAAGTCATCACTAAAGCCAAAGCTTATTGAAAGGAAAGTATGGAAAGACCCTGAAATGCCTAGCCATCCGATTTCAATGAAAAACGCCAACTTTTGTCTACACACATTATTCAAAATAAAGCCAAGACTTTATTTGACCATCTCAAAGCAAAAACATGCGAAGAAACTACATACCAAACTTTCAACGGAAGTCATGCCTTGTTTGAGAGTTTTTAAAAAGGTATGGACTACATTACTTAAATTAACTGGAGAAGCTGCTAGTGTAGGTTCAGTTAAAAAAATTCCCTGAAAAGTTGGAACGAATAAATTCGGGAGGCGCGTATACTCCGCAGTAGGTTTTTAATGCCGTCGAAACTTGGCTTTACTGCAATCGGTTGGCTTCCAGAAGTTACCTAGCAATAGAACAGCACCCGGAGTCAAAGTGACAAAAGAAAGACTATCGATGGCATGAATTATTCTATATATCTATAAACATCAAGAATTTCCGTCAACACTGGCAATCTTACACAGTTAACGTTTCGTGTAATTGAAAGCGGGTATTGTTGTTGGAAGAATTCTATATACGAACTAATTCAAATATATTGTTTTGTGTTGCAATTATTTGTGGTAGAAAGAAAGTGAAAGTTTAGAACAATAGGTGAAGAACGGGATTAATGCAGAAAAACACCAGCATCGGTGCAACGTCCATTTCTGTACGTGCAGAAAAATAGCAGCGTCGATCGCGACAACACGCACTATGTATTATTAATTCTCCCTTACAAGAAGCACTCCCACAGTTTGATTCGAAATATTCTCATGGTTTTCAAAATTTTAATATGTTCCTCAACCGCAATGTAAGCTCGCAGGGAGCTATTTCCCAATACGTTTCTTGAGCTTGTTTTGTTGCTTAGTTAAATTAGAAATTAAAAGTGTAAACCACTTTGTATGTTCAAGTTATTCCGTTGACTATAAACACATGAAAAGTTTCCAATTTGTTCTTTTCGTTATTTGCTATTTCTTGAAATATTTATTTATGGTTAAGAATGTACGGAAAAAGCGATACCTCCAACCCTGCTTAACATTGTTAGGCACGGAACTTTATCCGAAACGTATAAACTTTATGGTTTCGAAACAACTATCCGGATTCGAAACCATAGTGAGGTAAGCGATTAGTATCCTATCTATACATAGGAGTGTCAAATACTGATTCACTGCAATAAGATTTGCTGTATAGGAAAGATGTGATATTTTTGATCAAGTATAAGTTGCATCATCTCATCACAAATTTCAAGCAATAAATTGGCAGTCCACGTTAATGCTACTGGAACCTTTCCTGATCATGTATTCCTTGACGAGCATAGATCATTCGTGTTACGAGATGAATTTCAACAATTTTAACTTATCGATTGTGATGGTAACGTTCTTCAAGGGATTTGATTTCCCTTAGTAATCGATGCCAATCTAATCTCCTCAGCCTCAATATTGCTAAACGTCATAAAATGACCTTTACTCTCAAGGCTTTTCCTCTCCTTTACAGCCATACTATATGCTGCACCTCCCTCTCTGTTGTGGATTCTTTGATTTATCAATCCAAAGTTGAAATTTGATGTTTATGTCATTTACGCAGTACCTAAAGCGGCCAGGAGTTGCAGAATATATACTCAGGCACGTAAATAAATTCAAGGACATATACATAGCAGTCAGATTATTGAATAGTTTGGAGTAAAGTACTGCTCTTAAGTCTTGTCTCCTAGTTGCTGGCGCAACCTAGTTGAGGACATCGACAGAGACCCGTGGGGGCTGGGTTACAAGCTTGCCATGCGGAAATAGGAGCTGCAAGGAGGCCCTGTGTCCTTGAAACGGAAAAAATGGACCAAATTGTTCGAGCGCTCTTCCCTATGCATTCTAATCATTCTATTCTATTATTCATTCGATGATGCAGATGTTAAGTGTCCCGGAGAATGCCCACTTTTTACCGCCATCGAGCTGGATGATGCGGTGAAAGCTTTAAAATCGAAAAAGGCCACAGGGCCAGACGGTATTCCAGCGGAAGTGGTACAGCTTGCACATCAACTTTGCCCTGACAAGCTGCTCACCACTTTCAACGCCTGTCTGCAGCAGGGCGTGTTTCCAAATTTCTGGAAAGAGGCGAGGCTCGTGCTGATCCACAAGGGGAAGGGGAACGCGGAGCAACCATCTTCATATCGGCCCCTATGTATGCTGAACGCCGCTGGGAAGGTACTCGAGAGGCGCATTAGAGAAAGACTTAGAGAAGCCATTCGAACTGCCGGGGATCTGTCTCCTCGGCAGTACGGCTTCAGGGCTGGTCGATCCACGATCAGTGCAATAGCAGAGGTAGTGAGCGCGGTCCAGCAGGCAGAAGCCCACAATCATTACTCGAGACGAATAGTACTGCTCATAACACTAGATGTGAGATATGCCTTCAACTCTGCTAGATGGACAGATATTCTTGATGCTCTGGAATATTTCAGGGGACCGAGGTATCTGATGCGGATATTGAAGGACTACCTCAAAAACCGGAAACTCATCTATGACACATTGGGAGGCCGGCGAAAAAATGATTTGACATCAGGGGTGGCGCAAAGTTCCGTTCTGGGCCCGGACCTCTGGAATGTCTCGTACGATGAGCTTTTGAGGCTGCAGTTACCGGGGGAGTCGCGCCTGATTGGCTACGCAGATGACGTAGCAGTACTAGTCACCGGACGTACTGTCGGACAGACGCAGCTCAAACTGGGTGCGGTAATACGCCGAGTGAGCGAGTGGATGACAGACCGTGGGCTTAGCCTAGCGCTGGAAAAGACCAAGGTTGTCGTCCTCACCAAGAAGCGGATCCCTCGTGTTATCCCGGTTTGGGTGGGGGAAATGATCATCGAGTCAAAAGAATCAATCAGATACCTTGGCTTGATGATTGACTCGAAGATGAGTTTTTTCGAGCAGGTTCGAGCGTCAGCGGATAAGGATTCCGTGCGGGTATCGGCGCTAAATCGCATATGGGCAAACCGCAGGGGCCAACCTCGAGCAAAAGACGTCTACTGATGAGTGCAATGGAGTCAGTGCTCTTGTATGGCTCCGAGGTTTGGGCTGACGCTCTTAGTAAAGAGACGCACCGAAGGCGTCTGGCACAGGTGCAGAGGCAAAGAGCTTTGCGGATAGCCGCTGCATACCGCACTGTCTCTGAACATGCAGTGCTGGTAATCTCGAGGGTGGTTCCTATTAAGTTACTTGCAGATGAACGGAAACGTGTATACTTACGTAGGGGGGAGTCGGCGAGAAAAACCGTCGGCCGAGAGGAACGGAGAAAAACCCTAACCTTGTGGCAGCGAACATGGGAAAACGAAACGCGAGGCAGGTGGACCGCACGGCTGATAAGTGACTTGGGGCCGTGGTTCTACAGAATGCATGGTGAGACTGATTATTATCTGACGCAACTAGTAAGTGGTCACAGGTATTTTCAGTCTTACCTGTATAAGATGGGAAATACACCATCCCCAACTTGCGTGTTCTACCCGGGGATGACGGATGACGCCTGCCATACGTTCTTTACGTGTAATAGATTCAAAAGACTCCGTTCGCATCTCTCGGAGAAAATTGGCGTAATTTCCCCAGAAAATGTAACGGTAAAAATGATGCAATCAAAAGACAATTGGAACTGTGTGTCGCATTACGTACGGACAGTACTTATTATAGAGAAGGGCATGATGGATGGCTTGGCGAGGGAGGGGACATCTCTGTAACGCAAAATTTTAGTAACTAATCGCAATTCCTTCCTATCCATCCGTGGAGAAAGAGAGATTTCCCTTAGCCTGGAGACATTAATGAGGCCTAGTCCGAAATAACGTGACAAACAGTTCCAGGCTAGGTTCTCGGTGTGACAGGGGAGGTATTTGGTCGGTAGTCCGGTAGCGGGGGAGTCCGACACTCAGGGCGTAAATAGCCTTCACCTCCCAAACAAAAAAAAAAGTCTAGTCTCCTCGGTATTTGTACCTTGCGGCTTCCGTAGAAAAGAAACCACTCTATCCTGCTGTAGACTTCCCACTTTAGTGTAGTGTATGATTTGCATACATCAGTGCTTTTTTTAAGATTATCAGCAGAGATCAGCATTATCATTCTTCAATCTTACGAGCTTGCGTATCCGATAGTTGGAGCTTCCGACAGTTGGAGCTCCCCTCCAGGAGGAAGGGTCTCTTTTTGATTTCAAAGGCACGGACTGGAAGATATTTACCCATTCCATGGTTTGCACGGAACCATAACTCTAGGTTTTGGTTCTTTTCAGTCTTCATTCTTTCATATCTTTTTATTAATTAATTTTGAATGAAAAGAATTATTGTTCATAATAAATCAAAATAAATAAAGTATCTTGTAATCATCCTTTCTTTTAAATTTTCACTCAAGTTTAGTAAGTCATTTTCCATGGTTTCATTATTGTTTGAAGACCTGGCCATTTTGTAACTAGGTGTTAATGTCTGCTAAATGATAAATAAATAAGCCCACAGGAGTAATGGTAAATCCAATATGGACATATTGGTGACTCCTTCAGTGTCGTTTTCGTTTAGTTGAAGTTAGGTATTTTTGCGCTCTCTAGCGAGGAAGGCTATAATTATCATCCATGCGAGTACCGATACCTTCGTCTCGGAGGCCATACGATATGCGGATGAAATTCGCAACGCTCCTTATCTCTGCAACTGTGTCAATCACGTTCCGTAAAACTTCTTACCCGGATTGTCACCCCATTAAGTATGAATAGAGATTATTTACTCATTAAGAGTCATTTCATGGTTATGTTGGATCTTTTTTCAGTATCGTTACACGCACTGCAACCTTGTCATCTATTACCATAATTTATTCGAAAAAGCTCTTTTTCGAGCCCATCAATACGTTCAAGTATTTTACTGCTGGGTTCAGTTTGATGTACTACTCCAATACTGGAGTTCTCCAATACATTGTCATTGTTCATCCTGCCACTTCAATTTTTCCAGTGTTTCCTTGAACCTGCCAGTAGACTGCCAATTTCTCACTCCCCTCATAAGCAAATCAAAGCTTCGCACGCTCGATTTTGCGTCCAGCGTCGAGCTCATCTGGCTACTGAAGCGTCAGTAGTCCGTCATAGAAGATCTTCCACTGATCCTTCAAATAGTGGCTCAGAATCCGCATTAGATATCCTGGCACTTGGAAACAATTTGCAAGTGCTTCCACAATACCCTCTTATCTAGCGCATTAAAATGCTTTTCTGACGTCGTATCCTGCAGACGAACCAGTTCTGTGAAACTTCTGTGTTCCCCACTTGCTGAAACTACCCTGACGATAGCCCTCCTCTACACCAGAAATATATCAGCAAGTCTAGCTCTGATGAATTTTTCGAGAACTTTTCCCATGGTGTGTAGCATACACAATAGGCGCTTTACAGGGGTTGACGCCCCTTCCTGGGTTCTCTCTTCCCCTTGCGGATATGCGCGAGCCTCGCTAACTCCCAGTTCTCTGGAAACACATCTCCGCGCACACATGCGTTTAAATTGCTAAAGGTCAAGACAAAAGTAAAAGGTGATCCGCACCACCTCATTGGAAAACGTGCGCTTTCCGCTTGTATTTCATCGTAACTGAGCTCGTCGCAGAAGGAGTAAGATAAAGCGCTCGCTCAATTTCGTCCTTTTTTTTTGTATTCCATCAGAGCATCAAGACTAAGCTTTTGGTCTTCGGAATGCGTCGTCAGTGCTATGCACATGTGATCACTGGCCCAATAATCCTCTAGAACTCTCCAATTTTTAACCCTTGGCAATAGAAACTCCAAAGCAACTTTGGCGTATGTAGATATAGCGCATTGAGTATTGTATGAGCTGGCTGTGCTGGTCGAGCAAAAATTTCTTCCGTCCAAGAAATTCTTGGAAACCTCGTAACAGAAAACAATATTTGTGATCTGCTCAAAGTCGGGTAGTATGCAAATGGATAGAACTTGCAGCTTTTTCTGGCTATGAATATCACCTAATTTCATAAATAAACTAATAGTCTCAATAAACTAATTTAATTATTAAGCTTTATTTTTTTCTATATAAAAAGTAATTAAAATATGCGGGAATTCGAAATACCAAATATTATTGCTATTTCGTAGACATCGTTTTCAACCATCGTTTTGACCGTTTTTTCCCGTTACAACAATGTCGAAATCTCGACATCCTGTTAGTGTATCAAGAGTGTCTGCATAATGAAAGCCAGCAGCGTTTTGATGGACTGTTTATGTTATTTCAAGCCTGTTATTGAACTCAATTCTCGCTACCTTCAACTTCAAAAGTACTAGCGAGTCGTGATCCTTATGTGATCTGTTGAATTGGAAATAACCAACGTCACTAAACTTACAATAAATTGATAGATGTCAATTTAATTCTTTTAATAAACTTAGATCTTGGAAGTTCACTTTTGATATAGCCAGTAATTAACCGGTGTACGATGTAATGTGCACAAGATATCGAAACGACATACTTTGTTTACATATGGATATTATTTACACATAACATTTGCTTATGTGTTCAATCTCTACTTAAAATATTATCTGGAAGCAGAATAAGCTTGCATGATTTTTAGTTATCTTTCACGCCTCAGTGCAACTATATCAAATGTAACTGTATGTAAATGTAACTATAATTAACTGAATATTCTGCTTTGGCCTCATATTGCAGATGACTACAAACAATTGCTCGATACACTTAAATTTTTCCGGACAAGAAATAGCCAGCTGGCGGAACTCCTTAATAAAGCAAAAATTACCATTCCGCCAGCAAAATTTCCAAAGTTCATAATCGACAATGCACACACTTTGGAAGAGCCCCTCGTGGAGTTAAAACGCAGACCGGTTGGCAGGCCGAAAAAGAAACCTAATTTACAAAATGAAACGAAAAGTAAAACAGCAGAAAACAAAAACCATCCATCAAACAAACCTGACAATGATTTAAACACAAAAATTAAAGGGACCGTAACAGCTGATCAAAATGATACAAAAACACGTGTTGAAACAAATTCAGTAATTGTCCCCGTCTGCGAAACGCAGGATCCAAAGGCGAAAAGTTCAATTTCCAACACGGCACCAATCGTCCAAACAACGAATGGTAGTTTCTTAACAGTAAAGTTAGACAAGAAATAAATTTTATGAATACTTTCAGCCATTATCTCAACCGGTGTACTCATCCCGGTCGTTGCATGCAAGCCAGCAGTAGTGCCACCAATTAAGGGACCGAATCTGATTGCACTAGCCGAGGAAAATGCATCGAAAATAGCCACTACGCAACCGAAGTGCAAAATATTGAGTATTCAAAATGGGTCTCGTTTAAACAAAGTTCCGAAAAAATTATCCAGAGGGAAAGATGACAAGGTAAAGATTCTACCATATCCTGTTTTAAAAGTTGTCGTCCGACGTTCAAACAATAAAGTTCCAATACCTGCATTGAAACGCGATGTAGTCGCAATCAAGAAGATAAGAAAACGAAAAAGGGTAAAAGCAAAGGAAGGTGACAGTAAAAACTTCAAAAGAAGGAGAAAATTAGACGAGGCATCTGGAGCGATTGTAAAGACTAACTCGCAGTCAGACATAAAAACTTCAAACCTTCAAAAGAATGGTATTAACAATATAGAAGACCTAGGAGGCAACTGCCCAGTAAATTCGACGAAAGGTATACATCTTGACTCTCTCGAAAGCAGCGTGTCAACAATTAAAGCTACTCATTCCCTATCGTTACCTGATAATGACTTACCTGATGAATATTTTTCTGCTTTGGACATGCCGGTCACAAATCCAAACTCAGCTTCTGTATCACCAACTGCAGCCTTTCTATTGTCATTTCCGGTTGTTAATCTTAATAATGGAGGCAAAACAGTCGGTGAAGTAGAAATTGAAACTGGTGAAACTACGCAATTTCGGAATGAAAACAATAATTTAAATGAAGGCTTGGAAAATTTAAACAACTTTTTTAGCACTAAGGAGTATTTTAAATACTGTAATCAGACATGTGAGACGACAGAAAAAACAGGTTGTCAAAAGCTACCAAATTCTGAAATCTTTGTGCAAGGTAGCATTCCAGTTGATGGTCTCCTGTCTGAAGACAAATACACTACAATTGAGGTAATTTCAGGAGAATCAGACCCTAGACCTAATAAAACTATTGGAAGCCTTCACAGATCAATTGAAATGCCAAATAAGGGTAAAAATATCCAGAAATCTTTTAACGGTCCGAGAAATGATGCTTTCCAATCAGAAGTGTCATCCAAGGAGAATGATAGGCAGTTACTTTCATCGATTATAGATTCATTTGTGCCTCACAGTGCTTCACTTGAAACCAATACCTTTAATTTCTCTTTGTCTGGAGATGTAAAAACCAAAAATTGCCCCGCAGACAGGTTAACAACAAGTCAAACAAATGCTGTAAATTCAACTACTTCTAATAATACCAAACCCTCCAAGTCGTTTTTGGTTTCCAATATCTTCCAAACAGTTCCTCCGAATCAGACTTCATCAGCGTCACAAGAAGCTTCTGCTTTACTCACAGCAGAAATTTATAGCCACACAATGCCTAAAACTCAGCATTCGATAACGTACCTCCCAGTACATAGTTCGACAAAAAGTTTCAACAACTATCCAGACACTGAAACTACGGCTGCTCACGGTAGCGTCCCATTTGTCCCGAAACTTGGGTCCAAATCCACAGCAAATGCAAATGCAATAGTCCTATCACAATCAAATAATTTCCCAACATCATATATTTCACACACAGCGTTGGACCCACTTCCTCCGTACATAACAATCAGAAATGAGAATCAAGATGCACACAATAAGCCTAAAAGTAATTTTGATGTCCACGCTATGCTTCCCCATTTTTCGGCTATCAATAGTAAAGCAACTAGTGAGGTCTCAAATATCGGCTATAACACCAATGCCAAAAATATTCTTTCAGTTTCAGAAACACATTCTCAAGGTAATTTGCCGAAAATATCATATTTTCCATCTACTTACGTGCAGGAGCATTCGATGCTCAATACAGATTTGATCGGAAATGTTAATAATAAAACCCTTTCATACGCACCGTACCAAGATATCCAACCAAATCCGTCACAACACACTGCTTCTAATCCTAACCACTTAATTGTAAGTTCCATCAATGATGCCGGTACAGAACTGATGAATGTGTTAGAAACTTCAAACAAAAATTCTTTTTCTTTGACTCCTTTATCAACTTTGAATACTTCCACCTCAGAGAACAGTTTGAGTAAAAATAGTAATATTAAATTGTTAGTGCCTTCTGCAACAAGTCAAGAGCGTAAACTGTCAAGCATAGTAAATATACCTCACACGCTGGAGAAGTCAAGTATATTATTTGAACAGGAAATGGTACCGAACGCTGCGCCGCACTTAGCCGCAAAGTTAGCTGCTGGCACAACCAATAATTTTCCAACAATGCATGCTCAAGCATTTGCTGAATTCACTTTCAATTTGACTTCAACAACCTCGACATCTACTAATTCAATAGCTACAACTGGTCAAACTCAGCCATATTTTACATATTCAAATGCAAACCAAAATTTGCAATGGATGCCTTCAATTACGATTTCGGATATCCAAACTCCTTTTACATTTAGTCTGACATCAAGCACGCCCAGTTCTAGTACTAATATTCTTACAACGAATACCAACTCATTGATAAAAACGAACCTGTTAATGTTAGACACTGATCCAAAAAAAGTTGACTCGAGTTCGTCCGTTACAGAAAACTACAGCTCTTTTCCGGATCTCAATACACTAACATCCTACCCATCTACCGCCCTAGCAATTGCTCCCCTGTTACCAAATGTTAGCAACTCTTTCACATTCTCTGACACGGTTGTTCCTGCAACATGTTATTCTACAACAAATTTTACATTTTCTCTAGCAAAGCAACAGGTTACGACAACAACCGTTCCCTCAGACTTTATGAAACCGTTACCAAGTTCCAATGTCACTGATCAAAAGTATCAACCATTTTACAACTCATATGGCTATGATAACTACTCTGTTATGTCAAACGAAACAACTAATTTTACATTTGCACTAACCAATCCCACACAAACCACAACTACTTCGAAAACAGCCAATAACAAATCATCACAGCGTTTCAGTAGCTCGTTTTCGATCGATACAACATTGGGCGTGTCTGCGACTTATAATGCTCAACGATCTCCCACAACCTCTCAATCAGATGCACAAAAGACGAGTGAAAACCTCCAGCTTCCACACAAAATTCATCAATCAAGCAACTTGAATGATCCTGCAAATTTGCAAGTTCCCTTACCAGTTTCCTCGTTTAATCAAAATCAAGAAAAACAAACAAAATCAACTCAAAAGAGTCACGTAAACTGGATGACATCTTCCCAACCGTCCGACTCGACAATTGCTAACCAGCAGTCTTCTTATTATCCTTTGTACGTTACTCCAACGGCAGAGGCTAATAGTAAAAATAACTTTTTATTACACGGCAATATCGAAGACAACTTTACTCCTTGGTCACCATCGAAAATCCTCGATACAAGTTATTTATTGCAGTCTGCCAATTCAAATGCTAATTACGATTCGAATGCAGTGCTGCTTGCCAACAGTTCAAGTTCGAAAGTGCAAGAGGACTCTCCAAAACAACACTCAAAAACCTACGAAATGAACGAAAAAACCGATAAAAGCCTTTCAAAGTCTTGTAGCAAAAGTAACCAGAGCAAGTTTTTCTCAGTAATGCACTTAGTAGATCAAAACGCATCCAACACGTCAAAAGTTAATGATGTTCAAACAAAGAAAAAGTCTCCTCCGAAATTGAAAGATGTCCGGAAAAATTTAGGCAGTTCATTAGATGTCGGGAATCATTCAAACAACACATTTGGAACCCCTAAACCCAATACAACATTAAATAGTTACTCAGCCGAATCTTTGATTTCGAAAAAAGAAAATGAGAACCAGCCTGGTGACGCATCGATACATCATTTGCATAATCCAGATTTTTATCCTGTCCAAACTGATGGTTTGAATAACTCTTTCTTTCCACAAGATGTGGACAATATCAACTACAACTCAAATTACTTCTATAATTTCATAACGCCTAATCAAAGCTATGTCCAAGATATTGACTACTTAGGATCATATTCGGAAGTCTCAAGCAAAAAAGTCGACTCCTCTTCGAATCGTAAATCCTTGCCTCTTGTAAATTTTCCAAAAGATTTTGATAAAAAAGCACAACCCTCTACACCTTTTATACCAAACGTAACCCTTGATCCTATTCATAATGGGTCGTCTATATTGCCAACTATTTCAACACTGGATCCTTTTGAAAGTTTTCACTATAACAGCAATCCTCCAAACGCTGCGTGGAGTGAGACCAAAAATGGGGCAGCGAACTTTTCTATCAACTCTCAAGGAATGGGCACTTTCGGAGAGGAAACAAATATACAGGTTTCTAATCAAACAGGAACTGCAAATTCTGGGAATAATATAACGAATTTCAATCTTAGCACTATTTGTCCTGAAATTAGTGAGAAAGTCAGTGATACTAGCAATAATAATTGGTAGATTATTTTAATTAATTTTGTATTACTGTAAATAGTTTACGTATTCCTATTCCTGTACTAGCAATGATATGTCAAATCGATAAAATATGGTAATGTAAATATGAAAAGGCTTAAACATTTAATTTAATATGTAGCCGTTCGATACCAATTAATGAGTAATATTGTAAATATTTGCTACAGCTAGAAATGGAAAAAATAAATGGTTCATTGGTTAGACAACATTTTTATTTTTTAGAAAATAAGCATCAAGCTCCCTTACAGTCAAGAAAATGGGGTCACTCTGTTCATCCAACAAAACAGTAAAAATTTGAAAATTGAAAATTTGTACTCCAAAAGAAGTTGGAACCCAACGAGCCCTTCATATTGGCATCCTCATAGAATCACTTAAGTGATGCGTGAAAAAGACTGCGCCTACTGCAAAATCTGGATTACTCGTGCTCAAAAATAAGAAGAGACAACAGCGTAGGCATTTAGAGGCGAATAATAAAAGAGGTCCTTGCTGCACTTATTTGTTTGGTCAATTTTTTTCTTCCTTGTAGATATATCCAAGCATTACAAATTCATATGAGCTACAACATTAAAATCTTTTAAGTCCTATCGGAAGCGTATCACATCGATCATGCCGTATTCCTTGTGTTAAAGAGACAACAAAGAAGTAATTTTAGCACTGAGTCGAATCAGGGACACTTTTAAGTGTACGAAATCGTTGCCTTCATTGAACAGTTTCACGCCGTACCGTCTAGTTTAGAACAAAATCAGGGTAAATTGAATAAGATGCTATTGGAAATCAGCCTTTTGCACAAGACATTGAGTGAGCCACGATGAAAGACCAAGAATTTGTACATCCTGCAGATAAAATAAAGTAACAAAAACCAGTAAGTTGTGCACGTCGTCATTCTTATTCAATGTTTTTAGTGTCAGAACTGAAGTATCAATCAGCTTTCAAGAAAGTAATCTGTGGCGGAAAGCTGAGCAAGAGGAAGATAAGATTAACATACAAACGACTTTTATCATTGTCAGTATACCTCTTCAAAGATTGAACTCGATATCCCATCAATGCCCATGTATCTAAAAATAATTGGAACACAATAAAACAAATCACCGTTGGTGATGATGCAGCTACATGCAGGCCTCCCAATTTTACGCCTTTTGGCGCCTTCGGGTTACAGTAATTCCTTCTCCAGTTGGATGGAAAAAGAGGAGGAGGATTACTAGAGAAGGAAACCCTCCACCCTCGACGCCTCCAGCCGATCAACTATGCCTTTTTTCGTTATTAAGATTATCCGAGCGTAATGTGCCACGTGATTCCATTTGTCAAATGATTTCAGTATCTCTTCGACTAGGCTATCTGGGTGAAGCTCTCCCACTTTTTTGGCAACATCACCGCGTTCTTTGTCCCATCTTCTACATGAAAGAAAGTATGACAGGCGTCATCCTTCACACCAATGCAGAATATGCAATCTGGAGACCGTGACTTACCTATCTTGTGCAGGTAAGACTGAAAACAACCGTGTCCACTCGGTAGCTGGGTCAGGTAGAAGTCAGTCTCACCATACGTTTGACTGAGCCACGATCTCAAGTCTTTGATGAGCCGAGCGGTCCATCTTCCTTTTAGCTCACGTTCCCATGATTGTTGCCATTCGTCGAGAGTGCATCGTCTTTCATCGCGAGCAACTTTTTCTTTATTACCCTCGTACCTTCGGAGGTAGACTCTATTGCGCTCTCTAGCAAGGAGACCGATTGGTATCACCCCTGAAATTACGAACACCGCTGACTCAGAGACTGTACGGTATGCTGATGCAATCCGCAGTGCTCCTCGTCTCTGCACATGTGCCAGCCGTTTTCGGTGCAGTTCCTTGTTGAGAGCTTCACTCCATATCTCTGCTCCATAAAGAAGCGTGGATTGCACTACACTCATTAGCAGACGCCTTTTTGTTGGACTTGATTAGCCCCCATGATTGGCCATTAGTCGACTAATTGCCGAGACCCCTGCTGCGGCCTTGTTTGTCGTTGCCTTAATTTGCTCCGAGAAACTCAGCTTAGAGTCTAGCAGCAAACCCAGATACTTGACTGATAGTTTCGACTCCACTAATGCATCCCTGACTTGGACCATTCTTACTCTGGGGATCCTCCTCTTGGTCAGGATGACCACTTCGGTTTTCTCTAACGCTAGGTTAAGCCCGTGAGTGGTCATCCTGCTCCCCACCCGGCGCATTAGTACATTCAGCCTTAATTGCGCTTGATCAACCGTGCACCTAGCCACTAGTGCCGCAACATCATCTGCATAGTCGATCAGTCGCGACTCCTCCGGCAGTTCAAGTCTGAGCAGTCCGTCGTAGGAGACGTTCCACAAGTACGGACCAAGGATGGAGCCTTGAGCCACACGTGATGTGACTAGAATACTCCGACAACCTTGCACCGTGTTGTAGATCAGGCTGCGATCCTTCAGGTAGTTTCGGACTTTCCGCGTCAGATATTCTGGAACTTGGAAAGAGTTTTCCAGAGCTTCCAGAATATCCTTCCATCTAGCGGAGTTGAAAGCATTCCTTATGTCCAGCGTCACTAGAAGGACTACTCGACGGTTGGATCAACTGCGTGCCTCTGCCTGTTGGACCGCACTTACCACGTCCGCGACTGCATCTATAGTGGAACGTCCCGTTCTGAAACCATAATGCCTTGGAGAAAGATACCCAGTGGCATGGATAACATTAGCGAGTCTTCTCTTTATCAGTTTCCCGAGCACTTTTCCGGCCGTGTCTAGCATGCATAACGGTAGGTATGCTGACAGCGACTCGGGATTTCCCTTCCCCTTGCTGATCAGCACGAACCTTGCCGTCTTCCAACGCTCAGGGAAAACGCCTTCTCGCAAGCAGGCATTGAACGTACTGAGCAGCAAGTCAGGACAAGAGTGATAAGCCAGTTGCAGTACCTCGGCTGGAATACCGTCTGGGCCCGGAGCCTTCTTCGCCTTCATGGAGAGAACTGCTAGTTCCGGTTCGTTTCCCGTGTAGAGTGGACAGTCTGTTATTGCTTCCCTGTTGGCGGCATCAACGCGGACGGGATGTTGGGGAAAAAGTGCCCGTACTATCTCGTCCATCATGTCCGCTTCAAGTACGCAGGGGGCCCGTAGAGTGCCGAGCTTCCGCATTACTAGTTTATAGCCCAAGCCCCACGGGTCCCTGTTCACGTCTTCGACGAGGTTCTGCCAGCAACGGGCCTTACTCATGTTAATCAGTTTGCGAAGCATTTTCTGGCCGACCGATATACTGTCACTCTGGTGCATACCTCGTCCTGGCTTCGCGCTCGTTGAGCTTCTCGCCGGAGTTTGTGCCACTCCCTTCGTTGCTCAGCTATTTCAGTGGACCACCAGTACACTGGAGGCTTTCCGTCTCTACGTCTCCGGCGGGGCATAGATGACTTACAAGCGGAGATGATGGTACTCATATCCTATCCATACTCTTTACTATTAAATGCCAAGCTAAATGCTTACGACGTTAAGATAGTGGTTGAAGTGTTACTGAGTTAACTGAGGAACGAAATGTAGAACGAATAAAAAATTAGTGAGTGGAGGAAAAACCGGGAAAACCCAAAACAATATTGTGCACCCTCTTCTCAAAAAACTATCAAAATTTGGCAAAAAGCGAAGCTGGTTACGTGGAAGTTGACTTACGAATGATGACGAATCTTTCAGTGCCGGTATTTTTTAGTTAGATTGGTGTAAAAATGGAATATATATATACTATATATATATACAATACGACAATTAGCGGGGAACAAATTTCTTCCATGTGTGATCGGACACACGGAGTTTAAGATCTAAGCAAGCTTGAATAAATGATAGCTAAGGGAAATTATTCTCTGCAACAAATTTACAATGTGAACGAAACATGCCTAAATTATAGAGCGCAGACGAACTCAGAAACATATGCTCTGGCATTTAAAGTGGCATGTTCTAATTCAGCGGCGAATCATAAACTGCAATTAATGGTTATAGGAAAATCTGCCAAACCCAAGTGTTTAAAAATGTTAATATGAAAGCCCTGCTAGTCTACTATAAAATGAAATGAAAGTCTGGAAAGCTGGAAATTTATTTATGGAGTTGTTTCACGATCAGTTTGCAGCCAGTGTAAAGAAATTCTGCGGAGAAAATGATCTGTCAAATCCAGGCACAGAAACCTATATTACATTGACTGGGTTACGGAGAGGACGTAGGTGGAAGGGTGCCTCAAAAGGGTTTTACCCGAATTAAGTGGGCTCAAATTACGACTAACATCGAAAATAATAGAGGGCAGCGCATGGTATGGCATAGACGACTTAACCGAGAAACAAGCCGGAAAAATCATCTGCATGGGCAAAATAAAAAAAAAGGTTGGGTGGTCTGCAGAATACGGCGAATAGCAGTTCCACTCCGCTGTTTCAAAAGCCTAAGCTACGGTCATACAGGCTGCAAAGGGCCTGATAGGAGCTTCTTGTGCTACAAGTGCGGCAATGCAGGACATAGAAGACCAGAATGCACGGGAGAGGCACATTGTATACTCTGCAAGAACGCTGACCCCAGGCCTGATGACCTGAGACATATTCCAGGAACAGGGAAGTGCCGGGTCATCAAAGAAGTCCTAAACATAGCCATAGTAGCTCTGCAATGACCCGTGCGCTGGAGATAAACTTACATCGGAGCTCAAACGCCCAAGACCTGCTTGACCAGTTCGCGAGGGAAATGAAAGCCGACCTATTACTACTTTGCGTACAACACCGAGATAAAAAATCATTAGCATGGTGCCCTGATGAACCTGGTACTCGCGCCATATGGGTTTGAAACGGCACCCAACTGAGAGGCCAGGGCTGTGAGCGAATTTGTGGTTTCTTGTGGCTCCGGTGCGCAGGAATAAAATTCTTTAGTGTACTTGACACCGAACGAACCAATAACATCTTTTCAGACAAAGCCCAACTCTTTGGAGGACGCCGTCTTGAGCACAAAAAGCCATGTTCTTCTCGGGGGAGACTTTAACGCTAAAGCTATTCAATGGGGCATGCCCAGTCAGATCCTAGGTGAAATTGAATCCTAGAGATGGAAGCCAGAGTAGGGCTAGCTGGACATAAAAAACGTTTTCAACTTTGCTAGATGGACGGATATTCTGGAAGCCCTGGTAGACTCATTCCAAGTACCAGAATATCTATTGCGGATAGTTCGAAACTACCTGAAGGATCGCAGCCTGATCTACGACACAGGGCAAGGTTGACGGAGGATACTAGTCACATCAGGTGTGGCCATAGGTTCCATCCTTTGTCCGGACTTGTGGAACGTCTCCTACGATGGACTGCTTGACTTGAACTGCGAGAAGAGTCGCGACGGTTCGACTATGCAGATGATGTTGCGGCACTAGTGGCTGGCCGCACAGTCTTTCAAGCGCAATTAAGGCTAAATGTACTAATGCACCGGGTAGGGAGCTGGAAGACCACTCATGGGTTTAAACTAACATTAGAGAAAATCGAAGTCGGGGACACATTAGTAGAGTCGAAACTATCAGTTAAGTATCTGGGCTTGCTGATAGACTCTAAGCTGAGTTTCTCGGAGCAAATCAAGGCAACGGCAAACAAGGCCGCAGCAGGGGTCTCGGCAATTAGTCGACTAATGGTCAATCATGGGGGACCAAGTCCAACAAAAAGGCGACTGCTGATGAGTGTGGTACAACCTACACTTCTATATGGAGCAGAGATATGGAGTGAAGCTCTCAACAACGAACTGCACCGAAAACGGCTGGCACAGGTGCAGAGACGACGAGCAGTGCGGATTGCATCAGCATACCGTACAGTCTCTGAGTCAGCGGTGTTCGTAATTTCAGGGGTGATATCCATCGCTCTCCTTGCTAGAGAGCGCAATAGAGTCTACCTCCGAAGGTACGAGGGTAATAAAGAAAAAGTTGCTCGCGATGAAAGACGATGCACTCTCGACGAATGGCAACAATCATGGGAACGTGAGCTAAAAGGAAGAGGGACTGCGTGGCTCATCAAAGACTTTAGATCGTGGGTCAGTTGAACGCATGGTGAGACTGACGTCTACCTGACCCAGCTACTGAGCGGACACGGTTGTTTTCAGTGTTACCTGCACAAGATAGGTAAGTCACGGTCTCCAGATTGCATATTCTGCATTGGTGTGAAGGATGACGTCTGTCATACTTTCTTTCCATGTAGAAGATGGGACAAAGAGTGCGATGATGTTGCCACAAAAGTAGGAGAGCACCGTCCAGATAGCCTAATCAAAGACATACTGAAATCAGTTGATAGATGGAAACAAGTGGCACATTACGCTCGGCAATTCTAGCCACGAAAAAAGGCATAGTTGATCGGCTGGAGGCGTCGATGGTGGAGGGTTTCCTTCTCGAGCAATCCTCCACCTCTTTCCCTCCCCGCTGGAGAAGGAATCACTGTAACCCGAAGGCGCCAAAAGACGTAAAATTGGGAGACCTAGCCCGAAGTAATGTGTCTAACGGTTCCAGATCAGGCGCTCCGGTTGACAGGGGAGGTGTTTAGTCGGTAGTCCAGTACGTCTGTTGTGCTAGTGGGAGTCCGACACTCAGGGCGTAAATAGTCTTCACCGCCCTACCCAAAAAAAGTGCTGACACTTAAAAAGCTATATTGCAGCGCTGGGAGGCGTCGAGGATGGGAATCTCATTTCTAGCACTTCTTTCTTCTTCCTTCATTCCCACTGTAGAAGAGATTACTTTAATCTGAAGGTGTCTAGGTGTGGGAACACGAGGCCTAGCCCGAAGTAATGCGTCAAAGTGATTTCTCCAATCCGAAGGTGCCGGTAGGCGAGACTTAAAGGCCTAGTCCGATGTAATGTGACAAACAGTTCCTGGCTAGGTTCTCATGTCAACAGGGCAGGTGTTTACCGGACTTGCCGGATTATATAACATACATTCCCGCAGACATCGTTCAGAGAGCCTTGCACCAACGAAAACTTTTAGGACATCAAGGTCGCCGTCAATGGTAGTATACCTTCAAACTCAAAATCTCACCATTATTAGAAATTCCTTTGTTCCATACCATAATGAAAATGTTGCGGATAAATGGATCGACTTTAAGTATAGCCTTACTACGAAACTCCACATGCCATAGCAGTGTCGAACCACAGGATACCAACAAGTCATATGATGTACGGCATAGCAAACCAAACGCTTTCGAAGTCTAAATAAAGTCTTTCTGAAATCTAACATAACTGATGATTATGCAAAATGCATAAGTCCTTAAGGCCGCCTTCGCTCATCTTAACTTTTGATACTTCCTTGGACGGCAGAACTTTTCCTGTTAAATTTCCCGATATCTAAGAATTTCGATCAATTTGAATTAAATTTCTAACATAACATAATAACTGGAAATAACATTCCAGATTACCTTAATAAAAATGTAAAAATTTATACATATAGAGTCGCATTATGAGATTGTATTATCAGCCGAAATGTAAAGTTAATCATGTCAAAATAGAATGTAAACTCAACACTTTATTGAAAATTTTCACAGAAGGCAGATTAAGATTAGTTCTGGTTCAGGTATATTATGGTATACCCGAATTGGTTTAGTATATATCGGGTAGTTTTTTTTTTGGTTGGGAGGTGAAGGCTATTTACGCCCTGAGTGTCGGACTCCCAGTGTCACACAGCAACTGAACTACCGACTAAACACCTCCCCTGTCACACCGAGAACCTAGCTTGGACCTGTTTGTCACATTACATCGGACTAGGCCTTTTACGTCTCGCCTACCGGCACCTTCGGATTGGAGAGATCACTCCCTCAGCAGAGATGGACAGAAAGGAGAGGGATTACTGAGAGAGTGAGCCATCTTCCCTCTGCGCCGACAGGCGATCGACGATGTCCTTCTTCATAGTGAGAACCTAGCGTAGTGCACATAGCGTAGTGCGACACACAGTTCCATTTGTCTTTAGACAAAAGCATCTTCTCCACCAGGGTATCTGGAGAGATCTCCCCTATTCTCTCCCTGAGATGTTCACGTTGTCTCACCCACCGTTCGCATGTGAGCATGTGAAGAAGGTGTGGCAAGCATCATCCGCAATCCCCGGGCAAAACAGGTAGTCTGGGAACCGTGACTTTCCCATTTTGTGCAGGTAAGACTGAAACCTCCCGTGTCCGCTGAGAAGCTGTGTCAGGTAGTAATCAGTCTCGCCATGCTTTCGATTGAGCCACGGCTCCAGGTCGCTGATTAGGCGCGCGGTCCACCTGCCCCGTGTTTCATTTACCCACTCTTCCTGTCACAGTGCAGGAGTCCTTCTTCTCTCCTCGCGTGAAATAGCCTCTCTACCTTCTTCTCCCCTACACAGTTAGAGCCTCCTCCGTTCCTTAGCAAAGAGCAGAATAGGTGTCGTACCCGCGATGACCAGCACTGCCGGCTAAGAGACAGTGCGGTATGCAGACGCAACCCGCAGAGCACCTCGTCTTTGCACCTGCATTAGTCGCTTTCGGTACGACTTCTTACTGAGAGTTTCAGCCCAAGCCTCTGAGCCGTATAGCAGCACCGACTCCACTACGCTCATCAGAAGGCCCATATCGGGTAGATTATAAAATAAGAAACTACAAACATTATCAAACATTCAAACGTCCATTGAAAACATAACATGGGAATTTTCAGTTAAATAATTTTGAATTAGTTTGGACCATATACACGTTTTAACAAACGGTAGTGTCATATGCAACTCTAATGCGTTTATTCCCTCTTTATGCCCAGAAAGGTGGGAATCAAAACCCAAGATCAACAAATAATGACATGGTAAACAAAGAAAATAACCAGACGAAATAGCAGCTAGTTCTTGAAGTTACTCTAATTTGATAGCGAATTACTCTAATATGATCTAAAGCAGAGTTAAAGTTTAAACAAATACATATAGAGTAGGTCATAAGGTTCCGAAACTCATTGTCATAACAAATTATCGCCTTAGTGGTACCATCTTTGGCCTAAGCCTTACGCCGAGAGAGACTCGTGACAAATGTAAATAAGGGACGATTATTTATTATTTAATATTAAATACTTTCAAAAATAATCATTTATAAGTATGCATAAGCAATAAATGATCCGAATTCAGTCTTATCGTACAAGGCTTATGATAATGAGTACAAACAACTGCACTAAGTCCCAGTAATTTGTAGTCTACAATTAGAATCGGGCTATTCAAGATATCGTGAGTAAAACAAATCATTAAACTCGCAAATTCGCATAAAGAGATATTACTCTCTAAAGCCGTATTCCGACTATTTTAATTTGTTGCAATTGCAGGAATTAAATGGTACTAAGCAATTCCACTGCCTACGTTCGCGTTTTAGTGCAAAAAATATTATTGACGAAATTGGAGAAGAAATGAAACTAAGAATATGTCAAAAAGTAATCGAAATAAATGGGAAAATATCAGTGCTGATCGATGAATCTACCACACTTAGTCGAAAATCGACATTAATTGTATACATTAAGTGTGAAACAAACGCAACAAAAGATCTCCATTTTTAATTTTTAGATTTAATTGAATTGCCGGATCAAAAAGCAGGAACAATAACAGAACATTTGTTGAGTTGTCTTCGATTCTATAAATTTGACCACAATTATTCACTAAGAAATTTTGTAGCATTTACAAGCGATGGTGCAAGCGTTGTGCTCGGAAAAGATCAGGAGTTAGCGATTTTTGGAAATGTTTCCCAATGTTATAATATGGCACTGTTTAAATCATCGTCTGAAATTATCTATTGGAGATTCGATAAATGAAGTGCAAGGAATCGATCATTTTCAGATTTTTATGGATAAGTTGTACTCGTTATACAGCAAATCGCCTAAAAATCGACGAGAATTAGAAACAAGTGCCGCGGAACTAGGACAACAATTAAAAAAGATCGGCCGTGTATTAGACACACGGTGGGTTGCAAGTTCATATAAAACAATATCATCTGTTTGGGAAAATTATACATCTTTATGTCGCCATTTTGAGTTGGCGAGTATGGACAAGACCCGTTCTAAAATTGATCAATGTATGTATAGTGGACTGCATAGAAGAATTTCTTCCGTGCAATTTTTATTGAATTTAGCACTAATGCACGATCTTTTATTTGAATTATCGATTCTATCAATTTCTCTTCAAAAAAGGGATATGACTATTACTCGAGCTGATAGATTAATTCGTCAAACAATCAGATTTATAGAGAGTTTGAAAACTAGAAAAGGGGAAAAAACGTTGATAGCAGAAGCAGCAGTGAGTGAAAAAACTTTCAAAGGAATCAAATTGACAGATAATTTTAAAATAAATATTATAAATCCTGGCCAGTTATTAACTAGTATCGTTAAAAACATGAATGAACGATTACTGTCGACAACAATTTCATCAAAGGAAGCACTAACACGAAAAAGTCAATGTTCAAGTATTGTCTCTGAATTACGAGTATTGGAAGTTGCTGATTGGCCAGCTGATATACCACCAGACTTTGGGAAAATAGAAATTGAGTCATTGTGTAAGCGACTTCATTTGTAGTCTATTGCAATTGTCTGTGCGTTCAGAGAATTCATTGATAATAGTGGACGACATATTCCATCTGATTTAAAACAATTAATAAAGTGTTCTAAAGCAATAGCCTGTAGTTCTGCTGAGTGTGAAAGAGGTTTTAGTAGCATGAATCTAATAATAACGGATATTCGATCAAGATTGTTAATAAAACACGTGAATAATTTAATGTTCATAAAACTCCACGGTCCGCCCATCCATATTTGGAAACCAAAAAGTTACGTTTTAAAATGGTTAAGAAACCACCGGTCATCCATAGATACACAGACGCGTGTATGCAAACTTCCAGAAGTCGAAGAAGATGACGTCTGGAAACTTTTATAAGAAAATTAAAACTGTGAGTTATTTTATAAATTAAAGTGAGATTTTTAATACACATACATGTTTAAGTTTTTTTTTTAGTATCAATAATGTACATATTTGATTTGAGGCCTTATTAGTTTTAGTTTATTATAAAATGTTTTTGGTCATTTTATCAAAAAAAAAAAACAAGTATACTGCGGTTTTGCATATATCAATGTGTGTATCAATTTTAACGTTCCGGCAGTTTTAAATTTGGCACTACACCACTGGTCAGGCCAATTCGTTTTTAAGTAAGCTTTAGGTTACTAGGTAGATTTAAAATAATTAAGTTAAGTAAAGTTCAATTTGGTTCCAAAAGCGGTTTTTTTAGGAGTTTCCTCTTGAATGAAAGTCATTATATAATAGCTAAAACTCATTCATTTAACAAACAAATTAGCCATAGATGAAATGAGCATAGATTCAGAACACTAAATTCTAAGCTTTCATTGTAAATAAGCATAGACAATTCAATAAAGTTACTAAATGCATACATATCGTCAGATAACTGATTCTCTCTTCTTATTATAGAGCTCTTCTTTTCGCGGCAAGTAAAGAATGGGGGTTGTATTCTGATAAATCAATTCTGTCGTAGTGACATAGTCTGTTCAAATGAAAATCAAATTTGTTTATTCATTCCTAATAAAATTGTGATGCAGGTGGGCAATCCTTTGAATTGTTTTAGTTGAATTTCTTCATTATACGGCTTCATCGAGTTCCGTTTAGCCAAATAAGTATCTGAAGGTTCTCAAAATTGAGCCCATAACCCAGAGGAAACAAAAACAAGCTTTAAGAAATACTTTAAGATGTACAAACCCCGATGTGATCGTTTTTCTCTATCCTATCAAGATTACCTTGGAAGCTGTCTTTAGCCTGATGGCGATGCTAGTGAAAACAACTCGTGTATGTACGCATGTGACTAATAATGGATTTGAAAGCAAAAAAAGAAAACGTATACAAATGCACGTGGTCATTTTGATCTAAATATTTGTTATTCTTACTTTACTTCGGAAAATTGTTCAAATTGAGTTAAACGTTTCACAACTGCCAAATGAAATTTCAAAATGTATGGCCCCTTTTCATTTTTCAGTTGTACCGCTCATGAATATATTTGACACTTCCAATATTTCCAGTGGAAACATGTGCTTCTGAAAAGTCAAAAGTTTGTTGACAAACGAGTTCAGTTGTCCAATTGCGCTGTCAATTGGGGTTTTGGTTTCTTTTATTGTTATTGATTAATTAAATATATACATAAGTTTAAAATATGAAATTTTCATATAAAGTGAGTTAAACCAATCGTCAGTATCACATTCCTTATACAATTTGATAATTTCTTTGTCAGTTCTCTAACCTATTGGGGACGATATACCGGAAAGGAAATGTTTGTTTCACTCCTGACGGCAATTGTATAATAAGTCCTGTAGGCAACAGGATATCACTATACGACTTGAAAAAGTATGAAATTTATGAGACTATTTATTTGAAAGTATCTAAAAGCATTCATTTGCAGCAATAAGGCGCGCACATTATCACTTGAAAGTAGGTACAATTACAATGCAATTGCACTCTCTCCAGACGGCGCGCTTTTGCTGGCAGTTAACGAACATGGAGAAGGTCAACTAATCAGTATGGTATCCTGCACTGTAATTCATAGACATAAATTCCAGAAGGAAATCCAATCTGCTCGTTTTAGCCCAGATGGAAAACATTTTGCTGTGGCAAAGGATAATTCAGGTACTAAATGTCCGCCTCCTGTACTGTTCATTTTAATGATATTCATTTAACTATAGTTTTCATATTTCGAAGTCCTGGCGAAATCACTGGCGAATATAACCCGTTCGTTTTGGAGAAGCACTTTTACGGTGCATACGATGATATTCTGTGGCTGGAGTGGTCCTCGGATTCGCGATTCTTGGCTGTAGGCTCCCGGGATGGTTCTACCAAAATCTGCGGTGTTGAATTTTACAACAATTTTCGTACGTATATGCTTGCGGGTCATACTGATGCGATGGTTGGCTGTTTCTTCGAACAAGACAGTTTGCACATAAACACCTTGAGTCGAAATGGACAGGTAACTAATATTTGTTTGAAGCTATTTTAACGGTACGCAAGATGTTAAATACATATCAGGAATGCACTACCAGTGTGTATAACATATGCTGTAAGCCACTGAATGTGAGCTTTGAGGAATGTATTTGTATAGTGATTATTCGATCAGAAAAGAACATTTAGTTAATAGTTATGTACTTTTCAAATTATTGAATTAATCCATTATGGTGAAACAAGCTAAATTAAGTTTTTGTTTGAATGGTGCTGAGCCCATTTTTTGATATGTTGTTAGATCATTTTGGCTGTTTTCCTGTGAGGCAGTTAAGTCTCCATCTACACTTGGTAAAGCGTTTCGGGAGTCAACAACCGGTCAATATTTGTTGTTGATCAGCAATTCGCGAATTGCGTAGTTTTACACGTATTGAAACATGTAAACCGTTAAATATATAAAATTCAACGTTTACTAGGTCGTCGATTTTCTAATCTTGGCAAGAAAATTACCGAAAAGTGGTAGCGAAATCGAGTAAATGATTTCCATTATACGACCTTAACTTTGTTATTCATACGCAGCAAGCAATCTCACGCAAACATTCGAGTACCCTGAACATGACTCCGAAAATTGTTGAATACCTCACATCTCTAAAAGCTTCAGTCCTTTTTCAAAACTTTTTTAATATATTGTTTGAGTATTTACACGTCTTCAACATGCTTGCATTAATTTATAGTAGCGCTTAAGGAATTCCATGTCTGTTTCATTGTTTATTTATTTAAAATATAATATATAATGTAGAATCTGTAAAAACTCAAGAAAAAGTTTTTCCAATTTTATTGTCCTTTATCCCTAGTAGTCCCTATCATCAAAAGTCATTGCGAGCACAACAGCCCCATTGCGTCTTCTTACTTACACCTCTTCAATCTGGCCGCATTCTTTTCTGCAATATCCTTAATAATAAATTATTAGTTGATCACAAAAATAAGAAAACTTCCCAATTCCACACTTCAAAATTTTTGTAACTTTAAGATAGAATTCTACTGATCGCAGGAGAGAACGCATCTCTAGATCACCTGTCTCCCCTCTCTAGATCACCTGTCTTTGTCGAAACTTCTGATCAACCATGTTTTTAATAATTCTCGATTTGCAAATAAATTCAAACTTTCAAAGTGATCGGCATTGATTTCATCGAGCTCTTTTTGAAATTGAAACTTTCTTCTCTTGGCACTACAGCCCCTCTCGAGCCTTCGTTTGCTTCAGCAATCGCCTCCAACTGTCTCGATCCATTGACCGCGTCCACCAATTTTGAAATCCAAGCAGCGATAAACTGTCTACGTCGACAGAGACAAACAAGCTTTTCCTCGTTTTCCCCACTGGTCTTCGCCCTTCAGTTCTCCCAACGAATACTTTTTGGGTATCCGTTGTTCGTCCATACGATTCGCATGGCAAGCCCATTGTAGCTTCTGCAGTCTTACAATCGTTGAGAATTCCGGCACGTCAATAATTTCATACAGTTTATGGTTGTATCAAATTTTTTAATTGGTCTTCGCTCCAGTCATCCGCCTCAGGTGCCGATACTCAGAGGCTTTCAATATATTTGCAGATGCTTGGGTTAGGGCCCATGTTTCACACCTGCAGCAAAGTACAGGTCTTATCACAGATTTGCATACTTGGAGCTTTACTTTCCTATCTATGCACCTTGTCTTTATAATCGTCAGAACGGAATAAAACATTTTTTTGCGAGCTGTATTGTTCGACGTATTTCGTATCTTTCATTGGCCGTTCTTGTTATTTTGGCGCCTTGATTCACAAATTCACCCACATTTTCAATACTATATTCGCCAACTGTGATATTTTGGGCATATGAGGTATTTTTCTCGACTTTATCATGAGCTTTGTTTTATTGATTTTTTGCCCTACTAATTTTACTTCGCTTTAGAGTTTCAGACAACGTTCTTTGGCTATAATTAGCGACTATGACAAAATGTTGTACGTACTGTCGTATCATTACTTAAAGTCAACGAAAATCTGGCAAATGTTTATCGCTTTGAACTCTCAGCATTTTTCAAGTACTTGCTTGACAGTAAACAATTGGTCTATCGTCGATCTACCAGTCCAGCTACTAGCGTTGGCTTACGATCAGATTTTATTTTCGACGATCTTCCAAAATATTTTGTATGCCGTACAAAGTAGCGATATGCCTCTATAGTTTTCGCACTGTAGTTAGTTATAGTTTTCTCTTGTCACCTTTTTTCGTTCATACTCGTTCGGTAAGGTGTTCATGCTCTTAATGCCAGAAATGCTTGATGATTTTAAGGGTGGCTTTCTGAACACTGCTACCACCATATTTAATGAGCTCCACTGGAATATGTTCAATTCCCGGCGCTTTATTATTCTTTTGGTGTTTGATGGCGGAACACCCTTCATAGCCAACAGAAGCTGTCCAGGAATATCTTCATCTATAAGCTCCAATTTTTTGGACCTGTGGGTAGGATTAAGAAGTTTCTTGATAAAGCTTTCTTTAATCCTGCTTTCATCAGCGATGATGTTCCGATGTTATCGCAGCAGAGCGTGCCCTTGAGTGGTATGCTCGCTTCAAGCTTTTCACTGCTTTGCATGCTTGTCATGTGTTGTTACTCGATGCTCCTCAATTGGTCGTTGTAGTATTTCCCATTCTTAAGGGGGGAGCATGGTTAATTTTCACATACTTTCAGCTTATTCTTAAAAATATCTGCTTAAGGTGCATAATAATATAATTACTCAAGAATATTCTCTAAAATGTTGGTCCAAAAATATTGATTATTGAGATACTGATGGCCAATTTTCTAATAAAAAAGGCATTTTTGCTGTGTACCGCATAACTCATCACTCGATCATCAGATTACAAAAAACCAAAAAGATTTCGTCGATTTAGAGGTTTCCCGAGATAACAACGGCGAGACATATTTTTTTAATGATTTTTTTTGCACGTTACAACCCTTCCACTTCAATTTGCGGCACCTGATAAATGCTTCGAACACGTTCATATTGACTCGTAAAAGTCAGTTTGAATCCATGTTGTTTAATGCACTGAAAAAGGTGCTTGGGTGTAAACACATTCGGACGACAGCATATCATCTAGCCTCGAACGGCATGATCGAGCGATTTTATCGATCCTTGAATGCAGCGTTAATGTGCTACGAAGATACCAAATGGATACAAGCGACATCAACTGTTCTACTGGGTCTACGTATTGTCTACAAAGAAGAAATCAAATGCTCCGCTAAGGATATGTTATATGGGACGACGCTACGAATACCGGGGGAATTTAAAACTGAAAAGCAAATGATTCACGAAAGCGAACCTATCTTTGTAGAAAAGTTTCCAAAAGATATTCACAAGGATCTGAAGACATGCAGTCACATATTCGTTCGCGTAGGGACAAAAATATCATTACAGCAGCCTTATGTTAGAACCTTATCCTGATAAGGTGTTCAATGATGGATGGAAAAGAAACGATAATCGCAACTGATCGACTGAAACCAGCGTTTAAGAAAGATCCCGTAATCGAGGAAATGATGCCGCCACCGTTCGTCAACAACACGGAGAAAATATTACCAGTACTTAAAACGCATTCTGGGCCCCGAAAATCAAGCAGCAAGCAACTGACATTTCAACTGTCTGATTGACAATTCTAAGGGGGAACGTATCTAACAATTCTCGAACGAAGGAAGCGACGATCTGGATGTCGATATAAGTTTTATACTAGGTATTTTTATCGCTTTTGTGAACTCACTCTTTCATAGAACGTAGTAATGAGAAATGACAATAAGTGCAACACCAATTGCCTTAAACAACGTTGACTATGTGGTACGCCTTTTCAACTTTAGGTTAAGAATCTAGACACATATCTAAAACCAAAACATAATCAAAAATGATTCGATTGCAGATAAGAATTTACCAATGCTGCAATGTTTCAAATACTATTTTCAAAATCCTGCATTAAGAAAATATTGTGATTCCTTTCACAAAATTTATTAAATTTTAGAATTTGATTGCAAAGTTGAATACACTTTGCTTTCATTAACAGAATTGGTGAATGAATTCGCCTTAAGAACAAATTGCAAAGGGGCTGAAGTTCATTAGTTTCTACGTTGCAATGCAGTGCGTGTATTGCGTTCACCTTAGACTTCAAAGGTGCATGAATTTATTTTAATACTTAATGCGTTGCCACCTATCTTTTAAATTTTCCCTAAAGTTCTTAGAATTTATCAACCTTGCCTTTGGTTTCTTATTCGAAGGACACAACTTTTGTTCGAAATGCGTATTTTCCCATAAAATTTTAGCCAAGATCGACATTTTGCTTATCTTTTTATCCTTTCTTAAAGTAAGTTCCAATAGATTATGTAGATATGTTTGTTCCCAATGTATAATGCAGTCTGTTTATGTTTATTTCTCTTATTAAATTTTTAACACGTTGAGTGCTACGCCGGTCGCTAGGGACCGGCCGTGGACTTTCCGTTCGGCCGGCGCCGGTCCCTGGGGACCGGCAATCGATTTCTCGTTTAAGCGGCGTGGATTCCAGGGACTGACTGCGAAATTCTCGTTTGATCGACATCGGTGCATGAGACCGGCATTGTCAAGGGTTAAATTATAAATTACAATAAAAAATTTAAGTTAAAATTTAATGAAGTTTATTAAAACATTGTAAACAAAAATGTGGCTGAGATTTGCACATATCACAGTAGGTAACTATTTTTTTCTTGTTTTTCTTCGCTTTGTCGCGCCCGATAATTTTTGCATTCCTGCTATAACAATCATCACAGTATTGCCGCACTTTATGAGCCTTTCCTTCTTTTTCCCGAAGTTTGTGGATACGTCTACTTGTACCGGCCTGTGAATGTTGTGTGAGAGCAGCTGCTAATTGTTTCCGGAACATTGTAATGGATATCTTTGTCCCCGTTACACTTTGATACATATGTAACGCATTCACAACGGCAGTTGTTATTTTCTGTACCACTTCAATGCTCTTCTGAGTGGACTGCTGTAGGAACTCATCTGATCGGATTGATCAATCGGCGTTTTTCCTTTATTATAATCAATAATAATTTTTGGTTTACAGGAAACCGATGTTCTAGATGTTACGTTTTCCATTTCGTTAGAATGTTTTTCGAAAGAACTAAAACATCCCTCTTGTCAATTCTAGAAGTTTTTAGTAGATCAATTTATTCATTTTCACTTAGAACTTATAAGTGATTAATACCCTTGCTAGCTAACTCAGCGAAGACTCATGGGTGCGGGAGTTCTGATCAAATTTGTCGAATACCTCGAAAGTGAATTTAATATTTACAAAGAAAGGTGGAAGGTGAGTTGGCACCTGATGAGAAGCGGCAGGGACGCGTGTTCGAAACCAGCTTGAGCTCTTTCCACCTTTCTTTGTAAATATCCCTTGCTTTCCACTTTATGACGGTAATTCCGTTCCTGTTTTCTTGTGCAATAACTTCTCCCCGTCGCAGTTTGGCTGTCACAACTGCCTTTGGATTCTCTTTCCGATTTGGCCGAAGGGTACCAATCAAATGCATATTCTTTGATATTAATTCGTATGCTAAATCTACACTCGTATAATAATTATCTGTACATAAAGTATGGCCTTTTTCAAACAAATCTTCACACAAATTCAGAACAACATTTATGGGTGTTGTATTTTCTTTGTCCAATGGTTTGCCAGTGTAGACGCGATAACTGTAGGTGTAATTATTAGTGCAGCACAATTTAAATATTTTAATCCCAAACCTATGCCTCTTTTTTTTTTCATGTACTGTCTAAATACGATCCGTCCACGGAATGGTATTATCGACTCGTCGATGCATAACATTTCGGTGGGATCATAATATTTTTTAAAATTTGAGTTCAGTTCGTTTAGAACAATTCAACCTTTGACAGACGGTTGGAAGCATCAACTTTTGTGTTGTCAGCAAAATGCAACATTCTCAAGAGAATTTGAAAGCGGTCTCTACACATTATTTTTTGTGGAAATGTGTGAACAAACATTGGATCCTGAAAATATTTGTAATATTTTGAATGATATGTAATATTTTGAAAATATTTGAAAATACAAATATAAATATTTGTTTGTTTCTGCTATATGTTCAAACATGGTCTCCGTCACATAAAGCCCATAAAAATTTTCCACTTTTTTACAATGTCGCACTTGTACATTAGAAAGTTTGGCACCATTGAGACTTGTGAAATATGTAATATTTGGTTGGTTGCCTCGCGGTTCAAACCACTCGTTTAGATCACTAGTTCCGATATCCCTTAGTGAACTATCGGATTTACTGTCACTACCTGAAGAAGAATGGAACTGCATGCCCACGTTTGCGTGGTACTAATATCTCACTCGATGAGTCACTATCGCTTTGTTGCTTCAACATGTTTAATTGATGGGTAACAAAACTTTTTCAAAAAGTATAAAACTGAATTCTCTCTGCTGCACTGAACCTTTATACTCCCGTGGCTTTTTCCGACTGATCGTGTCTTGATGTTCGATCTTTGGCCATTCTGGCATTCCCGGCCCATTATCTTATCTTTATAAATTGTATACATGGGCATTGAATGCCCCATTCTCACAGCTAAAACCTCAAACCAAGCAGTGAAATAAAGTAATCTTCTGTTTATACTTTTCGGTCCAGTGAAGTGTTAACCCTCCGCGTCACGCGGCGTAGTAAGGCGGCAGCGCTCGGCATCAAGTGCTCACGCGCTTAGTCGCCTAAGCGCGTAACCGAGCCGAGCGCTGCTGGCTGAGCGGAAAGTCTAGCGAAATCGGCACCGCACTCAACGTGTTAAATTGTTACATGCCATTACATATAGTGGAGGGCTGCGTGCTCGAACGCTGATTTCTTTTGATGGTATTCAACAGGTTGATTACTAATGGTATTCCACATTCACATTAATGTAAACTTGACCATATTATTCCTAATTACGATAGAAGTGGAACACAAAAGTCTTATATAAATGAATTTAATGGTTTTAATCTTTCCAGCTTTGCATATGGGAGTGTAGTCTAGAACCATCAGACATAACACTCAAAGATCGAAACGAACCAACCGAAGAACCTACACGGAAAAAAACAAAAGAAGATTCTGAACCTGAATCTGAAGATGATATAGACAATCAGCAAGCAATCGAGAAAAAAGGAACGGAACCTATTGAAAAACTTGAATTTGTTAACAATGAACAGGAAATCACAGAAGCGAAAACATCTCATCCATTTTTTTATAAAAAAATGGGAAGACATTATTTAGCAACCGAAGCAAAAAAAGAAAGTAAAGACGCATACGTAACTGCGGCAACTTATCATCAAAAGTTGAAAATTCTTGTTGTGGCATTTTCAACAGGCTCGTTTTTCTTATACGAACTACCGGATGTAAATATGATACATTCACTGAGCATTGCAGGTCAGGCGATAACTACAGCCTGCTTTAATAAGACTGGAGATTGGATTGCACTTGGAGCTGCAGGTGTTGGCCATTTACTTGTATGGGAGTGGCAAAGTGAGTATAATTTTATAAGTTAAGCGTCGATTCATTCGAACAGTTGTCCTTCTGATGACGTGTAGCAGCGCAATATAAGAGAGTATTGTAGCAAGCCCATTGTTTCACGCCTGATTCCAGTGTTAAGTTGTCCGTTCATTCGATGTTTACTTTAGCCTGGGACCCTATGTTGGGCATTATAAGTTTGAACAAGTGGTCTTAGTTTGTTGGGACTCCAAACCCAAACATTATTTTGCACAACCCATTTCTAGCGATATCATGAACTCTACCAAGAGTTGGTGCACGTCGATGTCACATTCTCAGATCTTTTCGAGTACCAGCTTCAGTGAGAATATATGATCTATTGAAGTCCGTCCACTTCAAAAGTTTCCCTACCCTATAATACTTTCACTGTACGTTCAATCTTTTTTCTACGATTTTGCCGAGCACTTTATATGACGTACAGAGTAACGCAATGCCTCCATAATTTTCACGCATAAGCTTGCCTTCCTTTTTGTGCACAGGACACTTCATACTTTTTCGCCAGTAATCTGGTAACCGCTTCTCTAACCATTTTTACAGATCAACCGGTGGAGAAGCGTACTTAGGTGTCAGGCCCCTCTATCGAGGAGTTAAGTTGTGATTCCATCTATTCTAAGGTAATTCCATCTATTTCCTCTCTCGAGGAGTTCAGTTGTGATTCCATCTATTCCAAGAGTCTTATTCTTCTGAGGTCAAGAACTGCTCCTTGTACTTCGTCTCTGGTCAGTGTTGAAATATTGACCTCTTATAATGTTTCTAGAACGTTGTCAGCTTAAATTGTTGTTTGAAGCGATGGGAAAAATTTCTTGGAATATTAATTCCTCCTTTCCCCAATTTTTGATAGCGACTGAATTACCTATGGTTGATCCTTGTGGAAAGACACGTTCGTAGATTGAATCTTTTTCTCAGTTGTTTGATAGAGGCATACGCCGTTCCGCTTAATAGTTGGAGCTTAGCGGACAGCCTCAGTAGTCATAGGGTGGTCCAGTGTTCGTCCTAGTCGTTCCGAATTTTTTTTGGTATATCATGTTTGGTAGATCTGTTGATATGTCCGTTTACTGCTAACGTGTATGCGGATATTACTGAGCTATCTTTTAGCCTGTGGAGCAGATATCTTATATTTGATATTTAAATGATATTTAACCTATATTTAGTTTTGAATAAACATCAAAACATAAAAAAATGTATATTCCATTTTTAGGTGAACAATATATAATGAAACAACAAGGACATTCAAGCGAGATGAATTGCATATCCTACTCACCTGACGGTCAATACATTGCAACAGGTGGAGAAGATGCGAAAGTTAAATTATGGAATGTGAATAATGGCTTCTGTTTTGTAACTTTCCACGAGCACTCAAGCAGTATCACTGGAATTGAATTTAGTAACAACAAAAAATTTCTTGTAAGCTGTTCGTTGGATGGGACCGTAAGAGCTTATGATATAATCAGGTATTTAGCCTTCTTAACATAAACACTGTGGTGCATCTGCATAGGGTTAATTATTGTCCAGGTATCGAAATTTCCGAACATTCACATCACCACGACCTGTGCAATTTTCATGTGTTGCATTGGATTGTTCCGCAGAGCTGGTTGTTGCAGGCGGACAAGATGTGTTTGAAATTTATTTGTGGTCAATGAAACTAGGAAAACTGTTGGAAATATTAAGCGGACACGAAGGACCTGTATCGTCAGTTGCATTTTCTCCAATAGCAACATCATCAGCAATGATTTCGGGATCATGGGATAAAACTATCAAAATCTGGAATTGCTTAGAAAGTTCGGGAGATCATGAAACTATAGACACATTGTCGGATGTAACGTGCGTTGCCTTCAATCCTAATGGCGAAGAAGTATTTAAAGCAATAAATTAAGCCTGGAAAGTGTTCTTAAACAAAGATTTTCAGGTTGCGGTTGCTACCTTAAACGGAAACATTTCAATCTTCCACCTGAAAACGTCGCAACAAATCGGTTCTATAGAAGGCAGAAACGATTTGGGAAGTGGCGTATCCGAGATTGATATGATTACAGCAAAGAAAAACCTGGAAGGAAAGTGAGTGTAATAAATAAATTTGCTGTTTGAAATGATTGACCGAAAATGTTTTTTCAAGGGCATTTACAACATTAGTTTATTCAGCTGACGGCGAGTGTATGTTGGCGGGAGGAAAATCGAAAAATGTCTGTATCTACCATGTTCGTGAAGGTATCTTGTTGAAGAAATTTGAAATTACGCAAAATCACAGTTTTGACGGCTTAGACGTATGTGCTAGTTAATATTATATAAAAATTGCAATCACGTTTTAATTGAAATTTCATAGGATTTTATCAATCGACGGAAGATAACAGAATTCGGAAATTTGGCACTTATTGAAGAACGTGAAAGGTTGGAAGGGGGAAACGTAGCAATCAAATTGCCAGGTGTTATGAAGGGTGATATGGCAGCCCGAAGTTTCAAACCAGAAGTGAGAGTATTCTCGGTTAGATTTTCACCCACTGGACAGTCATGGGCAGCCGCAACCACGGAAGGATTGCTGATATATTCACTAGACAAAGGTTATTGTTTGGACGATTTTTTCTTCGTTTTTCTAACTCAATATTATCTAATTTATCGATTCAGGTGTTGTGTTTGATCCTTTCAACCTTTCACTTGAAGTCACGCCAAAATCTATTCGCGAAAGTCTACGAAAGGAGGAGTTCTCAAGTGCACTTATCATGGCTTTGAAGTTGAATGAACCTGTTCTTATACAAGAAGTAGTAGAAAAAATTCCTTCTAAAGAAAGTATGTTGATTGTTCAGTACTTTATTCAATCGTAATAATCATATTTCCCTACAGTTGACTTAATCTCTCCAAGTCTACCTAATGAGTATGCTCACCGTCTTTTGCAAAATATTTCGAAGTTTCTACAGTCAACGCCACACGTGGAGTTTTATTTGCAGTGGTCTTGCAGTCTTTTGACAGATCATGGGAATAAGGACAACGTCTTTCAACATCAAACACTGCTTTCATTGCATGAAAGTATGTCGAAAAAATACGAAATGTTAAATAAAATGTATGTTAAAGATATTTTGTTCCATAATCGGCCGTAAAATTGATTTTGATTATAATTTCAGGTGCGATTTTAATAAGTATACACTAAAAGTCATTTCGAGCTTACCAAAAAAGAATATTAAGCCCGAACATTCAAGCCAATCAAATGAAAATGACAGCGATGAAGATGAGGAAAATTTAGTGTTAGTAAGAAAAAATAATGACGAAGACGGGAGCATGAATGAAAGTAGTATTGCTAGTGATAGTGATGATGAATAAATGTTTATTTCACTTGAAATTTGATTTTGAATTAGCTAAAAAGCTACTTTTTTGCTTTACAACAATAGTATCCGTTTATATTCTATTTTGGTATTATTTTTGTAATTTTGTGCTTCATCCATCCTTTTAGGGTAATGGCGCATTTATTTACAGGGCTCACTCGGTCTAGTCTCACAATTTTGTGATTATTTCGTCGACAAACTGATTTGGTTGTGTTTGTAGGTTTAGTTCTTTGTTAACAGCGGACTTCTCGAATTTCCGAAACATACCTTCATCATGTATTCTAGGTGAAGTTGAAAGAACTTTAAGTCTCCATGTAACGTAATGTCTATAATTAATTATAAACGTAATGTTTATAATTAAACATCTTGCTCTGGTTTGTATGCAGTATGCAGGAATACTGATCTAAGAAAAAACAATGCTTGTGGGATTCTCTATGCCAATCTTGCTCAAATGTAATGAATTGGCAAAGCGACTGGACCTGCAGGTTGTGGATTGTTTATAAGTTATTTATATATCAGAAAACATGATGTTGCTTTATTTTTTTGCTTGTGTTATTCCTTCATTTTATCTCCCAAAACGTGAATTTTTCATATTTCTTAATTTTATTTTATTTAATTTCTTCTTAACTTTAACGCAAATCTTGGGGAAAACTTTTATATTTCAGAATTATGAATAGCAATTTAGATTCAGTAAAAGAATTACACAAAAAAAAAATTAAGGAAGGGAGACCTTTCTAAGATCTTTCTAAACAGTGAGAAGTTTCGTGTTATTAATAACGATTACCATCGATCTCGATCGGATAATGGCCCATATACGAATGCAATCTTTCTTTTTTTTTCGTTTTCGAATCTGTTCATTTCCTATTTACTATATTTATTAATTGTTTTGTACTTATTTGTTAATTGTTATTTATGTTTAGTTTTTCATTGATCTATTTAGTTTTTGCTTAATTTGATTTTGTGTTTGCTTTTACTTTTCTTTTGGTTTCCACTTGTTTTCGATGAAAACTGTGGTCAAGCTTTTCGAATTTTTTTTCCTCCATGGGAAAATTTTTTTTTCGGCTAGCTATGGTTTCGTCTTCCACTCAGTGAACATGAAAAAAACATGTAGCGAGCCCCTGGGGTGGGTAAGTAACCGAATACTTGTCATGGTGCAAGTACAAGTACTTTCTGACACTTTCAAAAATTAGATTGGAACAAGCCAACAAGATGGTTTCGACAGTTAGATGGATAAGCCCACTCTGGACACCGGAAATGTAGGCAAAAATTATGATTTTTTTCCAAGAAAATAATAAATAAATCGAGTTTGCAAGTTGGATGGCCGTTTATTGTACACATGATTAATTGTTAAAATTTAATTTTTATAGAATAATTTCTTTAAAAATTGTGGTTGTCAATTGTTCCTCCTTGAGGCATCCCATGATCCTCAAATGGATTGCTTGCATGCAAACACATGGCGATCAAGATAAATTAAATTTCATGACTCTGAAAATTGGATTGATTAATTTCTGACTATTCCTTTGGGATATAACTCTGAGAAATCTTTAAGAAGATATCAAAGCCGTACCAGCTGAATTTGTGTACGGAACATCACTAAGACTTTATGGAGAGTTTTTCGGGGACCAAACCCGTGAACATCAGAGCGAATTAGTCATCAAGCTAAGAGAAAATATGCATGAATTGTGATCCAAATTAACTTCAAATCATGAAATTAAAGAACAACTTTTCGAACCTCGAAACATGCGACTTTGTTTTTCTTCGAAAAGATGCATTGTTGCCGTCTTACGAAGGACTATTTAAAGGAACTTCTTGAAAAGAATCCACCTATATGAAAGTGGTATTCATCTAGAACGAAAACAAATTCCATAATAAAAGGAAAAATTACAGATATATGTTACTCGTTAGGTTTACACGTGGTAATTCCTCATGTTGCTCATGCACACCATAAATAATCCTTATAAAAGGGATAAAGCAAGACTTGAGTACAGTAGAGTACAGTTGAGTAAGTACAGTAAAACATATTTAGATAGACATGTAAATAGTTTGATACGAACGAATATAAGTATAGGTAGAAGTAAGTAACCATAGTAGTCAGTTTTTGTGCTCACCAACGACAAAGCGAATTCAATAGAAAAAAAGAGTTCAAGCGTTTTCTTTCCTTTTTAAACGTAATCGGCAAATGATAAGTACTTGCACTTAACTGAGATTTGGACTGAGAGCTGAGAGATTTGGACTTTTTGCGTTAAGTCTCACAACTTTCTGGTCGTTAAATTAAACAACCAGAGTGTGAATGGCTCCAATCTAACGATCATACCGTCACAGTCTCGGTAAAATCTTGGCAGACCTCGGTTCGGTTGAGACGAACTCCGCACATGTGTAGCACAAACGAAACTTAGCAAATATGTTAAAAACGGAGTCCTGGAATTGGAAGACCTCCTAACCCGAATAGGTCGCTATAGGCGCAGATGGTTGAAGGCAGAGGAAGAGCAACAGGCTTAGTCATTCAATAGTGCAGTAACCATCCTTATTTCTGCTAGCAGCAAAAGGTTGTGCTGCAGCCTAATCAAAGGGGATCGAGATAAACGGGGTAGGACTAGAATAGGGCGTCGAACGATCGAATTGCGGTGGAGGAGGGGTTTCAGATAGGTGCCAAGAAAGCAGCTATAAAAGGGACCTAAAATTGAAAAGCGATAAACCCCCACAGGAACCGAAATGCAATGAATCAGTGCATGTAACCCAAGAATCAAAGATTAGGACGCGTCGAAAACCTATTGGGCAGGCACTGCGGATTAAATCCACCATGACGCATACTTTACTTTTGCCAGGTTATGAACCGAGACCAGATGATTTGAAACACATCCCAGTTACAAAGAAGTTTCGGCTCTTGCAGAAGCTCTTATAAAGGCTAAAGCGCTTCTATAATGATTCGCATCATTCAAATCAATCTAGCATTGAAGCAGAATCGCGCAAGATCTGCTGGAACAGTTTGCAAGCTGACTTTTTGCTGCTAAGCGAACAACATCTCACCTGAATCTCACAAACATGGAATCTTGACGGCCGGAGGCGAGGATATGGTTGCTACACTTTTAAGTGTATGCCTAAGTTCGAACGAATCTTTGTCTTCCTTTCAAATTAGGCTCAATGCTTTGCAGGACGCTGTTTCGAGCACAGAAGACCATGTGTTCGTCGGAGGTCACTTTGAGACTTGAGGAAACGGGGCATGCCTAAATGAGACGCATCTGGACATGGCAGCCAGAACTGGGTTCGTCGTCTTGAACACTGGCCACACCCCTAGTTTCCGTCGAAGGGGTTGCGCTTGAAGCATACCTGATGTGACTTTCGCTTCGGAGTGCCTAGCACAAAGGGTTGAAAATTGGACAGTGCTAGAGGATTAATCGATCAGCGACCATCAGTATATAGCACTGGGAATCCATAACGGTGCTTCTGGAAGGCCTAGCGCTTAGTCTTCTATGCTCCGGTGGAATACTGAGAAAGCGTTCAAGCGTTGTTGAAGTGCTAACGGTATAATAACCACTGACGGAGGCTATTCCATGGAGCGGAGGACCTGTGGCATAAAATGTGGTGAACTCTACCATGAGAATCATTACGTTTACCTGCAGGTCTTCAGTTTCCCTACGAAGACCCCGGCATGGCAAGCCCCCAGTTTACTGATGGTTACCTGAAATTGCTGAAAACGACGGGAACACAAACTACGCCGAAAGGTACAGCGAGCTTATAAGTCTTATAAGTCAACTTCTAAGTCAGCTAGAAAATGTCTCTGCAAGTTAATCAACAACAGTAAAGTCAGCCGTTGGTTAAACCTGGTGGACGACGTGAACAAAGATCCATGGGGCCTGGAATACAAAGTAGTGATGGTTGAGGTCGTCAACGATGAAATACCAAAGAAACTTCCCCTTTTCACTGAAATGGAATAGGAGAAAGCAATCTTGTCTATGAGGACTAGAAAGGTTCCAGGACCAGATGGGATTTCTACTGAGGTGCTACAGCTGGTCACTTTTGCCCTGACCTGGTCTTAAGCACGTTCAACGCATGCCTGCGCGAAGGGGTGTTTCGGTGTTGAGCGAAAGAAGGTAGCCAAAAGACGATTCTTGCTTTATGTGCCGCTCAGGACTCGATCCTCTACTCAAACATGTGGAACATCTCCTATGATAGACAGCTGCGGCTTGATCTGCCGGATGATTCACGCCTGATTGGCTATGCCGATGATGTCGCGGCGCTAGCCACTATGAGCACAGTCGACCATGCTCACATTGAATACGTTAAAGCGGCGGGCAATGGACTGGGTTTTCGCTCTCGGTTTCAGATTGGTACTGGTACAAGCAGAATTGGTCATCCTGACAAAGAATAGAATCCCCAGAGTAAGACCTATTAGTGTTGGGGATGCACTGATTGAAATCAAATCAGCAGTGGAATCCTTGGGCGTCTTGATAGACTCGAAGATGAGTTTTTCCTAACAAATCAGGGCAGCAGTTGACAAGGCTGCAGCGCGTGTGACGGCACTCACCCGGTTAATGGAAAATATAGGGAGTCCACTACACCAAGGAGACGAGTCCTGTTGAGCATCGTGAAGTCGATTCTACTTTGTCTATATTTAAATATCCCTATATTAGGGCAAGGGTTACACCCATCGCCCTCGTTGCGAGAGAGAGCAGAAATATTTACTTTCGCAGAAGCAAAGGCACCAGAAAAGAGATCACCATGGAAAATACATAACGCTCTACCAGTGATTGGTAGTACACGAGGGGAAGGTGAGCTGATTATCTGATCCTTGACCCTAGGCGGGATCTCAGACAAGCGCATTGTGAGCCTGATTTCTACTTGACCCAGCTCATAAGTGGCCATGGTTGTTTTCGGTCTTACCTGCACAGATTCTTCTCTTGGAAAAGATGGAGTAAGAAGCCAGGGGACTTCTATAGCAAATTTGGAGAGCTTTGTTCGGAAACGAAGGTGGGAGAAATTCTGAAAACGGCTGACAAATGGAATCGCGGGGCACAATATGCTCGGGCAGTCCTGACACTGAAAAAAGCTATAATGGAGCTAAATTGGAATCCAATTCAGGACGCTTACACTACGTCGTCTAAAAAAGGACAACTAGACAAGTATCTATTTGATTTGTGGTTAGAATAATTTGCCGATTGTAAAATATTCGCTGGAAATAAACTCGCAACCGCTCCTTGTTTACGTTTATCTTCCCTCAGAGAAAACTTTCGTAGCCACGAAGGACAACGGACCGCCATATAACAATTCATTATGTGCGTTTAATTGGTAAGTACTTCAATTGCTAATTGAAGCTACGCAATTTTATGAATCTATAGGAATATAAAATACTAATGATTGAATTAGACCAAATTCAACGAAGAAATAAAATATTCGTTTCAGAAACTGAAATTCGACAAACAACATTGGAATCAATATAAGTTTATCTTTATTTAAATTCTCAATAAATTTTTTCATATTTACATTTGATGATTCGGTATAAAGCACTAAATTTGATAAAGTATAAAACAGTGATATGAAAATATGATCTATATAATTATCTAAATATTGTCTTTATGTAACATAACGATCAATTTTTGTGCCTTTAATTAACTAACAAGTGGTAAGTGTTTATGAGCTTTTTATCTAAAAAAATATTCTAATTTCTTCTTTCATAGCAAGCACCCATTTTCATTTAAAATTTACATTTTAAATCTCTTAATAATATCTTATTTCAAAGCTGAGCTTATCTTTTTTGTCTACTACATTAAATGTTAAAAAATTAACATTTAAGTTTGACGCAGCTTTAGGTTTAGTGGCTTGGTATTCTGAAATCTGCTACATAGTCAACGCAGTTCTACGTTTGTGAACGGCTATTTTGGAAACATCCTTGACGTTAAAATTTGTTGTAGTAAAGCTTTCGATCTATGTTAAAAACTTTAAAAGCTGTGAGTCTTTGCGAGGATACGAAAAGTTGTTGCAAGATCCTTAGATCTGTGTGAAAAATTCCAGCTGTTACTTGATCATATTATGCAGTTTATTCTTAATAAAAGCTTTAGATGTTTTTTGTTGAGATGAATTTTCGATTGACGTCCATTTTTTGTGATTGTCGTGGATGAAGCGCATAAAATTACTCTAAGGTGTTTTCAGCAGCTTAGCGAAGTGTAGAATTCTGCGAAATTGGTTGATTGGCGTTCCTTCGTCTCAGCCACAGTGACTTCGTTTTAAAATCGTTTTGTTTATTATTGGTAAGCTTCAATTAACGATTTTTCTCAATTTTCCAATTCATAGAAAATACTTCTTATGTATACTTACATATGAAGATTTAATTCGTTAAAAATTTCTCAAATATTCGTTGATAAGATTTGTTAGCTGATAAGGATATCCACTGTTGGTTCATCGTTGATCAAATAACTCCCCGATTATGATTTCTTTGCTGTTAATTGTAGATAAATCCATAGAAGTGGGAATAATGAACGTTTTGCCTTTCTATCTGGTAATAATCAAATGCAGGATTTTAGGCCTCTTGTCAAACTGTTATATAATTGTCCGACATTGATTTCATTAAGGCAACAACAACGTTTCGTTTTTTGCAGATTTTATTCTAGACGCGCTCCATCTCAGTAACCTTCATGATGATTTCATTAACAGTATGGGCCAATAGAGAATCAAAAATAGTAAAAACAATAAAGGAAATACTACTCGTGATAGTTTATCGATTTCCCTCCACATGATTTTCTCTATGCCGGTATCCGTGTCCGTCCAGGCTACGGACAATAAACTTTGTCGCCTAGTAGGCTTTGGTGGGCCACCGTTCCCTTGTAATGATGTCTATTGATCGAAAACAAAAAAATAAATACATATGCATGAAAAGGACGACGACGACAAGCAATGAAAAACTAATAATTCGTCAGATGTTTCATGTGTATATAATTGCGGGCACACAGTGCTCATAGTAAACAAATTAACATTCGCATACCTGGCCGGGTGTTGTTGCCGTTGGGGTAGCTTTACGTGAGCGAACCGCCCCACCTTCCCAATTCGCTACGGATGGACATTGGCCTTTTTCCATGGCACTAATTCTCTGGAGTAAACACATGAGCGTATCATTATGAATGGAAAAAATAATTCGTGTAGTATTTTAATGGATATTTACCATTGGTAGTACTTTAGGTATTTTGTTGACTTGATACTGATATTGAACATCAAGGACCTTGACCACCACGAACTCCCCTAGTGCTGCGAAAACGAAAACCATACAACCGGCCATCCATAAATCGAGTGCCTGTAAGGGTGAATGAATTAATTTTGTTAATGTAAGTTTAATGACGAAGAATTGCTACAATGTTATTTGGGCTTTGCTAAATTCGAAAATCAAATAGCAAATTTAATAATAATGCTTCAAAATCAAAACGTAGTTTCTCCATCAAAACTAATATTTACTGGTAACATGATTTTATTGACTTTGAAATGGAAGATCGATTTGACCTGCTTTGCTTCAATGATTTGCTTTTTTTTCGGGCATTATAGTTCACATTTTTGAGACAAACACAGGCGTAGACATATGGTTATTCTATTAGCTATTCTTGGACATAAGAACTTGGAGTAATTATAAATAGCGCCATCTTTGTAAGAACCATTCTTCCCTCAACAGCTACCTTGTTCTGAGTTCCCTAATAGTTTCTGTCTAAATTTTTTAATCGTTGATTGGAGAAAAATATCCTGAGTGAATTTAGCAAGATTCCAAAATAGGATTTTCTAGCCCTCAGTTAAGGCAATCGGAAAGATTATTTTTGGGTTTTATTACAAAAACAACAAAACGAAGTCTCATATAGATTCAAAAACATTTACTTCCGTAGTACCCATTGTTTATACGAGGTTTTCCCCCCAAAAAAATCGAGCCTATCATAATATTTTCGGACTGGTGTTCTTCTTTATCATCCGATGAGTGACACGCTTTAAAGAAGTCTCCATTTGATTGAATAATATGCTCCCGGCGGTGTTCCCACTGTTTTTTTTGTGGTAGGGAGGTGAAGGCTGTTTACGCCCTGAGTGTGGGACTCCCAGACGCAAAATGCATTTGGACTAAACTCCTCCCCTGTCAACCTGAGAACCTAGCCTGGAACCGTTTGACACATTACTTCGGGTTAGGCCTCGTGTTCCTACGCCTAGAGGCGCCTTCCCATTATGGGTATCTCTTCTCTAACGGGAAGGACAGGAGAGGAAGGAAGTGCTACAAAAGAGATCCATCCATCCCCGATGCCTCCAAGCGCTCCAATAAAGCTTTTTTTAATGTAAGCACTGCCCGAGCATATTGCGCCACGCTATTCCAATTGTCAACTGTTTCCAGCATTACTCAGACGATAGTTTCCGAACAGAGCTCTCCGATTTCGCTGAGTAGGACCCCTCGTTGCTGGCTTCACCTTTTGCAGTAGAAGAATGTGTGACAAGCATCACCCAGCTCTCCTGCACAAAACACACAGTTAGGAGATCGTACTTTGTCAATTTTGTACAGGTAGGACCGAAAACAACCGTGCCCACTTAAGAGCTGGATCAAGTAGAAATCGGTTTCACCATGCACTCGACTGAACCACGGCCTCAGGTCAGGGATCAGACGTGCAGTCCACCTTCCCCTTGTTTCTTGCTGCCAGGACTGTTGCCAATCGCTGAGAGAGCGACGTCTCTCTTCCTTGGTGATCTCTTCTCTTCGATCTTCACCTCTGCGCAGGTAAATACTTCTGCGCTCTCTCGCAGGGAGAGTGATGGGTATCACCCCAGCGATTACCAGCACTGCCGCCCCGGAGACCGTTCGGTATGCGCATGCGATTCGCAATGCTCCTTGTCTCTGCACCTGTGCCAACCGCTTCCGGTGTAACTCCTTGCTGAGAGCGTCGCCCCACAGTTCTGATCCGTAGAGTAGAAGTGACTCCACAACGCTCATTAAGAGCCGTCTCCTTGATGTGGTGGGCCCCCCTATGTTGGCCATTAATCGGGTGAGTGCCGTCACACGCGCTACAGCCTTGTCACCTACTGCCCTTATTTTTTGGGAAAAACTCATCTTCGAATCTATCAGGACGCCCAGGTACTTTACTGCTGATTTCGATTCGACCAGCTCGAAATCAGCCCACTGTTTAAGCGTTCCTGGAAGCCAGTTTTCGGAATTCCCGTCAGTGCATCCGTCATATTAGTTTCAACCGTCTCTTTGTCATTACATCGATTTCCTTTAAGCTACATTTTTATGTGGAAAAGAGCCAAAAGTCACAAAGGATTATATCCGGATGTATGAAGGCAGAAGTCAATTACCCCTTAACTTTGCTGTGAAAGCGCGTCAGGAAAGCGACTTGGACGTGGTTTTCGGTTTCGCCGATGCAGAATGCTTTCAATGTGAAAACTGGCGTTTTTTTTCTAGATCATAGAAATAAATCCATGTTTCAATATCAATTATAATCGTCTTGAGTACATTTCCGCTATAAGAATTAATTTCAAAGTTGTCCTGAGCGGTTTCAAAGCAAAGATTTTTTTCTTCTGCTGTGAGCATTTTTGGGATCAATTTCACACACTCGCGAATCATTGCCGAAATTCTCTGTTCAAATACTCCAAACAATATTTATTTGTATTTCAAGTTTACTTTCTAGGTCGTGTCAAACCTCTCCTTCAATTGCAAATTTCACATTCTCGACGTTATCTACTGTTATTACGACCAAAAGTCGGCTAGAGACATTGTCATTTGACGTGCGGTATCATTAAAGAGCATGTACCATTTTTTCGGTATATGCTTTATACTCATACACTGTTCTCCAATTGTCATACGCCACGGCTCCCTATCGATGTCCTCAACGAGGTTGTGCCAGCAGCGAGCCTTGCTTTCGTTAATCAACCTACGGAGGAGTTTTCTAGCCGACCTGTATGCCAGCGTTCGGGAATGTGACTCGTATCGATTTCTTGAACGTTGGGCTTCGCGGCGGAGTCTGTGACATTCTCTCCGCTTTTCAGCGATTTCTACCCACCAGCAGTACACAGCAGGCTTGTCGTAGTTCGATAAGCGAGTAGTCCTCCAGTACTCTCCATCTGTGCAGCCTAGTCACTAAGGACTCCGAAGCAAATGTCACATCTGGAATAGTTCCTAAGCAGCCTCCCCGTCGAAAAGTTGGTGTGCTCCCAACGTTCATGATGACAAGTTCCCTCCTAGCCGCCTCATTTCCCCATTCTATCGCCTTGGCATTAAAGTCACCGCCAACAGTGATTCGGCTTTCCATGCTCGAGACAGCTTCCTCCAGTTCTTCGAGCCTGCTCTGAAAACATGAAATTGACTCATTCGGCGTGAAATAGACGGTTATGAAAGCCAAATCCGCACACCCAATGAGCACAAAGCCATTTCCGCTGGAGCAAGTCCGAGCTGTGAGTAGAGCACTGTCACGTACCCAGATGGCGGCGGTGCCGGATCGACCACAATACCATTCAGCCTCCTCTTTGTTGTGGTGTTGCTCAAATATCAGCAACAAGTTGACTTTTTTCTCCCTCGCAACCTGGTGTAGTAAATCTTGTGCGGTTGAGCTACGGTGTAGGTTGACCTGCAGGACTTGGATCATGTCTTTGCTTTTTTCTTGCTTAGTGCCTCTTTGATCTCCTGGCACCAACTACTTTCTGGAATATGAGCTAGATCTTCAGACCTCCGCCCCTTATCTTTGCACAAGATGCAACTGAGTTCGTTTGGGCAGTCTTTCGCCTTATGGCCAGAAGTGCCACACTTGTAGCACAGTTTGCTTCGATCTGGCCTCTTGCAGTTCAAGGAGATGTATCCGAAGCTAAGGCACTTGTAGCATCGAGTTAGGACTGCCCTCTGACGTATCCTGCACACAATCGACTTCAATTTTCTCCTTTGCCACGAGTTGGACAGCGTCTTTCTCTGGGATGTCTATTATTGCGACCCTTTGCCCTGTAGGATTGGTAGGTGTCAGCCTTACCCTAAAGCTCACTGCCGTAGAAAGAATTTGCCTAATGGAATCTTCTACTTCTTTGGCATCCGCAATGCAGTCAAGTTCTCTTATTTCCAAAGAGGCCATTGGCTGTAATGTCGAGATAACAGCTTTAGAGCCAAGAAGGCCCTTGACACGGCTCTCGAACAGGCCCTTGTCGGTGGATTCCGCCCCGAGTTCTACGAGGAGACCGCCTGTTTTGGTCGCTCTTACCGTTCGTATACAGATACCGTTTTTTCGGGTTCCACATTTTGCCTGATCTCCTTGAGGACCTCAGCGTAAGTCCTCCCGTCTGCAGGCTTGATCAATAGCTTGATCAATCAGGCATCCCTGCACTGCTTACCCGTGGTCTTTTTAAGCATCGCGCTGTGTTTTGTGCCTTCGTGCTTTTCGGGCGTCTGTTTCAAATCTTTTGCTGTTACGCGCTGCATCTTCTTCGCAGCCTTCTGTTGCGATTTAGAGCGCACCACTTGAAACTCAACATCTCTCTCCTCCCCTTGACTGATGTCTCCTGTCTCGAATGGTGTCGGGCTACATGCCACCCTTTTGCCTTTGACGATACGAGTAGTATTTTCGGTGAAGGGAGTTTTATTTTCAGAAACTTTCTTAAGCCCACTTTCAGCTCACTTTCACTTTCAGCTCACTTTCACTTCAGCTCACTCTCTGCCCGTAGCCATCTGCGGCGATAGTTCTCGATCCTATCAACGAGGTCCTCCAATTCGTCAATCCCATTTTTGATGTCCTTGTTGATATTTTTTTCGGGCATTCGTTGCATTTTTCATCACGTTTAATATTGCGCTTATGTTTCTTGTTAGCCGCTCTTCCTTACTTCTGTCGGCTATTTTCGTGATCAGGTTTTCGGTATACTGTCAGCAGAAGGGTCTTGTTGCTGTTGAGCATCATTGTTTTCGCTTTCCACGTTGTTCGGCTTATGACTTTCGATGACCCCCGGAGAATGGCACTTTGGATCGATGGCTCCAGTGCCCAAAGCCTCCACTACGCTTCTTGTATTGTTCGCTCCATTGCCTTGTGAGGAGTGGGAGTGGACAAGCACCTTTTTCGCTGATGCAAAGCGGTTGATGGAGGTTTGCTTGCTGGATGTTTTCTCACTGCCTTGGGTAGGCTTGGCTACTCTTTGAGGCGGAGTTCGCAGTAGTTTTGGCCTCCGGGGGAATACGCTTGCCTCGTTGATTTTTTCACTTGTAGTTTTTGATTCTACAGTGGCCAAGTGCTCCATCACTGAAAAATACCCTGGCGAGTTATCCCCAGCAAGATTGCTGGAGAGGAGGAATCGCGATGGCAAGATGTTCGAACCAATGTATGGGTGATCTATTTTTTCAGTACAATTGCATATGTATGTCATTGTTTAAGTTTTAAGAGAAATTTAATGCACTCCCCATAGTTCATCGGCCTTTATGTTCTATCTTTAACCACTTTTCCTTACGAATACCAACGCAGTAAGAAAGGACAGTCGAATTCCATTTGATTGAGAATACGTTTCAAATAGTTAGAAGTTACGCTGTGCAAAAAATACAGAAGCTCCTTTCTAATCAGATTAATTACAAGTCTGTAGTTTACCTTTAGATTAATGATAACCTGAATTATTGGGAAAAATGAATTAGGTCGTTGCAATAAAGGAGGTATCGTGAAAAATCAGTTTTTTGCCTTTTAGTTATAAAACTAAAAAGTCAATATAAATTGACTTAAATTGTTTGGTTGAGTTTTGTTTCATGAGAGGGAAAGAGGATTAGGGAATAGGGAAGAACACAGTAAAATTTAATATTATGTGACATATTCCTGATATTCATGTTTCACTCGGGTTTCATTTATTTGGAAAAAAACAGCAACTAAAACTATTTTCCTCACATTCTGTACGAAAATTTATGACATATTTAAAATTTACCTTAACATAAGCTACTGGTGGTATATCAGCACGAAGACCAGTAAACATGGTAACCAAGGTCAGCATGCAGGTAACCAGTAGAGTAACACGTCCCGGTATGGCATCAAGTCCTAGCCAAAAGCTGAACCACGATAGAACTACAACTAAAGCGGATGGTGCAAACGTTTGTATTAAGTGATGACCGATTTGTCTTTGAAATCGAAAATAAACAGTGAGACGTGAGAAATTTCCTGCTTTCTCCGGCATGTATCCATCACTTTCTTCTATTTCCAGCGGCTGTCCCAGGTTGTACTGAAGGAGTTTAAGTTCTGGATTAAGTGTTACACCGGAACTGGACCATTTCAGTTTGACTTTTTGGTTGTTGTACGAAACTGCAATAAAGTGAAAGAGGAAATAAGATATTTCATTCTGAGGCCGTGTAGTATTGTTTATTGCTCTTTAGTTTAGAAAATTTTCCATAATGTAATATAAGTATCATATAAATAATAAACCATATAAGCATCAGCTTAATGATTTGCGTATTTTCGTTGTTACAAGGATACACTTGCACCGTTTATAGTTTAACGGCTATAAACTTTTAACTGCGAATATAGTTAAAATAGTATATCGCTTGGTTGCCAGGAAAGTATCGTTTTTTACCGACACCTCAATTCAAACATTATTTGCCCGCCATGTTGGCTGCATCACGAAACGGATTTTTTTTAGAAAGATTATATCTTTCAGCGTTAATAGTAATTCGATATAAAAACAGTTTTACTGCTTACATGCTATTAACGTTTTCATGACACAGTGAAGTTAGTTGGCCATATATGATACGAATGGATCGATTTTATTCTTTTGTATTATACTGCCATGAATATGAAGAGATTGACTGCAATAGGGTGACATTGACTATCTATTTCTTTGATTATAGTACAATAAGGAATTCAAAAAATATGTTGCCTAATTATTACCCTATTCAAACCGGGCTGTGAGAATTTATGGGCAATTCTATTTTGTTTTATTTACTAGGATACGATTGAGGGAGCATGAAGCGACAGTTGCTGACATTGCGACGCCGAGTACGGCTGAGTTAATTTAATTTTTCCATTTAATTCTGTTAATTTCTATCCTTTCATATTTTTAAATTAATGGGGCGTTATTAACATGGGGAAAACATTATTGAAGGCACTTGGGGTATATTTGCAGTTTTTTATACTTAATTCCGATATTACTCTCAACAAAGGAGTCATGATTTAATGTCCTTTAACTCAAACAAACACTGGTGGATTTTTTGCGGCTTAAAATTTGCGATTGCTAGTTAGTTCACGATTATAAAGAACATTAGAGCTTTTTTGAGAACTGAGTTATATTATTTGCTTTATCTGAGTTGATAAGAATTAAATCTTCCCCATGTCCTATAATGAAATTCGCATAGAAGTGAAGTTGATAGAATACATTCGAGTTCAATAGAATATTTGAATCGCTGGTATTGGCGGTTAAACAAATGACTGAAAATGTTACCTTGAGTTGTATAATGTATAACTGACAATTATAGTCCTTGCAATGTTGAGGACAAACGAAACGCAAAGAGGAACGCGTAGAAGATAGCACGTAATTGATAAGGGTTTGTAGTAAAAATAGAGTTGCAAAAGGATGAAGTGTCGTCAATGCGTAACAACATACAGCGATAACACTCCGAACAAACGACCGATCTAACGGTATTCAACGAATTTTGCAGAATTGCATTGGTGTTAGTAAAAATGTTTATTTTTCTCTATTTTCTCTATCTATTTTCATTCAGCTTGTAAACAAAACGATCAAAATACGAGCAAAAATAAATATATTTACTAACACCAATACAATTCTGCAGTATTCGTTAGATCGGTCGATGGTCGGAGTGTTATCGTTGTATGTTATTACGCTATGGTGCCGTTTCAAAACCCAATGAATGGGGAAAATCAAAAAACCTTAAATGTTATCGCCGAAAAAACAACATTGGCACATAATGTTCGAACCGTCGAAATATCTTTACAAAAGTCTCCTTTGAGTTCTCCTCGACACCGCACAATGACAGCAGATAAAGGGGCGTGGGAGCAAATTAAGGGCTTCCCTCAGAAAAGAAAAATTGCTTACTGTATCCCAACCGCATAAAAAAGGGCTTGTACCTGTAACATAGGACCACTAACAGCTAGTGTAAACGAGGGACCTATAACTTAAGAAGATGGCACAGTGCCGAAACGCGTGAGTGAACGATACAACGGACGGGAAAGTTGTATTTACTATTTTCCTTGCTGGTGCAGGTACAATATCTTATTTGTTTAGATTTGCGCGATAACAAATTACTTTACTCAAATTATGAGTCAAATACGGTAATAGTATGGGGTAAACTTCTTGGAGGAACAGTTTGACCATAGAAGTTCGTAAATCTAGTAAGTAATCTTGCCTAGAATGATTCTGAATTCCATTAGCAGCACTGCAAAAAGCAAGGATTAACTTCAGATCAATTCTCGCAACATTCATTCAAGCTGAATATACCATCTTGAAATGGAATTCTCCGTGTTGGATTGTTTATCAAATGTTTCATCTTCCTATTTTTTAAATTGAAGTATTGAATAAACTCCGGCTTTTCAAAAGGTGTTTTTCCAGAGGTTTAGAACTTTGAAGTGGAATAAAATACAGATAAATTAATTTAATTGCTATAAAGTTGACTTTGTTGATGAAAGATAATTCTTTGCGTGGGAGCTCTAAATTTAGATAAAAATGGTATCGTGGTTTCCTCTGGCCCAGAGGAAGTCCAAATCACAGGTCCAATTTTCGATTACTCTAACCAATCGTTGGGGCCGTGTCTTGCCTAGAACGCAGCAAATGTTGTTTAAAATTTTTTAAGCGTCTTTGGCTTGTTACAAGAAATTGCAGGCCAGTTTACAGGTCCAAAACGAGAGTTATGCGCACATCAAATGCTTCTATCAGTAAGTCGATGGTTGCGTGATCTGTATGGCATTTCGCCTCATTCTGTTGAAAGCAGAGGTGCTTTGGGTCCCTACTTGCGCATGCGTTCGTACGACGTCAGGATGCGTATTTTCAGTGAGAGTAAACGTGGTGTAGAAACGCAACATGGTTAATTGAATTAGTGGTTCTAAAAGGCGAATATGTCGGACATAAAATTAATTGAGAATGGGGTAAAGTTTTTCGATCTGAACCATTTTTTCGAAATAAATCTGCACAATTAACAGGTGTTGCTCAGGTTGCTTATGATTAAATGGCACACCAAAGAAATATTAAAACGCATGACAGTTGTCACCCCTTACGTGGCGTTATAAGGTGTTGCCATTTGAAAGTTCTACATCAATAAAAATACCCTTTCTTTTCTGCGCAACTTACTGGACGGGACTAAATTTAGGATAGTTTTTATTCTTTGGCGTATAAAGCTATTAAATTGTGTTTTTTCATTGGTGTTTTATAGAAACACAAATGAGTCCACAGGACATTTTTTGGCAATAAATGACTGTAAATAATAACTGATTTCTTTGTCATTTTTTTAGAGAAATGTTTGTATGCTTTACAGCTACATTAGGTACTAAGTAGAATGAACTCCCATCAACTTTTTTTCCTTGGCAGCCCTATTTGTTCCTTACTCGTTTTTCAAAATAATTTTTCCATAATAATTTGTATTCACTGCGTCCTGATGTGTGTAATACATCTTCGATTTTGCGAGCGTCGCTTGTGGAAAGACCATTTTATCGCACGTAATTCTTTATAATTTGGAACTTTTTTTAAAGGCACGACACTGCTGTATATATTGGAAACTCAGACATGTCATAGAAATTTCTTCCTAATAGCTTTCCTCTCAGCTACGGCAATGTATAACAAACCAGTATATATCTTGAGTCAGTGAACAGTAATGGTTTTCAAGACACAATTCGAAGGTGGTAGAAGGTAGATACAAAGATGCGGAGTCACGTAATCTATTCCACCGATAAAATTACACTCATCTAAGTCATTTAACTTCTTAGTTCTCTTGCTAGCGAAATATAGATATCGGAGCTGTGTAAGCACCGATCAACGGTGCAGCCAATAAAGGAACAAAGGGATTCTCCTATTGTTTGTTACAGGCTTAATCTTAAGCTCTTTAGGGAAAGAGGCCAACAAGGATGCTTGGAAATTCGAAGGAACGTTGGATAGTTCTACATGAACTTCGTTGCACGTGAAAATAGTCGAAGACCATAAAAGTCTTTTCGACTTTTTAAAGTGGGATAAAGTTACGTGCTATCTTATACACTTCCAACAGGGCAAGAAACAGACCTTGTTTTTAAAAGGTGCGCGTACTTCCTACGGAGATAATGATGTCAAACAAGAACTACAGGCTATTCTATGGGAGCATATTTTGGAAGCGAAAAGTACTTCAAAGATGGCCTCGTGGAAGGAAAAAACTCGTTTCTCATTCATTGTTCAATATAAGCTACAATGTGACGTCGATAATGCTATGGGGATAAAAACACTCTTGCACCGAAAGGTATAATAGGAGCGTTCGACTAATCCAACTCGTCTCAATATTTCAAACACCAACATTTGACCATGTTACCTGAAACTGCGGAATGGAACCCCACTCCACAGAAAAGGGAGAGGAAAAAAATGTATTTAAAACAAGCCAAGGAATATATATGGAATCTCCAAAAGAAAACGAATAAATGAGGGACTTATTTATCTCGAAATTGGGGTTTTATTTGCTGATATATGCTGATATAACCACGCCAACTGGGATTCAACCTATTCGGTATGTTATTGCGGGTAAGAGCGAACAGCAGCGAAAAGACAAGAATTCTTTTTTTTAAACGACTGCAGTCATTTTTTCAGGTTTGACTTGTTAAATCTGTACAGCAAAATAGATTTCTTCATTCCACAATTCGAGATCCAATGTGATCCAATCCAATTCACTTGGAGAAATATAAAGTCACAAGCAATGAAGCAGATGGAATTCATGGACTAACTATGGCTTTTAGAAGGCTTTAAGCTCTCAACATCCAAATACACTTTGATTCAGTTCGTCAAAGTCATTATAGTCACTCATGTTTGGGAAGGACACTTTTGTATCTTTCTAAATTTACAATATGCACCGATATTTGCGAGGGAACCTCATTGAAGGCTTGAAAATAGCACTTACTTTGTGTGAATAGTTTGATTTCTTTGCAATCGGGGGTGACTGCACAACAAGACATTCTGCATGGGAAATCACATACCGAATGGATATGGAACGGCTCTGTTCAACGGGGTGCAGTCAGACATGGATCTCACTTTGATTGACATAACGGGTCAACCCTCCGAAGAATCTCGGCAACAATTGATTTCTTCATTATGTCGGCCAACCTGGTAAATATTTTCAACAGCTGAAGATCTGGATGCCGAGTCCTACCATGTTTTGGAGGAGCTGATGTTGAAAGTAAAAAAGGGTGTTAAGATGAAAGTAGCAGCCAATCTATACCTGTAGACAGGTGTTCTTGTTTTAAACCAATTTGTGTGTGTGAGTGCGAGGTAGGGGGTATGGCTCAGAAGCACTGAACAATTTTTAACTTCTTCTGTCTTCTCTCGACCTAATGTTTTCTTCCGCAAGAAGTATAATGCGCTGATGAAGCATGAAACTTTCTCCAGGCGTTTTGTTTGTTGATATTTTAAGTTTCTCCTTTGCATTTTCTTTAAAAGAGTAAGCCCGTTTTCAGGCCCCTAGTTCTTTAGGCTAGAAAACTAACTTAGTATTAATATCCTTGAATTTATGAATCTTATTTTATAAAAGTTGCTGCAATTGGTACCAGCAATCATTTATAATGGTAAATTACTTACAACTTTCTATGTAAATTGGACAAGCCTGAATGTCCATAGGATAAAGCTGGAATTCCATCTGACAAGCGATGATGGCATGCATTCTTGCCGCATATCGTATCGTTTTGTTTTTGTACAATGTGATTGAAGTGAATTTGTGATTTAAAGATGCGATTTCTGAAACAATTTTACAGAATTAATTCATTAGTGTTCAAAACGTGACATAAATATAAGATATGAGAAAAAAGTTCGTCATTTTATAGAATAATGAATATTGAAAAATATCTAACCTGTTTCCTCCTAAACAAGGAGTATCTACTCGTAACATTGGCGTAATTTTCAGCAGTTTTTAACTTTTGAAAATCGAAAGAGTATTAAAAGAGTATCATGTTCCTTGTATGATAATGCAGCGATGACGATTGCATAAATAGAGCGCAGGTGATTAACGTCACTCTATCCACAACACAGGTATTTTAAGTCTTGCACGGCTGGAGAGCATTTGACTCACTAAGTTTGACCACCAATGGGTGTTCCAACTTTTCAAGGGCAAAGAAGCAAGACGGCCTCTCCCTAGTCTTCCAAAATATGAGAGAAGTGGATAAGGATGGCTACACAAATCCTACTGAACGACATAAACATTATCATCAAACTTTATCATCGTTATGGGGTTTAAATGATTAAGGAGGCGAAAAAACATTGAGAAAGAAATAAGATACGTAAGAAGTTACTTGTCGACAGCTTCGGAGAAATGTGTCAAACCATACCACCAAACAAAATAAGGTAAGCTGGCGGAAAATAGACCTGAAACAAATCAGAAAAAAAAGTGAAAATTGTTGAAAATAGCATGGCTCATAAAAAGAATTACCGATTGAGAGGGCCACAAGGGAAATCGGACAATTTCTGAAACGGCTGTCAAAAGACACAAGAGGAAATCTTGAATTCTCTTAGCCTATCTTGAGCTCTGAAAAGATGCTTACATATAGTTATGATTCTTCAAGGCCACGGAGGGGAAGATTTATTGTAGGTAAGAAACAACTTCCTCATCGCGATCCTTCCCCCAAAAAGAAATTTTAAACGAAAAAAAAGTCCCATGAGCTAATAAAATCTTCAAACCGTACGAATCACTATACAATGAATGAACTGATTAGGTGTGTCAGATCATGTTTGTGAAGCAGATATCACAATCTTACGAGTATGAGCGAAAATATACAGAGCCTTCCCGGATAAAGGATTTAATCCTTTAGACTGGTGATCAAGCTAAAGTAGTTTAAACACCAAAGCTGGCAAATTCATTCTCCACAATGCAAAGAATTATCATCCTTTCACCTTAACGCCTATAATGTTGAAAGCCTTGGTACTCCACTATAGTCATGCCGGGGATGGGAACAACGCGCATGCTTTTCAGGGCGCTCAAAAGAGATGACACTATATGAAAGAGTAAGCAGAATAAAGAGAAACCGTGTCGTCAGAAGTAACATATTGGCGATCTTTATCGATAAAGAAAGAAAGTAAGGTCAAGAAAATAAAAACGGAGAACATAGTAGCAGTCTTCTGATAATATGGAACTGCAAGTGCCAAATAATTAATAATAAAATTCAGTAATTGCAGTACAGAAACTAGAATTCTTACTGAAAACGAAGTGACAGAAAAACGGAGAAACTTTAAAAGCAGACCAAAGGTTAAGCTTATGGCCGGAATACATTTTGGCTTGAGGGCCCAACAATCTTAAAATCCCTAAATCCTGAAATTTCTGAAGCCGTATTCCTGAAATCGTGGATAACAGAGAACTATATTGAATACAATCTATATGGATCGGAGTTCCCAACATGTCCTTGGAAAGATTCATATTTATACCTCTGCATTGCCAATGCAAGGCTTGAAGAGTCCTCAATGGATACTGCAGGTGCTTCATAACGATACTGACCATAACGCAATCGTAATGGAAAACAATCATCAAAGGTATAATTTCTCTTGAAAATCGGCGTTTGAAGTGAAAAAAAAATAAAAACGGATTGGCAAAAGTTTCAAAATAAGGTTAATCGGTATTACCAGAAGCAGCGTCCTCTTTTTGATGAGGGCAACGCTTTCTCAATAGTTCTTCATGAGAAGAATTTAACAAACAATGAAATAAATCTCTATTTGCCGTAGTGAGAGAAGTTGACGTTAGAAACGATTGAGAAAGAACTTCGCAGGATTTGTCATCGAAACAATATGCAAGGATATGAAACACCAAGGATCGAAAAGTTCAAAAGATTGAAAAGTCGTCTTCTCACACGCGTGAACAATATTTATCGGCGATTTTTGGACTTCTGGAACTTAATCCATACTTAAAGAGTGAGTTTGGCAATCAATGGACGGAAAAACTGAAGGGTATTGGCCTACGGGATCCAGATAGCGCTTTCACGAAAGTGAAAAGCCTATTTCGTAATATGTTTCGAGTGAAGGTTTTGAATCTTGGAGTCGATAGTGATAAGATAAATGTTCTCGATAGGGCTGGTATCGAAATTTATAGTACGACTCCGGAGAGAATTGGAGTGAGAGTTTTTCACTCTATTTCTCATTTGTTCATTGGAGAGAGAGAGTTCATTGGAGCAAAATTTTCTGACTTCAAATCAAAATTCAAAAGAATTGTGTTTCATATTTGGCCGGACAAACAACAGGAAATCATGTGGTATTGTCGGTATTCCGAGTACAGTTCTCTGAAATCTGCCTAAGTTTACTATTATGAATTTTCGCATATTGTTCAATGATATGTTGACCAATTTATATTTATCAAATTACATGCGACCATACATGCGGTAACGAAAGTATCCTCAGAGACATGTTTGAAAATAAATGATAAAGAATGTGTTTGAGCGTGCCTCCAAGATATGGAGAAAGTCTACAATACGGTGTGGTCAGATGGAATAATTTTTAAAATCTTTCAGGTAAGCTCCCCTCCCCCATAACATAAGAAGAAGAAAGACAATTGGAAGGAGTTCCACATTTTGGCTGGTGAGTCTATTTCAGAACGGGTTCCACATAAATCTTGTATTTGATCCTCGGTGTTCATCTCACGAACTCACATCAATATCAACATCATTTGACATCAACATCTCATGAACATGTCAAAATCATGTCAAAATCAATCAGTAAAGTACAAAAAGCAGACATGGCTCTTCGACGACTCTGCCAATCGAGGTACATTGATCAGAAGGTGCAAGACTCTGGGTAGATATTTTCACATATGGATGCCAAATCTGAAACAACAAGAGTTACTATGGAAATATTAAGAGTTTTCGAAAAGAAATATCTTCTTGTACTGGTATGCACAAAAACCCTGAGACGGATTGGAAACACTTTATATCCAATATATAAATTAATCAAACTGCTAAAGTGACGAGAGGTGATATCTTCATGTAAAAAGTGACGAGAGGTGATTTATATCTTCATATTGAAACTTCCTCGGAATCATACCGCATGATCTATAAATGTCAGACAAACCAGAAATTCACAGCTGTTCCACGCTATAGTCTTCGTTCCTCCGGAAGCATACGTGTCTTTGGGCATGAATCGATATGTTTTTGCTCCGTACGGCGTCCCAATTATATATCTCAGATATCGACGGGCCACTGATAAGCAGATATGTCTTCCTAATGGAAATACTCATTTGCTAGATTTATTGAGGCTTGTCGAGATGAAACGGAGAGATCTAGATTTTGGTGGCCGAATGACAATGTCGAAATTATTCATGTTTAGTTTTTGAGTTTCGGCTCATGACTGCTACATTAAGTGTTGTCATTGTTTTTTTAATCTTAAAAATTAGAGATAGCTTTCAATTTTTAGGATAGGTATATTCTACAACGTTTAGGTTGGGAATACTGTAATAGCATTAATTTAGTTTAAGATCAATTTATTGAATTTGAATAGAACTAGTTTACGACATATTAGACGTAGGATAGGAGTTCACCACGATGTTAACATTATAGTAAATTTTTGAATAGTGGTGGTTTGTTTTTTCCTATTTTCAATTAAATAAAAAAATATGTAATAATTTCAATAAAATTGAATTTAATATTGTTTTCTTTGATTAATGTTTTTAAATCAATAATTATAAATTTAGAGAGCCAGTGGAGCCATTGAGTTTTGGTATTCTTATCAATTGGAGTTTGCTTTATATTCTTTGAAAATTTATAACGATTAGTATTTAATAAAGTGCTTTTTATTTGACTTGAAAGAGGTAATGCCTTTTGCTTACACCGTAAGGTAAGCCTTACACCGTTTGTTTGGGTCCTCGCAGCTGATAAAAAAGTTGAGAAACTGAACAGGAAGGGTTAAGGAACGGTAGTATACGAGCAAGTCAACGGATTCATCTTCAGAGATGCATTGCTAGCGAATGTCAGAATAAAATCCTTAAAATAGCCGTTGCAAATGGGAATCTTCCGCATTTTAAAACAAATCAAGAGAATGAAACACGTCTAGCAAAAGAGAGTTGAATATAATTCAACCGGGAGTGGACACAACGAACTCATACAGAATAAATATACACACTACAGAAGAGTGGGAGTCGATGCAAGACTACACGTCTGAAAGTTAAATCGTGGTCTCCACAGACAGTTCTTTAATGAATGAGGGAAGCAGCGTCAGAATTTTCTTTCGACGTTACAAACATGAGCGCCATACCATAATTTTCTAGCTGGAAATAGAAATTAAAGCAGCCACAAAAGGAGTTCGAAAAAACTTCAACAAAAAAATTTATATAGTCTCCTACAGCACTTTGGTAGTGCAGACGTTTGCCTCTAATCACATAGTTTCACAACAAGTGCAGAATCGTAGGCAGGCTCTCCAAGCCGCAATTACCCGAATAAATGTAAAGTGAACAGTGGTCCTTGAACAGGGTTGTATAGAGAGAAATGAGAAAGCAGATGAGTTTGCAGCCACCCAAAATACAACTGGAGTAGGCAAGATCAAAGTGCTATTAGCAATTAGATGAAAATCTCTGATATACACAGTATGTCGGAAAAGTTCCTGAACTTATATTGTAGCGCTTGTACGAGTGGCGCCACCTCTTGGACGACACCGGTACTATGTTGCTACATCCTTCTGGAGTGTCTGAAAATTTGTTCACCAGTATCCGTTCATTAGTTGCCGAGATAGACGTGCTTGAGTGAACGTGTGTTTAGTACCCCGGTGCAAGCTCTACGATGGATGAGAAATTTGAACATCGTGCCGCAATTAAATTCTGCAATAAACTTTAAAAAACTTTCGCGGAAACGAAAAAATGATCGATTCGGCTTACGGTGAAGGTGTAGTTTCGTGTACAACTGTTTATATGTGGTTCAGTCTGTTCAAGAAGGGTACAGAGTTGTTTGAAGATGACGAGAGAAGCCGCCGGCCGTCAACAGCTGTTACCGACGAAAACGATGCTCGCGTGCGCGAGCTACTGAAGCAGAGTTGCCACACGTCTCTCAGAATGTTGGCAGACGAACTGAAATTAAGCAAGGATAGCGTCGTGTTGATTTCGAAAGGAAAATTGAACCACAGGAAGGTCTGTTCTCGATTATTTCCGCACTTTCTCACACCAGAGCAGAAACAAACTCGCATCCAATGTTGTCAAGATTTTATCGAGACTTGCGACACCACTCCGGGCTTTCTAACCTCAATTGTGACTGGAGACGAGATTTGGTGCTTTCGACACGATCCTTCCACGAAGCGCCAGTCATCCGCTTGGCTCAGTCCGGGCCGTGCGAGGCCTCAAAAAGTGCGCCAACAAAAATCACGGGTAAAAACGATGCTCATCGCTTACTTCGACTCCAAAGGTTTGATACACAAATAATTTGTGCCCTCAAACACCACTGTGAATGCTGCGTATTACGTAGAGTTATTAAAACGTCTGAAGCGCCGGATTAATCGCATCAGGCCCGAGTTAAAGGAACCGGGATCGTGGAGTTTGCTGGATGACAATGCGCCTGCTCATTCTTCGAACATTGTGAAGCGTTATCTCGCCAAAAATCAGATCCTACGCACCAATTACGCCCGATAATTGCCAGATCTGGCTCGAGCCAATTTTTTTCTATTTCCCAAGCTAAAAATGGTCTTGAAAGGAGGATGTTTTGAAGATGTACCGAGCACTCAGGCGGCTTGCACCGAGCGTCTCACAGTGATAATTTCAGAGGAGTACCAGAGAGCCTTCGAATCACTCATGGAGCGCTCAAATGAGTGTATATCTAGGTAGGGGACTATGTTGAAAGTTAACTGGAATAAATTTCTTTAGATATAATTTTCGATTTTTTATTTCAAATGTTCGGGAACATTTCCGAAATATTGTGTAGAAAGGCATTTTTTGTTTTTGTTTTTTGATGAATGCATTTACGCACGGAGTGTGAGTCTCCCATCGTTATAAGTGACTGGAGTACGCAGTGAATAGCTCCCCTGTCATCACTTGACACACTGCTTCGGGCCAGGTCTCGCTTTCCTACGCTGTCAGGAATCTTCAAGCCACTTTTCTAGCGGGATGAAAGACAGGGCGTAGAATTGCCAGAGAAGTTGCTGCGAGTCGATTTTATTTTTCAGGACTGCCCAAACATAATTTGCCACATGGTCCATTTGTCAACCGATCCAAGCATCCTCGTGAAAACATTATCCGGGGTGACCTCTCTTGCATAGATCCTGACGCAACCTGTCCCATTTTTTGCATGCAAAAATGTGTGGCAAGCGTCATTCTACTCTCCTGGACATAATCTACATTCGGGGTTGGTGATTTAAAGAGCTTGTGCAGGTGCCTAAACACTCATGCCTGTACAGTAGCTGAGTCAGGTAGAAGTCAATCTCACCATACCCTCAATTTAGCCACGGCTTCAGATCCGGGATGAACCGCGCAGCCCACCTTCCCTTCGTGTAATTTACGAAATATTTCTGCTAATCATTGAGTGATTATTGTCTCCCCACGCGGGCAACTGTCTTTCTCGAACCTTCGGTTCTACGTAGGTAACCTACGTAGCGCTTCCTTACGAAGAAGGCGATAGGCATCAAACCTACAATCACCCTCACAGCTGAATCAGAGATTGTAAGATATGACGATACAATTCTCAGTGTTCCTCTTCTCTGCACCTGCGCGAGGCGCTATCGGTACGTCTTTTTGCTGAAAGTGTTACCCCAAACTTCGGCCCACACATAAACACTGACTCTGCGGTACTCATTTAGATGCGTGTTCATGATGCGTCGAGTACCCCTACATTGGTCATAAGTCGACTCAGAGCCGATACACCAGAAGCAGCCTTCTCTACCGTTGCCCTGACTTTCTCAGAGAAACTCATTTTCGAGTCGATCTGTAGCACCAGGTATTCCACCACTGGCTCCGATTCAATAAGTAGGTTGCCAACACTGACCATCGTCACTGTAACTATTCTTTTCTTTGTTTAGATGATCACTTCAGTTTTTTAATCCAGTCTCTTACCAGGCACATGAGCCTACCTAGCCTAAGTTGCGCTTGTTCGACATCGCGTCCAGCAACTGAAGCCGAAATATCATCCGCGGAGCCGATCAAGCGCAACTCATCTGGCATCTCCAAACTCAGCAGTCCATCGTAAGACACATTCGTCACGTTTGGATAGATAGAAGGATAGATCCCTGGGAAACACACCCGATGTAATTTTTATCCTACGTTGGCACTGTGTCTCTGTCCTTGGAGTAGTCCCCCAGAATCAAAAGTTATCAAAAGAACAATCCGGCACTTGGTGCGGCTATATGCCTCTGCTTTTTGGACCGCACTCCGCACTTCTGCAATCACATCGATGGTGAAGTGATCCGCTCTAAAACCGTACTGCTAAGGAGATAGGTCCCCAGCGGCACGAATCTCATCGGTTTCTCTTGTACTTTCCCAGCCGTGTCCAGCATACATAACGGACGGTATGCGGACGGCGATTCGAGATGTTCCTTCCCCTTGCTAATCAGCACGAGCTTCGCCACTTTCCATCTGGATCTGGAAACCCCCTTCTCGTAGGGAGGCGTTGTATGTGGTCAGCAAGTCAGGACAACGGTGGTACACGAGCTGCAAGATGTCAGCTGGAATATTGTCAGAGCAAGCCACGTTTTGCGTTTACACTGAAAGAACTGCCTCTCCCAATTTCGACTCTGTGAAGAGTGGACAATCGATTGCTGGTTCAACACGGACGGAGTTGGCGGGGAAAATTTCCCGCACTATCTCGTCAATCTTTTCACGCATCGTGTATGCTAGGCTTCCGTACGTCTTCCGCATAACTAGCTTGTAGCCAAGGCCCATCGGATCCTTTTTCACATTTTCCACTAGATCTTGCCAGCAACGAGCCTTGCTGTTGTTGATCATGCTCTTTTGTTGATATACGCAGACAGAATCACAATCCAAAGGAATCCAAACGGATGACAGCTTTCGAGCTTCAGCAGGGAAAAAGAAAGTATGATAGATTGTCCGAGTCTTGTCTTGTATTGAAAAAGTGTAAGAGATAAAACTGTGACTAGCTTCTGTAAGATGTCAGCAACGAGAAGCTAAACCCCGATGCTGAATTAGACTTTTTTCAAAAAGTAGATCCAGGGAAATAGTAACACTATTCATATGGGTTTATTTTTGAAAAATTGCGAGAGCAGATTCAGTGAACATATTTTAGATCTCAACTAGTAGAGTAAGTGATGTTGTTAGGGTCGATTTATTTAGCTTAGTTGAAATGTTCAGCATTGGTTATCCTTTAATTAATTGAGCGCTCATGGCTAGTGAAGTTGCTGAGGACCCTTTTGAGAATATTTAGTATATTTTTTTTTGAAGTTGACAAGTGCTCAATGCAAAAATAAAATTGGTACTACAAGAAAACTAAAATGCTTGTATTGGAGTGTCAGTATAGCTATTGTTAAAATCTTATAGATGTTTCAGTTAGGCACCTAGGATGTGTTTCCGTGTTGGTGCTTTCGACAAATTTTAAAGCATAAAAATCTCGCTGAGATTGTGAAAGTCCTAAATATTTCTCACTTTACGACTGTAAGGAATAAATGTATGCTATTGTGTCACCTATTTCCTATTCGAAAATAAAGTTTAGGCTTCATCAGCGGGCACTGAACACCACATATCCATACAAGTCCCAGCTCTGTTACGTTCAACTGAAACAAACGTTTCGCAGCAATCAAACCAATTTAATTCTCCCAACGATCAATTTAAATTCAAACACAAGAATTTCTTATGAGCTTCATGAACGTTTCCCCGTACTTAAATTTGCATAAATAAACGAAATGCATGATATTCCTACATTTCTAAGACAATGACACAAGTTTGCGTGCAATATGGTTGAAAAGTAGTACTTCCGGTACAAATCCGGTTGAAAGTCTTAAAGGATCGGCGTAGCATTTATTTCAAGTTGATAAATTCAAATTGCACTTGTATCTGAAAGAAAGAAAGGTTCGCTAGGTAGCCGCTGTTGTATGCAACTGCAGATCGTGGGGTTGTTTCTTTGACATTGAGTTGTAGTCAAGGAATTTCGTAAGCAACGCTATCAAAAGCCTTATCGCAATGTTCAAGGGTGGTGAATCCTGCAAAGCATTTGCTGGCCGTCTCGAAGCTGAATGAGTTTGCAAATTATACATTGGAAGCAAATTTCTTCAACGGAAGGCCACCCGCACCTTTAAGTGTGAAAATCGTCGTTGCTTCAAAAGAGTTGGGGAGGCTCGATGGTCGGAGAATAGCAGTCACCTTTAAGTGTTAAATGAGCTTTTCCTCAAGTTTAAGGTCAGCGCGAAGAAGGTGCTACGTAAATTTACGACCCGGAAGAAATTGTCCCTTAAAGTGATATAAAAATCCTTGAGCTTGAACGAACAAGTTAATTGATTTTATGGCAGTTTCACGTGGGAAGTTATTCACCAAGTTAAGGCTAGGTTTCGAAATGTTATTAGGGATTACTCGTTTGTGATTTGATGTATGTGTCTGTAATAAACATATTTTTTCCATGATGAATCCTAGTTTATTCGATACATGAATTCTGCACAAATCTGATTGATATTATGAAATCAGAGAAACAAAAAGGTTTTTCTTTTTTTCGAATAAGTTTTTTTTTAGAAAGTTGGACTAAAGCTCTGGGCTGAAGTTCTGGACTAAAGTTATGGACTAATACTAACTAACGTTAGTGACCAAAGTTTTGTAGCGAGACAGTACGTAACTGATAGGCCCACAAATCTGCACTCGCATTCATATAAATATGATCATGGTTGCCAATTTGCATATTTTGCATGGAAAATTTACAATTAAAAAAACGTGTGCCATATATCAGAAAAAATTAGCGGCTTGAGCGCGTTTTCGCTGGTTTCTCCAAAAAAGCATACCGTGCACACACGCCGCTATTCATTGCGGAAGTGAGTTAATGGGAAGTCATTGAAAGGAAAATTGAGTATTTTTTTATGTTTTGATCTTACTGGTGAGAGGAACGTCAAAGTGGCTCCGATATTCGTTCGTTGACAGGAAATATAAACACTTGGATTCCACCAAAACTGGGCCAAGCTGAGTTCAAGAAGAATTATTATAAATTTAAGAGAATTGGACTTTATGGTAATGACATGTTTGTGCGCATATAGGTTTTAGGAAAATTGTAATATGCATCTCGACGCCCAATTTATGTCCGATCTTCAACCAGTTTCGCTTGCAAAGAACAATTCAGATGCAAAACTCGGGTCAAGTAATTGTATATTAGGATTATTCTCAGCATGTGATTCCTGGTTAGTAGTAACGCTGTTTCGCTACTGAATTCAAAGCCGCTCACTCCGATTCCAAAATAATTGTTCTCGAGTAGGGAACAATGCCGAACAATTGTGCATGAAGTTTTTCAATAACGATACCATGGACAGGATTCAGCTGTGTCCGGTATCCCAACAAGACTGAGAAAATTCGGGTGTTCTCTGTGGTAGTTGCTCAAAGTTGTGCAAAATTATAGACAGTTAACTGAAATGCACTTCGAAGAATTGAATGCAATGAAACGGTTGGAATGTGATAAGTGCTGGGGCAGTATGCCGCAAGCTAATTAATTGCTTTATATAATGCGAACGGGGAAGCACTGGCGGCATAACCTGGCAGTTGTTGGTGAATGTTCACATTGTGTGGCTGACATTGATCGAGAAGAAATAAGAATGACCTCGGTTGCCAAAACATAAAAATAAAAAAGGAGGAATTCAGAGTGCTTAGAATATTTCTCAACATAGCAAAATTCACCTAACCTTTAAATAAAAGCCATGGCATAGCGTAACCACTATAAAGCAATCACACTCCGAAGGGAAATCATGGAGAAAGTGATATCAATATCCAAGTAGGACATAAAGCAAGCTTTTATATTTTAGAGCGCATAAGACTTAAAAAAATTAAAAGATTGGATAGATTGTAATGGATAAGCTTGAATGTATAGTATTTGAGAATTATTTTCCGGTGGAACTGTACATGCAAGTCATACATGAACAGGATGGATACAAATTTTCAACGAATATTAATGAACATCTCATCGTCATCTTTATATTCTATCTTCAACCTGTTTGTTTCCAAATACCAATGCATCTTGAAGTACATATAACGAATGTCGTTAGATTGGGAATTCTTTGGAATTAGCGTTTACTTTGCATTGCTCAGTAATAATTCTCGTAGACCTATGATTTCTAAAGCCCAACAAGCAAATATATATTGGTCTGGACGATCTAAGCGGAAATTTTTCGAAAAAACTCTTACAGGATTTTTTTTCGAAACACATCGAATGTCTAGCAAGAAGTGTGACGCGTGGCGCATGTTGACACAAGTTACTTCATTGCATGTGTGGACGTGGAAAATTGTTTAAGTGGTTTATGTAGAAGCTTGAATTTAATTTGAATATAAAAAATAATGTATTCGAATACAAAAAAAAAAAATTAAATGTAGGAAAATACCTTAATTATATCGTAACATTATGTGGCAAAATACACGAGCGATAGACGATGTGAAATTTTTCGTAAAATACAAAGAGAACTCTGAATGGTTGCTTTAAGTTCTTGAAAGAGGCCTTTGGTTAGAATTTTGAAAAGACGGTTTTCAGAAGGCCCGACAGCACCGATGAATACGAACGTCCAGGTCAATGGTTCAACTCCGTGAACAGTGGCCGCAGTCAATGAAATTGAGCGTAATAAACTGATTTTGCATCTTATGGATTGTTCCTGTTTTAAAATCATTACGGTCAAGAATCCCCAAATTTTCACCCTACTATCATAATTTTGGTACGATTCGCCGAGAAATTTAAAACGGGACATTTTTTGGTTGTTTTCTCAAAAAAAAAAACTATTTGTTCCTGGCTCCATCCTGGATCACCAATCCCAAAACTTTCTCCTTGCTATCATACTCAATTCTTGCATTGAAGCCTAAGTAGGTGAGCCGGTGGAATGGACTATGTATGTTCTGAAGCAGTTCTACCTGTATTATAAAGACGGAAGTTTTAGTTGATAACACGTGTTTCTACAACTCAAAAGCCATCTTCAGTCAGCATTATCATGTGCGAACTATCAGTAAAAATTATTTTTATATTGGCAAAAGTTCAACCTACTCTGAAGACATACTGCCTTAGAGATAGATCCCCGGCAGCACGAATCAAATCAGCGCGTTTTCCCCTGATAAGGTTTTCGAAAACGTTTCCAGCCGTGTCTAGCATACACAGTGGGTAGTATGCAGGTGGCGAATCGGGATTCCCTTTCCCCTTACTAATTAGCAGAAGCCTCGCCACCTTCCCGCACTCTGGGTACACCCTTACGCGCAGATATGGTAAAACAATAGACGCGCAAGGTAAAAGTGAAAGATCATCTGTAACCCGTCAGCTGGAATTTCATCCGGTCCTGGAGCCTTTCTTGCCTTCGAGACTGCTTTTTTCAATTTTATCTTCGTGAAAAGTGGGATTTCCATTGGTATTTCACCGTCACCGACCACAACGATTACGGAATGAATAGTGAAAAGAGCCCGCACAATTTCTTCCATCTTTTAAGCTTCGTAAGAGTTAGACGAACTTTGGACACTGCGCTTCTGCATCACTATTTTGTAGCCCAGACACCATGGATCCCTGTTCACGTCGTCTAACAGGTTTTGCTAACGGCTGGCTTTGTTGCTGTTGATAAGCCTGCGGAGACATTTTCTAGCTGACTTATATGATCCTGATCGGATGCATGCCTCTTGTCTTACCATTTCGTTGCTCGCTGGGCCTTTCGTCATAGTTCGTGACACTCCCATCATTTCTTGACAATTTCAGATAACCACCAATAAACTGAGGGCTTGCCCTGCATTTGTCTTTGTAGGGGCATGGAAGACGTGCAGGCGGGCATGATTCTCACAGTAGGGTTTACTACATCTTTTGCCGCAGGTCTTCCACTCCCCGGAGTAGCTTCCATCAGCAGTGGTCATATCAGTAGCACTTTGGAAAGCACGTGTTCGTCTTGGAACACACTTGAAACGGCACATGGCACTTAAAACACTGGAGGGGAGTCGCTTTTCACCGTATATGACAAATAACCCTATTCTAAGTTTCCTCTTCTTTAATAGTTGTTCTGCTTCCTTCTCTGTGAGGGCAACTTTGGCCATGCTTTGACACCTATTGTTGGGTTTGGTTAACCTGTCTTTTATTTCCAATAGTATAGGAAAATTACAAATGAGAGCATCTTCTATTTTGGGCAGATCCGCATCGCAGTCAATGTTCTTAATTTCAATTGCGGCCATTGGCTTGGGTAAGGTTACATTTGCATATTCTCCAAGTGCTTCTATGTGTCACTAAACGCATCTTTATTGTTGCATCTGGTCCGATCTCAACCCGTGCATCACCTGACTGATATGGCCATACACCTTTGATTGCAGATTGGATGTCTTCCGATTTTACTGCCCCCTGGATTTCTCGCAATTCAACCGGATAGGATCCACCGTGAGCGTTCAACCCATAGTTGGATGCCTCCGTTTATTCCAACCTCAATGTTTGGCCTACAGGCCAACGTTTTTCTGGCAGCAGAAATCGGAACGACTATTCTGCAGAGATTGGTGCTCTTTTCTGTGGGTTTCGGCTGCATCACAGAAAGTGATACTCCTATAGAGAAGTGCCGCTCGAACTAGTTGTTCGTAAAAGAGTATTTTTTTCTTATATGTTCAGGCGGCCACAACCAGGAATAGTCTTTAACGAGGAAAACATTGCTAGGCAGTGGGTTTTGACGTTTTTGACAAAATTGGTTTCTAAGGAACCCGATGTTCGAGTGTCCATCCTAGGTATTTAGCTGTTCTATACCATGGTATAATTGTCCTCAATGTTTGGTGATAAAAATGGCTTGTGTCTGCTCTATTAAAGTCTAAATTTTCCAATTACGGAAGTATCGGCATTTGTTTCGACTCAGATTTGAAGTTTTGGAATCTGGACTTCTGCTTGTCTTGTGTTATAGCATATGTGAGTGTCATCTACTTTTAGTGATACTTCAGCAGTGTTGTCTGCGGTTTACAGATTGTACAACATAGGTGAAATGAATGATCTTTCTGGAACTCGAGTTTAGCTCGTTTGCAGTTTCGAGAAATGGTCCTCTACCCTAACTCTGAAAGGTCACTCTATAGGAATTTCTCTATAAATTGAATGTGTGATAGGAGGAAAGAGGATTTATGCATTTTGAAATTGAGTCCTGCATGCCAGACTATGTCAAAGGCTTTAGATACGTTAAACTTAGCTGAGCCCGGCTTTTACTATGTTAAGTCTTCTCAATAGTACCTTTTCAGCTATTATGGAGATCGATGAGAGAAGACTTGCGGGTGTCCAATTTTGAAGGAACGCATGGTTTTTTCCTGGGTTGGGTATAATTGTTATGATAGCTGATTTTCATATTTTGGTGAAGTTAAGCAAGCGGAAGCGTTGGTTATGTCGGTCAGGGTAGTTCTGCTTTTGTTTAGGAGAGATTTCAGCATTGTAGTGGTCACTATGTCAGGCCCAGGTACTTTTCGTTTGTTTAGTCTCTGTACTTGGTCTTCTGGTATCACGTCTTGTACCTGTGGCTCGGTATTTGTGAGCTTATTTACTTTTCTGAAAATGTAGTCCTCCTCTTTGTGGTCCTCCTCCCAGAAGGTATTTACCCGAAATTGTGTCTGCACAGGCTTAGCTTTTCCGAATTTGCCATACTTTATACTGTTTGGACCACGTATGGGAATTTCGTATGCGGAAGTATTTGAACATCCTGAAAAAGTCCTCCTCGATATCTCCTCGGAATGTTGTTAGTTGTCTTTGAAGTTTGATATAAGTGAATTAGTAAGACGCATCTACAGTCTTCGTAAAAAAATTACATAACTTAGGCAATAGAAAATTGGATTTTGGGATGTGGATGCAAGAAAGTGAGAGAAGATAATTAATTAAATTATGATTAACAGATGTTATGTTTAACTTAAAAAAAGGAGCACGAACAATAATTTTTTGATGATGCAAGTTGTCTGATTTAAAATAATTTCAAAATTCGAATGCAGTTGTTTTGGCGAATGAGATTGAAACTTACCTGCAACTTTTGAGTTTAAAAAATACGGATCGGGTTGCCAAAGATTATTAAATAATTCGGGTGGAAGCGCTACAGAATCATCACCATCCTCGAAAATTTCATCTTTAAGTTTCAGTCGTGACTCTGTCCATTTTTGATGAACAAACATATCTACTCTGCAAAATAATCAAATGGATGTTGATTTTGTGTTCAATTTGTAATTCAAATAAATTACCTAAAATCCATATCCTCTACATTAATTGAATTAATATCTACAACAAATACGCTAAATTCTACTATCACGGGGTTGCCTTTTTTCGAGGGCGGTCGAACTTCTAAACGACGGAGAGAAAAATAAGATAATTGTTATCAAAGCAAATAGATTGACATGCCATTTTTTGGTGGATTGAAACTAGATAAGAATGAATCTTTAATGCGATTGTTTTAGCTTTCCATTTACCCAAAAAAAAAACAAACAAAAAATTATTTTTGAACCGTTAATACATTAATGTTGTCGTTTAATTATAACACGCAAATTTGTAACTAAATCAAATAAAATCTAGGACATATAGGAAATTTGTTTATTTGCTATGATTTTTCATTACGTTTTGAAGAAAGTTGGACAATGTTCACATTCGTAGATCTAAACACTCATTTTAGATTTCAGCTATGGAATCTAGTACAGCAACCATGTCCTTAATGCCAATCACATTCAACTTTAGATTATGAATTGATAATGTGCTTATAATAATATGATAATACGCGTCCTTAAAATGCTGGACCCACCATGAGTTTTACTATATATTCGAAATTTCATGAGTATTGAAGTGTGAGGGTAGCCTGAGAATGGATTTTCCCTTTTTTCTAATTACATTGAAGGTGCAAATGTAACACATTGACACATTTGTACGTAGTAACAGTTGATTAATGTAGGTATGTAAATTTATACTTTCTAATATTTATTTTTTCGGTTTATTGACCGACAACATTTTCCTTTCATTCTATATGGCACGTTTTCAACTTTTTGTCATCCTTGCTAATATTGTTACTCCGTCTTATATGTCAGTTACCCATGGTAGGTCATGAAAAATCGAAACTGCATGCATAAATCCATGACGTCAATCCTTCAGAAGCATTCCGTCGAGGAAATACACGCAATATTTTGCTATTGTGCCTCAGTTGCTGGTTGGTTTAATAAACATATTTACTCCAATACATACGTACGTAATCAGTAACTGGAATAAGGCATCGATGTAGGGCAGAAATATGTGACACACACTACATATATACCAATTTTCTTGGTCGGTTATATCCTGACTCTATTCTGCGGTTGTTGTTTTCATGCGGGTACTTACCCTTGACATAGTGTTCGGGAAGAGTTACACGAGGTTTGACTGAATAGTTCCTACGAGCTTCTGTGTCCTTTGGCAACCTGCAATAATGACGAAAATAGATTGCTGTACATCTATTTATAGGAACTTAGTTTATAGCAGAAAGTATATAAACTAGATAAAAACACGAATTAAAAAAAGGCAGGAGGGTTGAAAAGTAGGACAAATGCGACAATGACACACTCGGAAATCAAAATTGAGTCTAAAGCCGATGGAGTAATCTAATATTGCCACTCAATTCTTTTGTTTGAAGATACTAATTTTTTTATCGCAAAAAGTTATCTATCTTTTTCTACCAAATTATATAATCTTTATTGGATAAATATAATGGCAATTTTTTGGTTAAGTGCAGTCGCATTATGATACAAATAAACTTTACATAAGAGGAAAATGCATTTTTAGAATGAATACCATTTGCTCTAGGGCTAAAGACTTAGAAGTTTTTTGAAGAGAAGTCACTTTTTAATCTCTTTGCAAGATAAGAACGATACTTCCGTCGCCTTTTTGCATGGTAAATACATGTGATAGGCATCGATAGCATCTACTGAGCCTAGCTAGTTGTCCTTGACATTCCAATCTTGTGTAGGCAGCACTGATTATATCTGTTCCCATCTAGCAAGAGCGCCTGGAAGTTATCATACTTCGCATAACGAATGATAACTAACCAATGGATTCTGTCCCGTATCAGCTCTTTTATTTGCCCAGAATATTTGACCAAAAAGCGGGAGTTCTCTACTCTCTACTCACAAAAAAGCTTCTCTTTGTTCCTTTTCCTCCCATAAGAAAGTCCTGAGAAGCTCATGAATGTGTCTGCGGATTCGCTTTTCAACAAAAATAAGACAAATTAGGTTTTCCCATTGCTTGGTTAATCCTTTGGGGACTACGACTTTTTCGGCTGGATGAGCTAGCAGGATTTACATGATGTAATATAATGATCTTAAATATAAATTAAATTAGAAAAACGTTATATTTTGGTTGTTTATGTGTATTTATATCTTTAAATCTATACTTATAAGAATAACTATCTATATAAAAAATTAACTTTCTTTGCAAGAACTTAACTTAATACAATGATCTTACACAAAAATTACCTTTTAAAAACGTTATATCTCAATTGTTTATCTCTATTTACATGTTAAAAACTAAATATTTACAAAAATAACTATGTATACAAGAAACTAACTATCTTCAAAAGAATTACGATCTGTAATGTCGCTTTATGTGGTACACATAAATGTAAACAATGTAAATGTAAAGAATGTGAAACATTCACCAAGATGTATTCGTGGTTTATCTGGGCATGTACCATAATAATACGTCATCTCATGTCTTCCAGCTGGTTTGTTACGGTTCGAACGAACTTTGCAGTCGTTCTTTGCTCCCGTAAGAATTCCGTGAAGTTTTCCGTTCATATGAACTTTGTCGTGGCTGTCTCATTCTCTCTCAACTCTCATTTTATTTATCAAATTTTTTCGAAATTGTAAATGTGTAGGCGGCTGTTCGTGTCTTAGCCTTTTGCCTTTTTTACAGAATATACGAAAAGAACAGTTTGCGCCACTACTTTAGGGACTTTTTCATAAAACAATATGTCGAACAATACTGATCTGCGAGATCAACGTCACCCATGAATTGAGTGTAATTTGTGATAGTATTGGGTTTTGAGATCATCATTTGGACACCATGCCGGGGTATTCGTTCTAGTGTACTCATTGCTACATTGTGATAATTGGTCAATAGTGTGACGATCCTCTTATCCTTCCTAGCCAAAATCACATTATTGTTTCTACGATACGCTGTTTATTGATTTTCCCGTTGGAATGTGTCGTTTTTTTGTTTGCATTTGGCAGTTATTTTCTGTTGGTTTGGATTGTGCCAGTCAAATGACATTTATGTAATTCATTTGCTAACATAGTAACTAGTATAATATCGGTCAGTAAACACGTGATACCCCTGCGCACCTGGAATTTTATTTAGTATCATTCTATATAAATGTAAGGGGATCCTTTTGGAAACTGGAAGGTATAGTCTTAGAAAGTTTTGTTGTTGAGTTGTAAATTTCAGTTGTAAGGCTGCCATAATAAGGTAAAATACCGCAAATATAACCAGTATTTGAATCTGCCAGTGCATAAATTCTTATCCCCTATTTAGCCGCTTTTTGGCAATTAAATGTGATAAAAGAAGTTTGACCTCTGAATTTTATGGCGGATTCGTCGACAAAAATTTCCTTGCTGGGTTTAAAATAATCCTAAAGTTTCGATATCAAGAATTAAGATAACCAGTGCAAACGTGTCATTTTGCTACCTTGTGTTCCTTTTATTTGTACATGCAATATCCAAAAAATTTACACAAATCGATCTCTTGTAAAGGTGTTTGCAAAAAATGGAATGTGGCTTATTTCGTCTGTTGACCAGTGTTCTTATATCCCCATATTTACAATCTTCAATCCTGATATTTACTTTTAACTTCTTTGCAGCATAGTTACTTATATCTTTTATTATTCGTTCGACTAGCTCTTCGGTAAAGAACATCTTGAACAAATGCAAAGGTTCTCATATCGGAGGGTACATGTCGTCCTAAGGATCTTTCGCCCAGTATGAATTTTATTCTGGGTGCTACATCCTTGGATTCATGACAAGCTGTCCATTCTGATTTATTGGAAGTTTCTCCTTTTCTGGTTCGCTATTTTTTACTCGGATTTTTTGAGTTCTTACTAATACGTTGAACTTCGTCATGCACCGTACCAAAATAAAATTCGTCTTCACTAGAGCTGAGTTCATTTGTAAAATCCATTTCTGTTGGGGTTCACATAAAATCACGAAACAAATTCTTTTGTAACTTTTGCCACACTTGCCAAGTCTTAACTGAACTCGGAACTGTTAGAACTGCACGTTTAGAAAAACCTTTGATTATCTTATCTCTGTTAGGACGTATTATTTTACACATCCTATATAAGGACCTAAACAGCTCAGTAACCTTTTTAAGAAACGATAGTGCGATTCAATCGATTGGAAATAAAGGGAACACTCGCCATTCGTCCTTTCATATGAAATGCCTCTCGTCCGCAAAGTTAATAAATAAGTTAAAAAAAGTGTTGACAAAAACCAGTAGGTCACCTGTATAACCTATCGAGTGCAAAGAGTCCGAAATTTAACGTTTCAAAAGCTCATAATTTGATCAAATCCAGAGGATTGGTTTTGTTTCGAGTGCGGTAAATCAAGGTTCTGTACTTAACGTAGCTTCAATATCCGTAGTTAATATTTTGGCACAGATATTTTCTTCGAGAGTACAATGCAACCCTGTTCAATTTCATTCTTCACGTCTTTAATCATGAACCAAAACATAGTTTGATACAGCTTTGACACTCTCAGGCGACTTCTTTTAGACAGAGATAGAAAAAAAATCACAAATAGATTTAATGTTGTATTGCCATTCTACAAAAAGCTTTTGAGGAGGGGGGGGAGGGATAATCATGTTTTTGCGAAAAGGAGAGGAAATCGACCGATCCAAATATAAATCCACATATTTTGATCAAATACCTTTAGATTGGGAGTTTGTTCAAAGACTGTGACTTTATTCTCTCCCAGAATCATCGAGAGCAGAGAGCATTTTCCTGTGGACATAGATCTTCTGTGGTCCATATTTTTTCAGATTCAGTTTGCTTAGAGTCCCTCTTAGCAGTTCGATAGTAGCATTTCGAGAATAGTCTAGTCGTAACACAAAGAAATCTGGTCGCTCATTGCAAGTTTTGTGTACCATGTGATAAAGTCTTACTGATCAATCCTGTAGCATCATTCGTTACTTAATTATGTACACCAAGAACTTGAAAACAAAAGATATGGTTAAAATTTGATCCTTTCAGTCATATTGGCAGACAAGATTTTTAAAGCTTCACAAATTCGTATAGATTGATTATATGTTTCATGTCGCAAATTTTAATACTTGCTCCCCTCATGAATTAAGACTGGGTGTATTGTTCAATTGCCTTAGCACTAAAGAATCTCTCTCACCTCTAACAAGAATACATCCCTCTGTGTGTGAGCCAATGGGAAACTTTTACTGTAAAGGAGGCATTGAGTTATTCTGCTTACGATGTAGATTGAAGAGTTTTATATCCTGGTACCATATCAGAAAACAAATATTCCATACTCAGGTTGTTAAACTAGACTGGTTATGGGAGCTCAATTTTTGTTGGATTTCTGCAACAAAGCATGCGCTTGGCACCATAAAATGTAAATAAATGTCTATGCATTCAATGCATTCTGTCGTTTGAGGAATGCTGCTTGTCACCTGGCTAATTGAAATGTTCTCCTTAAAGTTCTTCTCTTGCGTTCTTTTGCGTATATGGTTGGTAGTCGTCATTCTCACCCAGAAGTTCTTTGATTTCCATAAGTTTTCACAACAGCCTCTTCGTCTTCAAGGCCCTTTACAACACACTTAACACTCATTGTTTCTAAAGTGGCTATTGGCTGCAGATTCGAGATTCTCGCTTTCAGTCATAGTATATATTTTTTAGAATTTTTAAGAAAGCTTTTGTCTGTGCAGTCATTTTCAGCTGCATTATGCCTTTAATAATTCTTTACTACTATAATCCTTCGAAGAAGCGCTCAAATATGTTATTCCAGAGTTTCGAATCCAGTGAAACTCAAGTTTCAAGTGGTGAATCCACGTTTCAGCCATGTCATAGAGGTTGAAACGTGGATCAAAGCCAAAAATAATTTTAATTTGCATAAACGTAAAAAAGCAATTTTGAAATCATAAATTCGAAATCGTAATCGGTCATGTGGGGTGAAAACTGATATCCCCAATCAAAAAGCTGCTTTTTGGAGGGTACTTACACAAATGGTGAATATCCTATTGATGCTTTTCCAATGCAAGCTATCACTTGCAACTTCGCTTTTCCACTCTTTTAAATTTCACTTCAAATTTTTGTACTTCTTATATATTTTCCAGTGCTTCCGGCAATATCTTTCTGGAAGGATCATATAGGTCAGCATATTTAGTGTCTTAGTGTCAGCATGCACAGGAAAGTTTAAGCTCACCAAGCTAAAGCTGGTGATTTTTTCTGTAGCTCTGTTTTTCTCTACAAAAAGTTCATTGTTGGGCCAGTTTAAGCCGTTTCCCTTTGGTAATTCTGGGAGGGTTCTGGTATCATCGTGTGTTCCAACTATTTTGCGAGCCTTTTTTCTATTCTTTTCAGGCATTTATGGATCAGATACGAAAAATGGATCAGGCTTCATCTCAGTAACTTCGGGAAAGGTCATTAGTTTGAGGACCTACTCTTTAGGCGGATTGTACCAAAATACCAAGGCCGGAATTCTTTTGCTATTGTTGTTCTAATACAGAATTGATTTCGTTAAGGCGAGACTGATAAGTTCCGCTTATTCCGCCATTTCTGTTAGACTTATCTCGTTATCTTACATAAAAGTTACGCTTTTTGTGTTGATGCTTATTGCATCATAACGTAATTATTAATAAATATAATAAAAACCCTCTCAATCTGACGGTACCCAACAGAGTTTTTCAAGATGCAATGATATTTACCAAAACTTGCTGCAGGTAGGATATACAAACAAACGTATGAAGAGTTGCCCTTTAAAATTTTTTAGAATTTCGTATTCATACATAATTAATTACATAAATGTTACTTACACCGGAAAAATTATTTTCATTTTGATTTAAGCTACGAAAGCCAGCGATCACGATTTCTACACTTCCCGTCTTCGTTTAATTAAGCTCTTCGTTTAAGCTCTCGATTTGGAAAAGCTCGCTTTATTTGTTAGATGAGCTATTCATATTTTTTTCTTTCGAATACCCCTCAGGAACGGAAGCGCTTTTTAGTAGTACGCTATGGGTGTAAATCCAAATATAAATTAGGATTGTGTCAACTTTTAACCAGCTATTACAGCTCTAACTAGCTCATGCAATCCCTAATATTTCTCTTGATCTCTGTCTGCAGGAGCTCAGTTTAACTTCGTTTCATTGCCTGTGCTGTTAGGGCTCACCAAGATTTCGGCAAGTTTTTAATGTTGATTGCCATTGATTAATGATTCTGATTTAATTATCGACTAGAAAATGATGGTATGACTATGACAGTTGAAAATTTTATTCCGGCTCCAGTAATATCATCTATTTCAAAGCAGCACAGTAATTTCACTGTCTGCTATGGTTAAATCTTGCATCCTTTGATAGTCTTCTATGATCAGCGGTTGTCTCTGTACAAGAGATTTGTGTTCACAGATTAATGGAACCAGCCTCTCCATGAATTTGAAAGACTTTAAGACCTGCAAAGACTTACAAAGGATACTGCTACTTGGATGTGTTTGCCAAGTGACATTAGTTAGAGTGCTATTTTAAGGCTGTTCTTATAATCTGAACTGCACCAATGATACCAAGACAGGCTGTTTGTGGTCAACATGGACACATTTTAGTATAGTGCCGCCCACTGAAATGTGCGGAGTCCATGGTAGATGATTGTTCAATGTGTATAATTTCCTACATATTTCATTTTAAAAGGCCGGAAATGGTGTTGATTATCGGTGCTTAGTTAATAACATAAGCCCCCTCATGTCAGCGTCCTTGCTGTATGCATTTCTCCTCGTTCAAAAGTGCTATACTAGGAACAAATTCGATGTTGTTGATGTTGTGAAAGATGTTGTCTTCGAGAAGATTCAACTAATTATTGGATGTGTTCAAAATTGTTTCGGGTTTCTCCATATGGGTTTGCTTTGAATTGTAAATCATAAATTCTGTACCCCATTTCGGCAGCTGGTAGTATTTTGTAAATACCATAATTGTGACAATAAAAAATAAACCGGAGGTCATACAAGGAGTTGAGACAGGATGAAACTCGTGGGATTTTCGGAGCGTTGTCATGTTCAAAGATCCACTGTGGAGAAAATAATGAGCTAGGATATGTGATGAAGTTGAACGCATAGATATCCCACGAATTTTCGCAAGGAAGCAAGTAGACTGAATGGCCTGCAGTGTTTCGCATTTTGCTCGTCAAACTTATGATGAACATTTTCGAAATCTAATCTCTTAAACTCTCCAATTAACTGGATTACAAGAAAAAACATCTCCAAAATGCTTAAACATATATCATATCCGTATATCAGAATATGACCAGCAATACTGAAAGATTTAGTGACTACAGGAAACAACGAAAAATTGTAACAAGACTTTGTTGTTTTGGACAGTGACAGTGGTGTACATCAAGTCGCAGTGCACTGTCCTCATAAGTAGATTCTCCCTGCGCTGTCACGGCACTCACGCACATTTGACTTAGGTTCTATTGTTTCAATTAAAGTTTTCATCAAAATTTCATCGAAGCCTCGCAAAGGTCCAGCTTACATTATTATTACATTATTTATTACAGTTTAATACATTTGGAGACTTCTGCTTGTATTCGCTATCGGTCTTATTTTCGTCGGGTTATGAACTTTGATTGGCCACATATTATAAGTTTTTGTTTAGTGGCGCAATCATTCGCTCCTTTATTGTTTTGAAGTCGGTTACGTATCATTTAATTTCTTTAATGACCACAAGGTCTCGCAAAGTTTTCACTTTTAAATAATGTCTAGGACCTCATGTCATCAATCCCGGTACAATTTTCCCGCAACAACGTGTACAACGGAGTCAATATTGAAACATATCTGATTGGCTTAGTGTTGATTTCACATCAGCTGAATATTGTACTTCCCGTGTTCATTTCCTTCTTTCTAGCATATTAATCCAAAGTCGAGGAACCGTCAACATAGTTTAGAATGGAATCACTTCCAGAAATGATGTTCAGGACGAGTTGTCATTCCAGAGTTGTCTTCGAATTCAACTTGCTGGAGCCGAATGAAGATTGGAATCCTAAGGTGATATAGTTGCACCTTACTCTATTCCAGGCATGAATATAGCCGAAATGATGAACTATTGAGGATTAAAAAAGATAAGTGTTAAACTTCGAACATTGACTTGCGTCCATGTACACTGGTAGGGCCTTTCCAAATCTTAGATTATTATGGGTGTAGCAGCACACTGTTTTTTGAGTGGACTGACATTCTAGGATCCAATTGCATGGTCTATTCTCTGGTTGCGTGAGAGGTTTTGTTGATATTATCCCATCCGAGGCACCATTGTGGGTTCCAAACTGCTTTTGTTTTCACGACAGATTGGTATGGTTATTTAGATTACGGTGTTACATACGCCTTCTGAAGATCTTAACAGCGACAACTGCAATGAGATGTATGTAGGGCTCGGTAGTACGGTATTTTAATATATATTAACACAAGTAGGCTGAGATCATTTGTTATCTTTTCACCTTTATTAAAATCTCTGCTGCACTGCTAACTCCAATGATCCAGGAGACGCTTGTAGTGGTAACAGATGTCGCCCCACAACAAATATTCAATTTAGATGAAAAGATTTACCGTTTCCTATTATTTGTTTTAACATTCAAACTGTAATCATTGGCGACGTCGGCGTATTTGTTATTGTTTAGTCACTTCGCTTCCTGTTGCTGGAGTGGCGGCGTCTCACAACGAGTCGACTGGAAGAGGATTAGAAGTCGACTTTTGGCGTTGGGAATGGTTTTTGTTCGCCTATTTATTCGTAGTCGAAAAAGATAGTTTTCGATGAAGCAGGCGAAGGCAAGTTAATAACTTTAAGTAAAAGCCGCACAAAATGTATACACAAGTTAATTGCAGTTAAGTTTTTCACGAGGACTGCACGTAACGTTGTTATCAGTCACAAAAACCACGATGAATAGAATGACAGCGTGACAACTGTCGCTGAACTGAAAAAGGGCGCGATTGAAAAAAGGCGCCATTCGAAAAGGACTTAACACCAGGTACTGTTGGTCCTGTTTAATATATGAGGTTATCGATGCGAAAAAATCAGCTTGGTAAGATAGATCAGAATTCGCATTTTTATTCATATTTACAAAATATCTTTGGTTGTCTTTTTGGTTTGTGTTGTTATATTCGGAATTTATGGAAACTAAAAGAAACAACAGGCAGTTCTTTTCATAGATAACACATGAATATATGGGATTGATTGTATCCAGAAGTTGGTTCTATGTGTGGGAGTATGTCAGAGAAACTTTGTATGAAAATTTTATCCTAACTTTATTCCAATTGGCGTTCATTCTGACAGAATTTGAGGTGAAATGCAATTGAGTACTTACTTATCATTATAAATATAAAGTTTTTTAATTTTCTTATTGCAAATATTGGCTAATATATTGGTGAAAACAGTTCATAACTTTTTTTCTCTACATTTTCCTTAACTGACGATTCTTTGAAAATACTTTAAAAATCTCGTGACTACATAATTCAGTAAGGGAATACATCACTAGAAAGAAATATCTAATTATCTTGCTGGCATTACATTTAATTGATCACTTGTGCCGCACTTCTTAGCAACTAATTCATTACTGTCCATTAGGAACAATTAAGAGTCTACGTTTGTCTTCGAATGAATGAATGAATGTAAGCACTAAATTATACAAATGAGAAAATCCATTTAGAAATAATGAAGGTTTTTTGAAAATAGTTGCACTTGTCATCTGTTCAAATTACCCATTCCAGCGTGACTAAATGGACAAGCCATGATTTACTTGTTCAGAGTATAAATAGAAACAAATAGACATTTTATTTATTTTATGACTTTCTTATTAGGCCGACATTCTCTTATAATGTTTATTTTGTTCAAGTGTCACAAAAGAAATTTATAAAAGATCCTGTTGATACTGCTCGTATGCATGCTTATAAAAATAAAACAATGTAACTTGATTGTGGCCCCATTAATTTGAGCTCTCTTATTTATTGTTCTGACGTTTAATATTTACATGAATAAATATAGAACAATAGTATCTAAATGGAAACACTTTTCCTCGTTTTGTGCTTTAAAAAAATACTCTTTAAAGGATCGTGAGGATCTTGTTGTTGAATATTGCTGACAGGTTTTGAGAGTGAGACACTTATTACTCAGAATTATCAATCGTATAACTGATACAGTGCTGCTCCTGAATTCTACTTATCCATCCTCCAATCATTATAACAAGTGGTCAAGGTGGACGTTATTATCATCCCTATGCAACTTAAACTTGTTATTAGGTGTATAAATATGAAATACGGATTTTATTAACAGATGGCATAACCATTACACATGGTTTATGTCGGGGATAACTAATATGGCATTTTGGAGGATAAACATCTGTCAACGAATTCCAGTATGTCATAGGTTTTGATTGTACAAACAACATTGTTTTTTTTTCGCTTCAAAAATGTCGAATTACGTGCCAGAAAAAGAGGTTTTGCGGCGAAGTCTAATAACCTTCTTTCATTTGAAGAAAACGGCAGCAGAAATTTATGGATTGTTAGTGGAAGCATATGGTGAACATGCCCCAAGCCAAGACACTTGTGAACGATGGTTTAAAAGGTTTAGAAGTGGCGATTTCGATGTCAGCAACAAAGACCGTGGAAAACCACCAAAAAAATTCGAACATACAGATTTGCAAGCATTATTGGTTGAAAACAACGCACAAACTGAAAAACAGTTGGCAGAAGTGTTGGAAGTTACTCAGGCAGCAATTTCACAACGTTGAAAAGCCATGGGAAAGATCCAAAAAGCTGGAATACGGGTGCCGTATCAATTGAAAGAAAGAGACATCGAAAGGCGAAAAACCATTTGTGAAATTTTGCCTGCCAGACAGAAAAGAAATGGTTTTTTGCATCGGATTGTTACTGGCGATGAAAAGTGGATTTATTTCAACAATCTAAAGCGGAAAAAATCATGGGTAGACCCAGGCCAGCCATCAACATCACAAACAGTCCGAAATATTCATGGAAACAAGACTTTGCTGTGTATTTGGTGGGATAGTAAGGGACCTTTGTATTACGAACTGCTGAAACCTGCTGAAACTATTACTGGCGAACGTTACCGACAACAACTGATCAAATTGAACCGCGTACTTAAGGAAAAACGACGAGAATTTCACCAAAGACATGATAAAGTCATTTTTCAACATGACAATGCTTGGCCGTATGTTGCAATACCTGTCCGGAACTACTTGGGAAACATTAATTGGGAAGTTCTGCCCCATCCGGCGTATTCACCAGACTTTGCTCCTTCTGACTACTACTTGTTTCGATCGATGCAGCACGGACTTTCGGAACAGCACTTCGACTCTTACGAAGAAGTTAAAAATTGGCTTAATGAGTGGTTAGCCTCAAAAGATGAGAAGTGGTACTGGGACGGAATCCATAAATTGACAGAAAGATGGGAAAAAGTCGTAGCTAACGATGGCCGATACTTTGATTATTGAATTCATTCGTTCTGTTATTCAAATAAATGCATATTTCAAGCAGAAAAAATCCGCATTTCATTTTTATACACCAATTATGTAAACTTAGGATCAATCAATGGGATCAATAACAACAGGTTTCCCTTAGGTAGGAAACTATTTCTGTGGGTATCATGGGATCAATGAAAACTTCCGCGAAAACTGAAATGGGTTTGTGCAATTGAGTCCTGGAATGTTAGTTAGCTTAAGAAACCTGGTACTGCTCATTTCTATACCAGTTAAGTAAGAACAATCTAAAGTAGGTATGGAAAGTTCTAGAAACAAATGGAATGGTAGCGAAGGTTATAACATAAGGACTCGCCCAGTTTTGAAAAATTGGAAACTTGATCAGAATTCGATGTTGATTTTCTAGTGGATTTGGTGTAGTAGCGCTGAAGATAATATGAAATAAGAAATTCATATTTTATGACGAAGTGTTAAAGATGATTGTTGAATACACACCAAGTATTTTAAAAAGCATGGGATATTTACAAAGCGTAGAATCATACTATGTAAATGATGAATCGCAGAAATTATTTTGACATCAAAAGCGTTGCCTAAGAAATATCAAGGGAGTGCTGGAAGATCGATTTGTGGCCAGCCGTTCTCTGTGAAGCAAGCCCTAGAGTTATGCTGTCAGTACAAAATTGATGTTTATCAAACTTCGGTGCAATTCAAATTTGCATACCACAGTATCGATTAGAACATAATGTACCAAAGGATACTTAGTTTCGACATGTTAACAAAGCTCGTAAGTCTGCCGAAATAATTAAGCATACATAATATCATATTTTTGAGCTTAGTGATGATGGGAAGATGGAAGAGGCTGATTCCATTGAGTTCATTCTACTGTTTAAACTTGTGCTGTTTAACCTACTCATTCGTAATTATAAAGTCTCAATTGGTACAGGAGCCACGCCGAAAAAATCCGTATCCAATAACCCTATGTAAATTGTAACACAACTAGCATAAAATACGTTTTTATTAGTCTTGAAAATTCTTAAGGCCATCAGCCTAACCAGTAGAACAAAGCAGTAGTCAGAAATTTTGACAGAAAAGTCAGCTAACAAAATAACTGAAAAAGAAAGAAGAGTTTTTATGAACAAGAGTTTTTTTAAGAACAAAAATGCAAGAAATAAATGTCAAGTAATATACAACCATGAACTGTATGAAATTGTTGACGGGCCAGAGAAAAGATGGTTGTAATAATCTCTTCCAGCTCTTTGGCTGTTTGACCATGTTTAAATGATTTAAAATGATTAAAAATTGGATTTAAATACGAGGGTCAGTCAGCAAGTAAGTTTAAGGGTCCGATTAGGGGCGGGGGAGGAGTGGTCAAAACAAAAAAAAACAAGGTCATTTTCGGAAAATTTAGACATGTTTTTTTTTATTTTTCTACAAGGTCGCCATCTTTCTCAATACATTTTTTGTATCTACAAACTAATTTCGTAATTCCAACGTCAAAATGTTTTGCGTCAAAATTTTTAAAGTACGCTGTAATTGCTTCGGCGATGTCATCTGTCGTGTCGAATCATATGCCGCCAAATGCTGTTTTCATCACCGGGAAAAGGTGGGAATAACTTGGGGCCAAGTCAAGGGAATAAGGAGGATGCTCAAAAACAATTTAAATGGGGCCATTTTTGGGTTAAACGGCCAGAATGCGGACGAGAATTATCGTGAATCAACAACACATTGCGACTCAACAAACCTGGCCGTTTGCTTTTGATCGCTTTTCGTAAAGGATGCAAAACACTACAGTAGTACTCTGCATTGATAGTCTTACCTTTGTCGAGGTAATCAATCAAAAGAATACCTCGATAATCCCAAAACACTGTCACTAACTTTGTCGTAGATTTCTTTTTTCCATTTAGGTACGCTGTACGCCAACGTGTAACCATTTGAAGGCTCATACACTGCTCACCGTATACAGGCAATAATTCTCGCTAAATTTCACTAGGGGATAATTTTGTTGTTGTCAAAAAACGTATCACACTACGCGGCTCACATTTAGAAGCTACTTCTCTACTCAAACGCTATTCGGGCTCAGCGATGCGACAAATTGGTTAGGATAGATGATAGAGAACAACCTACTAAAATTTCGTTAGTTTATCTTTTCACCACGCGGAGCGCTGTCACCCTTAAACATATTTTCTGACTGACCCTCGCATCACTTGGAAACTTATATTAAGTTTTCGGTTTCGTCATAAAAAGTTTGAGACTATGTTAAAATTGGGCAGATGTCAATTTTAATTTATGTATTTATAGTGTTAGAGGATTGGGTGTACTTATCTCGTGTTAACGTAAAAGTTGGTTTCAAGATAACGTGCCTCAGTTTGCTTCAAGGAGGAAATGAATCCTGTAGATGGCAGACATAATATGACTAGTCTTGGTTACACTTCCGCTATCCGTTTCAAACATGACTTTTATATCGGAATTGATTGTAGAGTTCTAGAGGATTATTCGGTCATTGACCATCAGTACATAAAATTTGAGATTCGCGATAATGCTCCTGCACTCCCACATGTCCAAAACTCAGTCTTGTGAAGTTCATCGCCTTGCAAACCAGACCCGCACTACAGTTTGGCTGATTTATTCCCCACACATTCTGTCTTGTTAAAGCTGTCAATAGGAAAAGACCAAGACACTATACAGTTCGCTCCTCATCAGCTGATTTCAAGAACTGAAATTAGCAGTTCTTTCTATGAAGTTAAAAAGGAGAAAGGAGGAGGAGGCGGTATTCCGGCCAAGGTATTGAAATAGATATATCCCTTTTGCCGTAACTTTTGGCTTTCTGCGCTCTAATGCTTGCTTGCGAAATGGTTTTTACCCTGAGCAATGGAAGATGACAAGACTGGTGCTGATCAGCAAGAAGAATCCCAAATCGCCGTCAGCATACAGCCGTTTTGCATCCAAGATATGAATGGAAAAGAAGGTACTCGATAAACTCATAATGGGAACACTCATTGACGTTATCCATTAAGCTGTCAGCTTTCTTCATAATCAGTGTGGTCTTAGAGTAAGGCGTTCTTTTGTATATGCAGTTGGGGGTGTGTTGACTGCGGTTCAACCTGTTGGTGGTCCACTTGGTGACGACGGACATCAGGAATGCGTTCAATTCCGCAAGTTGGAAGGATATTCTGAATACTCTGTAAAAACTTATTCCAAGTATCTGAATATATGGTGCAAATAATCCGGGATTACTTCAAGGATTACAATCTTGGCGAAACGGCGCAAGTTCAACGAGGGATGAGAGTCATATCAGGTGTGTATAAAAACTCCATTCTCGGTCTAAACTTGAGGAACATCTCCTGAGGCAGGCTGCTGAGACTCCAACTACCGATTGATTCGCGACTGATCAGCTATGCGAATGATATTGCAGCACTGATCGCTAAAAGCACTGTCAATCAAGCCCAATTAACATTAAATGTACTGATGAACCGGGGAGAAAGCTGCATAAACAATCATTAATTTCACTCAGTGCTGGAGAAAACTGAATTTGTCATCCTAACAAAGAAGAGGATTCTTAGATACATCAGTTGATTCAAAACGATCTGGTCTTGCAAATGGACACTAAGCTGAGTTTTTCAGAGCACATCAGGGCAATACTATATAAGGCCGTTGCTGCAGTCTCAGCAATCAGTCCACTAATGTCTAATGTTGAGGGACCAACTCCAACGTAAAGGCGATGTTTGGTGATTGTCGTGCAGTCTACACTACTATCTGAAGCGGAGATATACGGCGAAGCTATCAACAAGGAGCTACAATGAAACAGGTCAGAGCAGGAGCATTGACGAGGAGCACTGGGAATTCCATCAGTACATCCGACAGTCTCTGAATCAGCGAAGTTGATAGCCGCAAGGGTGAAACTCATCGCCGTACTTGCAAGAGAGCTTAATAGGATCAACTTCCGAAGACCAGGGTAACATAGAAGCAGCCACTAGAGATGAGAGACGACACACTTTCGAAGAGCATCAACAATCTTGAAAGCGTGTCTTATCAATCATTTTAAATCGAAAAGCTTATCAATCATTTTAAATCGTACTTCAGCTAAAAGCATGGTGAGACTGACTTCCACCTGACCTAGCTATTGAGCGGAAACGGTTGTTTTCAGTCTTACCTGCATAAGATTGAAAAATTCCGGTTCCACATGAGAAAGATGAAAGATGACGCCTGTCATATTTTATTTTCATGCAGAAGATGGGACAGACCGGCCGTCGTTATTGAAGAAAAAACAACTGTTCTGTCCGGATAGCTTATTCAAAGAGATGCTAAAATCGACTGACAAATAGTACCAGGTGGTACTTAGCGTTCGGCAAATATAATATATATAATATATTACATTCTATAATATATAACAATATAATATAGTAATAACTAAAACAGGCATCGTTGCTGCCCTGGAGGCGTCTCTTCTCTAGGAATCCTAATTTTTCTACTTTTGCTCCCACGCTAGAAGAGATTCGTGTAACCCGAGCGTGCCATTAGGCACAGCATAGGGAGACCTTATCCAGGGAGTGTTTCAAACGGATCCAGGTTAGGAATTGACAGGGAAGGTGTTTAGTCGGTAGTCTGCGAGGATTTGTGCCACGTTAAGTCCAACACTCAGAGTGTAAATAAACTTCATTTACCTACCCAGAAGGCAGGATACATCGTGATATGCAGTAATTTATGCAGTTTAATTATTCATATGTAAAATAATTTACAATTCTTTGTTCCGGGAAAATTTATCCTTATTCAGACTATCTTATGCAGATCTTGCTTCTGCTTAAGTAAAACAAAAAAAAATTTTTTTTTCTTACGTTTACTTTCACGGACCATAATAATGGTTGTTGCATGAAATAATTTTTTAAACTAAAATTTTCCTTCTGAACACTTTTTTTAATAAATGACTATAGCATTAATCATAGAAGAAATTACTAACATAGTAAAGTAAATATTCTATTGCTATGTCATGGTACGCGGATCAATGTTAACCTTGAAAGAAAGCTAAAATTGCAGACAGGGTAATTCATTTTACATGCCTTCATACAAACAATACAAAAATCCACGAGCTAACAATGGGGGTGCAAGACCTTGAAATTATTTCAATAGCAAAACAATTATGGCTAATGCTGATATACTAGTAATATATCAAAGCATAGTATCATGCGGTAATAAGTTCTATCATCCACCTGGTAAACCATGGAGTATTGATTTTCCCCTTTCGTTAGTGATTTGATTCAAGTAAAGCTATAGTGAATTGGAAAATAGCCATTAATCGGTTTTGATTAACAACTGTATAGCAGGATGTGGGTGAAATTAGTGAATGTCATGTGAACAACATTTTTGAGGATATTAAAACTCTGACTGCAGGGACAACTTGCAAATTAAACTGCAGTTGTGGCGCAGTTTAAATTTATAAAAATATATTCGTCGTCTTCTATTGTAGAAAATTTAAAAGATCACTTTATTTGGTTTTATTTGAAATTTTACCGGATTGCCTCTCCAAACGAGCAATAGGCTTTGTCAGTTGTCTTGCCGCTGAAAAAAATAAGAAGCCTAGAAAGCATGCAAGCCGGGATGAACCGCAGGAAAAAGTTCTCTTCTCCCTGCTGTGAGTGGTTCGTGTGAAAGGATAATCTATTGCAATGCCAGAAAGTAGAAGTTGAGGCCTATGATGATCCTATGGTGATACTAGAATCAGATAAGTACCTTGAAATAATCTCAAAGCTGACTACCAAGGCTGTAGGAAAACTGCATAGGGACGTAGAAGTAATTCAAATCAGATTGATCTGATCCTATGAGAATCAGTCGCCATCTTTCCATCCTTGCAGTGCCAGAAAGTCTGGGAGAAGGTGAAACCCATTTAGCTGGGCAATGTAGAGAAGCATCGTCCTGTATAATGAACTATCATGGAAAAGCAATATTAAGAAAGTACTTAAAAAGCAATGATTGATTATCAACCCTATAAGTTTTTGGCAGCACGTAAAGGCAGTAGCCTGAAACGTGCCTTTATAGTATATTAGGCTGTGAGGAGGTAAATTTCCTACTGTTGGATATTGATTGGCTGCAGGGTTGGTGGTCTGTTCTGAACAATGTCAAAAAATAAAAAAAATTGGTAAAACAAGAGACAGACATGCTTGGGGGATTAAATATTGTACTAAAAAGTGCGTCGGTGGAATCGCTGAGTGTTAAGCTGGCATCACCCTTAAATAGACTTGTACCTTGGACCTTGGAATATTGTACTTGTTTGTGAAACATTGTACGAAGACTGGCCTTCAACTGAGTGGGAAGTTCTTGTGTATGGAGATTACAACTTCGCCATATCAGAGTTGGCTGAAGTCAAATATATGATGACTCGGGATTTCGGACTTCGGGATAGTTGCATTTAAGAAAATGTCAACGCGCATTTCTCCCCAGCTTGATCTTTATATCCTCTCTCTAACAAGACTTACTCATGGCAACGAATCTGAAAAATTTCGGTCGAGCACCGTTACTTTTGGGGTTTGTTCAAAGTATGAGGATTTGTTAGTAATTGCGTTATGCTTTGAACACTCTACCAACAAATCTGTAGGGTATTCCAAATTAGTGGAATTATATTTGGATTAGTGAAATATCCTCTCATTTTTGCATGCACATACAGTGGGTGATTGGTTAAAGAACAGTTTGGACTGCAAAAAAATCAGACTGCGAACAAATTGGACCGTGAAACAAATCGGACAGCGAACACTTTCACGAAAGATTTCTGTATTCTGGGAACGAACACATATTGGCATAACGAACTAAACGAATTCTAACGAATAACACACGTGCGGTGCTAACATGAACCATACTCGTATAATGTAGGCAGGACTTGATTTTCGGCGTTGTCACATACTGCCACGTAGCTAGTCTGCGCCGAAACTTTGTCAATTTGTATGCTAGTTGGTTTCTGTTCCTCTAAATTTAAGTATGTGCATTCTGAACTCTTTATCAAAAAACCGGAAATCTGACATTATTATGAATCCCAAAAAGTGTGGAGTGTCAAGAACTATGCTCGTCATAAAAACTAATCAAGAGACTACAGTCAAAGCAGAAAATGGACAAAGGATAGCTGATGTTGCGAGAAAGTATGGCTCGAACAGGTCTCCAGTATGTACAACCTTAGTTGGAAAGATATTATCAAGAAGACTTAATTAGTTGAAGGAGTAACAAAAATCACATTGCCGAAGCAAAGAAGTGACATCCACAAAAACTGGAGAGGTTACTTTTTGTTTGGATAAATGACCGTATCCGTAAATAACTAGTATCGCTATCATTCAAGAGAAGCCTAGAGAAATTGAAAGGACAAACTCCAGGTTCGTCATCTAAGCAATTAGAGTTCAAGTGAAGTATAAAAAGAGGCCTCTAATTACACATGTCTTAATGCATGGTGAGTCTTTTAGTGCAGATAAAAAAGAAGCTGACAAGTACTCTCTCAATTTCCAAGAATTCATTGGAACAGAAGGATATCGTCCCTGCTAAATATTTAATTGTGATGAAACTGCCAAAACGTATGTACATTATGAAAGATGAGAAAAGTTTTCCTGGGCATTAAACCACGAAACACCGATTGACATTCCTTTTAGAAGCTAATGATCTTGGTGATATGAAACTCAAACTATTTCTCGCTTATCACGCTTAGAACTCTAGAACATTCAAAATAAATTCAATAATGAAAATAAAAATGGCAGTAATTTGGACATCGCGCAGGCTCTTTTAAGAATGGCTGTTTAAAGTTGGTACACCGAGCATCAAGGACTACCTTGATACCAACGACATACAATTGAGAATACTGCTGCTTTTGGGCAATGCACCAGGTTATTCAAAGTTTTTTATAATAATTTGCTGGCAGACTTTTTCTGGCCTATAGCTATGTTTCTACGATACGATACGATACGAATACGACTTCGCTGATTTAGCCGATGGATCAAGAGGTTATTGAAAGTTTCAAGAAATTGAGCACTCGCGTGTACTTAGAAATTATTTTAGAAACGTTTTGGAAAGAGAATTCGGACATTCTGGAAGCTATTCGTATCATTCAAAAGGCGTGGTCAAAAGTCACGTTGTGCCAGATGAATTCTGCTTGACGAAAGCTGTGTCCATACTTCATTCAAGGAAGCAAAGGTGCTCAGGGAAGATCCCTGAAAATATGGATGACATTTCGACAATTGCTAGAGATTTTGAATTGGAGGTGAACGTGGATTAGGTAGAAAAGCTCATTATGGAACAAAAAGATGAACTGACGACGGAAGAACTCCAAGAAATCTTGAATGAAAAACACAAAGAAACACAGAGAAATGTGTCTCTTTCTGAATAGGAGGAAGACAAAAGTGGACCAATGATGACATCTGCCATTAGAGATCATTTGGAGAAGTTGAAGAATGCCAGATCAATGGTCTTAAAATGGCACCCAGACAAAGTTGATGTAAGTAGGGTTGGGGAACTTTACAACGACAATGCTGTTAATGATTTTAAGAAAATTCTGGAAAAGCAAGAAAAGCAATCGAATTTGGACATGTTTTTTAATGCCCCGTAACCAAAATGAAAAGGACAGATTAACATGGAATAATATATTTTTTATTTATTCTTCTTTGAAATTAATTTTTAAGGTCTCCGGAACGAAGTAATTGATTTCACATAAAAATCAATTCGTATAGCGAACGTAGTCTTGTAACAGAATATGTTCTTTAGCCGATCTCTCACTATGTGTGTCAGACAAAAGTCTTTGAGAGTTTTAGCGCTGAAGTTACGCAAAGAATAGATGCTTTTTGGCCTCCGTTTGAATTTATGTTATGGTTGAAGGTAAGGATCAGTGTCAGATTGGCACTGAACGATATCGATAACGATGGCACCAACGATAATTAAAAAGCCTTTTATAATATGGCAACTATTTCCAGCGGCTGCACTTACCTCTCTTACATGATTGGCTCTGACCTCTCTTATCTATTAAATTTTTATAGGGATGAATAGGCTCATTTGTTATTCTATTTCTAGAAGTATACCTGATTTCAAAAGTGTTAGTTTGAAGGCCTAACCCAAGTTCGTTTGACATCGTCCATCTTGTTCAACGAATATACATTTTAAGTTTATTGTATTATTTATAAAATAAGTAAAGTTACAAGAAATGGCCCAAAAAAATGGTTATCGAAGGCAGTCAAAAAAATTAAACAGGAATTTAAGCCCGAGCAACCCCAAAACATAGAACATCGTACACTAGCTCATCAAACAAAAAAAAAAACTGAAAATTAATGACCAAATCAATGTACCACAGAGTGCTGTTTCGTATGAAATAAAAGACTTCATGTTAGTGAAGTCTATTTCGCAGGTTTCGAAGCTGGAATTGATTAATTCGATCATTCGAGCGTGGATTTACTTCCTTGTTGGGTTTAAATTCTGTCATGGAATACTACTTCGGCAAACTCTTAGAAATTGTTTCCAAAAGTTTTTACTGTAGGCAATCTGAACCTTGGAAACAAAAAAGTACCGCACCAGAATTAGACAGGTGGTATAACAAACATGTTGATAATGAATGCAATGCAAATTACGAAGGATCATCTGGCAATATGGAAGTGCAAACAATGTTCAAATTGTTTGAACGCTCGAATGATAACTATGGAGTAAAATAAAAAAATTATGTGAAGGACTGTGACGTTAAAGCTTATTAAAATTTAATGAGGCACAACCAGGTGTAAAGCCTGGACCTGGAGTAAGTCAGTCATGTTTGAAAAATAGCGGGACACGTCTGCGTGAATGAGACTATTGACCGACTGTTCTTCATTACACCTCCAGAGACAATTTTCCTCAACATTCAGTGGTGAAGACTCATGGTGTGCTTGGACGTAAACAGCGGTTTTTGACGAACTTGAATATTTCCAGTACGATTATAGTCCAATGACAGCTGACGTTTTGGAAGCCATGAGGCGTGTGTATGAAGATTTGAGTAACGATATTCTTTTGGAGCGTTGTGTTGGCGGATTTAAGCCAGACACTAACGAAAGTAACAATAAATTTGTTTGAAAAATAGTATTAAAAACTTTTATGGTGGTGCTGAATTATTCGAAAAAGCCGCAAATGTTGCTGCTGGTTATTTTAACGATGGGAATCTGGCATTGTTGTTACAGCTTTACAGTTGTTACAGTCTGTTGTTACAGACTGTAATAGAATGTACAGGGATGAAAGACGAGAACTTTATACCAAAAACAGATCGCAAAACGCAGGCTACTACTTATGAGAAGGGAATTCGTCGTAGGATGGAGCAAAAGAATGCCTTGGATCATGCTGGAATCGTCGATTCCTCTGTTTCCTCTATTTTATTCATACACCTTTCCTTCGTTCTCCTAAAAAAAACATCTTGCGGCTTAATTTTCAATATTTTTTCATTAAAATGTGGCAGAACATTCTTCGGGTGATGCTTTATAATGTGCAGGAATTCTTCAAATAAATAAGGTATATCTACTTGTCTTGCGTATTTAAGACTTTTGGCTCCCTTAGCCTGTTGCGGTCTAATTAGTACATGGAAAGTCGAACAAATTTTCTAAGCAGGATCACAGAATGAAAACAAAAATAGGGAATTATGGGGTTGTGTTAAATCAAAAAATTCTACAGCGTCCGATTATTCTTCTTATATTGGCGTTTATTTCAAGTTTTCTGATTTGAGAAAAACATTTTGATTTTTATAGAAACATTTAACAAGAATATTTGATTTATATTGCTAAAACATATTTTCAACCGGCTCGTACCCAACATTTTATATTGGATATAAACTTGAACTACTTTACACCTGCCATTGATTCTGTAAACGTGATAAATGTATGAAACTAGCAAGGCATATCGTGACACCGGAACATCATGCACTAGGCACCTCGTTCCTTAAAAAGCCCTGCAATATTTTTCGTTATACTTTTCCTTCGTCACAAAAATAAATTTCTTTTTCTTAGCACTAACATTGCATTGCTGGGAAAACTTGCGTTGCGAATGTAATAGTATGATAGCCGATTACTGATAATCATCAAGAAATTAACTTCATCATGCAAACCAGATAAGTTTGCTGAAACTTTTAAAACTAATGGCAGCTACTGTTGTGCTTTTCCCCGTAAATAACTTTTGAATACGTAAAAGTCTTGAAGTTTGTTGGCAACCGCTTTGGATATGTAGTCCTTAATACCTTATGAGTTGTGAGCATAGAAATTCAAACCAGTCAACAAATTTCATCAAATGATGAAGAACGTTGACCTTTTGGAAAAGGACTTTCTTAAAAGTACCAGAAGCAAAGTTACAATATTTTTCGTTTGGATATATGCAATAAAGCTAATCGGTGTGAAAAAACTACTCAAAACTTATGTTGATTAAAATTTATTTTAATCCTTTTTATGACTACCCGCATATATTGAAGGCGCTTTCCGGTTACTTGTGGCCATTATCTGCTTATTGTGATGATATATTGCTTATTCTGATAATGGCTCATCATAGAAAAAGTCTAACTTTTTGACTGTATTTTTGAAGTATAACTTTTTCTTTAGTTGCCTTTTTACTAGCATTCGAGGCAAGGTGTAGGATCATATTAACTCATCATGGAAGGATGGGTTTTTATACTTCGGTCTTTTTGGGTTAGCAAAGTCATCATTGTCTAGTATATCGCGTTCCTTTGTCTAATAAGGGTTGGGCGAATATTGGAAATGTATTATTGGTCACCAGTTGTTCGTACACATAGCAAAGCCACTCAAAAGCGTCAACAGTCCCATGTAAAGTAAAGTACCCCGTTTCGGGTATCTTTCTTACAGAGTTCATTAAGAGAGCTTTGCAAGAAAGAAAGCTTTGAAATAAAGAGTGCTTGGAAATTAAACGACGCAGGTGAGTCAAGAGTTCGCGTTGGGTAGTTTGCTAAGCCTAGTTGTATGTGATAGTAATTTGTCCGGTCTAGTGGTATATTTGAGTCGCTGTGTGCGAATAAAAATCTATGAAAATTTTAACGCGCATCTCTTCGCACCATGGTTTCTAACTCATACTCCAAGCAAGTTAAAAAAATTAGATTGTTAGTTAAAAATTTAAAATTGCCAATGTATCTGAAAATTTGGAGTCAATAATTGTTAGATTGGGGTTGTTTTTGTAGTGTTAGTGGTTATTTGTGGTTATGTTATGGTAAAATATTTTTAACTTGCGATTTCCTGCGTTTCTAGTTTTTTTTTAAATATCTGTAGTCTTGGTCCTGTCTAATGTTTGCATAGTTATGTTATCGAAAATTATTCGAAGTGTGATCATTTCTTCGCTAAATGAGTCATAAGCTTTTGAATAAACTTGTAAAAATCGTTGGGAAATTAGTCGTATGAGCTCAATAATCCAAGGAAACACCCTTTTTTTATCATGGCTAACACGTCTGGGTCAAACTAGGTCAGTATATTTTCTAAACATTAACCATTCTACATCCGCTGATCGATTGAATTGGATTGAATTGGAATATGCAGACATATAAATTGGAATATACATAGTTCACACCTTCTGAAAAATTTGTGTTATTTTTAACTATTTTTGATATGTTTAACATGACTGAAAAAATTCATATTGATTTTTTTTTAAAAGATTGAATTTTACCGGCCAGTTTTCACTTTCTCACTTTTTGATATTTTAAGCTTCTAATTTATATGGAAACTCTTAAGATATGCTTAAATAATTAGAAAATAGTCATATAATGAACCTTTTGTTAAATCTTTCAATCTTTCTTTAAGATGAAATTATTGCAATTACATTATTCTTGAAGCTTATGTGGTCCAAGGATAAGCTTCAAAACTTAACGTATGTGTGGACGTAAACAAGAAGTTAGTATGCTTCCAATTCCAAATATGGCATGATCAAATGCATAAAAAACTGCCTTCTTTTGCTGACAACTTCTTTGACGATATCGCTATCGTGTGTGTATAAAATATTTAAACAAATGATTTCCTTTGAAGTGATTTTGTTTCTAACAGCCACAATGATTTCGTTCTTTTTTCGTGTATCGCCTGCAAGCGCACAATGCCTAATTTCAAGACAAAAAAATCTGAAGAAAGAATTTCCTTGTTAACAACTTGCATTTCAATCTGAATCTCTGATTGGTTTTTTGCATGGTATCAGTTATTTCCATATTTAATGGGTCTTTCAACATTAATTTCATTCGAAAATGGTCTTAAACCAATTGTCAGTAGTTACCAATCGATTGGTGCCATAAACCGACGCAGTAACTTTTTTGCAAGCACCTGAACCCAACCATTCATCAGGTGAGTTGCACGGTGCACTTAAATTAGGAACGACGTGTATCTAAAAATTGTTTTGAAACTAAAAATCATGATATGATTATACGAGGTTTGTTCAAAAAGTATCGTGAATTTCATGTTTTTTCAAGAATTATTTATTTATTCATGAATATCTATTTTGTCCCCTTCAAAGTTATCCCCTTCAGACATTATACACTTGTAATAAGGTTTTTTCCAATCCTCGAAGCATTTTAAAAATCATTTTTTGTGATCTTGCTCAGCTCCTCTTTCGATGCCGCCTTTATCTCCTCAATCGTGGCGTAGCGTCGTCCTTTCATGGGTCTCTTCAGTTTCGGGAACAAGAAAAAGTCACAGGGGGCCAGGTCTGGGGAATACGTTGGCTACGGCATTATTAGAGTGTTGTTTTTGGCCAAAAATTCGCGCAGTAGTAACGATGTGTGAGCAGGGGCGTTAGCATGGTGCAAAAGCCAATTTTTGTTCTTCTCCAAATTCGTGCGTTTCTGCGCATTACTTGAATGTAATATTCCTTATTGACCGTTTTACCCTGCGGCAAGAACTTATAATGCACCACGCCCCTGCAATCGAAGAAAACTGTCTGCAAAACGTTCACATTCGACTGAACTTGGCGAGCTTTTTCGGTCCCTCCGAGAACATTTTGTACCACGATAAATGTTACTTTTATCCAAAGTAGCTTCGCCGTATGCAACAGTCAACATTCTGAATGCATCCACGCACTTTAAGTTGTTCTTCACACAAAATTTAATACAAATTCTTTGATCCATTTTTGGGGATAGACGAAAATCGAAGATAAGCTAAAACACGTCCACGCACAATAACTGTCAAAAACTGACTGGACATTCAAAATGGCCGGAATTGTCAACATAAGTGAGGGTCATAAGTACCAACTTAACGCCACCAAAAGATCAAAAATCGAACATACGTAACCCCCTAAAATTTAAAATTCGTGATACTTTTTGAACAAACCTCGTATAAGGTATGTCTAATCTAAATTACGATTTAGATTTTTACGAGTATTTGTATAGCGTTAATACAGTTCCACTTACTTTGGTTGAATGTCGGTACAACAGAAGTTTGTTCGAAGTGTTAGTGCTGTACGTACCTATGCTTTGACCAAGTTCTACCATATTTCCACATCTTTTCGCTCTCAAGCCTCGTTTTATTTATTTATTGAAGTGTAATATCATAATCCAACCGCAATGAAACAGGAACCACTTATTAAATCGATTCCTTTTGAGTCTTAGTAGGTTGCTTGGATTATTTCCTTACAATTTATCTCAAAACGTAATGTTTCCTAAAGTATTTTGACTTATTCTCGGATCCTGTTCAAGCAATTCGAACCGGATGTTGCTTTTATTTGTATGGAAACACTAAAGTGGAAACAAAAGTGCGGTATTCAAGAGGACGATCAAATAAATAGTTAAGTAGATAAGTATAGTACCTTCCTGTAGACGGCCACTGACGAAATTTCAGGATCGGACTTGTAGTTGTGTTTTGAGTGCGTTTGAAAGCAAGCGTATCCTGTGATTTCAGAAAAATGGAAAAGGAGCAATATCGGTCGGTCATTCAATTCTTGTTTTTGGAAGGGAGATCACACAGTGAAATTAAAGAGCACTTGGATGATATATATGGGGATGCTTCTCCTTCGATAGTGACCGTCAAAAATTGGTTCAACGAATTTCAGCCACGCCCAGGTACTCAGAAAACTACACCCAGGGAGGTGAACGTAATGCAAATCCACGATCTCGTTTTGGCAGACTGCCGATTTAAGGTGTGTGAAGACCGAGTGGCGCATATCCTACATGAAATTTTGGACACGAGAAACCTGTCGGCAAGATGGGTGCTGCGTTTGAGCTGAATGAATGAGCTAAATCAGTCCATTCCACGTTTTTCTCAAAAATAAGGGATCTTTCAAACGATACTGTGGCGTATTTTGCGAAATTATCTTTGCCTACATGCTTGAAAAATAAAACTGACTCAAGAACTTAAGTCACTTGGTTATTCGAAACACCGAAACTTCTCCAATTCGGTTCTAGCAAAGTTTGAAGAAAATTGAAAAAGTCATCGAAATGTCATCTTCAACTAGGACGTACATTTCTGGCTCAATAGCTTTGTTAATAAACAAAATATGCGTTATTTGTTAGCACATGAAAAAATCCACATGCGCTACTTGAAACACCGTACTATTCCGTGGATTATCAGGACCGTGATGCTACCGTTAATCGAAAGTCCAATCATGGGCTTTCGTGAGGTGAAGGGCCTATTTATGCCTTGACGGTCGGACTCCTAGTGGGACAACTAACCCAAAGGATTACCGACTAAACTCCTCCCCTGTCAACCGGAGCGCCTAGCCTGGAACAGTTTGACACATTACTTCGGGCTAGGCCTCCCAATTATACGTTTTTTGGCGCATTCGGGTTACAGGGATTCCATCTCTGGCGGGGTAGGATAAAAGGAATATGATTGCTAGAGAAGGAAACCATCCACCCTCGATGCCTCCAGCCGATCAAGTATGCCTTTTTGTAAGTATGCTTATCAGGTTATGTTGGAAGATTTTTTGTGAGCACAATTGGATGAACTTGACATCAACGATATGTGATTTCAACAAGATGATGCGACTAGCCACATACTACGCTTCATAATCGATTTATTGAAAGGCACATTTGGTGAAGACCGATTTTTATATGTTCACAGGGCCTAAAGAAAACTGATAACTAGACGAAAACAGCATGGAATGGACAAGGATTTTCAAATTGACATGTTATCTTATTGTTACATATTAAAGTAGTATTTTTTTCAGCTACTTTCTAGAATCAATTGATTTTATTTATTTATTTTTATTAATCAATATTGCTTTGTTATAATAAAACTATAACTATATAATTCAATGTAAACTTAATGAGTACTTACCAGCATAACATAAATCCCAATCCGATTGTTAAGATGATATGGTTTATTTCAGACATTTCTACCGTTTCGAGGAAGTGATTTTCTTTTTCATATGATTTCCTTGCTTTGTATTGGTGTTGAAATTTCACTTATTATTAATAACATTTTCACAGACTCACAAAGGCACTTTGAAAAAAAGTTGAAGACATTATTATATCACTGTAGCCTTCCACTAACATTTCGCACACGTGATTAAGGGAGCCCTTTTCGGCAACACGCATTAAAGTGCACACATTTTCTATTCTATTAAAACATAATTAATTCACTTTTTAATTTTTAATTTTAATTGCAGCGCTCCAATCTACAATGTTGCGTTTTTAGTAGCATTCTTGAATTGAAAAAAAAGTAAATAAATAAATATGGAGGGAATAATGAATGCATAAAACAGTGAAAAACTCAGAGGATGAACAACTGGAAATTTAAAATCACAGGATATATAGTCACCGATCCCACTACGGATAGAGCTTGATGCTGTTGATAGCGAACAGAATAGATTATAGATACTAATCATCAGTCCGTGAGACGGTTCGACCAGAAGTTGCGGTCCAACAAAACTTCCTAATTAGTCAGATGTGAACTTGAATCGCTGGAGAACATATCGAAGTATCGAAGTTTGCGGAATGGATAAAGGATCGAAACTGTCAGCGTCAAGGAATACATACTCAAAAATCAAGACCAATGAGATTCGGACATTTTTTAATTTTTTGTTGCCTTGCAATGGTTTTCTCCTTTCAGTTTCGATTAACTTCGATGGATTTGGATGGAAAAATATTTAAAAATTCTATTACGTCAGAATGTTTAGTTATTTGGCATCGTTTTTATTCGTCAAAAGTACGTAGGCCTTCCTATTTACCAATTAATGTTTTATTTTAATCGTTTCTCATCAAATTAAAAACTCACTGAGTGGTTGCAGTACACAATATTTAATAAGTTTTCATAAATTATTAGGTAAATATATTTAAATGCACTAAGTCGCATGTCCTCAATATCAAGATATGAAGGATTTTCAAGTCATTTGCTAAATATCTCATTTATTGTAGACGTAGTAGACTTGTTTCTTTGATAACAAATTAAGTTAAATCGTTAGATGAGAGTGAATTAAAGAATGATGCCTTTTAGTATAAGAAGCATCATCATTGTTTCTATCAAATCAGCACTTCCATGGAATTCGTAACGCTTATTGAAAAATGTCATCGCGAAAGTGATTCATTATTCAATTTTTGGACAATTACAAGGGTGGTTTGAAAAGTCTCCAACGTAAAGATGGTGGCACCCGGTAATAAAAGCTAGTGAATGTTGTGCCTCTTTGACAGTTACTCACCAAAGTTTCAGCCATTTTGGGCGAGCAGTTTTTAGTTGATATTCGTTTGAGTGAGTCGATGTGAGTTTTTTTGCGAAAATGGTAAGAAATGAGTATAGAGCTGTTATTAAAATTTTGCTTCTGAAAGCCAATACGCCTACGCAAATTAAAAATGAATTGGGCTCTGTATATGGGGACTCTGCACCATCATTTACCACAGTGAAATTTTGGGCTGCTGAATTTACACGCAGCCAAAAGAGCTTGGGAGATGATGAACGTTCGGGACGTCGAAAAACTGCGACTACTGAAGAAAACATTGCTTAAGTTCACCATATGGTGTTAAACGAACGCTGAATTAAAGTGAGGGAGGTAGATAGCTTTCAGACACTCTGTTGGCGCAGTTTATACGCAATAAATCTGAGTATTTGGGTCGATTAATTACTGTAGATGAAATTTGAATACACCATTTTACATCAAAAACAAAAATGAACTGGAAAGGGGGATCCAACTCCGAAAAAGGCAAAAACTGTTTTTTTCGGAAAAGGAACCGGTAAAAGAACTTCGGAACTGATTTTTCTAGAAAAGTTATGGCGACTGTTTTTGGGATAGTCATGGAGTTAGCCTAATTGATTATCAGAGGTCAGAAAGGAAGAACCATGACAGGAGCATACTACGCATTATCAATTGCCAAGCTGAGGGTAGAAATTGCGAAAAAACGACCACATTTGCAGAAAAAGAAAAAGAATATGTGCCACGCCGTCTCACAAATCAGCGGTTGCCATGGCGAAAATCCATAAATTCTGGTTTTAGCTTCTTGATCATCCGCCTTACTCACCAAATCTAGCCCCAAGCGACTTCTTTTTGTTCCCTCATATAGAAGCTGAGCTCGGAGAACAGAAATTTTCGTCAGATGAGAAGTAATCAACAAATTAACAAAAAATTAACAATTGTCAACTTTATTAACAATTGTTTTGCAGAGAAAAACGCTGAGTACTATTTAGAGGAATTTAAGCGATAGGAACATCGCTGGGGGAAGTATGTACAGTTACGAGGAGAATTTGTAGAAAAAAAAATGGGACAAAATGTCTTGCATCATTGTTAGGTTGGACACTTTTAAGATCACCTTCATATTCCTACATTTGTGGGCAACGCTTAAAAACGACGTCTTAATACTCTCAATATCATAAGTAACGTTTAAAATATGTATTACGCGGATTTTTTTTATCTATGATCAAGATAAACAGTGGGCCCTAAATAAAGTTTTGTGCGACATGAGTTTCTGAGCTTCGAAATCGGCGTAAAGGGAAGACCAGTGCCTTTGATGGCTTGTGGTTATGGAGAGACTATAGATAGAGATAGAGAGAGACATCGAGAGAGATTGCTACTGCTAGACTACAAGCGGCAGTTCAAGAACCCAAAAACAGGACTTGACATATATAACATTTCAATCAATTACGCTCGATGTGTATCGTGATCAGAACGTTCCGGCGCTTCTACGGTATATTTGGAATCATTGCAAGCTGAAGACAGTGTCAGTTATTTCAAAAAGTTGTCTCATCCTGATACTGAATTTAAGCAAAGTACAAGTGGATCACAATTATATTCACGATCAGTTCTGAGCGACTCAAAGGAGATGTAATCCTTCCAAAAAGATGCATCTGAGCTCATGGGATCATGACAATTTGAAAAGAATATGTTTGTTCATGGCTCTTCATTTTCTTGGTATGGCAAAAGAGAAAAATACTTTGTACCATATTATCTAAAGATCGTGATCTAATGTAGATTGTATTGACATTCTTGGCTTTGTGAAAATGTTTAGCATCGGATATGATGATCGCGTCATATCCGATGAAGTAAAACGAAGTATGAAAGCAGTCCTTTTGCATAATTAACGGTTACAGGTGAGCCTCGCTGCCAGTCGCGAGTCTGTACATTTGAAGGAAGGTTAGACAATTTCAATAAAATGTTCGGTGAAAGTAGGTAAAATACGGTTGAGTATTGGGTAAGCATGCAATATACGGTATTGAGTAAGCATGACTTCAAGTAAACATGCGCCAATATTAACAGACGTACGCTGTACAAAATAATGGTTGACTTTGGTGGTCCAACAAAAAAAGACCGTTTGGTCAAACTTGCTCGACATAGGGTTCGGGTTAAAAATGGAATCAAAGGCCTGTTTCTTAGTGCTCTTTTATATTGCGCTGTAACATGTCATCAGAGGGACAATGGCTGAAACCTCTGGCACACAATGTATCTCACAGTTCCTAGCGTATTAAGATAAAATTAATCTTAGGTCCAGAGAAGCATTTTTGTCTGAGCAGAATTTTTTGAACAAAATGGGTCTATGAATTGATGAAGTGAAAACTAAATTCATGACTCAATCGGCGAAGTATATTGCAGGCCGTCAAAACCTGACCGCGGGAAGCTCAAACTTTGAAAATTTAGATAAGATACCTTGTAGCCAAACTGAATGAAAAGGCTTCGAAAAGGGAAAGCATGGATGCAGTACAAACTCTGCAAATAAAGCTTATGACTCCGTATATCTCACTGTAAAGTCCAAGTTTGTGTACAGACAAAACAAGCTTCCCATCATCAGACAAGCATATGTTGCTGTATGGAATTCAAGCTTGGTCCTTGACGAGGGGATCCGAAAAGGTAGGACATATTTGAATCACAAGGTGCTCCAAAAAAAAAGAACAGTGGATTTAAAGAAATATCAGAGTAGAGTCGTTACAACAATGAGTTGTATGAATTATTTGACGAACCGGCTGTACCTACTTGCGTCAAGTTACGCAACGTTCAATGGATGAACAACGTGCAAAAAATTGATAAAACCCGGCTGAACAAAAGGACATTGAACAGTATGAGGATCCGATGGCAATATACAATGAACATGGACAGTCAATGTTTGATGGGAGTGTTCAACTGGAGAACGAAGTCGAAGAGCCGTGAAGATTTTGTGAGTTTATTAGTAGAGGCCAATATCCTCCTTCGGCTATTGGCCATGGGTGAAAAAAGGACTAAGCTCATAAAAATATGCTAACAAATGAGAATGAGTGCCTTTTTTATTATAAAAATCCTTAACACGAGCGTCGAATACAATTTGATCGAAAAAATGGCAATTAACGGCCAATTAACTGGCTGAAACACATGAATATATTAATGTTTCTCCTTACGCGAAAAACTTCGTTCCTACGCATGGGCATAAGCACCCATAAAGAGTACATTTTGCACTGCATCAGAGTCCAAGCTGGCCTGTAGCCTAGAAATATGAGTCGTTTCAACGAGTCTACTAGAATTCCTTTTCAGGCACTGCATCTTCACTCTATATGAGTGCTAAAGTGTGGGAAAAGAAACAAATTTTTCGCTTAGGGGCAAGCTTTCGATTTTAATAGATTTAAAATCAGCTTAAAGGGCAGTTTAGGCTCGATATAAATTACTCCTACAGCAGATTGGCCGACATATTTCTAGAACAAAAACAACAGCTAAGCAGGACTGGCAAACGCAGCCCTTGAAATTTAACTTACGTCGACTCACCGGAACCGCATTTTGAGTATATCTCTAATGAATGTCAACGTCTAACGTCAACCTGAGTTCAAAATCTAAATTCTTTGAATACCCAAAAACATTTCGAAGAAGGAAACCCATTGTGATGCAAAATAAATTATATAGTGAAGGCCGTTAGTCGCGTTTTTGAAAACGAAAAAGGATTCTAATGAGCCGTGGAATGATAAGTTTGTTGCACCAAACTCCTGGAATTTTTAGTTAAGAGAAGGGGAAAAATAGATAACACGCAATATGGTTTCAGAGAGAACTAGAATAACATTTAGATTGTAGTAATTCACGCAATATTGCCAGGATGCCAGTAGAAATATTCGCATATCTTTGTCTTCTTTCAAATAGTCGTTTGAATGTTGAATTTAAAGTTGAATAATACCTCAGTAATTAGGATTTTAAGAATAACATTTTTCGTTTTATTTTGTGGTAAACAATACTTACGAGTATATTCAGGAATAAAAGGTTTTTATTCACTATTACTGACTATTGGTTTCTACTATTTTCTACCATATTTCAGCTAATTTTTGAATACCTGCGAGAAAAACTGCTTATTTTCTGTGGGAAATGAACCACTTCGTTGAATCGATTGTGGTCTACCAGAGCGCTCACTGTTTTTATCATTGAAGTTACCACTTATGAATTGTCGAAACCATCACTCACATGTTCTAATTGATGGAGCGTGTCTACCATATGTTTTTAACAGTAAACAATGATTTTCGACAGCCTTTTTCTTTATGTTAAACAAGAAAGGCAATGCTTCCCGCAAATGTCGTTTTTCGGGCATAAAATTCAAAATAAAATGCAAATAAAAACACGATAAAACCAACACGCTAGTTTTGGCCGACTAAACTTGTGTGCGATTGTAGCTAAATGTCAGACGATCGAAATGGCGAATGTGTCAAAATGAAAACCATCTTTTGCAAGCATACATCTGGTATGTTTAGTATGTCTATCCTTACCAGTATGTGGTTGATTGTTATAGTGGCTTACCAGTGGTGGTTGACAATATTCCTTAGGACACCCACTTATAATGATAACTAATAAACTTTTCTTTGTGGAAAATGGAAATGGAAAAATCAACAAGTAGCAACAAAACTTTTGAAATTGCTCTTCTACAGTTAAGTGGAACATAGAATTGTTTGATTGAAAGCAAAAGATTTAAATGGAGCATGAGTTTTAAAGCAAATAAGTGGATCTGACTGCAATACACGGTACCTCGCTGAAGCAGAAGCAGAAGCAGAAGGAATTCTTCCTGAAGGAAGCATAAACTAGTAAACAATAAATATGTATTGAGAAGGGAAAAATGTTGTTTTCGGTTTGCACCAATACTTTGCAATATGATTTTTCGTCATTATTCTGATGATATTAGCATTTTTTTCAGGTTATGTAGCTGGTGCTTTTACGTTAGTAAATTTATTAAATATATTTCATCATCCTTTCATTTTTTCATTCAGGCAAGATAGTGGCTAACGCTCATAAAGACAGATGTGTTGTATATATTGCCGTAAAAGTATTGCAATGTAAAAAATGTCAACATGAACTTTTTTAAAGGTCAAATTAAATTCTTTCCCTTTTATTTTGCGTTAACTATTAGTCCTGTTATCACTGCATTGTTATAAAAGGATAATGTTACATGTCTTCTTAAAAATTCAAAACCAATATTTGCTTCAGAAATTCAATTTAATTATTAACTGCACTGTGCCAAAAGTATTACAATATGCGGCAAAAGTATTGCAACATGGATATTGCCGTCCAAACTTGCATGAATATGCATTGTATTTGGCAGTTTTCTTTTTACAGGATGGCAGTCATATGGTTAAAACGAGTAAATTGTAAATTGAGGAAAATACAGCAAGAGAGTTTCAGCGGCTTGCCTATGAAATTAAAAGATGCACTCTAATCAGGATCAACAACTCAAGAATGAAAAGGTAATGGAAGGAACGCTAAAATCCAAAAATAGGAGCGGACGAAAACGTGCGACTACTGACAAAGAAGAAGGAAATCTTTATCCACACGGTCAAAAAACATCCAAATTTCGGGGTTTCAATATATAACTGGACTTTATGTGACTTCACTTCGAGGCACTTATATCCTTAGATAATCCAATTTTTACAATCGAAAACCATAACGCTAAACATCGCTTATGGGGAGCTTTGAGAAGCAACCAAGCTGAGATCGGGCTACACAGATGCATCACAGCAAATCAATTCGCTGCATAGATAAGCCTGAATATACCTAATGAACCAACGCCTCGCGGGATAACACAGGGCCACGCAATAAATATCGCCATATCACGTGATTTCGCGAATGAAGATCTTCTAGAAGTCCTCGCCGAACTATCATAATATTTCGGTTATTTTTCGATTAGAACACAACTTTTTTGAAGTTCCCATACGAGAAAGAAGAATTCTACATTGGAAAGCTTTCCAAGTCACATTAGGGCTGCAAGACAAAATGCAAATACTATCAATCGATGGCCCGATTGGAATGCAATACGACGGTGCAGGTAAGGCTGAAGCATTTGCAGAGCCCGTCAATGCAATTCAGAGCAAACTTATCTGACAAGGAGGACTATGACCTTGCGGATGGCGTGCTGAACTCAGCAGGTGGGCTCCTGAGAACACAAGTAAACAATAACCATGAAATACAGTCGACTGGCTTTCATAGTATTACAGGACTAGTATCAGCACTAAAAAACGCAAAGCGCCGGGCATGACGCAATAATAAACACAATACTAAGAAGGCTACTAGATAACATACTACAAATACCAATAGACGTAATAAATACACTCTTACAGCCGCAAAAATATCCTTAATTGTGGAAATCAGCGACCATTTATGTTTCTCTGGAGCATCAAAAGGATCCAACATTACCACGTTTAGGAAACCCAACAGCCTCTTTTTATCGAGGTCGAAAATTGCAATCAGTCACATAAGAACAGGTCTAGAGCGCACAAGCTCAACAGGGCTGGTTATGTTTGACGTAGCCAAGGCCTTTGATAAAGGCTGGTAAGCTTATATTCGAAATCCATGAACTCAACCTGCTACTGAAGCTCATCCAAATCATTTGCTCCTTCTAAGAGGGGCAGAATATTTCGAGCCGAAACCGACAACCAACCATCAACCCCGCTATCTATGAAAGCTGGAGTTTCTCAAGGATCAGTCATCCCACTGGTCCCCTATGATATCTACTCATATTTCATCTGTCACTGTATACTGATGAATCTTGTATGTTCAATACAAGTCACAAATCACAGCTTCAAAATTGCAACGCTCAACGAACACTATGTTGAAATATTTCGCAGATTGAATATTAAAATCAACCTGGAATATACACAAGTCAATTTTATTGCCCGGGAGAGACGGCAAACTCCACCGACAACAACATTTGACAACGAGTCCATACAACGGAGAAGAACGGAAAAACATTGGACTTACCCTTGACGACAGACTTACTCGCAAACACATCATACAAAACAAATGAGGACACTGTATAGGCTTCCTATACAAAACTCTGCCAACTTCTTAAATAAAAAAAACTCAGTTTCGAAAATAGGGTGCTAATCTGGAAATAGATCATATGTTCGACGCTACTTAAGGGTGGTTCCGTTTTCTACCAGAGGACATAGACTAACAAAAAGAAGCTCCACTTATTCCAGAACCCAGTGATAAGAACAATCGTGGGAGCTCCATTTTACATCAGAAACAAGGATATATACGAAGAAACAAAAAAACCAAACAAAGACTTCTCAACTAAAATATATCTCACATGGAAAACAATTTCCTTTTTCGCTGGATGTATTTTATAAACTCGCCCTCGAGTGTCCGCTGATTAAATTTTTTTAAGCGATCATCTCGAATTGCTGAAGTCTTAAATTGTCAAAAATTTTGGAAAGTTTTTCTCTTTTTGCAAATCAAAAATTGTAACTTATTAATTAAAAATATTTTTCAAGAAAATGTCGCTTGTTTTGAACGTTTTTGATTGTATTTTTGGTTGAGTTTTTCTCCAGAACGGAACAGCACGCCGAAGATGGCATACCGCCAAAACGCATCTGTGAACGAAACGATGCAAGTGACAAGTGGTCGTCGGCGAATGCAGTGATAAAATCGCTGTTTGTATTTGTAAGTATTTTAAAGACTGGTAGCCATATGGTAACCATGGAATAAAGGATCAGTTTCCACTTCACATCGGAAATTTTACTTAGGATTTATTAGTATTTAAAATGACTGCAAGTTCTTACCAAATTATAGTTGTGCAATATGAGCTGATGTGAAAATCGTGGAAGAAGCTATCTCTTGCATCAACGCAACTACTGTTAAAGTCCTTACACAAAAAATATGTTGGAATGTGCTTACTTTGCAAGTTTGGAGAAGGCTTGAAAAAAATAAATTATTTTTATATGTAAGAAGAAGTTTTCCTTCTTAGTAAATCATTTTTCCTATCGAACAGCTATGATTTTCATGCCGTTTTCGAAGCTATGCTACAAATTGGGCACAAACTGTTGATTGGTTGCAAGACGCTCTGCTCAGAGTGACCCTTGAGGGGCTAAATATTTAGAAATGTAAGAAGAATGTTCAAGCGCAGTCCATTGTTTTTAAGCCAGGTTTTGGGTTGCAAGGGCTGCAGCATGCAGTCTTGCTTAGTCATGCAGAAACAAGACAGGCTGACAGCGTCTTTTTACCTGAAATACGGCTTGAACCAAGTCAAGAAAGTTTTGAATAATAGGCAGTGTTTCTTGAGCGATAACTGTGAAGAAAATCAATGAGTGAAACTCCTTGTGAGTCCCAACAAACCATTCACACAACCTTCCAGACTAACAAGTGTGTTTTTGTTTTGAGCGTCCAGCTCCTCGTTTTTTCATGCTTTTTTCGATTCTAGAGTATAGTGGTGACCCCGCATTTCGTCGCGTGTCATGATGCGTTGCTGTCTTTCATTTTAAAAATGAGCAAAAAACTTCAGGCTTCGTTATTTCTGCTCTTTGGTTAGCAGACGTGGAATCGACCTCGTAGAGATTTTTCGAAATCCAAAGTGGTTCTGGACGATAGTCTGTACTCTTCCAATGCTGATTCCTATTTCCTTATTGATTTCTGTTAGGAGCACGACGATTTCTTTCAATAAGTTCACGAACGGCTACAACATGTTCAGGGGTAATGTTTGAGCTGTGGCGTCTTCTGTCATTCACATATTCGTCTTTTTGACACCGTTTAATAATTTTGGTACTCCTGGCTTCCGTTCGTGGTCATGATAGTGCAAGCTTCTCAAACTATGCACGCATTCGACCCCATGATTTAACGCTGATTTAACGCTGATTTAACGCCTTTTTTTGTTGAAAATTTTATTATGATTTATTATTATGATGCGTTGAGCAACCGAAGGATGAACATTTCGCTCATTTTGATGGTAACTTAAGAAACCGGTCCAGCCATATAGTGGGGATCCCCCCAACCCGCACGGACGCTTCGCCTACTTCTACGACGCTTCGCCTATTTCTACGATGCTGTTTGAGCCCTCAGGACAAAAGGCTCGTTTATATTTGAATACCCTTCATAATATTTTTGTGGCAATATTAGTCTGACACGGAGCGACGAATATGCCACTTAAATCAACACTGTCATGTTTATTAGCTAACTTGTACCATTTAACCGCTGCGATGTTCTCTCACTCTCCTCTTTAATTAAAAGAGCCTATTTCCAAAGAAAGATCGGATTGAAGGACACACCCTTGTCAACGGTTTTAAACTTTGCCCCAATATTAAACATTTCATCTTGCAAGCTTGTTTGTCAGAACTGAACCAATTGTCAGAGTATATTTTAAAACTTCAAAATTCAATGGCGACGACCTCACTAATATTAAGATTTTAGGCAGCTTCACTTGTTTCTTTTTGGGTATATATTTTGAAATTCATACAGTATACCTGAAGTACCTCATCTAATGGGTTTTCCATTAAGGACATACCCATTTATCTCTTAACAAAACACAGAGATATTTGAGATATTGACCTGTACGTATGATAGGTGTAGTGTCATGAAATTCGATTTGGTCATATGAATACCACGAGCCCGTTTACAGCGGTCGATTCTTTAGACCAAATTCGCCACCACTTCGGGACACATATGCACCAAAACGTTGGTAATTTCGCATTGGATATTGTCTTTGAGCTTGTCTAAAGTTACCGTCCAACACTCAGGGCGTAAACAGCCTTCACCTCCCTACCACAAAAAAAAGCTGCCGGCTTGTTAGCGTAGACCATTGACTTGATGCAGCCTCATAAAATGAAGACCAATGGCGTTCATTTCATGAACAAGGCGGCAATTTGACCGGAACCTTCGTCAATATAACACGATCACAAAATTTTCCTTTCAATAAATCAATTGTGCTGTGTGTTTGGGTTTGTTCCTGACCAATAACGCATATTTTGCTTATTAGCAAAGTGTTTGGGTTTGAAATTCTTCATTTTCTTCAAGCTTCGCCAGAGCCCAATTGGAGACGTTTCGGCGTTTTGAATGATCAAGTGACTTTAGATCTTGATTCACTTTGATCTTGTAAGCATGTAGGCCCAAATTCTTTTTGCAAAATACGCCAAAGTGTCATTACAGCGATGCCCAATATTTGAGAATGACGTGAACCGACTGATTCTGTCATTTGAATGAATGCACTTACGGATGCGTGATTTCCTTGGCTTCAAGCAGTACAATGCCTTCTCGGCACCGGGACGTCAAATAGTGGAAATTTGGACTCAAACTTACCAACTATTGCACGCACAACCTGTCGGGTGGGATGATTATAACGGCCACAAATTGGAGTAAGCGCTCTTGAAATTGCGACCACTGACTCAGAATTTCGGTAGTAGTTTATAATATTTGTCAAACGTTGCTAGTTCGTTAACTTCACCATAACGAAAATTTTGATTAAAGTCAACTACCGGCTTGACTGACATTACCGTAAAAAAGATTAAGGGTGCGTTCATTTCAAGATACAAGATTATGTCCCCATTAAAAAACCTGATAGCAAACATATTAATAACCCGCTTATGTAAAGTTATGAAAAGGATATGCAGCAAAATGGAGGTCGCCGATAGCTGTTTAAACTTGAATTAAATCCGTTAATAAAGTCCATGAAAAGCATAAATGATTTACAGTTAAGAATTTTTAATGTGTAAAAAATCGTAATGGAATATGGGTTGCCCCACGTTGGGAATGATGTAATCCTTTAGTCGTGTATTTCTTGCAATGACTGGGCCTAACACGATCGAAAAGACGTGAAGTTCGTGGTGTGTAGCAACACATTGTACTCTTTATATCACTCATTCAGGCCATACCGTCAGTAGACACAGCACTGAAATTTCGAACAAACTGTCTATCTAACGGTATTCGACTAATAGAAGAGGAAATTTATTTAGAATTCGTCAATTTTCTTTAATTTTTTTTGAAAATGCAATACATATATAAATCTACTTGAGCTTGTTCTATCTCTCTTTGACAGAAACCGTTTGAAAATGTTGACGCTGTTTTCGAAAGTCCACAATGTTGGTGGCTCTGTTTGGCAGGGAGTGGGATGTGGGTTGGGCTACAAACGTACATGTCAATGTTTGATGTCCGCTAGGTCAAGCTGAACTTTAGTGAGGACGCATTTTGGCTGTTTTCCGCCATTATCAGTTCATTTTTTTTCTTCAACGCGGTGGCTATGGCCACATAAAGCCAAAATGTGTCTTCGCAAATAGCTCAGCATGGTCTGGAGGATATAAAAGACAAATAGTTGCGGGGTTCGGGAACAAAAAAAGCAATTTAATTAATAAATAATAGGTAATGTGAACATTTCGATATGCTGTAGAAACAGTTTCATTTCTTACCAACGTCGTAGTCATATAACTGATTAGTAAGGATTAAAAGAGAATACTTAAAACCAGATATTTTTCAAATTGGGAAGAGGTACGATATAGAACGTTGTTTTGGACATTCATTCACTCTAAGTGCATGTGTGACATTATCTGTGATAATCACAAATGATAATGGGAAACAAAAGCAACTATCAAAAGAGCATGCGTTGGGGTTGAGCGCGAGGTATATGATGAATGGTTTAAATTGCGACTTTAATAACTGAATTATGTTCGCTTGCATAGTTTTCAAGATCATCTCACGGAATTGGAAAATTTATAGTACTAAATACATTTTGATTGAATGTGTCTTCAGATCGGAGGAAAATCCGTCATGTAACCGGAATAATGGAATAATAAGAGTAAAATAAGAAGATGTTTTCATGTTTTTTAATTGGTTCTTCCAGTTGACTTATAATGGTCGCTCTAATACTAGCATATAATTTATCGACAATTCACCTTAAACTTGAAATTAGATTATACCAAGGATTGTCTCGTGTAACAAGTTCAATGTAGTTGAGACAATGCGCAATTGTGGGTTTTAAAGTTTCTTTAAATTAAACTTAGCAAATACGTTGGGGTTTGATGGATCAGCAGACGAAGTAAAATATTCTTAGTAACTATATCTGTATTGGCTGAAATATTCTTATATCTGAATATTGAAATTTCTCTCATTTCAAAAACTTAAAAACATGTATACATCTATAGAAGACATAAAATATATACCACAAAGTAGAAGTGAAAAACTGACAAAGGTCCTTTTATTTATTTAAATTGGGAACTCGTGACATCAAGAATAGGTTTTTCATTATCAATAGCATTTCAATTTCGGTTCCATAGATGGTGTTCATATATTCTTTTAATCACTGCCAATTAATCATAGTCAATTATAATTTCCACCCTTTACATCACTGCTAACAATGTGTTCATTGATCAATAGAATCTCATTAATTTACTCCATATGCGTATTTCCTCACACGAATAACTTCCGCAGATTTCCAAAAGCTGTGGATACTCCTTTCGCCTATTAGCAGTGAAGCAAAATCGAACTTTCGTACGCATGACTATCAAAAAGATATCAGATTACAAAATTTTTCTGCAATCTCTTGGGGATTTCAGCGGAAAGGAGCATTTACTTTCTATGAACTAACATAATGTATTGCATATTAGAAAAATTGTAGAGGGTGAGTTCCTCCAGAGTGATACTTAATCCTGGAAAGGACATTGAAACAAATTTTATTCGATGAAATATAGATGACTGCTTAAATTTCGAAAGGAGTTTGTGTTGAATATGAAAATTTCAAGTGCTTTGAAGAATTGGAGTTGGAGCTGTGGAATAACGATTTTCTATAGGCGCTCAGTGAAAAATATGACCGATTTGGGTGGACAAAACTCTGAAACTTGTCCATATTTAACCTTCGGGTTCCCAGATTACGGAAAAAATAATAAGAAAATCTAATTAATTTTTTTAAACGATTGGCGAGCGAACAGTGATCAAAAATCGAATTTATTTGCTAAAATCTAAATCTTTCCTACATTTAACGTTTGAAGTCTCAGAATACGGGAAAAATAATACAAAAAATAGTGGTGTAAAACTTTTATTTTTTTATATAATCAATGAACATTAATTAGATATTAAATCAATTGCAGAAATAAAACTACGCTTAATTTAAAATAATTAATAAACAAAACAAATTATGAATATTAAAAAACTAATTATCTGCTTCACTTGTATCATAATACGATGATCCAGAGTAATCTCATAACTCTGGGTCTGACATGTCATCATTTGGTTTCTCAAGATTGAAGTTTGACAAAGATAAATGTCCGTTCGGAGTAGTGCACTTTAGTAAATATAGCACATCTGAATATAACGGTATTTTATTTTTTTGACAGGTTTTCGTAGTGAAGCAACAATAGGGTCCGATGAAACGAATACTTTTGTCAACGAATCACTATTTGTCGCTATTCGTCTAATTTTTCTCGTATTACGTTCCCTGAAATGTCGAAAATTTTCGTTTCTGGCTTCGTGAGCCTCTTCAGTAAATTTTCAAACTGAAACACATTGATTTTCAATAATCTGTACGCAATATTTGGAGATTTTATGAATCGTGAGAGCCACTACGTACCAGGATTATAAATCTAAGTTGAGTCGTTTAGTTTCAGGCGTGTATTCGTTGAACTTTTCTACATCGATTTCGTATCCTTATGAAAGACATTGAAGAATAACCATGAATCGCTTTATGAGGGCTTCATTTAATCCAGTGATGGAAGCAGTTACAACCGAATTTTTGAAAAATCGACAAGTCATGTTACCATCATTGGTGTTGCGAAATCCTTGTTTTGGTTCGTTTACATTAAGACTTAATGGAAAACTTTTCGAAACTTTTCGCTTATACGACACGAGTTCGTTTCATCCACAAGACTTCTCTTCGCCGCTCGCTGTGGTCGCTTTTATACATGTACCAACAGATCCTGAATCTTCCACGTGGATCATTCTCGAGTTTACGCGCTGTCATTTACCCACGTATTTGTTGTACTCAATGCACGAAATGTGATTACGTTATGCCTACCTCCGCTTCGAGAATGATCGGTGTATTGGTTTATGGATTTGCTCTGAAGACGACTACAGTGGCGGGTGACATTATTGCAACGTGTCACATTATAGAGGCCGTTTCTTTTGAAACCTAAATATTATGGAGCGACAATATCTAGTTGACCTGGTTACTCTGTTTTGCCATACATAAGAGAGACCATTCAAAAATTGCAAATTTATAGGTACCAGCGAGAACATGAAAGTATTTTCATCATTATATTATCATTATATATTATCAGTAGAAAATGTGATTGTATTTTCTCTGTTTCCCACTTCCATCGCAACCCCCCAACCTTTCTTAGCATGTTGTAATCTGTATTAATATATAAATCGTGATCTACTTCTTTTGTTTGCCTTAGCAAGCAATATGAAGCCTTTGATAAATTGCAGTGGAAAAAGAGAGCCAAATTTTTTTCATAGGAAAAACGGCGAATGTTGGTAAAGGTCAACTTTCCTGTAGAAGAAGATGGCTGTTGAGAAGTAGATGCCTGTTTCCCAACTTTAGAAGCACAACGCTTACCAGAAACATAAAGCGCGAGCTGTGCAGCGAAAGACTATTTTTCACAGTCTATCTTCAACAACTCGCTGACATTTCTTTTTTTTTCTTTTCTCACTAGAACATTCGAAACATTCTTCTGGGCGTTGACAAGTAGGTTGGATAACTGAAATACTTAAGCCATGTAGAGTATTTATTGATAAAATTTTCCAGTTTTCTGTGACATTTGTTCCATATTTCTTTAAAATTTTGTCGAAAAGGCGGGAATTCTAATTTTCAAAGGCTCAACCGCCACATATTCTTGATTATTGCTATGAGCGGAAGTAAGAATGAATTTCAACAAGTGGTCTTGGCGGTATTTTCGTTGGGAAACTTAACCCACACTTCAAAAAATTTCCACCTCGTGATTTGGAGTGTTGTGTCTGAAAAAACTCAAAACGCAAAAAATCTTTGCAAAATTTAATGACAAGAAGAACAGATGAAACAAATACTAACTGTTGACTTGACTTGGACAAATGCCCACCTAAATTGGTGATTATGCCGTGTGTGAGGCGGTTATCCTAAGTGACGTATAAGGACAAGATTAATGTTTTTACAACATGCCCATTTTTGAATAAGTCTGGTAGGACTACAAAAGTCAGAAAAGTGTTGGAGGCTTGCAAGTTCGTCAATTAATTATACTCTATACTTATTGAAACATTGGCCGCACTTAAATTATAATTACTAAGTTAGAATACAAATAAATACCTCAGAAAATTGACCAATTGGTATTGGGTCTATTGACGTCTGATATCGGTTCCTATTAAAGGACTCAACAGTGTTAGCAGTATCTATAGGAACCTAGCAAATTTTTTTTACGCTAGGCTAAACAGGAATCCACAGTGAGATACGCAATAATTTCTCTTAAATTTTCTATCCATACACAATGTCCCACAAATACTTTTGCACAAGAAAAATTATCCTCACTTACTCATCAAAATCTCTTCACTCGCCTACATCGTTTATTTCCTAAGCTCTCTATCTGGCAAAGCTTGATTTATTTTCTATTGTGTGCTCGTATCGCTTTCTTTGCGATGTTCCTCCAAAGTGTGAACATTCTGTTGGGTTATGTCTTGGACTTGTGCAGAAGCTGGATGGTTGAGTTACGTAGCAATTGAAAGAGTATAATATATGCATTTAATATTAATGATACGTATTTCAAGCGTAATGCAAATGATCCTTTCTTGAAACAAATTATAGCTGCTGATGAAAAATTGATCGTCCAATTTGACATTTATTGACAAAAACCATGGTGAATGCCTGATGAACCAGCACAACCCATATTGAAAGCTCACTAGGAAAAAAACCATGCTGACATTCTATATGGATAAAAAAACGTTTGTGTGTTTTAGTAACAGGAAGTTAGTGCAATAGACCATAAGAATCATTCTTCTTAAAAAATCTTATCTGGAGGAAATTTCGGGCTTATATTACCGCCATTGCAGTGCGTAAAACAATCTATATTTCGTCAATATTTTTTCAATGGCTAAGGAAAGCAGTGTATTAAAGTCAATTGTCAATCATACAAACTTTGAATAAGATCAAGAAGCTCTAAAGCTTCCTCCTATCAATAAAAACTAGATCAGTGCAAAGAGTTTAACATGTTGAATCTATATTTAATTTGCTTTCCGCGTAAGAAATGTTTTAACGTCTTTTCTAATACTCGTATTTTCAAATTTTTGAGTTAATGCAACTGTATTCAGTTAACAGGTTCCCCGTCCTCATAGAACAATGGCTTCGCAACCATGCACATCCTGGGCTTTTATCAATTTGACTTCCATTAGTGTTTCAAGAGGATTTGAATATTCAGGGCGGGCCAGGTTTGGAATTTTAATCGGCTACCATACAGTTAATCGAAACATTGATTTCTTAACAATAACGTGAGAGTTATCTGGGCCCCAGAAAAAAACTATTTTGCTTATTGACTAAACTTCGAGGTGGAAACGAGCTTCATCTGGAAAGATGATTTTTCGCTAAAAATGCTCATCTCCGATCAAGCGTTCTTCGGGCCATTGTGCAAACCGAAAACGCATCGCTTGCACTATTTAAACTTTGCACGTTTTTGTATTGAGATCGTTATGCAAAATGCTTCCGAAAGAAATGGCTGATATTCAATTTATGAGAACGAAGACGCGATACTGTTGATGGTTGTTCACCCACACTGTAAGCAATAGCAGCGATGTTATCGAGCACACTGGATGAGTACATACACGGGTTATTTTATCCTACGAGGATCCAGTTTCACGTTAAAGCTTCACAAATTGATCCACAAACTGCGTTTTTGGCACATACTTTTTATCAAATGTTTTTCATACATTTCGGACCGTTTGATTCAAAGACTCAATATTTGTAATTGCTTCCATCTGCATACAATTTTTGTGCTAGAAATAAAGAAATCTTCCTTTTAATTTTATGTTTTTTATTTACCTTGCGGAATCGATTTTCGACCGTGATTGTTCGGTCTTCATCAAATCGCTGATGAAGGTTCAAAGACTCAGTTGTTGGGAAATAAATTTTTATGAAAAGGAAGGTTCAAAGACTCAGTTATTGGGAAATAAATTTTTTATGTATTGAAAAATTTGTTTGAATCAATATTTCCCAACTTGAAAAGTGCAAATGAAAAGCGACCCATTTCGTTAATGTCAAACATAAAACTAACTTTCTGTCACATCGAAAATGTCATCAAACCTTCCAACCTATAAATCCAATAGAAAACGTTAGATAGCATCATCTGTATTTCGGTACTTATGCACATTCAGAAGCAAAAAAATGTTTCAGAACCGATACACGAGTGTGATATTTCCTACTTTTATCATATTCGTCCTTCGCATCATATTTGGTATGCACCAAGGCCCAGATACAATACTGCGTGACGGCGATGCGAGAGTGCGATGCGATTCTCGCTCGTCATTGTATTGTAAATTGATTCATTCAATTTACAATGCACGCGATGCGAGGAAGAAAAATGTTCATATGACAAATGTCAAATTGGTGACGTTTTAAATTATTTTTAAATTTATTTTATTATTAAAATTATTATTATTATTAAAATTATATTAAAATTATTAATTTTGTATTAAAATTATTTTTGATATATCAAAATTCTTGAATTTGGAATTTTCCTTCGTTTGGCAAATAATAGCCTCAACAAAGATGCACGAAATTTTCATTCGAAATTCATTCCGAACTGCTTGACTTTTCCTGCGAGACTATCGTCGCGCTCTCGCATCGCCATCTCGCAGTATTGTATTTCGGCCTTCATTTATGATTTATTGAGCGAGCATTGTTCAGTTCAATTTACAGCGCCCCTGCTCAATAATAAGGCATGTGTTTACACTCTGTTAAATAAATAAAAACAAAGACAAGCAACGTATGTTTGACACATTATTTACATTTTGCAAGAAACAGAGTTCCATATCTTATGTATTATTTCCGCGAATCATATGGTAATCATAGAAAGGTCCATTTTTTATGGTTTTATGAGGGTGCAGACAATTCAAAGACCACGTATAAGTAAAGAGCACACTAATCATTTTGCGATGTTCTTCCTAAAACAAATTCTTTTATAGATTTTAATTTTTTTGATCATTTTGTGTTTGTTGCCCAGCGGAAACATCAAAATCCATGAAATGTGTAAGCGAAATATTATTGTAAAAGACTGTCAGAAAGGACTGTTGAACAGGATAATCGCGAATAAGTGTGGAGTGAGCTTTTCTTCAGTTCAAAAATCCAGCAAAAGTATCGGGTACACGGTTCCGCGATCGACAAACATGGTCATGGATGAAAACGCTCAACAACATCTAGACAGGCAAAATAATAATAAGACAGAATAATAAGCCAAGGTGTCAACAAGCACTGACAACTATTTTGACGTTCTTTTGGAAAATTTTGAAGCTTCCATGCTGAAAGCTGGGCTCGAGAATGACTTGCACTTTTAACAATATAACTTTTATGATTAGAGTTGCTGAAGATCTAAACATATTGATTGGCTCGTGCCATTTGATTTTTTTCCATAATTTGAGCTTGAGATGACCGCCGTGAAATCTGTACCAAAATTGCTCAATTTCGACCGAATACAGCATTGCATTAATTTAGCATAGGATCCGTCCGGGACGATCAAAATTCGCTCCAGAGGGTTATAACTGACGAATATTGTCTTTATGTTTATGACGTGGAAACCAAACCAGTTCATTTATCTCAATGGAAGCGGCCGCGAAAGCTAAGAGAGAAAGAAGCCCTCGAAGCTCGGTCTTATGTCAAGGTTTTGATCACAGTTTTCAATGATTGCAGAAGCCTGGTGCAACGTGAGCTCTTACCATAAGGCGAGCGGTCAATTAGAAATCTTACCAGTAATATTGTGCAATAATTAGGAAGCAATCCCCCAAAAATGCCCGAATTAGTCGATAAACGAAAAAGTGGCTTTTGCACCAAGATATCGCTCTTGCTCACATTGGCCCATGAAAAGATTACGCCAAAAAAGCCGAAATAACGCCGAAAAGATTATTATGCCACAATTGAAGTTATAAGATGAGATAGAAGGAGGAGCTGAAAAAGAATATAAAAATAATGTTTCTGCTTTGAGGATATGAAAAAACCTTGGCACAAGTGTGTAATATGAGATGGGAGTCACTTTGAAGGGTTAAAATAGATATTGATGAATAAATAAATATACTTATAAATAAAAAAACATAAAATCCGCGATACTTTTTGAATCAACCTTGTAAATGCAAATATTCTGCTGATTTACTTATATATTTTTTGCTTGTATATTATAAAGTATATAGAAAATTTTTTTCACTTTTCCGATACTTCCAAATGGCGGGTTAAGGTAATACCGTAAAAAAAGTAGTACGTTAGTACCGATGGCTACCAACGGACGATGGCGGTGGAATGGCTCATTTAAGATGAAAAAATCAAAATGATTTAATATTGAGTTTGCGTGCAGCTCTTGTCCGAATAAAACTCTTTGAAAATCAAACAGCGCCTGGTACCAATGGAATACCTACAGGTGCTCACAGCTTCTTTCATGCAGCGCTATTTGACAACTTGTAAACACTTAATTTTAAAAACTAATAAGCTAGTCATGACATGTTGTATGTAGCTACTGAAAAGTAAGCTTATTGAATTTCGATAAAAAAAAATGCTTAAAGAAAATGAATCCTGAGACGCGTAAGCCTGAATAAGCCGAGTGTGCAGCAAAACCTCAGGTCTGAGCGTGTTGCACTGTATAACATGACTTTTCCCCCAAACTTTCAGTGAAGAACTCACAACTAGCTGCTGTCAATATTTAGTATGGTATTGTACGTGTAAAGGTCAAGAAGCGGTTCTTCGAAAAATTGGTCGTTTTAGTTTACGACTATTTACTCTTCTTTTTTCTGTAATTGTGGTGGTGGGAACATCCTGAATATTTGCTTCCTTTAATATGCTTCTTATTTTATAATTATTTCTTTTTATATCGCCTGTTCGATTAAAACCGTGACAGCTGACTTTTGAATATGTCTTTACAGTTTGTTTACTTAGTTAATCTTCCGGTTTGTTTCTCTTTGGTGACTTCTCCTTCCCTTCACCGTAATGAAGATGTCTTGTTTTATTTTTGATGGTAATCTGTTCTTCGTAGACGCTTTTGGTTGCGGTGTCTAAAATCAATTCACTCTTCTTTTTTCCGACTATCGTCCCTGAAATGTAATGATAGCATTCTGTCTTTCATAGTCGCAAAAAGGTCACACATATTTGAATATATATATATATATATATATATATATATATATATATACGAATTTATATATTTGATTTACTCGGTACTGCCTGATTTGTGGTGTTTTCGCCACAAAGTCAACCTCCAGGTAACCGTTGATTCATTTTACTAGCATATCTAAGAATTTTTTATCGACGTTAGATACCAAAAATTTCGGCAATATTCGTCAATTTGCCATATTCTTTGCAATCCATCACTTGGATAACATCTCAACATCTCTTGGTAATGGCGACAGAGGATTTCTTTTTGTTCTTTAAAGGTCCTTTCCTGGATCGTTAAGTGATTCTCTGATATATAAAGCATTGCCATCGTTGCTATCACAATTCCTTGCCTATTTCTTTTTCTGATTATTAATTTTATGTTGGACGCTGAAACCTATTACTTGCTCCTCATTTTCTATCTTTATAGTATTGGTCAACCTACCAACTGGTCCTTAACTATATTGGTCAACCGCCGTAATTCACTGCATATTTGGCATTCGAATTCTTTGCGGTTCTAAAAGCCATTTTATCATTTTGATATTATGATGTTCGTTGACGTAATTATCTCATCAATCTCCAATCTTTCTGGTGGATTTTTGATAGATTTTCGATCTAAGATAGCGGGTGAACTTTGACAGCGGATTTCTAGTTCTCAAGCTTTTCCTTTATCTTTTTAGGGACTAACGTTTACTAACCAGATTTTCCAATCTTTTTATTGAATCTGACAAAGGATGTGTTCTAAATTCAAATTATGCCTTATCCTATTTTTTCTGGTCTACTATCACGACTTTGTTTTTCTTTTTAAGCTTTCAGGTACAATCCTCGTATAGATTAAGTGCATTAGGGTTTTCCTTTCACTTGTGTGATTTATTGTATTCTCTTTTGGGGTTCATATTACAATTATTTCTGTTTTACTCAATAATTGGCAACGAGGAAATGAGCAACCTACAACGAAATATATTCCACTACTAAAATGCAGAGCAGAAGTCTAATGAATACAAAAGGAACACAAAGCGCCAAACGCGGGAGAATATTCAGCATACATTCATGAACATATTTTGCATCGAATCTTACGTAGCAATGGATTGGCATGCTTCAAGATAGGCCGCTGAGCTGAATAAAGTATACATCGTGTTGTTTTTTAGTTGTCCTTGCAACGAAATTGATATGTGTGGTACTCAGTTGAATCCTGATTAAAGACCTTACTAGAATAGTTTTGAGATAGATTGCAATGGATTTCGTAGACCAGGGAGATGTCTGCTCCTTCTCAGTTCTCAATCAAATGTAGTGATTACAAGTCAGGCATTCAATTGAAGATTGAAGTAAGTTTTTTGCAGGATATTTACACATTGTGATATGATATGCTCTCACTTATTATAAAATGTCAGTAAAGAATTTTTTGAACAATTATTGGGCTTAGCAGTATTGCTGGGTGCATTCAATGTATTATGATAATCGTTAGAAGCGTATGTGGATTCCGTCAACTCGTGTAATCTCTCACAAACTACGTTTTGTAGTTCAATGCCTTCCATAAATATCTTATTTTGTTCCAAATAGGTTTTGTGACACTAAAGGAGGATTTCACTTGACTCCTTTGTAAAAATATATGTTTATGGGTTGTTTTTAGTCGGAATATTTCAAAATTGAAATTTTTAAACATTTAATTTCAAAGTCTTTAACTTTTAATTTAAACATGTAATCTGACAGACACCTTAACCCCAAAAGATCGAATATGTTTATGTCAGTGAAAATGTGTGGCTCTTTATGTTTGCAAACTATGACTGCTTTCGGCAAAACGGATTTATTTTATTCAAAGTAGTCCCCTTCGTCCTCTCTACACCGCTTTGCACGGTCTACAAGCATGTCAAAAGATTTATTTAAGTCATTCTTTGATATCATGTTTAGAATGGCGGTCGTCTACTTTTGGATGTGTTCAATGTTTGCAAAACGCTTTCCTTTCAAGGCCAAATGTAATTCTTCGAACAGAATAAAGTCACATGGTGCTAAATCAGCCGAAAACGACGAGTGATTGATGGAAAGAATGCCATTTTTTATCAATAAATCAATCACAAGCGTTGAACGATGAGTCAGCGCATTATCATGTAACAAACTCCAACTTCCACATTCACAATATTCTGGCCGAAAATATTCGCGAAAGCAAACGCTTCATAGCACAAAGATAAAACACAGCATTAACCGTTTGGCCTTGTGGAATGAAATCTTTGTGGACAATCTCCTTCGAATCGTAAAAACAAATCAACATTGATTTGACTTTTGAATTCTCTTCACTTTTGATTTTTTGGGTTTGGTGTCATCCGGATGCTGCCACTCGGCATTTTGTCACTTGATTTCGAGATTATAATGATAACACCACGTCTCGTCTTCCGTTACACTGGATTTTCGGTAGTTTGGGTCTCTTTTGTCTTCCTTAATCAAATCTTTGCAATTTGTATGCGAAGCAATTTTGGTCATCGGTCAGCTTGTGAGGAACGAAGTTGGGCTCCATCAACATGCCAAAGTGCTCCGTCAAAATGCGATAAATCGACTCATTAGACATATTAAGCTCCATTTGCATGCAACGCAATGGGGATTTACTTCATTTTTAATAAATTCAACATTCATTTCGTTCATCTCGGATGTCCAGATCCTGGACGTTCGTCGTCATCCAGTGCATCCCGGCCTAAGACGTTTCAACCACTCGAAGATAGAGGTATGGGATAAACACTCACTACCATAAGTATTTCGCATCAATTGATGCATCTGGGTCGAAATTTTAAAATTTTTAATTTTAATTTTTTTAAAACTGAATTTAATATTCGCTCTTTGTTCAAACTAATTTTTCGACCGATGATACAAAAGTACTATCACTTAGAGCGCAATAACTTGGGTTCTATTCATGATGACATTTTGACACAACGTCTATGATGGATGTTAAAATGCCGAAAAGATCTAAAAGATGCCGCAACCAGTATTTTTTATTTTTGACCAGTCCGGGACCTTTTGAGACAGACCTTGTAAGACCGAGATACACTAGTAGACGGTAAACCCGTGTGACATCTGTCAACAATAGCACTGTAGTATTGTCTAAAACGGCGTCAATAGTGCAATTTTTCCACTTTTCTTTTGCACTGTTTACCCTGAAAGTGCGTTTAGTGTACGATAGACATTTAACACAAGATATAGCACAAGTAGGCCACCATTACCATTGAAATTAGGGGCTACCTCTTCTAAGATTACGTACGGGCATGGCTTTTATACAAACGTTTTGGTTGAGACTTGAAGACTTGAGACTTGAATCAAAATCCATAACAACTGAAAAATGCGGAAAATGCATGAAACACGTATACCTCCAATGCAACAAAACTTTGCGTTTTTTTATGTTATTTTGTTTTGTTTTTGTAAAACTTCTTCATTCCCTGTCTGTTTCCCTGCATCGTTCACAAACTTGTTTTGGCAGAGGCCATCTTCAGTTTGTAGTTTCGTCTTGAGGTTGCGAGTCTTAAGTATCCTTATTTGGCTGAGGAAGGAATTGCACATCGAAGATGGCACATTGCTGAAACGCATATATGAACGGTGCAAGGAAACAGACGAGGAACGAGAGGATTTCATTTTGAGAGAAAACAAAATAAAAAATCGATGTAACTTTCGTTTATTTTTTACCCTTTCTTAGACAAAAATTTTTTATAAAAAACGATTAGACAAGAATTTTTTCTAAAACAATTATTAGGCGTTATCACTTGATAATGCTGACTAGTTCAGCTAAACGCGTAGTGTGATAAAAAGCAAATATATTGATCTAAATAACAGCAAACTAATTGTTGTTTATTAAAAATTCTTACAAAAAACATCCATTTCTGTCGGTCATAAACCTTAGTATAGCGAAAAAACTTTTATGTAATCAAAGTTTGTTAGATTTTGATGTCGCTACAAAGAGAAGATTAATTCATTTATATGTTATTCTTTTATTCTAAGTTTTAATTATTTTTTTGTTTTCATTCAGTAGTTGAATTATTAGTTATAATTTTTCGATTAAAAGTTAATTTTTCGGGTGAAGTATGAGTTGATTATTATTTGGAGGTTTGTCAGGCCACGACTTGGTACTATTTAAGGCAAAATGAAACCTCGGCACTAGAAAATAAGACTCTAAGACATTAATGTTCTTCTGGCCTTTTAAGCCCAACGTTTCTTGTTTAAACAAGAAATTTTGTCTGATTTTATGAAAAATGAAAAAAATTTTGCGCTTTTTTTTTACCAGACAACACAAAACATTTTCACAAGTGACAATCATTGAACGCATTGCCATATGATAACTGATAAGAAACAATAACTGTCATTCTTCATAGCAAGACACTGTTCAAAATAACAGTGGCATATAAACGTCGTACCATGCATCCGCGTAACGGTGAGTAAATCCATAATCATCTGCTGAATTATTAAGTTATCGTATTTTGTCTTTTGGTGATTTTTTTACGCCCTGAATGTCGGACTGCTAGTTGCAACCAGACAACCGATTGAACATCGCCCCTGTCACACCGAAAACCTAACCTGGAACTGTTCGTCTCATTACTTTGGACTAAGCCTCTTTATTTACCAACTAGTGGCGCCTTCTGGTCAAGCAAAATCCCTCTTTCAGCATGAATGGATGGGAAGGAAAAGGATTGCCGCCAGAGAGATCCCCTTCTTTTTGCGGTGCCAAGCGATTCATGGTATCATTCTTCCTAAGAAGAAACGTCCGTACGTAATGCGACACGCAGTTCCAATTGTCTTTCGACTTCATCATCTTCCCCGTTAAGTTCTCTCGAGAGAGCATGCCTATTTTCTCCGAAAGAGGCGAACGGAGTCTGGTCTATCTTCCGCATGGTGAGAACGTGTGGCAGGCGTCATCTGTCATCCCTGTGCAGAGTAAGCAAGCTGGAGAAGGTGAAGTTCCCATCGTTTTTAGGTAACACTCAAAATATCCGTGCCCATTGAGTGATTGCGTCGGATAATAATCATTATTACCATGCATTCTGCAGAACCACGGCCCCAATTCACTGATGAGCTGTGCAATCCACCTGCCTCGCATGTCGTTTACCATGATTGATGCCACAAAGCTAGGGTCTTTCTCTTTTCCTCTCTGCTGATGACTTATCTCGCCGACTCGAGATAACCAGCACTGCTAGTTCACAGACTGCTAGTGTGCGAGACGCCTTCGGTACGACTCCTTGCTAAGAGCGTCAGCCCAGATTTGGGAGCCGTATAAGAGCACTGAATCCATTGCACTCATGAGTAACTGCCTCTTACTCGAGGTTGGTCCCCACGTGTTGACCATAAGGTGACTGAGAGCCAACACTCCCGCAGCAGCCTTATATCTGACTCAAACGGGAATAACACGACGGATGCGCTTCTACGTCACTATGACAACCACCCCTGATGTCGCATCCATACTTCGCTGGCCTTCCAATGTATCATAGACGAAATTCCGGTCTTCGAGATAATCTTTCAATATCTGCGCAAGAAACTTCAGCACCCTGACATATTCCAGAGCGCCAAGAATATCTGCCTATAGCAGAATTGAAGGCAGACCTCACGATCGTGGATCGACAAGCCCTTAACGCGTACTGGTGAGGAGATAGATCCCCAGCAGCTCGGATAGTCTCCCCAAGTAACTGTTTGATGAGCCTCTCGAGCACTTTCCCAGCGGCGTTCAACATACATAGGGGCCGATATGAAGATGGTTGCTCCGGGCTCCGCACTGCTACAGGCAGGCGTTTAATGGTTTTAATGCGCAATGCGCGTTTAATGCGCAACATATCAGGGAAAAGTTGATGTGTAACTAGCACCACTTCCGCTGGGATACCGTTTAGCCCCGCGGCCTTTTTTGTTTTTAATAATTTCACCACCACGTCCAGCTCGTCCAGCTCACTTAGACAATTCGCATTTGAAATCAACCACTTCGTTGTGTGTACCACCAACGAGAAGGCAAGCCAGCAGTACTTTCTGTGCGCGGTTCCGTATTCGTCACCATGGCTGAAGTGAAAGTTGGAAATCATTATCCATCCGATAGATCACTATCATAAATAGGCAAAACAACGCTAACATTCCCTAGTCGCCGGATGTACTGTCGGACAGGCGCAACTCAAACTGGGTGCGGTAATACGCCGAGTGAGTGAGTAGATGACAGACCGTAGGCTTAGCCTAGCGCTGGAAAAGACCGAGGTCGTCGTCCTGACCAAGAAGCGGATCCCTCGTGCTGTTCCCGTCCAGGTGGGAGAAATGATCATCAAGTCGAAAGAATCAATCAGATACCTTGGCTTGATGGTTGCTTCGAAGATGAGTTTTTTTGAGCAGGTTAGAGCGTCAGCGGGTAAGGCTTCTGTGCGAGTATCGGCTCTCAGTCGCCTTATGACCAACACGCGGGGACCAACCTCGAGCAAAAGACGTCTACTGATGAGTGCAATGGAGTCAGTGCTCTTGTATGGCTCTGAAGTTTGGGCTGACGCTCTTAGTAAAGAGACGCACCGAAGGCGTCTGGGACAGGTGCAGAGGCAAGAAACTTTGCGGATAGCCGCTGCATATTGCACTGTCTCTGAACCTCCAGTGCTGGTAATCTCGAGGGTGGTTCCTATTAAGTTACTTGCAGACGAACGAAAACGTGTATACTTACGTAGGGCGGAGTCGGCGAGGGAAGTCATCAACAGAGAGGAACGTAAAAGGACCCTAACGATGTAGCAGAAAATATGGGAAAACGAAATGCGAGGCATGTGGACTGCACGGCTGATTAGTGACTTGGGGCCGTGGTTCTACAGTATGCATGGTGAGTCTGACTATTCAGGCTATTCAGTCTGACTACTCAGTGGTCACGGGTATTTTCAGTCTTACCTGTATAAGATGGGCAAGTCACCATCCCCAACTTGCGTGTTCTGTCCGGGGATGACGGATGACGCCTGCCACACGTTCTTTACGTGTGCCAGATGCACAAGACTTTGTTCGCATCTCTCGGAGAAAATAGGCGTGCTCTCCCCAGAAAATATAACGGGAAAAATGATGCAATGTCTCTTTGATGCATTAGCATAATTACCTTCTTACTTTTTTGATTCATAATTTTAAAGGATATAAAAGGTAGACTTAAGTCCAAAATTGTTAATGCACTTGATAATGCTGACTAGTGCAGCGAAACGCGTAGTGTGATGAAAAAAATGTATTGATCTAAATAACAGCAAACTAATTGTATTTTATTAAAAAATTCTTGTTAATTTCAGTAAGTTTAGTAATTTCCGAGTAGAAAAATAGAAAGGTTTGTTAAACTTCATTTTCAGGAATCTGTATTGGGTGGCTTGATTCAAAGTTTGAGCTCCCTAAAAAATGATTAGTTGTAGCACCATTTTGACGATGAATGTCTTGTTTTTTAAGTTGACGCTGGATTTTCGATTTCGTAGTGGATATAATGCAATGACAAAATGTAATGTCTAATTACGTATGTATTCGATGTGGTTTCGAAACGTTAATTTTGGATCTAGCACTAAACTGAGACAGGAAATTTCGTTGTTCCAAGGTATGTATGGCCCAGAAAATTTAGGCACCTGCCAGGAAGCACAGTGGGTTTTCACTTCTAACTGAAGTAAATTGCTCTTATTTTGCCCACATTGATTTTAACTTTCCATCTGTAAAAAAATTGACATGAGCTCTCGAGTCTTTATTCTAAACTATGTATTATAGTCTTCGGTTCTGTTCCGTTCTCATAAAGGCAAGTATAATCAGCAAAGGTTGCTATTTGAAAATGAATGTTTGTTAAATGAAGTATAAATGTTGTAGAGAGTGGCGCTGTAGCAAGAGCCTTGTGGGACGCCTGCTGGAATGTACCTTATTGAGGTGAGCCTGTCTCGTATTTTAACTAAGTTTCTCCTTTCGTGTAAGAAGGAAGCTATGAGGCTTGCCAAGTATTGCTGAAAGTTAAATTGTTTGAGTTTATAGAGAAGCCCTTCATGCTAAACATGAAGATTTTTCAATATCTAACACCACCATGCCCAATGATTTCTTTTCCTTTAAGGCTGGCTTAATTTCTTTGGTTACTAGAAATAATTGATGCCCTGTGGTATATCCTCGCCTGAAGCCAAATGGAAAGTTTTGAAAGATCTTTGATCCTCGACGTTTTTGATGAATTTTTCGAATAGTTTTCCTAAAGCTGGCGATAAGCTTATTGGTCAGTAGCTCGCAGGTACATGTGGGTCTTTATCTAGTTTCAATATTGGTATCATAGTAGAATGTTTCCAAGATAAAGGGAAGAAGCTTAATCATAGTCATGCGTTAAATACATGGCAAATGAGAAATATTGCATTCTTATGTAGATTTTTTAATACGATGTTAGGTATACCATCGATATCTGATGCTTTATTGCTACTCAAATTTTTCAGAGCAGTAGTAATGGGGTCTTATTGAAGAGCTCATCTCCCATTCAAATGATTTTTTGACCATCATATCAATGATGGAATTGTGACTGGATTGTGCTAAGGAATGAAAGGTGAGAAACTTATTGGCAAGGATTTCAGCTTTTTCCTTATTAGAATGTGCCTATTATCCTTTATCAACTATTAGTGGATTGGGCACACTGTGTTGTTTTCTCTTGAATATTTTATTTATTTGCCATACTTTCTGCGAGTGGAAGTCTGAATGTTCCAACATGTTGTTCCATCGGGTTTTAAATAGAAGAAAATCCAAGAAAAGTGAGGAGGTTATTTAACATTAATACTTGAAAAAAGTCAGTCGTTTTCAAAAGCAGTGATTAAATGGTTAGATAAAGGGAGGAACAGAACTGCTTTGCCACAAATTAGATTTCCCCATTTGCCAAGTTTTGTAGGTGTAAAATTTGACTTATAATTTCAACTTCAACATTTTTACTTAAACGAGATTGACAACTTGCACCATTAATCTCGATTTCACATTTCTATCGTTCCATTATTCATTGTTTATCGTTTATTGAATCTGCGTCCCAGATACAATTCAAAACTCCTTTATTCAAATTTGATTAGATTAATTTAGAAACACAAAGTCTAGTGTAAAATAAAACAAGTGTAGTAAATAAAAATAGTGTAGTGTAGTAGTGCAGGCTCTCTGAAGTTGTCAGAAGAGAAAAAAGACTTAATTTTTTAAATTTATTTTCAATTAAAAAAATAATTAATTATTAAAGTAAAATAATGTAAGAAATAATTAAAGAAAATAATTAAGAATATAATTAGAGTCAACTTGTCACTGTTTCTTGCTTAAATAATTACAGATCTGTGTGGTCATAAGCGAACTTCGTTGCTATTCGTTTCAACTAATCCGCTTCGACTTTTCACTTACGAAATTCTGTAAAAATTCAAAAGAAAAAATATTGTCACCACTTGTCACACTCACACTATCCTGAAAGTTTTAAATATGTATCTATTTTTTAACGCCTGGTACTTTGTTTTTGGACAGCGGTCAACTTCTATGAACAAAACAATGAAACCTTCAAGTATTCCAAACAATAATCACGAATATGCAGAACTTTCCTTTAAACATTGATTCGTCATAGGGATTCCCAACATATGTGCTAATATTATGCTCAAGTTTTCATGAGTGAATGGTAAATAATTGATGATACACGCGACTACCTTATGTTTCCCCAACTAAGCACATTTCTGGTACCTCACAAAAAGGATCAAATAAAAAACGTTTGGACTTTCACTGAACTTAACGTCGACAACCAGTTACACATATATCCTTTTTCGTATGCATCAAATAAAAGGAATAGTTCTTAAAGTCAAAATATCACTTTATTTTTGCACAATTATGTCTAATAGAAGGGGTTTGCAGGTTGGTATTCGAATGCAAAGTCACCACTTCCAGCTGTGTCCCATTCGTAAGTCGCGTCGAAACCAACTAACTTGGAAAAATTCGCGAAACAGCTTTACTGCCTATATGTGGAACCTACTCCAGCAACATGTTAGTTGTTTGGCCCCAAGGGTTGCTTGGCTCTTTTCATAGTTGATTGTATGTAATCGTCAGTGGCACCGATAGCAAACGTTTGAAGATAGCGAGAACTTGGAAAGGACATTCAATCTTTTTTTCTTGGTGTCATATTTAGAAGTTGCAGCGGAACAACATGGAAAGGGACAAGAGATAGAAATAATTTTATGGTAGTATTGATGAATGCATGGTTAATCCTTTTACAAAGTGTTGAGTGTGCAATATTCGAAAAGGTAGGCCGTATTCGGTTAACCTAATGTATGTAACTTGATGATGCCCAATGAAACAGTTACTCCAGCCTCAGAGCACAGAAGTCCGTGTCCATTTGTACTTTGTTTGCAAACTCAGTTGTTAGATGTGTTCATCAAGCTTCCTTTTATCAATATTGTCAACGTTAAGGACTAGGACATAGATTCATGCAGGTGGTCAGCTATTAGCCAAGCGGCTTGGCAGAATCGACCAAACGCCTCGCAAAGGTGTTCTCCCGTTGTCGATGTTGTGTTTATGTCATTGTCAAGACGTGTAACTTCTGTTACTACGTGGCTCAAACATGAACACAATACAGCAACAATAGGAAATAAATATAACCTACATTTAAAACCATTGGACACTACGTCTTGCGAAAAGTATCTGCAAGTGTGTAGGTTTCCTTTCACGGCCATGCACTTCAGTCCCTGAAGACAATTCTTGGTCGGAGACTAGGCCAGCCTCTGTGAATCCCTCTTTAGAAAATTGGTTAACTAAAGGATTAATAAAGTTGTTCGTTTGAACAGAGTGATCAAATCGTTCATTTTCCGAAGTGCTTCATACAAAATTTGCTAAAAGTGTAAGAACGTTCCAGGCCATAAGTAATCTTATCACGGTTAATAGGTCTTTCCGGAGGCCAGACTGTTCTATTTTAATAATGCCTGTTAGCACAGATAAATCAATATTCTGTGGAAGTACATTTCACGTAAATATTAGGGTATAAGTATCAATCAGCAATGTTGAATTTTCATGTCTCAATTTTCTATTAAATTGTCTGATTTCGAAATGTTTTTTATACTCAGCACTGCTTCGAAGTTCAAACTACTTAGGATCTGCCCTGATCTTGAATAGGGATCCTACCTCCTGTCTAGTCTACATAAGAAACGCTTGCTTTTGATCAGGCACAAGCATTGAAATTATACTCTCAACTACACCCAATGCATCCTAGATGTTGCGGAGAACCTCCCAATTTTTGTGCTGCTTTTAGTCTAATGCTAGAGCATCGTCTAATAATGTTTAAATTCCAATATCTTTATCTGTTTCCTTTCGTGAAAACTTCTGAATCCTATAAATAATTTATAATGGAAAATTTTTTCACGGTTTATACCGTCCAATGAGGCTTCCTTTGTAGTGAATCAAAATGAATAAACAATTATTGAGCTGCTACTTTTAGATAGGACTCCGTAAATTTCTTGCCAATAGAATACGTAATCAGTACTTCATATTAGGAAGCTGTTCCCACAATGGGAATGCTGACCGACATCAGTATTTCTAGAAGCCGGTAATTCTTGGGAATTGCCTTCCCTACTTACGCGAACGAACAGAGTACTACATGGAATATGATCCTGAACCAAATATGGACTACGATTCGGCTGATTAATGGATATTTACGTTTTGGGCTGGCGGAGAAAAGGAATAATGAAGACGGAGCTGAAACTTTGGGAAACGGAAGAACGTAAACTAGAAAATCCGGTACCACTAGAGACTCTTACTGCATTAGGGCGCAGCAGGAAAACCATGCGCACACCAGAGCGACAAACGAAAGAAGAGCAGAGACTTTTGCAACCTGGGAGAGATGGACACATGATAGAGAAAGACGAAACGGTTAAGAAACCTATGATTTTTGCCACCACCACTGAAGTGACTGAAGCACGGGACACACATAAAGAAATCCCTGCACGGAAAACACCAAACACTTCGAATACCCTTAATCGTACAGAGGAAGACCGGCTCTACTGTAAAGCGGAAAAGGTTATGAAATGCATCGTAGCCACATGCGATGCACAAACGAAGCTTAACAAGGAGTTCAACCGGGAGTCCAGTAACTAGACGACCTCTTAACTCGAATTGGTCACTATATACACAGGCGTCTGAAGGCATAGGAGAGAAAAAGGCTAATGACATGACGGACATGGTATCCAGAAGAATTCAGTAAGGCTAACATCTGGGGTCGGGACAGTGGACCCTTCCAAGTGCAGGGTGCGAGGAGCTGGTTTCGCTTGAGTTCGCTGATCTAGAACTACACTCTTTAGGGCATACTCTACACCAAACGAATCGTGGTCATCGTTTCAACTTATGCTCAATGCTTTGGAGATACGTGCTATTTTGAGTACAGAGGGCCATGTACTCGTCGGAGGTGACTTTTACCCTAGAGAAATCGAATGGGGCTTAGCTCAGTCAGATTCTCGAAACAAACAAATCCAGGATATGGCAGCTAGGACTAGGGTCGTCGTAATGAACACAGGCGACACCCCTACTTTCCGTCGATGGGGCTGCGTTGAAACCATACCTGATTTGACATTCTCTTTAGAGTACCTAGTACAATTAATCAAAAGTTGGAGAGTGCTGGAGGATTACACGGCCAGCGATCGCCAGTACATAGCACTGGAGATCCATGACGATGCATTCCGGAGACCATGCAATCAGTCTTCTGCGCTCCGCTGGAATACTGAGGAAGCAGATATTGAGAGGTTTGTTGAAGTGTGAATGACACAGTCACCGCTGACGGAACTACGAAGGAGAGCGCACGACCTATGGCAAAAGATGGGGTGAAGTCTACTATGAGAATTCCCTGAACCTCCTGTCAAAATAGTCACCTGAAATTACTGAAAACAAAGAGAACACAAACTACGACGAATAGCACAGCGAGGTTTGACCTGGAAAAAGCAGAGTCAGCTAGAAAATGTCTCAGCAGATTCATCAACAGCAGCGAGGTCAGCAAGTGGTAAAACCTAGTGGGCGACCGTGAAAGGTGATTGATGGAGCCTCGGCTACAAAAAATTGATGCAAAAGCTTGTTGCTCAAAGGCCGCCTCACTGATATGAGTCAATCAAGATGGAAAAAATTGTGTTGGCTCCATCTACCTTTTCACCCGGCCATCGTTTAGGCTGTTCACGGTGAAATACCAATAGTAACTCCACTTTTCACGAAGATGGAATAGAATAAAGCAATCTTGTCTATGAAGCCAAGAAAAGGTTCAGGAACAGATGCAATACCAGTAGACGTGCTTCACATGGTCTTTGCCGTGATCTGCTCCTCATAGTGAAGGGGTGATCCCAGAGTGCTGGAAGGTGGCGAGGTTTGTGCTGATTAGTAAGGGGAGAGGGAATCCAGTTGCATACTGTCCACTGTATATGCAAGACACGGCCGGAAAAGTAATCGAAAAATTTATCAGGGAATGACGGCAATATGACTACAAGGCAGGTTGCATTACCATCGATGCAATAGGGGAAGTGGTCTCACATGGACACAGTAGTTCTATACAACGGGTCGTTCTGCTGGTTATCCTGGATGTCTGAAAAACCTTTTATTGCGCTTGTGGATGGCCATTCTTAAAGCTTATCTTATTGAGAAACTATCTGCAGGACCGTAGCCTACTCTGCGACTCGAGATATGTAGCCTGTACTTCAGGAGTCACTTCAGGCTAGGATCTCAGGTTGACAGGGGAGGTGTTTCGTGAGTAGCCCAGAAGCATTACGCGTCATGTAATCTCACACGCATAGCGTAAACAGCCTTCATCTCCCTACCACATAAAATAATGGAAACAATAAAATAAATGGACTTACTATACAAAAAATGGTAAATATAGTGTCTTAAAAATAGGACAGGAGGCAGAAAGGGATTAATACATATCGTGCGTACAGAGCCTACTAGGCATGTCTAAGCAAACTCAGAGAATTTGCGGAATTTGCGGAAAAGAAAAGGAAAGATTATCAATCCCCATAAAAAATAATTGGTCCTGTTTATGAGCAAGAGCAAGTCACCGGGCAATTTGTTTTATAAGGGTTGTTGGGAAGATGCAGACCTCAACAAGCCAACTAAATAATTAAAGCATAATCTTGAATAGTTACCTGCCATGGAAGTCGAATAGCAAGGAAAGATACATTTGTCTGCTTTAGTTTCTTGCGAGTATTTTACAGACTTTGGTGCGTAAGGTCTGTGTCTGATTCCAAATTAATAAGCTCTATAGGATTATAGATATGGAACTCTAACAAGAAATTTTTTTGTCAAGATCACTTTGTGCACTTATAATTTGGAAGCATGCTAGAACTTTAAAGAACTTCAAGAGCGTTAATTTTTTTTCAAAACTATTGGTACAAGCTGAGGGAAAATGAGGGAGCCTTTCCTATGCAGTTGCTAAAATTTCAGCTTTACTTGCAGCTAGAAAGAACTCTTGACTGAACTGCATTAGACCTCTTAATTTGGTACTCAACTCGTAATGAAAATTGGTACAATAGCCTGACCATTGCATTAGTACATCTTTTTCGAACAATTTCTTGATGTAAAGATATACGACCGAAATGAGTGGAGTTTTATTTGCATTGGTTTATTTCCTCTCATTTTCACATAAAACAAAAATACACTTAAGAAAGATTTAGCATTGAATGGCAGTAAAAATATTTTTGTTCTGTTTCTATATCTAATAGAAATAGCCCGAGAATATTAACGAATTATGCATTCATAATGAACACGTATGCTGTTACGTTCAGAACTATTTTAATATACAGAAATTTGTATTGTGTCCATAGATCTACAGATTTAATCCCAAATGTAGCAGTTACTTACACACGTCTACTAAATGGCTCGAACATTCACTGCAACTCCGCAAAAATAGCGGAACTTTAAGCTTGGCAGATTTCACCATGGTGTAGGTTTGAGCCCGGACTGAGCTGCTCAGCTCAGTCACATCCCCATGCAAGGAGAGGTGGAAATTATAGCTAGTAATGAAACCTTATTCGAATTGTAACCATGCAGTTGAAATAAAATGTTCGCGCAATTGTTGTCATATTGTACGGTTCGAGACAATAAAAAATGTAGAAAGTCTTCTGTATAGGATTTTTCAAATCTCAGACACTCTTCGCTACGTGAACTATTTCGCTCGAACACGCAATAATAGCTGACTTTCAATTCAAGTTCAATACAGAAAGTGGCCGAGGATTATGGAAAATGTAAATATTTTTGATTCTATGTGAAATAGTAAGAAATGATATTGATAAATCATTTCCTATTATTGCAAGGCATATATATGACATCCAACATAACATATAAAAAATCAAAGAACCGTTGTTGAGTGGAATGAAGAAATTTTTATTTAATGAAATTGAGCAGTTTCCCTTAAATTTCGTTATTTATTTATTATTCATTCAAATCCAAATCTTGGAAAAATCAGTTTCAAATTAAAAGGATGCAAACACCTACGAGCATAAATAGGACGATACGCGATTTCAATAACAAATAAATAGTGGAATTTTTACGAAAGTGTTCGGTTTTATTGAATAAACATTTCTTCTTTCCACTCAAATACAGTTTTGTTTTATGAATTAAATATGGCGACCGAGATTTTTTCAATTATATATGGCGACCAAGTCCCCATCAGAACCATACAAATTCATCAGATTGAGGAAAGCAAACGTGTCACTAAGAAGGGTTATGGCGTTTCGTAGCAGGTGCAAACCACTTAACAACACATCCAGGAGTCATCATATCATCATAAAAATATTGTGTAAAATTTAACAGAAAAAAATCTGGAGGATGAAATCACGAGGACACTTCGCGCAAAATTATACCGGAAAGCATTGAAAGCATACAAAATTCATCTTAAACTAGCGCGGGAATTCCCTGTAGAGTTCTCCTTGTTGCGAAGAAATATGAAAGCAGCCGAGGAATTTGACAGCGAAAGGAACAGAAAAATCCACCGAAAAGAAATTCAGAAACCTACAAAAGGAGCAGAAGCGAGGAAGGATCTCCGTTCTCGTTCAACAAATCGATAACTTCATAACAAGCTATTCATCATATACGTTCAAGGAGCATCAAATGAGTCTGCTCAATAGAAAAAATTCAGAGAAAAGGAACCAACCTATCTCCTTGCTTTAGCCCGGTGTTTGTATCATAAGCGTCGTTGACTTGGTTAATGATGTGGACATAGGATGTTGTCATCGTCATTGTCATTTTGGTAAGAAGGACTTATTTGGCTGGGATACCAAAACGAAGCATTATTTGATACAGTATGTTATGATCAATACTGTCATATGCTTCCTTAAAGTCAATGAAATTATGCCAAAAGTCTACATTTAACTCCCAGTTTACCTACCAGCTCTGACGCCACATTTGTTTTTTTTTGTTTGTTTGGGAGGTGAAGGCTATTTACACCCTGAGTGTCGGACTCCTCCGCTACCGGACTACCGACTAAACACATCCTCTGTCACACCGAGAACCTAGCCTGGAACTGTTTGTCACATTAGTTCGGACTAGGCCTCATTAATCATCGCTTAGCGATGTCTTCAGGCTAAGGGAAATCTCTCTTTCTCCACGGATGGATAGGAAAGAATTGCGATTAGTTACTATAATATTGCGTTAAAGAGGTGTCCTCTCCCTCGCCAAGCGATCCATCATGCCCTTCTTTATAATAAGTACTGTCCGTACGTAATGCGAAACACAGTTCCAATTGTCCTTTGATAACATCAGTTTTCCCGTTACATTTTCTGGGGAAGTTACGTCAATTTTCTCCGAGAGATGCGAACGGAGTCTTGTGAATCTATTACACGTAAAGAACGTATGGCAGGCGTCATCCCCGGGCAGAACATGCAAGTTGGGGATGGTGTCTTTCCCATCTTATACAGGTACGACTGAAAATACCCATGACCACTGAGTAGTTGCGACACATAATAATCAGTCTCACCATGCATTCTGTAGAACCACGGCCCCAAGTCACTTATCAGCCGTGCGGTCCACCTGCCTCGCGTTTTGTTTTCCCATGTTTGCTGCCACAAGGCCAAGAGGTTGGCCCCTGCGTGTTGGCCATAATGCGGTTTAGCGCCGATACCCACACGGAAGCCTTATCCGCTGATGCTCAAACCTGCTCGAAAAAACTCATCTTCGAGTCAATCATCAAGCCAAGGTATCTGATTGATTCTTTCGACTCGATGATCATTTCCCCCACCCAAACCGGGATAACACGAGGGATCCGCTTCTTGGTGAGGACGACAACCTCGGTCTTTTCCAGCGCTAGGCTAAGCCCACGGTCTGTCATCCACTCGCTCACTCGGCGTATTACCGCACCCAGTTTGAGTTGCGTCTGTCCGACAGTACGTCCGGTGACTAGTACTGCTACGTCATCTGCGTAGCCAACCAGGCGCGACTCCCCCGGTAACTGCAGCCTCAAAAGCTCATCGTACGAGACATTCCAGAGGTCCGGGCCCAGAACGGAACCTTGCGCCACCTCTGATGTCAAATCAATTCTTCGACGGCCTCCCAATGTGTCATAGATGAGTTTCCGGTTTATGAGGTAGATCTTCAATATCCGCATCAGATACCTCGGCACCCTGAAATATTCCAGAGCACCAAGAATATTTGTCCATCTAGCAGAGTTGAAGGCACCTTGATGCTCCCAATAATAATGTGGGCGTATTGATCTGATTTAGTTTTTAAGATAGATAGATATCATAGTAGATAGTAGTTTTCGCACTGAAGCTTGTCACCTTTTTCAGTAGACAGGGAGTATAATTAATTGGCTCCATTCGTTCGGCATATGCTCTTGTTGCAAGATGATTTATAAGATGGCTTTCGGAACACTGCTGCTGCCATATTTAGTTAGCTTCACTGGAATCTCGTCGATGCTTCACTGGATCATCAATTTTATTTTTATGGTTTGTTGAGCAGTTTGCTCTTGTCAGTCTCAGCTAAGAGTTCTAAGTGACATTTTTGGTAATCCGTTTTCGGACTCATACTCTCGTTTTAAATTACTAATTTGCATCGCGAAATTTGCGATTATTTTCCCGATCACGCATTACCTTGTGCGGCATTTTCACAATAGGTTATTTACGCGATCGAAAGTAATCATATGTGCGTTCTTTTTATTAGTTTTATACGCAACCAAGATTTATCCTTTTCGGCTTCTTGATATGTTTTCCGACCACGCGAGTTATATGTCAATTGTGTGGCATGTTTAAAAAAAACAATTTAGTTTAAGGTTTCGAAAGAGTGATACTTTACCACTCTTTGAATTCCGAACCGTTATGAACATTTCGCTATTCACGGATTCTCGACCAACTGTCGGAACGACAGGTAAACTACAAGCAATATACTTTTTAAATGCCGAAGCTTTGTCCCCCCCTTTTTAAAATATTTTACAGCGAATTGGTAAGTAAAGTGTTTTTTTATCTTGTTGCATTAACATTTTAGATGCTGGATTTAGATTGATTGGATTAGGATTGGATAGATTTAGATAGTAATAAAAACAGGAAAAGGAAAACTGACGAGCCATAAAAATCTGCAGTTTATTAATAGAATTGGGAGACAATAAAGTTCGGATAATTGCAATATGCTTAAACGCAAAACTCGCTGAAATTTACAGAAAATTCAAGCACAGCATATTTACTAGTTCATAAAAATGATTTACAATATTCTACTTGTTTGTAGTTTATTCTACTGGTTTGTGAAAAGTACCTTGTCTAGAGCTGTGCAAATAAGAGCAAAGAAGAACTGGTAGATGGTTGATGGTTTTGAGATACACCAGCCTCCGGCTCGTTCTCTGCTGATCTCTTCAGAAGAATTTTGTTATGCTTGTGCTCCAATTGGTTCTTAAAATTGGTGGTATTCCCACACATTTTCATTTTTACTCCATAATGTCGACACAACGTACTCATTCTCCACTGTTTCGAAATTTTGGCAAACTTTTTGGAGGCATCTTGGTCGAAGTAATACGTTGTAATCACAAGAAAACTGCTGACACACAAACGAAAAAGACTACTGATTTTCGTTGAAAACAGTGTTTCATATATAGACCAACGAAAATCTGTAAAAATGACCTTATTGGGCTATTGTGTAGGTTTTTACTAATTTTTGCAGATAAAGTTGCGGAATTACTTGTATAACAATAATTCAGCTATCCTCCCTCTCAAGAAAGTGGGGAACACTTATAAACAAATTGAAATGTAAAATGATTAAAAAAGTCGTTTTTTTGCTACTTTTCTTTGTTGTAACATTAAAACGATTGATTTTGGAGCAAAATCGTTAGGAAATAGGAATTGCGTATTTAAATTCACTACAAAATACGATTGGAATTTTATTTTTCAAATCGTTACCCTTTCTGCAAATAGCAGTAAATATAAAATAAAGAGGAAGGATAACTGAATTATTGTTATACAAGTTATTGCGCTACATGATCTGCAAACATTGGTAAGTTCCTCCCCAACAGCAAAATCAAAACAGATTTTCCCTGTACTCATAGTACAAGCGTATTCAAAAAGTTTCCAGATAAATTTTTTGATGGACTTTGAATAAGCATACATGGCACGAGAGCTCAAAATGAAGTGAGTGTACTTTGCTATGATAAGTTTAATGAAACACACATATTTCTTCACATTACTCCGTTCTACCTATCTTGACATAACCGAAAACAAAAAGAATTTTTCGCATCAGAAATTCCCAGTACTATTTACATCTGCATAATAAATGAAATTGTTAAACATTGCAAGTTATTGGGTTTGTACGGCACTCGGTTATCACGGAGCATACAACTATTTCGTGGACCCCGGAAAAAATTTCCTTTATGATGGAAAACATTGAAGGATAATACAATTTTCGGTTTCACTTCATTGTTCAGGTAATGAACTACGTATCTTGTTTATGACACCCAATCATCTACTTCAAATAAACGATAATTTCCAGATGCAGTTTCAGGATACCCGGGTTAAGGCCGAAATACCATACTGCGAGACGACGATACGTGAGCGTGACGAGATTATCGCTCGTTGTCACGCGTTCAATTTACAATCCACGCGATGCGAGGAACAATAATGTTCATATGACAAATGTCAAATAGGTGACGTTTTGAATGAAATTTGATTAAAATTGTTTTTGATTTTTTAAAAGTTTTGAATTTGGATTTTTCCTTCGTCTAGCAAATAATAGCCCCTACAAGGATTCACGAAATTTTCATTGAACATTTTTTCAGAATAACCCTAGTACATAAAAACTAATTAACGCATTTGAATTTCAAATTTTATTCAAGCGCCATATTGCATCTGACAAACGTCACGCACCTCGTTGCGAGAAACTTTCGTTTTTCCGAATATTTCCCGCCTCGCATCGACGCATCGTACGATGTCGCATATAAATGCATGTTACGAAAAGTGCTTGACATTTGCTGCGAAACTCTCGTCGCGCTCTCGCATCGTCGGCTCGCATTATTGTATTTCGGCCTTCATGCAGAAAATAAAGTAAGCTTTGCAAGGAAACGAGCTTAAAATTTAAACGTTTTAGGTGAATGGAGTTTCATAATGGTTTGGCTTCGCAGCTTAAATTTGTGTGAGAATATTGTTTCTGTTGTAATAGTTCATTTGACTCATGGTGTTTGAATGCAAAATTTAAGAGAATCTTCATGCGTATCTTTCCACGCCTTTGATTTTATGAACAATCTTCAACAAGTTTTTCTTAAAAGTTCCAATGCATCTGGTGAATATGAATTCAAAAAATTTTCTCAGGAAAATGCTGTGTTCCGTTGCAGTTGGATTCGTGCACGTTTGAATTGAACTCAAGACTTTCCATCCTGTTTATAAATCGATAGCAGTTGGAGACCATATGGTTGCCTTCCTGTACTCTATAAACTTCATTTGAGAATTTGTATTTTCGTTAAAGATGTAGGAAGAATTCCACACTGCTATATCAAGTAGATGAAAGATTGCCTCTTATACCATCTAATTGTTTTTTGTGGACAGGAATGATAGAACATCATCTGACCTGCTCTGTCTGACTTTGGGACAGATAGTGATGATAGTGACGTTATAATAGTGGAAAGAAGAATTCAAATTATTGAATTTTGGATTCAGAGGAAGAATATGCACCACTGGCAGACACCAATGCATGGAGTGATATAACGGGAAGTGATATTCTCTTGCCAAGAATAAACTTTTCAAAGGGAAATAAAGTTCCAGGGCCACACATATTCAATATTGAAGAACTTGCACAATTTTTCAAGCTGTATTTCATAGAGGAGTTGGTGGAAGAAATTGTATCAGAGACGAGAATATACGCCACCAACAAATTAAGAACAAAAACTCGGAGTCAAAATTCAATATGGCATTCATGGCACGACACTAACAAGGAGGAATTTTGGGCCTTTATCAGAGTAATCTTGAATATCTTCTCAAAATCGCAACATTACTGGTCAACTAGTGACAATACAAATATCTTTCTTTTCAAATGTGTTCACTAGAAAAAGATTCTATCAATTGTTTTGGATGCTGCATTTGAAAACCGTAGATCAGCAAAGGAGAGATATAAGAACAAGGATTCAACGGGTCAGTAATTTTTTGGAATACCTAAATGCACAATTCGCAGAAGAATTTGTACCAGGGTAAAAAATATACATATGTCGATGAATCTATTGTCAAATTCAAAGGCAAAATTAGTTTCAATTTCACAATAAGCCAACTAAACGGGAAAAATGGGAAATCCAGAAACTGGACATGTTTATAACATTCTCCCATATTATGACAGTATTACATCAAATGATCTAATAAAACCGGAATTGCCCGCTAGTTCCAGAATTCCTCTGCATCTGTATAATAATCTTTTGGACAACGTACCAGGTGCTGAAGGATATCACATGTATACAGATAGGTACTACACTAGCATGGACTGTCGAAGGAATCGCTAAAAATGAAATGCCACATAACAGGTACTGTAAAAATTAACCACAAGAGCATACCTGACCCGATAACGAAACCCAGATTTGGTGTATACAAATCGATTGCTCACAAAAAAGGAAGAACAATGATATTGTCCTGGAAAGATAAAAGAGTCGTGACGTTGTTAAGCACCAGTGATAGTGCTGGATTCATCAAAAAACAAGGTTTTTAAGAGGTGGTGTGCAACAAAATGTTGAAAAACCTAAAAGTAGTTGTTAACTACGTGGACTCTATGGGTAATATTGAACGCGCGGATCAGTATGCATCAATCTACTGTTTTCTTAGAAAATGGTGGAGCAAAATTTTTTTTGGGGTATGGAGATGTCGTGCATAAATTCATATATTATATATAAATGTATAAAAAAGGACAAAAATGAAATTTGATGAAATGAAATGTTTTGAAGTTTGTCAATTGCTTAGTCGATCAACTCGTGAGCGAATTCCGAGAAGATCGATCGAGACCATCCTGCTCAAATCAAAGCTTGAAGCTAGGCTTGACAAAAGACTTGACATCTTGCGGAGGGGCAAAAAAAGGGATTGTGCAGTTTGTTCCAACAGGCAAGAACGAAGGCAGAGACGGGAAACTGTGGAATTTTGTGATACTTGTCCCGATAAACCTCGAATGCATGTGGGTGAATGCTTTGAAAAATACCACACTTTGAGATATTTGAAGCCTTAAATTTCTTCTTTTAGTCTTAAATATAAGCTTCAATATGCTTTTTTACAATATATGTAACAATAAATTGGTTTGTTTGATTGTAGCGCCCGCATTTTTCTTAAAATTAATGCATGCACTTTTTAAACATTATTGTGCATGCATTAATCTTAAACATTAATGCATGCACTTTTTACTAATATAGCTCTGGAATTATTGGTTCCTACTATTGCTAATTAGGCTGGAGTGCAAAGGGTTGAATATGACTGCATCAATTGCATCACAAGACTTTCAATAATTGTCATGTTTTCATTTTTTTCTCGATGGGTTTTGTATATTTCTATGTTTAAAACATAACCTTAAACTGAACAAAGTTCGTAGAACTTGATTCCATATTTTGCCTTTCATGTATGTGCGAAAATAAAGACATCCTCGAAATAATACATAGATACGGCTAATGATAGAGCTTAATTTGGTGCATATGCATTCGAAAACTTTTGTATGAGCAAATCAAGGAATATATTCATTATTATATATATATGTATACAATATATACAATATTTTTATTTCCCTCAAAGGTTCGTTTGAATTTTCTTTTCTACACAAAAGTATCTCAATATTTGCTCAAATAATGTAATGCATCATTGGAAAAGAGTTTTCTAATGCTGAAGAATTATAGCTGGGACTGAAGCAACCATAAAGCTAAAAACTTTCTTATTAAAATTGTATCAGTATTTTTGGAATTTGCCTTCCTACTATTTCTTGTATGTAGCCGTGTTTGATTGCAAAGTTATATGCCGTAATCATTCGCAGATTTTATACTCATATCCATTACTTTATCATCCCATATCTTTTCAAAAATTTGAATTGGTGAAACATTTTCGTCTATATACAAAGGAATTCCAGCGGCATTCCAGCGGCATCTGCATCAAAAGAAAAGTTCCTCATAGGTGTTGTATTTGTATGCCATGTTTCATCATGTTTTGGTTCTTTTGGTGCTTCATATTCCTCATCTGTAGTTGATTCATTATCTTTACTACCCGAACTGATAGTTTCAGCAACCGATCGACAATAGGGGGGTAAAGAAAGGAACAAGTTTGAAGAGACAAGGTTATTTGAAAATACAAAGGCCGCATAATGGCGGCCGAAGAAAGTTACTTTAAACCGACTAGTTCACCGCGTGGGCGTGGGGGTTAGGATATTATTCAAGCCCTGATCCTTCCATGTCGCATTCACACACACAGAGAGTTTACTCCTTCATGTTAGTTTAAAACTAAATGGATCAATGTTCAAAGATGTTAATTGAGAATTGTGCACCTGTGAATTGTGCTGCGCTGATTCCGACAACCTGTCAATTGTGTTGCGCTGACTCTGGATACCTATGAATTGTGCTGTGCTGATTCTGGACACTGAATTGTGCTGAGCTGATTCTAATCGTGCTTCCTGTAGCTGGAACCTCCACTTCAGCTGGTTTCGGGACTTCAGTTGTTCTGCTGCGCTGCCTTTAATCGTGCTTCCTGTAGCACGAATCTGCACCTTAACTGGTTTCCTCGGATCGTGCTGTCTGTAGCATAATCAGCACCGTAACTGGTTTCAGGATTCACCTATTCTGCAGCGCTTCCTTGGATCTTGCTTCCTTTAGCACCACTCTGTACCTCAGCTGGTTTCACGATTCCCCGGTTCCGCTGAGCTACCTTGGATCGAGCTCCCTCTATTGTTAGTCCTATTGGTTGATTCTCCAATTGACCTACTTCTATTTAAACTCCGATATATATTTCAACTGTTACTTTATTAATACTTCCTCTATTGATAGTGTGTCCTCTGTTGGTTGTATGTTTCTATACTTTACTCGATATTGAATTGATTCTGCTATTCGTTATCTGTGTCGATACTATGATTGATTCCTGTATTGGTTATTGGTCTCGATACTATACTCGATACTAAAGTTGTCTTCTTCGATACTTTTATTACTTGAATTGATACTTGAATTGGTTCCCTATACCTTACAATTTCTATACTATTTATACTGATACGTACACAACAACCTAGTGAATCAAATCCATAGAAAATTTATCGCAAATTTCTTTGAAGAATTTTTTTTTTGCGACTGACAATTTTTTTTTTAGACTTTTTTGACATTTAATTTTACTGAGACGTTTTTTATTTTTTTTTTGTTTGCTATCATTATTATTTAACTTAGTAACTGCCTTAAACCTAACTATACATATTTCTATTTTAATTTTATTCTTACTTATGTATATATATTTTTTTGCTTGTTGCATGTCGCCTACACCTCGGAATACGTAACATTTATTCTTACTTCTATTTCATCTCGTATTATTTTCTTTTCACTTAAACATATGGGTAAATACAAAAAAACTTAAGCAATTAATTATTATTTTATTTATTTATTCATTTATATATATGTATATATATTTTTTTGTTGGTTGAATGTCGTCTATACCTCGGAATACGTAGCATATATTATATGTATTATTATTTATTATATTTCAAATGCAAAATAAACAAAACAAATAGTAAACAGTTTAATCATAAATATCGCTAATGTATCAAAAAATGCTAAATTAATGTTTTTTTATTTCTATTTAACGTGAAAAATCAATAATAAACAAAAACTTACCAGTTTAAGCAACAAATATCGGTAAATGTACAATAACAGTTACGTCACTACATAATCACCATAAGAGACCGACAAAACTTCATTAAGCAATAAAACAAATGTGTACACGTAGATGAAACATTTTATCATTTTCAGAAGTTTTTGGTAGATCAATTTTTCCATTTTCACTTACAATGTTGTAACATTTATAAATTGATAAAGCCAGACCAAAGGCAATTTGGAAAATAGGACAAGTTCAAGCTGAGAGCAATATTCATAACTAGTATAAATAACCAGTCGACATCCACCTAAGCTGGTAGTGCCAATCGATGCATCCCGGGCTGTGAGTTGGCACCTAACGAGAAGCGGCAGGGACGTGTGTTCGAAAACAGCTTGAGCTTTTTCCACCTTTCTCAATATTTTATCCTTGTAAACCATAAAATGTTTCAAATAATATATTGAACCTATGTAAACCTTTGTAGAAGATAAGATATTTAAATTAGCATTAACCAATAAAACTACAAATATTTGTAAATTTATATATAAATAGTATGTAAAATCGGGCTAAGGCCCAGTTAGTGTAGGCCATAAGTGTAAAATTTTCTCGTAAATTTTATAAATATGGCGTGGATATAGGATCTTTTAGTGGCCCTGCCTAGCATCGAGAAACACGAACAAAGAAAAGAACAAATAAAAGAACCAATTCGGGAAGGAACAGAAGAGTCACAACAAACGAGCATAATGGACCACAAAACGGTCAGCATCTACTTGAACTCCATCCCATTATTCGCAGGTGATCAATCAGACCTTCATCCATTCATCAATGCCATCGATGCAATACAACCAGGGATACAGGAGCTCTCAGAAGCGCAAAAACACTTGGTGGCGTATCATATCATCGGGAAACTAGTAGGAAAGCCGAAAGAAATCATCAACGCTCTTCCTAATGCAAGCTGGGAAACAGTCAAATCAACACTGGTAACACAATTTGACGAGCCTGAGACGGAAACTCGACTCATGGAACGAATTCTAGGAGCTAAATTTACAACTCCCGCACAACTTTATATATACATGAGTAAGTACCTGAATCTTATATGTAATGAAATAAAAAATAATAATAGATATAATGATGTGCAAAAAACTTGTGAAATTGAACAGAAAAGAGAAATAGTGAACGATGGTTTTATGGCCAAATGTCCAGAGCCCATTCGAGGTGTTCTATACGCTAGGCAACCCGCTACATTTGAAGATGCCTACTCGGTTCTAGTGAATTCCGGTTATCTATACTTTGGTGCTAAACGGTATAAAGAAAACACGCGGTATCAACACGGTCCTATTCAAAATCCGCGTAGAGATAACTATCGAGTGAACCAAAAGCAAACCAACCATTTACCAGTTCAATTAGTGCCTCAATCAGTGGCGGATCCACGGGGGGGGTCCTCGGGTCCGCCCCCCCCCAGGAGGGTCCGGGCCCGATAGGACCTGAATCTTAAATCCTGGTATTCTGTCGTCAAAAATTTGCATATTATATTTTACGATTCGAACATCAAAAAAAAATTGTAATGTGCGAATAAATTTTCACTCGTTTTTTGTCATATATAATATCATTATTCGATTCAGTTAACTACAACATATTAGCAATAGTGCAAAAACTAGAAAAAATCTTAATCGTTCTTGAAATTCCGCGGATTTTTGAAGAATTCTTGCAGAATTTCGTCTTCTGTTATTCCAATTTGAGGATGGATACTCAATGAAGCGAGTCCATTCAGACGCTCCCGCCCCATTGTACTTCTAAGATAGTTTTTTTATTCTTCTCAGGGTCGAAAATGATCGTTCTAAAGTTGATGTTGTTACGGGTAATACTGCCAATACTCGTAAGATCGTGTTCACGTTTTTGAAGCATTTTTCATTGATAACCTAAAAGATGACGTAAAAATTGAAAGTTGAGCATTCGATGGTCGATATAAACTGATTCTGGAAGTAAAAATTCCGATCTAAAGTTACTCACTGATAATGCATTGAGCGCATTTTGAATATTTTGATCGGAGATCCGTTGCCTCCACATTTTGATCTCTGAGATGAAATTCCTTTCTGAACAGTCCAATATTTCATCATAAAACTTGTAAAGATCTGCGCATTTTCATCAAATTTCATTCTCATCAAATTCCTGCTTGGAAGGATATAGTTGTCCGAAACTGTTGAAGATCGATTTGTGTTTTTCGAACCGACTTTCGAGATGGAAAATGTAAGTATCAAGGAATGGAATGTAAAAGGCAATTTTGTAATAATCTTCAACGTTTTGTGTTTCGATGTTGCAACGGTTTTTTTTTTGACTGCAACGACGATGCAATTCATATCAATTTCGTATTCGGAACAGATTTCAGCAACAGTGTCGTAAATGATACGAAAATTTGAATCAACGTTTTCCCGCTTTTCCTTGATATCATTCGTAGCATCATCAGCTAACTTTGTGGCTTCTCCTAGATCTTAATTTTTCGTCTGCAATTCCCGTCTCAGAGGCAAGACGATAGAATTAATCGATTCCATTATATGACAGGAGATTTGAAATTCGATTGTCAAAATCGCGGTCAAAAGTTGAGAAGCCTTTTGTGAAGTATCTCGATCTTTCCACTTTTTTATTTCTTCCAAAGCTTCAATAACGGCCGGTTGAAGTTCAAGGTAAGTTGAAACTGCTTCATGAGATTGAGCCCATCTCATAACAGCGAAAAAATTCAATTTTTCTTTTCTCCGGTCACTCTTTTTCGGCATTTTCAAAATTTCTTCCTTCAAAATGCTTTGTCTCTTGGGCCAGTGGAAAAATGCTTCGATTTTTCCGATAGTTCCTAACGCATTTTTTATACCTGATACTCCGCAAGCCGCATTGATGGCCAAACTGAAGCTATGGGCGGCACAATGAACGTAGATTGCCAGAGGAAAATGAGACCTGATATGGGCTTGTACTCCATTGACTTCGCCACTCATAACTAGTGCACCATCGTATCCTTGACCAAGCATGAATGAACAATCAACGTCGATATCGAGTAAATAATTCCTTATAGTGTTTCCTAAGCCTTTGCCGGAAACGTCGAACACTGGAACAAATCCAAGAAAATCCTCGCAGACATTCAATTTCGGATCCAAGTATCGTATACGATCGATCCAAGTATCGATGCTAGAAATATCAGTCAATTCGTCCGCCAAAATCGAAAATCCTTTCGCTTCGTTCACTTTGGCAACAATTTTTTTTCTGATCAGTATATGACAAGTTTCGATTATTTCATTCTGTATTGTTTTGCTTAAATACATTGCATTTTTTGGAGCTGTTAAGAGATGTTGCTTCAGAATATTGTCACCTTCAGCTCGATATCGTAAAATCGCACGAAAATTCCCTTCGTTCGAGGATTCCTTGTCAGTTTCATTGCCAATCCTAGGCTTATAAAAAGGTCTATCGTCTCTGTGACCACCAAGAGCCATTCCTTGCCTGCCACACAAAACAATAGCGCCAACTATGGGTTTAAATCTCTCATAATTTTCTTTCACGGTTTTTTCTTTCTTCTCGTCGATCATCAAATCAATAGGCTTACTTCTTCCAAGTTTCATATCACGTAGGTGTTCAATACCAAAAAAAGATTTTTTATGATAATCGAGATTCTCGTGGTTTCGGAAGGTTTCTTTCGCATGCTTCCAAACATTGAACGGTTTAGTAACGAGCTTTCCTTGGTTGACATCATGTGTTCCACCGGTTTCAACACCAAAATCTACGCAGTACTTACAATATCCACCGTCTTCTTTGGCAGAATATGCTAACCAGCTAAACTCTTCCAACCATTTTGTTTGAAATGATAAACTTTTGACAACAGCTTTTGATTTCGGAAATTGAAATTTGGCCGATGGTCTCCATGAATCATCGATAATTTTGAGTAATTCGTCTGGACACCGACACCTATGTCGTTTTTAGGAAAATCCATAATATTAATTTGAGTTGATGCATTTTTTTCAGTCTGTCGTTCGCTGGGAACTGCCACATCATGAGAATCGGTAGTGTCGTTTGAAAATAAATCTTCCACTGATTCGACTGTCTCAAAAGTACTTGCTCCAGCATTCAATTTTGATTCGCCAATCTTAATCTGAAAAATATACAAAAGTTCAATTCGTTTTTCATTTTCGATCCACCATTCATTCATATTATATTATATTATCAGATAAGTATTCCCAAATAAGTAAACTTTATATTACTCCTGACAAACTGTTTTACGCTCGATCTAGTACATAATTGAAAGTGGTAAATGTGAGATTTTATTCATTCCCCACAAATAAAGTGTAAAAAATTAATAATTCTGTACAGTACAATTACCAGACCGCTGTAACGCGTGTCCGGTGAGGTTTTATACGCGACATGCTAGGTTATAAGCTGACACGCACTATAGCACGCCATGCCCGCATCTAGCTAACGTATGAAATCGTCGGTAAAATAAATCTCTTACGAGCCTACAAACCAGAGTGGTAATCCCGACCCTAGGGTAACAACAACAAACATTAACCTCGAATAATGCGTTGCAACAACAATTAGGAAAATAAAACTCGCATGAGGATGAGCGGTAATGTTTAAATATTTCAATTGCCCGAAAAAATACCAAAATCATGTCACATTTTCAGGTAAAATATTGGGATCAAGACTGCAAGTCAGAATTTATCGATGCATAAATTTTAGGCTGTTATGTAAAATCTTGAACAGAATGTTATTCTCTGCAAAGTAACCTCCATTTTGGATTCGCATTTTTTAACTTACCGGTTCTTCCTTATTTTTCTTCTCTGGTTCAGATCCAGGATCAAGACGTGTGAAATAAGCGAATAAATTCCTTTTCATGTTCTTAGCCCGACTCGAATGGAATGAGACCGATAAAACTCTCCAACCTATCGTATAATCTCCTCAAAATATCGACACAGTTGATCAAAAATCACGACAGATCACGACAAAATGACTGAATTAATGACAGATGTATTTTGTAACAGTAAAAGTTTTGGGAAAGTCTTACGCCGCGGCGCTGCCATCGCGGTATTGTTGGCGCGCTATTTAAAATGTCGAACACGCGAGATATGTAGAATACAGAAAACGACATTTCTTGAATGTGCATATTTTCAAATTCGAGATTTTACGTTTTTGTGACTACAACGCATAATAGGTATATGCTTCGATTTTTTATACCTTCAATTACGGCGCATTTATCTGTATATCAAAAATTATATACTGTGTCCTAAAGAGGATGTGTTGAATATCAAAACGTGTGTACACACAAGCGGCATTATCGTAGTTTATGCGAGATGTATCAACTATCAAGAGAATTAGAAAATGAGGTGATGTTAGGTCATGACGGCAGAAATTTTTTGGACCCCCCCCCCTCGTCGAGATCCTAGATCCGCCACTGGCCTCAATCTAATTCTGTCAATCAAACACTAAATTCTAGACCCAGAACTCACAATTATCAAAGGAATGATCTTCATCTTCCTTCTGATGTAGCCATGAATACCGCTACAACCTCGGGGTCATCCTTGTTTGCTGGGAATGGAAATTTTCCGTTACCAGCCTCGGACTACCTATTCTTCGATTAACTATCGAAGGTAAGATACTTCGCTGTCTCATAGATACAGGAAGTACGCATTGCATCATGAATGCTAAGCATGTAGGCGCAAAAAGACGGTATAAATTATCACAACCATTGATTATCAAATCTGTTACTCGAACCAATGAAATCAATTTTGGTCTTGACGCACCCTTTCCTTCGGAATTTCATACAAACTATCAAATCGGATGGAAATTGATGAATCTCGCATCCAACTCGTTTGATTGTATCATTGGCCTAAACATCCTCCTAGGTACGAAAGCGAGTATTGACTTTAACTCAAAAACTCTAACGATCAATAATATTTCATTACCCTTCAATGCCAAGCATGGCGAACTTTATAATGTATTAGCTGCTCAATGTGAAAACATACTAGAAACAGCACAACATACTCAGAAAAAGGAAATTTCTGAAAAAATACCAATTGACAAAAAACTTCAAGAAGAAAAGTACTGTCAAGAAGAGCAAGATCTTATTGTTCGTATTAAAAATGAATTTGCCGATATTCAATACAGTGAATATGAGAAATTAACATTTACACATGAAACCAACACGAATTGAAACTGGGAACCGATAACCCAATATACCAACCAAACTATAGATATCCATACTCTTTAAAAACATTTTTTAAACAACAAATCCAAGAAAATTTGTCACAAGGCATTATACAGCCATCCAAATCTCCTTACAACACTCCGATTTGGATAGTTTCAAAAAATAATGGAAAACATCGGTTAGTGATTGACTACCGGAAGATAAATAATATAACGATTGGAGACAAATACCCGATTCCACAAATTGATGATGTCCTTGGGCAATTGGGACATGCCAATTATTTCACAAGCATTGATCTGGCTAAAGGATTTCACCAGATTAAAGTGAAACCAGAAGATCGTCATAAGACAGCATTCTCTACCGACGAAGGTCATTTTGAGTTTACTCGAATGCCATTCCGGCTGGAAAATGCCCCGGCTACCTTTCAGAGGATGATGAATTCAGTGTTCACGAAATACATTAATAAATTCTGAATTGTGTACATGGACGACATTTTTTATATAGTACCACCCTCGAAGAACATGAAGTAGCACTAAAATAGTAAAATATTCTCCACTTTGCGTAAAGCAAATTTAAAAATTAGAATGGCTAAAACACACTTCCTTAAAAAATCTACTGAGTTCTTAGGACATATAATAACAAAAGATGCTATCAAACCGAATCCTAAGAAGTTAGACGCAATTGAGAAATTTCCATTGCCTGCTACTCAGAAACAAATAAAATCTTTCTTAGGCTAAGCTGGATTTTATCGAAAGTTTATCTAAGATTTTTCCAAAATAGCTAGCCCCATGACAAAATATCTGATGAAAGATATTAAAATGAAAACGTCAGATGAAGAATACATTGAAGCCTTTAAAAAACTATAAATATACATATCCAATCATCCCATATTACAATTTTCTGATTTCAACAAAATATTCACTGTCACAACAGACGCTTCAAACTTCGCTATTGGAGCAGTGCAATCTCAGAACCATAAACCGACAAGCTTTGCATCCAGAACCCTAAATGAAACCGAGACACGAAAATCAACCATAGGAAAAGCGCTCTTAGCGATCATATTTGCATTAAAGTATTTTAGACCGTATATATTCGTTCACAAATTTGAGTTAGTAACTGACCACAAACCTTTCACTTATCTTCAAAACTTAAAAGTTGACAATCCAAGGTTGCAGAAATGGAAGCTGAAACTATTAGAGTATGACTTTACCATATAACACGTTAAAGGAAAAGAAAATTTTGTAGCAGATGCACTCTGTCGTATTGAGCTTCACGTTCATATAGAAGCAGATTGCAATTCACTAGCAACGCAGCATACAGCTACAGAAGGTAATTCTCATTATATTCCTATCTCTGAAAAAACACTGAATTGTTATAATGTACAGATAATAGTTAAAACTGGAAAAACACAGTCGGTTAAAAGAGAAAAGTTCAAAAGAAAGAAACGTTTAACATTTATATTTCAAAACTTCTCAGAAAAAGAAGCCAAATATATTCTCAATAATCATATGCCTCACACAGACACCGTAGGAATCAAACTATCCGACAAACAAAAACTTTTAATACTACAAAAAGAATACGTTGAATGGAAACTGGCTTATAAGAAATCGACACTTGTCAATGCCGAAATTTTAGTTCATGATTGCAACCTAAGCGAGATAGAGTAACTCATAGCCAAAACTCATAAACAGTTCAATTATATAGGCATCAATAAAACTTACGGGGAGATACATACTAAATACTAATATCCTCGATTAAAAGAACTCGTTCAAGACTATATTAACGCCTCTGAGATCTGTTAGCAATCTAAGTATGATAGGAATCCGCCAAAAGAGCCGTTCATGGAAACAGTCACACCTAAATCTACTCATGAAATCTACCACTTAGACATTTGGTTCAAAAATAAGAACAACCCTTTTATAACTTGCATTGATAAGTTCTCAAAATTCCTTACTGTTGCTCCACTTAAAAACAGACAATGGGACACCCTAGTTAACACACTTCGCACAATGTTTAACAAAATCGGTAAACCAAAGCTACTGGTAACTGATTATGAAAGCGCAATTAATTACACAGTGTGACAAAAATTACGAATATATGAATGAATTTCTTGTAACACGTACCATTTCAAAGTTATGATAAATTTTACTTCCATAAATGAAATAAGACAGTGTAATAGTTTCAAATCAAATATGAACATGTTAAGTCACCTGTATTTTGAATTTAAATACAAAAATAGTAGTACTATATACTTGATAATCGAGTAAGTAATGAAATTTACGTAATATTATATATGTTAGAGAAATTGTGTCACATAGTGTTATCAACAAAATTGCCTCATGATGTAGATATCTAACACGTCACATTTCTTAGTTACGGTATCTTGATTATTTTCATGTACCCTCAATAATAATACGATTATAGGTTTGAGCGACCAGTAGGAAGGAAACGCAATTTGGTAGTTTTACTTGGATTTTATTGGTAGTATTGTAATCGTGGTGCCACCGAAGCAAATAGGCGCTTACATTAACAACAATACAAAGAAGTTAATACACAATTTTATTTAATTGTAAATCTCAAGTTTTGGTGTTTCTCATAACATTTTAAGTGTTTGATGTTTCTAATATAATTTTGTTTGAAAATTTCCTCAAATTTTTTAACAGCCATGGAGAAAAGTGTGTGTCGTAAATGCATAAACCATCCAGATAAATTTTGTTATGTTTGTGGGAAATATTTATTTTAAATGTTAGTTCCGACTAACAAGGTGAAACTATTATGGTTATTCAGTGGTGCAAGACAAAAAGTGGACCCCAAAACTTTTCTGCATTTCGTGTTATGTTGTATTAAATGATTGGTTTAATGGAAAACCCGTATCTATGTTTTTTGCTGTACCAATGATTTGGCGAGAACAAGTAAATCATCACGATGATCGCTATTTTTGCTTGACTAATACTAAAGGAATATCGAAAAAAAATCAAGAGTAAAATAAAGTATCCAGATGTAGCATCAGTGTCTAAACCAATTCCTCACAGTAACAAGTATCCGGTTCTATTAGCAACAAACACCGAACATGAAGAATATGATATTTTAAGTAATAACGAAGAAGAAGTTGAGCTAAATAGACAAATATCGGAGTATATCGGAGTATATCGGAATATACCAATAGCTCCCTGCAGCGAACACATTTAATTGAACAGCACGAGTTGAACGATTTGATTCGGGTGTTGGATTTGCCTATTAGAAAAGCTGAAATATTAGGATCTAGATTAAAAGAATGGCACTTGTTAGCTCCCAACACAAAAATATGTATGTCGAGGAAAAGAAACAGACATTTATCCAACTTTTTTACAAACACCGAGTCACTTTGCTTCTGCAACAATATTAGTGAATTAATGGAAGAACTTGGAATACCTTATGACAAAAACCAATGGAGACTTTTTATTGATGGTTAAAAAACAAGTTTAAAATCTGTATTACTTCATAATGGTAGGCTATATCCTTTTATACCTATTGTAAAACATACTATCCTACATACATCCTATTTTAAAACAACTGAGTGTTTTAAAAGAATTTTATGAAAGCATGCAACTAATCTTAGACTTGATCAACTACAAAGAATACAACAGGAAAGTTTATGCTGATTTGAAAGTTGTTGCCATGTTACTTGGACTGCAGAGAGGGTTTACAAAATACTGTTGTTTTCTTTGTTTGTGGGAGAGTAGAGACACCAAAAACCATTACAAAGTTAAAGATTGGCCAAAAAGAACTGATTTTGATTGTGGTAAATCAAATGTTAAATATGAACCTCTGATTCCACAAGAACATTTGATTCTTCCGCCTTTATACAATTTCGTTAAGGCTATGGACAAGAATGATAAGGGATTTTTATATTTGAAAAGTGTCTTTCCCTAATTAAGTGATGCTAAATTGAAAGAAGGAATTTTTGTCGGCCCACAAAGAAGAAAGCTAATGAAAGACAATGAATTCGATAAAAATCATACCAAAAAAGAACTCACGGCTTGGTTGTCTCTGAAGAAGGTAATACAAGGATTTTTAGGCAATCATAAAGCTTAAAATGCTGAGTTGTTAATTAAAGACTTGTTACGAAAATATAAATCGATGGAGTGTAGAATGTCTTTAAAAATACATTTTTTAACATTCTCATTTTGACTTTTTTCCTTCTAATCTTGGAATGGTGAGTGACGTACAAGGCGAACGCTTTCACCAAGATATTAAACGCATAGAAGAGCGTTATCAAGGAAGATGGGATGCCAAAATGTTAGGAGATTACTGTTGGCTTGTTATTCAAGAGGATTTTACAGTCCACTAAAGGAAAAGTTAATTTATTGTAATTTTTTTTCTTAACATGTGGCTCATTTTTTTTACATACTTAAACCTGGATTATTCTTCTTCACAATATATGTACAAGTATATAGTACTACTTTTTTTGTATTTAAATTTAAAATACAGGTGACTTAACATGTTTATATTTGATTTGAAACTATTAGACTCTCTTATTTCATTTATGGAAATAAAATTTATCATAACTTTGAAATGGTACAAGAAATTCATTCATATATTCGTGCTCAGCAGGTCCAAATTGACAGAAATCAGCTATTTAAATCAATGTTATTGAAAAATTTTTTTTTTGTCACACAGTGTTATAATAAGCGCAAAGAAGAGGCGAAAGATTCTTAAAGAAAATATTACCTCCTATTTTACTCATCCTAATCATAAAACTGGGAATTCAGATGTCGAAATATCGCATCGCACATTAAACGAAAATATGCGAACATTCCTCATCCGACAAAACGAGGAAAAGAACTTACTGTCTCTTAATCCAGTACAAGAGTGCGTTCAATATTATAACAATACGGTACATTCTGCTCATGGTGAAAAACCTGCAGACATATTCTTTAATGAAATAGATACTTCACATATATATGACAAATTATTGACATATAAGCAAAAACTACTAAAAAAGCCAATGCCAATAGAAAATACTCTTTGCTCGATAATAAATGGGTAACGCATCCAAACCCTACAAAATTAGACCCTCGCTTCAAAAAAACTAATAAGAATTCAAAGATTCATCCTCAGAATAAAAAAAAACTAAGGCAAACCTCCTGTTTCAGGGATTGTGTGGAACTCATACCTCTCGTAACAACTGCAATGGCGCAGAAAATACAAATTCAGCCTCTAACGCAGCAAAACGGTTACGTCACGAAAAAGATCGTTAGACCACTCAAGTCAACTTCCTTACATAGAAACATTTTAATCGACAAAGAAATCTCAAAGTATAACATCAACACTCTTACACCAACACATTAATTCAAACTAATGTAATAAACACATTAATTGAAACTAATTAATTCTAACACATTAGGTCAAACGTGCTAATTGAACAAGATAAAATTACCATTTTTATTGAAAAACCTCTTAAAATAGAACCTATTGATAGAATCAAGTTGATACCACTACCAAATTCAAAGCAATTACAGATATATTTTCAAACTTACGAATTCCAAGTACACAACGACATTTCTTTACATATCGAGAATCGTTATCCGAAAAACAAAAAAAAATTGTTTTAGAAACGTTTTTTAGAAACAACACAGTGCCTAACTAAAAGAAAACCATTTGAATTTACCTTAGAAGAAATTCAATCATAGCGAATCTCGAATAAACAGAAAACAAAACAATTGAATTAAAACATACAGGAATTAAATGAATTAAAAGATTCAGGTACCCTCTTTAAAATAACCCTTCCTACAACAGCAATTACTTAATGTATCATATCAGTGGTAGTATTCTTATTTGGCAACTATCAGAAGCCAACAAGGAAACTCCATCAAATTCTCAAAATCACACCTTTGAAAACTGAGGACAGTTTCCATCTTAAGATAGAAGGAGTTGCGTTACTAGATAATCACCATAAGCGACCAATAAATCCTCATTAAGCAATAAAACAAATGTGTACACGTAGATGAAACATTTTATCCTTGTAAACCTTAAAATGTTTTAAATAATACATACATTTTAAATAATAAAACATTGCACCATAAAATGTTTCAAATAATATATTGAACCTATGTAAGCCTTTGTAGAAGATAAGATATTCAAATTAGCATTAACCAATAAAACGAGAAATATTTGTAAATTTATGTATAAATAGTATGTAAAATCGGGCTAAGGCTCAGTTTTTAACTATAATTGGTAAAATAAGGAACCTAAACACAAGGCAAACGTATTTTAACAACTATAAATTCAAGAAAAAACACCACCACACTTCTCCCTTCACAACTGCGTGCATACTGAAGCTGCAAGTCGTGTAACAGGTGGAAAACGAAATGCAACCTAAAAAATTGTTACTAAACACTAGGATATAAGGTTTCCTCTTACACTAACACAAATACACGACCCACTTGTACAAAACTCAACCACCTACATTCCGAACAATACAAACTTGACTAATGACCAAATTGACGAATACATAAACGAAATAAACAAACTCATACTCACTGCAATGGACCAGACCATACCAAAAATTACACCACGAAACAACATGGACCAATACTTGACCCGACGCATCAAGAAACTTAAAAAGCTGAAAAGTACTATTCTGACGCATATTAACAGTATATATAGAAGTTCCGCTGCGAGCTGGCATCCGCATTTAAAAACTCTCAAAGAAATCATGAAGGCTGTGCGTTATCTCATCAAGTTGAGCTTTACTCGAGAAGTAAACCAACAGTGGGCTGAGAAAGCGCAGAGCATTCATTCTCAAGATCCGGACGGAATGTTCAGCCAGATCAACACTTTCTTCAGGTCGAAGAAGCCGGCAACGGTGTTGACCTTGAAAATCCCTTTGGAGCATGATGATTATAGGATCATAGAAACAGATGAACCCAACAACAGTCAACATCCCATACCATACAAACTTTTAACAAACGAGACAGGAAAATTAGATATAATTGGTATGAGTATGGAATCAGTCCATCGACAAAACTCTAATCTAGGTAGTTCTCGATTGATAAAACCTGACTTCTTGCAGTCAAGAACCCACTCTCCATTTCAGTGAGTCATTAAATTCAAATATGCTACCACAGAACAGCTTGAAAGACTATTTTGTGTCGAAGGAGGATGTACAGCATGCCTTTCGGACACTTAATAACAAACAATCAACTGTAATTGATGGCATACCCAACATTGTCCTCAAACACTTACCAGAACCAAGAATGAACGAATATACTTGCATTTTCAATAATGCACTAAATAATAAATACTTTCCGCAAAATTGGAAGAAAGCCAGGGTCATCCCAATTTTGAAGAAAGGAAAAGATCCTAGCGACCCGAAAACCTATCGACCGATAAGCTTATTGTCGAGACTATTTTGTTCCGTGGATCACTGGCAAAGGCCGCCAGAGACTTGAAGCGAAATTGGAAGGATTTTCATATAAAGTCGAACGGAGAACGCATACAACACAAGAACACCGTGAGGTACTTGGGCGTGTTCCTCGACTATCGCTTGCAGTGCATCCAACATGCGAAAATGCAGTTCGAGAAAGCAAGAAGGGCATTTATGTCTCTTAAGAGACTTTTCTATGCGAAACACCTGGAGACACGCGTGAAGGTAATATGTTATCAATGTCTCGTAAGACCCATTATAACATACGCGTGTCCCATATGGTTTAACCTGAGTGCTTCCACCATGGAGAAAATCAAGGTCTTTGAGCGAAAATGCTTTAGAGCTTGCACTGGATTGTACAGAACAGCGGATTGCGACTTCAAGTATTATTACTCGGATAGGGAGCTATACGACGCAGCAGACTCTTGCATGATACATCAAGTAAGGAGACATTGTCTGCGATCGAGTATGACTGACGAGAATATATGGATCAGTCATCCGTACTATCCTAATCAGTTGTACTTTGACCGATGCAGGGAGACAGGTTTCATACCATCGGAAGCATTTCCTTACTTAGATAGAAGGAGACTTATCGTTGATGGACGTGGAATACCTGTTATCTACCAAATTTACAGACGAAACACAGACAAGAGACTTATATACGACGACAGTATAGACACCCACAATACTGAGGTAGACTTACGATATTCGACGCATATGTGTCATAAGCAAAGAAACCACCAACATTATTGGTGGCTGGAGTGAGATTATAGTGGTCAGGTGAACGTTTGACGTGCGTATGACACGCGGAGTTGTTAATCATCTGCCTTAATGTGTGTCTTTTTTACCTTATTATTATTATATTATTATAATATATTACCCTAAAATGTAAATAATTGTATATATTTGACATATGTAATTTTTTAAACCTAGATAAGTTTAGAACGTAATATGATCCTTTGTAAGAATAAAAGACAATAATAAAGAAAAAAAAAATCTGAACAAAAGCAAAAAAAAAACAATTATTTATACATAAATATACATCTTTATACGTTTATCTATAGTTGTATACATATATTGATATCCATGAAGCAAATAATTAAAATAAAAATAAAAACAAAAATATTCCACAAGGCTTAACAAATCAGTGCGTTAGGTATTTAACTCATAATCGAGCATTAAGCGATAAATCCAAGCTATATATTGAATTTCTCATCTTCTTCTCCTCTGTCTGTCTTCTTCTCTTTCTTCGATTGTTATTATTTATTTGTTATCGCTTCTAATTTCTTCGCTTCGTATCCTTTTTTTGTACATATTTGTGTTTAGATCCAAAAAAAAAGTAAAATTAAATAAATGCATAAAAATAAATAAAAAAAAGCAGAAAAAAAAACAATGTTTATAACTAGAATAAGCTCTATTTATAAATAGGATTAAGTAGACTTAAGTTAGCGATAGTGTTTGAAGTTTTTATTTGAAATTTTCTTCAAATTATTAATTCTAATCAAATTAATCTAAGCAAAAAGTGTCAGGGGACATCCCCAGAAAACGTGACTGTTAAACTGGCAGGGTGAACAATAAATAACAAGGATTGTTTAATAAACTGAGGATATATATTTTAAATATGTCTGCACAGTACGAAAGCTGAATGCAAAAGAAAGGTGGTGAAAATTTTATGTCGTGAGTTTTATGTCAAAGGTTGCTATGACTGTATACATTAAAAGAGTGAGTGTTTGCATGAGAATCAAAGTTAGTGCGTACAATTTGAATTATTTTTTTTTAACTTTGTTTAACAGTGACTGGTCTAGATCAGAGTGCCCTAAGTGGCCATAGGTTTAAATAGACGTAAGATAGCTTAACCATTTTTGTTCTCTTTTTTGTGGAAATTTGTAATTTGTATGATATTATATGAAAATAAAGAGATTTTTTAACCTAACTTAAAAAAACGTTTCCTTTTAGTTTATGAAATAGAATCTAATGTTACTTTATCCCCTTCCTTCTTCCTTCTTTCGAAAGGACCAAGTTTGTGCTGCATATATAGTACATGTAGTATGTGTTCTGGTTTGTAGGGTTTCATATGAAGATAAATAAGGATTCGGGCCCTAATAGAGTGCTGGTCGAGATACTTAAGATTACCGAAGAACCAGGCAATACTTGATACGAATACTTAAGATTACCGATTTAATTCATATATTATAGTTCTAGTACTTTTAGCAGTAGTAGTAATGGTAGTGATAGAGGATAGGATAGCGATGGTGAACCAATCAATTAATAATTGCTTATTTAGGATAGTTTAGAATAATATGTTCGATTTTTGAAGCAAAACGTGTTGCTTTGGGATATCTTGACTGCCACTCCAATTGAAGCATGAATTATTACACGAGAACAACATACCAGATAGTTTTTGAACATAACAAGGTCATAAATACACAACTGGTAAATTTCTGATGAAAACCAAATAAAAAATGCTTTAAATTTAACTTTTGGAAAACTCTATTTACAAAAATCATGTAGTAGACGTTTTAGCAGTAGCTTAAATTATGAATATAATATTAAAATATGGACCTATGTTACAAAAGCACAATTATTCACTAATTTGATACTTAAACAGTATCGCTCACAAAGTGCGTTTACTATTGGCTTTACATATATGTCTATGTTTATTCATTTAACCTTAATTAATTGCATTTGTGTTAGATTTTCCATAAGAAGATTTTAACGAGCCCAATAAATTTAAGATTAAAAGGCGATTTTACTCTAAACGTGATCATAATTTAGTATCTTAAAACTATTCTTATTCAGCAAAGATACGGAATATGAAGTAAGAAAATTATTAATATCTTACTTATAGTTAGTACTTGTCCGTACAATTAAAAACTATTCTAATTTGTGCAAGTGATTTTCCGAGCTTTCCGATCCTGTGTAAATTTTGATGATTTCCATTATACTAATCGTGCTGCCCGAAACTAATGCGAATATCGCAAATATGCCTAAGCAAATATTTTTCCAGAGAATCCATTTGCCCGGTCCGAGGAGATTGGGATATTTGTACACAGTCTCTACCACAGCTGGTACAAGAAGACCTAAATGGAAACAATAGCGAATCAAATTTGATTATCAAAATTCACATAAGGATGTTTCACCTAGTATAGAGAAAAATACGGCACCAACAAGACTAATAAATGCCTCCAAGTTAGGGACAGCAACAGCTACTCCTCCTGTTGCGAGGACAGTTACGGTGCGAAGAATGTACTGCACCTTATTGTGTTTGTCCTTGCTGATTTTGCCCTTGATTTTTCGCCATAAGATTTCCATAGGAACATAGAATTGGAGGCCGTAAGTGAAGAAAATCGCGAGAGCCATCAGCAGCTTCGCAATGTCAGCCAACCTGTAATGGAAATGTTCAACTCATTGCTTCCCGATACTTCATTTTCTAGACTTACGCTTCTCCTTCGTCTAAATTCAGCGTGATGCTGCCCTTGACAATGTCGCCGTACTTAACGAATCCGAAAAATCCTACAATAGCATAAAGGGCGATCACGGTGACCATAGCAGTATTCAGCACACCAGGACATCCCAGAAAATGTTGGGGCTTCCGCATTGAATTTTCCACTGGCATGACTGCTCCAATTCCTTCCATCGCGAAAATGACTGTACTGAAGAAAAGCGGGAGTTGTTCTACACGCGCTATCATTGGTTTGGACTCGAATTTCAGCTCATCGTTGAACATATAGTAGAGAGTGATGGCAAATGTAATGATGATCATGATATTTGCAAGAGCCGAAAACGGCACCAAATATCGCAACTGGCGGATTTGTCCCATTAATATTAGTGGTATTGTAATGAACAATATGTAAATGCGAATACTCCATCCGAGTTTCGTATGAAATTCGATGACATTTTGAAATGATTCGGATATGAAGACAATATAGACGCAGGCAGCACTAAAGTATGTAGCCATCAGCGCAAAGTCAACGAATTGCCTGTAAACAAAGGAAGAGAACTTGGTTAATATAATGTTTCGTTTCTTAAAAAAGTGAAAACTGAACTGGGACTCTTTCGTGAAAATGATGCAATCAAAACAAGACAAATTTTGTTTGTTTTGGTTATTTTTCTCTCATTGTTCATCCTAGACAGATTTCTTACGTCGAATCGATGTGCAGGATCCGGAGAACTCGTCATAACTTTCTTATACGAAGGCGGTTCGAATATAACCCGGATTGTTTCTAATTGACGCATGAAAACTTATCAGTCGAAAAAATAGATATCACTGACCAGTGATGAAACGTGGAGAACATCTGGATTAGCGCAAATTCACTTTTTAGCGTAGTGATAGCCATGGGCGGAAGATAAGTACGAGTGTTTACGAGCGGAACGCATTCTTCTTCGTTTTTTTTGTTAAATGATAATCTAAAATCAACGGAAATTTATCGAAAATTACTCCAGCAGTTGGGGGATGAGTGACTCTCTAAGAGCCAAGTGTATGAATGGTGTCCTCCGCTTTTCTAATAGGCGTAGAAGTGGTGGCAAACTTGCCATATGCGAGTGTCGCCGATGAAAACGTAAGTGCTGTTGAGGAACTCATTTTTGGTGACCGACGCAGTAGTGTTCGTGACATGCCCGAGGAATCGAGCATCAGCGTTAGTTTTGGGTCAATAGTTGAGAAACGGTTACTAGAAAATCTCAGCAATATGGGAGCCAAAACTTCTTAATTTTGAGCCGAAATTCACGCACTGCGAAGTTTGCACGAGTCTCCTTCGGCAGTTTGAAGAAGAAGAGGAGAGTTTGTTGCACTGAATATTCCCCACTATAGGTCGAGGAGTAAACGCGTATCCTTGGAATTGAAAAATAGAGACGAGGGAATAGAATAGAGAATGGAGACGAGGGAGCGCCAGTTAAAGCGAAGATCACGGCGTCAGCTGGGAAGGTGATGTGTACCAAGTTTTTGGATATGAGAGGGTCACAATCGCGCTTGATTTTCTCACTGAAAAACGAACTGTGCACGCACAGTATTATAGCAGGCTTCTAAAAAACACAGTAAAGGCTGCCTACCGGTTGAAAAGACGCTGTAGGGCGATATTACTGCAAGACAACACCCGATCGCACACTGCTCGGCTTTTAATTGAAAAATTGAACTGATTGGGATGATAAACACTGGAACATGATGAATTTCACAGGTTTTGTAAACAAAAGGAATTGCTGCCGAAAGGGGTTTGATAGATGACCAAATCGTACGAATATTGTAAGAATGGAGTGATGGAGAAATCGAGCATTTGGACTGTGTAGCAGTGTAGAAAGTGATATTGAAGATTCGAGTAAGTCTACCATTAGTAGAGAGGGAATTGAGCGCTAAGGATGAGGCAGAAAATGTTTCTGATCACATTCAAATCACCTCGTTCAGCATGCAAAATCCTGTTGTAACGCCGGAACATTAAATTCTTATATGTAAAAAAGATTACCGTTGGGCGGCAACTTAAGGCAGAACAAGGGTTAAAACTCAGTGTTCTAATGTTATTCGATCATCGTGAGGTCCAACTCGGATGAAAAAATATCTTTTCGATCCTTTCGATTGCTTTTGCACATTCATATCCGCGGAAATCCCGCAAAATACTCAAAGATATTATAGAAAAGCTATCTTGAATACTACAAGTTGTGGTGAAATTTGAGCACTTATTGGAATGTTGACAGTTTCAGTCAGGAGCTATGAAGGACATGCTTCAAACCGTGAGCGTTGAGCAAGTTTACTCGTCAAGGATCACTTGAGCATGGGTTAACTTTTGATTGTTCATATTCAGATAAAAGATATGATTGTGCTTTGGTGAGGGATTTTGCCGAAGGTTTTAAATGAAAAATATCAAAAATTTTGTAAAGAGACCTAATAAAGCTTCTACGTCAAATGAAAATGTACTTCATCTGAAAAAAAAACGATATTGTGCTTTTCGCCCATACAAAATGCATTTTTGATGCATTGCGGTGCATTTTTTAGCGATGGCTTTAATAAAACTTATAAATACGTAAATAAAATATGAAATGTTTTAAAATAAAATAATGATTCTTTTTGATTCATTCAGGAAGCATCACTATATCCACTTTGCAAGATTCTTCAGGCTTACTTGCAAAATATTCATCTAGATACGATTTTATATCGCTGTGAGATTTGAAAGATTTACTACGGAGAGAATTATTTAAGGAGAGGAACAAGTAATAATTGGTTGGTGAAAGACCTGAAGAGTACGGATGACGAGATAGAATGTCCCAACTATACGTTATAATAATTATTGCCTTGCATAATTATCATAATAATTATCGGCTGTCGTGATGGGAAACGAAGCATCATTGTTTCGCCAATTTTAGCCGTTCTTCTGCTAGGGCGGCTTTGAACTGATCGAGTTGATTGCAATATCAGTCAGCATTGATCGTCTTATATTCAGGAAGGAGTTTGTAATATACTAAAGCTTCCAGTCTCACTAAATGCACAAAAGAACTCTCATTGGATCAAGTCCAGGCGGCACAATAGTTGTAGTTCGACTTTCCTTAGTCCAAGTGCGTTTTCAATGCACTTTTTGATTCAAAATCCAGGTCTCGTCTCCAGTGACACAAATTGGATGGATTTATTTCATGTTGCTGAAGAAGCGAATCGCACGTAGAAACGTGGTTGACAAGCCCACTCTCCGTCACAGGCGCGGAACCCAAACTTCATTACCATTCGCATATCCCAACTTGATTGAATGTTTATGTGCAGCTATCTGTGGAATGTTCGTGGAAGCTATTTTATCACATGCACTATTCCGCCGATTTATTGCAAGCAAAGTCTTGATAAAGTCGGTATCCGTTGTTGTGGTCTTCATCTTTTAACCCGAAATCGCCAATTCGAAATCCCTTAAACCGATTCCGGTCGATCGTAGAAGTCGTAGTACAAAACAAAAGACAAATCATCAACTATGACCTAATGTGGAGAAGCAACGTCAAACAGATAAAGTCAAGTGAAGGGTTTATTTGTTAGCGGTATAGAACTTTAACTTGGCAACAGCTTTTGATGCGGAGTAGTGGTTCAGCAGAAATGTTTTTTTTATAGTTTGTTGTGATTGCCATTTTATCATCAATAGGTTGTACGGATTTATTTCGAAAAAATAACGTTTACGTTCGAGATATTCAATACAACTTCCGTTAATCTTATGGTTAACATAATTGTCCATCAAAACAATTATCCGTCATTTCCGCACTACGTTTACTCTCACTGACAATACGCATCTGTCTAGACATCTAACAGAGGGTAATTAAGTTACGTTAGCAGGGCAGTGCCGACGAAGATTCAAGCGAGCCCATTCGACTTCGTGCTCAACAATTAACCTGTGCCGATCCACATTATGATGGATTTTATTTTTAATGAGCGATCTTGCTTTGTGTGCTTACAAAACTCAACTGGTGCAGGAATTGAAGCCGAACAACCATCACCGCGGCCCAAAACAAATTGCTGCAGATCCCAAATTTTATAAGAAAATTTTGTCCAGCAATGAGGCTCATTGCTGGTTGAATGGCTACGCCAGTGAACAAAACTGCCGCTTTTGGAGTGGTAAACAACAACAGGCGGTTATCCAAACACCATTCGATGCGGAAAAGTCATTGTTAGGTGTGCTTTATGGAAAAGGAAAATCATTGGTCCATATGTCCTCGAATTAGCTGCAGTTAAGTAGATTACAATCAATGGTGACCGCGACTGAGCCATGATCAATGACTTTCTCGTTCTGGAATTGGTTCGCCTTAGTACGGAGGACCTCTGGTTTCAACAGGATGGCGCGAAGCATTTGATAAGTGCACATTTTCTCTAGTGCTTACGTTACACTATACGTTAAACCACTCGTCTACGAAGGGAAGTCCGAGATGTTTGATCATTTGGATGACAAGTTATTGTCATGTTATTGGTTAGATAAGACCCCAATTGTTGGTTGGATTCGTCGAAAATAGCACTTCTCGTGTGGACTTCCTCATCACCGAATGCGGTACTCACATGCCGGAAATCATATTTAAATATATGCAATTTCTTGGCCGTTTATTTCATTTCACGATTTTATACCTCTGAAAAAACATCCTATACTCAACAAAAAACACGGACATAACTGAATCGATCAATGAATTAACTTCTTCAATTAACTAATGATTATATCAAATGATAATGATATAATCATTAGACGAATTATGTTTTATTTAGTTTTCTGATTACTACTAACCTCTATATAGCAACTGAGGAAAACAAAATATACTTTATTAACATAATTTTGGCGGACATTGTTGGCAGCACCCTATTTGCATCAGAGGCACTGGACGACCTATAGTATTGAAAAGTGTCTGATATACCCAGCCTGTCTGATCACCGATAGATCATCTTTGAAGGGACAAGAGCGGAGAAGACCTGATTGCTCAATCCGAGGAAAGCGAATTGATACAGATCTATCAATACCACTAAACAGAGGGCAAGTTCCCTCTGCAAATGCACTACGATATCACAAAGACAACAACAAATAAATGGACTTTATCAAAAAAAAGGTGATCAAATCACCAACATTGGAGGAAATGTAGTGGAGCAGTCAAGAATTAGCAACTAAAGGCTACTTAGACAAGCCTGCATGAAAAGTGAGAGATGGATTAGGAAGAATATAAAGGGAGTTTTAAAAACTTCGAGTCAGCTAATCAAAGTGAGGAAACGAAATGAAGTCTCTTCAGCAGCAATATAAGAAGAGTCAATGGGCCATCTAGGCTAAGTAGAGCCTTGAAAAGGAACCCGCACGTGAAGTCTTTGCTTCAATGTTTGGTGAATCGTAGAACAAGTAATAGCAACGAACACTTCTAATTCTTATTTGGCTAACACTTTTCGGGTTCCACGAACCAATTGCCAACGGCACTTGCACTATCAGCTTCCTTAAATCAATGAAGCATCACATGCTCGTAATGCTTCCTTTGACTCTCCATGTTGAACGGTGGAGGAAAAACTTTAAAAAAGATTTTTTCAACAAAGAAATTTTCTTTGAAAGAACTCTGGGATGACTGAAACAGATGCTATAAATGGCTATGAGGTAAGTAAATATACATTTTTAAAAATAAAGCAAGTAAGAATTACTCATAGCTATCGTGCAAAGAAAAACAATAATTACGTAAGATCTTTAGGGCAGCTCAACAGGACACAATCTTTTAGGCCAAGCGAATAGGCATCCGTAAGGATGACACCTGCGGAGCTTATGTCAGGGAAAAACATACGGAAATCTTCTTTCTAGATAGAATGAGCCTGGTTAACAAACGCCTCATATGGCTGAGGAGTACTTGCTTAGCTAGATTGGACCACTTAGCAACGATAGATTTAGGGAAACTCCTTGCTTTTAGTAGGGTGACAGCATGAACCATCTTTAAAAAAATAGCACCATATTCTGGAAGCTAAGTGCCGACGTTTGCCTATGTTTTTTCCAACAGGGAACCAGTGTAAATTATAACTAAAAAACGCACACACACTATAATATATGCGGATATCTTTTAAACAAGAATCTCATAAGTCATAAGCTATAATATCTGATCATCTTAGAATGTTCAATGGGTTTGGTCTCTGCGTTGTGCGTAGAAGGCGGACTTCATATTGAACGTTATAAAGCTGAGTTATGCAGCAAGTAGTATCCTTGAAAGAAAAGTAATTTCACTACTCGCTCCTATAGTGAACAAAACTAAATCAAAAATAGATCAAATTAATTCAAGTCATCCAAATAAATGTGACAATGTGCTTATATTCACATTTACCATAACTGAAAGGCCAAAATTTCATAAATATCTACTTTTTAAGTATATTGAATTGATTCCAAATCTAACTACAATCTACCCATATTGCATCCACCGCATTCACTGTTTCGAAAGTAATAATTGGCAACGAATATGTCAAATAACTTAAAAATCGCCATATCAAAGTAGTACAAAGTTTAGTTTCCGTTCACCACTTACGTAAATCTAAACAAATGCGTGCGAAAATTGTATACATTATTTTTAACGTAGGCGTGTTCAAGTCGAAAAATGCACTTTTCGTATCAATGCATCTAATACTAAGCAAATCGGAACAGTGGTAAATTCATGCTGCACTTCGATATATAGTAAAGTTTTATTTTGGGTTTAGATAGAAAAACGTGGATTAGATTGAAAAATGTTAGCAACTTTAGTTTTGCAGACAGCTTAAAGGTTACTTGAGCGATTATGTTGTTGGCATTCACGCTATCGTCGGGTGAAAGGCAGCCAAACACTAAATGTTACTTCTGCGAAGGAGCAAAACTTATCAGCATTTGATATAATGGTGGCTTATTTTAGTTCAAACTTGAATTTATATGTTAATCTCAAACAACCTCAAATTTATTTACGCTCGAAGTTTAATAATTACAAACTTTACCAATCGGCTACCGTAAACTTCTTTTCAAATGCCAGAACAGACAACGCGGTTTCAACTAGTTCATGACGTCTTAATGGCGTCAACGTGCAGAATTATTGAAGTTCTCCTGACTTCAAGAACTAGTTCAAACGGCGTCGGCTGTCCCACGCATAATATAAGTCTGTCATCAAACTTAGAAGGCTGACCATTTCAGCGATGTATTTAATGAAAGGCAATAAAAGATCTTAGTCGTTTGTTGTCTCATCGAATTCCCGACGTTCCCTGTAGCTTTTCGCTCCCTGTAGAAGTTCGTTCAGACAACAAAAAACTAAGACTTCGATCACTGGAGAATAATAACGATGAAAAGGAAAGCAACTAAAGAACCTTCGAAACATGTCACTAAGCTTGGTGCCATAACGAATAACTTAAGGTTGATCTGATTTTCTTTTTTAATTACGCAAAACTGCTTCTAAGTGGTCTAAGTTTTTTTTTATTCGAACCTGGCGGTTGGCTTTGGTACTTATTACATCCCCCTGATGTATTCGGCTTGTCCACATATTTCTCATTTTTTTGCCAATGATTGTCATAACACCCTTATTAAATATTATGAACTTAATATGCTTGGCCTTTTTTAAAAAGCTCATTTGTCCATATTATGCAATGCTTACGATTCCGGATTCATTCTGTCGACTTATAATTAGTAAACTATTCAAGTTCAAACAAAGCTAAATCAACTGGGATCAACCCGCACATAGAAACCAAAAACTTGAGGCGGTATATAACGGGATTCTTCTCTACACAAGAATAACTGCGAAGAACGCCAATGGTTGAATGAAGTCTGTACAAATTGTTGTAAATAACGTCATAGCTGGGTATATACGAACGACACCAATACCGGCACAACTGTACCAGCTCCATCTATTATCAAAGTACACTTGTCTACCAACTTAACTTTCTAAATATTAAAATAAATTTTTAGTTAATGGATTTCTATACGATACTGAATATGCTTACACTTTTTGAATGAATATATTCGCATATATTTATAGTATTCTCGCCTCATTGAATCGATTTGAATGTGTTGTAACAATATTGTTACGTGTCATGTCAAATGTTAAAAGCCACTGATGTGGCCGAACAGCAAAGCAAGTAAATCAAATAAAAACAAATATTCAGCGCAACTTTCTCTTATCATTGGGCATTTATCGAAAAACTAAGTAAGGGCAGCGTGGGCCAAAACAAAGAAAATAGAACGTACTACGATTTTCTCAATTTGCCATTCCATGTTTTGAGTAAACTAAGCAATTCGTTTTTTATTCAAGGCTAAGAAAATGAACTGGTGAGTCGCAATTGAATTTTGAATGAACAACGTCACAACGTGTTCCTTGGGAAATAAGAAATCCTCAAATCCCGACAAATACTGCGATTAATCGTACAACAATTGCTCGGGAATTCTGTTCCGATAGAAACAATTTCAATTTCAGGTTTATTTTAACGATAAAGATCGACTACTGCTAAAACAAAAGAACTGATTCTGACGGGTAATATTCAGATGGAAAAACCAGAATTCGGACTCAAATGTCAAGACTAGGTGCCATCTTCCTTGAAAAAATATGCAATGACCTGAAGGATCATGAAGATTAAAGAGAACCCATAGTCAAAATTGATAGGTAGGAATAGATCGTTGATGATCCACTTCAGGTGATGGTGATGATGATCTACTGATGATTCCATCAAATCATGAACGACTGATTCCGTTTTTGATGGATAATGGAAGCCTTTGAACATCTTGGTAGTGGAAGGCTGTTTTTGCATTCGTAGAAGCCACAATGAAATTTTTTCATAATTTTCTTTATTTTTATCGAGTATATCGGTCACATTTAAAGGCGTAATATTTCAGAACGAATGCCATGCATAGCAGTATACGATCATAGGGAAGACAAAAACAATTTTTCTGCAGAGATTAACTTCTAAGTCCTCTGGTTGATTAAATATAAATTTCCGTTTATGAAGGATGGCTCCTTAATCAGCATCGAACAGGATTTTATTTACTCCAGAAATTTTAGAATCATTTACTTCATAATTGATTTAGTATGATCCCACAATAGAATTTAATTTGGCACGCCAAGGGATAAAGTTGGTCAGACTTTTCACACGTTGGAATTGCGCTCATTTGTGTTATCTTTTCAATTTCATTTTGTTAGCGTGATTTTAAAAGTTTCTTCTTGGGAAGCCACTGCATGCACGTGTGAAAATTGTGGAAATTATCAATTAAATTACGCGAAATAAATTAAAAAACAAGAATTAAAACGAGCGCGAAACAGTGAACTGTGTATTATTTCGTATGGTCAATTCCATATATATCAGCTCAAGATAGAAGTCGTAAACATTTACACTTGAAAAGGGAACAAACGATATATATCTTTATATATTCTAAAAAAATAACAATTTTTAAACTCTAGACTATTAAATTACGAAAAATAAGAACACTGAAATATTTCGCAATTAATTTTTGCAATTTTGTAAAAAATTTAATTGCACACGGACATTTAATTTTTTGTGAGATTTTTGAATTTTACTATTATTTTTAATGATCCAGCACTTTCCACAATATTTTCTTTCAGAATAGCTAAATACATCGATTAAATTTTGGTTCCTAGTAAGATTAAACAGCGTGCATGTAGCCTCAGAGCACTATCGAGCCGCGTCTATGATTAAAAGTCGATTTTATTTTATATCTTTGAGGTCTTGATTAGCTTTGTGGCGACACACAAACAAAGCATTCACTATTTGAGCAAAACACATTAAATTTAATTTTGTCCGCGAACATCAGAGTCTTACAAAATGATAGGTCTTATCTTATTTTTTTTTTTGGTAAAGTTGAGTCCCTTTTTCCCTATTGCTCTTACTACGAGTTTTTAACGGACTTTTCTTTCATATCATGCCGTTTCAACATATAAGCCTTTATTAAGTTGATTCAATACAATACTGCTGTACAACCCATGGCTCATCTGAATTCGAAAACATTCTAGGTATACCATTTTTTTCTATGGTCTAGTTGATTTCAGTTGTTAAATTATGTCTGCGACAATGATGTGTGAACTTTTACGATTTCTCTCATAGTACGGACCGGTAATCTTACTCCATAATGTTCCAAAATGAATTCTCTGACCATATTGCATTCCCATTTGACACAGTTACGTTCCCGTCATGGTTCATAATTCACACAATTTCATCTATATATAAATCTCACGGTTTCATTTTGTCCACTCAGATACTTAAAACTGTTAACTACACAAAACCCGAGGAATCCTCCTGGTAAACTTAAAAAGAAAGAGACACATTCCATGTGTTGGATTTTATTGACATGCGTTTTGGCTACATTTCGCCTTTTTTATTATTTTTTTTATAAATCACCAAATAGGGATATGTTTTTAATATTCTATCCTTCGTTAGTTCATAATATATAAGATAAATTGGGTTTTGCCTTTGCTGTATATTCTTCTATCGCTTATTCCCTTTTCCACTGTATGGGTAAGCGTCCGATATCTTTATTGAGTCACTGTATACTCGTCTTTTTGTAAATTTTCCGGGAGCCGGATAAGCACACGAGGGAACATGGAATCGTATCAAATACGATTTATACACCGTTCGTGCTAAGTGATTGGTTTTAGGCTCTCATAGCATGTGAAACTCGTTGTCAACTATGTAAGGAGTAACATTAGGGCGAACATTAAAAATGAAACATCACAATTTATTTTGAACTGGTTAGATTTGAAGGCCTGTAACGACGTATGCGCGAAAACAGTAATGAAACTCCAATGAATAATCGAATTAGGAGAATCACCGAGTTATGAAAACAAACGCGACGGAACAGTCAGTTCAGTGTTTTATTTAGAGGAGGTCAGCTTCTTAGTTTCATATAAAACTTACAAAATTTCAACAACATAACAAAGATCGTTCACAATCACAGAAATAGGAGCAACTATTTTCCGTCTGGAAGCTGGAGAGTCGAATGTCTGCTTTGCCAAAGAATATGATGTAAGTTCCAATAAATAAGCAGTTTGTAAAAATGTGGCATGTGGCTCATGTGGCACATTCAACAATTTCCACAATGTGGAAAAATCACAATAAAATACAGAGTGTATATGTGAACAGCTCTAAATCATTGAAGTTATAAAAGGTTAGGTCTTGTTACCAATCTAGAGTAGCCGACGCTTTATTTGAATGTTTCAGATTCAAAGAATACAATATTCCTAATTTATATGCAAAAGCGGACAATTATGCAAGACAACGTGCGCTGAAAGGTTTTAAATGCGCAGTGGGGATGTTTACAAAAATTTAGAAAAAGGAACATGATTTTTGGCAAAATTAGTGGAAAAGCGACAGATCCAGAAGGGATGTGCCACGATATTTTACAAGGAAATTTAAGAAAACGGTTAAAAACGAATGAAAACAGATGAAACCGGTTCTATTTTTAGAATGATGCTTGATGAAACAACGAAGTTTGAAGGAGGAATTGTTTTGGAAATCTGCTTTCCGCAGAATGAGTAACTATTCTTATAGGAGCATGTCTGGCTCGGAAAAATTAAAACTAGTAGTTATTAGACAAAGCTCAATGGCCTCAATATTTTAAAATAGTGAAATCACTACCTGCCGAATATGAAAATAGCCCAAGAGCCTGGATGGCACCAGCCTTATTTGAAAAAATTATTTTGCAATTGGACAGCAAGCTGACTGGGCAAAAAAAAGAAAATTTCATTGTTATCAAATAACAGTCCCGCTCAACCAAATATTCAAAACCTAAAAGCTATAAAATTAGTCTTGCTTATTGCAAATACTAGGGTAGTTCTCCAACCACTGGATCAGGGCCCATGAAAGTCACCGAAAACACATTTTAAAAACTGCAAATTGTGACCGTTTTAAAAGACATTGACAAAATTGGTGTGCCGCAGAAATTCCATATTCTTGAAACCATTTCTCTGATTTCAAAAGATTGGGATCATGTTTCTCAACACATATACACTGTGTATACCATACTGCAACCGACTCCAACTCGATAATATCTAACAACATAGACTTTTAACAGCCCGCAAAGGAACCAGAAAGGATTCATCGATTGTTCATTTGGTAACATTGGTGCCTCATGAACTATGCTAACAGCTACTACAGAAGCACTGCTCTATCTTATGTCCTTAGGTAGCAACATCCTCTGAGATATCCTTGTAAGCAATAGGATTAAACTGACGAAGAAGGCAACCAATTATCATCGGACGTGTAATGTCCGGACCCTCAAATCCATGAAGTTAATTACCCCATCAAGAAGAAACCAAACGGACAATGTTAATAAGTTATTATCAATTGGAAAATAATGAAAGGTTTCGTACAAAATAGAGTAAAATTTCACAATTCTAGTCTGCCGAACGATTACAGAAATGGAAATGAGAAACACTGATGAACAGTTCTACGTCTTGAAGGTAGTATGTCAACTTTGCAGGCGATAGATCCTAACCGCGTAGCGAGCGAATGAAACTCATTCGGATCTTTGCCCACATAGTTGGAAAGAGAAAAGGGAAAACGAACAAAGAAGCAGATTATTTCGGCCAAAGGGTTTACTCCATCGTATTATTAATCATAGCGTAACTACTAATAAGCGCAAACACTTTGAAAAAACTCCCTATCGAACTATTCAATACTCAACTCCAGATTCCCACACATAATGAGATCTGTGAGAAAACTTAGTTGATAATAGGATATAAAGACGAAAATGCGGTAAGATGCGCAATCATTTTTTCTTAAATATTGCACTTATACACAACGACCCACATACAGTTACACCGGAAAAAAATATTGTTACACACAAAAAGGTTCAGAAATCACTAGCCTTCCGCTCACTTGCGAATGCAAAATGGCTTCGCATGCGCACAAAACAGCGAAAAGACTTCAAAAAAACTCTATATCTCACGAGATGTGCTCAAAACTAATAGTTTTATTCAGATTGTTACAGTTTTACTCATTATTTTAAAGCTTTTGAGGAAAAACATCACACAAATATAAATCTACTATTTCTATATCTATCTCTTTCTGCCAGCAGCCGTCGAAGGGTGTTTTTGCTGTTTTTTAGTTACGCTGCGAACAAAGTAGCCACCACCTGCGCAAACTTACTATGAATCACTAATCAATCCGACATATTGGCCAAACTTATGAATGTATCTTAGGTGAACAAGTAGTCGGATATTTGAAAACGAAAAACGGAAAACGAACATGTAGTGGTCGATTCCCACATAGGCTTCGCCGGCCTCAACACAAATCTTGTATGAAAACATTTCGTTTTGAATTGAAAGGCGTTACGTTGACGTTTTTATTGCAGTGTCTAGTCGCGATTTTTATTTATTTTACTGTTTTTATTGTTTGTTTTTTGTCCTGCGAACAAATTTCCGTCGTTCCTCGTCTTTTTTCCTTTTATCATACATTTTCTTTCCTTTCCTTTCCTTTTATCATACACTACACATTTCGGCAGTACTTAATTTTTATATTAAATAAAATGGATCAGTCAATCAAATATTTTTAGTTTTATTTGATTATCTTCTATTATCTTTCTGTTAGGTTTATCCAATAGTAGAACAACCTGCTTTTATTCGCGAGAAATGTTGCAAATTTTTGATTTACGACCTCATCAAAAAATAATATTAAATACCGTAAGGAAAAGTATATACGTTAAAATGTTGTTTTCCAACGGGGATGGAATTATTTTTCTTTTGGAATTTATATTTTATTTCGTCGTTTCCCTTCACTTTCTTTGTTTCGTCCACAGACGCGTTTCGGCGGTGCGCCATTTCGGTGAAAGGCGAACGACAGAATGTTCCGAGGAGAAAAACAAAGTAAAGTATATACTTTTAGGTGTGCTTGGTGAGACAACACTTTTCATACCAAAAGTTGTCGAAAATTTGAATTGTATGTAATGTACCGTACACGTACACGTACACGATTAACAAGGCAGGAATTTTTGGGAATGACACATTTATCAGATTAGAAAACCTTTCCATTTGAGGATATCTATTTAAAAAATTCCGATCAATGGAATGACCTCACTAATTCCCACATCCTTCTGATCCTTTTTTTTCAGAGAAATTAACCTTCATTTGGTACACCTCGTATTTTTCTAGTAGTAAGCCTATCGTTCAAGATGAATCGTTGCATTGTCATCATGATCGTTTGCTTTCAATTTTAAATAAACTCTTCTCATCATTATTTTCAAAGATAGACTGGGCTCAGTAGCATATCACACATGTTTATGTTAGCCGTCAAAAGAAATCTTTTGAGTTCATGAGTAATAAACATATAGTTAACACTCGTTTTGATTGATCTTATATCTTGTTTGTCTCGTGGTCTTTGGCTACCAACTTAACCTTCTAATTACTAAAATAAATTTGTAGTCATTGGGTTTTTTTACGATATATGACTTTTGAATATGTTTTCACCTTTTGAATAATATTCTTTATATAGTAATATTCTCCCCTAATTGACTCAATTTATGTGTTGCTGTAGCAATATTGTTGAGTGTCCCGAAAAATGTTATAAGCCTCTGATGTGGCCGAGCAGTGAATCAAGTAATTACTATGGGAAAAGAAACATCCAGCGGTACTTACTTGTCTCATTGAACACTCACCGCGAAATTCAAATAAGGCCACGGTGTGCCATATCAAGCTGAATAGAACGTACTACGATTTTCTCAATTTGTCAACCAATTTTATGAATAAACAAAGCAACCAGTTTTTCATTCGAGACTAAGAAAATGATCTCGCGAATCGCAGTTCGATTTCGCGTTCCGTAGAACTGATGAATCGGTCACTGTCAACTTAAATGTATGAAATGTAAATGTGCCTAAGCAATCAGATTAGCAGAAAAGAAATAAATCAAATCAAGAGAACTTAGAGAAGAAAACCGAGACTTCCGCTTATGAAGACAAAGTATAAGATGGAGAACCTCCGTGAGAAGACTAAGTATAGAATGCTCACAGGTTGGAAAACCATATAATAAAAGTAAATTGTGCTGTGACTCACTGTATTTAAATGCAAGCTTTAGAGAAATTCAATAGGAGGGCACTGAAGGATACTGAAGCTGACACTTATTCTCCTGACAATATAATTAAAAAGGAGATTGATGGCGATGCATCAATTGATGCATTGTGAATGCCTTTTAGAGTAAAAAATGTTTTAAGCCAATTGATAATCGGTTTAAAGGAATTTTAAAAAATGCTAGCTTAGGTGCAAACTAGGACGAAATGTTTGAACGTTAGTTATTTGTATTATTTCTTGAATCATTTGAATAGTTGCTTTACTCTTTTTTGAAATTCTGGTTTCGAAAATTTTGCTTTCGAATGCACTTTAACACGTTCAGTTAACACGTTTAACTGTTTTGATTTGAAAGACGATATGGAAACTAGGAAACGTATAATTAATTCTAGAAAACCGGCTATCTAACCTAAGCTAGAATCTAACCAATGTAGTATGTGGCTCGCATTGATGTTAACACTATGTAACATATAGGCAGTACTAGATTTTTTTTCCATTTTTGGTAACTTCCGAAGCGAATTGCTTCGAAGTTATTTATCTAACTTAACTTCTTTGATTTTCATGTTAGTTACCTTAAGGTGAAAAGCAACAGTGCCATCTTATTAGAACTTGCATTTCTACACAAAATTTTATCAAAGATCTGCTTAGTTGGATTCACATTTATTTAGACCAGAAATCATTTTGGACTATGAAAAAGTAGTTAAATGTTATGAAACAAGAATATTTTAATTGCCAAATAAGGAGATTCGAATTAGCAATAAGCTGTTAAAATCAATCGAGCATATATGGACACATCAACGAAATTTCCATAAGTGTAGCGAAATTGCTAAATGCAGTAACACCTTTTCGAAAGTGAAAAAGTTCGAATAGGAATTTGTGAAAAATATGGTGAAATGCCATTGAAGTATTTTTAGAGCGAAAATTCTATTTCGGGTGTGAAACGTGCAAAAATTCATTTTATTAACAGCTTTGGTTTATGGTCGTTTCATGTAGTGGAATGTTTATCAGTTGCATTGACAAAATTCAATGACTAAAATTGACTGAAAGGAAAATTCATGAATATTTTTCGTGGTTTGAATAAATGAACATTTATAAGGGTAAAAAAATTATTTCGATTCAAAGAAGAAGAAAATTAAATTTATTACTGGCATACAAATTGTATAGGTAGCGAAGTAAGGATATGTGTACGTCGATACGATACGTGAACGTTATGGCCTTGTAACGGCAACCTAGTGTGATTATCATATCTTACAACGACTGCTGATAAAATTATGTTTCAATATCATTGTGTTGCTTTAAAATTTTCGTGGCCTTTATTGACGTTATCTGCTAATGCTTTAAAAACGCTTTTTCTAACAAATTTTGACTGTAAATTATGGCTTGTGTCGTAAATAACGCTTAACATTAGCTGGAACGACTCACTTTAGCCATCGAAAATTTAATTAATAACACAAGATATTTGCGTCCACCAGCAGAAACCATAAATTACATATGCCTCGAACGAAAACGCATGAGTAACACCTTTCAACAGTCAGCTCACGACTTTTAATCGATGGCAAATTGGGACCTACAAGATGTCAACCTCCCAACTTAAAATTCAGCCATGACCGACTTTTGTCGCGGAGGCTCAAGCACTTCAACCACTATCGGTCAGTCACTTGCAAAAGCTTAGCAAGTAGTTTTGTTGACTTTTCCACCTCCAAGATACACACTGGATATCTGCGATCAATTTCCCACTCATTCAGTGTTCCACCATTCCGTGCGGGTCATATCTACTAGATTTTACTAACGAGAGTCTTATGCAATCGTTTCACAGCTGACTTAACAGTCATACATTAACGTTTTTCCGCATTTCGCGGTTTGTTTCCATGCATGATAGAATATCATCACTGTTCACTTTATCTATGCACTTTTCTTGAATAGCTAATTCATTTGGAATTGATTGGAGAATCTTCAATGAGCGGTGAAATGACAATGAAAGTTTTGTCCACATTTGGCTTTGACCTCCAAGGTAGCCAAACCATTTCCGCTTAAGTTGGAATGAGTTGGCAAATATTCGTAATTCTAGTACTAACAATAAAGTCAGGGACAATTAACATTCATATGAGTAACAAAGACTACTTCGATGAGTAAGTTCTAAATGGTACAAATGGTACCACGATTCTTGCTGAAAACTTGACGAAAGGAATTCATTTTTATTTTCTGTACTTACGCTGCAAATTTCGAGTACTTCCGCAATCCTTCCGGCCCATTTGCAAATACCTGGCCAGCAGTGTCAGCAAATCCTAAGCTGGGCTTTTTCGCTATTCTGCATATGTTATGAGACGTCCGCACCTGCAAGAAGGAAACATGGTCAAAACTTCTGTCGAACTGCATTTGGAGCAAGTTTAAAGGCATCACATAAATTTATTTCAATATATTGTGCGTATTTACCTGGATCATTTTGGGAAGTTTTAAAATTTAAAATTTTCAACGCATTGTTAACAAAAGTACCCATGGAGGTACAAGTATATCAATAGATGGGGCTGCCTTTCATCTAATAACTTGTTAAGCAATAAAATTCAATCAATTTTCTAGTAAATCCGTTTGTAGCTAGCTTCGATTTTCATGTATTGCACCAAACTTGAGAAATAAATCGCATGACGAAACAGTGTTACTACTGCCTTCCACACATGTGCCACATGCGCTTTCACATTCTCGCATACATTTTTCAGTTCCAGGATAGTATTGTACGCACTTGCTTAGATTAGCTTTAAGTATTATTATTCCTTTTATTAAGCAACCTCATCTCTGAAAAATCGCAGGAAGCATAGCGAGTATTATAAGTTGTGTTTTTAGCTGCGTGCTTCGATGGTTGCTGTCTCGGTTTGACAGTTCAGAATGTCAAACTGTGTTGATATTTCTGTTCAGCAAGGTTTGGTGATTCATTGTGAATCATTTAAAGCCAGAGCAATGCTTCCTTATCGTGGAAATATACTTTAAAAACAAAAATCTATTCGCGAAGTTCATAAAACACTTCGTCCATTTTACGGTCAACATAAGCTGCTTAGTGAGCAAGCAGTTCGTACAGTTATTGATCGTTTTCGCATTAATTTTTCTCTTCTTGATTCAAAACCACCAACAAGATAAACAAATGTGTGTACTGGAGAGAAAATTACTTCTGCAGCGCGAATTATTGAGAAAGGCACCGAAATGTTTCAACTTGCTGGCGTAGTCGAAAGACAAGATGCATGAATTGGTATTTGTTAGGGAAAATCGTTTGTGGTAAGACAAAAAGAAAAGGGACAAAAAAAAGTTATTTAAGTTGGTTATTTAAAAGTTATTTAAAGCTCTTCACTCCCAGCGCCATTTATCTTACAAGCTCTCTAGATTGTAAAGCTCTCTGTACGTATTATAAACAAGTATACGCATTTTTGCGATGCGCTTGCAAAGTGTGAACGGGTTTTAGTAGTCCCGCATACCTAGGAGGAAACTCGGGATTGAACGGTATTTAACAAGAACAAGTGAAATTTTAATTGAATTGGTAAATTGTCTTTAAGTTTTGTGTATAAACACCTGACCCTTAAATTTAACTAGTGCATTTCCTATTTCTTTCTGCAAAAAGAGGCCCAGGAGATTTTTCTGTGTCTTTACTTACTGTTATGCTTGGCTCACATTCGATCAGGAATTCGTTTGAAAAGTTGCTGCTGTTTTGTGGTTAAGCTGCCTCTTAAAAAAGGAGAGGGTTGATGACTTAACAAATAAATAACGTAAAATTTGGATGGAAAATGCAATCAACTTCGGTTTGTCTTGGCCAATTCTGTTCGTGTGTCAACTCGAATTGTTCATCGAAATTTTTTCCAATGGTTAAACTGAAACTATTAGAAATTATCAGAAGACTCTTAACAAAACTTACTAAACGTTAAACTATTAGATAACTATTCCAAGGCGAAACATTTCACTCAAAGACTAGAAAAATCAAAACCTTCTGCACCTTAATGATTTCGATAGATTAACAAATGTACAGGGGGCAGGGTACATACAAAATTGAAGAACACAAATATCAACGTGACATCATGTGATTGTGTAAAATAACGATAGTGAATATTAGTAAGACATCTCATTAAACCCTACAGCCAGAGCGTAAAGTAGAAGATGATGGCAATGCCAGAAAACTCACTATATAATTGCACTCAACCAAAGGTAATCGAATTTTTTCATGGGATCGTGAATATTTTCCCTATCTCTTTCATCGGAATGCCCTTGATGGGGGTAAGAGCTATTTGATGAGTGATTACCTTATGGCGTCAATGCAGTCAAGCACAAACACTTCAAATAAATAGCGAGTATAACAGCTTTTGATCGTTTTTTGAAATATGCATTGGTATTTGTTTATTATGCTATTTGGGGGTCGGGCCATAGAAGAAATAGAAGAAAAAATAGTTGTTTTTCTATTAAATTAAGACGAAGGTGTTTCTTTTATTTTTCAAGAAAAGTACTTTTTTCAAATAGTATTCGTTGAGTATTGAAATTTATTGGAAATTTAAAAATTCCTGGATGTTACGCTTTGCTAGAGTTTATTTAATGTACTGTAATGGTATTATGAATTTCTCTTTCTCGTTTAGTTGCAAAAATTATTTTTGAATGCTGGCAGTCAAATGCTGAAATTAAGAACATGCAAGGTCTGTCTCAAAAGTTCCCGGACTGGTCAAGAATAAAGAAATCTGGTGGTGGCATCTATCAAATTTTCAGATATTTCATCTTACATCCACCATTGACGTTGTGTCAAAATTTCATGGCATTCGGATGAACAGAACCCAAGTTATTGCGCTCTAAGTGACAGAACAGTACAGTTGTTTCATCGGTCGAAAAATGAAATTTGAACAAAGAGCGAATATTAAATTCTGTTTTAATCTCGGTAAAATGGCGACCCAAACGTTTACGATTCCAAGGGGATTGAGAAAGAGTTAATTCCACAAGGCCGAATGGTTAATGCCCTGCTTTATCTTGGTGTTATGCAGCGATTGCTTCAAGAATACTTCGTGTTCGGCCAGAATATCGTGAACGTGGAAGTTGGTGTTTATTACATGATAATGCGTCGGCTCATCGTTCAACGCTTGTGATCGATTTTTTGATAGAAAATGACATTCTTTCCATCAACCACTCGCCGTATTTGCCTGAATCGGCACCATGTGACGGTTTTCTGTTCGAAAAATTTCATTTGGGCACGAAAGGAAAGCGTTTTGCGAACATTGAAGACATCCAAAAGTCGACGAACGGCAGTCTAAACATAATATCAAAGAATGACTTAAATAAATCTTTTGACACGCTTATAGACCGTTCAAAGCGGGGTAGAGAGGCCGAAGGAAACTACTTTGAAAAAATAAATCCGTTTTGCCAAAATCATTCGTAGTTTTCTTTCTTCTTGACCAGTCGGGGAACGTTTAAGACACACCTTGTGTGATTCAGTGTCAGATTCGAGCGTGACATGCATATTCGTATTGCAACTATTAACAAAGTGTAGTATTTGAATTTATGAATTCCAGCGTGTGAAAATATTATAAAATGTATCATCAGGAATTTTCTTAAAAAGGGGTGTGAAACATCTTTGAAAACTAGAAAACAATGTTATAACCTTGCAAAGTCAAGGGAAATCTTTAGGAGAAATTACCAAAAACGTCAGCTGTGCACGATCCACAGTACAATATATTGTCAAATGTATCAAATAAACTGAAACTTGCTACGGTAAAACAGGCAAGTGATGAATTAGTAATAACCTTAAGTAAAAGTTACGTCAGACCAATACTGGAAAATTATCAGCAGTTCCGAAAAATTGGCGTGGTATGTACAAAGAAGGATGAACCAAATTAAATGACTTAAGTTCGCTAAAGAAGATACGAATAAATACTACTTGTGTGCATTCTGGATCTATTTAATGATGAGAGTAAAGCCAGTATTATATGGTGGGACGGTGTGGCGAAAATATGGCGGAAGAAAAATGGAAGCTTGTCACCACAAAATTTAATATCGACGTTGAAATATTGTGACGGGTCTGTAATGGTGCTGGTGGGGCGGAGATACTGCAATATATTATTGGTAAAATATATTTAATGAAATATATTAATATTTTAGATTCAAATTTTCATGGAGTGCTGAGCAGTTTAGAATCAGTTATGTTTTTATATTTTACCAGGATAACGAACATAAGCCTACAGGTATAAATTCTAAAAGGCTCCCACAGTTTCCAAATATTAACTCGATGGAAAATCTCTTGACACGAACTCAAGGAGAACTTGAAACGAACTATATTAAGAAGTTTCAGGATATCAGAAAGGCTTACACCGAAGAATGGGGAAACATTTCAGCGGCTTCTGCAGAACAGCTATTCAAATAGATTGAGAGCGGATATGAGAAGAAAAGTATATGCTGCAAAATATAAGTTTAAGAATTTCGAAAGAGTAAATATTGCAATAAGATTTGTTGCTCGCTGAAATTATACGTGGCATCCATTCAGAGACTGTTTATAGCATCCCAAAAGTGCGGCCAATATCCGTAAGGGGCTGTAGCGCCACGATTTGGTGGACATAAAAGAGGCTTTATCAGCTTAGTGGGTAATAAGCCCTCGCAAAGTGTGAACTGTAGAGAAAAGTGAAATTTTGAACTGATATTCTCTAGGGATTTATTGAACACACTCCAAAAGAATTCTTTCCCTATTTCCCTAGGCACTTATTGAAGACTTTGTTTTGAAGAAACGTTTGTGAAAGTGACGGCATAACGTACTTAACATAATTTTTGCCCATATGTGCTACGATAGAATTGCGTTTTAACTTGACCATGTACAGCACGTTGCATTATTTGGACGCACTCCAAACGGCGAATAACATATTCATCCCCTTCAATCTACTACTGACTACTCAAATCATATACCTGGTGTAAAATATGAGTTAATCATAATTACAGCATTGGTTTCCATGTATTGTGTGTTTGTGGTGGCATTCGCTTGAATATAGTTCAAAATAACTTTAAGCAAGAGCCTGTTTGATAACTGATATTTGTAAATATTTTAAATCAAGCTGTCTTTATTACTTCAGAATATGTGAAAATTATGATTTCCTAATCAGGATCAATTTATTTTCTTTATTCGTTAATTGCTTCATAGATTTAAATGCATTAAATCTAATTGAAAGATAAGATATAAAATACTTTTTTGTAGATTTATTTTGTCGATTTGAAGTTGATCGATCACTATTATTGTCTACAAGCGCACGCTTCAATACCCGCCAAATTTTCGGAAAATCAATTTAACTCGCAGTCATCCCTCAGCCTCAACCAAAAACGAACTATCCAAAAATCAAAGATTAAATTCCATAGTACGGAATTGTTTGCCAAGCCTAAGCAAACACATCATTGCAATCGTACCATTGACATATTTATTCATGATATCTCATAAACATTAACAACTTATCGTGTATAACTTGTGAAAGTAGCAAACACACACCTTCAAATAATAATCTCGCATCTTTCAGCAATAGCAATTTACCTCCTTGATCGGCCATTAAGATTTACAATAAATGATAGCGCCACCAATTTGCTCATTGTCCATGTCACCTGAGTGTATGTACATTTGTTTACAATTGAAACACATATGATAACACTAATTACTGATCGCAACTGTTGGCTTCACTTTGATTATCCAAACAATAAAAATTTGCTAATAAATCTTGATGTTAATAGCCTGATAGCAATCTGCAGATTAGATATTTGCACGGTAAATTATAACCATAAATTTTGAACTTGTAAATTTCTATCTTGGATCGGAAGCTGATCCTGAGTTTTAACTTTTTATATCAAACATTAAATGAAACGAATGATTTGTAAGCCTTTCGCGTCAATGTCCAAAACAGTTGAAAGTTCAGTGCAGCCTTGAAAGAAGCTGAATACCTTCATCTAATCCCACGACCTATTGCTTCCCCTTTACATGCGAAATTGCCCTCTAATATAACGAAACTCAAAAAGAGTTGAGTTTTATTGAAGAAGAAGAAGTTGAGAGAAGTATTGAGAGTTTAACGAATTCAACACAAAGTTCTAATCAAAATTTTGAACAAGAATATTGTCAGAATGCAAAATATTTAATCCTTTCTTTCAAGGGGTCTGAGCTACAAACTAGTGATGCGGAAACTCGGCCCTAGCAGGTCACCTTGCATATATAAGACAGAGAAAATGAAGAAAATTGTGCGGGCCCTTTCTTCTATCCACCTTTTCTATCTTTCCCGCCCTCTTTAAGATTATTGACGATAAAATAACGATAGAATAACGGTCTTGTCTTTGAAAGCCAAAAAGGCTTCAGGAGCCGATGGGATTTCGGCTTCATTTTTGTCCCGCCCTGCTCCTTGGCACGTTCAATCCATGTCTGCGCGAAGAGATGTCCCAAAAATGATATAAGGTGACTCGAACTGTGCTGAATAGCAAGGAGGAGCGCCCTCTTTGCATATCACCCATTGTTTATACTAGGCACGGTAGGAAATTTTTTCGAAAAACTCATGCTACCGGGGATATATCACCACGTAAGTATGGTTTCGGTGCAATTTACTCGATTATCAACACAATTGGACAAATAGTGAGTGCAGTCCACTATGAGATGCAGAGATCCACGCGGAGATCCTGAGGTAAACAGCAATTCCACACGTTGGGGTTTCTTGCTTGTCACTTTCCGCATCAAAAATGCATCAAAGGGATATCTTACAAGAATTTCAGAATCGCTTTTAATTATCAGAATACCTGATACAGATTCTGAAAGAAGACAGCTTGCCTTACGACACGAAGGAATGTGGCCGTAAGATAATTGATACATCACGTGCCGCGGTGGGCTGCATTTTTGGCCTGGACCTATGCAACACCACCTATGACGGTCTACTGAGGCTTTAGTGGCCGGATGAGTCACGCTCAAACAGCTTTGCTGCCGCTCTTGTAGCGCTCCTCATAGGACAAACAGTCGTGCATACGTGGCTCAAACTGAATATGCTAATACAGTGAGAAAGGAGCGGGTGTAAACTAGTACTAGAAAAATTCCAGATAATTGCTCATCAGTACTTGGGCAGAACTTGGGCAAAAAGAGACCGGTTGGTCTTTTTAAAGGCGCTGTATATTCTGTGCTTTTTCATTGGGCAGCAATATGGGATGCCAGTCCGAGCGAGGAGTAACAACGAAAGTGGTTAGCACAGGTACAAAGAGAACGAGTGTTGCGCATCGCACGCGCACCCCGAAAAGTCTCCGAGACAACGATGTCGGAGATCGTAAGGATAATACTCATCACTCCTCTTGCTTGAGAGTGGAGCAACATTTTTCAGCGCAAAAGAAAACACAAAAGAGAAAAATTTAGCAGGTAAAAGGGCCAACACTCTCTCAACGGTTGGTGTAACCTTGGGAACGCGACACAATTATAAGGTAAATACGCGTCTGGTATCTGACCGAAGGCCGTGGTTTAAGGGATTGCATGGAAAGTCTGATTTCTATATGACTCAGGTGTAACTGGCAACAGGGGCATTGATGTTCCTCGTCCTTGCACCAGCACAAAGATGCTCCTCAAACTGTTTTACAAAGTGAAGGTGGACGACACATGTCACTTATGTTCAGTAAAGCATTTGATTTGCAGCTCTTCGTAAAATTGAAAAGCTTCCCCAGAATTTGTAGGCGAAATAATGTCCATTGATTGACAATTGACAAAAAGAATGGCATGCTTAAATTAATCTTTTTAACTGCTGAAAACTTTAACCGCTTTTCCGGCTCGAGAAACTATTAACATTAACAAAGGCATCTGTAGACATAGGAGCACGATGTTTAGCTCGAAGTAATGTGTCAAACCAATAAACATCGTTTGACAACACTTTCGTTGTTCGATGTCAAATTTTATTGAGCATGGAATAGTGAGAGATTGTCATAACCAAATGATAACCAAGTCATTCGAATAACCTGTTTACGGTGATGTCGTTCAGATACATACTGGAGTAAGTATTTGTAGACACTAAATCTGGAGTATCGTAAAGTTACAGGAACAGGAGTATATTTGAGTCACAAGGAACAGAATATTCCACTCAGACCGATGAAATTACTCCGAATAAGGCCGAACGAACGCTCGAATCATTGGCACCTCAATGTGATTTTTGGGAGAACATTTTGATGAGCGATGGGGCTAATTTCACACTTTTTGATGGTGTTAATAAACTGATTCGTCTCATTATTGAATGGACAATCCACACAAGATTTACGAAACGTCAACACTTAAACGAACAAACATATATTGTTTGCTTCAAGACCATCATTCGACATTATTCTTTTCAAAGAAAACGGAACAGCCAATGGAAATCGATTTCTGTGACTGTTGGTTCATTATATTTGTTCACAAATACGTGGAAAAAGTACGTATCCTGGAAGTCAAATATTATGTATCGGGCAGAGCCCACCGATATAAACATGCCATAAGTTGACAAATTTTTGGGAAATGTTGGAATATTTGTCGGCCCGGCGCGGATAGTGTCCGTGAAACTTTGCGATATCGCCGGAAACCGCACGTTTTTCAAGAAAAATCGCATGTGTAGAACACACAAAGCAGATCTTATAATAGGAGATGTGATTCGTGCACAAACAGATGCGTAATAAGTGATTTAAATATACGTTTAGTGTTTTTTTTTGTTTTTTTGAGATCCACTCGGACTCATAAAGGAAACATTAAAGTGCCCAGGAAATACGTATGGCCCTTGGCATAAAACGCTAAAATCAGCGAAGCCGGTTTCAACCTCCGTAAGAATCGAAGAAGCGAGTGCTTGCGGGTTCTTTTAATGCAAATTTAGTGGGGAAAATCGTACTTTTTGGTAATAACCGTTCTGCAGTGGAGATTTCATGGACCATGTTGTCTCGCGTGCATCATAACTATGCCATCACGAGTAAAGGTTAGGGTTACCAAGCCATTTGTTTTGTACGGCCCCGGTCTTGATGGTTAGATTGACTTTACACCCAGAAATCAAGATTTAGCCCCGTCGAACTTCTTTCTCGGTTTTTTTTTAATAAAATTTTTTAAAATGTGATTCATCAATCAGAAACGGTCTACGTCAAGACCATTGTCAAGATCAATGCATACATTCTTACTGAAATCATCGCCATTGCGCCAGCAAAGCTTGAAGAGGTAATGAAAAACGCAACAAAAAGAGCTGCTTTTGCAAATAGTCTTGTTTTTAACAATGAGTCTAAATAGTTTGCTAAGCAGCTAACTGAATAGAAAGAATAATTCCTGTGTTGGAATCCTTTTTTCGGTTCTTCAATGATAACATACAGACATACAAAAAAGCGCACTCTGTAGTATGTATAGCGATGCTTGATTTCGGTATATCAGTGAAACTCGATGGTGCAAAGAAATGCACTACAACATGAAGGTTGTAATTCTTTTTCCTTCAACTATAACAATCCTTTGAAAGTTGGATTGATTTAGGGGATGCGATAAACTCTTTGCGATTACAGGTAACCTTAGATTACGTATTTAGAAAGCTGTCAATTTACATAAGCAGTACTTTGCTTGGTATGTCTAGGAAATTGTATCCTAGTCGATTGATAATATTATTCGATCGCTGTCAAGAACATCTACTAAACAAATCATATTCAAGCTTCTTCAACGATAGCGAGTCAGAAACTAGATTATAATGAAAAGAAGTATTAAAGAAAATGAATGAAAAATACCCTCATTAGACAAGGTGACAAACCACGTATAAGTAAGCGACAAATACGTTCAAAGGAAACGCTTTGGGTATTTGCTTCTGATTTTTGACATGTTTTAAATGAATCTGATGAAAAGGAGAACTTACTCCCGTAAAAAATATCTGTCGAAAATATTAAATAAGAACCAAAAAGTTTTCATTAAAATTGCCGGAAGATGAAAATTTTAAGGGAAGTTAAATGAACGTAAACTGCTTTGAAAGCCAGCTGTGTGGGAAATCTAAGTTACAAGTATACAAACACATACCATTACTAATCAGCGTTAACACTTCCAAGAATCTCCCGATCTATTAACCTTCAAGTTGGCTGTTGAATTTTCTATATTTTAGCGTTAAATCGAAGCAAAAGTAACAAAAATCATGGAATTCAAAGTGGGCAACGCACAACGAAGCTAGATCTATGAGAAACTTGTGTAGAAAATACAGGAAGCTTGCCAAGCAAGAGAGCTTAAAAATTAAACGACCTAGCTGAGTGGAGCGATCTAGAAGGGTAACTTTCTTTGCTTGAATATATGTGAAAATAATTTTTCATCTGTTATTGTAAATGAATAAAAATTATATGTGAGTTTTAATATGCACCCACCCCGCAACCTCATCTTTGTGTCCGATATTCAACAAACTTCGCTTTAAAATACCATTCTATCTGCATATCTTTGGTCGAATACCGTTGAGATTGGAGTCGGTTAAAAGTACAAACTTTTGTGGTTAACTGAATTGAACAAAGAACATGATTTTCAAAGCTCTGACATAGTCCGATTCACATTTATTATAACTCAATCTGTTATTTGTGCTTCTATCTGAAAGAAATCCTCGCGAGACGCGAGCACTTTTATATAAAACTTAGAACGAAATGCTATACATATAACTCTTTAATTTTTACGTAAAATAAGAACACCTGTCTCAATACTTTTGCGTGACAATGCAATTTGAATATAAACTGCTTGTGCTATTGCTATCTCTCTCTGAGACAAGTCCTCTGAGAGTGCTTGCGCTATCTGCACTTACGCTACACTACTAAGATTTCGATCGTGCAAGAACTATGGAGGCTATAATAACGCAGCTTTATCCTGTAAACTGATATACAGCTGGTATAGGAATGGAGATGGAAGAGGAAACCAGAGGAAAAAACTCAAGCTCCGAACCAAGTGTAAAATTGAAGAAGCGCTGATGAAACTCTGGAAACTGAGGGAAATAAAAGAAAATTATTTATATTTGTTACTTGGGGTACGTGATGGGCGGAACATATGAAGGCAAAGTTCGTTCCAAAAGATGAAATATTCAAAAAACAAAGCTCATTTTAAAGCTACTGGTTCAAGTGTAGAAACTGGTTCTGTTCCATATACTAGTCTGAACTGCGTTACGTCCTTAACATAGGAAACCTTGTGCATAAAACATGGGCTTCCGTTGTAATAATATTTGAGAGCATTCGGAAAAAAAACAGCATAAGGTTAAACTTGCCTGAAAAATTTTTCATTTATAGGGTAAAAGCCGCGAAAGAAATGCTCCGAAAAGATATTGACCGGTGATTTCATTTTATGCAAATTGAAATTCCATTCCATTATTTCATTTTTCCATTTTATGATAGATTGGAAAATAAACTCTAAAAGTATCTTTCTTTCTTCAAAGAAATGAGAACTATGTACACCATAACACACCATGGTATGGTTTCTGATCATTTTTGTTGATGTGGGAATTTGTAGCCTTTTGAAAGAATCATGATAGGTTTTGGAAACAACGCCTTAATTGTAGTACTGAACTTCATGTCTTTTGCTTTGACGGCATAGGCATATTCGGGGTAGAAGTAAAGTTCACTAAAGAATGATGCATCCATAAAAAAAATGTCACATTCACAAGTTCTGGTTTAAAAATGTCACAGTTCTAAAGAAAATAAAGCCTCAAGGGTTAAACTTTTGGGACTGGAATTATTATTCTTATTTATTTACATATACTCTGTAAAAATCAAATCAAAAAACAAATTCAAATACCAAACAAAAACTTGAAAATGTCAACGAAAATATTTTTTCAAAAGATCCACAAATCTAAGAAATCTAGAAATCACAAATCTAGTTTTCATACGACAGAGTGCCCACTTACTAGCTGAAAACAGTACAAAGTAGAAGACAAGGTACTTACCAAGATATGTACACAATGCGTGCAAATAATACCGACGATGATTGTTCCAACTGCACCAAATAATAATCCAGCATTTTTGAATGCCATAGGCATAGCTAGAATTCCTGTTCCCAGGGAACTTTTAAGCAGGTGAACCAACGAACCGAGCGTTGAGTTTGAATGCTCAACGGGACGATTCGCAAAAGGATTATATATTTCATTTTCATAATCAACCTTTTCTTCCAGTTCCTTATCAGTCAATTCAGTTCTGTGAAAGAAAAAGAGGAGAAAGGTTGTGTAGCTAAACATATCATTAAAATCATATGCATTGAAAACAATAAACTTAGCAAACTCCTGATAAAACAAATGATAATAACAATTATTTACTTATACCGATTGAGTTGGCCACAATACGATAACAACATACGTCATAATAACAAATAACATAAAGTAGGTGATAATACAGAGTTTTAATACTAAAAATATTATTTATTTTTTCAACATACTTTGAATCAAAGTCACTTATGGCAAATATTTCCGGTGCCTTCTCATGATGCGGGGGCTGTGATTTTTCTATCATCTGAAATAAGAACAAATGGTTACTATAGTTTCGAAATTCCGCATCTAACAAAATATTGATTAACAAATATATTTTTGAATTTTTTGAAATCCAGTCATTGCGCCCTATGCAGCACTGACTGTATTTTGAAAAAGTCGCTGATATTCATTGGGTAACAAGGTAAGGTAAATAACTAACATCTAAACGAAATTCCGTAAATCTCCATTTTCAACATTCTTCTTAGCAGTAAACATAACCACAAAAATTCAATTCATAAAGTCATTTAGGCTATTGACACAAAGTATAAATCATTTCGAGACAGGAGCGCAGAGCTCATATTTAAATTTGTTTTTGTCAATTCCGTAGGAAACTTTTTATCGAGCCTTTTTATCAGTGCTATACGTAGACGAATTACATCATAGTGAAGAGTGCAACTGCAATTTCCTCGGTTTTCTGTATTATGTATTAAAAATTAGGTAAAAACAATCTTTAAAACGTTTATCAGGAGTTAAATCTCAATATTGCTTCTACATGTTCCTATTTACATACCATTGAGCGTTTATGATATCAAACGTGGTCTGTCCAAATTGCCGACTATAAAAGCCACAAAATTTTACTTTATTTTTACACGTTTTGAACGAAAATATATTTTCTTTATTTACACATTGTTGATTACGGAAATTTTGATGAATTTTCTTGTATGCTACGTATGAGAATTAGCCGTAGTACGGAAGCTAGTTTCAACAAGTTTTTTTTGTAACGTTTCTCGTATTATCTGGGCATTTAAGGTAGTAATTTATCTTTGCACATGTGAATAAACTTTAGGATTAATTTTTAAGAAGCGCTTGAAATTGAGATTGTCAGTTTTCATAGGTATGTTAAGTATGTATTTGTTAATGGTCCTCACTAGTGAGAGTGATATTTGAGTTTGTATTGTGGTCACGTAAGTATGACAGGAATCTTCGTGAAATTATTTACGTCAAGCGTGAACCGATTAGGAAGCCAGCGGTACTTGTCAGTAGACATCTGTTTTACCACCAGATCATAATACCACAGCTAACTAGATTAGAAGCCACAGAAAGCAAAGTACGAACAAACTCCTTTATGTTTTCTGTGATTTATCCGTCTAACCCCCCAAACATCCGTGAGTAAACACAAGACCGTGATGCTCTCTTCGCCCTTGAGTGTACACTTCTAGCCGTAGGAGACCTTAATGTCCTTCAATTTGTCTGGAGAGCTATTAGAATCAAGCGAGCTGGGCCTGAGCCTAACAGGTTCATCACACGGGTACAAGGTAGTCTGCACATACCAGATGAACGGACACATTACGGGTAAAACACAATAGATAATATCTTCATAGAATTGAGAATATCTTTCTACAAGAGAATATCTTCGTAGACGAACCACTCAATTAAAAGAGAACAGCGGAATGGAAGGTTTTCCAGGACACTCTAGCATGTGACACAACACACCTTCGCCCGAAATTGGAGAACTTAAAGACTTCTTTCTTCTCTATCGAAAAAAGCTGAAAGAGCAATCTTATATAGATTACAGGAGATAATAGTAGAGAAACATATAATCCCCGATGAAAAATTTTGCTTTCGAGGAGTTGATTCGACCAAACTCCAGCTCTTTAGGGTCGTCAAACATATATATTACGGGATGAATCTAGTGCAAATTCCAGGTTGCAGTGAGTGCAAGAATGCTTATTGACAAGAATGGAGTAAAAGCACTCAATCACACTGCTTCCAAGAAATCAAATACTCCAAGGATCAGATAAACTTTTCTTCTACCTTCGATTTTAAAATGAAGTCGCTCTTACACTTCTCACGACCCAAGCCCTGTCGTTAACGTTTGCGCTCCAGTAACGAATGCAACTTAACATTCTTTGTACACTTTCGATGTAAAATTGTGCGAATTCAGTTTCCTTGTTGGCGTCTTAATTTTGGTTTTAGCCTTGGTGATTCATAGTTTAAAAATCGTAAAATTGTTCCTTTTTGCGTCGAATTATGCCGACCACCACTAAGCCCTGTGACCAGTTCCAGCTGCTGTTGTGTAAGATCCATCGATCTGCTCAGTACAGTAGAGTATTTCCACTTAAGTGTGATCCCATATGAATAACACTAATTAAAATTCCTTGCTTGCTCACCACCGTTCTATACTTGGTCATAAGGAAACATGAATCATATTTACAGTTGCATACATCGATCATTAAACATTTCTGTGTATGTTAAATTGAAATAAACTACGACTAGACGCAGGTGATTTTCTCTACATGAAGACGCCCATCAAAAACAAAACAAACTAACTGTAAATACTGCCATAATCCAGCAGACAAGGATCGGAAAATCGGGAAAAAAACGACTAATACCCTTGAAACAAAATTGCTCTCTGAGTTATAAAAAACGATTGCAGTAAGCGCCTCACTTCACCGTGCTGTCTTTTAAACTCCTTATGACTGATACAGACGACGCCGTTCGAACTAGACCTTGACGTATATTGACGTTTCTTTTGACGTTAATATAAAACGTCTTTTTTTTATAAACTATGACTGTTGACATTATTATGACGCCATGATCTAGTTTAAACTGCGTCGTGTATCGCGAGGATTTAGTCTGAAAGCAGGGTTCGTTCACAAAAAGGAAAAATGCTGGCAACGCTCAGATAAGGTAGGTCCAGCTGTCAAAAGGTTGATATCGACGAAAATGTCCTCTAGACATCTGAATAAAGCAAATAGCAATCTGAATAGTTGTTGAATACTTTGGTACATGGTGAAGATTGACAGATACAAGAACTTTTTCAGGATGAACATCTTCATGAAGAATTTCTTCAGGAATGCGTCTCCAGGATGGATGGATTGAGGCGAACAAATAGTTACCGAGAGGACAGAATTAAAAACTTTAACCACGTTAGCTCCATTTAATCTACTTAAGATTGAAATTTGAATATTAAAGGAAATACGAAGGACCAAATGGAATGCTATTTAACAAGCGTTATAATTGCCTTTCAATGGAATCAGTCAAATTTCAAAAAATTCTGTCGGTTATATTCTGCACGTGTGGTAGACTGTTTGCACACATGCGTACTGTTGCGTTAACACATGTGTACTGTTGCGGAAGTTATTTCATTGATATTAAAAAATTCACTAGGAGAGTGAGAAATAGTTCAGAAGAGTTAACGTGTTTATACGTGAAATACTCTAAGGAACTTTGTTTGAATGGTTGATTTAGAATCAGGCAAGTTATTAGGTATGTGCAAATCCAATTTCATGTTCTACATGTTGATAGCTTCCACGGTATCTTGTCAACTATCATCCTTAAAGAACTAACAACGAATATTCTGAGGCCGCTGGTGGACTTCAGACTAGACACGGGAATACGGCGAGTAAGAGGCAGGCTATCACTGAAAAAAAAACTGAAGTACTTATGCTAGCAAAGAAACAAGTCGTCAAATTGAGGCCTTTTAAAACGCTAAGATAAAAGTCGATTCGAAACCAGCAGTGAAGTCATTTAAGCACATTGCTATATTTGACGTTTAGTTTTCCCAATCAATTCAGCACGACAACTCAAAAAGGCTGCAGGGCATGTATTGGCACCCTCTTGGTTAGTGACCAACATAAGGGCATCCACCGCATCAAAAAATGGGACCCAATGAGCGGTGTGCTCTCTCTTCTACTCTACTCGGTCGGCACACGTTAAGAGGAGCGTTGTGGATTATGTACGCATATCCCGTAGTACCCATTACGGTTGTGTTGATTATCGTGAAATCCTTCACCCTCTTTGCTAGAGAGCGTAGAAACATTTACCAGGTCAGAAGGAAATACAACAGAGAAGTGGCAAGGGGATCAAGAGGAGGTGGACTGCACCTCTCATCCCTGACCTGAGGTCGTTGCCAAATGGAGTGTATGGCGGGACCGATTTCTATATGACCCAGCTCATGGCGGGTGTAGACGCTTCCAGTTTCATCTGAACAGGACCGAAAGGCTGCGTTCCACGATTCAGTGTTTTTTTAGCGGGGTGGATGACGGTGGTCAAACATTTTGGCTAGTATACTATGAGGTAACCGATTTCTTCAGCAAATTTGGAACACTTTTCCCGAAAACTTTAGTCAGAGAAAGGCTTTGAAAGATCGGCTAAGGGAATTCCCTAGCGCATAATGCTCAATAAGTTAAAAGAGGCATATTTGAAGCATCAGCAATAGTCATGAATAGAGGGATCTCTACTTAGCATTCTCTCTCCCTCCTTTACTTTTATCTGGCGAAGGGATTCCGGTAATCGACTCCTGGTCGAAGATCTGGCCTGAAGTAATGTGTCAAATAGTTTCAAGCTAGTTAATTAAGTTAATAAGAGATATGATGTATAGATGTATAGTGGGTAGTTCAGAAGCACTGGAAATTTGGAAAGTATATCTGGGAATCTGATACTCTGGGCGTGAATACCATTCACCTACCTACCACAAAAATACCATTCACTCTAGGTAGCCTATTTTGCCCTAGTGAGCTAATCTGTTATAGCAATCAGACTGAAATACTTCATGAATTCGAGCAGAAGTGCTTTGTAACTTGCAGGCTCTCATTCCAAACTCATTCATTTTTTGGCCACAGGTTCTTTGGAGACTTTAAAAAAACACAAAAGAATGAAATTTCTCTCAGTCCGAACTAAGGTTTAATCATCTGTTTATTTAAAATGTCTACAATTCCACCTAAGGAACACTAAAAAGAGAAAAAATTCTATGGAAACTAGAATGAAGAAGCCAGAAATTATGAGAGGAATCTGTATTCCATTAAAAAGACAAAAAAACCGAAAAAGAACATCATTCAAACAAGTTCAGAGATCGTTTCGAAAAGAATACTGAACACATTATGACTTAAATCTAGAAGAGCAGATATGTAATAGGGACGTATGAACGCAACGTATAAAGCAACGTATAAAGTTGAAGAAAAAAATCCTGTGGTATAACACTTCGATTCTGTGAAAAGTGAAACAAAAAAAAAAAAAAAGGCGACAGCTCATTGTAACAAAATCGCTTGAAAACGATAAAAAATTGCACATCTAATCAAATAATTAAAGTAAATGTGGCAATTACAGTCTGAGGGACAATATAACGTTAGCATAAAATAATTTAGGATTCAATCGAAGGGGTCTGCTTGTAGTAATCCTTTTCAATGAGATTAATTCATCTTCGAAACTAACACGAATAAAACTAAACCAATAGAAAAGAACTAATGCCTGCGTTTCCTTATTTAAAAACTGAACATGACATATGCGTTGGTATAAAAATTAAAAATTAAATGTAAATATATGTAAAAGGTGGTGATTGCGCTTTGGCTGATGATTAAAAGTTAAGATGCGCGGAAAGCCTGCTTTTAGGTTTATATTTTAAGTGAAAGTGGAATTTAAGTTGCATTTTCTAAGAAATTAGTAGAGATGCCGGCTACGGAGATAGTTTTTATATAGTTTCACTACACATTGCATATTTACATTCCTTCGGCATTTATTGTGAGGCTTGCGATAACTATTTTGTGATCTTGTGGTGATTAAGGAAAGAAAGTAACTCTTCTGAGCATGTCCATTGTAAAAAGTATGGTCTCGTGCGGCTTCATGCGAGAAGGGTCCAATCAAATTCTTATTCCGAGACAAATCAACACCCTTTAATAAAATTGAATCGTTTACACTACAATCATTGCCAACATTAAGTTTTGGGCTTTCACTCAACAACCAGATCTCAATATCAACTAACTAGCCACTAATTGATTCGCAACTCCGAAATCTGTAATTATTTCGATCGATCACATATGATTATGCAAATGTTGATGGGAAAATTAGTACGACGTATGCAACATTTCGCCATAAAAAATTATTGAACTGCAGAAAGATAAAATTGGGTGGAGAAATTATAGTAAAATAAACAAAAGTTATCAAACGCATTAACTGGAACCAAATAAAATATGAAATAATTTAGCTGCATTTCTGCAAGTTGATTACGTATGTGTGACGGTTTTATCGCGATAGCTTGGTGGTTTTTATGCGAAATATTCATAGAGCACTTATTCAGATTGAAGTTACTATGGCACCGATCAATGCTCTGCGATAGAAGTTAGCTTTCGTTAAATTGAAGTCAATCATTTCACTTTCTCCATTCACACAAAAGGAACTACTCTAGGTTCGTCGTCCCTTATAATTTCTCGTAATATACAACGCTCACGAAACATTTCGAACAAAGTAATGTCCTTTCTTCAAATCTTCAACTCACTTTCGCTTAAGATTTTTTTTTGTCCACTGTTACTGCGAGCCACCGAGCCTTCACCACTTTTCCACCTGACTTATATGAAAGCTAATAGTAAACTGGAATTGATCCAAAATCAGGCATCACTTATGTTCTATCAAGAAACTCGACGGCTCTATGTACAATATTCGCACAATTGAACGTAAAACGTAATACACAATGCATTATTATCGCGCAAAGATTTAGATGGAATCTAATGATTGAATTGAATTTTCTGCTTATCTGGAAATTATAATCTTAATCTGGATGTTGATTATATATGTTGAGCTCTACATAAGACGACAATATTTTAACGTTCTTTTTATGAATAAAATACATAACTTTGATCAAATTTTTGCTGTACGTTCTGCGCTTCAAGATGAACTGGTCTGAAGGAACAATTTTCAAGGGATCCTTCTTGGCACAAAAAAGGGCACTTTAGCACATGTTTCTCACACTTAACTAAAACTCGACGCAATATAATAGCACGCAGAAATGAGATCCTAGTACGTAAGGTTTTGAACCATAGCCTGAATGTAAGTCGTCACACAGAGGAATATTAAACAGAAATAATGAATTTTCCTCGGGCAGCTTTAATGGAGCTTTTCCACTGTTGCATGTTTAACTCGATTTATTTTTATTCATGGGCAGTAAAAATGTGTTAGTGTGAGAAAATGAAACCATTTATTACAGTTTGAACTATAAACTAGTTTTCACAAAGCTGATAAATACTTTTGATAAAATAATTTTATTGCATCAATTTTTGTCAAAACTTCCTTTTGTTTTTACTGAATCTTCTTATGAACGATTGAAAATATTTCACGGTGTCTCTTTAGTAAACCTTATCCTCAATGAATTCTTCCAGCAAGACGCGGAACAGAATACAATAGCGTTGAATTAGAAACAGGCATATGTTGTTTGACTGAAAAATTAACGAGTATGTTTATTTTTCCTTGATCGTGAAGAATATCATTCTTGCTATCATTTTTCTGAAAAACATGTAAGGGTGTCCATTTCACGCAATATATTAAGGCTTATTCAACGATCTCTGAAAATTCCAGTCCGTGTCAGCCTTTGTAACAGGTTTTAGCATTGTCGGCCACTTAACAATGTTTGCAATTCATTACTTATCATCAGTTCTTCAGGATCCTTGCTAATTTTTGGCATTTTATTAGCCTTGGTCATTAATTCTGCTTTTCAGAGTTTCTACCCAGGCCCGTTCATCACTTTCGGAAAGGAACTCAGGAAAAAGTCCAAACTAGTCACATAATGAATAACGCAGTTAAAAATAAACTGGGAGCGGGAATATTCAACCAAAATTTTTCATCTCAACATTTGAAGGAGCTGTGACACCATGCAAAAATCTCTCCAGCTATTAGGTCGGAGATAAGTTGCCAGTCGCTTCTCCATTAGTGGAAAATTTGGCTATTGATGAGTCCATTGCTGCAAACAATCGAGCTGAAAAGGCAAGAACGTCCTTTCATAGTTTAAAAGTCCTGCGAATACCTCCTCGGAGATTAGCAGAACTTGATCTTACGGACAACACACCGAGACTGACAGACCACAGCTCGTAATCTGCATGATATGCAATTGACAACTCCCTCGGATGCAAAAGAAAACAATGATGAACAGCTGGAAAACTACGTTATAATTACCTAGAAAGTTACAACTTCCTCTGGTGGTTCCTCAAACGCTGTGGTTGAAGGCTCAGGATTAAAAGGACTCTACCAAAAGCGCTGAACAACCAAGCGCAGAAAACCGCCGACAAGTAAACAAGAGTGGAGCAAGGCACGAAGAAAACAAGGCAGTTAAAGACTGTGAGTCTGTCCATTTTCAGCAGTGGAAATTTTAAACAGCAGGTTCGCCAAAGACGGACAAAAATTGCACCCGAAATCTGCAATCGTATAGAGTGTAGTATAGTAGTTATGTAAAGATAATGTTAATGCCAAATCCATTGAATGGCAAATAACCCGAAATTAATGAGTGAAAGCCAGAACCTGGAAATTGGGGCAAGGATAGGGCTCTTAGTTATGCATGTTTGCAATACTACAACGTTCCATCGGAGCGGCCGCCAAGGTTCTAATCCAAATGTAACAGTTGCTTTAGAGTTCTCTGTGCCTGCTGTTAAAAACTAGAGCGCTCTGCAGAAATCCACGGCAAGTTACTGCGATGGAGAATAGCAAAACAGTAACCTGACTGCATCCCGAAATTGGAAAACCGGATACCGGGAAACTCAATCGAGCGTTTTCGGGGCCCCAAATATGGCAAGGGTTCCACTGGAGAACGGACGAATTGCAAACACTACTTTTAGCTCAATCACGATCGTCTGGAGCTCGTTTTTGCCCTGGTGAAATAGCAAACCTTCTGTGGACTGAAGGTCAGCAGACTGCACCGAAAAATAAAAGGAGTTTTATGACCGCCGACGTGTAGCCCATTGTTTGCGGAGACGACACAAGGCAAGTGCTGCATATGGTCGTCTGCAGATTTGCAAGCAAACACTTTCGCAAAATGAGTTCTGATAAGTTGGAAAAAATTAGTCTGTTGCTGGGAAAAGCTGGCCGATGATGTGAACAAGGACTCGTGAAGAGTGGGCTTTAAGCTCGTAATATGACAGCTCGACGCCTCGCGAGCGCCATATGTTCTTCTCCCAAAACGGGTGGAAAACGACGTTAGAACACTGTTCGTAGATAAATATACTATATTGTGTAATACTAATTCTACATATACTATATACTATAACGTGGACCATTCTCTTCGTAACGCTGCACTGACCGAGAAGGCTCTGCTCCGCTATCCACACTTTACTGCAGAGGAGCTGAACGTATTCACGGCCTTGATGAAAAAGCGAAAGGCTACGGAACCGCGTGGCAATCTGACTGCGGTATTGTAACTGATGCATCAGTATTGTCACGATCCGCTGCTTTTCACCTTAATTATCTCCTTGGCGGAGGAGGACGAAGTATATTCATATATGTAATGAATTTTCAAAGTTTCATGTCTCTGTTGGCTTATGTGTGCTTATGTTTGGTGTTATGATGAGGTTTTAGCCAAACTTTTTCAACGATACTTAATAAAAGATCCTAATAAATCAAATTTGTTAACATTGAAGAACTTCTAACCGCGTTCCTTGTTGATCTTTCTGATCACCCAAGTAATGTGCCAAAAGTGTTGTGCCAAAAATTGTTTGGCAAAACAATATGCACATTTCTTTGTTTTCAGAAAAAGTTAGTTTTGTTAAAATGGTTTCCTTCGTCATATGTCATCTCAGACGAATTTTTAAGTCGGTTTTGTTGGAATATTCTTCGTTATCTAAATCGACTAAATCTAAATCATTGAAGATGATCTCAATGTTGGCAGTGCAGATCCCTTTTAAAGTCGAAATGAAGTGCCAAAAATAGAAGTTGCAAATCGTTGAATTATATTTATTAGAAGAGAGTTTCACGGTTAAATTAAGTTTGTTTGAAAGATTCAGATTCGTGATTAAGATTCAGTCATAGTGTATCAAGTGATAGTCTGGCGCATGATCAAGAAAGGTACTAGCAGTGGTCCTCATATTAATCTGACCCTCGAACGATACAAAGGAGCTATTGGTCAATTGACTTCAATTGACAAACAGAGTTGACTTTTAAACAAAGTGAAATTGTAAACATTGACCATGTTTTTTCATTATCTAACCATAAATAAACCATAATCTTTTCATTATCTGACCATAAATGTAACGCGAATACTATTTTTCGTTGTGTTTTTACTTACCAAACTAAAAGCGTATTCTTTCGGTTTCTGTTTGCAACGAAGCAAAAAGAACTGCGAGATATAATAAAATTCTTTGTTCGAAAAATTTATGACAAATCATTGGTAAGATCAAGATAGCTAAAGAGGGATGAACAGAGCTCTGTCTCTTTCTGAATTGAATGATTATGGCAATAAGGAACAACATAGAAAACTCCAGAATCTGAGCTGTAATATACATATATAATATATATAGTATACGTTATAACGAAATTTATTTGGTTTTTAGTTGTGTAATACGATCCATAAGAAAAAAATCTTTTCAGTGTTTCACTCTGTACTTCTGAAGCGTTTCGCTTTTCTCTAGTATATGTAAATATAATATCTTCGATATATAGTTTATTAACGTAAATGCGTGAAACGTACTTATCAGAGAACGCTGCATCTTCAACTTAAGATACAACTAACGAAATAAAACTTTCCAAGGGATAGCAAAACATTTCTCGAACCATACTCAGGCCCACTTGATTGATCTCCTCTCAATAAAACAAAATCTAAACTTGGTTTTCAGTTCGATTTGCAACATTTGTTTTTCAGGGATTTATAGTTTAAATCTTTTGACTCCGTTGATAGTATTGAAATAAAAATCCCTGATTATTTTTACATACTTGCGTAGTTATGTAGAAATTGGCCGGTTTTCAGACGATTTTTGGGATTAACTTCTTGAAATTTGTTAATACGACGGATGTTTCTAAATATCTGGGAATTCAGGTATAATTATTGTTATTTTGTGAATTTTCGTCAATATTACAATGTTTTACAAAATAATCTCCATTGAATTTAATACATTTTTCCCAAAGATAAACTAATTTTTTTCAAGACGTTCTCAAACAGCTTTTCCGGTGGCTGCTCAATCGACCTATCGATGGCACGTTTAATGTCAGTTAAACTTTCAAATCGAATACCTTCCGAGGGGTTTTCAGGTCACGAAGCAGATGAGAATCACTGGGTGCAAGACCCGGAGAAATAAAGTGGGTGTGGAAACAATTCCCATTATAAGTCGTTCAAAACATTCTCAGTTTTGTTTTTGCGGTATCTGGTCTTGCATTATTCTGTCGCAATAACAGGATCTTATGTAACTTTCAAGTGCCTGTCCCACTGGTCAGGATAATAAATTCAAATAATATTGTGCTTTGAATTTAGCACATTTCTTCATCCCTGTTCCATCGCAGACGGAACCAACGCACTGCATTGCACGCGCCTTAAGTGTAGATCCTTCTTCAGGTTGCGCCTTCCCTTAGATTGGCTTTGGGTCTCACCTTGAAACAAGGAATCTACATTTCATCAGTAGTTATATGCTTAGACATACTTAAACATATGCATATATATGTTATATGCTCCCACTGTGGAGATCGTCTTCTTATGACATTCTACCGGTTCGTAACAACCAATTCACCGATTAACAGTACTTTTAGATTCTGTAAACTCACCAAATACTCCTTGCAGACGCTTAACAATTTTTAATGTTTTCACACCTTCTTTTCCCATAATGAAAATTATTGCTCCTTAAGATTTGGCTGTGTCTTACTTGGTTACAAAAACAGTGTCATGTAAACACGTCTATATCAATCGAATAGCTTAATCAGACTGAACAATATTGCACTAGATAGTTGCATAAACATGTCAAGCCTTGTCTCGAAACAAAATCATTGCCTAGAAAGTCTCCGTAGTTTCATTATAACGAAATTTCAAGAACTTTAGAATCAACTCTCGCATTTTAGCTTCTTATAGAATTTATGAAAATTAAATGTGGGGGAAAATGTAGTATATTTGTGAAAATATAGCTTCTTGAAGTTTATGAGAAATGCAGGTTCGTGTTGGATTTAAGAAATTGTATAATGACATTCAAGAAATCCTATAAAATCTTCTACTCAACTTACAGCCTTCAAATATGGCTTACAGGAAACGGAAAGGTACTCGAAATTTAAAAAAATGGTGCAAGAAACATTCTTGTCAACTTTTCCACTTCTTTTTTCTTTATGTGAATAGCTATGTAAGCTGCAAACGTGCACAATTTAAAAGTGGAGTTAACATTAACGTTGAATTTTAAAGTTGGTACATAGGACAATATTTATAAAGTAGGATGGGTTTTTTTTTACTTTTTTCTTCAAGGGTGCAACAAAGTGAATCTCCAGTGTTAAAGGGAAATTCAAACATTGAGAAATTCTATTTTGCAGCAGCTGTTCCGCATTTTCATACTCACTTAAAGGTACATACATTAAGCTTATGTAGAAGATGCTATCTTTAGTACAGTCATATTCATAGCTAAAGTTTTATCGTATGATGTCCGAAAAGGGGCTTAGCCGTCAATCTTTTGGGGTTCCTCATAACCCATCACAGATACTTTTGCATTGATTGCCACAAATAAATTTTTATTCTTTGCACGCCAAAAGCATAATTTTCATTTTACAAAATTGCTGGCCTATATACACCAAGCATTTTTTTTAACTTCAACTATTTTCACTATATACGATTTAAGCAAATTCTTCGAATGAGACAAAATAACATTCATTCCAATTAGCTCTAATTTTAAAATTTTTAAATATACAAAATTTGTAAACAAAGGAAATAATCACAAATATATTTGCCTGGATGTATAAAACCCTAGGTGTAGAGAAACCTTAGACAATCCTGTTTGTACGTGGAGTCAGTAAATGAAAACGGAATCTGTTTTCCTATTTTTGTTTAACGATTGCTTACAAACGAATTTTCTCAATTATTGGAATAAGCTTACATTCAAGTGTTTGGTTTGCTAATGACAGGAAATAAAAATATACATCATTTAAATGAATATACTACTGTGATGAAAAAGTACGGTGAAATTGTCATTTAAAACTCCCGGGCATTAGAAAGGCAGGTAATTTTTGTCCTAGGTTGGTAGGACTGTCTATGACATTTGCCAAGAGTCTGTTTGTCAAAAGGTTCAATTAACTCCGAGTTACATGTGTTTTTGTAAACAACCAAAAGTGAATTTTTCGATTTTAATGATGGGTGATTTTGTTGAGCAAAGAACTGGAATCAAATTTTGTTTGCGGAACGAATATTCTTGTGCGGACACGTTGAAAATGTTGCGGAAGGCCTTTGCGGAAGGCCTTGCGGAAGGTGATCAAACTATGGCACAAAAAACGCTTATAAGTCGTACAACGAGTTCAAAACGGGCCGAGAACGCGTTGAAGACGAATCGCTCTCTGAACGACCATGAACGTCCAGCGACGAAGGCCACGTTTAAAAAATCAAAGATTTGGTGCTTGAAAATCATCGATTGACAATTAGAGACCTCGCTGATAGTGTTGAAATATCATTTTGAAAGATATTTTGTGTCTGAAACGCGTCAAGTCTCGATTGTTGCCTATATCGCTCATTTTTTTGGAAAAACAGCGTCGCGTAGATGTGTGAAACTATGCTATCTGACTATCAGGACCATTTGGAATGCATCATTACTAGAGACGAGACTTGGATTTACGCACACGACCCTGAAACCACCGACCAATCCAGAGAATATCGTGCAAAAGGTGAAGCAAGACCGAAAAGACTACGGCGAAGTCAGTCAAAAATCAAGGTCATGTTGACAGTTTTATATGCACTCTGAATTCCATCGGCCGGGCCAAACTACCAACAAAAAATATTATTTGAGCGTTATGCGTCGTTTGCGTGAAGCTTTTCGTCTGAAACGGGCGGAATTATAGGCGAACAACTCTTGGTCTTTTGGTCTTGGTCATACTGCTGGACATATATACTATATTGGTTCTTCGCGACTTTTTGCCACAAACTCGACTCATATGGTTCCGCAACCACCGTATTCGCCTGATTTGGCTCCGTTTGACTTCTGGCTGCTCAGCAAACGCAAAAAATGCGGCCTTTGAATTGAAGAGATAAAAACAGAATCGAAGAAGGTGTTGAAGGCTATACCGGAAAAAGACTATTCCGACTGCTTCGAGAACTGGAAAAAGCGTTGGCGAAAGTACGTTTTATCGGACGGGGATTGCTTTGAAGGGAATGAAATTGAATTGAATAAAGAATTTACATTTTATAAACAATTTCACCTTAAATTAGTTTATTCCGGTATTTGGTAAGAAAATATGTAGTTCTCTAGGGGAAAAAAGTCTTTTTTCAAAATACTGGCTTCTACACGTTTCGCCAAATTTTCATGTAATTTAAGAATACCATGACTGAAAAATTGCTTGTCTTTTGCGGCAAACCATTCGTCGAACCACTTTTCCTTCCTCAAAATCGCTGACGTGCTGCTTTGCGAGCGCATACCCCATTGATGCGACGAGGCGATAGTCAGATGGCGTCAAGTCTGGAGAGTACGGCTGGTGCAGAAAGATAACGTATCTAAGCGATTTCATTGCGTCTTTGACTGGTTTTCCTGTGTGTTACGTGCGTTGTAGTGTAACAACATCACTTTGTCATGTCTTCTGACATATTCCAGTCGTTTTTCAATTAATGCGCGGTTTAAATTTATCATTTGTTGACAATAGCATTGTGTTTTAACGGTTTCTCCGAGCTTCAAGAGTTCTGATACATAATACCACTCTGGTCACACAATGCACAGAGCCACGATGCGGTCTGCTACCCGTCGCAATTCAATGCAAATTGTTTTTCCTTATGATGCTGAAGCATCATAAGGATACTCATACTCAAATCGTATGAGACCCATTTACCGAGTTTATTGATCTTACCCATTGCTCGTAAACATCTGTTGGTCATTTCATGTGACACATTTAATATATTCTGCTAGTTGCCGTTGAGATTGAGTTGGGTCACCACCCAATAACCCCTGCTATTCTTCCTCTTCGCATTTATATGGTCTAGTAGAGCGCTCAATGCCTTTCACATTGAAATTAACACTTTTGAATTGTCGAAACCATGTCTCACAAATCCTAATTGATGGAGCGTGTCCACCATATCTTTTTACAAGCAAACAATGACTTTCAGTAGCCTTTTGGTTAAACAAGAAAAGCAAATCGTGCCTCAAATGCACTTTTTCAGGCACAAAATTCATCAACACGATAAAACAAACACGTTAATTTTGGCGTTTTTGTAGTTAAATGTCAAAAATGTGTGTTTTTAGTTAAATGTCAAACGAACGAAATGGCATATGTGTCAAATTTATACGCTGGGAACTTTTTGCTGGCCCCATCTCTCAGTAAAACCAGAAAAAACTTAGGCTAGACCTGGTGTACGTGTGCGAGACACGCTCGGTACGACTTCATACCAAGAGCGTAAGCCTAAACGTACTCAAGCAATGATTCCACTGAACTCATTCGCAGGCGTTTTTCACTCGAAATAGGTTTCCCGGTGTTTAACTCAAGGCAACTGAAAGCCAAAATTCCCGAAGTCTATCTGCTAACACTCAGTCTTAACCAACGAAGCTCATCTGCGAGTCAAACATCATTTAGTTTTTAATGAATGCAACTCCTGTGCCATTATCACTATTGAAACGCAACCGTGCGTTTTGGAAAACAATTATAAAACAACATAAAAGTTGAGGACTAATTTGAAGAAACGCATTAATTGACAATTCATTGGCCGTGTTGGAACATCTGCTAAGCTGTTTCGTAAGATGAAATTTTGTGACTTGATTTGCGTAAGAGTTTTGAACACGATTGCATTCCATCGATCATGCGATAGATATATAAATAAACTTCAATATCAGGCTCTCCCAATGAATTTGAAACCTCATCAATGGTTAACATACAGAGTAGTACAATTCAAAGAATCTATGTGTGTAGACAATTGAGATAATAAATAGGCGATGTCCTCAAAACAGTGTAATACACTTCAAGTTCTATTAAAACATATGTGTTTGCCAATTAGGTAATAAAACAATAAAAATTACATACAATTATATCGTGGCAAGTTGTAATGATAATTTTAAAAGAAGCTTTTATCACTCTCGACGCGTTGATAACGAATATCATAAGCAATAGTCATAATATTCTGAATGGAAACTACTAAGGAACAATATAAAAAGTCTATTGAAGAATTTGTGGCTTGATAATACTATTTTAATGCAACGATAGGATAGTTACCATATGTTACTATATGGGGAAGTATTTATATTCTACTAGATTTTCCTTAAAAATGACGCCGATAAACTCAATTGCGAAAAACCGATTTTTTCATAATTACCTAATAAGCACCTTTGATTGTGTTAACGGCGAGTTTCCCTTTGAGGTATTATAAATTAGCATCTTAAAGAGGATTTTGCAGTGCCGCCTTTACCGCTAAGTCAATCTTTCCATATATTTTCACTGCAAAGCCTCAGCAGCGCAAATGTATAACAACTTTGTAAAGTAATGACCACTGGTTTTACCACATCGTTGATAGTTGTCTTGTTAACATATTTCTATATGATCAATAATATAACGATACTCCAATATACAAGTGTGCCTGTAAATATATGATCATATGTGATACATATGTATGACTGGCGTGCGTTTAAAGCTGCATTGTTGTTGCTCTCCTGGCCGATTTTAATTGACAGACAGCTTGGCTACATTTTGATTGCTTATCTATCATGCAAATTATGTAAAATTACATATTTCTGACAGAAAGCAACATGCATTCCTTGTATCAGGTTCGAACTAATCATCTATGATATTTTTTTAATGATGTTGTGATGAAAACTGGGCCATATATGACTTGCTGTTAGGGACATCGAAGATTTTAGGAACTAAATAAGGATTGAATCAGCAGCAGTAATCAGAAAAACAGTTAATTTATGAAAGTAAAAATTTAAAAAATTACACTAAAGCTTTGATAATTATAGTAGAAATTTTAAACAAAATAATAACATTTTTGTGAAAGATACCTAGTCCCTTTTAAACCCCTTAGTTGGAAGTAGAATTTTTTTTTGGTCCTTGGAATATTCCAAGGACCAAAATTACGTCCACAAACTCGTTTCGGTGGTCGTTGTCAAGTATCTTTATGTATAGATCCGTCGTTAACGCAAGCTGGTAGGTGTCCTTTTATGCAGATAGGAAACAGTCCGGGATCTTCTTATTTTGAGGGGGTCTCGAGCTTCTTTGTTTGTTGCTGCATGGCGCTTCTTTTGATTTTTGTGGAGCAGATTTAGTGACTCGAAGATTATGTCAGAATAAGAATGTTTGTTCGTTGATGATGTATCCGTCAAATGTTTTTCGTTTGTATATTTCCAAGTTTTCCAGCCCGTTCAACTGTCATTCTTTATGTTGTTCATTTTGTACCTACACTGTTTCCTTAACGCGAATTGGTATACATTTGTTGTCAATCATATGGTTTGCGAAGTTGGATTGTTGGAAGTTGTCGCGTCCGGTTTTCGTCCCCTTTTGTTGTAGTCCCTCATTTGCTCACGAAATCTTGTCCTTATATTACTTCCTGCTTGACCGATGTAGCTATGTTGGCATACACAGGTTAATTTATAAACACTCTGTTTGGCCAGCGGGTCCTTTTCGTTTATATATGTTCGGAGTAATTGTCCCGTAGTAATTGTTTGTTTTGAAAGCCGGATTGATGTTGTATTTCTTTGTATTTTGCCAATTTGTAGGTTGTGAGCCGTCCAATACCTCCCCTTACCCATTTTACTTAAAAACTGAAATTAAAGAAGAGCAAAGTCTCGAAAAAATCACTGAAAGCTATTCATTACGTTTACATTTATCTGAATTTCCACTCCGAAATGTACCTTTTCCAACATTCTTTGTACAATCCTACTGCCAATTAGACTGCGTCCAAACAAATTGGGCAGTGAAAAAGTATGGACTAATGTCAACTACGAAACTGAACGGAACAACGGCACAAAAGCTTATAAGGGAAATCGCCACCAATACAAAATATGTCGTATATGTTTTCACATATAACCTATAATGGGACAATCCAATTTAAAGAGTGAAGATTCCATTTTAAGTTTGAAATTCTGAGTGCGTCTAAATAAATAGCACGCACTGTATATCGTAAATTCCAAAAATTATTTACGATGGTATTGGCTGAATCATAGCGTAAGTACATACAGCACCAACGTTCTCTGATTTTTCGTAGATAGTACATTGAGACAGAAATAGTAGAGTAGATTTTTGTTTGTATTGTGATTCTACACGAAAGTTATACGAGGAGTTAATTTTAATTATTTTAATTTCGAAAATGTCCAATACAATTTACCAACGCTCTCAGTAAGGAGTCGTACCGGAAGCGACTGATGCAGGTGCAAAGACGAGGCGCTTTGCTGGTTGCATCTGCATACGGCACTGTCTCTGAGCCGGCAATGCTGGTCATCGAGGGTACGCCACCTATTGTGCTCCTTGCTAAGGAACGGAGGAGGCTCTACTTATGTAGGGGAGAAAAAGACAGAAAGGCTGCTTCACGTGAGGGGAGAAGAAGGACTCTTGCTCTTTGGCAGAAAGGGTGGGTAAATGAAACATGGGGCAGGTGAACCGAGCGCTTAATCAGGGACCTGAAGCCGTGGCTCAACCAAAAGCATGGAGAGGCCTGGCTTACTACCTGACACAGCTTCACAGAGGACACGAGTGTTTTAAGTCTTACCTGCACAAAATTGGAAAGTCACGGTCTCCTGACTACCTGTTTTGCTTGCTACCGATGATGCTTGCCACAACTTCTTCACAAGCGAACAGTGGGTGAGACAGCGTTTACATCTCAGGGAGAGAATAGGGGAGATCTCTCCAGATACCCTGGTGGAAAAGGTGCTGGTGTCTAAGGACAAATGGAACTCGGGCGGTTCTCACTATGAAGAAGGGCATCGTCGATCGCATGTCGGCGCAGAGGGAAGAGGGCTCACTCTTTCCGTAATCCCTCTCCTTTCTGTCCATCCTTGCTGAGGGAGGGATCTCTCTAATCCGAAGGCGCCGCTAGGCGAGAGTTAAGAAGCCTAGTCCGAAGTAATGTGACAAACAGGTCCAGGCTAGGTTTTCGGTGTAACAGGGGAGGTGTTTAGTCGGTAGTACAGTTGCTGTGTGCCACTGAGAGTCCGACACTCAGGGCGTAAAAAGCCTTCACCTCCCAAAGACAAAAACAAAAACAATTTACCAAGACAAATAATATTTTTTTTCGATCGAATACCTTTAGATTGGGAGTTTATTGGAAGTGTCAGCGCTGTATGTATATATGTACGCTGTGGTATTACTTCAATAAAATTTTAATAATTTTCGTTGAATTTCATTAAATCGGGAGTTTTTTCGTAAGTGTAACAGCAAGATATTAGACAAGCCAAGCATTTACACAGTGGAGCAGCTGGCCATAATTATCGCGATTGCGTTATGCAAATCATTCACCAAAATAAGGACACCATCACCACAAGCGCGGAAGAAGTGTTAATTGTGACGAGCGCACAATCTGACAACACCCAGGAAATCAACATCAAGAATATATAAATATAAATCAAGAATGCATACGTAAAAATTACAAGTCAAAGTGGGAACGTGACATGGCAGGCCATGTGAAATTGCTAGGGAACAAGCGAGCTGCTTTTTACGCTAACGAAGACGTACTCAAGCCAGAAATTGACAGTTAAAATAGATTTACTTGATTGAAATTGAAGTACATGAAAAAACGTCAAACTCTGCCATAGACGGTCCTAACGCCGATTGAGAAAGAAGGTCAGATTCCCTTGTTTTCCTAGCCCACAGCTTCTATGGTTCTTCATCCTAAATCCCGCGAATAAGGGGTAGGAAATCGTCTTGCTTGCTTCCCACATCGACGCATACATAAAATCACCTGGGTATCAATCCTTGAGCGACGGGTCCTGAGACGGAAAATTGGAGCGAAGCTTGACGGCAACCAGTATGAAATTTTTGACGAGCTGGAGTCTTGATGATTTTTAACTGTGATAGCCGCAATGGGCTGGAGAGATGAATCGTGTGAACTAACAACGGATATCCAAAAAGGTATGCGTTTGGAGAATTGAAGGGCGGAGGTCAGTCAGGAAACCGATGCAACTGTGGTCTGACTCCATTTACGAAGAGTGTTCATCGCTGCTCTGATTTAAAAATTGGTGGATGCTGTCAACGGAACGAGACAGTTTAGGCGCTTTTTGCACGAAGTGAAGGCCTGAAAAAGACTGTAGTGCTAAGAAAAGGGAGAAGAACTAAAAATACTAATGAAAGTGCGCGGGAGCAGTATACAAATAGAATACAATAAGTACGAAAAAACTATGTTTACTAAAATAATTACGGGACATATACTCAATATACACACTTAATTACAAATAGGAACCCAGAAAAAAAACCTTTCTCCAATGTGGTCGACAAAATTTTGAATCCATCACTTGGTCAAACTATGCGAAGCTGTCGAAAACATGTTGAATTTTGTGCATACGCTAATCATACTATGAGAGGGGAAAATAGTGTAAAAATCCACAATCCATCGTCCTAAATGCACTTAAAAATTCAAACCAATTCATTGTTAAATTGGAAACCAGTTTATCTAAATCGGGTTATGTAACTTTTGTTACCACAAAATCCCAAAGATTTCTCACAGCCAAATGACAGTGTCATTTTCGTTTCTCGAAAATCGAATGATTTTCGTCATTCGTCAAACTTATCAAAGATATTTCAACACGAAGGTATTATAATGGAAGTTGTGAGTATCCACGAAATAATACATTCCAATCAATAGCGAAAGCGAATTACATTATCAATAATTGTCATATTCCTGAATGAAATAAGACCCATTTGCATGCATACCTCGACATTCTATGCGTTTAAATGCATATGTGTATGAATGCATTTGTGAATACTAACATCTGTGAAGAAATGAGTCAAGGTTGGCGATTTTGAGCTTTCTTAATATTCGGCAACTGCCAATATTTATCGATAACAATTAGTTGCACGATAAATGGTAACTGGAAGTAGTATATCTCACGTGTATTCAATTCACAAAACATGCAAACAAACTCAAATTTTTTCTCTATTATCTCCGGCATATGGTGTCCCAGTGTATGCATTATAGGAGAGTTGACCAAAGTAGTCAATTTTCTAACGAAACCAAAGATAATTTGACCGAAATTCTAAAAAGTGATTTTAGATAGGTATTATGTTGCTTTTTTAATCTAGGTAAGTTCAAGAGACCTCCTTGATATTTTACCACATAATTATCATACTGATATTGAGAAAATAATAGTTTATTTTTAATATTTATGTGCTAGGTGTACAACTTCGCTTCCGACGTTATTCTTTGAAGTTCACTGCACAATCACCAAAGAAAGGTCAGAAATCTATATTTCAAATTATTGACCATAGCTGGTTACTACTTTTTTTCCACCTTTCGGGTAGCATACGAATCCTATACCATAAAAATCGTCATTTTTGGGGGAATCCACGAGTTGATCCAGTTTTTCACTTCTTCAAAGGAAGTGCTGCCCATCGAAGCTGTGTGCCATTGATCGGAATAAATGGTAGCCCGAGGGAGCAAGATCTGGAGAATACGACGAACGGGGTAAAACTTCCCATTTTATTGTCTCAAGGAACATTTTGAGCCCTTTGCTACGTGAGAACAAACAAGCTTTCGACAGACACATCAATTGTGTTCGATAAATTGTACTCGCCTCTACAAGGACGCAAAGTCCTTGGAGCATGTCCTTGGAGCCGTCAATATTTCGTGAGGCATCGATATGCTAGCAATGGCAGACGAGCGCCAAGATTTCTGCGCTTAGAGTCATCACATAGAACCTAATGTTTGTCCTTGGTCACATTACGGTGCATGAACACCTTCCAGTTCTGCCTTTGCAGTAGCCTCATGAGCAAACAAACGTCGTTTAACAACTCTCGGCTTCAATTCAGGTCATGTCTCTAATGAGTTTTGAAACTGCTTGCAGAACTACCCCCAATGAAAACTGTGTCCTCTCGTCCTCTCTGTGTCCTCGCTGAGTCCTCTTGACTTTAACCCAAGTCTTCACATCAAATTCAACATCTTCAAAAATGTTCCCCTTTCCACCACTAGGTCAGTCTTTGACAACAATATCACCGTTTTCAAAATGTTAGAACCACTCGTGACACGTTCTTTCACTGAAAGTAGTCTCACCATAAGCCCTAATGTGCAATAGGGCCTCGATAAGCTCCAGCCGAAGTTTTTTCAACTAAAACAAAAAGAAAACTATCCGCAAATGACGAGAATTTGGTTTGAATCTGACATTTCCAATTGAAAACAACTTCAAGATATAGATACAAGTTATCTTATATTAAAGTAGGGCTGTGCCTAAATTATTGTACAAATTGTATTAATGTATCTTTTATGATTATCAATAAGAATTTTTTTTTAAAAATACCTAATACTCATGCATCTCAGCAAACCTTTAAGAAATCAGAGGGAGTAAAAATTTAGACCGAACATATATTCATTGGGGTTTTTAGTAATTGTTTTTCAATTAATTATCGTCAAATAGTTTGTTGTAACCGATTCCTCGATTTAACCTCACTATCGTACAAATCCAAAAGCCTTCAGCTGCATCCAGACGTTTCCTTTCGCTTAATTTCCTTTGTTAAACACTTATATTGTCCCACGAAGTGTTGTGTCCTTCTTCGGTCGTATGCTTTACCACTCCGGATTTTATTGTGCCCTAACCAACCTTTTGGCAATTATCACTTTATTGAAATGATACACATTTTTTTTATGAATATCCTGGTCTGACGAATATATTCCTTGAGGTAGTCCGCTCATGTGATCCTGTGAATTGTTTATTGATCCAAGAACTGTTACTTACTGTAAAAAACATCGAAACGGTTTATTTTGGGAATATCACCGGGAGCAAAAAGTTGTCGGTTGTGGTCATTCAATTTTGTCTTTTCAACTTAACAGGGTCCATTCTAACAGTAGATCTGATTTTCTGTAGCGTGAGCGGAGCTTTGAAATGGGAGGCTGAGTATGTTAGAGGGAGCACTCAACAACAGTAGAACACCAGACGCAGTCGCTGACAGATTTTCGATCAGTATAGTGATGTGTAATTGGTGTAGAGTAGAGACATTTTGTATCAATCTCGTGGAATCAACAGTCGATGAGGCACTCTAGTTGAGTTTTTAAACAACAATACCGAATGGCCGCCGACGGGTCGAACTGACGACAATGTGAACAAAGTAAAAACAATATGCTAAACTGTTGAAACAATTACTAACTTGTTTGCGAGACCAAATAAATCACGTGGAAGCAGTAATTTTTGACACATGAAAGCAGCATCACAAGAATACATTGTGCCTTGGTGCCCTCGCCGTAAGGCAACTATTGCCCCGATTCAGTATAACCATACTCCTGCATCTCGAGACACGTTTTTCCTTTGGCATGGATAAAAGGCATCGTTGAAGAGAGAACATTAATTCACTAGATTTGAGTTGATTCAGAACATTGAAGTAGCGTTTATGAAGGCTCTCCAAAACAGCATCTCCGAGTCGGGCTACCAAAAGGCATACGGTAAATCGCAGCAGCGCTATTCTAAGTGTGTAGCTGCCAACGGGTACTATTTCGAAGAAAATCGAGGAATTCTATAAATATATTTAATAAAATTTAAAAAAAAACAATCGTTCTACTTTTAGTATGGACCCTACGTACTGCTGCATTTTCTTGTTTTTATAGTCTTTTGACATCAGAATTGAAAGTATTCTGGGAAGGAACATGTGGTTATAAGCTGTCATTTTATGGGCTGGTGCCCACGGGTCAAAAAAGTTCTTATGGGCTGGTGAAGCCTGGTGTATGTTTTTTGGTATCGTCCTCATGATATGCGTTTCCCAGTTTTCGTCCCATAATGTGTGTCTTTTCTATTCTTCTTGTTTCGTCCTGATTCTTTTTAAATCCAATAAATGGAGTGTACAGAATGCATTTAACTCCATTGTTAATTTTATATTTGGATGGCCTCTGTTGATTTCCTTAATTGAGCGTCTCCGGCGATGGTTAAACATCATCCACGTATCATATTCAAGTTAAGTGCAGAATGATTCGATTGTCTGACAAAATAGAGGCTCCTTAAGATGAGAGAATTCATCGAAATTGATTTAAAATTTAGATCGGTGTGTGTTGATGTCGATCATATAAAACGAAATGAAAATCCAAGGGTGTATGATAGCTTGTGTATAAATTAATACGTGATCCAAAAAAAAAACCTTTGTTCTTCATACTTCTGTAGATGTGTACAGACACAAACATGGTATTGATTCAATCAAAAAAAGGTGAACTTTGTATGAGTTTAAACTGAAAGACGTTAAAATCTTACAATGCACCTTTGCAATTTTGATTCTCAGGCAAAAAAACTTGGTTAAAACTTGGTTTTTGTGCTCCCTGTTCATTAGTCCCAAACAATTTTTGTATTTCATGTAAGCCAAAGGTTAATAATTGAAAAACTGATGCAACCCAAAGAAATTTAAAAAAAAAATGGCAATTTCATCAACACAGTCGACTGCTAAGGCAAGCGTCCACTGAAAAAAAACATTTTATAAATTTGGTGGAATCAGTTCCTTACCGTGTGAAAATATTAGGGACTCTATGCCTGTCAAAACCAGCTGGTAGGATCAAGCCGAAAATTTAAAGAATAATGACATAACTGCTATGCTAGACATGACCTTATTGACATCCTGTATGGAACTACCCCGATTGTCCAATAACATGAAGTTTTTCGTTTTTGAAAAAAAAAATTTGGGTTAATTGGTTCTTGTATCGATTGAACTACTGAGCAAGATAAAGATAATAATAGTGAAGATGCAAGAGCAATGCTGCGTAGCCATCAGACAAATTTGATCGGAGACGACTCACATGATCCTTTGATCGCTTCATATCCTCCACCTTCACTTACATCATATTCAATGATTTCCTTTCAAGTTTTTTTTTCCGTGGTTCACTTCTTGTTTTTAATTCTTAATTGGTAAGAAGTAGTAGGAAGTAGCGTGAAATCTGTCTCGATTGTTGGACAAGTGTTTGCAATTTTGCGAAAAATTCTTCACAAAATTTCTCAATTATAGAATCAAAAGTCAATTTAACTATACAGATAGGCATCCAGCGGTGAGAAAATACAAAAGATCATAATATGAGATCGAATTTCACCGCATGTAGCAAATAAAGTGAGCTTTACAAAATAGAGAGCTTAGTAATTAGAAGAATAGTGAGATCGTGATGGCCAGATTTTTAGTCTAAATGCATGTGAGAATAATTTTTCCGGGTGTAATAGCATATGTAAATTATTGTGTGTGACTTGATGACAATTCTGATACACGTCTCTTTACACCAACGTCTTTATTTTCTAGCTCCAAAAACTTTCGCTTCCAAATACCAATTCATTTGCTAAATTAGAGGAGAACGCCATTAAATAAGGAGCTTTTTCTAAGTTTTATCGTTTATTAATGATTACGCTAAGACCTGAAGTTCGTTTGAAGCATCATCACTTTACGAGTGTATGAAGTGAAGTATGAAGTGTCAGCACTGGTTAGTAACTACGCCATACTTTGATTTTTACTCTCTATTCAAACTTACAAGTGTTGAGGCTTCAAGCCGAAATCACGAGTGATAAACGAAGCTAGTTGGTATCACTGTTTATTTTATCGCACAGTTTATTCGAGGCAGATGTGATGTATAAACGCCTCTGAGCACTTAAAACATTGCGAACACCCTGGACAAGCGAAATCTGTGACGACTGACAATATAAAATTTCACAATGCGTTTTTGCTCCAATCAGCTTAACTCTTCATTAAAATCAATCAAAATGAAATTTTAATAGATTGAAAGACAATTTATTACATTTTTGGGAGGATTTTTCGAGAAAATGAATTTACTGTTTCAGATTTCTTTATTACTTTAATCGGATAATTTTTTATTTTAATAAATAAATAATTCAAATGTGGAATTTATTTAATATAAAGTTCATTATACATCTGATATGTTTAATATTTTTTCAATTTCAATTGATCTTATTCTTATATTTCATTGTTGAAAATAGAATATTATTAAAATAATCATAATAATAATAAAATATTAAAAATTTCTGATGATAATAAGGATTTCATAATCAGAATTAACGTTCAATGTTGATAATAATCGTTATCATTACTGAGAATTTTAATGCCAATAAATTTTATTAGAAAAATAAATTATCAGTTATTGTATGCTCCTGCGATGCAGAAGCCTCTCCCCCTAACTCATCTATGCACTATATAGGGAAAGGGACATAAGTGCTAGGATGTGATTGGCCGAAATTTAGCGTCGTCATGCGGCTGCTTAATCTTTCTCGTCATTTTCAATACATAATTGAGCCTTTGAGTTTAGGCGGTGAGCTACATATGAACAGAAATATGATTGACCAAAAATTTATCTAGTTATGCTGGTGTCTTATCCACCGAAAAGTTTAGTTTTGGCAACGTCGTATTCTTTTAATTCATTCGACTCCGAGTTTCCGGAAGTGTCAATCGTTTAATGCTGTTTGCTCGAGTGATATGTGCATCTTATTAATATGGAAGGAGCGAGTACGAGATCTTCTAAATGAAACATCATTATAGATAAATAAGAACAATATTAATAATATATTCACGCTTGAAGCATAAAAAGAATTAATACCGTAAAAACAAGACGTCAAACATGATAGTACGCAATGTTTGACATGATGGGACGATTATTTTATTTAAAAAATAGAACTTTATTTAACCCTACATTCATAACGTGAGTCAAAACGACTCACACGCGAAACGTTTTTATCTGTCCTCTGTCCTTGACCACAATGACTTCGTCTCGGGATTTGCAAGATTTTCAGATGGAAGAATTTTTGGAGGAAGAACCAGATGTAACGATGTATGTAGTGAAGAAGAGGATAATTTAAGTGTAGATCTTGTTTAAAGCGACTAGGAGTATGATTTGGTGGATGATGCTACTTCCGAACAAGATGCAGAGGTAAGCGAAAATTCCCCGAATATAGCAACACAGCGTCTTACAACTTCGATATCAGATGGGATAATCGATTTACCACAAAGATCCATAAAAGGAAAAAAACCACTGCTGGTCTACAGTAAAGCAATCAGTCAAGAACTTCCATTATGAATATAGTACGAACATGAAGAGGGCCAATAAGAATATGTAGGAATCTATCAGAACTACTGTCCTGTTTTGATGCTTTTTTTACATCGGAAATAATAAAGGAAGTTGTAACGTGGACTAATGTTGAGATTTACCAGAAGCGAAACAATTATTTATCTGCAACCTTCAGAGACACCAAATTTTGACGAAATTAAAGCATTTATTGGAATTTTAACATTGACAGCTGCAACGAAGGACAATCATCTCACGACTGTTGGATTGTTTGACGTTTAGTTTTCTGGCACACACTACGTACCGATTATGAGTAGAGATAGATTCGTGTTTCTCTTAGCATTGCTGCGATTTTATGATCCCTTCAACATGTACATACAAAATAAACCTAACAAGTATGACCTGAATATAACAATGATCTATGATAGTTCGACAAAATACATGTTCGATGCCATTCCCTATTTAGGTAAGTGCACAGAAACAAATGGACTTCTACTTGGAGAATATTATATGAAAAAGCTATCCAAAAACATTCATGGGTCATGTAAAAATATGGTATAACCTGCGATAATTGGTTTACGTCCGTACATCTGGCGAAATCTTTGCTCCAGGAGCCATATAAATTAACTTTAGTTGGTGCAATGCGCTCAAATAAAAGAGGAATACCGGAGCTAAAAAAACTAGGTCTAGAGCTGTCGGAACCTCCATGTCTTGCTATGATGGCTACCAAAGTTTATTGTCAAATAAACCAAAACCTGCAACGATGGTGTATTGGTACTGTCATCCTGCGACGAGGACGGTATCGTAACATTTAGCTCCGAAAAAACCCGATATGATTGTTGATTCGTTCGACCAAATGTGCTCATAGATGTCATGCTGTAGAAAGACAAATAGATGGCCTATGACATCATTCTATGGACTATGACGTCATTTATTGTCACAATATCATTTGAAATAAGAAAAAAACCTAAATAGGCGTACGTTCATGAAAGAATTCAGTACTAACTTAGCTAAACAATGAATGGAGAACAGGCTTCAAGTTCCTGATCTGAGTCGCAGATTACGCGAAAACATGCAAAATTTTCCACCAAGTACTTCTGCCGCAAGCTCACCACAAGACGAAGATGAACCAGCTGAAAAGAAAAGGAAATATTGCGCCTTCTGTCGGTGGAAGCTAAGAAGAAAGACTCAAGCAGAGTGCAGTAAATGTAGAAAGCCTGTTTGTGGAGAGCATAAAGTATTGACTTAGTTAGACTGTATGTAGTTCCTATTTTGAGAATGTTATTTCACTATTTGATGTTTTGTTTATCAAATTTAAATATGTTACGTGATAACTAGATTTCAATCAGAGAAACCGATATGGTTTTGTTATATGTGATTTTACCAAAGGATTTAGTTTTTGTTTGTCTTTGAGAGAAATAAAAATAATACAAACCCATAAATTTATTGATTTCATTTCTTATGCAAGTTTTAAAATGTGAATCCATAAACTAAATTCAAATATGAAATAACAATAGTGCAATTGGGTCGAAATCAGATGTGAGTCATATCGACCTCACGTTATGCTCTCAGGAGCATCAAAGAACATTATGTATCTAGGGTTAATGTAATTTTTTGTTTTTTTTTTAGAAGAGAACAAGAGAACGAGAACATTACAGTAATGGACAATGTATACTGCCTCACCTAGCGACTTTCATTTTAATAATAACTGAAAGAGGAATGATTCCAAAAAAACTTGGGATTCGTCAACGCAAAGTAAGGACAGAGAAGTTGGTAGCATCGACGAAGTAATGAACGCAGCCGAAAGATTTCGTGATCAAACAAAAGCTTGACGTACAACTTTGAACTTTATTATGTTGCCAGTATTGATCAGACGGGATGCTAAATTCTTTGTAATATTTGATTCATGGAGTGGTCGAATTGATTCTACACTATACGATGTCAGTTTTGTCAAATGTCAAAAAAGAAAAGTCGAGAAATTTCCTGTACAATTAAGGTAATATCACGGAAATGCACGGCTATTCGTCATCCGAGTGATGTGTACTTCTTTCGACAAGTAAAAATATTTCTAAAAAACTTCAAAACGCTGCAGAATTGTAACAAGCAAACAGGGGAATAACATTCCAGGGGAATACAATGTTATAGTAATTTTTTTTTAACTTTTTTTTATTTATCATTTTATAATAAAAATTGTGGCTCATTAATAAAATAATAAAAATCAATTGAAATGAAAAAGATATAATAATATTTCATATGTATCAAATTCAGTACTAAATAACTTCACAATTTGAATTATTTTTTGATTAAATAACAAATTATTTCATTTAATAAATAAGAAAATTAGGAAAAAATTGTCCGGTGGACTTGAACTTTCATTTTCTTCTAAAATGAGAGCGAACTGCGTCTTACGATTTTCGTCTTACGATTTTTCGTGATTTCCATGTTAGATACTCTCCTTTTAAAATAGTTCATTCGACATTCTTTGGACCATGCAGATAGCTGTACGGGAGATGAAAGAATCAATTTTTCGAAAGATAACTAATAAATCAGAGGCACAAAAAATTCCACTTTTTTTTGTGTTTATATCATGGCAAGTCTAACGTTGTATATTTAATACACATACGGCGTGAATACTACACACTTTCTAACTTTTAAAAATTTTCTCCCTCTCCATCATGCATGAGTTTACCGTTTTGCTACTTAAGGATTTTCCACAGCAAGATAATGGCAGAACATTGAAGATATGAAGCAGTAAACAAGTAATATCTAAAAACAACAAAACTAGTAAGACAATATCGCTATTTATTTCTTATTAAGTCCTCTAAAACCATTCCTTGTGTTTTTTGTTTTTTGTTTTTTTAATCAATTCAGCTAAAATACCAAAACAAACAAAATTAACTAGCAAGGACGTAATACCATAAAGAGCATTGTAAGTGATTTGCAAGGAAAAGTGTTCTTGATAAACAAACAAAGAACGATGCACTTCAAAATCCACACAATCTAAGTTTTTGTAATGCATGTATTCTGCCAAATAAAAAACTTTATGGTAGCAAATAAAGTTCTTTAAGGAACTCCTTAGTCATGGGAGATAAGTTATTTGTCGACAGAGGAAAAATTATATTGATTTAAAATTAAACATCAAATTGACGTTTTAAGTGCAACTACTTTGTTTATAAACAAACTTTTCACCTGGGTTTTTATTTTAATGCCATTCCACTGATGCGTACAGTAGCCGATTTGTTGATAATGTTTCTGTAATTTTTTTCTCGGAAGTTACACCAAAAATACAATCACTCGCTCAAAATTTTTAAAATGACACCAAAATACCAAAATGTGATTAAAATTTTATAACTGATTTTGAGTTATCCTAATGTGTCTTCCGAAACAAACTGTGACAATAATTGCAAAGTTTACTTGTCCCTTTGTCGAAGAATCTTAAAAAACTTAATTTGAAATTATTGAAAGAAAGGATGAAGTGAATTTGGCAAGGGATGAAGTGTAACAGCTCCAGTAAAATCGAAATAAATAACAAAGCTTAACCCTCAACTTGAAGGCGTTCGCAGTTTAAGTTTTATTTATTATTTGCAGAATAAGCAGCGATAAATTTTGCTTTTGATTGGAAATTTATTGACCTTATTTTCAACGTTCTAGTTTTTCCCTGTGAGTAGTTTATTTGATTCACATTTTGTGGCGTAATTTTCCTTTGACTCAGAAGTCCACAGATAAGTGGCAAATATTTATTGGAATATTAACATTGATTTATTTATTTACAAAAATTACTCTATCGAAAGTGAGAAAAATTGCTTGAGGATAATGTTTCAAAGGTGTAGTTTATCTAAACAAGATAAGTACAGCTGAATTTGAAATTCCTTTCTATAGAAATAAATTTAGTAAGCCGTTTAGTAGAAAAAGAAAGTAGTAAAACTGTAGAAAATATAAGTCACAAAGTATATAGTAAAATCCATCTGCAAATCAGACATTGTCTTTCAGGTCGTTATGGTAAATTTTCAGTTAAGACCCTTATTAATTCGGTATTTAGACCTCATAGAATGAAGACTATCTGCTTTCCGCACAAGTTTGAATAAAATATAGTTCGGTTTGATAAAGAATATTATTTTTTTAATAATTCCTGAATCTAATTTGAAATAATAAGTAGTAGAGTAGAGTAGTAGAGCGATGAAATGAAATACCAATTATCAATTATCATTATTATTATGAAGTTGGTTTGCGAGCACGACGAAATGGGCCGAGAATTTTACATTTTCGACTACTGTAAGCCATATTTGGGACCATATCCCGTCAATAACGCAGCCAACGTTGTCTTCCACATTCTCACGCATGTCAGACTTGTTAGCGTAGAAGCGTGACTTGACGTATCCTCACAAAAAATAGTCCAACGGTGTTAAATCACTAGATTTTGCAGTTCACAGGTCCAAAATGACAAATTCTGTGCTCAACAAATGCTTCCTTTACAAAGGCGATGATTATACGATCTGCATGGCATGTCGCGCCATCTTGTTGAAAGCAAATGTCCCCTGCATTACAGCCACGTGGCCATTCAAGCAGACATAAGTGTCATCACTAAACAGAATGTTCTTATGAAATTCGGGACAGCAGCAATTTGTTGGGTCCATACGCCGAATGAACATGGTGCCCGATTGTGGTTCGGCTTTAATTTCTGCACAAGTTGGGTTATGTAAGCTTCAAAACTAGATCCTTCTGTTAAATCTTCTATAATGTAGATGGGCACAGATTTAATTGTTGTGCACGATATAGAATGGACTCACTTGTGTGTCACTCATCAGTAGAACGTTCTACACCTGCTATGAATTCGTCATTACGTACTGTACGACGTCTAGATGGCTACGTATAATAAGTCACAGTAAGCGTGGTGCCGAAACCATCCATAGTTAATTGAATTCTGATGATCGATTATGACGGCAATAAATTTGACGGAGTACGCGATGGGTTTTTTGAACTGAACCGCATTTTTTCGAAATAAATCTGCATAATTTGCAGACGTTTCCCAGGCTACAACCTATTCAAGATAAAATAGCAAATCCAACTTACCATTAAACGCATGACAGTGGTCATATCGTACGTAGCATTGAAAAATGTTGCTAATCTAAAGTTTTATACCTCTAAAAACGCCCTATATTTGTGGGTTGTAATACAAACAATGGTTTTGTAACCGTTCAATACTCCACCCTAATCACTTTTTCAAATCTTCGGATTAGAATTTTAATTGAAATTGTCTACTGTGAGCATTCGGCCTGTTCTAAATCAATTAACTATCCAAGCATTCGACCCGTGGGTTCTTTATGGCAATTTCATTTTTCACGTTTTTACAAAAAACCATTCTGTGGCTGGAAATTAAATATTCTCCCATGTACTCCCAACAGTATTTAATTTATTCATGTAATCTTCGCTCATGAATGCCTGTAACAGTTAAAACCACTTATGTAGAAATTTGTTCACCTAGACCGGAACTGCCAATGGATGAATAAATAAATGTATTATACATCGAGCGACAAATTCAAAAATTTGGGAGTTTCAAAGCTTTTACGCGGAGCAGGATGATTGGATGTTTGGGCAGATTGTAGCATAAAAATCCCGCATGATAATCTCAAAAACATAATTTTTTTTTGGTTAAAAAATTAATATTTGATGACCATTTGACTATTGAAAAAACAATAAAGGCTGACCAATTTGCCCCTCTTAGTGATAAAACTTTGTGCCTCAGTGGATGACAAGACATGCCAAACAGTCAATTTAGAAACTTACTGTGGCAAACCGTCAGAAAATAGCCTGTTTGTAGTCTATGTCAGATATTTTGATCTTACTGACCGTACGATAAATAACGGTATGGGGTATGTTAGAGACAAAATAATGGTCAACTTTTATATCAGCTTATGAAAATTATGAATTGAAAGTATTAGAAACTTCAGAAGCGAATTAAATGACATTAAGTTTTTATCAATTTTTTTTGTACAATGTCTTTAGAATGTTTCCAAGTTCCGCTCTATTTACCAGGACGAAACCACACACCGAAGATGACGTATGGCTGAAACGTGTATGCATACAATACAAGGAAAACAAAAACGAATGATAGAATCAAATTCGGATTGCGAAAAAACATTGTTCGTACTTGGTTTCATGTTCACAAAAAATTTCTTAAAAAATGAAAGAAGGACCTTAATTTTAATTTTGCGTGTTAAATGTTTTATACTTCCGTAATGAATTTTCCATCGTTATGGAATTCGAATTCCAGAAAATATTTTAATGGATTCCCATGTATCGAAGTTTCGTAGGAGGGTAATGTCATTCACATTATGACAAAAAAAAATGAGTGACTGAAAGAGAAACAAGCATAAACTATCTCCTATCACTTTTTAAAATGCAACTAGAACTGTATGTGTATGTGGTTGGTAAACACGCTAGGAGTTATGACGTATTCCGTATTTCCAGGCGGTAAATTAGGTCTAGGACAATTTTTTTTAGTTCTCAGTCATGATATCTATGCTATAGTTCTTCATCCGTTGAACAAAGTCTTTGCAAATGTAAGAGATTGAGTTGTAGCTTAGAAATGGTGTTGAGAGAAGAACATTAAGTTTCATAAAGATAAGCCATCGCTTACAAAGGATACTGTTGAGAATATGAATATATATATATATATATATTGTAGAAAATTGTAGAAATTGTAGAAATAGAAAGTAGTCCTCGTAATTCCCCCGAAATGGAAATTGTAGAAAAATGAACCAACCAGGGTGCGGAGAATGAATGAAACGTAATGTGATAAAATCGTAGAGAAAACTTACTAAAGCTGAAAAATAATCTTTATTTGTTCGAAGAAAGTCAATGTTCATTTAATTCATTTAATTTTTAAATTCATTTCATTTAATGAGTTTGAATTTTTATATTTAGGGTCATATGAAAACTAACAGGAGATAATAATATGCGAAAACTTGAACAAATGTCCTCGACATTTTGAGAATGAATGCAAACCGGAAGGGGAAACCCCATCAATGCTATTTTACTCATATTAATGTGAAGGAAGTGTTGGCGAAAGCTACAGTTAAACCATCGCAGGCGTGATTTTACTGCCAGGATAAAGAATTACAAAAGCAGCAAGCCATCGGCTACGTCTCGAGCCCACTAAGAGCTAGAAGGGAAATTGGTCCCGTCTTCGAACAGTCTTTTAAAAATTTTTGTCCTTATTTCCTCCGTTTCCAGGAAAATATGCTGATTATAAGTACTCGCAGTCAAAAAAAAAAATAGTTTATAACATGTTTGCGTTTTCGATCATGTGATTAGTGCAACTCATAACATCTTAATTATCGAGGATATCGTGGGAACCCCTAAAATTTTCATGCTAATATATTTGGTAATTCAAACTCTGTCACATCAACTACTGATATGCTTTTTTTTCACACATTCGCTAACAAGTGCTAATTGAATACGAAAAAATACATTCGATATTTGTATTTTTTCAACATTATAAATATTTTGCATTTCTGATTGGTGTGCATCTTCCGTAGTATTGCCTTATTTTAAAATACAAAATGCAAATCAACCACTTCCCACTGCATAAAAAAGGCGCAAAAGATTGCTGAGGACTTATCTTCATATCACTTAACGCCATATCAACTGGGCACACGATAATTGTGATAATACTTAGCGTGGATTGGACGGACACTAACTTCAATCTTCATATATTGTGGAATAATTTAATTTAATATAATAAGTAACATATGAAGAGGATATTTAATTTGCCGTTTTTTATTTTTCGAAGAAACATTTTTGAAATGTGTTCTCTTTGTTCGTCAGTAAATTGAATGTGACGATTCCGGGAAACAATTGTTGCCAGCGGTTTTCAAAAAGGTTTTATTGGTTTATTTAAAATCAAATCAATCTTTGAAAACCTTCAAATAATAAATAGTATTTCCTACAAAAAAACCATTAGTGAAGCCATGTGTGCTATGAAGATATGTATCTAACTATGAGACAGAAAGTTGCTTTGTCTTTTCCGTAGTGGTAATTTCCCACAAAAATTTCACTACACAAAATTCGACAGATGAATATTCAATAAAGGATTAGAAGCATATTTTTTTAATTTTGTGTTTGTTTTTATATTTTTCTTGCTTTTCCTTCTCCTACTGTTCCATGAAATTCTTCTATTAACCATAAATTAACAATAATCTTAAAATGCAAGGGCGATATATGTTTTTGCTAGCTTTTACAGATTGGCATTAATACTTATTAAGAGTTGCTCGTTTATAAATCATACTTAATGCAATGTCCATTAGAATTTCTTTGCGTAGTAGCAAAATTTATTATTTGATTCCATGAAAAACAACGAGCTGGAGATAAGAAACATAAGGTCGGAATTGGATTAATACAACTTGACGCAATTATTTTGGAAATTTCAGATTTCATTCACTTGGAATAATTTAATACTTCATTTAAAAAATGAAAGGTGGCCTCCTATTCTCCTTCATTTTCGTTTATCAGCGAGAATGTTGTGTGCAGATAATTCGTAAAAAAGTAGCCCAAGGCTTGAGAATTGTTTTTTTCTTCTCTTTCTTGTTGTGTATACTACAAACTTGAATTAACGAAAATTAGGCTTATAACTTTATTGTAGGTTATGTGAAACTCCTTTTTTCCAAAGAAAACTGCTTTCTAACTTTGTCTCATAATCGACATGAACCTTGTAACAGAGTAGTAGAGAACATAGAACATAGAGCATATGATACTGGAAAAGCTGATCATTTATTTCGGTATTTTCCTATATATGCTTTGCATGATTTCCTATTGGGCTCTGAAAAATTCTTGGTGAATATCAAGATGACTGCCGACGCAGAGTATCAACGAAAACCCCGCGGATTTTCGGGCAAGGATTGGTAAGATCGAACTGGCTTGTACCAGGATGTTTCTTCAATATGGAGTTCTGTTCCCCAGTTAGATCGGTGAGATTGGTGAACATGATTTTTGATAATGGAAACTTTTCACCATTTACAGTGGGTAACACTCGGTAAGTTTATCAATGAATATATTAATTTCAAATTCAAAAAAGATCCTTTAATAAAAAAAACTTTAGTATTTTATATCACAATATACACATATTTCATTCCAAATAAAATATTTGATATTTTTTAATATAAAACAATTCAATTTCGAAAATTTTGAATTTTCAAATTTCAAATTATGCATTTCGTAAATTCGTAACAAAAATTAAATAGTTCTGTTGCTACTGTAACGTTCAGTCCGGTTAAAAATTTTGAAAATTCGATTTATATTGTGAATAAAATATCAGAATTTCATGTTCCTTTTTGTTTTAGAATGCCTGGCAGTTTATTTGGAATATAAGTTTGTTTAGGGTCGTTGGTTTGATAGGATTTAAATATTTGCAATATCCTTAAACTTGTAGCACTTTTTTAAAGTTAGCTTTCAACATATTTAAGTACGTTGTCTTGTCCTTATTACCGTTAATAAAAGCTAATTCACAGTCTCCGCTGACCGATATGTGCCTATACAACATCACATGTCCATCCCCATGTTTTATGTTTAGGGTTAGCTTACATTTTCTAGCACCTGATTAGGTTTACACTACGAGGATAGTTAAATAAGTACCCATGTTTGACGCCATCGTGTACTGACATCTATTAAACGACGATAAAAAAATTTGCAGACTGGTTAATAGAAAAAAGTTCAAGGAGACACGGTCGCATTTGGCGGAAGAGAAGGTGCTGTTTCACCGTGATAGTGCAGCAGCACATTTATCCGGAGTTGTCGCCAGCAAACTGCATGAATCACGTTACGAATCGCTGACGCGCCCCCGTATTTACCCGATTTGGATCCCTGCGACTTTTTCTTTTTCCCTAACATGAAGAAATGGCTTACGGGGAAAAAATTAGTACAAATCAAGAAGTCATCGCCAAAACAGAGGCGTATTTTGGAGAGTTCGAGAAATCTGATTTTTTGGAGGAGTTCAAAAAAATGGCAGGAACGTTGGAAGAAGTGTATTTTTCTAAAATGGGCCTTAAAAATTGTGTCTTCATTTCTAACATGGGTACTTATTGAATCGGCCTCGAACAACATTATTTGTCGATCAAATTGAGAAGATCGTATTTACTTTTGTTTTTAAACGAATATTACGTCATTCATGTACATTGGATCCTTTTCGCTGTATTCTTTGACAACCGCAAATCTCTTTTTTCAATTTATCCCATTTATAATAGGCTTTTTACTTGCTATACAACAATGGTAGTTGTGTTTTTTTGGAATATTCTTCAAACTGTTTGTGGATGAACTTTTTAACCGATTTTGTGGAAAATCTCCGATGCAATTTCAGCGACACTTAAATTTGGTTTTTCTAAAAATTTCGAAATCCTCATGTCAAATGTTCCAAGAAAATATATTACCAGCATGGATACGTCCAACTTGAAATTATTTTTGTTTAAATGTATAATACAGAAGTAAACAGTGTTAATGAGAGGTACAGGCTTATAACTTCAACAAGACTAATAAAAACCTATGAAACAAATGGTATTAATTGATGGCTCTTAAGTCGGAGAAATTAACAATGTGGAGCATTTAAATAAACGCGTCATCATAAGAAAGTTTGTCCACGACCGTGGTATATAAGTTGTATATTTTTACAAAATTTCGACTGTTGTTTGCTTTTATATTTGTACTGCAAATGGCTAATCTTCCATCTGAGAGCTTCTTATTTTCATGGAATGTAATCAAAGATGAAGAATCATTTGTGGTTCTGTTTACAGAACAAACGTTCAACGAGTAAACGATTCCGGGCCTTTAAAAAGTTCGCTGATTTTGTGCTCATTGATGCTAAGGACGATTTGCACTACTGCCACGTTATTGAGGGGTCACAGTGAGGCATCTCTACGATTAATTTTGATTATTAAATGGGTTCAAGTTTCGCACAAATCTCGTGCTCATATTAACCAACGCATTGTTCATGAAATAAGCCATTGTTTCATTGTCAACATTGTCATATATATCATTGTCAACAATTTAATAAAGTTAAATATGTTTTGATGCTTCGATTCCAGCAGTGGCCCTTCGAAACACCTTGCGCTTTACATCTTTTTTATCGTGCACTCCTTCAAAGAAAGTTTGAGATTATTTTTAAAATTAAGGGAAATGCGAAAAAAGATGATGAATATTAGGGAAAGAGTTGCCACTAATGTTTCAACTCTCCAACAGAAATTGGCAAGATTCGGTAGACCTCGTAGTCTATATTAAAGTCTAGAACTACAGTCCAAAACATGTTTTATTAAACGTAAAATTTATTGATTTGAAATGCTTATTGTTATGAGATTTAGATTAAACTATACAAAGCGCAAGAAATCTTTATCAATAGGGAGAAATATACATTGACGCGAAGTTACAAGGACCATCGCGTAAATACGAAATAGCGAGAACATTCCTGGGTGGCTTCTGTATGAAAGGGATAAAAAACAATAGAAAATTTCTTCTGCTCAAATTCCAAAGGTTCAACCAAAGCGTGAGTGCATACACCGCTGACACAGGGAATAATCTTCCATCAAATGATGTTCGACCAAATTAAATGGAATTTTATTTGACCTACTAGATTTCTTCTTATGTTTGTGTAAAACAACTAAACTTCTCAAAACGATTTAATGCAGAGTTGCATTCAAAATAAAAACCAACTCGTGCTTTTTCTATCTCTGTCTGAGAGAAACCCCCCGAAAGTGTTGGTGCTCTATGAACCCGGCACGAATGGCGTAACATTTGCAAACGAATAAAACGAGGGAGATTGTTCATTGACTCTGCTAGTTTCGTCTGAACGACGTAGAAGAATAAGAATTCTTGCAAAATCAAGGAATAAGAATATTTTTGGAACAGCAATGGTCACTCAAACTTTTAGAAACTGTAGACAAATACATAAGCGACAAAGGCTCAAAGACTACTTTGATAATTTTAAGTTCCACAACTGCAAGGTGTTCTGTTACGTTATGATAGTTGTAACATAAGACGTCTTTTCAAAATTTTGCCTTAAGGACGATCACGCATTTTCTGTTTTTTTTCATATAATTTTTCAAATTTTGAAATCAAAAAAATTTCAAATAGTTTCAGAAATTTCAGCAAGTCATTACTAAAACTTTATCACAAACATACCCAGATGCATGTTTATATAGGCACAATTTTTACTAATTAAAAAAGCTTAAATTATATTTGATAGACAGTTTTAAAATTAACCTATTAGAGGGGCTTATAATTAATTATAGAGCTGGAAATTTACATAGACAAACAATACACTTTTTGTTAAGTGTCGTCTAATAACGCACGCTGAAAAATTTACAGCATCGAAATTAAAATGATTTGTTTGGGTTGGTTTCATTCATAAAAATAATTGCTGATATTCGTCAGCACATACTAGACAAGACTGGGTAGCATTTCATTTACTTTGAGAAAATAAAACCACGGACTTAAAGATTTAGTTGATAAAATATTGATTAGACATATTGGATGGAAAAAATCAAAATGCTGGAAAAAAATTGATTCGTCATTAGCCAATTTTGTTGTCATGTATTAAGGTACTGTTTTCAGTTCTGGAATGGGAGGATCTTTTCTTATATGATTTGTATTTAGAAATGTCAGTGGTTCGGCATGAGGCATCAATTTTTACGTAATCTCAGATAGTATCAGGATGAAGGCAACTTATTTACTAACTGTACGAGTATGGTATAAGAAAATTTACAATTTGAAAGAGAACTTGATTCTAGATCCCTTCTACGTTTACATGGCAGATCGTCTCAATTCTTCGTCCCTTTTTTTTATTCCCTTCCCGTGAACGAAGCCCAGAAAGCGTGAAAACACCAGAGATAACACCTCTTGGAAGAGCCAGGAATATCGTCTAACAGGGCCCATATCAATATATTTTCTTTAAAACATACGAAGCAGTATGGCAGGTTGGGGGCTGAATATCTTTGGTGACTAATCTCAGTCGGCCGATCCTTTTCGGGATCCTTCATAGCATAGTTAGTATACCCAACAGAGCCCTGAGAGCATGTGGCCCGCAGTTGCGAAAACTTTAATATATATGTTGAGACAACTGCACCGATGACGACTATTTAACTCGAGCCTGACAATCAGTCATTCGCCATAGGACATTTTATGACGACCATTGCAATTAAACTACCCATAAGTAGCTGTTCAACTTTTAATAAATTGAATAAACTAAAGCAAAACCGGATGCGGGAATGTATCGGACTGATCAAGGCTGTCGTGTTTTGTCCAAAGCGGAAAGGAATTGGCAAAAGTTCTCAAGAATTTCACACACAACTTTTACAGAGACGAACGTTAAACAAGATCTAGAACTTATCCGAATAAGGGCAAAAGCCTTCACCCGCTGGATGGAATTCAGTAACCAAAAATTACAGTCGTTGACCACGCACCGATGCAGTTCTGATAAAAATAGCGGATGAATGATCGCTCTACGCTTACGTCCTTAAGGGAATCAGGAAGAATGTCGAGCCTGGAGAACCAGGCACAAACATCAAAACAGCACAAAAAGTAGGTACCGTACTTGTGGGGTTTGGAACAGCAACAACGAATAACGAAGTTTTCTTTAATGCAGTCGAGGGACTCCTGGTGAAATAAATTGTTTTGGCATAACAGCTTGTGCATACTCAGGATATCAAAGATATTGCATGGGACCTAGAGGGTACTGATGTCAAAGTTGGATTCGCATTGGCTCTAAATCATTTAAGTACCTTCGGAACAGAACAGCAATCAAATCCAGATTACAAAATAAGGTAGTTGTAGATCACCCAAAAGAGGGACCAAAACTACTATTGACGACGGAAAATATCAATACTGGCTTGATTGTCTGGAACCTTCTGGAGTACTAGGAAGGCCTCATCACGGCCTCATCTGCCTTAGCCTGGTGGTCACGGTACACCACCAAAATCAAAGTGAGTACCGCAATCCCCACAGTTAAGCTCAGTGTTTGAAGAGTTGTGAAGAGGCATGCGCTCGTCCCGTAGCATACAGACCCTCAAGAAAACTCCTTTGCAAAATAATCAGGGTGCAGCAAATTCCGCTGCTGGCAGAAGCACATCAATGATCTTAACAGTGACCCGATGGGACTGGATTGCCAGCTAGTGATGCGCAATCTCAGCGTTGAGGTGAGGATGATGAAAGCATCGTTTCACCCCATCTTCTTCTTTAAGATGCACCAAACGAAGACATGCTTGACTGCCCATCTTTTATCGCGGAGGACCTGGACCTGGACGTGAGACATTGCACGTGAGGAACGCTTTCAACTAGGAACAATGTACGGATGTCATTCGTTTGTGCTTTTGTAGAAACAAAACCTACCGGAATATCTGATGATGCTTTTGAGGGCTTATGTGAGGACCTCCAGATGCTAAAGGACACGCAGTAAAGACGACGAATGACGGACATGTCATCAGTAGTCCCGCAAGGTTCAACTCTGGGCCCTGATGTTTGAAATGCTACATACGGTGAGCTTTTGGGGCTGCGATTGTCGGAAGAAGAGCGACTGATTTGATACGCAGATTAATCCCTTGGTGCTCAGTACGACAGAAAAAAATTAAACTAAACGCGGTGATGCGACAAGTTGATGGGTGAATTATCAAGGGTAAGCCTGACACTGGAAAAACCATGAGCGCAGTGAAGCATTTTGGGTTGATAAAAGATACTAGGGTGAGCTTCATTGTACATATAAGGGCGATAGCTGACAAGGCTGCAGCCAGAGTGATAGCTCTCAACCAGCTCACGATCACCGCAGTTGGACCTTCCTCAAATAGAAGGCACTCCTTAATGAGCATCATAGCGTCCATATACTCGTATATTTATTGATCCGATGTCCGATGCCTTCAACAAGCAAATGTACCAGTAAATTTTCATTCACGGACAGACGATGAAGAGCCCTACGATGCGCATTGAAACAAGAGAGTGAAAGAGGATCTATGTTCAGAAAAATCAACTGGAAAGAAATGCTATCGCACGCGAGAAGATGCAGCAGACTCTCATTCTGCAGCAAAATAACTAGGAATTTGGACTCATGGGCAATGTACAGCTATGTTTATTCGAAGACTTAATCGGCTATGGACAAAAGCTGCCTGATGACGTTGCTAGTTCCTGTTTCTGAGGACACCACCTACCATACCTGTTTAAGTGCAGGTGCTGGACAAACGAGCGCTGTTTTCTCTGCGAGAGAATCGGTGAACTCTTTAAAGATGGTTTGGTGATATATATGATATCATCAGTTGACAAATGGGAATTTGAGAAGTGTTACGCTCGCGAAGTTCTTCTGAAGATTGAAGGATTCTTGGAAGACTAATTGTCGGAAAGAAACATCAGCATCATAGCTTTTGTCAGTAACGCTACGCGGTTCGCCACGTTTGGCTAAAAATGGGACGTTTACCTGCGTTGAAGAAGAGGTTTAGACCGATGTAATGTAACAAAAAATTTCCAGGCCGGATTCTCACCGTGACAGGGAAAGTATTTGTATACTAATAAAGTGGCCTTCTTCAGCTGGTTTTCCGTACTTCAGGGTGTAAACCTGTGTCTTCACCAGATAGGTCTATTATTCGCTAAAATAATAGCCTTGACCTTTTGCTATGTCCATTTTGCTGCTAGCGCCAGCGGTTTGATAATTCAAACAGAAAAGAGACTTCCAATAAATTGATAGGTAATCAAACAATAAACATATTTACAACATATATCATGCGAAAAACAGAATTTAAATTAAATTATTTTCACTTGAACAATTTAAAATTATTGTTACCTTTGAAAACAAAAAAAAACTACATCTATTATTATCTTCATTTCAATGTTTCGCAAAATACGTACTTGCTATGGCAATAAAACGTACAACGTCAATATATTAACCAATAGCAACTGATAATCATCTCAGAACATTTTTAATTTCATATTTCCCAAATAAAAGAATTTTTGTCAAGTTTTATATCAAATCGATAATTTCACAATTATTTGACGTCACACAGTTGAGGAAAAAAACATAAATTGCCATTTATATCGTGAGAGGTAAGTCCATAGGCTGCCTCGAAGTGAAATTGCTACCATGTGCTTCGGTGCAATATATCTTTATCACTTGTACACTCATACCCACTTATGTGTGTTAACATAATTATATCAATAATCAACGACACCCATATCAAACCTTCCGATAATTCAGGCAAATGAAACAGAGGTAAAATGATTTTATTGCCGCTTTAAATTGATTAAACGATTTAAAAACACTTTCCGCTATAATCTTATTGTTAATAAATCCTTTGCGGAGGTAACGGTAGATGGCATGTTGTAAAATTATGTGTGATAACATTTTTATTGATTAGAAGTACAGAGTAATTAATGTATGAACGATTTTCTTTCAACTTGACCCGTTTATACTCAGTAATCAGTGCTCCAAGATACAGTGAAAAAACATGATGGTGCGATGAGTGATTATATCAGAAAGAGGTTTCGAATCAACTTTATGAATATCCTGATTTGCCTATTAGAACAGAAAAAGAAATTACCTCTTCAAGTAAAAGTAAGAAGTTTTCATTGATAATTCGATGGATCGATAAATCATGTACATTCATTGTTGTATTAGTCCGGGATTCCTTTTGCACTCAGATGTGCAAGGAAGTTTTCATTGTAATAATATAAAAACTAATCAACGCAAGCTAATCAGGAAGTAGAACAGTATTTGCCACGGTAATGAGGAACAACTGACAGGTCAGTTGTTGTTCATTCTGCGCTAACACTCTTCGAACATACTTCCAATACAAGGAGTTTTCCAATTTTCCAGATGTATTGGAATTTGTAACCAAAACTTATTAGAGATCGGACATAAAGTTGAAAGTGCGCAGAGATACACAATCTACGTCCACCCTTTTAAGGAGTATACGGCTGGTACTGCAGTTTACAGAGATGCTACAGAATGGCCACAAGTTCTTTTGGTCCCAGCTTAACGACTTTCGGTGAGTAAACAGGGAGCCTGACAACCGGTTACGATCTTTAAAGTCCAGACTTCAAAAAACGCTTAGATTAGGAGCCGTTCTGGTTTAACTCACTGAAGCCGGTTATATAGCTGGGGAATAGTGGTATAGCTCACTGAAGCTTCCATTTCCTTCTAGTTCGAAGTTGAACACAGCACAAAGGAACTTTACCGTCTCTAAGCAGGAGATGTTTAGCAATGGTGATTGCAGTGAAGAAGTTCCGGACGTACATAGAAGACCAACCATTCAAGATCGTTACGGATCATGCATGCATGAAGATGCATGGGTATTAGTCGAATCTAGATGGCCGACTTGTTCGATTGGCTCTAAAGCTTCAATTTCACCAATCGATATCGAAAAAGTACCGAAAGTGGTTTTATATACGCTAGCCTGCATGTTCACTCCAGAGATAATGAAATCGTCCCTAGATAGCACCATGTAAATTGACTTGGACAGACAGGTGGACTGACATATATACCAACGAACCATCCCGTTGTCAGAGCAAGACATTTGGAAATTATGGGTATTTATCAATTATTGCGTGTTATAAAAGACAAAAAAAACTGCGTTAAATAAAGAATGTTCAATAGGTATGGTAACTGTAGATATAGAAAAGGCCTTCGACACCGTGTGACTCAAAGAGATCCTACATAAGTTGCAGAAGTATGAATTCCCAACTTATTTAATAACATTAATAGCGTCCTTCCTTCACGACAGGAAATTTCATGTCGAATTGCGAGAATGTTCTTCAACAGTTAAAAATATCACTGCAGGCGTTCCCCAAGGCTCTTGTCTAAGCCCTACTTTGTATAATATATAAACATCTGACTTCTCATCAAACCTTAATTGTCAAATCGCAACATTCGCAGACGACACATGCTTTTACGCTGTGGGAGAGGACCAACAAACTATCATTCACAACTTGAAAATGCACAAGAGCGTACCTATTAATACTTTCACAAATGAAAAATCAAAAAAAATATGAACAAAACCAGAGCAATATTCTTCAAAAAATAAACGTTAACAATGCCTGCTCCCAGACAGAAAAATTAATTTCCTTGGCCTAGAGATCGCATGGTCCAATGAGCTGACATACCTTGGGCTAGTATTGGACAAAAAGCTCACGTTTCGAAACCATGATGAACATATATGTAATAAAACATTGCGATCAGTTCTAACACTCTACCCATTACTAAATAGAAAGTCCCTTTTGAACTTCACGAACAAAGCAATGATAGTTAAAATTGTAATTCAGCCAATGATTCTATAGGTTACCACGGTTTGATTGTGCTGAATACTTAAAATCCAAGCTACAAATCACCCAAAAGCTTGACCTCAAAATGGCGCTCGATAAACCGTTCTATTTCCCTACTCGAACGCTTCATGAACTGGTTGACGTTAAATCCATAAGAGAATGCGCTCGTTTGCGCAAAGATCCGTGATTCTGGTCCTCATAAAGTCGCAATGAAACGAAACAGGAAAAGAATATACCCAGTAAGGATTGTATTGGATTGAACTTTTGAACTTGTCTCAGTCTATTCGCTATTACAAAAACCTCACGAAGTAAGCATTCGAAGCCTTCAATAATAACAATAATAAATACTGACCTTACTCAATACACATATGTGCAACTCCATAGATGCATCTTCCGCATTACAAGTTCATCGTATTCATTAAAACAGACATAAGGAATAATGCACGCCCGGAATTCAAAAGTCAGAGAACAATTTCCGAGACAATTTACAATTCATACCTTAACATTCTGTAATCGTATGCTAGAATTCATTAATCAATGAATAATTAATAATGCAAGTGTGAGTACATTATTTACTAATATTTTATGTGAAGGTTTCATTTGTGCGTTTTTTTTTCGAAGGTTATCATTGCGTCTTATTAACAATGCATTACTATCTTGTTGACATTAAATATGCAGATTCACCTGTTCAGATAAGTTAATCGGAAGAAGTTATAAATGAAGGCCAAAAGCTGCCGTAATCGTCGCATAAGAATCGCTAAATAGTGGTTCAAAGCATTCAGTGGTAATTTTTTCACGTTTTCCCAGTGCTATAGTGGTGGTTTGTCAAGATTTTAAACATTTATTTAAATAATCTTAGGAAGTTTACTAGATAACTACATTGCTACGCTGCAACGACCAACTATGCAAAAATCTTATTCAAGGCCAATTGATATGTTGTCTTTCACTAATATCGCACATTTATCTCAAGTGTTAAGATGAGTTGCCTCTAGTTCTATGCCAGGATGATTATTTTTTAAAGAGTTGATAACAACAACATAACTGCAAGTCTTTGGTTGGCTTGAAACGTATTAATGTATGCTAAGCTTCGTATAATTTAATGGGACCGGAAATCTAGTCCTGATAAAAGATGAGCACTGGCCATTGCAAAAACAAGAAACTCGTATGAATTTTTGTTTGGAATCAGAGTACAATAGTTATTGTATATTAGTCAAACTAGAAAGTTTTACCAAAGATTACAATCACGAGGTTCATTTGGCATTGAATTCAAACCGTGTAGTTTCTCATAACCTTTTTCTGGTCCAATTTGCCGTTCTTTACTGCTGAATATATCCTTCAATCTGATTCAGCCCGTCTTTTACCTTACGTAACTCAGATTTCGCTAACGAAAGGGTGTTCTAAAATATATGCTGCCTTATGTGAGGTATCTGTGGATCACCCAGACGCAACTACTTTTCTTATTTTCTTCTCCGTCGCGATGTTGTCCGTTTGGATTTCTTTTCGTTTGGCACGTGGACATTCAAGATTTCCGCCTGTTAATTTTGCCACCAATGTTCTTTCGCCGTCTCTGCTTTTCTTTAGGAGTTCCCTGTTTTGTCCCTGTTATTTTTTGTTTAGACGAAAAACAAGAGCACGACTTATCCTGCATAGGTTGTTTCAAACCGTTCCTTTGCTTCTTTGCAGATGGATGCAACTAGTTCATTGTGATTGGAAGTTTAATCTCGTCTATTCTAGTTAAATTTTCGTTAGCTGCTCAAGGTCTTGCTAAACCATCCGAGATTTCATTTACATCTACACTATACCACTACAATATTTCTGTCTCAGGACCCAAGGGTGTCTACCTACTGTCCTCCAGCAGATGTGGAACTACACGGTTTAAGGCATGTCCTAGCAGTGATTATTTGCTGGCCGAGAGTGTTTTTACTTCTCTGATAACCCTTTGCGAGTTTGTTTATTTAACAAACAAACAATTTAATTATTTATTTTGATAACCGATTTATAGAGTTTGTTTATTTATATATACTTTTTCAAATTATATGATATAACTCAAGCAAAAATTTTGTTTTAATCAAGGATCCTTCACAAGGATATGGTATATATTTTATACCACTGCCCATATTACTGAGAGTGATAAATTTGAAAGCGTGTTTTTTTATCACTCATATAAAGGGATGTTTTGCAAGAGGGACACATCCACTTTGTTCTTCGCTGATGTTTTGTAACACTGCAATGAGCTGGAGCGGCGCGATGATGTTCTTTCCGGCAAATGCTGTCCTGTTATTCTTGTTTTGGTCCTCTTTTTCGTACTGGCAAAGAAATGCTTGTCAATTAGGATATTATTTCTAGCTTGAAGTGAATCTTGAAGGTTTCCCTGATAGCTTTAAAATTTAGCAATGATGTATACATTAATCAGAGTCACATCAAGGAAGGGATAGGAAATTCTTTGCAACCCCTTTCGACTTCTTCATAATGCTTCATTAGCTGATCGAACTTATCAACGTTAAAATTTTAAAACAATACTATTTTTCCCAACAAAAACGCAAATAAATTTAATTTTTTTAAAACATATATATATTTCGGAGGTAAGAGTTCCTCCTTCTTCAGTGTTTGTTCATAACATAATAAAAAGAACAAACACTGAAGAAGGAGGAACTCTTACCTCCGAATTATATATATGTTTTAAAAAAATTAAATTTATTTGCGTTTTTGTTGGGACAAAATAGTATTGTTTTAAAATTTTATAAATGGCGCAAAAACACCGAGATAACGATAAATTTATCAACGTTATTCATGCGCCAGTTGTAGTCGCGTATTATGTGAGGACATTGAACGGTTTGGAGGTTTCCATCGAATCCATGTCTTTGCACTTCAGGTACATTAGTAGAATCTTGGAAGTTTGATAAGGCTGTAACCGCTCTTTAATCCATCCATTTCAAATAAAGAAGTCCAGTATCACTGATTTGCCAATCAAAATCACGTCTGCTTAAATGCTTGTCGACTATCAAATCATTTGGTAAGTGCTTCCTTTTGGCCTGTACGTTTCCACATGCATAACTCCGCCTTAGTTTCAGTTCAACAAGTAGATAATGATTTGAAAAAATTATCAAAACGTAATTTATGATTTCGATTGCTTATAATTGAAGACAAATCTAAAATGATCCTTTTGCCCAAATTTTTCGTTCTTGCGTTGTCTTTTTGCCGGCGTATACTTCAAAATTATAAGTAAAGCCGCTTTTATTACATAGCACCCAAACTTTATAGCCTCTTTTTATTAGTTTCTTGGGCATATATTGTTGCAAGGTACTTCTTGCTTTGAATTTTAGCATAGGCTCATCTATGGCAACTTATTCACTAAGTTCAAAGTATTTCTAATCTCTCTAACAACATGTCTAAAGAAGGTTGCCCTTTGTAAAGCTTATTATAGTTGGGTACTCCTCTCTGAGGCATAACAGACGCATCATTCAAGTCAATATTATTTAGTAACAAAGTTAATCCCTTCACTGGCATCGAATTTACAATGCACGCATCGTGTAGCTCAGGACGAGTTGACCAATAATCGCGATCACTTGCCTGACATTTTACTCCCATTGAAAAGTTAATACCAATATAATACCCGTATTTCTTGAAAATTTGTTTAATAATTATGGTTTTTCAGATCGTTGGGCATACAAACTCGTTTGAAAAACTACTCTGAGCGTCAAAAGAAAGTGTACACCTATGTTTAGCATATTCAGAACCTCATAAAATGAGTTCTATACGTCGGATTTAAAAAAATTTGTTTTGTTTTGAAAACGTTTTTCTATTTTCTAATACAAAATAAAAAATTTGGTGATAAAACATTGCACTAAAAGTTCAACAACCAAATAACAAAAAAAACTTCATTTTTACGCGTCAAAAATAAGTGTACAACTTTCAGCACACCCTGTATTTGATGTGTTTAACGGGAGAACTTCCGTTAGATTCAGTTGATAGTTCTTCAAAAATGCAAACTTATTTGACATGACGCAATAATTCAATCATTCGTAATTTTATTTGCAACATAAAACGATCCAGTTTCTACATGATCTAAAATGGGTAAACAATGTGCAATTGAAACGTGAAAACTTATTTTAAAATCATGAACGGAAGGAAAATCGTTACGGGAAATGTCACAAGTGGTGTGTAGAAGCCATAACACCGTAACAAAACTTTTGGACAAATTCGAGAAGTTCAAAGACGTAAGTGATCAGCCTCGTTCCGGTAGGCCAAAAAAGTTGTTCGTATGTGATGAACGATTTATTGTGAGGAAAGTGCGAGAAAATCCAGCGGTGAGCGCAGTTAAAATCGCGGAAAACATAACAGTAGATTCTCGGGTCAGTGTCAGCGCAAGCACTGTCCACCGAATACTTAATAGGAATGGTTTACATGGCAGAGTACCCCGTAAAAAACCATACATTTCTGAAAAAAAATCAGAAACTCCGCGTGCTTTATGCCAAAAAGTATAAAAAAGAGCATATGTCATTCTGGGAAAACGTACTTTTCAGTGATGAAAGTAAATTTGAAATATTTGGTTCCAAGAAATCACCCAGAATATGGAGAAGTAGGAACCAGCGAATTTATCAGAAGAACATAAGTTCAACCATAAAGCATGGTGGTGGTTCGGTTATGGTCTGGGGGTGTATGACAGCAACAGGCGTTGGGAATCTGGTCTTTATTGACACTACGATGAATAAAAATGATCACTTGGACTGGAATGAAAATTTACTACTTAGTGTTGCAAAAGTAGGGTTAAATACATCATGGGTCTTCCAGCAGGACAACGAAACCAAAGCACAAGTCAAAGATAGTGCAGGAATGGTTATTGTATCGAACACCTAAGCAGCAGGATCATCCTCCGCGACCTCCCCAGACCTTAACCCCATCGAGCATTTGTGGGAATATCTCGATACACAAATCCGAAAAAGGAATATAACATGCAAAGAGTCGTTGAAGTCCATTTTAATCGAAAAATGACAGACAGTCAGTTTGACTAAACAATTGATTAAGTCAATGCCAAGACGACTAGAAGCTGTTTTAAAGGCGAAAGAGAAGCAGATTAAGTACTTATTTGCAGATGTTTGCTTTATTTGTTTACTGTACACTTAGTTCTGACTCGTAAAAAATGAATTATTTTTTGTTATTTTGTTGTTGAATTTTTACTGCAATGTGTTATCATCAAATTGTTTATTTTGCTATTAAAAAATAGAAAAATGTTTTCAAAACACTTAACAATTTTAAAATCCGACGTCTAGAACACATTTTATGAGGTTTTGAATATGCTACACATAGATGTACACTTTCTTTTGACGTTCACAGAATATGGTCAATAATTTGATCGGTCAACATTTGAAAATACTTTTTGCTTACTTGCTCTTCCAATTGAGATCTGATGTATGCCATTATTATTGGCATACATCAATAATTTGGAGGATTGACATTACAATCTATGCTTCAGATTGGAATAGCCTGAACTGATACCGGACCGCACTCTACTCGCATATTGGCCAAAGGAATGTCATTGATTTCATCTAAATTATCTTTGGAAGCCTGTCCCCAACGACTGCAAAAAAATTATATTATTTTGTTACCTATTACAGAACTCCACTTCGATGGGTGTGGGTTGGGTGTCTCCTCAACACACTCATCGGAACAGTCCCCAACCTGTGTAAAGGAGGAGAGTAACATTCCTACACAATGCTGTTGTTACAGTGAATGTAACTCCAGCAACATAGGGATGTAAGATGTCCAACAACCTCCTTACACGACTTTTGTTGTCATTACTTTTTGAGTTTTTTTCGTTTATCTTAAAGTTTATATTAAAGATATATATTTCAAAAACATCGATACAGTTTTCTGTTGTTTTCATTCGAATTCTACATATTCTTTGGGGGTACGTAGACTTTTGTGACTAAGTGTATTTGTATCGTTTTGGCAGTATCGATACTAACAAGTTCTACTTAGTAATCCTGTTTCAAGTTAGACAGGTTGGCTGGCTCACAAATTCAAGGCTTGAAACAAATTATTTAATTCATATTATTGAATTAAATACTGATTATGAGGAGCACTTGTTCAAAATAACGGCTTTGAATCTTGGTTTAAGATGTATATGCCTAAATTATTGTTGTTCTTAGCGATCGGCTTATCTACGATTTTACCACAGGGTACCTACTTCCAGCGCTAATACTTCAAATTAATTCCCGAAACAGGCGCATGCAATCAGTGCAATGTAAGTGCAACAAGTGCAATTTAATTTAGATTGATGTTTCTCTCAGCTTGCGGAAAATCCTTTTCTCGAAGCTTTTGCTTCAAAACGCATTATGAACATAAATATACTTTTGGTTTTTCTTACTATATCGGAGAGAAGTCACTCGACGGTCTTAGTGCTGTATGTATATACGCTGTTTTACTTTCAGTAGAAGACAAACAACAGGGCTTTTCATTCTGAGCTACCATTTTCGATAGGGAATCTCAGATATGCAGAACAGTGATATATTCGATATTATGTTTTCCAAGAAAATCGTAATCGCCATAGTGATTATTGGGACACACAACGGTGTCAGGATTACAAATGCCATGAACATCTTGTTACTCTTCGGCCAAGAAAAGAGAAAAGAAAAAGGGTAGTAACACACACAAATTATTTGGGAAGTCCTGAATCCGTCTTGACAAACAATGTCGAAAGTAAAGAGGATATGACGTATTTTTCAGATTTTTATTTTATTTTAGCAAAAAACGTTAAAAAACACGAAATGTAAATAAAATCATTAAATTTTTATGCAACAAATAGATTAACTACTTTTAAAACTTTAAATATATAAGGCAAAATATTTAACAATCAAGCTTCAGTCCTGTGCTCGGAAATGTGTTTAATATTTGTTATTAATTGTTATCATTTTACAAAAGCGTTGTCCTTTCTTCTGTTTTATAGTAACGCTTTCGCTTCACAATCATTTCATCATGGCTTTGATTTTTCATAAAATATGCACAATACTTATAAGATCTTCAATCAATACCTCTAAGATCTTCATAGACACGTAATGAATCTCGCCCCAAAAAACGATGGATCTGAATGGAATCTCAAATTTGCATAGAAGTGAAAACCCTGTTTCACAATATGTCTTTCAAATATTTAGAAGAAGAGATTTGGAAGAGGTACTATCAAAGGTCAATAATTTAGGCAAAAAAAGTGAACCTTATTTCATGCTCACATATACGGTTTCACCCTAGTATTATCGGCAGAAGTACGAGCATTTTCGAATCATTTTTTTAATCATCGACCCTATTGATATGACTATTAAGATTAGGATCGGGTAAAAATCAGAGTCACTTGAAAAACAATCTTCACAATATTCCCAAAAGTCATCCCTTATGCGTCTCATTTGTTCTGTCAAACCATAATAGAGTTTCGATTTTTTTGACCATCATACAAAGGTAAACAAACCAAGTTCCGGGTAATTTTTTGGTTGAATTGGAATAAATTAACATCGATGTTTGCTGTAAGTTGATTGCATGTAATGTTTTGATTCTATGTATGAAGAAAATAATTTACTAAAATTATGACCTCATTTTCAATGGACAGTTGCCATGAGGCTTAATTTATTGTAGTATCGAGCGTTGCTTATGTAACATGGCATCGAATAATAAATAAAATGACGCACACTCTCAAAAGATGAAGAAGCAAGCAATTACATACCACAATTCATTTAAGACTATTTTCAATTAAAAGCTAATTACGTGCAGCCCTTAAAAGTAGACAGGACATTAAATGAATCTACAAAAAGATAATATATTCCAAAGTGGTATCAATTTAAAAAGTATATAAAATACCATAACTACCTTAAATGTCATGAACATTCTAAAAAGATCTTCTGAGTCATATAGCGTGATTTTATACATCTAAACTCATTCACAATATTAATAGTCTCAATTAATTTTACAGAATTCAATCGAAAAAATGTATACATTTATTGAATATGAATGCTAAGTATCTTAAAATTTTGGGAAATTGAATATATAATTCGCTGAAAATTTTTAATATAATTTACATTACTTTACCGTTCGCAATTGGTTTCATCTTCGAAAAATATTTCTAAACTAAGAATCGAAAAACTTTTCTTTTAATTTTGCGTGAAAATTTTTTTTCCTTAATTGATTTTGACTATTATCGTTTGTTCAAAAAGTATTAAAATTTAAAAGTATTAAAATTATATGGTATTTCCTTCTGTTGTGCTAAAATTTTATTTTTCGAATTCTAACCCCAAAACTGATCAGCGTTGACTTTGCGTTGCGAATTAATAAACTACACGCCTTTGGTCTTGATATGGGTAAGAGCCGCTGTATTTTCACACGAGAAATATAAAAGAAAAGTTGGCCGCATCAAAATCACTTAGCCATGTATTTCCCTGTGGTGAACTGGTACTGCCCTATATATCCCTTTATACAGGATAAAATGTTGGCTTTAAGCTTTCATTCACAATGAAATCAAATTAACCAAATTATAATTACAATAATTTCAACCGCATTTGCTATTAAAATAATACAGTTTTCAATTGTGTTTTTTTTTGGTTGGTAGTTTTGGTTTTACGCTAAAATTGAAGCTGATGAAATTAGTGCGTAAAAGTTAAATACAAACTTCATAAAAAGAAGGCTCTCCATATACCAAGAAATTGATAATCACAGTCATATCCCCCGATAGAAATCGAGTGACAGTTCTCAGTTTGAACACCATACCGCAACTATTAACAAACGCTAATACTTCAAAAAAACTGTCAATCAAACGGTTTTTGGCCGTTGTTGTCCAGATTTATTGTCATCCGTAAATAAAACTCGCAGAAGATTTGACTGAAAGCCGAAGAAAACTGACTACCACGATCGCTCTGATCATCAGCGGCGACAAAGCCATAAGCTCTCGATCTTGGAAAGCTTGCTTTAAAAGCTGTTTGTGATAGTTTCTTCGTTCGTTTAATGCATGTTCTTTCCCCAAAAAGTTAATGTAAAAAGTAGGTTCTTGGAATTTGACTTTTGCCTTCCAGATGATGTTTGTTCCTTTCTAATGGCCATGGTTGTCAATGATTCTTTTCTTTTCCTTAACACAGCTAACCATGGTGACACAGTGTAGCTAGTAACCACCGCTGTTAATCCTACAAACTCACGGTCTTATGGTACTCAGCCAATATACTCGTAAGTGGAGCTTTATTCGAATTGGTTTATTTTTCTCTCATTCTCTCTCACTCTCTCTCTTTGCATAAAATCACAATACATGTATAAGTTTACTTGGTTGGTCTCAAAATGTGGTGGCTATATCACACCTGGCGGCTCAAGTTCAGAAGTGAACTGTTCCGCCACAATGACGACAATAATGGTACTGAATGATTACAGAACAGAGCTGGGGAACAATAATTAGGGGTTTTCAAACAGTTTGATTAAAACGGAGTTGCCTGAATTTATGTAAATAAATATTTATTAAGGCTACTACTTGCAGCCGGTAGTAGCTGAGAATCAGCAAAGAAAACGTGAAATCATTTGCAGCGTGAGGGATTTCAAGAAACACTAAACTTTCCCACTTGGGATAGTGGAAATAAATCCACTTTTCATCGCCAGTTACAATCCTATGCAAACAACCTTTTCTTTTCTGTCTGGCAAGCAAAATTTCACAAATGGTTTTTCGCCTTTCGATGTCTTTTTCTTTCAATTGATACGGCACCCATTTTCCAGCTTTTTGGATCTTTCCCATGGCTTTTCAACGTTGTGAAATGGCTGCCTGAGTAACTTCCAACGCTTCCGCCAACTGTTTTTCAGTTTGTGTGTTGTCTTCATCCAATAATGCTTGCAAATCTGTATCTTCGAATTTTATTTTTTGTGGTTTTTCACGGTCTTTGTTGCTGACATCGCAATCGCCACTTTTAAATCTTTTAAACCATCGTTCACATGTTTCTTGGTTTGGGGCATGTACACAATTTGCTTCCACTAACAATCGATAAGTTTCTGCTGCCGTTTTCTTCAAATGAAAGAAGGTTATTACACTTCCCCGCAAAACCTCTTATACTGGCACGTAATTGATATTTTTGAAGCGAAAAAAACTACGTATTTTGTACAATTAAAACCTATCATATTGGAGTTTGTTGACAGATGTTTACCCTCCAAAATGCCATATTAGTTATCCCCGACACAAACCATATGTAATGGTTATGCCATCTGTTATTCAAATCCGCATTTCATATTTATATACCTAATAATTAAATGTGCGCAATGTAAAGAGGAAATAACTGAGAATTCTGTAAAAGGTTATCTAATTCTGTAGTAGGTTATCTACTGACGAAGGTTATAAGTAGTAGTCAAATTATATATTTTTGTAAAAATTAAATAGAAATCTAGCTAATGCAATGTACATAACGTGTTTCCATTGAATTCCCGAATGTAGCTCCATTTGCGGAGAGGACGTGCATCAATCGATGCAATTTTATGTTACAATGAAAAAAGCTAAGCAAGGTGGAAAATGCCTTCTGTTACACTAGATAGGTCGACATTCGGGCGATAGTTCGAAAGGATTTTAGTATTCCTTTTTTTCCGCTATGATGTGTTGGTACCTCAAAGACCGATGGTTGCTATGCGATACCAAGGGGAGAGACGTACGTCAGCTTGTGTGTCTTCTCAATGGGGTACATGAATGCATATTCAAATTTAAGCCATTTTGAAAGTGGAGCAGTAGAGGAAGCGGCATTGCCTACAGCTGGGGATACTAAAAACTGATGACTGAGCATTTATATACAATAGCAAAGCCACCAGTAATATACCAATAGCCATTCTTATGAAAGGGCTATTGACAATAGCAAGCCTGTTTAAAAGATGACCATGAACATAGATATCAAGTTGTTCTACGGAGGACTCCACCGGGAAGATATGTGATGAATCCGCCTGCCTACTGAGCGAGCCTCGTGTATCAATGCCAGCATTATTACGGACTTCAATACGCTTCATACTGTTGTATGATACTGAGATCTGAAATAAAAAGCAAATAGTGCAGAGTACGAAGAGCATCTTGCAAACAGAATAACAAGGCAAACAGGGAACGGCGAGTTCTTCATCTTATACAAGTATGATTCAAAATTTTCGCGCCCACTGATTAGTTGCTTCAGGTAAAAATCAGTCTCACCATGGCTCCTGCAGAACCACCGTCCATAACCACTGATGAGTCGTGAAGTCTACCTGCCTCGCGCTTACTTGACCCAAGTGCCTTGCCAGAAAGTTAGGGTCCTTCTTCGCTCCTTTCGGCTAGTGAATTCTCTTACCGAGCACCTACGTAGGTAAACTCGCCTTCGCTCTTCAACAAACACCAGGGGTACCACCCGCCCGATAACAAGCACTACCGGCTCAAATCCATTGCGGTACGAAGTTGCTATCTGCAAAGCTCCTTGCCTCTATACCTGTGTGAGACACCTTCGGTACGACTCCTTACTGAGAGCGTCAGTCCAGGCTTCGGAGTTGCATGAGAGCACTGTCTCTATTGCGCTTATGAGCAAAGGTCTTTTACTCGAAGTTGGTGCTCCAGTGTTGGTAATAAGGGAACTGCATGACGACACTCCCGCTGTAGCCTTATCTGCTGACGCTCGGATTTGTCAATCATCAAGACAGGGTATTTTATTGATTCTTCTTTTTCGATAATCGTTTTGCCAACCCTAACAGGAATGACACGAAGGATCCACTTCTCAATATCTTCTACGAGGGTCAGTCAGAAAGTAAGCTTAAAGGTGGCAGCGCCTCACGTGGTGAAAAGATAAACTAACAAATTTCAGGAGGTTGTTCTCTAATCTCTCTTAACCAATTTGCCGCATCGCTGAGCCCGATAAGTCATTTTTTGTGTTTTTACATCGATTTAAAATGGAGACGATAAAAGTACCGTCCAAGTGTGATGAGCATTGTGTTACGTTTTTCACCGCAAAAAATTATCCGCTGGTTACTCTATTCAATCAATTATCCACTGGTAGATTTCAAATATCGTCTGCATACGGTGAGCAATGTATTAGCCTTCAAATGGTTACGCGTTTTAGCGAACAGCGTGACAGTTTTCTCCCCAAGGTGTTAGCGACAGTGTCTTGGAATTATCGAGGTATTCTTTTGATTGATTATCTAGACAAAAGCAAGACTATCAATGCAAAGTACTCCTGAGGTGTTTTGCATCGTTTGCGAAAAGCAATCAAAAACAAACGGCCTGGTTTGTTGAGTCACAAAATGTTTTCGATTCACGATAATACTCATCCGCATTCTGCCCGTTTAATGGGACGTTTCATTTCATTTAAATGGGACGTTTTTGAGCACCCATTTTATTCCCTTGACTTGGCCCTAAGTGATTTCCACCTTTTCTCGGCGATGAAAACAGCGTTTGGTGGCATACGATTTGACACGACAGATGACATCACCGAAGCAGTCACAGCGTACTTTAACAATTTGGACGCAAACTATTTCGACATCGGAATTACCAAATTAGTTTGTAGATACAAAAAATGCATTTAGAGGGATGACGACTTTGTAGAAATATAAAAAACCGTCTGAATTTTCAGAAAATGTCCTTGTTATTTTGTTTTGACCACTATTTCTTCCCCTCATCGAACCCTTAAACTTACTTGCTGATTGACCCTCGTATATCAAGAAACTTCGATACTCTGAAATATTCCAGAGCATCGAGAATATCCTAACATCGTGATCGTGGGCTTCTGCCCACTGGACCGTGTGCACCACCTCTGTTATTGATCCGATCGTTGATCGTCCGACCCGGAGGCCATATAGCTGGGAAACTTTCTGATGTGCTTCGCAATTTCCCAGCGGAGTTCCACATACATAGGGGACGAGATACAGATGATAGCTCCAGATTCCCCATATCTTCTGCTGATCAGCACAAGCCACACTTCCTTCATAACTTTAAGAATACTTTAGGACTTTAGGAACGTGTCAGGGCAAACCAAGCAGCCAACAGGACAAAATAAAAATACAAAGAGGATACTCAGGAAAAAGTGCCCAAACAACCTCGTTCATTTTTCCGGCTAACGCAAACGGGGCATTCGTAAGGCTCTGAGTTTCCCTCACCCAAGCCTCGCAGATTCCTGCTAATTTCTTCAATATCGCTAGCTAGAAAGCTCGAAAATAAAGTAAATAATCTAAGGACATGTTGTGTGGACCACAATAAGCTGAGATGCAGGTGCAACGTCAAATGTAAATTTCCAGCAGGATTTCCGAGTATAAAATTCTCTGAAGGCAAAATGGTTAAACATCGCACTAAAGAAAGGAATTGTTTCGAGATAACTCTTCCCAAAAAACTTAAATTGCAACGTACATTTATTCACTAACAAAAACCTTTATTATAGTAAGGAGATTTTTAACTTTACCATATTTTTGCTGGAGTAAAGACATATTGAAAAAATCTCTCCGAAATATTTCTTTCATAAATCAATTTAAATGAATTATGAATACAATCGACAATAAAATCTACGATAAATGTTTTTAGCAATGAATGAATGAACTTCAAATCAAACCAGACTACTTTGATAAATTAATCATTCATAAAATAATCTTTCAAGTATTACATATACAATGAAAACTGCCTACAACTGGATACAAAATTATTGATCTTGAAATGAATAGCAGGTATTTGACATTCATAGTATCATATACCCATTAATCATTAAGATGGTTTGAATGTATAAAATATGCTAATTCGATTGCGATAATAAATTTATTTTACTACGCAGACTTATTGAAATGCAATTATATATGCAATTAAATAAATGCAATTATATATGCAATTAAATAAATGCAATTATATAGATGCAACTTTATAGTATGATAAATAGATACAATAAGACTCAATACTGCGATTATAGATTTCATTTTAAAATACACATCAGTTGGACCCATGAACTTAATAGAATGTCTGATTACTTTGGTTTTACTATCAACGCTCAATACTCGCTATCAATACTCAATATTAATGCAAAATTAAATCGCCTTTTAACATCTCTCAAAAGTATCTTTTGAAACGTTGTTGAAAACGTCGACATTTGCATCATTTAACGCGCAATAAAAGTTATTTGCATTGATTTAGTATCTTCGACGCAATACTTAAGTATTGAATCATTTTCCCCGCATAAAGATATCTGCAATTTCGATATATATAGCACGTTATCATATTTACTTAAGTAAATATCCAACTAAATTGCTCACAAGTCTGCATTCAGATGAATATTATTTCTCTGTTACATCCTTTTTTATTGAACGCACTTGATTGTATGAGTAACAAAGTATCAATCCAACCAAAATTATTAAGATATTATTACGTCTAAGTGATGTTAACTCGTAAAATAAATCCCATTAAATTGTTGATGGAACTACAAGCAATTATATTTGAAAATTACATGTAGTGAATCTTTAAAAAGGATTCGCACTCCCTGTGCGTGAAAAAATCAGGATATTTGCACATTTGGGAACTAGACTTCACTGAATATTATTTGATATAAAATAGACTTCCTGTTAATTTCAAATTAAAATAAGCATAATTTTGAAGTTCATGAACACTTTACATTGAAACAGAAGAAAATGCCAAGCAATTTGGTAGCACTCAATTTGAATAACAAATGAACTTTTACTGTACAGCTTTAAAACGGCCGTTAAATTCGAAAAACGAAACCTCTTAAATATATATGTATAATAAATATAAAAAATCGTTCGTTAATAATAATTATTTGTGATATTTATTCCCTTTTTCGTGATGTTTACGTTACGAAACCGTTTAACTTATTGTAACTAAAAAAGACAAATAGAAAATTAATTCAAAAACGGAAATAATAATAACAATAATATAGAAATTGAAACGAGGATGAATTGTCGGGGATTGTTGGTTTTCGGTTAATCCGGAAGTACATGGACGTAACTGTGAGGTTGTGTCAAACAGTTTTCGTAACATGCATTTGTATACGACAACGTACAATGATTGCGATGCGTCGATGCGAGGCGATAAATATTTGGAAAAACGAAAATTCCTCGCAACGAGGTGCGTGACGTTTGTCAGTTGCTTGATGGCGCTTACATGAAATTTGGAATTCACACGTCTTTATGACTTTTTAAGTACTAGGGTTATTCTGAATGAGTTTTGAATGAAATTTTCGTGCATCCTTGTTGAGGCTATTATTTGCCAAACGAAGGAAAATTCCAAATTTAAAAATTTTGAAATATCAAAAATAATTTGAATCAAAGTTCATTGGAAACGTCACCAATTTGACAATTATCATATGAAAATTATTCTTCCCTGCATCGCGTGCATTGTAAATTGAATGCGTTTCGCGACGACGAGCGAGGATTGCGGCCCCCGCATCGCCGTCACGCAGTATTGTATCTGGGCCTTGACGCAAATTTTCTAAATGCATCGGCATTTGTAAACTACAGTCGTTGGAGATAGGACACAGAGACGAAAGGCGCGAATAGATACGCTTGCACATTCTCTTAAATTATATTCTCATACAAAATAATCCACATATACTACGAGGGCGGTACCAATAAGTATCAATAGGTCTAATAAGTAGGTCAATAATACCCGTGTTTGAGTCAGAGGGCGTTTCTGATTGAAGTGGGTATTATCATCGTGTGCTGCTATCTATCAAACGACGATATAACAAATTACAGACTGATTGAAAGGTTAGTTTGAATTTAGCATCCATTGGAGTAAGACGTGCTTCGTGATTTTAGCTAAGATGGAGAAAGAGCAGTATCGTTCGGTAATTCGCTTTTTGTTTAGGATGGAGATAAATGCGAAGAGATAAAAGCAAAGTTTAGGGCGGCACTTCGCCATCTGTAACCATAGTTAGATATTGGTTCAAATAGTTTAAACGTGTGCCAACATCTGTTTTTGATGAGGAGTGACCAGGACGCCCGGCAGACGTGATTGCCGAGGGAATCATTCAAAAAGTCTGCGACATGATTGTCGCTGATCGACGAACGAAAGTGCGGAAATTAGCAAAGGCTATAGATGTGTCCACCGGAATGGCTATTAATATTTTACATGATAAGTTGGCGATGAATAAATTGTCGGCCCGATGGGTGCCGCGATTGCTCACGGTGGACAACAAACGGATGCTAACTTTGAAGCCGTGTTTGGGGCAATTTAAGCGAGATCCGAAGATGTTTTAGCATTGCCTGGCCACCGTTGATGATTCCTGTTTACATCACTACACAACAGAAACTAAGCAACAATCAAAACAATGGATTCCTCAGGATAAATGTGGTCCAAAGAAGCCGAAGACGGTATCATAGGCGGGAAAAGTCCTGGCGACGATTTCTTGGGATGCAAACGGCGACATCCTCATGGATTTTTTTTAGAAAAAAGAAGAACAATTACTGGACAATACTACAGTGAGTTATTGGACCGCTTCTACAAAAATCTGAACAAGACACGGCCGCACTTGGCAAAAAGAAGTTGTTGTTTCACAATGATAACGCACCAAACACATTCGTCCGGAGTTTCCGCCGCCAAACTTAATGAATTGCGTTACGAATTGCTGCCGCATCCGACGTATTCAACTGATCGCAACATGAAGAAATGGCTCGCAGGAAATAAAATTTAGTTAATTAAAGAAAGTCATCGTCCAAACAGAGGCGTATTTTAGAAAGATCGACAAATCCTTTTTTGGAGGGGTTAAAAAATGGCAGTAACGTTTGGAGAAGTACTTGTTTCTAAAAGGGGACAATTTTGAAAAGCAGAAAACAATTTTTTGAAAAAATGGTGTCTGCATTTTTAACACGGGTACTTTTTGAACCGCCCTCGTATTACGCCAAAAAAATTGTTTCTAACACACGTTTAAGCTGAGAAAGCTAGCCATAGCGATGTCTCCACTCACCTACTTCGTTTACTTTACAAGCTGTCTATCTTAAAAAGTTCGGATTATATGCTACATGGGGTATTAGTATCTCTTTCTTCGTGAGACCTTTCTAGAGTGTGAGCACTGTTTATTAGTCATCCTGTAGTATGCAATCATAGGTCACTTCCAAGAGACCGCTTGTCGATAAACTCAATTTTGCACATAGAGGCAAAACCTCAGCTGGGAATAGCGGATATAGAATGTGCTGTCTATTTTTTAAGATATAAACGAGATTAAAAAACGCGAGAATAAGCAAATCTGTGACCAAGTTATCTAATGAATACCAAGTTAAGGATGAACTGTCGATCTAACGGTATTTGACGTGAATCAGGGTCGCTTGAACGATACCGTGGCATTTTTTGAGAAAAGATCTTGGCCTACATGCTTACAGGAATAAATTGACTAAAGAACTAAAGCCACTTGTTCATTTGAACCAACGAAGCTTCTTGAAAAAGGCTCTGGTGAAAATGAAGAATTTTATCGATCATGAATTTATTTTTGCCAACAAATCAACTAATTTATACGAGCTCAAAGATAACATACAATGCAAAATGCCCAACGCTCGGGTCGAAACGTAAGCCAGAGTGAAGGTCAATTGGGTCCAACGAATCGACCGCTGTAAACGCGCTCGTCGTAGTCAAATGATCGAAATTGAATTTCATTCATAAAATTTAATGCTTGAACGACACTCACAATTGATTTGAACTCAATATTTCAAATATTTTTGTGTTTTATTGATAGATCAAATTGTTTTGTCCTTGATGGAAAACGCTTTATAATCAACAGAACACAATTTTAACAAAATCCATGGGAGACCCATTTCGGAACTGCAGAAAGGGTATAATCTACAGCCTTAATACACAGCATACAAATGTAGTGCGAGCATACAAATTTACAAATACCCTTAAATGCTGGGCCCTTCAATACTTTGTGGTTTGAGCTATCTTCTTGTATTACGTTAAATTGATTTCAAATACGTTTTCAATACAACTAATCAATTACAAAATCTTTTGAGTACACATATAATTAAAACAAATGATTTTGGCTTAGATAATCTTTGACTCGTAAATAGCTTTGGGAGCGGAAATAGAATCAACTTTTTCAAAATACTTTCGCCATCAGCCCATAATGAGCTGGAATATGTGTGTGAGTGTTGCTGCAAATTATTGCTTAATTTAAAAGCGACACGCCTTGAATGGAGACAATGAAACCAATTACTCATAACTTCATTCTTATATAGTCATCACCTAAGGGTATATGTTAACAACCTACGCCGGATGTTAGTAAGAAAATTTTAAATGAGAGCCAACACAAACAAAGTTAGACAAGTTAATGTAAATTTACTTTTGGCTACAAATTCAGTTTTTTATAGTATTATACTCTGAAGTTCACACATGCGAATAATTTCCACCTAAGCATGTTTTCCACCTAAATACACTTAATTGTAGATACACCTTTGCTTTCAACGTCTTATGTATATCTACGAAATTCAAATTGATATTTTATATCAGAACATTATTTGATATTATATCAACAAAGTTTTGGTCGTGTGAATTTTTTTTATTCTCATGTTTTTAGCTTACATAGCCGAATTAATTTATTTTAATTTATTATTTTCCAAAGAATCTTCATTAATTTCTTTACGGGAAATAAATAAAAACTCGTTTACACATATAAACATGAAGAACAAGTATGCTAATACAGAATTTTTCTGTTTGAATTTAAGCTTAGCATATGCTTAACTTCAGGCAAAATATGAGATGAAAAGTATTCGTTGCTATATGAACATACAATTTTACAAATTTCTTCGGGTATAGTAATATATATATATAGTAAAATATGTCAATTGCTTCCATGTCGGAAACAGTTTTTACATCTCGTAGGTAAATGATCACTTAGAGAATCCTTATTATACTTTTTGAGCTATAATAAACAAATTGCCACTAATAATATAATTAATTCAATTCGAAGGCATTTTGCCTTTATTTCATGCCTGTTCGATTCAGACTAACTTCTGATGTCCCATGTTAGTTTCAATTTCAAATATCAATAGCGAATCGAAGTGCTGTTGGATTAATTCTGATAAATAAACGAATTATTTACTTACACTCTTAATCCTAACGCATGAGAATCATTTATTATGTTCAATAAAATTTTCGTATTCCATTTTGTAATGTTTCTTGTATGCATGAGTTCCGCATCAACCGTTACATGTATTTTACAGGTGTCAATATTAATGTCAGAATCCATTATTTGATAATCATTAGAAATGTTGACATCACTTATTTCTGTTCGATTGAAAATTGGTAGTCTTTTGCCAACAAATCAAATTTGGGAAAATCTCATTACACTTTTCTTATTGAAATATATTCTCAGAGTTTGTTAAGCCAAAAATGCATTACATATTCCAGGTGTGGAATAAATTCATTTTAAGAAGAATTACCCAAAATTGCAACAAGATAATCAAGTTACTCTTGATATGATGTTTCAAAGTCAACAACGAAAGGATTTTTGTAGGAATATTACAATGAACGAAATGTATATTGAAGATTAAACATTTAAACAGGTATGGTTCTAGATAAATACAAGGTAATTGGACATAAAATTGAGCATGGACCGAGTTGGAGAAAGCTAGTTATTGTGACTAGGATTTGCGACGAAATCTGTAAAAGTGTGAAATGTGATTGGTTTGTTGGTTCCTGAAATCGCCCGAACCATTACTGGCGTGATATACAGACTACAACTCATCCGTTAAACTTTAAACTTTGCGAGGTGTTAGAGCTAGCTAACTTTAAACGACGGATACAAAATGGCACGAGCGGGAAATTTGGCGTGAATGATGATTACCATGAATAATGTCCCAGAAGCTACCTATCATAGCTAGGTAATACTTGACACCAGTAACGCAAATACTGGTATCAATATGAATATGCTATAACTGGAATTCAATCCCAGCATATGTTTCATTTAAGGTCAGCACTCTTTCTGGTACAATATTCGGAACATTATCCGTTTAGATTAACCCCATCAAATTGAGCTGAGTTTAAAAATGGACTATTGAATTAAAACTGTCAAAAAAGGATAGATCAGGGTTCTTGTGAAAAAATGTTGCTCCAAGTGGTTATTACCTATTCATTGCCGTTTTATTCCTGGAACATGTGAAGCCGTTGGAGCCACTAAAAAATCCGTCTTTCCAAAACACATGATACCCTTTTTCTCAGACCGAACATGTGACAGATAAGTACAATTATAAAAACAATTTTACTGGGGTAACTCATGTATGGTGAAAATAAAAACATTGTATTTTTTTCATTACATTTTACTGGAAATTTGACAACCATAACTGGAATCGAAGCTTGTATTCAATTGTCTTTGAATAAATTAGCATTAAAGGATTAAAACTTTCTGAACCTTCACAAAAACTAATAAACTAAGTTTACTTTGCTTCCATTTCTACCGACATAAAAAAGTCCTTCTATTCAAACCTTCCTAAAAGTCTAGTTCTCTCAATAAGCAATCTTATATTCGCAAAATCATTGATAAATGTTGCATAGATACAGTCAGAAAAAAATGTCAAAATTTTTAAAATTTAATTTGCTTTCTTTCAACTTCTTCAAACTGTACGTAGTTTTGCTCTATTTGACAGAAGGAAATAATTCGTCTGATGGTTTTTCTTTTTTGTATTGCTGATATCAATTATAAAAGGACGGTATTTCACAGATTTCTAGAAAAGGGGACAAGATAAGAGAATGATAATTTGGCGAATGCTAAACCAAACATTCAGCTCCATAAACGCTTCAAATAACCCCATTGTACATATATCATACAGTACAGCTATCAACACAACATTATAATGAGTGCCCAATAAAATTCATAATCATGCATGAAGTTGAACATTATTAATCAACAATGTGACTTGATAGAAGTAAAATTAATTGTGATTCTTTAATCATAACTCACTATGAAAGTAGAGTCCATATTTCGGAATACCTGGAAAATTCCTTTAAGTTAGCAACCTGAAGTGATCCTACACATTAGTTTAAGACACTTCCTTAAAATCTTCCTCAAAAATTGCAATACATTTTTAATTAGATATCACAAGCATGCTTAGAAGCATCCGTTTTATAACCTAATTCCAAAGTGATTGAAAGGTAAAAAATCGAAACTCTGTGTTTCAGACTGTCAACAACAAAAAATCCGCAGACCACTCCCTTAAAACCTCGGCTCTAACTCAAACGTCTACTCTGAGAATACTAATAACACTACACTGAGTTAAGGATGGTTTTTCTCAATGTTGGGAGATAGATCCTTTTTCAGATAAAAATATGGATAAATAGGGATTACCATAAATGTGGCTCCTCTTCCCACGTCTTCAAGCCGCCACAGATGTCTTTCTTTATAAACAGAATCACCAGAAGTAGCCTGACACCAAGTTCCATCCAACCAGTTGATGCCAACATCCTACCAATTAGACTAGTTGAAGCGAGCTCACTTTCTTGGCGGAATAAAACAGATCCCTCCCCACGTTTACCTCCCATCTTCAGACAAATTAAACAGTTTGAAGACCGCGACCGCTAAATTTCTGTGTAGGAGAGAGTGCAAATACCAATTTTTTCAAAAAAGCTTATCTTATGGCCGAAAACTACGGCCATATCAAAATTCACAGTTCAGAGATCTCGAAAGTGCTGTCTCTCTTCCTATGTTTGTAGAAAGAGGTTGGTACTCTATGCAGGTTTTCAATCCTTCAGTCTTCAACAAGAAGTAATAAGGATACCGCTCAAATCCCCAATGACATATTTTTTAACGTCTGCGTCCACAATGTTCTAGTGCGGGTATATCGGTTCGCTGCATATCGCGAAATACGGTCACTGATTTATGAGTGAGTGAGTTTATTTATTTATTTATTTATCTGAGTCACATAGATGCCAGATCACTTACTTCGTAGCTGTACAGCACCTCCCAATACTAGGTAGGATTTTGAGATGAATGTCTCGTCGAGAATCGTTTCTTAACATGTACTTCAGCATATGCGAAGCCAATATTTGAACTTGTTTGAATTATAAGGAGATGATTAGGTTGCCTTAGTCAATAATTCGACCCTCCCCCCCCCAAATTTCCAAATCTTATACCCTATAATACCTCCACTGTATTGTCTTGAGAAAATATATTTCGTGAGAATCCACAATATTTTCTTGAGAAAGCTCAGCCATTCTTCTGGAGAGATTCAATCGGTGGGTTGGCAATCTTCTGCACGAAAACAGCATATGATAGGTGTCTTCTGTTTTCCTTATGCTTGATTTATGAATCTAACATCGAAAATACCCGTATTCAGTGTGAAGTTCTGTCACGTTATATTCAGTCTCCATGAACCATGCTCTCTGTTTAACGACGTTCCGAAGCCACTGATTAAAGGTTCCGTCTTAGCTGCTAGCGTTTCGTTTATCTTTGTTCCTGCAACTTAGTTTCCTTTCCAGTAATAGCTTATTTCTCCCAGGGAACTCCTATGTAAGTAAATTCTGCTTCCAACAGGAAATGCTTTGGAGACCAGCTTCTCACCAATTTCCTTGGTTCGAATCCTTACTAAGAGCATCCGTCCAAACTTCAGGGACAAACACGAACACTGGCCGGGCATATTTTATTAGAGGACAGTTCCCAAGTATTGGCCAGAAGAAAGCTGAGAACTGACACCATCGCAGTGGCCTTATTAATTGTCGTCCTGAATTGTTCGTAGTAATCATCGTTGATTGAATCATCAAATCGAGAAATTTGATCGATCGTTCTTTTTAATGATTATTAACCTTACTTGGAGAAGAAGAACCCTGGCGATCCAGCGATGACGAAGAACGACAGTCAATCTTCGAGGGCACAACGAACCCACTGGCTCCGTTTAGTCAGAATAATATTTAGTTTGAGTTGCGTTTTAGGACACTATTGCTAGAAGGTTTTTGAAAATTCCAAATGAAATGTGATGTATCGGTAGCTTCAGCCTATAAAAATCGTTGTACGAGGCATTCTGTCAGACTGTGAACTTGAAACTGGTACGACGGAGAACCAAATGTTGCACCACATCTAATGACAAGTTGTGACAATGGCAATGACAAGAAATCGAACGTCAGCGGATAAGGCTTCTGTGGGAGTATCGGCGCTCAGTCGCTTTATGGCCAGCACGCGGGGACCAACCTCGAGCAAAAGACGTCTACTGATGAGTGCAATGGAGTCAGTGCTCTTGTATGGTTCCGAGATTTGGGCTGACGCTGTTAGTAAAGAGGTGCACCGATGGCGTCTGGCACAGGTGCAGAGGCAAGGAGCTTTGCGGATAGCGGCTGCATATCGCACTGTCTATTTCGAGGGTGGTTCCTATTTAGTTACTTGCAGACGAACGGAAACGTGTATACTTACGTAGTGGGGAGTCGGCGAGAGAAACCGTCAGCCGAGAGGAACGGAGAAGGACCCTAACCTTGCGGCAGTAATTACCGGAAAACGAACGCGAGGCAGGTGGACCGCACGGCTGATTAGTGACTTGGGGCCATGGTTCTACAGAATGCATGGTGAGTCTGATAATTACCGGACGCAACTACTCAATGGTCACGGGTATATTCAGTCTTACCTGTATAAGATGGGAAAGTCACCATCCCCAACATGCGTGTTCTGCCCGGGGATGACGGATGACGCCTGCCACATATTCTTTACGTGTACCAGATGGACAAGACTCCGTTCGCATTTCTTGGAGAAAATAGGTGTGCTCTCCCCAGAAAATGTAACGGGAAAAATGATGCAATCAAAAGACAATCGGAACTGTGTGTCGCATTACGTACGGACAGTTCTTCTCATAAAGAAGGGCATGATGGATCGTTTGGTGAGGGTCGCGGGATCTCTGTAACAGCAATTAACAGCAATCCATCCGTGCAGAAAGGGATTTTCCTTAACCTGAAGGCACCGCTAAGCGATGATTAATGAGGCCTAGTCCGAAATAATGTGACAAACAGTTTCAGGCTAGGTTCTCGGCGTGACAGGGGAGGTGTTTAGTCGGTAGTCCGCTAGCGGTAGTCCGACACTCAGGGCGGAACAGCCTTCATCTCCCAAAAAAAACATGACAAGTCCATTATTTAGCCGACCCCGTGATGTGTGGTAAAGACCTTCTGGTTCTTTAAGTAATCCCTCAAAATCCACTCTAGATACCTCGACGCCTTGACTGGTTCCAGATAAATGGCGGATCATTTATCCCTTGACAAAAATATTCCCGTCACAGGGAACTTCTGAATAAAATGAAAATGAAATTTCGCCAGCTACCTCGGGTTATATCATTTCTCTAACATAGATTCTTGTTTGAATTAGCTTCAATTCATTTGTTTCTTAAGAAGTGAACTTCCAAAACTGCCGGTAAACAACGTAGAGTAATTGTAACCCCAATTCAAACCTAACGTTGACTCCCTTCCAAGTACATTAAATGTTATGTAAAACACCCCCTCTGTCTTTTGTGTTGAATTTTACGAGATGAAGTTTGACTGTTGGTGCGTCAATTCACCGTGCGAAACAAGATAAGGTTTCCATATCTAATGAGATATTTAATCCCTGTTTTATTCATTCATTTGATTTTCTGTACTTCAAAGACGCGGTAATCGCCTGTTAAATGCACATTCATATGTTTGCTCAACCACTCATATGTTTCATCATGGTTTGGATGAAAACTAAACCCACCCTGATTCAACTCAGGGTGTATGTACTGAGGTTTGGCCGCGAGGCTTAGGTACTCTATACTACAGGTCAGTTGATCCACAAGGTTGTGTTTCAAAGATGCTTCAGGGATCTGGGCTAGAGAAACACTAATTACCTCATAGTATCTAAGAACATAAAGACAAAGTATTTTATAGTGTTTCATTTTAAATAGGAATCATTGAGCAGATCAGAAAAACCATCCAATGTAAAATTTGAAGGATTATGTGAAATACTAATTAAGTGTTTGAGCTTCAACAGGAATTCAAGGTTTAATTTTGAAACCAATTTTTTGTTCGAATTCGTAGTAGGTTCACCTTTCTTTCATAGAAGCCCGTATTATAGTCATTTTTTCACACTATTATATTTTAATCAAAGGCACATAAGATTGACGATGGCCAGAAATTCATGGGGAAAACAAACTTTAGAGGCTTTGTTTAGAGGAAACTGCATCTTTGGCAGATTGAGGCCTATTTCTAACAGCAAATCGCACTATGGAAACAACGAACGTTCGAACCGATGCATACGAATAAGATGACGAAGCAGGTATTGGGTGTTTGATGTCATGCGTTTCGCGCTGAGTTTGGCTCGCCATTGTATCATAAATAGGTTGACGCTTGAGCAACGTATGCATATTGTGCAAATTTACTATGAAAAAAATGTTGATCCGATTCTGGTCTTAAACTCATTGCACACTGCGTCAACTTTATTGCCGACATAATTGTGCATTAGAACAATTAATTCGATTAACGTTTAAGATTTGACGGAATGATTGTGATTTGCGGGCCTTCAAGATCCAACTCATGCAAGAATTGAAGGCGAACGTCCACCGGGTGTGGTGTAACTTAGGTGTATGGGTGCAAGAACAAATTGCTGCAGATCACGAATTTTATGCATTACAGTTAATGGTGGCCGCTATAGAACCATGGTCCATGACTGTCCCGTTCTGCAATTGACTTTCCGTAAGGGTATTCCAGTTTCAACAGGGTAGTGCGAAATGCCATACAGTTCTTGCAACCATTGACTTATTGGAAGAGGCAATTGATGAGCGCAAACTATTTCGTTTCGGACCGATGAGCTAGTTTGCAGGATATTGTGATTTTGCACCGCTGAATTTTTTTTTGCAGATTTACGTCAAATCAATCTTCAACGCAGAAAAGCCCGAGACGCTTGCCCATTTGATAACACTTGATAACACTGACCATTCGTTATTGGCGACGTACAACCTTAATCTTTGATTAGAGTAATCAAAAAGTGGACCTCTAGTTTGGACTTCCTGCGCGACAGTCGTGGCGGTCACATGCCCAAAATCAATCTTTCCAATAAAACTTTCATTATAATCAAAACAATTTGTTTGCATTTTATTTCGTTTTAAAGTTCTATGCCTCTAAAAAACACCATATATATTGGATAATTCGTCATAGTTGTCAAAGGCGTTTCTTCTAGATAAGATTGAAAAAGAAAATATTTTAGGTTGAAACCAAGGCTCCATCTAAGAACAAGAAGAAAAACATAATTCTACAATTGCCTGGATGAAAAAGCACGGTTCAACACATGAAAACTTCAGTGGATTGTTTCAAGATCCTTTTTACAGAAGAAACTGTGGACATTGTTTTGAAATATACGAACCAGTGATTGGCCAACAATCCCTCCAATTCATAACGCAAGGCAAATGCCAACCAAGAAGTAATTCATAAGCAGTTTGGTGATCAAGTGTCAGGATCTGTAAGGAATATATCTATAATAATAGATATATAATATCCATCATATATCTATAATATATATAAAAATATCACAATGGAATGACTCTTTATGAGCTTCGAAGTTGGCAAAAACTTACTTTAGAATCTCAAAACGACTGCTGTTGGCTCACGTAGATCAAACAAGGTATGCCTCCAACACAAATGGCTGATGGTGAAGATAAATGTTTTCCTTTTGGATTTCAAAAGGATAGTAGAGTTGTTTCCCTTGTACTTATGTCACGAATGATTGTAAATATGATGTCTTCCTTACATCGTGCCATGAGGTTAGGTTGGTGATGGCGTTAAAATTGTAACATTTTATAACTCAACAAAGAGCGGCGTCAATTTCGATGAATTGGTTCGAAAGTATGAGGTTTCCCAAAACATAGTTTTTATTCTCAATATTAAACCATGCTGGTATTAATTAGCTCGTCATCCTTCATAAACTCCGACACCTTCAACCATGCAAATAATGGCATTAAGAGGAACGAAACCAACCTTCCTTTTTTCCTCAAACTCACGCGTTTGAGGAAGAGGTTCCCTCAAACCCGTGAGACTACATCAGGAAAACGAAAGAGAATCCACATATGCCACTAAATATAGGTAGAAGCGTCCATGAAATTCTGATTGAAGAAATCCCAATACTAGCATCGAAGTTAACAAGTTCGCAAAGATATTCATTTTGTCTGAGGAAGAAAGACGATCCATTCACTTTAGCTATGATACTCTTGTATGCAAGGAGCATTCGAAATTGTTGTACCGGAATAGCGTTGAGGAAATTCTGTTTAAAACATTCAAATATTAGTACCAACATATCTTGCGGTAAATGTATCCCCACGTTGTATCCGCAAGGATGCAACGTGGTGCTTTCGCAATGTCTTCATGCTTTTCGCAATGTCTTCTCATACCCACGTTGAGCATCCTTTGCATTGTACAGACAACAATAGAAAGCCTTTTTTGGCTTAAAAAATTTTTTGAGAGTGGGTCTTACGTCCGTTAACGTTTCAGCCAAAGTTTGTGGAGCACTTTGAAGCAAATTTTTATTTGAGAATATTATTTATTATCAAATATGTTTATCATTTTATGACATTTAATTACCATTATCATATAAATTTAACTGAAACTGCAGATTACCCTTAACTAACACTTTGTATAAATTAAACTATCATGATAAGGACCGCAATGATAGAACAGACGAACTAACATTGAGTGGAATCGTTAAAACAAAGTTAAAATTTAATTCGCCTGGCTTTGTATAGGGTGTTAATTTAGTATACGTTTTGTTTGACACACAAAAATTAACATTCATTTTTAAAGCACGTCCGAATAACTTGACCACATCATAATCATAAATATTTGATCAGCAGCGATATAAAAACTCAGCAAAGCAAGGATGGAGGTGAAAGAAAACCGTGCATTGTTAAATTAAACTAAAGCTTCCCGCTTGCTTTCACCTTCTACTAATTTTATAAATGCAAAGTTGCTAATTTATTTATATTTGGTTGACAAACATGTACAACAAAACAAACCGAATAAGTGTTCAATGTTCAATTTTATCGTCGAAAAATATCTGAAGCCACAGTGCATGAAGGCTGACTTTTTTCTTTGCCATGGTTTTTCTGCAATGCTCATGATTCAAAATTTATTACAGGTATGAAAGTTGATTACTTTTCTGTAATTACGTGAGAATAATTCATCGTAATTATAAGAGGAGGCGATTTTTTTAACGACTCAGTTAAAATCCAAACTCATTCGATTTCGGATCAAATCCTGGCAGAAAAGCCAGATCTTCTGCAGAAATCTCCAGTTTGGGATAATGATATAGTTACAGTCCATTCAACTCCAGCAAATTTCATGATGAGGTTGCACATTGCTTATTAGTTCCCAAGCGAAACGCCAAAACCTGACGAGTAATTACCAGTTTGTGATGAATGATCACAACTCAGTGCGTCTATTCATCAGTAAACCAGGTTAAGATCAAAACCATTATCAAGAAGCAGCACCAAAAATCTGATTGGTTCTTTGAATCGCGGGGAAAATGTTCGCCTGCAGGAAGCAGTCGAAGATGGGTGGTCACCGCATATCAATGCAATACACCACACGAACATTGTGCTTATTTTCATTGCACTCAAGAGCATCTTATAAGCTTTCACGATCAACGACATCAATATCTTTCACTTTTTACTTGGTTTTTATACTCTTCTAAATGAATCAAGATTTTCCTTATACGACCGTTGTCCATGCAACATGCAATTTTCCCGCCATATTCCACTATATGTGGTTTGCAGTCATTTCGCCAGGCAATTATTCGTTAAAACTCACAAAGCTTCTCTCAACATACCTTTTCTACCGTGTCTGAAGTGGTTGCTTCACGAGTAGTCCTTTCGTCGAGTTGCTGGAAAAGGTATGGGTCAAAGCTTGAATCAACTGCCAAGCATAAATATCACTTCAACGATAAACAGTTCACTGGGTTTGTGTTATACACAGGAGATATATTGTCTTGAAAAATGTTGAAATTCGCAGCACTGCCTGTTTCACCTATCGTCTCTTCAATATATACCTTCGTAAGTATCTTTATACTCCGCAGGTACGCTAAGTACCATTTCAAGTCGTGCTACCGTTTACCAGGAGCTTTGATCGGCCGAGCTAAAGCGTTGTTTCTTCTTTCGCGCGCGAATAATGACTGACAGTTTTCTGCGAAAAAGACTTAAACACTTTACAATAAATCCGAATCAGATACTGCTTGCCGAGACCTAAAGCCAAGCAGGTGGTAGACCTATGCTTTATATATACTATATACCTACCTTCCGTATCTTCTGTATCTGGTAATTTTCATAAAGCAGTTTGGCCACATAACTGCGATATTGATTGTTGAATTTACGCAATAAGATCAAAGAGATTTTTCGCGAACCATGCTAAGCTAGGTGTGATCCGAAACCCTAAAGATTTAGTACAGGTAAGCTTAGTCACGCCAACCTTTGTCAGATAAATTCAACGACCACAGACCCTGCAAACGGATTTTAATACGTTTTAGTTAAACTTAAAAATTTTCCATACTGTTTGCTCAAGTGCGAAAATTTTCCAATAAATTTTAAAACGATCTGGTTGCCTTTTACCACACCATTGGCAATAACTTACAAAATATTGAAAATCCGAACGAGATGGAAAACTGAAATGGAATGTATGGATCTGGCCTGGTCTTTGAAATGTGGGTCGACAAAGCTGTAGGCCTTAACCGCGTTCTTGGCATCTCACTTGCGTTAGAAATTGTGTCGAACATGTTGAAAATTAACTTGAAACTCAGTCAGCGTAATTACTACAGTCACTAATTAAACTTAAGTTGGTCTAGATACAATTGAAATAAGTTTTAGGACCCAAATTTTTAAGGAAGGAGTGTCATAGATTCCCCTTAACAAACTTAACTCCCAAACCCTTAATTCTTTACGATATATGATGGACTACACAAGGGCTTGAATTTCATAGTTTTGTTTCAGTATTTGGTAATGCCACGGTAAATCGACCAATGATCCTGGATGACTTTCGCCAAATTTAAATAAAAATTTGACTGAATGTACAGTGTCCGAAAAAAGTATTCATACAGTTTTTAATTTTACAATTAAAAATGTTGATGACAAAATTTCGAAAACAATTTATAACAAATCCAAAACTATTTTATTTATTCAAGTGATTTTCATTTGAAAGTAGAAATGAAAAGAACAGTATTGACATAATTAAAAAAACCCTAAATTTATCTCGGTTTTTGCTGCGAAAAAGTATTCACACAGTGAATTTGATTGAAAGGAGAGTTCTGTTTTCGGTTCAGATGATAGCATTATAATTAGGGGATATGATTGGGTCGAGGGTCTGGGAAGTCACCACTTACGCTTATTACACAGCTTATGGGTACTGAAAAGTAGAATGAGTCGGAAATGGAAAATAGACCAAAAAAAAGTTTTTCTCCACGCGAAAATCGCTTGGTGAGATTGGCGAAATAATGTATATATGATATATGAAATAATGTATATAATGTATATAATGATAAACTCTTGCTAGTGCTATGAATCAGTGGAAATATGAAATACCAGTTGAAAAGAAAGCGAGAAGTAGACGACTCACAAATGCTATCTGATAAAGAGGACAGGTTTGCCCTTAAAAACAATTCAGAAGGAATCAAAACCACATCGTCATAGATAACATCAGAGTTGGAAACTAATTTTAAAAATCTGTTGCAAGGATGTGTTTTAAAGTTCAATGAGTGGAGCGGTAGGTCATTAATAAATGACCACTCCACTGGTTGACCTTGAAATGTAGTTAACGAAATTTCAATATCCTGTAAAAATAAAAAGTTTGATGCTTGTTTTCCAAGCAAGAAAAGTCAGTTGAAACCATATCAAAAGAATGTTCCGAGTGTCCATTTACAGGGCCCTTATCCAAATAAAATCATGGCTTTCAAGTGACACAGTATCTTTAAACAAGGTAGCGACTCACTTGAAGACGGCCCACGGCCCGGAGGCTTATTGAAATAAGCCTACTCCGGAATTGATTCAAAAAATCGAAAAATTAATCTTGAAAGGTGCTAAACTAAAGTAAAATTGCTTGCAAAAATGAGTAAAGTATCGGATACGATAATTTTTAAAATTCTTTTCTATCATCTTCAAGTGAAAAATGTCAGTGCTAGATATGTGCCGTGCCTCACGTCGTCCCGGACCAACACTGTGTAAAATGTTCCCGCGCGTTTTCAGACCTCTGTTGTGAAGGCAAGGATGAACCCTTGAATCAAATCGTTACTGGAGACGAGACTTGAATTCATTATTATGAATCTTAATCCAAGCCGGACTCTATTTAGATGCATAGGAAGTAAAGCACTTCCAAAGGAGTTTTAGATGTCACTGTTGGTTGGTAAAATCATCGTGGCAGTCTTTTGGCACTTAGAAGAAACTCCGCAAAAATATAAGGATTTTTTTGGGTTTCCTTCATATATGTTTCCTCGCATGCAATAATTCCTTCCTATATTTGCCTATTTTGTATATTTTTACAACTTATAACTAGGTCGAATGGCAATGCTTATTGGTCCATTGTTTTTCTCATTGGTTCCAAGTATGTACTTTGAGTGTAAGGACCGGAGATAATTCGCATTGAGGAATGTCCTGAGTATTAATAAAAAAGATAATTTGTTAAATGGACATTTTTTTGAGTATAAATAGTAAATTTTATACCAACAACTTAAGTATTTCATATATTGAACTTTTATCAGCTGCGGAAACCAAACATTCGGCAAAACATCAACTCAAAGTTTAAAGATAAATTTGATTGGGATAAGATGATTTACTAAAACTTGTCGAAGATTACAACGATATTTTTTATTATTTTAAACTCCAAATAAATGAAAAAATATTTTCCTTTTATATCGTTGATTTAATATTTATTTTTTTTTTTAGACACCGCGGAGTTTACAAACATACACTTGTTCCCTCAGTGATCTAATTTACCAGGAGTGAATACTCAAAAGATACTGGCGGAAAGTAGCCTTATAAAACTAAGCATCAAGGAGCTGTACAAAATATTATCCCCGTTAACAATGAAACCTTATGAGGCACAGTTGAAGCAAGGGAAAGATCAAAATAAAGGAGATTTGAGTACTCTTATTCTTAATATTGGAAGGGTAACAGAATTCGAGCAGATACGAAGGAGACAGATACCTCTACAGAGATAAGGAAAGCTGGAAAAATTAATTGAAAGAAAATGATGGAAGAAGAAAACATTTAATAGACAAAAAGTCGAAATAATACCAGAATTTGTTCGCAATAAGTCGAGTATAGCATTTACCAAAACCGAAATGGAAATTTGAATAAGGGTCCAAACTGATTGATGATTTAATAGTAGATTTGGAAACATCCAGAGAACAATGAGTAAACAATTAGGAAGTTACCAAGGACGCGTAATTCCAAAAATTGATAAGGAAGAAAAAGGATTAGAAAACAGCTTTAAGAGAAATTTGTGTACTTTCTCGAAGCTGACAAAGGTCGTAAAATCGTGATCTTGGACAAAAACTACTACAATAGGTTGACGTATGAAAAGCTAGCACAGGAAATTATGTGGAAACGAAAATTGTTTCCTTACCTAAATCGATTTAAAGAGTCCATAAAGCGCTGAAAGAACCAAGCACGGACTTTAAAAATATAAAACGCTTAAACTTGCCTAACCCGTCCCTACCAAGAATAAGGTTCCAGCCAAAAATCAACCAAGAAGGGAATGAAGTAAGGGAAATTATAGATATATATCAAAGAAGTTGAGAACACGGGTATAAATTTGAGTAATGATTAGTAAAAATACCGCTGACTTGATAGAAACACTCAAAGGGGTAAATATTGAACGAGCTCAGAAGTTAGTCTCATTCGATGTAAAAGCACCTTTTCGTAGTATCCTGATTAAAGACGCACTATGGATATTTGATGAATGGCTGGATAAAATCAACATTTACTGTGATGGAAAAGGAGATTCGTATTTAGGGAGAGATGCTTCAATACAAAAGCTGGCACCGCCATGGACAATCCTCTTTCACAATTAATGAGTCAAGTATTTCAGAGCCGCTTCGAAGAAAAGATGGTAAGCCTCCAAGTAATGCCTAGAGATACGTAGATGATGTGGTAACCGTAGTGAAAGATAGCGACCTTGAATTAATATTGGAAAACAAATTAAACGCTTTCACAAATATAACATTCACCTGCGAAGTAGAATCCAACTGAGAACTCCCGTTTTTAGATGCTCTCATTAAATGAAGGGACAATAAGCTGGAATTCGGTATACATAGAAAAAAGACAAGCACTCAAAGGACTATCACTTAAGACTCCGAACATTCGTCCCAACAAAAAAAGGGCGGCATATCACTCAATAGCACGGAGATGAATTTAATAACGAACGAGCATATATGGTATACTGGATACAGCGCCGTAAAATGGATTCCCAACTAAGATGATACAACAGATTATCAGCAAAACTACAAAAAAACTCGGATAAGAGCAATACACTACCATGTTTACACAAACACGAAACATCGAGGATAAGAAGCAGAGATGGTTTTCATAATCCCAAACAACAGAGAAAATAAAAAATCCTCAAAAAAAGGAAATAGAAGTGGTTATATCTAGTAAACATATCCAACTAAAATCGGTGTTAGGAACAGCAAAAGATAAAAAAACTTAAAATTAAGAGGGCGGAATTTATAAAATAGTACACCCGCAGTGTCCAAAGCGTATATAGGACAAATTACGAGGCTCATCTTCAAGACTGAAGGACATCTGAACAAAGCGAAGGTAATAACATCAAATAAATAGAGTTTAACAGAGGTAAAATCAGCGGTAGCGAAGCAAGTGTTAGAAGAAAACCACACGATAGGAGAAGACGATATAGAATTTGTGAAATAAATCGGCAAATTGTACAAATTGGACAAGTACGAGAACTTTGTGATTTCAAGGCAACCACCGGACACACCCCTAAAACATGACTTGGGTAATTGCTACTCTCCTCTGATAGAGGCATTGAATAATGTAACAATGAAAAAGAGACAAAGGAGGGGATGAAAATATAAACAAGCAATGGCAAAAGCGAAATAAGGACCTTAGTATAGCGGTCAGCTTTTTAAAGTCACTAACATCAAACAAAAAAAGGCATAGAGAATAAGTTTGTTTAGGTTTCACAGAGGAAGAATAAAGTATATGTTTCGAATCCCCGCGGGGTCCGAAACAAATAAATGAAAATTAAATCAACGAGACTTGGTTGGCCTTGCTCCATTTCTGACTGATTTAAAAGATATATTCATATTAATTTAACAAATTGGCGATACTGTTTTTCTTAATTATTGTCACTTTATTGTGTCTAAACATTCATTTACTGGAACAGTAATTAAAAAGATTAGACTCTATTCAAAAATTTAATACAATATTTAAAAATAAATCAGATTAAAATTTTAACTTATATTTAATATGTTTAATATGTTTTAATTTTTATTTGATTCTGATTGATTTTATTTAATTTTATTTGATTATTTATTTGATTCTTCTTTTATTTGATTTTCTCTTCCTTCGGTAGCACAAACAAAATTTGACGTTTTAATGAAGGTGTTGCCATGACCACTTTATGTGCCCTACTCAGCATGATTTTTACATGTATATCATATTATAGATACTTATCGAGATGAACGCCGAGGTATCGAAAACAGTTTATAAACAACCCCTTCTGAACGACCCTTACTACCTATAATTCAGATATCTTTCAAATTACTTTGCAGGTCTTGTCTAGCCATCCGGAGCGTTGTCCAAAACAATATTGTTTGATGACAAGCACAGCTGTATCAATTGATTCAAGTTCTGAAAACAATAAATAAATGTAAATGGTTCTGTGGTTCGTTGGTTGGGTCAAGTTCTTTTAACTTAACTCACAGAAATGTTGCGATAATCGCTAACGATTGAAGTATTCGGCAATCACCATGAAACTTTCTGTGTTTAATACGTTAAGAGGATGTGATGACTACCAAATTTCTCCTGTCAATCGCTTAGGAATGAGGTTCTCTGTGACCGTCACGAAACTTTTCATATATTTTCAAAGAAAACATCATGTGACGACTACGGGAGTTGTTGTGCAAACTCGAGATGGAATGTCCGTTGTGACCGTCACGAAAAATTCTCGGTGTTTACGATCACAGAAATTTGCTCAATGTGCTCCTGTGACTGTCATGAAACTTTCTGTTTGCTTGCAAGAAGCACATATTACGATCACAAGAAGTCGTTCAATGTGATCCCGTGACCGTCACGAAACTTTCTTTTTGCTTTCAAAGAAAACATTATGTAACGACCACAGGAGCCTTTTGGTTGGAATCGAATATTATGTCTGTGACCGTCACGAAACTTTCTCGGTGTTTATCTCACGATAAATACTATGAAACGATCACTGGACCTCTAAACTGTTTCGGACAGATCGCTCATTAGCTCCTCGCTGTAATTCGCAATCAGCTTGTAACGAGAGTCTTGAGCAGACTCCCATGGTCTCAGACATTTGACGGGTTTTTAAACAAAAACCGAAGAAAGCAAAAGAAGCGACTTCGGTTGAGATTGTTGATAACAAAATAAGATGATGAATTCAACATCAGGCAATCAGAAGTCAGATTGAACAAAGGATGCGAGAAAAGGCAAACGCTTCAGTAACAAATTAAATGTTTATAATTCACACATTAATGTGAACGAGCGACTTGTGAACCTTCAAAGGTTCACGGAAAACAATGTTGATTGTTTTTGTGCGCACAAACTCGAACGCACGTGCTTTTTGGGTTATCTCAAAGGATAAATTTCAGTGTCTTGATCCTTAACTCATTAGCAAGCAATAAATTGTGCACGTGTGGTACTATTTCTCAACCTGTATTGCTTCACGGTATGAAGAAAGAAAAAACTGTAGCAGTTGTTTATTTGACTGATTGTTTATTCAACAAATATTGTTCCACACTACTGCGCATTAACTTTCATTTGCCAATTTTCCGTATAGATCTGCACATTATTGAGTATTTTATAAACTGCATTAAACTATTGCAGTTCTTTGCCCTATTCATCAGAATATATTCATCAGTGAACTCACTAGTGATCGCCTTGGTGACACGTTGATATCATAGCAGTTTTATAACTTGTAAAGAAAATCGAAAGGAGTAGAGAGGTTCAGGTTTGATTTGAAGTCGGAAACTTTTGCTTGAACCACTTCTTAAACTTATTGAGTCGTCCTTTGAGAGTTTGGTTCATGTTTCAATTGAAAATGAATTCCAACTTGAGCAATCCTCTGCAATCCATCCCCAGTGATCGTTCTTCCATTCGTATCCGGCGTTGATTTATTAATTTCAATACCAGTCCCAACGAGAGGATTCACTTCATTACTACCGACTTGTTAGCGAATATTTTACACAATCACAGAAGACTTCTTACGAAAACAACAGTGCGGCTATGATTTCTAAAATTAGAGGAAATTTCAATAACTTCTCGAAGTCGGTGTAGGAATTCGCCTCTCAAGTGTGGCAATTCGGCCAAGATGATCCAAAATTCACCCCGCAAGTGTGACAATGCCATCAGGGTGACACGCCGGTGGAAGCAAAAGCCGGCAAAAGCATGACGAACACGCGGGGGATCCCATTGCGAAAAAGTGCTTCTTGGGGAAGAGTGCGTGTTCGTGAAAGGAAAGAAGTCGATATTCGGTGCCGAGTCAAGTGCTGTAAATTGTAATTCAGTTGTCGAAGCCTGGTAGAGTGGGAAAAAAATCGAATTAATAATTATCTGTGCACCGTAGCGCATCTACCGGATGAATTGGATTTCGCAAATATGTTTTAGCGGAATTTTCCAGATCGGATAGTGGGATATCCAGCAAGAGCACATTTTTGCGATAACTCGAAAAACGCTGGCGGTTACACGTCAAAATGGACAAACTACTACTCCTTTGAGTTAACGGGTGCAGGTTTCTATAATTGCTACTACATCTGTTTAGACACCCACTGGCTGTCTCTGCTGCTATATAAGACTTTTCAACAATCCTCCAATTTTGAAGATGACCTTATTAATCTCGTGTCACATGTCACACGTGAACCGCCTATTAAACCACGCAACAACCTGAAGGTTATAAGGATCGTGAGGGTGGACGGTCACCATGGAACGATTCTGATCATTTTATACAGCGGCTGCTTGAACACATTTGATGTTGTTTTGGATTCATGCTACTTTTACGTTCTCTAAAAGGGTCCCGTATCTAATTTGAGGAAAAAGTATCGACAAATCGAATTGGTGGGCAGCTAGTATTTTATTTATACTACGTACAGATAAGTCCAACTGTTGGTTAAGTATAAAGATCTATTTATTCCATTTTTATATCATCTTATTTCATTAACTCTAAAGATTTTTTTTTCATTTCGTTCCACATAGCAGATAAGTTTTTTAATAACGCATTTTGTATATATATATTTTAAATTTTATTTATCCATATAAAAGTACGTTTATATTTATGTATGTATCGTGAAAAAGTATTTGAACGCGCATTTTTTTGTTTATAAACAGAACAAAAATCGCGATCATTCGAGAAAAAAAAGCGATAAGACAAAAAAAAAGGTAAAATATGTACGAAGGTAAAACACCAGAATGTCCTCTTGTTCAAAATGATTCCTAAAGATATCGCATTTTGTCCATTAAAGGAAAATCTAGTAAATGCCTGTCTCGTAAATTCATTCGTATTCCTTTATAAAATTTCGAGACGTCATGCGTCATGACGTCTCGACGTCGCATGACGACGTTATGCGTAGTTCCTCGCCATCTAAATGTTACTTTGTGTGTTTCTGTTCCGTTTAATAACAAAATCAATTGTATAGTTGCGCCTGAATGAATTCTTTGTTGTGCGGCTTAAACGAGGTTGGAACTAATAGTCATCCTATAAGTGGTGTTGATTCAAATGTAGTTACTAAAAGAAGAGTTGAGTAATTATTGAAATTCATTTGGGTTTTAGTTCTCGTCAGCTTATGGATGAATTCGCTGTATCATTAGAATATGCCCAGTTCCATTTTTATTTACGATTAACAAGGATAAGTTTTTTTATTAATCTTGTGTGGAAATGTATTGAAATGTATTCAAATTGCTAAATGAATTAGAATTATATTTAATTTAATTATTTAGTTCAGTATAATTATATGTAAGTGTATTTGAATAGAGAAATTAATTGCTAATTGGAAATTTATTCTTTCCTTCCATCGGACCTTCTTGTTTTCAAGAAGCAAGTGATGGAGGATGTAGGGCCACACAAATGTTTACCGGTTCGGGTTCCGCGATGTCGTAGTTTGGAAATCCGGGTATTGATCGTGTTGTGACGATTTAGAATGCGCAGTAGTTGCAGTAACGTAGTTTATTTGTGGGCACCGCGGGATTTCGGTTAAAGGATGCGCGATCATTGTTGTTGCTTTTTTTTTGGAATTTGTTAGTGTAAGAAAAGGATAACGGAAAGTAAATTTTCGAAATGACGCATTCGGAAAATCGGGTTTTTCGGTGGCTGGTTGAATAGTGGAACCAGAGTGTAAGTTCACTCGTGTCCTCGTCGCACTGAGCCAGTCCGCCAGCAGCCACCAACGTAATGAACTTTCGAGTGGCCGAGTCGTTCACTATCAGGGTACAACTCGTTGCCACGCCTCTAGGACTTCACGTCCGGATGTCGGTGCGAGGCCGACTCGTCCTGCATTCGTTGCCGTGACGATTGGGGATTAAGATCCATTGCATCATACTATGCATATACTACATGCAGTTGACGCTCACAAAAACTCCATCTGGGTACTGTGGGCTATAATTACTCAGTTCCATAGCCCATTGGTTCCTCACTTCACTTCTGAACTACGAACAGATAAGGGTTCTGACATTTTTCATGCCTGAAAACAAGACCAATGAAGGATGAAATCCCAACAGTAGTGCCGAAAACCCTGATAAATATTATTGACGCACATAAGAACAAGGATATTGAAGTTTTTTAACCGTTTGGTGGTTGATGCTTCATATCTTTCCATATTGTTTCAATATCTTATCTTGAGAACTGCTTTCTTAATGGCTTCCAATGTCAACATTTCAATCTTCAACAGAAAAGAATCTCTTTCATTCTGAGTTGGATTCTTATCATTTGGGCCACTTTGGACATTCTGATAATCCCAGGGCTTTTTTGAATTTAACCAATGATTTTCATTTTTAACTGAATTGATGTGGACATCATCCTTTTGATGAGAAATTTCCAATACGATCAGGCACGGTTATTATCATTAGGAAGGATCCGCAATTTCTGTTGAGGTTCGTTAGAGTTGAATACAAGTCGTATATCAGCAAAGCAGAAATCCACATATGAGTTTGTCCTAGGGTAAGTGTTGGAAGCGCGACACTCTATAGATTGCATTAGTGCTCAATTTCTTTCATTCATTTATTCACCATCTTACGAATAAACCTCTTCGATTATTGTTGATGTTCAGCCATGATTTATGCCACGCATTCAACATTTAACAAGAAATTGAGCTCTCCTTTACTCCTGAGAACGTTTCGACCAATTGCAAAGGCAGAGATAAACAAGAGGTTAACTCCACATTGCAATGAGATTTTGATTGAGGGCACTACAAAAAAATTCGAAACTTTTGAATTTGACTCCATCAAGGAATTGGAAACAAGGAAGTCTTCTGACCGATATTCCAGTACCACGAGGATAATGTCTCATTTGCTCATTTCGTTCATTTGGAAGTTTGCAACATTTTAAAATAATAATCCAATTTTTTTTACATTTTTTGGGATGATTTTCTATTATCAGAGAAACAAACCGCTGTGTCGGGGTCGATATGACTCACTGCTCTATCTGCTTTTCCTATTCAATAGCTATAACACTGAAGCAAGGACCATACCGACATCGCAACAGCTATCTGAAGTTATAGAAAACTAGGTTAAGAATGGCAAATACAAAGAATTTTTCAAAGTTATTTTGTAGTATGTTGAAAATGTTACAAAAGAGTATTTAATGAAGAAGTAGAAACTAAATATATCGAAAAGGCGAAGAACTAAAAACAACGCTGGAAAGATGATTTCAATGAGAACTTCAGATGAAAATATTTAAACCATAAAAATACTTCAAGTATGAAAATGAACACCCTGTGTCAAACAATCTACGAACTAGGGAGTCTCCAGGAAATTCCAGCTTCGCCGCACCTGAACAAAGTTTTCCGGATTGAAACCAGAGGTCCTATATACGCTTGAAAATGCTGAGTTTTTGCAATAGTTTGATTTTATGTGCCACCGGTAAAACGTAGTCAAAGGGATATCAAAACACTTAATATTGTGTATGGGCCAAAAGGTCGGGGGTGTGGTTTGTTTTCAGACAGATAAGTCCCACATTTGATTCGGTATGCCTTAGGCATCATTATGCATTCATAATATTTTTCCCTAATCGATTTACGACTTTTGTTGCACGGTTTTTCTCAGCAGTAGTCTTGCTTCACCTGGAAACTCTACTTATATACTAAGTCCTTAATTATATTGAGTGGCGGTTTCTCACGAGGCCAGTTGCAATGTTCTTTGTGAAAATTCTTACAATTTTTTTTAGGGAAAAATACTCAAAGAAGCAGGATATGCAATAACTGGCGTCATTATTCATTAGCATGGCTTTTTCTTTTGAAATTAGGCATTGCATTGCATCCAATTGTCTTGTTTTGGTGTTACGCCTTTTGTTGTAATTTTATGACCATTGGTTTTGATGTGTTCCGCTCCTGCTGATCTAAAATGTTTTTTTCTTTCCTTTTGTCTTCGTTGCGCTTACCGCAAATGTTTTTAAACCCTGCTGTTGATTGCTCTCCTTTTTTGTCGAATGTAAACTTCGCGGCATTTGGGGCATATACCTTATTTCTCATGTAGATGCCGTTTGTCCTTGGCGGATCTGGAGATGTTTTCCACCCGATTTCTGCTTCTTGTCTCGATTATTCATATTAACTCATAACGTTTTATTTATACCTTCGTAGCGAGTAGTATTGAGCGTTTTTTGTTACGTCGAGATCTGATTTTGCCTGTATTACGATTGAGCGTTGAGGTCTGATACATTTTCTTCTTCATGGCGGCAGTATTTCTTGGTAGATCGTACAACATATGAACCATGGCTTGGCAATTAGAAACTTTCACTATTTTCTAACTTTCTAATAAAACAAATTCTTGTAATTTTCTCTTTTCAAGTTGAGGCAGACAGACAGTTGTTTCGAGGCCGATATGCTCCCTTCTTCAGTCTCTTAAAGTACAAGTGCGAGAATTATCTTTTTAAACCTTAGACATTTCGCATACAATAAGTTACGCTTCATTATCCTAAAATATTTTCCTATCGTGTTTATGGCATCAAATCGTAAAGATCATGTTTAAACTTACTGATTATGATTCTTTATGGTGATTAGCTTAAGTATCTATTCTATTGTTTTTTGTTTCTTCACAATCTCCTGTGTCTGTGTTTAGCCGATTTGGTTCTTTCGTGTCACAATGAAAACTGTTTCATGTGCGTCCAATTTTTTATTTGTCATGGCTTTTTTAACGTTCCACTGCACGTAATGCTGACATTCTACTATGTGTTTTGCGACAACCAGCTTATATGCGTTGATTTTTTGGCGTTTTTTTTTTTCTAATTTCAGCTTCTCCTAGATGCTCCTGAACTCTCGTTGTGACCAGCATCTTTGTTTGTCTTTGTCTATAATCTCATTTTTCCCACTTTTTTCGTTTTCTGTTTTTTGTCCCTACATGTTTCCAGTCTGTAATGAAATTTAACTCCGCAATCGTCACGGCGACGACTGCAAGACGAGTCGGCCTCGCACCAACATCCGAGCATGAAGTCCTACAGGCGTGACAACGAACGATACCCGGAAGGTCAACCGTTCGGCCACTCGGAAGTTAGTGCGGCGAGGTATGCGGACGTGGGTCGGACCCGAGTTTACTTCCGCTCTGGTTCCATTAATGAACCAGCCACCGAAAAGCCCGATTTTCCGTACATGACATTTCAAATGTAACGTTACTTTACGATATACTTTCCTTCATAAAAGAAGAAGCATCAAGGGGAAATGATCGGGCATCCATTAACCGAAATACCGCGGTGCCCGAAAATAAGCTACGTTAACTAAACAACTGTAAGAAACAAAAAAAGCAAGTAATCAAGCGAACACAATAAAGATTTCTAACCGATTTATATTTCTGACTTATTTACAATAAGTGGAGTTTTTTTTTGTCTTTTTCTCTTCTCTTAAACCTAAAAAGAAAACACAATTTCTCTTTCAAATTATATGAATAGCATATATGAACGAAATGAATGAAAATATATATTCCTATAACTTTCTCTGGTATGAATTCAGCAGCATTTATTTATATTATATATAACAAACCTTATCCCCATTCCTGAAGGAACTCTTCAAAGAATTTCGAATAATGTTATCTATACCAAACAAATAATTGGCATCCTGTGAATTGGTAATCCAGTGAAGACATCTGCGCGAAGTCAATCGCTTACACCACGGACGATGTACCGCTGTTTGAAAATCCGTTTGCAGGTAGCTTATTGACACCGTTGTCGCTATTATTTTGCTTTACAGTGGAATCATATTTCTAGCAATTTTCCTTCCCGTAAAAAAATAGTAATTTCATCTTCGTACTGACAAGTTATCTTCCCGAGTTAATGTTGAGTTCATGAGTTAATGGGACAGTACTCTGCATGTAGCCTGCTTGAATTAAGATCACTGGGTATCTGGTTAATTCCAGAAGAGAGCATGATAACTGTACGACACACGCGCCAAAGAATTCAAAATGTTTGTACTATTTTCTTCCAAGCGATACGGATATTACCCGAATATGAAGTTCAAGGGGAGGGGTAACTTGTGAATGTTCAATGCACTCCGTGCAGGAAACCGCAAAAATTTAGGTAAGAAAGTTTGTCGCTCTTTTAACATTAATTCTTGCACTTTTTCTTTTCCATTGATGATAGCCCAAGCACGCTTCCGACAACCTTCCGGATTTTTTTGTGATATTTATTGATATCGGACTTTAGCACTCACACCTTCTGCTGAATAATCTCTGTACGAAAAATCGCCCCAACATCTTTGTTTTTCTTGTTATTTTCATTTTTTTTTTTCACTTTTTTCGACATGTCCACTCCCGAGCAACAAAAAAAAACAACCGCTTTCCTCCAACAGGATCCTCCGCGTGTTCTATCGTGGTCGCTTTTCTTCCGCAAGTGTGTCACCCTGACGGCATTGTCACACTTGCGAGGTGAATCTTGATATATTTATAACCTTCAAGTGTATCATTTTGGCAGAATTGTCACACTTAAGAGGCGAATTACAACAAATCTTGAACTCAGTTTTGTGTTGCTGCTTGTTGACACTATTGATATGTCCAACAATTTGAGGATTTATCTAATTTTTTCTGTTTCTGTGCGTAACGGTCAGCCATTTCATTGGTAGATTTCCTTGTTCTGTTTGAAGACCGTTGCTAGGTTGTTATTTGCTAATTGCTTTTTCTTTTTCTTCATAATGTTTAGGATTTGCCTTTCCGTGTATCCGTGTATCTTTGGTGTGTTTAGGATATAGTGCACTTCTTCGCTAAGTGGAAGGCTTAGCCTGTGTATCCGTGCGTTGAATATTGCCACTTGATGTGGTCAACTGTGGTTGGAACATTCTGATATTGTTCGTTGCGTTTGTATTGGCTTCCAGTATACTTCGTATAACCAAGTTTTCGCTTCTCTTGAAATTTTGATATCTAAAAAACGTAATAGTCCGTTTTGTTCTTCTTTTTTAAATAAAATTTTTGGATGAATCTTATTATACTGTTAAATATAACGTCTAATCGATCTTTTTCAACTATCACCAAATTATCATCCACTATATCTTACCCAATAGAATGGAAGGAGTCTCCGTTTTTTTAAATCATCTTCTGATGTGTCCATCAAGAGGTCACTGAGAAGAGGGGATAAAGGATTACGCATTGCTGCTCCTGACATTACTGCCATTAAGAATTTCCCCCTGAACGTGAAGTATGTTTCGATCATACATAGTCTAGCAAGTTGCATGTCTAGCTTTCACTTGTTGCATGTGGTTCGATACATTTGGAATCATACTTTGTGTCTGTTTGCTTTCCTGTAGATTTGGAAACTAATAACATTAATCATTCATAACAGTTGGCACCAACATATTGAGAAAAGCCAATTTTCATACTCTTCTCTCTCACCGTAAAGTCGATGTTCGTCTGTGCATTGTTCAGTTCCTCCAGGGTTTGTTAAAGATCACCTATCTTGACGAAAGCGAAAGCATATTTCCACACGCCTCAGCATCTTAGCATCTCAGTAGTTGGTCCTTTGCTTTAAGTCCATCTTCCAGTTACGTTATGAACATTAAACGTAGAAATGGTGTTAGTGGTTTTTCCATAGCTGTTCCTTCTTTGGCTAATCAGAATTTTCCTCTCAATGTGAAAAAGCTTTCTATCATACATAGCTTGTCCTATTTGAGTAACAGGCAATTCTTTAGTGTTTTTGACGGTGCTGCATCTTTGTGAATCCTTCTACTAGCCGTGCTACTTTTGTTAGCTGGTTCACAGCTGATATGATTTCTCGCATCTCATCGATAGACTTCTTCAAAAGGTTTCGGCGAAGTTCGAAAAAGTTGCCATTGTTTAGTTTTTGGGTAACTGCTTCGTCGTATTTGTATTTGGCCATAGTGACCAATGTGCTCCCTTTGTCCGATTGTATGAAGTAAATCGGGATTTGCATTGATTCAGCCGCTAGGGCTGCTCCCGGATTCGTCGCTGACTTTTGGTGTTGTTCTACGTGCTTCTGGTGATTTACTAATAGCTGCTCCCGTCTCCACGATTATGTCTTCCTTCAGGACCTTTCCTGGCTTTAAACATAGACGAATGCTCAGTAGCCAAATTTCATCTTCATTGAAAGTCCAGTGATCTCTTGTACATCAAACACTTTAGAGAACTTCTGAGTAACTTCTTCTAATTTTCATAATTTCTGGAAATGTGTCGTTGTTCCTTTCTCTTTATCACATTAGTATGCTCTATCAGCCAATTTAGAAATCCTGCGTAGTGGCCTTTGCCGTTGACGAAAAATAAATAAATTGTTTTTTTTTTACTTTTCAAAAATGATATCCAATGTTAATTTGAAGGAATACTACTGTATTCAATTACTACACAGTTCGTAATGACTTCTTCGTGATTTGTACAAAGTCCCATAAATCGCAAATAGAAGCTATGCAATATTTTGAATTCTAAAACTAAAAGAATATCGGCTTTTGAAAACGAATTTGCTGAAACGTAAATACTGACAAACAAGACTTACTCACGTATGAAGTCACTCCCATACAAATTTTGCCATACAAATTGATTTTGGATAAAAACTTTCTTATTCCATAAAATGAACTAAAAAATTTTTTTCTACAGACCTTTTTGCTTCTAAACATGAATACTGTTAAAATGTAATTTGCTAATGAAAGTTGGTGGCACTTTAGTAAAACATTCTTTTTCTCTGTTTACTTACAAACAATTGTTAGCAAATTGGTACCATCTTGCTTGCATTCAACGATTTTACTGTAATGTTACTATATGAATAAAATACGTTTCATGGATTGAGCTGCGATATAGAGACAATATCAATTGCAACTGCAACCATATAAGAAGAATGATTTTTTCAGTAGGCCACAACTGGTAGGACCAAGTTTTTAATGTCGTGTTATGAAATCAGCCAAATACCCATGAAGACAAAACGAAAGACTGCAGCGACAAACCCGAACTTGAATTATACCTATGTAATTGATGTATAGAACGTTGGATAAAAAGCACCAACATTGTCACGAAACTCAAAGCGGGAGCCATTTGAAGATTGAAGTAAGTATTGGCAGTGATGTATGTAATTAGGTTTAAGCCATAAATTTGCCCACAGTTTGGGCGGACTTTCATCCTTAGAAAATGTGAATTGCGATTTCGGCAATGAAAAGCTAAAGTCAATATTTTGTTAATCGCAAATATCATACATCAAGTGATTACTCGTAACCACAACCCAATGAAGGAATGCTATAAACACAAATTTTGGATTGCTCTTCTACTTTTCTTGGAATAATAAAATTTCAATGTAGTGCTACTATGAAAATATTTACCCACGAAACATTATCATTGCTTGATATTTCGGTTAGCATTAGCCTCTCACTTGCGTCATGAAAGTAAAATTCATGCTCATGAATGAATCATTATGCATATGTGATTAGTCCGCACAAAACTAATAACTACTAGAAAAACAAGAAGAAAAAGAATAAACTCTATAAACTATAAATTCTCTAAATAGAACCGAAATTTTGGTTAGATACTAAGAAAATGCAGCATATTTGCATTTATATGTTCCTGTTCGTTTACTTTTACATCTCGTGTCTTATTACCCAACCAACTGGAAACAAGTGCATTACTCTTCATCAGTACCTTACCCACCTTACCCACCTTGACCACCAAATAACTTAAGTACTCTATGAGGAGCTCTTTCTCTTTGTTTACTTGCATAGCAGCAAAAGAATTGCATGGAGTACAATCCTTAGATGAATTAATAAAACAACAACGAATGTACGAAGTTTTAGTATAACAATAACTATTTGGAGTTTTGAAAGATTTGGTTATTTGTTCCATATATACAACGAATACAATAACACAAATCCATGAGTTTTTTTTGAGATTTTTTGAAAAATTTTTTGAGCGATTTTAGGTTGATAATTTATTGTTTGTAAATGATTCGATTTCCACAAATTATTTCTTTTGAAAATTCCGATTGAAAACGAAAATAATGAAAAACCATCCCTTAGACTTTGAACTTTTTTCTTAAACTCCCATTGTCATCTTGGCGGTTGGTGCCATAGCGGCGCTTCCAGCAGTCTCGGTCAATGGAGCACGTCTTCCAATTGCAATATGATTCTAATATATAATTGCGATGTACTTCTTTCATCACCCGAGTGCCACCAGAGCTTCCTGGGCTGTCGTGGTCTTTATCCACTGGCCTTTTTTCATTAAAGGGAGGTGAAGGCTTTCTACACCCTGATTGTGGGACTCCGAGACTCACAATACTGCTGGACTACCCACTAAACACCTACCTTGTAAATCTTCCAGTCAACATGCTTAATACCTTCCTTGTCATCCAGAGAGCCTAGCCTTGATCCGTTTGCCTTAGCTGAAACTAACTTCCTAGGTGTCGGCTCGCTATTTATCCTTTCCACATGGTCAGCTATTGCAGCTTCTTTCAACAATTTTCAGGATGTATGCTTATCAGAAAGTTCGTGGTTTTATCTTATTCGCCTGTGTTCTCCTTTGCGGACCAAAAGTACACCTAAGCGAGGAAAGACGCTTCAGGAATTTCAAAAATTCATTTACAACCTTTAAGCTTTAAGCTTCTTTTTTTGGGTTGGGGGTGAAGGCAATTTACGCCCGGAGTGTGGGACTCCTAGCAGCGCATGCTACCAGGCTACCTACTAAACACCCCCCCTGTCAAGAGACCCTAGCCTGGAACCGTTTGACACATTACTTCGGGCTAGGCCTCTTTTTACTTCGCCCTAGGGCGCCGTCAGCCTAAAGAAATCTTCCCCCAGCGGGAGGGGGCAGGATGGAGGAGGACTGCTGGAAAGCAGACCCCCTAGACCCCGTGCCCAAGGTTATCCATGGTACATTTTATGGCAATAAGTATTGCCCGAGAGTAATGTGCCACATAGGTCCATTTGTCGAAAGTTTTCAACATTTCTTCGAACAGATTGTCTGGAGAAAGTTCTCCCATAATCTCTCACAAGTCCTACCGCATCCTGTTCCACCTTCTACAGTTGAAGAAGGTATGACATGCGTCGTCCCCTCCCCCTTGACCAATCTTGTGCAAGTAAGACTGAAATACCCATGCCCGCTAAGAAGCTGGGTAAGGTAATGATCAGTCTCACCGTGCCTTCGATTTAGCCACGATCCCCTATAAGGCGGGCGGTCCAGCGGCCATTAGAGTCGCCTTCTCATGACTGTTGCCACTCGAGTATTGTGCGCTGCCTCTCCTCTCGGTTGACAGCATATCTTGAACCCTCCACTTTCCGGTCATAAATTCTTCGTGATGGATATCACTCCTGCCATCACCAACACCGCCGACTCAGAGACAGTGCGGTATGCAGACGCAATCCGCAAAGCTCCTCGTCTCTGTACTTGGGCCAAGTGCTTTCGGTACAGCTCCTTGCTGAGAGCTCCGGCCCAAACCTCAGAGCCGTACAGTAGCACTGACTGTACAGCACTCATGAGAAGTCGGCGTTTCATCTCGTTTCATTCTCTTCGTCGGCAGTCGCATCTCCGATCTGCAAAGGAATTACCGTGGGAATTCTATTCTTCGTGAGAATGACCACCTCGGTTTTCTCTATCCCCTGGTCCCCTGCACCACGAATTGCGTCACTGAGTCTTCCCTTAATGAGCTTATAGAACAATTTACCGGCTGTGTCCAGCATACATAGCGGGCGGTATGTAGATGGCAGTTCGGGGACCCCTTTTCGCTTGCTGATCAATGTGAGCCTCTCCACCTTCCAGCGAGATGGAAATACACCTTCTCTCTGGCAAGCGTTTAACACATTGAGCAGCAATTCAGGGCAAACGTGGAAGACCATTTGTAGCACCTCGGTTGGAATGCCGTCTGGTTCTGGTGCCTTTCGAGCTTTCATAGAAAGCACCACATCCTCCAGCTCATCTTTTGTGAACAATGTACATTCCACTGAATCGACCTCGTGGGCAGCATCAACACGGACAGGATGAGTTGGGAACAGCGCCTGCACTGTGCCGTCCATCTTGTCCGCTTGAAGTAAACACGGCTTCCGCGAGGTACCGAGCTTGCGCCACACTACCTTGTAGCCGAGCCCCCAAGGATCCCTGTTCACATCGTCCACAAGTTCACGCCAGCAGCATGACTTACTTGCATTGATAAGTCTTCGGTGTTCTTTCCTCGCTGATCTGTATGCTGCTGTCCTATTGGATGCTTCCTTTACGTTTCTCGAGCGCTGCGCTGCACGTCGAAGTCTGTGACACTCGCATCGTTTGTCAGCGATATTTTTTGTCCACCAATGTACAGCAGGCTTGTCGGGTCGAGGCCTCCGTCGAGACATAGATGAGCTACAGGCAGAAGTGATAAGGTTCATCGTTGACTCCACCATTGCCTCGACTCCAGCCCTTCCGCTCCCCGACGGGCGGGAGTGAAAGATCGTTGAAACGAGCGAGGAGTGGTATCGCCGATGTCAAACGCGATGTATTGGTGGTCACTCGCTGAATAATCCTCGAGTACTCTCCAGTTCAGCGTCGTCGGAGCGAGGGACTCCGAGGCGAATGTCACATCTGGGATTGTTCCTTCGCAGCCCCAGCGGCGGAAGGTAGGTTCATTGCTGGTATTTAAAACCACCAACCCGGTCCTTGCCAACATGTCCAGAATGCATTGCCCTCTGGAATCGGTTCGAGACATGCCCCACTCAACGGCTCTGGCGTTGAAGTCTCCTGCTACGAGAACTTTGCCATCTGTGTTCATAACAGCATCCTCTAACGCGTCCAGTCTATTTTGAAAAGATGGCATTGACTCATTCGGCGTCAGGTGTACGCTGAAAAACGTTATACCCGGGCACCGAATCCACACGAAACCGTCTCCTCGGCCGTGACCTTGAATCTGGAGTCGCATGCTGCCACGAATCCAAACGGCAGCAATATGGGGGTCATCGGCGAACCAGGCTGGTGAGGTCTTATTTGGATGTTGTTCGCTCAGCAGCAGCAGATCAGCTCTCTTTTCTCTGGCGAACTGCTCTAACAAATCTTGTGCATTGATGCTACGGTGCAAGTTAATTTGAAGGGCCCTGATCATCACCTCAGAGCTGCTTTTACTTTTGCTAGTGCCTCTCTAAAGATTGGGCACGCGCCTGTTCCTGCAACGTGAAGTTGCTCTGTCGGTTGAGAGTTAAGATGATTACATAACAAACAGCGCGGAGTCTCAACGCAGTCTTTTTTCTTATGCCCAGACGCTCCGCACTTAAAGCAAAGCATACTACGGTCAGGGCCCTTGCAGTTCGAAGTAGTGTGCCCGTATCCAAGGCACCTGTAGCATCAAACTGGGATGGCTCGGCGGCGAATTCTGCACACCAACCAGCCGATTTCAGCTTGAAGCTTAACGGAAAGTATAAAACGTCCGTTGAAAGTAATTGAATTCAGAAGGGTTACAGTTACCGAAAGCAGGTAAGCAAGCGCCTGTTCTTTGCGGCATGTATCTTTTATTTTCTTCCAACCCAAACCTGAGCACTTCAAACCGAAACAAGTTTTCGACTTTATTTTTTCGAATGTTATTAGTCGCATTGTGTAGCGGTTATTTTTTATTGCACTCAGCTGAGAAACGGCTTGTTAGTAGTTTACAGTCCAGTGCCGCGCGTTGTTATTCTCAATCGAATTTGAGCCTATCATTTGATCAGATAAGTTAATAAAAATGATCCAAATTATCGTCCAAACTGTCATCGCCGTAAAAAATATCAAGGAAATCAATTTTCCCGAGTGCAAAGTATGGAAATTGACTAATTGTACTACGGTGAAGCTGTAAAACATTTTAAATCGCCGCCGGACGATATTATTGTGGGCCAACTTTTTACCTTTTGAATAACTGGGTTTGAAATTGTATTTTCTGCTCTTTGCAGAAACTGTGCAAATCGTGCAAACAGAAAGTTTCCTTTGGACAATCAGTTTTGACTCTACGTCAAAATTTCTGGTACATGCAGATGTGGTGTTCTACTTATTCCATCATGCCCATTTATTCATTTTGCTTCTGCAATACTCAGACTCATTGTTTTCGCAATGGGCTTACTTGGTGTCGCCGGAAAAGGAGTAAACATTTTTTGTGGCATAATGAGTTTAGGCAGCGGGCTAAGTAAACGTACGTATGAACGCGTACGCATATACTTCCGTCAAGAAAACGGTTTATATGACATGTAAAAAGGCAATAGTGAACGAAGAAGAGCAAATAGGGCAATGGAAAAAATTTTACTAAATACTACTCCACATATACCAAAAACTACAATGATTTTTTGCTTTCAATAGAGATTTCTTCAGCGCTGTCGAATATAACTTGAGAAGTAATCAATTTATCAAGCTTGAAGTTTCACATAAATATTCTTGAACGTATTGACTTTTGCATATTTTATATACCTAGAAGTTTGCGTAAATTATAAATTAAAAATTAGTTTAACCAATTTCAATTTTGTCCATTGTTTTTTTTTTCCAAGTTTTTTTTTTTATTAATTTTTAATTAAAATGGGTTTATACAATAATATAATCTTAATAATAATCGTAATATAAATAATCGTAATATAATCTTTAACTCTAAAACCCTTATTTGGTTGATTTCAATTGACTACCATGGACTGAGCATTCCACAGCGTTAATCACAAAAGCTTAGTTTAAGCATCAGTAGCCCCACCATTTTGTTTAAATTTTCTTGTAAAAAATTCCTGTGTATACATTTGAACACCTTCTCAAATTTCTGTTTTGATTCTATTCAAGATTTATTCTTAGTTTTTTTTCGAAAAAACTGCTGTCTGAAGGGTCTTCTCCCTTAAGACCCCGACTTTCAAATGTATTTATTCTGATTATGAGTGTTGCGTCAGCTGAAAAAAATTATGTTCTTTCAGCATAAACGTTTCAAACCGTGGCACCATGTTAACTTTATCGCCGATTCATAGTTTTCAAAGCGCTGTCATGCTATGCATGGAGCTGAAATTACTGCTTTTCAAAAATGATAATCTTAACAGCCATTTGATTTTTTTGTGATAGTTATTTGCGTATGTTTTACTCTTCTTTTAACTTTAAAGTTTGAAATCTTGCTAATTCTATACACCAGTGTATCCTGTATTGCAAGGTGTACATCCTTTATTTTTATTGTCAAATTTACTCTCTTGAAAGTGCTCTTCTAATCTGTAAGCATTTTGTGAGAACATTTTTTTGACAGACGCCAAAATATTGGCTACTTTCCTTATCCAGCATCATAGTAATCCTCCAGCCAAAATGCTTTAATGGAAAAAATATTAAAGATTGTTTCACTCTGCCTTTTAGATCTGTTATATAGAGCTTAAAGATTCTCCTAGTTGTTAGTAACTTGTTTTTTCCTTACCAGAAAAGATTTCCGATTTAGGTATTGCATTATTGATACGCTAGGATAGTACTCTCGCGTTCATGGACAGCATTATCTCGTTTACTGTCCTAGAGCGAAATGTGAACTGCACTTTCATGAATATCTTGCTATTTTGTGACAAAATCGATCTTTGTATGCTACGAGATGTTATCATCTTCAAAGTAGTTCCCTTTGGCAGAAGTTCTGCATAGAAGACCGGTGAAATCGTTGTTACCACTTTTCAGCTTGTATGCTTTTAACTGGTTGGTTACAGTCTTTTAAATATTCTCCACAGTTTCAAAATGGCGTCCTTATAAGACAGGTTGCAATTTCCAGGAAAAGAGAAGTCATAAGGCTCAATGCAGTTGGTTTGTGAGCTACAAAAATGCGTTTTTGAAGTCAAATTTGCTGTTCAGGTGTGAAGTTTTTCAGAACAAACCATTTGCATGCCTAAAATGCCTTTTTTTTTAAATTTAATGTCTGTTGAATGTGTTCATATTGAAGAGATTCCTCATCATCTTTATTGGTACACGATTGTTTGATTTCTAGGATGCATGAAGTTGAAGGTCTCTTTGAGCAAGGTTGATCTTTAACCTGTTCTCGGATTTCATAATTTTTACCAGCATAAAACGTGTGCTCTTTACAAAAATTATGTGTTAGCTGCATGGAGTTGAAGTTCGGACTGAGAAAGTGGAAGTGAAAACTAACCGGTCTAACACAGGCCGGTAGACAAAACGCTGCCAGACCATCTGCAGTGCTACCAGTCTCAGTACTTTTCCCACACACCCCGTTTATTAAGAACTATTGAATGTCATGTTAGAAACTGAACATTTATGCATTTCGTTATTTATCCTAAGCTATATGGCTTGATCAAAGATTGTTTTACCACATGTGATCGTTACGGACATTTGTTGAAGATATTTAACTCAATTAATCATCGTTTGTTGTTGGGAATCTGAACACTAAGTATCTAGGCTTATTGACATCTTGGATGCAGTCTTACGGGGTCCATCATTCCTGTTGCGTAAGTTCACATAGCACAATTTTAATACCAGTTGAATTCCTGAACCATTTCTATTTCTACACTTTATAAATGATCTTCCCTCTGTGAACTCCCCAGCTTTACCGCGAGGATTTTGAGTCTACCGGCAAATTGACTCACTTCAGGATGATCAGAATCTGCAAGAGGACTTGTTCGCTCTCTGCAACTGTTGTTCTAACTTTTCATGTGTTCATATTCCTAAGTACCACAAAATGATTTCAACAAGGGATTTGATTTATACTTCCAATGAACAGCCTCGCTCTGCTGCTATAATTTGAAATTCTTGTCTTCAACGTGATAAGCAACTAAAGCCTCTATCTTTATTCTCAAGTATGCTCAAAAACTCAATAAACGTTCCACTGCTGTTCGTTTTTCGGTTTTGTTTCACCATTTTTCGACATATTTCGACAATTCAAAAAGAAACCTTCCCAAGCATTTGTTTGTCTTTTAGCCTTTCTTTGTTTTAATTCTTTGGAGTCTTGAAATAGGTTACTAGAGCTGTGCTTTCCGTATCAAATTTGGCATCATTCGATTGATCACAGTCTTTAGGCTTATTAATGCTATCGGCAACCTCTGGGCTCTATGAGGATAATCTGTTTGCAGTTCCATTTGGCCGCACTTATGTTTACTTTTGCTTAAATATTCGGATTTCTAGAAAAAATAATTACTTTGAACATGATCCGTTATTCCTTATACCAAGCATTTGAATTAATGATTAAGGACTTAGTTCTTTTCAATTGAACAACACCAACTTTATGAAATTTATTCTTATTAGTAATTATTAGATACTTTTTGTAATTAAATTCGGCTATTGGATTTTAAATCTGTATGCCTTCATATAAATGCACAAATAACTAAATAAACAAATACATAAATAAATATTTAACAACTAAACAAATGAATATCAATAACATATTTTTTGACTTTTTGTGATATTTTACAAGGCATAAATTGTGTATGACATATGTCAAAGTTTATGGGTGTGTAGCATTTTTTATTATAGCAACGATATTGATTGCCGTTGAGTGAAGTTGCGCTTTGATTATGCTTTAGATGAAAATTGATCCCGTTTTTATGTTTGCTTGTCCAGTTTTGTTCATAAGGGCGAATCTTATTTTGGATTAACTGAATACGTTGAAAAACAGAATTACCGTATTGGGATTAAACCACGGCAATACGTTGAAGTTTCATGTTATAATAATGTATCATGTAAAGTGACAGTGTGATGTAGTAACACTAATAACATTATCGAGAGCTCCCGTTGCCGTTAATAATACGACGATATTGGACCATGCACAATGAACCGTTTCCAAGCGCCAATGAGATGAGCATTGTAAAAATTAGGATTAAACAGGATTGCGCTGTACAGCTGCCGAAACAACCGACTTAACTCACAAAGTTATCAAGTCATTGGTTTCCAAGATTGTGCAATTTGACCCTTGTACCTTATTTTTCTTAGAGATCAAGTTGTTGGTTCATGCTTACATACGAGACACGTCCAGAAATTATGTGTACTCAATTTATGTAAGGTTAAAAATAAATTTAATTAAACAAAAACATACTTGGTTACACTTGTACATATGTAAGTTATTTTTCGACGTAGTCACCATCCCTCTCGATGCAAGTGGTGAGCCGCGGGATCAATTTTTTGATGACTGCCTCAAAGAAGTCTCCCACCAGTTCTTTCGCCCAATTCTCCACCTCTCCCTTCACCTTCTCGTCCGTTGAAAACTTGTTCCCACCCATGTGCACATTAAGGGAAGTGAAGAGATGGAAATCTGAAGGGGCCAAGTCAGGGGAATACGGGGGTGGTTCAAAACGCCCCATCCAAAAGAGTCCAGGAGTTGCTTCGTGGCGTTGGGCGTGTGAGGTTTGGCATTGTCGTGCAGCAGGCAGAGTCCCTTCGTTAGCATGCCCCTCCTTTTATTCTGAATCGCCCTTTTTAGTTTTTTTAGCGTCTCACAGTATCTTGCCGCGTTGATGGTCTCCCCGTGAGCCAGATATTCAATCAAAGTTATGCCTTTATGGTCCCAAAACACGGATGCCATGATTTTTTTGGCTGAAATTGTGGTTTTGAATTTTTTGGCGAAGGGTGAAAAGGTGTGATGCCATTGTTGAGACTGCCTCTTAGTTTCAGGCGTGTAGTGGGCAACCCAAGTTTCGTCTCCAGTAACAATAGAGTAGAGAAAATCATCGCCTTCTAGTTCGTAGCGTTCCAAAAACTCTTCGGAGCTCTGCACTCGATTCAACTTGTGCTGTTCTGTCAGCTGTTTTGGGACCCACCTCGCAGACAATTTCCGATATCCGAGAGTTTCTGTGATTGTTTCGTGTATAGGGATCTGAAAATTTGCGGAAACATCGCAGAAAGTTCATCTAACGTCAATCTGCGATCGTCACGGACTGCAGTCTCCATTTTTTCCAAAAGTTCGTCAGTCATAATTGAAGGTCTTCCGCTCCTCTGATCGTCATGCACGGAAGTACGGCCATATTTAAACTCGCAACACCACTTGTACACACTCGTACGATTCATAGCTTTATTACCGTAAACAGTTTTCACCTCATTATAAATTTCAACCGGAGCTTTTCCCTTCGCAATGAGGTAGCGAATGACGGCGCGAATTTTGCACTTGGCAAGAGATATGATCGACATTTTTCGCGAGAGATGCTACTGCGTCAAGAGTTTTCAACACACTAACCTCGGATTGGTCTCGTTTTGAAGGGGAGGGGTCAGGCTACGCGGCAGTGTTGCCAACATGTCGAAAAAGTATTCCCTACAACTGTGAGTGTACCAGTACACTTACTTTCTGGACGTGCCTCGTACCAAAAATATTGCAGGAGAACATTCAAGATTTTTGACGAGAGTCCACCAACTACAGTGAAAATATTGTCCAAGCTGAGATAATTGTGCTTCCTTACTGGTAGTCTTGTAGGTTTTTTGTCGTTTTTTCGGTTTCGGTTACATCCCAACAGTATGTGATTGTTTCTGGCGGGGTACAACGACTTTCTATCGAAAAGGAAAATTTAAATTTATCCAGTTAATTGTTCTTATACGTTCACGTTCAATAGTGTGGATGTCCTTTGTTTTCTTGGAGAGGGATATAAAGGTTATTTACGCACGCCACTGGACTTTCGACTAAAAATCTGCCCTGTCAACTGGGATCAAATGCCCAAGAACTGTTTGACATATTTCTCTCCTTCGATTTGGCTGTCCGAACTTAGCTCTCCTACTTTTTCGGTAAGATCACCGTGCAACCTGTCAATGAAATAAGGTTTAGATTTCAATTTTAAGTATAGGTATATGGTATTATATCAGGCTTTAGAAATGATGTTTAACATTTAGCCTAGCAATATTGATAGCATTACAATAGTATTTTTTTTGGGTAGCGGGGCGAAGGCTATTTACGCCCTGAGTGTCGGACTCCCAGTGGACCTACTGGACTACCGACTAAACACCTCCTCTGTCAACCGGAGAACCTAGCCTGGAACCACTTGATACATTATTTCGGGCTAGGCCCCCAATTTTACGCCTTTTGGCGCCCTCAATTTACAGGGATTCCTTCTCCAGTTGGATGGAAAAGAGGAGGAGGATCGCTAGAGGAGGAAACCCTCCACCGTCGGCGCCTCCAGTGGATCAAGTATGCCTTTTTTCGTGACAAGAATTGCTCGAACGCAATGTGCCACTTCAGTCCATTTGTCAAATGATTTCAGCATCTCTTCGATTAGGCTATCTGGAGGGGGGGCTCTTCCACTTTTTCGGCAAGATCACCGCGCTGTTTGTCCCATCTTCTGCATGAAAAGAAAGTATGACAGGCGTCATTCTTCACACTAATGCAGAATATGCAATCTGGAGACCGTGACTTACCTATCTTGTGCAGGTAAGACTAAAAACAACCGTGTCCACTTAGTAGCTGGGTCAGGTAGAAGTCAGTCTCACCATGCATTGGACTGAGCCACGATCTCAAGTCGTTGATGAGCCGCGCGGTCCATCTTCCTTTTCGCGATCAGTCGCGACTTTTCCAGCTGTTCAAGTCTGAGCTGTCCGTCGTAGGAGACGTTCCACAAGTATGGACCGAGGATGGAACCTTGAACCACACTTGATGTGACTAGCATTCTTCGTCGACTTTGCACCGTGTCGTAGATCAGCCTGCGATCCTAGTTAAGTTCGAACTATCCGCATAAGATATTCTGGTACTCCTTCCATCTAGCGGAGTTGAAAGCATTCCTTATGTCCAGCGCCAATAGAAGTGCCACCCGACGGTTGGATTGACTGCGTGCCTCCACCTGTTGGACTGCTCTCACCACTTCCACGACTGCATCTATAGTGGAACGTCCCGTTCTGAAACCATACTGCTTTGGAGAAAGATCCCCAGTGGCATGGATAACGTCAGCGAGTCTTCTCTTTATCAGTTTCTCGAGCACTTTCCCGACCGTGTCTAGCATGCATAACGGTCGATATGCTGACGGCCACTCGGGATTTCCCTTCCTCTTGCTGATCAGCATGAGTCTTGCCGTCTTTCAATGCTAAGGGAAAACGCCTTCCCGCAAGCAGGCATTGAAAGCACTGAGCAGCAAGTCAGAGCAAGAGTGATATACCAGTGGCAGTACCTCGGCTGGAATACAGTCTGGGCACGGAGCCTTCTTCGCCTTCCTGGGGAGAACTGCTAGCTCCAGCTCGTTTCTCGTGAAGAGTGAACAGTCTAATGTTGTTTCCCTGTGTGTGGCATCAACGCGGACAGGACGTTGGGGAAAAAGTGACCGTAATATCTCGTCCATCATGTCCGCTTCAAGTACGCAGGGGGCCCATAGAGCACCGAGCTTCCGCATAAATAGTTTAAAGCCCAGGCCCCGCGGGTCCCTGTTCACGTCTTCGACGAGGTTCTGCAAGCAACGGGCTTTAATCCTGTTAATCAGTTTGCGAAGGCATTTTCTGGTCGACCGATATACTGCCATTCTGGTGCATTCTTCGTCCTGGCTTCACGCTCGTTGAGCTTCTCGCTGGAGTTTGTGACACTCCCTTCGTTGTTCAGCTTTTTTAGTGGACCACCAATACACCGGAGGCTTTAGTCGTGTCTAGATCTCCGGCGCGGCATAGATGGCTTACAGGCAAATTTGATGGTACTCATTGTGGAGTTCACCATATCTTCAGCAGTCAGTCCTCTGGTCCCCGGCGTTGAGCCAAACGGTGGTGAGCATCTCATGAGCGTGTCAACAAACTTCCCCACGTCCATCCTCTCAGTATTCCACACGAAGGCGGAGCCCTGAGTGTCTGGAAGATTAGGAATGTTGTCGCGGATCTCGAATGCTATGTACTGATGATCACTGGCCGAGTAGTCCTCTAGAGCTCTCCAATTGTTTTTCACAGAGGAGAGGGACTCCGAGGCGAATGTCACGTCCGAAATGGTACCCACGCAGCCCATGCGGCGGAAAGTGGGATTGTTACCATTGTTGAACACGGCTAGCTATACTGTGGCTGCCATCTCCAGGATTCGATTTCCCCTGGGATCTGATTTAGGAATGACCCATTCAATAGCCTTGGCGTTAAAGTCTTCCCCGATAAGAACATGACCCTCTGTGCTCAATACGGTGTCCTCCGAAGAGTTGATCTTCGCCTGTAAGATGTTATTGACTCGTTCAGTGTCAAGTACACACTAAAGAATGTTATTCCTGGGCGACGGACCCACACCATCTTTTCGCCCATGACATGACACACCATGACACCATATTTTCGCCCATGGCCCTGAACTCTCTGTTGGCTGCTGTTTCGAACGCATATGGCCAGATTCATCAGGGTACCATGCTGATGAATTTTTATCTCTGTGCTGTTCGCTAAGCAGCAATAGATCGGCTTTCATATCCCTCGCGCACTGGTCAAGCAGGTCTTGGGCATTTTAGCTCTGATGTAAGTTTATCTGCAGGACACGGGTTTGCAGAGCTGCTTTGGCTTTGGTTAGGGTTTCTTTGAATACCCGGTACTTCCCTGACCCTGGAATATGTCTCAGGTCATCAAGCCTGGAATCAGCGTTCTCGCAGAGGATACAGTGGGCCTCTCCCGTGAATTCTGTAATTTTATGTCCTGCGTTGCCACACTTATAGCACAAGGAGCTCCTATCAGACCCTTTGCAGCCTTGTACTGTATGTTCGTAGCTTAGGCTTTTGAAACAGCGGAGAGGAACTGCTCTTGATTTCCCGCAAAATGTCTGCGTAAGTTCTCCCATCTGTCGGTTGGTTCTATAACAAAAATTATAATAGTTTAAAATAAATTATTTGGATTAGAATCAGGTTATAATATATTAGTCGTAGGATAAAAGTTCACTGTTGTGTAAGCATTACAATTGATTTTAGAATAGTATTGGTTGGTTTTTCCTCCTTTTTCCAATTGAATCTTAAAATAAGTAATAATTTTAATTAATTTACATTTGATATTGCTATTTTTTTCGTTTCATTAGTAAATGATAATGATTAAATTTAGAGTGTCAGTTGGGCCATTAAGTTTTTTCGTTTTTTTATTGTTTAGAATCAGCTTAATGTTCTTGAAAAATTTATAACGATGAGTATTAAATAAAGCGCGTGTGACTTTGATTTTGACGAGTAATATATTAATAAAATGCCTTTATTTTTTCAAAAGCACATAATAAAAGCTTTATTGGTATTATATTTTTTGTACAGTTTTTTCAATAGTAAGACTTCGTCAACATGCGATTATAAGAGTTTTCAATTGAAATTCCAAAAAAGTAAGTCTGGAACTCTGGAGGTTAGACTTACAGGTTTCCTTTTCTTTAACTTCATTTAACATCGCTTTGCGCCCTACGTTGCAATCTCAAAGTACGCACTGAGGACATACATGTTTATAAAGGGTATACTATATAGTAACTTAGCTTAGCGTTTCGTGTTCTCGAAATTCGTGGAAATAGTGATGCTCTCAAAGCATTTCAAGAAGAAAAGTCTAAAATGACTTGTTTTTTAAGGAAACCAAGTTTGGCATTTACCAATTTAAAAACGTGCAAACTATTAAATGAACTCGCCGAAACCATAAAAAATACTGAAAACACTTTCTATATGCAATTTTCTTTGGCAATAGAAGTCATTGTCAATCTTCTTCGTTCCTAAATTGGGTAGCATTGACATCAGAGATATGTGTGAGTCCAAAAAAATGGGCAACTTACCATAAAGCGAACGATATGAGTAATTTATCGAAGAAACCTTCAGATTACGTCATGTGTGCACTAACCACGCCGGGTACATTGCCCAAACCAAATCAAAACAATTACATCGTAAAATTACCTGATGTAAAATCGTATTGACGCCTATTAATATTAAGTTCCTAAATTTAACTTGAATTCAAAGTTCTTTTTCTCGCATATAAACGCCCTTTATTTGAGAAAGTAACGAGACTCAAACTTCCTAGTCGAAAAACTAAATCCCTTTCAAAACACATTTCAGTTTCTGCGGAAATGCAATTTATAAGGATTCCGAGGTAATGTGCGCAATTAATTAATTATCCACTGGACATGACAGTAAAATTAAATATCTAATTATAATAAATCAGCCCCTATGAATAGTACATTCATATGCATTTTCTTTTTCTTTTATTTTATTTTTATTTTTGTTTTACCTCAAACTACGTTCGGCATTGAACGTAACTTATCACCGATTTATGTGTACACGATAAATTATATTCTGCCAAAGTCAATTTAAATAGGGTTATAATAATCTACGAATAACATTTGATATGTTGACCATCATTATGTAAATAAAATGTGGATGTCAATGGAATAATTGATGACATTATGCACGAATAAAAATCACGTACGAGTCCACTTTGAATTATTCAAATTAAGAAGAAAAGTTTCCATTTGAATGACGATGCCATTGTACATGAACTTGTTAAATATTTTTGTGAATTATCAAGTAATGAATCGATGCTAATCTTTTTTGACAAATAATTGAATTTTCAAGTATTTTCGTCAAGTAATACAGACATTTTCACAAATAAAATATATTTGTTATGTTCATTATATCGTATGACTTTGTTTCATTTTTAAATTTAAGCTGTTTTTTATATCAGCAGAGCGAATATGATATTGAAACCAAAATCAGTTCAAATTAATATCATGAGCTATTTTCAAATGAATTTTATAGAATTCTTGGTCATGAATGACCAATCAGCATACAAACCACTTTGAAATTTCCATCCCTTGTGATATTCCAGATCACGAACCAGCGGTTTCGCCCTACACTTCAACGTTTCCAGCCTTTACTTCTGTAACCTTCCTTTATTTTAGGGTGCCTTTTTATTATTATTATTATTTATACTGGGGTCCACTTGCTGGGAAAAAACATAGAACAGAATCGGCCCTTAGCTCCCCATGTGTAGTACTATTGTATACAGATGGTCCATTCTGTCGTCCTACAGAAGCCAAGAAGTTCCCCCAGTGGTCGCCAAGTGTTCCAATTCTGTTACGCCAGTACACTTCAGCCAATTAAGGCGTTTCTTGGCCAGACTCGGGCAATCTAGGAGGAAGTGTTCTCTACTTTCTTCCTCCTCGCCGCAAGCTCGGCAGGTGTCATCCGATTGGGTTCCTATTCGTTGGGCGTGTTGACCAAGAAGATTATGGCCCGTTAATACAGCCACCAATGTTCTAACGCCATTTCTGTTGTTTCCTAGGAGTTGTTTTGTTCTCATTTAATTAGGGTGAGGTCAAAGAGCTCGGCTTATCGTGCAGTCGTCCCTGTCATTCCAAGCCGAATCTGTCTCTTTCCAGAGGATTTCATCTAGTTCTCTTTTTATCGTTGCTAGTGGCACTTTAATTGTTTCTATTCAAGTGGCATTTTGGTCGGCTGATCCAGCTCTCGCTAGCTCATCCGTTCTTTCGTTTCCCTCTACACCGCTGTGACCAGGGACCCATGCCAGTTTTACATTTACTTGGATTGTTGCGGTTTTGAGAGCCTGCCTACAATCCTACACCAGTTGTGAAACTACGCGGTTAGAGGCAAGCGCCTGCAGTGCCGACTTACTGTCCGAGAGTATTGATGTGTATATACTTCCATTAAGGTTGTTTGTTGCCGCTTCTATAGCCGCTTTTATTGCAAACACTTCTGACTGGAAAACTGTGGTATGGCTCTCCAGTTTATAACTTCGGTTGAGTTGCGGGTGATCTGGGAAAAAGATTCCAGCGCCGCTTCCCTCGTCCGTTTTGGAACCATCGGTGTAGATCATGATCTCACTTCAAGATGTGAAATCCACCGTTTTCCACGCTTCTCTGGTCGGAATGTTGATTTTATATGGAATTGTTGTGTCCAATATTGGTTGAATTCTATCCAGCTCCCTTTTACTTGACGGGACCATTCTCTCCATTTTTTCCAAAATGCATACGTGCCCCATCTGAGAGTGGTTAGGTAACCCATATGTGGATTTTAATCTAATGCTCGCAAGTGATGCCTCTCTGAAGATGAATTTGTCGAGTGGCATGAGATTAAGCATTATCTCCATTGCAGCAGTTGGCGCAGTCCTAATGGCACCTGTGATGCCAAGGCAGGCCATTCACTGGATCTTCTCTAGCTCTTTTGCAATGGTTTTCTTTTGTAGTGCGTGCCACCAAACCAGTGCCCCGTAGGTGGTTATAGGCCTTACTACTGTTGTGTAGATCCAGTGGGCAATTTTGAGTTTTATTTCCCAGGTTTTCCCCACTAGTCTTTTCATTGTGAAGAGCGCCGCTGTAGCTCTCCGTCTGACTGCTCCTATGTGTGGAGTCCAAGTTAGTTTACTGTCCAAGGTTACTCCTAAGTATTTCACCTTGTTTACTAAACTGATATGTTTTCCGTCAATGGTCGGGGGTGTAAATTTTGTCGGGATTGATACGCAGTCCGTTTAGTTTCGCGCACTCAAAAAGATGTGAGAGTGCGGTCTGCATCAATTCCGACATGGTTTCCGGGAACATTCCACTTCAGTATAACGATATCGTCAGCGTACGCTATCGTTTTGAAACCCTTCCCGTTGAGGTCTTCCACTATTTGGTTAACTGTGAGTACCCAGGCAAGTGGTGATCCTATGTCGCCTTGTGGTGTACCCCTGTTAGTCCATTTATTCAAGGTTACGCTGTTTTCCTCGACTTTAATCTTCCTTTTAGCTAGTAGTTCCGTCATCCATTTAGTAAGATATGGGTCTATTGCAGATCTTTCCCCCAAGTCCGAAAACAAAAAAAACAAAAAAAAAAATAAAAAAAATTGCAGATCTTTGGATGGCTGCTACTATGCTCTCAGTTTTTACATTGTTGAAGGCTCCGTCGATATCAATGAAGGCCGCCAAGGTGTAATCTGTTATTATAGTAACTAATCGCAATTCCTTCCTATCCACCCGTGGAGAAAGAGAGATTTCCCTTAGCCTGAAGACACGGCTAAACGATGATTAATGAGGCCTAGTCCGAAGTAATGTGACAAACAGTTCCATTATCATGAAAAGATGATCGTCATCTTTTCCTGGGAGGTAGGCGCCCTGGGAGGTAGGCGTGTTGGTTGGAGCAAAGATCCATTATGTTCACGTTGCTTTTTATGTACCCATCCATCAGGCGTTCCAGGGTTTTTAACATGAAAGTCGTTAAGCTGATAGGTCGGTAATCCTTTGCTTTGTAGTGGCTAGCTTTTGCCGGTTTGGGTATGAAAACTACTTTTGCTTCTCTCCAGTCCGGAGGAATATAGCCTTTGGATATGGAGGCTCTATATATTTTCACCAAAATCCTTATTATTGTGATATCCACTTTTATAAGCATGATCGGATGCACTTTGTCAGTTCCTGGTTATTTGTGAGGTTCGAAGGTATTTATGGCCCAAAGAACCTTTTCTTCGCTTATTTCTTTTAGGGGGGCCATGGTAAGGAGTCACATTGTTTATTTGTTCTGACTCCTCATCCGTTAAGCCCGGAAAATGTTGGTTTAGTAGGAGCTTGAGACGTTCTATGCTATTTGTTGTCAACGATCCGTCCTCCTTTTGAAGCATCGTGTCCACATTTGGTTCTCTTTTCAGAGCCCTGCTTAGCCTAGATGTCTCGTTTCCTTCCTCAATATTGCTGCAAAAAAGAAATTCAAGGATTTCCTTTCCTCCCTACTTGCAGCTGTTTTAAATATTTTCACATTTCGCTTATAGTCCTCCCAATCCGTATCTTGGTTTGTGAGGCGAGCTATTCTGAATAGTCTTTGAGTATTTTTCCTGATCTCTTCCAGTTCTTTGTTCCGCCAGCTTACCTTCTTTTGTTTGATGGTAGTGGTAGCACACATTTCACTGAAACTATCGACCAGTATACTTGTGATTTATCTCACTTCATTGTCGATGTCCTTTCGGCATCTCAATGGATTCGCTTGGTGTGAACCTATATATCTTTTAGAAGCGTTTGTGTAGCCGTCCCAATCCGCTTTTCTAAGATTGCAGTAGACCAATGGGGTCCTCTCGCCTCTTCTCACTTCAAAGGTGCTCCATTGGTTGTCCGACAGGCTAGGTGAGTCACATACTCTCCAGCCGTGCAGGTCCTCCAATGCCTCTGTTGTGATTAGAGTGACGTCAATCACTTCCGCTCTATTTTTCGTTATAAAAGTCGGTGTTTTGCTAAGTCGAGGTTAGTAATTATTAAGTAATTGACTAACTGCTCACCTCTTTCGTTACACTTGGTGCTTCCCCAGAGTTCGTGTTGCGCGTTCGCATCGCATCCGATGATGGCCCGCTTCCCCCGTATATGCTCCGATAGGGCGCGGAATTCGTTGGTGGGCATCTGAGCGTCAAACGGCAGGTGTGCTGAGGCCAGTGTTACCTGCCCGTCCCTTCCGTCGAACACCTCTGATGTCAGGTCCATGTTGCTGAACTGGGGTAGAATAATTAAATTAACTTCCTTCCGACATATAATGTAGCTACGGATTTTATTTACCCCGCTTGTGGCGAAGATTTTAAATTGTTTTGCACTGATTCCAAGTATCTTTCCATTAAGTTGGTATGGCTCTTGTTTCAGGGCTATGTCGATGTTCCCATCTGCTAGATGCTTAAGCACGTTGGCTGTTGCCGCCCTGCTGTGGTGAAGATTTGCTTGGTCACCCGCATCAGTTTTTCACTTTTGCTACAAAGGTTCTTTCGCCTTAGCTCTGGCAGTCCCCTGGGTGAAGCCAAAACTCAGTCGTCCGTTTTTGTCCCTCAGAGTGCTGACGTCTTCCTTTCGCATGCCTAGTACCAGGACTATGCCTATGTTGGCGACTTCTTTCTCCGCGAAGAGATGCCACTTTTCCGTTTCATACCCCGTGTTTTGTAGTTTAAGCGTCTCGAAGGCTTCCTGCGGTGTCTGCTCCGTTTCGGGTAAAAATACTTTGACGGTGCATAACCGCGGTACCTCCTTTATGGGGACCACTCTGAACTCCTCCTTCAGGGTGGTGTTTATCTTGGCAACTGCAGTCTTTGGATATTCTAAAGACTGCCCGTCGTTACAGGTCACAACCAGATGGCCTGCTGTTGGTTTCATTCCTCTGAATATTGGAATTTTGTCTGGTTCACTGCGTAAGTGCTCGAAGAGGTCCTTCTTCAGGGTGGTTTGCAGCTTCACAAATTGATCCTCCTGGATCTTACCTGTCTCATTGAGGTAGTCTATCACTGCTACCGTTAGTGCATTAGTTGCGGCGTCCCAATAGGGCTTCCTCGCCAGAGTTTGGGGTTCGGGGCTTATCCTCCGTTCTTTTTTACCAGTGCTTACGGTCTGATCTCATCCACTAAGGTACGGTTTTACCCTTTTCCTTTGCGGTTGGTGGTACAGCTTCCTTGGCAGCAGCAGCCAATTTCCTAGGTTTCCTTTGGTTGGTTGCCGCTTTTTCTCTAGTGCCAGGGTTCGTTGGGAAGCTTTCTTTCCCGATTTTGTTTTGATGCTTCAGTTTCCTTTGCGCCTTTCTTCTTAGCGTTCTGACTGATGCTCCCGTCTTCCCGGTGGGTGCGGTAGCTGCCATCGTGCGTCTTTTGTAGCAGTCAGTCGTCAAATGCACGTCCTGCTACCCTCAGCGTACATTTCTGGCCCAATAGCTCTGGACAACTGGTGCTTAGTGCCGTCAGGCCAGTTGTTCGGTCCCCAGAGATTTCTCCCCCTCGTATGCCGGGAACTGAGGGTGCTTCTTGTTGTACTTCCATGTTTATAATTTGGTTACCTCTTCGCTTCACTTCTCGCCTTTGCCTACCTGCTGGGTGGGATCCGAAGATCTCCTGCAGTGAAGTCGCTGGGTTCATTCAAAATAGGTTCTGACATCCATTCAAAACATATTCAAACCAAAGTTCACGTGCTATAATTTGCCAAAGAATGGGTGTGTTATCAAAGTACGTAAGCCGCAATGAATTTTCCCAAAATTATGAAATGTTGACCCAGGCATTAAGACCGCTCCGAGCTGGAGTTCTCGGATTTTTTCTTCCTCCCAGGAAGTTCTTTTTTCAAGCTGTAGGAGCAGATTATAATAACTGGAAAACAGTGCAGGAAGCCAATGCAACAAGGTACTGGTTAACATATGTGTGGTCGTATAGAGGAAGGTCTGTTTTTTCCGTCTTTTTTCAACCACTCTTTCAAACTCTATTTAATTGGAGCGTAGCGCTTTACGGTTGCTGAGACACATTTATCTTTGTCATCTGTCAACAGGATCCCTTCTGAATCCCAAGAGATTGTCGCAATGAATTTTCCAGCCGACTTCAACTCCTCAAACTTCTTGGGTGATCATGTGCCCTTTGGGGCTCACTGCATAGAGTTCTGTTTAGACTTAGGTTCATATTAATAAATCCAAGTTTCATCTCCAGTATCGATTCAATTCTCCGTCCATGTGTTCACTGCAGAGGTTAAGGCCTGCGGGAACACTCTACGCAGAATTATTTCTGAGCCGGCAACCTCTAGGGCCCCCTTGGCATTGACCATTATCATGAAAAGATGATCGTCAAGAATTTTAATAATAGTCATATCTGCTACTTCTACGGTTTTTTTTTCAACGAAACAAACCCGTCTGCTTCGCTTCCTGATTGCTACACAAAGTAGTTAATCCCAGCCATATCAACAGGATTGCAGATTCTCACAGAGCTAGTTACCACTGTTTTTGCCAATGCTTATGGTAGCAAATCCATGTGCTGTACGACTTTCACTTACGATGGGCTTGGTCTTGAGACAGGGATAGAAATCACATAAGTAGGTTCATATTTGCATTGCGTGTTAACTAAAAAGCTTTGAGCTTCAAGTTTTTAAACGAAATTATCAGAAAAAATTTACTTATATATAAAAATCGTTATATTTTGGTTGAATTCCGTTGGACAGTGAGTTTGTTTCGAGTGTTCTTACTGTTTTGTACTCACTCTTTGCCTTGAACACAAACGTTCTTAGCTGAGAACTGCTTTGTATGGGTCGGGAGTTCTCATTCTTCGACCATAGAGGTATAACATACACAGAGAGACCCTAAGTCAAAATTTCTGCCACATTTCCCTTAAATTCACTTATTTTAACACAAATTCACCCATAAGTTGTATAAATAAATAAAAATCAATTTCGCAATCTGAAGCATTGCAATATTTGGTGGCTGTAATTTAAGCACATGTTTTGTTTTGATTGAGCATAGAAAATTCAAAAACTCGAACAATTATTTTATTATAAAATTAATGTAATCACAAAAAAAATGCAAAAGTCAAATGGTCCCTTCGTCGGCAAATTTGCACTGCTCAATATACAGGAGATTGGCTTAAGGATTTATACATAATATAATTATAAATACTTCACCAGATGACGCCAGCGAAAAGTACGCAGCGTATAAGTTTGACACATTCGCCATTTCGATCGTCTGACATTAAGCTAAAAACACTCACAAGTTGCAAAGCGTGATTTTTTTATCGTGTTAACCAATCATGCTGAATGTTGTGCCTGAGAAGAGTATTTGCGCACCCATTGCTTTTCTTCTTTAATAAAAGGAAAAAGGCTCTCGAAAGTAATCGATTTATGGACAAGGCAGAGATTGCAAACTGACTTTGTTACACGACAACGCACTGGCGCAAATTGCGAAACCAGTGAGAGACGCGGCGAAATCGCTTGGATGGGGCATCCTTCTGCAGCCGCCCTACTCCTCAGATTTGGTGCCATCTGACTCTATGCTCCTCGCATCAATGCGGCAAGCGCTCTCTGAGCAGCACTTGAACAATTTCGAGGAAGTTAAAATGTGGCTTGATGAATTGTTTGCCGTAGAAGACAAGTTTTTCTGCTTTCACGAATTATTTTACCAAAAAACTTGTATGTTAATACATATGTATATATTGTTGCACCCCCATGTTATAGGTCTTCATTGGCCCTCTCGTTCTTCGATTTGGGCCTTTAAATAAAGCATGTATTGTGCATTTACGACACCAGTCAAGAACGTCGTCTGGAGCGTGGGGCCAGTAGAATCTTTCTCCTGCATCTCCGTTAGTACTCCTTTGACTCGACTCTTCGGAAGAACAATTTGCATCCTCTATGAAGTGCCGTATGCCGTTTCCCACTTCCGTTTCAGAAATCCATCGTCAACCTCAAGGGAGTTTCAATGAGCCCAATAGCTTTTTAACACTGTTCCGAGTGCTGATAAGTCCTTCCACTCGGGATTCCTGTTGTCTCTTGGCTGGTATAATGGTCCAATATCATCGTCAGCTAGCTGAGCGTCCCGGAGTTCTGTTGACTTCTGTTGCTATTACACACATATCCACACCTTGTTCTTTTTCCTCAGATCGTTGACAGTGTTTACAAGCCGCTGGACATGGGCGACGAGATATAATGTTGGCATTGCCTTGTGCTTCTCCTTTCCGATGGACGAGTCTGTGGTTATAGTTCGGTTTTCTTTCCATCGTTGTAGCCATCTTTGTCCCACGAAGTTGACTTTAGCTCGTTTCCCAGACCCATCAGTTAGAGAGGCCTTATTTTTCCTCCTCCTCGCCACCAGTGCAACTTTGAGCATCGGGAAACTCAAACGACTCTGGATGCATGCCTTCCGCTGCCAGCGCTTCGTTTAACCAGCCTCGCTTCCTTCGGTGGAAATGTTCCGCTTTTCCAATTCCTACTTTAAATCCGGCAAAGTAAGTGGGTTGATTTTACGCGGCATTTTTCTGACGTGTTGTCTTTAATGCAAAAGTTTACAAAAGTGTTCACAATAGTTCGCGTTCACTTCACTATAACAAGCATAATCCCACTTTCCGACACCATTGTTGCGCGTTCTCAGGTACGCGACCTGTTTGTGACGCAAATGTTCACAAAAGTGAATTAAACACACCCGACTAATCTGAAATTAGTTCTTTGAGAATTTGTTATCTTATTATATTTCACTAACACTTTACAATTATTTTCACTTATTCACTTTTATTTTAACTACTTGATTAATTGTAACAATTACTTTCACTCGCTTTTTAATCCACGTACGATTTTATTTTACTCCCTACTTTTAAGGAGCACTGTCGCTGTTCACTTATGCAACACACTTCTTCGCTTAATCCACGACTTCTCTTCGCCGCTCGCTGTTGTCGCTTTTATACATATACCATCCGATCCTGAATCTTCCACGTGGATCATTCTCGAGTTTATGCGCTGAGTCATTTGCACAAGCATTGTCGTACTCAATGCACGCAATGTGTTTACTTTATGCCTATTCCCCCTTCGAGAATGATCGGTGTGTTGGTAATTGATACTTGTTTATGAATTTCGCTCTGAAGATGACTACAGTGGCGCGTGACAATATTCGAACATGTCACAATATATATATATATATATATATATATATATATATATATATATATATATATATATATATATTTATATATATATATATTTATATATACATATATAATATATATTTATATATATTTACAAACAAGTTGCATTTTCATATATATCTTTTTTATTACTCAAAAAATTAGTTAGCATACAATACAAGCATAGTTCATCGTCGTAATAAAGAATAAAAAATAAATCACAAACCAAAAAAAAACTTAATATTTCGTTAATTCATGGAATACACCAATTTTTGAATGGTCAGAATAATAGGTGTGCCCAATAAAGTTATTAATTAACATTAAAATTTCGTTAGTTGCCGTTCCATTAAATGCTGAATTACTTAGAATTCATTTAATACCCTGAATATCCGCCATTATTCTTGATGACTTTTCCGATTCATTTGGGCATAGACGATATGAGTTTCTGACATGTTTCTACGGGAATACTATACCAAACTCGTTGAATATTTTCCCATAACTGGTTTTTGTTCTCGCAAACCGTTTTTGAAACATCTCTTTCAAGTTGACCCCAGAGGTTCTCAATGGGATTGAGGTCTGGGGATTGACTTGATCACTTAAAGACGTCTACGTTATGCTCTTACAACCATGTTTTCACCAATCGCGATGAATGTTTAGGATCATTATCCTGTTGGAATGTCCATAAAAGCGCCATTTTTTCTTCGGCGTATGGTAGCATTATAGTCTGCATCAAATCCTTGTACACGAATCTATCCATTGTTCCATCGATTCGATGTTTGGGACCTACTCCTTGCCAAGGAAAGCAGCCCCATACCATCAAGCTGCCACTTCCGTGTTTTATTGTTTTTTTTTTGGAAACCTGCCATGAAATTCCTTGTCTTTTGCTCGGCGAACATTCCTTTCCGCATCGTTATCAAACAAATTTAGCTTTGTTTCATCACTCCAGAGGATATTACGCCACTTTTGTTCACCCTGTTGTCCACACCAGGTCTTATGAACCAGTGCGAATTTTTTCCTCTTCTTCAAACTTGTAGTTCTAAGCAGAGGAATTTTTCGGGCAATCCTTCCTGATAGTTTTGCAATTACTAACCGTCGCCGAACGGTTCGTGATGATACAACATTCCCAATTTCGCTTGCTATTGTCCTGGATGATGTGAATGGGTCACGTTTAGTTAGTGTAATGACATGATTGTCGGTCACTGGTGAGGTTTTTTTAGGAGCCCCACGCGTTTCAATGGACTTTAACGGTTTAAGAGCATTTTTTACGAAATTTTCGGACCATCCCATTAATGTGGCAATGAATTTGTAGGTCCTTCCTTCATTTCAGAGCTGACGAACAAGTCTTTTCTCTTCTGCACACTTCTGCACTGCAATGACGTCCACGACCCATCTAATATCATTATAATAGTGTAAATAAACATCCATTTCGTTTAACTTTCTCAACATCTTACCTTTTGCAACTAAATAACACTTTAAATTTATTTATTTTAACTTTCTATCAATGCACACCTATTTTATTGTCCAACTCAATTTAAAGGGTGAACAAATTAATAAGCTGCAATATTTGACAGTTAGTAGTTTTATTGCGGGGATTACCCTATTACATAGCTTATCAGCGCTACCACATTTGTAAACTGATTCTTTGATCGTACAAAATGTTATACAATATATTTTCTACATTTTACAAATTTTGGCACTTACACCTATTATTTTGTCCAGCTGTGTATATGTTTATATATATATGCTGAAATAGTGGTATTATCTGCCAGTTGAGCAACAGTATTCCCCTTCTGGCTCCGTCCAACCTTGATTGCTTTGAAGACGCATTTCGAACCATCTCAAGCCCTTTTCTCGTGCATATGCATAAGAATTACAAATAGCTCATATTTTATGCACATCTGGAACAATGCCAAGAAGTACTCTTCTAATTATCGTATTTAATTTGGTTCGTAAAATTTACAGTAGAGTGCTTTGTATGGCGAAATGTATAGGGCAAGTCAATGCAACTGTGCATGATGATCTTCGTATTGATATGATTTCAAACACTTGTTTCTTATAAATGTGACAGAAATTCTTTGATACCATGCAAAACACATACTTTTTCGAATTTTAGAAGCTTTTGTCTAGTGTGAAAGATTTACATGGTGAAAGGTAGTCAATCCTGTTTTTTTTTTTTAAATAAAAATCATTGTAAATGTCATTTTAACCAAAGCTTTCTTTTTTAAATAATTTTGCTTTTAAAGGGACGAGACGTTAATAAAGTTTCCATTTCCATCGAGTGGAAGTTTCGAACTGCCTTATCAATCAATCGGATAGAAAGTCATAGTTTGCTTGGTCTGAAGCTTAACTAATCGCAGGCAACAGTGGATTTGCAAAAGATATTAAAACATTGTCACCTGACAGTGGTTTGAGTGGGCGCTAAGTGAACGTTAAGTCTCAAGTCTATTATAGTAACCGCGCAAACATTCCGTGGCCTTAATTCCATTGTGAAAAGTCCTTTTCATTTGAGTTGAAGGCAACTTGGGGCTAAAAGTTCCTTTGGCTCAACTTTTATAATAGAAATTTTATTTGCCACTCAAAGCCGTCTCAAAGACATTGGTTGGAGGCGTTGATATCGTAGCTTACTACTGAGATTGCTTTCCTGATCGAAGTATATCATATGTCTAAATTGGAATTCACAAATTTCCCAACTTTATGTTGTAATGACACTACTTTCATTGCGTATTAGTCAATAGTTCAAATTAAACTTGAAAGGACTTTTTCAAATTTACTGCTTATTTCCCTGGGGAAATGAAATTTCAAAATCAACAATGAAGATGACTTCAAGGAGAATAGTTGAACGTAAGGCATTGACTCATTTTGCGGGATAATTTTAGTTTACTTTACGGCATTCGTCATAGTGCTTAATATCTAAGCCTGCGCCTGTTTATTTTATGGAAGCATTTAAGGAAAGATATCGGTTCGCGAGCTTACAAAACCCAACTCATGCAGGAATAGAAGCTGAAAGACTATCGGGGTCGGCGTAGATTCCATTGTTGCAGATCCCGAATTTCGTAATTTAATTTTTAAAAAAGTAATTTTTTTTAAATATGGGGATCATTTCTGGTTAAATGGCTTCGTTAGTAAGCAAAACTGCCAGATTTGAAGTGATGAGCAACCACAGGCGGTTGTTTAAGGATCGTTACATCCGGAGAAAGTCACTGTTGTGCCTTATGGACCGTTTTTCCATATGTCTTCAAAAATACCGCTGGGGATAACAACGCAGATAACAATAGTGACTGCTATAGAGCCACGATCAATGACCTTTTCGTTCCGGACTTGACACGCCGTAATGCAGGGGACCTCTGGTTTCAACAGGATAGAGTGATATGCAATACAGCTCGTGCAATCATCGACTTATTGAAAGATGTATTTGATACACCCCCACTTATTGGTTAGAATAGTGGGAAATTCGACCTCTCTTTTGGACGTCCTCCATACCAACCATGGCGCTCACATAGCCGAAATTAAATATATATAATATATTAAATAAACGTACCCGAAATCGCTTCAATAAAAATGGCAGGGAGTTAAAATTCAAAAGTAATTAATAAAAACAGTAATAATAAAAACATCTTAGCTGTATTTTATATCGTTTCAAAGTTTCTTATCTCTACAAAACGCCCTTTATAACATAAATGTAGATGGGATGGAATGTTTTCTGAATTTAAGTTCGAGGTTTGGCGATGGAGATACTGTGTTGCAAGATATTTTGAAATCGATCGACCTAAGAGGCAGGTATTTATGTAAACCAACCTGCTTCAACATCTAGCTGAAGGGAACATCTTGAGGAGTACAAAGACCCTACCAACACAATAGAAAAGTAATTCAGACCAGTAGGTGACCACAAAGGTGAAAATTGGATGGAAAAAGACAAATCTTTATTTGTTTTGAATGTCGGAAGGAAGTTATTTGAAGATGCTTACCATATTTCAGCTCAAAGGGTTTAACCACCGCGATAATCCCAGATAGCAAGGAGCAAGGAACTAACAGCAGATATTGAGGATGATTCTACCCCCGATGTGCGATGCTTACCATCAGCATCTGGTCATCATCTGGTGCGTGGCAATAGCACTACACAATCTTTGGGGAAACAGCAATTACAACAAAAAATGACTAGCTACCCTTAATACGAGATTTCTCTGCGCGAGACGAAAGTCAAGCTTACCGAACCCAGCAAAAGGAGTCAACGCGTGGCCGCCGTTGACCTCACAGAGAGGGAAGCCGAACAGCTATTAAAGAAGGGCAAAATTAGAATAGGGTGGGTGATTTGTTGGATGCGACGTAGAGTGAGTGACTCCTCTCTAGTGTTTCTAGTGCCTTGGATACGGGCATACCACACAAGCAACAAACTGATAGAAGCTCCTGCTGCTACTGTTCCGACAAGAAAGGGCATAAAAAGAAGTAGGGCACAGAAAAGGCACACTGTGCTGTTTGCCAGGACTGTGACCCGAGACCAGATGATTTGAAACAAATCCCAGGTACAGGGAAGTGTCGAGGATATGGTTTCGATTTGGTTAGGGGTTCGGGAACTACACTCTGTAGAATACGTTTAACACCGAAAAAAATTTTGTCATCCTTTCAATTAAGGACATTTCAAGTACAGAGGACCATGTGCTTATCGGAGGTGGCTTCATAACTAGAGGAATCGAATGGAGCATGCCTCAATCAGATGCTCGAGGTAAACAGATCCTCGACATGGCAGAACTGGACTCGTCGTATTGAACACAGGCCACACCCTTTCTTTCCGTCGATGTGGCCGCATTGGAACCATACCTGATTTGAGTTTTGCTTCGAAGTGTCTAGAACAAAAGATTGAAAATCGAAGAGTGCTAGCGAAGTACTTGACCAGTACAAAGCGCTAGAGACCCATGATGGTTCTTTCCAAAGAACAGTTGGTCGGTTTTCTGCGCTTTGATGGAATACTGGGAAACCGGATTCAGAGAAGTTTGTTGAAGTGCGTATGGCACGATCACCACAGTTGAAAGCAACGCTGCAGAGTGGATGACCTGCGGCAAAAGATGTGGTGAACTCTAGTATGAGAATCATTACGTCCACCCACAGTTCTTCCATGTCCCTACAAAGACTCCGGGGCGCGGTAAGCCCTCAGTACTCACCTGAAATCGCCGAAAAGTGAAGGGAGTGCCACAAACGACGACAAAAGGCCCAGAAAGTACGAACCTGGGTAGAGGAATCTACTCATTCAACAGTAATTATCAATAGCGGCAAAGTCAGCTAATGGCAAAACCAGGTGGACGACATGAACCGGAGTGCATGAACCGGCCCGGGCTACAAAATAGTGATGCGAAAGCTCGGTGCCTCGGCGAAGTACCTCGAATGAGTAACTCAGTGCTCAACAGAGGCAGAAAAGGTGGACCGACTTATACACCTTTTTCCCTATTCACCCCACCATCGTTGAGCCCATTCACGATGAAATACCAATCGTAACTACGATTTTCACGAAGATGGAATTGAAGTAAGCGAGCTTGTCAATGAAGGCAAGAAAGTCTACAGGACCAGATTGGATTGCAGCGGAGGTGTTATAGATGAGCTTTCACTTTTGCCCTGACTTGCTCCTTAGCGTGTTCAACGCAACATGAAGGGGTTTGGAGGCGCACAGCATTTCCACAGGACGGGTTATTCTGTTGGTTACTCTGGATATTTGATATGCATTTAACTGTTCTAGATGGGTGGGCATTCTGGAAGCGCTTCAACACAGTTTTCAAGTACTAGTATATCTAATACAGATACTGTAGGTATCGCTCAGGGCTCCATCCTTTGCCGGACCTGTGGCACATCTCTTAAAACAGGCTGCTGCTGCTTGAACTGCCAGATGAGGCACATTTGATCGGCTATGGGGAAGATGTCATGGCGCTAGTCACTAGACACACTGTTGGCCATGCGCAACTGAGATAAATACGTTACTGCGGAGAGTAAGCGAATGGATTGCTCACGGTTCAGGCTGGTACTGGAAAGAACTGAAATGGCCATCCTTACAAAGAAGAGAATCCACAGAGCAAGCCCTTTCGTTGACGGGACGTACTGGTTGAATCGAAATTAGCAGTGAAATATTTGGACATCCAGAAAGACTTGAAGATTAGTTTTTCGCAACAAATCAGGGCAACAGCTGCCAAGGCTGCAGCGCGTGTAATGGCGGTCACTCAATTAATGGCCAGCAAAGGGGGGCTCACCACATCAAGAAGACGACTCGTAATGAGTCGTTCTACTCGACTCCTAATGAGAGTCCTACTCTATGAGTCAGAACTATGGGGCGACAGTATAAGCAAGGAGTTACAAGTTTGTGCAGAGGCAAAGAGCGCTGCGAATTGCATGTGCATATATAACAGTCTCCTTGCTGACAGTGCTGGTAATCAACTCCCTCCTTGTGAGAGACCGTAAAAATATTCCTGTGCAGAAGTGAATACAGCAGAGAAAAATTCACCAGGCAGGAGAGGCAACGCTTTCCAAGCGATTGATGACAGTGCTGGGAGCAAGACACAACCCCCGTGCCTCAATCGAGTGTATGGTGAGACAGATTTTTACTTCCCCCAGATCGCAAGCAGAGCATGAGTGTTTTCGGATTTACCTACAACACAAGTCACGGTCATCTTACTGCATGTTTTGTGCAGGAGAGGTGGATGACGCCTGTTACTCTCTCTCTCTCGCCTGTCTCTTGCAAAAGATGGAGTAAGCAGCACGGTGACCACTTCGGCGAAATTCGAAAACTATGGAAATGGAATCGCGTGGCATAATGTGCTCGGGCAGTACCGACACTTAAAAAAGCTATACTGGAGCGTTGGGAGGCGTCGGGCTGGAGATATCACTTTTCTAGCACTTCCTTCCTCTCCCTTTCTTCCCACTGAAGGAGGGGTTCCCGCAATCTATGGGGACCTGTGAACATAGGAAAATGAGGCCTAGCCCGAAGACATGTGTCAAACTGTTTCAGGACAGGTACTTAGAGAAGGTAAAGCAAAAATGATTTGAAAAATTAGTGGAAAGATTAAGAACGACGAATTTCAAGGTAAACATGTCGAATAGGCGTTCAAACAGCTGACAGGTGTCAAACTGACGACGAGGAAGAAGAAAGTACGAAACACTGCCTTCTAAATTATATCGATGTGGCCGAAAAATTCTCACTTGGCTGTGGCTTACAAGTATGAAAGCCTACCCCTTTTTTTGATATTTTATGGTTATTTGATGAGTTAGGGAGTTTATTACATGATACATCACAAGTTTTGTTCAGCATTGTTCCTTCAAATGATAAACAAACTTGTACTTTTTATAACCTATATTCTGTTTCATTCGCAATTCATCAGTTCTCATACTAACAACAATAAATTTATTATTTTACTATTTATATGCGTTTATGTATATAACTACATTTTCTCAAAATATCAACATTGACACAAAAATATTTATATAATCAATAATGTCTATAATACTATTACATTTTTATTTTGGCTGTTTTTTTTTGGTTTTGCTTTTATTTATTTTTGTTTTTTAATTAGTGAACGTTTCTTAGGTACGTCGGTAAGTGACATGAACAGCTTTATGTTGTAAACTCCACTAGAATATAATATACCATACATATATATTTGAGTAATTTTCTATGTTAAAATCAATTTTCTACTTTCAACATAAAATGAGCTTAATTTAAATCACATTATTACCAATACAATGAATAGGTTGGCATAATTACTTAATTGACTTAATTATTAAGACAACAAAATCACTTCTCTCAAGTCTGTATTTGTAAATAAACTTTGTTAACATTTTCAATTTGCTTTCTCTATGTTGATAAATTTATGCATTACATGTGTAACCGATTCGTATAATTTGATAATTCATCTAAACTGAAATCATGCTAAATAGATATTCGAAAACTCATTTATTCATTTTATGTATTTTTATATTTAGACTCTAAGCATAAGAACATCATGTTACGTTACTTTCCGTCAAGGAATTAAAATAGAATTTTTAAGGTAAGCTCTCTGGTCTATGGTTCATGTTGCAGGCAATTAAAACGATTGTTGCATCTACTACTATCTCAGTCAATTTCTTATAATTCTACCCTAGCCCTTCAAAAAGAATTTCTAATTTATTTTCTGGTAGGTTTCCGATTCGCGTTGATAATGAATGAGTAACATTTAAAACTAGGGTGGAGGCAGGTTAGTAAGTCCAGAACAAACATAAAATATTTCTCGGACAAACAATAACTATTTCCTAAATATCAAAAGATGCAATCTGAAAATTGTAACGACATCCAGTCACAGAGAAAATCCGTTTCATTTATATAAAAGAAAATCCTTGTGTTATCAAAGGAGCACATGCTCCTTTTATAAGCATTCCGAATAAAGGACGTTTCATATGCTTGCAGCCTGCTTGCAGTAAACTTAACGACGAAATCAATTTTAAAGCCCTGAGGAATTTGTATCCTTGTCATACGTTGCTGCACCTATTGTCCTTATTTTTCCTTTATTTCAGATGGATGGTTATATGGTCTTAATTTCTTCAACTTCGTCATGTAGTCTCAAGTGTTCATCGAGTGCGCCTTTTACTTCTACGCTTTGTATGATCATGAATGAGGATCACATATTTTTTTATCAAACAAAAAACTCTCCAACTTATCCTTGTACACTTGGATGCGAGAGGAAATGCACAAAATTATATATAAGAGAAAACCCCAGAGAAAATACCCAGCAATCTAGGTGTGAAATTGCGTGTTTGTGATACACTAGTAACTTTGAACAATGATGCGGATGAGATGAACTGGTTAAAATATCTTAAGCCTAACAACAAGATGCAAGATGCCTTCCCATCAAACTTGCACGCGCATTTGAATTGTTGAGGCGAAACAGTTCACTACAGATTTTCAACTATAAGGCGTGTTTTAGTAACTGCATTTCAACACCGAAGGTGTCAGACAAAGTGGTCTCATCAGAATCATGCTTGACAGTTATGATTCACCAAATGTACCTATCACAGCTGGTGGGTCGGACTAGAAACAGGTATTTAGATTTGTGTTTTTGTCAACTGTCAACAATTGAATCGAACAGACCTTCTGCTGTACCGAAGGCGAGTCCTTAACGATGGCCCTATCCCAAGGACCGATGGCTTACCGTCAGACGAAGTCCCCAATCAGTTTAATCGGATGCCTTATGTTCCTGATTATGGCAAGTTAGAGCATTTAAGGTAAGCATTATTTTAAGGTGGCGATGTACCAAAACTACCTGTTTACTGAGGCGAGGAGCTTTCCGGATTGCAGCTGCTTTGCAGATTGCACTGTCTCTGAACCAGCGTGCTGATTATCTCGATGGTGGTTCCTGTTATACTACTCGGAGAAGAACGAAAACGAGTGTACCTACGTAGGGGAGAGTCGGTGAGAGAATTCGTCAGCTGAGTGGAAGGGAGAAGGACTGTAACTTTGTGGCAGCAACCATGGGTAAGCGAAACGTCATCAGCGACTTGGGGCCGTAGTTCTGTAGAATGCATGGTGAGACTGATTATTATCTGACGCAACTGCTCAGTGGCCACGAATATTTTCAGTTTTCAGATGACAGATGATGCCTACCACACGTTCTTTACATACGGAAGGTGGACAAGACTCCGTTGGCATCTCTCGGAGAAAATAGGCTTGCTTTCTCCAAAAAACTTAACGGGGTAAATGATCGAGTCTAAAGACAATTGGAACTGCGTGTCACATTACGCACGAACGGTTCTTATTATGAAAAAGGCATCATGGACCGCTTGGCGGTGCAGACGTAAGGGGTATCTCTCTTATGGCAATCCTCTTCTTTCCCATCCATCCGTGCAGAAAGAGGGATTTCCCATAACCAGAAAGCGCCGCTAGGCGACGATTAATGAGCCCTAGTCCGAAGTAATGTGACAAACAGTTCCAGGCCAGGTTCTCGGTTTGCGGGGAAGTCTAATAATCTTCTTTCATTTGAAAAGAAATGGTGAAAAAACCACCAAAAAAAAATTCAAAGATACAGATTTGCAAGCATTATTGGATGAAGACAACACACAAACTGAAAAACAGTTGGCAGAATCGTTGGAAGTTACTCAGGCAGCCATTTCACAACGTTTAAAAGCCATGGGAAAGATCCAAAAAGCTGGAAAATGGGTGCCGTATCAATTGAAAGAAAGATACATCGAAAAGCGAAAAACCATTTGTGAAATTTTGCTTGCCAGACAGAAAAGAAAAGGTTTTTTTGCATCGGATTGTTACTGGCGATGAAAAATGGATTTATTTCGACAATCCCAAGATGCTGAAACCTGGCGAGACTATTACTGGCAAACGTTACCGGATACAACTGATCAAATTGAACCACGCACTTAAAGAAAAACGACCAGAATTTCACCAAAGACATGACAAAGTTATTTTTCAACATGACAATGCTCGGCCGCGTGTAGCAATACCTGTCCAGAACTACTTGGGAAACATTAATTGGGAAGTTCTGCCCTACCCGCCGTATTCACCAGACTTGGCTCCTTCTGACTACTACTTGTTTTGATCGATGCAGCACGGACTTTCAGAACAGCACTTCCATTTTCCATTTTTCCAAGCAGAAAAAATCCGCATTTCATATTTATACACCTATTAGTATTTTCATCCGAGCCTCGTACATTTATTAGTGGTGTGTGATCAAACCCAACCAAATCAACTTCAACTACCATAAGGTTCCTCAAGACATGAATTATAGTAAAAAGAGTGATTCCAGTTGGATTAGTTCAACATGCAGGAAAGCAAAACTTTCAAAATTGCACGGTAATAAAAGATGCCCATTATTCAACACTATGGGGTCCTTTGAACTTTGCACGGATCCAAAGTGTGAACAAAAACAAAACAAGCGACGATGGTTAACGTGGCGTGGCGCGTATAGCCCTTCTAGAACGGGAGCGTAGAAAAATCGATCTTTGGTGAGATTGACAACAGGGGAAGCCAATCGCACGCGAGGAGAGGCAACAAACTCTCGCGCTGCACCAGACCAGCTGGAAACATGAGACATAGGGTAGGTGGATGGCGCCAAACCATGGATCTCGGTCACTCAGTGGGAATCGGTTTTTCCAGTATTACCTACTTAAGATGGGAAGTTCGCAGTCCGCCGACATTCTTTTTCGATTGCAGACGATGGGTAGGCCAGCACTTTCTCCTTCACAAGTGAATTTGTGGATTTTCTCCAGAAAGTCTGGTGGTTGTTATGATGTCTTCAATCGACGAATGGAACTCTATGGCATGCTATACTCAGTCGGTTTTTCGAGAGAAGAAAGGCCTCTTGCTCGATTTATAAACGCAGAGAGCAGCGGCGAAGCTATTGCAGTAAAATCTACCCTTCAGCTGTCTTCGGCTGAAAAAGAGAATACTCTAAATGAAGGAACCAACCGACCAGGAAATACACCTCTACCCCGATCTAGTGGGACAAACAGCTCTAAGCTGGATTTCCGGGGTGGCAAAGCTTATATCTGAAGAATAGTCTATCAGCCTTCTGAGGCTGGGAGTCCTGATTTCTGATGTTTGAAATGGCATAGAATAAACTTAATCCTGAAGTAATGAACAAATTTGATTGCATTCAGTCCGACCACGTTGAAAAATGTTCCTTATACGGAAAGTTTTCCGTGAAAACCTCTAGGCTAATGCCAACCATTAGTCTTGTTTGAGAAAAATGTGGGAGAAAAGGGGAACATATCCATAACAATAATAAATAAGTGCATAGGAAACAAAAAGGCTACAATGTTGAAAAAAAGGGGTATCCCCGGTTTCCTACATGTACTTCAAATCAGAACCTTTAGAACATTAGAAGACTTTTTTGTTCATTCACGCAAAAACGTGGAGAATATCAGACATACTTTTGAATAAAGGCTTGAAGAAATTCTGGGATGCAAGCGAAATTGGGGAATGGGAGTATATTTTACAAGCATATGCATTTTGTGTCCGTAAAGGAAAATTTGTGACTTGCATTGCTTTTCTTCTTTAACCGAAAGAAAAAATGCTGTTGATAGTCATCCATTGCTGGTTCAAAACATATGGTGAACACGTTCCATCAATTAGGATATGTGAGACCCATGTCTTACAATAAGCAGTTCAATAGTGGCAATTTCAATAAGAAACATAGTGAGCGCTATGATAGACCATGCTAAGAGGAGAAATCGCAGGAGGTATTGGATTACGGCAATTTTCAGAAGCATGAAATGAGTACCAAGAAACGATCAGAAATCCTTTACGAGTAATGGGATAGATCAACAAATTCGATAAATGGGTACCACATGATTTGAATTAACTTCGAATAAATAGTCGAAAAGTAACTTGTGAAATGCTGCTTCGGCACGACGAAACGAAATCATTTCTGCATTTCATTGTGACGAGTAACGAAAAAGGATCTATTTTGAAAATCCAGAGCGGAAAAAATCGTGGTGTTCACTTGACGAAGCTGGTTATTCAACACCGTGGCCAAATTACTTCGGTTCGATGACCATGCTCTGTGTCTGGTGGGACCAAAGTGGTATTGTGTATTATGAACTCTTGAAGCGCGGCAAAACCGTTAATACACAACGCTTTGGCAAAAAAATTTTAAGTTTAACGATCGAATTAGGCCAGGAAACATGGCAAAGGGATTTTGTCACTCGACAACTCGCCGTCACCCACATCAAAACCAGTGAAAGACATAGTGAAATCGCTCGGATGGGGCATTCTTCTGCACCCACCCTACTCCCCAGACATGGCGCCATCTGAAAATTACTCCATTGCATTTATAGGGCACGCGCTCGTAGTGCAGCACTTGATTTCGAGGAAGTTGTAAATTGGCTCGAGGAATGGTTTACCCTAAAAGACTAGCAATTTTTCTGGCATGATAATCATAAGTTGCCGGAAAGGTGATCGAAATGTGTAGAAGCCGATGGCCAGTATTTTGAATAAAAACAAACACTTTTCTCTAGCAAATTACGTATTTCTACCGAAAAAAACGAAAAAAAATCAAGAATACACCCGGTATGTATGTACATAAATGTGTGAACTAATCCATTGGCGTTGTTCAAAGCGCGATTTTTCAAAAATTCTCAGTGGGATGGATTTCAATTCTTAAATACTCCTTTGCATATTACTTAAGATATTACTTCTATTAAACTAAACAAAATACATCAATCAATTTAAGGCATGCATTCAATTGTTAAAATTATTTTGAAAGCTTTTGAGCCTTAGGTGTTTTCAGAGCATCTATATAAATAAATTTATATAACATATGTTATGAGCCATTTTTTCGGTAATTCGACCAGTAACAGAAAATTTTAATTCGCCTAATCTGAAGTAGTTCTTTCCGGAGACGGAAAAACTTTGTTGGTTAACAATCAGCGTAAAACTTGCTTTAATCTCCTCAGACTTCCACAATTATTTAAAACAAATAGAAACATTCTCATTTTTAACATTGGACCTTCTGAACAAATAGATGAACATCAACTAGAAATAAATCTACAAATTATCCTAGGAGTAACTTCCCTAAAAGAGTTCAAGGAATAAATGAAATTTCATGATTCATTTTATACATAGCCTATATAAACTTTCTGAACGTTATATTCTAAAACAATTGTTATTTATATATTTTCTTTTTTAACAGTAGCAGCTACATACGATTTCTTTATGTATAAATGCTATAATATATGGGTATGTTTATTTATAAATTATCTTTTCATAGGCTTAAACTTCTTCGCACGTAATTAATTGTTCAATCTTTGGTTAAACAGCATTTTGTTTTTTCTGTATGTTTATAACACATACATGCTCTCATAATCAATTCTCATACATTTTTTGTTAAAATGTTAATCAAGTTTTAATGTGTTTGGTGTGCTTATGTGGTTGTGGTGTGTGCTAGTAGATTCAAGCAAATGGAGGATGAATTAGGTCTCCTTGTATCACAATATTCTTTGCTCCTCAACTCTTATACAAAGACTGAAATTGCTTTGAAAGCAAGTTGAAAATTAGTGTTAAGACAATAATTGTCTAACCACGGAATTTTCAAAATATGACAGGATAGATATGAGTAAAGTTATTCATGATATATATTTACTAGTTGTTATTTTGATTTGAATTTTCGAAGAACAGGCAGAGGAAATACCTAAAACATTACATAAAGGATCAACTTCCAACTTCAATATTTCGATAAGTCAGCAAATGAGTGGACTGGAGTTTCTTCACTTCAGCGAACGAATGTTTAAAAAGGGCTAACAATGTCAAAAATAAAAACATAATAAAATAAGGGACCCGAAAAATTGATTCTGTTGCAGATTCACCGGTCGTAAACTATAGAGATCTAACATTATAAGGTTTACTAGTTGTAGTGATGTTGTGCTCGTTAAAGGAACTGAAGCTGATAATTCATGGTTCAGTGTATGAAAACAACGTATGAAAAGAACTGCTCGAATGCAGATATATGTGGAATTCATGCTTCCTTTTTTAAAAAGACAAAGTCCATAAGGGAAATCTGTTCGAGATTTGAGAGAGCAAAAATTAGAATAACGACCTGAGAATAATTTCCAAATTTGTCTTGCAAAATTTTTGCTTAGGAAAGCACTTTGTATAAACACCGTCTCCCTTTGTATAACGTTCTACCCGAATTCAATTAATCTATCTTTGAAATCAAATAAGTTTCATTTTAAGTTTAAATAAAAAAGTAGGTGGCGGCTAATTCAACGTTTAAAAGTTTGTTAGGTCGCGAATTGGACAGACTGGGACTTGGGGCATACATCATACTAATTTTTTACAGTATTACTTGATGTATGTAGTTTATGATTAAATTATAATACTACACAATTTTTTTTTTCAATTTGTAAACAAGAAACACTAAGGTGGCAAACTTCTGCGTCACTCTGTCTATAGAGACATAGTCCCAGCAGGTTTACAGGCAAGAAACATTGACTTTCTTGTTTAGTCAGTAATTAAAGCAAAAACCAGCTCATACTACGAGCACGCTACTATTTAAATCCTTTGCATATCACAAGAACATACAGCGATAACACTCTCGAGCTTTTTGTATCAGACAGAGCTACCAAGAAGCTAAAGCAGGTTCATTTTTATATTGCGCTTCTCACTCAGAAACATTTAGAGGCGTCTTAATGTTCCAAAATTATCGAGTATTTACAAATCCAAATAAAGGTCCACTTACTTTGAGCTCTTAGCTTTAATGACATATTGAAAACAGCTCTGAAAAGCTGGTCAACACCCAATCGAAAATGCAAATTACGAAGTATTCCTACACTAACCAAATAAATGTTGGGGATTATTTCCAAAATATCCAAGTATTTATTTCAGCTCTCCTAAAGATAAAGTTGTTTCATTTGGAATGTAAAATTTAGAAAAATCAATATTAAAGAAAAAAACTGTGAACAAGCGATGCTGACTTTCGCCGAAAATGAAGAGGTGTTTCTGGTCGATACCATTCCCAATAACATTACGATTGATGCAGATTGATGGTTAAGATAAGATTTTTTCGTATCGTATTCTGCCAAACAATGAAAGGAACACCGCGAGTAAATTACTAGCTAATGTATTTGATAACGTAATTCTTCAAGTTTCAATATGATATAAGTCCGTCCTTTAAAGCGGTCATGCATCGTTGAGTTGGTTCATTTAATTCGAAAACAAATAAATCGTAAAATCACATGGACTTAATTAATTTCTGGAAAAAATTTAAACATATGATAATGCGTACACCATCTACCCTCCCAAATATTTTCCTGGAGCGTTCCAATTAGAATAACTGAAATCTATTATGCTTGCTCAGCACAAGGAATCTGACGCACCCACCTAAATTATGACAATGTTGGGCCATTGCTGGGTTGGACAAACGTATTTGACGTCTTGAATCTAAGAACAATCAGAGCACAGCACCTGAAAATGAAAGATGACACGCAAAGTGAAGACAAGTTAGTAGTTGATTTAATACCAGTCTATTTAAGTATTGGTCGCGCACTAAAAGAGCTGAAACAACACCTGCACTTCTGCAATCCTGGAGTTACCTCGAGTTTGACATTGCTCACCAAAGACGGAGATATTTTAACATACACATGAGACACCTATTGCTCAAAACTTTTACTTGACTAAAAAGTCATTGCGTAAGTGATGAACGATTTTCCTCAAACAGGGAATTTCTATGATCACTTAAAAATTGTTTTTTTTTAAATATTATATTGCTATTCTGAGTGTTAGTTGAATAATAGATGCAAACGAGTGAATGAAAGGAAACGGCATTAAATCGTAAAATAGCTGCTAGTGCGTTTGATTACGGTTTGACTAAATTCCTTTCCATTTACGAGGGGTGGCTGAAAAGTAATGCACACCTGCTTGTAACGGGCGAACAAAATATCATACAGATGCTCATTCGATAGCCACAGTCTTTCCCACCACACTTTCTAAGTTTCGTAACTATCGTTGGATAGGTTGTGCGTTCATACGTGTGACAAAGGAAAGCCGAACACGTGCGATGTGCATGCATTTGAAACAACGTGCAGTGAACGAATTTTTGACGGCGGAAAACATTACCCTTATGTTACCCTTATTATCGGCGATTTTCGATCGGCTGTTTATGGAGCCGAGACGGTTGAAAGAAGTACTGTGAGTAGGTTAGCCATAGATAGCAGCAATTCTGAGCAGGAAAGTTGAATTCTTCAGCGAACAAGGTTATGCCCACTGCTTTCTGGTACGCTCGAGGAGCTGTGATGATGGTATACCTCAAAAAGGGTGTATTGTAAATTCGGAACGCTAGATTCAGACGTTACAGAGATTACAAAAGCGTTTTCCATAAGCACGATGCACCACTTACAGTGAAAGGCGCTGTAAGCAGTCGGATACGAAAACAGCCGGAAGAATTCCTTAGGAACGGATTTAAAAAATGGGTTTAGCGATGGGAGTGCTGTGTTGAGCGAGATGGCGACCATGCCGAATAATAAAAATATCATTTTGAGCCTTAAAAATTCTTCTCAAATTCCTTTTTTTAATTTTGTGATTATCTCATTTCAGTCTCGGGTTATAAGGAAGTGTGCATGACTTTTAGCCACCCCTCGTATAATTCTACCTTTAAGCACTGAACACTAATATAAACTTTTGCAATTCGGAATTTCCCATAGTGGATGCGATAATCAAGCCTGTGATTTGCCAGGATAATATTCGAAGGTCTACATTGCAGACAAATGACATATTCTTTGCATGTTATTTATAATATTGCGCGGAACGGTATATATCAGGATTCGATTCAAAAAACTCAACGATTTGTAGAAAGCTCACGTTTCAGGCACAATGCTCAAACTCGAGCTTGAACTCCTATGCAACTAACTCGTTCCGGTCGCAATGGACGAAGAGTTCTAACATGTAACGAAAAAGAAGAGGCAGATAACGCGATCCGTTATCATGCATATGAGTAATGAATGCTTTTGAACCATACAAATTATCTGGAATCGACAAAACGCATCATAAGGTGGCATGTTCCCAACCAACACGTAAACCTTCCCGGACTCTCGATAGAGACGGGACCTTCGCATTTCAATAACATGCACAATGTCGGCTTCTCCTTCCACCAGACTGAGATTGGTTTGCATTAAGGGTGGATTTCAGTTTATTTTATCCATTTCATCATGTCCTCCTTACCTGTTCAAAAGAGTTACAAAAGCGACTTTAAATTGAGAAATTTTATAGAATTTTGCGACTGCGATCTTTTTGCGATTCATTTTAGCGTGAACTCGTTTCGTTTTTGGAATTGGAATTTGGATTGAGATTCGATTTTCTTTGAAAAGAAAACGTTTAAACAGTATTTATACAGATATTCCAGCAGTACGAAATAATTCAATCCATATGTGTAAAAATCAAATTAAAGTTAACAGCTCTCTTCAAGGCGGCTATAATAAGAATAAAGAATTCGGGTTTGAATTTTTCACAATTCTTTTAAAAAGCTTTTTACTTGCACTACAGCCAACATTTTTAATTAATTTAGAACCAAGGTATAGTAGACTATAGTAGTTCATCGCAAAAAAAACGTCCTTTTTGACTTTGTGTCAATTCTCTATAAACCGCCATCACAATTCATCTTCCATTGCATTGTTGAATCAAAAATTTCTATAAAATTTTCTACTTACTTTGTAAATTTCTTAATTGTAAACACAGTTTCAACACTGACCATTGAGAAATTGCAGTGTTTCATAGCATTATTGTACAGTATATCTTCGTTTTCTTTTTTTGTTTTTGGCATGAATTGTATATTATTCTAGGTTCGTCATAACAGCTCTTGAAGTAACAACTAGTCTATTGTTAGTAAATTCCGTACATGTAGGTACTTATGTGTAAGATCAATTTTTTCTTCATTAAGTTCATGTTAAGCTTTTTTATCTTAATTTTTGCTTTATCAATAAATATCAACCAACATTTTGTTGTAATTTATCCTATAAACTATAATTGGAATAAATAATTTCCCTAATAAATATTAAAATGTTAAAAAATATTTTCAAATCAGTTTCATCTACGTTAACTTTGTTTCCTTTTTTGGTGGTTTAATACAATTTAACAGCAAGTCAATTCTACGGGTGTCCACCTCACCAGTGTGCAACTATCTAGGGGATGTACACTGCACGAATTGCAATGAGTTGCGAGTTTGGTTTGAAAATTTAGTTGAAAGGATATCTCGATAATATTTGGTTTTCTAACTTTAAATTTTTTTTAAACAATTTTCACTATTTTGCACTATTTACCAGAGAAAACTGAATTAACGCTTAAGGGAAATGTTCCGCGAATACGGCAGTGCGGGCAAATTCATTATTTTTTTATATTATTCTTAATTTTAAATCATTCATTAGCACTCTAAGCCCTAAACTATTCTAGCTAAGCCTAGACAATTTTGCAGCCCATGTTTGAGATTTTACAATGTTAAACCAACTTAATCTTCTGATTGGTTTTATGAAATTATTATTTTAATTAATTAAGATTCATGTTGCAGCAACAAAAACAATACAGAAATTACTTATAGCAGATTGACTTTGGAAATGAGACCACATTTTACATGTTGAGGCACATATTAAAGAACAAGAAGATTTGGCAGTTGGAATGCATGGTTTCAGTAAAGGATATGATTGGAACAGGTATTTTACAGCACGACAGTGAAGGGATTTATTCAAAATCGAAATTCGCTGGATCAATGCATGACCTTTAGAGCCCTCTGCACTCTTTCCAATTAACAGTTTCATGAAAAGCCTTGATATCCTGAACCTGTTGCTGAGAAATACCCTAATTAAATCACAACTGGGAGAACTCTTGAACAAGCAGCGAGCCATGCCTGTTCAAGTCAAAAAGTAATCTTTCAACAAGGTGACAACCATTTGCCTTACTATCCTGTTAGATACCCACTTTTCGCGGAGCAGAACTGGTCAATTCCCCAACAAGGAACTGCACCGAAAACGGCTGGCACAGGTGCAGAGACCAGGAGCACTGCGGATTGCATCAGTATACCTAATAGTCTCTGAGTCAGCTGTGCTGGTAATTGCAGGGGTGATACCCATCGCTCTTGTTGCCAGAGAGCGTAAAAGAGTCTACCTCCGAAGCCACGAGGTTAATAAAGAGAAAGTTGCTCGCGATGAAAGACAATGAGAGTGAATCGTCTTTCAACGAAAAGCAACAATCATGGGAACGTGAAAGAAAAGGACGATGGACCGCGCGGCTCATCAACGACTTGAGATTGTCGAACGCATGGTGAGACTGACTTCTACCTGACACAGCTACTGAGCGGACACGGTTGTTTCTTACAGTCTTACCTGCACAAGATAGGTAAGTCATGGTCTCCAGATTGTATATTCTGCATTGGTGTGAAGGATGACGCCTGTCATACTTTCTTTTAATGCAGAATAAGGGACAAAGAGCGTGGTGATCTTGCCAAAAAAGTAGGAGAGCTCCATCCAGATAGCCTAATCGAATAGATGCTGAAATCATTTGACAAATGGAATTAAGTGGAACATTACGCTTGGGCAATCCTAGTAATGAAAAAAGGCATACTTGATCGGTTTCTCCTCCTCTTTTCTATCAAACTGGAGAAAGAATCCCTATAACCCGAAGGCGCCAAAAGGCATAAAATTGGCAGGCCTAGCCCGAAGTAATGTGTCAAACGGTTCTAGGCTTGGTGCTTTGGTTGACAGGGGAGGTGTTTAGTCGGTCTGGCAACATTCAGGGTTTAAATAGCCTTTACTTCCCTTACCCCCCAAAAAACTGGTCGATTAGATCGGAGTTATATTTTACAAAGTTAGAATATGTGACGGGATTTAACTTTCAGATTTGTCGCCTATGATATTTCGAGCCCCATAAGGTCGAGGATTCTACACTATAATAGTAGAGTATACATTAACTTCCTAGCTGGCATGAGAACCATGACTGTAAATCAATTACCGTTAAAAAGAGCGACGGACAGTGGACAACAAACAGCAGGGAATAGCATGGAACAAACAGCATTACCTTCCGTGCTCAACGGATGAAAAGAAAGAGCAGGTAACCGAAAAGACTCCTTGCCGTGCGCTTTTCCCCAAAAAGAAATGATAAACGAAGAACAAGTCCTAGAAGTTGTAGCTTAATGACCGATGAAATGTAACAGAAGAGGCAAAAGAATGACGGTAGGAAGCAGTTTAAAAAGAAACCTTGCAACCAACTATTACATATTCAGGCCCATCAGTGTCACCGTAGGAGTCCTTAATAGTGTAAAACCGGGAAGCATAGTGACAGCCATGCAATGGTTTTGAAATCAGTTAATATCTAATCAAACGGATAACGGAGCTACTCACTAAAATAAAGATTACTCCCGAAATAATTTATTGCTACAAATAGAACACCGCACGGGGGCATAGAATCACCAATGGCTTGGTTATTGACAGTGAACCAGATAACTCAAGACCTAAACGTAATGGGTGTCAGGACGATAACATACCTTGACGATATTGTTATACTGATCATTAGGAAATTCCAACAAGCTATGTCAGGCTTGATGCAGACCGATGCAGTCTCTCGCATCTTTTGCATTGGCGAAGGTAAACGGGGTGTCCTTTACGTTAGATCAACCGATGCCTGTGCATTGCATTAAGCATCAAAAAACCGAAAACGTTTTCACCCTCGGCTGTTAATGAAAAACACATCAGCTTGAGTAACGACGTAAAATAGTTAGAAATAACATTAGGCAGTAAGGTTACTAGGGCTCAAAACAAAAGCGAAGGAGAAGTAAAAAGTCATAATGAAAAGTCTAGTAAAAATAAATAGGGCAAAATGCCTGAAATCGCCCTCTGTGTACACACAACAAATCTTAAACTAATAATTAGAGCAGTAACTTCTGTAGAGAGAAGCTCAAACGAATGGTCTAACTAGTCTACTAGGCATACAACGGCAAAGGAGATAAAGTTTTATCTCGTGTCACACCAATCGACAAATTCTTCCTCAAAGAGCATCAAATTTAAATTCACAAACATGTTACCTAGCCGCATTTTGAAATAAATGGAGATAAAGTCTCCGTCAAACAGATCTGAGCTAAATCTAATTCAACAAGTAGTCGGAACGACGATCCCAAACAGATTTGGACTTTGATACGACGCAGGACCTAACACATAAATGAGAAATTTTGATCCACACCGTTCTCTATGGCATGAGGGAAGGGGTAACCGAATCAGGTTCCGAGACTTTCCAGAACCTTACCAAAGTTATAAATATATAAAAAATATAAGGCGTCCCCAAGTTTTCCAGAAGGTAGCGTTTAAATTAAAGCGAATACAGAAGTGGCAGCGAACAACTTTAAGGGTGGAATACAAGTACTCTTGAGCAGGAAGTTGGCACTCCAGAAATTCGCCTTGAACCACGTAGTTGCGGAATTGTTAACATGTGAGTTATGTTTGAGGAGTACGCTAAGTGAGACTCACGCGAGTCACTGACCGCAGAGATTTAAAGGAATATGAAAAAGTGGCTGAGCTAGCAAGAATTGGATTAACCAACCGAAACGAAACTTATATCTGAAAGGCCGAAACGCCATTAGTAACGGCAAAAAGAGATCTCGAGAAAACCTTCTGGAATTAGATACATGCGAACGGTTGCATGTTTAGCTGTGTTCGTTTGCTTCGCCACATCAAAATTATTCCTCCGCAAAAAGTGAAACGGAGATAATATATGGCCACAATTTTCTAGGTTGGCAGAAAAGTAAAAAGAAATGCAGACAGATGACACCTGTTCAACTTGCCGCGAAGGAAGAGAAAGTTCAGCACGCTTCCTTCTAGATTTTTCTAGTTTGGACCACAAACTTCTGACTTGTTTGAGATCTACAAACTATTCAGAGCTAGAGCAGTCAGTATCTACATAGCTAAGGGATTCCTTTGTTTTTGCAGGACGACAGGATAGCCTATCTGTAAACAACAGTACCATACGAGGAATATTCGGGGCTCATGCTGGTCTGGTGTTTAGTTGACAGTGTAAAATAATTGTACCAAAAATAAGTCAAGTCAATTGACGTGCGAATGCAAAACTTGTTTCAGACTAATAAAATGTTTCATAAAAAGCCCTCCTATTATTTCATAATCGGATTCATTAATTTCATGACATCACGTTTTTCAGAAACTTTCTGAAAAGTGTTACTGGCCTTGGACAAATTTAGGGGGGCAACAATCTGAACGACAGTAGAAAAGTTAGACTAGCTTCGAATTTGGAGAGCAACTTGGTATAATATTTGCTCCTAGTTCCTATGAAAGGATAGCAGCAGATGCTCTCTGCCGACTATGGCCAATTTTAGGACTCATCGAGGCCAGCACTTAGTTCTTCATATCCTAAACTAAAATTCTCTATGGTAACATAATATTTTCAATATCTTTACAAAATACATCGAAATATTGCAAGAGGTGCGCCGTTTTTGTTGTTTATGTCCTTTAACATCACAATCAAGTTATTTGATACTGTCCAGATTCAAATTTTAGCAATCAAGTCTTTGTGTCGGCTATATTAATCCCTGCTTGTTCCCTGCGAGTAACTTAAATTAGACGAGAATTCATCAGACAATATAATGTTGTCTCTTATATAAATCATGGTGAAAACATTCATATAATTTTTACAAGAAGATGGATTTGACCCCAACGTATCTAAGACTCATGAACGCCAACAACTTTGTCATTACCAGGTTATGCTGAGTTTTTATGTTGATACTATACACAATACTATCATTTACACCTCACTCAATATCTATTAGCTTGCTGCAGAGGCTGCAATTTTAGTATTATGATGGCACAGACGGCGTAAATTCTATGACATATTGAAGTATAAATACTGCTACCTTGGTTTATGGAATCATTTCTGTTTTTCACTTCATAGTGATTGTAAAAACAAAAAGAGAAAGTGAACATGGAAGTCAATCAAAAACGCCTACTTTTACTGTACGAATTTAGATTACAGCACAACGCAACGGAAGCAACGGGGAATATCAACAGCGCATTTGGGCCTGATATAGTTAACGAACGATCCACTCGGCGGTGGTTTGAAAAATTTCCAAAAATTTCGATCGGGAGATCTGGACATTTCGATCGGGAGATAAGGGATCTTGCCGAGAAATTAAACGCTCACAATTCGATAGTTTGCTGCTACTTGCAACAACTTGGAAAATTAAATAGCTTGAGAAATGAGTTCTGCATGATATCACCAAGCAAAATATGACATGACAAGTTCTCTACTCTCCCGCAACAAAAAGGAACCGTTCTTGCACCGAACCACCGTGACCTGCGATGAAAAGTGGATTTTATACGATAATCGTCGCCGATCGGCTCAATGGCTAGATGCCGACACATGCCACAACCAAGCCTTCATCCAAAGAAAATAATGGTAATTGTTTGGTGGTCTGTAGCTGGAGTTATCCACTATTTGTTCCTGCAACCTGGCGAAACCACCAATGCTGAGAAATACTGTGCTCAACTGGATGAAATTCATCAGAAATTGATAGTCCAACGACCTAGGCATGTCAATAGGGATGGAGTGATACTGCTTCATGATAACGCACAACCTCATGTATCGAGAGCAGCGGTCCAAAAATTAAACGAGTTGTGCTATGAGAGTCTACCTTACCCTCCATATTCACCAGACCTCTCACCAACAGATTACCATTTCTTAAACATTGGGATCACTTTTTGACAGGAAATAATTTAATAATGAATTTGCTGGCAAAATGCCTTTGAGGAGTTTCTTCGCACCAGAAACTCGGACTGATACAAAACTGGAATAAATGATCATGTATCTCATTGGGAAAAGTGTGTTGCATCTATTGGTACCTATTTTGATTTAATAAATTGTCTTTATAAAAAGTTAAAGTTGTTTAAAAATATTTTACTAAATTGGCCATCTCATCTGCAGCAACCTAATACTACAAAATAGTTTGAAAGGAATGCTCTGATCAAATGAATTTGCGAGAGAAATGGTTGAGGAAGTAAGTTGGATACGATCTTAGATTTGCTTTTCCAAGTCGATTCGATCTGCAGAATAGTGATCATTTAAAGGAAACTGCATGAAATTCTATCCAGGTAGTTCTCTATAAATCATACCATAGATATATTATCTAAGAAGTTGTGACTTTTGAACATTACCAACATTTACCGGGATGAACCAACTTATGGGAATAACGTTTAAAGTTGTGATTGATATTAAGGTTTTCCAGCAAACATTTTAAACTCAGTAAATTAGAAAAAGCGGATCTAAATATTTAGGTAGATATGTGGGACAGGTCGATTTCACAAATCAAAGATATCAGATTGTCTGGTACAATATCTACATCCATGACGCAAAAATCACTGCAGCCTAGTCCTTTAAGTGAAGTTTTTGAAACACATAAGAAAGCCTGTCTATTGTTGTCTGTCGTGAGAAGGACAACAGCTGTAACCTCTGGTACACTAATGTTCTATTAAACACAGTTGCTAACATATGCTAATGATGTCAATATAATGGCACTATCAATCCCAGATGTCAAAGAACCATATTTGAGTCTAGAATCATAAGCAAGCCGATTTTTGCAACGAGTTAATGAACCGAAAAATAAGCTCATGACTCAAAAGTGGGAGGAAATTCCAGTTTGAAAAAACCTTATCGTAGAAGACAACAACTTTAAAAATGCGGATAACTTTGTGTATGTTTGAGCCATTCTGAATATATCGGAATAATCCAGGCGCCAAAAAAGGCAAGATTTGTAAATCAAAAAATGCATAAATGCCGGAATAAAGTCTATCACTCCGTGCTTCCCATCCTTAAGCCCATATTTCTGCACAGAAAAAACTACTTATTTAAAAATCATTAGTCAAGATTGCGTTACTTTATAGAAGTGAAGCATGGACCCTGACGAGCGAAACCGAAAAGACAGTGGACATATGCGAACGGAAAGTGCTCTGGAAAATATAAGGTCCAATAAAAGCACGTTCAGAGAGGATCCTTCGTTGCAAGGATGAATTGAATGAATTTTTTGACAACATGTAACTTCATGCGTAATCTACGCAAACTGCAATGGGCGGGCCTTGTAGAAAAGAACAAAACAGCCTGCCCAAACGGAAGGACACAAGGCAAACTTCTAGCAGAAAGACTAAGGATTTGGGGAAAAGGCAATAAATACTGACGCCCGATATTTGTTGAAAGGAATTCCCTGGACAACGATGTCCAAGCATAAAGACACCGTAAATTGAAGGAGGTAAGTACTGAAGGTCAGGCATACGGTTAATATGTAGATGTGAAAAGTTTCTAGATAAGATTATTAGAATGAAGAAACGAAAAATACTAAGAGGTCAAGATCTCGAGTATCGATATGATCCTATCGAGTAATAATACAAGCCAAGGTTAAAAAGCAGTTGAAAACCATAAGATATCAGCCCAAGTTCACGATCTCCATTTATGTCATCGCCAGCATCATTGCTCAAGAAAATAATATTAAGGAAAGGTGAGAAACATACTAAAGAGACATTAAATCCTTGAACAAATTCTGATGACCTTACCAGTTGTGAAGAAAGTATGTTGCGCCAGCAAGACTCGAAGAGAAACTGAGTGATTAGCAAACTAGGCATTGGTTAGCTTCGGGTTGAGCTCATCGAATATGATGTTAGCTGCAACTAAAAAGCCATCCATGATGTGGTCCAACCATTCGTAACCAAGAGAAAATACCATGTGAGAGGAAGCCAATAAATTATCTATATAAATTATTTGACTATCATACAAGTCCAGCGAAGTGGTAGCCTGTACAGTTCTGTAATTCGAGCCCTAGGTTACTTAACGATGAGTAATTAGCTTGTTACTCATGTCAGTAGCTGGGACACTCAATAGCACTATAAAAGCAATCACTAATGAAGTTTGCACTCATAATTCAATTATTTATCGAACAATAAACATCACCATGTCAACCGAATCTGGAAATTCTCGGAATTTTGAACACCGCGCCGTAAAAAAATTCCTCGTGAAATAGGGACATACATTGAAAGACATTTTTGAAGAGTTGTCTTCGGTTCTTCAGGATTCTACGCCTTCATATATGATGGTGGTCCACCGGTCCACCCTCCATATAGCCCATACCTAACACCTAGTGATTTTTTCCTGTTTTCCAATTTGAAAACGGACCTACGGGGCCGGAGATTTGCAGATGACAACAAAATGAAAGCTGTGGTTGATCGTCATTTTGAAGAGAAAGGTACAGAATATTTTTCGGGTGGGCTAAACGCATTGTATGCGAGATGTGAGAAAAGTATTTCACTTATAATGAGATTATAATGAAAAATAAAAAATAGAAACCATACATTTTCTTATCAGCCGTCCCTCGGAGTTTGGGTCAAATTTAAGATATTTGATTTTTAGATTAGAATTGATAAACTTCTAATTTAAAATAACCTTCAAAACGTTTAAATCGAATCCTCAATCAACTGGTAGTATCTGTTCGATGGTAAAAATTTAATCAAAGTCATTGCAAAAACTGCATATGGTTAACATAGGGTCATATGGATAAACATGCAATTTCGGTGATTATAAAATGCGGATGGTTAACAAAAAGGATTTCCCAATAGACTACTATTGAGTTGAGACTTTGAGATAAGCAAGAGTCACTTCGTCAAGCGTATGATTGTACACGATATGGTGACATTGTCAGGATGATGCTTGACATGAAGAAATATACCGTCATTATATGTATCTTACCTTGGTAACCCAGTTGCCTATTCATATAGGTAGTAATTACAGTTAACTTCAATGTTAGAAATCAAAGGAAATTGTATGGTATCACTGCGATCAACAATACTTGAACTTTGGATCTGACACTATGCAAACTAAGCTAATACTCTTCCAAGCATTCCAGAATAGTATTGGCGTCAGGAATATTGTACTACGAATATTGTAGATGCAAAGGTATAAGGAGTTCTAAGGAACAAAAAGTAGCGGTTTCCACTTACCTAAATATTTTTGATAATGCACTTATACTTGCCTAGTAGTCCAAAAAAATTAAGACATTGCGGATCAAAAAATGTTGCAACTGAGAACATACTAGGTGTATGCAAATGAAAGTACCCTCTGTGTTCCAATAGCTAAATCTACACATGTATGAACTTTCAAACCGTATCGACTGTCATTTTTTATGTTTTTGGCATCTGTCAACAATATCCAATTCATAACATTGCAAGTTTCAAACATCAACGCATATTTTTTTGGTATTAAAAATGTCGATTTTTGCGCCACAAAGTGCTCATTTACGGGAAGCATTAGTTTTCTGCTTTCATTTGAAAAAATCCGTGGCTGAATCTCATCGAATGCTTGTAGAAGCTTACGGGGACCATGCATTTAGTGCATCCAATTGCAAAAAGTGGTTTCAAAAGTTCCGTGATGGTGATTTTGATCTGAGAAACGAAGAACGCGGCCACGCTCCGTCAAAATTTGTGGATACCGAATTGCAAGCATTGTTGGATGAAGACGATGGCCAAACGCAGCAACAGCTCGCAGAACAATTAAATGTTGACCAGTCAACCATTTCTCGCCGTTTAAAAGCCATGGGGAAGATTTTAAAAGTCGGTAGATGGGTGCCACACGAGTTGAATGAAAGGCAGCAAGAAAACCGAAAATCCGTTTGTGAAATGCTGCTGGCCAGGCAAAAAAGAAAGGGTTTTGTGCATCGAATCATCGTTGGCGATGAAAAATGGATTTATTTCAAAAATCCCAAACGTAAAAAAAAGCCCAGGCCAAGCGTCCACATCGACTCCAAGGTCGGATCGCTTCGGAAAGAAGGCCATGCTCTGTATTTTCTGGGATCAGCGTGGCGTTATCTGGTATGACCTCTTAAAAACTGGTGAAACTGCTACTGGTGCACGCTACAATCAACAATTGAACGATTTGAACAATGCCATACGCGATAAACGGCCGAATAAATAATAAACGCGATAAAAGAATATCAATTGAGGCACGACAAAATTATTTTCCAAGATGACAACGCATCGCCACATCGAACATTGGTCAATAAAAATTTGGTAAACGCTTTCGGCTGGGAACCGCTAATCCACCCGCTTTACTCACCAGACTTGGCGCCTTCCGATTACTATTTGTTTTCACGGTTCAATTCCTACCAAGAAGTCCAAAAATGGCTCGATGACTGGATTTCATCAAAAAACCAACAATTTTTTTGGCGAGGCATCCATAAATTGCCTGAGAGATGGGAAAGATGTGTAGCTAGCGATGGCAATTACTTCGAAGATTGAATTTGTAAACGTTTTTTCGAAATAAACATGTATTTTTGAAGAAAAAAAGGCACTTTCATTTGCATACACCTAGTATGTCATACGTTAAAAAGTCATGATGGGCTTTGAATTATTGATGGAAATAAGGAACATAGGTCTAAAGATTCTGATAAAATTGATGGATATTTGTAAATTGAACATTTATTTTAAAATATTGACTACGCTTTACTTGTGACGAAATATGTTCGTTTTTGTACTCGTGTTAGATTAAAATTATGTGATACTATTTTTCAGGTGGGATAGTTACTTTACTTAAAGGATTATGGTATTTAATAGAAGCTAGTCTAATAGCTATTTATATCGTGGGAATATCTTAAATTACATTCACGCCAAACTCGCAACTCATGTCAATGATTTTGATAAAATCATAGCAAGAGGTGAAGTTTTAAGGATTTACTATGTGTTATTTTGCGCATGGGAAGCATGTACACTAAATGGCAACAGTAACCTGGTAACTTTTACTTAATTTTTTTACGACTAAAGGCTCACAAATAAAATAAGGCGTTATTACTACACTGACCTCTATCAACGTTTTGTGCTGGAATTGGAATTAGTATTACTTGAATTCTTAGTGCTTTGGGTACTTGATGTTTTACGCCCTCCACTACCCACAAATGTGGTCAGTGTTCGTCCTCGATCGTCAACACTTGCAGTGCAGGCGTTGGTATTAGTGATTGTTGTTGTCACAATAGCTGCCGATGTCAACGATGAGCCTGGTGGCAAAATAGTGGCAGTTACTTTGGATGTAAGTGGTGAAGAGGACGCAGTTGTGGTTGTAGTTGTAGCAGATGTTAACGATGTTGATAATACTGTGGCTACGGATGCTTTCTTATTTAACAGACTACCTACGCTGTCGTTACTACGCAACTCAGGACCAATCAGAGGCTGCTTACTGGGACTATTATCCAAATTTGATTTTTGCTTGGATGATGATGAATTTGATGACGTCCCTATGCTTTTATTATTTTTTGACGATTTCAATATGCTTGGGCCAGGATTGCGCATCGCAATTGATTGTGTTTCAATTTGAACGCCAGTTACCACCACAATTGGAGCTAGTTCACATTCCTGAAAATAAATAATTTTGGATAGTAGTAGCCCTTAAAATATCGGCAAGCAAAAAACGATATATCTAATCCACAGGGATAGCAAAACTACCATAAATAATTTCAAATTAATAAATTTATGTCTTGTTGTTTGTAAAAAAAAGTCATCGTATTCACTCTTTCATTTGTAGCTAAGGTGACTAGGTTTTGCTAAAAGTTGGTTTCATTACGAAATCATCAAAATCGCCATCGGAAACATGCTCGCCTGTTGAAGCGCAGGATCAAGTAGAAACCAATCTTGCTTGATTGCGCCTTGACCTTAGATTAGGGATTATACGTTCACTCTACTGCCCTTCATGTCTCTCTTCCAGGACAGGTCGCAATTGTGACACAGCATTGTCTCTTTTCTCTGACCTGCTCGTTGGTATTTTTTTCTGAAAATTATCTTTTTCGTATTTTCCGACGCTGAAAAATTAACCGGTCATTTCAGGGAATGGTTTCAGCCCAATTTAACATGGAGGGCGATTAGTTTCCCGAATACTTACACTGCCACTACGTAGACCATTTAATATCCGAATTCAATTCGCATCACTCCCTCTCTCCGTACCTGTGACAACCACCTGGTAGCCTGGTGTAACTCCTTGCTCATAGACTCACCCCACATAGAAGAATAAACTACAAGCAGAACAGTTTTTGTTGAGCGTCAACATTGCACTGCCCCGATTTACTCGGAAGGAAAATCTACGAGTCTATCAGTATGCTCAGGCTTTCAATGCCAGATTCGATTCGAAAAGCACTTCGCCAATAATGGTGCTTACTGGTGAGATTCGTCAGGATAACCACTTCGGTTCTCCCAGTGCCAGCTTGATGTCATGAGAGGTATTCCAGTCTCTCGCTCGCCGCTGCAGAATATGTGCTCTGAGTTGTTCAACTTGTTCGCGACTAGTACCATCGTCCGTGTAGCTGATCAAGCCTAAATCAAACCGCAGCTTGAACGTCAATAGTTTGTTATAGGAGATGTTCAACAGGTTCGTGCCGAGGATATAACCCTGTGCGACACCTAATGTAATTATCATCCTTGAGCTGTGTTCGCTCTTGTCGTCAAGTAGGCTTTTGTTTCAGAGAATCCACATCAGATATTTTGGTACTTGAAAACTATTTTGAAGTTCTTGAAGGATATCCACTAGTCATTCATACACTATTTAATGTCATAACATTATATGCAATTTTACCGGCATGTAGATGAGGACTTAAGATTCTCCCTTCTTATTCTGATTAGCTCAGGCTTTGCCACCTTACTTCACGCTAAGTACGACAGTCAGGACAAAGCAGTAAACAATTTATAGCACCTCATCTGGAATCCAATCGAGTTCTGGAGCATTCCTTCTCTTCATTGGCAAGAATACTTACTCCAGTACCCTCATCGTATAAAGTGGACTTACCATTGGTATTTCATCTTTAGAAAAACAATGTTCGGGTCACAAAAACTCCGCAATTGTTCGGAAAAATTTTACACAAGCTGGAGTCCGTCCGTGGGAGTTCATGCTTTCTCGGATGCAAATGATTTTGCGTAAATGACTTCCACTTGAAACTCTTGAAGGTTCAACTGACTTGAAAATCATCATCACTGACTCATCATGGTTCCCGCCGAAATTTCGAGAATCAGGGTTTCGTGCAGTTGAAAACCGCTTCAGATTTCGTGGAAAGAGTCATCTTTTTGGATGAAGTGCTTTTCTTGCTAAATGGATGCATGTATAATCAAACCTTAAATTCCTTAAAGATTCCCAAGTCGTCCATTTATGTTCAGTAAATCACTGTTTGAAGTTGTCTTTGGACTTGAGTCTGGATTGGATATTGCTTTGATGATGGTTGTGGAAATCATTCAACAGTAAGGAAATTGTCGAAAATATGTTTAAAAGACTTTTTGCAGAGTGAACTAGCATAATTTGACATAAGCAATGTTTACTGTCAAAGGCGGGGTGCAGTTTTTCACTAGAAATTTTGCGAAGGGTGATCGAAAATCGTATCGCTAGAATGCGTAGACGGAAGTTGGGCAGGATAGTCATCTGATAGACTCATGGCGGAAATTTACCTCAAGTGGAGTCGTTTCCATGGGCATGAAATTATATTTCTTACTTGATTTAAATCGAAAGTGCTACCGCTGGAAATTTAATGACCATTCTTTACTAGGATCGATTATCGTTTCTTCACAGATTATCAGCAGCTGATCATCGTTGAATAATTTGTTTCCAAACGAATAACTAGTTACATTGTTATTAGGAAAGCTTCTTGCATTTTTTTCTGACGTTATTGAGAATATCTAAGCGTTGAACGCTATCCTAAGCGTTCAAAACAACCATGTATTGCTTTAAGGGTAGTTTGTACGGAATATATTGTGGTCCAAGGCTGAAAATACCTAGGATTTCTTTTATTTACCTGATCACAGTTTCTATCGCTCGCCCCGTACCGCTGATGTCGTGCCACGGTATCACTTCGAGGCGGCAAAACTCGCTCTCAGAGCTGCAAAGCCTCGTCATGATACCCAGGCTCACCATAAATGTTCGGTGCTCCTATATTTGTTGGTGAGTCGGACGGTACTCCGTTGACGAGAACACGACTTGTGGACACACTATCATATCGGCTTATGTCGTGCTGATACTTATCATTCGAAGGGATACAACATGGCCGCCCAGCTGGACCCCATTCCGCGGTGGGTCGAAGCAGGGTGCGAACTTTTTCCACAAATGTAAGGTTTTTAGGGGCCTGTATTAATTGGCGGATTGCTGTTACGAATATCACAATGACGGGCAGTAGTCCAGTAATCCATCCAACAGCATCAGCCCATAGAGGGTAAACATAGTGGCCATATGACGCCGGCTTATACTCAACCCAATTGAAGAAGAGAATGAACTGCAATTTGATTTAAATAGTTATTGCTGGAATTCCGAAACTATTCATTTTATATTAAACTTACAAGTAAGGCGGCCGGCGTTATGAATCTCCACATAACAGACCAGAAGCAATTCCAAAACTTGGACCGTTTCCCAATCATCGATTGAATGTCGTTAAGGAATCGTTGTGATCCATAGAGCCAAGCTATTAAAATACATTCGCTTATTGCAATAAGTAACACAGACCAGTTGGCAGCATATTTATCCATCAGCTGTAGCCAGTACATTCCACTCTACAGGAAACCCAAAGGTTAAGCGTATTGAAAAGCACCTGTATATTCGTTATTAACTCACATTTGTTGTGAAACCCAGTCCTCCAACATATCCAAAAATAGATACTGCTAGCACCACCCACACTTTGAACTGTCGTAGCGCAGGAAATTTATCTAGAATAGCTGTTGTCACGGTTTCCATCAATGCGAACTAAAATAAATATTTTCATAATTTCTCCACACTTATGAAAATTGTTACCTAGTTACCTGAGAATCCAACCCCAGTGTCAGGAGCATAACGAAAAATAAGACTGACCAAACAGGAGACACGGGTAGACGTGTTACAACTTCTGGATAAACTATGAAGGCTAATCCAGCTCCTTGATCGACGACTTTCTTCACTTCTACATCAAGTTCGTGGGCGAGGAAACCTATGATGGAAAAAATCACCAACCCAGCGAAAAACGAAGTAGCAATATTTGAGATTGCGACGATGAGAGAATCTCTGAAAAGGGAAAAGTTTTTACAATTTCTATTCAGCCAATACTTTCAGTAATTGCAGTCGAAATCGTTTGACAACCAATTTGATTGTCGAGGTGGCTTGATTGTCAAAAATTTATAAATTAATTCACTAGTTGTAAAATGAAAAGGAAATGAATAATATAACGTTCGATAACTCTCTCACACAGGATTTCCAATATGTGAGACATTGAATGAGTGTACGGTGGTTTTCCTTTTCCTTCAACGAAGCTGGACCTAATAATGCTCCAATATCATCTTTAGTAAAAGATGACTAGTAGATGAGGAAAAGTGCTAATCTCTTGTAGATGCAATAATTGATTTGAGGTAAGGATAAATTTGTTTGGAGCCTCGAGCAGAATGTCTCAGGAGTTCCCTGTTGCGATCTACGCTGTTTAGTTTTCTTCCATGAAGCATTATATGGATTTTGAACTGGTTTCTTGTGCATTAATCCCACTTCCCACCTATTTCTCTCACCTGTCATTTCCTTTTCACCATTTTCCCCACAGCACTTCTTCAAACATCCACCTGCAGTAGTTGGTACACAATCCAATGTATTGAAATTTCGTATAATTCAAATTCATTCAAAACTACAAACAACAATCCCCGGTACAGTTAAACGAAATGACCAGACGAGTGTACACTGTTAAATGGCGAGTTGCGACAGAGTAGCTTGATGTTTGTTATAGAATAACTTACTACTGTGTCCAAAAAATAAGATGACATTTGAATTTAAACTGCGCGCGTCGAAGGATTTTTTTAGGTTGATAGTACTGTCAGTGACATCCATGTCAAATTTACATGTCAAAATATTCATTAGTGTTTGAGATACGCGTGGTTCTGTGAGCTGCTAAAAGTGAGTTTTTCGTTTTTTGCGATGTCGAAATTCGTTGAGCAAAGAATTTGCATTAAATTTTGTTTGCGGAATTAATTTTCTGCTGCGGATACGTTGAGGATAGTGCAGAAAGCCTTTGGTGATGAGGCTATGTCTAAAAAAAATGTTTACAAGTGGTATAGTGAGTTCCAAGCCGGCCGTGAACGTGTCGGAGACGAAGAGCGTCCAGGGCGACCATCAACCTCAACCGACGAAGCTCACGTCCAACAAATCAAAGATTTGGTGTTGAAAAACCGTCGATTAACGATAAGAGATCTTGCTGATGAGGTTGGCATATCGTAAGGCTCGGTCAATACCATTTTAAAGGATGATGCCTTAACCGCGTCAAATCTCGACTGGTACCGAAAAGATTGAATTTTTTGGAAAAAAGGCGTCGCGTTGAAGTGTGTGAAACGACTCTTTCTGACTATCAGGACAAGATGGAACGCATTATCACTGGAGACGGGACTTGGATCTATGCTTACGATTCCGAAAAAACCGATCAATCGAGCGAATATCGTGCCAAAAGGGAGCCGAAACCCAGAAAAAGGCCGGAATTGTGGAAAGACAATTCTTGGTTTTTACACCACGATAATGCACCATCCCGTACTGCACTCGTAATTCGTGATCATTTTGCCAAAAACTCAACCCATATCGTTCCGCAACCACCGTATTCACCTGATCTGTCGCCGTGCGACTTCTGGCTGTTCAGTAAGCTCAAAAGACCGCTCCGGGGACACCGTTTTGATACGATAGAGGAGATTCAAGCCGCAGCGAAGACGGAACTGAAGGCCATCCCGGAAAATGACTACAATCAGTGTTTCGAAGATTGGAAAATCCGTTGGCATAAGTGCATTGCATCGGGAGGGGATTACTTTGAAGGGGATGAAATTGATTTGGAAAAATTAATAAAGAATTTCCAAAATAGATACAATGTCACCTTATTTTTTGGGCAGAGTACTATATCGAATGTGGGCCTTAGATGTTGCTGTGGACTTCAATCAACCGTGGGTATTGGCTTTTTAAAATTTTTTGGTCACGTCAACTTCATATTTGACCAGGTCCAGAATAGGAAGACATTTCTTCTATCTATCTGACACCGAACGAACCAATATCCTCTTTTCTGAGCAAGCTCAATGAACTGAAGTAAACCATTCCAAAACAGAAGCTCAAATCTTTGTTGTAGCTGAATTCAATGCTGAAGCTGTTGAATGGGCAATGCCTTATCCGGAGCACACAATGAAATGAATCCTAGAAGTAATTCGCACTGGACTTGCCAAAATGAATGCTTACTACCTTTGAAATTGCCGTCACAGCAGCCGGGATTTAACCAGAGTCGTTCATCCCTTTGAATTAGAAACTTAGGATCTTGGTGGACTACTCTGATAGTGTTTACTAGTACTTTACAATCGAACTACGCGATAGTGCTTCACAATACACAAGAATTCAATCTCCATCCATTGATTGGAACATTGCTAAGACTGATAAATACGATGAACGATGATATTTATGCTGAACACCGCTGGTAACATGCTCGAGAAGTTCATCAGAGATATACTTAGGGAGGGCACTCGAGCTGGGGATATATCTTCTCAGGCGTAAGGCCTCAGGTGGAGGAGTAAGGCTTCATAGGTTGTGAATGTTGGCCAGCGAGCAGAAATACATAACCACCGCTCGAGGCGAATAATACTGTTCATAAAGCTCGACGTGAGGAATGTCTTCAATTCTGCTATATGTGCTCTGGAATATTTCAGGGTACCAAAGTATCTGACATGAAAATTCAAGGACTATTTGAAAGACCGGAAACTCTTTTATGACAAATTGGGGAGCCGGCGAATAATAGATGTGACATCAGAGTTCGGGCAAGGTTCCATTCTTGGTCCTTGACCTATGGGATGTCTCGTACAACGGGCTTTTGAGGTCGTAGCTACAGGAAAAATCGCATCTGATCGCTTACGTAGATGTAATAGCATTATTAGAGATCGTCATCGTCAAGCGGAACCCTCGTTATTCCTATTCGAGTCGGAGAAACAATGATCGAGTCGAAGGATTCAATAAAATACTTTGGCTTAATCATTGAATCGAACGCTAGATTCTCGGATTAGGTTCAACCGTCAGCGGAAAAGGCTGCTACTAGACTGTCGGTTGTCATTCACCTTATGACCGACAATGAGGGATCAACCTGGGGGAAACAGCGCCTATTCATGTGTGCAATGCAGTCAGTGCTCTAGTACGGCTCCGAAGTTTAGGCTGACCCCCTTTAGCATGTAGTTGTACCTAAGGCGTCTCGCACAGATGTAGAGGCCAGGAGCTTTGTGGATAGTAGCTGCATACCGCACTGTCTCTGAACCGGCAGTAGTGGTTATCGGGAAGGTGGTCATCCTTGTGCTAGGTGCAGAAGACCAAAGGCGTATTTATTAATTTAGAGGACAGTCTGAGAGAGAAGTTGTTAGCCGAGAGGAAAGGAAAAGGACCAAAGCATTGTGGCAGCAAATATGGGTAAGTGAAACGTGAGGCAGGTCAGCTCACCAGTGGCTTAAGCTGTCATTCTGCAGAAAGCACCGTGAAATTGATTTTAACCTGATTATTCTTACGCAACTACTAGGTTGACACGGGTATTTTCAGTCTTCCCTGCATAAGATAGGATAGTAATCGTCCCCTGTTTGCTTGTTTGGCCAGGAATGACTGATGACGCCTTCTACACCTTCTTCGCATATGGGAAATTGACCAGGCTCCGCTCGCAGCTCACGGGAAAATAGGCGTGCTCTCAAGAAAACGTAACAGGGAAGCTGAAGAGAGGTTACGTTTTCGTTTTCTACGGGAAAGATGATGGAAGATGAAAGGTTTAACGTGGACACCTACCATGTGGGCTCAATTCTACGGTCTTCATAGATGGGGTTGATACAATGTGGCAACCACCACCCCGAAGATCTGAAACAATTTTCAGTCCCAGGTCCTAATTTTGTTAAAGCTTTCTAGATTCGCGAGCATAAGTGATAAATGCTCACCGTAATCATTTGCCTTCGAAACCACAAAAACCACGTTTGGGCCAAAGATAGGGCCTTTACCGTTTGTGGGGAGAGAGGTGACAAAAACCTGTCATGGTGGTCCCACCAACCCGTGGTTCAGATATAAGCGGAGAAGATGTTGAAATTGAAATCAAAAGACAATTGGAACTGAGTGTCGCATTAGGTGCGGACGGTTCTTCTTATAAAGAAGGGCATCATGAATTACCTGGCTGCGCAGAGGGAAGAGAAATCTTTCTGATAGTCATCTTCCTTCTTCTCATCATCAAGTAGTATTTCCCTTAACCAGAAGGTGCTGCTAGGCGATGACTGATAAGGCCTGGTTCAAAGTAATATGACAAACAGTTCCAGGCTAGGTTCTTGTTGTAACAGGAGTTGTGTTTCGTTTGTAGTGCGGTTACCGATAGGAGTCCAACACTTAAGGTGTAAATTGCCTTCACCTCCCAACCCAAAATAAAATTTATTATTTTCCAAGGAAAATACAGATCATCCGGAGGATTTTATACTAGAGGATATAACAGGGGACACATATACTCGTATGGTTTATGTGTATGTAATATCCATTGACAGAGAGAATTTTTAGAAAGGTTTTGAAAGAGGATTTGTCTGATTAATTAACTCTGAATTTTGTTGTTATTTAAATCTTAGACCCTCGCCGCAAGCATGCACCAATTTATTTGTTCTTGCGTTAGTATATAATTTAATTTAATATTTTATGAATATTATGATGTACAAAGAAAATTAGAAACGAAATTTCTATATTTTTTAAAGAATAAACATAAAATAAAGACTTTTGACGCAAAACGTGGTAAAGGTGGTATGCAATAAGATATATACCGATGGTGGTTGGTTGGCTAGATTTTCAAATTTAAACATTTTTTTTCGCAGCACTATCAAACGTTGCTGCCAAGAAATTCATGTCGTATTTTTGACACAGATCAAATAGAGGACTGAGTGTAATTCGGTCAAATATCCTCTTCTGTAAATAAATGATATATGCTGAACTAACAACCTCGATATTGAAATCGATAAACGTTGATGGAGAAAGTTCTTTCCCCAAATATAGTAAAACTGTGCCATGTACTAAGACCCAATGTCAATATACTTCTTATGTTGATTTGGGTGGACTAATAATAATGAAGTTTCTCTCCTCACGTGTAATGCATGCAAGTCAACGATATAAAGTGGGAATGGTACTGAAGGGACGCGCATATGTGGTCCAACATAAATTATTTGAATACCACATTTACAATCTCCATCACCAAAGTAATCAATATTTTCAATCGTATTCCACTGCTTCCTCCTAGATAATTCGATGCTCGACAAATTAAAACCGCAGTATGAGCTTTTCTCTAAATTTCGTCCGTTCGTCATAAGCCTGAGGCCTTAATGTTCATTCATCACGACCGTAATTATGAACGTTATTTAAGTTAATCCTCACAATAACATCTTTTCACACGTTCTAAAGCCAAATGAATATGTTAACAAGTATCGTTTCACATTTTTACTCACTTGTAACAATTGTTCGTGAATTTGTTGTAAGACGACAATGTAATTAAGCCTCCCCATGCTGGGCTGAGAGCGAAGAAAATCTGCACGGCAGCATCGCCCCACACCTAGAAAGATAAATTTTGAAAAGAAAGACAACACGATTATCTTTGCAAGGCGACATGGTAATTTAAGCAGGATACGTTCGCTACCAAAGCGCCAGAGCCATAGCTGAGGCGGGAATGTGGGAACTGGGATGGAAGATTGAAGGATAAGAATAGTCTGAAAGGAAACATTTGAGATGAACAAAATCATTCATAATTACCGGATTGTCATACATGGTTTGCGAGGGGTGGTGGGCGAATACAAATAAGGAGGATTATTCAATGGACAATGCAATGAGGAAGCATTGGCAGCATTAGTTAGCATTAAATATGGAAGGAAGAAAAATTGTCAATTTGGCACATGCGAGAATATCTGTCGGGGTTGATTTGTGAGGATAAGTAGGACAAGGTATATGTCCTACTAATTCTCACAAGATGATAATCATAAATGGATTACACGAGCATTACCTGTCTTATGTTCAAATTTACCTGAGCATTCGCTAATTGTTTCCAGTCGGGCGTTAAATAGAATAGTATTCCGGTTTTCGCGCCTGGTAGCGTCACTCCTCGAAAAAATAATATCACTAGCACCACGTAAGGAAACAAAGCGGTGAAATAGACAACCTTTCCAGACGACTGAACACCCTTGCACAGACATAAAAAGACAATTACCCATGCAACGAGCAGGCAGATTGCCAACGATATTCGTATTCCTCCAGTTTCCTCAATTCCTGACGAGAGTCCAAGGACAAAGTTCCTACATAAGAAACACATTTTATGGTGTTAAATGGCTTTAAAGTGTTGTGCGAGGCGAAACTGAAAAAGAGGAAAAATTTTTTCGACAAACTTGAAATGGAACTTACGTAAAATATTCCTCAGCTGGTGGACGTTTCAGGACATGAATTGCTAACTCTGTGTAATTTTGAGTGTCGGCATAAGTTGAATTGTAGCAAGTACGGAGGTAAAACGTTCCATTGGTAGCTTCGCACTGGTCGGCCATTTCGTATGAGTAGCAATCTGCAAACGTACGGGTGAGTTGAAATAAATTTTTGAACAGAACATACATAGACGTGTGTCGTATAGTTCGCTAATTCATGAGAATTAAAACTTTCATGGTAGAAAAGTCGCTTGATTAATTTGAGAAATATTTTCAGAAGAATGTCAGTCACATAATCCTTCTTATTCGGAAGCTGACTTCGAGGTCAGCCAGCGCAAGTATTAGCAGAATTTCCATATCAAAAGGATGACCCTAAAGATATTTGTGCTGATCAGATTGTCCTTGTACGAAATATGTTGTCAAATTTCGAAAAGAACTAGTTAACTCTACTATGTTTGGCTATACTGGTTTCAAATGAGCAATTTCATCTGGAGATCATTATTGAATCATCGCTGTTTTGTTGTTGATCCTTGTTGAATTCGCTTCTCAAAGTAATTATTCAGCTGAAGCAATGTGATTTGATCAAGTATCTATGCCAAAGCAATCTGAATATTGACATATGATAAAAAAACAGGGACAGAATGCAGTAGAAAATTACTGCTCAGCCTAAATTCCACGTTTTTTCAATATAATAGCCGGTTCGTAGGACAGCCATTTTCAGGCTTTGATTTCCTGTAGGTCCACACCAAATAATATCAATTGAACAATATACATTAGCTTCACTCTATGAATGGACAAATTCAACATTTTCACGATTTTCTCATACATTAATGTCCGTCACTTGAATGTCTGGACTGTTGCTAGACTTTTATTTAAATATTTATTGATTGCACATGAATTTCAGAGATGTTTTCATTCATTGATTGTTTACATTCGGTTGATCAACGCATATGGTGATGTTTGAATCGATCTTCTCTACACTTTCTTTAAAGAACTCTCCTGTCAGACCCTCCTTGCCAATTTAGAACCTCTTTTTTATCTGCCAGCTGATTGTAAGCTTTATTTTTCACCCATGTTTGTCCTTAGGGATGCGGAAAAATGAAAATCTGAACGCATAAAGTAAGCCCAAGCACAAGGAATGGGATGGATCGTAGAGTGCTTTCGAGGCTAAGGTAAGGTTTTGACAGTCATTATCGTGATATACGGCTCACGCCAGCAATCCAATATTGTGGGTTTGATCCCCATTCTTTATCTTTTTTGAGTCCCTCTATCCTCTCATGCTTTAACAGCCTCTCTCTAACACAGAAACATATCCAAAATTAAGCTTTTATTTAAAAACAACAGCGTGATTTGAAAAGAACATTAAAGACTAAAATAAAAGACGATAAAAAAGGCTGTCTTTTGATATCATTAATTATTGCCTACCTATCTATCTGTCTATCTGCCTATCTATCTATCTACCTACCTATCTCTATCTAAATGAAAGCAAATAGCACAATTTTTGTGCATTTAATAATGTTTATGGTAATCTATAATTTCCGTCGTTTCTTATGACTTCCTGTCAGCGTGATGGCGATTTGTAAACGTCATTTTTAAAAAATCATTTTATTTGAAGCGAAGAATTCAACTAGTACTTGACATTGACTTCAGTTTTATGTTGTTTTTTTCTTTAAAAAGTTCTGCAAAGAGAGAACCAAGTGATAATCGAGGGTGTGAGGTCTGGGGAGTATAGTGAATGTGACATAATTTCCTTGCCTAGTTCTGCGATTTTCTGGCGAGTCGCCAAATGGCATGGTTTCTGACATTATTATAATGAAGTATTATTACATCCTTCATATTGAACATTGCCGGCCTCTTTTCTCTTATTGCTTTCTTTGAACCATCCATTTGCTTACAGTATCGTTCCGAATTGAGCGTTTCATCAGGTTAAAAAGCTCGTAATGTATTGGTTCTTGGATATTTCACCATATACGCATTGCCTTCTTTAGTTTCAAGCTCGGCTCCTGCTCTTTTTCTCTCGATGTTTTCGTATGTAATCCATTCTCCATCCAATCCAAGAAAAGTTCTTTTGGTACCGAGCAATCAGAGATGTGCAAAAGGATCTTGCTCTATCACAGTCTTGATAATGTCGCCATCTATTAAAGATTGGCGTTCTAAACGTAGCTTGTAACAAAGGTCGAAATCACTTGCTTTAATTTTTTTTTTCTCCACGTACTATCACAAACTGCATCCACAACAAAAACTGTCACTAAATTTCGACACGCTTCTTTAGCATTTCTTCCTAGTTAGAATTCGTATACAATACAGTGAAGTGAATAAACTCGATCGGTACCCATGTTCTCACGATCACGTCTCACTTAATAACTTTTCATTCATTTGCTTCATTCATTTAGGAGTGTAAATGTGTCTAAATGCAATGCTCTTTATCATTGCATATAGTCATATATGTCTCAGACCAACATATGCATATGGATTGAAACTTTCCGGAAGACTTAACGCTTTCGGGCTTATACTTCTCATGAATTTCACAGGGGCTGTAGAACTGAGTTTGTGTTTTTCCTTGGCTCTGTCAGTTGTCTGTCTCTTTTTCTTTGCTCAGCTTTCGTTTTTTCGTTCTCACGTCGGCGTGTACTTGCAGCAATATATTCCTGTTTTACTCAAAAATCAGAAAAAATCAATAAATACATGTAAAACACAATCTATTTTGGCTAAATATCGTTAAAGGAAGAGTATAGTCGAAGTGTTAAGGCTAGTTGTAGGTACTCTGTGTCGTGACTGTGCATACTAACAACCTCACTCACGACCACACAAAAAAAAACTCATAAGTAACGTTTCTAAGACATAGCGACGAGACAAACAGCTCAGCGTTCTCTAAATTTCTGGTAAAATTATTGACCAAAAATACACTGGTCGAGAAAAAACTTAGGCCACCTACTAAGCCGGTGTTGGTGGCTATGTTTAAAAAATTAATATAATGAAAACATTTTTCATTTCGAAACAGTTTTCATAAAGAAACCATATTCCCAAATCCACCAACTTCATTTTTTACCAATACTCAAGAAAATCGAAAAAGTTATCACAAATATCATAGTTATAAAACCTTTACTTTGGTTAAAAAAAGAAAATAATTTCCCTCACTGGTGTTTAAGATTCTTCAGTAAAAGATATTGCCTCTGGCTTTGATAACACATACCATCCTTCTATTTATGAATTCTTAGAGCTAGTGTTTGCTAGGCTATGTTACAGATATTTGCCCTTCTGATCACAGCGTTGCGATGGAAAAACCGAAGACTTGATCTAATAAAGGACGTTAGGAAGTGAAGAAATGGCGATGAAAAAGAAAGAAATGTTCCGAGCTTCAATAAATGTGACAGAAATTAATGCTATGTTATTTAATAACTGTGTTAATTTAATATCACCTCCATCTCTTTGTCCAACATTCAACCATTGCGTCAGTTGAAGTCAAACGTACTGATAAACTTTACAACAGAAAGCCTTGATACTAGTAACTGATAGTAACCAAATATCTCTTTGGTACTGGCATAGGGTTCGTCGAGCTAAATAGCAGTGTCACTTATACTTCAAGCCTGCGTAACAGTATCACCATAACAGTAGCTGAACTATACTCAATACTGTCAGCCCTTAGAAAAAGGCAAAATGAACGTGATTTTCACAGACTCTAACAATGCCATCAAGAGCTTAGCATGCAATCAGGAAAAAAGAAAAGTAACATACGAAATATTGTAAATCCTTAACAATAACCCTGAGAGAACATTCAGATTTATCTGGATTCCAGGAGACGTGGAGATCAAACTACACGAAATGGCAGACCTGCAATCTAAAGAAGGCGTAATGAGCCACAGATTTACGAGACCGCAATTCGAACTTGATGAAATAGTATGCCTAATTAGGGAAGAAATAGAAGAACAGTGGAACTTCAGAATTAAGAAAAACCACAAACTTAGCCCCATGCATCTGGAAAGATGCACACCACATAAATAAAAGTGGAAGAGCTTGATTCCACAACAGTGTCATATCCCCTAAACACATCAAACCCACTAACAGAATTTCGACAAATAGAGCCAATAATAAACTCCGACTTTACCAAATAAAAGAAGCACAAAAAAGTTAAGCCCACACTGTAATAGAACAGGCACAATAGCTCACTAATCGTTTCAATGCACCAAATTTGAAGGATTCAGGATAAAGTACAAATTCTTTCAAAAATACAACAAAATCAAAGACTGAATTCTTAAAAATTTTGGCAATCTACAAATTCAGCACATAAACTAACTTGTAACAAGAAAGAGACACCTCAACCACATAATGGAACATGCTGGCCAGTGTCTAAGCAGCCAGAGCCAATTATACACTGGTATATCACCAGAACGAATTTTTAAAAAAATTATAGTACAGGAAAGTAAGAGATATATCTTGCAAATCAATAATCATGGATTTGTTTGTGACTATAAATCAAATAAATATACTCGTTGCAATACGTCTCATAAGTAGGTATCATCATTTACCCAGAGAACGTTCACACTGGTCTAGTAATGAGGATCTTACGGTTCCAATTGCCAACAGTATGAGTCGGAACAGGTACTACGAAATAAAAAAAAATATTTGCATCTTGCTAACTGCGCTGAAATAGGGGTAGTTTTCATGAAAGCTTTACGTTAGACGAAACCATGCTGAAATACTTCGGGCATATTTCTTTTAAGATTCGGATGCAATGTTTGGATGCTTTGTACCTTAACGGGCTACAGATGCAAAACAACGTCAAGAACACGAAAATTCGCCTCATGGTCCGAAAATTTTGCTGGAACATCTAAAAGTGTTTGATGAGCCAGCCATTCATATTATACGCTTTGATAACTTTTTTACCAGCTACTTACCATACGAAACTGCGAGCAATGGGATTCAAGGCCGAAATACAATCGTGCGAGACTGCGATACGAGAGCGCGACGAGAGTCTCGCAGCAAATGTCAAGCAGTTTTCGTAACATGCATTTGCATGCGACATCGTACAATGATTACGATGCGAGGCGGGAAATATTCGGAAAAACTAAAGTTCCTCGCAAAGATGTGAATAACGTTTGTCAAATGCAATATGGCGCTTAAATGAAATTTGAAATTCAAACGCCTTAATTACATTTTAAGTACATTGGTTGTTATGAATGAATTTTGAATGAAAATTTCGTGCATCCTAGCTAAGGCTTTTATTTGCTAAACGAAGGAACATTCCAAATTCAAATTTTTAAAAGATCAAAAACAATTTCCAACAAGTTTCATTTAAAATGTCACCAATTTGACATTTGTCATATGAACATTAATGTTCCCCGCATCGCGTGCATTGTAAATTGAATGCGTTGCATGACGACGAGGGAGAACCGCATGGCGCTTACGTATGGCCGTCACGCAGTATTGTATTTCAGCCTTTATGCTTTATATCCTTTGGTACCACGTAGTTTGATAGCAAGAGAAATTGGTCATTTTCCAAAAACTAAGCAGAACAACTAAGATGTCGGCAATGTCTTCAGAGTGCGAGATCTTAATGTATCATTGCATTTGATACATTAAGATCGTGACTTTGCGTTTAAAAAGAGATTGTTTTGATAAATTCGAAGCAAATAATTCCATTTCCGTATTTGCACTTACTTTAAAAAAAAATACATGTATTGGAACTTTATTATAACATTAGTTTTTCCATTTAACTCCACGCGGATCAATGGATAAAAGGATAAAAAGAATAAGGAATACAAAAAATATTTAGGTAGGAACACCAGGACGAAGAGAGAATGAGAGTATGAAAATTTCAGAAAAGTATCTCCAACAATCTCCAATGAGATAATAAGAAATAAGAAAAGAAAATATTATGATGACCAATTGAGGATCACCGATGCTAGTCTAGTGAGCAGAAAACAAGACATGCGTACTAAGTAGTGAAAAGTTTGAAACGAAGTTATCAACCCGAGATCACGCTCAGCCGTGAGGATACCGGGCAACATCATCGCTGATGAAAACAGGGACACGGAAGGAATATTCCAGAATATTGGAGCCTATTGATATATGCAGAGTTCCCATTTCTACCAACTCTCGATTTGGTCTGTTCCGCCATCAAAGAGAAGTCCATCAAAGTTCGGCCCAAAAGAATAATAAAGCGCCGGGCATCGTTAGGATTATAGTGGAGCTCATCAAATATGGTGACGGTAGTGTTCCGAAAGCCATCCACAAAATCATCCAGCAAATCTGGTAACAAGAACATATGCCAAACAAGTGGAACCAATCAATTATATTTTCTATTCACAAAAAAAGTGACAAGCTACAAAGGGGAAACCATAGAGGTATACCACTACTCTTTACAGCATACAAAATTTTTTATAAAATAAAATCAGATCAGACGCCAACGATATCATTGTGGAGTATTAAAGTGACTTCAGAGCAGGTAAATCGATGATAGAACAATTGTTTACTGTTCAACATATTGTGATGTTATCTCTTTTCGTTGGTCTTCGTGTGGCAATTGACTACAGTGTGTTATATTGCTTGTAAATGTTATTCTTTTCTTTTGATATAATATATTTACCTACGCAAGCGGCCTAGCCGCAGATAAGATGGCGAGGACATAATCAAAAATGATTTCTATCCACTACGCCGTTTTTACTATTGTCGCAAGAATAACCTCGCGACAGAATCCTGATCAAACTTATCTAGGAGAATAATACTCAGTCTAGTGTCTGATTCAGAATTGATTTTATTTGGCAAAATGTACAGCTTAAATACTATTCTTACGACCTAAAACTTATCATGGGTCACATACATATTTTGACCCAATTTAGTTCACACTTCATAAAATTAGTCATATGCATTCTTCTTTAATGCATTAACCTGACCTCACTCAATTCACACTCAATAAAATAAAAAATGCAATTCGACACTTGTCCAATACAAATAGTCTTTGACCACAACTCATTATGAATCACGTGTGTGGTCTTCATATGATTTATGATCATGCGACAAGTTCAAATTTGTTTTGGATATCAGTTTACATGTTTAGTGTAGACTGATTGAATTGTATTGTAGGTCAGTATGCTCATGTCATATGAGTAATTTGATGAGTGTGTGTTATGTAATAAAATTGTATACAAAAGTAACTGCATGATTTATTGCATGCGACATGGATTTTAAGTATATCCACATTGGTATACTCAGTTACAATTTTAGTATGCAATATGTATTACACCTCCACCCTATTTTGATGAGTCTTATATATTAATTTATAATTCATATATCAAGACGAATCATAAAATTTACTCTAATTATAGACATTTTATATTACAACTAATTAACATAAGTCTTAGACATTCATTATTTTATTTATATAATTTTACGTTATTCTTATGTACAAATTTTTGATTTCCATTTAAGTCTATTAATATGTTGCTATCTTTAACATCTAATACTTTATAAGGACCTTTATAGGGTGGTTGATGTTTCTTGCGGTTTTCTGTTTTTAAAAGAACCATGTCTCCAATTTTCACATTCAAAGGATTTATATACTTTTGTTTCTCGACACGTTTTGTTTTAACATTCTCAATCATTTCTCGTGCTTTTAATAGAGATGTTTTCAGTCTAATTTTTAACTCATTTGCATAATTATCCAAATCGTAAATTTTGTTATTATCTTCAATTATCTCGTTTGGAAGACTTGGAAGTTTACCGAATATTAATTCATAAGGAGAATAGTTAGTATCTACGTGGGGAGTAGTGTTGTAGGCAAAAGTATAATATGGTATCCATTTATCCCATTCGTAATCATCAGCGAAAGAATACATATATTCATTTAACACTCGATGGTTACGTTCAATTGCACCTAAGGTCTGATGGTGGTATGGAGTTGAAAATATCTGCCTAACTTTTAATATCTTACATATTTCACCCATTAACTTATTTGTAAATTCAGTTCCTAAATCTGTTTTTAATATACTAAAGTGTCCAAATTTCAAAATAAATTCTTTGACTATACCTATTGCTACTGTGTGTGCTTCCTTATTTTCTATAGGGAATGCTACTACAAATTTCGTCAATTCACATTGTAATGTTAATATGTATCTATAACCGTTAGAAATTCTAAGTGGACCTATAGTGTCTACTTCTATTGTTTGAAAACTTGTGGAAGGTGTATCGGTTTTTATCATCTTTTCGGTTGTGTGCCTGACTTGTTTACTTATACGACAAGTTTTGCAATTATTGACATGTAACTTTACCATTTCGTTCATGTTTTTCCAACAAAATCTTTGTTTTAACTTGAGCAATGTTTTACGTACTCCAAAATGTCCTCCGTGGGGTGTGTTGTGATATTCTTCAATCAACCTCGTTTGTTCATTTAAGTCAGTTATTCTTTTGGGCGGCTTGTAAATTAATATCTTTAGTTTAGCATGCTTTCTCTTTTGTTGCAACGTATTAAATATCCTTTTAAATTCTTCTTTATCCATGGATTTAAATATATCATCTTTATCAGATAGGGAGAGTTCGCCTATGTTTTCTTTCTTTGCGAATTTCAATAGCTTTTCTAATGTTGAAACGTATTTCAAATCAGGCTTATCGCTATTGCTCTCATTTGATTGTATGGCGCCATTCGTGTTTGATAGCTTCTCATTGAAGGAAACGGATTTCTCATCAGATTTATTGCTATAATACACCTCAATATCTTTATTAGTACGTACTATTTTATTTCTATCATTTTTATTGTGCAACATAGTAAATTTCAATTTTGGTATACCCGTAATGTCAGACAAACTAGTGCAATCCCAACAATAGAGTTGATCAGATTCTATTTGAGTGTTGGTGCATTCGTTGTTGACCTTATTTTTATATTTCATATTATTCGCCATGCCCCTGGTTACTATTAACAATTTTCGTTTAACACTTTCATCAGTGTTCGGAGGTATCATTGCTTTTAGAAGGTCTGAATCTAGTTCGATTCTAGACAAGGCATCTGCATTAGTATTCATGCTGCCCTTTTTGTAAACTATGGTGAAATCATAGTCTGATAAGTCTACACGTATTCGCGTTAATTTTGATGAAGGATTTTTATGACTAAACAGAGATATTAGTGGTCTGTGGTCAGTGACTACCACAAATTTTCTACCATAGAGGTATGGTCTAAAAAAATTTATAGCCCAATGGATTGCTAAGAGTTCCTTCTCAATTATTGGTTTATTGATGTCATGTTTTGCTAATGACTTACTTGCATAAGATATCGGTAGGTCAGAACCAATTTCACCTTGAGACAACACAGCACCTAGAGCATAATTGGATGCGTCTGTTGTCACTATGAAAGGTTTTTCGAAATCTGGGTATTGTAAAATCGGTGGTTTAATAAGTTTCGATTTTAATGTCTCGTAGGCTTTTTGACAATCTTCAGACCAAAAGAAAGTAATATTCTTCTTTAGAAGAGCATTGAGGCATTTAGCTGTTTCGGCAAAATTTGGAATGAATCGCCTGTAGTAATTACAGAATGCCACAAATCTGCGCACTTCATCTGCGTTTTTTGGTACCGGGTAGTTTTTAATTGTTTGATATTTTGATGGGTCAGTTTTAACACCTTCGTTGGTGATTAAATGTCCCAGATATACAACTTCCGATCTCAAAAATTGGCATTTTCCTGGATTCAATTTCAAATTATGCTTACGTAATCTTTGCAATACTTTACAAAGATTGTCGTTGTGATGTTTAATACTACATCCAAATACCATTATATCATCTACATAGAGGAAAGCTTCATGCTTTAAACCACTGAGTGCTATGGTTAGCATTCTCTGGAAACTGTTAGATGATATTTTTAAGCCAAACGGTAACCTTTTAAATTGATAATGCCCATCGTTTGTTGAAAACGCGGTTAATGGCCTAGACTCTTTCTCAAGTTCAATTTGATGAAAAGAGCTGGTCATGTCTAAGGTGGAAAAATACTTTGCCCTACCTAATTTGTCCAAAACGTCTTCTAGTCTTGTTAAAGGAAATTTATCATTAACAATTTTATCATTGAGTCTGCGAAAATCTACTACTAATCGCCATTTTTGTCCGCCATCATTCGCCTTTTTTGGTACTACCAAAAGTGGTGAATTGTAAGGACTAACAGATGGTTCAATGATATCATTTGTTTCTAAATCCTTAACTTGTCGTAGAATTTCTTCATTTTGGGCTTGAGGTAATCTATAGTTGTTTATGTAAACAGGGCTCCTATCTGTTGTTTGCAAACGTTGTTTGTAAAAGTTATTCATTGTCAATTTTTCCCCTTCCAAGTAAAATACATCTTGGAATTCTTCAATTATTTTCAACAAACTTTCCATTGATGGTTTATCCAGATTATCTTTGCTGATCGTATTTAGCAATCTCTCAAAGCGTTCTTTGTTGTATACTTGCTTTTTACTTACAAGTATGTCATAATTTCCTAAAGGCTCAATCTCTGCATTGAATTTGTTTATGGTAATATCACTATCTGTCGTATTCAAAATCTTTACATGCTGGATACCTTTTGCGGGTATAATCGTGTTTCCAACAAAAACACCTTTTTGTATCTCAGTATTCAGCAGTATGCTATCTTCATCAAGAGTTATATCTATTGGTACTATCGCTTCTGTTCTAGCGGATACATTTATTCGATAATTGTTGGGTTTTCTAGTACTCATTGGTAACACAATTTCTTCATCTTTAACGTTAAATAAGATGGTATATGTCTCATAGTCGATTTTGCACATATATTTAACGAGTATATCTCTTCCTATGATACCATCTGTGTTTATGGGAAAATTATCGTTTACAATGTGAAATGAGTTAATTAATTTATGTTCCCCAATTATTAATTCTAAATCTAAAGTGCCTAAAGAAGTAGTAACTTCTTTGGTTATACCAGTTATATTTGGTTATAGTAAGATACTGAAAATTCAACATAGACGTTTGGCAGATTTTCTTTGACTTTAAGGAAGCATACATCAGTATTGATTGCAACGAGCTGTATCAAATCATGCTTCGCTTTGGTATCCCAGCCAAATGAGTTCGTCTTACCAAAATGACAAAAATGATCTCCGAAGTCCGTATCAATAACCAACACACCGACGCTTATGACACAAAAACTGCGATAAAGCAGGGAGATGGGCTGTCCGCTTTGCCAACATGGCTCTAGTGAATGTCATAAGAAAGCTTCCTGTCGATACAAGAGGCGCACTATTATACTAATCAAGCCAAGTGGTAGTCTATGCGGATGACATCAATATTTTGTCACGGTCGCTCATAACCGCCAAAGAACTCTTAATGAAACTCGACAGCGAACCAAAACAAGTAGGCTACAAATGAATGAGAATAAAAAAGAAAAATCGAGAAAATCTCCTCAAATCCCCAGAATATAGGTCTGGTGAAATTTGGACAAATTTGCGTATCTTGGCGCCAAAATAACAAAACGGCGAGTGAACGACATGAAATGCACAGAAGAGTACAGCACGCAAGTAAAATGTTTTATTCAGTTCTGATATTATGAAGACCAGCAGTATAAACCGGAAAACAAAGCTCCAAGTATACAAATCTGTGATGATACCTGTGTTATTCTTTGGGGGTGAAACATTCATCCTAATTCAATCACCCATCCGCAAATATATAAGACGCCTTTGAGGGACGGGTCCTAAGACGGATAATTGGAGCGCAGCTAGAGGGTATGAAAAGTTTTGCCAAAAGTTTTGTCTGTATGAAAGTTTTGTCAAGCCGGAGATTTCAGTGACTGTAAGACTGCGGAAGTTGCAATGGACTGGTCATATGAATTCCAGGTAGCTTAAATAAATTGGGACCTAGGATTGATGTCTATGGAGACCGTGGGCAGGTGGATTAAGCCGTACAAGGCAGGTGTCCACGTTAATCCACGAGACTTCATGGTCATATGAATCGTATGGACGAACAACGGACACCCAAAAAAGGAATTCGTTGGGAGAACTGAAAGGCGAAGACCAGTGGAGAAACCAAGGAAACGCTGGTCTGACTCAGTTGGCGAGGACGATGCTTGGATTTAAAAATTGGAGGATGCGGTCAATGGACCGAAGCAGTTGTATTCGCTTGTTGTAGGAAGCGAAGGCCCGAAGGGGCCTTAGTGCTAAGAAGGAGGCGCAGAACTGCACACAAAATATTTTCGATTTCCCATTGTGCTCATTTGAATACACCGTAATTTATTACTAAGTGTAAAGCATGATTTAATTTTTTTATTGCATCAAAATAATAAAACTAAGTTTTGATTGAACAATTTTAATATAATAATTTTTTGACAAAGTCAATAGTACTAGTTATTCCAGATATTTATAGAAAACTATGTCAAGTTGCAACCAATGCTTGACACAAATTGCATGAATTTCTCATGATAAGTTTTAAGAAAATTGATAATTCAGTATTCCGTAGACATCCTAAACGATTACATCAGAGATTATGTGCATTATGTGTATTTTGTGTATTATGTGCAGCTAGTTCCTAATGAAAGGATATTTCGCCCAAGTACCCCATAGTCTCAAATGCTTCAAAGTTTAAAGTTGCCCCATTGATTGTTTTCCACACTTATGCAGCATATTTTTATTTTATGTTGTAGTTCCGCATTTCCTAAGATTGCCGGCTGTTTGGGGTTGGGTTATTTTCAATTTATTTAATTTATTTACGCTGCTGATTATAGCTTACATACTTTCAATTTTCTTTTTTACTTCCACGATTTCAAATCTTCAAAGGTTAACATTCATCGGTAAGACTCATGACTTATTTCTGATGTTGATGAAAGGAAAGAGGACAAAGTCAAGTAACAAAAAATCAAAAGACGGTGAGCGGAGAATAGGGAACCACAAATAACATAATATAACGGTGAGATGCCGACAAGCGCTCCAGTATAAATTTGGATTTATTTTCAATGGCGTGGAATAAGGTTCAAAAGGATTTCCACTTCACATCTGCTTGGGAAACCGTAGCCATTCTCTCATTCACTCAAATCAACCTGATTCCATTCTATGTTCATCCTTTCTTCTGTTCACCATGTAGTCATTTCTGTACAGATTCCTGAATGAATGTGGTGTACAGGACTGTTTAAAGTAGATTTGCATTTCACATCTTATTTTTTCTGAGTACAAAAATTTCTTTTGGCAGACGACTCAAAAGGAATCCGATTTAAAAAGACGTACAAACAGATGATGTGTTTTCTTTCAGCAGTGCATGAAGTGCTATGAAGTTAGTTGCAATTAAAGTTTAGCTCCTTTTTATATAAAATGCAGAAAAAAACAAAAAATCAAATAAGCCGCAAAGTACCCTACTCTAATTAACGAATTGTTGGTACTAAAACCTAAACAGCAGAATAAAATTTTTCTGAGAAACCTTTAGCCTTTTAATTATTTGTTTAGGAAGAAAGCCAATAATTAGTTCCCTTTTTAAAAGCGCAGCAAGTCTGCACATTCCTAACGAGCTTCTCTGTTAAGTTATTACTTCCTTACTCAAACTTCGAAAGTCCGCTAGTTGCCATATACTAAGTTCAAATGAATATCACATTGAAAAACTGCATTTATTGGAACAATTAGCACGAAAAAACTACAAACAGCAGTCAGCAGATCAACGATTTCCTATTAAACAGCTGCATTCGGTTCCCGGCAATGAAAGTACTTTTTTAGACAAGGGCATTACCAAACTTAAGGTTCATAAATTCCTCTGATTTTCATATATGTTATAGGGTAGTCTCCCCTCAATAACTAGGTGAAATGGTAAGACGCACCTCGCTTTCATTTTCGTGAAAAATGAATTTAAAGTTCAAGTTCACTAGACTCATTTTTTATTTCCAAATTTATTATTTATTTTTACTAAATTATTTGTATTTTTGAAACAATAAATAATTCAAATGGCAAATTTATTTAATGATAAATATATTATATATCTGATATGTTCATATTTCGTTTCAATTCCAATAAAAATTATTTTTTTATTGGGTATGTGAATAAGTTTTCGTCGTTTTTTCGAAAAAGTTTATCCATTTTTAGTTTGTTTATTTCAACATTAAAGAATAGTCACGTCATTCAAAGTATGCACCATTTGAAGATATGACTTTCTCCAATCTTTTTGCTAGTAGATGGATTCCTCGGCGGAAAAAAGCACCCTCCTTCGATTCGAACCAGTCATTGAGCCAATTTTTGATGCGTTCATAATTACATTGAATGGAACAAATGGAAATCCGAAGGAGCAATGTCTGGGGAATATTGGTGGGGCAAGATTTCCCATTTTACACCTTCCAAATATTTCTTGATCGGCTCGGCTACGTGTGGGCTTGCCCTGTCATGCAGCAAACTCAGCTTGTCATGTCTGTCATTCCATTCTGGCTGTTTTAACACGTATCCCCAGTGATTGTTTCAGGAGTTCGTAATAGAAGACGCTACTGTGATCCCACCAAATTCACAACGTAACCTCGGAAGCTGACATTACCCAATGTTTTGGTCGCTTAGGTGTCGTAGTACATACATTTCTCATTCGCTGTTACAATTCGATGCATGAAACTCTTTCTCTTTTGACGTTGAAAAAGCATCTCGCTCGTTTCTAAATGCCGTTCGATGTTTCCCTTTCTCAGTTGATGCGGCCCCCAAGTCCCAGCATTTTGGACCATTCCCATGGCATGCAAGCGCTTACAAACGGTATCTCTCAAGATTTAACTCCTGCGACAATTCTTCTAGGCTTCGACTTAAATCTTCATCCATACATTTCCCATAGTTGTGAATCTTCAAACATTTTCAGTGCTCCTTCACGATCTTTTCAAGGTACGTCAAAATCACCATTTTTAAAACACCGAAACCACTCTCTGCAGGTCGTCTCAGATAGAGTATCATCACCGTTAACTTCGAGCATTAGTTTCCAAGTTTCTGCAGCATTTAATTCTTAAGAGTGATATAATGAACGAAGACTTTCCGCAAATGCAGCTGTTTCGGTGTGAATGTCGACATTTTTAACTCAAGAAAAAACACGATATTCACACTTTGAAGGAATGTCGACTACTGTCTTCGTGAGCCTACGCATACAACTCCCAATTCTAAGAAAACTACCGCAGCAGACAATAAAATAGTATATGTAAGGACATCTGTCTTCCAACGGCGGAAACTTATCCCCATGTCCAATACTTGTAATGGATTTAGCATCCCAGGTCGTCACGGCGACGACTCGGGATGAAAGTCGGCCTCGCACCGACAATTGGACGTGCAGTCCTGGAGACGTGGCAACGAGTCGTACCCCGTGGGTCAACAACTCGGCCACTCGGAAGTTCCCTCGCGTGGTGGCTGCTGGCTAGCTAGCTCAGTGCGGCGAGGATTGCGGACGTGGGTCGGACCCAAGTGAACTTCCGCTCTTGGTTCCATTTGAACCAGCCACCGAAAAGCCCGATTTACTACGCGACGCTTCTAAACAAATTACGTTACTTTACTCTAATTTTTTACCATCAAGATACAATCAAAGAATCAAACTCCCCGACTAACGCGCATTCGCGAACCGATATACCGCGGTGCCTAAAAACAAACTACTTTAATTTTGCGACCGTAAAACACGCGAACCCGAAAAACCGAACTAGTAGTCCGCGACACGACTACAAATTATTACCGGAACAAAACTACAGCACCGCGGAACCCGAGCGACGAAACACATTGTTAACCCTACATCATCCTGCACTTACCTTCGCGCCATTTCCACCTGAAAGAAAAGGTTGTTGGAAGGAAAGAATGTGGTTTTTCTTTTAGCACTTCATTTTAATTCTGGTTCTTAAAAATTTATGTAAAATTTTAACGCTTTATAGGTCAAATCACACAAGTCAGACAAACGTACCAGAATCGCGCTATATTAAGTCCACTGTTGATTAAATCAAATTAAAAGAAAGCACGATAGTGAAGCAGAAACATCGAAATACTATTATATGTGTACACATACTTGCTTAACCTACTTCAAAAAAATTATTCTTAATCATTCATTGGGTTTATAACAAACTTTTGAATTGCACATTATTCTTACACAAATGAATATTTCTTTTCCACTATCAATATAAGTATTCAAAAAGGCTTAATTTTGTACGAGGTTTTTTTTTTTATACAATTTCTTAAATTGATTCTCATTGATGTGTCGCAATCTCCAATGAGTTCAAAGCAAAGAGGAAGCGATCCATTTTAAATTTAAAATATTTTACCATCAAATATATTTTCAACTGCTTAACTCTACTTTTTTTTTTGCAATGATTACTTTCCTTTCGTTTTGTATTGAACAGTGTCTCGCGATTAGCTATTTACCCAATATGTGTTTGATTCCACGCTACACTGAGTGCCAGCACTTCTCCTCGCCTTGCATTATTCCATTTATTTTAATTTGAATACCCTTTCACTTTATCATTAATGTTTTTAATATACATTTTAAGTTATATAAAATCGGCATATAAAAAAAATTCATTTAGAGTTTGTGTTACCTACAAAAATTGTTTTTTTTTTTTGCTAAATTTTTCTGAGACTCCTTAGCACTACTACAATGCTCTTATATTGATGTCTTTCTTTTCACAATCTGTTACAACTCCTTAATCCACCCGCCGAAATGGGATCAGCAATGGATTCTTATGTTTATCGAACAAAGAACCTTTTTCCATAAGTGCTGCGTTTTCACTTTTGTAACATAGCACTTTGTTTATCATTAAAACTTATTGCAACCACGTTTACACATGTGAGATGTAATTACGGCGTCAGGCGAAATATACCCGTTAATTTTCCCGGTTCATTATTGAATTTGTATGCAGGCTTCTTTTCCTTGTAATGAAAACAATAAAAGTCCGGTGTTGAGTGAAATGCAAAACTCAAGGGCAGATATACATAACAATGTGGCTTCACTACGTTATTTCGCGCTCACAACGTCTTGGCGGATTTTCACACAGTCTGTTTTGCTATTGAAATGCCGAGGAACCAGCGGTAAGGGTTTCCTTCCAATTTTCCAATTGAGCAATCACATAGGTTTATATGCAAACTAGCAATTGTCAAGCGGTGTGGTTATGCTCACGGGCACACACTGACAACACTTTCGTAAACACTTCCGCATGGGTTTTCACGTCACACGGTCATCAAACCTCTGGCGATATCCTTGTTTTAGTGGCGTTGATGACAACGAAAATATCCATTGCATTCGACACGTTAGTTTTTTTTTTTTCGAAGAAAACGAGAATTGCGGTTGCATTGAAATCAGCGACGATTTCGTATATCTACCGTACATTTTACGACCGACCCATAAATCGATTTGAAACCGCTTTTCTGTTTTCCAACAGGTAATCGCGCGCGAAAGACACACCAAATTGTCGAGATAAGTTCACGTTTGGAAATAAAATTACGTCGAGTGATTTTCCACGAGATCACTTTTCTTTTTTTTTTTCTTTTCCACCCGCGTGTGCCTCTTTCCGCGGTCCTCTCCCAACTCTCCGTTCCGGAAATGCCATCACTCCCTTCTGACCTGAAGTGGTCGCCAGGTCGTAGGTCAGCTGACTTTCGACCTGTCCGCCGAACTTCCGACTGCGGGAAAAGATGATGGCACCATCTTCAGGTCGGTAGTCACTACATACTTTATTAATTGTTAACAATATTATTAAAATATTTACCATTTTTAATTCTTATAATGCTCGTTGTTTTAATTATCGGGAATTTTTAACGTCAATAAATTTTCGGTTACTGCAGGACCTCTTTCCCCCATATTTTATCTGAAACGATATGTACTACCTTTGGAAAGCAACATAATTAAGAACAAAGTATTGGCCAGAATTTTGCCTTTCCATGCGGCTGTTTTATCTGTTGAAGGGTTGGTTTTAAAAAGTTGAATTAGGTTGGGTGGCCATAAATTTATCTAGTTATGCCACAAATATGTCAAGTCGCATTCTTTTAATTATAAGTCATTCGACTACAAGTTTTCGTAAGTGTAAATCGTTTAGTGTGGTTTCTTCAATTAATCAGTATATTTTGTTGAATTAAAAGGAGCGAGTACGAGATCTTAAGAGGTTGCTCATAAAGCGTTCAAGCTTTGCGAATGATATTCGAATAAGAATAATATAATACATAATCTAATTATAATGCACCCTTCATAAAAAGAGTGTATCACACTTGAAATGAATACCGATCAAACGAAAGAAACCGTCAAATGAGACGGTACGCACTTTGACAAATCACCTCTCAACTGTGGAAATCCTAGCAAGATTGCACGATTGAGAAATGAAATGCATTGCAACTCACCTCGTAGGTTTGGCAATCTCAACATTATTGAATACAGAGAAAAAAAAGGACAGGCGAGAGCGTGGCAATTAACACTCCGCGTTCATGGCAATCATCATCGTGTTAAATCGTTGATAATTATCTTATACCTCTCTCGCCGTCCATAGAACAATTATTGTTAAAAAAAAGATAAAAAGAATGATAAAAAAGACAAGTGGAAAGTAGCGGGGTACAGGTAAGTGCATAGTGGTTGAGGATATGAAGTGTCTCGTCAGGTGGTGTTCGTAGTGCCGTAGCTTGTGTATTCGGTCAATGATTTTGATTCGCGGAATAAAAAGTTTTATCAGTTGTGATACTGGTGATTTGAATGGAATGAAATTTAATGTCTAGAAGAATTATAGTAAAGTTATATGTGGAAATATCACGTACGAAAAATCCAGCTTACGGTGGCTGGTTCAATAAAGGAAGCGGAACGAAAGTTCGCTAGTGGTCCGACCTACCTACACAAACCTCGCCGAACAGAGCTAGTCCACCAGCAGAAATTAATTACAATGGCGCCCAACGTTAGGCCCCCGTAGCTTAATTCTCCAGTCAGTATCATAGTTTTTCAAAGTATTACGACCCAGACATCCCCAATGTAAGTGACCCACGTACGGAGACCATTGTGTCACTTCACGTTGGTAATATATGTGACTCTCATTTATATATTTTTTTATGATCGATTGATGTGATGCACGATAAAGTTTTTCCAAAGTGTTGTCCGGCTAGAAATACCTGTGAGGACCGTTGAGCTTTTGACGTGAATTGGCACTAGTTGGGTCTTGCTCCGCTGAATAAACTCTCAAAAGTATCAACGCAAACCTTACATTTTTGTTTGTTGTACATTTTGTTTAATTGGAAGTTATAACTATGAGAAAAATTTTCCTCGCAATTAGTACCACTAACGGGAAAGGATATGCACTTTTTCCAAAATACGATTGCTGCAGTCGAAACCCTTTCGAAAGAAGAACATTATTCGCAAAGAGAAAAAGTAGTTAAAAACCAAATTTCGAAAAAATCTGTTGTTCGTAAAAGCATATGAATGGGGTCCAACAACGATTATAGACAATTTGATGTGGAATAATGTTGTCAAAAAAATTAATTAGATACTGGAGAGAATACTAATAAACTTAAGCTTATACAATAGAAAAGTCACATTTGCATTAATTATGCGGCAAACTGATACAAGAGTGCTAAATCGGTAAGGTCTATTGTTTGTACCGTATCTTTGCTTTTCATTCAAGGCTTCTGCGATAAAACCTTGAATAAAAATTTTCACCATACTTTCACTATAAAAGTTTTCTCTATAGGTGAAGAATGTGTACAGTATGTAAGAAAGAAGATGGTGAAGTCCTTAACCCAAACTGTATTCAAAAAACTGATTCTTGAATCAGGGTAATATTTAAGGGCAGGATGGTGAACTTTGTCACGATGGTCGTAAGGTTATAAATTTCTTGGTCACAAATACCTTAAAATTACTTTTCTGGCTATGAAACAGTCCCAATGTGAAGCCTATAGAAAAATTATGTGCATTTGTGAATAAGAGAATCAGGTCAATCCGTCACAACGAAAAATTCTTTACTAGGGAATTCTGAAGAAATTTCATATAAAAACCTACAGATCAAAAAGATCTATAAAACATCATGTGTCTTATTGAACGTATGACAACAGGATAAAAAAGTTGAAGTTAACTTGAAGACTGCAAAATGTGGTTTTCTGTATACTTCTTTTTATTTCAGTACTCAAAAACAGGGTGGACCAAAAGTCTTTTCATATTTCAAACAATGATGAAATAAGGTATAAACTTGGATAAAAAGTGTTTATTTATTGTGAAAGTTCACAAAATGGGAATAATATCAACCAGATGTGATCCTTCATTATTTGACACCGTTGCAAAATGAAGCGGAAATTTTCAATTACTGCCTTGCAAGTTTTTTGTGGAATGTTTTGAATTTACTCTTGGATATTTGATTTCAATTCTTCTGGAGACCCTGGGTTCTTTTTATTAGCTTTACTTTTATTGGGGAAACCTTCCCAAATATACTATTTCCTTTGGCTACCAGCTGGCCAGTTAATATAACCTTCTTTGGATTTTTTCTCCGAAATTTTCGCGAACAGCATTCAATGAGCCGTTAGAGGTGTAACGTGTTGCTCCAATTTGTTGAAACTACGTACGTAGACTCAAATCATTGAAATCCTATAGCCCTGGAGCAAAAAAGTTTCTCAGCATTGCAATATACCACTCTGTATTCACTGCAACAGGATTTCGTCTTTGGTCTTCATAAAAGTATGGGCCAATAATTCTTCCTGCAGTCAAAGCTGCCCATACAGTAACTTTGATAGACTGTAAGTCTTTGTGAACAATGCGACTTAAAGATGTTCTGCACAAAATTAAGACACTTGTCCGCTCTACAATTTCAGGATCATATGGTGTTCTTGGTCGGTTTGTTCGTAGAAAATTTTTTGGTAAACACATCTCCTCCAACTTTTGCACCCATTTTTGAATCAATTGTCAAACTAAATCAATAGAGGTTCATATTTATGCCGTATGTTGTAATCTGCGTAGAATTATTGTTTGCATAGCACTCATGTACGCAAAATCGCTTTGTGCTCCGATGAACGACGCCATGGCACTAAATTCTCATTGGCCGCCAGTTCGATGCGTAACCTCTCTGCCGGCTCAATCACGCACACCGACTTGGCCATGCGACGCAGCTACTGATTTTAATGTTAACTGACTTGTTGTCCACCCTGTATATGCTGAATCTAATAAAAACCCTACTTGAGGCTAATAATTTGTCCACATGTAGATGAAACTGGTATGAAACACTACACTTTTGAGAATAAATAACAGTCGAAACGGTGGGTTTCAACATGTAAACCTGCTCCGAATAAGGTGAAGACAGTTCGGTCGATCAGCGAAGTGATGGCGTGTATTTTTAGGATAGACCCCATTCTCACTTAACGATTTTTTTTCAAAAAGGAATAGCAATAATGAGACACTGTTAATAACGCTAAACATCAAAGCAATTAATATTTAGAAAGGTGGAAAGAGCTCAAGCTGGTTTCGAACACGCGTCACTACCGCTTCTCGTCAGGTGCCAACTCACAGGCTGGGACGCATCGATTGGCACTACCAGCTAGGTGGATGTCGTCTAGACATTTTCATTTGTTATGATTATTGTTCTCAACTTGAACTTGTTCTTTGCCTTTTTGGTTAGTTTTGTCAATTTCAGAAGTTTTTGGTAGATCCAGCGACTAGTGTTCGAAACCAGCTTGAGCTCGTTCCACCTTTCTAAATATTAAATCACTTTCGTGATATTCGACAAATTTGATCAGAACTTGCGCACCCATGAGTCTTCGCTTAGCTTAGCAAGGGATAAATAACTTACAATGTTGTAAGCGAAAATGGATAAATTGATCTACCAAAAACTTCTGAAATTGATCAACCCAATGTTCTTCTTCATCATGACAATGCACACATCAGCAATCGCCAAGGCTAAAATTCACGATTCGTAGTTCGAAATGGATATCCACGCACTGTTTTCTCAAGATTTAGCTTCCAGTGTATATTTCTTGCTTTCTAACCGAAAATATGCCCTAAGGTAAATATTTTTTGACCAAACGTGGAACAGACAACACACGGTATCGCCTGTTTCGAAGAGAAACACGGGAACTACTACTAAGGATGATTAAAAAAACCAGCAACGCTTGAAAAAATGTTGCGAATATTAAACGAGGCTGTGCCCTAAAATAAAAATAATTTTTAGGAAAAAAATCCTTCTTTATTTGTTACGCCATAAAAACTTCAAACTTTTTGTCTTCATTATATAAATATAGATAAATTGTTCTAATTGCCATAAAATTAGTTTCATAGTAAGATTATCCGCGGTTTTTATTTGAATATGATTGCGGATATGTGAGCGCAACTTCTGGCTCAGTGGTCTTGCGTGGTCTCATCCGTCTTGCGAAAAGTAAAGCGTCGTAGACGAGTGATTTGGCATATCCCTTTTAGCAATAGTAGACCGGTGTACAGGTCCAAAACAAAACATTATGCGTGCATCAAATGCTTCTATCAAAATGTCATAGATAGACAAGCTGTATGACATATCGTGCCAACCTGTTGAAATCGAGTCAACTCCGAAGTGAGACAGTCATTGATCATGCCTCTATAGTGGCCACCATTGACGGTAATATTATTCCGAGAAGCATTTTTAAAGACATATGGACCAATGATTCCATGGATCCAAAAAGCACACCAAACAGTGACTTTTTCCGGATGTAACTAACTGGGTTTAGACAACCGCCTGTGATTGATCATCACTCCTAATGTGGCAGTTTTGTTTATCAACGTAGCCAATCAACCAGAAATAAGTCTCATCAGGATCTAACCTCAGTAGCGATTTATTTTTGAGCACATGCACCGAATCTACGCCTTGCCCGGTTCGGCTTCAATCACTGCACGAGTTAGATTTCTACAATGTAGATGGACAGATGTTGAGCACGATGTCGAATAGACTCACGTTGGTCTTCATCGAAACTACGCTCTACAGCTGCTATTCTTTCTTCATTGCTCACTGTACGACGGGTGCACTCTGGAGTGGTGCGTTCTATCAGTGAGAGTAAACGTGGTGCGGAAACAGTCCATGATTAATCGAATTAATTGTTCCGATGGACGATTATTTTGGTGATGAGTTTGACGGACTGTGCAATGAGTTGCTCGTACAGAATCGTTTTTTCCGAAACAAATCTGCACAATTTACAAACATTACTCAGGCGTCAACCTTTTCATGATCAAATGGAAAGCCAAACTAACCATAAAACGCACGTCAGCTGTCACACTAATAAAGCTTTAAAAATTGTTGATAACTTATAGTTCCATACTTCTAAACAATACACCCTTCGGTTTATTTACCAACCGTCATATTCGCCATTATCAAAGCGTTTTGCGTTAATAATGTGACTTCAGGGCATTCTTTTCTTACAAATCCGTCATAGCATTAAAATTGAAGTAATTATCCTGGCTATGGATTCAAAATTGCCTCAGAGGAAACATAGATCGCTTTCGATTGGTGTTGATACATTATTAATTTTCATTCAAAATTGCAAACAATCAGGACAGTGCATTTAACAGCAAATATGTTGAAGACAAGAAGTGATTCATTTAGACCAACATCAATTTTCATTTTCCATTGGTATTTGCAATCTCTCCACAACTTAGACAAATAGCAGGTCCTTAAATGAGACTGAGGAAAATGAAATAAAAATTGCACAAGCTTTTATTGTTGCTAAAATGTAGGAGGTAGTTCCTTTTCCCGAAAATAGATATTGAATTAATTATGCACAACGAAACCTAGGCAATATCTGGAAAGGAATATCTTCAGCAACTGCCTACACTTATCCATTTTCGTGCGATTATGAGAGAAGTTCAAAGTTCATTTTTACATTGCCATGGTCATGTCAAGCTTTTTCTTCTTCATCTGAAATTATGCTCCCTACATTTGTTCTCGACTCCATAACCTTGGCACGAAAAGCGAATTGTTTCCTTTCAAATCCCTTTTAGTCGTCTTCTGACTTTTCCATGTGACAAAGTACAAATGTCTCTTATGCACGGGAATGATTTTCTTCTTTCCTTTCAGTCTTTTTTGCGCTAGTCAAGGAATAGCATAAGTAAAAGTCACTTGAATTTAAAATTCAAGGCTAAATGGCAGGTTAAATCTGCTCTTCTTGATTGATGTCGGGGTCATATTGAATCAGGCAGGATACACAAATGAATTTAGTCCTATTGCTGGTTTTTGTGTTTTTAAGTGTCGTAAAACTTGACACCATATTTATGAGGACTCTACATGTATTGCGGCAACTAGGAAATGCTTGTCTGATTTACGTTCAATCCGAAACAAAAAAATACCAAAGGCGGAGATGTACAATTACTCAGCGATGCTTGTCCTTAACAAGCCTTATTTATGATCTTACGACTATTCCTTCAAACCGACATTATCTGGTGAGAAATATTGATTTTCTCCATTTTTATAAGGCAATCGGTTGTATGATTCAGTTGGCAAGTTACGATGTTTACAAGGCTTCGGTTGTTAATTTCAGGGTAATAAATCCACTCACTTAAAGAATAAAGGAGGAAACATAAACAGGAGCCCTTAGTATCAACAATAATTCTGATCGTTGACACAATTTGAATAAAGGTTTACGCATATTGATACAATACTTTCAAAGCATGACCATATAAGTTGAAAATTTGATTTAATTTTTTCATGAAATTCCAGTAAAGGGATGGTCCATTTTATTGCGAAATAAAGTGGCGTCTCAAATTGTTGGCTTTATATTTGGAGAAAATCATTTTTGTTCCGCTCCTGAGTTTGGAATACCAGTCCTTCGAGTAGAGCGTATACTTTGTCTTAGATATAGTACGAGTTTATGTGTGCATTTTATGTTATCATTAGTATAAAACCCGTTGATTGGTAATTACTTTGTGTCACTGATAATATATCCGTTTATTCTCGATTCGCGTGACTTGAATTAAATCCCTCATCGAACCGGACGATGCGGGGTAATTGAATGGTTGGACATCTCATTGGAATTATGATGAGCACAAAGCACTCAGCGGATTCAGCACTCACTCAACTCTGAATTCCAGAGTTAAGCAAACTTCGGAGAGAACAAAACGCGTTTTTAAACCCCTGTTTCTCCGAGTTGATTTTAAAAAAGGATATAAGAAAGGATAAAAAATGCTAATGGAATTCTAAACAAAAACTCCCATCTTTCAGGTCAACTAAATACTACGGAATACTAAACATTATCCGTGACAAAATTGTTGACCAGATTGATACGTTCTTACAATTCTACAACACCCCCTTAACTGGAAACAGAAACCACGCTGTCTGACTCTGTACGACGCATTTACACGATAGCGTGTAAATTTAACCAGACTGATTACTATCTTTATAAGATGCCATGTATAGAAACAGGAACATAGTATATGAGCATATTAGTTTATCTCATAGAGACCAAACTTTGGATACCTTTTAAACGAGACATACAAATGATCTCCCAAAGCTCGTAAGCCGATCTTCCACAAGCCTTTCGCTAATGTCTTGAACTTGCACTCACCGTGGTGACCAACGAAATAAGAGCAGAAACTCTTCAACCTGGAAGCGTTGAATACACGGTAGAGAAACCGAAACAGTTGCGGAACATGTAATTGTTTTCACCACCACCGAAATGCCTGAAGAACGGGACACAAATATAGAAATCCCTGCACTGCAGACTCCGTTTACTTCAATAATCCTGAATCCTGCAGAGGAAGAGCAGCTCTACCGTCAAGCGGAAAGGGTTATGGAACGCATCATTGCCACATGCGGTGCACAACCACCAGTGCACGGATATTATTAAAATGGATTCCAGGAGTTGGAACAGCTCTTTTCCCGAATGGGTTGCTATAAGCCCAGGAGGCTGAAGGCAGAGGAAGAGCAACAGGCTGATTCCTTCATCAGTGCAGTTGTTCAAGTTTCCACTACCAGCAAAACGGTGGCCTGCTACCCAATCAAGGAGGATCGGGAAAAAAGGCGGAAGGGCGAGGACAGTGCGTCGAACGATCGGATCGCGATGGAGGAAGAGTTTCTACTATAATATTGTAGCAGCTTAAAAAATGGCCCTAAAATTGAAAATCGATAAACCTCCACAGGAATCAAAATTCATTGAATCATCGCGTATAACCCAAAAAGATAGATAAAGAAGCTTCGAAAACTTATTGGGCAAGCACTGCGGCTTAAACTCACCGGCGGTAGATCCTATGCGGGTGTCTTGAAACAAATCAAGGGACCGGTGAAACTGGAAGACATCCAAACTGCAATCAAAGCTGAACGAGCAATTCAGTCAGGTGACCTATTGGTTTAAATCCGACCAAATGCAAACAATAAGGACACGCTCCGTTTTTTGACGCAGTCAAAAGAGCACTTGGAGAAAACAGCAACTGTAGCCTAAATCCAGTCAATCGCCACACTCGAAATTAGGGACACTGGCTGCGTTATGGCTATGCCCAAGAGGAGATGCAAATATGATTTTCCTGTACGAAATAAAAGCCAGGTTGAACAAACCAATGAATAGGGGTCAACGCGTGGTCATAGTTGACCTCACAGAGAGAGAAGCCACACAAATATCGGGAGGGTTATTTGTTTGATACGGCGAAGAGCAATTCCTCTCCAGTTTCAAGTGCGGTGGATACGAGCACACCGCAAAAAGATGTAATGCAACTAATCGAAGCTCCACCATAAAAAAAAAAAAAAATTAAAGGAAGCACCGAAGAATCACACTGTATTCTGTGCCAAGAGTATACTCGAAACCACATGATTTGAAACAAAGAACATGTACAGAGAAGTGTCTGGTCTTCTCATATACCCTAGCCAAGGCCAAAGTGCTTTTGCAATGATTCGCATCCTTCAAATCAGTCTGCATAAAAGCTTAATGGCTCAAGATCTGGCTCGCTCAAGAATGGCTCGAACATTTTGTGAAAGATAGGCAAGCCAGAAGCTCACCAACATGGCATCGTGGCGAATCCAGTACAGCCAACTTTTGGATTGAGAATAGTGCTCACATTCAAAGTGCAAGGCCGGAGCGAGGAAACAGAAGGCGAGGTATCTCTAGTGTTAAAGTCACCACGTTGAAGATGACTTTAACACTAGAGAAATCAACTGGGGCATGCTTAAATCAAATGCTCATGGCGACTGGATCGTGAACATGGCAGCCAGAACTGAGCTTGCCAAATTGAATACAGGCCACACTCCTACTTTCTATCGATTGAAGTGCCCAGTACAATCAATTAAAAACTAGAGAGTGCTAGGGGATTGATTGGCCATTGATGACCAGTACATAGGCCTGAACCATCACAATTCTTCGCAAATACCACGCGCTAAGCCTTCTGCCTTCCGGTGGAGTACTAATAAAGCGGATACTGAGAAGTATGTTCAAGTGCTTATGGTACGATTACTGCTGTCAGAAACAATGTTGGGGAGCGATGAGGACCTGCAGCAGAAGATGCGACTTAACTATGAGAATCATTATGTCCGCCTGCTGGTCTTCCATGTCCCTACAAAGATTTCGGCTTGACCAGTCCCATACACTGGTGGTTACCTGAATTCACCGAAAAACACTGGGAGTGTCACAAACAATGACGAGAGGCAAAGCGAGCTCAGACTTTGGAAGAGGCATTTATCTGATCAGCAACTTAAAAGTCAGCTAGAAAATGTCTCAATAGGCAAATCAACAGTAGCAAGGCCTGTCGTCGGCCAAACTTAGTGAATGACGTGAACAGATATCCATGGGCCTGGGCTCCAAAAAAGTGATGCGGAAGCTCGTTGCATAACGATCGCACCACAAAAATGTGCGGGCACATTTACGTTTCCCTCCTTCCATATTTTAGCCCGTTCACGATGAAATATCAATAGAAATCCCACTTTTCACGAACATGGAGTTTGAGAAAACAGCCTTGTGACAGAAAACAGATGGGATTCTACATATGGTCATTCACTTTAGCCCTGACCTGGTCCTAAGCACGTTCAACGCATGCCAGCGCGAAGCAGTGTTCCTTGAGTGTCAGAAAGTGGCAAAAGTTGTGCTAATTACCGCCAAGACAAAGAAGTATGGCTTCAGAACAGGTCGCTCCACTATCCACGCTATCGGAGAAGTGGTGAGCGTGGTTTAACGTGTGGAGGCACACACGCATTTCCACATGATGGGGCGTCCTATTGGTTACTCTGGATGTCCGAAATACATTTAACTGTACTACATGGGTGGGTATTCTGTTAGCGCTTAAAAAGAGTTTTCAGCTACCAGTATATCTGGTGCGAATTCTAGAGGACTATCTGAAGGACCCAAAGACAATTCTTACTTCAGTCGCTTCAGCAAGGAGTTATCCAGGATAACTCCAGGAGGATCCAGACACAAGCAGCACTGTGAATTGCATGCGGATATCCAAATGTCTCCGGGATGGCAGTGGTAGTAATCGCAGGGGTGATACCCATCGCCTTCCTTGAGAGAGAGAGCAGATATATTCATCTGCACAAAAGCAAAGACAGCAGTGAAGAGGTCACAAGGGAAGTGAGACAATGCTCTCGCAGCGACCGTCCTGGGAGCTAGATACAAAGGGACGGTGATACACGTTTGATCCCTGATGTGAGGCCTGACCTGGTTTAGTTGAGTGCATGTTGAGACTAAGTTTTACTTGCGAAACTCGTAAGCGGACACGGTTGTCTTTTATCTAGCCTGCACAAGATTGACACGTCACGGTCTTTCAACTACGTGTTTTGTGCAGGAGAGGTGGATGATGCCTGTTACACATTTTTCTCTTGCAGACGATGGAATAAGCAGTGTGGGGAATTTTTGAGTGAAATTAGAGGGCTCTGCCCGTATACTTTGGGTGGAGAAATGCTGAAAACGGTTGACAAATGGGATCTCGTGGCACAATATGCTCGGGCACACAGGATCGTTGGGAGGTGTCGGAATCTCTTTGCTAGCATTTTTCCCCTTCCTTACTTTCCGCTGGCGACGGAATTCCTGTAACCTGAAGGTGCCTCCAGCTGTAGGAATACGAAGCTTACCCTGAAGTAATGTGTAAAATGGATCCAGGCTGACATTGGAGGTGTTTAGCGGGTCCCGAAGGATTGCGCGTTTGGGAGTCTCAACCTCAGGCCATGAGCAGCCATCACCTCCCTACCAGAAACAATGAACTTGAGAACATAAAATGCATTGAACGTGAGAGGGTGAACTAAAGGGCATACAACGCTTATAGTATCAACAGGATCACACGTTGCATAAGCAATAACGTACATCCAGAAATACCGCCTATTCATAAGTCTATTCCTAGCGTAGAAATATTCATCCCATGATTTCATGTGCAAATTTTACTCCACTATGCAACGTCCTCACCAAGAATATTCGACAACAGCCTCAACAAAACGTATTTCCTCCAAACCAAGTCTTTTGCAAACAATACCAGACTGAATATCAGGGACCGGCTCCACCCAGAATCTTCCAATATCCACAACCACGCCCAGAGCTCGACGATGGTTGGCTATCAAAACAAATCCTCACATAGACCAAAGTTTGCTCTCAAACGAACAACTTCTTTCCAGGCACCCCATCAGCAGAAACAGCAACGGTCGTTCAATTTTGATCTCAAGAACGACTTGACCGAGTACAATGTAGCCCTCAGTAGCGAAGACCAAAGTAACGAGGAAGACTATTATATTATACTACATACTACTACTTTATAACGAGGTAGTGATCGACTATATGGGACCTTTGGTTGATCCTGAAAGGTCGAACTTGGAAGCTATTTTCAAGAACTCGAATTCATTAAAAAGGACGAAAGTGCACAAAACATTCATTTTTATGGCTGACGAGTGCTTCTCTGCTCTATTTTGAACACGTAGCGGGGAGCGGTACTATTCTGAGTTTTCTTATCCAAAAAGACAACCTGTTTTTTTACTAACACAGTGAGAGACAATATAAAGAACAGACACCATGCCATGATAAATTTCTTTAAGCTACTGTCATCCATAATTTTGGAAACTATCTCACAATTCTGGATGATATCCGTATATCAATAAAAAAACTTGCGTTGAAACGTCTCAACAATATTGTATTGTGGACACTGCATCTTTCTCCAGGACAAACAATTAAGCTTTTGCTTTAACGAGGCAACGCCGGAAGACCATGATGGTAAGCTAACAGCAAAATACACATTATAGGTGCCAAACCATATCTGACCCATTGATCACTGTTGGAAAGAATATTCAGACACTGCTGCATAAAGGCGTCATATATCCATCTTAGTAACCCCATGATACTCCAGTTTTGTAGTGTCCCAAAAATATGGATACTTTAAATGAAAAGAAAAACTGGTTAGTCCTAGATTGTCAGAAGTTGTGTTCGGAATTGTGTGTACAATTCTAGACAGATAGAATTCCACCCTTTTCTGGAGATTAACGATATCCTTTCTAATTTCTAATTTCTGTACTACTGATGTTATCACAATCTCCACATTTCTTGTAACAATAGAAAAATATTTGTCACCCTAGGACGCATTCAAGCTCGAGTTCCAATATCACTACTTATGTCCCGGATTCTCTGCAGCCTCTCTATAACGGAAATGCTTCGGGTCCCAAACAATTATCAAATAACTTTACACACTGATAACATTACTCAGCCAGAGAAGCAAAAGTCATCACTTTAAAACTGCAGAATTTTATTAAGATTATTATGGGATATTTCAATAAATGGAATATATATATATATATACACTCACAACAAGAAAGCCATTTTCATAATACAACCCAACATCACACCTTATATGGTATCAACAACAATATATCATTGAAACGAACATTCAAATACCTAAGAATTATATTTGACGAAAAACTGAACGCTGATGAAGACTGAACGATCGCGGTCAAAAATCGATTCCGCAAGGTTAATAAAAAAACATAAAATTAAAACGAAGGTTTCTTTATTTCTAGCACAAAAATTTTATGAAGATGGAAGCAATTACAAATATTGAACTAGGCGTTACATATACGAGGGTCGTTTGATAAGTCCCTGGCCCAAATGACAAAACGTGGTTTCACGAAAAAGTTTTTGCTGTCGCTAGGTAGATGGCACTTTCGAACGGTCTCATGAATTTTTTCAGGTTTCTGTAGGTAACAGTTTGTTTTTGGCAGCCATTCTAAGTTGACGTGTCACGCGAATTGTCAACGATGGAGCACGTCCAGTACCGAGCGGTCATAAGATTTTTTTATTTAAAAGGTTTAACGCCGGCCAAGATAAAAGTCGAACTCGATGCCGTGTATGGTGAAGCCTCGCCCTCATATGCAACAGTAAAATTTTGGTTGCTGAATTCAAACGCGGGCGTACGAGTGTTCTTGACGAGGAGCGTTCCGGGCGGCCAAAAAGTGTGTTGACGGACAAAAACGTTGAAAAAGTGCACGATTTAGTTATGAGTGACCGTCGACTTAAAGTGCGTGACATAGCTAAGTCCATAGGCATCTCAACTGAACGGGTGCATCACATCCTAACAGTTGATTTGGACATGAAAAAATTAACTGCGCGTTGGGTGCCGCGCCTGCTCACAGTCGACCAGAGACGCACCCGAGTCGTGACTTCAATGGCGTCTCTCGAACTCTACCGTAAAAATCCTGACGATTTCTTGAGGCGCTTCGTTACTGGTGATGAAACGTGGGTCCATCACTATACTCCGGAGATGAAACGACAGTCGATGCAGTGGACTAAGAAAGGAGAACCGGCTCCAAAGAAGGCAAAGACGGTCCAATCGGCGGGGAAAGTGATGGCCACCATTTTCTGGGATAGTAAGGGGATTATTCTGATCGATTACTTGGAAGAGAGGAAAACCATTAACGGGGAATATTACGCAAAACTTTTGGGCCGTTTGGACCAGGCAATCAAAAAGGAACGTCCTGGTTTGAAGAAAAAGAAGATCTTGTTCCACCACGACAACGCCCCTGTCCACACCTGCGCGGTTTCCATGTCCAAATTACACGATTTGCGGTATGAGATCGTTGACCACCCACCTTATTCGCCCGACTTGGCCCCATGTGATTTTTTTTTTGTTCCCCAAATTGAAAACTCACCTCGGTGGACAAACATTTTCATCGAACCAAAAGGTGAAAGACGCCGTTTCCCAATTTTTTGCAGACTGTGACAAAAATTTCTTTTTGAACGGTATGAAAGGACTTGAGAAACGTTGGACCAAATGTATTAACCTCCAGGGAGATTATGTTGAAAAATAAAAAATAAAATTCCTGAAAAAATGCTTTTTTCTTACTTGGGCCAGGGACTTATCAAACGACCCTCGTACGAGAATACAAAACAAGGATTATGTATGAACATCGTGAAATCTGTTGAAATCCTCCTGAAAATGTCACTTCAATGAAAAAGAACAAACTTCTAATTTGCAACCATGTCATAAGTCTGACACTATTGGATGCAAGTACTTCACTGAACCAAACAATCCAGACCAAAAATCCGCACCTCAAAAATTTCCAGAACAAAGCGATAAAGCAAATCTTCCGATTTTTGTCGTCTGCGAGAAACATTGACGTTTAAAGAAAGCACAAAAGTGCACAGAATTGATAAAGGCAGACGGGATTGACATCTTAACTATTTGACAAAATTTACTGCTATGGAAGCCCTATGATCTAGGGCTTCAGGAGGATGGTTTCTTGCTCGAGCCTCAGATAGAACAGCCAAAAAATATAGGGATTGCATTATTACAAAAATAATCGTGCATCGCGGATGAGCGATCCATTACTGATTAAAAAGCACTTAAAACTAAGCAAAAATATGAATGGCCTAAAGCCTCGGTTGCGGTCGAGCGCTATTCATCTGACAGCTGTACTAATATTGACACACAATTCAAGGTAAGGTAGGTTGGTAAAAGTTTGGAGGTAAAGAAAAACATCAGAAACTGCAACATTTTAATATTTCACCCAAAGTAACTTCAACTTCAACTGCTCCAAACAAAATACTTCAACATTATATTTCATACATTTCCACGCATGGTTGAAACGATAAGCACATTTCTGCCTTTTTTGGGCTAGTGAAATTATTGAGCATCCCTTTGTAAAACAAAAATAACTACTGTTGCGATCTCCGCAGCGTTTTTGGATTCTACATACCATTGTACGGATGGTGACGTCATTCCTTGTGCATTTGTCACTTCATTTATCATTTACCCATTTCTCACCTTTTCCCCTCACCTGTCATTTCTTTTTCACCATTTTCAACATAGCACTTTTCCAAACGTCCACCTGAAATAGTTCGTACACGATTCAATGTACTCAATTTTGTATATTTCAAATGCATTGAATACGACTAACAACAATTCTCTTTACAATTAAAGGAAATGGCCTCCACAGACGTGCATACAAGGTAAAATTGCGAAAGCGTTTAACCCGCGACGGGAGAAAACGGGTGTCTGGAATGGGACGCGTCGTTTGAGTTGCGAATTTAATGGGAATTGGAAAAAACCGGAGACCCGCAAAACGGAAAGGAGGAATTGAGTGCCAAACGTGAAGACTAAAAGACAACGCACGAAAGTTCAGCTGGTGATTGATCGGATCGAGAGTCGTATGCGAGACAGATTGTTGAAAGACCATTTTTGCACAGTAATTATTTTGAAAAGTATATAATAGGACAGTTTAACGGCTGAATAAGTTTAAAAGCAGTGAATCACGACGGCGTCCCGATTGTGGCGGCGGCGTGTCTATATGAATGAGAAGTTAAAACATAATACTCGGGCAGAATATATAAGTAGTAAAATTTCTGGACATATTCGAGTAGTTAGTATTCGACTTTTAGGCTAGTGATAACAAGTGAGAAGTAACACAAATCCCGGCGAACCTAACTCAAACCTTACGACGTCGTACGAAATTGTATACTATATACGATAAATATATACAATGGAAACACTGTAAGCCTCATCTTCTTCTCCTAAATTCTTAACTCGTCCTTTTTTTAACTTGAGACAGCAAGTCAAAAACTTCAGTCGAGTAGCCTGGAAAGATGTATTTTTGGCGAATCGAATAATTTTATCATTTGAAATTAAATTAACTTTAAGTTTAGTTTAACGTAGTAAAATTTATGCATGTAAACCGTACCTGATCGAGTTATGAGTTTGGACAGTTTTAATAATACATTTTTACACCATCGTAGTTTGTTCCTCTTTTGTTTAGCTTCTCTTTTTTCCTATATGTTTTATTATTATTTTTTTTTTTTTGGTTTATGAATTTTTGCTTGCATGAATGATATAAGTACCAACTAGTAAACCTATTTTTTAAATTTCTTGACGTATCCTTTCTCCACTTCCGCTCGCGTTTTCCCATTATGTAATTTCTGTGTTTTATAATTATCTTCCCGGTCAGAACCCGGACAGACTAACAAGAGCCATCAGTGAGCCATCTAGAGACGCAAGGATCCCTGCAAATAAAATGTTTGCAAGCGCGGCCTCCGTGGTTTTCAACACTACTAGTAGCATAACTCAGGACGGGGCTGGCATTTGTTTTTTCGCAAGATTCCCAACACTAGTAAATTTTTTGCTTTGCGTGTCTGCAATAATTCGTAACTTTTGAACCAGTTATCGAAAGTTATACTACGCCTTGATTACGTCTTGTACAAATGAACATCTTCCTTGACACCCTTTCAGTTTTTCATCGACAATAACATCTTGTCCAGGAGAATATTTGTTCTGACAACTCGTTACAAACAGGTCGACAATTTCACGAACTGCCGCATGTTCGAATAATGACCAAATTCTTAAGAGCAAATTCGTAATCATTCCTCGTCCAACCACGGTAGAGTGTGGAAGTGTATCAGTTCTACACCAAGGTGAAAAATAGGAAATACAGTAGCCAGACGTTTCTTTACCACTCATTCCGTGTTTTTTCCAAGTAATATAAACTGTAATTAGTGAGTAGTGTAATATAACTGTTAGTGACAAACAACAAAGAGACGACGTCGATAGCTAGATTATAGCTAATCTAGCCAAGGTAATTTGTAGATTTGATGGTATGGACGAATTACAAAACATGAACATTCCTCCTGACCCTGGAGACATAGACGAATTTACAGAATTTACCAGAACAAAAAGACAGTTAACTAACAAGTCCCGGGAACCAACACGAAAAAGCAGACAAGACAGACAATCTAACAAAAAAGAACAGAAAACATAACACAAATTCCAACTCTGGAACAAAACAACTAGGAGAGCAGTCAACCCCCACAAAAAAGTGAAGCAAGTACGTCCACAAGCAGACAAACAGATACCACAGATAGGATAACAGTCTCATTTGAGGACATGGAAAAATTCATTTCTAGCAATGTGGATAACAACAGCAAACAGAGTGGTCATAAAATCAACACAAGCATCAACACGACAACAAGTATCTGCTGGACGACCCCAGGAAAATTTTTCAGTGATTTGCGAAAGATTGGATGAAAATAAAGAAAGGAAAAGATTAAACGCCCTGATCTTCTATTCTATTAACTAACAATTAGGAATCAAAAATATTACGAACATCAATAATCTAGGATACAATAAAATTAAACTCAACTTTAAAACAGCTGAAGACGCGAAGAGTACCATTGAAAATGAAAATAAAACTAAATGTCATTTAAATCTTTTCATATCCAATAACTTTCTTGTAAGGTACGGCGTCATACGTAACATTCCACATGAAATTACTGAGGAAGAAATAAAAACGGAAGCATTTGCGTGTAATAAGATAGGTAATCAAATCGACAAAATTAAAATATTGGAAGCTTACAGATTAAAACGCAGGGACACAGAAAACCCTGATAAGCTCGTACCCACCAAATCCATAAAAATCACCTTCTCTGGAGACGTTTTAACTGATGCAGTCTGGTTCGGCTACACAACAATTCAGGTCGAATACTTTTTTGCAGACAAAGGCAGTGCAGCAAATGTCTGAGACTAGGTCACACGCAAACTTACTGCAGAGAGAACTTGCCAAGATGCAATAAGTGTGCTAAACCAGAATGTCACAACACTTGCACTGAGATTCTATGTTTTCTATGTGGATCAAATGATCATATGGCGATAAATAAGACTTGTCCTAAATGGATATGATATGAAGAAGAATTAAGAATAAGCTCTATCAAAAATATTTCTCTTAAAGAGGCCATAACTGTCCTATACAACAATCAATTTCATCTTCTTAAAGATAATGAATCAATGGATGGCGCCTTCCCATTGCGCAACAGCAAACTCCACACACACGAGCAAAAGACCAGTAGGAAATCAAATTGAAACAATTTAACTCATCAATTAACACATGAACACCAACATTACAAAAAAATTAAAATTTTTACAACTAAATATCCAAAGCATCATCAAAAATAAACATAACCTAGAACTAGCTCTAAACCATATAAATATTTATATAGTCACATATAGACTTGGACCTCAGGGGACAAATATATCCGTAGTCTAGACAACTATAATATTGAATATAAACATAGAAACAACAAGAATGGAGGTGGTGTAGCCATAGCCTTAAAGAAATGCATGAAATACAAGACAATACCCACAGATATAGAAGCAGAAATTACAGAGATTGAAATTACCAACATCATCCCTAGCCTCGTAATAGCCTCAGCATACATCCCTCCGGATGCTAGCAAATTAGAGCTTAAACAACAAGTTGAGCAACTTTTGCGACTCAACAACAAGAACAAACTACTGATCATTGGAGCTCATATGAATGCCAGACACAGCATGTGGGGAGACTCCTTCTGTTGTCCCAAAGGCAAAACACTCAAAGATATTATCTACAACCACAGATTACATATTCTCAACTCTGGAGTCCCAACTTGGTACAGGATACACTCAAAAGGAAAGACACACAAATCGAGTATTGACATAACTCTTACCAATTTTAAGAATGAGAACAGCAATTGGAGAGACGCTAAATGAAATGAAAATCTCTGAAAATCTCAAAAAGCGAGCATAGTTCCCTCATCTTCGAAATCAACATAAGCCACTTAATCTCAAACAACTTCTACTCCACCACCAGGAATAAAGTAAAAGAACAACTAGATAACACCGTCCTATCGAAAGACCTTGATAAAACCCTTCACCACATCAACTGGGTCATCATAAATCATCATCATAAACAGCTCATGTTTCAAATACTCTCCTAAACCATGGTGGAACAAAGAACTGAGAAAACTATGAAAGACCAAACAAAAGTGCTGGAAAAACTTTGTCAAACTGAAGAATTCCAAGAACTATGAAAGGCTATGGGAAATTTACGTGAAATAAAAAGAAGCTGTAAAATTGGAAAAAAATAAAATGTTGGAAAACAAATTCAGCGAGCTTAACCAAAACCCAAATAACAAAAATTTTTGGAAACTCATCAACAATATCAAATCAAATACAATTTTCACAGCGAAGTCACAATGGGATCCCAACAACAATTTTAAATTTCTAGAAATGATTAAAAATAAACACACCACATCTACGAATCCAACGAACCCCTGTTCGAAATCAGCCACTGTTTCTCCTAAAGTCTTCACGTTACAGGAACTCGAAAAAATCCTAAAAACTCACTCCACAAAAACATCACCAGGTCCAGATAAAATAGAGTACAGCACTATCCAATGTCTCAACAAGGAAATAAAGAAGCTCTTCTAGCATCAATCAATAAAAATTTCAAAAATAACCTAATACCGTCCTCCCTCAGAAACATCAGAATCGTTCCTGTACGAGAAAAAGACAAGCCGTCATACTTTATGGAAAGCTATCGCCCAATTTCTCTCCTCAGCGTACCACTAAAAATCATCAATAATCTTATTAAAATCAGAATCAACACTTTCATTGAAGGACGGAAACTACTAAGTGACAACAGGTTTGCCTACAGGCAAGGTAAATCAGTCAATCTATGCATAAATAAACTACTTCATATAACTTCAAGAAGTAGACAAAACAAATTCATGGCCATAACATGCGACATTGCCAATGCATATGAAAAAGTAGACATCAATTCCTTAGTCAAAGCTCTTAATAATTTCAACATTGACACCCACTACATCAATTGGATACATAACTTCTTGAAATTGAGAATCCTCACGATAGATGGCCGTGCAATCGAATTGAAAAACGGACTACCACAAGGGGACGTCTTAAGCCCAATCCTGTTTAACATTTACACAGATAAACTACACATCACCAAAAACAAAACAACACTGCTCGAGTATACGGACGACTTCATCCTAATTAGCAAAGGGCGAAGCACTTCACAAATCTTCCTCAACTTACAAAATAGCTTTTTGTACTTCCAGAACATTGTAAAAGAATTACACCTGGAACTAAATGTAAATAAAACCTCAGCCATTCATTTCTATGCGAATAATCAACCGCAATACTTTCAACTCAATGGAATCAATATCAAGTGGGTAAATAACTTCACCTTTTTAGAGCATGCAATCAACAACAAAGGTAATATAAGAGACCAGCTAGCGAAAACTCAAACAGAATCGAAAATCCACAAACAGATTATCAAGAAACTGTCAAGCCCCAAACATGGCTTAAGTCCCCCTAAGGCAATAAACACATTCAAAGCAATAATAAGACCACAGATCGAGGCCAATTTAGAGAACATGGCAGATGCTCCGCAATACCTGTTTAGGAAGATTGACTCTAACAATGTCGCCAGACTAAAAAGATGTCTGGGAGTCCCCCTAACAGCTTCTAACACAATCACGCTAGCTGTATCCAAAGAACCCACATCTGAATTGAGAGATTGCCTTCTTATAGCGAAAGAAATACTTAAAAACCTCCACGACAGCGAATTCAGAAAACAACTTTCTGAAAACGTCAGTTCTAACTATACATTAACACATAGAAAGTTCCAAGATCTCATAAACAACACGCGCCGGGGGGAAATTAACACATCTTCAAAAAAATTCTTGTTTCAACTCAACAACTTCGACAATAACTTCACTCACAACATGCCCCTTATCGATTACAATGATTTTACAACTTCATTACTCGCAATAGTGGACTCATTAATCGACACCCATGAAGTTTTCTGCACGGATGCAGCCAAAAATCCCTTTGGCACAGGATGTGCTATTCATCACGTAAACACTGGAACAACTAATCTCTACAAACTTAACAACATATCTTCAGTTAATAATGCAGAAATTATGGCAACATACCTAGCCATTATGGAACACACCACTGACAATGCTAAAAGTATTATCATCTTCACAGACTCACAACACTGTATCCAAGAAATAGCCTACAATAAAAACGTTAAGTACGTATCTTCCAAAATGAGATAAAATAAGAAATAAAATATTGCCCTTGGCTAAAAAGCAACCTCTTATTCGACAAAAAACCTTGGTTCCATTACATACACTTAGACAGCAAAGTCACTAAGCAACATAAACAGGATACTGACTAAACAGGATACTGACAAACCGAGCATACAACAAGACAAGACTGAAGAAAGCGAACATAACTACATCTGACCATTGCACTTGGTGCAATAGTCGTGATGAACTAGATCATCAAATCTTCAAATGCTCGTACTTTGATAATTCAAGAAATAAATTTTCACTGTTTAAAGAAGTATCCTCAATAGATAAGATTTTCAATTCTAATAAAAAACATTATATCTGACAGCTGGGCAAATTCCTGGAGGAAGCCAAGGCCGAGCGTCCTCTACTCGATTTCCACCAAGTTCATGATAACGATAACATCCCGAAACGGGTACACCCATTAACGAACCAAACAATATTTACTACCAAACTAACGAAGTCAGAAAGACCAAATAAAGTCGCATTACAGTGACCCCAAAGGGGCACACAGGAAAGCAGCCTAAGCGCACTGAGATCGAAAACGCTGGCTAACGTGTGCGGCACCATAGCCAATACCACCTACTAGTCTGTAGGAAGGGAAACAAAAAATTCGTAAACAAGTATCAATAACCAATCACCGATCATTCTCGAAGGGGAAATAGGCATAACGTCAACACATAGCGTAATAGCATACTTTAAACTTGAGCATATGCCTAAACTTCGCATAGGATAAACTCGAGAATGATCGACGTGAAAAATTCCGGATTCGTGTATAAAACATGTATAAAAGCGGCTACAGCGAGCAGCGAAGAGAAGTCTGGTTGATTAAGTGTTACACTATATACAAATTACACACCTTGAATTAACACAAACAAAGTAGACATAATTATTTTGAATTAAAGTTTGTAAACAAAGTAGGCATTAATATTTTGAATTGAACTGAAGTAAAAAAAGTAGGCATTGATATTTTTGAATTGAATTAAATGAAACCAAGTTGGCATAGTAAATATAGCATTTACATTTACAGTAAATATAAAAAACAGTAGTGAAATCGTCCTGAAGAGAAGAGTTAGTCATTCGCATCAAAAGGTACGGACAAGCCTCTGTTTCCTATCACCCAATGTGAGGCTCCATTGGGGTGTGCCTTTTTGAATACCGGTTCATGTATACAATAGAAATTGTATACCGGGAATATAATAAATAAAGATGGTGTTATTAAGTTAAACAAGAGTTTGATTTATCTTCTCCGTCGAAGAAACATAAATGGCGCAGTCGCGTCCGCGAAAATAAAAACGTGGGTAAGAATTCATTTCTTTTTTTTGTATCGCCGACGCAAAGAAAGTTGTTTCTAAGAAGAACCAGCCTCTAGACGGAACACCGAAATCCCGGAAGCAAGCAGTGTCCTTTTAATACAAAAGTGAATATAAGGAATATATAAATAGTGAAAAAAGGGAAAAATAACAAAAGAAAATATGACCTACAAATCGAAACCCGGCAGTGTCCTATGAAAACAAAAACAAAAAGCGAATAAAATGTCACGATAGTGAAAATAATAATTGTGAAAAAAAGAAACAGTGGAAAACCCAATCACAAAAAATAAAATATAAAAAAAAAGCAGCAACAAAGAAGGAGTGCAAGATTCCAAGAAAGAAAAGTAGAAGTTGTTCCGGCAAGACGAAGCAGAAAAAAACGAATATCAAGTAACATAATCTTAAATTAGATTTTTCAAATTTTAACAAAAACATTTTACATTTACATATATTTTGAAAACAGAATATTGATTTACTTTTTAATTTGCTTTAATAGTGTTTGACTTTCTGGGGCTTAATAAATTTTATATATTGATAGATATCTTTTATTTATAATAGACAATATTTCAAAAATTTTGTAAATTCATGAGTAAAATAACTATGAATAAAATAAATAAAATAATTATGAATAATCATGAATAAAATAATTATCAAAATGACGCACGCCGAAGCAACCAACGCCATTCCAATAAACCCCCTGAAATACTCGAATAGCTTGCCCGAATTCGATAGCAAATCCGAAAATTTACAGACCTTCATCAACTTGGTTGAAAGGGTTAATCCAACGCTTCAAGCTTTTAAATAAGCATCACAACTTCTATTCGGCGATATTATCAAAAGTAAGCTGAAAGGTAGAGCAAAAGAAACTCTCGAAATCAATTGTCATGCCACACTTTGGGAGGATATCGAGCAAGTCCTCCAAAATAATTTTGGCGATCGCCTCAGCGTAGACGAACTTTACGACAATGTACGCTGCACAATTTTTAAAACAAATACGCTAGATATCTATAACGAAATCAAAAGTAAGTTAAGGAGACTCAACAACAAAACTTTAGTTGTTTCAGGTGCGGGTAAAACCACAAACGAGTGCGCCCGTAATAACATGAGAACGGCCCTTAAAATATTTAAAAATAAAATCCCTGAACCCATGAAGACTATCTATTTCTGTCGAAATCCTGAAAGTCTTGAAAAAGCTATGGATATTTTATTTCTTGCGGGCTACGCCTATTATGGATCTAATGGGCAAATTCATCAACCTAACAGACAAAACAACGGAAACAGGACACACAGACCCGTCAATCAAATTCACAATAATAACTCTAATAATAGAACACATAATAATATTTGAAGTTTTTGGTGGATCAATTTATCCATTTTCACTTAGAACTTATAAGTGATTTATACCCCTGCTAGCTAACTAAGCGAAGACTCTTGGGTGCGGAAGTTCTGATCAATTTGTCGAATACCTCGAAAGTGAATTTACAAAGAAAGGTGGAAAGACCTCAAGCGTGTTCGAAACCAGCTTGAGCTCTTTCCACCTTTCTACATAATAATAGTAATTCTAGGATAAATACTGACGATAATCATAGATTAAGAAATAGTAATTATAACAAAAATAATAACAGTAGACCTAACAATTATAGTTATCACGATAATAGTGATAACAATAGGTTCCGCAACAACCATTACAATAATGGATTTAATAATAATAATTATAATAGGTCTAACATCAATTATAGCGGTAACCGTAATAATCAAGAGAACAGACTAAGGAATCGCAACCAATGTAACGACGCATATAATCCCCATAACTTAAATCAATATGAAAATCCAAATAGCCCTCGATATTTCGAGAGGCAGCCAACTGCTGAACCCATGGATATTAATAAAAACGAGGCCGCAGAAAATTTTCGGCTACAGGCCTCTGACGAAAACTTCCTCATATAAACCTCAAATCAAAATCCAAAACTCGGAAATTCATTATTGATACACACTCCATCATAAACCCAGGTATCTGCCATCCCAAATGGAAAATAAACACCCCCAGTGTCTATCTGAAAACTCTACAACACATGATCAATGTAACTGAAAAAGTATGAATTCCTCTCTTCGAAGAGTTAGGTGATTGTACTCAAGAAATAGAATTATTCGTATGTCAATTCCATGAACTTTATGATGGAATTATAGGAAACAATATACTAAGACAACTCAACCTAGCCATCGACTACAAGAACCAACTGTTACGTTCTGGGGACAAAATGGTCCCAATACTCTTCGAAAAACAAGAAGAAGTTCAATATTGTCTTTTCAATAAGGCCGGATTATATGAAGTATCCGTGCCTGTCAACCACGAAAGTGGCTTGGTACACTTTCCAGTTAAGACCTCCGAAGATGGGAAGGTCCACCTAGAGGAAGGTATTTATGACGTAAAAGACTCTCCCGTCTTTTACAGATATTAGGCGACGGCCCTATTAACGTCAAATTTGGTCCCCAAGAGAGTACACCCGTAACCCTTGAAAATTTCAACATAATAGAAAGTAAATCAAAACGGTCCAACTCCATCTTAAATGAAATTAGAATGGGCCATCTTAATGAGGAAGAAAAACAGAAATTAATACCGATGGTCAGGAAATTCGCTGATATATTCTATGACGAAAGGTCAGATTTAACTTTCACTAATGTCATCAAACACGAAATTAGGACAGAAAATAACCTACCAATAGTTGCAAAAATATACCAATACCCGTACATTCATAAGGATGAAGTACGAAAACAAATCCAAGAAAAGAATATCATAAGGCAAAGCAAATCTACTTATTTCGCACTACTATGGATTGTACCAAAAAAAGTAGATTCAAGTGGAAAACAAAAATGGAGACTTGTTATCGATTATCGTAAACTTAATGAAGTAACCGTCGACGACAAGTACCCTATCCCCAATATTGATGAAATCCTGGAAAAACTTGGAAGAAGCCAATACTTTTCCACGCTACCACGCTAGAAAGTTCAGTTGGATAAATCAGAATTCTTTAAACATGAAACTGCTTTTCTGGGACATATCGTTACAAGAGAGGGATTAAAACCCAATCCACAAAAAGTAGAATGAGTACAAAAATTGCCCATACCAAAGACCCCGAAACAAATAAAACAATTTCTCCGTCTAGCTGGTTATTATAGGAAACTTATTAAGGATTACTCCAAAATCATCAAACCGATGACTGAATATCTGAAAAAAGATGCAAAATTAAACTGTTCAGACCCAGAATACATTCGACTTTTCGAAATCATAAAAACCCTTCTTGCTAATGACCCCATCTTAGCCTATCCAGATTTCGATAAAACTTTCGTTTTGATAACCGATGCAAGCAAATATGCTCTTGGTGCCGTACTTTCCCAAGAAGGACGAGCAATAAGCTACGCAAGCTGCACGCGAAGCGAACATGAAATCAACTATAGCACCAAAGAGAAGGAAATGTTAGCCACAATCTGGGCAACTAAGTACTTCCGACCCTGTCTTTTCGGAAGAAAATTCATAATCGAAACAGATCATAGACCACTAACATGGCTTTTTTCTATAAAAGAACCCAATTCCAAATTAGTTGGATGGAGACTTAGACTAGCTGAATTTGACTTTACAATTAAGTATAAGGAAGGTGCAAGAAACATAAATGCCGATACTCTTTCTAGAATTCCTATCTCCCAAATAAATTTAGCAGATAACGCAAGTAATATACCCACAAGCAGCTCGTGTGTTGACGTATTCAAGAATCAAATAATTATAAAAAAATCAAATTCAGGCTCTCTTCGAATGAAAAAGGAAGGATTTTTGACAAGAATAGAACTATAATCCATACAAAGCACTTAAATGAACCCGACACCATTATCCTGTTGAAAAACCACTTTCACCCAAACGGTTTAAATGCAAATTTTGTGGAAAATGAAGAATTCTTTCAAATCATACATTCTGCTTTCAGTAATAATTTCGTAAACAACGATAAATTTAGAATTATCAGATGCAATGCCCTACTAGAAGATATAAGAGACGAAGAAAAATTAGCAAAAATTATCGAACAAGAACATTTGCGAAATAACCATCGTGGCATAGAAGAAGTTTCAAGAGAACTTAAAACAAAATACTATTGCCCAAAACTAGTTGACAGAATCACAAGTTTCATAAACAATTGTGAAATTTGCAACTGTGAAAAATACGTGCGAAATCCACCTAAACCCTTAATTAAACTTACCAAGACCCCACAAAAACCTGGTGAAATTATCCATGTAGATGTATTCTACACACTCGAAAAACTATTATTTTTACCAATCATAGATAAGTTTTCGAAACATGCTTGCGCAATAAGGATCCTCGCAAGAACTTGGAACGAGTTCAAAAGAGGATTAGCGTATTATTTCAGCCAATTCGGCACCGTCAAAAAGTTAATAGTTGATAATGAACTGGGATTCAGAGCCATTCCCTTGAGAGATTTCCTTGCGAACGAAAGTGTGGAAATTCACTATACTTCAAGCAGTAACCATACTTCTAATGCAGACATAGAAAGACTGCATAATACAATAAATGAGCACATACGATTATTAAAGCATGATCACCTTAATAACCAGGGTACGGTTGAAGAGAGAATACTTAAAATTATATCATTCTACAACAACACTATTCACTCTACCACAAATAAAAGACCAATAGACTTCATTAATGGGAAAATACATCAAGACGAATACAATTCCATACACGAAAGAAAATCCTCCAGAAAAAACAGAAAATTATAAATAAATTGAACCAAACCAGATCTAATAAGGAAATAAATGCTCGACTTAATTTTATTAAAGAAACTAGAGGAGGGTAAAATCACTCAAAATTTAGAAAAATCAACGCAAAAAAATTAGATGAAGAGCATATAATCGACCTTGAAAATCAAATCAAATACTTCCGAAATCACATTAAAAGTAAGAAGAAAAACTAAAATTTCAGTCATTCAACAATTAAAGCTACAAGAAAGAAGAAGTGTTAAAATCACCCTTCAACTTCTCGTCCCTCAGTCCATGACCAAAATACATAAAACATATATTCTCATATCTATTTCAGAAATAACTCTACTACTTTTGATAACCTTCTGCATAACGGTAAAAACATCCTTATCAAGACAGAACTAGACCTCTTAGAGACTTCGACAAATACTTACCTATAAAAACGGTTGTTTCGTCGATTAAAATATCAAAATTAAAATTATCGAAATCATTTTTACATTTTTTTCAATGGAAACCCTTTCGAAAGTTACTCTCGAACTGATTCCAACCATCCAAAGTAGGTCATTAATACCAATACAATAGTAATAAGTCCCTACAATCAAATTTATAATGTAAATGTTAAAAACAATTTAAAAATAACATTTATGATTAAATTTGAGAATTGGCAAATCAAAACATTAAATAAAACCTATTCGAACGTTTACTTGGAAATATACGATAAAGTAGTTCTACCGAAGTTGATTTAATCCATTAAAGAGAATAAAACTATGCCTGATATTCAAATCTAAGAATTATACCTAAAACAAGTAAATAACGAAAATAATATCGACTCAATTGTATTACAGACAAAAAGAAACAACATAATAAGCCTGAGTTCTGATTTCATAATTATTATTACAGTTATAAAGTAATAATGTATAATAAATAAATACAATTATTATAGTGATATAGTAATATAGTAATATGATTATGATGTATGTGCACATGGACCGTAAACGCCGTAAAGTTTTCATTTCGTCGGAGCCTCAATCTAGCGGTCGGGGTGTTACACTATATACAAATCACACACCTTGAATTAACACCAAAAAAGTAGACATAATTATTTTGAATTAAAGTTTGTAAACAAAGTAGGCATTAATATTTTGAATTGAATTAAAGTAAACAAAGTAGGCATTGATATTTTGAATTTGAAATTAAATCAAGTAGGCGACGAGTGGTATAAGTAGAAGTGAAATTGTCTTGAAGCGAAGAGTTATTTCTCTCGCTTCAAAAGGTACGGAAAAGCCTCTGTTTCCTTTCACCCAATGTGAGGTTGCATTGGGGTGCCTTTTCGAACACCGGTTCATGTATACAATAAGAATTGTATACCGGGCATAAATAAAGTTGGTGTTATTAAGTAAAATAAGAGTTTTATTTATCCGTTCAAGAAACATAAATCTTAAACTCGGCATAGCATAAACTAAATGATCCACGTGAAAGATTCCGAATTGGTGTATAAAACATGTATAAAAGCGGCTACAGCGAGCAGCGAAGAGAAGTCTGGTTGATTAAGCAACAGTGCGATAGGTAAGTAGTGAGTCCAACCATACGCGGATTAAAAAGCGAGTGAAAGTGATTATTATAATTAATCAATTGATTAAAATAAAAGTGAATAAGTGAAGTAGTAATTAAGTGAAAATAATTGTGAAGTGTTTGTGAAATTTATTAAAAGAATAAATTATAAAACAAATAACTTTAAATTAATTCGTGTGTGTTGAATTCATTTATGCGAACATTTGCGAAGCTGACAGGTCGCGCACATGATAAAGCGCAACAGTATTTTTTCATCTCCCTTATTTGAATCATCCAAAGGATTTCACTTTATAAGGAACTTGAATTTACTCTAAGAAAGAATTACTCAACGTAAAGATTTGCTGTAAAAACATTTCTTCAGCATGAAGAACTGTGGGATTGTGTAGAGGACGACAGTAAGGTGGATTTCAAATGTGACACAAAAGCGATATCTACGATAATATTGCTTGATGATTCAACTAATTACGTCCATATCCATGAAACGAGTACTACGAAGAAGGTGTGGGACAATCTAGCCAAAGCATTTGATGATTCAGGGCTGACACGCCGTGTTGAATTACTTCCGGAACTGAGTCCAACAACACTCACCAGTTGTCAAAATGTAGAGGAATACGTCAGTAAGATCATAAAGACCGTGCACAAACTAAGAAACATTGGGTTTAAAGTACGAGACAAGTGGTTGATACGGCTACGATAATTGCATTGGAAAGTTCAGGAATAAAAATCGGTGCAGACTCATCGAAAATTCTGTTAGAAGTTAAAATGAATAAGAGCCAAACTTCAGGATTTGTTCTGCAGAATTAAGAAAGGAAATAAAAAGTCTTTTTAGTCGACAGGACCTTGACATTATACATGCAATAAGTGTGGTCACATCAGCACCGAGTGCAAATCTAAGAAGAACAGAAAGCTCAATTATGCTGCTACATTCACTGATAATTGCTTCTGATAATAACAGTGATGAATGGCATGTTGCACATGACCAGATGTAAAAATTCACTATCACGCACGAAAGAGCCACCAAACAAATTATTCAAGGTTGCTTATAACAATCCATGTCTGTGAAATGTTCTGGCCAATCAAATCTTGATGTCTGGGATGAAAGAGGTCAGCGCAAAAAAGTGTTATTCCCAGCCAAATAATAAAGAATGTTGATCAAGTCAAATTCAGTAGGGATGTGTTATTCTGAACAAATATAACGCCATAGTAGCAAGAGCCAGATAAATGAGCAACATGTATTGACTAAATATGTACAGTGACCACGCTTTCATGTCTGGTGTTGAAGAAAACGATGCTTATCCATGACACCAGCGCATTGGTCACCTGGATTGTATTGACTTAAACAAAATGAATCAAACATTGAAGGAATGAAAATACTGAAAAAAGCACAATTTAACATGCATAACATGCCTAGAAGGAAAGCAGGCTCAATTGTCATTGAGAAATAAAGGAGGAAGAGCCACAAAATCCCTAAACTAGAGGATTCTGATGTGTGTGGACCCATGGAGACAAAATCACTTGGCAGGGCTAAGTATTTTCTTCCCTTCACCAATGACTACTCTTAAAAGGTATTTATTTATTATTATTACAGAATTGATAGGTAAATGGGAAGAATTCAAGATATATGCAGAACCAACAAAATTGCACAATCAAGTTTCTCCGCATTGACATTGGTCTAGCCAAGAATATCTCTGATCTTGAACAAGAATATTTTACTCTGAACAGTACTTTACACTCCACAGCAAAATGGAGCTGCTGAACGTCTTAACAGAACATTGGTAAAAAAAGCAAAGTCCATGTTACTTAATGCCAAATTACCGAAACAGTATTGGGCAGAAGCAATAAAAACTGCAACTAATATGCTTATTAGACCTCCAGCAATCCTACAAAACTCCTCAAGGGATATGGTCGCAGATAAAACCAAGTGTCAATTATCTCCGTGTATTTGGGTGTGAAGCCATTATACAATTACCCGGAGAGAGAAGAAAGGAGTGGGATCCAAAAGCACCGAAAACTATCTTCACTGATTATTCCTCAAATTACAAAGGCAACAGGTTTATTTTCCCTACTTTTGGATTAGTTGTGAAAAGCAGACATGCAGTATTCCTGGAAGAAACTCCTATGAGAAACTATGCTCCAGTAGATTCGACAGAATTGAAGACGAAGTCCATAAAAGGAGAGCTCCCTCATACAAACCCAGAATCATTATCGACGGTGATACACGGTGCATCCGATTATTCACCAAATAGCAGTATCTATGCGCCTGAAAGAAAAATTGAAGATCTGCCAGCGTCAAATATAAGACTAAGACCAAGAAAAAAAAACAATAACGGTTCAAGAAACATACTTATGGTATAGTGACGGAACTCTAGACGAACCTCTGACTTACAATGATACAGTCACATCAGCTGATTCCCAGAAGTGAAAAATGTCAAAAAGTGAAGAATAGAAATCTCATAGTGAAAACAGGACCTGGACATTGGTTGAGAAGCCTAAAACTGTCAATATGATTGGGTGTTAGTGGTTTTTCAGGATTAAAGAAAAACGAACGGGTCCACGGAGTAAGTCTTGTCTGTCTCCGAAAGGCCATGCACACACCAAAGGAATACACTATCATGAAACATTCTCACTGACAGTCAGGTATGATACCATACGCCCAATTTTATCAATCGCTGCTGAACAAAACCTAGAAATAATACAATTTGACATAAAAACAGCTTTCCTATATGGTGAGTTCAAAGAAGAAATATTTATATTTCCACCTGAAGGCTTCAAATGTGCCTCTTACAGTTTATGCAAACTCAACAAATCTCGGTATGGTCTTAAGCACGCTGCCAAGTGCTGTGACACTGCATTCAGCATAATAAAATAATAAAGAAAGGCTCAAAATAAAGGAATAAAATGCTATCTATGCCTTTACGTCGACGATGGTATGTTTAAGTCAAAAGGAAAAAGGAAAGTTGACCTCGAAAGAAGTATTTTTTGAATAGAAAATTAAACAAAAAAATCAAGCAATATACACAGCTAAGTTCAAGCAAAATGTGAGACAGCACGTTTGAAGAAATTGCCATACCCAGAATACTTTGAATCATTTATTCATCTAGGAACGGTAACAAGACGTAGCATTATGTAGTATGGAGTAGAGAAAGGAAGCTACTTATGTGGAGTAGAGAAAGGAAGCTACTACGGTGTAGGCCATCTAACATTTAGAGTCGTCACCATAGGTTATCTTGTACTTTATATTAAATATTAAATATTTTCCGCACTTCTTTCAGAAGTAATTTGCATAACAATCTCAGTATAAACGCGCGGGAAGTTCAATTAGTGCATAATTTTATGTGTTTTCTGTTTTCGTAATAGGCTTAAGACCGCTTGATTGAAGATGAGCATTTTTACCAAAAAATCATCTTTTCAGATAAAGTTCATTTCCACATCAGATAATGTGTCAATAAGCAAAATTCTCATATCTAGAGCTTAGATCTACGCGTCATCATAGAGAAACCAATACATCTACTACGAGCGACTGTCAGGTACGGATTTTGGTCAGGCGACATTAACGCGCCATTTCTCTTCGCAAATGAACAATGAAACGCTGTTACAGTGAATAACAAAAGGTACTAGCCGTGCTCAGCGATTTTTCGTCTCCCAAAACTAAATGGGATGACATAGATGACATTTAGTTTTAACAGGATGACGCAATGTGCCACACAGCCAAACAAACAATTGATCTTTTACTCACTGGTTTCGAAAATCGCATAATCAGCCGAAACACTGATGTGAATTGGCGAATGTCAATTACGCTATCCATTTAGAGACTATTGATGACTTGAAACATGATAATTGCTAAATATAGACCCAAACAATTGAAAATGAACTGAAAAATTGGACCTATTCAATGGGGCATTGTAAGGATAGCCGTTGCAGTCATTTAAATGATGTTGTCTTCCATTTGGAAATGGAAAGGTTTTTTCTGATAAACTCATTACTTTGAAAAAACATACATCTGTGTTTTGTAGCTGTCTCAAATTCCTGAATCCTTCAAAATCCTAGTCCCACCCTGTTGGAGACTCAATCTACAACCGTCTCATTTCACTATTTGGTGTAAAAAAGAATTGACATCATTTAGAGATAGGTTGCGCTCGAAAAAAGGTTAAAAATAAGGACTTTATGCAGTATATTTCCTGTTGCTTATGGTTATTCAAAGTGATACAAATTTCTGAAGCAATCGCAACAAAAGAGCAAATTTTTCGTCATTATTTTTGGTTATAATTATTATTTCTACTATTAATAATATTTATTATTTCCAAAAGAAGTATGTTTTTTAAAACAATCGCTTAGCAGTGCTACCTCGGTTCTAGTTCTCTTTAGTATAATTCGCGATGAATTTCGTTCATATTGCAAAACTGTAACTTATAGAGCAATGAAATATGTAATATTATTGAAAAATAACTTATCCTTCATTCTAGATCCTCTTACGTATGCACACATATTACACACTGTTCATCGCCACATTTTTTTCCATCGACCCACTATACTCTCTTGACGTGCAATCGATGCTTCTGTCTCGAGTGAAATTGATTAAAACTTTAGAGGGATGATATCTCCAATGTAACTTTGATGAAAATCAAGATACTGTTAGTATTATGGGTGCACGATGTCATAAGTGCCAATCGAAGAGATGTATACAGCTGCTTAACATGTTATAAATCCCTTGAATGTTGTAAAAAGGGACTCTAAGAGCAAGTTTGTAGGCACTTTTCCTTTGTTTTCTCTAGTCCTTGACCGATGCTTAGATAGAGGGCGATTGCGTGATGTTATCTAATTTTCAGCTGATTACCATTGGCCATGATTGAAAGCAATTTTCTAACATGTATGCATGTAGGCAATGAAAACGCACGTAGGAAAAAAGTTCTTTGCATTCGCTACCAACTAGAAATTGATTTCAACTTCATCGGTCCTGCCGTTGAAACAGTCTTTTAGATGACTTTAGCATGAAATATTTCATTAGTCAGTCATTATATTCTATCCATGATAAAATGTTTCCATATTTCAACTTATCACTTACGACTTTGGTTGGGAGTGAATACTGTTCACGCCCTGAGTGGAGGATTCCCAGCAAGAGAAACTTATAAGAATACTCTGCAAACACTTCCCCAAGTAACCTTAGGACACAGGCTGGAATTTTATTACATCTGGATAGGGCTCGTTTTCCTCTCCAGCTACTGCCTTCGGTTAAAGGAGAACCTTCTCAGTCGGAGATATTGAAGCAGTTACCCCTCTTAACTCCGCGTCAACCAGTAGTTCAGAGGTTCTTTCTTGGTTGAAAAAACTAACCAACTGCACATAATTCGTTATTTCAAAGATGATATGATCACATCTACCAGACTTTACGGAGAGAGTTCACCGATTCTCTTATGAAAGAGAAAGCACTCGTTTCCTCACCATCTGCACTGAAAAAATTGTAGGAAGCAATCTCCATGGTTCCTGCAGGAAAGGGCAGTCGAAGGACCTCGCCTTGATCATCTTGTGAAGGCAAGACAAAAAATTGTCATGCCCACTAAGGAGCTGAATTAGGTGGAAAATTGTCTTACCGTATTTTCGACTATTCTATGGCCTCACATTGCCTATGAGCAACCCGGTTTATCCTTCTGCCGTCTCATATTCTCAGGTGTTCTGTCCCATCGCGAAAGTCCGACGCCTTCCTCGTGTCAGATAGTCTCCTTTCCCTTTTCTACCGCTCTGAAGATACATTCTCCTACACTCTCTTGCTAGCAGAGCGATTGGCCCCACCCCCATAATAACCATTACCGCTGGTTCAAAAATGATGCAATACTTTGACAGTGTGCTACTATGATACTACATGTGTGATACAACATTTAAACAATGGAATAATCCAAAAAATTAACACAATGCCACATTCTCTCAAAACCCTGGTTGTCGAACCATAACATTCAATAAAGACTACTAGCGCAAGAGATTGGGAAAAATTTAGGGAAAAGTTCTATGGAAAAGTTCTAGGGTTCAGGTTTAGGGAAAATCTAACGGACTGACCCTTTACTCGATCATTGAGATCCTGCGACTCAAAACTATACCCTATGTACTGTCCATAAATATGCAGAGCATTTTTATAGAGCAGCAACAATAACGTCAGTAAATTGCTTAACTATTGGCAATAAAAAATTTTAATAAATAAAACGTCCAAAGCGGACAAGTCATCGATTAGTAAGTGTCGGAAAAGAGATGTTTTTTGAAAAAATTCCAAATTCTTTAAAACCCAAATATAGTCCGTCGAAATTGGAAATACCTCATCCCGCTCTCGCAGGGTCACTAGCTCTTCTTTAAGGTTCACTAGCAGTATACGTGAAAGGAGAGGAGAGCAATAGACTCGGACTCTGAGAAAGAACACCTGAGAACATGAGACGCGAGAGGGATGGACGGTGTGACTCATAGGCAATGCGATACCATAGCTCAGTCAAAGACTCGGTAAGACCTATTTTTACCTGCTAGATATACTGCTCATCTAAGCCCATTGCTTTGTAATATTTATATATTAGATATGCCTGCTCTGAACACAAAATAACTAGTTGCTTTTGTAAACGACACGACCCTCTAAACAGCATCATTAGATCGCAATAATCCATGTCCTAGAAAACTTGCTTGACATGCACCAATATTACCATCGGTGACAAAAAGCCAATCATTGCAAATCATATCCAAATCATTTCAGTGCTTCCAACATAAGAAAAGACTATAAGATCGGTCATGGTTCAATATATCAGAGCAGGGTTGAATAATACGATGGGTGTATGTGATGATGTGTATGTAAAACAATATGTCAAAGTCGGTCATCCTATGAATAATTGAAGGCATTTGGAAAAGTGAAACATGAATACAAAACGAGTGAAAAATGACAAAAGTCTCCCAAACATTGGAACAATGAAGATTTGAATTCCTTAAGGATTATCCGTATGCTTCGCTGAATTTCGTCCCCGAAAAGTTTCGTCGTACCCCGTCATTTGTTTCTTTTCGTACAAACACGTGTTTCTGCGTTGCGTCATCTTCGGTGTGCTGTTCCGTTCGAACGAAACGGAACTTTCCGAGGATCCGGAAAGATTTTCCGTATATCCAGTCCTTTTCAACAATCCACTGGACAAGTTCCCAGATTTTAAAAGTTGCCCGGTGCGTTGACGTAATTCGTCACTTAGTGTAAGCGAAATTCTTCATTTGAGAGTTGTAACACTAACTCAATGTTTTATTAGAATATTTTCTTAGATTTTTTAACACGTTGAGTGCCACGTCAGTCACCGGTGATTGACACCGATCTTTCTATTCAGGCCGCGTCAGTCACCGGTGACTGACAGTATAAAATATGATAATAAAGGTAAAAATTGAACATTTTTTCAGAAAACTTTAATGGATTTGATTGAAACAAGGTAAACATAAAAATAGTTGTCCCTCGCAAGTGTCACAAAATGTTATAACCTGTTTGGTCAAATTTCGTGCTATTTTTCTGCCACTCTGTGCCGCATTTTCTGCCTAGCAAATTACATGGTCGAGGGTCGAGCGGACGAAAAAATGAAAATTTCCACCGGATATAAGAACAACTGTATTAAATTTAGCTTTCTTTATTTTAACACCGATTACGAGTATTGTACCTTAGGGCTACGCGACAACTGAGAGCGAGGTTACTTCTCATAGCAAATTTATAGTTTCGTAATTGCTGACACCTGCGTCTGGCTTCTTAGCAATTCCTAGAAACGATTCTAATGTTTTCCAGCCGGTGTCAGTTTCACCTGAATCTGCATCTTGCAAATTAACTGCAGATGCATGGAAATGTTTTTTATATGTAACTTCTCCCCCTTTTGACTTTGAATTCTCCTGAATTCTATTTTCAATTTTAACAATTTAATTTTTCTGTTTAATGTAATACAATGTTAGCAATGCCATCGATATGAGTAATATAATTCTTAAGCTTGCATTAATGCCAAAAGTAGTGATTTTACTAAACTGCAGTTCTTCGATTTTTTCTGAGTTTTGAATATTTTGAATAACAATGTCATCTAAAGTCAATTTATCTGGGAAATTTACATTCTTTATATTAGGATATGAGAATTTTATTGATTTTGTATTTCGTGTTTGAAAAATAGTGTATGAGAAAGTTTCCTGTTACATTTACTTTTCTAGCATCGGGTGTTTGATTTAAAATAAGATTTTTAGCGTTTTTGATTACAATTGTTTCTCTGTCAATTTGAAATATTTCTGTATTTTGGTTTCTAACTAATTTACAATTATTTCTGTAGGCGCAATGTTTCGTTATTTTTAGTTCGTTATAGTATTTATCACTTTCATATGTGTAAAGTGTATTTTCTATTCTAAAAACTATTTCATTTGGGGAATCTATTTCTTTATGCTGCTGTTTTGTTAGTGGCAGTACCATTTTGAGTTGGATATTTATGAACTCATTCGGGATTTTAATAGTAAAAATGAGAACATTTTTATCAAATTTAAAGAATCCAACTTTAACAAGTTGCAATTTGCTTACGTCTATATTGAACATTTTGATTTCTTCGTTGGAGAGAATGTTGGCGTGTAACATACCGTATCTTGAAGATGCAATGTTGTCTAGAATGTGTTCTATTCTGTTTTGAAGGACTTGGATTTTGAATATTTGATCAAAATATAAATTATTTTCATAACTGTTGCTCAAAATTTTGTTTGATTGACTTGTGATTGTAAGTCGGTCTCTAGTTCCAAAAAGAAAATTTTGTGCATTACATACTAGATTAATCAGTCCTCTTTTAGATCTTTTGTCTGAGGGTGTACTTGTTGCCATGGTAGCATCATCGTCGTCGTTTTCGATATTTAAAAGCATTCCCAGGTCAGAAAATGTATTGGTGTTTGTTTTATGGGAATCGGATTTAACGGATTTGGATTCTTCAAATGGTTCCATTCTACTCAGAAAATTGGCTACGCGATTTTCCTTTCCTTTGATATATTCGATGTGAAACTGATATTCGCCTAATTTCAATAACCACGTTTGGTGTCTTGGAGATAGATCCTTGCCTTTATACTTCGCTTGCAAATATTTGATTGGTTGGCTTCGGTCAAACGGCTAATTTGGTCGTCTCTACTGCTGTTGTTAATCAGTATTTGTACTGCTGCTGCAAGTTGTCCGTATTCTGTCTCTTTTGCCAGAAGCTTCTGTTTCAATTGGTAAATCTTTGCTTCCATCGTTGATTGTGTTCTTATTTCAGTGAAAATAGCGTACTGCTTCTCCCTTCTGTTTTGCATGCACTATCACACTTTTAATTAATTCGCTTAAGTTTATTCAATTTTTGTTAATAGCAAGAGATCCGGTAGTCTCACCGGAGATTTTAGACAGCTTTAAGGCCTTGATTTCGCTGTTCTTGCTTGAAATTATTAATTTTTTCTAAAGGGGATAGTTAAATGCTGTTATTTTAAATCGCTGGTTGTCACCGATTTGTGATTTGACTTTGCCGATATATTTCTGTGTCGACCGAATAGTAAAACGGTTTTTTAATTCGCGTTACTTTTTTGTTTTACCCACTGCGTCAATTACGTGGTCGAGGGTCAAGCGAACGAAAAAATAAAAATTTCCACCGGATATAAGAACAACTGTATTAAATTTAGCTTTCTTTATTTTAACACCGATTACTAGTATTGTACCTTAGGGCTACGCGACAACTGAGAGCGAGGTTACTTCTCATAGCAAATTTATAGTTTCGTAATTGCTGACACCTGCGTCTCGCTTCTAAGCATTTCCTAGAAACGATTCTAATGTTTTCCAGCCGGTGTCAGTTTCACCTGAATCTGCATCTTGCAAATTAACTGCAGATGCATGGAAATGTTTTTTATATGTAACTAGCACGATTTGCAATATTTTCGCACTGCTGAAACTCGGCCAGGTTTTGTCTGCAGATCGTGTCGTTTTTTAATGGCTGCAACGGTGCAGGATGGAACGTCGGCTTCCTTATACTATAAACTATACTATACTATATATACTATATACTCTATATACTCAATATACTGTTGCGCTTTACCAGGTTCGTGACCTGTTTCCTATTTGCAAATATTGGCATATTAATAAAATAGTCGCTTTTATACAACTACCAACCATCCCAGAATCTCCGAAGGGATCTAGAAGGCACAGTGGCGCAGTTGCAATCGCGTTATGTTGAAGCATAAGGGTGCTATTTCGAGATCCCTTCGGACACGAGGTCACGGACCATCGAACGTTTTATGCAGAGCTACTGTCATTTCCGGTTGAGCCGAAGAGGAGGGTAGAAGTCGAGCCAAAACAGATTAGACTTCAAAGAGGGTAAGCCCATCCTATCCTGGGTGAGAAATTCAAGCATCAGTCGCGCGGTATAACATGGACGTTGTCATGATGAAAATTTAAAGAAACAGTGATGTCTGATCGCACTCGAAGTATGTAATTCCGAGACTTTTGGGGCACTTTCACATAAAAGCTGACATTGACAGTTGATGCAGAGATACAAACTTCTTGTCAACAACACCATGACAGTCAACCAAGAGATAAGCGCCCGTGAATCGCTTATTCTTTTGCAACGGGAAGTACGTCGTGTTCCTCTAAATGCTCTGTAGTGTGGTCCCCGGATCCTGCTTAAGGGGTCTACCCTAACAAGTCTAGTCAAGGTCTAACAAGTTAAAAATGGGTTTTTCTGAATATTTTTTTATTTTTTGGATAGGTTAAACTACAAATATTGGTATAAAAGGTGTTACACTAAATAAATACACACTCGAAATGCAAAAATAATTTTTTTTATTCATCTATGTGATTTTTAACAATGAAAATGTTAGTTGAAAATATCGAAATGAGAAGGGTGTGCGATGGTGATGGAATTTTTTAGATGGTTTTTCTGAGAGAAAAAAAATTGTTTTTTTTAGAAAAACGCAATCGAAGATTTGTTGATGAAAAATTCCATTCAGGAGATTTCGCTCTTAAAGATTACCAACGTTCAGGCCCACCAGTTGAGCTAATGAGAATGAGAATGAAATCTCTTCAAATTGAGAACGACCAATGAGAATGAATTCAAAACCATCATCGAACCGGATCGTCACATTTCGATGAAATTAAATTTTTTACATACCAGGTGTATGCCTAAATTATTTCCGATATTACCAAGACATCGCACCAGCGAAAAGTACACAGCGTATTAATTTGACAAAAACGATATTTCAATAGTCTGATATTTAGTTACAAACGCAAACAAGTTGAGTTCGCGAAACTAGTGTGTTGATTTTATTGTGCTGACCATATCAAATTCTTTGCCTGAAAAAGAGTATTTGCAGCACGCATTGCTTTCAAAAGTGGTGATTTCATTGTGAAAGACAGTATGCGTCCTGGTGGACCACAACACTTCGAAGAGGAGGATTAGCAGGAATTTTTGGATGGTGACCTAACTCAAACTCAACGGCAATTAGAAAAAGCATTGAATATATCACTGGAAACGATCAGTAGACGTTCACGAATAGGTAAGATCAATAAACTTGGTAAATAGGTTTCACACGATTTGAATGAACGTCAAAAGGAAACTTTTAAAGTCAGTTGTGAAATGCGGCTTCGGCGCCACGAAAGGAAATCATTTTTGTATCGAATTGTGACGGGAAAAGTGGGCATATGTTGAAAACCTGATGGGGGAAAAAATCATAGCTTTCACCTTGTGATGTAGGTCCTTCAACAGCAAGACCAAATCGCTTCGGCAAGAAGACCATGCTCTGTGTTTGTTGGAACCAGGGTGGTATTGTGTTTTATGACCTCTTGAAGTGCAGCAAAACCATTAATACACAACAATATCGTCAACAAATGATAACTTTAAACCGTGCATTCGAGAAAGGACTAATTAGAAAAGGACCAGAAGAAGTTTTGTGGCAATATTTTGAGATTTTGTTACACAACATCGCACCGTTGCACACAACATAATCAGGGAAAGACACAGTGAAATTGATTGAATAGGACATTCTTCTGCACTCGCCGTACTTCCCAGACTTGGCGCCAACTGACTATCACCTCTTTATATCAACGGAGCACGCGCTCGCAGAGCAGTACTTCAACGATTTCGATGATATTGGAAAGTGACTCGACGAAGGATTTGTTGTTTAAAATAAGCAGTTTTTCTTGCATGGTATTCATAAATTACCCGAAAGATGGGCCAGAAGAAAAAAAGCCGATTGCCAGTATTTGGAATAAAAAAATTCGCTCTGGAGTATTACGTATTGTTTTACCTAAAAAAAACAACCAAAATTACCAGTTAATATATGAAGTTAAACCATATACTTTGTGTAAAAAAAGTGCAAAATAAAAAATCCAACTTAATAAAATACATAATATTTGTATAAAAATATTGTTTTTATTTAAGAAGGAAATGTTGTGATGAATTGATACAACTTGTCATTTAGACCGGTTGGTAGTGTTAGTGTAAATAACACCTTTGTCAACGGTATTCACACAGTCAAGGTTGCGGTTTCATGAGCTCAGTTCCAAATTTCCTGAGGAATTCGCATACGATTCACACTGGATCACCGCTCAGAATTTTTAGCACAAACCTGACGCACACCTAATCCTCTGTATTATTAGGTTGGAGGGAAAGTTCTGTTGTATTTCAAATAGGCAGGTAATTTTTCTTAAATTTTTCTTGTAAATACAAAGACATCTGGCTAGTGAGTCATCCGGTTTCTTTTGGTTTTTTGCAGCTGCTGTATAATATAAAAGGAGTTTGTTTTTACCGTTCATCATTTACTTGTGATATTTAAAGTGAAAAATATGTCCGTAGATAAAGTGCATTTACGACACTGTATTTTGTTTGAATTCCAAAAAGGAAGCAACGTATCTGTTGCATGTAAAAATTTATGTGCGGTATTTGGAAAAGATATTGTAAATGTTTGTACTTGTAAAAGATTGTTTAGCAAATTTCGTTCCGGGGTTCTGAGCCTCCAAGAAAGTGATTAATCTGGACGACTATTCAACATCGATAATGATGTTTTGCGAACTATGTTGACAGGAAAGGTCCAGTGTACTGCAAGTTGCTGAAACAGGGAACAACCATTAACTCGGATCTGTACTGCAATCAGCTGGATAAATTGAATGCAGCTATCAAAGAAAAAAGGTCTGCACTAGCATGTCGAAAAGGAATACTGTTCCATCACGATAATGCGCGACCGTATACTGCAATCGTGACTCAACAAAAACTGAATGCGTCAGGATGGGAAGTCCTAAGTCACCCATCGTATTCACCTGACATTGGCACCATCTGATTATTACCTGTTCAGATCTTCACAAAATTATCTAATGGGGAAAAATTCAAAGTCTTTTGAAAGTGTTTCTAAGACAGTTGCTGACTAGTTTAACTTCGAGGACGAGAACTTCTACAAAACAGGAATTCACAGGTTACTTGAAAGATGGCAATAGGTTGGAACAAATAACGGAGCATATATTATTTATTAATATAAATGAATTCAAATATTTTCTTTAAAATACGACAGAACTTTCCCTCCAACCTAATAGCTTTTTGGACCTTCCTTGTTTGAAATATCTTTCCGAAGAATATTCAAACTAACGATTATCCACAAATTGAAGAGCGTTTTGATTTAGTAAAATTTTCAATAATTCTTCAAGTTGTCTACCGACCTTCCTATACACTGTTTTTTGATCCTATACAATAGAGAAAATTGTGGGCGTACCTTTATAAGTCAAGAACTTACAAGAGGCTTACGAAGATTTTTTCACAGACTCTTGACAAGTAATTAGGCGATGCAGTCTTGAACTTACTTGACTAGGAAGAGAGTTACGTCAGTATCTCTTTACAAAGAGAACAACATATAAAGAATCGATAAGAGAGAAAATGGAGAGCTCATCGCTTACAGAGAGGGTTGCAGTATAATAGGTTAATCGTGAAAGTTGCCAGCAATGTGTAATTCAAGAAGCCTTCAAACGTTTGATGCCCATTACTTTACCATTACTTCGTTTAAAGTTGGATGACAGTATGTTCCACCGATAACACTTCCAGACAAAAACGACAAATGGGCAGACAACTCTGTAAAAGTGTTTTCAAGGCTGATTGTAAAAGCCAAAAACGAGAAAATGGTAAGAATTTGAGTTATTCCACGTTTCTGACATTGAACAGATTATTCCTTTTATTGTCACTGCGTTAAATCCAAATTTACAACTTTCAATTCGAAACAGCTGTTTAAAATGCATCTTCCTTGTTATATTTTCTTAGCTCGTAAAAGTGTTCTCACATCTTAAATGTTTATGCGCAAATTTCATGTACATTCAATTTCATGGAGATTTTATAACTTTATAAACATTCTCATCTGTATTCGATTGGGTCGGCTGAGAAAGGATGGAGGAATCATGAAAGTCAAATAAATGCTTTTACAACTCGATTCAAATTAAGTGAAATGAAATACTTGTTTTGGCTGGGTCCTGGGCGCTGCGTCATTCATATGCGACATGCAAGGGGACGTTCGATGGAAAAAGATATTCATTCACGAATCAAGCGATTAATTCAAAGATACCAAACCCATTGTCCGGAGTACTCATACCAATAAATTTATTCTTACTTACGCCTATGTGTGTTCAAAAGCTATTGTTAAAAATCATTCTAGCATAAATATTGAATTGCCATTTTTAAATTACGTCAGGATATAAGCATAACCGTTCTAGTGTGTAAGTTATACGTTTCTTAGTAAATGAAAAACCATATTCTGAGTATATATCTTCAAAAACTTAAAAGTAAACTTAAGGATTTAAAAGTAAACTTAAGGATTTAAAAGTAAACACTCACGTGCTGTGCTCCATTCAGTTTCGCAATTTTGCCACGGCAGTTCCGATGCAATGGACGCACACATATAAAATATTGTCCACGCGATAATCAAATTATAATAGAGCATAACAATTGCCGAAACAATTATCATTCCATAGCCAAGTCCTCGCATTAATGGACAAAACCGGTGGTAAACGGCCACAGGGCCTAAAGCCGCATATTGTCCAAATGAAAGTTCCATGAACATCAACGGGAGACCGGCAATCACCAGCATGATTGTGAATGGGATCAGAAAGGCTCCTGAAAATAAAGAGAATGTTGATATTATTTATTATTATTTGATATTTTGATGATATGAGCAGCTGAGTACGTAAATGTTATTGTTACATGTCCTGCTGGGCGACATGTTGGTTCGAACGTAATGAGAATTGATTTCCTTTGATGATAAGGTACATTACGAATTCATGCAGAAAATCAGTTCCACTACAACACCACATCCATAATTTATGAACAATATTTAGGAAACTAATAGGATACTGGATAAAATATAATTTGGTGTTTGAGATAAGCTAGCCTTATGTATTTTGGCCACGCCACACATGGATGTTTTTGTGTTCCAAATGAGTAAGGAAAAGTTTTGGGACTGGGTAGAAATTTTCCCAAAAAAGGAAGTTATCTCAAGAAAACTGGCCTGAAAGCGAGCGGTGAGTGCCGATTCTGTGATTTTGCGGAATAAATACCATTGGATCTGCTAGGACATTGCGAAGCAGTATTTCACAGAAGAGGAGACAACCTAGGAAGCTGTTTCCTTTTAGAAGAGGAATAGAGACGCCTGAAACCAAAAAGGGGTACAGTAATCCTTTAAAAGTTAACGTGCGCTATCCCCTTTTATAATCCACGAGGCAATCAATCATGGATCTAAGTTGCAGTTGTGCAGTACGGTATCTGCAATATCTTGATTTCTTCTTTTGGTAAGGATTCTAATGCAGGATTCTAATTAAGCTAAACATCATCCCATCATTCATTGACTACGCACTGTAACCACAATGTTTTTGATGTAAATTTCAATAAGAAGGTGATCAAGATAAATATTTGGTGCATCCATACATGTTACACACAAGACCAGGTTGCTTGTGTGTAACCTAACCTTGTGTTAACCTAGAATCTGCAATTTTTCTGCACCTAATTTGTGATCGATATGAAAGGATCAGACCCAATACTGTGATATATATCGAGCATTATTTTTCGCTTTTGACCATAGTTTGTACCGAAAGCTTCGCTGTTAACGTAGGAGGCAACATTCGATTTTCTGTAAAAATTTCCGCAAATAAATGTCTAAAACACGGCCATCGTTTCAACAACTGAGGGGATCAGACTGATGCGTCAAAATTTCTTTGGTAATTCAGGGCCACATATGTTCACTTATCAGCTAAGTTCTACTCATTCTTGATTCCTGGACTTAGCAACGCTATTCCGTGGCAGGCAACGCACCTCTTACGTAACCTGGGAGCAATAGTAGTTCAAGGCTCGTAGTGGCTAAAACGTTGACAGGATTACTAGTAGTATCCCATAGCTTGTATATTACTACATTTCCGACTCTACATAGAACTCTATCCAGTTCCTCTTTCATTTGAGTGATGACCTGATTATTTCGCGCATTTTCGCGTCGAAAATCTAATTAAGCCCCAAAAAGTTATTTACGTGGGTTATCTAACGAGCTCCAATACTTCTTTCACAATGTTTACATAAAGTAGTATCCGAAAAAAAGCCTGTCCATTTTTTATCCTGTCAACTTAGTTTCAATTGTGAAAAACCTAGCACCTGAAACCATGCTCTACAGTTCCATAAACTTGAAAGCTTAAAGAGCAATGTCTTTGTTACAGCCAAACATACTGTCGTCACTTTGAAAGACATTCAAGGATTCTCTCCTTTCACAAACTTAAATATCAAAGGCTGGTATCAAATAAATCAATTATCGAAGTTCTTTGGTCCTTAGTATTTATCGCTCCTAGCCCTAGTCTGAGGGGGAATAAGGACTTTTCCCTGAGTAATCAGGGAGTGAACTACGAGAGGGCCTTCTTGAGTTTGCGGTATCGATATTAAGAAGTAAGAATAGAAACATTGAATTATTTGTTCTTTTCCAATATATTCTCCTTCTACTCTAATACATTTTTCAGGTCTTTCAATTAGCATATGTAAACCTTCTTCAAGAAATGTTCTCATTTTTCTTTCCCTATTTTAAACTTTGGGAACAAATATTAATCACTCGGAGCTAGGTCAGGACTGTACAGTGCATGATCCAAAATATCGAGTCGGCTTATGCAGGGCACCCAATACAACATGACATTGGTGAACAAGCGTTTCATGCAGAAGGGGAACACCTTTGGTCAATTTCCTCCCTATTTCTTTAATATATTCTTTCAACCTCTCTATGATTGAGACTTAGTACTTTCCGGCTACGGAAATGCCTTTATCTTTGTAATCTCTCAACAGGATATGCCCTTTTGAGTCCCAAAAGACTTTCACCATGATTTTGCTCGCCGACTGTGACACCTTAACCTTCTTGGGTGGTGATGTATCCCTGTTTGGATTCAGGTTCATACTGATGAATCCAAACTCGTCTCCAGTAACTCCAGTAAGTAAAAGTCCATCCTTGTCTTCTCTTCAGAGGTCGACCAGATCCGCGGGACTTATTTCGACCAGTTCACATATTCACTATGTTAATTCAATTCGAAGACGCAAAAATGCAAATTCAATATTTAGTACCACTATCTATCTGAGCACCAAACATTTTTAGTCTCTAAGCCATCGAATCGGGCAGTTTTTGTTTCATTTCCGAGGTCTCTAAAAGCTGGGTCTAAAGGGTCCATTTTAGGATATTTATGTCCAAAATTGCCCTCAAATTATCACTGACGTTCATGTCGGGCGATTGGGCCAGTAGTTTTATAATATGCGGAGAGTTCCGAATCAGTCATCGCGGTTGCCCAGGGTTTTCCATGCCACGTTTGACTTCAAAATTTGAATATTGAATGTCTCAATGAATTGCCGATTTTCAATTCCCGTTACAAATTTATAAGCCCTAATGAAAAGTGTCATTAAGACCTGTATATCTGCAACGCTACCTCTCCCACAAGGGGAATTCTGGCCATCAACAAATCCCTTGAAGACTAGCGTTTTTTGGGGAGTGCCGCTCCAACGGTACCCGAGGATATGGAGGTCTCCGCGAGGCTCCTCCTGGGACAATTGGTATCGATCTTGACTGAACCTGGAAAACGCTTTGGAAAATGGACGGGAACTGGAAAATGAATTGGGCAGACAGATATGCTGGCTTGGACTTGCTTTAATGGTTTGGGCACTTGTGCGTGAACGACTGAAATCTAACTATCATGTCTATGTCCGTCTCAGTAAAACCTTGACAGGCCTCGATGTACGTTCGAAGTTCGCACTATTAAATTGGTGGTGTGGATTCATTTGAGAAGGCTTCGTGATGGACGCTTGTCTGGCTCTGAACACTTGTCCCCATAAGGGATTGTACCAACCCTCGCATGCCATCCTTGCTATGCAAAGATGACAATGAGACCAATAAGGCAATAACACACACGAACGGAGATAGCGGCTCCGAGGGTTGCCCCAACTAAACTTGAGCACCCTTCTTCAAAAATAAAACCAAAAAATAACAACATTGCAAAAAATCGAAAAAAAAAACATCCACCCAGCCAGATATTCTTGCGGACTCTTAACCAGACTCTTAACCAGAAGAAAGCTTCGAGACAAGAAATAAGAGGAAACAGTCAGAAAGAGAGATATTCGGGCCGACGACAGCAAATAAGGCAATACGACGAACCCGATCGGGTCACATACTTGTAAGATACGGAGCAGGGGACGAAAATAAAGCAGAATTCTGCGACGCAGTCAAGAAGGTTCTCGGGAACCCCGCATCAGTGGCTTCACCAGCGCCGATAGCAACGATGGAAACTCGAGATGTTCACCGCACCACGGACCTCGTCGCGGTAAAAAAGACCATCAAAAGGAATGGAATGGGTAAGATCAAATCGAGGCTAACACCAGAAAACCATTCAGGACAATGTATGATCATAATCGACCCCCCAAATAAAATGCTATAAAATAAAATGCCATTTTTTGATCAACTACGATATCCTATTGGCTACTATTGACGCCATTTTGACTAATTAATACTGGACTCAATACTTTTGCTTCATTTGCTTATTTGATAAATAATCAAAATAAATGAAAATAAACTTTGCACCCAGCTAAGCTGACACAAAATATCATACGAGGGAAAGTACAAGTACCAAATATTCCCTTATATACGTTTGGATTTGCATTACTCGCGAGCCCAAAGGCTAAATTTAACACATTCCCAAATACCTTATAATTTTCATCATTATCATTATATTCAGATTTGTTCGTTCGTGCATAAGAGCCATCGCGCTTCAAGTAAATTAAAGGACGAAACAGAAAGTTGAGAAAAAGTTTTCTATCTTGTAATTTGTTCGTTCCTAGAGCTCTTGAACGGAAATATGAGTACTTTTCCTATAAAAAAAAGGATAACAAAAATGGGTAGTGGGTGCATGTAACGAACACATTTACAAACGTAGATACATGCATGAGTTCCTCCACAAATTGATATTCCATGTTGTGAGTGCTGCAGGATTTACTTTTCATCTGTTTGTGGCCGTACTTAAAAGTTTTCGGTTGTTAGTTTACAATACGAGTCTAAAAAAATTTTCAGGACAAAATATGGATTGGAGTGTGAAAATTTGGGGTTACTCGTACCTTCATCGTTAATCCCCACTTGAATTTGACAATAGTTGTGTACACTTCCGTTGAACTTTTGTCTATTAGGAAATCGAGTTTCAAAGCATGATTTTAGGTTTCATGCTATACTCCGATGGATACAAAGAATGAAATTAGCAGAGCTCCATTGAAATCATGTTTCGGGCCAATCCAGCGTGATACTCCTTTGTTCGCACTCGTATACGTAGATATAACGAATGGACTGTGTATACTTTCATCCTTTTGTGACCTCATTTGTGGGAAAGCATGTTAACTAAATATTTTGATTCCACTAGAATAATCATTTTAAATTTCTTTCTTCAGCTTCAGGTATCTTCAGCAACTTTGTAATCACATTTTCAGTCATTTTGTTGATATTCAGGGATTGTCATTTAGATCCAATTATATGTTTATGCAATAACACTTATTCCAAAGAAAACAAATTAAAAAGAACGTGACTTTATTTTTTGATTTTCCATTCCAAAATGCTTTGTTTTTGTTTAATTTAGACAGATATATAATTCGAAAATAAGTTGCTCTCGAGAATAAGTTGCATCAAACTTTAATTGAAACCAAATACAGACAAACTCTTTCGGTTGCCTTGAAATTGTTTTTTTGCAAAGATTATTCTTTGTCATTTTTATTTATATGTGAGCGTCACGACTCGTGCGCAGGAAGTCCTAATGAGAGGTCCGAATTTCGACTTCTCTAACCAATAATCGGTGCCATATCTCGCCAATAACGCAGCGATGGTTGTCTTCCTAATTGTCAAGCATCTAAAGCTTCTCGGGGTTAAAAAGTGATTGGACGTAGTCCAGCAGTGTTAAATCACAAGATCTTGCACAAGATCACAGGTCCAAAACGAGAAAAAATGTGCTCATCAAATGTGTCTTTCGATAAGTCGATGGTTTCACCAGCTACTTGACATGTTTTGCCATTCTGTTGAAACCAGAGGTCCCCTGCATTACGGTGAGTCGTTTTCAGAACAATAAAGTCATTGATCATGGCTCTATAACGATCATCATTGACTGTAATGTTATTTCAACCAGCATTTTTGAAGACCATTTTTGAATCATATGGACTAATGATTCCACCGGCCCATAAAGCACATCAAACAGTGACTATCTCCAGATGTAACGGCCCAGGTTTGATCGTTGATCACTTGGATCTTTCTTTGATACCACTGCATGAGTGCATATTATCAGTGAGAGTACACGTGATGCAGCACGGATCCATAGTTAATCGGATTACAGTGGTTCAAAGTTACAAAGGGACACTTGTAAATATGAAAAATGTTATTTATTTGATAAAAATAAAATAATAAAAATCAAATCAAAGCATATTTCAAAACAACAAATCGTACATAGACACTCAACCAAAGGCGAAAAAATAGTGAAAAAAACCTGGAAAATTCAAATACTTAAGGTCAAACTAATTATAGGACCTACCAATTAAATACAGAATGTAAAAAACAGTTCAGTCTTATGATTTCATATTAAGTATTTTGTTGGGAAGCCTTTTTGAAGTACTACTCCTTTCAGGCGGTTAGGCATACATTTAACTAGCTTCTAGATATAATCTGGCGCAATTTTTCTCCATTCATCCTTCAGGGCTTTAATCAGATCAGTATTGCTTCGAATATCGTGTTTTTTTTCTCCTCCAGAAGCTTCACACTGATATTCTGTCTAAATACCTGCTAACTTGATTTAAAAATCACTTCAAATTGAGCAATAAGTGCCTGTGCAAATGACAAATAAAGAAAACAGCGGAGATTATCCGTTAGCTGGAGCAAAATGGATCAGGGTTACCATTTGTTCCATTATTACTTTGACCTTAAAAAATGCGACTTGTTAATGATGTTTATTATTTTTTACCTTTGTATCAATGAATATATTTGATACAGTTCTGTACCTCTAAAAAATCACCTTAGATATGAGATAGCATCCAGGAATGTATTAGTTTTTACCCTCTAAAAAAGTGCTCGTGATTGGAGACGGACCAATCATGGATGCGATCTTATTATGGAAGCGAGTTTGAACATTGTCATAATACTAGAATTTCATAATATGTTCACTCCGGTGGTGAGAGCAGATTGTGACCTAAAAGAGCAATATCAGCCGCATACATTTGGTGCTGTAGCACATGGCAGTTCTATTCTTCTATGTACTTCTTAACTAACAGAGGATTTTACTGCTAATGGCTTCATACACTTACGAATACGATAAAGAGCCTTGTCACTTGTCATCGATGGACATGATTCACCGGGCATTATCCTTGCTTTTCATGTTTAAGATGTTCACTTTTTATCACTTGCTCTTTTCCCGAAACGATGTTTTGCCGTTTTTCCAGTTGCATATTAAACAGTTTTTTGAATTTCTTCTTGTCTTTCAGTTTATTTCGTTGCTTTTATCTATGTGAACCCAAGGGGAATGATCGAAAACATTATATCTGAAAACTGATATTCTTTAGGGAGTGCCGCACCCACGTATCCCAGAAAATGGGCTATGATTCGACTGATTAGCCTGATGGGTAGAATGCTTTAGACCTAGTTGCTTCAATCGGTTACACACTAGTGTGAATGGCTCCAACGTAACGATCATTCCGTCTCCGTCCCGGTGAAATCTTGGCAGGCCTCGAAGTACGTTCAAAGTTGACAGCATTGGTTCGATTGAGACGAACTCCCGATTAGCGCCGGTCTAACCTTGTGCACCTGTCCGAAAAAGAACTTGTGAAAACCCTCGCACAGCCTCCCTGCTTAGCAAAGACAACCATGGGACCATTTAGGCGAATAAACAAACGAGCGGAGATAGCGGCTCCGAGGGAAGACCCATAAACAACGATATCAAACAAATTATATGCAAAAGAAAAGATGTCGACGAAAACCAGAAAAACTAGAAAACCAGCAGAGAAAAACTAGAAAATCTGTGTACAACCAGAGATTCTTACTGCATTCGGGCGCAACAGGGAAACTATGCGCATACCGGAGCGACAAACAAATGAAGAGCAAACTTGCAACCTGGCAGAGATGATGATATGGCAGAGATTCATAAGCCCTGGACTACAAAATAGTGATGCGGAAGCTCGTATCCAAAAGTCGTCTATCTTATGTTTCTGCCTTTTCACGGCAGAAAAAGCGGACGAAATTGTGCGGGCTCTTATCCCTTTTCATAAAGGTTAGAAAGGCTCCGAGACAAGATGAGATTCCAGCTGAGGTGCTACAGATGATTTGTCACTTTTGCCCTGATCTACTCCTCAACACATTCAACACATGCCTAGGCAAAGGGGAAAGGGAATCCCGAGTCGTCAGCTGCATACCGCCACTGTGTATGCTAGACACTCCCGGAAAAATGTTTGAAAAACTAATCAGGGGAAGACTCGCTGATGTGATTCGTGCTGCCGGGGATCTATCTCCACAGCAGAATGGCTTGAGAGCAGGTCGTGCAACCAGCTCCAATCGGAGAAGTAGTGAGCGCGGTAACAAGTAGAGGCACACAGCATTTCCACACGATGTGTCGTTCTGGTTACTATGGATGTCCAAAATGAACTTAACTGCGCTACATGGACGGATATTCCGGAATTAATTTTCAAAAAATGTTTTCAAATAACCGTATATCTGATGTGGATTCTGAGGGACAATCTGAAGGACCGCACCCTGATCTACGACTACGACTCGAAGGAAGGTAGCCGGAAAATGATTCTTACTCTAGGCGTCGCTCAGGGCTCCATCCACGGTCCAGACCTGTGGAACATCTTATATGACGGATCGGCTGCCGGATGAGTAACGCTGGATCGGCTATGTGGACGATGTCGCAGCACTAGTCGCTGGACGCACAGTTGACCATGCGCAACTACGACTAAATACGTGAATGAGGCGGGTAGTGGGCTGAATAACCGCTCATAGTTTCGCGCGGGCACTGGAAAAACCGAATTGGTCATCCTGATAAAGAAGAGAATCCCCAGAGTAAAACCTATCAGTGTCAGGGACGCGCTTATTGAATCAAAATCAAGTATGATACACCGGGCTGTCCTGATAGATTCGAAGATGGGTTTTTGCAGCAAATCACCGCTTCACCGCGTGTAACGGCATTCACCCGATTAATGACCAACAAAGAGGGGCCCACCACATCAAGCAGTGCAGTTGTTTTTACCATATGGGTCAGAGCTGTGACGCTCTCAGTAAGGAGTTACACTGACGCTGATTAGAGCAGGTGCAAAGACAAGGTGCGCTGCAAATTGCATGCACATATCGAGCAGTCTCCAAGACGGCATTGCTAGTAATCACTTTCTTTGCAAGAGAGCGCATAAATATATACCAGCGCAGAACCAAAGACAACACCAAGGAAGAGAGACAATGCTCTCTCAGCGATTGGCAACATTCCTGAGAGCTAGGCGCAAGAGGAATGTGGACTGCACGTTTGATCACTAACTTGAGGTCGTGGCTTAGTCTAGTGCATGGTAAGACCAATTTCTACTTGACACAGCTCTTTGGCGGGTGTGGTTGTTTCCGGGCTTTCCATCGGAGACGATGAGTTGGAAGAGAGTTCTGGAAGAGTTCATCTTAAGAAAGTTAGATTGTGTTTTATGTAAAAAAAGGTTATATAAACGCGCAGCGCAAGCTAAAAAGCTATGACCCAAAAGAAGACAAAGTCAGGGAAAAGAGAAAGTGCCACCTAAAACAAAATAAGTTCCTACTCTACGAACCTCAGCTTTTGCCTAAAAGTTGATGAAAAAGTTTTTCAACTTACCATGGCTTAGCTATCCTACGTCAAAAATTCAATAAAGTTTTGTAAGATATGCGAAATGCAATCTGGGCAACACATGATCGAAGATTTCGAAGGACACGAACCAACAGCATACTTATTGCCCTACAGGTGTCGATTCTTGGTGTAAGATCGATAAAGTAAAGCCCAAAATTCTTTGAAAGATAATAAGCAGACTACTGCCCTCGTTACAGAAGTTCATGGAATTTCGTATATGAAAATCTGATTAAAGGCGACTTATTAAGAAAACCAAGTCCAATTTTTTTCAAGCCGTGAAAAGGATTTCTTCCAAAGCACAAAACTGATCTGATCACAAAACTTATTGTAAACATATAAAGTTTTCATGAGAACCGCGGGTGTTTAAAAATATTCATTTTACTTTTCTTTGCAAATCTAAAATTAACAAAAAACCCTTATCTTGTAAAATGATTTTTAAGCGTGGGGAATTTCGTTATCATTGTATATATCTCGGTTATGATTCATAACTTAATTATGATTCACATAACAGGCACTGGTCTGCTAAATAAGATCTTTTTTTAATTTTTTTCTTCAAATCAGTTATAGAATCAGGATTATTGCCACCATTTTATGTGAATTTTAAAATGGCTCTAAATATGCCGATATTTTATAAAATATAATAAGAACTCAATACGAAAATTTTTCCTATATTTCGATAGTGTATTTATCAAACCCAAAAAGAATTATACTTGTGACAAATTCTTAAAAATAGATCAGTTTTTCGGTTGCATTAAGCATATAAGCCCATTACGTTTGCTCCCTTGCATCCACTGCTTTGCCAAGCAATGATAATGAATGGTTTTGGAACACGAAGAAAGTCATCACCTTTGCTTGATCCTAGATTTCGAAAAAAATTATTTAAAAATTATATAACAGCCTAACAAAAAAAATGACGGGAGTTATTAATAAGTAAGGAAACTTAATAGCTAAATATCAAACTAAAATGGATAATATATAAGGTAATTTACAATTTTTACCTTCCTTGTATTTAACTTTATTTAACTTCGCAAATAAATTTTATTTATTTACCTATTTATATATTTGTGGTGTTCGTTTTAAAAATGTTTTTCAGAACTCATTTTTTATGCGCGGTTTGGTACAGAGTATTAATTTCGAAAACACTTTTATGTCGGATTTTGAAAGGAACATTAATATCGAAAATCACTCATCGTTATTAAAAAAATGTAAAGGAGTAACCTAGTTAAAAAAATAGTTTTCAATGTGAATCGAAAATGAAAAATTAAAGAGTATGAATTGTGAGCTCGTTAAATTAACTTCGATTAAAATATTCATTGTTATAATTAAAAAGAAAACGTTTCAATTTTATATGGTCCAGCTATTGTAGATGAACTGATAAGTTGATTATTACTTTAGAAAAGGCTTATTATACCTAAATATTTACCTATGTTAAACGATAAACCAACAGTTGATTACTAAGATGAATTTAAAACTATGCAATAATCTCAATTACAGGCACAACATCTTGAGATCGTTTTATCGCTTTACAATTCCTCGCAAACATTGATGGCATCTCATTTTTACCAGTACTGTAAATGTAATGAACCCAATTTGACATTTCGTTCGAGACTTGTAGCACAGTTTCGCATCGCAAGCTCGCAATATTGTATCTTGTGTTTACCTGGGTATCGACAAATTTCATCAACTGGAATGCTTTATGGGGCATACGCAAGGAATCAACTCGATTCATTATTATCATATGCTCAGTTAATTCGATCTACACCGCTGTGCAATAGGTACTCGATCCAGAGGCGTTAAAATCTTTCACCAAAGAAAAATCCCTAATAATCAAAATGGAGAACTCGCAACTGTTTTAGCCTTTCTTATAACGGCTCCCGTCCGAAAAGAGTATTTTCTTCTCTTACATTAGTGATACTAAATCCCATCAAAAGGTTCATAAGTTACTGTATAAATTTCTAATTTAAAGATACAAGAGAGAGCAAATATGATCGTAAAACGCGTTAAAAGGATCATCAGCCAATGTGTAATGCTGATAATGAATAAAGTACTGAAAATAGGAATGTCGGCGGTATGTATGTGAGATATTTTCATGAACCAAGGAATGTTGCTAAGAGTGATGACGTTTACATTCGTGATCACCTCTGTAAAATTTCAAACATTTTGGTTTTTTGAATAAAACACCGTACCATTACAACTTTATGGGTAAACAATTAGAGTTCCTAATAAATAATGCATTGAAGCAATGATAAGGAAGCCAAAGAGACTCGTAAGCAGATGAACAATCAAATGAAATGAAGCTCGAATAGAACTCTGCAAAAAGGTGCCACCAAGAGATTTTATATAATAAGGATGAAAATCGTTGTGAAATTCCTGACATTAAAGATCAAAATCGAAGGGTTTTTTTCTGAGCATTCTAGTCTGGCAGCATTCTCAGTTCAATAACAGCCTTTACCTGTCTTCTGCGATTTAATATGCTTCGCTACATCACACACTATGGGTATCCAGCATGATTGCTGTCACTGAGCACCTTTTCACCTTTCATACCGATGGGCAAAGGATTCAATTGTGTGCCTATATATTCTCCTAATTGTAACACATTTTGGATTATAAGCCCTTTGTTATTGTGTTAAGCTATTTGAACACAACTCGTGAATTTTCGAAGTCGTATCGGACTTCGGTATCATTTTCATTGCTTCGTTTTCCCCCATCAGTATGGCGCCGCATCCTGAATGGTACACAAATTATGCAGTATTTAACCACTTTATTATTCATTAGATGCAATCATGAAACATAAGTGAACACCTCATCGTACGATAAGTATTCACATGGAATTTCGATAATCGCGATTACTACTTGTATTCTGAAGTAAATAGCTAAATATTTTATACTTTTCATTTCCCACAACCTCTAATTACATCAGGACCGAATTCGTTAAAGTGAAGAATATTGAAAAATACTTTAATTCACGAAATAATTTTTAATGTCAATACACTTTATGTGGGTAGTCTTAAAACCCACATAAACAAAATATTGAATAAAATGAGCTCTACATCAATTTCATGCTCAAATGAGTGGAAGCGGGAAGGCGTTTTATTTTAAGAAAAACAAATTTAAAATATCAATTCAAAAGACATATTACTTACAAAGATAAAACAAGTCGGCGAGCATATCCATCTATTGTCACAAAAATAATCCAATGCGTCACATGTTATACATTCATAACATTATTAATATGAAATTGATTATAAGTTCTCCTCACGTTCTTTCTTTTCATAGAAAAAAAAATGTATTCCAATTTTTCATGTGCCATTGAACCTTCAGTATATGGTAAAACGCAAAATGACGAAATAAATAAATGAATTAGATTGTAAAATTATGTGACTGTTTCTTTTTTTAAGTGAATTCAAATTATGAAATTGGCGTTACCGTAAACTTGGAGTTTTGCGTTCTTCAGATAATATGAACTCTTATACAGTCAATTAATTTTTTTTATTTTTTTGAATATCGTTTCAGGAATGTGAGCGCCGTGACTAGAGCGGAAGAAATTAAAACAATAGGTCAAGTTATCGACTACTCTAACCTGTATTTTTGGCCGTTTCTCGCTAATAACGCGGCAAATGTTGTGTTCCAACTAGTCAACCGTCTCAAGATTCTTTAAAGAAGTCGATGGTTGCATGAAGTCTCCTGCATAACGGCTAGACAACTCTGGAGGGAGAAATTCATTCATCATGACTCTATGGCGGTCACCATTGACTGTCATCTTATCCTCAACAGTATTTTTGAAGCAATATGGACCAATTATTCAATAAAGCAAATCAAACAGTGACTTTCTCTTGGTGTAGGAGTATTTGAACAATCGCCTACGCCAATTCCTACACGAGTTGAATTTTGTAAGCCCACAAACTAAGATGCTCCCATAAAATCTTCCATAATGTTAATGGGCACAGGTTTTATTATTGAGCACGATGTCGAAGGATCTCGCTTGGCTTTTCATCCATATTACGCTTTATAGCTGTTTCTTCATTACCCATCGTTCGACACCTGGATGAATGCGTATTATGAGTGAGAGTGAGTAAACGTGGTCAGGAAACGATCTATAGTTTAATCGAAGTAATTGGACGATTATGTCGATCGTAAAATTGACGAAGTACTCGATGAGTTTCTGGAACATAACAGTTGTTTTTGTTTTCGTAACAAATCTGTATCAGACGTTGCTCAGGCGTCAACCTATTCATGATAAAATCGTAAACCAAACGAACTGTAAAATGTATGACAGCTGTTACACCATACATAGCAGGAAAAAGTGTTGCCAATTCACAGTTCTATACCTCAAAAAAATATTCTTCATATGAAAACACATCCAGGCACTCGTTACTTTTGATTCCCTGAAAAAGTGCTTGTTATTGGAAACGAACCAATTATGGAAGCAAATTCGACTATTGTGATAATAATTGAATTCATTTCGTTAATGAGAACAAATAGTAAACCGAAGGAGCAAATATCACTAATCGCTAATGGGTTCATACACCAGCGAATTAATTAGAGGCCTTGTCACAATAAATTCTCCATTCAGACTTCGATGGACAAGCTTGCCAACAGTAAGTTCTATACCTACACAAAACCCCTGTCCTTCTACTCACTACTACAATGCACAGTTTGGGAGAGCAATGCATAAACAAATGTTTGACTTAGTTTACCTTCTAAGCATTAATATTAATTTCATTATAAACGTCCAAAGTCAGAAATAGCACAACAAACAAAATCAATCGCCATTTTATGATTGATAAAATTTTGACCGATTTTAAAAAATATAGCCCAATTTTGCTGGAGACTTCTTATAAATTCCCCTTATACCTGTGAGTTGTCTGCGATTTTCGCCTAATTAGACCTAATTAGACAATCACCAATTCAAAAATTTGAAAATGTTGTGCATGAACATTTTCATGCAAATTTCCGACACTTTTTTTATTTTCAAATCGTTTTCTGGTCCTGGTACCATTTTAAAGGAAAACAACAGAAAACACAACCAAATGTTTACAGTCGTTTTGTATAACATATCGAACTTATTCACATAAGAAATTGTACCTGACTTCAAAGTATTGTTTTCTCTGGGTGCAAAATAGATAATAATCTCTGAGTCCTACGATGATATAAAAATTGATGACCTCCATCCATGACACTGCATCTTGATTCACTAATCGATTTTTTCTAGAATAGCTCATGCAAAAAAATAACATAAAGTGAAATGTTTATTTTGCTTCTCCTCTCTTTCCAATGCATCTTGAGTGAAAAAACCGGTTAGCAATGAGACAATTCACTAACGGTACGGTTGGGTTAGGTTTTCGACCTAACTTCTTATTATAATCTTTTAATCATAGAAGAAGTAGATATAGAGAGGCCCTACGCTCTCATTTCTGTCCAAAATCACCGAAAGTAACGCATATTAACATAAAATTACCAATACTTACTTAAAAATAATCAGAGGTAGTATAAACGAATGGTCAAATATTTCACGATCTGAACTATGGTCACAAACATCACCATATTCGTTTGCTATAACTCAAGCAAAAATTTTGTTTTCATTCGTATTTGATCATCCGAATACTCATAAACCATATTTTGTCCTTAGATCAATAAAATTACGAAATAATATCATCATCTTAAGTGCCCCATCATCAACAAATTTTTACTGACCATGGACACAATAGAATCGACTCAACGGGAATGTGAACTCCGCACGAACATCATTTCCCGAAGAATTAAGCCCCGAATACAATTTTCGCAGCTTATCGACTTCGGATTTAATTTACTAGAGCCGATTGAACATTCGGAAATTGCAATCTGAAGCTGGTCTCAAGGCTACACTAAGCTAATCTCATGTGTTCAAATCTTTTATTATGTTTTGAATACCATTAACGAGCATATCCATATGCTCCATATGTTTAATAAGAATTAGAAATGCTCAATATAAGCGTTGGCGCATTCTCAATTGACGTTGACTGTTTAAAGTGCATAATTCAGCTACCGATTTGATAATATTTTCAACATGCAAGTGGTATGTGTGACCATTCCTTTACAGAATTTGCTTTTCTAACAGTATTGTTAACTCACTGTCAAATTCAAACCCAAAGGTGGTCGAAGATTTTGGAAAATGTAAATATTGTTTTCAGAAGTTTTTGGTAGATCAATTTTTCCATTTTCACTTACATCATTATAAGTGATTTATACCCTTGCTAAGCTAACTCAGCAAAGACTCTATTACTATTCATATGCTGTAATTGGTGAGTTAACTAGTATGTGAAATTGTCGGCAGTAATATTGATTCATAATTTTCAATTTCAAGACATAAACATGCTCTCCAACAAAAAACGTAAATGTTGTGCATTTTCAGTTTTTATTAGTGATTTATGAATGTTGTTTTCGTATTTTTGCCTATGATTGGATAGTACATTGCGAATGGTAAGTAAATGTGCTTTTAGTTGAGCGAAAAACTTTGAAATTTCGATAGAATTCCGGACATCATGCTGCATATGACACAAATAGCCGGAACGAATGGAGCCGAAAATTTGAACAGCTGATGAGGAGAAAAAATAATAAGTTTAAAACTTCGGACGCTCATGTACACGGATAGGGCCTCTCTTTATCTAATACATCTAAGCCTTTAATCCAACACACAATGCTTCGGAGGACGCTGTTGTTGACTTCGACGATAGAACGATCGAATAAGATGTGCCCGAATCAGATACTCGAAGTAATGATTCCAGGAAATGGCAGCCTAAACTAGACTCGTTGTATTGAAAACGGTTGTGTTGGTACCGTGCACTACGTGCTATTCGGTCATCTCTATATAAAGGATGTAAATCGGAAAGTGTGAGAGGATTCCTTGGCTAGTGATCACAAGTACAAAGTACTGTGTGACAATACGTCCGAACTCCAGACGCTCAATGTTCTACAGTCTGGAGTTATACTACGAAAGTGAACTTTACGTGGTTTGTTGAGATACGATCACAACTTGGAGCAGCTTCGCCGGAGAAAAACAGAATCCGCATATACAGTAAAATTGTGCAGGATGTGTGTTATGTCAAAGCTTAAACCCCAAACTACTGACTCAGATATAAAGAATGACTCAGATGTAAATAATGATAAGAACGATCTTAAACCAAGAACTGCTGACTCAAAAGATAAGAAACAGATTGGATTTCGCTTTGAATGAAATCATTCATAGCAATGTTTATATTAAATAAATTTTGAAGAATATTGAATTCCAAATTATGCCAAGCAAGATTTTCAGATCCATTGCATTGGCAAGATCAGTTTAATATTGTATCAATTACAGAAAAACATTAAGTCAGCATAAATATATTATAAAAGAATCTGAAAGAAAGGAAGTTAGGGAATGATAAACGAATCGTGAACACGCTCAGAGCGAAACATAACGTTGTTACTAATAAATAATAAAAACCTGTAGAAATAAAAAATCCAAGTGTTTGTCTATAGAGCACGGAAAGCTCTGAACAATTATATTTTTTGTACACTGTGTAAACCAAAAACTTAAGTTGTGTTGAGGGGCTCCATGATGAGAAGAAATTAAAAGACAAAAAGATTATATTTGAAAAACTATCAATATCACAACATCAAAAGCAGGCAAGGAAAATACACAAATAATGCAAGGCATGAATTTATGGAATAATCAAAAAACAATTAAAATGAAATTCAAAAGAAGAGATTATACCGAAGAGATACTAGATTATACTAGAAGAGATTATACCGAAGAATATCAAACCAGAAGGCAACGAAAAAAAAGACCATAAAATTGCGCACACTGTGAAAACAATGAACGTATTAGTTCCGTCATGGGTTGCACTACCAAAGATATGCAAACTAATCATTCTAATGCGGCCTAAAGCCTATTACAAATCGGCAAAAGGAGACAAGCAACGCTATAATTGCGCTATAAGCAACGCAGGAGGTGATTTAGGATTTAAATCGAAAGAAAACTATTGACAAGCAAAATACGTTAATAAATAGCCGAATTTTAGAATAAAACAATGGGAGAGCTTCTTGCAGAGCTAAGAGCCAGGTGAAAATAACTTGGGGAGTAACAAAATAAAATGGAGAGTAACACAATATTTACGTCTGAAAAATAAAAATGTTATACAACTCATACCCGGTCCCAATGGAAAACAATTCGACATCGAGGAGAAAATGGGAGCCTTCTTTGACACTCTGGAGTAACAATTCAAGAATAATAACTTTTCCCGCAGGGGGAATGCTGGTTACCAGGAGTATTCCTGAAAGCTAGTATTCTTTGGGGAGTGCCGCCCACACGTACCCGAGGAATATGACCCTGAATCAATTATGGATACGACTCGAAAGAAGGTAGGCGACGAACAATCCTTACTTCAGGTGTCGCTCAGGGCTCCATCCTTGGCCGGGGCCTGTAAAAACCGGGCCTACGATGGATTGCTGTGGCTTGAACTGCTGGATAAATCACGCTTGATCGGCTACGCGGACGATGTCGCGGCGCTGGTTGCTAGACGCACAGTAGACCATGCGCAAGTCAGACTCCATATGACCGTTCACTGTTTCAAACTGGCACTGGAAAAAATCGCAGTGGTCATCCTGGAAAAGAAGGGAATCCCAGAGTAAGGCGTATCAGTGTTTGGGACGAACTGGTTGAATCGAAATCAGCAGCAAAGTACCTGGGCGTCCTGATAGACTCGAAGATGATTTCCCAATAAATCAGGGCAACAGCTAATAAGGTTGCAACGCATGTGACGGCACTCAAACGATTAATAGCCAACATAGGGGGGGCACCACATTAAGGAGACGACTCTTAATGAGCGTTGTGCAGTCACTTCTACTCTATGGGTTAGAACTGTGGGGCGACGCTTTCAGCAAGGATTTACACTGGAAACGGTTGGCACAGGTACAGAGGCAACGAGCACTGCGAATCTCATGCGCATATTGAAAAATCTCCGGGGTGGCAGTGCTGTTAATCGCAAGGGATATACCCATAGCCCTCCTTGCGAAAGAGCGCAGAAGTATTTACGTGCGCAGAGGTAAAGACCAAAAGGAAGAGATCACCAGGGAAGAGATACGTCGCTCCCCCAGCGATTGGCAACAGTCCTGGGAGCAAGACACAAGGGGAAGGTAGACTGGACGTCTAATCCCTGATCTGAGGCCGTGGTTCAGTCGATAGCATGGTGATACCGATTTCTACGGTCCTACCAGCACAAAATTGGCAGTGAACTGTCTCCTAACTGTGTGTTTTGTACAGGAGAGTTGGATGACGCTTGTCACACATCCATCTCTTGTAAAAGATGAAGCCAACAGCGCGGGGACCCCTTCAGCGAAATCGGAGAGCTCTGTCCGTAAACTATCGCCGGAGTAATGCTGAACATAGTTTACAATTGGAATACCGTGGCGCAATATGCTCGGACAGTGCTGATACTGAAAAAAGCTTTATTGGAGCGCTGGGAGGTACCGGGGGTGGATGGATCTCTTTTCTAGCACTTCCTTCCTCTCCCTTCTTTCCCGTTAGAGAAGAGATTCCCATAATCCGAAGGCGTCTGTCGGCGTAGGAACACGAGGCCTAGCCCTATATGTAAATTGTAAACGGTTCCAGACTAGGTTCTCTGGTTGACAGGGGAGGTGTTTAGTGGGTCGTCCAAAAGCATTGCGAGTCTGGGTGTCCCGCGCTCAGGCGTAAACAGCCTTCACCTCCCTACCACATAAAAAAGGAAAATAACTTTCCAGATGATGATCCTTTCGACGAAGAATAGGTAATCTCGAAGACAACCAGATTTATGTCTTCTAAGAGTAACAATGATCTTGAGGAGATACCAGTGGAACAGCATGAAATTCAGGACATGATACATGGTTTCAGCAAACGAGAGGCATTTGGCCCAGATTCAATCAGATTCCTAAAATGGCTCTCAAGTCACTTTATCCAAGCAACCACTGATATTAAAAGCACAATATGCAAAATACCCCAAAACAATAAAGTCGGGTAGAATTATTGTCATCCCGAAATCAGACAACAACCACACGTTCCCACAAACTAGAGACGTACATTCCGCTTCTCCTCCCTTTAAGAATTAAAAGAAAAAGCATTCCTGTGCAATGCTTGCAAACAATTAAAGAAAAATGTATTATTCCTGACGTGCAATTGCGCTTTGGAGCTCCTCATGCAACACAACTCCAGGTCGCAACAATTGTCTGACATAAAAATAAATGGTAAAACCAAGGCTTTTGATAAAGTCTGGCATGCAGTACTTATTTTTAAAATACATGAGCTCAATATTCCACTTCCATTTATCCCAATAACACACTCGTTTCTCCACAGCAGATCTCCAAGTGAACTATCCAAGCTGGAGCTCAACAAAGATAACACATCTCACAATTCTCAATTCGTCAAAGCTTGTAGAGCAACAGCTTCTACGGCAACAGCCCCATAGAATACGATCAACTTAAAAAAACATACTACGAAAGAGAACGCTAAAATACTTGGGAATAAAATTTTACAACAACTGAGCTGGACAGACAAGAGACTGTCAAGACAAAAACGACCACAATACCTAGTTACCCTCTCTGCGTTATACCCAATACTGAAATCCGGCCGCATCAAAACTTCGAAAAGAAATTATTGATTTTTAAAGAAATAATAAGGATATCATGGCTCCATCGCATTATGTAAAACTATACAATATAATATAAGAACGCTACATGCCCTGCAAAATAAAGCGACGCGATGGATCTGTTTAGGATAGGGATATCTTCAAAGACTCCAGATCCAGCCGATTGACAAGTAAATACATGATAGAGCACTAAAATTCCTTGGCAGAATTTTCCAACGTCTACTCGGAAATTCCCACAAATGTCAGAAAACATGGCATTACCAAAACTCCTATGCTTAGTATCAATCAATGACATAACAGAAACGCGTGCATAAATAGAAACGAAAGCTAAGCGTATAAACGTTTATAAACAAAAATGGAACAAAAGTCCTAAATTGCAGTAGTTCCAATTAACAACCACTTCTAGTTTCAAACAAACCTCTGATTTCCTTTATTATTGATTAAGCAACTCAAATAATTTAAATAAAAACACTAAGTTGGTATCGTTTGATATAGAAGATTTGTATCAGTCTATCCCGATAAGAGCAATAACGAACATACAGGAATAAACACTTCTTAACACTAACAAGGATACGACTTTTCTAGACACTTGGAAAACATCTTAAAAATGACATCACAAGTAAATTATTTCCGGTTCAAAAACACAAGCTATCGACAAACAAACGGGGATGGGATCATCAACATCAACGGCCCTCACGAAAGTCCCCAAACAGGACCTGAAACAAAAATAAATGGAGGGACTAACATCCAGTCGGGAAAAAAGACTGCGTGCAAGGTAAATGGACGACATGATATGTTTAAGAACCAAAAACAAACAAACACACATTCTGAAATACATCAACAAGCAGCACAAAAGCCTGAAATTCGCAAAAGGGACTGAAAAAGAATGGAGAACAGATAATTTTGACATAATGATAATACATAATGATTTGACAGATAATAATGACATGACACGAATTAGAATATGAAATAAATGAAAACCTACAGCTACACTCACAACTCCTTCCACCATTCCCAAAACGTAAAAAAAAACATAAAAACGCAGCAAAAATTAAATTAATAACAAGACTCGAGCAGACACCTCTAACGGATGCGTATTAAGTTACGTTTGCATCAGCATAAACTTCAAACGAAACTCATTTCCACGCGGCAAAATCATATGCAGGGTGATCCATCTAAATTTGAAATTTTAATCGGCTATAAAAAAAAATTAATATTTTTCATTCAGGCATGGAAGCAACATCATTCAAATGACACTCAAGGCTTGCTTTACGAAACCCGATTCGATCGATCGAATTTCACATCACATTTAAAATTGTTTGGGCCCCTATTTTGTCAATGACAACTTCAATTTCTTATTTCATGTTTCGTGAATCATCTATGCATGGATAGCGTAACACTTGTCCTTAACGGCTCGAATTCCAGCTTCGTGGTGACCAATTGACATAAGCATTTCGGCTGATTATGCTATTTACAAAATCAGTACGCAAAGGATCGATCGTTACGTTGGCTGTGCGGCACATTGCGCCGTCCTGTGGAAAGCAAATGTCATCTATGTCATCCTTCTCAATTTTGAGAAACGAAAAATCCCTCAACATAGCGCAGTAGACCAGATCGTGTGGAATTTCGGATGCCCGGATACGAAAACTTTGCTTATTGACATATCCCACATGGTAGAAAATGCTCATCTTCTATCAAAGGGTTTTCGGCCCCTTGAAAAAACCAAACACGCATCGGGTGGTCATGCGGCTTCAGCTCTTGTACTAATTCAACTTTTTACGCATTTATACTGAGATCTTCATGTAAGATTCTTCTCTAGGAAGTTAGTGTAATGCTCAATTCTCGACAACGATGACAAGTTGATCTTGATGGTTGTTCACGCACACTCTGAGTAATAGCAGCGATGTTTTCGGGCTTTACGTACGCGGAATGTCTTTTTCCTGTTTCACGAACTCGATTCACAAACTGATTAAAACATCCTTTTTTGACAAAGTTTTTTCACTTTTCAACTTCCTACAGTTCACGTAGAAGAATTACCACTTCGGAAACAACTTTTAATATTTTCCTACTTTCTTCAAACGAAGCGACTCACCTCACAAATGTCAACCATACAACAAACTTTCTGTTTCATCGTAAAAGTCATCAAACCTTCCAACCTCGAAATAGCCTATAGGTCCAATTCGAAACGTTAGATGGAGTCTAACGGATCCGAACGTTGTGTCAGCAAAACAAAATTAGAGGTAATAAAAGTGTCCAACTGTATGTCTTCGCAGCAGATGACGCGTAGTTCATACCAATTATGTATGTTTGATTCAGCAAAATAAAGTTCTAATTTTTTGTATATACGAAAAACATTCACAATACATTTCAAAACAAAAAAATATTCGGCCGAAGGATCATAAACGATCAGAAAGGCTCTGATTCTAACGTAATCTTCGCAGTGCTCGAACGGAATGGAAAAGTCAAAGGCATTTCCAGCATTCCTTCAAGGAGACAATGGACCGTACATATAATCCCTGCCTTATTTTATGGTTGGGAGGTGAAAGCTGTTTACACCCTGAGCGTCGGACTCCCGGTGGCAACCAGACTACCGACTAAACACCTCCCCTGTCACACCAAGAACCTAGCCTGGAACTGTTTGTCACATTACTTTGGACCACGCCTCATTAATCGTCACCTAGCGGCACCTTCTGGTTAAGGGAAATCTCTTTTTCAGCACGGATGGATAGGAAGGAAGAAGATTGCCGTCAGAGAGATCCCCCCTTCCATCTGCGCGGTTCATGATGCTCTTCTTCATAAGAAGAACAGTCCTTACGTAATGCGACACGCAGTTCCAATTGTCTTTTGACTCCATCATTTTCCCTGTTACGTTTTCTGGAGAGAACAAGACTATTTTCTCTAAGAGATGCGAATGGAGTCTTGTCCACCTTCCGCATGCAAAGAACATGTGGCAGGCGTCATCGGTCATCCCCGGGCAGAACAAGCAAGTAGGGGACGGTGATTTCCCCATCTTATACAGGTAAGATCGTAAATATCCGTGGCCACTGAGCAGTTGCGTCAGATAAAAATCAGTCTCACCGTGCGTTCTGCTGAAGTCGCCCCAAGTCGCTGATGAGACGTGCGGTCCACCTGCCTCGCGTTTCGCTTACCCATGAGTGCTGCCACATAATCCCTGCCTTGAGGCCATAGCTCAATCTGAGATTACTTTCTACTTTACGCAGCTTTTCTCTTACCGATTGCAAGATTGATCGGTCACGTATAAGCAGGCCACGTTTTTGACCCACAAATTTCCACTGATTAGAAGTTCAGGTAGTCTGGTACTGAAGTAGCCTGGTAGTGTAAGCGCCAGGTCCATTAATTTTCCATCAACTAATCCTTCAGTCAGTTACCTTCGGTTGGAAGGTAACCTTTTGATTGTTACAGAGGGAGTCTTATAGCTAATGGCAGTCACTTAACTTTTTGTTTGGGAAGACGTTTAAAATTGTAATAGATGTAAAATTGTAAAATTATAAACACCTTTTGTTGGTAATGGCAAAGATTTACTGTGAATGAATTTTTGGAAACACATAAAATCGAGATGGTCAACTTGCGTGTACAATGCGTACGCTCTTTTCTTTAGAGCTCCTTACTCCAATCTGTGCTGCTGCTCCTATACATTACCTCTTACCATTTCCTTAATACTTCTTAGAAGCAAACCCACATCAAGTCTGCAATATCTCCACCTGCTGAGCAACTCGGGCCATTGGATATAGAATGCGTTGCCATACTTCATGTGATTAGATAGAACGGGAGAAATAAGAATTGAAGAGAAGCATTCTCATTTGAACCTGTAAATTTACTGTAGCCAAAATTTTGTAATACATTTTTAAAACCACCCAATATACACTAGGCTAGTAGTAAGCGTCCAGTGTTCTACTTTATCTGCAAACTTAAGAAATGCGTAAATGCACAAAAAATGTTCGTATCTAGCAAATGCAAGCGAGGAACTGCTCGAAGGCCAATATTTTGAATATAATTTAAATAATAAATTAACAAACAGAAGATAATCAGTTACACCAATGCTTTAAAATAGGTAAAGATAAATATTCTACACATACTTAGCAACTTGCGGAAGGTTACTTGAAACTCGATTTAATTTCCAGATGTGTAACCAACGAAGTACCGCGGGCTACGTATATTCAACTTACGATCTTTTTGTGGCGTAATGTTGGCCTCACTTAATGGCAAGTTCGGCCATTTTGAATTTTCAGTTAATTTTTGACAGCTATATTGCTTGGAGGCGCTTAAACTTGTCTTCGATTTTTGTCTATTCCGAAAAATGAACCAAGGCATCTGTATCATATTTTGTGTGTAAAACAACTTTAAATGCATGGACGAATCACAAAGTGGTCTGCGGCATATCATGAAACTATCTTGAACTAAAGCAACGTTTATCGGTGGAACAAAATTTTCTCAGACCCTAGAAGATTTTAACGACGAACAACCAGAGACCGAGCATGTCAATAACAGACGATAAAATGAAGAAAGTAGTGTTGGCCATTCTTCAAACAATGGTCCAAAACGTTGGTAAGGACCTAAACATACCGATTTGGAACCAATAACTTGAACTTAAAACGAGTCGACGCGAAAGTCGTGCCATCATTGCTCAGTTTTGAGCAAAAACGGCATCAAATCAACTCTGCTAAGTAGCTGTTACTCTGTCCGTGACGACCCGAATTTGCTGGTCATAACTGGTAACGCATCATGGCTTTATGTCTATAACGTGGAAACCAGTGGAAGCTGCTCCACGAGTCAGGACTGAAAATTGGTCGAATGTGGTGTTGCTTACAGATCTTGTCGATTGAAGGGGCGCGGTGCATCATGACTTCTGGCCACAGGGTAGAATGGCCAATGAGGCATATTATCTGCGAGTAATGCGCAATTCTCGCGAAACAATTCGCCAGAATCACTCTTTCTAGAAAAATTGGCTATACTTTTGCAAGGAATTAAGTCTGATAATGGGTCGCTAGCCATTAAAACAAGCAAGAAAACAGGCTCAGCCCAAAACATGATAAGTGTGCAGAAGTAACAACGAGCGACTCTTGAGCTGAAGATCACTTCGTGGTAATGAAGTATCCTTCCTTGTTTATAAACTCAACTGTAACATCGCAAAATTTGAAAATTTCCGGAAAATATGGCGCAAATAGCGTCAAATCGAGTTGCGAAGAACCTTAAATTTCCCCACTATCCTTTGTTATGCTTTTAAAAATATTAATTATGTACTTATTTAAACATCGAAAAAAACAGAATTCCACAAGTAAAATTCAATCTCCTCCTGCAGGATCCGTAAAGGCTGACAATTTTCAGCTGATTATTGAAAAGAATGTAACGTAATTCATAATTGAGTGGAATCCCACACAAACATCTAAAAAATAATCAATTCTTTGTGAAATTTTAATAGCATAAATAAACATGAAAGGCTATTAACCGAATTCGCTTACCACCCCCGTTGTTGTAGCATAAATAAGGGAACCTCCACACATTGCCAAGTCCTACCGAATATCCCAGCAGAGAGAGTAAAAAGTCAAACCGTCCCGTCCAATTTCCTCGCTCGGGGTGTTCACCTTCAAGTTGGTCATCAGTCGTTCCAGTATCACTTGATAATGGAATTTGAGAGTTGGCCACCGAGTATTTGTCATCGCTCTGAAAAGAAAGGAAGAAAAAAAAGAAAATATTAAACTTCATTTGGAGAAAGTTATAAGGGATATAACTTCGTATTCATCATTTATGCAAAGAATGAAAATCGTGGGAGTAGCAAATTTACCAGAATTATTTTCAAAACTTGTGCAAAGAGATAGGATGGGAACGGGGTTGAATTTTTTTGTGTTATGATTGACAAGTGAATGCTAAGGTTATTGAAACAACGTCACACTCATACTTACGAAGGGAATGGCCAAACAAATATAGCATAAAAAGATGGAATAATGCTAGTAAATCAATAAATTATTTAATTTGAATTTATTAATATTATCTGTATATAGTATACAACATTACACTGAGCCGATTCAATTCAAATTTTCCTTCTTTCACAGGAGCATTGTGTACAACCGTATAATTTTCAGCTATCAATCAATAATCAGCTATCAACAAAGTGGTTTCGAGTGCGGCTTACAATATATTAGTATAAAAGCCAATGAGTATCTATTTGGATAAACTATAGTATATTATGATTTATAATTTGTAACCAAAAACAATTTCGCTTCTCCTCTATTTTTGCAAAATCTTTCACATTCTTGACTGTAGTAATTGATTAATACAGCATTTCCCCTACAAACATAAAAAGTGAGCGTTGTTATATGCAAGGAGATAAGAAGCAAAGTAGGTACAAATTATATTAAATAGTAAGAAAATAGACACAGGTGGTGCCCACTGTGAAATTATGACAATTTCATTTTGAACTGACAGTAAGGAATTGACAGTGAGGAAACAAAATGGCTGCCTGCCTTGTTCGTCGCCGATAATTTCGTTTATTTTTCTACTAATATTATGTGATAAGATGTTCTGAAAACTATGAATCTAAAGATGAAGTTCCCTGGGAATTCAGACAATGTAACTTGTATCTGTCAGAGACCAGGCAAATAAGACATTAGCCATATTTCAAAGAGTCTACAAACTACATGTCCTCAGTCAGTCTTCAGTTGGTTCAAACACGTGGAATCTTCTAATAAAATAAGTTATAGGTATTTCTTTACTAAACTTAACTGTCGCTGAGTTTCAACCCGCATACCAAATAGTATTATTATATATCTTAAATTATCAATACTTTATCGTCAAGAAATCAAGTTTCCTATCATTCCGGATAATATTCAATATTCCTGTCATAACAATTCAGGGTTCACAAAGCAAGAAATGACTGAAACTAGCTCAGTTCATTTGCTTCAAACGTGATTGTTTTATTTGTAAAGTAATGCTTCGTTGTTTCACAAAAGGAAAGTTGACTCACTAGAGATCTAAAAAGATTTGCTGTCATTAGCTAAAGATATTTGCTTTGTAGCGAAACGCAAAGCATCAGCGATGGAATAGTTTCCGCTGATTGGCTGAGTCCTTTTTGACATCATAATTGAGAAAAAATGCGTATACTTGCATTGCTCAAATGCATGGATATCAAAATTTGTGCACCAAGTTCCACAACATGGCATTCTCTTTGACACTCACTCATTGCACTCATTGTTATTTGCGTGTTTTCCCCAAGCATCGAGTAAGCAAATCCTCGGAAGTTAATTTTTCAAACACTGATTTTATATACGCTTTTGTTCCGGGATTAAAAGCTGGATTGTGTTTGTATTGCCAAACGATTGCCGCAAAATTCTGGAAATCTATTCGTAGAATGTTTATTTGGCATCGAATATTTGATGCCTTTTATAGGAAGCATCGGGCACGCAAACTTCCATCGACCGCTTTGCATTAGCGGAAATGATGCTTGTCCACACCACTCCTCCTGCTCAAGGCGAAGAAGCGAATGATACAAGAGTGGAGGTGGAGGTGTAGTGGAGGCTTTGGGGACTGGAGCCATTGATCTCAAGTCCCACTATCCAGGGGTTGTCGAAAGTCACAAATCGAATTTCATGGAAAGCCAAAATAAGATGCTCAGCAGCTACAAGACCCTCTTGCTGACAGTACACCAAAAACGTCACCTTCGGACGACCCGATTACGAAAATAGCCGTCGACCGAAACGAGGAAGAGCGGCAAACAAGAAACATAAGTCCAATTTTAAACATGATTAGAAATGCAACGAATGTCCAAAAAACATGTAAACAAAGATATCAAAAACGGGAAAAACGGCGAACAAGTGGACCTTGTTGATAGTACACAGCACTATCACCGCAAGTGGCTACGGGCAGAGAGTAAGCTGAAAAAGCTTAAGAAAATTCTGAAAATAAAGCTCCCTTCAGCGAAAATACTACTCCTTTCGTAAAAGGCAAAAGAGCAGCATATAGCCCCTTTAAACCTAATCGCAAGAATAGGGTAAAGGGGCCCAGTTGAGACAAGAAACCTCAGTCAATGGGTGGAGACCGATGCTGGTTTTCAATTGGTGCGCTCCAAATCGCAACAGAAAGATGCGAAGAAGACACAACGAGTGACAGCGAAGGATTCGAAACAGACGCCCGAAAAGCAACAAGGCACAAAACACAACGCGATGCCTGAAAAGACCAGGCGCAAGCAGCGTAGGGATGCTCTACTGATCAAGCCTGTAGATGGGAGAACTTACGCCGAGGTCCTCAAGCAAATCAGGCAAAATTTGCAACCCGAAAAAACGGTGTCTGTATATGAACGGTAAGAGCGACGAAAGTAGGCGGCCTCCTCGTAGAACTCGGGGCGGGACCCAACGACAAGGGCCTGTTCGAGAGCGCTTTCAAGAACCTCCTGGGCTCTAAAGCTGTTATCTCCACGTAACAGCCCATGGCCTCTTTGGAAATAAGAGACCTTGACTGTGTTGCGGATGTCAAAGAAGTAGAGGAGTTCATCAGGCATACTCTTCCCAAAGCAGGCAGCTTTAGGGTAAGGCAGAGGAAGAGAGGGCAAAGGATCACAAAAGTAGACATCCCGTCTTGTTCATATTGCAGGAAAAAGTAAATGCCATGTGTTCAAAGAGGAACTTAGCAAAAGAAGACCGAAGACACAATCCATGTCCTGCAGATCAACCTACACCGTAGCTCAACCGCACAAGATTTACTAGATCAGGTTGCGAGGGAGACAAAAGTCGATTTGTTGTTGATATCTGAACAACATCTCAACAAGGAGGACGCTGGATCGAATTCTGACTTATCCGGCACCGCCGCCATCTGGATACGTGATAGTGCTCTACTCACAGTTCGGTCTTGCTCCAGGGTCGAAAGCTTTGTGCTTATTTGGTGTGCAGATATGACATTCTTAAGCATCTATTTCAAGCCGTATGAATCAATTTTATGTTTTCAGAGTAGGCTCGACGAACTGGAGGAAGCTGTCTAGATCACACAAGGCCGAATCTTTGTGGGTGGTGACTTTTATGTCAAGGCGATAGAATTGGGAATGCCTCATCCAGATTCAAGCGGAACGAGTCCTAGAACGAGTCCTAGAAATGGCAGCTAGCAGGGCACTTTTCATCATGAACGTTGGGAATACACCAACCTTTCGACGAAGGGGCTGCTTGGGAACTATTCCGGATGTGACATTTCCTTCGGAGTTCTTAGTGCCTAGGATGCACAGATGGAGGGTACTGGAGGACTGCTCGGCGAGCGATCATCAGTATATTGCTTTTGAATTTTGCGATCATGCGGCTCGACACGCAGCAATCCAACCTTCAACTTTGAGTTGGAATATTTCTAAACTAGATGCCGATCCGCTCGCCGCAGTTTTTATGAGCAGTGAAACTATGACGGGACGAGCGGAGTCTCAGCTGAAAGCATAGTGAACTCCACCATGAGGCTCATCAAGACTGCGTGCGACGGCTCTATGCCTAGGTGATGGCCTCGACACAATAAGCCTTCTGTGTACTGGTGGTCGACAGAAATCTCTGAAAAGTGAAGAGACTGTCACAGACTTCACCGCGAAGCCCAACGTTCAAAAGATCGAAACGTGTCACATTCCCGAACGCTGGCATACAGGTCGGCTAGAAAACCCCTCCGTAGGCTGATTAATGAAAGCAAGGCTCGCTGCTGGCACAAGCTCGTTGAGTACATTGGCAAGGACCTAATGGGGCTGGGTTACAAGCTTGTCATGCGTAAACGAGGAGCCGCAAGGAAACCCTGTGTTCTTGCAGTGGGTGAGATTATTCGAATGGATGAGAAAAATGGAAGAGATTGATCGAAAGCTTTTCTCCTGTGCATCCCGTCCGTTCGAATTTTTCAGACGGAGAAAGCCCTGCAGAATGTCCACTTTATAATCCCACCGAGCTGGATGGTGCAGTGAAAGCTTTGAAAACGAAAAAGGCAACGGGGCCAGACGGTATTCTAGCGGAAGTCGTACAGCTTGCACATCAACTTTGCCCTGACATGTTGCTTGCCTGTAGCAGCGCGTGTTTCAAAAAGAAAACAACAGAGGTGGCCAGTGCGGTCCAGCGGGCAGAAGCCCACAATCACCACTCGAGGTGAATAGTTCTGTTCATAAAACTCGATATGAGGAATGCCTTTAATTCTGCTACAGACAGATGTTCTCGGTGCTTTGGAATAGTTCAGGGTGCCGAAATATTTGACGCGGATATTGAAGTACTACCTCAAGGACCGGAAGCTCGTATATGATATATTGGGGGGTCGGCGAAGAATGGATGTGACATAAGGGGTGGAGCAGGGTTCCGTTCTTGGCCCGGACCTATGGAATGTCTCTTACGATGAGCTTTTGAGGTTGCAGTTACCGGAAGAGTCGCATTTGATTGGCTATGCAGATGAGGTAGCAGTACTAGTCGCTAGATGTACTGTCGAACAGGCGCAACTTAAACTGGGTGCGGTACTGCACCCCATGACTGAGTGGGTGACAGGCCATGTGTTTAGCCTTGCGCTGGTAAAGACCGAGGTCGTTATCCTGACCAAGAACGGTTCCCTCGTGTGATTCCCGTTTGGGTGGGAGAAACGATCATCGCGCCGAAGGAATCAATAAAATACCTCGACTTGATGATTGACCCAAAGATGAGATTCTTCGAGCACATTCGAGCGTCAGCGGATAAGGCTGCTCCGGGAGTGTCAGCAATCGGTTGCCTTGAGGCTCACACAAGGACCAACCTCGAGTAAAAGACGTTTACTGATGAGCGCTATGGCCATAGTGCTCTTGTATGGCTCCAAAGTCTAAACTGATGCTTTTAGTAAAGAGTTGCACCGAGGACGTCTGGCGCAAGTACAGAGGGAAGGAGCTCTGCGGATAGTGGCTGCATATCGCACTGTCTCTGAACCTGCGGTGCTGGTTATCACGCGGGTGGTTCCTATTTTACTTCTTGCAGAAGGATGGAGACATATGTACTTACGTAAAGAAGAGTCGGCGAAAGAAGCGTTCAGCCGAGAAGAAAGCAGAACAACCCACACTTTGTTGCAGCAATCATGAGTAAAAAGACGCGAGGCAGGTGGAGCGCACGGCTCATCAGTGACTTGGAACCGTATTTCTACAGAACGCATGGTGAGACTGACTTTTACCTGACGCAACTACTCAGTGGGCACGGGGATATTGAGTCTTACCTGTATAAGATAGGAAAATCACCTTCCCTAGTTTGCTTGTTCTGCCCAGGGATGACAGATGATGCCTGCTATACGCTCTTTGGCGCGCTTTCTCCAGAAAACGTAACGGGGAAAAGGATAATGTCAAAAGTCAATTGGAACTGCGTGTCGCATTTCGTAAGGACGGTTCTTCTTATGGAGAAGGACATCATGGATCGCTTCGCGGTGCAGACGGAAGGGGGATCCCGCTGACAGCAATCATCTTCTTTCCCATTCACCCGTGCAGAAAGAAAGATATTTTCCTAAACGTGAAGGTGCCGCTTGGCGCTAAATAATGAGACCTAGTCCGAAGTAATATGATAAACAGTTCCGGGCTAGGTTCTCGGTGTGACAGGGAAAGTGTTTAGTCGGTTGACACTCAGGGCGAAAAAAGCCTTCACCTCCTAACCATAAAAAAAAATTAAAATACTTATTATTATTTTACGCTATGGTGGCTTCTTGCGGGAAAGATTACCGCTGGGCACTCTTTATGTTGCAAGCAAATGTCATATTATTGGAAAATGGAGAAGGAGTGGAGGAGAAAAATGAAATAAAAACAATTCCATAAAAAAATACCTACCATTATTATTCAAAAAAAATTCAAATAAAAACAATATTATAAATAAGTCATGAAAGAATCAGCAAAAAACAAGGGAGATTTAAAAGTAAAGAAATAATTAAATAAAATGAAAATAATTACATGAAATAGTGAAAAAACGTTTTCAGTTGAGAAGGATCCATCACCTTATTCGATCGGGTGCTGTTTACACACATTTTTTATTAATTTTAATCGCCATTCGTCTAACTACTATCGATCCATTTAAAACAAAATACTTTCATTCCGATATTTGGCCCTTTGCACAACATGTTATGATATTGTAGAGCTTTGAAATTAACTCTAATTGTCGTTTATAGTAGCGCTTTCAATATTTCTCTCCTTTTTGCACTTCTTTCTTTTTAAGCTTCCTTTTCTCACTCAACTTATCACCGGATGAAACGAACGCGGGTACTTTACTTTCAACGATTTTTTGGAATTGTTTATTTCTTGGTGATCTTGAAACTATTGGCCATTCCCCGGGCACTTCCACCTTCCAAACATATTTTCTTTTCTCAAAAAACTTTCCTCTTCTACTCTTCTAAAATCAACTACTTCACGTGTGTCACCCTGAAGAAGGTGAAATGGCCAATAAGGTTAAAAAGCCATCACCCACAATGGACTCAAAACCTGCATGAGGTCCGCAGGCCACTTTCATTCCACAACGCGACGGAGCTGTTTGACATGAGTTATTCTATAACTAACATCAAGCATCCCCGTCTATCAAACTATTTGAGGTGGATGTTTGGAGAAGTTCTTTGGGGAAAATGTGAAAAGGAAGTGGCAGGTGAGATAAATAGTTGAGAAATGGGATTCATTGACAAGAAATGACGTCTTTATCCATAAAATACTGCGTGAAAAATCAAAGAAGTAGCGTGGATGTAACATACATGATATTAAATTCTAAACCCCAATGTGTTTAACTCTAAATTTTTTACTTTGGACGTTAATTTTCCACGGACTATCTTATCACTACCGTCTGGGACCCCTGAAAATTGTAACAATTGCGACTGGGAATGATTGTGAAGAATTGTGAACACAAAATAACAAAGTACGAATGACAAACTGTCAATAGATAGTCGTGAATACGTTTCTCGCTTTCTTTTCTAGCCAAAATCCGTTGGCAACTCTTTTATATATCTTAATCTGTTTACTATATTTTCATTTGATGTCTTACGCTGTTTCAAGAGGAAATACTAGAGAAACAACTACGTCTCGAAAAGATGGCCGGAAGTGACTTGGTTCCCCGTTTTCAAGCTATCATACAAGAGGGGACAACTGAGAGCAAAAGACTAATAATTACATGCATTTCCGAATTACATGAAGCTAACTGTGTAATAAGCCGAGTGTGATTCCCCTAATTAAATATTTCCCCTTCTCCGAAGCCATTAAAGTTTATTAGCGAGAAAACGAGTGTTTGGCCAAATCCAGTGGGGTGAGTTCCAAGCGAAGCGCAAAGAGCTTGGCAGGCTAGACAGGGGAAATAAGATATGGGAAATAAGATGTAATGTCAGAACCTTTGGGCAACCTCTTTGAGCTACGTAATCCGCACGCGCGTTCATACGCATCCTTTAATGGCATTGTCGGCATCGTGCAAGTATCCTTTACTGTTATGCGCGTTCATACGCATCCTTTTTGCTTTTATAGTTTTACGGCATTTCTTCGCAAGATTTGGGTAACAACTATGTAAAAATTGATTTAAGATAAAAAATTGTAACAACATAATAAAATGTCTGTTGCTTTATCCAAACATAGATTTAACATACAGCGTTTGTTTCATTAAAGGAAAACGCCGCCAATGTTCATATAGTTAAGAAAGGTGGCTTGCATATGTTTAGAAGTAAGATAGTATTACTAAGTAAGAATAGCCAGTAAGTTAGTCAGCTGGCAAATTGAGCTTGACCGGACAAAATATAAAACAAATAGTCAAAAAAAATCTATAGACTTTTTCTTATAGATTTTGAAACTTATCCTATACGAGCACCAAAATGTGACAGGTGGATTTGGAAAGCTTCTGTCATAAAAACTTCAAAACATTCGCAATCCCTTCGTCATTTCGAGTCAATTCAATGCCTACTTGGAGTCAAGAAGGAGTCGAGACTTAAACCGAAGCGGTTGTCAATAAATTTAGATTGTCGAGTGTTCGCCGATACACGCCTAATGTAACCGCGAATTTTCAAAAAAAAACCTTCTGATTGTGTCAAAATTCAATATAACTTTTGTGCGTGAGTGAAGACAAAAGAAAAGAAAGACTACAATAGTAGTAGATTAAATAAAAACTAGTAATTGAACGAGTGACCTGAGCCACGAAAGGACGCCGACGTGTGCCATTTTCCTAATTGTGGACGCGATGTCTAGGACATCGATTTATATCTCGTTCCCCTAGTGCGAGTGTTCGGTCAAGAATCCGGGAAATGTCTAAGGAACAGACACCGAAATCATTACTTAAATCGAGAGGACATCCGAAGTGAAGGAGTGAAGTGAAGTGAAGGAACTTATACCCAAGGAACTGCAACTAATCTTCAAATCAGCTGACCGACCGGCCGGATCAAGCTCGGCAAAAATGGACATAGCGACGACCAGCACCACCAGAGCAGACATCGAAATGTCTGGCGATAGCTCCTTCACGAACGAAGACGAAATACAAGCGGCGATCAACGACGACGTGGCAAGATTCAAATTAGCAATCGGTAGATTAGTTTGTAAGGCGAGTAAAATTCAAAATACTAACAACACTAACAAGATTAGTCCTAATAAGTTTTCAACCATTTCTCCACCTACTAACAGTTCACCCCCGCATCTAGCAGCAGCGCAAAACCATCTTGGCTACCACCAATCTTTTCCGACTGCAAGATATCGAATTAAGTCGATATAAGACGCCTACCAAAAGATTGTGGTAGAAAACGTCGCGGCGTACGACTGCATAATTAAAATAATGAGAGAACGAAAATTGGGTGGTCACACTTTCACGCCTGCAATACGCAGGAAACCGGTTGTCGTGCTTAAGGGTCTCAGCTCTCTGTTTTCAGAGGAAGAAATCCTTGAAGATATAAAACTCCAAGTCCTGGAAATAGCTAACCTATCGGTTAGCCACATGAGCACTGCCTGGTCGCGTCAGAATAATATTGCTCTTAATCTTTTTAGAGTATCCCTCACTACTGAAGAAACCTCACGAAGCTTACAAAAATAAAATGCATTCTTAACTGCAGAATAACGTGGGAAAAACACCGGAAGAGAGAGCTCACACAATGCTACAGATGCCAGCGCTTCGGGCATGTTGCCGTCAACTGCGGCTATAGCGAGAGATGTGTCATCTGCGGTAAAGACCATTAGGGGACCACCTGCCCCAGAAAAAACCTCGCCAATCCGCATGAGGACCCGGCAACAGACCCCTCGATTCCTCTCGTTTAGTGCGTTCTCTGCGCGAGCACGGGCCACCCGGCCAATTATGCCAACTGTCCGGAACGCGTTAAACTTAGGGACCGAATTCGTCAAAAGTGAGCTCAGATAAACGACAACCAACTGATCTTAGACCCTCAAAACTTTCATCCCCCAAATCTTCCGATGAGTATCCGCAATAACATAGATCCACCCATCCACCTACCACCAGTCAACAGAGAGTCGTTTCGTCGTCTGTGGCGAAAAATTCCTCCCCTCCCAGCAACCCGCAAGATCGGCTTGAACAATACCAGGAGGAAAACCCTTTGAAACTCATTGCTCAGGAAACTCAGAACATGCTTATAAACTACCTCCAGAGACACGATAAGCGCTTAGCGCTACAACACCTGTTAGAACGGTATTCACCAGATTTCGCTCTCATCAGCGAAACTCACTTATCAATAAGACACAAACAGCACTTCCCACACTATAACATATTCCGTAATGACGAAGGCACAGGTACCCTAATCATGGTTCGAACGATCCATACCGCCTACCAGGTGGAATGCACCGTCTCTCCCCTTTCGTGTACTCTAGCTACTGTTCATCTGCGGGTAAATCAAAGCCATCTACGTAAAGTATTTCTAGGAGCACTGTACGTACCATGCGGAATCGGAATCCCTATTGAATCCAAACTCAGCCAAATAATAAACATTGGACAGAGCTGCGACGGAATAATTATAGGAGGTGATCTCAACGCCAGACACCCTTCATGAGGGTGTTCATGAGGGGTGTCCGCCTCTCTTCTCACCCCAAACCACTCAAATCTCAAGTGCACTACCACGCCGGCACCTTCCGACCACTTCGCGCTTCTGCTCGACATACAACTACGCGGGATCACCCCAATCACCCCGCCTCAGAGACTCAGTCGTTGTTTCTCAGCCCTAGAATGGTCAGCATTCAACGACGAACTTTCAGATCAACTTGAGGAAAAATATCCGGACCATAAGATACTCAGTAATTCAGAAATAGACAACTCTATCCAAGAACTCTCTGCGAGCATACTAAAGACCCTAAACAAATACGCACCCGCCAAACCAACTTCGTTTTTCAAATATGGAAAATTATCTCCTCATACCACTCACCTCATCCAAACCAAAGCTAGATGGCAACAACGTCTTAAGAGAATCTTTCATAAGAATCTAAACCGCATTAATGATGAATACGTTTCAATGAAAGCCCAAATAAACTGTCTTGACAACCTTATAAGGGCGAACACGCGTGCAGAGCTAAACAAAATGTTCAAAGATCGCCTATCCGCCTTGAAACCATCCGCAAACGTTTTCAAGGAAATCAACGCCCTCACCGGCCGGCAGACCTCACACTTCGACATAAATAAGAGCCCAATGCAACTGAATGGGGAAACAGTAACGTCAACGGAACAAAAATTATCTGCGTGCTCCAACTACTTCAACCATCTGTTCGAAAAGAAGTCCTCGGTTGATCGCAACTTCAACGCCACTGTTGAGCGGAGAGAAGGAGTTTCTGCAAGGATACCAGGACTCCTTTCTGACAATCTTCTTCCCCACTAACCGAGCTATATGCCCTTCAAGCGAACACTTCAAATGCTTCTTTGCAACGCCCGACCAAGTCCTCTCCACATTAAGCTCATTAAACCAGAAAAAGTCAGCTGGATGAGACGAAATCTCCAACTACGTGCTAACGAAATGTTCCGCGACCGTATTTAGACCCTTCACCTGCATTATAAACTAGTGCATAAACAACGGGTACTTTCCTCGAGCTTGGAAAACCGCAGTTCTAGTCCCCTTACCCAAAAAAATTCAAACGGAGATATAGGTAAATTTAGGGCAATATCCCTGCTCTCGAATTTAGGGAAGATATTAGGGAAGATCATACTTCTATTTTTCAAACCATTTGCCAAACCCCTCTTGCCTGCCCAGCAATTCGAATTTCAAGAGAAGTTGTGTACGGAGCAAGCAGCGCTACTGCTATATGACCGAATTTCGACCGGGCTAAGAATGAAGCAAACAACCGTGGCATGCTCCATTGATCTCGAAAAAGCATTCGATTCAGTGTGGTCAAATGGACTTATTTATAAACTCCTCAACAACGAATGCCCTATTCCAGTTGTACGCATCATAGCTGACTTTCTCCGAGAAAGGTTCTGTTCCGTAAAGATAGCGGACACATATTCAAACCTAATTAGTGTGAACTCGGGCGTCCCACAGGTATCCATTCTCGGACTACATCTCTTTAACTACTTCCTCCATGATATCCCCATGGCCCAGCGAATAAGTATTTTAAATGGCCCTACTCAGAACGTGCCCCCTCTCGCCCCACCGCCCTCCGTCCTCTACGCAGATGACATCATTGTACTGGCCTCCCACTCTTCCCCTCAGAAAGCCTTGAGGACCATCACACCACGCATACAATCCCTCCAAATGTACTTCACAAAATGGGCGCTATCCATTAACGCCGGAAAATGCGAACTTATTTGCTTTCGTAATGCCTCCGAGAAAGGCCACCGATTGGCATCTTCAGAGAGTAGAGAACTCACTCTACGTATCGACAACTCCCCCACGCCGCTAAAGAACAATATAAAATACTTGGGTGTCCTACTCCACCATCGCGTCAAATTCAACCCGCACGCACGCGCGACCATTTCCAAAGCAACCATAACCTCTGAAGCGCTGGCACCACTACTCTCCAGCAGATCCGTCAGCATCAGCACAAAGCGGCTCATGTACAAAACCCTGATCAGGCCCATAATATCATACTACTTCCCGGTTTAACTAACGATTTCCCCTACTGTCGCTGAAGAACTGCGGATTTTCGAAAGAAAGATCCTTAGGAAGTGCCTGTCCAAATATCGAAAGCCCAATAAAAAGTACTACCGTAACAGCATACTTTACGAGAAAACAAAAATCCAACCAATCCTTAATTATATGATCCAAAAAGTGCCAAGCGACTGAGTAGATGGTCGAACCACCCCGAAGCTATTGTACGTGACTTATATTACCGGAACATGTCGCTTAACGCCTCCTCAGCCTACCTAGCCCCCATCAAACTCCTCTGCTCTAATCTGCCAACAATGACATCCTCCGATGCGTCGTCACATTATAGGCCACCATTCTATATCTAACCTGGACCAGAAGACCGCGGGTGAACACATGGCACTCAGAGTGCCAACCTCAAAGACTCGGGTCGGCACATGTCACCGGAGATTATAGAGAGCTCAAGTCAGCCGAAGAGCCTCTGCTCCTCAACCCCTTCAGACTTACACCTCTCTTTCATCAGACCATTAACCCTAATTGTAAACAAACTAGGATAAGTTTGATATACCTAAGTTAATATAAGAACATTGTAATCAAAATCAAATAAAAGCTTTTCGAGCAAAAGATGAATAAAAACTACAGCTCCAATCTAGCATAAGAATCGGTTACGACCAGATTTTACTTTTTCAAAAGCTGTTTGACAATTTGTAGCTGTCAAATATTTGCCGTAGGTAGTTAAGAATGACATGCACGTGTAAAGCCTCAATAAATTTATCTATCTATCTATCTATCTTGGATTCAAGAATAACACCAAAACGAGATTATGAATATAAGTCAGATGATTTTAGGATACGTTTTAAGGGCAATCTGTCTTGCATATATTTATACTTATATCTAAATTACGCTACACATTGGATATATGTTAAGTGGGCAATTTACAGAAATGTTATGTATTTAGTAATTTGCTCTGTACAGTTTTTTTTCTGTGAACCAGGTGAGGAAACGTTACAAACATAATTGAAATCATATCGCTAGAAACATTTTACTCCTTTTCGCTAAACTCAAATGCTTAAACAATCGCAAAACGAGCCCACTTAACCTTTAAATGAAAAGTAGAGAAAACAAAGTCAATCAAACTATGCAAATTGAATTAGTTGACTTGCAAATTCGAAATTCAAATTTTAATGCGCATACTAACAAGGCCAATTGCTTTCCCAAAGGAGACAATTCAAGCTACAAGCCTAGAAGTTGAAGCAGAAGAAAGTGTTGAGATTGTTTGAAAATCCAATAGGCAAATCGTGTTTCCATTACGATTCTCGTTTTCATTTTTTTTCCTTGCAATATCCGTTCACACATTGACGTACACAAGAGCATGTGCACATGTACAGGTACATTCTTGGGAGAACAGAATACACTCACAACGTATCCTGCACACTGGAACCATATGCAAATGGCGAAAAAGTAGCTCTTGGGTACTTACTTATTTATGTACATATGGATATGTTTTGTTTACCGGTGAAATGGTGTAAATAAAGTGTTTACGACGTGACAGAATAGGTCACAGAAAAGTGTGCATATTGCAATTACAAATGGTTAAGTGGATGATACAATGATCAAAATACGTTACGTCCTTGGAGGGACTCCCGCCAATTAGATGCGACTTTTTTGACAAATATCACGTTGAGAATTTTTTATCTGTTTTTCTTCTGGGAAACGAATAATCTTATACTGTGAATAAATAAAACTGTTATCATAGAATTACCTTATATCCCTTAAAAATATCATTTTAATGATATCAAGGAAAATCACCAGCGTGTCGGGTATTTAGTATTAAACTTTAAATAAAAATAGTTACAAAATGGAGTATGTAGGCGCCGACGAGGTTCGCCCTTCTCTACCGGAGAAAGTTCTTCTTTACTCTACTTCTCTGAGTTGCGAATAGCGTCCTTTGTAGTACTATACGCTTCGGATACATTCAACGTATAAAATAAATGTTAACACAATGCACTCTAGTTTCATAGCAATAACTTCAACGTTCCATTGAAAAATTGTTTGTGAAAAGTTGGTTGTATACCTGAAGTATGATTTGTCATTTGAGGAAGGAGGTAGCTGCCTTTCCTACAAAGTGGAAATAAGACAATTTCATGCAATATTTTAATTCTTAAATTGACTTAAAATAACCAAAATTGCTTACGATCCTCCATACGTTTTGGTCTGAAGAACCACATTCCCTACTACAACAACAATACGAGGAGGATACCCGGAATTCGAAATCGAGTTGTTCGGAATTTAAAGTAGTTCAAGCTACAAATCAGAACGATTCAGGTAGGCCAGGCAATTAATTAAGTTGCGCCCTCCCCTAGTCTATGTCAAAGTTTCGTATTTTGCCACTCAAAGCAAATTATAGCAGCGTATCAGGCAGTTAGTTCTACACTAGTTAATAATAAATTATCCTACGTAATGATGGGCGTGAAAGGCTCATACATGGTTCCAATATGGCGGACTAGACGCGAAAATGTTTGTGGAAAATGTGTTTTGTCTTGCGCGAAGGGCATCGTCAAAAAAGTGAAGTGATTATCACGTAAATAAGTGAATACGATTCGAGGCCGAAATACAATACTGCGTGACTGCGATGCGAGAGCGCGATGAGTGTCTCGCAGCAAATGTCAACCCGTTTTCGTAACATGCATTTGTATACGACATCGTACAATGATTGCGATTCTTCGATGCGAAGCGAGAAATATTCGGAAAATCGAAAATTCCTCGCCACGATATGCCTTGACGTTTGTCAGATGCTTGATGGCGCTTAAATAAAATTTGAAAATCAGACGCCTTAATTGCATTATAAGTACTAGGGTTATTCCGTGCGAATTTTGAAGCAAATTTCGTGCATACTTGTTGAGGCTATTATTTGCCAAACGAAGGAAAATTCCAAATTTAAATTTTTAAAAACCAAAAACACTTTTAATCAAATTTCATTTGAAACATCACCAATTTGACATTTGTCATATGAACATTATTCTTCCTCCATTATTCTTCCTCGCGATGGATATTTCATAGGTGCTGTCATTATGTCTCCCGTGCAGCACAAGTAGGCCACTACTAATACTAAAGGAAGAGACCTCTTATCACGTAGGGCCTCAATAGTAGCCATGGAATGAGCACGGCAAAGAATTTGTAACTTTCATCTTATGTAATCATTGTTTTAAAAAATAAGGTGATTCTAGGAATTTATACATTTTTCATAACAACATGGACAAGAGAAACAACTTCGTATATGCACACACATGTATAAATTTGACATATAATAATTATTTTGAATATGTTTGCCAAAGTATTTTAAGTATTTTCTTCATGAAAAACAATTATCAGCTATTATTTCTCCTATCGTCACTTGTGAAATATGATAGAATAGAAGGACAACTTGAATGAAATCCTATTTTTCAAATCTGTAACCAATGATTTTATGGGTGCTACCTTGTCGTGGTGGGGGGGCTTGACGAGGTTGCCCGTCATCCAGACGCGTGATCAAGTCACTAAAAGCACCCACCAAAAACAAAAATATATGATGAGTGACAACAAAAATAGTAAATTAGGGGTGGGGATATACACCCCGACGTGTGAGGGAGCCTCGACCTCATGCGGGCTTCTCTCCAGCATTCATGCTGGGGATAAGTCGCCAGGGCATTTTTCAGTGGTGGAACACTTGGCCACTGAAGAATCAAAAATTACAAGTGAAATAATCAACGACGCAAGCATGTTCGCCCGAAGGCCAAAACTCCTGCGAACTCCGCCTCAAAGAGTAGCCAAACCTAATCAAGGCAACGAGAAAACATCGTGCAAGCAAACCTCCATCGAACGCTTTGCAACAGCGAAAAAGGTGCTTGTCCAAAACATCCCTCCTACACAAGGCGATGGAGCGAACGATACCAGAAGCGTAGTGGAGGCTTCGGGCAGTGGAGTCATCGACCCGAAGTGCCATTCTCCAGGGGCCATTAAAAGTCATATACTGAACAACGTGGGAGGCGAAACCAATGATGCTCAACAACAACAAGACCCTCCTGCTGACAGTATATCGAGAACTTCACCTGAGGACGACCTGATAACGAAAATAGCCGCTGACAGAAGTGAAGAAGAGCGTCTAACAAGGAACATAAGCGCTATAATAAAAGTGATGAGAAATTCAACAAATGTCCAAAAAAATGTCAACAAGGGCATCAAAAATGGGATTGACGAATTGGAGGATCTCGTTGATAGAATCCAGCACTATCGCCGCAGGTGGCTACGGGCGGAGAGTGAATTGAAAGAGCTTAAAAGAATTCCAGAAAATAAAACTCCCTTCACCGAAAATGCTACTCCTCTCGTAAAAGGCAAAAGGGCGGCATGTAGCCTACTTAAACCTGACCTTAGGAAAAAGGCGAAGGGACCGATAACAGTCGAGACAGGAGACAACAGTCAAGGGGAGGAGAAAAATGATGGCTTTCAATTGGTGCGCTCTAAATCGCAACAGAAGGCTGCGAAGAAGATACACCAAGCGATAACAAAAGATTCCAAACAGGCGCCCGAAAAGCAAGAAGGCACGAAACACAGCGCAATGCCAAAAAAGACCAGGAACAAGCAGCGCAGGGATGCTTTACTGATCAAACCTGCAGATGGGAGAACTTACGCCGAGGTCCTTAAGGAAATCAGGCAAAATGTGGAACCCGAAAAAAACGGTGTCTGTATACGAACAGTAAGAGCGACCAGAACAGGCGGTCTCCTCGTAGAACTCGGAGCGGAATCCACCGACAAGGGACGGTTCGAGAGCGCTGTCAAGGACCTCTTGGGCTCTAAAGCTGTTATCTCGACTTTGCAGCCAATGGCGTCTTTGGAAATAAGAGACCTTGACTGCATTGCGGAGGCCAAAGAAGTAGAAGATTCAATTAGGTCAATTCTTCCTACGGCAGAGAGCTTTAGGGTAAGGCTAACGCCTACCAACCCTAGAGGACAAAGGGCGGCAATAATAGACATCCTAGAGAAAGACGCTGTGCAACTCCTGACCAAGGAGAAAATTAAAATCGGCTGGGTTGTGTGCAGGATACGTCGGAGGGTAGCCCTAACTCGATGCTACAAGTGCCTTAACTTCGGACACATCTCCTTGAACTGCAAGGGGCCAGATCGAAGCAAACTGTGCTACAGGTGTGGCACTTCCGGTCATAAGGCGAAAGACTGCCCAAACGAACCCAGCTGTATCTTGTGCAAAGTTAAGGGATGGAAGTCTGAAGATCTAACTCACATTCCAGGAAGTGGTAGGTGCCAGGAGTTCAAAGAGGCACTAAGCAAGAAAAGAGCAAAGACATGATCCAAGTCCTGCAAATCAACCTACACCGTAGCTCAACCGCACAAGATCTACTAGACCAGGTTGCAAGAGAGAAAAAAGTTGACTTGTTGCTGATATCTGAGCCACACCACAACAAAAAGGAAGCTGGATGGTATTGTGATCGATCCGGCACCGCCGCCATCTGGGTACGTGATAGGGCTCTACCTACAGCTCGGACTTGCACCAGTGGAAATGGCTTCGTGCTCATTGTGTGCGCCGATTTGACATTCATAAGCGTCTATTTCACTCCAAATGAGTCAATTTCATGTTTTCAGAGCAGGCTCGATGAACTGGAGGAAGCTGTCTCGAGCACAGAAGGCCGAATCCTTGTTGGCGGTGATTTTAACGCCAAAGCGATAGAATGGGGAATGCCTCTGCCAGACTCGAGAGGAAAAAGAATCCTAGAAATGGCGGCTAGGAGGCAACTTGTCATCATGAACGCTGGGAACACACCAACTTTTCGACGGGGAGGCTGCTTGGGAACTATACCGGATGTGACATTTGCTTCGGAGTCCTTAGTGCCTAGGATGCACAGATGGAGAGTACTGGAGGACTACTCGGCGAGCGATCATCAGTACATTGCTTTCGCATTTGGCGACTGTGCTACTCGACGCGTAGCAACCCAACCCTCAACTGTAGGTTGGAATATATCTAAAATAGATGTCGACGCGTTCGCCGCAGCTCTTATGAGAGGTGAAACTATGACGGTAACGGGAGGAGCCTCAGCTGAAAACATGGTGAACTCCACCATGAGGCTCATCAAGAATGCGTGCGACTGCTCTATGCCCAGGCGACGGCCTCGACACAACAAGCCTGCTGTGTACTGGTGGTCGGCAGAAATCGCCGAAAAGCGGAGAGAATGTCACAAACTCCGCCGCGAATCTCAACGTTTAAGAAATCGAGACGAGTCACACTCCCGAACGCTGGCATACAGGTCGGCTAGAAAAGTTCTCCGTAGGTTAATTAACGAAAGCAAGGCTCGCTGCTGGCGCAACCTAGTTGTGGACATCGACAGAGACCCGTGGGGGCTGGGTTACAAGCTTGCCATGCGGAAACTAGGAGCTGCAAGGAGGCCCTGTGTCCTTGAAACGGAAAAAATGGACCAGATTGTTAGAGCGCTCTTCCCTATGCATCCTATTCGTCCCGATGATGCAGATATTGAATGTCTCGGAGAATGCCCACTTTTTACCGCCATCGAACTGGATAATGCGGTAAAAGCTTTAAAATCGAAAAAGGCCCCGGGACCAGACGGTATACTAGCGGAAGTGATACAGCTTGCACATCAACTTTGTCCTGAAAAGCTGCTCACCACTTTCAATGCCTGTTTGCGGAAGGGCGTGTTTCCAAATTGCTGGAAAGAGGCGAGGCTCGTGCTGATCCACAAGGGGAAGGGGAACGTGGAGCAACCATCTGCATATCGGCCCCTATGTATGCTGAATGCCGCTGGGAAGATACTCGAGAGGCTCATTCGAGAAAGACTTGGAGAAGCCATTCGAAATGCCGGGGATCTGTCTCCTCGGCAGTACGGCTTCAGGGCTGGTCGATCCACAATTGGTGCAATAGCAGAGGTAGTGAGCGCGGTCCAGCAGGCAGAAGCCCACAATCATTACTCGAGACGAATAGTACTGCTCATAACTCTAGATGTGAGAAATGCCTTCAACTCTGCAAGATGGACAGATATTCTTGGTGCTCTGGAATATTTCAGGGTGCCGAGGTACCTGATGCAGATATTGAAAGACTACCTCAAAAATCGGAAACTCATCTATGGTTCGTTGGGAGGCCGGCGAAGAATTGATTTGACATCAGGGGTCGCGCAAGGTTCCGTTCTGGGCCCGAACCTCTGGAATGTCTCGTACGATGAGCTTTTGAGACTGCAGTTACCGGAGGAGTCGCGCCTGGTTGGCTACGCAGATGACGTAGCAGTACTAGTCGCCGGACGTACTGTCGGACAGACGCAGCTCAAACTGGACGCGGTAATACGCCGAGTGAGCAAGTGGATGACAGACCGTGGGCTTAGCCTAGCGCTGGAAAAGACCGAGGTTGTCGTCCTCACAAAGAAGCGAATCCCTCGTGTTATGCCGGTTCGTGTAGGGGGAATGATCATCGAGTCAAAAGAATCAATCAGATACCTTGGCTTGATGATTGATTCGAAGATGAGTTTTTTCGAGCAGGTTCGAGCTTCAGCAGATAAGGCCTCCGCGCGGGTATCGGCGCTAAACCGCATTATGGCCAACACGCAGGGGCCAACCTCGAGCAAAAGACGTCTACTGATGAGTGTAATGGAGTCAGTGCTCTTGTATGGCTCCGAGGTTTGGGCTGATGCTCTTAATAAAGAGACGTACCGAAAGCGTCTGGCACAGGTGCAGAGGCAAGGAGCTTTACGGATAGCCGCTGCATACCGCACTGTCTCTGAACCTGCAGTGCTGGTAATCTCGAGGGTGGTTCCAATTAAATTACTTGCTGACGAACGGAAACGTGTATACTCACGTAGGGGGGAGTCGGCGAGAGAAACCGTCAGCCGAGAGGAACGGAGAAGAACCCTTATCTTATGGCAGCAAACATGGGAAAACGAAACGCGTGGCAGGTGGACCGCACGGCTGATAAGTGACTTGGGGCCGTGGTTCTACAGAATGCATGGTGAGACTGATTATTATCTGACGTAACTACTCAGTGGTCACGGGTATTTTCAGTCTTACCTGTATAAGATGGGAAAAACACCATCCCCAACTTGCGTGTTCTGCCCGGGGATGACGGATGACGCATGCCACACGTTCTTTACGTGTAATAGATTTACAAGACTCCGTTCGCATCTCTCGGAGAAAATTGGCGTAATTTCCCCAGAAAATCTAACGGGAAAAATGATGAAATCAAAGGACAATTGGAACTGTGTGTCACATTACGTACGGACAGTACTCATTATAAAGAAGGACATAATGGATCGCTTGGCGAGGGAGGGAACATCTCTGTAACGCAATATTATAGTTACTAATTGCAATTCCTTCCTATCCATCCGTGAAGAGAGTTTTCCCTTAGCCTGAAGACATCGCTAAGCGATGATTAATGAGGCCTAGTCCGAAGTAATGTGACAAACAGTTCCAGGCTAGGTTCTCGGTGTGACAGGGGAGGTGTTTAGTCGGTAGTCCGGTAGCGGGGGAGTCCGACACTCAGGGCGTAAATAGCCTTCACCTCCCAAACAAAAAAAAAATGATTTTATACTAAAAAATTATCGTATTAATTTGGTGTTTTTTTTTATAATATAATTATCAAAGTCGCATTGTGACCGTAATATGTATGTCTTTCCAGCGACTAAAGACTAAATGTAACAATAACTCATATATATAATATCATCGTTTCCCGTTGTCAATTTAAAATGCCAGTTGATGAAAAGGACCGAAACAATAAGGTCGAAAGACGACTTCGATAATTATAAGAAGAATAAAAAGCGCAATGTTTTTTTTGGCAATTGCCTAGCTTAAAATAATAAGCTAAAGTAGACTCCACTACAAATCTCTAATGATTTAAGTTTATATCTTCGCTGCAAAGATAAACTCAAAATAGTGATTTTGGTGAACTGGCTGAAATCCCTGTTCTAGAGCCAACTGGATTTTTGGTACTGTAGCTGCCCCTTCAAGGTGCGCTCAGAGCAGACAAACATGTTTTCGGCACGTTTTCGAAAGTTTTTACTTTTTTATTTAACTTAACCAATAAAAATAATGCTTCAGCCATAACTTAGGTGCCTTGCTAATATTTGCAAAAAATTACAAAGAAAAACACATCCAAAAAAGTAAAAATGCAACAACTAGATCATCTCATGAAATTTTCAAAAAAAATTTAAGCAAGGCGACAATCTAAGCAGAATATGGCCATATGCAGTTAATAATTCTGGAAATCTTCACTTGTATTGATATGTAAAAAACTTGCTCGTTTGCTGAGGCTGTTTCGCCACGCAATTACCTAGCTCCAGAAAGTTGAAATTGTTATGATATCGTTTTGTTTTCACAAAAATGTGCCTGTTAATAAACGTGCGCAAAGTATTTTGGCAAAACTTCGTGTCAAAAGTAAGTGTCCGATGAATATAAAAAAAAAAATTTTAATGACAGTGCAAGCTTAGTGATTTATTACCCTTTCGCTCGTGCTCATGCGTGAAATGTCAAATTCGTTGTAAAATTTATATGATTATATGCACCGATTTCACTTTAATTTTACCATAGCTGGTTCTAAACCCATTTTAGAAAGTGGAAAGGCATAGATGACTTATTTTAGAGTTTGAAAGTGAGGAAATTCCATTTTTTAGGGTTGATACTTTCGTGGTGGTAATGTCAAAGCACTGCAATGTTTATCGTATTAACAGGGCTGTGTAAGCAAGTGTATAGTGTCAGTACTTCAAATTTAAGCAAAATGAAAACTATCAATGTAGCTGTCATTATTCCCGAGAACAATTGATGACATTTTCTTCTGAGAATGATATTCTTTAAATATCTTCCTCGGCTAGCCCATTTTAATACTGATTTTTCACTCTTATTGCGTGGTAAATTTAAAACAGTCTGTTGGATGTTTCGATTTTATCTCCTTTTCATAGACTAAGGATTCCGAAAGCTCCCATTGGAATGATTCTATTGACTGCACGATACAAATCACATAATGATACGATACACAAATCATATAATGATATGATAAACGATATAATTATATTCGCGGTCAGTTGATAAAACCTGGAATATTCAGCATAGTAGAGTACCTTAAACCACTTACGATTACGTCATTTCCACTTTAACCTTTAGACCGTTGATTCAATCACACCTAAGCCCAAAGCCTCAAGGGAACAGGGATTTTGATAGAGTAAAGAAGCAAATCATACCTCTTTAATTATTTTCCTTAGCCTAACTTCTGTAGTTTTCCTTATTCGGGAATCAATCGAGCTGGAAACGAATCTTTCATTGGAAAAGATGGAACTTTTCCCTAAATATGAATCGGCTTCCAAGTGCAACAAAGCATAGTCTGCGAAAGTTTAACGTAAACTATCAACAGCATATTTAAGCTATTGAGTTTTTTTTAAAAGATGCTCTATTAAACACTGAAAACATAATCTGGTTTGGTGATTATCTATTATATTAAAATTCGAAATGCATCGAAAATACCAAAACAATCTCTGACATATAATGTCAAAAAAGTACTCGGACACGTTGTAGCACTCTCTTGGTTTTTGAGTTTAAAAGGTGGATTCCCTGGACTTTGTGCAGTTGACAGCTGTTCGCATCTGAGTGAATCAAATTGAGACCGTAATTTTTATACTTGGGTGTAATCGTGTGGATTGTGGACCTTCACTGAGGTGTATTTGTGTAAGATGGGAAGGCAACGTGGTCAAACTTCATTAGTAGTATGCGAACTCATTTTGTTACATGATGAAGATGGATTACCAGTCCGTAGTGAAGAGAAGTTAATAGATCACACTCCACTGTTCAACCGATATACACCTTCCAGATCAGTGCCAATAACCAAAAGTAGTGTACCTAGAGTCTTTTTGATGTCAGATGAACGATGGATTGTACAAAAATCTCATTAAAATTCAAAATTAAGTACTCCGAAATAAGCTCAACGAGTTTTGAAACATCGTTACAAAAATATGCATCCTCAAACAATAAGGTTAGTTTTGAGACCAAGAAATGAACATGGAAAACCATCAGCGTAAAAAAGTAAAATAGGAAAAAGAGAAAATATTACAAATAAAGACCTGTCATTTAAGAAAATTGTGATATCCCCAAATGAAAGTTAATTTAATGTATTTCGTTCAGATTGCCAATGCTTTATTTGGGGAAAAGCTTAACGAGAGTTCAAACAGTGCAACCTGCGAACAATGAGGTGGCGCGATAATGGTCCGGGGCTGTATATCCGTCGCTGATGGTCCAAGTGAACTTTCTGTCATCGATACATTTTTTGGCAAAACAAAGTATTCGTCTATTCTGGAAGAAAATATAGTTAAAAGTGCTGAAAAAGTTCGGAATAAAAGATGACTTCCGACTTTTTCAGAATAGCAACCCAAAGATCAAAGAAATTAATGTGCATTTGTTGTTGCAGTACAATTTTCCACATGAACTGTGAACACATCAACAATCTGACATTGATTTTATTGATAATCAATTTAAAATGAAGTTGTTTTGCAAGCAGCTCTTCAGACAGAATAGTCCAAAATCAACGTTTTCTTTTGCAAAAAACTTGACTAATCCATGCCTATTAGATTGGAAACCATAATAAAAAATCAAAGTAAGCCAACTATTAAGAAATTAAAGAATTAAATTCAATATTGTTGAATTTTTTAAATATCCACGTTATTCTTTAAACTGAATTATAGCTTGAACTTTCAACTTGGCATTTCAAGTTTTTATTATCTAGAAATCTCAAAATCGAGTTATGCTAACAGTGTTCCTTTTTTTGTAAGTTAATAACATAGAGCTTGAACAAATGATTGCTTTTGTTTTCTAGAATACATTTTTCTACTTTTTATTCCCTTTACAAGTGTAAATAGGTTGTTACGTTCCCGTTGTGTAGGCGGCATAAAGACACAAAAACAAAAAAAAAAACAAAAAAATAAATAAATAAATAAAATAATACATAAAATAATGATAAACGAGACTAAGTGCTATGAGATGAGAATTATTTATCACGATCGAATGAAGTTTTAGTTAAATTTTAATTTGTACTCATATTTTTAAGTTAAAAGAAAATCATACATAATAAAATAGACTAGATTTAAAATGATATTTGTAATAAGACTAAGGTATCAAGCAATATTTACAAAATAATATAAGAAGAAAACAAAAAACTCAGTAAGAATAAGAAAGAAAAAAGTCTCAAAAAAAAGTTTCAACAAAAAAATATCCCCTCTTAAATTCTGGGAACTCTATCTGGAAAGAAATTTTTCAGTGTCATACTTCGGGTGTTGGTAGTGAAGCACCACATATAAGAAGGTGAAGTTTATCGCGATTATCAATTAAGTTGCAGAAAGGAGCTTATTGAATTTCAGTTGTTGCCTTTTGATATTTGATTTATTTGAATTCCGAAAAGCAAATGGGTTACGAAGTGTTATTTTATACAGAGAAAAAGAACACACAAAAAAACAGTGAAATTAAATATGGAAGTAGAGAAAAACAAAAGTGAAATTAAATACATTGAAGTAGAGAAAAACAAAAGAAAACATTTAAATTAAATATATTGAAGTATGGAGAAAAAAAATGAAATTAAATATATTAAAGATTAATAATATTAAGAAGAAAAAGTGGAAATTGAGTATTTTCCAATACAAAGAATAAAAACTTATCCTTAGACAACGGGAGAGTGCATCGTAGACAACCGAGTAGCGCGACGTAGACGTAATTTGTGGATTTTGGATTACCGCTGAAGAGTGCACGCACCGGGGGTGGAATGCAGACATCTCACATAGGAGTATTTTGCTGATCTAGTCGGTCATAAACCCATTTATAAGAAGTTGATGAGGTAAAAAACAATAGAAGACCCGTCCCGGTCTCTTATCGGATGCACCTGCGCTCTTGTTATGTCGGCTTGTTGTCATCGCTTTAACTGCACGTATCTTATGCGTTCCTTAAGTGTGATAGTATCTAACAAAAAGTTAAATATTATAGTGACTAGTGACTTCTTTTAAAATACTGTTATGAATATGATCAAGCAGGTAAGAACGCATATTTTTAAAATATTTTGCTGTATTTTTTTGATCGGATATTTTTATTTGACGTTTGAGAATATAGTTTGAAATTCTTTAAGTTCCCAACCCAATTTTAAGTTTGAAAAGATTTTTGATTTATTTCCGGTTTCTTCCCAGTTATAATGTTAATTGATAGCGACAGGTTATTGTTTATATAAAATTATTATGGCCCAATTAGGCGTCCATACCCGCTCCCTTTTTTGCCAGAGGTAAAAGACCAAGACAGTGAAAAAAAATATAAAAATTTTATTTGGAATTCACACTATGTTACCTTGGTAATTATTTGATTTCAGGGTCACCTAGTCACCCAGGCGTTAGAGTAGTGACCCGTTGATCACTTTTTGATAAAATGAAAGAGCAAAATTTGCCTAATTTTGAAGAAAAATTAAATTACTTGGAAAATTGGATTTTATCCATAAGAAAAACACCTTTATCGGCACTTTCTGGATTCGTGAATGCGACAATAATATGAAATAGTAAAAAGTACAACGAAAAAGTTGTTTCCTACTTACAGCATCTTACAAAAAGCAAAAAGTGACTTTTATCCGCCCAAAGAGTCATACGAAGTGACTGAAACATGCGCACAAGTAAATCTTCAAGATGTATTAAATCATACTGCAACAAGATTACTGACATATTTGAAGGATGTTCTACGTAATCTAAGGCCAGATGAATCTGACTCATGAGAGCTATTTTGCAAGTGGGACTGTGATGAATTACAGCAGGCATAATTCAAATGAAAGATGAAAAATAACGCCACAGATAGTAACATTTTTCAAAGAAGCAATATAACACTTCGTGTGGGATGTGGTACTAAAACAGTATGACAAAATCCAACCCCATCCTCACCGCGATATTGTCGTCCTATTAGAATCAGATTCGTTAAAGAAACTGTGAAATATAACCCAAGAAGAAATTAAGTATGTGGAAAATGTCATTAACACCCTACAAAAAACAACATTTTTACTAGAGGAAAAGTCATATTCTGTCAAATATACTATGGTGCTTACAATGGTAGACGCAAAAGTATGTAATGCTGCCACACACACCACGTCAACAATGAAGTGCTACATTTTTGGAGAACCATCGAAAGAACTCAACGATTTAACATTCAAAAGAGATGTTGATGCAGACGCACTTTCATTCGGATTATCCACTTTGCACGCCAGAATTTGTCTGTTTGAGAGCATATTGCACCTCTCATACTCACTGTAAAAAAGTGGCAGTTCAAATCTAACGTTGACGAGGCTATTGTTAAGGAAACGAAAAAAAATCATTCAAGAGAAATTTAGACGTGAAACTGGTCTAATAGTGGATGTACCTAAAGCTGGGTTTGGAAATACCAATGATGGTAATACAAGTAGAAGATTTTTTCCAATTCTGACTTAGCTGGAGAAATAACTGGAGTTGATTAAAATTTCATTTACCGACTCAAAGTCATCCTTGAAGTCATATCAAGTTGTCACAAAGTTCATTCGGATAAGTTTGCAGATTATTGCTTAGACACTGTGAAACTTTACATAAGTTTGTATCTGTAGCATCCTATGACACCTACGATGCTCCTGAAAGCTCCTGGTGCATGGTGCTACTGTCATAGACAAGGCACTGTTGCCAATTGGATTGCTCTCGGAAGAAATTCCTGAGGAACGAAATAAACATTTCCGGGTGTACAGGTAGAATTTCGCGAGAAAATTTTCAAGGGTCAAGTTTAACACTGATATTATAATCGATATGTGGACGTGATCGACAAATGGGCCATAGAAGTTGTCTAATCTCAGTGATTTTGTGTCTTGTAGTTAAAAGGTTAGTTACATCCGTAAATTGCAATACATGACAACAATACGAAATTTGAAGAAAAAAACTATAATTTTGTTTATATTCTTTATATGTGTCTGCATTTTTTATACTTTTTTATATAAAAAAAATATGAAAGAATAAGTTTCTTTTATCTGTGTGTGTGTGTACGTGTACTGGAAGTTGAAGGGCGTTCAGAATGTCCCCTACGCCCAGGCGGCGAGCTAGCCGTAATCAATTTCCTTCGGCCGCCTTTATGTGGTCTTTTTATTTTCAATAATAAGCTTATCTCTTATTGGGGGGGGGGCCGGTAAGTCGCACCAATTAAGTTTTTATTTAATAATTTTGTTAACTACATTTTTCTGATTCCATCATTTTGAAAATACTCAACATGGCGCCCAATGTGGGGCTATATCTTAAGTACACTTTAAATTTTTTTATTATTATTTTGAAAATACATAACAAGGTATGTGTACAACCTTTTTATTGAGGCTCTGTGGGTTTTACCAACCTTTAAATCTAATTATGAGTTACAGTAATATGCAATTAAATTTTTACAATATTATCCAAATATTATTTAGAACAACCCTTAACGCAGCTGAAGTTTGTAATATTAACTTGAAATTAAGCCCTATCAAAACAAGTGAGACTTAAGTTCTTAAGTAGGAATATATGGAATTAAATTAAATTTTGCGGCTCGTCTATCATAGTGTTATCAGAAACCGATATGTTTATAAATATTAGGCGAATGATGATATGAAATGATGATTTCATTGAACCCTGCATACTAATCACATGAAATCTTAATTGGTATGTTAATTTATCAAAATTTTCAAGTGCTTCACGAATTTCCTCAAAAATTAATACAGTCAATGTTTTCTGTTTTTTTCCCTATCCAATAAAGTACAGAACACCAATTTATTAAAAAGAGAGACTCTTATATGACTACGCAATGAGTGTAGGACTCGAAAATGAGCAATGATTTTGGAATATTCATTAACATCTTCCATGTAAACCCGTGAACATAGGTTTTACAAAGTACAAAACTTATTGTATGTTTTTTTAATAGTAACATGTTACCTTAACTCGTGGGACGCGACTATTTGCCAATCGTTGCAACCATTATTCTGACTATGGTTTTCGGTGAAGGAATCTAAAATTTTCCTGAAGACATCACTCTACCATTTACTGCCCTTTTACAAAATAAAATAAAATTTGCGTCCTCCACCTTCACATATATAAAACATGAAATTGAAGGATTCTGAAGAAAGGCTGGACAGTGCAGGTAGAACTGCAAATATCAATTCTCAATGAAGATCCTGGTCAAATAGTCAATCAGTCAGCCTCACCAAGCGTTCGAATGAGCCATGGTCATAGGCCAGGGATCAGACACCCAATCCACCATCTGTTTGTAACGCCCTCTTAAACTGGTGCCAAAATCTGAGACGGCATTATCGAATCCCAGGCATCACCTTCTATTCCGGTTCCAATCTTGCGCCAATAAATGTTTCTACCTTTTCCAGATTGACAACGTTGGATGTCTAACTATTAAGGAAGATTAGTGAATTGTGTACGTCCGGTCTTATGAAAATTTATAACGACCTAAAACTTCTCAATAATTTTTAAAAAGGAATATTTCTCTCTCATTTCTTAGATAATCGAAATCCCATTCGAATTCAACGGGAGTATTTCCAGCGCTGCATTCAGTGGAGTGAAATATCGCAATAATCGTTCAATATATTGTAATTCTACAATGTTATTGTATTCGATTTCTTATCCATATTGTTCTGAACCATATTGAACTGAACCAAAATCCAACGCCTCGATTCGGAACTAAGTCAGGTGTCCAGAAGACATCATCCCCATTTTTTGCAAAAACTTCCAACACAATCTCAATTTTCAAACCTTAGACATAATGTAACTTCAACGGACTTATTAACCAGCTTCCACACTTTCAATACACTTCTAACCATCCGGAAAGGTGATTCAACCGATGTTTCCAAGTTAGATTCGTATTTATAAGGAAACTGATTAGAGATACAACATGAAGGCGAAGATATGGTGAGATGCCCATCAACGTTCTCTTAAAATATATATCCATACTGGATTTATTTTCTGGAGGGAGGTGAAGATTTGAGGTGAAGTCTTAGAACATCGACTTGGACTAATCCTGGACTACCTACTGCACACATCTCAGATTAAGGTCTCGGAAAAAATCATTGTCAAGAATTGTTTTTGAAGCGTTCTCTGGTTTTCTCAATACTAATAGGCCATACGTTAGGTACTCATTTCTCTTTCAGGATCATCTCTTCGGTTATTTCCAGTGCCAACCAGAACCCACGAGTCGTTGTCCAGCCCCCTACTCATTAGCATATTTAGCCTGTTCCATATATCTAGTTTGTTCCAAACATTTTCCACTGGTACGGCTAGACGATTGCATAATTTTTAAGTAGGGCGGTTTACGGTTTAAACAAGTTTACGACAACCAATACATCGATAATTCCTGAAAGCATAAACATAAACATGCCGCGTGCATTGAGTACAACAAATCTGGATGCAAGTGACTCAGCGCGTCAACACAAAAACAATCCACATGGAAGATTCTGGGTTGATTGGCAGTTGTATAAAAGGGAGCGGCGAAGAGAGTATTGTGAATGAAGTGAAGCAGTGAGCGACAGTGCGCGTGAAAATAGTGCAGTAAAAGTGTGGTGAAGTTAAATCATATTCGAATATAAGTGATTATAAAAGTGATTGATTAATTAATGTAAAGGTGAACTCATAAAAGTGAAATAGTGATTCAGTGAAATAATTGTAAAGTGTTTGAAATTTTAAGAATAAATGTTAGGCACCTAATTTTAAATTATTCGGGTGTGTTTTATTCACTATTGCTAAAATTTGCGAAGAGCAAACATGTCGCACACCTGGCCAAAGCGCAACAATATCAACGAGTGTAAACATAGATTAGAGATGTTTTTCTCGATACACGATTGGATCTTCAATTAATATAGAAGAAACAATGAATTGTTTCATATATGCTGAGATACCAAAGACGCGAATGTTACTTTATGCCAAAGCAAACATGACATCTAAAAGATCTGGATTGACCTAGCCAAAATGCTGAGTTCAATCTTCAAGGGCGACTTTGAGAGGAGTTGATTCGTTACGTAGATGTCAAATATTCCTCTTTGATTCTAACAAGGAATCAAAACAGGCATTCGCATTAGAGAAAGATCCCTCCACGACCCCTCTTGTAATCAAAAAAGTACAAAGCAAAACTTTAATGAACTAAAACTTCAAAAATATTTGAAACCTTGATTTTCTCCTTTTTTGCAATGTTCCATGTTTGATTGGAAATTATATAATTTATTTAATAATAACACTTATGCGTGCGAGTTTGTAGAAGATATTATTAAGATATTAAGAAAACCATTTTAGTGTTTTCAGTTTTTTTACTTTTTAAGAATAATTTTGGACATAATGAAATGAATAATATAACAGACTAACAATTTGCGACTGAAATACATTGTCTATACTGCCGTAAGACTCTCATGGGCTTGGTGTTAAACGGTTCCAGGTTGGGTTCTCAGATTGACAGGGAAGGTGCTTAGTGGGTAGTCCAGTAACTGCTGACAATGGGAGCACCACACTCCATGTGTAAAATCTCCCAACAGAAAAAAATTTCTGGATCGGCCACGGGAACACGTCTCTTGATGTTGACTTCCACTGGTGGGAAGAATTCTTCACCATGACAATACCCAATAGCATATCGTTGATGGGCCTCCCTTAAGTTCCAGAACTGTTCCAATCGATATTGGAAGGACCAAGGAATATTCGAAGCTCAAGTATCCTTTTTCGATCCTATTTACGGAAAGAACTTTAACAAAAGTCGGGTTATCTTCGGTTCGCGTCCTGTACATGGGAACATGACAAATAATTTTCCGCATCTGCTAGCTGATAGCAGAATTTATTTGATAGGACATGGGCTAAAGTATTATCTTAGACTAGCTCCTTGGAACTTTCACTGCAGCAACCACTTAATAATGATTAATATTGCGATCAAACTTTATTATAAAATAACGTGACACCTGAGCAGCGTCTAAGTTTGTTTTAATGACCCCGAGCTGCCGTCTGCATACCGCCCGCTTTGTATGCTGGATACAGCCCGGAAAGTGTTCGGAAAGCTCATCAAAGGAAGACTCACTGACGCAATTCGTGCTACAGGGGACCTATCTCCTCGGCAGTATGGCTTTAGAGCAGGGAGATCCACTTCCGATGCCACCTTAGAAGTGGTGAACGCAGTTCGTCGAGCCAAAGCGCACAGTACTGATTCCAAACGAGTTGTCTTGCTAGTGACGCTTGACGTCAGGAATGCCTTCAACTCCGCCAGATGGGCGGATATTTTTGGTACATTGGAAAATTTTTTGCTATTGCCATCTGATGCGGATTTTGAGGGACTACTTAAAGGACCGCACTCTGCTCTATGACACATAAGATGAGCAGCGTAGTATGGAGATAACGTCTGGTGTAGCGCAAGGCTCCATACTGGGACCAGACTTGTGGAACGCCACATATGACGGACTATTGAGGCTTGAGCTGCCAGATGAGTCACGCTTGGTCGGCTATGCGAATGATGTAGAAGCACTGGTCGCCGGACGCACAGTCGAACATGCGCTGCGCAGACTGGGAATGCCAATACGTCGAGTGAGTGAGTGGATGACCAGCCGCGGGTTCAGTCTGGCACTGGAGAAAACCGAGGAGGTCATTATCACGAAGAAAAGAATTCCCACTGTAATTCCTTTGCAGATCGGAAATGCGACTGTCGAGTCAAAACTTGCGATAAAATATTTGAGACAACTGATCGATTCGAAAATGAGCTTTTCGGAACAGATCAGGGCAACGGCGGAAACAGCCTCGGCTCTAAATCGACTCATGTACAACATCGGTGGGCCCACACCGAGCAAACGCCAACTCTTCGTGAGTGCTGTACAGTCAGTGCTACTGAGGTTTGTACCGAAAGCGCTTAGCGCAGGTACAGAGACGAGGAGTACTGCGGATTGCATCAGCATACCGTACAGTCTCAGAGTCGGCGGTGTTGGTAATTGCAGGAATGATACCCATCGCCCTCCTTGCTAGAGAGCGACGGAGAATTTACGACAGAAAAGGAGATGGTTCTAGATACTCTGTCAGCCGAGAGGGGAGGCAGTGCATAATAATTGAGTGGCAACAGTCCTGGGAAGGCGACTCTAATGGCCGCTGGACTGCCCGCCTTATAGGGGACGTGGGATCGTGGCTCAATCGAAGGCACGGTGAAACTGATTGTTACCTTACCCAGCTTCTTAGCGGGAATGGGTATTTTCAGTCTTACCCAAGGGAAAGAGACGATTCATTTCACACCTTCTTCAACTGTAGAATGTGGAACAGGATGCGGCAGGACTTGTGAGAGCGAGAGCTTTCTCCAGACAATCTAGTCGAAGAAATGATGAAAACTTTTGACAAATGGACCTGTGTGGCACATTACTCTCGGGCAATACTGACAGCGAAAAAAAGTATAATGGATTGCCTTTTGGCGCGGGGTCTGGGGGGTCTCCTTTCCAGCAGTCCTTATCCACCCTGCCCACTCCCGCGTGGGGAAGATAAAAGAGGCCTACCCCGAAGTAATGTGTCAAATAGTTCCAAGCTAGGGTCTCAGGAGGGCGGAGGGGGGTGTTTAGTGGGTAGTCTGGTAGCATGCACTACAAGGAGTCCCAGACACCGGGCGTAAATTGCCTTCACCCCAAAAAAAAAGTTTGTTTCAATAACAATGGGAGCAAAATAAATTGAATTTACACTCAAACATGTATTAATACATTCGTGTTCTATGTAATAAAGGCCGAAATAAAATGTCATGTACGAAATATACCACGTCATTATCTGGAAAATCCGGTTTTATTTTAGCGGGAGATTCAAACATTACTACGATTTAAATTGAATTGAAACGACCACATGACCACAACATGTCACGCGAATTACCAATCGAAATAAAATCCGCGGAAAATTGTGTAAATTATGTATGAAATTGTGCAAGAATAATAAATATCTGCAAACGAGTAAATTTTAAAAAGGATGTTTGCAATGTTTGTATGCCACTCACCTCAACCCACAGATCCAAATCCAATTTCGTCGAAGAACTTTTATTTCTTTTTATCGATTTCGGTTTATTCTTTTTGTTTGGCATTTTCCAGCTGTTTATATTGTTTCGGCCCAGTCGAACAATTTTCTTGATTCAAAATTTCGTTAACTAATTAAACACTAAACCAATATTTTAAATTATTTTCAAGCCGCGTAATTGCAAATTCAACACTCACATCACTAATGATTGAATCTCAATATCTCAAATCTCTAATCGAATGATCGTTACAGATTCACATACTTTCACACGTTCTACTCATACGTATGTGTGTTGGCGGAAATGAAAAGCAGCTTGAGCTGTACCTAACAAGAACTGGCAAAATGATGCATGAAAATATGAACATAATTTTCCTTCCAGCAATTGATATTCGACGTCTAATTACATGCAATTAAACGTGTTAATTGTAAAACGCGCGATTTTTTCCGAAATTCTGACGTCATTCATGACTGCATATGTTGAAGTTCACGGTAATGTTGTTAGATGATTATCATATGTATTGAAAATTCATACTGATGTGCACATGTGTGGCAGTTGCAAATCACCCCATTTTCGAAAATGTGAATTTGCATTTGAAGCGATGTTTGCAAGTAAGTGCTGTCCTGGAATGAAATTAATAAAAATGATTTAATTTTCACATAATCAGTAAGGCTTTTAGAAAATTCATTAAAATTGAGAGTAATAGTAACAACCATGATTTAATGCGTTTTCTAACTATTATTCTGCCTTATGTTTGTATTAAACGCAACAGATCGGAGCTCGAAAAAAAATAAGCACAGCGTTTTTCCGGCTTAAACATACTAGACCAAACCATACCCAAGGCGAAGATCCCAAAATTGACTTTTATTGCCTGCATTTATAACGATTGCTGAAGGAATATGCTGCAATTACTCTAAGGTTAAGTTCACAACCCCTGTTAAGATTACTATACTACACCTCATCTCACTTATACTGCATTGGAAAACTCGCAGATCGAACGAACTATGCTATACTACTGGAAAAGTCAGCTTTCTACCCTAGGCTGATATAATAATTGCTAGCACCACGAGATATCTATGTAATAGTTCTCAAAAACGCAAATACATTCAAGACCCAGAAAATGTGGACTTCCTCCAAATAGGTTAATTACTTGTTTAATAAGTACGGGAAAACTCAAAACAGGCACCAAAAATGTCAAATCAAAAGTAAAAGTTATTCAAGTAATCCTAACCGTCATCTTTATTCAATGATTTCAATCCAATTGAAGCGAAGCTTTTAAGTCCATAAGATCTTAATGCTTAGTCGCAGGAACTATAATTCCCGATTTCCAAGCAGGAGGTAACGGTTAACCTGCCCCGATCGTTGAAATCTATTTGTAACAACAACGCTCACTTTATAAATATCTTTTAAATGCTTAAAAAAAACTTTAAAATTAAAATAAAATTAGATTTTTTACTTGATTTTCCATTCCGGAAATACTACGTTTTTAATTTTGACAGATATATATTCCGGGAGTAAGTTGCTCCCTTCTTCAGTGTCAATTATTTAGAAGTGCTAAACACGGAAAAATACACACAGTACGGATAAATTGCGTTGATTTCAAACACAAAAATCTTGCAGATCTTGCAGGCCAGTTCACAGCTCTAAAAGGAGAAATTAGACTCCTTTTAATAAGTAGATACGTCGGTTGAATGAGCCGCCTCTGGAAGTATGCATATTATCGGTGAGAGTAAACATGGTGTGGAAACGAGCCATGGTTAATCGAATCAATCGTTCTGATGGATGATTATGTCGGCCATAAAATCGACAGAGTACAATAAGTTTCTAAAACAGAACCGTTTTTTGTTTACATGATAGATCTGCACAATTCGAAGGTTTTCTCTGGCGTCAACCAATTCATAAGAAAATGGCAAAAAACTAACCATAAAACGCATGACAACTGTCACATCATACATAGCAATAATAAGTGTTGCCAACTTAAAGTACGAAAATTCTAAACAAACGCCATATATTATGAGGCTTCAATACCAACCAGTGATCTGCTTGTAGGAAAGTCTGATATTACTATTCTGACATGCGTAAGAATGCAAAACCCGATACAATTAGCGCCAAAACAACACTTAGCTTAACATCAGGTCATATTTAAACTACTTTCACTGATATTAAGTTGTTCGAACTTCTTTGCTATGGTTAGTTTTAATAGCTAGTGAACAACACACAATTTTTCTTTTAAACCATAGAATTATTTATTTTGTTTTATACATATATCGATATCTCGCAAGCCAGTTGCTTCCTTCCTCAGTGCTAACAGATTCATAACTTTGAAAACCAACCCTATATATATATGCCTATCCTAATTAAACTTAATTATCCCCTAATTATCAACAGGAACCATTAACAAACTGGCCATTATAAATTATTTTTATTAGCAGTATACCTCTATTTAATTTATTTAGCCGAAAGGCTTAATCCCTCAAAAGGTTATTTTCTTTTTTTGTGTGAATTTGAAGAGATATGAATAAGCGTTACCTTGGTATTGATTCATCCTGTTGATTTTGGGTATTTTGATTATCTCCATGCTTTCGATGACGTCTAATTTTTGCTACTGTCTTACCTGTTTGATCACTTTTAGATCCTCCGTCCTGATCTTGTGTCCCGTTTCCACAATATGTTTTGCCTCCGTTGATTTGATTTTCTGTGTGCTTCTTTTCTTTTTCAACACGTTCTCTGCTTCGTTCAGGTGCTCAACACTCAACCAAAACATTTCAACTCCTGTTCCCTCTGACATCCTGGAACCATATGATCACATTCCGTCTTATGAGGTGCATGTTAGATTCAACGCTCCTTTAAACTAAATTCAATGTGAAAGCTAAGCATCCTCAAGCGATCGAACGCTGCATACATTAATGGAGACAGTTTCGATGGTTTAACGTGGTCCCTGCGCCCCATTTTGAAGTAGGATAAAATATTTTTGACATTGTAGACATCGCAACTTTTTCTCTTAATGAAGTAGCGAAATGTTTAAAATTTTCTCAAGGACTGCTGTTCTCTATAACCTGATGGCCCTGGCCAGATAGATCGAACGTCTTACGTTCATGGATTCCGTCTCCCAAAGCCACTGCTCCAAAAGTCATCATGGTGTTGTCCACCGTAGGATTCCCGGTTTAACCAGCCTGTCATGTTTTCCTGATTTCTAAGATAGTTTATTTCATTTTGATACCCAATCTCCGTTCCAGTTAGTTATAGGTTCGAGGTCAATCGGTATTTCGCCTTTTTGTGATTCACTTTTGTGATTCACAATCCGGATACTTCGGATGCCCCCCTCCCTTGCAATATACCACACAGGGTCTCCTGTATCGTATAATATAGTATTTTATTTGTATTTTCCTCTGGTTATGAGAACGAAGTCATCCACAAGTGTGTGACATATGACTCAAGGTCCTGACAGTCTAGTTAAGACGTCCTCTTTCATATGACTTCATGATAGGAGTGAAGGAAGATGTTATACATTAACAATCCATTCGTACATTAATTTATTTAATTTAATAATTATTTAGACAGTCACTCGAATGGAATCGAGCGAACCAACAAATGAGGAGAGAGTTCACCTATTTTTTCACTAGCGCCCTCCCGACTTCGTCGTTACTAGTATTGCTTTGAAGGTTTCTTCAACGTCAAGAAATGCTCCTGAGAAGAAGTTCTTTGTAATTTTTGTTTACGGAGTTAAAACGTACATGAAGATATCTGTTGATTTCAAAACGTGTAATTTTGCCAGTCGGATTTCGCCCCAATCGTTCATACATTTGACCTTATTGTCTAGTTTTTGCATCTCCACTCTATGTTTGGCGAGTCTTTCTCCAACACATAGATTCCTTGTCCCCCACCCCCTTTTGACGTTTTGACATTTGACGTGTTTGTTTACTTCATCCACAGGATATTCAAGTTAAAGGGGGTTATTGCAAGTCTTATTGACAGGGACATTCTGAAAATTTTCTTGGAAGCTGTTGATGTACAAAGCCTATCCGGTGCGTTTTAAGTTCCTAGGAACGATGACCTCCATCCTTAACTCATTCAAGTCGTACCTCAGTATTTTAGGGTCCAACATGGATATGTCATTAGATACGCATCTTTTAATCAGAGTCCATTTACGTTTTGTTTTTCTGATCATATTACCCGCGCAAGAGGGATTGCAGGCATTGCACAGATCGTAATGGAACCATGGGGTTTGTCATAGGTCCAGGATCCTTGAGTGTGTGTGTTAGTCCTATTTTTTGTTTGGTGAACTTACACAAAAAAGCTGCCAAAATGTCGTGAGGATGTACCTCCAATGAAGCTGGTCCCGACATGACCATTGCGGGAAGAACAAGGTCCACGGCAAATAGCTCAGGAAGTGCAATCGACCAAAACCGTTGAGGTTGTTTCCACTTTCTTCAGCCCATACACAGTAATTCTGCTTATATCCATTAGCGTAATTCAGGGAGGTATTTAGCGTACTGCTGAAGTTGGCGGAACCTTCATTAATGCCAGCGGCGAACGATTAGACATTTTCCAGATTTAGTCTAGCCTCTGCAGGTATTTGGGTAGTACGTATGACATGTAACTGTGCTCCTTCTTGGGATATCTTCTCCCTTCAGCGTACAAAATTCAACTTCCTTTCAAGCTTTATCTTCCAGATTACTCCCTCCAGCCATTTATAGATGTCCTTACTAAACAGCGGGATTCAGTCCTCCTTATTCCAGCTTCCGATCTTCTTCCAGCTTTCTGATCTCTTCAGGTTTAATACCCTGTGCCAAGATCCGTGGAAACCATTTATTTCCGCACCTGGATATTCTTGGGAGATGCCATCTGAAACCTCCAAGGTGGATAGATGTTGTGTGGTGTGGTTCAAACTCTCCTTCCAGGAAAAGAGGTATCTGTTCCATTCAGAGGTATTATCTGAAGGAAATTGGGGATGATGGCTGTTTCATTATATTTCCCCATATTTATATTTGACTGTTGACTATATTAATCCTCACTTTTTTGCCTTTTTGCTTACACCCTTCTATTTCCTCTTTGTAGACTCAAGTTTCCTATCCTGGGTTCTCTCCTGGGTGACGTTTTCCCGTACCCTTGCTTAAATTGTTGGTACTGGCACAAGCTTCTTTTGTGGCACATTTGGTTTTTCTATGCGCTTACGTGCTTCGGGTCGTGAAAGTATGGCCAGAAGGTAGTGTCTACCCGGAAATAGCTTACATACCTAGAAAAAGGTCTTATTTGAAGCTAGGCATGCGAAAAGTAACCGGTGATCGAATTGATTGGCCTTATAGACTTCGAAATATAGTGATCCAGCTCAGTTTGGACTACATTACCAATTAAACTTTACTGGGTATTGACAAACCGAGCCTTGCATGTCCGGTGAAATCACTCCAGGTCTGATCCCCACATTTAGCACCGTGGACATGTCCACTGAAAAGCCTTCACCTTTCTTTGCCATGGGAGTGCAGTAAGTCAACGAATTGAAAAGTCAAATCAAATCCTTATTTTTTGACCTATGAGAGCCCTTGTATATAAGGAGTAATATTTACTAAAAGAACAAGGTGTTCCTCCCATCGGCCGATTTTCTTCTTTGTGAAGAAGAACCGATTGAAGTTTCTCTGATAAACTGAACGACTCAGTGATGACAAACTCTATAAATAAGAAACATTCACAAATAGCTAAAAAAGTAAATACATTTGAGAAACACACTGGGTTCGATCAAAGGTCATGGATATATTTTGGCTGGTTCTACCTGATTCATCTCGATATGACTTTATTGAAAAAAAAACGGTTGAAAATTGAATGTATGTTAACTTTTGTTGTCGAACCCTTCGTTTTTTGATTTTTTGACAAATTCTTAGCCAATATTCGATGATTTTTCTGTATAGTTGATTTTTCTGATGTCACAATACTCAGCGGTTTGATTGGATTTTTCGCTGCCCTGTCATTTTTGACACTTTCATACTTTATTGAAGAGTTTTCAACAACATATTAAATTGCTTTATTATGAATCTAGTACCTTTACCTATAGTTTATACAGGCTTCCTGTATAATTCTTCGATCTGTTCCAATAATTGCACTCCTTTTCTGGCGAAAAATCTTTCGTTTACTGGCAGTTCGCAGAGGACTCAGAATCTTATTAATTCGCATCATCGTTTGAGGAGAAACTTTCTCCATTCGAGCGATTTCACGAATAAAAAAGTTTTTCGTACTTAGCTACGCAGTAAGGACGCTTTTTGTTTCAAAGATAAATCTTGACACGTTTTCATGTGCTAATATCTGACTTTGTTAAAAGCGTTCAAATATTTTGCTTTTTGCTGAATATCTTTTGCCTCCAAATACTTTTCAAAAATCATATACATTACATTAAGTCATTACATTAAGAATAAATTGTAATTTCTGTAAATTTTTAACGATGCATATTGTATCCAAATGTTGAAATACTTGGAACCCTTCAATTCCCATAGAATGAATTACTTCAGTAAAAAATTACACCTGAGTAAGACAGCTGTGAGTACTGCATGTGCACAAAATATGCCAGGTGTATGCATAAGTTTTATGTATGCATGTATGCAGTTCCGGTTTTACTAAGAGATGGTGCCAGCAAAAAGTATACAAATACGCCATTTTGATCATCTGCCATTGAGTTACAAACACACAGAGTTGAGTCCACCAAAACTAGCCTATTTGTTTTATCGTGTGTCGAATTTTGTACTTGAAACAGAGCATTTGCGGCACGAACCAATAAAAAAAGGCTGTTGAAAAACATCGTTTGCTGGTAAAAACATATGGTGAACACGTTTCATCAATTAGGACATGTGATACCTGATTCCGTATATTTAAAAGTGGTAGTTTCAATGTGGGAAACAGTAGCGCTCTTCTAGACCACGAAAATGCGAAGAGGAGGAATTGCAGGAGTTATTAAATGGTGACTCAGCTTACACCCAACGGGAATTAGCAGACGCCTAAAATTTGTCACAGGAAACGATCACGAGAAATAGGTAAGATCAACAAACTCGATAAATAGACCCCACACGATTAGAATGAACGTCAAAAAGAAAAATGCTGCCTGGCCATGACGAATGAAATCATTTGCACCAAATTATGACGAAAATGGATCTATTTTGACAACTCGAAGCGGTAAAAACATTCATCACCAAGGCCAAATCACTTCGGCAAGATGACCATGCTCCGTGTCTGGTGGGACCAGAGTTATATTGTATATTATGAACTCTTGCAGCTCTGCATAACCGTCAATACACAACGCTATCGTCGATAAATTTAAACCGCACATTAATCGGAAAAGGAGTGGGAACGGGCCAGAATATGTGGGAAAGTGAAAACCAGTGAAAAACACAGCGAAATCGCCCAAATTGGACATTCTTCTACACCTGTCGTACTCCCCAGACTTTATGCGATCTGATACCACCTCTTCGCGTCAATGGGGCACGAGCACGCAGAGCAGCACTTGAGCGATTTCGAGAGAGTTGGAAAGTTAAAGTGTAAAAAACTTATGCATGCACCTAGTAAAAGAAATCAGAGATTATCGAGTCACAGCTTTTCTTTTTTTTTTTTGTTTTTGTTCGACTTTTCACTGAATGCCCCGGAAAGATTATTGGATAGGCCAACAAATAGTTTGGCCTAACTTTTCTTAACATAACCGTAATCTTGCAGGAATAAGACATCGTTTTCATTACCAATTTGGCTCCTAATGAAAGTTTAAGCTTCCTAAATTATGAATGGTTGAGTAGCTTTTACTTTATTAATTGCTTTAATATACGATTCTTACATAAAAATTTTGTTTAGCTATAGAACATTTTCTTAGCCCTAACAATAGAACCATGACATTGTTCCTCTTGTTTTGATTTATATTTTCACAGCGATCTAAAGACAAAACAAACAAATGCCTTCCGGCCAGGAGCTAATAATAAAATAGGATGATTTTACATCAGCAAAGGACGAACAATAAAATCTTTTCCAGTTTAGTCCAACCATTATGACTATAATGCCTTCATGAAGCTCCGATAACTATGAGTTTCCTTGAATATGCATTACCATTAAGTTGCATTTTATACGCTGCAAGTGCAATAAAACCCAGTGACAACGAGAATGCCGAGGGCAGATACAAAGTTGTTTGGATAAAACCTTGAATGATGTTGCGTTTTAGTTATACTTTATTGATTAATTTATAACATCCATGGTAAGAAAGCGAGAACAACAACAACAGCAACAAAGGAACAAAAACAAGAGCACTAGATTGTTTACTTTCAATGCGGGTGAGTATAAGTGTTAATTGAAAGCATGATTACGATGCAATAGAGAGGAAATTGGTTTTGTACTTGACACCTATTTGTGTGCCTTGATGAAGTCTAGAAAACAATATCACAGCCATGTCTGAAATATTTGATTGCCGATTGACTCATTCGTTTGGGCTAACTCAAAGGACGTACTTTCATTCCGGCACTAATGATAAGACTTAGGATAAAGTCTCAATGCTCCGTGCAGGATAATAAAACGACAAATTATTTCCGCTTTGCCTGTTCTATATTTTTGTGTGTCCAGGTTTTTGTAGAGTATCACTTTAAAGTAGTATCTTCGGGTGGAATTCCTTTTTCATGTGCAGGACACTTGTTGCGCAAGACACAAAATGCCGAATTTGCCACCGCGGTATTCTCATCATAATTAAAATAAACCTAGGAGTAACACGAAAAAGTCTTTTACACCCGTTTGAGCATATACCACATCACACGCGCAACATAGCAAGTACACTCCCGGGAGGCATCTAGCAGAAAGAGATACAAAAAACGAAAATAGATGTATTCTGCCATTGCGTATGTATTCGACACATTCCTGAGAGACTTTTTTGTCAAACGCAATAATGAAATAATTAAATAAAATTCTGTACATTTTGGTTGAATCCCGTTAGATCAGGAGTGTGTTCGTATTCTTTTGACCTTATTTATGCTTATACATTATTCTTATTGTACTGGAACTTATTGTACAATCTCATGAGATATACCATGAACAATATCGGGGACCTCATAAGACAAAATTTAGAACAGAAATGGATAGATATCGGACTGGTAAAATTGAGGGAATTTCACTCCAGGATCAAATGAAAAACCTGTTTAGTAAGAAGTCATGAGTTAAAGCACTTATTCTTTAGGTATGAAGCAACCGTGACGACTCTATCTGCAACCGGTATGTATACGATCCATTCTTTTCCTCAATTGCAAGGAAATCGATAAGCGAAAGCTGAAGTTCAGAAGGTTGATGTTTCTGAAACACACTTCAAGTCAATTGGTCGGAAAACCCCAAAAAGGCACGGAAAATTTTTTTGAACAAACAACTCGAAAAGTTCTAGCGAACTTCATCTTCTTAGCACCTGAAACAAGCCTGAAACAAGCGCCTCGAACTGTTTTGATCCATTGACCGCATCTTCCAGTTTTAAAAATTTTCACTTTTCGCAAATCAACCACCCCGGGTCACCAATCCCACAATTTTCACCATACAATCATAGTTTTGGCCACTTTTTGGACATATTTTGGTTACCCTTTATTTTGGTTAAAGTTTTTGAAAAAACACATTTTTTCTTCGAATTCTCATTTCCACGGGGAAAAAATCGCATTAAAAACTTGGGAACCATGTTTCACACCCAAAGCGTAGCACAGGTCTTACCACAGATTTGTATACTTGGAGCTTTGTTTTCCTGTACTTTATTTCCATTTGATTTTAATATTGGTAACAACTGAATAAACGTTAATATACTGACGAACTTCAGCGGTCTGAATCTTTTGCAAATCCACACCAATCTAGGTGTTCATTTTGCACCAGATGAAGATCAAAAGGATCTTTTTAAGGTATCAAACTTTAAAATCAAAGAAAATACAAGTAAATTGTTTTGATTACCATGAAATTTTAGTTTGTTGGAAATATTATTCTCCTAAATTTTTATATAAATATGATTGTTGGCATGTAAGCGCCATGAATGGCGCGGAGAAAGTCGAAACGAGAGGTTAAATTTTCGACTACTCTAACGTACTCTACTCTAACGACTACTCTATTAATTGGGGTCGTATAGTATGTCATACCATTCTCTGTAAACCAAAGATCTCCTGCATTACGAATCGTCGATTCCCGAACGAGAAAGCCATGGACCATTGAAGACATAGGGACCAATGATTCCTCTGGCCAATAAATCACACAAAATAGTGACATACTCCAGATGTAACGGCGTTTTGAAAACGGGCTGTGGTTGCTGATCACCCCAAATGAGGCAGTTTTGTTTATTGTTATAGCCATTCAACCAGAAATGAGTCTCCTCGTTAAAAAAAATTTTCCTATAAAATTCGCGATCAGCAGAAATTTTTACTCGGGCCCATGCACCCCCCACAAACAAAGATACTTAGGTAAAATCTTCCATAATATGGATGGGCACAGTTATTATTGGGGATCACGATGTCGAACGGACTCACTTGAATCTTCATGAATACTACGCTTTAATCTGCTATGATTTCTTCATTACGCACCTTTCGATGTCTGGATGGATGCGTATTATGTGTGAGAGTAAACGTGGTCCAGAAATGATCCATGGTTTATTCGAATTAATTGCTCTGATGGACGATAATGTCAGCCATAAAATTGACAGAGTGCGTGAAGAGTTGCTCGAACAGAACCGTTTTTTTTTCATGATAAATCTGAAGGGTTGCATACGTTACTAAGGCGTCATCATATTCATGATTTAATGTCAAATCAAACTAACCACGAAATGCAGGACAGCTATCACACCATACGTAACATTATAATGCGTAGCCAACTTAAAGTTCTATACCTCTAAACCCACCATTTTTTAGAAAAATCGAATTTCAAGTTATTTCAAGTGCTTTTTTAAATAGTCCTGGTATTTTTTCGAATGCATTTCTCATGTTAGCTTGGATATAAATAAAAATATAAATATATATTATAAACAATTGCATTTTTGAAGATTTCTTTTCTTTATCAAAAAAAGTACTGGATGTGTTTGAATAAAAGAAAAAAGTATTCGCTCAGCTGTGAATTTTATAAATATACTGCCATAAAATCAAACTAATGGAACCAAAAGATATTTCATTTACGTTAACGGAATAATTCAAAAGATGATATAAACAAAATTATATTTCAAATATTTATATTAAAAATTAGAAAAATTAAATGGTTCACATTTATGCATGTAAAAAGGAGTTTTTGTGTCAGTTAGAATTTCCTCGATCCTCCTCTTTTTTCTGAGTTTGTGTTTCTGAGTATGTGTTAAGTAGTTATATTCACACGCTTGATCGCTGAAGCTGCTGTCAAACATATTTTATTTCGAATATTGTATATCCGTAGAATTTTCCCCGAAACGCACAGGTAATCCACAAATTTTCAATCGAATTGATATCCGAAGTTTCATTCCATTTTAACTTGTTACGGAGTAGCCCCATCTAAGTATTTAAAGCCGTATGCTTGGAATCGTTCTCCTGCTTTCAGACATTACCGTTGCCAAGACCCATTTTCCCAGTTCTTTGAGAATTAAATTTTATTTTTAATGTATTCCTCGTAGTTAACAATTCCATATATAAAATGTACAATCCCAACAATTTGGGCACTCATAAAACTTCATGTTAATATGGAGCCATTTCCATGCTTCAATTAAAGCTTTAAGTTTTTCTCTTTTTCTTAAGTATTATTTTGCCTTCATACCATTCTACTTTATTTCATCAACATATACAACTTTTTGCTGAAACTCTTTTGCTTATTTTTATAATAAATTTATTTTTTCCATAATTATGACCACATTTTGTATATTTAGCAAATGAGAGCCTTTTTCTTTTGGTTGTGTCACTTATTAAGGGGTTTATTTCTTCTCTACTATGAAATAAAGCATGGAATCCAGATTTCTCAGTGTTTTACTAACAACAGTTCTTTTCACAAACCTTTTTTGGTGTTATTATTATTCGCTTAAAAAGTGCCGTTGTCTTCAGCTCAGTCATCAAGCCTTTAAGTGAGCAAATACCTTTTGGATGCATGCATGTGAAGGAGAACCTTTAAGTTTTTCTTCTTGCTTATTGAAAACGTTAATTTGTATATACGCCAAGCCATTTCGACCGTCTAACATTCAGCCACAAACTCACACCAATTGATTCCGGTAAAACTAGCGTGTTTGTTTTATCGTGTTCATTAGTCATGTCGAATTTTGTGCATTAAAAAGGTCATTAGCGGCACGCGTTGCTTGTCTAGTTGAACCAAAAGGTTGTTGAAAGTCAACGTTTATTGGTTTAACATATGGTGGACACACTCTATCAATTTAAAACCATGCGAAACATGGTTTTGACAATTCAAAAGTGGTAATTTCAACGTGAACGACTATAAGTGCTCTGGTAGATCACAAAAATGCGAAGAAGTGGAATTGCAGGATTTACTGGGCGCCGACGTAACTCAAACTCAACTGCAATGAACAGAAACATTAAATTTGTCACAGGAAACGATCAACAAACGTTCACAAGCAATGAGTAAAATCAATAAACTAGGTAAATTAGGCTCACACGATTTGAATGAACATTAAATGGAAAATCGTTAAGTCACTTGTGAAATGCTGCTTTGCCGCAACGGAAAGAAATCATTTTTGCAACGAATTGGGATGGTTGACAAAAAATTGCTTTCTTTTGAAAACCCGAAGCGGGAAAACTCATGGCTTTCACCTGCCAAAGCCGGTCCTTCAACACCAAGGCCAAATAACTTCGGCAAGATTACCAGAGTGATATTATGTATTATGAACTCTTGAAGCCCTGCGTAACCATCAATACACAACGCTACCGTCACTAAATTATAAATTTAAGCCACGCATTAACCGAAAAAGTAGTGGAACGTTGTGTAAGAACCAGTGCAAGACACAGTGAAATTGCTTTGATAGGAAATCCTTCTGCTCCCGCCGTACGCCATCTGACAAGCACCCCTTCGATTCAATGGGGCACGTGCTCGCTGAGCAGCATTTAAGCGATTTCGTGGAAGTTGGAAATTGGCTCGACGAATTGTTTACCATAAAAGACAAGTTGTTTTTATTGTATTGTACCTTTTGTCAAAAAAGTACCGGGAAAAACGAAACCCATGCATATGAGTTGTACAAAGCGTTCAAAAAGGGCCGTGAAATCGTCGAAGACATGCCTCGATCTGGACGATTTTCAACCTCTCTAACCGAAATTCACGCAGTGGTCGGTACACCGAAATTGTGGTCGAAAATTGTCATGACAGCTTAAAATAGCCACCATCCTCACCATCTCTCACGAGTCTATTCGTACCATTTTGATTGAGCATTTGGGTATGAGACACGTCGCTGCACGGCTTGTTCCATAAGAGCTCAATTTTCTTAAAAAAACAGTACGGTGAACAAGTTTCTTTGGAAATGCTTGAACGCTCAAATTCCGACCCGAAATTTCTGGAGCAGATCATAACTAGTGAGACATAGGTGTATGAATTTCACACTCTCACCAGTGAACAGGTTTCCGAATGGCGCGATAAAAATGAATCAAAACCGAAAAAAGCACGTCAAAGTCGGTCAAAAATTAAGGTGATGCTCATTATTTTCTTTGATATTGCTGGTCTGGTTCACAATGAGTTCATTCCACAGGGTCAGACGGTGAATAAGGAGTTTTATTTGAGCGTACTAACGCGTTTACGTGAACGGATTCGGAAGAAACGGCCGGAATTATGGACAAACATAATTTCGGAACACGTTTCGAGTCCATCGAAACCATCGAACAGAATTCGGCGAGTGAATTAAAGGTCATCCCAGAAAGTGCTTACGATGGCACATGTGTATAGCATGCATATATGTGTATAGGAAAAACGATGGCACATGTGTATAGCATTTATGTTTCTTAGACGGAGAGATAAATAAAACTCTTGTTTCACTTAATAATACCAACTTTATTAATTTATATTTATTATATTCCCGGTATACAATTTACATTGTATACATGAACCGGTATTCAAAAAGGCACCCCAATGCAGCCCCACATTGGGTGATAGGAAACAGAGGCTTGTCCGTACCCTTTGACGTGAAGAAATAACTCTTCCTCTTCAGGACAATTTCACTACTATTTATATCACTCATCGCCTACTTGGTTTAATTTAATTCAATTCCAAATATCAATATCTACTTTGTTTACTTTAATTCAATTCAAAATATTAATGCTTACTTTGTTTACAAACTTTAATTCAAAATAATTATGTCTACTTTGTTTGTTTTAATTCAATGTGTGTGATTTGTATATTGTGGGATCGATTTGGGTTAGTGTAACATATAGCCTCTAATGGGAAATACTTTAAATGCGAAAAATTCAAAATTTATTCATCATCAAATTCATCATCAAAATTAAATTTTGATGATGAAATGTAAAATGTGTGTTTTTTTACAAATTCCCGGTACTTTTTTGACAGAACGTATTCATACATTACTCAATAAATGGCCGAAATGTGTAGAAGCCGCTGGACAGTATTTTGATTAAAATAATTTGTTTGCCCGAGAACATTCATATTTTTTTAACCAAAAAACCGGAAAAAAGTTATGCATACACATGGTAATTCGTTTAAGTACACAAACGTATATTAACGCCGTATGTATTAAATATGTTTTAATGCTAATAATGGTTATTTTGTAGTAGCAAATTTATAAAATGCCTAAGTGGGAATATACTTTTTACTTTTATTAAGAAACATTGTGTACGATATTGGCATCAACGAAAATTTCCAAAAAGCAAATTTTAATAACATTTATTTATATAAATATGTACGTTTTTCGTAAATGCTTCCTGAGTTGACCCTTCCATAACTAACAAACAGCTGAGAAGATCGTAACTGAAATTTTTCATTAAATTTAAATAAAGGAGGCGTTTTAATCGAATTAATTTTGCTGTGATATCCTTGTCAACGCTACACTTCAGTAACTTTCAGCAGATGAAACCGTGTCGACTCTACTCGGTCTGGAACCATTCAGTTGAAAACGACTGACATTTAAGAAGAAAGACGAAACAAGAATATAAATAACGCCACGTTCTGTAGAGCTGCCTGAAATTTCTCTCAAATTTTACACATTTCAGAATCGAACATCTTATCGAAGACCGGAATTCTCGTTATGCTACAAAGAGGACAAAATCAAATCAAAGTGGCATCGGAAGCAGTTGCGAGGAGTATCGCGAATAAGTGTTCTCACTATTGTCCATACCCTTTCTTGCACTTAGTTATCAATAGACTATTTAAGGTCGTAATAACAGGTCGGAATAACATCAAAGGAACTAAAAGGGAGATATGACTCAGCCATCCCAGAAATTCTATCCAATATAATTGATTGAATCGACTGTAATTTCGAGTTTCAGATTGATTGAAATATTTGATTCAATTTCAGCTACAATATTGCAATTCACATCAATTGATTCAATTATCCGAAAAAAAACATGGCAATGTACGTTAAATAATATTTGATACAAATATTAATACATTTTTGCCATTTTGTAATGCGGTTTTCAGGAATAGTTGCTCCTAACTTTAAATTATCTTCACAATGCAGCAATTTTAGTTGAAAAAAGACAAAAAAGATTCCTATGAGGATATGAGAAGCATAATTTTGTAACTTTTCAGTCCAGTTATAAATAGCAATCACGTAAGATATCCAAAATTTAAACTTTGCTTCAAAAAGACGAAATGAGAAATTTGCGAACGCTCTGCAAATACCGACAAGTGACCCATAGACTGTTTCGTGAATTCCCTTTCAACGGTTATGAAGTTCGTATAAGATATAAAGATAACACCAAAAACAGTAACAATACAAAAATCATTAGTCAAAATGCTTGCAATGTACAATAGAAGTTAAACTTGACATTTTTCAAACACAAACAAATATACTCCATGTATTCCCAGCCCACCATAATTACGTTTATGGTGTAAGCACAAACAGGGTGAATACTCTTGGGCGGCTTCTAGTAGACAGAGATAGTAATAGCAGAAGTGGATTTACGTTGGCCATAGGTTTTTGCTCGAAAATCGAAAGAAAACTTACCAATCTAAATAAAATTCTACTTTTTCATTGGGTTATTCTAATTATTTTGGTATTTAGTATTATCGATCTAACCATAGATCATTTATTTCTTCAGGATACGTCGTGCTCCTGCAACAGACTTCTAACTGCACAAACATATAATTTACAATAGACAAAACATGAAAGTATAAATGTTGAAAATGTATAAAGTATAAAGTTATGCCGGTTTCGAGTCCTCCATTTAAGTTCAAAATTGGAAACCATATGTTGTTGAAACAAGGTAGAGTGGATAAAATAAACGTTGGAATGAACTATAAATGATAAAAAAGTTTACTTACTTCATCTTATTATATTGGCAAGTCTAAAAAGTATTGAGCATTTTTTTGACATTTTTCGATTGAATATTTCTTTTATTTAAAATGGATTTTATTTAAGTGCATATTGTCCATTATTATCTATGACCTTTTGCCATTTTTTTGCCATTATTCCATCTGCGTAGAACTTCAGTGGTTTATTGGCGAAAAACTTGGCCAAGTGATTTTCACAGTCTCTTTTTGAAGTGAATTTCTTTCATTGAGGAAGTTTTGCAGAGATCGAAACAAATTATAGTCTGATGGTGCAAGGTTTGGACTAAACGATGGATGCATCAAAACTACCCAGCCAAGCTCTGTCAATTTTTGCCGGGTCATCAAAGATGTGTGTGGTCTGGCATTGTCAGGATGGAAGACAACACCCTTTGTATTGGTCAATTATGGCCGGTTTTTTTGAATTGTTTTTTTTTGGTTGCAATCAGGTTAATTGCTAACAGTACAGAGCCGAATTGAGTGTTTGGCTAGGTTATAGCACCTCATGATAAATAATTCCCTTTCAATCCCACCATACACACAGCATAACCTTATTTGGTGTCAATCCTGGCTTTGAAGTCGTTTGTGATGGTTAACCTTTCTTTGACCATGATCTTTTTCGAACAATATTCTCGTATCTTACCTATTTTTCAGCGTCCGTAATCATTTGCTTCAAAAACGGCTCGATTTCGTTGCGTTTTATTAGCATTTTGCAAATGGAAATTTGGTTGATCATATTTTCTTGTGTTAATTCATGGGGCACCCAAACATCGAGCTTCTTTGTGTATTCAGCCTTTCGAGAATGGTTCAAAACGTTTTGGTAATGGATATTTAGTTCCTCCTGCTTATGCCTCGGTCTTCTTCAATTTTTTGTAGGATTTCATTGACTTTTTCAGTGATTGGTCGACCTGAGCGCGGTGCACCTTTGACACCGAAATTCCCCGAACGAAACCGAGCAAACCATCTCTTGGCTGTGGCTTTTGATAATGTACTTTGACCGTAGACACTACTAGTTTTTTCACGAGCCTTCAACGCATTCTCACCTTGATCGTAGTGATATTGTAAAAATAAAGATTTTTTTCAGAAATTTCACTCATTTTTGAATGAATACAACTTTTGACAAGAATGACGAAATAGAAAACTGTTCATCTGAAAATTTTAGATTGGAATGTCACCTTTCAAACACATATCAGTGTGACTCAATCTGATTAGTATTGCCTGATATATGAAAACGAACACCATCTAGTAACAAAAAAGGCTCAATACTTTTTAGACTACCCAAAACTAAGGAGACTTAAAATTTTGTAAAGTCATTGTCCTTATTCAATATTTTCTTTATTATCTTCTTATTGGGTTTTGGTTTTCTTTCCCCCTTTTTTTCTTCTCTCATTTTCTCGATAATTTCTACTGTTTTTCTGGTTCCTGGTATGCAGTCGTTTTTTCATCTTGCCGTCCTTTTTAATTCTCGTTGTTCCAGCTGTTTTTGCTAGACAGTCATTTCGTTTTCAATTTGCATTGGAAAAACTGAGCGTGTAATGATAATACTTTGCATTTCCATGTTTCTTGCTGTTCATTTTTGTAGGAGTTATGCTAAATCTCAGCAGAAAATTTTCAATAGATGAAAGTTCACCAGCAAATACAAAGGATAAATTTTTCCCGCTTGAACTTCATTTTCTCTGCAAAATTACTCTAGTCAAGGTTCAGCTAGATTATCATGTAGCCTTGGAAAAATCTCTTATGAAAGTCCGGGATGAACTTCTTTGTCACCAGCAACATACTCCATGATAATGAGGAACACTATATTCAAAAACCACCACAAGAATTTTGCATAAAATATAAATTTTTGATACATTTTGCTCAAAATAAGAAATAAGGCTCTGAAGTTCATGTGGTATCCCACACAATTTTGTCCTTCAGCGATACTATTTGCGGCTGTCTATGGTTCGGTTTTCTATGGTCTGCATAGTTTGTTACCGAAAATGCTGTCAAAATTTATATAAGAGCTAATTAGAATAGTACTAAACTACTACTTTTAGAAAATTATTATATGCAGGCAACATTTCTATGTCAGGCTCGGGAGTCATCACGCCAGCCCTACAAAGAGTGAGAACGTCTACATTCGGAACGGGCTAGTTCGGTCAAGGAGGTCTCCATACGATCCATTACATCTGTTGCATTAAAAGGATGTACGACAGGCGCCGCCTTTCGTTCTTAAACAAACTATCGCTACGATTTTTACGAGCTTTGCTTTAACACAACTCTGAATCTAGTGAACTAACACTGACATTACATTTAGTGGCAATCAAAAAATCTCTATAGGCAGACTCCGACTACAAACCCAATCAGAATTTTCAACGATCTTCAGTGTGAGTAAATTCATGATCAGCAGTATCACATCCCAATCTGTTGAGCATATTATGGTAAAATGTGGAAGTTGTGATTTCGAAGTTTAGGACGCACCATAAAAAAAGCCATCTCTATTCACCAACCCAAAAAGATTAAAGCAACTTAGAATAACTATCTTGAATTCGGTTTTTAGTAAGAAGAGGGGAAGCTTAAATTTACTTTTGCTCATGAGACATCTAAAATCTGGTATAATTTTGGCTGGAACTTACATGAAATGCTATAGGTTTTAAAACACCCACGAGAATGATTCTCAACTAATTATAATCAGTGGGGAAATCAAAATAGTGCAGAATTGAAAAAAGTTTACTTCAAGTTTTGGTATTACCCACTATTTCCACTATGGGCTTGTCCGAAATTCACTAGCTTCTAATTAATTGATCCAATCTCATCACTTTAATTGATTGCTCTTACAATAATCGATTTGATTTTCAAAACGAACAGGATCTAGAAAATCTCTTTCGAAAACGATAAGGCGTCTTTTTCTTAGAATTTTATATTAAATGCAATCGTTGGTTGACTCATTCGATGTTACTGAAACATGCCAGAGGAATTTCCAAAAATGCGGCCAACACAGGCGTCAATACTAATGATAAGCATATGGCGAGAAATGTCAGCTAAATGTCAGAAAAAAATATACAGTCGAAGATACTATTCAATAACAAAAGTTTTTTGGCCGAAAACGTACACTACATGCATCCAATGAGCATTGGATAAATGGCTTCCACAAAACAAAGCGCCAGTTCAGAATCCGCACACTCAGAGGAGTTCTGTCTGTATCACCTTGTGAATTGACCTGTCATATAAAAAGATGATCTGTCAAATAAATACAAAAGAGGCACAGAGAGCACCTGGAAAGATGAAGGACGAAACTCATCTTAGGACGATGAGGTCTTGTGACAATCCCCAAAGCATTGGCAACATGGATCGAAGGAGACACTGGGCCTTACGCAAAAATTAACGCATCAACGGTAAGCGTGATAGACTAACTCCATATTGCAGGTTGAATCTAAGAATATTAATTTATGGAATTAATTTCCTCTGATTTAATGAGCAATGAATTTCATCTCGGCTGTGTCCTGGAGTGAAAACAAGCACCGAATGATGATTGATTTGAGGGTCCAACTAGTTTGACCATCAGCGGAATTGTTAGGGATTTTCCAAAAAAATAGTTATATAATAAATATAACCTAAATAAATAAATAAAGTAAGGCAACCGATCGGTTGCATCTACAGCGAAAGAAAGGAACAAGGTTATAAAGACAGGGTTATTTGAAAATACAAAGGCCGCATGATGGCGGCCGAAGAAAGTTACTTTTAACCGACTAGCTCACCGCGTGGGCGTGGTGTAAGGACATTATTCAAGCCCTGATCCTTCCATATTACATACACACACACACACACAGAAAAAGCTTACTCATTCATATTAGATTAAAATAAAAGGATCAAAAATCAAAAGATGTGAATTGTGAATTGTGAATTGTGCATCTGTGAATTGGGCTGCGTTGATTCTGAACACCTCTGAATTGTGCTGCGTTGATTCTGACCACCTGTCAATCGTGCTGCGCTGATTATGACCACCTGTCAATTGTGATGCGCTGACTCTAATCGTGTTTCCTATTGCACGAACCTCCACTTCAGCTGGTTTCGGGACTTCACTTGTTGTGCTGCGCTACCTCTAATCGTGCTTCCTGTAGCACGAATCTGCACCTTAACTGGTTTCAGGATTCACCTGTTCTGCTGCGCTTCCTCGGATCGAGCTTCCTCTGTTTATTGATAGTCCTATTTAGTCCTATTGATTGATTTTTCAATTGGTTGAGACTCCTATTGAAACTCCGAGTGACATTTCAATTGATACTTCTTGATACTTCTATTGATACTTCCTCTATTGATTGTGTGACCTCTATTGGTTGTGTGTCTCTATGGCATTCTCTCATACCTCACAATTTCTATTCTATTTATACTGATACGTACTCAACAACCTAGTGAATCATATCAATAGAAAAATTTATCGCAAATTACTTCCAAGAAATTTTTTTGATTTTTGAGACAGGTAGTCTTTTTCCAAACTATATACATAACACAAATAAAGCGAGAGTAATTCACGCAATTCTAATCACAGCAGAGTCATTTAAAAATTCGCACCAAAAGAAATTGACAACCTATCCTATCTTGTCACAGCTCTAATGAAATCACCTTAGAAGTGATTAGAAGCGGGAAACCCCCAGTGGTTTACTATAATCTATATCATAAATGCAATGCGTCTAACTAATACTATCAAACAATAAATCGTAAGCTAATTAAATACAGAATTGAAATGATAAAATGCAACACTCACAGACTAATAACAAAACCACCTCAAACTGCAAACCGCAGCTTGGGAGGACTGGAAACGAAATTTTAAAAAACTTTTCAGCAATTATGGGAAAATAACAATGATATGTCAGAGCCTCTGCTACTGCAACACGAAAAGAGTTAGCACGAAACCTACAAATACAATTATGATAATCCAGCTCTGAAAATTAAAAGAGGTGCACTTCACTTGAGTAAGATGATTCAAGGATCTCCAGATAATCCCTGGAGATCCCCAGGAGTAGAGACACATATTCGAACTAGACTTCCCTATTTTGAAGCAATTTTTTGTATATATTTCCTCTTCTAGGTACAGAGAAAGAAGGTTCATGATTGCTAGACAAGGAATCTCGCCACCCTCAACGTCCTTGTCTTATTGAGTTATTAAGGTTGAATGAGCGTCATTTGCTCCCTGGGTCCATTTGTCGATTGGTCGATTTCAGCATTTCTTCAAAGAGGCTATCTGGACATAGTTATCTCATTTTTACGGCAAGATCACTCCGATTTCTACCCTATCTTCTGCATTTAAAGAAAGTATGACAGGCGTAGTGTTTCTCTTTAATGCAGAACATGCAATCTAGACACCGTGGCTTATCAATCATATTCAGTTCAGAGTGGAAACAGGTAGTCCTGAATTTCATGTCAAATCGGTTATGACCCGACCACCTTCCTGTGGCTTAAGGCCCAGTATTCTTCTCCTCATCAGGAATGCTAGTGATGGATTCTTCGTACACGCGTATAAACTGTCCGAGTTTCTGAGTCTCAAATTGACTGAGTGACTCATATTGAAATAAAATAAGGATCAATTATTTTAATTACAGTGATATTGGCAATCTTGTTTATGATAATTCGTTGCAATTTGATTTGAATATGATTTCGGGCATGTGAACGCCACGACTAAAGCGGAGGAAGCCTAAACGAGAAGTCCCAATTTCGATTACTCTTACCAATAATTGGGACCGTATTTCGCGAAGAGCGCTGTCAATGTTGTCTTCCAAGTGATCAAGCATCTCGTAATTGTCGATCTAGACACAATATTTGACTTATCCCCACAAGAAAAAGTCCAGCCGTGTTAAATCACAAGATCTTGCAGGCCGTTTCACATGTCCAAAAAGAGAAATTATGTGGTCATCAAATGCTACTTTAAATCAGTCGCTGGTTGTGCTAGCTTTATGGCCTGTCGCGCGATCACATTGAAACCAAAGATCCACTACATGACAGTGTGTCCATCCCGCAAACAAAAAGTCATTAATTGTGACTCTTTAACGATCACCATTGACTGTAATGTCATTCCCAGCAACATTTTTGTAGACATATGGACCAATGATTCCACCGGCCGATATAGCATACCAAACAGTGACTTCTCTCTTCTCTCAATGGAATGGTGTTGAGACAACCGCCTGTAGTTATTCATCACTCCAAAGGCAGCAGTGTTGCTTATTAACGTGACAATTCAACCAGAAATGAATCATATTGTTAAAAAAATTATTCTATGAAATTCGGGATCTTCAGCAATTTTTTCTTTGGCCCATACACCGCCGTGTACTATGCCGTTCATATGCTCTACACAGCTGCGAAAGTTTCCTTCACTACGCAATGTATGACGTCCGCATGCATGCGTATTATTAGTTGGAGTAAAGGTTTGGGGGAAACGACAACTGTTAGTCGAATTACTTGATATGATGGACGATTATGTCAGCCATTCTCGGACAATACCGTTTTTTATGATAAATCCGCACAATTTACAAACGTCACTCAAACGTCAACATATTCATGATGAAATGGCAAATCAAACTAACCATAAAAGGCATGACAACTGTTTCACCACACGTAATATTAACAAGTTTTGCAAACTTAAAGGTCTATACCGCTGAAAAACACCCTTTGCAACTCAAAATAAATTTTTGAGAAAAGTATCTCTCAGTGGATTCAAAACCACAATTGGGTTATCTAGTCGCTCCCTAACGGATTATCTTCAAAAGTAAACACAGCCAAGCCGGAGCACAAAAGAAGGTCAGATAAACTTCAACCAGTAATGATCACAACCACCCCTTACAGAGTAAGGGGGAGGGGAATGCTGGTAACCAGGAGTATTCCTGAAAGCTAGTATTATTTTGGGAGTGCCGCTCCCACGTACCCGAGGAAATGGAGGACTTCACAGAATATGACCCTGAACCAATTATGGACTACGATTCGACTGATTACCCAAAATTGACGCTTTGGACTGGCGGATATAATGTGTTGGACCTAGTTGCGTCGCACGGTAGCACCGAGGTGACACTCGAGTTTGAACAGCTCCAATCTAACGATCATACCGTCTCCGTCCCGGTAAAACCTTGGCAGGCCTCGGAGTACGTTCAAAGTTCGCACCATTGAGTTGGTGGTGTAGGTTCGGTTGAGACGAACTCCCAATTAGCGCCGGTCTGGCCCTGAGCACCTGTCCCTATAAGGGCTGGTACCAACCCTCGCATGGCCTCCCTGCTTAGCAAAGATAACCATGGGACCAATAATGCGACTACACACACGAGTGGAGATAGCGGCTCTAAGGGGGGACCCATGAGAAATAATAGCAAACAAATTATACTCAAAAGAAAATATGTCGGAACAGAAACATTCGAAAACGGATGGACGAAAAGTAGGAATTCTGGTACAACCAGAGATTCTAACAGCATTTGGGCGCAGCAAGAGAACCATGCGCACACCAGAGCGACCAAAAAAATCACCACCGAAGTGACTGAATCACGGGACACAAATAAAAAAATCCCTGCACGGCAGACACCTCTTCCATTATCATGGATCGTGCAGAGGAAGAGTGGCTATACCGTAAAGCAGAAAGGGTTATTAAACGCATCACTGCCACATGCAATGCACAAACGAACCTTAGCAAAGAGGTTAAAAACGGAGTTCTGGAGTTGGAAGACCTCCTAACCCAAATAGGTCATTATAGACGCAGGTGGCTAAAGGCAGAGGAAGAGCAACAGGCTAATTCTTTTGACAGCGCAGTAGTCGTCCCAATTTCTATTACCACCAAAAGGTTGGCCTGCAGCCCAATTAAAGGGGATCGGGATAAACGGAGGAAGGACGAGGACAGGACGCCGAACGATCAAATCGCGATTGACGAGGGTTTTCAGACGGCACTATCCAAAGCTGCCAAGAAGGCAGCTAAAAAAACGGCCTTAAAGTTCAAAATCGATAAGCCACCATAGGAACCGAAATGCAATGAATCATCGCAGATAACCCAAGAAACTAAGGTTAAGAAGCGTAGAAAACCCATTGGGCAGGCACTGCTGGTTAAACCCACCGACGGTAGATCCTATGCGGATGTTCTGCGAGAAATCAAGGGAGCGGTAAAACCCGAAGACATACAAACTGCAATAAAAGTTGTACGGCCAACTCGGTAGGGGGATCTACTTGTTGAGTTCGGATCAGATACAAATAATAAAGACGCGTTCCTTGCCGCAGTCAAAAGAGTTCTTGGAGAGAAGGCAACTGTGGCCTCACTCGAGCCTAAGGCCACACTGGAAATTGGAGACATTGACTGCGTTACGGATCTGCCCGAAATAGAAGACGCCTTAAAACGCGACTTCCCCGTACTAGGCGAGACGAAAGTCAGGCTGGCCAAACCGAACAACAGGGGTCAACGCATGGCCATAATCGAGCTCACAGAGAGGGAAGTATAACAGCTTCTGAAGCAGGGCAAAATAAGAATAGGGTGGGTTATTTGTCGGATACGGCGAAGGGCCATTCCTTTCCGGTGTTTCAAGTGCCTTGGATACGGTCATACCGCTTGGAATGGAACCGACCGAAACTCCTTGTGCTACAATTGCAGTAAGACAGGGCATAAAAGGAAGGAATGCACAGACGAGTCACACTGTGTTCTTTGCCAGGAGTATGACCCGAGACCAGGTGATTTGAAACATAGTCCAGGCAAAGCGAACTGTCGGGTCTTCCAAGAAGCCATAACCAAGGCAAAAGCGCATCTGCAATGATTCGTATCCTTCAAATCAATCTACATCGAAGCATCATCGCCCAAGACCTAATCGAACAGTTTGCGAAAGAAAGGCAAGCTGACTTACTACTGCCGAGCGAGTAACATCACACCAGAAACTCACCAACCTGGTATCCTGACGAATCCGGTACAGCCGCCATCTGGGTTCGGAACAGTGCTCACCTACAAGTCCAGGATCGGGGGCGGGGATGTGGTTTCGTTTGGGTTCGGTGTTCGGGAACTACACTCTTCAGTGTAAACCTAACTCCGAACGAATCGTTGTCGTCCCTTCAACTTACGCTCAATGCTTTGGAGGACGATGTTTCGAGTATTGAGGGCCATGTGCTCGTCGGAGGTGACTTCAACGCAAAGGGAATCGATTGGGGCATGCCCCAGTCAGACGCTCGGGGCAAACGGATCGTGGACATAGCAGCACGAATTGGGCTCGTCGTACTGAACACAGGCCACACCCCTAATTTCCGTCGATGGGTATTGCGACGGCACCATACCTGATCTGACAATCGCTTCGGAGTGCCTAGCAAAATCAGTTAAAAATTGGAGAGTGCTAGAGGATTACTCGCCCAGTGATCACCAGTACATAGCTCTGGAGATCCATCACGGTGCTTCCCGAAGACCACGCGCTTGTTCTTCTGCGCTCCAGTAGAATACTGAGAAAGCGGATATTGAGAAGTTTGTTGAAGTGCTTATGGCACGATCACCGCTGTCAGAAGCAACGCTTAAGAACGAAGAACCTGCGGCAAGAGATGTCGTTAACTCAACTATGAGAATCATTACATCCGCCTGCAGGTCTTCAATGTCCCTACGAAGACCCCGGCACAGCAAGCCCCCAGTATACTGGTAGTCACCTGAAATTGCCGAAAAACGAAGGGAGTGTCACAAACTACGACGCAGGACACAGCGAGCTTGAACCCGGGAAGAGGCATGTATCCGATTAGCAGCTTACAAAACCTGGTGGACAAAACCTGGTGGACAAAACCTGGTGGACGACGTGAACAGAGACCTATGGGGCCTGGGCTACAAAATAGTGATGTGGAAGTTCGGTATGCAAAGGTCGCCTCACTCAGACGAGGCAGAAAAGATGGGCGAAATCTTGCGGGCTCTCTTCCCCATCCATCCCACCATCGTTGAAGCTGTTCACTATGAAACACCAACGGAAATTTCATTTTTCACGAAGATGGAGTTGGAGAAAGCAGTCTTGTCTATGAAGGCCAGAATGGCTCCAGGACCAGATGGGATTCCAAATGAGGTGCTACTAAATGGTCTTCCACTTTTTTTTGTGGTAGGAAGGTGAAGGCTGATTACGCCCTGAGTGTGGGACTCCCAGACGCAAAATGCTTTTGGAGTACCCACTAAACACCTCCCCTTTTAACCTGAGAACCTAGCCTGGAACCGTTTGACACATTACTTCGGGATAGGCCTCGTGTTCCTACGCCTAGAGGTGCCTTCGGATTATGGTAATCTCTTCTCCAACGAGAAGGAAGGGAGAAGAAGGAAGTGCTAGAAAAGAGATCCATCCATCCCCGATGCCTCCCAGCATTCCAATAAAGCTTTCTTCAGTATCAGTACTGCCCGAGCATATTGCGCCACGCGATTCCAATTGTCAACTGTTTTCAGCATTACTCCGACCATAGTTTCCGGACAGAGCTCTCCAATTTCGCTAAGGAGGACCCCTCGCCGCTGGCTCCACCTTTTGCAGTAGAAGAATGTGTGACATGTGTCATCCGTTTCCCCTGCACAAAACACACAGTTAGGAGACTGTACTCTGTCAATTTTCTACAGGTAGGACCGAAAACAACCGTACCCGCTTAAGATCTGCCGCCCTGGAGACGGGCTTGGTTTGAACCCCACTAGTGGCATTGCTATTTGAATTTGTGTTTTTGGTGTCGGAATACCAGCCAATATAATCCTGATAGATATCTTCGGAGAAATTATCAAGTTAAAGCGAGATTCTGACCAAATCACCTTCTCGTGTGGATTATGTCTTGAAATATGATTACTCTTATGCACCTCACGGATCAAGTTCTAAACTGAAATATATATACTGTAATATATATACTATACTGAAATATTATATACTAATATTATATACTTATATATACTATATTGAGGAACACAAATATTCTCGGTCAGAAGGTTGCCAAATCATCACTACATGTAAATGCCTCTACTTACTCGTTGCCAGTGCAGCACTGCAGACAATCCCTCAGAGACTCGCCGGTCTAACGGGATGTGAAATAAACACTTTGCCGTACGCTTGTCTCATAAAAATTTCTTCATATATTTCTCTTTACTCAGCTCGACTTACTTCGCCTGTCACCGATAGCCTCCGAGATTATCGTAGGACTGCAAACAGTCAAGTTTTACTGTTCTCATCTTAAGTTCTTATGAGTTTTCAATTCGGTCTCCCTATTTAAAACATTTTCGTGCAATTCATATGATTATCCGACACCACTATGTTGATGACAATGTTTTGTGTCTGTCTCAAAGCACAATAGAAAGATTTAAGAAAGTAGATAGATATAAGGACTGGATCAAGCGCTCAAATTGCAACTAGGTTAGACTCTTAAAAGTTTTTTTTTTGTATAGGTAACAATTTCCTTGTTAAAACCGACAAAATCCTTTAGAAAGAGATTCACATGGCTTAGAATGACAGGAACGTCAGAAGGGACTTTTTTAAGCATCACACTGACCAAACGAAGACAAAATAAGTCCTAGGTGAAGACCACTTCCTTCTAGACTTCACGTACCTGACCGACAAACGCCTTACTTTGCTGAAGCGAACTAACATAACAGCACTAGAATACTGCAACGCAGAACTGAGAGATGTCCCTGATTTCTATAGCTCGGCATCAAGACAAATTGCGTTCACAGGCTATATGGAAAATGCTTAAAAAGGATTCTGAACAGTTCCAGGAATGAGTGAAGAAACCAAATTGATGATTTTTTTGGTGAAAAATTTAAAAATCCTCTTCTTAAAATTGAATTCCTTCGATATTCCTAAACCTTTTTGTTATTTTTACATGATAATGACCTCTTGGTGAAGAACCTGAATTTGAACGAGATCCAATTAGAGATGTATCAAATAACAATTAACGAACGAAGAAAGGAACGAAATAAAGTGTAAATGTTTTCCACCTTTTTTAGGGGAAAGCACAACACGAAATAATTGATCATTACGACTGTACCATCTTACAAAAATATTCTTTACAATGCATGAAAAGTTTTTCGACGCGCCAAACAATGTCCTTTCGACCTTTTCTGATTCAAACTTCCAAAAGGATTCCTCGTCCGAACCTATATAATGTTCGTTTCTCCTTCCTTATTCATGTAATCACTTAACCAACCTAAACCTGCTGAAAAACAGCAAGCTATCCTGCAAAATAATCAACTTCCTTGAATTGGGAAAACGAGAGCATAATGTGAGAGAGAGCGAAAACTGAATAAAATAAACCGTGAAATTGAAAGAAAGCAGCTATGAAGAGAAATTTTCTATGAAAACAGACGGACTGAAACACAAACGACCAGATTCCATTTCATGACGAGGGAGTATGTTGGGAATTGGGTCAAATTAATAACAATTGTACAGTCAAAAGCTTCATGACCTGGATTGTAGTTTTAAAGTGGTAGCGTGTAGAGGAGTCTGAACGTTGAAGGAGCAGCTTCGGTACCATTCGCCGCCAAACCAATTTAACTTTTCAAAGAGAAAATCACTCAAACCGTTTTTCCATATGGATGTAATCGAGGTGGCACAATAGGGTACGCGAATGCCGATCATAAGGACATCGGGTCTTTTGCTCAAGTTGTAGACTCGTAGCCAAAAAATAACGCACAACAGCTCTCCAGCAAAGTGAAGTAATTACAAATGATAAACAATGTAAACAAAAATGTTTCAAGCCATCGTTTAAAACAAGAGCAGTGTGCAGAAAAATCAAATTTTTTCATTAGCATCCAGCACTTTCCGATGGAAAAGTCATTGCAGATTTTCAAACAAACAAACCAAAACAATAACATAGGATTGAAAAGTTAATTGACGTAGATTAGTTTGCAGTAGGGAAATGGAACCTTCCAGTCTATCAACAAATTATTAGCCACAGTTTTCCGTCAACTTTTTAATCCTAACATAAGTCCCCATTTACTTTTGTTTTTATAACGCCTATTATTAATTGAATTAATATGATGGTAGCTGATAATAATCTATTTATTAATGCGAAGCATAACGTACTGATTCAAAAAAGCAATGCTGCAGTTCATTGACTACAAACATCTAAATATCATTGAGCAATCCCGACTAGTAAATCTCTTCACACAAAATCCCCTACGGAATTTTCCCAACACAGCAACATGAACAATATCAAGTGTTTGTCCTGTACAATAATAATACTTCAATATTTTCAGGATGGAGATACATCAACAGGAAGGTAACAGCCAATCGATACAAGCATTCAATATGATTCACTGTCGACAATGCTAAGGGAGATTTCCGTGAGATTATTGCAACCGAAAACAGATACGTATCCATGTATACATTTGTCGGGATACGATTCCATTGTGTTTCGATACTCTTATGGCAGGCCAATATAAAATGCCGAAAGCTTAAAGAATCTTGAAAAGGACATCATCAAATTGTTGATACTTGCATTATGTCATGGGAGCGAATAGAATTGTCGGTTATTATGTGAGGGATACCTAATAAAGTACGTTAAGCTTTTATTTTTAAAAAAATGCATAAATATCCATTGCCATTTATCTTGTAAGAAGATGCTCGTACTCACATCAAAAACATAGAAATGTCAACAATGCAAATATTGAGTATTGAAAAAAAAATACAAGGATGACAAAACACGTCCAAAGTTCCCGCTTATGAATTTGGTGAAGCATACAAATCTTTTCTACATGCATAAACACAGTGTAACTAATTATTTTTAAGATTGGTGCCAAAGATCAAAGTCCAGTGGCATCATCTATGTATATGGAAGCCTCAAGGTTTTTCTAGCATTGTTAAAATTCCATGACAGTTACGTGACAAATAACAAAGATACGACAGTTCTTCGTCGACAAATTTTCCTTCAATGTTGAAATTTCATTCCTATGTGGAACGTGAAAGTGGACGGACATATTCAATTCAGTGACGTGAATAAGGGGTTTTTCCCCGAGCATCTATTGTTTTACTCAGAATCCTACGAACGCCAAACTTTGGTTCTCGGCGTAATTACGATTTTTTGACTTAAAAGTAGGCTTCAGCTGACATACTGGAATACTTTTACAAAGGAAAAGAACAGTGAGTACCCTCTTACTCTCTTAAGTGAAGTGAACAATTGGTGAACATACTTAAACATACATTTAGCACCTTAAGTTTTCATTCTGTGAATTGTGACATGGAAGAAAATTCGGATGATAGACCCCCAGACCCAAAGGACCCAAACACCAAAACTCTTAAAACAAGAAGATTAGTTGAAAACAACGGAAAGACAGAAAGCAAGGGAGAGTTGAAAAGCTTTGTACCAAATAATAGCGCATTCTTGTACTCAAACCCCACTGAAGACAGACCACGTGCCACACAATCTCAAGTCCCGCTAGTCAACATCAAAGTCAATAAATATCAACCTGATGCGAATGGTAAATCCTTTGCAATCCTTATCGATGGTGTGGATATAAATGGAGACAGGGTTAGACTAACCCCCATGAAAATGTTTGTCTGTAACAAAAGCTTAAACATCCAAGGCATCAAAGATATTAAGCAAGCTGGGTTCAATAGACTCAGGGTAATCTTTGACACAGCTATAGAAGCGAACAATGCAGTGGACAACACTAAACTGAAAGATTTCAACCTCAGGGCCTTTATTCCTGGCAATATTGTATATACATATGGAGTCTTCAGAGACATCCCGCATGAAATTACAATGGAAGAGATCATCAACTCAGCTAAGGCTTGTCATAAAATGGGAATTCTATTAGAAAACATAAAAATACTACAAGCACAAAGATTGAACACTAGAGACAGAAATGTCCCCAATAAATTCATCCCAACCACAACACTCAAGCTAACCTTCTCATGAACTGACCTCCCGGAATCTATGAAATTTGCATACATAAAAAGCAAAGTAAGTTATTTCAAATTTACACCAAGGAAATGCACAAACTGCGGCCTCCTAGGTCACTCGGCACAGTTTTGTAAAAACAAGAAAAAAAAACTGCCTTAAATGTGGTTCAGATAACTGGGACAATAAATGCACAAAAATCATGTGTGTATTATGCAAGATCGAGGAGCACGAGGCACCACATCGAAGGTGCCCCAAATGGGTAGCCTATAAACAAGAGGTAGACGTCAGCTCTATCCTGAATATGACAAACAGAGAAGCAAAAGTTATTATCAATAGAAACAAATTTGCATGATTAGACGTAGTTGACCTCAATGAAGCCAACTTCCCCAGTCGAACGAACGCGCAAAGAAACAATACCAGAAACCCCCACCAGGACACGCAAAAGGTACTATTCAAAAGCTCCTTTGCTCAAATCGCTGGCCTAAACAATAAAGCCAACACATCAAGAAACACCGTTAAAAAAGTTTCCCATCTACTAAAACTCTCACCTTACCAAGTAAACCCATTACATGTAACCCACATAAAACCACTGAACTAACCAAAAATACCGGAGACAACAAGGAAAACCAGGATTAACTCATAACTAGTGTTCAAGCATGGGCAAAAACAACAAAGGAATATCTCACCAACTCTGGAAATGAGAAAAGTGACACAAGGAAGAATAGCAACAACATCATAATCTAACACATGATAATTTTACAACTAAACATTCAAAGTATCAACAAACACAAAGACAATCTAGAATACCACTTATACAAGAATAACATAGCTTTTGCACTCCTCACCAGAAAGGACATTAAGTTTAGACAGATCCACACGAACAGTCGTATGGAAAATGTAGTAATCCAGACCTTAAACCTTAAACACAACATAATTTTAGCATCCCTATATGCTCCCCCCCTCCATCAATAAGCAATTTTTCAAAGAAGAATAAGACAAACTTTCCAACATCTTAGACTACACTAAAGACATACTCATTGGAGGAGATTTAAACGCAAGAAACAAGGCATGGGGAGATCATCTTAAAAATGCCAAAGGCAGAATTCTAAAAGGTTGGATGAACGAGCACAACCTCAAGACATTGAACACAGGCATTTGCACTCATAAAACAACAAACAAAAACGGCAAAGTATTACAGTCAACGCCGGATATAACTTTTACAAACATGAACCGGAATAGTATCCTCTGGATGGAAGACAAGGAACACATCAGCAACAGTAATCATATTCCAATTAAAATCTGCTTTCCCAGCACACCCATTTTAAACACCAAAAAAAAACCAATTACACGAACATTGCTCAAGAAAGAAACAAAACCCCTTTTACACCAAACCTCAATAGTATATACGATAAACTAAGCCACCTTATAGACCTAAACTCAAATACAATGAGATACAAGCACACTCCCAAACACTGGTGGTCCACGGAATTAGCAAGACTTTGGAAAATAAAAAATAAGGCATTACTTAATTACAACAGACACAAATCAAATGCCCCCATGGTCAATTCTCCATGAGGCAAAAACAAACTGGAGGCAAAAATCCAAAGAGGCCAAACAGAGAAGCTGGACAGACAAACTAGAAGAAATCAGAGGCAGCGGAAACATAAATAACTTCTAGAAATTTATTAACAGTATCAGGAGTAATAATGAACCCCCTTCACGCTACGCTCTTGATGAGGACCAGACCAAAATCTTCCTTAACATGATTAAATCCAAGCACCACCCAGATAACACCTTAAACATGATGCCACACAATCCACTGGAACACCCACCAGACTTCGAACAGGAAGAACTCAATAATGTTATCAATGAGAAACGTAAATCCACAGCCCCTGATGTTGATAACATTAACTACAATCTAATTAAAGCCTTACTCATATATCACCCGAATAATCTATTACAGGCTATTAATGATGCAGTCAAAAGATGTGATATACCCACATCTGGAAGGCATATTAGAATCGTTCCCGTTCCCAAACCCAATAGAAATCTAGAAGACCTTAACAACTATAGACCCATATCCCTCCTCAGTGTTCCTATTAAGATCATCAATAAACTTATAAAACAAAGAATCGAAACACACCTAATCAACACAAACCCACAACCAGCCCTTACTTTTGCTTACACAAAAAACAAATCCTCGACAACGTGCTTTAACACCCTTTTACAAAACCTTAAAAACAAATCCACTTTCCCTTTAAAAGTGCCTGTGTTATAGATTTTTCAAATGCATATGAGAAAGTCGACCTACAGATCGTTAATAAACTTCTCCCAGACCTCAACATCCCAAACACGTACATCTCATGGATCATAAATCTATATAAAGAAAGAATATTCCACCTCAAGCAACCACACACGAGAATCTCTAATGGTCTGTCACAAGGTGACGTATTGAGCCCACTTCTTTTCACTGCACTTCTTTCCAATATATACACTTCCAAACTACACAATATCTCACATACTCACAACTCTGCTCCAATATGCTGATAACTTCCTCATCCCAACAGAGGGAACTAATTTGAATCACACGATTAACCTACTTCAACTGAAACTTAATCTTTTCTCCACAATAAGTGACCACCTCAAGCTACCCTTCAACTCGGACAAAATACAAGCTATTAATTTCCACTAAAGTAGGAATACAGAAATCATTCTCAAGCACAATCACATCCAAATCAAATGAAGCAATAGCATAAAATACCTTGGCATCAAGCTAAATAAAAATCTAACCTGCAAAACACATGAAGAACACATCCACACCTTTAACAATATATGCAACATTATAAAATGCCTGAACAGGCCCACTAACCCTTTTATCCCCACCTTGGCTCTAAATCTATTCAAATCAGTAGTGAGGCCCAAAATAGAATTCGGACTAACTTCAATGGTTAATGCACCGGCATACTTATTCAATACCATGGATAGGCTCTAAGCAAAAATCCTCAAGCAATGCCTAGGTTTACCCCCTAGCACACCCAACCTCTATGCTTTCAACATGGCATCCAAAAATCAATCTATAGATAGAGCAGCTTTACTAACGGCAAAAGAACTAGGTAAAAGCAACTGCTTCAGACCAACATGGACTGAACAGGATCCAATCCACAAAAGCAGCTACAATTACATCCTCCACAAATATAATCACCACCTGAGAAAGCTCAACCCAACTCACCGGACTAAAAGACTAGCTAACTTGTTCACTACACCGTTCTCAGCAACGTCCCCTTTCCGGGTATGGAGGAAACCAAATAAAATAAAATAAATAAAATAAACCAAATAAAACCCAACCTCACCTTCAAGAAGCATACAGATAACCTTATAGAACAAAATGCCCTGATACAATAAGAACAACATACAGAACAACCATAAGATTTTTGTCTTCACTGATTAACAATGAATTAACAATGAATTAAATTATGATTAACTGACTAACAATGCTATCAAAAGTCTAAATGATAATCAAGAAAATAGAAAGACCACACAAGACATACGGAAATTCAATGAAAATTACACGGATTGATTGATTTACTGTCGGGGATGGTGCACGTCAACCCTTACAGGTTTATTGTGCCCCCGCTTCCGGTGCGCCTCAAGCAGATCGATCTTCCTTAGAAAGTCAATGATCTGCTTCGGCCTCAGGCGTCCCAAATCCTCCTCGACAAGGAAGCAGCTTCCCAAACTGTCTCTTCTCCTGCGGGACAGTGCGTCGCAGTGTGCCAGCAGATGCACTAGTGTCTCCTCCGCAAGATTGCAAAATCTGCACACATCATTCGCTGTCAAGCCCATCTTTTTGAGATGCCCTCCGAGTGTGCAGTGCCCCGTCAACATTCCAGTCAGGACCCTTAGCTTTCTTTTATTCATTTCGATGTACGAAACTTCTTCTCCTCACAAACTCGAAACTTCTTCTCGTCACAAACGTCGAATAACAGCTTCGACATTCGAAGCCCTGGAAGTCCATTCCAGAGCCTATTGCATTCTCTATCCTCATTTTCCTTTATGGCCCTGTGAATGAGATTGATTTCAATTGCGCTAAAGGGTTCAGGACCGATGAATGCTGTCGATGCTCCTTTCCTCGCCAGTTGGTCCGCCTGCTCATTACCCTCAATACCTGCGTGCCCCGGCACCCAGTATAGGATAACCCAATTGTCCGCACTCAATTTGTTGAGTGCATTGCAACAATCTAGAACCATTCTCGGCATACTAGTGCTTTTAGTGCTGCTTGGCTATCGGATATCATAGCTATAGTTTTGCCTCTCTACCCTCTCTCTATGCTGAGTCGTGCGCTTACAGCAATGGCATAACCCTCAGCCAGAAAGATACTTGGCATACTTCCCATCGGTTGGTAGTATTTGGTGTCAGGCCCAAATACTCCAATTCCCGTTCCCTCAGATGTCTTGGAACCATCCGTATACCACTTGATCGCATTTCGTCTTATGAGGTGTATATTGGATTCAAATTACCCGGATAAAATCTTCAATTTCATCTGGATCCCGGGACACGCGGGCATCATTCCGTAAGAAGCAGCCGAAAAACAAGCCAAAATAGGTGTTTTAAGCCATAGAGTCATGGACACACAATATGAACCTGATGAAATAATAAGCTTAATAAAAAAAGAGATAGACGATAAGAGGAAGAGCAGAATTAGAGTTAAAACCACCAACTACGCACCCTGCATATGGAAAGAGGCACACTATCTCAACAACAGAGGAAAACCATAGTTTCACAAAAGCAATATTACTCCCAAACATATTAAAACTATCAACGGAATCCTCACAAACAGAGCCTACAATAAACTTCGTCTCTTTCAAATTAAAAAAAGCACTACCAATCTATGCATACACTGCAACAAAACTGACACAATAGATCACTAATTGTTTCACTGCACTAAATACGAAAGGATCAGGGCAAATCACAATCTCTTTCTTGATTACAATAATATTAAAGACCTTATTCTCAAAAATGACACCTAACTAAGTCACAGACTAACTGTGAACAATTTCTAATGACATAATACACAGGATCGACAATGCTGGCCAGTGCCATAGAAGCCGGGGCCAATCATTAACTGGTATCCATGCGACAAAGTCATTAAATTCTACGAAAAATTTGGTAACGTGCTTCAAAAAACGATTCCAATTCTAGCAACAACTAAACGGCGAAGAATATTTTAGCAGATCAAATTTATTCCTGAACCATAAACGTTATTTTGAAGGTATAGAGACCCTGGAAGATGATTATCACATAGGAGAGCCAATTTCACTTCGAACACCTGAAATTGGCGAAAGCTTATCAATGCTTAGCTTAATGCTTAGCCATAGCGTAACAACAAACAGCGCTCACACTCCGAACAAACGACTGATCTAACGGTATTCAAAAAATTCTGGAGAATTGCATTGGTGTTCGTAAAAATGTTTATTTTTCTCTATTTTGTCTTTCTATTTACATTGTGCTTGTAAACAAAACGAGCAAAAAATTAATATTTTTACTAACACTCATGCAATTCTGCAAAATCCGTTAGATTGGTCGATGGTCGGAGTGTTATCGCTGTTTGTTCTTACGCTATGGCTTAGCTTAGCAATGATCACAAATCAAAGAGACCTCCAGATAAGTTGGTGAGTAATCCACCAACAAATCCTGCCAGCTGATCAAACATTTACCGGCGGATATAATCCTGAAGTTTAATGGCCAGAATTCGTCGTAGTTAAGCCGAAAATTCAGACAGTTCGTTGCTGTTGCACGATAAGCCACCGTGTCACACTTCGATCATTTTTTGTTAGTTTTGGCTCGAAATCAAGTTCTTGAGGTAAATCATCAAGTGTACTCAAAATTACTACAAAATTAATTGTGATGTAAAATTATGATGGTTGTTGCAAATCGCCTCGTCTCTGTTGAATAGTTAAACCACTGCTGTTCGACCGATTGTTCAGTGACAGTTGCTGTTATTGAATTCGTTTTCATGAGTTCCTCAGTAAGTACACAAGAGTTAGTGTGAACTGAGAAAAAGTTTTAATTTTAAACTGAACCAAATAGAAATAAATTCAAATATGTGTGACTGCATTCAAAACTAAATTTCATACGCAAGTGATAATTCTAATAGAGATTTGAATGCGGATAACACATTGGAACTATTTAAATATGAAAGTTATGGTAGAATACGTGAAGTTGTCAGTGACGATTAAAGTAAAAGTGTGATTTTGAGTGGTAGTCGTGGGTTCGCAGAACTAGTGAAAGCAGAAAGCACATTACTAATTCTTTAAACATTTAAGCGGCGAAGGGATTTAGATAGGGTAAGATTGGAAAAACTACCCGTGTACGTTGTCGACTAGTGCTCAACCGAAAACTCATTGTTGTTGCTCAGAGTGTGCCTGCACAACCATCAATATCAACTCGTCATCGTTCTCAAGAATTGAATATTTCACGCACTTCTTGAAAAGAATTTTGCATAAACATCTCATTGTGAATGCGTACAAAGTTCATTTGATGCAAGAGCTGAAGCCGCATAGTCATCCAACACGTTTTCGCTTTGCTCAAAGGGACGAAGGGCATCTTATCAAACATACGTATTTTCACCGAAAAATCATCTTTTCAGATGAAGCTTATTTCCATCTCGAAGGATACGCAATAAGCAAAATTGTCTTATCTGGGGCTCAGAAAATCCACACATCATGGAGAAACCAATGCATTCACAACGAGTGACTGGTGCGTATTTTGGTCTGGTGGCATTGTTGGTCCATTTTTCTTTAAAAATGAGCATGAAAACGCCGTTACAATGAATGGTGATCGCTACCGTCATGCTTAGCGATTTTTTGTATCCCAAAATTGTAGAAGATGACAAAAACAGTTGTTTGCGCAACGTACCACACTGCTAAATGACAATCGATCTTTTACGCACTTTTTTTGAAAATCGCAGAATCAGCCGAAAATATGTCAAATGGCCACCTAGAAGCTGCGATTTGACTCGGTTGAACTGAACCAGAAACGGTTGACAACTTGAAACAAGTAATCGAAGTTCCCATTGACATATATATGAAATATATGTCTGTTGTGTATCTTTTTATTTCTTCCGTTTCGATCTGTGTATTGTGTACATTTTTTTGAGGTTAACAATTTTTCACTTTGACAATTATGACATATGACTGCTTATTTATGGCAGCGCCTCTAGTAGTGGTTATTACAAGGGTTTGACGGATTAATACATAATAGTCTCCCTCCACAATAAATTGGATTCACAAATTGAAAATTAAAAAAGATCGAGGGTTGTAACAACTGTTTGAATCACATAGCATAGTCTCGAAAACGTTCTGGAGGACGGCGAGTTCGAGCAGATCGCCAGGCGGATTCCACTGTTGGAGATTGTAAAGTTTCTGGAGGTTCAGTTTCGGCATCAGGAATCACGTCCGATCCAGGATTAGCTGGTAGGAGCAGGGGCGCTAATTTTTGGTGGTGTTGATTGATTTCAAGTGATTCCGGATCTGAAGATGCTCGAAGAGGTTGCAAGGGTGGCTGACAGTTGGGGCTGGTATCGACATTGGTTTTTCTCAACTGGTTAGTGTGTTGTTTGAGACGGTAGCCATTATCGAGTTCGACTCGGTAGTGGAGATGGCCGAATTTTTGGATGATCGAACCAATTTTCCAAATATCCTTGTTGTTCGAATACCATCTTGCGAGTACCCTGTCTCCAATTTTGAAGTGTCGTGGTGGTGGCAGGTCGAATCGCACTCGTTTTTTGGATTTTAGGAGTAGGAGGCTTGAAAACGTCGAGCTGGCACCTAATGTTCCGATTCAAATACAATTCGGCTGGAGTTTTGCCATTCTGGAGAGGGGTGGCTCTGTATCTGAATAATATTTCACGGACTTTTTGTTGAATAGTACCTGGCTCGGTCATACAATTGAGTTTTGATTTCAAGGTTTGTATATATCAATCAGCCAAACCGTTGGTTGCAGGATGCCCTGGCGCTATGAACTTTTGCAAAATACCATTGTTCAGGCAGAAAGTTTTGAAAACGCCACTATGAACAATTGTCGCATTATCCGATACCATGATTTCCGGGAACCCATGAGTGCAAAAAATGTCCAAGAGCAGCTCTATGGTAGTTGCAGTGGTTGTGGCGTCTTTGATGATGCGAGTCTCGGCCCACTTCGACTTGGAATCAACAAGAACGAGAAAATGGTGATTCAAAAAGGGCCCAGCATAATCAACATGCACGCGTTCAAAATTATGCTGGGGATCATCCCATTGATGAAGAGGGACTTTAGCTGGACTTTTCTGGGATAGTGCGCATTCCTGGCAGTTTTTTACCATTGCTTCTATATCTTTGTCGATGTTTTTCCAGAAGCAGTGCCGTCTCGCCAACTACTTCATTTTTACTATACCCACGTGTTGGTTTTACTATACCCAAGTTCCAGGAGAACTTTACTTTGAAGGGCTTCCCGTATGAAAACACGTATAATACGGCATGACTCCATCTAAGTTGGCCAAAATCTGATCGAGAATTCTGTTGAATTCGCTTGTCGTGGTTTTGATTCCAAACGATAGACGATTCATGAGGTACGTACCCCGATGTGTTGAGATGGTTTGAATTACCTTGCTTTTGTCGCAGACTTGAATATGTAAATATGCTTTGAAGAGATCCAGATGGCAGAAAAATTTTGAATTTCGAAGGTTATTAAGAATGTCATCAATCTTCCGTATAGGATAATGAGCCGGTTTGAGTTTTTTATTTACGCCAATCTTGTAGTCAACACAAAGGCGAAGCGAGTTGTCAGTCTTTGGAATAATGACAAGGGGAGAACCCCAGTCACTAGTTTCGATTTTCGAGATGATACCTGATTTTTCGAGGTTTTCCAGTTCGATGTTAACCTTGTCCAGTAGAGCGTATGGGACAGGTCATTCTTTGATGAAAACTGGTCTTGAATTAGGACGCAACTCGAGGGAGCAAGTGAAACCAGGCACGCATCCAACTTTGGGCTTAAATATATCAGCGAAATCTCTCATTATGTCTGCAACAACGTCAAGTGAGCTAATATTCGATAATGCATGGTTTTGTTTATCAAGATCTCCAAGGCTAATTTTCAAGTGTCGAATCCAGGTTCTACCCAGGAGTAGGGAAAACTGGGCTGGTACAATGAACAGCAGTTCAGTCGATTTTCGATCACGGTATTGGACTGTAACCTCTGCGGCACAAAGAGGTTTGAAAATTCCCGAGGTGTAGGAACGAAATTGAACATGGGTCGGCCTGAGCACTGCCTTATTGAAATTCAGTTGTTTAAAATCTGGTTCCGGGAGAAGCGTCAGACCAGCGCCGAAAACCACTACGAAGGTTTGAGGTTTTCCTTCAATGAGAACCTCAACAAAATATTTATTTGAGTCTTGAGTAGGGCTGGATTTTTCGAAGATGTCGATAATTTGATTCATGGCACTCAAGTCACGGAAAGAGTTTATGACGACAAAATGTGTGCTTTGAGTGTCCGATTTTTCCTTCCTGATTTTCTGTTGAATGCGTGTTGAAATGCAAACGGCTGACACATGACCCGTTCGTTTGCATGAATCGCACCGGATTTTCGATCGGTCAGAACGGCAATCTTTGGTAGGGTGCCTAAAAGAACACCGAAGGCAGCGGTTGTCGAGTCCAAGATGCTGGTAATTTAGTCACGACCGTTATTTTGAGTACGAATCACGAGATGAATTTTGCGCACTTTTAGCCGAGTATTTTGAAGAACTGATTCGATTGTCATGGCTGGTGGATCGATTTTGACCACGCGACCTGTGTTGGCCAATCTTGTTGATGTCGTTTCCTCCAAGAGATACTGATGAAGTTGGTTGATGGTTAGCAATTTCGCGGCTGTCAATTTTAGACGCCTCAAGTGCAAGTGCCTTGTTTACGATGTAGTCAAATTTCGAATTTTCATCATCCAATTGTAAAATTTGTTCCCGTATCGCGTTGTCCCATATGCCTCGAATGAGTTGAGCACGTAAAAATATTTCCGTAATACTGGCTTCACAAGTTTCTGCGCAGTACACATAAGCACAATCGAAAATATCGCGACGCAAAACCGCAACGTACTCGGCAATGGACTGACTGTCTTGTTGACACAAAGACAAGAAACGGCTTCAAGTACTTTAACAATGTCTTCGTACGATTTTTCAATTCGTTGTTTGGGCGCGAACAACGACACAATTAGCTGGTAATTACTAGAACCTAATGAGTTCAGGAGTATTTGGGCACACAACGTTTTGTCTTGAAAAATGCTTTTCATCGTCAAATAATTCTCAAAACGGGCTCTGTACATTTTGAAGTTTTCTTTGGAAGCATTGAAATTCTCGAACGGCGATATAAGAACTTGTGGATTCACTGGGGTTTGAGTTTGCAAACCACTTTTTGAGAGAGTCTCAATGAATTTTTTTTTTGATGATTATTGAAGGCTTCCATAACGATTGAAACTGTGTTTGATTCATTTCGATCCCGGTCAGAAATGTCGTATTTAATACGTATGTAAAAATAGATTACCTGGACAAGTAAACGCAACGTAATCGTAATTTCACGTTTCACCTCGTCGCCAATTTTGTTGTGTATCTTTTTATTTCTTCCGTTTCGATCGATCGATTATCTTATTAATATAAGTGAAGAACATTTCAACCCGAAAAGAATAGATAATCTTCATATGTGTGCAATAAGTAGAATCAAAGTGTATTAAAAATTGGTGGAAGAGTGTTGAATTTGAAAGATGAGGTGATTCTACCGCCATCGCAGAGGGTATGTCGTTATGTACAAAAGTTAAAGACGACGTATGTAAACGCTGGGATAACAAATTTCACGAGTTTAACTTGATGCCAATTTCTGAAAACATTGTTGTCAAGCATGAAGGTGCATCGATGTACAAGGCAAAAACGAGCGGAAACACCACATGGTTTGCACCACATGGCAGCGGTTTTAAGCCTGATGTAATTTTTACAGTGAAGGACTTCTACTGCAGAATAATTCAGCAGCAATGGAAGAAAGTAATATAATTAATAAATGCTATAGTCAGTATTGTTCAATTGCAACTTCTCAAGGTTGACGAAGTAAATTAAGCGCGCAGAAAAGATACATTTTGGGATATCGAGGATCTTGTTGCGAAGATTATTCATTTTGTGGACACAACAGATATGCTGCATTGAAAATTTTGATTTCGGATCTAGTCAATAATGAAAACGGTGTCACAATCACAGTCACTTGACATACACAATTGATTATTACATATGACGACGTACATTTATCAGAGCGAGATTACTTTGACAGATCTAGTCCATCATCTGTTATACGAGATAGTGCTGCCAATGTCGATGTTTCTACACTCCCCTCCTCGGAAGGATCACCGAGGAGGGGTGGAGTTGCTGGAGTTGAGGTGGGTTCAAGGAGTTGCTACTGGAAGCATGCGGTTGCAATGTATACCTTGTAGATTCTTACTAAATGACTTCGTAAATATGCCTGCGAGGTTTTCTCCGACTCCACGTGCTTGAACTCTATTAATCCATCCATTACTTTCTCTCGTACAAAATGATATATTATCGCAATGTGTTTGGTTCGAGAGTTACTAATAACATTTTCTGCATGTGCGATTGCAGCCTGGTTTTCGCACGGTATTTGATTGCTCTTTCCAGTTAAATCTTCCAGGCTGAGGGATCTGTGTAGTTCCCTTTTCCAGATTATCTCCTTTACACAGACAATCGACGCTACGTACTCGGCTTCCATCGTGCTGGGTGCTGTTATCGTTTGTGTTGTACGTTTTCAGTCTATGAGAGATTCGGCTAACGTTATTAAATACTCGCAGATACTTTTACGATCCTCCCTTAAGGTTGCTTAATCCGCGTCCGTGAAAGCTGAAAGTTTGTGACCTGTTGGTTCGTATCGCAATGATGAATCGGTAGAATCTTTTAGTGATAATGAGATAAGTCTGGAGTTTCCTTTTTTGAATTTAACAGCAAGCATTTACGAGATTTCTCCAAGGTATTTGACCTAAATGCAGCTTTGAAGTAACATATATGCTTTATTTATCGTCGTTTCAGTACCATCATTTATGCGCTGTCAGTGAGTCGATATCCTCAGCCATTCCGTTCGTAGCTTCGCTGGATTTTATAGCTTTTTGATAGTTTGTTGGCTCGTTACACTAGATTTTCTGTGCTGTGAACGTATGAGCGTTTGCTTCATGATTACTCGCTTTTCAAGATCGGAGCGTCATCTTATGTTGTCGTAACTGAGTTAACTCGGCTTTTTCGTCTCGCGATGGTAGATCATCGTGATCCTGATTCACTATGTTATTAAGTACTCCTTCTTTGTTGAGATCGTCTGACCGTCTGTCTTCTGGGATAACTGTGTCATTTGGTACGCTTTAATCTTCGCTCAAATCAGTCCCAGAATTTGTGAACTGTTGTGGAGAATGTTTTTTGAAAACACAATGCCGTGACTCTTCGACCTTTATGTCTCTATCATTAAAATACGGTAACCTGGACCAGACAGTACATATCCAATAAGAACCCCACGTTCTGCTCTCTTTCGTACAATGGGTTTCCTTCCCGTCTACATATAATATGGAGTTTCTTGTCTGCCATGACGATTTGTAACCCGTTTGCGAATATATGCCCATGAGTTCTTTGGAAGACCGCTTTCTTGAATTTGGTTCGGTTTTATCGCTCATTATCGGTCAGGTCATTATCGTTTCATGTCTAATTCCCGAAGACTCGTAAAAACTCATCCAATTCGTCAAATAATATTCAAGACCGTTAACGGTGCGTATTCTCTTCAGACTTTTTCCAGTTTGCTTTTCCATTTTTTGTACTCACTCAGTACATCACCTTAATTTTTCAAAAATATCACGAAAGCGTATCTACTGGCGTTATCGATGATGAAAGTATATATCTTTTATTTCCCCAACTTGGCATATCGATAGGACCCATGAAATCAGCATGAACAAGTTCTCGGATCGATGTCCTCTTTTCCTTTGTGTCATTTAAATAATTATTTGGGAAACGTTTGTGCGTTGACTTTCCAACTAGACAATGATCGCACAACATTGAAAAAATTTTCTCATAATTTAATTTTCCATTTTCCATTTCCAAAAACTTATATTTGTTGATATGCATCATCCTTCGATGCCATAAATCGATACCTGGTACCAGCAATGTATTGTTTGCTTCGAATCTGGTCGCAGGTCCTGAATTATGTTTAATAATCGCACTAACGGTACCTTTTCCCCCAGTATTCGCTTTTCTGCCATCTGCAAATCGGATGTTTTCGATATGATGGATGTCTTCGATATGAAAGTTAAAAAACAGTCCTCACTAGGTACCATGTGATGTGCTGCACCAGAGTCTACAATCCATCTGCTATTGCATTTCGTAGTTGTTCCACAAAAAGTGCTCATACTTATAGCATTTTGTTTTTCAGTGTTTATTTTTTTTCAACAATTCTTTGCGACGTGCTCTATCTTTCTGCAATGAAAACATGTTCTGTCATACTTTTTGGACGAGAGAGCATGTTCTTTCTATCCTTTTTTCCATCCCTTCATATCATCTGAGTTGGACTTATCACTGTCTTTTTGTGTAATTTTGACGCTCCGCTTTTTTGATCGTTGCAGTTTGTTAATTATTATTTTACCGACGTCTAGAATCTTCTGCTAGTAAGCTACGTTTGATCGCTACGTTTGAATTCGTTTTCTGGTAAGTTATAAGAAGTTGATGCATCACTATCTCAATCGTCTGACAGTCAGCATAATATTATCATGACTATATTTGCATCTTCAGTTACATCATCGATATTTGACAATTCTATAACTCTTTCATTAATATGTCCTAGATAGTTTCCTGCCATTTCATGTGTAATGGATTTGAAATCCCAGGTCGTCACGGCGACGACTCGGGATGAAAGTCGGCCTCGCACCGACACTTTTGGACGTACAGTCCTTGAGACGTGGCAACGAGTCGTACCCCGCGGGTCAACAACTCGGCCACTCGGAAGTTCACTCGCGTGGTGGCTGCTGGCTAGCTAGCTCAGTGCGGCGAGGATTGCGGACGTGGGTCGGACCCAAGTGAACTTCCGCTCTTGGTTCCATTTGAACCAGCCACCGAAAAGCCCGATTTACTATGCGACGTTTCTAAACAAATTACGTTACTTTACTCTAATTTTTACCATCAAGATCCAAGAATCAAAGAATCAAACTCCCCGACTAACGCGCATTCACGAACCGATATTACCGCGGTGCCCGAAAACAGTCTACGTTAATTTCATGCGAACGTAAAACACGCGAACCCGAAAAACCGAACTAGTAGTCCGCGACACGACTACAAATTATTACCGGAACAAAACTACTGCACCGCGGAACCCGAACGACGAAACACAATTTTGGCCCTACATCCTCATGCACTTACCTTCGCGCCATTTCCTCCTGAAAGAAAAATGGTTGCTGGAAGGAAAGAATGTGATTTTTTTCAGCACTTCATTTTATATATTTTTTTTCCAAATACAACATCTTATCCTATTTGAGACGAATAGTCTTTCAATACTCCAACTCCATTTAAATATGTTGACAATTATAAATTTAACATGAGTAATAATTTAATTTATCTATAACGATAGCAAGGAAAAAAATCTGGTTTAATTCACTGTTGATGTGTCAGATAATTGCAATATTCTGAAATATTAATCTTTAAACTTCTAAGATTGCCTTTTAAGGTTGATAAAAAAATTTTAAATTATAAACATGAAAGTCAAATTATAAACATAGATTATTGGTCATGCTCAAACACAGACTTGCGTGAAAATATGAATTCAATTATAAATCAAAACTAGGTATTCCAAAAATTAAATCGGTCTTTCGAAGTTGTCACACGGTTACATTGACACTTGATTTAACCATACCGTGGCTTTAGCTTATAACTAAGTTTACACATATAAATTAGATATAACAACTCACTAAAATTGGATGTTACTTTCCGTATTTCTTGTTGGTTACACCTGCTGTTCTCTATATGCGACGATTGATATTTACTTAGATCAACATTTGAAAAATTTCTAAATTCAATTCTCCTTGCTTTAAATCGCATCAATGCGAATGAAACACATCCAGTAGACTAATTTTTGCAGCTCTTGTCAGCACTAGTTTTCCTTAAGCAATTTGCATCCCACATGTCATACACAGGCTTTTGCGTGATGAAATAATCTTTGATGAACATATCGGAGTATTTTAGAACATTAATCTAAAATGGCTGTTGCTAACTTTATTCTTAGCGGCCATGAATCTTTCGCAGATTAAGTGCTAATGCGATGATGTATTGTCTCTTTGTATGTCAATTGCACCAAATCACCCAACTCACTTAACTGAAGAAGCTGCGCATAGAAACATGCGAAATTACTTATTTGAGGCTACCAAAACAATATGAAGTAAGCACACTTTTCAACTTCGTTGTCCACTTGTTCTAACTCTAAGATTGATAATTGGCTCCTCGAAGCGAATTTCATTATTTTAAAGTTTTTCTGTTTTCATTTATTGTTCGATCATCTTTCTTTCACTGTTTTGCTTATATTCCAAGATACGAAATAGATATACTGAGAGATGCCGGTCGGCCCGGTAAAATCATCCGTACAAATTCAGCGTTCACTTTACGGAGCAATTTTCATTATTTCGCGCACAGACTTACAATTATTATCTGCACGGGTAAATCGGAATGGGAATGTAAACAAAACATGCACGAATTAAAGCAGCCGGCGAGTAATCAAAATTTCATAGCAAATCCCAATCGTATGGACGCCATTGCATAGCCGACATTGAAGGCATCATTTTTCAAGTAAAACTATATTTTAAGGAACACTGAACACTAGTCACTTAAATTTTTTTACTGTCTATTGATTTTTTTCTTTTTTTTTCACTCAATTCAATGCTATTCCGATTTTACACTATGCGCGAATCGAGACCCCCCGTTCCGGAAATAGACAAAAACTTTTTTCCCTCTTCTGACCTGAAGTGCTCGCCAGGTCGTAGGTCAGCTGACTTTCGACCTGTCCGCTGGACTTTCGCAGCGGGAAAAGATGGTGGCACCATCTTCAGGTCGGTAGTCACCACAGGGCAGTCTCTACGATGCTGTTTACAGCATGGAGAGACTGAAGGTCTGCCGCTGTGTTATTCGTGCGGACCAGATGATGATGCTGATGATGGTGATGATGATGAGGCCTGACTTTGCTTCACCTCCGGAGGTCCCTAGGGTGGTATACTCCAACGGTCTGACCGTTCAGGTCTGTGATGAGGTACCGAGTGGGTCCCAACACCTTCCCAACTCGGCACTTCACGAATTTGTGGTCCAGTTTTGAGTTGTAATGGTTCGCGGCACTACTGGGCTTAAAGTTTCGCCGGAAGATTTCGTCTTCGACTTGGAACACAGAAGGACGAGATCGCAGGTTGTATTGCGCTTCGTTCCTAGATCTTGCGTCCTGCAGGTTTTTCTGAATCTGATCGCGCAGAGCCCGGAGTTTTTCGTGGGGCTCTACGGCGACGACGGGTCCGCCCAAACATTTTAATTGCCGGAGCAACTTATATGATCCACCGTGGCAGATCATATGTTGCCCGAACGCGGCAAAGTAAGGTGCGAAACCCGTGGCAGAGTGGTACGAGGAACGCAAGGCACAAGTGATAGCGGACAACTTGCGATCCCAGTCCTTCTGGTTCGGATGGATATAGGCGCGAATAGCAGCCAGTAGTGTCCGGTTCAGGCGTTCCGAAGCATTTGCTTGTGGAGAGTAGAGGGCGGTGAGCTGTTGGGTGACGCCATACTTCTCCAGTAATCCTTGAAACTGCCTGGACCTAAACTGGACCCCATTGTCGGATAGCACGTATTCCGGCACTCCGAATACGTGGAAGACACGCCGCTCGAGGAATTCCACTATTGGTGGTGCAGTGAACTTCCGGATGGGTTTGACCAGTGGAAATTTGGAGAGCTGGTCGAGAACGACGATAGCACCAATATACCCTGAGGTGGTACGTGGGTATGGACCGATTAGGTCGATATACACACGCTGGAACACGCGTTCTGGGATCTGGAGTTTTCCCATGGAAGGACGAGTGGTCTGGTTCGGAGCTTCCGTGCTCTTGCAGGTGTCGCAAGCACGGACATACTCCCTGACCTGAGATGACATTTTAGGCCAGAAGAAGTATGTCTTTAATCGCCGGATGGTGCGGCCGTAGCCACCATGCGCGCTCAAAGGGTGGTCATGGGCGCGAGCGATTAGCTCACCGGTCATTTCTTCCGGTATCCACAATTTCCACTCGTCCTGTTCGGACATCGGATCTTCACTTGGGTATTCCATCCGTCTGTATATAAACCCGTCCAACACCTTCAGATCGGGCAGCTGTGCTTGCTGGGTATCAATGGTTTGCCTCAGTTCCTTGTAGCTGTCCGACTAGAAGTGTGGACTGGTCAGATCTATTTCCAAGGTGTTATCATCGTCCCGCACCAGTTCAGCTCCTTCTGGTGCGAACATTCGGGACAGCGTGTCTGGGACCACAATTTTGAGCACCCTTGCGGTGTCGGATGGTGAAGTCAAAGCCCTGTAATTTTAGGGCCCATCGGGCAAGTCGTCCATGTAGGTCGGACTGGCTCATGAGCCACTTCAGGGAGGCGTGGTCAGTGATAATTTCGAACGGATGGCCTTCTACGTACGCCCGAAACTTCTTTATTGCCATCACTGCTGCCAGACATTCCTGCTCAGAGACGGTGTAGTTTCGCTGGGCTGAGTTCAACTTTTGTGACATGAAGGCTATGGGAGCTTCCTCACCGGCTTCAGTGAGCTGCACCAGAACGGCCCCTACTCCATGTTGACTGGCATCACAATGGATGGAGAAGGGCTTGGTGAAGTCGGGGCTGTGAAGCACGGGAGCAGTGGTCAAGCTTTTCTTGAGCTCTTCAAATGCCTGCAAGCTGGACTCAGTCCAGAGAAACTTGTGGCCTTTCTGCAGCATGTCTGTCAGCGGCGATGACAACGTGGCATAATTTCGGACGAACCTTCGGTACCATCCGCACACGCCTAAGAACCGTCGCAACTGCTTAGTTGTCGTGGGCAGAGGGAACTCCTCGATGGCTCGGATCTTCTCCGGATCTGTTTTGATGGTGCCGTGTCCAATAATATGCCCCAGATAACGAACCTCCGTCATCACGAACTTGCTTTTACGCACGTTGATGGTAAGACCCGCCTTTCTGATGTGTAGGGCGACTTCCTGCAGTAGGACTAGATGGTCGTCCAAAGTCTCGGAGATCAGCAGTAAGTCGTCCAAGTACACAAACACTTGGTGGCGTAGGTTTGGTGGTATGACCTTGTCCATCAACCGCGTCATGGTTTGAGGTGCGTTGCAAAGTCCGAAGGGCATGGTGACGAATTGATACAGAGGCCGGCCGGGCACGGTGAAGGCGGTCTTATCCTTTGAGCCAGAGTCTAGTGGGATTTGCCAGAAGGTGTCCTTCAGGTCGAGACTTGTAATGAAGTGCGCTCTCGGCAGGCGACTCAAGATACCGTCAATCAGAGGGAGAGGGTACGCGTCTTTGATAGTGACGGCATTCACACGTCGAGCGCTCAGGCATAGCCGAACCTTGTTGGGTTTAACGACCAACGTTACCGGTGACGCCCATGCGCTCTGCGACTCTTCTATGACGCCTAGTGATAGCATTCGGTCGACTTCCACATATAGCAGCTTTTCCTTCGCGGGCGATATGGCGAAGTGCCTTTGCTTGATCGGCTTAGCATCTCCCACATCGATAATGTGAGATGCCAAGCCGGTCCGGCCTAGACCTTCACTTTCGTATGATGGAAAAGCTGATATGGCCGCGTCCAACCGTCGTTGCTGTGCGCTATCCAGGCCATGTTGGAAGGGAAGCGGTGTAGGTGTTGGGTCGCTTAAGGTCGCGACAGTGCTATGTAGGGTCGAGCCAAATAGGGTCGGGGCCAGGTTGAACTGTCGGACGAAATCGACTCCCAAATATAAATTCTGGGTCAGTTGGGGCACGATGTAGAATTCCAGTGCTTTGCTCACGCCCTTGAAGGTGACGTCGGCAGTGAGCTTGCCCAGGATGGAATGTCGAGTTCCGTCCGCAGTGTTCAGGTGGAATGTGAGACGCTGAAGTCGATCTCTATGCCTCTCCGGGACTTCCTTGGCGAAGTCAGCCGATATGCAGCTGACACTGGCGCCAGTGTCCACTAAGCCTATCCTCTGCTTGTCAAGGATTTCGACCGAAGCATAGGGACGGACATCATGCGAGGCCAGTTCTAATATCTGCGCCTTTCACAGAAACCTTCGGGACTGTCGGACCCTCTTCCAGTAGGTCCGCAGGCGTAAAGTGGATCTTCGGGGTCGATGAGGTAACTTTGGGCCCAATTCTTCGGCAAAGATTCTTTCGCGGGCTAGCTGGTATTCCCGCAGTCGGAAGTGGTATGGTCGCTTGTATGGTGGAATGGTCCGCGGCTTTTCGGAGTTAGGGGTCTCTGACGGTGAAGCAGTCGTTGTCGGGGTCAAAATTTGAATGAGCGGTGTTTCGGGGTGAAGTGTTGGCGGTGTCAAGGGCTGGGTCAAATCTCGGGGTCCGTTATCATTCGTAGGACTGATAAGTGGGGTGTCCTCGAGTGCTTCGGGGTGGTATGAGCACTCGGTTGCCAGTTTTTTTTATGAGCCCTGCAGTCTTGGCAATCCGGAACATATGTATTAGCCTTACCACAGCGGTAGCAGAAAATCGTCGGTTCCATTGTACATGTCGTAAACCTGTGACCAGGCTTTCGACAGTTCCAACAGACCGCGGGTTTCACCACTGCTACTGCGGCCAGCGTGTCCGTATCGGCCTGTGGAGTTGCTGTCTGCGGCTGAAGTTTGGGGACTGACGGTTGTGATTTGACTACGGCTTCCAAGGGTACGGCTACTTCAGGAGTGTTGCGGGTTCGTACGACGGAACCTGCGGAACGTTGGGGAAGACGGAAAACCCGTCGCAGCTCGTCTAATCGCTCCTGTTTCCGGGCATGCATTCGTAGAGCGTGGATGTTGGAAATGGGGACGTGTAGCAGACTATTTCGCAGATCGATCCGCATGTTGTCTTGAATCAAACCCAGCAGGTCTTCTTCGTACATGGGTGACCATAGTCGTGCTGCAATCCTCATGACTTCGTCGTAGTAATCGTCAAAGGACTCGTGTGCTCCTTGCCTTCGCGTCCTCATTCGCTCCCGGATCTCCCGTTCGGTCAGGGCGTCGTCAAATTGATTTCGTAACGCGGCACAGAAAGCGGTCCAATATCGGCGTCGAACTAGCTAAATGTAACCCCAAAACCACTCGGCTGCATCTCCAGTCAACAGCAGGTGGATGCGCTGCATAAGGGCCGTAAAATCACCTTCCAAGGACATCTCTGTCAACGACTGCACCTGGAATATGAAGCGGTCCACTGGAGTACTGTAGTGGCGCCCGCTGAACTTGATGTGCCAACTCTCAATGATCCGTAGGGTTGGATCTAGCACCAAGGTTCGCACGGTATCGTTCGGATATGCCCTCTGATGGAGTGGGGCCGCGTCCGATCGGGGTGGGGTCGTGTTGGTCCAGGTGGGGGGTGGAGGAACAGTGGTGTTAGGCATCCTCTGTACATCCGGATCGAATTGATCATGCTAGGTCAGAAACTGACCGAAAACTAACGGTTAGAGGGCCCCACGTTGGGCGCCATTGTAATGGATTTGAAATCCCAGGTCGTCACGGCGACGACTCGGGATGAAAGTCGGCCTCGCACCGACACTTTTGGACGTACAGTCCTTGAGACGTGGCAACGAGTCGTACCCCGCGGGTCAACAACTCGGCCACTCGGAAGTTCACTCGCGTGGTGGCTGCTGGCTAGCTAGCTCAGTGCGGCGAGGATTGCGGACGTGGGTCGGACCCAAGTGAACTTCCGCTCTTGGTTCCATTTGAACCAGCCACCGAAAAGCCCGATTTACTATGCGACGTTTCTAAACAAATTACGTTACTTTACTCTAATTTTTACCATCAAGATCCAAGAATCAAAGAATCAAACTCCCCGACTAACGCGCATTCACGAACCGATATTACCGCGGTGCCCGAAAACAGTCTACGTTAATTTCATGCGAACGTAAAACACGCGAACCCGAAAAACCGAACTAGTAGTCCGCGACACGACTACAAATTATTACCGGAACAAAACTACTGCACCGCGGAACCCGAACGACGAAACACAATTTTGGCCCTACATCCTCATGCACTTACCTTCGCGCCATTTCCTCCTGAAAGAAAAATGGTTGCTGGAAGGAAAGAATGTGATTTTTTTCAGCACTTCATTTTATATATTTTTTTTCCAAATACAACATCTTATACTATTTGAGACGAATAGTCTTTCAATACTCCAACTCCATTTAAATATGTTGACAATTATAAATTTAACATGAGTAATAATTTAATTTATCTATAACGATAGCAAGAAGAAAAATCTGGTTTAATTCACTGTTGATGTGTCAGATAATTGCAATATTCTGAAATATTAATCTTTAAACTTCTAAGATTGCCTTTTAAGGTTGATAAAAAAATTTTTAATTATAAACATGAAAGTCAAATTATAAACATAGATTATTGGTCATGCTCAAACACAGACTTGCGTGAAAATATGAATTCAATTATAAATCAAAACTAGGTATTCCAAAAATTAAATCGGTCTTTCAAAGTTGTCACACGGTTACATTGACACTTGATTTAACCATACCGTGGCTTTAGCTTATAACTAAGTTTACACATATAAATTAGATATAACAACTCACTAAAATTGGATGTTACTTTCCGTATTTCTTGTTGGTTACACCTGCTGTTCTCTATATGCGACGATTGATATTTACTTAGATCAACATTTGAAAAATTTCTAAATTCAATTCTCCTTGCTTTAAATCGCATCAATGCGAATGAAACACATCCAGTAGACTAATTTTTGCAGCTCTTGTCAGCACTAGTTTTCCTTAAGCAATTTGCATCCCACATGTCATACACAGGCTTTTGCGTGATGAAATAATCTTTGATGAACATATCGGAGTATTTTAGAACATTAATCTAAAATGGCTGTTGCTAACTTTATTCTTAGCGGCCATGAATCTTTCGCAGATTAAGTGCTAATGCGATGATGTATTGTCTCTTTGTATGTCAATTGCACCAAATCACCCAACTCACTTAACTGAAGAAGCTGCGCATAGAAACATGCGAAATTACTTATTTGAGGCTACCAAAACAATATGAAGCAAGCACACTTTTCAACTTCGTTGTCCACTTGTTCTAACTCTAAGATTGATAATTGGCTCCTCGAAGCGAATTTCATTATTTTAAAGTTTTTCTGTTTTCATTTATTGTTCGATCATCTTTCTTTCACTGTTTTGCTTATATTCCAAGATACGAAATAGATATACTGAGAGATGCCGGTCGGCCCGGTAAAATCATCCGTACAAATTCAGCGTTCACTTTACGGAGCAATTTTCATTATTTCGCGCACAGACTTACAATTATTATCTGCACGGGTAAATCGGAATGGGAATGTAAACAAAACATGCACGAATTAAAGCAGCCGGCGAGTAATCAAAATTTCATAGGAAATCCCAATCGTATGGACGCCATTGCATAGCCGACATTGAAGGCATCATTTTTCAAGTAAAACTATATTTTAAGGAACACTGAACACTAGTCACTTAAATTTTTTTACTGTCTATTGATTTTTTTCTTTTTTTTTCACTCAATTCAATGCTATTCCGATTTTACACCATGCGCGAAACGAGACCCCCCCGTTCCGGAAATAGACAAAAACTTTTTTCCCTCTTCTGACCTGAAGTGCTCGCCAGGTCGTAGGTCAGCTGACTTTCGACCTGTCCGCTGGACTTTCGCAGCGGGAAAAGATGGTGGCACCATCTTCAGGTCGGTAGTCACTACACATGGTCAAACATTTAATACGAATAGAGTTTTCGTTGAAGCTGAACGGTACAGAATTTGCTGTCCTTCGGTGCATACAGCTTCTGTTATTCTTCCCATACATATTTTGGAATTAGAAAAGAACGTTTGTGCATTTTCTGCACATCAAAAATCGTAAGAGCGTGTACTTTTCCTTGGCGTGGTATGTATGGCTTTTTTTCAATTATGTTCGCTTCTTTGGCAGGTTCCTCTTCCTCAGGATATGATATTGTCCATAAGCAGCAATATCGTTTGGCATATACAAGAGACATTGTTCACACTGTTTAGTTTGTCGAGAAACGCTTTGAATTCAGTCTTTATTTGTGCTTGATTTTCTCACTTGGCTTTGTAGAGGAATTATTTAATTTTCACTTTGATTCAGTTTTCTTTGTGGAAAACACTTCATGCACACAAATTCCGATGGACACATGTAAACCAGATACGATTCGTTTGCATGGGCCACGCTTCGTTTTTGTGTGAGCGTACGATGGGAACAAACCAAAATGGCAATTGACGACGTGTCACCTTTTCTTACACTGAAGATGTATTTCTATATTCACTTCATCGTTTTCACTTTTTAAATGCGGCATCTGAGCCCATAACCTTTGTTGATTTCTGTTCTAGTCAATAATGAAAACGATGGAAATACAAGTTTAAAGATACTTATTGTTAACTCTGTTGACACATTATTGATTATTACATGTGGCGGCGTGCGTTTATTACAGACAGATACTTTGACAGATTAAGTCTATCATCTGTTGTTCGAGGTAGTATTGCCAATATCGATGATCGCACAGAAAATAACACAATCAAATAATTTTATAGTATTAAATATTATATTTGAATATTACCTGATTCAATAAAAAAGTCAATCCAACTGCTACTAAACACATTAATATTGGATTTTATCCTTACTCAAGAACATCTTATAAAACAATAAAACAGTTTTATAACTCAGGTTATCTACTGACGGATAAAAAAAATCGGATCGCCACATATATGTGGTGCTGCTAGCGAAAGGGTTATGGGATAATTTCTACGTTTTCCTACTATTTCAGAATGAGCCTTGCAGCTTCTTTAGAAAATTTGATAGAAAACCTTCATTTGCTCTACCTGAAGCGCGTCGCAACAGCCGTCGTCGAAATAAAAATAATCCCCATTAAATTCTTGCTGGAAAGTCATACGGCCTGAATTAATAGTGGAAAACGTGACTTCATCGGAAAATATCAATGTCAATATCAAAGATGTAGCTCATCCTATATCCTATATCCAGCCTTTATTCTATTCTATATATTCTATATCCTATTCATCCTTCAAATTTATTTTGAACAGATATTCTAATACTGAGGGAGCATTGAAATTCTAAAACAATAATAAGAAATGCGCTGATTTAATACTAAGAAATTTATAGGAATACTCGCGGAAGTAAGCGAATGTTAATCACTTGTGCCATCCAAAAGTAAATTAACCTTTAGGATCCAAATGGAAAATGCAGTCAACTACTGCATTTGTGTAGCTGCATCTACGGAAAACGTTGATGAATTTTCTGTTTTCTGAATTTTCTGTGACTATGATAATAACCCCATTTTACACGATTAAGATGAACAAATCTCCGACTTTTTTTGTGTTCTTTGGATTGATTTACACGGTTTTCATGTTAACTGAACATATCCGTCTCGTTTTTATGAACTCTGTGTCGCGTTTAACACAGTTTCGTTTGGCACGGTACCGGTTAAATCGACGGATAAGTGTACCTATCAGTCTATCTTTCTATCTATCTATCCATCTATCTATCTGTGTATCGATCTATCTATCAATCTATCTATCTATCTACAGTGCGCGCAAAAAAGATAGCACACCTGAAAAATTTCTTATTATTTCCTGACCTACGGGATGCAGGTCAATTAGATGTTCTACAAATTAGACGAGTAGACTGAAATACACATTTTTACCTGAAAATAATGAAGGGTTTCTCAAAATTGGAGATTTTATGGTGAATTTAATGACTTTTAGGTGCGTAAAAAATATAGCACATAATGCTTGCCTCTTAAATTAGCTTGGTTTCCTCCATCTAGCCACTTTAGTTTCGGCTTTCAAATTGTCACCTTCACAATAAAGACATTTAGGGCAGAGTGTATAACCACTTTTAAAAACAAAAGGTTCAAACATTTAGGAAAATGGGACGAGGTAAAGTACTAAATCACTCGGAAATTGATATGATTTTGGAATTACGGCGACAGAAGAAAAGTATTGCGGAAATCGCACGAAGTATTGGCAGGAGTCGAAAAGTGTAACATGCTTAATTGCGGCTTCGGAGAATTATGGGGAAAAAAAGTCACCAGGTCGACCGCGAGCGATATCACAACGCGAGAAGCGTCGAATTTTGAAGGAGGCTTCGAATTCTTCTCTCACCGCAAGGGAAATCGGCAGACGAGCTGGCGTTGAAACGAAGGTACGCAACATACAAAACGTCATTCAAAAGTCATCACTCATTCAACGCCGGAAGCTAAAGTGGAAACCACCATTAACCTTTCTTCACAAGAAGCACCGTTTGGCGTTTTGCACGCGCCGTATTCAGTGGAAAAAAAGTGGAGGCGTATGGTATTTTCCGACGAAAAAAAATTTAATTTAGATGGTCCAGATGGCTGGGGATATTATTTCCACGACATTCGGAAGGAGGAAATAATTTTAAGTAAGCGGCAGCATGGTGGAGGATCGGTGATGATATGGGGTGCTATCGGATATAACGGTCGATCGGAATTAGTGTTCATCAGTGGCAAAATGAACGCTGATAAGTATGTTCAGCTGTTGGAACAGCAAATATCAAACGGTCTAATGACCATTGCAGATACTTCGCCGATTTTTCAACAGGATAATGCGTCTGTGCACACCGCCAGGAAAGTGAAATCTTTCTTCGAAGCGAAAAAAATCGAACTTCTCGATTGGCCAGCACGATCGCCCGACTTCAACATAATCGAAAATTGTTGGGGACAGCTAGCTCGGCTTGTTTACGCTGAAGGAAAACAATACGCAACTGTAGATGAGCTGAAAACTGCAATAATTAGATTTTGGGGTGAAATTTCCCGAAAATACATAAAAAAATTGTATAAAAGCCTTCCAAAAAGAACGTTTGAAGTAATTAAAAATAGTAGAGGTTCAACTAAGTATTAGTGTTTAAATAAAAATAGCATTACCTAATCTTCGGTTTTTTTATTTTATTATTTCCTCCAGGTGTGCTATCTTTTTTACGCACCTAAAAGTCATTAAATTCACCATAAAATCTCCAATTTTGAGAAACCATTCATTATTTTCAGGTAAAAATGTGAATTTCAGTCTACCCGTCTAATTTGTAGAACATCTAATTGACCTGCATCCCGTTGTTCAGGAAATAATAAGAAATTTTTCAGGTGTGCTATCTTTTTTGCGCGCACTGTATGTATGGATCTAACTGTCTATCCATCTATCCATCTATCAAACTATCTATCTATCCATCCATCTATCTATCTATGTATCTATCTGTCTTTCTATCTATCTATTTATCTTTCGTTGTATCTATCTATTTATGTAATGTTCTATCTATCTTTGGTTCAAACAAACTTCCACTCGAGTTGAGAGTAGTTGTATATTTCCTTAAAGTCCAACTCGTGATAAGGTCAACTTTACATAAGTTGCATATATATTGCCATTTTTCATTAATGGTTTTTCGTTTATCAATCATTTGCAGCTGTGATTCATACTTAACTAATTGGTATCCTACAAAGTGCCAAATTTATTCATGGTCCTCAATAATTTTCAGCTTGCAATGGTAGTTCAAGCTCTACAGTCGCTAGTGGAGATCACAGATAAGACGATTTAATAAAATTGATTTTCGCTTCTTAAAATTTTATGACATTCAAGGGCTTGGAGAGTCGTGGTTCGATTCGTTGTGGTCGTTTGGACTCTCTTTTTATTTATGCATTCAAATATTCTCGAAAACAGTCTAAAGCCATTGCTTATCGTCCGAATCTCAACAAACACATCACAAACTTCTCAACTTCAATAAAGCTACGAAACAAAATTAATTTCATTTCATTTAAATTTCATTCCGAGCAAATCATATCTGAACTCTGAACGTCTACCAACAACAAACCTTAGGAATATTCAGCCGCAAGTGCATACCGAAGACGCAGAAGTATCGAATAAATTGACAACAACGAAAATGAAGGAAAAAGTTTTTAAAACCCTCTTCAAAAACATCCAATTCATCGAGTAAGGGCGCGTTTTCTTATTCCAGTTCGTCTTCATTAGTGAGTTTTGTACAATTTTTCGTTACTGATTCAGATTCTTTGGAGACAAGGAATGATAGTTTGACCTTCAATCCTCATCACAATTCCAGCTTATTTTTTGCTTCGGCAAATAAGAGGAAGGATCGCCGATATTGCTAGAAGGAATCTAGACGAGCTGAATCATTTTTTTGTCACCCGAAACGTATCCGTCGTGTCAACGAAAACTTGTATTTTAGTCAATTTTGTCGCTCTCGAGCTGTATCCTTAACCGCAAAAACTTTTCAAATGTAGAAAATAATGTAGACGATAATGCTAGGGGAGTATAGCGAATATTTTTAGATATGGACCGACATGTGTAGGAGTAAATTGACTTGGTGATTTCACACAAGTTGAAGGATTCAAGACAATTAATTAACAAGTTCTTATCATAAAAACTTTTGATGAGTTAACGTATTTGAACTAAGGAATTAATTTGAGCGGGTAATATTAGGATTTGAAGCAAATCAGCATTACTGTTTATGCATTTTTATGCATCCATTTAGCAAATATTATTACCATCATCAAGGGCGCGACTTCCCAAAATCATCTCGAAAATGACGTCTCCAATCGAACCCACCCCGTCAGAATGCCTTTTAGTATATGACGGTAACCAGAGTTTTCCCTCACTTCTAATTGCATTTTCGTCTTTTTCTCGGCCTCCTTTTTTTAATGCTTTTGGTGTCGTTTGGGATGCAGAGTGTGCCTTAGTGTCTCTGAGTCACCATAAAATCGTAAAACTTACCGTTATTTTATACTTCATTGGCTTTGATTTTTCCATAGCTCTTTGATTGATTTTCCATAGCCCTTTGGAATCATTTACTAGAACTGATTGTCAGTTTCCTTAAATCATCAATAGTTGAATCATCGCCACATTTTCGGTACTAAATACATTATTGCACCGTATAATTGATGTTATGAAATTCAAGTATCCTTACCGCACAACATTCTTAGTTTCAGACACCACAAGTCGACCCACACCATTTTATTCTTACAATTCAAGCAGTCCTCCAAATCATTCCCGTTCTAGCCTTTTAGTGCAGATTTCCAGGACAATGATCTGGCGACTATTCAGGTGAAAATATTGTGCCGAAAATCATTTTCACCGGCTTTCACACACTATCGGAAGCTCTTCTAATATTCATTTTGCGATAACTCAACGGCAGGCATTCTAAAAATAGAATCGTCCGCGCTCGTCTTCTCCACTAAACTCATCCCTGCCTAATATTTACTTATACAAATTGCTTCATAATTATGATCATAATATTTTGAATTATTTTTTTTTAAAATCGCTATAGATTGATGGCTGGATGAAATTAACTCTCACCAGTATAGTGGACCTAAGTGAGACGTTCAGATTTAAAAATTTAATAAAACGGCGTAAAACTTTTGCAAATTAATTTTTTGGTTTGAAATTACTATCGTTTTCTTTATTTATGGAAATTGATTTCATTCAAATGGGAGCCACGGCTAGAATTGGCGTACTTAATTCGGTCGGTCCAATTTCTGACCACATTTTGGAGTGTGCGCAGATATATTTCGGTCATGGCTTTCAACTGGTCAAATTTTTACGAATTTTCCTCATCAATTTCAAGTTGGTCGTAAGCTCTTACAGCGAATCGATATCGAAGCGGATGGTGACAGAGCTGAAATTGCTGGATCAATTGAATTTTACAGGACCACAAACCAAGTTCTTTGCGCAGAATATGTTATACGCAAGAGCGGCATGACGAATCGCTCAACTAAGTAGCCCGTAACAAGCACATAAACTTTTTGACACCGTCTGGTGTGAGCACTGTTTGTCCACCATACTTTAAACGTCATTTTCTTGCAAACAATTGCCTATGTCATCGAAGTAATCTATCCATGACATCATCGTTCTATCATTTCCGCTTTTGCTGAAATGTAGCGACTCATTTCGTCAACTAGGAGAAATATACTAAATTTCTGTAAAAGATAGAATAACATTAGTGTTACCAGAGCGAAAATAAGTAGTATATCAAATCTGCGACGATTATTGGAACACACTGTATGAAATGGAAGGTTTTCTGATTTTTTTTCCAAATTTACTTGTGAAGCCATGTTTATAATTATATTTTGTACACTATGATAAAGTTTGAAAGACTACAAAAACTAAATATTGCACACATTAAAAATTACACAAAATGCGTTGCTTCATATGTAGCGTTTCTTATATGTAGGCGGCAGTTCAATTGAGGCGAATACCTACTTATAACAATAAAAGAGCATTTAAATTTGTAAAGATATCAAATTTCCTCGGCTTATGTACAATTTTTATTTTCAGGTTTACTATCATACATAAGTTCAGTTTGAATTCCCTCACGGGAGCGTTACCACTCGTTGGTTGTTAGTCAATAGTAGCAACGCTTTGACCATAGGCAATTCTACCTCTATATCAACTTTAAAGCCTTGAATAGCAAAACAGCTCATATTACCTTTCTCTCTCTACAGTTCTCTACGGTTCTCTCTCTTTGTCAAACCCAAACTTTCATATTTCTCTGCTATAACTGTGATTTTCTTTAAGTATATAAGTATTTCCTTTAAGTATAATTTTTCTCGGGCCTGTCACTCACAGATACTTCTGGGTAATGATTAATTTCTGAAGATCCTTGTTTTTCTAAGTGGGTTTGCCATTGAATATTTTTCACTTGGCTGTTTGGATCAGGTTCCCTTCTGTTGTCCTGATGTAACGGGTTCCTTTAGCCTTTATCGGACTTCAATATTCTAATATACATTTAAACAAACAAACCAAATTTTCAGTTCAATACGTTGTTTTGAATCCAAAATTATAACCAATTACTTTAATTACTGTGAAAAATTAACCACATCCATCTTAAGCAACTTAGGGTCAATATAAGTCCCACTAAAAGTTCTTGGTCGAGCAATAAATGTTTAGGATTGAAACGAAATTCGCCACCTCAATCAAAACCATGTTTAAGGTAACGTTTATCTGCCTATTCTTAACGCAAAGCTTTATCTGTCAGTCAAATCGGTCGAATCCACAATTTCGGAGGCTTTGAGTGATAGCACGACGGATTTTAGGAAATAAAAAATTAACTATTTTCAGAACATTTCTATCCAGCAATTCTAAGATTCTGACCAATTGCTTATGCAATGAAGCACTTGATCAAGATTTTGAACATTGTTCAATTCCTTATGTCATGAATACTTCATCTTCTCCAAACCAAGCCAAAACCATCCTAACCATAACAAAAAACAACCTCACCAATTCCAACCAGCTTTCTTGGTGAATGAAGATCCCCAAAACTATTCTCCAAAAACTCACAACTCCTCAAGCCTGACAACTTTACCGTCGATTTCTTGGGTAAAACTTAGTATTAAAACACCGCTTTTGACTGCGAACCATGTTCTACACCACTCAATATGCAACCATAAAAAATAAGCAAACACCAAGTTTATCCTGATGTTCTTTTGCTTACATAAGCAATTTCTGTTTTGTTTATTTTTTGTTGCCTTGCTCTTTGCTTGTAGAAGCTTTCCATCGCAACTGTTCTGAGCAACATATGATAATAACACTGAAGAAAAATTACCATATAACCTTCTAATTCAATGATCTTTATAAAGCTTCGGCGAGCTAGGTTTAAGTTTATGTTAAGTTGTTCAAGCATACTATTTTAATTACAAATATTTAAAATAAAATAAATAAATAAAACGTGTTTTTGTTAAAGATATGGAATTTTGAGTTGGCAACACTTTCCGATGCTACGTATGGTGTGACAGGTGTCCTGTATTTTGTGGTTAATGTAGTCTGCAATTGATTCATGAATATGTTAACGTCCGCGCAACGTCTGCTAATTTATTTCGAAAAGGAAACGGTTCTGTTCAAGAAAAACATCGTGCAGTTCGTCAGTTTGTGGCCGCCATAATCGCTAATAAGAACAATTAATTCACATCCCATCCACATTGAGGAAGATTTGATAGAAGAATTTTGATTTGCTGGCTTACAAAATCCAACTCGTGCAGCAATTGAAGCCGAAATACCATTGGGCGCGGCTGTCCAAGAACAAGTTACTATAGATCCTGAATTTCTTAAGAAAATTTTATTTGGCGATTTGTCTCCTTTCTAGTTGGTTGAAATGCTACGTCTAAACTGCCACATTTGGAGTGATGAGCAACCGAACGCAGGCGTGTAGACACTGTTACATTAAAAGAAAACCACTGTTTTATGTGCTTTATGGGCTGTTGGGATCATTGGGTCATAGATCTTCAAAAATGCTGCTGGGAATAACATTACAGGTAACATCTAAAAGCCATGATCAATGACTTTTTCGTTCCGGAAGTGACTCGCTGTAATACAAGAGAACTCTGGTTTTAACAGGATTGTGCGACATGCCGTACAGCTCGTGCATCTATCGACTTATTGAAGGAAGCATTTGAAGAGAGCGTAATTTTTTTTTTTTTTTTTGAGCTGTGAATTGGCCTGCAGGATCTTGTGATTTTCCACCACTGGACTATTTCTTGCAGGGATACTTCAAACCACTCATCTATGCCGCCAATTTGTAGGCACTTATTCAGTTTAATGGCTAAGGCCTAACTGAAAACTTCGTCTCATAATTGTCAGTCCATTAAAATACATTAAGAGTTGTGGTTTTCCTTGTATCCTCCGGAACGATTGGCAATGTTGAAAATACAAAAGAATTTAGTCCGTATTTTGGTATATAAACAATTATTTGTAGCCTAGACCCATCGGCAGACTGTAACCAGAAAAATTCATAAACGGAATCATGAATATTTCTCTTTGGTATTGATGCTGAGGATCTAAATAAAATTTGGAGAAAGCTCGTTTTTTTCGTCCTGTATGACGTTGAACGAGAAATAGTGAAACCAAACTTACTTTAAAAAACGCCTTTGATTATCAGTTTTGATCAGTTACTCGAGAGTCAACGATTTTCTTTCAATGTTCATTATACATCCACTGCTTGATTTATACCGTCAAATGACGTCAGAAGAATTTCTTTTGTTTTCCTAACGGTGACGTTCTTATGACGTCAAGAACTAGTTCAAATTGTGTCGTCCATCCCAGGCATGCGAATAACTGCCATACATTTTAAATTTAGAAAAACCCTTAGTTGTATCGAACTTTGTGCGAATAATTATCTGTGAATCTTCCAGTCTTTATCCTGATTTTATCTGATTTTTCCTTCCTCTTTCAACAATTTTTTGACGCTGAAACCACTATAATTGGATTGTATGCCACACTCTGCATAGCTTATGAATGGCATAAACGTCGCCATTAAGTTCACAGGATTTCAATGCAATAACTGATTATTGACAGATGTCTCTGACTTTGAAACTATGGAAATCACCCGTAGCTGTCATGGTTAGTAATATCGAGTAACTTTAATCATCATTTCCAAGTTACCAAGGTTTATTCAACATAAAAACCTTGAACTAAGACAAGATTCGAAAATTTGAAAATCATAAATTCACTGAACTATTTTTTTTAAATTTCTACAGCTTTTATTTGGGCTTCGCTTTTTTGGGTTCATATAGACGATCAACATCTCATCTTTGTCAGATATTCACCGTCCACACCACAGTCTGCACCGTAGAAACAAACCAACCATCGGATAAACTGGTAATAGCTTGTTTTGGTGTGCGAAAGCAGTCTTCTTAATTATAACGAACACCTTCCATAAAGTTCCGATGCAACTTGACCAAGATATTTAGCGGCCATGGATGTTTTCGGTCTTACCTGTACAAGATTGACAAAACACGGTGCCTTTTATGTTTTAAAAAGAAGGATGAATAACTCATGTGACACATTTTATGTGTGGCAAATATAAAGAAAGCAGCAAATATAAAGAACGTGGTAACGTTCGACAGCAGTTCCCACAGACTGTTGCCGAAAAAGTTAGTTTCCAATGATTGAGTATACAGAAAGTATTGATGGGATCGAAGAATACTATAGCATCAAAAAATGTTGGTGATGGATGAATACCTTCTTTAGCACTCTTTTACCATCCCTTCCTTACCGCTCGTAAATGGATTGTCATAATCTTAAGACGTTTGTCGGCATAGGAATATGAGGCCTGACCTGAAATGTTGTGCAAAGCGGCTCCAAGCTAGGTTTTTAAGTTGGCAAGAGTATTGTTGAGTAGGCGGCCCAGTAGCACCGGGCGTTTGGAAAATCCATACTCAAAGCATCTTCACCTCCCTACCATTAAAAATGCAGTTTGTGTTCGTATAGATGTGTTTTGTCACAAGTAACAAGGCAGAAATTATTGCAAAGTGCGTTTTGAAACAATTTGTAGATTTTTTTTGAAATTGTTATTATTGTTTGAATCTGGCCTATGATTAAAGTCTCAATTAAAGTTCTCTCGCTGACTTCAACAAAGCAGAGTTACCAAGCGAACCAAATTCAAAATACACCAAGGGCGTTGGTCTTAGAATGTTTTTCCTAAGAAAACATTTAGGCAGGAATTTCAACGATGGATTCAGAATGAGGTTCTGTTCTGTTTATAGCTTTCCTTGCATGGGAACAAGAAAAGCTATACTCTTATACACATTATCATCGCTACACTCTTCCTTGAAAGAATTTCAGCTATTAGAATTCTCAAAAGCCACACCAGCACTTGTACGAAAATACCTCAAAACCTGAACTTCATTAAACAAAAGTGGACGTTCTCTATAATTACTAAGTTGAGTAAGTTTCTAAGCTGGGTTAAACATAAAGAAGTTTCACAAATTATTTCGCATACTTTGAAGATCAGGTCGGTGGGAAACTTATCTCTAAGAAAATCGAACCAATCTAAATATATCTACATAAGTTCATTACTTCGTTTCAGCAAAGCTTAACACTTCGAATAAATTTCCAATCGAACGGTCACCAATATTCCAGTTGTCTTCGTATTGTAAGCAAAACTTGTTCGAGTTAGGAAATAGAGACGAAGGTTCGCAGACACCCGCATTAACATACTTCTCAACGTTGTGTTCATATACAATAACTCGCTTATACGATGAAAATATGAAAATAAGTCTCACATTTATTTAGGCTCAAAAAGTCAGCCATGGCGATCAATCCAATCACCTATGTCGTTCAGTTTCTGAGCTCTCTATCGCTATCTCTCATGTCACCTACGTTGTTTAGTATCTAAGCACTCTATCCAGCAAAACTCACTTTATTTGCTATTCGTATTTCTTTCATTTTGATATCACCATAGACTGTTTACGCTTTATAGTGGTTACCCTATGATCTCAATAGAGTACTACCACTTCTTACTGTAGACTGTTGTACCAATCCTATCGCTCTCATTGACATATAAGGTATTAAACGGGAGAATAAATAAGTAAGATTATAGTTAAATTAAACTATTATTCGATAAGAAAACGCAAAGATTATAAGTTTCAATTACCATTTTCGGTCTTAGATTTTTGAGTTTATTCGAAAATTAAACTGGAATAAAAATTTAGGAAACTTCTGATTCTCGAACAAATATAATACAAAGACAAGATGGACAGCTGTAAATCATAGCGTAGTAGCAAAGCAGCAACAACACCTTCAGGCCACATCTCGAAGAAAGAGATAGAGTAAACGATGGTGTATTACTCAATCGTTTTGAAAGCGTTATTCTTAATAAAAGGAAATAGTGCCATTGAACTAGGGAAACATTCAATAACACAAATAAAACTCTACTTTAACCCCTGGAAACCACCTTTTTAACGAAAACAACATTTTATTCATTGGCACGGTATTACATAATTTGTCTTAATCCTAACAAGAATATTTCTTTAAATAACTTAACTCTAACAGTCTTTACTTATTCTAGAGTTTTATTTGTTGCTTGTCTTTATATTAAAATTTGCAATTTATAATTAATTGTTATCTAAAATTGGAAGGAAAGCCAAACAAAACCTCCCCAAACTGATTTCCGTGATGAAGAAATAAATAAATAAATAAATTCTATTTACAAAACAATTTTCCTTCAATGAGGACTTAGTGGATGGGTGTTTGAGATGTATTGAGATGTGGAGTATGATTTGTTGTACCAGGATATTCGTTTCGCTTGGTCAAAGATTCTTCCTTGATCAGCGAGTACGCGGAGGGATTGAGGTATTTGGTGGCGATCAGTCATCTGGAGTGTGAGGTCAGTGTCTGTGTTCATGATTCGTGTGATGAGAAGGTTTGGATGATAGGTCGCTTTTTCAAGGAACCGTAGGAGTTGGTCCATGAGGATTGCGTCTATTCTTCGAATTCGCGCGGTGTCATAAAGGTTTTGGTTTGATATGTGCTTCTGGGGGTCGTCTTCCTGTTTGAAGATTTCGCAGCAGTGGCGGAGAATTTGTCTCTCTTTGCGGCGAATCTTCTGCATCTGAAATGGGGGTAGATCACACCAGAAGGCAAAACCAAAGGTGATTAGTGGTCGGAAGAGGGACTTATAGCATAGTAGCTTCACCTTTTTGGGGAGCGCAGTGCGTACGTGCATGAGAGTGGACAGGGCTTTAAATGCGTACATGGCTTTTTGTAGGACCGGTGTAATGTGGGTGTTTGGGGAGAGTTTTTGATTCATAAGGATGCCCAGGTAGGTTACTTGTGGTTTGGTGGGGATTTTCTCTCCGTTTAGGAGTAATTGGACTTTGGTTGAGTCCGATCGGGCTTTCTTGGTTAGTCGAGCTTTGCCGTGTATGACTATAGTCTCGCACTTAGAGGGGTTAGGAATCAGCTTCCATTTAATGAAGTAATTGTAGAGGGTGTTGAGGTAGTGATTCAGGCGTTGCTGGCATTGAAGAATGCTCAATGCTGCGTGATATATGATAATATCGTCGGCATATTGCAGAATGTGGATAGGTGAGAGCGACTGTGGAGGAGGTGGAATACCGGCAGTATAAATGGAAAAGAGGGTGGCTGAGATGACTGAACCTTGTGGGATTCCTGCTGGCATTGATAACCAGGGAGAGCGAACGTTCGGGAGTTTTACTTGGAATTTCCTGTCAGTGAGGGAGGACGAGATTAGTTTGCTGAGGTGCTGGTGGAAGTTGAAGACGCTGACAAGTTTGGTAACGAGGCCCTTTTGCCATACAGAATCAAAGGCTTTCTGGATGTCTATGAGGCAGGCAACTGTGGGGAGGTTTTTGTTTGCACTAATCTGGATGTGCGTTTTCAAGGTAAGTAGTGCATAGTCTACTGAATGCGAGGGTCGGTTGGTGAACTGGAAGTTTGAGATTATGTTGAAGTAAGAGCAGTATTGATCGATGAACGTTTTGATAACGGTTTCAAAGATCTTGCTTGTTGTGGAGAACAGCGAAATGGGTCGGAAGCTGGATGTATCTAGTGGATTTTTGCTTTTTTTAAGGATCGGTGTGATTGTGGCGTTTCGCCAGGCAAGCGGGAAGTATGCATTGAGGATGCAGTGGTTGAATAGTCTGGAGAGAAAAGGACTGATTGTTTTAGCGAACTTCTTGAGGAAAATGATTGAGATTTGGTCGGGACCTGTTGATTTTTGTTTTTGCGAGAGCGGATAATGTTATGGATTTGTGTGGGTGTGGTGAAGTGTATGGGTTCACAGTCGGGTATGAAGTTGATTGGTTTTGAAAGAAGATGATTGAAAAGGGAATTTTGAGGGTTCGTGGGTAGATGAAAAGTGGGGTTGGATTGTAGGGAGTTGATGGTGGCATTGATAGCACAGTCCACATTGGGATCTGATAGGTGAGCAGAGGTGAGATGTGTGGTGAGGAAATAATCGACGAGCATTTTGGCCTTTTGAGTGGGCGATACATTTTGTGGGAGTATATGCGTATGATGGTGGGAGGGTTTAGAGAGTTGGAGGCATGTTTTTCGGAGTTCCTGGAAGGTGTTTTGATTGAGTTGTATGTTAGATAGGCGTAGGGTGAGATGTTGATGATAGAGGTGTTGAATACTGAAACGGAGGAGGTAATCTGACTGTCGGATTTGGTCGCGAATATAGGTATTGTTACGGTTAAATGTGTTGCGGAATAGACGTCTACGAAGGGTTCTCTTAAGTCTTATATCGTCGATGAGTTCAGGGGGTAGTGTTAGTAGGGAATTGTAGTTGAGGACTCTTTTTGGTATGAATTTCTCAGTGATTTCGTGGATGAGGGTAGTGTATGCGGATACAATTTCGTCAATTGATTGGTTGGTGATGGAATTGGTATCAGGTGGGATGATGGGTTTAAGTTTGCTGGAGAGGTGTCGGTTTAGTTTCTTCCATTTGACATTGAGGAAGTCGAGAACATGAGGAGGGTTTTCTGTGAGTGGATGTTCATGGAGTTTGATATCTAGGACTACGGCGTCGTGGTCGCTGATGCCTGATATCGTGGGAAGGAAGGGGTGTGTGGTTGGGTGGGGTTTGATTGGGAGATCGTCGCTTACTAAGGAAAGGTCAAGGTATGATGCTCCTTGTGGATAGGTTGGGCTGATAGGTGTTTGTAGGGAGATTTGAAGAGGTATTGTGTTCCGGGAATACCAGCGGTGAAGTGTGGTGCCTTTGAGGTTGGTGCTGCGATTTAGCCATAGGGGATGTCTTGCGTTGAAGTTGCCTCCTATAATAATGTGGGATTTCTTACCCTCACTCATAGAGTGGTTTTCCATGAAAGTTAAGTTCAGCTTCGTCGAGTTGTGACTTGGGACAGTAAATTGATGAGCAGAAGAGTGTGGTGTTTCGGGTTTCGATGGCAATTGTGGTGGATTCGAAGGTAGATTAATCTCGGCAGGGTGGGAAGAGCTGGGTGGATGTAAATTTCGGGTGGACGAGGATTGCAGTGCCGCCAGCACCGTGAGAGTTTCGGTGATCAATTCGGAAGAGGTTGAATGAGGGGAAGTGTGGTTTGTGCCGTGGTGAGGTTTTGGTTTCACATAGGAGGACAATATGTGGTTGGTGGGATTGAAGGAAGATTTCGAGTTCGTGACGGCGTGCTCTACCGACAATTGAGTTGATGTTTAGCTCCATTATTCTAACATCCATCTAAGGACGCTATGAAGGAGCACATCAAGATTTTCTTCTCAAGTGGGTTGGTGGTTGAGTTGTAGACAGGGAGGAATTGTTGAAGTTTCGTAGCAAACCCAGTGATGTTCATCCCGAATAGGGAAGATATTTTGGTTTGGAATAAAGATGGTGGCGAAGTTTTGGATGGAAAGTTGGTGTTGAGAGCTGCTGCGTAGGAGACTCCTGGTTGGGTGGGGTTGTTGTTGATTGAGGATTTCATGTGGGTTTGTGAAGTATTTTTTTGGGGTGGCTACAGGACTGTCTGAATTTAACAAAAGCAGGACAGTTGCGGTAGTTGGCAGAGTGTTCATCGGAGCGGCAGTTAGCGCATTTTGGCTTCTGTTCGGGGAGTTTCTGACAGTTGCTGAGCCCGTGGAACAGGCTGCATTTGACACATCTGAAGATTAGATGGCAGTTGTCAGCAGCATGGCCAATTCGCTGGCAGTTTTTACACAACAAAATCGTCTTGTTTATGATAGATTCGAATTTTACAATTGTGTATAGAATGGCTCTAACCTTGCTGAGGGTAGCTAGGTTGAAGTTCGGACCGATAGTGATTAGGCAGAGGTCTAGTGTCCTGTTTTGGCATTTGTTTTTGATAGATGATTGAACTGAAATAAAGAACTAGTAGATTGTAAAAATTCATCAAAATAGTGCAAAACACTTACCAAAATTTTAACTCAGATTGTCGAGAAATAAAACAAAAAAAATTACAAAAAATGGAAACCGTTGCGTTTTCAACGATGTGAACTTCAGACACCTAAATCGGAGCACGGAACACTTAAACGTGATCAAATAATTGGGAAAAATCGAAAACGAGAACTTTCAAGGACATGGTTTGAAATTGGCTGTAGAGATTACCACTGATGAAATATCCTCACTGTCAAAAACTCAGAATTAATGAAAAATGTATAAATTCCCGATAAGCCCTTGATGAGTGTAACACTTCCCACCTGGATATTGTGACGAACTCATGTTATGAATATCACACGATATGAAAGATGTTGGATTTCATAAGCTCCTGGAAGTTTTGACATTGCTCTGAAACTATTTTCTTGTCGGTAATTTTTCTTTTTCAATCAAATTTTGGCTGGATACCATAAATAAGCATATATTACCGAATGGGTTAAAAGCAATTTAGGAAAGGAACGCTAAAAAATTATTGCGTTTATCATTCTAACCAGACATTGCTCTTTAATATTATTATCTGACTGCTAGCGCAGTCAGCTCTTAGAGTAGAACAGTTCAATCCTTGCATAAACATCTGGAGATGCCTTCATAATTGAAGCGCCTGCAAGGACGAATATTGTTTCACTTCCAGCTCCTAAGTGAAAATAAATTTATATTCGCAAGAAAAATTCAACATTTTCAAAATAAACAAGTGCAATTATCGTCTATCAAATAACTTATACCACTTTCAAAATAAACAAGTCATTTATCTCGCTGCGAGCATCCTCTCGTACTTCGACATGAAGTACAAACCACAATGTTCCTTGATAACGATAACGAGCTAACATACAGTCGAAGATTTTGAGAGAAAATGATGGATGCGAGACCGTGCGATTTGAATTTAAGTTCGTCGATTAAATACGTGATAGAATGGAAATATGCTTTATCCTACTTGTGCTGGTACTTCCCAAAATAAAAATATAATTAGATCACCACTTTCACACTTCCACAGCTTCCAATTTCAAATGGTATCATAGAAAAGAATTTTTAAATATTGAGGATGATACTTTTTATACCATATTATTAAAATACAAGTACTTGCTGTTTATAAGGATAAAGTGGTACATATCTGTGATTTAGTGCTAGTCGATGCGATCTCTTATTCATATAAAGAGCCTTCTTCGTTCAAGTTTTTCTCTTTTTCTTAGTTTTTCTTAGTTTATTTTTTAGTTATTTCTTCTATTCAGTTATCTCTACTTTATTATATCAAAGGAAATTTCATCATTTGGTCGATCTAAGGGTAGAATTAGGTCAAAAATTCAACGTATGCATCAGATGCAACCTCTAGATCTTACAACTCGTATCGACTCTCAAGGGAGCATCAAGTATAGACGCCTATATATATTTACATCATCATTTCTCTGACCTGATTTCAACATGAAATTTTCTTCCACGTGTAAAATATCGATAAAATCAGTCGGTCCAATAATCCAGATGTCTGCCAAACGATCCAATACCTAATTTGATATAAACGCTATGATTACATATTTCCAGATGGATGGCAACAGGAACAGTATCAGTGTTAGAGCTATAATCACAATCTACCACACATAAAACATACGTATACTTTTACACTTTTATCCTTCCCATAGATAGCTCCTACCAATAGTTTGACTTTCTTATGGCTAGAAGTTACATTACACTTACGTCTCCATAGATGACGGAATAAATTGATACGTGAGTACATCGATATGTCCTTCCCCAATGGAGCAGGACATTTGAACTATTCCTTTCGAATGAAAACCAATAGAAGCGGACATGCTCTTTTACTAAGTATATTATTCATATATTCGCTAGACATTATTTTTGGAACATTCGCAGTATTCCCAAATTTATCCTGAAATTTTTTGATTCGTCTTGCAATTTTAATTGACTAAAACAAATAAGGCCCTGAGGAGTACGTTCAGAGGGATACGGTTCAACGATTGTTTTTAAATGTGACGGTTAATGCATTTCCATTTAAATATGCACAAATTTCCTGCCTAAAGGTTCAGAACACCTCGGAAGTTTCTTGTTATTTGCTTAAATTTTAATAATTTCTCGGACATAAAAGATTCATTCATTCAATTTCATTTATGTCTAAATAAAACCTGTGTAAGGGAGAGTAAGTGCTTTACCTTCGTTTTCTGACTACCAGAAAAACAACATGATGTAACAGTTTCCGCATTCAGAAAAAACCCCTTTTAGAAATATCCTTTAAACATCAAAAGTGATGGCTAAGTTTCGAAATATGCGAGCTGACGAGGTGACTCACTCAGATATGCACTAATTAAACAAATTGTTGTCAGTATGTTTACACAATTTCAACCTTATTCCGTTATCACGTTAACGGAAAATTTATCCAGAATAAACATGGAGCACGTCGAAACTTCCCGCGGATTTTATGCTGCTGTGGAACGCAGAAAGAAGACATTGACTTGGATTGTAACTGGTGATGAAACTTGGAATCAAAGTCCAAACAAGGGTGATTCAAAAAGTACTCGTGCCCGATAGTGCAACTATCGCAAGAGAAACTAACTATTATGTAGTACCTTCCTGTAGACGACTACTGACGAAATGTCAGGCTGATCCGACTTATAGTTCTGTTTTGACAGCATGTGAAAGCAAACGTGTCCGTTGATTTGAAAAAAAACTGGAAATGAAGCAATATCGGTTGATGATTCGATTCTTGTTTTTGTAAGGGATATAGCGCAGTGAAATCAAAGAGCGCTTAGATGCGGTGTATTCAGATGCTTTTCCTTCGATGCCGAACGTCAAAAATTAAATAACAATAATAATAATAAGTTCTTTTTTGCTTCTAAACAACAAGAAAACATTTACTGGACTAAGCTAATTACTTAAAGTAAAAGTTCTGAACTTGGTATTCATTGCATCTACAGTATTTTTTTGTATGTACCACAAAGGTTTCTTCTTCATATGGTATATTTATAATAGTAGAGGAAAATTCAACAAAACCTCATTTAAACTTAAATCCAACTTAAACTACTACTACCTATGTTAAAACCTATTTACATACTATTTTGGATCTTAGTAATAACTATCAATACTCGGTTGAGGACGCATCATCTATCTGGTGAACCTATTAATCTAAATCCTGAGCGCTTGAATGTACGGATTCATCGCGTGTTCTGCCTTAGCTAGTAGATTATCTCTGCGTGAGAGCGCGAGTTTATTGATAGGGCTAATTTTAGCCAGCTGATGTAATTTGCGTGATGACAAATAAAAAGGCTTATTAAGAGCCATTTTTCCTTTTTTGAGTGACTTGAAGCTTTGATTTCAAATATTTTGCCCATTGGCTCCAAGTAGGCGTTCCGTATAATATTGTAGGCTGAATGACCATCTTTAAAATTATTTTCTTATTCTTTATGTTCAATTGGGACCTTCTGTTGACTACTCAATATGAATACAATAGGATACAGCTGTAATACAGAATTAAAAGTCTTAATGCTTATTCGTTCAATGTAGAGATGGGAAAAACGGTTCCTCTATTGGGACGTTCCATCCAGTAACGTTATAGAAAAATTACGTTCCAAAATAACGTTACTCTGGAACGGTTTTTAGCATGTTTTTTGAATTATGAGCATCACACCCACATACCATAGATACATAAATTTCTCGAGAGAAAAATGCCGCTGGGTCGGGGGAGGTCGCAATTTCGCTTTGATTGGCATCAAATTTCCAGAAAAAGTGTATCCAGTGAAAGCATCGATGCCTGGCAATGCTAGATTGTATTTCATTTATATGCTTTCGACCCTTTGTGGAAAAGTAAAAGCGTCACTCAGTATCTATGATTGTCAATTCACCTTTTCAGCTCGTCATAAAAATGGGAATTTTTGTCTTGTCTTTTTAAGGCGCAGCCCCCTCTGAAATTGCATTCATGTAGAATTGGAATCAAGAGAACATATATTTAATAAAATGTGTTAAGAGGTATGGCCGCCACACAGGAACTCAAAAGTTGACAATGTTGAAATGATGAAATGTTATATACATCAAATCTTAGTATTAAGTTTGTTTAAATCGTATAAAATCACGTCTTCAACATCCTTTGAAATTTCCGAACTTTAGTCATCCGCTATTCAAAATTGGAGAACAAACCCTGAGAAGACATTTTCTGTTCTATGAACACCTATAATCTCAACCGTTTAAAAAAAAAATCATGAAAATCTAGTGAGCACTTTGATTTTGATTGCTATTTCAAAATGATAAATTTCGCCATTTGAATGTATTCATTTAATTTTGCATGGTTTTTGCATAGACCCATCATTTAGTCTCATCAACCATTGTAGCAAATGTCGTTATCGTCGAGTTATACTTTGAGAAAATGAAAATCACCAATTTTTGATGAAAAATATAGCTAATAAAATTACGATAAAAATTTTCGACGTTTTTAGTTAACGTACGATTTTCACAATTTAATCGTACGTTTAAAGGAATTGATCTAATAACGTACAAAAATAAGTTTCATCAAAATCAGTCGAGTGGTTTGGTCACTAGAGAGCCTCAAAATTCTAAAAAAAATCGCATTTTTGAAATCCCGCCATTTTGTAACCCAATGTTATATGGCTACCATAGTTCAACTTAATTATATCTTGATAACATCTACCTCGATATAAAGTTTGGTTAAAATCCAATAGAAATTGTGACTTTTATAGGCATTTAAAATTTGGAATTTGTACCAGCCGCCATTTTAAAATTCGAACCCCTGTTCTCAACAATTTTTATTTAACTGTCTATATATCTTTTGTTTCTACCAAACAATAAAGTTTTATCAACATCGGTTAAACGGCGTGGTCAGTCGTTCTCTTTCTTTTCGCTATAAGAACTACTTTTACCCTTCGAAAGGCCGCCATTTTGAATCTGCTCGTACGATTTTGGATTTTTTGTTGTCAGCTTCATTATACACTTCAATAAACCTTTATGTAAAACTTCGTCCAAATCGGAGCTAAATTTTTTGGTCAAACTAGAAACCACGAATTATCGTCTAAAGTGGCCGCCATTTCGTTTTCGCTCGAACAATTTTGCTGGATGGCATAGTCGAGATATTTACTTGATACACCTTTCCTGAAAATTTTGTGCAAATCGAACAAAAATCACGACCTCCATTGTGTTTACAAATTTCGTTACATCCCATATATATGTAATATGTATATATATAAATTACTCTCTGCAATAGGCAAATTCCTCTCGAGATATTTACCTAATAAATTACTCTCCACCTGCACTTCTGCACTCTCCTGCACTCCTATCGTGAAATCACATTAAAAATTCAAATACTATCAATCATAATGTTACGTTTACGGAAAACTAATTCACTATTTAACGTTCACTTATTTACCAAAGAATCGCATTCAAACCTCAACTTAAATCAACCCTTCCATGTAGGTATCGATAATTTTTTCATTCCGAACTCTAATCATCGTATCCTACCTAACATAGAAAAATAACATAAACATATGAAAACATAAAAGGCACAATAGCCTGATCCGACCGATCATCAGAGACCAAACCAAACGAAATACACATTTCCCACGTTCGTTGCGCGTAGAACCAAGCATGTATGACAGTTGCGAAACGTTACACGGAACGAGAGAAGGTCTCAGTGACAAAAAGCGATAGCGTTCCGAAAAACGATAATGCCTGGAATAACGAAAAGGTTTTCGTTCCCTGAAAAACGAGCACGACAGAAAGAACAAAAACGCTTAAATCGAAATTTTCAGGAACGTTATTCGTTGTCGTTCCAAGGTACCGCGTTCCATCTTAGTTCTGGAACGTAATGTAACGTTCCGGGAAAATATCGTTCCAAAATAACGTTACTTAAGGAACGTCTCATCTCTAGCACAAGGTACTGCAGATTTTCGGACCATGGTATGGTTTGTCCTAAAAAGTTAATCGGTCGATTAGGCAGCAAGGGAACGTTTATGTTTTTTACTGAAAAATACTGCCTTTAGTCTATATTGATGCTTATTTTCCACCTGTAGAAGAACTAAGGTGTCTGAAGTTTGCATCGTTGCCAACGCAACGGTTTCGGATTTTCTCTCTTTCTAAATGTTTTTTTTTTTTTATAAATATTTTGCACTCTATTAAGTTAAAATTTCAGTTTAACCATCTACTAAAAAGAAATACTGAAAAAATTTGACAGCGTTGCGTTCGCAACGATGCACACTTCAGACACCTAAGAACTGATATACTTTTTCAGGCGTTTTCTCTAAATTAGCTGTTATGATACTTGGGTGAATTCCTGAAGGATAAAAGCAGGTATCGTCCGCAAAGGCAGCCATTTAACAGTGCTCGCTTGTAGCGATATCGATGGTATAGATGTTGCAGAGGGTAGGGCTCAGACAGGAGCCTTGGGGAACACCAGCAGGGATGCTTCTCACAGTAGAGGTGCTATTTCGAACCTTTACTTTAAATGATCTATCTTTCAGGTAGGAAGCTAGCAAATTACGTAAGTATGTTGGAGTTTTGTACTCTTGGAGCTTACAAAATAAACCTTCGTGCCAGACTCTATCGAATGCTTTCTCAATATCAATGGTGACCATAACAACTGATTGTTTTACTATTAGAGCTGTCTTAATGTCCTTTGAGACGTGATACAGCTGGTGCGCCGTTAAATAACCGTGTCTGAAACCAAACTGAAAGTTAGGAAGTATTTGGCATTTCCCACAAAGTCTGTCAGTCTTTACAGGATTAACTTTTCGAAGAGTTTACCAAAGTCTGGCAATAGGCTTATTGGCCTGTAGCTATCTGGCGCATGTGGATCCTTCCCAGGCTTGAGAATTGGTACTACATCTGCTTGTTTCCAAGTGAGTGGAAAATAAGATTGTTTGAGGCACGCATCAAATAAGAGGCAAGTGATAACAATTGTTTGGCAGATTTTTCATCACATAATTAGGAATTTCATCGGTCCCAGGAGCTGTACGATTCTTAAGTTTTTTTAGTTGTCTAACTATTTCTTTAGTCTTAATGAAGACACCAGGGGCAAGTCAGATGTGTTAGATATACCTTGCAGAGAGTTATCTATCATCGTTTTCATCGTGATATCATTGCGCATTTTGTTTCAGATGTTGTGGTAATAATGAAATTTATCAGCAAGAATTTCTGCTTTTTCTTCACAAGAGTAAGTCTGCTGGTCACTTGCGTCTTTAAGTGGGTAGGGGAGGTTGTGAGACTTTCTTTTGAATATTTTATTTAAGCGCCTAAATCCCCTTGAGTTATAATCTAAGCTCTGCGGCATTTAAATCCAGTACTAACTCCGTAGGTTTAAAATTTTGTTCCGGATTGCTTTAGTGAATGTGTTCACACTTAAATTCAAGGCCGGATCCCTAGATCTTTACCACTTGGGTTATTTCACGTGCGAATAAGCTTAAGAGCTTCCTGATCTAATTCGAACCTTGTATATTTGGGCATTCGCTTTTGGCACACTGTATTCTATACCCCTCCAAATACTGTTCTAAATTCGATGATTTTTTTGTCGATCGCATGCGCTGTGTTCAAAGAAATTAACGTATTTTGCGAAATCGATATATTATCGTTAGTATGTGCTCAAAATTTCCTCCAATCAGCTTTTTTGAAGAGCAAGGCTTGATTGGGTTTATACCGATAAAAAGCACTAGAAAATGAAGAGATGATAGCGCTTATAACACACTAATATTTGTATTTTATACTAAATCATTTCACCGCGGTCGCACGTCGATTTTTGTTGAGCCACGTCCAAGTGCCCCGAAAACAGAAACCACAGAGGATAAACTGATGAAAATGCACGATTTCCTTCTGGCAGACAAACGATTGAACATGCGCGAGATATTTGAGATAGTATGCATCTCAAAAGACGCATGGCGCATATCCTCCATGAAATTTTGGGTATGAGAAAGCTTTCGGCAAGATGGGTGGTGCGTTTGTGAACTCCGGATAAGAAGCGCAACCGTGTGACCACTTCAGAGCAGTGTTTGGCGCTGCTTAAGCCCAATCCGAGATATAGTTTTTGCGTCATCGCGTGCCCGTCGACGAAACATGGATCCACTGGTAAACACCAGAGACCAAGAATAGTCGAAACAGTGGACTTTGCCCGGTGAACTGTCTCTGAAGAAGGAAAGATCATCCCATCGGTGTAGTATAAATTAACTACCTGAAGGTTGGCAAAACGGTCACAGGGCAGTACTATGTCAAATTATTTGGCCTATTCGACGCCTAATAAAAAAAACGACCCATTTGGCAAAGAAAAAAGTGCTCTTCCACCACGACAATGCACTGGCTAACACCTCAGTACTCGTCACAGCTAAATCGATCAAATTGGGCTGCGAACAGCTACCCCATCCACTGAATTCTCCAGGTTTGGCCCAGTGCGACTTCTATTTGTTTCCCAACTTGAAAAAGTCACTCGCTGGGTAGAAATTTCACTCGAATGAGGAACTAATCGCCGCCAAGGAAGCCTACTTTGCAAACCTCGAGAAAAATTTTTGCAGACGGCTTAATCTATGTAATAAAACATAATACGTTCGAAATACGTAAAAATCAATGAACAATATTCCTTTCACACAACAAAAACGTTCAAAATCAATACATAAACAGAATAAAGATTAGCCTTTACTCTCGTTCTGAGCTTTGTAAAACTAGAATTCTGCTATTCTTTAGTAGTGCTGGTTAACTTCACTATTCGAGCCACTGTCAGAAAATTAATCAACGTTTTCCATAGGTACAGTTATACTAATTGAAAAGTTGGCGTTATTTTCCACTTGGTTACTAAAGTTGAATTTCTTTTGTTTGGCACGAGCGATAAACATCCGCTTACTTTCGTGGGTATTCTCAAATTTATACAAAGTGACCGAACGCATTTCTTATTGTTCTTTGAAATTTCAATGCTTTCTCAGTATCAGGCTCTCTGTTGAAAAAATCGGTTTGCATTTTGTCAACCTAGTCGAAGCCCTTCAAAAATTACCTTTCCAGCAAATTTTTCTCCTACGTTATGATCACCATCGGAATTGTTATCTACATTATCTTCGGGAACTTTTGGAAGTAATAATTCCATGAGATATGCATCCCAATTTGTCTCATCCTCAAGTAACTCTTCAATATCTTAAATATCCGAATCACTAAATCCGTCGCCTCCAATAGAATGAGTGATATCTATAATATTAGCATAAACATTTTCATGACATTTTCCTATTACTTCTGACCATATGACTTTCCAGGAAGAATTTAATGTGATTGAAGCGACATTTTTATGCAACTAAAAATTGTTAAGTTTTATTCAGACTTTAGGTTACTCTACCTAAAGACACTAATTCTCTAATTTTTTCAAGGCATTTAAAAGCAACTTTTAATATCGTAGTCCTTAAAATTAGACACTAACGCTTGATCTTAGAGGTTAAATTGATGAAGTTTCATTGGGAGGCAATAACTGAATTTGTACACTTGGATGTTGCAAGTGTATCGGGTGATTTGGTTAATTGTCTAGGAGCAATAGAATTTTCACATCAAAATTTATTTCTTGTAAATGACTTTTCATTTCATGTACTAAAAAGTTATGAAACCAATCGTCAAATATTGTACACGTCATCCAGGCTTTTTGTTGAAACGTCAATGCACGGTAGTTTCTCCGCATCCTTTTCTTTCATGTTACGTAACGTTTAAGATCTATTTATCAGTAAAGGTTTCAAAAAAGATTACCCGATGCGTTACTACAAAGAAGTAAAGTCACCCTATCCTTAGCTGATTTCAATCATCCGGCTAATCTCTCAGATTTTGACAAATAACATCTTCTGGGCATTTTTTCTCAACTGGTCTCATCGGTTTTAAATACTTGGCCAGGAACGTAAGAGTTTTCTGCAATAATTTTTGCCAGTTTGGCTGGATATGCTTTTGTAGATTTTCACTTTATGTTGAATGTTCTGCAGATTGTGGCTTCATTTAAAGCTTACAAACCAACCCTTGCTTGCACTGAATTCTGCAGTTAAATAGCTCAAAGTGTTAAGCTTTTTGTGTCTTATCAAATTAGAATCCAACTATACTTTTTCACGATTGTCCTATCCAAACTACTAGTCAAGGTTTTAGTTTGCCTAAAATTTCCATTTTTTCCAAACTGATTGTTTTTTCTTTCTTTGGGTTTACTTTTTGTTATCATTCTAGGACTCTAATAGAGTTGACTTTCCAAAACACATTTTTAAAACAAAAAGACTGCCTTTTTCCACATGTTAGTGGAATAGATTCAGAAAAAATGACATTGAAGTTTCTAGTTGTTCTTTTTCTTATTCTTATTCCAAAAAAAAGCTGGGAACGAGTCCGGTAACTTTGAACGAGCTTTTAAAAGAGTACTTTCATAAATATCATACTTATAAATGGCATAGTGCAAAACTATCAGAACAAGACAAAATGTTTTTAAATTTATTTTTTGTGATTTGAAAACCGTGTAAAAGCGTTATCATGCAATTCGAGTACCTTGCAAATCGAGCGACCTGTGTATACTTAGTTTTGACAACCAAGGCGAATAATTTTTGACCGACATAGGCAAATTATATGATAAATATGAAAATTGTATTTGCTTTAAGGGAAATTTTATTGAAAAGAAACAATAGATTGATATTTCACTATTTATTATGATTTTTCCGACAGGATTGGGATAATTATTTTTTGTTTTCAGAAAGAATTTCCGTCGTACATTTTAGTTCAAAATGAAAACAGCGAACAATCGAAATGCGTATTTTAACGAAAGAAAATCTTTCAGCAAATAAGCAACTAACTAAGATTTCACTATTACTCCTGTCTACTGGCGAATATGTTGATATCAAAAACTCTTCCATTGTCATCAACGTTATATTTTATCTCATCTTACATAAAAGTTCCATCCAACCTCACCTTGCTTAAATTTAGCTCATCTAAGTAGGCGAGCATGTATTTAGTGACAGATGCAACTAGCTAAAACATCATGGAGGATATTGCGTTTACGCCATTTAACGTAACCATGACTGACATGCCTGATGCATTCCATTCCCGTTTTATTTGAAGAGCTAGACTACGATTGGATTACAAATGACTCTTTGATAACTTGTTCCTCTTTTTGAATATTCAGAGTATTTTCTGAGTTTCAAGTCTAATAATTTTTTATTTTTGTGGTTGCAACGTGAAGGCAATTTACGCCTTAGAGTTGGTCTCCTAATCACACACAGCAAGTCCCCAAACAACTCGGCATCACACACGGAGTATCGGCCAACTAGGCAATTCACTCACAAAACAACTAACTGACTAACTAGTACCACATTTTTTGTCACACCGAGAGCACATTTTGGCGAATTGTTTGTCATATTGTAATATTTCTTCGGACTAAGCTTCCTAGGTCTAACCTTACGACGTTTTCGAAATGTGGAGATCCCTCATTCAGAAGGGATGAAAAGGAAAGAGATTACTGACAGATGGAGCTCCCTTTGTTGCACCCCGTAGGCTATCGGCGAAGCGAAGACCTCCCGAGCATAGTGTGGTAGACAATTCACCTTGTCTTTTGATAGTAGCACATTTTCTACAAGAAGCATTGTACATTATCATCCCCAAGTTATACCCAAGAAGAGTGCTCACCTAATCTTTCCACCTGACACAAACGACACCTTACCCACCCTTCGCATGCGAAGAGGGTGTGGCAGCGTCGATTCCGGTCAAGAATCGAGATCGAGAATTTTTTATTTTGTGCAGATAAGACTGAAAATACCCGTGGAAGCTAAGAAGCTGTGTCAGATAGTAATCGGTCTCGCCAGGTTTTTGGTAGAATCACGTTTCATTTGTTCACCTATCCTGCCATAAAACGAGAGTCGTTTGCTCTGCTTCACGTGAACCAGTCTCTTTTGAAGCTTCTCCTTGCGCTGGAAGGTCCTTCTACGTTTTCAGCAAAGAGCAAAATAGGAACTCTACCCGCGATACAGCACCGCCTGCCAAGAAAACGGCGCGGTAAGTTGGCAAAATCCTCAGCGCACAATGCTTCTGCACCGTATCAGTCCCTACTAACAGCAAATATTAACCATTTGCCCCAGCCTTTACCTGCGACCTGGTTTGGTCGTATAGTTTCCGGTTTTTCAATATCCGAATAAGATATTTCAAAAGAATGAAAGACAAATAATGGAAAGAATCCAGGGCGTCGAGAATATCCGATCTAACTGCAGCACTCATTGATCAGCTTTAGAAGATATTTCCTTCACAGTTAGTAAACCACCATTTAGGTAAGTGATTGTCCCGGATCATTGAGCATTATTTGTGTCGGCATCAGATTATTTTTCAGTGAACGCCCTTACATTTAACGCTCTAAAACATTGACCACACATTTGGCTGGATTTCCAATCAATGTGCCCATCAGGTTGTACCATCTGCGCATCTTTGGGACATCTGTGGACTCTAAATGGAAGCTAAGGTCTCCAGAGATTTGATAAATGTCTAATACATGCATCTAACCTCGTTCAGTCAACTTAACTGGTATTTACCTTCCATCATCTGCGTTAAGTTCTTTTGATCTTGGAGGTTTCAGAACCAGTCTGTTGGGTCCTTGCTGATTTTCGCACTGTCACGGCATTTTTCATGACTTTCAAAAGTTGATTGATGTTTTCCAACAGTCAGTCCGCTTCACTTCCAAATAAGAATATTATCCGGTCGAACGTGATTTTCGGTGAAACAGTCCCTCGAGAATGGGTTAATGATCTTCCAAAACTGCACTAAAACATCCCTAGCTGTCTCCTGTGCTTGACTTACGATAGTCTCTTCATTGTTTTGACTAAATGTCGAAATTCCAATCCATCATGCCTCGGCTACACACTGAAGGAATTTTGACAGTGCCTTTGCACTGATGCAGCCAAAGTACAGAAATCCTCACGAAAACACTTATTCGCGCGATAAAGGTGGTATTAACTCTTTAGTGGCTCAACATTCCAGAACTGAAAAATCCACAACTGAACTCCAGCTTTTTGTTGAGGAGAAACACTCATGAGATCATGATATACGAATACGCTGATTATCATACTCTCTATGAATCTCGGAATGCCTGGGGAAAAAGCGCATAAAGAATTAACGTGATAATAATAACAATACACTAACTTTTATAATAAAGCCACTTATATCATCAAAATCCGTCGCAACTGAAAGAATGGATCACCTTAGCAAAGCATAACTATTAAAATACGCTATCAGTCTGGAGGAGCATGGAAAGAAAAGAAAGAGGCTCGAATATCCCATGCAGCAAATAAAGTGAGCTTTGCAAGAAAGAGAGCTTAGAAATTAAGCGACATAGGTGAGTTGGGAGATCTCGATTGTTATCTCGGGAGGGCCTAGCTATATGGGAGGATAATTTTTCCAATGCAATATATGTATATAGTATGTGAAGAAGTCTGTGAATAATTGTGTGTGCATACAAAATTTAAGAGTATCTGAATGCTTTTCTCGTCATAGCTTTGTCTTTATCTCCGTCTTCCTATTTAAACAAGTTTTGCTTACAATGCATCTGCATTCGTCTATTACACTATCTTCCTAGCTCGAAGAAAGGTAGCAAACAGTCTCAGATTACATTCTGCAGGCTGGAGGAGAGGTGTTCAAACAGTGACCTGGGTGCCTCGTACGCCTATAAAACTACACTCAGGGAACAAACGTTGTTTATCTTCTTACCAAAAAAAAAATTTTTAATTTCACTGCTTATTATATTTGGTATTTAAAATACATGTAAATGCTGAATGTTAACTATAAAGGACGCCACCAGAGAAACATAACGTCCTACATCTTGCAAAGCAATATTAAAACTGCTAGTTTCGGTTGTAAATCCTTAGTACTGAGAATTCTCTCCTATAGATGCTTGCTAGCAAACTGTTTCTTGCTTCCGAAATGAATCTTTCTAAATGCGTTTCAATAGTTTTCCTTAAATCAAAAACAGCATTTATTCCAGATTATTTAGATGCGTATTGTGTCCCTAAAATTACTTCGGTTCGAATTACTTGCTGTAGCATCATAATCCTGAATTTTGATAAAATTTGGAATAATGATTGAAAACAGCAGCGCTGAATATCGTTGCTGTCAAATAGCACCGCCTGAATCATAAATTTTTACAAGGAATAATAATCGCCTGGTATTATATTCCACCGAAAAAAATCATTAATATTTTTATAACTTCACAGAAAACACGCGGAATTCTTCCACATTAAACGTCAAAGAATAGCCAAAATTAAATTAATTGTGTTTGACTATTAAAATAGAAGTAAATGACTAACCCATCGCCAAACTGGAAAGAATTTTATGCTCTTTTTGAAATATGTAAACTTGAATTAGATAATTTGAAAATAATGCACTTTATAATTATGAACAGATCACAAAATCGAGTTGAAAAGATTTCTTTTGCATCATTTCAAACGCAAAGATGTCAAATTTTCTTACTGTTTGTTTCAGCAGATGACAGATGCGATAAACTAGATGTTTAGTGATTTACAAACTGAAATGAAAAACTAATAGACTACAAAAGCATTCATAAATGCAAATAAAATTACAAAAAGTTTTAATCAAATTATGTGAAAACAAACATTCAAAAAGCGAAAGCGTTGCAGACCTTTGTGTTTGCAACAATTTTTGATAATTTTCAATTTTATTTCTTTTTTCTTCAAAATTTTATTTCAAAAATGTATTTCAATAGTTTATTTCAAGAAATAAATATGATCGTTCCAAGTATGAATTTATGAAAACGCCTCTTTTTTTTATACTCAAACAATTCAAGCACCAGGTACCAGCTTAATAAAAATTCTCTTCATTCTAAAAAAAAGTTCCAACTCAATGTTGCATTCTCCTAACCTGTAGTTCGCAGAAACTTGTGTGCAAATTGTATTTTTCTATGTGTCTAAAAAATGCCCAGCTCACGTGATCCAGAATCCGTGAAAAGGCTTTCCCAAACGGATGAACAGGACATGCCTTTGAACGGTTCTATTGAATCCAATGTGGATGCAGCCAAACAAAGAAACAAATAAGAAATCTGCACATTTTGTGTTATTAAACGCTAACGTATTGAATATTATACAAAGGAAGAAATGTTTCCCAAAGAAAGCATAATAGGTAGCACATGTCTGAAATTCAAACGAACTGTGGAAAATATTCCAAGCAACCCTTGACATATTTGATTTTGTTTGACATATGTAATCTAACTGTCTATCTAACCTACATTGAACTGATGAGGTTAGGTCCTAACCTATATCGAACTGATGAGGTTAGCTGTAGGTTTGCAGAAGCAGGTTTTTCAGATGCAGAAAATAGAGCTTGGCGTCTAAAGTTTTAAAGGGAAACTCAACGTACATTGTAGTAAATTATTTAATACCATCGTTTTCGAAAATAAATTCTCAAAGTATATTTCATCTCAATCGCTCTCTCTCTATCTCTCCCTCTCTCTGTCTCTCTATCTCCTTCATTATCTACCCTTATCTCTAAAGCTTATCTCCAAGGATCTCACTTTGATAAAGGAAGCTGTTCAATTTAACTTTTTTTTTGTTAGGAAAAATGGAAATATGGGTCGGGAAAACATGCGTAGAATAAGCCGAAGGCTTCATTTACAGTATGATGAGTAGAGTCATCTACAGCTAAGGACGATGTTCAACAAATTTAGTCATAGGAACTTGGTTACCATTACCCTAATCAGAATACTCATTTTTGAAGTTAGGTGGAATAATTATTTTCCGGCAAAGCAAACATGGATAGTTGACACAGTGACTCTTTGCGATAGGATGGATGGGCTTATCTGGAGTCATTCGTGGAATTCTTTCACTTTAAATAGAACACATGTTTTTATTCACTTCTTACCACATCTCAAGTGTGACTTTCAATGAAAACTTTTGGAGTATTCTTTGTCAGTTAGCTTTAATTTATCTTCGTTGCATCAACTAAAGCTTATAGTGGACGAAAACATACAAGTATTATAACGAGAATTAACGTAACCATTAATTGTTGTGACCGACTAGAAACCGGAAATTTTAAATCTTCATAATTTCGCTATCCAAAGAGATGATTTACATGATTTCTATTTAAATTGTTTAACAATTCTCTAAAATTAACACATTTTCGGAAAACAGTTTAACCACACTGATCATTTATAGAATAAGTCCACCAATTGATGCACATTATACAAGATGCATGGCTCCTTTCCCCATGGAGGTATTGAACCATAGAAGGAAACAATCTTGAATCTGTCCAGATTCTCTCGAAATCTATTAAAATTTAAATAAATAAGCTACCATGAATAAAATATTCGCAAAGATATTCCACCTTTCAGAGGCCTAAAATTTCGTAAGTAGTAAAGTAGTAACAAATATTAAATACTCTGGGTAGCTTGGGTCCGCCGGGCCTTGCTTTGTGGGTCTCGAGGACGCGTTTCGGCTGCATACAGCCATCTTCAGCTCTTCAGCTCGGAGAACGAGCTGAAGATGGCTGTATGCAGCCGAAACGCGTCCTTGAGACCCACAGAGCAAGGCCCGGGGGACCCAAGCTACCCAGAGTTAATTTTGGCCTGCGGCAACACCAAAACGAACTTCAAATATCAAATAATCCAAACTGTATATTATTTATTTAGTTGTTATGTTTATTGCAAGACAGCAGCCTAAATTCACGACTCATTTACTTAAAAAATTAATATTTTAGCGTTTTTGTGTTTGAACCAGTTAAAAGTCACGGAAACTGCTTTTAGATGATTTTATGGTTTTGCTGGGAAGTTATATGCCTTCTTGCGTTCGATTGAAAAACAATTCAATTTTCAATTTTTACCTCGATTTATCAATAGATTTTTATGCCTGTTTCAGTTGAAATTATGTGATAACCTTAAATAATGCATTCGATAAACTGTTTGGCAAATTTTACTTTTTAGCAGACCTAGAAAGAAGTCAAATGAGTCAAATAAGGTCAAATTCATCAGATGGTCTCAGACAGTTATATAGACGGGAATAGCCTCACGATATTATCTTATGCCTCAATGTCAATCCCATAACTTTAGCTGCCAAAACGTCATAACAGTGAATACGTTCAATATCAATTCAGTACACGCCTAACTGTCATGAAAGGTGCCTAAGCTTAAACAACTTTTTATTAGCGGTCCAAAAGAGTTTTGTACAATAGTTCGTCCGAAGCAATGATTCTGAGCGAAAAATCAATTAAAACGTATTAAGGCATCTAAAGAAACCACCTGCATTGCTATGATTTACATGGCTAGAAAGCAGAAAATATTTTATTGTTTAATAAATTTCAGCTCCTTTGATTCACAGCTAAATATATAAGCTAAATAATTTTTTTGTGATAGGCTAGGGTTACTATTTACGCCCTGGTTGTGATACTTTTAGAGGCGTTATGCATCTGGACTACCAACTAAGCCCCTCCACTGTAAACGTGGAATCTAGCCTGAAACCGTTTAACACATTACTTCGGGCTAGGCATCGTGATCTTCTTCCATCAAATTTCGAGAATACCGTCCCTAGCGATAGGGAATAGAGGGAAAGGGAATACCTGCAAAGAGATCCCGAGCGGCACGATGAGAATCATTCCTTCATTTAATATAAACCCGTTTATCCAGCGATGCAAATGGGAACTTGTATCCAAAACATTGATATTCGCCGAACATAAACCGATTATCTGGACACCAACTGTTCATCGAAAACAAATGCTAGGAAATCTTCAACATTTTGGATTCAATTTTTAAGCCACTTTTCGAATGTCTCTATGAGAGGTTGCCGTGCTTTCTATGTTTTTTTTTTTTTGCTTACATTTCAACTTTTAAGTTGAGGAAATTAGTGAAGAACAATATTTAAAAACAGCAAATGTTACGAGAGATAGAATCTAAGAATTTTCATTCATAGCAACCTGGATCTAAACTAAACCAATTAGACGAATATAAAGCAATGCACCTTGCATTTGGTTAGCGTGCAAATCATACCAAAACGAACACAATGATGCTGGTAACCTCAATTTCTTGGAATTTCAACGCACAAGTCCCTGCTTATAATATACCTTATATAGTATATATACCTTATTAATAAGGCATCGACATATGTAAAAAAAAAAGCTATGCACATATGAGCATTTTGATAGAAACGACCATAGATTTTCCACAGATTATCGCACCATTTGACTGTATAAGCGCTCGTGCATTTCAAGGACATTCAAGTAGTCCAACACAATCTAAAAATATGTCGAATAAACTGCACTCAATCGATTCTCAGCAGCGTATATCTACTAAAAAGGATAAACGAAAAGAGCCTACAAGAAGACGAACTCCCATTAAATGAAAATTTGCGAATATTTTGAGCTTCCTGCACAAACAAACGATAGAGTGTATCTGTTGCACTTGCTAGAACATTTCAATAGAGTTAATGCACTGTTAAGCTTATACGATGAAATGAGATGATGGCTTAAGAAATATTATATCGTCCAAACCTTGATGTCTTCACGTTCGACTGATTAAACTCCAATTTCTGCTCCTGGTAAAGCCTCGAAAAAACACCTACATCACTACACTTTAACGTAATTCGTAGAAAATAATCATGAAGGTGTTATATAACTGTGAAATTATTTCGCACTTTGAATTGAAAAAAGTTAGGATGCGAACCACAACAGATTTTTTCGGAAGGACGAAAAGTGCACTCGGTTAATGTTGACAATATTGAACTATATCACTTCAAGCGGTAACATCTGCTCGTTTGAAATAGTGCCAGGAGCAATTCCAAGAATGCACCTCACAACAACATTCACTGAACAGACATCATCTTGTATCCTTTCACACTGGTTAAACGAAACACTTCACATTACCAAACGCTTCACTAGCATTCGTTTAAGACTAAATCCATTCCAATGAGCAGATTCCATGTCAGCCTAAAATATTCAAGCAATCGAAACACTAGGTGTATATTCAGCTAGGGCAGCAAGGACATCAGTTTCTAATTGAAAAAAGAAAATTGAATGGAAGGGCCCAATGCACATATGATTTGCGAATCACAACTGCCTTGAACAGTACACCAACCGAGACTGGGATAAGAGATGCTCCATTGAGACTAGTCCGGAGACAAGTTTGCAGCTCACGAAACAGAAGGTGGATCAGGACATCATTTCAATAAATCCGGTAACACACTGTCCTTAATACAGGGGACCGGATGCATCTGACAGGGGAGCTGAAAGCTTTCTTTCCCACCGATCATATGTGTAGGAGGAGGAGAATTGGAAAATGCATACGTATTTCCCATTGTGAAGTGGGTCTGGAACGATTCCTCAAGCTTTTCCTATTGGAAATGTTTCCTTAGGCATTATCTTGATTTAACTTTCCAGGCTACAGGCAGCGAGATGATGTGGTCTATTAGCGTGATTACGGAAATGAAGATGGAAGGGCCCGGAAGCTGATCACATTTGAATTGAACTGCATAATTGCAATATAGGAAACACGAAAAACAGAATCGGAAAAATAAACAGCGGCTATGAGTACGATGAATGCAATCATTGCAGCAACTACGTGAGAAAAACTAGAATAAAAACAACATTTTTTCCGATTAGAAGTTGAGCTGAGTTTTATTCTCCTAGGGGCACAAAACAAAATAATTATCTACTCCAGACCTTCCCTGTCTCACCGAGACCCTAGCCTGGAATTGTTTTTCTCAATACTTCGGGCTACGCATCTATAATCTAGCCTAGTGGCACCTTCAAGCCTGGAAAAGTCTTCCTTCGGTGTAGACGAATGGAAAATAAACGAATGAATGAGAGAGTGAGCTGCTTTCTCTTAGCGCTGAAAAGCATTCGAAAACGCCATTGTTTATATGGAGCATCGTCTGAGCGTAGTGTGACACAGAGTGCGGTATGTCCTCAATTCCATGGTTATGCTAGGAGTAACTCAAGGGATCTGCTTTTTGGTCCGAATGTCGAGCCCCCACCTTTTTTCAAACGCTAGGCTTGACCCAGGGTTTGTCATCCACTCTACGCGTAATTACATCTTAGACCCGTCCTGCTTGCTGAACAGTGCGTCTGGCGACTAATGCCATAGCATCATCAAAACAGCTTGTCAAATAGTTCTCTAGTACCCACCATTTGTATATCATCATCCTAAAAAATACCCCGAAGCACGTTTGGAAGCATGCTGAGTACCTACTCTAGCGAAAAATTTGTTACGACGACAAGTCTGATCCTAGCCACCATTTCTCGAGTTGGTTCCTGGATGAGGGATTCTCTATTAAACCACTTTGGCGTCACTTCAAGTCACCGCCAACAGGAATCCATCCCTTGGTTTTCGAGACAGCTTTCGCCAATTAAATTGGCTTCCAATGAAAGGGTGAACTATAGGCTTACGACACATTATCAGGTGATGAGCCTTGTGTATACAGAGTATTATAGTCGCTTCCATTGACAGCTCTGTCCTGTGCGTTGCTGCGTTCAGTCTGTAGAGCATGGTGTATGCTTGATCTGCACTTCTTCGCCCTGTGCTCAGTCACATTGCTCAGCAGTAGCCTGAGCGAAAGGACCGTTTTGAACTCCTGGACCTCAGTCACAATAATTTTTGCTGTTTCTTTTGCAAGCAGAAATTTAATGGGTTACAATACTTGTTTGAAGATGTCAAAGGATTTGGCCAAACAACTTATTTTTTTGCTTTGACCATTCACATTCACCATTTTTTCCGGACTCACTGCTTCGAGAGGCTCATGAATTCGCCGCATTTTGACGGTCTTGAGGTTTTGGCAAACGTTTGAAAAGTCTTTCAGCTCGCCGTCTTGTTTTCAGTTGTAAAACATCAGCAATAGGTTAATCAACCTGATATTTGTAGTCACAAATATCAGTAAAATTAATATGTTCGTCTAACGAAAACACATATGCTTTAGGGAAACGTTGTCTGTGCCTACCTGATTTCGCCATTGATTACACTGATTTTTTGACCTAAGTTGCTTATTATTGTCTTCAAACTTTTAGAAATTTCATCTGAAGCAGGATGGATGGAGCATCTTGCCTTGTTTCCTTGCCGTCAGAAAACCAAACTTCAAAAAACGAATGAAGTGAAATTTATGAATTCATTTCGAAAACAAACAAAATTTATATGAGCGTCGCAAATTTTCTCAAACGAAAAAGTTTCTCTTAGTCAACAGGTTAACCAAATTCTATTTCAAATTGAATTGATTTAAAATTATTACATATTTTTTTATTCGATTGGAAAAAGGAGAAACAACAACCAACTAGCCAACATTTTTCAAAAATTAATTATAATATTAAACCAACAGATATCTTTTATCCCACATCTCAGATGTTATAACCTAATTCTAATCCAACTTGAAAAAAAAATCAATAAAAGAGCTTATCTTATACTAATTTATTGTTAACACTATATTCACAACATAAACGTTTAACCTTATCTCCAAAGCATAACATATACCTATCTTAAATATTTAAACCTGTTCCCTATTTTCAACATAAAAAAACACTAAATGTAGCCATCCTGAGCTAAAAACCAAAAACTTAGAAATGAAAAACACAAATAGAAAAAATGCACATTTGATTTGGACATCGTCCTTAATGTTTTTCTCATGAAAGTATAAATTCACTCAATAAATTCAACATTCGTGACTGAATTTTAGCACCCAATTACCTCTAGCATATCGAAACACCATGTTACAACCAATCGAATTTACACAACGGACTGAATAGCGGTTTGCAATTTTTCTGGAAATTCGAATCCCGGCTCTTCCGCTCGTATTCATGCCTGTTCGTATTGCGTGAGTTTTCCAGGGAAATGAATGAAACTATACGGTAACATGTTTACACCATGTCTATAATTTAAAGTTAGCTGTATAGAAACGTAAGATTTTGGATTTTTGCTCAGCTAGATTGTCAAAATATCACACTTTGCGATGCAGATGAATGGAGAGATTACAGTGGCCAGCTGTCAGAGTTAAAAAGTGAATAATTTGTCCAGTGCAATTGTGAATGTGAATCGTTTTGTTGAAATTCAGGATTTAAGAGTATGTTGATGCCCGTTTCTATGCACCTTCGTCTCTACGTCCTATCGCCAACAAGTTTTGCTTAAAATTCAAACCCATCTGAAAAATTGGGGTTGAACTCCGTTTTTTTTGGAGCTAGTTCAAAATGTTAGCACTCTTAAGTAATTACGATTTGATTCAAAATTTTGGCTTTTGTATTAAAACAAAACAGCATTTTGGAATGGAAAATCAAATAAAGGATAGTTTGAATGTACTAAACATGGGAGAATACACAAAGTATTTGTTTATTGATTCGAAAATTTCCTTCTGCCCGAGTGTATATGGTGAATGGACTATGGTGAATGGTAAAGACTTCTGGTTCTTTTCGCATTTCACTAACCACCACGGCAGTAAGTTCCCGCAGCAGCAATACTTTAAAAGACGATGTGTGATGCTTTTTTGACGACTGCTTCACATTGGTTATTAAATGTTGGACTATATTTCCTGAATCCAGGGTTTTTTGAAGGCATACCATGCTTATTACATATTTTTTCTAAACTTCGAAGTAACTTTCTTCGTAAAACCGAATATTCATATTATATTATTATATTCATATAATATTCTTCATATTTTCAGACTAGAATAGCTGTCAAAATTATTATTTTGATATTATGGAATTTGAGTATAATATGGAAAAACAAATAACCTCCTACACTGTGTCAAATTTTACCAACCTTCTGTAGTACAAGTTCGTGTCGTTCCATTTTAAATGCATAAATATGAGTAAAATATGCACATAATATACTTATAGAATACTCTCACATAGTTATTGAAAAGTCGCTTATGTAACTATTCATTTAAAAAAACACATTGCAATGTCCTTTCCACAACAAATTGAGTGGGCCCCGATATCACGCGAAAAAGGACGAATTGAAATAACTGCCTACAGGCATATTCATTGCCTGTAAAAGATAGGTCATGTTCTTTCCACAATCACCAACGGAACGACTGCTTCGATTCAAGCGAAATTGCAGCTTTTCTTTTCGTCCCGCCATCCTTCCATCCTCACATCCATTCAAAAAGCACACAAAGCTCTCTACATAGTTCGTTTTTCAGCGAAATAAATGAGATATACGTACACGGTTACATCGCACAAATAGTATTCGAAGACCTTGATGCACATTCATTTGGCTGTTGCACTAGCTTTGGCTGGTTTTCCTGAATCCTAGACAGAGCATAAATAGTCCTTCTGCGCAGATGTTATCTGCGTTGCTATGGTGATAGGCTTCCGAGAGGAGGAGAGTCCTTCCAGGCATTCCAAAGAAGCTCGATTCCATCGCTCATCAGAATCCGAACCTGAATGATAACAGTCAACGATGTGACTTACGTTTGAGACAGCCACTTGTAGAGCGCAAAAAGCCACCCTTCTTCAATCAAGTTTACTGTGATTTGTGAATAATAGATATCCTTACAGCTGATTTAGAAAAGTATCTGATATTTTGTGCAAGCGTTAGTGGGTAGTGAAGCAAAGAAAAACAAGGTCATTCTTTGAAAATCTCAAATTTTCCTTTCTCTGTGGGAATTTTTTCGTTCTGTGCGACGCAATTTTCATTATTCGAATTTTTTTTAAATTTCAGATGGACCAAGACGTTGACTCATCCAGGACTCTTTTGTATGGTGTGGCGAGCATTTCGATTCAGGCTTTTCTGTTGGCTGTCGTGTACTTTAAGTTCATGTACGACTCGGAATTCATTCCAATGCCGCAGTTTCGCATGAAACACCTCTATAATACCCTCATTGTCGTTCTGATCCTGTTCATCATATTCTACGATAGGCCAGCAAACACCATCAGTAGAGGTAATTATCTTGCATTCGAAATTGTCAATATTGTGCATTTTGTTGATGCTTTTCTAGTTTGGAAGTTGATACAGAAATTTACGGACTCGACCGAAAAGTCGTTGGCAGGGCAACCAGCTCCGAATGCAACTGAAGCTCCGCCACCTTGAATAACTATCCTACAGAAATATCTGTGGTAATTTATGGCTTTCAACAATTTTGAGACAAAATATTCAGATGTATACACACAGATAATTGTATTTATTATATATATTTATGTATTGTAATTTTAATTCAGCGTACTTGCTTGTAATAAAGTGCGTCTTTGTGTACGACTTTAATTTTTATATTTGAATCCCTTATTCGCCGTCCAGTACTTTTTGACTCCAATGAAGGCATACTAATAATAAGTTACTTCATATGTAATATACATATCAAGTAACTGTTGACTCGCGTACGTCTGGTAAACTTACATAGACTTGGCCCATTTTGCTCTAGGCGCTCCGAGTCCTTGAACTCTTATTCTTGTTTATTATCTCAGAAATATTTGCTATTTCCACGGGAACCACTGCTGGATATTGCGTAGACCAACATCATCCTTGAACTCCCTCCTTCCAGACGATTTTCTACAGGTCACTTTTCACTTATGCTGATGGCACCTTGACAACGATCATTTGGTTTATTGAGTTCGAATTGTCAAATGAGGTAGCTCTTGCTCGCTCATCCGCTTTTTAATATTCCTTTTTACTAAGCAACGCCAATATTGATAGCAATTGTGTCCAGATACCCATATTAAGTTGATGTTAGCTCAGGTGGTTGCCTGCCTATATTGCTCGATACAAAGATGTAAATTACATTAATTGTGAAACTGCGTGGTTAGAAACATTGCATTACTGTCCTGCTGCCCGAGAAAACACATTTTCTTTTATCGAGATCGTCCATTGCCGTTGCTGTCACCGCTTCAATTCCAACTGGAATGTTATGATATGGCTTGAAGATGAATTTTTCGAGTGGCATTAGTATGAGAATTATCTCGTTTGCAACAGTTGGCAAAGTCCTAACGTCAATTCTGATGCCAATGGAAGCCATTACTTAGATATTTTCTAATTCATTTATAAAGATTATGCACTACCAACTTTTCGCTCCTCGTCAGTGAGACTTTTCCTGTTTCCTAAAGTATTTCAAGGGGAATGGAAATGTGTTGAGTTCTCATTGGTCAGTATAAAAACAGTGCGATTATATAAGCATGGATGCGCAGTCCGTTTATCTTCGCCCTCCTGAAAAGAAGTGACAGTGCGAGAACAAAGCGTAACCAGAGCGTAAAAGCTCTGTACTAATTCTTGATAAAATAATATTTGATCGCAATACGAGCAACTTTATTTGGGTTGGTAAATTTTCTTCCGTTTTAAAGAAAATGAAGATTGCCTGACGTATATGCTTGTATTTTTTCAATCTCGTTAACATTGAAAAGCTGCCCGAGAGGCTTAGCCAAACATGTTCCTTCGATATGCTAAAGCAAGGTACCCTTTTGGTATGAAGACTCCTATATTTGACATATCTCTGTGAAATCGGCGTGCATCCGGGAGAGCCACTGTAAGGAGTATTGTTTGTTGGTCCGCAAAATCTTTGGAGTAGGAGTTGCAAGGAGCTAGTGCAACTTAGCACTCTTGCTCCATTCCTGGCTGTGCGTTTTGAACACTCATCATAACCTAACACAACGCTCTAGTCGGTTCAGTCTTTGGTAATTGATCTCAGGCTTGGATATTTACTATTGTTTACTTTATCTTGGATTTTGAGGATTCCCATGGTTCTGTTCGGAATCTCGTCTATTCTCTCAAATAGCTTCAGTGCTCTGTCTCGTATGTATTTTCCGACTGTTTCAATGCGACTGTTTGCATACGTCCGGGTTCTAACATACCATGTGTTTACGCCGGAATTAAATTTCATGTTTCCACTGGGCCTGGGTCTAATCCAAATGTCACGTGTTCTCCAATTAGTAGTAGGGATAATGTGCGTGCTTTTTGTATCTCCTCTGGCTTAAACGGTTTTATTTACAAAAATTCTCCCCTTTTATACAAAATTCAACCTTCATAGTTTTTGTTAACCTTCATAAAATAATAAAAATCTGCATATTTATTTGATTAATAAAACTTTAACATTTCTACTTATTTCTATTTTTCTAATCTAAATAAACAAACGCGCCCTAATCACCAACAAACGCATTGCCGACACATCGAAACAAGTAATATCTTGTCCTATGTAATCAAACTCATTTGCTACACACAATCTTTAAATCTAATTATCTATTCTTACCAATTGTATTTATTCCTTCATAAAATGAACGCATAATCCTAAAACTTATCCTAAACATACTATTCTTATCTATACTAAACATCCTCCCCGCGTTGATGATTTATCCATCAATATGAATGTTCTTGTAAATGAGCTGCATGATCTTCATGGCATGATTATTCTTGCTCTTGATTTCGCTATTGAGTTGAGTTGTTGCAAATCGTGCAGTCGCCTCCATAGCTTGCTGTAATTCGTACCGAAATCCTAATTCGCATACTATTTAGTGGATATTTTTGACGTTTTTTCTAGATGATCCTGTCGTTTTATCCCTTTGTCGTTTATTCGTCCCTGACTGGCGTCGATTGAGTTTATCGGCTTGATTTGTGGTCGATGGTTTTCACTTGCTGCTTTGGGAAAAGATACTAAGTGATGGATAGCTCGTTTGTAAGTTCCTCTTGACGTTCTGGCGATAAGCACTCTGTCTTTACCTTTAAAAACTTCTTCAATTCTTCCTAACGGCCTCTTAAGTGGTGGGCTGTTTTCTTCCTTTAAAATGACTCACCTTCTTGGCTCACTGTTAGTTGTGGCTCTACTTCATTTATTTCTCTTCTGCAAACAACAAGGTACTCCTTTACCCATCTGCTCCACATTTCTCGACGAATGGCCGATACAAGTTTCCATCGGGACAGTTTGGACATTTCTTGATATACTGTGCTGGGTTCTAGTATGGTACCCAGTGGCAGTCCAATAAAGCACTGCCCTGGTTTTAATGCAGTGTAGTCATTCGGATTCGAAGATAGCGGGGTTATTGATCTTGAATTTAAGATCGCTTAAGTACAGTGTATGAGAACCACTGTACTTATTTCTTCAAATGTTAGTGCTGCTGATGCTCGTGTTTGTTGTAACAACCGTTTTGCCGACTTCACTGCTGCTTCCCACAATTCTCCAAAATGCCGAGCTCTTGGTGGCGAGAAATTAAATTGTACACTTTTTGTGCTGCAATCATTCGTTATCTTCTCCTGATTGGATTGTTTCTTAAATTCACTGGCTAGTTCTACCAATTTCTCCCATGCGCCCACAAAGTTTGTTATAGATCGCAAAATAGGTCCGCACAAAGTCCTCGTCGAACCATGAATCTTCGTAGTACTCCAATAAATCCCTCAGTCGTCAAATCGGAGAATACTTTCATGAAGCAGCAAAATACCGCAATATAGCGTTATGCGGTTTCTTTCCTTTTATATGTTAGTGGGTCCAAATTGGTCCGTAAAAACCTGCAAGATTAATTTTGAGACGAAGTATACTCCTGGTAATAGCATTGCGTGTTATGCATCATACGATATTGCTGCATTTCCTAACTGTCCCCCCTACTCTTAATACTCCGTGGTTATCAATAAATGGTGCCAGAGATGCTAAGCGATTCTGTTTTTCAACTTGACTTTCTTTTTTCAATTGCTGAATTTCCTCTTTGACATTTTCTCTTTGAATTTGTGTGACTATCTCAGTTAGCGGGGCATCGAGTTGCCTTGTTCCATAATTCCGTTATCTCGGTTGTGTCTTTTTTCATCTTATTTACTGTGCGTAAACCGCAGGCCATACTTAGATACTTCGTTGTAAATGTGTAAATGAGTTTCTGTGGCTTATGCTGTATACTGATTGTCCTTCGTTCAAGTTGTGGTTGACAGTACTGATCATTGCCGTTGTTTTACGTTCCTCCTCTTCTAATCGTGCATTCGAGATCGTTGTTTTTAGCCATTGATTGTCTCCCAGTTTCAGAAATGATGGTCCACCAAACCATAACTCCGAAAAAATTAAATTCTTTGCTGACACACCTCGAGATATTAACTCAGCCCGGATAATTTTGGTATTTAAGTAATTCCAATCTCTTCGATTCGTGACTTTTTGAATATCTGCAATTCTGTGTGCTACATATGTTTTGAATGTGCCAGGATCTCCTTGAATTCATGATAACACTATCTGTGAGTCGGTCTATAGATACGTTTCATCAATCGATATCCTTAATGTACCTTTTATTTTTTCATTAGCTCCGCGGCGAGTTGTGCCGCACATAGTTCCAGTCTTAGTAATGTAATTATTTGGACTGACGCTACTAGTGACTTTGAGCGTAGGAGCCTAATGTAATTCCTTTATATCGATCGTTCTCAAGTTCGCCTCTGCTCCATAAGCCTTCTCAGTACTCAGTACATGCCGCCTGGTTTTGAATTTATTCAGTACCTTCAATGAACTGCGATACACTTTCCATTTCTGTTTGAACTCGTGAGTCAACTCTTGATCCCATTCAATATTCAATTTTAATAGCTGCTGTATGAATAACGTCGCTGTTTCTATAACTTTATTTATCAATCCTAACGGATCGAACAGCTGCGCGGCTTCCAATAATGTGATCCTTTTTGCACACGAGTCCTGCTTTGTTGATAAATTAATCCTGAACATAAAACTATCTTGTGACAGTTGCCCTGTTAACCTGAAGGTTTTAATGAAACCCTATTCTCCATTTTCGAACTCTTTTTGCTTTTATCTATGCTTTTATTCCTTGTTAGGATTCCTTCTAAGACTCTTTCATTGTTTGATGCCCATTTGTGGAGATTAAATCCAGCTGTACGGTTGGACATTGTTGCACATTGGTGATTTGGCGCCGATTATTAGGTCGTCCACATAACAATCTTTCAATGCTTTTATCCCTTGCGGATATCGACAGCGAGTTGTTTTAAGCACTTCACCGCTAGATATGGAGCAGGCTTAGTTCCATAGGTGACTGTTGTCAATTGGAAGAATCGCAGTTTTCTTCGTGGTGTTTTACGCCATTTGATTAACTGGAACCGTTGATCTTCTGCTGCCACGTTAATATGCATGTACATTCGTTTGATGTCTGTAATCAGCACGTATTTATAGGTCCTGAACATTAACAGAATATCAAACAGGTCAAACATGGTTTTCTGGAATATCTTCTTCGTGAACTTCCATCATGTGTCCCAACGGAAGGTACTCTTCAAGAAATAGTGAGTTTTCTTGATATAGCTCGGAACTTTTTTTACTAATCTTGTCTCCAAGCTGAAATATCTTCGCATGGCAATCGCTTTGGAATTTCCTAATAATTCTGACGATCATTCTGACGACGATAGTATTGGCAACTTCACTGTGAGTCTTCTCTCGATATTTCTAACTATTGTATTCTTGAAGAACTCTCTACGTTTGAGGTCTATGCTGCTCAAAGGTTTTTCCTTTTGCATCTCTTCGATCCCTCGGAACTGTTGATCCACTCCTGGACTCGATACGCCTGCAATCACATTCTTCGTTTGACATTTTTTTCTAATATCATCCCCCAAAGACAGTGCGCGGTAGCATTCGTAGATTAGACTGCAGTCTGATTTGTCCTGACCGCACAATTTCTCCATATATTTCTGCTTCAAGCAGAATATCTACGTTCTGAGGTTTGTTAAAGTTTGGATCTGCTCGAGTCATGTCTCTTGATATCTTCCATGAGAAATATCTATAAATCTTTGTGGCTGACAGTTAGTTATTTCCTTTATCACTTGTGCCTCTAAAGTTGTTGAAAAATCGTCAGTCTCGTGTGTACATTTACGCGATATTTGGATTATAGCTGTGTATTTCTGATGCCGACTACCTGTAGATGTCCATTATTTGTATTGAGCCGCATGTGATCCTGAATCTAACAGAATTCTACAATCAACTCGTTCTTGCTCCTTCGTGTAGATGGTTGCTATCGCTGATCCACGAATACATAGTCATCTACTGACCATTGGTTTGGCGTAGGTATTTTTTCCATGCTATTTGGTGTGTCTTCATCTTGTAAAGCGATATTTACGGCGACCGTCTGCTGGTTTTGACTTCTTTGTGAAAAGTCTTCTTGTCTTTTTTCATGTAAAAAATTAAGATGCTTTTGAGTGCATTTGCGACATCCGATGAACTGACATGCAACTCTGTGATGTCCGTTCCTTAGACAATTGAAGCATACTTTGTTTCCCTTTACTGTTTCCTCCCTTTCTTGTCTGGACATGTTCACAATTGTTAACTAAATATCCGTTGCCACAAATACGACATTTTATCTCCTCAGTGCAGACAATAGCTGATGGTACCTTGACGTATCTTTGACTGCTTCGGCTACTGCTAATTTTGGTTCCCAAAGCTTCCATCGATTGGAACCTAGATTCAAGAAAATCTAAAAACTCGGTGAGTGCTTGCAACTCCTTAGGTTTCGTCAGTGATTGTTCAAATATGTGTGAGTCGTTTTGCCCAGCTTTTTTATCAATATGTGTAACAACAGTTGATCCTAGGAACCGTTTATTTTATTCCAGCATTCTTTAACATCAGTATGCACTCTCTTGTTGTATCCAACAACCTTTTCAATGAGCTGGTTGAATCCATTATAACATTTGCTTAATTCAACAGCTTCCCTAGAATTGATGTTACCAATAGCCGTTTATTTTTGTATCCATCATTTAACATCTGCCATGCCATCGTGTGCAACCTCTCTGCATCTCCGGTCAGATTGGTCTTTAAGTACCACATCTTTTGCACATCTTCCATGGCTTACTTATCTACCATTTGTGAAAACACATCGTGAAATTGTGGCCATTTTAAATAATCTCCATCAAATTGTGTGATTGTAATTTATAGCAATCTTACTGAGACCTTGTTGAATTGATCTTTCTACTTCTGAGTGATAAACGGTTCAAATTTTCTTTTAACCTTATCATTGTACTGTGTACCTTGTCATCCAACTCAATTAACTCTCGATCGTTATTCCCATATTCAGCTTCCTAGGCTGTGGAATCGAATATCAACAGATTCTGCTGTTCAATGATTGCCCAATCTTCCTTGAGCGTTTCTATTTTTTCGCTTCGAAAATTCTGTTCTTTCATACAAAATCTAACTTAATCCGAAACAATTTCATAATCTTCATAAAATAATAAAAATCTACATATTTATCTGACTAATAACACTGAAACATTTAAACTTAATTCTACTTCCATGTTTCCAAGTCATCCTATCAGCTCCCAGGATTAGCTGTTTTGCTTCATGGTATTGTGTCGGAGTTTGCATGAAGAGACGTTAGTTGTTGTGGTCTGCGTCTTGTGAAGAATATTACGCGGGTTTTGTCTTTGTTCAACTCGATATTGTTTTTGTTTGTCTTTATTTGCCTTACGGAATACGGAATACGGAATATGCTTGTATTATTTGAATTGAGTGTTGCTTTGAGTTGATGATGTTCGCATATAATGATACCTAAACGTTATTTGGTAAGGTTGGCATATCTGCAGTATACAGATTGTACAATACTGGTAAAATCGGAGATCCTTGTGGAACTCTAGCTTGAATAGTTCACAGGCTCGAGAGATGATCTTCGACCCTTACTCTGAATAACTGCCTCTTAGGAAGGAGGGTATAAGTTGAATGTATGGTAGGGGGATAAAGAATTCATGCGTTTTTGAAGATGAGTCTGCATGCCAGACTTTGTCGAAGGCTTTCACTGCGTCCAACATAACTAGACCTGTTAACTTCCTGTGCTTAAACTTGTTTCTGATCTAATGATTCTTCCTTACTAGTTGGGGTTGTGACGATTGTGCTTCTTTGAATCCATATTGTTTGTCTGCTATTATACGTTTTACGATATTGCTATCAGTTGATTTAATCTAGTCTGTAAAACCTTTTCGGCTACTTTTGAGATCAACGAAAGAAGAATTATGGGTCTCCAATTTTACGGGTTTTTTGCGAGCTTAGGTATAACTGTTATGATAGCCAATTTCCAGTCGGTAAGAAACCTCCACAATCGGAAAATTGAGTTGATTATGTCTGTCAGAATGCATAAGACGTTGTCTGGAACCCAGTTCAACAGTGTGTTCATACCTGCGACGGGTCGGTGCATTCCTTTTGTGAAGTCTTAGTATTAAGTATTTCATTTCCTGTGGGTCAAGTGGCCGTATCACCCCTTCTACTTGTGGTATATTTTCAAGAAGCTCGCTGACTTTGTTGAAAATTACGATCTCTTCGTCAAGATCATCATCCCAGACGGTATTTTCGCAGAATTGAAGCTCCAACGTCTATGCAAAGGCTTATGTTATGCCGGATTTCTCATATTTTACTCCGTTTGAACCATGTATTGGTGACACAACTACCTTATTCCATGTTCTGAAGTATTTATAAATCCTCCAGAAAGTATTCTCGTCAGGCTCGAGCTTCTGCAGGAAACTCTCCCATTTTTTATTTCGGAACTACTGGAAATGGTCTCGTATTTCGTGTGTCAACGGGTTGGCTTTCGTACGTACCCTAAGATCCTCCATGCTCCTGTCTTGTCTCCGATATTGAATTTAATTTCGCGTGAAAGTTCGTAGGATTTGTATTCTCTTGTAGGAGTTGAGACTGTATTGTCCCCTTTTGCCAGCGTGATATGATGCGTTAGTATGGCTATAGTTTTTTTGCCGTCATCAGCTGTGTTTATTACTTGGGTGAAACTTTCATTAGCCAACCGGTCGTGGAAAGCCTGCCAGTCAGTTATCTTCCTACTTCTTCTATGTTCAAATATTCAGATGTCCTCTATTAGAAGGGTACCGTTTAGTGATCTAAGGAGAGCTCATTCAGTATACTTATCCGAATATTTGCCTGCAATTCTTGGGAAATCCCAAAGACAAAGATATTTCCGCGTATCTGACCAAAATGCGTTGGCTCATTGAGTTGACATGGGCTTATGTACTTGCTTGTGATGAATCTGTTTAACTCAGTTCCAGCTTGGTTAATACTCACAGCACCACATTGCCAGTGATACACATTGAGGTTTCCAATGCCCAGAAGTGACTCACTATTTGAAATAAGGTGTTTAAATTTTATTCGTAGTGCGTGTTTTTTGGTGGGTTGTACACCGAAATAATTGCAAACATAAAAGAATCCGTCTGTACTTTGATGGCTGTTGTTTCAGTTGTGTGTAACTTTGGTGTATGAATCAGGTGACCTCTCACGCTACTCCTCACAAGAATAGCCGTTCCTCGTCCCTTGCCTGACAATCTGTCATTTCTATGTAGATTGTCGTTAGGGAAATGGAGACGCGTTCCGGGCTTCAAGAAAGTTTACTGGATGAAAATAATTCCAAATTGATTGTGGAGAATAAATTATCAAATCGCTCCAGTTCGTTGAAGCATGGAAATAGCATTCCAGATGTGTTTAACTGTGGTAAGTTGTACTGTAAACATGTTCTGGGCCATTTTTTCCATAATCTCTTGCCTCACCTATTGAAACTATGATTGCATGCTGACAAAAAATTGTTCCATGTTTGTGTATGGTTTTGTGTTTGGTTGTTTTTATTTTTTATTTTTTTTGTGGAGAGTTGGTGGTCTGTATTGTGGCTTGTGTGGGCTGTTTGTGTTGTGCAGCGATCTGATATTGAGATAATAAGTATGATATTACTACTTATTCATAGTCAAAAGTTTTGTAATATTTCTATAGTCCTGTGTTGTCTCAGGAATCATTTAGATACCTAGATAAACCCTTGTTGCGGAAGCTATTTTCATTTTATTCTGTGTGATTAGTGACTATTTGTCCCTTTCGATTAGGATTATTAGTACAGACCGATTTTCGGTATTTTTAGGGGTGGTTTCTGTTCCGGTCTTGTTGGTTGATAATTTAGAGGTAGACGGGGTGGGTTTTGATGTCGTTTTTCTTTGACGGGTTATTATTGGCTGCGAGAGTGTTACAGTGGGTTTTAGGGCTGGTAGGGATGGGAACTCCTCGTCTTCTTTCATCTCTCCTTCTTCTACTTTTACCTCAAAAGAGGAGGCTGAATTGTCTGAGCAAGCAGAATTATTTGAATTCGCATCCTTCATTTCTTGATTTTATGTTGTTCCTTTTCTTTTTTGTTTTCTAATTCTTTTATTTTCTCCCTTAGACATGTATTTTCTCGCTAAATATGTATTTATTATTTATCGGCAAGTTAATCAAGAGCCTTTTGCAGTTTCTCTTGGCTCAGGCCTAAATGCTCGTGCAGGAGTCTGTTTTCGGCCTCGCTGAACTGACCTCCTGGTGACACGTTTGTCTTGTCCCTGTCAGCGTCCTTTTTATCCTCCATCCTGTGAATATCACCACGGTCTTTTTATTACTATAATTTCTTTTCCTTCAGCTTCTATAATAGTCCTGTGCAACGCCGTTTTCTTTTTATTTCGGTTCTAATCAGCTACTTGATGCACTTTGCTTTCGGGTTTTTATGGGTTGGTACTCCTTATGCGTACTAACAATGATGCCCTTTACAACACTGTTGTTGATATCATCTATATTGCAGGGCTTACGAAAACACTGATCCGTTCGGAGCAACAAACACTGCCGTCGGGTGCACACTCTACTGTGTAGTCCGGAAAGGGTTGATTTCATAAAAGTTCGAGATGTTTTATACTGGCTGTCTGTCAACTCCGCTTCGATGGGTGTGGGGTTGAGTGACTCCTCAACACACTCATCGGAACAGTCCCAAGCCTGTGTAAAGGAGGAGGGTAACATTCCTACGCAATGCTGTCTTTACAGTCAATGTCAGTTCAGCCACGTAGGAATGTAAGACGCCCAACAACCTTGTCTCCCCTCCTTGCACGTATCCATGTAGAATAATGCGATCCTTATCCCTGGGCACAATATTTTTATTCTGATAATGTAAACCTCTTGTTTCCCCCCCCCCCACTCTCACTACAAAACGGTCCCACTGCTAAGCAGGGTTAAGGCTTTTCAGTGGACAAGTCCACTCATATAAATGCGGGGGGCGGGCTGGGAGTAAGTTCAACCGACATGTATGACTCTGTTTACCACTGGTCATGTTTTAGGGGTAAACAAGAGACTGATGTCTGCTGAAACGAAGCAACAGCTCGAGGATTGTCCTCCTACACTGTAAAAGGTGGTAAAGGACCCCGAGCTAAGGTGGATACCGTGGGCACCTCCGGTTTCAAATAAGACCCTTACCTCGGTATGTCGGCTCTGCTGGGGTGGACAATTTTTCCGACTTACCAAAAATGGAACCGAAACACTTAAAAAAATAAAGACGATGTGGTGGATCCCTTTAAGGGTCGAAGCATGCTGATGCGAACACCACCAAGCTCAGAAAGGGTGCGGGAAAATGTCACCGCAACCCAAATCCAAACCGAGGGCATAACACTCGATATGGATAACCCTTCCTTTGGAAGGGATCCCCAAGAGTGGAAGAATACCTCCATAAGGAGGAAACAGAAGGGCGCAAGCAAATGGGCAAAAGCCAAGGCGAAGCGTCAATTAACAAAACAGGGAGAAACGGCGGAACTGCCACCTCCACCCCCCTACAGAGAATACCTCTGAGTGGAAGGGGAGAACGGGTAAAGGTCCCCCAATCCCTGGAAGTCCAGGGGGAACAACACCCCAGTACAGCCACACAAGGAGGAAGTAAGTCGCAGATGAAAGGACTCAGTGGTGCGGGAGTAAAGTGGTACCTGCGATTCCTAGCACAGGGATTTAAACCTGAGGAGGCTAGGAAGATGGCAGAAGATCGGAGGTCGGGACTAGGAGGACAAAATCATAGGGATAGGAAATCTGCACCGGAGCCGACTGCAAAAAGCGAAGGATTGGGGAATACAGCACCCAACCCGGTTGACCAGAGGAGGAAGCGAGGCAGAGACTCGATTACCCCCAAAAACCAACAAGTAAAGCGACCACGAGTACCGACCGCTACGGCAGGCGGGAGCAACGAAGCATCCGTTGAAGCTGGAACCAGTTACGCAAGCACACTAAAAGTGCAGCGTGTAGCAGTGGTCGCAAAAGAACACCCCATGCGGACGCTCAAAGATGAGGAACTTACTCAACTAGATGACGCCATTGCATGGGAGGTGCAAAATGGAGATTATCTCCATTTTGAGGGTCTGTACTTCAGACCAGGGATGCTCCTTATGGGCTGCGGGAATGAAAGTACCGTTAAATGGCTCGAGGGAGCAATTTCAAGGTTAACCGCTTGGTAGGGAGTAGAACTATATGTGAAGAAGGGAGAAGACATCCCTTAAGCCCACATAATTCACATGTACCTCCCAAAAAGCGAAGGGTTGCCAGCAGAGGCTCTACTCAGAACGCTGGCAGCCTCAAACAAAGGCCTCAGTACGAGGCAATGGAAGGTACGAGGCAATGGAAGCGTACGCGCTGAGGGAAACGGTCAACTGCTGACCGCTGCAGTTGATGAGGGTTCAGCCAACTTCATCAACAAACAAAATGCCCTCCTAAGATATAGGTGGGGCAAAATAAATGTGCGCGGGCTGAAGAAAAGGGAGACAACCTCCACGGCTCCGGTGTGTGCGAGGCGGGTTGTATCTCCTAGGGCTATTGCGGTGGAGTCTATTCCTCCAGCAGCGGTTGTGGTGGGGCTGGCTTCGTCTGAGACTGCTGGTAGGGAGACCATTCCTCCCACAGCGGTTGCAGTGGAGCCCTCTCGGTCCATGACTGATGCAAGGGAGCCCGGCTTTCCGGTGGTGGTTGTAGGGGGGACGGCCGCGGTCCTGACCAATGTCGGGGAGCGTGTCCCCCTCGCAGTGGCGGCGATAGAGCATGCTCCGTGTACCACTGTTGTGAGGTGGGGCGGCCCTCGTACGGTGGTTGCGACGGCACTTACCTCCGCGACTGCTGCCGGGGGGACGACTGATTTCGCAAACGGCACCGGGGAAACTCTGATCCCTGCAGCAACAACGAAGCTCGCAGAGAGAATGAAACGGAGTACAACAGCGGTTCCAGGATGGGAGAAAGAAGCTTATCAGGCCACCTTGCCGAATGAGCTGGATCTCTCAGTCCTGGAAATAAGCTCTGACAAGGACCCCACAGAAGAAGAAACGGGGCTTGCACCCGCTTTTTCCAAAGGATAATGAACGAGGATGTAACTCGCTTAGCGCAGGTGAACGTTCATCATGGCAAAGCGGCTTCGGCTGGTTTGGTACGAATGTTCACAAAACAAAAAATAGGACTAGCACTGATCCAAGAACCCTGGACACATGAGAATCGTATCAGAGGCCTAAACACTCGCGATACCATTGTAGTCTGTGCAGAGGGGCCGGATCCTCCCAGAGCGGGTGCTATGATAAGGAAAAACATTAACTATATATGTCTTTCAGAATACTTAACACGGGAATTAGTACTTCTGAAGACCTCTATTATGGTCAAGGGTAACACCCGTGATATAGTTATTGCATCAGCCTATTTTCCAGGAGATGCGGAAAACATTCCACCACTGGAAGTACAAAGGCTAGTAGCACATTGTGAGAGAAAAAATATTCCACTCTTGATCGGATGCGATGCTAACGCCCATAATGAGCTTTGGGGAAGCACTGACACGAATCAAAGAGGTAGTGAACTATACGAGTTCATAATGAAGCCAAACATGATTATCCACAACGTAGGGAATACACCTACGTTTGTCACTAGAATACGCAAGAAGGTACTGGATATTACTATCAGTAGTATGACTCTGGACTCCTTAGTTAAAAGATGGCATGTATCCGAGGAAACCTCCATGTCGGACCATAAAATTTTCAGGTATGACCTGGAGAGGCTGAGGATGGAGCCCATCATCATCAGGAACCCAAGACGCACTGATTGGGCATTGTACACCACCCGTTTACGGGAAAATCTCCAGCATGTCTCTGTCAAAACGACCCCCAAAAACCCTCTTGAACTTGAGTATGCTGTAGACGAAGTTAACAAGGCTATTGTGAATGCCTTTGAGGAAAGCTGTCCTGAACGCGTCATAATGGGGAGCAAAGAACCCATATGGTGGAATGAAGGACTAGCCAAACTTAGAGTGGAGGTGCGGAAACTTCACAATAAGGCAAAACGTACCAACGATTGGGACGAATACCATAGAATTCTAACACACTATGGGAAAGAAATCCGAAGGGCAAAGCGCCACAGTTTCAGATCCTTTTGCGAGAATGTTAAAGAAACACCTGTGGCAGCTAGACTACACAAAGCCATGGCTAAGCAGGGTAGTAACTTTAACATTGCACTAAGAAAAAGTGACGGCAGTTTTACGAAAAACGAAAAGGAGCGCACTCTGTTGCTCATAGAACCCCATTTCCCGGGAAGCACTATAATAAATGAAGGGATTGAGGAGATGGTACAAGAACGAAGACCAAACAGCTCGGAATGGAAGGAGGTTGCGACCATCTTTACGGAAAAACGTATAAGGTGGGCTTTAAACTCTTTCCAGCCCTTTAAATCACCGGGAGTAGATGGGGTGTATCCAGTCCTTATTCAGAAGGGACAGAATCTGCTTATATCGCACCTGATACGCCTCTTTAGAAGTAGCCTGGCATTGGGATGCATACCAAATCCATGGAGGCAGGCGAAAGCGGTATTTATACCCAAAGTGGGCAGAACTGATAAAACTAATCCAAAGGCATGCCGACCTTTTAGTTTAACGTCGTTTATTTTCAAAACGATGGAGAAAGTGGTGGATAATTATATTAGAACAACTCACCTATCAAAATACCCACTACATTCAAATCAACACGCATACAGGACGGGAAAATCAACAGACACCGCACTGTACGAGTTGACTAGCAAAATCAAAGAATCCTTAGAATACAAAGAGGTAGCACTAGGTGCATTCCTCGATATTGAAGGGGCCTTTGACAATACCAGCCATGATCCGGTAAAGAGGGCGCTAGTGAAAAGGGAGGTTAATCCTACCCTATTCGCTGGCTGACTCGGACACTGGCGGGGCGAACCGTCGTATGTAAAGTGGGATCAAGCACCATCAACGTACGTACGGATCGTGGATGCCCACAAGGAGGTGCTATTTCACCACTACTATGGACTCTTGTGGCAGATGAAGTCTTAGTCAGACTGTCAGAAGCTGGGGTGATATGTCACGCGTATGCGGATGATATAGCAATTCTAACCAGAAGAAAATTCGAAGGGACTCTGTGTGATATAATGCAGGGGGCAATTCGAAATGTGAACAGCTGGTGCCAAGAGATAGGTCTAAGGCTTAACCCCGATAAAACCACACTGGTGCCGTTCACAAGAAGAAGAAATATGGACCAACTTCGCACCATATATCTAAATGGAACGGAGATTGAGTCTAAAAATGAAATCAAGTATCTCGGATTGCTGTTGGACGGCAAGCTCGGGTGGAACGGACACATTAAGGCAGTGTCTGCAAAGGCTGTCAGGGCTCTGATGGTGTGCAGAAACATGACAGGCAAGTTCTGGGATAACCCGGGAATCCTGCGGTGGATGTACACCATGATGGTGAGACCAATCATCACCTATGGAGCGGTAGCCTGGGCAGACAAAATCCAAGAACACAAGACGAGGCTTGCACTCGATCGAGTTCAGCGTTTGGAATGTGTCTGTATCAGCGGAGCTATAAAGTCATGTCCCACGGCAGCTTTCCAGAAAATCTTAAGCCTATCGCCACTTCATTTGGTGATAGAAACAGTAATGAGCAAGCGGACCAACTGGCGAGGAAAGGAGCATCGACAGCATTCATCGGCCCTGAACTCTTTAGCGCAATTGAAATCAATCTCATTCACAGGGCCCTAAAGGAAAATGAGGATAGAGAATGCAATAGGCTCTGGAATGGACTTCCAGGGCTTCGAATGTCGAAGCTGTTCCTCGACGTTTATGACGAGAAAAAGTTTCGAGGGTGCATCGAAATGAATAAAAGAATGCTAAGGGTCCTGATTGGGATGTTCACGGGGCACTGCACACTCGGAGGGCATCTCAAAAAGATAGGCTTGACAGCGAATGATGAGTGCAGATTTTGTGATCTTGCGGAGGAGACGCCGGTGCATCTGCTGGCACACTGCGACGCGCTGTCCCGCAGGAGAAGAGACAGTCTGGGAAGTTGCTTCCTTGTCGAGGAGGATTTGGGACGCCTGAAGCCGAAGCAAATCATTGACTTTTTGAGGAAGATCGATCTGCTTGAGGCGCTCTAGGCGCACTGGAAGTGGGGGCACAATAAACCTGTAAGGGTTGACGTGCACCATCCCCGACAGTAATCAATCAACACTGGCTGTCATCCTCGACCCGCCCCTAACTCGAAACATTACCCCAAGATGCGTTCAATTTTCAGTACCCTACTGAGCACTAGATGTTTCAAGTCTGACAAGTGAAGTGCCAACAGCGTTGAACTGCGGAACTCGATGATTCGTTTCAGGTTGCCTAACGTGAAGTACCCTGAGGCTAGAGTTTTTTGTCGGTGTCACTTCATCCAATACAACGATGTAAGTGATTCCGTAGAGCTGAAATTCAATGGAGAATTTTATATGATTTTCTTTCTATAATGAAGGAAGAAAACGAGCTGCTCGAGAAGAAAACGAGCTCAATGGGTATTGATGGGAAAGACGATGACCACTGTCAGCTTATGTTTGATGAGAGTGGTTAACAGATCAATCCGAAAGGCCAATGCCTGACTTGGGCTGTCACTCCATGGTTGATGATGATTTTTTAATGTGTTATAATGTAATAATGAGCAAATTTTCAGTAATACAGATAAGAATTTATTCGAAGCGTAAGTGTTGGTGTATTGTTCAACTATCACCGAACTCCTATCACATTCAATACTTGGACAGAAAATTTAAATCTGATGATTAATTATTACATCTACTACGAATTTTTTTACCTAAAAATTGAATTGATGCTATCTCAGCTGACAGAGTAACATAGGGGTTATTCTTTTATTTATTTATATCAAGTTTATCTATAAGATTCATCATCTACATCATCGCCGCACCAATCAGAGCATCGTGGCATTGGTCACATGGGAGAATTATTGCAGAAGACAGACACAGTATGAAAATGTCAGGAAGTGAAGAAAAGAACAACACATTTGCAGAAATTTAGGAAATTAGAACAAGATACCCCGGATTTCTCCAAAGTATTTGAAGTGCAAGAGATCCCTGGGCTTGTGGTCAACAAATCCACGGTGACATTCACGGAAGATGAAATGCGGGTTCCAATTATGGTATAAAGTCAGCAAGGGTCCCGAAGCAAACCATAACCGTGCGGATACGTGCAACCATTAGTAAATTACCAGAAAAGAAGTGAGAGCCCAAAAATCAACGACGAATTCGCAAACAGCTATAGCACATGATTTGAAGTCTATTCTTGAACAACCAGTCTATTTCATCAAATTGGGGAAAAGAAACATCGTTGTCATGATGGATGAAAACAAATTCGAGGAAGCGGTTACTCAAAACCAAACGATGACAACTTTTTCAGATTTTGTCAAAACGCTCTAGACGATGCTATTTAACGATTTGGGATGGCGATCAAAAGTTGCGAATTACTAATCGGTTACTGGCGAAAGAGAAAGTAAAGAACACGACCCTAGACCATATGTTCAAAAAAATAAATTCCCCGGGTGAAGGAAGAATAGAATGGAAAATTAGCTTTCCTGTACACATTAGTATCAAGAACGAATGGCAACACATACACAATGGGCGATTCTGAACACACCAACCCACACAAAACTAGTGAAAATTTCCCATTACCTGGCCTTGATTCACCAGATGCACGATCTACCTCTAAATATTGCAGCCAGGGAGAAGTTAATGCAGTCTTTCCTTAACACTATGAAGTTGAATGGCTTCGTCAGATCGAATGTCCTGATTGTAACGAAGTTCACATTGGGCAAACAAGAAAAACAAACAACAGCAGTGTGCGAGTACATTTAACCATTCATATAAGTCCAATATTATTAGTTACTTTATTCCAAAATTAGTTCTTCAGTTACGAGGGTAAATGCCCGTTCTTTCCGCAAAGTGGCGCTGAGTAGCTGAAAACCAAAGTCGAAAATGGTACGAAGTGCAAAGGGTTAAAAAGAAGGTTTTTGTTTTCTTTTATTTTTTAGTAATATTTTGCGAAAATGAAATCAGTTACGAAAAGTGAAATTAAAGTTACCTAATAATTAGATAGCCACTTTTTGCATGTTCATCTTCGCCTTAAATAATCGATTCAAAAATTGTTCTTTCGAAGAAGAAAAGGTGAACGAAAATTTTTGGTTGTACTGTAATGTCATCAATGGCACCTGTTACATCTGTCATTTCCCCGCTTAGTAATGACTTTCTTGAATGAAATTCTTGTATACTAATATCCCAGCTGATAACTGTCAATGCCAAATGGCATAGTAAAAAGTTCTTGATTTGTCGACATTGTGCTTGTTTAATTTTTATTTATTTACAAAATCGCTTACGTTAACCCAATTTCTATCATTTCAATTACATCAAAACAAAATGACACTCGACGCAAATACTAATACAGGGAAAATCTTAACAGCGGTGCATCAGGAATACAAAATATTGGCTGAGTAGTAAGTTTGAGTGTTGAAAACTTAAAAGCTTTATCTTTAATCTGAGTCAATTCACAGCAAAATGATACAATCAGAAGACATTGGAGGCGTCTATGTTATACCATCCAGAGAGAACTCATTTTGTAAGTAATAAATGTTCTAGCTTTAATATGAGGCTCACATGTGCTTACTTCCAGTATGGTTCGGAGTGGTTTTTGTCCGCGAGGGCTATTTCAAAGACGGAGTGTTTCGCTTCAATATTTCCCTGCCCGACAACTTTCCCACCGACAAAAAGGCACCAGTAAGTGTGTCATCGTACAAACATTTGCGGAACACTAATTTTGTTGATATTGCAGACCATCATCTTTCAAAATGAAATATTCCATCCACTTATCTGTCCGTACACATGTACCTTGGACATATCAGGAGCGTTTCCAACGTGGACAGAAGGTTCAAGCCACATGTGGCAAGTTCTGAAATTCATACGATTCATCTTTACCAACCCGCAAGACTGTTGCGAGACAATCGAAAACAAACTGCCCAATCAAACGGCCGCCGATTTACTATCGCAAAATAAAGCAGAATTCATTGCGAAAGCAAAGGAGTGTGTGGCGAACAGCTTAGAACGAATTTACGACCAACCGCCTACAGATGACATCCATTACATCGCATTCGAGAAATTCGAAAAGGATATTCATGGAGCAGTGCTGGAAAATTTGAAGAAAAACAAAGAAATTTGCCCCTCATCACCCACAAGTGGATTGTCTTGGGTGAAAGAAGGAGAATTTAAACCACTTGGGAAAGAGTGAACAGCTATCACGAAGATTAAGGCGGGACCAGATAAGAAAAAGGACAATGAACAACACAAGACATGTCACAATGTATACTCCTACTGCTAAAATACCACTAACTACGGTGAAGCAATACCAAATAACAATTAGAACATTTTTATTGCATAATAAAGACTACCTTAAGTTTTACAACTGCTCAAAACTTTTCCTAGTATGCTATCCTTCACCCAATCTCGGTCCAATTCTAATTTGACACCATTCCATGTGAAGTGTGTAGGTGGCTGATTCTCCCCTTCAGCAAAGTCGAAATATTTGCTGAGTTCAATGGCCAACTTAGATCGAATCAACCCGATTTTTCCGACTTGATCCCATGCAGGATGGTAGACGCGTCCATTGTCCGGAGACATGTAAATTTTCTCCGGCTGGAAATCAACCGAGAGAAGATCTCCAGCATGAGCATAAGATAACTTTTCCTTTCCTAAAACGAGAATAGAATCCTTTACATCCTGAAAAATGACGGCAACACATCTACCTGATTTATCGGTCAATATTTGAGTATACACAATTGGAAGATCGTCACATCTGATGTAATTTCTTTCTCTTCCACAGAGAGAAATAAAGGGAAATTCATCACGATACCTGTCCGTTGTATTCATTCGTACACGAGTAAAGAAGAAATGTAGAAACTTTTTATCCTTAAAGCAAGACGTGAAATTTTTCATTTTCGCGTCATCGAGAAACAGCTGAAAATATAAATGTTAAATGAATAACAAACACTCCAGTTTCTTTCGTGATAGTATGGAAAGCTAGTTGCTACTTTCATAGCTATACAATCAGGAGTTTCCACAAAATGTGGAAAAAATGACCCACCATCCCCTCATGATCGATGAAGTAAAAATATTCACGAATCCTTGGTTGTGGTTCCTGCCCCTGAATGTAGCTGACATGTTTACAAAGGATCCTGATAGGCGCAACCGATTGTCTACAGCAGACCCTTACAGTCCCAGGCAACTGAGCACGTCTTAAGAGGTTCATCTGTGAGACCTCATCCCTGGACAAACGAAATAAACAGTAGTTATGTCAACAGAACAGCTGAGTTTGTGATGTAAACAAAACTAGATGTATTCTAGTACTCCGGTGAAATTGTGCTGTTAATACTTGATAACTACCAATAGAAGCGGTACACTTGACAATAATTTAAATCCGAATCGAGCTGATGATAGCTTCAAATAGCTGAAACATGTCCCCACAAAACAAACACTAAAAGTCGGCCGACTTAAAAAAACACAATAGTTTAAATTATTAAGAACAAAACTTCAACGGTCAGCTCCCAATGTATTCATTGAACACTTTTTATGTGACTGTGACCATCAATCAAGCATTTTAAGATTTTTACAATATTTTAAGAGTTCACTGTCTCTCGAAAGTTTTCAGTCCTTCAAATTCTATATCGGATCGCAGTGTAAGCAAGCCGACATTATAAATTCACCATAGCTATACCATGCCGAATCGTGCTCTTCTAAATGAGAGTAATCTAATCTAAGTTAAACATGTTAAAACAAAAAATTAAAACTTTTAAATTGCATTTGTTTTTTATTTATGCGAATCTCGCACGTTGCTTTTTTCGATCTCCTGTTTTATCCTTGAAGCTGTCATCTAGCAAACCAGCGATTCTTGTTGGATTTAGTACGATTGAGCTTCAACTTTATTTGTGGGCTTTAAGGGAAGGTTCTTTTAAATTTGGCCAAAAAAAGGCCTAAGTTTGGAAATGATTTGTGGCATGATGAAAAAACATAGAAACATCCGGTTTTGACGGTTGAATTGGTTATTTATTATACAATAATATGATATATTTTTTGTAACAAAATTCAAAATAGCGGCTGAACAATGGCGGCTTTTGTCGATCACTGCCTGAAAAATCTCGTCTCCGAATTTCAAGCCTACAGCCTCTTGTAGTAATCTGAAATGAAAAAAGTTTTTTTTAAATGACAGTAGATAAAATTTTCTATGGCTTATACGTTACTATAATGATTTTTGGCCAAAAATTGACTGAAATATGAACGCTCGAAAACAACAATTTTTTTTTTGCCACTTTTTTTGTTATTAAACCTTAATTATAAATAACAATTTAATAATGACTTATGCTCGTTTTGAGTATAAGCCATACAGAAAATGATCACCTTTCAAACATGCTTTAGATTAAGGAAATCAGAACAATAGATCAAAAGATATCCTTGAAATTCAGATGGAAAACATGGTTCCGAGAAAAACGCGTTGAAAGATAGCAGCTCCGAAAATGACATTTTTTGTACGAAACATTTGCAGGGTTGCATAACAATGCAGGGTCACAATATATCGTAAAAATGAGACCAGATTCTGAAAGGACATAAAATTTCACTTAACAATAATCCTGGCTCGATTTTTTTCGAACGTTTCTCATTATTTATTTCATGTCCTTAAAAAAATGTCTTCTTAGGCGCTAATTGTTTAATTGCGTTCATGACGCTCTGATTGTTTGAATATCGACCGTATCGAAAAATCCTTTCGTACACATAATCTACGGACATACAGCTTTCATTTTATGTGAAAAAAAAACGATTTTTTCAAAATAATTTGAAAGAACCTCCCCTTAAGTACGAACCATTCTACATTGAAACATTCAATTTGTTTACTGTTGTTTCAACCCTTACCCAACCAATTAACAGTGGAAAAGATCCTTGAAATGCCTTGCCACTCGTTAGGAAAGATCGAAAAACAGTCAAGAATTTCGACTCTGATACAGATCCGGATCCGGAATGCACTGAGGCCAACTCAACTCAAGCGATATGCTCAAGATATTACGCATTTTCAGGCACTTATTAAATTTTAAAATAATTTTTGACTAAGGCAGCTTCGTAAAAGCAGCGAGCACCCCCTATGCAAACAATATAGCCTCTAGAGTAGAAAATTCCTTGCACGTTACCGCGGTGATTCACAGCTAACGCAAGCCTATAATAGACCCTGTATTCAGCTGAAAATAAGTCTGACTAACCAGGAAATGGTCTTTTAAATACATTTTCAACCTCAGTTGAGGTTGATTATGTATTAAGCGATTTAATCAAATCGCTTGTTGCAAAATTAAAATAAAACTCCAGATCTAACGGTATTCGAGCAAAATTCGTATTATATTTGGATTGGTATATTTCAGGCCAGGATACAATACGGCAGGACTGTGCGATTGAGACGCAAGATTTGCAGTAAATGTCACCCAGTTTTCGTTCTAGGCGGTTGTTTGTCCCAACTAACAATGATCGCGATGCAATATGTAAGGCGAGAAATGTTCGGAAAATCGAAAATTCCTCGCAGCGATATGTTTTGAAAAGTGTATGTCATTTTTAAATTTGAAATATCGAAATAAACATGCAGAATAGTTAACCTTAACAGCGCAAGACCATCACAGTAAGTAGTCAACCAGCTAAAAAGAAGCAAGACTGACGTAGAAATCTTTTAAATACATATTCAATTTCAGTATGAGCTCAATCGAATTGATCCTATCAACAGTGAAAAGAGAGAGAGACGAATCCATCTCGAAAGTCGTAGTATTGGCAAAGCGGAACTACACATTGAGCTATTATTTCCAATAAACTCCTGATCTAACGGTATTCAACCAAAATACGTGGACTCATATTGTAATTGGATATTTTAAGCTAACATACAATACTGCGAGAGCGCGACGCGATTTTTACAGAAAATGTCACTCAGTTTTGGTTCTATGAGTTTCTATACCCCATCGAACAATGACTGCCATTCGTCGATGCAAACCGGGAAATATTTGGAAAATCGAAAACTCGACTTATGTTCTCGACTTTTCGATTTATCATTTAGAAGCAGGCAAATTAACTTTAATAGCGCAGTACGTTATTACAAATGCAGACTTTATTTTCATTTACATTTATTATTATTGATTTCTCATTGTAATGTGTTTGCGGAAAACGCAAATATTTCATCAAATTGACCACAAATAAGTGCAATTTTATGTAAGTCATCGGCAGCAAATTGATTGTTGACTTCATGTATATAGTATGAATGGTTCAGATTCCTAAAATTCTTAAACTACAACTTCAATATGTTAACAAGCTCCAGGATGATTAATTGTGATGGTGCGATAAGAGCAGAGTCTTAATTTACTATTGTTGTTACGCACTCTCGTCAAAAGCTTTCAAAATCGATTAAATGAGTAAATCAGGTTGTTACTTGATAATAAAACCTATGTTGATTTTTCACAAACGTATTTCGGTTACTTCTCGATATGATACAAGACAATCAAATGCTCTACAACTGACTCCGTCGAAGGAAATTTTGGCTTACAAGGGTTTTGAGTCTTCTGACATTCAATATGATGAATTACTGTACAAATACAATACAATATGATGAATACTGGTTGGCAATATTAATAGCTGAAAATCCGATAAATAGCACAATGGGATTTAGCAAAAATATGTTGAATTTTATTCGCATTGGTAAATTTTCTCTTATTTTTGTGAAAAACCAGAGCAATCCAAATATAAATCTAACTATGCCCATTCTATTAATTGCTGCCAAAAATTGCACAGCGAGAAATCCCACTGTTTGTGCTTACTCCATGACATGTATATTAGGCGTCTGATGCATTGTCTGATTTAACAATCTAAAGTCACTTCACCATCTGACAATTCATGTAAATTATTCACTGAAAGGCAAGAGGTAAAGTTAGGAAGTGAAGGATATCCACGTCCAGAATTGACGGTTATAAATTTGCTCATTTGATTTCTCATTTTAAATTTTTGAAAGGATTTTATAGTTACTTTCCTATATAGCGTAACCACCAAAAAGTCCGCAGCAAATAAAGTCAGCTTTGCAAAGTAAAGAGCTTACAAATTGAACGACATAGGTGAGTGGAGGAATCGCAATAGTTAACATTTTCAGTCTAAATATATGAACGAATTTTCGGCTGTAATAGTATAATATAATATATAATATAATAATAATGTGTGGGTCATTGTGTATGAATTCAAAATTTGAGAGAATGACAATGTACATCTCTCTGCACCTTCAGAATCTGCAGATAGAATGCGTCTAGAAAAGTGCCGTTGAATATCATTAGATCGGGAGTATGTTCCAAGAGTCAGTAGTGGTTACCTTATGTTTTTCTACATGAAAGCCGTTGAGCCGTAGAGGCGTTTGTGAAACGCAGTTTACTTCGAGTTTCAAGAACTTACTTTGCTATTTTGATATCAGGCGGTCATACGTTCCACTCTTTATCCTTCTCTGTTACTTTTTTTGTCCTTTGATCTTCCTAGTCTAGAACTCAATTCGCAGTGTTATTACTTGTTGGCGCTATTGATATGTTCCTCCGTTGAAGATTGTCCAATTTATTTGTTCTACTTTGTATGCGTGACTTTTTTTTCACTCAGTGATTTCCTTGTTTTGCTTGAAGAGAATTGTTAAGTTGAAATTTGTCGATGGTTTTTTCTCAGTTGCATAACATTCAGGATTTTATTTTTTGTATACCCCTCCTTCTCTGCACCCCTGTGTTGAAGTTATACTCGCTAAGTTGCAGGATGAGGAACATGCATTCCTTTTCTTTAACTATTGACAGTTGATGTGACCTATTTTGATTGTAACACGATGATATTGTTCGTTGCGTTTGATTTGACTAATGTATAGGTAAACATTGCGTTGTTAAATTGAAAGCGTAATCTTTTTGTTTGGGAAGCAAAAGTTTTTTTCTTTTCTTTTTCTTTCTTTCCCTTGATTAGTGGTGACATGCTTTCTATCGTTCCTTTGACTCGTTGTTCCTATTTTTAAGTTCTTCATTTCATCCTGCATTTGCATCATAAAGGAATTTAGTGAGGTAACTTTATGAGACTTCGTTTTCCATCACTTTTAATTCCTTTTAGGAGTGTCGTCATATTTTTTATCTCGCAAAACATGGCCTTCCGGTCTCTTGTCTCCTTTTAATGAAATTTCAATTTTATTGCCGCAGCAACCCGGCTCTACCGTTAGCCCTGCCCTGCAACTAGCTTAATTTTGTCTTTATTCGTTCAATAATTAACACTCGGCAGATACTAATACTAGTTATTTCCGCGAACAGTAACTAAAATTTATCATTAACAAATCAATCACTTTATATTTATACATCGTACTTTTATTTATAAATAGTTGTACTTACAGACTTAGTTTATTATTATTTTTTTGAACCCCGTTTCCTGCAAACAGGCATGATGAAAACATGAACAAATGCAAAGTCGTTGATGAAGAATCTATATTAAATTATTAAAGGCCATCCATCAGCTTTGCCTGAAAGTTTGTTTGTTTGGAGCTATATGTGGATAACAATCATGTACACACATCCTTTTCAGTTTGAACAAAAAGCTAATTAATGCCAAGATATTCCGATTTGGAAGAGGATAAAAAACAAATCACATTTTGTTGTCCTGAAGACAATAACCAACCCAATATAACCTCTTTATAAATTCGTCCAATGAGCCTATGCCATTCGAATTTCACGTGACTTCGAAAGATCCTACGAAGAAGATCCAAAAAGAAGTATTTAGTTATAATCTACATAATTAGAGGATGAATTATTTTCAGACAAAAAAATTTTATAATCATTAGAATGCATTGATCTCTTCCAAAATATTACATTATTTTGTAATGATGAAAAGAGGAAACAAAAAAATTAAAAGAAAAATCAAAGGCGATTTTGATTTCGTTCATCTTTAATGGAAGCTATGAAAATATGTGTGAATTTTTCAAACCCAGGAAAACAAAAGTATCACCTGACCAATCCATAATTCATCAAATATACGATATAAAATTAAAAAAGCCAATGGGTAGTAAAACAATGTAATTTACAAAGAGCAACCCAACCATTTCTCACTAATGGCTCTTGGTATAGTTTACTTTCAATTTTTAACAGTGTAATGCACATCAAATTTAAATTTATCTCACCTGAGAAGCTCCAAGGTGTGATTCGAAAGATTGTCGGTTGTAATATCCAGTATGTCAATGTATCATTGTCGCCAGTCTCAGTCCTTGTAACTATCTGTATTGGTGGCTAAAAGGATGTAAATAGAGATCGATGTAACGTTTATTTACTTTTTGATACATTCCTTGACAAGATTCCTTTAAAAAATTCTTAGATGTAAATAATCTTGATATTTAACTAGATCTAGTGGTTTTTTGAAAAAATATAAGAAATAAGAAATGTCAACGGCTAAAATATAATACTGCTAGCAAATCCTTCTTGCATCTTCCTATGTTCGTGGCTCGTTTCTTCCTCAGAAACGTATCGTAAGAGGTTCAAAGGGTGGCTCTTTCGCGCCTGATAACTAACATAAGATAAGCTAACAACTCACCATGCAAAAACATAAGCTGAAACACACATTGTCTCGGAAAGGATTGAATCAATTATAATCCCCAGCAAACTAAACATGGTTTATGAAATTATCTGTTGCAATGTGAAATCACGGTTAAATCTCTATTACAGTAGGCCAGGCAATACAAACTGAATTTGCTATTCTAGAAGTTATTGGTAGATCAATTTATCCATTTTCACTTAGAACTTATAAGTGATTTATACCCTTGCTAGCTAACTCAGCGAAGACTCATGGGTGCGGAAGTTCTCATCAAATTTGTCGAATACCTCAAAAGTGAATTTAATATTTACAAAGAAAGGTAGAAAGAGCTCAAACTGGTTTTGAACACGCGTCCCTGCCACTTCTCATCAGGTGCCAACTCACAGGCTGGGACGCATCGATTGGCACTACTAGCTAGGGGGATATCGTCTGGATATTTTTACGTGTTATGATTGTTGCTCTCAGCTTGAACTTTTCCTATTTTCCAAATTGCCTTTGGTAAGCTTATCAGGGCAGGGCTTTATTTAGACAGGGACGTGTGTTCGAAACCAGCATGAGCTCCTTCCACCTTTCTTTGTAAATATTAAATTTGCTAGCAATTCAGGAAATGAAATAATATGGTAGCGAGACTTATGACAGAATTTCACACACATTAGAGGACCCTTGTATCGACACGCAATAATATGCAAATACATACTTGGCACAACGCTGCATAGCTAAACCCAAATATTAAGTCTGTCCGTGTGTTATATTGTGTTATATTATAAATGTGTTTTTTCTGTCCGTTTTTTCACACATTTAATAATATTTATTGTAGGGTTTACTTTCTATCGTTTCTCATCACTTTTTGACAGCGTGATGGCAAAATGATGGTAAATGGAATTTAAAATTTTTAGAGACGAAGAACTCAACAAGTGCTTGGTTGACATCGGCTTCAGTTTTGAATTTTTTATTCTGTAAAAAGTTCTGCAAAGAAAGAAATCAGTGATTATGGGAGGTGGATGTGACAAAATTTTCCAGCGTAGCTCTGCGATTTTCTGGCGAGTCGCCAAATCAGCGTATGGTCTGACATAATTATGACGTAGTATGAAATGCTTCCTATTGAACATTTCTGGCCTCTTTTCTCTTAGTGCTTTATTTAAGTCATTCATTTGCTAACAGTATTTCTCCGAATTCAGCTCTTCATTAGGTTTCAAAAGCTCGTTATATATTTTTCCTTGGATGTCCAACTATATACACAACATTGTCTTCTTCAGGTTCAAGCTCGGCTTAGAAATGAAGGGGCAGGCTGTCCGGGATCCATTTTTCATAGACATTTACCATTCGGTCCTAGAAAGATTTGTTTTTTACCGAGCAAGCATAGTAATGCATATGACGACTCAAATTGTTCTCATTTAATTGATAAGGTACTCATCTAGAATATTTGTAGACCAATCCTAGCTTTCGGACATAATCGGAAATGGTTTGTTGACTTGAACTCAGTTTGGCTTCTGGCAAATCAATTTTTTTAAAAGAAAGAACAGCACAAAGAAAGAAAATTGCAAAAATCTCCGGTGCAAATCAGTAAATAAAAATAAATCAAGGAGATTGATCGCAATCCGACTTCAAGAGCACCTGAGCGGGCATTAAAAAAATAACAAATTCAGATCAACATTAATTTAGCAAATTCCCAACAAAAGATTTGAAACTATTGCCAATGTCGCAAGGCCAATAAGAGAAATCAAATACTTAAAGAAAATAAAAAGAGGGGAAACTCTGAGCCCAACCGACGCAGAAGTTTAATTCACTTTACTATAATTGGTCAATAATTTAATATAACAACCCAATAAAAACAATCTATTCTATGACTTTAATCTTCAACCACTGATTTTTTGAAGAAAACGTTTCTCAATTCTAAATATTGGTCATAAATTTGGGAAAAGTCCCAAAAAATCTGAATTAATGCTATTAACGTGGTTGCATCGCAAAGTTAATTATACCATGCACGTGCATATACAAATCATAAGACGTTTGCGATTTGTACGATTTCGTACGCACAGTCAAGTTGTCTATGTCCCTGCGCGTGACCGACCTTGGTGTCGCTTTTGGCACGCACAGTTAAAAATTAAATCGTGAGGCAAGGGGTTAATCATGTGCCAGATCTTTGAATAAAATTAGTAACACTGGCGATTTTTCTAGTTTTTATTTCAACATTAAATATAAAAATGAATTCAGAACGTTCTACGAAATGTTAAACATTCGTCTTTGGAGATTTTGGTAAAAAAGTTTTAATGACTAAAGTTTCTTATTTCTGGCGATCAAGTAAGTTCTTTGCCCACCGATGTCGTTTATAATCAATTTTAAATTCAATTCTTTTGTCAATTCGTCAACGCACTTGACCTCTTCTGACGACAACCCATCTGGCAGTGTTAAGTCCTTGTTGCTTTCATTGTCCCTAAATTCTTTCAGGAACTTTCCTATTTCTTGTTTGAAAACATCGATTTGTGCATCGTCTCCAGCTTCGTCTCTTTTTGATTCTTCAACCAGTCCCATCGCTTTTTTCCATATGGTTTTCTCGTTTGTCTTATATGTTTCGTACTTGTTGTTCAGTATTTTCAATTCTTTCACTATTTCAGCATTATTTGGCTCCATTTGCTGAGCCCGTTGTAATCGTTGTTTTGCTCTCTGAAAATCACCAATCATGAGAAGGGCTCGCCCCTCTTGGAATACAGCCTTGCAGTTATTATTTATGTTTGTAATGCGACGTAGTTCATTACACATGTTACATGCTTTTGTAGGGAGGTTCAAACGATTATAACACACAGCCAAGTTTGTATAGAGTTTGATAAGGAAATCTTGTTGCTGCTTTTGTTCAGCTTCATTGCTCAAGCGGCAGAACTGCAATCCGTTAACGGCTTTATGAAATGCTCGAACGGCATTCTGATAGCTCCCACGTTTGAAGTAATCCACACCTTTCAAGTGAACTTCCTTTACTCGATCGAAGACGACCGAGAATTTATCACGATCATCTTCTGGTACATTGTCGATTGCGTTCTCGTCTCCAATGTCAGCAAAATCCAAAATTTTTATAATAAATAAGCCGTCAGCCTTCGGTTTCACCCGAGGTGGGCATCCCATTTCACGGAACAGTAGATGGTAAGAAATCAGGAATTGTGCCTCCTCGTTTTTGTACATCGTTTTGACTGCTTCCTCAAGCCCTGGTAGAACCTGTCCTTTGCCGACAAAGAATGTCAACGAATCGCCTCGCATGAACGACGAATCAAACGGCGCTACTTCGCCTTCCCAATACGCATTGTAAGTTAGTGTTACTCGTCCATTTTCAGGAATTCTGCCGCATTCAACAATTCCTTCACTTGTCGTTCTCTTGTGAATGTATTCGTTAACACGCTTCATAGTATTCCGAAGCTCTTCGAAAGTGGAATTCCATGGTGAAACGATAACTTGATATTTATCTTCATCCTCATCGGATTCGCCAATGTCAATCCCGTCAAACAGTTCGTTTGGCAGATTGTCGTCAAAGTTTGTGTTGATTTCGAATTGCGTGCCATCTTGGATCAAATCCCTTTCAATGATGAAAATGTTTGATGTGTGGAAAAATAAAGTAATTTAAAGTTACCCAATGTAGAGAGGTTGACTTAACACTGTCCCATTATAATCCTCGTCGTTGCTCATTTCTTCGTTGTGGAAAGCTGGGAAGAGACCGCAAGAAGAATAAATGTTTATTGAGGTTAACTTGTAGCGACTTTTCGCGCGACCACTAAATTTGTTGTCAGATTTGTAGTAGAATTCCAGTTGCCTTAAATATGAGTGAGTGCGGGGTTGGAAAGAAACAAAGGATTTGGATATTTTAAAATTCATTGAAATCCTATGCAAGCTGAATATTACTTTGTAATTTAGATATACCGGCTTATTTTCTTACTTATCAGTAAGTATTAAATCTTGGTTGTGTATTTTTCATTTTCCTAGCACACGAAAAATTAATTAAGGAGATACCTTTTTCATTTTTTCGCATTATCCAAAGAAAAAGAGCTTTATGGCAATGATACATAATGTCTTAACTCTGTGGTTACACTCAGGCAAATTTTGGAGCTCAATATTGAAAATACTGCAAAGAATCTGCTTCTCAAATATTGAGACAATAACCCTTTCAAGTAACCATGGTACCATTATCAATATTATATTTTATAGTATTTCTAAGCATATTTATTTCTACTCTACACACATCAAATTTCAAAAGCACATGTCACGAGTTTGGAAATTTATTGGTAGCCATAGTTTCATGGTGTGATACCACTAGGAAAAGTAGAAGTGGCATTTTGCGGCATATATCATTTTCCAAATTACATGGCTTTCAAGTGGAAACATCACACATCAAAATAATGGTTATTTCAAGGAAGTATTGATTAAAATACGTACTTAAGTGTACAGTAGTACACTTACAGCAATCTTGATTCAGCATCGTGCTACTGTAGGGATCAGTTTTCAGTAGTTTGAATGAGAAGCCCAATAATCGTCTACATATTCAGCTGAATCAACTATGAAATACATCAAACACTTAATGGAAACAAGCAAGCTCCTCATTAATCGATCAATCGTGCTCCCTAATAAGGCACTCTTCACAGTTCTGGTTTTTTGAAAGCAAGCTACATACACAGGAAACCAAAGTTCTGCGGAGGTTTATTTTTCACGCAGCATGTTTTATGCTATGTGTGGGAAGTACTCCGCTTCCTTATGGCAGCTTTATTTTTCGAGGACTTTTACATTGATCTATACATATTTTACCTCTCACAATTTTACGACCGCACCCTTATATTTGTAACAACTGTTCGACTACTGCCTTCTATTGCCGCTCTTATGCATATATATCTCTCACCCCCTTTTTTAAATCATTCTCAAAAAATTTTAATTTTTGCTTTCATTTGATGTTCATTATGAATTAATTATTCCAATAAGAAAAGAAAAACCATGTATTAATGTGAGATTTATGCACCTTCCATCCCTTTATTAAAAACCAAAAAGCTATTATGAAACGACGACCTTTATTGAGAAATTTATAAAAAAATAAGTCAACCTGCGCTGACATAGTCCATTTTTGCGTAGCGTGATAAATAAACCTTTAAGTGCTATTTTTTTTACTGAACAGTGGCCAGCGTTGCTAGAACGCTGTTACATATTGCAAAAAGAGTTCGAATTAGAGTTAACTAAAGAAGGTCGTTCCTCTCGCACTCAAGTAATTTCTATTACACTGAATTACGAATTACAGATACGGTAAAAGTTTGCGCTCCTTATATATTGAGAACATTACACCATATGGTAGATATTTTGAGATTTAATACCCAACAGTAATGTACCTTCAGAATTCAGACAAAAAAGTATGATTTTGATTATATTGTCTTTTGATTATGTATCATGTCATTCGACAGCTTGACGTGAAACACATGAAACATTTTTCATTATTATCAATCAAAACACTCAGTTTTAAGTTCAATTAGCTTTTATGCACATGAGGATGATACTCAACAATCTCGTTATCCTTGACTTAGTCATAACAGCTCTGAAGATGTTTTCAAATACGCCTTGGATAACCATAAGGTCCTTAAAATTCCATTTTAAACACTTTGTAGTGACTGTTAATGTAATCGTTAATCGTGTATTTTCTTAATAGGCGTAACACATTATCGAAATTCTAGCGCATATCACTCTGTGTATGTAAAGTACTTTCAAAAATATGTAACAATAATTTGACGGTTTCATCCTGACGTTAGCTTAATCTTACCAAGAAAGCAAATCACATTGCTACAAATCGGAAGTGTTCCAAATTTTATTGTTTACCGATAAAACTTTCGATTGTAGGTTACAGCACTGTCTTAATTCTAGCCCTACCCTATTTTGGAGATGTCAGAAAGAAAATCAATGAAACTGTAATCACCACATGGTCAGAGTGTATGACAGCGTCTTTGATTTAAACGTAAGTTGTTGCAATTTCTTATTATGGAGTATACTGAAGAACTACCCAATCTGTGTTCCTGATGACCTATTTCGTTCGTAATTTGGGAACTTTGATTGGTTAGAAACATCGTCGTGGGACTTTGCACTGCCTGATTTCCTCGTCCATATTTTGCGTGCATTTCCTACTTTATTACTTCTATTTTCAAATATTTTTCTTTTTCAAAAAGTCGTCATTCCTTCGTTTTATTTGGACCACATTATCAATTCAAATAATCAATTGCTTTCAGGTTGATAAGACGTTTCTTTGTATTGCACTTATTAGATGACCAGTTACTTCTTCTGCAGTAAAACTATGTCTGCAGAAGATTTATTTTTCGATGTTTTTGAAAAATTGAAATTAATAATTTTAATAACTCTTCTTTTTCAAGTTTTTCAATGACAAATTCAATATGATCGCTTAATTTTGCACTGCTGATATTAGCGCAGGAGTTCTACCGTCTTGTTATGACTTTGGTACTCTCTCGCTCAATTGAGAACCGTCCCAATCATCCAAAAAATAACCTTTTCAAAATCTGGAGTGAATAATTGGATGTGTACTTGTTTACTGTTCTCTTTATTGTTAATGATAATTATTGCTTTTTCACTTTTTTCATTGTTCGGTGAGACGAGAAACTACCGGTGGGATCAAATGAGCTAGTTGACTTGCCTGCTCGTAACGATCAGTAAATATTTTACAAGATTACCTACTTAATAGGAAAATTATACAGACAGGTCACAATATCAATTGTCGAGCATTTATGATACTAATAAAATAAGTTTTATCAATCTACTAACTGATTATGAGAGCGATTTGTTATATTGCATAAGGCCCTATTGGATGCAAAAAGTTGTTTTAACATTTATTATCAAGGATGGAAAGATAAAAAGCAACCCTACAAAACAATCAAGAAATCGACAAAGAAATTGAATGGATTAAGGTTAGAAATCAATTTAAAGAATTCATAAATTTTATTTTAAGCTGCACGAATTTTTAAACGAATTAACGGTGGTTAACAGATACTTCGGCTAAAATAAACGAATAACCACCGCTTATCTAATTATTTACTGATATTTTATGAAATAAACAAGAAAATTTATATAGAAATTAGTAAGAGCCTAATACTTTCCGGTATCTGGTGAAAACTTACTACAAAATCAAAATAAAATATCAAGTTGTCCAAAAATTGTGGCATACAGGACATAATGGACGTCTATTTGTTTTCATAAAATGCGAAAACACGAGAATTCTACTATGACTGACAGGTTAGCAGAGCCAACAAACACATTACCTATTGCTCTCTGCTCTCTGTGTACATCTAGTTTGTTTCTCTTGACGCTGCATTTGGTTGTGTTCTACCGTTTGACTTTTTCGCAGATGTCATTTGGCTTTGGTGCGGGTTTGTTCGGCAAGTTCAGACACGGCGTGTTTGTTTCCATATCTTCTAATCCTGAAAGTACAGTGCGCTTATAATATTGCAACCCAACATTAGGTGCGGAAATCATATTAACATTATTTAGAAATCGCTCGTGTGATACAGGTACCATTCCGTTAATTTTCGTGTGTATTGTTAGTGCACAATGATATCCAGACAGTGTATGTGAAAACATATTACAAGGACGGAAACGTCCCGCACATTTGCCCCTTGAATTAATTAAGTGCGCGGATATAAAACGTATCACGAACAAATCCAGACAATTTCTTTCCAATTGCTGCAGAAGGTGAGTGTACGTTGAATACGAAATTTATTTTTAAAACTGGAATCCGTACTCTCGCGGAGGGTAACACAAATTGTGCGCAACGATGAACAACGCAATGAAATGTCAACAAAAGCGCTCAGCTGCCTCTCCGCAGCACGCTGTTTGGTCATGCGGAGAAAAGAGATAACCATAACTCTGCCAAAATCATATGGGATTTGTTTATATACATTGGTGCCCTTTGTAATCGAAATGATGTCATCGTTTTATTTTTTGACGAAGTGTAAAACTACATTTCTATTGGCGAATGACTATTCGTTCACGAAATTCGAACGGAAATAGAATGAGGTATTCAATGTGCAAGCTAGCGATTATATGTCTCTATCTTGTGAAATAATAAATTTCACTTTCACATGAAAAGCAGAATTCAAGCATCGAAACGAGGCCTAGGTAAACAAGTGCTTTGCCGTGAATTTAAATGTGAATTCTCAATGCCTTTCAGCTAAATTTTTTCTTAGCTGATGTCCTGAGCCAGTCTTTATTTTCCAGTGGAATATTTAGAGAGGAGCGATTTTCATTGTCAAATTACCATTAAAGCACATGATTTGTAGCGTCGAATTTTTCCGTATATTGTTGTTTGGATTCGGCGGGCTATGCTGATTTCATTTTGAGGACGCGTTTCGGATTTATGTAGCCACTGGTAGCCCGTTCTCTAATGATTTTTCATAATTTCATCTATGACTGTTATCTGAAGTTCTATTACATTATTTGTTCAAAGATTTCTTTGATGACGAAAAATTTTGTAAAACAAATATTAAAGAAAAGGAAATTGTTAAGTAGCATCCAGTAATAGAAAGTCCAAGGCAATCACGTAGGATTTATATTTGTGTATAATTTAATTTTTGTTAAGTTAAAACTGTTCTATATGCAAATAATTAAATTTAAATATTTAAATTGGTTGAATTGGTACATGCCGAATACAGTGCAACATTAATGAGATCGCGAGATTTTTAAACTATTTGCTTTACCCGAAACTTTGTTTTGAATACCTGAAACTCTAGGCTGTTTTTATGCCAGCATTAAAAATAATTCTGGGCGGAAATACTACTGTGATCAAACAATAAGGTGAAATTGTTTATAAAATGTAAATTCTTTATTTATTCTTCCAAATCAATTTCATCAATTTTAAAATAATCCCCGTCCGATAAAATACACTTTTGTCAACGCTTTTTCTTGAAAAGCTTTTTTTTCTTGTTCTTGAAGTAGTGGCAATAGTCTTTTTCCGGTATAGCCTCCAAGACCTTCTTCAATTCTGTTTTTATCTCTTCAATCGTGTCAAAACGGTGTCCCCGCATAGGCCTTTTGGGTTTGCTGAATAGCCAGAAGTCGCACGGAGCCAAAGCAGCCGAATACGATGGTTGTAAACTATATGAGTCGAGTTTTGGCAAAAAAGTCGCGAAGAACGAATGCAGTATGACATGGTGCATTATCGTGATGAAGGAACCAAGAGTTGTTCGCCCATAATTCCGGCCGTTTCAGACGAATACCTTCACGCAAATGACGCATAACGCTCAAATAATATTTGTTGTTGACAGTTTGGCCCGGCAGAAGGAATTCATAGCGCACCACACCACGGTAATCAAAGAAAACTGTCAACAGACCTTAATTTTTGATTGACTTCGCTGTGGTCTTTTCGGTCTTGCTTCACCTTTTCCACGATATTCTCTGGATTGATTGGTGGTTTCAGGGTCGCATGCGTAAATCTAATTCTCGTCTCCAGTAATGATGCATTTGAAGTGGTCCTGATAGACAGCAAACTTTCACACACATCAATCGAGACTTGACGCGATTGAGAGACAAAACATCTTTCAAAATCGTTTGGGCTGAGCCAAATGATATTCCAACACTATCAGCGAGATCTCTAATTGTTAATCGACGATTTTCAAGCACCAAATCTTTGATTTTTTGAACGTGGCCCTTGTCGGTAGACGTTGATGGTTGTCCAGAGCGCGGTTCGTCTCCAACGCGTTCTCAGCCCGCTTTGAACTCGTTGTACCACTTAAAAACGTTTATTGTGCCATAGTTTGATCACCAAAGGCCTTCCGCAACGTCTTCAATGTGTCCGCAAAGAATATTCGTCCCGCAAACAAAATTCGATGCAAGTTTTTTGCTCAGTGAAATTACCCATTGTAAAAATCGAAAAATTCACTTTTGGTTGTTTACAAAAACATGTGTAACTCGGAGATGATTAAGCCTTTTGACAAACAGAAATGGCAAATATCATAGACAGTCCTACCGACCTAAGAAAAAAATTACCTGCACTTATAACGCCCGGGAGTTTTAAATGACAATTTCACCTTACTTTTTGATCACAGTAGTATATATAGATTAAATTATATAAAACGTTACGCTTAAACCCAGGATGTTGTTTACAACATCCCCCTACGATTTTGTTTTCAAACTACCTATGATTTGGTAAAATAATTTTTATTTTGAACACCCGGAATATGTCTGGTTGTAGAGCACCCAGGTACTACCACTGTTTGTTAATAAAATGAAATATTATTTTTCAGTATGTTTATGTGGTTAAAGACAAAAAGGGAAATATTTTATCCAGCTGGAATAAAACATTAGATAATCAACACCATAAGTCCATCACAAATATTTTTCATCAAATGACGGAATCTCATAAAATCTCGGTTCTTTTATCCATGACTGAAACCATCAAAAAGATTACGCCCAAAATTTTTGATATTGTGCGATTTACTACCCAGAAATCAATCCTAATTTACACAGGCTAAAACAGAAACAAACCTGGCAAACCATTGCGAAAAAGGAAAGAAGTAACGATGCGGGAAATGTATGGATTTTGAGGTGTTTGAAGTTTGCATCGTTGCAAACGCAACGGTCTCCAATTTTTTCATATTTTGAATGTTTTTTGAATAATTTGACAATTTTTGGTCAAATTTAATCGCATTTTTGAAATGTTTGCATTCTACTAAGTTTTTATTTTGGTTTAATCATTTTAAAAGAATAAATAGTGAAAAGATTTATAGCGTAGCTTTTGCATCAATGCAAACTTCAGACATCTTGAATTTGGGGTTTTTTGATTAGCTGAAGTGTCAAAAAATCAATCATCGACCGGATGACTGATATGCTAGTTTTGATAACAACAGATTCGAGTCGGCCTTAAGTTTTATTTGCATTGCTGACAAAAATATGCGAGCACACTCTTTACCCGAAGATAAACCAGCTCTAATAAATGGAGTTTGGGATTTCCTGAAATATAAATCAATTTCGCTATACAAACCCTGCGAGCTGAGTAGATGAGCAGTTCTTTCCACTATGTGGACGGTTTATCCATTAGTCCGTCCAAACCAGGAATAAATGTGTGGAGGATCTGTGGCACAGGTTTGGTAAGATTCCTCGACTATTTGACCTTTTTGTCGTTTGCTTACATTTGACTCTAGTGAAAAACTAATGCAGTGTTGGCAGAGGCCAAATTACGAAAAGAAATTACAAAAATGTTATTCAAATTATCTAAAAAACATTCAAAGAGTGGAAAAAACGAGGCCGTTGCATTTGTAACGATTCAAATTTCAGACACCTTGAGGTGAAAGGTTCGTGAAGGAGCTCTCAGTTCCATGCAAGGGAACTGGAAGGAATATAACGCTAGATAATTTTTCTATTGACATTTTATGATTAACAATATTTTAAAGACATTACTTGGTTGGTACCTTGAAAATAATAAGCCATATAACCCCAAAAGCGTTCGCACCTGGGTAAACCAGAGAAGATCACTCAACATTGTACGGATTTCAAGACAAAGTTACTCTCTGTTCCTATGAACCAAAGAAAAGCAAAGCAGGTATTTTACTTTCAACTATGCATATGGATGCGTAAGAGGTTAATGATGAAAAGAACAACCCAAAATGATAATGTACTACAACAATCCCAAAGCGAGGGTCGATACCGTGGACAAAATACCTGGAATGTTACTTCACACAGCCGAATTAGTCGATGGCTACTGGCTTTTTCTGGAAGAATCGCAGGGACACGTTGCTGCTATATTTGTATTTAACAGCTAATCAAATAACGCAGATAAACTAGATAATATTGCTCGTTTTACTTCACACGATACTTATCTTAAACTAAATGCTAGCATTTATAATATAGACAAGGTACATAGTTGTTTGATCATTAAATAGTCATATTACGACGATCTGGAAGGCCTAAGTTTAAGTTTTAAGCATTCCATAAATATTTCAGGTTAATATGCCCAGGTGCCCACATAACTACAACGATCAGAAAAAAAGTATTAATTTATAGATTCATTGTGTTATCATAATTCACTGCAGTAAAACATTAAAATTTTTGAGAAGTATGAAAAAATTCTTCAAATAAAAAACAAATATCCCCATATGAGTAAACTTGAACATATCATTTTACAAACGTTTACGGAGCTAGTTACTCCTGACTTTTCAAATGTTTCTAGGCATACAGCAGGCAGGTGTCTGAAGTTTGCATCGTTGCAATCGCAACGCTGTCAAAATTTTTCACAATTTATTGTTGGTGGATGATTTAATTGTAATCAAACCCTAGTAGAGTGCAAAGAAGTAATAAAAGCGAATGAAATTTTCAAAAAGTTCAAGTTAATTCAGCCAAAAAACATTCAAAAAGTGAAAAAATTGCAGACCGTTGCGTTTGCAACGATGCAAACATCAGACACCTCAGCAGGCACAGTTAAAGCCTTTCAAGATTTGATTCAGAAGATTATTTTCAAGCTTTGTTGTGAAGGAAAATCGATGGACGAAAATGTGAAAGTTCCTGAGTCCTATGTGCAGTGTTAAATCACATATTATTCTCTGCCGGCCCTTGCTACATTGAGGTAAGGACGCGTTATGGCGATTTTCTTCCACCATCATTTAGTGATGATTAATCCATTGCGATGTACCTCTTTTTACTAGGATGCGTAAAACTTGAATTTACACAAGATGCAAGGCAATGTATGGGGGCATATAAATCTGGTACGGAGGGATTGGCTGGGTTTGTTAAGAATAATAGTTTTGTTATGTTTGCATCTCTTTCGGTTCGTTGAAACGACAATATCTGTTTCATCACGATTTCTTTTCCTTATGAATATCGGATCGACGACTGTAAATATTGTATCTAATTTTTTTTAAGGTGCATGATTCAGTGTTCGTAAATTCATAGTATTTCCAATATGTCAAATTTTTGTCGTTTCTTGTGGCTGTGCAGTGTTAAAAAATTGGCCATCAAATGTATGTTGTTATGTGAGAAGTACGAAAATATTCTTTATATCTAATTGTTGGTTTCCGTGTCGCTTTCCTTATGAATGTCATGTAATGGTCCTTACATATCACTTTGTATATGCTGCTGTGCTCATATTCAGACTTACTGACATGTTTTGGTCTTAGTTCGTCTCCAATGTTGTTGGTTTTGAAAGCGGTTTGTAATTTGTGTTTCTCACAAAAATTTGTCAGTTCTTATGAATCCCTTTGAATGTTGTACAGTGCGCGCAAAAAAGATAGCACACCTGAAAAATTTCTTATTATTTCCTGAACTACGGGATGCAGGTCAATTAGATGTTCTACAAATTAGACGGGTAGACTGAAATACACATTTTTACCTGAAAATAATGAAGGGTTTCTCAAAATTTGAGATTTTATGGTGAATTTAATGACTTTTTCAATTTGACGTAAATTTTAAAATTTACACGAGAGCACGTTTTTTCCTTTTTAGTCCTTTAAAAAAACCTTCATTTAGACACACCTGATAGTTTACTGTATTATAAAAATTACTGCAGCAATGATATGTGCAGGAACAAAATTTAATGGCAAAACGAATGGAGTGTTCGTGGATTCCACGAGCAGCTAAATTTGTAGCTTTGTAACAGTTTACAACAGTCGACGAGCTGAAAAGTGCCATCACAGGAACATGGGCGAGAATCGCCTAAAGCCCAAAAGTTTGTAAAAATTCATATCCTTCCTTGCCAAATAGGATGTGGGAGGTGCTGAAAAACAAAGACAAGTCTACTAAAAATCAATTCAGAACCAAAGGTTATAACCTACATAATGTGAAAATATCACACAATACGTATGGGATGTCTTATAATTTTCAAATTATGATTGAGTTTTAAGACCTGAATAATTTAAAATATGTCAGAAAAATTAGGTTAGGAAACTGCAGGTGCACGAGAACACTATTTTTTAGAATAACAATTACTTGAACATAGTTCCGATGGAAAAGTTAGGCGAACTGTTAATCAGGAATCAAAATCGGAAATTCAGGTGCCACTGTAACTATTGGAATTTCTAGTTTCGCTTGAAACTGACTGGACAGACCCATCTGGGTATTAACCAGCGTATCTTATATTATTGCGTGGTCGCTGTGTTAAAAATCATATTGATAAAAATATAATTAAACATACATATAAGGTGACAAACAAACAAGTAATCAGTGTCAGCAAAGACTACTCTAATTGCTAATATTTTCATAACATTTTTAGTTTTCTTTGTCTCGTCTTCATACAGTTGCATATAAACACAAATGAATTAAATTTTTTCGCACCACAATGCAAACAATCATTAAAAACAAATTACTTTCAAAAACATCGCCAGGAAACGTATACAAACAATAAATATTGTGAGCATCACACGAGCTTTAAGTTTAGTTCATATTACACTGAAGAATCACACATTCACATATTTACGTACTCAAAAAGAAACGAAATTATATGTACATGGAACGCAATGCAAAAATGAAACTTCTTTATTGAATAGGGAACAGTGTTTGGAGAATAGTTAGCATGCGGGTGTGATCTCGAATGAAAAGGCAAATGAATCAATGTATTCAAAAACACGACCTTGATCGAAAGATTCCACCCATCCACTGAATGTAGATATCCTTAACATACATACAGCGATGATTCAGTTTATTTATAAGTATTCAAAGCGAAGTATACATAGAACTTGTTAATCCTCTATCACCGTTATAACAGTTTGTACCTTATTTAGTTGACTACAGACTTATTTTAAATTGTAATCTAATGCAAACTCAAAAAGGGAGCTTCAAGATTTTTTTTGGTGTTATCTCAAATGTTTTTCTCCTAGCCTTTAAGCAGGCCACTATTCATAACTTCGTTTTGCTCAGTAAGTGTAATACATTCTGAATTTTATAACTCTACCCATCTTCGTATAAACGTTGCTCATGATATCCAAAATATATACTAAATCAAAATAAATGAGACTGCGCATTATGAGTCCTCAAGGTACTCAATTCATTATTTCAATATATTTACATACGATTCAGATTTGAATTTTCATATCCCATCTACAAAAACCAAAAGGTGAATAAATCGAATCCGCGGTGTTTGCAAGGATAAAATTTCCAGAGGCCTCCGTTTTAACTTTTTTTACGAGAGTCGTGACTATTTCGTAGCATTGGATGCATCTTAGGCCAGCATTAAGTAGTCTATATATTTTGGAACGTTTGGGAATGTTTCCGCCGGCGTAACGTAAATATTTCGAGATTCGCGGGGTCTTGCTTTCTGCTTTCTCTTCGTCATGCAAAAACGAGGATCTGAATTTTTTTAACCAATTTCAATTCCCTTTTTTATGCAATATTTTAAATATATCAAGCACTGATGTACAGCTATCTCTCCCGATCAGTGAAAATGGGCGAGATGTCCTATCCTTATCCTTATAAGATTTATTTTCCAGATTCATTAAGTTTTTTATAAACATGTAGTTCAGTGTTAATTTGTTACTGACACGGTTTATATATATTATACTATATATATATATAACTTAAGATTTTTTAAATGTGTATCTCCCGCAAACATATTTTTTGCAAACAACAATTATTTGAGGTTTTATTATCATTGCAAGATCTACTTTGACAGCACTTTCCAATAAAATTTTCATTTATCATTAGCAGTTGCTTCCAGAAAGCCCCTCTGTCGATTCAAATAAATAGTCGTTTCTGGTAATCTTTGTTCCCGTGAATTCTTTATATAAAATTCAAGCATTTATTGCATCTATGTCAAAGATATTAAAAAATGCAATGTGCATCACACTCCGCTATATTCAGGTGTCTGAAATTTGCGTCGTTGCAAACCCATCGGTCGCCATTTTTTTTTTTTACTTTTCGAATGGTTTTTGATAGGTTGACTAAAATTTTGGCAAATGTTATTCGAATTATGAACTTTTTGAACTCTTATGGGATTTCATTTCAGTTTAATAATCATCTACCAAAAATAAGTAGTGAAAAAAATTGAAAGCCTTTCATTAGCAACGATGCAAACTTCAGACACGTTGGTCCTGTTGTACAATGAAATGATATCAGGAAGCTTTTTCGGTTTTGTTCAATTGTTGAATGGCTATGCTGAGAGCCAAGTAGAAGCGTTTTTCACATTCTGTCACACACAGTATGGAAACGAATTCTAGAATAACTGACTCAACCAGAAGTAAATGGTGATTTATTTAGTTTTTTTGTATGAACTTTTTTAACCATGGAAAACAATTTATAACATATTTGCTCGTCAAACCAGCTGCCAGGCAAAACTTTAATCCAAATTTACTCAGTTTGTTTAGCATATACTGGACCAGCTTGTATCTTGCTTCAGTTGCAAATAATTGTTCATCTATAGTAATATTTTGCCCTGATACATGGCCGTTTTCAAAATTTTAGATAAACCGCTTCGAGACATTTGAAATCAGGGCAAATTCAAATTTGTGGCTTTTTAGTCGTTGACTTTGTTCATTTTTCATATCAAAAGTAATAAATAGCAAGATACCCGTGAAAGCTTTCCTAGGCGTTGCTATTTATCACAATGATGTGTAAAACTTTGACTGATTATAAATTTGGTAGAACACTAATGAAGTAGGTAAAATACTAATTTCAGTAAGCGTTGTAGCTACAAAAAAGAAACATAAACCAGTGTCAGTAGACAGAGGAAGAGACAGAGAGAGAAAGAAACATAAGTCAAAGTAAACCAAGAATTGCAAACACTATTATTATTATTATTATTGTTGTACTGGGGTCCACTTGCAGAAATCGGCCCCTAGCTCCCCATATGTAGTGCTATTGTTTACAGATAATCCATCCTGTCGTCCTACAGAAGCCAAGAATTTCCCCCAGTTCTGTGGTCGCCAAGTGTTCCAATTCTGTTACGCCAGTACACCTCAGCCAAGTAAGGCGTTTGTTGGCCAGACTCGGGCAATGTAGGAGTAAGTGTTCTGTACTTTCTTCCTCCTCGCCGCAAGCTCGGCAGGTGCCATCCGTTTGGATTCCTATTCGTTTGGCGTGTTGACCTAGAAGATTATGTCCCTTTAATACAGCCACCAATGTTCTAACGCCATTTCGGTTTTTTCCTAGGAGTTGTTTTGTCCTCATTTGATAAGGGTCAGGTCAAAGAGCTCGGCTTATCCTGCAGTCGTTCCTGTCATTCCAAGCCGTATCTGTCTCTTTCCAGAGGATTTCGTCTAGTTCCCTTTTTACCGTTGCTAGTGGCACTTTAATTGTGTTTATTCTAGTGGCATATTGGTCGGCCGATCCAGCTCTCGCTAGCTCATCCGCTCTTTCGTTTCCCTCTACACTGCTGTGTCCAGGGACCCATGTCAGTTTTACATTTACTCGGGTTGTTGCGGTTTTGAGAGCCTGCCTACAATCCTGCACCAGTTGTGAAACTACGCGGTTAGAGGCAAGCGCCTGCAGTGCCGACTTACTGCCCGAGCGTATTTGTATACTTCCATTAAGGTTGTTTGTTGCCGCTTCTATAGCCGCATTTATTTACACTTCCGACTGGAAAACTGTGGTGTGGCTCTCCAGTTTATAACTTCGGTTGAGTTGCGGTTGATCTGGGAAAAAGATTCCGACGCCGTTTCCCTCATTCGTTTTGGAACCATCGGTGTAGATCATGATCTCACTTCCAGATGTGAAATCCTGCTCCGTTTTCCACGCTTCTCTGGTAGGAATGCTGATCTTGTATGGAATTGTTGTGTCCACTATTGGTTGAATTCTATCCAGCTCCCTTTCACTTGACGGGGCCATTCTCTCCATTTTTTTTAAATGCATACGTGCCCCGTTTGAGTGTGGTTAGATAACCCATATGTGGATTTTAATCTGATGCCTGGAAGTGATGCCTCTCTGAATATGATTTTGCAAACACTAACGTTTGGAATATCAGCCAGTCAATATGACCAGTTAGAATATGTATTTTTAATTGCACACGCGTATCTTAAAAAAAATAATAATAAGAAAAAGAAGAATTTTTAATGATTAACTTATATGAAAAATTATATTTTTATAATAATGTGTCAACATTGGTGATTTATTTAACCAAACAAACTTAGGGAAAACTTTGCAACCGGTAACTTCAATCGCTTGATTGTCTCCTTATAATAAATGATTATTCTGCATCCTTTTCTGAGTTATAAAAATTACAGTTACTATATTCAATCTATAATTATAAGAAGAATTGTAATTAATTATTATTAAAGTAATTAATATTTAATTTATGATTATTATTACATAGTTATCACGTTCTAACTGCGACTGATGTTGTTCTGAAACTTAGGTGTCTCAATACTTTTGGCCAATGCTCCACTAACAACGACTTGATGCAAGACAAAATGGATGACAGATTTTTGTATAAAATAAATAGAATAAAATAAATAAAAAGTATTTAAGTTCACGTGTTGCAGATTATACAGTTTTTTTATTATACAGTTTTTGATTTTCACTGACAATTGGACTGATTAGAAATTACGAAAAAATTTACGAAATTTTTGAGTTGGAAGAGATTTTTTGCTATTCGCTGAAATGATTTCCTTTGACGGGAATGGAATTAATTTTTTGTCCACGGAACGTTCCGTAGTTCCCCGTCACTTTCCTTTTTTGCGTCCTGATTGGCTGATTGTCCTTATTTTATGTCCAGATTGACCAATGTAGCTATAACAGTACAACAGACAAAGCAACACGGGACCAAATCAGAAACCCCCTTAAAGCCAAAAACAATCACTGACTATTTCCTACCTGCATAGAAAGACACCTACTTGCGACGAACTTATAAATAAGGACACTTGAGACTGACAACATTCGGAACTGAACATCTGAACAGCGTCTGAGGACGAAAGGAAGAAAGTGACAGGGAACAACAAATAGTTTCAAGGTCAAAAAATTTGTTTGCATCCTTGCGCTTGCACTCATTCAAACTTCAAATATCTTATAATATGGTACAGTAGTTATTTTTTGCTGGGACCAAATCAAATCTACGTTTTTGAAGGAATGCACACGCTAGTTTTAATTAACCCATTTTGTACATTCTTAAACAAAACCTATAATTGTTAATATTTTGTGAAAACTATTTACCATTTTTTCCTTTTTATGTTTCTGATATAATATATTTCTTTTTTGAGTTTTTTATATAATGTTCCTGAATCTTCAACAAACACAAATTATGGCAACCTTACTAGGCAAATGATTTCAAATTGCGAGCGAAAAGAAAACAACTCAATCGCATTCATGCAATGCGTGAGTTTCAAATTCAAAATGAAGCCTCATTGAAAAATTTGTGTTGAGATTACCAGTTTACACATTTCGAATTCAACACGTTTAACAAGATAGCCAGTGATTTGCAGCAATATCTTGAAAACCAATGAATCAAATCGAATATAGTAGATGTCGCCTTCCCATATTAAAATTAACATATTAACATATTCAAATTATTATTATAAATAATCGATATGGATCGGAAAGTGTTTTCAAGGGATATATCTTTAATAATTAATTGGATGCATATGAGTCAAGGATGTTTCAGGAAAAAAATCATAGAAATTCAGTGACCTTTGGTTTTTACAAAATAATTCCACTAAGTTTTAGACATATCCTTCTTCGTCATTTATACCTTTGTTTGTTTTGTTTATCACTTGAAGAAAATATATTCTTAGCTACTTTCCGTTTTCCTATCCTTTGCAATTACCAAAATAAAACTTCTGCAGATTATATTCAAGATAAAATATGTACAATTAAAAACATATTAGAATATGAATGGGTAATTGGAACGAAAATCAATATTCAGTGACCTAATTTTAACATTGAACCATTAACCTTAACAAACGATAGAGGGTTGAAAAGCGTTTTATATGTCATTTAGTGGAAAGTCACGCAAATAAAAAACACACAATCGTCCACGGAACACTAGAAATAAATGCTCTAATGAATGATATTTGATTAATTGATCGATATAAATGAAGAATAATAGCATTCTATTTAATTTTAGGAAAACATCAACTATCTTTAAAGATTTATTGAATGAAGAACACGTAATTGTCGCTTGAGCACTCTAAATTCAAAACGTTATATGTTTTTTACGAAACAGGAAAACAGCGATTTGTTTACATTTGAAATTACTCTATATTTTTCTCTTAAAAACAATCAACTAGGGAAAGCAACTAACCATAAAACGAATTATATATATATCACACAGAAAACACCAACACATCCTTGTAACTTATAGATATCGTTACTAATTTATAGAAAAAAAATATAAGACGTAATATTTCAAACAAATGCTAAAAACCAAAATATCGCTAAGATTGAACAATTACGAATTTTAGAAAAAGTGACGAGCCCGAAAAATACCAATAAAATAGAGTAAAAAAATGTCAATTACAAATAAAATATCGGGTTCATAAATTAAGTCTGAATCATTCGGCCACCAATATCGAGTTAACAAGGTCTCAGCTCCACCCTAAGCGTTGAATCCTGAAGCTTGAATTCAAAAGATATTCTATCTTCATATTAACTACACGCCCATAGGCGCAACATATAACCAGAAAATCGTACGAATTAGAAATATAACGGTTCTGGTCTTATACAAACACTCTGGAGGTATAAATTTTGAAGGATACTTTTCGTATACCCTTTATCAGCAGACGCGGTTAAAGAGTTTGCATTGTGATTTTCAATGATTTTCGAAATCAATACTCCGAATCTCAGTTCTCTTACAGTTAGATACACTTTTCTATTAAATATGTAATATCTAATATTGTTTCTGGTTATTTATCTAGTTCACTACATGCATGAAAAGGATTAGCTCCGAAAACCCTCAAAATTTTTATTAAAGTACATAGGACCCTGATTAAACCAGCTCTCAATATAAGCTCATCAAAATAAGCTTTTCAAAGTCTGATCCAGATGAACACTGAGATATTTGACAAAGCACTGAGAGAAATCCATTCAGAAATATCATAACGAACTTAAAAATCCTTCCAATTGTGCTTCGAGTCAGGAGTCTTCACAAGAAAACCTCTATTTCGTTCGGAATAAGACGATTTGACATTTTTGTATATAAACTTTCACTTTCAAATTTTCAAAGTTGGACTTGATGTTAAATTTCATACAACAGCCGATTAGTTTCTGGAATTATCCTTGAACATCAAGACTTAAAATAACAACAATCATAAAATGTTTTTAACATAAAGTTCCGCTACATCTACCATAAATGAGGAAGAAAGGTTACTACTGTTATCGTTATAATTGATTGCCCATCTCCTTGAGTTTCAGTTTGTCTCGTTGCAGACTTGATCGTTTGGTCGCGTTCTATGTTTTTGGAAGGTTTGCTTATCAGCCTCTATCTACGGTCCTTACATCAAATACATTTTTTATCCATCTATGTCGTTCTTGCGTTACAATCAATCAGCCCACTGGTGTTTCTGCGCCTTTATTTTCATTATTTAATTAAGGCTTCACGCTCCTCAAATATTTTGTCAATTATTGCTTCTGAACTCCATTATTTTTACATGAACTTGAACTTCATTACAGGAACTCTATTATTGTACCTTCCAGGTGTGAACTCCGATGCACACAAAATTAACCTTTGTAGAGATTGTTTTTCTCGAGTAGCATAAGATTGAACATCATCGCCTTTGCAGGTGTGGTTATAGTCCTCACGGTACCTATATTGCCTAGTCATACCATATGATTACCCTTTTCTAGCTCGTTTATGGAAGTTATATCTAGGAGCGATAAATATTATACCACTCCTCTGTACGTGATATTTGATTACACTTTTTAAATTTTGAAAACAAAAAATTCCGTCGCATGTTCATGCCTAAAGGTTTTCCTATCAGAATCATAGTTTTTAACGGTCGGAGTGTCGCAGATTTTTCGTACATTTTGCAAAGGATAAACTTCGTTTTGTCAGCAATGATGCGGTCCGTTTAACCATTGGCCCTCTGTATAGAGTGATATTGTGGCCTACACAAGGCCTGACATTTTTTCCGGGAACTATCCAAGGATTATCACAACGGTAGTCGTGCGATTAATATTATGAGCCTTTATGAAAGGCTTGATCGATATCAGTGCAGGCTTTCAAGGTATGATTTTTGACGACAAGGTTTCTCTCTTTTCCCGTGTAATGACGCCTCTGCTTCGCAAAAAAGGAAGTGTGCATAATAATTGCGGCAACGCTAGACGTTTTAGGGGTTTCTGGAAAAAAGGCATAAAGACAAAACCTCTATGTTGTCTAGTTGGCATGGAAAAATATTTTGTAAAATCAAATGGGCCGATACGGAAAAGGTTGGTAGAATTTTCCATAGGTTTATTTGCATAGGATGAATACGCTCGCAGATGTTGAACGTGGATGGTTTTTTTTTTTTTGTTTATGGGTTAAAGGAATTGGGCATGGGTGGTAGGTGTGACCTCGTATCTGCGGCGGCGGGTATGAGGAAGTTATGGTTTTGAGAATGTGTTGCGGGTATTGCGTCTTGCATGAAACTGTGATTGGCATTTCGAGTGAAGTGCTTGGCAGATACGGTGGTAAATCCAGAATAAAAATTAAAGGGTGAGTGTTGTTACTGAGTGCGTTGTGTGGGGTGTAGTGCTTTAATAATAGTTGGGGAAGTTGGAGGATGGTAGTCGTCTCGTAGACATACGCGATTAGTGAGATTTTATTGTCGGTTGGATGTTTGAGGTTTTTCCCCCCTGGCCTAAGAGACCGGGGTTCCTCACTACCGCATCATGGTGTCGCTAAGTGGTTTCCACAGCGAATTCTTTTATTAAACTCGAGGATATTTAATTTGTATGAGACGATCGCTACCTTCCACTAGTTGGCAAAATTATCCACCGCATACTCAGGGGTGTCCCCTATTGTGTTTTTCAGGTCAGTGCAGTTCAGTCGTCGCCATTCCATCATCTCTGCCCGAACAATATTTAAAATTTATTTTTGAAAAAAAAGGTTGTTAAATAAAGAGTGTTTTTTTGAAAGGGCATAGTGTTAATACATATATATTTTTATGTTTTCCTTTTACAATTTCATAAAGAAGGCGGAAGGAGATTTATTTTCACCAGGGCTTTTATTTTTGCCATATCATATTGTTCATTGTGTTTGTGTCATATCTAGCTACATGTTTAAGCAGTTTGCATGGGTTTGGCCTGACAAAGATTTTTAATGCAAATATTTTGTATTTTCTATCTTGTATTGTATACTAATTTGTGTACTGTAACCCATATTTAAATTTAGAATGTTTTTGCATTTTTCATATTGAGCAAAAACTCGACAAAATCCTTGGTATGAATGCTTTATGGCTATATGATAAATTGTAAACACCTACGACGCTAAAGTATTGGTTGTGTGCAAAAGATTTTTTGCGGTTTCGAACATTTTCATTTTTTTCTCCAACGTTCTGGATGTAGTGTATCTCTCTCCTGTAGAAATGTTCCCCCTTACTCTCGATAAAGTCCTGTACGAAGATCCTCTTTAATCTGGTATTACATTCCCTCAGGTAGTTGTCAAAGGGTCGAAGCAAGTGATAATCCGATGCAGCAACATCGCGGAAATATAGTGTGTTGATTAAAACTCCCCAGCTTATCTGCGTTAATTTACGCTGGGTAACTATAGCTGTGCAGTCTCGCATTGTCGTGGTACTCCCACAAAACGGACAATAAGACGTTTCGTGGATTCAAGGCTGGGTTTTAAGTAGATGCTGGTGCTTCACCTATTTTGCAAATTGTCCGGCATGCACGTTATTATGCAAGACCCGCTTTTAATCACGAGTAGCCATAAGTCGAGGAAATCCTCCATTTATCAAACACACAGTAGGTTATCCTGTATTCCTTGTGTCTTGGCGATAGTTCTTGGAGTAACAAAACAAACATCTAACTTTATCACAGATCCTAATGCATGAATTCTTTTGTTCATAGTGATTCTGTGGACCTGCACCCTATCCGATGTTTCCATGGTGGCCATTAAACCTTCTTATACGACTTCCAATAGAACATCATCTGCCACCTCCTTGGGCCGTCCTGATCGTGACTGGTCCTCAGACTGTCATTCTGCATTACGACAGCGCTAAAGTCACAATTGAAATGCTCGTTCTGTTAGTACGTTTTCTCCGATCATTCTGCTTATATTCCAATGAGCTGCACAGAGTCCAAAATTAAAGTCCATATTTATCTTGCCACTTTTGTTTTCAAACTAAAATGCAACGCTGATTCCTTTTCATAGTCGCATTAAAATGATTTCCAAAATGCTATCTGATGCCGAAATAGGATCAACAATTTATGATAAACAGTTCAAAAAAAATCTATATGAAAAAACCGAAAAAAACTTTTCCACACACTAAATAAAAATGTGACGACCCTATGACGTAGCCAATTCCTTCGCCATTTATCGCAATGAAGATTTTGTCCCATTTTCTATGATTCCCCACACAATTAAAGTACTATTTGCAATCACGGAACTTTTCTGATCGATTTTATTGTCATCCATGATATCCTTACGCCTTTTTGTATCGTTTGATGCATGGCTGGTTTAGAATAAACAATTGTCACCATAGAAATTAAATCGTCAATGCGAACTTTTTTATTTTTTACTAATATTCGCTCTATTTTGAGTTCATTTTTCAATCCGTTGCAATCATTTGACATTTTTTTGTTATATTTTTAAAGGTGTTTTTCTTATTTAATACTTTTTTTTCTCAAATTGCCGTACGTGTCGCTTCTTCCTCGTGGCTTTTCCCATGTAAATAGGCTTATTTGATTTCCCCGCGAAAAACTCTGTCAGCTATGAATTCTCAACGATGACGTGGACAGATTTTTCTGAAAACTATACTGTAACTTAAAAATAAAATTAAATAAATGCTTTAAGACTACTTTGAAGTCCTTTAAGTTTGCAAAGTTTCATGAAGACGGCGAAAATGAGATGACAAAGCTAAGATTCAATATATAATCACCAAACTAGGCATGAAAGTTATATGTATAAGCTCATCAACTTTACAAATTCCAATTTTAGTCGAGCCCATTTCACATTTTATTGTTCATTCACTCTGTTTTGATTGCATGCTAATGCTGCACAGCTTACTCTTGTTATTCCCAAAAAGAGAAAAAAAAATAAAGATAGCTCACTGGAAAATTTACAAAATGTGTCAAAAATTGCAAATGTCTTTGACTGATTTGAAGTCGGTTTTTTCACCATCTTTCCTGATAACCTATTCGTTTCTATTGACGGTCACATCTTTATTTTAGTTTGTAACATAATCATGCCATAAATGTCCAAAGATTACCAGATTATATAAGCACTGAATACATTAAGTAATAATTTCATGCGATTGGTAACTATTCTTGATATTTGTCATTTTTTTCTTAAGGTAACAGAATTTACTGAAGAATTTTACTCTTTGATACACTTTGTAATAAAAGTAGCGTTGTAACTAACAAATTCCAATATGTTGTCAACATACCATTATTTCAAATACCGTAAACATTGATTTTCTTACGCTGAAACATGTTTTGATGAAAGATACAAAGAACTTTTTTTTTCTAAAACATAATTTATCTGTCCTTATCAAAGATAAAGATTTTATTTTTATATACTAGACTTTCTTACAGTCCATATGTTCAAATATACTAACAAGAGTTCATTGCCTCTAACGTTTACCATATTATTAATTTTCATATTTCCAAATTGCCAGACTGAATACCCTATATCCACATGGTAATTATCACACTTTATTGATAACACTGAGTAGCTTTTCGATGTGTTGTTAAATAATGATATTTACAACTTCTCACATGCGATTGCTCTCGGTATGATTAAAATTCCAGTAGTGTCCACATGGAGGACAAGTTCGCAAAATTCAAATTATCTTTTAAAATATCGCGAAAGCGCTCACTTTATCTGAAAATGACATCATGTTGAGATGTGAAATTTCTTAGACCGATGAAAACCGACCATTTAAAACTATTTGATCTTCAGCTTGTTAACGCACGCAGCATGGATTTTTGAATTTGAATGTTTTGTAGAGTAAAGCTAAATCTTTATTCACTTTACGTTAACTAAGCAGTGAGTATGTTTCCAAAAAATTACCAATTTCACAAAAAGATGTGTGTAGCATAAGTATGCAAGAATATAAGGCTTGCTTCAAGGAATTTTCGTAATGAAGTTACGATTTATGATAGCAAATGGTATAGGGAAAATTAAAAATTGTTTATATTCGCAGTAGCACTACACGTAAGAAATTCAAATAATATCTGATACGATAATGTGAGATGAATGTTGTACAGAAGCTTTATCCTTGAACATTGAAGATTTTTTTAGAACGCAAATTTGAACTTTTTGGAAAGAAAATTTAAAACGTTATTTTAAACTTGTAAAGTCGTTTATTTAATTCAATATCTACTCTATTTGTCAAATACCTTTATAATATATACAAACTGAAACATAATTAATTTGTCAAAACGTTATTTAATACATGAACTCATTGATATAAAAGATTCAATAACTAATAAAAACCAATATATTTATGTATTTACACTTGCTCCTATATGAACAACAACAAAGAGGTGTCAGATTCACATCATTGAAAACGCAATGCTGTCAAATTTTTTTCACTATTTCTCTTTAATAGATGGTTAAACTGAAATGAAAACCGACTAGAGTGCTAAAAATTAAAAAAATCGTAAAAATCTGCGAAACTAACAAATTAGACAGAGCGCTTGCCTCAAAATTGGAACGATTAAAGAGTTGTGTTCGTAGCATAATATCCCAAAAGAGTGGCACCAATAATCAAAATCGTCCTCTCTCAGGAAGACCTGAAGCCACCACATGTTTTTATGTACTACCACTTATTCCATGAAAATTTTTAATAGAAAAGCAATTCCATTTTAACAAAAATGTATATGATCCTTTTTGCTTAACTATTATTGAAATTGTAAAATTCGGTATATATTATTGCGTGTATCACGTTCCAACTTGGTTCTTCAGAACTAAGCTTTCACTGAAGTTAAATTAATTTTAGTTAATTTCCAAAAAAAGTAAACGCCCCGAGCCGAAATATTGAACCTTATTTGGACCTTTTTCTCCCAAATAGTTGAGCAGTTAAAAGTATCAAAATGGGTCTGAATCCTATGTAAAATGAGGTCCTATTTAACGTCTAAAAGTGGCACAAATTTCCCTTTTTTCCATCTTTAGGCGCAAAATAGGACCTCAATTTCAATCTCCGTTGAGGATTTACATCCTATTTAGTTACTAATATTATTATTATAATAATTTTTATTATACTTTTCAAAAATAAATTAGTCAACATCACTAAAAAAATGGATTTTTACTCGTTTGCAATTATAAGTGTACCACTATATGAATTAATGTGATAACTATAATTACAAACAAATAAAAATTCATTATAACGTAATGGCAGTAACTAATTTATATGTAAAAAGTATACATGCATATTGATGAAAATTGAAAGGTTATTTATTGACTCACATTAACCCAATGATAATACGAATAATAATGATTAATATTATTTGTATTTTTTTTTTTCTTTGTTCTAACAAATCTTATATATTTATTTTTTATTTTAATTATAATGACGTATAGTCCATAGAGTCATATAAGATTTCATAACAGCTCGTGATAAAATTTGATGTTTGTTGTCCAGATGATTCGCCGTGTTCATTAGAAAGAAAAGAATCTATAATACACACAAGTATGAATTAAAACGAATTTTATGAACTGTATAAAATAACAATTGGATAATTCCAAATAAAATCAATTTTTACCATAATTCAAATTTTCATTATTTTCAGGATAAGATGGATAAACTTCTATTTGTTCTGTATTTGTAAAATTTTGATGAGTCTTTGTTGATAAATTCAGGGCATTTCTATTTTCTTCAGATGATAAAGCCTGATTCAATGTGGGCTGAAGTTCAGTTCGTTTGTAACAGTTATCATAATTATTACACTTTGGAAGATCTATAATAAAAAAATGCATTTAAATTATCTAATTACTATTATATTTGGTAATTTTTTAAGTTTAAAAATAACAAAAGTTCATATTGTCTCTTACACATTTCTGTTGATTTTGTATTTGTTACTTGTTTAGATGTTGATGGCTGATTCAATGGAGACTGAAATTTAGTTTGTTCACGATATTCGTTGAAACTAGATGGTTCTGAAGCATCTGTAAAATAAAAGTGTAATGCAGAAGTCTTATCATGGCCTAATAATTGCTTTACAAATTGAGAGCTATAAAGTTGTTTACCTTGTTTTTTACAGTTTTTAGATGATTTTTTTTTTTGATGATTTGTTTTGCTTTTTTGACTTTCTCTTATTGTAGGCCATTTTATTTATGAACGCAATAATTTCTTGATTTGAAGGCGGTGGTGTAATTATTTTTTTTATCCAATCTTCAAGGAAATAAAGTAAAGATTTTGAAATTTTATTTAATACACATCTGTTCCAAAGTATTAATTAATACAATCAGCTTAAAAGTTACCTGTCATTCCTTTGAATAATTGACAATCGATTGCTGGTCGATTACCTCTAACTCCTGTAGCTGAATAATTGCAAATACCGTATTGCCCATAAACTTCAAGAAGTGTTTCGCGGATTAGTATTTTCCAGTTATTGTTCATCACGGTTTTTAATTAGATTTCTTTGTGCTTCTTTTTTGGCAAATAAAACCCACAACCACAAAAATGACTGTTTTTAAAATATTTATCCACTAGTTACAGTTAAGTAACTATATACATTTCTTATTAGTTATTAAGAAAAAGTTCTTTATGCAACATTAAATATATATTGAATATAAAAATTATTATTTAACCTAGGAGGAGTAATAGGTCCAATTCAGGGGATAAAGGCTTTGGTGATAAGTAAATAGGAGCATAATTTTACTGAGAAGGAGTTAAAGATTCAAATAAGCAGCTGTAGTATTAAAAAGTATCATGTTAGGTTCAAATAGGAGTAAAAACCATGAAAAGAGGTTCAATATTTCGACTCGGGGCGTTATTGCTTTAGAAACGATTCAAGGTTTATTATCTTTATAGAGGAGCTCTTCGAGTCGTCACAGTACGAGTGGGGTCTTTAAAAGAACTTCTTTATATTGAGCTAACATTAATTCGAAACTGTTAAAAAAGCTTATAATGCGATTTGTAAAACTAAATGACTTAAAATAATGCTAAGGAGGAATTTCACACAAAAAATTCATATTCTCTAAAATCAAAGCCTAGTAATAGAAATTTAGATTATCATGTTTCTTCGAATTTCCTATTTTCCAGAATGTTTCACAGAATATGCATTTCCGTTTGAAAATATATAAAATGCTTAAATTTACGTTTTATACAAAAGATCTTTGTCTGAATTTATTGGTACTTTCACGATCGAATTCGTGGCATCGTATTTCTTTTGGATGTTGTTTACGTTATCCAACGTAACTCGTTCACTACCTTTGATGCCAAACCTTGTGAAGTCCACTGCACATTCATTAATTTTCATTACCACTATCGGGAAGTTTTTCATCACTGTAATTAAAGCGAACTATCTTCTTTTTTTAATATGGAGAATAGTTCCTACGACAAGGATGCCAGTTTGAATTGAACCCTGTATTGTATCACTGACAAGATCATTGTATCAGTAAAAGAAAAGTGGGAAGCGAGTTTTTGGCTTTTTGGGGACTAGTTCCGTTCGGCAAGGTATGTGGATATTGGTTGGACCACTAGAGGACTTCCGCTCCGGTCCCATTTCTGAAACCAGCTGCCGTAAAACCCGACCTTCCGTGCACGCAAATTCTACCGAAACCTGGCCGCGCATCCGTTATCTGAAATCTTGCGGTTCCCGAAAACGAACTTCGTTGACGGATTAATCGTATACGCCAAAGACGCTAAAAATAAAAAGTATTTACGAAATCTATGGTACCACTGTATTCCAGTCAGAAGTATTTCAACAAGCCATATGTGTAGTCAATCAAATTACGCCTACCAAGCGTACTCCGAATGGTAAAGAAGTTAGAGTACTCGCTCTGTGCAACTGATGCTGGGTTTGAATCACATCGATGATTTTCATATTAAAATAGAACCACCACTATGCTGTATAATTCTCATCAGTTTTAATCATCACCATCCGCTGACTCATCAACAGAATTCTGGCTCGCTATAACCGTGATGACTTGGCTACAAAATAGATTTACAGACACTTGATGCTGTACAGAACCCTACTTATGCGAAGTAGACAAGATGGAAGTGATAGTACGGTCTATATTCTCTTCTAGTTCCTTGTGTTGAAACTGACCACGGAGATGCTCTAGTAATTGCCCACTGTTCATAAGGAAAGAAAGAGTAACACGAGCCTTACCATGGAGTCAAGAAAGGCTTTCCATCTGCAATGCAACCAGCCATGAAAATCCTGATTAGCCAGCATTCAGCATTCGACCCATTAAGATGCTAGGAACTCCGGAAAACAACACGACGTCTGAACTTTCAGATCTGGGTGTTCTACGGATTCCCGTCCGATTGACATGAGGAACACAATGAACTCTGCCAGATCGAAGAATATTTTGAATATACGGGAAAACTCTTTCTAAGTATGCGAATATGTGGACCCAGATATTCACTAGTTGATATATCTGAACGCAACAAAGTTGAATTACACTACTCACGTGAGGTCAGACCAATGATTCTATTCTCGATACAGACATTTGGAACGTGTCCTACAATGGGCAGCTGAAACGCAATGTATCGGCGAAATATCGACAGACGGACCGGGTATGCAGATGATTTTAAGGCACATGTCGTTGCACGCTCATCCAATAAAAGCAAAATGGAGTTGCCCTGAACCCGCCTAGCGCCGGTAGAGAGACGAAATTTAGCATACAAGGTAGTCAAAGGTGTTAGTAATCGCAGGGAGAATACTCAATTTCCTTTTTTGAAAGAAAACTTGTAAGCATCTACCTCCGGAGGCACGAGGGTAACAAAGAAACAGTCATTGTCGAGAAACGACGAGCTCTCGGGCAGTAGCAACAATCTTGAGAGTGGGAGTTAAAAGTAGTGCAGAGATGGCAAGCAATGCTGTATCGGAATACCGGTCAAGTTATTTCATAGGAGATTTTGGTAATCGCCAGGTTGATGCCAATACTGAGTTCTTTCTCATGGAACGTGAAAGGATCAACCTCTGAAAATACGACGATGACAAAAAAACATTCACTGGGGATGAAAAACAAACTCTCAACCAGTGGCAAAAATGTTGGGATTAGAACTTGAATGAGAGATGGACTTCGGGGTTGACGATTTGAGTCCATGGGCCAATCGAAAACATGGTTGAACTGACTATTGGCTGACAAGGCTATTTGGCCGGCAGATTAGTTGTCTAGTCTTACCGGCATTACACGAAAAAGTCATGGTCTTCATATTGAATATTCTGCATTGGAGAGAAGAACCCCGCCTATCACTACTCTTTCTTTTCATGCTTAAAATTTGTCTTCATCTGTGTCTCAAGTAGGTTTCCAAAATTCTATATCTGTTTAAAAACATGTAAAATTCATTCAATCCTTAGCACTAAAATGAAAAATAAAATAATCAGCATCCACATACAATTCACTCTTTGTGCTGGCGACTCAACGCGCCACACGTGCGCTGCACCTTTTTTTTATTGCTGTCCTAATCCTTCCTACCTCCATGGCCACGCGTTTTTCCACGTTAAGTGAGCTATCTAAATAGCTCTGGGTTTTCCATTATTTTATTACTTTCAGTTGTTAACATTACACTCATATAGTCTCTCTTGAGTCTTCCTCGATGTTACATTATCTCTGTGTTCATTGTGCGAATCAGTCGTGTGTGCTGTGTAGCAAATAACAATGTTCTGAGCTTTGCGCATCTCCAGGCCGTCTTGACACCTCAAGTAAGTTGAACCAACCTGGAGACTCTAGATCATCGTTTTGTGGCTTCCACGTTCTAGTAGCCTTCCTCTTGCTGATACATATCACAAAGTTCAGGTGATTATCACAACGTATTTATCTCACGATAAATACAAGGAAAGTTTCGTGATAATCACAAAGAAACTCATCTTTTACAGTCTCCATACAAGTTGATGCCACACAGATAATAATCTTATGTGATTATAAGAGCGTTGCTGTGGTGTCAAACTTGTATGCGAGTTCGTTCATTAGAACAATCTAACCTGTTATAAGGAAAGTTTCGTGATAATCACAAAGAAAATCATTTTTTACAGTCTCCATACAAGTTGATGCCACACAGATAATAATCTTATGTGATTATAAGAGCGTTGCTGTGGTGTCAAACTTGTATGCGAGTTCGTTCATTAGAACAATCTAACCTGTTATCAGACTTGACTGTCTCGCTAAGACAGTTTCTGTAACATTTCTTTCTTTTCTTAATGCATTTAGCCACCAGCTGCCAGACTATCTGTATTCCTGCTTTCTGGATACTCTCCCTGGATTCTCAGCGACCGTAGGCGATCATCATCACCTCGAGTTCCTGGTCCAGGCTGATTGGGATTCTTCAACTCTGCTCAACACCATATTTCCAGTCCTTCCAACGTGAATAATTCCTGGCACTATATTCTTGAAAAGATTGTCAACGAATAATAATTTTATTCAACCTTAGATAGTCGATACTTTCTTTTCATACCACCTTGTGCGTCCTAATCTCACTTCTACATTATTTTTAACAATATCCTCATTTAAATATTCTTTTGTAAAATTCAATCTTTTTCAAGATTGTTTTTGCTGACAAAAAATTTCCTTCGCGGAACATAACTCCGGTAGCCCGATTTTCCTAAAATAACATCCGACTTTGTGAACACCAATAACTTTTTTTATACAGATTTTAATGTTAGTGATTTTTGTTTTTTAAATTTTCTACTTGCACACCTTGTCTATAATCATCCAAATGGTTGAAAATTTAACGCAATTTTAAATTTTATGTTTAAACTTCGCAAATTTGCTTTTTACGAATGTTTTCCTCTAATCATCCCTAAGATTGATTTCCAATGACGACCAACAACTAAAAATGACGCATTTAGACTGAACGTAAATCTCTCGTCACTGTATCTCGGTCTTTTTGCCGAATGCGGCAACGTAAACAAACTAAGAAACAGTTTCTTGAAGAAATGCTGAATGGTTACATAGAAACATGCTCTGAACAACTTTGCCGATATTACTTTGAGAGGCTGGAAATAAGTTATCATAGTTGAAATTTTGCACACATCAATCCATCTCTATACTGTATGTGAAATCGAGCAAACTGATTTTCATTAATTATTTCCAACTGCTAAGGAGATTTATTCATTCCATCGTAATAATGAAAAATTATCATATTTTTCGTGATTATTGAATGGAGAATCAATGACATTGAATCAATGGACAGCATGGACCGTCCTTAAATCGTTTTAAGTATTAACTGGACAGTACAGTATGAACTTTACCCAATTTATAAGTATATGTTTTTTCTGCTATATAGGAAATCAAACAAGTAATAAGCAGATTGATAGGGTAAGCAATATGCCAAAGCACTCCGATAAAATCAATTTACTACAAAAGTTTAATTCATACTGCGAAACAATCAAATGAACAAAAGAAAGCCTTTTTCATTCAAGAAAAAGGTAATATATACAAATCAAGCAACGAGAAATACGACAATTTATTCCCCTTAATAAATCAATAAAGATCATATATTGACTGTGAGTATTAGAAGTACAAGCAATCATCTTTGCATTAAACGACCAGAATTCAAGGACATTTTTAACCAGTGAAGGAGTTCATGAGTCTCTACAAACTACGTTTAAATCGCTCCTTATTGAAATAATTTTCATATGTTTCCACCACACGTTTAAATTTCTATTTTTTGCTTCACCGCTTTAGCGTTTTAATTACTTTTTCATGAACGGAAACCTTGTCCCATTTTCACAGATATTCCCAAAACTACGTAGGCGCCAATTCTAAGTGTTAACTTCTAGTATATGTTGCAATCTCACATATGCGTGGATAGCATATGTTTAATGAACTTATTCCTCATGCCCTCTTCGAGATTTGTTTATTTCAGAAATAAACTCAACTTTCGAAACAGGCCTAGCTGGTTGTTGACAAACTTTCAATCACCATTTTTGGCAGTTACGTTGACCGTTTCGCTGGTAGTAACATAACAAACAACAATAAAGCTCTAGCAACTGAGTGAACTAGTCTAATACGATGAAGTCATCCGCAGCGCAGAAACCTTCGCCGCACACCAAAGTTGTGTTGACGATCGCGACGTGATGATGTAATCCCTCCATACGTAAACTTCCCGAAGTGGCCCACTGCCGATCACATATTGCTGAATGATAGTGCCGGGTCCAGTTCGAGTGCTAGTGCTTACTATTTCCCTGCATCGAGATTACACTCTTACTAGTACTTATGGTTGTTGAACGTGGATTTGGTAATTACATTTAATACGGATAACGCGTTCGCGGATTGATCTTGAACACTAACACCCACTTTCCATGTGTTATTAGTGTACTCAGTAGACTATAGTGTAAATTATTTGTTACCCATTAGATCGCGTTTGAAACAAGGCACTAACTTATGCCAGAAGCAAAGAATATAGTGCATTTGACTAGAATCAAAATATTCAATTAAGTGCATGTGCGAAAGATGAATGGTTGTCTTATCAGTGTAAAGGATTTCAAATCTGTGATTGCAGCAAATGAGAATACTTTAACGAAAACAAAATAAGGCAAACATCAAAAAGGTATAATTTCCTGGAAAATGTTAAATTTTGTGGCATAAATGATTAGGCAATTGCTTCAAATAAAGTTCCAGTGGTTAAATCTCTAATTTTCATGGTGGGAGGCTAATCTGAAACTTATTCTTATAAAAAAAGGCGCAACTAAGCAAAATTCTGGAATTACGGACAGCAAATAAACATGAGTACTTGGTGTTAGATAATGATCGAGCGTTGCTTATTACCTCTAAACAATCAAGTCGAAGTCAAGTTCTATGACGAATTGTTTGAATTATCATCAAAAGTTCATCGCACGAATTACTCCTGATTCCATAAATAATATTCTTAAATTATGAATATTAAAAAAAAAATAATAATGTTGTTTGTGATCGGCAAAATGAGGCTTTTTTCTCCAATTAGTGTCCGACACCCAATAGCTCACAATTACTGGCTTACTGACTATAAACCTCCCATGTTACACCGATTGCCACATTATTTCCGAGTAGGTCTCTCATGTCACTTCTGGTGGCGCCTCAAGGAATGCGGCGGAAAGGAGAGATCACTGAGAGAGTGATCCCTCTGGACCGACAAGCGGTCGCAGGTGCCCTTCTTTGTAATGAGAAACATCCAAGCGTAGTGCGACACACATGTCCATTTTTCCTTCGATCCTAGCATAATTTGTATATAGATTACTCGCTCCACAAGATGCAAACTTTGGCCACCTGACCTTTCAGATGTGGAGTTGTAGCAGGCCTTACCCGCGGCCAGATTGTAATCAACCGCGTTGTGCTTTCGGTTGTGTCACGGCTCCGAAACAATGATTTGGTGCGGAACTTATCCACCTCATCTGCGATTAAGAACACCAGAGGAACCTTACCCACGATAGCCAGAATTGTGGGCTCAAAAACTGCGACGAGATGATACCCAGAGAGCTCATCACATCGCTTCTGGAAAAGTTCTTAACTCAGATCCTACTCCATTACGCTCATCAGTAGGCGTCTCTTGCTTATAATGGTTCCTGCTATGGACTTATCAATCGACTCTCCGATTTAATCATAGAAGCTGTTCTTTCAGTCAACTTTCAAGCCAAGGTATTTTATCATATTCTTTGACTCTTGACTTACATGCGGATGAGTGCTACTCTCACGATCAGAATGACTCAGTTTGCTTCAAGCCACAACATGAACCCACAGTCTGCCATCCACTCGCTTGCATGACGCCTCATCATAACTAGTCTGGGCTGCGTTTGGTTGATAATACATCCGGGTAAAATTCTCGTTACAAGACAATATTAGCCGGACGATACTTTCCATTAAAAAGGCTCATCGTGATACGAGGCATTCCATAGGTCGGGTGTGGGCCAAGAAGGAAACCTAGACGCACTTCTAATACCACTTTTTTTCTTCGCTGACCTCCCAACGCGTCGGGGACCATCTTTCGTTCCCGGAGGCGTTCGCCAAATACTCACATTAAATAATTGGCACTTTGAAAGGTTCTACTATAGTGCCCCGAGGATATCAATTCACCTTGCGAAAGGCATCTCTTAGTACTACCAGGCGCAAACGTTTCTGACCATCGACATGTAAAATCAACCTCGATAAATTGATCGGCCAAAAATATCTTCAAACTTTTGACGCCCAGTTTATTTTCTCATAGCTACATACCTTCAATTAAATTCCATAAAGAGTAAAAACAGAAACTTACTGATAATAGGAAATAATGACTTTTATTTAAGAGTCATGAAAAACAAATACGAAAATTCGAAGTGGATTTATCATATATGCGGACCCGTAATGACTTGGGTATTTTTGACACTGAAAAGACATTTTACTTTAAGACATTTTTCAAGACAAATCTATTCATTCAGATTTGGTTACATGAAGTGAGAATACCAAATTTATCGACAGACCATAGTTTTAACGATCTTTTGTACAAACCCTATAATGCTCGTAAATCTTCAACGGATTGAATTGCAATTTTATTTCGAAAAGAATAGTTCGAATTTAAAAATGTATTGCGATTCAACGCACGCATCAATTTGGGGTACAACTGATCACAGGTGACTGCAACGACATACAGAGGTGGCCAAAAGTGATCGGACAATACAAGAAACAAGCAATAAAATACTTTTACGAGCATAAGCTTTGAAATGAAATAAAAAATTTTCCCTTATATAAAAGTCACTTGTATTCTCAATTAATTGCACAAAAAAATAAAACAGAAATAAAAAGATTTCCACAAGAAAATTAACAACTAATTCAAATTCACATTGCATCAAGTGGACAAAAGTAATCGGACGTTCAATTGTAATACTTTTCTTTCTGATGATTCCATTAGAACATAGGCTTTTAATATCTAGTTGCGTATCCTTTTTGTTTTATAACTTCTGTTAACCTATTGGGCATAGACTGTACCAACTTACGGGTAACGTCAGGAGTAATGTTGTCCCATTCTTCTAATAACACCATCTTCAGTTGACTTTTATTAGTAATGTGATGGTTCCTTATTTTTTTATCCAGATGATCCCAAAGATGTTCGATGGGATTTAGGTCTGGGGATTGCGGTGGTGTTTTTAATTGACCAGGAGTGTTGAAAAGGAGCCACATACGAACATCATGAGCTGTATGCTTTGGGTCATTATCTTGCTGGAACAAATAATGACCATCAAGACCCAATTTTTGTGCACTTTTTTTCAAATTTTCTTTCAAAATCGACAAGTAACCTAGTTTGTCCATAGGTTTGTCAATGAAAACAAGTTCTCCAACACCGTTGGCAGCCATGCAACCCCAGACCATTACACAGCCACCTCCGTGTTTTACTGTATGTTGAACGTTTTTGGGATGAAGCTCACTATTTTGAGTTCTCCACACCAACAACCTGCCGTCGGAGTGGTAGATATAAAACTTACACTCATCAGAGAATATCATACGAGTCCAAAAGTCGAGCGGCTTGCTTTTAAATTCTTTTGCAAAGCATAATCTTTTCTTCTTATTAACTTTGCTAATTAGTGGTTTCTTTCGAGGTACTCTCGCTTGATAACCAGCACGGCTGAGAGCTCTACGAATAGTCCGGGCACTAACATTGGTACCATTTACATCTGCTAATTGATCCCTAATACTTCTGGACGTTGTAGTCGGATTCTTTTTAACAATTCTTAAAATTTTTCGTGCGTCTCTCTCTGTTAGTTTACATGGTCGACCACTCCTAATGTCGTTTTCCACCTGATTATTTTTTCTGAACCGTTTCACGATATCAAAAACTGTCGAACGACTTCTTCCAATTATTTTTGATATTTCAGAAAAGGATTTATTCTCTTTATACAACTTTATTATAACTTTTCTTTCATTTATACAGGTTTCTTTGCGATTCTTAGCCATGTTTAACTTTCTTCACTTAAAACTGACAAGTAAATGACTGATATCAGAAAAACACATATCAACATATAATTAGGGGAATTCCCTTTTAAGCTCGGAAATGAAAAGAAAAGAATTGCTCCAAACTTCAATGACTAATTTCACACTTTTCAAAATGTCCGATTACTTTTGTCCACTTGATGCAATGTGAATTTGAATTAGTTGTTAATTTTCTTGTGGAAATCTTTTTATTTCTGTTTTATTTTTTTGTACAATTAATTGAGAATACAAGTGACTTTTATATAAGGGAAAAATTTTTATTTCATTTCAAAGCTTATGCTCGTAAAAGTATTTTATTGCTTGTTTCTTGTATTGTCCGATCACTTTTGGCCACCTCTGTATGTAAAATACTTAGGGTCAGAAAATCATCAGGAAAATGGTACAATGTCGAGTAAGGCAACGTGGAGGATTTGCAAAGCAGCAAATACAGACTTCTTTCCGTAATACAGACTCTGAAATTCGACTTGAAAATTCTGTTAGCTGATAAAAATTCAGGGAAAAAAAAGATGTGGTTTTGATGCAAAATGGCGTCAAGACGCAAACTGCTTCAAAGCCATATGAGGCAATTTATGAGCAATTTTCTAATGTGTGGAATTATCTACTAGGTAAATCCTCTGATTTGAACCCCTTCGAAAACGTGTGGCGCATGTAAAAGGAGAGTGGCTTTAGAGATCCTAGAGCAAAAATTAATCAGCAGCTGCTTCGACGTGTACAAGTTGAGTGGGGCGTAATTTCTGCAGACTATCTAAATATGTATCTGAAAGTTTCAGAAAACGACTTTTAGAGTGTATAGGAAATGAAGGAGGACATACCACGCACTAATTATACATTATATTACCTAATGTGTGTAGTTTAAAATAAAATTATAATAAAACTGATATTTTTCACCACTTCGGCTATTGTGTCTATCTTAGGTCGCCCAGCTCTCAAGCCATGCTGTTAAAGAGATAGGTCCCCTGCGGTTTAGATGGCCTCACGAAGTGCCTGACTATCTCTCCCTCTCTCTCTCTCTCTCTCTCTCTTTCTCTTCCCAATAAGCTTCGCAAGCACTTTCCCCGGGGGAGTTTAGCACACAAACGAGCCGATATGCAGATGATAGCTTCAGATTCTCTGTCTGCTTGCTAATCAGCAAAAGACTTGTCTCCTTCCAGCTTTTGAGAAACTGAAAACAAATTCTGAAAGTACTAAGCAGCATGCCAGGGCAAAGGGGTTGAAGAGAATATAGCTTGATTGAGTGGCCTTTCACATTTTCGCCGACCAACCTCATCCATTTTCTTCATCTCAAGAATGCAGGGCGTCCGAGTAGCTGCCAGCTTCCGCAATGTTATTCGTCTATTGATAACTTCAATGACAATTGCCACAGCATACTTTGCTTTCGTTGAGCCTGCAGTGGAGTTAAATTTCGCTCCTGATTCTTCCCTTTGCCATTCAGCTTATCATGTAGTCGCAGGCGGACGTGATGAGATTCATAATGGAGTTCACCACGTTTTCGGTTGGACATCCTCAATCTCTGTGATGTTTCCACTCTTCATGAGTACCCCAGCGAACTGTTCGACGTCCATTTTAGCAATTTTCCGGACTCTAATAATAATACACTCATTAAATAAAAAAATAGTTTATATTATTGTAAGCTTTTAATATTTCTCGATTCAAAATATCGCAACTTTATCTTATAATTAAATATAATAACGATATTCATAATGAATATTTATTTTATAACTTTTTAAATAATTGTAACCTTAGTAAATATTTTTGGGGGGTCGTCAAAAGTAGTAATATGCTTCGATAATTTTCGATCTGTGATACGCCTTTTTTGGATAGGGAACAAGGCTTTTTTAACTATCATACTAGTCTAAGTCGATACTACTAATAAATTTATTTTGTCCGTTTTGTTGTCTTAGTACCGAATTCAAATTCGGAAATTTGTTTATAAGTTGTAATAAATCCAAGAAATCGGTACTTTTTCTAAAATTTACTCAGAAAATATGAACTGTTCAGCCGCTGAGTTGAGAGAGCGCAGTTAATAAGGAATCATAGTCGCAATAAGGCTAGCGGTACTTTATTGTCGCATAGGCAAATAGCGAGCAGAAATAAGCAATGACGGCGCGCCTTGTAACAAGTCAAGTAGACGATCCGCTGATTCTTGTTAGCCTATGAATTAATTAATTGAGTAGAGAAGTCGAAGTAAACATCCAACGATTGATTGAACATTGCAGGCATAGTCTCTAATTGATGAATCGGAAGTTTCTCGATAGCCGGAACAAGTATTTACAGTTCAGCGCGTCAGGTGGTTATGAAATGAGCGGGATCCGTCATCAAGACCGTAAGGAAATGTCAAGAAAATAACCTAAACCCGACATGATGTCCGCAAAAAAATAAGCAAAGAGTTATGAATCAGATCAATTATTTGTAATAAAATAAATTTAATTATCAAACACAGTGTTTCGTTCGAACAAGAGAACTCTTCGAGTTCGAACAAGAACAACAACTATTAAGATGATGACTTCGATGTGTTGCATAGGACCACCTTCCAAATTCCTAAAGTTGACTATCCAACTGCTCCAGTGTGTACTTATAAATAGGTTTGATAAAGAGGAGGATTATTTTTCTTGGAGTCCCTTTTTTGTTGATTTTTCCAGTCGATAAGTAAACATGCAAAATATTTTTTCTCCTTTTGATTCCCAGATATGAATCAAAGAGAATCAGTGATTATGCGTGCATTCCAAAAATCAGTGTTCATCTCTCATTCAGCCCGTTTCATCTTTTTCGCATTGCTTCGGTCGTGCTCTTGTTGAGATTTTGTTGTTCAGTTCTCTTTTCATCTTTCGTCCGATACACAGAAAATCGTCAAAATTGCAACGCATAAACGCCAAAACAGTTTGAAGTCAGTAAGATTATGTTGAATTTCAACTAAAACCAAACGCGGTTCATTACTTCAGACTAGGTCTACCGAGCCTTCCATCCATTCCGCATTATTAGTCCAATCCAATTTGGACACAAGTTGGTCGTTATATAAAGATTAATTTTGAATATCATAACACTCATCCCATCCACGAAGTCTCTACTTTGCTAAATGTTTCACTAAGCCATGCATTCTTCTTAAAGTTTTATGTTTAAACGAATGCCATATAAAATTACACATTCCACACAATTCACACATTGGTCTAACCACGGAATAGTCAGTTTTAGATGGAAAAATAACAATATCTCGATACTGTTGCCGACACAAGCAAACGATAACCTGATGATCATTTACCACGAAAGCTTCCATACAAGATTTGGCCAGAATACATGCTACTAATTATCAACGGGCTTGAACCGAGCATCCATAGTCTTCTCTGATTCGCTCCCTGGGGATATTTGTTCCGATGTTGAAGTTGTACAGCAATTCCTATTTTGAACACATCTCTAGACCTAAGAATGGGAGGAATGAGCCTTCTTGACCATATTTCTCTCCATAAAATATCTTCCTTTTCAGTGCCACTATTATCAAAACAAATCCTTAGATTTGCGAGGATAGCTGTTTATTTCTGGATTGTTGACTTCTAAGCTCAGGTTTTATCGGGATGGCTTGTCTTCTTTCGTTTTATTCCGTTTTATTCCAAACGACACCATTCACTAGGATCACTAGGATTCTGAAGATGCTCGTATTTCTTGTCCAAAAGTCAATTGTACTCTGATTGATGGCAGATAGAAAATACCTTCGAAGCACGGATTTGCTGGCGCTATTGTTTTTTATCTATGAAGTAAATAGTGTGGGCACATTCCATGCAATGCTCTTTTCAGAATTTGTTGGTAATTTCACCGTTCCAATGACGATTCGAAATACTTCTCTGTGCACTCAGCGTAGTCTCTTCTGTGTGTCACCCAGCTAGTAAAATTTAATCAGAATTTTAAGTCTTGAACTGAGCCACAAATGTCCGAAGACGGACGTATTATCAATAATTAGCCTTTGATTACATTGATGCGTACCGTTCATAGCTTGGTGGGATATTCTGGCATATTTAGGTCTCATCTCCTCGACTAAGACCCAAAGAAAGTAAATATAACAATTGCGACAATTAAAGTATTATATTGCTATTCTTTTATTCCTTCGCTCTAATGATACCTGATTATACAGAAATACACAAAAACTATGCTTCTTATTCTATCCTGCAAAACAGTTTGAACAAATTTTGAATATTTCTTTTTCAGAGATGGGAAAGATAGTCAGCAAAATCAAAGAGCCGCTACGTCAGGCCACAGGTAGCGTAGCGGAAATTATCACTGGTAGAAAACGCAAAAGAGAAGAAGACGATGAATTGAAGGATGAGTCGAGTGCCTTAGAGAAGTCCTTACACGTTCCTAAAAAGTATAAAATTTATAAACAAACATTCAATGATCAATACCTAACGCTTTTTTTTATATAATTTATAGAATAAAACTGTTAACTACCACGCAATATATTTATCAAGCACTATTTAAAGAACAAAAGAATTCTGATGTTGCTGTGATGGCATTAGGAAAAGTATGGCATCTACACAAAGTGTATTTATGCCAGAGTCCTTATTTCGCCAGTATGTTCAATGGATCGTGGCGTGAAAGCTGTGAAAATTTTGTAAACATAAAAATCTTGGATCCAAAAATCACACTCGAATGTAAGTTATAACCAGTTTTACAAATACAAACTGCTTGCAATATTCATTAATGATTATCTCTCATACTTTTGCATATATTTGTTTTATTTATATTAATGATTTTCATTTCTATTTTTTAATTGTCCCGAAAATTACTGACGATCTACCAGCTTAGTTAGTGTTAGATTCTGTCCGCTTTATGGATACGTTGAGACACAGAGAGTATGCTTTGTTTCATTATTTGTATTCATTGCAATTTATAATATATAAGGAGTATGCATATTTCTGTGACTAATCAATTATAACATTCATAACTTGACTGGAAATTAAGTTTAATGGATTTTAATCACAAGACAAATCGTATTACGATTATTAAAGACTATCAAGAGATAATTTCATAGCCATTCAACTCTAAATATTAACAAAACATTGCTTTTTCAAATTCAATTCAAATCAGTATCTTTTCCGTCAGGGACCTAATACTTTCCCACCTCCTACAATGAACTCGAATAATTACCTTATTCATGCTCAGTTAATATCTTTAACGATCTTTCAACAAATTGTCTGCGTACTGAAAAATGGCGAAATCTCAACGATGACACATACTCATTGAAATGCATGATAGTAATGTCCATCAAGGCGAACGCATGCATACAAATAAATGTAAAATTTGTGGGAGTTTGCTAATGAAACATCAATGCTGTTTATTTAAATGCGTACCTTTTATTTAATTATTCTAGCCACGTTTTGATATTTAGCAAAAATACAACCCAATAAAGTTTATTTCGCCATTTTATATCAATATTTATATGTAAACAGAAAACTGAAACTGAAGAAAACTAGAACCTTTTAATACTCAGTATTTTATCTCACATATGTTCTCAATGATCTCAATTCTATTTCACAAAATTAGCTCATAAGTTAGAAACTGAAAAGAACAAATCAAAAAGTCATTTGTAACTTATTAAAATTAGCTTAAACGTGTGAAATGCATGCCCATTAAGATTATGATAAGATTTGTGTTGTACCCTCCATTCAGATTCTACTTTAACATCTCGAGCTTAGTGGCATCTTTCATAAATTGGCGTAGAATAGTAAAGGCTTTGTGTTCGGAATATGAATACCAAGACGATGAACAAAGTCTTCTCTTTGAATTGCGTTACATCCTACACATCTCGTCCCTTACAAAATAGAGTCCATCAATAAACAATACCGAAGTCGATTTCCTGCCGTAAATATGGGAGACAAACTTCCTAAGTTCCAAATTCAATACGAAATTTTGTTTAACATCGAATCCTGTTCTCTGTTAATTTGAAAAAACTAGGAAGCGTTGAAATTAGGATCAAAAAATCATTACCACAATAACGCCCATCTAAGCTTCTACTTCTGATGCTAAAGCATATGTATTCTCATTTTGATTACAGCACTTGAAACAGTCTTTGGCTCTTTGTATTTGGATGAAATTGTCATAGAACCAGTTGGCATTGTGTCCGTTTTAGCGACAGCGACAGTTTTCCAATTAGATGGAATCATCGAACGGTGTGCAGAAATTATGGTCGAAACAACGAACGCCGAAGTGAGTAAATTTTAAATATCGTATACGTGCAAAATTCTCATATGAATGATTAACATACTTACAGACAGCTGTCCCATATTATGAGGCAGCTTGCCAATACGGTGTACAAACCGTAAAAAAGGCTGCGTTCAATTGGTTATTGGCGAATCTAGTCGGTTACTATATTAAGAGAGTAAAATACTTAAAACTCATAAATGAAGAATTAATGGCGGATCTCGTGGCTAGTCATGATTTATATGTTATGCAGACAGAATTCACATTATATACACTTCTACGTACCTGGCTCTTTCTTAAGTTTTTCCCTACGTATGATCCAAATGAAAGTCTGCTGCCAAGTGAAAATGAAACCACTCCACAGACATATTTTTCAAATCGTAAAAATAAAACAGCTTTCCTGAACACACCCGACGGTAGTCAATATGAAGCACCATTTCGAGTTTTACGAATCCAGCATTTACTTAATCATCACATAGACTTGAAGCTGGTCCTTGAAGATAATATAATACCAAAAGAATGGCTGCATAATTACTTACTAAGTCATTGGAATGCTATCTTAAAAGTAGATCACACTATGGAAAATGGGTATGTCGGTCATCTATTTATTAACATTTTTAGGATAATACACTATTCAATTTAAATTGCAGTCCTGGAGAAGTTGACAAGCAAATATTCTATCAAAACTGTATGCGATGCGGACGAATACTTCAGGAACAAGGTTATCAGAAATGGCGATGGACAGGGTTTAACTTTGGTCTAGATCTGGTACTGATTACTCATAATCGTGTCTTAAGCATAAAACGACATCATCGAATCGAAAATGAACGTTTGCTCAGTTTGCAAACCAAACGGCAATTCCTTATAAGGTAATTATCAGATTTTCTTCTTCTAACGATAATTTATAACAGAATGGTTAAAAGATTTAACATAAAAATTAAGTACATGCTCTTTATATTATTAGATCCTATATCTTTAAAAAAAATGAAAGCCATACACATGAGTATAGTCAGGCCCATTTTGGTGCTCGTATTATGTATCCAATTGCTTTTAAAGTTCTCGCAAATTAGTTAAAACCTGATATTTACGTTAGTAACGAACTTATAATCTCTAAAAGTTTGTATGATACGATTGTATGCCGTTGTTAACTAGTGTATAACTTCTGATTCACGCTTAATAGCAGTACTTTATTACATTAGCGGAATAAACAATCACTATCAAGGACATCTTCTTATCCAAAATTTATAATTACCATCAACTATTGTTTTATCAACAACCTGTCAAAGTATGACAATTCTTTTAAAAAATTTCCATTTGTCTCGTTTTTATGAGTTGATATGTTAGTATTAGACATATTTTCCACATTAAAACAGATCGTTCAATGAGGGGCACATAAAAGCTTCCATGCCTAATCTACACGCTCTGCTTGACTTTCTACGCTTTCCTTTTCTGGTCGCTCGAATAATTTTAAGCTTTGTTGATTGTTACCATGACTCAATTGATAAGTTTAACGCCTGCATTCTATTCCAAAGATTCTGCTGTTTCCTCCTAAGTCATATGATTGGGATATTACACACAATAAGGCCCGGTAGAAAATAGGTCAATTTTATGAGTTTACAACTTTCATTAAAATGTAAATTCAGGGAGTTAAGTATTATCTATACCAACTTCGAAATCCACTCATACGGGACTTTATCCTTTGGAAGTTTCAAACAATCATCAAAAATGTCCCTGTGCATGAATTCCACTCTGCACTCTCTATCCATTCACAAATAATATCCACTCTGCAATTCAAAGTTTTCGTGGCTTCTATTCTCTATTTTTTGAATCTATTCAAGATTCAAGGATTCAAGAATCGCATCAAGGATTAAAATTGAAATATTAGGTCCAAATAATGACTTAATACTTTTTATAGCAGTCAAGATCTTTTGCCAGACAATGAAATTTCACAGTACGTGAAAATAAACTCTAAACGTTCTCAAACCTATTAGAGTGTTTGGATATATTTACTAGTTCTTGCACACTTAGTGGAAAGTGGTTGTCTCTTATAATGTCGTTCGTAAACAAAATATTTTCCAATATGGGGGTTCACAAGACCATTTTCTCATGTAATTACTTCCGTCGATATCCTTCAATATCCACAAACATTGTACCGGAGATCACCTCCTATCTTTTGTAACCAGCTTGTGGGATGTCTGCAACTCCTGTGAGAGTTAATGTTTGATTCAATAGGAAAAGCTTCCGGATGTTAATTTTCACTCTACTAGTCTATACAGCGATCGTTTCTTGTTTATATATATATCCATACTACTGGGGTTATTCTTTTCGGCCGCATCTTTGCACCATCATCTAAATCAGCTGTTGGTCTTTAGGTTTTCTTTTAAAACTTTTTTAGTATGTATGTTTTCTTTTCTTCCTAGCTCCTTTGTTAGTCTATCTATAGTCTTCTATAGTTCTTATCCTTTATTCTCTACTTTACCCTGCTGCCGTCGCATAAGAGCTTAAGAATTGAAGACGCTGTAAGTCAGCCCAGACAGTTTAGAAGAATGAGTTCGTCTACGCTTTCCTTTTTGTCATCATAAGTGAAGGATTTCTTGCTTATTTGAATTTCCGAAAGTTAGTAGTCAGTTAACGCAATTCTTGGTCTTCCCCAGGATTGATTTTGTCCCAATTTTGTTAGCGCGAGGCAGAAGGCATTCTGTTCACCGTTGCAAGTGATACCTTGAATCCGTTTCTGATTAAGTTTTCGTGTATTAATGCTAGCGGTAATACCACACTATTCTCTGTTAGTAGTTCCGCCTTCCATATGTTCAAATCGATTCATAACATTCCATAGATTCCATATATACTATACTTTATATTTGTATATTATTAAAGATCTCTTGGGTGTTAATGAAGATCGCCTGAGTGAATTCTTCGATGACCTTCATCCTATTCACTTACCATTAAGTTCTGTTTCTACGGTGGCTTTCAAACCATAATTATATCTTCCCATGCTTTTAAATTTATTTCCTTATTTCTCTGTAAAATAATTATAATATATATATATATATATATATATATATATAATAAACAAGACAATTATGTGTCTTTTACTGAAGTTCGCTTTCCACAGGAATGAAAATCATCAAAAATTTACGGAGCGTCTGGTTTTATCTTAATAACGAATATTACTGATAAGTTTGCAGATTATTCCACGATTTTCTCCTTTTCAAGTCGTCCAAAGCTCACCCATTTGTTCTTGTCAAAACTCAGTGTTGTCAGTATTCTACAATGTTCGGTTTACATATATTTTCCTAGGTTCATTTCAGCGTCCTTTCCTATTTCCACAGATGATGTTTTTAGACAGGACTTTCTAATGGCATTTGAAATATATAAAATATAGAAATAGGAAACAAACATAGCATTAATATTACAACGAAAAAAATGTTTATTGTAAATATTTTCAGAGCAACGTTGGCTTCTTTAAATGACCAGCGTCAGGTTACGCACACACAAACAACAGACATTAAATCGTTGAGTCTCGACAAAAATGAAGAAGTGAGTCTAATGCTTATGGATAAGGAACTGAAATATCCCCTGCTAGTATCAGTCAATCTGTTGGTAGTTTCACCGGACAACATTTCAATCGAAGACGTTGAAGCTACAAGCACAAAACCTAGCACAACTCCTATATCTGAAATTGGTGCAAATGTAGATGGAACAAGGACGCCTACCAAAAATGTCAACTCAACACAGTCTCCAAATGTATCATTATAGCTTTGATTTCGTGAAAGTTTTAGAACCAGTACACACCAGTAGATTTAACATTAATTTAAGAAGGCAACGAATTAATGCCAACACAAATCGCGTAAAGTTAATTTTTTTCTATTTATCGTGAGTTTTCTCATACTTGGATACCTAAGTTTAATTGATTAAGATTAATTTCGAATTGTTTTGAATATTTTATATTATCAACGAAATAGTCTATATTTTCTATAAAATGAATTGTATGCCATTATATTTTGTTTATGTCAATTTAATTAAAGTATGCAATTTTTATATACTATAAAAAAACATATTTACTTCATTCGCTGCGGTTTTGATAATTTATAGTATTTTCATGGTCGCTTAAATTCTGTTAATATAGTAATAACAATATATTTTAAATAAAAAAAATCAAATTAGATTGTGAATATAAAATACTGTAAATAAACACAGCTATTATATATATCAGATGTGATCAATTAGTGAGAATAGATCTTTTCGGAAAATTTATTTGTTCTTATATTATGAGTAAATGTCATTAATACATCGCAATTTCCAGAAAGCTTGATTTTTTCTCCCTTTTTTATTAACCTTTGTGTTCTGTGTTTATAAAAAAGGTGGTTTGAAGCAAGCAATTACAATAATAACCACTAGTTCCAATAGCTACCCCATTGCAAAACGTAAAAATTCTGGTATCCGATAGACGAACTGCTTGGAGTTTCCACAAAAATCAAAGTCAAGATGCCGATAATGTGATATGGCAACTAAACAGGAAGCCTTTGACGAAACTGCAAGCAGTAAAGGAGACCGACCTGTTCTGCGACGCGTGCATGTTATTGTTGGTTCATACAAAATCCACAGATTGACAGCAAGCCTGCTCAATTTGAGAATGCGTTAAACATGTGGAAGTCTACTTCGAGGGGCAGAAGTTAGCGCTGAGAATCGATAGCCCAACCATCACTGTTCTGAATTTTATCATCGAGAAGCTGACTCATGGGTTCGTAGAGCAGTTAAAATTGAACTCTACACTCGACCACTAACCCTTCTTCCACGAGCGCGATACCGCGACTGGATCTAAAAAAGCACCATCCATTTCACAATAGTACCACGTATCCACGTAGAGTAACAAAGTTTTCTGAAAGCATCGTGTGGACCAGTTTATGGTTCTGGAAACAAAAAATCCTTCTTAATTCTCCCAACGCAAATCATATCCCTATGGTCCTTACAGTGCATTCGCTGTATCGCATTCGCAAAACTGTGAAGACCGGATACTTGTCTCTAGAGTGAATCCCTAGACTCTAAAAGTGATCAACACCTGAGCAAACAGTAAGAGATCACTGAACACGAAATGTGGTTTCGATATTCTCCAAAGCACAAGCAAGCCTCGGGTTGGTGACCAATTAACCCGTCTTTCCAGCCCGAAAATCCAACTCCAACGCCAGTCTAAATGGTAAAAGTGCAGAGCTCTTCGCAAAAATTTTCACGAGCACATGAGTCAGTTTCTCGATGATGAGATCCTCACAAGGTGGGGCCATCAATTCCATTGCCATTCTCTCGCCACGTAGAAGGCTCGCACATCGTTCTCGCCATCTAAATTTGAGGATGCTTATTATCGAACTGTGGGCTAGTTCTGGACTTTCCTCTGACGTCGCGCACTGTAGAGCGTCAGTCTTTTCCGCAGCTATCAGTCTCTTTGGAAATAATTGATCTAAAAATAAAAACTTATCAATATTTGCCCTCCCATTCTTCGGCGATTTCCCGTTTGCGCCTCAACGCTCACACGACATTCATCTGCTGCAATCTCACGAACCTGGCTGTGTTACGAGTGGCATAGCTTCATCAAACGTTAGGCCATGGAGAATGAGGTTGGAAACTCCCCTGGGTTTCTTAGTGCGATTTTCATCGCTATTGCTTGCTCGTTCTCATTTCAATGGTTTGCTTTGGTGGCATCTTCAAATTTAATTCAGCCAGTAGTTACTATCGGTTATCAGTACTTTCGTATGCGTCAAGCCATTGATTATATTCTACATTACCTGCACGGTTTCTGTTCTTCAATTGAATTCACTCTTTCATCAAAGCCTGCGATTTTTCAGTGTCACTTGAAATTTGTTGGTTGCAATCAATGATTTTTGTTTACTTGAACTTACTTATGGAGACTTTTCACTGGTCGAAGAGAAATTAACATTTCTTAGGTTGTTTTCAATGCACCATATAATTGCTTATATTACTGAAAGGTCCATTATGTTTATTTGTGTTGCTCGCACGCCCTCTCAGTGGCTCGTAATATTTTTTTTGTGGAACATGTACCAATATCTAAATGGTTGAAAAAATAGTTTAATGGTTTTTTCTCTTTTGAAAGAAGAGATGAGTGAATCTTAGAGATTTCGAGGGAAATGATCTCGTTTGGTGATGACGGTTTGTTCGTTTTTCGGTCCGAAAACCTTGTTATTCTTCACAAAAGGCGCTGCAAAAGCACATGAGCTTTTTCATCAGATTGAATCAAAAGTTTATCAATGTTTTTTTATGCTTCTGTTCTTCGAGAAAACCATAATTACCCTTCAGTTCATACATGTAGTTGTAATAACACAAAATACCAACACATTGTACGATGAGTGTTACATGTTAGCCGTTGTGTCAGTAAGAGCGTTTCATTGTTTTGTCTCCGCCATAACTTGAAAATTCATTTGGACAAATTAAGATGCCACTTTACTATTTGATATGAAGAGCAGTGGAAGAGAAAAATAATGTCAACTTAAATTGAATATATCACAAAGCAATAAAGGAATGCTTCACATCATGGATACATTTTTTTTTTTCAAGAAAAATCTGATCCTTAAAATGTTGATGTTTTATCAGGTAGTAGCTCCGTAAAAAAACTATTAATTAAAATATTGAAAAATGTGGAAAGAGCTCAAGCTGGTTTCGAACACGCGTCCCTGTCGCTTCTCGTTAGGTGCCAACTCACATGCCGGGACGCATCGATTGGCACTACCAGCTTAGGCAGATGTCGACTGGTTATTTTTACTAGTTATGATTATTGCTCTCCGCTTGAACTTGTCATATTTTCCAAATTGCCTTTGGTCTGGCTTTATCAATTTCAGAAGTTTTTGGTAGATCAATTTTTCCATTTTCACTTACACTTACTTAAATGACTTACAATGTTGTAAGTGAAAATGGAAAAATTGATCTTGAAATAGTAATGAATATAAGATGCTACGTATTATAGCCTTATATCAGAATAATTTTGAACAATTTCCAAACTTGTAAAAAGTAACTAAACAATGTATAAGTTCAGCAACCATCACATTTTATTTAAACAAAGAAACTATACTTGTAATTCAAATCGGAACAATGCAACTGCTTTTCCATTCACTTTGATAAAGTTGAATTTATTCGAAAGAGATCTTTGTCGGCAATTAAAAAACATGTCACCGCGGCAAATTTCCCTAAAGTGTCTGTCCAAACTCTATAGCAGACAAAATTGTCGTTCACTTGAAATCAAATCTCATCACTCTGTGGGATTACATTACATCAATACTTTTTGCCATTTTACCTAGAATGTTACACTTAAATTCGCAGGTAGCTTAAAGCTACTAATCAACTCTTATTGTTACTTAAATTTAAATAACAGTCCTGGGAGCGGTTAAAAAGTGAACAGAATTCGACACTTGGGGCACCATTTCTCCTAGTGATTCCTTATTTACACCGCCAAACATTATTAATTCTCCGTTGCCAGCAACTATTGAGGATAAAATCAAGCGTTCTGGTGCACCCGAAACAATTCCATAGTTCTTATATTCTATCCACTCAATGTAGAAATCTCTCGATAAAACATTCGAAATATCGCAGACAAACATGGCTAAGCAATTCCTTTTCACTCGTTTTGGACTAGGCTCGTCAGGTTTTCGGTCACCATTATTTCGGCGCAAGTTACGTAAGGCATTCATTTTTTCTTCCATACGTCGAACACGTTCTTGCTGTCGTTCTCGTGACGATGCGTTTTGGACAGTATTAGATACGTTGAACGCCGCCATACGGAATCGGTCCTATAAAATAACTGTGCAGAAGAGCGGAAATTATAATTTTGCTTTATATACTAACCTCGTGCTGTTCGTCGAAGCGCTTTGGCATTTTCGGATCACTTTCTCTGAAACGCAAGGCCAAATTTCGTTGCAACCGACTTACAGCCTCATCTTCGTTATTCGCATTTGCATTATCATTTGGTAAGTTTGCATTAATTGCATTATTATTGTTATTTACAATGTTGTTGTCCCTATTTAGCCCAACGTCACCTGCAGCCTGCTGTCTGTTAGCCTGTCGTTCTCCATTATTTGAATTTGCTTCTCGACGTGCGTTTCGCAAAGCGTCTTCATTCGGAGCTCGATTTCGATTCAACGCTGCATTATCATTGCGGAGTAAAGGTGCCTCTTGTCGTGCTCTATTAGTTGTTTGAGGCATCTGTTGTTTGAGAATTTGGAAATCCAAGGGCCGACTAGGCGTCGGACCCAAAACGACTAATTTCGAACCTACGCGGCATGCAGGGTTGCACCACATGTGCGTTGCGGACCATTTTTTGTTTTTGATCGGTACACTGCGCCATTGCCAAACATCTCCAGTCATACTTAACAACCAAGCATCACTGAAAATGTTATTTGGACCACCGCAGCCACCGATCACCATAAAATGATCGTCGTCAAGGGCAATTTGGAATTGGGCGTAACGCGGCGGTGGTTTAATATTTCCCACGTCTGGTTGACACCAGACCAAAGTATCAAGGTTTAAGCACCATATATCATTTGAATTAGTATTGGCTTCATTGTTCACTTGATAGCCTCCAAAAACCACCATTTTATTGCCGTGGACTGATGCAGAATGTCCTGCCATTGCAGGGGGTCCATTGAGAGGATTCTGCACAGTCCATCGATTATCTTTTATACTGTACATATGAAGTTCGTCAAACAGACGCCATGGCTGGTATGGAGGGTACAAAGATGGATATCGCCAGCCCCCAAACAAAACCAGCTGATCTCCGTAACAAACCATAGTTGCAGACGCTTTTGGCGACGGATAATTTCCCATCGATAATGGGCGTATCCACTTCCGATTCGATAGATCGAAGCGCCACAAATCATTGAATGTTGTGTCAGCCGATGACCCACCACCGAATATATACATCGAATTTTCATGCACCACGGCTGAATGTGAAAAGCGCCCTGCTATCATTGGTACCATATCAATAGGACGAAGTGATCTCCAACAAAGACGAAAGTCTACCAATCCTTTGTTCAGATTCATTGTTGCGCGACGCTGGACATCTAATGTAAAGATAACTTAAATGTAGTTGGGATTGGTACATGAACCAAACGTTTTATACTTTTCACAACTGCTTTCCAACGTTTGCACACAAGCTGGCATTCCTCCAAATCTTTATACGGTGGTAGATAGCTAAGAATGAATTCGAGAACTTCCTCTGGTAGATCGTTGATGTCTACCATATTTACCGCTCTGAATATTTTATGATTAATCAGAGTTTAACTATGCAAATTGGCGCTAACCACTTAGGATATCATTATGCGTCAAATTGAAGAAATTAGTGACAGCGAACAAGCTGACAGTTGCGCGATGCGTTTTCGCTATGACAGTTTCATTGTGACAGCTGAGAATGACAAGTCGTAAAGTCAAAAATTGTAAACAATCGTCTCTTGGTCAGAGTCTGCAAAATTAACATTCAGCACATTTTGATTGCGGTAATGCCTGCCTGAATTAAACACAATCGAACTTAGCCTGCTTAATATTTGAGCTTACTAGCCGTCGACATTGAAATATAAATATATAAAAAATATTCAGCGAGAACATTCCCATTTTACGAATCTAGTTACTAAATGAGTTAGTATTTGCTTGAGTTTGGTCACCTTAACAGAAAATATACTGAAAGATTGTGTTCTGTCTCGCGATTAGTTTACCGCGAGATTTAGGAATATTGGCAATTCAATATTCCTATGCGAAATTTATGGGATGATTTTCGATTCGATTCAACGAGTAAAATGTTGAAATGCTCTTTATAAATATAGTTTATTTATAAACTGTTACAACTGGTTATTACAATTGACAAGTTGAAATTTAAGGTTGCTGCTTGAGCTGGCAATTTCTATCTGTGATTAAAAAATTTTACAAACGAGGAAACTTATTAGCGATTACAAAATTTTGTGGTGGGAAGGCTTGAGGATTATAACTGGTTAACAAAAAATAGGAAGGGGTATTGCAAAGGTACATATTTTTATTTTTCTAGGAGTAGGGCGTCGTGCCGTAGGGAGGAGCTAGGTAAAAAGGATACGGCAGTGAGGACTGATTTATTATAGGAGGCCATAAATTTTTATTGCTGGAAAATACGCTAAATTAAATACAAAATACTTAAACAGCGAAGGCTATGGGTTTTTTGTGCGTTTTTGTTATAATAGCAAAGAGCATGTTGCAGACTAGACTGGGAAATACCCAGGAATTAGGAAATTTTTCAGCGACCAGTGATACTTTAATTTAAAAAGAATTTATTTTCAGAGTGTACGTGTAAATATTATGAAAGATTCGCCGAGACGGAACAGATTGCGATCATATCAATTGGATATTTCAAAGTTCCTTCCTTTCAAGAAGAAAATTCTAATCAAGATTTGTTTGAGTATTTTAATTAACCGTAAAATTACATTTACAGTTGATGCTTTCTTTCAACAAAGTGCAGTCCATAATTTCGACGCATAAAGTCTCTTTAAAATCACATTTATTCCTTCTTGAACAAGAATTTTTCATCGTACAATATGAATTTATATCTGTCTTGTAGATTCAACGGATCATCGACAATTCCAGTACCTTATCTACTTTTTTTAGTGGTTTATTTTCATTCCCGCCTGAAAATATTAAAGATGTGATTTATTCGTACAGGATTAGAAATTCGACAAACTTTAACGTCAAAAGCAATTTATCAAAAATACATTAAAGTCCTTATGAAAACATAAAGCAAATATTGATCGTTACGAGTTTAAAAATCTTATTGCCACAAATGACTGTCTGAATTCAAACATGTCGATAAATATCATTCCAGAAAACATTTCGATTGCGGAGCATAATGTAGTGGATTATGACCACAGTAATTGGAAAGAGGGAAATAACACCATTCAGTCTTGTTATAAGTTCAATATGATTTACAAGAACACTAAAATGAACTTTTGACTTTGAGGTTTTTCTTGATTCCATCTTAATTCTAAAAAAAACTTTGATTATTGTTTATTTTGTCTATTTTTCATTGCAAATGTCTGCATATATATAGTGTTTATTGTTAATTGCAAGTATATGTCCATATATAACCCCAGGAAATCCGGTAAATTTGATTTTTTATTAATCCGGTTTGCATCAAAATTAAACAAATAAATTTGTTACAGGCCAAAAAAAAAATGTTTTATTACTAAATTTTATTACCTTATTACTAAATAATTTCAGTGTCTTTAAATTGTTTATCGGGACTTACTGCTAAGTTATCCTAGGGTTTGTTTATCTTATTGGGAGTGTTCTACCACATGTTAGTATGTATCCTGCAGGTATGGTTCGTATTCGTTTAGTTTTTTATGTTCAAGTGATCAGGATCCAAGAAGATGCACATGTTACCGCTTTAATATACGTTTAGTTTAATAAGGTGTTTTCATCTTTTTTACATTTACGTGATTGGATTGTTGACGTTGGCGGATTGGGAGTTGAAGTTTTCTATAACATACCATGTATTTGCTAATCGGATATCTTTTGTTGTATTCTTACGCGAATTCTTTTCCCCAATACTTATGCTCCCCTTTGGTACTTTTTAAATCTTGTTTTCACCAGTTTTTCAATTTTCTGGAACTGAACCATAATATTCTATGCACGCCATTGAAATTCTTTTGTCAAAACTTCATTCGTTTTTTTTTTTTGATCCCTCGCCATATTTTTCATTTTCAAATTGAATATCGAATAATTGAAGCTCTCAGTTTTGAATATACATTCCGCGTGTATTGTTCGCTTTCTTGTAGACAAGAAACTCAGTTAGAGGTCAGTTTGTTTTGATGCAGCGTTTTTCTAGTGCGTAGGATAATACAATTTACTAACGATTCATTGTAACCTTTGCTGTAGCGTAGATGAACTTCAGCTCTTCCAAAAATCAGTATTTGGTCATCGATGCGCTTCATCACCGTTTTTCTTGCTAGCTATAATTGAGGGTTCAGAGATTATCCTTAGAACTGTCATTGGATTTCTATGCATGTGAAATTACAAGCTTCTTTTCCTTTTTCATACTGATGACGTTTTTGATAAACCACCGCAAGCTCATCTTATATGAATCTGAGCCAAATATGAAATGCGATTCTCAATGCATCCATCTTATTATTGAAAGATTTCATAATGATTTCACTTCCCCCATGGATTCCCCTCAAATCATCTAGGAATATGAAGTAATCTCACTAAGGTGGATTTAATACACTAATTTACTTTTTTCCTCGATTTCAAAGGTTTTTTATGCTTCAACTGTAGTCTGCTTCAACCAGTTTTATTCTAGGTGTAGTATATCCTCTTTCACGAATGCCCTCCGAAAGAAAGCTCGAATGCTATGTCATGGTTACATACTTTAATTTCATAATTCATTTTAATTTCGGAAAAGCCGATCTCAAGATAATCGTAGAAAAGATAAGGAGCTTGCCAACAATTATTTTGTATTAATTATTTTAATTGATGAATTCAATATTGAAAGTAAGTTAGCAAGTTTAACCATTTTATTACTTATAAGTAAAACTGTTTTATGTTGTTTAAAAGGAAATGATGTTCCTTTATTTGCCGTCAATGCGTTCAAATATTTATGGCAATGGATATTGTTGCGGGTCATTGCAAGGCTAGGCGAACATCCAAACAAATAATCATAGTGGAAGCACTAGATTTAGCCGTGCTCTGTTTTAATCTCTCGACCGGTAAACATTCGAAGTATGGACGAAGCAATGGACTTGTACGTTGAAACAAACTAATAAGAATGTTTCAGTATTTCATATGCGACTTATCAATCATATTTAAAAGAAAATAGGCAAAAGTAAACCACCATTTATTCGCTGTAGATGAAACATTAAGTCAATCAGAAGATGAAACATTTAGAATCATTTAGTCATTCAATTCGAATCAGACTCGGTTAACAGTCTGTCACCCGACTTTTGTTATGTCTTTTAACATATATTAGTAAGTAAGTAAGTGCAAAACAGATACGGTGGAAAGTTAGTGAAACGGTTGAAAATGTGAACTAGTAATAGAAAGTGCATAGCGTGAAAGTTAATGCACAATATACACAATTGGCTGTCTTCGATAAGAAAGGGAATTCTGAAGTGAGGGTAATTAGTTTAGTAATTAGCGAAACGTTAAGTAAAGGTTATAAATTCGTTTTTATGAATTGATCATTGGAATAAATTAATTTATCCAAAGAACTCTGTGTTTAAATTAGCGAGAAACGAGAATTGTTTCAAGAATAACGAGAAATTAGGGAAACAAAAGAAAAAAGGAAAACACCGTACACCTAGTACTCAAAACAATCTTATCTTGTTCAATTTAAGATCTCCTTTCACGGCAAATAAAAAAAAGGAAGATTCGCATGACCCAACTTGCTGCTATTTATAAATCACTAGAACTGAGCATGATGGTTGAAATAATTCCATTGCATTTATTTTTTCTGTTTATTGTCTGACTTGTTAAGGGCGGTTTTACTATTTTTTATTATATTTTTTTAATTGATTGATTTTTATATGATATTAAGCTAAAGGCAAGAACACAGAAAGAACATACTAGTTCGTATCTAGTATGTTTACATACTTATATGAAAAGGATATTTTTAACCTCCTTTTCAGCCAAGTCAAAAAAAGCGCTTTATTAAAAATTTTAACATATTATATATAAAACATAAAGCAAATTTTAAACTATAACAATATTTAAAAACTTAATGGCACAAACGGCACTCTAAATTTAAACATATTAATAATTCAAGAACAATCTCTAACTTAAGACAAATATAAACATCATTTATGGTACATTAATTGGAAAAAGGGGAAAAAACCAACCAACGCTATTAAAAAATTAAAAAAAAACCTAAAAAATGAACTTTTCGCTTAAATTTAACTTGTATTACTTAACTCTAATAAATCTTCTCAAACTATTATCTTAATAATATATATAACTACAATAATATCCCTATTTTAAATGCTATTCTTATCGCTAGTTATTAACACATACAATCATAAACAATTACAGAACACAAACGTAGCAATAATGAGCTAATACTGGGAATTTTGTTAATTGCCATTCAGCCACCAATACCTAGACTCCTGCGTCCTAGCTCGATCAATTTCGACAAACCTTGCAACAGAGTACCTCCATCGCAAATGTTGAACCCTCGAACTCAAATTCGGAGGATATTCTATCTTCTTATCGGTAGCCCGTCTGTATACATGGTATATAATCGGGACACCGTCGGGATCGAAAATATATCGATTCATGTCTAAATATACGAATGCTTCGGGAGGTATGAAGCCAGTATTGAGACAAGTCTCAATGTATCCATCAGTAGGGTGGAACGGCTGCGAAATCCAGGGATTCCCGCACACAGTCACAGAATTCGCGATGTGATTTCGAACTAGTTTCAATATGAAAATATCAACCCTCGTCACTTTGGCAGTTCGATAAAGTCTCCGATTAGATATATAATGTTTGCAATCCGTTTCAGGTTTTCTGTACAGACAAGTACATGCGCGAAGGCATTTTCTTTCGAAAACTCGCAACATTTCCATCATACTAGCACTTTGGTTATACCAGATCTGACATCCATATGTCAAGACTGGTCTAACCAGAGCCTTGTAGCAAATAATTTTGACCTTTTGATCAATGTATCTGGAATGAAAGAGTCTCCGAAGGGACATGAATACTTTTCGCGCTTTAGTTAGCGCGATTTTTACATGTTCATTATAGTACAAATACTGATCCAGATGAACACCGAGGTATCTTACACAGGATTTATGCGAAACCCGTTCTGAACTTCCCTCACCAGCCATAATGTGGAAATCTTTCCAATTCTTTTTTAGATCTTGACTGGCCACACTCAGCTTTGTGCGAAACAAAAGAGTTTCGCATTTTTCCGCATTCACTTTCATTCGCCAATTGTTCGTGTAGAACAGTACGTCATTAAACATTTCTTGAAGATTTTTTTGAACCACTGAAGCTTTTCTGTCTGCCGTATAAATAATCAGATCATCAGCAAACGCTACTAATGATCGTGTTGGTGATACGTTGAGATCAAAGCCGTTCAAAAGGTTGCAAATGAATATGGAGAAGAGTTTTGGTACAGTTACTGTTCCTTGCTGCAGACCATTCAAGACCTTAAAATCGCGCATCGTTATCAGATTTCCATCAGTCACAAGAAAAGATTTTCTATACAACACATTGCACATCATGGCGACGAGATGACTGGGGAATTTGTCCTGAAGGAGCTTAAAAATTAGTCCATCTAACCACACCGTATCGAAAGCTTTCTCCATGTCGACTCCAATAAATTCTTTATTATTTAGTTCCCAACAGATGTCTGAGGTTACTTTCGCTATTGCATGTACAGTCGAGTGCCTGGATCGAAACCCAAACTGGCAGTTCGGCATCAACTCATATTTCTCGATATGGGCGTTTAATGCCCGATCAAGTACCACCTCGAACACCTTGCTGATGTTAGGCAGCAAACTGATGGGGCGATAGCTTTTCGGACATGTGGCATTCTTTCCTTTCTTTAAGATTGGGAACACTCTAGCTTTTTTCCATTCGTTTGGAAAGTATGAATTGTTTAACATGTTGTTGAACAATATGCAATAATTTCTAATAGCCACCTCAGGCAAATTTCGAAGTACTATATTGGGAATACCGTCAATACCGCTTGATTTCTTATTGTTTATCCTGCCAAATATGAGATACAAGTCCTCATATGTAACAAAATAATCAAGAAGATTACCGCTCGGTATAAGGTCGGAAGTCAATGTTTCATCGAATTGAAGAATGGACTCGTCATTCAGACTTGATTTGAAATCGGAAACTGCTGTTTCAACGATTTCCGAAAGTATCTGACTCCCTCTCTCAGCGTTTGGTAGATGGACCAATTCGAAATGAGTCCCAATTAGAGCAAGTTTTTGCAAATCATCGCTTATAATCCTAGTTCCATCTGTATCCGGAGTTGTAGTGTTAATATCAATACCTGCTTTATCTAGAATATTTATCTCTTTGCTAGTGACTTTGAGATTCGATACATTCACTCGTGACTTTTTACGAAATATGTTGTTCACTTTCGTGAAAACGCCATCTGGATCCTGTGGGCTAATACCCCTCAGTTTCTCCGCCCATTGCTTGCTGACTTCACTCCTGTAGTATGAACAAATTAAATTTCGGACATTTTTAAGGTGTAATTTCAACAAAGCCAATGTGGGATTGTTGTAGTCCTGAAATCGCCGATAAATATTATTGACGCGTGAAAGAAGAAGGTTTTTCAATCTTTTCAACCTTTTGATGGTTGGTGTTTCATATCCTTCCATATTGTTTCGGTGCTTCATCTTGGGAACCACTACCTCAATGGTTTCCAACGTCAGCTTCTCCAATTTCGATAAATAGAGATCTATTTCATTGTTAGTTAAGTTCCTGTCATTGGGAACCATTGAACGAGGGTTACCACCATCGGCAGGAGGACATTCCTTTTGGTAGCCTCGATTAAACTTTCTTTCGAACTTTACCCAATCCGTTTTTTTGAAATTCAAACCATGATTTTCAGTTCTAACCGGAATAAGGAAAATATCATCCCTTGGATGATTTATTTCCATGACTATCACCTCATGATAACTGAGGTCATAATGTAGTACTTCTAATTTCCGTTGAGGACTATGAAATTTAAATTCTAGTCTTGCGTCAGCAATGCAGATATCCAAGTATGAATTTGTCCTCGATAAAGTTGGGAACTCCGATCCATATAGTATACATTTGAATTCATCTTGGTTCTCTGTTATCCACGATTTCAGGGATACACCTCTTGGATTATTGGTGGCGTTTAGCCATGATGTATGCCGAGCATTCAGATCACCGGCAAGAATATCATAATTATGCAGCCTATTTAATTCGAGTATTTCAAACAAGGAATCGAGCTCCTTTTTGAATTTGAGAACATTTTTTCCAGTTGCATAGGCCGAGATAACAAATAGGTTATTTCCACCTTGCAGGAAAATTTTAATAACCGACACTTCAAGAAATTCAAATTTTTTAAACTCGACTTTATTAATATTTTGGAAACGATAGGGTCTCTTAACCAGTATCGCGGTGCCACCTCCCCCATCGCAGTTTACCCTATCGTTTCGAACGAATTCAAAATCTTTAAACGTCATTGAATGCCATGGATTGAGATGGGTTTCGGTGAGAAGTACGATATCAGGCTTTTGCTTGACAAGAAATTCGAGGAGTTTCACACCTCGATCGAGTGCTATAATCGAGTTGACGTTGATCGAGATGAGACGAAGCCCATCCATGGGAATGTGGCTGGATGGCAAATTATTTCGGGACATGTGGTAAATCTTAACGTTGATATATAAAATTAATTTTGGTATCTTGTTTCTCTAACCTTTCAGTTAACGAATCAAGCCTTTGAATTATGGTAAGAAGAAGCTCATTATTGCCACTTACATTATTTTTATACTTTCCGCCGGTCCTCTTATGGCGGATGCAAATGATACCCCTGGCTTGACGGAGTTTGCTGGTATATTACCGCGGTGTTGTTGTATTGGTTTAGATAGCATTTTAATTTTTGCATCTTGATATCGTGGGCATCCTCGATATGATGCTGGATGACCAAATACACCGCAGTTTACACAGGACAATTTTTCTTTTGGCTCCGTCTTAGCCAATTTACACTCGCCACGCGGGTGAAGTTCTCTGCATTTAACGCAGCGATACTGCATGGAGCAGTTGGCAGCCGAATGTTCGAATCGTTGGCAACGGTAGCACTGGTTAATATCATTTTTCTGGAGCCGTTCCCACCTTACGACTCTGAAATTCAAGTACCTTATCTGTTGAAGAGCACTTGGACTGCTATCGTGGGAGATTTGTACCAGGTAAAACGGTAATATTTTTTTATCAACTGTTGATCTCCTTGTTGCAAAGTTCTTCGCCGTAACGAAGTTACGGCACAGCACAGCTGGTGCTGTTTCTTTTAGCATTTCAAGGAGATCAACAATATTTCTCCACAGTCCAGGCCCTTCAACAAAAAGGTCTAATTTTTTTCTGTCTTCGGCGTATATGTATAATGCGGGAGTTTACCGGCCTCCAGAGCGTCTTTTGCGGACTTAAAATCAACCAGCGACTTTGTTTTAATTGTAATTTTTTCGGAGTTGATTCTTTTCAGTTCAAAGTATTTTACTTTGTATTCAGCTGACAACAGCCGGACCATTTCAGCACCGCGCTGCCCAAAAACATTTATGGGCGGAACTTTTTCATTTTTCACATTAAGAGGACCAACAGGAACATTTGTTGGCTTTTCCCCCGTATTTTTATTTATAAGATAATCTAGAAAATTTTTACTTGTATTTAATTCGATTTTCATTCTTTCGCTTGATTCCTGGACGTTATCGAGCAGTGCATAATAATTGTTACTTTCATTAGTGCCATTCGCACTTAATACTTCTTCGGTTTCATTCGGTCTTGGGATAGTCTTCTTTTTCTTCTTCTTTAGTTCTTCCTCCTTTTCAGTCCCCCCTTCTTACATGTTACCCATATTCGTTTCTCAAAAAGTTTATTTGTTTCAATATCTCTCTAATTTACCCATACTACACATTTAGAATAGAAAATCGTCCCCTTTTAAGCTGCAAAATTCGCATTCCCTAATTACAAATAACCGCCTTCCTCGTGTTTGAATTCGAAAGCGTCACTCACCTGTAATTTTCCGTTGACAAGTCAGAAGAACTGCATGCCTCCAAACGTCAACCAAGCTTGGACCATGTATCGGATTTTCAATGGAAGAGCGGGAGTGAATTTATCAATCTATTTAAACAGGGCGATATTTATTGCTTATAATCTTTAATTTAAAATGAATCGTGTACTGTAATATTATATTTTTTGATTACGTCGTTTTCGTTCAAAACCGTAATCACTGCAATTCGTGTAACATTAACCACAAATAGTGCCGCCTGTAAATTTATACTTTCTCTTCCCTTCGTCACGAATAAGTTGATTCATAAATTGCCAGTGGTTTTGTGCTGTGTATTTTACAAATCATGACTATACGAAATCACAAATTGTCGGAAGAAAACTATCCAGAGTAGTTGATATTGGTTTTTATGCATGTACTATGACATAACATTCCGTGCATGCCAATGAAAACTTTCACCTGGATCACAAATTCAAGGCTTGATTAGAAGAAATAGCTTGGCGGTATCAATGCTCGTGAATAAATATTTGGGAACCCAAATTCATTCTAGAAAAATTGCATAATGAATTTCCTCAAATCGCTGGTACCGGCTGGGCTAGCTAACAAACAACTTACACCGTTTAAATTTACAACATCACAGAAGGTATGTTTTGTTAAACTATTAGAAATAGTTGTTAAGCCATTTGTGTAGCTAAATAAATAATAATTATGGTATTAATTTTTCAAAGCCTGCTTGCCATTTATGATGTTATATTAGGTTGGTCTAGCTTTAACTGGTTCATCAATCCAAAGTCTTATTATTGTATAGAACTCTAATATTTTTGAATTTGGGATTGAACATATCACGAATTATTCACAAAAATCTAAAATATATTTTATGTTTGTGAAATTTTGGTTGGCCGTAGATTAGAAGAGGAATTTCGATACTGCTGAATTAAAAAAATGTGCCAACAAATATAATGCATTACAATGGGTAGCAAGCACTATTGAAAAACGATTTGCAGGTGATAAGATAGATCAAGAGACTTTTAAGAAGAATAATTAATTAATTATATTTGACAGTACGCTCACAAGGCCACTCATCAGAATTGTTTTCATTCACAGACAAGTCTGGAACTACAAGTACATTATAAACGAAAATTTTCCTGAGAACCTCGACTGCATTTTCGAGCACAAGAAATCTAGTGCGCAGATATTCCATTCTGCCGGTGATATCCATTTTAAGGTTGAATATGCACTTAATGAAAAACTCGTTTGTTTTCATCGCTTGGAGCAGTTTGAATTTAGTGAGGCTGTGTTAAATACTGTGATGTTATGGCAACTCATAGTTTAAGTCTCAAAATTATTCCATCATCGAAGCTCATTTTTATCTTCATAAAAGATTGTTTTCGACGATACGGGTCACTTTTCACGGTTTCTGTCTGTATACAAATCTTTACAAATAACCTGCTATCGCTTATTTTTTTTGCCATCTGACAAAAATATTTCGTCACAAAACTCAAACTGTAAAATTTTTTATCTAAAAATAATTAACTGGCCTTAGTCCTTTCTACTGTTTGTTAACGCAATTCGAGATCATAGTGCTAAGCCCAAGTATTTTATATATTTCGGTCAAATCGCCCAATCTTTTCAGTTTGTTCTTTGGAACAATGTGATCGTAATTCAGTATTTTCATTTTGGTTAAAATATAATAAACGTTACTACGTTACGTTAATTTCAGTTTAATTCATGTTTTTTGGGCCAGTTTTGGTCGTCCACAGCGTGGGTCCTTATACAAAATTAAGGGCACTATTTATGTCGAAGATTTACCTGTGAACTCTTCAAATCAAAGATCAAATTGCTTTGATACTTTTATCGATTTATTGAGAATGTAAACACTTGTATATTTTCCTAGTTTCCTAAAAAGATATTTGCAAAGGCACAAAAAATCTAGATGGAGAAAAGTCCATGTAAACCTTCAAAGTTATGCGTAAATATATACTAATTATATCCCTTTGTCTCCACACGAAAAGTTGGGGGAGAAAAAAACTCCTTAAAATGTGAAATAAACGCTATAAATGGAAATACACAAAGTAAGAAAGTTAGTTTTATAAATCAAAAAAGCATCATAAAGTAAAAAAATATTAAAAGCATTTTTGACATCTAAAAAAGTAAATTGAAAAATGTTTATAGTTGTTTACGTATATATCTCCTCTTCCTCTCTTTCTATTTCAGAAATTTGTTTCTTTCGCTTATAATTTCGACGTATATGGTTCCTATGATAGGAATAATGTCCAGACTGGAAATCAAACACAATTTAATCATCTTCTAACGAGTCAACCGAATTCAACGTTGAATGCATTCTCAGAAACGTATGCGGTTGACAGATAACTAACCGACTGGTTTCCTTAAAAAAACTGATTTTATCCTACGACAAAGTTTTCTTTCAAAGTGATATACTGTCGAATTTTCTTTCAATGTCTAAATGTCTTTTATACAAAACGATGTAAAAAAAACCGTTGCATTGCGTGTTAATGTGTCTGAATATCGCTTTGAATCACATACTCTCTGTTGCCATTTTTGCCTCATTTTGAACTAACGGCAGTTCTACCTATTCAGCTGGATGTAATCATACGTATTCGATCATTGAAATTCTTTTCATACCAAAATATTTCAACTAGATTATACAAACATCCAAAAAAAGATAATACACTTGTCACCTTTTTTTGAGTGTTCAAGTTGGTTTCGAACATCTTCCACCTTTCGTTCTTATGTAGTTTCGGGTATTAAGTTTCAGGTTATCAAATCAATCGACAAACTATTTTGATCAAAATGCTCCGCACCAGTGAGGCTTGGCTAATTTGTCTTAGAATAAGGTATAATTAACTTACAAGTTGTAAGTGAGAATGGACATTCTAGAAATGTTAAATAACTTTTCAAATCACAATCGATTAATAAAAAATAATTTGTTTAAAAAGTTTTGGCTTTTAACTAAAATCTTTTTGATATGATGAAAAAGTAACAAATAAAAGCTATCAAAAACACCACTACTGGTGTTTACACTACTAAGCTGGGTCGACGTTTTCAAACACTTCCATCACATATGGAACAAACCAGGCTCATCTAGTGCAATGCTCGGGGAAAGGCTTCTGAAGAAAACAAGATATAGTAAAGAATCGTTCTGATGTCACAATAAATGATAAAAAATCGCCTAACGGGGACGCAGGCTATCCTATATCGCTACGTTGAATAAAAAAACCGGTTGGTGTTTAAATAAGGCTGCCAAACCCGGCCAAGTTCCACAGCGAACTGTGGCACCATAGCAATTAAAAACTGCTGTTTATTTGGTCAGACAGCATCGTATCGAAAATTTCGGGATATCATTGTACAAAAGTCAAAGTCAACCCGATGTAAGCCGAATCATGGAATCATGATAACGATCTTTTAGCCTCAACCAAATACATTTATTACGATTAAAAGTGATGGATGATATTTGATATATGACGTTATCATATCTTTTTCGAACTACCAATAAAATCGATTCCTTTGAGAAAAAGAATTGCTGAAAGTATCGGGTATCATACTGCTGTTGCAATGGTAATTGTTGCAATAAATAAGGCTAGAAAAAACGTTCTCAGATTCAGAAAGATGGTATCAATTACTTGGTTGAAATTGAGTACTTATACTTGTTATATACCTGACGATGATCTTAATGCTATGCATACATTATGGCTAAATGTTGCCAATAACTAGGGGGGTGTTTTCCTGAAATTCTAGATAACAGGGAACCAAGATGAATATCAATATATACTAAATGGACCGAAACTTTCCAATTTATTTTTGATAAAATCAAACTTAAACTATTCAGCAAAACATGCAACTTAACGTATAATTAACCGTTCTTCCCGAAACTCGTTTATTGTTGTTCTCGACAATTCTTTTCCCAAGACAAACAATAGTCTTCTTAAAATTTCAAATAACACTTCTACTTGGATAAGTAAGAATCAGCCCTCACGAATACCCTAGACTAATATACTCTGGGTCGAAAATGGTTTGACGCTTCAATATGACTTCATTATGACATTGTGTCATACAAAAAAGTATCCGCAAAATTTGATACATTTTTTAAGAAAAATCACCTCTACTCCAAATCAGTTTAGATCAAGTATATGTTTTTTTGCATATACTATACATTTTGCCATTTTACCATTGATAATGGGGTTAATTATTGGCGAAAATCATGTTCAAATGATTTTCGTCAGGTTCTGTTTGCCGGACATTTTTTGCTCATTAAGAGAGTATTGCAAGGACCGAAACAAATGATACTTAAATGGTTCGAAATCTGTCACGAGAGTACACAACTCCTTATTGCTTTCTTCAACCGGACGAGTTGAGAGCCAACTAGCCCTAGCACCTGGCCCATAATATATAATTCCCTTTCAATCACTCCAAAGACTCAACAAAACCTTGTCTCCTACAGGCTTTTAAGTCTTTAGTAGAGAAACACTTCGAAAATTGTCCAATTTCATTGCGTTTCAACATTCAGTAACATTGGGAAGTTTAAATAAAATTCTCAAAAAACATTCAAATTTAGTATCATAAGTATCCAGTATCGTAAGCTTTAAAAGTTGTATATCTACGTCGCTGTAATAAGGAAATGATTTCCATGTGCCTGTTAATCCCATTCTAAGCCAACGGCACTCTAAACTACTTCGAAGACTTGTTTTGGCTTTACTAAATTGTATGAGCTGCAACGGTTTTGTTACATTTCCATAATTTTACTCGGCCATCCATTTTAAAAATAAATACTGAGAACAATGTTGGTTTATCTAATTTCAGATCGTAGTAATATCTGTAACAGCAGGCGTTGCATTACTCGGTGTGCTAGCACGATATCTCCGACGACGGCGTACTACACGCCCCCCTCGTCGAACCCGAAAGTATGGTGGAGGTCGACGAACACGTAACAGCGTGCGAAGTCCAAATGATCTGGCGTCAGTAGCTGGGTCTAAAGCTTCAGCACGATCAGCCAGCCCTGGTGGATCGATGGTCGCACTTTCTGATCGACTTTCATTAGCATCCGGCTCACTAGGTCCAGGAGTTATATCAACACAACAGCTAACTGCTCAGCAATTAGGTGTCATGGGAATGGAAGCTCTTGAAACTGTTATAAATCATTGGGAGGATGCGTTGTCCGTCCACTATTCCCCGGGGGGAGTCTTAACGCTCACTACTGCTGAAGAATCAGAATTTTGTAGGGAAATACAAAATCTTTTAGATATGGCTTACGCTCTGCAGGATCAAAGCGAACTCTTATTCCTCGATCAACGCTCCATATTATTTCGCGAAGAAGACAAGAATGGAGAAACTTCAAAAAAAGAAACGAGGAACCAACTGAGCAGAACGGCTTCTGATCCTAATTTCGATTCAGCTGAAAGCTTTGCATCTGCTTTGGATCAAATTGCTGATTTGCGTGAGTTTGAAGAATTTACTGAAGCATTTGCAGAATTAGAACAGTATCCATTATATCAGAGTGCGGTGAAACATATGGAGGAACAACAAATCCCTTGTCGAACAATTAGAACAGAACAAGTTGGTTGTGGAAGTGACTTAGAGTATTTAGCCAAATTACATTGCATTCGGTTAGCCTTCCAATATTTGTTCAAAGTACGTTGTCTGGGCTATCAACCACGTTTGGAAATGTCGATATAACAATAATCTTAATTCCAGGATGCTTCCGTGAGTCAGTGGGTAGCCGATACTGGCCGACAAATTCTAACCGATCTACTATGCTTAGGAGACAAAGATCCCAAAGACTTTTTAGTGGGATATGAAGACATGATGGCTTTTCTGCAGGTGCCTAGCAGCTGGTCGATTATTGAAAAGGAGCTGGAACAAAGGCATGTGAAAGCAATGACCTTCTATGATATTTGCATAGATTTCATCATTTTGGATTCATTTCGTGATCTCGATGCCCCGCCTGGTAGTGTTACAGCAGTTGTTCAAAACCGTTTTCTCTCCAATGGCTTTAAAGAAACGGTAAGAAGAAGTGTTTTTGTACACATTGTTGTTATGATTTACGATAAACTACTCTAGGCGCTATCAACGGCGGTATGGTCGGTTTTAAAGGCGAAACGACGCATGCTGAAGTATCCAAATGGGTTCATGTCGCATTTTTATACTATTTCTGAACAAATATCTCCACTTATGGCGTGGGGATTTTTCGGACCAAATGAAAACCTACGCGAAGTGTGCCATTATTTTCGAGAGCAGACATTAGGTTTTCTAAGTGATATTTACAGCTTTCAAAAATCCCGATATACAGCAGTAGAAGAACTATCAGAAGATATCCTAAAGCATATGAAATTGCGTGTCAATAATATTGGGGTTAAATTTAGTCAGTAATGAGAAACAGGTGGAAACAGCAACTACGGCTGGAGTTACTCTTTAGGTTCTGTATGCGACTTCTAACACTTCATTGCAATTCGCTCAGAAACGAATAGAATGTCTTATAATGAAAGCCCTTTCATGTAACTCTGCTCAGATAAAGCAATTCGATTTTAAGATACCGAATACCACTTTTCCAATGTTTTAGTTTCCTTAGATTTGACAACAATCCTTATACGAGAGGATACAGCATCTTTATAACAACAATTAGAAAGAGACTGTCAGTAATCATAGTAAATATTTTAGCCAAACTCAACTACAAATAATGGAATATACAATTAATTTCAATTTTATACTATTATTATGGAAATTTGTTCAAAGGCAAGACATAAAAGCCTATTATCGTTCAGGTGTGCGTATTTTACTGTTACTTGGATGTACAAATGTTAGTCTGATTTTAAGTATCTGATAAAAGAAATAATCAGCAAAAACTCCTTTATATTCCAGCTAAAATGGTTGAAAGACATGTTACGGGAAATATATATTTTTGTTAAGTCGCTTTAATGAGAATATGTATATTTATATCAATTTAAGTAAAAGGATAAATTTGTTGAGTTGTTATCTTGAATTGTTTCAGTAAAACCAAATATAATCTAAATTAGTACTAATGCGAAGACTTTATTTCACTTCAATAATAAACAAAAGTGTTTTTTACAGAGACTCGTGGCTTTCATGCGTCAATTTGGACGGAAAGAATTATTTGTAGAATTGCTTTCGTCCACCTACAAATTTGGTCAATCATCACATCAGGTGGCACTATCAGCTTGATGGATGCTTTTCAGTAATTTTTTTTACTATTATTGATCTCTACTTGAACAAGTCCTATTTGCAACTTTGCTCTTGACAAGCTAATCGATTTCAAAAGCTTTTAATTTGATCGTTTTCCATTCATACTTACAACTTGTGGATGTATTAAAACTTTTGCTAAACTAAGCTAAGCCGCAGAGGGGCGGAATCCCCGTAAAACACATCATAACTGGAATAAAACTAATAGGAAAACATCCCACCCCAAACAAAAGTCAGATTAAAACTATCATGCGTGCTTAAATTTTTAATAAAAAAAAAATTTTTTACACAGTGAAAAGAAAAGATTTTTCGGTCTTATGTCTAACGCTGAATGACTAAGCACTGAACGCGCTTATATTCTAAACTTTCAACTAAAATAGAGGAATTAAGAACATTATTAATATACATAATCTAGAAAATAAGGAATGAAAATTAAGTTTCAAAAAGGCCATAAATTCAAAAAATGCAGTTCAAAACTGACACAATATGGACCGAAGTAGAATTTCAGAACAACAGCAACTGCTCTAAGCGGATCAAATAAGAAAAGCAACTAAAGAAAGTAAGTTCTATGAACTATAGTATTTTCTATTGAAAATACTTAAACTTTCACTGAAACTAGCAAAAAATGAAGAACTCCATCTTTATTACAAGCCCAATATCTATGCAAAATGCTAGTGACACACAAACTAGTGCTCGAAGCACCATAGCTATGAGAAGGAAAAAATAAAGTAGTATTTCGATTCATAGAAGACAACTCGCTGCCCGGAGAAATAGAAAGCTCAAAACGACAATAAACGACATTTCGGGAAGAGCGGTAACTGGTATAAAACTTGACACACATAGCTGAATAGTTTCAGTTTGATTTTCAATGAGTATCCGTGTACTTTAAATATATACACTTCGTGTTTCACTTAAGTAGAAGGAAAATCCAATTCACGCAACTAGCACGTGCAAAATATAAAAATGTAAGGGCATGGATCAGGCTAATATGAAAATTTCCCATATGCATACATACATTGAGTTACAGCCAAAATTGTAAAACATCTAAAGAATTAATTAAGCGCGTGTCATTCATGGAGGGAATGTAATATTGTATCATAAATTCCTTATACGCAAATGATACAATAAAAATTAATAGAATTAATCCCTTTCAATTTAATTTTGTTAAAAAATTAATGAACTCCTTTGAAAAATAAAATGCTACCTCACAGCCAAATCGTAAACAAAAATATATACATAAAATTTTAGTGTTTTTGACATGAATTAATATTTTGTAGAGTATCCTCACTTTTCAATTACTGCTTTCAGCCTGCGTTGCATGGATTTTACAAGCTCCTGCAGGTACTTCCGGTCAATCTTACTCAATTCTACCTGCAATGCATTTTTCAGTTCATTTTTATTTGTAATTGAATTTTTTGGTGCAGTAAATTCCAAACATGTTCGATGATGTTGGAATCTGGAGACTGTGTGGGGATTTGGTAGAAATTTGGGCAATTATACAGGAGCCATTCCTTGATAATATGGGCGGTATGTTTTGTATTATTATCCGCATAAATTTTGAAGTCCTCCAATAGTCCCAATTTCTCTGCACTAGCCTTCATTTTTTTTAAATGTCCACGTAGATCCATTTGTTCATCTTCGTATCGATAACTACTTCGCCTATTTCGCGATATTTTTTCCCGTTCCGGAAATTATTAATTATAACATATCGATCTTCAATTGTCGTTTGCTTCGTTTGAACACGATGCAGATATTCACGCGCCAAAATGTAATGCAATGACAAGTAACTAAAAATAACTTTCTCATCGCCACTTCAACGTAAACTTTTTAAATTCTAACTATTCCCCTGGACGTGGTACCTGGAAATCTTATTTTACGATTTTAGTTGTGAGGTAGAAATTTCATTGTTTTGCTATCGAGGTAACTGATCAGTTTATACAATAATAGTTTTTGTTTAATTTAAGGGTGTAATCATTAAAAATATCATTAGCTTTATGCTGGATATGGACTTTCTAGATATATAATTTTAAGGAATTTTAGTCCGATGTATGAAAGTGATCAATAGTTTTAAAGATCTATAATAAATATAGATCCATAATAAAAAAATCTATTATAAAAATATTGTCTCCATCCGATGAGCTTGCAAGATGTTGGGGTCAGCTTCTAAGGATTTCCTTCCGTTGGATCACTTTCCAAGTGAACATTTTGGCACCATTACATAGTCTTTGGATTTCACAAAACTTTCTCAACTGTGCGTCACACGTACATGAAAATTATTGATAGTGGTGTTTGCGCGGTGATCACGCATTTGACAAACCTCCCGAATTCCGGATGCTGCCAAAACGTTGCTCTGTCCCCTCAATTACTGCATTCGTCAATATTATATTGCTTTGCTTTTATAATTTCACATTGTTCGATCCTAAAATAGCGGGTGAAGATAATCAAAATGTTATGGCTTCAATTTTTTGATAAGAGTTGAGTATGGTGCTGTTGTCTTTTTGCAAAGTGGTAATCGGTTAGAACTAGAATATCTTTTCAACCTGGTTGTGCAGTTTCATTAAAAAGGTAATTTCATGACAAAAAATTATCTCTCTTGAATTATTGGATCATCCACCCTACTCTCGAATATGTATCTTCTACTTGCACCAAAGCTTTTGAAAATTATCATACAAAGCAAGTCAAAAAACCGTTCATGCATATTCTGTGGGTCTTTAGTAAACCACTTTGGCTGTATCCGATTTCTATTTTCAGTTTGATCTTTTTTTAAATTAGAACCGGTACTTTTTCTCATAATAAAAAGCTGAAAAAAATGTCAAGCGCCAATTTATCGACTAGAAAAAATCGAGTATATTCTATTAAAACCCCATGTAATGATCACAAATTTTTTATTCTTCAAACATAAAAAACGAAATAAAAAAATAATATTAAAAATAATTTACAATTTTATTTTCTTTATTTTTAAATATTGTCATAGTCTTCATCCAATTCTAAAGAGGATCTCGGCTTCGTAATTTCGCCTTTTACAACATTTTGAAAGTTTGATAGGTCTATGTTTATGACTGGACTAATGCAAGTTGATGCTAAACTTTTACTCACTTTTTCTTCTGTTGTACACTCAGTTGGTTGTTTGTCAGGTAAAGCTAAATTACAATAATCTATTTTAACAAAAGGTTTGTTACAAATATCTACATTAATTATTGGCGCTGGTGTAATAGTAGGTTGCAATGGCGGCTGGGACTGCGTTTGCGTAGGCGCTTGCAATTGCCGCGGCGGCAAGGGCGCTTGTGACTGCATTTGAATTTCTTTGGACGTGCAGGGTATAGATTTGGATTGATGTTGAAGTCTTCGAGTTGGATTCTGTGTTACTATGTAAGAGGACACTTCAACTATCTCTTATAAAGTACAAATTAATTAATTTACTTACATGATAAATTTAACGAGTATGGGGTTGAGTCTGAATCAGTCCTACGAATCTTGGACGCCGGCAGTTCCACATTCGATGTATGTTGGATTACTGAGTTTTCTTTATAGAAATTAGCAGAAAATCTTGCGGGACTTTCGCTCGTTTGTTCGTGCGTTCTCTTTAATTCTGCTCGTGATGCACTTGGAACCGATGACGATCTTTGCACAGGTGGAACAGGTGAGTTGATTGGGAGACCATTGCGCAGAGTACTTCCGTTCGTAGCAGAAGGTGATGTTTGGATCGTTATGCCACTACTGGTTGATGGCATACTAAGATCATAGGGAGCATCGTTTACAGAAAAATTAGGTGGGCCCGGTGAATTATCATGTGCTATCTCTTCTGCTACACTTATATCAGGTATGTTTTTCACGAGTTCTCGAAGAAAATCAAAACGACTTTCAGCCATAATGCATTGTTTCATGTGAGACGGTGAGAGCGTTTTAGCATTTCTTGATGTTGTTATGCGAAGGGATTTTTCCAGCAGTGATTCCACAAATAACTCTAGCGTTTTAGGTGTTTATTAAGTTAAGGATATCATGTTTATGTGAATATTTTGTTCAACTATTAAAAAGGTTTGCGTTCTGATGTCTACTAAACTAAACACGATGTGTTTCATGATCGATGTCATCGCCACAATAATTATTTGAGCAGCGCATATGAGTGGACGCAGATTTATTTTACATGTTATTCAAATATTTAGCAGTACATATGAAGAAAGAGGGGAATCAAGCAAAAGGAAATAATTAGTGAAGGAATTGAAAATTTCAACCCATTTAACATTCTTCGGAAAATCTTTTTCAGCCAGCCATCGATCTGGCTTGAATACAAAGGCATCTAATGGTTTGGACGTACCTGTCACTGAAAACGGAACTACAAAAACATATATTTTATGATTTAAAATATATAAAACTTCAGTTGTCACTAGAGCAACACCTAAGGGTAAAGTGTACTTTGTTGCCTTCTCGTGAAAAATATTTTCATCAAAGATACAGTAGTCTGACCGAGATTGGGGTTTTTTTTATGACTGAAATATGCATTGTTGTGAAGAGACAAAGATATTTATCTGAATCCAACTGAGCATCTTTAGGCAATAATTTAAACACACAGAATATCATCAAAAACTACACAAAAACGTGTTCAAGATTGCAACGCCGTGACAAAAGGGGAATGCACCAACCAGGATGTCTAACAGAATCAGTGTAGTGGTGGAGTAACTAGATTTTCAAATGTTCTATATTGTATTACCAATATATTGAATCGAGAAAATCAATTTATGTTTATTTCAAGTAAATTTTGGGGTGTCTAACACAAAGGTAAAGGCTGTAATTAATTATGAAATTAGCCAGTTTCCCCTTTTCTCCTAATTAATATAAACAATCTCATAGTGTATACTAAATGCTAAAGTTTCCGTTTTATTTAATAGATATTATTATATTTAATGTATATATCAAACATAGGAGTCGATTGCCCCAGGTTATTGAAGCATTGGCCAGCGATCGTTTCGACGCGATTAAGCGATCTTAAAAGAAACCATATCTTGCAATTGCTTTTGAGAAAACTTTTGCTCATATTTATTGAGGTAATGGAGGTTGTATGCTTAGTAGGAAATGGTCCGACAAATTATAAGAACCTGCGCATTCTCTAAAGCCCTCTAGAAAATTCAATTCTTCAAACAACCTTTCAATTGTAATATGTAACTCGGATACGATCAACATTGTTTTATTGAAACAATGGTTACCGAAATTATACTTCGTGTTGCATATTATATAAATAGGCGCAAATTTTGAACATTTTCCCGAATAATACTTCTGATAATATATTCTAGCACCACAGTGACAAACGTTGGAATATATTTTTCGCCCTGAAACCTGATCCATAAACTACTCATAGGAAAGCGCAGTAAAATTGGCAGATCTATTCTTGCAGTGTTTTCTTTGACAACAACTTCGGCAGTAAGATAATGTTTCCCGCGTATTCCTCCTACTTTGTATTTGCCGAAGTTTTGTTTACAGAGAAAATATAATTATTCAAGCTGTACACATCTAATTTGATGTTTCCACTATTCAAAACAAACATAACCTTATCCCCAATGTTATGGTGATTTTCACTTGAAAAGGATATAGATTATTATAGGCACGGCTTGTGCTACCTTTCCGACCTCTTCATCACTTTGCATAATCTTCTTGATTCGACCCTAAAATGAAACATAAACGGTGAAGGCAAGAAACATTCACTTTTCACTGTGTAAGCCATGTATCCGCACCACAAAGTGGTCGCCCCTCAAAAATGACGGGAAGATGAAAACATCGAGCACCTCACAGTGCGGAGATTTTTACTCTTTCAAGTGCCGCCTTTAGTCGATTTTAAAACAGAATAATGTAACTCACCGCGGGAAACCGAGCATTGTATTTTTTCTTCTTCGATGGCATTTAAGCTATTATTTGGTCTTTATATATAAACACGGACCGCGATAACACTTCACGCCACTTAAAAAGTAAAAACAAATTTTCGTCCTAATGTGACATGGCATGCCTATTTATTGTTTGACTTTTGTAGACATGTGGAGAATATGAACGGCGTGGCCAAGCACCATGGAACGAAACATCGAAATTATATCATACATTGTTGGGACCGTATTTTCTCAGCATTTGTCGTGCTTATTTTCTCTCTAAATGAAAATTAAACACTCAATTTGGTACGCAGTTCTAGATAACAATGATTTAAGGCAGACCGTTCTTCATTGCGTTTATCATGAAGCGATGTTCTGTAATACCACTATTTCACTGCTTTCGGCAACTGCCGTCATTGTGACAGTTCTACAGACTTGGAGAAACGAAATCCAAAATCGTGCAGCTTGATGAAATGTGCGATTGAGCGAGATCAGGTTAAGTTAGTATGAAGCTAGGAAATCACGGGAGGATAGCAGTTGGCTGGTAAGAAATGAAATTAGATAGTTTTTAGTTTGACATGACTATTATTTTTCGCAGGACGATTATAACAGTAGTTGGCATATATTCATTTGTTCTATCAAAAAATTCAGTGGACAAGCAACGCATTGAGAGTATGCGAGTGAGAGATCGCATTCGAAAGTCAAACTACGGTGAATACGAAGCAAGCGCCAGAAAATTCGATTAAAAAATTTTGCGTGATAATAGTTGCTACTGAAAAAACCTCAAGATGGCAGTACAAATGAATGCCGGAGATCAGGCGAAGCTGCAGATGATGCAAGAAATGGAAATTGAAATGATGTCTGATCTGTACAATCGTATGACCAACTCATGTCACAAAAAATGTATTCCACCGAAATACGGTGAAGCTGATTTAGGTAATTGCAAACATTAGTAAGGTATAAACGTTACAGATAAATCATGTTTTCTCATTTTCACTGTAATCAATGTTACGTAATCAAGCCGGCTAAATTTTATTAATTTCATTCTGATTTTATGCTTAGCTCTAGTACTTAAAGAAAATTTTCATTTATATGTTCATGCTACTACTATGATTTGAAATCATATTTTCAATTTCTACACGGCATTTTTTTCAATGAAATCTTTCGTAGGAACTATTGATTAATTATACGGAGTCAACTAACTTTACAGTGACTTTAATACTTCGCATACTACGTGTAGTATCATCATAACTTTATCTAAGCTACAATACCATGGAAAAGCTATAATTGTGTTTTCTAAATCAGAGTTTTATCTAAATTCATGTTTTATAATGGAAACATAAACCATAATTCATAAACATAATTTCAGTATCTGGAATTTATAAGAAGGAATGTGTTTTAGTTCTCACGTTGCCACCTAGACACCTGTCTTACCCCGAGCGTTTAAATAACAAATCATTTGAAGCAGGACTATATCACTATATCACCTTTTCCTATGTAAAAGAAATATTTTTTACTAAGCTCTCAAGGTATAACTTGCAATCACTAAGAAGAAGAAATCCAAAAACTAAGTCAGATGACGTAGGTAATGTATAGGTAATACAAGGTCCGAAAAAAATGGTCACATCAACCATTTACTTTTAGATCTTGTAATTTTCAAACTTTTTGAAACTCCTCACGTCTCTTAGTTCAAAAAGCAAGTTGTTCCTTCTAAGTCATACACAATAGAAAACTTATAACTACCGGCCAAATAATGGATCGATTTGGTCTCCGAGAGATGATTTTTCATTATGATGTTTAAACTGTTTTATTCTTAAAACTGAAATTATCTTGAATAATTTATTAGACTGCTTACTGATATCACAAAAATTGTTCCTTTAAAGTTTTGAATTTCCAAAGTTTTTAAACAAAAACTCAAATTTGTTGAAAAAGCAATTTAAATTTCCAACAAATTAGCTTTGTAAGACTTCTTTTTTTATCAATGCCAGCCAAAAATGGGTTTAATACTATATTTAGAAAATCTATAGGATTCGAAACGCTGATACTTGATATTAAAAATACCCATGTATAAGTTTCTAGTCGTTATTGCCTCAAAATTCATATGGACATGAACATCAACATATACCTTGCAATACGTAGCCTTTCGATTACTCATTATTTTTTAAAATTGATTGAAGCGCTGGCTTCCGCTTTAAATTCAAAATAAATGGCTAGAACACACGAACGCGCATAACTATGAATTAAGCTTTGAAATATTGCTCAAATTAATATAATGCCTGCCTCTTCACATCAGTGCATTTTAATAGACGGTTTTGCTAAAAGGAAAGCAAAAAACCGATAACTTATAAAGGAATGTGTGAGGCCAGATTATAAATGTTCTCGGTCTTTTAGAGTTATATATAAAAAAGTTTAGGATTTTATCAAAATAAATAAAAGTCTGTTGAAACTCATAAAATTGATAGCGACTTAACCAGCCCGATTTTGTTTTGATGGATTTAAGTATACTTTGCAAAATATTTATACGAAGAATAGATCCGATTCCGAGGCCGTCAACAATTGTTTGTCATGAAATTCTACCGCGAAGACTGTTCAGTACGTCTGAGTCTTATTGCCTAGATGTAGTCTTCCAAACGAAGCGTGCTAAACATGCAAAGGCTTACTGACTTCTGAAGACACTAGGCAATAATCCTAATGCGCTTCTTATTATTTGGTATCTGTGTTTAATAAAATTCCCAATAATTCATTGTTTTTTTTTTCTTCAAATAAAACATCATAAAACAGAAAAAAGCACTAGTCAAACCACTACGAGTTCACGAAAGTGAAAATAATAAAATATAATGATTATTTTATGTCATATCACAAGTGATTTGTCCATTTGGATTGTTTGAATGGATTACATAACTGAATCCCGGGTCTTTAATTGAAATTACAAGCCATTTAGAGTAAAATTTTACAATGATACAATATGAAAACCGAGGGTTAATGTTGAATAAACTAAACTAAATGTCTTGTTAATTGTTCATTGAAAACTTGATTGATAAGGTTGTATCTACTTTACGCAAAAGTTAGGATGCTATGATGTTGATGACTGCTTAGCAATACAACAATATCTATTGTCACGTTATACAAAGCTGAAAAAAATCAATTTTTCCAAATTAAATGGCAATATAAATGCGACATATGTATTTCATCCGGTGCAATTGATGTGGCGCAGAAGTTTATCGCAGAAACCTAGGTTTAATGTAGTTTTCAGCTGCCATATTTCAAGATCAAATGTATACGAGAACGTGATCTATTCAGAATAACGCTTACCGTGTACTCGAGCTCAGCATCTCTTTTCCAGAAGGTCTGAAGGTCTTCCCTAGAAGGATCATACGGACTGTCTGTTATGAGATGACATTGTGAAAGAACGTCTACTAATATTATTTAAAATGGACATATTTTCATTTTTTCCTATTACTTTTATTCGTGTAAAATCGTGTCATCTTTATCATAAAAGGGCCGATTGCTCATTCCCGCGCTTTCCATATGCCTTAGATAAAATTTAAGCGTTTTACCATGGTGTAATCACTGTCAAGCACTTGTTAGAACAAATTACCAATGTAACAAGATTCACAAATTTGTTTCATATGTAATTTTAAACAAAAAAGTTTAATATGACATAAAAATGAAGAGATGTTGTGGGATAATCATTAACTTTCTCTTTAAATGTTTATGAGCAAACACTTATACGCATGGTTTATAATACGAGGGTCGGTCAGAAAGTAAGTTTAGGGGGAGTCCTTCCCCCCCTAAAGTAAAAGGTCAAAGTAGAAAAAAGCGTCATTTTCGGAAAATTCAGACAATATTTTTATTTTTCTACAAAGTCGTCATCTCTCTCAATACATTTTTTGTATCTACAATTCCCTATTTCCTTCCTCTAATTTCCTAATTTGTATCTACAACCAAAATCCGACGTCGAAATGTTTTGCGTCCAGATTTTCGAAGTACGCTGTAACTGCTTCGGTGATGTCATCTGTCGTGTCGAATCGTATGCCGCCAAACGCTATTTTCATCGCCGGTAAAAGGTGTAAATTACTTGAGGCCAAGTCAGGGGAATAAGGAGGATGCTTTAAAACGTCCCATTTAAATGAGGCCAATTTTTCTTGGGTTAAACAGAGCAGAATGCGAACGAGCATCATAGTGAATCAAAAACACTTGGCGACTCAACAAACCTGGCCATTTGTTATTGATTGCTTTTCGTAAACGATCCAAAACACCACAGCAGTACTCTGCGTTGATAGTTTTGCCTTTGTCAAGGTAAGCAATCAAAACAATACCTCGATAATCCAAAAACACTGTCGCTAACACCTTGCATTCGGAGAAAACTGTTACGCTGTTAACAATTTCAATGATTTATCTATCGGCGTCTCCATTTTAAATCGTTGTAAAAAATCACAAAAATAGACTTATCGGGCTCAACGATGCGTCAAATTGGTTAGGATAGATGAAGAAGAAGAAGAACCTCTTAAAATTTCGTTAGTTTATCTTTTCACCACGCGGAGCGCTGTCACCCTTAAACTTACTCTCTGACTAACCCTCGTATTATATCCTCCATTTAGAAACGGAAGAGAAACATTTTGCAAACTGATTGATGCAATCTGCGAAATTTAGAACGAAATATTTACTCATTGACGCCGCACGCGGCGAAATATTTTGAGGTATCGATTAATGATATTATTTAGAGGTCTGTATACAAACATGGTTGAATTGTAAAAGTCCGACTATTCATGAATAATGTTGTGCCTGCAGAGGCATACGATGGCCAATATTTTCAACCAAATAGTAATTTTCGGTTGTTTTGAACTGTAGAAATCCTGAACTGATTATGCCTTCTTTCTGTATAACCAAGAACAATTTTTTCCCAACCAGACTGCTTCAAAAGTATTCAAGGACAATAGTAGAGAAAGGAATTTCTCGCGAGAAAGTTAACTAAATGGTTATTCGTTTTGTAATAAATGATTAGGTGTGATTTAGGTAGCTATTTTTTTTCTTGCATTCAGCCTTTTGAGAAAACTATTACAAATACTAACTGTAATTTGACTAATTCTTAGTTCTCGTTGCCTTCTTTTCTTGACCGAGGGAATATAATCTTCATAAATTTAAATTGACTTTCACATATAGTATATATAACGATTTTAACTCTTATTATAAGATCATGTTAACTTCTCCTGCTGTTTCCTCTTTGTCTTGAATGCCAGTTCGTTCAATCTTCTTTCTACGCTCATATGTTGATGAATATGATTTCGGCAATGGAAGATTTCTTCATTCCTTTGCGTTTGAGTTCGTGAAGATGTGAATATATTGGGCAAACAAGAATCGGAAAGACAAATTTCTATGAATGACTAGACACGTAATCATAAGGCGACACATACCATTTAGAAAAGTAGCTAGAATAGAAAAAAAAAATCATTGAAATATAATGTATTCGATTGAATTTGCTACTATTAGCAAATAAACCACATTTTTTTCTTAATATCCTAGTGAGGGAATAATTGGGAGCGATATTAAGTTTTGTCTTTTTTAATTGGTGTGTGCTTGAAAGCCGTATCGTCTATTCGTCCACATGATTTTCTTGTCTCCTATAGTTTGAAGAAAATATATCAGCTACTGTGTTAGGGAATCAGAATTTTCCTCCCATCTAATTGGTTCCCTTGTTTCCTCCTGTAGAGAATGATAATCGCCCAGTTTTAGAAAACCTTTGTCTTATACACATAAATGCGGTCAGGTCCAGCGTTGCCCAATCTTCGTTGCGAGCAAATGATTATCAAACAAAAGACTATTAAAAAAGGATTTCAAAACAATTTTTATGTCTAACGTCTACAGATGTAAGGGCGATAGAACGTTAATAATCTATTTGTACTTAAAAATTTGTACAAATTGTAAAATTAAATATCCTAACAATTGCTTGTCGACATCTTTCCATTTTCGTTTTCGATCAAAATGATAATTGATAAACCACACAGAATATTACGTAAATTCTACATTTTATTTAACATTTGTCTTTAGGCTTGGTATTGTTAAATTTTTATTTCTTTTCCATTGAGTACTATTTCCATTGAAATTTATCAATTATTTTAATTTACTTATATCTTTATAGGAAAAGGTGAATCAGTTTGCATCGATCGTTGTGTTGCTAAGTATTTGGACATACATGAACGAATCGGTAAAAAGTTGACGGCTATGTCAATGCAAGACGAAGACTTGATGAAAAAAATGGCTGGAGAGCAGAAATGATTTATGACCTAGTCTGTTAACGAAGAGAATATGTGTTAGTTTTTAGATTAGATTTTTTGATAATATAAGCGTTTAGAAACAGACACGCCGTTTATTCTATTTTCATGCAAACTGTTGTGTTGGCTTGTGCGTTAAGATCTAACAAAAAGCTGTGATGTATTTGGACATCTCTGGAATCATAACCGATATATCCTGTAACGAATGTACTTTTTCTTAGATTTGTTCATTTAAAACTTATATTTTACCTGAATTTCCCGTTCGTCATCGCTTTCATCCGTTGTATTCAGATCGCTCGTTACAACGCTATTCTCCCAATCCGAATCCGAATCATCTTCTAGATCATTCGCAACATAGCTGGTATCAGTGTAAACAATATGTTTGAAGTTCTAATGTTATAGCAAGAATCGTTTCAGAATATTTGTGTCTTGTCGAGCATTTGTATACCAACTCACCATGAATCGCTCAGCTAGAGACTCATTCGAACTCCTAAGGGGATTATTTTTGATGTTCAACATTTTCATAAACTTAGTTGACTCGCAATCGATATCATGAATATTCTCAATTTGATTATTGTTCAAAAAGCAAAATTGAATATTTTTATGCTCAATAATCGACCTTGGAAATGATGTTAGATGATTGTCTTTTAAATTCAAATGAACTAGATTAGATAGCGCTACAAATGCTTCCGGCAGCTCAGCGATCTCATTATTTTCTAGGGACAACCACTTTAACTTTTTCAATAAGCCAACACTCTCAGGCAGACGACGGAGTTTATTCCCACGAGCTCCAAAAGTCTCTAATGACTCACAATTACCAATTTCTTCTGGTAGATATTCAAGTTGGGTATTATTGCACCAAAATATTTCAAGCAGTGTCAGTTGCCCAATTTCGGGCGGTATTTTTTTGATAACATTACAACTAATATTTAATGATCTCAATTCAGTGAGATCGCATATAACTTGTGGGAATTCAGTCAAGCAATTGTAATCTAAGGTAAGCATACGAAGTTTATTTAATAAAATAAAGTTGTTCGGAATCTGAAATCAAAAACAAGTGGAAAAATTTATTTGATATTTGGATTAGCGTAACGCGTTGGTTTTATGGTAACATAAGCCAGTTTCGTATATTTGACCTCACGATTTTTGTTATTTAATTTATTATTTTACACATGACACAACATTCTTTTCTGGAGTTGTACTGATTTTTAAACTGAAGTCAAGTCCCTACACGAATTTTAGGTAATCTTTTTGAAGGAAACTATAAGATTGAAAGGAGTCAAACTAACGCTTATAGCAGCGTCGTCATATCTCGTGCCGAAATACAACCGATGATACGAAGATGCTAATGATCTTCATTTGTTATAGTAAAGACTACGAGTATACAACAACTTCTGAAGTTCGGGCAAGCATTTGTCATTGAACGTTTATAAGATCCAATTGATATGAGAATCGAAGGATAAAAGTAGTTTAAAGTTGAATTATAGGTGAATCAGTAGAACTGTTCTGTTTGTGAAGAAATCATGTAGAATCATGCGTCCTGGCAATATTGGACTGATTCGTTATAGGATACGTTAAATGAAAGATGTATAAGCGCAAACTTTAAACGACATTCTGTCTCCACATATTCTAGGTTTCTGTGGGGGCAAAAGGGTAACCCAAAGTCCAGAAACTCTAGATGCAAGTGAATGATGCAAAATGCCCAAACCATTATTGCAACATGTTTAACTCTTAGTATCGACAAACAGTTTTTTGCATAAAATATTTACAAGACCGATATTTTCTCGAAAAATTTAAATTGAAAGTAGCTAATAGGCTTTCCCTTGAGATAATAAATTTAAATTTAAATACTACAATGCATGGAAAAGATACATGATGTATCCATGTATCACGTGTAATCATGTAATAAATGCATCACGAGTGGCTTAGTAATAAATTGCAGGAAATTGATGTGAAGCGTTGAAGAAAACGAGGTATGAAAATCGGATGTTAGAAGTACAAAAATGAACTAATGATAAACTATACGTTTTGATATGTTTTAGGTATGTTCTCTTAAAATATCTACTGGGAAACCAAAATATTGAAACCTCGGAAACCAATTAATAATTTTTGGAAACGAAGTTTTGTAAATTCATTGCAAATCTTACCTCTCTTATTTCGTTCCTATCTAAATAGAGCTTCAATAATGTCCGACATGTCAGCAAAAGCTCTGGTATTTCCTGGATTTCAAACTTTGATAAATTGAGTGAGAACGATTTCCGAATGATCGCTGACTCAATTACAGCTAACATATGATTTTCTTTAATAAAATTGTACACTGTATTCATTTTGTCAGACTTGCTCAGCTTTTCTATTCTTAGTTATTTGAATTTTTCATGACGCTTTTTCACTACAGGTTGAATGTTTTCGTTTAAATGTAAATTATAAAACAGTTTTCGATTAAACTAATTTATGTTTGATATTCACATTGGAGAACTGGAAATTTGTTAACAATACTAGAGAGAAAGAATAGTATGTCGCAATAGATTTTATTTTCCGTCAAAACAAAGCGCCGTCACAAGCGAATATAAACAATTTCGAGTGACATACTAAAAATAAAACAAAGTGAACAACACGGGACTCAATTTGGCAAGTATAATGGGAAATTCTGGTCTTCTGTTTTTGTTGCAAATTTTTGTCATAATTTTGATTCTAACAGCCATGTAATATAATTTACTTTCTACGATTTGTAATTCTATTTTATTTGCAATTGCAGTTCGCGGAGCCGTTGAATTCGTGGCATTTTTGTTAAAGTAATTAATGTTACGCAAGCTTATTGTTGCATTACGAAATTCGAGTCGTCATACTCTACATATCTTTAATTTCATAATATTCATTTTGCAGTAAATATTGACTTTCATCTATTTCGACGATTTGATTCATTTTTGATTTGATTCTTAGTTATTTGTATAACTGAAATCACACATGGTAATTAAAGTTTTCGTAATGGTAAGCATATCGGAGGAAGTAATGGTACAAAAATTTTTTTTGTCGGTTTTGAAGAAAATTGCAGTTTCTTTTTATTGAGAGGAATCGGTGCCAAAAGATCAAAACTCAAAATAAAATTTAATAATATTCGACAATGGTTTACTAATTATTATTAGATTTTTATAGGTTTGATAAGAGTTAGAAGTGCTTGATGGTTTCAATGCATGTTACATGAAAACTTATATTTTACAAAGATATTCTATTTTACGTTTATTCAGAAAGATACCTGCTAAGCATTGTTATGTACACCAGAAAGTTAAAAAGTCGTAGTAGTTCGAGGTCAATTCAGAGATTGATGGAAAATGAAGAATAAACGGTGGGAAGATTCTTAATGTTCATGTCTGCAAATGCAACGGAAAGTTCTAAGACTATTTTCAGTTAAGGTATGAACAGTCGACAACACAAGGATTTACTTAAATATAGTTATTTCTCGATGGAATTGGAGATCAGTAACTCGTCGCCAATAATTTGGCGAGAAATAACATTTGATACAAGAAAACTCTCAATTGCTACCTGGACTTATTGGTCAGCAGAGACTTGTAGTCGCTGGTGAAACTTGAATCAGAGAAATCGGTTGTGGAAGGTTAACAGTTTGACCACTGGCCAACCAATCAACATTTTCCTCGAGGGATATCTATGTCATCTCAAGGGTACTTTTTTAATTATGTTGTTGAAGAAATATTTAGAGAGTGATAAAGATAAATTCTACGTAGCCGTTGCATATAAAAGACTCTTCATAAAGTATTTATCGTTACCTAACAGATCTCTTGACGTTAATGGAGTCAATTGCACAAAATGGGGTTTTGGGTCAGAAGTTCTTAGCATCAAGCCGGTGTTCCTTTTTTGTGATGTCAGTCAAGTTCGCAAGTCTTTACTTTAAGCGATTCTGCTTATATCCGTTCGTCGATTATGTTATTTTCTTTCGATCCTTCTTTCTTACATCCACTTGTATAAAATCGTCGTAACTCCTTGACAAATTATTGGTACTATTTCAGAAGGTAACCATTGATTAATATAAAAAGATTTAAGTTAATAGCCACTCGATTGTGAGACATCGAAGAAGTTATCACATAAAACTCAATATTGCATTGACTATGGTCCAGTTATTGAAACAGAACAGACAATTAAATAGAAATATTTCTCTGTTGTACCGTTATTTTATTTTTAGAAGTAACGTTTTAAAAGCAAAAGAAAAAATATCATATTCATGTAAATATGAATATGAAGCTTATTTTAAACACCGGTAATTTTGAAAAGAAAGTTATAATTTCCACAAACGACACACTAAATTCAAGCATATCCTGAAAACTGATTGTCAAAAAACATCCAATTTGTGAAGTAAATAGACATTATTGATTGTAATCCATGGGGAACAAACCAAGGAGAAAACCAACAATCCAACTTTTGGTTTAAGTCCCCTACTATTTGCTTTATACTATGTATTGAGGAATATTAATTTGAGGACCAATCATTTATCAATAATTAGAGCTTTGCGTCTAACTCGATCGATTTCAACAAACTTTGTACCATAGTATTTCCATCGCAAATATTCAATCCTCAAAATCGAATTCTTGTTGGCGGACGCCTATACATACATAGTGTATAATCGAAGTACCGTTGGGACTATAAAGATCCTAATTTATGTCTAAATGAGAGAGTGCGTTGGCAGGATATGAAGCCAGTAGAAAGGCAGGCCTAAATGTACCTACTTTCTGCTGCGAAATGTAGCGATTTCCAGACAGCGTCTTATAATGTTATTTCAAACTAATCTCGAACTTACAGTTCGGATACAGATCGACTCATATTTTCCGATGTCTATTGTTTGATTTGGTATTATTTGAAATGCCCTTAAATTCGGTAGTAAGACGATTAATGTTAGCTTTTGAGCACGAAGCGTCCTTCCATTTCTTTCAAATCGAGAACACTTTGGCTTTTCTGCTCCCTATACGCATCATTCCGCATGTTGTTAAATAAAATGCAATAATTACTAATAACCATCTCAGACAGCATCGAGCACGATTTCTTTTTGCTTACTTTACCAAATATGAGACAGTCCAAATATATACTAAAATAATCAAGGATCGGTATGTAATCGTGTATCTTAGTTTGATTGAATCGAATGATTCTTGGTTAAATCAGGAATCCGCATCGGAAACATCCACTTTAACGATTTCTGCAAGTATTTGGGACTTTCTCTCAAGGTAGCTGGGTGGCTGGACTAATTCAAAATGAGTTAGAAGCCAATAAAAGCCTGCTTTTGTATATAATCGTTAATTATTCTAGGTCCATCTGCATCCAGTATCATGTTTATATTAGTACCTGAAATATTTATTCACTGCTATATTTTATTGACTTTCAAAAACGCCCTTTGGATACGGTACTATAGGTTGCCTCCCCCATATATATTGCTTTTTTCACACTCTAACAAAGCCTTTATGTGCCTGAAAATACCGATAAATATTCTTGATGCATTGAAACAGAAAAAGTTTCAATCGTGCAACCCCTTGAATGGGTTGTTTTTCATAACCTTCTATAATGTTTCGATGCTTAGTTTTGGGAATCCTTTTCTTGTTCCATTGTTACATATATTTACATACTTGCAATACTATTATTGCCTACTATGCCCGACTTACTGTTTCACAGCGATTTTACCTTCCTCATGCGTGTTTGTTTCTTATTTAAGCAAAAACAGTGAATAAATAGCAAAAAATCTTTTATTATTACAATCTAAGGCACATTACAATAAAAATCTTAAATATATTCTTTTTCTCCTAAAAGCTGATTTCCAACTACAACTCTTTTTATAAATTAAGAATTTACCGTTTAGTTAAAATTAACCATGTAGAACTGTAAAATATACATTGTGATAAGTTAAATGTTAATAGAAAGGAAATAATCTTACTATTACAATTATTTCCATAAATTACAAAAAATTGCTTAAATCAATTCTTCCTTATTTTCACTTATAATTAATTCATTATTATGAGTACTTTAAACGAATAAGAATGAATGGGTCGTTATTCAGTCTGAGCTTTTCTTTTTACAGAAGTGTTTGTAAAAAATAAATTTACTTTACTTTTCGTTTATTAAAAATATTTATGTACATTTACAGTGAACAATATATAATTAACGTTAATTGAAAAAGTGTTTGCTTTGTTTTCGGCAAATTCCTCATAATACATTTTAAATAGTTATCCTATATATACTATTATATTCGCTAAATTGGAATGAGTATAATGTCATGTGGGAATTGGCAAGAATGTCGGAAGTTCTTTGGATTTGTGGTGGTTCTTATGGAGAGATTCATTAGATACTTAATAGTGGATTAATGTTTGTTGAAATTATAAATTTACGTTTATTCCCCTGGTCGTTTATACAAGTTTAATTGGAATTTTACGACTTAGTACCTGCAAAACAGTATTCATTTGGTGAAATATTTTTGGGATTGTCAAATGCATTTTTTTATATGCAAGTAATGCGTTGAATACAACATTTTTTCTGTACAAAAACCGACAAAAAAAATTCAAAAAGATTTCATCTGCGAAATTTGAACCGATACTAAAATAATTAATTTTACTTTTCATAGTGGTAATATTTGATAGTGAAAGACATATGAGGATGTTTGATTGGTTGGAATAAATTCTAAAATTTCGAAAAATGAGGAGTCAATTGTAAGAAAAAGTTCAACATCATAGGAAAATTGATATATAAGTCCATCATATACTCAATTTTGAAATAATGTTGAAGCAGCATTACTTTGTTTGTACAAATAGATGAATTCATTCGAAATTAATTTGATAAACGATGAGACAAACAATCGTTGAGAAATTAATTTAAAATGAATATTGGGTAGACATTTTATTGATACAATTAAAGCATTGCAAAAATTTCCACAGGATATTTTTCCATGATTTTTTTACATTTTCTTATAATTAAGTCCTCTCTTTTAATTTGTGTTAGATGGGATTGTGTTCGCAAACACTTTCCAAAACCGTTAATTAAAAGCAAGAGTTGATAATTAATTAAGAGCAGCCTTAACAGATCTCACTCCAGAAAAAAAAATATTTTATACGAGCAGAAACTCAAATGTCTTTAAAATTCTAACTGTGTTTCCCACGGGGCAATATTATAGTTTTTTAGCGTAACCGATACGCGGGCATGTTACAGCACGTCCCGCGGATTCGAAAAACCTATATATATTTGCTGTATTTAGAAAGGCAAAATAAATCGTTGATAGATAAACCCTAAAAATATTTCATAATACTGTTGCAAACATCGTACTAAAATTTGCCAAAAGTGAAGCAAACGCTTTTTCACTTAACATTCTATTTGCTTTCATTAATACTGACTTAGAAAAGTGTTTTGTAGTGTTGGCGAACATGCTTTCAAACCTATAAGTGTTCTTCCTTCATATAAAAATATTGAGAAGTTCTTCAATTTTTGAGCACAAAACTTTAACAAATTCGACTCAATTTGAAACTTTAGCTGACAGTGAGATTTTTAATAAATTAATTTAAAAAAAAAAGTTGGAACGAAGCTGACTCCTAGCTGAGTTCGCTTCCCTCATACAAACACTCGCAACTCTCTAATAACCTTAAGACTGGTGATATATCGTACGGATATAAAGATTTTGACACCAAACGACTTATTTGTAATCTTAAACGTATTAAAACGCTCATCGCATCGTCCAATATGTTGGTCCCCATACCAAACTCTTGACAACTTGATACAAACATCGACCAATTTATTCGTATGTACTTCAAAAATCGAAGAAGGTACAGCAAAAAGCATGTTTCATTACTAACCAGAAGATCCAAAAGTAAGTCGGAACTATTCGAAATCATCTTGAGGAATTCTAGGAACGTAAATACCGGATTAAGCATTGAAACGAGTTCGGGGAATGCATTATTGCGGAAGGATATACCAGCGGTAACATCCAAAGTACAAACCATCGCTTCGATCAAATGATCATCTTGATCATCGAATAAATGTATTAAAATTTTGCTGAAATGACTTTCAGGGTGAAATTCTAAGGCACCTTTGATAAACGACTCGAGTTTCTTAAGAACGTCTCGAATTGAACGTTCAATTAATACCATATCCTGAAATGCATCATAATCAGCACTGTCTATTGAGCTATCAGACGAATCACTTCGGATCTCCTTCACAGTTACAGCTACCGATTTGAGAACTAGAAGCACCATCTTTTGTAGTATTGTTTTGTCCATATCGTGTAGCCCAGTGTTAAGTTCAGTTCGTTCATCTCGAACCCGCTCCAAGGTCCCATCCTGGTAGATTATATTGGAACCCTTGAATCCTACGAAGCTGACGTTGTTTTCCGGATGCCGCCTTGGCAACGAATCGAGTATTCGGAAGTCTTTTACATGTCGCACAATTTGATGTGCAAGCAAGCAAGTTTCTTCTGGTAAGAGATCTTGCAGAGCTAACGTGCTACCGTAGCAAAGAGCTTCATTAAACAAACTTAGCATTTGTGTATAAACTGTACAGGAAAGGCTCTGGTTCAAGAGCAGTTCAAATTTGTCCAGTTGCGCATAGAACGGAAGAGTTTCAACAATCGACAAATTCGCTTTCACGCTAATTATATTCTCCCAAAGACACAAAAATGTCAAAATACACGATTCCGACATTGCGATTTCATGGTGAGTTGAAATCAACGCACTCATATTTTTCACTAAAGCTGGCCACTTATTCTCTAATATTTTAATTGTTATACACTTCAAATGTGTTGTATCGAAACTCTCAGAGTCTGTGAGTGAGATTATATGACATCCACTGTGAATTTCAGATTGCTGACTGCTATTACTTTGTGACATCGTCGTCGTTCTATAACTATTGGCTACACTGGAGTTACTTGTACTGGGTCGGCTGTTATTAATGTTATTACTACTTGTGCTACTTAGACTACTACTACCACTACTGCTGCTGCCACTGCTATTTCCGATTGTCGAAATTCCACCGGCGTAATCGTTATTGAAGTTGATTGCGAAATAGTTCGTCTCAATCGATGGCTCGTGAGCAGTTTGTAAGATATTGATGCCTTCTCCCGCATCTTCTTCCAAAGGATGAATATCGATGTCTTTCCATTCAACAATCCGTTTGATAATTTCCAAGCTGAAGTGCATTTTCCGCACTGCTGAATAATCAAGACGTTCAAACACGAATAAGTTGTCAACTAGTTTCTTGAGCCAATTATCATCCATATTATTTTTAGCGATGACGAGGAAACTTGCAAGAACTCGTCCAGATAGAAATTGCACATACTTATTATTAAAGTTACTTAACTCAATTATTTCATCGATTAAGTTGTGGTCATTGCGAATAAGCGCATCACAAATGTCCATAATTCGACTACAGATATAGCCTTTGCTGTTTTGTTTAAGGTACACATCAAAAAGAAGTTGTAGGTTCGATAAGAACTGTATTAGTTTACTGGTGGGCCACTCACTCAGATTAGCCACTCGTTTCACACCATTTATGTCGTGGTTGTAGTGACTTCGAAACGGTTTCCTTAAGGCGCGTTCACTGACTCCACAAAGACATTGTTTAACAAGATACTCTTCAAACTCTGCCATGTCGTTGCCGTTGCCGGCTATTCTGTTTAGATTTAACGGTTCCTCGTTTTCCAAACTACTCGGCTGATTTATACGGTCTACTTCATCAATTCCGTTTCCAACATGGTTCTTGTCAACATCGTTCACCGCTTGCGTTATCTGTATTATAGGAGATTCTGTCGGTGTTCCCAAAGATGATGTCGAAGGACCGGCCAAGCTATCAGAAGATGTCGACGTCTGGTCATCGTCGCTCGAATCAGGCGCGATCCCCGTTTCATTGTTGCGTGTTTCAATTCTCTGTCTTTTCGTAACTGGCTGCTCATTGGACATTGTTCCAGAGTTTCCCACACTGGAGAGGGATCGTTCTTTACGCAAAACCATTAAAATTAAAAAAATCTTTTAAGAACTTTGGAGCGGCGATTTTATCTGAAAGGAAAACAAAACAATTTTGAATTCAAGGATTATATTTGTCTCATTAATATTTATATTATATTAATATGTCTTCATTTTCAGACGACAAGTCCAGTGAGTATGAATTCAATAATATCCGAATAGACGGCGCAGCCGATAAATATATTACTCAACGTGTTGTCTGTATTCTAAGCTTTCGATATGGAAAATTAATTAGAATTGTACAAAATGTTGATACTTATGAACTTTTATGAGGTTGATACAGAGCATTTACAGTTAACTTCTATGTTTGAGGGGAGACGTTAGTAGAAAGTATAGTCGGAGGTATACATTGTCAAGGAAGGGTGAGTTTGCTTTTCATTGACGGTTCAAATAAGGTTGCTTGAAAATTTGGAACATCAGCACAATTCTGAAGACGATTGACCGGTGAAAGTATAAAATAATGCAAAATAGATCTGAATAAGCTATTACAGTGGCAAACAATCACCACATACGTTGTACTGTACGGTCAAGGTTTTGCTTAGAAAGTCTCGCAGCTTTCGGCAGAAAATCAGAAGTTGAGACGTTAGGAGACAGTCGGATTGTCAATTCAATCCTGTTCTGCGTCGTGATGCAGATCTGCCCCAAGATTTTCGAATCTATAGGAGTGGGTAAGAGAGAGCAAACACTCTACTATTCACCGGAAAGTTTGAAACTTTCATAATTGATATTTTTTGCATGAATAACAAATGTTAAAAATGTAAAGCTGAAGGTTTATATCGCCACATTTAACCCTTTCGCTACGAGCGTCGTCTATAGACGACATCCGCGTAACGGCCTGTGTACAATGAAATTTTTAATTTATGAATACATTTTTATTGTTAGCAATTGAAATATCTCGAAGTGCGTTTGCATAACACTCAAAGAATATGATGATCAATAGAAACACGGAGATGCACCGAACGATGTAAGTTCCAACACCATTTTACCTAAGCGCGATACAAGTGGACCGTTCAGCGGGGTCACTTCGACGGAGCACACTGCCGTAGCGAAAGGATTAAAGACAAGAATAATCGACTCGAGAGATCATTTGCCTCTACATTGCTTTTCTCAACATTGCGCCGCCAAGGGTCCCTAAACAACAGAAAATGCACTGAAAAAATTGATCAAGAACTATTGTCCAGACATTTTTCTATAGATTTATTGTAAACAGACAATGATTTAAAAATGAGGGGACGGGAAAAAATAAATCGTAATTATGTTCTGCCACAACGAACATCATTCTACCGTTTCGCAACTCAAAGAAACTTCCTTTTCGCTGGAAAAAATATAGTTCTAATGTCGAACCTGTGTAAAAAAAATTTAAATTGCGATTTTTTTAATTGTATTATTTGTTTTATTTAAAATCCCGTTTATATTTGATTCAATTTGGTTTTGTGGCGAATAATTTCGCGAAATACTAGTAGGAACATTCAATAATATACAGTGACGCGAGAAACCAACCCTAATCTACACATGAACGCTAGTAAATGAGGAAAAAATTTCTAAATACGGCTAATATACTAACTGGAATACATAACAATAAGATTTGAAATTAAGAATGTATTTCGCCGATTTCGTCGGGAACGGTAAACGTCAACCTACACAGGTTAATTATTTCGCCGTTTCCAGTGTTATCTAAAGATCCGCGAGCAAATCAATCTTTCCAGGAGAGTTAATGACTGCTTTGGCTGGATCCGTCCCGGTTTTCGATCCACAAGGAATTAACCGCCTAGATTGTCATTTCCACTGCAGGACGATACATCGCAGTGAGTAAGCATATTCGCTCTCGGGTAATTTTTCTAAAGATACACATGTAACAGACGCCTGACAAACAATAGACTCGATCGAGTGCGAGCCTCGTCCAACGTTCATGGATTTGGTTTGTCCAACCCATTACTCTCTAGGTGATGGTTGGTCTTTTCATTATGGTGTCAGTACACCGCAGGACATGTCTATCTTGTTTCAACATTATCTGCACGTCGGATACCAAAGCCGGTGCTATAAGCATCCTTATAATTAATTTTCGAAGAATAATTAACTGATTCGGTCAATTTATCAAGTTGCAAGTGGATTAAAAAACCACGTCAAACAGCTAATTTTAAATACTAATATAAAAAGCGAAAAAAAAGTTTAGAAAGATGCGAAGGAATCCAAAAGTGATAATCAAGTATTTGTTTTTAGATATTTATAATGTTACATATATTAATTTATAACATTATTTATTTTTTTATTATTTAACATAATTTATAACCGTTTCGTTGAATTTATGTGTTCCGACCGGGAAGGCCATATTTTTTTGTCCTCGCAACATTCCGTCGTTCCCCGTCTCTTTTTGGATTCGTCCACAGACGCGTTTCGGCAGTGTGGCCGAAAAAGTTTTCCTTTCGGAACATCATAACGAGGATGGCGCATCACCGATTCGCGCCACTTCAAAGGAAGTGGCGGGGAACAGGACGAAAAAATAAATAGCCCTTTCTTTTTAAGGATACATGTAATTTTCAGAACAGTTGTCGAAATCCAGGGTAAAAAAGACTTTTTAGTTGCTTAACGCTTCTAGCTTTTAATTTGTATTTGACAGTTGCATTCTGCACCAACCAGCAGAAGCAGTGTGGAACGGAAGTAGAGCGTCGCGATGGTTGAGGTTATAAAAAATTAAAAATCTCTTTTCATTTATTTTTTTTTCTTTTTTCTTCTTCTTTTTACAGTTATTTTTCAAAAATCTCTTGTTTAGCAGATCCAAATACTCCGTTCGGATTTTTGCTGACGCCCCAGGAATTATGTAACGAAGACTTTCCAATGACGATTTGTTTCAAGGTCTAACATTGAAAATATCCAAACTGATAAGAAATTTCTTTTGTTCGATCTATAACTGTTACCGAAATATAGTTTAATCATTCCAAAATTCGATGAAGCTTTATTGAGAGCAGTTCACCAACCCCAAAAGTATTCAAAGATTCATACGATCATACGAATATTAAATCTGGTATAACCAGAGTACTAATATGAAGGAAAAGTTACAGGTCTAAGCAAGGAATTGTTTTCGCGGATTCACTGTATAGGAAACTTGAGACGAATTGGAAACATAGATCAAATTGAAAACACGTCGCGAATTCGGTACTGGAAGTATGATTCTCTGGATTTCGCAGCTATTCCACCTTACAGATCAGGACTTGTCTCACCACTGGCTTTTAACATCGAAAAGCATTTATGTATTCGTTTTCAATTTTGACGATTCTATTCTTTTTCAATACCATGTGATCCACCGAAGAGAAGAAGCTACAATCGATCTGAGATATCTAAATTCACAGTATCATGTATATTTATTTTATTAGTTCAATATTGCTGTGCATATGTGTTCTGTAATCTTTTTCCGTTGTCAGAAATTACTGGTAGGCATAATTTATAATAGGGATAATGCTGATCTGTTTTCACGATATCTTTTAATTTAGAGTCCCGTTTGTGCCAATAAGTTTTAATGAATTTTTCTTGTTGGTTATCTATGTATATGTTTAACCGAATAAAGAACATTGTCCATTCCAAAATTGAGGTTAAAAATTGACTCTGTTCAAAGGAAAGTTCAATCTAAGCTGCTAAAGGACACTTATTCTTTCTGTTTGACATCTGGATACTTGCTTTCAGCATTTTTACATTAATACACTAATGAAGATATGAAGGAGAAAATAGAAACAAAAATATTTCCATACATTTAGCATGGATCAAAATATCTTCTTTGAAAATCGTTATCAATTTATCTTCCCAAATATTTTTTGGGGCCCAGCTCAGTGCTCTTAATAAGCAAATTTCAGTATCTTAAATTTTACAATTCATGCTGAAAATGCTTAGTATTAGACAAACCAATAATCATGAATCGATGGTTGAAGGCAAATAACTTGCAAACAATCTCTGTTAAATGTCGGAATAGTGAAGGAGAAATAATGTATTCATAGCATCGCCTGTCCTGGCAGTTTGAAATTTTACAGCGGATTCTTATAAACCTGGTCAGCTTGGTAAGGGTAGTTGTTCATAAGAATGAACCAGCACATATTGTCAAGAAAATTTATACATTGGCTGAACTAGCTTCCAATCGCAACGTTGTTTTCACATTACTAAGCAGTTACGGGCACCATTGCTACTTTCAAGTTTCACCTGTAATATCCAACATTTGGTTCTTATTGAAATTAAAGTCATAGTTTTGACATTTCCTATGCTTAAACATGCATGAAAATTGAAACCCTTCCTCTAAAACAATTAAAAATAACAACTGAAACACTTTATGTGAGTGCTCTCTCAAAATTAGCATACGATCGCCCTATCCGCCTCACATCGGCCGAAGCATAGGAATGTGTCAAACGGAATTCCAAATGATAAACACAGGTAGGAAACCTGTATTGGGCGATGGAATCATTGGAGCTTCTGGATTCTGGTCAGCACTCCATTGTGATTTGAAGAAGTTTCCAGATTGGGAATTCCTTTAATCGAATACTATTTACAATTAGCATTTAGTAAATTTACAAACTGAAAACGAATACGGCCTTATTCAAAAACAAGCACTTGAGACAGTCGAGTTGGTTGCCTCTCGGCACACTCGTTTGACGTCGAAATGTCGGAATTCCGAAAAACAACAAACAATCCTCACACTCACTCTCTCACTATCACCTCTATTGTACTTTTCAATGCATTTTTCGCAGGGTTTTTGCATTTATCGAAGGACTATTCACCTGTTTCTTCCGTACAGAACGCCACACACTTCTTTTGTGAATTCTTAATTAAACAGCTACCGAAATACGCAGTCACAAGGTTACGTGTTAAGAATTCCCACGCATTCTTTTCAGCCAACCATTTCACGATATTCTGTTGTTCTTCACACTAGATTCACAATTTATTCGCACAAAAACATAATGCATTTTGAATTTTTCAGTATTTAGATTCGTGATATTTAGCAGAACACTTTTCACAACGAATCGAAAGTAATCATCCACAACACATATAAACTCCTCGACCCGCCATCTTGGCACTATATGACGCTTTTATGGAAAGCGAGCAGAACGAAAACAAGTGGAAATTATCGTTGAAATTAAATTTACTGGAATGGATAAATTAGTGTAACATTTTCAATTTTGTTGTTATGAATTATGTTAACAAATGTAGCAAATTTATGCATACATATTCATCTAATTTGAAAATTTGCGTTTATGGTTCAAACTATATTTGACAATAAGATGTCGCTGATATTAAATCGCAATTGGTTTGTGCGACCTTTCGTCTCAACAAGGCTCTAAGACGTTGAGTGCAACGATAAAATGTTGAAAAAGGAGCATTTTTCACATTTTTTTTTTGACAAACCACTTCTTTCTTCAATTTTATGTGTTCTGAATACATCTGTGACTTCATTCAACTCATTATTTATGGATTAATTATGAAAGTTCGCTAATTTCTTGCTCTTTTGTATTTGTATTTCAATTAAATGTTATTTAGAATTTCTTACTCCATGAATTCATGATATAAATCAATGAAAACCGGGCGGACATATAGTAAAAAATAAAAGATATGATTTGCAATCAAGAAGGTTCTATGGTATCTTTAATTCAAACCAATTCAAAAATAAGATAATTAATACAATAATTAATAAATTAGTCGATCTGTAAGTGATTAGATCTGTTGATGTCTAACTCATGAGTTACTCATGTTTAATAAATCTCTTGGAATCATTCTGGTAAATTGAATTGTTATAGCCTTAGGATCTGAAAGTCTGAATGAGGATGTGGTTATATTCTTGTGAGGAGAGAACACTAGAGTTATTGAATGGTGTAAACCTGAAATCGGAAATCGAGTGGAGGTGATAGGTCAAATTATAAATTGGCGATATGTTCAATTCTCATAGTTGGGATTGTGTGCACACCATACTTTACGTGACCCTTGCCTCCAAATTTTTGTTACCCGGGATACTCAACTAGGGAGTTGTGAAGGGATTACATCCAAAAATTATCAGTGTGATAAAATCGAGATTCATGATGGTGCTTATCAAAGTCCACACCCAATCCTTTGCGTTCGTGAGCAATACTGGGAAAATTGGTATGAGAAAGTTGTTGATGCGGCATGGTAGAAACTCCAGGAGACTGCAGAATTAAGCAGCGATTGCTGAATACTTAGCGGACCCAAGCATGAGTATTATTACGCTAGTTCGTAGGTGTTCTAATCCACAAGCAAGGTAAGAATCAGAAAGTAAGAATCAGAACACGGGTCAGCAATTGTACTGAGCTTTGCTGATCAAATCATAATCACTAAATATTAGGAATATGAAAAGTTTGAACAAGATGTTCACCGATTACGCATCGGAACTTGATCAAGTACCCATGGGGACTAGGGTACAAGTATGCCGAATTGAAAATAGGTCGTGCTGCTTCTTTTCTTTACAAATATCATTGCCAACGTCGTCAAAGAAGAAGAAATAGTCGAATAAACTCTGTTCACGCGCACGGGACTGATGGAAGTTTTATCAATAAAGGAATAGAAAGCAAGAAGAAAGAAAACAGAGAGGCATGATCCCTAGGTGGCAGCCACAGAAAGGAGAACCATGAGTCCATGTGTGCAAAGCACGCAGTATTTACACAAGATATGGCTGGGAATGGGAATGCACTGAAGAAGTCCGTAGGGAAGTTCTCTCCTTATATTATCCAACCCACTGGCAACTTTTCTCCATGACAGTATAGTTTGAATGTGATACCCTGCATCAATGTAATAATTCCAGTGATAAATAACCTTACGACAAGTCTCGCGCATGAAACTTCATATCGGGAACGCCTTTGATTCTACCAGGTATTCTGAAAATTTTGAAAAAATCTTCTGAAATTTGATCTGAAGAGAATTTTAACACCACCTGGCGTACCGAATCCAACACTTCGACTGAGGAAATGACAATGAAGGATGAAAGTTATATTAAATGTTGCCTAAAGCCACATCCAAATCTATGAAAAATCACGGAGGATGATCGGCACATAATTGGCTACACGTGATGATGTGATACTAGTAACTGGAAATAAGTTTAATAAGCACAACTTATACTAAATACACTAATGTAAGGGGAACTGAATAAGAATAAAATGCTTCGTGAATTCATCGTGAGAATTATAAATCGAGAAGGCTATGTAGGATATAAATATGTATTAGATCTGCATTGTGAAAATGCTAGCACAGTCGAAAGTAGCACTAAAGTACCTAGTTTTGACGATATACTCGAAATATGTGGACAAAGGTGGAAAAATCTGTAGCCAGCCAACCGGCTCAACCGGCCAGGGTACCTACCATAAGAAGCAGACGACTCTTGCTTAGACACGTGCAATAGCACGGGTCAGACTAATGCAACGATGATCTTAACTAGGTTTTGTACAGAAAATGGCCAGGTTAGTTGCGGGGACCAGGTGCATTGTAGATCATATCTGCAGACGAAATAGTGTGCAAGTCGACGGTTTCATTATTCAGAGAATTAAAAGAAAAGAATTAGAACAATCCTTATTGTACGATTTGTTATTTATTGCAGCCTATAGATAACGTTGCTAATCAAGGATCTATGGTCGTGGAGTCACCATAAACCAGCTCTTGGGCGTGTGTGGGGAGTCTTAGTCTTATTTGGAAAATTTTGGTGTCATAGTCTCCTGATTACATATATTTGAGGGTAGAAGTATCACAGGGGTCTTATTAAAAAGAGGAGGTCCTTCCGGTGACTTTAATTGACTTTAATTGGAAAGATACTCAGCAGATTGTGTCTTTAAATAAAAATTGATCCAACATTACTATCAATGGAAAGGGATACGTTGCAGGTAGTCATTGGGATTTTTTTCTTTGAACTACTGTTCTTTCCATCGTTCTTGCTAGAAAAGAATTAATGCAACACTATGGCATCTTGGTTCATCGAAAAAAGGAAGCCAAGTCTAAAGTAATGCGTGTAACTGTTCCAGACTAGGTTTTCATATTGATCGTAGAGGTTTTCAGATTTCGACATCGGCGCTTAGAAACGGAACCACTTGATATAATTAGTCGCGACGACAAATATACTTTAAAGAACAAACAAAATACCTAAAACTGGCCGCCATGTTTTGAGTCATGTAGTTGCATGTAATAAACCTTCACATAAATACACCCATGGAAGAAACCGTGAATATTTTAGGAGAAAGAATTGTGTTCATTACCAAACGTCTGTTTACTGAAAAACCATTGGAATAATAAAATCACCCAAGCAACTAACTAAAATGAAATAAAAAATTTAAGACACCCTGTTAAATTTAACAGGTCGCAATTTATTTTTTGATTATTTAATGTTATAAATCGCATTTCGTGCGAACAGAGGATCTTAACAGAGCACTGGATCGGAATCAGTAATGGGTTTCAGTTGAGACAACTTAGGTGGTAGAGAGAATGAGAAGCGGTGATCGTCAAAGCATGAACATATCAAATAAAGAGAAGAGGAGGCACTTCAGCAGGAAATACGCAGGAGTTGACCTAGAAGAACTAACAGAGGCCAGCTTCCCCAGTTGCATGAACACCATGAAAACCCAATGAAAGACTCACAGAACAAAAAATTCAGAAACACATATGTACATGTAGCCCACAGGTAAAACTTCAAGAAGTAAAGAGAAATATCTGCTCAAACAGTAAATAGCATCATGCTAGGTCAAAAACCTACAACTTAGTCTTGCGCATAGTAGTTCGCGATTAGGAAAGCTCAGTTTAGTTTGCAGCTCCTTGGCGAACTAGGTCGCTCCTTTAGTTCGTCAGCTCTCATCTGAAGCTAGAGAGAGATCGGCAAATCGTTTGCTTGCTTTGCTACATCACGTTTTCTTTTGTCTGTTAACCCTTTGCACTCCGGACGATATTCGAGATGAGGTTCCAGAAACTCCGGGTAATTTTGACCATGAGCTACCACTTGCTGCGAAAGTATTTACAATGTTAACCATGACCTATCCGGTTATCTGATAGTATTTACAATGTTGCGACCGCGCTTCTGAGAAAGGTCAAAGACCATGCCTTGTTATTAAAAGCTTGTATACATTTGAAAGTTTTATTTTATTAATAAAATTATAATATAAAGAATATAACAATACCAAAGTACAACATTAAAAACATAAAGAATATAACAATACAAGAGTAGAATAATAAAAATAAAAAGCATATAACAATACAAATGATATAACAATATACAAAAATAACAATTTTTTTTTGAAATTTTTCATTGAATGGTATCTTGAATAACAATCCCCAAGATGCATTCGTGGTTTACCAGGACAGGTATCGCAATATTCGCTGGTTTCGTGTCTTTCTTCTGCCTGTTGGAGCACACGACGCAATCTGTTTTTTCCCCCTCCGCATTTCGTGAAGCTTCAGCCTTACTTCAGCAGACGCAGACGAAGAAGTTGACGCTCTCGACCTTTGTTACCGGAAATTGTTAATCAGTTGATCGACCAGTAATTTGACGTACTTTAGGTGCGTCAACGGTTTCTCACTCCGATTTTTTTTTGATAGTTTTATATGAAATATAGGAGTTAATGACAGATACCTCCATGCCCCATAAAAACATTTTTCTCTACCACTTAAGGGATCTTCGTAAAAAACAATAAGTGGATGGGAATCGGCTCGATCAACGCCACCCATGGAAGCTGTGTAGCTGGTAATTGCATTAGGCTTCCTAATGTTAACCTCTTTCCCTCCTCGTATCCACCATACCCGTATCTGAATCCACCATACCACTATCATTCCACGTGCTCATGAGGGAGACAATTCTTTTGTCTTTCCAGGCTAGGAACATGACATTCCCTTTTTTGCTGGCGAAGGTATTTTCTTCAGAAAACTTTGTTTTTTTTTGAGACCGATGGAATACCTTTCCTATTGGCTTTTATAGTGCCAGTTAAGTGGTAATTCATTTTCCCGAGCTCTTCTGCCAAAGGGATACTGGTATAGTACCTATCGGTGAACATGTGATAACCCTGTGCCTCGGGAATATTATTTTAGAGTTTTTAGTACAGGTGCCGCGGAATCCTGGTGGTAACTGGTAGATCTGGACGAACAAGGTTTTGTGATGTGAGACTTCCATAATAAGGTAAAATGGTGTAAATATATCCGGTTTCTGAGTCCGCCATCGAATAAATTCTTATACCCCACTTCGTTGGCTTAATAGGGTTATAAGTGATGAAGGAGACTTTCCCTTTAAACTAGACTATCGATTCGTCCACACAAATGTTTCGTCCAGGAATAAAATATTCTGAAAATTTCGAATCCAGGCATTCCAAAAAAATGCTGATCCGTTGTATGTGGGTGTTTAGATCCGTGCTACCTGAGTCCGGTGTTTTTAGGTGGAGCATCCAAAATATTTATTGAAATCGTACTCTTGTAAATACACTCGAAAAGAAGGGGATTCTACTATTATTCCTCGTAGACCAATACTCTTGCATATTGGCGAGAGGCATTGTACCCATATTCAGGATGACTCCGATAAATGCCCAGAATTCATCTGTATCAACATCATGCCAGGTGTGCCACACAGAGTTTTTGTTAAGATTTTTTGATGCCAACACGGATCTTGCTTAATTATTCGTTTCTCTTATTATATCATGAACTAGCTCGTCCTCGAAAAACAGCTTGAAAAATTGGATCGGTTCCAAAATATCGGAGGAAATTTGCGGACCTGTCATTTTTGATCCAATGGAAAAATTGATTCGATGGGGCCTGTACCCATCCTCCGTAACGTCGACCCAGTCATCATTTCCCATTGAGGTGCCTGCGTCATCATCGGTATCGGATTCGATACGCAGTACCTTTCGTCTCCGGTGAACTATTACATCAGTGTCGTCACTATCGCCCTCAGTATCACGATATCCATCTTCATTTCCGTCACTTTGAATCAAATTATTTCCGTATATCGGGAGGTCCAATTCATCCTCACTTTCCGAAAATCAACTCTTTTGGTAACTATTATTTCCTACCATTTTACGGTAAAGAAATATTCTAGCGTGAACGACTTTGAAAATGAAGGATCAGTTTGGCACTGGGTAAACGTATATAGCAGAGGAATCTTTTCAGAGATCTTAACACCCCAAAATTTTTGGAGTAAGTGCCGTGGGGTTCGTGACAGTCCTCTTACCAGAAAACATCTCTGGTTTCCCTACCCCGTGGCCAAATGAGTTAGCGTTCAGATAGTGAATTTTTGGGCAGGCCGACGTCGTACCGCTTTTCTAACGTCAACATGTGGACTTATCAACAAACAATGGGCGTCTTAGCAACTCGACAGATACGCTATTTTCGACCAGCAACCATCAATGGTTCAAGGCCTGGTCTGCGTCACAAATTTACCCTGTAGCGGACCGTCTTCGGGAGGACCCTACCATAAATCAGTCTTAGGCTCAATAGCGCTGGCCTGATCGCTTTTCAAATTTCGTTTTTCCGTGTTTTACGCTACAGAAAAAAATACGATCGAAAGAAATGGAGCAAGCTCGGTCACCGGACCGATCGGATTACACTAAGCGTGTGCTGAAACATCTTCCTACCTGCATAAAGATACAATGTTGCCACTAGATGCTGGTGTGCCAAGTCGCCTCAGCGGCGACAACGGAGTGCTAAGGGTTAAAGTAACTATTTTGCTGTTATTTTTTTTTATTTACTCGTAGTGTTTTATGTAGCTACCAATTCAAGATATAAATAAATATTAAATATTACTCATACAATATTCTATTTTTTGTACGTAATGTATGAAAGGTTGCTTTATTTTGTATATTGTGTGAATAATTGTGTAATTGGTCCGATGAATACACTTCTTTTTTCGGTAAATAACTTAAACTTTATTGATTTTGGTGGTTAGGTACTTTATCACACAAAAAAATACTATATTATTATTTTTCTTCAATATTATCGAATAATACACAAAAGCTCTTCTCCTACAGGTACAGGTTGTCATGGCACAAACAATATTGCCGATAAAATTAAGGAAATTAAAATTTACACTTCAAATTTAAAGTTTAATAGTTGGATAGGAATATATCAATGACTCTTGAGTGAGATCATATGCCAAGCACATTTTTTAATGCAATTATTTTTATATATGATTGAGTTTCCGAATTATCAATTTAATAATGAAAAAGATAACATATTACTATGTAAAAACATTTATTTGGTAACTTTATTCGTTGATAACAGTATTTTACGTTCATGCAGGATCTGTCCCGTCGCCGAAAAAACACGTTCGCAGGATACTGATGTCGCTGCGATGCAAAATCTTTTCAAGATGTATTTATAAACATAAACACTATTGAAGCGGATCTTTTTGCGATCTAAATACTCTTCGCTGAGGTATTAGTCGAGTTCGCCAGCAGCAAATTAATTATCTGGTTTAGTAATTTCTCTCATTTCATTCTCTCTCATTCGTCCCATATGCTGTCCCATTTATTTTCATTTTCGTTACTAGTAATAAACGCTGATGAGTCACTAGAAGTAAGAATAGCCTCTGGAGTATCTCGATTCTCTCTTTCTTAAAGTTTTTCAGAGCGTATAAGTGTAACTGAGCAATCACTGCATCCTTCATTTGTATTATTCGCTGAAGCATGTTGAAAGTGGAATTCCAGCGGGTTTGGATGTCCTGCTTGAGCTTGAGAACAGGCTAATTCAGTTGGTGTTGTGTTGCAATCAATTTTTTTCCTTGTGTGCTACGATTAAAAAATTCGACAATACTTTTTATTCCCGCTAAAACGTCAGATATCTCTTTTGTAGCTTCTTGGACAACAAGATTCAGAAAGTGAGCGAAACATGAGACTGGGAGCCACTTACCAAGTCTGACAGCAGATAAAATATTTTCAGCATTATCGCTAACGATGTTCGCAATTTTGTGTGAAATTTTTCATTCTGTCATAAGATGTTTCATGAAACCGCATAAGTTTTGGCTTGTATGTCGCTCAGGATAATTGATGCAGCCATGTAATGCCGACTGAAGTGGAGTCTCTTAATTTATAAAATGAGCCACTACAGCTATGCAGCTTTCATTGTACCTTAAAGTCCAACCATCAGTACTGAGAGACAATGCTGATACAGATTGCACTTTCTTATTTACTTCGTCCGTTATCTCGTTTGAAACGCTTGACATTAAAGTATCTGACAATGTTTCTCTCGATGGAAGTTTGTGGGCATTAAGAAACTAATTCAATAAGTTTCCGGAATTTTTTTTCTTCAACGATTCGTAGAGCGTGATGCCCTTTAGTAACTACTTTGACAACTTGTCTCTCCATCTGATCAACCTTTCGGACTGACGGTGGTCAACGAATGTATTGGTTCATTGATTGTTAAGACTCTACTATATTTGACGATGCCAGAATAATATTCTGCGGTTTGGATGTGCTTTGACTTAATTTCTGGGAATTGAAATCCGATTATATGGATTTTATTTTTGTATTTTTTCTCTCAATCATGCGTGTTTTGTCTTCATATGCCGGGTGGAATTTCCGTTTGAGCCTCCCACAATACTTATTATTGTGGAACAATAATAACATTTTGCTTTTTTTCATCTTTATCTTCATTGAAATGTGCCGACAGAGAACTGTGTTTCCTTTTTGAAAAACACTTTTTTAACAAAGGACATTAACCCTATGTATAAGCTAATGAGGCATTTTAGGTCCAATAATATTTTAATAACTTGTGTTTTTAATGTAAAGGAGAAAGGATTACCGTTACATTAAAACACAAGTTACCTGTTAGCAATGTATTATTGTCAATCAAAATTCGCTGCGTTTAAACTTTACAATCTTGAACCAAAGATAAGATGTACACTACACTTCACTGAGCGAACAAATGAACGAACAGACGCTGCATATGCATGTGCATTGATCAAGTGAGTGGTAGCAATGACTGAACTTGCTCGGGCAGCACCGCGCTTTCGCTCACTCTCACTGTTATAAGTTGGTCTTATCGAACGAACTAAGGATCGACGGATCTAGGAACTAGTTCACGTAATTCTTGTGTTGGAACGATCCAACGAACTAGTTCGTTCGCGAACTACACAAGACTACTACACCTATTGAACATTACAAGAAATAAAAGAAAGAACAAAATCTTCAGATTTTGAAAAGCTTGTAAACAACATGGAAGAGGCACATCAAAACACCGAATGAGAACAGATTTAAAAGGGGATATTGGGGTCGATCTTTCAAATCTGGGCACCAACCAAACATTGAACAAAGACTTGGGACAAAGCTTATACGAGAGGAAGCAGTAAGAATGACGACCTCAAAATTTAAAAGAAAGAATGATTGCTTCTCAATTCAGCATCCAAAGTCTTGTCAAACGAGATTTCTTGTTTTGTCAACAGTGCTACCTAAATACAAGCAAAAATACATGCTATACAAGAAGCCTGCCTAAATTTACAAGAGGCCGTAAGCAGCTATATTCGAAATGCAAAGTCTCAAAATAATAACAAAGTACATGAAATCAGAGCAAATTATGGAGGAGATATTATTCCTATAGGCATAAGAAAGGACATACGGTTACCACCTAATACCACCACCAAATAATGAAACATTCTTTTGCAAAGGATAGAGGACAGTTCAATTCTTCCCTCCAAGCTAGCCTGCCGCATCGACATATCTATTGACGATGAGGAGGTTGATCGCACTATTCTTCATAACGCTTTGTAAGAGCTCATTATCCCTAGAAAATGTGCACGATACCATTATGGTAGAAAAAAACATTAACTAGATCCAGCAAGTATCACAGTCATTAATGGGTTACCGAAAAGGAACAAAACTAGAAAACTTTTCCACTATCTTCGACAATATTAAACTTTCAGAGAATCCAATAAAGTTCAATCCACTTTTTTTTGTTGCTACAAAAATCTCAATCTGAACTTAAAACCCAAAACATGCAATTAAATTCGAGCAGCAAGATGAAACTCCTTGGAGGGATTATAAACAGAAACACCTCCCTCCAAGAACAAAAACTTACATCATATGATACCTCCATAAACCAAATACGGACTTTAGTCCCTCTCTAGCTCTTAATCAATGCAAGTCCCTGGTTAAACCTACCTTAGTGCATGGATTTGTACACGCATTTGTATATCTATTCAAAAGGTTGGATAGAATCAAAGTCTCATTTTTAAGCAAAATTTAGGAGTTCCACGCAGAACAGCTGACGCCTATGCTTTTAACTCTATAGATGAACTCACCACTGTGCAGAAAGCCGAAAGTCTGGCATCGAAGAAGGATAGGGCAGGGCGCTATAAAAGCAGTTACAATTCCGTTTTTTGCCAATTACAGGTACGAATTAAAAAACTTCAACATGTTATATCCAGCTTACAAAGCGACTAACTTCAAATTAACACCTTGCTGAGGAAATTGACCTTGCCTTAAAGCCCAAGGCCAAGAAGAACTCAATGGTAAGTCCAACACTTAGATTGATAGCTGGATGGAAAACAAAGTCGTGATCTTGGTAATTGATGTAGTCAAGAACTTTATAGAAACAGGCATTAGAAACATCGACCTCCATTTTCCGAGCACTATTTACTCTTACATCCGATACAGAAGCAACATAGTAGAGGCAGAGCTATATGGAATTCTAGAAGCACTAGACAAGAACGACATACAGGACTACAGAGAGATTTTAGTTGTTTTCATAGATGTCAATAAAATTCTTAGGAATACAGAAAATAATCCGGAAATAATTCTAAGCAGACACTGAGAACTGTTTTTCATTCCTTATGTGTTTCTCGACATGGGAAAATTAAAGTATAACAGCCAGCGGCCTAACAAGCTAAATAAGGCGTCATGGTCACAAATCGTCATCGTCACAAATACAAAAAAGAATCCATGCTAAACTGGATTAGGTGAGTACCTTAATACAATTGGAAGTTAATGTGCAATGGAAGAACTAAATATGAGGGCTTAAAATTTGGAACCAATCATCTTGAAAGAAATACACCGTTTTAAAAATAGTGATAGGCCCAGGTTTCGCAAATACAACCCATGTGTGTCAAAATCATAAACAGAGTTATGACCAATAGAGTCTATAACAACCTTCGTCTCTTCTAAAGTAACAAACGCCAAATAGATAAATGTAAGTTCAATAATAAATAATATAGATATGATTGATCATCTTGTTTGTGTTGAGAATGAAAGAGTCCACGGCAAACACAATTTCGTTCACAAGTTCAAGAATGGTAAAGAATCAGTTCTTAAAAATGGCCGCAAAATCAAAAATGGTTCTTTTTTTCTTAAAAGCACAAATAAAATTTAACATGGTTATGTTAAACCTAAATCATCACACATACATCTGATTGCTAATCTAAGTCACTTATACACGTTCACACTGAATAATAAAGACATGTTATCTAAAGTAACTTATATAGGATCGAATTTCTCATATGGTTGGACACAGCCATAGGAGCTAGGGTCTTTGATTTACCGGAACTATTCCGGTGGTAATGAAAATAAAACACAATACCTTCCTTGCCAGACGTCAAGAAAGGAGTGAACTTTGGAAGTTTCCTTTAGAACCATCTATTAATTGCTCAGGCAAGCTTCAACAGCTCCGCAAAATAATCAACGCTAGATCCCACGGAACTACTAGAACTCAGATTTCACCATTACAATAAATGACTTAAATTAAATCCAATGGATAGAATTACAAACAACTGCTTTAAAATATGTATTCAAAAGAAAATAAATAAATATTAGGTTGATTGATAGAATCGATTATTTTACAATTGGAATGGGATTTTTGCGATACGTATTCTGATGTGTAGGATTAAGAAACTAAATTCTAGACATTTGGCATACGGCAAAATTTCTCCGGTGGTGGAGACGACATGCTTTGATTCTTATTTCTTTTTCAGTTGTCCTTATTTTATCTTTAGTTCTTAATTTCTAAAATTCCCGATTTTTAATTGTAGTCTCTATATACAAATAATTTCCAAATTACATATATAATATAGAAAACATTATTTCCAAATAATACAAAAACATATTTTGCAATTATGTATGTTCTTATTCATTAGTGTGTGTATGTGTGCGTCCGAGGACATGCGTTTCTGGATCAGGACGCGAAGAAGGCCAAGAAAATTAAAGGTGAAATGGAAGTATGTAAGCTATTCCAAAAGTTGCTGATGCTCATCTGGCCCCTGATTCAAACTCATAGAGCGATAAATATCAGTCGGCACAGAGCCAACAACACCGGAAGGTAAACGTGTTTAAAGAAGATAGCAAAGGAAAACAATTAGTGGTGTTTCGAGGTATGTGTGCATCCGCCTGTCCTCCGCTCAAACCAAAAACGAATGGCGAAATCTTTCCCTCGCTCAGCAAAGGAACTGGAATCTGAAAAGGCTGCGGCGATTCATTTACTTGGCAAGTAACGTTGGAAGGTAGAGCAGGTGCATTGTCGGTGATGCATAGCTTTTTATTACGGCTCGGTACAACAGCGCAAAGTCTTCTCAGTGATCAATCCCTGAATTTCTTACTGTGGCAGAGCAGCAGGAAGTGAAGTCTCGAAACCAGCTGAGGTGGAGATTCGTGCTAGAGGAAGCAGAAGTGATCAGAGGCGGCGCAGAGGGGATTCGTGCTAGAGGAAGCAGAGGTGGTCAGAATCAGCGCATTACAATTCACAGGTGGTTTGATCGTTTGGTATTTGATCCTTTTTATTTATTTATAAGTCTAATATGAAGGAGTAAGCTGTTTCTGTGTGTGTGTGTGTTCGTGTATGTGAAATGGAAGGATCAGGGCTTAAATAATGTCCTAACCCTTACGCCCGCGCGATGAGCTAGTCGGTTAAAAGTAACTTCCTTCAGCCGCCATTATGCGGCCTTTGTATTTTCAAATAACCCTGTCTCTATAACCTTGTTCCTTTCTTTCGCTGCAGGTGCGACCTATCGGTTGCCCCAGTATTTATTTCATTATTAATTATATCTTTATTATTTATTATTAGTTTTTTTTTGAAAATACATAACGTGGCGCCCAACGTAACGCCAAAAAATTTCTTCTGCAGCGATCGTATCGGACTTGTATCCCTCACCATGAAACTTCCTTTTTTTTGCCCAACTAAATTCAACAGATCCAACATAAGCGTCGACATCATCGGGTCCAAATATTCATCAGGTACATCGATGAGTGCTTCTTGGTCCTCTTTATGGTGCTTCACTATTCTTTTTATTTTAACAGACAATTCTCGAATTTCAGCTATAAGCTCGGCGCCACCAATTTGTGTTAGCACTTGCTCAGCAAAGTCAAATAACTCATCGCTATAAGAGCGTCCGTCCTGAGAAACAGCCAGGCAGAACTCGTCACTCTTCCTAAGATTAACGTAAATCCTACAAATTTCCATAACAGTGTGCGCAGGATCGAATTCGAACTCCTTTTTTTATTCACATACTCCTCACATTGCTCCTTCTTTGCAAATGTTACGAAAACACTACCTTTGAACTTGTACGTTTTTGTCGGTTGATCATGATATTTCCTCATGATGTTCACATGCAAAAATCAGATGAAGGATTAGTTGAAATCAGCGAAGACAAGACGAAAATCAGATGACATCCAGAACGCCCATTACCAGAGATGAATGAAGAGAGAAGGAAGGAAGTATCATCGCGAACAGCCTACACATTTACCTTCCGGTGTTGTTGGCTCTGTGCCGACTGATATTTATCGCTCAATGAGCTTGAATCAGGGGCCAGATGAGCATCAGCAACTTTTGGAATTGCTTACATACTTCCATTTCACCTTTAATTTTCTCGGCCCTTTTCACGTCCTGATCCAGAAACGCATGTCCTCGGACGCACACATACACACACTAATGAATAAGAACATACATAGTTGCAAAATATGTTTTTGTATAATTTGGAAATAATGTTTTTTATATTATAAATGTAGTTTGGAAATTATTTGTGTATAGAGACTACAATTAAAAATCGGGAATTTTAGAAATTAAGAACTAAAGATAAAATAAGGACAACTGAAAAAGATATAAGAATCAAAGCATGTCGTCTCCACCACCGGAGAAATATTGCCGTATGCCAAATGTCTAGAATTTAGTTTCTTAATCCTACACATTGGAATACGTAACATTATGTAATGTAATATGAGAAATTTGTAAAAAAGAAACATGAGGAAGGCCATAACGACAATGGGACGATGAGATGCGCATTAAAATTGTTCTCGTTTCGTCGTTTAATTTTCAAGCTTTTTGGTCCATAAGTCTATGTCGCTATGTTCATAAGTCATATAAGCCGCAGGAATGTGTCCAAATCTTGTTCTAAAATTATTAAAAAAAGTAACGATTGGGGTATAACATTTTTCTGATAATTTTAGCATAAACATTTAAGAATAAGATTCATAACCAACATGTTTCAAGTAATATGTTACGTGAAAACAAGGTATTTGAAATGTTAAAACGAAATTAAAAAATAAAAACGGGAGAAGGATTTTAGGGTAACTCACAAGCAGGATAAGTTTAAAATTATCATCGGGGTTAGAGAATGAATCGATGATGAAGGCAAATGCACAAACAATAAAGTCGGATATAATTTTTCTAACAAATTTAGATATTGAACCATAATTTCGCGCCAAATCGTTCATACAATAATGCTTTTCGTGTTGATCGTAAGGTGCTTATCAATCAGCTTCTACACTTTGGGGTTGATGTCTTCGTTGTAACCGCGACCTGCATTGCCGACACTGCATAGATATGTTTTTCATTTGACATTGACCACAAAACTTTCAAAGTCGTTGGTCGGTTCGGTTGCGGGTTGCTTTCTTCTTCCGTTTGCAGTGTCGCTATTTTCTATATTCTTCAGAGAATCTCAAATCCTTAGACAATGTCTACCATTCCTCTATTATCATCTGATCCAGTTTACCAAAAGCTCAAGGATTATCACGCCAAGCATGGATCTGAAATTAATATCAAACAACTGTTTGAAAAGGAGCCGGGTCGGTTCGCCAAGTACAGGTAAGTTTTTTTTTATCTGGAGAAGAAAATTTAGATTTTGTCGGCGATTGGAATACTTATTACTGAGATAATAAGAGCGAAACGAGGTGTTTAAACAAAACAATTCTGATTGTTTTCGCGGTTTGTTAAATTCATTTGTGTCAGAAAAAATTTTGTGTTTCTCAGAACGGAAAGGAGCAAAATGTCCTGTCGAAGGATTGGAATAACTTGTGACGTCATATGACCTTTCACGTAATGGATGTTGAAAAGTGAAAGCGCATGATGATGAAGTGGGTTGTTGCACTTTGGCGACTGGTTAACACTAAACTGCTTTCTGGTTAATATTAAAAATAACTCAGTGTTGTCTGCATATACAACGAGCATAATTGGTGCCGCTCAGCTTTCCCTGCGGCGTTTCTCTCGAGAACGAATTTAATTTAGTCGTATGGACACGGTGTTGGTTTGTCTGTATCCATGGCTGGTTTGCTCCCGACCAATTCTGAATTTGTTCTTATTGACTAATCATAGTCTATAAATTTCTCATTGGATCTGGAAGGTCAACAGTAGAGGTGACTGTGCAAGAATGATCAATGTCGTTAGTCGGTTTTGCATATTGATAAAGTTTATTTAAGTTCTAAAAGTAAATAATGGTATCAGCTTGAGCGACGGTACTTAATTAAATTCACTTTAGAAGTCGGAACATTGCAATGATAAGACAATTCAGATATTATTTACTGATGCAATGCACCCAATTGACTTTTCGCTGTTAGTAAAACGATTTCTAAGATAAGAATAAGTTTATTACATTGAGAAGGCCAAAGTTATATTATGGAAGAATCCACTTGATTCATTCGGACACGCAAGTTTGAAAATAGAATTGGTTAAATCTATTTTTATTTATTTCACAAATAATCAATTAAAGTCAGTGGAATGTATTATGAAATGTCTTATACGTTGTGAAATTCCTTTCGAAATTTCGAATGTAACTATACGTTATGATATATGGTTACCGAGATAATGGTATTCAAGAGCGTAGAAACTTACAGGGCTACTAAAATATTATTTCCATTTTTAATTTACTTTCATAATTCGAATATGTTTATGTTTAAGGCATGAATGAACCCCTCTAACTTATATATGTTACTATTAGCCAAAATAATTATGTGTCTCATTTCTCTTGCTAATTGTAAGTTATACTCAGTTTAAAGATGTTTAAGATAAAACACTGCACCTTACTGCTAATCTCAATCGGCTGGTTGTAAATATACTCTTTAGTCAAAAGATACCAAGACTGTTTGGACGGAGATTAATAATTTCTTGATTGTCAAATTCCTTTCCAAAAACCGTCTAAATTCTCGTTTTTTGGGTTTTCATTTCCTCCGTTTATAACGATCATAATCGTTATAAATTGTCGAATATGTTATATGTGTAATTGTCGAATATGTTATATATGTAATTGTCGAATATGTTATAAGACACAAATTGAAACCCACAGGAGAGTTTCAACGTGGAAAATCAAAGTGTCTAGCCTCTACAAGCTCTGTCAAGCGCTATGGCTGCTCATAGCTTTTCTGTATTAACCGCTAGTGAAAAGGATGTAAAAGATCTCTGCTTATGTCATCGAATACATAAAAGATTGTTCGATATACAGGTTTTTCACTTCGACTAAATAGATAGTTGTGAATAAACCGTGAAGCAACTATACGGTTATTAAAAAAAACAGGCTGACACCTATTGCCAACATTTCGTTGTCGCCCTACTGGAAATTTTATTTATTCAAGGCAAAATGTTCGTTAATGCAATAAATAATTTGATTGTCCATGTTTCTTTTCGATTCACTGTCTATTGCCCGCTTGTTGTTAGCCAGTGAGAGTTTTTTTTGAGTGCACAAACCAATTATTGTTTTGCTTCCATGATTTTCCAGAGAATTTTCTCTACGAAGGCGTTTAACATTTTGTTCGGATGGTTACGATTCTATTTCCTATACATTACACAGATTGATATGTTTCACAAATCACAAAGATTTGTATGTGAGGAGTTTGGTTCTCTCGCGCATGGAACAAAAGTTAAAATTACCAGGTCCTAAGAAACGCCTCATTTGCGAGTTGGATACGTTGCGTTTCGATACGTAGTCTTGACCAACTCATTTTAATATTTTGTTCATTGCATGCCGATGTCTCCAAAGTTATCCACATGTTATAATATTTATAATAATTTCTCGTTTTGGTTCCGATTTGCTTTTTTGTGTCATAGTTTTTGTTTTAGACTAGATTAGTCAATATAGAGTCTGTTCATAGACTATGATTAGTCAATAAGAACAAATTCAGAATTGGTTTGACCAACTTGTTTTATTGGTGATACGAGCTTCAAGGAAATTTCGTTTGCAGGCGAAAATGAGCGCAACATGATGTTGAGTCAACCCCGTAGGCCACTGTTTGACGCAGTTATTAGCTTGCTTCTTGTGTCCACTAGAAACTTGGTAATGACGTAATCCAGTACGAAACCAACGGATAAGGCCAGCGCATTACCCTGGTTCAGTCCTACTTTTATTTCAACGGCTTTATCAGGTTGCGCATTCTAACTTGAGGTGTTGAATTCAATATAATCATTCCTTTAGATGGACAGAGCAATCTCCAAAGAATGTTTAATGAGGTGCAGGTCTATACCGATAGTTGGCGAATGAAAATTAATGCGCAGAAGTGCGAAACAATTTTGTTTCGGACCACGCTGCAGGGGGCCAGCCAAAACTTGAAACATATTTGGAAGGATTTCCACATTATGGGTGGCGAGTGTAGTTCAGAGAGGGTTCCATATAAATCCTGTATTTGATACCTCGTTGTTAATCTCGATCAATACCTGTACTATACTAATCATGTCAAAATGATGCTGAGTAAAGCACAATAAGTAGTCATGGCCCTTCGTCGACTCTTTCATTCTAAATACATTCTTCAAAAGGTCAAAGTTATCTGTTGCAAGACCCTGGTTAGACCAATTTTGACATATGGATGTCAGATATGGTAGAATCAGAGTGCTAGTACTATGGAAAGATTAAGAGCTTTCGAAAGGAAATGTCTTCGTGCATGTACTGGTTTATACAGGAAGCCTGAGATGGATTAGAAACACCATATATCGAATTTATCGAAGATTTAGTAAACTGCTAAAGTGACGAGAGTCGATATTTTCATATTAAGACTCCTTCGCAATCATATTGCAAGATCTGTAATTGTTAGTGAAAATCTCTGGATTTCACAGCCATTCCATCCTACAGATGAGTATATTGCGACTTGCCTCGCTACTGGCTTTGTTCCTCCACAAGCATTCATGTATTTAGACATGAATCGATATATCTTTGATTCCGACGGCGTCCCAATTATATATCACGTATATAGACGGGCCACCGATAAAAATACTAGCCTCCGAATTTGAGTACACGAGACCAGCGATTCCAATGGAGATACTCTTTTGCCAAATTCGTTGAGACTGGTCGGGCTGAGACGGAGCAGTCTAAGTATTGGTGGCTGAATGACAGTACCTAAATTATTCGTGTTTTATTTTCTGTTTTTGTACTTTTCGTAACTTGGTTTTTGAGTTTCAGCTCATGGTAGCAACATTTAGTGTTGTTGTGTTAAAAATTAGGCATAGATTTCAATATTCAGTATAGGTATGTGGTTTAAACATCATTTCTAAAAGCTAATATAAATCCTTTAGAAATGATGTTTAAAATTTAGACTAGGAATATTGCTAGCATTTTATCAGTATAAAATAAATTGTTTTGATTAGAATTAGGTTATAATATATTAGTCGTAGGATAAAAGTTTACTGTTGTGTTAACATTATAATTGTATAATTATAATTTTTCTCTTAGCTTTATATTCTTGAAAAATTGATAACGATGAATATTAAATAAAGCGCTTTTGACTTGACTTTGACTTCTCTTAGATTGCACAAGTATTTGGCGGAATGCCAAAGTCAAGAGTAATTTGATACAGTATATTTCGATTTAAACTTTCATATGATTGCTTGAGTTCAAAAAAAAAAGAAAAAAAATGATGCACGTTGAATTGGATTTTTTCCAGACTTTATTAACTATAAATATTTTGTCAATTGTTGATCGTCCGACTCGAGGATACTCCTTGGTACACACCAGTTGTTATGTCGGCATAAAATTTTATTTTAAGTTGTCATAATTTTTACGACCCGCAAAAGGTAATAAACCTTTGTATTTCTCACATACATACGCAACTAGTTCTCTATTTTGTGAAAAGGACAGATTACTTGACTGCTCCCGCGACATTTGATGCAGAACTAACTTGAAAATTAAGTTTTGAATCTTTCTAACATTCTTGTTTGCAGAGTTCTAGCAAGATGACGCCTCTTTAATGCCTGGTGCTTAGTTGTTTTTCTGGCATTCTGGCAACCAACATTGAATGATCAATGAGGAAATTCAGTTACGTGTGAGAAGATTAGAAACGGCGCCCAGCGCTCCTATACTTCTCTATCATCTGGCATTATTCTCTCAGTGTTCTTTTGCATGTTATTTTTGCATTGAAAATCTCGCCTTAGTTGTCTGCTGCTTCGTATGCTTGTTTTGTCTTGTTGCGCATCAGAATGTCATCACTTTTCCATATTTTGTCGAATTTTACCTTCTTACTAGAGAGGTTTAAAATAAATTTACCACGATAATAATAGACTTCACGATGTAATTATTAGACCACTGTGATCAGAATAAAGTTGTCCAAATTGGATGTTATGTCGTCTTGTTTTGCCTCTCCTCTTTGGTTTTCGATAAGCGTTGTTTAGATGAAATAAAACATGACATAAAAGATTTGGTTTTATGTACCAAATAAAAAGAAATTCATTCGGACAGTGAATCAAAAATAGTGTTTAGAAAAGTGTTGTACATTTTTTTGAAGGTTAAGTGTTTTAATTTCTCATAATTAATTTTTATTTTTGAAAGCCGTCCTGTTTTTGTGGACTATAAGATCTGCATATGAAATCTCCATTCCTCAGAATGAGACCTTCTTTTGATCAAAGATAATAACGTTTAATTGAATATGTTAAGGGCTGTAGCTACAATGCTATTGCTAGTTTTGATGACCTTTTCCATAACATTGCAAAAGTAACCAGACAATGCACTCCTTGAATGTATAGTGCAATGCTACATAAGTTTATGCACAATATCAGGTTTTGCCAATGAAATCTTTTATTATTTCTGACGCATTTTTTACCCATGAGTTGAAATCGAAGCAATTTTCTCGAGCGGGACAATTTGCACGCGACTTGTTTGTCCATTCGTTGGCGAATATCCAAAAAGTTATCCTTTAGCATCCTTGGATATTGCTCCTTTTTTGTGTTCTTCAAACCTGATTTCGGCCGTGAATCTCGTTTACCCAAGGAATGCCTTACCCTTCAATCTCCACCAATTGCGGCACTTGGTTTGTAGTCGAGGAAAGCACATCTCTTTTGTCCTTCCATTTCCCAATATTTGACTTTTTGATGATTTTCTTCTCTTTATGTTGCAACGATTTCATATCCCCTCGTCTAAGTTTTGTCTTGGTCACTCCGCGAGGGTTATGTTTTCTATTTACTCTAAGGGTGCCGACTGAAGAGGTTTTTATTTTCAATAGTTCTTCTGCCAACTCAACACTTGTTTAAAAATTATCCGTAAACAAGGTTCACCCTTGGTCCAACAATAGCTCCATCAGTCCCACAGCAGTGTTAGTGGTAACAGATGTTCTTTTCCTGTGTACACTTTTGCGTGCCAAGTGTACCCACCCAACAGACACAATTCGTAAACTTTCAAACCATACTTGTGACGCTTATTTGGGATGTACTGGCGAAATTTTATTCGCCCTCTAAACGGAACCATCGATTCATCTAGGGTGCTTTTTTCTCCAGGTTCAAATATCATGGAAAATTTTTTGTTCAACAAGCGGAGTAAATGTTCGATTTTGTACAGTCTGTTGTCTGGAGATGCCATTTCATTGTCAGCAAAGTGGATGAATCTCAACAATAATTCAAACCTGTTTCTTCTAAAATATCAACTGACATCATTTTTGTAAAGGATATGTTTCCTCCAATAATCGCGAAATTCGGGTTTTTGGTCTAGTCCCATCCATAGTAAAAACGCAATGAATATTTTCATTTCCTACGTGTTAGTATCAGTCCAAGCATTATACCTATTTCCAGGAGTGATATCTTCTCGTGCAATAAGCTTACAAAGTTCCTGGGTGGCAGATAGGTTTGTATTGGAGACGGTTATAAAAATCTAGCGGTCGCTTTTCGGTGTGCTCTAAGAGCATCAAGCAGTGTTGAGAAACTGCGTTTGTCTCACTGCAATCAACGTTGAAAAGATCACCTGTTGGGTCCAACAAGTTTGTTTCTCCTTTTGCCTCTTCAACACCCGCTTCAAGTATGTCATCATTCTCATCGCAACTTGTCTCTACTTCTCCTTCAGGGGCTTCATAATCTTCATCTTCGTGCTGGGATAAATCGCCCACTAAAACAACAGTAACAGGAAGTAATACACAAACTCAGCATGAAGAGGTAAAAATCAAGTGTCTATTTGTGTAACAATTCGATAAAATAAATGCAAATGACATGCCAATGAAAGTGTGAAAACGTAAATAAAGAAAGCGATAAACATACTTACAGGAACTCCAAATACTCTGTCCGTCTTCATCGTCTCCTTCAAAAATTGCGACTAACTCCTTGTCTATAAACACTTTTCTACCCGACATTATTGGATAAGTAAACACTTGTATGAGAACAAAACCGATTGAATAATTGCAGCGTAAAAACGATTATGATTGCACTCTGAATGCGTGGATAACAGCAACAGGTGCGAGTAACAGAAAAATACCTTCTTCATCTTCCCTCCATAATTTTTCCCTCGCCAAAGATAGGATGTCACAGCACGAGGCCATTCAAGGTCGTTTTATCATTCAGGGTAACCTAAAACATGTATCAAGATAATACAGAAACTTTTAAGGCGACCTTTAAGTGTTGTATCATTCTGATATACGTGGCATCCCATGTAAACCAATCATGTATCAAATCTATACATCCGGCCTCAACATGTAAACTCAATTTGTATCAGATTGATACATGCGGCGCTATAGGTGTTAATATGCAATCTACCAGCAAAATTCAGCTTTTGGGATTTGAGTTTGGAGAGTTCAGATAGCATAACTAGCATTAACTCACATTTCGCATCATTACACTCCTCGCATTACGGTAAAGGATAAACAAAATACATTGTGTTCTCAGTGTGTCAACTTTTTATCAAGTTGATGGGAAGAAATTCTCGTGATTGATCAGTAGCTCATCACAAAATTGCGGACTGACACAATTACCAATGAGGTCCATCAATTTGCACAGAGTGTTGATTACATTTATTTTAATATTTATTTTTTATTGTTCAGCAAACTTGTTCGTTATGCAGTTTTTTTCAGCAGACAGAAAATGATAGGGACATGTAACTAAAGTATTTGCATTCGGACAGCCTCGTTTGGAGCTCTGCGATTTCTATCCACTCTTATAATCTTTTATAATATTTAAAATTTCGATCACGATTATTCAAATGAATAGCATTAACTAACAGCCATTAGGAAAGTTTACATTAAGAACGACATTAAGTCGTGAAAACACCAATAAAACAATTTTTTAGTCGCATAGTAATTATTAGGTCTACCGAAAAGTTTTGCCCGATAGTGTCCCTTCAGGTTTCGATCCATGTGCACATGTTGGTTTGAGATCGCATTGCATTGCATCCACACAAATGTACACTCCTTCAAAAATGAAAAAAAGATGTACCATGTCATTTCAAAGTCGGATGCGATCGTGAAAACATGGGTACCAAACAAGGTTCATTTATGCCGCTGTACTTTGTACAAATTCCAATAAGGAAAAACGCTACAGAAGCGGGTCGAAATTTAGTGAAAGTTTTTGGTGCAGATGCAGCTTGATAGAACATGCAGAAGATTGTTTGAAAATTTTTTAGTATTCGAACCGTTCCGTCGTTCCCAGTCTCTTGCTGCGATTCGTCGGTTTCAGGAACGCAACATTACACCCATGACAGCGCACAGCCGAAACGCGTCTTAGGCCGAATCGAAGCAAGAGACGGGAACGACACAACGTTCCGAATACAAAAAAATAAATCCATCCACCTCGGAATATGTCATTTCAACGAAACAATGGTTCGAAAAAATTAAGGTTTAGTGACAATCCACGTTCAGGACGGCGATTTTTGATTGATGACGACATTATCAAGATTATGATGGAGCAAGATTCCGTTTTTGACAACATCGGAGATTGCAGAAAAGCTGAGTTCTACTTAACAAACCATTTCCGACCATACTCGGATGCTAGGATTGCTAGGACCTTGAAAAGACCATTGGTAGGTTGCCGATGAATTATTTCAGTGCGTTATTATGAACGCAGCTTTGATACCCTAGGACCAATTCAATATATACTTCAAACTTTAAGTCCAGTTCGTTTTCCTGTTATTGGGTTGCCGGAAATTTAAGAATTTACCAAGATTTAATGAGTGATCAGTTTAGCAGTACCTTTGAAATTGTTTTCCATTTCTTGCTCAAAATTTTTGTTCTTAATTTGTCAATATTTTGTTTTTCTTCTAATTTGCCAAGTTTTTCAATTAGAATTATTTAAAGTCTGTCACTATTAGGGCAACATTTATTTACTGGACATTTTCCCGGTAAAACATCCACATCCACAACAACATATTCATCCAACTGGAACTATAAATCAGTTTTCAGGCATGTTGGTGAAAACGGCTATAATAGAACGGAATAAAATTTTATGAATGTGATTTTATCGTAGATAGCGTTAATTAATATGATTCGAAACAATAAAAGACAATTTATTCATTTACATTTTAGCGTACGTCTTCAAACACCGAACGATGGCGACATTCTTTTGGATTATTCGAAAAATCGCATAACCGACGAAGCATGGGCTCTCTTGTTAGAATTAGCCGAAAGCCGGAAAGTTGCTGAAGCCCGCAATGCCATGTTTTCTGGTGAACGTATCAATATCACTGAGGATCGTGCCGTGTTACACACCGCCCTCCGCAACCGTTCAAATAAACCGATTGTGTTGGATGGCAAGGATGTCATGCCGGAAGTTCGGGTTGTATTGGATCACATGAAGGATTTCACCAATATGGTTTTGTCTGGACAATGGAAGGGTTGTACAGGAAAGAAGATAACAGATGTCGTGAACATTGGTATTGGCGGATCAGATTTAGGCCCATTGATGGTCACTGAAGCATTGAAACCATATTGCAAGGGATTGAATTCTTATTTTGTTTCCAATATTGATGGAACTCATTTGGCTGAGGTGTTGAAGAAAGTGAGCTACGAAACTACCCTTTTCATCGTTGCATCCAAAACGTTTACAACTCAGGAGACAATTACTAATGCTACATCAGCCAAGAGATGGCTTTTGGAGTACGCTAAAGATGTAAGTATTAAGTTTTATCCATCGCTTAAAAAACGTGTGCCCTATATGGAAGCCACAGCACAAGTGAATAATGACATTCTTCCCTTACTGGGTCCGTTGTTATACGTAAACCTTAAATTTGTTTTCAATTTTTTTTTAGCCCGCCGCAGTTGCAAAACATTTCGTCGCGCTCTCTACCAATGCTGAAAAAGTCGTGGACTTTGGTATTGACTTGAAAAATATGTTTGGATTCTGGGATTGGGTTGGAGGACGTTATTCTCTCTGGTCTGCTATTGGCCTATCGATTTCACTTTCCATTGGATTTGACAATTTCGAAAATTTGTTAGATGGAGCCTTCTTCATGGATGAACACTTCAAAACTGCACCTTTGGCTAAAAATGTAAGTTTGTTTGTTGCTTAGAATCCTTTTGTTAACACTAAGAGTTTGCTCTTCTAGGCACCCGTAATACTTGCATTGCTTGGAATCTGGTATTCAAACTTCTACAACGCAGAGACCCATGCACTATTGCCATATGACCAATATTTGCACAGATTTGCGGCCTACTTCCAACAAGGTGATATGGAAAGTAATGGTAAGTTCGTGACCAAAGGATCGCAGGAGGTGGACTTCAGCACTGGACCAATTGTTTGGGGCGAGCCTGGCACTAACGGTCAGCACGCTTTCTACCAACTCATTCACCAGGGCACGCGACTTATTTCGTGCGATTTCATTGCCCCAGCTGTGACTCATAACCCAATCGCTGGCGGTATCCATCATAAAATTCTATTGGCAAACTTCCTGGCCCAAACTGAAGCTTTGATGGCTGGAAAGTCTCCGGAACAAGCAAAGGCCGAACTTGAGAAGGCTGGAGTGACTGGAGCGAAATTGGAGAAGTTGTTGCCTCACAAAGTGTTTAAGGGAAATCGACCAACGAACTCGATAGTTGTTAAGAAGGTCACTCCGTTTACTTTGGGCGCCTTAATTTGTAAGTTTTTCCGATTATTCTTTGATTTGTTTTTTTATTTTGATAATTATTTAATTTTCTTGCAGCTATGTATGAGCACAAAATCTTTACGCAAGGTATTATCTGGAACATAAACTCATTCGATCAATGGGGCGTTGAACTGGGTAAACAATTGGCCAAAGCTATTGAACCCGAGTTGGTTAATACCGATCCTGTTTCATCTCACGACGCCTCCACAAATGGATTGATCAATTTCATCAAATCCAATTGGTAAACAGCGACTCTTGTATGGCTTAGGCAAGAACTATACATTAATTGCTTAAATAGCTTTAGAAGTGAGAAATAAAGTAAATTCAGTTGAAAAGATATATCGTAAATAAATAAAATTTATTTAACAATGTTTTAGGTTATATGCTTTTTGTATAAGTTTTTATTGTTTTTTAAAAATTATGTGACATCGTTAAATTTATTAAAATAAATTTTAAATCTTTAGAATATGTACACGTTGAGTTTTAGTCGTTGAGGCATTTATCAAGTTGTCAAGGATACAATTTGTTTTAAAGGGCACCGTTGGTTAGCTGAAAGTATTACGACTTATTTTATTTAACCCTTAAAAAATCCACAATTTTTTGGTTTTGAATGTAGAGAATGATAGTCATGTATTCTGACATGCAGAATACGGAAAATACAATGAAAAACATCCAAAATATGCCGCAAGTTTGATCAAGAATTATACTTTGTCTTTTGGGTGTAATATCAGAAAGTGAAAGTCAATTTTTTCCAGCCCAGTTGATTATTGTTCTTTTTTTGGTATTCAGAAAAGTAATTCAGTTCTTTTTCTCTGGTGATAAGTATCAAGTTATTAAAATCTTAATTCCATTACGAACATATAAATAAATCATTAGGTAGAACATACATTCAAAATGAAAAACCCACATTTCCGCCTTTTTTGTGTGGCAATAACCATTTATTGGTGAATATCCAGAAAACAATAGCGTTATTTGTTGAAACAGAGTGCAAATTGAATTTTTCACAAATTACATATGTTCCTTTTTTTCACCCCGGCACTTTGCATCGCGTCTATTTTCGTTAAATTTACGCCAATGTCCTATGTTATTAGTGCGTATTTGTTTCGAGGGAATATAGCTCGTTGGTACTCTCAATTTGTTTGGGAGTATTTCATTCTCGGCATTGACCAGACTTTGTCTGCCTCGTTTCGGTGTAACTACGAAAGGTTTGCACAAGCATTCTGTTTCTTCAAATCGAAATTCCGCTAAGCTCAAACAATCGTCCGTGTTGGTAATGCAAGCTTATATATATATATATATAGCAATATATATATATTTATATAGCTATATAGCAACCAGCTATTCACAAGATTTAGGTCAAATGAAGGATTAAACTTTCGTAGGCCCCACATTCGCGTCCGAACCATTATTTTATATCTTCCGACCAACCTATCTAGAAGATCAATATCATTGTATTCTTTGACAAATGGAGGACAAGAAATTTCTAAAACCAAATTTTTTGTCGAATCTTTGAAATTTTTCTAAAGGAAATGTGCTAACAAAATCAGATACCAATGTGAAGGACAACGTGTTTATTCTCCTTCCACGCAAGAATCGTAATAGCTGAGCTATTTGCATTTGAAACATATTCATAAAGATTGCATTTGGATATTTTTTCCGTTTTGGTGTCGGTAGGTAATGTACAATTAGGAATTCCATTTCTTTTTATTGTCTCTTACGAAATCATAGTAATAGAAGGCAAAAAGGAAATCAAAGGTATCGTCGAGAAGAATTGAGTTGAGAGTTTGGCAATATTTGTGTTCGATATGATTCAAAGAAGCCGCACTACAAAGTTCAGTAGAATATCGCAAATCAAGCTTTGTTCGAAATGTCTTGTTCGAGTCGTTGTTCGAACTCAGTTTTGCTGCTCAAAACTAGAATTTTTTTTAAATATGTTAATTTCGGGTGTTGGTCTTGGGACCAGTGAAATTGGCTGTGGCACTATGACCCAAGCCAGCGTTAAAGGATCTTGTATAATTCTAGTCGTTTTTTTCTTTCCTCCTCGTACTGTCTAGAAGGTGGCGTTGGCTATGGTGCTGTGCACGTTAGCCAGCATTTTTCGATTTTAATGCTCTGAGGCCACTTTGTGGTCACTGTTATTTAGTTTAATTCGATTTTTGGCGACCTTGTAGTTTGTAAGTAATATATTTGTTTGGTTGGTTAGTAGGATAACCCCATTGGAAATGTTGTTTTGGTTAAAATAATCAATTGGTCGGCATTGAGTTGTAGATGATCATAACTCTGCCTTGGTTTCCTTCTTTTTGTTGAGTGAGTTGAAAATTGTTTCTGTGGAGGAAAGTTCCTTAAAAAGTGAAAATTTATTTCTTAAATAGTCAAGGTGCATTTGAAGGTTTGATATTCTAGTTCATCGCGACTATTACACCAACCGCAATGGTCGAATGAAATTATGTTCGTTTTCTTAAGCCTCCCCTACTGCACGCTCTGTTTGTCAGTATCCCATTAATTTGGAAAGGGGATCAACTCATGTGACGGCCTGTTTATTGGGCATTTATTAGGAGTTTTACGACCAGTAAAAATATAGAGCTTTAAGTTTATTATAATTAAGCAACATATATTCCAACAGTAGGAATATACATTTTTAGTTAAAAACTTTGAGTAGAACGTGAATTACAGCGCTCTGAACACTCCCGCCTCGAAAAAATGGGCTCGCACTTCCTCCACGATTCCGGCTGATTAGTTTACCCGAAACGAAACAAAATAAGCGGAGTTTTAATCTTAGACTGAGAGCTCGTGACTTATCTGGGTAACGGTCGTCCTATAAGGCTAGAAATTTTTTCAGGGATGATTCATAACATGCAAACTACAGTAACGAATACCTGGCAGGTATTCGCCCTGTGCGTCAACAGCCATTATATTTTTGAAACTGTACATAAAATTAAAAAATAAACTTCTAGCTGTGAGCGTGAAATTTTAATACGATTTAGTTCATGCATTATAAAATATAAAAAAAAATTGACAGGCGCTCACAGTGACTGCACATACCTGGCAGGTACATCGAAAGGTGTGCAAAATATGAGTTGAAATGAACTTTGTTTTGTTGAAAGAGTTGAAAATTATATATATGTTCAAGTGAGCGATTCAGAATAAGTATGTAAAACGACAGGCGATTCTGGCTAGTATAAGTTCTTGGTTCAATGTACAAAATTTTTAAAAACAATTTTGATTAACCGAACCCTTTATCTCAGTGACAGCTATGGACACATTAGAAGATGAGTGAAAAACTGGGATTCCTTCCAAGCTTGGTGATAGTTAAAAATGACCAATTAGACGTTAAGCAAACACAAACGAAACGAAAAATAACAGCATGTTCCAACCATAGCTGGCCACATAAAATGGCAACATTCAACGCATGGATACACAGGCTACTCAGCCTTCCACTTAGCGAAGGTAACTCCAACAAGAGCAGTATATCCTAGAAACAGCAAAGAAGAACGGATACACGGAAATGGAAATCCGAAGCATCATGAAGAAAAAGTAAAACAATTGGCAAATGACAACCTAACAACGTTCTTCAAACAGAACCGGGAAATCAACCACCGAGAGACAAAATGGCTAGCCGTTACGCACACAAAGTTGGACAGAAAAATTGCACAATTCGTCAAACTGTGGGATATATCAATAGCGTCAATAAGCAGCAACACAAAATTGAGTTCGACACTGGGAACATCAAAGGACAAAAAAACGGAAAACGAAAAAAGCGGCATATATGAGATTGTACGCCCAAAAACTTAAATAGGACGAACAAAGAGTCACAACGAGAGTTCAAGAGCATCTACGAGAAACTGAAATTAGAAAGAAACGCCAAAAAATCAGCGCATATAAGTCGGTTGTTGCAAAACACATAGTTGAATTCCAGCATAACATGCAGTGGAACGTTAAAAAAGCCAAGAAAAATAAAAAATTGGACGCATATGAAACGATTTTCGACCTGACAACAAAAAAGTAAAATCGACTAAATACAGACACTGGAAATTGTGACACCAAACTGACGAGGTTAGCCGCATAACTAAAAACAATTGGGTAAGTACTGACGCTAATCACTATAAATAATCATAATTAGTAGGTTTAAATATGGTCTCTACAATTTGATACCATAAATACGATATAAAAATATTTTGGGATAATGAAGGGTTATTTATTGTAAGACAAATGTCTGTTTAAAAAAGATAATTCGCCCACTTGTACTTTAATAGGCATAACACTGAAGAAGGGACCATATCGTCCTCGAAACAGCTGCCTGTTCTAAAACAAAAAACCTCAACCTGAAAATGAACATTAAGTAGAATTTGTTGATCAAAAAGCATTTGCACCATTAAGAAATGCTGAAATATTAGGTAGTCTACAAAGTATTGCGCCTTTTTTGACACTAGATGGTGTTCGTTGTCATATATCGGTGCAATACTAATCAGATTGAGTCAAACTGACATGCGTTTGAAAGATGACGGTACAGTCTATAGTTTTCATATGGACAGTTTTGTATTTCGTCATTCGTGTCAAAAGTTGTATTCATTTAAAAATGAATGAGATTTCTGAAAAAAATCGTTGTATTTTACAATATCACTACGATCAAAGTGAGAATGCATCTTAAGATCGTGAAAATTTTTTGATGTTTACGGTCAAAATACTTTATCAAATGCCAAAGCCAAGAGATGATTCGCTCGCTTTCGTTCGGGAAATTTTGATGTCAAAAATGCACCTCGCTCAGGTGGACGAATCACTGAAAAAGTCGATGAAATCTCACAAAAAATTGAAGAAAACCTACACATAAGCAGCCATGACACTGCATAGTAGCTGAATATCCACCACCAAACAGTTTTGAACGCTTTGTGTAAGGCTGGGTACACAAAGAAGTCTGACGTTTGGGTGCCGCATAAATTAACACAAAAAAATTTGATGGACCAAATTTTCATTTGCGAAATGCTAATAAAACGCAACGAAATCGAGCCATTTTTGAACCGTAATGAAATCATTACGGGCGATGAAAAATGGGTAAGATTCGAGAATGTCGTTCGAAAAAGATCATGGCCAAAAAAAAGGTGAATCATCACAAACGACTTCAAAGCCAGGATTGACACCAAATAAGGTTATGCTGTAAGTATGGTGGGATTGGAAGGGAATTTCTTATGTTGAATATTTCCGTTGTTCGTAGTTGCTTTTAAAAATTTTTTATACAAAAAGAAACAATTTTTCCTTACAACAATTTTTATTTATTTATGCATATGCGCATTTCGGGAGCTACTTACTCTCTTCTTCAGTGCTTTTGATTCAATTGAGTTCTGTACTGTCAGCAATTAACCAGATTGCAACAAGCAATTCAAAACAACTGGCCAGAATTGATCAATAGAAAGGGCGTTGTCTTACATCATGACAAAGCTAGACCACACACATCTATGATGACCCGGCAAAAATTGACAGAGCTTAGCTGGGAAGTTTTGATGCACCCACCGTATAGTCCACACCTTGCACCATCAGCCTACCATTAGAGGTCAAGGCCAAGTTTTTCGCCAATAAACCACAGAAGGTCTACACAGATGGAATAATGGCTCTAATATTAATAAAAATGTTATTAATAAAAATGGCATCAGGTCATAGATAATAATGGCCAATATGTATTAAAATAAAATCTATTTTAAATAAAAGAAATATTCAATCGAAAAATGTCAGAAAAAGGCTCAATACTTTTTAGAATTACCAATATTAGAAAAAAGAAGATATTTTTCCGATACTTGAAAAATTCGTTTGTCAAATGTACGGTATGCGCATTGAAAGTGTAAATGAAGCACGTTATGAAAAGTTTCTTGCCACATAAAAGATGTGACACTAGAGTATTAGGAAAAAAATCATTAACTATGATTCATCAAATTTATCTCCGCGCTAACGTCAGCTGCAGCAAAAATTATTAATTATTATCTGCATAAATTACAAATATCTGGCGGAATAGTCATTCGAAAGAGCCAACACCTGAAGGTAGTGGTTGGAATTTAACGGATGATCACTATAGTGTTAATTGGTTTGTGCGGAATACAGTCCCTACATCAATATATGAAATACTCATACAACAGCTTTTAAACTGCCAAAAACGAACGAAGTGAAGGTGAAGAATACATTTCAGATAACATACAGCTGTTTAACTTCCCCAGAAGGAAGTTATTGAAATGACCCAGAAAACGAATAATTTTATTTATTGTTATTTTATTTTCTTAATATTTTTATTTATTGTTATATTCATTGTTCGTATCCCTTATCAAAATTTTTCCATTTCAAAAGAATAAAAATTAGAATTCTCATTGGTAATAAATGACGAAATTTAGAATTACCAATGATACCGGAGAGCCGCAAAATGATGAAGAAAATAGTACTGACCTCTCCGATGATGACGAAGACATTGACAGTGACGTGTCTCATGATGATGAGGTGATGAGTAGTAACCTGTCGGTTAATTAAAATTGTTTTTAAAAATTTTGTACATGGAATTGTAATAAATAAAACATCTATTACCTATGACTTTTGCCTCCACGTGATGTCATTTGCACCACTGAGTTCACCTTATAGCTTTGAATCGCGCTCCCAAACTTTTTTCATTTGAACACATATTTTGCACACCTTTCAATGTACCTGACATTAGGAAAAATTAATTAATTTTTTCAATATTTTCTTATACTTTTTTAACGCCTGTCAATTTCTTTAACTTTATAATGCATGAACTAAACCATATTAAAATTTCACGCTCACAGCGAGAAGTTTTATGTACACAATGGGCTCGGCCCCCGACTGTCAACTCAGCACTCCCAACAGCGGCTTTTTCAAACTGCCGTATCTTTAAAACAACTTCGAATTTTCAAAAATCACTTTACTAGCTAGACATGTTGAGGAAGAAACTTATAAAAACAGAATCTTTTGAATCCATCGAATGGGATGACCGCGTTAACCCTTTGACTAAGGCAGTGTGCTCCGTTGGAGTGAAACCGCTATACGGGTCACCGTGCCGCCGGAGTAGCGGCATTGTACGTAGTACGCACAAAAGCGTGTATCGCGCTAAGGTAAACTGGTGTTAGAACATCGATCTTTCGGTGCATTTTCGTCTTTCTCTTGACCACACGATTCTTTAAGTTTTATGCAAAAGCACTTGGAGATATTTCAATTGTTAAAAATAAAAATGAACTCATAAATTGAAAATTACATTTGACAAATGCCGATACGTTCGGATGTCGTCTATAGAAGTTGTCAGAGTTGTGGGAACTTTTTGTCTGCCTGGAAAATGGCGCGCCCGGTTATCTACTGGACGGTGTAGGTTATATCAGGAATTGGATACAACCAACCTTTTATCCATTTTTTGGTCAAGGTTTTAGGGCACATACTGGAATCCGAGAAGACCATTACTTGATAGCAGTCATTTGTCACACTATTAGGATGTGAACATGTTGCATGCAGTTTTTTTAGGACTTTAGTCTTGGATCTTCTGGGTCAGGATTATAAACGGTCGATAATGCTGGAGGAAAAGGCGACTTTAAGGTTGAGTGATTAATTGCTGCTCTGTGTAGGATTTATACTGGTTAAGCAGTTCTTGAATTTCAATAAGATATGACTATAGCTAGTCTTGAGATTACTCTCCCAGTCTTCATCGGTCAACTGACGGATTATGTTATTGATAAGCTTGCCTACCTCCTTCGAAGGTTGATATTCTGTTCTTAACTTGGTTTTTGGTTTAGTAGCAATTTCGAAAGCATATTTACTTGGAGAGTGGTATTCCTAGACACTATATTAGAACCTTAGCTTTGAAAGTGTTTATGTTTTGGAAAAAAAAAATAAAAAAATGAAGCATGTGTAAAAGTACTGATCTTATACTCTAGCTTAGGATGAGATATTTATATTAAACGTCAGGTTTGGAGGGTTTGCCCCAGTATGGCCTTAAAGGAGCTAGCGGGTTCACGTAAAAAGTTTGTTAATATTGCCGGCCTTCAGTTCTGTGAAGGAACTAGTTCTGTTGATTACTCTGCTTAGATTTTTGATGAGATCGCTCTAATTAATCGGAGTGTTCTATAGATGTAACCTTAGATAGGATTTGTAGTGCTGGAGAAATTGATGTTCGGAACCTTATCAGGGTTTAAGGGTAGCTTCAGATCGTTACCCGTTTGAGCGAACTAATTAATTTTGCGTTCAAGCATATTAATACTGTCCATCAGATGAGTACCTTCTACTAGTATCAAACAGTCGTCTACAAGTTGCAGACTACTGGCGCATGATTCGGCTTGTAATTTGGTGAAATAAATTTTGAGGAAGAGAGGACTTCAGGGGATGCCGTTTGGAATCTATGTTCTGCCTTTGTTTAGATGTAAGACACTGCGGTTACAAAGATTCCAGAGTTAGTGCAAGTAGATGCTGAGTATGTTGAGTTTTAGCCCGGTTTCCGGCTTAATATGGCGATTCAGATCCACTTTTTCATAGGATTTAGTGGTAGCAATTATGACAGGAACTGTAAAGATGTTCTTGGTACTGTTATCCAATTACTGAAAAAGTGTATTAGGGTCGGTTGTGGTTAGTTTGTTCTTTCTTTCATCGAAACAATGGGGTGCTAAGGTATTCTTCTTACATATGAGCTTATAGATTCGGTTCTGTATTAGTTTGTTACATATTTTTATAGGCACAGTTGGAAGTGGAATTTCGAAATGGGTAAGATCTTAATGTATCTGCCTGCATCAAGGATTTCACTTTTTTCTACCGAATTACTAATGGCTTCGAGACGACTGCACAGTTAATATTGCCAGGGCCAGTTGCATACAAGAGGGCGCAGCCATATAGAGCTGCATGTGTTTACGAATGGATCACGCGCGTTGATAAGAGCCTAATTATAATTTTACCTGGACCTAACTAAATTTATAACATGATATGGTAGACAGTATTTGCTATCGAAAATAGTAAAAAATCAAATCAATTGTTTGAAATTTATAAAACATGTAGCCCTCTTAATTGACACTACTCTATATGATTGAGTTATAGCGGCTTTACTTCGTATGCACCCGAGAAGTAGCCTTTTTGACTCTTTGCGGTCGACGACTTTTTCGGTCGGCGAGGTGGAAGATCGACGCGATTTTCGCGAATATGTCGAGCGCCTTACAGGTGTAATAAAATAACCTTAAACATAAATTATTCTGCAAAAACGTTATATGGATCACCTGATCGGCCAGCACCTCGGTAATAAACAACTTCAAAACTTCAGAGGCTCTACTACATGTGCGGATACCCGTGGCCCTGCAGGCCTTTCGTTGGGAATGAAATTCGTCCTGAGTGGTATTCACATTGATTCGTCACAAGTTGTTCATTACGATTGATTAGGGGGTCACTGGACATCACTGTTAGTTTCGGAATCGCTGTCTATTATTCTGATCCTCGGTTCCTTACACCCAATATCACATCACCATCTTCATTACTGCTTTCTGATTCTTTATCACTAGTTTTGCTATAAATGCTATCGATTTCGTCCTGGACTATTTCAAAATAGATTTCATCGTCGCTAGAACTTATTTCACTTCTAATAACCATTTTCTCAGGGTTCGAACAAAGCCACAAAGTATAAAAATTATCTAGATACTTTCGCCGCGATCGTCCACGTTTTTCAGAGATACAGTTCTAGAAGGATCTTTAACTGATTTTATCTTATTTCCACTGAGACGTGTGATTTGACACTTCATACAAAAGAACATCAATAGCTAAGGAACCTTTCCAAGAACTAGTACTGCGTTCCTGTCGCTTGGAGATAACGAATTTTTTTCACACCTGAACCTTCGAGTAAATTCTATATTATATGTTATTCCCGTGCTTAATTCGTCCATTCAAAATTCCAAAGGATGCTCAAAATTGCGTGCATTTTCGTAGGTAAACTCCCAGGTAAGAGTATTTGGTTACAAATAGAAGTAAATCTAATAATAAATAAATTTTAACAAGGTCAGACAAGATAAGTTCATTTCACTAGTTACACTAATGTCTTTTACAGACGTAATATTTGCTTTGACAAACTTTCCTTTAAAACAAAACTATTTCGTTACCCCATGCACAGATTTCTGCAGATTTCTACGGTAATTATTGAATGACACGAAGAATACGCGTATGGAGCAATATATGAGTGATGCCAGTCGATATTTATTACTTAGAAATAAAGAAGCATAGAATACATTCTTGTTCTTCAGTTCTGTCAAACCATATCTGAATATCCTGAAGGACGAGTTTGTCCTAGGGTTGATGGAAACGTGATGATAGTACAATCTCTTATCGTAGTTTAGAATATGAACTGGAAGCATGAGTGTCCGCACCCTAATAATACAATTAAATGAAAATCCAGGAAAGTCATTAAATAAAAAAGCTGCTTTTGATTTACAATTTTATTTCTCAATTTATTATATCTTAGTTCCTAGGAAACTTACACAATTATACAATATAATGAAATTTCATTACGTTATTCAATTCTAGTATAACACAGAGAAAAGCTTACAGTACGTATTTGCAATCAAATCCTTTTTGCTTGGTAGCTGTAACAAACTTATTATCTTTGGATATTCCTAAAATAAAACATGTTTCAACACACTTATTTATATACAAATTTTGAGTTTTTAAGTCTGTTGAGTGTGTATTTCATATCTATCTGTAAAGAACACTTGGGAATATAGCTAGCAAGATATGATTTGATCAATAAGAAATAAATTATAATAAAACTTTATGAATCCATTGAAAATATTTCATATATTATGTATTTACGCTGTTGTCTTGCTAAAAAACATTGAATCTGAATCATTTGTCCTTTCTCTCATTATACGCTGAATTTTGAATTTCTTAAATCTAATTTTTAATTTGGTTTTAAAGAGCATTTTGCTGAGCGCTTAGAAGTTCATCTAATTCTACTGGTTATCTACGCACAGGCACCCGATTTCGAGTAATACAAAAAAGGTTACGCTAGTCAACAGAGAAATCATTAAAACAGTTATGCTCTGTAAAACGGATATTTGATTAGTTTCGAAAATGTTTGAAAAAGCCTTCGGACCCTTCAACGTGAAAATAATTATCTTTAGTATGCACTGTTTAACATTGAACATTGAAAGATTTGCAAGGAAAAATAAAAAAATCTGTAAAAAGAATTACAAGATACCGTGAGGATATCTGTAAGGATATTACGATTTTTTTTACATCCATTGATCACAATATCCTGAGAGGAATCCTGTAAGGATATTGTGATTGAAATCACACACATCACTCATTCACGACCACTTTCTTACGGCCATTAAAGATTAGAACTAAAGAATTTATTCAGTATGCGATCAAACGTAATTGTGAAATATAAGGAACTCTTTTCAACTTGCATTCTAACATTACACTGGTAAACGCCGTTTTTGTCGGACTTACTAATTTTTGTAATAATTAACATTAACAACTAAAAGTAAATTCTATTCTTGTTCATAACAAGTATTAAAAAAAATAAAAATCATTTCAATATTTTATTGCTCTAAAATCTAAGCAACTGTTTTGTTTCCAAATTTTTTTAACAGATAAGAAAGCAATATTTGTGAAACAGTTACTTTAGTAACTTTTAATAACCACTTACAACTCGCGGCAAAAGTATTCCAACGTAAAAATTTCAACATGAATTTTTTTAAAGATCGACGTATATACTTTCCCTTTTATTTTGCGTTGCCTTTGACTCCTGTTATCAGTGCATTTTAATAAAAGGATAAAAGCACCTGTCTTTTGACTTTTGAATCCAATACCAGTTTTTGCCTTAGAAATTCAATTAAATGATTAACTGCACTGTGACAAAAGTATTGCAACATGAAGCAAAAGTATTGCAACATATATTTTGTCGCTGAAACTTGTATGAATGTGCATTGTATTGGCCAGTTCCTGTGATATTAATTGTTTTTGTAGACTTTTTGTCATTTCTAGAAAATGTTTTCGCTAAACTTTGTTGAATATTAACGTTATTTTTCTGAAAATACCACAAAATGTCTTAAACAAGGGAATGGGGCATCGATGAGCGAGCAGAAATCGTTGAAAAATACAGAAAGGGTGTTTTGGCGGCTGTTATCGCTCTAGTCTATAAAATCAACAGATGTACTGTAATGAGGCTTCTACAATAAAAAGATAATGGAAGGAACGCTTAAAAATTAAACAAGTGCGGACGGATACGTTCGACTACTGACAATGAAGACCTAATTCTTGTTACCATGGCCAAAAAACATCCAGATTTGTGCTATAAGGTTGTTTCTAGGACATCAGCAAAAATGGAAAGTGACGGAACTTTGCAAGATGCAATTAAAACATATGTCGTGTGACAAGCCAATAAAAAGTAACGTTTACAGTTTGCCAAAGAGCACTTAAATAAGCCATTGGAATTCTTGAAGAATATTTAATGGACAGACGAGAGCATAGTTCGATTTCATGGCCATTATGGAAAACAATTTAAGCAGTTACAATCAAAACACATGAAAATCCATGACCACACAACCGACGCAAAAAGTTAGAGACGTTCAGTTATGTTTTGGGGACGTTTTTGCTTTCATGGCCTGGAAGATTCGGTTGCACTTCACAGTTACTAATCAAATAGCCTACCCTTACCTTCTATTATTAAACGATAATTCATTCCCTTCTGGCGTTAAGCTGCATAAAACTATTGACTGGCCTCTCCAGCACGACAAAACATAAAATATAATGAAACAAATAGTATTGATGAAAAAGTGCAAAGCGCGCTTACGAAATTGCCCAATTAAATAGTGTTGGAGTGAAGTCAAACTGTACGCAAGTGGTAGTGATCAGTTTAAATAAAATTCAAAAGTGAATAACCGTGCAAAGGAAATTAAGTGATAGATTGACAGTTATTTAGTGAAGTGTTAGTTGAATTAACTGAAGTTTTAGTGAAACACAAATTTAATAACAATTGTCTTTTAATCTTATTAAAAACACTTTATTGAAGTGTTCCACTACTCAATATGCTTGCAATTCAATAAAATTGCGTATTTATTTTGGGTTTTAAATTGCAGAAATACAGAACAGAAATAAAAGTCAACGCAAAATAAAAGGGTAGGGATATATGTCGATGTTTAAAAAAATTCATGTTGTAATTTTGTACGTTGCAATACTTTTGCCGCTGGGTGTTCTTTGACGAACAAAATCACCTCTTAGTAGTGTCTCCGTATTTAGTAAACTTCAGTGGTAAATGTCGCGTTCGAACATTGTCGTAGTGCGGGGCAGCCTTCAAGTTAAAAATGATTGAAATTATTAAGAACGGTTAATTTCATTCAATTACTAATAAACTTTATTTCAATAAATCAATAGTTTCCCGACTAATCAAAAAGTTCAAAATTCCTGGCAACGTGTAGAAAGTTAATTCGGGCGGAAAAACCGGAAAAACGTCATATCAAACAGGTAAACGATTGTTTCTAGAAGATATATTTATTTATGCAAAAAAAGTTGTACAAAGATTTAAACCTTAATAAAAGTTCGAGCACTGTTTTATGTTCCGCTGTGAATTAAAACTTTATTTCACTTTTACTATAAGAAACGAAATGCATTGTCGCAGCCCCAGTATACTGCAGATATATCCAAATATAAAGTTACACAATGATATTCGGCTGCGGCATTGATACTCAGAAGAGTATAAATGATTCATAAAATTTCATCGTCGAGGGCAGACGTATACAGAAAAGAGTAAAACGACTAGATGTTAATGTCAGAGTAAAATGATTTGGTATTGATTTCTCGAAGTAATCGAAGTTCCCAAATCGACCTGAAAAGTGACTGCGACGAGACACCATCACACCGAGCCACGAACACAATGCATGTAGCGGCTAGTTGTCATCCATAGGCAACAAACACACATTTTATGCATACTCTTTATTGTCTATGTAGTGGAAACAACTATCAGGAACAGCCTAGCGAATTATGCATATAAAGCGCACCATATTCAGTCAGTTATCAGGCACCGCCAGCATCTCGAGCAGCGGGTCTTACAATCGTAACTCTACAATTAGCTTCTATTAGTGGAACTCTAAATATAGTAAATAAAGCTATATATAATAAACAAAGTCGTGTTTATTTCCTATAATTGGTGGCCCCGACGTGATATCTCGTTTTTATCAAAACTAAATCTGTGAGTGAAAAATTTACTTTTTTCAAAACTAATAGAGTGAAATATCTAGTTTTTCGAAACTAGTAGCTAAAAAATCCAGAAAATGGCTACCACAGACGGGCCAATAACGCGTTTCATGGAGGATAGGGATGTACCAACACCAGTCCGAAGGACCGTAATTCCTGCGAAGATTGAGGCACGGTCGCACGTCCACCAACGATTGAAAAATACGAAAACGTCAAGGAGCAACTATTCGCTCGCTTTTCGAAGAGCAAAGAGGTTTGTTTGACGAAAGTGCTGACGGAAATGGAGCTAGGAGACAAAAGACCTTCACAGCTTTACTGAGACATGAGAACAACCGCTTCTGAGCAGTTATCGGACGATGCGCTGAAAACCTTATGGCTGCAACGACTGCCAGCACGAGTAAGGTCGATATTGACGATGATGTCACATTTACAAAAAAAAAAACCAGATAACTGGACAGAGAAGAAACTTGCATTCAAAGATTGGATAAGGGAATTTTTTAAAAGACATCCTCAGCTTTAGATAAGAACACCAGAAGCTGCCAGTCTCTCACGGGCCACTAGTTTCAATAAGAAAAATGTCGGAGATTTTTTGAAAATCTTAATACGCATCGCTTCGGCCCTGAGTCTATTTACAATATAGACGAAACTGGATTATCAACAGTACAACGAACCCAAAAAGTGATTGCTCTCAGAGCCACTAAGCAAGTTGGGCAAGTAACATTGGGCAAGGGAACGCTTGTAACGGCTTGCTGCGGTATTAATGCGTTGGGGAACTCCATACAACCTTTTTCCATATTCCCTCTGGTCAATTTCAAAACATATATGCTAAATGATGCCCCTGTTGGTTCAGATTTCAGACCAACCTGTCATAGAACAGAAGAAAATTAGAGTCTAGAGGATCGTACAAGTTCTAATGTAGAAGTCACTATGCCATCTCTACTGGAATCCCCATGTAGAAGCCAGACTATGGGCACTGTCAATGTAACACCTGATTTAGTAAGACCATATCCGAAGGAAGGACCCAGGAAATTGCATGGCATGAAACGGAAGAGGAGAAAAATCATGTCCAATCATGTTTTCGATTGGTTTGATGAAAATTGAAAAAACTAAAAGATTCAGTGTTGAATGAAATAATAAAAATCGAAAAATTTACAATTGTTTGATTGTCGTGGGTGACATTGTGAAAAAATACAGGTTTGATTGTTTGTATTTACTGAAAATTAACTAAACATTATAAATCTACGACCGTAAACCTGCACACAACGTGCAACATCCGCTCCAACCTGTAAAATTGGCAACCAGGTTAGCAGCCAAGTTGGTTGTCTATCGGTGCTATTAGACGTCGTGAATAAGTTTAACTTGTTGATGTCTCCGTTAAGTCTTGTCAGCCATTAAGGTGAATGATGAATTGAGCTGGGCTCGATTGAATGGAGCTTGGAGGTTTTCAATTTTCGAAAAACTGCTTATAGGTCGTAATTGTATACTTCAGCATGCACTGCAATATATGACTCGGACGGTGGGTCTCCATGAAAAACAGCTTCCAACTTTGCGAGTTTTGATGCTTATCATTTAAAAAAAAATATGAAATACAGTTCAAATTAAAACCAAATAACCTATAAATTTAAATGAGTTCTATGCTCCATATGTAGTGGTGGACACCACTATTCCAAGTGGTCCCTCACGGACAAGGAAAGAAGTAAGATAATTTGCTGCAATTGCAAAGGTGATCACTTTGCCAACGACTCTGATCGTTGGCAAATCATCTCCTAATCAAGACGAAACTGAACAACAGGGGAAAAAATCAGAACCAACTCGTAAATTTCCCGAATCGACAACCTCAGATTTCAATCTATTCAATCCACTGCACTATCCAATCCACCAACCTGTTCAAATACAATGCACACACCAAAACCGACAAAAAATACAACAAACATCTACAGAGGAAACGCTTCTCCTCAGCTAAGTTGCAGCATGACAATAAGAAGCAGCCGAGCTGTTCCTAATTCAACTAATGAAAATTTGTTTCCTTGAAAAATTGAAAATCTGAAAATCATTAAAAACTTGGCAAGCTGCAAAAGCTGGCAGGATCAGCTTAATGTCATCATAAATATCTCAATTAAGTTTCTGTATGGCCAAGCGGCTTAAAGTGCTAACTTGGAATGCACAAAGCCTTAAAAATAAGTTTGTTGAAGCATTCGATTTCGCGCTCAGAAGCGACATCGATGTCTTCATAATTACAGAAACATGGTTGAGATCGCACGACAAAATTAAGCACGCCCAATATGAAATTTTCAGGCGTGACCGCCAAGACAACATTTGCGGGGGGTGTGGCAATCGCCGTTAAGAAATCCATCCCGCATTCCCCTCTCTCATCCTTCTACTCCTCCTCCATAGAAAACATTGGGATGTTAGCTGAATCCAACATTGAGCTTTACGGTGTATACTTTCCTGAAATGAAACTCTCCAAGGAAAAAATCACTAATCTGAGAAGTGATCTTGTGCGTTTCTGTAGGGCGCATAACAAATTCCTACTTTGTGGTGACTTGAACGCTCGGCATACTCATTGGAATTGCACACGCAACACCCAAGCGGGCAAAGTAGTTTACGATATGCTACAAGACAACACCTTGTTTATTCACCACCCTCCAGAACCGACCTTCTATTCCCCTTAAGGTATCGGATCTACTCTCGACTTTTCTTAAGGGGATGTAAACGTCTGCCCCTCGGAACCCACTGTATTACAGGCGCTTTCTTCTCCCCATCTTCCCCATCTTGAAAACTGGCGTAAACTCTTTAACGAGAGCTATCAAGGCCAAAATCAAGCTCCTCCGAAACAACCGCTGGAATAACCTACTCACTAACCTTGAGTTCAATGCACGAAAAGTCTGGAAATTGACTAAAATTTTAAAACGTAAACATCATGATCTTCCATATGCCATGAACGACGCAAATGGTTGCCAGATACATTCTAACGAAGGGAAAGCAGAGTTACTAGCTGATAAGTTCCACGAACACCACAATATCTCCCATAGAATGAGCAACAACATGGCAGAAGTGATAGTAGCTAAGTCACTACTATCCGTCGAAAACACCGCCATTTTACCTCCCGGTGCTCTAATAAAACCGAAACATTTAATCGAGCACATAAAGAGGCTGAAGAGCGGTAAGGCCCCTGGGATTGATGGAATACTCAATACGGTCATCCAGAACCTTCCCAAGAAAGCGATAGTTCTAATTTGCCATATTTTCAACGCCTTCCTGAAAATGTCATACTTCCCAACCTGCTGGAAACACGCTAGCCTAATACCAGTCCTGAAGTCTGGTAAAGACCTGTGGCGATTAACGCCAACAATAATTTCCGTTTTTGCAATTAGAATAATAACAAAATAATTTCTAACGTTCGTTCAAATTGTAAATTCAAATCAGTATTATCATGCGCTGTCAGCGCCAACGTAACCTTAGCATATTCATTTGACATTTACCATTTTACTATAGACACACTGTCATAGATCAGATTGACATTCATAACATTCATTCAGTCAACTGCACTCCAAGAAGAAACATACTTCAACATAACATACAATTTACATTCTGAATAATTTTAATAAAGACAATATTTTTAGTGGAAATAAAATGAAATAAACGTAATTCCTGTGTTCAGCATTTTATTTAATCCACAATTGGTGACCCCGTGAATTTATACGCTACAATTTTTTGTGCGGCGATTTTACATGATTTCACAATCAATACAAGAATAACATCATTCGATCATCGACAGTGAAATTAACCAAAGTGAACATATTTGCACAAAAAACTCAGACAAAACGAAAATAGTGTTAAAAACATTCCATTTCACGCATTGTGAAAAACATTTTTAGCAAATTATTTTCTTCAAATAATTGTGTGTTAACGATCAGTGTGAAGCTTTTCTTATACCGACTGTGTACACGCGCCCATAGTGTGACCGTGAGTATAAAACATACCGGCGACACGACGACGACCAAAATTTCGTGGAACTATAAACATCGATTTTAACGACCATATTTTTTTTTGCTCCGAGTTACGCCATACAATTCAAAATTTCACAAGAAGATAATTGGATCGGCCGAACCCGTTAAACGCTTTATCCATAGTTTAACTTTAGTAAAAGTATATCCATTGTTCAGTGACTCAAGTACGGAATTTAATATAGCTGCAATCATGGCAAACGACGACATTGCTCAAGCAACTGTTTCAGAAAAACGGTAGCTGGTGAAGTTTGTAAAATCGGCGTTAAACCACCAATCTTCAGCAAACGCGATCCTGATTTATACTACATACAAATGGATGCACAATTTCGAAACGCGCATATAACACAAGACCAAACAAAATACGACTATGTGGTTGGCTCACTGGACTGTGATACTCTAGCAAATGTTGCAGACATTGTTCGTTCACCACCGGATACTGGCAAGTATGATGCAATTAAAAATCGACTCATTAAAGATTTCACAGATTCCGAAAACAAAAAACTGAATCGACTGATACGGGAATGCGAACTTGGGGATAAAAAACCTACACAATTACTAAGACAAATGCGCGACCTCGCCGCCAAGGCATTGAAGGACGACGCAATCAAGGCATTTTGGCTTGAGCGATTACCAAGCAGTGTGCGAGCTGTTGTTTCAATTTCCGAACTTAAATTAGATCGTTGCGCTCAGCAAGCGGATAAAATGATGGAAATTGGAAATTTCGGTAGTGTTTCGGCAGTACAAAGTCTACCACAATCCAACGATTTCCACTCACTCAAACAGACGATTGACGCTTTACGGAAAGAAATTAATGAAATCAAAACGACAAACAACAAACGCGGTTGAACACAAACTCCGGCACGTGACAAGCAACGCAATCGCACTCGTTCGAAGAGCCAATCGGAAAAATATCCGAATTGTTACTACCATTATAAATTTGGAGCAGATGCAAAAAGGTGCGCTGAACCATGCGCATTCAAAAAACAGGAAAACTAGAACCCGCTTCACCATAGACGGTAGATGAAGCGGACAATAATGAGAAAAAACTCCGTCTTGTTATTAGCCAATTTGAAGCTCAGCGAAAACCAATGGTTTGCGAAACAAGCAACAAAAAGAAAACGAAAAGACTTTTCATCACCGACCGTAACACTAATTATAAATTTTTGATAGACACAGGGGCAGATTTCTCAATTTTACCAGCGTCATTGTTTCCGAAAAAATTAAAATCAAATGAATACTCGTTGTTTGCCACTAACGGATCTACTATAAACACGTACGGCGACAAACTGCTATCACTCGACTTGGGACTGCGAAGAGAATTCAATTTTAATTTCATCATTGCTGACGTTACAAAACCAATTTTAGGTGCTGATTTTTTCGACAAATACGGTTTATTGGTTGACATCAGGGGCCAATTACTTATCGACAGAGAAACTAAACTTGAAACAAAATGTGTTTCCGGTTACACAGCATATCAACCAGTTTTCACCATTAACAGCGACAACAACTACAAAGATTTGTTAAATGAATTCATTGACTTGACAACACCGAAACTCTACAACAAAGCGCTAACAACAAAAACAACTTTTCAACATCAAATAATCTCAACGGGACAACCGGTTTTCTCACGCCCACGACGATTAAATGAAGACAAACTTGCAGTTGCAAAGAAAGAATTCGAAAACATGATTAATGCGGGAATTTGCCAACCATCAAATAGCGAATGGGCCAGTCCACTAAACATGATACCAAAAAAAGATGGACGCTGGCGACCATGTGGAGATTATCGACGACTGAACGCACAAACTGTTCGAGACCGTTACCCAATCAGACATATCCAAGACTTAACCCAAAGTTTGAGTGGTAAATCAATTTTTTCTGTACTCGATTTAGAAAAAGCCTATTTCAACATCCCAATAGCCAAAGAGGATCGCAAAAAGACAGCAATTATCACTCCATTTGTACTTTTTGAATTCAATGTCATGTCATTCGGACTTACAAACGCAGCGCAATCATTTCAACGCTTCATGGATCAAGTGTTGTTCGGACTAGACTTCGTTATTTGCTACATCGACGATATCATCATAGCATCCAGCAGCGAAGAGGAACACCACAAACATGTACGTATTGTTTTTGAGCGTTTGCGCAAATATGAATTGAAGATCAATGTGGCCAAATGTGCATTTGCACAAGGGGAGGTATTATTTCTCGGACATCTAGTCAGTAAAGCGGGAATCCGACCACCAACTGACAAAATCGATGCCATCAAAATGTTTTATAAACCGAAAGTCGCGGACGAACTACGCAAATTCATTTGCATGGTGAATTTTTATCGTCGTTTCCTACCGGGAGCAGCGCGTATTCAGGGTCGTCTACGTGTCCTCATTAGGGGTAACAAGAAAAAAGACAAAACACCCATCATTTGGACCGACGATGCGGAAGGGGCTTTTGAAGAATGTAAAACGTCATTGATAGGCGCAGTAACGTTAGCACATCCAAAGGCAAACGCTAAATTGATACTTCACGTCGATGCTAGCAATTTTGCAGTTGGTGCCGCCATTCATCAACTCGTTGACGGAGAACTTCAACGACTGGGTTTCTACTCGAAACGAATGACAGACCGACAAAAACGTTACAGTACTTATGATCGCGAATTATTGGCCATCTATCAATCAATCAAACATTTCAAACACATGATTGAGGGAAGAAGCTGCACAATTTTGACCGACCATAAACCAATTACATTTGCATTTTTCCAAAATCCTGAAAAAGCCTCACCACGGCAACTAACACATCTCGATTTCATCGGACAGTACACTACTGACATACAACACATTCCTGGAAAAGAGAATATCGTAGCTGATTTACTTTCACGCATCGAGAGCATCACTGGCTGCGATCCAATCAATTTCGAAGAATTAGCTGAAAGCCAAAAAACCGACGAAGAATTAAATGGTTTTTTGGAAAACAACAAGTCCACGCTTCAACTTAAACTCATCAAAATTCCAAATTCGACAAGCGAGGTGGTTTGTGACATATCAACAAAGCATGTTCGACCATTCATCACAAAGGATTTTCGTCAAAGAGCCTTCAACTCGGTACACAACCTGGCCCATCCAAGTAAAAGATCAACACTTAAGCAAATCAGCGAGCGTTTTGTGTGGCCCAACATGAATAAGGACATCGCCAATATGGTAAAAACTTGCATTTCATGTCAAAAAACTAAAATTTCTCAGCACAATAGGTCAGCTATCGAGAATTTTGCGGTGCCAGACAAACGTTTTTCATGGATTCACATCGATATAGTTGGACCGCTTCCATGTTCAAACGGTTACAATTACTGTTTAACAATTATCGACCGATTCAGCCGATGGCCAGTTGCAATTCCAATCGAAGACATTCACGCTGATACTGTTGCAAGAGCATTAATAAATGGTTGGATTACATATTATGGTGTTCCGACAAAAATCACCACCGATCAGGGTAAACAATTTGAAGCGAAACTTTTCAATGGATTGTCGCAAATGATTGGTGCAAAACACCTTCGATCAAGCCCTCGACACCCACAAGCCAATGGTCTAATCGAACGTTTTCATCGCACCATGAAAGCTGCAATTAAATGTCAAAACAACGAACGCTGGACCGAAGCATTACCTTTAATAATGCACTACGCAACGTTTACAAGGACGATATTAAAGCAACACCGTCAGAAATGGTTTACAGAACAACACTCAAAATGCCATGCGATTTTTTCGAAAATATTGACTACGACAGTTTGGAACCGAATTTGTTCAACAACTTCGACAATTAATGGAAAAAATTCAACCAGTTCCAACATCGAACCATTCAAACAACAAAGTTTTCGTTCAAAAAGATCTTAAAACATGCAGTCACGTCTTTCTGCGCGACGATTCAGTTCGAAAACCTCTTAAAACGCCATACGAGGGACCATACAAAGTTTTGAACCGAAACGATAAAACATTGGAAATTCTCATCAATAATCGCAAAGTTCGTGTTAGCATCGATAGGGTAAAAGCAGCTTTTCTCCCAATCAACGATAACACCACATCGGAAACGGAAAACGTACCAAAGGATCTTACAGAGCAAACGATAACCAAAAACGATCAACCAAAAACGACAAGAGACGGCAGAATCATCAAAAAGCCAAAAAGATTTGTTACTTTCGTCAATGGTTAAATTAATTACCTAGTCAACATTTTTATCGTGCCTTTTCTACCATCAAGTCACTGGTGGGGGAGTACTGTGGCGATTAACGCCAACAATAATTTCCGTTTTTGCAATTAGAATAATAACAAAATAATTTCTAACGTTCGTTCAAATTGTAAATTCAAATCAGTATTATCATGCGCTGTCAGCGCCAACGTAACCTTAGCATATTCATTTGACATTTACCATTTTACTATAGACACACTGTCATAGATCAGATTGACATTCATAACATTCATTCAGTCAACTGCACTCCAAGAAGAAACATACTTCAACATAACATACAATTTACATTCTGAATAATTTTAATAAAGACAATATTTTTAGTGGAAATAAAATGAAATAAACGTAATTCCTGTGTTCAGCATTTTATTTAATCCACAGACACATGACCCTAACAACTACCGGCCAATAAGCTTACTGTCGGCGCTTGGCAAACTATTCGAGAAACTTATCTTGAAAAGGTTGACGGATTACATCGCAAACAATGACATCCTCCCTCACTTCCAGTTTGGCTTCAGACATGGATATTCCACAGAACACCAACTGCTACGTGTGTCCAAAGACATAAAAGCAGCACTTACTAGAAACCAGTCGGTTGGCCTACTGACCATTGACATTGAAAAGGCGTTTGATACCGTGTGGCATGATGGCCTAACTCTTAAAGAGTGTAGTATTCCTCCTTATCTGCTGAAACTAATCGCATCCTTCTTGAGTGACAACATACCACGTGAATGTCCGAGGTAATAATCTACTCAAAAAAGCCGAATACTCCCCGAATCCCCTCATCCAATCTCTTAGCGATATTTAAAAACCAAGACCAAGTGTCCTCAACCAGGGATCTGCTTAGAATAATTAGTTTATATTTTAGGTCATAATTATTATAAGATAAAGTTAGTTATAAGTTAGATGTAAGCCTAGTAGGGGTTTTTGTTAAATTCTCAAACTAGTTACTAGTACTACTCTGATAAATTATCATGAACTTAGTATAAATTTTATGTTATAATAGTTGTAATGAAGTTTCCTTCAAATCTCTAGACATAAGAAATCAACAGTTAGAACTCTGTGTATAAGGCAAATCAATAAAGAATTATTGTATATATATATATATATAAATGAGTTCTTATCATCATCATTAGATCATCATCAAAAATTATGAAAAAAGCGTGAACGATTATTTTTTATATCTCTGTTCAAATGAGCACATACACGCAGGTGTCATATGAATACTTTTGGATTTTCCGTTGCAACAATTGTGATCTAATTATTGCAACAGATCAGCAATTCAAGAATATATAAACGAAAGAAAGCTCTGATGGAATCTTGAGAGAAACTGAGACTGCATTGGGTACTCTCTAATTAAAAAAGTATAAGGTAAAGATATTGTATACAAATAAATATATATTAATTGTACTTCTGCACCTTTTAGTCTTCGCTATAATTATTTTTATTATTAATTGGGTATACTTTTTATACGAGTATACTTTGAGTATACTTTTTGAGAGTAATACTTTTTTTTAGTATTTTAAAATAAAAATGGAAAGCGCAATCAAAAACAATGCCGCAGTTGATTTCAACTCAAATTTTTCCCTACTGTACAATGAACCGTTATGTTGGTATGCAACTGTTATTTCTTTTTCTCTTGTAACGTAATCAAGATCAGTCATGCTAGGTTTTCCAACATTTTGCAAGCCTTGCAAAGTTTTGATAATTAGGAACGCGCAAGACATTTTAACAGCGAGAACTTGATCTCCGTCACTTCAAAAATGACTACTCACGCAGAATAATCGGTGAGATTGGCAGTACAGTGCAGGTCATCATAAACAGTTTCATCCAAAAATCATCCGAGATTCAACATTCGAAAAGAGATCTCAGTTCGATTCGAACATTCGAGGAATCTAGACGTGTTTCTCGTTAGCTTCTCGCGAACTAGTAGTTTTGGAAAGTGTGGATAGCTGTGAGTATTTTGTTCACTTGGCCGTTTTGACCTTGATACAATTGTTGACTCGTGTTGATAAGGCGATTTGTCGGGAATCCGTTTATGCGAAAACAAGGGTATTAGTTGGATTGCCTAGTGCAATAACTAACGGAAGCGGCGGTTTTAAGTGCATAAACAAATTAATTAGTAAATTGCCTTGTGCAGTTACTAACTGCAATGCGTGATTAAAATTGATAAACAAAGCCATTAGTAAATTGCTTGCAATTGCTAGTGGTACAGTTATAGTCGTTGAATTGTGGAAAAACAAAGCAATTAGTTAATTGCCTTGTGCAAGGGACGTGCTCTCAAGTATGTGACTTTATTCACATACTTGAGAATTCGTGTGGGCGAGAGGCTGACCTTCTGGCACCATTTAAGGTGGTTGAAAGAACGCCTCAAACAGCAAAATGTTCCGGAGGATTTGTAGGAAGGACTGGGGTTTGCGCCGGGAAGCTCTCAAGAAAGTGTATTATGGGTTATTTGTTGCAGTAGCGACATATAGCTCTCCTATACTTCTTGAGAGCGCCATGAGTACTACTGGCAGAATGCTTAGTGCGCGTGGTCAACGAGCGGTGCTTATTGCATCCCTGCGGGTTTGTCGCACAATCTCCACTAGTGCTATGCAGGTCCTCATGGGGGCCCCGCCACTGGATCAAGAAATCATCCGCCGAGGACTGATTTACAGATTGCGGAAGGGCTTCCCTGTGAGAGAACATCAATGGCTACGTGGTACGGATCCTAATGGACTAAGTCGGGCCGCCATTCGGGGAATTATGGAAGAGGGATTGATTGCTGAATGGCAATCCAGGTGGAGTGAATGCGCGGAGGGGCGTACCTCATATCAGTTCCTACCTGATGTGATGACTGCAATGAAGATGGTGAGTTGTAATTTCTGTTTGGAGTTAGGGTATTTACTAACTGGGCATGGTAGTTTGAATGAATGGTTATGTAGTCGTGGTATTGGTAATCAATGTGGATGTTTGTTATGTGGTGTTGAGAGTGAGACTTGGCAACATGTTTTGTTTGAATGTCAGGCATACGCAGGCCTACGTTTTGCGCGGGGTATTAGAACTTTGAGGATCCCAGAAGATGTCGGGGATGCATTACTGGACGAAGAGGTCTTTCAAAGGATCAACGGGTTCGCGCGAGAAGCCTTCCGATTACGACTGCAGCACTCTGCTACGCAAGGAAATGCAGGCTCTGTTGCTGACTAATAGTCCCTAAATGTTGTCATCGTTATGTGTCCTAAGCCCAGTCTATCTTGGCCTATCTTGGCTGAAACGTGGTGGTTTGTGGTTTGCGATGTGGCTGGAGTACCAACCAGTGTAGCTTGGGTTTTCTAAACTTTGACTACTGGGATCTCATTATAGGGGCGCTGGTTGACGCATTAAATTAACCCAGTCTTTGAGACCGTGAGATAAGGCCTAATAGTGGCAGGTACTCACGTTAAACACTTCGACATCATCCGAGATTCAACATCCGAAAATAGGACGTAAATTACAATTGTTAAGTCACCAAAATAGAACAAAGACTCAATCATTAAAACTAAATTCACTTTTTAAGTGAATTTACACTAAGATAACAAATCAGCCTATTCAGTTGTAATGGGCAAGTCATCGAAATAAACCAAACATTCAGCTTTGCTTCGTGGAAACTTGATCATTCGCTCTAACAGCCGATCTTTCTTTTATAAACCAAAGTAACTAAGGACCCACATATCATGTATCCAAATAGGCAACATGGCAGTTTTAACACTATACAATACCCAGTTCTTAGATCAAACCGAGTGTTAGAATTAAGTTTGAGGTTTCTAATAATATTATTGAAAAGAAAATTACACTTTTTTTATTGTAACGCTAGTCCAATTGCTTAACTCCCACGATAAAGGTAGAGAGGTCACATGTGTCGTTTGAAATTTGCCGAGAACCATTTGAGCAAGGGCACTGGATTTTGGAATACGGATTTTCGCCGACGAATCTAAATTTTATGTTTTTGGCTCTGCTGATGTCTCACATGTTACGCCAAATACAGATTTCCAAGCAAAAAATTCACAGCCACAGTTAAACACAGAGGTGGTAGCGTCATGGTTTGGTCCTGTATATTTGCAACGAGAGTTGGACAAATTTTCAAATTTTGAAATCAAACTTGCTTGAAAGTGCGTTAAACCTTGTCCGTTTCGGACACAAATATCCGAAAACCGAAAATTTCGAGTGAAAATGTTCTAATAACTGGTCCTAACAACTGGTAAATTACACAAAAACTGGTCGATTCGATGCGTTTTCGCATACACTTTGCCGAGCGCACACACATTCGCTTGACGGCAGTAACACCTATACACTGACCACGCGCTGGGCCGTCGAAACCGAATAAAATGCAATGCAATGGATAAAAAGCCGCAAATGATTCACTTTGTATTTGCCAGAGGGTGATTTTTCGATATTGATCAACAATGTGAAACTGTCACCGTCGCGGCGAATGGCGGGTAACGCAGTTCGCGACGAAGAAATTGCGGCGATCTACGGCTTATCTGCAACTACAGCGGTGACGAAAAAGCTGCGGAAAAGGTTATTGTACTGGAGCGGAATATACTTGGCCGTTAGGGATGATTGATATATAAGGAAAAAGCGTGAAAAAAGGGGGGTTAGAGGGAAGTGAGTGGAAGTTTGACGAAGAGTGTTTGGAAAGACAGTGAAGTAGCAAGATTCAAAGTGTTACAGACAAATTAGAAAAAAAAAAGAAAGACAGTGAAGTAGCAGAATTAAAAGTGTTACAGACAAAAAAAAAAAAGAAAAACAGCGAAGATTGATTGGCTGCGAAACAAAAAAAGGAACGAGAGACAAAGAAAGAAAGGGGCCCGTAGCGTAAGTTAGGCTAAGTAATCATTGTAAGTGCATTGACAAGTGCATAAACATTGTACGTTCTCGCAAGAAAAATAAAAACAATGATAAAAAGGAACGTTGAATTATTAAAAGATTTATTGGTGACTGCATCTGTTTGTTAGTTGGTTGATTGGTTTCTTTTTCTTTCTCTTCCAGGTGTTACGTGGCGACGAGGAGTGCTGCGTTCGAGACGCAGAGAGTTCGCGTAGCATTGGTTGGTGGTTCCGTGGAGGAGACGTCGTGGGTGGTTTTGTGTTTTCCGTATTCCTCTGTCGTCAATTTGGTGGAGTGACAATTTTCCTCTTCTGCTTTCCTCCGTTTGTTTTTCAGGCTTTTCAGAAGTGTAATCCGGGCGAGCCGCATTCTCGTTGGGCGGCTCTCGTGAGGTCTCTTGGCAGTGGCGGTGCTAGTATATGTGCACATGAGCACGTGACCCCCTGAGATTGAAGAACAATAACATAAAAATTTTATTTGACAAAAATTTACCAGAACGCCAGTACTACCGATACAATGGATGACGTGCCCTCCAGATGCATTCTACATAGAAAATCGCATTTCGTGAGCACGCCCAACTCGTATGGATAGAATAAGGGAATCGTAGTCAATTTTCCTCTATTCTTTGTGCACGATTTCGCTTTGCTCGTTCGCACCCGAGATATGAACGATCGCACGTGCGCCTAATTTGGGTTTGTGGGGGGCTAAAAGTGTGAGGAGTATTCATCAAAGTTTGTACTGCCTTAGGCGCACAAATTTAGAGTGCTCCATCATAGAAAACTTCTTGTGTTTTCGTCAAACTACTTTGGGTTACCAATTAAAAGTTTTTGAATTTAAAAATGAATTGTGAAAACTCTAGTGTCAGTTTAATAAGGAAAAATTTTAAACTATTTCCTTTGGACAAAAAATCAAATATAGAGACTTTGGAAGACCAATTCCAAAAATTAAAATTGTGCAAGTGACAAACTCAAAATCGAGATAATTTAACCCGGAAACTTATGACAAAACGAAGTGGATTTGTGGTTGTGCAGTTACAAATAAACTATTTTGTTTTCCTTGTATATTGTTCGGTAGTGATAGTTCAGAGTCTAGTTGGACAAAAACAGGTGTAGACAATTTAAGCCATCTTGCTCAAAAAATTAAAAAGCATGAGAGTGCAGCGTCCCATATAAATGCTCAGTTAGATTTTAACTTGCTGGGTAAGCAAGATATTAGGCAACAACTTGATAGTACATATAGACGCAATATCGAGCAACATAACGAGCAAGTGCGAAAAAATCGGTATGTACTATCTAAAATTATAGATTGCATTAAGTTTTGTGGAGTATTTGAGCTCGCTCTTCGAGGTCACGACGATACACAGGAGTCACTGAACCCAGGAATCTTTCGTGGCCTCATAAATTTTACAGCTGAATTGGATGCAGCTTTGAAGGACCACATTGAAAAAACTTCCGTTTTTAAAGGTACTTCAAAAACAATCCAAAATGAATTGTTGGATTGCATGTTAGAGGTAATGCAAGATACTATTAAGAAGGAAATACTCTGCGCTGACTTTGTATCTGTGCTCGCTGATGAGACAACAGATATATCCTCCATCTTTCAAATGTAAGTCGTGTTCAGGTACGTTTTACCTGATGGTAGTCCTGCGGAACGTTTTTGGTCGTTTCTAAATCCTAATGGACACGATGCTGTCAGTTTGGCGGAGGCCATTCATGGAGTCTTGCAAAAAGTAGTAGACGAACCCAAGAAGCTTATTTCTCAAAGCTACGATGGTTCTAACGTGATGTCTGGACAAACTGGAGGTATTCAGAAAATAATCAAAATGCGTTATAAATATGCATTTTATGTTCATTGCTATGCTCACCAATTAAATTTAATTTTATCACAAGTTGCAAAACAAAATCAACAAGTACGCATATTTTTTTCTAATTTGAGTGATGTAAGTAATTTTTTTTCGAACTCTCCTCAACGAATAGCCATTCAAGATGCAGTTGTTGGTTCTCGAATACCACATGCTTCGAACACAAGGTGGAATTTTAAAAGTAGAGTAGTTTCCACTGTGTTTCATAATCGGGATGCGTTAATTGAATGCATGGAAGAAATAAAATCATCTTCAAAGCAGATTTTAACGATCAATCAAGCATGTGCAATATCTCGTATGCTTCAAGATTCCGTCTTTCTATTTTGGTTGTCTATCTTCAGTCGTATAATGCCACATTGCGATTGTTCGGGCGCAACCTTTTTAGTAAACGCGCCCTTTATCGAACGAGCCCTTTATCGAACGAGCCCTTTATCGAACGGGCCCTTTTTTGGGTGTTGCTAACTTCAGTCGGGTTCTGTCAGTTGTTCGTTTTTCCGCTTTTTTCTTTGTCAAAAGGAATTATAGCGTCGTGTTTTATTCTGGTTCGTCAACACGTGGTTTACTACAGCGTCGTGTTTTATTCTGGTTCGTCAACACGTGGTTTACTACAGCATCGTGTTTTATTCTGCGTCGTGTTTTATCTGGTTCGTCAACACGTGGTTTACTACAAAGAAAACTACTAGCCGTGGTTCCTTATCCGGCCGACGACCACCATTGACCGCAAAAAACAAAGTGCGATTCGCCTCCTAAGTCCACTTCCAATCATTTTCACATCCCGTACCCACCTTCAGCCAGCATCCCAGCCGGGAACATTGGTGAAACACGTGGTAAGTCGCAAACAAAAATTTATTTTCATCCAAATTTTATTTGTGGTGACGCGAAGGGTTTTCAAGCCACTCGTCGCGTCAGCGATATTTTATACAATCAACTACAAAAAACTAGTATAGATGCAGTTGGAATTCAACAATGCTTGACGAGTATTAAAGACTGTATGCAAAATGAAAGAAATAATACCGAAAATATTCAGGATGGAATTCCTAAAGAAATAACTAGCGTTAAAAGAAGGCAAAGAAAAAATGACGATCCATACACTACGAAAATTGTAGCTGCCAAAGAAATTTGTGATTTAATCAGAAGCCATGCTATTGATAGGTTTTCTTTCACAAATCATTTGAGTGCTTCGAATCTTTTCTTAGCGAAAAATTTTTCTGAGTTTGCGGAGGATTTCCCGATCAATTATTTAAATAGTTCTGTTGAAGCTTATACATTTTTAGATGCAGTCAGGCTACGAACAGAACTAGAAATCATATATAAAAGGCCTGACTTCAGGAATTTGTCAGGTGCAGTAAATCTTCTGAAGTTTGTAAAAGAAAACTGCCTTGAGCATTTATTTTATGCCACTTCTCAACTTTTAAACCTCATAGTGACCATCCCTATGACAACAGCGGAAGCAGAAAGGTCTTTTTCGACTCAAAAAAGAATTAAAACTTTTTTAAGATCAACAATGAGCCAGGACAGACTAACTGCTTTAGCAATGCTTTCAATCGAAAAAAAATTACTGCAGGAAACTCAAAATTTTAATGACATGGTGATTGATAAATTTGCCTCTAAAAAAGAAAGAAGATTAGATTTTATTTTCAAACATTGCACTTGAAATACTTGTTCGTAGTTTTTTGCGTACATATTCTTTGTGAAATATTGTATCGTCTATTTTTATATTTGAAATTTCAGAAAAATTCCTTTGTAACATCATAATGAATAAAAAATTGTCTGTACATAGCATAAAATGTATTTTTATTTCACTACTTTTAAATTCTATGATATTCAAACTGTTGCGTGATTTAAGAGAGCAGCTATTAATTTGGTTTTTGGCCAATGAAAGATTGAAAAAACTTGAGTGAAGTGAACTTCAGAAGTGAATCTTGAAAAATTTGTTTATAAAAGTTAGCCATAAGGGGAATGAAAGGAAAGGCGTTAACCAAAATATATAAAATAGTTCATAATCTGGCCTAAAAGTGACAATAAAATGTTAGAGAGGTAAAAGGGGAGAAACAAAATACAGAAAATTGTATGTTTGTACCGCACACTGATATGATTTCATTCCAACGAAATTTCATTGAACGAAATCGTGAAAACAATGGAGAGTTTTTTGTACGCTAGCTTAGTTAAAAACCCCTTCTGGATGACGCTTCTGCTACCTACCTGACTTTTTATAAATTTTTATGAACTGTGAACCACCGGATCACAAACGCACGAGCCGCCACTGTCTCTTGGGGAAGCGAGTGGCGCCCACGCCCGTCTTCGGCGAGCTACCGGGACCGTGAGCCTCAACCGAAGGAGTTTTGGCCTTGGGCGCGCGAAGCCCTGGCCTAACGGTTTTATTGGGTAACTGTTAAAGCTTTTCACTCAGTTCGTATTGAACAATCGAGGCGAACAGACGTGTTTATCGTTGACTCCTCGCGAACTATTAGTTTGGGACAGTGCGAATAGCTGTGGGCTTTCTGTTCACTCGGTCGTTTTACCTTGTGGCGATTGTTGACCCGTGTTATTAAGGTGATTCGTTGGAAATCCATTCGTGCGAAAAGAAGAATATTAGTTATATGCCTTGTGCAATAACTAACGGAAGTTGTGGGCTAAGTGCATAAACAAAGTAGTTAGCTAATTGCTCTGGGCAGTTACTAACTGCAGTGCGTTGTTATAAGTGACAATTAGTTAATTGCTTTAGCAGTTAACAATTGCAGTGATAGCTTAGATAATTGAAAACAAGTCATTAGCTAATTGCCTTAGCAATTAGCAATTGTAGTATTATAGTGCTTGGTGATTTTTATAAGTGCATAAACAAAGCAATTAGTCAATTGTCTCTACACAGTTGCTAATTGCAGTGCGGTATCGACGATATAAACAAAACCATTAGTGAATTGCTTGCAATTGCTAGTGGTACAGTTGGAATTGATAAATTGTGAAAAACAAAGCAATTAGTTAATTGTCTTATACAGTTAACAACTGCAGCGATAGTTTCGAAAGTTCAAAACAAAGTCATTAGCTAATTGCCTAAGCAATTAGCAACGATAGTGAATACAGTTTAACGTGAAAGCTAAGACTTCAGTTTTTTGCTTTTGCAATTACTGAATACGGCACACTAGATTTTTATCCCGGATATTCGCTAACAAGTGATTAGTGTTAAGTGCTGTAGCGGATAACTTGCAAAGTCAAGTGTAGAAACTTCTGTTAGCTAGTCCTTGGTATTTTAGCGTGTACACCCGCTAGAAGTTCAAGGCAGGTGAACTTTAAGTACATTTTGCAACAATAAGCAAGTATGGTGAGATGTGGGAAAGGGGAACTTAATTCCCCTCCTCGAAAGAAGGCGCTTAGGGACCTGGTGACGTCTGACATGGGGGACACAGATTTCGAAATCCGAATTCTAAAGGAGGCGCGTGAGCGGAAGACGAAGAAGGCTGTTACGAGTGATAGTGCGGCTGAATCGACGTCCAGAATAACCAGGAAGAAGACGGCGATGAATGTTGTGGAGTATGATTCGAAAGCTGACGATGGAAGTGCCAGCGAGACGACTGAGCCAGTGAAAAGAAGGAGAAAGAAATTTCATTGAAAAGGCCAAGGAGATCTCGGCGGAGATTGGTTCGATACTGGTAAAGGCGGAGTGTCCAGTGGAATCGATGCGTGGAGTATATCGGTGCCTGGGGGAGATGAACGCCATGATCAGCAAGCTGATGACGGAAAATGCAGGCTGCCAGGGAATAATAGAGGAGAACCGCCGTTGGAAGACACAGGCTACATATAGCCAAACCCAAACTGTTGCAACTGGGCAGATGTCTTATGCGGCTGCTGAGACGAGCAAGATGCCGGTGCTGGTGGATCGCCCGCCTAAACCTAAACCAATGGAGACCTGGTCGGTTGTTGCCCGTAGCAAAATCCTGATGTATCTCCCAAGGAAGTGGCGGAAGTTGTCAAGAAGGAGGTACTGCCGAATCTAGGAGTCCGGGTATATGGAGTAAACTCCCTGAAAAATGGGGAGGTTGCTATCAGGATGCCATCAGTGAAGGAAAGGCAAGCTGCTGCTTGCAATGAAATCTTTGCAAAAAAGGATCTTGAGGTCATCGTAAATGACAAACTAGGAGCCCAAGTTATGGTTTATGACGTTGACTGTTTCCTTACCAACGATGAACTACTGGCTGAGATCTATGAACAGAACCTTGCGGCAGTACTCTCTAGCGAAAAGTATAAAAAAAGGGCTCAGAATTGTGTCGCGTCCAATCCGCGATGGCCCCAACGGCAAGTCGAACGTCATCCTTGAATGCACTGAGGAAGTTGCTAATGCACTCCTCAGTGCTGAGAGGTTATTTGTTAGATGTATGCCGTATCGTGTAAGGTATAGGGATCCTGTAAATGCGTGTTTTAGATGTCTAGGGTTCGATCACGTTGAAGCTGTATGCCGAGCAAAAGATATTGTCTGTGGACGCTGCTCGCAGTCGGGACATAGCTCCGGGCGTTGTAATAATCTGCCGCATTGCAGGAATTGCGCCTTCCGTGGACTTCCTGCTGCACACTCTATTAGGTCTGAGGTGTGTCCTGTGTATGCGAATTTAGTCGAGGTCGAATGCTAGACATTAGTATGACAGTACACAGAATTGTGCAATTGGACTGCTGCAGTAATGTACGAATTGAGCCCTACTTAGAATATTTGGATCGAGTTTTACCACTTATTGGTGGCAAACCCTGCATCCTTGGTCTAGATGCGAATGCGGATTCCTCGGTGTGGCACAGTAAGTCTTCCTCGCGGAAGACTCGCTCGGTTGCTATACGCCGTGGGGAGAAGCTAGCCGATTTAATACTTGTGCGTGACTTATCTGTTTTGAATGTACCATGTGAACTGTCTACTTTTGATGGGCCAATGGGGTGCAGTGACATTGATGTTACATGTGCTAATAGTGCAGCCATGAGTATCTTGCAGTTTGACTGGAGACTGGTACCTGGTTGGGGGACGAGTGATCATAACCTCATTGAGATCAGTATGACCTCTAATGAGAAGGTGACTACTCGCCAATAGCCAGGTGGTCCTGGTGCCATGGGTTCGAGCCCAATAGGGTTCGCTATGAAGCTCTGATGCAAGAATACACTGAAGCAGTGTCCATCGCTGACTTTAGTACTCTTAGCATCAGTGACATGATAGCACATATACATGGGTGCTATACTAGAGTAAATAACAAGCTGCTTCGCAAAATAAGCACACCTGTAAAAGCACGAGTGGCCTGGTGGTCGGTTGATCTTTCTGACAAACGTGCCGAAGTAATGCGCGCTCGTAGACAATTCCAGAAGGCCAGATATCGCAAGTCTGAATTGGTAAATCAGCTAAGGTCGGTTTACAGGAGTTTGGTGAAAGATTATCATAAGATGCTTGCTTCAGCTAGAGAGAGGCACTGGCAATGCTTTGTTAGTGAAAATGCTGATGACCCGTGGGGGAAGGCGTATAGGTTCTGTCGTGGAGGTAGTGACAAGCGGCAATTCCATGGGGTTAGAATTGATGGCAACCCGGCGCCGACATGGAAGAACTGGGTGGAACATCTGTTGAGGAGTTTATTTCCGACCGTGGATACTGAGACACCTCATGTTGACAGTGCTGAAGGGGAGGAGGCATCTCCCCCTCTTCAGCGATGGGAGATAGATGAGTGTGTGGATACGTTGCGATGTCGGAAATCACCTGGATGGGATGGTATGACTGGTGAGATGTGTAAAAGCATCTGGCGAGCCATACCAGACTATGTCCAATGTCTGTTGAGTAGATGCTTTCTACTAGGCTCCTTCCCGATGGATTATAAGCGTGCCCAAGTAGTCACACTGCTTAAATCGCCGGAAAAGGATCTAACCCTACCTGGGTCGTATCGGGGCATTTCTTTGCTTCCATCGCGTGGTAAAGTGATGGAGCGGATAATGGTCCGGCGACTCGAGAGGCTTGTCTCTGATTCCCTGTCGGCTAGGCAGTATGGCTTTCGCGAGAAGCGTTGCACTAGCGATGCATGGTTAGATGTTCTCTCCAAGGTGCGAGCAAGCCAACATAAATATATGCTGGGTTTATTCCTAGATTTCAAAGGTGCGTTTGATAATCTTAGCTGGTCTGCCATTCTGGCGAAACTGGTGGCGGTCGGGTGTACAGAGTTGGGCCTCTGGAAGAGCTATTTCCCTGGAAGATCTGCGTTTGTTCAGGGAGTCTGTGATAGTGTTAATGTGTCTGTTGAGACGGGCTGCCCGCAGGGATCCATTGCTGGACCATTTATTTGGAACCGAGTAATGATTGACCTGCTGAAGGAAATAATGAATGTTAGCTATGTCTGCGCGTATGCGGATGATTTGCTGGTGTTGGTGGAGGGAAATAGTCGTAGGCAGTTAGAGGTAATGGCTATGCAATGCAAGGCCAAGGTAGAGGGATGGTGTGGGAGGGTAGGACTGACCGTCTCTGTTGATAAATCGTCCATGATGCTACTGAAAGGAGTACTCAATCCGAGTCGCCCTCCATGGGTAAGATATGAGGGACGTGCTTTCAAGTATGTGACTTCTGTCACATACTTGGGAATTCGTGTGGGCGAAAGGCTGACCTTCTGGCACCATTTTAGGTGGTTGAATGAATGCCTCAAGCAGCTAGCCTCAATGTTGCGGAGAATCTGTAAAAAGGACTGGGGTTTGCGCAGGGAAGCTCTCAAGAGAGTGTATTATGGGCTATTTGTCGCGGTAGCGACGTATGGTTCTCCTATACTTCTTGAGAGCGCTATGAGTACTACTGGCAGAATCCTCATTATACGTGGACAACGAGCGGTGCTTGTTGCATCCCTGCGGGTATGTCGCACACTCTCCACTAGTGCTATGCAGGTCCTCATGGGGGCCCCGCCACTGGATCAAGAAATCATCCGCCGAGGACTGATTTACAAATTGCGGAAGGGCTTCCCTGTGAGAGAACATCAATGGCTACGTGGTACGGATCCTAATGGACTAAGTCGGGCCGCCATTCGGGGAATTATGGAAGAGGGATTGATTGCTGAATGGCAATCCAGGTGGAGTGAATGCGCAGAGGGTCGTACCACGTATCAGTTCCTACCTGATGTGATGACTGCAATGAAGATGGTGAGTTGTGATTTTTGTTTGGAGTTATTATATTTACTAACTGGGCATGGTAGTTTGAATGAATGGTTGAGTAGTCGTGGTATTAGTAATCAACGTGAATGTCTGTTATGTGGTGCTGGGAGTGAGACTTGGCAACATGTTTTGTTGGAATGTCAGGCATATGCTGGCCTACGTTTTGCGCGGGGTACTACTACTTTGAGGACCCCAGAAGATGTCGGGGATGCATTGCTGGATGATGAGGCCTTTCTAAGGATCAACGGGTTCGCGCGAGAAGCCTTCCGATTACGACTGCAGCACTCTGCTACGCAAGGAAATGCAGGCTCTGTTACTGTCTGCTTGTCCCTAAATGTTGTCTTCGGTATGTGTCCCAGGCTCAATGTTATCCTGTTTTATGTTTTGTCTAGTCCTACTGTTGTTAGTGTATTGCTGTCCGGGGATTACGGGGTCACCAACCCTTCGATATAGGAACATAAATTGGTAGTGGAACAAGTCTATGTTCTGCGAAAACCTGAGCAGAGGTTTAATCTGTACCACGGATTAGGGGGAGGCCCATGACAGGTTACTGTCATCCCCCTACACGGTGAGGAGCCTATCCTGGCTGAAACGTGGTGGTTTGTGGTTTGCAATGTGGCTGGAAAGTAGTTTTGAGTACCAACCAGTGTAGCTTGGGATTCCTAAATTTTGATTACTGGGACCTCATTTTTAATGAGGGGCGTTGGTTGACGCATTATATCAACCCTGTCTTTGAGACCGTGAGGTAAGGCCTAATGGTGGCAGGTACTCACGTTAAACACTTCGACTTCATGTTAAAGCTTTTATTGGGTAACATTTGCGTAGTGAAAGATTACTTGCTGATGCTACTATTACAATCTTAACGCTACCTTAACTAATGACAATGTAGTCTTATAAGTATGCTTCTTACCTACAATTCTGCTTCCCCTACTCCTTCCAACGTCGTGGTTTAAATCGTGGTAGCGCTTCTTCTCTTATTCCAACTTCTGGGTACCAGCTTCGTCCGTTTCGCGTGGTGATGGTGCCGCGGAGATCTCGGGAGGGGGATACAACAAAAACAACCCGTAACAGCGTATGAGACTAAAAATGGTTGTTGACCATAAAGGTGATCATACTAAACATTGAATTTATTTTTCTTTTCGTGGCATCAAATTGAATTGAAATAATGAATTTGTGAACTATTCGGAATAAACTGGTCGAAATAAGTTTTGGCATTACTTAAGTTATTTTTTTCATTTGTGATTGGTAAAAAATAATAAAAATACTAATGAATAGAAATCAAGTGGATAAATGATAGCATTACAAAAATAATCTGCGTTTAAATTATTTTGATATCTTGCTTAGTTTAGGTTTTATTTTATTTAAGTATTTTATATGTGCTATCGGAACAAGCAGTACATTATCAGTCTTACTAGGACCCTCAAGCAATAAAGACATATAGACAAATCTCATAATATATTGGTCTGGTCATTGGTTTTTTGCAAAAAAAATCTGAAGAAAACAGTAAATGTTTTTTTTTTCGGTCACATCTATCTATTATACGAGGGCTTTAAGATGTTATAATAGTTATTTCCATTAAGTTTTCAAAAAAAAAAACTTGAAATTTCTAATAAGGTGTAAGAAGAGTGTTTCTATTTGATTTTCGTCCTTTATAAATGAATCCAAGAAAATGAATTGCAATGTTAACAGAAATTTTATTTTATTTTGGTTTGCAAATTTCCGCATATGAATATGTCAAACTGACAAGATGAGCGACTTTACGTAACTAAAGTCAATGTTAAGATAAGAGTTAAGTACAGTAAATTGTATTGAGAGTATTTGAACAGAATGTAATTAAATACTGGTATAATTTGACTTCAAGGCTTTGTTTCCGAACAGCCCAGCGAAGCAAACGATCTATTAATTGGGAGAATAACGGGAAAATTCGATGTAATCCCAAAATGGACTAAACCAAACACAAGATTAAATAAAGGACACTGTGCATGCACGAAAATTATTTCAACTTTCGCGGTCAATTTTAAAATACGACTACAGAAGTTGAAATGGGAAAACCGCTCGTACATATTTATTATTTAAATATGCATATTTACATTCATTAAGCTAAAGGAACCGACAAAGGAAGAGCCCGAAGATCTAAAAATAGTTTCCAACAAAATGTACAAAAACTAAGAATTCATTATGTCCCTACTTTACCTGAATTAAGATTTAGAGACTAAATGTCACTTGTAGTGACTACCGACCTGAAGATGGTGCCACCATCTTTTCCCGCAGTCGAAAGGTCAGCTGACTGGTCAAAAGGTCAGCTGACTGGTCGAAAGGTCAGCTGATCACCGACCTGGCGACCACTTCAGGTCAGACGAGATGTTTTCTATTTCCGGGGTGAGTGGTGAAACAAGCGATGATTGAATCGCATGCGGTAAAGAAAAAGGTAAAAAAAAAAATGCAGTAAAACTATTATAGTCCAAAATTTTGCTTTCAAAAATTCTTTATAAAACAAATAAGTCATAATATAAAGATCTATAGGGTCTTCTCGTCTTGTAATATTATTTTAGCTTTTGATGTGAAACATCTGTAGCCGCACGTAAAACAAATTTCTGGCGTGGCGACGCATGCCGTGGCGACGCGTCGCCACGCTATATGATGGTGTATATATACAGTCTATATGTAGTAGTGTGTACTGTGTGGCGACGCGTCGCCATGCGCAATCGACTGCGATTCTCTTCCCACTCGATCCGGCGTTAAGCTATCTCTCTCTCGCCACACAGCTCGGATACCTATAGTGTATACTCCATAGTGTTGTTTACTGCGGTACACATAACCTGTGTTTTACTTGAAAACAAATTATTTTTTTTTAATATTTAATAATAAAATATGTCTGACAGTGATAATTTAGAGAGTGACAGTGATCAGCCTCTTGCAAAGAAAGCAAAATCACACTATGACACACTATCAAGTCATCAGTAAGTTAATTATATTTTTATTATAATTAAAGTGTGCATTTATCTGTGCATTGAGCACGTGTATATTTGGTGTGTTTGAAGCGCCAGTAATTGTAATTTTAATAATAAAATATGTCTGACAGTGATAATTTAGAGAGTGACAGTGATCAGCCTCTTGCAAAGAAAGCAAAATCACACTATGACACACTATCAAGTCATCAGTAAGTTAATTATATTTTTATTATAATTAAAGTGTGCATTTATCTGTGCATTGAGCACGTGTATATTTGGTGTGTTTGAAGCGCCAGCAATTGTAAAATTTATTTTCTTGGAAGATTAATATTTACATAAATTTTATTGCATATAATGTTTTTAAATTAATTTTAATTTTGATTTCATTCTAATTAAAATTAATGCATTAAAACAATTGATTGAAGAATAAATTTATTAAGACTGACAAAATTGTGTTTCAAAATCAGCTGATGGCGTGCAGAGCACGAATGTTTTTCTTATTTGTTATTTGTTATTAATATGAACATTAATAAATTAATTTATTTTCTAATTATGGTAGAATTTATATTGAAACATTTATTATTGATATGTATAATTTACGATCTTTAGTAATATATTACAATAACTAGCTAAGATTCTTAAGTTTACTAGTTTATTAAAGCCAATTAAAATTTTCTGTATATTTTAATAACATATTTTTTATAAATATTTCAGTACCCAACAATCATCACAGGGGTCACAAAATATTATTATTGAAACTGGACATCACCAAGATCAGTTAAATACAAGACATACTATTAATGTTATGTAAGATTTTATTAATCTAATAGTACCAGAATATACTAATTTTTTATTTTAACTTCTTTTAACACTTACATATTTTGTTTAGAGTAAATAATAATAAAAAAGAACGTCAAAAACGATACAGGGAGCAGAACAGAGACAAATTGAAACAGCGTGAAGCGGAAAGAAGAAAACGCATACAATATTCACAAAGTATCGCCGGACCATCTACCTCTTCAAACACGAATAGAATAGAACTAAGTAATGAAGAAATAATTACTGCTCAAAGTTCATTTAGTTTGGAAAAAACACAACTATTATCCATTCAAAGAAATGAGCAAGGTAATGAACTAAATGCTCTCCAAAAAAAAGAGAACGTCAACAAAGATACAGGGAGCAGAACAGAGATAAATTGAAACAACGTGAAGCGGAAAGAAGGAGGCGTCTACAAAATGCAGAAATGATTACAGAATTATCTACTTCTCCAAATATCGAATTTACAGAAATAATTAATGATCCAATAATAGATGAAATAAGTACAGATTCTCGAAGTGAAGCTGGTTTGGAAGAAATGCAGCATTTAGTGGTTGAAGTATCTCAGCAAAATGTAAGAGGTCAATCAAGTGAAAATACGACGGAAATTCCGAATAACTACAGTCAATTTAGATACCATAAATCAGCTCATGAATATTTTAACGATAACTTTAAAAATAATCAATTTGGACATGCTTGCTCAATCTGTGATCGACTTTGGTTTGAAAAAGATTTAAAGAAACCATCTGCATCTGGAAATATAATAAACACAATAACTTACGGGCAAAATGTGGATACACTCAAAATTTGCTCTACTTGTAAATCAGCATTAGATAAAAATAGCATTCCTAATTTGTCTGTTTATAATGGATTTCACTATCCAAAAATACCACAGCATTTACCAAAAATAGATTTTATAACTGAAAGGCTTATTTCTCCTCGAATTCCTTTTATGCAAATAAGAAGATTAAGACACGTTCAAGGGCAATTCGGCATATACGGACAAATTATCAATGTTCCTATTGCTATTGATACAATGGTACGATTACTTCCAAGAAATGTCAATGACGAACATTGCATTTACGTCCATATTAAAAAAAAATTGATTCATAAAAGTAGTTTTGTTCATGGCCTAATTAACATTGGATCAATTAAAAAATGGTTGGATTATTTGATTCGTACACCTTTATATCAGCATTACAAAATAACAGTTGATGAATCATTTTTTAATCAAGAAACACCACTGATTACACAACAGAACATTGACGAATTTAGTGAAAACATCGATATTGAAGATAGCCTAACTGCTCAACAACAAACTTTGGTATGGAATGAAGAAAAATATTTACGATTAGCGCCAGGGCAACACAATATTCCACAGAGTTTATTATTCGATGAGCATGCTGAAGAGCTATCATTTCCGAGTATTTATATGGGACACTTTAGAAAATTTAGGGATACAGTCAAAGCTACACCTTTTATGATGGCATCTAGTGAACTGCGACGTAAGGATCGTCGAGGAGTCGATCCCTATCATTTGTTATATATGGCTGTAAAAATAATGAGACTGCGAGTTCGTGACTGTTTAACGATTGCGTTTAAACATGTTGGTACAAATACCAATATAACTAAGGAACAAGTTCAATCCGAAGAGTATATTCATAACTGCATAGAATCTAATTTAGCTTTTCTACGGTCAATACCGAATTCAGTTTGGTATTGGTCTGCAAGGAAAAAAGAATTATTCGCAATGATTCGGCAGCTAGGGAAGCCAACTGCATTCATGACACTAAGCGCAAATGAAATAGGGTGGCCAGATTTATTAACATTATTGCATAAATTAGCTGAAGAAAAGGAAGATATGCAAAATTTTATCGCATCGGAACTAAGTTTTATCCAAAAAAGTTCATTAATTAACAACGATGCTGTAACATGTGCCATTTATTTTAACAAGTTAGTTAATGTAATAATGACAATTTTACAATCAAAGAAGTTCAGTCCTTTTGGTAAGTTTAGAGTTATTAACTACTTTTTGAGGATTGAATTTCAACATCGAGGGAGTCCACATGCGCATATTCTTTTATGGCTGGATAATGCTCCCACAGATATTCTTGGAGAAGAGCAAAAAAAACAAGCTATAGAAATGATTAACAGTTTAGTATCAGTATCAACGTCGGAAGCATCTGGAAACATAAAATTACTTACGCATAAGCATACCTTCACGTGCTACAAAAAAATTGGCTCTAATTCTGGGCAAAAGTGCCGATTTGAAGCACCATTCATGCCTTGTAAATCTACAATGATTTTAATACCGATGGAAAAAACGAATCCACTTTACAAAGAACACTTGAAAAGATATAATGAAATTAGAATTAACTTAGAAAGTAATGACTATGACAGTATTGATGATTATTATGAAAGTAATAATATCAGATCAGATGAAGAATACAAATATATACTAAGAGCTGGTATTAGTAGACCAAGAATATTTTATAAACGACATCCGTCAGAAAAATGGCACAATACTTTCAATCCATTTGTTTTTAATGTCCTAAAGTCAAATATGGATTTTCAGATAATTACTGAAGAATATTCTTGCGCGGCATATGTCGTCGAATATGTAAATAAGACCAATAGAGGCATTAGCAATTTACAACGCAAAATAATAGAAGTTATGAATGAGAATCCAGAATTCGATATTGTTGAAATAACTCGTAAAATGAGTGTTGACATGCTGAATACTATTGAGATGAGTAGTCAAGAAGCTGCTTGGTATCTTTTAAGATTACCAATGTCTAAATCATCAGTAGCGGTTCAGTATATTAACACTTGTTGGCCTATTGAACGACAGAAGATAAGAAAAACACAAAAACAAATTGATGAACTTGATGACGACTCTACTGATATTTGGAAAGAAGATTGGCATGACAAGTATCAAAAACGGCCAGAAGAATTGGAAGCAATTTCTTTAGCACAATTTGTTTCAAAATATACTAAAAACAAAAAGGGAGAGTTCGTCAAAAAGAAGCAGCCTCAAGTTATTCGTTACAGAAATTATGACATGACTCAGGATTACAACGAGTACAGAAGAGAAATGGTGACCTTGCATATACCATTTAGAAATGAAGACACAGAAATATTAGCAGATATGAAATTCACAACTATATATGATGAACACGAAAATGAAATTTTAGAAAAAAGAAAAGAATTTGAGTCAAATATTGATATTCAAAAGACAATTGATATATGCCGAAAATTATGCCATGAAGGTGAGTTAATAGATGACGAATCAGAAATTCGAGACATTGCTACAAGATTTCCAGAGCCAAACCCCTTTGAAGAATTGTACAGAAATCCGAATGCTGCTGTTAATGAAGATTTACGTATAGCTACGCTTAAAAACTTGGGAGCAATAGCTAAAAGAAGAGAAAATATCATGAGTAATGATCATTTTTGCGAACTCATGAGAAGCGCTAATGAAAAACAAAAAGATTTGCTTTTACACGTCATTCATCACAATTTATCTGCAGAGAAGTCACCTTTACAATTATTTTTTACTGGGCCAGCTGGATGTGGAAAAACCTTTGTAATAAAATTGATAATGGAAATATATAACAGATTTTCTGATAATGATGGGTTCTGTAATTCATACATTACGTGTGCTTCGACTGGTAAAGCTGCTGTAGCTATTAACGGAACCACTGTTCATGCTGCATTGAAAATATCATTGTCAAAACTAATTCCGTTGTCAATAGAAACAGCACAACAATATCGATGCTTATTTAAATATGTCAAAGTTTTAATAATTGACGAAATCAGTATGATTGGTGCCGAGCTCTTGAACCAAATAGACGCAAGACTAAAGCAAATAACCGGAAATTTTGACGAAAATTTTGGTGGTCTAGACATTATTTTTATTGGAGATTTGCGACAATTACCTCCAGTCCGTGCAACTCCAATCTATAAGCAGTCTAAACAACGGATGGTCGGACCCTTACTTTGGCGAGGATTAAAATTCTACGAATTAACACAAATAATGCGTCAAGATAACGAAATGTTTGCTTCTATTCTCACAAAAATTGGCAGTGGTATTCTTTTAAATGATGATGAATTAGCCGTTATCGAGTCTAGATTTTTTACAAAAGAAGAAGCCTTGCGCCGGTGTCCAAGTGGTATACGATTATTTCATGATAATGCATCAGTTAACGCATATAATATACTAGCTTTACAAACTGAAAATAAAATAGATTCAACTGCAATGGACATTATTTCTGGTTGTACTAATCATGAGCAGGAAGCAAATATGAGACAAAAATTACACAAAATGTCAGTGATTGATACAGGAGGTTTGCCATACGAAATCATTTTTGTTATTGGAAAACCTTATATTATTACAACTAACATAGATGTGGTAGACGGTTTAGCTAACGGTGCCGTTGGAAAGCTGGTTCATATAGAACAAAATGATGAAAATAAAGTAACTCGCATATGGCTCGTTTTTCCAGATAAAAACACTGGTATGGTGGCTAGAAGAAAAGCCGCTGCCTTTGTTGCGGAACATAATATCGATAGACGTGCTGTACCTATTGTACGTCGAACTTCAAGTATATCACTCAATAATAATAAAACCATTGTGGCAAAAAGAAATCATTTTCCATTGATATCAGGATGTGCTATGACTATTCATAAGTCTCAAGGAGGTACATATGACGAGGTGGTCTATGAGTATAGTAAAAGTCATTCTATTCCATTACTTTACGTAGCTTTAACACGAGTAACAAGTCTTGAAGGGTTGTTTATATGTAACAGTCAGGATAATTTAAGATTTTATCATGGAAGAAGAGTAGACCCATCAGTTTCAAGTTTACAGCAAGAATTTAAAAGATTATCTTTAAACAAACTTACTACATTGCAAGGACTGATCACTGATTTTATGAACTCTAGAAATAAATTAACCATTTATACTTTAAACTGCCAAAGTCTCAAAAAACATACTACTGATTTACAAGATTCTATTTGTCAAAGGAGTAACTTTTTATTATTAACTGAAACATGGCTTCCTGCAGATGAATCAGTTGACTTACCTAATTTTCATTGTATAGCTAAATTTAAACGACAAAATGTTAGAGCCGCTGGAGTTGCCATTTATAAAAACAACAATACTTCACATATTACTACACTCAACATGGATCTAGTAGTTCAAAATGCTACAGAAGTTCATGTCTCCCAAACATCTATCGGCGATATGTGTGCTTCACATGTTAAACTAGAAGATGGAAGTGAATTAATGATGATTGTTGTGTACATTTCACCTAATAAAAGAATAAATGACATCATTTCATTTTTACACGAGAGATTATTTCCGTACAGTCACAGAGGTTCAATAATTTTTAAAACCAATAAAGATAAACTACCATTGATTTTAGCTGGAGATTTCAATGTGAATTTTGCAAAAGATGAATCAACTCTATTAATTACGTTCCTTCAAGAAGAATTTCAATTGCAAATTAACAATAATCCAAGAGAACCTACTACCAGATACGGAACAACAATAGATGCTGTATTTATGAGATATCTTGACAATGTGATGTCCAATACTTTTGTGACATACTTCAGTTACCATCGACCAATTGTCACAGTAATACCGTCGTCAGAGGCAACATCGAATGTAAATATTACCGAAGTCACTGATTGAACGAATGAAGTTACATAAATTGTTTTTATATTTAATGAAAATAAATGTTTATTAAATAAACAGTCATCATTTTCTGGAAAAAATCGTAATATTTTATTTTATTATTATGCCATATTTAGTTTATATCGCAATCTGTTCTTTTCAATCATATTACTTTTACAAAATAATGTCGATGTTTCACATCTGCCAGGCGTCCCGTGACGGCTCACATTTTTTTTGACAAAAAAAATAAAATTTTAACTATTAAATTAATACAGTTAATATCTCGTCCAACCATTCATACAAGCCTACAATTAAAAGACTAATGATTATGCTACCTTTGCACAGTTAAAAATACTGCGGTCATTTAAAAATCAGTGGGCAGGTTAAACTTTAAATCAATTTCAGAAAGACATGTTCTTGTTAAACCGGCGAATACTAATAAATTTGCCGAATTCCTCAATTTAAATTAACAATCAAGGTTATTGAATACAATAAATATATATACTAATTTTATCATTATTATTTTAAACAAATTATTACATTAAAATAAAATTCAATTTAAAAGAAAAAGGTAAAAAAAAACCCTAGAAATATTAGGTATTATAATATATATATAATATTGGAGGGACTTGGTGTGAGTTGCGCAACTTAACCAGACTTTCTTCAAATTTAAATTAACAGTAGCATTAACAGTGGCATGCTAATTTATTGCAAAAGTTTCGAATGCTCCGTACATTTTGAACAAAGTATGATACATGATTTTTTTTTTTCAAGCGTAAGAATTATTTAGTCTCATCAAACGAAATATCATTATCAAGATTTCTTACTGTGAGAGATTTTAACAAATGGATGATATATAGTTTCTAAGTAGAGTAATAAAATAAATAATTTAATGTTTTTACGTATCTCTTTTAATTTTAAATTGTTGGCTTCGCAATCTACTTCTATTTACTTTACATTTCGTTTCATTGAATATTTGCGGTAAATAACGATTTTGTAGATGTGGAAATTAAATTCAATTTCATTTGAAGTTCTCGAGTCCGTTTACGATCAAAAATAACAATTTAAAAAAAATCAAAGAGTTACCGAATCAGTCTGAATTATTTAAAAATGTAAAGAAAAAACATGAAGTACTAGAAATAACAATTCTTTTCTTTCATCAGCCTTATTTTTCGGGAGGAAGGTGGCGCAAGGTAAGTGTTTAATGATGTAGGGATCACCAGTGTCTTCTTCTGTCGGGTTCCGCGGTGCCATAGTTTTGTCCCGGGTTTAAATTGTAGTCGTGTCGCGGGACTACTTGTTCGGTTTTCGATTCTTTCGCGTGCGTCGAAACGTAAAGTAGTTTATTTTTGGGCACCGCGGTAGGTCGGTTCGTGAATGCGCGTGCGTCATCGGAAGTAATTACTAAACTTAATTACTAAAATTATCAACAACAATAAGAAAAACCAAAAAAATTCAAATACTGCTCCAACTACTGGTAGAAAAGCACGCTGAATACAATATGGACAAAGAAAAATCAAGCTCTAAGCAAATTTAACAGGATTAAAAGTCTACAGAACTGGTCTGAGCTACAGGAGCGCAGGTATGAATGGACAAGAAAAGTCCAAGAGGCCATGAAATCAAACTGGGAGGCCAAAATAATGATTTTATGTAACACCAACAATTCGAAAGAACTATGTAAATTTATAAACCAATGCAGGAGACCAGACAATGGAAATGAATACACACCTCTGGATAACACACAAACGAAGAACTTTCTCGCAGGTGTAAAAAACAAAAATCATCATACCACTCAGCTGACCCCCATGGACCCCCTCCCCCTCCCTCCCACTCAAGGCCCCATATTTTCACATCCACAAAATTAGATGACGTATTTACTAGCCACAAGAAATCTACCTCACCAGGACTGGACAAGATAACATACGACAACATTAAGACTGTTAACAAATATTACTCTGACATAATTCTAAATGCATACAACGAAGCCATCAACACCTGTCTGATCCCCGAATCAGCCAGACATATCAGAATTGCGCCAATATTGAAATCCCACAAATACAAACTAGACATTGACAGCTACAGACCGATTTTCGTGCTAAGTGTGCTTATAAAATTAATAAGATACTTCAACAAAACAACTCCAAACCACCACAGGTTTTTACCTACACCCAGAACAAATCAACAACTACCTGCCTAAACACAGTTCTTTACAAGATTTCGTACAATAACTCACATAAACAGAAAAGACTACAAAAATCGACATTACAAACGCTTATGAAAAAGTAGACTTCTCTATTTTGGCAACAACACTTGTCAGACTAAACATACGACACATATAAACTGGATACTACACAAAACTAACATAACTAATGGACTCCCACAAAGCGACGTACTTAGCCCTATACTTTTCAACACTTACACGACATGACATCTCTAAACCCAACACAATATTACAGTATGCTGATGATTTCCTCATTCTTCAGGAAGGTAACAACCAAACCATAGACTTAAAACCCTCGCTTTTTTATCTGGGAAGTCAACCAGAATAAAACCGAAGATTGTCAATAAAGAATATATTCCAAATATAATTAATTTTATATTTTTTTTATCATATTCGAGGACGACAAATCTTAATTCGCGAACCTATCTAAATGCATCGACTTCATCGATGCTATCGCCACGCGCCTTTTTATTATACATACTATCTCACCTTTATGCGACAGGTTGATTGATCCAAAGAGGAATTTATGACATAACTATTCTCTGCAATCTGCACTACACTGCTACTATCTGCAATCGTTGTACACGTGTTGCTGTGAGTGCAATTATTGAATTCAATGCACCCAAGAGATCTTTGCTTGCATGTGAAATTAAACTGTTATAAATTGAAGAAATTAAATTAAGTAAACGCTTGTTTTCCGCGAAACTGACGATAGTCAGATCAATTGTTAAATACAAATAAAACGAGTGTGAAAAAACTGAAACAGTGTGTTTTTTGTCCGTCGCGATACAGTACACTTATGTGAAAACAGTACACTTATGTGTAAAGAGCTTCATGGCAAGTTAGACTTGGCCGGACAACGGGCGTATCACCAAATCTATGTTGTCCAACGAATTCCCCTTTGGACTATCTATTGAATTATACTTTGAATTTAAGAAGAAGAATAAAATATTACGTAAGGAAAGAATCCAGAAAAGTGAGTCAAGTATTAAATCAATACATCAAAAGCAATACATTTGTGTAATTCATGACGGAGATCGTTTCCGGCGGATGCCAGATATAGTGTAGAAAGACGCTCAGAGGTGGAATCAATACAGCAGAATACATGTAAATTGCATATTTTATTTACTTGCTTGTATTAACTTACTTGTATTTACTATATTTCTATTAAAAATTTTTATTTGGATCAGTGAGAATTTTCCGTGGGTGTGTGTGTATGTGATATGCAAGGATCTGGGTTTTCATAATATCGGAAACCTCCCATGCCCGCAATTAATATTATTGTAAAAATAACTTCCTTCAGAAGCCATTATGCGGCCTTTGTATTTTCACATAGCCCCTGTCTTTCTAATCTTGTCCTATTAACCCGTCGCAATTAGTTCAATTGCCTGACAAGAGGGTTTAGAGGAATCCACCTCCGATGTGGGGTTATTTGGGTCCCGGAAGCCCCGTCGAAGACGACAATGGGCGCATCTCCTCTACCCAATAAGCGACCCCTAGCCTTTAGAGGAGATGGGCTGGCCTCGCAACCTCTGGTGGATGCTTTGCCACCACCACGCTTCAAACGCGTCTCTTGCGATAAATCTGCCGTGTGCCCCATGTCGCGAGCTGTTCTCACCAAGAGTCCTAACCAAGCTGGTGGATTGAAAATTATTTGATGATTGGTTTCGCTTGATTGACTGGCGAAATATCGCTGCTGGTTTCCTAGACTCCGCCTCGCCTTCGGTGGTCTTGGCGCACTGCACCGCCGCTCTACTCGGTTGACAATCGCAGGTTTTCTCTTTTCCGTCGTCGCGAGCGTTATGGTTCCGATTATTTATATCATTTATCCTTCTTAGCACTATTATAATAATTATGATTTAATTATAAATACAATTAACAATTTTTCAACAGATAAATCATCAATAATAATATTTCTTTCTTAGAGACCAGCCTATTTCGTTTAGATATCCTATCATCCTTGTCATGACTTAATTATAAATACAATTAATAATTTTTCTACATATGATTCGTCATTAATAACAACATTTCATTCATAGAGAACAGCTCGCGGGATGAGACATAACCCACCGTTAAATTAATTCATTCGCAAAAAAATAGAGTTGCGTCGTGCCGGCTTGCGAGCTCACTGAGGAGAGAAGTCAACCCGTAAGAGTCCCTATTTCCGCTGCAGTTGCGGCCTTGAAGATTAAAAATTTTTGCAATTAAAGCAGTTAAGGAAATGGTAATGAGCAACCTTGATGGCAATCCACAAAGCTATTTTGATAGCGGATAGGATATTTTAATATATTGGAGATAGGCATGGCTTAGAATAACAGGTATGATTAGAGGATAAGCCAAACCCTTAAACTTCACCCAAACAAAACGAAGACCAAACAACTCCTACAAAATAACCTAAATAGCGACACAGCCCAGTATGACACTTCTTTCAGGTTATAATTTTCGGACCCAATTTCACAAACGCAACTCTCATAGAAAATTTTCTGACAAACTTTGCATCCATTTGGAGACACTAATGTCCATCGATTGTAACAATTAGCGCAAGTAAAGTGAAGATACAATACTGCGTGACGACGATACGAGTCCGATGTGATTCTCGTACGGTATCTCGCATCACAACCAATTTGCAATGAATACGATGCTTTGTAAATGAAGACAAATTTTCATATGTCAAATTGGTGACGTTTATAAATGTGTTAGTGAAGAACGTTGTTTTTATGGAAAATTTATATGGACATTCTACAGGTAAAAATTAGACTTCGAGAACGTCTGCTACATGTCACTTTGGCGAAGGTTAGACTTAACTATCTTCAATCATTCAAATGACCTTCCTCGAATATAATAGTGATATCCGTAACTTATGGTCAATTGTAATGTGGTATTTACTCTGTTAACGTCGTGAGTCAAATATCGAACGCGTGCGATTATAATAGCTATTATAACATAGCGATTCTAACATAAAAATATCGGGAAAATGGCAGTTATCTTAATGAAAGACGGAGTCGGAGACCGAAAGCAACAACTCCCGCAGATGATCGCAGAATTGTGGTTACCATTAAATTAAATAGGCGTAAAACAGCTTCAGGAATCATTGCAGAATGAAATGTTGGTCGCCCAAAGCCAGGCTGTATTTCGACAGTAAAACGTAGTCCACAGAAAGCCGGACTCCACGACCGCATTGCGATGGAAAAGCCATTACTTCGCAAACAAAATAAGTGAAAGCGTCTTAAATGGGTTCCAACATTGGACCATAGAAAAGTCGATCAACTTATTATAGACAAATAAGACCAAATCTAAACTGTTCGGAACCCGAAGGCGAATATTCGTTAGGAGATCTGTGGGTTAACCTGCCAGATAAGCATGTATTGCTGCTACCGTGCAGCATGGAGGTGGTTCTGTGATGGTGTGCGACCGTTTTGCTGGTTGTAGTGTAGGGGAAATTGTGAAAATTGACGGTGTATACGAAATTTTAACTTCCAGCAAGATAATGACCCAAAACATTCCTCCAAATTATGCAAAGGCTATTTGCGCCATAAAGAAGAGGAAAGAACTCACAAAAAAAATGTGGAATTGCCTTCCCAGATTTCCGACTTAAATCAAATGGAGTTACTATTGGAAGAACTGGATCAAGACGTACGGAAACTGGCTCCAATTCTGAAGCTCTGGTAAAACTTATTGCGAGAATGTCTCAATTGTGTGATGTAAGTATTAAGTCAAGAGGAGGTCACATAGAAGAAGGCAATATTTAAATTAATCGTTTCAAATTAAATTAACCGTTTGCCGCATTTATTTATTGTAATATTATGAGTGTAGGTATGTTTGTACATACAAAATAAATATCACATTATTGCTGGGTTTTCATGCATTTTTGCTGCTAAACAGAGTGCTTGAAGACTTTTGAGCGGTAGAGTATACTTGATTCAACTATTCCGGAATCTTCTCATACCTTCTACGTGAATCATTCTCGAGTTCAGGTGCCAAATAATTTGCTCTTGCATTGTTGTACTCCGTATTGCAATCCACTTGCATAATGGCTTCAATGGCCTCTTCAAGAATGATCCATGTATTTGTTATGCTTATCGTTTTGCATTGCATCGCGTCATCGCAATCCGCCATACTCGAACGCGTAACACTTTTTCCGCTTTGAGAATGATCCATGTATTTGTTATGGTTATCGTTTTACATTGCGTTGTGCGTGCAATCACGTCTTCGTAAATTAAAGTACTGTGCAAACAATTTCCAAAAACCAATGACTAAATATAGATTTCGATCCTGAAGACAATGGTGTTACGCGATTCGATCAACTGCATGCAGACTTCATCAAGAATTTATCCTCGGTCTCTTGTAAGATACATGGAAGTTATCACGTTCACTTTCATACTCTTCTTCTTGAACATTGACCGCTAACACTTATCGACATATATTGTTCTGAGCATTTTCGCTTACTCGGGAAATCTTTGCACCACCTTCTAACCTGAATCTGATGACGTGATCAAGGCAAGCACATTGACTTTCAGTATTAGTGATGACGGCGAATTCAGCAAGTAATATTATATGAGAATAATTTTATTGATAAATACAAACATTGCAATTGGTACTGAATGGAATAATTTTATTGATGAATGCAGAAGCAACACAAATTTGAATCGTTGAAAATATTAAAGTACTTTTATGAAATTAGTAATAGAAATAGGTAAGCGATAGTCATAAGAACTTTTTGATTGCATTCCCCGGATCAATAAATCACATTAAAAAGCGGAAACGCTGTTTTTTACTTATAAAACCATTCTACAATAAACCAAACTGGCGTACAAGCAGTCCAAGCATTGTCAGAGTACATTGATATAGAATCTGTAATAATTCATAATAGTAAGTTCGGTTTACTAACAGTTCTAACTATCGTTATCTGATACTGCTCCCGTGAGAACACGGTAATCACTCAGTTGTCCACAAGTTTTTGATACGAAACTCTGCCCATTTTCTCATGGGTATAGTGTCTTTCAGTGACCGATGGTATCAAACCGCGAATAACTTAACTGCAGAATTTTGTGACAAGGGCACAAAGAAGTAACCTTAACATTCATAAAAGGAGTAACAACTACGGAATCGCAGGAGTGACACCAAGCGTGACACAGTAGGTTCAAACCACAAATACAACGGCTTGCATCATGAACGAAGCAAACGGAGTGCCCAAGAAGCTGGAAATTTATTTATTTAAAGGGCTATTTTATTTCAAGAAATCGATTTAACTATTATCGTCTTTCGAAAGTTAATACCTTCAAAACATCGTGCTAAAATTTGATGAGTCGAGCTATCCGAATAATTTTTTTCTCATTTTGTTTGAACGCTTCTTTCCGCAATTTTAACAGGTGGCGTTCAACTTTTCTGCCCATCGCCTGACTCTACGCTTTGTGTCAAAACACAGCTGTTATTTTAACACATGAATAAAGATGTATTAGCCTTTTACACAGAATTTTGTAAGGGAAAGTTGACCCTGAATTCTTGTTTGACTGTGAACGCTAGTTCTTCTGCGAATTTCGAAGCAAATCTGTCTCTCATGCTCCAATATGTCTCTCATGCGCATTTTCAATCACTTTTTATTAAAATGGATAAACATAGGATCTCGAAAACACAAGATACAAAACCCTAAAGTTAGAAAGAGAAAATTTCGTGGTAATCGATATTCTGATAAAGTAACAACTAATTAGACGATCAAGTCAGCATAAAAACTTAGAAAATCAAACCGTCAAGTCAAAGGTGCGATTTGATCTGCACTCTGAATAGATCAATTTACTATATTTTAACTTTTATTTAGAATGCCTTTCTATTTTCAATCGTGTCGGCGCCTTGAGTGCTAAGTTCTCCGGAGCTTGCGTCCGGGCAAGAGATTGTGGGATGACAAAGCATGTTCGAAAAGTTTTTAAACACGACTAGAATGTAGAGGGGTGGGAAACAGCAGAGCTATTGGACAAGTTCCCAGTCAAAAGGTGCATGCGCATGACGTCATAAATTTATCACGTAAATTTGCTAATATACAAATAATGAGTATTGTGGTAGATAACTTAGTTAATTCAATGTCGTTTAAGCTATCGAATCTAAATCCTTATGCCGCCAGTACATTCTCGCCGAGCCATAGCGAGGTATGACGAGTGTGAGAGTGCACATGGTTCACTCGCTTTGTCTCGTTATGCCTCCCCTCGACAGCTCTCCATTCCGAGTCGGTAAATTGTGCGCGAGTCAAAGTACCTCGCAAGGATGATGTACATATTCGTGCACTTCAGTTTAGCGCAAACGTTGAAAGGATGCACATCTAGAACAAGTGTTGAAAGTACAAAGTGAAGTGATGACAGTGAAAATAAGAAGCAATGAGGAGTTGAATTTCTTGGAATATAACTTAAAAAAACTAATAACTTAAAGCACAAAGGGCAACAGCTGCCGTTGCTTGAAGCGTGTCCCTTCCCTTTGGAGTTCTCAACGATACTGAAGAAATGAGAGTGTACAGAATTGCACTCATGATTCGACCTTTTGTGCGAATGTTTGCGGCGAGGAATAATGAGAGCACTCGCATCACTCAATTATGATGACCAAGCCTAAAATCCCAACCACTGCAGACTTTTGGTCACAAATAAAATAATAATTACGAATCATAAAGAAATTGCAAACTAAACATTTTTGATAATATGATATGCAGCTAAACATTTTGATACTAAAGAAATATGCATACAAAACAATTTAACATAAGAGAATACAATCATGTCAGCATTAATAACGATAATAAGAAAATATTATAAAAGATTTAGAGACAGTTGTTGAGACACAGTTGTTGTTAAGAAACGGTTGCGAGTATTCGCCTTTTAAGGATAGTTAGTTTGTTGTTGTGCCGTAAAATAGTTTATATAAAGTTCCTTTTAATGATTTGAAGTGTTTTATTTGTTTGTCTCAACGCTCGACGGTTGAAAAAAGTCGCGAGAGTGTACAGCCACCATAATACGGAAAACGAACGATATTATATAATCTTTTTGTTGGAAGACAAAAAAAAATCCTAGATCGAATGTGATTAAAAATCGCGAATAGAATCTTCGAAATCAGAACGCATTTTATTCACGAATTTGATAATGCAAAATCAAGTGGCTCTACTAGTGTTCCTAATTAGGACAGTGATCGCGCAGGATTGCGTTATCGAGGAGCATCTGCTAGACGTGACCAATCTGAATCCATCGAATTGCCTTCAAGGGAAGATACGAGAATTACAATTGAGCCAGAGATCGTTGCAGAAACTTTGTTTCGAACATTGGTTACAGATCAGGCAATCATCGCAAAAAAAACGGAGACTAAAATCAAAAAATTAAAAAAAAATTAGAAAAGTATGAAAAACGCGTTTAAAACGAGATCACAATTTTTATATAAGTTTGAGAAAATTAATGAGATAAAATGGCATACTGACTCAACCTATAAAAAATTACGAGTTGTGTTTATCGCAGCGACTCCCTTAAGGAATTTCCAAAAATGTCCACGTGTTCACACAGCTGAAAGAGCTTTCGCTGTATGAGCTGCAACCTGGTGGTCGTCCTGAGCGGTAGTGTTGGGACATTGTGTGCGCGTTTCGCTGATTAGTTGTGCTGTAAACCGGTCGAAAGATAAATTGTGCCGTGCAAGAAAAAAAAAGTGAAAATGACGCTAACGCGTATGAAAAACTGTGTTTGTTATATGGTGATCTCCAAGCATGGCAAAGAAGTGAGGGTGACGCTGAACATGAATGAATAACTGTGTTTGTTTTGTTATGATCACCAAGCATGGCGAGATTAAAAGGTGCATCTGACGATTTCTTTCGCGGATTGAGTGAAGGGTCCTCAAACAATTAACAAACTTGATATATAATTTGAACTTGTGACGTTTAAATTACTCGTGCCTCAACTGCCGCGGAAATTAGTGTGAATCTATGTTGATTTAAGGAGTAATAAACTGAGTGCTAATGCAATAGAGTTATCCCCTAACTGCCCCCATGAAGGGCTCACCCTTGAACAAAAAAAAATCTAATAAACGGAAACTATTCTCACCCCATTAATGTGGTGACGTTTCACAGTTTAGCTTGGTGGTCTGATTGTCGGACTCATACAGAACATGTTCATTATCGAAGTCGGGGGAAATATTCCCAGTAAAGTATACCAAGTTTCTGATGGTCTTTAACAGTGGACAGTCACGGCATCAACGCTATTCGCGATATTATTGGATCCTCTTTTGAAGTCATTTGCTTTCAGTGACAGTTCTAAACGGATGATAGTGGCGTTTGCTGACGACTTGATGATAAACATGATAAACACGGCAGAACGCAAAGCTTGGATGGTTCAAGCTGAGCTGCACAGTATATTTCAAGGTATTCAAACGTTCACAAATGCTTAGAAGATAAGGACGATCGACGGCAAAAAGCTTGAAACCATTTTGTTACGTGAAACACTGGCAAAAACTGGCGGAGATTTGAAGCGAAATTGGAAGGATTTCCATAAAAAGTCAAACAGAGAACGCAGACCGCACAAAGACACCATGAGGTACTTGGGAGTGTTCCTCGATGATCGCATGCAGTACATCCAACATGCGGAAATGCAGCTCGAAAAAATGGGATCAGGAAAAATGAGGACTATGAATTGCCCATCAATTCATAATCCTCCTCTCTATCATCGGCGGTGTTTTCATCATCATCGGTTGTAAAGACGTCATCATCAGCAACACCAGCGGTAGCCCGAGCAGCATCGTTCCCGTGAATGCCGCTATCGGCGTCATTTAGTCTTCACCAATCATCATCCGCTCGAAACCATCGCGGAATCATCAACATCGTCCTCATCAGCTGTCGCATTCTTTTTGTCAAATAAAAAGGTACTTTCTTTTGATCAATTTTCTTGATAAAGATTAATGGTGGCGAAACCGTCGCCATCTTGGCCAACCTTGATCTCACCGTGCTACCCCGTGTCCATCCCCAACTATCGCCTGGCCTACAATGCTCTTCAGAGGCATTATCAACATACGCGTCGTCTGGCGCATATGTACATAAATCAAGTTTCAGACTTCCCCCGTTATCTGGTTCTTCTTTGAATGATCGGAAACAGTTTGCTATTACGCACTAGAGCGCGGTGCAGGCATTGAGGGCGTTTAGCATGTCCACTTTAAGTGACTTTGTGGTGTTTATGTATATATATATATATATATATATATATATATATATATATATATATATATATGTGGCAACTCGAAACGTCCCGACGCATTTTTGCGTCGGAAACAAAAGTTAATGCCGCAACAAGTCTTCACTTGCCAACCAAAAATACGGCAAACTTACTAAAATTTCCTTAAGCCGTTCTTCTCGCTTCTCACGAAGGCTTATACCGGGGATATTTTATTCGTATCATTATCTTCTTATCCCGGCATTGCCAGATGCCAATAAGCATAAGTTTCTTTAAAATAAAGGGATTCAACATTTACTCTGCGTTTCAACCTCAAAGTGGTGACCCCGACAACTAGCAGCAACATGGTGCACGGGCAAAACGAAGAGAGCAGCGAGTTTCCTCTCCCTCAACAGGCACCTCCAGCGCCACCTATAGAAGGCCTACCACAGGCTCAGGATATCAACGCTATCAGCCAATGCAGGCTGCCGTTCTTTTGGCGCGCCAGCCCTGAACTGTGGTTTTTCAGTTTCAGGTCCATAAGGTGATGAGCGACGCAGCTAAATACCATCTCACGGTATCATCTTTGGACCACGACACCATCACAGAGGTAGCAGACATCATCCGTGCGCCACCGGAGCGCAACCGATACGAGGCGTTGAAAGCTGCCATCGTCTCCCGCCTCACTGATTCGCCTGATGCACTGCTGCATAAGCTGCTCACAGGTGTTCAGCTTGGGGACAGGCGACCTTCACACCTGCTGCGCCATATGCGTTCTATATGCATAACGGAAACACTTTTCCGATCGATTTCTCCTATATAACGTTCGAGACAGTAAGTCAAATACTTCAGCGAGTAGCGAGGCATAACTACCGAGGCGAATTGAAGTATCGAAGCAATTAGATTTTTTTATTGAAATTAAAGTAACGTTAAGTTTGGTTTAACTTAGTAGTAATTTATGCATGCAAACCGTACCCGATCGGCTTAAGTGTAATCAATGAAAAAAACAGAAAAAGGGTAATTAAATTAAGCAAATAACATTCTACAAGAAACAAATGTTACGTATTCTGTTGTGTAGGTGACATAAAAACAAACAAAACAATGAAGAAGGGTCTCAGAAAAAAAATCTCCGAAAAAAATTCTTATTAGAAAAACAAAACAAAAATTCTTGGAACGCAAAATTTTCAGTCAATATAATAAGACTTGTTTGTTGTGAACAACTAGCTATAGAAGGAGAGTAAACTGTTGAATAACAAGAATAATCCAGAATTGTGAAGTATCGATAAATAGAGAATAATCCAGAATTGTGAAGTATCGATAAATAGAGACTAATCCAGAATTGCGAAGTATTGATAAATGTAGAATAGAATATAGAAGTATTTATATGTAGAATCAGCGCATTTTCCGTGTGTGTGTGTGATGTGGAAGTTTGCACATCATCAATGTTAGTCTGTCAACCAAAAAATGGTATTTCTGAGCCATCATTTTATTTCAAGTGTTTTAACGCTGAAATTTTGCATTTAGTGATTAAACAATCGGAAATCAGATTTCGTGATTCAAATAAATAAATTATCTTCAGCTTACTTAACCGCGAAAAATTCTCAGAATATAAAAACTAATTTCCAGTTGATTCATTTGAGTCGTTTTTTACATTATCCGAAAATGTTTGAAAAAGAAAAGCTGCATAATGAACTTTCAGTTTGGTACTCTGATCCCAGTATTCTTGGTCTTTCAACAGATAACGTTGAAACTTCAAAATTTATTTCAAAAAATAATTTAAAGTATGATATTTTTGAGACTTATAAGCTCTTGTGCTTGGCTGTTTCTTTACCGGTTACTTCAGCATCAGTTGAGCGAAGTTTTTCTGCTCTTAAATGTATCAAAAGTTATTCCAGAAACTCTATGAGTCAAATACGTTTGCGCAAACTTTAATGACTATCGATAAGGAACTGATGAAACAACTAATAAAAAATCCGGACACTAAGTTTTATGATAACGTTATAGATCATTTTGCTGAATTAAGTATTCGTAGAATTGAATTTAAATATAAACAATCATTTTCAACTGAATATTTACTCTTGCTTCCTTATTTTTTTGCTAAATCAAGCACCTATTTCTAGATTTCTAGATTTTTATTTCTAGATTTCAACCTCAACTATTCCCTTTAACCCCGTTCTTTCCATGGCGAGAGAGCTTTTGACCTTCACGTTAGTTCTTGCTGTTATTAGAATGCTTAACTTGAGTACTCTTACTGACATAGAGTGTTCCTTAAATCGTGCCCAACCAATACAAATAGTCACGAGCCACCCCTGCATTGAAAATATACCTGCCTGTAGTTAAGGGGGTCTTCTACCTTGTTGGTTCAAAAAATTAGATTTTTTTTTTATTTTCCAACCCAGAAGGTGTTAGAAATATACCCTTAAAAGGATATAACTGAAATCTTATTATTTCGAGTTTTTCCGAGCCGTCGCAGACAGTTACGCGTGCTCTTATCGCAGCGCTCTTCGCGATCACCTAAAAGCTGGCCCATCAAGTTTTTCTAAAGTTATCTAACGTTCTATTGAATACCTGATGTATCTGTATCTATGTTACCTCTGTTATGCATGTTAAATTTTTCGGTCCATTCAGTTCGAAAGAAAATTTAACGTCGGAAACATTTCGCTTGTTACAAAACTGTATCCGTCGAAAATTCAGTTCATGTTCGTATTATTTGTATCAATTATTTTTCCGTGATGGACCCAAAATCTGCTAAAGGAAAAAACACTCGCCCCGATCGAAAAAAAACGTATAGGTCCTTCTTCTTATCGTTGGAAACGCGATGCATCGTTCGCAAGCACGTCAGCGCAGAAACTGAAGAAAAAACGGTGCGCGGGAGTTCCGATAAATCTGAATTTCGCGTATTGCATTCTGGAATTTGTTTCAGTTTTTACAGCGATTTCGAACATTGTGATTTGCAAAGACTGTCGTGAAACAATTCCGTTTTCTCAAAGTTGTAAAAGCGGTGCGGGATTTACATTTGTTATGAGATGCAAGTGCAGTGACAAGTCTATTGATTCATGTCCGAAGATCAATAATAAGGCTAACGAAGTGAATCGCCGATTAATTTTTGTGCTACGTTACTTGGTGTCGGTCTCGAAGGATTCAATAAATTTTGCAGGTTGATGGACATTAGCTGTGGAATCGCGAACAAAACGTACTATGCATGTCTCGAAAGTTTAAGCAACGCCGTTTTCAAAAGTGTTCTGAAAAAAGCTGTAGAGGATGAAAAAGATTTGAATGTGCAGCATAACAACGTGGAAAATCATTTAACAGTTTCGGGGGACGGAACATGGAAAAAAGAGGATTCTCTTCTTTGTTCGGGATTTCTACTTTGATCGGAAATTACAGCCACAAAGTTTTAGATGCGATCGTTAAATCCAGTTTGTGCCAATCATGTAAAAATCAAGAAAAATTGAAAGAAACAAATATTGATGAATTTAATTTGTGGTACGAGAATCATAAAGAAGACTGCACTGCAAATCAATGCAATCAATGAAATGTTCATGCGATCATTAGAAAAATACGGCGTAAAATATGTTCGATACGTGGGTGATGCAGATAGTAAAACTTTCAAAGGAATTCTCTTTTTAAATCCCCATGGTGATGAGAATATCATGGAAAAATAAGAATGTGTTGACCACGTTGAAAAATGAATAGGATCAAGGCTCAGGAATGTTAAAAAAGATAATAAAGGTATTGGAGGCATAGGTAGAGGAGAACTCACAGATAAAGTTATCGGGGAGTTGACGAAGTTTTACGGTCTTGCAATTTGAAGAAACGCCGATTCCGTAAAAAAAATGAACGACGCGATTTGGGCGTCATTTTATCATTGCAGCTCGTCCGATGATAAACCAAATCACAAATTATACCCCGTTTTCGAAATAAGTGCGAGCCTATGTGGCAACACACCAATGCAAATCGTCAAGCTTCTGGCTTCATCGGTTTGTTCTTCCGCCGCCTCCATAGTATACCTCTATGGGGTATACTAAGGAGGCGGTAAGCTTTCATTCCCCATGAAAACCGATGAAGCCGCTTGATACATACAAATTTTTCGTATACGTATACGATTATTTTCGAAAGCTTTCCCACATTTTATCTAAGAGCTTTCTCAGGAATGTGTAAACGTCAAAGCTGATGGAAATCAATTTCGAAATCAGAAATCACCATCAAGTTTTGCCTTTTCAGATGCAGGACGTTGATTCTATTTTCACCTAGAAATAGAACTTTCCAAGAGCAATTGATAACCATCCTCCAGATTTATTTAATTTCATAAAATTCTAGTTTTGCGCCACAATTTAAATGTAATCGGTCGACATTTTTTGCCGAAAATGAATTTGCACATCCCTGTTTTCGAAAATTGATCAGATCAGCTGGTGTCAAGATTTGATGTTTCCAGTTTTGTGTAAACAAAACACGGTGAAGGAGAGAAATTGAGTGATTTATTGATTGAAAAATTAAAAAATATAATTTCGACGAAGTGAAAATGCCGTGGAAGTGCAAGCTGTGTGAGGAGCAACAGCCGGAACGAAGCGACAACCGGCGAACTTCTTATTTCAGGTAAGTTTATATCATGGTACATTGAATTGTTCTATATTTCTTTTTATTTTATAAAGTGCACCAGTGTTTTGCAAATAACCAAATAGTGAAATGTGAAGTTTTTTATGCGGTGAATTAGTGATAGCAAGACAAATACTTCATTCGGAGAGTTAGTGCTTGTTTTCAAAGAAAATATGTTCGATGGACGATAGACCGCCATTAACAGTGACATTAGAAATTTATTAATCTTTGCTTAAATTCGATATATAATAATATTAGTTTCATGGTTAATTATTTGAAATGAGTGCGTAGTATCCTTTGAACTGAAGTTTCTACAAAAACTTGATCATTTTAAGTGAAATTTCTGTTTATCTGTCTGATCGGTTCATATGTTCGAATTCATCCTTGATGTGGAATTTTACTATTTATCCACCGGCACCAGTGATGCGGTAGAATATTCCTAGTAAACTTAATCGAGCTATTTATAATGAAATAGGTATGTGTAGTTTGAAGTTCCCCCTAATAGAATTTAATTGATGAATTGTGAAAAAAGTACACGTTTTTAATAGTTTTTGCCAAAGCAGTCGGATTCACATATTGAGGGCACATGATTTAACATCGAAAGTTTACTGTTACATTTGAATTCTTATTTTTCAGGATTCCAAAAAATAGACGTCGGCAGCAGATTTGGAGCAACGTCATGAGAAGAAAAACGGAAATTATAGTCAATCCGCATAGCGATAGGATATGCGAAGGTCAGTTCAGAGCGGAGGATATTGATTGGTCGGGAACAAGACCGAAATTATCTCCAAACGCGGTTCCAGTTATTGAAAAGGTAAGGTGACTTTTTGGATTGTTTATGAATGAATCAATAACATTTTTATTCTACAGAGGATTTCTACGAACCCAGATGAAGTGCTTCCTGCTGCAACGGAAAGTCGGAGCTATTTGAGTCAGGTAAATTCTAAAATGCATGAACATATTATTTTCATTTATATAAATCCAAATGATGAAGCTTCATGCTTTCAATTTGTTTCATTATAAATACTTCATAGTTACATGGAATAAACATTGACCTTTTGGATGATAGATAATCAAACAAAACGTGGGAAAAAATTAATGACGCAGAGAAAAAGAGATTCGTTGCTTGTCTTCCTATTGTGAGATTCTTTCAAAATTGTAATATGCAAATTTATCATTTTTAGGATCAGAAAGACATGCCATCGTGCAGTTTTTGGGAATCACCGCAATATCTTGGAAGTCCTGAATGCAAAGTAAAAGAGAATGTAAAATTATTCTTTTTTCAATTTTTGATGAAATTAATTCAATTATTTTTTAGAAATGTTTAACTCCAGTTTATAAAATACTGGAGGAAGGTCCTCTTTAAGCGCCGTTTAACTGTGCTGAAGGGAGTCGTAAGGCGGAGTCAAAGAGAAAAAAAAACTTTGCAACAGAAAATTCGACGTCTTAAGCAAAAGGTAAAAAATAGATACATTATTAGAAGAATTATCCGCAGAAAATTTGATTTCTGTAGGTGATTCGGAGCGGTTAAAAGGCTCAAATCTTAGTATTGAATTGTTAGATAGGGTGAACAAAAAACTTCATAGTAACTCTATTCCCCTCTCATATTCAATTAATTTGAAAAAATTTGCCGTTACTCTTAATTATTTATCCCTAAGGGCATATAATTACGTTCGCACCACTTTTCAGACATGTCTGCCACATCCAAGAACCATTTCAAAATGGTATCATAACATTGATGGAAAACCAGGATTTACAACGGAATCTTTGAAAACTCTGGACATTTTAGTGAAAGCAAAAATTGACGTGGCTTGCAGTCTTTGCATTGACGAAATGTTCATTCGTAGGCATACTGAGTTTGATGGCAAAACTCACTATGGATACGTGAGTTTTGGAGAATCCGAAGACAATCCTGAAACTTTAGCTACTCAAGTCATTGTTTTTATGTTGGTGGCAATAAATGGTACTTGGAAGCTACCATTGGAGTATTTTTTCATTACTTCTTTGAGGGGTGATCAGATAAAATTTCTTCTTGAGGCTTGCTTACGGGAACTATTTAAAATAGGCACAAATGTTGTTAATGTTACATTTGATGGGGCCAATTCTAACATCAGCATGGCATCCACGTTAGAATGTGATTTTAATAAGTGTCAATCAAAGTATTCCTTTCACTTTAATTCTCATGATGTAACTCTTTCCTTGGATCCTTCACATATGATTAAACTTGTAAGAAACGCTTTAGCCGAAACGGGTCCTATGATTGATGAAAATGAACAAATAATTGACTGGAACTTCGTGGTTACATTACATGATCTTCAAGAGAAAGAGGAATTACATTTAGCGAATAAATTGAGAAAGTCTTATATTAGTTTCTTGAAACACAAAATGAAAGTTCGCCTTGCAACGCAAGTTTTTAGTTCCTCAGTTGCCGACGCAATTGAATTTTGCAGTCAAGTGATTAAATTTCCAGCTTTCTTTAATTCAGAAGGGACAGTTAGATTTATTCGATACATGAATAACGCCTTCGATATTCTGAATTCCCGTAGCATGTATTCGCCAAGCTTCAAGCAGGCATTATGCACCGACAAGTTCGATGATATTTTAAAATTTGTCAAAAGTTTTGAACAATATTTTGGTAAATTAAAATATACTGATGGAGTTAGTGTTGTTAAGAGTAGAAGAAAAATTGGATTTTTGGGTTTAGTAGGGACTCTGAAAAATTCTTTGTTTTTATTCAAAACACACGGAGAAGAAAAAAAAATACTAAAGTATCTTGCAACATATAAACTAAGTCAGGATCACTTAGAAATATTCTTCTCTCATATTCGCTCTCGGCTGGGATTTAACAATAACCCTACAGCAAGATAATTTGAGGCTACATACAAATGTATTATAATGTATGTACAATTACATGATAAAGGCTTTGGTAATTGTGTTCCCCTGCAAGAAATTAGCATTTTAAATGTGTCATCTACGAAAGTGTTGCAAGATACTTCAGACACATCTGGGGACTTTGAGGATAATTTCGTTCATATGCAAGAAGTTGGCCCTTTTTCGCATTACATTGAAGAAGTCATCATATACATGAGTGGTTTCATTGCAAAATCTTTAAAATCAAACACGACAGGCCATGAATGTGTTGCATCTTTGATTGGAATGAAGGAAAATTTTGGGTCTTCATTAATAAGTCAAAAATCACTAGGTCGATTGCAATATCCCAGTAAAGATTTGATTGAGACATGTAGATACATTGCAAAAGCTATTCGTGAGTTCCGACCTGCACAAGTCAAAGTAAAGTTTGAGTTAGTTGCTCACAAAATTTATATGGAAATTTATCCATCAACATTATTCCCATAACTTTTTAAACATAACGTTGATACCGGTCCAATAAACGGTCATACATCTATTTTAATGAAAAAAATTAGTAAAAAATACCTTACCATTCGATTAAAACACATAGCGAAAACTGAGAGTGAGCACTTAGAATTTTATGGAAACTTTTATACAAAAATGATCTTAACATATTTCGTGGCCAATGATAGTGTATTCTAGTTTTAAAGTGTAGCCTATACTTTTCCTTTACTTTATTTTTTACTTCCTATGTACAATACATGTGTACATGTATGTACCATATATATGTATATAGCGCATGCAAATGTATAGTATACCTCCATGATGGACACGATGGGATTCACTTTGGGGCCGAAAGCAGAGATGTGCGCCGCCCGGCTCGACGAGAACCGCATCAACCGCTCGGAGCAAAGGGTCAGCAATGCGGCAAAAAGGCTCGGATAGAACAACGCGAACAACAAATTGCTGAACGGGAATCTTTTTTCGAACAAGAAGATGCACTTTATGGCCCCGGAATCGCAGATTGATTGTATGTAACTTTTCGTCCAAGATTAATACATGAATATTTTTAAATGCGATTTTCCAAAAGTTGCGTTTTTGTAACTGGTTGACATGATATCTCGAAAACTGTGAAAAACATGTGGCTATCGTCTGACAGATGCTTTTTAGATTTTTTTTTTATTTAAACAATTTTTACAGATGTTTTTAACCTCGAAAACATGAAAAAAAAATTTTGTTTTTTAAAGTTGACTGTTCTGCGAAGTTTTCAAATTTTGAAAATCCCATCTGTCAAACGATAGCCAAGGTGATAAAAAAACTAAATCATTTTGATTTTTTTGTTTCAGACGATATTTTTATGAGCTGAATCGTGTCAACCATTTGTGTATGCATTTTTTGCAAGGGACACTTCATGGTCAAGTCACGGTCAAATCGAAGACGGCAAATTTTCAGTAAAATTAGTGTTAAATGTATTCAAATAAACAAGTTGAATGCAACAAACCGCATCTCGATTGCGTTTTTAGTTTTGCTTTAACTAATATTCAAAAAACAGTGTCAAAAATGAAGCCACCAGGTAGAAGACCCCCTTAAACATTTAAGTCTAAGTCTAGCAGCACACAAAACCAAAACAGCAGTTTTGGTTTTGGTTTTCTTGGTAATAGTTCAAGATGAGCCGTCGATGGAGAGCCGATGTCGATAGTGATATCCTCGGAAATACCGATGACATCACCACCAAATAATTCTGTAACACAACAAGACACTCTATTTTAAATCGCAAATTATGCACACTAAACATATCACATTTCAATCCATTCCATAATAATAACAATCTTTAATATTTGCGTTCAATCTCATTTCAAATTTTGCATTCACATCAAAATTCAATATCTCAAGTATAGCAAAAATACCAAGAACCGGAAATAGAAACGATAGGAAAATTAAGTATAAACAATTGTATTATTGCGATTCGTGCCAATCTCATAAACACAATATTAATAATTGCCCACACATCAAATACCAAAATTAGCAAAAGACGACAAAACCAAAACAATGAAATTAATTAATGTAAACATACTAAAAGAATATCAAGTTACATGCAGATAAATTTTAAGTATAAATTGGAGCAAAGGGATAGATCTTAGTCAGTGAGTAAATAACTTCGAGTCTATCCACCCATGAAGTGTGTCCGATTAGTTTTAAGAAAAATGACAAGTGTTCTTGTAGTTAATGTTCTGTGAAGTTAATAAATGATCAAGAGAAGTTTAATAAATGTTTTTTTTTGTGGAGTCCATAAGTTGTTTCTAGATCGAGTGAAATAAAAATAAAATAAGTGAAACATCATAATTGGCGCAGTCGGTAGGATAGTTAATTTAATAAAAGCTTCAAGAGAAGTTCAACTTTTAGTGCGGGCGGTTAAGTTCAGTTCAGAAACGCAAATTCTGAATTTACTAAAAGAAAAATTAAAAAACTTTACACGTGAGTTTTAACTCTTAACGACTCTATCGAATAATGAGTCTTAATTTAACGGATTTGCTTTAGTGAATATAAGTGAAAATTATATTCGGTCAAATCAGTGCTAAGACAGACAATTTAAAAGGAACGATTTACGCAGAAGTAAACGAACCGCAAATTTAAAACTCGGTCTAATTCATCAGGTTTTCACGTAGAAGCAACGAAATAGTGACAACAACAATAATGCCAATGGAATCAGGACAATACCTGTCAGTCATCTGTCTAACCGTCTTCCTGACAATTGCAATAGGACAACATATAGAAGTAAATGAAATCCCACAAGGAAATGGGTATACTCTCATCAGAAATGAGCAAGTTCAAATTATTGAAAATTATTCCAAAATCATACATACCATGAACCTGCAAACTTATCAGGACATTTTAAATAATTTAGAAAACACTATAACTGTAGAAATATCATTCAAATACCCAAACATCAAGATAGTAATACAAAAAATTAAAAATAAACTATTTACCTTAGAACCTCATAGAAATAAAAGAACAATATTTAGTCCTTACGGATCATTCCTTAAATGGTTCGGCGGTGTAATGGACGACGAGGATAGAAAATATATTGAAAGAAATTTTGAAAAAATTGAATCGAAAATGAAATCATTCGTAGATAACACAGAAAAGCAAATTAAAGTCAATAATAAAATAAATGAAAATATCCAAAATCTGACCAAACATATTAATAGTCAACAGGAAGTTGTGGTTTCTAAAATTAACGAATTAAAAAATTTAACAAATAGCCTACAACAGCGGTTAATACAATTTTAAACGTACATTTTAATCAAAGAAAATTTAGAAACACTCTTAGATTCAGTAATGGAAATTGAGGAAATAGTGTTGCTGTCAAAATTAGACGTTCTAAGCAAAGATATTCTTACAGTAGATGAAATAAAAACCTACAAAATAAATGTAGAAAAATTGCAAAACATAAAAATATCAGTAGCGCAAAAAACTAAGACAATATTTATAAAAGTACAAGTTCCAAATTTTTGTTCAAGGAAATATTATAAATTATCAATCATCCCAATTCCAAATAAAGAAAACTTAGAATTGATTTCACCATATTCAGAAATATTATCAAATAATGATAAAATATTTCTATATAACGAAAAGGCGAATATAGAAAATAAATTAACACCAATAAAAAACATTTGCATTAGTACACTTTTGAAAAACCCTAAAAATTGTACGATGAGAAAAAAAAACACAAATCAAGTATAATAAAAATAACCGAAAATGTAATCATAACAAAAAACTTGAATCCCACAAATATATACCAAAATTGTAATGATCAAAATATTGTTATTAAGGGTCATAATATTATAAAATTTGCAAATTGTAAAATAAGTATAGAAAATAAAACCTTTGTAAGTAAAGAAAATATTATACATAATAACGTGATCCTACCAAACATAATCAAAAACATATCCTATAAATAAAAACAAAATTTTACATTGCAAGAAATCCATGTTCAAACCATTGGAAACATAGACCATATAGAATTATTGAAATTAGAACATAATAAGACTTCATGGACAAGTTTAATCACCGATCTATCTATTGTTTTGGTAATAATCATAATTTTATTACTTTTGTATTGTAAATTTTTCAAAAAGGGCACAAGTATTAAACAAACATTTAACTCTTTGCGCGAGGACTCGCATCCTTAGGAGGGAGGAGTCATATCCTCGGAAATACCGATGACATCACCACCAAATAATTCTGTAACACAACAAGACACTCTATTTTAAATCGCAAATTATGCACACTAAACATATCACATTTCAATCCATTCCATAATAATAACAATCTTTAATATTTGCGTTCAATCTCATTTCAAATTTTGCATTCACATCATAATTCAATATCTCAAGTATAGCAAAAATACCAAGAACCGGAAATAGAAACGATAAGAAAATTAATTATAAACAATTGTATTATTGCGATTCGTGCCAATCTCATAAACACAATATTAATAATTGCCCACACATCAAATATCAAAATTAGCAAAAGACGACAAAACCAAAACAATGAAATTAATTAATGTAAACATTCTAAAAGAATATCAAGTTACATGCAGATAAATTTTAAGTATAAATTGGAGCAAAGGGATAGATCTTAGTCAGTGAGTAGATAACTTCGAGTCTATCCACCCATGAAGCGTGTCCGATTAGTTTTAAGAAAAATGATAAGTGTTCTTGTAGTTAATGTTCTGTGAAGTTAATAAATGATCAAGAGAAGTTTAATAAATGTTTTTTTTTGTGAAGTCCATGTTGTTTCTAGATCGAGTGAAATAAAAATAAAATAAGTGAAACATCATAATTCGATGAAGAAAAACGTTTGAATGTCGAACACGGAGTTTATCAGTTTCTGGCGATGGTTCTTGGGGAAAATCCAGTTCTCTTGTCGGCATCGTTACACTGATCAGAAAGTACAGCAGGAATGTTATAGATGTGATTGTTCGATCAACTTTTTATTGTCTTGCGAGAAATGGAAAGGTGACGACGATGCAGTTATATGTAGTTCTTGGTATGAAAATCGCGAAGATCAACATCCAGCATATCATGAGAGGAGTGCGCGTAAGATGGAAGTGAATGATGTAGTCGTCCCGTTGTATATTATATCGGTGACCGTGACTCCGCAGCTTTTAAAACGTTACTTGATGTCCATTTGTATGTCGAAGATTTCTTTAAAAAGTTAAATTGCACGTGAAGAAAATATTTTACAAAGGAGTTGCTGACACAAAAAAGCTCTCACCCATCGAGAAATACTTTAAAAATTGACCAAAAAACCAACATAAAAATTGAATTCATAAAATTGGATGAGAATCCGCAGCATACGAACTGGCCATCAGGTACCGATTCGTGGTGCTAGTACCCAAAATTGGAAGCATTCAATGATTTACAAGAACATAAGCATTATTTAGCTAATAATGAAAAACCCCAAGGAATTCTAAAGTCAATTTATGAAAACTTATCTAAAGATGAATTGCTACAAAGACGTCTACGCGGCAGTATTCAAAATTACAAAGAGAGCATTAATCAGTGCAATCAATTTTCGATGGTACCTAAACATATTTTGTCTGGTGCGCCAATTATCGGAGCCGCAACCAGAACAGCAAAATGTGTTTAAACGAAGCTGGTTTTACTCTTTTTTGAAAACTTTTCAAATTATGAACATAAAAATTGGCAAAAACACACCTTTAACGCATTTTTCTGAAAACCATGTTTTTTAATACTGTCTGCCACTTTCCTCGAAAATCCCCCAACCGATCCTTCTTTTTAACCACATTGTTTTCACATATGTAGATATAGCTTAAGCTTTGCAAAACATATATTTCTTTAAATTTTTATTTTTTAAGAAAAAAGCTCAGAAACAAATTTATCAGATAGACTATAGATGCTTCTGAAATGTTATTTTATTTCCGTTGGCCAACATTAGTGGCGCAGTTGTATTTTTTCTTTTCTATATGAATGACATCTCGTTTTGTGCTCAATAATAATTATCGTACTCATAATAATCTAACGTTAGTTTTATTGAAATATTACTGAATAAAAACAGAAACTCTTCGCAAATGGATCACAGGAAGCCCAGACGCTACAGATTGGGATGCAATAGTAAAAGACATAATAAACAACAACAATAAGCAGTTCAAAATTAAGCGTCTCTGTAAGACTTGTAGATAATTACAAAAGAATTGTCTTGCGAATAAAGGTATAATAAATTTACACTTGCTTGTAGGTAAACTGAAATCAACGAAATATTTTCTCAAGTCGAAACCGTTCCTTTTTGCGCCGAAATTTGGGCAATCATATAGGCAGAGCTTATGATGCTAGTAAAAGGTACTGTCCTTCAGAACGTCTTTGGCATAATTGAAACGACAGACTAAAACCATGTCTTAGTATGTCTTACCATAAAAAATAATACACGGATTCACGTAAATTACTGTAGGTTTTTAAATGTGTCGAAATCCAAGGAGTCAACTTATGCCGTAGGGACTAATTGGAAAAAGAAATGTTCTCTCAAATCCGTTTTAAGCAATTCCATATGCAACCAAAGTTACATAAATATAACGGTAGCGTAAAAGTAGTTTCGGAGCGCAGCAGCTGCTTCGTGTCTTTTATAAGCGGCTTTATATGTTTATGTAAGACACCGATTGTGTTTCCATGTATCAAACAGTTGCTTTACATCATTCGGGAGAGTAGCACGTATTCCACCGGTAGTTTCTTATGTTTTTAACTATTTTCTTATGTTTTTCTAACTTACTATGTGAAAATGGTAGATGGAACTGAAAAAGGCACTCGAGAAAGTCAACAACAAACAAATTAAAAAAAGAAATTCCATGGCAATCAGTTTACTGCCGAAAGTTACCCTGCGTCACTGTTTTATCAGCAGAAAGGCAGAGGTTTTGGTTTTAAAAAATGTATCGATTGCTATTTCAGGAGAAAATGTATCGAATCGTCACCAACAATAGACAAAAATTGTTATGAAATAAATCAAAGAGTTGCATTTGTTATGCGATTTATTGGTGTAGAGTTGTAATGAATATGAATGTTTTTTGCTCTGATATATATTTCTTCAAGCTTTCCCCGATACGTCGTTACGCTGTAATTTCAAAAATCATAAGGCTTCAAAAAATGAAGAGTAGTATTCAATAAAGCAGACATTAGACAGTTTCCGGAAAAGTGAAGAAAAGGGAAATAGGTGTCTGATTTTTGCTGGATCTTTTATCAATTAAAGCAAAATTTTCGTGTAAAATTCTTCATCTCAGCGTTAAGTTATCATACTGCCAATCCTGTAAAATCCAGAAAAACGGTTAAGTGAGTTTGATTTTTCAATGTGGTACGAAGACTATAAAGAAAGATGCGCGACTAAGTTTGAAGGATCTTCCGGTAATATGGAGACTGACTCTGCCTTGGAAATGTTTGAAGATAAAAATATTCATTTAATGTCTTTTATGCTTATTACACCGGCAAAGGTGATAGTAAAACTTATACCAACGTAGTCGATGTCAAATTCTACGGAGATGATTTTACAATACATAAATTGGAGTGTGTTCTCATGTATGTATGTTTTTTATGTAGATTATTTTCTTTGCTTCTAGAAAGATTATTTTCTTTGCTTCTTGCTTTCTTTCGCTTCTAGAAGCGAACATTAATTGTAAATTTTAATATAGAATTCAACTTTATGCCTTTTATTTGAGATTGAAAACCAAACCTCATAATGAATCACCCTCTATATCATCGATAATATTGCTATTACATTATATTATGAAAAAACAAGTTGATTTTTTTAAATGCGTAATAGATAATTCAATGAATTGTTATTTTTGTAATAACACTTTGTAAAGTATTTGTCAAGTTATTTCCCAGTGATTGTTAATATTTATGGCCATAAAAAGTTTTCTAATTCGTAAACCTTTATGTTATGAAATATCGAAAGCAGGATGATCATACTCGTCTTGACAATGCATGAAACCCTGCCAAAAACGAGTATATAAGTCCTTGGCAGCGAATGGGTTAAATAGCTTATCGATGTTTGATATACTGAATTACAATTCCTGCAGATTAAACAATCGAAGGGCATGGGAACACATTCAGTTAATTTGTGCAAGCTAAGCAAATAGAAGGTATGAAAGATCTGAAAATGTTGCGAAGTTAGTCCACTTTGTAAGCTACAAAGGAGAAGCCATAAAAAAATACAAATACAGTAGAAACTCGATTATCCGGCCCTCAGTTATACGGAGTCGCGATTATCTGGACTATAAACTGCGACCAATTAAATAATTAAGTAATATTGAGCCAAGTTACAAAATGTTTAACATATGTACTAAAAGTCGAATTTATGCAAGCACGAACGAGTCGGAACTGGCATTACCCCGCCCGCGCCCTACGCGTTTCGTTATTGTTTTAGTTAGTTAGCAATTGTTACTCCGCTCTGATGTGCGTGTCGCGTCTAAATATTTGAAAATGTCAAAGCGTAAGAGAGTGGTGTTATCGCTTAAAGACAAAATAAATATTATTGATTCATTAAAAAAAGGAGAAACCGGTCGTAAGTTAGCTGATGAGTATGGTGTAGGTACATCCACGATAAGTGATATTAAGAAGAATGCCGATTCAATTTTGTTGTACACCTGCAAATTAGATAGTGAAGACGGGAGTAAACATTGGAAAATGATGAAGAAACCGAAAAACGAACTTTTAGAAGACGCTTTGTATTGTTGGTTTTTACAAAAACTATCAACTGGTCAACCGATATCTGGCCCTTTACTCTGTGAAAAAGCATTACAGTTAAATAAAAAATTAGGTGGTGATGAATCATTTGTCGCAAGTAACGGATGGTTATACAGATTTAAATCTCGTCATGGAATTCGTGAATTGGAAATACAAGGTGAAAAAATGTCAGCTAATGTAGATGCAGCAAACTCTTCTAAAGATGATTTTAAGAAGAAATTGGATGAAAATAACTATGACTTGGATTTTGTTTATAATGCTGATGAAACCGGATTAAACTGGAAATCATTACCTTCAAAATCTTTAGTTTCTAGGCGAGAGAATTCAGCTCCAGGATATAAAACTAGCAAAGAGCGAGTAACTATATTAGTCTGTGCTAACGCTACCGGGACCCATAAAATACCTTTGCTCCTCATCGGAAAATCAAAAAAACCCAGATGTTTTAAAAATATCAGAGTGCCCTTAATTTATAAAAATCAAAAAAGCGCATGGATGAACTCTGAAATATTCATTGACTGGTATGGCAACACTTTTATCCCTGAAGTAAAAAAAAAAACAAAACGAAATTGGCAAGCAAGGTAATGTACTACTTTTACTGGATAATGCGCCAACCCATCCTTCGGCTGAATTGTTAGAGAGAGAAAATGAAAAGCTTAAAGTAAAATTTTTGCCTCCTAATGTGACATCCTTGCTACAACCAATGGATTAAAGTATTATTGAAACATTGAAACTACTTTATAGAAAACAACTTTTACGTAGGTTATCTGTTGATGAAGATGATGTAGAAGTCGTTTTATCATTTTTTAAGGGAATGAATTTAAAGGAGTGTTGTTACATGGTTGTAGATGCGTGGGATTTGATTAAAAGGAAAACTTTAAACAAGGCTTGCAACAGAGTACTTAATCGGGAGAATGAAAATTCAATAACCAATACAGATGATTTTATTTTGAAGGATATTAATGAGCTAATGTTAAAGATACAAATATGCCAGGATTGTGATGATGATGATATCAAAGAGTGGGTCACTTGTGACAGTAATGATCAAGGTTTTCAGATTATGTCGGATGACGAAATCGTAGAAAACATATTGCAGATAAATGAACAGCAGGAAATGCAAGAAGATGAAACAGAAAAAAATCCAGACGTAGAAAATGATGTAGGACCATCTCATGATGAAACACTTCAGGCTCTGGAAACAGCTCTCAAATGGTTTGAAAAACAAACAGAGAGTGATACTGTAAGTTTACTACAGCTGAAACGAATTCGTGATATAGCAGCAATGAAGAGAAAAAGTAGCTTACGTCAAATGCCAATTACCAAGTACATGTATTTTAAACCAAATTAAACTTATTATTAAATTATTATTATTTTTAATTAATAATATTATTATTTATTAATAAATATTACTATTATTAAACTTATTTTATTTCACAAAACCCGCTTTTCTTCATACATTCGATTAACCGGACTTTCGATTATCCGAATCCCTAACGACAACAATTAGTCCGGTTAATCGAGTTTCCACTGTATTATAAAAATGAATATACTCTTTTTAAATAGTAGGGACCACGGAAAGGTCCTAATAATCTATTTTTCGTAGCTTACTGTAAGTCAAAAACGGAATTCGCATTCAACGTACGAAACAGATTGATAAACTTCCGGCTGATTGGGAGACACTGGACAAAAAAACCGTTTCTAATGAAACAATGGAAAAAAAAACGGTACACGTGGGGCAATGAAGATAATTGGCAAATATTAATTGGCAAATCGGTAGAAAATCAAGCGAAAAATATAAGAGCGAATGCATTTTACCAACAGTACGACAATCAGCCAACATAATGGTATGTGCATGTTGTTCGTGGTATGGAACGATGTTAGCGATGGTAACATGTTGTTCGTGGTATGGAACGAAATAGTATAAGTGAAGGAACAAAATGCACACAATTCTGAATTTAATTACCCGCTACTCTAAATTCCACAGAATTTCGAAATCCAAACACCTGCAGTTCTAAATTTCACAAAATAGACAAAGCACAATGATCCAATTGCACCTGTAACCTCGAGCGAAACATTCTTGCAAGCATAGGAACGTTAGCGGCATCCAGCAAGTCACGTGGATTGCATCAACTCCGAGGCATTACGTAGATCATAAGTTCAACATGTAAGTTAGTTCTAAGACGACCTTAGGATTGAATAAATCATTTTTTTTAAGAATTCCGCACCCGCGTACTTAATTTATACCCTAATCGATGGACAATTAAACGAACAAGGCTATGCCCTATCTTAAAATAACATTAAGTGTCCTGTGTCGGAGAACAATGCCAGAATGGTACTAAGATGATTGTGCACCGTTTGCATTTTGTAGGGTGTTGTAACTTTCAAAATCAATTTATCAACTTGTGGATAATTTAATATACTAGTAAGAGATATTGCTCTTAAAGCCTGTATTGATTAATTAGATTTGCCTGGTAACAGCCCTGATTTAAATCCCGATTTAAATACAATTGAATACTCCTGGGGCATACTTAGAAATCAAGTAGCCGAGCATATGTCAACCAGCTAAGACTAATTGACTTTTGACAGGTGGTATGATGGTTTTCCTATGATTAGAACAAAAAAATTCAAAAGATATAAAGATATAAATAGAAAATGTATTCCCAATCCTGATTTGATATAAAACCAATTCGGTCAAATTTTAATGTTGGAATTTTAGCGTGGAAAATCATACTTATTTTTGTTAATCGAATAAAAACTTCTAGTAGAAAGTTTAGATTTATAAGTAAAAGCTTGAGTTTCATGGTGACAAAAATTTAATGTTCTACCACGTACATATCGATACCGACGATACCGTGACTTTTGATTAAAATTCAAAGTTGTTACGTAGTGAAAAGTGTTGTATAGTGTTTGATTAACCCAACATGCCGGCCAAATACAGTCAGCATTGCAGGTCGAACTGGGAAAAAATGCCGGATTTCAAAGAGTGGTTGCAACCTGTTGAAAATGATACGACGAAAGCGTACTGTAACTACTGCAAATGTGATATTATTGCAAAAGTACATTGCCTAAAGTTACATAGCTCATCAGCAAAACATAAAAAAGCCATACAACCAATGAAAAGCCAGAGTGTAATTAAGTTTCCCAAAAAAAAGTGATGTCAATACAAAGAAAGCAAATGCAGAAGCTTCATTGGCTATGTTTGTATGCGCACGTTGTTCAATTATGGCTGTTGACCATCTATCCGAGCTATGTAAAAACAGATTTGGTGATAGCAAAAGCGGAGACTTGCGAGTACATCGCACAAAATGTACTAATATCATTAAAAATGTTAAAGGTATATTATAAAAAAACGTTTCGCCTGCGCAAACTAAATCGTTGCAGACAAAGTGTTGCGTGGGGAGGAGAAAAATGCAACGTTTTAGAACTGCGCATAGAACTGTGCAGTTGCAGCGATGTTTTAGCTGGTAGTTCTTACATGTCAATGAAATGCGCAAACAAGTTGGTACGTGTGGACGGTTAGCAACGTTTTTGACTCATTTTACACGTATGTCTGACTTTCGGCAATGCTCCCGGGAATTCCTGGGCGAATTTATCACGTTATATCAAAGTTATTCGTGCCTTTGGCAGATTAAATTTAAGGAATATTGCGATCGCGATAAGAAGAACCAAGCATATGAGGCTTTGGTAACCAAATATAGAGAATTTGATAGTTTCGCTAAAAGGGAAACGGTGGTGCGAAAAATAAATTCAAGTGTTTTTCAAGTGTTGGAAAGAATTAACGAGAGTGAATAAGTCGTATCGATCAGGGGCTGCAGAGGATGAAATTTACACGCCATCTCTGTGGTATTATGAATTGTTGCTCTTCTTAAGAGACCAGGAAATATCTAGGCAATCGAAGAGCACGATTGATGAACATATTATGAACATATAGCTGCCGAAATTAAAGAAGCTTCATATCTTGCCATCTCAGCAGATGAGACCACAGATTTATCCTCAAAGCTACAGCTTGTTACAATATTCAGGTATGTTAACACGTTGACGGACAGTTGCGTCTATAGCCGTCAAGTTCAAGTTCACTATGTGACATGACGGCAATAGCCGTCCAATACGAAACGGTCGTTTTTAGACACTGCGGCTGTAGCAGCACAAATGTGCATTTACCAGCGTACAAGTAGAAGCCTAGTGTCATGTTTTCGAAAAAAAATTTAGTATGCAAGGTTAACACATTGAGTATGCACGTGGTTGTGAACGGAGTAGTGCGATCTTGTTTTCTCTTCAATTTACAGTTGCTATTGATACATTTAACGATATTTTTTGTTTATACTGGTAAGTATTTGTTTATGATTGATTTTACACTTTAAATAGAAATAAAAAAATTTAAATTTAGCATTTTTTGATTCATTTAGCGATATTTATAGTTATACTGTTTACTTTTTGTTTTTTATGATATTACATTTGAAATATAAAAACAATAATGTAAATAATAAATGTATAAATAATATACAATAAATAATAATATAAAATAAAATTGAATGTTTTATTCAATATTTATAGAAAATGGCCAGATGGGAAAAAGAACAGGCTAGGCTGCTGAAGCTTTTTGAGGAAACAGGTAGTGGGTCAAGCAACAGTGAATCTGAACCTGATGCTGACTGTGCTGAAAATAACAGTTCGGGTAGTGAAGAAAATGAATCAACTACAGATGAGGAATATGAAGCACCAGAAGAACCAGAAAATGATGAGACATGGCATATCAATACAACACCTATAAGAAACTTTTCTTTTGATGCAGATGCGGCTGGGATTCTTTTGGATATAGACGAAAATGTGTCTCCAATTCAGGTTTTTGAAAAAATTTGGGATGACCAAGTAATGGAAATGATTATAAAATCTACGAATGATTACGGCCTAAAACTTTGCAATCAAACACGGCCACATACAAGGCATAGTAGGAAGGCAAATTTCAAAAATACTGATACGATTGAAATGAGAAAGTTTTTGGGTTTGTGTTTGCTTCAGTCCCAGCTAAAATTCTCCAGTATTAGAAAACTCTTTTCCATTGATGCATTACATTACCACCCAGCTTTTCCTTCACAAATGTCTGGAAGGAGGTTTGAGCAAATATTGAGATGCTTTTGTGTAGAAGAAGAAAATTCAAACGACCGTTTGAGGAAAATAAAAATATTTCTTGATTTGCTCATAAAAAAGTTTGCGAATGCATATGCACCAAATGAGGCATTATCATTAGACGAATCTTTGTTATTATTTCGAGGAAGGCTTTCTTTTCGCACGTACATGAAAGGCAAAAAGGCAAAATACGGAATTAAATTGTACGAACTTTGTTCTGCCCAAGGTTATGTTTTGAACATAGAAATATACAAAGGCTATCGAGAAAACGAAGAAAACATGACAACTATTGAAAGTCTTGTGATGCGATTGATGCAGTCATATTTAAACAAAGGGCATCATTTGTTCATAGATAACTATTACAACAGTGTACCATTGGCTAACAAATTACTGAGCAAAAAGACACATGTGACAGGAACTCTTCGTGTAAATAGGAAGGGTCTGCCGCAAGAAATAACAGGTCGTAAGCTTAGAAAAGGAGAACATGTATGGCGACGCCAAAATCAGACATACGTGTCCAAATGGAAAGATAAACGGGATGTGCTATGTCTAACAACAGCTTACCACCCAAGTATGATAAACACAGCTAACCGTCGACAACAGGAAAAGAGAAAACCAATTGAAATAGTGAATTATAATCAGAATATGTCAGGTGTCGACAGAGCAGATCAGATGATGTCCTATTATTCCTGTCCACGAAAAACAATTAGATGGTATAAAAAGATAATCTTTCATCTACTGGATGTAGCAGTGTGGAATTCTTACTACATCTTTAAAGAAAAGACAGGTTCTCAAATGAAGTTTATAGAATTCAGGGAAGCAATTATACGATCTCTAACTGGCATAGATTATAAACAGGATGGAAGGTCTTTGGTTCAATTTAAACGTGCACGAATCCAAACCAATGAAATCAACAACAATGGAACACAGCATTTTCCTGAGAAAATTTCTCCTCCTGAAAATTATCAGCGAAAAACATATTTTCAGCGTTGTAAACAATGTTATAAACAGGGAGTAAGGAAGGAAACATCATATTGCTGCAAGAATTGCATATCAAAACCTGCACTGTGTCCTGCACCTTTCTTGAAACATGGCATACCGAAAATAATGTATAATAATTATAAAATTATAATAAATTTATTTGTCATTTATTTATTTTTGTTTGATCATGAACTAACATTTCGTGTAAAACTCCCAAAAATACTTTGTTGCTCACAAAAAATTGCTTATTTCAGTCATTAAACCTGTCATTTACGTTTTTAAATTTTTGCTGTTATAGCCGCCATCGTCCCATTACATAGTGTCTAGAGTCCGCTGGCGCCATGACGGTTGTAGCCGCAACCTAATTAAAGGTGCTGAATTAATCAAAATTAAGTGTATTTAAGCAGAAAGAGTAAAACTATACTTCTAATATTCTAAAAATTACAAAAACATATAGTGTCAATTTTCGAATTTCACTTGTTTCTACTGTCCGTCAACGTGTTAAAAATGGAAGTCCAGTAGAGCGCTTCTGATGCTATTTAAACTCTCCAAAACGAGACGCGGAAACTATAAGCAGTGAATTACTGGCTGTATTGAACCCAATATTGGATAATTCAACTGAAAAACTAATTGCTCAAAGCTATGATGGCGCCGCTGTTATGATTGGAAAAAGGGTTGGAGTGCATTTTTTAACAGCTCCCCGTCGAGAATTGCTGTACTTTATCGAATTGTGAAACGGAAAATTCCCAACTGTGCATCAACGCAATTGAATTTCAATGTGAGAACAGTTAATGTTGTATACGAGTATAGGGCAAGCCTAATAGAATGTATGGAAACTGTAGAATATGAATTCACTGATGGCACAGTTTGCAGTGCAGCTTCAGGTGTTCGCCGCATATTGAGAGATAACATATTTATTTTCTGGTGAACCTTTTCTCACTATCTTATGCCTCATGTAGATATACTTTTTAACCAAATGCAGAGGCGAAAAGCTGACTCGGTTCAATTGAAAGCAAATATTGCTTCTTTTGATAAATATCAAAATATCCGCGATTAAATTGATAATATCATAGACGAAGCGTCCCACGCAAACGATATAGAAAATACATTTCAGGATTAAAATGCGAAGTATTCATGATAGTCCTGAGGGCTATCGCCTTGCTGCGTTAGAAGTTTGTGATGTTATTTTAAACGCTTTCAAAGATAGATTCGCATTCGATGGACACCTTGTTGCTGCTTCTTTTTTTGAATCGAATCGCTTCCGAGAATACCAATTGAATTTCCCTGGCTCAGAGCTAAATCCTACATTGGAGCGAGAACGCTTGAGAATAGAATTGTCAATCATCAATTCAAAAAGTGATTGCCGAGAAATGTCAAGTGCCCCTGTGTTGCTCAAATTCATCTTGAAAAATAATTAAAATGAACAATTAAGGGAAACAAAAAAATTGCTGGAAATCCTGGTAACAACACCTATGAGCACCGCTGAAGCAGAAAGGGGGTTTTCAACCTTTAAAACTTTCAAGCGCTTTAAAACTTTTTGAGAAATACAATGTCGGAAGAACGTTTGACTGCGTTGGGTATCATTTCTATAGAAAAACATTCGATTGCTGCGATTGGGGATTTCAATGAAAAGATTATCGATAAATTCGCCACTGCTAAGAATCGCCGTCTTGAACTTATTCACAAACAATTAACAAGCTTATTTTTAACTGGATTCATAGTGTATATTAGTTTCAATGTAATTAGTTTAGTTTTGACTAAAATTGCCCAGTAGTTTGTATAAAGTATGTGAAGAGAAGTTTAATCGTAAACCACTTTTCACTGTTTCGCTTTACTTCATCTGTTGATCATCCATGTATGCTTCGTTAATTGTAAGTACATTTTATGTTTAAATCAATATTTTTTTGTTTATTCGTATTTATTATTATTAAAACTACCAACAGTCGGAATAATGCTTTAGAAAAAATAAACATGAACCCATGGAAAGAAAAGAACGAAAAACAGGTTTTAAATGTTCATTACATTGTTATACAATTATTAATCGGACGAACTTCAGAGATTATATGCAGAACTCGCAGTTATATTTCTCACGGGCCGCCACTGAATATCACTATATACTTCCAACAGTGGTGGACACATAAATAGAATACTTTGAACCCTCAAATACAGCCCTGATACGATTATATCTAAAAAATGCAAGTTGGCATTTATTCGTTATATTCCTGAAGTTTTACTGTAATATTCCAGTGCTCTTGAAATTGCTTTATTTATTCGCAGTTAGTAATAGTCTAAGAGCAGATCTATTTGCAGTTGGACAATTAAGTAGGTCAGTGCTATTATTTCTGTTAATACCGATATGTTATTGCACAATTGGTTTGGTATATTTGTTTAAAAGGAATTTAGTACCGAATTGTAAAATAATTTTGATGATCGCCCTTTAAAAACATGGGAAGAAGCAGAATTCATATCATGGGTTTCAATATGTGAATTTCGTGTAAATTAATTAATTTAAATGCAATGAACTAAAATGAAACATTTATCAACATATTATAACCCAACTTGACGACGAAATCCTAATTCGGTTAAAAACATATGCAAACAAGTATATTAGCATATACCCGAGAATTTTAACTGATGAGAACACTCGGAACTATTATTCTCTTGTTGGAGAAAAGATTCAACAATTTGAATCAGGCAATACTAGCAAAAGCGATAGTGATATTTTTATAACTTCAATTGTTCCGATTAAACTTTCTGCGCATAATTCAAAACAAAAGAGATCTTATTACAATCTTATTTCAAAATCCAAGACTTTCTTCAACCCGATTCTGCAAGTCAATTCGCATCCAGTTTAACCCTTATGTCAATGACCAACTTTACCGACAGTAGTCAATGACCGGGTACCCCGGTACCCATATATAAAAACATTTTTTTAACAATGTTAAAACAAATATTTCGCAATAGTTTTTAATTTGTATATTAAAAAGAAATAAATTGTGAATATTTTATGTACTTTATATGAATATTTTGTTATATATATAAAAAATTTTGAACATGAGCGGCTAAAAAAGCCTTTTGAAATTGGCGCGGAGAAAGGTCAGCATCGGCAGGTATGTAGCAAATTCACTGATACTTGCTAGAAAGATCTCGAATGTTCGGTTCACGAATAACTTGTAGGGTCGACCTTTTATTTATAACTATCTAGTTTATTTATTTTTTTTTCTAGATCCAACTAGATCCAAAAAATCCTCCGAACACAACTCAAACTCTCCGTCCCAATATTGTGAGACTGGTCCCCATCGCTCGAACGAAACACGCTCAGCGGCTGAAACATTCAAAAGGATTATAACTCATGAAATGGTTGATTTGATTACTCGTTATACTAATCAGAAGGAACATCGAGTAATCCGAGAGTGGAATGAAAAAAATCCGAATAAACCGTGGAGGACGTGGAAAGATGTAAATCGCCAAGGGATGTATTCGTTCATAGCAATTCTTATCGCAGCAGGTGGCAATAATGGAAACAAAGACCATACTACTGAGATGTGGAAAACGTCATCATTCCCTCTGTACAGGGCCACAATGAGTATCAATCGTTTTTGGAATATCGTACGGTTTACAAGATTTGATGATGCGCGGACGCGAGAGGAACGATCCAAAGAGGACAAAGCAGCTCCAATTAGTGAAAACTGGTCGATGATGAATGCAAATTTTTCCGCTCTGTACCAGCCCGGCACAGAACTTACCATCGACGAGCAGCTGTATCCGTATCGTGGTTGAACCAAATTTACGCAGTATATACCATCCAAACCAGCCAAGTATGGTATCAAAGTGTGGTGGATTTGTGATGCTGAAAATGCATATCCTCTAAAAGGCATTATTTACACTGGGAAATATGACAACGTTAGAGAAAAAAATCAAGGCGAAAATGTTGTCAAAAAATTAGCAGCACCGTACAAAGGGAGTGGAAGGAACATTTGTATGCACAATTTTTTCACGACGTTACCGCTCGCGAAGCTCTTATTGTCGTGGGACTTGACTATCGTAGGAACCCTGCGAAGAAACAAGCCGTATATTCCGAAAGAGTTGACTGTGACAAAGAATCGTGCAGAATTGTCCACGCTGTTTGGTTTTCACGAAAAAAAACGACGATTTGTTCGTATGTGCCGAAAAAAAATAAAACAGTTATACCGCTTTCGACGATGCACTCGGAAATGGCAGTCGCTAACAAAGCTCAGAAAAAACCAGAGATGATTTTGCACTGTAATCAGTACAAAGCTGGTGTTAATACGATGGACCAAATGGCCGGCAGATACACGACACACCAAACGACAAATAGGTGGCCATTAGCAATGTTTTTCAATGTCCTCGATATAAGCGCACTCGCGACGTACGTGATTTATAAAGAGAACAACTCCATGCTGCCGAAAAAGGCGAACGAAGAGTCCTATGTTTTTGCTTCAATTGAGCTAACAACTTGCTCTTCCAAGCATTCATGAACGCTCCGAAAACGTTCAAATTATGAGATATTACTCGACTAAACTTGCAATCGAGTCTATCATCGGGAAGGTTTTGCCGCAAGTGCCGACGACCCAGAGAGCATGTCCGACCCTGGATAAAACAGGAAGAAAGAAGGTGACCGGTTGTTGCCACATTTGTTTGGCACAAGATCTGACAAGACGGAGAAAAACAACAAGGGTTGTCGGCAATGTGAAATGCCGGTTTGCGATGAACACGCAACTACGTTGGTTGAATGTAATTCGTGTCACAGAAGTCCATCTGAATAAATTTGTTTGCTAATTTTTATGCATTTTCATTTTTTTACATTAATTATTAGTTATTTAAGTATTCAATAATTAATTATTAATTAAGTATTAAGCATTCAATTTTGCACCATTCTGTATCATTCTCAATGCTTTTTAAATTGAATACCCGGTCGTGGCTCAGAATAGAATATTTTGAACTGTCAATTTGAAATTAAAAAAAAAATTTTTTCCATTGAAATTTCGTAATTATGATTCGAAATAGGTTGAATGAAGATGATCTGAAACATTAGACTGTAATTCGTATCGTAGGCCGAGTAATCGTGAAATTGCGACGACGACGGCTACCCGGTCATTGACATAAGGGTTAAAAGGAAACTGCTGATTTGGCAAAAGATCAAGTAAATTACGCCAACAACCAAATGAATTAGATAAGTCCACCTGATGTATTGTCAAAAAACAATGCCATGGTCTCTGTCTCTCCCAAACTGCTACTTACAACAGTAGGTGACAAAGTGATGAGTTGAAGGCCCGTCATGTATTGGCGATCACCCAACCAATTTTTCCTTTCCCGCACATTATTCACACACAAAATTTCATTATTTGTAAACAGTACCTGGAAAATGCAACGTTGCTATAATTGATCAAGCATAGCTTTTTCTTTGAAAGGTAATCACGATCATCGGTCAACATTGCATTGACTCGAAACTTTCTATCGAGAATGAATTTAGGAGTTACATAAGACCATATGCCTTACATCTGGTTAAGTAACTAGATAATAGCATGCAATAAAATACAGGCAAAATGCAAGAGTCCCTAAGACTCATTAGCATGCAATGCAAATGTGTAAGAGTCCCTAAGACTCATTAGCATGTAATAAAACAGAGACGAGATGTAAGGATATTTATGACTCATTTATGATTAAGTCCTAACGATCCTTTAGTTGGTAAGATAAGATGTTTTGTAAGTATGTATATATTAAGCCCCGACTCATAGTTTTGGTTAGTCTTGTAAGCAAAGAGAAATAAAAAGGATCCGTTTGTATTTTACAAAAGAAAAAGGATTGTTTTTATCAACAATTATCGTGGCCAAATTAAACCACGTAACTTAGGGATTTTTGGGATGTAAACTGCATCGCAGTGGCATCTTTCTTGTGAATTAGCGTTCAGCATGACACTGTAGCGGCAAAAATATCGTTGTGGTGTAGCATCTCAAATATCGCTGTAATGCGACGACCATCACGAATTTCGTGCGATAGTGTACAAAAGTAGATGGCGAAAGACTTACCGGAAAAAGAGGAGACAACCCGAGTCTTGAGCGCGAGTCAATCTTACATTTATGTAGGGGCACCATAACAAGTTAATTCCTGCACACGTCAGATGTGCATTACTAGATCAATGTTATTTTTTTATATAAATTGGAACTTTATTTGGTTGTGAATTGAAATAGCAGGAGAAGCTCTGTTCTAACAACATTTTGAAAACAAAACTATATTTTCCATAAGGTTTATCCTCTAAACTTGAATTAGCACGATTAACTGTTCTTCGCAGATTTTCTCAAAAATTCTAAAAGAATCTTTTTGGGGTAATTACTTTGTGGCCTTGTTTGAATGATTATTTTGATTGATTTTGATAATTTTCATTGATTATACTATAATCTCAATACGCTTACGTTCCGTATAGCAAGAGTACCTTATTGTACTAACTCAACCTTTAAGGTTTGTTGTGGAGTTTTCAAAATTGATATGTTCTTGGAAAATTACCTATGAATTTAGTGATGCTGACTGATTCATAGTGGTGCATGTTTCATCATGTTAATTTATATGCTTTTATTTGAATTCTTTGAATACAGTTTATTCCTAGTGATTATACCGTTACTTTGCAAACATTCCTGCAGTTACTTTGCAAACTTGAACGTGAACGGTTGTGCTATTTGAAAGGAAAACTTGCTTTAAAGTTTAAAGTTCAGAGTGTAAAAATCTGTTTTAATTAGAATGGCTAGCGTAGGAGCAGTGTTTTCTGTCTTGAAAGGACCAATTCGATATTCGAATGCAATGATCTGTTAAGAATCTATATAATAATAGAAATTCCACAAAATGTGTTTTGTTTTAAAGAATGCAATGCAATTATGGAAAAAAGAATCGGTTACAAATAGGAAAATGAGCTGTACCAGAAGGTTGCTCCTGTTTAAACGCTGGGACTAATCTATTTCCCTATGTATGATGTATGATGACTTCATGAATTTAAAATAAGTCGCTTCTATGCGTATCTCAAACATTTCGAGGCGTAGGATTTGTTGGCTCCGATACCAAATAGTCACATCACACGCTTTATTTTACAAAACCAACTTCGAAGTCGATTTCAAAACGATTATGACAAGTGGCTTATCATGTTCAGTGCAAGGAAGTAACATGTGATAAAAATGTGCGAGGATCTCACAATTCCGAAAGCTAACCGCACTTTTTAAAACTCAATAACCAACAGTGCCTCAAATGGGAATTCTCAAATGGGAATGTTATATATTTATTGAAGATGATTTATACTTAATATTAATATTTATATTAAATCATTTCGCATCTTAGACCCATTAGGGTAAGTCCGGGATAGATGGACCACCGATATAGACGGACCATTCGAATATTTCGCTCGTCTGTCACAGCAGCGCCGCATTCGTTGGCTAGTATTTTTCTACTCGTGCAGACGTTAACACGTTTAGTTTTGCTCGTGAGTGTCACATGTTTTTTAGGAAAAAAAACTTTGTTTATTTCTTTTGGTGAGTTGAAAAATATTTTTCACTGTATTTTATTGTTATGTGGTTAAGTAAGTTTAATTGATTTCGACGTAAGGTCAATGCTATAGCTCGATTGTATAGTTGAGTAAGGTCTTAACCTAAAATGGTGCTCCAGTAGCGTTGTTTGTCTGAATGAGTAGCTGGTCCATCTATCCCTGACAATTGGGATAGATGGATCAGTGGCATTTGGGATAGTTGGCCCACTTGAAAAGAACCTGGAATAGTAGGACCATATTTCCTATTAGGACTTTACTTCTAATATAAGAAAAATGATACTTATCAAAATTATTTTAAATACAAAGGTGTGTCCTGATACGTTGGTTTTTTTATGTTATAGGAAAATGCCTACGTTCTATACCAGAAAACGCATGTCTGGGAGGGGAGAATGGTCTGAACGTAGATTGGAAAATGCAGCCAGAGCTGTTAAAAGTAAGGAAATGGGAGTTAATGCTGCAGCGAAGGTGTTTGGAATACCGAAAACAACTTTGAAAAGACGCATCAAGCTACAAAGTTTTAGTAAAGGTTCCATGGGAAAAAACTCATTGCTAGGAGTTGAAAATGAAAAAAAAAATTGTAGTACACATAAAAAAAATACAATCGAGGGGGTTTACTCCAACCAGAGACTCAGTACGTTCTATGGCTTACTATTTAGCTGAAAACCTTCAATTGAAGCATAGTTTCAATCATGAAACAAAGCAAGCAGGCTACGACTGGCTTTCTTCTTTTCTTGTTCGCAATCCTGAACTGTCCAATCGGCAATCTGAAGGTGTGTCTATTGCGAGAGCAAAGTGTCTAAATAAAATAGATGTCAAAGCGTATTTTGACCTCTTAAAGAATGTTTTGGAAGAAAATGGTCTTATAGATAAACCTGGCAACATTTTCAACATGGACGAAACAGGTTTACAGCTAAATAACAAACCAGGGAAGGTAGTTGCTTTGAAAGTGAATGGAAAGGGTACATTCTTACCACCTTTTTGCATAATGAAAGGAAAGAACCCAAAGCAGGAGTTTTGTGACGGTTTACCATCTGGCGCTTAAGTAAAAATGTCGCCAAAGTCTGGCTATGTAAATAGCGATTTGTTTTTTGATTGGCTGAAAAACCATTTCACTCCAAGAAAACCAGCAGGAAAGGTGCATCTTCTTTTAGATGGACATACATCACACACTAGCTGCGTTGAAATGCTAGAGTTCGCAGAAAATAATCAAATAATTTTGATGAGTATTCCTCCCCACACCAGTCATTGGCTTCAACCATTAGACCGCGCTTTCTTCAAGTCTTTAAAAATGAACTATTAGTCTGCTTGCTCAAAGTACGTGACTAATAACCCTTCAAGGAAGATAACTCGACTGCAGTTTGGTGCGCTTCTTAGCATAGCTTGGGGTAAGTCAGCAAACGCAGGAAATGGAATAAGTGGATTTAGAACGTGTGGAATCTTTCCATTTGAACCTGATGCGATACCAGACTACGCTTTTTTGTCAGAATCAATGGAATCCAGGCCTCCAGATACGTCTCTTGTTTTCGAAAACGTTATGACTGGTGTTGATGTTGCTGGCTCCGGTAGTTCAAATAATGATGCCACTGTTGCTTGTCCTAATAGCCCAAGTGATGATGTTGCTGTGGCAGGTTCTAATTCCTCAAGAAGCGGTTAAAGTGCTGGTACTTCAAGAAGCTTTGAAAATGTTCCTTTATCTGGACCTTCTGAAAAGCACCAGAATAAATCTGAAATTGTGACCCCTTCAAAGTTATTGGACAAACTACATCCAGTGCCTTGTGTCAACAAAGTTCAGACTGTGAAAAGAAAAGTTCAAACTATATCAACAGTGTTAAGCTCTCCAGAAAACATAACTGCTCTGAAAAAGAAAAAAATGAGAAAGAGTCAAAAATTAAAATAAAAAAAGAAAAGAAGAAAGACAGGGAGGAAAAAAAGAAAGACCGAGAGGAAAAGAAAAAAGGAGAAAAAGAAGCTAGAGAAAAGAAATGAGAACAATATGCAAACAACGACCAATAAAAGTAAGAGAACGCGAAGAAAAAAAGAACTAACGTCATCCTCAGATCCCGAAGATATTGATATCGACACAATTTGCAACGACAATCTTTATGTAAGTGACTGGGATGAAGATTTCTGTGCATGGTGTAAAGAGAACTACAACGAAACAAAACGAGATGAAGATTGGATTAAGGGGGGAAATACGTGTAGAGGCTTTAAAAAAATCAATTTTTTTTCATAAATCGCTTGTAAAAGTATTCAAAAATATAAATTTAAAATTTCAAGTCAAAATTCTTATCCGTTCAAAAGTTATAAGCGATTTTGTAAGTGCCCCCGGTACAGCGTCCGAGAATATAATTTTCAGAACGGAGCGGTCGAGCTACTCGAATAGGTAGTCATTCATATACTTCCAGGTATGTATTTTTAAGAGGGGAAAGGGCCATGGGCAGATGTTCTTTTATTTTATTTGTAAAGAAACGACTAGAAGCATTAGTGTCCTTGACAAGGACTCCTTGTAACAAACCATCATATAGTATTAGTTCACAAGTAAAAAAGTAAGAGTCAAAGTAAAAAAGGACAAACATTTGGGTGGAAGAGGAAAGTTGACAGAGGCCTTAATTAAAAGATTAAGCACTTACTATGGACTAGCAATTAGATCAAATATTGATAGCGTTGAAAACATGAAAAAAGCAATAATGGGAACTTACTTCCATATGATATCAACAGATGATAATCAACAATTATTGTCCAATTTGTGTATTGTCCAATTGTCCAACGGGTGTAGATAGCTGGTGTAAATGGAAAAAAGCTGAAGCTCTTGGGACAGAGCCTCCAAAACACCCGCCACCTCTACATCCTGACGTTCAATAAGAAATTCTTCCAATCTACGAGAATTTATCCCGGGATGATTAATTGGAGAGATGTTTAGGAGGCCATACTAAAAATGCTAATGAAAGTTTCAATTCAACTGTTTGGCGTATGGCTCCAAAACATTTGCATTGCGGTTTAAAAACTATCGAGATTGCTGCATACTTGGCTACTTGCTTGTTTAATGAAGGCAGTTCAAGTATTTTATTAGTAATGAACGAGTTAGATCTCATAGTTGGTAACAGAAGCTTCAGTCACGTACAATAATAAGACAGTCTACGCGTAGACCGACAGAATCGACGCAACTCCTAGGACAGTAAAGAAGCCCGAAAAGCCCGAAAAGAAAAGTTGCAAGCTGAAAATGACGCATATGAAGCTGAAGAAGGTTTGCAATATGGTGCTGGAATAGCTGATTAATTCGTAGGTTGTTTCGTAGGTATACACTCTAGTTTAAAAAGTTTTAAACCAATCATTCTGAAATTTGGTTTATAACTTTTTTACACAATTGTGCTGTATATGGACCTCAATTATAAGCGATATTTTTAATTTAACTATTTTTTTATAATAAACAATATATGAAAAAATGGTTAAAAAACATGTCTTATTTTAACAGCTCTCTAAAAAATGCAAATTTTAATTATTTTTATTAAATTGAGATTCATATAGAAGATACACATATAATAAAAGTAATTTTTATGGGCCATTGATTTCAGGTAACAATTGTGGCTTCCATCGTGTACACCAACTGCTCAGTCGGATGACAACATGCGATCTGTATCAGTTCATATTTCCGCTACTTTTTGAATTTTATTATTGTAAAATATGAAAATAACTTATTAATATGTTTATAAAATAACCTAAAATAGTTGCAATAAATAATATTCATTTTTTATACCTTAAAAATTTTTTTGAAAATCAGCATCAAAACTTCCTTTTACACGTATTTCCCCCCTTAAGTGTGTGTCATGCTCCCGCTGGACACATGAAGGTTGTACAAGATTCGAGGATAAATGTGAATACTGCGGAAAGCAAGATCCTCCAAATAAGATGACTGCTGAATGATTCAAATTTCTAGAAACTGAGTTATACTAGCTCTATTTTTTAATTATTTTGATTGTCAAATCTATTAATCATATCAAATAGTTTATAACTCTATACCCTAACTTTATAGCTTGGAATAAATAGTCTTTATACCTTTGATAACATGTATTTCTTGTGTTATATCCTGATTCAGTCACGTAAAATAGAGGTCCATCAATCCCTATTAGGTGGTCCATCTAACCCGAGTATGCCTGGGATAGACGGACCATCGAGCAAAACCAAAAAACATCATAACTCCCGGTGTGATAAGCTTAAAAACTGCAAACTTCCTTACAATTGTTTAAAGACATATATACTTATTAAAAGAATATAAAACTTATCCTAGACATTGCAAAATTTCGGAAAAAATAGCTTTAGAAAAACATGGTCCAACTATCCCGGACTTACTTTATCCAAAGTGCGAATAAATTCCATCATAATGTTGATTTAAGTTGATCAATTAGTCGACTTGATATCGCATTAATGTATTGCAATCAAAATCATAAGATGCTTTTGTTTATATTTTTGATTTAATAACCCTGTAGCAAAGAGATCGTTTAGAAAATAACCGCAACCAGCATTTGTTATTGAGGGATTGACACGCCCCGCCTTAGGATGCGTGTACTCGGGCAACAATTCAACCGTAAAAGGAAAAACAAAAACAACGAACATTATTCAAAAATCAAGTATGATGTTAATTTTTATCCTACGACTAATATATTATAACTTAAATCTAATCTTATTTTACTCACTTCTTACTTTACAGATCTAGCGATATGATTCCGAAGAAGAATTCCGAAGAATCGTAAGATATTGACTCTCGCCACTTTAGCTTCAATCTTTGCATAGTACTGGCACTCTGATTGTACCAAATCTGATATGCATATGTGAAATTGGTCTAACCAGCTTTTGTAACAGATAAAACGTGAAACTATGGAAAAATCGTGTTTTCTTCGCCAGAGCGAATAAAAGTCAGAAAATAGCATATGCGGCGCGTAAAACTATGGAAAGAGCGAACAGGAAAACTTTTTTTTCCTGTTTTCTGGAACCAATTTAAACTTCATGAGTTGTTGATCAGATTGCTCTTGCCAGTCTCAGCTAAGATTTTTAAGTGACTTTTTAGGTTATCCGTTTTCGGACTCGTTCGCTCTGATTTTTAATTATTAATTTGCATCTCGAAATTCCCGATTATTTCCTTGATCACGCATTATCCTTGTGCGGCTTTCTCAAAATTGTTTTTTACGCGATCAAGAGTTATCATTTGTGGATTCTTCTTGATTTGTTTTCTGACTGCGCAAGTTATGTGTTAATTATGTGGTGAGTTTAAAAAAAAACACAATTTAGTTAGTGGATGCGAAATAGTGATACTTTACCACTCTTTGAATTCCGAACCGGTATGAACAGTTCGCTATTCACGGATTCTCGACCAACTGTCGGAACGCCAGGTAAATTCAAAATAATAATCTTATTAAATCTAACACTTAGTCTGCATTTTTTACAATATTTTAGAACATATTTTACAATATATTTTACAACAAATTAGTTAGTTAAGTGTTTTAATGTCTTGTTACATTAGCACTTTTGATAGTGTGAATCAAAGCGAGTCTGATTTAAATAATTAAATATTTTTGATGTGAAACATCTATAGCCGCACGTAAAACAAATTTCTGGCGTGGCGACGCGTCGCCACGCTATATGATGGTGTATATATACAGTCTATATGCAGTAGTGTGTACTGTGTGGCGACGCGTCGCCATGCGCAATCGACTGCGATTCTCTTCCCACTCGATCCGGCGTTAAGCTATCTCTCTCTCGCCACACAGCTCGGATACCTATAGTGTATACTCCATAGTGTTGTTTACTGCGGTACACATAACCTGTGTTTTACTTGAAAACAAATTATTTTTTTTTTAATAATAAAATATGTCTGACAGTGATAATTTAGAGAGTGACAGTGATCAGCCTCTTGCAAAGAAAGCAAAATCACACTATGACACACTATCAAGTCATCAGTAAGTTAATTATATACGCATATAATATACTAGCTTTACAAACTGAAAATAAAATAGATTCAACTGCAATGGACATTATTTCTGGTTGTACTAATCATGAGCAGGAAGCAAATATGAGACAAAAATTACACAAAATGTCAGTGATTGATACAGGAGGTTTGCCATACGAAATCATTTTTGTTATTGGAAAACCTTATATTATTACAACTAACATAGATGTGGTAGACGGTTTAGCTAACGGTGCCGTTGGAAAGCTGGTTCATATAGAACAAAATGATGAAAATAAAGTAACTCGCATATGGCTCGTTTTTCCAGATAAAAACACTGGTATGGTGGCTAGAAGAAAAGCCGCTGCCTTTGTTGCGGAACATAATATCGATAGACGTGCTGTACCTATTGTACGTCGAACTTCAAGTATATCACTCAATAATAATAAAACCATTGTGGTAAAAAGAAATCATTTTCCATTGATATCAGGATGTGCTATGACTATTCATAAGTCTCAAGGAGGTACATATGACGAGGTGGTCTATGAGTATAGTAAAAGTCATTCTATTCCATTACTTTACGTAGCTTTAACACGAGTAACAAGTCTTGAAGGGTTGTTTATATGTAACAGTCAGGATAATTTAAGATTTTATCATGGAAGAAGAGTAGACCCATCAGTTTCAAGTTTACAGCAAGAATTTAAAAGATTATCTTTAAACAAACTTACTACATTGCAAGGACTGATCACTGATTTTATGAACTCTAGAAATAAATTAACCATTTATACTTTAAACTGCCAAAGTCTCAAAAAACATACTACTGATTTACAAGATTCTATTTGTCAAAGGAGTAACTTTTTATTATTAACTGAAACATGGCTTCCTGCAGATGAATCAGTTGACTTACCTAATTTTCATTGTATAGCTAAATTTAAACGACAAAATGTTAGAGCCGCTGGAGTTGCCATTTATAAAAACAACAATACTTCACATATTACTACACTCAACATGGATCTAGTAGTTCAAAATGCTACAGAAGTTCATGTCTCCCAAACATCTATCGGCGATATGTGTGCTTCACATGTTAAACTAGAAGATGGAAGTGAATTAATGATGATCGTCAGAGGCAACATCGAATGTAAATATTACCGAAGTCACTGATTGAACGAATGAAGTTACATAAATTGTTTTTATATTTAATGAAAATAAATGTTTATTAAATAAACAGTCATCATTTTCTGGAAAAAATCGTAATATTTTATTTTATTATTATGCCATATTTAGTTTATATCGCAATCTGTTCTTTTCAATCATATTACTTTTACAAAATAATGTCGATGTTTCACATCTGCCAGGCGTCCCGTGACGGCTCACATTTTTTTTTATAAAATTACAATGACAACTACACATGACTTCAGTACTATATGGGCTTTCAAACACTACAGTTTTGATTGGATATTCTTGAAATTTTAAGATAGTATGTGTGACATAAATATCTTCGAGATCTCATACATTCACTAATATTGGCAGCATCGAAACAAAATGGCGGCCGTTTAAAGTACGTCACGTTGGCTTTGCTTTCTATTGGTGGACTACATATCATAGTTTGAGTACAAAATCCTTTTGACAGAAACGTTGGGCTGTGTATTCGACTTATCTATATCTTACTTAAAAGAAGTCATCTCTTTTGACTTGTTTACAATATTACATGACTAGAGCATCCGCAGTTACTGAGAAAACATGAGAAACGAGTGGACAAACAGGAAGGCGTACTCACGGATAGACAGGTCGCCAAACTAGTAGAATATTGTGAATCGGTTTTATTAACTCCCAAAAACGCTGTGCTTGAGCTTTCTTTAAATTTCAGCGAGTTTTGCGTTTATGCATGTTGCAGTTATCCGAGCTTTACTGTCTCCCGATTTTATTGATAAACTGCAGATTTTTGAAGCTCGTTAGTTTTTCTTTTCCTGTTTTTATTAAGACGTGCAACACATGAATTTTTCCATAACTTTGATTGTATTCTCCATGTTTCGATGGTTTACAAATTTTCTGTAACTTTATATTAACAGAATTAATCCTACTATTCAATTTCTTTGATAACGAAAAAACTTCTTTTAGAGCCTGTTTGTATTCCTATTTTGTTAACGTGGAGTCTGTAAGAATTTTATAGATTCCTTCTTAAAAAAACAATAATCTGATCTGGAACTTATGAAAGCTTGAGACGATAACAATTATTTATTTTTCTTATATTTTCTTATAATTATATTTATCAATTATTTTTCTCAAAAAGGTGCTCAAATCAAAAATGTTTCTTATTTAGTTTCGATACAATTCCACCAGGGAAGCCAGTTCGTGTTGATGACAATGTCGCGAAAAACAGTTCAAAAAGAAGCTTGCAATATTATCAATAATTTGACAATTGACTTCAGGTCCACTCCTAAAACTCCATCCGATTCACCATTCCTTAATTGTTATTCCGACATTACAAACGATAGCGTTTCATATATGAGACAAAATTCCTCAAGTGGGCCACTAATAAATCAGTACTCTGAGTATTTATAAATATTATATATGTCTTGTTAGGATTTAAAAAAATAAAAAGTACGTATTTTTTTATTTTTTAAAATTTTAATTTTTTGAAAAGTTATTAATAATCAATTTTTTTTGCAATTTTTCACGTAAAAATTTTTTTCTTCCGATTGGTTCGATGAATCTTTATAATTTTTGGTCAGTACTTTGAGAAATAATAGTCCTTCCTAAATATATTTTAAAATTTTTTTTTTCATGTAATGTTGTTCAATAAATTGATGACAGTTGTAAACAATTGACAATTATTAATGCTTTTCAATTAATTATAACAATAAAGAAAATATATTTAGATTCCTCGTTCGATTTCGAAAAAATGAGTAAAAAAAAAAGTTAGAAACTTGCATTAGGTGAAAGACTACGTTCATTTGTTTATTTCGTTATTCAACGCGCTGTGAAGCAACTCCTACGCGAAGCGTCTCAATTGACACAAAACAATTGCATGACATTTATGGAAAACATACATTTATATTTTCACCCGTTAAGTGTGTCCTTGTATCGTGTTCAATACATTATTATTTTACAATTTTTTTCACTTTTTTTAATATCTCTAGTTTAATTTATAAACTATATAAATTTATAAAATATATAAACATATCATATATTGAAAAAATAGTCGATAGATCAGTTTAAAATGCCAAGAGCAAATTCTTGTTGTAATCCTTTAAAAAAAAAGGGCATAACTGTGTTTACAAAAACGTTGTTCTAGTAACACATAAATGGAATTCAAAATTTGAAAATTTATTAGGATTTTATATTTGTCAGTCTTGTAAAAGTCAAGTAAACAGACAGTCTAACATTACTCCACAACCGCAAGTCTCTAACAATAGTGTAAGGAAAAGAATCTCTTCGATTTTTCAAACACATAGTGACAGTGATAATGAAGTCGATTTTTATGAAGATTCTTATATGAATAACAAGGTAGGTATATTTTCATGTAGCTTTTCGAATAATGTAACGAAAAAAAAAATTTTGGTTTCAAAAGAAATATTTACTTAAAAAAAAAATTATTGACTGAAACCAATCAATTATTTTATTTTTTAAAATATTACTAGTTATAATTTTAATCGAATTATTATGAATCATTTTAAGGATTCGAACTATATATTGATTATTACAGGATTTTGAATTATCACCCGTTAAAAAGCTACGACAACATATTGACCTTAAACAGAAATCCAACAGATACGTTCCTATGGATGAAAATTGGACTAAAGATTTAAGGAGTGCAATTGCAAATGAAACTACTCGTTCTGGTAAAATTAGTCTTTTAACCACAGCACCTTTATGTTGGAGCATTCGTCAAATGAAAAAAGAACTAAATGTGTCTCGCCGAATGGCATCAAGAGCTAAGAAATTACATGCAAGTTCAGGATATGGAACTTGTCCTCAACCAAAACGTGGTCGGTGTTTGAATGACTCAACTGTTAAAAAAATTAAAGATTTTTATTTGTCTGATGAAGTTAGTAGAGTGATGCCGGGTGCAAAAGATTACATATCAGTTGTAGAAAATAATCAGAGAATACAGAAACAAAAAAGACTACTTTTAAATAATCTAGGCACTTTACATGAACAATTTGAAGAACAAAATCCAGAAATTAAAATGTCACTACCAACATTTCGTAAACAAAGACCGCAAGAATGTATATTATCCGGTCAAAAAGGGACGCACAATGTTTGCGTTTGTAAGATTCACCAAAATATGAGGTTAAAATTCGAAGGGATGAAAAAACAATTTATGCAAAAAGGTGAAAGTTTCAATTATACGTATCGAGATGCATTAAAAGATATTCTCTGTGAAAGTCCAACATCAGACTGCTATTTCAATGATTGTAAGAAATGTCCTGGTACGAGTATAGTTGTTGATAAGTTGCAGATGTTATTACAGGACTCTAAAATTTCAGAAATAACTTTTAATCAGTGGACGAGCACAGATAGATGCGAGCTCTTATCTAAATTACAATCTAAAGAAGAATTTTTAGTACTTTTGAAAAATGATTTTCCTGATTTGGCGAAGCATGATTTTTTGGCAACATCTCAAGCAGCTTATTTTCGAAAAATGAAAAATTCAATGGAGGACGGGGAAATGATCGTAACTTTAGATTTTGCTGAAAATTATACTTGTCAAGTTCAGAATGCGGTTCAATCACAACACTGGGCTAATGTTCAAGTGACTTTGCACCCCTATGTAATTTATTTCAAAAAAGACAATGTCATAAATCATGAAAATTATGTAATAATTTCTGAACATCTTCAACACGATGCTAATTCAGTATATTTATTTAACTCTAAACTGATAAATCATTTAAAAGAAAATATTGATTTGAAAGGTATAAAAAAAATTTATTATTTTTCTGACGGTGCTGGGTCCCACTATAAAAATAAATTTAATTTTATTAATTTAATAAATCATGAAAAAGATTTTGGTATAACAGCTGAATGGAATTTTTTTGCCACTTCGCACGGTAAAGGGGCTTGCGATGGAATCGGAGGGACTGTAAAAAGACATGCATATCGATCGAGTTTACAGTGTACAGGTGACAAAAACATAACTTCGCCAAAACTTATGTATGAGTGGGCAACAAAATTTTTCAAAAATATTAATTTTGACTTCTGTTCAGAAGAAGATCATAAATTAAATGAAGAATTTCTAAAGCCTCGATATGAGAAGATTAAAACATTAAAATGCACTCGTCAGTATCATTGTTTTATCCCAATAAATGGAAATAAACTATTATGTAGAAAATTTTCAGAATCCAGAAAATCTGTCACTGAAAGCATAACGAAAACTACATTAATACGTAAGAGTAACTAAAGATTAATTTCAATGTAAACCTAATTTAAACCGATGTTATAAACAATTTATAAATAATATATAATAAAACAATGAAATAATTATTACAATACTAAGATCCTGTCTACCTGTAATCCCTTTTTTATATACTTTACTTCTCGAATAGCATTCAAGTCGCACCGCGTCAGAGTTGTTTCACAGCGCATTGAATAACGATATAAACAAATGAACGTAGTCTTTCACCTAATGCAAGTTTCTAACTTTTTTTTTACTCATTTTTTCGAAATCGAACGAGGAATCTAAATATATTTTCTTTATTGTTGTAATTAATTGAGAAGCATTAATAATTGTCAATTGTTTACAACTGTCACCAATTTATTGAACAACATTACATGAAAAAAAAAATTTTAAAATATATTTAGGAAGGACTATTATTTCTCAAAGTACTGACCAAAAATTATAAAGATTCATCGAACCAATCGGAAGAAAAAAATTTTTACGTGAAAAATTGCAAAAAAAATTGATTATTAATAACTTTTCAAAAAATTAAAATTTTAAAAAATAAAAAAATACGTACTTTTTATTTTTTTAAATCCTAACAAGACATATATAATATTTATAAATACTCAGAGTACTGATTTATTAGTGGCCCACTTGAGGAATTTTGTCTCATATATAAGTTTCATATAATAATATATATTTCAGTTCCTACAACTTATATTTTTACCGTTGAAAGTAATGTCGACAGTAGAATTAAGAAGAATATTGTTTCCGTATTGGCAGAGTGGGCAGCAAAATATGTAATAAATGATTCGGCACTAAATGAACTGTTAAAATTTCTAGGGCACTACATTTAAGGTGTTCCAAAGAATGCACGTAGTTTGAATAGCACTCCAATGGCGTAGCAAAAGAGGGCGGGCCGCACCGGCTGTCACCTTTTTTGGGGTGACACCCACCCGGTCTCTCAACTTTAAGAACAATGTACAAACAAAAAATAAATAAACCGCTAGCACAAAAATTTCTTTTTCGGGGATTCCTCCACTAGCACTAGCTCAGCTCTATGTATAATTCGGGGATTCCCGCAAAAGAGCCTGACGCTGTCGTGGGGGATTCCCCGTCCCATACTCGCGATCCTTGACGTCTCAGGTCAGTTGCAACACTTCTCATTTGTTTCGTGAAGGAAGTGTGTTATGTTTGGTTGGCGTGAATTGTTAAACGTGTATTATTCTATAGTGATAGATAATAAAAAGAAAAAAAAAACAATATTTTTGTTAAGAATCAGTACACGTAAGAGAGAAAGAGCTAGGGATGACGTTATAAACATTGTTGTAGACACATGGTTTTAACCAGAAATATGTACCTTCATAATATGTATTTTCCGTGGGTTTATAACATGTATTTTCCCACATCGATTTATCGTATTTTTGATTAAAATATCTTTCATTGCACCTTTTATGGCACATCAGTTAAGAGACCTAGCCCTTTAGTTAACATTCGATGTTTAGTATAGACAACAAAAAACCCACTTATGCATGTAACTAGACTTTCTTAGTTCATAAGATGCAATAAAACTATTCCGAAGAACTTGAGTGACGCAAATGTCGGTCAGGTACTAACACCACCACATCCGAGGTTAGGTGTTAACTACGAAGAACAAAATGCGGAGTCTGCCAATAGTCCGCGACGGATTCACTTCTCTTTTTTTTGTATTTGTTTTTTCTTTTGTTTAAATAAACACATTGTATTGTAATTTTATTTGTTTCAATTAATGTATTGAATAGTTCAGTGAGCGTCTTGATAAATCAAGTCGCTAGTGGAATTTTATCGTATATCGAATTATAGAGTGTTACGCTAGGATTCCACCGACGCGCGTATAACATTTTACAATTTTAGAAACTTAAATGCTGTTTTGTGAAGATTAAAAAGGTTGATTGATTCATATCGAATATTTTACAGGTAAGATAATTTTATAATTACATTAATTTCCTAGTACTTCTATGGACGAAACTTATAGGGTTTTGCAAAAATGGCTAATGTCATATCAGTCATTTTTGCGTGAGTACGTATGGACTGGCACTATAAAGTCAACCTGGGGGGCTAGCATGCTAATTTTTACGTCGGATTATGTGGTCACACAACTGTCAGTTCCCATACGTTTTTGACGTTTGTGTTACTATAAAACCGTGGATAAAATTAACATGCTAGCTACACTGGGCTAATACGTCATTATACTTTTAACGGAATTTTTATCTGATTATAACATACATAATATATTTCCTTACAAACTAATATTATTATAATTTAAGTCAGGAGATTTTATCTACTTTCATATTTTAATATCATTTTATGTTGTAAATCGCACGTTTTGCACAATAATAAATTGAAATTTACACTTCGACAAGTACGCGACTATGAATGATTTCGTTATTCGAATGAAACCGAATTTACTAATAACTTTATTTGAATGCGAAATTAGTAATTTACAAATCTTGTTATTCGAGTAATTTTACTAAGTAGTCTAATTAATTACTTTTAATTTTTTTAATAAAGTTTTTAGTAAATTTGTTTCATTTTGCTTAACTAGTTTATGAGAAAATACTCTCACATTATAGACCATAACAACTGGGTTTTTGTTTTAGTGTAAGAAACAAACATTAAGTGAAAAATGACGCCGGGAGTGCATACATCCAAAAGAAAAAGTGGATTTCAGCAAAGGAAAGCCAAACAGGCTTGATTGGATGTAGCTCAGAGTATGTCTGGATCAATTTTTAAGTATGTTACAAAAACTGATGACAGCCTAAGTTCATCAAAAGAAACTGATTTTCACCTTGATGCAAATGCAAGAGATGATTTAGATAATATCAGCTCATCTTCAGGAAGCAACATTGACAGTACAGAATTAATTAACACAAACGAAGAAGATGCTGAAAATAATAGTAGCAGTACTATTATTGCTACCAATGAACCATTGCCTCAATTGAATGATGTGTCAGAATGGAGTATTCCTGTTCCTTACAATGTTCACATTGAAATAATAAAAAAGGAAGTGAATATTTCCAAAACAAAGAAGGACCATTTGCCACTGTTTCTAGACACGGAACCAAAATAAAAGGTGACGCTCGTCATGTCTCAAAAGATTGGTTTTATAAAATTATGCCTAATGGTGAAAAAATCCTACGGTCATGGATGGTTTATTCCCTCACCTCTAAAAACCTGTACTGTTTCTGCTGTCGTTTATTTGCTATGGCCAATAATACCAATGCGGGAACATTTACGACTGGATTTCAAAAGTGGTGGAAATTAAATCCGAAAGTAGCTGACCACGAATGTTCAAATGAACATCTAGAAAATCTTGAGAAATGAAAAACTTTTGAAATGAGACTAAAATTGAATAAAACAAAAGATGATGCAGCTTTGCAATTGATGGATACAGAAAAACAGAAGTGGAAGCATCTTTTGACTAGATTACTGGATATAACTTTATTTCTGGCTAAACAAAACTTGGCGTTTCGTGTACATGATGAAGGACAAGACTCTAAAAACAAAGGCAATTTTTTGGAATTAGTAAATCTATTGTCAAAGTATGATGTAGTGTTGAAAGAACACATGATGAAATTGGAGGAAGATAAAACTTCAAAAGTATCATATTTGTCGCCAGATATACAGAATGGATTCATTAATGTTCTATCAAACCATGTGAAAACTAAGCTTGTCAACGAAATTAAATCAGCGAAATATTTTGGTATTATGTTTGATAGCACACCTGACATTTCACATATTGACCAAATGTCTGAAGTGATACGTTATGTGAAAATAGAAAATAGGCAAGTGGAAGTCAAAGAAGCATTCCTTCGATTTTTTCCTTTGCAAGGAAAAAAAAAGCTGCTGATCTAAGCGATGAAATTCTTGACAGGCCTAAGACAGACGATTTAGATATTATGATGTGTCGTTCCCAAGGCTATGACAATGCTGCTGTTATGAGCGGTGTGCACGGAGGAGTACAGTCCATTATTAAAACAAAAAACAATAAAGCAATTTTATTGGTTGTATTGATCACTCGATTAATTTGTGTGGTCAACATTCATTTGCCCAAAATGTATCATGCGTTACATTTTTTGGAACGGTAGAGACGATTTATTCTTTTTTTTTCCGCCTCCACTAGCCGTTGGGAAGTGCTTATGAAACACAGCAAATTATCTGTTAAAAGACTTTCAACAACGCGTTGGAGTGCTCATTACCGTGCAGTAAAAGCACTAGCAGAGAATTTTGAAGGACTTGTAGACGCAATCGAGGAGTTGTGTGATGGACGAGAAAATGTAGACACCAGAGGTGCTGCACAAAACCTCATGCCTGCTGTGTGCAATTATACTTCTTTATGTTATCTTTTCTTCTGGTATGATGTTCTTCGGGAAACAAATGATGCACAGATTGCATTGCAAAGTAAAGGCTTGACTGTTGACGAAACTGCTACTAAAATAGAGGCACTTCGTTTTTATATCGAAGAAAAACGTGATCACATTGTGGAAGAGGCAATAGACATTGCAACAAAAAAATCAGAAGACTACGATATTCCAACAGAAAGACGACTTAGGCGTAAAAAACGGATGGTTGGTGAGATGGCCAGCGATGCAGGACTCACACTGAAAGAGGAACTTCAAAAAGATATGTTGGAATGTCTTGACCGATTCAGAGTTGAACTCCAAACAAGATCGAAGTCTCTTCAAGATGTAGCTTCATTGTTCGAGATCGTACAAACTAATGCTTTACTTTTGGCGAATACTGAAGAACTGAATTACTTTTGGTGATACCAAGACTGTGAAGACACTTAAAAGCCGCTAATGTTACGGTTACTGATTGGGTGTCTCTAGATTTTTTAAAGTTTATTGTAGAATGGGATTTTACAGAATCTCTTCCAAATCTTATGATTGCACTGAAATTGTTCATGACGGTTTGCGTGTCCGTAGCTTCATGTGAGAGGAGTTTCAGTAAATTAAAATTAATAAAAAACTATTTGCGGGCAACAATGACCCAAGCGCGGCTTAGCATTCTTGGTATATGAGCCATCGAACACGAGCCAATACAAAATATAAATTTCGATGAAGTTATTGCTAAGTTTGCAGCTGTCAAAGCTAGAAAGAAGAAATTTTAATTGTATAACAATTCCTTTTCTGTCTTAGTTATTATTGTGTTTTGTTATTTCTTCAATATTATAAATAATAAATGATCCATGTCCTTTATCATATAAAATTTATTGCTTTTTACTTTCGATGGGGTGACACCACCAACTTCCGCACCGGGTGCCACCCAAGGTAGCTACGCCACTGTAGCACTCCCATTAATATTACATCTGTTGATGCAGACGCAGAAAACTTAAACATAAAAAATGACTGAAATTAGCAACAACTTCATCACATTATATTACGTTAAAATTCAACAATATAAATATTCTATCAGACTCAAAGCCTATCATTTTTGAAGTTTTCGTTTTCTATTTTAATTTGAAACGGTTTATTGGTATTGGTTTGAAATAAAATACAAATGTGTTTTAAATTGAGACATAAGTTTTTTTGTGATTGGATTGACCAAAATCGAATATATGGAACAAAATGGTTTTTTTTTTATAAACTAAAAACTTCAGAAAAAACAAAATAAAACTGACTTTGAATGCCCTAAATATGATAAAACTAATTTTAGGTTTGCTTACGATTGATTTTTAAGTTGTTTCAAACAAAGTTACAAAACGGAGAAACTGATCCGACTTTCCGACACTGCGATACGAATTCGTATCGCCGGCGATTCGTTTTTTCTGGTGGGAATATCCAGAATAGCCTCCCGAACAAAATAAAAAAAATCGTTCAAAAATCTTAAGTACTTTTGAAACAAAGTTAGTTTGAAGTGATGAAAGTCGACTAGAAAGAGTCTTAAACCATTTTCGGAGACAAAGTAATTAATTACTTACTTCCTTTTACTAATAAGTCCACTTATCATAAAGACATACACTTGTTTTCCAATAGTGTTTTTCTTACAAATGCCGATGTCTCGAATCCGTCTATTAATTCATCTGAAACGTCATACCCCAATTCCTTTCTCATTGCGATTTCATCTCGTTCATTCAAAATGCAATTTCATCTCATTCATTCTCATTCATTTTTACAATGATAATAGTAGGTAATAATCAAACATGTTATGTTACCATGCATTCATTCATCATATCGCCAAAAATACGTCATGAGCTTTCAGCCGAAAGCTCTCTCATTTCTCTCAGCAAAGCTCTGACCATAGAGGTATATACAGGAGACGGCAAGCTTTTATTTCTCATGGAATCCAGTGAAGCCGCTTAATACATCCAAATATTTCGTATGCATATACGATCATTTTCGAAAGCTTTTGCACATTTTAGCTGATAGCTTTATAAGGAATGTGTAAACGTCAAAGCTCTTCGAAATCATTTTCGAAATCAGAAATCAACTTCAAATTTTGCCTTTCTAGATATATAAATGCGATACCATTTTCCTCTAGAAATAGAACTTTCAAATAGCAAGCAACTGTCATCATTTTAATTAAATTTGATTGATAAAATATTAGTTTCGCGCCACAATTTGAATGCCTTCTGAGAACATTTAGTACCGAAAACAAATTTGCACACCCCTATTTTCGAAAATTGATAGATCAGCTGACGTTAAGATGTGATTTGACGTTTCTAGTCTGATATATAAACAAATCCCGTTAATCGTGGAAAATTTATTAAAAAATTACAAAGTTAACAAATAAGTAAAGTAGAAGTGGTCTAACATGCCGTATCAGTGTGTGATTTGCTTGAAAACTCAGTTGCAGGAAAGTGGAAAGCGGACGTCATATTTCAGGTAAGTTTATGTAATCATTAGACAAATTATCTCGTATTTTGCTATTTTTCTGTGGTGCTCCATTGAATGGAGATATAATTTTCGCAAAATATTGATCGCTACGAAGCAATAAATTATTGGTGAAAAAATGAATTTTCAACTCGGAGTGCAAGTGATATTTTTCGGGTGAAATGTATTCGATGGACGATAAATCGCCACTGTTTGTGCTTAAAAAAATTGTTCCATTTTCTTTTAAATTAATGCTTTTAGCTCTTTTATTTTGTTGTGACTTGATAAAAATGTGTGCAGAGAATGGTTCTGAGTGTAATGCTTACAAAATACAACCATTTTAAGTGAAAATTATATTTATTTCTGTGACCGGGTCCCATATTCGAATTCACCAATTTGCTTAATTCTTTCAAATTGCCCTGGAGTGCCATTGTTTCGGTAGACTACCCCATGAAAACTTTATGAGTTATTCATATCAGAAGCTGTGTGTGAAATTTTAATTATTAATTTTAATAATTTTCAATTACTACAATTTCATAGATAAAATGTGGAAATAGTTCGTGTTTTTGTGATTTTGTGCCATAGCTGTCGGATTCAAAGATTTGGGGGGCACTTGATTTTATTTCAAAAGTTGACTGTTAGATTTGAATTAGAAAATTATTTTGTTTTTTAGGTTTCCAAGAAATTGGCGCCGTCAGGAAATATGGGCTAGGCTTATCAAAGAATCCACCGGATATATAGCCAAACCAAAAAGTGAAAGGATCTGTGATCTTCATTTTAAAGCGGTGGATATTGAATGGTCAGGGAAAAGACCCAAATTATCCCCAAACGCAGTTCCAGTTATTGAAAAGGTAAATTGATTGTTTTGATGGTGATGATACGAATTAATTATGTTTTTCTTTTACAGAGGATTGCCATGGGGGAAAATGCAATGCTACCAGCCAAAACGGAAAATATGAGCTATTTGAGTGAAGTAAGTTGTTAATGCATGCGTATTTTTATTTTTGATCATACTTCAACTGAATTTAACTGTTATATATATATATATATATATATATATATATATATATATATATATATATATATATATATATATATATGTATGTATATATATAATATAAGCCTGAACTAAGGCAATAATTTTTTTATTTCTTATTTTTATTTACTTTAAATCTATATTCTGCAGCTGTTAGCGATAACAACTCTTTTGAAAACACGACTAGTGTTTCCGATTTTCGCCTTTAAGCTTGTAGATTGAAACCAACATATTGCACTTAAACCTGCTTAAATCTGATGTTAGTTTTGGCTCAACACATATTGATACCTGAGCAATGAGATTAAAAACTTCAAACCGATCAAAACTTCATCGCTGAAGAAGATCAAACGTTTACGGTCGAAAATCGGTTTCGAAGTAAATAAACCAGTCACAAAAATAAAAGGAAGTCTTGTATTTCATTACTCCGGTTGAGTATTTTGTGAAGGTGCAATTTATCACAAATAAATATTGATAGTTACATATAGTGTGATTCAGAATTTAAAATGTATAGTCAAGACATCCACTTAATATATGTAGAGTAAATATGAAGTAGAGTAACCCATTTTGAGAGAATTGGTAACAAGCTTAAAGATATCAATAATTGTTAATTTATTGTATTGGCTTATGGAAAAAATTTTAAAGACAAATTAAACATTTTTAGGATCACAAAGACATGCCATCGTGTAGTTTTTGGGAAGCACCCGAGTATCTTGGAAGAGTATCACTACGGATACGTGAGTTTTGGCGAAGCTGAAGACAATCCAGAAACATTAGCTACCCAAGTTATAGTTTTCATGCTGGTGGCAATAAATGGTACTTGGAAGCTTCCGTTGGGGTATTTTTTCATAACTTCGTAAAGGGGTGATCAAAGAAAATTTCTTCTTGAAGCTTGCTAACGTGAATTAATAAACATAGGGATAAATGTTGTGAATGTTACGTTTGATGGAGCCAATTCTAACATTAGTATGGCTACTGCATTAGGATGCGATTTTACAAAGCGTCAACCTAATTATTCTTTTCGTTTTGAGTCTCATGATATAGCTCTTTCGTTAGATCCGTCACATATGATAAAACTTGTGAGAAACGCTTTAGCTGAAACGGGCCCTTTTATTGATGAAAACGATAAAATAGTTGATTGGGACTTTGTGGTTAAATTAAATCATCTTCAAGAGAAGGAGGAGTTACACTTGGCAAATAAATTGAGAAAGTCTCACATTAATTTCTTAAAACAAAAAATAAAAGTTCGCCTCGCAACACAAGTTTTTAGTTCCTCAGTTGCCGATGCAATTGAATATTGTAGTACGGTGATAAAATTACCAGCTTTCTCTAATTCAGAAGGGACATTTAGATTCATTCGATATATGAATGACGCTTTTGATATTTTAAATTCTCGTAGCTTGTATGCGCCAAACTTCAAGCAGGCATTATGCAGTGACAACTTCGATAATATTCATAAATTCACTGAAAGTTTTGAGCAATATATTAGTAAATTGAAATATACTGATGGAATAAGTGTTGTCAAGAGTAGAAGAAAAACCGGATTTTTGGGGTTGGTAGTTACTCTGAAAAATTCATTGTTATTATTTAAAACACATGGAGAGAAATCAAAATTACTGAAGTATCTTGCAACCTATAAATTTAGTCAGGATCATTTAGAGGTTTTCTTTTCTCATATTTGCTCTCGATTGTGATTTAATAATAATCCTACTGCAAGACAATTTGAGGCTACATATAAACGCATTCTCATGTACGTACAACTACATGAAATCAAGAAATCAATATTCTAAATGTGTCATCTACGAAAGTTTTGCAGGATACTTCAGACATATCTGCCAACTTTGAAGATAGCTTCGGTCATATGCAGGAAATTGGCCCATTTTCGCATTACATTGAAGAAGTTATCATATATATGAGTGGTTTCATAGCAAAGTCTTTAAAATCGAATTTCACATGCCATCAATGTGTTACATCTTTGATTGGAATGAAGGAAGATTTCGGATGTTCTTTAATAGACCAAAAATCAAGAGGAGGTTTGCAATATCCCAGTAAAGATTTAATAGATACATGTAGACATATTGAGAAAGCTATCCGCGAATTACGTTCTGCGCAAATTAAAGTAAAGTTTGATTTAGTTGTGCACAAAATTTATAGGGAATTGTATCCTTCAGCGTTATTTAGCTCTATTTTCGAACATAATGTCGAAACCGGTCCAATTGACGGCCATAGATCTGTATTGATGAAAAAAATTATTAAGAGATACCTTACCATCCGATTAAAGCATATAGCGAAAACTGAAAGTGAGCACTTACAATATTACAGGAACTTTTATACGAAAATGATTGTATTTCGCGGCCAATGATAGCTTATTGTAATTTTAAAGTGTAGCCTTAACTTTAAGCCATTCTAGCCTTCTAAGGCATTAATAAATATTAAACATAAGTCGTACAAAATCTTCATATTTTACATTATTTACATTTTATCAACATTATTTTATTGGAAATTATTATTATTATTAACCCTTTGCACTCGAGCGGCGCCGATACGGCGCACAGTGCGGCGAACTGTGGACAAAACTGAAAAAATAAAGTCGCGCGAAAACCGTTCGAATGCCCCTGCCGGTCATTAGTAGTAGTAACGAAACAAGAAACTCAACATTGTTTATAAACAAACTCAGCCGCTCTAGCGGCAGGACCTCCTAACTTGTCATTTGGCAACGAACGGCTATCCAGAGTGGACCTGCGCGCTCTCATCAAATTGGTCATTTTCGTTCAAGTCGCGACGACTAGTGTTATTCTGGGCTATGCACCATGTCAATAGAGGTGAGTACTGTTCATTTCAACACAAATACAGTATTAGTCCAGGTTGTTTTGGTTTCTGACACAGCTTGTTTATGGCCCCATTTGACTACCGCATTTCGTTTGTCTTTAAAGGCCTACATCTTTTTCCAGTTACGAGCTGTTAACTTGCACCTAAGCTTAAGTTGTAAGGAATAGTGTTGGTTTAACTATTAACACTGGTCTAAGCCTCGCAAACGATCGCAAAAAAAAATTACAGCTACTTTTCTTCTCTGTTTTCCAGCATGTGCACAAACAGGGATATTTTTGATGCCTGGGTTTCTGCCCCAGATGACCGATTTTCGGCCGTTTCCAATCTATTAACGCCGCTGGTGAAACTTGACGCTGGTGAGGACCAAGCTAGAAATGATTTGCAGAACCATGTCCGCGACATATGCAGCAACATAAACAAAAGATGGGGGAAGTGTGGTAAGAGGAGCGATCGGTTCCTTGAGAAATACCATGATTGGCTTAGTGTGAAGCACACTTTTCCCAACAGACTGAGCTCGCCAACTGACCCATCGAATTTGAGAACCACTGGCAGACCTGTGAAGTCTTTTGAAGAGAGTTCTGCGAAAACCAAGAGGAGGAAAGTTGAAGATCTCATTAAAACTAGGTCTGCTGAGGAGCTCCGATACGCCGCAGATATAGCTGAACGTAGTTCGTCGTCCGGAAAAGACACTGTTGATTCTGCTAAGTGTTTAACGCCTGAAGAAGCATTATCCCTATATATTGACTTGGATCTGACCGAAAGAAAATATGATGTATTGCGGACTACTGTTAACGCTGTGTGTCAGGATTGTTTTCCCAGTGTTTATGCTCTTCGTCAAGCAAAAAAAAAAGGTTCTGCCGGGAACTGTTGTAACTGAAACATCAGCTGAGGTTAATCTTCAAGATACTATGAACAAAACCGTTCACAGTATTTCCAAATTCGTCAAATTAGAGAAGGATACAAATGCCAAACTTGTATGTAAAGCCGGTTTTGACGGCAGTGGTGGGCATAGCACGTACAAACAAAAGTTCGAAAACTGTGAGAGTACAGATGAATATATGTTTTTAACTGCCTTTGTTCCTTTAAGATTGATTGACATAGACTCGGGTGAGTCACTGTGGACTAATGAGCGACCTGGTTCAACTTTGTATTGTAGGCCGATTAAGTTTGTATTTCAAAAAGAATGCCCAGAGCTTGTAAAAAATGAAGAAAGTGATGTGCTAAGAAAAGCCGCACATTTGGTTGATTGTACAGAAAATGTTGGTGAGCACATTCTTCAGGTGTGCTTTGAATTCCATCTCACAATGGTTGATGGAAGTGTATGTAATACATTATCGGATACGAATTCCTCTGCAACGTGCTATATTTGTGGGGAAACCCCAAAAACGATGAACTCTGTTAACTGTTCTCAGAGAGTACCAAATGAAAATAATTATCGGTTTGGGTTGTCCAGCCTTCACCTGTGGATTAGATTGTTTGAGTGTTTATTGCACATAGCATACAGGTTGTCATTTAAGAAGTGGCGCGCGAGTGGGGCTGATGATAAAGCTCTAATGGATAAAGAGAAGAGACGAATACAGTCTGAATTTAAGTCAAAAATGGGCTTAATTGTTGATCAGCCGAAGCAGGGGTTTGGCTGTTCCAACGATGGCAACACAGCGAGAAGGTTTTTTGCTGACCCAAATCTAAGCTCTGAAATCACTCGTATAGATGTAACTTTGATTGAGAAATTGTATCTGATACTACGTATCCTAGCCTCAGGTTTAGAAATCAAGCTGGATGTCTTCGAGGTACTTCTTAGCGAAACTAAGGAACTGTATTTGAACCTCTATAGCTGGTTTTATATGCCATGTACCCTTCACAAACTGCTGTTCCACGGAATCAAGATCATGCAAAATTTCGATTTGCCGATTGGGCAGTTCACAGAAGAAGCACTTGAGGCTTCGCACAAGATATTTCGACGAACGAGGCTTCACCATTCAAGGAAATCATCACGTGCGTTCAACTGTCAAGATGTGATGAACCACATGCTCCTTATGTCAGAACCGTTTATTTCATCCAATCGAAAAATTGTAAAAAACACCCGAGAAATCGACCCGGAAATCGAGAATTTCGTGGTATCCGATATGGGTAACGAGAGCAGCACTTGATATGTACTTTTTTTGATTTTTTTAAATCTATGACAACTTGTCAAAAGGACTGTTTTTTTGTAAGAAATTTTATTTTGTGACGAAATATACTGTGATTTATACATAACGTATACGTTTCAGTTACTTACGTAAAATGTTGTATGTATGTAAAAAAATGTGTTTATGTGTGTGTACTAGTCGTACGTACTGAATTACATTTCCACTGATCCGGGACTTCAAAGTATTTTTCTTTTGACTTCATCCTCTATAAACTTTCTTAACGCGCACGTAAACTTAAATTAAAGCTATTCAGAGATTGCATTTTATTAACAGGGCCAATTAACATGGCCAATATGCAAGTTTTTGCTTTTAAAAATCATTGACTCAGCGACATTTGATACATACAAGTCTAACACGTCCACTCATATCTGCTAGTCAATATATTCCCTGAAAGACGATCCCCTCTACCCGGAGACTAAAATAACTGTCAAAAACTTGTATGGCACCCTAAAATACCGCGGAAATGATACCCATCAAGCCAATGTAGGAATAAATTCATAAAACCATCCCCCCACCCCTAATAAAGCCACCCCCAAAAACACAACCGTCTCAAAATCAGATACCTGAGTCAGTCCTGCAATACCAAGCAAAAAACATAGCCAAAACGTCCCCAAAAGAAATATTTCTTAATATCATCCCTTATAAAGGGGTTGCTTTAACCCCTACGTAAAAATTGCACCTAAATTCAGATTCCTCGCCCTCGAAAACATAAGGGACCCCAGTTACGCGCACTTATTTTATCAAATAGCCGACTTATTAATTTTGTCCCGTCGCACCTATCTTTCGCCGCACTGTGCGGCGCCCGGCCGATTCGAAGTGGCAACTCGATCGGCGCTGCTGCGGCGCCCGAGTGTTTTAAAACTTTAAATCGAACTACGCTGCTACGACGCTATGGTCTTTTGTAACTGGATCTCCTTATTTACAATATGCGATAAGATAGTTTTCTCGGAAGTACTTTCGTGGACTAGGTTCTGCTTACATTGTAGCCAAATCTTAGCTCAATTTAGTTAGTCTCAGCGTAGCATTCGCTTGAAACAGTCTTGGCAGTAATTACAGTATCTAAAAAGTATTTGAACCCTAAAAATATGGAGGAAGATCAGATCAGCTCGAGTTCGGACGAATTCGATTTTGGCGCTTTGGATGATGAACTTACATCGATTTCCGACGGATAACGCCGCGAAACGAAAGAATCCAGTGGTGAAGACAGTGATACAGTAAGAGGTGTAAGACGACGGAAAATTAGAATTATAGAGAGCGACAGTGAAGCTGAGAGTGATGTTGAAAGAGAAGTTGAAAGTGAAACTGTGGAAGGTGCAAGCAGTTCAACATGGGAACTTTGCGGAGACTACGACGAAGTGTCGTCAAATGTACAATTTATACCTGGCCAAAATCCCACAGCAACACGAATAGTTTCTGACTTAAAACAACCAATAGATTTTTTTAAACTGTTTTTCACTCATGACCTCGTGAAAAAAATTGTTTGTGAAACCAATATATATGCAAAAAAAAAAATTGGAAGGGAAGACGCTATCTGCAAATTCGATTTGGCGAAGCTGGCGTGATGTGACCAACGAAGAGTTCTGGGCATTTCTTGCTGTCGTAATCAATATGGGGACGATGCCGTTGGCCAATTTGCAAGAATATTGGTCGAGAAATGTCGTCAGTTATATTCCTTTCTATTCGGATACATTTACTAGAGATAGATTTAGCCAAATCTTCTGGATGCTTCACCTGGAAACTATTCCAACACGCAACACCAATCCACGAACGCGCCTACAACGCGTAAGCTGCTTTTTGGACTATGTCACCTCGAAGTTTTTGGATTATTTTATCCCGGGCGAGCACATATGTGTGGACGAGTCCACTATAAAATTCAAGGGTCGAATTTCGTTCATAACTTACAATCCGAAGAAACCCACAAAATGGGGTATCAGAGTTTATGCTTTAGCTGACTCAAAGACTGGCTACATTTGCTGCATTTTACCATATTACGGGTCACTCACCACAGAGCTCTTGGTCAGACCCGATTTACCAGTGTCATCAAGAATTCCAATACACTTATATCAAATGTTGTTGGAAAAAATTCCAGGTGCTCAGGGGCACCATATGTTTACGGACCGCTACTACACTAGTTATTTCTTAGCGCAAGAACTAGCCAAATTAAAATGTAACCTTACCGGAACAATTTTAACGAATAGGAAAGGATTGCCCAAGGAAATAAAGAAGCCAAATTTTTCGAAAAAATCCACGGTCGCGTATCGACAGGACAACACCTTAGTTTTAGGATGGAAAGATAAGAGGGTTGTCACTTGCTTGACTACGGCGGGTGACACAGGAATGACGACGGTCATTCACGAATCACACGAGGAGGTGTGGATATAATGGTCAAGAAACCCAATATTGTATTAAATTATATAAAAAATATGGGCGGTGTTGATCGGGCGGACCAATATGCGTCAACCTATTGTTTCCTGGGAAAATCGCTTAAATGGTGGCGTAAGCTTTTTTTCTGGGGAATGGAAATTTCCCTAATCAATTCATATATTTTGTATAAACTAGAAAAAAACAAAAAAAGGGGAAAAGCCACTGAGCCATCTACGATTTTTGAAAACACTTGTTGAACAATTAAGAGGGTCGTATCGCCAGCAACGAGAGCAAGCGTCTACGTCGCATTTCGATGAAATCCGATTAAACGGGAAGCTCCACGTAATTCTAAAAGGGGCAAAAAGGGACTGTAAGGTTTGTTCTGACCGCAACACGCCTGGAGGCAGGCGGGAAATTTCGTATTACTGTGATACGTGTCCTGACAAACCTAGGATGCATCTTGGATATTGTTTTACAAAATATCACACCAAAACTAATTACAAAGTGTAATATTTATTAAAATTTTGTAATACGTAATAAAATTTCTTGTTTTCGACATATAAATAAATAAACTAGTGAAATTTTATTATTTATATATGTTTGTTTGCTTATAAATGTTTTTCAATTACTTGTAATGTGTTCGCCGAATTTGGCCGAAATCGTCTCGAGTTGCTGGTTCGCGCAAGCGAAAAAGGCCTCGAGTGCAAAGGGTTAATACAATTTTCAGGAACCAAGTTATTGAGACAATATTTACAACGTTTGAGACATAAACACATGTACATTTCAGTTATGTATACAACATCGAATATTGTTAGATTTACTTATTTCCAATAATTTAAAATGCATTTATTTTGAGTGAAATATCTTGCCCCCGATTTCGAAATAAGTTCGTGCCTATGTGGCAGCACACAAGCGCAAAATGTAAAGCTTCCGGCTTCAACATATTCTTCTTTTGCCGTCTCCTGTATATACCTCTATGACCCACGGTATGAAAATTTGCGAACAAAAATTTTGTTCGGAATCAGCCTTCTTTATGTGTTATATTCTTTGGTAAAACAAATCCCGGTGCAAGCGACTCAGCGCGTAAACACGAAAACAATCAACATGGAAGATTCTGGGGTGGTTGGTAGTTGTATAAAAGAGACTACGACGAGCGACGAAGGGGTCTTGTGAATGAAGTGAACCAGCGAGTGATAGTGCGCGTAAACAGTGCGGTCAAGTAATTAAAAAGAAAGTAAACGTGAAACGAAAGTGATTACGTTTAAAAAGTGCTTAAGTAATTAATTTAAAGGTGGACTTATTAAAGTGAAATAGCGATTTAAGTGAAATAATTGTAAAGTGTAGAGTAATTTGTGGAATACAATTTTAAGCACATAATTTTGAATTATTCGCGAGCGTTTTATTCATTATTGCAAATATTTGCGAAGAGCAAACAGGTCGCGCACCTGGCAAAGCGCAACAATATGTATTTTTACGCTGAGTAATTGATTGATTGTCGCAATAACTTTACAGACCAAAGTTAAGAATCAGCCGTTATATTCAACTTATTGTTCAGTAAAATCGCCGTCTCAGTGCAGTTCAAGTCCAATTATGAGAGCAGACTGAACGTAAGAGGAAATTATCGACATTTGAGAGCATATCTGCGTAAAACTTCAAGGAACGGAGATTTATCAGGTGGTACTTGACACAAAGTACAAATGTGCAAAAAATAGCGCCGTGTTGCATTTCACAGCAAAAATTCGTAGAATTATTTATTTTCTATTGAAAAACCGGACTTACTTGTTGTTTCTCAGACATCATATCGATGTAACGGGAACGCAAAGGCTTTAAACATTTTTTTAAATGAAAGAATTCACCTTATAGTTATGGATAACAATTTTGTTTTGTGCACAAAAATAGCACCGCGTCATTAACTGACAGTTCTGCTGATGTAGTGTTGTGTTTCAAAATACTTTCCACGTTTAAATATTCGAAGGTACGAAAAATATCAGATATTTAAAAATGTTGTTTTATTAATGTGACCTATTCATGAGTTTAAATAGGACGCGGTAGACATTGTAACTTAGAAAACTTATTTCTGAAAACAAAACATGTAAGATGATTTAATATTTGGTTGTGTGTTTGAATAAAATGATTTCAAATGCCGAAAAGTACACTGAGAAGAGCGAAAAAGCAGGTGAAAGTACAAAGTTCGACCCAAGCGAAGAACGATATATTACAAGTTTGGCTAAGAAAATTCCATTTATAACTTCTATCGAAATACAAGCAAAGCCAACTTAAGTGTATATACCAACTTCAATAATTAGAAGTAAGCTTATCAAGAACCAATTACTTGCAAGAAGACAGCTCCGTTGAAAACGGGATTACTGGGAAAAATGGAAGAAATTTTCCTCCAAAACCTCCTCTAAAACCTAAAAGTATTATATTGTAGTATTGCTTTATAGATGGACGAGTCAAAAGTTGTTATATGTTTATTTCCTGGAAGCAGAACATACTTTCGAAGAACAGGAATTTAAGGCGGATTATTCATTGCAAACCACTGCGCATGGCGACGCAAAAATAAAGGTGTTATGGAATCGGTCCTATATTTTCAATTAACCCTTATGCCTGAAAATACTTATAATGACATAATGCAGCAAACTACGCCAACTTATGAGTGCAATATGCCTCTTATGAGGGTCTGGCAACATGCTAACGACCCAAAACAGACGAGCGAATCAGCAAAAGAACTAATTTACAGAAAAAAAGGAGTGGCAGGCTCCGTCTCCAGATCTAAACCCTATCAGAAATCGGTGGAATTATGTCCAGAAAGCCGTATTTAAAACAAAACGCAACAGTACATTGCAGTTATTAGTCGACTCTATGCTAAAACGTTGCGCCGCTGTCCTTAAAAATAATGTCAATAAGACCAAATACTAAACAACTGACATGCATGCAAGCAAGAAAAGTATAAATTTTATCGAAATCTATTCGATTTTTCAAATTTTATCTTTGGAGCTATAATTGTGCACATCTTTAATAGGACATTTTTTGTAAAGATGAATATGATTTTATTTTAACGGTTTCATGATTAAAAATTCAGTGTATATGTACATTTTGATTTCACTTAAAGTGAATAAAGATGAGTTTTTTAAAGATTAATTGTTACATACCTTGTGTATCCTCCATGTTAATTTCGCACATATGTTTCCGCGACATATTACACCTCTCATTAAATAATACGATATAAAACCATCACATTTTTCCGATCGTATTTAGCGCGGCAAACATCCTTAGATCTTTTTACTGTTATAAAACCTATCCTAATCCGTAAACCATTTCGACCCTGTTTTACTATCATAAAACTCATCCTTCTCCGAAACCCATTCGAATCCTTTAACACATGTGCGAAATAATTAACTAGTAGATAGTATATTGAAGCGATTGCAGAAGTATATAAGAAATTAATTCTTAAGTTTAAGTTAGTCTTAAGAAAGATTCCAAACGGAACGTGTAAATACGTAATCGTTGAATAAAATAAAAGTAAAAGATAAACTTGTGTTTTTTTTTAAGTATACAAAGAGATTATTAGAAGTTTAAAGATAAACTTGTGCTTTGTCGAAGTGTGCAAGGAAATTATCAACAGTTTAAAGATAAACTTGTGTCGTTTTTTTTTGTGTCCGAGGAAATCATTAATATTAATCAGGGATTGCTTCTTATAAATTACGCAGGATATGCAGTGTAAGCGTCATAATGAACAGCCTCATGTTGCTCATTTGGTGAACCAGTGTGTGTTCCCTATTCATAGAGCGGGCTTCAAATGCGATTAACCACTATGTTGGTAAACACTTCTGGTATAAGCTAATTAGTATTAAAAAATACCTTAAAAAACGAAAAAGGCACCATTGACCAAAGTCAAGAGCAGCAATTTCCCCGATATTCTTAATTTCAGAAGATAGGTGGGGAATAATCACAGTTGCAACTTGAGGCAGAACCGTTTTCCACTTTTAATAATTCGAAACGAAATTGAAACTGTTAGACTTAAGCAAACATCGAAGAGAGTAAAACGTGTTTTTTGAAATTCATTTCTCCGAGATATTGAATTGATTTATACATTGTAAGACGTTCCTATATGATGCCTATCGAGGCTGGTCTACGTTGTATAGGAGTTTATTGTATATTTCCGACTAATCGAATGTAAATATGTTTACAGGCACACTTTCAGTCGAGCGGTTGTGTACAAAAACCCTTTAAGTTTACCAAAATTTACAGTTAATGCGCATCTCATAAAACATAAAAAGGAGTCCTATGAAAAGTGTACAGCAAGATTTGAAGCAACATTAGGGAATTATAGACTTCCTTTTAGTATTTTCAACTATTTCTGCAATGGTGAAATGCGTCAAATGTGATGGGGAAAATATCTTTTCACACATGGAAAACTTAGGATGTAACCTTCAAAATCAATGTAACATGTGAAAAATGCAAATAGATTCGGTTTGTTCCGTTTCTTGATGGAAGGGTCAAGGAAATCAGAATATAAAGTGAATCATTGTTTAACGTTCGTCATGCGTGTGTTAGATTTAGGTATAGCTGGATTTGATGTGTTTTGTGGTCCGACAGATTCAGATCAGTCTTTCTTTCAATTCATCTAACAAAGTTCACTTTATTTCCTACATGGGGTATTCGTATCTCTTTCTTTGTGATGCTCCTCCGAGGTGTGAGCGCTTTTTAGTAGTTACGCTATGCTCAGGTTGTTTAAACATGCTCTATGAATCATATGTTATTTATCGGTCATAGGTTTCACTTCTTTGACCTGTTACTATTACGAACAGGTTTTTGATATGTTTGTAAAGAGTCGATATATTTGCACCAATGTTTCTTATCAAAACTAAGCAAAAGACGCATATACATAGGATGAATACGGTTGTGAAAGATGTTGCGCAAAGATTTTGTGTTGGTGCATTTTAAGAAAGAATAGAAGAATCATGCAAACTGAATATAGTAATTAAGTATTAACATTATCAGGTGACAGACCGTGAAAGAAACGTGGACTGGCATGGTAAGAACGCTAGCAATCGCGATCTCTTCACTCAACTACGTCGTTCATTTCCTAAGCCCTCTATCTCGCAAAGCTCGCTTTATTTGCTACATGGGGTATTCGTATCTCTTTCTTTGTGATGCTCCTTCGAAGTGTGAGCGCTTTTTAGTGGTTACGCTATGCTCAGGTTGTTTACTTATACTTTATGGATTATATCATATTTATTTGATCAATGGTGCCGTTTCTTTGCTTGTAAAGGGTTCGATAGATTTAGATCAGTCTCCCTAATGAAAACTAAGCTATAGGACGCATATACAGAAACACATACAGTGGTAAAATGTTTCACAAACACTTCTTCCTGCTGCTTTTAAAGGACGGAAAGAGGAAGCCCGAGAAGCGAATAAAAGAACTAATAATTACCTTTACTAGGCGACAGGAGTTGGATGAAATTTGGACCGGCTGTGTTATTCGAACGGAGTGCTAATAGCGATAGCAATCGCGATCTATTCAGTTCAGCTTCGAAGCTCTCTATCTTGTAAAGCTCACTTTATTTGCTACATGGGGTATTCGTATCTCTTTCTTTGTGATGCTCCTCCGAAGTGTGGACACTATTTAGTGGGTACGCTTTGCTCACGTTGTTTAAATATGCTTTATGGATTATATCATATTTATTCGCTCCTCGTGTCGCTTCTTTGACGGTTACTATTCAGAATGGTTTTTGATGTATTTGCAAAAGGTTCCTTCCGGTACGATCAATGTAGGACATGCGAAAATAAGCTAGATACTGCTGAATTTGAAGAATGGAACGAAGATCACGTCAAGAGCGGAAACTAAAGCAAATCATGTTTGCCCATCAGACAACATGGAAGTGGACGCCATAACATACCATCATACAGATGTTCAAATGTTCCGTAAGAAACTTACCCTTTATCAGTATGTGGTAAATGCTTAACCGTATGGTGAAGATTTCACGATAAATAGGAAAGAGTCCATAGGACATGTGCGTTACAGAATGGGCACTCGTTTAAGTGAACTAGTGAAAACAACTGCTGTCATTGGTAAAACTAAAAAGGAAAAGTGTCTCTGGACACTGTCACTCCAAAAATCGTCCACAAATTGACCGAGTGGTATCTTGGAGGGTTCACCGAGAATTGTGAGTTTCAGTCAACTTATTTTAAAAATCTATCCCAAATCAATGAGTGGCCCTAAAATCATTGTTGAAATTGCAGCGAATGTAACAGCATGGATTCGAATGAAGGATATTTTGCTTTGTTGTCAGTTTTCAATGATGGGCATCTCTACAGGTCTAAGTGCATACCGTAAGGCGGGAACTACGGTACCGCCTTCACAACCTTGAACACAAACCAGGTGAAAACGCCTCACGTAGAATGGAGACGTTTCCAGGAGCCAGTGAACCCGATCATTCTACAGTAAAATTATTTTAATTTCGCCTGCAATCAGAATTGCAATAACCACTTTTTGTACACAAAGTCTATGCACAAATAAATGTAGTTGTTAAGATTTAAATTAACTTCAAAAGCATTAAGATTGCTTTGAATAAAGTTATTTTCATTATAAAAGGTTTTTTTTTTCATTTTTGGAAAGTAACACGCTGTTATTTTAACTGGCTTTCGAAAAAGTCGGTAAAAGTTCGTCGAAACTAAAATTCTTGAATTGTTTTGATCGGAATAATATCGGAAATTCGCGAGTGAAAATCGCATACGGTTTTGTCATTTCCAAGTACAAGTGACGATAGGAAGGTTAATCGCTATTCAAGCTATGTACAATTGGAAAGGATGAAACAAATAGCGCTAAAGATTTGGGAAACACGCCTTTTTCTTTCAAACAATTTTCTCCTAAGCTTAAACCCTATATTACACTCTCTTTCTTTAGAACAAGGCGAGATAGAACTAAAAAAATTAGTGAAAATATTTCAAAATTACTTGAAGTTGGTGCCAATTTTAATAATTCAATGCGGTTTACTAAAACATCCAGTGGGATAAGAGAGTTTCAATCGAGAGAGCTATTTCATTTAGTTCTGCATGGCTATATGTGTATACTCACACATCGAAACAACGCTTAGCGTTTATACCTTGAAATTTTGCTACAACGAAATCAGAGACAAAAAATCTACCCAGTTCCCAGGACCGTTGACGATCTGTACCAGGGGAAACAAAATTAAAGGAGGCCTCACTTGAAGCCTTAGCTGAAAAGTCAGAAATTTAAACGCTGTAAACCCAGCAACAGGTAATCCATCCAATCTCAAACAGCTATGGGACTCCTTCAAAGAGGGTAGGAATTACTAAATACTGTCACGAATCTGACATAAAACTGCTGGTAAGCTCATCCTGAACAGGCCATCGATCTAAACGACGCCATATGCAGAATTCGCTTAAAAAAAATTTGAGCAATAAAAACAGACAATAGTACAACTTGAGGTGTCAGAACTTCAAAATAATGCATGCAAGGTTCTGAATTCATAAATTCAGTCGGTAGCCATTGAAAGAAATGCTCATTCGAAATTTTCTCCATCTTTCTTCGATCACAAAATTTCTTAAAAATGCAACCAAAGTCAATTGTCATCAAAGGAAAACTTTTTCTTTACTTAACTTTTTCTGTTCCGCAGAAAAAGTAATGAAAGAAGGCGTGGAGGATTCGATATCTGGAAGGATTCGCGACAAAAGACACGAGAGTTACGGAGTTTAGCACCAAAAAAAAAAAAAAAAACGAAAACGCTAAAACACCTTCTCTTACAGACAGAATAATCAGAGCCATATTGAAATAATCAAAGACTATCAAAATTAGTGTCAGATTCTTTGATTCTTTGCGTCCAGCCAATTATTCCTTTTGATTGAAAGAAAAATTGACGTTCTTACGGTGAAAAATGGGGTGAACAAATTAATCCCGACTACCATTACTATTTGGTCTGTAATTTCAGAAAAAGGAACTACATTGTATGGGGCACAATGAGGCAAGATCCATACAAACATGTTTTGAAGAAAAGATTGCTGCCTGAAATAGCCGAGCTATTTCTAAACGAAATAAAAAAACTGCATTCTTATGCATAGTTTTGTGCGTTACCAAAAATTAAAGAAGTGTTACAAATCATCTCATTCTAGAAATCATTAATGGTTTATCTTGCCCAGGAAATTCTGAATTTAAAACAATCCTTCCTCTGTACATCCAACGCGATCTCTCCACTCACCTACGTCGTTTTATTTCTAAGCTCTCTATCTTGCAAAGCTCACTTTATTTGCTACATGGGGTATTCGTTTCTAAGCGTTCTATCTTGCAAAGATCACTTTTTTTGCTACATGGGGTATTCGTATCTTTTTCTTTGCGATGCTTCTCAGAAGTGTGAGCGCTTTTTAGTAGTTATGCTATGCTCCGGTTATTTACATGTGAGTTATCGATCAGATCATATTTATTGGATCAAGAGTGTCTAGTGGCGATCATTATATAGTCAATGCCAAATATTTTTTTGGAAATTTATACTTTATTCTTGGCAACAATAGTTTTCAATTTCCATTTTCAATTTCCAATTTACTTGAGGTCTATGTGAAATGTTATAACTTTTGTTGTTATAATTGTAAAGATAAGAATTATGAGTTATTTTGAACTGAGTTTTGTTCATTATTGTGCTACTTCCTTTTGTTGACATTGAGCAAAGGATTTTTGTTCCTAATATTTTGGGTATCAATAAATTCTGCAAGTGGTACTTTGATATTGTTTGTCAAGAGTTTTTGTTGTGTTTGTAATTGCAAAGATAATTCCTTTTGTTACGTATTCCGATGTAAAAAAACGTATTCTGATGTACAAATTCCGAAAAAACAAAGTCCCAGTAATAATAAAATGTTAGAAAAAAAGTCTCAGAAAAAAAAATTCCAAGTAGCAAAAAAAAAACCAAAAATTTCTTGGAAGTTATTTGCGATAAAGTTTTCTATTGATATGACTCACTGGGTTGTTGTGTACACATCGCTATAAAAAGAATAGAAATTGTAAGGTATGGGACACTCAATCAATAGAAGAATCAATCAATAAAGGAATCAATCAATAGAAGCACCAATCAATAAAGGAATCAATCAATAGAAGCACTAATCAATAGAAGACACACACAATCAAGAGAGGAATCAATCAATAGAGGAATCAATTAATAGAAGTATCAAGCAATAGACGGTCAATGGATAGAAGTATCAATAAAGTATCAATTGAAGTATCAATCGGAGTTTCAGTCAATCTTCATAGTGATTGACTGATACTTCTATTGAAGTATTGAAGTTGACTGATACTTCAATAGAAGTATCAGTCAATCGAAGTATCAATCAATAGAAGCATCAATCGGAGTATCAATCGACTATCAATCAATAGAGGATTAATAGAAGTACCAACCGAGGATCAATAGAAGAATCAATCAATATGACTATCAATTACTAGAGGAAGCACAATCCGAGGTAGCGCAGCATAACAAGTGTTCAGTCCCAAATGTACATAGTTTATACGTAACACTTAGTGTTAACTAAATACACAATTTTTATGATGTCTCATATAATGAGCTCTATTGTTACGTGTAGTTTGAAGGAATTTCCTACATGTGCATACACGGCTTAATAAGTAGAGCTAGGATACGGTTTGAATGTTCTACAATTTCACACGTGAAACTCATTAAAATTTTCCCGATTGTAAACCTTTATCCCTTTATGGTCCTTAATTACCCACAACAGTGAGTTTCGTCTTCGTTATGGACGGCCCACCCACAATCACGCCTACAGAAAATGAAATTGTAGAAAAAGGACGAGCTTAGTTGTAAGAAAAATAGTCGTAAGAAAACAATTGTAATATACACATCGTGTCGTTAATAAAGAGAGTTCCGGCAGTACATTCGTTTTTGATTTACTCACTTTTTTGTTCCGCTAAGCAGAGTAATCGTGTCGCGTCGCATTTTCGCAAGGGAATCTACACATCAGACTTCCCAGTATCACCCACGGCAAACTAGTCGAGGGTCATTTCATTGGTCCGTCGAGCCGGATAGGCAAAAAGTTCGTTATTTTTCAATTTCGTTGAGCTGTACAGGAGCAGCAATCGCGTATATAATAGCAAAAATCGTCGCCGAAGCCTAAGCCAAAAATCTTCATCGAAGCCTAATTCTGTGTCATCAGTGGATACATCATCTAATTTGAGCAGATCATCAGTGGCTAATCAACTACAACGTCTCAGTGGAAACCGAGCGCAACATTCAACTAAGGACGGAAGTCATCAACTATTGCAAGTAAGTCATTGAACCACCTATCTAACTTGTATCTATCCCATCCCAAATTTAATATCGGCTGGTTCAGTTGAATTTTAATAAAAAACATAAATAAGATGGAAAATCAAATTAAAATCCTAAAAATTAAACGCGAGATTTTCCAACCTTAGAAAAACGGTATAGTGAAATTGATCAAGTGCGCGAATTATTCGAAACCATTATGTTGGAATTAGAACTTAGTAGTGATGATATTGAAGAATGTGCTAACTATCGAACGGAATTCGAAGAAAAATATTTCGAAACATATACAATCGCTTCGAACCTTTTATCTTCTCGAAACGTCAATAACATTCACCCATCCACATCTCATGAGAATAGGCTCTCTGGTAATGTGATCAAACAATCAAATAATTCGAATGAATATGATTTTAATAATCGAGGTACCTTGCCGAAAATAAATCTACCCAAGTTTAGTGGCTCCTATGACGCGTGGTTAGATTTTTGTGACTTGTTTACCTCACTCGTTCATAATGAAACTCGTATTCCTACAATCCATAAATTACACTATCTAAAGGGATGTTTATCTGGGGAAGCAGCAGAAGTTGTAGACTCATTAACGTCATCTGCTGAAAATTACGAAGAAGCGTGGAAATTATTAAGAGAAAGATATGATGACAAAAAGGTCATACGTGAAGCGCATATTAAAGCCTTGTTAAATCTTTCGCCATTATCCGAGAAGTTCCCGGTTCGCTTACTTCTCAATAATATCCAAAAACATCTTCGCGCTCTCAAGGTTCTGAAAGAACCTGTAGATTCATGGGACTCAATTTTAATTATAATTATTCGTGAAAAGTTTGACGAAATTACGCGTGAAAAATGGGACGAGTTCAGCAATGACATGTCTCACCCTACTATGAATCAACTGCAAACATTCTTGACAAAAAGAGCTCAATTAGAAAACTCGGGCACTTTATCAACTTTAAAAACTAACCCAATTTACAAAAAACATACAGTAAATGGGCGTACAAATAATCGATCGCGCCAAATATACTCTGCTACAACATCCAAAATTTCGTGTAATTATTGTGATGGAGATCACTATATAAAATCATGTAGCAAATTTGTAGCATTAACCCCTTCGCAGCGCTATGAAGTAGCAAAAAAATCAGCTTGGTGCATCAATTGCTTACGAACAGGCCATCGCTCTAATCAATGCAACTCTGGAAATTGTAGATCGTGCAATCAAAAGCACCATTCACTATTACATTTTGATAAAAAAAAATGAGTGTAGACTTGACAAAAATGAAGATACTGCCATTGATCAGACACAATCAATCACTACGTTTCATGCTCATATCGTTTCTGAAGCTCTTCTAGCTACAGCTATGATTGAAATTGTTGACAAACAAGGACAATCGAAATTATGTCGTGTTTTTCTAGACGTGGGGTCACAAGCCCATTTCATTACAGAAGCAATTGCAGATTTCTTAAATCTTGAAAGAAAACCTACCAATATCTCGGTGACAGGGCTTGATAACATTTCAACAAATATTGCCCAGTCCACATTTGCTACGGTAAAATCTAGATGTAGTAATTATAAAAAAAATATCGAGTTTTTGATTGTCCCTCGAATAACAATATCAATGCCATCAATGTCAATTAATCTCGCGAACTTGGAAATACCTAAAAATATATCTTTAGCTGATCCCGAATTCTATAAACCCTCGAATATTGACGCTCTGATTGGAGTACAATTATTCTATAAACTTCTATGCATAGGTCAAATTTCATTAAAAAATCACCCTAATGCCCTTTTACAAAAAACTCAATTCGGTTGGATAGTTGCTGGTGAAATAAATAATTTATCCACAACTCAAGTACATTGTCACCTTACTGTTCAATCTAATAACCCAGACATAAATCTCTCGAAGTTTTGGGAACTTGAAGAAATTTCTTCTACTAAATCATTATCGTTGGAAGAACAAACTTGCGAGAATCATTACGTTCATAATATTCAACGCACCTCTGAAGGGCGCTATATGGTAAAATTGCCTTTCAAGGAAAGTAAATATAAACTCGCGGAATCTTATTCAATTGCACTAAAACGTCTTCATTCATTAGAATATCGATTGACTGACACGTTGACTGCCACGCGCGTTTACAGTAAAATCTCCTTCAGGCCACGCGTACCGCTATACGAAGCGTATTCTGCTGGGTATTCTCACTGATATTTTAAGAATGCGATTCGCTGTTTGTCGCAAGAATAATCTCTCGCTTCTTTCGTTTCCATGGTATCATGCTCGTTCATTTGTTTTCGTTACTTCGCATTTATAAATCATCTCGCGATTGTTGTACAGGATTAGTTTGACTCTTTGCCAAGTAACGAGCGGTATAACTTAAAATCTCTACCCTAATTCGTTGAAATGTCGAAAAGAAAAAGGGAAAACTTATTAGTTAGAGAGTCAAATAGCAGTGAACAAGAAAGCTTTTACGAGGCTTACACAAATTCATACAGCAGCGATGAGGAAGAAATCAGATTTCCTAGAAAAAGAAATGTAAATATAATTACATCGTCTGATTCCGATTCGGATATTGATCAGTGCAATCATAGTGATACTGTACTGAACAATAGTTTATATTAATGAATATTCTATTATAAATTTAAGTTTATATTAATAAATATAGTTTATATTAATTAATATTCAATAGTTTTGGTACTTCCTCAGCGAAATATCTTTTACACTTACGAATATCCTTCGCAAGTAGTCAAATAAGCGTCACCCCAATACGGGTGACGCGGCCCGATCAGAAACTTTACTGTCACCCGAATATGGGTGACGTGGCAGTCAACGTGTTAAGAAAGACATTAATTTAAAGACAAATTATTCAGAATTTTTAAATGAATATCGAAACTTAAATCACATGTCGCCTTGTATTAATAACAATCAGGTCGGTTATTATCTCGCTCACCATGCGGTAATAAAACAAGAAAGTATTACTACCAAGGTTCGCGAAGTATTTGACGGATCCACCAAAACTTCCAGTGGAGTCTCGTTAAACGATGTATTGATGGTTGGACCTAAAATCCAAAATGATTTGTTTTCTATTCTTATTCGGTTTCGCTCTCATCAATATGCTCTTACTGCTGACATAGAAAAAATGTATCGGCAAATTCTCGTTCATCCAGATGATGCCATATATCAAAAAATATTGTATCGTGATGATTTTCAATCAACAATCGATCATTATACACTCGACATCGTCACTTATGGTACATCTAGTGCACCATTTCTAGCCATCCGGACTCTTCATCAATTGGCTGAAGATGAAGATGATCATCATCCCCTCTCAGCATCTATATTAAAACGTGACTTCTATGTCGACGATCTTCTAACGGGTGCAAATACGCGCCAAGAAGCTGAATCCCTCCGTGACGAATTACAAACATTGTTAAAAATGGGTGTATTCTGTCTTCGAAAATGGGCGTCAAATGAACCATCTTTAATAGCTAATTATCACGAAAATCCAGAAAGCAAGCATATGTCCCTCGATCTTGATACGACAATTAAGACCTTAGGCATTCACTGCAATTCTCAGCAGGATAAAATATTTTATTAAGTAAATTTATCAAATGCATCAAAAACTAATACAAAGCGTACAATTCTGTCTCAAATCGCTAAATTATTTGATCCCCTGGGACTTTTAGGACCAGTTGTCGTTTATGCAAAAATAATCATTCAATTGTTATGGAAGGCAGGTGTCTTATGGGATGAATCGATTCCATTCGATTTACATACCTCATGGTCATCTTATCGAAACCAACTTCTATTACTTGAAACACTACACTTCGATCGCTGTTTACTATTGTCCAATAGTGTTGAGCTCCAACTTCATGGGTTTTGCGATGCTAGCGAACAGGCATATGGCGCGTGCATGTACATTCGAAGTACCAATAGTAAAGGTGATGTAAATACAAAATTAATATGTTCAAAATCCCGGGTCGCTCCTGTAAGCTCCATAACATTGCCACGTCTCGAGCTATGTGGTGCACTACTCCTTGCTCGATTGTACACAAAGGTAGCACAGTCATTATCCTTAAAATTTAATAAAGTATATCTATGGTCAGACTCCATGATAGTTCTTCATTGGATAGATACACAGCCCCACTTGATAAAAACATTTGTTTCCAATCGGATTGCCGAAATACAACGACTCACTTCTCCTTGCATTTGGTGTCATGTCGCTTCCCATGATAATCCCGCCGATCTTATTTCACGTGGCCTAACCCCTATAGAATTTGTACAGGTGAATATTTGGCAACACGGCCCTCAGTGGCTTTATAATGACAAAACCCTATGGCCTAAAACCAGGCTCACATTGAGCAAAATGCCGGAAATGAAATCACCTAAGCCCACTAAAGTTTGCATGAAAGTTACCTTGAAAAACGAAGACATTACGAAAAAATACAGTTCTATGAATAAACTAATTCGAATCATAGCATACATACATCGCTTTATTCATAATGCAAAACACAAATTCAATCGGTTAACTAAACAATTAACAAGTGTTGAATTAGAGTCATCTCTAAAACTAATTATAAAACTTGTCCAGTATTCCGCATTTTCAAAAGAAATCGCGGATATGAGTGATATGAACCTTCACAGCATCATATCACTCAGCTAATTATCCGCGAAGAGCACATTCGTTTACAACATGCTGGCACTCAAGCCACACTATATTGGGTTAGACAGAACTATTGGCCACTAGACGGACGAAATGTTACTCGAAAAATCATACATAATTGCATTGCTTGCTTTCGCGTAAAACCAAGAATCATCGATTACAAAATGGGTAATTTACCCAAACAACGTGTAACACAGACACGACCATTCTTAGAAATAGGCGTCGATTATTGCGGTCCGGTTTTTATAAAGGAAAGACGTCATAGAAATCGAAACAAAATAAAGGCATATGTAGCTGTATACATATGTATGAGTAGCAAGGCAGTTCATCTCGAATTAGTGAGTGATCTCACCACAGAAGCATTCCTTGGTAGTCTTAAACGTCTTTTTTCAAGGCGAGGAAAATCTGTCGCGATATATTCAGATAACGCCACAAATTTCGTTGGTGCTTGCAGGGAATTAAACGAATTGAATCAAATTTTTAACTCGAATAACCATAAAGAAGCACTGAAGTCGTATCTACGTCAAGAGAAAATCACATGGCATTTTATACCCCCAAAATCTCCACACTTTGGTGGCATTTGGGAGGCAGCGGTGAAATCATTTAAACACCACTTATTGCGTACCGTCGGTAATACATTATTAACATTCGAACAACTTGAAACGTGCATAATCGAAATAGAAGCGATATTAAACTCTCGTCCGATATCACCAATGTCCTCAGACCCAAACGATCTCCTTCCCTTAACTCCAGGTCATTTCCTTATAGGTGGTCCTTTGACAAGCTTTCCACAGGTTGACCATACTACAACACCATCCAATCGATTATCTGCATGGCAACATGCTCAGCAGATAAAACAACACTTCTGGACTCGATGGCATAAGGAATATTTGCACCAGCTCATCAGTCGTGCCAAACATCTGGCACCTACGAATAATGTCCGAGTTGGACAATTGGTAATTATCAAGGAAGACAACCTGCCACCACTCCAATGGATACTTGGACGCATCACCGCCATCCACCCAGGAGATGATGGAATCGTACGAGTCGTAACCCTGAAGACAACAAGCGGAGAATACAAACGTTGTGTTAAAAAACTCTGTCCGCTACCAGTTGAATAATACAAACATACATTGTTACCGCGATTACTCCGGTACGTCTAGGACTTCGCGCGTCCTAGGCCGAAACCCCTCCGGTTGGGGCTCTGGGCTCCGGTAGCTCGTCGAAGACGGGCGTGGGCGCCACTCGCTTACCCAGCTAAGCCCCGATGAGCCGCCAAGCGAGAATGCGGCTCGCCCGGATTACGCTCCTGAAGGAAAAGGAAGAACACTACCTGAAAACACACGGTGCGAAGCCAGAAGAGGAAATTGTCGCCACACCAAATCAACTACAGAGAAGACACGGATTCCTCACACCACCCCCCGACGTCACCTCCGTGGAACCTCCAACCCACTGTGTACGCGCGCTCCGCGTTCACGCGCACCCCGCTTCGTCGCCACTCACAAAGCCGGAAGGAAACCTGCAATACAAAACATAGACTAGCTCTCACCTAAGGGAAAAATAGAGATCTTCCGATAATTTTTGACATTTATTTCAAAAAAAAAGAAAAGAAAAAACAAAATAGCGAGAAAAAAAGAACTTAAGGCTAGCTTACGACTAAACTGTCTTCCGCGATGGGCCCCTTGCTCCGGTCCGGTCGCGCCGCGCACTCGCGAATGGAATTATCTTAGTTTGGTCGTTATTATGAGTTTCGCGTCCTGGATGACACCCACTTCACTTCTTTTATATTCTGTTTATATTCTGTCCTTGCAAGGTTTTGTATGTTTTTTTATTTAATTAGATAATTATATTTGAAAGACCACTTTTATCCACTTTTATCCACTTTATATCCACTTTTCCACAGCACTCTCACGACTTTAATCCTTTATGTTGTTATTCAAAACCCCACTCACTGCTCGTCCAACTTGTCCCATTCCCATCGCTAACACCAAAATTGAAAAAGAGACCGCTCGCTATTCACCGTCGTCCTTATATTCTGTCTCCTTAACGGCTACCACTAACCAAGATCCCGCTCCTCGGACATTCACCTCTCGTTCGAACCAAAAATTAACGTTTCCTTCGCCTGCCACCGCTGTAATGCAAATTCGCCGTTGATCGCCGCAAATCTTCGCCGCGAACTACTTTATCCAACATTCGCCGCGATGATGACAGTTCGCAATGATGACAGTTCGCAATGTTTACCAAACAAAGTAAACAGCGACTCCACCATCCAGAAGGAAGTTGGTGAGTATTATATTTATTTCTATTCTTATTTATTTCGATTTCTATTTTAATTCCTATTTCTATTCCGGGTGTTCTTAGTGGCCTTCGTTTCCGCCACTTTCGACGGCGGTAATGGTCTGGTTGAAGTGCCCGTAGTGTGTTTTGTTGTTGCCGCCGCTCAGTTGGTGAGTATTATATTTATTTCTATTCTTATTTATTTCTATTACTATTTTAATTCCTATTTCTATTCCGGGTGTTCTTAGTGGCCTTCGTTTCCGCCACTTTCGACGGCGGTAATGATCTGGTTGAAGTGCCCGTAGTGTTGTTTGGTTGTTGCCGCCGCTCCTCAAGCCTGCCTTGGTAGCGTCGTTCCAGTTTAAGTGTCGAAAAATATCCTCGCCATGATGTGCCCGCGACATTTCACTCGGTCCCAAATGCGTATTTTGCACGTTCGTATTGCATGTCGGAAGATCATTGCTTAATGCTACTGTTATTACCTTAACGCTAACTTACTGATGACAATGTAGTCTTACAACTATGCTCCTTACCTACAATTCTGCTTCCCCTACTCCGTCCAGCATCGTGGCTTGAAACGTGGTGGCGCTTCTTCCTCCAACTCCGGGTTACCATTCTCGTCCGAATCGCGTGGTGACCGTGCCGCGGAGGTCTCGGGAAGGGGTGAAGTCAACTCAACCGTAACAATTTTCCCCCTCTACTTCAAGTGGATTTCCCCGAAACTGCATTCGCCTGCATTCGCTTAACTACCTCCCCCCCTTATCCTCTCCAGCTCCACCGCTCTACCTTCCGGGCTTAGTTCTGCCCGCGAGGTCCCTGGCGCTTCGAGCTGGTCGTGAAATGTCTTCATCACCCACATGTAGTCTCTCACGGCGGCTAATCGTTACTGCCCTTCTGGAACGGCTACCCCACGCCTCAGACGACATAAGATTTAAGGTCTTTTGCGTGCCATGTCCCTGCGTTCTTACCACTCATATCACGCAACCTAAACAAGGATGGGGACTCGCGTTTCTCTATTTGAAATGGCCCGAGGTACTCCGGTGCCAGTTTGGCCGAGTAGTACTGGGTCGGATCCGATAACGAAAAATTTCTCCTCCATACTAAATCATTAGGCCGAAAAGGCGGAGTTCGCAGCCTAAGATTGTACCGATTGGTGCTTTTCCTTGCGGTATCCCTCAGGAGCCTTACCACTTCCCCTCTTATTTCCGCAAGTTTCACGGCTCGCTCCGTTGGGTCCTGCAGAACGTTCTCCTCCGCGGGCGGCTTTGGCCCCTTCCGTGTAACCACCATCTCTCGTCCGAAATTAATAAAGTACGGGGTGCTTCTCATGGCTTCATGCGTGTAAGTCCGCAGGGCGCATCCGATCTTGGGTAAATGCACGTCCCATTTCCGATGGTTGTCCCCTACATAAGCCCTCAGCATCTGCTTGATTGTCTGATTGATCCGCTCTGCGGGGTTGGCTTGTGGGTGGTAGAATGGGGTAAATTGTATACGACCTCCATACCCCGTCACCAATTTATCCAATTCCTTCGACTTAAATTGGACCCCGTTGTCGCAGACTACCAACGCAGGTACTCCGAACAGCAGGAACACTCGTTCCTCTAGCAATTTCGACACTTTCGCGGCCGTAGCCTGTCGGAGAGGAAAGACCAGAGGCATTTTGGTGAAATAGTCGACCACCGTCAATATATGGGTATTCCCCTGGGTAGACCGTGGCAAGGGTCCCACCAGATCCACACAAATAACCTCCCAAGGTTCCTTGGCCTGACCTGCCCTGGATGTCATCGGCCCATAGGGAGACTTCCGCTCCACCTTGGTTGCTTGGCAGGTTTTGCACTTCGACACGTACCGCTGCACATCTGCCCTCATTTTTGGCCAATAATAGCGTTGAGCTACCCGGTCATATGTCCTGTTAACACCCATATGCCCCGCCGTGGCGTCATCGTGACACTGTTGAAAAATGGTTTGGCGTTCGCATTTGGGAACTACCTGTTTCCATGAGTTACCTGTCAGCTCTGCATGCCGCCCGGGTACGTGATGCCATATAAACTCCCCGTCGATACGCCAATCTGGGAATTTGGCGGGGTCCTTCCCTATTTTGTTCCGCATGCTGAGTACCCACTTATCCCCTTCTTGACCTTCCACAGCCGCAGCAACCTCTGGAGTTACCCGGGATAGAGCATCTGGAACCACATGCTCCTTACCTTTCCGATGAATGACGTCGTAATCAAATTGCTGCAGTCTAACCGCCCATCGAGCCAGACGACCGTTTGGGTCCCGGAGATTATTTAACCATACCAGCGAATGGTGATCTGTGACCACCGTAAAGCGTGATCCTTCCAAATAGGGCCGGAGTTTCTCCACTGCCCATAGCACCGCTAAACATTCCTTTTCGGTGGTTGAATAATTTTGCTCTGTCTTGGAAAGACCCCGGCTCAGATAGCATACCACCTTTTCCCCATCGGGGTGGCTCTGGCTCAAGACCGCACCTAATCCCTGATCCGATGCATCCGTTTGGACGTTGAACGGCAACGAGAAATCTGGGCAGGTAAGAATGGGCGCCGTGGATAGCAACGTTTTACAGCGGGTGAAGGCTGACTCGCATTGGTCCGTCCACACAAATTTCTTATTCTTACGTAGCAAGTTCGTGAGTGGTGTGGTCAGGGCTGCATGGTCCGGAATGAACCGCCGGTACCAGGACACCATACCCAGAAACTGTCGTACCTTTTTCACGTTAGTCGGCTGAGGGATACGTAGTATGCATTCTACTTTCTCCGGGTCGACGTGCAGTCCACTCTCGTCTACCACATATCCCAGGTATCTCAGCTGGGGTCGACAAAACTCGCATTTCTCCCGAGACACCCGTAACCCAGCGTCCCGCAATCGTGATAACACTACCCGAAGAATCTCCAAGTGTTTTTCGAAGCTCTCTGTAACCACTATCACGTCGTCCAGATATACAAACACGTATGGTTCCAGGTCCTGACCCAAGATTCGATCTATAAACCGTTGCCATGTAGCCGGAGCATTGTGCAACCCGAAAGGCATCCGGTTAAAATGGAATAGACCCCGACCGGGTACCGTGAAGGCGGTCAGTGGCTTAGAATCTTCAGCCATGGGGATCTGCCAATAGGCCGACTTGATGTCCAGGGAGGATAGATAACGCGCGGCTCGAAGTTTGTCTAGCGTGGCCGAAATGTAAGGCAATGGGTAGGCGTCCCGTTCCGATACGCTGTTCAGTTTCCGAAAGTCCACGCAGAACCGGAATTTGCCATCCTTCTTCTTCACAAGCAGAATAGGTGATGACCACGGACTCCCGGAAGGCTCTACCACTCCCAACCGCAGCATCTCGTCCAACTCCTCACTGATGTGTGCTTGTACTGCTGGAGACACCGGATAATAGCGTTGTTTAATGGGCTCAGACGAGGTCCTGATAACGTGTTCCACCCCCCTTGCACAGCCTAGGCCCTCCCCCATCAGGTTGAACTCCTCCCTAATCAGCATCTTAAGGCGGGCCTCATCGTGTGGGCTCAATCTTGTCCTTAGCTGCAATGAGTCACAGGCAGCTAGTGTCGTGAATTCCCAAGACTCCCTGCCGAGATCCAAGACGATCCGGAATGCCCGTAAAAAGTCGACCCCCAGGATGAGTGCTTGTGGGACTGCGGACACCACCAGAATCTCCATCCATTTGGTTACCCCCTTTACCGTCACTGGTGCCCAGATCTCCCCCTCGGTCGGTACGCAGCCACTATCCGCTAAACGTATGGCTGAATGCTTCGCCTCTCGAAGTTCCATGCCTTGCGCACGCAACACTTCCCAACCAGGTCTCCCGATAATGGTATGGGTCGCCCCCGAATCCACCAACCCCACCAAAACTTGCCCAAAAACATTTACCTCTAAATGTGGACGGTTATCCGCTACCGCCTCCTGTAGTGCAAAATCCACCCTGCTTTCCCTTGCGGCTGGTGAACTCTGTTTTCTCGCACCCTCTACGCCGCCTTGTGGGTACGGTTCCCGTTTCCCGGATGTCTTTTACTCTCCCCCTGGTAGGGCTCGCGTTTTCCCCCAGGTTTTTGCGTTGTACAACTTGGACACGTCGCTCTCCTCACGCCTACGCGGCCACAACCAAAGCTCTTCTGAGGCTCACCACAGGTCCTCGATGTATGCCCTGACCCCTTGCAGTTCCAGCAGCGGATTTCTTTAGAGACATCTCGTAATGCGGCAACCATTCCTCCTCCATTCACCTCGCAGTACGCTAAGTCTGGTTCTAACAGCCGCTGGCCCCGGCGGTTTGGCGGAGGGATGAAGGTCTCAACTCTTGCTCTTGTAGTCTCGAGCCTCCTTCCTAGTTCCACGAGTTGAGCCACCGAAGAGACCGTTACCAGGCTAAGCTGGGTTTGATAAAAGGGTGTGATGTTCCGCAGAATGCGGCGCAGCTTCTCTTCCTCCGTACATTGCACGTTGAGACGCTGGAAGAGCCCTTCCATCGCCGCCACGTATACTCCTATTGACTCCTCTTTTCCTTGGGTTCTATGTCGGATCTCGTCCCACAATCGGTCATCGTAATCTGGCGGTAGGAACTCTGCCCGTAATTCTCGTTTAACGTCTTCCCAGTCCCTACATCGATGCTTCACCGCTCTGAACCACGTCAGCGCCCTGTCCTCGAATAGAAGTACGGCTGATTTGAACAAAACTGCCTCCGTTACTCCCCTAGCTTCTCGAAGCTCTTCCACCCTGGTCAGGAAAGAACTTACTGAGCCGGAGTCTCCCGTGAACCGTATTCCCCACTTGGTCACCTCTTGATGTTTTGAGATCGTCTCACTGGCTCGGGGGGTTGAGCATAAGGGCACCGCTGTAGTGTTCAGAACCGATTCAGCCTCCCGAGCGTCTTCAGGGGTGGTCGCGGCTAGTTCGTCTACACTTTCGTCCCCTTCCGCTTTAAGGAGTAATTCCCCCATACTCATCCTTAAGGCAGACCTTAGCCTAGCTGCTTCCTTGAAGAAGTCCAACCCATCCTCCGGTATGTTGCCCAACCGCCTTAGTCCATAATCAACCTTGGACTTGATTTTTAAGAAATCGCCGCTCTCCGTTCCTCCCTCGAAAGCCTTTATTAGACCTCATACCTCCTCCAACTTTTCCCGGACCGCTTCCACGTCCTCCTGGGCCGAAAAGGGGTAAACGTCCCTCTCTATCATGGAACAATCCATCGCTCGCTCCGCCTTGAGCGCCATACGCAGCGACTTCCTCATTTCATCCACCGTGCCCAACGGTTGGTCCCGTATCCTTAGTTCGTAGCTAAGCTCATCCCTGCTGAGCCGGTCAACGAGGATTCTTCCTTTTGACGCCATGATTACTCTTTCTTTATCACCCCCGTAATCTAAATAAAACAACTGCTTTTTAGCAACTAAAATCTCTGTTCAAATTATTACAATACAAGGCTAAATTCAATATGACTACAGTTCCACAGCACTTGCATTGGTGTCTCAAATCACCAACAGCGTTACACTAGATGTTCCACAATAGTCTCACACCAAATACACACTCCCGCAATTTCAATATCACACCACACTATATAGCTTTTCGCACTATTGCCACTATAATACACGATATCGTTCTCACTACGGCCAATACCTATCGCGTTATTAACCGAGTCGACACCCTACTAGTGTTGGTACCCACTAATCCCAGGAATTCTGATCACACCCTGGGCAATTGATCAGCCTGGATTATCAGGATCGTTTGCCGATCGATGTACGATGGGGTCATTCTCCTCTCAAAACTACGCAAGGCTGATATCGCCCCACGTTGGGCGCCAATGTTACCGCGATTCCTCCGGTACGTCTAGGACTTCGCGCGTCCTAGGCCGAAACCCCTCCGGTTGGGGCTCTGGGCTCCGGTAGCTCGTCGAAGACGGGCGTGGGCGCCACTCGCTTACCCAGCTAAGCCCCGATGAGCCGCCAAGCGAGAATGCGGCTCGCCCGGATTACGCTCCTGAAAGAAAAGGAAGAACACTACCTGAAAACACACGGTGCGAAGCCAGAAGAGGAAATTGTCGCCACACCAAATCAACTACAGAGAAGACACGGATTCCTCACACCACCCCCCGACGTCACCTCCGTGGAACCTCCAACCCACTGTGTACGCGCGCTCCGCGTTCACGCGCACCCCGCTTCGTCGCCACTCACAAAGCCGGAAGGAAACCTGCAATACAAAACATAGACTAGCTCTCACCTAAGGGAAAAATAGAGATCTTCCGATAATTTTTGACATTTATTTCAAAAAAAAAGAAAAGAAAAAAACAAAATAGCGAGAAAAAAAGAACTTAAGGCTAGCTTACGACTAAACTGTCTTCCGCGATGGGCCCCTTGCTCCGGTCCGGTCGCGCCGCGCACTCGCGAATGGAATTATCTTAGTTTGGTCGTTATTATGAGTTTCGCGTCCTGGATGACACCCACTTCACTTCTTTTATATTCTGTTTATATTCTGTCCTTGCAAGGTTTTGTATGTTTTTTTATTTAATTAGATAATTATATTTGAAAGACCACTTTTATCCACTTTTATCCACTTTATATCCACTTTTCCACAGCACTCTCACGACTTTAATCCTTTATGTTGTTATTCAAAACCCCACTCACTGCTCGTCCAACTTGTCCCATTCCCATCGCTAACACCAAAATTGAAAAAGAGACCGCTCGCTATTCACCGTCGTCCTTATATTCTGTCTCCTTAACGGCTACCACTAACCAAGATCCCACTCCTCGGACATTCACCTCTCGTTCGAACCAAAAATTAACGTTTCCTTCGCCTGCCACCGCTGTAATGCAAATTCGCCGTTGATCGCCGCAAATCTTCGCCGCGAACTACTTTATCCAACATTCGCCGCGATGATGACAGTTCGCAATGATGACAGTTCGCAATTTTTACCAAACAAAGTAAACAGCGACTCCACCATCCAGAAGGAAGTTGGTGAGTATTATATTTATTTCTATTCTTATTTATTTCGATTTCTATTTTAATTCCTATTTCTATTCCGGGTGTTCTTAGTGGCCTTCGTTTCCGCCACTTTCGACGGCGGTAATGGTCTGGTTGAAGTGCCCGTAGTGTGTTTTGTTGTTGCCGCCGCTCAGTTGGTGAGTATTATATTTATTTCTATTCTTATTTATTTCTATTACTATTTTAATTCCTATTTCTATTCCGGGTGTTCTTAGTGGCCTTCGTTTCCGCCACTTTCGACGGCGGTAATGATCTGGTTGAAGTGCCCGTAGTGTTGTTTGGTTGTTGCCGCCGCTCCTCAAGCCTGCCTTGGTAGCGTCGTTCCAGTTTAAGTGTCGAAAAATATCCTCGCCGTGATGTGCCCGCGACATTTCACTCGGTCCCAAATGCGTATTTTGCACGTTCGTATTGCGTGTCGGAAGATCATTGCTTAATGCTACTGTTATTACCTTAACGCTAACTTACTGATGACAATGTAGTCTTACAACTATGCTCCTTACCTACAATTCTGCTTCCCCTACTCCGTCCAGCATCGTGGCTTGAAACGTGGTGGCGCTTCTTCCTCCAACTCCGGGTTACCATTCTCGTCCGAATCGCGTGGTGACCGTGCCGCGGAGGTCTCGGGAAGGGGTGAAGTCAACTCAACCGTAACAACATATACAGGTTATTAACACTCACTGTCAATTAGTAGATAATTTTGCATGTGAACTGAGACAGTTCAAGGGGGGCAGGAGGTTCATTCCCAAATGTACATAGTTTATACGTAACACTTAGTGTTACCTAAATACACAATTTTTATGATGTCTCATATAATGAGCTCTATTGTTACGTGTAGTTTGAAGGAATTTCCTACATGTGCATACACGGCTTAATAAGTAGAGCTAGGATACGGTTTGAATGTTCTACAATTTCACACGTGAAACTCATTAAAATTTTCCCCGATTGTAAATCTTTATCCCTTTATGGTCCTTAATTACCCACAACAGTGAGTTTCGTCTTCGTTATGGACGGCGCACCCACAATCACGCCTACAGAAAATGAAATTGTAGAAAAAGGACGAGCTTAGTTGTAAGAAAAATAGTCGTAAGAAAACAATTGTAATATACACATCGTGTCGTTAATAAAGAGAGTTCCGGCAGTACATTCGTTTTTGTTTTACTCACTTTTTTGTTCCGCTAAGCAGAGTAATCGTGTCGCGTCGCATTTTCGCAAGGGAATCTACACATCAGACTTCTCAGTATCACCCACGGCAAACTAGTCGAGGGTCATTTCAACAAGTGAAGTCCCGAAACCAGCTGAGGTGCAGATTCGTGCTAGAGGAAGCACGATCCGAGGTAGCACAGTGGAATTCATTGAAGTTCCGAAACCAACCTGAAGTTGAATCAGAGGCAGCGCAGTGGAAAGGAAGCAGAGGTGGTCAGAATTAGCGAAGCACAATTCACAGGTGGTCAGAATCAGTGCAGTACAATTCACAGGTGGTTTGATCCTTTAGCTCTTTCTGTGTGTGTGTGTGTGTGGGCATTGAACATGGACATGGGCACTTATATGGCTATATGTATTTATGATGATGGCTTTGCATCATTAATGCATATATTACGTACGATGGACTTGAAAATTGGCCAAAATTTGTACAATATGTACCATGAAATCAACGCCACGCGCATTGCCAGGGCAGAGAAATCCATCTCCGATGAGGCAAAACAGGCGAGGATTGATGCGCCATTGATGAGAAGTAAATTCTCAATAAACGAAAAGTATTACACATTTAATGAACATATTATATGAGATGGCTAGTCGACTTTTGATGACGTAAGCGCATGCGCTCTAATTGTAAACTCACAAAAACGCATTTCAATGCATTATACACATAGAGAGTGGGTGAGTATTATTTCTCCAAGTGGAGAAGAAGTAGAATCATGGTGAGATGAATTATGGACCACTGTTTTTGCACAGAAAAGAAAAACGGCGCACATTTATAGAAGGAGAGTAAGCAATGTTGCCTGCTGTCGTTTTTATACGAATACACGCGCCTGTGCAGTTCTCGTTTTAACTCCGTGGTAGGGAGTGCGTTTAAAAGTTGTACAGTGATTATTCCTGATTTACACTGGATATTTTGGCAGGTTTGGAATCATGTTGATGTATGTTGTGAAAGTTTATGCGTGTTCTCTGTTACCGAGCAAAATGCCTTAACTTGATTGGAAGATTGTTCTGATTTTATAACAAATCAATTTTTATTCCAGACATGTTTTGCTATGTAAGTGGTGAATTTACCATAAAATCTCAACGAAATTTACTGTACAGTCTGGTTAAATGTGCTTATCAGCATAACATGAACAAGGAAGCCAAAGGTTTTCAGTCGTATCTTTGTAGATCCGCAAAAACGTTTTTCAAACAGCTTTTATAGAAATACGATGGAATGAAATGGAAATGAAAAAAATGATCCAAAAAAATCCAAGAACTTCTTCCTTCCTACAAAGCTCTAATATGTAAATTTTATTCAATGTTAGGTTAGTACAGAAAAAGTTATTAGCTTATTTCGAATCTGGTAAGCTTCAGAAACAGGCAGGATCTATTCAATGTAAAAATTTTGCTGTCAGTTATATTCGTAAATGGCTTAACGTAAAATATTAATACAAAACATTTTGAATAAACGCACAGCCGCATTTGATTTTATTGATATTTTTTTTAACTTTGGTAGCGTCGCTGATATTTTTATTTCAGCACAGAAATATGTTTGAACCTTTATAATAAGTTTGAACACAGAAAATTCGGAAATATATAAGGGTGATCGCCAAAACAGCATTCACGGAAGCGCGACATTGCAAAGTCTATTCCACATATAATGGTGATATTAGGAATATACGCTATTTTCACAAAAAGGAAAAAAAAAGTGTAGCAAAGGACAATTAATCAAATTTCAACGGAGATCTAAAAGGATTCAGTGAGCAACATCAACAGTTTCTACTACGCGGAGAATTGATTCTACACGTAATGCCTGAGCAGACATACACTTTTTTACTCTCATTATGACAGACGACGTTTGAACTAGTTCTTGACGTCATAACGACGTTCTTCTGACGTGGATGTCGTTGCCTGTTACAGGCATTAGAGAAATCAACCTAGTTCTACATAATTTTTAAGAAATAAATTTTCACTCCCCTCAATGTTTCAAATCTACCCCCGAATTCGGCTTAGGTGATTAAACTCTGAGCTCCTCAGAACTATCTGTATTCCAAGCATTGTCCTATCTACTGTGTTGTCTGCATTAAACGAAGTTTTGTCATCATTTAATAAATTTTTTAACGATTTTATTGCTTCAAAATGGCTGATTCACACAAATTGCGTTAAATCGCACGAGGGATGCAATTTTACGAAGGTAATGAAAATCAATAAGATCGCGATTGAGGGTCCTTTGCAAACTTCCAGCTAACGAAAGCATTGTGACTCGGCAAGAGGTACAACGTCTAAAACGTACCGAAGAATTATACAGAGTGCATGTGAAAACCATTTTTCGACCGTAATTTGCGTCAGGATCTGGTCATCGAGGAGATATTTATATCGGTTTTTTTAAGTTTTAGTGATGTTGTTAAAGAATCGTGTTATGACATTTGCAAAAAATGTCACGCGCCACTATAGTCGTCGTAAGAGGAAGGTGGTAAACAACCCAATAGGAAAATTTGGTAGTGCTTCCAGTGGCAGTGAGGAAGGAAGCGCTTCATGTTTCTGTCTAAATGTAGGTATAACGAAGCGCGCAAACAGGCAGTGAGTAGAATGCAGTTTGGATGCACTGCGATAATATAACTTTCATCCGCAATTTCAAGTAAATTTCTTGAGTGTTATTTATTTTCATGACTCATATACATTCGGTCTGTTGAAGTGATTAGGACACACGTGTGTTGTTCTTATTTTCATGACTCATTCGGTCTGTTGAAGTGATTAAGACACGTGTGTTGTTCCGCGAAGTGCCTGAGTTTTGTGCTGATCAAATTTTTCCGGATAGTTTTTTTTAAATTCGATAATTATATATACCAGCGGTAAGTTCAATTGATATTCTTGTTGTAAGCATTGTTGAAATACTGCGATTTTCCAGATTCATTTAGTTTTTACAATATAATTCGCGTTAATTAAATTTGGCTTTTAATATAACCGGAGTATATTCAAATGCAATGATTATTCGATTCATAGATAAGAAGATAATTATTTATAGGAAATTAGCAGGAATTTGATAATGATATTACTGCGTGACCGAATTTCCACCCATTGAAAGTCAAAGTGCAGTAACATGTTGATATTTTTATCCTTGACTCCTTAGCATAAACCATAAGTGTATCATTTTTAATTTATGAAGTGTGTGAATATGAATCTGGATTCGTTTTGATTCCGATGTTGCATCATTGCTTATGAAAGTCAGGTTTGTTTTGAAATAATATTTTCTAAATAGTAAAATTAATTCTCAGATCATTATGGAAGATATGAACAAGCAATTTCAAGCAACGCCAGTGTTCCGGCAAAACGCCACGCTAGGCTTAAAAAGCATTGAAAATATAGGTAATTCTTTTATTTTATTTTGTAAACCGTTTCGCTAGAAATTTTTGCTCTTTTAAGAGCTAACTATTGTTTTTGAAAGATCGAGCAGTTTTACTTTGGCCACAATCTAATAATAGTTTTGGCATATTTTAGATCCATATTGCGAGGAGGGACCACCGTGCAAAAGATGCAAAAAAATTGGTACAAGTTTTATATTTTTTGAATTTTATGTAATCTTCGATGTTCCTTACTTTAGATACACAAAATAACTTAATTATAACTGAATTAAGCAAACTCACTGAGATCACGTCAAAATTACTTGTGATGATGGATAGAGTCACAAAAAAAATATTTACTGATCAGGTGGAATTACATTTATTCCCGATAAATTCCATGGAGGAACTAGACTCTATTGAGGCAAAAATTGCTGCTGCTGAAATCGACCAAGATAACTTAGTATGCATATAAAATACGAATCTGTGCATTTTCAAATTCTATCCAACCCATTTTTAGATAAGATACATAAGACAAACTACTGGAAACCAGCAAATAAAAAAATGCATCAACCTCTTCGTCAGTGATGAATTTTTAAGCAAAATCAATTGGGATGGTCAACAAAAAAGAGCATCAATTAAAAGTAAAACACTTTTCAGAAGATTTGTTTTCGGTAAAGTTCAAAATAAAATCGAGGATCATTTCATTTACATTTCTTTAACAGATGCAGTAAAATCGGAAACTTTTGGGTTCGAAGATTTCGAAAAAGAATTCCGGCGAGGTATCCGATCCGCAAAAAATAAAATTTACAAAAATAACTACAAAAATAAGCAAAACTCAATGAATTAGAATAAAAATTGATTTCTTTATATCGTCAAAAATGTATATTTCCTTATAAGTTCTTATAAACCATGAATTAATGTTGATTTTTTTTTATATATCTATGAAATTAAATGATTTTCATAGTTTGATAACTGCAATATTTTCTTACTGGAAAGGTCCTCATAAATCATCGAATAATACTTTTTTAGAAGCTTCAATTTTTGCTACGACTTTTTAAAGTTTGTACGCAACAATTGGCTGATTTTCAAATTTTGGCAATAAAATCCTTATTTCGAAAAAATCTTATAAGCTATAAAATATTTTATTGGGACCTAATTTTGTCATATTTTTATAAATAATGAAGGACTGAAATTTTTATTTATCCCTGGCCGAGCCGGAACTACAAATGTACACCCGCGCTCAGGATGCTGCAAAAGCACTTTTATTGCTATACATGCCAAGTGTTTCACTTACCGGAAATGCAATATTAAAAAAATATATGAACCCAGAAACAAGACAGAAGCGCTTCCCATTCACTTCCATTTCGGCGCTGAAAAAGCGCTTCAAAAGTAACATAGGCGAAGTGCTTCACTTAGCGGACATACAACGCTAAAAAATATAAGAACCCAGAAATGAGACAGAAGCGCTTTACTACTTCCAAAGAAGCGCTTCGAAATTAATGCCGCAGCGCTTCTTTTCCTATTGGGAAGTTTCAATTACCAATACATCGATAATTCTCGAAGGCGCACCTGGCAGAGCGCAACAGTATGTTTAAGGGTCGCGTAACAGACAGTGAAATCTTACAATACTTGCAAAAAGAGTGCGAGTGATATATCACACAGTGATTGTGGATTGTTATAAGTAATCATCGTTGAGAAGCAGATCCTCATTTCAAACCTGATACAAAGACGTCAGACGTTTCAAGATCTGGATGGGGAAGAGTTACCCCCAGCAAGGTTGAAAAAGCTGATCACAACGGCGTGATCCGCATTAATTACTTACTTAGGATAATATGGATTAAACGTAATTACAAAATAGGAAAGCTTTCCAGGATTAAGTGAAGCAAACTTTCATGCAAGACGACCAGTGCAAAAACGCGAAAGTAACGACCAGAATGTGGAAAGCTAGATTGGAATTTGGAAAAAAGACTTGAAATTATTTTGTCTTATATTTTTGAAAACAAATGGTTATGTTTTCCGCGTTTTAAAGAAAAATTTTTCAATGATTAATTTTTGTTAATTCATTCAAATTATATTTAGCGACGAATGCAGGTTAGAAGCGGTAACAGAGAGCCACCAGTTCATTTGGAAACGCCCTCATGATAGAAAAAATTTGTGTTTTGAGGAGCGAAAAATTTTATTTTAAGCGTCCACAAGCAGTTATGAAATGGTTTTGTATTTCAGCAGATAGATGAGGACCGCTGTATTTTAAACGGGACAATGAATACTCTCCAGTACTCTGAGGTCATGCAATGTCTTATAGAAAGAAATTCAGGAAATTATACCCGGCATTAAAATCTATACACATCTCTATGAAGCCATGAAGCACAATAGCAAAAATGATAACGTAATAGTTATTAACATAATAGCATTTCTGATATTTTAAATAGAATTTCAACATACATCATATTACATTTCCGATATTGCAATTATAACATAGCAAGAAACAAAAAGTAATAACGAATCTGAACCCATTGATGGGGATGATTTTTCGAAATTCGAAAAATATGAATCGTATCTCTACAGTGTGTTCGAAAGACCAAGGACGATATCGACACGGAGAAAACAATTGTTTTTTTGTACAAAGGATAGCTTCCTTTCGAATGAACATAAAAACAACAAAAGAATAAAAACTAGTTGTAAGTAATTAAGGTGTTATTATAGATTAGCACATGAGGTCTTCACCGCTAGCGGTTTTTCGATGATTCGGTGGATTGGAAAATGCATCGGTCGGAATCACAATTGCCGCAACACAAGCGTCAGCAGAAAATGTGCCAGGCCGGCTCATTAGGTCGGCTCAGCGCTGGCGCTAGCATCGAATATTCTCGAGTCAAACTGCTTAACTGGTTCTTGTGTGAACGGACTCAACCAAGTGGGACGTAAAACTGTTCACAAGCCCGTTCCAACATCTATGTATAGCGTTGGTAGATTAGTTTCGACGTGACATCGACACAGTACACAGCGTCGTTTACCTCGCTCGATACACATTCGAAAATAATTGAAAATGGATAAAATGGAAAGTCGCTCTGAATAAGTTCATAGACATGGACAAATAAAAGAAAATACCATGCAAATATTTATGAAAATGAATTAACGCCGTTTACATCGATTTCAGGGAAGAAACTGGTAGCAAAAAAATTTTTGAAGTGAAGTGCGTTTCAAGTTAACGCATTTTCATGTTTGTCAGCTATTTCTTGTTATTTGTATGAATTGCAATATTGAAGTGACATTCAATCAGTAAAGTGTACGAGTCTTGGGTTTCAAGATTTATATGTCGTGCAAGTGTGATGAAAGAAAAAAAATCAAATCATACCATATGATGAGTAATGCATGCGAAATAAATGATCGTAGGGTTTTTTCTATGCGTTCATTAAGACACGGCTTAGATGGTTTGAAAATCTTTTGTGAGCTAATGGGCATGGGACAATGTTCAGTTCGAAATACTTAGAATAGAGTATTGAATAATATAGATGTAGTTGCTTTGGCAACTTTTTACAAATCTTGTCCTGTTAGTTACTGACGCAAATTCAAAAAGATGCAGATGAAGTGATAACCTCGGGAGATGGTACGCGTAAAAAGCGTGGTTTTTCATCTATCTTGACACGATGCATGAGGGTTGAGTCATTTTTTCAGCGATGTCTTACTTGGAAAAACATGAAAGAAAGGAAGACGGAATCCTTCGTGAAAAGATTCCTTGTAACGTATATTGGTCATGGTGGTCTTAAGATTTTGAAGGGTATTTTTAGTACATAACCATTAGGACATAATAGGTTGCTTTTGTTAAAAAACCATTTCTTGGACATGTTGAAAAGAAATGTCAAGCTGATGCCATGATATCTCAAAAAATGTGTTTTTTGACGCAATTAGTTCAACCATCCAATCCAATTTGCGAAATTTGTGCGAAACATTGCAAAACTGATTCAACGAATAAGTTGGCATGTTTTTTATGAATATAGTTTATAAAGTAATACAAATAGATTGAATTGAATGTTCCTTCTCGAGCTGACAATTGTATCTGATATTTTCTAAATTTTTTCAAATTTTTTTTTTGTATTTGTATTTATTTATTTTAAGGGCTAGATTGCAATCGATTGCATCATTCTGTGCAGATCGTTCAGCGAAGAAAGTGAATGTGTAGTGGAAACGATCGAGTTGACGAAAAAACAAAAAATTTATTTGATTGTCTTCATAAAGGAAAATATATCGAATCTTGCTGTATTTAAAAAAAAATCAAGTGCAAAGAGTCACCAGTGATAAGATTTTATAAAATATATATATATCAATAATGATTCATTATAAATGTTGACAAGTCCGGCGATTGTTGAATTTTCAGTTGATATTTGACAGAAAGAATTCAAAGAATCTGTATCAAGTTTTGTGTGAAAAACAACATAAAGTGCGCGCACGCACTTAAAGTCCGAATGTTGACTGTGGCATATTGTGAAGCTACCTGCGACCAATGCCACGTTTATCGGTGGTACAAAATGTTCTCAGAGTGCCGAGAAGATGCTAACGAACAACGTACCGGTTGCCCGAGCACGTCAACAACAGACAATAACATCGATAAAGTGAAGAAAATAAAATTGGCCAATCGTCGAATTACCGTTAGAGAAGTTACTGAGGAATTAACCATATCGATTAGCTCGTTCCATTCGATTTATACCAATTATTTGGGTTTGAGATGTCCCGCTACGAAATTCGTACCGAAATTCCTCAATTTTACCAAAAAACATCATCATTGTAAAGGACTTGCTGCACTCTGTCTGTGACGTCCGAAAATTGCTCCAGAGGGTCATAACTGGTGACGAATCATGGGTTTATGGTTATGATGTGGAAACCAAAGCTCAAGCATCCCAATGGAAGCTGCCGCATGAGCCATGAAAATAAAGGCCGTCCACGATCGGACGAATGTAAAGGTTTTGCTTACAGTTTTCGTCAATTGCATGGGCGTCGTGCGTTATGAGTTCTTGCCATAGCGTAAAACGGTCAACAAGTAATATTCGCTGCAAGTAATGCGCCATTCGCACGAAGAAATCGCCAGAATCGCTCAAATTTGAGTATATGCTTGCTTGTCCTTGCATTTGGCCAAATCAACACACTAATGATACGAAGCCGTTGCATTCCATATAGCTGGTCCCTGTAACTTTATCTTGTTCTCGAAACTGAATAGGCCTATGAAAAAAATACGCGCCGCTACGATTGAAAAAATAAAGACGGCATCGAAGGAGGAGTTGAACAAGATCACAAAAAATGATGTTTTGTAGTGTTTCGATGATTTGGCAAATCGTTGGCACAATTGTATGATTTCTAATGGGGATTGCTTTGAAGGGGACAAAATAGATATTGATGAATTAAGAAAGATAAAATATATAAAATTTGCGATACTTTTTGAAAAAACTACGTTCGTTTTAGTAGAAGTTTACAGGCCAATGTAACCAACCATGCAGACGTGACCGATAGTTTTCAAAAGAGAAAACTTATTCTGGATAAATTAGTGAATAAGTTTAATTATTTATTAATTGACGAGCAGAATATATCGTTGAAAAGAAGATGTGGACTGAATAAAACATATGCCCACAAAGACTTAAAAAAGGGGCCACAAAGCCTTTTACTGTGCGACTTATCAGGACTTATGTCTAATTGTTACACTTACCCAAATCGATCCCACAATATACAAATCACACACATTGAATATATACAAACAAAGTAGACATAATTATTTTGAATTGAGTTCAATTAAACCCAGTAGGCAATGAGTGATATAAATAGTAGTGAAATTGTCTTATTTCTTCGCGTCAAAAGGTACGGACTAGCCTCTGTTCCCTATCATCCAATGTGAGGCTGCATTGGGGTGCCTTTTTGAATACCGGTCCACGTATACAACATAAATTGTATACCGTGAATATAAGAAATATAAATTAATAAAGTTGGTGTAATTAAATGAAACAAGAGTTTTATTTATCTGTCCGTCTAAGAAACATAAATTCTAATCCCTAAATATACACCAAGAAGTGATGCATGATCCCGAATAACTAATGTTGGATCTAAAATTAATTTGGGCGTTGTAATCAAATAAGTGTTCTGAACTTTTGTTTCAGCCTAAATGTTTAGGAGGAGCTGAACAAGATCACAAAAATTGATTTTTCAAAATGCTTCGAGGATTGGAAAAAACGTTATCACAAGTGTATAATGTCTGACGGAGATTACTTTGAAGGGGACAAAATAGATATTGATGAATGAATAAATAATTCTTGAAAAAATATGAAATTCGCGATATTTTTCGAACAAACCTCGTATTTGGTGACCCCGATCTACTATAGGTAACACGAACTTCATTTAGGTGAAAATGTAAGAGTTTTCTTTCGATGCAGTGTCCATAATTGATATGTCGGGTGAGATATTCCAATATTTAGCTTTCAATCCGTCGACTGAGATGGCTGAGCACGAAATTCCAAGCAGTACAAGGCGCCTCTATAAGCAATGTCAATGTAATAGGCAATGTAAGCAAAGTCTTCCGAAGCAATGTACAGTACAATGTAAACTGTTGGACTTCGTTACGAAGAGGAAATGTCAGCGTTTCATGATTTCACTTTGCAAATCAAAAAACAACTACTCCAAAAAGTTAAAAGAAGTTGACACTGCTTGCCAAGTGTTAGTAATTGTCTCTTGAAAACTTCTGTCCATTCACATGTTCCCACCTCGAATAAAAATATTCTCGGACTGGTTTTGTGCCCTAGGAAAACTCAGTTGAGGGATTCAAATCTTTCAAATCAAAGCATGCGACAACATGATGATGATATTAATTTATCACATGGTATAACTATTACAATTTTTATCATACGACATTTATTTGGTGCAAATGTTACATGCATGCCAAATCACAATTTTTGCCTAGCCCTTATTTCCCGTTATAGTAATAAATATAAATTTACAGTTTATCTGCTTTCATCGCTATGCATTCTTAACATTTGACGTGAACTGTGTTACGTATTCCGATGTGTAGGCGACATTAAACAAACAAAAAAATAAAGTATATAGAAGTATCAAGTGATAGAAGATGTAAAATAAAGTATCTAGAGGTTTCAATGGATAGAGGATGTATCGATGTATCAAGTGATAGAAGATGGAAAATAAAAATAAAGAGAATCAGGAAGCTGTTTGAAGTGTTTAGCCCAGAAGTCCTCGAATCGGAAAATCAGCGCAGCAGCAGAAAGTGAAGTCCCGAAACCAAGCTGAGGTGGAGATTCGTGCTAGAGGAAGCATAGGTGGTCAGAATCAGCGCAGCACAATTCACAGTTGCTTTGATCCTTTGATATTTGATCGTTTCTATTTATTTATTAATTTTATCTAATATGAAAGAGTAAACTCTTTTGGTGTGTTTGTGTGTGTGTATGTGACATGGAAGGATCGGGGCTTAAATAATGTCCTTCATCCCCCACGCCCACGCGGTGAGCTAGTCGGTTAAAGGTAACTTCCTTCAGCCGCCATTATGCGACCTTTGTATTTTCAAATAACCCTGTCTATTTAACCTTATTCCTTTTTTTCGCTGCAGGTGCGACCTATCGGTTGCCCCAATACATCATTATACTGTTATATTATTCGGAATTATATTTATTATTTTTTTGAAAATACATCAAAACTGCATAGAAGCTCGGTTAGTCCCAATGCAGTTACCTAGAAACATGTCACGTACAAAAAGTGCGAGAAAAGAAACGTCAATCGATTTTAGAAAATTGGGATAAATTTTTGAGCTTGTAACCCTAAAATGTATCCTGAATAGCTAGTTATACAAAAATAATCTAAAACATCGTTGTAAATGCCAAAAAACGGGAGCTGTGTATTATAATCAAGGCAAGGTCGACCGCGCAAGTTGAAGTTATTTTAAGTGCAGTACAGAAAAATCCAAGAAACAATGGTTTGAAACTTAAAGAAGAACTATTAGAACACTACAGTGTAGACGTTATTTGTAGAACTGTGCAAAGAACTTTGCGCAGACATGGCTTTTAATCAAAGGTAGCAAGAAAAAAACCATTCATTAGTGAACAAATAAACGTAAAAGAAAGAAATTTGCTTATCTTTAAAAAAAGCAAATCAGTTTTTTGATTATTGGTTCGTGTTTAATACAATTAGCATAGCCGGGAGAATGCGCTAACTAAGTTACTTTCGTACTCTCGTATGCAAAAGTTTAAATACAATAAAACCCCAAGAGGCGGAAACAATTTTTACTCCGGAACACGCAGCAGATTGCGTTAACATAAAGAAAAAGTCTATTTTGCGTACCAAGTGGAAAAACCATGCACAGAAGTGTTTTGTAGATACAACAATCCATAGAAATTAACACGTTGACGGACAGTTGCGTCTATAGCCGTCAAGTTCAAGTTCACTATGTGACATGACGGCAATAGCCGTCCAATACGAAACGGTCGTTTTTAGACACTGCGGCTGTAGCAGCACAAATGTGCATTTACCAGCGTACAAGTAGAAGCCTAGTGTCATGTTTTCGAAAAAAAATTTAGTATGCAAGGTTAACACATTGAGTATGCACGTGGTTGTGAACGGAGTAGTGCGATCTTGTTTTCTCTTCAATTTACAGTTGCTATTGATACATTTAACGATATTTTTTGTTTATACTGGTAAGTATTTGTTTATGATTGATTTTACACTTTAAATAGAAATAAAAAAATTTAAATTTAGCATTTTTTGATTCATTTAGCGATATTTATAGTTATACTGTTTACTTTTTGTTTTTTATGATATTACATTTGAAATATAAAAACAATAATGTAAATAATAAATGTATAAATAATATACAATAAATAATAATATAAAATAAAATTGAATGTTTTATTCAATATTTATAGAAAATGGCCAGATGGGAAAAAGAACAGGCTAGGCTGCTGAAGCTTTTTGAGGAAACAGGTAGTGGGTCAAGCAACAGTGAATCTGAACCTGATGCTGACTGTGCTGAAAATAACAGTTCGGGTAGTGAAGAAAATGAATCAACTACAGATGAGGAATATGAAGCACCAGAAGAACCAGAAAATGATGAGACAGGGCATATCAATACAACACTTATAAGAAACTTTTCTTTTGATGCAGATGAAGAAAATGAATCAACTACAGATGAGGAATATGAAGCACCAGAAGAACCAGAAAATGATGAGACATGGCATATCAATACAACACCTATAAGAAACTTTTCTTTTGATGCAGATGCGGCTGGGATTCTTTTGGATATAGACGAAAATGTGTCTCCAATTCAGGTTTTTGAAAAAATTTGGGATGACCAAGTAATGGAAATGATTATAAAATCTACGAATGATTACGGCCTAAAACTTTGCAATCAAACACGGCCACATACAAGGCATAGTAGGAAGGCAAATTTCAAAAATACTGATACGATTGAAATGAGAAAGTTTTTGGGTTTGTGTTTGCTTCAGTCCCAGCTAAAATTCTCCAGTATTAGAAAACTCTTTTCCATTGATGCATTACATTACCACCCAGCTTTTCCTTCACAAATGTCTGGAAGGAGGTTTGAGCAAATATTGAGATGCTTTTGTGTAGAAGAAGAAAATTCAAACGACCGTTTGAGGAAAATAAAAATATTTCTTGATTTGCTCATAAAAAAGTTTGCGAATGCATATGCACCAAATGAGGCATTATCATTAGACGAATCTTTGTTATTATTTCGAGGAAGGCTTTCTTTTCGCACGTACATGAAAGGCAAAAAGGCAAAATACGGAATTAAATTGTACGAACTTTGTTCTGCCCAAGGTTATGTTTTGAACATAGAAATATACAAAGGCCATCGAGAAAACGAAGAAAACATGACAACTATTGAAAGTCTTGTGATGCGATTGATGCAGTCATATTTAAACAAAGGGCATCATTTGTTCATAGATAACTATTACAACAGTGTACCATTGGCTAACAAATTACTGAGCAAAAAGACACATGTGACAGGAACTCTTCGTGTAAATAGGAAGGGTCTGCCGCAAGAAATAACAGGTCGTAAGCTTAGAAAAGGAGAACATGTATGGCGACGCCAAAATCAGACATACGTGTCCAAATGGAAAGATAAACGGGATGTGCTATGTCTAACAACAGCTTACCACCCAAGTATGATAAACACAGCTAACCGTCGACAACAGGAAAAGAGAAAACCAATTGAAATAGTGAATTATAATCAGAATATGTCAGGTGTCGACAGAGCAGATCAGATGATGTCCTATTATTCCTGTCCACGAAAAACAATTAGATGGTATAAAAAGATAATCTTTCATCTACTGGATGTAGCAGTGTGGAATTCTTACTACATCTTTAAAGAAAAGACAGGTTCTCAAATGAAGTTTATAGAATTCAGGGAAGCAATTATACGATCTCTAACTGGCATAGATTATAAACAGGATGGAAGGTCTTTGGTTCAATTTAAACGTGCACGAATCCAAACCAATGAAATCAACAACAATGGAACACAGCATTTTCCTGAGAAAATTTCTCCTCCTGAAAATTATCAGCGAAAAACATATTTTCAGCGTTGTAAACAATGTTATAAACAGGGAGTAAGGAAGGAAACATCATATTGCTGCAAGAATTGCATATCAAAACCTGCACTGTGTCCTGCACCATGCTTTGAAACATGGCATACCGAAAATAATGTATAATAATTATAAAATTATAATAAATTTATTTGTCATTTATTTATTTTTGTTTGATCATGAACTAACATTTCGTGTAAAACTCCCAAAAATACTTTGTTGCTCACAAAAAATTGCTTATTTCAGTCATTAAACCTGTCATTTACGTTTTTAAATTTTTGCTGTTATAGCCGCCATCGTCCCATTACATAGTGTCTAGAGTCCGCTGGCGCCATGACGGTTGTAGCCGCAACCTAATTAAAGGTGCTGAATTAATCAAAATTAAGTGTATTTAAGCAGAAAGAGTAAAACTATACTTCTAATATTCTAAAAATTACAAAAACATATAGTGTCAATTTTCGAATTTCACTTGTTTCTACTGTCCGTCAACGTGTTAAAAAAGTGAAACATATATATATGAAGTGATTGCGAAACTTGTTGTGCCAGTAATTTATAAAAGTTGAAAACTTGCATACAAAAACCTGAATACATCTTGCAGCCCTGCGAAGATACATTATAAGATATCCTTTTCTCACTTGAATTTGTCAGTTGCCGGCAGAACGCAGTAAAATAAAGTCGATCAGTCTTCGTCAATTTAATAATTTTTCTTTATCATAAGACAAAAACGAACGTAAAATTAGATTAGCGCTTTTTAAGCTAAACAGTGATCCAATACGAGGTACTTTTTTGAATAGGGATTCTCGGGCATTTCACGCGTGACAATTTTCATTTTCATATGATATTTGTGTTCAGTATTCATTGACATTTCACCATGAATAGACTTACGCCTGAACAACGTTTGCAAATTGTGGAAATTTATTTCCAAAATCAGTGCTCAGTAAAAAATGTTTTTCGTGCTCTTCGACCATTTTATGGTGTTCACAATCGTCCAACTGAACGCACTATTCGCGAAACAATCAATAAACTTCGATCCAGTTTTACGTTATTGGACCTTCATCCACCGACTAGAGTGCGTAGAAGCCGGTCTGTTGTGAATATTGCTGCTGTATCTGAAAGTGTACGTGAAGACCGCAATCAATCGATTCGTCGCCGTTCTCAAGCTTTGGGTCTCTCGTATGGCACTTTGTGGCGAATTTTGAAAAGAGATCTTGGTTTCAAGGCATACAAAATACAGCTCGTTCAAGAATTGAAACCAGCAGACCTTGGTTTGCGCCATGAATTTGCTCTATGGGACTTGGAAAAACTGGAAGATCCGCTTTTTTACAGAAAAATTGTGTTCAGCGACGAAGCTCATTTTTGGCTGAACGGATACGTCAACAAACAAAATTGTCGTATTTGGGCTGATGAGCAGCCAGAAGCGATCCAAGAGCTTCCAATGTATCCGGAAAAATGTACTGTTTGGTGTGGTTTATGGGCAGGTGGCATCATCGGACCGTATTTCTTTAAAAATGCGGAAGGAGTTCGTGTAACCGTGAATGGCGCACGCTACAGAGCAATGATCAATGAATTTTTGTTGCCAAAAATTCAAGATATTGGCGTAGCTGATTTGTGGTTTCAACAGGATGGTGCAACATGCCATACAGCACGCGAAACCATCGAATTATTGAAAGAAAATTTCGATGAACAAATCATCTCAAGAAATGGACCTGTGAATTGGCCTCCAAGATCTTGTGATCTCACGCCGTTGGACTACTTTTTGTGGGGGTATGTGAAATCACTTGTTTATGTTGATAAACCACAATCGATTGCTGCATTGGAAGCAAACATAACACGTGTTATTAACGGAATACCGGCAGAAATGCTCGAGAGAGTGCTCGAAAATTGGACCCACAGAATGGACTATCTGAGAGCTAGTTGCGGACAACATTTAAAAGAAATAATCTTCAAATATTACATGTCATAAACGAAACTAATCTCTCAAATACAATTTTTGATTATTAAACTGATTTTCATGTGTTTTATTTAAAAAAAACTTCCGGAAGCTTTTATTGGATCACCTTTTATTTATAATAAAAAATAGTAAGTTTGTGATAAAATAAGTGTCAAAAAAAACATAAGTAATATTTGACATTTATTCTGTCCACTTATGTTCTTTTTGATTTACCTGTCAAAAATAACATAAGTTATTTTTGACAGGTAAGTTCTAGTGCTGGTGCATGTTTATACAACAAGTACAATAAATATTTTGAAATACTTACTTATCCAGCACATCGATTTCTTTCCAAACAGTTGTCAACATGCAAACAATAAAACAACAAACTTCTAAAACAAAAACTTGTAACGCAGTTGTAACAAAAGTGTGCAAATTTCTAAAGCGAATTTAACGTTTTCAGATTGTTTTTAGATTTGCATGTAAGCTATATTTCTGCACTAATAAATACCGAACAAAGATGCTTATTTAGATCGTGTGCTGTGCGTTATCAGTAATTTCGAAAAAAATATTCGGGCAGGAACCCATCAAAATACTGGCGTTTCTTATTATTTTTGTAGCCCTTACCAGAGAACAGCTTGCGGGATGATCAATTACTAAGCGTCTGATTAATTTATTCCCGAACTCACGTACCGAGAAAATAGAGTAGCGTCGTACCGGCTAGCAACCTCATTGACGAGAGGAGTCGACCAGTAACACTAAAAAAGTAATTATCGGAAACTATTTTAGCTCTATTAGTGTGGTGAAGGGTTTATCCTTGTTGTGTTTATTTTTGCTCTTCTAACAAAAATTGACAACATGAGTAAGAAAATTTTCCGAAACGGAAGAAAGTGGATCTGAGGAAATCTAGAGTTGAAAAACTTATTAAAACAAGACATCATGCAATGCTTCAAATGTCAACGATTCGGACACAGTTCGGCGAACTGTAACATACAGTTCGGCTGTGTTAAATGCAGTGTTGTCCATAAACCTGGCAAGTGCAGGTTGGAGGATGACGGCACTGGTAAACCAATGCGAATCGAACATGCCCCATCAAGTCGTCCAGTTAAAGTCCCTGCTCCCATAACTCCTGGAGTATCATTTGTCATCACAGCGAGAGCTACAACAGAGCCCACATTCCAACGAAAGGATGACAGCGATTTAACCCCAATTTTCAAGATAATCATGGACAGGCGAAAATAGAGTATTCCCTGATTGACTACAGCCCAAAAATAAGAGATCTAATGAGTACGTCTTACTTTTCCTAGAAACAATACAAGACAGATCTCTACAGAGTTGGCTCGAACTTAACTTCATTTAGTAGCTGTAAATATCAGCTCGATAGCGCGTGTTTAGCGTTGCCCAAGGCGGCCAACGTCTCTTTGTAATTTTCGCATATGCATCGAAACGCTTTAGTACGAAATCAGTCTATAAACTGAACGAGCACACCAATCGGCGAGGAATCATTCTAAGAAAGTGAATTGTAATAGTCAAATGGAATACCGATGCCAACTCACCGGGAAGACTCGAGAAATAAATCAACAGTGGGCTGAGAAAATGCAGCCAAATCAATGCTTTTTTCAGATGTCTTCTGGCACATTCCGGTCGATTTTCGATTAATGCGCGGTTTAAATTTATCATTTGTAAACGATAGCATTGTGTATTAACGGTTCCCCCCGCGGTTCAAGAGTTCATAATACGCAACACCACTCTGGTCCAATTGACTCACAGTTCGACTGTCGAGCTGTTCAGAAGTGTTTAACAGTGAATTGTGAACAGTGGTGAATTATTTGTGTAAACCTGTGAATAGTGTTCTGCTCCATAATTTTGTGTGCATTTCTAGATTGTGTCATCGTCATCTGGACTACGGCAGCGCAGTGACTGCGAGGTGCTCTGCACCCCAGGATTTCAGTTGCGAACCTTAGTGTTAACGAACGTGCCCCGGCTCGTGGCAGACACCCGGAGCCCGAGGAGTGTTGGTGTCTCCGTCCGACGGAGAATTTCCTGGACTTGGTGTGTGAATTTGTATAGCTGCGTTGCAAAGGAAATATTGTAGGTTTTATTTGCATGCAATAATGAATGAATGACAATATGCATGGGAACATATTTGGAAAGTGTGATGAGATTAAATTTTTATTTGAAAGTTCAAGCCAAACTTTCAAGTATTGTAATTTTCTTTCAGGATCTTCATATGGAAAAATATATGAATATTTGATGTTTTTTCTTAATATGTGGAGATTTGCAGAGGTGGCCTCGTCTATTCTGCCCACCCTGAGGGTCCATCAGTGCCATGTAGATGTCAATCGGAATATTTGAGACAATTAAAACCTGTTTCTCATGTGAGAATGCGCTTGTAATTCACAGAAGCGTAATACATTATGTATGGGCTGCACACTCATAAAGTGAACATTCTAGAAAGTCCCCTGATGATAAAACAATTTTCGGTAATTATGTACTTTTTGACCCCATTGTCGTAGGGGGTGGGGGTTGCGGGGGATGTTCACGAGGTGCTCTCTGAACATAATTCCGTTGGAATTAGCCGTCGGTCACCAAAACCGGTCAGCAAAACTATAATAGTTACTAAAGGTGATTCAGTTTATTGATATCCATCAACCTGTCATCATGCGTTTGTGTGAATTCATCACTCTCGTGCAAAATCGTGAAGAATTCTTGAATTTTTTATTTGCGAAGCGAGTAATTCGTGAACATATTGTGTGTCGAGAGTGTGGTACTTTTATTAATGTCAATCGAAACACATTAAAATTACAATGCCCATCATCTACATACAAGGTTATTGCGAAAAGAAAACGGCAAACAGTTACGTGTACGTATCGCATTTCTGCTCTTACGGGTACCTGGTTTCATAATACACGAGATTTGGAGAGAATTTGCAAATTCATAGGATTTTTCTGTTGGTTTCCACCTTCACATGTTGAATTATTAATGGCAGAGTTATCACTTTCAAGCAGAATATGTGTTGACTATTTATCTTTTTGCCGCGAGGTAATATTCTTTAAATAATGATTTTATTGGGTCATTGAGCGAGTTGTTACATTATAAATCATTATTATTATAATGTAGGTTTGTCAACATTGGGTTCGACAACGTGAAAAACGTATAGGAGGTATTGGACGGACAGTTGAAATAGATGAAGCCAAGTTAGGAAGACGCAAATATCACAAGGGACGCTTAATAACAGGTCATAGGGTGTTTGGAGGGATCGACCGTACAACCAAGGAGGTTTTCATAGTACCTGTAAGAACACGGGATGCTGAAACTTTGTTATCGGTGATAAGACGATATATCATGGACGGCACAACAATTATATCAGATTGTTGGCGTGCATACAATTGTTTAAATGAAAGAGGTTATCAGCATTTAACTGTTAATCACTCAATGAATTTCGTAGATCCCGACACTGGTGCTCACACTCAAAACATAGAGCGTGTGTGGAGGGATCTACGAGGTGCTGTTCCTAAGTATGGGCGAAAGAAGAGTAACTGGTCTTTTTATATCGCTGAATTTTTATTTAAACGCCATTTCGAGTATCGCGAACGGATTGAAGCTTTTTTCAACGCAATTAGTGTAATGTTTCCCATTACAGAGGATGATTTTCCCTCAGAGTCATCGTAATATTGTAATTATTTTGTAGCTATTGCATAATCATTGTCAAATTATTGTGTAAGTTGCCAATAAGTGTAATAAATTATAAATTCACAAATATAACAATTTCAACCCTTCTTAATTTTTTTATAAGAGATGGCCGACGGCTAATTCCTTCGGATTCTTGTCAAGAGCACCTTTTTACATTACCCCCCGCAACTCCCACCCCCTACGACAATGGGGTCAAAAAGTACATAATTACCCAATTTTCAAGCAACCGATAACGGGAAAGAAGAACTGAAACGACCTTACAGGCCGTACTCAGAAACAGCTTAGAGCTATAGGGAAATTGCGAATCTAAAAATAGATGCACGTTTTGTCATTTTATTACTCTTTATGTTCATTAGGATGCCGACTTGTTTAAACCCGAATAATTATTTAATATAATTAAAATATTTTTAAAAATAAATTGCCAAAAAAGTTTTTATATATCATTTATTTTTTACTACATATCGATATATTCCCAAATTTTATTAATTATAAAATTGTGTGAACCTGAGTCAATGTGAAAAATTGCGATAAATTAGTAAATTATTCTTTTGACACAGATTTGAATGAGGGAGGAGTTAACACACTCACCTTCATACTCCTCGTTCCGAACTTTGACCGCTAGCATCTGTCGCAATATATTGATCCACCCATTTTTACACACTCGGTAAATGTTTACGTGAACCTACTTACCTGAACCAATGACCCGCTAAAGACAAGCGCATTGGCTACAGATATTATTGATAATTAATCTCGAAAAGATGGTTGGTCAACCCTCTCCTTTCTTCCGTTGACGGAAGCGAATTGCGGGAGAGTTATGAAATTGGAAGTTATAACTATTGGATCGTAGAAGCTAGTCATGCGATACCCGCGCGAGTTATGGGATCATCACCGTAACGTACTCTACACATACTAAATCCACCTGGGATCACCACCGTCACATGTTCAATGCATAATCTACCTGAGACAGACCACACGTGCCGGAAATGCAATGCACATGCCGGCTACGTAAACAATATTCCTAAAATATTAAATTGTAATTCGGAGAAAGTAATTCCAATTGTAAAATAAATTTAGAACGTTACGCTACTAAAATAAATTATCACTTTAAAAAATTAAAGTTATTTATTTTTTGGTGAATAGATCTATAGGATCTATAATTCGAGTGATCAAATTGAATATAATCATGTGCAGGTGAACTATTTACCCACTCGTGTACGAATCTCATAAGTTGTAAGAAGAACCAACAGAAACGTCAATGGCGAGCTGGCTGCAGTGTCACGGAGACAGGTGCTCATGTGATGTGCGGAAGGGTCCACGACTGTGTGTAAGATAGTGATGTCGGAAGGGTATTTAGTTCATGCAGAGCCTCGATTTCATACTGTGGGAGGCTTCGCAAACCCGACCTGCCCGACGTAGATGCACAGATAGTCAACGGAAATCTCTTAACGACCAGCATGAAGTAAAGACCAAGAAGTACGGTACAGCCGAGATGCGTACGTTGATTGCCGCTAAGCATAACTTATCGCCATCTGATATCGACTTCTCTTAATGCACACTGTCTTGGAGGGGAATATGCTCAAAAAGATCCGCTGACATTGTAACGAATACGTTATAGCTGTCCCGTGGCCTCCTTGGTTCAATCACCACGCGTGTTTTGCACGGAAGTCACACAAATTGGACAATATTCATTAAAACAACAGGAGTGATCATTGAAGGGCAGGAACGAACAGGTATTGGATGAAACGACTAAAGAAGAGTCAACACGGTCGCAGGATAACGGGCGCCCAGCCCAAAACGTTACACGATGGGAATGATAAGAAGCTGCAATGAAAAGGTTGGCCACCAAGCTACGCTTGTTAGGAAGGTATACCTTGTTAGCAAGTGTGAGATGCGGTATATTGTAGCACTTCTCCATGAATGAGCCAAGATTCCAGGTGGTCACATTCGCGCAGCGCGCAAGCTAATGGAATCCATGACTCAAAGAATTTTGGAAGTTTCTCGACATTTTTTGCTTTTATTCAATAAAATTCAAATAAAATCACAACGTTTTGGAAAGTTTCAATTTAATTGGGCCAGCCTTTGTAGCATATAATAGATAGGAACCGGCTTGCTAATCGATATGGGAATTGATGGCCCTCCACTTTTCAAAAGTTTTGGAACTCAACCGAACTTGTAATGAAAAACATCGCAAATTCCAAAAATACAATTTGCCACTCCACAAAAATTAAAATGTTGTTTATTCTAAGTACAAGTACCCAAACCAACTTCTGTTATATAAAACCGTTTGTTTGAGTTTATAGACATAAAGATTATCAATAATGACAACTGCAGAAATAAAATCACATTCATCATTATTGTAACTTATAAAAAAGCAGTTGTCTGTCCCTTTACAGGGAAGGTTTATTGATGGGTTGTAAAATGTACCGAGATTTAGAGAATCTGTGAAATGTACCTTTATAAGAAAATGATGTTTAAAACATAATTGCAGCGCATATAGATATATCCCGGGAAAATCCCACGTGGTATTTCTCAGAGGAAACAAGATTAGCATCTGCGCTTCAATTTTAGCTCACTGAATTACCATTTTTATTACGGTTCAAAAAAGGCGTCTATACTTGAATTAGCTTACATGGTAAAGGATAGACATTTTATTAGTTGAAAAATTACAACATTTGGGTGGGTTAGGTATTAAACACATTCTTATGTGAAAGGAGGAGGAAAAGGAGTCATGTAACTTTCCTAGCTGAGGGCTGGCGAGTCCTTGCTTGAGCACGAAGCTGAACGGTGATCTTTACAAAAACGCGGAGTCTAGATTAAGTAAATTTAATTTGTCACAAATTGTTTATACTAAATGTAATATACATCTATTGAATTTAACACGGAGTCTTTATTATTTTAAAAAAGATTCAACCATTGGTCCTTCGAGCCGGATAGTTAAACAGTGTGAACGTGAGTGATAAATAAGTGAATACAATTTGCATACGTGAACTTTGACTAAATTCACACGCTATAAAATTAGTTGCAACTGGACTTAACAGCAATTTGTGTACAGTGTTGTGAAGTAATTTGAACCTTGTGCAAACTTACAGGACCTTGGACTTGTGAATTAATTGTGAACTTTGTACGAGCCTATTGAACTTGGGGTCTTGAATGAATTTAAACTTTATGCAAATATCGAACTTTGGACAGGTAAATACTATTTGAACTCTATTCTAGAAAAAGTTAGAACTTACTTGTGATAGTGGGAAATCATATTGTGATAACGTGGACAAGCATAGTTTACATCAAAGTACTATTTAAAAATGGACAATTTTAAAATCAAACGTACGGGTGTAAAAGCACAGCTTACGCGGTTTTCGAATCAGTTAGAGCAAGATGAATTTGACATTCCCGATTTACGTGTACGGTTAGAAAAGGCTGAAGCACTATTTGAGAAATATGATATCGTCCAAACAGAAATTGAACTATTAGCTAACAAAAGTAAGGACAATGCCGAGATTTCGGCACAAGGAAAAGACCGAGAGGCATTTGAATCTGCGTATTATAGAACGATAGCAAAAGCGCGAGAAATTATTAAACGTGCAGAAGAAACCTTTTCAAGGGCATCGCGGTCGCCCTCAGTCAATATTTCTAATGAATCTAATAATGAAGTTAGTGGACAGAATATGAACTTATCGCATTTAAACGTACCCATATTCGATGGTAACTATGAAAATTGGGTTAAATTTCGTGACTCATTCATCTCAATGATTGATAGCAACAAGAAACTTAGTAACATTGAAAAATTTCACTACTTAGACCAATCGGTAATTAAAGATGCCAAACGCGCAATTGCTGCTTTTAGTTTGTCGGGGGATAATTATGAAGCCGCATGGAATACTTTAAAGGCACGTTATGAGGATGAGATTGAATTAATTCATCATCATGTTAGGGGAATATTTGAAGCTCCGTCAATTAAAAATGGTACCCATTCCGAACTCAGATTACTAATAGATACGATTAATAATCACGTACAGTGTCTGAAGACATTAAAGGAACCGACGGATAGTTGGGATACGTTAATAATGTACTTGTTTAAAACAAAATTGAATGACGCAGTTAAGAATGAGTGGGAAAGGGTTCTATCATTAAAAACAGAACGCGCAACTTTAAATGATATGAAATCGTTCCTAGAAAAACATTGCAAGTATTTATATAAAACGGGTAATAAATCAACTCTGTGCACTAATAAAACAAATAAACCATTTGTAAAATCATCGGGTAACAATAACAAAATTAATAATCAGTTGAGAAGTTATGCAACTATTACGAAAAGCTGCACTTTGTGTAAAGGAGAGCATGCACTGTACGCATGTGAAGAATTTAAGATGCTTTCTCCTTATATGCGAGTGCAAAAAGTGCGAGAATTGAAGTTGTGCTACAATTGTCTGGGGAGCAATCATCAAAATATAAAATGCAAATATGGACCATGTAAGAGATGCGGACGTAAGCATAACGTGCTACTACATTTAGAAAACCCCTCCGAACAAGCACCTGCCGCTCATCAAGATCATCAACCTTTGAGTCGGTTTTAAGCGTAGATACGCAGAAGAATTTCAGCGCTCGCTCCTTGCCCAACCAAGTGTCATATGTACTACTAGCGACTGCCCGCATTTATGTTCATGATAAGGCTGGAAATAAGCACGAGTGCCGTGTAATACTGGATCAAGGATCGCAACCTCATATTATGACAAATCAACTTTGTAATAAATTAGGTTTGCAACGCACACGAATAGGCACTACTTTATCCGGTATCGAACAAGGCAATCAAAGTGTGCCTTATCAAGCTACGGCGAAGGTAAGCTCTCGCGTCACGAACTTTTCAGCAGTGATTACTTGTTTAGTAATCGATAAAATAAGTGATAATTTGCCGTCGCAACTAGTGCAAGCGGCAACCATTATGATACCTGGCGGAATTGAATTAGCAGATCCGTTCTTTGAGCAAGAGCAACCTATTGATATGTTGATAGGATCAGCTCTATTTTATGAACTTTTATGCGTAGGACAAATCAAGCTGAAAGAACATGAACCATACTTCCAGAAAACACTATTTGGATGGATTGTTGGCGGACCTATGCGAGTACCAATTCAATCAAAAAGTGATAAGCTTATATGTAACAAAATAACAAATAATGAACTGCATTCACAGCTTCAAAAATTCTGGGAAATCGAGTTATTTCTCAGAATCAAAAATGCAGTTATTAACGAACGATCCAGCAGAGCAGCACTTCAAGAGAACCACAGAACGAGACGAAAAGGGACGGTTTATCGTGAGTATCCCATTCAAACAAACAGAACTTTCTCTACTCGGGTCATCAAAGGACATGGCTTTAAAACGATTATTTTCTATCGAGAAGAAGTTAAAAAATAATCTTTCATTAAAAGAACAATATATGGATTTTATGAAAGAGTATGAAGCACTCGGGCACATGAGTGAAATTCCAGCTGCAAAATGCATAGATAACAAAGCCCACTTTTATCTACCTCATCACGCAGTGCTGAAAGAAGAAAGTCCTACTACGAAGCTTCGAGTTGTTTTTGACGGTTCGGCGAAAAGTTCAACGGGTATTTCGCTTAATGACGCACAGTATATTGGTGCACCGGTTCAAGACGAACTGGTATCAATTTTATTAAGATTTCGACAGCATCGCTATGTAGTATCTGCTGATGTAGCAAAGATGTACCGGCAGATAAGAATTAAAAAGGACGAACGTGCAATGCAAAGGATTTTGTGGCGAACTGATAATAATTCTCCAGTGAAGGTTTATGAGTTGAATACAGTAACGTATGGCACAGCATCAGCACCTTTTTTAGCAACAAGATGTTTGTACGAAATAGGACAAGAATGTAAAGCACAATACCCTTGGACTAGCAACGTAATATTACACGATTTTTACGTTGACGATTTATTGTCAGGCGCTCCAACAATCGACGAAGCCATTCGATTAAAGCACGAGTTAAATATAACTCTTAAAACTTACGGGTTAGAACTACGAAAATGGACTTCAAACGACTCGCGCATAACTCAAGATAGCGGTGGCATGAACAATGATGATATTTGCATTCAAGGAGATAAGGAGCCAAAGACGTTAGGACTTGTATGGGACCCTCGCAACGATACTTTAAAGTACCGCGTAAAAGACTCAGATTCACGAAAGATAACCAAACGGACGATTCTTTCAACTATCGCGCAAATTTTTGATCCACTCGGCTTAGTTGGCCCTGCTATTATTAAAGCAAAGGTACTTATGCAGCAATTATGGACTCTTAAATTAGACTGGGATGAATCATTACCACAAGATATACACACTAAATGGGTACAGCTTTATCAAGAAATAGTAAACGTGAACGAAATCGTAATACCACGATATGTACTTTCTACCTTATACGAAGAACTTGAATTCCACGGATTTTGCGATGCATCAGAAAATGCATACGGTGCATGTATTTATATCTGCTCCGTAAATAAAGACGGTACGCGAAAGGCGCAATTATTATGTTCAAAATCACGAGTTGCGCCATTAAAGGCAATATCCATACCGCGACTTGAATTATTAGGCGCTGTTTTATTAGCACAATTATCGCATAAAGTGTCAACATCATGCAATGCCATTAAAAATCAATGGTACTTCTGGTCTGATTCTATGGTAGTATTATCATGGATCAAGTCAACATCTAAGAAATGGAAAACATTTGTTGCAAATCGTACAGCAGAAATTCAACATCTTACTAACGAACAATGGAACCACGTAGAATCAGCACACAATCCGGCCGATCTTATATCACGAGGTATGTATACTACTGATTTGAGTGAATCAGATTTATGGTGGAACGGGCCTTCGTGGCTCTCTCTTGATAAGAATAATTGGCCAGTATCTTCAACGGATTATATACAGGATTCATCAGAGCAACGAAAAATTGAACACAGTTTTATTACAAAGCAAATAAATGAAGAAAGAATACTCGGATTTAATAACGAACTTACTTATGATAAATTAAATAATACATTTTTTGATCGATTTTCTTCATTTACACGAATAGTACGAACTACAGCATACATTTTTAGATTCTATAATAATTGCAAAATTAAAATAAGTATTAAAACTGCATCAACTTCAAATTCAAGGTTGAACGAGATTGTTTGTAAACAAGCCTTTTTATGCACTGATGAACTTGAATTTGCAAGACTTCGATTAATTAAAATTTCCCAGAATCAAACATTTTGTAAAGAAATCACAGAATTAAAAAGGTCAAAAGAAACGGTTCCTCATCTTAATTTTAGTAGCTTAAACCAATTACATCCTTTTATAGACAATGCAGGATTTTTAAGAGTAGGTGGACGTTTAAAACATGCAGATATTTCTTTTGATGAAAAACATCCAATAATTCTAGCTGCTAATCATAAACTAACCCATTTATTGATTCGATATGAGCACCAGAGGTTATTACATGCTGGGTGTCAAGCAGTAGTTAATTCGCTTCGTAAAAAATATTGGCCATTAACAGGGAAAAATATTGTTAAGAAAATTCTACGTGAATGCATTACTTGTTTTAAGGTTCGACCGAGCGAGTCAACTTATCTGATGGGAGATTTACCATCAATGCGTGTGACACCAATGCGCGCATTTTACAACAGCGGCGTTGATTTTGCAGGGCCATTTCATATTAAAGAAAAGATTCGATCTCGGGTATCTATTAAAGCGTATGTATGTATTTTTGTATGTTTAGTCACAAAGGCTGTACACATCGAACTTGCTGTAGATTTATCAACAAAAGCATTTATGAATTGTTTAAAAAGATTTTTCTCTAGGCGCGGCATGTGCAAAAATTTGTATAGCGATAATGGTACGAACTTTCTTGGCGCGAAAAATGAACTCATAAAATTAAAGCATATGTTATCGGACGGCAATTTTGAAAATAATGTTATGGGTTTTTTATCAAACAACTTAATCAATTGGCACTTTATACCACCACATGCACCTAATTTCGGCGATTTATGGGAGAGCGCAGTAAAGTCGGCAAAATATCATCTTAAACGTGTAGTAGGGGAAACGCGGCTTACATACGAGGAATTTTACACAGTACTATGTCAGGTTGAAGCATGTCTAAATTCTAGACCCTTAACACCCATTTCCAATGATCCAAACGACCTCACTCCCCTCACTCCCGGACATTTCCTTATTGGAGATGCACTGACGGCATACCCACAAGCAGATCTACGTAACATTAATATGCATAAGTTGAATAGATACCAACATCTTGAACAAATGACACAACATTTCTGGCAACGATGGCAGCAAGAATATTTATCGCAGCTACAATATCGACCAAAGAAAAAGGGTTCAAAGACTAGTAAAATTAATCCAGGTATTCTAGTATTAATAAAAGAAGATAACTCTCCACCAATGCACTGGCCTCTTGGTCGTATAACAGAACTGCATCCAGGCAAGGACGGAATTACTAGAGTTGTATCTATTCAATCAGCACGCGGTATCTTGAAAAGGCCTGTATCAAAGATCTGCATCTTACCTGTTGCCAACGAGAATAATTCAAAAATTACAGAAGATACTTCTTCATATCAATAACCATAAATTTTAAAGGTGATGCAAATTAATACAAACACTTAGTATGTAAGTTTACTATACTTTACGGAAAATTAATTAGAATTGTACTGAACCTCCACATTTATGATAATTACGGATTATTTTATTTACTGATTATGATTATATAATACCAAGAAACTCCATAGAATATAATAATAATGGTAACATGTTAATAAAACAATTTCAGTTAAAATAGGATTAATTTTGAATTAAGTAGATACATTGAAAGATACTCTTTCAAGGCAGGCGGTATGTTTGAGTTTATAGACATAAAGATTATCAATAATGACAACTGCAGAAATAAAATCACATTCATCATTATTGTAACTTATAAAAAAGCAGTTGTCTCTCCCTTTACAGGGAAGGTTTATTGATGGGTTGTAAAATGTACCGAGATTTAGAGAATCTGTGAAATGTACCTTTATAAGAAAATGATGTTTAAAACATAATTGCAGCGCATATAGATATATCCCGGGAAAATCCCACGTGGTATTTCTCAGAGGAAACAAGATTAGCATCTGCGCTTCAATTTTAGCTCACTGAATTACCATTTTTATTACGGTTCAAAAAAGGCGTCTATACTTGAATTAGCTTACATGGTAAAGGATAGACATTTTATTAGTTGAAAAATTACAACATTTGGGTGGGTTAGGTATTAAACACATTCTTATGTGAAAGGAGGAGGAAAAGGAGTCATGTAACTTTCCTAGCTGAGGGCTGGCGAGTCCTTGCTTGAGCACGAAGCTGAACGGTGATCTTTACAAAAACGCGGAGTCTAGATTAAGTAAATTTAATTTGTCACAAATTGTTTATACTAAATGTAATATACATCTATTGAATTTAACACGGAGTCTTTATTATTTTAAAAAAGATTCAAACACCGTTCACGCCCTTTAAAATTTTGGGGTTTGTTGAAGATAATGTAGAATTTGTCACTGGAGTAAAATTTCTTCAAGTGGGTGATATGATCACGAAACCATTCGAATCCTCGCAAGCTTTAGCAATAACTTTTGTTAGCAATATTGCAACAAGGAAAAAAAATTTGAATTAAACAGATTTTGGGTAATGTTGTCGCTTTGCCCTTTAAAAGTGGCTTTGTATTCATTCCAGCATTACAACATTGCACTTCTTAACGTAAATATTTCAGAAAAGTTACAAAACAATCATCCATTTCAACGAAAGAATTTTGACATCTTCCAACTGAGGATATCAAAGATATCAAAAAATTAAGCGTTGCGACAACTGATTACAAGAGAAAATTGGTTTAACCAAAGATAATGATGATTATACTTCCACATTTGATTCTTTTAAAACTACATAGTGATGGTCATAAAAATAGAGCCACCTTGACTTCAAAATATTAACAAAATTTTCTGTCAACATTATATGTGCTTTATTTTCGCCATCTGTTGTGAAATTCCAGAAATGTATGAGAAATCTAAAATAAGGGGTTTCATCGCGAGAGCTCATTCTCTCCGTCACCAGCTAGCTACGCTGAGTTTATCAGTCAGTGGAATTTAGACTGGAGGTAATATCGGAGCTATAATCTGTGGTAGTGTTTGACGTACTAAAACGCCGTGAGTTTATTATTTTTTAAGTTCAAACTTACAAAAGTGGATTCATGCATATTCTTTTAACAGGAAATTTAGTAAAAATGGGTCGTGGATTGCATTGTATAACTAGTGAAAGAATAAGGATTATTACTTCGCGAGATAAAGGTATATCACTTAAATTGCCAAGATTGTAAGGTGTTCCGGGAAAATGGTACAGAATGTACTTAAACCTTTGACCAATAATGGAAGTATTGGAAGAAACAAGGAAACCAACTCAAAAATGGATAGGCGCATCGTCAGTACTTCGAATTGTGCCCCATCCAGATCTTCAACTGTAATTGAAACAGAACTAAATTTGGAAAAAAATTCACACACCATTCGGCGGAGGTTACAGAAAAACAATTTGCATAGGAAAGCTGAATGAAACGATCCACTTTCTAGAAAAGATAACGTCAAAAAGAGATTGGACTTTGCAAAGAACCACGAAAATTCGAGTGGTGGAGATGCTATTAAAAAATGGAGGAAATTTCTGTATTGTCTTGGCCTTCTCAATTGCGGAATATGAATTCAATTGAGAATTTACCGAATGATCCAGAAAATGCCGTTAGGAGGTACACACAAATCACAACTGTGAAAAGTAATCCAAAAACAGTGATAAGAAATTTCAACGGAACGGTGCCAAAAATAAGTGAAGTCGATCCCAAAATGTTGAGCAATCAAGTATTATGTTGTAATCCACCACTCAAATGTGGCAACTTCGACAAGATGACACACTCGAGAGTTCTAAATTTAGACCTTTCACCTCGAAGTGTGGCAATGACGGCAGGGTGACACACGTACGGATAGAAAAAAAGGCAGGGAGCCCATCATGCGGTGTGCGAAAAAAATAACGGGACTGAGAGAGCGTGGAGGTAACAATTCGTCGAGAAATTAAAACGAAAAAATCGAAATATTTTAAATAAGTGAAGATTCGTCGGAAAATGAAAGTTGGCCGATTCTGGAGCATTATTCGTCTTGAAAAAAAACGTGTGTGAAAAATTGTAAGATCAACAAAAAGAAATTTAGTTATGATGATGTATATAGCAGTGAATCAATGCATTGATAAGTGAGACTGATAGTTTACTTTTTAATTGTTAAATTAATTATAGTTTATCTTTCTTTGAATTGAAAATAGTAATAAAGTTCTAAATTGAAATTTTCCTTCCATCGGTCGGTAATATTTTTCAGGAGAAAGATGATGGCGCACAGGTAAGTCTTCAAGCAATGTAGGGTATCACGTGTTTCGTCGGTTCGGGTTCCACAGTGCCGTTTGTAGTTCGGTCCTTAATTTTTTTTTTTTGTATTCGCGTAACAACTTGTTTTCGTTTTGTGATAGTGTTAGTTAACGTAGTTTTTTCGGGCACTGTATATTTCGGTATTTCAATGACCGGAAGCGCGATCGATTTTGTTGTGTTAATTTGTGGAAAATGCCTAAGGTAAAGCAACGTTATATTTACAACGTCACGTTAGGAAATTCGGTTTTTACGGTGGCTGGTTCACTAATCGAACCAGAGCGGAAATTCACTCGGGTCCAACGCACGTCTGCACACCTCGCCGCACTGAGCTAGTCCGCCAGCAGCCGTCAACGTAGTGAACTTCCGAGTGGCCGAACAGTTGGTGTCACAAAAGAACGATTTCTATATAGTATCGAGAAGCAAGTGCTTAAAAATTATTTCAAAGTCAGTCCACAAGCGTGCGTCGAAGTATAAATATGTACAATAAAGTTGAATAGACTTACAACCGAGAATCGAGTTGGCATAGGTAGTTTTGCCCATTTGCTGACATTGAATGAGGACTGCCTGGATATCCAAATTGCTGGCAAATGGAAATTAATAAATGGTACAAACTGGACGCATATGAGAGCGTAGGATGAATGAAGGAGGCACTTATCGTGGAGATCTGAGGATCAATTTTTATGGGGGTTATATTTTATGCAGTCATAATGGTTTAAGATAAGCGATTAATCGTTGTTTTGACAAAAAAAAGTTAAAGGGAATAAATAGGTAGAGTAGGAAATAAGAATTGTTAATTTGCACTGAGGATGGAATAGGTGTTTATTCCGAAACCCATGGTGTTTGCAGATGACTAGGAGTGTTCAATGATATTCTATTAGAACTATAACTGCAACAGTTGATACTCAAGCAGCTTAGTCTAGTTGAAAATATCTACAATTGCAAGTGTTGCTTGTAGAGGAAATTCATGAGGAAGCATACAACAATTATTCCAAGTGTGTAGATAATAATTTGCTGGTAAGTGGAGACATTTTCAAATTCTTATGAACCACCCTCTCAACCAAATAAAGAAAGAAGTCCGCCCCGAATCCATATCCTACTCTCACACGTTACCTAAGATATTTAGAGTATCTTAGTATACTGCAACTTAGAGAATTATCCCGGAAATTGATAGTGTAACAGCGTTATAGAAAATACGAAAAAAAGATATAAAAATTGATAATTATAATAAATAATGATAATTGATAACAGTGCAAATAATTTAAAAAACAATTAGCTAATTACAATGACTAATAAAGGGGGTGAAATTTTATGACAACCGTGGCGCATACCGGGTGAAATCAATTTGTAGCGATTACCAAATGACAACCTAATATGAAAATGGAGCTATAAACAGCGGCAGCAAAAAACTGATTGGACTTTTTGATTGATCATTTTGTCGTCGTTGTCATTCATAATTTAAGTGTATTTTCTCATTTTTTGTACATAGTGTAAATATAATCATCCCAATAAAAGATTAATGTATTGGTGACCCCAACGTTACTACGAGCCAGTGAACTCGAGCACATTCCTAGATATAAAGTCCCGTCTAGAATTTTTATGTGCATTAAGCATATTTGTCAATTTAAATTCCTTTTGTAACTAGCTAAGAGTTGAGTTGTAACTTAACTTTGGAAGCGAGAATACTCCAGAAGTTGTAGCTCCAGCCAAAGAGCCCGCAAGAACAGTAGCGGGTTCTTTGGCTGGAACTTAGATTTAATTTAGATTGCAACAGTTCCACAGTTGCAATCTAAATCTAAAGTAAACATTAGCATTTTACGGCTATGTGGCTGAAACGCTACGCAAATTCCCGATCATTAAATAAATCTGCAGACAGCAACAAATACACGTCGTTATCCCAGGCAAACCCTTATCACCTCTCTTAACAAACCAATAACTACCTTCCCCGAATGTGCAGTAAAATATCTTTCGCACATCTCGAACAAATGACATAACGCTATGTACAATAAGTTCGGGTAAATCAAGGACCTTCCAAATCCCTCGATTTTAACTTTGCCTGGGGTATATAAACGATGGAAACACGGAGTTCGATAGGAGTCATTCATGGCACCGAGCCGAATACAGTACCTTATAACAAAACGAAATATATAAGTTAACGCTAGACAAAACAAGCGTTGACAACATACACCGCAGGTAAAATTTATACAAGTAAGGAAATGCAGCGTGCAACTTTGCGTCGCAGCAATTCCCACGCTACGGACGAGACAGCTGACTCCGCAATTTTAGTTTATTTAAGTTCCAAATTATTATACAGCAGTTGAGTTGTAATTAAACTTCATAAAAATAAAGACGCACTTATATACTTAGTTAATATTTCTGTCTTTTCCTTCCCCCCTTGCAAGAAAACAGCAAAGACCATAGCTATATAAAGAAACACTAATGAATGTAAAAGTTGACAGTTGAACAGCAGCGGAAGCTATGCCAAAAAAATTCAAAATATGATGATAGAATATAAGAATTCCAACCATATCTCGGGCACCCCCATTCTGCTGTACTTCACTGCCAGCTGAAAACAATGACGGGTACATCGAAGAGGTGTCTCAACCTGATGCTGAATTTGAGTCCAAAACAAGTGGAACACATTTATTTTCACAATCAGAATTGGACGAATTAAGGAGGTATTTAAACCTGCCAAAAGATGCATGGAATGTAGATTATTCATAGACTCATCAAAATGAAGTTTGAAAGCAGTTCTCTTGCAAAATGGCAACAAGTACGTTTCACTGACAGTCGCCTATTCTGTAGTTTAGAAGGAATGCTACGAACATTTGAAAACTATGTTGGGTAAATGAAAGTACGTAAAATTTGATTGGGTTGTCTGTGGAGATCTGAAAGTTTTAAGTGTGCTGCTAAGTGAACAAGTTGCCTATACGAAGTACCCTCCTTGGTTTCCCTGTGAGTGGAATAGTCGAAGTAGACACGAACACTGGACGAAGAAAGATTCACCATCGAGGACTGAACTAGTCCCTCTAACCAAAACTGATTTGAAAGACGATTGAGTACCTCGATAAAAAGTTTCGCTAGGACTTTTTCTTCACGCTAAACTGTGATTCATTTTGCTTAACACAATGACAGAACCGACTTATAGGCCGTCGCGCTGTGTCGTTGTGGTCATTGAAAATTTGCTTCCTGTCTACTAAAGATTTTCCTTTTTTGGATTTTTTGTCCAATGAAACTTAATTGTTTACTCGGAAGCAAAGTAGATTTTCGTGTTTTTGTTTGACATACATGCATTTGCCAACGTTTATTTCAATTTTCTACTTTGGTGAAACTGATCGTTTTTTTAAAGTTATTTTTAAATTTCGAGTAAAGTTTTTAGGCACTACGCTAGAATTGTATATGCATTCATTCATTGCAAACATACATATTTGACAGTCCACAAGTGGGGATGTCGGAAGTGTAAAATTAAATAACCTTGAGTAACCCAAATTTTAAATATAGTGTAAATACTTTTGGTGTACAGTTTTCAATATAAAAAGGTAGACGAAAACACGGAGCTTCCCCATCGCGAATTTATTACATCTACATTACAATGGAACATTTTTTAAATATAAAGTTTAACAAATAACACAGTATAAGTTTTAATTATTATGGAATCTACGGGTGAACCCGTACTAGCTTAGTTCCGAAAACGTCGAATAAGTAACAAGTCTCGAAGGGTATCTAGCAATCGCGAAGACTTTGTTAATAATAATAATTAAAGGGTGTTACAATGCCTGCAACAGAATTTTAAAGGAATTCGTTTTTCGTCATCGTGTAATCACTTCAGACAAATATTCACAGCAAATCAATAAACTTCAAACATAAACAAAACAATATGAAATGTGTTGCAGGGTTTTACGTCAGAATTTTAAGAGAATTCTTTTAAACACGACTATATACACTAGCAGAGCCCTTTACGTTTACCACCATTTGTGTAATCTGTAATAAAACTTAGTTTTCGCACAACTTTTGTCGAGTAAACACATTTGTCTTTTCCTTCGCAGAAAGGGGTTATGGGCCAAGTGTCGGTCCCAGTATCGATATCAGAGTCGGAGTGAGTGAATGCACTTTTTTATTTGGCTACTTTTCCGTACTAACCATTAAGTAAAAGTCATATGTCAAAAGACGGTGCCGACTTGTGTGTTCCCGTCATCACAAAGGGCAGCTTTAAAAGGTGGAAATCTGTGATCTTAACGAAACAATGTTCATAAAGCAACCTGATGGTTTTCTGACGGTAGTGGTCGCATGTTCTTACCACGTTCTATTATGTTCAGTTCTCTATGTCGTAATTTTTGGTGTATGAAAAGAAGAGGTGAATAATTAACTAGGCGCTATACGGCAAAATCATAAGCTGAGTAGCGACGTTTTATTTCGGAGGTTCTTGTTTCTACGTCAGCTGAAGACAAGGTTGAACATGGAGCGATTATTAACAACAAAGCAGTCAATTTTTCGTGCAGAAAACTTGCCGGAACGCTCATGTATTTGATTATCGCAACTAGACCTGAGCCAATCTGTGCTATGGCAATCTCATCGAAAAATATTGACTTTCCATCGACACTTGAAAGCAATCACTGAGACAACTAGTGGGAAAACGGACATTGGCATTACATCTGGTCAAGACAAATCGAACAATATAACTGCATACCCCGACGCTGATTGGACATGTTTAACGACGGTCTGATACAATGGTTGTCCAGAAAGCAAAGTGAGATAGCAACGTCAACAGCTGGCGCTTAATATATTGCAGCAAATGAAGTAGCCAAGGAAATTGTATGAACCTGACGACGTTTGAGGCAGCTTGGTTGTAGTCGCAAGCAATCTGCAACTCTTTCCTGTGACAATATGACAGCAGAGAAGCTTTTCATCAATTAACATATCAATTTTCAGTGTCAATGAACTCCCGTAAACTTATGACAAACGATATTCTGGAGACGAGGCATTGCAGGAAGTGCTCATCAACTTGTTAATACCTTTGCAAAGGCTCAAACTATGAATATGAAACATTAAGCACTTGTTTGCAGCATGTGCAAATAGAATCTTGCCGATATTTTGCATCATTTTCAAAACCCTGTTCCCATGTTTCATTTTGCATTTATGTTCAAAATCAAAGTATGTGCGATAGCCAATGTGATACTTAATCTAAAACTTTTTAGTTTTTTTTCATTTCAAATGAACCACCTCAGAGATTTCATCATCAGCGCAGAAGTATCGTTATTTAAGGAGTTCCGAACATATGCCAACATTTTTTGTAATCAATTTCAGAATGTGAGTAAAAATATTTTGTTGATGTATTTCAAGAGTGTCTCTATTCAGCTTAAAAATTTGGATGGATATATAATAGTTTCTTCACATAAAAATCACAAATATAGCATTTTCTCACAGCTTCAAACTAGGTAGACCTCGTAAGAAATTTACATTATTTCAATTTGATTTATCGCCTAACCTGTTCAGCTTAAGAACGCTTGAAATACATGGTTTGTTTAGAAATACCATTTCTTAGATGGTTGGCTCTCTGAGGTGCAAGGATCATTCAAAATATTTTCAAAAAATATGCATCCTTCTCTCGATACCGTTAACCCTTTTAGTGCCACGGAACGCACTTGTTATCGTGCACTTTTTATTGTTATCGTGGGACACAATCTAATGAAGATAAGGATGAAATAAAAAAGATAGGTCTTGGTTCTGTAGTCGTGGAAAAACTCCTTAGTTTGGGAAACTACTTCGATAAAGGATACCATCTATTTACTGACAATTTCTATACCAGTATACAGTTAGCCAAATCACTTTTGGAGAAAGGGACATATATAACTGGCACTATAAGGCGCAACAGAAAGCTTATACCCAAAGAAGCAAAACTAACAAAAGTTCGTGAGCCTAAATATTTTAGTAGCGGAGAAATTCTAATGTGTTCTCATCGCGATAAACAGTCCAAAAAAAATCCAGTTATCCTCGTTTGCACTGATAGCAATATTGGAAACATTACAGTAAAAAAGAGACGTGGAAATTGTGAAACAGAAAAACTCAAGCCAGTTATGATACATGCCTACAATCAATTCATGGGTGGTGTGGACGAATCTGATAAAATGCTATACTCATACTTAGATGAAAGATGGACACTGAAGTATTGGAAAAAAGTAGTGTTCAATATTTTTGGACGAATGACTCTAAACTCATACATAACTTATCAGCATAATTCCAATAATAAAAAAATGACCAGGCTGAGAAAAAGATGAGACAAAAAATGGATGGATAGAAAAAATAAAGCAGAAACACATACTTCGTCGAAACCTACTTTTGGCTTGGAAAAATTGCCAGGACGAAATTTACGACGATGTGTGGTATGTAGCAATAAGGACAGAAGTGCAGTGAAAAGATCAAACTTAATTTGCTCCATGTTTAAAAAACGGACTGCGTGGTGTTTCTGTAGGAAAACACGTTTGTAAATAAATTTTCTACATTCTTCATATACTTTCTGTAATTTTCTTGTCAATAAATATGTAGTATTCAATTTCTGTGTTTTTATTATCAGAGTATAAAATATTCTAAAGAGAACGTTGAAAAAATTATGAATATTGGAGTATGTAACGGAAATGGTTAATATTTCTCTAGTTCATATAAATTATCTTTAAAAATGCACTTTTTTACTGGCATTTTTTGCATATAGTGGTAAAATATGTATAGCACTAAAAGGGTTAAAGGTGGTGATAAAATTATTAATTCTTCTTTTCCCACTACTCAAATTCTTAATTTTATTTAGTTTTACTCCGATTATTAATTTACTTTTGCAATAATTAACATCTGATAACTTTCACTGTAAGACCGTTTGCTGATAGATCTGTGGCGTCTCGGAACTTTCCGACATTGGCACCACCTTCCCGGCGTAAACAAACTCTGACTCCCCGGCAAGTTTTCTCTTGCCAGTCAGAGCCGGTTCACGCGGGATAGCGTCGCTCTTGGATTTCATCACTTTTCGTCATTGTCGTCATTGCTGTCCGAAGTTTCACCCCGTGTAGACGTTCGTGCGGTTTCGACGGTACTCTTAAGAGGGAAAAGAATAAACATTGTTCGATACAGAATAAATAAAGACAAGTCCGCAAAAAAAGGTGTTTACATTATTTATATATTTACCGCGAAGTTATTTCGAATTATTATAGATCAAATGAAATACTTTTAGAGGAAAATTAAATAAGAAATCATTCGAAGCACTTTTAAATCCCATCGATTCGCAAGCGAAGAAGTGTCGGACAGAGAAGTGTCCGAAGAAAATAGTAGTCTATTTGATTAACTGTGGTCTTTTCAATTCATATCGATTTTACCAAATACTGTATCCCCAAATTAACTTAACCCATTGCGCCCCAGCGGTGACTCTCTGGTACCACTGCGAGCTTTCAATCCTAAGAATACCAGAACGCTCACAGACGTCGCGTCACTTCTTTCTTTCGCACTCTTGAGATAAAATGTCTTAACTCCAAAATACTCGCGACCGAGGGTCTCTCTTCGACATTAGTTCGAACTCAACTTTCCTGGCGATCACAATATTACATTCAAAGCTACTGAGCACAATAAGTATAGAGCACGACGAAAAAAATGTACTTAGCTATTAGTTTAGATTAGATTTAGTTTATTAAATTAGTTACTTAAATAGTGCAAGAAACTAATAATAACGCTGCAAGAATTGCAAGGTTTGTTCCCAAGAACATCGGGCCAAAGACGACAAACTGAGTATTACTGTGACTTACTTGCCCCGACAAGCCAAAAATGCGCATTGGAGATCGTTTTATAAAATACCATAAAAAAGCAAAATTATAGACCGTAAACTTTTGTAAATATCCTTCATTGAATAAAAAAAAATATGTGTAATGTAAAATTATACGAGTTTAAAATCTTCTATTGTGTCTAAAATTATTTTAAATTAACTATAAGAAACTCACGATAGAAGCGGGAGCGGCTGACTACTCTCGAATAGCTGGTTCGCCGGAGAGAAAAGCGCCTCGAGCGCAAAGGGTTTATATAGAGTTTCTTCTTGAGGTGGCAAAAAATTGCCTTAGTCCTGAAGAAACAACGGAGTAGAGGAATCTGCCACAGGCTACTGAGTACGGTTAGCAATAGAATGCCCTGTCGGAAATGCGTTACAACTGTGAATATTATGACTTCAGTTAACAATGTGCTTTAGCATTATCAACAAGACGAACATTGTTAATAAGATAAGGGTATTATTTCACTGATGAAATTCCAAGATAACGGTATTATTCCTTTTATTTTGTTTAGTTTTAGACTGTTTGGTTTGTGTTTCTAATAGGAGTGGGAACGTTATTTAAACATAATTGTCGACAGAGCAGACTATCGAACTTTTACATAAATAATATTAAATACGTTTCTTACAATGAATTCACATGCCTATGAAAAAGACGGTAATATGTGAATTTTATTTGGTAGTGGTGTTGGTAAGAGTAAAAAAAAGGAACATTGGAAGTTTTTTTACTAGAGAAACAAGATCCATGAGTATTGAAAAATAAGACGAATTGATGAATCGGATAAGGACAACAGTTTGTCCTTATCCGAACGCCGTTGCTAATTTTTGATCAATAAGTTATAAAAATAGGAAATCACTAGGAAAAGTTAAAGGAATTAAGGCAAAAAATAGCATACAAAAATTGAAAATAAAGTAAAGAAATTCGAAAATCAGGATTGTAGATGTACGAAGGTTTTAAAGAATCCTATAACAGAGCGTGATCGAACATCCTTTTTTAATTTGTTTTGGAAAATGAGGGATTTTAACTGAAAAAATATTTCCTTATAATCAATTATCTACTCAGCGTACGTCAGTAAAAATAAGATGAGCTAGAAATTTAAAGGGATCAGTAAGAGAGTCTTAGTATAAATACTTTTGTAATGATATTAGAAAGGAAAGCATTGGGTAATGTTAAAAGTTCTTCATAGAAACATTTTATATATTCACAGGCAGACTCTATAGGGCTCACAAAGCAAAATTATGAGGAAAAAACTTACGAGGAAAAATGAAAGGATCTTGCAGAATGAGTGATGAGAAACTGGTAGATGCCGCAAAAGATCATACAAATAGTTTTCCCATAAAAGATATTACACGCGTTCATATACTCGAAAGAGAAAATACCTTAATTCTGATTTGAACTTAAGAAGAATGTAAAACTTGTGAGTCACAAACTGCGATGAGAACATCTCTGAGGGAGCAAATTTTATAAATAATCATTTTAATTTTGTCACCCAAATAAAAATGGTACTTTCTAAATATCAAAATCAATGCTATCTCGGGCCTGAATGAACACATACTTTTACGCAATACAGAACTGGCTAGAAAAACTTTAAAAGGAGATCAAAACTAAGCATCAAAGAAAGCAGATAAACATTTTGCGTATTCCCTATACTTTCAAAACGTCCTTCCATAATACAAACTACCAGTTTCTGTTGCTTACTATGAGCGAAATCTGTATATACAGTATGCACCATTCGTAGTCGTACAGTACTGAAATTTGTTGTAAATTTAAAAATTCCTGGATTTTATGATTTGCCGGAGGTTAGTTAATGCACCAATGATAACATGAACTCCTGTTTATCGTTTAATTGCAAAAATAATATTTGACAGCTGGCGGTCAGCTGTTGAAATTATGAACATATGATTCAGTGTCAGATTTGAATGTTCCATTCATATTCGTACAGGCGAATGAAAACATTGTAACTAGAGTTGGTATGCTTTTTCGCAACCTGCGATTTTTTCACAGTGATACGAAAAGAGCAATCGCAGGTTGCGATAAAATTTGAAAAATCACTGCTACAAAAATGAGCAGACTCATCAATAGCAGCTGCCACCAGCGACCGAAAACACAGCGCTAGAAGACGATTAGGATATCGCAGTCAAACACTGCTCATTTGTGATCTCTGCTCATGTCGACTGCAGTATTTTCGTAAGCAACGTGTAGCAGTCGTATGTTGCTCATAAGAATAGCTTTTTGTGTGATTTTGCCATTTGAATGAAAATGAGCAATCTCGGCCGAGGCTGCTATTTGATTCCAAAATGTGTATGACGAATTGGTCACTGCTCGGAATGAAAATGTTTGATATTGATGTCCGCTCGGCGGTTTGGTTGCTACAAATGTATATGCCTAGCACTACGACACGTCCTGAATGATTTTTTGTTCGCATAGTGCATATGAGAGGATCTAGGATAAAAATACCGAACATGGAAATCTTTTGTTTGTCTTAATTAGCAGCTTAAAGTCATTGCATTTTAAGTGGTGCATGATTGCGGATTGGTTAAAGTGTTTGAGGGTGTGCTTGATCAGTTTTAAGCATATTAAATAAATTTGCGAAGTAAGTAGTAGTTTTTAGCTTTAAGTTACTTAAAAATGTTTCCTTAGTTTTACTTCGTTATTAATTTGTTAACTAAATATGTACTGTTCTCTGGGCTTCTTTTCCACAGAAAATGTATTATTTTAAAATAATAATGGGCCAGAATATTTTTGAATTTTATTTTTGAAGCTTTGTTCTGTTTTTTAATCTAATCTTTTGCCGAATCAAAACCAATCATTCTGTAAAAAGTGATAGACTTTCAAACAAAATTTTAAACTACTGATAGACTATTCTGCATTTATTCACTAATAAATTTGATTTGCAAATAAACAAGGATTTCATATCTTCCGTTGGAAACTCATGATCTTTAATAAGAAATATTTGAAGGCATACATTCCCATCAAAATACTAAAAATATACCTTTCCATTTGTGTTTGGCTTATTGCCCTGGAGGCAGCGTTGTAAATGACATTGTCATTGCAGGCCGATTGATTTCAAGTATAACCCATTGTTCAGACATGGACAAAAATAAAAGTCGGTATCCGCGACCGGGGCGAAAGGGCTGTGGAGAGTATCTTTAAAAAAAAAAGTGCTTTCAGGCCGTTTGAAATGTGCGCACAAATAGTTTCAAGGATGATGAAAATTATTAAAATAGTCAGCAACATTCATAATACAGGTTTACATAATGCTGACGATTTGTGTGCGAATTTTCAAGCGGCCTAAAATCGCATTTCTTTTTTGATACAATCAAACAAAAAAAACCTGAAACCAATCGGCCGAAATGACTGTCATTTTCAACGCTGCTTCCCGGACTCTTACTTAACACAGGAAGGACTTTCAATTAGAAATAACAGTACTTAACTGAGTTTGGATAACACTTAAATTTGCTTATTATAAGACAAATTTAAAACTAGTTAATTTAAAATATCTTTTTATGTTCTTTTTACGCGACGGGTTTCTTCCTACAAATCATTATCACACTACTAATCAATCAATTATTGAATAACAGCTTGATAATGGCTATATAGTGCCAAACGCGTAACAAAAGCATAATATAGTAGATATTATTTTCATTTTTTTTCACTTTCTTAGCTAATGTTTACTGAAGTTGTATCGAAAATGTTTCAAAAAATAAATGAATAGCCTTACAAATTTCAATTTGATTTAGCCGTATTCTCTTATAATATGTTACCATGCCATGCATTTTTAAATATGCCATCTTTTCAGTTTGATGGATTCCAAATCGAAAAAAAATAGTCCAATCTGGGACTTTTTTACCGCGGTTGACAACTGTGTTGCTAAATGCGATATTTGCAAGGCAAAGTTGTCATATAAGACGTCAGTGACTAATCTTAAGCGGCATGCCATATTGAAGCATCCATCAGTAAAAATTCCCGTTGGTAAATTTATAATGAAAAGCAGTGCAAGGAGTATTTCCGTGAGTAATTTTAGCAATGTGTCCTATATATCCTTCCTGTAGTCCAAAAGTTGCGTCATCCCTGATTGTAAAAAACAAACCTTCAACTACCTTGTTACGTATATTCCAACATACCTTGTCAGCTCCAGAGTCTATCAATCGATTCGAATCAAAAGAATCTGTCCATGCATATGCTCATATCCATTCTTTTAGTAAAATTGCTTTTTAGAATGAAACTACTGGAAGCACCAATTCAACTGGGGCAAGTGTGGATCCGCAGCCAAGTACAAGTGCGGGTCAAAATGTATCAAAATCGAGAACCCAGATCCATTAAGCGATCGTCATTGGTATTTGGGACAATTAACGATTTTGTTCCTCGAAAATTAACGATGACCGCGAAGCAAAAAATTGACGAAGACTTGATGCTTCTTTTTACAGTCGATTTTCAACCTTTCAGCATTTTGGAAGACTATGGATTCCGCCGACTAGTAAAATCCTTAAATAGTTCTTACGTTTTACCAAATCGGCGCCACATTTCGGACACTATGCTTCCTGCGACTTACGAAAAAGTGTTGCATGAAGTTAAACTTCTTATGGGCTCAGTTATAAAATGTAGTCTAACAACAGACTGTTGGACTTCTGTAAATAATGAAAGCTTTATAGGACTGATCATTCATTATGTAGACAAAAATTTCGTTTTTAAATCAGCCTTACTAAGTTGTGTAAGCTATAACGATAGACACACCGCTCTTAATTTAGCAAACAAAATGAAATCCGTGACAGATGAATGGGGTCTCTCCGCAAAAATTTCTTTTGCTGTATCTGACAATGCTGCAAATATTAAATCAGCGCTAAAAAAATATATAGGTTGGAAGCATTTTGGATGCTTGGCACACAGCATTAATTTAATCACCCAAGATGGTCTCAAGCCTTTGGCATTAACCCTACAGCGCATAGTGTGCCACATATGGCACATACACAAATATTGCCTATACGGAAGCACATGATGCAGTGTGCCACCATCCAATTAAAAATATCGTACCTAAACACTACAAAAAGATATAAAAATACCTCAAATTTATTGACATAGCGGTACTAGTAGTCGGGAAACGATTTGAAATTTGATTTAGCTGTAAGTTTGCAAAAATTTTCATTACGTTTGCTATACTCGTGCATAAAAGTTGTGAATTTAGTGCTATCATCCAGAAATAATTCCTAGAAGTAAGTTTATGTTTCTATATTTTTGTGGAATAAGTGTTTTACATTATTAGATAGTAATCAACAAATAATTGGAAATTTGCTGAATGTGCCTGATATGGGACACTGTGCAATAAGAGAACTATGCATAAATTTGTTTATTTCAGATGACACCTTCCAAACTCGTAACAAAAGATGAATACGAACATATTTTAAATATACCATCAGGCAGTGAAGATGAATTGGAAGTGTCTGATGAGGATAGTGATAATGAGATGTCAAGAATGCGTGATTTGATGGTAAAGCCTAGCGTTTCTGGTCAAATCACTGCACCAACACCAGAAAATAGTGCGACTAGACGGCCGATATTATCTCCTATGGCAAATACTTATACAGTTCGACCTGCCAATCAAACTTTCAAGACAAGTAAGAAGAGGAGAAGATATATATGGCGCCAAACATCTTTTCAATCACCACCTTTATCATTCAAAGGTAATGAAAAGTTAGAGGAGCCTATATTGAGCATCCAAACGCCTTTAGACTATTTCTTGTACTTTTTCGATGACGATTTGCTACAGCATATTGTCGAAGAGTCTACAAAATATAGTATTCAGAAGAATCCGTCAAAACCATTTGTTGCTACTAAGAACGAGCACAGGAAGTATTTAGGAATTTGTCTTCTATTTGGACTGACTTACCAGGCGAATATACGGTCATTTTGGAATTCTGAATTAGGCATGCCACTCATTTACAACTGTATGACGCTTACACATTTTGAGAAAATTCGTCGGTTCATACACTTTAACGACAACCTCAATTTCAAACCTAGAGGCGAACCAGGACATGACCGACTTTTTTGGATTAGACCCATACAAGAAGCATTGAAGAAAAAATGTCAGAGCATCCCGAAAAGAGAAACTCTCTCAGTAGACGAGCAAATATGTGCCACCAAGGCTTGCAATTTTTTGCGTCAATATCTCCCAAACAAACCACACAAATGGGGATACAAACTATTTGTTTTATGTGATGACACAGGTTACGCGTATGATTTTGAAATCTACTCGGGCACAGAAAATGACCCTAACCTGAGAGTAACTGGTGAACCTGATTTAGGTGCGAGTGGCAATATAGTAGTGCGCCTCTGTCGAAGCGTTCCCAAAGAGCAAAACTACAAAGTTTTCTTCGACAATTATTATACTTCGCCTGAATTGATTGCTCATTTAGCAAAATCAGGAATTCACACTTTAGGCACTGTAAACCGAGGTCGCTTAGGTACGAATATTTAAATACCATCCCATAAGGATCTATTGAACGCCAAGACATCACGTGGGTATTCCGAAGAATGGCAAGCTACTGTAGAGGGTATACCAGTAGTTACGGTTAGGTGGCTGGATAACAAACCAGTGACACTAGCATCTTCTTTTGTGAGCAAGGAACCTAAAGAGCAAATAAAGCGATTTTGTAAGAAGAGCAAACAATACATCAATGTCGATTGTCCCAGCATTATTCGCTTCTATAACCAACACATGGGTGGTGTAGACCTGCTTGACTCTTACATCGGGAAACATAAAATAAAAATGCGCACCAGGAAGTGGTACATGCGATTGTTTTACCACTTGCTTGATGTTATGCTCATAAACAGTTGGCTACTTTATAAGAGGGTTGAGAAGCAACGGGGAAATAATTCAAGTGTGGTAAAATTACGCGAGTTTCGACTGGAGGTGGCTAAAGCTCTATGCCTATCTGGAACCTCACTTGCACGCAAAAGAGGACGACCATCATCATTCATTTCAGATTTGCTTGAAGAGAGGAAGAAAAAAAAGCCAAATGCCGTTGTACCACCTAAAGACGCGAGGACTGATGGGATCGAACATTTTCCATTGTGGTCAACTTCTAGACAACGCTGCAAGATGCCAGCTTGTAAAGGGAAGTCTTTTGTTACGTGCGAGAAATGTAACGTGGCACTGTGCTTAAATAAAGACAAAAACTGTTTTGTCTTGTTCCATAAATGAAAAAGATGTATTTGTTCTAAAACAGGAGACTATTTCTTATGTCGATCTCAATTAGTTCCTATTTTTCTTTTTTTGTTTTCATTTTCTTAATGTGTTAATATAGTTGCTATGGTTCACTTATAAATATATTTTGTTAGTTTTCATTAAAATATCATATATTAGAATTTTGTTACATTTTCTTTGAGCTCCACATATGACTCTATTTACAACCTAATTGCACTGTGTGACATATCTGGCACATACTAAATAACTGAATATATCTCAAGAAATATTCGGCACAGATTTTTTTAAATATTTTTCCCTAAATAAGGATTAAATTTAAAGGGTGATATATTTTTTCTGCAACCTGCAAAAAAAATCGTGCACTGTAGGGTTAATACTTGACAAAGTCCGTAAAGTTGTTGTGCATTTTAAAAGAAGCATAGCTTCGAATCAGAAATTCTTGTAGTACCAACAAAATGAAGGAAATGAACCCAAAAAATTAGTTCTGGATGTTTCAACTCGATGGAATTCCATATTCTATATGTTGGAAAGGATGATTGAACTACAAGAAGCAGTCAAAGCTACAATAGCTCTCATCGACAAAAACCTTCCGATTTTGTCTGTTGATGAATGGATAATTATAACTCAGGCTATTAAAGTCCTAAAACCTTTTGAGGCGATCACGAAAATTACTAGCGGAAAAAATTATTTAACGGCATCACTCGTGATTGTACTTATCTCTGGTTTAAAAAATGTGGTTGATCAGCTTTTGAAAATGAACTTTCAGCCTAGTGTTGTGTCAATGGTTTCTTCGTTGAAATCTGGGATTGATTCTAAATTTGATGATCTTGAATCAAATGACACATTTTGTATAGCGACATTTTTAGATCCAAGATTTATGAACATTGCGTTCAAAGGAGAATTTACCGCCGATCAGACGAAAAACAGCATCATCGAAGGAATCACAGCAAGAATTGCGAGTAGCAGTGGAAATTCACATTCGACTGAAAACCCGCACACTATAACTGACGATGATGTTTCAAATGATGAAATGTCAGTCTGGAGTGCTTATAATGCTTCCTCCAGAGCGCGTGTTGAAGTGGAAACATACTTAGAAGAGAGTATCATTCCGAAAAATGAAAATCCTTTGAAATGGTGGCAAGACAACAAACATAACTATCCCTATCTTAGTCAGCTAGCTAGGGAAATTCTAGGCACGATAGCTACTTCGGTACCTTGTGAGCGCCTTTTTTCTAAAGCTGGGTATCTGCTCAATGATCGCAGAACGAGACAGCAGTCACATAAAGTGGAGAAAATTTAATTTTTAAATCAAAATTTGCGACTAATAAAAGAGAATGCTTTCTAGCATCTCTTGTTCTACAGATTTTAAGAAATCGTTTTAGCTTTAAGTGGACTCTGAATTGGATTTTTTGATTGAATTTTTCTTTAATTTTTATCGCAATGTGTGAATGTATTTATATCGTTTACATTTAGGTTAAGGAATGTATTTGCTAAAACTAGAATTAAGGTATAATCTTATTCTTTTTGTATATATATTTAAGTACTTCACGTACTTAATAAAACGGTAATAAAACTGAGTTTTTTCATACAATTAGCAAAAGAGTATTTTTCATATACTTAGCATCGAAATTGATTTTATCTCAACACACGCAAAATATCACTGTGATTAAAGAGCAGCTCTTTTTCACAGATATATCAAATGAGCAATCGCAGCAAATCACTGTGATGCAAAAATAGCAGTTATTGCCATCTCTAATTGTAACTATTAACTACGCGTAACGCGTGCACGTGTATGATTGTCATACAGATTTGTTGATGAAAATATGATTTGATAAAATCAATATAGAAAACAAATAATTGAAACACGATCAATAAATAATCATAAAAATCACCCCAGCCGGGAATCGATGCGTGGGACTCTCGGGCGAAAGTTGAGTACGCTACCCACTCACTAACCGAGGCTCTTGGGCTTTCGATTATACAAAAAACATATAATCGTCGGTTTGTCTGAGTCGAAACAGCGTGACGCGGTTTCTCGACCAATACCCCATCCCAATGTGTACAACGAGCGCAAAGAAGTTTTACTACAATAAATATGAGCTCATGGGTCGCATATCTCCTGTTCATTCTGGAGGAAGACCTCGAAAAACAACACGAAGAGATGATTCTTTGATCAAAAAAAGGATTGTAATTGAACCTACGGTCTCTTCTAATCAAATTCAAATTGATTTGAAGTTACCATTATGTGCAAGGACAATTAGGAGAAGAGCTAAAGAAGCTGGTTTGCCGGCTTATCACCTGCAAAAGAGATCTTTTTATTTTTTGTTGTTGAAAAGACTGAATTGTCATTGTTATGTTTTTTTATAATACACATGTAAATAAATATTAAAAACTAAGAAAAAAATTTTTTCACCAAGTTTTCCGGATAACATCAGAGGATAACTGATCTTTCGCAAAGGGGTGCTTTAGTTTTGTCCAATACTGTATGCAACAGCGGAATTCCCAGACATATGCAAGTCGGCGGATTTAGAGTATTTAAGTTAGAAATTAGTAAAACTGAGTTGAGTTGTAATTTGCTTTTCAGAAAATAAAGATCAGGGATCCGACCCTGTTTAAAACATTGTTTATGTTTAAAACATATTTTAACATATTATCTATGGACAAAGGATGAGCCTTTGTATGTGTACATCGGCTTCTTCGTTTGGCCGATATACACTTTTGGACACTGAGGGCATGAAATTTTGTATACTCCACTACATTCTGGCAACGTCATCTTGTCTTTCACTGACTTCAGAATATTTTTTTTTTGTTTTTATATATAGTTTTTTATATACATTTATAGTCGCGCGGTACATTATTGAAGAGGCTCATCCTTTATCCATAAATAATGTATAGGTAATAAAACGATTAAGAACCCCGTTTAAGTTAGACGCATACGAAAGCATTAATATCTGCAAACTACCTGAGGATAAAAGACTAAACACTGATGTAGGAAATATAGCTTCAAAACTATTTAGTTTCATGACTTAGATTTTAGATTTTAGTTAAAATGTAGATAAGATATATTTTGAGAAATTGTAAAAGAAAGTTTAGTAAAAAACACTGAAGAAGGGAACAAGTAGTTCCCGAAATACGTATTTGTTGAATAATAAAAACATTTTAGTGGAATAAAAGGAAAAAAGAAAATTTTAATTAAGACCTAAATATTTATATAAGTTAAAAGAAGATCATGCGAAATAAAAAAGAAATAATACTAGTCTTAAATTCTTTGTAATTAGATTTAGGTGTTATATTTAGTTAAATAATATTAGAAAAAATATCTCAGTAAAAATCAGAAAAAAAAGTCTCCATTAAATTCTCGGAACGCTTGCCACAAATTTTCAATAAATAGAACTCACTTCTTTGTTGTTAACAACTATCTATAAGAAGGAGAAAATGTAAATGTAAAGGACAAGGAAAGAAGGAAACGTGAATGCACAAAAAGTATGAAGTATCCAGTAAATATAGAAGTAAGATCAAGTGTAAGAGTATTTTAATTTATTTTACACTTCATCACTCGTAGAAAACATCGTTAAAAAAACAAATAGATACTCTTCCCAGTTTATGGTATCGCCTGTTCTTTGCCTAGTTCATTAGCCAAGAAATGGACGCCAACAAATGTTTCAGAAGTAAAAGCTTTTTTTCCTTTCATCTTCCTAGAAATGGAGATAATGAAACGATCAACAATGTATTGTTATTGAAGACAGGATTCCAGATAAATAGAAAATATTCGCTAGGAACATTCGAACATTCGCTAATGTTCACATAAAACATGATTACAAAGTACTGTTTGGCTTTTTTCGTTATAAAGGGGCCAAAAATGCGGAGGACAGGGAATCTATAAGAAAAAAGACGGACTTTCGGTAGTTGACAGTTGATTTTCGGAAGTTGAAAAGTTGCTGTCAGTGGGGAACGACCTAAATAAAGGATATCATTTGTTTACGGATAATCATTATATCGGTTTACATTTAGCTAAATCAATCAACGGAAAAAATCCGTCGCACTAGGAAAGAAATTCTTGCAGAAGCCAAGAAAGCCGTGGTTGATGAGGGAAAATATTTTGCAAATCAAAATACATTGATGTGTTCTGTCAAAGATAAAAATTCCAAGCCCCATCCAGAAATTCTAATTTCCTCCAATGCAAATTTTAATAGTTTAATCGTAAGAAAAAAAGAACGCTCTTTCGAATTTACAAAAGATAAACGAAGCATGATTTACGATTACAATAAATATTGTACATGGAAGGAATAACAAATAATGGAATAAATATATGGGAGGAGCAAATGAATCCGATATAATTTTGTATGCATACTTGGAAGAACTAAGAACTTGCAAATTCTAGAAAAAGGTGGTCTTCAACATTTTTGGACGAATGGTGTTGAAATTCGATATTCTTTACAAATTCACATCCGCCATTATTGGACACATTGAAGATTATGGATGACATTCAAAAATGTTGAAAATGATACGTAAACTTTTTCTAAAAATTCGCTTTGGAGGGACTACCTGGACGCAATTTACGGCAGTGTGCGGCCTGCAGTAAAAGGGAGACCGGAATAAAGCGTTCCAACCTTATATGCGCTCGATACAAGAAGGGGCTACATGACATTGCGCGAGAAGAAACAGATGCTTAATCTTTTTTTAAAATTTTACTTTAAGGTTTTTTTTCATTCACCACTGATATCTTTATTGTTGGATATTTACTGATATCTTTATTGTTGGAACTAGCATCTAGTAACTAGCGTTATCACCCCAACGACCAAACTAGTTCTCTTCTACGTCCGGCACCATCTGTCATGTAACGCGTGAACTATTACGATCGGACCCAGAGCCCTAGCGTCTCCACGCATTGTAAAACTCTTTCACTCTTTTTCTAGGATTTTTCGCGGCAACATTCCGAATAAATACAACTATCGTTTATTATCGAACCCGTAACAGGTTATCTACGTTTTTCATTATTTCACTGACAATACCTCAAACATATATTGTTTTCGTTAATTCTCTACCTGTAAAAAGTTAACCCTTAACAACCCACAAGTGTTTTGCGGGCACAATTTTGTGTTACTGTTTTGATAAAAACGTTAGTATTCATTTTTATGAATCGGCCTTTTATCTTATTTATCGCCAATGTTTTACGAATCTAAAAGTGCAATAAAAATATGTGTATCATGAATGATTTTTATTTATTGTTAACACATTACATGCGGGAAGGGTATTAATACCTTTTACGGCGACTGATCTTTATCTGCGGGAGAGGTATTTTTACCGTTTACATAGTATGATAGTTACCGTCTGGTAAAGTATTAACCATATGCGCTCGAGGCTGTTTTGGTATGGGGAAACCTACAACTGATAAGGATTACATTCACATTTTCTTTCTCTATTTAGGTTTTCCCTAATTATAAGTGCTTACACAGGCGACAGCTAAAAAATAACCCAAATAAAACCTTATGGCGACTCTCAGTCGCTACTCGAGCTGCATCAGTACTTTGAGTGGCGACTGAGAGTCGCCCCTCGAGTACAAAGGGTTAATACCTGCTTTTATCTCATTAGTAACTTGCTCTTGAAGTTTAAATTTTACATTTTATTACCTTTTTCCATATTTTTTTTTTACCTTCACTGAACATTTTAAAGCACATTGTGTCATCAAGGGTTTTTCCATTTCACTTTCCAGAAGTATTCAAATGTTATCTTTCAGAATTGGGTAAGAAATTTCCGATTTTCTGCACAAATAGCATTTCAGTAGTCTTGATAACACTTCAGTAGATTTTCTACATTAAATTGTTCGGTCTCAAATATCCCCTAGTAATAAATTATACTTTTTCTTTAAATCCAATATGAGCTCGCGCGAAATTAACGATGATGTATTTGCTGATAATTTATCGGAGTGCTCTTGTGATAGTGATATGCAACACTTGTTAGATAACATAAGTGACGACAGTGATAGTGATAGTTCTGTTGGCCGAACCAGACGGAGAACCAGGATTTTTCCACTGCAGTTCAGTGACGATGAAGATGATGATATTATTGAACAATGGACTGAAATAGACAATCCGCCTGTAATTGAATCGTGTTTGGGTCAATCGGGTTTAAGTGTTTTCCCAAACAAAAACAATAGTGTCAGTGAGTCCTTGAATTTGTTTATTGACTACAATTTATATGAAATGATGGTAGAAGAAACTAATCGCTATCACAAACAGAATGAGGAAAAATTCAAAGACTACAAAAAATCCAAAAAATGGACAGACGTCACTACCACTGAATTCAAAAAATTTTTCGGCCTGTTGATTCTGATGGGTCAATCTCCTAAAAGTTCAATGGACGATTATTGGACAACAGACGAATTATTGCAAGCTCCGATATTTCCGAAAACAATGAGCCGCGGCAGATTTAGGCAAATATGGCAATCATGGCATTTTTCAAATAACGATATTACAGACTCTAGTGATCGTTTGTTCAAAATTAAACCAGTATTAGATAACTTATTGGAAAAATTTAATACTGTGTACACACCTCGAAGGGAAATTTCACTTGACGAAAGTATTATACCGTGGCGTGGAAGATTAGCGTTCAAAGTATACAACGCTTCAAAAATCATTAAGTACGGGATATTAGTGAGAATGGTGTGTGAGTCAAAGAGTGGTTATATTTGCAATTTAAAAATATACTGCGGACAAGGTAAAAAACTCTCGGAGACAATTCAAGATGTCCTCAGCCCTTATCTGGGAAAATGGTATCATGTGTTCATGGATAACTATTATAATAGTATGGAAATCAACCAGACACTTCTAAACATAAAAACGAGAAGTTGCGGGACAATTCGTGTAAATAGAGGATTACCTGATTCTCTAAAAAACCTAAAATTGAAGCGTGGTGAAACAATTTTTAGAAGAAAGCAAGATATATTGTTACAAATTTGGCAATCGAAGAGAGAAATAAGAATGATTTCCAGTATACACTCGGCTGAAATGTTAGAAAGTCACAATATAGACTGGCACACGAAAAGTAAAATAATTAAACCGACCTGTGTGATAGAATACAATAAATTTATGAAAGGAGTTGATAGGGCCGATCAGTATCTTTCGTATTATTCCTTTTTGCGAAAAACGAAAAAGTGGACTAAGCGTGCCGTTATGTACTTATTAAATTGTGCTCTTTTTAACGCATATCTAGTCCACAATATTTATAACAATACAAGAATGACATATAAAAAATTTTTATTAGAAGTAGTTCGCAGTTTGATAACAGTCCAGTTGCCTGCGGAACTAATGGATACTGCAGAGCCGGGACCATCAACTTCAACGCAAAGGACTCGCACATCTAAATTTGATCCGCCCGGGCGTTTATCATTGGATATGAAAAAACATAAACCAGAAAAAATCGAAAGCAAAGGGAAAAAAGTGCATGCTCAACGGCAGTGTCGTGTTTGCGCTGCACATCAAAAGAAAAGTTTGACTTGTTATAAGTGCAGTTTTTGTAATATACCCCTTCACGTAGGTAATTGTTTTTATGAATATCATACTCTTAAAAAATACTAGTGTATTATTTATTTCAACAAATAAATCAATGAAATGTTCCTATGTCTTTTTTTGTAGTTTTAATTTGTTTGTTTTTTTTTCGAACATTACACGTGACTCAAAATGTTTATTTAAACTTCTTGATAGTTATGCTGCTGCTCCTTAGTGAGTTTAATAGTGTAAGAATTATTAAAATATCTTAAATATCTTGAAAATTGTGACATTTTATGCTGTCATTTTTTACGCGAATGCTCAAATTTTTGCCCGCGCTAAGTCATAAACAATAAGTCGCGGCGCCCCGCATGTAATGTGTTAATAAACGAAAATAGTACTTCATCAACAAAAACATCCACAGTAACATTTTGTTTGATGCGAGTGTGAAGATAAATTGTTATTTATTTACATTTACTTATAATCTTATGGTGTCGGGTAGCCAAAAGCAGAGTCGTATTGCGCACGTCGAGTGAGCAACATCGAGGATCTCAAAGACGATAATCGTTGGGAATCTTATTTGCGAACACTTGCCTCAGTCAATCGACGGAGGCCAACATCAGTGAGCGAACCAAGGCCTAAGCTCTTAATTCCTTCCCGAGGTTGGCAAGGAGCTGAAAATACTAATCAAAAATCTTTTACAGTTTCCAAAAGCGGTAAATGGAGTGTGGCAAGGCGGCCGGCGCAAGTGAACTTGCTTCGGCATATGCGAAGATCAAGCGACTGGAGCTGTTAGTCATCCAGTTGCAGGAACGGCTTGATGCGGACGAAAAGAAGCGAAAACGGAAAAAGAAGAAAAGGACATCATCGTTAGAAATCGCAGCGGCATCGATAAACCCATATGATCTGCTGCAGATTGATATGGACGACGAAGATGACGATATCAACGACAACGGAACAAAGAAGGATACTCGAGCAGAATCACCCAAGGATGTAGCAGACCAAATCAAAGTGAGCGGAACGAATGTCAAAACAGACGCAAGGAAAAACTTAGAGCAGCACTCAACTGTGGATACGTTCAACTTCGTGCAACGTAAGCCAAAGGTAAGTGGTACTTCAAAAACTAAATTTGGTGTAGTGGTGAATGGTACAGTCAGTGTCCCCAACAAAAGTGCTAGTCTCCAACCTTCCCCATCAGTTGAAAGAAAAGAAAAGGTTCTACCTATTACATGCTATGGAGCTAATATCTCCAATCTGATAAAGGATCTTTCAAGGGAGGGATTGAGTGTAAACGTGAAAAATACGAGCATTGATAAATCGGTAGTGTTTTGTGCATCCGTCAAAGATCACGGAAAAAGGTTTGACTTCATTCGAAGCACCGGAATTCATGCCTCGACCACCACGCCGGTCAGTGTTAGACCAAAAACTCTTTTGATTTAAGGGCTGCACCGAAGTACTCAGCCCCGTGACATCTCAGATGAGCTATCAGAAGTGAGCTCAATATAAGTCAAATCTGTTTCGCATTTTCTTCCACCAAGAGAAAGAAAATTGCTCCGCGAAAGCGATGAGAACGCAAAAGTCATTCAATCCAATCTTTTCATGGTTCATTTCGGACCAGGCCAGGACATGGAACATGTTCACAAAACTAAATATATCCTGAGGCAACGAATCAAGTGGGAAAGGATTCGTAATTGAGAAAAGGTGCAGTGCTTCAGCTGTCAAAATTTTGGTCATGTTGCAGAAAATTGCACTATCATCTACAGGTGTGTTAAATGCACCTCCTCTCATGATAGGCGAGAATGTCCAAAGCCTTAAACCGAAGCACCTGTGGGCTGCAACTGCGGACAAGAAGGACACCCTGCTAACTACCCCGGGTGCCCAGCATGTAAGGAAATGCAGGCTCGCCAAAATAAACCGGTCCATGCCACTACAACAGCACTAAGGCGCCCAGCTTGGCAGCCACCTCAGCACGTGATTAAGCCGGGTGTAAGCTTCGCAGCAATTGCAAGAGGGTTAGATACTGAAACGGTGAATCCGAACCAACAGCCTAATCTAAATCCACCTTCTGCTCGCAGAAATCATGTTAGCGAACTTATTAAGGCAGTGATTGCTTTGAATACGTCTGCAGAGGACAAGCTAACGTCGATTAAATTGATTTTGTCGCTCCAGTAATGAAATCTAAGGTGTTGGCTTTCAACGCTCGCTCATTAGTCTCTCACGACCAGAGAGCAGCGGCACAAAAAAACTTGGATTCCCACGAGGCAACCTTTTGTTGCATCTCGTAGACAAGATTAAGAAAGCAACACATATTAAGATTTACAGGGTATAACATACTTAGGGATGACGAACAAAGTGGTAAAACTATTTTAATAAAAAATCACGTGGCCTTGAGGAAGTTCCCATTGATGGACTCACCTGTTGCTCTGCTGTTGCGGCTTTGGTTAAAACAGAGGACGCCTGGTCAATCCTGATCATCTCTGTTTACATACCTGCCTCTGTCTCTGCAGGAAATCTGAAATTCGATCTTGCAGTATTGCACATTGGTGTATCAAAATATCATCATTGCCGGAGATCTCAACTGCAGGCACACCGTGGGCCTGCAGTCTAGTGAGTCTAGTGGGCCTGATAATATACCAAATATTGTTTTAAAACACTAGGAACGTTCCCACAGCTGCTTGTGCTCTCGACTTAGAAAAAGCTTTCGATAGTGTTTGGCATGACGGACCAATCTTTAAATTGATTTAACTAGGGTTCGCCGATAAAGCGATTTGAATTGCCATTAGCTTCTTCTGTAATAGGACCTTCTATTTCTCCGTTCAGGAAAAGAATTCACAGAAACAATATGTTTCATCTGGTGTGCCGCAAGGTTCAGTGACAGATCCTGTATTGTCTAATATATACACAGCAGATATCCCTATTCCGTCAGAAGGGGAAAACACCAAAATTATCCAATTTGCTGATGACACCTTAATTTACTCGTCCCATATTAACCCAGTAAAAGCCGTTCAATGTCAAAATGACATAGTGAAGCTACAAAAGTACTTCGTTGAATGGGGTATAAAGATAAATGCTGAAAAAACCCAATTGACTATATTCAAAAATCCTCACAAGCACTTCGGGCACAAATAAACAAAAGTGCAAGAAATCCGCTTTAAAAATAGGTGAAGCAACCATTTGAAAAATTATTAAATTCGGTTTTTTTAAAAGCATTTAAACAGAGTCCTTAACTCGCGCAATATTTTTGATGACAATAATCACAAGTTCTATAATCATTGCTCCGTTTGGTTGCATTTTTGCTTAATAGCTGATGAGTGCAATGATGAACCGTTGGTGTACAATGCATCGATAATTCTCGAAGAGGAAAGAAACGGCATAACATAACAAAAATAAGCAATAAAACTTTCCCATAAAACAAATGCCACCAACAAGACGATCAACTATAGGTCGACGTACGCGTAATTCTACCTTTAGATTTAATCAAAGGAGAGCCCAAAGTGTAAAGTAACACTCACAAGAAAGACAAGTACAACAACAATCAAACACACGTCGTATAGATCGGCAGATACAAATACTTTGAATCCAGCATCGGGACGAACGACACGACTTTCACGTCGTGCTGTGAAAGAGATGGAATATGCTGTTTTCGCTTACAATAGCGACAATGATTATATTGAACATGCCAATATTGGTGGCATGACGGTGAGATGTCCTCATTATGATGTAAGAATACAATGCGGCATTTCAAATGACTTCTTTTGACGCGACCAAAATTGTAAGGGACAATTTCATGCCGACGTTTAAGGTGATTACTTCATGCGGAATATCATATGAAAAATGCGATCTGAGCAGCAATTTTTCTGATGTGTTCATGAATTCTGACCCAGCATCTAATTACATTTCACAAATATCACAGATTTACCATCGAACTGGTTAATTATTGCCATATCCTGATGCACGAATATACGCAAGACACAATGTCATACGTTCGGAAATATGGTCGTCTCGACCTATTAATATCATTCACATGCAATCCACAGTGGGCTCACATAAAAAAATATTTGATGGTCAGAATCCAACAGATCGACACGCTATAACAGCACGTGTATTTCGACGGAAAGTAATAGCACTGATGGATTTGATTGTCAAATCGCGAATTTTAAGAGAGTTGCGTTGCTGGTTGTATTCGATTGAATGGCAAAAGAAAGGGCTGCCGCACGCGCACATCTTGATATGACTGGTTCGTGAAAAAACACTCGGTCAAATTTATAACGTTATATTAGCTGAAATTCCAGATGAAATGAGCGATCCAAAATTATTTGAAGTTGTCACGAAAAACATGATACATAGTCCTTGCGATCAAATAAATATGAATTCACCATGCATGTTTGGATGCAATGACAGATGACGACGGATACCCGTTGTACCGACGTGATAATAAGAATAATGACGAACCGGATCAAAGTTCTCTTTTTTATTCCCCATCCGTCGAGGAGCACAAGTGGACGAAGCGTAAGGAGTTACAACAAACAAGTGCTATCGGAACAACACTATTGGAAGCGGAGCCGACTCTTGGGAGCTGCATTCGCTAGGATTTGCATTCTGCATATAAAATAATTAGGGTTTCTGCTATTGGAACGAGGAATTTCAAACGTCCAGTCGCCTGGGGCTCCCGTCGTATTTTTAGCGTATGTCTAGCTATAGTTTTGTTAAAGTTGATTTCTGATAAAGAAAACCCTTATTTTACCCTGATTTAATTGATTTCCATTTAGAAGATTTGTTGTGAAGAGAACAGTTCGCGACACTGGGAACGCAGCAGGTTTCTCGAGCGAGACGCGGTTGAAGCGTGGTGGTGGCAGAGCATCCACCAGGAGTTGCGGGTGTCCGGCTTCCGAGGTTAGCCCATCTCCTCCCAAGGGCTAGAGGTTGCTTATTGGGTAGAGGAGTGGCAAATAATCCTACCTCGGAGACGGATTCCTCTAAACCTTGTCAGGCAATTGAAATAATTGCGAGGGGGTAATAAGTCACCAGAGGATAATGGCCATACAACAACAATTTGAATTCGCAATCAAGACATTAAAGTTGATAATCGATGGATTATCAAAAATATTTCAGGCTCACATATACGTTGAGTACTGTAATTCTGTGAAATCGATTAAATACATTTGCAAATATGTGAATAAAGGCAATTGATTGACAATAGCACACGGTTGACAAGAGCAATGATGAAGTCGCTCAATATCAAATGGGGCGGTACATTAGCACTAATGAATTTATGTCTGACGTATCGAGAAGCATGTGACCAATTACGTTTCTTTAAAATGATGCGCATTGGGATTTAACGCTTCATGATGCATTGATTGCTTCTTCTCCACATCAAATACGTATGTTATAGGCCATAATCATATCAACATGTTTTCCATCAAATCTACTTGAATGGTGGGATGAATACAAAGACTTTATGGCAGAACACAGTGGTTGAAAATGAAGAAAAGCTGGCCAAAAGTCGAAAAAAAAAATTCCCCCAAGCTTATTTTTGTTGATTGGTATCACTTTAGTAATATTTTCCCCAATGTTTTCCATCGCTGTAGTTGAGCAAACATTCTTACCTGCTCCAAGTTATCAGTTCAAAATCGACTGTCGGGAGTGACTCGTGAAACGTTCGTACCGGGTAAAAAAAAATCGTTCGTTCCGAAAGTGCATTACTTTTTAATGGATTACCGGATTTTAATTCTACAAACTGGAATCTTCTCCTAAAAGTGAGTATTACTTTCTATTGTTTACAGGAAACACGAAGTCACTTTGTTTTGTTTTGATATTTTGTTAATCTAATACAGAAAATTTTCAAATTTTTCACTACAAGCATTTACTCAAAATGTATTGAAAAAAAACCCACAAAATCCCGCTTCAAAATTTTTTTCTTATACTAACAAGACCTGTAAGTAATTAATTTCAAAAGCCCAGCTGCAACTTATTGCAACTTTGTTTTTCATTGAAAAAAGTTCCGTGAATAATTTAAAGACAAAAAATGTAAAATACATAATTGACGCATACTATGAAATTGTGAACTAAAAACGTGATTTAAATCTATGAAAATCTTCATATTTTTATATGTCCTTTACAAATACTAAAGTATATTTATTTTTTTTCCCAACGATTAAAAAAAATTAACCATTTTTTTTGTGTTCCAGAGTTGCCTAATGCTGCAGTTAAATTTAATTTAACAAGAAAAGAAATTTGTTCACTCCTCAAAGAGCACTTTCTAAAATGTTCATACCAAGATTGCTACGAGATTATTGAAAAAGACGTGAAAAAGAAAAGCCAACATTTCACGTTATCTTAGGATGACAAAAAAAGTCTGGGAAGATTGATTCCAAAAATCAAATCCAAATGGCAAGAGGCGCATAGGACGGAGGACCAGTTTCTACCAAAGAATGCGGAATGGTTAGGTGCTTCCATATCTTTCACCGCGTCTCAAACAAGTGAATCACCAATTTCTGATAACGCCACTGAACTCGGCCGGCCCTCCTCGTCCTTCCAAGATGCAAGCGATAGAACGAAGCGAAGGAGAACAGAAAGCATCCGTCAATATCATGCTACTGAAGAATTAGGGTACGCGACTCTAATGAAGTTACGAGCTGAAGGTAAAACTGACGCTGCCAAAGTTGTGCAGGACGTTTTACACGAGAGCCCTACGAGAGCAACAAGGTACCGACGATCTCTAGATCAAGTCACTGAAAAAACTTTATCTAGCGATGCTGCCCTCGCAGTTTTGATTGATAATAAATTGACGAAAGATCAATACTCGGGAATTCGAAAAGTTAGTTTACGAAATAATTGTACTTTGTATCCACCTTACCATCATGTTCTCGAAGCTAAGCAACAATGCTATCCTAAAAGGTCTGAAATCACTGTTACTGAATGCTGTGCTGAAGTGAATCTCCAAGCATTACTAGATATTACAGTAGAACGTATACTTTTGGCTCATGTTAATGACATTCTAAGTTTTTCAGCCGAAAAATCTTATCAATTTGAATTAATCTGTAAATGGGGATGCGATGGAACCACCGGCCAAAGTAAATTCAAACAAAAATTTGACAACGATGATGCAAGTAAAACAGACCAATATATTTTTTTTACATCTTTGGTTCCATTGCAATTGAAATCTGTCACTACAGAAAGTAAAGGTAATATTTTATGGAAAAATCCGCGACCTTTTTCGCCTCGATTTTGTAGACCTATCAAAATTAAATTCGTGCACGAAACTGTGGAAACTACCAAGAAAGTTGTAAATGAAATCACAGAACAACAAAAAAATCGCAAGCCACTTGTTAAAATTTTTCATAACCGAGAGATAACCGTCAATTACGTTTTGGCCTTAACAATGATTGATGCAAGTCTGCAATTCATTGACAGATACTTCATCTGCCCAAAGATGTTACCTTTGCCTATGTACGTCGACAGATTTTAATAAAATTGATAAAGTTTTGGGGAAAAAGATCATTGATGATAATTTGAAATTCGGGATATCTTCTTTGCATGCTTGGATTCGTTTTTTCGAATATTTGTTGCACTTATCATATAGATTGGAGATAGAAAAAAAGCAAATTCGCAAGGAAAACAAAGAACAATGTCAAAAACGAAAGGAACAAATTCAAACAAATTTTCGTCTGAAATTGGGGCTACTAATAGATCGGCCAAAAGAAGGGTACGGCAGTACCAATGATGGAATACTGCACGTCGATTTTTTCAAAATTCTCAAGTTTCTGCTGTCATAACGGGGGTCGACAAAGATATCATTGATAGGTTTCACACAATTTTGCGAGCAATTTCATGTGGACTTGAAATCAATACTCAAAAATTTGAAGAATATGCTTTGAACACAGCACGAAAATTTGTTGAATTGTACCCTTGGTTTCACATGCCCACAACAGTACATAAAATATTAATTCACGGTGCGAAAATAATAGAAAATTCTCTACTGCCAATAGGCCAAATGTCTGAAGAGGCACAAGAGTCGTGTAACAAATTCATTAAAAATTTTCGTCAAAATTACTTACGAAAGTTTTGCAGAGTCAAGACAATCGAAGATGTTTTTCTGAGGCTTCTGATCTCATCAGATCCATATATTTCAACTTTCCGCGAAATACCTTCGAAAGAAATCAAGGGGCTTTCGGAGGATGTTTTAGATTTGCTAGAAATTAGTGAGGAACAAAAAGAATCTTTGCGCGAACAAAACTTAGACGATCTAAGTGATAGTGACAATTGAAGTAGTAAAATATTGTCGATTACTGATATTTGAAGTTATCTTGGGCAGCTGAAATTTTGAAAATAATAATACATATTTAAGAACTGTACAACTAACTTGTAAGATACTGTTTGAACGTTGTTACCGGGATTACTCCGGTACGTCTAGGACTTCGCGCGTCCTAGGCCGAAACCCCTCCGGTTGGGGCTCTGGGCTCCGGTAGGTCGTCGAAGACGGGCGTGGGCGCCACTCGCTTACCCAGTTAAAGCCCCGATGAGCCGCCAAGCGAGAATGCGGCTCGTCCGGATTACGCTCCTGAAAGAAAAGGAAGAGCACTACTTGACAACACACGGTGCGAAGCCAGAAGAGGAAATTGTCGCCACACCAAATCAACTTCGGAGAGAACACGGAATCCTCACACCACCCCCCGACGTCACCTCCGTGGAACCTCCAACCCACTGTGTACGCGCACTCCGCGTTCACACGCATCCCGCTTCGTCGCCACTCACAAAGCCGGAAGGAAACCTGCAATATAAGCAACAATCTAGCTCTCACCTAAGAAAAAGGAAACTTCCGGTAATTCTTGATATTTATTCCTAAAGAAAAATGTACGGCAAAGAACAAAAAAAAAACAAGTGATTTAAAAAACAAAATAACACGAGAAGAACTTAAGGCTAGCTTACGACTACCACTAATTAGTCTTCCACGATGGGCCCCTTGCTCCGGTCCGGTCGCGCCGCGCACTCGCGAATTGAATCGACTTAATTTTCCGATAAGTTAGATTTCGCGTGTTCGACTTCACTCACTTGGCTGCACGTCTATCTTCTTGTCCTTGCAATGTTTATCACTATCGTTTCTAAATTTTACACTAGCACTCTCACGTCTTTAGTCCTTTATTTTTATCTTTAATAGAATTTTAAACGACCACTCACTTTCCTTCTGTTCGTCTACCTCGTCCCATTCCCAACGCTAAAAAAAGAGCGACCGCTATTCACCTTCGTCCTTATATTATGTCTCCTTAACGGCTACCACTAACCAAGATTCCGTTCCTCGAACATTCACCTCTCGTTGGAACCAATAATTAACGCTTCCTTCGCCTGCCACCGCTGTAATGCCAGTTCGCCGTAGATCGCCGCAAATCTGCGTCGCGAACTACTTTACCCAACATTCGCCGCGATGATGACAGTTCGCAATGTTTACATAACAAAGTAAATAAACTTCACTGTCCAGTCATATCTAGGATAGGGAAGTTGGTGAGTAAAACACATAGCCTCCCCTGTTTTGTTTTTCGGATTCCCTGCGCTGCGTCCGGTGGTTGACTTCGCCGTTGGCTCCGGGTGTTCTTAGTGGCCTTCGTTTCCGCCACTTCCGACGGCGGTAGTGATCTGGCTGAAATGCCCGTAGTGTTGCTTTGTGGTTGCCGCCGCTCCTCCAGCCTGCCTTGGTAGCGCCACATGTGTGTAGCGTCGTTCAAGTTTAAGTGTCGAAAAATATCCTCGCCGTGATGTGCCGGCCGACGGGAGTGATCAGCTTCTGTTCAATTTTCACACGCGCCCGTATGTAACCCTCACTCGTTAAAACTTCAATGCCTGCGCTACCGTATTAACGTGAGTTATTTCCCAAGGTTAATCCTTGATCCCTTGATCGGTTCTAGGTGAACTTTTGATCACTTAGCTTGCCCAGCTTTTCCCGCGACATTTCACTCGGTCCCAATTGCGTATTTTGCACGTTCGTATTGCGTGTCGGAAGATCATTGGTTAATGCTACTATTATTACCTTAACGCTAACTTACTAATGACAATGTAGTCTTACATCTATGCTCCTTACCCACAATTCTGCTTCCCCTACTCCGTCCAGCATCGTGGCTTGAAACGTGGCGGCGCTTCTTCCTCCAACTCCGGGTTACCATTCTCGTCCGTATCGCGTGGTGACAGTGCCGCGGAGGTCTCGGGAAGGGGTGAAGTCAACCAACCCGTAACAACGTGAATAAAAAAATGAATTTTTACTACATGAAAATTTTATTACTGTCACCTTCATAAGAACCCCTATACAACTGTACATACTTTCTGTATGATTGGTCCATTATTTAAAGTTGTCGCGTTTTGAATCCACTATTTTGTTTTTTGGCAAATGTGACATCAAATTCTCAATCAGCGACATCGAAAACGCCCGTATGCAATTTTTCGAGTGAATAAGATGTAGTTTTCCAGTTGACGTCGGCCATTTTTAATCCGCCATTTTGTTTTCCGAAAAATTTTATATCAAATTCTTAATCAGCGACCTTCAGAACTATCTAATACTATTTTTAAAAAGAATCTGAAAAAATTTTAAAATATTCGTTCGCCATTCTGTTTTTGACAAATTCATTTTCAAATTCTTAATCAGCGACCTCGAATACGCTTAATTGTCAAGTTCAAGACGAATCGGACGATATTTTCGACTTTTGATCAGCTTTTCGGGATTTTCAACCACTGTGCAGAAGACTATTTGATTGGAATGTGTCATCACACAAGAAACGTTGATTTACTGATTTCATTGGAAATGTATAATAAGGCATTGATAGCGATTGAAAATATTTGCCTAACGATTTTTAAATTTTGTCACCACCCAATCGGCCAATGCATGATTTATTTGATCGAGAATTGCAACAGGAACAACAGTATGATCCCAATGAATTGCAAATATTTTTGAATTTGAATTTTCTCAAATTAAATGACCATCAAAGACATGTCTATGATACCATCATTCAAGTTGTACAAAATGAAGTCGGTGGATTATATTACGGTACGGGAAAAACATTTGTGATATCACTGATTTGGGCAGCCATTCGATCGCGACGAAAAATTGTATTGGCAACTTGCTTCGTCGGGAATCGCTGCTACTCTATTGGATAGTGGACGAACAGCGCATTCTGCATTAAACCTGACGTTGAATGTGCACGTGTGCTTATGTTTATTGATTGATAACTTTAAAATTTAATCGATCTTAATTATATTAAAATATAATTATTCTCAAATTAACAAGTGATTGAACATCCCACATGCAATATTTCAAGAAACTCTGCGATCGCAAAAGTTTTGCAACAAGCAGTAATTATTCTTTTGGATGAATGTACACCGTACAATGCAAGATCTACGTCAGAATCAACAAATTTTTGGTGGTGCATTGATATTATTGTCAGGTGATTCGTGTCAAATATTGCCTGTGGGTCCACGATCAACACCGGTGGATGAGATCAATGCATGCTTAAAGTCTTCTCTTCTGTGGCGACATGTGCAAAAATTGAAATTGAACATAAATATGCGCGGCAGTCTTCTTCTGGGTTCCGAAGCGTGCAGAAGTGTGAAGTAGCAGTGCGAACGTGCGAACAGTTTTCCCCAGTTATAAACACAGCTAGTTTAGTACATTTCTTTAAATTTAAATTGTTTCTCTGCCAAACAATCAAGAACTGAAGTGAGTGATAAGAGAAATCCTAACCCTGCCAAGAGTAGGAAAAAGACACGAGAATCATTCCCGATTGGATCACTCCTCAGGGACCAGTTCCAAATGGCGCGTAGTGTGTCCAAGGCATCCGTCTCTAATAGGATTTTGCCTTTAGCTGACTTTGAGGATAACCACGAAGTTGGTCAACAACCCAACGTGGAACGGCAGCCTTAGGTAAGAGTCCCTCCGATTACCTTTACTGATCTCCCTCGGGATACGATAGACGCCATCCTTAAAGAACTGAAGATTGAAAGATTTTCAATCAAATTAATTTCTATTGGAAAACGCCTCTTCCTAAATACTTATGATCCATCGAAGCATCCATCGAAGACACCAAGTCTGTTCCGAAACCCGCCGGCGATCTCAGCGAATCCAACAACCATTGGAACACAAGCTCAACCTAAAATGTCCTACAGTGGAGTAGCCAGAAATGTTCCAACAACAGAGAACAACCGTGGAAATGACGAACTTTTCGCGCCTGATGAATTGTTGAGGCTTTCACAAGAGCTCATATCCAATTTAGCTAACTGCTGAACTAAAAAAGATCAGTTCAATGTTATTGTAAGCTTGTCATTAAAATTTTTATATAATTAGTACCATTAAAGTTATCATATGGAATGCTCAAAATAAAAATAAACAAAATAAAAATAAAAATATTGAGCTATTTGACTTAGCTTGTAAGTTATGTTTAGACCTAATCTTAAATACTGAAACATGGTTAAGGCCGCATGATAACTATCGCATCCAAATTTCTGGATCTACCGAAATTATCGCCATGATAAAGTCGGTGGCGCAGTTGCAATAGCAATCAGAAAAAAAATTAAGCACACTCCCCTACCGCCTTTCAACTCTTTATTTATAGAAAACATTGGGGTAATGTTAGACGAGCTTAATGTTAAGGTTTATTCAGTCTACTTTCCAGGTTCAAAAATGTCCCAAGAGAAAATTAATGGATTTAAAAAAGACCTTAAAGTCTTTTCCCGACGCAACCAAGATTTCCTGCTATGTGGAGATCTTAATGCAAGTCACTGGCTTTGGAATTGTACCCAATCTAATAAAATTGGCAGGTCCCTGCATGATATTCTAAATGAAAGCAATATGTTTATTCATTTTCCAACTGAACCGACATATTACTCAGCTCAAGGTACTGGCTCAGTTCTGGATATCGTTCTGGGGGATCAAAATGTTGGTCCTGCAGATCCCGAGATCCAGCTCTGAAGTGTGTTAATTCGGTGTTAATTCATTGACAGCAGCTATTCGTAACAAAATTTCTACGCTACGCAACCAGCGCTGGGGAAATGTGCTTGAAAATTTAGACTACAACTCAAGAAAAGTTTTGAGCCTCAATAGACTTTTCAAAGGAAAAACCCACGCAATCCCATACCCACTGAATGATGGAAGCGGAAAGCACGTATATTCATGTGAAAGAAAGGCTGAGATTCTCGCCGATAAGTGCCACACCTACCACACCACTAACCATCAAAACCGCGACAACGTTACAGATCGATTGGTAAAGGAAACACTTAAAAACCTACCTTATCCCGTTAATGTACCTCCATCAGCTTACATTAAAACCAGGGAAATAATTAATCTGCTCAGAAAGCTAAAGAACCGCAAAGCTCCAGGAATGGATGGCTTGCCTAATATAGCTTTGAAGAAACTTCCAAAGAAAGGTATTCAAAGGTTTTCACTTGCCATCTATTCAATGCATGCCTAAGGCTCTCGCATTTTCCATTGCATTGGAAACAAGCCATTGTTGTCTTATTACTCAAGCCCGGGAAAGATCCTCATAACCCACAAAACTATAGCCCAATTAGTCTTCTGCCAGTCTTTGGAAAGCTTTTCGAAAAGCTCATTCTTAAAAGACTGACTGTTTTCATAGAGAGTAGCAATATACTATCTCATTTTCAATGCAAATCGGTGAACCAGGGAATACACGATTGTGAGAAAAGCAAAAGAAGAAAAGGTCTGCAATTACCACTGCAATTACCACACAGAAACGGCTCACAACACACAAAGGCTTCGGATCTGGAGAAATAGGACCCCAAGGATTTCAGCAACTTTACACCCCTCGATGCTAAGACCAGCAGTCTTGCAATTACTACAGCTTCAACCCGAACCACTTCAAGAAGCGCAAAATAACATCATGGAATTACCCAAAATTCCTCCGACAGAAGTCCTGAAGCTATTCAACCACATTCCAATTTTTAACGGAGACAACGATCAATTCAACATCACGTCGTTCATCAGGGAGGTAGAAACAAAACTTAGCTTGCTCCCCAACCATCAGTGGCAACAATCAGCCGTTCAAAGCTACGTTATAAATAAACTGCAAGGACGAGCTCTACAAGCAGTCAGGCTAGCAGGCGAATCACCAAGTTGGCAGGACATCAAATTACGACTCAATACTGTGTTTTCACCATTTTAGCATCTACCGAATGGCAAGTAGTTTTAAAAATTTTAACATTGATAAATATTTTGAAAAAATGTTATACACAAATAGAATGTTTTTAAATTTTAAATATTAAATATAGTTAAATATTAACTATTAAAGTCAGAATAGCGTAATTACGGCTTTATCGAACAAGCTTATAACGTTCTTAAAAATCAAAATTTACATTACATAAATGAGAAATTTAATAATCCCCAAAATCAACATACTCAGTTCACCTCTAACAAACCTATTAAAAACTACAACAAAAACAATACGAAACAAGAATACTATGCAAACCGATCTCAAACCCGTAAACACAATCACCGAAATAACGAAACTACTAACTACAGACCTGACAAAAGCAATAACTTTCGACATAATAACAGACAAAATTCCGGTAATTATAGGTACAATTACAATAATAATAGTAACAGTAACCTCTATCAACGCAATTCAGGCAACTTTCGAAGTAATAATCGAAATTCCATAAATAATCCAAGTCCAGAATCAATGGACACTCTAAACGCGAATACAGACAACAGCGTGGAAAATTTTCTATCAGTTGCCTTGGAACAAATCTTCCAATAATAGACATATCATATCATCATATCATATCATAATTGATACAGGTTCTTCAATTTCTATCCTTGATTCTAACAAACTCCTCAAATACAAGCGAACAGAATTGCATAAACATCTCACAATTAACGCCATTAACGGCTCCTCGGTAGTAAAATACCAAACAATTACGGAACTTCCCTTTGAGTTTGGAAAGGAGAAAGCATACAAGTTAACGCCAGACATAAAAACGTCTTGCATTTCACTTGCTTTTCCAGAATTAGGGAAATGCAATGCAAGCGCTTCTCACGAAAATGTTTCCCACGAGCAGCCAGACGCTGATGCAGCATTTTAATAGTATAAATTTGATAATTGTTAGAATAAATAAGTTCAGCTTTTGTGTAATTTTCTACTAAAAAAGATCACGGGACACCGATCTCTTGTAAATATATTTTTTTTTTTAAAAAGACGCACAAGTCTGGCGCACAATATTAACTGGCGCCCGAGCAGGGACCTGTGATTCACGTCATTGCAAGGCGGTAATCAAACCATGTGAAGTAAAACGTAAATGTTTAATTCGGTAACCAGTCCGTTAAAAGCAATGATTTAACTCGGAAGTGGCCCCTTAGTAGTTGTTGCGACTCAGAAGACAATATTCGAGTTTTCTAAGTGAAAGGGCAACTCAATATGCGTGAGATGAGCCTGCCAACTCGTGTGGGCTAATCAGACGCCACTCAGCACTTCTCAGGCTCACACTGCGCGTCTCACGGCCCTGAATTACCGGCAAGCGTGCAACGCGAGCAGCGTGGCGTCAGTATACTCGAGCCAACTCAAAGCGAACGTGCTACAAGTCGACTCAAGCCATCTCAGTACTCAATTTATTGTGTAATCAACGTAGTTCAGCTCAAAATTAAAGTGCAATTGCACTCAACTAAACTCTGTGAACTCATCTGAGCAACTCAACATTAGTTTTTCCTCCTGAAAACCTGGGAAAAAGTGAAGAATCAACTCTACTGCCAACTCAGCCCGCCATTTTTGTGTTTGTGGTATCTCGAGATTAAACTGTGCTTGACGAGCTCCCGCTGAGCGACGACTCAAGTTCAGTTGATTCAAAAGTTATCATTACACATTGACGAGCTCATTTTTGGATCAGCTGCAACTTCATCTGTGCATGTCTCTGTGGCTGCAGTGTGTCTCGATACCATAAGTGATACAACGCGCGGGAAACATACAAGTGACAACCCTAAGACTCCTTTGTGAGACAAACTCTCGTGTGTATGATCATAATCACCCACAAACTTATTGTACTAGATCATAAGTGTTGTTCAATATACGTTGTTAAGTAAAATCCTGTGTAATACATTCATTTCACGACCTTCCCGCCCAATCATCATACATTGATATCCAGCAGTCACGTATCGAATATTCTAGACGATACAGTAGTGAAACGTAAAAAAGTGAACAAAAAGGAAATAGCCAACCGGACAAGTGAACACAGGATCCAAGAAAAAAAAATATCCATGTATAACAAAGTGGTCTAGAACGAAAAGAAAAGTGTTATAGAAAAAAAGTGATTCAAGAAAAAGCAGAGCAACATAAAGAAACTAAAAGTGATCTAAGAAGCAGAGCAACATAAGGAAAAAAGTGATCTAAGAAGCAGAAAACATATTAAAGTGAAAAATTACAGAGGACAAACAACTATAAAAAGTTTCAAATGGACTTCTCTACAATAAGTCTCTTAGTGTAAGTTTAACAAAAAAATTTTTTTTTGCCATAAATATTAAATCCTAAATTTACACATATACTCGTATAACCGAAATTTTATGACAACATCTTTGAGTAGAAAGAGTCATAGGTGTAAGATTTGTAAGGGAATTCACCACGACACAATAAGGCTCCAGTGAATTGTTTGATTTGCGCCCATTATCAGATTGAAGATAACTTATTGTAAAAATACGTATATTATAAAAATTCACTCTTCATAACTTGTTTGTTTGTTGAAATTTTGACCAATTTTTATTTGAGTGATTAGAATTGTTTCAACAGAGAAATCCTACAATGGCTAACCCTCATAATTTGATTCGTCCCCCAGTGTTACGTACAGACGATGTATGTGCAGAAAATATCCCTGCAGGTAGGGATGGTGCTGCCAATAATCCCACTTTGGATGAGAACCATCGCGAATTAGTATCGTTAATTACACGTATTGCCTCCCAAACGATACAGACTCAAGGTCCACCATTATTTAATCGTTTACTTAACCCTGCCGCGGACGTTAGCAATGACAGTGACATACCCATTAACGTAAATGACGACAGAAATTTGAGTGACATGGACAAAATTCCGGACGTTGTACATTCGACGAAGCGACATTCGCTTCAGCACAAAAAAATGACGTTTGCCCGGAAGGTATTATCCGCATAGGTTTATGTACAGGTGTGGCATTTGATAATTTTGATAGATTTGTTGATACTTCCAGTGGAAAGGACACATTGCATGATACTGTCGAGATTATACTTCAAAATATTATTGATTCGAATGAAAATGATTCTGAAGATGTAGCGATTAATACTCAAGAAAATTTGATTGAGACTCCTCAAGAACATTCTAATGAAGCTTCTGAAAAATGCGATGTAAGTGCTCAGCCCGACACAACAAAAAAAAAAAGAAGACGTCGGACTTTTGAAGCAGTTACTATTGAAATCGAACCTTATAATAAAGAACCACAAGTACGTGAAATTTTAGAACCTGCAACAAATTCATTACGATTGCAAGTTCCCCCTAATATTCTAACATTTGAACATTTGGATCGTGCATGGATACTAAGTGATTATAATAGTAAGATTATAATAGTATTTACCATGAAGAGACAAGTTGCAAACAAAAAATTGCATACTTAACTACCATAAATACCAAACTACCTGCTAATGTTGCGGTTGTTATGGAAACTATGAAACAGGCACGAAAAATTGCATCGGAATGTCAGACAACTTTGACTTTGACAACTAATACTTAAAGGTATTAGTACAGTCTAGAATTTTCAAAACATCGAATTTTTTTTAATTTTTGATTTCAATTCTTTAGGCATTCAAAAACATTCTCCCAAAATATTATAGAGAAATTTGAACTATATTTAATTCAATAGTAAATATAATAACGCGTGAGCGCACAGCCAAAAGCTCGCACGGCGTTTATGTCGATCCCCTCTTCGAAATACCAGTTTCTTTTATATACAAATTGAAATTCAAAGTTTCTCACGTGTTTTTCTCTCAGTATCTATTTGGTAGTCGATATATTGTTTTGTATTATGGCTCCAAGCAAATCGTACTGCAAGGCGAGTAAAACCGCTAAACCGAGAAAAAAAAGAGTCACGAGGAATTCTCATGAATTCCAAGGTAACCAATTTACTTCGGAGCAAAATACTACTTTTACTAGTAAATCTGCTGAAAAACTGTCAAGAAATAATGATTTTGAGGTTAAAGTTGATGAAACGTTTAGTTATTGTCTGCTGTCGTTCAGTCTCGTCTTTTAGGCTTTGGAAAGCATGGTGAAATGTAAAACTTGTGATAAAGACATAAAGTTTTCTAAAACCGGAATTCGTGGGTTAGGATTCAAATTAAATATCGAGTGTGAGTGTGGAAATAGAACAGTAAATTCATGTCCGTTTGTAGAGAAGGGATTTGAAATAAATCGGCGTATAGTTTTTGTCATGCGATTACTCGGCGTCGGTCGCAACGGCCTCGATTTGTTTTGCTCTCTCATGGATATAAAATGTAATTTTAGTAAATCAACGTACTAATACTTATTACAGAATGCTAAAATTGCAGCAAAAAATGTAGCTAATATGTGTATTCGAAAAGTTGGAGTTGAAGAAAAAAAAAAGAAATAAAGAACAAGGATTGCCCGAGAACGAGTTATCGGTGTCCGGCGATGGCACTTGGTCTAAACGTGGCTTTAGTTCGCTGCTTGGTGTTACAACTACAATCGGTAAATACACTGGAAAGATTTTAGACTATTTTGTGTCTTCTAAAACCTGTAAAACTTGTGAGGTGATGTTGAAAAAGTTAAAACGCGTAGCTTTTGATACATGGTATGAAAGTGAGCATAGTGAAAATTGTAGCGCCAATTATGAGGGTAGCTCAGGAGGAATGGAGGTCCAAGGTGTCATAAAGATGTTTCAAAATCCTGAGAAGCTGCACGATGCGAAATATGCTTACTACATAGGTGATGGTGATTCAAAAACTTTTTCGAATTTAATCAAAGCCAAACCTTATGGTGATTTTGTAGTACAAAAGCTCGAGTGCGTTTTACACGTTGGCAAACGGATGTTTCGGCATCTAAAAGAAGTAAAAAAATCCCTTACTGAGCTGCGAAAAATCAAAAAAGCCGAAGAAAAAAAAAGAGAAGCCGAAATAATATGAGGCCAAAGGTTAGTCAGCCGTAAAAAAAAGAAAAGTTGACAAGACCGCGCCACCACTTCCAAAAACTGTAGATCTGACCGGGAAAATCATGAGAAAATTGTCTATTTATTACTCTTTAGCCATTCAACGGCATCCCGATTCTCTTGAACAAATGAAAAAAGAGATATGGGCCGGATTTTATCATTATATTTCCACAGACGATGCACCGCAACACGAGCGCTGCAATCCTGAATGGTGCATGTATCTCAAAGCGCAAGCGGATAATACTTCTTACAAACACAAACCAGCTTTGAGGCAAGAGGTGCAACAATATGTGAAACCTGTGTATGAAAAATTGACCAACGATGAGTTATTGACGCGCTGCTTGGGAAAAAACATCCAAAATAACGAGGGCTACAACAAAACTCTTTGAGCGATCGTTCCCAAACACATGTTTGTTGGTAAAGAAGTCCTCGAATTGGCCGTCCACATTTGACTGTGTATATTTAATGAAGGACGAATGACTTTATTAAAAATGATGAAAGTGATTGGATGCACCATTGGGTGCATACATGTACGCTCAGTCCAAGGACGAGTAGCGCATTGTTTTAGCTGAAAAAGCGAGCAAAGAAGCGACGAAGGAAGGTCGTTTATCAAAGAAAGAAGCCCACCAGCAAGAAGAGGAAGCTAATCTTGATGACGCTTCTTTATTATACGGCCCCGGGATAGCAGATTAATCAATTATAAAAGGTAAAATCCGATTTCTTATTGTTTATAACCGAAAGATTGAAAAAAAAAACAATTTTAAAGCATTTTTCTTGAAACGACGTTTTTTCAAATGGCAGACAATTAATCTTCGGAACTATAAAACTTAAGAGTAATAAATCTTGAAGCATTTTCTTTGTACCTTCATGGAACATGACAATAATGATTGGAAAATAGAGTCGAAATTTCAACTTTTTTTTTGAAAGTCTGCCATTTTTTTTTTCAACAAATTTTTACTTTCGGTGAATTGTCACACAAAATAACACTTTTTATAACATATTTTTTGAATTTTTTGTTTCAGACTTACCAATTCTGAGAATAACTGTCTGCCATTTAGGAAGGATTTTTTAAGGACAAAACTTTGGCGCCCTCTACGAAATTTATATAAGGAAGAAAAAAATAAAAAAATTTTTTATACACTTAAAGATATTTACTTTTTTTATATAAAAGATTGCATTGATGTAATCAATAAAATGGCTTTAAAAAAATCTTGAAAATCATGCTTTTTTTGCGTTCTAGACTGTACTAGTACCTTAAAGCCGTTGGAAAATTTATTGATAATTGTGGGATCACAGATGTAATGGTAAATGCAGAATTGCTTGCAAGCGGCTCAGTCAATAGTTTTATCACTGGAAAGCATTTTAACCGTTGTAAACGATTGCATCCTTTGCTATGTCTTGCTCTCCAGATATTACATTTTGAGAGATTTCTTAATTATGAAGAAATTGAAATAACAGAAAAAATCAAGGAATCTTTATTGGACTTCATAGTACAAAAATATGTTAGCGCAACAATAACAGATGGAAAATTAATATTGTTATTAGACGCCTATAAAAAATATCAACAAGCCACACTCAATGGCGAGCATGGAAAGACTACTCAGCACTACATGATTTATATTCAATTAATCAATTATTATTTCTTATTGAGCCGAAGTATTAGAAAACCCAATTTGGAATTGTTTAACACTAAACCTACCGGGGTCCGGGGTCCGTACCGGGGGTCAAATGATCCTTTTGTTCAAAATTTTCAGTAATTTTGTTAAAAAATTGATGTTTTGAGTTTATCACTTTCTTTAATATTTAAGTCGAATATATTTTTCGGGTTTTTTTTTTTGAATTTGTTGTATAACGAAAAAAATTTGGTTTTGTGCTAAACTACCGCTAGGGGTCATTTGACCCCATATAGTATCTATGTAATATCATAAAGATATTGTGTATTTTTTTGGAGACAAAACTATTGCGTAGGGAATTTTTTGTTATTGCATTATCATTTTTTTTTTATTGCGTAAGAAATTTTTATAATTGCATCATTTTTTAATGCTAAAATTTTTTGAGCTATTGCATCATCTTTTATGTTGTATAGCGTTCAGTTGCGAAATATTCCTTTTCAAGCGTGTTGTAAATATTTGAAATTACGTAGTTTTTCTAGTCAAAAATTTCTTTTTTATTATTTTATGTACAACAATTATCTCAACAATGTGGAAACACAAATATTTGCAAGTCCTAAAAATTGTGAACAATATTGATGAAGATTGTTCAGAATTATCTGATGCTGAAGAGGGTAAAACTTAGAAGAATCTGATGACAGCTTTGACACTACGGATGAATGCGACTCCTCAAGTAATCAAAGTGAGGACGAAAATCTTTTCAATACACGCAGAGGACAAAACAGAAGAAGATTTTTATTGCGCTCAGAAAGTGAAAGTGATAAGGAAGAACGATGTATCGAAACTGCAGCTGATGGTACAATTTGGGAAGAAATAAAACAAGCTTCAACATCTGGACGAGCCCATACATATAATATTTTTAGGCAGGTTGCAGGCCCGACAGCATACGCCAAACGAAACATTATGAAGGGCAAAGTTATAACAGCTTTTTCTTTGATTATTGACAATCGAATTATAAATCACATAATAAAATGTACAGAAGAAGAAGTCTTCAGAGTTTTAGGAACTAAATTGGATCTTACTCCTGCAAAAATAAATGCTTTTATTGGTCTTCTATATGCACGTGGCGCATATCAGGCAAATAATTTGCCCATCTCATATCTATGGCACAAGAAATGGGGTCCTGCTTTTTTCTCAAATACCATGAGCAGGAAAAACTTTTGTGAACTTATGCGCTTTATAAGGTTTGATATGAAATGTCAAAGAAGCCAGTGCTTACAAATGGATAAATTTACTCTAATCTCCGAGGTATGGCATAAATTCATAGAGAAAAGCCAAACTTGCTACAAGCCTGGAGAACATATAACTATCGATGAACAGCTTTTCCCAACAAAAGCCAGATGTAGGTTTACTCAGTACATGCCGAACAAGCCAGACAAGTTTGGTATCAAATTCTTGCTAGCATCCGACGTTAGCACGATATACGTTGTAAATGGGTTTCCCTATTTGGGTAAAGACTAAAACAGAGACTCTTCATTGTCGCTTGGGGAATTCCTTGTTCTAAAACTGATGGAACCATTTACAGGATGCAGAAGAAGCGTCACTGCAGACAATTTTTTACGAGCCTTTCATTAGCAAAAAAAAGTTACTGGAAAAAAAAACAACTATTGCAGGAACTATCCGGGCAAACAAGAGAGAACTTCCCGAATTCGCCAAGCAGACTAAAGATGGTACGCCACTCTATTCAAAAAAACTTTCTTACGTATCCCGAGGTGTAGGCGACATTAAACAAACATTTAAATAATAAATGAATAAATTACACACATTACATTAAACACACGACATTAAATAAATGAATAAATAAATAAAATAACAATTAATTTTGAATATAATAATTAATTGTTAGGGTTGAGTTTTTTGTATGTACCCATATGTTTAAGTGAAAAGAAAATAATACGGGATGAAATAGAAGTAAAAATAAAATTAAAATAGAAACATTTATAGTCAGGTTTAAGGTAGGTACTAAGTTAAATAATATTGATAGCAAACAAAAAGAAAAATTAATAAAAAAAGTCTCAGTAAAATTAAATGTCAAAGAAAAAAGTCTCAAAAAAAATACCAGTCGCAAAAAAAATTCTCGAAAGAAATTTGCGATAAATTTTCTATGGATTTGATTCACTAGGTTGTTGTGTACGTATCAGTATAAATAGTATAGAAACTGTAAGATACAGATAACCAATTCAAGTATCAATTCAAGTAATAAAGTATCGAGATAGATAACCAATTCAAGTATCAATTCAAGTAATAGAAGTATCGAAGAAGACAATCATAGTATCGAGAAGAGTAACCAATACAGGAATCAATCATAGTATCGAGACAGATAACGAATAGCAGAATGAATTCAATATCGAGTAAAGTATAGAGACATACAACCAATAGAGGACACACTATCAATAGAGGAAGTATTAATAAAGTAACAATTGAAATATAAATCGGAGTTTAATTACAAGTACTGGTCAATTGAAGAATCAACCAATAGAACTAACAATAGAGGGAGCTCGATCCAAGGTAGCTCAGCGGAACCGGGGAATCGTGAAACCAGCTGAGTTACAGAGTGGTGCTAAAGGAAGCAAGATCCAAGGAAGCGCTGCAGAACAGGTGAATCCTGAAACTAGTTACGGTGCAGATTGTGCTACAGGAAGCACGATCCGAGGAAGCCAGTTAAGGTGCAGATTCGTGCTATAGGAAGCACGATTAGAGGCAGCGCAGCAGAACAACTGAAGTCCCGAAACCAACTGAAGTGGAGGTTCCTGCTACAGGAAGCATGATTAGAATCAGCTCAGCACAATTCAGTGTCCAGAATCAGCACAGCACAATTCATAGGTATCCAGAGTCAGCGCAACACAATTGACAGGTTGTCGGAATCAGCGCAGCACAATTCACAGGTGCACAATTCTCAATTAACATCTTTCAATATTGATCCATTTAGTTTTAAACTAACATGAAGGAGTAAGCTTTTTCCTCTGTGTGTGTGTATGTGACATGGAAGGATCACGGCTTGAATAATGTCCTAATCCCCACGCCCACGCGGTGAACTAGTCAGTTTAAAGTAACTTTCTTCGGCCGCCATTATGCGGCCTTTGTATTGTGTATTGTTGTATTGTTGTATTGTGTTCCTTTATTTCGCTGCAGATGCGACCGATCGGTTGCCCCCCGATTATTATTCATTTCATTATTATTAATTTATATTTTATTTTAGATTTATATTTTTTTTTTTGAAAATACATAACAACTTTATAAATGCAGTCATTGTACACACTAACCATTTACAAAAGTAAACAAAACAAAAAAGTTCTATTATTGAGCTCAGTGCATAAATCTGCAAACATTGAACAACAAGGTAAACGTATACCTGAAACAATAAGATTTTACAATAATACAAAATACGGTGTAGACATGACAATCCAATGGCAAGGAAATACTCCGTAAAATCGAAATCGCAAAGATGGCCCGCGCAGATTTTTTTCAATATTCTTGACTTGGCTGCCATCAACTCATGGATTTTGTACAGAGAAACTACCGGCGAAAATATTACTAGACAACAATTTTTACTGCAATTGGCTGAAGAACTTGCAGAAGATTTTCAACTTGCGCAACATGGTGGAAAAAAACAATGAAGAAAACTTCAACAGCTTCAAGATCGAGTTATCGTGTTCAAAAAAAAAAAACCACAAACATCTGTTTTCAATGCAACAAATACGTGTGTGGAAAATCCAATTATTTGCAAAATTTGCGGTGAAAAAGAGTAAAGTTTTTATTTTATTTTATTTATTTTTATTTTTTATTGAATTGAAGATTAGTTAATTTTTTTCAATTATATTTTTTTTTATCTAGTATTATGACTATTATGAATTTAATAAGCTAACGACTTTGAATTGTAATTAAAAAAATGTTTTATTCATGTATTCGAAAAAGGTGTAGGAATAGGTATACATCCAGTGTCGGTAGGTTTAGTGTTAATATCAAAATTGTCATAGATGAAAGAAATTTTTACGCAATAACTGTATTTATCATAAGTAAAATAAACGTGATTTAAATTTGACCAAAAAAAACCATAAAAAATAGATTAAATTAGTTGAAGGTCAATCGAAATTTTTATAACACCTTCTTCGAACATGAATTTAAACAAAAAAATAGGTCAGTTATGAGAATGAAAGGGGAAAGATTATCAGTTGACTTGTAATCGGAGCGCGAGTCACAGTTATGATTAAAAGTAATGAAAGAAGTTCGAAATTAATTCCGAATCACTTGAAATTTCTACAATGATTTATTTAAACATTAAATTAAATAATAATATCCGTCAGTCATGAACATAGGAGGGGGAAAGATCGTCAGTTAAATCATTAACAATATGATAATCTATGCGGGTTAAATGCTGACTCAGCTGACGATCTTACCCCGCTTAAACAAATAGCTGACAATTGTTTTTATATTTTAAATAATATAAAGAATCGGGTATGTGAATTTCATTGAACTCGAAAAAATTATTAGTTAATTATTGTTTAAACATGTTTATATGTCTGACTGACTTTTAATCCACCATTATTCTCATAGCGGAGTTGTTTTATATTTTTTTCATTATATAAACATACATTGTATGAAATTTCAAACGGCTCGAAATAACTTTTAGATATTTTTTTTAACGCCATATACATTTAAAGAAACCGACGAGGAAAAGTCACTCGGAAACGGAGATGACTGAGACCGAGGGTGAGCAAATAGCTGTCAGAAAGTGTGAGCTAGAGGTAGCATCGAAGATTAGGAGAACAAGAAAGACGGCCCGTGAATCTGAACTCGAAATAACCACTGATGCATGTAGTGGAATTGATTTTGTTGCTCCGGGACCCGCGTCCAGGAAGAAAATTAGTAGAGTAAAAGATGAAATTGAAAAAGTAAGGATCTTCAGCCGTGATATTGCTGTTCATTGATATTTGTTCGTGATACATTGTTCGTGATATTGCTTGCAAGTGCTAAATGCGATAATGATATTCAAGATGAAATTAATCTGAAAATAAATGAAATGTGTAGAATTGTTGATGCCCTCAAAATGAAACAAATCACCCTGGAAGCACGTCTGGAGGAGGTCCGGTGTACGTCTGCTTTGCAGGTGCATGAACGAGCCCCTCATGTGTCCCCCACGACTAATGGTCAGATATGTCGTGAAAACTTCCCACCATTAGTTCCACGTCCCCCGAAGGCTAAGCCGATGGAAACGTGGAGTGTAGTTGCTAAAAGCACAGCAGCTGATGCCACCCCTGAGCAAGTCGTTGAAGTAGTTAAAAAGGAGGTGGTACCAAGCAATCTGTTCCAATACCCGACAAGAGGGCTTAAGGAATCCACCTCCGAGGTGGGGTTATTTGGGTCGCGGAAGCTCCGTCGGAGACGGGCGTGGACAATAAGAGACCCCCAGCCCTTAGAGGAGATGGGCTGTCCTCGGAAGCCGGACACTTACAACCTCTGGTGGATGCTTTGCCACCACCTTGCTGCAAACGTTTTAAACGTTTCTCTCGCGATGAATATGCCGCGAGCCCAATGTCGCGAGCTGTTCTCACCTAGGCCTAAATGAATTTCGTTAAAATTTTACAAATTCTAGGATTGATTTAAAATTCGATTTATTGGCTAATAACTTAACTAACTCATAAATTTATTACTTATTAATGTATCGGACTTAATATTTAAACTATTATTATCCTACTACACTAATACTAAATACTACCCCTACTTACACTGAATACGGCGGGGGCCCCCAGACGACACGTGTTCGGCTGCGATGGCTGCGAAAATTCTAGCCTGGACGACTGGCCTTCCGTTGTCACTCCACGCACTACATCGGCTTGCTGCTTTGCACTCCGATATTCGGTCCCTCTTCGTTCGATTTTCGTTGACCACTTCTGCTGTCTAAAGCTTCGCAAATTCGAATTTTTTGCTGCAACTTTTCCACTCGCCTTTCCCCTACTTGACTTATGCGAAAATTCTAGCCTGGACTACTGGCCTTCCGTTGTCACTTCACGCACTACTTCGGCTTTGCTGCTTTGCACTTCGATATTCGGTCCCTCTTCGTTCGGTTGTCGTTGACCACTTTTGCTGTCTAGAGCTTCGCAAATTCGAATTTTCCACTGCAACTCTTCCACCTTCGGGCAATTTGCTTTTCGCGGTTCTATATCAATGACTGCAGTCCCAGCTTATGCTCGCACCTAATTACACACCGAATTTTGAGCAGACTCGAAAGATTAATACTTTTCGCTACCTAGACGATATATTGTCGCGGCTACGACTCGACGGATGGGATCCAGAAGAAGAAAAGAAGGGCTCAGCTCCGGCTCGTCGGGCTTTTATCCCTTTTGCCCAACGGTCGCCCGCTAAGATCAATGACCACTAAGGTGATTGCCCGGTGAGGTGATGGCCCGCAAGGAGGAAATTCCCGGGTTCCGTACCCCGCACTTAGTATAGCCGCAAACCCCTTTCCCGAGCTTTTACGGCGACGTTGTTGCTGCGGCCGAACAAAATTTTCCCCCAGTGCTCGATTGGCCGGTGAAGTATCGCTGGGTTTCTCAGACTCCACCTCGCCTTCGCATGGCTTGGCGCACTGTACCGCCGCGGTATGCACACTGTACCGTCCGGTGTCGCGAGCGTTATGCTTCCGATTACATCATGCCTGCTAGGTTTATTTATGCGTATAAAGAATGTTTATACAAATGGAATTAATTTTAACTTATTCTGATTTCTTCATCTTCTTCAGTAAATCAAAATGAGGTGATGTGTTTAATGATATTATCTAGCAAAAATTAATTTCGTCGTCAGTGCTTTTGAGCACTTTGGGTTTCTTCACAAACAAATATCTCCTTCTCGCCGATGCCTTCAAATCAATTATCTCATTAAAACTATACTGTCATTATCACTCGATATTCGAACAGCTCGCGGGATGAGCAATAACCCATCGTTAAATTTATTCGTTCGCCAAGAACAACAAGACAATATATGGTTGCGTCGTGTCGGCTAGCGAGTTGACTGAGGAGAGGAGTCGATCCGTAACAGTTTGGGTGTACGTGTGCAGCCGGTCTCGAAGGTTAAGGCTGGGGGTGTTGTAATTAGGATGCCGTCCATGCATGAAAGGCAGGAGGCAGCGAAAAATAAAATATTCGCTGAGAAAAATCTGGAGGTAGTGGTGAAGGATCGACTAGGCATGAAGGATATGATCCGTAACGTTGACTGTTTCCTCAGCAACGACGAGTTGATGGCTGCTGTGCATGAAAATATTAATGACGTGATCTCGAAGGAGAAGTTCCAGAAAGAAATCAGAATTCTATCGCGACCCATTCGGGAGGGGACAACAGCCAACACCAACGTCATTGTTGAGGGTACCCCACAGGCGATTGAGGCATTGCTGAGCAGTGAAAGGGTGTATGGTAAATGGATGGCGTATAGGGTGCAACACCTTGACCCGGTATCTGCATGTTTTAAATGTATGGAATTTGATCATCGTGTAGCGAATTGTCGGACCCCCAAGAATAAATGCTAGCGCTGTTCTCAGTCGGGGCATGTGGCCTCTAAGTGTGTAAATGAACCTCACTGTAGAAATTGTTCTGTACGTGGTCTACCTGCAGGGCATGCAATTGTGTCTATTGTCTGTCCGGTGTATGCTGAACAGGTGGCGAGGGCTAATGCCAGGCAATAATATGGAGGCGTATAAAATCGTACAGCAAAACTGTGCTAGGAGTGCTGCCGTCATGTATGAATTGGGAGCGTATTTACGTGAGAATCGTGTTGCCATTGCTATTGTACAGGAGCCTTGGGTTGCGTTTGGATCTGTCAAGGGACTGCCCTCTGGAATGCGTGTATACGCGTCTGGAGGGTTAGCTAAGGCAGCCATTGTTGTTAATGACCCCAGTGTTGAATGTTTGCCCCTGTATGCGTTAACGTGTGAGTATGGTGTCTGTGTGTGGGTGAAGGGTAGTTTTGGTGAAATTTATATTATAAGTGTGTATTGTATTGAGCCATATTTAGACTACCTGGATCGGGTTTTAACACTGGTTAGTGGTAAGGCTTGTATCCTAGGACTTGATGTGAATGCTGACTCGCCGGTGTGGCACAGAAAATCTTCCTCGCGGAAGACTCGCTCCGTTGGTATACGCTGGGGGGAAAAGCTAGCTGAGCAGATCCTTGTCCAAAGTCTGCATGTTTTGAATTTCCCGTGTGAAATGTCAACGTTTGATGGCCCAATGGGATGTAGCGATATTGATGTTACATGTGTTACTGATGCTGCATGTTCGTTGGGATTTGAATGGAGGTTGGCGCCTGGATGGGGGACAAGTGACCATAATCTCATTGAAGTCACTGTGACTTCCAGTGAGACGTTGGCTGCCCGTCGCCCTGCTGGCTTGACCTGGAGCCTAATTCCAGATTGGGAGAAGGTCAGGTATGAGGGGCTGGTCCAAGAGGAGGTTGTAAGCCTGCCTCTTGTGGACTTCAGACGCCTTAACATCGACGGGATGGTGACGTATCTCCGGGAGTGCCTTATCCGGGTAAATGATGTAGTATTCAGGAGAAGTCGTAAGACAACACCTAGATTCGTTGCGTGGTAGCGAATGAATTAACTGCAAAGCGGAAGGTAGTCCGGAACGCTAGAAGAAAGTTCCAAAGAGCCCGATGCCGTAAGTTGGACACAGTTGGACAGCTCAAGCGGGAGTATTTGAAGCTTGCTAAGGAATACTACGGGGGCAAGCTTACAAGTTGTCGGGGAAGAAGTGATAGTCACGGAGTGTCGGGGCTTTGAATTCCTGCGAATCCGACTCCGACGTGGAGCGATTGTGTTCGGCATCTGTTGGGGGAATTATTTCCTGGAGCGGACACTGTGACCCCGCATCTAGACAGCGCTGCAGAGCAGGAGGATTCTCCACCCCTGCAGCGCTGAGAAATGGAAGCCAGTGTTATGAGGTTCCGCTGCAGGAAGTCACCGGGTTACGATGGCATGACCGGCGAAATGTGTAAATGCATTTGGCGGGCCGTGCCAGACTACATTCAATGCCTCTTCAGCAGGTGCTTCGAGCGGGGTTGCTTCCCCGTTGACTTTAAGCTTGCCAAAGTGGTTGAGCTGCGGAAATCACCAGACAGGGATCCAGCCTCCCCTAGCTCTTATAGGGGCATTTCCCTTCTTCCATCACTTGCGAAAGTTATGGAGAGGGTCATGGTCCGGAGATTAAAGGAGCTGGTATCTTCTGGTCTGTCAGATAAGCAGTATGGATTCCGTACGGGGCGCTGTACCAGCGATGCTTGGCTGGATGTTATGTCCATGGTTCGGGCAAGTGCACAAAAGTATGTCCTTGGAATCTTCATTGATTTCAAGGGTGCTTTTGACCATTTGAGCTGGCCAGCAGCGAAACTATCAAACATCCTAGCGAAACTATCCTCTGTTGGTTGTAATGGGGCTCTGGAGGAGCTATTTTTCAGGCAGGAATGCATTCGTCCGAGGTTTGTGGGATAAGGTGGAGGTGTCAGTGCAGAGAGAATGCCCGCAGCGATCCATTGCAGGCCCATTTATATGGAACCTTGTAATGAATGACTTGCTGGCTGAGCTCTCTGCGGCTTGCAACGTATGTGCATACGCCGATGACCTGCTTGTACTAGTCGAAGGCTCTAGTCGAGCTGAACTTGAAGCTAAGGGCACGCGGTATATGCACATTGCGCAGCAATGGTGGAACCGTGTAGGACTGACTGTTTCTGTGCAGAAGTCATCAATGATGCTTCTGAAAGGTGCACTTAGCCTAAGTCGCCCACCGTGGGTACGATATGAGGGACGAGCTCTCAAGTATGAGACTACTCTCACATACTTGGGAGTTCGTCTGGGGGAAAGGCTTTCCTTCAGGCCCTATTTTAAGGCCCTGAAGCCAACCTTGCCTCGATGATGAGAAGGGTAGGCAGGATGGATTGGGGACTTAGGAGAAGAGCTCTCAAGGGAATATATGGTGGCTTGTTTGTCGCTTGTGTGACTTATGGTGCGCCAGTATTCCTTGAGAGCGCTATGAGTGCAACTGGTAGAAGCCTCATTATGCAATGCCAGAGAGTAGTCCTACCAGTGTGTCTGCCTGTATGTCGTACGGTGTCAACTGACGCCATGCAGGTTCTAATGGGGGTCCCACGGCTTGACCTGGAAATCGTCCGACGAGGATTCATTTACAGGTTGCGGAAGGGATTCCCTACTGGTGAACATGAATGGTTGCGGGACGCTGGCAGCAGGTTGCAGAGTCGTGCCAGTATACGGGATATGTTAGAACTTGGTATGATCTCCACCTGGCAAACCAGGTGGAGGGATTGTCCTAGTGGTCGTGTGACATACATGTGGATGCCTGATATCCTCTCGGCTATGAGGGTTCTATACCTGTACCTTTGTTTAGGTTTGGGATTCCTCCTGACAGGACATGGTAGTATGAATGAGTGGTTCTGTAGTCGTGGGCTGGTTGATGTTGCATGTTGTCGAATCTGTGGTGCGGAGAGGGAGACCTGGCAACAAGTGCTATTCGAGTGTTCGGCATATGCTGACCTTCGTACCGCATGTCGCACGGACTCGCTCAGATGTGTTGCAGACGTCCAGGATGCGTTAATGGATGGCACGCGATTCAAATGTCTTAATGACTACGCTCGTCCTAACGGCAGCACTGCCCGGTTGGTTAGAATGTCGATACTTCTGGGTCATTGCTGTTGAAATGTGTTTGTGAGCGTCATATTAGTTGAGACTTGTTTATGCATGTTTGTAGGGGTCAACCGCAGAGGGATACTCAGTTCTCGGTTACCAGAAACGTTTGTCTTTGGGGAGTGCCTTCCCTACGGACTCGAGGCTGGGTGACCAACCCACCGCAGTTGAGGGCGTAAATTGGTAGTGGCACTCTGGCCGAGCGTCACGAAAACCTGAGCAGAGATTTGATCTGTACCACGGGCTAGGGGGACGCCCGTGACAGGTGGCTGTGAGCCCCTTACTCGATGAGGAGCCTATCCTGGCTGAAACGTGGTGGTTTGTGGTTTGCGATGTGGCTAGAAAGAAAAGTGGCGCACCTACCAGTGTGTGACGGGTTCTCAACTTAATTACTGGAACCTCATCCCTGCAATAAGGGGCGTTAATTGACGCATAAATCAACCCTGTCTATGGAGACCGTGAGGTTAAGCCTTTTCGTGGCAGGTACTCACGTTAAACACTTCGACCTCATGTTGGTAATGTCTCACCCAGCCATGAGGTCAGAACCAGGTTCTACCTCATGACGGTCCCAAACCCGCGTAAATGGAGAGGGAGGGTGCTTAGCAGAGAAAGTCAATGGAGGTAAAGAAGTCGACCATGTACAGCTTAGTCTGTGAAGTCGATGGAGCCGAGAAGTTGACAGCAACTGGACGAAGTTGACTAACTCGAGTTAGCCGAAAAGTGATTTGGCTAGGGAGATGATGTTGGCGGAGTCGTAACCGAGCCTTGGCTTGAGGAATTGTGGGCTTGTCCAGCAAGTTCCTGGCATGTCAGACGTAACCCTTAAAAAAAAGAGGGGAATGTTGGGGACAGACGGAGACGGACAGGACAGATGTTAGGGGCACCTCAGCTGGGGAAACTGTTGCTGAGAATGTTAGAGGGGAGAAGCAATGGAGGAGAAGGAAGGCCATATCGGGTAATCATGCCATGGTTATCTAATTCTATGGCATGAATGAAAAAAAATTCTAATATTAAAAAACAAAAAGAAAATGAAGTGAAGGTGTTAACTTATATTCGGACACTATTGGTAGTCCAGGAGGACAGGGAGGAGTCGGTTTTCTGGTGAAAAAAGATTACAAGAAACATATACAAGATTTCACTTCAAACACAGATGGAGTTACCACCATTATGAGCATCACTCTGCCAAAATACATCAAAACATGTACAATAATTCAGATCTACGCACACAAAGAAAGAGCAACGAAAGAAGAACACAACGCATTTTACAATACTGTCTCTAATACACTACATAAATACTCAAACAAAATGATCATTCTAATGGGAGACTTCAACGCACAAATAGGAACAAAACAAAACAAAACAAAGATGAATATGTACAAGGCGAATTTGGCCATGGAGAAAGTAGTGAAAGTGGAGTAAATTTATGAAAAACAAAAGTAACAAATGGACATGGTTATCTCCAGGAGGAGTTACATTTGCATCCCAAATGTTCCTTTTAATTTACACTTTCTTTCAAAAGAAACGCGTACATGTCGGAAAAACCTTTTTTTATTACCACCGTCGCGCAATCCATTTAAGAAAAGGGTCGACGGTTATCTTTTATGATCGATGTCCTTTTCGGCCGCTATCAATTGGTTTTTCCTAGATGTACGTACATAGATTTTAGATGTAATAAATATTTATAACCACCGTCTCGCAATCCTTTTGTGAGTTTGCCGACGGTTTTCCTTTCCTTTTATTATCCCTTTTGGGTAGATTTACTTGTGTATGTAGATTTTAGTATTTAAGAAGGAATTTAAGTTTTGTAAACAGTCAGTACTTAATCGCTCTCAGAAGAGGAAAATAGAAGAGTAAAAAGAAAACATTAGTTTTTAAAGAAAATATTAGTTTTATTTCGGCAGTTTGAAGATTGAAATTTTCAAAGTGGTAATTGAGGATTCCAGCCATCCAAAACTATTCAGAGACACATCAGTTATATCGAGATTCAATTTCAGTACTAATCATCGTATGGTCCGAGCCTCAAGTAGAGGCAGACAAAATACAAAATGGGAACACGACATAAAATTAACAGCGGGGCGATGCTGGAGCAGAGTAGTAAGGGATAGACAGCAGTAGAAAACGTTTGAGGAGGCCTATGCCATGAGGCACACTGAGCTCAGAGACATACTATAACAACACGAAGTAAAACAAATAAAAAGCTCAGGATAAAGAGGCTATATAGATAGATAGATCTTACTTGGCCGAAATAATGGATAATCAAAATAATCTTTTAGAACAATATGTGAAATCAGCACCCAATATCATAGGGTTAAGCAGAAGTAAAATCCAGACATATAAATAGTAAAGTCTATCTCATAAACATTCATTTTATTTCTGATATGGTAACGATATCAACAGTATTCTGCGTTATTGCTGTTATTGCCCCAATGGCAACCGTACAGTGGGATGCTGTTCATATGTAGCAGCTATTATTTTTTATTCGTCATATGGACGGTATTTATCCAGAATCGTGCGTCCTGCTGAGGTCCTAACTAAGTTATTTGCAACTCAAAGTGTTCCCGTTGTAATTAATTACAACAGTGACGAAGATTAATATTTGTTGTTTCTTGTATTTTGACTAACATAAAAAAGTCAACATGTAATAGTAATAATAATAATGATATGATAATAATAATAAATATTGAACACTGGCTGTTTTTTCTTTCATTTTGAGAAATTGCTTCAACTCTTAAAAATATTTCCCTATGTTCTAAAACAAGTTAGTACAACACTAATGCGGGCCTCATAGCACAAACCTATATTACATTTTTTTTTCGAAGAGTTGCACCAATTTTTTCTCACGCAAATTTTTTGTGTGATAGTGCACATAAAGGAGCATAACATATAATATTTTCGTGATTGTAAGTCACAGGAAACATAAAAAAATTACTATTTATTTACTTTTTTATTTTTTTATTTTGTATGAAAAATTATTTTAAACATCTAAATAAAATATATAATATTCACTGAAAAGTTACCTAAAGCCTCGCGTTAGTTTCACTTCTGTAGCTTAATTAATGTTTGAGATATATTTCTTTAAATAGTTATTATGCGTTCGGTTATCTTCTCTCATATCTCAAGGTCAAAGCGGAAGCCGGACGCGAAACGGACATGAATCGCGTTTTTAAATCAACTAGATATTAAAACATAGGTTTCGGTATAGGTTCCTTTCTGGGGGGCCAACTCGTCATACTTATCCGGCTAAGCCCTTTAGTGAGAAAAGTGTAGTGTAGCGTAGTGTCTTTGAAAATATTCAAATATCGAAAATGTAAGCAAAAACCAAAATTGTCGAAGCCACATATCGATACAAAACTTAGATTCGACGAAAATTTTATACAGAAACCAATCATTAGGGACCGTCTGACCTTCAACGGTGAGAGATAAATGTAAATGTAAGTAAAATATCATTGTCCAGATGATTTTGAGGTCGGTGTCCCCTTAGCGGGGACATTTCTAAATCGTCGTAGAAGTCGGTATCACCGTAGTGGGGACATTTATAAATAGTCGTAGAAGTTAATGACTCCGCAGCGGGAACCTTAGAAAATCGCAAAACACTATCGTCCCCTACGCCTCGTGATTCAAATGTTTCGGTCGATTTACGAGGTAACAATGCATACTTGTTTAGAGAAACTTTTAGGCAGTCAGTTTCGAATGAGCTCTCGAGAAACATTGAGATCCCTAAAAGGCTAGTCATCGTAAAAAATATCAATTTTATCATAAAATACCGCGACCATAATAAAATTTTCGTTCAAAATTTTAAAAATTCAGTGTAATTCGCAATAATGAAAGGGTTTAGACATGATTTGCAAGATAATGAGAGTAGTGATGGTGAGTTGAAATCTGATGCATATAATTAAAATATGAGAAATTTAGCGCACGATTCAGTACCTGAAAATGACAACGATGATAGTGACTAGTATATAGTTCCTCCTAAGAGACGGAATGTACTTAGAATTGAAAGTGACGTGGAGAATAGCGAAGGTGATGATGTAGAACATTTAGAATAGATAGGGACTCCCGTAAAAGTAACGAATGGGAGAACGTTACAGAAAAAACCATTTGCCTTTCACGTTCAATTTCAAAACCCTGCAAATGGTAGGACCACAAATACCTCAGAATGTAGCAGAACCATTGGGCTTTTTCAGATTATATTTCACTGATGTATTGATAGAGCAAATTTTTAAAAACGACTAATGAAAATACGTAACACGTATAATATTGGCCAATAAGTCTACTTGACAATTGTGGGTGGACATGACACGAGTAACATATAATAATGTTTATTTACCTAATATTACAATTACGGATGGTAATGTTCATTTACCCAACAAGAGAACTAGGTCAGAATCGAACATTGCACCATATGTTGAAAGTGCTGTTAGCAGTCAATTGCTCTTTCGTAATGTTAATTGCAATTCAACTAGGTCAGGTAATATTGCTGACACCATAAACAATGCCGAGTCAATAAAAGAGCAATTGACTGATCAATAATCAGTGGTTGTTTCATTAGCCTAAGCGATAATAGTCTTAAATAAAATTATAATCATAAACGAAGTTGGCCTTTTCTTTTTTTATTAAGAACCGCGACTTGTTATGTAAGTTGAAGAAGAATGAATTGTTATGTTAGAATATGAAGAATTTAACGCCTTCATCGAGGTTATTCTCAACATGGGAACAATGCCACTTGCACCAGTTATACAGCATCCCTCCAATAGGTGATAGCAAGAAAACGCGGTGGTGATGGCATAATAAATGTACTAAAAAAATCGTGGCAATAAATTATATTAAGAAAATGAGAGAGCAGTTAATCGCAAAGACCAATATGCGGCGGCGTATTGGTTCCTGCGCAAATCTCTCAAATGGTGGAGGAAATTATTTTTTTCGGGTATGGAAATGTGCGTCATCAACGCAGACATGATGTCCAAAATAACAAAAGCCATTAACACACTTAAATCTTGTTAAATATTTGGTTACATATAATTCGTTCAGGAGGCAAGAAAGACTGTGCAGTATGTTTTCCAATAGGAAAACTCCAGGAAAAAGGCGACAAACCCAAACGTACTATGATACTTGCATTCGAAAGCCAGGACTTCATATCTGCGATTGTTTGGCAAAATACCATTCTTTAGAACATGATAGAGATTAAAAATTTTATATGCTTATAATCAGTTTCAACAAATTCAGTGTGTTTTCATATCCATATATTGACTTTATATTTTGTACGGAAAAGTTATTCAAAACGATAGATTTGCTCCGACCTACTGTTACTCTCAAAAGCAAAAGCTACCAATCTCAAAGGGTTAAATATAAGTGGAACGATTTGGAGACGGAACGAAATATCATTTCAGGAAAAGCGGACCTGTTATAATTGTGCAGCGTACAAAAAAATTTGTTGTTGGAACATAATAGCTTTCATAAATGGAAGAATGAGTGCTGGCGCGTACAGGAAATGAAAAAGCATCCTCAAATTTGATAATGAAACCTATGCACACGGCGGTCTCCACCAAAAAGTGGTTTCAGGATTACGGAATTGACTGCGACCATGGCTAGCTTTAAGCCCCGACCTGAACCCCAAACAAAATTTCTGGGGAATTTCAGTTAAACAAACTCTACGCCTAGCAAAAACTAAAAAGGTGAAATAAAGAATAATTGCAACATGACATAAGATTTCCGAAAGTGAATTAAATACGTGGTCACACGTTTTGTACCATATTTTTTGTTTTGGTGGCCGAAGTGAGGAAAATTTTCCTGGAATATTTGCTGGAATTTATGAAGAATGTTCACTACAAGGGAAAATATGTCTGTGGTATATTGTTCATCAGTACACACGCTGCTTAATGAGCATTCTTGAGGGAATAATACAAGCATTATTGTAACGCATAGTCCCTTGCCAAGTGGTTTTATTGTTACGTTATAAATTTTTGTTCGTTTAAGATTCCACTGAAGCTTATATGATAGGCACAGTCAGTTTGATTGACCCTGGAAACCGCAAAAAGTTTAGGAAGTTATAAATAATTGAAAAAATTGGGTTGATAGTGAAGATGAATTTGATATAGCCGATGACGATAAAGCTTTGGAGACGGCAAATGATCTTGACATGGAGAACATGCTTGTTATTTTTGACGTGAGCGTCAAACATACTGTCTATTCTAACATGTCTGAGTCTAACATACTCTGAGCGTCAAAAGAAAGTGTACACCTATGTGTAGCATATTCAAAACCTCATAAAATGTGTCCTAGGCGTCGGATTTTAAAAATGTTTTGTGTTTTGAAAACGTTTTTCTATTTTGTAATAACAAAATAAAAAATTTGATGATAAAACATTGCACTAAAAGTTCAACAACAAAACAACAAAAAAAACTTCATTTTTTACGCGTCCAAAATAAGTGTACAGCTTGCAGCACACCCTGTATTTGATGATTTTAACGGGAAAATTTCCGTTTATATAGTTTATATATTCTATAGTTTATAGTTCTTCAAAAATGCAAACTTGGATGACTTGAAGCGATAATTCAATCATTCGTAATTTTATTTGCACCATAGAACGACCCAGTTTCTACATTATCTAAATTGCTTACCCAGTGCAATTGAAACGCGAAAAGTTATTGTAAAATTAAGAACGGAAAAAATCGTTACGGGAAATATCACAAGTGGTGTGTAGAAGCCATAAAACCGTGTAAAAACATTTGGAGAAATTCGAGAAGTTCAAAGACGTAAGTGATCGGCCTCATTCCAGTAGGCCAAAAAAGTTGTCCGTATGTGATGAACGATTTATTGTGAGGGAAGTGCGAGAAAATCCAGCAGTGAGTGCAGTTAAAATCGTGGAAAACATAACAATAAATTCTCGGGTCAATGTCAGCGCAAATACTGTCCGCCGAATACTTAATAGGAATGGGTTACATCGCAGGATACCCCGTAAAAAACCATACATTTCTGAAAAGAATCAGAAACTCCGTGCGCTTTATGCCAAAGAATATAAAAAAGAGCATATGTCATTCTGGGAAAACGTACTTTTCAGTTATGAAAGTAAATCTGAAATATTTTGTGCCAAGAAACCACCCATCACCCATATGGAGAAGTAAGAACGCCCGAATTTGATCAGAAGAACATAAATTCAACCATAAAGCATGGTGGTGGTTCGGTTATGGTGTGGGGGTGTATGGCGGCTTCAGGCGTTGGGAATTTGGTCATTATTGACAATACGATGAATAAAAATCATTACTTGGACATTTTGAAAGATAATTTACTACCTAGTGTTGCAAAAGTAGGGTTGAATAGATTATGGGTCCTTCAGCAGGACAACGACCCAAAGCACAAAGCTATTGCAGGAATGGTGATTGTATCAAACCCCTAAGCAGCTGGAACATCCTTCGCAATCCCTAGACCTTAACCCCATCGAGCATTTGTGGGATTATCTCGATACACAAATCCGAAAACGGAATATAATAAGCAAAAAGTCGTTGAAGTCCATTTTAATCGAAGAATGGCAGAAAATTCCAATCAGTTTGACTAAAAAATTGATTGAGTCAATGCCAAGACGACTAGAAGCTGTTTTAAAGGCGAAAGGGAAGCAGACTAAGTATTAATTTGCAGATGTTTGCTTTATTTGTTTACTGTACACTTATTTTTGACGCGTAAAAAAATGAAGTATTTTCTGTTATTTCGTTGTTGAATTTTAAGTGCAATGTTTTATCATCAAATTTTTTATTTTATTAGAAAATAGAAAAACGTTTTCAAAACACAAAACATTTTTAAAATCCAACGCCTAGAACTCATTTTATGAGGTTTTGAATATGCTACACATAGGTGTACATTTGCTTTTGACGCTCACAGTATATGCACAGCAAACGGATGAAGGTATAACGAATCGTTGGCATTTTAAGCGCATATATAATAGTTTCTATGTCAACGTTTCTATGTCCATGTCAACAATACATCGAGTCATACGAGATGTATCGAATACAAAAATTTTAGTTTACTTTGACAATTATGACACAAAGTTCGCTATGATTTCATTTCTTCCATCTATCGGTATGCTAGTATCAAAAGAATTCGGCTTCCACATTGCAAGATACTGACAGAATCCGAGGCAGGATATGATCCCGCAGTGCATAAAAGGACGATAAATTAGTCATTGTGCGATTTTGTGAGTCAACCTTGTGGATAGGCTCATAGGTCGATTTATGGATCGATCCGTCATAACTCGGAAGCGAGATGATAAGATTGATTAACTTGACAATAGTTAACAGTTATTTATTGTTAAGGAAAGCCTGCATTAGGAAAAATCAAAATTGTCTACTTTCGATTAGAAGTTGCAGAATGTCTGTTTAAATCTGACGTTGCAAAAACATCAAAACATAGCGACCCAATTCAGGCTTAAAATAAGAGGACCCGGAATTAAATGATTTTCCAAAAAAAATAAACATATATATATATATATATATATATATATATATATATATATATATATTTTGGTTTGAAACTGTGAAATATGGTGGAGGTGTTGTGATGGTCTGAGGATGTAGCGCCATTTTGTATCACGTGCAGTGAGTTTGACAGCTGTGCAAATGTAAGGACGTATTTTCTTATAAATAATGTAAAACTTCTAGTTTTAAGTTAAGCTTGAAGCGATAAATATCAATCATTATTCATTCATCAATATTCAAATCAATGATTACCCATGCACAAGTGTATCCCATGTGCTTATGGGATTTTAGTTTGTTTGAAGTTTTTCACGTTTGTAGTGATCCACCACAGAATGCATTTTCGAATTTGCAACCATTCTAAATTTAAAGACAATTTAATTGTAATCGCCCTTTATTTAAAAACTTTACGAACACGCGGACAAATAAAAAACCAGTCTAGTTAGCTCAGCCAAACTAACTTTTCATTACATCTCGGATAACCAGACTAGTTCAGTCGATCCCGACTAATTGTCAAAATACGAAAAGCAAATGTGAAGTGACAATTCGGGTTTTCTCTTTCTTTTCTAAGGTCTTAATATGAAAAGCAAATTGAAAATGACAATTCGGTTTCAAAAGAGTTTGTTTTGCTTTGTACTTTTGTGGTTTGTGGTCTTGATCCCTACGAAAGCCACCTACGTGTACAATTCCGTCATAAGGCAACTGAGTTAGTTGACAATTTTCGATGTTTTTAATAACGTATCGGTCATTTTGTAATATTTTGGGTATAAAATACAGTCCGCGGTACTTAGGGATAAGTTGCCACGTTACGAATGACGACATATTCTCCTACATTATAAGTTTGGAGCGGATTGCTGTGTTTCTGGAAGTAATATAAGTTGCAGTCCTGGAACTTCTGAATGGCGGAGGCAGGGCGTGCCCTGAGATCATCTAGGTTGCGATCTGCAGTCCCTCTACTTATTCAATAGAACATTCGCTACGACACTCCGCGACTTAGGAATTACAAGAAGAAAAAAAACGTATGGTAAGGTTAATGCCTATATTAAATTTCGTAGTTAATGTAGAAAGATTTATCTTTTGGTAATTCCAGATGAAACAGTATCACTGCCCATAATCTTAGGTCGGAATTTCCTAAAGGAACTTAATATTTATCTTCATTAATTAAAAGAGATATTAATATTCAGATGTAATGGCATTAGAAAAAAGCGTTTGAAAGAGACAAAAGTTATTTCTGTGCCTTCAAACAGACAAACAATAAAGGATCGACCGGTCCACGTGTTAAATACGAACCTCTTGAGATATACATCTATGAACTTAACAACATTAGATCTTACGTGAATAATTCCTTAACAAGAGACAAATAAAAAAAATAAAAAATAAGTCTAGTTAGTTCAGCGATCGCATTTCGCCTGTCAGTTTTTCTTTTTTTTTTTCCTCCTCCTTTCTATTACCAATCTCTATACAATTCAATTTGGATTACAGCAGTAGAATGGTTCAAGCATTGATTAGTAGTTCTCGTACAAGCGTTAACTAGTGGTTTTTATACAAACTAAATTTTCATTACATATCATAACTTTTTTTTATAAAATAATGTCTCGTTATTATGTTGAAAAATTCAGAAAGAATGGATATGGTTAAGATGTTGAGCTTGTGAAGCTCAACACTCATGAAGAGTGCAGTGCAATGGTGCTAATCTGCCCGCGAACTATTTATGAGATTATTGTGAAAGTACAGTGGAAGTTCTTAGGCGACTTGATCTGTAATTTTGATAAGCAAAATATAAAAAACTAATGATATATTTGTTTAGTTACAATTTTTTTTGTTAAAACATACAAAATAAAAAATATGGATGGTTAAAATAGAAATTAAAATTTTTTTGGAATAAGTTAGTAGCACAGCAAAGCTTACTTGTAAGCTTGATCCCAAATATAGAGAATGAAAGGAGGGCAGCCTTCGCAAGAACCAAGCAACACAAAGCGAACCTACCGAAGGACATTGCAGATCTGTTTGGTATGCAAAACACATATATGAATTGTTTCTCTATTCCCCAACAACAAATGTCAACACTCCCTGTATCCAATTGAAAGAGTGAAGGAATTCTTTCAGACTAGATCGATTTAAAACTACTGATCCGAGTCGTTTTTGGAATTTTGCACGCGAAAAAAGGATTGAAGAATGAAGGAAGAAATCGAAATATTGAAGAAAAAAGAAAAAGGAAAAGAAAAAGGCTTTATATAGACTGAAAAAGACAAGAAACAATGACTCGTCCACATATTTTACTAAACCTTGGAATAGCTTTCATGATGTTAACCAAAATAGTTGATTTTGTTCATAGTAAACATTGCTTTATTATTTAAAGTGATTTTTGTTTTTCTTTTGACGTAAAGGTGAAATAATGAATTGTTTTTCAGGTTTGGATTGGGCAGATCTACATAAGCAGAAGATTCCTCAAATCAGATCACACTGCAGCGCGAATTACGGCAACACCTGCCATACCAACAGTTGCAGTATATGGACCCTCAGCAACGCGACAACAATCAATATGACGACAAAACACCATTCACATTCTGATAATTCTAGAAAATCCACCTGATATTTCATGGCTGCACTTTTCGCCTGGGAACAGCAATTTTGATTGTAATGCTGTTTCAGCTAAATAAAATTATAAATTGAATTGAATGTAAGAAGAGAGTTCAGTTAGAATGCAGGAATAAACGTGCTAAGTAATAATAATATACTAATGACATCAGGGCTGGTATGTTTCCACAATCCATTTTACCCAAAAAACAGAATTTGTTTTGCATGAAATTGTTATTTGCATAAGCAAGTCTGTTTTGTAAAGTTGTTATAAAAAAGAGATCGTTTAGCTTCTAAAATATATACACACATTTTTTATTCACTTAAGAAGTGCAGTTTTATTAACTTATATAACAACCGCTAATTATGCATAAGAACCATTAAATTTGATAAATATGATAAGTTTTGAACATTTTTCAAAGTAACCGGTTTATTTGCATTCTTCTCAATTCGTAACGGGAAATAAAAGTCCCGAACTTTATGAAAATTAAACCTGGAAAAACAACATTTAATCATAAATGATCAAAAACAATACATCGAACATTCTTCTCTATATGAAAAAGAGGAAATAAATTATTCAAATTTATCCACAGTGGCCAAACTTGAAACAAAGGGACTCAATATTGCGGAGAAGGAATGATTGCAAGCATTACTCACGTCAAATGAAGATTGCTATTTTTCTAAAAAAAAAAATTTGTTATGATCAGCGTTACTCTCATATTTTGTAGACTTTTGAGGGAGAGAGCAGACTATATTATTGTATATATTTTTCGGATACTTACCGATATTTCTGCAATGTGCATCTGCTTCAGTTCGGTATTTGCGATCAAAGAGAAAAAATCAATTTTTTGACGTGAAAATTGTGGAATTGTGAAATCTGGGAGAGTCAATTTTCGCACTCTGAAAGTGTCAACATGCGCTAGGGTGCGCAATAAGGAAACACTGGGTACTATTTGCTGAAATTAAAGGCGTTTATCAGGAATATATATTGTTAATCGAATGAAGTACATGGACGCTTCGTTTATATTCCGACTAAACCGGAAAAAAATGTGAATGGGAATATTTCTTCTCCATCAGTCGAATATTACCCGTTTTCAAACAGGTAAGTGTCAAAATTCCGTAAATTCAGTAAATTTTTATACGTATAACTGATTAGGATATAATGCTGTCAGTTTAATCACCTAACTTTTGTTTCTCATTTTCGGGTTAAAAGCAATAGTTGCTCAACTAACCCCACGATTTAGAAGGAAAGTTATGTATGTTTATTTTAGGATGCGAACTTATAAATGTAAAGCTTCCAGAGGTTCTTAAATTACTCAAGACATAAATGATGCTGGTAATGCTTTGAATGACGATAGAAAAACTGTGTTTGCCGCCTTCAAACAATTCAGTATCAAACGGAGGACTTAGTCAAGATTTTTGCAGAAATTAACGTGTGAAGCTGATGTTTCATCGATGGATTATACATCTCCGAAGCAAGTTTTTTCGTCTTCGCAAGATGATTACATTTTTGTATTTTTGAATGGCAATGCGCCTACGCAAAATAAAAATGAGTTAGATACTGCGTATGGTGATTCTGCATCATTATTTACCATAGTGAAATTTTGGGCAGCTGAATTTAAACATGGCAGTAAGAGCTTGGGAGATGGGGAACGTTAGGGACGTCCAAAAAGTGCGACTACTGACGATAACATTGCTAAACTCCACCAAATGGTGTTAGACGACCGCCGAATTAAAGTGAGAGAGATAACAGAGGTTATGAAAATATCCGAAGAACGTGTTTGTCACATATTAAATCAAGATTTACGCATGAAAAAGCTGTCCGTGCGTCGGGTGCCGCGTTTGCTCACGTTAGACCAAAAACGTGTTTGAATGAGCATTTCCAAGGCTCTGTTCACAAATTGAGGGGGAATAAATTCGAGTTTTTCGCGCCGATTAATTACTGTAGATGAAACTTGGATACACCATTATACCCTCGAAACAAAAAAAAATTCCAAAAAGTGGAGTGCAAAGGGGGAAAACAGCAAAAACAAGAAAACAGCAAAAAAAAACGTTTTTTTCGGCTGGAAAAGTGTTGCCGACTGTTTTTTTGACATAGTCATGAAGTTATTCTAATCGATTATCTTCAGAAACGGAAAACCATTACAGGAACACACTAGGCATCATTACTTGCCAAGCTGTAGGCAGAAATTGCGGAATAACGACTACATTTGCAGAAAAAGAAAATCCTGATTCACCGGATCTAGCCCCAAGCGACATCTTTTTGTTCCCTCATCTAAAAGCCACGCTCGGAGGACAGACAATTTTTTCAAATGAGAAGGCAATCACCTTCGTGAACAATTATTTTGCAGAGAAAGACGCCGAGTACTATCTCGACGGGTTAAAGAGATAGGAGCATCGCTGGAAGAAATGTGTAGAGTTACGACGAGACTATGTAGAAAAATAAAAAAAAATTGAGAAAAAATATCTTGTATCATTGTTATATCGGAAACTTTTTAGACCGCCCTCGATCAAACACTTAATCTAAATTAAAATGTTCACTTTTGTAGATATTGTTTCGATACAATAGCTTAAATATCAGAAGGTTGTAAACATATGATTAGAATCCTCTTCGATTGTTCTTACCAAAGGAATTTTAATCGTTGTATACTTTTTTGTAAAAAGAAGAAATACCAAACTCAAAAAGAATTCAGAAGAATCCTCACTTTAGCAGGGAGGAGGCCACAAATATTATCGTTTACGATATCATCGATAGAATAAGGATCTTTTGTACGACACGCAAAATACGGCATTTTATTAATTTTCAATCGGAAATGCATTTCCTGATGAAAATTTCTGGAAAACAGGAAATGCCAAGAAACACGATAACGTTACTTTCCATTCAACGACATAATTTGATGAAGCTTTGATTTTAGAGAACATGGAATTGGTGGGAAATTCCTCCTCAGCATTAACTTAAGTAAAATGTAACCGAATTGCATGGGAAGCTTTTTAGGAATTAATGATAGATTGATATTGTGACATGTTCGGAAAAAAAGGTTACGCGCCACTGTAGTCGTCTCAAGCGAAAAGTCGTAAACATGTTTACAACTACCAATACATCGATAGTTCTCGAATGCCTAAACATAAACACGTTGCGTGCATTGAGTACAACAAATCCCGGTGCAAGCGACTCAGCGCGTAAACACGAGAGCAACCCGCATGATAGATTCTGGGTTAGTTGGTAGTTGTTTGAAAGCGACTACGGCGAGCGACGAAGAGAGGATTGTGAATGAAGTGAACCAGCGAGTGACAGTACGCGTAAACAGTGCGGTCAAGTAATTTAAAAGAGAGTAAAAGTGATTACGTTTAATAAGTGCTTAAGTAATTAATTAAAAGGTTGACTTCTTAAAGTGAAATAGTAATTTAAGTGAAATAATTGTAAAGTGTAGAATAAATTTTAAGCTACTAATTTTAAATTATTCGCGAGTGTTTTATTCACTATTGCCAATATTTGCGAATAGGAAATAGGTGGCGCACCTGGCAAAGCGCAACAATATAAATAAGTTAGCCTCAAGGCTACAAGCGTCGTATTGTGAGGCTTCTGAAGAGTTCTTATCCACCGATAATCAACGTTGGACTATTTATAAAGAAATAACACGTTTTAACTTTTAAAATTAGTTCAAATAAGTGTAATCACTTTGAAAGATTGTGTCTAAAGAACCAAGTTCGAGGTAAATTTTTATTTTTTAAACGAATAACGTAGATTAAATAATCTAATTTGAATGAGTTACGGAATCATCACCCTCACAATGTTCCTAAAACATCGAAATCCATCATACAGAATGCACTTTCCTGGATACAATTATCCTGCCACAATCATTTTTATGATACAAATGATTTACTTAAGCACAACTATGAAAAATGTCACAGCAATGAAGTACCTCGGGGTATGGTTGAGTCCAAATCTGGCCCCAAAAAAATCGCACTGTAAATACCGTAGACGTACGTAGAAGTACCAGTAGACGTCTAACAAACTTGCCGCGATCTTCAAGGTAAATAGGAGCGCAACTTCAAAAACATAATTTAAGTTAATGAGCGATCCCGCGCTAAAGCGCTGAATGCGCAAATGTCTGGAAATGCACTTCATGGGAACGACAAAATCCTCACAATGCAGGAAATTTCCACATCAACATAAAGTATCTATAAAAGCATTTTATATTTATATTTTAAAAACCAAATCTATGCCCGATCGCTGTATTAAATAATTTTGTTTAACGTTAATTAATTAAAATTATTAACTTATTTAGGCGGCTATTTCCGGTAATCCGCACGTAAAATGAGTCCATGGTAGCAGCACAGAGGCTAGCTCTTCTTTCGTTGGTAGGAGCATACAGGACTACATTTACAATTACGTCACATGTCCTGCACGTGATGACGACTTGCATAATCACTCTAGGCTATAAGTTAACGCTAGACAAAACAAGCGTTGACAACATACACCGCAGGTAAAATTTCCACAAGTAAGGAAATGTAGCGTGCAACTTTCTGTCGCATCAATTCCCACGTTACGGACGAGACAGCTGACTCCGCTATTTTAGTTTATTTAAGTTCCAAATTATTATACGGTAGTTGAGTTGTAATTAAACTTCATAAGAATAAAGACGCAAGACACCGTCTTGCAGTATTAATTTTTTTAAATAAAACGTAAAAGTTTTATTTTAACTTATAAGTTAACGACGAATTCTGAGATCCTGCGTAATCGAAGACCCTACCTACATGAGCACGCGAAATGTGCAACATTCCACTTATCGTGGGAACACACTTTTATGGAAAAACATATGCAACAGCGGAATTCCCAGACATATGCAAGTCGGCGGATTTAGAGTATTTAAGTTAGAAATTAATAAAAATGAGTTGAGTTGTAATTTGCTTTTCAGACAATAAAGATCAGGGATCCGACCCTGTTTAAAACATTGTTTTTTTATAAATCTCTCGTCGTTAAATAACTAACTTATATGCCTAGGCGTACAATTGACCCTCATAAAACGAGGATGTAGATCTAATTGATTTGATTCATTGAGATCTAATACTAAAAGATACAAATAACATTTGTAAGTTAACACGAATTTACCTGGTCACACATAAATGCATGCGAAAGAAAACAAATTCAGAATTTAGGAAAATGAAAGGATTACATTTTTAAGTTCAATCTGTAATTAGCTCTCTTACAATAGATTGTTTTTTTAAGGAACCGCTTCCTTCATTTAATTTAACTTGTATCATTCAAATGTAATATAAACGCCCTAATAAAAGGATTAAGCCAGACATGTTATCCTTTAGGACCATAAAATATGTTAGTAATAATGTAGATAAATAGGTAGATTTAAGTGATGATGTAAGTTAGTTGTAACAGAGAAGTAAATAAACACGCATCGAAACGAAATCTCAATCTTTGTTTTCTACTTTTCCACTAAGAATTCTGAACACGACACACACACACACTTATACTCGTTTATACATAATCCTACAAGTTAACAAACACCTTCAATAAAATCCAGACAAGGTAGATTAAATTCGTCTACGAGCGCAACATGGAATTTGCAGCATTGCATTTTCCAGGAAAATGAAAATCGCATTCACACGATCAAGGAAAGCAACGTCGACTTAATTACTTCATAGTTTGTAAGATAAAATTAGTTCAGTTGTAATTTTTATGTAATAGAATAAACTTCGGGTCAACCCTGACCCGCCTTTATAAATAAAAAAATATTCGTTAATTTTTATTTACTTACATTAGCTCGTTGCATTGTTGCAGCGCAACTCCCTATTGATGTGGCAGCCACAGAACGTCTCTAAATTTCTCCTGACGACCTCCTGAATTCGCCATATTCGTGATTCACATCGGGCTTTGAGTAGGGAGTACGAGGCTGAAATCTTAGACATGAAAAATTGCTTGTAGGATGGATGATCGCCTCGTTTCAAAATAAAAGCGTTGAGAGGTATGTCCTAAAGGTATACCCCGGAGGAGAAAAAGCTCCCATTTCGCGTGGTAAATTTTAGCTGTTCCCATAAGGAATATATTACTCAAAATGTCAGTAATAACTTCAGATCGATTCGAACCGTGGCAGCAAATAGTCGTGCTTTAGACGCGCCTCCGCTGAAGAGAATATTCAGTTATAATATTACATGTCATAAAATTTCCTGTTGTTTTGTAAAACAACAGGCGACGGGAAATAAATACTCCTAATGAGTACACATGTAATAAAACATCCGTCGCCCTGTAACATACAGTAGGACGTGTGAAAACCCCATTAAGTATTTAGGATTAGATTTCTTTTAAGATGAGAATGTAAATAATCGAAGTAGGTACAAAATAGTTTTAGTATTTAAGCCGAGACATTTTAAGTTCTTAAGTTCGGTTTCAATGTTGTATCTCATTTAAGAAGAAAAGATCGTACAATAAAAAAATATCGTTCGTTACTTAATTAGTTACATATTTTTTCTTTAAAACATTCTTCAAAGTATCGAAGTCGTATTGGCGCAGTCGTACGGTTAACGCAAACAACCTTTATAGTGCATTTAAGCGAGTGAAGTAACCCTGGAGGAAGAGCATCTTTTGACGTTATTGCAGGCACTTTGTTTGAACTCAACAATTATGACACAACCGGTGATTCATTTTATTCAACTTTCGACGTTGAATTAGCAACCAGCCATGCAACCATCGGTGATTGAGCAATTCAAATTCCTTACTCATCTAATACCACAAGTTCCCGTATGCAACCGCGATTCAGAACAACTGTATCGATTTACATCTGCAATGGAGAGAAGTGCACCGAGGATAGCTGTACGAGGTTTGTTCAAAAAGTACCGGGAATTTTTAAATTTCGCGGGTCTGGAGAGTCCCATTGTCAAATTGTCGATTGTGTTGGTATACATGCCCATAAAGTATGATAAAATTTTCAAGCCATATTCACTGTTTACTTTGTCTGTGGTAGTCGCTAAGGTTCGACGTGTTTTTATGAGCTCGGCGATTTTTGCTTGTTTAAACAATGTAAGAATTGAAAAGTCAAAGGATTTGTATTAAATTTTGCGTAAAAAATGAAATAAAGTGTAACAAAGTGTGTGAAATGTTACACAAAGCCTATATGAAAAAAACAAGTGTTTACGAGTGGTATAAGCGTTTCCAAGATGGCCGCGAAGACGTTGAAGATGACGAATGCTCCAGTCGACCCAGCACGTCAATAATCGATGAAAAAGTGGAAAAAATGGTTATAAATGATCGCCGAATAACAATTAGAGATGTTGCTGATATGATATGACATGAGCATATCAATTGGCTCATGTCATAACATTTGTTCAAAAGTTTTGGGCATGAAACGAGTGGCAGCAAAATTCATTCCAAAACTGCTGAATTTTGACCAAAAAAACAATCGCATGAACATCGCTCAGGAGCTGTTAAATGACGTCAACGACGATCCAAGTTTGCTTGAAAGGGTCATAACTGGTGATGAAACATGGGTGTACGGTTATGATGTCGAAACCAAAGCACAATCGTCTACCTGGAAGCATTCAACGTCACCAAGAGCGAAAAAAGCACGTCAAGTTCGATCAAATGTCAAGGTTTTACTTACTGTTTTCTTCGATTATAATGGCATAGTGCATCAAGAGTTCTTACCACAAGGTCGTACGGTTAATAAGGAGTATTACCTTGAAGTTATGCGACGTTTGCATGAAGCAATCCGAAAAAAACGCCCCGATTTATGGAAAAAGAATTCATGGCTTTTGCACCACGATAACGCACCTGCTCACTCGTCGTTGCTTGTTCGTAATTTTTTGGCCAAAAACAATACCGTAGTCATGCCTCAACCTCCATATTCACCAGATATGGCTCCGTGTGACTTTTTCATGTTCCCAAAGTTGAAGAGACCCATGAATGGACGGCTTTTTTCCTCGATTGAAGAAATAAAGGCAGCATCGCTGAAGGTGCTCAAGGACATACCAAAAAGTGAATATCAAAAGTGCTTCGAAGATTGAAAAAAACGCTGGCATAAGTGTATTATATCTGGGGGGGGGACTACTTTGAAGGGAACCACATTGATGTAGACGAATAAATAAATATTTTTTTGAAAAAAACGAAAATTCCGAGTACTTTTTGAACAGACCTCGTATGTCCTATTGAAGCAGACCACGACATATTGTATCAAAACATTATGAACAAACTTAACGGACCAGCAGCACAGCTTGTTCAAATACCACCACCATGGAACGAAACGAAACAGCTACGGATTGAACACTTCGGCACCAAGGAAACAACAGGGCAAATAATAATGCAACTACGCAGTGAAAGCTCCACGAATAGAACAGAGTACTATGAACACATCCGTAAGTTATTATTTAAGTTAAATACTAAGATTAGATTTAGTGATATTTCAAACATAGAAAAAGATAGAATTATAGAATATAATTGTCAAATTGCTAAGGACGTTTCTATTGAAAACAGTCCAAGATTTTTGCAAACTATACTCTACGTCCAACAACCAACGTCTCTAGAGGCCGCGTTCGCTATTCTTGTAAAGTCTAGCAACATAACAACAATGAATAACACTTTTAATACTTCTAAGTGCCTTACAACACAACCTCCAGAAGAATTTAAACTGACAACTCCCGTTGAATAGAAGCTAATTTCATTGCCAGGAAAAAATTTCCAAGGTATCATTGGAAACGATACAGCACACACTGTCGGTTTAGTCAGAGATTATCGGAGTCAAACCCTGTATAGTAACTTTCGTATACCTTTCGCACACAATGCGGAAGAACAAATTTATTTCATAGAAGCTTTGAAAAATATTTCTGATAAACCAAAAGAGTTAAATTTAATTCCTCCAGAATTCGAACATACTAACATATAAACAAGTAATTAAAAAACTTTTAGAGGAATATAAACATATACAATATAATGATCCTTACCCATTACTTCCGATAAACCAATATATCAACGAAATTATAGACTACCCTACACTGTCTAAGATTTTCATTTCGAAACAAATTCAGGAAGATCTTACACATGGCAACATTCAACCTTTTCAATAACACTATTTGGATTGTACCAAAAAAGGGTGACAAATTCAGACTTGTGGGTGACTTTACTAAACTAAACGAACTGACAGTTGAAGATAAATGTAAGATCCCACAGATAGACGATTTTACGTCAATTGACTTAGCGAAAGGATTCCACCAAATTGAATTGGAACCTAAAGATAGGCACAAAACCGCTTTCTCCGCTGCTTCTGGACACTATGAGTTCCTCCGTATGCCATTTGGTCTGAAAACGCTCCGGCTACTTTTCAGAAGTTAATGAACAACATTCTGTATGGGCATATCGGAAAAACATGTATTGTATGCATGGATGATTTTCAGTGCATCTTTACAAGAGCATGGAGTAGCATTCAGAAAAATATTTCAGACATTGCGAAAAGCGAATCTTAAAATTCAATTGACGAAAACCAAATTCTTGTCACGTCATGCCGAATTTCTAGGTCATATTATTACACCACAGGGTATTAAACCGAATCCATCTAAGATTAACACGTTCACGTCGACGAGCGTTTAGGCATATGATAAAGTATTGCGTATTTAAAAAGTATATATATCTCATAAATAGTCGTAAATTTTTTATTTTTTTTTTTTATCTTTTAAAACCTATATAAGTTAACACGACTTTACCTGGTCACACGGGAAAATACAGTATGAGTCACCAGACGGCCGCATCAGCAGAATTCCATACATTTGCAACGTGATGCAAATTAACACAAATTTACCCGGGCACACGGGAAAACACAACATGAGTCACCAGACAGCCGTATCTGCGGAATTCCACACATCTGCAACGTGATGCAAGCTAAGACGAACTTTACCTGGTCACACGAGAATGCATGTGAAAATAGGATAATAGAAAATAGGATAATAGAAAATAGGATAATAGGAAATAGGATAGAAAATAGGAATTTAGGAAAATGAATTGTCACAATTTTAGTTCAGTCTGTAATCAGCTATCGAAGAATAAACTTTGTTTTTTCTAAGGAACCGTTTCCTTCATTTAAATTAACTGGCGCCCAACGTGGGGCTCTACTACCGTCGCGTTGGTTAAAAGTATCTTGGAAGGAAAGCCTTTATAACTTTAATTTGGTCGCTGAGGCTGGCGATCAATCCACGGTACTTTAACCAAATTTTCAATCGGCAAAAACCAAGTCGAAGTCAAAACGCGCACAATACCACGCGAAAACCAAGCGGTTGGTTCGAGTTAAAGCGGAAGTTTCTCGTGCGTGAGTGTTCCTGTTAACCAGACAAGGAAGAAACGTGGCGGATATACCGAGGAAGGCCCCCAGTAGCGGAATAAGCAAAAAGGATACGCCTAGCGGTATTTTGTAAGAGCACAGAACCCAACCATGGAAGCAGTGTTCCGGATAATGTAAGATTAGCTTTAAGACTCAATAAAACTAAATTATATTGAACTTAAATTCATTTCCGTAACGTAACGTAACAAAATAAAAAAAAAAAAAAAAAAATAATAAAAAAACAAAAAAGAGATAATAATAACAATAATTTATTTTAAAAATGAACCTATTGTAAAAGTGGAATATTTCAAGAGTGAAAATTTGCGTGAAGAAATTTTACCTTTGGTGTGCAGGAAATTTTAATAGCCTTGAAGTTCTTGTTCGATTCAATTAGTATTTCTATTTTCTGTGTCCAAAAGCGTGAGAATAGTTTTCAAAATAGAAGAAGTTTTTCAGAAGCTTTTACTTTTTAATTTTAAATTGTTTTTGACTATCAGTGGTATTCGTTTTTCGAATTTGGGCTGGAATATTACTGCTCCCTGCGTGAAATTGTTGTCTATCGTTGTTCAATTGAATTCCTTCAGCTTCTTTCCTAGCTGTAATGTCGAATCCTAGCAATCTTATTCGTCCTGCCAGACTCGGTGGAATGCCGGATGATAACATCCCGCCACCTGCGGCACAACCACCCACAGCACAGCCATCTGCGGCACAGCCACCTGCGGCATCGCCAGCAGGTCAGATTATTCAGCTAAACAATCAAGATCTGGTCCTTTTAATTTCTAGGTTAGTGACTGAGACCCTTCAAGCCCAGGGGAGTTGTTCAATTCCATGATGAATCCTGCCTCAGACATTAATAATGATGTCGATGTTCCCATAAACTGCGGGACAGATATTAACCTTTCGGAAATGGACAAAATACCGGACGTTGTGAAAAGCCTAAGGTGCTTCTCCGGCGAGCCCGGCGAATTTGGTTCATGGCGGAAAAGCGTTGAAAGGATCCTCAAGTTGTACGAACATCTAAGAGGAAGCCCCAAATATTACGGAATCCTCTCCGTTATAAGAAACAAAGTTGTTGGACAGGCAGATGTGGCACTCGAGTCCTACAACACTCCACTAAATTGGGAGATCTCAAAATGTCTGACGTTGCACTACGCAGATAAGAGAGATCTGAGCACCCTCGAGTATCAGATGACTACTCTGGTCCAGGGTCCCAATAGTATACCCCAATTTTACCAGGAGGTATACCATCATCTGTCCTTAATCTTAAATAAATTATCATCCATGGAATTGGGTCAAGAGTCACTCAATATAATGACGCAATCATACCGCGATAAGGCCCTTGATACATTTGTCAGAGGCCTTAAAGGAGACTTACCTAGACTTTTAAGCATACGAGAACCTGCAGACTTACCTCAAGCCCTACATTTGTGCTTAAAGTTGCAGAATATGGATTATCGCACACAACATGCGAACAATATGCAAGGAGCAACCCAAAAAATATACCGATCTGCTCCACCTCCTGTTCCTGCCAGAAGGAATATGCTTGCGTCCTTGCAACCACGCCCAATACCAGCCCCCAGAAATAATTTCTACCCGGAACTACTCCATAATCCCCGAAATTCTTACCCCTTTCAGGCATTTAATCGGAACTACCAGCAACCCGTTTCTCCTGCAGCCCGACAGCTTCAATACAACTACACGCCCCCTGTTCCTCCCAAGCCTCAACCACGGCCGGAACCCATGGATGTGGACGAAACTATCCGATCAAGAGCCATTAACTACGTGAATAGACCCCGAAATCAAAATTTCCCTAGCAAACGAAACCAATCAGGCCAATTCCATCGACCCAACAAGGCTCAGAGACTATTCAATACAGAAACACAAAATTATCCCGGAACAGAAGAAAATCAAGTTACAATAGATGAGTATGAAGAGAAAATAACTAACGAGGACCCAAATCACGAAGAATCCTTGACGGAGTATATTGAATGTTCAGAAAATCCTAATACCGACCACTCCGAAGAATTAGAGGACATTTATTTTTTAGCTTAAGGTCCTCTTCGCTCCCCTACTTTGAATATACTTTAGGAAGCGGAGAGGTACTGAAATTCCTAATTGACACCGGCTCCAATAAAAATTATATCCAACCCCGGCATTTAAAAAGTCCACTTCCAAACCAAAAAAATTTTCTCGCTAATTCTGTTGGCGGAAGCATCGAGATTACACATCATGCCTTTGTGAATCTGTTTGGCTCCAATACCCCAAAACTTAAATTTTTCATCCTGCCAACCCTAATTGATTTCGATGGGATAATTGGAAACGATTCATTGAAGAATCTCAATGCAGTTATATACACTAAAGAAAACTGCATGGTGATACTTTCTAATATCGTTATTCCTCTGAAACAACAAAAATCCGAAAACGTTAGCAACATCAACATAAGAGCATCTCATTTAAATCAAGAGCAGTCTGAAAAGTTGTACCGAATAATTAAGCAACATCGAAAACTCCTTTCCGAACCAGACGAGAAACTGACTTTCACCACCAAAGTAAAGGGGACAATTCGCACCACAACTGAAGACCCGGTATACTCAAGGTCTTATCCCTATCCTATGGCATTAAGGGCAGAAGTCGAAAAACAAGTCGGAAAACTGCTCAGGGACGGAGTAATTAGACCATCGCGCTCCCCATACAACTCCCCGGTTTGGATAGTACCTAAGAAGGAAGATGCATCTGGTGAAAAAAAGTATCGGTTGGTAATTGACTACCGAAAGCTAAACTCAGTCACCATTCCTGACAGGTACCCTATTCCGGAAATTAACGAAGTTCTCGCCAATCTAGGGAAAAATAAATGGTTCTCGATCATTGATCTCAAAAGTGGGTTTCATCAAATCCCGCTACGAGAATCAGATGTAGAAAAAACGGCCTTTTCCATCAACAATGGCAAGTTCGAATTCACTCGTCTGCCCTTTGGACTCAAGAATGCCCCAGCCATTTTTCAAAGAGCGTTAGATGACATCTTAAGGGACGAGATAGGAAAAAGTTGCTACGTCTACATAGACGACATAATTATGTTCGGGAAAACCGAAAGCGAACATCTTCAGAATCTAGAGAAAATTTTTAAAACTCTAGATTCTGCCCACATGAAAATTCAACTTGATAAATGTGAATTCCTGCAGCAAGAGATTGAGTTTTTGGGCTATGTCGTCAGTAGAGAAGGCATAAAAACCAACAAGAAAAAAGTCGAAGCGATCGCTAACTTTCCAGCCCCTAGATCCCTCAAGGACCTTCGCTCCTTTCTCGGTATGTCTGGGTACTATCGCCGCTTTATCCGCGATTATGCAAAGCTAGCGAAACCCCTGACATCCCTCTTAAGGGGGGATGATGGACGTGCGTCCAAATTACAGTCGAAGAACAAAATCATTCATATGAACAGGGCCGCCTTGGATGCCTTCGACAAACTCCAGCGATCCTTAATGTCCCAAGAGATTGTTCTAGCATACCCAGACTTCAACAAGGATTTTGAGCTGACAACTGATGCCTCGAGTTATGCTATTGGAGCAGTACTATCACAAGGCGGCAAGCCGATAACATTTCTTTCGAGAACTCTTTCAAAAACTGAAGAGCACTACGCTACAAACGAGAAGGAGATGTTGGCAATTATATGGTCCTTAAATTCTTTGAGAAGCTACCTCTACGGTGCAAAGAAAGTGAAAATATTCACGGACCACCAACCTCTCACATATGCTCTCAGTAATAAAAACAATAATAGCAAGATGAAACGGTGGAAGGCCATATTAGAGGAATATAATTACGAGCTAAAATATAAACCGGGTAAGACCGACATGGTCGCCGACTCCCTTTCCAGACCCCCCATAGTATCAACACTAAATTCTATGACTGTCACCCAGCATAGCGATGAAAGCTCGTCACAAAATTTAATTCCTACTGTTGAAATACCGGTTAACGTCTTCCGAAACCAAATAATTCTACAGATAGGAGAAGAAGATAGTTACCAAATAATAACACCTTTCGATAATTACACAAGACACATATTTATCAAACCACACTACAGTGCAGAATCTATCATAAACATATTCAAAAGATATCTGAACCCGAACATTATCAATGGAATTTCAACAAGCGAACAGATAATGGAAACAATTCACTTCGCCAACTATAGAATCAGATATACACAAAAAGTAGTTGAGGACATAACAAGTGAAGTAGAACAGGAGGAAAAGATCATCAAAATTCATAAAAGAGCCCACCGTAATAGTGAAGAAAACCGGCTTCAGATTCTGGAGAATTTTTACTTCCCTAAGATGTCCGCAAAAGTCAAAGCCATTGTAAATCGGTGTACCACGTGCAAGGAAAGTAAGTACGACCGACATCCTCCAAAAGTCCTCCTAAACCCGACTCCTATCCCACGGTATTCAGGCCACATTCTCCATGTAGACCTCTTCCTAACAGAGAAGAAACATGTACTGACCGCAGTCGATAAATTTTCAAAATACGCGGTAGCCAAAATAATCCCCTCAAAATCGGTTGAAGACATGAAGCAACCACTGCGTGATATCCTCTTCCTGTTTTGTATCCCTGAAAGTGTCGTAATAGACAACGAAGGAGCACTAAGATCCATCTCCCTTACCTCTATGATAGAAGACGAACTCCAAATCAAGACATATAAGACACCTGCGTATAAAAGCGAGGCTAACGGTCAAGTGGAACGCTTCCACTCGACCCTTGCAGAGATTATGAGGTGTCTTAAGAAGGAGCAGCCAAATTCGTCCTTTCAGGAGCTCCTCGAGAAGGCTGTTTTGGAGTACAACAATACTATCCACTCCACAACACGAAAGAAACCTTCTGAGATCTTCCTAGGGAGAACAACAAACAACGACCCAGTTGATCCAGACGCATTACGACTCGCGAATATTGAAAAGCTCAAATTGAAGCAGGAGAAAGATATTAAGCAGCACAACAAATTTAGGAAACCACCCAAGGACTATAACCCAGGAGATGTTGTCTATGTGAAGCAAAATAAACGAAGGGGTTCTAAACTCTCCTCCCGCTACAAGCCGGAGATTGTTAAGGAAAACAAAAACACAACAATTATTACTGAATCAGGCAAAACAATTCACAAAGACAAAATTAAAACCTAGGTTCTTGTTTTAGGTTCGTTGCCGGTACCGCTTTTGCAAGTGTACAAATTCTTGACTTCTCCAATTCGCAAATTGTGTCACTCCACTCCGGATACGCAAAAATTCATAATGGCAATTTTTCCACATTATTGACATGGACCAATACAGGCAGTTTCTGGCAAATATACAATCAATTTTGAATCTGTCCCACTTTGGATCTAACCCCAACTCCCGCTACCTAAGGTTCGAGATTGATCAAATTGAGAATCTCATCGAAAACCTGAAGCCTCGCAGGACCAAGAGATCTTTTAATTTTTTTTTTTGGACAGCTTGGAAATATTTAGCAGGAAATCCAGACCATGAGGATTTCATTACCAACAAGGCAAAAATGAATAACTTACTAGACAACAACAACAAACAAGTGATAATAAACCAGCTATATAACCAAAACTGCAAACCAAATTCAAGATATGCTCAAAAACAATTGAAGAAGCTTTAGATTTTTCAGAGATTAAAATCATTACCAATGGTTCTTCTATCTTATAAATTGTAAATATTCCACTTACAAGAAGCGAATCATTTCAAAAATTGCTAATAAAACCTGTAAAGCAATTTAATTATGTAAACGTTTTTGAAATATAATAATATCTTAACAAATGATGAAAAAATATACGCCATTAAAGATCAATGTAAAGAAATTAACAGCCTACCAATATGTAAACTTCCAAATTTATTCGATATAAGTAATAGCACATGCATTCCACGACTCCTGCGAAGCACGACCGCCCAATGCAACAAAGTTAACAACCATCAGTAATAGCACCGGTTGGGGCAACCGTATCTGAAGGGGGAAGAGTTAACACGACTTTACCTGGTCACACGGGAAAATACAGTATGAGTCACCAGACGGCCGCATCAGCAGAATTCCATACATTTGCAACGTGATGCAAATTAACACAAATTTACCCGGGCACACGGGAAAACACAACATGAGTCACCAGACAGCCGTATCTGCGGAATTCCACACATCTGCAACGTGATGCAAGCTAAGACGAACTTTACCTGGTCACACGAGAATGCATGTGAAAATAGGATAATAGAAAATAGGATAATAGAAAATAGGATAATAGGAAATAGGATAGAAAATAGGAATTTAGGAAAATGAATTGTCACAATTTTAGTTCAGTCTGTAATCAGCTATCGAAGAATAAACTTTGTTTTTTCTAAGGAACCGTTTCCTTCATTTAAATTAACTTATAGAGATGATACAAATACCTGTATATTATATTCCTGCTGAAATAAATATTTTATCGTGTTTATTTTATTGGTTTTGTTCGTGCGTCACCAGTAACACACGACGGCTATATTTCAACCAATTCTATAAATAGTCGGAGTGCGTCATTTGTGGCACACGTGATTGGTCCGTAATCGACGTTATCGAAAAAGATAATCGACTAAAATCTGAGCATAATTTTATTTGTTTTATCGCTGGATCTAGTTTAGTCATTCCCGTGCTAATTGTACAACAAACAGTTACTTGTGTGTGGTTGATAAGTGCGTTTTGCTCGTGTAGTAAATTTTTGTTACGTGTTGTATTTGCTGCTGGTGGAAAATGGATGGCAATGATATTGAAATGGCTTTGGACGAGTTTGACTCGAATTCTGACATTTCGGATTTTGAATTCTCTGGGAGTACGTACCTTCATCTATAGATTCTGAAGATAGTAATATAGATTTCGAGGAAATCGTACCCCAACATGCAAATATTTCCCACTCATTGGATGTTGAATTGTCTGAAACGGTTGTCGATCCTGTTGACATACCTCAAGGCAATAATCCCCCTGTGTTTCAGCGTCCATCTGATGTCGTCCATGAGTGGGGAAATTGTACGGAGACAGTTAGACGTTTTCCTTTCATTGGGACATCTGGCGTACAAATAAATTTGAATGCTATTGAACCTATGGCTATTTACGAACAGTTTCTAACTGACGAAGTTGTTGATCTAGTTGTTACGGAAACAAATAGATTCGCCGAACTGTTTTTATCTAAAAATGAAGTGGGTAGAAGATCGTTGATGTACGGATGGCAAAACTGTGACAGAAATGAAATGAGGCGTTTCCTTGGCATAGTCATGCTAATGGGTATGTGTCCCTTACCTAACATGAGACTTTACTGGTCCAACAAAAAAATGTTCAAAAATGACGTTATAAAAAGTGTCATGTCCAGAAATAGATTTGAATGTATTTTGAAATGCCTCCACTTCCACGACAATGATGTTGTTGATACCTCTGAACCTCGGCTTTCTAAAATAAAGGAGCTGTCTAATTTATTGAACACATACTTCCAAAGTGTATATATTCCGGGAGAAAATATTGTTATTGACGAATCAATGATACCATGGAGAGGAAGGCTCGTCTTTCGACAATATAATCCTCAAAAATCCCATAAATATGGAATCAAATTATACAAAATATGTACAACGTTTGGGTACACCTATAAGGTTAAAATGTATGCAGGAAAAAGTGATATCACGGCTAATGTTGGACATGCACAAAAAGTTGTCTTGCATTTGATGAGTGATTTAGTGAATAGTGGCAGAACCCTGTATTGTGATAATTTTTATAACAGTGTTCCTCTTGCCAAAGAGCTATTGGATAAGAAAACTTATATTTGTGGTACTCTAAGAAAAGATCGCAGAGGTAATCCAAAAGATTTGTATTCAAGTAAATTGAAGAAAGGTGAAGTAAACGCTCAGGAAAATCAATTTGGTGTAAAAGTGATTATTTGGAAAGATAAACGAAATGTTTTGATGGCGAGTACTCGTTCGGAAGACGGTAAAAACCTTTTACCAACAGGACGGCGTAATCGTAATGGAGAAAATGTATTCAAACCTTCAGCTGTACTTGCCTACAACTCTGCGAAGAAAGGAGTCGATTATTCGGACCAAATGTCAGCCTACTACACAGCATTGAGAAAAAGTACCAAATGGTATAAAAAAGTTGCATTCGAGCTTCTATTGGGTACAAGTGTAGTCAATGCTTTTGTAATTTTCAACGAGTTACGTGATAAGAAAATTGAAATGATTAATTTTAGAGAAGAAATTGTAAACCGACTTTTGGCATCTGTAGCTGCACCTCAACAACTTTTGGCCACTGCATCCCGACAACATTCACGAAAAAAATCCCAAAAGCACGAGTTAATGCAAAGACCAGGCCCGGCAAAAACTTCAAGAAAACGATGCTTGCCTTGCTATACGAAAATGAGCAATGAGAGAGGATCAAAGGAAGCTCGAAAAAATTCAAAACGCGTTGTGACCTACTGCAATGGATGCGAGGAAAAGCCTACAATGTGTCTGCAGTGTTTCAATAAAAAACACACATAAATTTCAATTTAATAATATTCTAATTCGATATAATTTCTTTTATATCAACAATAAAGGTTACCTAAGTAAAAAAAAAAACAAATATAATGTAGTCAAAAATCTAACTTTAGAATAATGGTCGTACTATACAAAACAAGGTCTGAAATATGGTCATTACTTAAAATGTGGTCATATAAACTCAAGGAATAAGTGTGTCACGAGTGACACACGGTGACTATTTCTATCGCAAGAGTGCGTCACTGATGCCACACTATACAACGGTTCGGAAAATGCAGCGTGTGTCACCAGTGACACATGTTGTCGTGAACGTGTTAAAGCAATCGAAAAATTTCCAATTCTGAAAACCACTAAGGAAATTAAAACCTTCGTGGGATTAACAGGATTTTATCGTAAGTTCATACGTGATTACGCGAAAACTGTCAAGCCAATATCATTAAGTCGTAATTTAATAACGAATATGAATGAACATAATTTCTAAGTAATCAGCAAATTTCCTAGTGAATTAGACGTGATTATTTTAGTGTATTGAAATGCAGGTGTTACTCCCTTTAGTAAACAAGAAAATTAGCTTAAAACAATGCAACTACATGATTGCTTTGTGCAGTTATCATACGTATAAAAGGCATTAAGTGCAGTGCAGCTGTTAATTGAAAACTTGCTCCGGTTATAGTTTCCCGTTTTAAAACATATTTTTTACGTGATTCATGACGGGGCATGTTATTCCGCGAAACAGCTAGCCTTAAACAACCGCTACTTATAATAGGATAGGTTATAAACAGCCAGCAATGATATTTATAAGATAATCACTATAGTTTGTCCAACTGATAATAGCAAATCATTCACAAATAATAGGAAAATGAAGGAAAAAGTTTAAGGACAATAAATAACTTGCGAGTGACGTCATTGCCCAAGCATAAATCAATAATAATGACTAAGTCTGAAAATCCAATCAATACTGATTCATGAAATAAGATAAGATATCACAATATCAAAGAATAAAGAAATATGTAGAATATGCATTTCAATATAGAATAAAGAAATATGTAAAATATGCATGAATCATAACACCACAAAGAGATGCAATTTGTCATGCAAATTTAGCATAGGATAAAGAAATATTGTAAATAGATTTAGAGAAAGCTAATAGATAGAAGAAGTTTAAAAGTTCAGTTTTAAATTAGAATTCAAATCGAAAAGTTCATATTCGGACTCAAAATTAAATAGTTAATTGTTGCGAAAAGTGTTGCTTAATAAAGTTCATTTTTGTTAAAATTGAAAATACGGTTTTTTTATTTTTGTCCCAAAACTCGGGTCAGGACAAAATTTGCGTTCTGTTTATGCGTCACTAATCGATTACCACTCTCAAACGTCGACACACCATTGATAAAATGGCTGTTGCAAATAGCGCGATAGTCTGTCGTTTCGCGACGCACTTCACGTCTCCTCCTCTTATTTTTCGCGTAGCTTTTCGGATCGGAAAAAAGTACCCCCCGCGTTTCTACACGCGTTACCAATGATTACTTATAGTTAGTTTGTAATAGTTTTCCAGAACAACTGTATTTTTTTTCTAGTCTACAAAACCTGCACCAAGCCACCGGTTTTATGTAACGGGCAGAACGAAGCTTTCCAATAGATGTGTTTCTCAAAGCAAGGGGCAAGGTTTCGATTTGTAATGCGCGCCTCAAGGAAGTCCCGGTTGATATGACATGTTATGTACGATATTCCCCGTATTGTGGTTCAATGTTGTTAAAGATATTGTGATGTTAACTATTGATAAATAAATATTGTTAGATATTGATAAATGTTAAAGATATATTTTGTACCTGTGACACATCGTAACATGTGCGACTGTTCGATTAGTTACATAAGGGATGCATGTTAATAAACATTCAATTGGCAAACAAGAGCAGTACAGTCAAAGGACTGATATGGATGGGTTAGGAACTCATTAGAAATGCTTGGTTGTGCTTTGACCTCCGATTCATTCTCGTTTGCGAGCCGAACGGGTGCGGTTCAGAGTTGATCGACAATCAATTGTGTGAAAGCCTCGAGTTACAAGTTGACTTTGTGTTACAGTTATTCAGGTGCGGGATGGTAACTGAACTCTCTCAGTTATGATTAAGTGTTAAGATGCATTTTGTGACATAGAGTCATAGAGTGGGTTAAAAACAACTAAGAAACATTATGTGATCATTTCTGAGTCTGACCGGGAACATCTAAAAACAAAACGAGTGGCGATCCAACCGATGATCGCGAAACCAATGCTAATCTTGTGAATGTTGAAGATGTGCGGGAAATTGATGTTTTACAGCAGGAAAAAGAGTTTTATGCATCATTTTGATTGGATGGCGTTGCATTGAGCTAGTATAACAGTATAACTGCTGGTATAACGGCAGAATCCCACCGAATGGCACGTGTTTCGTGATGCCATCAAGGAGAATTTCCTTTTGAGCAAGAGTAGCGCAAATGTTCTGATGCAGATTCTCGAGCGGCGTCGTCGAAGTGATGAGTGCAGGAAAAGCTAGCAACGGGAAGGAACATTGTTGTCCTGGCCATATTTCCGGTGTTGTATTCATTGTCGTCATTGTTGTTGTCGGCGTCGCTCAATAGAATTCGATTGAACAATTTTGTGCGAATAAAGATGCAATTAGCGCCGGATCGACCGTAAACAATTGGTAAACCAAAACAATTACGAAGTAGGTTAGCAATATATTTTGTTTGTGCATATGTGTTCCCGAATATATTGAAATTAGCGCACACCGTTGAACGTCAGAATTGGTGGATCGATCGAACACCGTAAGGACTGCGGAGCCGTAATTCATACATAAATGATAATAACGAGGTTTAAATCGATTCATGTATGAATTGAGTGTATCGAGTTTTTAAAAAGCAGATCAGGTAAAAAAGGTAGTAAAAGCAAATAAAAGAAAAAGTGAATAGAGGATAAAGTAAATATAGAAGATAAAATAACAGGATAAAAAAATTATGAAAAAGCAAATATAAAAATTGAATGAAAAAAATATTTATCAATAAAAAGTTTAAGAAAAAGTGAAGACAAGAAAAACGGACTCTCGGCATGCTTTTTTTCGTTTTAAAATAACTTCTTTCGGTCGTTTTTATGCGGTCTTTGTATTTCCAAATAACCATAGATTTCTTACCTTCTTCTTTCGTCGCTGCAGGTGCGACCTGTAGAGGGCGTGCAATCTGACCTATGAGGATTTGTATGTAAGAGGGCAGGCAGAGCACCTGTGATCACAAACTCTGTCTCCATCTGAATTAAAGCAACGTTCAGTGAACTGGTTCTCACAATTGCATATTGTGCGTTTAAAAGCCCCACTGAGTCATACTTGTATATGGATTGGGTCGCGCAGGCAACATGAATTCGCCAATCCACTAAATTCGTCATATCTCATACATCACTCACATGAAATATTTCATAATTTGTAAACTGAAGCTGTAAAATGCAGCGTTGCTATAATTGATCAAGCTTAGCTTTCTCTTCCAAAGGAAAATACGATCATCAATTATCGTTTCTTTCACACAAGAACCGTTTGCCGAAAAGATTTCGTGATATTTCTCAAAAACTGCATCGCAGCGACAGCTGTCCTGCCAATCGGCGTTCATCATGTCACTGTAACGGCAGAAATTTCGTTGTGGGGGACATCTCAAATATCGCTGCAATGCAACATTCACGATTTTATGCGAGACTGTACAAAAGAAGATGCAGTAAGACTTTTGTTTTATTTAATTTTTTTCGTTTATTGTATTGAAATGTCAATTAAGTCAAAATAGTTATGTTTTATGAGACTTCGAGATTCCTACACGGGCTTTCGTACGAGTTTGTATCAGTATCGAAAAAAACTAGGCGATAATACGATCTCGCTTAGATGACGCATGACGCTTAGATGACGCATGACAAAAATAATAAACGGCATGTCCGCACTGGTCGCGAAAGTTATTAAAGTAAAAATGTGTTACGAAAATTTTGAAGTGAAGAAATTTATAAACAAACGCGATTTGAAGCCCATGACCGAGTCCATAGATTCTAATTTAAAGCAGGTGATCAGGTTAGTATGTGAGGTCTGTGTCAGTAAAAAGCAGACTTGAACACCTTACTGGAAAGGTAAAGTACAGCATTCACGAATACATTCGCAGCTTATATTATAATATGAAGTACACAAGATTAAAATCACAAGGATGCAGCAGCATTCTGGAGTCGAGAATACGGGCCTAACACACACCACGCTGTAATGAATCTTTATCGTCCAACATTTATTTTGATCTCCAACGATTTAACAAAAAGAGGAGAACAAATCAATTAAACAAATTCGGCCCAAAATATAATTCAAGAGAAGTTTTAATCATTCCGTAGTCTTTTCATTTGTCAAGGCCTGAGGACATCGGATGAATTCATTCATTCCTGGCTACGGGATCAAGGCTTAACTCTGAACTTGTTGAAAAAACATAATACATGATCAAAGTACACGATGGTCTATTCCAGGGGCTGATAGGGAAAGGGGTGCTAGACGTGATACCCGATGCGATCGACCGCAGTAACGATAACGCAGATCATAACCACTCTGACTCGTAAGGACGTACCGCTATCTGGTTTAGCCATGTTTGTCCTAGTGTGAAACTCATTTTTTGTCGAATTAGTTGCAATTTGCGTGTGTTGTATGTTTTTCTGCCACATAGCATGTGTTTCTGCACCTCAATATTAGTTGTCTAGAATTGATTGAAAAGTATTCTTGTTTATCAATGATTATACCAACAGGTAAGAACATACTTGTATCTATATCTTGACTAGGTTTTACTTCATTCAAGTTATTTTATTCAGAAGTACGCGGGAAGACAAGGTAGAAAATTGGAGTTATCACATTTTGATTCCCAAAAAAAATTCAAATTATTTCTTTAATACACTTGTAAGCAAATTTTCATGCGTAGTGTAGTAAAGAGGTTGCATCATTTTTTCGCGGGATGTAAACATTTGTTAGCATCCTTGAAAAATGCTTAGTTAGTCTTTTGCTTGTGCACACGGCGGATGTATTCTCCTCTTTTAAAACGTAAGTTGGCTTACTAAGTACTTCTTGTGTTACTGTGTGCATGTTTGTAGTTAGACTCTGCATGGTGGATAATTTATAGTTGATGATCGATGGTAAAGTGTTTAAGGTGATGCTGTGAGCTCGGGCTAGCGGAAACACGGAGAATGGCGATCCTTCTCCGGTGGCATAATTCTTCCATGTCTCATGTTCATGGGTATCCACGTGTGAAATGGCGATCCTTCCCATGTTGGCATGATTGAGTCCCTATGGTGTAGTGATGGCGAATCCTTCTATATCCGATGGAAAAAAGTGATCTAGTTCACAACATCAGTGTACTAGTGCATGCTAGCTTTGTTTCTGAGTACGTTGGTTATGTTTATCCATACACACACGACGCGCATGAGTACTTATGAGCTCTTATTTTTTTGTATCATTGCAGGCCCTTCAGATCGCCGCGACCCGCCATTACCCAGCAGCCCTCCACAATTTACTTATGACTATGTATGCTTGTGAATCTTCCATGAACGAAATTAAAACGAACAAAAGGAAAGGAGAACCGTTTTGTTTCTATTTTTCTTACACACTATGGTTCTTCAAATTTAATAGACCTGATTCTTGTTTTATCTAATCTAACAAATAACTTTCCCTAAAAAGCTGAAGAAACACGTGTAGCCCTAGAAGATCCTTCTCTTTCTGTTCGACTTTCCTTCAAAGTGAGGAGCAAATGCATGATAAGCAGAAACATTGACCAGAAATAACTTATGGAAAGAAAAGAATCTTTTTTTCATGACAGAAACCACTCCGTTAGAAAACGGAGCAAGAGCACCAAATCGATCATTCGTATCAACTGACGCTTCAGTTGTCTCTGAAATGAAAACGGGTTCCAATTCAGTTTCGGCAATTGAAGATTCTAACAAGGAAACCATTGGAGAACTGTTCACATACCGCATGCTTGCTGTCATTGCATATTCTTAGATTGAAGCAGAGCCTCAGCTCTAATTCCACATTTGGATGAGCAATATAGAAATAGATCAATGGCCACCGTTAGTACTTTCTGTTACTGTGTCTGTCAACAAGTGGTGCCTTAGCCTGCAGCTCGGAAAATTACACGTGTGACAAGAAAATGAGAGGATAGGATAAAATAATAAGGATAAAAAGATAGGATGAAAATAGGATATGAATTATAAGTAGCAATCAAAAAAAGAGAAACTTGCGGAACAGATAAGGCAAGATGGCGTTTTTGACATTTATGGCGAAATGAAAATTACACCTTTTTCAATGAGTCTGAAGTTTCCGAAGTTTGTCTAGTTCATCACTTGTTTCCATATGTAAGAGTTATTTATAAATGAATAAGTATTAACAATAATAAACAATATTCATTTTATTATGTTTCAAACGTTAACGACCCCATCTTGGGAAATTTTGGGACTTGACGATATATAATCGGAAGCAGATTTGTCAAAGCTTCAAAACGGTATGCCATACAAATTTATTCAAATTCAATGGTTTTGTTTAGTCAAATATTTAATCGCAATTGGTATCTATTCTAAATTTTGCTGCTTTTTTGTCAAAACAAAAAGCGTATATACTTTGTAATAAATGTCGTGTACACTGTGAAAGATTTACTTTGCGTATTTTCCTATTTTGCTTAGCGCACTGATTGTGGCATATATTCCAGTAAAAATAAGTACAATAGCAATTTTTTAATGCTCAGTGCAAAAAACGAAACATATAAATATGAATAGAGGAAGACGCTAAAACTAAGAGACTAGCTCCAATGTAAATAGGAAATAAAGCCAAAATTAACAGCGACATAATTTTTGGCTCGATTTATACTGTTTTATTATTTAAAAATATTAAATAAAAATAAAAAATAGTAAAATATTTATCTCGGGATATTATAGTCTTTCTTTTTGTTATTAAAGCATAAACCTAATAACTATACTATTAGATTATCAAAATAACATTAACATATTGCATTTAAAACAAGAAACAAGACATGCAACATTATTATTTCATTTGTGTCGTTTTGTGCCGGCCAGCTGCATGAACAGGAGCATAATGTAAGCAAGCGCGTCCACGCTAAGGCCATCAAAACCGTATTGTGATATGCTGCACATTTCCTTTCATTTCAAACATTTGTATATGAGAAATTGAAACCTCTATAAGAGAGAGTCGGGGAGCTTCAGATATTCGTACATGGACATCTATAACTGAGAATGCTAGTTATCTTTACCTCTATAAGCGACAGTTGAACATGTACGCATACGCAGGCAGATCCAGGAAATTTTAGAAAAGATAAACAAATGCTTTCTAAAATTTCGGGGAACTACCTAATTATCTACGAAAAATCACGTCTATAAAATATGGCGGATCACTTGCGAGAGAGTGATTACGGCAACCTGTCAAAAATTTATATCCTGCCGATCCTTACTTCGTTCCATATTCGATGGTTTGAGTGGCAGTGTCGCCACAGTACTCCATCCTGGATACATTGGACGTCTGATAACTTCGCAAATGTTGGCAATTGAATATGAAACATTGCTAAATGTCACATTTCGATGTTTTGTTTTTGAACCGGCATACGTTCAGGGAATTTGTTTTTGCTGATCTGAAGACGGCTGCATAGCCGGATCTGCAGTGGATTCGAAATATGTAGGTTTGATTCGTTCGGTGCTGATGTTAACATGTTTCCCATTTATTTCCAGATTGAAGACATTTCCGACCGTTCGTTCAATGACTTTGTAGGGGCCTTCATACGGGTGCTCCAAACGCTTCCTTACTCGGTCGACACGAACGAAAACATGTGAGCAAGTTGAAAGGTCTTTGTGGACAAAAACCTTGTATTTGTCGTGACGTAATGCTGGATTTGCTTGTATGTCCTTCATATGTTCACGGAATTTTTGAACGAAAAGCTTGGGATCAGGAAGCATGTCCTCATTGAAGAAGAATTCTCCTGGCATACGGAGTGTATCTAATAGACGAGCTTTGCCGATGTTGCGCCAATGTCGTCCTTAATACTGGTGCGAAGTCCCAATAAGACCGTGGGAAGAATGTCGTCCCACTCGTTGCTGTTATGACACATTATCGCTGCTTTTAACGACCGGTGCCATCGCTCGATCATTCCGTTCGCTGTAGGATGATAAGGTGTGGTTCGTATTTTCTTGCAGCCCACTAAATGAGGTAGTGATTGAAAAATGAGTGATTCGAACTGTGATCCTCGGTCTGATGTCAAAATAGCAGGAGCTCCAAAACGCGCTATCCAGTTTGCGTAAAAGGCGGTGGCAATCTCATCCGCAGTAATTGTTTTGATGGGAGTCGCTTCAGGCAATCTCGTCAAGCGATCGATGATGGTTAGTACGTATTGAAATCCTTTTGATGGATTCAAGGGACCAACTATGTCGATATGGACGTGATTAAACCTAGCGTCAGGCATTTGGATATGACCTCGCATTTAAGTGCCAGTTGGGCATTTTCAATGGGGTGTTGTAGTAACGTTGCGTTTGCAATCTGCTCTTTGCACTGCTTGAAAGACGCTTCGGCTTCAGGATTCCAAACTATTGGTGATTTGTCCTGTTTCTTAGCGCCAACTAGAAATTTATGCAGTGGTGCTTGAATTTCAGCTGCATTTCGCAAGGATTTTCGATAGAAGTTGATGGCACAAAGAAATCTTCGTAACTCTGCAAAAGTTGATGGTTTTCTGAACTGCAGGATGCTTTGCACGCGTGTTACGACCGACAACCGACACACCTGTCACGTGGCCTGTACATCCAATTGACCTCGAACACCCTGGGAACATCCGTTACGAGCAGAATATATCATCAAATTACTGTCTGCGAAGCTGACACTATTTTGCTATTTTCTAAATTCTGCATTTTTGCAATTATGCAAAAATGCAACTTTTGTAAGCTTTGGTTGAAAGTAGATTTCAGATTTACAGAAGTTGTGATTTTGCTTTCTTGAATAAAACATTAAATTCGAATTTGGTTTTTTTTATCAAAACTGCTCGACTTATATAATTCGCGCGCAGGAAGAGTACTGATGCGACTTTTATCAATGAGATATCCAAGATATTCTACTGATGATGATCCGAAAATGAATTTTGCAACGCTTATGGATAAGCCGTATTTTCTTAATCGGCCGAAAATCATTTCCAGATGCTTTTGATCTTCTTCGTGTGATTTCGATGCTATCAAAATGTCATCGATCTAAGCGTAGCAAAATTCTAATCCACGTAGTGCTGAGTTGATGTAGCGCTGGAAGGTCTGGGCAGCATTGCAGAGTCCAAATGTCATCACCTTAAATTCGAAAAGTCCAAATGGGGTGATAACGGCAGTCTTCGGAATATCGTCGGGTGCTACAGGAGTTTGATTATATGCACGCGTCAAATCCAACGTTGAAAATATCTTGCATCCGTTTAGATTATGGGTGAAATCATTTAAATGGGCGATAAGATATTTATCCGGGATGGTGACAGCACTGAGACGGCGATAATCACCGCATGGGCGCCAATGGTCGATTTTCTTAGCCACAAGATGAAGCGGGCTTGTTCACGGATTACTCGAAGGTTGACATATGCCGAGTCCAAGCATATATTCGGACTCTGCTTTTGCTTAGCGGAACTTTTCTGGTGGTAGTCTCCTTGCTCGCTCAGCTACAGGTGGTCCGTTTCTTAATATGTAGTGGTAGACGCCGTGGTTCGTGACCTTTTTAATGCTACCAGGAAGAGTTACATCATGATACATTTTCAGCAAATAGTGCTAAGGCTGGTGTGGTGAAACAGTCAATAATCCAAAACTGGCATTCTCGTGAATATCGCCGATGGATTTTAAGTTGGTTTTGTTATCCACGACTAACTTTCTTTCTTTTTTCTAACTTTCTTAGGTTAACCAACAAACCGAAATGACGTAGTAAGTCTGCTACAATGATGGGTTGTTGAACCTTTGAATCAGTAAATCTCTAAGGGAATTGTCGTCGCAAACCGAGATCCAGTGTTAAAATTTTTTCGCACTGATGGGTGTATTGTTGGTAGCATATTTTTTTTATTCCATGGTACTTTGTGCTGATTTGATTTTGGAAGGACTGACACGTCAGCACCTGTATCGACTAAGAATCGCAGTCCAGATTTTCTATCCGTAATGATAAGTCGGCGTTGGTGGGTGAATCGTTCTCGGCTGCCGAAATGCGAGATGACGAATTCAGTTTTCCGACGTCGTTCCGGAATTCTTCCATTGGCAGGGTGCTTTGCAATTTCTGGCTAGTTTGCCAAAGCACGTGTGGAAAAAGCAAAATTTTCCCCTTTTGTTCGATCTGCTGCGCGTTTTAGAATAAGATCGATTTTGCGTCCGCAATTGTAATTTCTCAAGACGGACTAAGATTTGGGATAGCACTTCGTTATTTACCGTTGACTCGGATTGTGGACGAACTGTTGAGATTCCAGGTAGATTTTGCAACTCCAACATTAAATCTGCCATCTTTGCAAGTTTCTCTACGTCGGGCTCGCTTGCTATGGCCAAAACGACTCTTATATTTTCGAGAAGTTGCTCCAACAACAGCGACCGGAGCATCGCGTCCGTTACCTGCTCTCCTCCCGTAATGCGCAGATCCTTCAAATAGTGTGATGGCTTCTTGCCTTCTAGATTTTGCTTATACTAGCATGGAATTAAAAACTACAAAAATACCAAAATAGAAAATATACAGAAAACCTTAAAAAAGAAAGAGAAAATAAAAATGGAATCTGCCAGCCGTGAAAGAAAACAAAAATAGGAAATGCATTAATTGAAAAAACCACCACTTAACCTGATCGGGTACGGTTTACAAAGAGTACATACTATATTGAATTTAAATTATAAATAAAGTTTCTGGACATTCGACTCGCCTGGATTTTACTGTTTGCTCAAATGATGTTTTCAATATTTTCCCGTCGAATACGATTACCAACTAATACTCGTTCAGGGAAAGCCTTTCACGATGAGTGCAATTCAAAATAATAGTTAAATCGTACCGAGAATATCTTCGCTGGATTTTCGCGTTAAGCTTCTTCATATAAAGTCATTTCATTTTATGTAAAATGTCCCTTACAGGTTTTGTTACAAAGTCACATACGCACCATATCCAAACTAACCTGGGAAACATGGCTTCCATGGGAATATTTAAAGAACGAAATACGTGGCTTAGTGTTACAGTAGACCCTATTGAATTCCCTTTATTCAGACTACGCTAAAATGCTTAGTCCGAAATTCTTCTGTGAATCTATTCCACATACATTGATATGCAACTGCATTCAATGCATTTCCCACGAGCATTTTTCTCCTTATTAGAATTTCGCTTAAGCTTGCATATCCGCCACGCGCATTTTTTCACAACTACAGAGTACAGGAAAAGTCCTAATCCCTGTCAACCCAATGTGAGACTGCATTGGGGTACACCGGTACCTCATCCCGCTGTCGACAACCTCGCCGATTCACGGATGTTAACCTTTCAACCCCTGGGTTAAGGTCAATTTCCTCAGAGCAAATCGAAGAAAATATCGATTGCTCTGGAAAAAAAATCAACCGATAAAAAAAGGTTACAAGTGAAAAGGGAAATGAAAATTGGGAGGAAAAGGTAAAAATGGGATAAATGAACAAGGAGGGATGTCAACATCGGTCCATCGCTACGTAAGAAAATACCAAAGCAGCCGTGGTCGCAACAAGTGTTATCTCGAAATATAGTAATACAAATTCCAGGACGTAGAAAAGAAGCTAAATATTTAAAGGATTCAGGTGAGATTTGGAGGTTATTTATTCCAGAGAATGTTATAAATATTGTAGTAAAATGCACTAATGAACAAATTAGTCGCATAAAACCTAATTTTACTCGAGAAAGAGACTGTTCTGACACAGACAGTATTGAAGTTGAAGCACTGCTGGGTCTTTTACTTTTTGCTGGTGCCAGAAAGAACAATCGCTTGAACGCCAAAGATTTATTCAAAACAAATGGATCGTCCCCTGAGATTTTTCGCTTGACTATGAGTTGGAATAGATTTTATTTATTGATGCGTTGTGTCAAATTTGATGAGAGAGATTCACGAGCTGAAAGAGTTGCCATAGATAAATTAGCTCCGATTAGAGAATTATTTGAAGAAATTATAGCTAGTTTCCAAAAATATTACAGTGTATCTCAGTTTGTTACAATCGACGAAAAATTAGAGACTTTTAGAGGTCGTTGCAGCTTCAGGCAATACATCCCATCGAAGCCCAATAAATATGGCATAACAATTTACGCACTGACGGATGGTAAAAATTCTTACACCTCCAAGTTGGAAGTTTACGTAGAGAAACAACCTGATGGTGTCTATAAAGTTGACAACTCACCTTTGCCAATAGTTGTGCGACTGAGCGAAGGGATTCATAATACTGGCCGTAATATCACCTGTGACAATTTCTTTACAAGTATTCCATTATTGGATAGACTCGAATCCGAATACAAATTGACATTGATCGGGACGATACGTAAAAATAAGTTTATTCGGGCATCGACGCAACTGCAGTCTTGTTTCCTATGTGCCTAAAAAAAAGGAAAAAAATATTCTTCTTGTGTCCAGCATGCATGAAGGCGTCAAAATAGATGAAGTGACTGGTAAACCTGAAATCATAATGCAGTTCAATAAAACCAAAGGAGGAGTTGATACTGTAGACAAAATGTGTGAGACTTATAACGTAGCTCGAGGCACAAATAGATGGCCGATGGTAATTTTTTATAGTCTGATGAACGTAGCAGGTATAAATACATATATTATTTACATGCAGAGCAATCCTGACAAGAAAATCAACCGCAGAATATTTATTGAAGCCTTGTCATATCAACTTATAAATTCGCATCTTCGTCGACGAGCTCCCAACACATCCTTGCCTAAAAGCATAAGACTTAGGCTCCCCCGAAATTTGTCAATTAGATGTTTCCGAGTCTTCAGCGACATCTTATAATAATAAAATTGGTCGTTGTGGATAATGTTCTTCCAAAAAAAAAATATCGCAAAATACGATATAATTGTGCCACTTGCAAAAAATACTTTTGTTTGGAACATGCTGTTATGGTGTGTATTACTTGGTATGATGAGACTGAAAATTAAGTCAACATGTGATTTTTATTAGTATATTAAGTTTTTTCTAAAAGGTAAAAGTTTCTTTTTCTTTTTAGAAGAAAAAAAAATGTTTTAGTTGTGTTTTAAGAAAAAACTCTGTACTTTAAAGGCTGTTTTTTATAAGACTGATAGTCTGTTAAATAATTAATAATAAAGTCATTATATGATATATTTCTTTTCATTATATCCTTTATTTTTAACATGTAACTTTATTTATATAGGTTTCCTAAGGAAAATCATATAAAACGGCGTTCCAAACTTTCGGTCGGTGAGACCGTACGCGGGTATAGGTGTCACAAAAATTGGCGCGGGTATAGGAAGGTTAAAACTGCTTTTTACTTCAAGTGTCTTCCTGATAAAACATTTACATTTAAAGGTGAAAAATTTCATGGGGGAAATTTAAATAAGGAACGTTTAACCATTCTTCAATGCGTAAACATTACCGATAGTGATAAGCTCCCTCTTTTGATAATCGGGAAATCGAAAAAGCCTAGATGTTTTGAAGGTGTCAAGACTTTACCTGTTGATTAAGTCAATAACACAAAAGCTTGGATGACTGAGATATTATTTAAAGATTGGCTGAAAAAAGTTAACAAGGAAAATATCTTGCTTTTCGTTGACAACTGTGCTGCCTATAGGGACCTACCAACATTTAAGAACGTCAATACCACCAGTAAACTTCAACCTTTAGATCAAGGTGTCATACACACATTCAAACGCTTTTACTGCTGATAAGTTGTTGAACATACTCTTACGTACCTCGAAGCAAACAGTAGCCGTGATATTAATGTACTTCTGGCCATGAAATTTTCAAGGAGGGCATGGTTCAAAGTAAGTGATGTTACTATCAAAAACTGTTTCAAGAAAGCGAGATTTTGAACCAGCACAGATAAACAAGATTTTCTATCAGAGGATAATGAAATTGAAGCTGAACCTAACAATGAGGAATGGATCAAGCTTGTGATTCACGAATCTACTAGTGATGTGTTAACGCCAACCTTTGAAAATTTCGTATAATTTGACGACGATCTGGCTACCGCTGTGTTGTTTTCATTGACAAACCTATGGACAAACTAGGTTACTTGTCGATTTTGAAAGAAAATTTGAAAAAAAGTGCACAAAAATTGGGTCTTGATGGTCATTATTTGTTCCAGCAAGATAATGACCCATAGCATACAGCTCATGATGTTCGTATGTGGCTCCTTTTCAACACTCCTGGTCAATTAAAAACACCACCGCAATCCCCAGACCTAAATCCCATCGAACATCTTTGGGATCATCTGGATAAAAAAATAAGGAACCATCACATTACTAATAAAAGTCAACTAAAGATGGTGTTATTAGAAGAATGGGACAACATTACTCCTGACGTTACCCGTAAGTTGGTACAGTCTATGCCCAATAGGTTAACAGAATTTATAAAACAAAAAGGATACGCAACTAGATATTAAAAGCCTATGTTCTAATGGAATCATCAGAAAGAAAAGTATTACAATTGAACGTCCGATTACTTTTGTCCACTTGATGCAATGTGAATTTGAATTAGTTGTTAATTTTCTTGTGGAAATGTTTTTATTTCTGTTTTATTTTTTTGTGCAATTAATTGAGAATACAAGTGACTTTTATATAAGGGAAAAATTTTTATTTCATTTCAAGGCTTATGCTCGTAAAAGTATTTTATTGCTTGTTTCTTGTATTGTCCGATCACTTTTGGCCACCTCTGTATGTGTTATACCCCCCGCATAAGTCAAGACCTTAAGTGAAACATTCGCGCTGAAATTGCGGCCATACCAACGCTAATTCTGGAAAAATTCATCGAACATTTTATATTCAAATGAGAGTCTCTAAAAAGAGCCGCGGTGGGCATATGTGCGAAGTTGTGTTCCATAACTAATTGCCATAGACCAACCTTTTATTGTCAATAAAGATTTCCGATCTTCTGTTACGAAAAGTGTGTTTTCTTTTACAATAAAAAAAACTAACACATTGTCCACCCTGCATAAGACAAATCGATCATTTAATCTTTTTCCATGGCTAATCGGTTCATTAATAATTAAATTGGCGCAGTCAGTAGGATGCTCTTCGTAAATCTACTTGATTTTTTTAAATCTTAATAGCGCATCCGCATCGCGTACGAAAAAAAAAGTCTTAGTAAAATTAATCCCCAAGAGGAGGAAGAAAAATTTGTAGGAATTTTTTTTTGACGCGACTCAAACCATGAAACATCTCTGAAATGTAAACATAAACGAAATATAAAAATCTGAAATACAAAAATCCAGCGGAAGATCCTTCATATCAGTTGCAGAGTACCCTAAACAGTGTAATAGAAGTGACAGTGCATATCTTAAGTGCAAGCATCATAAGGAGCAGTGCAAACCTTTGCAATATCGAACAGCCATAATATCAACGAATCGTAAGGAGTATACTTAAGAAATATTTAAAATTTACTCTACTGCATTATTACATAAATAATACATTCTAGGAAAAATATGACTATTTGTCATATAAATCTTATCGTATACGTTAAATTTTCGTTGTCATTTTTTCCCCTTTAAAATTTATTGTGAAATTGGTTCGGACTAAATAGTAAATTCTTACCAAACATGGCAAAACCAGACGGTGCCCCCGCTGTACAACTAGACCCGTTGAAATATTTAAACAATCTTCCTGAGTTCGATAGTTGGCCCGAGAACTTCACCACATTGATAGACAGGATCAACTCTATACTTCGATCCTTTAATGATGTATCGCAATTTTTGTTCAATGGAATAATTAAGAGCAAATTAAAAGGACGTGCTAGGGAAATTTTCGTTATAAATTGTCATGCCACCTGGCAAGACATTAAACAAATTTTAAAGAATAACTTTGGAGATCATCTGACCAGAGATGAACTCTATGATAATCTGCATGGTGCAACATTTAAGACAAACACAGTGGATTTCTACAATGAAATTACATATAAGCTGAGGAGACTCATTAATAAAACTTTAATCATTTTGGGTGCAGGTCACGCAACAAACGAATGTGCTAGGAACAATTAGAGGACTGCTCTTAACATTTTTAAAAATAAAATTCCAGAACCGATGAGGACAATTCTGCTGAAGGCCTGACTCCCTCGAATCAGCCATTCTCTACATTCAGATATTTTCTTCACAACAGGATACGCATTTTACAATCCCAATAACGTAAGAGATAAAAATATAACGACACACGGAGAACAGGAACACTTAGAATCGACAAATAAAATATTTAATCGATAAAGAGCAGCCAATCTGAAAGTTCAGTTGGACAAATCCGAATTCCTAAGAAAGGAAACTATATTTTTTGAACATAACAATGACGGTATAAAACCAGACCCACAGACCCCGAAGGAAATAAAACAGTTTCTTGGTCTCACCGGCTATGACAGGACATTTATAAAAGATTATTCCCGAATAGCGAAGCCGTTGACGAAAAATCTTAAAAAAGACGCAAAAAAAAAATTTCAGACCCTGAATATATTCACGCCTCCGAGCCGTTAGATAGCCTTCTTACAAACGAGCCTATCCTGGTCAATCCAGACTCTAATAAAACGTTCATACTATGACATGTTCGAATAATTTCACGCGCCACTGTAGTCGTCAGAAGAGAAAAGTCGTATGCCATACTCGTTCAACGTGAAAAACTCTTCAGTAAAATGGTTTCACCTTTTAATAACAATTTCTCAAACAACGGTAAATTTAAAATAATTAGATGTTCCATTCTTTTAAAAGATATAACAGATGAGGAAAAGTTAGCTCAAATAATTGAACAGGAACACTCACGAAATAATCATCGAGGAATAGACGAGGTCACAAAAGAACTTAGCTGAAATTTTATAGCCCGAAACTTGAAGACAGAGTAATGCAATTTATAAACAACTGCGATGTCTGGAATTCTGAAAAGTATTTACGAAACCCACTTAAGCCTTTGTACAAACTGACGGAATCCCCTAAAGGACACAGAGAAATAGTTCCTGTAGATGTGTTGTACACACTAGAAAAATAGATAAGTTCTCCAAACATGCTTGTGCGATCAAATCCTTGGCAGAACCTGGACTGAGATTAAGAGAGCTCTATCGTACTATTTTGGTCAATTCGGAACTGTGAAAAAGATAATTGTCGATAAGGAGCTAGTTTCTAAAACCATCCCTTTAAGAAAATTCCTTAATAATCAAAACGCCGAGATTCATAATACCTCCAGTAGTAATCATATTTCTAATGCAGACGTAGAACTTCGATGACTTCAAAGATGTTGCGCGTACAGCCTTTTTCGTTCTGTAAAATTAAGAAAATTCCAAACAACAATATCTCGAATGGGCTTCGCGCTACAGGGTTATATCCATATAACCCAGATGCTATTCCTGAAGCGGCGTTTGCGTCCTCTGCGTTGCTAGAACTTCCAAATCTTACAAGCAGTGAGAGTGTTGCTATCTTATCTAATGAATCGGGGGAACAAGAGATTTCAACTGCAAATGTGGAAGATTCAGATGAGTCAGGCACAGATACTGAGAATTTGCCACTGTCCTTGCTCTCAAAAAACAATCCGATTGCTGGAACTCCATATAAGAAAGACAATCAATCACCCACGAGTGAGATTCATGAATTTTTACCAACCGCTAAGTTTTAAGTTGTAGCGACTGCTCCACGCAAGAAGTCTCTGAATTACAGGGCTCAAGAGGTAACAAAAGATTTTTTTGGCGACAATGCTACAAATTCCACATCACAGATTACTGTACCATCGTCAAGAGTAGTAGTTGTTCCTGGTACTCCTTCCATGATAAAGATTAACACAAATACACCAAAATCAGCATTAGTTACTGGCTGTACATCTGCATAACCTTCTTGGTACTGTCCAGCTTGAAAAGAAGATCGAGTTGATGATATGCGACAATGTCTTACTTGAGGCGTAGTATCATGAGTTTTGTGTTGGACTGATACAATATTTTAATGTTCAGGAGATTGTTTAAAAAAAAGATAAAAAAGTCTGATTAATATTGTGACATGTTCGAATAATGTCACGCGCCACTGTTGTTGCCTCAAAAATGAGTCAATCAGCCATATTCTGCAAAACTGTCCAGCAACTCATTGGCACGACCATATTAACATCTATGTAGGCAGGATCGCAGCCAAGAAGGGATCGACAGTCCGCGCAGAACACTACATCAGGACCGGCGAGGGAATCACATTAAAACTTGATCTCATACTTATAAAAGATGATTTAATTATTGTAACTGACACCGGAATTCACTGGGAAGGATCATCCAGCCTTGCCTCGCAGTACGCAGGAAAGCAATCAAAGTACTCATCACCAAGTTTTGTCGAAACGCTTCAACAACAGCATCCGCGGAAAAATATAAGAATCCTGCCGCTCATTGTAGGAGCAAGGGGCACCTGGTGCCATCTGAATCAATTCTTGGCTGACGCAGTCGGTCTAAAATCAAGAAACATAGCTGATATAATAATCACAACGCTCAGAGGAGGACTGATAATACACACCATTTTCATGAAGACAGTATGGCAGGCAATAGCGGTCCCACTGCCGAACCAGCAACAGTGAAGAAATGAAATAACATTTGAGTATTGTAAACCTTATAAACAAACTTATACAGAAACAACAAATACGCGTGTAAGTGACTCAGCGCGTAAACTCGAGAACAATCCACATGGAAGATTCGCGATTTAAAGGTGCTATAAAAGCGACTACAGCAGGCGGCTAAGACAGCGGACTATCGTGTGTGTCCCGAACGCAGTGATCCCCATTCTGAAACAACAAACTTTATGTGGAAATTACTGAAGTGTTAGTGCCAGAAGAACAACCGGGAAATCGCATGAGCACGAAGGAGGAAGAAAACAGAGACTGCTGCAGATGCCGAGAAGAAAATAGAAGATCAAGGAAGGAGACTCTATCTAGCAAGGGACTCTGGGTGAGTATACTCTTGTATTTACTTGTCAGTTCGGCCCAATACGGATTTTTTATTACAATAGTGTTGTATTTTATTTATAATAATTTGCCGATAAAACGTCACCCCGTTTTAAAACGTCAGGATGTCGAAGGACAGTGGCCATGCCGCTGGGCCAGACATTGACAAAGATGAAAAAATTGCTTCGCTAGTTTCCCAGCATGACAAGATCACATTAAAGCTGGATCAGGTTTTCGTGACATTACTTAAAACGCAGAAAATCCTCGCCAAGACAAATGCTGAGCTGGTAGACCAGCGAAGCAAGAATGAGCGTTTAGCGGCGAAAAATGCAGAGCTGCTAGAGATGATGTATGGTGGTGGGGCAGGGACATCTGGAAAGTTGACGAAAAGAACCCCAATCCAAAAAAAGGAAAGTAGTAAAGAGCACCTCATCTTCGAAAAATTCATCAAGCACTTCCTCGGAGGAGCCTGATGAATCTGACAGTAGTAGTATGGAGGTCAATACAGAAGGCAATGAGGAGACTGAAGATTTCCCTGCTCTACCGCCACCAAAACCCTCTACTACTTTAAAGGATATGGCAATCAAGCCAAACCCAAAACCACCCCAAACTAGTACCAACATACCAGCGACACATCCCACAACCAACAAAAACATCACTATTGAGCAGAAAACGGTGCCAGTCATTCTTCGGGAGCCCTCGAAATGTTCACAAACACTACACCTCATGAAAACGCACAACATTTCTCATACATCCGCGAAACGTGTCTACTCAGGAATACAAATAATCCCAACTGCACCAACTGATCACCGAAAACTAACCAAAATCCTGACAGAAAATAACATTCAATACCACACTTACATCCTACCTGAGGACAGACAGTTTAATGTAGTTATTACAGGCGTGCATGGCCTATCAGCCGAGGAGATCAAGGAAGACCTTGAATCTCAAGGTTTTAATCCCACTGAGGTTTATTTCATAAAAATGAGGGACGGTCCTTCGAAGCTGGTAAAGGTCCTCCTACCGAAAACAGAAACAGATTTAATTTGATTTAATATCAAATCTGTTTTCCAACTCACCTGCACGGCGGAACGCAGCGCCTAACACACACTAAACACTAATGAGTTTGGCGAATCACGTTTCAATCCTGACGTAGAGTGCGAATTCCTTGCCCCAACAGACTGGCGAAACTTAATCAATTTATATTTGACCACAGATATGACATTATATTGATTCAAGAAACCTTTCTGAAGCCTGGAAGACGATTCCGCATCCCCAACAAAATAGACAGGAAGGTGGACAATTGACAGACGGATCGGAATACGCTTCTTCTAGGACCTCTAGGTCAAGGAAGAAGAGGAATTCTCCAATGGAATTGGATGTACTAGTGTCTCCGACTTCGCCCCCCCGTAAAAGGCAGGCCGCCGAAAATTCGAGCAGTGACGACGATGTGCCTCTCAAGGTGGACCTGGCCGCTGCGAGAGAACACATGGCTGCCACTGTGAGGTTGAAGCGACTGCCTGGAGGTGGTGAAGGAACGTAAAACTGACAGGACCGATGCCAGGGGTACCTCAGCTGGAGAAACTGCTGCTGAAGGACAGAGGGGAAAAACATAGAAGGAGAAGGAAGGCCATTTCGGGTAATCAAGCTGCGATTACTCGCCTTGAACATTTAAATAGGGAGGTAGGCTTCGATTTGGGCATTGACATAGTTCAAACGAGTGCTAGGCGTGCAACAGACATCTTAAGGTTAGAATCGGCAGAAGATAGACTCGTCGGAATATTAGAGTTGTTGGGTGAATATAACTCGGTAGTGACAGGATTAGTAGGAGTATGTAACAAACTACAAGGTAAGGTTGAAGAGTCTAGGAAGGTTAATAGAGTGGCTGTCCCCCCCCCCTTTACCCGTTGCCCCTGTAACTGTTGCCCCACCCTTAGCAGAGCGTAATATGATGTCGCGAGATTTTCCTGCTCTACCGACTTCGATCTCTAAGCCGACTGAGACGTGGTCCTTAGTAGTAAGTCCAAAAAGGACAAAGCTGATAATCAAGAGGTAGCGGACATTGTTAGGAAGGAGGTGGTGCCTAAACTTGGTGTGAGGGTTCATGAAGTTAGTAAATTAAAGTCGGGTGGGGTTGCGATTCGAGTCCCTAGCGTAAGGGAGCGGAGACTGGCTGTTGCTAGTGAGCACTTTGCGCAGCAGGGACTTGATGTTGAAGTTAGGCAGAAATTAGGGCCTAGGGTTGTACTCTATGGTGTGGAGCAGGACATCTCCGATGAAGATTTGTTGGGTGATATATTTCGTAATAACTTAGTAGGGAAAATATCAGAGGAGAGGTACAATAGGGGAATTCGTATTGTTTCTCGGCGTGCTCGTCCTGGTTCATCCGTAGCTAATGCTGTGCTTGAGGGAACGGAGGAGGTGGTTAGGCATTTGTTGTCTTGGGAAAAGCTATATGTCAAATGGTATGCATATAGAGTTAGGCAGCAGGATCCGGTAGCCACGTGTTACAGGTGTCTTGGTTTTAACCATCGTGTGGTCGACTGTAGGGCCACCGAAGCCATATGCTCACGATGTTCACAGCCTGGCCATGTTGCTTCGCGTTGCAAAAATCCGCCGCATTGCAGAAATTGTGAGCTGCATGGTTTACCAGCAGCACACGCTATCAAGTCCCCCGCCTGTCCTGTTTATGCGAAGCAAGTCTTGAGGGTGAATTCAAGGCACTAATATGTCGTTCCACAAATTAGTGCAACTGAATTGTGCTAGAACGGCCGCAGTAATGTATGATTTGGGTGCTTATATGTGTGAGCAACGTATCAGCTTTGCACTGTTGCAGGAGCCTTATAGGGCCTTTGGTTCTGTAAAAGGACTTCCATCTGGTATGAGAGTCTTTGAATCAGACGGGCACACTGGATCCGCTGTAGTAGTCAATGCTGATGTGGTTGAATGCATGCCGATGCATGAACTCACGGATGAATTTGGTGTCTGTATCTGGGTGAAGGGTGTCTTTGGTGAATTGTTCCTAATTAGCATGTATTGTGAGTTTAGTAAGCCCATTGAGCCATATTTGTTATATCTGGATAGGGTTCTATCACTCATAGGTGGTAGAGCGTGTGTGATTGGAATGGATGCGAATGCTGACTCACCTGTTTGGTACAGGACGAATCCTACCTCAGGGGCTCGTGCCCGAGCTAGACAAAGAGGTGATAAGCTGTTGGAATGTTTTAGTGTGCACGGATTCCATGTGTTAAACAATTCGTCTGAATGTTGTACGTTTGAGGGGCCAATGGGCCGTAGTAACATAAATGTAACTTGTGTTAACAATGCCGCCCTTTCCTTGGACTTTGATTGGAAGATAGTTTCGGGTTGGGGGATGAGTGATCACAGTCTCATTGAGGTTAGCGTGATCTCTAATGAGTGTGTTGTTCCTCGGCAAACAATATATAGAAGACCAGACTGGGATAAGGGTGTGTTTGAGTCCTTAGTCCGATTGCATGTTGAGAGCATGTCACGATGTCTAGATGTTGGTTCGATGTATTCTTGTATAAATGGTTGTTGTAGTGCTGCTTGTTCTAATATGTCCGGAAGACTTGAGCGTAGATACTGTAGATATGTTAGATGGTGGAATAGCGAGCTAACAGACAAGCGACGAGATCTTCGTCGTGCTAGGAAAAAATTTCAGAAAGCTCGATATCGACAAGCAGCTTCTGCTAACGCATTTAAAGTAGAATATTTACGTTTAATGAAAGAATATCGAGGGTTACTCACATAATCCAAGATTGAACATTGGAAACGCTTCGTAAGTGATAATGCTGATGACCCGTGGGGCCAGGCTTACAAGGTGTGTCGGGGTAGGGATCGCAGGGACTGTATTTCGGGGCTTCGCATTGGTGAGAATGCGACACCGACATGGTCGGACTGTGCTGAAGCCTTACTTAAGGAATTCTTTCCTAGTGCAGAAGGACTAATGCCGCATTTGGAGGATGCCGTGGGGCAAAGCTCGTCTTTGCCCTTACAGCGTTTGGAGATAGATGCGAGCGTTAAAAGATTGCGTATTCGTAAGGCGCCTGGATGGGATGGTATAACCAGCGAGATGCTTAAGGGTATCTGGGAGGTTGTACCAGACTATGTAGAATTTTTCTTGAGAAAGTGCTTCCAACTTGGTTCTTTTCCCCGAGGCTTTTAAGCGTGCCAAGGTAGTTGTCTTGTTGAAGTCGCCTGATAGGGACAGAGGAGCCTTGCGGTCTTATAGGGGTATCTCACTTCTCCCAACGCTTGGTAAAGTATTGGAGAGAGTGATGATACAAAGACTTGAACAGGAACTTCCTGTACCTTTATGTGACCGACAGTACGGTTTCCGTGCGGGGCGTTGTACTTATGATGCGTGGCTTTATGTTGCAAATGTTATTGAAAGATGTAGTTATAAATATGTTCTTGGCATCTTTGTAGATTTCAAAGGTGCTTTTGATTACTTGAATTGGTCCGCGATAGTAGAGAAATTAGCAGAGGTTGGTTGTAGCGATCTTGGGCTTTGGAAGAGCTATTTCTCCGGTAGAGTTGCTTTTGTACAGGGTTTGTTTGATTATGTGGAAATTAATGTTGGAAGGGGTTGTCCGCAGGGCTCCATACCTGGTCCGTATATATGGAACCTTGTTATGGATGAACTGTTGACTAATATGTCTAGAGTGTGTCAAGTGTGTACATATGCTGACGATCTACTGTTGTTAGTTGAGGGTCGGAGTCGTCGCGAGTTAGAAGAAAAAGGGTCTCAGTGTATGCAGGTTGTGTCTGCATGGTGTGATAAGGTGGGTGTCACAGTATCCACAGAGAAGACCGCTATCATGTTATTAAAGGGTAGTCTTAGCGGTAATAGGCCACCTAAGATTATGTTCAAGGAAAAGACCCTCGGGTATAGGACCTCTGTGAGATATCTGGGCATATGGGTGAATGAAAGACTTTCTTTCTGGAAGCACTTTAAAGTGCTGAAAGAAAGACTGTCTCAGCTTGCATGCATGATTCGTCGTGTGTCTAGGTGTGAATGGGGGCTTGGCAAACGTGCACTAAGAACTATTTATGACGGTCTATTTGTTGCTTGTGCAACATATGGTGCACCCGTGTTGTACAGATGCATGAGTCAAGCTATTGGTCGACGTCTTGTAGAGTCGTGTCAGAGGGTGGTTTTGTTGTGCTGTATCCCTGTTTGTCGTACTGTCTCAACTGATGCCATGCAGGTTCTTATGGGGGTTCCACCTTTGGACCTCGAAATCATACGGAGAGGACTATCCTTCTGTTTGCGAAGAGATATGCCCGTGGGGGACCATGATTGGTTTAGAGGATGCAGCCCATCGAGACTAACCAAGAGTGAGTTAAATGATATCCTAGTTGAGGGAATGATTTCTACCTGGCAAGATAGGTGGAATGAGAGTTCCAAGGGAAGGGTAACATATGTTTTCGTGCCCGATGTTATGTTCGCCAAATTAAATCCGTGTCTTGATTTTTGTTTGGAGTTGGGTTTCCTGTTAACCGGCCACGGCAGCTTAAACGCGCGGTTGCTTCGACGTGGATTGTCGTCTGCTTCAAGTTGTATATTGTGCGGAGCTGATTTTGAATCTTGGAGACATGTTCTATTTGAGTGTTGTGTATATAACTCCCTTCGGTGTTATTATAGAATTAATTCATTAAAATGTCCTGCTGATGTACGTGATGTATTAGGCTGTGAAGAGTATGTGAGGAGTTTGAATGGGTTTGCTCGTGCTGCGTTCCGAATGAGACTGCGGCCGTTCGAAGTAGGATAGGTTACATTTTTCTGCGGGTCCTGCTGTATAATTCTATATTGTCCTGAAGTGTTTAGTAAGATAGGGTAGTATAATTGGTGTTTATTTTTACTATAGTGTTTATTTTACTATAGTTTTTTTTTTATCTTTGCTTATTGCTTATTTATACATTTGTTTTATTTTTATTTTTTGGCTTATTGCTTATTTACACATTATTTATTTATATGTATCTATTTATTATTTACTTTATTTATGTTATTATTGTTACTGTTAATATTTATTTTTCTTTTATTGACGGTAGTAGTTTTCTACTTATTATGATGATTTTTGTATTGTTTATAATTTATGACGGTAGTAGTTTTCATCTTACTATGTGTGGGTTGTTGGTGGAGGAGGCCGACCAACGCCTAGCTTGCAGGGGCTGAAGTTGGAGTTGCTCTCGGGCTGCAGAGTGACGAAAACCCGAGCAGAGGTTTGATCTGTACCACGGGATGAGGGAGCCCATGACAGGTTGCTGTTATCCCCCACAAAGGTGAGGAGCCTAATTTTGGCTGTAACGTGGTGGTTGTGGTTTTTGAGAGTACTAGGAAGTAGTTTTTAACATGTACCAGGTATGTGTTGTCTGAGCCTGTATAATCAGCTTCAACTTGGGACCTTCTTTATGTGAGAAGGGGCGCTGGTTAACGTTTCTATTAACCCCCGTCAATGGTGACCGTGAGGTAAGGCCCTCGAGGCAGGTACTCACGAAAAGCTTTCCGACTTTATCCCCAACTACCTATACTAATTGATAATTGAGTTCGTATTGAACACTCGAGGCGAACAGACGCTCCTATCGTTGACTCCTCGCGAACTTGAGTATTTAGACGGTGAGAATCGCTGTGAACTTTTCTAGTACACTCGGCAGTTTTGTCGCTTTATTGATTGAAAGACCCGCGGTAAACGGCAATTCGTCGAAAATCCATTTGTGCAGGTGTTTGGTGATTAGAAGTGCATAAACAAAGCAATTAGTTAATTGTCTTGCACAGTTACTAATTTGCAGTGCGGTTTTGACGAAACAAACAAAACCATTAGTAAATTGCCTTAAATTTGCTAGTGGCACGGTTATAATCATAAAAATTGTGAAAAACAAAGCAATTAGCTAATTGCCTTAAGCAGTTAGCTATTGCAGTGATAGTTACGATTTTTGACAACAAGTCATTAACTAATTGCCCTAGCAATTAGCAGTGATAGGAATCTTGCGTGTACACCCGCTGGAAGATTTGTTGGAATCCGTTTTTGTGCTGTGAATTGGTTGAGTTCGGGTAAACAACGCAATTAGTTAATTGCTCTTGCAGTTGACGATTGCTGTAATAGTGATTAAAGTGCAAAACAAAGTGATTAGTGCTAATTGCTGAAGCGGTGGATCTATTAATTGAGCACAGATAAACTGTTTGCTAGATCCTTGAAATCTTAGCGTGTACACCCGCTGGAGGTCAAGGTAAGTGAACTTTCAACATAAGTGAGAATGGTGAGAGGTGGGAAAGGGGAGCTTAATTCCCCTCCTCGTAAGAAGGCGGTTAGGGACTTGGTGACGTCGGACATGGGGGACACGGATGTAGAAGTCCGAATACTTAAGGAGGCGCGCGAGCGGAAGATGAAGAAGGCTGCTACAAGTGATAGTGCCGCTGAATCAGCGTCTAGAGCAAATAGGAAGAAGGCGGCGACGAATATCGTGGAATACGACTCAAAAGCGGATGATGGTAGTGCCAGCGAGACGACTGAGCCTGAACCGGTGAAAAGGAGAAGAAAGAAAGGTCAGGAGCAGACAAAGATTGAGAACTATATTGAAAAGACTAAGGAGATCTCGGCGGAGATTGGTTCGATCTTGGTAAAGGCGGAATGCCCTGTGGAATCGATGGGTGGAGTGTACCGTTGCCTGGGGGAGTTGAATGCTATGATCAGCAAATTAATGGCGGAAAATGCGCGTTGTCAGGGAATCATCGAGGAGAACCGCCGATGGAGGATACAGCCGAACCCAAGCTGTTTCAACTGGACAGATGACATATGCGGCAGCTGCTGCTGCTGAGACGAGCAAGATGCCGGTGCTGGTGGATCGCCCGCCTAAGCCGAAACCGATGGAGACCTGGTCTGTTGTTGCCCGTAGCAAAAAACCGGATGTAACTCCCAAAGAAGTTGTGAAGAAAGAGGTACTGCCGAATCTAGGTGTCAGGGTATATGGAATAAACTCCCTGAAAAATGGGGAGGTGGCAATCAGGATGCCACCAGTGAAGGAGAGGCAAGCTGCAGCTTGCAATGAAATTTTCGAAAAACGGACCTCGAGGTCATTGTAAACGATAAATTAGGAGCACAAGTTATGGTCTACGACGTGGATTGCTTCCTTACCAACGAAGAATTACTGGCTGAAATTTATGAGCAGAATCTGGCGGCAGTACTCTCAACTGAAAAGTACAAGAAAGGGCTAAGAATTCTGTCGCCCCCACGGAAAATCGAATATCATCCTTGAATGCACTAAGGAGGTTGCTAATGCACTCCTCAGTGCTGAGAGGTTATTTGTTAGATGTATGCCGTATCGTGTAAGGTATAGGGATCCTGTAAATGCGTGTTTTAGATGTCTAGGGTTCGATCACGTTGTAGCTGTATGTCGAGCAAAGGAAATTGTGTGTGGGCGCTGCTCGCAGTCGGGACACAGCTCCGCGCGTTGTAACAATCTGCCGCATTGCAGGAATTGCGCCTTCCGTGGACTTCCTGCTGCACATTCTATTAGATCTGAGGTGTGCCCTGTGTATGCGGATTTAGTCGCGAGGTCGAACGCTAGACATTAATATGGCAGTACACAGAATTGTGCAATTGAACTGCGCGAGGACTGCTGCAGTAATGTACGAGTTGGGAGCCTATATGGTGCAGAACCATATAGTGGCTGGCGTATTACAGGAACCATGGGTTCTTTTTGGATCTGTGAAGGGTTTGCCATCAGGCATGCATGTGTATAAATCTGTTGGTGCCAAGTCTGCTGTTGTTGTGTCTGGTGATAATATTGCTAGCATGCTGATGCATGATTTGACAGATGAGTATGGAGTTTGCGTATGGCTGAAGGGCAGCTCTGGTGAACTGTACATAGTTAGTGTCTATTGTGAGTTTGGTAGCCCCATTGAGCCGTACTTAGAATACTTGGATCGAGTCTTGCCACTTATTGGTGGCAAACCCTGCATCCTTGGTCTAGATGCGAATGCGGATTCCCCGGTGTGGCACAGTAAGACTTCCTCGCGGAAGACTCGCTCGGTTGCTATACGCCGTGGGGAGAAGCTAGCCGATCTAATACTTGTGCGTGACTTATCTGTTTTGAATGTACCATGTGAACTGTCTACTTTTGATGGGCCGATGGGGTGTAGTGACATTGATGTTACATGTGCTAATAGTGCAGCCATGAGTGCCTTACAGTTTGATTGGAGACTGGTACCTGGTTGGGGGACGAGTGATCATAACCTCATTGAGATCAGTATGACCTCTAATGAGAAGGTGACTACTCGCCAATTAGCCAGGTGGTCCTGGTGCCATGGGTCCGAGCCCAATAGGGTTCGCTATGTAGCTCTGATGCAGGAATACACTGAAGCAGTGTCCATCGCTGACTTTAGTACTCTTAGCATCAGTGACATGATAGCACACGTACATAGATGCTATACTAGAGTAAACAACAAGCTGCTTCGCAAAACGAGCAAACCTGTAATAGCACGAGTGGCCTGGTGGTCGGTTGACCTCTCTGACAAACGTGCTGAAGTAATGCGCGCTCGTAGACAATTCCAGAAGGCCAGGTATCGTAAGTTTGAATTGGTAAATCAGCTAAGGTCGGTTTATAGAAATCTGGTGAAAGATTACCACAAGATGCTTGCTTCAGCTAAAGAGAGGCACTGGCAATGTTTCGTTAGTGAAAATGCTGATGATCCGTGGGGGAAGGCGTATAGGTTCTGTCGTGGAGGTAGTGACAAGCGGCAATTCCATGGGGTTAGAATTGATGGCAACCCGGCGCCTACATGGAAAAACTGTGTGGAACATCTGCTGAGGAGTTTATTTCCGGCAGCGGATACTGAGACACCTCATGTTGACAGTGCTGAAGGGCAGGAGGCATCTCCCCCTCTTCAGCGATGGGAGATAGATGAGTGTGTGGATACGTTACGATGTCGGAAATCGCCTGGATGGGATGGTATGACTGGCGAGATGTGTAAAAGCATCTGGCGAGCCATACCAGACTATGTCCAATGTCTGTTGAGTAGATGCTTTCTGCTAGGCTCCTTCCCGATGGACTATAAGCGTGCCCAAGTAGTCATACTGCTTAAGTCGCCGGAAAAGGATCCAAACCTACCTGGGTCGTATCGGGGCATGTCCTTACTCCCATCGCTTGGTAAAGTGATGGAGCGGATAATGGTCCGGCGACTCGAGGGGCTTGTTTCTGATTCCCTGTCGGATAGGCAGTATGGCTTTCGCGAGAAGCGTTGCACTAGCGATGCATGGCTGGATGTCCTCTCTAAGGAGCGAGCAAGTCAAAGTAAATATATGCTGGGATTATTCCTTGATTTTAAAGGAGCTTTTGACAACCTTAGCTGGTCTGCCATTCTAGCGAAACTGGTGGCGGTTGGGTGTAAAGAATTGGGCCTCTGGAAGAGTTATTTTTCTGGAAGATCAGCGTTTGTACAGGGAGTTTGTGATAATGTTGATGTGTCTGTCGAGAGGGGCTGCCCGCAGGGATCCATTGCTGGGCCATTTATTTGGAACCTAGTAATGGACGACTTGCTGAAAGAAATTATGAGTGTTAGTTATGTGTGTGCATATGCGGATGATTTGCTAGTGTTGGTGGAGGGCAATAGTCGTAGACAGATAGAGGAGATTGCTATGCAGTGCATGGCCAAGGTAGAATGTTGGTGTGGGAAGGTAGGACTGACTGTCTCAGTTGACAAATCGTCAATGATGCTTTTGAAAGGAGTACTCAACCCGAGTCGCCCTCCATGGGTAAGGTATGAGGGACGTGCCCTCAAGTACGTGACTTCTGTCACATACTTGGGAATACGTGTGGGCGAGAGGCTGACTTTCTGGCACCATTTTAGGTGGCTGAGGGAACGCCTCAAGCAGCTAGCCTCAATGATGCGGAGGATTTGTAGAAAAGACTGGGGTTTGCGCCGGGAAGCTCTCAAGAGAGTATATCATGGACTATTTGTTGCGGTAGCGACGTATGGTTCCCCTATACTTCTTGAGAGTGCCATGAGTACTACTGGCAGAACGCTTATTGTACGAGGACAACGAGCGGTGCTTATTGCATCCCTGCGGGTATGTCGAACAGTCTCCACTAGTGCTATGCAGGTCCTCATGGCGGTCCCACCACTGGATCTGGAAATCATCCGTCGAGGGCTGATTTACAGATTGCGGAAGGGTTTCCCTATGAGAGAACATCAATGGCTACGTGGTACAGATCCTAATGGATTAAGTCGGGCCGCCATTCGGCAAATTATGGATGACGGATTGATTGCTGAATGGCAATCTAGGTGGAGCGAATGTGCGGAGGGTCGTACCACGTATCAGTTCCTACCGAATGTAGTGACTGCTATGTATATGCGGAAGTGTGATTTTTGTTTGGAGCTAGGATACTTACTAACTGGGCATGGTAGTCTGAATGGGTGGTTGTTTAGTCGTGGTATTGGTAATGAAAGTGGATGTTCGTTATGTGGTGCTGTGAGCGAGACTTGGCAGCATGTTTTGTTCGAGTGTCAGGCGTATGAAAGCCTACGTTTTGCGCGAGGTATCAATTCTTTAATGACCCCAGAAGATGTTGGGGATGCTTTGCAGGATGAGGATTCCTTTTTGAGCATCAACGGGTTCGCGCGAGAAGCCTTCCAGATGCGACTGCAGCACTCTGCTACGCAAGTAAATGCAGGCTCTGTTACTGTCTGCTAGTCCCTCAATGTTGTCTTGATATGTGACCCAAGCTCAATGTTATCCTGTTCTATGCTTTGTCTAGTCCTACCGTTGTTAATGTATTAGTGTCTGGGGATTACGGGGTAACCAACCCTTCGATATAGGAACGAAAATTGGTAGCGGAACAAGTCTATGTTCTGCGAAAACCCGATCAGAGGTTTGATCTGAACCACGGGTTAGGGGGACGCCCATGACACGTTGCTGTCAGCCCCCTACACGGTGAGGAGCCTATCCTGGCTGAAACGTGGTGGTTTGTGGTTTGCGATGTGGCTGGAAAGTAGTTTTGAGTACCAACCAGTGTAGCTTGGGATTCCTAAATTTTGATTACTGGGACCTCATTTTTTTTAATGAGGGGCGTTGGTTGACGCATTATATCCACCCTGTCTTTGAGACCGTGAGGTAAGGCCTAATGGTGGCAGGAACTCACGTTAAGCACTTCGACTTCATCCCCAACTACAGCGTTTTTCTAGCAGAACTGGATTTCCGTCTGCGGGTTAAAACCTTAAAACTTACCGCAAAGAATGTCTAAGCATTTTGAAAAAGCTATTCTCCACGAGGAGGAACAACCTCAACCCAATAATAACTCGGGCAGGAACTACCGGCGACATACCAAAAAGGGTCGTGATGATAGACGAATGAATAATTTTAGAGCGAATGCGAGCGAAAGAACAACTCAAGAGAACAGAGAAGCTCTGTTCTAAAAGCTCTTCTTCGGTTATAAGAACGTTTCGGAGGCGATGAAAAATATAACATTAATTCAAGTACCAAGAACGAACGTCCTACCGATGTCATTTATCCCCAACTACAGAAGGAAAGGAAAAGAAATGTTAAAAAATCGGTTGAAAATGTTGATGGAAATTTTTTCAAAACATTTGTTGGATTGATCTGGCATTTTTTGTTTCAATAGAAAGTAATGGAAGTGATGCCAGGGAAGCAAAGTTTCCGAGGTAAAGGTAGATTTAAACCTTTGCCAATAGGAGGAAAAAAGAAGGAGCATCTTGTCCTCGGTAAAAACAAACCCATCCTTGTGGTCAGAACCTAGGTTCTACCACATGACGTTACAAGCCCGTGTAAATGGGGAGGGAGGGCGCTTGGCAGTGAAAGTCAATGGGGCTGAGAAGTTGATGGGCCCAGCTTATGCTGTTTTGAAATCAATGGAGCCGAAAGGTTGACTGCAGCTGGATGAAGTCAACTGATTCAAGGGAGCCGAAGAGTAATGAGTAGGCTAGGGAGATGATGTTGGCGGAGTCGTAACCGAGCCTTGGCATGTGGACTTGTTGGCTTGTCTAGCAAGTCCCTGCCATGTCGGGCCCAACCCTGAAAGAAGAGGGGAAAGATGGAGACGAAATCGGGAGTCTGCATTAAGTAAGCGACTAGATACGGTGCGTGTGTTGTGTGTGATGCCTAATCGATGCTATTATAATTATTAAAGCGCAAAGTGATTTTTTATTGTGATGCCATAAAAACTAGATAGCTGATATGCTATAATAAGCAAAGTGATTTTTCAATTTATTTTAAACTTGTATGCTAGATTGCTGATGATCTAATTTTTGTTTTTTTTTTAACTTTTTTGCTCGCTTACTATCTAAATTTCTTTATCTTTTTTTTCGATTTATTAACAAGTCTTATTATGGGCTTTTATTTATTACTTGCATTGCATTTTCTTTTACGTTGCTTTTACTTTCGTTTAGACTTAACTTAGTACTATTTTCCTTTTCTTTAGTTCTTTCTTTATTTTTTTTTTACAAGGCATGATTCTCCTTAACAACAAACCGGCATGTGTAACGGACAACGATCTTGACTTATGAACCTAATAGACTGCACTTGGGCTAACGGTTAGCAATATGGTGGACCTAGCTGCTTTGCACGGTACCGCCGGGGTGAAACCCGTGCGCGAACGGCTCCATGTTAATATCGCGCCGCCTCCGTCCCGTTAAAATCGTGGCTGGTCTCAAGGTACGTTCCTCGTACGTCATCATTAAGTTGGTGGTGCAGGTTTGGATGTGGCAGTGCCCCCAATTAGCGTCGGTGTGGCTCTGAGCACCTGTCCCCATAAGGGCTGGTGCCAACCCTCGCGTGGCGTCCCTGCTTCGGCATACATAACCACGGCACTTATATTGGCGACTGCACATTACGTATGAGGATAGCGGCCTTGAGTTGGGACCCATCAACATGAAAACTACGAAAACAACAACTGCAACAACAACCGCTATGACATCTAAAACATCGACGAGTCGGACGGGAAATAGACAGGAAGGTGGACAGGAAGGTGGACAATTGACGGACGGATCGAAATACACTTCTTCTACGGCCTCTAGGTCAAGGAAGAAAAGGACTTCTCCAATGGAATTGGACGTGCTAGTGTCTCCGACTTCGCCCCCCCGTAAAAGGCAGGCCGCCGAAAATTCGAGCAGTGACGACGATGTGCCTCTCAAGGTGGACTTGGCCGCTGCGAGAGAACACATGGCTGCCACTGTGAGGTTGAAGCGACTGCCTGGAGGTGGTGAAGGAACGGAAACTGACAGGACTGATGCCAGGGGTACCTCAGCTGGAGAAACTGCTGCTGAAGGTAACAGAGGGGAAAAGCATAGAAGGAGAAGGAAGGCCATTTCGGGTAATCAAGCTGCGATTACTCGCCTTGAACATTTAAATAGGGAGGTAGGCTTTGATTTGGGCATTGACATTGTTCAAACGAGTGCTAGGCGTGCGACAGATATTTTAAGGTTAGAATCGGCAGAAGATAGACTCGTCGGGATATTAGAGTTATTGGGTGAGTATAACTCGGTAGTGACAGGGTTGGTAGGAGTATGTAATAAACTACAAGGTAAGGTTGAAGAGTCTAGAAAAGTTAATAGAGTGGCTGTCCCCCCCCCCCTTTACCCGTTGCCCCCCCCCCCTTAGCAGAGCGTAATATGATGTCGCGAGATTTTCCTGCTCTATCGACTTCGATCTCTAAGCCGACTGAGACGTGGTCCTTAGTAGTTAAGTCAAAAAAGGACAAAGTTGACAATCAAGAGGTAGCGGACATTGTTAGGAAGGAGGTGGTGCCTAAACTTGGTGTGAGGGTTCATGAAGTTAGTAAATTGAAGTCGGGTGGGGTTGCGATTCGAGTCCCTAGCGTAAGGGAGCGGAGACTGGCTGTTGCTAGTGAGCACTTTGCGCAGCAGGGACTTGATGTTGAAGTTAGGCAGAAATTAGGGCCTAGGGTTGTACTCTATGGTGTGGAGCAGGACATCTCCGATGAAGATTTGTTGGGTGATATATTTCGTAATAACTTAGTAGGGAAAATATCAGAGGAGAGGTACAATAGGGGAATTCGTATTGTTTCTCGGCGTGCTCGTCCTGGTTCATCCGTAGCTAATGCTGTGCTTGAGGGAACGGAGGAGGTGGTTAGGCATTTGTTGTCTTGGGAAAAGCTATATGTCAAATGGTATGCATATAGAGTTAGGCAGCAGGATCCGGTAGCCACGTGTTACAGGTGTCTTGGTTTTAACCATCGTGTGGTCGACTGTAGGGCCACCGAAGCCATATGCTCACGATGTTCACAGCCTGGCCATGTTGCTTCGCGTTGCAAAAATCCGCCGCATTGCAGAAATTGTGAGCTGCATGGTTTACCAGCAGCACACGCTATCAAGTCCCCCGCCTGTCCTGTTTATGCGAGCAAGTCTTGAGGGTGAATTCAAGGCACTAATATGTCGTTCCACAAATTAGTGCAACTGAATTGTGCTAGAACGGCCGCAGTAATGTATGATTTGGGTGCTTATATGTGTGAGCAACGTATCAGCTATGCGCTGTTGCAGGAGCCTTATAGGGCCTTTGGTTCTGTTAAAGGACTCCCATCTGGTATGAGAGTCTTTGAGTCAGACGGGCATTCTGGATCTGCTGTGGTAGTCAATGCTGATGTGGTTAAATGCATGCCGATGCATGAACTCACGGATGAATTTGGTGGCTGTATCTGGGTAAAGGGGGTCTTTGGTGAATTGTTTCTAATTAGCATGTATTGTGAGTTTAGTAAGGGTTTAGTAGGGTTCTACCACTTATAGGCCGTAGAGCGTGTGTGATTGGGATGGATGCTAATGCTGACTCACCTGTTTGGTACAGCACGAATCCTATCTCAGGGGCTCGTGCCCGAGCTAGACAAAGAAGTGATAAGCTGATGGAATGTTTTAGTGTACACGGATTGCATGTATTAAACAATCCGTCTGAATGTTGTACGTTTGAGGGGCCAATGGGTCGTAGTAATATAGATGTGACTTCTGTTAACAATGCTGCCCTTTCCTTGGAATTTGATTGGAAGATAGTTTCGGGTTGGGGGATGAGCGATCACAGTCTCATTGAAGTTAGAGTGATCTCTAATGAGTGTGTTGTTCCTCGGCAAACAATAAATAGAAGACTGCATTGGGATGAGGGTGTGTTTGAGTCCGTAGTCCGATTGCATGTTGAGAGCATGTCACTGCCTCAATTTCAAGATCTAGATGTTGGTTCCATGTTTTCTTTTATAAATGGTTGTTGTAGTGCTGCCTGTTCTAATATGTCCGGAAGACATGAGCGTAGATACTGTAGATATGTTAGATGGTGGAATAGCGAGCTAACAGACAAGCGACGAGATCTTCGTCGTGCTAGGAAAAAATTTCAGAAAACTCGATATCGACTAGCAGCTTCTGCTAACGCATTTAAAGTAGAATATTTACGTTTAATGAAAGAATATCGAGAGTTACTCACAAAATCCAAGATTGAACATTGGAAACGTTTCGTAAGTGATAACGCTGATGACCCGTGGGGCCAGGCTTACAAGGTGTGTCGGGGTAGGGATCGCAGGGACTGTATTTCGGGGCTTCGCATTGGTGAGAATGCGACACCGACATGGTCGGACTGTGCTGAAGCCTTACTTAAGGAATTCTTTCCTAGTGCAGAAGGACTAATGCCGCATTTGGAGGATGCCGTGGGGCAAAGCTCGTCTTTGCCCTTACAGCGTTTGGAGATAGATGCGAGCGTTAAAAGATTGCGCATTCGTAAGGCGCCTGGATGGGATGGTATAACCAGCGAGATGCTTAAGGGTATTTGGAAGGTTGTACCAGACTATGTAGAATTTTTCTTGAGGAAGTGCTTTCAACTTGGTTCTTTTTCCGAGGCTTTTAAGCGTGCAAAAGTAGTTGTTTTGTTGAAGTCGTCTGATAGGGATAGAGGATCCTTGCGGTCTTATAGGGGTATCTCACTTCGCCCAACGCTTGGTAAAGTGTTGGAGAGAGTGATGATACAAAGACTTGAACATGAACTTCCTGAACCTTTATGTGATTGGCAGTACGGCTTCCGTGCGAAGCGTTGTACTTATGATGCGTGGCTTTATGTCTCAGATGTTATTAATAGATGTAGTAATAAACATGTTCTTGGCATCTTCGTAGATTTCAAAGGTGCTTTTGATTATTTGAATTGGTCCGCGATAATAGAGGAATTAGCAGAGGTTGGTTGTAGCGATCTTGGGCTTTGGAGGAGCTACTTCTCCAGTAGGGTTGCTTTTGTGCAGGGTTTGTTTGATTATGTGGAAATTAGTGTTAGTAGGAGTTGTCCGCAGGGCTCCATAGCAGGTCCGTATATATGGAACCTTGTTATGGATGAACTGTTGACTAATATGTCTAGAGTGTGTCAAGTGTGTACATATGCTGACGATCTACTGTTGTTAGTTGAGGGTCGGAGTCGTCGCGAGTTAGAAGAAAAAGGGTCTCAGTGTATGCAGGTTGTGTCTGCATGGTGTGATAAGGTGGGTGTCACAGTATCCACAGAGAAGACCGCTATCATGTTATTAAAGGGTAGTCTTAGCGGTAATAGGCCCCCTAAGATCATGTTTAATGAAAGGACCCTCGGGTATAGGACCTCTGTGAGATATCTGGGCATATGGGTTGGTGAGAGACTTTCTTTCTGGAAGCACTTTAAAGTGTTGAAGGAAAGACTGTCTCAGCTAGCGTGTATGATTCGTCGCGTGTCTAGGTGTGAGTGGGGGTTTGGCAAACGTGCACTTAGAGCAATTTACGATGGCCTATTTGCTGCTTGTGCAACATATGGAGCACCCGTGTTGTTCAGGTGTATGAATCAAGCTATTGGTCGACGTCTTGTAGATTCGTGTCAGAGAGTGATTTTGTTGTGCTGTATCCCTGTTTGTCGTACTGTCTCAACTGATGCCATGCAGGTTCTTATGGGGGTTCCACCTTTGGACCTCGAAATTATACGTAGAGGACTATCCTTTTGTTTGCGGAGAGGTATGCCCGTGGGGGACCATGAGTGGTTTAGGGGATCCAGTCCATCGAGACTGACTAAAAGAGAACTAAGTGATATCCTAGTTGAGGGGATGGTTTTTACCTGGCAAGATACGTAGAACGAGAGTTCCGAGGGAAGGATAACATATGTTTTCTTGCCTGATGTTGTTTGCTAAGTTAAATCCGTGTCTTGACTTTTGTTTGGAGTTGGGTTTCCTGCTAACCGGCCATGGCAGCCTAAACGCGTGGCTGTTTCGACGTGGACTGTCGTCTGTTTCAAGCTGTATGTTGTGTGGGGCTAATTTTGAGTCTTGGCGATATATTCTATTTAAGTGTTCTGCGTATAATTCCCTACGGTGTCATTATAGAGTTAATTCGTTAAAATGTCCTGCTGATGTACGTGACGTTTTAGGCTGTGAAGAGTCTGTGAGGAGATTGAATGAGTTTGCTCGTGCTGTGTTCAGAATGAAACTACGGCCATTCGAGGTAGTACAGGTTGCATTTTCTGCGAGTCCTGCTGTAAAACTCTGTATTGTCCTTAAATGTTCAGTAAGATAGGGTAGTATAGTTGATGTTTATTTTTATTATAGTTTTTGTTTATTGTTTATTTATACATTCATTTATTTATATATTTATGTATTTTTTTATTTATTATTTATTTGTCTATATTTTATTGAAGGTAGTAGTTTCTAATTATTATGATTATTATGTATTCATGTTTCGAAATGTTGTTGCTATTCTGTGTGGGCTGCAAATGGAGGAGGCCGGCCAACGCCTTGCTTGCAGGTGCTAAAGTTGGAGTTGCTCTCGGGCTGTAGAGTGACGAAAACCCGAGCAGAGGTTTGATCTGTACCACGGGGTGGGGGAGCCCATGACAGATTGCTGTTATCCCCCACAAAGGTGAGGAGCCTAATTTTGGCTGTAACGTCGTGGTTGTGGTTTTTGAGAGTACTAGGAAGTAGTTTTAACATGTACCAGGTAACTATGTGTTGTCTGAGCCTGTATAATCAGCTTCAACTTGGGACCTTCTCCATGTGAGAAGGGGCGCTGGTTAACGCTTCATTTAACCCCGGAAATGGTGACCGTGAGGTAGGGCCCCCGAGGTAGGTACTCACGTAAAGCTTTCCGACTTTATCCCCAACTACAATGTTTACAGAAATGATAAAATGACAGGGAAGGGAGGCGGAACAGCCATTCTCGTGAGAAGAAACGTGAGTCACTATCTCATTAATTCACCTACACTTCAACGTTCGAAGACTACTGCAATTAAAGTACGGACTGATTTCCTTGAATTCATGGTGGTTTCGGTATACAACCCCCCTGGAAACAGAACTTTCATAAGTGACCTAAATACACTTGCTGCATTTGAAGGCCCAATGTTCATAGCAGGAGATATAAATGCGGTTCACCGCCAATGGGGAGCTGTGAGAAGCAATAAAGCTGGGACCGAGCTCAATACATTCATCACAGCCAATCACTTTAACCTGCACATCCCTAGTGAACCAACACACTACGGCATACGCAATGGCTTTGCACTGGACATTGGCATATCACAAATAATCACTCAAAATATTGAAATCAATGTACTCAACGAATTGTTATCAGATCATAAGCCAGTACTTTTGCTCATTGAAAATATCTTTATTGATGTTCCGTTACATGAGAAGAAAACAACCAACTGGAAAGCGTTTCAAATCGCATTGGCCAAAGAAATCAACTATAAAACACCTGAAACGGCCGACGACGTCGATAACATTTTCGGAAGCTTAACCGAAAAAATCATGCAGGCAAAAGAAGATAATACGATCACAACTCCTAGGGGAAACGAATTCCTACGAACTCCCTCATAATATTAAGCAACTGATTAGGAGAAGGAATCAAGTTCGGAGGAGAGCTAGGTATACAGGCGACCCTACGCTACGCACAAACGCTACTCGAATGACCAATGAAATTCGTACCAAATTAATGTCAAGCGCGTATAATGAGATAACGGACGAAGTAAATAAGAAAGTACAATCTGTATCAGCATTGTCTCTCAGTACTGATGGTTGGACGTCAAGGAACAATGAAAGCTACATAGCTATTGCAGCTCATTTTATAAATGAAGAGACTAAACTTCAGTCGGCATTACATGGCTGCATAAATTATACGTAGCGACATACAAGCCAAAACTTATGAGGTTTCATGAAACATGTTATGACAGAATGGAACATTTCACACAAAGTTGCAGCTATCGTTAGCGATAATGCAGCAAATATTTTATCAGCTGTCAGACTTGGTAAGTGGCCCTCAGTCTCATGTTTCGCTCACTCTCTGAATCTTGTTGTTCAAGAAGCTACGAAAGAGATATCTGACGTTTTAGCGAGTCAAAAATATTGTCGAATTTTTTAATCGTAGCATACAAGGAAAAAAAATTGATTGCAACACAACAGCAAATGAATTTGCCTGTTCTCAAACTTAAACAGGACGTCCAAACCCGCTTGAATTCCACTTTTAACATGCTTCAGCGAATAGTACAAATAAAGGATGCAGTGATTGCTACAGTTGTACTTTTACGCTCTGACTTGGCTTTAAATGAAAGGGACTGGGAGGTAGTCGAGGGAGTTTTGCTTTTACTTAGTCCGTTCTACGAAATTACAGTAGAAATAAGTGCTGAAAAAAATGTAACTTTGTTGTCGAAAGTTATTGTTTTTTGTAACTTGCTTAAAAATTTTCTACTAAACCATGCTTCTGATAACGCAAAAATAGTTGCTATACCATTAGCGCTGAAGAAAGGCATGGAAGACCGTTTTAGAGATATAGAAAATAATAGACTTTACGCTGAATGTACGATCTTGGACCCCCGATTTAGAACGAGAGGTTTTAAAAACCAAGAAGCCTATCAAAATGCGCTACAAGGCCTGAGAAGCAAAATCGGTAGAGTGCAATTACTTCAAAAAAGAGAGGATCGAGATACTCCAGAGGCTATTCCTACTCCTAGTGACTCATCGGCGTTTAGTGCTGATAGTAACAAAAATGAAAATAAAAGGGACAGCATATGGGACGAATATGACCAGGAAATGAGAGAAATTACTAAACCAGATAATCAACTTGCTGCTGGTATTCGCGAACTCGATAAATACCTCAGCGAAGAGTATTTAGATCGGAAAGAAGATCCGCTTCAATGGTGGCATGAGCGCCGTCAGCTATATCCTCATGTTTACGCATACATCTTGAAAAGATTTTGCATCGTAGCGATATCAGTACCCTGCGTACGCGTTTTTTCGGCGACGGGACAGATCCTGAATGAACGTAGAACACTGTTATCAACGAATAAAGTTTCCAAATTAATATTTTTACATAGTAATATGTAATCTTTTTCATTATTAAATTGATAATTCGAAGACTCAATCATATATAAAAATAATTGCAATACAAAAAGTATGCTTGGCATATGATCTCACTCAAGAGTCATTGATATATTTCTATTCCCAACTATTAGGCTAAAAATTTGAAGTGTAAATTTTAATTTTCTTAATTTTATCGGCAATATTAATTGTGCCATGACAACCTGTACCTGTAGAAGAAGAACTTTTGTTTATTATTCTATAAAATTGAAGAAAAATAGCAAGATTGAAATTTGCTGAAAAATGCCGTTTTTGGATTAATGAATGGAAAATGATCATTTGTTCCGATGAAAAAAAAAAGTTCGATTTGAATTTTCACATTTTCTATTCCAAATTCGACATTGACGGGCTATGCCGGCCACATACTTAAATGCTTCAAAAGTAGTAGTGGTATATTTAGTAAACGTAAAAACAACTGCTTTGATATTTATACATTATCTTGGCTCTCACTTTATCTATAATTTTATCAAAGTAGATAACGGTACTAGGGGTTTTATAAAAAAACAATTGTAATTTTTTCTTATTTAGTTATACTAAGAGTTTAGAGTGCTGTCGTGTTTTAGCAATACATTTGACTAATTTTTGAACGTTGTTCGAATAACGTCACGCGCAACTGTAGTCGCCCAAAAAGCAAACTTATAAAGAAGCATCAATCACGGATCATTCTCGTAGAGGAAATAGCCATGAAGTTAGCACATTGCGTGCATTGAGTACGACAATGCATGTGCAAATGACTAAGCGCGTAAACTCGAGTATGATCCACGTGGAAGATTCCGGATTGGTTGAATCGTGTATATAAGCGACTACAGCAGACGGCGAAGATGGGAGCCGATGTTAGGACGTCGTCAAGTGAGGATGTCCATAGAGTGAAATACGTGGTGTGTTTCGTCGAAAGTGTTCGTCGGTGTAACCAACAAGAAATACGCGTCACGCGAGATTTTCTCAAGAGTCCAGTCAGACGATGGTTGAATCATAGACAGTGCGCAAGTAGGCAGTAAAAGTGGGCAAACGGAGGCTTGAGCCCTTAATACCTTGCTGAGGTCGGCAGGGAGCTGAGAAAAGGACAGTTTAATTGTGTATAATAAGATCAGTGGGCGAACTGAGGCCTTAGCCCTTAACTCTTTGCCGAGGCTGGCAAGGAGCTGACTGAAGTTTTTATTTAAAAATTATCGCGATGGACGGAAATGAGTTACTTCGAATAAATAACGAACTAATTGCGGAAAATCAAATTCTTAAAGACAGCGCGAAAAACGCGACAGCAACCATAAGTGCCTTGTTAGAGAAAACTGAAATGTGAACGTGGAAATTTGTTAATAGATCGTGATACTTTAGTCACCCATATGCGCGCATGGTGTGCGACACGTGCTGTGTGTATAAAACATTGATGAGTGATTTTGTTTGTCGGAACAATGGCGCCGACTCGTAAAAAACATGTGCCTAACTGTTACAGTACCCTTCGTGCCTAACCCTTCGCTATTGAAACTCTATTAAAATACATGCATTTGCATTCCTTTCCTCCACGCGCATTTTCATTTTCGCTAAAAAGTACACAAAAACTAGAATCACACGAAATGCATTTTTGTAACATTATTTCTTTTTTCCAAATCACAGCAAATGCATTTCCGCCTCGCGCATTTTTTATACATAGGTGCATAGAGTCATGTGGGTCAAGTGTGCGCAGCGTCTAAGTGTGCGCATTCAAAATATCTCGAAAACTATAGAGCTAAGGAACGGTAACCCCTCTCTCTAGTACCTCGTGGGACGTCCTGCAAAGTGCTCGTAGCGCAGTGGCTGCTCGCGCGTCGTTTTGTTCTGACAGGTAAATGAAGTTTTTTGCTAAAATATTTACGATAGTTTGTCACATTTGACGCGTTATCTTTTGAAGTCATGAAAACTTTTTGAAAATATGCTATTTGCTATCGAGTGCAACATAATATCTAGTTTTTTATTTGCCAGTGTTTAAGTTGTTATGATGACGCAATAATCATTGACATTCATACAATTCTGTTTCGATGGTTTAGGTTAAGTGTGCGCAGAAACCTGTCGTGAAAGTGTGCGCATGCGCACACTTACCCTGCTTGTATATCTTTGTACATGTGTTGCTATGTTTTGTTTCAGACTACAAATATAAATTTAAAATGCCTCGAAATTATGTGAAGAAAGCTTCGGATAGATGCGTCGTCACAGATGAACAGCTGGAAGCCGCCAAATTATTAATTTCAGAGGGTGCCAGTAAAAGAAAAGCTGCATCTCAAGTCGGACTTAAGGAAAGTACTCTGCGAAAACGTTTGAAAGCTGGGAAGACAGCAACCAGCATGGGAAGATTTTCTTTGACATTCACCAAGGAGCAAGAGACTGATATATACAAATATATTAAACAAAGTGATGATCTTTATTATGGTCTCACAATGCAGAACTTCCAGAAGTTGATTTATGAGTATGCTGAAATAAATAAAATTACGCATAGATTTAACACATCCTCAAAATTAGCTGGTCGAGACTGGGTATATGGATTCCTTAAAAGGTTTCCTGAATTGAAATTGCGACAGCCAGTCCCAACTAGTATTGCCAGAGCTATGGGATTCAATAAAACTCAAGTACAAAGATTTTATGATAACTTGCAGAGCCTCTACAATAAACACAAATTTGTACCCAGCCGAATATATAATATGGATGAATGTGGAGTGAATACTGTACCAAAGAAAATACCAAAAGTAATATCGGTGAAAGGAAAAAAGCTGGTGGGAAAAATAGTTTCTGCTGAAAGAGGCCAAACGATTACACTAGTTGCGCAATGAGTGCAACTGGGAACTATGTTCCTTCAGCATTTATTTTTCCCCGGAAAAGAATGAAAGGTTATTTGCTTAATAATGCACCCGAAGGTAGTATTGGAATGGTTTCTGATTCAGGATTCATAAATACGGGCCTGTTTCTAGAATACCTACACCACTTTAAAGACAATGTTGAGCCAACCAAAGATAATCGTATCTTGTTAATTTTGGACAACCATAGCAGCCATATCTCTTTGGATGCTATACTGTTTTGTCGTGATAATGGCATTCACATGCTTACTCTCCCACCTCACAGTAGTCACAAGATGCAGCCCTTAGATCGTGGATTTTTTGGACCTCTGAATACAAAATTTGCTTACGCATGTGATAAATGGCTAAGTCACCACCCAGGCCGCGTGATTGGACAAACAGAAATAGTTCAATTGATGAATGAGGCCTTCCAAAAAGTAGCAAACGCTTAGCAATGCGGTTTCAGGTTTTAAAGTTTCTGGAATCTGGCCAATAGACAAAGACATTTTTTCGGAGGAAGATTTCGCGGCAGCTTCTGTAACTGATATGATTCCTGCCCAAAATTTAGAAGAGATGTTGCCAACTACAGCAGTACAGGAATCTTCACAAGAAGATTCAATTCCATCACGCACACAGCATTTAACCCGTGAGAAGGCGCGCTATGAGCAATTTGCTCACACAAAAATTTAATTCAAAAATTTTTTGTCTTTCCCTTGCCACACCAATTCAAGCACTTAAGTACCTTCCTAAATATTCACCCCCTCTCTCCTGACGCAATTCTCGATCCGCTCAGTGGCGTTGCGACCGCGCAGCAAGGCGTTTGTGGAGGCCGTGTACCAACGTGCGGCACTTTGCTCATCACGCGCCCATTCGTGTAAGTATTTATTTTTGTGGTTTAAAAAAGTTAGATTGTTATTTCTGCCATATTATTTCATTTGTTTGATTTATATTAGTTGATTATCATGTAAAAACTCTTTAGTAATAATGTTATTATTTTTATTTTTCTTCTAGCTACACTACAGATACAAAATGGACGATCGAATGCAAGCACAAATTTGTTCGTGGTTGGAAGAGGATTCTGGTGATGAATTGGATGCAGATCTTGAAAATGGGGAACAATATCGTGTTGATACCATAGAAAGCGATAGTTCTGTCATCCGTAGTCCTCACGAAACTGATACGGAGCAATCGTCGGATGAAAACGATGCTGATATTTCTACTCCCGCGACTCAACAACAAAGAGGTAGGATCCCATACTATGTTGGCAAAGATCGTTCCACAAAATGGCTTATCCACAAGTCTTTACGTAACGTACGTACTAGGAGTTATAACATAGTTATCCACCTGCCAGGAGTAAAAAATGTAGCTAAGAATGCCAAAGAACCTTCACAATGTTTCTCATTGTTTGTGGATGATACCATGATAGACAAAATAGTGCTGTACACGAATGTGTACATAACTAAACTACAAGAAAAGTTTTCACGTGAACGGGATTGCAAACTTACAGATGCAGTTGAAATAAAAGCATTGATCGGAGTTTTGTACATGGCGGGCTTGAAAAAGATCTGTCATTTAAATGTAAAAGAAATGTGGCTAGATGATGGAACAGCATGTGATTTTTTTAGAGCAACCATGTCTATAAAAAGATTTTTATTTTTGTTACGGGTTTTGCGATTCGATGACATAAATACTCGTGATAACAGAAAGGAAACCGACAACCTGGCACCAATCCGAGAAATTTTTGAATGCTTTGTTGCTCATTGTAATCAAAATTACACACCCGGGGAATACTGTGCTGTGGATGAAATGTTGGAATCATTCAGAGGCCGCTGTAAATTTAGAGTTTATATATCCAACAAACCCGCAAAGTACGGCGTCAAAATCTATACACTTGTAGATTCCAAAACCTTCTACACAAGTAATTTGGAGATTTACGCCGGGAAACAACCCGCAGGGCCGTTCAGTTTGAGTAACTCCGCTGCTGATGTAGTGAAGAGAATTGCACAACCCATATTGAACACGGGAAGAAATCTAACTATGGACAATTATTTTACATCCATATCGTTGTTTGATGAACTGAAAAACACCTACAGAACAACTGCGGTGGGAACAGTGCGAAAAAATAAAAAAGAGATTCCGCCTTCTTTTTTGTCAACAAAGGATAGGCCAATGCCAAGTTCAATTTTTGGTTTCGGTGAAGATAAGATAATCTTATCATATGTGCCAAAGAAAAAAACAAAGAAGATTGTCCTTATGCTATCAACACTTCACAATGACGACGCTATAGACCAAGAAACTGGAAGTGAAGCTAAACCTGAGATTGTAACATTTTACAATTCCACAAAAGGAGGCGTAGATGTTGTAGATCAAAAGAAAGAGGATTATTCCGTTGCCAGAATCACATCAAGATGGCCAATGCGCTTATTCTTCTCCATTTTGAATATAACTGGGATCAATGCCCAAATAATATACAAAGCCAACACAAACACTCTGATTGAGAGACGAACATTCTTGAAAGAGGTGGCTCTCGAGCTGGTGAAACCACATATTTCACGCCGGATTGGCATGGAGAACATATCCTCAGATCTCAAATTTCTAATGAAGCGATTTGTGCCGGCTCCTGTGCCTGTTGCGGAGCCAGGACCAAGCGGATTTTGTGCAATATGTCCTAGACGTAAAAATAGAAGGTCAAAAAAAGCATGTACTTCGTGCAAGCAATTACTTTGCACCGAACATGTAAAATACATGTGTTCAGTGTGTTTCGAGAGCCACATTAGTGTAGATTTAATGGATGAATAACACTTTTTAGTTTTTGTTATGTAACAGTTTTTATTGTGATTTTTATGAAACGTGCCAAAAAATTTATTTAATACTAGCTTGTTTTGTTATTTGCGTTAGAAGTTGCTATTATGTTTGATAGTTTTGATTAAAATACTTGTTTTCTTACTTACTAAACCTTGTGTTATTTATTTAAATACATAAGAAGCCAATAAATATAGAAACACTAAAAATATAAACATTTATGATAGTGTGAGCAATTTGCTCGCGCGCGCCTACTCGTGTAAGAAAATTAGGCGCGCCTTCTCACGGGTTAACAAACTTAGCAGCATCCACCTCTTCTACACAGCCAACACAAGAAGTTTTGGAAAGTGCAGGAACGACTTCACCTTCGATATTACATAATCTTTCTACATCAAGTCAACATGTACAAGATCTGCTGTTGACTACTGAGCATACATTGACATCATCAAATGCTGACAAGCAAACACAAGAAAACTTCTTAGAAATGTCCCAATCATGTTCAGCGACAAACACAACTATGACCAGTCCAGCCACAACTGCATTTTCACTAACATGTGTAGCTTCAACCAGCAGTGAATTCAAGTTATGTTTGTAGCACTTTGGTTTAATAAAAAAAAATACAAGTTTCCGCTTTTCAGTATTAATTTATTTCACCGATGATCCATTCCAACTAACTTATCATTATTGCTTACCTCTATTTATAATTTACTTACAATAAGTGTTTTATGCTCGTCATACGAATTTGTGCCAAATCAACATTAATCAATAAATTTTCCCAAAGAGAATTACTTGCTACATTAGCAGTTATCAATAGAATTATTTCTGTACAAATTATTTGCTGTGTTTGCATTAATCAATAATACCTGTAGTCAATGCGCTTGCTTTGGCCGGGTCATTGGTGCAGGTAAGTAGGCTCGTGTAGACATTTACCGAGTATGCAAAAATATATTGCGACAGGTGCTAGCGGTCAACGATCGGAAAGGTGAATATGAAGGTGAGTGTGTTAACTTTCATACCATTGTCGTCTATACAAGCTGGATTGAATGTAGCCTTTGTGGAGCCTGGTGGCACGAACAGTGCACCAGCTTTGAACACGGTACCTTTACTTGTGATACATGTTTGACGAAGTAACTAATGATTTCTAAGTTCAAATTGATCTCATATTTAGATTTAAGATGATTATTATGCTGATTACTTTCAGTACTTATGATGAAAAATTTAATAATTATATAATACTGTTTACGTTATAAAAATATATAGCTCAATATTTATTTTGTTGTTGTTGCGTACACTTACCCACAGTTCTGCGTACACATACCCCTATACTGGGGTAAGTGTGCGCGTATGGAACGGTTTTTGTTTTCTATAGTTTCTTAAAATATAAGCTACTGACAATACTGTTATTGTGTCTAAGTTGATTACAAATAAACAGTCTTACTAATTAACACAGTTTTATTTCATTCTACATATAATTTTCGAGTTTTTGAAGCGTCACAGTTTAAATGCGCACACTTGACCCACATGACTCTATGCACAAGTGTCATATGAATACCTTTGCTTTTTTCTGTTGCAACAATTAGCGAAACCTGATTATTGCAACAGATCAGCAATTAAAGAATATTAAAGCGATAATCGAAGGAAAGTCGGGTAGATTAGTTAATTTCGCGGGTTAGAGTACGGGCAAATCCTAATACCCAATCGCCCAATGTGAGACTGCATTGGGGTACTCTCCGGTAAATAGAGTATACGATAAAGATACCGTATACGTTAAGTGTAATTCCTATTCTAGTAACAAGTGTTATTCTTTATTAACAACCTTAATAAACTAGTGTAACCCTTTAAATCCGTGTTTTTTTTTTCCAAGTTCCGTGAAGTTTATAAATCCTAACCTAGTGACACGGAAGGTTAATACTGGTGATGTCGAGAAAGAAAATGAGAGACTGCGGGTAGAATTGGAAGCACTTAAAAACTTAGTGAAAGAAGTAATGGCCGCGAATGTATGTAAAAAAACATCTGACGATGCAGTGATTCCGTGTGATGTGAGTGAAACAATTGATGATGTGAAAAGACAATTGAAATTAATTAAAAAGACAATTAAACACTAATGTGAAAAGTAGAAGTGTAAATTCAATGAAATCGAAAGAGAAAGTTGTAAAAGTAACAAAAAAAGTGCCACCAATTAATACGTTTCACCAGAACGGTAATGATCTGGGAGATGAGATGAGAAAAATAGGCGATGAAAGTGATGTGAGTGTCCCCGTTGGATACACCACAAAAAGTGACATTCTGAAAACAGATTTAAGACTGTCGTCGCAACAAGATTCCATCGGGTACAAGAAATGGAGCCGGCCAGCGGTGAATCTTGAAGAAGCACAGAAGCAATAGGAATGGACCATATCGAAGTCCCACAGATGACGCCTGTCATCAATACAATAAAAATCAATGTGCCATTTGAAAAATTGATAAAAAAAGTGATAAAGTATAAACACTCTTAAAATCTAAATAAAATATGTATCGCAGAAACTTGATGTCATCCGGAACGTTAAAGGATGTGTTGGCACTACCATACTCATCAGAAGCTGCTTCAGTATCGCCGAAAACGCTTGACGAGAGTCACAGGAAGTGGCCTTTACATTGGTAGGATTGAAGGCTGGCGGTGAATTATCCTGTGACTTGCTCGAGACTCTGCTAGCCCAAATCGCAAATGACTCCCCAATAGTGATTGGGTGAGACAATAATGCGAAACACATTGCTCGAAACAACTACAACAATAATGAAAATGGGACACGGACGGTCAGGACTTGGATTACCGACACCCACAATATTTATAATATAAAACAATTTTATTCCGACTCACCCACGAAGAAGGATCTGAGATCATACTCCTACATTGATTTCTTCCTAGTTTCTGAAACACTTATCACCCCACAGCTATCTAGCAATATCTTCCTAAAAACACTAGACTTTGACTTAGATCAAGCAGTGGTCGAGTTGATTATAAAGCCTAGATCCATATTATGCAAACCAGCCCTATACATCTATAACTATAAAAAAAGGAAACTGGAAGGAATTCAGGAGGGATGTCCGATATAACATAACAAACTCCATTCCACTGATGGATTTGAAAACGCGAGTGAATGTGATTTTTATAAAAGTAATTAATTAACTAAAGCAAAAGTGATAACTAATAAAAGTGAATAGGTTATATTGACATTGGAGAGGTAGTAATCAAGTGTGATGTGAAATTTATTGTTGTTAAATAAATTATAAGATAATTTTAATTTAATTCGTGTGTTTGATTCACTTGCAAGAACATTTACGAAGCAAACAGGTCGCGCACCTGAAAAAGCACAACAATATCAAATAAATAGTACATAATATTAACCCTTATATTCATACCCAACTTTACCAACACTATTTAGCACCTGGGGTACCCGGCTACCCATGCTCAGTGTTATTGAATTCTTTTATATTTGAGTAAAAAAAGATGTAAAACAGATATTTGTTCTTGTAATAAACAATAATATTAAATATTAGAGTAAGTTTAAGACAGAATATGCTACAAAAACACGAATACTGTTATAAATTGACATGGGTTACCTCAGGTAGCAGATGTGATTTCTATTGTTCGGGGTGGAGCAGCTGCTCACTAAGTCAGAAGGAATGTCAAGGTTATTTCTCAAATTTCTAGTGTATTAGAGGCAAAGACAGTTCAGTATGATTTGAGTTTCCGGCTGATTCAGACGTGTTACTCAAATTCTAAGCGAAGTAAAAGAAAAATAATTTGGAAGAAGTATCTTGAGCTGATTTTGCTAGCTAAGTAAACTTCACATCTGTGAAATATTTGTAAATTTTGTTGACTCTTATTTTTAGTAATCTTGATATAATTTGAAATAACCTAATTTTTAATCTATAAAATAATATTATACATGTATATTTAGAATGAGCGCTGCATAGAAAGAAGCTTATTTGAAAACATTGTTCAATGAAGACGAAAGTGATTCATACGGACTGTCTGATAGTGATGACGAAGACTGGGTTCCACAGTCCATTTCAAATCTTCAAGCTTCGGACAATTATTCAGATAATGAATGTACACAATCTGCTGGTGATACAGATTGTGCAGAAGAAGAGAAAGAGGATGAATCTGAAAATAGTGAGAGTGAGGATGATAATGAAGTAGAAAGCGCAGAGCCAACAGGTAGTACTTATTTTTATGCAGATTATAATAGAAATAATGAATAAATAATCAAAATGTTTTACGTCAACGAAGTGGGCCTTATCGCAGTACAGAAACACTGTCAATAAGTGACACGTTCAAAAAAATACTCACAGAAAACATGGTGAATATTATTGTCCGGCACACAAACAAAAAAGCATTGGATACCTTTGCAAATTACGAGGGCGAATCAAATATAAACGGTAATTTTCCTGTTATGGTTTACACGCTGTTCCGTTGTGGATATAGTAGTAGGCGATTGTTGCTTGGTTCTTAAGGAGTGGGGGAAGCAGCTTGGCTAGCGCCTGCGCTCAGTTTTGTTGTCAGTGCAGCCATGACAGAGCAAGAGGTACATTCATCTGTTGCGCAACGCATAATAATTAAGTTTTTGAGCAATGAAGGCGTTAAATCGTCAGAAATTTTTACTCGCTTGAAGGCTCAGTTTGGGGACACTACACTGTCTCAGAATCGGGTGTATACCTGGGCCAGAGAATTTAAGGGTGGCCGAGAACGTGTCGAAAACGAAAGCCACTGTCGGCGCCCAAGGTCAAGTCTTACAGATGACAACATTAGTGCCATTCGAGAGCTTATTGAAGGTGATCGCCGGTTAACTATTGCTGAAATCTCGTCGGAAATTGGTATCAGTTACGGGAGCGTTCAAGCCGTTATCACTGACAATCTCGGCTTTAAAAAAATTAGTGCTCGATGGGTTCCGAGGTTGTTGAGCGAAAATCAAAAACAGATCAGGTCGGAGATCTCTGAGAGACTTCTGAACCGATTTCGACAAGAAGGGGAGGCATTTTTGAGGCGCATCGTCACGTGTGACGAGACGTGGGTCCATCATTACACTCCCGAGTCGAAAATGGCGAGTAAGGAGTGGCGAAGGAAGGATGAAGGCTGTCCAGTGAAGGCCAAAACTCGCCTCTCAGCAGGAAAAGTTCTTGCGACAGTTTTCTTTGACTCAGGGGGAGTTTTACTCGTTGATTTTCTTCACGATCAACGAACCGTGAATGCGGCTTACTATAGTCAGCTTTTAAAGTCGGCAAAAGCCGCCTACCGAAATAAAAGACGAGGTATGCCCATTAGAGATGTCATCCTTCTCCATGACAATGCCAGGCCTCACACCGCATTGTTAACAAGGGATACATTGGAAGAAATGCGCTGGGAAACCCTCGAACACCCTCCTTATAGTCCAGACTTGTCCCCTTGTGACTATTTTTTGTTCGCGCCGTTGAAGGAATCACTTGGAGGAAAGCGATTCGAAAGTAATGAGGAAGTCGAAGAGCACGTGCGCAATTGGTTGACAACTCGCCCTCAAACTTTCTATGAACAGGGAATATTCAAGCTTCCAAATCGGTGGCAGAAGTGTGTACACAATGCAGGAGACTATATTGAGAAATGTTAATAGTGTAGTTTATGTATTATATTATTTAATAAATATATATTCTTAAATTACCGTTTATATTTGATTCGCCCTCGTACAATGCAGCTCATCCGAATGCTCAACGTCAATGGAAGCCTGTAACGATACCTTAAATTTACTCATTCTCCGCCGTTTTGATTTGTGCTGGTGCCAATAATTCCAATACACATCATACTTCTGACATGTGGCATTCCAACTCATATCCATTATATCGCGCGACAATTGGACTTAACAGATTCCACAACGTTATGAGATTCCTAAGATTTGATGATAGTAATACTCGCAGTCAACGCAAGGCAGAAGATAAGGCAGCTCCGATCCGCGATTTATGGACAATGTTCAATGCAAATTTTTCTGAAATGTATAAGCCTACAGCAAATTTTACCATTGACGAGCAGTTATATCCTTTTCGAGGTCGTACAGGATTCACCCAATGCCTGCTTTCAAAGCCAGCGAAGTATGGTATAATAATCTGGTGGATTTGTGATGCTGAGAACGCGTATCCTCTACATGGTTTTATTTAGACCGGTAAAACTAATGATACTCGTGAAAAACAACAAGGAGAGAGAGGAGTAAAAGAACTAGCATCTCTGTACCGAGGAAGTGGAAGAAATATCTGCATGGAGAATTTTTTTACATCTCTACCCGTTGCAAAGCACTTGTTATCGTGGAATTCAACCATTGTTGGCACAATTAAAAAAATAAACCATACATACCAAGTATCATGGAAGCAAAAAAAATCAAGAAAGCAATGTTCAACAGTTTTTGGTTTTCATGAGAAATTCACAATGTGCTCTTATGTACCAAAAAAAAAAACAAAGCGGTAATTTTAATATCAACTATGCATTCGGATACAGCTGTAAGTGACAATACAAAAAAGAAACCAGACATAATTAATTATTATAATAAATATAAAACTGGCGTGGACACCACGGATCAGTGGTGAGGAGATATATAACCCAACGTCGATGTTCAAGATGGCCGGTAGCAATGTTCTTCAACATGCTGGACGTCGCTTCACTCCTGACATATCTAATTTATTATGAAAATAATAAAATGCTGAAAAAGAAAACAACAGAACGTCGTCTTTTTTGCGCAAACTAAGTGAGGAATTTGCTAAACCAATGATTAAGGCACGCAAGTAACATATACAAATGTGACCGATGTCCATTCACCTAACATAAGTAGGTTAAATGAAAATGCAAACCGCAACATTGCAGATTGCGAAAATAACGTGAACGGCCGATCGCTCTTTAATAAGCATAATACTAATTTAATTGGGTCAAGCTTTATTGCTGAACATGAGAAAGAATCAATAAAAGAGCTATCGACCGTACAGGAGTGAGTTGTATCGCTAGCATAAGAGACGGAGGAATAAAGGTTCTATTACCGGAAAAGAACGTTTGTTTTTTTTTCATGTCGGAGTTTACTGTATACGTTATTGGCGCAGTCGGTGTTCCTTTAAAAGCATATAGCTGAAGGAAAGTGATCGAATCGGGATCAAAGTAATTAGTGATTAAACGTACAAAAACAAAAAAGTGGTTAACATAGTATCGTGAGGCGCAATTTACCGCGGTACGTAGAAACAAGCTTAGTACGAATAAAAATAGAAACAGTAAATAACTCACGACGAAAAATCGAACCGAAGATGTCTCAGCAGCAGCAACACGAACAGTGCTTAGTGGTTCTAACTGAGATTCTAGCAAGACAGAACCAAGGGAATAGTTGGAAAAGAACGTTTGTTTTTTTTCACGTCGGAGTTTACTGTATACGTTATTCGCGTGACAAATGCTCAGGTAATGCGCAACTACACCACCAGAATTGCTGTTAAAAGCATTATAGGCCGTGAAGTAGCAATTATCGCAAAAAATCCTGGACCATCGGTTGAGCGAGATTCAACGGGAAGGAAGAAAATCACGGGATCCTGTCATATTTGTTATAAAATGACGATCAAAAGACGAAGGAAAACACGCAAGAACTGTGGTGAATGCGAATTGCCAGTTTGCGATGAGCATTCAAAAAATATTATTGAATGTTTTGAATGTAATCCATAATTTTAATTATAAACATATAGTATTGTTGTACCACACCTTTTTTAATAAATAAATATTCTAATGCCTTAAAAAAATAAATTTTGCATGTATTCTGCTTTATTATCAACGTACCCAGGTACCCGGGTGCGAATGCAACGATGGCTCCAGTTTAAGTTCAATTTTTGGTTAAAAAAAAATTAGATCATAATTCTGTTGCTAAAGACCTAAATAACGACGATCCGGGAGATTAAAATGAAATTTTAATTTTTTCCCAGTTTTTTCACGAAAATATAGCTCGGTGGGCACCCGGGTACCTGGGTATGAACATAAGGGTTAATCTTAACCGTTTTTATTTATGAATATCCAATATAATTCCAAAAAAATACCCCGAAAAACAGAAAACTAACTACACGAAAGTAACGATGGCTGCGATTTTCAGTGAGTTGAAACCTTTCTTGAATGTATTTAAAAATCATAATTCATAGGAAACTGAAAGCGATAGTGATGTAAAAAGCGAAGAAATTATATTTCCTCGAAATATAAAACGTTTAAAAAGCCTAAGTTGCAGTGACAGTGTTGTTGTTGATACTTCAGGTAATCTTTCCGAAGAATAGATTTAGTAAGACAAGGACAATATTCCCGAAATATTACAATTCAGTAAAGTTCCAACTGTAAACCGTTAAACCTTACCAAACTTGGGGAAATAATCCATATGCCCCATGTGTCCTGCACGAAGTATTGTAAGAAAATTTTTGGGACATGTTGTCAAAAGAAATGAATCATGCTGAACAAGTTCAGACAAATCAGCTGCATAATAAAAGAAAATTACTCAAGGTGGGGTTTCCTATAACTCCCGATATAATAAGAGTGTTTCTGCTCTTAATGTCATTATTCCACAAGTGAAAAAGCCTAAGTTACAATCGAGTTGGTCAAAAAGAGCTATCATACATACTCCAAGATTTGCTGAAACTATGCCTTTCTGAACACTTTTAGATACTTCCCAATTTGTTTTTTTAGCAATTGTAGAGAAACTGAGAGTAGTGACCGAATAAGGAAGATTCGAACAGTACTAACATCATTGAATAATAGATGCCGACATCTGTGTACACCAAAATGTGATGTAACTGTTGACGAATCCCCTATGAAATATAAAGGATGTTTACGTTTCATAGTTAAATCCATCTTAAAGAGCTGGATTTGTGATAAAACTTTGCAAAATTTGCAAAACAGTATCGGAACTGTTAAGGTTTTAGAATTTATGTCGGCCAGGGCAAGTGCAGCTAAAGGGAAAAATCCGCTCCTGAAAGTGAAGTTGTGGACTTGATGGAGCTATTTTTGGGAAAAAGATAAACTTTATTGCTTTACAACTGGTATTCATCTCGAACCTTATATTTAAATTGAAAGAAAACCTGAACAAACGTTGTGTCGAATGTTAGGAAATTTCGAAAAAACATGCCAAACGGACTCCCTGCACTAAAGTTTACCAAAAAATAATTCCAAAGTAACTCATCTCGTAGTTTACTGAATTTGAATTGGTGCGACAAAAACTATGTCTATATCTTAAGTACGTTGCTTTCAAATGTCAATATGACTATTCCACATTGGATGTGGAAACTGATTTTTTATTTTTTTTTACACTCCGTGAAAATAAAATTGGATCAAAACTTGATAACTACACCAGAAAAAAAAAAGAATAAAAGGCATGATTTCGTCAAAAATAGATTATTCCACGTCAAAATGACATTACCCATTTGAAATACAAATTTTAGAAAGAAAATATGATTAGTTAGTTATAAGTTATTTAACTATTTTAATCTAAATTGCAACAAAACATGTTTTATGCCCACATTTTTCAGTCAGAACTTTATGTTCTTTACTCTCTAAAAGTAAATATATCAGTGAATAGTAATTGATCATCAGTAACTATTAGCTAATGGCTATTAGTAGGTGGCGGCGAAGGAATTTATATGGCTAACTGAAACTTCGTTTTTGAACGATTGCACATCACTTGCGTACGTGGCGTTTATTTGACAGTTTAATTATTGTCATGATTGTCATTGTCAACTGTCAAAAAAAATTCTGTAAAACTCAAAGTCAAGTCAGTTCAGTTGCACAGCGTAATAAATAATGTTTTCTGAAATATGTTTGCCCAATCGTAAAAAGTTATTTAATCTAGTAAATGGACGATCAAAGTACAGTACAAGATATTTATACAGCCTCAAGTAGGCGGCGTGTACGACGCAATAAAAAAAAGTCAGTTTTTCACCTGCAAATTGTTTTGTTAATTTTGTGTTTGTCATTAGTGAATGTAGTGTGCTTTACATTGTTTTTCTTTTTCGCAGCGAAGGAAAGTTTGTAAGGTGAGTATTTACTTCACATTTGCTTGAGTTTCTATTCACAAGGTTAATTTATAATAAATATATAAAATTACACTGCAAATCAGCAGTACTTAAGGACATCAAAGCAGTAATTGAGGTTAAACTTTGCTCCAGAGAAGAGCACGTATTGTTTGCTTTTTCCATATACAGAGAGTGTTTTAATATGGGTCCCTAAGCGTGTTCGGGAATGCAAAGGGCTCATATTATGTTTTTCTTGATTTTCGCACATAACAAGAAAGGTGTGCAAAAAGAAAAGGCAATGATGTCAAGTAATATGCCGAATGCTATCTCGTCCGTAAGACATAATGAAATGGGACTAAAGCGTGCAGCAAGACAATTCAACGTACAACGCGCTTCTTTTCAGAGACTCGCTCGCGGAGTTGCATCGCAATCAAAAGCAGCTGGACTTCAATTATGGAATAAGCCTATCATGTATGACGCACTTGAAAAAAAATTAGTTGAATATGCAGTTATTACGCAAACTAAGTTCAACAGACTTACAAGGCAAGATGTACTTCGCATATTGTGCGAGCTCTGTGGAAAAATGAACTACGGCATCCATTCACACGAGGACTGGCCGGTAGAGCACGGTTTGATCATTTTATGCATCGCCATAAGGTTGTTTTGCTGAAACCCACAGCTACATTTTTCCAGATCAAATGGATTTAGTAAGGAGATTTCTATGCGTGTTTTGACGTTCTGCAACCTGAGCTCAAGAAACACCCTGCAGATTGAGTGTTCAATTTGGATGGGGATAGAATTTCGTGGAAATTCCACGTGTCATTGGACTCAAAGGGAAACAACAATTTGGCGCATTAAGTTCAGCTGAAAGAGGATCTTCAGTGACTGTGGTTTGTTGAATAAGTGCTGGGGGATCATTTGTTCCGTCACTAATAATCTTCCCTCGTAAAAATATGATAGATGCTCTCATGAAGGGTGCTCCGCCAGGTTACATTGGCAGGAGCCATCCTTCCGGATGGATTCAATCTAATTTATTCACTGAATGGCTCAAGCATTTTATCCGAAAAAAAAACCAAACCAGCCAAGGAGAATCCAATGATTTGAGTCCTAGCTAGTCACAATGCCAATGTCAAAAATTTTGAAGTTATTGACCTAGCGCGGGAAAATCATGTGGTAACACTGAGTTGACCAACCCACACGTCGCATAAGTTTCAGTCACTTGACAAAACATTTATTAGTGCTTTGGAATCCACTACAGTGAAGCCAGTCAACAGTGGATGCTCCTCAGCGGAAGACGTGTATAGCCATATGACATTTGTGGGTTATTTGACGTATTTGACTTAATCGACATATCTTAATTTCACTGGATGAGACATGTAAACAACATAAGACGCTGTGCTTTGCTTTTAAAGGAATTGGGTGCTATATTTTTATCCAAATTTATGAAAAAACTAAATGGGGGCCCATAATATCAGGTTTTCCTATAGAAATCGAGGACGCATTCACAAGACGGTACAGCGCTACGGTTACAGGCTAAGAATTGGAGTCACTTTCCAGAGGACGTTCCATAAACGAGTCAAAAATCCTTCAAAAAGGTGTCATGTATGTACCAAACACAATATATTGAGGCATATTTCTTGTTTCATGGTGCAATTGATGAAATTTCTGACCATCACATATCAAAAACGAAAGATTTTTTAAAGGGGAAAGAAAGACGTCTTTAAGGTTATCATTTCTCAAAAAAATTAGATTTCATTAGTAATTTTTGTCGAAAATATGATTTAAAAGATTTTATAAGGATATTTTAATTTTGAAAGCAATTTCCAGCGTATTTAACGTGATGCCAGGGTACGGCATTTTTTACTCGTTCGCTGTGTTATGGTTTCCTCGACTCGAACAGAAAGACGATTTATTGGAAATCAAAACATGGCTGAAAAAAGGACGAACTTTACAAAACATTCGGCAAAAATGTTAAAAGAAAGTTTTTTTCAAATTATTGTAGTATTCGATTTAATGTATTGACATTGTGGCAAAGTATATTGAAGTGTAGAAAGTGCGACTAGGTTTTATCCTGCCTGTAATGTGCCTGTGCGATGAAGTTTATAACTGTTCACCTATAAAAATAGACAGAGCATACGAAATAAACCGTCGATGTGTACATATTCATAATGAGCCTTTAAGGTGTAGGTTTTTCTGATATTAAGAATTTCATTGGGCTCATGAATTTACAATTTTCTTTTTCTGAATCAACTGATTACAGCAGTGTTGATCATACAAAAATAAAATTATTGTTAACCTTTATCCGGATTAGGTGTCAATTTGACACATTTTTGAAATTATAACTTAACTCATAAGTGTTCGAGCGCGACCATTTTGAACGCGCCCTTTACCCAACGAGTCCTTGATCGAACGGGCCATTTTCGTGTGTTGCTTACTTCAGTCGGTTTTTCTGTTTTTTTTCACTCTCTTCCGTTTTTTGCGTCAAGCGAATCGCGTCGTGATTAAATTCTTCGGTCAGAGAATTCAACCTAAAAACCACCTAGTTCAACTTTTACACGGGTGTGAAAAACAAATTTACAAAAAGAAAATAGTATCGGAGCAGTGGATTCAGCCGACTAGCACCATCAACGGCAGTATAGTAAGGCACTATCCGCCTCCTCAATTTTCTATCCCAAATTCATTCCCACTCATCTACACATCCCGTCCCCACCTTCAGTCGCCATTCCAGCCACTGGAAACGCTTTTATCTGCAATACGGCAAGTCGCAAATACTTTTAATCAAATTTTTTGTGGTGACGTGAACTGACTATCGCCCCACGCGTCACATAAGTTTCGACTAAATTTGCATAACATTTTGGCTCATCATAAAAATGGTTTACGTAGTTTTCAAATTATTTTTTATCCGGTCAACCTGAAACACATCACCAAAAGACTGTAGAAAAATGTAACGAATTCGTATTTCAAGTGTCGAATTGCCATTGTTTAAACAATCCATGATCTCAGTACATAGCACGAGCAGCTTTGTTTCCGATTCTATCGTTTTTATCTTTTCTCATCAGTATAAGCAGAATTTTTATCCCTAGAAATGAGAGAAGGGGCTGTTTTACAGCCTGGTGTTCTACTTTAGTCAAAGCACAAAAAACCACACATTTTAGGGATCCTTGGTGACTTGCACGACCAAATACTCGTACATCGTCTTAGCGCTTATATGCTTCTCGACAAGGTTAATTCTTAATCTTATCTACTCTAGTGTTTTACATTTTTATTATTTTGTTTTTATAACTGGCCCAATATCTTTTGACATCTCACAATGCACAGACCCGTTATCGACTTTTTTATTGTTCATTCAACCATTTGAAACAATTGTAATGGAACCCCTTCCACTGTTTATAAACCGTACCCGATCGGGTTAGGTGGTGGTTTTTTTTTCTTTTATTTATGCATTTCTTTTTATTGGTCTAGTTTTCATAACAGCGGGCAAACTATTTTTTTTTCTATATTTAGTTTTTTATAGTTTTATATTTAGTTTTTATAGTTTTATAGTATTTTTGTATTTTATAGTTCCGTGATGGGATAAGCTTTTCTCATTTTTGGTATTATTTATTATCTTAAACTTTTTTTTTGTTTCCAATTAGATTTTTAATAAAATGAATTTTAACTAAACCAAATGTCTTTTCATTTCTCCGAGCAACCTCCCCTTCGCCCTTATCCCTTATTCCCCTCCAATTTTGTAATGATGGTGTTGTATGTAAGGTGGCCCCGCACCGACAGTGATCTTCCCGGACGACCCCGACCAGCTGAGCCTAGCCGGCCTCAGTATGCCACCTGGGGGTTATGAGATCACTGCCATAAAAACGTCTGCGACCGCGGCAGCGTGATCGCAACAATTGGCAACAGTGGAATTGTAATTGAACTTGCAAGTATTTCGTGAATATAAGGATGAAGGGGTGAATGCTGATATAGCCACATTGCATTCGTTTTAGTTTATTAACATAGGCTCCAACCCTTAGATGTTGGCTTTATGAAACCTTTAAGTGTATACTATGACCATGCCTGCTCTAATTGGTTAAGGTCACACCCGGGGCGAATAATAACATTTCAAATAAGCGAAATATTTGCAAATGCATATATTCAAGCTGCAACAATGTCTACCGCAATCAATGCCTTCCAAAAATGTGGCGTATGGCCTTTTAATCAGAATAACTTTACAGATTCAGATTTTTTAGCTGCATCAACCTCAGACGTACCGCTAGCAAACGATGAGTCTGAAACAGTTCCTTTAAATGTCGGAATCCAGAAACAACCGCCGCCACCTATCCTTGAAGAACATCCCCTTGAAGCAGATTTGCCTGCTTTAACAACACCTCAGCTTCAGCCTGAACCATCAACACTTAATAAACATAGCCTAATCCAATCTCCGATTCGAAAAGTATGTGGTGATTTGACAACTTCGTTTGCAAATGCTTCGCCTCAAGAAATTCTCGCGATCCCGACAGTCAAACAAAGAAATCAAACGAAGAAAAACTATCGCCGAGGGAAAACTGTTGTTCTCACGTCATCCCCCTACAAAATTGAGTTAGAAGAACGAGAACGACTTAAGAGAACGAAGAATGGTTCTAATTCAAATGACCCCATGTTTAAGAAGAACTCTAAGAAACGGAAAACCCAAAAAGCTCCCTCTGGTGTAGAGAATACCGACAAAGATGCCATGTGCCTCTACTGCCTCGACGTGAACCACACTTATTTAAAGTCTTCGGAAGGTTGGGTGGCTTGCCAACTATGTGAACGGTGGGCTCATACAGTTTGTGCTGGTGTAGACGACGACAATACAGAAGAAATCCACATCTGCTTATACTGTGACGTAAAATAAATACGTACCCCATACTGCCCCCACCCTGGGGCACGATGGGGTTTCAAAAAATTAGAATTACAACTTCTTATGATTATTTACATCACCAAATTCTATGCCAAATGATAGATCAATAAGTAACCAAAGTGTTGTGATTAGTTTTAATTAATAAATACATTGCGTTAATCAATTTAATGTGTATTTTCCTTAACGTCCCCATTATGCCCCCCTCTCCCCTAATAAAAAAATTAAAACAGAAAATCGGGTGAACAACAAGGGTAGCAAAGCAAAGACACTGGCGTATATTCAACGGACCGTTAAGAAAAAACCATTTATTTCCATAGATAAAAGCATGAAATCTAAAAGGACAGGGAAAAATTTGTCTCCGCGGGAACAATTCAATGGTGTATAAGAGGTTGTGGTCAAAAATATCAAGAGAAAAGCCAAACACTTCCGAGAATATGGAAACAACAGGAAATCCTTTGCCATGGATCACTTAGAAGCATGAATTTTGGACGCGTTGAGTAGCAATATTATCCGGAAAATACATTTCTAATTGTTGTATTACATGTCCTATTTACAGATATGAGAAATCCAATTTGCACGAAATATTCAGATTATAATTACACACTAAGTATATTACGTACATTTCATAAAACTTAATAACAACACTGCGCACGTTATGTGAATTATAATAGGCGAAATTAATCAAGTTCTAAGATTTAAAGACGCGTTATATCTTATGTATTTCCGTCAGCAATAACGTGGTATTTAAAAAATTTTAACCTCAGAATGCCAATAGAAAAACGTCGGTCGATATCACTAACGGACCTTAAGTACAGACAACGGTTATTGTGAAGCGTGTTTTTTAGTCGTTGTCGATGCACAAAATGAGTCAAAATCTTGAGCAGCGATATCCGATAAAGTTTTGTGTCAAACTCGGAAAATCGGTAAGCGAGACCCTACAAATGGTAAAGCAGTAATCCTACTTCAATGAACCACTTAAGTATTTTTGAACGGCACAAACTGTTTAAAGAAGGTTTGGAGTTCGTTGAAGACAACCATTGCATCGAACCGTAGTCAAGGGCTCAAACCGATAAAAATGTTGCCAAAATAACATTTCTGCTGAAACAAATGCTATACCTCCTCTGAAACAGAGTGAATAGCGTTCTGCCAGCCATCACCGATAACTGTCACTTGCATCACAACAATGCGCCGTACCATTAGGGCCGTCGTCTTGAGGCAGCTATTGGCCCTTCAGTCCCGATCTGGCTTAACGAACTTTTTTATTATTATCACAGCGAAAAATACTGCTAGAGACATTGGTTTAATTTGCTACACAGTGTTCAAACAGCATCGATGAGAACCGATGAAGCTGATGCAAAAAGGCGTACGGTAAATTACAGCAGCGTTATTCTAAGTGTGTAGCTGCCAAAGAGTGCTATTCTGAAGAATATTTAGGAATTGTAAACATATCTTCAATAGAATTTTTTTGGATCGACTCCATCCCTTTTGCGAAATAGGGACAAATTCGACACATAGAAACTTCATTATTCACAGAAAAACTGGAAACCATGAAAAAAGTCATTTGAGTAAAAGGAAAAGTATTAATTATTTTTATTATATTAAAAAATGTATGGTAGGTTTTTTAGTTTGCGCGCTGGCTTTATTGTTGCCAGCGAAAAGGAACTGGAAGAAAAAGAAAGACAGATGAGCGTATTGACCGCATGATGATGAGATTATCCTTGATAATACGCTTTAAAAAGAAGCGGCTAAAGAAATATCAACAGATCTAGCAGATAGCAACTTAGCAGAAGTAAGTCAAAACAAAGTTGGCAGAAGATTGAGAGAAAAAGTTGCATGGGCGACACAGAATTTTTAAAAATTAAACATCTGATGACTGGAGGTAACTACTAAGTGACGTTTCAAAAGAGACTAAATTCAACATCGGCAAACGTCGAAGACGTCGGCCAAACGAAGGATTTCAAGGATTCATGTACTATAAGAACAGTGAAACCGCTGGCAAGTATGATGCCTGGGGATGTTTTCTTACTTTGGAATTGGTCAAATACACACCAAAAATTGGACGGTGAATGCAGGAAAATATTGTTTGATTCCCTCAATGAATTCCCATCTAATAAACTGCGGAGGCTTCATTTAACAAATTGTTTCTGCTCCATGCTATAGAGCAAAATCGGTAAGTGTTGTTTAGTATAGATAATTGCTGTACGTAGATGTTAAGATAAAAATATGTAAAGATGTTTATTTAGGATAAGGTGTGAAATCTCATTGTGTGGGCAATGTGTTGAAGGTTAAGGATAGTTTTAGCGTAGGCAATGCATTCAATTTTTGAATGCATTGGTAACAAAGAATATGTTTATTGGTTAAGCATAGGCAATGCATTCAGTGTCGTCATGTATTTTTAATTACGGTTCAAGGATATGTTATCGTGTTAGCATAGGCGATGCAAGTTAACGCTAGACAAAACCAGCGTTGACAACATACACCGCAGGTAGAATTTCCACAAGTAAGGAAATGCAGCGTGCAACTTTTCCATCGCAGCAATTCCCACGTTCCGGACGAGACAGCTGACTCCGCAACTTTAGTTTATTTAAGTTCCCAAATTATTGTACAGTAGTTAAGTTGTAGTTTAACTTCGTAAAAATAAAGACGCAAGACGCCGTCTTGCGGTATTAATTTTTTAATAAAAACGTAACAGTTTTATTTTAACTGGCGCCCGAGCAGGGACCACTTTTCGCGTGCTTGTGTGGATAGACCAAGTTATCTAATTAATGTTAGATAACTAAGCCATATTAAGGTCCAACATTGCGCTGAGGCTGGCCAATGATCCAAAAAAAATAATAGTCAAAAGTAGTGAATCCGTTAACCAGACGCATCATTCATAAGTGACTAACATAATCCAGCACGATAAACAAGTGCTGAAGCAAGTGCATTACCCAAATCAGGCCCCTTAGTAGCCCCTTCTGATAACCAAAGAGAGGCAAAAAGGATATCGCGAAATTAGTCAATAGCCTATTGGGAGAGAAAAGTGGTCTACGAATCAAAAGATATAGTGAAAAAATTTATCAGCAAGTTGGAAAAAAGAAAAGTGAAAAAAATCAAAGATATAGTGGAAAAATTTATCAGCAAGTGGAAAAAAAAGAAAAGTGAAAAAAATCAAAGATACAGTGGAAAAATTTATAAACAAGTGGAAAAAATAAAGCTTGAAATAAAGTTGGAAAAAATCAAAGATACAGTGAAAAAATTATAAACAAGTGAAAAAATAAAGACTGAAATAAAAGAAAAAAAAATCAAAAACAGGAACAGTGAAAAAAATTCTTTTGAAAAATAATCATTGGAAAATTATCAACGAAAGAACATAATAAGTACTCCACTGAAAATGTTTTGTACTGTTTTATACTTGTAAGTAAAGCTTTAAGATACATGCTTACTATTTTCTTTATATATACATTACTAAATGATTACGTTACAGATTTTTTTGAAAAACGAAAGCTTTTGAAAAACTAAAAAACTCCCTCATTTCAAAAGAAGTAATTCTCTCTTATCCCGATTTTTCTAAGCCTTTTGAGCTTACAACAGACGCTTCCAACGTCGCCATTGGCGCTGTTCTGGCACAGTATGACAAACCTATTTCCTTTCTTTCTCGTACTCTCAGTAAAACTGAAGAGAATTATGCAGCCAACGAGAAAGAGATGCTAGCAATCATACGGGCCCTAAATTCGCTGAGAAATTATCTGTACGGTTCCAAAAAGGTCAAAATTTTCACGGACCACCAGCCCTTAACCTATGCCTTGAGTAGCAAGAATAACAATTCCAAGATGAAGCGGTGGAAGGCTATTCTTGAAGAATACAATCATGAAATCAGGTACAAACCGGGAAACGCAAATGTTGTCGCCGATTCATTATCAAGGCCACCTGATACTTCTCAGATCAACTCAATGACCCCCACCGAACACAGCGCTGAAAGTTCAGCTCATGACTTGATTCCGATAGTCGAGATCCCTATCAACGTCTTTCGAAACCAACTTGTTCTCAAAATAGGAAACGAAAACAGTTATCAAATCCAAAATCCGTTCGACAATTGCACTCGCCACACAATTACGAAAGAAAATTTCATAGAACAGGACATTATCCAAATTTTCAAGCGCTATCTGAATCCCACAATACTTAATGGACTTTTAACTGATGAAAATACTTTTGGACTGATACAATCAATATATGCCAATCACTTTACGAAATGTAGAGTAAGATTCACGAGGAAAATAGTAGAAGATGTTCCCAATGAAATTGAACAAGAGGAACGAATATTGCAGGTGCATAAAAGAGTACATAGAAACGCTGACGAAAATCGTCTTTAGCTCCAAAATAATTTCTATTTTCCGAAAATGGCAGCTAAAATTAGACGGTTGATCAAAAGATGCACCATATGCAAGGAGTGCAAGTACGACCGACATCCCAACAAACCTTTTATTGGAGCAACCCCTATCCCAAGTTATCCAGGCCACACAATTCATATTGATTTATTTGCAACGGAGAAACACCGGGTTCTCACAGCAATTGACAAATTCTCTAAATTCGCCATTGCAAAGAAGATTGCCTCTAAATCCGTAGAGGATGTAAAAAATCCCCTACGAGATATCCTATTTTATTTCTGTGTCCCTGAAAACGTTGTGATAGATAACGAAGGAGCTCTAAGATCGCCAACCTTGATGTCCATGATGGAGGATGAACTCAGAATAAGAACTTTCCATACCCCACCGTACAAAAGTGAGGTGAATGATCAAGTGGAACGCTGGCATTCAACACTAACGGAAACAATGCGTTGTTTTAAACGAGAAGACCCAGCCATTCCATTCGATCAACTATTAGAAAAAGCTGTAAAAGAATACAATTGCTCCATACACTCCGTAACTGGTAGACCTGTTTTTTAGCCGGTTCCCGAATGCAACTCCCGAAGATATTAATAACATTAGAAAAGAAAATATTGAGAAATTAAAAGCAAAGCAATACAAAGATCTGAGGTTTCATAAAAAACATAGACACCCCACAAAAGATTACGAAGTAGGACAGACAATCTATGTTAGGCAGAATAGGCGTAAAGGATCAAAACTAACCCCCCGTTACCGTGAGGAAAAAGTCAAAGAAAATAACCATACTACCATAACAACCGAGTCCGGAAAAGTTATCCATAAAGATAAAATCCGCAATTAATCTTTCAGATGGTCACTCAAATTGGTCCTCGCAAAAGTGCAGATACTCGACTTCACGAACTCGCAAATTGTAACACTACATTTAGGACAGACGAGAATACAGAATGGAAATTTCAAACTGATACATAGAATCGATTTGGAACAGTATGAGAAATTTGCAACCGAAACTGAGAAAGTCATTAATTTATCCATAATTCAACATAATCCTCTTGCAAGATATTTAACTCACGAGATAAGACAAATTGAAGCACTTGTTAATAACCTTAAACCACGCAAAGTAAAAAGATCCCTAAATTTTATAGGAACTGCCTGGAAATGGTTAGCAGGCAATCCCGATCATGAGGATTTCACTACTATACAAGAAACCATTAATAATGTACTGGAAAATTCTAATAAACAAGTAATAATAAACCAACTGTACAATCAAAGAATAAACAATACCACAAAAATTAGTAATGAATTGCTTGAAATTGTCAAAAGAGATAATAGAATTAATAACGAAATTACCTTTGAAATACAGTATAAAATAAAACTAATAAAGGAAGAGTTAAGAAATATCAATTTTGCAATCCATTGGGCCAAAGCTAACATAGTTAATTCATTGATATTGTCAAAATATGAAATTAAAATGGCAACAGAACTTATTAATAAGGACAATATTGTATACACTAATATAGAAGAAGCACTAGATTTGGCAAACATCAAAGAAATCACAAATGGTACTTCAATTTTGTATATTGTCAATATACCTATTGTGACAAAAGAAACGTATGAAACTCTATTAATAAAGCCAATACAAAAACATGAACATGTAAACGAAATTCCCTTTGAGAAAATAATAAAAAATGATAAAAATATTATGGAAATTATAAAAGAATGTAAGATATTTAATCTTTTTTCAATTTGTAATGAGAAAGAATTATTAGACATAAGCAATACATCTTGTATACCCAATCTATTACATAGTCTCGAAGCAAACTGCAATGTGATCAGAGATCAACACATTCCCACTATCGACAATATTGCTCCTGGGATCCTTCTCCTAAATGAATTTTGCGGAAATCTTACAACAGAAGGAACATCACACAGACTCAATGGGACATATCTGGTCAAGTTCTCAAACACAACCATCATTGTCAATAGCAAAATCTACACCGAGAAAGATGAATCATCGATCAAAATCCTCCCTGCGATACTGCAACCATCATCTGTAAACAACAAGCTGAAAGAACTTACCACAATGAATGCGTTACCAGAAGTAAAAATCAATAATACTGACGAAATAGCCCTGTTGGAAACCGAAAGAAACATCCACCAATACGCAAATTATGGACTTGGCATCATCGTACTTTTTACTGTGATCATAAACTTTTATTTCTATACAAAATATTGTCAAAAACAAAATCAAATTAAAATCTATACTTCCAGTAACGAAGAGAAGTCCTCCCACATAGCAGAATCACTCAGCGAAGCAACCAATACCTTACCTGTGCGGAACAACATGCCAGTCCTGAAATTCAATACCATCCCGTACTCCTGACGATCGAGGACGATCGAGCTTAAAGGGGGAGGAGTTAACGCTAGACAAAACCAGCGTTGACAACATACACCGCAGGTAGAATTTCCACAAGTAAGGAAATGCAGCGTGCAACTTTTCCATCGCAGCAATTCCCACGTTCCGGACGAGACAGCTGACTCCGCAACTTTAGTTTATTTAAGTTCCCAAATTATTGTACAGTAGTTAAGTTGTAATTTAACTTCGTAAAAATAAAGACGCAAGACACCGTCTTGCGGTATTAATTTTTTAATAAAAACGTAACAGTTTTATTTTAACTTGCATTCAGTACATTGGTAATTAGGATACGTAAAAATTAAATTGATTGTTGTTGGTAAAATGAGAGAATGCAAAAATTTTATGGTTTTATGAGGGCCAGAGAAATCCCACACCAGGGATGAAGTTAAGAGTAAGATCAGAATTCAACATGTTTGGATGTAACAGCTCAGCATATCAAGTTTCCTGGATTAAGGTTTCCCAAGCCAGTCGACAAACAAAAATTATCCTTATACCAAATAGAGAACTTGTAGAATATGGATTAGAGCTTCCTAAGCCAGTGTACGCAGCCATCTAACGATAAATGGATATTAAAGGAGTTTATACCGGCCCATTGCCGATCACGATATTTCCTGTATAAACAAACATTTTTGTGACCCCGACGTGATCAACATGGATCAACTAGCAAAGACTCAATCAGAGTTGATAAAGCAACTGAAGGCGCTTAACCTTTAACTACTGACGTGGGTGTCTCATAGACGGTGAGTTCACAAATACAAGGCGTATTTCAAAGCCTTTAAAGATACACTCGCGCCCTTTCCTGTAGCTTCGGGATTAAACCCGTCGGTCATTCAATCGAGCGCTCGCTGGCGACGCGATAACACGTTTGGCTGTGGAGCTGCACGATGTCTCGCAGACGTAAGGTCAGCATTAATGTTGCGAGTCTGTTAGACGTCAGATCATTATTAGTGTGTATCTTTCTAAGTGTCTAGAAGACGTCACCTCATTATTTATCGTATTATTTTAGATGGACCAACCGAGTACTTCGGAAAATACCCGTAAAAGAAAGAGAGTGGTTGCTTCTACTAGTCAAGACTTCGAAAAAACTCTACAATGTTGGTTAGAAACGGAAATTGAGGGCGACTTTAGCGATGTTGACGATGATCAGGCAGACCCAGATTTCTTCTTACAATCTGATCATGATACGGAATCTGAACAGTCAGGAGACGAACAAAATAAGGAAAATGAGAATCAGTTACAAATCAGACCGACCACCGTGTCTCCTCATGAAGCCAACCAAGTTCCAGGACCTTCAACTGTAAGTCCTATTCCAGTTTCTTCTAGTAATCAGTATTATTATGGGAAAAATGGTTTCAAGTGGTCATTTGAAGAACCTGTTATCAGATCGAGTCGTACAGCAAGTCATAATATTGTTGATATTCTTCGACAGCAGCCCAAAACATTTACTGATTCGAAATCTTTATGGCTTGAGTTATTCGACACTACTATGATTAATACGATTGTTACCTATACTAATCAAAAATTATCAGAAATCCGCACGAAGTATAAAAACCGATCGTGAGGAAATGAAAGCTTTCCTGGGATTATTATTTTATACCTCAGTCTTCAAATCGAATCACGAAAACACCAAAAACATTTTTGCTACTGATGGTTCTGGACGTTAAATTTTTCGTTGCGTGATGTCTCAGTTCAGATTTCTCACCCTCTTGAACAACATTCGTTTTGATGACAGTAACACTAGATCGCAACGCCTTGAAACGGACCCATTAGCTGCAATTTCAGAAATCTTTCAACTGTTCATTGCCAATTGCAAGAAGGTATATACTCCCGGAGCTTATTTATGTGTAGATGAAATGTTAGTTCCATTTAAAGGCAGATGCAAATTTATTATTTATATGCCGAAGAAGCCGGCCAAGTATGGTCTGAAGATTTTAGTAGTATGTGATGCAAAATCTTTTTATGTGTATAATGCATACATTTTCCATGGAAAAGACTCCGATTGGCTGGGACTAACCGAAACTGAGAGAAAGCTCGCGATACCAACTCAGTCTGTATTACGATTGTGTAAGGATTTTGAAAAAACCAATCGCAATATTACAGCCGACAATTGGTTTAGCTCCATAGAATTGATGGAGCAGTTGAAAGATAGAGGTCTGACGTATCTAGGAACCTTGAAAAAAAAAAATAAAAGGCACATCCCACCTGAATTTCAAGCATCTAAAACTCGCCAGCTTGAATCATCTTTAAACGGTTTTACCAAAGACTTCACTATTGTTTCATATGTCCCTAAGAAGGCAAAAGCAGTAATATTGATTTCTTCAATGCACCACACAATTGGATCCACTATCAAAAAAGCCGGAAATCATAATAGATTATAATAAAACAAAAGGGGGTGTTGCTGAAATCGATAAAAAGTGTTCCAATTATTCGTCAAATCGTAGAACCAGACGTTGGCCTCTCGCGATTTTTTTCAGAGTCTTGGATATGAGTGGAGTCAACGCCTATGCTCTGTACAAGACCTGCACTGCTGTTCCTAATATTCCTAGAGCACAATTTCTTCAGAATCTTGCTTATAGTTTAGTTTTGCCGCACCTGAAATGCCGCGTATACAATAATAGATTGCCGAGAGAATTGCGACTGACAATTGCACGCGTACTAGGTCCAAATAAGCCTCCGGAACCTGAAACAATACCCCCTGAAAGTACAGAAGCAACGAGAAAAACGTGTCAATGGACTTAAGGCGTCTTAAGATTTAAAAGGTGTACTATGTACAATTGCATCGAATGCCGCAAGCCTATTTGTCTTGGATGTTCAAAAACGATATGCGTGGACTGTGCAGACAACAAGTAATTTGTCCCAAAATATTAATGTGATGTGAGAAGTAATTGTTACCTAAGCAAAACTTTAATTTAGACTGATATTATAAATATAAGAAATTTGGCAAATAACGTCCAAATAATTATATTGTAGCTAAGATTATAACATATATTTTTTTAGCCAAGCGAAATATAGGTTATATGATTTGAACCAAATAAATACTGATTTGATTAGAAAATGTTTTTTTTTTTTCACTTCCTTAATAGAATAATAATGACAGATCATAATACAAGTAAATATTGTGCAAATCAAAATTTTCCATTATTCTTTCCATTGTTTTCCATTATCAAAAATTATCCATTTCGATTATTTACTAAGCCGTCTGACATACGTCACGTCATCATTTATGATATGACGAAACCACGTCAGAACTTAAAGGTTAACTTAGGATACAATCAGCTAGCAGTAGAAAGTAGGACGTTCAAGCTCGTGCAGGAGAAACTGAACAAGTTAGAGGATCTTTGAGAGCAGTTTAACGCAATCGACGACCAAATACGGAAGGAGCATTCCGACAGAGTGGATCACGTATATTTTACTGAAGACCCGCACAGCCAAGCACGGAAGTTATACGGAGGATTTAAACGAGTTCTATTATAGACAATTTTAGAGTTGGGAGAACTATCAGAAGTTCGTTATGCTACAACTGAAGCTGAGGACAGCGGTGGCAAAGAAATTCGTAGTTATTCGCAGTTTAGTTCGAAAATCAATCGAGTGAAAATCGGGCTCAAAGAAGATTGGGGAAGTATTGAACAGCAGAATCTGTTGATATACGAGTTAACAGACACGGAAGCTAAATACAAGTAAAACGATCGAGAGCTGTATGAATTGAATGACAAGGTACAGAGTCGAGATAAGGATAAAGGAGAATTTGAACCGCTTTTCATTAAAGAGTATGAAACAGGGCAGAGTAAGATCAGAATTCAACGTGTTTGGATCCAACAGCCCAGAATATCAAGTTTCCTGGGTTAGGGATTCCCAAGCCAGTCGACAAACGAAAATTATCCTTATACCAAATAGAGAACTCGTAGAATCTGGATTAGAGCTTCCTAAGCCAGTGTACGCAGCCATCTAACGGTAAATGGATATTAAAGGAGTTTATACCAGGCCCATTGCCGATCACGACAATTCCGGTATAAACAAGTATTATTATGAATAATTTATTTAAAAAATGTATTAGCTGTAAAATACATTACCAGTTATTGCCTAAGCCATTGTGTTTTTGGATAGCTAAACCAGTTTCTTACAGAAAACAAGATCTTCACACTGCCATGACCAGGCAATAGTCCTAATTTATACCCTATAGAATACTTGTGCATTTCCATGAAAAAAAGACAAATCAATATCAAAAAGCCTAAGAATAAAAATGAGCTGAATCAGGCAATCGAAAAGGTGTGGAATGAGGAGATTAGCGACAAACCATAAAAAATTTGATTAAATAAATGCCAAACGGACAAAATTAACTTTTATCAATATGGCGATAAATATATTTTTAATGTTTTAATTTAATTCTTCCAATTAAATTTATATTAGTATGGAAAAAATAATTTTTCCTCGTCGACAATAGAAAATTGATTCATCATTTTATGAATATTATTTATTTTAACTTGGGTTTCAACCATTTTTCATGACTCGTAACATACTATTTTCCTTCGCAAAACATTTGAAAATTATCTAAAGGTAGAAATAATAAAGGTTTAAGCAGATCCTTTATTATTTTTAAGTGATGCATTTTGTATGACCACTGCTGTACCATACTGTTGCTAGTATTGTGAAATGGGCGCAATACGAAGAAAATATTGAAAACGACCAAAAAAACGATCAGATAAAGAGTTTGTTCTCACACTATTACAGTTTGTTCTCAACACTATTAAAAAGATCCATAAACAGCATCGGAACCGCAGCCTGCTTTAAAAAACGATTCCATCTAGTGCAAATCATAATACGACGTGCTGGTCACAGAGCGACAAGACCTAAGAAAAACACTTCATAAATAGAATTATTAAGCTCTACTAAGAATTAGCTCTAGAATAGAAGAATAGCTCTACTAAGATGCTCTAATTGAGCAGAGAAACAAAAATAGAAATAGATTAAATCGAGCAGGTCCCCATGATAGTGCGCGCGAGTAACATATACAAATGTGACCGATGTTCATTCACCTAATACAATAACTAGGTTAAATGAAAACATATTTAATGTCCATTCACCTAACATAAGTAGGTTAAATGAAAATGCAAACCGCAACATTGCAGATTGCGAAAATAACGTGAACGGCCGATCGCTCTTTAATAAGCATAATACTAATTTAATTGGGTCAAGCTTTATTGCTGAACATGAGAAAGAATCAATAAAAGAGCTATCGACCGTACAGGAGTGAGTTGTATCGCTAGCATAAGAGACGGAGGAATAAAGGTTCTATTACCGGAAAAGAACGTTTGTTTTTTTTCATGTCGGAGTTTACTGTATACGTTATTGGCGCAGTCGGTGTTCCTTTAAAAGCATATAGCTGAAGGAAAGTGATCGAATCGGGATCAAAGTAATTAGTGATTAAACGTACAAAAAAAAAGTGGTTAACATAGTATCGTGAGGCGCAATTTACCGCGGTACGTAGAAACAAGCTTAGTACGAATAAAAATAGAAACAGTAAATAACTCACGACGAAAAATCGAACCGAAGATGTCTCAGCAGCAGCAACACGAACAGTGCTTAGTGGTTCTAACTGAGATTCTAGCAAGACAGAACCAAGGGAATAGTTGGAAAAGAACGTTTGTTTTTTTTTCATGTCGGAGTGTACTATATATACGTTATTCGCGTGTTATGACCGACAACCGACACACCTGTCACGTGGTCTGTACATCCAATTGACCTCGAACACCCTGGGAACATCCGTTACGAGCAGAATATATCATCAAATTACTGTCTGCGAAGCTGACACTATTTTGCTATTTTCTAAATTCTGCATTTTTGCAATTATGCAAAAATGCAACTTTTGTAAGCTTTGGTTGAAAGTAGATTTCAGATTTACAGAAGTTGTGATTTTGCTTTCTTGAATAAAACATTAAATTCGAATTTGGTTTTTTTTTTATCAAAACCGCTCGCTAAGCAAAACTTACATAATTCGCGTGCAGGTTCCCCATGATGCGTCAATAGTTGTTATTTATTATTATAATCGTTGTTGGGTGTTTCCTAGCCAACGGGCAACGACAGCAACATTTTTGCAGCTTCCAACCCACCAATTACCAGAAATTCAATGAGCGAAATGACTACAAACACTTCCCAAAGCATGGAAAACAGGATTCGAATTAACTGGTTTCGAATCAACAGGATGCAAACACCTACGAGCATGATAAGGGCGGTACGCGATTTACTTGCTCAATTGAGCGAACACTGATGAAGTAGGTAAGTAGCACGCAAAATTCGAGTTTGTGTTGGAAACTAATAAATAATAGAATTTAAGGAAACTGCTGGGTTTCATTAAATAAAATTCTTTCATTGTATTTCATTGTATGGCAGCTTCCGATATGGACGAACTTGTTTATATTGAAAGAATAATGGATAAAATGGATTATTTAAATATCTTGAAAAAAGAACTAAAACTAGTGTCTTGGAAACGACTTCTATATTGTTCACAGATTTATTTTATAGAACACCCCGCATACTGTCAAGACAACACAACAATCGACCCGATCAAATATTTGTGGGAACACGTCGAAAGAGAAATCAGGGAACACATTTTCAACAGTAAAGTTCAATCGAAGAAAGTCATCCTAGCGATTAATCCCTCCCCAGTGACGCGTAAGCTAGGGTCATTTATACCATGAAGGCCATAAGATGTAATTAAGAGACAAAGATTTAGAACATTGTAATGAAGATGAGGGAAATGTTTCTTATCTCAATTCTATTCACATAAAATACAAAATGTATGAATATTTTTTTCGTGAGGAAAACAAAGATAAGTTTCGTTGAATTTTTTTAAATTATGTCTATTAGATTATTGTTATTTTGGTATGTTTTTATAAAAAAAAAACTTTTGAATGAATGTAATTTTTTTGTATCTGAAAAAATCTGTTTCCGAAATTTTATGTTACAGCGTTTTAATAGTAAAATTGTCAACTGTGTAAAAAATTTTTTCTAGCACTGTTTACTTCACATAATAGTCAAATCAAATCGATGATCGATCGAATTTTAGTGTGCTTAGAAAATTTTTTTAGTATTGACTATGTCACAGCGTCACTACTAATCAGTGCTAACAGTTCGAAAAAACTCACGATATTCAACCAAAATAAGTAGAATTTTATTTGGATTGGTAAGTTCTCTCTCGTTTTTGCGTAAAACAAGAACACCTATCCCAACGCTTTTGCGTAAAAGCGCAATACAAATATAAATTTACTTGTGCTTTTTCTGTCTCTGCCTGAGAGAAACCATCCGAGAGTGTTATCGCTGTTTGTACTTACGCTATACTTAAATTAACAGCATTAGACGAGACAACCGAAATTAAGTTTAAAGACCGTTCATATCCGCAGGTTGAATAAGTTATCAAAGTATTTGTTTTTCTGTTGGTTTCAATGGAAGTTCTTCCTTATGAATTAGGAATTTACAGAATCTTCCTGTTATAATGACAAATAAAATTTTCTACTCGTCCGACGAACGATTTATTGCACGTAAAATCAAGGCGAACCTAAACTATATCAGTACAAAACTAGTTACGGAAATACAGCAAGGATTAGGTAATTCATGCAGCGCAGAGACTGTCCGTCTTGTACTCTGGGATCACAATTCCAACGGTCGAGTTCGAGAGCAGAAAATAGATGAGTCGAACACCATATGTTGTATTATTGCCGCAACCCTTCAATTTAGTTCTATTTTTTCTTTTGATACGTATTGTATATATTGAAAAGAACAGAATAAAGCCAGTCGTTGAACTGACAAACACGGCGTTGTACTTAATTTGCCAAAATTTTTATAGTGCAACGTAAGAACAATGTGAAAAATCTTCGACATATTTTGTGTTCGTGTCGATTTCTTTCATCGGCTTTTGGACTGTTGTTCCATTCAGTTGCGTAGTTGACATAAGTCCTCACCTTTTTCACTAATTTGCAGTAGAATATTATAAAGAAACGTGGAAAAACTACATATTGAAGTGGAAATTTCGATAAAAGTAAGTGTAATGAATAGCTTTCATTGGCTTTTTGAGACATTTCTCGTCTTTAAATTCAGTGTTTTGAGTGGAATGGGTGAAGGGACGTATTTTTCAGCTGAAGTAAACGCACAAATCAAGACTTGCGAAGAAGTAGGTTTAATAAACAGGAAAATCGCTCTAAAGATATTGTTGGTTTTTTCTGTCGAAATGCAAAAATTAATCAACACAAATTATTTATCCTTTCTTAGTGTTTTCTCTTCACTCCGGCATGAACGTTTTTCTTTTAAAGTGTTTCCATATGGCGCCGGAGTCGAAGTGAACAATACAATCCTATGATTTTCTAGGTTTCAGATTTAGTTTTACTGTACGGTCATAAAATTGAAGGTTGTGTGTGTATGTATGTGAGGATGTTTTTGAGACCATGGTGTCAATCTGTGCAATTGAGAGACTTCACTTATTATCCTGATTTTGAAACGAACAGTCGTGCCTTCCTCGTGCTCGTAGAGTCAAAGTTTTGAATAAGAAATTATATTAAAATTAATATTCGGGTTTTGATTATTTACTCCCATAACTCCCATAGATATCAAGATCTGAAAACGACCTATCGTATGGATGCACCAATACATCAAAGTGAAATTTGAAATTATCTAAGAGGCAAATAATTAAAAAATAAGAGAACAAGCCGCAAAAACCACCTAAGCGCATCCCAAATTGTTTTTACCTGTTAACAAAAGGCGAATTTAGTAGATTGTAGCATTCATCCGTAGGTATTGCTCATAAGAAACCGAAAAAATTACCTCGATTGACTATGGTACATAAGCAGGTGTTGTGAATCAAAACCCATGAAAGGTATCCGTAATTTAATTCGGCGTCAATTTTAAATTAAGCTACTAGCTCGACCGTAAGAGCGTTTGCTTCGGTTAAACTGCGTTTAGTACCGCGTTGAGTTGCCAGGCGGCAAGTATGTTGTGTTGCGTTCAGTCTTCAAACTCGAGAGTGTTAGAACCGATCTAGCATGTGGTACGGTAAGAAGTGTGCAGTCTCGCGTGTTGCCATAGTTTTAAAGAACAATTTGTCTTCTACACTACTTTTTGTATATCATATTACAATAACCTTTAAGTCCAAATAAACTTAATCAAAAACTTCAGTCAGTTTGTTTTCCAATCATAATAATAAAATCAACAAACACAACAGCAGGCTTGTCTTAACTACGCGGAGGAACACATTAATATGGACAAACCGTGGTCATATTTTCGAACGAAAAGAAATTTAATTTCGATGGGTCGGGTGGTTTCAGCTTTTATTAGTAGGATCTGACAGCTAATGATCCATCACGAATGAGCAGCAAATTTGGTGGTGGAAGCCTTATGATTTGGGCAGCCTTCTTTTATCTTCTCTTATGTATTCAGAAAAGCATACCGAGACGCTCGACTCCGCTTTGAGTGGCCGGAGCGAACAAGACATTGTAGCCCCTATTTATTTATTTATACTTAAGATTTTATTATCATAAATAATTAATGCGTCTAACAAATTTCCGCACCAAATTTTCGAATTTTCTTGTATAGTATGAATAGATGTATGCCTTTTGATTTAAATTGCATGTAAATGAATGAGTTGCGCTACTAAATTATTGTTTTGAATGACGTTTTTAAATTTCATTCTCTTACCACACTCCAAACTTAAAAATTTGATGTGCCTGTAAGCAAATTTCGTGAAAACCCAAACCCAAGCTCGAATCAAAGCGCAAGAGTTGAGTTCGCAAGTCATGTATACAACGGCGGAAATTGCCATTAAAATAAATGTTTAGCCCAAATATGTACAACGAAGCGGTGGGCTGCACCGTTTCAAGATTTCTACGAAATTAAGGAGGTTTATTTGTGTATATAAACAATGTAAATAAATGAAATAAGTTTATGGCGATTTTACCGGCATCGCATTCAAAATAAGCTGAGTCAAATGTGTGAAAAAATGAATAAAATTGTATAGAAAGAATGAAGTTAGAAGAAAAGAGGCGTCATTCGATCGTGCGTTGTCGAAAAGGTAACGTCACAGGGCTGGAATAGGTAGTTGAATCTGGTGAGTAGACGAAAATCGTTTCGGTTGACGAAGATCGCATCAAAGCTGTGGAGTTACATTTGCATCCCAAATGTTCCTTTTAAATTGCACTTCTTTTCAAAAATCGCGTACATGTAGGAAAAACCTTTCTTTATTACCACCGTCGCGCCATTCGTTTAAGAAAAGGGTCGACGATTATCTTTTATGATCGATGTCCTTTTAAGCCGCTATCAATTGGTTTTTCCTAGATTTACGTTGCAATCCTTTTGTGAGTTTGCCGACGATTTTCCTTTCCTTATATAATTATTCCTTTTAGGTAGATTTAGTTGCGTATACAGATTTTAGTATTTACTAGGAAGGAATTTAAGTTTTATTCAAGAAGTACTTAATCACCCTCAGAAGAGGAAAATACATGAATAATAAGGAAAAAAGCATTAGTTTGAATTCGGCAGTTGAAGACTAAAGCTTTCAAACCGGGAATTGGCGCAGTCGTGCGGTTAACGCAATATAACGAACAGAATTTTAGTGGTGAGAACTGTCAAAGTTATAGTGGGTAATTTAGTGGAGTGAGCTGGCAAAGTTTTTGTGTGTAATTAAGTGGAGTGAACTAGCTAAAACTTTGTGGATAATTTAGTGAAGCGAGACTGGTGAAGGAAAATTTTACTGAACATATTCAAGCACTGTGTGTTATACTTGTGAAAAATATATGAACAATGTCCCAACAAGGGAATCATCTCACTCAACCAAACTCGATGATTTTTTCCGCGGGTTTGAACTTTTCTTCCATGTCGTCAGCCACAAAGGTACACAAAGCAGGATTATCTTAGCTCGACCAATTTAAGTTCAAGCTCCCTCATTCGATGGAAATACAGAACAACTGTATCAATTTATCTCCGCGATGGAAAAAATCGTACCACGAATAATAGCGTATCCAGACGAATCTGATCGCGATTTGATGTACCAAAGCATTATCTATATACTTTCTGGACCAGCAGTGCAAGTCATACAAACACATGCAGTAACCTCATGGGACGAAATGAAGCCGCTACTTATACGACACTTTGATAGCCAGGAAACGACCGGACAAATCATTTTGAAGCTGCGAAGTGCGATGTTCACAAACTCAACACATTACTACGAGTATATCCGTAAGGTAATATTTCAATTAAATACTAGAATTAGATTTAGTGAAGATATGTCATTAGAACAAAAAATAAATCAAACAATTTTATTTAACTAGCCATAGGGATTTTTATTGAAAATAGCCCTAGATTTATTCAAATAATTTTGTATGCCCAACAACCTTCGTCTCTGGACTCCGCGTATAGTATTCCTGTCAACTCTAACTTATTTACTAGTTCATTTAATTCACCTCAAGTTAGCTGCATTCAACCGCCACAACATGTTGAAGACCGCTCCCCGTTAAACCAACAAAGTTCATTAAATTATTCATAACATTGGCCTTAAAAACCAATTGAGTCACAATAGTCCAATTCCGCGTAACTATCTAAAGCAGCCTTCAAGAAATATGAAAAATAACTTAAATCCTAGTTTCTCTCGTCCACACGATATGAGACTTAGCTCTGACGTGTCAATGAACACTGCTATATCTAGAGAATCGACTCTTCATTTGAACAATCAAAATTGGCAGCAGGATTTCGGTATATCAGTGTTGGGTCTACAGAGTGGCATTGAGTGTGTAAGTGCATCGTTGAGTTCCGTATCTACCACATTGAGTGAACGAAACGCAATTTGCAGGAACGCATTGAATTCAACCACGGCACGATGGATGGAAACAAGCCCTTTCGCATTAATAACGTGCTGATTAGTAAGAACCAGAAGTTGAAGGACGCAAAGGACGGAACTCAATTGTCTTTCTGCAGAGATGTATTCTTTTTTTCAATCATTAAAAAACTACTTGATGGAGGTGGACTTATCAATATTTTTATAGGTGTGTGAGGCGTGGTGTAAACGTATAGCTGCAGGATTGGCGTTGAGGGACATACGGTTCAGTTCATAATAGAGGAAGGATCATTGGTGGCATATGAGGTTTTGGTGGGATTGATTCCGTTACCAAGGAGTGCTTCATCGAGCCAGTGCAAAATACGAGTGGGATGAAAAGTTTCCGGTCTGACCAAGAGATGGCGCCACTAGGAGCGGCGTCCTACAGTACAATTCATATCGAGAATGTATGTACAGTTTCAGCCCAATCGCTACGTTAGTTTGTGCCACTTTTTAACTTGCGAGTACGATAAACAATCATCCTTGAAGGCCTCCTGAAGCATTCCAAACGTTTCGGTAGCATTCTTGCCGAGTTTGAAGCAGAATTTAATTGCGTAGCGTTGATCGATTTTTGACTCCATCGCGCCGTGTCGAAAATTGAAAATAGACGTTCACGGAAACACCCGTCCTGCCGCTCCGAGAGCTCAGAGCCGACTGGCACCGGCCGCGTATGGAAGCTAAGACCCCCCACCACCTGCCCCAAGCGTCAGAGCGCGCCGGAATGTACACTCGCGTCCGGAAAAAAATAAGGCTCATTTCTTTTGGGATGGACCTTGTATGCACCACGAAAAATCGGGGACACCAATATTGGCAAAAAGCAACGTTCAGTATTGGAATAAAGCATTTACCAAAATCGAAAAAGCTGACATCACAGCCATAAAAGTCAGATTTGATGAAGGTTGGGTAGCCGTATGCTCTGTATACTTTAGACATGTTCTGTATACTTTAGACAGATAGTATTTTCAGTAGCCTAATTATGCATGATGCTATAATTGTCGAGGATGAACTCAATGTTAAACGTACAGATTGGAGGAATTACTCAAATAACCGGAACGGGACACGACAGAAAAGCTGGATTGATAATAAATCCGGCATTTATAAAGTTAAGCCATTTTTTCCAGGTTTCAGAGAGAATAGATATTGCTATTCCTATATTGATTTCTTTACTCGCAGTCTGACTGCGCAAGTGTGCGAACGTGTGTTGGCAGTCATGCGTCGATGGTGTGTATATATGTCGAACATTTGTAAAACGGTGATGTGCATTGTTTTGTGTCGGAACAATGGCGCCGCATCGTAGGAAAAATGTATCGAATTTAGTTGAACGTGATGTTGACTTTGTTAAAATTTCGAAGGAAAACGAGAGACTGCGGGCAAAAGTCAAGGAAATGACAGATGGTGAGAAAAATAATGGCCGCAAGTGTAGTAGAGAAAACAATTGATGATTCGGCGATGCAGTGCGGTGCAAATGAAACAATTGAAGATGTGGAATGTCAGTTCAGTGGTAACGAAGCAAATGAAAATGCCAAAATACAGCTTGGTGACAACAAAATAAATGACGAACATTTGGCTGCTCCAAATGACTGGGCAAACAAATGAAGACGACGAGAAGGAAGAAGATGGCGGAGGCAATTTTACGAAAGTCATCAAGAAGTGAAATCGAAAGAAGACGAAGGAAAACCCAGCAACCTCGACCAACCGAGCAAAAAATCTGTTAAATTTCCAAAAAAAGTTCCACCCATTAATGCATTTCACCAAAAAGGCAATGATCCGATGAAGCTCATTAAGGAGTGCGATAAAATACAAAATTTCGAGTTAAAGAAAATATATTCAGTCAAGACACAAATCCGGTTTGAGAACATGAAAGATTTTCACGCGGTTTGTTATGTGCTCAAGAACGAGGAGGCGCTTCTCATATACTCCCAGCGAGGAGAAAGACCAGACATTTCTGCTAAAAGGCCTATCGGAAGGCTGTGACGTAAATGATTTGTTAAATGAGTTAAGGGAAGTTGTCCCTTCAGCGGAAATCATAACAGTTAGACCGTTCGCGACACGACTGTCGACATTGCAGAAGACATCGACATTTGCCGATATATTTGGTAAAAATTTCAAGTGGTAGCCCAGCAACGAAGTTGCTGAGGACAAAATATCTGAACCACCAAGCAATTCGGTTGGAGAAGCTTCAACACCGAGAAGCATTGCAGTGCTACAGGTGTCAACGATACGGACACCGTCCGGCCAATCGCAACATGCAATTCCGATGTGTGAAATGCAGCGCTGACCATGAGTCCGGAAAATGCGGCCTTTAAAACGACGATGGAAAAGAGAACAAACACGGACATATACAAAGTCATCATTGTTGGTTAAAATAGAGATCGAATTAAACTAAACTTTTGTGTTTTTACTCAAGTGGTGGGAAGTGCTCCTTTTTTTATTTCATTTAAATTTAGTCAATCAACTATGAAACTTGCACTGCGCAATCTGCCCTGTTCGCTCGTTTTCACGAGTTTTCAGGTATACAGCAATACGCGAGTAAATTGATAAATCAACTTTGGTTTTACAGTGGATCAAAAGTTTCAAACTTAATTATTTCACCGCACCTTATCCGACATACCTATATTACTGCATCAAGCCCACAACAAGCAACAATTTTGTAAACCTTTTAACCTCAACGTCGATGCAGACAAAATATATATTTGCCAATTTTAATCAGTGTAATATAATTGTAACACACCGATGAACAGCTTCATACACTATAAGATTGACAGCAATACGAACCTATCAACTGAAGTGATTTCCAAATTCGCGTGTTAATGAAAGAAGGAAGTTGGAATTAGTGCAGACTTTGAAAAACATGAAAAAACACAAAAAGTGCATTTCTTATTTTCCCTCGCAAGCTTCAGAACAGTGAATAATTTTGTTTATTTAGTGTTATTATTGGGAGTTTCGGTTAATATAGTCGATTTAGATACATATGGTTTGTGTCTATAAAATCTTATACTTTTACATATGGTTTATGTCTATAATATCTTATATGGTATTTTAGAGGGTAAAAATCTGTCATTGATTCTCTTAGTCATTGAACGAAACAGCGTAAACAACAAAGTTTTTTTTGCAACGAAAATGTCGAATTTTGTGCCAGAAAAAGGTTTTTGTGGGGCAGTTTAATAACCTTCTTTCATTTGAAGAAAAACGCTGCTGACAGTTATCGATTGTTTGTACAAGGTTACGGTGAACATGCTCTAACTCCAACTTGTGAACGATGGTTTCCACCCGTGCGAAGTGGTGATTTTGACTTGGAAGACAAAGAACGGCCACGTAAGCCAAAAAAATTTGAAGATGCAGAATTGCAAGGATTGTTGGATGAAAATTCGTGTTGAACGCAAAAAGGACTTGCTTTGGAGTTTTGTGTCGCCTGATCCACCATTTCTGAACGTTTACATACAATTTTAAAGATTCGAAAACGTGGAGAACGGGTCCCACATCAACTGAACGAAAACCATCTCAATGCCCGAATCATAGCATGGGGAAAAAATCGCGAAGAACACAAAAAAACATCGTTTTTTGAGTCGAATCGTTATTGGAGACGGGCTTTACAACTAAAATTTAAAAATGGGTTTTTAAGATAATCCTAAACGTGAAGCATATTCATATATTCGATATTCATTGCCAAAAGCTAATGCTGTGTATTTGGTGGGACTAGCAGAGTGTTGTGTATTATGAGCTACTAAAACCGAATAAAGCAGTCACAGCTGACCGCTACCGACGTCAACTGCCCAATTTGGCAGACGCACTGAACGAAAAACGACCATTGATAGCTCGAAAACACCACAAAGTTCTGTTCCACGATGACAATGTCAGACCTCATCGGGCAAACATCGTTAAAGAAAATTTAGGGAGGCTCGGTTACGAACACCTTGATCACCCCCCGTACTCTCCAGACCTTGCTCTTTCTGACTACCATTTGTTCCGATCGATGCAGATCAGCTTGGCCGACGTACGCTTTCGAAATGCTGGAGAAGTGCTAAAATGGGTCGATGAATGGATTGCCTCCGAAGACGAGAACTTCTTCAAACGTGGAATCGGCAAACTTCCACGAAGTTGGGAAGAATTCATAGCTAACGATGAGCAATAAATTGGTTAGTGTACTCATTCATTTTATTATTGAAATAAATGTTTTTTTTTCAAGCCAAAAAATCGACATTATTAATAGACATTCCCAAAAATCCGAATTTTTACTTGTTAATGCGACTAACGTACCTTTTTTTGTTAGAAACAATCTTGTCGCATTGAGTGCTAAAGGAAATATTCATTCCGAGGAAGGGGGAATATGTGCGTGCTTACTTGTTCCGTGTGATTTCAGAATGTCATCACGCCCACCGGAAAATTATGAGCTTTATGATTCATTTTCACTTATGATTCATTTAAGCGTTCTTGTTCTCGACTGTCAACTATTGTAAGACTATTTTTGTTTTACGATGGTCGACATTGTAACTTTTAAAAAAATTTTATTTATGTGGCAACCCTAATAGAAATTTCGAAATAATTCATAGATATGTCTGTCAAGTTATGACATGTAGAAAGCAGACGGAATAAAACCGCATGTACTTTCAGACGCTCAATACGGTTATTTGTTTTACCAAATTTTCAAATAAAGTAAATGCATTCTATTTCATCGTCAGTTAAAAAAGCGTATAACCTTTTTCTGACAGTGCGAAAAATATTGATATGAAAATACTCTACTTTGATTTAAGTACTGAAGATTTATACGAAGAGCGCGGTAACGCATGTGCTGGCCCTGCGACTTTAGATCTTTTTCAGACAACCTATTTATCCTACTCAAAAATAAAAAAAGCAACAAGTAAATAAAAAAGCCCTTCTAAGTAATTTGAAAAAAAATATTTGAACATTTAATTTGGAAAATAATTATTCCACTTACATTACATATTACTAAGATAATACAATATCCAATAATCCACCAATGTCTCCAGGTCAAGTCTGTGGAAATAATGCCAAGGTGACATTTCGCACGAAAACATTATTTTTCTGTTTTTTGTTCGATCCTATTAGTTTTCAGTTACAAGGTGTTTCAAGTGTAAGTCAATAAAGGGAAAATTCGGTACATTTTACAGTTTTTCTTTGATAAAGGCGAAAATGAAAGCCAGGCGGCTGACATTGTTAAAGGTGTTTATAGTTCCCATACGGTGCCAGACAATTAGTTGCAGCTTTTGTTTCGTCGATTTCTCTCAAGTATTTTTGAAGTTAATGATGCAGCCCTCACAGGCAACTCCGTCGTCAAAAATGTCGATAAAATCACAGAGATAATCGAAGTTGATTGTCAGTTTAGTAGTCTTAATACAACCCTCGAGCTAAAGCTCGATCATAAAACAGTTTTAAAGGTTTGGGACAAATAGCGGGATGAAAAAGACGCTTGATTTCTGGGTGCCACTCCAATCAACGCCCGAAAATATGTCGAATTCAATTCTCTCCCGCAAATCCTTGGCTAAACGAAATGAAATCGATCCATTTCTCAAACGGATGGTGACTGGGAATAGGAAATGGATCGCATACGACAATAATATGCGTAAACGATAGTAGTCAAAGTGCGTTGAAACTGTTCAAACCAGGAAGATCAGGCTGTGGGACTAATGGGACTAAAAAAGAATCAATTATTGTAAGTAGCATACATATAATCAAATACACTATTCGGAATTCTACTACCAATAACTGGACCCTTTGAATCTAGCGATCGACTTAAAAAAAACGTAAAATTCGGCTGAAAACAGACGTGACGTGTTCAATCGCCATGCCAAACACGTTTAAAGTGGCTCGTCATAATCTCCGGGAGCTTGATTGGGACGGAAATCCGGACCTTGCCCCAAGTGATAACCATCTTTTTGCCTTGAAAAACTTTCTTAGTTATAATTAATTGACATCAAGAGAAGATTGTGAAAATCAATTACTAGAGTGATTCGCCGAAAGGAACCAACCAACACTTCAATGAGACAGGTATTGTGAAGCTACACTTAAAATGTCAACAAATTATGGAACAAAACGATACCATTTCACCGAAATCAGACAATCCGAAACAAATCAAATAAAGTCATGTAAAGTTCATGTAAAAATAATGGATTACCTTTTCAAAGCAACCTGAAAAGAATGTGTTGATTTGTAGTCGAATCATAAGATTGACGCTTCTCTATCGTAGTTAATCTTTCTACCAGTCTATCTTTCTAAACAAAAAGGCTCTAAAGACCTATCCAAACCGAGTGATAAGAAGAAGTTAAATTTTTAACCTTGAACTTATGGTCCCAATGAGGAAAAGAAAGGTCACACGAAGTGAAATACCGACCGTCTAACTGGAGCACTCTCACTACAAAATTGTCTCACAGCTAAGCAGGGTTGACTTTTCAGTGCACAAGTCCAAGCATATAAATGCAGAGGCCGGGCTGAGAATAAGTTCAACAGACATGTATGACTCTGTTTACCACTGGTCATGTTTTAGGGGTAAGCAAGAGACTGTTGTCTTCTGAACTGGAGCAACAGCTCGTGGACTGTCCTTCTACTCTGTAAATGATGGTAAAGGACTCCAAGCTAAGGTGGAACAGCATATGCTGAAGGCTGTGTGGCCAGAGGGTACTTGGACCTAAATTACGAACTCCGGACACCATGCGCACCTCCGGTTTCAAATAACACCCTTACCTCGCTATGTCGGCTCGGCCGGAATGGATAAAATTTTTCCGACCTACTCGTGGGACCAAAAATGGAAACTGAGAATAAAAGTAAAAACCAAGACGAGGTGACGGATCCTTTTAAGGTTCGGAGAAAGCTAATGCAAATCTCACCAACCTCAGAAAGGATGCGGGAAAACGTCACCGCAACCAAAATTCAAATCGAGGTCATTACACTCAGTATGGATAACAGTATCAGTATCAGTATCCCCAAGAGGGGAAGAATACCTCCATATAGAGGAAACAGAAGGGCGCAAGCAAAAGGGCAAAAGCCAAGGCGAAGCGTTTTTTGACAAAACAGGGAGAAACAGGGGTATAGCGGATGTTGCAAAGGAACATGCGGACGCTCACAGATATGGAACTTACTCAACTGGAAGACGCAAATGCATGGGAGATGCCAAATGGAGAATATCCATTTTTAGGGTCTTCATCCATCATGAGGGCTCTGAAACGTAACCTCAAAACTTTGAGTCTCGCTGAAAAATTAGAAGTGCTCGAAGCTGTGAAGAACTCGGTCAAACGGTCAAAGTTTGTCCTGACAAAGACAACGATTTGCACAATTTCCGGGCTTGGAGGAGTACTTACTTAAATAGTTTGAGCAATGTCCGATCCAAAATATCAGTGTTAGTGGACCACTGTTACAAGAAAAAGCCGGAATATACTCTACATCATTGGGACTCGCAAATTTCAGGGCCAGTAATGGATGGCTAGAAAACTTCAAAAGAAGACATGAACTTGTTTGTTAAAAAATATTTGGAGAAAGTACAAGTGTCAACATTGAAACAAATGCAAGAAAAACAAACAAATGCAAAATTTTTTACATGGTTACAAACTTGACAATAACTTTAATGCTGACGAAAAGGTCCTGTTGTTAAATGTCTTCCTGATAGGTCTCTAACTTTTAAAAATAATAAATGCCATGGTGGGAAACATAGCAAGGAACGTTTGACTAATCTTCTAGCAGCAAAAATGTCGGGTACAGAACAACTTTCACCATTGGTCATCGGCAAATTTAAAAAACGTCGTTGTTTTTCAAGATGTAAATCACTACACTGCAATAAGAAGCAAATACAAAAGCATGGATGACTTCTGCAATATGCAAAGACTGGCTCATAAATATTGATAAGAAAATGGCCAAAGAAAAAAGAAAAATCTTGTTACTCCTTGATCATTGTACAGCCTCTAATGATATTCCACAACAGAAAGCTGTTAAAATCCAATCCAAAATCCAAAAACCTTCAAGTCATATCGAAAATAAGTTGTCAGGAACATTTTGGATAATATGGGAGAAAAAAAAACAATTCTACTATAGATGTATTGCACACCATAAAAATGGCTGACAAAGGTTGGCGAAATGTAACCGCGACTACTATAAAAAACTGTTATGTACACTGTAATTTTTCATCGTCGTCAACAGAAGAAGCTGTAACCGAAGATGTTTCACCTCCTGCAGAATGGAATACAGAGGTGTCTAAATCAGGAATATCTTTTGAGGTATTTGTTACGTACGATGATGGAGTTATGACTGCTGGGACATTATCTGATGACGAAATTATCGATTCAGTAGCTCAAAAAAACCGATACTAACGATTAAGATCACATAGAAGGCTCGAATAATACTACATGCGCTCCATGGGTTTAAATCAATGAGGCAAGAACCGCATTGAATACTTTACGGACTTTTATAGAGCAAACCAGCAACTCTGAAGAACAAGAATTTCCTACTTTTTTTACCTTAGTATTACCTAAAGCCAAAAATAATTGCTGATTTTTTTTTAATGCCATATTTTTGTATTTTAAGGATGTTTTGATATAATGTTGGTTTATAGTAAATAAAAATATGTGTGTCACCTCTGCAACTTGTATTTTTATTTATTTTATCTCTCTCGAATTTTATGGTGTCTCCCTTGATGTTCGACTTAAAGAGGTTCTACTATATAAGTTAAGCCATATATGCTGAATTATAACATGTCATTTATAACTTTCCTACATACAGTAATCCCCCATATCCCCTTATCCATATATCCGAGTATCCCCCTCGTATAACACGTGTTTCCCCCATATAATGCGGGGATTCCCCACATTAGATATCTGTGCTGCGAAATTTATAATTAATCTATAAATTAATTTATAAATTAATCGTGTTCTTATAAAATCAAATTAAAATATTTTATTTAATTTTTGTTCCTAGTTTTTGAATTGTATGAAAATTGATGGAAATTTCATTTTTATAATTTTTATTTTAAATAAAATATTTATTTCTCAGCCATGACAAGTGAAAAGGAAAAAAAAACCTAAATTAAAAAGGAAACTTATTTCTCTACAAAAAAAAAATGATATTTTGGATCAGCTAAATAGTTGTAAGAAACCAACAGCAATAGTAAAGGATTTGGAGCTGAGTCAACAATACGAACAATTAAATAAAATGAAAGTAAAATTAGGAGCGCTGTAATGTCTAGGTTGTTGCAGACTCTAAATCTTCCCCTGTAAAAGATACCAAATACTAATACAAAAAACATAAAAGTGTTTAATGATTTGGGTAGAAGATTGCAATCGAAATAATATTCCCACAAATAGTTGCTTAATAAGAGCAAAAGCCCAAGAAATTTTTACTCGTTTAAAGGAATTGGAAACTGTTTTTTCCGACGAGCCAAAATCAAGGTTTATCAGTAGTAATGGCTGGTTTGAAAGGTTTCGAAAAAAAGTTTTCCATGCATAATATTCAAATTCAAGGAGAGGTCGCTTCAGCTGATTATGAAAGTGCTTGCAAATTTAAAGAAGAACTTCCGAAGATAGTTGAGAAAAGCGGATATATAGCTGACCAAGTTTATAATGCCGACGACACTGGCTTATATTGGAAGAAAATGCCTAAGCGTTCATATTTATCGAAAAGCGAGAGATCTGCTGGTGGGTTTAAGGAATCTAAGGGGAGGATAACTTTGCTTGTTTGTAGTAATGCATCTGGCAACCATATAACACAGCCAATGTTGATCAATCGTTTCTGAAGTCCACGGGCGATGAAAGGCATTGACAAGACCACAATTCCCGTTTACTGCAGACCAAACAAAAAAGCATGCGTTACAGCTGCTATATTTCACGACTGGTTTTACAACTGTTTTGTACCAGAGGTCGAAAATTACTAAAACAAAAAATATGAGTTTCAGGGCTTTACTCCTGATAGATAATGCTCTAGGATCCATCCAGTAGTCTCAGTTCATTCGCCACCTCAACGGCCGGATGAAGACACGATAGTCAACATTGAAGCCGCAATTAAGTGGAAATCAATGGACGAAAAGGAAGAAATAAGAAAAGCTATACGAAAAGTCTTCAAAGGAGAACGGGAGGAGTGCAGTCAAAAAATGAACAACAAGGACAAAACGACCTTGAAAAGCCTGAAGAACAAGCCAGCACTTAATCTTAAGGCAGATAAAGGAAACAAAATAGTCATAATGGACAAGACCAAGTACGATGAACTGGTTATGGAAAAACTGGCAGGGGAAAATTTCTTCAAATTACGTATCGACCCGTTATCCGAATGCATCAAACGAGTAGATAAAGCTTTAAAGGAAGCAAGTGCGATTTTCGATAACATGTCTAGCTGCGGATGCCTAACCCATCGCTGCCTAGGATAAGGTGCCAACCAAAAGTGCACAAAGAAGAGAACGAAGTAAGAGAGATAATTGCCGATACCAATTTACCCACGTTTAAGATTGCGAAGTGGTTAATACAACAATTCCAGGACATAGGAGACACTCAGAGCAAATATTTAGTGAAGAACTCAGCAGAACTGATGGAGAAATTGCAGAAAATTGAAGTTAGAAATTGTGTATCTTCAGCGGAACGATCTTCTGAATCTAAAATGAATCTTAACAAAACCTAAAATAGAAAACGAATAACCACTACATTGTTAAATTTAAATAAATAACGGCGAACAAGAAGACATGCTCTTAAGTAAAGAAAATAATAAAAATTCGAAAGGTGAAACTTTTGAACATTCTACTAAAAAAAAAAGATGTCGGTGGAACGTTATTTCAGATATCACATCGAAAAAGAATGTAATAAAACTGCTTTTGGAATTATTAGATCTATGTGTTAACTGTTTTTCAGTTACATATAAGTTTTTCATTGATGATGTTCTTAGTTCGATTTTAATATAACGCAACTATTTGGTTTATATCATAGTTTTTCCTTAATATTCGATCTAAACTCCTTTAACGAGAAAAAATAAACGTGAATCATTTTCATATACGTAACGCGTTATACGAGGTCATACGAGCGCTTTATACGAGAATACTCGTACAACACGTTTTCCTACAACGCGGAATTCATATACCGTGTTATATGGGGGATGACTGTAATTGAATACAGTTATTGTTATATATCAAAATGTATTTTTAAATGACGAAGGTGGTAAAAACCCATATCAGTTACGGATTTAGTACCTAGTTAAAAAAAGAATTTAGAAGTCCTGATTCACAATTTCCTTGCTTATTCGTTGATTTTTTTAACGACCGCAGTGTTCGAATTTAAAGTAAATTTGTTCAGTAGTAAAATGCAAGTTGAAAGAGTTTTAAGAATTCCCATTCAGAGAATTATTATAGAGTTCAGCCAGAAAATATTTCTTAACTAATTGTTCTACACCTATTCATACAAACGGATGCACACATACATACATACATCATATAAATTTCATTCGAATTAGGAGTGAATAAATTTCTTGTTAATTCATTGCGACTATGATGTCAAATAAATAAACTGTCTTTACTTGCTATTAACAGGAAACAGAGCGAATAGTAACTGCTTCGATTAAATAAAATGGAAAAAAGAGAAACGAAAGAATAACTGCTTTAAAGGACAAAAACAGATTCACAACATAACTAATTAAAAAATGGCAAAAACCAGGCCCGAAACGGACATTGCACGTAAATCTGTTTGAAAAAGAAATCATCCTACGTAGAATGAGGAATTCATTTGAAACTAATTCAGCGTAAATACATACATAATTATATTAATAGACGAGGATTTAATATTTGTAAAGATCATTATATAAATAGTTAAGTAAAGACACTTACATTATATAAGGCACAGAAAGATACTTTTTTGTGTCCTTAGCTTGCGCTCTAAATAATAGTAGTGTTCTGGTCTTAGTGTGCAATAAAATATTTTATTGGCAAAATAAAGATAACCTCAATACGAAATCAGTTTGAGGTAAAGGAAATTCAATATTCCTATTCCTATCTCTAGCCTATCCCCAAGTGTTCCGGTTGACATGACATTCATTTTGATTATAAGCCTAAATTTTGAATTATTTCCAAATATCATAAATCTATAATTAATGCAATCTGCTTCCTATATATTACTATATAATCTGATTTATTTTACTACAATTTACAACTATCACTACATAACACGATATTTCTAGCTTGTGATTTCTTAACACTTATAGTATGCTTTTTGACTAAAATTTATAATCAGGATGTGTACATTACCGCCATGGTGGAACCTTAAATTCTTCGACGTTTGTTGTTCGATGTTGGTGGTGGCGTGGTTGATGGGCTATTCGATTCAAGTGACATAGACCCACGAGTTCTCTTTGGCGTTCTTTTTGGTGTATCAGAAGGAATTAATTTGACAGCAACTTTTTTCTCCAAATCTTTTGGTATGATAGATTTCGTTATGACTGGTGCTTTGTCTAAACCCAAAGAAAACATCTGTTAGTTATTGATAACTATCCTGAATGATTCATAAATTTTATAATTTGACACAATTTTTCAATATAATCGAAGGCAAAAATTTATTATGTTTTCTCATATATTTTCTCAGTGTGCTAATTTCGAAATCATGAAAAGGATCTTATCCTGATCCCTGTCAAAAACTTGACAAGGTGCAGGATTAGTCGCAAAAACCTAGCGACTAACCCGACGAAAACCAAGGTAGCGAAGCCCAGCAAGCCACAGCAGCACCTGCAAAGAGTTGTCGTACCGGAAAGTACGTGGGTTGTGGAAGCCGAACATGTTTCTGGTAAGTGACTGCAACAAATAAAAAATCAGAAAAGCACAGAAGGGATTTCTTCTGCACTTCAAGACTAATATCTTCCTCCGATCTAATTGAAGGAACCTAGCGGCAAACAATCAGGAAAGAAAACCTTGGAAAGACGGGTTGCTACTGAGGGAATGTTGTCGACTCGTAGATGCGACCCAAACACCCCTGTGCCTATCATTCAAGGAGGTACTAGAAAAGGGGAACATGTTAAATCCGACACCAAAAGGACGAAGAATATGTTCATATGGAAGCGTCACAGAGGAGTTCCATGTGGAACGTGTTAGTGTACTGACGTGCTAAGCGATTCAAGAAGACAAATTCCCTATGACCCTATCTGCAGAGTGCAAACTTAAAGCAAAAGAATATTAAACAAGTAAGTAACCTTCTATGACTTGATAAAACATACAAGGGCAAAACATTAGAGAAGTGATATCAATTAAAAGTCATAATGGATTTGGAGGAATGGATGAACAGACCGCCGGACCCGGAGGAGCCCCAACCCAAGGATAAAATGGCAATTCAAAAGAAAATGAAACTAGCAAACATGACCATCGAGAATAAAGCTGAACGGAAAAGCTTCCCTTCACAAGGAATGCAAAAAAGTGATTCATGAGAACTCAACTCAGCAGGAACAAATTAATTCAAGCAACCACACACACATGGCAGCAACCGAAATCCCCGCAAATAGCAAAACCTCGCCATAACACGTACACCTAATGTTCCCGGAAAATTCAACAGACAACATTTTCCCAGTACTAATGGACGGGTTGATCAATGACAACACGAAGTTAAAAATCACACCAATGAAATTTTTCTTATTAAACAAGAAAATTAGATTAAGTTATATCAGTGACGTAAAACAAGTCGGTTTCAACAGATTTAAGGTCATCTTCAATAACCCGAAAGCAGCAAACGAAAGCATTAACAAAGAAATGCTAAATCAACACGACATTAAGTCATTCATTCCAAGTAACTACCTATTCAGATATGGCGTCATAAGAGACATTCCAACGGACACGACCATCGAAGAGTTCCTAGAGTTATCCAAATCATGCAACAAACGAGGAGATATCCTAGAAGGTATCAAAATAGTAGACGCGACAATCGCGCAATAGTCGACAAGGGACAGATCAGATCCGACAAAATTCATACCGACATCAAAAATTAAGATTAAATTTACAGATAACACACTCCCTGACAATGTTAAAACGGCATATATTATTTAAGTTTTCACTATGCAAGAATATGGACCACGACGCGACTAACCGAAAATGCACAAAATGGTCGCAAAATATAAGCGAAGTAGAAACAACCTCCATCTTGAACGTATCTAGTAGGGAAGCAAGGGCAATTATTCACAAAAACAAATATGCCGGTCTTGATCTCCAAGACATCGCAGATATGGATTTCCCACAATTAGTCAAAACTTATAACAATAATCAGAGAAACCCGTTATGGGACGTTCAAAAAAAAACTAATAAAAGTTACATATGCCCAAATTACAACTATCCCAAGAAAGAATGTGAAACATACCAATAATGATATTAGACAACAGCCATCCAACTTCACCGGAAGTAACCACACATACAGTCCAAGCTATAACGAATAATCCACACAAGGCAAACGAGTTAGAAAAAATTCTAGCCAAAGTTGTAGAAGGCATTAAAACATTTATAGAAGATAATAAAGAAATCAATGTATTAAACACCGGAAGCTTAATAAAATTACTAGAATACGCAACAAACAAGACAAAAGAGAAAGAAAAACCCATCGACATAATATAAGAAACTCATAACAAATCAGACAACTTATGGAAATTCTTCAACTTAATATACAAAGTACAAACATAAGGATAATCTTGAACAAAGCCTACAAAAGAATAATATTACAGCGGCTCTACTGCAAGATTCTGGGGAATTATCAATACATTAACAAATTAATAAGTTACAATGTAATCTATCAGCTCAGAAGGGATAATATAGGAGGCGGAGTTGCAATCCTATTGAAAAAAATATATAAAATTCAGACAACTAACTCATAATAGCAAATTAGAAGCTGTTATCATCATCACAACAAACCTGAAAAACAATATCACGCTGGCCTCACTTTATGCACCACCGTCTTTAAATTCAAAGGAAAAACAAGCCAGAACTCGAAAAACTGGACGGCGCGCATAGTATGCATACACCAGTATTAGTTGGAGGTGACCTAAATGCTAAGAATAAAGCATGGGGAGATAATATCAACAACGCCAAAGGGGAAATAGCACTTGAATGGATAAACTACAATAACTACAATATACTTGTTAACACAGGCATATTCACATATAGGAGAAAAACTAATGAAGGAACCATCAAACAATCAGCCTTAGATATCTCTTTCTCCAACTTACAAAACTCGAATATTATTTGAAAAGAACTTAAAAAGGATATTTGCAACAGTTACCACATACCTATACGTATTACAATACCAGTATCAACGGACAGTTATTTTAGCACGACAGATAGTTAAAAAATCAACCAGGAATCCCAAAACAATAGTCCGGGCAATAACCTCAGTGACATTTACATGAATTTACAGGAAATCATCTACAATAACACGAAAAAAATTCAAATACCCCTCCAACTACTGGTGGAACAGAAAGATGAAATCATTATGGAAAAATAAAAATAAAGCTCTAAAAAATTTTAACAAGGTAAAAAGTCTTGAAAACTGGTCTGGGCTACAGGAACGAAGGCATGAATGGAATGTTAAAAGTCCTAGAAGCTAAGAAGTTAAGCTGGGAAGCCAAAATTCATACACATGGACATATGTAGAAGGAACAACTCAAAAGAACTATGGAAATTCATAAACCAATGCAAGAGAACAAACAATGTGAGAGAATACACACCACTAGATGACATACAGATAAAGACTTCCGTGTAGGTATTAAAAACAAAAGTCATCATTCAACTCAGCTGACCCCCATGGAAACCCCCCACACTGAAGACATCATTATTTTCACACATAACAAATTAGAGGACGTACTGACTAGACATAACAAATCCACTTCACCAGAACTTGACAAGATAACATATGACAACATGAGGATTGTGTTCAATTATCACCCTGACAGACTTCTTTACGCATACAGCGATACAATCAACAACTTTCTGATCCGCTGATCGGCTAGACACATCATAATTGTACCAATATTAAAACAACACAAAGACAAACTAGACATTGATAGCTACTGACCGATTTCCCTGCTAAGTGTTCCCATTAAAGTCCTAAATGGTTTAATCAAAATGAGAATAAATAAGATACTCCAACAAAACAACTCCATCCCACCACACGTTTTTGCCTACATCCAGAACAAATCGACAACTACCTGCCTTTACACACTCCTTTGCAAGATATCGAATATTAACTCTCCGAAATATCAAATAACCACAATAATTGACATAACTAACGCTTACGAGAAAGTAGACCTCTCAATTCTGACAACAACACTTACCAGACTCAGATACCCACTGCACTTAGTAACTGGATTATACAGCTGTACAATAACAGAACAATTCACCTAGACAAACATAAAACTAACATCACAAATGGACTCGCACAAGGCGATGTACTTAGCCCTATACTTTTTACCGTTTATACACTTACACTACACGACATCTCGAAGCATGCTGATGACATCTCAATATTGCAGCATGCTGATGATTTCCTCATTCTCCAGGAAGGCAACAACCTGAACGAAACCCTAGACGAAATGCCGAACAATATCACAAAGTTTGTTGAAAAGAACACAGCCCTAAAATTACCAATTAATCCAGACAAAGTTGAAGCCATATTCTTTGGTAAGGAAAAAAATCCAGACATCTGCATCAAAAAAACAGTAACTAGAAAAACAGTATAAAATACCTCGGTAGTTTCACAGACATTAAGGAACACTACAATACTTCCCGCTACCTAAGGCTATGCAAACCGACTTACCTCTTCAGTCCAGCTACAGCACTTAACATCTACAGAACATTAGTAACACCCAAACTGGAATATGCATTAATCACCATGGCCCATGCCCCGAGTTACATCTTTCATAACATAGACAAACTAAAAGCAGACATTCTCAAACAATGTCTCAGTTTATCACTCAGTACCCCCAACATGTAGACGTTTGACATAGCAAGAGAACCTACGATCAAAGAAAGAGCCGAGTACCTTACGGCCAAGGAAATAGACAAGCAAATACACTTAAATGGCCTCAAAACAGCGGACATATGCAACGACTCGCCCTCTAAAAACACCTACAACTACATACTCATAAAGTATCCCATACTCTTAACACATCTCGGTCCACCACTCCACATAAATAAACCGCCAAATTTGAAAATTAGATGCGCCCCTCAGAGACCCCCTTCTACAACTACAAAAACACGGAAGCTATAGAACTCAACAGTAATTTCAACAGCTACATTCAGGAATTAAAAACAACAAACACAAAAATAATAATAACAGACGCGGCAAAGAATACGTTCGGGACTGGTATAGCTTATACAGAAATTACAAGCAACATCAATAACTCATACAATCTGAGAAACTCAGTCACAGTCGTCAATGCAGAATTAGCCGCAATATATGCGGCCCTCACAGAAATAGATTTCTCCCCGACTAAAAACAGCCATCTCTTTACGGACTCCTATTCTGCATTAACAAACATCAAGTTCAACAAGGATAACAAAAAAATCAGTTGAAGATATCTGGAATTATATGACGGATCATGCAAATGTATTTTTCAATTTAATCTGGGCACCAGGACATAGCACAGCATTCTATGAGATGGACAAGTTAGCCAAAGAAGGAATCCTAAAACAGACTCAGCTACACACACACTATGTATTGGATGATGTCCTGAGTGACATTTACTCCGAGATTCACACAACATGGCAGGAAAAAGTTTCTCACATTATTGGTAATATCAAAGCTAGCCCCTGTACAAACGCCCCACACCTAAGGCATTCAAACAAACATTGGTTCCTTAAAAGAGCAATTAACCCGATCTCCTGTAAAAGCATAAATAGACTCTAATACCTCTATATCTATAAAATAGACTCTCTACCCTATAATGAAGAGAGGCTATTTAAAATAAACAAATCAACGACGGGTAAATGTCAACATTGCCAGGAACCAGACACCCTAAGCCACAATATCTTTTATTGCTTTGAATATAACACACACACAGGAATAAGTTTGAATTTTTCTACAAATACAATAACGTAAATGAGTTACTAACAAAAAATGATAATAATCTCCTTGATGCACTCTGCAGCTTCCTTGAAGAAACAAAGATCATTATATGAAACACTTCAACAAAACCACACACGCAAAATTCTTAACTTCACTATCAACCCTCTAATATCCTAACCTGAAACAGAAATGATCAGAAATACATTTATTTATAATATTTTCCCCTTTACGAAGCAATAAATAAATTATATATCTACATATATATATTAGACAGATCAGAACAAATAGCAACAACAAATAGTGCCAGGGCCAATTTCTTCTTCGGACTCCCGACCGAAGAACCACGAGATTAAGCGAGATTAAGCGTCGCAGATGTTGAAGAAATTTCCTCCAAAAATCTGGCGGAATCTAGGAGGATATCTACAAAACAAACAACAATGTTCGTAGGGCAAGACTAACAACTAGTCAAGTTTTGAGCTGAAAGCACTGACAGTTTTTCACATAACTGTACACTACCGTCGCTATAACGAGCAACTTCTTCAGAACGGAACTGCTAATCGTCCTGATAAGTAACCGCGGCTACGCACCATCATGGTATTAATAAGTAAAACGAAACAAATGCCGTGGGGATCCTACGAACATTCGAAAGTTGAAATTTGCGGAAATCAACGCAAATGTCTAGAGTTTGCAAAAAAAGATTATGAAAGCGGAAGCGGTACTGATCTAATGAAAAAGTGATACAGTTGAGTGACAATAAATTCAAAAAAGTTCGCCTTAAAAAGAAGAAGAAAAGCCCTTACGTATTAGGTGCTGGAAATGAAAACCGCGAACTCCTTAGAAACCATCATCTGCGCTGAATAGAACGACCAAGGACCCCTGACGACAACCTATGTACGGAATGTACGCAGCAAAAACGAGCTTTCGTTAGGTATCACGCTAATGCGCGCCATGAATTATTTGGGAGCACTACCTGCAACAAATATTTTCGCAATTGGTCGATTTTCTAAGCAATACAACACTCAACATGGTTAATAAGGATCACACGCCACCTTCTATCAATAATTAAGGGCGAAGGATATTGACGTCACTCAAAGGTAGAAAGGTGTGAAGGTAATCAAGGAACTACAAGACTGGAGAGTATTAGAGGCATCTTGCCTATTGGATCACCGGAGTGGAGTGAGAAGGGCCAAAAATAACTCAAACCGCTACCACCGGGCAGCGGAAGTGCTTCCCTCCACAATCTCATCAACTATTATTTAGCGCCAGTGCTAGAGGATTGAATATGAATTGAATAATTTTTTCAATGAAATATTACTTGCAAAAAATTAAAAGTACAATCTATATGTGTTATAGTTTTCTCCATAACCTTCAATAGTATGCATGAAAATCATCGTTCTAGGTATACATAATCCCCTAAATAAATCGACATAAGTGTTCTTTTATTCTTTAACTCGTTCAATTGTGATATGAATTCGAAGAAGATATTAATATTTCAGTAACAAGAGATACCAAAAATTAAGTATCGTATAATCATAAAGTTTCCCGGAGTATCAATATCCAAGCCCAAAGCTTGCATTTTACTCGATCTTAGCAATGGTTGCAATTTCAACTGGAAAAGCTGCTTCAGCATCTTTTATTAACTTATTTACACATTGAATCTCGTACCCACTCTTCCCAATCTATCAAAAATCCAAACAAAACAAATGACTTCCACTATCAGCTGTTGCCTTCCAGCCAATGCATATTGGCATTCGCGCCGGCACAGTACACATTCATAACCTCAAATATCAAAATGCATCGAGTAGACGCCAGCGAGCAATGAATCTTACCTTTCATTTCGATTTTTCGATCTTCGCTTTCCGCTCTCTTGCGCGACATTAGACTACTGAATTCAGTGTCCGGCAGGAAGAAATCTTTTTGATCGTTGGGGAAAGGAAGGGGCTCCATTTCGTCCAGCATATCTAAATTGTACATAGTGCGTAAATGGGCCCAAATACACTCGGCAGGCACCTCACGATTCAGCGACTTTGACAAACGGTCCGCGATACACGCCATATAAAAATGTTTGTTCACGCCTACCGGCTTCAGGCCCTCCAAGGCGAAAAATAACTGCACTTCTTCCTCTGCGGACCACTCCATTTCTTCGTTGGCCCGCTCCTTCACTGACATTGTCATTTTTCCGCGACTTTTAACACACAACACAAATGCCTAAATGGAACCTTCGCGTGCTAACACTTGTTTTATCTACAATTTCTGCAGTAATAGGTCAATGCGGTTTTACTTATTATGCCCTGCCGAAAACGGTAAATTTTACAATGAAATCCGCACACTCCTGGTACGACCGACCCCAACGCGAGCTTGAACTTGATGTGTTGCACTTCTCACTCTGAACTATGATGGACGCTTCCAAGAATCGACATACTTATTGGAAAACGTGCAGAGGTACATTAGAGTGAGTGACTAAAGTTTTTGGACGATTCCAGTTGGTTTTTCTTATTCATTGTTTTAGTATTTATGTAGTGTTGAGAGTAATTTTTCAAAACAAAACAAATGGGGTATTTTAGGAAATATTTGAAAAAATATTTAATCATTCTGTATTACTAAATTTTGCCTGCCTAAATAACGTAATTATACAGTTAGTTAAATCTTAAAAAAATACGTTGCTAAATCTGAAAAAATCCGAAAAAATACGTTGCTAAATAATAAAACTACACTATAATTCAAACCAAACCTCTGAAAATGGTGCATATAGAAATAAACATCATTAAACTTATAAATATTGTTGTAACTAATCACCTTAAATAACCACCCTATCTAGTTTTAAAATTCGTGTTCAATTCGGAAGTCTCCAGGTCGTGATATAAGTTTAATTGCTAAAATTATAATAAAATTGACATGATATAAACCCTAAAGACAATTAACAAATATCATTTTCATATAAGAAAAGCATCAACAGCAGAGTTTTAAACTATCGAATGTTAGATTAAATGTAAAGAAATAAGAAGCTCATTCGATGAGCTAGATCCAAAATTTCCTTTAATTGCATAAGAAGGAGGGCTCCAGAAAGCACAAATATCATTTTCATGACTGATATAAATGCCATGACTGAGAAATATTTAAAACACCGTCACTTGAGATGGGAAGCGGGAAGCGGACCAGTGTAGAGACATAAGATTATATAACAAGAGATTCAGCACATCAACTTTTGCAGTTCTATTGTTCCCTTTCAACAGTACATACAACATTTCAAGTAGGATAATCTTACTAAGAAAATCAATAATCTACTGCGGGTCAAGGCGTGCCAAATTTTCTTAAACAAGGAAATGGATTCGCAGGTTGTCTCGTCTCATATGGAAGGAGAGAGTACTTTAGTAGACGTACTTCAGTACTGATTCACGTTTGAAAACCGATTTCTTCATATACGTCCAAGAGGAAGAAGATGATGAAAGCTTAAATCTTGCTATTTTATCTTCTTTCAATGCTGTGATCTGTACTTACGGTACAATGAGCTCAGCCAGAAAGTTAATTGACATATTTCCCACTAGTTTGGAATGTTTAGTTTCTCATTCGATACTCTTAACTTTCCCCTCTGAGAACTGAGGGCAGCCAAAGCTACATATAATTTACCTCCATTCAAGTAATGGGCCATTTTTCTGTTGAAATGGTGGCTTCAAGCCCTAAGAGAATCCAATCGATCCTACTGATTTGGTATCGTGGTTCAGGTTAGATCTTGAAATTGCCTGGAGTGCGATCACTGTTTTCTTATTACGATTTCGTCAATGGTATCTGATAGAAAGAAGAACTAGCATATGTCGATCAATAATGTCGGTCGTGTAATGTAAGATAAAATTGTCTTTCATGCGAAGCTTCTTGTATAAACAGAGGGGATGCAAAGATGGTTACAACCCTTGAGTGCGTCCTCGTTTATTGTGTTTATGTTCTATCTGAAACAGCATTTTGTCAAATGTCAGTCTGAAGTTAATACGTTGCTGTTCATTTTTATATCGTTAATCCACTGTCAACAATTAACTTTATTTCTTACTTATAATTTAAATTGTCTAACTCTTTCTTAAAATTAACTTACATCTGTTCAGATATTCGCAATATTCATGAGTGCGATATGAATGCAATATATCATTTTCAATGATATTTTTATAATCTGTGATATTATGATAATATTATTGAAATTTGTTAGAGAAATTTTAAGTTTTTTCAGGATTCTTAATAATGCTCGCTTCTTCCACCATTCAGAGCTGTTGTTGCACCCTATCTTGCTTTGTTAAATGAAAACTCTATTGATCTATCCAAAGATTAGTCTCCAGCTTCTTCAAGTATTTAGTCTCCCTGTGACAGACGTGAGTGAAAGAAAGCTCCATAATAACTGCCATGCCAAGATCACCCTTTATGAAACTGAAACTTACTACTGCATGTCAAGGCTGGACACTTCCGAATCACTAGAAATAAACAAGCAAATTTAGTCTAATTTTTGTGAAATTTTATAAAATTTAAACAGCACATCTTTTTTCCCGTTCCTTGTCGTTTCTCTTCTTCACGTCTTCGATTTACTTGAGAGTAGCTTCAATTGATTTTGCAGCCTAGTTCTGTACACATCGGCTACTGACTCATTGTCAAGTTTATGGATCTCGAGTTTATGGTTAAACTTTACCGTAATTTTCAAGATGCATTAGTATTTTGAAGAAAAATTGGGTAAAAATGTGATAAAACGTAGAAAGAGTCGCATAAAGCGTTCTGAAAGAATGTATCAACACAATGACGTACTTGTACAATTACACAAGAAAAATTATTCTCACATGAAATTAAGCACAGAAAGCTAGCCATCGCGATCTTTCCACTTAATTAAGTGATTTAATATTCTAGTTACTTCATGGAGTATTCCTTTCCCTACATAGGCTAGTTTCTAGGCCTAGTTTCTAAGTGTTTCAAGACAATTGTACAAAGATTTTTTGCGATTGATCTGTACCAGCAATCTTTGAATCTTGTGCGTTTTGTTCAAAGGTGGATTACACGCAATCCCTCGATGATTGGTTGGAATTTATAAATATTGTTTCATTTCCCTCTCGTCTCTCAATGTGATTCAAAACCCATGATTACCGGAAGTTTTAAGAATTCTGAGAAATCCTGCTGATAAAATTTTCTCGGGATTTAGGTGCTCCTTTGATAACTGGTAATCAACGACACTCCTCAGGCTATACCAATACACATAAATTTTACTGAAAACCCAAACTTGCTTAATTATTTCAGACAGTGAAGCATTCGTAGCAGCATATAACTTCATGATTTAAAGAGATACTTTTCTATCCCGCAGAAAGCACAAGAAAAATTGATACTTTTATTTAATTCTGTATTTGTAAACTCACATTTGTATTCGATTTCGGGCATCATAGTTCCGACTTCAGTCGCAAACTGTGTAAGGAAAATTGATTCAGAAGTACTGAAGGATATAACTTTAGAAGCAGGTTTATATCTTTATATACAGCTAAAAAATATTGTTAAAGACAAAGTGGTTGGAATATTTGGTTTTCCTTCCAAACATATTTGTAGTAAATAGCCAAAAGGTTTTTAATGATCTCTTTTTAAATATGATTGAATTGAGAGTGCCTCTAGTGCAATCAAGTTTTTTGAATTTTTGTTTTTTCATTTTGCTTTATATTCTATGGGCAAAATCTTTACTTACAGCAATAAAGCTCATTTTGACTTTAGCTTTGTACATATTCAGAGTAGTTTCAATGATTGAAAGTCAGAATAACATTTCGAGCCATTGTAAATTTATATTGTATCGTTACGGTATTGTGTTGATGAACATTTTTCAATCTATTACACTCTCTACGATATTGTAATACATCCAGCATATTTCATAATTATTACACCCTTAAATAAAACAAATAAACATTGTAGTATAAACTTAATAGTTACCTCGATAAGAAAATAAAGAAGCAAATAATCACAGCTAAAATCGTAAAGAAAAGATTTATAAGTTTCCCGTTCAGTGGAATACATGTTATTTGAAAAGTGTACATTGTACTCGTAGTGGCGACGAGAAAGTTTTTTTTATGTATAAGGGAATAGTATCATTAATGATTTTCGGAACAGGAAAAAATATTATCAAATCACTAAAATTGCGTTGAGTCCAACCAGCACTGTGTGAGAAAAAGTTATGAGTGTGAATTGGAAGTGGCAAATAAACCTAAACTATGTTTTAAGTCTCATTATGAACGGTGGACCGTAAGAAGTATTAAGATAAATCCCTTTTAAGTGCTCCACAGCTAATGGTGGGCGTGTCAAAAGTATTGGCAAAAAAATTGCTGGGCACAAATAGTACACATGCGAAAAAGAAACTCAAACGGACGTATTGCAAGAAATAAACAAGAAAAAAAGATTAGAAAGAAGCGATTGGACTTTTCCAAAGAGTATTTGAAACATGGCTTTGAATACGGGAAGAACTTCAACCTTTTAACGTTAGAATGTAAGGTAAAAATAAGGTGTGGGCCGAGTACGGCACAACTTTTTACAGCTAATAGTAAAACGTGGTGGTGTATCCTTAATGATTTCGGAATGTGTCTCTATTGATGCAGATGGAAAAATGGATTTACCTGGGCATATAAAAAAAAACAATTGAAAGTTAGTGTAGAGAAATCGGGAATATTGGAGGACTTGAAAATTTTTTGCGGATAATGATCCAAAACGTTACATCAATATTCGTAATTGTTTTAATCTTCGAAAAATGTTTCTAAATAAAAACAAAAGAAGAGATTTGCTTTTCATTTCGTGTGTTGTATTATTGATTTTTCTGTAATAAATTTTCAACCGTTATCATTCAGCCTTCCTCAGCGACTTCGTCGATATCCGTTTAAATTTATTAAAGTAAAATTATAAATTAAATACGAAAAATTAAAAGGTCTTTCTTTGAATTTTTCATAATGCGAATACCCGTTCTTTGGATTTTTCATAAGACCCATATATATGAATGTGGTAATATCAAGAAAAGGCTCCTGTAAATTGTCCAAAAGTTATCTAAATTTAACAATCCCCACAAGTCAAAATATCACCAAACATGTTTGGAATTTACCGTCACGGAGAATTCGAATACATTTCTTTACATTAAAAATAAACAGAAATATGCATTGCAGTAGGAATGTAGTAAATTTGACGGGAAATACCCGGAGGAGCTTGTACAATTCATGCAACTCATGCTGTAAGCAGTAATTGAAAAGCTTGAATACTCCACAAAATGTTAATTGATGGCAAAAATCATGAACATATTTATTTTTGTCTCGATTTTGGCTGCGAGGCTTTCCAAAGTAATACGCTTATTTTGTAATAAAATCAAATTAAAAGGAGAAATGTTATTAGTTTTTACCATATCATTTGCGAATTAATAAGACACAATATTCCATTTATTTACAATCTCCATGGTGCTTACGATTTTTAGTGTGATACACTGTCTGTTGTTTCGCTTGGATCATCAAATAGTTATCGAAAGTTGGCAATATAAGAAAATTCATTGCATATCTATCATCTTAAGGGAAGGAATTAATTGGCGTCTGTTTTACCAAATAATTTTATAAGGAATAAATGATACATAATAATTTTACAGTTGATAAGTAATTCTAGTTTTGAATAAGAACAAATATTCGACCAACTGCACACAACTTCTGATATATTTGCTAGCTATCTCTATTACCCAACCTATACCTGACTCGCTTTGTTTCTGTCAAATACACAAGTACTGTCAACACGTGCTCGACTGCATGTGTACAATTTCCAAGCCGGCAAATATATTTTTATCTGCTTTATAATGGACATAAGTTTTTACCATGCATCGGAATTTTCGCCCGACTGTAAATACTTTGCTTTAATCGATGATCAAGGTGTCCTGAAGGTGTGGGACACTGAAACCAACGAACTCAAACAGGAATATGTGCCAAACTTGCATCTGTCAGCACCATGTACATGCCTGACATGGACGAGAGTTTCCCAAACCAAGAAAAAGGTACAATCCTACATGAATTACTTTGGTCCGTTCTTTGCAAAATTGATTCGAATAAATTTTAGACCAAGTCAAAGGACAGTAGACGATCCTCGACGGGAGGCGGAGAAGCTTTGTATCTTGCACTTGGGACAAGTAAAGGAGGCGTTGTATTGTATTCTTTTGCTGCCGCTCAGGTAAAATATTAAAGTGAGTTTAGATCGTAGTACCAATCATCATTTACAGCTCGAGCGAACATTGAAAGGCGAAGGACACGGAGCACGAGTCACAAATATCGCATATGACAATGTAAACGAATTATATACATGCGGGGAAGACTCGCAAATAATCGTGTGGGATATTGCCGAGGAAAAACAAATCAGTGCATGGTCAATAGGGAACGAGAAGCCTTACAGCATTGCTACATTCCCGGAATCGCACTCGGTCATAGTAGGCGGGCGCCAATTGAAACTTTACGCAGTTGGAGAGCAAGAGCTGCGCCAGGTTTTCACTGGGCATACATCAGATGTCATCTTTCTCAAACATTTCTCACATAACGATACCGAATATGTGATATCGGCGTCCAAGATGGAGCGCATATTGTGTCTTTGGACTGTGACAAATCGCACCAAAAATAAAAGTCCATCGTGTACATTTCTTATGGAAAATATTGCGTACTGTGTGAGCTGCAAAGTGGATAGGGACGGAAACCTGCAATTGGTCGCAGTCACAAGGAGCGGAGTTGTACATTTTTATGTAAACGCACTAGACAGGTATACAAACCATCAATTTTTGAATGATAAGAAGGATAATTTTTCGATCTCCCAGTTTGAAACCCGATAAGCCTCTTAAACCAAAAGTCACAATGCAAATCGCATCCGAAAGATCTGAACATATTGCTCCTATACACGCGATTACGGCAATGCTAGAATATAGTACGAAGAGCAATAGAGTCTTATTAGGTTATGGCGACAAGCAATTTTTGCGCTTTGAATACATTGTGAGTTTGGTAGATAAATTGAATCTTATTGCTATGTTATTTATCTGGTTTAATTTTCAGGAACCAAACTTCACCGAAAAGGTCCAAGTTCTAATCCGAACTGATCCAAAGTCTTTGACAACAAAGAAAAAAGACAATTCGTTAAAACTTGTTACACCCACTGTAGATCAAAATGATGTAGAATACAAATCCAGTACAATTACCAATAAGAAGAAGAAACCACTCCAAATTCCAATGGAGACCCGATTACAGAACTTGAACTTGTCGAACGGCGAAATACCCACAGCGAAAAGTAAAGTTCAACTACTTATGCAAGCATTGCACAGCAAGGATTCAAGGTAATTACGGAAAATGATACTGAAGAACCAAGTTTTTAATGACTATGCTTCATTTTGCAGCCTTTTGAAAAACGTTCTGGCTACAAACGATACTAAGGTCATTCAATTAACGTTACAAAAACTGCCTATTCAATATGTAGGGACTTTAGTCGATGAACTAACGCAAATGATGCAAAATAAAAGATCCAAGTTAGTAATGGAAAACCTTGGAAAGAGTATTCGGATGCATGTTTAATAATTAAATAATTCTAGCGTTCAGACGGCAGCCAATTGGCTTAAGTATTTATTGCGGGTGCATGCGAGCCAGTTGATGGCGCTGGGACCAGACGATTTGTTAGCGAAATTTGGACCATGTTTAGGAATTATTGAGCATCGAATGAACTGCTTACAAGAGCTATCCAAGTAAGTCTTACGTTATAAACTAAGCACTTCTATTCTCCGGTCTATTCTCAAAGTCTAAATAAATTCAAGAAACTCAAAAACTCTCACGTATCTAGTTGAAGGAATTTTGCGCGCGATCTAAAACAATGCAAATTTTGAACTGAACAAAACATGAGGCAGGAAATATAGATTTAACAATAATAAGTAAAAATAGTAGAATCTAATAATAGAAGTAACTCTTCCCAAGGGTCCCAAATTAGGATGGACTTTATTCCAAATTCTAGCGAAAAAAGAGCAACTGGTCCCGCTGGGCTAAAAAACTTATCTTTAAAATATTTTCTTATTGGTTTTGAAGTACAAAACAAATATATTTCGAAGTCCGTAAACAAGTCTGCGGAGATACTCCCTCAAATTAAGTTTGAAGCGGCTTAATGATGTGGTAACTGTCTGCAGTTAAAATAAGTGCAACCATTTGATAGAATTGAGTAGTAGTAGTAAACTATATTAAAACTTAAAACAAATTGACAGTGAGAACTTAATGACTATTTAACATTTGACATTGTTTAGGTGTCAAATATACTTGGCCGGTTTGGATATGTTTTACATATAGAGATAGATGTTTTAGATAATTAGGAGATGACATTCGCTCCTATGGCTTATTTAGTGAGACAGCTTAATATATAAAAAATTTCTTTAAAACTTATTTTTTTTTCCTTCTATCTCCTTTACCAGGAGGTTGTATTGGTCATTCCTAAGTCTTTAAAACTTATGAAAAATTAAATCTAAATCTAATCATATTCCTTATTATAATTAAATCTAATGCTATGCCTGCTCTTATAACTAATCTAGGTTAAAGAATTGTTACGCCTTTTTTTAGTTTTAACATGTTGCATTGTATTTGTATTTATTGTCATGTACGCAGGGGACGTCTATACTCCCCTCGGTACCTAACCAGTAGGTTCCTGGGCGGATGGACGTCCCGTGCCCGCCACTTGGAGTTGAGTTAGATGGCAAGTTAGAATAGGAAGTTATCTTAACACTATGTCCCTTGATTAATCTTAGATTTTGTTTTTGTTTTTTTTTTTACTTGAAGATTTTATATTATCTACATTAGTGGTTTCAGCCCCGGTATGTATTAGGTTGGGATGAAACGTAAAACTGTGGTTTATTAGGGGCGTTTGGATTGAAGGAACCTGGGTGGTATTTGTCGAGGACATTGAGGGGACTAAAGTAATACGAATTATTTACAGTAGGGAATTCTAAGAGTGTGCGGATACTCCGGAGTGTGTGATCTCTCCACTTTTCTATGCGGGTCTTACTCGTTGTTAGCATATAGTGGAGTATCGGTACAACCCCTGTTTCTTTGTACAGCACTTTGTTCTTGAAGTATTTTTTGTTGGGTCGTCGATACTTCGAGAGACATTTTCTTAGAATTTTTTCTCTCAAAGACTTGGAGTTCTTCGGCTGCCGTTGGTGACATTGTTAACCAGGCTGGGTATGTGTAGGTGATGATCGGTCTGACCAGTGTTTTGTACATCAGTACTTTCACGTCCGAGCCTACTGCTTTCGAGGACAGGAGAGAAGAGATGAGAGCAGCCGCTGCTTTCGTTTTGTTTAGCGTTTTTCTTGCATGATTGTTTGATTTCAGCCTATTATTGAAATGTACTCCTAGATATTTGATATTTTCTTTGAGAGGAATGAGTTCGCCATCTATCTGAATTTGAAGATGTCTACTTTATGACACTGCTAACCTGTAGCTTACCTGTAGCTAACCTTTACCAGTAGCATTTCGGAAGCAGATTAATTCCGATTTGTTTGCATTGATTTCTAGTCCCCACTTTTTTAAATATAAAACGGTGTTGTACACAGCGCACTGCAGCTGGGTTTGAGCTAGAGTTGGGAGGGTATTGGTGGCGGTGAGTAGGATGTCGTCAGCGTACATGATTAAATCTAAGTCAGAGCTGTTTGGTCTAGGGTTATCATGAAGGAAGAAATTGAATAGGGAGGGGCCAAGGATAGAGCCCTGCGGGACCCCAGAGTGAATTGGGATGGGATTTGAAGTAATATTGTTAATAGAATTGATATCATTTGTGCTTTTGCTTCAGCGACAGCCAACCTAAAAATAGGAAAAAAATCCTTATTTACATTACAATTTACAATTTTTCACTGTATTTTTATAATACAGTTTTGTACCTTTGAGATTACATTCAAGCAGATTTCGTTACATTTAGGATAAATTTTTTGCTTTCTCCTGTTCTCACGTTTATACATCGTATATGCAGAATATGAATGCAAAATTAGATAGAAATAACGAAAGAATGAGAAGTAGGTAGATTAGCAGCAATTGATCTGTTCTGACTGTTCATTAGATTCCAAATCCGATGAAGATGTAACAGCAGTATTTGGTGATCGGCTCAAAGGATCGAATTCCTGTTGCCTCGGATAACTTGGAACCATCTAATCGCATTTTGTCTTTTAGGTAGATGTTTGAGTCAATGCTTCGTTCCCGATTAATACTCACGCGATCCGACGATACATGTACTGTGGAGACATCTTCATTAATATAAATTAGTTTTTATGCCCAATTCGGAGGTAAAGTTACGCTTACTCTCGTTACTTCTGTTTCTCTCACAAAATGAAGTGGCGATAGAATTGAGATTTTCTCAAGGAATGTTGTTGGATACGATCTTTTCGCTCCACTGTTACAGTTCGATGCCATCACTGAATTAGACAGAGTGCCCAGGCCACCGCTCCACAGGCGATCATTGGTCTCATCTTCATGGTGTACATCCACCGTAGAATACCCCGGGTTATCGCAGGACTTGCCTGTCGTATTGCTACACACCATTCGAGCGTTGCTAGCCTTTGCAGACACTGCCTTGATATGTCTTTCCCACATTGAGCCTACCGTCCATCATCATTTCAAGATACTTTAATTTTTATACTCATCTCCGTCCTATTTACATACATGGTGCAATCGATATCCATATTCATCTTCTTGTGAATTAGACTGAAGTGGTTTTACCATGACTAAGCCGTAAACCTTCTCCTGCTCACAATTCGGAGTGCCCTACCTTATATCAACTTGCGATACTACTCGCATACGCGTAACATCAATCTGACAGTCTGATTAAGACTTCAACTGCCACAAGATGTGCGTACGTTGATGGTGCTTGATTCTGCTTTACGTGTGGCGATTCGTCCCGTAAAGCATCGAGCCATCTAGCGAATGAGGGTAAGCTTTACTTCCTTTTCACTTTTTTATTTCCATTGATTGGTAATGTAAAAGATCCCTTCAATGCTAAGAAAACCACCTAGCGCCACTTCTAGATTCAAAGAATTAAAGGATTGAAATTCATTCTATCGTTGCTGGAAGCCAAAATTTGATTGCTGTTGTTTGTGCCCACTGGGCTTGGCTTTTGTGTTGTCCAAGACGCGTTTTGGCTGTATGCATCTTCAGCTCGTTCTGAAGTCATTTTGGCGATATGCATATTTTTATAGTGCGAAAGGATTGGTCGGGTTATTCACTCGACAATGAAGGTTATTGCGTTGACCTACTAATGACTCTAGTACGCGCTATTTCTCGGTCACGAACTATCTAGAATCTTTGTCGTGGAATGCCAAGTAACGTCAGTTGTCCTGCACGTAAATGCTGCTTGTAGACTCTGTAATATTAATTTTAACACAAAGTCTAAGCCTGGTAGTAGCATAGTTCCTAATATTAGCATTGCAGGGTAGTATCTACATTTGATCTAGTGATAAACTACGATTGTCTTTCATACGTTTTCTTCGTTGCTCAGATGGGCAAACCCAAACTCAAAAAATTTCAAGAAAATTGTGTCGAAGACATTTGTGTCTCTTCTCCCAGTGGCAATCAATGGGGAATATAAAATCACACAAGGATTAAGATTGTACCGTTTATTTTATTTTAATGATTAAATGGGCGGGATAATACACCAAATATCCCAGAAGAGTGCTAATCTTTGAGTAACGTGCAATTACCAGTGAAGTGGAAAAACTTAAGTATAACATGGAGGAAGAGTATATCCAGGTAAAAGTTAAAAATAAGGAAACTATTGTTTTTGATGAAAAAAAATCTGTCCCTTATCTTTAGACAATAAATTATTTATTGCAAAATGACGAAGATGAAATATTTATTCATTCTGGAGAATAAAAACAAATCGCGATCTTTTAATTGTGCTTGGTACGCGAAAGGTGATTGGGTTACTGGTAGTGAAACATTGAATAAAGCTAGAAAAAAAAGTGGAAAGAGCTCAAGCTAGTTTCGAACACGCGCCCCTGCCGCTTCTCGTCAGGTGACAACTCGCAGGCCGGGACGCATCGATTGGCACTACCAGCTAGATGGATGCCGTCTGGTTATTTTACTTGCTATTAATATTCTAAGCTTGAACTTAGCCTATTTTCCAAATTGCCTTTGTTGGGCTTTATTACGTTTTTGGTGGGCTTTATTAATTATAGAAGCTATTGTTATTTATAGAAACAGGAGCGCGTGTTCGAAACCAGCTTGAGCTCTTTCCACCTTTCTTTCTATTTAAAAATTCACTTTCGAAGTTATTCGATAAATTTAATCTAAACATCCGCACCTATGAGTCTTCCCTGAGTTAACTTAGCAATGGTATAAGTCACTTAGAATGTGGTAAGTGAAAATGGATAAGTTTATCTACCAAAAGCTTATATAATTTAATAAAGCATTTTGCTGGAATTATCTTTCAATGACAAATCAACAACTCCAAGGAATTCTACTGGATATGACAATTTGAAACATATCAGTGAGTCAATACAAAAATATGGAAACTCTAGTGACCACGTATATGGTTCGTTGAAATTTAGAATTATTTGGGAAACAGCCAATAATTGAAAGTATTATTTGATTCGGTTTATCACGAAAATATCATGAAAAACAATAAACTCGTTGAAAAATATTGGTCAATAACTAAACGTTAATCGAAAAACTAAACTACAATAATTTACTTGGCATCGCAGGAGCAAGTATTTCTCGGTCACGATGAGTAATCTAGTTTCTTTAACCGGGGGAATTTTCGGGATCTAGCGTATTTAATTGCCATAATTGATAACGTTTTTAAAAGCTTTCTAGACACATCATCCGTTTTTAGTGGGATGGAGTTGGTTCAAAACTATCCAAATTGATTTAATTAATTTTATTGGCTCAGTAATTCAAAATTTCATATCTTATAAATGAAGCATCTAGTTTTTCATGGCAAATCGATGAAACCACTGATGTTTCCAATTGTCGGCAACTATCACTGATTTTCCGATATGTTTCCGATGTCTTTATGGTATTTGATGATGTTCCCGCGGGGAAGACTGCACAAGATTTATTTCAAGTTGTAAAAGATAATTTTACTTGCTTCAATATAACTGAAAAGTTTGGTGCCCAAACGTACGATGGAGCAGCTGTAATGTCAGGTGACTTAAATGGTTTGCAAAAGAAAGTCAAAGAAACCGCTCCTTAAGCATTGTTTATTCATTGTTTTGCACATAGGCTAAATTTGGTTCTGCAAGATGTTGCTTACAAAATAAATGATTGGCGTTTCTTTTTTGCTAATTTACCCGGTGTGTTATATAATATTTGTGAAAGACGGCTACCAAGCAGTAGTTATACCTTATAACACCAAGAATTTTAAATCGCGTGTTATTGATATTTTGCTACACAACCGATGTGATCTCTTCGAAGTTTTTGAAGAAAGTTTAGAAAGCAACGATCATGTCTGCAATCGAGATACTTTGCGAGAATCGATGGGGTTAGTATTTTGACGTTTCCATTGAAGTTTTACTAAAAGCATTTGATTTGTTCTATTAGCAAGCCTTAGGGGGTCAACAATCAAAAAAAAGAAAACTAGATCATGATGGTATTTCTGAAAATCATTATATTTTAAGCGTCTGTATGCTGAAATAATAGATTTGGTGAATAAATTAAATTTATAACGTTTAGTAAACCGCGAAAAATTCTCTGAGTATAAAAACATATGTTTGCAAAACAAAAATTTTATAATGAACTTTCTATTTGCTTCTCTGACCCCAGTATTATTGGTCTTTCAACAGATAGCGTTGAAACTTCAAAATTTATCCCCAAAATTAATTAATAAAATGATGTTTGAGAGGTTTATAAGCTCTCGTGCTTGTCTGTAGCTTTACCAGCTACTTCAGCATCAGTTGAGCGGTTTTTCTGGTCTGAAAAGTACCAAAAGTTATTTCAGAAACTCTATGAGTCAAATGCGTTTGAGCAAACTTTCTTTAATTACTATCGATAAGGAACTGATGAAACAACTAAAAAAATCCTGACATCCGAACATTTGTTAAGTTAAGAGATCGTAGAGTTGAATTAAAATACAAACAATTATGAATTTATCATTTTTAATTGAATATCTACAATTTTCTTAACTCCATTCTTTTCATGACGAGGGAGGTATATTAGTTCTTGCTGTTGAATAGAATTCTTAACTTGAGTACTCTTACTGTACTATAGAGTGTTCTTTAAATTGTGCCCACCCAATACAAATAGTCACGGGTCGCCCCTGCACTTGATACCCCTTGGTTATCAACACATAGTGACAAGAATGATAAGCAATTCTCTTTTGTAACCTGATGCTCTGTTTTCAACTTTTGGATTTCTTCTTTGAAGTATTCCTTTTGAATTTGTATGAATATCCCCTTGTTTGTATGATTGTATTTTCTTAGTTGTGTCCTTTTTCTCATTTACAGCGCGTTAAATATATGTCATGCTTCTTTGCAAATGTGGGAGTGAGTTCCTGTGATTTAGGTGGGAGACAAGATGTCGTTCGTTGGAGTAGGGGTTGACGGTACTGAGTTTAGCCGTGGTTTTTCGTTATTCTTTCTTTAATCCTGTAAAAGATAGTTCCTTTTGGTCATTACTTGTCCACTTTCAGAAATCATAGCTCGGAATTTATTCAGGACTTGTTACTCAAAGATACTCGCCAAGATATTAAGTAAGCTGGATTCATTTTGGTTTTTATATAATTCCAATCCCTTAGATTGAGTTTCTGAATGTCCTCAATTGTGCTACATGTGTTTTGCATGAGCCTTGAATTGATATCTTGAACGTACCTTGTGTCTTTTTATTCAATCAACTCTTGATCCTATTCAATTTTCATTTTCCAATGCTGTTGTATGAATGTATTCGCAGTTACTTTTAGGGGTTTACAAGTCCAACGGATCGAACCAATGCGCCACTTCCGATAACATACACATTTTTGTGTACGAATATTGCCTTTCTTGTCGATTCTGGTCGTAAAAATATTTTGTGCAATTGCCATATTAATCTTGAGGTTATGAAAGACGGCGCTCTGTCTCCAAATTCCTTTTCCTTTTCTGGATCCTTGATTGGGATTCCTACTAAGACGCTTTCATCGTTGGGCGCCAATTTATGAAGATTGAAACCTGCTTCACATAGCACATCGATGAGTTGTTCCGGATCGTCTCTGTTAACGAGACAATTATTATTTTGTCATCCACATAACACAGTCTTATTGCAAATATCTAATGCTTTCGTCATCTGCCAGTTGTTAGCACCTCATTACTATAAATGGAGTAGGCTTAGTATCATGGGACTGTTGTTGATAGGAAGAAGAGTAGTTTATCTTTTGTAGTGTTATGCCATATGACTAACTGAAACATTTGATATTCTTCCAATTTCATCATTTGTTTAATATCTGTACGTTTGTACATTTGTTTAATATCCGTAATAAGCACGTATTAAGATGTCCGGAATGTTATTAAAATATCAAATAAGTCGTCTTATATCTTGCATCTTTCAGCATAATACATTTCAGACTCAATACAATACAATTCAGACATTTAATGATGTTCTGTATGATGCATCAACCACTACCTTAAGTTTAGTATTTCTGCTTTTCGCTTTGATTATGCTATGGTGTAGTATAAAATAATGATTCTCTAGACATGTGTCCTAACTGGAAGCATCTCTTATTGCAGAAATTGTAAGTATTCCTGATGTAACTCGGGCATCTTCACCAACCTTTGGATCTCTCAGAATTTTTCCACAAGCATTGACTAGATACATCCGTGAACATATCCCTTTCTTTAGAACAATTTGACATATTTCCTTATATCATCCAACCAAAGACGGTGCATTTTAACATTGGTAGGATAGGCTGCAGTCTGATCTATCCTGATCACATAATTTTCCCACATAATTCTACTCCTGCACAACATCGAGCTGGTATTTACCATTATGAAATACATATAAATCGTTGTGGCAGATAGTTTGCCAGCTCCTTTATCACTTGTGCCTCTAACGTTGTGGAAAATTCGATAGTTTTGGATTTATTGTGAATATTCACGCGCCTTTGGATTGTGACTGTGTATTTCTGACGCCGATTATCTGTAGTTTGCTATTTGTATTTATCCGCAGTTTCTTCTGTAGTCGCTCGAAAATAAAATTGATCGTTGATCCCGAATCCGAAGAATTTTACCGTCAATTGGCACCTGCTTTGTTGAAATCGTCGCAATCGCTTTGTCCAAGAACACATAGTCCTTTAACGCTTTGTGGTTCGGTGTAGCTATGTTTACAATGAAATTTGTCGTGTCTTGACTTTGTACATGTATGTTTACGGCAAGCGTGTGGTTGTTTTGCCTTTTTTCTTGAATTGTATCCTGGCCTGTTTTCGTACTTTGGGTAATAATGTATGATATTTTTGGTTGTATTTGCCAGATCCGATGGACTGACACGCATCTCAGTACTGTGCTTTGCTTAGGGAATTTAACCGAAATTTGTTCCATTTTACTGCTGGCTCCCTTTCTTGACTGGACATCTTCCCGAAGGGTTCATTGTATGGACTCTGCCACAAATGAGGCATTATGAAATCCTTTTTGTTGGGAAAAGAGAAAGTTTTTTCACATCTGGCAGAAGGAATTTTGGTTAAAGAAGATGGTGGAAAATCCCACTCGTTGGTGAACACATGTTTGCAGGATGTGGAAGGCTTGAATGTACCATGGATTAACCACCGTAATAAAACGATTTAGGCATGTAGGTAAGTGGGTGCATGGAAAAGCATGAGGGCGTTAATGTTTCTTAATTATTTTCTTTTTTTGAAGAGAGGAAAAATATGTTTTTTCCCAGGCATGCAGTTGTGATTTTTCTTGCCAAACCAGGCACGCAAAAAACTTTAGACAATATCAAATATTCTTTTTCATATACTGGCTAACTCTTTTTATACATTTGCTCGATTCAAAAGCTTATCTAGGGTTGTTATAACAACCAGCCTTAGATTGTTGTATCGATTGCCATGCGATCGTGCTATTCTGTGTCCATACGTTCAGATGTCTGACAAACTTCTCTGCGGCACCGGCAAGATTGATCTTTAAATACGACATCGTTTCCACATTCTCCACGCTTTTCTATCATTTCCGAATACTGGAAATATCATGGAGCTGTGACCATTTTATATAATCACCATTAAATTGCGGAATGATGATTTTTGGCAGCTTTACAGAATCCTTGTTCACTTATTCATGGCTCCGTCCTGTTCTATACTCCAATCGGTTCAAATTTTCTTTTAACTTGATCACTGTTCTCTGTACCTTGTCAATCAGTTCATTGTTACCATATTCAACTTCTTTGTCAGTAAAATCGTATAGTAAATAACTCTACTATTAAATGTTTGTCCAATCGTCCTTGAGCCTTTCGATTTTTGTCTCAAAGTATGCACTTGATTGATCTTCGAAATGAATTCTTCCGATAGCTGCTTGTAATGCCGCTTGCTCCTTGAGATATATACGAACAACCTTGCAAATGACTCGATCGTCAATCGGCTGCTGTAGAATTTGTTTAAATCCTTCGTAAATCTTCCATTCTAGGGTGTGAGTGTCTTGGGTAAAATAGAGATGATCCACTCTGCCTGGATGCTCCTGTCGTATTTGATATCGCCTATCGCATTTAACTGGTCCCAGAGTAACTCTAGTTTGGTTTAACTTTTCCTGTACCAGCTTAAGGGTCCTCCTATTCACTGCTAAGTGGTCGTATCCTTCAACGGGCGTAGCATAAACCCTTTTAACACTGTTTAATGATAGATGTTTGCGTAAACTGGCATAGGAAGCTCTAATTCAAATCATGAGTTTACTTTTTTTAAAGTGAAGTATTTGAACTCTGATTATACTATTACCTTGAACATAATACGACGGACATTTCATTAATAATGCACAAACTTTTTTTTACGTTCAGTTTTTATTTTTACAGAAATATCTCTCTACATTCTATCAATATAGTCTCCCTGCTTCTCAATGGCTAAATCCAAACGAGTCGGAAGCCTTACTATACCTTCGAGGATACCACCTTTGTTCATCTGGCGGGTAACGGCGGTAGAAAGTTCTTCAAGAGATGGAAAACGACGTCCACGCATAGGTTATTTCAACTTTGGGAATAGGTCGATGTCTGGTGGACTCATGTCTGGGCTGTAGGGAGGATGAGGGAACACCTCCCAACCGTATTCGCGTAGCTTTTCGGGTACGACATGTCCAATGTGCGGACGAGCATTGTCATGGAGAATGAGTGGTCTAGCGTTGAGTAACTGAAGTCGGTTCTTGTGCATTTTTCTACGCAGATTCTGCAGGAAATCATGATAATAAACTGCGGTGACACTCATTCCATTCGGAGCCCTGTCTGTCATGATGATTCCTTGGTTATCGTGTGAAAAGATAATCATTTGTTTGACCTTTTATTGTGTTCGTCGAAATTTTTTTGGTCGTGGGGAAGATGGACCTTTCCACTCATTGGACTGTAATTTCAACTCCGGCTCGAAGTCTCTAACCCATGTCTCATCAATCGCACCAATTCGATTCAACAATGTTTGACCTTCAATAGTGAATCTTTGTTTCAGCAAGGTTGCAATGTCCAGGCGTTTTTGCTTCTGTTCACCAGTTAAGTTGTGCGGAACCCATCGCGCCGAAATTTTTCTTTTCTTTATATTATTTGTCAGAATTCGGTAAACTGATGTTGGTGGGATACCTGTAACCTCAGAAAGTTCCTCACAAGTCGCACGACGATCTTCTTCGAGAGCATCAGTCACAAGTTTCACACTTCGTTCATCGGTTGATGTTTTCGATCTTCCTGGTCTTGAATCATTGTTTATGCTACACGACCACCACGAAAACGTTTGGACCAACGAGAAACTGTACTACAGTCCACTGTTGACCCACCACAAACCTCACTTAAAGCACTGTGGATTTCTGTCGGGTTTTTTCGACGTAAAGTTTCAATCTTAATGTATGCCCGTTGGTCTTTAATAGTCACAGTACCCGAGACACGTGCAGGCTCCATTTAAAGGAAAATAACACACTTCTTCCTCAAGCTTTGAACTACAACTGACGAGTTGCTCATTGTTGCAGCGCTAACTATCCCGCAGTGGTACCAACCTGTGCAATTTTTATGAAATGTCCCACGTACTATTACCTGGAACATGAAACGTATTGACCACACGACGAAAAATTACACTTTATCCTAAGTAAATCATCTCGTTTCATTCATTTTATAAAGGGTGTGCCATCTAACGTTTGCATTTTGAGCTACTGTTTATTTAGAGAATGACAACTCAAATGTCATTCAATTTGTGTTCATAATTTAGTTAAAGGTTTGACATTTACGAAATGGGACGCTATACGCTTGAACAAAATCGGGAAATATTGAAAACTTACTTCCAAAGTGGTGAGTCTTCAGTGCAAACTGTAAGAAATTTGAAAAAAAAAATTCCCTTAAAATGAGTGGCCTTCAAGGCAGTTTGTGGATCAATTTGTGAATCGTGTTCGAGAAACTGGATCGTTGGTGGACAAAACAACCCGTTCCTGTTCTCGTGCAGTGCGCACAGCCGAAAACATTGCTGCTGTAGCCGAAAATGTCCGTGAACCTCCATCAACTTCAACTCGTCATCGTTCTCACGAATTGAACATTTCACGCACCTCCCTGAGGAGAATTTTGCATAAAAACCTCGGTATGAAGGCTTACAAAGTTCAATTAGTCCAAGAACTTAACCATAATGACCATTCGTTGCGTTTTCGGTTCGCCCAATGGGCAGAAGATCGTTTGGCCGAAGATAAGCATTTTCACCGAAAAATCGTCTTTTCAGATGAAACCCATTTTCACCTCGGAGGCTATGTCAATAGGCAAAATTGTCGCATCTGGGGGTCGGAAAATCCACACGTCACCATTGAGAAGCCAACGCACCCACAAAGAGTTACGGTTTGGTGTGGGTTTTGGTCCGGCGGCATCATTGGGCCATTTTTCTTCGAAAATGAGCAAGGAGCCGCCGTTACGGTCAATGGCGAGCGTTACCGTGCCATGCTCAACGAATTTTTGTTTCCAAAAGTTGAAGAGTATGACATGCACGACATTTGGTCGGATGATTTGGACAGGATGGCGCAACATGCCACACAGCCAACATGACAGTCGAACTTTTGCGCACCGTTTTCGAAAATCGAATAATCAGCCGAAATTCTGAAGTCAATTGGCCGCCTCGGAGCTGCGATTTAACCCCGTTGGACTATTTTTTGTGGGGAGCTGTCAAGGACAAGTGATACGCTAATCATCCAGAGACGATTGATGCCTTGAAACACGAAATCGAAGTTGCCATTAATGAAATTCGAGCCGAAACAATCGAAAAAGTGCTTGAAAATTGGGTTGACCGAATGGCGTACTGTAAAGCCAGTCGTGGCAGTCATATGAACGATATCGTTTTTCATTCATAAATAACAAAGTTCAAGCTTTCCAATAAAAAAAAAGTTTGGAAGAATAACCATTAGTCTTTTTTTATAGCCGATTCAAAATGCAAACGTTATATGGCCCACCCTGTATATCTAATGAAACTAACAGTTAATAAATTACGTTACGAACATATCTACAACTTATTCGAAGCAAAACCAAACTTATCTTATCGTATTTATTTTCCTTCTAGGCTGTCTGGTCGTCTAGGTTTGCTTATAAATCAAATTCAACGAAGTAGTGAAGAAGAGGTGCTTGACAATGAGAACGTTCTTGTATATAAAGACGAAGGTATGCACGCACTATTCCAATAATCCTTAACACATTTCTAAACAATTCACTAATTGCTATTAAAATTTCAGACTCTGCAAACTCGGAAATAGAAGAAGAGCAGAGTACTTCCGATGATCAATGGGCCGAAGAAGATTCAGAAGAAGAGATGGACGTTAATTAGTATGATAAGAAGGAAAATAAATAATAATTTAAAATTAATTTTGATGTTTTCATTTCATTGTTCAGACTTTACGAAAATGCTGAAAGTCATTATTTAATTCATTACAAATAGATGAATATCGACCAATCTCCGAGGCACGATACCATCAGTAAACGAATGACGATTGGAAAAGGTGGTGTCTTATTTGGTCGTTAAGTATATAATAATACGCTTGGTCACTAAATAGGTCAAGTGATAAAGGTTTGTCTCAATAGTTTTTCTTTATCAATCGGTGAGTGACATCCTTTAAACTAGTCCCCATTTGATTGAAAAACACACTCCAAGCGGTGTTTACACACCAAACAGTCTTGGAAGTCAGTTCTCGGAATTGTTTTCGTTGCATCGTGTCTTTTTGATCGAACCGATATCTTTGAGAGGCATTTTTAATGTGGGAAAAAGCCAAAATTCAAAAGGAGCAATGGTGAGACTATTCGGCGACTGGCGAACTTGCAGTACTTGATGCTTCGTCAAAAATTGCTTCACAAACCTCGATGAACCCGCTGGTGTTTTCTCGGGTGAAACAGCCATCACATTTTGACCAAATTTGGTCGTTTTCCAACCTTTTCAATTCTTCAATATTGTATCTTTTACTGATTGTTTGACCTCTCGGAGCATATTCGTGGTGCACAATAACTTCATAATCAACAGTCAACAATGTCTTACCTTTTCTCCTACTCTGATTTGAAGTTTTTACCGTTGGCGATTCAGAAAACTTCCACGGTGATGGCTGTTGCTTTGCTTCTGGAAAAAACCAGATTTTAAGTCGTCAACTAGCAGTAAGAATCGTCTTAAGTACAATTTTATCATTAGAAACTTTTCCAAGTTGTCCTGCGAAAAACATATGGAGGGTTCCTAAACAGTTGTAATTGATGTTGATACGCGATAGGGGACGCTCAGATTTTGTGGAGCAGAGATATGATAGGCTCACTACTTTTTGGACAAACCTCGTACATCGTTAATGTAAGTAGCCTTACTTTTCCCTCAATTGAGTTTTATTCCCTTCATATGAGTTCGATATTACAGAAGATCCATTCTGTAGCCCTATAGAAACCATTGAGAGCCATGTTCGAAAAGGCATTTCTATCGTACTGCGTTATTCCATCAATATCGAAAACAAAGTTTTTGTGGTTATTATGTTTCGAGCTCAGTACAAGCTCCATCATTTTCAGCTGACTAGCCACACTGCCTGAAACACAATGAAATTCCTCCCAAGCAGTAATTTGGGCTCTGGGGTTTGTATTCCTTTTTAGAATAGGAGGACTAACCGTCGTTGTGTTAGCTTATCCATCAATTGATATTATCTTGCACGATACATTACCTGTTTCGATAATTATAGTTGCCTTTTTATGTAATTCTGAGAGTGCAGTCTCCATCAACAGCAAACTGCAATTTTTCGCAAGAATCTATCAGTACTTGAATCATTTTGGCTTGTAAATCGCTGAGATCCGCAATCGCTCGAAACGCCCTTTTGCTTAGTACTTTGATTTTCTGATAAACTATACATACCAATGGTTTCAATAATATTTTGCCATCCTGGTTTGTTACTATGTATGTCCATTTTTTAAGGTCGCGATTCACACATTTTCTGTATTGATTTTGGCCATAACTTTATCCTGAATTCGACTACGTCAACCTGTCTCGGTGCAGCCGCGTCACATTCCGTTACTCAGGCGTTCATTAAATCCTTTAGTGTGCTTAGCATATATCATGTTAGGCGGATCCGTTTGAAGTTGTTGACTTCAAAGCTTTTAGCTTGCCTTAGTCTGAGAACTATTCCTGCCTTAATACGGTTCAATATAAAGATAGGTTCTAAAAATGTTTAATACGACTCCTATTAGTCGCTTTCATAAAAACGATAGAGTATATAATTTTATGATTCCGCGTTATACGTTCGAAGGGTACAAAAACCTGCCATTTGTTTAGTCGCATCTGTGAATCTTCTTAAATCCGTTTTTCTTGAATTACGATGAACAAATTTTCATTGGCTTTCCTCACTTCAATTTTCAACTGGCTCACCATGCTGAGTGTTTCTGGCATTGTGTGGTGATGTCCGGTCCTGTCCATTAACAATTTTGTTGATTAGGATTAGCGTATTGCCCTTGAAATGCTAACTCTGAATATTATAAAATATTTTGATACCTGGACTGTACATACAACCTATAATATTACTTATGAAACTAATCAACAGTGTTTAGTAACTGAAACATTTTATTCTAAAGATTATAAAGAGAGCGAGTGAAAGTCAATAGTTTCCTTTGGTTAAATAGATTAGTACCCTGTTGTACGTGGTTCTCCACTAAAAGACACTAAAAATTCCAATTCAATCCGTTGAAGATTCTTGAAACTTTTAGGGTTTGAACAAATTATCAGATTTTAAATTAGAGATTTTAACACGAAAAGCAATAAGTAGGCTATTGATTCCTGGCCTTAATTGGCTGCCCCTGATCATCTGCCATTGTCTTCCGAGGGAGTTCCTAATTCGGATGAGTTTGTATGTTTCGACATCCAGTTTAAGGACTTTAGGACTTTACGAATCGTCATTGAAGACTTTGCCCTGCCCGTCAATTTGATTATGCGTTCTCGTTTACTCGGGAGTTTGTCGGGTTATCGCTGTACAGTCGTTTATGAGTATCAGTTACATTTCCCAATTTATCTCTGTCAATCAGAAAATGTTTAATGAAGGGTGTTACATACGTTTGTATGTTTTACTCAAGAAAGCCTGAGGAATGGACTTCAAGACTGAAAAACCTGTGAAATGTTTTTAACTATAACTTAACGCGAAAACTTAGATTGGATCAGTAATTTTGAATTAATAGAACATTGACTTTTTGGTGAATTTTGAAAGAATGCTTGAATGCTGTAGAGAACTTGATTACGGCCAGTTCTACTGTTGATGTTTGGCATTAAATGGTGATATCGGCTTTGGTGCTGTGCACATTAGCCAGCGTTTTTCCATCGCAATGCTCTGAGGCTGGTTGTTGTTTGCGCCCTTGAGGAGTGTGGGACTCCTAGCAGCGCATGCTACCAGACTACTCACTAAACACCCCCCTGTCAAGAGATCCTAGCCTGGAACCGTTTGACACATTACTTCGGGCTAGGCCTCTTTTTTACTTCGCGCTAGGGCGCCGTCAGTCTAGAGAAATCTCCCTCCAGCGGGAGGGGGCAGGATGGAGGAGGACTGCTGGAAAGGAGACCTCCCTAGACCCCGCGCTCAAGGTTATCTATCGTATATTTTTTGGCAGTAAGTATTGTCCGAGAGTAATGTGCCACACAGGTCCATTTGTCGAAACTTTTCAGCATTTTTCCGACCAGATTGTCTGGAGAAAGCTCTCCCATCACCTCCCACAAGTCCTGCCACATCCTGTTCCACCTTCTACAGTTGAAGAAGGTGTGACATGTGTCATCCCTTTCCCCTGGGCAGAAAATGCAGTCTGGGGACCGTGATTTAACAATCTTGTGCAAGTAAGACTGAAAATACCCATGCCCGCTAAGAAGCTGGGTAAGGTAATAATCAGTCTCACCGTGCCTTCGATTTAGCCACGATCCCACGTCCCCTATAAGGCGGGCAGTCCAGCGGCCATTGGAGTCGCCTTCCCATGACTTGTTACCGGGATTACTCCGGTACGTTTAGGACTTCGCGCGTCCTAGGCCGAAACCCCTCCGGTTAGGGCTCTGGGCTCCGGTAGCTCGTCGAAGACGGGCGTGGGCGCCACTCGCTTACCCAATTAAAGCCCCGATGAGCCGCCAAGCGAGAATGCGGCTCGTCTGGATTACGCTCCTGAAAGAAAAGGAAGAACACTACTTGACAATACATGGGGCGGAGCCAGAAGAGGAAATTGTCGCCACACCAAATCAACTTCGGAGAGAACACGGAATCCTCACACCACCCCCCGACGTCACCTCCGTGGAACCTCCAACCCACTGTGTACGCGCGCTCCGCGTTCCCGCGCACCCCGCTTCGTCGCCACTCACAAAGCCGGAAGGAAACCTGCAATATAAGCAACAATCTAGCTCTCACCTAAGAAAAAGAAAACTTCCGGTAATTCTTGATATTTATTCCTAAAGAAAAATTTACGGCAAAGAACAAAAAAACAACAGATTAAAGAAAAACAAAATAACACGAGAAGAACTTAAGGCTAGCTTACGACTACCACTAACTAGTCTTCCACGATGGGCCCCTTGCTCCGGTCCGATCGCGCCGCGCACTCGCGAATTGAAATGCATTAATTTTCCGATAAGTTAGATTTCGCGTTTTAGACTTCACTCACTGGGCTGCACGTCTATCTTCTTGTCCTTGCAAGGTTTATCACTATCGTTTCTGAATTTTACACTAGCACTCTCACGTCTTTAGTCCTTTATTTTTATCTTTAATAGAATTTTAAACGACCACTCACTTTCCTTCTGTTCGTCTACCTCGTCCCATTCCCAACGCTAAAAAAAGAGAGAGAGCGACCGCTATTCACCTTCGTCCTTATATATCTTCCTTAACGGCTACCACCAACCAAGATTCCGTTCCTCGAACATTCACCTCTCGTTGGAACCAAAAATTAACGCTTCCTTCGCCTGCCACCGCTGTAATCCCAGTTCGCCGTAGATCGCCGCAAATCTGCGTCGCGAACTACTTTACCCAACATTCGCCGCGATGATGAAAGTTCGCAATGTTTACATAACAAAGTAAACAAACTTCACTGTCCAGTCATATCTAGGATAGGGAAGTTGGTGAGTAAAACACATAGCCTCCCCTGTTTTGTTTTTCGGATTCCCTGCGCTGCGTCCGGTGGTTGACTTCGTCGTTGGCTCCGGGTGATCTTAGTGGCCTTCGTTTCCGCCACTTCCGACGGCGGTAGTGATCTGGCTGAAATGCCCTTAGTGCCCGTAGTGTTGCTTTGTGGTTGCCGCCGCTCCTCCAGCCTGCCTTGGTTGCGCCATATGTGTGTAGCGTCGTTCAAGTTTAAGTGTCGAAAAATATCCTCGCCGTGATGTGCCGGCCGACGGGAGTGATCAGCTTCTGTTCAATTTTCACACGCGCCGGTATGTAACCCTCACTCGTTAAAACTTCAATGCCTGCGCTACCGTATTAACGTGAGTTATTTCCCAAGGTTAATCCTTGATCCCTTGATCGGTTCTAGGTGAACTTTTGATCACTTAGCTTGCCCAGCTTTTCCCGCGACATTTCACTCGGTCCCAATTGCGTATTTTGCACGTTCGTATTGCGTGTCGGAAGATCATTGGTTAATGCTACTATTATTACCTTAACGCTAACTTACTAATGACAATGTAGTCTTACATCTATGCTCCTTACCCCACAATTCTGCTTCCCCTACTCCGTCCAGCATCGTGGCTTGAAACGTGGTGGCGCTTCTTCCTCCAACTCCGGGTTACTATTCTCGTCCGTATCGCGTGGTGACAGTGCCGCGGAGGTCTCGGGAAGGGGTGAAGTCAACCAACCCGTAACAGACTGTTGCCACTCGAGTATTGTGCGCTGCCTCTCTTCTCGGTTGACAGCATATCTTGAGCCCTCCACTTTACGGTCATAAATTCTCCGTCGTTCTCTAGCAAGGAGGGCGATGGGTATCACTCCTGCGATCACCAACACCGCCGAGAGACAGTGCGGTATGCAGACGCAACCCGCAAAGCTCCTCGTCTCTGTACCTGGGCCAAGCGCTTTCGGTACAGCTCCTTACTGAGAGCTCCGGCCCAAACCTCAGAACCGTACAGTAGCACTGACTGTACAGCACTCATGAGAAGTCGGCGTTTGCTCGGTGTGGGCCCACCGATGTTGCACATTAGTCGACTCAAAGCTGAGACGCCTATCGCAGCCTTTTTTTGCCTCTTTTCGGCGTTGAGTCTTTTGACTATGGGAAAAACTTATTTAAGCAGTGAAAATTTGTTTCTTAATTTGTCAAAGTAAAAGCATTTGTTGGTATTATGTTCTAGTTCATCGTGAACCAGTGTTTGTTTTTATCGAATATAAGGTTGCTTTTTAAGCGTGAGCAGCATTTTAGATAGGTCGTTCTTTCCTTGTACTCCCTTTTTCATTCTACATTTACTTTTTCTTGGATCATTTTCATTACGTCGTTCCAACCTGTGTAGTTAGGGGTATAGTTCTCTCATTAATAGCTTTTTGGCCGAAGAATCGGTAAGACTTGGTTGTTTATTTACCATTTCTTGGACTCTAGCATAAGCCGAAGTTTCTGTCACTGTTTTCATTATTTTCCCATGTTGGACGGCATGTATTTAATTTCAGAAGTTTTTGGTAGATCAATTTTTCCATTTTCACTTACAACATTGTAAGTGATTTATATCCTTGCTAAGCTAACTCAGCGAAGACTCATGGGTGCGGAAGTTCTGATCAAATTTGTGAGTTGTGAGTTGGCACCTGACGAGAAGCGGCAGGGACGCGTGTTTGAAACCAGCTTGAGCTCTTTCCACCTTTCTCAATATGTATTTAATGCTTTTATTGTTGTATTTTTGAATGCAGTGTTCTGAGTCTATGAAAGTGATGACATTTCGAGCATTCTTTGTGTTGTGTTCTAAAGTGGCTAGAAATGTTGCCATGATTTGTGCATTATTGGCTGAGGAGTTGTTACTGATTTGTGGAGACCAGTTGTTTCTGTGCTAAGTTGATGAATAGCGCATCCTTTACCAAGGGGGCTTTTAGCTGCATCCCTGCAAAAAATATTATGGAAATAGATTAATTGCGGGTATTGATTGTTATTGGTTTGGTCTCTCCTGTACATTGCACATAATGGATGTGAGAGCGGGTCATGCGAACTTAGCCATGTCTCGTTGATTGCGAAAACATTGTTGCTATTTTTCATGCAAAATAACTTTAGGAGAGAGAACTATTCATAATTTTTGTCAGAAGCATTTTCGATAATTATGTAATTACCATATCAGTTATTGATGTCGGTAAACTTGGGAAATTGGCATCGTATTTTTCTGTATTGTTTTTATGGATGTGAAAGAGATTGAGTTTAGTTTTTATTCTTCCATTTAAGCAGCTTTTGCTTTATTTTTCGGTTGAAACTATTTAGTAACTATGGTAGTAATATTGTGATCTGTTGAAAGAGCTCTTTTCCATTCTTCCAAAGGCATATTATGCAAACCTATTAAGACAACTTTCAACGGGTGCATATCAGGTTGTTAGCATGAGCAGTAATGGATTTTTTTAAAATTTTTAACTATTTTTAAAATCGTTAAAAGCATCGACCGCTTCCAGTCACAGATCAAAAAAAATTAATTTGTGGTGTTCTCACCTTGGAAATGCTTTCCTCTACAGCAGTTGTATTGTCATGTTAATTTCCGCTGTAAAGATCAATCACAGGTGAAAACAATTAGATTTTTTTGTAGCGCTACATACTATTTCGATATGGTCCCTGAGATGCATACCGTGTAGAAAACGCCCTCGAAATCGTTTTCTGTCTTTAACAGAATACTAACGTCCATTGGTTACACACTCTGTACAATTCCCAATTGCCTGAATCTACTCAAAATATGACTTAGTTACAAGTAAAAATAAATTCGTCACGATTCAAAGGTCGATACATGAAATGCATTTTAATCTATATTACAAAGCTTTTTTTATTATTTCGCGTTATTACGCAATATTTTGAGATGATTAGATTGTTGAAATCTGGTTTTGGTGCTCCCTGGTGCTGACCTATTTATTTCTGGTTTGTCGATATGAATTTACTTCTTTGATTAGTCGTGACACTTTTCAATCTACACAACTGTAGATTTGTTTTTGTAGGACTGTAGCTGTTTTTCAGTGTAGAGCTTTGTTTTTTTTTTATTCAAACGGGAGATTTTCCAAGTACCTTAATCGAATCTTTTTTATCCTTATCACGTACACATTTGTTTGTCAGTCAATATTTAACGAAAACTTATCGAAAAATTGTCTTTTGTCCAACGACCATTTTCCAATCATTGCACTAGTTGCATTGATTCGGGAGAACGTCAAGAAAGTTGTTTTGTATTCAAGTTTTGGATCGGACGAGTACATGGTAAACAGGTGGCGGTTATGTCAAATTGCGCGGTCAATTGTATACAAGTTTGCCGAAATTACCTCAGGGCTTCTAGCCGAAAAATCAAATTCTTAAAACCCCATCATTATGTCGACTATCGAAAGGCTCTCTATTCGTGGTATACGTAGTTTCGGTGCCACTACAGAGGATGTTCAAGTAAGAAATTAAATATTAGTGTTACCGCGAATTTCATCATATTACTACGAACTGATATGAATTCAATTTTAAACGTTTTTAGGAGATAAAGTTTACTTCGCCGTTAACATTGATACTAGGCGAGAACGGATGTGGGAAAACAACAATTATTGAATGTTTAAAATATGCTCTAACTGGTGACATGCCTCCCGGTAGTGGCAAGGGACAGAGTTTTATTCACGACCCTAAAATTTTCGATTCAACGGAATGTTTGGGACAAGTAAAATTAATGGTAAGTTTTGATTCAAATTTTAGAATATGTAATGTTACTTGGAAGAATATTGTTAGAATATGTAATTGTTGTATAACAACAATTAAACGTTCGAAAAGATACATAAAACTAATTGAATTATGTTTACGATAGATTTTTGTTAATCTAGACACATACACTTCCTTTCCTGATACTCAGATACATATTACAGGGAAAATCAAAAAATTTACTAATAAAATGCTTTTAAATATAAAAATCACACAGCCGTCGATTATCATATTTTGATGGAGCTGTTGTTTTCGTAATAAATACATATGGACATCGTGAATAGTATTAGCTCGTGAAAAAGGGCTAAGGGGTATGACAACGCAAATTCTCGTTTTTTGAATAATACTCGGGCTATGAATTCCACGAATGGTTTAAATAAGTTATTTGTTATTGCGTTAGAAATCAAATGTTTTACCACCAGGTGGGATGAGTTTCGAAGGCGCAAATTAAGCATATTATTAATATATTAGTTCTATTACATTAAATGTAATAAGTATTAATTTTTTATACAATTCCACTGGTTGTTATATGAGCGAAATCCCGGTTTGAAAACTTCTGGAAACTCTTTTCTTGTTACCTTGCACAAAAAGTACTCTCACCATTGCAATTATGATAACTCAAGACAAATTCATTTAAAATGTAAACTCCAAAGTCTTTCTAGTCCTCGTTAAAGAAACCATTGTTCCCTATTTCAGCGCTTTTTAATCAACACATATGCGAATTTCGGGAGATTCTAACTCCCTTTTTTAGTAAGTTTGTTTCCTATGTTTAATATTCCTGGGTTTTGTTTGTTTCCCTGTTGAGACCATTATCTCAACCGCTACAATTGGCAAACTTGTAATGGCATCTGTGATGCCAAGGTAGGTTAATCATGAAATCTTTGTCAGTTCTGTTTTAGTGCTGGCCACTATTCCAATGTTCTGGAGATGGTCCCAATACTGTTGTATAAAACCAGCTATGGGGTTAAAGCCTTAAGTTTTCTCCTCTATTTTTTTCAATGTGTAGAGCATCTCTGTAGCTCTCCGCATGATTTCTGTTACGTGTGAATTCAAAATTAGGTTGTTATCCCCAGATATTCTTAAATGTTTCATTTGGTTTGCCAAACTTATCTTTTCCCACCGAAATTCAGGGGAAAATGTTTGTGGTAAAATTAGGTAAATTATTTTTTACCTATTTATTCTAGAGTACGCCGATCTCTTCGTCTGTATTCTTTCTTTTAGTCAGTACTTACTTTATACATTTTATTTAGTGTGAACCTATCCTATATCTTGAATGGTTGCAACTATGCTTTCCATGTTGACATGATGCATAGCATCCTCGATATCGATGAAAGCCACAGATGTGTAAACTTTGATGGCAAAATTCCTCTCTATTTCGTTTGTACATCATACTGAAAGGTATGCGTGTTGATTGGGCTAACGATCCATTTTGTTCCAGAAGCTTTTAAGAAGACTACCACTAAGTGTTCCCAGTTTTTCAGCATAAAAGACGTAGCGCCGTGCTTTGCAGTGGGTCGCTTTTGCCGGCTTCGATATGAAAACTATTATGGCATTTCTCCGATCTAAAGGGTTATTTCCGTTGGATTCGTAGATTTTATATGTCGAGGATAATGCACATCAACTTTCAAACGTTTATTGTGCCGTTTATTGTGTCGTTACCCTTACACCTACAGTGTCTCAAGCAGATCGACCTTTGTCGGAAATCTGCTTTGGTTTCAGGCGTCCCGACTCCTCTTCAATAAGGAAGTAGCTTGCTAGATTTCTTCTTGTCCCGCGGAACAGTGTGTCACGTGTGAAAGCCGATGTACCTTAATCCCCTCCCACTTTTTCAGATGTTCTTCGATTGTGCAATGTACCGTAAGGATCTCATAAGAACCCTTAGCCTTTTCTTTTTCATTCCTATGCACGTCCAAAACTTCCTTTCAAAATAAAAGGGAAAAGGGCAAAGCTTCGATATTGGATGCTTTTGAAGTCCACTTCAGGCCCTATTGCATTGCCTATTCTCGTATCCTTTGGGGCCTCTGAATGATATTCTTTACAGTTGCACAAAAGGATTCAGGACCGCTGAATGATGTCGAAACTCATTTTCCCGCTAATCGAACCTAGGGTTATCCGCCCATTAGTAGCCCTACTGTCTGTACAACATGTTCAGTGCCTTACAGTAACCGAGAACCATTTTCAATGTAATAACCGGAGGTTCTAGTCCTTTTGAGGTTGCTTACTCTGAGATAGGATAACTCTAGTTTTTCCGTGGTCTATGCTGAGATGTGCGCTTACAGCAATGGTATAGACCTAAGCCAGAAAGATATTTGGCATATTTCTCATTGGTGCAAAGCCCAAATATTCTAATTTCGTCATCGAAGATGTTACTTCTGTTTTCTATAACTAACTGTTCCACCCTTCCACAATAGAATTAAAATTTGGGCATAAATGTTGGGCATGACCTTATGGTTCCGGGTGGTACAGATGAATGTAAACGATAAATTGAATTGATTGTAAGCTTGCCTTGCGTTCTTGGATATTGTTAGCATAGGCCCATAGGCGGTGATTGGTTGCAATATGCATCCAACTGGGATTCCGGGGTTACCCCAGGGCTTGCTTGTCATGTTTCTGCACACCATCAGAGCTTTAGTAGTCTTCGCAGATACTACTGTGATGTGTCCGTACCACGTAAACCTGCCGTCCATCAGTATCCGGAGGTAGTTTATTTCATTTTTATACCCAATATCTGCCCCATTTGTATATATTGTGTTCCATATTTCGTTTCTTGTGAATGGCACCTCGGTGATTTTATCAGGGTTAAGCTTTAAACGTATTTAATGTTTTTAAAGTTGTTCAAAACTTGAAGTGCCTCTGCATTATATGACACAGTGTCTCATCGTTTTTACCCCTTGTAAAGTTGCGATATAACAAAAGACCATAATAGGGGTAAAAGAACACTTCCTTGAAGACATCCGCGATCCTCGCGTTCGTTGCTGGTGCATGATCCCAATTCAAATATGAAGATGCACGTCGTAAGGGATCGAAACAAAAATCGAACGAAGATAGCATTGATTTCCGTTTTCACTAGCGTCCTCCTTACTGCATCGTGACTGGTATTGTCAAAGTGCCCTTCAGTGTCAAGAAAGAACCTAGCGCTACGTCAATGTAAGCATTTTTTGGTATACGAGTTGATTTACGACTAACTTGTATAAGGCGATATCTGTTGATTTGCTCATCCTCAATGCGTATTGATTTGTTTTGCAAACAAAAGGCGTTAAATTAATCGTTCGGCACTCTTTGGACCAGTTTTATTACTTCTACCCATATTAACGCTGCTTATAATTAACAAGCCTCCATGGTTCTGGTATACTTCCTAATGTCAGGCAAAGAAGCGTTTCCGATGAAGTACTAGCAAATTAGGTAACCCTTCTGAATAAGCGCTGGATATAACCCATTTAATCCCAGTGATTCGTCCTTCCGTACAAATGGTTGCAGTCTCTTTCCATGCGGAGCTGTTTGGCCTTCTTACATGTACTCGTCAATCCCTTCATTTATTTTAAGGTTTCAAAGGGAATTCGTTTCTACGAGCAGTAGAGGGCTTGTTTATCCGTTGAGCAAACATTTACATATTTTCATCAAGATTCGTTTTGCTATGATATCCGCTTCCATAAGCATGATGGGGTACCCTTTCTCGGCTCCCATTAAATGCTATGGTTGAAAGGTATTCATGCCACATAGGAAGTCTTCTGCTTTTACCATTTCTTTTAGGATGGCATGGTAAAGAGTCACGTTGATTATTCCTTCTATCTTTTCATCGGTTGAGCGCGAAAAGTATTGGTTTGATAGGAACTCGAAACGTACGCTTTTTTTGTCCTCTTTCGTCCTCCCATTGAAGCATAGTGTCCATATGTGGGACCTTTTACCGGGCCTACTTATCGTTTACTTCCTATGTTCCGTTTACCCCCGCAATGTCGCTGTAGAAATGCTTCCTTAATTTTCTTTTCTCTTTGTTGGAAACCGGCTTGAAGATTTCTATATTGCGCTTGTAGTCCCTTCCAATCTAGTTTTCAGTTTGTGAAGCTAGTTATTCTGAAGTAACTTTAAGTGTTTTTTTTTTGTTCTCTTACAATTCTATGTTCCACCAGATTTTATTCTTTTGTTTGTGTTTGATTACATTTTGGTTGCTTCTGCTTTCTTCATGTTTCGGTAAACTCTTGACGTTGTCTTATCTCTTCTTACTTCAAAGGTTATCCATAGGTGAAAACGTATCCGTGAAAACGCAATAAATACCACCGATTTACCGCCTTACTCCCCTGACTTCCCCCGGCAGATACCCCTTTATCCGGTGCAACCCGTTTTTACACAATTCATGAGAGAATAACACGTTCAAGGATCCAATAAGTAAACTGACTGTGTCCACCAAATTTTCTGTAGCACTAGGCATCATATTTAGCCCGGGGCTGCCTTCAAAATAATTACAAAATTATTGCTTCATCTTCCTTCGACCACATATCATCGTCATCTTGAATGTTACCTGCATAGCCTTCGATGTAACTAATCTCATTGTCTTCTGTAAAGTATTCCGCTTTCAAATTAGTATATCACTGCCATCACTTTCTTCACCACTATTTGAATAACCGTCAGGACAGTCTGGTAATTCGTTTAAATGAAACCTTCCAGTTCAATTATGTACGCTCATCGTGAATGGTAAATTTTGTAATATTTATATGAAACTGGGGTTTATAAAGCAACGCAATTAACGTAACTAAGTAATGTACCTCAATGCTAATAATGAAAAGATATATGGTAAAGTAAATGACAATTGTAATCATTAATCATCGTTAATCATTAAACTTATATACGTTAAAGTAAGACTAACTCTTAAAGCCTTGATACAACTTTAGTGAATATTTGTGTCCTCAGGTAAAAACATTACGTGGCGAAAAGTATACAGTGTGCCGTTCAATGAAATATAGCTTCAAACGTGGTAAACCTACATTTGAGACATTAGACGGCACTATTTATTTAGATTTTGAAGGACAAAAGGCAGCTATAAGCAAACGATGTGCGGATATTAACGCAGAAATGTGTCAATATATGGGTAATGTACTGGACAATTTGAGTGTTGATGAGTTTATTGTTAACAAGTGAAATAAAATAGGTGTATCAAAGGCGATAATAAATAATGTCATATTTTGTCATCAAGAAGAATCCAGTTGGCCATTAGATGAAGCAAAGAAACTCAAAGAAAAATTTGATGCTATATTTGGAACTACGGAATACAATAAGGCAATCGAAAGAATGATAAAACTAAGAAAATCGCAAATGGATGAACTTAAAAGTAAAGGTAAGAATTTTATTGTATTTCTTAAAATATTAAAACATTATGAGCGGCAAGCTTAGGATATTGGTTAATGCTGCGTAGCAAGCCAATTTGCCAGCTAAGCAAAATATATGCGTGTGATAATAAACTTGATAAAGTAAAGGTAATGGTTAGATTTTTGCTAAATTTGGTAATGGATCTTATCTGCAACTATATTTTTACTATCAAAATTATACAAAAAAACAATACAATCAGTATTTCAAAATTATAAAGCTATATATATACAGGATAATATAATACTAGTTTATAAAGTTACATGTAGTCAAGGCTAGTTCCTTATATTTTTCTTGAGTGTGATATTTGAAGAAACAATCTCCCCGATGCAGCGAAACTTTACGAAATTCACACATATAACACGTTAAACATTTTTTTTATGTGCGGCACATACGCGACACTGTCTTTGAGGTTTTAATTTTGTTCACCAGTGGTAATTTTAACTAATTTATGCCTTTTGGGATCATTGGATAACCTCCCTGGATAATCACTGCTGCTGGACGTAGCGGATGTACCTGGTACAGGATCAACTGTTAATCCATTCCTTTGCCACATCATGTAAAAACACCTTATACTTTTTTTTGAATGTGGATTTAATACATTGAAAACTCTAAAAGCATTAAATAACGCACAATTGATGAAAAACATAACAGCTCTTTTCGTCCATTTTGTGGTACGACGCACAATCGAGTAATACGATAAGTATTGGTCAGCGCGATCAACACCTTTCATGTATTTGTTATAATCAATCACGCATATTGGCTTCGATATTCTTTGTTTTCTTACCCAGTTAATATTGTGGCTTTCTGCAATGTCAGCTGAATGCACAGTTGAAATCATTCGGACTGTTCTTTTTGATTGCCAACATTGTATTAAAATATTTTGGCGGCGACGAATTATAGATTCCCCCCTTGCTAGTTTAGGAGCTTTTAAACAACTGGGAAGGCCTCTGTTTATCCGAATCGTGCCACAAGTCCGAAAACTATGCTCTAAAAGTAATTCACAAGTGGCAACACTATTATAATAATTGTCAATATATATATGTGATGCCATAAGTTGGAATATGGTTCAAGCTGATTTAAAATTTTTTCTTACAATGACTTCCTTCACCACAGTACGAAAATTACAAAAATGCGAAAATTACAAATGTATCCCGTTTTAGCTTCACACACCATTCTTATAAGTAAACCATACTTTATAATTTTTGATGCATTATAAACTTTACATAATAAACGGCCCCTCCATGGCATGATGCTCTCATCTAGTGACGACTCTCTCTCTGGCTTATAAACCTCCTGAAATTTAGGTAAGAAGTATTTTTTTCAGGCGATCTCTGTCATCATTATTGGAGAAATGCCAGGCAAAACATATCTGTCTAAATCCATCCCTGCTCATTACTTCTGCATAAATTGGAGTTTGGATAGTTTTATCTGTAAGCCAATATTCGTCTCTTGTATCTTTACGAACTCGTCCCATTAGGAGAAGTAGTCCGAGCATTTTTTTTTAAATCTACCAGATTCACATCCTTCCACTTCACAGATTTTGCTCTGTCTCGAAATGCATCTGGGTTTTGTTCGCGATACCAATTGGTTTCCCTTGCCATATATTCAAATAAGACATCTCCAATAAATAGCTTAACCATATCTATTACACTCTTTGAATTATCTGGCTTTTCAAAAACTCCACTTTGTCCTTAGAATTGTTCAATAATTGGTACATTATCAGTTGTTGACCAATGAAGCACTTCGTCATCACTGTCTCCGGAGTCGCTGGACGATGGTATTGGCAAAACTCGATTTCTTCTAGGTCGAAATAATTCCGAATTTAAATCAGGAAATACCGCGTCACTTGAAATCTGCGACAAGGCATCTGCATATACATCGCTATCACTATAAGAATCCATTTTCTTTGAATAACAAAATTTAAATAAATTTATACCGCTTTAAAAAGTATTTGAAAGTATTAGAAAAATACGAGTTGTTCTGAGAATGCAAGCTCTACGAACTCTTATGACTTTATGAATTTAAACTATGAAAAGTCGGAAACAAAATATTATAAGACCTGTGTGAATAAAAAATAAACATTCCGACGAATGTTAATTAAACGGAAGAATTGGGGAGACTCGAGACGACAAATATTTCGTCAAACTATTCCATCAAAGAAATTTAAAGATCATATACCTATTACCATAAGGGTAATAAACAAACCATCATAATAAACGAAGTTCGGAAATTGGAATTGAAAAGTGAAAGTGAAATTTGGAAGACAAGCAAACAAATTTCGTTATAATGACTTTGCATGTTATGTGTAATGCGTTCCTGGTAAAAATACACTAATCCATATTCTTGATAAAACATTATTTTTCCTTTGTGTCACTTAAAATTACTTATTTTAAGCGGGTACTAATAACTATCCCGCTTTTAAACGGCAATGTGCGGAACGGGTACTAGTACCTGCTTCGCTTATAAGTAGCAATCTTCGCAACGGGTACAAATACCCGCTCCGCTTATAATGTGTTAACTATGTTTCGAATTGATCAATCATAAAATAATTCGCTTTTGCTTCCTAAGCGTGATCTTTCCTCTTTGAGCTGTATCACGAGCCACTATAAAGACTATCAAGTAGGCGCGGCTCGTGACTATTTGTATTGGATGAGCACGATTTAAGGAACACTATGTCAGTAAGAGTGCTCAAGTCAAGCATTCTATTCAATAGGACAATGCAACGCGAAGGTCTAGAGTTCTCCCACCAGGGAAAATATGTGGATTAAGGAAAATAATTAAGGTTAAAAGTGGTACTCAAGATATAGGTGCTTGGTCTAGCAAAAAACAAGGAAGCGCAAGAGTTAATATTCGATTAAAAATGATTATATCATATATGTTTACATTTTAATTCAATTCTCTTGATTCAGCAAAAAGATTAATAACGTTATCATAATATTTAGTGTCCGGATTTTTTATTTAGTTTAGTTATCAGTTCCTTTTCGATAGTAATTAAAGCAAAAGAAAGTTGCTCAAACGCAATTGACTTATCGAGTTTTTGGAGTAACCTTTGATACTTTTAAGAGCATCAAAACTGCGAACAACAGATGCTGAAGTAGCCGGTAAAGACGTAAGAGCTTATAAATATCAAATACATCATATTTTAAATATTTTTTTGAAATCAATTTTGAAGTTTTAACGTTGTCTGTTGAAAGACATAGAATACTGGGTTCAGAGTTCCAAACTGAAAGCCCATTATGAAGCTTTTGTTTTTCAAACAATTTTCAAAATGTTAAAAAATCTGATGTTAAATCAATTGAAAATTTGTTCTTATACTCTGAGAATTTTTCGTGGTTTAATAGTTTTAGGAACTGTAATTTATTAAAATCATTAAATCCTATTTCAAATGATTGTTCAGAAATACCATCATGAAATAATTTTCTCTTCTTTGATGATTCATCTAAAATATTTTCAAAACGTGCATCTTGCTCGGAATACCGTTTGAATTATCCCAATACGATTTAAGTGATCAAATTAATAATTCTACTTTTTTTCAATTTGCAAAGACATTGAAAATGACATATTTTTGCCGATAGATCAAGTGAAATACTTTTAGTTAAAAGTTGAATGCAAAATCGTTCAAAACACTTTAAAACCTCATAGATTCGCGCAAACTTTCCTTATCGCCAACAAAACCGTCATTCTCTAGAATTTCTTCAATAATTTCCAATAAATCACATCGGTTATTTAGCAAAATATCAATAATACGCGTTTTAAAATTCCATCCAGTATCACTCATTTGTTGTCGTTTTTCACAAATTTTGCATTTGTGTGTGCATGCGCCCATTTGCTGGATTTCGAAAAATAAGAAGAAAAACCGGCAAGAAGCATTTTGCAGTACCAAATTTAGTCTATGTACAAAACAATGAACAAACAATGCTTGTAGAGCAATTTCTGTAACTTTTTTTGCAAACCGTTTAAGAGCATATTAGAACTGCTCCATCACACGTTTAGGCAACTAACTTTTCAGTTTTATTGAAGCAAGTAAAATTATCATTTAAGAGCTTGTATTAAATCTTCTGCAGTTTTTAAACATCAAACATCGAAAAATCCCATAATTCCTTCAACAAATGCACCATGGGTTGTAACATATAGAAGTCGTTGACGTGAAAACAAGGTGTTTCATTATTTCAGAAATTTTGAATTATCAAGCCCTTAAAATCAATTAAATTTTTTTGGATAGTTTTGAAAATTCCACTAAAAGCGAATTATGTGTCCAAAAATCTCCGCAAGTTCCCGAAAATTGTCCCCCGGTTGGACGAACTAGATGATCACGAAATGCCTTCTCCTGCAATGCCAAGTAAACTACCATATCGATTAAGCGTATAATTATTGATTTTTCTCCATTAGTTTAATTGCTGTTTAGCTCAATTAGTTTAATTGTTTTGAATTTGCTGTATCCCAAATATTTTAAATTTCAATGTAGCATATAAATGGTCATTAGAGTTTTCATGTTTTTATATTGACTCGCTGAAATGTTTCAAACCATGATATCCAGTAGAATTTTACGGAGTTTTTGTTTTGTAATTTTCCAGAATTCCAATTCCAGAAAAATACTAGATTCAATGTTTCAATAAAAGCGAGCCAATCACATTTCGCGTACCAAGAACAATTAGAAGATTGATTTATTATTTTTCCGAATGATAAATTTTTCATGACCGGACATGGTCGTAATTTTACAATAATGAATTTATTTTCCAATTGTTGATTCGGGTGGTTGTAACCTTCTGAAAAATTAAAAACATTATTTTTATTTTCCATTTTCAGGTTGAGGTTTTTTTATTTTAGAACAGACAGTTGTTTCGAGGCCGATATGATGGTCCCTTCTTCAGTGTTATGTCTATTAAAGTACCAGTGGGCGAATTATCTTTTTTAAACTTAGACGTTTATCATACACCAAATTACCCCTCTTTATCCTGAAATATTTTCCTATCGTGTTTATGGCATCAAATCGTAAAGACCATGTTTAATCCTGCTAATAGTAGAATTAAACATGGATTAATCATAATTAAATTATGAATATTTATGGTGGTTATCTTATTGTTTTTTTTGCTTTGTTTTTTTTTGCTGATCTCGTCAATTTGGTGTCACAATTTCCTGGGTCTGTGTTTAGCCGATTTTGCTCTTTTGTTGTCAGGATGAAAATCGTTTCATATGCGTCCATTTTTTTGTTTGTCGTGGCTTTTTTAACGTTCCACTACACGTTATGCTGGCATTCTACTATGTGTTGTGCGTCAACCGACTTATATGCCCTGATTTTTTGACGTTTCTTTCTAATTTCAGCTTCTCGTAGATGCTTCTGAACTCTCGTTGTGACCAGCCTCTTTGTATGTCCTATGTAGGTTTTTGGACAATCTTTGCTTCACATATGCCGCTTTTTTCGTTTTCCGTTTTTTTTGTTGATGTTCCCAGTCTCGAACTCAGTTTTGTGTTGCTGCTTGTTGACGCTATTGATATATCCCACGGTTTACGGATTTGTCCAAATTTTTCTGTCCAACTTGGTGTGCGAAACGGCTAGCCATTTCTTCTCTCGCTGGTTGATTTGCCTGTTCTGTTTGAAGAACGTTGTTAGGTTGTCATTTGCCAATAGCTTTTTCTTTTTTTTTTTCATAATGTTAAAGATTTCGCTTTCCGTGTATCCGTTCTTCTTTGTTGTGTCTAGGATATACTGCAGGACACGTAGACACAAATAGACTATTGGAAACCTCGACACAGAAAGACAGATGTATCCACCACTACTACACGAAGACAACACTCGAAACAACAGTCTGTTCTAAAATAAAAAACCTCAACCTTAGAATGGAAAATAATAAGAATTTTTTTAATTAAATAATTTATTGAAGTTCGTTTTGGTGTTGCCGCAGGCCAAAATTAACTCTGGGTGGCTTGGGTCCGCCGGGCCTTGCTTTGTGGGTCTCGAGGACGCGTTTCGGCTGCATACAGCCATCTTCAGCTCGTTCTGGTGTCTTTGTCGCGGTATCCATCTTTTTATATGTGAAACTTTTATCGGAGGGGTAGGTCTGGTTAATTAGGTGTTAACGAGGGTCATTAAGTTTGGGTCTTTTCAGGATCGTGGGATTATCGTTGTCGGGTTCGTCGCGTTTTCTTTTTTTGACAAGGATTGGGTCGAGGACTGAAAATATTGTGTCGGAGTTGGTCATTATTTGTTCGTTGATAATATTTCCAACACAAACTAGCAGCATACAGATCAATGGTGCAGAGACTACACTCCATCCCTATGAATTCCAGCGACTACACCGACGAATTGAACAACATATATAAGATAGCCGACAATAACGGATACAGGAAACGTGATATAAACAAACTGATTGCACAGCAAAAGACGAAAAAACGCCAACCATCAGACGAACCGAAGGAAGCACACAAATGGACCACATTGACGTACGTAGGCAAGGAGACATACCAGCTAGCAAGCTTCTTTAAAAAATACAAAATACATACAGCGTTCAAAACCAACAGCAACATCGGAAACAAACTAACACCGAAGCCCAACAGCACACCAACATACAACAACAGCGGCATATACAAACTAACATGCAGGGACTGCGACATGGTTTACATAGGAAAAACGACACGGAAACTAACAACTAGATATAAGGAGCACATACGTTCGTTTACACATAACAAAGCAGACTCCAACTACGCAACACACCTACAGAATCACACACACGAACCCGATACCATGGCAAACTCAATGACGCTACTACACAAACAAAAGAAGGGACTTAGACTTGACGTACTAGAGAAATTAGAGATCTACAAACACAAAAAAACCCACGGAAATATTATCAACGAACAAATAATGACCAACTCCGACACAATATTTTCAGTCCTCGACCCAATCCTTGTCAAAAAAAGAAAACGCGACGAACCCGACAACGATAATCCCACGATCCTGAAAAGACCCAAACTTAATGACCCTCGTTAACACCTAATTAACCAGACCTACTCTCCGATAAAAGTTTCACATATAAAAAGATGGATACCGCGACAAAGACACCAGAACGAGCTGAAGATGGCTGTATGCAGCCGAAACGCGTCCTCGAGACCCACAAAGCAAGGCCCGGCGGACCCAAGCCACCCAGAAATAATTTATTGTTTAACGACGAGGAACCGAATTTGTTTTCAAGAAGATAAAACACGATATCTTCCTTATTTGCACCTGGTCACGTTCCTCCATATTATACTTCAGTTTTCGCGCTTTACTGGCAGTTGCACGTTATTGAAAAATGTAAAACTGCGAAAGTTTGAAACTTTCTGAAAATTTCTAAAAATTCTTCGATTTCTCTTTGGAAATTTATGGTACCATTCAGCCAAGTCAATCATTAAAATATGAAATACTGTTAGCGGAACAGGGATTAAGGGCAAAAACAATTTGAACAAACACTTGAGCTGAACGATTGTTTATTTATTATAAACTTGGAATACACGATGTGAATGCGAGTGTGGTTGAAAAGAGACTGAGTGTACAGAGTGAATGTGAGGGCGTTGTAAGCGACGGAAACAGAAGGAATGGAACTAAGAACTGAAACTCGAAATGCATGTTTAACGGTATGTTTGTGTGAGAGAATGCTTGAATGTATGGTTGTATGTATGTGTTAAACAAGATGTTCTGACACTTCCCCTCGAGTTGAAGGGTCTCGTTGATCCTTAGATTCGAAGGTATAGTCCTGCAGCCTTCACGCACCACGCGTACTTGGGTCGAGGAAGAGCTTTGGTCAGGAAATCAGCTATTTGGTCAGATGTGGAGATGTGAGCAGTATCGAGCTGCTTCTTCTGCTTGGCTTCTCGTACAAAATGGTGTCGCACGTCAATGTGCTTGGTCCTGGCGTGGAACACGGGATTGTCGGCCAGCGAGAGAGCACTGTTGCTGTCGCAGTAGACGATGGGCAGTGAAATCTTCTCGTGTCCCAATTCTCTGAGGAATCGTTGAAGATATATGGCTTCTTTGGTACACTCTGAGAGAGCCATATATTCTGCCTCTGTAGTCGAAAGAGCAACAGTCGATTGCTTCTTGGCGTCCCAGGATATCGGGCTTCCTCCGAGCATGAAGAGGTACCCGGTGTACGATCTCCGATCGTCCGGGCAGTTGCACCAATCAGCGTCTACGTAGCCTTGGAGTCGTCGATCGTCTCGTTGGTAGGAGAGACCAACGTTTGGTGCACCTTTGAGGTAGCGGAGCACACGCTTTGCTGCGATCCAATGCTCGAGCCCGTGACAGTTGTTGTACTGTCCCAGGTAACTCACGGCGAATGCAATGTCGGGCCTGGTGGAGACTGACAAATAAGTCAGCGCACCAACGAGTTCTCGGTAAGGACGTCTCAGATCTTCTTCTGAGGGATCGTCGTTTCGGAACAACTTGGTACCGGTGTCGACAGGTGTTGTCACTGTGCGGCAGTCGGTCATCTGGAAACGATCTAGAAGTTCCTGAATATACCCTCGTTGGTGCAGTGAGATGCCGTCTTGGGTCTGGGAGATTTCGATGCCCAAACAGCACTTGGCTTCACCCAGGTCCTTGATTTTGAAATGCTCTGACAGGTGTCGCCCCAACTCGGATGATCGCTTTGAATGACGCGTAGCCACCAGGATGTCATCCACGTAGATGGCTATCAGCATGGCATCTTCCCCTTCACCGATGGTGAAGATACATGGATCTGAGTTGGTGGGAACTGCTCCAAAACTCCTCAGAATTTGGCAAAGTTTCTCGTACCAGTTGCGACCTGCCTGTTTCAATCCGTAGATCGATTTCACGAGAAGGCAAACCTTGCCTCCCTTCCGGAACTCGCTCAGCAACTTTTTAGCCTTGTCGCAGATGGCGCTGGTGCTCGGCTCTTTGGCGATGATCTCTTTCAGAATACGTTCGTAGATCTTGGGAGGTTCCATGTGGATTTCGTCGTCAAGGTCGCCGTTTAGATATGCAGTAGTGATGTCATATTGGCGCACCATCATGTTGCACTTGGCTGCAAGCGCCATCAAAAGGCGAATCGATCCGGGACGAGCGACTGGAGCGAAGGTTTGGGAAAAATGGATTCCCGGCTGTTGGCTGAATCCCTGGGCAACCAACCTTGCCTTGCGTTTCTCTAGTGAACCGTCCGGTCGGAATTTGTTCCGTAGAACCATCCGGCTTCCGATGACCTTGAACTTCGGCGGGCGGTCCACAAGAATCCAGGTATCGTTCTCGATGATGGATTTCATCTCGGTGGTCATGGCCTGGAGCCACTCGTGGGCATTTGGGCTCTGCATTGCATGATTCATGGGGACTTCTGCAACCAATGCTTCCTCGATGAATCGTGCGTTTTCATTGGTTCCCGACGAGGCCTTGCATCTGCTCCGCAAGTTGTATCCTGTGTTTTCTAGGGCCTCGTCGAGTTTTTCTGCGACGACTGTTCCATCGCTGTCGACATCATCCTCTGCGTCCTGGTACGATGAGTCGAGACTTGACTCAAGGATGGATGATTCTCCTCGTTGGTTGTTGGGGGGTTCAAATCCCCGGAACTCTTCCGCTTCTTCAGGATCGTGCAGAGGTTGTTCGTCTGGTCCACGTTGGTGTTCGGGTACATGGTTGACAATAGCATCTTTACCGACGAACCACTCCAGCTCCACGAACTTTGGATGGTTTGCTTGGTCCAGTTTCTCAGCTGACATCTTTAAAGGCACAACCACCTTTTCCTTCTTTGATGTGTCCTTCTTCTCGGGTGGCTGCCCCATGAACTTGACGCTTCGGCTCACAATCACGCTTCTCTTTTCAGGATCCCAAAGGCGGTAGCCTTTGGACTCTGCTGAGTATCCCAGGAAGATGGCACTTCGTCCGCGCGGTTGGAGTTTGCCTTTTCCAGGCTTCTGGTCCAGGTAGATGACCTGGCTGCCGAAGATCTGCAGGTGAGATATGTCTGGCGGATGGCCTGTCCATATCTCATGTGGCGTCTTTCCATCCAGGCTCTTTGAGGGTAGCCGATTCCGTAGGTAGTTCGCCGTGTTGACTATCTCGGTCCACAGCGAATCTGGCAAGTTGGACTCTAGCTTCAGACAGCGAGCGGCGTCTAGAAGAGTGCCGTTTCGCCGTTCTGCGATTCCGTTTTGCTGCGGAGTATACGGCACGGTTAGCCGTCTGGTGATGCCTTTGCTCTTCAGGAACTGGTCAAACTGATTGCTGAGGTACTCACGACCGTTGTCGGACTGGAGACACTTGACGCGTTTGCCGGTGGCGTTTTCGGCGAGAGCGATAAATTCGACCGTGGCTTTGAACACGTCGCCTTTCGATTTCAAGAATCGAACTTCGCACCACCGAGATGCATCGTCTATGAAGGTGACGAAATATCTGGAGCCGTTCAGTGATGGCACGGGATTTGGCCCCCACACGTCTGTGTGTATAATATCCAAAAGTTCGGTTTTGCGTTCCGACTTTTGCGGGAAAGGGGCACTGGACATCTTCCCCTTGACACAAGTGTCGCACTGAAGTTTGGTCGCCTTGTTGTCAAGCTTGATCCCTGTCATCCTGTCAGCGTGCACAGCGTCGGCAATGTCCCGCACGTTTGCGTGTCCCAGACGCTTGTGCAAAGTCTCGAGTGAAACCTTTTCCTCGTTTGTCGAAACGGCACTGGCATTTTCGTTCACCTCGCGCACAACGTATAAGTCTCCGATTCGATCCGCCTGCAGTTCAATGTCACCATCCGCGTTTACCACCATTGCACCTTCTTTTCCGAAGACGACGTTCCTACCACAGTCGGCGATTTTGCTCACGGAGATGAGATTAGCTCTCAAATCTGGCACGTGAGACGCGTGGCTCAAGGTCACGGGTCTTTTATCACCGGACACCATGGTGTCAAACGAAATCGTTCCTTTTCCGGCGATTGGAGTCGAGGATCTGTTCGCGAGGTTTAGCGTACCGCACTGGCGTTTGTTCAAGTCGCTAAAGCTTTCCGGATCGCGAGCTAAGTGAGTGGTGGCGCCACTGTCGAGAATCCATTGTTGACTCTGTTTTACCGACATGGCAGCGTCGGTAAAGTAGCAAGCACCTCCGATTTCTCTCGCATGATCCTCATCCTTCCTGTTTCTTTTGTTGAACCAACATTGGTTTGGCTTATGTTTGCTTATTTTCTTGCAGATCGGACATTTTGTTTTCTCTCCTCCTCTTGACTTGTCGTCTTTTTCCTTTGTCTGCGCTTTCTTTTTCGACGGATAATGCCGATTCCCAGCAAACATGGCCCCGGAATTCTCACCTGTCGTTTTGCTTTTTCTAGCCTCGTATTCTTCGAGGATTTTAGCGTGCAGGTCTTCCGGATTTGGCATCGTGTCGCGAGACTCGATGGCGCATCTGAAGGGCTCGTAGGATGGTGGAAGGGTAGCCATCAGCATGAAAGACAGTTGGTTTTGGTTGATCGGGGTATCCATGTCCGCCAACTTGTCGACGATGTCGAAGAATTCCTTGAGATGTTCTCGAAGGTCCTCGTCTTCAGCCATTTTGTGGTTAGAAAGTTGTCTCCAGAGTGCTGATGCCCTTGCTGGTCCTTTCGACTCAAAAATATTTTCGAGCTTCAACCACATTTCCCTCGAGGTTCTGCAATTCTTCACTTGTTTTATTTCAGGACGCGAGATGGCCAACATAATGTCGGATTTCGCTTTCCGATCGTTCTTCATCCATTCTGTAATGGCGGCGGCGTTCGCGTTGTTTTCCGCCGGCTCAGGTTTGATTGTTGTCCCTTCGACGTAGTCTATCAGGTCATTTTTGACGAGAATTGCTTCCATCTGATGTTTCCACGTGTCATAGTTTTCTTTGTCGAGAAGGTCGATTTTCGTACTATGTAGACTCATCTTGGACACGAAATACGACCGAGCTTGCAGCCGAACACGTGAAAAGAATAATGTCTTTCGCGCTGATTAATTCTCAATCAAGTCGCGCCACTGGGCCCATAACCTGTTAGCGGAACAGGGATTAAGGGCAAAAACAATTTGAACAAACACTTGAGCTGAACGATTGTTTATTTATTATAAACTTGGAATACACGATGTGAATGCGAGTGTGGTTGAAAAGAGACTGAGTGTACAGAGTGAATGTGAGGGCGTTGTAAGCGACGGAAACAGAAGGAATGGAACTAAGAACTGAAACTCGAAATGCATGTTTAACGGTATGTTTGTGTGAGAGAATGCTTGAATGTATGGTTGTATGTATGTGTTAAACAAGATGTTCTGACAAATACATAAATGAAAAAATGTTTATCCTTGTGTCATTTTATATCCCATAATAATTATCTTTGAGAGAAGGGACACAAATGTCTTCGACACAATTTTCTAATTTTCTTCCTCTTCATAATCAGTTGAGGTTGGGCTTGTCCATCAACGAAAACGTGTGAAAGACAATAGAAATTTTTAATTTTCTTTCGCACACAAAGCATACTAAAGTGTCAACAAACGTTTATGCACAACAAACGTGTATGCTCTAGCACCTTGCAACAACGAAAATTTGCCCAATCTGGGAACGAGCAGCACATCGTTCCACTAAGAAGCCTAGAGGACGAGCTGGCCCAGTGCCACCGTTTATGAATGTAACTTTGGTGTGATTTTGTATAAATACGGTTCAAAGGAAGGCTTTAGCTTCTATTTGTATGCAACCATGAATGAATGACGAGTTTCATGGGAAAATATCGAATGAGATTAAAATTTCAAGGAAAAGTTCAAGCTAAACTTTCAAGAGTTGTAGTTTTCTTCCATGATCATCATATGGAAATATCTATTAAAACAAATATATTGACATCAAACGAATATTTGATTTATTCTTTAAATGCAGATTTGCACACCCTGCCCGCGCTGAGAAAGCGCCACTGCTATCAAAACACTTGTCTTAATTACTAATCATCGTTGATATGGAGTTTAAGTTTTTTTAAAGATTTCAATGGGACCCATGTCTCACATTTTCACAAATATTCTATTACTGTCTTAAACATTTTAAGACATATCCGAATATTCCAACATTTAAATATAACAGTAAACTGTTCGTCATTACGTGTCCTCTCTCTACGTCCTTTTGCATACTCTCTGTATAATAATAATACTGTATAATAAGTTATCGTTTTTATTTCTGGCATTAAAATGAATAGACAATCATTTATTAATGAAAATCACTTCATTGTTTTTCAAAGTATTTTCGACGCATATCGAAATGCGTTCACGCCAATTGCCAATCCATGGTTTTTGAAGGAATCTACAACTTTTTCAAGCGTTGAAAATTGCTGTCCACGCTGTTTATTTTTAATGTATGAAGTATAAACAAGAAGTCGTTGCGTGCCAAGTCAGGGTCGTACGACGGGAGACCTACAAATTGGGATTTTTGGCCAATCAAAAGTCAGTTTTGTGTGAGAGCACGCATTATAATAGTGCAGAATAGTTCGACGCCGTTTATTTTTTTTTCTCATTACACCAAACACTTCGCGCAAATAAATAATTGTATACCATTCAAAATTTACTGTTCTACATTGTTCGATCAAAAAACATAAGCGACCATTTGCTTCGCAATGCATTTTGCACGAACAATCTTCATCGAGTTTACCTGATCTGGAAAGACCCACGCAGTTGTATGTTGTTTTGTTTCGGATTTATTCGCATAAATCTATGGTTTTTCATCGGCCATGATTTTCGATGAGGCGAGATCCAACTTGAACAAATTTTTTTTCATGTAATGTCTTCTGTTCGCTTGTAAAACCAACGTCCATGCATGCCTCACTGATTTTGGACGTCCCACACGAAAATTATCGGTTAACGGCGAACACGATTGAATTCGTTATATCAGTGATTAAGCCGGTTTTAATTGTTCTATGCTCCCTTGTCTTGATTATCCACTTCGAAAATCGTAGTAAATCATTGCACAAAAATGTTAACGTTTTAATTCCATTTTTGGTCGAGGAGCAGTTTTTATGTTTCCATAAACGAAACATAGCACTCGTACGTAAAAACGTTCTTAGTACGTATATGCTAACCATTGTCAAACTTTCAAAATATTACGATGATTTGCTTAGTTAACACTAGTATTACGCCAGTAGTTTAAATAGCTACTTTCACATTTTGTAAGCCTAAAAAATTTATTCATTCCAGAGGCCGACTTGAAAGTGCTGGCACATATAAAAGCAACAACTGATAGTAAGAACCTTGCACTTGGAGATGCTCAAAGGAAGATGGATGACTTGAAAAAAGAACGTGATCAATTGGAAGAAGATATGAAGCCTGTAGAAGACCGACTCTCGAAAATATTCATGATTGAAAGAGAAATAGGAGTACTTCAAGCCAAGAAAATAGAACTAACAACAAAGTAAGCAAGTACAAAATTTATTTGTTTAATGCAAATATTAATTTTGATAAAATCTTAAGGTTAAAAAATAGTAAAGAACAATCGAATAATCTCAAGGCGAAAATTAAAAATATTTTCGATGGAAGCTTATCCATGTTGGACCATGAATTACATTCATTCCGTGAAAAAACAATGGATAAGAAGAATCAACTGCAAAATCTAGAGGAAAAACTTCAATCAATCAAGTACCAGGAAAAGAAAATACAAAATACATTGAGAGATTTTGATAGTCGTCGAATGTCTTTGATTCACCAGCGACAACAAGAACAAGATTATCTGTCTGAGAGGGCAAAAAAGATAATTCAACTTTGTAAAGCACTGAAAATAAATATAATGGAAGATATTGAAGAAGCTCCTGAACATGTGGACTCTGCCCTGGGGAGTATTAAAAAGGCATTTGAAAAGGAGGACAACCGTATCACTGAACTTAATTTAAGTAATGAAAGAACGGATCAAGAAATGCAACAAGAAATTGATAAACTTCGTGAAAGTAAGGTGTCTATCGAAAGCGATATTTCCTCAAAAAATGAACAGGTAAGTGTTAGTTTCCAATGAATTTGTTGAGATATTTTGGCGTAGAGAAATTTTGTATTTTACAAAAACCGATTTTATAGAAAAAATGTTTCATTCGTTTTACTGTAAAACTAATGTTAGTTTTATATTTAGAAAAAGCAATTGGAGCGCGATCGCCAAAAGAATTCAAGTGAAATCAGTCAAATTGAAAAATCAGCTCAAATTTTACAAACTCTTACTAGTGAAATCGAGAAGATTTCTAAGACCTACGACGAATACAGTTCATCGATCGATTTAGATGGTATAAAAAAGACGATATCAGACAAAAAAGAAAATATCAACAAATTTCAAGAGACAGTGGAAAAACTAGATGAGAAAATTACATTCCTTAATTCGATTTCCAAACAAACTGGTGAGATATCTCTGAAAGAAAAGGAATTCGAGAAACGTGAATCAGAAATGCGTCGCGTTAAGAATAAGCATTCCGATAATTTAAAAAAATTGTTTCCTAATCGTGATATATCCTCAAATTATAAGCGAAGTGTTCAAACATTATACGACAACTTGCAGAAACAAGTCAATGATTTGAATAAAACAATTAATAATGGCAAACTAAGAGAAAAAGAGTTGCAAATTATCCGAAAAAATCAAAAGGATGAAATCACAAAGTTTGAAAAGGAATTGGAAAAATGTGAAGATAAAATATATGAAAAATGCCATTCAACGGATTATGTAGAGTTGTTGGCACGTGCGAAAGAAAACATTGAAAAAGTACAAATGGAGCACGGAGCATTAAAGTCATCAGAAGCAATGTACAAAAGGTACGTGTTAAAAGCTCACCTATATTTACTTAGATGAGTATATTATAACTAGTCATCCAAATTGTAGTTAGATTGAAATAAGTATTACTTTTTGAAAGGCACATTCAATTCATTTTCAAACAGCAGCACATTGAGATTTATATAAGCTTTTGATCTTAAATGTTCTTCTCTTTTGAACCTTATCTAGGCATTGCAGATACTTTGCAATACATATTCAAAATTTTGTATTCTTGCTTTGTCTTTTCCAGCTATAATTACATGGGGTTTTTCAATGTAATTTATTGCGGGCATTGTTGAGGGCATTGTGGGTTCATTAGGAAGAGTCTTTTTTCGTTTCTGATCTTTATTCAAGTATTCTGGAAATAGTTCGCTCTGACTATGTAAACAATAATGAGCATTTCATAATCATGTAATAAATAAAGGCTTTAGTCATACTTTAAGTAAAGATAAGTTAACAATGTTTTGAATATGTTGGTGGTGCTATGGGAAGTAGTTTACGTGAATGGGGAAAAGTTTCTAAGCTTTTTCAGTATTTATTTATTTTTTCTCATTATTTATTAGCTTTTAACTTGAAATTCGGAAACTTGAATGAAACTTAACTTTTCATTCGTTTTTCGCGTCGTTTTATTTGTAACTTGAGCCTGCTAGAATATATTCAGAGCGTACAATACCATTATAGAGAAATATAAAATTAACACTCACATAAGACTCACCTGATTTGCAATCGTTTCACATTTTTTTTAAATCGCTCGATTCACTCCTGTATCCGTGCTTTGTTCTTACGGTATTCATCAAGCTTCTACTGCATATTTACAAAAGCTTTTATATTTTTTTAAAGATAGGCTTGTTGTTCCTATTTCCTGATCAATTTCTATGGTAACGTAATCAATATGGAAAAGGCACTCTTAGAACGTGCATGTTGTATGCTAACGAAAACATCACATTGGTTTATCGCGGATCGCGATAGGCTTATCTTGAACCTTCGATTATTTTTTCGTACAGCAGAGGTCGCTCTAGCTCTGGCAAGGAGTTATGATTACCAACTGACGCCAAGAAATGTTCTTGTTGAGGAAAATATTTCCACACGAGACATGTATAGAACTCGCCGTCCATATAATTTATGCACTACACACATACGTTCTTATATATCTACGTGCCCCAAATTTTCACAATTCAATTTCAACATCCATTTCCTCCAGCATGTGATAAACGTAAAAGAATCGCATTTCATGTATACGTCATGAATCATGATAAACAATCTGTTCGTCCACCCATCATAAGCAAACGCCATGCATGGAAGAACCAGCATATCTATAGAAAACAACCCCAACCTCCAACTACTGCTACAAAAATATGTTGTCCCTCATTTCCAGTCCATCAACCTACATTGTGTTTATTGTGGCCGTGAAAAGTGTTCGTCTTCTTTCTCAGGGACTCTCTATATTTGACATAAACGTGCTTAGAGACTTCGCTACGATCACAGGTCTATGGTCTTATGTCTTACCTTACCTTCGTGTCTAGTATTACAGTCAACCAACACCAGATAAACCCTAAAGTTTGTATTCATTTCATTACACGACACGGTGTTGGGTCAAAGTCTACTAAAAGTCAAAATCTGTTTTGCTGCGGTAAACTCGGGATACAAAAAACACTAGTAAAATTAAAATCAACAATTCAATCAGTCTTAATGGTACAAAAAACCCTAAATGGATCCATTTCGAGATACCTTGAACCTGAGTACCCTCTACACCCAGTGTTAAAACCTCACTATCAAATTCAGAGGATATTCTTTCTTCTTTTCGGTGGTCCGCTTATATACATGGTTACGGTGGAATACCGTTAGGAACAAAAACATCGCGATTCATGTCGAAATACACAAATGCTTCGGAAGATATAAGCCACTGGTGAAACAAGTCTCAATATAGAGGAAATGGCTGCGTAATCCGGGAATTTTCGCTTGCAGGATTGGCGATGTGGTTTACTTTGTGAACTACTCTCAATACTTTTGCTGTTTGAAATAGTTTTCGATTTGATCTATAATGTTTCCAATCCTTCTGAAGATTCCCATACCATACAGTACATTCCTAGCCTAAGAGATTTCCTTTCAACAACTCGGTAACAATCATATTATATCTGACATCTGTATCTCAAAGCTGTTCAAACTAGAAAAGCGTTTATAGCAGATAATTTTGACTTCTTATCAATGTACGGATATGTACGCCTTGAACGCTTTTACACTTCATGATATTTATAGTACAGGTGCTGATACAGATGACTATCGAGGTCTCTTACGCAGGATTTATGCGGAACCCATTCCAATATGTTGGGGTGATTTTTAGTTCTTAGGCAGCACACTACTCGATCTCAACATCATGGTCCTTCATCCATGATGATCCGGGCAAGCGCTTGAGTTTTGTAATTTATAACAGCGTCCATGCCGTCTGCATAGCATATTAAGAATGGATGAAAACTTTCACAATACCAACGATAATATAATTGATTTTCAATCCGTTTGTCACCCAATATGTGAGGTGGTGTAAGTTTCGAAATGTGTCACAAAGTTGCTGCTTTGAGTCAATTTCGCAATTTCATTGATGATTTGTGCCATGACCCTTCAGTTCATACTACAGCTGCAATTACTTAAAAAATCGTATCGATCGAGTGCGGATGAGTGCCCGTTTTGAAAGCCATAGCAAAAGGTTTGATGAAGCCACGATAATATTGGGTGTTTCCAGAAATTTTAAGATTACTTGCATAGTAGCCAGAAGAAAGTTCAAGAAGTTGTGTGTCCTTTTCACGATAACACAGTCGGACTATAAGCGTAATGATGAAACAACAACATGTAAGTAAGAGCAGTATATACAGCATGTATATCATTGAGTTTTCGCCGCTACACCCAATGCCTCATGAAGTCACGTGGTTTAACGTGGACACCTGCCATGATGGCTTAATTCCAGGGTTGAAACAATGTGTCAACCACCCCTAAGAACTGAAACAAGTTTCAGTCCTAGATCCCAATTTATTCAAAGCTACCTGGATTCCCGAACACAACTGGTGAATTCTCACCACCACTTGCTAGCCTTCGAAACCACAACCACCACCTTTCAGCCAAGGATAGGCTCCTCACCGTGTCGGCGGCTGACAGTAACTTGTCATGGGCACCCAATGCCTCAGCTGGTTTTTTTATTCCATATGGTGCCTTACTGTTCTTCAGTTTGACCACCATAAATTGCAAATGTCTGGTATGAAAGTTTCCTTTGTGCCACTTCAGAGATTAAGAACATATCATCGGTTGTTTTTGTGGTGAGGAGGTAAACTTCCGCTTACAGCATTTTTAATTTTTTACAATACGACAATTTTTTAACAATTTTTCTGTCCAGCGTTATTTCTTTTTTATTTACGGAGAGCCAAAAAACATGTATGCTTTATTGATTTAAAAAGACAATAGTGAAAAGGATACTACAGACGAGATTTGCATCGTTTACTAAGACTTTTAGAACCGCTCAGAATTGGTTTGGTCTTTTGGTCAGTTGGTCTTTTGGGCATTTGGTGTGACTTCAAATGTGTATTGGGACGATCAATGCTGACAAAAACTGCAATCAAACGGCCAGAATTGTCGAAACGACGAGACTGAATGAATATTCTGCAAGTAAGCTTAAACAAATTTGGAAGAGAACATAATGATGATGGAAGAAGGTGACAGAACAGAACAGTTCTTATATTACATAATATATCAACCTCAAATAAAAAAAAATCGTTTTCTTTTCGCTTCAGAAAAAGGGAAGAAACTTTTGTATGACACAGTAGGGACAAGTACGATCAATTCTACAAAAAGAGGCATCAAATCCGCCATTGTTTTTATGGTGCAAAAGTTCACTTCAGTAACTGGGCTTGAGAAATGTTTGAGCCAGCTCATTTCATTTCCAAAGAAACACAAGAATGTGATCTTTGGTCAGAATCATACCAAATGTCAAAATCAACCGATTTTGTTTTTCATTATGACGTCGATTTTAAATGGCTTGGATGCGCAAAATTTATCCAAAATATTCTCCATATGTACCTAATACATATAATTTATCGATTGAACAAACTTGTTCTATGATTTATATAAAATATGGACGATTAATGATCTCTATAAAATATCTAATTCTTCGTCGGGTTCGGCACGCAGCCGATTTATTGACCCTAGAAGACACCTGGAAGACCCTGGTCAGCCTTGTCAATCGTATAACTTGTTTGGGACGTGGTCGCGTGGTATTTAATCTAAGAAAGAAAAGATGGAAGAAACCTGTGTATTTATAATTCTAAAATAGAAGAGATCGGACAAAAGAAAAAAATGACCACAATTGCTTCTTCAATGAAGGCACTGAGAGACTTTGTTATGAGAGTTTTAGAGAATTTGTTATGAAAAAATTGCATTTGTTGCTTTCAAAAATCTAATAGATTTTCGTGTCTGTTTTGCGACGCTTGGCAGATAGGCTCTCTTGATTTTAAAAGACGTTTTTGTTAAGGGTTCTCTTTGTGAGAAGACGATTTATAACTTAGATGGATTTAGATGAGAGATTCCTTTTGTGGAGCTGTGGTTTGGTTTCATTTCTGAGCTGTGAATTTCTCCAGTTGTTGATGATGCTTGCTGCCTTCTCCAGTCAGTTTATCTATTGATTTTGGTTCCGAACCTCATCGAGTTAAATTTGAATGTGGAGTTCCTGTATTTTGAATATCCCTTCTTTGGCAAGTATCTACTTCTCGGAAAATTTTTATGCCTTTGTGGCCAGGTGCTAATCTGAATACGAACTATGTGTTCGAATGCTCTTTTATCTTGTTCCATATTACGAAGATAACCATTTTTTACTATTTGATAACTATTTATATTGTGTAGAGTGTTGATAGAAAAGGCTGTTGTTGACGTTGAGGCGAGTAGAAATTTCTTTGAACGACGCCAAAATCACCGGTTGAGAATTCGGCGTTGGGAAATTCAGCTGAGGAAATTCAAAGGTTGTGTGATTTTTGGACGTTTTTGTTTTGTTCTTTGTGTGCTATGCCAGGTATCTATAAGGTTTTTGGCTGCAGCCGTTACTATGTTTTTTTTACATACGCTATCTATGCTTGCAAGCTATTGCTCTCTGCCTGTTTCAGACTTTCAGCCATGTGAACACCTAGGAAGCGTGCCATGAGATATGCAACAAGATTCCTAAAATGGCGCTATAAATAGGTACCTAACATCATTCCGAATTTCCCTTTCTTGTTTGAAGTATGATTGGTCTATCTCATTTAACCTTGTCGAAATAATAATACGTTTGCAAATAATGCTGAAAATTGAATTCATTACTAGAAAATTAATTTTCACTTGATAGATATATTCAAAAAATTGAGGAGGAACCTTGTTGCCCGCTGTGCCACAAAGACATGCAGCCAAACGAGGTAATTGATAGAAATTCATTTATTTTGAAATTATAAAACTGATTTCGTTCAGGCCTCCGATTTATCTGCCGAATTATCCGATGAAATTCGACGCTTGCCAGAAAATATTCAACGCGCTGAGCAGCAACTCTCAAAAGAACAAAAAAAATATGAAGAATTGTTATCTTTGAAACCAATCATTGAAAGGGTTGAAACACTTAAAACTGACATTCCAAAATGTAAAGAAAAATTGAAAAGTACTGAAGAAAAGTTAAGTGAAACAGCCAAGGAAGTAGAATCGAATCAAATGCTTAGTGCTGAACCATTAGCGCATATAGATTTAGTGAATTCAATTCTGGGCGATATGAGTCTGCTTGATGAAGCAATTAAAGACACTACACGTCTGCAAACAGAGCTGGAAAAACTGAAGGTAATAATTTTTAAATCCTCTTTATTTGAATCTTCTAATAGATGCTGTTACAATATTATTAAATTCATGTAGGCAAAATTGCCGTCCTATGACTTCGCCGTTTCTCTCGATGATTTACAATTAGAAAAAACAACTGTTTCGGCTGAACTGAAAGCCGATCGCACACAAGTTGATAAGTTGCAGGCTCAGTACGAAAGGGAAAGCGAAACGCTTAATCAATTGCGTGAGAGAAGAAATAGGTATACACAATTTGGCATCATAAGTGTTTAAGTAGTTTTTCTATTTGGAAATTTTATTCAGTTTGAAAGACAAACAAATTAAACTACAAGAAGGAGTTCAAGCGCTTTCTCAGTTAAAAGTCCGCCGCGATGAAATCGCTGCCCAAATTGATAAAATAGGGAAGGAGATTGATGAACTGCGAAGTAAATTTGAACCACTTAAGGCTGATTTAAATTCTGCTCTAGATAAAAAACAAAAGACTAAAGAAATTAATCGGAAAAAATTGAACGAAGAAATCAGTAAATTAGATGACTTAAAGAAAGTCGATAGTGAAATACATAGGTATAATTAATTAGTTGGCTTACAGGGACAGCAAATAAATCGTAATATTTTCAGATATACCAAAGATTTGAAAAATTTAGCCGAGCTAAAGTTAGTGCAAGAGATTGAGAACCTGAAGAAAACTATAAAACGCACGATGGACGAGCAATCCTCGATGGTAATTAAAGTGATGAATCATGAATTTTAGACAATGAAATTAAATTATTCAGGCTAAAGAAAATGCGGACACAACGACTACGATTGAAACTCTTAAGACAGATATACTGAATCAAGAATTAGTTGAGCGTGATCTGAAAGATAACCGTGAATTGAAGACTATACAGGAAAAAATCGAGCTTTATCAAGGGCAGTACGATGAACTAATAAAAGATATGGGCGAACGTGATTTTAAAAACGTGTCTCGCGAAAAGGATGAATTAGCAAAGAAACATGATAGCATTAGAATGAAAAAAGGCGAAATCCTAGGTCAAATGGGTGAAGTCAACAATCAAGTAAACGCACTTACGAAAGAACTAAATCAACCTCAGTACAAAGATTGCATTAAAAACTATCGCAAAAGCTATTATGAAGTGCAGGTATTGAAGAAGATCATAGTAGATCTAGGTGAATATCGCCTCGCCTTGGAACGAGCTTTAATGCAGTTTCATTCGGAGAAAATGAAGAAAATTAATCGGTTAATTCGTGAATTCTGGCGTCAGATTTATCGAGGTAACGATATTGATTATATTCAAATACTAACCGATGAAATGAAAAATGAAGGAGCGGATAAAAAGCGTAGCTATAATTATCGCGTAATACAATCCAAAAATAATAAAGAAATTGATATGCGTGGAAGATGCTCGGCAGGACAACGAGTATTAGCTTCGCTAATTATTCGAATGGCTTTGGCGGAGACTTTCAGTAGTAATTGCGGTGTATTGGCTCTTGATGAACCAACTACCAATCTAGATCGCAACAATATTCTATCGTTATGTGAAGCTTTAAATCGAATTGTTGAAGAGAGACAATCACAAAGCAATTTTATGTTGATTATCATTACTCACGACGAAGAATTTATTTCGACGCTAGGAAGAATTGAATACTATAACCGCGTTACACGTAACGAAGACGGGAAGTCTGTAGTAAGAAGGCACAGAAGAAGTTAAGCATTTGTTGTTTTATGCATAAAGGTATATTTTGTATTTATTTTAAGGGCTAAAAACATTAGTAAAGAAGTCACTATTTATACGAGTTAATAGTTTCGTTGAACTTTGTGTACCTAAATATATATAATACAAAACAAGCTCTTTCATGATTAATCTGGTCAACTAAAAACACAATACTAGACCATCAGCAATATGGAGTTGTTAATACTGAGTGGCAGAGTTTGAAGGAACAAATTTTCAAGGTTCACCGTGTTTAAATGTAAATACAAACGACAGTGGACTGGAGATTCTCGAAGTTGAATCGACAATATTTCAATGTAGAGTGCATATCTTACTTTCATATGTATTTTATTTTACGTTATGTATTTCATTATTTGTATTCAGTTTTAATTATTTGCCGAACAGGATCCAACTGAAATAAAAAATTCCAACACAACTACTTCGTAATAAATGAGCTACGGTGATCGGGAATACTTTGTCTCGTTTTTTTATACGACGACGGAAATACATTTTTAAATTAAGGGAAATTCCAAATTATTTAAGAAAAACTGCAGAACATGATTTCTGATGGTAAAGCAAAAATTTTAAGCTTGAAATGAAACACGAATTCCAATTTGAGTTCACTTAATTCTTACCGCCTTTGAGCTTCGTCCGACCTTACCATGGTTTTAAGTACGTTGTTTGGTTCTCCGTATCATGTGATCCTTTGGGTGTCTCAAGACTGTAATATGCAACTCTTGGCCTTTTTTTGTTGTATAAGAAATAACTTGGCTGTAAGACTATCATGGTTAGTAAATTATATATGTAAGTATATTGGAGTTGCTAGCGAGAACTAGTGGAAGAACAATTCAATAATATCAGAAACACCCAGCTCAAAAACAGGTGTTGTTCATATTTCAGCAGAAATATGAAGAATGTCGAGACAGGAATGTTCGAGGTGCTATAAGCCGGTTTGAGGTGAACTCATTAATGATAAAATATAATAAAATATGTTTTTATGATTTGATTTCGCTAAGACTTATTTTTATATTTTATAGAAGCTTAAATTATTAAAAAAGTGTGTATGAAGCTTGAAAGTCAGCTCAAAGCTTCTGCGAAGGTAAAATTTCTCCTTGGAAATGTTTTTCATTTCTTTGAAGTACTAATATTTGATGAAAAGTAAATTTTTGTGATTTCTAGGGTTCATGAATTTATTTGAATGAACTTCCTAGAATATAATTGCACCATCAATGTTCCGTATATTATTGACAATCTCTTCACGTCATACGTTGGCTGGACATTTGGTACTCCTTAAAGGTAGTAATGGCGGCGTTTGCATAATCTTGAAATAGGTCACTTTCACATAGTCTCCTGCTGAAATACTTTGAAAGTAGAGGTAAAATTTCAATACTTCAGTGCATTGTTTTTATAAATTAGGAAACTTCTTAGTCGAAATCCTAGAAAGCATAACTATCTGTGAATGTGGTTTAGGATATCAAATCGAAGAACTTTGCAAAATTTAAAATGAAAGACGTTACTGCTTCTATTTTATAAGTGAGTAGTATTGATATAGTCCTAACTGTTAACATCCCTTTATACAATAATGTCACTTCCAGTCAGAAATTTTGATGCCTGTTGCTTTGATCTTACATTTTCTGACGCTTCTTCTCGACCATATGCAAAGTTGATTAGGAATTTGCTTATTTTCATTTATAAAAACATTACCTGTGCTTTTATTTCTGATTTTGAACAATCCAAAACTTGTTTTAATTTTTTCTTGTGTTTGTTGGTTTTGAATTAATATCAATTAATACTTTAGATGTATTGAAAAATCGATACTTTCCAAAGACCTACTCTTCCCTAGGTAATATTTTCCAGCTGTTCACAATCTTAATCTTGAATCGAAATGTGGATAATTTGAATATTTAAATTACTTATTTGACTGAATGTCGGTATGGCTGTATTACGTTGGATTTTTATTTATGCATGAAAAGTTTAGATTTTAAAGCATCTGTTATTGGTGCTGCTGAAAGTCTGATACTCTAGCACATCAAGGCTGCAGCATCATCTGCAAGAGCTGGAAGTGGTAATTTCAACACAATCAAATCGGCGTTTGTTGTAAGCCCTTTTCGTCAGTATACTGTTGATTAAATCAACAAGGTTGCTTTCAGTTTGGTCAAAATTCTGGTTAAAGATTCTTCTTAACACTGCAGCCCCCCCCCCCTGGGGTCTTCGCTTCCTGCAACAAGCGCCTCCAATTTCTGCCAGTCTATTGAACTCGTCCCCCGAGTTCGAAATCCGTGCAATGTTGCATTGTCTCCGTCAGCAGAGTCATACCAGCATTTCCCCACTGGTCTCCACCCCTCAGTTCTCGCAACGAATACCTTTTTGGATATCCGTTGTTCGTCATACGATTCATTTGGCCAGCCTATTGCAGCTTCCACAGTATTACAATCGTTGAGACCTCAAGCCCATTTAAAATTTCATACAGCTCATGGTTGTATCGAATTTGCAATTGGTCACCGTCTAGTTTCGATCCAATTATCAGCCGCAGGACCCGTCGGTCAAAGGCGTTCAATACATTAGCGGATGCTTGGGATGTTTTACACCCATAGCATACCACAGGTCTAATCACAGATTTGTATACTTGGAGCTTTGATTTACTGTGTACCAGTTGGTCTCTATAACCTCAGAACTGAATTAAAACGTTTTATTTGCCAGCTGTATTCTTTCGTTTCTTTCACTCACCGTTCTTTTTACTTTGGCGCCTAGTTACACAAATCCGCCCACATTGTCAAAACTGTAATATTTTAGGGCTTCGAGGTATTTTTCTTGACTGCGTCATGAGCTTTGTGTTATTCTCACGGATTTCTAGTTTCATTAAAAGCTCTTTGGCGGTTATCATTGATCGTGAAAAAATATTGATGTCATCCGCATAGGCTACCACTTGGCTTGATTTGTATAATAGTACGCCTCTTGTATCGACAGTAGCTTTCTTATAACAGATTCAAGATCTGTTATAAGACAGACAACATAATATATAAGACAACATCTCTCTGCTTTGGCCCGGTATTTGTGTCAAAGGCGTTGGTGAGTTGGATATTGATATTTTATTTGTGTTACGGGGTGTATTCACTAATGAAAGACGAGATAAATAAGTATTACTATCAGAATACTCAAACATCACCACTTGTGATGCCACAAAACTGTTTGCAATTTCGATGCATACGCATCGCAACAGTTCAAATCAAACTAACTGCGAAAAATTGTCATAATTGAGGGCATATCAAAACAAAATTGTTGTAAACGGCATCGCTGTTGATGGCGAAATAGATAACAAAAGAAATCATTAAAGTAAAGCATAAAAATCAACTTGCGTACGTATGAAAGTATTAATATGAAACGATCATAATTTATAGGTGAAAATAAGTTGAATCAGTCTATTTTCATAATTTAGGACATATTAATTAAAAACGGCGTCTATGAGGTGAATAAATATTAATATTTCGAACCATAGAGTAGGTTTTCCTGCATATTTGATATCCATAATTTAGTTTACATTTAGTAGCTCAGTCATCATGGAATGATTATACCCATCACTAAATTCATTTTCTATGAAAAAGCGGATACCAATGCGCCAACCGTTTTCCTTCTGTTTTTGATGACTTACATTTTCTTTTCTACTTTCGTAGCGCCAATGCGGCATAATCCACAACTATAACCATAATTGTTTACACTAGATGACCAATGTGCGACTGTGTATGTGCTATAAAAATTATATCTTTTCGTTCGCCGTCACAAAAATAAAAATATGGCGAAAGTGATTTGTACGGCGACGGCGACGTGTTGACTGTCTTCTCGGCTTTCTGTTCAGCTTCGCCTGGGATTTCCTTCGGATAAATGTTTCGAGAGAACTGGTTGTACTTGAAAAGTGTAAACATTTCATTATAACGCGGTACATAAAAGTGCGGTTGCGAAAAGTTTCGTGTAAAAATAGAGTTTCAAGTGCCGACGACGTCGACGGCTGATGAGTGACAGCTCTTGAGAAGTTCGAGAACTCGCGCGACATAAAACTCGGATTCGACGGAGTTCCAATAATTAGTCGGGAAAGTGGTTTAGCTGTTTAGATTTCTAATATTTAGTGATTCAGTGCAGCGGGTAAAATGGAGGCAATAGCCAAGCACGATTTTACTGCCACCGCCGACGACGAGCTCAGCTTCAAAAAGTCACAAGTTCTAAAGGTAAGTTCTGCTGGTTTTTTCCCCGTTTGCACATACCCAACATAAAAACTAGTCTATCCAACCGGCCTTTGGCTGTGAGTCACTTGATATTATTCATTTTTCTCTACAAATCGGTTGGAAAACCGGCCAGACCTGGGGCAATAGTCGCACTTTTTGTGGTGCACGGAATTTCTACAGAAAGGACATCGCCCGCCGACAACTCCGTAGCCGAAGTCGTTCCTTGCGGAGCGTGACAGAAAATCTTACGAGGTTCGGCCGTTCGCGCTCCAGCTATGGACACCGAAACTGGAGAGTGTTAGGAATCTGCATACAGAACGTACGGAGCGGACAATTTGATGGCCCCTCGGAGATGGTGTGCATGGAATGCGGTTTCCACAAATTTTCGATCGTGTGTGCATTCATCTCCCTTATGTGCTACCCATACTCGTGCACGTACCTTGTGGATGGCTAGTGGTCGATTCATCGAAGCTAGGCGGCCAGGTCGTAGAGCCGCACGGCCAAAAAGCGAACCGAGGAGCGGCGACCAGCACCCGCAAGTAGAACAGAGCCACGAACTAGGCGATCAGGCGGCGAGTGAGCCAGCATCAATGAGGGCTTCTGATTCAGCGGTCCGTAAGCAGTTGGCTGGGGGCCGAGACTGGCGTTTCGACTCGTTTAATGATCTTGTTTTTATGATAGCGCTTTAATAGTTTTGATTTAGATCCGCTGATTTATGTGAATTCGCTTTACGTTTTATAAATTTCGGAGAGCAACGACACTCGTTTGGGAATTTCATGGTAAATGGATCTTGTTCTATACACAAAATCAACAATAACGTTCATGTACTATTGGTTAAAGATTCCTGAAGAAAGAAAGAGGACTCATACAATGCATTTTCTTACCAACATTATTATTTTAATCGTAATTAACCTCAAATCAATCAGCATGTATTGAATATTGTAAGCAGTATCAAAAATGCCATTTCACTCATTATTCAGAACTGTAACATTGTCTTTTATCTAAGGTGTCAGATATTAGCCATAATTAATAATAATGTTTGATTACTTAATAATTAATAACTTTATGATACCAAAATATTGCCTGTCGCATGTCCTTTTTACTTGTTGTCTCTATGCAGAGGTTACCGGGAACATATGCTGTTCAACATCGGAAAAGTTTGCAAGTCCGACGAAAAGCATCCTTCAGTCCTGACCATTCTTATTTTGTGTTAATGGGACCCAGAAAAAACCCTTGTAAAAGAGTGGAGAATGTGAAAAATTGGCAAAACTTTGCTTGACTTACATCATTCTTGTCAGAGTAGATCCTGACCTAAATAAGAATGATTACTTAATTCTAGTTCTTGATGGTTAATTGGGCCTGCTGGTCCTTGCTTTTGTTTCCGTTTCGCGCTTCAACTGTATGCAGCTATCTTTAAGGCCCGGTGGACTTATTTTCACAAAAAACGAACTACAACAATTCTCAATTCTTGGAAAAATCCATCAATTGTATTTCGATGATTCCTTATGTTCCGCTTGTGTCCAGTGAATAAATAAAAAAATGTGTATTTTGTGTACTAGTAGCCCTCATTTGCTGTTTTTTTAAGGAAAAGTAAACTTTTTAGCAAATTTAAGATCCTTTTGCGTCGATTTCTGCTTTTTTACTTTTTGATTTTTTATGTTTTTGTTTAGGCTGAATTTTTTGTTAGTTGTTTTCTCGCAATTTTAATTTATTTGTACTCTTTTGGCTTTTCATTTCAGTATCATTACCGAGAAAATACAAAAGGTGAAAAATTGTTGTATAAGCAACAAGGAGACAGTCTCGAATTTTCACTTCTTGTCTTTTATCGACGATTACCCTACAATTAAAAATTAATAGAATGTAAATAACTCAAATTAGGTTAACATAATATTTAAAAATTTCAGTCAAATTATCCAAAGAAAAGTTCAAAAACAAAAGAACTTTGATAGTTTTTTTTTGCAACAATGCGAACACCTTAAATTTTATATATCATTGCTATCACTAGCGATGGTATGTATCGTTTTACCAACGAATCGCTTGGCTGATCGTGTACTTTCAATATTTGATACATACCTCAAAAGTATGAAGTTTGTATTCGTAACTCTGCGTTGGCATTGCTCGTCATTCGGTTCAATAAAACTACCTTGGAATGAATCTATATCTTCATCACTGAAAGCACGTCTTTGAGAAGTTTTGAACGTTACATTTCAGAAGGTTCCTACGAACACTTGACGGACTTGTTTGGAAAAACGTATGTTCTCAACTCTAAAGTAAGCGGGTTTTTCGATATTGGAAAAATGAATTTTGTTTTGGCAAAATTCATTCAAAAACCCTTAAACCATAAAAACGCATTTTCCGGGAAGCTTTGCCACAAAAATCTACGAAATTAGAAAGGGCACTGTCAATGAAAAATTCATTTGGAAAAAAGGGATTGTAACGAATGAATCATTTTGAGGAAAGTTGAAATAATCGTAAATCGATTGCGGCGGGATGTTTGTATCTCAAATTATCCCCATGCAATAAACATGCTTCTTTTGGTTTCAAGGATGTTTCTTTCTTCTTACTTTACCGGTGTATTACTCGCCCAGGCACCGTTATTAGCGCCTGGGAGACTATAGTTTGTCTTGCGACATTTGTAGTTCCCTCAATTTTCGAAGGTGCTCGATGTTTGCATCTGTCCTATATTTTTTCAAGTATTTAATATTTGATAGTATTGAAATGGATGACTTAAATTGGGAAATTGAGTGTGATTATTATTATATCATAATGCATATAATAATATTGCATAAAAATTCAAAATTGAGAAGAAAAAAATTTAAAACATTTCAACCTTAGTGGCCACCAAATGAGCACTCAAGACACTACGTGCTTTATTTTAAAATGTTCTGTTTGACCGGTAAAATTTTGGGGTTAATGTTTTCTCCCATTGCGTAGTCCTTTGTGTCAATCGCTTTGTAATTCCATTTTAGTCTTCTAATTAACCTGCTACCTTATTGGATCGCATCGCAATTACATGCACATAGCAAACACAAGAGGTCAACAAGATAAAGCTAATGGAAACAACAGCGAAAAGCGCTAGAAGGTACTGTAGGCAATGTTACGTTTGTGATTATTCTCCTTTTTCCTTTGTAGGTGGGTTTTTTAATTTTAAAATTTTTGACTGGATTATCTTGTTTTAAGTCTTGAAATAGCGTAACCATCGAAAACTCCAGAAATTGCTAGGTTGAACATTCTCCCGTTTTGAATTAAATTTGTACATGATCCAAATGCTATTGACAATGTTGGAAGCGTGGTAGAAGAGAGCAAAGATGAACAATATCACTTCTCAGGAAAAGAAAATGTACTCTTTCTTAAACTTAAGGTTTAAACCTATTAGAAAAAGAAAAAAAACAAAGCTGGTATTCTTAAAATGAAAAAATTATCCAAACAACAAAATTACTCACTATCAGGCCACGTTTGTTAAGAACTGTAAACAAACATGTTTCTTGCAAGAGTAACATTGATAAGTGGATGCATATATGGATATGTGGATGAATATTTTCTTATTTTTTCAGCGAGTTTAGCGTTGAATTGAATCTGGAATATCAGAACCGAATATTGTGGCTAATATGCGGAGTTTATGAAGCAAGCGTAACTCGACCATCCTTCTCTTCATGTCCTCTAATACTAATACAATTACTCGAGCTAATAAGTTAATAATAATTATATAATATTTAAAAAAACACATCACTCTCAGTTTTTTTAGATGCGCATCATTGATTGAACTTATGTCTAAAATTCTACAAAAAAAAAACTGTCAAAGGACGTCGATAAAATCTTAATCGCCGGCGCCTAGTATGTCTAAATCCATACAATCGTGAACCCCTAAGACGAGTTTAAGCCGGCTAAAATTCAGGGAGAACGTAGAGGTTGTGCCAAACAAAGAAGGGCTGGTGCGGGTACCAATAACTTCTTTTATTCATTTGTTAGTTTTTCTCCGGTTAAGCCTTTGCCACAATATAAATAAAGATTATAAAATATGCATCTTCTGCAATACTAAAACTCATGATTTTTAGTCCACCTTTCGCCGGTTTGCTGCGCATGTAAAGCATGAAAAATGAACCACTTAGGAATGGTACCAGCATATCATCCACTGAGGCATATTAACTTTTGTCGTAGACTCTTTGGTAGTTTTATACAAGTCAATCTATGAAAGATAACGCAGCTAATTTTTCCGTCTCCGTTCATTGTTCCCTGTCAGCTGCATTGTCGAAACGTAAACAATGTTCCAAAGACCAAATCCTATTTTTAGGCATACCGCAACGAAAAACCTCTCCTCCAATAGGTGCCTAAAGTTTGCACCGTTGCAAAAGCAACAGGCTTGAATATTTGTCCGCTTTTGGGTTTTTTTTTGGATGGTTGGACTGACTCTTTTGCCGTAATTTTGAAATTAGTTTTTCCTATTGCTTCATTCCACTATTCGATAAAAATTAACCAGTGAAGAAATTTGTGGTTGTTGCCATTGCAACTTAAGATGCATCTTCCAATGCAACCTGCAGCACAAATAAAATGTGCGTCTTCATGATTGGATTGAATGAACGCTTACAGTTCAATTATAGCAATACTATGTAATTCTGACTGATCTTTGTTCGTATATTTTCTTCTATATTCAGATAATTTAGAGTTAGTTCTAGTCATAATCTTTAACAATATGTCATCATCTCTATATTGTTTTCATATATTGTTCGTATTCTTTCCATCACCTGTCAAATTGGAAGTGGGTACTCGTGGAATAATATCATATTTTCATATGTCATGTCTGACAGAAGATGTGAAAAAGTCCTACTTGTATTTATTTTCCCCCCTAAAATAGTTGAGCCAAGATATCGGTGCGTCTTCGTCTTCTGACGAGAATTAGGATAAATTTTCTTACCGAGGTAGGAATTGGATTGGTAGCCTCAGCGTCAGATATATCAGTATCACTATTTGTATCATGGTTGCATGATTTCTGGTACAAAATCGTCTCCGTCTCATATTGTTCTGATGCGATTCTTCTGCCATTAAGTTCTCAATTAATAACACATTATATTGATCCGGGAGATTCATGTAACGACGTGGTTTTTTGGAATGACAGCTTCGGAATTTCAAATCGTCATAACTTACCGCATGTGTATTTATAGGCACTACTATCATCCTCTACGGCAGCGGCGTAACGAAACTCATAGTTACTGACGAGCATCGGTATCGCCTGCGCGGGGAAAGGGTAAATTTACCAACTTCTCAACTCGTCACATCCTCACTCCCTATTTCAGTACTTAAAGGTTAAATTGTCTGAATTTTGCATCGTCGCAAGCGCTACACTGAAAATTTTTTCAATATTTGTTTTTGTAGATGATTAAAGTGAACTTAAAACTTATAATAGCGCAAAAAAATTAAATATGCGATTAAAATTTAAGAAAGTTTTTAAGTCAAATAACCCAAAAAACATTCAAAGAGTGGAAAATTGGAGACCGATGCGTTTGCAACGATGTAAACTTTAGACACCTTAGGGTTAGTAGTTTTCCTTATAAATTTAAGATTTAAGGCATCTGATAACAATTGTCATAAGTCCGAATATTCGTCGATTCTGAACTGGATGCTCGTTTAAAAATCCACCCACTTGTAGAGACAAAGTTCACACTGTGATTTCGATTTGGTTCTCAAAATGGACACGTTGGAATGCATTTTCACAAGAGAAAACCCTAACACTTTGATGAAAGTATATCGCACATATCAAAATTGATTGGTCAGATCGAAATCTTGTCACAGAAGGATTTGAAATTTTGTCTCTGTCTGGAATAAATGAGCCGTCGAAAGGTTAGAGAGCTTCTAGTATACAAATGAGATCAAAATTAATACTGGTATTCGACAATGAGTTACTCTACGTTCTAGAAAGAGAAACTCGTTTATAACCACCTTCACCGGTCATAATGTTGCGTTTTCGCTTCAACTCTTAATTAGCTCACTCAATTTGCGTTCAAAAACATATGATTTCATTTTTTTAATATTCACTTTAATTTACTAGTTAGAATGAAAAATCTGAAAAGGAAAAGTATGAAAAGTCGCCTACCTCAAAATTGAATCATTATCGACTGTCCACTTCAAAAATGATAAACGGGTAGAACACTGGTTCAAGTGGAAGAGATAGTGGAATGTTAAAAATGTTTTAAGAAAAATTTTGTGTACTTTATATTGGAATTAAGCATGTGTAGTAAATGTAATGTCTGCCAAATATTTTTCAAACATGGTTGCCTTGATAGACTAGATGCACCTTAGAACAATCCAGACCATTAAATTTTTTTTGTTGTTTCCATATTTCCAAAACATTCAAGAAAATCCGAAATCAATAGGAAGATATCTTCTTTATATTCCATTTCAATCAATTTTATTATTTTGCATGAATTGTATAGACACTACTTGAACTGGGTCTAACATTGTTAATGAAGCAACATCTTTTCACAATGTTAATCTACAATTTAGATGCACAAATTTGCAATACCAGCTTTTAATTAGTATTTGACGAGCCAATTTTTCAAAAATAAACAGCAGGTCCAAACAATTTCTTTCGTTTTGCCAAGAACCAAGCTCAAAAATTTTGACAATAGAATTAGATCGCATCGCTTAAGGTGTGCTGTAAGTGAATCCATAGTGTCCACATCTGATACGTTATTAATGCTTTGGTCTAACCTGAAAACTATCAAGATTTTGACTTGATTTAACTTTGAAGCTTTATTCAATGGTTAGACCTGGTTGAAGGAACTCGTTGGTCTGCATGCATTTTCATATTGTTGTTTTAATTATGATTTTCAATGATGAGTCTTGGTCCTTCAGTGATCTCTGATATGTCTAAGAGCGTTCAGAAATATTTGATGCTCTTTCCCTTGTTTGTGTTTGTGATGCTCTTTCGATGTTTCAATTTTCGAGAAAAAAAAGAGAGAAAAGAAAATGGCGGAAACATCTGAGTTGAGCAGAAGCCTTAGTTCATCCCACAGCTGAAAGAGGGAGTATCAATCATAATTTGTACGATGTTGTGAGTGTTCCTCTAGCTCATTCCTTCAAAGATTCACATGTTGAAATACATGGTTGAATATTTCCCTAAATAGTATCATTTGGCTATGTATATGCTGAATAATTAATTTCTAAGATGTCTCAAATTTGCATCGTCTGAAATGTATACCAGTCTGACATTTTGTAGACTTTATTCCGTCGAATCATTGGTAATAATCTAAAACTTTGAAAAAATCGAGACCATTTACAACATCTGCAAACTTCAGATACCTTTGTTTTTTACCTATTCATTCGAAAATAAGTCAAATTCGATATTGATATCGTTAGTAGACAGGTTTAACTTATAGCAGCTTATAAATTGAAACGGAAATTAATTAATGTGACAGTGATGGATTATCGTACGTGTATGTCCTTTAAATCTTTCAGTGACACTTCCGAAAAAGTAATGAAATAATTTTCTTCTTCATTTTTTTGGTATTTAGGGTTCAAATAACTTAAAAAACCGATCAAAACGCTGAAGAGCACTAAGACACCAAGAAGAATTCTGCAAATATAAAGGCGCAGGCTCTACTTGTGATAATCTTGAAAACATGTAGTTCCCTTGCGCAAGCAAAGCGGGACTTCACAAGTGTTGAAACTGTCCGAACAGGAGTACTTCTTGTACTACATTTGCAACATCTTCTAGATGTACCTCTTGTTGGCTAATGGCCGCTACTTTCTAAGCGGATATTTGCAGAAACTGACGGCTTGTGCTTTTTGATCATTACTAGCCCTTAATACTTGTGGTTACTGGCCGGTGATTCAGATCTAGGCTTGCTGACATATGCTGGAGCCAAACGTCCTTGGTACACGGAACGACGAAAGTCCTTCAAGATGAGCTGATGTGAACCCCGCCAAGAAGTGGACTGAAGTTCCTTATATAAGAAGAAAACATTTGCAACGTAGCAGCGGAGGAAATGAAAAAAATTGCGATATCACCATTTATGAGATTGCCTGTCAATATCGTAACAACTTTTCATTTGGTCGAATTTGACGTCAAAATTCATGTGCGCGTTGTAATCCTTCACTACTTCTGAGCACAAAATTTCACCACTTTTTCCGGTACGTCCTCTATAACATACATTCCCGACATACTTAAGGATCATGAAAGTTAGGCAACATGTAAACTGATCTTTTGTCTTTCCATTTGACGATGCTTACATTAGTGTACCTTATACGATAGTCACTTTGTCCCCTCTGTAAATCTTTTGCTTTCTTAACACAGTACCGACCGATAGCCTATTAATCGACTTTTGATTGCCAACGCTTACCGACAGATAGCCTTTTAATCGCGGATAGCCATAAATTAAAAAGTACGCTTGTATGCTTGTAACAACGCTGTTTGAAATTGTCACAGGATAATAGGATAAAACAGATATATGAAGAGCGTACATCACGCGAATTAATATCTAGGAAACTATTCCATTTTCAGAAAAACATAAAAATGGACTAATCGGGTGGTGTTTTTTAAAAATTTCTAAAATTTCTACCTTTAGTAGTAGTTTGTAGTTTTTTTTTAGTAGTCTTTGATAGTAGTATGAGCAACAGGTTTCCCAGATTGGGTAGCCTAAAGATTTGTTTGAAAGGTTATAATGATTTGCAAATCTTCTGATCAAAACAAAACTTGCAAAATTACAAGAGGGGTAATATTTTGCACGGCGAGTCTATGGTCGGGTAAAGCCAAATCTTCTGTAAACTTACATAGTCCATTCTTTAATTTTGTTTCCATAATGACGCGCTCATTTTCGAAAAGATGGGATTCTGTGCAATTGCTAAAACGAAACTGCACACAAAGAATTCATATTCCGAATCACGTCACACAAACCACGATCACAAGCGGTTTGTGTGGCTTCCTCTATCACGACTCCATATACTATGGAAGTATATTGGTCGTCATTTATTTTCAGATCTGACTGCACTACACAGACTGTCGTTATTTGAAGGTATACCTTCCAACAGTAACTGTTAAATTTCGCTGATATTCAGTCCACGGGGCATTCTGCAAATCTGTGTGCGGAATACCATTTTTTTCTCAAATGTACACTTTGTTTTGCTGTGAATATAAGTCCTGTCTCGCTCAGCAATTATTTATTCTAACTATAAATGGGAAATTGCGTTCTGAACTTGAAAAACGTTCTGAAATTCCTCACCACAATTAATTTCTTTATTGCTCCCTTCTCTGTCAACAACGATTGGATGGTACAAATCATTTTGCTGATCGCGAATGTGACAAAACTTACTTAATTCTAGCCAATGTAAAGAGGAAAATCAAGCATGAATATTCATTATTTCATTATCATTGTTTTATTATCCTCACGCACCTATACACTTTATTTTTTTAATGGCATGCCTGGGTGCAAAGAATGTCTTCAATTACCCGAATCTACCATCGCTTGTATGTTTTATGGCGTTACCCAAAATAACAACTAATTCAGGCTAAATCATTCAATTGTTTGTCTTCTATTGTTATGCATTTAGTTTCCCAAATCCTTCAGCAAAATCCACACGCATCTTATTGAAAACTGTTTTACATATGATAACACACTGTAGCACATACTACAGACTTTAGGAAACTACAACAATCACGCTGGTTAGTTATTAAACCACTTAACTATCTGTGTGATCCTACATAAGAAACATAAAGTTATATACTTCTAATACTACTCAAATGCACAACACATTCAAGTCCATGAAACAAAAATCTATCAACAGGAAAATTCCTCCACTTACCATTTGAACACAATTATTTTTGAGTACATTTCCAAAACACTAATTACGAACTTTTGAATTCAAAAATATAGCCACATCAACAAACCTGAAGCTTATCATAGCCTAAACTAAATGCAGTCGAAAAGGTTAGGATAGTTCATCCATTGTTTGTTGATAGTATGGATTTCAATTTAAAAAATTCTAATTAGATGGTTAGTCTTGCAAACTACCCAACCAGAAGGAGTTTTCAAAACTCCTCAAACTCACAATATTGAGACCACTTGGTTTTAGCCCCCGATGAATCCAAAAATTTGTTTGCTTTGGGCAACGTATAAAAGTTGCCACGGGATATTTTGTTTAGGAACAGGTATACTTATGTTAGCCGATGATATACAAATGTAACTCTATCGTCTTCTAATGACAAATATCATGAAGTGGTAGTTTTAAGTCTTATCAAAATCTTGGGTTATTACCATCAGGCTCACGCTAACTTTAATAGGATTTTTTTCGAAATAAGACTTTATTTTTAATTTAAATTATTTTTATTCAACTTAATATAAACTCGCATTGAGAAAGTCGCATCGTAATCAAAATTGAATATTAACCTCATTAAAGTCTGTAATATCTATCCATGCGAACAATCACAACTTAACTCCTTGACGATACTGGCACCACCTTCATCGCCCATTTATTTGGGGCTTTGGAATTTTCGCTCTGCATGAAATGAAAACGAATGAAATGGGAAATCAAAAAAGAAAAATATACACACAACTCTGACAACGTAACAACATAAAATCTAGATTGAGATTCTTCACTCGATCCGTCCTCCACATGTTAGAGATATTAAATTGAACTGGATGCGTGTGTACTCTTGCTCTAGGAAAAATAGTTGCCAGCTGGAAAATTGAGCGTGGTCAAACCATCAAAGAGTTTTATGCCTTTCCTCTACATCCGCGAGGCGAATTTACCAGTTAACACATGAGTAGGTAAATACAATGGATGAGCAAATAAATTTCAATTGTCTTCGACGTCTATAAATGAAAGGCAGGTAGGTCGCATGAACGTACAGGTGTACATAGAATCGGCGACTTAACGACAAAATACACAAATGCAAGAGACATGAAGGGTTTTCCCTCAATTTAGACGGTAGAAACCAGTGTTTTAACTTTTTATGAAACTCGAAAAAGAAACGAAATATTGAATGTCATAATGTGCATCGAGTTAAATATCTGCCTACAAAATGTCAGTTGAAGAATTCCAAGTATTTTATGTTTCTGAAATGCATTCTTAGGGCTAGCTAGCTTCAAATTCGCAAAGGGTAGATTATTACTATCCATATCAACCCCTGTGCATATAAACTAATAAATATTTCATCATGACATAGTTCAGGTGATTCACCTTAATCGTAACATAATATCACTGCAAAAATACGTCGATTGTATATGTATGTCGATGCGAGGGAAAGAACAACAACAGAAGGATAGTGAAGAAGGTCAAGACATGATCCTAGGGGGATTTCATTTAAACAGGTACCAGCCAGGTAATTGTAGACGCCCGGATGGAATATATATGCAGACATAGGGTGAAAGTGTGGGATTTGGAGGCGGCGAAGGATAAATGAAAATACATTTGTGTATGCGTACACCCGGTGTATCCGATGCATCTTAATAGTCTCATAATAACAAAGTCTACTGTTAGTCTCTAACGAATTGTTCAAATGCCTTTTATCCGCCAATATATTATTTCTGTGAGGATTTATTTGAACAATTTTAGATTGTATTCATTTCAAACGTTTACTTTACTGTGCCAATAGTAACAACCATTGAAGTTAACAATAAAATTATTACGCTTCATTTAATTTAGTGAAAATTATTCAGTGTGCAATCCCTTTCAATTATTTTCTACGTAAATGGGATTTAGTTAGAAAGGTGGCAGAAAGTTTTATCAGTGCAAATTTAGCATATTTTGTAGGAAATGTTGAATGCTAATCTATTTTTAAGTACAATCATAATATATCGTAATCGTCTTTCAATTGAAAGATTTATTTTGAGGGAATAAATTTATTCAGACGTCAATTACTGAATAAATTCATGATATCTTCCTTTAAATTATAACCATCAGGTCTAATTAGTAAACGTGGTCGTTGGAATGTGAATATGCTAAATTGATTGTAATGTTTAATCACCCCTTCAAGCAGATCCTATCATTGGGGAGCCCGCTTATATGTATACACAGTAATTTCCGATTTGAGCTGTAAAATATTTATGTTCGGATGGCTCTTTCATTTATTTAGTTTTGAGCGTCTTATTTATCGTACAGTATTCTATTCACTGCAGATTCGCTTAATCAACAATGTCCTGTTCCCCCTTCAAAATATGGCTGTATGGTTTTATCAGAAACGTTAAACAGATTATGTTTTATAAGTAAATTGATTATGTTTTATATGCAAATCATTGATATAAGTTTTGTATGTGTGGATTAAAAAACATTCTTTCATTTAGAGTAGAATCACGCAGTACTCGAAATTGTTTCGGATGCCTTTTCGAAATTGAAATTTATTGTGATAGCGTTTAACCAGTCAGGTCCTTCTGTTTCAACTGCACTAAGCAGTTCAATTTTCAATTTGGCCTTCTACTTATTTAATTTTAGAACATTAGTTTAAAAAATTGAATGATGTGTCAGTCGGAAGCAACAATATGGAAACAATTATATACATTTTTCGAGTTAGAAAACTGTTCCTACACATTTAAAAATTTAAGGGACCAGCAGATAATCTTGAACTTCCGGAAAATAAAAGTGTAAACAATATTACTGTTTTTAAATTAAGGTGAAATACGATCCAAAATAAAAACACTCATGCCACCGCAGCCACCTAATTCGACCTGGCCCCCTGTGATTTTTTCTTGTGTCCGAAACTGCAGAGGCCCTTTATAGGACGACGCTTCGCTACGATTGCGACCAAAAAGACGACGTCAGAGGCGGTGCTGCATAAAATCACAAAGGATTGATTTGAAAAAACAAAAACGTCGGCACAAGTGTTTTTTAAAAACTGATGGGGATAACTTTGAAAGGGACATTGATGAATAAATAAATAATTTTTGAAAAACCCTAATTCTCGATACTTTTTGACGAGAACTCATACTACTTTCGTCAATTTAAACACTGATATTTATCTTATAATTTATCTTTATAACTTTCACAACATACTCAACCTGTGCATCGACGTAAAAAGTTACCTTTAAAATTTATGGTTTTTTTTACCTAGTCGAAATCATATTTGTAATTGCTTTTATTTTCATAAAATCGTTTTGCTAAAAATAAAGAAAAACCTTCCTTTTAATTTTATGTATTTATTTACCTTGCGGAATCGATTTTCGACCGTGATCGTTCGGTCTTCATCAGCGACATAGTTATTTTGTGATACAATTTCTTCTTATGTACTAATAGATTTAAACCTAATAAATCTAAAAAATGCAATACCACGTAACTTTCGAGTGTTATTACTAAAAGCTATAAAAAGCTTTAACAATTACAAAAAGTATTACAATTTCTAAAAAATATTTTAAAAAGATGTTACTTAATTAGTTTGAAACACCTTGATCTACAGTTTCCTTCATCCTTGTTCATCAGCTTTATCTTTTCTCGGCCTATTGCGAAGCTGTCCATGACATCCAAATCACGAGAATCTCTAGTTTTCTTGATGCTCATTACATCCCCTTTGTTATCTCGCGCCCTTTCATACTAACGCCCCCTGCGCTCCGATATGCCTATTTTCCTAGCGTGACTTCCTGAACATTATGTGCGAAGCGAATCCATTTGTTAATTGTGATGAGCATTTCATGTGGAATAGTTCTCCAACTGCGCTCAAGAAGCTACCACGCTGTTTTCTGCCTCCTATGCACACAACAAATGTTTGTCACGCATCTTCCACCTCTTCTCATGCACAAAATGTAGCTCATGGAGCGTAATCTGCCAATCTTGAGCCGGAAAGATCGGAAACATCCACACCTGATCAAGAAATGGGTCAAATGATAAGTCTCAGTATTGTTGCCAATCACCAAAACAGTGCAGTTTCTCTGCGCTGTTGTTTTCTCTTCTGTGTTGGTAAATGTGTCCCCCCTCTCTAGAAAGGAGTGTGATGGGTATCATCCCGCCCGATATGGGCATACAATTCGCGAAGCTTCTTGTCTCTACATATGTATCAACCGCCGGAGTAATCGTCCATCTGACTGTAGGTATTTCGGGTATATCAAAGCCACCTATATGTTTAAGTTCAAACGTGATTTTGTCGAGACCGTATTCTCGTGAACCTTTGGCTTTGAAATGAGGTGGCACTAATAATCAATACGGCCCAAGTTCGGCAGTGACCTGCTGCCCATCAATAATCTAATGTGATAATCGCCCGATAACCACAGGTAAACTAGCTTATGTCCTGATAAGCCTTAAATATTAACTTCACTTAACTTGTGGATGTAAAATAGAAAAACATCCGATAAAATGTTGAAACTCCGATGTTAAAATGTTGAAACTTGGCCGTGCCAATCCTGAATAAATAAAAAATTGTTTATATTTCCTAAAAAACCAAATATAAATATTATATAAAATCATCTACTGATCTCAAACTTCGCACATCTCGTTTTAATTCCAATCCAGCATATACCAGGGATGTTAGTTGCAATTTGCCGGTTTTACTCATAGATTTCGCTAGAGATATGTGCACATTTCTATGATTTGGCATATACGTCATATTTTTCTATTGCCATTAACGTTAAAAAATACGCAGGTTACAATCTGCCAAAATAATAGCGTCATAGTTGTTTACCTCAGTGAATATGTCAAGTCTTGTTCCAAGTAAATCGCATTTGCGGCATTCGTTGCTATCATTCATTAACCAAAACAAAAAAGCAGTTGAAGCTCATCGGTTGCTAGTAGAAACTTATTGTGAACATGCTCAAGTGATTAGAACATGTAAGACATAGTTTCGTCAATTTTAAAGTGGAGATTTCGAATTACCAGACAATGAACATCCTGTTGCAGCGAAAAAGTTCAAAGTGTCAATCGCAACAACAATTGGCACAAACACTACATTTGACCCGAGGAGCAATTCGCCAACGTTTAAAAGCCATGGGAAAGATCTAAAAGTATGGAAAATGGGTACCACACCAACTGGTAGATCGACAAATGGAAAATCGAAAAACCATTTGTGAAATGCTGCTTAAAACGCTCGAAAGGAAATCTTTTCTGCATAGAATTGTCACGGGGGACGAAAAATGGATTTATTTTGAGAACCCGATGAATTGGATTTATTTTGAAGGCCGGCCCATCGACTCCAACGCCAAATCGCCGTAAGACAATGCTCTGCGTTTGGTAAGACCAGTGTGGTGTGGTACTCTCCAGACCTCGCCCCATTCGACTATTACCTTTTCGCATCGATGAGACACTCACTCGCAGTGCAGTCAATTTTGAAGGAGTCAAAAATGGCTCGTCGAATAGTTTGCCTCGAAAGAGAAAAAGATTTTTTGGAATGGTATCCATGATTTGCCTAAAAGATGGGCAAAATGTGTAGAATCCAATGGTCAACACTTTGAATAAAATTTTTTTGAGATTCTCTTGAGAATTAAGTGTTTTCTTTACTGAAAAAACCGACAAACTTCAACTAACACCCCTGGTATAGAAATATATTTACCGTGTTTCATTTAGCATTCAGCAGAAGTTTTCACAATAATAATTTATTATAACACATCAAAAAACGAATCGATCAGTATTCGTTTTAAGATTCAATTTTGCTTAAGACTATGAAATTGAAACAAACTAGTAACTATCTACATGAAGATTGAGAAGTGTCCAATTACTTTGTTTTTTATAACCAAGGTATAGCACAAACGTGCAGATCTCAAAGCCTCTCTATATAATATATATTCTCTATATAATACGATACACTTTAGACTTAAAAGAGGCTAAAATAGTTTTATACCAAAGCCCTATCAGACAAGACAACATTATTCAAATAACCGCCACGCGTAGCATTACAATACCGCATTCGATCAGTCTAATTTTTCAGTAAGGCAGAGGATGGCTTGTGGATTTTCTGAACCCCAGATACGAAAATTTTGCTTATAACAGTATCATCCGGGATGGAAAAAGCTTCATCTGAAAATATGATTTTTCGGTAAGAATGCTAATCTGCGAACAAGCTGTTTTCAGCCCATTGAGCAAACCGAAAAGACATCGGATGGTCATGCGGCTTCAGCTCTTGCACTTTATTTATATTCAACCGAGATGTTTAGTGAAAATTCTTCTCAAAGCAGCGCATGAAACGCTCAATACATAGAACGATGACCAGCTGATGCTGGTGGTTGTTGATCCACTCTGAGCAACACCAGCGATGTTTTCGGTTGAGTTTTATCCAACAACAATCCAGTTGTCACGAACTCGATCCACAAGTTGATCCACGAGCTGCTTTCTTGGCCCCTCTTTTTATCAATTGTTTTTCGTAAATTTCTTACAGTCTGAGTAGAAGATTCACCATTTTGGAAATAAGTTTTTAATATGTCCCAACTTTGATCAAGCAAAAAGCGACAAGCGACCCATTTCATAAATGTCAAACATGATACTAACTTTCTGTCACAGCGAAATTGTCGACAAACCTTTCAACATCAAAATAATCTATGGTTCTAATACCAAATGTTGAATGGCCTACACTTTATCACCACTTGTCAGGATACTTATAGTTACCGAAATATTTGGAGATCTTAAGAGGAAGGGTTTTGAAGCTTACGCCGATAATATCATCATACTGATCAGTGCAAGGCTCCGGAAACCATGCATCAGTACTAATGCAGACCGTACTCTCTTTTCGAGTGTGCTCTACAAAACGAAGCAAAAACGAATTGCTAATAGTAAATACATAAGCTTGCTAAATATTGTAAAATAGACCTTAGATAGCAAGCTAACTTGAATTCTACACATAAGAGAAGCCACTAGATATACACAACCACCCAACTAATCATATATAAAATACCCACTAGATTATACACAACTTCAGTGAGACCAATAACCATATACGTAGCACTTGTTTGTTAAATAATCTGGAGAAGATCCAGCGAATGGCCATCCCTTGCACCATAGGTACCATTACGCAAGACTACGCCAACTGCTGCAATTACGATGACGCTCAATCTCATGCCACTTGACATATTCATCTTCTTGGAGTGATCAGTTGTGTCAGATTAAAAGCTACAAATAAGTTATCTAGCCACCCCTAAGCAGGTCGGGTCATCACTGTAAAACAAATAGAGACAGTGAGCCCGCTATTTAAAGGGAGTTGAATAGAGTTCAATAAATGGGTGACACAATGATCCTATGCAAACTGACCATTATTAACAGACTGACCAGAGAAGAGTGAGAGACGGTGCAAAACTTCACTTCTGGAAGTGAAATCCTGATCTATACCGATGGTTCCAAAACAGACGAGAGAAACGGTGCCGGAGTTTTCTTGCGAAATCTTCTGCAAATCCAAAGTTATAAAATTGATAGGAATCCTACAGTTTTCCAGTCGACAGTATTTGCAATAAAGCGACAATAGAAGTAACAACAAACAAGTTTCGGGAAGGAATACAAATACTCTCGGACATCAAGTGGGCCCTACGAGCGCTTGCCTCAAACAGCGTCATTTCAAAACACGTACATGACAGGCAAGCGCTCAAAGCTCTATAAACCCGGCTAAATATAATGCTGCCATGAATCCCTGGACACAGCAGTGTAGACAGAAATGAAAGGGCGGATGATCTTCAAAGAGCAGGATCAGACTACCAAAATTCAACAAAACTGCAAAAAAATGCAACACTAGTGAATTGAATATATTCAAACGGATGCCACCTCCCGATCTTGTGGTGATGAAAGAGCAAAGTAAAGAACAACTCCTTCTACATTGTTCGAACCTGGCCAACAAAGGCCTCACATGGATGAGGAGTACTAACGCAACCGAATTGGACCCATTGGCGATCACGGGGCTAGCGGACCTCGTTGTTTGCTAAAGGATGATCGGATGGACCATATGAAAATAATAGCACCATACGTGGTGAGATAAGGAAAATGCCAATATATTCTTCTATTCCAACAGCAGGAACACAAGTAAATAATAAAAATGAAATAACTAAGCAAAAAGCAACAAAATAAAATACACGAAATTGTTAACTGACACTTCCATGCATTTGGTTTTTGATTCGATTACAACTGAAATTTACACATGTGCACCGATAAAATCTTTTTCCTGGAAACAGTCGCCTGAGAGAAATTTATCAGAAAGATTGCTGTTGTATATGGATAGGACATAAAATGGTATTCTATAGAAAAAATAATTGGAGCAGGAAAGGAAAATGAGAACAAATACATTAAATACGTGTGGATCTCAAAGAATCCGAAATTGAACTTGTAGGTATGAGTAAATTTAACGGGTGCAGTTGTCTTAATCGTGGTTTTGAGCGCTTTTTCACCTCACAAAATTGTTAGTCTGCATTAACCCTTATTTATTGCTTGTGCATTAAAATTATTTTCAGCAATTCCCATTAGAAAGAATTTAAGTTAAAATAAATAACTCGCGTCGGGCATACTGCGTGGATACAAAGCAGCCGACGATAATTCGTAACAAGGCTTTGAGGCCACCATTTATAGAGATATACAGTGAGTAAAAAAAAAGTCTCCGCACCAACTATGTCTCTGACACAAAGCAATATTTATTATAAAAATTTAGAATCATACACGGAAATGAGCAATAGCAAATAATCAACACTCCGGTGCTATCGAATTCACATAGTTTCTAACCACGTTGACGATCAACCTGAAAAGAAATACAAAGGGAACCTCCAGAAAGTACATATTTCAAGTCAAAAAAATGTTCGCACCTTTTGTTTCCTGTTGCTTAAACTTGAGAGTAATAGATTTCATTAATATTTTGTTGATCGGCTTCGATACTTGATAACAGTCCGTAATCTATTTGGCATTGAATGCACTAATTTTCGACAGTATTGGGGGGATATCCTTTTCCATTCTCTTCGTATCAACCTTTTAAAGCTCCTTTTGTTCAAATTCGTGAATGAAGTACCTTTAATGTTGCGATCGCTGAGCTTTCGCTTCAAACGAGCCCATAAATGCTCTATCGGATTTAAGTCCAGAGATTGAGCAGGAGTTTTGATAGTGGACGGACAATTGTATAGGGTCCAGAGACGGCAGATGTGAGAATTGTGTTTGGGATCATTGTCTTGATACAAACTGAAAGATGATAATATCCCCAATTTTCGAGCGCTTTTTTTCAATCGACGTTTTAAAATGTTTAAATATGCGTGTTTGTCCATTTTTTCGTCAATGAAATGTAATTTTCCAACTCCAGATGCTGCCATTGACCCCCACAACATTAAAATTCCACCACCATGTTTTACAGTTCCTTTGGTATTTTTGAATTCTAGCTCTTTGTTTTTTTCCCTCTACACAAAAATTCTTCCATCTGATACAGAAAAGTTAATTTTTGTTTCATCCACGAATATAACATTTTCCCAATATGATAAGGGCTTGTTTATATTGATTTTGGCAAAATTATACCTTGCTCTAATATTTTCTTTCCTTATATATGGCTTTTTCCTTGCAACCCTACCATGAAACCCGAAACTTTTCAACGACTTTTCTTACTTACTTTTCTTCAAACTTTTCTTACTGTTTGCGTTGAAACTGTCTTTTTAAACTCTTTTTTCAATTCTGCTCTTAGAAACACGGCACTCAGGAAGGGATTACGTTTAATTTGTAGCCGAATCCATTCTTGTTCCCTACGTGTAAGAGCTTTTGGACGACCGCTTCTAGGATTTTTCCCAAGTGTTTTATATTGATTATAATGTTTTATGATGTCTCTAACTGTTGATTTTGGTTTTCCAACAATCTGTGCAATTTTATTATAAGAATTACCAGATTTCCTCAAATTTATTATCTCTTACCTCGCTTCAATCGGAGTTTCTTTCCTTTTACTTGTCATTTTAAACACTTTTCACAACTTTCACCAAAATCTAACACGTTTGACAATAGGCAGCTATTGACTGACTAATTTGCATCGAGCAGCAACTAAAAAGTCGGGGAATCCCCGTGCTACATAGGAATAAATATGATAGTGCGAACACTATTTTGGCCTAAAAACTTGACCTGTGATATATTTTTCTTCTTTACCTCTTTGAATTCCAATTTTTACCGTTGACTTTTTTTCCTAGTTACAACGTACATGATAAAAAGTACGGAAACACAGAAAAGAAATCATTTTTAGTTATTTAAACTTCAAAAATGGTATCTACAAATGCTTGCAACGAAGGATGCGGACACTTTTTTTACTCACTGTACCTTGCTTATGAATGCATTCAAGTCAATCCTAGTCATTTATAAATTGCAGCCATATAACACTGTTTGCTTTTCTGAGTCAACTACTATTGAATGATAATCATACATTTTGATATGAAATCGTGTGCAATGCTCTATACTGAGAACATCTTAACGCAGACTAGAATGATAACGCATTAGCTTTCACAACAACGCAAGATTATTCATAGGAACTATCAACTTAAGAAAAGAGATTCATTGCTCCGATACAATAAAGGAGCGAAACCTTGAACGCATTATGAATAAGATTCAATGTAGCGGAAATTTGTTATGCAAGCCTAATTTGTTTTTTTGTTTTTGTTTTGAATAATTACTTTGTCTTTCTGCCAAAGTGACATTGTCCACTTTCGACTGTAATAATTCAAGATTTTTTCCAATTTTATTCAATTAAAATTACTATAAAGCCGCCAATAAGCCTTAATAAACGGTAGCAGTTGAGTGGGTGATTTAATCGACAAAGTCACGATTTATTGTTAGCATTTGATGAACGCAATGATTATACAAACAGTGAAACTCAGGTTTAACTTGTTTATGTTGATAATAAAAAAAACTTATTCGGATAAGCTTCAGCGAACATATCAGTAACGTTATGTTTGTTAACATTTTTCAGCTTGAATGATTAATATCTTGAGTAAATTGTCATATTCAATTCAAACAAAACAGTCAAACCAATGACAAATGTTGAATGAGATGTTTAGCCGTCGAGAACAAGAAAACGATGAAAGAATTTTACAAAAATATCGAAACTTCTTATCGCCATTCCATATAAATAGATATGCTTTAGGCCATCATTTACTCACGTTCAAACTAGAATTTGTTATTAATAGATTATATAGAATCAGATAGATTAGACAGCTCGACAAAGTTCAAAAATCAGACTAACGTAATGTTTATATTCTATCTGGATTGCGTTCATTGAACAAACGTGATATTTTTCGTTAAATTCAACAAAAAAATATTCACAGATGTTTTTGTGTATTGAGTAGAATAATTGCCGTCTTATGAAAACGCCGTTTCATAAGAAAGCTTATCGAATTTTATTGTTAAGTTTGTAAGATGACATAAGTGTTTGCAGAATATGATTCGAGTTCGAAGATTCTCTGGTTGGGATATGTTCAATAAAATGATGTGCTTGTTTTCAGTGGAATGATTTATTTTCGTGCACAACATATGTGAAACTGGAAATAAATATGTTCCACGAATTCCTTGGAAAATTAAATGACGAGACCAGTATGTTAAATCATAAATTAAAATAAATAGTCCAAATAACGTATATAGTGTCCTTCAATGTTAATGGCGTAAATAGAAAGATATTCTATACGAATAAACGGATAAATTTTTATTTTCTGCTCCACTAAGATCTCTCAGTAATCATAGAATTATTTTTTCGTCAAAATTATGTCGTCCTAATAATATCTTACTGGAACTTATTTAGAAATCTCAATTTTTTCGTGCACAGACGTGGATAAATTGTGAGACAAGTATGGAAATAAAAAAATGAGTAAATAAAACTACCACATTTCAATATTTGGTTTGCAGTCTTCCATTTTGACCTGTGGATCATTCGATCAAATTGCTTAAGAATTCTCTAGTAAGGAATTCGTCGTTGTGATGGTGCGTTGCCTGGTTTTTCAGTAACAATTAATTTTATGTTACCTGTATCTTACGAGTCTTGTGGCAAGGTGTACAACCCTGCATTAAAATACAATTCTGATTTGGAAACCAGTATCGAATTCGTCGAAAATGATGGTGTTTTAAATAAGTACTTTCAGGACCGTGAACAGATAACACACTTCAGGTCATGCCCGGGATAGGATGATTAAACGTTTGTTCACTACGTTTCGGTATAAAGTTTTTACCCCCTATCTTACATGTTGCTCACTTTCTTCACCTATATTGAAAATGCTTTCAACACTGAAGCATAGCTTAATTAATAGAGAAACGAAACTGTGCAAAAACTAGACGTTCAGTTTTGGCACTCTAGTGATACTTGATTGCATAATTTATGATTTAGAATAGACGAATATTTGCAATAATGCATTCTCCGAAACATTTAACGCAAGGCGTTTTTTCGCACATTTGGACCGTCCTTATTCCTAGCGTAAGTGCATACAAACCCGCGTTGCGAAATATACGCACGACAGTCCTCGGGGAAACCTCAACTTCATCCATGTTCAAATGGTTTTTTAATTCTGCAGCTATGACTATTCCATAACATAAGTTAATTAGTTTTCTCGCCAGTATTTGAATCATTTTCTTTCTACAACCAAATTTTTTTCACTCAAGACTGTCAATAGCTCTTATTGGACCCAACAGATTTGCTTATAGGAGCAACAGGTTTTTGCGAAACCTGTAGCCTATAAACCTATTGCCGCTATTGCTCTCTATGAATAGTGTTTTTTTTTCAAGAGGGTTTTCAATACAGCAATTGTTCTTGGGGTCAGGCCTTCCTTCTCTTAGTGTTATAATTTGAAAGAAAGTCGGTTGTGAAAACTCTGCGAACTGGTAGAGCATTACCGAGTAAAAACTCGACAGTCACCGTCTACAAATCCACCTTATGTTTGTACCATTATTTGTTAGAGTTTCCACTAACACAATCTAAAAAAGTTATAGCTAACAAATCAATACCACGTGAGTTACCCAAAAGCGTGTGAAATCGAATGATGAATCATTAGCATCTGTGCGTTACAAGTGCCACCAATATCACTAGTATTGCCAGTACAATTTAGTTTAGGCAGGGCCAGACATTCGCAGTTAAATTGCTTGTGCCATACTTCCAAAGCGTCTCGTCGTTTCGACTTTAAATCGCAAATATGCCTTGAGTCTCATAATTTAGCCACGCCTTTAATAATTTCATCGTTTAGCTTGTTTGTCATGGCCATGGTCTATACGTTACTCCTTGATTCAAATTATGCAAGTAGTAGGATTGTGGGAGACTACTCAATTTGTGTTGATGGAGAGGAGATATGGAGATTGCGGCCTATTTGTTCGTATACGCAACACAATCCATTATCAAAAAATAATAAATGTTTCCGATTCTTGTAGCGGAATATGAAATTAACTAAGCAGCCTTTCCTTCTACAATAATATTTATTTTCGTATATACGCGTAGTTCATGTACTATTTAAGCAGTTCAAATGTTGTCAATGATTTAGTAGCCAAGCACTGAAGACGAGAGTAAGTCGCACCCAAAATACGCGTATATACGAACATTAATATTATTGTAGGAGAGGCTACTTGGTTTCTTTCACAATCCATTATAAACTTCTTCCAACTCCGCACAGATCTATTTCGGCCTTAAGCCCTTTGAATATCTGTTTTCATCCCCGATGGGAACTCTTGTTAAATTTTCCTAAATATTCAAAATTCGTGGTATGAATCTAAGAAGTTCAGAAGACCTGCTTTTTGTGCCTTATGTATTGTTTGTGGATTATAAAGCTCGACATTCTCTAATATTGTCTTTTTTAAATACCTAGCCATGATTTTCGTTTCAGTTCTTCAACCAAATCTTGTTTTCATTACAAAATAAAAGCTTTTCTAACCATTTTTATCTTTTAGTTTTATCTTTTTCAATAAACAATCAGCGATAAAGTTTAACTTTTTTAAAGCAAAGTTACTAGTTTTTACAGTTACTTACTTAGTTACAAGTTTACTACTCAAAATTCATAAAACTTATTGATGAGCAGGCGTATGATGCTTTCTACTGGGCATAGGAAGTGATTCAAATGGACTAATCTCCCCTTGTCAAAATCTTCATCGTCTTGGCATAGTAGATCCTCTCGGCGCTTTGTCTGCGTATGTTCCGCATCCAAGTTTCTGTCCATCGGCCGCATTACTCGAGTCGGATTAGCAGTTTAAGGGATTTCCAACAAATTTTCTTCCTTCAACTTTACCTGCGATTACCTTCCTAGGTATACTCTCATCATTCATCCGCTGCATGCGGCCACCTCGTTAGAACTTCCGGAGCAAATTAATTTGGAGGCTTTTGGCTCGGCAAATGTTCTAACCGCTGATAGTTGTATCTTATTTTTTAATAATTTCGGTGACATTTTGCTACACTAAAATGTGTCTCAAGACTTCCAGAGTAGCCTTGCTGCTATAATTCCTAGTTCACGGCTGACTTGTTTTTTGTTCAACAGTAAGCTTAACATTTGTAATCTACAATATAAAGCTATTTATATAGCGGCACTTTGCTAGTACCAATGAGGTATTTCCCTTTCAAATATTCTTGAGCTCTAGTAAATAGCAGTGGGGCTCCCGTATCAACTAGCTTCAGTCAAACCACACCTTATTGTCAAAGGTTTCGATCGGCTGCTTGTTTGTTTGGACTTGAAATGTTTCCTGATTAAATGGACTAGTTCTGCTGATTTGCCAAAATCACACATAATTTTGAAAATTCTGTTCGGATAAGCACTGTAGTATGCTAGTTCGAAGTCCACAAAACCTTGTAGCAAACGGAGTACTTGCTTTACCGTTAACATTTAGCCCATTGGCTGGTTAACTATCCTTACAGCTCCAGAGCCCCTTTGGTATTACCAATTACAGTCATGTGCAAAAGTTAACGTTCGATGCTAACAAAGTTTTTTTCATTGGCATACTAAAAAAAGTGTTAAGTACTGGTAAATCACAATGACCTGTTAAAGAGTATTATTATAACATAAATCGTTATATATAATAATGGAATAGTTTATTTAAGTGGTTTCCGAGAACTAGTCAAATAAACGTATAAATGTATCTGTCGCAAAAGTTAACGTACGTACTGTTTCTTTTGCGATTCTGTTGCATTTTTCCGGGAAATGCTTATTGGAAAAATCCAAATATTGTTCTATTTGATAGCTGCACGTTGAACGCTTCATTCTGTGTACAGCCGTTAACGGGAAGTAACTATATTCATTGGATTGTACTAAAAGGAGACGGCTAGATATTTCCGGGAAAGAAATAATTATTGAACTATAACGATAACAAATCATTTCGGGAAATAGCAGATTTTGTCGGACGAAGTAAATCGACTGTGCGAGGAGTAATCGAACGCTTCAAAACAGAAGGAAGACTTTATACTAAGCCGCGAAGTGGGCGACCGCGGAAACTTACAGCGAGGGAGGAAATGTATGTTGCCGATTTTATTAAAAAAGATCCTTCTACGAAGACAAAGACCATCATCCAAACAATAAAAAATAATTTCCATAAAGAAGTACATCGTTCTACGGTATGTAGAATATTACACAGAGACCGTTTTAAAAGTCGCGTTGCAAGGAGAAAGCCATGTATATCGAAAGTAAATAGAAAAAAGCGAATAGAATTTGCAAAAAAAAATTTTTTTAACAAGCATATGAGCTTCTGGCGTCGTGTAGTATTTTCCGATGAATTATTCCAAATTTAATATTTTTGGCAACAACGGTAAAAAATTAATATGGAGAAGAAAATGTACTGCATATGATTCGAAGAATTTGAGTGCTACTGTAAAGCATGGGGGTGGTGGTTTAATGATATGGAGTTGTATGGCTGCTGCTGGGGTAGGAAATCTGCAGTTCATCAATACGATAATGGACCAGTACGAGTAGGGGTTTTGATGGTTAGGTTAGCTCCTTCCAGTGTTGACGGTGCCAAAAGAGAACTCATTATTTCTGATTTTATGTAGACGTTGGTAGCATTAAAGAGTTATTTAAAATGCAGTTATTCCTCCAGCGCTGTAGCACATATCTTTCTGTTCTCCCTGTGACATAATTGGTGCTTGACTTCCATCCTTTCATATTTCGAATGCAGTTCCGTTGATTATGATGAGGACCCAGCTTGTTTTGAGAATTCTGTAAAGGGCTGATTTTTGTACTAAATGAATTTGAAGAACGATATCTGAAGTTCAATTAGACTGAACAGTTGTCAAATATACGGACAAGTATCTCGAGAATCATTTTTGCATGGTCAATTTGATTCAACATGCTGCTATAGATTGATCCCCAGGTTATTTTGTGGGCAGTACGTCGAGATTGATTTTGTTTCTGGTAACACGAATAATATTTATGCGATTGTAGAAAAACAACCTGAGTCGATTTGCCATCTTGTCATGACCTGTCAAAGTCACAACATTTAAGTGTGTACTTTTACTAACGTAAGATTAAGAACTTGCCGTTGATTTGATAAGAAGTCACCTTATTTGCTCAAATTTTGCTTTCTTTGACGAAGTTTTATTAACATTGAAAATATTTGCTAAGTATATTAAATTACATTTAATGTTTTCTGTTTTAATCTGAATAAAATAACTTGTTTTTGTACGCATCGTTGCAAAAACTATTTCTGTTCCATGTAAACCATTGTCAACCCATGAAAGTCTCCTATCAACTCTTTCTGATATATCATTAACTGATGCACTCAGAAATCAAATTGATTCTTAGCTTCCAGAAACTAACTAAACTATTAACAATTTTGAAGTGAACGAATGAGGACCTGCTTTATGCCTTGTAAACAATCATTACATAAAGGATTTACCGGCGTGGTAGAAACATGAAACTTGAGAAATTTACTGTTAAAGTTTATTATTCATGATTTCGAAACTTAAAGAATAATGAACCACATTCAACCACAATTCATCGGAAGGCGTACCTTCCGATGAATTGTAACTTCTACTATGACTGGCTCACGTACTTTCACCAATGTTTTTTATTTCTGTTTCTTTGATCATGTCAATATCAAATAAGGACATTGCTGATACTTCGTCGAACATATAACATAAATGTTGACAAAATTCCAAAAAAAAAAATGTTGGAATAATTGGCCAGTTTTTCGTATAAGGTGTTGCTATTGCCCAATCTCATTGCAGCTATGGCTCGACAGATCTCTGCAAATGTTGCCAAATCTTTGCTACATATTTTGAATTGAGAAATCGGAATCAATGACTTTCACCATTCATCATTTTTTCTTTTTATTTGCGCCTGAATATTTTATACAAACTCTTATCACTCTCGACATTTATCTCTGATTTCGATGAACATTTTTAGATTCCAAAACAGGCTGAGATGATTTGATGCTTCCTTTGTAGAATTGAATACTATTGAGATCCAAGTTCTTCCAGTTATCACGACACTTTATCAGGGAAGGAATCCAAGAACTTTTAACCACTTACATGACTTTGATATAATATAAAGCTTTCGATTAAGGAGCGTGTAGAAAAAGAATCTGCAGGTTCAATTCGAGATTTCAGTTGGCAATTCCTACAAGCAGCTTGAACCTGTTCGTTTTAGAAATTTTTTCCAGCATTGACAGAAAGCTAAGTTGTTCTTTACTTTCGTAGATATCGGAAGGCGTTGCCCTTTTTACTTTTTGCAAGCATTTGATTGTGTTTCGCCCCGGTAAGATCCCAGTGATAATCCTTGGCAACCCTTTCTCTTATCCATAACAATACAACCGTCTATATCGGTAATTTATTTTTAAGGATGCTTCGCTGTCACATAGCATTGCTATAGTTAGCCTTTGTATTCTCCATCAATGCTGACTTGTGCACTGACAACAATGGCATAGACCTCTGTTAGGGAGGTACCAAGCATATCTTACTTTTAGAAAAAAAATTTATTTCTATAAGAGGGTGTTTTCGATGGAGGCCGAAATATTCCGACTCCTCTCTAATATCTTGGTCCCATTCGTATACCATCTACCAAATTCGACCTAATTGATTTTGGATTGTAGGCTCGATTCTCTCTTACAACTGAATATATCACTGTATGTCATAACTGTTTCTATCACAAATTAAGTTGTAATATTTATACCTTTTAGATATGTGATACAAAGTTGATACTTGCCTGGTTCATTTCTTACGAGGATTCATTATTCATGTTTTTGCCGAGACATGATATTCAAAATTTGAGATATATAATTTCTTCCAAAATTTCACCTCCTTCTAATTTTATTTGAGCTGGAGAATTTGTAGCAATGTCAGTCCAATTTCGTTTTTCTGTTTCTTTAACATCCTCTTGAAATCTTTATTATTATCAAATCCCTTGCTTAAGAAAATCTGAAGTAATGTAATTAAAACCAGCTTTTGCATTTGATTATTCGAATGAAAACCTAGGAAAGAAAATTCTGCAAACATCCGAATCAGGTTAATGATATCTATCTTTCCCTGAAGAAAAATTTGAATGGAAATAAAAGTATGTAGAACATTTGAACATTTCATTTGAAAATGAACAAGGTTGCTTTCTAATTACCACCTGTTGAAGGGAGTATGCAAATGAATGTTGAATAACTACTATCCTATATAATCTGCGCTGTATTTGCCTAGAGGAAAATGCAAAGTTAGGTGTGAAAACAAATTTGAAAATAGTAAGTATATACTATAGTGAGAATTTATGTGAAGAAAAGTTAATTGCAATCAAGAGTATATCGCTCGGAAAGTTATATGCATGACAAATTCCACGAATGTAACCAACATATACATTAATCAATTCGCTGGGAACATATACCATTGAAAGTCTCATAAATCTCATATCGTTTTGCATAGTGCACATCTGACAGGGTAAAAAATATTACATTTTAATAATTATATCATTTGCATGTTTGCATACGGTGTCATGTCTACTGAACTTCAATCAAAAGTAAGGCCGAAATCTAAGCTTATTTTTATAAGTATCAGCTTGTGAAAAACGAGTTATAATTAAAAAAAAAAAAATATTTAGGAATGATTTTCCAAATGATCAAAATATATATCATTAATTAAGCAAACAAAGACATATAATTGTCTCAATTAATTTGGATAGTTTTGAGTAACCGCAATAGATAAGAATTTGCTTCTAATAGTAATAAAGCAATAAAGTTAACAATAAGTCTCCATAACTTGTTTCAAACTCTAATGTCCTGCACACAACTGGAAGGAAATTAATAGAAATTAATAGAAACGATTTTTTGAAACGTAAAAATGAAAACGCTCTACAAAGAAAATTTTTATATTTAATCCAATATTCATGCAAATTTATATGCTCTATTACGCAATAACCTCTCTCAGTTTTAATACACTTTTGCCATCGTCCCAGTCACTTTTTGAACATAACGCCAGGACATTATTCTTGAGTCCTTTGCAGGAAGTTTCACGCATGCATAGCTTTTTTGACTTTGTGACTGGCCTTTAGTTTCTGTCCAAGTCGCAAGGAGAAATTTAGAGCATATAGTGAATGGGGTGCAGTTGCGTTGTCTCAAGGGACCAATACTACATTCTGACCAAGCATTTTTATAGCGCAACAAATTTCCGCGTATCTTCTGTGAAGCGACACAATGCAGATTCGTGATATTTGCCATCACCGATCAGCCTTGAGGGACAGCATGAAAGACCGAAAAAAAACCTCCGAGTCAAAGAAAATGCATAAAATGTTCACAAGAATCACTCATGTAGGAATGCATTTTTTCATGCTTTGCAGTTAAATCCAGGTTTAATCTACCGCTTTATGCCGATTATTTTCTTCGTTTATTTCCCACCAAACTAATATTGAATTTGTAGCCTGAGCAGGCGTGGCTAACCTGACAATACCCCGTTCCATCATTTCAATTTTTCAGTGCATTTTCGACTGCTTGGGCCTCTATTTCGTTAATGGCAACTTCGATTTTATGGTTCAACTCAGCAATCGTCTCTGGATGGTTAGCGTACCATTTGTCTCCCAATAAAACCCACAAAAACATCGAAAGGATTCAAATCACAGCTTCGAGGTGGCCAATTCGGTTGATTATGCGATATTGCTTTCAAAATCAGGGCACAAAATATCGATTGTTACGTTGGCTGCGTGGCACATTGCGCCATGCAGTTGAAACCAAATGTCTTCTATGTCATCCTCTTCCATTTTGGAAAACCAAATACGCTTAGTATTGTGCGGTAGCGATCGCCATTAGCTGTATCGGCGTTCTCGTACTAATTTCGAAAAAAAATTGGCCAAATAATCTTGCCAAACCTAATCCGCACCAGATAGTCACTTAGGGATGCATTGGTTTCTTCTAGATGAACTGTAAATTTTGCTTATTGACGAATCCTGAAAATGAGCTTTAGCTGAAAAGATGATTTTTCGGTAAAACCGCTCATCTTCGACCAATCCGTCTTCAGCATATTGAGCAGATCGAAAACGCATCGAATGGTCTTGCGGCTTCAGTTCTTGCACTAATTGCACTTTGAACGCATTCATACCGAGTTATTTACGCATAATTCTTCTCGAACAAGTACGTGATATGTTCCATTTTTGAACTCACTTCACAAATTGATTCACAAACTGCATTTTTGACTGCTATTTTTGTAAAAAAAAATTCATTAATTTGTTAAAGTTTGATTAGAAAGCTTAAAACTTTGAAAAAAGATTGGCTTAATTTTGTTCAATCGAAAAGCGACCCATTGCTTAAACGTTAAACACAAAGAAAGATATGTCATCAAACCTTCCAACCTCAAGATAATGTATAGTTCCAAGTCCAATCGTTTGAGCAGAACTCGTACCAGTTATTGTTTTTCCCGAAACGTCGTCCGTTGTTATTTTCAGAATTAAATTTCCCCCCGAAAAATACGAAACAATATTTCCACTTTGCATTGTTTGTCAATAAGACACATTCTTAAGGTTTCGACGTTATAGTAGAATACTCAAAATTGGACAATTTGAATTTTGAAGCTTCTGTAGACACAAGGAATTCTAATTGCAAGAGAACAATGGTTCAGAGGAGGAATTTTCCTTAAAGAGGATTTTCTCCGAAATGTATGTACTTTCAATTTCTGACGCGCAAGATCTCATCGTGCGCGTCAGAAACTTGAAGTATGATGAAGACATGACGTCCTACGGAGTGGCGCAAAGTTTTTGATCATAGAATTCCTTGTAAAAAATTTGAAAGATAAGAGATTGGTAAGATATAATTCGAATGACCAGCTGTCTATTTTTCCGTGTTGGCTTTCTAAAGACAATGTCCTTTAGTATTTTTCCACACCTTTTGAATGTTTAAATTGTTTAAATCAGGGGAATCCCCACGTTAAAAAACCGCTCATTAATCGCCTCGTAAGTTTATTATGCGACTTGGCACCATATTGCATTAAATTCGCTTACTTTCCGTCCGTGAATTGTTGACGAATAGTCAATATTTTGCACAAAAACAGGGAGAATATTTACCCTGAAATAAAACGCTTCCTCCTAAACAAAGTGGAGTTGGATTATTTCGCGTCTGCTTCATCCACCACCAGCAACCATGATTTTTGAAACGAATTTCAGAGTCTCTACGGGAATATTTCGGGTTCGCTGGTTCTCACTGTCGTATCCTTTCAATTGGGTATTGGATGCAGTTGAATCCACGACTCGTCTGTAAAATGGATATTTGCACGGGGACTGTCATTGGAAAATCGAGGTTTTTGAGATGTTTTCGGAAAGTAAGGGTTTCTTGGATTGTCCATAGGCATGGTGGTCCGAATATATCGCTGAAAGGTTCGCTTTGACATGTTTCCAGTGGCCTCCGGAGGCCGTTTCGATATTGTTCTCGTTCCCACTGGCCATTATTCGAATTTTCCTTTTTGATTCTGCTTGAAATATCGACGATCTAACAATTGTTTGCATATACTCCACGTATCATTCGTCGATATTGCAGCATTTTTTCACGGAGTTCTTGCTTGACCCTTAGTAGTCGGCATATGTCGCTGAAGTTGAACCCTATTCGATGCAGGTGTTGATGACTCTATATACAATTTATGAATTTGATTGCTTACCATTATCGCCGCAAACAAATTTCAATTTAATCCGTTGAAGGTTTTAGGGTTTGAATATAAGATCCTTATGAAGGTCTGTCGATAAATTTGGTACTTTGACTTCAAGAACCAAATCCAAATAAAAATATCTATACGTTCAAACATCTTTTTACTATACAGGATTTAAAATCGACGGCTATTAAAAAAATACACAAGAAATTGCGGGTCCGCATATTCTACTTTTGGTCGTGCCGACAATCCTTTTTGTTGACTTTTAAATAAGACATGATTTTCATTTATTTATCGTTTAAATTTCTGTTTTGGAAATGGAAATCTTAATGGAATCTTATTAAAGCTTTGTAGATCATAAGAGACCATAATGCACGTTGTTAATGCAAGATTCCGTCCGTGAAAATACTTGGAGGCTTAAAAGCTTCCATCGGAGGTTCACCACGAAGCGATTTTAAAGTTCAAAGGATATCGCAAAATTGAATATTTACAAGTTTTCCATCATCTAAAAAACTTTCAAAACCGAAAAAATCGTTTCTGGATAGATTCGAAATAGTAATTACGGAGAAGTAAGGTGGTCCCATTCGTAACAGGACGAGATCCGTGATGAAATTAACAGAAGAACGACCTAGCGAGAGACATTAATGACAGCATGCGAAACAAATCTTCGGAGATGGAAAGTTGGAAAATTACTTAAGTTATCTGTATAAAAAGTGAACTTTTGCAGCCGAAAAATCGTCTTTATAGCATGCCGCACAGAACAACAGCTTACAATATCCAAAATCCAAATCCAATATTTATACAATGGAGCCGGATGCAAAATGCCTACGACTTGCATTCAAATACAAATTGAAGTGGACTTCCCATATGCATAACAAACACACTCGTTGTAAAGGTATTTCTGCGTCCACATCTCCCTCTTTAAATCAGTTGGAATCGATTAACAAACAAACAGAAACTTCGACCGAGTCTTCTAAACGACAGTATATCCTGCAGCCAAACGACGGTAGATTACGTTGAGGAAGTATTTTGTAGCCTAGGATATATGGTATATTTGAAATTCCGATGCCTTAATATGATATGGTTGAGACAATAACCTTATATACACAGTACAGAGCAACGAATCTTTTTGACATAGAAAAATAGAAGTCAGATTCCGAGTAGTTAACTTAGTTGACTCACCCAGAAAAAAAACGGTTATCAACACCTCCTAATTATACACAGGATTTGTTCGCAGGAAGATATTAAACAAAACTTTTAAATCGCACCAGATCAACGAAACTCCCATTACAATTTAAGCAATTGAAATCCGCAGCAACGCCTACAGCATGTTAACAAAGCTCAGATGATGCATTGTGCACAGTGGCCGGTTTATTACTTACCACGTGTATATAAATGTAAATACTTCATTTTTCGTGAGTTCATAATCATCTGGAAATAATCATGTCCGAAACTCTCTAACCTAGTCAGGAGGATATTGTTTCCTCAATACATAATAATTCATTTGTAAATTTAATATATATAAGAAATCAGGCGACGAGTTCTTCGTCACTGAATAAATTAATCATTTTTTTTACCTGCGCATGATACTGATGCTGCATAGTCCAGGGATCCAAGGTATTCACTCAAATTGTATTGTGGCATGTGCGAATAAAATGTCACGCGCCACTGTAGGATATGCAGGATTTGCTCATTTTTTTCCCTTGCCAATTCTTCAGGATTCACACCTAGTATAAGAATTTGACATCCGAACGTTATCCCATCTTGCTGTTTTATCTTCAAATCAATCTAAATGCCATTTCCGCCAGGATATATATGGCACAGACATTAAGAATGGGCATTATTAATCATTTATTTTCAAATGTATTTTTATTATATTTGAGTTTCTACTTCATAACGTACTCCATCCTTACAATGAAGAGATTCCCATTCTTCGTCCAAAAATTAAGATCATCATCCTGAAACTCAAATCATCTTGTTAATTATTGCTGCAAAAAATAAAAGATAATATCCTGAGTATTTCCCCCAGCGATTTGGGGAGAGTTAAAGTTACCATTGCATTTCATCGTATTGCAGATTTTCTGTAAGATTATATTCCATAAGACAACAGCACATTGCAAAAATCTAAAAATAAATCAATTATTTTTTCAGATTCTAAATATGGAAGACGATATGAATTGGTATCGTGCTGAATTAGAGAGCAAAGAAGGACTTATTCCAAGCAATTATATTGAAATGAAAAATCACGAGTGAGTTACAATAACATATTAATTCAGGCTACCGCTAACCCAACCTGTTTTTAAAATTCTAGCTGGTACTATGGTAGAATAACAAGGGCTGATGCTGAAAAATTACTTTCAAATAAACCGGAAGGTTCTTTTTTGATTCGAATCAGTGAATCTAGTCCGGGTGACTTTTCTTTATCAGTAAAGTAAGTGCACCAGAAACAATTAAGCTTGATGTTATTTTATGGAAAAATTAATTCCGTTATATTTTCAGATGTCCCGACGGCGTACAACATTTTAAAGTTCTTAAGGATGCACATGGTAAATTTTTCCTTTGGGTTGTGAAATTCAATTCGCTTAATGAATTAGTAGATTATCATCGAAATGCTAGTGTATCACGATCACAAGACGTTAAATTACGTGATATGGTCCCAGAAGAGGTGAGAATTGTTAGATTTAATTAAACTCCTTATTTTATTGTTTTTTATTTGGTACACAATTGCTACGATGACCACAATATCTGAATGATAAATTAAAATATAATTGAAATTAGGGCGTAGGCAAATATCATTTGTATGTGAACATGTAAAGCATTTAATTCATAATACAATCCCACTAAACATTCTGTTAATGAAAAAAACCAAGCGTGGTTAATTAATGGTTAACTTAATGGTTTTCTGCTTTTCTGACTCACTTGCATTCGTGGACATTTGATTACACTTATATAATCTAATTTAGAGTTATTCTATCCCTAATATATATTCAAAAAATAACTAAATTTCCTGTTTTTGTCCGTATAAACACGAATTATTTCACTTGCATGATCTTCTATACGTATTCTAGGTAAGTGATGGTCAATATTTACATTTTGTCGTTCATCTATTTACATTTAATATGTGCTTCAAATTCACCTTAATTTGCAATGATTCACTGGAAATTTTTTTTAAATTTTTGCAAGCAACGACTATTGTTATTTACGTTGTTATTTTCTATACATTGAAATACAATAGTTTATGTTTTTGTGTGATAAAGCTGTAAGCCAGATAAACTCGTATGTCGACATTCCACAAAATTAATTTTTATTAACTTATGGAATTTACCAATTTAATATCAGTTACGAAAGCTTAGCAAATTGTATTACTAAATTGTTATAATATTTTTTTCTTTCTTGAGTAATGCATTCAGTAAACATTATTGTACAACTTCGTTACGCAAATAGTAGAAGCACTAGACGCTAATTATGAATGTATGTTCCAAAACGGAAAGCTAAAACTTATAATGATGTAATTTATTTGTTTGGGTATATTTAACACTCAATTGTTGTCACGGCAAATAAGAATAATAATTGTTTTATTCGTAAATGTAAGCAATATTGTCGTATAACGATTTAAAAATGTATTACAAATGCTCATACTTTTAATTATCCTCTCGGATTCGCAGTGTTTATATCTAGACGGTTAAATCAATTGTTCCGACGCCTCGTCGGTACGATTCATAAAACTTCAGTTTTATTCGTTGATAAAGAATTTTCAAAAACTTATTTGCCGTTAAATGAGTTTTGCACACTCAAAAAATTGGAATAAAGAATTTTAGATAAAGTGTTGTCAACGACCGGATATCGAGCTTTCGAACAATAAATCTTAATTAACTGTAGAGTGATGATCTTAAAACTTTTGTTTGAAATTTTAACTAGGTCTGACTCGTCAGTCCCTTTTCGTATAGAAATGGAGTGTTATCATGTCAATGAATTGATAGTTTTCGTGAATCTCGGTGTTCAGCCAGTTGCAGGGAAATTCGAATGCATCTTTCAGAAACTATTTGGAATACTAAATTTTATATAGTTCTAATAATAGAAATCGTACAATTTATTGAGAACTGCTACTAATAATTTGTTTGAATTTCATATATTTGCCCCTATTTAGTGGATTAGAACACCCTTAATACATGAAAACACTAAGTCTAACACTAAAATTCGACATAGCCATTAACTATCTAACTGCCAGATTGACTAGACAAATCTTTAGCTGGGAATTTCTATTTCAAGACAGAGAAATCGTCAATTGACATTACACTAAAATGAGAAAGTCAAAATCTACCATGGTTGGCTCATAAGATGATTTAAAAAATCTCCCCATGATGTAAGTTTTGTAAGTGACTCATATCGAATGAGAAAAACTGTATTTTTTGTATATAAAGCACAAATAAATCATTCTGTTCTTAAAAAATCTAATTCGTAGCCCTACAGCCTTTTTGAATACACTTCGCATCCCGTAAAAAGTGCCTTTAACTGTCTGTATATTGACAGCGTTCTCGAATTTTGAAGTTCCGAGCAGCGATGAACTGTCTTCGTTGACTGAGTCGGACCAGCTTTTTCTCGGCTTCGCATCTTATCTCCGACTTTTGGTCTTTCCTACAATGACCTCTGTAGGTACCCGATGTTCATCCATTCGATTAAATTTTTCACAGCCTTATAACTGCTGAGACCCCCGACTCATTATATTTAATACAGTTCAAGGTTATATCCAACTGTCCATTAAACCATTTCCTGTTCGGCTTCAGTAATCGGTTACAGATTCCCCTTCTCAAAGACATTCAAAATGTTACGGATGTTTGGGTGAGGGACACACCCGCTCAGATTTTATCGCTGTTTTGTATACTTAAAACTTTGTTTTCCTATGTATGCAGTTGGTCGACGTATTTCGTCTGTCTTTCACTGGTTTTCATTAGCTTGGCTCTAAAGCTATAAATTAATATTGTTAGCAAATCTACTGTGCCTATGCTGAAAAATTTTCGGGTCCGATTAAATGCTAGAGATTTGGTATAGACAATAAAAGCTTACCTTTTATGGGCAGGAATGTGCGATTCTTTTAAATGCTTTCCAATCGTCAGAGAACGAAGACTTTTTAAACAGTGATTTTTCCCAACAAGCAAGATTCTTTCCACAATGTTTCTTAGTGCTGATTTAGTAGTTTTGCATTTAGAATGAGTACTCACCTCACAAGTAACGTTTGGGTTTACAGTTAATTGTTTTTTGATGTATAAATAGTTTTATAGCAATATGCACCGAGTAGTTCTAGATTGGGATCAAGAAAAAAAGTAATATATTCCTGCAAATCCTTCAAAAGTGAATAAAATAGTGAAAAGCAAAGTAAATTGATTTAAATAAACTTAACTACTTTAGTAGCGTTACGAAATGTCTACTCCTATATACAGAAAATGGCCTTATTATTTAACTTCCACATGTTATACATTCCCACAATCCAAATAAAACGCTTCTCGAGCAAACCATATTTAATATAAACTTGATTCACACCTAATCGGGGTTTTTTGTTGAAAATCATGATCTTCATAATTAATAACAACCTCAGCGAGATAAAGAGACAAACTTTATTTAAACCAAAGACTATAATACCACCAAGTTGTTATCATGTTTGAATAGAATATTGGTTTAAATTGTCATAACTATACACTGTCAACCAAATACTTCATTAATTCAAGATACGTGTAATCCCATTTTTCCATGCCAAAATGAAAAAATGTTTCGAAAATTTTCCCGCAATTTAAATAACATATTCAATTCCAACAATTTATTTAGAACAATGTCATCTCAATTCCCTCAAGTTAATCTGAGTCCTATGAAATAATTGTAATCAATCTTACAAAAAACATTCTTGCTGGATTTAACTCGGAATTACATCATTTCATTGCTAACATGGGGTATTATTCCTCGTTAACTCAACCAATTCTTTCGGTTTTGATAAAAGTTTATTCGATAGGATGTCTTAGAATCATTTACAGAACATGTGCAGTTATGTTTAACCCTTATTGCTACCCCAAAGATGTATAACAATTAAAGCCATTCGCATCGACTCTGGATGACCTCTGATGGTACAGCATCACCAAAATCTCGTCCCCTCCGTGACATATTAGATTTGCAATCTAAGAGATGAGTAAGCTAATTATATATGGATTTACCATGGACCAACTATGTGTTATTATTTAAGTAATACGTGCGCAACTAGTTCTCGCCGTTTTTTACAAATGCAACTTCATTGTGAAAAAATTGTTGCAAATGAATCATTCAAAGTATTGCTCGTCACTAGTCACACTAGTTTCAATCTTTCTGGAAGAGCCCCAATATCAATTAGTTCAACTGAACTAAGTGCTATTGAACAGCGTAATGTCTGGGGAATATAGCGAATATGGTAAAATTTCCCACTTGAACTTCTCAGATAGGTTTTGGCGGGTTTGCCAACATGAACAATTCCATTAGTTTTCGTGCTGTACATTCGTTTAGTATCGTTTTTCCCGCATTGCTTGGTTTATTCACTTCGTTTGGAGTCGATACCATTTTCCTGTGAAGGAAAATGATATCGATTTGAACTGCTCATAATAAATAACAGCTACTTGGTCCCAATATATGCATAGCATAACTTTCGAAGTGTGAATGTTTGGCCGAGTCGACGACGAAAAAGTATAAATAAGCTGTTCCCCATGGCTTCTTATACTTTTTTAAGGAATCCGCTTTTCTTCTTCCACCGCATAATGAAAGGAACGTTTTTGTCACCGAAGCAGTTGTTCACAGGGAACGCTCAACGCACCTTGCCTCAAAATAGTCCTATAACCTGCCCAAACGCAAACAATTGCCTAGGAATGGCTTGGCGAGTAACTTTTAATGCTCTTGTGTTGTTTGGCATGATACTTATCGAACAATGCCTCCAATTCAGCGTCTTTGTCGGTTTTTCATCATTCTTCAAGCCGTCGATCTTCTACATCTAAATCACAGTCTTTGTACCGATACGGGACGTTGTTTGATTGGAATAAACAATATATCCTTAAACTTTTCCAAGCTCTTAATGCGCTTCAGCATCGGCTTTACTCGAATGAAAGAACAACTACTTTCCGTAAAAGACGATTTAATAAAAATCAGACGTTTTCACACAACTAAAACTATATTATGTCCAAAAACATCATGTTTCAAAACTGAAAAGATTAATTAGAAAATATTTTCATATAAAAAGATTTGCTTTGTTTCTTAAATAATTAGTGTAATACTTCAAATTATGATTTCATCCTTGAATATGATATATCAGATTTAAGATCGCACTTTTGGCTTCTTTCAACTCGAGCATGAAGTAATATAAAAAATAAAAATACGCACTTAAACTGTCAATACGTTATTAGCATTTCAGAGATGGGTTACCGCTAGTTACCGCAAATCGTGAAGAGCGTTTTCCATTGCGTGCCTCGAATCCAATTTTTTTTCTTGCACAAAATCATCAATATCCTGGAAAAATTGTAATCAATAGTACATCTGACGAGTAGAGTTGGTCACAAAATGTTCCTAGGTCTAGTTCTGTAGCTTAATTAACGCTGATCTTGCATCATATGGCCAAGCGTGTTCCTACAGATGCATTTGGATACCTCTGTACACACACCTGATTAATCTGGAAATGCTTCATAATTTCCGTAATGAGAGCAAATTAAAGGTTCCCTCCTTATCGATTTTTCCCGGTTTTGGGTCTGGCATGGACCCTCGAATTTTCCGTTTACCGATAGATGGCTTAGCAAACTCTAATCCAGATTGTTACGAATTCTCTATTTAGTATTGAGATGATTTTGTTCGAATAAAATCCGGCTGCGACGAAAATGAATTTCTCCTAGACTTTTCTATCAATTCAGAATATTTGCTCAGGGTTTTATAAGTAATTTGCATTTATTTGCATTTCTATCAACCCAAAATCACGGTTATTCGATTGAAAGGAATGACCTAATACCAAAAATGCGTGGCCTACTATTTCAATATTTGATGACCGATTCGAATTTTAATCCATGTGAATGCTACTTCAATGTTACGATTTTCGCTGGAACAAGAATCACTGTAACCTATAACGTGTTTTTGAGTAGTTATATTTTCCATAGGCAATAAAACGCAAGATATTACTTCCTGGGTTCCTCTTGAAGCTGTAGTTTCATCCCATTAATACATCTTGAAATTGTCATCACGGAAATTATGGAAACCCAATTACTAGACGTACATATTCCACTTATAATAGGCTAGCGAAACAGACAATTTCGCAAGCATCCATAATATTCACTAAAATTTTCTTTTGCTTTTTTCTGGGCCTCTGCAAGGCAGTTCCTAGGTCGTTCGGCATTTCGTAGACGTACACCATGACTTTCTCTAATATGTCATTTCCCTTCCTGATTATTGCATGCTTCGATTTTTCCCCTCAGTAAATTACATTTTTGCCATGTCTTTTCGAGGAGTATGGAAATTAAACTTAGAATTTCTAAATCAGGACTCAAACAGTTCGACCAGGAGTATGGCGAGCCAAGTTTACTGGCTCTCATATGCTGAGATGCTTAAAATATGTTCTCGTACAACTTTTATCTTAATTTCATCTGTTTTTTGAGGAAATCTAGGCATCCTCTCACGACAAGTTAACCGCCCTACAGAAATTTTATAGGTGTCTAAAAAGGTTCCTGCAGACCGACACATCTGACTTATTACTTCTTGACAGAAACTACTTGTAGCGGCATTTTTTCATAGGGTTTTCAAAAGTTATGGGCCGCCATTGTTTTATTATAAGTTAATGAACTGTAGTCCACAGATATAGATTCTACGTTTCAAAGACTTAGTTTCCAGAAATTTTCAAAGTTAGATTTTCTTTGAGCCAAAGCAATCCTTATTTTCAGAAATGTTTCCACCCACAAATTTTTATTTTTTTTCGTGTATTCTTAGCAATTATTTCTTTTGATTTTTTTTATTTAGTGCGTAACTATCTTCACTTCTTGGCCCTTTTTCTTTTTTTCTTTTTTTCTATCTGCAATATTTCTATTGTTTCACCTTGTACCATTTCTGGGGTTTCTTAATTTACAGTGAAGTCTTGGTGTGATACATCTGCAGATGATAGTTGTCTTCTTCTTTTCCATTTCTTGGAAGTACTACGTGGTGATGTAAGATCATATCATATTCGAATAATAATGTATCATATTCACATAATAAGAATGTTGTCATTAACATGATACCAAACGCTATTTGTTGACATAGAAATATATATATTATATATTATAGTTAAAATATATATATCATTTCTCGCCAATAATTAGCTTCGAAGAACTAAAAGAATTATAGTGTTAGATAAATCGGAATGAATTATCATTTTTGTTATTTGATTGTCATCCATTTATCGACGAATTATGTAGTTCAGGAACCCGTGAAAGAGCACCTCGCATACATTTTCGAGTAATGTACATATATTTTTTTTATGTTTAATAATTTTTGACTTAATCAGCCATCATTTGTGACTTAGACCAGTTTCATATTTACCACTAAATGGATACCGTATAACGTCGAAATTTCAGCCAATATTTGAAGGTTGATTTTTGATGATATCATTGAAATTACATTGTATGAATTTAGTTTAAAATTATGTGGTATGAAATAACTGATAGACAATTTTTTTAAAGAAATCTTGACTTAGGCCACTTTCATAATCAACTTAATTGTTTATTAACTAAAAAATGCCACATTGTACATATTTGGATGTTCAATGGAGGTTCCCCCACATCAAAAAGTAACATCTGATCCTAAATAAACAAAACCAACTAACTTTATGTATGATAAAATTCTACGTAAAACAATAGCAAATCAATTTAAGAACATAAACGGAAACATAAGCAGGTTCCATAAATTAAAGTAGATAAAAAAACTCTCTCCGATCCCCCAGATGCCGTTAAAATAAATCTTTATTGTTACATAATCCTTTCATTCAAATACTATCCATAGTTTCTACAATAGTTTTATCTAATTATTATTTCAAAAACGCAAATAATTATTTATTATTTGAACGCAAGAACAAGTCGCGAGAACTATTCACGCTTGATCGGAAGTGAAGAGTATTCCACGGAAGGCTTTCTACATTATGAGAAACATTCAGAAGAGGTCAGACAGGACAAAATCTTATGTAGGAATACGCGTGTAGTAGAATTACCTATTTTCAGGTAGCTGGACTAGAATGGGAGAGATCAAATATTCATTGCTAATATGCGAAAAGTTACGCATACATTGTCCTTTTAGTTTTTTGCTGATTGAGAAGGGCATAACCTTGGCCTTTATCACGACTAAGACGGCCATACTAGATTCATTTTTCCTTGTGGTTTTCGTAATGAATTTGACCTTTATTGTTGAAAAAGCATGCCAGGCATAGTGAAACGCTCCGAGCTCTTGGAAATTTATGATTCATGGTTTATGGAAGCCTAGGCCATACTTTCGACTTTCTCCAGCACATTTTCACATTTCGAATAAGTAAAACTTAACGGATTGGTGCCAGAAAGAAATCTTATATTCTGAATTAAAAATGAGCTTATTGACAATTCGACAAAAAGACGTGCAGTTAAGACAATAACATCAAACATACTGTAAAATGAAAAAAAGTTTCATATCCTTCCGATAGAAGAAAAAATAGTGTACTCTGCTAGAAATCCTACAAATTTCACTTCTAGACACAATAAGATTTGATCAGAGAGAGAATTTCTTGCATCTTATCTTACAAATTTCTCAATTCTTAGAAGAAATAAAAATTGCAATTGGCTGCGAAAACAGCTGAGATTTCGATGAATACGGAGTAAATATTCGAAATGTCATCATAGAAAATATAAAGTACAACCGTCATCAGTCCCAAACTCGTAAATTAGCCGGCTTTAGCAATTACCAAACGTTAGTTCATACGGACGGAGTATTAATTTTCAGGTACACGTATAGTTCATCGGAAGTTTCAGCGACTGGATTTCTCCTCACGAAAATATGGCAGTATATTCATCGAATCTCACGCAAGAGTTCTTGGAGTTTATCATAAAAGAAAAGCAACGTTTGGTCTCTTCCAAGATTCGAAATTCCGCTCAAACGGTCACGATCCAACGACACAGACCAATTAAATAGATGGAAAAATTTGTTACATATTGAATTGAATTGTTCAGAGTGTTACAGTTGATTAGTCTAATAGGGATTATGAGGAAAAATCGATGGATACCTGAACCCGTGTGTCGCAGAACCATTAGCGCTGGTCGGATATTTTAGGAGCGCTTCAAATATAACTGAATCTGAATATAGTTGTTTGCTTGCAACAGAACTATATACATTTGTACATAGTTTAGTAAAAAGCATTCGTTACTAATGTCATGAAAACGATTGTTTTTTTTTTTTTTGTGATTTCCTTAATAGAACATTGTTAGTAATGATGATCGCTGCGTTCAATCTCCAGTTATGCCTAAAGGGAGGAAGCTTAGATGTTAACCCGCTTGAGCAAAGTAGTCGATTGTTATATCGACTATTAGTCTTATGTCCAGTAGGCGGACATGTTGATCAAAAATTTCCATTTTCATATATTAATAATAATTGAGACTAAAAATTTAAACGTTGAATATCGCGAAACTATAAAATAATGACACTAATAGTTACTGTTTTTTTTTCAGATCCTGGTGCAAGCCCTATACGATTTCGTGCCACAAGAGTCTGGTGAATTGGATTTCCGACGAGGTGACGTTATTACCGTAACAGATCGTTCGGACGAGCATTGGTGGAATGGCGAAATTGGCAATCGCAAAGGATTATTTCCAGCGACATATGTTACGCCATACCATTCATAATAAGAACACTTAACTTGTCTTAAAGCACTTATTCTCTTATCGTTTTATGTCGTTTGATTTATATCTTACAAGTTTTTGCATGATGAAAAGAACGAAGAAAAGTATCTGTTTCGCCTAATTAGGAGTGGCAAAAAGTGATGAAATTTTTTACAAACAAAAAGGGATAAATGGACAGTTGGAGTAGAGAAGTTATTGTTGATCTTAACAAAAGCACATACGTACATATGAAAATGCAATAATAACAACAAATTAAAAAGCCTTCTGTACTAATTTTATAAATGTTTTCTATAATTTTTTTAAAAATGACACGAACACAAAAAAGTTTATAAAAATGGTTTACAATTTTTAGTATTAGATTCAATACAAAACAAGGATATTTTATTGAAATAAACAGGAAGAGAGAACACAACGCGAGCACTAAATTTTTACAGTTTCCGGATCATGGAAAAGTATTTTGTAAGAAGTTCCATTTCATCATTACTAATTGCTTAAATTTTTTCTATTATAAGAAATAATTAAAAATCTTTATCATACAATAATGAAAACAGTGCTTTTCTTTTGCAAATTTTCCATTTTTGTTTGATATTCTACTTATTTGTTCCAAGCAGCTCAAATTATAGTCTCGCCTCCCATTTGCGAAAATGCTCTCCTTTTATGGCTTCCATGATGCCTTCGCCTTAATTGCGATTTCATAATTTTGTTTGAAAAAGTCTTTGCAACTAGTTGGCTTCATTTGAATGCTTTGATTCAAAAGACTGAGACGAAGGGTGAAGAAAACTTTATTTCGATTTTCAATTTCTACCATTGCTAATTTAATTTGAGCTTGCAAATATTAGGAAAGCGGATATATGTTACATTGCAATTTATCAATGAACTTAGTCGCTTTAGAAGAAACAAAATACGATATGCAAAATGTTTCGAATGGAAGGAAACAAATTAAAAAGTGCTAACTATTATATTAGATGCTAGATGTTAGCTGTTATAAAGTAATCAGATAACTAATTTCCACAAGTTGTTGCCCTGTTTTATTTTTCGACTGCACAAATCAAAATTTTTTGTGCTTATCTCTTTAAATTAACTATTTGACCATTTATTTATCCGATTATCGTATCCATATAGTTTTCTTATTTTGTAAATAATATTGGTATAACCTTATTCGCAACATTTTTGGGGAAGTTTTTTGTGTTTTATGTTTCTTTTTGATAATATTAGGACCTATTTTAATGCCTCTTTAGTTATTGCAATTGATTTATATATAATTTTCCCATGTTCAGACATTAATCGAATTCACTTCTTTTGCATTCAGCTGTCTTCTTCTTAAAAAAAAGGAAAATTTATTTTCACAGTCTAAAAAGAAAAATTGTTTGCCATTTTTAATTGAATTTATAAGATTTATTTAATGACAAAGGGAAAAAGTGAAACTGAATAAATCAATGGACTATATACTGGGATATCATGTGTAATAAGTGAAGAGAAGACAGTTCTTTTGATATTAGCTTTTTGCATACATATAGAATACAATTTTTTCATTTTTTGTTTGAATTTTCTTTTCAATTACACATATATACACACACACATAATAAATATATTTTAAATTTAAGTAAACATAATATTTGAAATAAGGGTAAATATCATAGTTTGATTTTGTTCAGATCTTATGCCCCCTCTCATTGTCATTATTCAACATAGATTGCCCAGGATATATAAGTATATATGATATGTAGGAATTAAATGAATAAATTTGCGGATTTTTTTATTAACTTCACATGAAGCGTTTGATTCCGTGTTCTTATTGATAAGAGTAAATCACAACAGGTCGTACAATAATCTGAGCCATAGTTGATTTACAAAAAAATCAAACACAATAGTTTAAAGCCAAGTACTAACTTTTTGTCAAGAATAAATTCCTACCGGAGACAATCTTGATATCACAGTGAGTGGCGTCAGTTATTAGTCATTTGAATGACTAGACAACTTGTTTGATAAAGAATACACCAACGAAATAGCAAGAAACGATCAGGGTAACAAACATTACGTACATGATAAGCTTCAGGAGATTTGCAAAGAAATTTTTAAGTTGAAAACTTAAAACTGGGAAAGCTGCATTTTAAACGAAAAACGTGCGACAGATGCATCCGGGAAACACCATGGTCAATGATGCAACTCGTTACTGTTAAAAACATAGGCTCGGACAATCTGGAAAGAATTCTCCTAAGTGATTGTACCCTGCTAGTATTGCCCCAGTGCTCTTACGCCATTTATATTTTTCCCTTGAATTTGTTTTGCTCTCATTTGATTAGGGTGAGACCAATATGTTCGGCTTATCCAGCACGTCTCCCGTCATTCAAAGCAACATATATGTATCTCTTTTCATAGGATTTCATCTAGTTCTTTCTTACTGTTGCTTGAGGCAATTTCATCGTTTGTATTCTCGTTACATTTTATCCTCTTTCATTTTTCTGTGTACCGCTGTGTCCAGAACCGTATGAGTTATAAATTAATCGGGGTTTTGGCGTTGTATATATCCAATGGTAGATTTTGGCGTTAATGCCCCAAGTTTTTCTTACAAGCTTTTTCATTGCGAAATGCTTCACAATAGCTAGTTATGTATCCAATATCGTCTGCGAACGTTAAATATGACACCCACCTAGACAACGTGAGAAAATTCTTAAAAGAAGTAAACTCGTCTGGAAATGAAACGCCCCGTCAGCAAGTCTGACATTATAAAGACACCCAACATAACTACTGCCCAGCAGTTCCCGTTAATCTTTGGAATCGAAAGACCAATAAAATTGTAGTTACGACAAACTCGTTTTTTTATTTTAAAGTTGAGAAATTATTTTTTTTCGCCTCCGCTCGGACACGATATTTAACTGGCGCAGTCGGTAAACCATCGATAGTTTTTCACGCGAGTGAACTCATCGAATGAATCCAGAAGTTATCACGAAAAGTGAAATCGCGAGATTTTACGCAAGTTTTTTAAAAATAAATTATCAAGTGAATCGCGAGATTTACGCGAAAATAAATAAAAAAAAAACAAAATAAAATCACTAAACGGGAATTCGCGACGGTCATAAAAAAAAGGATAATAATAAATTTTTTAAAGAAAAGGGTATTGCATCGCCCTGCGACAGAATTTTAGAAGAATTCGTCGCTCGTCCGAATTCAAAGTCGAGACGATTAAAAACTTACACTAAAACTAAAAGTGCGAAAAAAAGACAGAAGAAGAACAAAGAAAAAAAAAGGGGAAACAGCAAAACAGGTAACATAGGTTACAAAATTTTATTTAGAAGGTGGAGCTAACCAAAACCAGAAAGGAAAGAAGGAGGGGCGGATTCCAATAGGAACTACCGAAAACTACAGACTACCGGAAACGTTATGGAACAACAGGTGCAGGATCTACAGCGACGTCTACAGGAACGAGAGGCAGAAATGGCCCAATTAGCAGCGGCAGTTCAAGAAGTAATCACAAACATAAGCAGAGATGACCAAATTGCCAATTTAGCCGTAGCAATACAACAACTATCAGTGCGAAATTCATCACCGGACCAGAAGGAGAAAATTCTCAAGGAACTGAGGCATATGAGCAACTTCAATGGATCCGGAGAGGTTTCCATCAATGCCTTCATTACCAGTACCGAATTCTATTTGAACAGCATAAACGACCCTCAAATAAAGAAGGAAGCAACTCGTTGTATATTCTACGAAAAAATTCATGGTGATGCAAAAAATTCAATAATCAACATTCCGGAACCAGACAACTGGGAGCTAATCAAGGCGACATTGAAACTCCGCTACAAGCCAGACACAGAACCCTGCCAAATCTATCGACAAATTAGCAGCCTTCGAGTAAATACGGTAGATGAATTAGCCACTGAATTACAAAAAATTAAATATAAAACAGACGAACTAATTATTTACTATAAAAATACATTATATATAGATTTAAATAATGTAGAGTCATTATTAGTGAACACAGCAAAAGAAATGACGCAAGGCGTTTTGTTAGAAAAAATTTACAGCAAAAATGATTAATTAGAAATAATGAATATAATGCGCGAAAGACGTTTTGAGGATTCTTATATCAGACCCGAATTTCGTAAATATAAAAGCAATAATCCCAACAAACATCCTGGTTATTCTAAAAATCTCCCGAATCATTACCAAAATAGATACAACCAAAGTTATAGGCAACGACAGAACGACAATGACAGATACCAAAATTTCAACCAACAGCCTAAACAAGACAAACTATACAGACTCGACAAAACAGACACCTTAGTAATTCTTCTACCGAACGATTTAAACACAACCCAAATAGTTTTAACAATAACAGGTCAGGACAATTTCGAACAAATAACATGCAAGGACAATTCTATCAAAATTCGCATCAGCGCAGACAACCACCAGCTATACTAATGGAAGTGGACAACATTCAAAAGGACCACAGGCAACAGAATTTACGGAATTCTGACAAATATCAGGATCAAAAGCACGAAGACAAGAAAATCGATCACACAACGTATATGGAATCAAATATGGTCAATAGTGCAAACGAAACTAGCCAGTTTTTTTACAACTAGCCTCGGATGACTTGCCCATAGTACAAATAACTATAAATCGAACCAAGTATTTAGCCCTAATAGATACTGGTTCTTCCTTTAGTATTATTGATGAAAAAATAAACGATTTTAAGAAAATCCAAATTAAACCCCTATATTTTACTACTATCACAAGTAGAGATTGCATTAATTTTGAGGTTCATACCCCAGCCCCAGCGGAGCTTAAGTCACCGCCAGGAGCCTTTATAAGATGGAAATGTAGAAATTTAGCGAATCGAAAATACCAACTTATTATCGGCTGTGATCTACTTGACAGACTGTGTACTTTCATTGACTTTGAAAATAAAAATATTACGCTTAACGGGCAAATAATCCCATTTTTAAACAACCAATATCCAAACAATCAAATTTGTGCTTTAGAAACTGTACAACCAGACTATCTAAAACGATTAAAACTTGACCATTTAAATATTGAAGAGTACGAGGAAATAACTAAATTGATAAACAGATTCCAAAAGATTTTCTTTAAGGAAGGGGATAAGTTGACTAGTACAGTAACTATCCAACATGAAATAAAAACGATAACGGACGATCAAATAAATGCGAGATTATATAGGTACCCACCACAGCACGAACAAGAAGTGAGGCGTCAAATCGCAGAAATGGAAGCACAAGGAATTATCCGCAAGAGCAATTCCAAGTATTCCAGCCCCTTAATAGTTGTCCCCAAAAAGAGTGACAACTCAGGAGAAAAGAAATACCGGATAGTGATAGACTACCGGAAATTAAATGAGGTTAAATACCTAAGGAAAAATGCTAAAATTAACTGCAATGACCCAAACTACGTTGAAGCATTTGAAAAGTTGAAAAATCTTATCACGTCACATCCTATTTTAAGGTTCCCGGATTTTAGGAAGCAATTTCATCTTACAACAGATGCGTCCAACTTTGCAATAGGCGCCGTCTTGTCACAAGACGGACACCCTGTTTGCTTCGCATCTCGTACTCTAAACTCGCACGAACGCAATTACTCTGCTACGGATAAAGAGTTCTTGGCCATCATGTGGTCAGTAAACTACTTTAGACCATACCTATATGGAAATAGGTTCAAGATCTTTACAGACCACCAACCTATCAAATACCTTCAAGCTAAATACAGGGGTAGAGATTTATCTCCAAGGCATCAACGATGGCTTCTTAAGCTGGGAGAATATCAATTCGACATAGAATATCTAAAAGGACGTGAAAACAAAGTAGCTGACTATTTAAGCAGAATTAAACCTGCCAATAAAAGTGATGAATTGTTAACGGAAACGGACAACCGAACTCACTCATACTCCGACTTGGGAGAATTGCTAAACATTGAAGATGATGTTACAATGGCGACAATGCATTCTGCAGAGGAAGAATTACACGACCGGATTCCGATTAAGGAAGAGATAGTCAATAAATATAAAACTCAGTTGATACTTACCAATAATAAAACTGTGGAATTTGAAATGATGCATAATAAACGCATAATTTACGTAGCTGAGTATGACTTTGAAAACTTACACGACATCCTTAGGAGATACATAAAAAAAGGAACCACAAGTGTCTACACAGAACTTGAAGACCATAAGTTCAATATAGTACAAGAAAAGATCAGAGAAATGTTTTCTAATGATAACCAAGTTAAATTTATACGTTGTTCATACAGAGCCCAAGACATAGAAACAGAAGCAGAAGTGATAAAACAAATTTCCTTCTAATATGTGCGCGAAAGCGTACATTCCGGTATTCAAGAGACGTTTAATGCTCTAAAAAATAAAATATATTACCCAAAATTACTGGAAATTATTACAATTGTTATAAGCCAATGTGATGTTTGCCAAGAAGTTAAATATGATAGACGCCCAATTAAACCCAAATTCAAGTTCACAGAAACTGCAACAGACATTAACGAAATCATTCAAATAGACATTTATATAATAATGAAGCACAGCTTTTTAAGTATTATCGATACATTTTCAAAATTTGCAGCCGCTTACTACTTAACCGATAGAAATCACACAACATTGATAGAACATTTAGAAGACCATTTCGCAAAAATAGGTAAACCAAAAAGAATTATCGCTGGGAATGAATTCGATGGAATCCTTATAAAGGACTTTTTGCAGACAGAAGGTGTAGATTTGCATTTAACCAAAGCACATAGCCATACAGGAATAGCAGATATTGACTGCATAGTACCCTAGTCGAGAAATTTCGCACCCTTACCCTTAACAAAACCAAATTTTCAGCCAGAAGAATTCTGCAGCAAGCCATAAGAAATTATAACGAAAGATTTCATACTACCATCAAATGTACGCCTGAAGAGGTACATACACATATAGTAGACTTTGGAAAAATCAGAAACCGCATTAAGGAATTCAAGGAAAAATATCTAAGAAAACGCAACGCAAATAGGGAAACATATAGTGAAACCAGAACTACCGGATACATTAAGAACTATAAAGCAGTTAGAAGAAAGGAATTGCCGAAATACCGGAAAGCTAAACTTTATAACGTACACCCAACAAATATAAAAAGAAAACTGAAATTCACAGATTGTGACCTCGATGATAGTTCAAACAAGGAAGATCAGGAATCATTTCTAGAAAAAGCAATTAAAGATGGACCAGAAAACGAAGTCCTAATTACGAAATTTGGCATAAACATAACTAGAGGTGACATAAAGACTTTAGCAGAAGACGCCTGGGTAAATGATAATATAATTAATTTCTATTTGAACTTATTAACGGAACGTTATGTAAGTCTAATGCAATGAATACATTTGTCATCCTAAGGTTACTTCAAACTGGATACAGCTCAGTTCGCCGATGGACCCGTAAGGTTGACATTTTCTCGTTAGGTTATTTATTCATTCCTGTACACGTTAATAATTCTCATTGGTGCATGGCAATTATCGATTTTGAGAAAAAAAGAATCCAATACTATGACTCAATGCAACAAACAAACCCGCAAGTTTTAGATGTTCTGGAAAATTACCTGAAAGAGGAATCCTTGGACAAACGAGGTGAACCTTTAGACACGACAATGTTTGTGAAAGAAAGTGTTACAAATATCCCTCGCCAATTAAACGGAAGTGATTGTGGCATATTTGCCTGCATGTTTGCAGAATATATCTCAAGAAAACATGAAATATCGTTCTCACAGCAAGATATGCCGCAGTTCAGAAAACAAATGATTTCAGAGATACTCCAAGGAAAGTTAAAGTCCATCAACCTTTAGTTTAATAACTCTTTACTTCCACAAGCTCATTAAAATTTTCTTTAATAACTCTAATACTTTCTTTAATAATTTCACAGCTATTCATGACAATGCTGACCATACTCACGATAACCACTCCACTCAACGCTCTACTTAACGTACATAATATTGACGAACAAACAGGATTTGCAGAAATCCAACTAAACACAGCTGAAGTAGTTACAAGTACTAATACAATAATCCACCTGATAAATATAACAGAAATTTTGGATGTAATTACTAAATTTAAAACCAATGCCAAAGGATTAGATAAGCAACACAAAGACTTGATATTGACAGAATTAGACCATTTGACAAATAAGATCAAGACACTCACACCCAACAGGAGATACAAACGAGGACTTGTAAACTTGGTAGGACAAACGCAAAAATGGCTATTCGGAACAATGGACGATAACGACAGACAAGATATTGACAATCATCTCAAAATTATCGATGAAAATAATCACAACCTGATCACGACCATTAACCGACAAATAGAAATTAACAAAAATTTTACAGAAATATTCAGACAACTAAAAAATATAGCTAACAGAGACAGAGACCTGATCCTTAACAAAGTTAATAGCTTATCCAACACCAATATGAATAATAATATCTACTTTGACCAAATTTTCAAAATTCAAATCCTCAAAAATCGAGTAGAGCATTTACAAAGTAACATAGCTTCTGCCAGATACGGGATGTTGCACCCAAATCTGCTTTCAGACGAAGAAATTAAAAAATATAATATTGATATAAATAAACTTCAATACACTAAAATAGGAATTGCAGAGTCAAATAATAATTTACTTTTATTAGCAGTCAAAATCCCGAGAGAATTCACGACAGTTCGATTGAAAATGATTTTACCAATACCAAATAAAAATTACAAAGAAATCGATTTTCCAATAGAAACCATATTGAATATCAATAATACCGTGTATAAATATGACAAATTTAAGACATTACGAGAACTTGAATTGAGCAAACATTGCATATATCGAAAAAATTGTAATCTTGTGAAAAATGTAAAAACAGAAATAATTGAATTAGATTCTGAAACAATAGTCATTAAGAATGCCAAACGGATGTATTTAAACTAAACTTGTGATCCTAGACAGTTAGTACTAAACCGGAACATATTAATCTATTTCCAAAACTGTTCAGTTAAAGTCAATGATATTTATTTTTCCAATTTAAAAGAAACATTCCATGATAGATTTTACTATCCGTCAAAAACAGACACAAGTAACTTTACAGAAAAACTCACCTTAGATGAGATTCTAATTAATCATGTCGACAATATCAAAAAAATTGAGGAACTCCAATTTCACAAAAAAGTTACATTTGGAATTAGCTTAACTTCAATTTTGTTAATTATACTTACCATTAGTGGCATAATAATATATTTTAGAAGAGATCAAAAATTAAAAATTAGAATTAATACCCGAATTCAGGAGAATTCTGATTGTAAGGGGGGAGAAGTTATGTATCCAATATCGTCTGGGAACGTTAAATATGACACCCACCTAGACAACGTGAGAAAATTCTTAAAAGAAGTAAACTCGTCTGGAAATGAAACGCCCCGTCAGCAAGTCTGACATTATAAAGACACCCAACATAACTACTGCCCAGCAGTTCCCGTTAATCTTTGGAATCGAAAGACCAATAAAATTGTAGTTACGACAAACTCGTTTTTTTATTTTAAAGTTGAGAAATTATTTTTTTTCGCCTCCGCTCGGACACCATATTTAACTAGCTCTCCGTCTGACTTCTCTTACATGTAGATCCACGTTTGCTTACTATCCAAAGTAATTCCTTGTTATGGTATCTTGTTTACTAAGCTTGCGTACTGTCCATGTGCTCTTTCGCTTGTCGACGCTTCGTGGCGAACATAAGATTCGTTTTGTCGGGATTGATACGCATTCCATTGCTAAGGCGTTGAAAAGACAATTCCAAGTCGATGTGTTCATCACGGATTTGTCCATGGCATTTAATACTGTCAATCACCATCTGCTTTGACTGAAATGAGAGCTCTTGGTATCTCGGGATCATTAATGTCTTGGATGTAGTCTTGTTCTATCGTTCTTGTTGTGAAAGTCTCTATGGCGCACTTTCGTCTCCCTTTTGTCCTACATGTGATGTCCTCCAAGATTCCATTCTTGGACGTCTTCACTTCCTTCTATTTTTAGATGACCTTTCCTCTGTAAGGTCTGTAAGGTCTTTCCTCTGACTCTTTACCTTCTGTAAGCCGATGAAATTTACGAGTGGGCCACTTGAGAATTATCAGATTTTTCAAGATGACTTGTCTACTTTGTGGATGTGTTGTTCTTTTTTTATAATTTAACATTTCTAAGTCCCAGAAAATGACTTTCTCGTTATATATCTCAATATTTCTCGTTAGTTGGCTCATGTTGAATTAAGAGACTCTCTCTGTTGGTACTACTTTTGGAGATCTCTGAGTTACTTTTGAACAAAACTTTAAATTTGACGCTCATGTCTTTAATGTGATCAGTCGGGCAATTATAATTTCTGGCTTCATTCTAAGAACATGTTCATAAATTGATAAATCTGCCACTACTCTACGTTTTATTTGTTTCTTTAGTTCATGGTTTTCTAAAATACTGTTCAGTATTTATGCTTTATGCTCGATTTATGCTTTCGATTACCTCTACGCTGTACGCGTACGTAAAATCCGTTGCCATCCGTGCCAACTTTACTCCCCAATTGTTCGTTGTCCTAGAACATAAAACGACCACGAGCTTGGTATTTTTCTGCTTCGTTTTTTGCTATTAAATCTTGGTTCACACTTTACTCTTTTTAATTGAATTCCACCCACTTTATTTCAATTTTTATTACAAATTATTTAAATCTATATCCTGATTAGACAGAAACTCTGTAACATAGAACATAAATAAATTTATTGATTAATTACCTTCGCCCACTTGAAAGAAGTGATAGCGCGGCCTGCATTATGGCCCACCATGGTTTTCGGAAACCTTCCAGAGATCAGTGCAACGATATCGTCAGCACATTGTATAGTTTTGAAACCCATCCTCTCGGTTGTCAACCATTCGATGAACTTGCCTGGGTAAGTTGTGATGCTATCCAAGCCAGGGATAAGGTTCCACAGTATTCTTCGGCTTTTATCTTCTTCTCCGTCAGAAGCTCCGCCTCCCATTCACATTCTTTACTGGCAAAGTTCTTCTCTGTTCTGCTTACTACTTAATGTATACTAAATCCTAGATAATACTTTTAGTAACAATTCAAATTGGAACGAACGTTCGTCCCCAGTTATTTTCATTAGCTAACGGAAGACAAAAAATAAATTGGGCAAAATATCCTTGAGACTGACCCTGCCATGGACCTGCCATCAGTGAATAGCAAAGACTATACATAAATTGCCCGAAGAACTTTAATTAGCCCGTTGCCATTAAATTAGTGATCGCAGTTGCCCAATCGGACAACCAACTTGCAGAACTTGGATCACAGGCCACAAACAAGGGAACATTCCTCGGTGCAGTTGAATATGTTCTGAGTTCGAAGAACTGTAGGTCTGCTCGGGCCAATGATAAACCTAGTAATTATGGATATTAACCGAAGTAAACGTAGCGTCCACAAAGAATAGTTGGTTTAAGTAGGATATTACCAATTTTCCTGACGGAGAATCCCAATAACTCTTGGTCAAAGGCTAAATTATAATGGGTTGGGTGGAAGTGCGCCATATTACGAACAAATTCCCCTGTTATTTTCACGCTCCCCTGGGAGCGTGGCACGAGCTCCCAGTGTATGGATGTGGTAAAACGATATACAAATGTAAATATTGTACAGAATAGGACACTGACTCCTCTAAGTTAAAAAATGACGGCGACAAGCGATAACGAAATGAGGCGTATCGTCCAGGTAAACTTGCGCCATATGATAAGTGCCCAAAATCTGTTTGACCAATTTATAAGGTGCATAGAAAGCGAACTGCACAACACTCCCAACTCTGAACTAACCAATTTAATGTTTCCAAATCAGGTTCAAGGCTCTGAAAGATATTATCTCGAACATGGAAGATCATGTTCGCCAGATCCATCGAAATGTGTTTTGCAATACACAAACTTTCTCTCGGGGCTCTGCAGGAACCGAATATAAAACTATCTTTGAATTCCTTCGTACCAAAGACACACAACTAAAGAATACTGGCAAACTGCTCACATCATTTCCCTTCATTTGAGATAAATTGTGGCTCGGCCTAATTCCCAACTATTCAATTTCGTGCTCACGGAGAGAATCTTCAACTGCTGACATCTGGGACTGATGAAGGCAAAGTCGATTTCAAAACGTTTACTCTGCCCTGTAGGAGGAAGAGTAATTATAAGTGACTTGCGGAAAGTTGAGGCAACCTACACGGCTTTCCAGCTGCAATACAAGTAATACCCCCCACACAGATTCCTAGACAGATGAAATGAAGTCTATCCCAACCCTACCACTGTGGTTGAGTTGGAGCCTTTTCTGTCCGTGAAAACCTGTCTGCCAGGAAGCCAGCTTTTCCCATAACGGTTGTGCGAACGACTCTTTCGTTTGAGACCTACATGAGGTCCGCGTATATCCCGAAATGTCAATGATCGAGCCTATACCAGGCATCGCTATAGCCGAGACAGGTCAACCATCACCGAGAAGAAAATCCAATCTATAGTCCAGATGAACCATGCTAAAGCAACTTCAATTAGTTTGTTCAAATTTCACTAAGAAATAGGGCCATCCATGATCAAATAACTCTGGACTCATGGCTATCGTATGTGAGGCCTAAGCACTGCGATAGCACAATGCTTTGAGTGCTTTGTTTGGGAAAAAATTATTTATTTAATTATGGAATTATATGTGTCTTTCGGAATACTTCAAACGGGAACTAGTACGCCTCAGGACCCCTAGTATGATCAAGGGTTAAATTTGAAGCATAGTGTATAGTTATCACAGTCTGATTCGAGCAATACGAAAAAAACGTCAGTAGAACAATGCGAAAGGGAGAACGACTTTTGATTGGACGCGAGGACAATGGTCACACGGAGCTATGACGAGATAAGAGAAAAGTACTAGATAAGATCATCGAATATGATCATCCACATGGTAAGGAGTAATGTAAGGAGATGTTAGTTTTTACTGATTACTGATACCAGTATGACTCTGGACGTTTTGGTCAGATGGTGGCACGTACTATACCAAAACTACATGTAGGACCACAAAATTCCAAGATATAATCTGGAGAGGATAGTTTCAGATCATCATCAATAGAATACCAAGACGCAACAAAGAAAAACTGGAAAAATACAATAACGGGGCATTGTACACCACCAGGAAGCAGGAAAGTCTATAGTATAACAAGAAGAGCCTCAAACACGCTCTTGAGCTTTCGTATGCTGTATATGAAGAAGCGTGTATATCCATTTACAGAACATTGCAATTGCAAAAATTCAAGTAATTTTTGCAATTATGCAGCAGCGCACAGTGAATTTCGTAATATTGTAACGGCTTTGGATATACCAGCCACAGTGTAGTGAAGAAACTGGTAAAATGCAAGGCAAGCCTTAAGCTCATCCGCTGATTAGCAATCCCTTATACGGCCGAACATCGTATCAACGTACGTAAGGGTCGCAGATGTTCACACGGATTCGATGGGATCTTGGACTGTTAGACGCTTGGGATATAACTTTATGCGTCTGTAGAATATTTGGCAATTTGAAGTAGAGAAAAGCCCATGAAAACACTGCTTGACATAATGCAGTTGGATTTTGAATTGTAAAAAACTGGTGCCAGGAAACAGGTTTAGGGCACAATCCTCATAAAATTACACTGATACTGCTCAAAGGAAGTCGAAATATGAACAACTTCGCCACTTATACCTAAGTGGAACGAAGATTGGGACTATTGATGCCACAAACGGTACATTAAGGCGATGCTTGCAACTGTTACCAAAGCTCTGTTAGGTGCGAGTACATAAAAGGCAAGTCATCGGGCAAACCTGGAATCCAGTGGTGAATGTATAAAGTACACAGATAGTGAAACCAATCATCATCTACAAAGCAATGGCTTGGACAGATATAATTAGAAAGAAATATGGAAAGAGTTCAAGCTGGTTTCGCGCACGCGCACCTCCCGCTTCACGTCAAGTGCCAACTCACAGACCGGGACGCTCTTTCCACCTTTCTTTCTAATTATAAATTCACCTTCAAATTTATTCGAATAAAGTTGATCTAAACTTCCGCACCTATGAGTCTTCGCTGAGTTAGCTTAGCAATGGTATAAGGCACTTACAACTGGTAAGTGAGAATAGATAAGTTGATCTACCAAAGCTTCTATAATTGGGCAGATAGATAAATTCCACGCAAGAACTTGTTAGGCTCCTTCGAGTATATCTTTGGTGAACGTTTGTATCACCGAAGCAATAAGGTCATTTCGTATATAAGAATTTTGATTTTATGTCATTTCATCCAGTGATACAATCTTCAACATCTACAATGTGAAGAATTTTTTAAGATAGAAAAAGAAAATAACTTCTAAATTGGATAAGAAAACCATGGAAAATGAGCAGAGGTATCTCCATTCATATGTGTACCATATGATCGCATGATGGCAACATTCGTTTTTCTTATCCGCAGCATCAAACATCCTACTCAAAGGAGCAATGAATGCTAGGCCGTGCCACAATGTTAATCAAAAACGGATAATAGTCAGGCGAATCAATCAGCAAGAACGGAAGTTTCGACATAATTCGTCGATTCTGAAGGCTCTTTAGGATAACTGCAATTTATATAATTTACAGAGTTATACAGGAAAATCAGAAAAAGGAAAATGCAAGAGACTCGGAAGCAGACTTCCCGGGCTTCAAATGACGAAGCTTCCTTGACGTATTTGACGAGAAGTCGTTTCTAGCGTGTACCGAAATGCACAATAGAAAACTAAGGGTTCTTATTTTACGAGGTATTATACACTCGGAGGACATCTCAAGAAAATGGGCTTAACGTGTCTATCTGCTAGCGCTAGCTAGGCAGAAGGAACAAGTGAAATAATTAATATCTGAAGCCCTCTTTTTTACACTAGTTCATCGATGAATTGCGGAAAAAGGAGACACTGATTGGAGAGCACCACGACGGGTGTTTGAAAAAGTACCAAAAACATATTGACGTTGAGGCGAAATTTAACATTGGCACAATGTACAATCGAGAATTATAGCGTTGCGTGCCGATGACTAGTTTGTATCGGAGTTTGGGGAAGATCACCCGGTTTTCAGAAGATAGCAAAGATCACCCTGTTTGCAAGGAATCACATGAAATATAAGAGTAAATCGGACAAGTTTTTTGAAAAAGTACATTTAAGATTTTTCTCTCCATGTTACTCCATTTGTATATTTTAATTTTGAATACTTTTGTCTACTTTCCTTTACCGTAGTGTCTATTTTCATATTGCCAGTTTTTCTTTACATTTAAACTAATTTACCTTCCGCTCCCGCAATTCCTGCTTTTACAATGGCTCCAGAGGCTTCATTTTGTTCAACAACATAAAATCACACGAATCTCTGAACTTTATTAATTTGTCCAGGATTCCATTCCAGAATAATATCGATAAATGGTTCAAAAATTTAACAAAAATTCAAATTCATATGGGCATCGATCAATTTATAATTAATACTAAGACCGTGGCATTTATTTCAGTTCAACCGCTTAGGCGGGTCTTAGGAAGGAAGCCCTTCTCAATTTAAATGCTGGTTTTGCAACTTGGATTATAGTTCAGATTCATTGCCGACAACATTCAGTCACAATTTTACGCTGAAATTCGATTCAGTTCTTATCAGTTTTAAATGAATGTACTTAGCCGCCGCTTAAAATATACTAAGACTCTGCTAAAATATATTTATTTATTAATTATAGTCTGCGATATCACATAATATCACCGATAGTAATAAAACCGATTATTATAATTTCAACGGATGCTGTTATACAATAGAATAGCACACTTTATTGCATGAAATTACCTTATAAAATATTTCCTCTGGCAGCACTGTTCCAAATTTCAAAGCTGTCAACCGAAAAATCGTCGCTCCATTCGAGTGGGATGACCTTCCAAATGTTATCGTAAGTTGAACGTGTGTCAGAGCGAGAAAGCCAGCACTGCCAACAGACAATACGCTAGTTGTCATCAAAATCCAACTGGACGTCTTTATAACGTACAGGAGACGTGAAAATTTCGTGTGTTCAAAACAAAGTAGTGCAGATCGTGAAGTTCTATGTGGCGTGCGCTAAATGATTGAATCAATCTGAAAAAGTCCGGAGACAGTTGTTTGTGAGCGTCTGAAATACTCCCGCGCCAACGACGTGAAAATGCCGTGGCTCTATAAGAAAAAGTTGATGTCGCCGGCTCAGTTGAAAAGGCTCACGGAGCACAAATACTCTTGTACAAGTATCAGCCTTCTGGATCCGTTCCTACAGCCTTGGTGGAACTGGCTCGTATCTATAACGCCACTCTGGCTCGCACCCAATCTTATCACGATCGTTGGACTAGCTGTTAATATTATCACAACATTAATATTAATTTCGTAAGTATCGAATGTTTTGCTGGTTTCGTTAACAGTGATTTGAGGTTAGGATGCGTCGCTCTATTTCGTGTCGCTTTCAATCATGTATGAGCAATTTTGACGAACGAGTTCGCATTCAATGATAATTTGCATTTGGAATAAACATCGTATGATGTGATGCTTCCAGTGGCATCGAAGAACAGCCTAATTCTTTTGAAATGATCCCAACCAGACTGAGAATGGAGCGGAAATCATGCGATCTCGATTCAGTGTCATTTTAAATAGAGCCGCTTCCACGTTACAATCAACGGCACTTGCATTATAACGCAAATTATTTAAAGATTCCTGAATGGCTTCAGCAGAGCATGTGTGTATGGTTGATGTGCAAAAAGTAACTTTTTGTTTGTTACTGTATCGACGACGCGCGCGAACTTTCATTTGGAATGGTTGTTGGCGAACAGATGTTTGGAACTAGTGAAAGTGCGCTTTATGAATTTGGCGTAATTATTTTTGCAGCAAACCCAATTGGTGAAGTGTCTTCGCTTTTTGCACTATTATGCGCTCCGTGATTTCTACTTTCCTCAAATTTCAAAGGTGCTCCAAGTGAAATTCAACTCGACAGACTACAGGTCACTAAGAACTATTCACTCCACTAACACGCCAATTATGATTTGATTTGAAATTAACTTTGATTGCAAATTCATTTTTTTTTATTCTCGTTCTTCGGGCCGGAGTCCGAAGAAGAAATTGGCCCTGGCACTCTTAGCACAGGCCAGCGTTGTTTGCAAATTCAGTGAATTGTTATGATGATCTAACGTCATTAACTAAGGTTACATGATAGTGGTATTAAAAAGTACTTGAATCTTTATAAAAACACTTTTTGGATTGGCAGTGTCGGAAAGAAATAACAATATTTGATCTGTATAATGTACGTTCTTCGCACATTTTGACTCCAAAAGGTCTAGATTTCGTAACATTGACAATCTGAGTACTTCCAAACGCGGTACATAAATAAGGAAGAGCTTACAAACATATTATTTTCAGTAGAGTTTACAAACAGATTATTTGAGCAAAACCTGGTGAGTTTTGCAGATCTAGCATAAAAGCGAAGGATACCGGTCTCAAAAGTGTATCTAAATTACTCGTATCATACTGAGTAAAGAGTCAATCTGATATTGGGAAGCGCTTTCCGTGTACTATGACTCCTTAATTTACTCTAATGTTGTTAAGACACCAGGTAAAACCGAGTTGATTGATTTACTGTCGGGGATGGTGCACGCCAACCCTTACAAGTTTATTGTGCCCCCGCTTCCGGTGCGCCTAGAGCGCCTCAAGCAGATCGATCTTCCTTAGAAAGTCAATGATCTGCTTCGGCCTCAGGCGTCCCAAATACTCCTCGACAAGGAAGCAGCTTCCCAAACTGTCTCTTCTCCTGCGGGACAGTGCGTCGCAGTGTGCCAGCAGATGCACTGGTGTCTCCTCCGCAAGATTGCAAAATCTGCACTCATCATTCGCTGTCAAGCCCATCCTTTTGAGATGCCCTCCGAGAGTGCAGTGCCCCATGAACATTCCAGTCAGGACCCTTAGCTTTCTTTTATTCATTTCGATGCACGCTCGAAACTTCTTCTCGTCATAAACGTCGAGGAACAGCTTCGACATTCGAAGCCCTGAAAGTCCATTCCAGAGCCTATTGCATTCTCTATCCTCATTTTCTTTTAGGGCCCTGTGAATGAGATTCATTTCAATTGCGCTAAAGGGTTCAGGACCGATGAATACTGTCGATGCTCCTTTCCTGGCCAGTTGGTCCGCCTGCTCATTACCCTCGATACCTGCGTGCCCCGGCACCCAGTATAGGGTAACCCTATTGTCTGCACTAAATTTTTTGAGTGCATTGCAACAATCTAGAACCATTCTCGATGTAATCACCGGGGATTCTAGTGCTTTTAGTGCTGCTTGGCTATCGGATATTATAGCTATAGTTTCGCCTTTGTATCCTCTGTCTATGCTGAGTCGTGCGCTTACAGCAATGGCATAAACCTCAGCCAGAAAGATACTTGGCATACTTCCCATCGGTTGGTAGTATTTGGTGCCAGGCCCAAATACTCCAATTCCCGTTCCCTCAGATGTCTTGGAACCATCCGTATACCACTTGACCGAATTCCGTCTTATGAGGTGTATATTGGATTCAACGCTCCATTCCCTCTTGTCACTCAGCACTACACAAAAATTGTTGTGAAAGCTGAATGTCGACGTGATGCGATCCGAAGGTGCATATATGAATGGGGACACCTTCGCTAGTTTAGCGTGGTCCTTGTGCCCAATTCTGAGGTCATTTTCTCTTCCTTCATGGAAGTTTCTTGACACTGTAGATCTCGCTACTGTTTCTATCACCACATGAAGTGGCGATAGGTTTAAGATTTTCTGGAGAGCTGCCGTGGGACATGACTTCATGGCTCCGGTGATACAGACACATGTCAAACGCTGAACTCGATCGAGTGCAAGCCTCGTCTTGTGTTCTTGGATTTTGTCTGCCCAGGCTACCGCTCCATAGGTGATGATTGGTCTCACCATCATGGTGTACATCCACCGCAGGATTCCCGGGTTACCCCAGGACTTGCCTGTCATGTTTCTGCACACCATCAGAGCCCTGTAATCCTTTGCAGACACTGCCTTAATGTGTCCGTTCCACCCGAGGTTGCCGCCAACAGCAATCCGAGATACTTAATTTCATTCTTATACTCAATCTCCGTTCCATTTAGATATATGGTGCGAAGTTGGTCCATATTTCTTCATCTTGTGAACGGCACCAGTGTAATTTTATCGGGGTTAATCCTTAGACCTATCTCCTGGCACCAGCTGTTCACAATTCGAAGCGCCCCTTGCATTATATCACACAGTGTCCCTTCGAATTTTCCTCTGGTTAGAATTGCTATATCATTCGCATACGCGTGACATATCACCCCAGCTTCTGACAGTCCGATTAAGACTTCATCTGCCACAAGAGTCCATAGTAGTGGTGAAAAAACACCTCCTTGTGGCCATCCACGATCCGTACGTACGTTGATGGTGCTTGATCCTTGGATGCTTGAGACAGCCAGCGAATAAGGGTAGGATTAACCTCCCTTTTCACTAGCGCCCTCTTTACCGCATCATGGCTGGTATTGTCAAAGGTCCCTTCAATATCGAGGAACGCACCTAGTGCTACCTCTTTGTATTCTAAGGATTCTTTGATTCTACTAGTCAACTCGTACAGTGCGGTGTCTGTTGATTTTCCCGTCCTGTATGCTTGTTGATTTGAATGTAGTGGGTATTTTGATAGGTGAGTTGTTCTAATATAATTAGCCACCACTTTCCCCATCGTTTTGAAAATAAACGACGTTAAACTAATCGGTCGGCACGCCTTTGGATTAGTTTTATCAGTTCTGCCCACTTTGGGTATAAATACCGCTTTCGCCTGCCTCTATGGCTTTGGTATACATCCCAATGCCAGGCTACTTCTAAAGAGGCGTATGAGGTGCGATATAAGCAGATTCTGTCCCTTCTGAATAAGGGCTGGATACACCCCATCTACTCCCGGTGATTTAAAGGGCTGGAAAGAGTTTAAAGCCCACCTTATACGTTTTTCCGTACAGATGGTCGCAACCTCCTTCCATTCCGAGCTGTTTGGTCTTCGTTCTTGTACCATCTCGTCAATATCGTCAATCCAGCGTTCTGAGTAGAGCCTCTGCTGGCCACCCTTCACTTTTTGGGAGGTACATGTGTATTATGTGGGCTTTAGAGATGTCTTCTCCCTTCTTCACACATAATTCTACTCCCTTTCAAGCGGTTAACTTTGAAACTGCTCCCTCGAGCTATTTTACGGTACTTTCATTCCCGCAGCCCATAAGGAGCATCCCTGGTCTGAAGTACAGACCCTCAAAATGGAGATCATCCCCATTTTGCATTTCCCATGCAATGGCGTCTTCCAGTTGAGTAAGTTCCTCATCTGTGAGCGTCCGCATCGGGTGTTCTATTGCGACCACTGCTACACGCTGCACTTTTAATGTGCTTGCGTAACTGGTACCAGTTTCAACGGGTGTTTTGTTGCTCCCGCCTGCCGTACCTGTCGGTACTCGTTGTCGCTTTAATTGTTGGCTTTTGGGGGTAATCGAGTCTCTGCCTCGCTTCCTCTCGTCAACCGGGTTAGGTGCTGTATTCCCCACTCCTTCGCTTTTTGCAGTCGGCTCCGGTGCAGATTTCTTATCCCGCCCCTGGTCCTGGTGATTTGGTCCTCCTAGTCCCGGCCTCCGATCTTCTGCCATCTTCCTAGCCTCCTCAGGTTTAACTCTCTGTGCTAGGAATCGCAGATACCACTTTACTCCCGCACCACTGAGTCCTTTCCTTAGTGGGTCGTCTCGCCCACCAGGATTACCTCTGGGCGGTAGTGATGTCTTCTGCGACTTACTTTCTCCTTCTTGTGTGGCTGTACTGGCAGTTCCGCCGTTTCTCCCTGTTTTGTTAGTTGACGTTTCGCCTTGGCTTTTGCCCTTTTGCTTGCGTCCTTCTTTTTTCTCTTTATGGAGGTATTCATCCCCTCTTGGGGATCCCTTCCAACGGAAGGGTTATCCATATCGAGTGTTATGTCCTCGGTTTGGATTTGGGTTGCGGTGACATTTTCCCGCACCCTTTCTGAGCTTGGTAGTGTTCGCATCAGCTTGCTTCGATCCTTAAAAGGATCCACCACCACTTTTGTTTTTGTATTTCGGTTCCATTTTTGGTCCGACGAGTAAGTCGGAAAAATTGTCCACCCCAGTAGAGCCGACATACCGAGGTAAGGGTCTTATTTGAAACCGGAGGTGCCCACGGTATCCGGAGTTCGCATATTTAGGACCAAGTACCCCTTGGCCACTCAACCTTCGGCATATGCTGTTCCACCTTAGCTTGGGGTCCTTTACCACCTTGGACAGTGTAGGAGGACAGTCCTCGAGCTGTTGCTTCATTTCAGCAGACATCAGTCTCTTGTTTACCCCTAAAACATGACCAGTGGTAAACAGACTCATACATGTCGGTTGAATTTACTCCAAGCCCGGCCCCCACTTTTCGAACGTTTTATTAAGTTTGTTCAAAAAAAACAAAAAACGTTCAAGGGATTCATAGAAACTTATGATAAAATTTTGCACGAATTTTTATTTTGAAAATGAATAGATTCTTGAAAATTGAAAGCATCACTGTATCGAGAGGCGATTGGCTGACACAAAATAGTGTTAATATATCAGATTCTGTACGAACTTAAGGCGAGATACGGCAAACAGTGCTTTTTTCTTATGAACAAAAGCTCCAACAAAACTTAGATATCCTGCGGTATTCCGACACATTGAAATTTGACGTTAATCATTTGGATACATCAAATTTCAATGTGTCAAATCCGTATCTCCAAATTCATTCTTTATATTCAATTGAATTCGCTGCAGTTTAAAGTAGGTTTTTGAGCGATGCTCGTCAATTTTATAGTACACAACTTAAACTCTGGCCGTCGAGGGTCGCGTCTCTAACGTCCTCCATTTGTTGACCGCGTCTTTCGATTTCGTAATTCGAGCAGGTCCGCACTGTCATCTTCGGCTTAACCCGACTAACTTTGAACTATATATATGCTCTTCTACACTCTTCAAAAGTAAGTTCAGTGGATCGTCGCAGTTATTTTTGGCCCGTCTCCTATTTTGCACAACTGCAATGCAAAGTAAGTTTTTGAGCTATAGCACACTGCGCTAACCTTGGCCGTCGAGATATCTCGCCTCCAACTTTTTTTTATCTATTGATTGTGTCCTCTAGTTATGTAATTGTAGCAGCTTCGTATCAATTGAATTAGCTCAACGCGTTTATGCAGTTTATCAATGCAGACACTTCGATGCTCTGATATCCAGCTCACTGGATTGTCGCTATTTTTTAAGGTTCGTAAAACTAATTGTTCCAACTGCTCGTACAAGGCAATGTTTCTTTTCTTTTTTAAAATAAGTGTTGAATATTAAAATGTGTTTTATTGCTTACCAATTACAGCATTAGTCATGATCGAAATATCACTAATTGCGTCAAAGAGAAAGTTTAACTATCAAAATAATAAAACCAATACTAAAAAACTTTTTCAAATTTTCTATAAGGCCCGAAATCTGGCCTGGATTTTTTTTGAACCCCTACAATAAAACCAGAATAACAATGAATTTAAAGCATACACGCATTGACAAAAAAGTCGACGAGAAGTCATTTTCATGGAAATGTTCACTTTGTACAGAGAAAATATTGTTCTTATCACAATATGTTTGCCAAGGAATCAACATAATGTTGTGACAATAATCAAAGAGCATGATCCGTTCAACAAGAGAAAGAGAATTAAAAAAGAGAAAAACTCGAAAGCGCGAGTTTCTTTCCTTAAAAAAACTCGCATATTTCGTATTTTGAAAAAAAAAAAAATTATTTTCATTGTTTCCGCTTAAAAAGAATACATTTTAGCTACGAAGAAATAAATTTTGATGAAAATTGATAATTATGCATCGAAACTAGAAGCTAATCAATAACTATTGATTCAACTTTATCTGGGATGAGAGAGCCTTTACTCGCTTTATCATGATGTATGGCAAAATTTTTTTTTTAATTTTTTTTAACAAAATCAGACATGTGGAAATTCTGCATTTTCCATTTTATTTGGATCCACAGTTTCTGTTAGGAAAATTCGATTGCATATTGTTAATTTATTTAAACGACCTTTCTAGTTCCCTAGAATATCCTAATTCGTAGATTTTATTCTCACCGAGTGTATTTGAATAAATGTTTGTTATGAATTGTATCCAGTAAAATTATTGAACGCCAATGTAGCGATGTTTTACGTTGTTGAAGTCTTGATCGATGTTATGCGTAAAACTACTTTAATATAAATTATTTTGGTACGTAGGTACATTTATTTTGATCACTTTAAAGACATTGTTTCCTCTTCTCAACCCTAATTAGCTTGTTCTTTTATCATATTCGTTAGTTTTCTATCTTAGGTTTATATATCAATCGTATAGTATTCGGATCCAATTGAGTTGTCGCCAACATAGATTCTGATTCCGAGATGCCTCAGTTGAAGAATTGGATGAAAAGTTAGTATTGAAAATAATACATTTTCAATACTAACTTTTCATCCAATTCTTCAACTGAGGCATCTCGGAATCAGAATCTATGTTGGCGACAACTCAATTGGATCCGAATTCTGGTCAAACGAATTAATTCATAATAATTTATAATTTGGTTTTGTATTCGAAGAAGAGTTTTATCATTAAAAAAAATTAGGAATCCTCGTTCATTTCTCACACAACCATTTTAGACTGATAATAATACTTTCCTGTTCTTATTTGGTCTTTTTGGAAGTAACAGTTTAAGATATCTCACACTCCTCATCCTTGTTCGCCTTAAAATTACGGATTGATCCTTGTTGTTAAAAAGTAGTAGCGAATTAAATTTCCTCCACAGTTTTGCGCACTGGTAATTTTGTCAAAGAAGACTGCGAATTTATGTCAGTATTGCATGTTATCTTTGATTCTGATTAAAAGATTCTCTCGAAAATTGGTATCCATTATATCGAGGTTATTTTTAACATTGCGCCCAAACCCATCTTCCGTATAGACTACAAAACACTGCACCACTTTACATATAGCCTATGATTTCAGCTAGTTCCAGAAATGTGATTCATTCATTATCAAAATAATTCTGTGAACTTTCTGAATAATATCGGTAGTGTTGAGTACCTCGAAAAGACAATGCTCTTCCTGTGTTGATGTACGAGCAATCGAATTTGTTTTGCTATAGGTCAGCTTTAAATGTATTAAATATTAGTGAAACATTCTCCTTAGCAAATGAACACTTGAAACAAATGCGAAGAAATTTCAGCAAATTGATTTCCAGAATTACTTTAGACCGAGTGGAGTGTGTTTTTCAGGCAAAGAGAAGTTTTATTGAGGGCGTCTTGAACCGGGTGGCGAAAAATGCCAAAGCGGAAAACAGTTTTAGTCTCAATAACAATCGATTGAATTTCTAAGATAATATTCCTTTCGGGATTAACCATGATTCATTAATATTAATTCTTAATGAACTCGTTGATGAAAAATATTTGTTTCCGAAAATATTTTTCTAATATTAATTTCTAATATTCTAATATTAATTTATGCAATCCATTTTCAAAAAAAATCATCTTCAATTGTTGTTTTCTTTCATACCTTGTAAAACTAATAATGAGATCGGTCCTCGTGTTTCATTATTGTTGAATGAAGCCCCTTTGCAGATATAATTGCTGCTTAGTAAAAACCATTATTGCACCCTTAATAACGCTTTCAAGATCATGTCGCATTGTTGAAACTGATTCGCATATAAATTTGGTCATGAGAATATAATGCAAAGGAGTATTACCAAATTACGTTTTTGTATAAAATTAAGTAGTGTTTTGTGGTCTTCTGAGTATAGTTTCCTTCTAAATGGATTTAACACAAAATTCAAAGGATTAAAATTTTCATTATAGCTTTCTGCTGCGCTTTTATTATCGTGGATGTTGTGTTATCATATGTACTGCCATTTTCACGGTCAGATTCCATGCCATCGCTAGCGTCCGAAATCTTATTGTTATGGAATTCAATGTCTTCATATGCAATGGAATCAACGAAGAGAAGACTTAATGCCTTCATCGCTTACTATGAAAGAAGTTGCGAATTTCTTAAATTTTGACAAATATCTCGAAAATTCTGCTGCAGATTCAAAGGCTCCCGGAAATTAAAAACACTGCATATGTTCTATTGTTTCCCATTTATCTTTTAAGATACGTTTCGTTGTGCAGTAAAATGCTTGTTTATGATAAACATTAATTAATATACAGTTGTTAATATTTCAGTATTATTCATCACAATGTCTTATTTCTATCAGCATATTATTTAATTCATTTCAAATCATCAATGAAGATAATTGATAAATAATAGTTAAATGTTGATAAATTATGACATCAACCTCCTAATAAACAATATTAAAGCACGGCACGGTCGAACCACGGCGGACAAGAACGTGCTGAAAGAACACACAAGGAAGGACAAAGCAATGATCCGAGAAGTCGATCAGATCCCCAGTTTGATGCTGACAGAAACATGCATACAACTACAAGAAGAAGAAATGAAGAACAACCTAAGCAAGATGTGCCGAAATTTTAAAACATGTTTTATAAATGGAAAATCCGTACCACGGAGGTTACTTTCACATTCTGCTTGTGGACAAACGACTCGAATACAAGCTCGAATATCGAGCAATTGGCTGTAAATGCAGCAGTGGACGTCTCACGAAATATCAAGACAAATCAAGACATATCTCAAACAAACTGGAACAAAATCAAGTACAACACCCACTCAGTGATATAAAGGAAATAATATCATAGACGACCAATTGACAGCATTCAAAGCCAACCAAGGAACTTACAATAAAAATAATGAAGACCTTAGACTACAACCAAAAGATTACGGATTTCCTCGCCAACGAATACGCTAAAAGAGAGATCTGAGAAATAAATTTCAAACGGCCATTCTTGATGCAATTAGTATAGCACCGCTGGCGATTCCCCTAACAATAACTACCGATACATTAATCCCGACCCTTCAACTACATTCTTAAAAAAAATAAAAATAATCGAAATCCACATACCCAACCTTCTTTTCGGATTTTAGAAAGATAGCAGTCAAACAAAACTGCAAAACTACTATTATACACATACATAATACACTATTATACACATACTATTATATACATTCCTATAAACGGACCAGGTATGAACACCCAATACCGTATATAATGTTGGATTCGTTCCTACAGTATAGGTCACATCCCACAATTATGTAGTAGAAAAATTCAATTGTGTATAGTAGAGACCATTTGAAGACGCCTCCTGTATTATAACAGAATCAACAACAAACACGGTATATATACTTACATATATGAACAACGTCCATCAACAAATTAACTTCACCATTGAAAACGACACAAATGGCGAACTAACCTACATCGACCTACCCATCATACGAAAGGAAGCCCACTTTCAAAGTTCAAAATCTACCGAAAACCAACTGCAATAATTCACACACAACATCGAACCACTCCGGTCATCACAAATTAGCAGGGTCAGGGTTAGGGTAAAGGTCAATGGCACATAATCTTAACTTCATCCCCATGTCGGGCAACTACATCAATGAACGCAATAACATAATTAGGAAAGTTAGAAACAACGGTTACACATAACACGAGATAAACAAACTGATCGCACAAAATGGCTAAATTAATCAACAAAAAGTGACACTGTAAAGGAAGTTTAAAAATGATCGAAACTAGCTTACATAGGAAAGGATACATACAACTTGGTAAACTTCTTCAAGAAATACATACAATAAAAGGCCTTCGGAATCACCAAAAATATTGTAAACGAATTAAGACCAAAACTTTCCAGTACGCCTACATACGAAAACGGCACTATATATAAACTTACTTTCACGGACTGAGGTATGGTAGGCATAGGAAAAACTTCACAGAAACGAATAACCAGATATATAGCTCATCTCATCTTTTTTTCCTCGTCCTACTGTCTAGTAGGTGTTATTGGCTATGGTGCTGAGCACATAAGCTAGCGTTTTCCGATCTTGATGCCTAATGGCAGGTTATTGTTGGTGGCCCTTTGGGGGTCGCTATTGTTTGGTTTAGTTAGACTTGTTGACTTGGTTAGTTAGTTAGTATCTTATCTGTTTGGTTTTTTAGTAGGGTAAATTGTTTGGGAGTGTTGTATTGGTTAGAATGATATGCTGTCTGGGATTGAGGTGTGGATGATCACAGCTCTGCCTTGGCTTCCTCAAGGAATTTACCCAGTTGCCAGACAAGGTTTTTTTTTTTGAGTTAAAGGTTTTATCTACGATTCTTAGAACGGTGAGAATTAGTTTCTTAAATTGTTAAAGTTAAAGCATTTGAAGATTTGATGTTCTAGTTCATCCCTACTATTGCACCAACTGCAATTGTCCGATGAAGTGTCGGATTTTTGCTTTCATTAATCTTGTCATGTTGTATGCTCTGTTTTTCAGTATCCGGTTAATCTGTATCGTTATGAGGTGTGTGAAGTTTGCATCGTTGCAAATGCAACGGTCTATCATTTGTTCACATTTTTGATTTTCTTTTAAATAATTTGACTGAAATTTTTGTTAATTATGCTTGGTAACTTGAATCATTTGCACCGAAATAATTTTTGGTTGCAGTTCAATCATCGCCGAAAGTCAAAAAGTGTAAAATATCGAGACCGTTGCATTTGCAACGATGCAAACTTCAGACACCTATCGTTATGTTACTGTCAAGGTGAACCAGGGTTTGTTGTCGAAAATGAGGTTGCTTTTAAGCCAAGGACAATATTTTCATCTCATCCTAAGTTTATTCACGTACCACAAAGCTGACTGCAACGAAGACCCACGCACACAAACTAGATATGAGATGCAATTCGATATTAGTACACATATAAAGGACCAAGACTACTTATATTGGAAAGGCTAGAAATGTACAAACAAAAACCTTGTAAAAACAATGAACGCACGTCTGATGACCATTCCCAAATAATATTTTCAGTGTTGAACCCGATTCAGTGTTCAATCCTTATTAGGAAAAGAAAAGATGACGAACGAAACATAAAAAATAAATATATTCTTACTATTAACTACCTCAACTCTCCCCTTCGTAATGACTTATTAAAACTCGATGCCTGTCCTCGAAACCCTGTTAGAAAAGCCCAACATATAAAAGACAAAGACATGGCAGAGAAGCTGACGAGAGAGAGCTGGCGATGCGGGACGAGCGTCCTCACCAATAGCATAATCCAGGGAACATAGAACACAATTTTAAGTTAATACTGTGCTGTAATTTATTTTCATGTGATCGTTTAGTTTTCTTTTTCCCCTCAAGTGGAAAAGCCCGATCGATTTAATTTGAAAGACAAGCGTTCTTGAACTCGTTATATAAAACCAAGATCTTGTATACGTGCCAAATTAGATATTTATACATAGCCATGATTTTCAGTTGTACGATCCTCAAAATGACTTCAATGTTTCTAAGATCTTGTACGATCTTAAATATAATTTCAACACTTTTAAGATCCATCGGAATAAATTTTTTAAGTCCAAATACGATATTTAATGGAAAGGCTAATACGTTTAAGCATTAAGCGTTCAATGCTCTCATTATACCATTCAATATCTTAATATAGTCTAAACCTTATTATGTAATCAATAATGATTATTCAGCATTCGTCCACCGAAGTCATTAATTGCAACTTAGTACAGATGTGTTCACCCCAAAGGGAAATAATCAGGTTAGAACACTTGATCTGTACAATCTTATAAACGGCCCGATCATATCGCAAATGAAGATGACATTAGGTCGAGGTCAATTTTTGAAATATTCTAATCAGTTTCAGTTGCTATCAGAATTGTAATCATTCTCATGTCACCGCGCCATGACAAACCCCGATACGTATTGCGTGACGTCCGATTGCCCGCGTGTATCTACAATTAGATTAAATCTGTGACCGAAACATTAGGTGCTATCTTCATATATGTACGAGAGCACTCATAATGCTACTTATATTTTCTGCTGCTGTTTGCAGTGAGTTGTGAATTTATTGTTTATTTACTGTTGATAGCAGCTATATGAGCAATATTAGTTTTAAGGTGTTTCCAGAGGGATGGTCGCAAAGTGGCGTGATACTGCATTACTATGCCATTTAGGAGTATTTCGTCAATGAACAGACTTAATAAGTTATGAAGATATGAATGAGCGGAGTGTGCAAAAATTATATGATTTTTCTTATCAACTAGATAATATGGAACGTGATTATATTTATATTTACATAATATTGCACAATCTACGCATATAATTCTTTCATTATCCATCCCATAAAGGAAAAATACCAATCTCTCTGTTTTATCCCAATTTCCATTTCAATTTGAAATATATTCATAGTCAAAAATAATCTATGCTATATGAAACCATTCGTATTTTTATCTCAACATTGCAAAAATCAATTCCATGCTGAAATTAGCGTCTTATCGCGGCATTCAATTCGTACTCAGTGATATAATATTTGAAATTTTTATGGTGTGTCGAAGTTGTACACGTTAGGGACTTGCGATAAATCTGAGTAATTTGATTCATTATTGAATTTTATCATCTTATATGCCGAGGTGCTGATTATTTACAAACAAATTGGATGGAATTGGAGATAATAAGAACTATACAATAATATAATAAATACTTGCAAATCGACAATGATTTATTAAGTGGAAATTTGATTTTAATTCCAATAATCATTAGTAACATAATACATACATAATGAGACTCATATACTACACTAATACATAATGAGACAAACATTATTATTATACTATATTATATTATATTATACTTTATTATTATTATTATTATTATTATTATTATTATTATTATTATACTGGGGTCCACTTGCTGGAAAATAGCATAGGCCAGAAATCGGCCCTTAGCTCTCCATGTGTAGTACTATTGTGTACATTCTACAGAAGCCAAAGAGTTCTCCCAGTTCTGTGGTCGCCAAGTGTTCCAATAATGTTACGCCAGTACACCTCAGCCAAGTAAGGCGTTTGTTGGCCAGACTCGGGAAATCTAGGAGGAAGTGTTCTGTACTTTCTTCCTCCTCGCTGCAAGCTCGGCAGGTGTCATCCATTTGGATTCCTATTCGTTTGGCGTGTTGACCTAGAAGATTATGGCCCGTTAATACTGCCACAAAGGTTCTAACGCCATTTCGGTTTTTTACTAGGAGTTGTTTTGTCCTCATTTGATGAGGGTGAGGCCAAAGAGCTCGGCTTATCCTGCAGTCGTCCCTGTCATTCCAAGCCGTATCTGTCTCTTTCCAGAGGATTTCGTCTAGTTCCCTTTTTACCGTTGCTAGTGGCACTTTAATTGTGTCTATTCTAGTGGCATTTTGGTCGGCTGATCCTGCTCTCGCTAGCTAATCCGCTCTTTCGTTTCCCTCTACACCGCTGGGTCCAGGGACCCATGTCAGTTTTACATTTACTCGGGTTGTTGCGGCTTTGAGAGCCTGCCTACAATCCTCCACCAGTTGTGAAACTACGCGGTTAGAGGCAAGCGCCTGCAGTGCCGACTTACTGTCCGAAAGTATTTGTGTTCTTCCATTAAAATTGTTTGTTGCCGCTTCTATAGCCGCTTTTATTGTAAACACTTCCGACTGGAAAACTGTGGTGTGGATCTCTAGTTTATAACTTCGGTTGAATTGCGGGTGATCTGGGAAAAAGATTCCCTCATCCGGTTTGGAACCATCGGTGTAGATCATAATTTCACTTCCAGATGTGAAATCCTGCACCGTTTTCCACGCTTCTCTGGTGGGTATGCTGATCTTGTATGTAATGGTTGTATCCAATATTGGTTGAATTCCATCCAGCTACCTTTTACTTGACGGGGCCATTCTCTCTATTTTTTCCAAAATGCATACGTGCCCCGTTTGAGTGTGGTTAGATAACCCATATGTGGATTTTAATCTGATGCTTGCAACTGATGCCTCTCTGAAGATGAATTTGTTGAGTGGCATTAAATCATTACTGTTGTGTAGATCCAGTGGGCAATTTTGGGTTTTATTCCCCAGGTTTTCCCCACTAGTCTTTTCATTATGAAGAGCGCCGCTGTAGCTCGTAGTCTGACTTCTTCTATGTGTGGAGTCCAAGTTAGCTTACTATCCAAAGTTACTCCTAAGTATTTCACCTTGTTTACTAAACTGATATGTTCTCCGTCAATGGTCGGGGGTGAAAATGTCTCCGGTTTACGGCGCTTTGTGTAAAGCATAAGCTCCGTTTTGTCGGCATTGATGCGCAGTCCGTTTAGCTTCGCCCACTCAAAAAGATGTGAGAGTGCGATCTGCATCAATCCAGACATGGTTTCCGGGAACTTTCCACTTATCAGTATAACGATATCGTCAGCGTACGTTATCGTTTTGAAACCCTTCGCGTTGAGGTCTTCCACTATTTGGTTAACTGGTCACCGAGGCAAGTGGTGATACTATGCCGCCTTGTGGTGTACCCCAGTTAGTCCATTTATTCAAGGTTACGCCGTTTTCTTTGGCTGTAATCTTCTTTTTAGCTAATAGTTCCGTCATACATTTAGTCAGATATGGGTCTATTGCATATCTTTGAATGGCTGCTACTATGCTCTCAGTTTTTACATTATTGAAGGCTCCCTCGATATCAATGAAGGTCGCCAAGGTGTAATCTTTGATGGCAAGGTTCCTCTCTATTCTGCTTACGACTTCGTGTAGTGCCGTCTCTGTTGAGCGCCCTGGAAGGTATGCATGTTGGTTGGGACAAAGTTCCGTTATGTTCTTGGTGCTTTTTACGTACCCATCCAACAGGCGTTCCAGGGTTTTCAGCATGAAAGACGTTAGGCTGATAGGTCAGTAATCCGTTGCTTTGTAGTGGCTGGCTTTTGCCGGCTTCGGTATAAAACCTATTTAAGCTCCTCTCCAGTCCAAAGGAATATAGCCTTTGGATATGGAGGCTCTATATATTTTCAACAAAATCCCTATTATTGTGATATCCGCATTCATAAGCATGATCGGAAACACTTAGTCGGTTCCTGGTGATTGGTAAGGTTCGAAGGTATTAATGGCCCAAAGAAACGCTTACTATTTCTTTTAGGGTGATGTTATTTACTTGTTCTGTCTCTTCATCCGTTGAGCCCGGATAGTGTTGGTTTAGTAGGAGCATGAGACGTTCTATGCTATTTGTTCTCCACGATCCGTCCTCCTTTTGAAGCATCGTGTCCACATGTGGTTCTCTTTTCAGAGTCCCGCTTAGCCTAGATGTTTCGTTTCCTCCCTCAATATTGCTGCAAAAAAGATTCCAGGATTTCCTTTTCTCTCTTCTTACAGCCGTTTTAAAAAATTTCAGATTTGGTTTATAGTCCTCCCAATCCGTATCTCGGTTTGTAAGGCGAGCTTTCTGGATAATCTTTGAGTATTTTTTCTGATCTCCTCCAGTTCTTTGTTCCACCAGCTTACCTTTTTTTGTTTGACGGTAGTGGTTGGACACATTTGACTGAAACTATCGACCAGTATACTTGTGATATATCTCACTTCAATGTCGATGTCCTTTCGACTTCTCAATGGGTTCGACTAGTGTGAACCTATATATCTTTTAGTAGCGTTGGTGTAGCCGTCCCAATCCGCTTTTCTAGGATTGCAGTAGACCGATGGGGTCTTCTCGCCTCTTCTCACTTGAAAGATGATCCATTGGTGGACCGACAGGCTAGGTAAGTCACATACTCTTCAGCCGTGCAGATCCTCCAATGCCTCTGTTGTGATTAGCGTGACATCAATCACTTCCGCTCTATTTATAAAAGTTATAAAAGTCGGAGTGTTACCCTTATTTGCTAAGTTGAGGTTGGTAGTTATTAAGTAATTGTTAACTGCTCACCTCTTTCGTTGCACTTGGTGCATCCCCAGAGTTCGTGTTGCGCGTTCGCATCGCATCCGATGATGGCCCGCTTCCCCCGTATATGCTCCGATAGGGTGCGGAATTCGGTGGTCGGCATCGGAGCCTCAAACGGTAGGTATGCCGAGGCCAGCGTTACCTGCCCGTCCCTTCCGTCGAACACCGCTGATGTTAGGTCCATGTTGCTGAACTGCGGTAGAAAAATTAAATTAATTTCTTTCCGAATATAATGCAGCTACGGATTTTATTTAGCCAGCTTGTGGCGAAGATTTTAAATTGTTTTGCACTGATTCCAAGTATCTTTCCATTAAGTTGGTAAGGCTCTTGTATCAGTGCTATGTCGGTGTTCCCATCTGCTAGATGTTTAAGCAGGTTGGCTGTTGCCGCTCTGCTGTGGTGCAGATTTGCTTGGGTAACCGGCATAAGTTTTTCACTTTTGCTCTAAGGGTTCGGTCGCCTTAGCTGTGGCTGTCACCTGGGTGAAGCCGAAACTCAGTCGTCCGTTTTTATCCCTTAGAGTGCTGACGTCCTCTTTTCGCATGCCCAGTACCAGGACCTTACCTTTGTTGGCGACTTCTCTCTCCGCGAAGAGATGCCACCATTACCCAAATATTAAAAATGATATTTGTTTTAAAGCTTATAAATGAGATATAGAAAAATCAAATATAGAATTTGAATGTTCGTGTTATTAGCATATGAAAACCCTAACTCAAATATATTCATTGATACAAAGGAAAACAAATAATAAACAACTTTAAAAAAGTTCATATTTTAGGTCAAAGTAAAAACGAGACACAGTAAAAATGGGTAACCCTGATGCATTTCGCTCTAGCTTACGGTTAATCTTTGGTTGTTTTATTTGTCATTTACACAGAATCTTTCTACTTCATTTGTAATGATTTTCCGATCAAGTTTGCAGTTATCTAAGTAGAATACCAATGATGGCACCATGTGGTCCTCAAACTCCAACAAATATGAGAGAATTAAAATTAGCGCAATTCAAATCAGGAAAATCTGTTTGAAATATTGCAGAAGTTGTGAATCAACTCGATCTACATTATTTAACATAATCAAGCAGTACGAAGCTGCAGCTAATTTCGTTAATTAAAACCAAAACCGAGCAAATGCAAAATATTTTCGTCTCGCGACGAATAATGGCTTTTGAGGCAAATCAAGAACTGGCCACACCTTATTGCTCCAAAACTTGCTACTGAAGATTGAAACATTTTGGAAAAACCCGTTACACAGAAACGATCAGAAATATATTTAGGAAGCACAACTTCAATGGCCGAGTTGCTAGGAAGAAACCATTTATAAGTAAGGCGAAAAAAAGTTAGCTTTCACAAATGAATACACAGATGAAGATTTGATTTAATAGTTTGCAATAAAGTAATTTTTACAAACAAAAGCAATTTTAATGTTTTTCGGCCAAATGAACGTTCATATGAGTGCAGAAAGTGTGATGAAGACCTTCCGAAAAAAACCTGAAACCGGCTGTAAAACACGGCTTAGGATCGTTTATGGTATGGAATGTAATATCGACAGCAAGATTTTCACATTATAGAGGAGATAATAGGTAGCAAATACTAGTTGAACATTTTGAGATCGAATCTGACAGAAATCACTGAAAAATTGGGACTAATAGATGATTTCTATTTCCATCAAGATAACGTTCCCAAATATAAGGCCTATGTTGTTCGAAGTTGGCTCCTCTATAACTGCCCTCATGTGCTCGAAATGCCACCACAAACGCCTGATTTAAACCCGATAGAGTATGTGCGGAGGTATTCGGAGGATAATATAGAAGAAACACCATATTTGAAGCAAAACTGAATTATTTACGTCCTGAAGGATAAATACCAAATTATTGCCAGAACCTATTTATATCTATGTCCAATCGCGTGTAAGCAGTAGTACCGCAAAAAAGGCTTCCCAACAAAATATTAAATTTAAATATATAACACTTAATTGTATTTTATTTTCTGTTATGTGGCATGTCCCATCATTACTTTCCCCCCAAATATGTGACTTTTCAAAGTTTTTTATTATTTTCTGGCCTTTGAATGTATATGTACGATTTTTGGTTTTGAAATAAGCATATACTATAAATATTGAAATCTGATTTTTATTTCGTATGAAAAATTTATGTAATACTAGAAAATAAATAACATTTTTCAAATTTGTAAGTGTTCCATCATAACTTTGAGCTACGTTAAATGATGTTGATCCTATTTTTAAGATCATGGGTATTGGAGACTACATTTATAATATGTCTAGCAGCCCATAATACATTGAAATGATAATATTGCCACAAGTATTCAAAAACAAACGACTTTAGGGTGCTGTCCGATTTCTTAGACGGCAACATAATCTAATAGATAACCTCCGTTTTTGTTCCTTGTCTCTCGTTTTTTGTAAGGCACGCCAATGCAGTGTTTTTCAAGTAGAAAGCAGGACCGTGGCTGCATGGAAACGTTTATAGATTATGATGTCCTATTGTTCCTCGTGCATAAGGTCATCTGCTGAGTAGCTAAATACTTTATGAAAATTATTCATTTCCATTTATGTTTGCAGGACTTAATTGCATTTATAGATGTAAGTTTATTTTAACTCAAAAAGAGTTCCAAGTAAAGGATTACTAATTGAACTTATGTCGTTCAAGTTCATTATTCATCGTTCTATTAAATATTAATACTATAATTTTATTATGCTCGTCATGTTCTTCGTTGTAATAATAAGATTGAAAATAAGAAATATTGAGCAAATTTGAAGCAAGGAAAATGAAAGAATTGTTGTCTGATTATAGCGAAATGGCGTCATATGACTAAAGTGCTAAAGTATAATCTAGAAACCAATTAACACCAAGGCATTCAACAACTTACTCTCCAAATATAAACAATAGTTGGGTTGAAAGTTTCGGTGGCTAGATAGGTGGTTCCTAGAAGTGAATGTTTGATATGATTTTACCAATTTACAAGCGATACACACTTAAATTTGGTAGTTGTCGGATTTTTAATCCGTGAATGAAGCACTTTTTGTATTTGTGTAAAAGAAAACAACATAATATAACATGATAACTAAACATTTCGTGTCTTAATAAAGTATTACAAATTGATGCGAAAATGGTTGAGGCCAAGGATATGCTTGATAAATAAGGCCTTTTCATGAAAATCGGTAAACCTTTTTTTATAACTTAATAGATTTGTACTCAAGAATTTATTTATTATGAAGCTTTTATTTTGAAGTTCTTTAGACCTTCAGTTTAAGTAGCGGTTAGTCTCATTTCTTCTTGCTTTCTTTAAAAAATCTGTTGATTCACCAAATATTTCAGAAGAAACTGCCGCTGCTATTGATCTGACTTACTAATTTGATATTTTTTGACTACTATTAACTAATTCAAGCCTTCGCTCAGGCTTCAAAACTCACTTTCTTTGATAAAACATATAATTTTGGAATTTTTTTAAAGTATTCGCCATCGAGAATGAAGATTTAACAAAGGATTTTTTGCTTTCCACTTCTTTCGATCGATACAAAACAAAATTAAATTTTTTTAATAAAATCCCGAAAAAAAACGTTGTGGCTGGCATCTGCATGTGACTACCGTCCTTCTCATGAAAAATGTCGCTATTGCAATTGAAGTCATCCTTCAGAGGCTTATTGTGTCCTCGTTTCCGATGGAAATTGAGCACTCTAGCAGATCAATTTAGCTAACATGACCTTTGATGAACTTCTGCTTTAGGCACTCCAAATTATATTCAGCAAGGAAATTACTTACCGTATAATAGTAAATGCGCTGATGTCTCTTCCTCACAATTCCAGGCTCCACCGTCCTTTTCAAATGTCCAATTCTCCGTAACGATACCAGTTAGAATCCCCAGCCAGTTCTTGTCCATTCCGACACCACCTTGAAACGTATTCACTTTATAGACGTTGAGGATTAACTCCGATATTGCAAGCGTGCGAAGTCTTCTCCAATGCCGATTACATTATTTAGTATAACCACAAGTGTACTTAAAGTTTTGCTGTTTTCTAAGAAATAGTTTTATCTTTATTATGTTAGTCTAAGCCTAAAGTGTTCAGCTTATCCTGCAGGTTTTCCTGTCAATCTAAGCAATATCTATCTCTTTCCAGAGGGTTTCGTCTAGTTTCCTTTTTACTATTGTGAATGCCACATTGATCGGGACTATTCTTGCTCAATTTGATAAGCTGATGCAGCTCTTGTTGGATCATCTGGTCTTGTATTTCTCTTTACGTAGTTGTGTCCAGAAACTCTTGTCAGCTGTATATTTACTCGAATTGTTTACTTGCACTTGTGTAAAACTTTGCGGTTAGAGGCAAGCATCTGCAGTGAAGGTTGTTTTTTGTCGTGTTTATTGCAAAAACTTCCGACTAGAAAACTGCGATATGGCTGACAGGTTTGTAACTTTGGTTGAATTGTGGAAGACTTCGGAATAAGATTCTGCCGTCGTTTTCGTCATGGAGCCATCGACGTAGATCACGGCTTCACATCCAGATGTGAATTCCTGCACAATTGGTCACTCTTCTTTGCTCAGTTTTCTAATCCAGTATGGGATCATTGTGTTCTTCACCAGAAGAATTCTATCCAGATCCCTTTTACTTGACGGGGAATCCTCTCAATTTTTTTCTGCAGTTATAAAGAATTGACCATCAATCAACCACTGTCTTGCCACCCACTATAGGTGTCACTTATTCGACTGTGCGTCCAGCGGTAATACTGCCATCTCATGCGCATATGCGATTAAAGGCGATTCGTCTGGTAGCTGCACTCAAAACAGCTCCTCATCCCAGACATTCCAAAATTAATTGGAGTCGAAAATGAACTTTGTGATGTCAGGTTTATATTTCAACAGCCCCCAATGTTTTGTTTATCTACATCGTTCCATTCTAAATGTTCTAAATGTCTGCATTATATATTTAAGTATCCAGAAAGATTCTCGAACGCTGAGGATATTTATCCAACAAACTGAATTGAAGATGATTCGCAAATAGAGTGTCAAAAGTAGTACATTACGTCTTGATTAGTAATTGAGCGATTCTGTCTGTTGCATCGCGGTTAACACTCTTTTTAATGAGCCCATTGGGTCCCGTCCAGACTTGAGGTTTTGCAGTTGCGAAGATAGAACCTCTGCAGAATCGCTCTCAAAAATAAGAAAAATGATTGAAATTATTTTAAACTTTCAATTCTGAAGATTATATCTATTTAAGTCAATGAATTTTATTAATTTTACTACAAATTTATTTTTGTTATTACAGATTTAGTCCAGATGGTAAAGTTTTTCCGCCACAATGGGCAAGTGGTTTGTGCGGCTTAGGCTTGTTAATTTATCAAAGTTTAGATGCAATTGACGGGAAACAAGCTCGTCGAACAAATTCTTCATCGCCTTTAGGAGAACTATTTGATCATGGTTGCGATTCAATATCAACCATATTTGTTGCTCTATCAGCATGTATATCATGTCAATTAGGCGTTTATCCAAATTGGATGTTCTTTCAGGTAAGAATAAATAACGATATTTGCGAAATAATTTATGCCTTTTTTTATATTTTATGTTTCAGTGCTTTTGCGCTATAACATTATTTTACTGTGCACATTGGCAAACGTACGTGTCGGGGACATTGCGTTTTGGCAAAATCGACGTGACGGAGGCTCAAATAACAATAGTTCTAATTCATTTTGTATCGATGATGTTTGGACCAGATATCTGGCTTGCCAAGGTATAACATTTTAAATTGCTTAAGGTACTATCGTAATGATAATGACAAATTTTAATTAATATAATTTGTTCATTTAAAAATGATTCTTTTTATCAGCAATTTAATTTCAAATTACGTCTTAAATATACGGCGTTACATTAGGATCCTCATAAGGTACCAGAACGCAATTAAAAAATAAGAAAATTTCTCTGACCAACAAAGTCAAAGGTCACGAAGTATTATTCCTCCAAAATTTCTGTGAGGTGGTCTCTTTGGACTATTGTGCGTAAACCCTGAAGATTTAAGTAAAATAGCTGTAAAAAAAGCCTAAAACATTTAAAATTTCCAATCCATATGATGATAAAATTATGTATGACTAACATGTAGCACTCGGAACTTTTGCCGCACTTGCTTTTGAATTGTGGTATGCACAAAATCTTCAGTGTTGTATTAACAAGTTGTATTGGAATGTAGGAAAAAACACCCGATGTTCGTGTTTACTTCTTACAAAAGTCCAAAAGTCAGTTCTATTTTACTTAGCGCAATATTTTCAAAGTTTAATGAAATGAAATAAAGGAATGAATATCGGCGTTTTAATATATTTATTGGAAGAATATTATCTTTCTCTATCCTTTTGATTCAGTCTCAGTGTGCATTATTCTCGGCATACAATATTGGTGACGATTGTAATTGAATGCCGCAGAAATTTTCTATAACTTTAATCGATGTTATTGAAAATTCAATGGCTCGACTGCCTACTCTTAAAACTTGACTTTCAGGTGTGTTAGATTCATTTCATCTTCATTTCAATGCAAAAGGTTCATGAAAAGGTCTGAATAAATTTGCTCTCGCGTATTACTTCGAAGTTTGGCATTTATATAGGCCGATTTAGGCATTATATAGGCATATTTGATCCATACTCCATATTTGTTTACATTCCTTTCGATATAAGTTTAAAATGAGGCAAAAATTCGTCCGCCAAAGTCGACTAACATTTTCGTTAGTTATATGAAACTTTTTATAATAAACAGTTTATTTTACGAGTATTTCTCAACGACCTCCTTATTCCCTGCATTATAATCACCTTATTCATTATTTTGTGATCAAACGAAAACTTTGCCGTGTTAAATAGAAAATTGAAATAGTGAAATATGAAAAATATTTGGCAAACTTGACTATTCAAAATAAATGAATAGGTCACTAATTTCGTGCCGGAATTTCCTTAACTACATACCGGATTATGCTAGATTTCGACTAAACTTGCCTAAAGTATTTTTTTTAAAATATAATTTTTGATTTAACTGCATCCACCCATTTCCCTTAATCCTTTCGCTACGGCAGTGTGCTCTCTGGGAGTGGCACCGCTGAAACGACACCGCCGGAGTAGCGTCACTGTACGGAGCACTACGCGAAAATGTGTAATCTGGTAAGTTTACCAGTTGGTAACAAAGTGCTGGTCGTAGTGCTCTGGCAACTAGGTAAACTGGTGTTCTAACTTACATCATTCGGTGCATTTACGTCTTTCTCGTAATCATACGATTCTTTAAGTGTTATGCAAATGCACTTCAGCATATTTAAATTCTTAACAATTAAAGTTTATTTATAAATTTAAAATAACAATTTACACAGGCCCTTACGCGGATGTCGTCTATAGGCGACTCTCGTACACACAAATCGTCGCGTGGAAGTCGTCTATAGACGACGCTCGAAGCTTAAGGGTTTGATACAAATTTGAACACTGCATGCTATGTGCCGGCTTCCTCAGTGTGAAGAAGGTTTGCTCAATCTTCGGTGCGATGAACGCGAAGAATTCGCATATCGACCTTTTTATCCTCGTAGGAGTTTGGATCGTTTTGATTCGAAATTAATTTTCCGTGTTTTGGGAAGTGCTTTAAGTCACTTCACTCGTCGAATTTTGGGAAATTGGTGTTCCCAGATGGCAGAGGCGTAGTGTCGTTGCTGGCTTCTAATTGTTCCAAATGCTTTGGCGAATTTTTCCTAATAAATCTGAAAATTGAAAAAACCGATGCCTTGATCGTTATTAGACAGTGAACATTAAAGATTTGTAGATACCTGTGCTTTCGGTCACGTCTGATTTTCAACATTGTAGGGGTTGAACACTGTTGGATAATTTCTGAAAATATTAGATTTATTAACGTCATATGCTCTGCGACTTTTTCTACTTTTTCATCTTTTTGAACGGCTAGCAATTGGTAACGACTCAGATTTCTTCTACTTGCAACCCAAGAGTTTCAAGAAATTTAACGAGTGAAGAGCTTACAAGCACTTCCGAAACGACGAAAATCGGTTCCGAACTAAGAGAATGCAAGCACCTATGAGCATAAAAGGTTTAATAGGCGAGTTTTTGCTCAATTGAGCATATTACGAGGCAACGGGCAAGGCATCGAATTGGGAATTAGTGTCAAAACAAAACTTGTGAATTCAAGAGGAACCGCTCCTTTTAATGAAATAAAAAAAAAATTTTTTTCATTACAACTGAAAAAAACCCTTCTTTTATTTTAAATAGAATATCAACTTATCAATAAAAACCCTCATTTATTTTTCAATTTGTGCATTTATTATATCTGGAAAAATGAAAATTGATCAATTGAACTAAATTTTTTTTATTTTCTCGCGTAAGGTGCTTATTTAGATCTTTTATCTTACTCTACCAAAGGACAATATTTTTAAACATATTTTAGTATATTCGATCTATATTTTCGTCTTATTCCATTTTTTAAGGAACTAATATACCGGTTACAAAGGCAAAAAATTATCTATAATTAATTTTTTTTCTCGTTTTCCTTTTCTTGTATAACTTTTTATACTTTACTAGTACAATATTCTAAATTATATTTTTTTTTTATTTTTAAAATGTACATAATTATGTAGACGGCGCCAAAGTTAAGTGTTGAAAAATGAAAATGCTCAATGGCTCGGAGGTTAATCCCAAAATTTACAAGTTTGAAATAGAATATTCAAACAGATTTTTATAGCTGAAGGTGTCTTACATCGTAATTTACCACCTATTACAAGAAGATTGTTTTCAAAACAAAATGACGAGTAAGTGAGAAAATTGTTGCTAAAATCACGCTTTTATCCCCTTTTTTCCCTTGTCAATTTATTTTTTCAAATTTTCCTGCAATTTTCTGGTAAATTACGATACAGGACATCAAAACAAACAAAACTCACTAAAAATTAGAAAGATCCGTCTAGTAGTTGTGAAGAATAAGTCTACGCCGATTGAAAAAAATACCATTTCTAGAAAATCGTCTTTAAAGTTTATTTTTAATGTTTATATTGTAAAATTTTTAAAAATCAAGTTTCAACACTTACGATTGGTTATTCAGCAATCCCTGGTCCATATAAAAGGAGTCCCAAATCAATAAATTCTTGCTGTTCCTCTTGCTAAGCTGTTTGCTTTGCCAAGCAAGCTTCCTTCGACGCCGCTGTACTCGCTTTATTAGCTATCTGTATTCGCTCCGCATTTTTTTACATAATCGTAGGCAGAATGTCCAATTATGCACCCTATTACCTCTAATATCTTCAATAGAGACGTTCTTCCTTCATTGAATATGACTAAAGAAAAATTAAATTAACTTCCCGTCCTACAAACGTATGTTTCGGATTGATACCCCAAAATTGTTTATTGCAACACTCATTATTGTTTCGAATATTCTTTCCCAAACATCGTTTCAGTAATTCTTCATCGCCTAGTTTTTCAAAAATCGGTTTAACATATTCTTGAACCTCCGCACCTTGCATTTAAGGCTGGCTTATGTGCGTATGAGATGCCTTCTTCTTGCGTCTTCAAAAACAAAAATGAATCCGGACTGCAATAATCGTGTTGCTGATTTTCATCAGTATGGGAATATGCAGCCCATATTTCTTTCTTCATATAGGCTACATAATCTTGATTTCTTTGGATAGCTGATCCGTAATATGTTGACAAATCCCTTATAATTTTGCCTGTCAAGTCTTGGGGTTTACAGGTGGAAGTGATGGTGGATCCTTTCTAGTTTTTTTTCTCTTGCGTGTTGTTTCTTCTTTTTGCTGCTTTTTTATCTGTTTTCGACTGCTCTTCTAATTATTTTCTTCCTCTTTTTTTAATTTTCGTACTTGGGTTATCGTTTGTTTAACTTCCTTAAGATGACGAAACATAAGTTTGCCAACATGAAAACACGCTCAAGCTGTTTAACTATAAAATCGTCACAGGGCTTGGCCTCAGGTAGATTTATAAACGTTTTTGAATCCCCGTCTTCGATGTCATACGCATATTTAGCATATTTAGAGCTTTCATAAATTTCTATAATACCTTGAACCTCCATACCTTATGTCAAAATCAACATAACGACAAAACACAAAAAGGATTGCTTTCGTCGAGTTTAACGTCAAAATTAATTGTTGACAATTTACTCACCGAAGTACTCGTGAATACTGTACTATGTTCAGCAGTATGCTGATTCCCTTGAAATTCACGAGATTTTCTCACTTTCCTTGCTTTTTTTGCATAAGTTCCTTTTTTTCATCTTCCATACGGATTATTGCGCATTTAGAACATATCGAACGTTTGTGTACACTTCTAAATAAAAACTAAATACGTTTGAGAAAGCCGACACTGAGGTATATTTGTATATATATTTATTTAAATAGAATAACGGTGTTTTGGAGAGAGGAGAAGCGCACCTGCCGAATCTCGCCAAACCTGTTGTCGCGAACTGAAAACGCGCATGCACTTAAACTACTACCAATTCCTTATTTTTTTGAATTTGTATATAAAAATTCAGGAGATGATTTCTAAAGGTATAAGAAATCAATAAATGCAAAAAACGATTTTTTAAAAATTATAACCGATTATAGTCCCTTCAAGTATCCTATTCTCAATCCTTAAATCGGCCAGCAAGTTCTCTAAAACAACTACCTACACAACTTAGGTCATTTGCATTGGGAGAGTTTTGAACTATGAAAATACTTGTGTTTTATTTACCAAACGTTACAATTAAACATTTGTTTCAAAAGATCATCAATTGCTCATCAAACTCATCAAACAAAATTAATCTGACTTTGATTATATATGCGAATTAACTTGTGTTAATTTGATTAAACTGTCAAAGTTTGTACAGTTTGAAATAGGTAACACGTTGAGTACATAAATAACATTTCGTCAGTTTCTTGGTAAAAGTGGAAAACTGTTGACAGAATTGGAAATGGTTGAGTAAATTCATTTGTCTATCGGTTTCATTCAAATAAACACGACATAGATATTGCAGATATTCATATATTTCTTTCTAGATTGCGTCTAGATGGCTTCCTCTAACTTCCGAGTTGGTATAAATCATACATAATCTTTGTGCTATAAAAGTCATTTTAGCTTTCCAATTGGCTTTTCCCCTCAATTTAGCCGACGAAAGCATGGCTAAATGGCAAACCAATTTTCCTGCTAATATAAAGCCTCGCTCTATGATTCCCATGGACAAAGATACACATACTTCCACTAATATCCTTTGCAGTGCTATCCATAATTCTATTGAAACATTCAGTTTCATTTAAAGATTTCATCGGAGGCCCATGATAATGGAACACAACTAGTTTGTGTTCAACACAACTTCACAACCATCGGGTTCGGAACTACTGAATTTTAACCAATATTGGGTCCTTATTGCGAGGGGGATCACTGTTAATTCTCCCAACCGTACAGGTGGTTCAGATAAATCTTTGATCAGTTAACATTTTTCTATAAATCCAAAAGAAACTCGTGAACATTTGGAATTTTTTGGGATATATAAATCCAGTTATAAAAGTTCAACAATTTTCCTATTGCTTCGGATATAAGGATCAGATCATATTAACCCAAAGTAATATCACTGTCTCGGCGGGGATTGCCTATCGTCTAACCTCAATGTCTTCGGTATAATAATCAAGATTGTTATCGCAATTCAAATTGATTAAAATTAAATACATTGAGGGTAAGACGTGAAATTAGTTTTGATAGTATCAAACAATGACTAGTTTTAACAATTCAAAATTAAAGACTTGTTTATTCCTAGCGTAGATAACTTATTCTTACTAACCTATCGCCCAACGGATTGGTCACCATGAAAGTCGAAGATCGCAAATAGATCATTGCAATTAAATATAGAATTTATTTTATTGACACTGTTTCGAAATCGTCATTATTGTGAAATGTCGTTAAATGTTTCTATTCTAAGTATGAGTATTAATAATTATTTATGAGTATTAAGAATTAAATGTTTCTATTCTAAGTATGAGTATTAATAATTAGGTGATCTTAATTTTGAATTTGTTTATATATCGTGACCAAACACTTTAATTGAGATTGATAGCTCTGTTACTTTTGGAGAAACAGATAATGACCGAATTCCCTAATGCATTAGTCTGATTCATGCTCATTGTCACGGTTTACTTAGTCCTTTTAATTAAACCGGAGAAGACACAGGTGCAAGTTGAATTGCTAAGTAGAACTGACGCCGTTGTTACTAAAACTAGTATACCATCGTGACTATTTATTAGAATTTAGTCTCTCAGTCTCCCAGTCCCAAAACTTACGTTGCAGAATATACAAGATTTACTTGAAAGACCAAATAATTTTATAAATTTATCGCTGAGTGAGTTCAATTCATGAAACCTTTTAATGAGACATATTTTCATTCCCCTAAAACGACGCCGACTGTTCCATCGCCTACAACTGAAAACTTGCGAAGGTGGTTCCGAAAGCATAGGAATATTTGTTTTAAATTTAAGAAAGTGAGTGAAAAACTTGCGGGTATTACTGGCTGATCTGAATCGTTCTGCATGCTGAATTCAACAGTGAAATGTGAACGTTTTACCTCTAACTCTCAAACTAGCGCAATTTTTCACAGGTATAGAACTTTGAAATTAAATAAAAAAATTAATTCATTTGATTGCCATGAAATTTATTTTATTGGAAAGATAATTTTTTGCCACTTTATTGAAATACGATTTCGGCCATGTGAGCGGAACGACAGGCGCGGAGAATTCCAAACGAGAGGTCCAATTTTCCACATCTCCAAATTACAATTGGGGCCGTATCTTGCCAATAACGCGATTAATGTTCTGTTCCAAATGGCTAAACGTCTCAGGATTTTCGGCGTAGAGGAGTGATTTGACGTATCTGCACAAGAAAAAGTACGGCGGTGTAAAATAACATTGACTGTAATGTCAATGGTGAATGAAGCACCCCGAACATTGACTTTCTCCGGATGTAACGGCGTTTCATGTAAAAAAATCCTTCCTTTCTTCTTTAAATTTTTATTTAGAATGAAAGGTGGAAAGAGCTCAAGCTGGTTTCGAACACTCGTCCCTTCCGCTTCTCACAGGCTGGGAAGCATCGATTGGCACTACCAGCTTCAATCCCTCCTTGGATTCTTCCTACGAATACCTTTCTAGACATCAGTTCGCTCAAGCGATTCACATGGCAAGATCATTACAGCCCATTCATCAAATATTTCACACAACAATAACAAATACTATTATTATTATTTACATCATACAGTTTGTATTTAATATTTAATATGTATGTCTACCCTACTCATTACATCAATAATATAGAACTTAAAGTTAATATTCGTCTTGTATATAAAATATTGTAAAAGAGTCAAATTTTTAAAGCATTACAAGTCAAGCTTAATTTTTTTCGGATATTCATTCCTTTAGTTTAATTCCGCCGAATAACTAGCAAAGCTGTATTTGGTGTTTCTGTAACCAACAGGGGCTTTATATACACCAAATTCCACCTGAACAATATTTACAATATGATGATACACAAAAATAAAAATAAAACACAATTAACGACCGAAAATTTTTCACATTTAAAATTTAACTACATTTTTTTAGATTATTTTGAAATTGAATATTTTGCTTAGATAATTGGTAGTATTGAGTTATGGACAACAATGGCTGCAATGTCTATTATTTGTGGCTTTTGGTCGATGTGGCACATAGGTGCAGTAATATTGGCTGGCGGAGTTGGAAAGAATGGTTCAACCGTAGCAGTAAGTTACAATTGACACGTTCTTCGGCTATGATTTTTTATATGTACCCATATAACAAATATATCCATACTTTACTTAAATTTTCTCTGAATTAATCAATGCGTTAATTAAGTTGTGATGTCTTTTGGCAATTAAGAGAGAGTTTTTTGATGAAACGAATTTGAATTGATCTGCGATGTTACGAAATAACTTAAAGACCATTGCATCCGAAGTCTTTAAGCATTAGATTGAACGTCTGGTTTGCTGAAGACGCTGGTTGTGCTATGCATCGTCAAATAGTTTAACATAAAAATGAATTGTAGTTTTTTTTGTAATTTATCGTTTAATTAATCGTCCAGAAGAGATTGGAACGAATAATTTTGTTGCAAACATTTTTGATGTGTTTCCGAATGTTGACATGGATAATCCCTCTTCGTTGAATTATGAATTTTTTCGTTTAATTTACCAAACATATTACCAAAAAAATTTGCAACTATTAAATAAGTTCTATAAAATAAAAAAATAGTGAATATTACATGTTATTCTATTTGTTTTAAGTGATTTTCCTGTATTTGTAATCTCAATCTGATAGTGCACACGAACAGGCACAAAGCTTTTTAATGGACTATTGCTTTCGCATTTTTCACTGCTTTCTTGTTGAATTAACATAGAAAAGTAATTATAATAGTTCCTCGCCGCCTCATAATGATATTTGCATTTTTTTCACATATTTAATTTTTTGTTGCAAGGAATGTTTTTAGCTATTAAGTCTATCATCAACCTTCACACATTTCTTTGATGTTCCTTTTTATAGAGGTTGAACAAATGTATTGATTCAGTATGGAAATTTCGTATTCATAAGAATTTAGGGGGTTTCTATCAATACTAAAGAAATAACGAAATGAAGAATGATACTATAAGAATAATAAGAAAATAATAATGATAGTATTGAGAAAGGTGGAAAGAGATCAAGCTGGTTTCGAACACGCGTCCCTGCCGCTTCTTGTCAGGTGCCAAATCACAGGCCGGGACGCATCGATTGGCACTAAATAATAAATAATGAATCACTTACAATGTTGTAAGTGAAAATGAAAAAATTTATCTACCAAAAACTTCTGAAATTAATAATGATAGGCTAAAACAAAACAAATAAGCACTTGCGCTATTATTTTTGGAGAGAATACATAATGACTACTTTGGTTTAATATTATTATTAGTAAATATAAACTTCTTCCAGATAAAATAGTTTTCCGAATTTTTGGTTTCATTTTCCAAAAACATTCGAACATTTTTTAAACAATAGTTCATTTTACATTAACAGATACCAATGATTGGCTTCACATGGAACTACGTACCAACTTTTATCTTCTTTACCGGCTATATACTAGTAGCCAGTGAATTTTTTAATATTTTCATAATTGGTGGAATTGGAAAGAACGGTTCAACTGTGGCTGTAAGAAATTGAAACCCATTTTCATTAAAAAAATATGCTTATTTCCAAAAAACTGGCAAAGCTGATGGCTATCGCTTTAGAGCTTCAAAATGCTGCCATAAAATTATTTAACGCAATCGGTGCTGATTTTATTAATCTTTTCTATTTACACAAATTTTCTTAGACACAAATATATGCTGACGCAAAACCTTTAAATAACAAATAATTTTCCTACAAACTTGTCACTAACAAAAACTTTCTCTTAATCACAAAATGCTTAATCTCAATGAAATACAAATTTCTTGCTTCAAAGCTGCAATTCGAAATTGGGATATATAAGTAAACTCTTGACGTATTTAATTTCAAGCATTTAATGCTTATCTCTGAAATCACTAACTCTAAGTAGAACCTGAATTCTCTTTGTCTTTATTTTGTTTAACATAGGTATCTGAGAAGCGGTTTCTTTACACTAAATCATGTGAAGGTCTTATTTCTATTACCATATTTCTATTTTACTTCTTGCCGGATGCAAAGTTTGGTTAAAGCTCATGGAACATCCATTTGTTTAAGTAGGTTTAACTTTTCAATTATAAAAATTATGACAAATATCCTAAAATTCGATGCTTAATCTCTGCCTTCAGGGCAATTGCCAATTAGTTACTTACTGAGAACTCTTCTGACTTCGTTGGATTTGCCTTCAATAGCATAAAAAAACGATCCGATGGTCCAACATCATAAATAAACATTATTAACAGTTAAATTTCTACATCATTCCTTTTAGAGGTCCATGACGAAATAGAAAGTCATGTTCAACGAAAGTCGAAGGATACAATTTTTTCATAAACACTCCTTACTAAACATAAGAACGAGAATTTCCTTTTAATGAATACAATGTTTTAAAGTTTCCTGAATGATTTTTTGCTTTTGGATATTATTTTAGTGATATTTAGAATTAAAAGAATAAAGGAAATTCTTCTTGTTTTTAGTTTTTTGCGTCTTGCCTTTTCCTGCTGTATAATAAAACATTATTATGGTTTTATTAAACTGGCCCAGTGTTAACATACTAATTTAACTATCTAAACTATAATGACAATCATATAAATTACTGAACCTGAAGAAATTGTTTCAAGCTATTCTATGTTGTTTTAGATTTCTTTACTTTCGATTATTTTTTCAGTTCGAGTAAATTTTCAAGGTTGGACTAGAACATGTCGATACAGTATTGTAATGAAAAACAAAGTAAATCGGATAAAAAGCCTTAAAAATAGAAGGATAAATTTAGGATCAAGGCAATTAATTAGCAAAAACGTTGAAAATTAATTCAGTTTTATTTAAAAAGTAATAAATGAGTAAGAACGAGTGATCTTAAAAAGGCGATAAAAGCGATCTAGCAGAAAAATTTGTACGCGATGATGATACAGGTCGTCGAATCTAATGCAGTAATAATTTTTTAGGTACTTTTTAACAACTAATGTTCGACCTATGCCTACCTAAGGAAAATTTGGAAGTTCAATAGTTAATTTGTAAGAATAATTCATCACTATGAACGAAATTGTCCCATAATATAACGAAAAGTCTCGTAGAACTTTTCAGGAAGTGAATATGTCGTTGGGTTTATGCATACGAGGTGTGTTCAAAAAATACGGTGAATAGTTTTTTATTAAAAATAGTAAAAGATTCTATGTAAGAATCTGATTTAATCTCCTTCAAAGTACTGTCCTTGGCTAGCAATGCACTTATCCCAACGTTGACTCCATGACTGGAAGCATTTCTGGAAGGCATCTTTCGGAAAGGCTTTCAGCTGCTCGGTCGTGGCCCTCTCAATGACAGCAATGGTGTTGAAACGTTTTCCTTTAAGCACAGTTGTAAATTTTTTTGTTTTTCACAGTTTTTTTTGGGAAGAGCCAGAAGTCGCATGGTGCTAGAACTGGTGAGTATGGCGGATGTGGACAGACAGGAACATTTTTTTCTGCCAAAAGCTCACGAATGAGAAGCCAGGTGTGACACGGCGCATTGTCGTGGTGAAGAGGGAATCAATTGGTCCATTTTTCTGGCCGCTTTCTTCGTATGTCGTTTCGCAAACGTTGCAGTACGCCCTTATAAAATTCAGAGTTTACAGTTGTGCCCCTTGGAACGAACTCTGATTGTACTGCGCCCTCACTATTAAAGAAAACAATGAACAATGTTGGATTTTCACTGACATGCCGTTTTAGGGCGAGGAAATCCACAGGTTTTCCATTGGGAACTCTGCATTTCGGTCTCAGAGTCATAGCCATAGACCCAACATACATCTCTCATCAACATTTCATGAGCTTCTTTGACAACTTAAAACAAAACTTAATGCTAATGCGTTGTTCCAAATCCATGTTACGCGACAGACGCGATAAACTCAACCTCACTCCAGCGGCTCTGGCTCGAACTGACAAGTTCGAACGCGTCACAACTTGGCCATGCCTGTCTCAGCTGATCACGCTCCTAGACAAATTACAGCATATGGATGTCGCGTCAGCAGTTACCGGTATAAAAATTCATTCACCGTATTTTTTTATCACACTTCGTACAACAACTTCATGCATCGTAAATATCTCTTCGTTGCTGTCAACGAACCATATTTACTAATATTCAAACGATATACTATAATGTTCTTAATTATACATTCAGGAGTTGTATCATTTATATTTATTATTTCGATTTTTTCCATAAACTGCTCCTTCAAACAGAGTTTCTGGAATTGATTTCTTCTACATATATGAGCAGTTTCCTTCTTTGGATTTCGGTGGAATTACGGGGTCATAAGAAAAAGAAAAGATTAGAATTATTATTTTAAGTTTCTATCACATGTTTCCAATAACTGAGAATGGGAATAACAAATGCGAATTCAAATAACTCATTATAAACTTTTATCTCAACAATAACAACTCAAAATGCGTATGTCATCGTTTAAATACCACGCTCCAGGCCTGATTAAAAATTGCTGATTTTATGGACCATTTCGGATATTTGGTTTTCTATGTCCAGGCTGTAGGCATATTAATATGAAAGATTGATATTTAAAAAAAATTGAGACGCAAATGGATTTTATGTGGTTTGTAGTGCTGTAAAATTTGAGAAATTTGAAAAATGCCATAGTTCTACGTTACACGCCTTATGTGGTCTTTTCTTTTTCTAAAAACTTAAAATTCGTTCTAGTGCACAATGTATGATCAATTGGAATTAAATTTTATTCAATGGCGAAAATTTAAATCCTACCTAGAGTTCAGCTCGTGGGATTATAATATACTGTAAATTGCTGATTCCCGCTTCAGACCGAATTTCTTACGCGTGTCTAGGACGCAGAAAAGTGATAGCTAACAACCCCGTGATGGAAAGAATTTTATCAGTAACAATTCTTCTTGCTTGAATTAAAAATCTTGTAATCATAATACGGTGCAGACATTTTTTCGAGTAACTGCCCACAAGCGAACAAACGTCGCTCAACACATCTTTAACACTTTAATTCGTACGGTATCCAATATTATTATTTCTGGTACATATTCATGTCTTTAAGGCGCTTTGAAACTGCTTACTGAGTTACTCCCAATTATCCTGTTGATTCATATTGACGTTGACGCGAATCTTGATTTAATATTACTTATAATACGCCTTATTCAAAAACGTTCTCCTTTCCATGGCGAGTCGCCCCAATACCTTGTCTAACAAACGAAGTGTATACAAAGAGGACGTTGTGTTTAAAAATTGCCACGTGTTTTATAAAGTAAGCTTTCTTTTTTATTTCGATCATAAATATCATGCGCAACGTCACCAGGACGTCAGGATGCAACTTTTAGGAAAAAAAGAAGTCGCTTTATATCTTACAAAAGCTATCCTTATTAAAATACATGGAACCAGCATAGTAGAAATTGTGAGCCAGGTGTAGCGAGCACAGAAGAAAATTTTTCTCAAACTTGTACTTTTGCCGTAGTTAAGAGGCGGTTTCTTGAACAATCGAAGTAGTGCTCTTTTTACTGTTTTTCTTCAAGTTACTGTTATACTTTGTTATTTTGATATTACTTATATTACTTATTTTGATGCATATTCAACTTTGAATTTTGTTTTGCCCGTATAAACAGTACTGCATTTATTTTTGCCACTCTCATCATGTTCTCTTGACGGATTTGTGCTAAATCGGTGATAATTCTTTGGTGTTTGGTATCCATTCAGACAAGTTGCTAAACATGCCACCTTATAGACTTAAAATTGCTTTGCCCGCAACATATCCGTAGGGTACAAAATTTTAGCTTTGTTGATCACCTTTATTTGAAACCGGATATACGTGATGATAACCATTTGAGGGTTGCGATTTCCATCGTTCCTCATTTCCGTTCCGTCTAGCTCCAGTGTATTTCCTATTCGGATGATGAGTATGATTCGTTTCATTAAACGCTTTAACAGTCTTTTTATTCAAACTCTAAGTTGATATTCAAGCTGATTAATCAAAATGTCTATAATGGATGGATAACTAAACAATTGTTGATTCCGGAATCTAAATTAAGGAAAAACAATAAAAATTTATCTCAATATTCAATATTATAATAAGAAAAATTAATTTAATTCGAATTTAAATCCTTAGATTTATGTCTATATGGTTGTCTTTATACTTGTTATTTACATTTCATCTATTGAATTGTCAATCCATTTGCCATGTTTGTTGCATCTTTGAAATTTTATTTATTGTTTTTGAAAGCTGGAATCGTTTTGTGCATTAATGTGAATGTATCGTACAAATTTTAAACTTTTTCCATGGGCCTTTTTTTGATAATATACATGTATATTCAAACTTTGGAAATTCTTCTTATTTCACCTAATAGAAACACAAATTTGTAAATGATTTCGAATACCCTCTTTCATGATCCAGCAAATTTCAATGCAGTCCCTTAAATGTTGGATACTATTGAATTTATAGCTTGCTAAAATTTAGCTCACTATTATAAAAGCTTTAAAATGTTTATCTTTTGAACAGATCGCTTAGTCGTGTTCTTTTCTTTCACTCTTACCAAACCTTCACAGGGGTGATAGGATAGTAAACACTATTAAATTATTGTAACTACTTCCATCTTTACAAAACACTTTTTCTAAAAAATGAAGTAAATCCTTTCTTTTAACTTTTTGTTTAATTTATTATTTATGTGCGTCTTCATCAGTATGAAAAAAGAAATGTAAAAGTTCGTTTTTTCTCTTAATTATCTCGATAAAAACAACCGATCTGAATGCAAGGGCCGTACAACAGATGAAAAATGTCCACCTTGCAATTCTCTTTTCTCGGACGTACAGGATACGATCAAAAAGCAACATAACCGTTGTAAGAACAATTTTTTGCATCTACAAATACACTTAACTATCGAAATAGGACTCTTGCGCCACTCCCTTTTGATGACCTGAAACATAAAAAAAATGATATTCTTACTAGAATTTCACATCATCGGCAATTGTATCGCCAAAAACTAGTGCAATTGGTGGGACTAAAGCCGTATCAAGCACTTTAATGTACTTTGGCTGTTAATGCACCCTTCACGTAGGACGATTTGCCCGCCCTACTAGCAGCCATGCTACTCCATATCATGATATTGCCTCCCCCATGCTCCGCTGTCGGTTTGGCATATTCCAAATTGCATTCATCTCCTATTTTCACCATTTCACCAGGTGTATAAAAATTCTTAACAATAATATAATTGCTTACGGGGTTGAAATAAGCATACCTCAAAGTTACACTAGTCGGACAATATGTTGACCGGTCTTTCAATGCCCAATGTCTGTATTTAAGTGGCCAAAGCGATTTTTTTTATCATTTCACAGCCCACGCTTCTTCCTTGCCTTGCATCACTTAAGACCAGATTTATGAAGTCTCCTCGCCGTACACGTACTCACTTGCTTTCCTTCTGCCTCTAAAAAATGCAGCAAGCTCATGAACAGCAACAAATGAACGGAGCAAGCAACACCTACTTATCTTTATTACCGTAGAGGCTGCCAAGTTAGCGTTTAAAAGTTATGATTATTTTTAATGGTTGCAAGACGTAGGAACATTAAGAGGAAAGGAATATACCTTTCAGGCTTATTAGAAAAGTCGAAAAATCGTGAAAAAGTTAGTCATACAAAAATAGCTTTTTATATGCAATAGCCAAAGTAAACATCAATATTTTTTTGGTTACACGTTATTAATACTATTCAAATTATTTTGACTTTTTTGGGTTGTCAAAGTATAATGTAGAAACGTATTAAACAAAATAAACTGTTTATATAATGCATGCATTATATAGACAGTTAATTACAATATTTTTAATATATTGTCAAATTGCCAAGACATTTTTGTCACTGCGGCACATCTACGCAGCATGAAATTGATCAGACACCGCTTTTTCAACTGTGTTTGAAAAACAACAACTTGTGTTTTCAAAATCCTTTTCATTGGATGGTTGAACAGTTGCAACACTTATTTTTATTATCTGCCCATAAATTTCGACTGAGGTGACTGACCAGACCAGGTCATAACTGCAGCTGCATTACCGGCGAACCATATTCTTGAAGACCTGTGATGTAGAGTTCTTATCCTGATGGATAAAAACCATTTTGCAGTATTTCCACACACACATTCTAGTTCATTGTTTCCTTTATCAAGTGTATTGGACCAACTCCAATGTATGAAAACTGTCCCAAATAATTGCTTTGACACCACTGTGCTATATTGTCTTGGTGGCGTACTTTGGATCAAAGGCTGTGTTGGGCAGACGAGGAATATGTTGCCCGGAACAAATTCCACCAAATAACACCATTTTCTTTTATCCGACCACAATATTTTGTTCCATTTCCGAACAGGCCAGTCAACGTACTCGATGGCGATTTTCAGACGCATATCTATATTTAGTTTTCCCTTAGCAATGGAACTTTTTGCTCTAATCGCTCTCCTGAAGACGCTTTTGGGTAATCTTTGCTGTATTGAATTATGCGCCGATCGTCTTGCTTGGTGGTTTTTTGGTTACGGCTGCGAATTTCTAGTTTATTTTGATAATGTTAAACGTTTGTTATCATTTAATCGGAACCACCAATTTCTTTGATTTCCTTATTTGTTTTACCCTTTGCACGAGGATTTTTGATGATCTGGCGTTCTTCTTCACTGTAATGCTTCCCTCGACATTATAAACAAAAGAGTAACAATTTGATCGGAACTTTTTCGCTAAATTTTATTTGTCTTTCGGTTTCGTAATACTGCTCATTTCTTTCTCAGCTTTTAATGAGAATCAATTTACTGCACGCCTTTTTTTTACACAACGTAAAGACACGTTTCTAGCCGCAACGAAAGAATGTGACTGGAATTAAAAGATCTACCTAATGTTAAAAATTATCCTAAAGGGCAACCTTATGAATTGTTTATTTGTTTTAGAATCCTGTTAGAGGGACAATTAGGAACAACCAGAGTTGTGAAGTATCTATATGCAAAACAGATATGCTTGAAAATGTTTGTAAATAGCACTCCTATATTTTTGAATACAGCTGTATAACCGATTTCAGGCATTTTTTTATTGTGTACTCGGAATAAGGGAATCGAAAACTTCGTTGGGGTCCACCAAGCGAATCTGGTTACAAGGAACTGCACAAACCCACTTCAATGCATCTCTTTATTGAACAATTTTATCATTTTGTGTGGTGTCAATTAAGTTTATTAATCTAAAGGGATAATAGCAAGTGAAATTCGTCTCTAGCTTTCAAATCAATTTGAGAAAGATCTACTTCAGAAATTTACTTCGAAATTCGATTTAATGAAATTCTTAATGAAAATTACTCGTCTTTAATTCATAGCTTCCATCACAAACACTCATTTATTAGCTACGTTGATTTGTTAAACCATTTTTGAATCGCCGTTAGTAGCATACGGCCCGAATAAATGCTATCAGCTTTTTTAACGAATTTTTGATTTGCCAAATTCATCTTCCTATGCATGTTTAAAAGCCTGAGGAAGAATACATAAAAGGGAACTATAAGGGAACCTATGTATTTTTTCTAAGTACTCAAAGTCAAATTAAGGTACGTTTAATCGTTAGTATATATTAGTTTGGCACGTATGACACAAGCTTTCGGTTCATTACTTATCAATTTCACAAAATTCAGTATTAAAAAAACTTAGTATTAAAAATAAAAAAGTATTATCAATGGGAATTGTGTGTTTGGAAGCTGTTTCTACATCCGCTCAATATCACATTGATCAAAATTTTACATAAACTTAGTTGAACGTGAATTTGATCGTTTTATGTATCATAAAGCCCAAATTATAGTTACAAATAATGTTAGATGATAATCAATTTAAACTCAAATTATTACCAAAATTTTACGTAAATTATGTTTATGGAGTTCACTATAACGCTGCTTAGTTTTTCAACTTCGGAATTTCATATCGACCAACTCTTTTTTCTAAACTTCAATTAAGAAAACGATTTACAGCGTAGAAAAGTGTCCGACTAAGTCATACATATTGAGCAAATAGCAGAAATCCAAAGTCTTTCTTATTATTTCTTTATTTGAACCTTGCTTTTCAGTTCTACCTACCATGTCGATGCCGCACTATCCGAATATAGTTGTGTATTGATTTTTTGTATCCAATTTTGTTCAATTGACAATCTCATCCAAAATATTGAAGCAAATGAATCAATGTCTCCCTCAATTTATTTTAATTTTATTATTTTCACTTGTTTCAAACTATTTTTCTAGAATATTTTTTTTTTTTTTTTTTTTTTCATATTTATATTTGTCATTAACCATTATCGCATTAATTTTTAACATGTTTTCAACAAAAATTCATAATATTTCATGACAAAAAATTCTCTTCCTTAATTTAGCTACCATATTTGGAGTGGGATTCTAGATTGGTTCCACTTTATTTTGCATTTGCAGTCGATATGATGTTGGCATTGCGTTATGTTAAAGTGATATTTACTGGTGGCTGTGGTAAAAATGGATCAACCGTTGCAGTAAGACATTAGCTAGAGCCAATAAAAAATGCTAAATATTCTAAATTTGATTCTTCCTAACACAACAACTACACAGTATTCAGTATTAGAACAGCAAGATTCAAAACTTTGTCAAGCGATCTGTCTAATATTTCTTATTTTCTTCGAGTCTGAGCTTGCAAATTAGTAGTTAACAGTGGTAGATTGGCACACTTATTATTATTTGCCAGATGTAATACTTATAATATTAATGAGGAATGGTAGTCGAAATGGATATCACACAAACTGCTTGAAGTGAAACCGTTTTTGTATGTCTAACGTATCCAGGTTACGGTAAACGAAATAACTGCTCGCTGTACTATATGTTGATTGGTTTGAATATGTTTATATATAATACGCAACTGATTTTTGAAATTATTTTTATTATTGCATGTGATCTGCTTTGCTTTGGGTTGCTTTATGTATGATATACTAGTGCCAAAAGATCTTTGCACAAAAATTTTATTCGGTAAATTTAGCATTCAATTGAAAGTCGTCATAATTTTTTCGCTATTCGAATGATTAGTTGTTCAATTCAACAAACTTTTGCAAAAAGTGAAACAATATACAATAACTTTGGGTAGCTTGGGTCCGCCGGGCCAAAACGAACTTCAATATACAATAAATTAAATACACAAAATGCTGAATTGCCGAATAAATTTGCCAAACAAAGAATTATTGCTGTGTAACATCTTCTGATAAATATTTGAAATATTTCAGGGGACCAGCGTCCTATCTCCAATTATACCACTATTTTTAGTGGTAGTTCCAGCGTTTATTATTGCGCAAAAATCGCAAGATCACATATTTGAAACGCACCCTTCTTTGTACATAATTACTTTTGGGTTTGTTGCAGCAAAAATCACAAATAAATTAGTGGTAAGTATATCGTTAAATGTTGAAGGTATATTGCATACTTCATTGTTAAATTTTTAAGATTGCGCATATGACGAGGAGCGAAATGGAATATTCGGATTGGGGACTTTTAGGACCGTTATTGTTGTTTTTGAATCAATACTTCAATAGCTTCTTACCGGAAATTTATATTTTGTGGTTCGCATTTTTCTGGGGACTGCAGGACTTATTTCGATATTGTGCACAGGTATGAATTATTTTGTTGTTATAAAGTATATAGAGCCGCATTATATGATACTTTGATGTTGAAAGGTTTGTATTGTTCTTCCGTATCTGCTTTCGACAAGCTATCAAATTATAATTCATTTCAATATTTTGGGATACCACTAAAGCACATGGTGTGTTAACAATTTTGATTTAATTTTTCTCTTTGTTCTGCTTCTACCATGTAAGAATGACAGTATTCTTAAATTCATGAATAATATATTATTCAATGTATTTTCATGTGTATTAAAATGTTACTGTTCACTGCAGAGGACGAGCAACAAAACAGTCTTGAAAAAGTTACTTTTCGTTACTATACTTGTTTTACGTGACCAAACAATAAGCAATCGAACTAAAAGATTGTGTCGTGCAGTGGAAGAAGCCAATAAGAATTTTCTGGCATTTCTAAGCGCGCTCCCGATCCGAGCGATATTCCCAACATATTCATAACTTCCAATAATGGGGTAACACCATTGTTGAATATGCATGTTGAAAGAAATAAAGTAATGTTAACCATTCAGGCCCCAATTTTTTGTAAGGACCTTTATAAATGTATATCATAAATGCCTTAGTCCACACAAGAAATGGGATTTCCTAATATAATGAGGTAGAACAAAGAAATCTTTTTGCCAACGTAGGCATTGTACCTCAATAGGCAAACACTGACGAAGCAATCACATCGACTTCGAAACAACTGTCTGTTTATTTTTTTTTGAATAAATAAAAAACTTTCAATGTTGTGACGGAACTTTTCCTTTAGCACAAAACGCGATTCACTGTTTCAGCTATAATGGGCTTATTTATCAAATAAGGTGTTTTTATTAGATATTCTTGAACTTTCAATCTTCCAGAAAATGCAAAAAAAAAATCGATTCGACAACTCTAGGTGTATATTTTCCCTTAAGTTTTATTTTCTTCACATACGGGGGTCAATCAGAAAGTAAGTTTAAGGGTGACAGCGCTCCGCATGGTGGAAAGATAAACTAACGAAATTTTAGGAGGTTGGTCTGTTCAAACCAATTTCGCGCATCGCTGAGCCCAATAAGATAATTTTTGTGTTTTAAACAACGATTTAAAATAGAGACACCGATAGAAGTAGCGTCCAAATGTGAACCGCGTAGTGTGATTTTTGACCACAAAAAAATTATCCGCTAGCGAAATTTGTCGAGAATTATCATCTGTATACGATGAGCAGTGTATGAGCCTTCAAATGGTTAACAGCGTAAGAATTTTCTCCGACTGCAAGGTGTTAGCGACAGTGTTTTTGGATTATCGAGGTATTCTTTTGATTGATTACCTTGACGAAGGCAAGACCATCAACGCAGAGCACTACTGTGCTGTTTTGGATCGCTTACGAAAAGCAATCAACAAACGGCCAGGTTTATTGAGTCGCCAAGTGTATTTGATTCACGATGATGCTCGTCCGTATTCTGCTCGTTTAACCCAAGAAAAATTGGCCTCATTCGAATGGTACGTTTTTGAGCATCTTCCTTATTCTCCTGACTTGGCCCCAAGTGGTTTCCACCTATTCCCCGCGATGAAAACAGCGTTTGGCGGCATACGATTCAACACGACTGATGACATCACCGAAGCAGTCACAGCGTAATTTAAAAATTTGGACGCAAAACATTTCGACGTCGGAATTTGTTTGTAGATACAAATTAGGAAATTAGTTTATAGATACAAAATTTCTATTTTCCAGAAAATAGCCAACGGTTTCATCGAGCGGCAATGGGATTTGAAATTCGCCCACTTTAAATAATAGTCGGGCATTTCAGACTTTTTCAAATGCTTCCACAATGTCCAACCTTAAGAGACATGTGAATATCTTGCGTTTGATTCTTAACGCCTAATAAATTTTTCTGTCTGGTGTTACTCCAGTCGTTCAAATATACTACCCGAAGTCTGCATCCCTTCCCTTGAAGGCTCCTCGTCACTGGGAGAAGTAATTTTGAAAAGTTTAAAATGATTCTGCGAAGTATTTCGGAAAGTTTGCCTTCAGTCTGTAGTGTAATAGAAAAATCAGAACAAATCAAAACGATTTTGGCATGCGTACAACACAGCCTTTTACTATTTCTGAAAGTTAAAATAGTCTCACTTTTACTGTTCAATTCACTGCTGGCGAGCTGTCCCTCGCGTACGTCGGGTACAGATTTGCACGTTAGTCCTTTCTGGGCAGCATTTTATATATCGAACATTTCACGCTTTTGCTTCAAGTAATCAGTTGCAAACAGCTCTAAGTGAGATAAAATCCAAATTTCTTATTGTAATGTTTATATTGTTGCTACTAATAGTTAGTATATTACTTTTACCACTAAGTAACAACAGTGCCCAAGATTATAAAAATCACTATTTTTATTTTATATCAAACATTAAAAACATTTCATCATAATGAGCGTTTAATTTTTCAAAGGTCAAAGAAAACATTATTTATTACTTTTTCTTTTTTGGTGTGAAATTTGACAAAGCGATCCTGTGCTCTGTTAGGCAGATGCAAACTTCACATGTTGAACAAGATCATCTTGTCATATAGTGTTTAGCTTTAAAACTACAAAAAGCACACCTCCATGATGTTCCATAGTATGTGTTCTGCTTTGTCCCACCTTCTCTCTATAGGAAAATGTTTTTATATTTGCTTACTGTCGGCGACTTTCCACTTAGGCGTTCTTGTTCACGATTTTCGCTGCCTCTAGTACCGACAAGACCGCGAACAATAGATAGTCGAAACATTTTTACTTTGACATACTTTTCACTCCTGCTTACCGTGAACATAATGGAAGCATTGACTACCACTACGCCAAAGAAGTGTCAGATAATTCTTTGCCACAATTTTTTACGTTTGCTGTTTATTTCGTAAGTTGTTTTCAACTGGTCGGCCTTGTCAACATATCCCAGGGATGTGCTGTACAATAGTTATTCATAGTTTGAACTATCTGTCTGCTTTCATCAGACATATTCTAGTTGCTAGCGAATATGACCGCCATTCGGTCCATCCATTTCATGAAAGAAATTCGTCACTCTCCCTGCATATTGTCCACGGATTGAAATTTTGTCATGTTTAAGGTTATTTCATATTCCATGTCTTTTCTCCGCGCAAGTCTTTTCTCCAGTTCCACACGCAAATAGATCTGTTTGCTTCAATTCCCATAATAGTGGCAGGGACGGAAAAAAATTATTAAAATATACGCAATGAATCTTCCCCAAAAGTAACTTTATCAAATCTTTAATGACTCGAACTCCTAAAACTTTTTAGGAATTGAGCGACTATAACAGTAATTTGAAAATTCATCAACATATCCATTTGCTGAAGCTCTTAACCCCATACATGGGCTTGTTTGGGATATATTGCTTTAAAGACGATCTGTCTTTGAAGAGAATCATTGATTCGTTTATGGAAACGTTTTCTGATGGTGCATAATATTTCGAGAAAGTCTAGTAGTATATAGTTAGTCTATAGTTAATCAAAACTTTGATTACCGCGTTTTGGTTGAAGATTTCCCAAAAGCCAAATAAAACGAGCCATAAAGTTAGGGATGTAATTATTCCAAAGTTTTATTCGGCTTGACCAGAATCTCTATAACGAGGAAGGGAGTTTATTAGAATCAAAATATTATAAAAATAGACTTTTTCATCTGGTGTGCATTTCTTGGTACAAAAGACTATGCTGTTGCCGCTGAAGATTGTGTGTCATAAAGATTTTTATGGTACACTAACTCCTCAAACTACTTTTCTGGAAACAAACAAGAAAAAATTTTTATCGGAAGTTCTTCCTCTTCGTCAATATTGCGATTTCATCTTTGTTGCTTGGAGACTCGACGTTTTAAAATTCCGCTGATTTCTGGTCCATTGCAAATATGTCTACCTTGGACCTTGGCGCAACCATCGATATCTGAGTCATTGATATTCGACTCCACTCTTTCCTCGGTATGAAAATCTATATCCTCATCACTACTTTCATTCTGCTCATCTCCTGATTCGCCATAAGAGGGAATGCCTTCGAATATAAGCCTCTCAAATTCCTGGTTATAAATTTGCTCAAGGTCCAAAATATTTTTTTTCGGCTTGAGGACGAAAAGATGTCATATCATATTTCTTTACATAGGGGCTTAGTGGTGTCATTTCAAATCACCTAATTTTTGTAATTCAAAAGTATCAAAAATATAAAGTCTAAACCAATAAGCACTTAGAAAACGTCACTAATCACGAAAAATGACTAATAACATCACGTTTTATGAATTTACTTGCCATATTTCCACAGCTTTCAGTAAAAAACGCGCACGAACGAAATTTATTTTTAAATGCGTATAAAAATATTTATTTGTGATTATGTTTATCCTTTTGATCCTGAGATCAAAGTGAAACAAGCGCAAATGTTTGTTTACGTCCGTCATAAATGTTCAATAGTATAACAATCGACAATTCCCGCGTACCAGAGGAAATACCAATACATCAGGGGCGTAGCGAGTTTAAATAAGCTGATAAAAGGGTTATACCAGTAAGCTTGAAAGCTTAAAATTTCGTTCTCGCATTACTTTCTGTTTACCCGGTACATCACTCGCACTATATTTTCTAGTATTTTCTCCTCGCCTCTTATTCATAGTTGACATTAGTGGACTGTCCACCGTCCCTGATTTATTTTCAGACTTTTTCTCCGCCCGCTGCTGTTTAAATAGTTGCAATCATTAATCACGAAATCGTTCCTAATCATTGATTCGAGACTAATTCTGTATTCTGCATGAATGATAAGTTGTTAACTTCTACTTCTTTACTTGTGGAAATCATTTATTGGTCAAAGAGAGTTACACCACCATTGCTTACTTCTATTGTATATTGACTTAGCATGAGACTTACTTATATTTCGGATACTTTTGTTGCTATCTTGCTCATCTCACAAATCCGCAATATTTTCTTGCAGAATATGTGGCATTTAAATTATAGAAAAAAGTTGTTAAAAAAACATGACTTTATATGCCCGGTAATCGCGCTAAAGTCTAATGGAGTCTACTTATTTCATATGTACATATATTTAAATCATATGTATTTTCTTATATTTTTCTATGGCTTCATTTGTGGTTTTTGAATTGTAGGAGTTCCCAAGTTTATTCCTTCCTTATTTCCAAGAAGTTTTTTAATTTTTAGTAATGATATTTAAAAATCAAGAAACTGATTCCTTTTAGACTATATAAATTTCATTACTTTTGGATATGTATATACGTACACTGCCGGTGAAAAGTTTGAGACCACTAATAAAAAGAACTTTTGTTATTAGTAAATATTTTCAAAATATTGGTGATAAAAAGTAATCTGCACATCTGCATATTCTATTGTTTATTAAGATTACCTAAAAGCCTACACTTTTGTATTTAAGATAAAGAAAGGGCAATAAACAACCATTGCCGAGGAAGAGCCAGTCTCAGAGCCTCATAACCGCAACAGACAATTCTTTTATTTTACATCAACTTACAATGCCATTGTTCTAAATTCTTAAATGTTTATTTTAACACGATATTTTCATGGTTATCTACAAATATCCACAATTAATCTGATTTTGTGATTCCTACAGAGACGTCAAGACGTCTCTAAAATGGGAAAAGTTCGTGAAATTTGTATTAAACAACATCTGCCATCATTGTTCTCCATAATGAAGGCAAATCTGAACGTGACATTGCATCTTGACTCAAGTTATCGAAGATTTGTATTCATCGTACTATTGTGCGGCACAAAGAAACTGGCTGTAATCAAGATCTTCAGCACTCCGAAAGACCAAGAGCTACGACTTCTAGTGAAGACAAGTTTATTGTGGTAACCAGCAAGCGAAATATATGCCTAACAGCCCCAGAAATTCGTGTTTAAGTCAACAAATCTTGGGGAAAACCTGTGTCAGTGTCTGCAGTGAAAAGACAATTGCGAGACGCCTAGTTGTTTGGTCGCGTTGCTGTTCGAAAACCTCTTCTAAAACCGCAGAAAAAGAAAAAAACGGATGAAATTGGACCTAGCCCATCGATAGTGGACTTTGACGTGACGAATCTAAATTTGAAATATTCGGTTCAAAAAGAAGAATTCTCTTCCGACGTTCTGCCGAAGAAAAGATGATTCCACAGTGTCTAGTCCCGACTGTCAAGCATGGTGGCGGGTCTGTTATGGTCTGAGGTTGTTTCTCAGGCTATGGAACTGGAAATCTGATCCAAATTATAGGAATTCTGAAAAAGGAGCAGTATAAAGAAATTTTGGAGAAAAATGCTATTCCCTCTGGGCTGAAGTAAATCGGCTAAGGATCCAACAAGATAATGATCCAAAGCGTACTTCAAAATTATCTAGGAGTCAGTCAGAAAAAGTGTTGAAAAATATGACATGGCCACCCCAAAGCCCAGATCTTAACCCTATAGTGCTTTTGTGGGAAGAGCTTGACCGAATCGTTCGAGGACAATGTCCTTCTTCACAGTAGTTTTCTTCTCTGCGTCTTTCGTCGTTCGATAATGGGATGGTCAGTATCCGATATCAGCATCACTGTAGAGAATCTGGAAATCTATAAAACCAAAAAAGACAACAGAATCAACAATGATTTAGGCAACGCATTTAAACCCCTCTTTGAATTCCTACATTCCCTAATAAGTGTTTCAATTAAGATGCCTTATACATTAATCATAAAATTTCCCTAATTAGTTTTTAAATGCCATTAAAAATAAAAGTTTAGAACAGGAAATTTTATGAATGGATCTTCTGACAACTGTTAACAATAGTAATATATATAAGGAAAAAATAGAAAAAAAAAGTAGAAAAAATGTTTGTAGTAGCCACTGAGGAAGAAGCCACAGTAGAGTTCGAAATACGTATCTGGAAAATAATAAAATAATCTATGGACACAGGTGAAATTATTGTTTTATTTTATAATTAACCAGTTGAACGACATGAACAAACTGAGAATGCCAAACCTAGCATTACCTAGGATGAGATGCCAACCGAAAACCCACGAGCCAAATGTAGAATTACGCGAGATCATTCCGGACAGCTATTCCCAGGCCTACAAAATGGCTAAGATCTGTCAAAAATTCGCTCAAGTTGATTGATAAGCTACGGAATGTTAAAATAAATGAAAACGAAATATTAGTATTGTATGAGGATGACTGGTCCCGAGTACACCGACAAAACAGGAAACTTATGAGTTCGAAAAGTGGTTGGAAAAATAGGACAGTACACCACAGACCGGGAAAAAACTTGTGCAATATGCAAAGTTAGCACGACTGTGCATGCTTGAATGCTATTTCACCTTCCGAAATGAGTACTATAAAGGTACGAAGGGCGTGGCAATGGGTAGTCCGCTATCACCGGTGCTAGCTGAAATTTCCTGTCCAGTAAAGAAGGAACAAGTTCCGAAAATAATTTCATGCCAAGAGTGTGGTGGAGTTATGTCGACGAAATCGTTGCTATCGTTGCAAAAGATAAAGTCGTTAGTTCAAAGTCATTTGACTCTGAACTAACGAATCAAATATCCATACCAAATTCGCACAGGTTCGGCAGTTTAGCTGGCGTACTGGCAAAGCATGTCATCAAGGCGGTAGGAACTTTCTATGCTCCGAAAAAAGGAAAGGAAAAATAAAGCGTGCTATATCGTAAAACGTGCCCGATATGTGAAAACGGCTATATTAGACAAACGAAACGTTTGGTATCGGTTCAATTCAAGGAACATATTCAAGGAAGGAGGCGGAGTCACTTCAAAGATACCACACAAAAGTAATAAGAGCGGTAGTCGCGTGACACGAAATAAAGGAAGGTCACCTAATAAATTTCGAGGATTTAGATATCATTAAGGTGGTAAATAATATCTGCAAATTAGATTCGTTTGAAAGTATAGAAATTAGGAATGTACCCGCGGAAAAGGGAGTATACGCGGAAATACGTATATTCCAAAAAATAATAAAATTTACGTAGAAATTTGTTTGTAAACCCTTCTGCAAAGTTTGCTCCTAAAAGAAAATAGTAAATGATATTTATTGGAAACATTTGGATATATGTGTTTTTTTTTTATTTTTAGGTTTGCCTGGAAATATGTGATCATTTAAAAATACAACTATTTCGGATACCCTACCCACCGAAACCGCCACAAACCGTGAGTCAAGGAACGAACGCACCACCTGTGGATAGTAATTTGCACGCATCATCTCATGACAAAAATGGTACACACGGGCATCAACATCGTAAACAAAATAAACTTAGTAAAAAGCAACAACATCTTCACTAGAGACTATTAAAAATAACAATTACCAGTATTTATTATGATAATTTTAGACATTGCAAGCGCTGTTGATTGATGCTTTTAATGCATATTTTCTTTTGGTTGTTGTTGGTTGAAATTATGAACAAAATCTTTTCTTGCGTCGAAATTTTATAATAAAAATTTTTTTTTTTTTTTTGGAGTAATAAAAAAACTTAAATTGTGGAACACATATTAAAGAGAAAATAATGAAACGTTCAGGCTGTCTACAAAATTTCGTTGTTTTTTCTTTCTGTTTGGAAATGTTCCCGTGTAAAAAATTTCGAGGATAGATTTATTGATTTCTGTAATCAAATCAAGAAGTGCTTTATATCAACTGGTCAATCTGATTAATAGACAATGTTGGCATTGTAGCATGCATTGATTCTTTTGCCAAATTTGAAAAATAATAAAAAAATGAAACACTCAGATGTAGGAATATGAATGTTATTTTAAGCTGTTGGAATAATCAAGTCAATACGATATTTAGATAGCTCAGCATTCTAATGCAACGGATTTTTTTTATTTATTATTTCTTACTTTGATATTGTTAACAAAATACAAATGATTTTAAATGATTTACATGATAAAATGATGTAAATTCGAAAAAGTTTTTTCTTAACGTGATATAACGGCTTGCGCATAACCGTGCGTTTCTAAAGAAGCCGTTTCTAAAGAATATACATGAAACTAATCATATTTACAGAGTGGCGGAAATATGGTTTAGAAATAAAGTCTACGGCGAACTATGGCATGTAGTAGTAGCATCTGTGTACTTTGTAGGTTGGGTGAACTGGAAATAGATTACCCGATTCCGTATATTGTCCTCCGAAAGTTGTGAAGAACCTTATTTTAGTTTTTTTGTTTGAAAGATCTGCTGCTGAAAGTCGAGCCGCAATATTTAACAGAACTCCATACACTTATTAAATATATTTCTGTATTTCATTCTTCGTTTCCACTCCCTCTCAAAGAGCGTTTAATTGTTGTCTCGTAGCACTCAATCAAATTCGCGATGATTCCTGTTACTTTTAAATATTTGAAAATTGTTTCAGTATTATAAAATTCGAAAGTTAAGTTAAAAATGAATAGAATAGAAAACAATATTCAAAAACAATTTAAACAAAACTTAACGTCAAAAAAAAGCACTTTAAATAACGTGTTGACGTGTGTCTGTTCCACTGGGCGATATGACCGGCGTATGAGCTACGCTTATCTGTTCCGCGGTGCGACATGACCTACCAATTGGGCGACTCCTCGATGTAAAAGAATACGTGATACGAAATTATATTTTGATTTATCCAACAGTATATGTTAACTTTTTAATATTATAAACAAACATTCAATACAGATCCCCACTTTTATTTAACTTATAAATTCAGCATAAGTAAATGTTAATTTTTTGTTCATACAATTTTCTAGAGCAAGCTAAACAAAGCTTGCCCTCAGAATTATCGCAAAATGTTTATACGTTCTTTGCTCACTTGTGACATACTGAGTACTTTTTATGTTTGCTAAGCGTTTATAGCATTCTATGCTTCGCTTTTTCGTTTTCCTCAGGGATCCTTTGCACGAATTTTAAGTTTGTTTTTCGTTTGCCGTCATATTTGTTATTGTTGGTGAAAACTTGTTTTTACCACTATGTGCGACCGCCATCTCGGAACCGGTGCACTAGTCCCTTCTTAATATATCTTTTTTAGCTCTCTCTGTAACGCCATTCAGGCAACATCGCTTTGGTTTCTTTTATCAAATAAATAAACGTATTCGAGTGTTTTTACGTTGTTTTATTGCTACCTAAAAACCTCTAACAGGTTGTGGCCCAGTTTACCCACACTGCGCGTTTGAAACAACAGAAAGCGAAAATCGTGAGATCGTGAAAACAGGAAAGAACGCGTGTGTGCGAGCGCCATTTTTGCCTCGAGAAGTTTCCGACGACAAAAGGCACGTCTCCGTAATTTCGGGAATGATCTCACACGAGAACGAAAAACGAATTTGTGAGTGTCTCGGACAATAACACGCGACTGAAAAACATAAACAATGACTTCGAGTGGTGTTGTGCGCATTGAGGCATTGGACCGTGAAAATTATGACACGTGGAAGATGCAAATGCGCGCCATCCTGGTAAAGAACAAAGCCTGGGGTCACATGAGTGGCGCCAACATCAAGCCCGAACCAACGGCAAATAACGCGAACGCAGCAGCTATCACCGAGTGGGAAACCAACGACGAAAATGCGATGTCCGACCTGATCCTGTCGATTGGTAAATCACAACTGAAGTTAGTCAAAAGCTGCAGAACATCGCGTGAGATTTGGCAGAAACTTGAGGACACGTTGCAGTCAAAAGGGCCGGCTTGTAAGGCCACTTTGTTGCAGAGTCTCACTCTGAAAAAGATGGGCGAAGGTGACGACGCACGCGAATACCTGAGCGACTACTTTGACTGTGTCGACAAGTTGGCTGACATGGACGTGGACATCAACCCCAATCTACTCGCCATCTTGATGCTGCAAAGTCTTCCTCCCAGTTTTGGGGACTTTAGAGTTGCCATCGCCAGTCGTGATGAGTTGCCAACGCCGGAGAACCTTCGCATCAAAATAGTCGAGGAAAGTGACGCGAGAAAAGCTAACTCTCCATCGACGTCGGATCAGGGCGCTATGTTCGTCAAACGAAAGGGCCCGTTCAAGAAGGACAGCAAGACCCATTCGGAAAACAACGGCTCGAACCGAAAGAGCGAGGCGGACAAGGGATCGTTCCCGTTCAAGTGTTCGAAATGTGGCATTAAAGGGCACAAGGCGGCAGACTGCAGATCGAAAGGCAACAAGTACAAGACGGATGACATATCGGTGCTGGCAATCGAAGAGCGCGATTCGTGTCAAATCGCAATCAACGGTACTCCGGAGCGGTGGTGTCTCGACAGCGGGTGTACGAGTCACCTGTGCGGCGACGAATCAACATTCGTGACGATGGAGCGAGGAGAGAAGGGCAAACTGAAACTGGCGAGCGACGCGACCGCGGACATAAAGGCCAAGGGAACCGTGAAATTTACGACGAGTCTGGAAGGAAGTTCACGTAACGTTATCCTCAAAAAAACCTTACACGTTCCAGAAGTTCGAACCAACCTATTGTCCGTCTCTAAGTTCACGGACTACGGATACTTGGTAGTTTTTGGGAAGGACAAGGCTGAGATCGTCGATCAGGACCGTGAAACGAAGCTGATCGCGAAACGCAAGGACAACCTCTATTTTGTCGAGAACACCGCCCCTGAGGGATGCAATGTAGCCTCAAAGGTCAACAAGGGAGCGATGGCTCAACTCTGACATCGACGGATGGGCCATGTCAACCTCCGCGACCTTGCGGCAGCGTTGAATAATGGCCGCATCCCCGGCATAGATTTGGACGATGAAATGGAGGACTTGACCTGTGACGTGTGCACAAAGGGGAAGATGACCCGCCAACCTTTTCATAAGGAATCCGACCGGAGCTACGGCAAGCTGGAGCTGATCTATACAGACGTTTGCGGCCCCATGCGAGTCGCATCAAACGCCGGGTCAAGGTACATCATCACCTTCACGGATGATCGCACGAGGTGGACTGAGGTCAAATTCCTGAAGGCGAAAAGCGAGGCATTGTCGGCGTTCCAGGAGTTCAAAGCCTCAGCTGAAAAGATGCACGAATTGAAGATAAAATATCTCCAATCCGACAACGGACGAGAGTACATCAACCGGGCGTTCGACGAGTACCTGAAGTCCGAAGGAATTCAACGCAGGCTTACCACTCCGTACACTCCAGAGCAAAACGTCGTCGCCGAGCGGAAAAATCGGACACTTGTTGAGGCAGCCCGATGTTTACTCCTGCAGTCCGGATTGCCGTCGAAATTTTGGGCAGAGGCCATAAACACCGCCAATTACCTGAGGAACAGATGTCCCACGAAGAAGCTGGAGGGGAAGACTCCATTCGAGTTCTGGAACAACAAAACTCCAGTGGTCCACTATCTGAGGGATTTCGGATGCAAGGTGTTTTGCGTCGATAGAACGCCTAATAAAGACAAATTCAGCCCACGTTCGAAAGAAGGAATTTTTGTCGGGTATCCGGAGCAGTCAAAGGGCTATCGAATTTGGCTTCTGGACACCAGGAAGATCGAGGTCACAAGAGACGTCACTTTCAGAGAGGATCTGAAAACACCTGAAGGCGAGGTCGAGGATTTTACCCCACCCTCTAGCGCTCCAGGGGAAGATTTTTCAAGGTCAAGCGATGACTTCATTGACGTAGAGTTCCAGTTGGGATCCATTGACGCGGCGAACAGCGAGATCCAACCGGGTGAGGTGGGAATAAACGACGAAAACGAGTGGGATTCCCCCTTCAGAGGTTTTTCTTCAGTTGGTCGAGGTTCACTGGAGTCCGACGATGGTTTGGACCCGCCGCGTGAGGCCGATGGAACGACACCTGAGACAAGACGCGGGCGACCGCAGATCGCGCGAACCGGAACACGCGGCCGACCTCGAAAGTTGTATCCTGTCCAACGAAAGGAAGAAGCCAACGTGGCAGAAATCTCCGTGTCGCAAGCCATCACTGGACCTGATTCAGCGGAGTGGATCGCCGCGATGAATCTGATACGTGGTACGTGGAATCTGATTGAGCGTCCCAGCGGCAAGCGAGTAAAAGGCAGCAGGTTTGTGCTCCGAAACAAGCCCAACCCCGACGGCACCATCAACAAGAGGAAGGCACGACTGGTTGCTCGAGGTTTCGCGCAGAGACCGGGAATTGAATTCCACGACACATTCGCACCTGTCGCCCGACCATACACCATACGGACAGCGGTGGCGGTGGCCGTGAAACAGGGCCTGAAAATCCGCCAACTGGACGTCAAAACCGCGTACCTGAATGGGGAAGTGGATGAGGAGATGCACATGGAGGTTCCGGAGCACTTCGTGGAGGTCTTGGCTAACTTAGTCGAGAACGAGAAGGTCGACAAGCAAAACTACATGCGGGCCACTTGATTATTATGGAAATTTCGTCTTGTACAAGATTCAATTCTTCGCAAGAATTGAATGATATAAATTCGTGTTGCGCCACGCCATAGGGCGGGCCGCTAGTTGACGGGGCGCCGCACTATCAGGAACGAGAATATCCGCGCCAGCGTCGACGTGTCAAAACATAGTTTTTTCAAACAAATCAAAAACAATTTATCTATCTTCATTTTTAAAGATGGATTATCTTAAAATGATTTGCCGAAAGAGGAAAAACTCTGCAGACGCTTTTTGAATTACAGAAACAGAAACGAATCACAAGTTATTGTGTGAACTTAAATCGAATAAACTTTCCTGGTAATGATTCTAATTCTCATATTCAATAGCTACGATATTCCTATGTCAAACTATACCAATCATTCTTTTTTGACGTAAATAAATACAACACATTACAACAAAATACAACAAATTACTTAGCAATAATTTGTTTACTCCTCTTTCTACTGTCTAGTAGTTAGTATTGGCTATGATGCTATGCACATTAGCCAGCTTTTCCCGATTTCAATCCTGCGAGACTGGTTGTTGTTCGGGCCCTTTTGCGCTCACTGTTATTTGGTTTCGTTCGATTTGTGGTGACCTTGTTATTTCGTTAGAATGATAATTGTTTAGTTGGTCAGCAGAATTACCGGCTTGGGAATGATGTTTGGGCTTGAGTTGAAAATGGTCACAGCTGTCTTGGGTTCCTCAAGGTTATTGTCATGTCCGATTTGGTTTTTCTCATTGCAGTTGAAAATTTTGTGTATGAAGAAATTTTTCAAATAGTAAAAATGTATTTACAAAAAAGGTGAAAAGAGCTCAAGACTGGGACGCTCTTTCCACCTTTCTTTGTAAATATAAAATTCACTTTCGAGGTATTCGACAAATTTGATCAGAACTTCCGCACCCATGAGTCTTCGCTGAGTTAGCTAGCAAGGGTATAAATCACTTATAAGTTCTAAGTGAAAATGGATAAATTGATCTACCAAAAACTTCTAGTAAAAATGTGTTTCTCAAATTTGTTAAAATGTATTTCAACTGCACTTCCTGGATGATGTTAGTTTAGTAGCAATGAAAATAACAGAAAAAATGAACTACTCCGAATTTAGAACTTGGAATTCGGCCAATACTTATATCTCAACGTCTCCTATACCGATAAACTTCAACCTACTGCAGGTAGGTTGGTAACAACAACACTGGTATCTCCATTACCAGTGTTGAATCCTCGCGCTTGAATTCGGAACATATTCTCTATTCTATCGGCGGCCCGTTTATATTACATTGTCATACATCAAAATCATGCTGATTCATTCCCAATTATATAAATGTACTCGAGAGGGTTAATTGAGAGATGCACGCTAGTCGCGGGGTTCTATATCCTCAGCGAGTCTGAGGTTGCAGGATCCTCGATCGAATCACGCAAGTGGTGAAAAGGCTCCAGCGGAGAAATGCGTACAATCAAACCTCAAGGCTAATTAACAGGGAATTGATATTTTTATCTAAACTTCAACTCTACGTTATATACTCTATACTTCGTCTCCATACCTCTCTTCCGGTTAATTTTTCTATAACAAAAGTTGGAAAAGTGAAAACCCCAGGGTGTAATTGCCCATATTGCAAAAGTAACAATCGAATTAAAAGAATCAATAAAATCTCTCGGCTTGATGGTTGACCCGGAAATGAGTTTCTTCGATCGAATCAAGGCATCGGCGGACAAGGCCGTTGGTAGAGGCTTTCAGTTGCCTACTGGCCAATACTGGGGAGCAACCTCTAGTGAAACACGCATGAGTATAATGAAATTCTTATTCATCACCAAAGTCTGGAGTGATACTCCTAGTAAGCAGTCGCCTCCAGCTGCATACAAAGCCGCGAGTGCATGGTCGCCTCCATTGTGCTTCTTTCTAAACAGACACTACACTGACGTAGAGGTGGGCTAGAGAAAGAGTTTGTTATACAATAGAAGAGAAAAAGGACATTAACTTTGTGGCAGGAAAAATGGAAAAAGAAAGCGCGAGAGCGGTGGATCGGACTTCACAGATACGCAACGATCACGGTTATTTTTAATCTTATCTTTATAAGATGGGGAAGTTAAGATCCACTGATTGCTTGTTTGTCAGGGACCAAAGATGATGCGTGTCATTGAACCGTCATAGGGAATAAGTTTGGTTTTTATCTTAGTTTTCCAGCTAACTCGTTCACGTCGTTTCATTGTAAACTTTCGAATTCAAGCCTTCGTCGATTTTTTCACAAGTTTCACTTGGCTTAGGTCCTCTGAGAGCTTGTGTGATCAAGTGATATAAGTGATCAAGTGCGTTAAAAATGGGATTTCCAATGGACTTTGCAATATATTCCTCAAAATTTTATCAGCGATTTTCGAAAAGAACTCTCAGCAATTTTCTTAAAAGTTTATCCAGCTGGTGCACCCAATTTTGTGTCCGTGCTCTATATCGCTTACATCAGTGGAACTCGCATGATCACGATTCGTGATATTGCCATGGAATGATTTGGTGTGGAATACGTCATGGCCAGGGATGTCCATGACGTGCTAAATGTTACTTGAATCTGTAGTTATACTGGAAAAATACACGGCGAGCGATTATCAATATAGAACTAGAGATTGCTTCTTGCATACAGCAGCCCCACAAAATTTCAGCAAACAGGAATGCGTACTCTCGAGAGGCCCAGGTATGTAGAGAAGGTCGGTAGAGACCCGACGAAGTGCAACTGAAGATGTGAATTTTTCCATATGCATCATCATGATTGCCTGTAGTTCTTCTATGCCTCGATGACGATCATGATGATAAGCCTGCCTTATCCTGGTGGCCAGCAGAACCGATTGAAAAACGAACAGAGTGTGAGTTTCTCTTTTTAGATACAAGAAGAGCGTGCGCTTGCTGCATAGCATGCAGACGCGTGCTGAAACTCCAAACATGAATAAGTGCTCAAACATGAATTAGTGAAACACTTTGGAGTACGAGATAGCTACTATAAATTTTATCACCAAACTATCACGACAAGAATTAACAACAATGTGCTGTGGATACTCAAAGTTATAGTGATACGACCGGCATATCGGACACTGGCAATAGAGCAACAGTAACAAGTATTTTGTTGAGCATTAATCTCAATCAAAAATCTTAAATATTACGGACTACAGCACAATTTTACAGATAAATAATCCTCATGGCTCAAACGGGAACAAAACAACTCCTAGGAAAAAATCGAAATGGCGTCAGAACATTGGTGGCAGTATTAACGGGCCATAATCTTCTAGGTCAACACGCCAAACGAATAGGAATCCAAACGGATGACAACTGCCGAGCTTGCGGGGAGGAGGAAGAAAGTATAGAAAACTTCCTCCTAGATTTCCCGGGTCTGGACAACAAACGCCTTACTTGGCTGAGGTGCACTGGCGTAACAGAATTGGAACACTTGGCACCACAGAGCTGGGGGAACTCCTTGGCTGAGTTCCTTGTGAGTTGGCACCTGACGAGAAGCGGCAGGGACGCGTGTTCGAAACCAGCTTGAGCTCTTTCCACCTTTCTTTGTAAATTCACTTTCGAGGTATTCGACAAATTGATCAGAACTTCCGCACCCAAGAGTCTTCGCTTAGTTAGCTAGCAGGGGTATAAATCACTTATAAGTTCTAAGTGAAAATGGATAAATTGATTCACCAATAACTTCAAAAAAATTGATGTAGATGGTTTGCTTTTATTTATTTGTTGTGTAGTCAGTTTCACTCAAATGTTCTTTACTGCGAACCATAACCGAGCGCCTTGTTTGTCCAATAAACTACTTGTCGCATTCATGACAGTTGATGCTTTATTCCATTCTATTCTTCAAGTTTAGGTGGGTCTTTTACTGAAGCGAAGCGGCTCTCTAATTTAAAGTTTTTGCAAGTTGGTTTGACATATATTTTTACAGATTTGAGTATTTTTTTAAATTTTGTTGTGATGCTTGTATGTCTAACCGGTGCTCTTCTGGTGGCCTTTAACTGTTTGATTTGTAAGAGAGCTGTTATTCCATCGCGTGTGATTTGCTCTTCTCTTTTGGTTTGGTTTTGGATGACATCGTTGCTACATCCGTTGATTTTTACTGTAGTCATTATGTCATTATTATGTTGCTGTAGTCATTATGTAGTTTTCTTCTCTGCGTCTTTCTGCGTTCGATAATGGGATTTTCACCATCCTATGTATCATGCTGTGATATGGTTCCATCTTTTGGGCAAATGAATGTGACGAAGTTTTGAGGAATGGTCATTTCAGCCATCATTGTTTTTCTATGTATGCCAAATTTGAATTCCCCATTAGTGTTTCACTTAAGATGTCTTATACATTGATCATGAAACTTCCCAATTAGTTTTTAAATGCCATTAAAAAAAGTTTAGAACATTAATTTTACGAATAGATCTTCCGACAACTGTTAACAGTAGTAATATATATAAGGTGTTGTAGAAAAAATGTTTGTAGTAACCACTGCGGAAGAACCAACAATAGAAATACTCTATGTATTCCTTCCTGTTTGAAATACACAAGAAAAAACTCTATGGACACAGGTAAAATTATGTTTTTGTTTTATAATTACATATATTCCATAGCAAAAATCATCCGACAACCAATACAATTGAACTAACTAGACAAATTTTGCACGCAATCGGAGTTAACAATTTGCCTAATTTAAGCAGCCATATGATTTCCATTCAATTTTTTTTTCTCCTCATTTTACCGTCTCGTAGGTGGTACTATCCGTTAAAACAAAACTTTCAGGACTTTCAATCAAAATGTGGCTAGTGTGGCGGCATTTATTAATCTGTTTTGAATGCGATCATTGAACGTACTCAAATATTATTATTTTGACAGAGATAAACGACGACACAAAACAGAATCGAGAATTATTTGACAGCCGTGTATGAACGCTGTCGTTCGCCGTGTTCGCTCGCTTCGCAGTCGAGCATTGACATTTAAAGTTGTAGCGGGTGTTGTACGTGTTCTCTTCGCAAAAACTAATAACATTTGACTTGTGCTCCATGTATCCAACGTAGATCAGAACAAATCATTGAATAAAGACTATCGTTTTTCGAAATACAATGTAGACGACTCAAAATTCGTACGGAAATGTTAAGAATTTCTGGTAGATTAACTGAAAAGTGCCGAATTGTTTGGTGATTTTCCGATCGTCACGGGCTCTCTATGCTGTTTGTGTTCGGTGCCGTGGCTTTGTGAACCTTACTTGCCTCTACATAAGAATTCTTCGAGATTTCTTGAGTTTCTCGTGCAACGGCCTACACGCCGTATTTTGGTTTCTTGTTTGTGTTTTTATTTTTGGTTATGTTTATCTTGTTAGCGACGCTTGTAGATGGGCCGGAGTGGAAGCGATAGGGCGAGAAATTACGATGACTCCCAGCAAGCAAAAATAAATCATGATTTCTGAACAAGAAAGAATTTTCCGGCGTTTCGAGATTTTTAGCTTTTCCTGTAGAATCCAGTAGAGTTTTTAAATGGTATAAAGTTCACATCGCTTTCGTAACAAGCATTAACGTACCGTCCATATAAATCGAAACGTTGAGTGAAATCTGTTTTGTGCGTTATTTGGATTATAAAAGGAAATCGCGCTAAGATTTCTTCAGTGTTTAAAATTTTCCGAGTGTTTTAGGCAAGTTTGGCTGTGAATTAAAGTGAAATTCGGTGACTGCTGAAAAGGACGATTCAGAGCGGATGTGTTTACGAATGAGTCTCCGTTGACGGAAACATGGCCCAAGAGGCTTATTGTGTACATTGTTTCGTAGGCGAAAACTTCGTAAGGAAATTGATGACCATTTTGCTACTGTTGCTGGCGATAAGTGGTAAGTATGGCATGTTAAATTATAAGTAAAATAAGCACTTGAAAACCTTCCTTAATCATACACATTCCGTGCACATAAGCAGTGAGTGACAACCTATGAAGTTGTTGACAGATTTCTTTCATGCCCATTTCACGTGAAATTATTTAGAAATCTACGTTTGAATCTTAGGTTGAATGAAATTAGAACACATTATATAAAATTAAGTTTTCACTTAATTATGCTAAATTCTGAAGGAACAGCCAGCTAAAATCATCCGATTATATCTAAGTCTTAGACGCTTCGAAAAGAGAAAGGGAAGCAATTTTCAATACCAATGTTTGCAAATGGAAAACCTTGTTAAAAATTGTCTACACATATCAGAGTTCAGTGCAGCCTCGACAACCAATGAATTAAAAAACGTTACTTAGTTATGCGATGCTGCTTAATATCACCAACTACTTTCTCACTATTTCCTTGGATTCTTCCTAATTATTGGATCAAACTTCAATGAGTTAGGACGATTTTCTAATTTATATAAATTGATAAAGATGAATCATAATATATTCTTCACTCAATATTGAGAATGAATAACAAACTTTGTCGGTTTTGTTACAGGGTCTTGTATTTTGATACCTGAGCCCCTGCACATCTTGTGTCGTGACTTTATTCAGGCGCGAGAACCACAAATTTGAATAGTTTCTTAGCTCATTGTTTCATGGATCAATTCTTAAAATATTTTATTATCACCTTCATCCATGTTGCGAAAGCGCAAGCTGGTTTGCGACTACGTTTTAATTTGATCTCTTCCATAAACATCAGCTAGCAGTGTTAATTGTACCTTCCCATCGAATCCTCGGTCTTCTTGTTTGACGTTTGCCTTGCGCTATAACCTTCCATGTCTTTTTCGGCTGCTGAAAATATATTCATGTGTATATTTCCAACGAAACATGCCTTCCAAATTGGAAAGTTTGCAAAAGCCACAGGTTTCAATTTGACGGAAAATGAGCCGGTCATTATCATTAATAAACAAGAAATAACTCGATGCGATTCATCAACATTCCCACAAAAAGAAAATTAAAATCATCATCCATGCGACAGCCCAAGGCGGGCCTTCACCACAATGTCATGGTTCCGCGACATCGTTATTCAGTTGATCACTCCCAACAAGCATCGGGAAGTACAATCCGATCTCATTCTTTTCCGCACATGTATCATTCAGGTTGCCTCCAAGATACACAAATTTGTCCACATTTTCAAAGTTCTACCGACAAAACCTCTAAAGCCAGGTTTTGCCGGGCTGGAATATTCTTCCTTTTTTAAGTCTTGAGTTTGATTTTCACTTCATCAACTCGTAGCTGATTTCGGTGGTTTCCTAGATAATGCAAAACACCTAAGTGATTCCCTGCAATATTGTCATATTGTCATCAGCATACGCTTCCAATTGTGAGGACTTGACAAGTGTACAAGAAGCTTCAGGTGTTGTCCTTCTGATGACGTGCTCGTGTGCAGTATTAAAGACTAATATGCAAGTCCATCCTCTTGTTTCAAGCCTAATTCCATATGGAAGCTGCTCTCTATTTCTCCGTTAATTTCATCTGGGACTCTTTGTAACTATGATCATTGTAACTTTGATCATGTTGACTAACATTGACTAGTTTTGTTTGAACACAAAAACAAAGTATTGATTTGTTCAGCGCATTTCTGTCGAGACAGTTGTATGCTTGAAGTCCACAAATAGTTAATGCACATAGATGTTATATTCCAAGCACTTGCTTAACTGAGAATATTTGATTTATTGTAGACCGTTCTCATCGAAAGCCTCCCTGGATCTCTTGAGATTTTAGAAAGCACTTTTTATGACGTATGTACTCAGTAACGTGAAGCATCTATAACGTTCATACATTAACTTGCCTCTCCATTTGTGCGCAGGACGAATAATATTTTTTGCCAGTCTTCTGGTAACTGATCTGATCATATTTGACAAATCAAGCGGTAAAAAAGAGTACTTAGATAAGAGCCCCATCTCGTACAACAGTTCTGCTGGGATTCCATCTATTACTGAAGTCGCAACGCAACGGACTCTAATTTTTCCACTGCTGTTTTGCACACTGTTTTCTGTATAATTTGCCTTGAAATTTTGGTAAATTTTATACAGATATTTTAATTTTAAGCACTCTGCTAGGTTTTCATTCGAGTTTTCATTAGATCATCTACTCAACAAAACATTATGAAAAATTTTACAGACATCTATTTTTCTCAGAGTTCATGTTGATGGTATAACTATGACCTTTTCTTTCCTTTTCTTTTTCTTTTGGGAACATTCAGAACTTCAATTGTTTGAGATGCTGTGAATAGTTCCTTAAAGTATTACAGCCATCTGTTTTCGATTTCAACTGGGTTTAATAATGTTTAATAATACGCCGGCGACTTGGCCTTGATGATCATCCGCGTCTTTCGGCAGCACACTATTTTCGCTAGTCGTTCTAGGTGTTATGATTTTTAGTCTGGGTTGGTCGCTGAATGTTATTTTTTTAATTCTTATTTCTTTTATCCACTGCTTCTTTGCACTCCGCCACATACTAGATTCTTTTGGTTGATGGCCCAAGACCTCTTCGACCGCTTCTTTTAACGCATCACTCACTCTCGTCCTTATGATTTTGATGTCATCACCACCTTGTTCCGCCTGCGAAGGTGTGTTGATACGATTCTCTACCGCTGACATGGATGTAGATGTTACTGAGCTATCGTTAAGCCTGTGCAGTTCGCATTTTAGGGTTAGTGTTCTTTCTTGTTTGCAAAACGGATTTGGGGGGGGGGGGGTGCCAGTTGCTTTTTGATGAATCCTCTCTTTTTGGACCTCCACCAGAGCATATATGTCATTGTCGACATACATCGGCGAGGATCCGAATGTATACGGTGTTTTTAGAGGTATAGAACTTTAAGCTGGCAACACTTTTTAATGGTACGTGTGTATGACGACTGTCATACATCTTATGGTTAATTTGGTTTGCTAATTTACAATAAAAAGGTTGGCGCCGAGACACTCATTGGGAATTCCGTCAATTTTATAGCCGAAATAATCGTCCATCAGAACAAGGAAATCGATTAACCGTGGATTGTTCCCACACCACGTTTACTCTCACTGATCAATCTACATCATCTAGCCGTATGCAATATCTAGTGCAACCATCGACTTAATGAAGGAAGCATTTGATGAGCGCATAATTTATCGCTTTGGCCTTCTAAACTTGTCTGCAGAAGAGGACACCGCTGGACTGCGTCGAAATGTAGAGTAGTCGAAATTTTGACCTCTCTGAAATGAAGATGAAAGGAAACTTTGATGTAGAACATCCATCTTTGCAGAACATATTCGCTCGCCCAGCGAAAGTCCGTGCTCAAATCGAGCAGCCTTTATGAATCAGCATTATGAAGGGTTTCGTCAAGGATCTTTTCTTGTGTAGACGATCTTGATTTGGAGGACTGACAGGCTTGTGTTGCAGTTTGTCACTGAAGCCATGAAAGATCGTAATTTTCGAAACTCTATCGAGACAGTTATTGTCTGCATTATATGCTGAAGACTGTACTAAGAGGAGTACGATCGGATACTAGGATAAAGAGAAAAATAATATGAATAATATAATATGAATACGCTCTTCATTTCAAATATTCTTTCTCCATATTAGTTCTCTGCTTCTTGATTTCTAGGCTGAAAATCTTAAAGTAATTGAAATTGACGATTAGCTCATCAGATGATTCTCCATCTGTCAAGTCATGTTCATCAGGGCTCTCATCTAAATCTTACAGCAAGTCGTGCTAGTCTAGATAATAGTGTTTAGTATTTTCACTTATACACGGTGGGCCATCTAATATTACGATCATGATATCCACCATCTAGAAACACGTGGCGAATGATTTGGAAGTTTGGAATTTCCATTAGTGCTTTCGGAACACTAATTTTAGGATTTTTATGTAATTTTCAAATAATTAGGCGGCGATCTTGCTCCCAGAACTTACGGGGTCGTCCAGATTGATGTTCATTTTTTATATTGTGCGTAGTTTCGAACTTATCAATAACCTTCCGGGTAGTAGCTCGACTTATCTAAAATTCTGACTTTTTCCCGTACTTACTTTTTGCCTGGATGTTATTCACGATTATTTCTTTTCAATCTTTCGAAAGTTCTTCTTCTCTTGATGCGATTATTCGATATTTTTATAATTTTTTTCTCTCATTTTATTTAATTTAATCCAAAAACGATTGCAACGTTACTTATAACACGTGTATGTATTCCTGAATTATCAAACCCGAAATTACCTCCGCGAAAATTCAAAATGTTATGTCGAATTATCCAGAGAGTACTCGCTATATACAATTTATTATGTTGGGTTTTTTTTGTTTCAACGTTCAGATTGCATTTGGAAACAAAAACTAACTGCAAAGCTTGAAATGACAGGCACTATAATGCAAATTGGCAACGTCACGAATTTAAATGTTATATGGAGGCATCTACTAAAGGTTTTTCATATTTATTCATTTTTCGAAGAAAATTACCAACAAACACTATTAAACGCTGGTAAACATGAATCTTAATGGTTTTTTTTTCAAATTTGACAGTACTTGAAAACTGGGATTCATTTGCGGGCTTCAGCTTTTTCCCCGTTTGCAGATTGTCAGGTGTAATATATTGGGTTGACAACTAAGTAATTGCCGATTTTTTCAATGAAATAATTTTTTTTTAGTTTAAAATTAAATTGAATTTCGTATATATTTGCCATTTTGGGCCAAAATTCCACACTCGTAGGAAGCGTGATCATTTTCGCCCCAAAACCGAGTTACGTGAAATTTTACAGCGTCATCGTTATCTGAATATTCTACCACGAAGGGAGTTGTCCAGGGAAAGAAATAAGTGGTAATTGGCGCGTGATCAGTGCTATATGTTGGGTGTAACATCAATTCTCAATCAATATTCATCAATTTTTGCTGAGCGGCCAAATACGTGTCCAAGGTAGCATTGTCCTGGTGGAAAATGACACATTTACGATTGACCAGTCCTGGTCACTTTTCCTTGACTGCGGCATTCAATTGTCCAGTTGCCGACAGTAAACCTCCCATATAGTAAGAAGATACGGAGAAGCCCAGCGCTCTCATTTTTGTCCGAAATCACAGCAAGTAACGCATGTCAACACAAATTCACCATCACTTACTTAAAAATAATCAGAGGTAGTATAAATGATTGATCGAAAATTTCACGAGCTGAACTATGGTCACAAACATAACAATATTTGCTTGCTATAATTCAAGCACATGCTTGTTTTCATTCGGTTTTTACTATCTAAATACTCATAAACATTATTTTCTACATAAATCATTCAAATTCCGAAATAATATAATTAGATTAAGTATCCCAGCATTAACAAATTTGTACTGCCCATGGATACAAGAGAATAGACTTAACGGGAATGTTAACTCCACACGAACGTCATTAACCGAAGAGTTAAGCCCCGCCCATTCCATACATTTTTTACGGATGCTCGACTTCGGATTTAATTTGTTCGACGCGAATGAATGTGGGGAAATTGCAATCTGAATCTGATCTCAAAGCTACATTAAGCTAATCAAATATGATCAAATCTATAATTCCGTTGTTAATGCCATTTACGAGCATATCCTTATGCTTAATAAGAATCGGCAATGCTCAATATAAGCGTTTGTGAATTTTCAATATACGTTGACTGATTAAAGTGACCGATTTGATAATATTTTCAACAGTCAAGTGGTATGTGTGAGACCATTCCTTTACAGAATTTCCTTTTTTAACTGAAATGTTTACTCCACTGTCAAATTCAAAACCAAATGTAGCCGGATATTTTGGATAATGTAAATATTGTATTATTATTATATTTAATGAATGAAAATGTTTTTGATTTGCTGATAATATACTGTAATTGGTAAGTTAACCTGTATGTGAAATTGTCCGCTGTAATATTGATGGATAATTTTCAATTTCAAGGCAGATATATGCTCTCCAAAAACACATAAAAACTGTACATTTTTCAGCTATCAGTAGTGATTTATGCATGTTGTTTTGGTTTTTTTGCCTATGATTGGATAGTACATTGTGAATGCTAAATGAATATGCTTCTAATTACGCGAAAAACTTTGAAATTTCGATAAAATTTCAAATATCATGCATATGACACAAATGGCAGGAACGAACGGAGCCGAACATTTGAACAGCTGATGTTCAAGTAGAAGACAAGTCATCAAGAAGACAAGTTTAAAACTTCTGACGCTTGCGTACGCTCATGTACAAGGATTGGGCCTCTCTATATCTTATACCTCTTTGAGACCTCCGAATTGATGGTTCGGTTCCTTGGAAACAGTTCGAAATACACAGGACCTTTCCAACTTCACCATATTGACAGCAAATCTTCGTTGGATTGAATCTTTGTGATGGAATCTTTGTTGGATTTGTGCCTCTGAAGTAGTTTGCGATGACTCATTAGGCGTGCACACGGTCGTTTTTGATTGACATTGTGGTACACAATCCCCTTTTCGTCTCCTGTTATGATTCGTTTTAAAAACGGATCGGATTCATTGTGTTTAAGTAATTATTCTCAAGCGCTGATGCGCTTTGCCAGATGAATTTCTTTCAAACCCTGCGGAATCCAAATATCCAACTTCTCAACGAGACCAACACGATTTAAATACTTCTCAATGGCTGTATGTGAAACATTTAACGTCTCTGCAATTTCCCATGTTCGATGATGGTTTTGGTTTTATTCTGATTAAGCTCAACTGGTCGACCTGAACGTTGACATTCTTTGAGAGAATAATTTCCAGAACGGATTTCTCCAAATCATTTCGGCATTGCCTTTCTTCAAGAGCTTCATAACCATGTACATACATCACGTAACTTTTTGGCGGCTTGCACTGTGTTCTTTCCTTTACGGAAGTAATTAGCAAAATCTGGCAAAAATGTTCGTTTTTGCACTCGATATTAATAGAAAATATCTACGCAATGAACTTGTCAAGCTACGAAAGGATGACAGCTTACATATATAAGAAGAAGAAAAAGATCATAAACCTTATCGATATCATAAAAATGGAAGTGAAAGACATCTATAACTGAAATAGGCAATTACTTAGTTGCCAAACCAAAACAGTTCAGTGTATTTTTTGTTTTCTGTTTTTATTATGAAGACGTCAGAAATTATAATCAAGAAATCATATTTATCAGAATAGGAAACTTGAAAAGGTATTTAGCGTCAGAAGTTCAGCAGCCGGTTTGATAGAGTTAAGGTACTAGTACACTTTAGGTGTCAGAAGTTTCCATCGTTGTAAACGCAACGCTGTCAAATTTTTTCACAATATTTCGTTGGTAGATGATTGAACTGTAATAAAAACTTAGTAGAGTGAAAAGTCGTCAAAAAAGTGAATGAAACTTTCCAAATTTTAACTGAAATTATTAAAAAAACATTCAAAGGTGAAGACCGTTGCGTTTGCAGCGATGCAAACTTCAGATACATTACACTTTACAGTTGTCAAAAGTCAAAAAATCGGATTTTTTTTTATTTTCACTTCCTTACCCTTAAAAATCCCCTCCTAAATATTTTAAAGAGATTCGAGCCCTAACACCATGAAATAAGTGAACGTGTATGCGTGCTCACAGCTGTACGCACTTACTTATGCAGCTGCCAGTGACGTAACGTTAATTGTTTATTTTCTCACACCAAACATCGGATTTTGGTTACACGATCAATTCGGTTATTACACGCCTTCTTCTCAGGTTCTTTCTTGAAGTGTTGTTTGCCCACAAAATGAGTTCTTATAAGAAAGGCATTAAAAAATAAAAGGACAAAAGAAAACTCAAAAAAAGAAAACTTGTGACAAAGACGTTAAATTTCCTAAATCTAGTATACGGGCACTGGGATTTAAAATTAATGTAGAGTGCGATTGTGGTGACCGACAAACAAATTCTTCACCCCGTATAAATACTGGTTTTGAAATTAATCGTCGCATTGTATATATTATGCGATTGTTTGGCGTAGTTCGTAATGGATTAGAACCCTTTTGTTCGTTTATGGACATGACATCGAATTTTGGTAAAACAACATACTACAAGGTTTTATATCCAAATTGCAACGAAAAGTGTTGCCGATATTTCTCTAAAAAAAAGCTGGTGAGGAGGAAAAGTAGAAAAATGTAGAAAATGGTTTACTTGAAGACGAATTAGTAGTTTCAGGAGACGACACGTGGTCAAAACGTGGCTTTAGCTCACTGATTGGCGTTTGTACCGTAATAGGTTAATACACAGGCAAAGTGTTAGATTATTTCGTTTCTTCCAAGGCATGCAAAGCTTGCGAGATTATGAAGCAAGCGTTGATTTTGACATCTGGTACGAGAGTGAACATGAAGCGGAGTGTTTTGCGAATTAAGAAGGAAGTTTCGGAGGTATGAAAGTACAAGGAATTACTGAAATTTTTAAAAATTCTATAAACATCCATAAGGCTAAATACGCCTACTACATAGTTGAATTTTAGCGAAAGCTGAAAATGAGCCATTAAAACATCAACCTGCTCTGAGTGCGGAAGTCCTGGAATACGTCAAACCGGCCTTCGCAAAATTGAAGAATGACGATCTACTGAAACGGTGTTTGGGGAGAAATATTCTAAATAATAATGAGAGTTATAACAAAACACTTTGGTCGATTGTCCCAAAACATACATTCGCAAGGAAGGGCGTCGTTGAAGTGGGAGCCCAAAAATCATTGGCCATCTTCAATGAAGGACGTATGAGCCCTCTGAAGATGATGGGGTGCACTATTCGAATATCCGCGTACAAATATGTGCAGTCGAAGGACGAAAAGCTAATTTTTTTGGCTGAGAAAGCTGCCAAAGAAATCACTTTTTTCAAATGGCGGACGGTTAATCTCCGGAACTACTGAACCGATTTTAAAAAACCTTGTTGGGTTTTGTTTATATTGTTTATTTGTTTAATACATTCTGCAAGCCAATTCACTACAATTTTCCGAAAAAAATTAAAAAAAATATTATTTTATAAACTGAAAAAACAGCGAAAAAATAAGCAATTTTGTCGAATTTTTTCAAGCACTCGCCATTTTTTTTTTGACGATTTTTTGATAAATGTGATGAATTGCCCTGTTAGAAATCTTCCTTTTTAAGAAACTATTTGATTTTTTTGTTCTAGGTTTGCTGATTCGGAGATTAATTGTCCGCCATGGACCATCATTTTTTTTTAGGCTTGTTGGCACTCTCTGGATTTAGGTCAAAAAATGACAATTAAAAAAAACAGAATTTTTTTATATTCTATGAGTATGTAAAAATAAAATAAAAAAAGTTTAAACTTAATATCTATTAATGGGGCTGAGAATAAAAATATTGAAAATACCCGTTTTTTCACCTCCTAAAGTGTACTAGTACCATAAGTGTTTCACCCTTGAAGCTCATTATCCCGCGTCTTTGTCATGGAAAATTCTCAAAGAATGTAAAAACAGGAAACAATTTTCATCACAAACCACATGGGGAAAATTATTGATTATATTAACCTTTCTATTAGAAATACTTTAATCCGAGTTTCGTAAGGCAGCATTTTACGGTGGCAGTTTGTATACACGCTCAACACACCTTACCGATTTAAAAACGAAATCGCGTCAAAGTAGGTATTGGCAAATATCCTGGTATAACATCAACAAATGATCAAACAGTATGTCGAGAAATACTTCTTTATTGTTTGTTAGAAAACACGCGTCCGTATCTTTGGTTTGCCGCAAACTTTTTTGTCGTCGGTCCATTTCGTGCCTTAGCCATCCCACCAATCTGTTCCAATTTAAATGATAAATTGTTTACTGAGAAAATTGTTTATATTGACGATAAACAAAGCGTAATAAGACTTAAAGTCTAATGAGCATTTATGATTCTGGCCACACTCGGAATAGATAAAATACGAGTTCGAAAGTTGTGTTGGTGGCTTAAGCATGTCGGCAAACGTCTTTAAGTGCAATTCAAAAGCTTAAACATAAAATCCAAAGAACGTTTGCTTTGAGTTTGAGACGTGTTTTATTTAATGATTTACATTGCTGTGTGGGTTATGACGCTACGATGTAAGTCAGGTGACTTCTGTAAGGGTTAGAAGTTGAATTGCATTTATAGGAAGCAGCAAGTCATTTCCATTAATAACTAGAAAATTAATACGTAAAACGTTCCGATCCAAGAGTGTGGGATGAAGCAGTTTATGAATAGAAAGGAAGCTTCTATTAAGCATTCCCTTAATGATTCATAAGAACTTCTTGACAAAAGAAAGGAACATTAGAACCAAGTCCAACTTTTCATTTTTATGCTTGTCAAAAATTTTTGTAATTAATCTTAATGTATTGTGTCCAATCCTTTGACTGTTTTGTTTCAATGAAACATAGCGAATATATTGGAATCCGAAAAAGCAAGCACACTGAGCTTCAATAGTTTCCAGTCCCAAGGCAAATTATTCATTAAAAGAGATGCATATTTATTTGGTTCTTGCTTGTCTCTGAGATTTCTCATTTTTAGCGATCGACTTGCTGGTTTGTAGTGTGGCACATATGTATGCACGATTATGTTGGTTGCACTTGCATTAAGGGAATTGGAGACACCACATTAATTTGAGTGAATGCATAATGTTTCTTTATTTGAGGGCTTATCGATAATTCTAATAATGGCTCCAAAAAAAATCTTATCATTACAATATATGAAGTCTAAGGTGCAGGAAAAGTATTTTCATATCATAATAAAGGAATGCCAGAACAGATTCATAACCCGACTTATAAATGTCTCGTACTGATGGTGGATATATAGCATATTGGAAAGGCGACCATTTCACTATTTAAGAGTGATACCCACCGCCCTCCTTGCTAGAGAGCGACGGAGAATTTACGATAGAAAATGTCAGATGTCAGTCGAGAGGAGAGGCAGCGCGCGTTGATGATTGATAATTGAGTGGCAACAGTCCTTGGAAGGCGATTCTAATGGCCGCTGGACTGTGCGCCTTATAGGGGACGTGGGATCGTGGCTCAATCGAAGGCACGGTGAGACTGATTATTACCTTACCCAGCTTCTTAGCGGGCATGGGTATTTTCAGTCTTACCTGCACAAGATTGGTAAGTCACGGTCCCCAGAATTTATTTTCTGCCCAGGGGAAAGGGACGACGCATGTCACACCTTCTCCAACTGTAGAAGGTGGAACAGGATGCGGCAGAACTTGTTGGAGGTAATTGGAGAGCTTTCTCTAGACAAGCTGGTCGGAGAAATACTGAAAACTTTTGACAAATGAACCTGTGTTTAAGTCAAATTATCGAAAAACTAAAAAAATCAGGGACATTCGCGTTTACAACCATGCAAACCAGACTATTTTGTTAATACGTAAATATATAATAATAATTTTGTATATACACGTTATTTAATGTCTTTGATTGGCCTATTTTTGTGACCATAAACGCCAAAACTTATTATATTCAAATCAGGACTATTCTTAGGTCAGTTCAACAACCATATTCCAAGTTTCGTTTCGTAATCTATTTGAATTAAATTTATTAAGTTAATTATAATAGATTACGAAACGAAACTCAAAATAAAGAGAAAAATGCGTAGTTTGTTGCTTTCCATGTAAAACTGTTATTAAAAAACGAGCCAGGCAAAGTCAAGGGCACGGCAAAGAGTCTTCTTGTAATTGAGATACCCTCTACATTGAACAACAATAAATTCTACAAGATCTCCACGACTTTCACAGCATAAATTGTATTATTTCCCAGTATTGCAGTATTTCGCCAACTCCATGTAATATAATGAAAAAAATTTCGCTGTTTTGAAATTGCATTTGTCAGAAAATCTTTCCTCTATTCTTCGGCGAAATGTGTCTTTCCCATCAGGTCCAAAACGTTGAATTTGGATTCATCAATAAAGTTCCGCGAAACAAATCGTATCTCTCACTATGAACCAGGAAGCTGAAAATTTTCTTTCTTATATTTGACCAGTCTGCAATGACGGAGTTTTGAATATATTATAGTTTAGACTCTGTAATTGCAATCAGACAGTTTCCATTGGATATGCATCAGGAAGCTAATAAAGTGCACCGCTGTCATTTTGCCGGTCTCAGTCAGTGTAGAGTTTGCTCCTGTACTTGGGGTCGGTGATCTTCTAGAATTCTCCAACTGTGTGTCTTTGAGAAAAGGGTCTCCGCGGCGAATGTCACGTCCGGAACGGTATCCACGTAGCTCAAGCGGCGGAAAATGCGTGTTACCAATGTTCACCATGATCCGTCCCATTCTGGCTGCCGTCTCCTTGCTGATGCATGCCCAATTCAATACCTTTAGCATTGAAGGCACCCGAGAAAAATATGCTCCTCTGGGATCGAGACAGCGTCCTCCAAAGAGTTGAGCTCACCACCACATGTTTGCTTTAGCTAAGGCTTCTTTGAAAACCCCGAACCTCCCTGTTTTTAGAATATATTTCTGGCCATCAGGTTTGGTGTCAACGTTTTCACAAAGAATACAATGTGTATCTCGCGTACATTATACTCTTTTATACCCTGTGTTGCAGCACTTATAGCACAAAGATAAGGACTAAAGCTTCTATCATCCCTTTGCAAAGGCTTTTGCAACAGCGGAAACAAACTGTCTGCGTCGTATCCTGCAGACCATCCAACTTACTTTTATTTTATCTTATCCGAGAAGTTATTCGACTTGTTTCTCAGTTAGGTTGACTAAGACCACGCACTGTCCTTTATTATTTTCAGGGATTAATTTTATTTTGATAAACATTTTTGAGGTAAGGGTGGTACTTGCTCAAAAATAACGTGTCCGCCGCCGCCAATTGGAATTCGTTGATCAGCTCATACTCCAAAGTCATAGCAGGGTTTTAATCCGCAGGGGAAGCCCTTTCGGAAATTTCAAAAACCTCGGGTACGTAAGGGCGACACTCCCCAAAGAATACTATACTCCTTTCTTATTTCTTACTTATGCTCCTGTCGACAAGCATTTCCCCTGTGGCCTCTGTGGAGGTAGATGGAACCAATTAACCCATACAAACTTTCAAAAATGAAAAATACAATACTACGAGAGTGATTTCTTGTATAAGGACTTATATGTGTCCGTGTTTGACGACAGAAGGCGCAACTGAGGGAAGTTGGTATGATCATCGTATGCTGCCAGCTATCAACCAATTGAAAAAAAATTAGATTGATTGATTGGTTAGTTTGGATTTGGTAGCCATTTGAGTAAGACGTGTTTCGTAACTTTCGCTTGGATGGAAAAAGTGTAGTTTTGTTCAGTAATTCGCTTTTTGTTTTTGGATGAAAAAAATACGTGAGATAAAAGCAAAGTTGGATGCTGTTTATGGGGATTTATCTATGGGGGAGGATTTATTTATTATGGGGATAATCGCCATTTATGATCACAGTTAGATATTAGTTGAACAAATTTAAACGTGGGCGAACATCCGTTTTTGGTTACCGAGGAAATCATTGAAAAAAGCTACGACATGATTCTCGCTGATCGACGAACGACAACGTGCGCAAGGTAGCAGGGGCAGGCCCTAAGTGTGTCGATCGGAACGGTAATTAATATTTTACATAAGTTGGCGATGAAAGCATTGTCAGCCGGATGGGTACCGCAATTGCTTACAGTGGACAACAAGCCGATGCGGCTGTTAACTTCGAAGCAGTGTTTGGAGAAATTTAAGCGAATTTTTGCGTAGAGTTGTCACCGTTGATTAAACCTGGATTCGTCATTATACACCAAAAACTATGCAACAATCAAAACAATGGATTTTTCCCGATGAATCTGCTCCAAAGAAGGCGAAGACGGCCCATCGGCCGGAAAGGTCATGGCGACGATTTTTTGGGATGCGAACGGCGTGATCTTCATGGATTTTTTTTTAGAAAAGGAAGAACGATCATTTAGTAATGCTACAGTCAGTTATTGGACAGCTTCGGCAAAAACCTTGAAGCAAAAAACACAGCCGCATTAGGCAAAAAAGAATGTGCTGTTTCACCATGAAAACGCAGCAGCACATTCATCCGGAGTTGTCGCCGCCAAACTGCATGAATTGCGTTATGAATTGCTGCCGCGACCCCCGTATTCACCCGATCTGGCTCCTTGCGATCTCTTGTTCCAAAAACAAAAGATGGAGAAATGGCTCGCGGGAAAAAAATTAGCTCAAACGATGAATTGATCGGCGAGACAGAGGCGTATTTTGGAGAGTTCGACAAATCATATTTTTTGGAGGGGTTAAAAATATGGCAGGAATGTTGGGAGAAGCGTATTTTTCTAAAAGGGGACTATGTTGAAAAATAAAAAGTCTTTATTTCTAACACAGAAACTTATTGAACCGCCCTCGTAGGTGTTCATGAAATGATTTCGTCTTATTTGTATTTCTGATAAGGAAATCAGTTTAAGCATATTAAAAAATAGCCACTTGCGGAAGACACACGTAATTCTATGCCATGTAACATTTTCTGAAACGAGAGTTCATATTTTTAAGAAAATACGATTGTTAAATGCCGTAATAAACGTTGCGGAGACAGGGCGGAAGAGACGAACAGATTCTAATGATTGGAAGTGCGGATTCGTTATTCACGATGTCTTACCTAATCGCTCGACAAAAATTTGGCCGCAGTTCAATATCCGATAGTTAAAAATTTATCCAAAGGTAAAATTAATTCGTGCCTGAGTAGAGAGGAAACGTGCAATTGCATTGACTAGGAACAAAACATGGCCGGGGCCTAGTTATTCTTCAAGGACTCCCTAAAACATTAAACTCGTGATAAAAAGTTTGAGTGAAAACGCAATTCTTTCGATACGGGAAAAGCGAGCGTCGTTGGGATGTATATGAAAAATCATGCATGAACTTGTGAACAAAGATTTAAAGTTCAAATTCAAATAATTCAAAAGATCAAAGAAATTGTCTTTGTTTCACAAAAAAAAAAAAACCACGGCACGATTTTCGACTCCTTTTGAACTGTCAGCTCCATTTTTGGTGTGTTGAAGCCTAATTTTATTCTTTTTTTTTATTAAAATTGCTATTCCTGGTCTCAAAGATCCCGCAACCAGCGGCTTAAGTACGAGACACTTTTTTCCTAAAGATACTGTTTGGGGCGTTCTATCCACGAAAAGGGTTATTGAATGTTATGTTTTTAATTTTCCGATGCCCGGCGACAAATGTCAGTAGCGCTTTTTATGGGAGTATGACTATGAATTTATTCATGCCTAATTTGCGAGCACATCTGTCATTTTCCGCACAAACATGGATATAACAAAATGGAGTGGATTTGGCCGCATAAGGTCAGAGGTTTAATGGGTTTGTTTCAGGATACTTCATGAAAAATTGACCAGCCTCTTTGGGCGACATTCTGTGGCCACCGGTATCTGCTGGTTCAATTGCAATGGATTTTTGAATAAATTTTGTTGCTCAAAACGAAACATTCGGGTTGAAATTGACAGCATTCAACGGAGCTTACTGCAAGGTATGGCGCGAAACACGCGGCTCCATTTTGAAGAGTGTGTGTAACTCGAAAGGAGAAATGACGGCGACGACATTGATAACAAATGAATTTCGCATGTTTTCTATATCAAAAACGATGTTATTTAAAAACATATTTCGGGATATTCTTTTTTGCAACCAATATTTTTTGAAAATGTTGTTCTCGATCGAAACCCTGTATTTGCAGAAGATACTCAATACATAGTTCTGAAAAGCTCTTCTACGAGTAACCAGTAGCCATATTAAATGGAGTTTAAGTTGCATATAATGCATGAGTTAGATAGTATAGTCCTAGATCCCTTCTGAGCCTTCTGATTATTGATCGTGTTCCTTTTCATCCGATTTTCGCATGTAATGCAATTGCGTTGACTAGGAATTTTTCACAAGAAACTCTGAGTAAAGGAGTTGCAAAATGTCAAGTGTATTGTTTATATAAAATAAAAATAATTTCATCCCTGTATGTATATGCATTATTTTTAATTTATATGAGCATTTTGTCATATTACCCTATGAGCCCACGAACGAAATTATGTTCTTATATCGGGCATTCATGTTGTATCTTTCACAGAACGGTGAATTCACTTATATGTATTCACTAATTACTTGTACTCGAAGGACATCCAGGCACGAAAATAAATTCAATAGATGAATCATCAACGAAGAAGCGTCGAAGCCCTGATTTTATTTAAATCTTATTGCTGCCTCATTCTACTGCGACGATATCCAAACTATGTATGTATGCACACAATAAATTAAAAATAAACTCCTGGCTATGCTGGTGTATTGTCTAGAGCTTTGCTGTATGTAAATGGATTTCCCTTGATTATGGCACACTCCCTCGGCCCTCAGCAACATTCCTCCGGCACTAGCTTCCATATGGTGTCAAATAACAAGAAGAGCTCATTACAAGCCACTCCCGTGTATATGCTTAAGTTGTTTTCATTTTTTTATTCATTTCCACAACTCGATCCCTTGTTGAATGAATTTTTCTAAAATAAAAATGAATAACAGCATGCTCCGGGAGTACTGTATAAGGATCTTATCGACCATGCTTTTAATTACAAATGTGGTTATATAAGTGTTCTCCAAACTTTATTTCAACTGAACTCTTGATAAGTGCAAGTACCAAGTAGGGCTATGAGAACGAGTGTAGTTCTTAAATCAACATACGAGTACGCACGTTGGAGATTGCATTCCGGTCTACATAATTTGAATTTCAATTAAATATGCAGTTAAGCTGCACATGGACTACAGACGTGAGTCCAGAAGAGTTGGTGCTGGCTTTTCAATCTCGGACAAACATTGCCTCACATTTTAGAGTAAGCAAGCAAGCAGGCTGGCTAGCAAGTAAGCAATGCGTTGGGAAACTGCTTGCTCGTTCATTGGGCTTGGCGTTCTCGAACGTGGCTTAACCCTTTCCCGAGAATTCCCATCAGCGTCCGTTCAGGAACAACATCGACTCCTTAAGGTATTTTACAACACAAGCCTCCACTCTTGTTTCGAATAGTTTGTGCACATTGCACAATTAAAAGTGCATTTCGAAATGCACTTCTCCTTGCACGGCTGATTATTATTGCAAATAAATAGAGTTTAATCCTGCTAGTTCAGTGAACAAACTGTAGCCTTATTGTAGGATCCCTTCTGCTAGCGGGTTAAGTGTTTTGTTTGTGGATTCTGTGCTTAGTCTTCGGAGCTGCTTGGTTGTTTTCAAGTTTGTTTTCCATTCTTAATATAAATCTTCGTATGGAAATGCCTCCGTCGCTTCTTGGTTCTTGGGTGATTGGTCTTCTGCCTTATGAATAATTGAAGCGAGCCTCAGTCACATGAAATGATGGTCTTGTAATGGAGTAATGAAACCAAAGATTTGGTTTTTTTCTCGCACTTCGATTCAAATAGAATGTTTTAGCTTGTTCTCAGTCCATGTGTGTACACTAATATGCCAGAACGCGTACATGAAATGGACTGAGGAAGCATATGTTTACAGTAGCCACGCTGGAAGTTTGGATAAATTTGGGAAAATGTTTTTCCCGCGCTATGATGCAGCCGCTTACACTTTACGTTCGCCGATATATCATGTCGGCCAATAGGTCATTATTTTCCCCCCTTTTGAGATCAAATACTGACCAAAGCCTCAAAATAGCTAAGCGTGCGATGGAGAAATATTAATTTGTGGAAGATATTTCTTTGGAATATGTCGGTGTGATGCGAGCTCTTTTCTAAACAAATTTTGCTGAGTTATTGCTGTTTCTAGCATCTGTCCGCTGTGTTTGCTGGCTGTATTTTATCCAGACATCGTTTCTTTAATAAATCAAGATTATTTTTACATGTAGCTTTATTGCTGTTTCGCCACGGGATGAATTGAAATGTAAATATAGTAAAAAAGTCCATTAATATGTATTATTTCGCTATAAATTATCACGCTGACATTTCCTTTGAAGTTGAATTCGTGAATTTCACTGAATCATTTCATCAAAGGTTGTCTTGAAATATCTTAGTTGGCAAAATTGAAAAATCGCGTGCATCTGGAAAATGCTGAACTATATTCAATAGTTTAAGCTTACGCAAAATGTTCATACATATGCAATGAAGTTGTTGAGTGTTAAAGACTGCTACTAAAATGAGTATACTACTATAGATTCCCTTCTATTCCCGGCTATTCCCCGTCTAATTCAAAGGCTCGGTTTTCCTTAAGGAGGGACACGGTTTTTCCAGAGTACCTTATTTATTATTATTTTCAAAATGGTTCCACATTATCAAGCACAACTCTAAAAATATTCTGCTACATTTTCATAAAAAATATCGAAAATTCAGCTGGTGGTAGTGGTGAGAACCGAGTCACCTCATAAAAAATCAAAACCTCATAAAAAGGATAACTTATGATTGCTTCAACTGAGATTCAAAAACCAAAAGGATTTCTTTAGTACGTAAGGTTATCTTGAATTTGAACGGAGGAATTAGCAAAATATTCATGTTTGAATTTTTGGTGAAGGTGCGACTAAAAAACTCTGATTTTCGGCTAAAATGGCTCTTTTTGTTTAACTAAACTAAACTTGTAATTGAAAGAACAAACCTTCATTCCGAACCGATTATTTAGTATGTAAATGAAGCGTGCAAAGTTTAGGCGAAATCGGTCTGAAGGTTTTCGAGTAATTTTGACTACCGGCTTGAATTTTGACTATCGCTAAAACGCGATTAAAGTTTGATACATGAATAAAATTCCATAAGTCGGTAAGTTTTGCTCCTAATGATTTCAAATTTTAGATTTTCAGACCCTTACTTCTTAAGATAGCTATCTGTTGTTTTCTTGCAACTTGAGTTTTGAATTCAATCCAAAAAATTTGAGCAAAAGATTCAATTATGCAAAAAGAAGAGGAAATAAGTAACTTTTTGATTGTAGAAATAAGCCAACGAGAGGAAGAACTTTTCGTATGTGCCTCGTCCACCGGGAAATTGCTAAGCACAATGAAAAAGTCTATTTGATAGGAGATAAAGCCAACAAAGAAAGGTTTAGTGGTTGGTTCCTTCTCCAACATGCTATTGATAAGCACGAATCGAATCCGAGACATACAGTTATGACCATCAAAATTGAGACATCTAATTTTTGACCACAAAAACCTTAGATTCGAGCTAAATTCTTGACGGTTGGGAACGCCATCTCGTATTTGATTGCCATAAACATTTGCTGTCAAAACACGATTGCTGCACTCCATTTGCGTTTGTATGTATTTAGGCGAATCGCCGCATTTTCTGAAAGATCGTTTTATTTAGGGCATTAAAAAAGAGACAGTTTAGTGCTGAATTCGGAGTTAAAATTTTTGACATTCTTTACAGAGTTTTTTGAAATACAATTTAATTAATTTTGATATATTTGCTTGATACAAGCTTTTTAGTTGTAGTTGGTGGAGGAAGACAGTGCACGCCAGAAGTGATGGCAGTAATTTTATTTATCTGGCATAATGAGGGAAAATCATTTCGGGAAATTATTTCAATTGTCAAACGTTCGAAGAAGTTGGTTGAAAATGCCTTTAAAATATCAAGGATTCAAAAAGGGCTTGGTCAACCAAGATAAACAAATGCTCAGCAAGATCGAAACATTGTGCGTGCTTCGAAGTTTGGTCTTCAAAAGATTTCAAATTAGAATTAGGATTATATGTTTCTTCAAGAAAAAATCCTTGAAGGCCTGTAGAATGTAATTTGTATGGTAATCGTATACAACGATTAAAATTTGCGAACTACCATAAAAATTGGAATGGGTCAATAGTAAGCAAGAATTCGAGTAATGTGTTGTATTACTGATGAAACTAAAATATTTTTATTTGGAAGTGATGGCACGCTAACCGTCCAAAGGCAGTGAAACATGGCGGAGGAAGTATTAAGTTATGAGGATAATTTTCCTTGTACGGGATTGGTGTGATTCGCTTGTTTGACTGCAATATTGATTAAATTCGATTGGTCAACATAAGGGATACAATGATGCCTTATACAGCAGCATATGCCTCTTAAGTGGATCTTGCAACAAAATAATGGTCTCAAACACACATTCATGTCCGAAAAAAAATCATTCAAGATCAACAAATCAACCTAACGAAATCGCCACCGCACTCGCTCGATTTGATCACCGTAGAATATCTATGTGGGGACCAGGCAAAGCTTGTTGGTATATACCGGCTAAAAAGTAAGATAGAGTTATGGGCAATAATTCAAAGAGCAGGGTCTAAAATCCTTATTGAGGTTGCCGCCAATTTATTCATTCAATGCCCAATAGTTGCACGGATGTACTCAAGAATACAGCCACAACCGGGCCTTAGCTTTCAACATTAACCTTCCCTAACCTCTAGTTATCAAGTTGATCACTTCTAATAAACATCGGTTGTCAGTATTTATCACGTCTTCCCATTCAATTTCCGTTTTGGCAGCCGGTCCATTCTTTCTACATGGCCCGCCCATTGCCGAAAATGTAGCTTAACGCAAGTAGAAACTCTTCTTTGAACGTTCTTTCACACGGCCGTAGATTTTGGGGAGCATTTTGCATTCAAATATATCTACTGCTTATTTTGATTCGCTCGTCAGGGTCCTTGCTTCACTTCCATGAAGGAGCACAGGAATACAGATTGATGAACTTTTTCATTTCAGTGCAGCCATTGAAAATGTTAAAAACTGAAACAAGTCGCGGCCGTTGCGCTTATAGTAAACTTCAGCTACATGTAGTTCCCGTATTCTGTGAACAGTGGTAGGTGAATAAATTCCGGTTTTGGGGGTTGTAACAGCGCCGTTTGTGTGTAATGTCGCTCACACGAAATGAGGTGAGAGGGCAGTCTGCATCAGAGCTGACATGGGTTACGGAACCTCCACGGAGAACTAGCCTATACTTACATTCAAAAACCATTCATGTATAGGTCCTCAACTATTTGAATTATTGGGACTACCGAGCCTAAGGAAAATACAATGCCTCCTTTTATCCATTTCTACAAGGCTATGCTGTTTTCTTCAACTGTTAACTTTAAGTTAGTTTCTCCATTCTCTAGTTGATCAGATGTATGTCTTTTCCATATATTTGAATGGCTGCCACTATGCATTGCTTTTTTGCATAATTCAGAGTTCCCTTGCAGTGTAACCTTTGATGTTCTGTTCGGCTTACTACTTCATGCAGTGTCCTATATGTCTTCGAAGGTATGCGTTTTGATTGGGACAAGGCCCCGTTGAATTCACGATGCTTTACTTGTAATCAAGCGTTGCAGGAGACTAGAATTACTTTTCCATTAATTTGGCGAGGTTATAAAATCAGTGCTATGTTAATTCCATATCCGCTAGATGTTCAAGGTTCCCAGATTAGGAGGTCACCACGCGGTGCTACAAATTCAAGTGAGTCACCTTCATTGATTTAACGTTCTTGTTCTAGGGATTCGGTCTCTATGGTTTAAGGGTAGTCTCCTCAATTTGTAATCCTTATCACGGTGACATTTTCCAATCGCATATCTAGCACCAGGACCATGCCACTCTTACTGACTTCCTCTTCACGAAGACATGCCACCTTTGCGTCTCTTATTCCGGGCTGTGTAGCATAAGAATCTTGAATGCTTCGTGCGGTGTCTGCACCGTATCCGGTTTGAATACCTTGATGGCGCAAAACTGCAGAACCACAATCGAGGAGATCACTGTAAAACACCTTTTTCAGAACTTTGTTCATCAGGCGTCAATAGTCTCGAAAAACTCACCCTTACAGCACAGCATCAGAAGTGTCGCTGTGGGCTCCATCTCTTTAAACGTTAGCATTTCCCTAGATTTCCTGCGTAGGCGTTCGAAAGAATATTTCCTCAATACGGTATGCAGCTTTGTTAACTGATCTCCATGCTTTTTACTTGATTCACTGCTGTAGTCCGCCATCGCTGCCGGCAGTGCATCGGTTGTATAAAACTGCCTCGTTTGAGTTTAGTGTTCAGAGCTTACTTGTCGTCATTAGTGTCGCTCTTACTCAGATCCGATCCAATCTGCTTGGTTCCCCTTTTATCCATCATCTTCCTACAAGTAAACAAGTACCGTTTCCTAGTCAGTGTCAGGCTGTCTCCTAAGCAATCCTTTCTTTCCTTTCTTTCCTTTGGTTGGTCGTCACTCTTTGGCCGTTACCAGGGTTCGTCGGGAGGCTCTTTTCCATAATATTATGTTTGTGCTTGCTCACCGTGCCTTTGATCTTAGTGTTTCGGCTGATGCTCCTGGTTTCACTGTTGCAGTCAAGCGCACGCACTTTTCATTCAGGATAAATTGTTGAGCCAAAGACTTGTGCAAATGGTACTTGGTACCATCATATCACTAATCCGGTCCCCGGAGATTTTTAACCTTCATATACCGGATATTAGGAGTATTTTTTTATTATACTTCCATATTTGATAACCTCTTCGATTCGCATTTCTCTTTTCGTCTACCTAGCAGGTTGAACAATAAGAAGAATGGGTTAAGGGTTAAGTTCCTTTTCATTGCTACCGTGATATTACATCATTTAATTTCACCGAACCCACAGAGGAGGCTTTTATTCTTTTATCGATTTTTTTAGAAAACATTGAAAATCGACGTTTTTAACTCAATTATTTTATTTCTACTAGAGATGTAAATAAGCTAAATGTAAAATTTGAAAAATTAATAATCATTTTCCGTTGAAAGCAAACAAACTTAACTTCAGGTGTTTCTCAAGCCAAAAATTTATCACAAGCTCTAGCGCAAAGAATCGCCAATTTTAGCTTAATAAAAAGACATTCAAATCATACAGATATCGAACGCAGATAAACAATATGGCACGAAAATTTATCAAATAGAAATGGACAGAAGTAAACTAACTTAAAAAAAAAAACTTATTACAAAGTTGCATAAATCCGCAATAATAATAAAACAAATGTGTTACTTTTTAGTACATTGCAATAGATGTTCAATAAAATCGAAGAGCTTGAAGCGTTTTACACGTTCAATATTGCGTCAAACTTAACAACACCTCGTTCTGTTATTGGTAGGTATTTGAAGAACGTTGTAGAAGACGAAAGTAATAAATAAATAATTATTATTTTATTCTGCAAACCATACATATTAGCACTTATTGCGATGGAGCGTCATTTGTACATTTATGAACTTCGAGTATTTTACGAGTGCCTTAATCCATATCAATTGCCAACCTGCTGAAGTTTTCTTATTCTCAAGTGCTATAAATTTCGTTATCGACCCTGTTCATCACCTTGGCCGCTTGTACTTTGCAGTTTTTTTTCTTGTGCTCCAGAATAATATATTTATCTTATAAGAACAGCAACCACCATAACGTAAAATTATTGTAAAAACGAATTGATAAGGATTTGACTTTAAGTTGAGCTCGATAGACATTACGTAGAGCAGTCCATTCAGACCCTCGTTATTAAACACACTTATATCAGCACTTAAAGGTGTGGTTCCTTATTGCGAATCTATAATTGCGGGTGACTTTTCTGGTATTACTGTACCGCTTTAAATTATATGATTAAAATATTAACTAATCGACCTCACATATAGCTCAGCTTACTTAATTCATACCTAGAGACAATTGGAATTTGATTGGTACGTGATCAGAATCGAACGATGTTGAAATCTAGTTCCATAATTAACGAACAAAATGATGAAATATTTGGCTCTTTAGTCATACCCAGAAAGTAAAAAATAAATTAAAACAATTATAAATTATTTAGTGCGTGTTGGAATTCCAATGGCACAAAGCGATTGAACTACGGAATTAACACATCTCCTTTCACACCGAAAACCTGGTCTGGAACTGTTTGTTACATTACCTCAGAATAGGCCTCTTTGGTGACAAGCGGTGACACACAGTTTTATGTGTTATTTCAAAGAAGAATAAGTTGTCATGAACCTGAATCCATAGGCAAAACAGGCAGTGAGGAGCTCATGACTCCAATTTTTGTGCGTAAGACTGAACATACCCGTACCCGCAGAGCACCTGCGAAAGGCAGTAGTAACCACCTGCCTCGTGTTTCGTTATTCTGTTTTTCCTGTCACCTAGCGAGATTCCTTCCTCTCTTCTTGTACAGGTAGATCCTTATAAGTTCCTAAGCAAAGAACACAAAAGGTATCGTTCCTTTTGTTGACCAATATTGTCGCAGTGGCAATACGCTTTTGATACGATATTCGCAAAACAATGCGTCTCGCCACATGCATTAGTCGCTTCTGGTACGACTCCTTACTAAGAGCTTCAGTACAAACCTCAGGACCGTATAGCATCGACTCCTTTCAGTTAGTCTCGCGACGGGTGGACAAACTGTGGACTTATCTAACTGTGGACTTATCCGCTGATGATTTGATTGAGGAAACCCATCTTCGAATCGTCATCAAGCTAACGTATTTTACTGTCTTAATTAATGCGTAAAAACAAGCTTTTGATACTTGAAGTAGAATGATAATATAGTTGATTATAAAAATAATATTTACTCTGAATTAATTAAATTAATTGAATATTTAAATTAATAATACCTTTCCAATAGACTTTCCAAAATACATTCTACAGGGTTCGTATACAAGAACTAACAGTTCAAAAAGATTTAGAAGAAAATGATTTATCGAAATGAAATTTATGTTTATGATATTCAAAACCAATGATATTAAAAATGAAATCGGGCAAGTGTCCATCATGACCGTGTCTACAAATGTCGATTTATCGAAACTATCGATTTTGTATGTTACGTCAAGAATTTAGAGTTATATAAATGAAATCGATTCCATTGGGTCTGTATTGGGTCGGTCCCAGCCCAAGACCTACAAGACATAATCCAGCAGTGTCACATCACACAATCTCGCCGATCGCTTAATAGATGAATGTCAATGGTATCCATAAGGACATAATTGATTTAACATATTTCCATTGCCAGCGACCGCGATTCTAATCGAATTTTCGAAAAATGCCCTAATCAGACCTCCAGATCACATTTCGCACTCTACGGTGACACATTAAGCATGAAAGGCTTCTGAAAAATCACTCTTCGGTTTTCAGAAGCCCAAATGCAAAATTTTTGCATGAAGAGACGTATCTAGACAAGTGAAAAAGAAGCTCGTTTGCAAAAATGATTTTTCAAAAAAAGTTGATTCTTCCTGAACAAATTAAGAATTGAATCTAAGGCGATATGAATGATGTTGTCAATTTTAGTACCAGTAGTACCCTATCAGGCATCAAAGCCAAATCCTTACGCATAATTCCCCAGTTGTTGAGAACGTCGAGAAATCAACAATTTTGGACCTTCTGTAGCACTGCGGTTCGCGGCTACGATGTTTGTATATGAATAGTATAAGAGCAAAGATAAAACCATTAGCAAATCCATGGAAGGCTTCCGGCTGAAATTTCATGAGTTACTTTGCAACGAAAACAGATTAGATTCTTGTAAGAAAATCATATCGGACAGATTTTCTTCTTCTTATTTCGCTCATGCAACCACGGATTCCTAGGGCCCATAGGTCCTTTTTCGCCCGAACCCTCCTTATTTTTCAAGCAGTCTGTCTCCTTAATATTATTCTTGCAGTCGTTAGGGGTAGAGAATGGTACTTTATTTTATTTTTTCCATTGTTTACTATTCATTGTTTTTCTTTATTCATTTTTAATGTTTGTCAGACAGCGATCGATCACGTAATCCACAACTATATGTATCAGATATTTCGTTACTTGGAATCAGCTTTCCAGGGCATCCGTCCATCCAGCGGAGTTGAACGCATTCCTGATGTCCAGCGTCACGAGGAGAACTACTCGCCCGATAGACTGATTGCTTGCCTTCGCCAGTTTGATCGCAGTTGTCATCTTCGCAATTGCATCTGTGGTGAAGTGTCAAGTTCCCTTTATGAGTTTCTCGAGCACTTTCCCGGCCGTATCTAGCATCCATACCAGGTTTTTTACTGACGACGATTCGGGATTTCCCTTTCTCTCACTGATCAGTACGAGTCTTGTCGTTTTCTGATGCTCAGGGGAAACTCCTACTACTAAGCAAAAGGTATTAAGCAAAAAATCAGTGCAAAATACATCGACTAATTGCAGTACTGGAGTAGTGTCTGAAAAACTGGACAGTATACTGGTCGGAACATACAAGATGTGTGGGGAAAGGATCTTGTACTATCTTGTCCATCTTGTCGGCTACGTATACTCAGTGCGCCTGTGAGTGCAAAACTGCCGCAAAACTAGCTTCTAATCTAGGCTCCATGGGTCCCTACCCACGTCTTCGACGAGGTTCTGCCAACAGAGAGATTGCATGTCTAGATCTAGATCAAAGACATACCCTGGAAGACCGATACACTGCCATTCGGGTACATGCATCATCGTGGCTTCGCTCCTGTTGAGTTTTCGGACGGATTTTGTGACACGCCCTTCGCTGTTCGACCATTTAACTAAACCTGTAAGACATCGGAAGCTTACGGTGTTTGGATACGTGATGAGGTATAGCTAACCTGCAACCAGATTTTTTTTATATTCATTGTCGAATTCTTCAAGTCTTGAGCAGCCAATCCTCTTCCCCCGATAAAAAGTTAAACGAAGATGCGCATCTCGTGAGCGTGCTGTCGGGTTTCTCCATATCCATTTCCCCAATACTCCACACGAAGGTGGAGCGCTGAGTGTTTTGGCGCGTAAGAGCATTTTAGAGGTTCGAGTTGTTCAGTCAACTCGACTATGGCCATGTTCTGTCCATTATTTCTTATTTAGTCAGTCTTATTTTCCCAATCATGTTCCTAGCGCTGTCAATGCCCCTAATTTTCAGGGTGGCTGTAGGTTCAAATGAGGCCATCATTGCTTTTTCCCCAGAAGGCTTTTTCGACTGCGTTACGGAATGAGTAGTTATTTATTTTTTCAGACCCAAACTCTACTAAGAGGCCACCGAATAAGGTCGGGCCCCTCCTCGCTTTACGGACCTTGAATTTATGATTCTGTATAAGTATAGTAGGAAAAACACGATGTTTTTGGGGGCAATTTTCCAACACAAAGCTTTTTCAAAGTCAACGCTCTAACTCAAAATCTATTCATCCGATCCTTTTCAAATTATGCACCACGTTGACATATTTTATTTTTAATGATTACAATTTTTTTATAACGATAAATTTGTCAATTAAAAAAATATTAATAATTTGTTTGCTTTTTTTACTTAGAATTGATACTAAAAATTGAAAAATCGTTAAAAAATATATTTCAACTATATTTCATATTATATTATTAATATATTATTGAGGTATTCAAGAAACTTATGAACCGACGTAACCTTTTTATTTTTTGTCATCTGACCATCGATTGATGTGTTATGCTATGCACCTCAAAACTCTTTTTTGACATTTTGAAGAATATTCTTGACTAATTACATTATTATGTACGTTGTGACGAAATAAATTTGTATTTACTGTATTGTCAAAAAATTCTTAAAAATATGCTTAAAATACGTAAAATTAATTTAACGGAGGGGTCTTAAGTCCCTTGCCATCAGACGTCTCTTTACTGTCCTGAAAAACAATTTATTTTTGAAGTCTTGACGGGTCAGCAGCTGACAGGAAAGATTTTGCCTCGGTCCCTCCACCAAGCACATATAATCGATTCCACGTTTTCTCCTGTTATTTCTTTTTTCGTTTGCTTCTTTTTTCTAATGTAAACTAATATCTTTAGAATTCGAAGAGGAAATCGAACCACCCTGCCAGAATCATATGAGTGCCAATTTATCCGGGTTGCACCTTTGACGATGAATGTTGATTTGAAAATTGAACTTGTGCCCGTGTTTGTCTTGACGCTTTTGAAAAATTAAAAAAGTTAACTCTCTAAAGGAATCATTATTGGCTGTCAAACAAGCGTCAGCAAACTGTATCAGAATAACACACTGTAAAATTTCATTGGGAAAACTCGAGAATTTTCAATTTTTGCACATCTACCTGTCCGTTTTTAACAGAAATTATTTACAAACATTCGACTGTCAATAATGAGTGGCGACACCCATGAACATGAGCAGATAAATATTGGATAGTCTAAAAAGTATTGAGCCTTTTTTTGTCACTAGATGGTGTTCGTTTCATATATCGGGCAATACTACTCAGATTGAGTCAAACTGACATGCGTATGAAAGGTGTCACTCCAGTCTACAATTTACATACAGACAGCTTTCATTCGCTCGTCGTTCGTGTCATAAGTTGTATGCATTCAAAAATTAGTAAAATTTCTGAAAAAATTCGTTATATCTTGCAATATCACTACGATCAAGGTGAGAATGCATCGCAGGCTCGTGAAAAAATTTGCGGTGTCTACGATCAAGAAACTTTATCAAAAGCCACAGCCAAGAGAAGGTTCGCTCGCTTTCGTTCGGGAAATTTTGATACCAAAAATGTACCTCGCTCAGGTTGACCAATCACTGAAAATGTCCGCCACTGAAAAATTGAAGAAGACCGACACATAAGCAGCCATGACATTGCTAAGGAACTGAATATCCATCAGCAAACAGTTTGAACCATTTGCGTAAAGCTGGATACACAAAGAAGCTCGACGTTTGGATGCCGCATGAATAAACAAAACAAAGTTTGATCGACCGAATTTCCATTTGCGTAATGCTAATAAAACGCAACGAAATCGAGACATTTTTGAAGCAAATCATAACGGACGATGAAAAATGGGTAAGATACGGGAATGTCATTCGAAAATATCATGGTCAAATAAAAGGTGAACACCAAATAAGGTTATGCTGTGTGTATGGTGGGATTGGAAAGGAATTGTTTATCATGAGGTGCCAGAACAAAATCTGTCTCTGTCCTGTCAGCAATTAACCTGATTGCAACAAGCAATTCAATAAAACCGGCCAGAATTGATCAATAGAAAAGGCGTTGTCTTCCATCATGACAATGCCAGACCACACACATCTTTGATGACCGGGAAAAAATTGACAGAGCTTGGTTGGGAATAGTATAGTCTTATATAGTATAGTATATAGTGTTTTGGTCTCTGCAAAACTTTCTTGATGAAAAGAAATTCACTTCAAACAGGGACTGTGAAAATCACTTGGCCAAGTTTTTCGCGGATAAACCACAGAAGTTCTACACAGATGGAATAATTTCTTTACCCAAAAATTGGCAAAAGGTCATAGATAATAATGGACAATATGTAGTTAAATAAAATCCATTGTAAATAAAAGAAATATTCAATCGAAAAATTACAAAAAAAGGCTCAATACTTTTTAGACTTACCAATATATAATTCAAATCCATATATGATCAGCTATATTCCAAAATATTATGAACTTATATTCTGTTAAAGGTAGTATGGTTAATTGATCAGTATGTTCAAGAGTCGCACATTAAGTTCTCTGAATTGACAGTTGAGCTGATAAGTTTGCCGGTTTGCTACATAGATGGCTTTTGAATTGAATGTTACACATGCCTTTCAGTTGGTGACGCCAAACGGTAGATGTATAAATTTGACAGCTGTCGCGCAGTTGGTTCGTAGAACATACCATTGTCAGTGTAACAACTCTTATTGTTGTGAACAAAGGATCAATGAGAACGTTGTGTTGTAAGCTAAATTTAAACAATGCGAAACTGTAGTGGAGTGGACGCGCAAAAGTTCACAACTTATTTTGAATGATCGTAAAGTGAAGTTAATTGACATAGCTGAGACTTTAGACATACATGAGACTTTACATTTCAAATCAACGTACTGGACATATAACATATCGACATATTGATATATCTCATACAAATATATGAATATTTGGCCATGCGAAAGCTGTAACAGTCGATCAAAGGCAACAAATTGTTGATTATTTGGAGCAATATATAGCGATATTATTCAGCAATAAAACTGAATTTGCCCGTCGATATGTGGCACTGAATGAACTGTGGCTCAATCATTTCACTCCAGATCCCAATTAACAGTCCGCCCATGTGGGCTGTTCGAGATGAAGAAAATTCAAAACGTGAAAAGCCGCAGCAGTCGGCTGGCAAGGGTACTACGACAGGTTTCTGGGAGTTGCATTCATCAATTATCACGAAACATCAAACCACAAGAAACCGTCTCTATTCGAAAAAATGAAAGACATAGTACTGTGTGACAAGCAAATGAAAATTGCATGAATTCGGCTACGAGTTCCTTCTCAATGCCTAAATTCTCGAAATCTTAGCATTAGTAACTTTTTCCAGTTGGCAAACCTCCAAAAAATCCTCGCTGGAAAGAAGCACTGATCATAGATAGTCACCAAAATCGAAGCAGACTTTGAGGCTTAAGAGAAATCGTACTATGAAGTTGATATCGAAGAGTTATACGACCGTTGTAATCGGTTTCCCGTTCTCGATAGCAACTATGTTAAATGCCAAAATGAAATTTTAACAAAAAATGTATTCAAAGTTAACCCACGTACTTCATAAAAAATATACTTAATGACAAATATGAAATGGTTCATATTTTTAAGAAAAACTCCTTCTTTCAAAGAAGTTTCTTTCACTAGAAAAAAGGTAACGATAGCTAATTAGGACTCTCCCGTGATTGAGGGGCAAACAATATCAAGATCTCAATCAACCGTTCGGAAAATTATAAGAGATACTTTTGAAGGAGCTTCAGCTTCTTGAAAATAAATTACTTTTAAGCCTCTTCGGTAACAATGAATGTTGTCGTTTTGTGTTTAAGGTATGAATACTTAATAGGAATGAATTCAGCTTCTACATCATCCTCGAGGTTTTAAGACTTAATTAGATTGCTTAGATTTATTAAAATGCAACAGCAATGCCGCGGCGTTTTTTAACATATTTTTTTGACAAATGACAAAACATCAAAACAACATCTTTCAAAGGGGCGACTCTTTGAATTCGAATAAATTGATTCATAATTTCAATGATTAACAATCATAAATGTTGCGATCGAAGAGACGGTTTGAATTTAAAAGACGTACTTAAGGCGTCTCATTGGACGATAGATTTTGACTGATTAATTATTCAGACCATGTAACGAAAAAACTACAGGATATGAAAATATCATTATGAAACGTTCGAACATATTTTAAAAAAAAACTTCAATGGTTAAATTATTTTCAAATTCTAATTATGCCATGATGGTTGTGACTCATCTCTTTCAAAAAGATCTCAACCGACGTTTAGTATTCACTGGACACACTCTTACAATTACAAATTAAAACATGATTAGTTGATGGATTAATTCACATAATAAGCTCAAGTATCTTTTTTGCTGGATGGTTCGTAGCAGCGTCATCATTATACACAATATCTTATTGGAAAATAGTTTATTCACCGCGTTTTGTTTTCGCTGGAACATACTAAAGTTGTTACACAACCTGTCTTGCAGAAAACAACAGCTACAACAAGCGCTAACCATTAGCACCAAGTCTTCGCGTCAAATGGCATCGTTCTATGACGAACAAACCATTGAAATAAATCAAAATCCAATCGGTATCTCATTAGATTAGTTGTAGCTTTATCCATGCCATTCCACTAGCACCTTCTTAGCCCATAGGCAAAAACATGGTCCTTCTCGCCTGAGTATTCTTCGTTTCTTGAATACCTGTTCTTTACAACAGTTGGCATCAGGCGTAGATCCGTAGAGGATTTACCATGATAACGTTTGCTGCTGGTTTGGAAACATGTCTGCAATCCTATCTTGTATTTAAGGTTTTGGGTCTTGTAGTCGGGGAATGTTTATTCGATAGAAAGATTATTGGAAATTGATTGAAAGCTTATGCATTGCCTGAGTGGTTCTGTTCCAGCTTAACACTTACTTTACTAGCGGCGAGGCCATGTATGCTTGGAGTTGACGATGGTACAATGAAATCCATTTAGAGGTGACTTTTAATCAGATTTGACATGCCAACTCGCAACAAAATTAGTACTTTGGCAAAATAAGTCGACAAATGTGTACTTAGTCTGGAATAATGTAGGTCTATTGTTTTGAATATTATACCCACAACATTGAAAGTATTGGCTGTAGCCTAAGGGAGCACTGTTGATATCCACTGGGTATATAATGAGTTACGGGGTTTAATGGGTTTCCTCGGGGTGAAAATGGCCTATTTTTGACAATCTATTTATCATATAAAAAATTAAATATTTCATTCAAATGTCCGTCTTTAAACAAACACATTTAACAAAGAATTGTTAAATTCTTCAAAATTCAAAACTTCAAAACTTCGCGATTGAGTGACGTCATTTCCGAATCTTTGGGAAAAAGGGCGCGTCCGCTTTGTCAGCAGAACTCCTTACAGGATTATTTGAAGTGGTAAAAATATGCGTTTAAGTGAAGACCATAAACTAGAAGTTGCACGAAGGAAACAAAAAAGTGAAAATTGGAATTTTGGCAGACCTTGAAAAAAATTAAAATATCGGTAAAAATTCTCTATTTTTTTCTTTTCCTTTTTCCTTTTTTATTATTCTCTTTTCCACGCAATAGTTGTAATCGAAAAAAAACTTCTTCCAAGTCCTGGTAAATTCTATCTTGATGGCCTGTGTAAAATGTATCGATTAATTTTGACAACCAAATTTGACAAAATTGAAAACAATTTTTCCAGAAAAACGTGTTTAAGGATTTGAATGACAATAAAACTGGCAATTTTTTTTTTAAACTTGCATTAAATCGTCAATTCCTGGGTCGTAAAGTAAAGCACCTACTGCGGATGCAATGTCCAGTGCACCTTTTTGTTCTTGCCTATGACGAATCCTGGTTTCGCAGATTTTTTCTCGGCTCCGCACTTTGATCAGCTTTTCGGGCATATTCGTGAGAATTCCTTTCAAGTTTTAAATTCGTATCGTGCATAATTAAGAATAAAAGTGATATTACAAGCAGCGATCCATGCATCAATATCAACGAGCTTTGCGCCAGCAGGAAGTATTTTGAGAGTAATTTTTCAGATTAACTGATTGAAACTTTTGTTGTTTTTTTTGTGTGAAACCACCAACACACCGTTCCAAAAGCTCATTCTTTCTCATATCTTCATAAATAGGTTTCATTGCAGTCAAAACATAATCTGGTAATGGGATCGTGTTGGAACGATGAAAGAGTGTTTGTTGCCAATAATCGCTGCCAGGCTTACCACAAGTCCGGACCTTTTGGGAAATTTTCGTGCGGAGAATATTTTTGTCTGTAGAGCTGTAGTGATAATAAGTAGCCCATATATCGGGTTTTTTTTCCACAGAATCACAGTTCCTTCTTATCGCCAAACCAGAAAATCACAAAAAAATCTTCAATGTAATTGACATCTTACCATAGTATGGTGAAGGTTATACCTTCACCATAGTATGTTTTGGAATCCCAATCTCATATATAGTTTACGAACCTCTTTCGATATTTACCAATAGAGCGTTTAAAGATTTCAATAATTGAAGATATTTCCATTTTCGCTTCATACTCCGACGTATTTAATTTTTGTTTCCAAGACTGGCTGCATTTGTAGAAAGAGCATTTAACAAGTACATCCAAAAATTTTCACGAATAACACATCGTTCAATAATGTGTGTGACTAACTAATTAAAACACATTTTTTTGCCAAAATTCGTTTTTATTCATCAACATAGTCCCCTTTTAGGGAGATACAATCATTCCAACGATTTTCCAACTTTTCTATACCATGTTTATAGAACGATTTTTCCTTGGCCTCAAAATAGGCTTCAGTTTCGGCGATTAGTTCATCATTTGAGCCAAATCTCTTACCACGGAGCATATTTTTGAGGTCTGCGAAGAGCCAGTAGTCGCTGGGGGCCAGATCTGGACTATACGGTGGGTGCGGAAGCAATTCGAAGTGCAATTCATTGAATTTGACCATCGTTTTTATGGACTTGTGACACGGTGCATTGTCTTGATGAAAGAGGATTTTTTTCTTCTTCATATGGGGCCGTTTCAGTGCGATTTCATCCTTCCATCGGTCCAATAATGCACAGTAATAGTCGCTGTTGATTGTTTTTCCCTTTTCCAAATAGTCAATGAACAATATACCATGTGTATCCCAGAATACAGAGGCTATAACCTTTTCAGCCGATTGTTGCGTTTTTGGTCGCTTCGGACGGCTTTCGCCGGGTCCAGTCCACTCAGATGACTGCCGTTTTAACTCTGGAGTGTAGTCATGGATCCAGGTTTCATCCATGGTCACATATCGACGCAAAAAATCCTTTTTATTACGGTTAAACAGCTCCAAACAGCGCTCTGAATCATCAATTCGTTGTTGTTTTTGTTCAACAGTGAGCAAACGCGGCACCCTTTTGGAAAACAACTTTTTCATACCCAAATGTTCGTGTATTATGGTGTGTACACTGCCTGCTGATATCTTTAGAATGTCAAAAATCTCCTTCACTTTCACTTTACGGTCGGACATAAGGATTTTCAGTGTTTTTTTCAACATTTTCCGGAAAAACAGCGTCATTTGGCCGTCCAGTAGATGGAATGTCATCGGTGTCTGTACGACCACGTTTGAATTCGGCATACCAATAACAAATGGTTCTTTTTGATGGAGCAGAGTCCGAATAATGTTTTTCAAGCCATTCCTGGCATTGAACAGTATTTTTTTCATTAAAAAACAATGATAAATCAGCACACGAAATTGCTTTGAATTCATTTTTTTTGAAAACTCAAAAGTAGCGTCACTTAAAGCACTGTAACTTGTAAACTAATGGTCGGATTGACATATAATTTTGACAGTAAGCCTAAAAAGGTTCACACTGTCGAAAAAAAAATATTGATTTGGTATTAGTGCCGCCATCTATGTGTCAGTCACACTCATTATTGAACGATGTGTTATATCCAATAACGAAATGACCTCATAAATTTATGTGAAGCCTCGCATTTTCCATGTCCCATCACTTGAAACACTCACATCTGTCGTATCTTTAACTTCAGTGAACACGAGAGTGTTAACAAGAGACGAGGAGCTGCTCCGTTATACCAGCGGCGCGCTAAGCATAGCTGGCCTCGAGCGCGCAACTTTTCAAGGCTGTATCTCCGAATCTATTACTCGGATCCACTCGAAAATTTGAGAGAAATATTCTAGAAAGATGTTGTAGAATTTAATAAGACAGTGCCATGGAAATACTTGCATTCACTTCAGCATATCATTTCTATTGAGCATCCAAATCTGTAGCTTCACTTTTTGTCGGTCATTTCCCGGAAGCGAACGAAGACATGTGGGCTCAAATCAGGACTATGAACAGCCTGAAAAAACCATTTTAAAAGCATTCTAATTTGTAAGTCCTTACTATCGAGCGAAATTAGCAAAAATCTTTGCAAGGTTCGAAAATGTGTGGTTTTTGGTTTTGCCTAAAAAATAGAGTATTCACCGTGAGGCCACCTATTATTTTCCTAACGCCTGTTCGATGTAGGACACTCTCTCGTTTCTGAGTTAACTTCTCTGCTTCAACTTGTCTTACTGCGATTCTGCATTCTATGTCCAGCAACGTTGTAATTTACAGTGCTAATGCAATAACTGTTGGGAAAACAAAAAAAAAAACTTTCCAAAAAATGAAAGAAATTTTTCAAATAATTTTTTTGTATTTTCATCAAAACATTACGAAAACAACACTTTATAGATAAACATTAAAACGAAGGACATTCCAAGTGAGCGAATAAAACAACAAATAACATTTTGGATTTGTCTGCTTCCTGCGCTGAAAGTTTTTTGGAGTGAAGCTGATATACTGTTGACCAAGATTTTCAAAAGTTTGGCATCTAGTACGATGCCCGCTTTTATCAAGACAATGACCAAAAACCTTAGTCAGGCATCGTTCAGTCCTGGCTCATTTGGGATTGTCACCAGCTCAACAAGCCAATAAGCAGATATGGCCTTGATTGAAAATCCTTCGCCGTGACATATACTATAAATAAATAAGTTTTCATCTAAAAATGATTCAAAAACGCATTTGTGAAAGAATGGAACTTAATCCCAACGGTGACCACACAATAATTGGTTGAATCCACTCAAAAATAGGGGTTGCTTGAAAAGTTTCCGGAATAAGAAATAAACAAACAATTCTTCCCTGTTTTCCTACCCAAATTTTTATGTTAAGAAACAGGAAAAGGTTGCCTCACTGATACGACACAACTTTAACCAATTCAAAGCCCAATTTGTGAATTTCAGCCAAGGCGTTGGCTGTGGGTTGATTAGGTACGTTGTTCTAATGAAAGAAAACCTTTTCACTTTTTCAAATGCGGTGGTTTTTTTTAGAAATTTCTGTCTAGCTCATCAAGTAATGATTTTAAATAGTCTCCCGTTGTTGTTTTACCTTTATAAAATATAAATAATCGATTGCCGAAACTCCGAGGCTATCCCAAAAAACAGTCGCCATCACCTTCCCGGTCAACGAATCTATTTTGGCCTTTTGTGAGACCCTATGCAAATCCTTTGACTGTTCTTCGTCTCAGAAGTGTATTGTTGGATCCAAGTTTTATCTATTGTTAAAAATCAACGCAAAATATTGTTCCCCTTAAACCACTCCAAAAAAGCTTTAGAAGTTCATTTAAATGTCGTTTGATTTGTACATTCGAATATGTATTTTTCATGAAAGGCGAGCAAACTCCTCAATGCCAGGAAACGAATGCCAAATTGTTTAGTGAACATGTGACAAATGCTTGGTTTCCGAATGCTTACAGTCTCTGATATCTCTCTTATTTTAATTCCACGATCTTTCTGCATCATTTGATGAACATTTTGAACGTTATCGCTGGTTGTCGCAGTTTCTTGACAGCTTAAACGTCGTTATCGGTTAAATTCAGCCTCGTTTAAATTCAGCTACCCAAAACTTCACGGTCTTAAATAATATCGAAGCAATGTCCAATTCATCTTATATTTGCGTCAGTGTTGCGACTAAAAAAGGAATATTTAATTACAGTTCGATACACACTTTTCAATGTTTATGAAAACACTGGCATTGTGTATAAAACAACAACTGAGCATCCAAAATTCCAAATCCAAAATTCAATACGATTTTTTCAACATACACAGTATGTCAGAAAAGTTCCCGAACTTTTGAAATAAGAAATCGAATATTACATCTAAAGAAATTTATTCCAGTTAACTTTCAACATAGTCGCCTTCCCTAGATATACGCTCATTTGAGCGCTCGATGAGTGATTCGAAGGCTCTCTGGTACTCTGGTACCTCTGAAGTTATCGCTGTGAGACGCTCGGTGCAAACCGCTTGAATGCTCGGTACATCTTCAAAAAATCGTCCTTTCAAGGCCATTTTTAGCTTGGGAAATAGGAAAAAGTCGGCTGGAGCCAGATCTGGCGAGTATGGGGCGTGATTGATGCGTGGGATCTGATTTTTGGCGAGATAACGCTTCACAATGTTCGAAGAATGAGCAGGCGCATTGTCATCCAGCAAACTCCACGATCACGGTTCAATGTACTCGAGCCTGATGCGATTGATCCGGCGCTTCAGACGTTTTAACACCTCTACGTAATACGCAGCATTCACGGTGGTGTTTGGGGGCACAGATTCTTTGTGTATCAGGCCTTTGGAGTCGAAGTAAGCGATGTGCATCGTCTTTACCCGTGATTTTTGTTGGCGCACTTTTTGAGGCCTCGCACGGCCCGGACTGAGCCAAGCGGATGACTGGCGCTTCGTGGAGGGATCGTATTGAAAGCACCAAGTCTCGTCTCCAGTCACAATAGAGGTTAGAAAGCCCGGAGCGGTGTCGCAAGTCTCGATAAAATCTTGACAACATTGGATGCGAGTTTGTTTCTGCTCTGGTGTGAGAAAGTGCGGAACAAATCGAGAGCAGACCTTCCTGCGGTTCATTTTTCCTTTCAAAATCAAAGCGACGCTATCCTTGCTCATGTTCAGTTCGTCTGCCAACATACTGAGACACATGTGGCAATCCTGCTTCAGTAGCGCGCGCACGCGAGCCTCGTTTTTGTCGGTAACAGCTGTTGACGGCCGGCCGCTTCTCTCGTCATCTTCTAACGACTCTCTACCCTTCTTGAACAGACTGAACCACGTGTAAACAGTTGTACGCGATACTACACCTTCACCGTAAGCCGAATCGATCATTTTTTCGTTTCCGCGAAAGTTTTTTTAATTTTATAGCAGAATTTAATTGCGGCACGATGTTCAAATTTCTCATCCATCGTAGAGCTTGCACCGGGGTATTAAACACACGTTCACTCAAGCACGTCTATCTCGGCAACTAATGAACGGATACTGGTGGAAAAATTCTCAGACACTCCAGAGGGATGTAGCAACATAGTACCGGTGTCGTCCACGAGGTGACGCCACTCGTACAGGCGCTACAAAATAAGTTCGTGAACTTTTCCTACATACTGTGTATAAGCCAAAAAATTCCCCCTTCAACGGAGTAAAATTCTGCCATCTCCTTGCTCATCTCAGAAATAGTTGCAGACAACACGGTTAGACTAAAGAGAAAAAAAAACAAAAAAGATTGGCCAACCTGAACAATAAATGTAAAAAAATTTGTAAGAATTACGATTAGATGGTCTGGTTGAAATAACATTTTTTTTAAATTTTGCGTTAAATTGATGAAAAATTGATCTCGTATGAAAAATTTTGTTGTATTAATTATATATGTACAGAGATGTACTATACTGCATTTAGGTTTTTTCCATATAAATTTTTGAATGAAAGTTTTACCCTTTTAGAACAGTTGAAAGGCTCTAGTACGAAATAGCTATGAACCACTGAATATTCTTCGGAAAGTAGTTGCTTCCTTCTGCAGAAGTCAGCGTGAATAGGATATACTACTGGGTGTAAATCCGGGGGAAAAGTATAAAGGGGACTTTTATCCTTCAAGTTTGAAAAAAGGCCCTTTTTTGTATTTTAAAAGTAAATTTAAAATGCTTTATAGTAAATGTCTTCGAAAGCAAATAACCAGAGTTGTTTGCCCGATATCTGATTTTCAATATTGTTTGAGAGCGTATAACAGGTGATAAATGAAACTGTGCTTTCGACGCTCCGATCATGCCCTCCTTATTCAGAATATTTGTATCTAATATTTCAAATAGAACAACATGTAAAAACTTACCATAAAATCGAGCGGGGACAAAACAAAAACGTTATGAACACCGTAATTCTGCAATAGATATCTTAGTTTTCCCGATGTGGCTTTTCTATTACTTGAGTTTATTAGTTTTCTCTCCAGTCTTTAAGTTATTTTCTTTTTCCGAGCACATTTGCCTCCTTGAGATTTTCTACAGCCGTTGTTTGGATTTGCTTATACGAGCAGCCGATAGTGGGAATTTGTGCGTTTAGCTAAAATTTCTCTTCGTGAGGAGTGTTTTTCTTTCAACAGAAGCTTCCAATACAGAAATTACGCTTGGGGTCAAGTCTTCCTTCTATCCCATTTTAGTGTTTTGATTTTGAAAAAGGCGTTTGTAATAACTGTTGGAGGAGAACGAGCATTACCGAGTTAAAATTCTACACTTATCGTCCACAAATCAATAAAATATAAATACCAGTTTTTATTTGAGTTTACACAAACACAAACGAAAAAAGTTACAGCTAACAAATCAAAACCACGTGAGTTACCCAAGAGCGTCTGCAACGGATTGATGAAACATTTGCGTCTACGTCCCGCAGTTATCGTAAATTTGACTTTGGTGCGTTACCAGTGCTACCAATATCAACAGTATTGCAAGTGCAATTTATTTTCTGTGTTGCCAGAACTAACAAAAATTGCTTGTGTCATACTTCAAAAGCGCCCTACCATTTCGATGGTAAGGATTTTGTCAATATGTCTTGAGTCCAATAATTCGGCCACTTCTGCATATAACCATTTTAGTGGCAATAAAGAAGCAGTTCCCAATTATTTGCAGGGAAGACAAATCCACTTTGTATAATTGATTGAAATGTTTTGCTTTTAAAGAATATTTTAATCATTAAGGCTAGTTTCGATCGATCATTTATTTTTCTCATGACTTCCAATCGTGATGTTAAAAAAGCCAATCAAATTGCCAAAAGTTATGCAATATATATTTCGTTTGAACAAAGTTGTAGTATTCAGTCCTGCCACATCCTTTGTTGATTTATCGAAGAAATTTTTTCGCTTTTTTCTCCCTTTTCTTTGGAAACATTGAGTGGAATATCCAACTTTTGCGATAATAGTGTACATTCATTTCAAATACCCCAAACATCGCGTCATGTTTTTATGTTGGTTGCTTCTACTCGAACTGACCATTGTGTTTCCGTCAAACTTCGTAAGGAATTGTTTCTAGTACAGTCTACGAATTTTAAAAAGCGTTCATAAACTTTGTTTTTATTGACAGCTAGTACCATCAGTACATAACGCAACATTTGTTCAATATGTGCTGTATCTGGTGTAGCATTAACTTTTATTGCATTATATTTAGCAGATTTCTCCTTTCTTTTTCAATAGCAGGGAGGAGGAGATTCGTCCAGCTTTCAATAAAGTCATTTTGTGTGACCGGTGAGCAATGAGCTTGCATTCGTATTTTTGAAGCTTGGGATTCTTTTATTTTATGTAAATGATCCTTCAAAATAAACTCATTATGTTTAAAAAATTCTTGTCAATTTTCATTAATTCATTTTTTAACGCTTTTATGAAAGTAAGTTATCATTTATCAATCGAGTTGCGAATGCTTTTCACTCATGGTAACAAATTATTTGAATTGCAGTTCTCATGTTCATGTATGCGCTCTAACAATTTATTCGGAATTTTATGCGTGGAATATACCGAAGGCAAAGAGAATGTAAATTTTTTCGACTCAGCTACTTACAAAATACGCGAGAAGAGTAAGAAAATAGTATTTTCTTATCCGACTCCAAATCAACCCGTCTCGGTGTTTCCTATTACTGTTTGCAGCACATTTCAAATTTATATTTGTTCAATATTGTGTTTAGAGGAATTTGATGACTTATGTTCACTTGCTAGATGTAGCAACCAATTATTGAATATTCTGAAAATTCAATCAGAAAACGTTTCTGCATTTTCGAAAGAAAAATAGAAATATTCGACAGGTGACTCGGTGCTGATGTTGAGATGCTTGTCAGATATATTTGTAAGTCTAAAAAGTATTGAGCCTTTTTTGATATTTTTCGATTGAATATTTCTTTTATTTAAAATGGAGTCTATTTAAGTACATATTTTCCATTATTATCTATGACCTTATGCTATTTTTTGGGTGGAGTCAGTATTCCATCTGTGTAGAAATTGTGTGAAATCGGCGAAAAACTTGGCCAAGTGATTTTCAGTCCCTTTTTGAAATGAATTTCTTCTCATTAAGGAAGTTTTGCAGAGACCAAAACAAATAGTGGTCTGATGGTGCAAGGTCTTGACTATACGGTGGATGCATCAAAACTTCCCAGCCAAGCTCTGTCAATTTTTGCCCGGTCATCAAATATGTGTGTGGTCTGGCATTGTCATGATGGAAGACGACGCCTTTTCTATTTCAATTCTGGCCGGTTTTATTGAATTGCTTGTTGCAATCAGGTTAATTGCTGACAGGACAGAGCCGAATTGAGTGTTTGGCCAGTTTCTAGCACCTGATGATAAACAATTCCTTTCCAATCCCACCATACGCACAGCATAACCTTATTTGGTGTTCACCTTTTTTTGACCATGATCTTTTTCGAATGACATTCTCGTATCTTACCCATTTTTCATCGTCCATAATGGTTTGCTTCAAAAATGTTTCGATTTCGTTGCGTTTTATTACATTTGTGTTTATTCATGCGGCACCCAAACGTCGAGCTTCTTTGTGTATCCAGCCTTACCGAAATGGTTCAAACTGTTTGCTGATGGATATTCAGTTTCTTAGCAATGTCATGGCTGCTTATGTGGCGGTCTTCTTCACTTTTTCAATGGCGGACTTTTTCAGTGATTGGTCGACCTGAGCGAGGTGCATTTTTGACATCAAAATTTTCCGAACGAAAGCGAGCGAACCTTCTCTTGGCTGTGGCTTTTGATAAAGTTTCTTGATCGTAGACACCACAAATTTTTTCACGAGCCTACGATGCATTCTCACCTTGATCGTAGTGATATTTTAAAATATCAGAATTTTATCAGAAATTTTACTAATTTTAAATGAATAGAACTTTTGACACAAATGACGAAATAAAAAGCTGTCGATATGAAAATAATAGACAAAAGGCAAAAAAGGCTCAGTATTTTTTAGACTATCCAATAGCTCTGTCGTAACTCGTAACTCATAGTAACACGTCAATTGTAATTCATACATTCGTCGACGCCTGTCGTACTTTCTTTTCATGCAGAAGTTGTGACAGACTGTTACTGTTCTTGCCGAAAATCTGGAGTCCAAATAACAGAATCGAAGAGACGCTGAAATCGGTTGGCAAATGGAACCAGAGAGTACATTACGCTCGGGCAATTCTAATAACTGAAAATGGTTAACTTCAGCAGCTGGTGACATCGAGGGTGCAAGGATCTCTTCTCTAGCTGTTCTCTTCCTTTCCCTCTCACTAGAGAAAGAATTCTTATAATCCGGCGCTTTTAAGCTTACCATAGAAGACCCAGCCCGAAGTAATTTGTGCAATGTTTCCACGCTGTGTACAGGGATTGACAGGGGAGGTGTCTAGTCGGTACGTCCTGGGGACACAAACCCTGCCCATGGGAGTTCGACACTCAGGCCGTAAATATTATATTATACGTGTATTTGACTTTTTATTATATATGACTTATCACCATGATGCTGCTAGTTGTTGTACCCCTCTCCTGTAGAAATTTACTCCCTTACAATCGAAAAAGTTTGCTAATTCTGTACGAATATCCTCTTCAGTGTCGTTTTCCTTCCTTGCATACGGTTGTCCGGGGACTGAAACGAATGATAATCGTATGGAGCAAGATCAAAAGAACAAGGTGGATAAAGTAAAAGTTCCCAACCAACCCGGTAATTTTCGCTGGGTAGCTGTAGGACGCTGGGTAGTAATGCAGGACGCTTATCACGCATTGCTTTTTGAGGTCACTCCGATTGCTGACAGTACAAGGACGTGTATAACATTTGGTTTCGTTTTTGAAGCTCCAAATATCGACTTCTCAAGAACGCAACCAAACGCACAATTACACCTTCCTTGGATGCCTTCCGGGATAGTGGATATTGTTGATTCACCTCTTTTGTATACTGTCCAGCGCCGTTTAATGTTATTGTTTAACGTTATGCCATCCGTCGGACCTTTATTAGTTTGACGAGCATGATGGGAAGCACACCTGGTCATTCAGTCTTCCTTGTTTCTTTGCGAAAATCCGTGGGGTTTCCAAGCAACCAACTTTACTACATATCCTAGCGTTTAGATTCTTCTCTGTAGTGGGTTTGTGGCCCTAGAACCACTCCGACAATTATGTGTCGGTCAGCTTCTCACTTCTTTGTAAGACTTCCAATAGATCTACCATCTGTCACCTCCTTAGGCCGTCCTGATCTTGACTGATTTTCATATAGCCGTTCTTTATTAACAGCGAAACCACTTATGATTTGCTCACTCTGTTAGCACGCATAGGAAACATTATTAACATATCTTTCAATACAAGAAGAATATAGAAGAAGATTTTAGAATATACTATTTTCAAATAAACGCATCGTTTTCATTCGTTTTCAAATAAACGAATATACTATTTTCAATCGAGTTCGTATAAAGCAGAATTTTATTTATTATTTTCTTAAATCTGCAGCAATAAAAGTTATGATCCGGGCCCTTCATCCTTCGGAGCTTCGGAGAAATTACCAAGGCTCTATCCTTGAGGGTTGTGATTGACCAACTAATAATTTGCTATTTTCTTCTACGTTCCAGTGAGTCAAAATCATGTCAACCATCAGCTTTGATGATTTTTGTTTTAAAAAATTTGTGATTTTCGTAAAAATAAAATCGTACATTGTAAATATTCCTTAGTATAGATGTAAACATTGAAAATACAACAAAACGCTCAGTTTCAATGCAAGCATTTTAAGTCCGCTGATATAAATACGGGGTTAATAGTATTATAGTAAATGTAATTAACGGAGCACTAACCCGTTCAGTAACTTATTATCAGTAGAAAAAGCAAGTTTCATCCTAATAGGGTCAGCGATCTTTGAACTGTTGTCGATCAAACATTTAATCTGGAAGTAAATGTGAATTATGGGGAAAAAGAGTACCTCGCCGTTATTTATTTTCTTACCAAGGGATGGGATGGCAGAAGGGATGGGATTCGTTTCATGGACGCTTTTACCTAGTGAAACCACGGTTTACACGTGGTATAGTCTCATTAAACAAGACCGGTAGCTAAATGTAAACGATCCACAGACCAGATGGTCCATCGAGGTGACTACTTTGGAAATGATTCAAAAAATCGAAAAATAAATATTGGAAGGTACCAGAGTAAAGAAAAATAACTAGCAGAAATGGTTGAAGTATCACACACGATCATTTTTTTAATTCTTCAAGATCATCTTTGCATGACAAACGTCAACGCTAGATGGGTGATGAGAATGCTCACGCCGTCTCAAAACATCATCGCGTAGAGTTTTCTCGTGCGCTTTTGGTCCTCAGTGGTGATGTTAAGGTTGGACGATTAAATCAAATTGTTACTAGAGGCGAAGCTTGGGTTCATGATTATGTAAAGGACTCAATGCAGTGGCACAAAAATGCTACATAACCACGCAACAAGCTTAAGGTGTGACAGTCGGTTGGTAAAATTGTGATGACAGCGTTTTGGGACTCCGAAAGGTCTCCGAAAGGACTCCGAAAGGTTATCTATCCCTAAAGCTTAAAAAAGAACTTCTTGGGAAGAGGTTTTCAGACATTGGAGACGTGAAGGACGAAATTTCAGCTGGGTTTACGGACAAAGACAAAACACTTTTTTATTAACTAATAATTGAGCTAACTGAAAGCTAATACATAGCACATAAGCTAATTGAGATATCTGGAAGACGTATTAGAGTAGCAGGGGATTGAAAAAGAAAAATAATTCTGTATTTAGATTCTCACTTCATACCCTCCATCTCGCGAGTTTAAAAACGCTCCTCGTAACTCAGCATACAGTAATACATGCTAAAATATTTGATGCACATATATGAGCCTATAAGTCTAAATTTTTATATTGGGCCAACAGTCGTCATCTAAAACTTTTTATTTCTAAATACGTTTATCTACGCCACGAATTAGTACCGGAAACTCGAAGAAAAACTTTACCATTTCCCTGTTTCATTCGCTTGAATCTGCTGTCAAGGTACATTCAATTTCTCCAAAATTAAAGTCAACTTTAAATGTGTTTCATCTTTACGTTTAACTTCTCTGTGAAGCAATAAAATCCATATTAACACCTTTCTCACACGTCTTCCCACTGTTCGTCCCCCTCATGTTAGTCCAATCAAGAAGTGACCCAAGTACCCTCCTGTCGATATAGAAGTACTCTGACCGCAATGCTAAAGATACTAGATAGTATCTATACGAGTATGTTTCTACATGTGGGATGGTGACTATCAACAGCATCACATTCTCAGTTCCAAGCTGTAGCTGTACATCTACCTACCATGAACGCATAAGACAATTGGGAGTCTGGAGATGGGAAATATACGGATTGCATAGTAAATGCCTTTGCTTGATTCTGATTGTACCTGGCTGAGGTGAGTGGATGGATAGGATGCGTAGTAGAGTTTAGGAAAACATTGTTTGTTGTTTTCGTTGCCGTCGTTGCTGTTGCTGCTCTTGCTGCCGTTGGGCTTTCTTTTACCCTTTTGTTCTCCTTTTTTTATTTTTTCTTTGTGTTGTTAGTAGAAGAGAACCTTGATAATAGCATTCGTCAATGTTGTTTCCGTTTTTATCGGGTTGCTCCGTGCCTTTTGTCTTTTCTTAATTTTTTACTCTCGCTTCCTTGCATTTATGGGCTCGTTTAGCTTCGTTCGACATTGATTCCTCGTCCATATGCACATAACCAGATTTGCGGTCACCGATGCTGCTTTGTTTGTGTTTGGTGTTGTTTCCATACGCTTCTGTTTATAGTTGTTGCTGCTGGTGCTACTGATTTTTAGACATGATCCATTATAATAATAATGGGCGAGTGTGCTGCCATCTTTAAAAAAGACGATAAATGCCATGGCACTAGAAAAGATCGTTGATCAAGTATTGCACATCGGGTTGATGGTGATAAAAAATATGTTGCCTATGAGGCAGGCATTTGTCAGTGTTGACCAGAGCTGATCAGCAAATCAAACATTAAAATTATTTCTAAAATGTAACGAGAGAAAGAGAAGTACAGTGAACGTCTTCATACTATCGTATGGAAATCTTCTAACTTCATTGCCGACGTCGATATCCGTTAGAAACTACTGCTCTTCTTTTAAAACTGGAAAATTGAAGAGGTCACAAAGGATCCAGGTTTTAGTTCCAATTCTTAAAAATTTCCATCCATTTTCCATATTTGATATAAACCCCCAAAAAATGTTTCTTACAAGGGATGCAAGTAAAGTAATTTAAAAGATTTGTAATTTTATTATCAAAAGATGTTGTTAGACCTAAGGGTTAATCTTTAGGATTGTAGCGAATGCTCAAAATAGACGAAAAGAATATTATTCTATGAATAAAACATCAATCTCTTCACGCTCTTGGCCACATGTATGGAAATTTAGTTTTTTGATGATTATAGTTATGAATTTCTTATAAAAAACAATTAGTTTGCTGTTATTTAGCGCGTTTCGCTGAACTAGTCAGCATTATCAAGTGTAATGCTGACTAGTTCAGCGAAACGCGTAGTGTGATAAAAAGAAAATATATTGATCTAAATAACAGCAAACTGATTGTTTTTTATAAAAAAAAATCTTGTCTAGGAATGGATTAAAAAGTAAACCAAAGTTACATCGATCTCTTGATTATAGTTACGGTGAATACCAAATAGAACGAAAATTTAATAACAATTTAACCACTACAGAATCCCTCAATCAGAGAAATGCATTTTTTTTTACTTGGGTGCACTGTAATGGGTATTTCCGAGATAGAGTTAGAAATATGAAAAAAAAAACACTTTTCGACTTCATAGTATTTTGGATTTTTTAAACAAATAGCTAATATTTTATGAAAATAAAATCATAAACATTCGATGATAAATATTTAGTTGTCATAATTTTGAGAAAAGTAAAACAGAAATATCCTGTGAATTGTTTATAATATGCGAAATTACTAAAACCAAGTAAGTATATTTTAACATTTCGTTTAAGCGCAAAACGAAATATAAATGTTACGATTTTACGTGCCTAAGCTGCAATGAAAATGGAAAAGGAAAATTTAAGGGGAGAATTACACCTAGAAGCCGGAAAAAAGAAGTTTTCTTGGATTTTTGCAAGAAAAACTATTAGAAATTCAGGATGAGGAGTTTAACTATCTGGAAGCATACACATTCAAAATGTTACTTTTTATTTAAATTTATAATATGCAAGGATATTGTCTGATGCTTGGAGCACCGTAAAAAAGCCTGTAAATGGTAACCACTACTGGCCGTTCCTTCAAAATTCAACTAAAAAAACCAAAAAAATTATCGAATTAGATAGTATTATCTAGTAAATGGCATAGCCGATTTCGATTAAATAAATAGAAAATGTCGATTAATGACAAAATGACATGGCGGGTGTCCGGAAATAGTGATTTTAAAACCAAAAATTAGTTATTTGGCCTATAAAACAAAAAGTAACGAAAAAAGTTATCCTACAATACATACTAGATATTATCAACGTGTCGGAACAGAAGGGTTGTCCGCAAGGATCCAATGCTAGGCCATTCATATGGAACCTGGTAATTGATGATCAGCTGACTGAATTAGGGAATGTGCGCTATGTGTGTGCGTATGCTGATGACCTACTTGTGTTGGTGGAGGGCGACAATCGTAGGCAGTTGGAGGGCATCGCTATGCCATGCATGGCTGTGGTAGAGGGATGGTTTGGAAAGGTAAGACTGACCGTCTCGGGTTGGAAAGGAAGAACTGACCGATTAACGAACTAATCGATGAGATGTCGATGATGCTCCTGAAGGAAGTACTCAGCCCGAGTCGCTCACCATGGGTGAAATATGACAGACGTGCTCTTAACCATTTTTTCAGTGCTAAGGATTTCAAGCGTCAAGCGCGCTCGTCGCTATGTCGAGGAATCGCACCGAAACGGTTAAGTATGTGACTTCGTTAACATACTTGGGGTTGTGTGGTCAGAGACTGACCTTTTGGCACCACTTTAAGTGGCTTAGGAAACGCCTCAGGCAGCTAGCCTCAATGTTGCGCAGAATTTGTAGGAAAGATTGGTGGCTGCGTCGGGAAGCCCTAAAAAAGTGTACTATGGGTTGTTTGTTGCAGTAGCGACATACGGCTCTCCTATACTTCTTGAGAATGCCATGAGTGCTACTGGCAGGACGCTTATCGAGTGGGGCCAGCGACCGGTGCTAATTGCATCCTTACATGTATGTCGCACAGTTTCGACTAGTGCCTTGCAGGTCCTTATGGGGGTCCTACCGTTTGATCATCCGTAGAGGATTGATTTACAGATTGCGGAAGGGCATCCCCGTGGCGGAGGGGGGCATCAATGGCTACGAGGTATTAATCCTAGTGGACTTAGTCGGGCCGCCATTCTTCGAATTTTAGAAGACGGATTGATTGCTGAATGGCAATCCAGATGGACCGTATGTTCGGAGGGGCGTATCACATAATAGTTCCTACCAAATGTGATGACTGCAATGAAAATGCGGAATTTTGATTTTTGTTGGGATTTAGGGTATGTACTAACTTGGCATGGAAGTTTTAATGAATGGTTGTGTAGTCATGGTATTGGGGTCCATCGTGGGTGTGTGTTGTGTGGTGCGGAGAGTGAGACTTGGCGGCACGTCTTGTTGCGTCTTGTTGCTCCGTGTTGCGCTGGGTGTTGAGGCTTAAAAAACCCAGAAGATGTTGGGGATGCATTCCTCGATGAAGTTGTCTTTCAGAGGATCAGCGGATTTGCGCGTGAAGACTTCCAAATGCAGCTGCAGCACTCTGCTACGCGGGGAAATGCGGGTTCGGTAACTGTCTGCTAGTCCCTAAATGGTGTCATCGTGAAGGGCCCTAAACCCTCGTGTTGTACCTTGTCTAACCTACTGTTGTCATGGAGGCTATGGGTCACCAACCCGTCGAAATAGGAACGTAGCAGAACAAGGCTATGTCCTGCGAAAACCTGAGCAGAGGTTTGATCTATACCCCGGGTAAGGGGGAAGCCCATGACAGGTTACTGTCATTCCTCTACACGGTGAGGAGCCTATATTGGCTGAAACGTGGTGGTTTGTGGTTTCTGATGTGGCTAGGAAATAGTATTTGAGTACCAACCAGCATAACTTGGGTTTCCTATATTTCTGCAAACTGGGACGTCATTAATAATGAGGGGCGCTGGTTGACGCATCAAATCAACCCAGTCTTTGAAATCGTGAGGTTAGGCCTAATGGCGGCAGGTACTCACGTAAAACACTTCGACTTAATACCTTCTAGATGATTTCTCTATTCATTTCTATATTCATAATCATCTATTTTTAGATGATTCTAGATGTATTGAATGACCACAAAGAATTTCAAAGGAATCGGTTTGTTTTCGATTTGTTTTTGAGAAATTTTGGTTACCGATTTTGAAAAAATGGTTTTGAGAAAAAATGTTTAAAAATTTGGGAATGAATAAATCATGGAATGAAATGGAATGAATGAATAAATTTGCGCACTTACATGGTATTATCGAAACCAGGCCCATAGTGTGGGTCTTCTACGGCCAACAGAATATTCATAGCATCTAAATTTTGCTGTCGGTGCCGTATTTGGCCTTCTTTGTTCTCATCTTGCGCTTGTCGCTCGGCTTTCGCTACGCGAGTTTCGTCATCTTGTTCTGTTCTTGTTCATATTCCAATAATTAGGTGCCTCCCATAATTTAACGTGCCGGTTTCGAGAAATACAGGAATGTTAACGATTTTAGTCCCGCTGTCCATCGTTTTGTAGCTATCTATAAAATAAGTGGGTTGAACCTCTCATTTTCAATTTGGTTATATCCTCCTATACAGCGTTCCGACAATTTTTCATTGCTGATATCCTCATATACTGGTTTGATGGACGCGGCCTTCAGGAAAATGATGTTGAGGCTGGCTGCCTGGTGAGCCATAATGGAAAAGTGTTGCACTAAGCTTTTTTTTCATGTAAGCCTTTGAATATCAGTTTCTGCGAGTATCTAAGCCATAGTTAATGCTTCATTTATCTATAAACTTTGCCGTGAATTTGTTTTGTCGTCGTTTCCAGGGTTTTTCGTCTTGCATTCACGAAGACTGGTTCCCAATCGCTTGTATTAAGTTATAGTGTGCGTAATAAGACGCCGACCGTCGCCGACATGTTTTTCGACAGATTTTGAAAACAATTCCTTCATAGCGTCTACTTCCAGTTATCTTTCCTGATCCCTCATGATTGACCTAGAAATTTTTATCGTGATAAGAGTGCCATTCCTAATATCGCTCAGTATTTGTGTGGATATTCTCATAGTTACATTCTCCACACTAAGAAGATTTTACAAAAAAGTCATCGACTTTTCCTGTAAACTGCCCAATGAAAACCGCAACTTGTGGAAAACCCCACATTAGTTACAAGGATTTAAGAAAATTATAAATGAGTATGGCATAGGGAAAGTGAATACAATTTCTAAAGATCATTTAGAATTGCTGAAGGATGTTCAAATTCTGAGGCAAGCTTCCTAAAAATAAGACGTGTTCTATAGTTTGATAGTCTTAAAAAGATAACGCATTTGCTGAAAATCCACTACTTTTTTACATGCCCGTGAAAAAAAATGTAGCCAGTGTAGCCTCATATTACATCCATATATTTACTAAAGTCATTTTTTACTATATAGTATATCGAACTATTCAATAGGCCATTTGTTGCGGAAAGGATTCATTCAATATATATGTTGCGGAAATGAAAAAATTCTACGCGATTAAAATTATAATGTCATATGTTAAATACTGAAACTAGTGGTTTATTTTTAGATACTCCACTTCGACTTTTATCGACTATTATTGGTGAAGCAATGTCTCTAGTCAATTCTAGAAGTTTTTGGTAGATCAATTTATCCATTTTCATTTAGAACTTATAAGTGATTTATACCCTTGCTAGCTAACTCAGCGAAGACTCATGGGTGCGAAAGTTCTAATCAAATTTGTCGAATACCTCGAAAGTGAATTTAATATTTACAAAGAAAGGTGGAAAGAGCTCAAACTGGTTTCGAACACGAAACGTAAATACAAAAAGCACGTAAAACATGTTTCTTTGTAAATATTAAATATCTCTAGTGTTTTGAAGAGATATCTATTTAAAAAGATATCTCCATTATTAAAAGACTGACGAAATACCAAATGGTTGTGAAGTTATTTTTACGGAAGTGTGTCGATCGGATATGCTATAAAAATCTTTGCAAATGTCTTGTCATCAACAGAATTTCAGTCAATTCATAAAATGATCATATCTTTTAAAGAAAACCAAGGATATAAATCGTTTAAAAAATTTAAACTGCACAAACGGGGAATCAAAGCTTCGGCTTGCGTCTTCCAAGATGTAGACATTTCGGAGTTTGAGATGTATCAAAAATCGTTAACTATCAACACAGTGCTACGGCTATATGAAGACTTAGAGATCGAAATATATGAATAACATTTCTTAAGAAAATCTATCCACATCAAAACTCTTAGCAAAACATCTTAAGACAAATAATATATTCGTTGTAGGTACTGTAAGTAGTAAAAGAATTTCTGAGCCTTCTTGAAACGGGTTTTCAAAAGAACGGAAAAAAGTAAAAGAAAAAGGATTTAAAAACGCGCGAACGAGGATCATTTTCTGTTCCTGCATCCTCTGTTAATATTTTTGAAGTATAGGCAGCTTGAAAACAAAAGACTTCTTCCTTTTAAGATCTCTTCTTACGCCACAGATGCGCCCACAGAGAAAAAATATATATTAGTTACAAGATCTTTTGCTGTAAAACAGTATCATGAATTCAAAGGGCATGTACGAGGCATATCCAGAAAGTAAGTGTACTGGTACACTCACAGTTGTAGGGAATACTTTTTCGACATGTTGGCAACACTGCCGCGTAGCCTGACCCCTCCCCTTCAAAACTAGACCAATCCGAGGTTAGTGTGTTGAACACTCTTGGCGCAGTAGCATCTCTCGCGAAAAATGTTGATCGTATCTCCCGCCAAGTGCAAAAAAACTGTTTACGGTAATAAAGCTATGAATCGTACGAGTGTGTACAAGTGGTGTTGCGAGTTTAAAAATAGCCGTACTTCCGTGCATGACGATCAGAGGAGCGGAAGACCTTCAATTGTGACTGACGAACTTTTGGAAAAAATCGAGATTGCGGTCCGTGACGATCGCAGATTGACGTTAGATGAACTTTCTGCGATGTTTCCGCAAATCTCTTATACACGAAAAGATCCCTTATACACGAAACAATCACAAAAACTCTCGGATATCGGAAATTGTCTGCGAGGTGGGTCCCAAAACAGCTGACAGAACAGCACAAGTTGAATCGAGTGCAGAGCTCCAAAGAGTTTTTGGAACGCTACGAACTTGAAGGCGATGATTTTCTCTACTCTATTGTTACTGGAGACGAAACTTGGGTTGCCCACTACACGCCTGAAACTAAGAGACAGTCTCAACAATGGTGTCGCACCTTGTCACCCTCCGCCAAGAAATTCAAAACCACAATTTCAGCCAAAAAAATCATGGCATCCGTGTTTTGGGACCATAAAGGCATAATTTTGATTGAATATCTGCCTCACGGGGAGACCATTAACGCGGCAAGATACTGTGAGACGCTAAAAAACTGAAAAGGGCGATTCAGAATAAAATGAGGGGCATGCTAACGAAGGGAGTCTGCCTGCTGCACGACAATGCCAAACCTCACACGGCCAACGCCACGAAGCAACTCCTGGACTCTTTTGGATGGGACGTTTTGAACCACCCCCCGTATTCCCCTGACTTGGCCCCTTCAGATTTCCATTTCTTCACTTCCCTTAAGGTGCACATGGGTGGGAACAAGTTTTCAACGGACGAGAAGGTGAAGGGGGAGGTGGAGAAGTGGTCGAAAAAGCTGGCGGGAGACTTCTTCGAGGCAGGCATCAAAAAATTGATCCCGCGGCTCACCACTTGCATCGAGAGGGATGGTGACTACGTCGAAAAATAACTTACATATGTACAAGTGTAACCAAGTATGTTTTGTTTAATTAAATTTTTTTTGAACCCTACATAAATTGAGTACACTTAATTTCTGGACGTGCCTCGTAGATATGTCAGATCATATGTTAGAACACTATCTTCACTCTTCAAAAATAATGCGGTAAATATTGTCTTCCAAATGTTCAAGCGTCTCGAGCTTTGCGGCGAAAATGAGTGATTTGACGTCTTCCCACAAGAAATAGTCCAATGGTGTTACATCACAAGATCCTGCAGGCCAGTTATAAGTCAAAAACGAAATATGTATTGTGTCCTGATTACCAGAAAACCAGAAATGAGCATCTTCGTCTGCAGCAATTTTATCAGCATACAAAGAATTTATGCCGTGTCCGGCGGTCGTTCGGCATCGATTTCTGTATTAGTTGGATTTTGGAATCCCACAAACCCAGATCCCTCCATAAAATCTTACATAATGTCAACGGGCACAGGTTTAATTGTGAAGCACAATATTGAATGGACTCACTTAGGTTATCATCGATTCTACGCTCTACAGCGACTATAGTTTCCAGATTGTGTACTGTACGATGCCTGGAAGGATGCGTATTATCAGTCAGAGCAAGCATGGTGCAAAAACGGCCAGAAAATTGAAGCATTGCGCGATGAATTACTCGAATATAACGGGTATTTTTCAAATTCTGTACAATTCGTTGATGTGTCAACCTATTCGTGATAAAATGGCAAACCAAGTAAACCATAAGACGCTTGTCAGCTGTCACTCCATACTTAGCATTAAAAAGTGTTGCCAATTTTGAATTTTAATCCTCTAATAAAAACTCTTTGTAATCACCCTCGTTATCAACAATCTTTTGTTATCTAGTTTGAGAATTTTCAATCTCGAAGCGGTGAAAAAAAAACAATTTTTGTTTGAATAACATATCTCGAGATGGTATTTTGGATATCATCCAAATTTCAAAATTTTTTCCCACTAAGAAAATGTAGGGATCGACATAAATAGAAATCCAAAGGTGCGATATTGGTCAAGTATGCTGGGTGGGAAAGTACCTCTCACCCCAATTCATTCAGTTTTTGCGGTGATCACCTTCCAATAGTGCAGTTTTGAATTGTCGTGTTACGGAATGACGTTGACAATTTCCGGATACTTTTGATTGATTATGCTCACTAAAGATCGCCATTAACAGTTTATCCAAGTTTCAGTTAAAAATGAACAATTTACGATTTCCACCAAACACATAGAAGCGCCTTTTTTTTGGACATAAACGCGACATCGCAGTACTTCGAATCAAAAGAAACCCAATATGTAGTGAAATAATTTTGACCAGCTTTTTGGGTCCAATACCCAATACTGTGCGTGGATAAGTCCTATGCGAAACGCTCATGGTTAAACGTATACTTCCTTAACTTCCACTGACTTGGGTAATATGGAGAGTGATATATGAAGAAAAACAATCAAAAAGCACAACGATGGAAACCCTTTCCCAATGAGTGATGCTAAACTATTGTTACATTTACCTTAAGCTTTGCATTTTGAAAACAAGCTAAATCTTTATAGAGGTAGAAACAGAGAGAGTGAGAGAGTGAGAAGGAGGGTGAGGAGAACTGACATTACTCAGCTTCGGGCCCCAAAAGGGTATAATCAAAGGTATTTTCAAGTTTTTATCCCATCAGCGACTTTTCAATAAATTTCCATAATGACTCTCATCGGGATCTCAGGTTGTTAAGTAGCTCGTTACTTGTAGAGGAGTTTTTGTTGATTTAACGTCTCATGCAAAATGTTCCAAAGTTACATGAAGATGGATGTGCGTGGCGCACATATGCCAGCTATAATATATATCGAATCAGGTATGTGTTTACGTATAGTAAGAAAAACTCCATAAGACGTCGGGTTGGACTTGCTAACAACCAGTGAATGATTATCGTTGATGTATTAGCATAAAATCTGATGAAGTACGTTTTGTTTTCGAGTGAAGTTTTGTTCCAGCATTTTTCGCATTTGTTTTTATTTTCTTACTCTTCTTGCGGTTGTTGCACTGATCGATGGCCTGATCCTTTGGAATGGAGAGTGATAAGAAGTATATATTTCAAGTTGTTCGTTACGAAACATGGTTGGAGAATTGGCAATTATTTCTTAATGTTCAGTGAAGAAGTTTTACTGCTAGTAAAGATTGCTGAGCAACTCATAAAACAGTTGTTATAAGTTGTATTAATTGCAATGATAAATGCAAGAAGGACTCGAAATTAAAAGATGCTGCTGCTTCCTTAGGTTTTCTATAATTTGATAAAGAGTTGAAACTCTTAGTTTAACATCGTCATCGATTTCTGACAACTAAACTTATTTCTCATTGACATAAAAAATTGCAAGAAAAATAAGAAATAGGAAATCTTTCTTATCTTTTTTTCTTAATTTACGTAAAAGTTAAAAGAATATTGAAAAAAATCAATTTTGAACGACGGCTTCTAAAATTAAAATATTTTCAGAATTCAAAAAGGGTCCTCCTGTTATCCTCTATATTTTGGATGTAATTTATAAAATTTATCATTAGGCAACATCTTTGATGAGGTCGGATGGACATATGTCCGGCCATTAGCCAATTTCCAATTACCGACCACTACGAAGCACATTTCCAACATGACCAAATCGACCACAAAACATGGTAAAAATTATCTTATTTTTCCAAAAATGAATGTTTAAAAACATAAAAAATGATCATAATTTATCTAGATGAATATAGAGATGCAAATAACTTTACTTATAAAATTTGTTTATAAGCGAAGTTAAGTCAAAAGCGCTTTATTTTAATATTCATCGTTATGGTTTTCTAAAGTGTATAAAGCAGATTCAAAACAATAAAAACAAGAAATAATAATGAAAATAATATATATTAAATTCAATTTAATTAAAATTATTACATATTTTTGGATTCACTCGGAAAAAGGAGAAAAAAAATATTTTAAAATGGTTAAAAAATGAATTATAATGTTAACAAAACAGTGAACTTTTATCCTACGACTAATATATTACAACCTAATCCTTATAAAATTCAATCGAAAAGATTTATCTATGACTATTGTAATGCCAACGATATTCTTAGCCTAAATGTTGAACCTCATCTCTATACCTAATATAATAACATATACCTTTACTAAATATTAAAATCTATACCTAATTTCTAACGCAACAACAGCACTAACTGTAGCTACCATGCGCTGAAACTCAAAAGTCAAGTAACAAAAAGTACAAAAAACAAAATTAGCACGAATAATTTTGACATTGTCATTCAGCATCTTATACCTAGACTGCTCCATCTCAGCCCGACCAGCCTCAACGTATTAAGGAAATGAGTATCTCCTTTGGAATCGCTGGTCTCGTGGACTCAAATTCGGAGTATATTTTATATTTTTATCGGTGGCCCATCTATATATGTAATATATAATTGGGACGCCGTCGGAATCAAAGATATATCGATTCATGCCTAAATACATGAATACTCCTGGAGGAACAAAACCAGTAGCGAGGCAAGTCGCAATATACTCATATGTAGGATGGAACGGCTGTGAAATCCAGGGATTTTCACTCACAGTTACAGATCTTGCGATATGATTCCGAAGAAGTCTCAATATGAAGATATCGACTCCTGTCACTTTAGCAGTTTGACAAATCTTCCTATTCGATATATGGTGTTTTCAATCCGCTTCAGACTTCCTGTAGTCGAAGTACGAACTCTGATTTTACCAGATCTGACATCCATATGTCAAAATTGGTCTAACCAAGGTCTGTCAAAATTGGTCTAACCATAACTTTGACCGTTTGAAGAATATATTTAGAATGAAAGAGTCGACGAAGGGCCATGACTATTTTTTAGTGCTTCACTCAGCATTATTTTGACAGATATTGATCGAGGTGAATACCAGGGTATCAAATACAGGATTTATGTGGAACCCGTTCTGAACTACCCTCGCCAGCCAAAATGTGGAACTCCTTCCAATTACGTTTCGGGCCTTGGCTGCCCCCCTGTACCGTTGTCCGAAACGAAATTGTTTCACACTTCTGCGCATTTATTTTCATTCGCCAACTATCGATATAGAGCTGCACATCTTTATGAGTTTTTTGAAGATTGCTCTGGACTGTTTTAGCTTCTCGGTCCGCTGTATAGGTGATCAGATCATCAGCAAACGCTACCAATGATCGCGGTGATGTGACAATAAAATCAAAGCAATTCAATATTTTACGAATGAATATTGAGAAGAGCCGAGACGCAAGTAACTGTACCCTGTTGTAGACCGTTCAAGACCTTGAAGACGCGCATTGTAGTCAGATTTCCATCAGTTACAACAAATGATTTTTCGTATAACATTTTGCATATCATGGCGACAAGGTGTCTGGGGAACCTGTCCTGAAGGAGTTTAAAAATTACTCAATGAGACACGCTCTAATATATTCTCTATCATTTTGTTCCTAACAGATGTTTGAGGTTACTCTCGTAATCGCATGTAACAGTTGCAGAAAAAGTATCCGTACATGGAAGATAACAAAGTTATCGTTGTATTAAAAAGGATATGTCCATTTAATTTGTATGCTTTCTTTTATAATATCATAAAATCTACACTTTTGCATGATTAAAGTTGGCTGCAATCTTAGTATATTATGTTGTTTATATTAGAATTATGTGACATATTGAAGTATAAATACTGCTACTTTTGTATTATGAAACAAAAGTATTATTATATTTATATTATTGAACGAACAACTCCGCGGTGGTTCGAAAAATTTCGACCCGGAGATATGGATCTTGGAAATGAGCCACGTGGACACCCAGGACAATCGATCGATAAATACTACCTGCGTAGATTATTGGAGTCTGACCCCCGCAAAACCCTAAGGCATAGCGTAATAACATACAGCGATAACACATCGACCGATCTAACGAATTTTGCAGAGTAAAAAGTAAAAATTAAAAAATTAATAAAAAAATTAATGAAATTAATAATAAATAACTTAAAATTAGTGTTAGTGAAAATTTTTATTTTTTGCTCGTATTTTGATCGTTTTGTTTACAAGCTTAATGAAAATAGATAGAGAAAATAGAGAAAAATAAACATTTGTACTAACACCAATGTAATTCTGCAGAATTCGTTGAATACCGTTAGATTGGTCGTTTGTTCGGAGTGTTATCGCTGTATGTTGTTACACTATGCCTAAGGGATCTTGCCGAGAAATTAGGCGCTCACAATTCGACAGTTTGCCGCCACTTGCAACTTGCAACGCCACTTGGTTCCGTATGATCTTACCGAGCAAAACATAACGTATCGAGTGGAGATTTCAAGTTCTCTTCTCTCCCGCAACAAAAAGGAACCTACTTGCACCGAATTGTGACCTGCGATCAAAGTGGATTTTATATGATAATCGTCGCCGATCGGCCCAATGGCTAGATACCGATAAAGCGCCAAGACACATGCCGAAACCAAGCCCTCAACTAAAGAAAATAATTGTAAATGTTTGGTGGTCTGTAACTGGAGTTATCGACTGTTCGTTCCTTCAACCTGGGGAAACCATCAATACTGGGAAATACTGTGGACTCAACTGGATGAAATGCATCAAAAATTGATAGTCCATCGACCTAGTGTTATCAACAGGAATGGAGTGAAACTGTTTCATGATAACGCACGTCCAGATGTATTGAGAACAACGGTCTAAAAATTAAACGAGTTGGGCTATCAGACTCTTCTTCACCCTCCTTATTCACCAGAACTCTCATCAACAGATTACCATTTCGCTAAACATTTGGATCACTTTTTGACAGGAAAAAGATTTAATAATGAAGCTGCTGTCAAAAATGCCTTCGAGGAATTTCTTTGAACCAGATACTCGGACTTGTCCAATACTGGAATAAGTGTACTTGTATCTCGTTGCTAAAAGTGTGTTGCATCTATTGGTACCTATTTTGATTGAATAAATTGTCTTTATAAAAAGTTATATAAAAAGACTTTATCGGCGATTTCATCTGCAGCAACCTAATATTTAAAGAGATTTTTAACTCAAACTAAATCAATATTTGGCAACACAATAGACCAGGAAAAGTATCCGTCAGAACAAACCGAGAGATTCTCCGTGTTACGCGATGACATATGCAGATGTATAATAACATTTTTAGGTCCGATAATAGTTCTACTTAAAGTTGTGATAGGTTTAGAAGTGAGTGCAGTTTTTTTTACTAGAATACATGATGACGCTCAAAATTAGCGGAATCAGTGCTGAGAAGAGCAAAATTATGCTGAAACTTAAAATTGAAAGGAAACTTACCGCAAAATTGGTCAAATAGCAGGCAGAACTCACTCGTCTATCCAGTCTGTGGTGAAAACATTTAATACAACTGGTTCGATTCTGTCCAAGCCTCGTTGTGGTCGACCCTCCACACTGACTGAACGCGAAAATAGAAACGTTTTGCAGCCAGTTAAAACGACTTCTCGAGTAACTGCTCCCCAAATTGTTACAAAATTCTTTTTTCAATTTCAAAAACAAGACTCTTTTGGCAAGGTTCTCCACGAAGATACCATACGATATATGCTAAAGGGAGATGGATATCGCACGTAAGAAGCCATAAATTTCGGAAGTGAACAGGAAGAAACGTTCGGATTTCGCAAAAAATCTATAAACAAGCCACCAGAGTTTGGGAACCGGTCCTATTCTCTGACGAAAGCTAATTTTGCATATTTGGCATTAAAGGAAGAAAGTTAGTGTGGCGGAAGAGCGCTACTGCTCTCGAAAAGAAAATCTCGTACAAACTGTGAAACATGGTGGAGGTGATGTGATATGGCGGCAGAAGTACCACAAAAGTCGAGGATTATTTACTAAAAATTTTTCAACAGCTCTCATTTTCTTCTTTTCTGTGTCATTTTCTACAACCGAAACAAAATAGTGACTTTTCTATCCGGGCGAATGGAAGCATTAGTGCAATTGGTGAGATTTCTGAAGTTTACATCGTTGCTATCGCTTTCCATTTTTTTTCAGTTTTTGTTTCGAAAAATGCTCAAAGCAAACTAAAAATCCCATAAAGTGCAAAATTTTTAAAAAGCGAACAAAGCTTACCAAAATTGTTGGCCAAATTGTCCAAAAAATATTTAAAAAGTGAAAAAAATTGGAGGCCGTTACAAGCGATACAAACTTCAGACGCATGATTATTGTTACTAATCCAAATGTCTGCGTTAATATCAATATATGTACATTTATGACAGGGCTGTTTCAGTTGTCCTTTCTTGTCCATCCTAGTATTGTTGTGCATGATGGTGTCCCATCAGACTGTCCCGAAAATTATAAAGTTCTAAATATTGAACTTCACGGTGCCATTCATCCAGGGCAGGTTTAAACTGATTCAATATATTTGGGCAGGGTTGTAAATTTTGTAACACAAAATTCTGTTTCGCCCATTTTGGTGACCCATTGAACAAGAATATCTTCAAAACTTTTGGTTTTCAGTGTTCGTCGTTATTTATTTTTTAACTTATCAATTAAACAATCAGTGTAGTCTTTAGAATTCAGAACGTTGCGGATGCTTTTGCTTTGCCATAAAGTAATGAATCTTTCGAACAAACGATATGTAAATAGAGGATGCGGTCCTGGAGGGGCAACAAATATTAATCATTTATTTCTTTATTTATATATTGCGAAACCGACTATAGTTTCTGAGCAGAGCTCCCCAATTTCGCTTAAAAGGACACCGTGCTGCTTACTTCATTGTTTACAAGAAAATAATGTGTGACAGGTGTCATCCACTTCTCCTGTGCGCTGTACGCTCCTTTAAGCTGTTAAGAGACCGTGACCCGTCAATCTTGGGTGGGTAAGACCGAAAACATCCATGCCCGCTTAAGAGCTGGGTTAAGTAGAAATCAATCTCACAATGCACTCTATTTAGCCAAGGGCTCAGGTCAGCGATCAGGCGTGCAGTCCACCTCCCCTTTGTGTCTTGCTCCCAGAACTGTCGCTAATCACTGAGTGAGCGTTGTCACTCTTCACTGGCGACCTCTTCCAGTGTTGTCTTCGCTTCTGCGCTCTCTCGCAAGGAGTACGATTACCAGCACTGCCGTCCCGGAGAGTGTTCGATATGCGCATGCAATTCAAACCTGTGCTAACCGCTTTCGATGTATGTATTCCTTGCTGATAGCGGTGCCGTATATTTCTGATCCACAGAGTAGAAGCGAATGCCCAGCGCTCATTAGCAGTCTTTTCCGTGATATCGTGGGCCCCCTTTGTTGTGGAGAATACTTAAATAGTATAGCCCGTGATGGCAGTTAACACACTCGCTTCGCTCGTGCGTCTAACACTGCCATCGTGGGCAATCGGCTAGTACCGCCCGAGTTATATGCCATCACGGGCAATCGGCGAGTTACCGCCCAAGTTGCGTATGCGTGGGCAATCGGTAAGTTACCGCCCGAAAACGCGTGCGGTAACCTAGTAGTTATCCCGCATGTGTGATGAAAATATATTTTAAGATCTCCACTGCATATTTGCTGGTCGGTGACATACTAAAAACCTAATTCCGTCTCTCCCTAATACCGACCAGTAGTCGTTAATACTAATGACGTATTTGCGACCATAATATTTTATTATTTAGAAAGAATTTATATCAATTAAGCATTACTCAATATTTAATATACAAAGTTTACGAGCTTAGGATTCGTACAAACAAATTAATTGTATGTATCCCAAAGATTAGAAACGATTTAAAAAATGCTTAAAATGAGTTAAGTACTTAACTAAAGTTGTATGTTAAATTAATTTAAATGAACATATTAGCTTAAAATTGATTAGAGCGCCCTGAAGTCTTTTATTCGCTTAAAATTAATAACCAAAATAAAAAGTGGTCGGAGTTAGGAGAGAGTACGATATCGAGCAGATATGACTGCCTAGAACTAAATTCCTTCTTTTCACACCTTACACTCAACCTAGAAAAATTCAATTTAAAAACGACAATCAGTCATTTTGAGTTGTTTATCTTTTTTTGTCTGAAAAATACCAACATCGCATGAATTCTTTAAATAATTTTTCTCTTATTTTCGCTTGATGATATGCTTTCATTACATATTTTCCTGTTTACGAGAAACATTTAGATGATATTTTGCCACTCTATCTAATCAGTAAACATATCATGTTAAATATTTTCGGTTGCTTCATGTTTTTTTACGTCTACTAATCAGAATCGATTACAAACATTTTCGTTGATACTGAATGGAATATATTGGAACTGAAATTTCATCCATTGCTCTTTGGTAGTTAAATGCCTCCTCTTTACAGATACCGTTCAAGGCTTTATGCTTTATGTGGAAAATAAACGATTATCTCGTTTGATAGTGCATCAAAATAATGTTGGAAAAATTGTTTCGAATAGATACAATAGAAATCAATCAATTCTATAACATCGCGCATAAATTATGATGTTGACTTAAGCATACACATATTAAATATTTATATTTGGATTAAGTTTTATTTAGTTTATCTCGATTATTTACATAGAAAGCTTTGTATTCAGTGTTCCGAATCCGTATACATTTCATCTATGACTTTTTTGTTTTGTATAAATAAGCTTTAACTATCATATGATGACTTTCAATCAAGAGGAAACTTCTAAGAAAACCTAACTTAACTTTATTATCTAAAATCTTCGAACTTAACCTAAAGCTAACTTTAAAACTAGTTACCGTATCACTGACGGAAATAATTGAACCACACTATATCTCATAAGGTTGCTGTTAGTTCATTAGCCTCTTCATGTAAGGATTTGATTCATTTCTGGCTCTGGACAATAATTTATCCTTACGCGAATTGATTTTTTTTACTCCGGGTCTTTTGTGTTGGTCATGTGAAGAGACGTTATAAAGGGTATCAAGTGCCATTTTGTGGTATTTGACACAAGTTGTTCCAGCTGGGGGCTCCGTATAAAATGATAAGTTGTATCAACACTTTGATAACGAGGATTTACCCAACAAACGAGAACTTCTTAATGCTTAACTGAGATTTTTTTGTTATAATACAATAAATACAACCGAGGTATACAACGACAGAACCCAATTAAACGCGCTGATTTCTTCGATGTGGTTTTTAAAATCTATAATTTTTTGTCTTATAGCAGTCCAAGGTAAGACATTTTTTCAGATCACGAGATATTTTTTTCAATGAAAGCCAATTGTCAACTTGAAAGCAGAGTACATTTCCACTTCCTGCTGAGATGCACGAATTGGGTTTTACTAACGGTAGTTTTAATTTTGCACTTAAAAGTTAAAAAGAAAATTTAGCTCCTTTTAGAAACGTTAGCTCCAATTTTTGGGTAATGTATTTCGAACCGAATCATGTATGTATCGTCAGCAAGCTATGCTATGTAAATGCTATTGTACCAGGGGTGTTAGTTGAAGTTTGCCAGTTTTTTCAATAAAGAAAACACTTAATTCTCAGTGAATCTAATAAATTTTTTATTCAAAGTATTGCCCATTGGATTCTACACACTTCGCCCATCTTTCAGGCAAATCATGGATACCATTCCAAAAAAACTTTCTCTCATTCGAGGAAAACCATTCAACGAGCCATCTTTCGTTTTCTTCAAGATTGGCAAAGCGCTGCTCTGCGAGTGAGTGTCCCATCGATGCGAAAAGGTGGTAGTCGGACGGGGCGAGGTTTGGAGAGAGCGGCGGGTGCTATAATATTTAACAATATAATGATTTTAAAGTGTTCTTCACCACTTTAGCGGTATGAGACGGTGCGTTGTCATGTTGTACGATAACTTTGCCATATCTTCGGGCCCATTTCGGCCGATTTTCGATCAACGCATGATTCAAATTGATAATTTGTAGTCGGCAGCGATCCATATTCACCTTGTCACGAGGTTTTAATAACTCGGAGTACACCACACCACACTGGTCCCACTAATCACAGAGCATTGTGTAACGGCCAAAGCGATTTGGCCTTGGAGTCGATCAGCTGGCCTCACCAGGTGAAAGCCATCATTCTTTCCGCTTCGGGTTCTCAAAATAAATCCATTTTTCGTCCTCCGTGAAAATTCTATGCAGAAAAGATTTCCTTTCGAGCGTTTTAAGCAGCATTTCATAAATGGTTTTTCGATTTTCCATTTGTCTATCGTTCAGTTGGGTTGGTACCCATTTTCGATACTTTTGGGTCTTTCCCATGGCTTTTAAACGTTGGCGAATGGCTCCTCGGGTTTGTGCCATTTGTTGTTGCGATTGGGTTAGGGTTCATCCAATAACGCCTGCAATTCCTCGTCTTCGAACTTTTTCGCTGCACCAGGATGTTCATTGTCTGTTAATTCCAAATCTCCACTTTTAAATTGACGAAACCATGTCTCACATGTTCTAATTACTAGAGCATGTTCACCGTAAGTTTCTACGAGCAACGGATGAGCTTCAACTGCTTTTTTCTTTGATGAAATAAGAACAGCAGCAAATGCGGTTTAATTGGATGGAAACTCGACAAATTCACTGAGGTACACAACTATGACGCTATTATTTTGGCAGATTGTAACGTGTTTATTTTTTTGAGGTTAATGTCAATAGAAAAATATGACATAGATGCCAATCATAGAAACGTACACATATGTGTAGGGACATCTATGAGTAAAACCGGCAAATTTCAACTAACACCCCTGGTACAAGTGAATGTTATTTGACAGTTCGCAATAGTCCGATATCCCTGTTAGAGCTGTAAAAGCTAAATAATATCGGGCTCAAACAAGAGCTTTGAGGGACGCCATCAGATATATTTTTGGTAGAATGAACCTTCCTCCAATTTACACTTGGCATATCCTGTCTTTTAGGTAGCATTTCATCAAATTGACCAGATACAATGGAATATTGTAGTGAATAATTTTACAGAGAAGACCTTCTTGCCGGGCAGCATCGAAAGCTTTTTCTATATTTATTGCAGCTTTGATCTCTCATCAATCGATTTACTTGGTACATACGTTCTTAGAAAAATCGTGCAATGAGAACTGTGTAAAACTAGACAACAAAGTTCATACAAAGTAGACGGATATCTTTAACTAATCTGAAAACCGTGTAAATCAATCTAAAGTTGAAAAGAAAAAGTCGAAGGTTGAACATACCTAATCGGGTAAAAGAAATAAGGATTGAATAATAAAATGGGGATTGATTCATTCATTTTTTTTGTTTTTTTTTTTTTTTTTTTGAAAATTAAAGACGTATATATTGATTAACAATATATTAACAAAAAACCGGAAAACGAACAATAAATACGGCAGAAAATTGACAATACTCTGTAATAAACAAAACCAACTTAAAAAATTTAAATCTAAATAACCTTCATACCAAATACAACTTTAAAATACAGAAATAATAATCAGCCTCTACTTTTCTTCTGAATCTTGTATAGCTAGAATTCTTCTTTCCTTTGGTATTTTTGGAAATTTCATCAACATTTTCCATAGCTGCAGCTTCACTAATTGAGATGTTCGCTACATTTTTAGCTTGGTTACTAAAAGTTGATTTGTTTTTAAATGGCACGAAATCAGTGATTAACATTTGCTTATTTTGGTGGGTATGCGTATAAGTTACTTCATTTTAACTGGGCGCATTTCTTCTTGTTCTTTTAAATTTCAACGCCTTCTCGATATAAGGATCTCTGGTCAACAAATAAGTTTGCAATTCTCTACCGACTCGAAGCTCTTCAGAACTGTACCTTTTATAGAACTAATTTCATGAGATCCAATACTAAAATTTGCTCATCCTCAGATTATTCTTTAATTGTCTGAAATCCCAAGCCTCCAACAGAATGAGCCCTATCTATGGTATTGGCATAATATTTTCAGTTGATGTCACATTTATTTCGACTATAAATTCAGACCACTTTGCAGCAAACATTTAATTTGAACATTTTTGTTTCGGCAACAGCTGCAGCGACAGTTGTTATACCATTAAAAATTGTAAAATTTTTCCACCCTTTCCGCATAGTAAATGAAATTTTTTCGTCTAATTTTCTAAAAATATCTGCACAGCTTCTTCTAATATAGTAAGCCTTGAACGTAGAAATTATCCCTTGATCTTGAAATTTAATCAGGCAAGAACTCCTCATATTTGTACATTTGGATGTGGCAAGTCTATTGGATGACTTGGTGAAGTGTCTAGTAGCAAGAGAACTTTCAACTCAAGGATTTTTGTTGTAAATAACTTTTCATTTCAGGTACGAAAAAGTTTTCAAATCAGTCGTTAAAGATTTTGCACGTCATCCAGGCTTTTTTATTGAAACGTCATTATATAGGTATTTTTTTCCAAATCCTTTCCTTTCATCGCACGCGCCCTTTGAGACCTATTTGACGAATATTCGTTTGCAGATTTTTCATCACCGGAGGTGAGTTCCCCTTGAGGATGAAAGTTTTCAAATCATCCCTTGCTTGCACTAAACTCTGTAGGACGAGGGCATTGGAAGTCCTAGCCCGAAGTAATGTGTCAAACGGTTCCAGGCTAGGCGCTCCGGTTGACAGGGGAGGTCTTGAGTCGGTAGTCCAGTAGGTTCGTTGGACCACTAGGAGTCCGATACTCAGGGCGTAAATAGCCTTCACCTCCCTACCGGAAAAAAAGGACGAGTGTGAGTCAATAAGTCCTTAGAAAAAAGCATTAAAACATTTTTTTTGGGGAATTTTTTTTATTTTTCAACATAATCTCCTTGAAGCTCAATACACTTGGTGAGACGTTTCTCTAATTTATTTTCAATCCGTCAGAAAAAAAAAGATTTTAGAAGGTCCCTACAATAAGCATTTGTTTGCTCGATGACTTCTTCATTTAGAAAAAATGAACGTTGTCCAGCGAGTCATTTTTTCAGGTTTAGGAATAGGAAAAAGTCACTGGGGGCTAAATGAGGGATTTAAATGAGGCCGTTTTTCTTTAATTTTTTTAGCTATAAAGATACATAATACTCCCCTGTTCTTGTTTTGCTTTTTTCCAAATAGTCAACGAAAATAATTCCACGTGCATCCCAAAAAACAGTAGCCATAACCTTACCGGCTGATTTTACGGTTTTCGCCTTCTTTGGACATGGCTCGCCTTTAACAATCCACTGCTTTGACTGTTCTTTAGTCTCGGGTGTTTAGTGGTATTAGCCATGCTTCATCTTCAGTCACAATCCCACGAAAAAAATCACCCGGATTACGTTGCATGAGCGACAGCAGGGCTTTAGAGGCAACCACCCTATTGCGTTTATTGTCGGCTGTGAGCAAACGCAGTACCTATCTTGATGAAATCTTTTTCATACCCAATTTGTCATGTAAAATAGAAATGAAACTACCTTTTAGAGTCCCTGTAACCTCAACTATCTCACTCAACTTTAATCTTCGGTCACTTAACACCATATCGTGGATATTATTGATCATTTCTGGCGTAGTCACCTCTACAGGGCGTCCTGAGCGTGGTTCATCCTTTTTTTATGTACGACCACGTTTAAATTTATTCAACCAGTTGTAAATAGTTGCAAGTGAAGGCGCAGGTGTACCGTGCACTAAATCCAACTTATTTTTTATTTCTTTTGCTGTTAAGCCTTTCATATAAAAGTGTTTAATAATAGATCTAAACTCAATTTTTTCAATTTTTGTAATCAAACATTTTTTTTCAATACAAGAGAAACACAACAACTCAACTAATCCGGCTGAAACTTCACAGCATACCTAGTTGGTAGTGCCGCTGCATAAAAACGGACCCCTTTTAGTGATAGTCGCGCCATCTGTTTAATTTTCTAAGGACATATTGACCTACCCTCGTAGATGGAGTTTCTTTAAAAGAATTAAGAAAGTTAGGTGCTTTGTATCTTTGAATCTATCGGTACTTCAGAATTAGAATTTACTGGGACTTTTTGTACTTTTGTCCTCTAGTCAAATTACTACAGTTGTTTCTGCTGCTTCTACTAAATCATCCCGATGGTATCTGGAAACTTTTTCGCATACAGTAGTTACCCTGGCTACAGTTTTTCGCATGGAACATTCCATTCGATTTTCTGTCCTAATAGTTGTCTCATTCATTCTTTTGCTGCGGATGTTGAGCGTTGTCCAAAGTTGTGTAAAATTTCAATTTTGTTCCAAACATTGTTTTCCTTTCCTTGGGTTTTCTGTTTGTTGACTTAATAAGGCTCTAATAAAGTTAAGATACTAAAACAAATTAAATTTCTACGCTGAAAAACTGCCCTTTCTCTCTAGTTATTAGATTTCATTCAGAACAAATAATTCTGAAATTTCTTCCTCTTCTTCCAAAAACGAGGCTGATCCAAGTAAGAGCGATTGAAACTTTAGAACAGGGTGCTTTTGGTAATTGTGAACGAGGTTTTAAAAGAGTGCGTTTATAAATATGATAATGACAAATGGAATAATATAAAACTACCAGCATAATGCCAAAAAAAATGTGATGGGGTGATTTAAAAACCGTGTAATAGCGAAACCGTGTAATTCGAGTACCGTGCTAATCGAAGGGCTGGTGTACGGTGCTAGGCGGTATAGTTGTTGTTCTGTCGAATAACCACTTCTGAAACCAAATTAAAAATGTGGCACAATATTTTTACTTTCCACAGAACTATTTAGGCTTCTTTGTATCAATTTTTAGAGAAGTTTTCCGAGGGTTGGTAGCAGACTGTTGAGTTTATAGTTTTTGGGAAACGTCGCATCATTACTTCGTTTAGAATGGATTAAACATCTGCATGTTTCCAAAATTTAGAAAAATACGAAAATATGATTCACAAATAAACAGGAGGCTTTTAAATACATTACTTTTCTCAGCAAGTTCTTTATAACCATGCTAGGTGCTCTTCCTTTCTTAATTTTTAAATAAATATCAAAAGTTTTATATAATATTTTTATTTAATGCAGTTTCCCTTAATTTCCACGATTTATTTTGTACGCGAATTCGTATTTCGCTTCCTCAGTGTGTGCTTCGATATCGAATCGAGCACATGCACGAACTAAATATATAGTGGAATTTGAGGGATTCTAATCGGTTACATTAAATATAAAATTAAAATAAATTTGGAATAAATATTTTTATGTATAAAAAATTTTTTTCATTCTTTTCGAATGAACCATTCTTTTATTTTTAAATTTATATCACGGATGATATTTCATGCAATGATGTCTGGAACATTTTTGTCAGAACTTTTGCTGTTCCTTCGTTTAAGGAATTTGTTTAGGGAATACGAGAGTTGTAGTCAAATCCAAGGAGCATATTATTCAATTATTTGTTTCTCAGGCTAGAGATGTTGCTTACGATTTCATGTGATAAACTCTTCATCCCTATTTTTATCTTTGGATTCTGAGTCCTCTGCCACTGCCACCGGAACACATTCCGTTTCCTGGTGAAAATGCAGGTTTCCGAATCTAATTCGTAACATTTCAAGGCGTTTGTAATTTAGCTATTGTAGCCACACTAAAATCGATCGTATGTCAGATATTATTAACGAATTTCATCAATTGTTCATCTCAAAAAACAAAAGTGTTCATTGTTCTCAAATTATCGAATGGAAATAGCACATTTTCATTCAATACTCTACGGAAGTGTAACCAATTTTCATTTTTCACTATGCAAACGGTTCATTCTAAAGAGTAAAAGAATAGTATAATTCGGGGACAAAGCTTAATACCGTAAAGACAAAGGTATTTACGTTCCCCAGTATAAAATACAGCATCGAACCTACTCCACGCGGAGAATGTTAAATTTTAATGTTAATAAAACGAGGGCAGTCCGATAAGTACTTAACATTACAGCCCTATGGCGCCACTATCGCGAGAGAAATTCACTATACTGTATTACGTTCCCGTAGACGGCGTCTGTCAAAATTTCAGCCGAAACGGACTAGTGGTTCTGTTTTGACCCGTGGGGTAGTAGGCGTGTCCGCGGATTTTCAGAAAAATTGAGAAACAGCAATGTGGGTCGGTGACTTGATTCTTGCTTTGGAAACGAAATTTTGTAGCAAAAAAGCCGACCGCTTTGGCGTCGCGTCTGCTTACTCATGGCAACAAGCGCGATCATGAGACAACTCCAGAGCAGAGTTTGACGCTGTTTAAATGTTTTTCGAAGGAATTTTTTCGTCGTTTCGTGATCGTCGAAAAAATATGAGCCCAGTGATACACACCAGAGACCAAGGGTCAGTCAGAACAGTACACTTTACCCGGCAAACGTGCTCGGAAGAAGGCGAAGAAAGGTGATGCCCACCGTTTGCTGAGATTCACAAGGTGTGATCTGCATTAACTACATGGTGCAGAGCAAAACGGTCACAAGGCTCCACAAAAAGATTCTATTTGGTGAAGGAAAAGTGCTCCTCCTGCATGAAAATGCGCTGGCTCAACTTTCCGAATGAACTGCTGCTCCATCCATCGTATTCACCAGACTTGGCCTCGTGTGACTTCTTTTTGTTTGAAAATTTGGAAAAATTACTCGCCTAGCAGACTCACATTCGAGTCGAATGAAGATATCATCGCCACCACGGAGACCTACTTTGCAGAAAACGCAATTTTCAGCCGGGTTAAAGATTGTTGGAGCATCGTTGAATCATGTGCATCGTGCTAAGAATTTCGGTGGCTTTCCTTTCAGTTTTAAATGATAACTTCATAAATAAGTTAATAAGTTGTTTTGAGAAAGAAAGGTGGAAAGAGCTCAAGCTGGTTTCGTACACGCGTCCCGTCTTGTTGCTCTATTTGGAAAAGTCGATTATCAGAACTCCATTTCCAAATTGAAACCAAATGTTTGTAGAAAATGAATCTTTCGTGCTAGTTTGTCTCAGCAAATTTGTACTCATTACAACATTTAAAAGCAGGCGAGGAAGTCATCTTTATTGATTGTGTTTCCTTCGAAATAAAATTAGAAGGACTACGACGCATTATTTTACTTTGAATGAGTAATGTTGTGATCGCTTTGGGAGTAGGATTGATGAACTACATATTTATCTATCTGTATCTACATTCAACAACGTTGTTTCAACTTCAAATTAAGGGTTAATTGCACGTTATCACAACAAGACAGGCTTTTTTAGATTTTGCTTTCGGAAAACTAAAGATAGAAATAGACAAAGGTGTAATTTTTTTTAATCATATAAATCCATTCTTAAAGCGTAAGAAAAAAATTTGGATTTTACATTGTCATTTTTTGATGATAATTTTCATTTTTGGTTGGGAGGTGGATGCTATTCCCGCCCAGAATGTCGGACTTGCAGTGACCGGATTACCGACTTAACACCTCCCCCGATACACCGAAACCTCTCTTAATTTTTTAATACTTATAATAATAAAAATATAACCAAACTTTGTATTAAAAAAGACAAACTGCTTGCTTTGTCTAGTTTGAAACAGAAAAATCGAAACGATTCAAGCTCGGGTTATCACCCGAATAACTAATTTTGGACCGAAATGGCGGACGTATGAAAATTACGATTTTTAAAGTGGCGTTTTTTTGGAAATTCGTTGCGATGTATACACATGATATTATATATGATCATGTATACACATGATATTATTCCTAAATTAAGATTGCTTCTACAAAAAAAACAGTTTTCTTCAAGAGGAAAAGCTAAAAACGTTTGGAGCTATGCTATTATTATTGTAGTGGGGGTCCAATTGCTGGAAATTAGCATATGCCAGGAATCGGCCCTTAGCTCCCTGTGTGTAGTGCTTTATAGATGGCCCATCCTGTCGTCCTACAGAAGTCAAGGAGTTCCCCCAGTTCTGTGGTCGCCAAATGTTCCAATTCTGTTACGCGAGTACACCTCAGCCAAGTAAGGCGTTGGAGCTACGCTAAAAAGGTCATGTAAGGCATGCTACAATTAAGGAAACAGTGACTTCCCAGGATATTTCCGCTTGAATTCTGATTATTTCCGTTAAGATTCCTATTCAAATGATGTAAGCCTAATAAAAACCACGCATAACGATATACCATAATCAAAAATAAAAGCGGCATGTTACTGAGACATCAATAGGGTTTTTCAAGTGATCTTTCTATAAATGAGGGCGCTATTATCATGTTTTCGTTATTGTCAAGTATTGAAATCAAATACAGATCGTATCCTGTTTGTGGAAGTGATTTCTTAACGTCTAACCATACAATCGTACATTCTTATGTTGAAGAAAATATCTTGACAACATATTCAAGTTACATATGTGCATATGGTATTGTTCAAATTCAAGATATGCTAATTAATATTGCTTAGTTTCCATCACACTAAGCATAACAAACAAAACGAATCCAGAAAAGCGTAAGACCAGAAAACTTGAAGAAATACACACGAGTAACCACGAGAATGAAATGTTTGTCCTGTTTGCCTTCCTTACTGCTTGCTAACCAGTAAGCCAAACTACGAGCCGGCCTGCCTGCTTGATGCCTGACGCCTCCCATTGCGCTGATGAAAAGTTTCCAGGAAAATTGTTTCATAGCGAACCGTCTCCATCTATCCACTGTATTCATATCATAATCCATATAATCATAGTAATATTTAGACGATAAGGAAAAGAATAAACCACCAAGTCCTCCAGGAACGTTAAAAATAAAATAAAAATATATGGATATATATGCAAGGAGATATGCAATATATTCGCATGTTTATATAATTTGTACAGATGCATGTGCATGTATGAAAGGACTTCACTTGCAGTTGCATAACTCTCATTACCGACTTCATTAGTATTTTAACAGGCTTCGGTATGCTGTTGTAGTTCATTTTTGTAATTAATTACATGCATGTGGCAAATTACAGGAAATAATTATGGGAGAGTGCAGTCCTCCAGAAATATGCGAAGAAAAAAATATATAAATATGAATGAATACTGAAGAGGAGAAAAAACATAAATAAAACAGACATATCAACAACTAGAAGTCCACTCTAGTCAAGATGGGAAATTTAACTTTGTATAAATAATTTTCATAAGTAATGACTACACTCTCAATACGAAACTTGTGAATATGTGGATGGCTTGATTGCTATCCAGCATGAGTGCATAATAGCGTAACTTTTCAAATGCACTTAATCGCTTCATTTATTGTAGCCATAACCATCAAGTTGTGGTCTGATTAATTAAAAGTTTTCTTCCTCAATTCGAAAAGTATGTGTGGGACATGAACCTTAAATGTTAAACTAAGTGAAGCAATGTGCTTGGATGATTCAGGAATTGCCCCGAGTCGTCATGCCTACATTTTGCAAAAATTAAAATTCATTAAAAATGATTTACGTTCTTCTTTTTCAAAACTAATTCTCAAAACCAAATGCAAGTTGATCTAAATAATTATTTTCGACATATTTCAAATGGCCTATAATGAACCTCATCAGCATGACATTGCACGCTAAATTATTGCATGTGTGTTAAATTGAAACTCAAATTAATGGTTATGAGAGGTCATACGCAGTCATACAGTTAAATGAAAAGATTTGTTAACGATTTTCTTTCTACCGTGTTTTGATATCTTGTCTTTAGGGAACTCTCAAGATATCCTGTGCTTAGCTATTAATCGTAAGCCATGTAATAATATTATTGGTAAACAACTGTCAAAAATCTTCAAAATACATTGAACATCCCACTTTTCACACCTGAGATATTATAACCTGAGAGCCTTCTTGCTTAAAAATTCTATTTAATTCTTTATAAAAAAAGCATTTAAATATATGTCAGCTGGCAATACTTGGGTTTTATACCCCTGCACTCTCAGGCTGAAACATTTGGAATAGGAATGATACGTTATTTTGAGGTCGGACGGTTTGATATCAGTTCCGATGAGACAGAATGTTAGTTTTATGTTTGACATTTATGAATGGGTGGTTTTGCTTGAAAAAAGTTTGGAAATATTGCAGACTTATTTCCAAAGCGTCTACTACTCAAACTGTAAGAAATTTACGAAAATAGTTTGACAAAAAGGAAGTGCCAAAAAAGTAGTTTGTCGAGCGTAAAACCGGATTGTTGTTGGACTAAAACATCCCGTGTACGTACTCGTGCAGTGCGCCCAACCGAATGTATCGCAGCTGTTGCTGAAAGCATGCATGAACCTCCGTTAACATCAACTCGTCATCGTTCTTAAATACTGAACATTTCACGCCTGCTTTGGAGAGAATTTTGCATGAAAATCTCGGTATGAAAGCGTACAAAGTTAAATTAGTGCAAGAGTAGAAGCCGCATGACCATCCGATGCGTTTTCGGGTTACTTGATGGGCCAAAGACGGCTTGATCGAAGGTGAGCATTTCACCGAAAAATGAACTTTTCAGGTGAAGCTCATTTCCACCTCGGAGGATACGTCAATAATCAAAATTGTCAGATCTGGAGCTTGGAAAACCCACACGTTATCGTGGAGAAACCAATGCATCCATAACGAGGAACTGTTTGATGCGGATTCTGATCCGATGTACTTTTAGACAGTTTTTTAAATGAGGAAGGAAACGCCATTACAGTGAATGGCGATGGCTACCGCGAAATGCTAAGCGTTTTTTTTTCTCTTAGTTGTATAAGATGGCGCAGACGACGTTTGGTTTTAACAGAACGGCGCAACGTGCCATGTAGACAACGTAACAGTCGCTCATTTTTAAAAAAGATTATAATTTTGAAAAAATATCCATTAGGTTACTTCATAGCCGATTTAAATTCCAAATCTTAAATGGCTCACCCTGTAGTTTATTGCGTCTTTCCTCTTGTATTCTCCAAATTCTTGTATTCGTCAAAAAATATTTACGAATACAAATAAAATCATACTTTTCTCGATTCAATTCCGTTCGATCAGAAGTTTTATTGAAGTGTGATTGCTATATTGTTATTACGTTATGTCCAAACTTCAACCGCGCTGATCATTAAGAAAGAAAGGATCACTATTTGTAAATGCGTTAAAATCATTAGAATTCAATCATCAAAACCAGTGCTCAGTTCACCGAATGCTTTGAGCACTGAGGGAAATGTGTGGTCCATGTAATCGGCCAACGATCGTTTTATCTGCCGTCGAATTAAAAAAATGTGAGCAAAATGGTTCAGTCGGGCATAAGGCAAACTCTGTGCGTCAAAGAAACGCTCGTTCTTTGGAGAAGAAAGGCGGGGTTTCGCTACGTTCGCAGGAGGTCGCCTTCCTCGCATGCAGCGTTGACGATTTTGTCTAAAGATCTTCGTTCGAAGGCTTATACGGCTCAACTACTGATGAACCAATTAAAAATACTAACAATCGGGACATGCATCACATATACCCATGTAGTAAAAAAGTGAGCTTTTTAAAATAGAGAGCTTTGAAATTCAACAACGTGGGTGAGTGGAGAGGTGTAGTGTAAGTGAATTGAGTGAGTGTTCATGCCCATCTTTCCCGTCCTTCGTCTTCGGGTCCAACATCAAAATGTTGTTCGACTATATCGTACAAGTTTTGCGTACAAAAAGCATTTCCTTTTAAAACTTAAAGTCAAATACTGTTAAATTGGAAGTTTTTCAAAATGTTGGTTTTCCAGCAAAACGGACTCAATGACTCAAACATAACGATCATTTTTTACGTTGAACTTTTACCAATTTAGCTTTAGCCGATTTACGGCCAAAAAATATTTTTTGACCGAAAATCCGGTCGAACAAACAAAAATGTTTGTTCGATACTTAATCAGGATTTCAGCATGTTCTGTCAAAAAATGCAGGCTTCAACCTTGCCAGCCGATTAGTGCGTCTTCAAGCGGTCCGTCCGGCTTTCAATTACCAGTATATAACAATATAACATTTTATAGGAATGGCAATAATCATTCCCTCGACTCCCGAGTGGACGTTTTGTCATCCATCTTTCGTCCATTGTCGCAAATCCTCCCAAAAATTCGTTTGTTAGTGTGGTGGAGTAGCTCTAAATTTCACTTTGAAAGGCGAACACGTTTTGTTTTCTGGTCTATAGCAACACCTTTCGGCACCGCGCACAACTTTCTGATGTGAATATGCCAACATATTCCTTTGAGATGCCTTTAATGTAAGCTATCTTACTGGATTTCATTTGGCGCTTAGTTTAATTGTGCGATAATTCAACACAAGATCCGTGAATTGTTTTATGTTTTCCGAGGCTATTGCCTCATTTTGCCTTCCCAGTCGCGGCGCATCACTAATGCTCCTACGGTCACGGCTAAATCCAGCAAACCACTATTTTATGGTTTAATATGTCGGAACAGATATAGAGTAACATTTATGAAGCCTTGTCTTTGTTTGCATCGTATGTGCCTATCAAAAACCACTGTTTTATTAAAACACAAAATTGACTTTTTTAATTGTTTACAAACATTCAGCGGTAGTGTCACTTCGAAATCTATAACATGGTACTGAGTAATTCAAAGCTCATGAAATTTTGACAGGACTTATGTTAAAGTTGGTACTCTACAAAGAGTTTGTGGCTCCATCTCTATGTCAGGCAAAATTTTTGTTCAGCCCATGAAGATTTAGCAATCTAGTTTGATAATGAATTGTTTTAAATGTGCAAAAACGGACGTGCTTGAATAACTTTCAAATATATCCTAGTCTGAATATTAAATTAAAAAGCGTTCCTTTCATATCACCAAACTTTGATATAAATCAGAATCATATCATTGCCATTTGATTTCGTTTTTATATACATGTATATGTACACATATTGGAGAGTTTGTAGATTACATACTGTTTTTTGTTTTCTACACTTACTAACCCATATACAAAGAGCTTAAAGGAAAGCGACCACAACACACTCGTCGCTCTTATTTCAAATATACTTCTCATTTAAATTCAAGAAGAAATCCGTCAAGTGTAAGTAAACTTCATTAAAGAGTCAGAACACGAGAAACGAATCTTCAAAGGACGAACGCCTTAGCCTTCGTTTAAATCTATATGTGTATATAAGTATTTTTTTTTTGCTCCAATATTCCAGACATCAAATAAAGAAGGAGCAAAAATGTTTCACAAACAAATCATCAGTAAGAAAAAGTGAGGAGAAATAAAAAAAACAACCAAGAAATAAAAGTATGAAGGAAACGGGAAAGGAAAGGAAATTTTATTTCTAATAATGACGATGTCGATGATTGTTGGGTATGCTGGCATTAAAGTAAAGTTCAAGTTAGAGGATGGTGATGGAAGTTGTTTCTTACATTTCAGCTAAATATCAACTGTTCACTTTGATGTCAATCGACTGACGGCTGATTTATTATTGATGCCATTACTGTTCGAATTCAAATTCAATTGCATGCCAGTTTGGTCAAAGTTCAAAGGAATTTCAGTGATAAATTTGAATATCAAAACAATCGTACATACATGCTAAACTGTTCTGGGGTGCAATTGAATTTTTCGAAATTTATTTAATAATAAAAGATGTGGTTCAATTTATCAAAAATTTATAGTGGCATTTAAAAAAATGTTTAGATTAAGCTTGCTCTTGGTTCGATCGTAAAGAGCTTAAAAAATCAGTGATATTTGTTTGTATTAGGTTATGAGTTTTTTTTAGGTATATCTTTCAAGTAAAAATTTGATCCAATATGTCAGGGTTATCAATATTCGACATCTTAAAAATCTGTGTACGGTTCCAAAGGATTTACCTGCGTCACGCTTTGATACTCTCATGAAAGTCTCTTCCAAACTTTCACAGTCCCTCCCTTCTCCATCTTCCTAATGCCTTCGTCAGTGAGCTCTTCTTAAAGAGGAATAAGTTATAGAAAGGCCCTACCCGTGCCCTATGAGCGAACGAAGAGCGAACTCTCAGCAGCTGTTCAAAACGTGTCTGAAGTAGAGTAATATTAAATATGATACCCAAAATTCTATCGAAATTTCAATGAGTTCCGAAACACATATTCTTATATATGGTTAATATTCACAATTTACTGTCCAATTATAGGCGACAATATAAAAACGACTTTCATAACTCACTGAAAACAGCTGAAAAATGTAATGTCTTTATATTATGCTGGAGGATATACATCCAGCTTGCAATTTCAAATAATATCACCAATATCACTTCTGACGATGTCACATAAATTAGCCAACTAATTTAAGCATATAATTTGCAAAACGAAAACATTTTCATTCATGAAATGTAAAAATAACATCAATATTTACATGTTCCATCTTCTTCGGCCATCTTCGATTTTACATTTGACAGTCACCATTACAGTTAGAAATGAAGTTTCTGTAAAGGAATGGTCACAGTTTTCATTTGAATACTGAAATTATCATGAAATTGGTCTTAGTCAACTTTTATTAAAAATGTTTATTATTTATTCGGATTTCTTTTACCTGTACGAATTCTCATTCAGTATAAGGACGTTCTCATCAATGACATTTAGAACGGATTTATTATTTGAATATATTTAATTAGCTTAATGTAAAATTGATATCCGCTGAAGACTGTATTGTCCCCAGAAATCCGAAGTCGAGCATCTGTCAAAATTGAAATGAATTGGGAAACGTGGAGTTAATATTCTCGTTAAGTCTATTTTTCTATATCCATGGGCGGCACAAATTTTTCAATGATGAGGCACTTAACTTAATGATTTTTATTTTTGTCATTTTATTAATGTACGACGAAATAAAGTTCATGAGTATTTGAATACTTCATTCGAATAAAAACATAACATGTGCTTGAAGCATAGCAAATGAATATTGTTATGTTTGCTAACAAAAATCAGATCCCATTCATTTATAACATCCCATTTGCCCATTCATTTATACCACCTGTGAGTATATTGTTTGTTGTGTTGGGGGATTCTTTGTCAATTCGTTTAAATTTTGAGGCTTGCGGAAAAAAATTTTAGGCTTAAGATCTCCATATATTATACCTCTATGGCTCTTCCGGTATGAGTACATCATCGTTCATACATACAAAATCCTGATAGCGATTTCCCCTGCTACTACAAGCAGAAGTTATCTGGTCCCCCTCTGGAAATGTTTCGTTGTTCTCTTTTTCCTCTTCTAAGCCTTCAGGTTTCGATGCTTCCGTCACTTTCAATTCAGTTTTTTAGTTGTGTTTTTAATGTTGTTATTGCTCATAGAAAACCGAGCTTTTCTCCCAAATCTCAAAGACTTGAGAATGCTAACGTATTTTATTCTCTTCTATAGATTTGTGAAGAACACAATGTTCCCCTTCTCTTCTGTAGTTAACTTTAAAATTGATGATGACACTTCGATCCATTGGCTGTAACTTAATTGAAGTATTGACAGATAAATACAATAATTCACGGTCTCTTATTCGGAAATATTGTGAACTATGCAGTTATTAATTCACAAAACAATAATGCCTAGATGACTTTTGATTTATTCATGAATTGGTTGAAGTAAGTGAACCCCAGTAAGAAGTTTCAAAAATTATTGTTTTGTTGATTAACAGGCAATGTTCCAATACGTTTAAAGCATCTTTGATTTAAACCGACTTCATTTGCATTGAAGGCTTTATGGGATGAAACATCATATAATACATCCAGAAGGTTTTTAATCCACTGATTACTTTCTTTGCTGTCAACAGGATTTTTCTAAGCTCATTGTCTTAGAAAATATTAGAGCTCTATCGACAGATTTGTGGAGCAGGAAACTTTCATTCTTTCTTTTTTGACTCTTTTTTTTTAAGTCCCATTGTAATTAATTATTAGTTCAAAATATTTTTAAGCTCTGTTGTTATATTGCACCATTGGTCCTTATTTGGCGCTCTTACTTGCCACAATTCTATGCGTGGTGACTATTTGTTACTGCAGCATCAAATTAATTAAATTAATCGCGTCTAATAAACATATCTACGAATTCATTTGCCATACTTTTTTAATGGAAACAAAATAAAACCCGGTGTGTGTCCAGTCTACATCTGTTTTCTTCGTCGCTTTCTTTAGAATAACTCAGTAAATTTGTGAATCTGAATTCAGGGCTATAACTGAATCTGCATCACTTTCACTTGTCTTTTCAAAAAAAAAAAACAATCGTGAGGACCATGAGAAAACATATCAGCATTAATATCTTCAAAAGGATTCTCTTCTTCATAATCCATAGCATCCGTTCGTTTCTTCTGTCTTGCTTTATTTATCCAGAAATTCTTGTATCGTATAGGTGTAAAACTCTCAGTGCGAAAACTACAGAGGCATAGTTGGGGAGTATCAAGGTGGCTTTGTAGCTGATAGACCAATCATTTAGTTCAAGCAGTTATCTGACAAATACTGAGAGTTCAACATAGAAGTTTGCCAGGTTTTCGTTGACTTTAAGCAAGCATACGATATTATTGATCGTAACGTACTGTTTCAAATAATGCTTCGCTTTGGTATCCCAGCCAAATTAGTCCGTCTTACTACAATGACAATGACGTCGACGACCTCCCATGTCCGCATCAATAACCAATTCATCGACACCTTTGACACAAATACCGGGCTAAAGCAGGGAGATAGGCTGGTCCCTTTGCTATTCAATTCGACTCTGAAAGATGTCATAAGAATGCTATCTGTCGATAAAAGAGGCTCACTAATCTACAAGACAAGCCAAGTGGTAGCCTATGCGAATGACATCAACATGAAATCACGGTCGCTTATACCGCCAAAAAATTTTTAACGAAATTCGGCAAAGAAGAAACACTAGAAGGACTATGAGGAAAAAAAGCTAAAGACGCAGTGGAGAAAAATACCTCAAATACCCAAAATATCACAGTTGGGAAATACAGTATCGAAAATGCGGGCGAGTTCGTATATCGAGTTGCCAAAATAACGTAAACCGATAATGAATGAGACGAAATCCGCCGAATACTACAGCTCACAAATAAAACCGTTCAGTTAATAATTGTCAGCGGCACAAACAGGAAAACAAAGTTACAATCTGAAATCTGTTGTATCTGTATCTGTTGAAAATAAACAAAAGTAGTGTCGGTTATTCTGACCTGTGAACAGCTTAGTGGAAAGGGATTTAACATGGATCTATATAATTTCCAAAATTACTATCATCAAGATCAAGGAATCCATGAGAATGTTAGTTGCATTTAAAATAATACACATGAAATAGTAAACATAAAAGTGGTTTTTACTACAATGAATCCAAGTAATCATTGTTCTGCATTTTGCGGAACAATAATTTATAACCGTTGCATTTCTTATCTGCAAGAAAGAATGCAAACGTTGACACAACCCAAATCGTTACGTTTGTTTTTATCCCATACATTCAAAGGCAAAATAGAAACAAAACATCGTGAGTTGTTTTAAACTAATGTATATGCGAGTATATCTACTATGCAAGGATAATCGTTGCTCTCAATAATAACATATGATATCTAGAAGTGCTGAACTCTTCTTCACCTTCGACTCATTTTCAACCTGCCTTAAGTGCTTTTCTATTCAAGATAAAATTGTTCTCCCCAAGATTATCTCCATGAAAATTGTCATTATATGCAAAATATCATTTGACTTTCGTCGCCCCATTTGCATTAGTTGTAATCCTTGGTTGTTTTTATAGGAAAGGATCAACATTCAGCAACTGTAAATCTATATGTACATCTCACAGCCAGTATGGATTTAGTTTTTTGCATCCCTTCCCATAACGTATTCTTGTTAAAACAAAAGTTAAATATGTGGAAACATTCAACGCAAAAAAGGTTTGAAATCTGAATGTAATGTAAATTATTTTCCTCTTATTTTTTCTCGTTTTTCTCATTCGACGAACTATAAGAAGCATAATGATGGCGTTCTAGGATGAGAGACCCAGAATAGAATGCAATTTGTATGGAGAGTATATGAAACTTGAATGAGTTAAGGACGTGTAGGTTTATATGTAACCCATAATATGCAATCAGCTAGCAACTGAGTGCAACAAAATGTGGAAGCAGTGGCAAATGTATATTTAAAACGATTTTTACATTCCATTGGAAGCTGTACTGCTATGAACAGACACATGAAACATTATACTTGAATATGTAAGGACTAACTGTGAGCGTTGCTCGAAAAATGTAATGTGACAAGACGTGTCCAATGAAGATTAGAACCAAATGATTAATTTAAAAACTGTTTGGTTATGTGAGCCATTAACAAGTTCTGTTTTATTATCATTTTACAATGAAACACAGTCAAGTTCAAACCTCGTTCAGATTCAACTTATAAACTACTAAAACACAATCTTAAAATGAGTTTGTAGCGTGCAGTTTTATTTATTAAGTGATTTTCACTGGCTTAACAAGAAAAAAAACGACGCTCCTCATTGACAAGACTTTTGATAAAAGAACATCCATTTAAGTTGAAATCACTTTACCGCAATCATATCAACTTATCATTCTGGAAACAGTTGTTGTTGTTGGAATAGTCGTGGTCAAATGATTGAGCCTTGTGGCACTTCGGAGTGAACCTCAATAGTCAAATTAAAATATTTAATAACGAGAGTCCTAAAAATGTAATGTATATTAATCGAAATACAGATATTTTTGGAAACTTAACTACGCGCTCAGTTGGCTTCTACTGTAGCTACGTATCCTTATGTCTTTTATATAATTTTGGAAGAATACCTATGATTATCAAAAAACTCAAAAATTATCACGAATGATTTAGATTGTCTATAGGATAACAAGCAATGAATGAGTTTTAAATAAAAAGATACTCGAGTCTATAAAAAAGGACGGTAGCAGCCTATAAGACAGCAATTCTTCTAGTTAGTGCGTCGGTGGTGACATATCTAGTTGCTCACTCTAATTTAGTATCCCCCTAAACTGTTAAAATTCCACTAATAATGCAGCTAATTATTCCTATATATTACCACGGCCATCACCAAGATGGTGACCGATTTTATTCGATTTCAAGAGATTATTTAGATTGATTTAGACTAGAATGATTTGTTGCGAAGCTTGGATAAGAACTGGAAAGGCTTAAAGGTAGTTTCGAACACCAAGTTCTGCAATACGTGATTGAAAGTCAAAATCGTAAAAAGATTACTCTTCTTTAACTATCATTTTCAACATTGCAGATGTAAATAATAATGAAAGCCTCCTAACATCAATTTTTATCTTCAAAAAAATATTTGAGCGGGAATTTGACAACTATACGATTTAGGATTCTGGGCCTGAAGCAGTTTCGTAAAAATCCTCTTGTCCAGATTGAGTTGAATGATGTTTCTTTATCAACTGATAGCATGTTATAATGGCGTTTTGCTTCTCAGTCCTGTGCGGACGTGATCATGCAAGAAGTCTTTTTGCTTTTTTCTTGAACTCAAATCGCTCGAAGAAGAAGAAAATTGTTTCTTTGCAAATATACTAAAGGATCGAAATTTTGGGTTTTCTAGAATTTTACCAAGGTTGAAGTCAAGTAAAGATATTTGTCTGAATTTATCGATATTTGTGTATAATTTATCTCCACTTTTCGACCGTCTTAGAAATACAAAGAAGTTCAGCGTAATGATAGATATATGAACTATCCGTTGTTGACACAATAAGGTGTAAATTTTTCCAATACATTTCTTGGGAATAAAATTAAAAAAGCTATAAAGGAAGCCGACTTTTACTTTTTGGGAGACAGACTTGAAGACTTGTTCGTCTGGTTTTGTAAAGCATTCCTTGAATGTTGACGAGATAGCAAAAGCAGCGCTGGCATTTGGCGACGGTTAACAAGGAACCCTGATATCCGTTGACCAAGGAACACGAAAATAACGCGAAAAACGAAAACGCGCAGCGAAAATCAAAGATCGCTTGGGTACTGTGTACGGTGACTCTTCTCCTTCGGTGGCAACCGTCAAGAATTGGTTCAACGAGTTTGTTCGTGACCTCACACCGGTTTTGATGAGCCACGCCAAAGTGTCCCGTAAACGGTTGCTACGAAGGAAAACGTTAAAAAATCCACGATCGCGTGTTGGCAGACCGTCGATTGAAGGTTCGCGAGACAGCTGAGACAGTAGGCATCGCAGAAGGAACGGTGCATCATATAATACAAGAAGAACTGCCGAGCTGCCCGAACTGGGTGCCGCGTTTGCTCACACCGGAAAACAAGCGCAACCGTGAGACCAAATCGGTTACGTGTTTGGCGTAATCCAATAGAGTTCTTGTGTCGTTTCGTGACCGTCGAAACATGGATTCACTGGTACACACCAGAGACCGTAGCCACGGCCAATTTCGTCGAATCGCGCTACGAATTGCTGCCCCATCCATCATACTCCAGATTTGGCCCCCAGCGACTACTTTTTGTTTCCAAACTTGAAAAAGTCACTCGCCGGGAATAGATTTGGATCGAATAAGGAGATCATCACCGCCATGTAGACCTGTTTCGCAGCCCTCGAGAAAACATATTTTTTGGACGGGTTGAAAAACTTGGAGCATCACTGGGCCAAGTGTATCTATCGAGCTTGAAGGAGATCATGTGATCATTTTTCCAAAATGTTCCTTTTTCTTTTGTAGGCTAAGTACTTGTTGAAACTCGAAGTGAAATCAAAAACTTTCATTTCATCTTTTGCAGATATCTTCGTGAATCCTTGAGTCTTTTTTCAATTAGTGTGTTTGTTAGAAGAAATTATCGTCAGCGGAAATGTACAGGTTAACGAAATCTATTGTTTTTTCGGTGAAAAATCATGTTTCAACTTTATTTTATATAACTATCGCATGGTTAAGCATCAAAATTGGTATATAAAATTTAAATGTCCCAGTATTTCGTTAATAATAATCATTTACTAGAGAAGAACACTTAAATCACGGGTTTAAAGGTACCAAAGATACATTGAGTTATTCTGCCAGCATCACGCGAAGACCACCTGTATTTCATTATGACTTCAAGGATGAATACTTTTCTGTAGGAGCAAGACGATTTTGCGTTATTTAATACATCTTCCATCAATTTTACAAATGTCCATATATCCCCATCTCCTTGCCACATAAACTCTTGGTGTCTCGCTAAGGGCAATAGAAAAGCTTCAACAGGTTGTACCTGCCCATCGAAAGAAAAATAGTTACGTGAAAAATATGACTCACTGACAAGTTCCAAGTACAATATAACAGTGACTATAATTAAATATGACAATGGCGTACTACACACTTCGTTCTTAAGTTCACGAACCAGCCTTTAGAACTTTTTTAGGTTTACGTGGAAAATCTAGCAAAGATATAAACTACATTTTCATCGAAAATCCGTCGAATGGCATTTGAATAAAAAGTGGAAAAGTAAAAAAGCGTTTAATCGCTACGGATGGGCTAACAACTACAGTACGACGTGATTTGTTAGGTGGAGTGTCTAAATACGAGGCGCGAATCGAGATACTCAAATAAAAAGGATTCCCTGCTGCTTATATTGCAATCTACATGGCGGTGACGTTGTTTTGCAGCAAGTACCATTCTGTTTGTTATAACACTTCTCAACAGTGCAGCATATTTATGGTGGATGATTATAGGGGATTGAAATCGCAAGTACTTTATAGAAAATCTTTTGAGTGTTATGTAGCGTCTGTCGTGCATATTATCACATCGCGGATATAGGTGTACAGACCCATAGAAGTATTTCATCCATCCGAAAAGTGTAAGCATGGAAGAATTGGAAAATATGACTCACTATATGGCCTATTGTGTGTGTTGAATATCTGGATAATAATGTGTGACATATTTTTGATTTGTTCCTTGTGTTCAAAGTGTTTTATGCTGGAACAAAAGGAAAATATGTACTTCAAATTTAAACTTCTTCGTGCTATTTCTTCAAAGGAATGTCGAAATATTAATTGAGGAAAGAGATAGGGAGTTACTTCATGGAAATGAAAAAGAGAATTTCAGAAGGGTGTCCAAGTAACACAGTCGTCAAACCCTTTCAATGTTGATCGCCAATGAAGTGAAACTTTCGAGAAGAACAGCTCTTCTGTGTTTTCAAGAATTCAGAAAGATAAAACTGATTTATCAAAGAAGATTTTATTATCATAATGATAATGTATTATGAAACTTATATTATAAAAGATTTTTATAATAATAAAAGGTTTTATCATATCATCGATTGAATTATAAGTGGCATATTTGCTTGAGTCCATTTGGCCTTTTACTTCAACTATTTATCTCAAGGGAGAATGAAAATCGATTTTCGTGGAAGTGATAAAAGGAGTAAAATAAAGCAATTTATAAAAGTTTGCAAATGAATTTTATTGTAAATGCATCAATATTTTGTAGCTTCACCTTTTGCCATTATCACAGCAGAAATTCTTACAACTTCCGCAGTGACGGCGTTCCTCTCTTGGCAGCTCTTCTTTCGAGTTGGTTGTGTGACGCCGGGATTCAGATACGGCGACTGAGCGGGCCACTCCAGGAGATCGAAAGAGTTTGGTCGAAACCATACCATTATCCGGCTTGATTTATGGCATAGTGCGTTTTGCTGTTGGAATTGAGTTCCATCCACGTTCGTATCAACGACTCCTGCGTCAGACATGCAGCCCCAGACCATTATGCTTCCTCCACCGTGTTTGACAGTAGGCACCACACATTCGGGCTTGAACTCTTCTCCAATTCGACGTCGCACAAAGACAACGTCAGGAGTGCCAAAAACCTGAAATAAACCAAAAATGAACGTTTTAGAAATTATCATTATTTTCAATTATATTTATTTTGCCATTTTGAAATCCAAGTTATCTAACTTACCTCAAAGTTCGATTCATCCGACCATACAATATTCAACCAGTCTTTCGCGGTGTATCATTAGTACTTTAAGACCCATGCATAGCGGGCCCTTTTGTTTCTCTCAGAGAGCAATGGCTTCTTCCTGGCTTTGCATGCTTTCAGGCCAGCTCATTGAAGTCTTCGACGAATCGTTCTAGCGGAAACTGTTTTCCCAACTTCCACCGAGCATTCAGCAGCGAGCTCAGATGAAGTTCGCTTCCTATTTTTCAGAGACTATCTCACTAATTTTCGATCGAGCCACTCTAGATTCCTTAAATTAAAAATAAAAAGCAAAAGAAGGAAAAGGGGAGGAACTAAAATATACCACTTAGAGAGCAATAGACAACATTGAACGAAAACACTGTAGCAGTGGCTTTGCCATGGAATTTGACGAGGTAACTAATAATCTGATAAGGACGCGTAATTCTCTACGGCTTTTGTGACAAAGAAATCGTACGCTGTACTTGAGGACTGGTGTAAACTCTCTGACGAGAGCAATCAAAATCGCGAATGTCCAAAACCATCGCTGGAACAATCTTCTTGGCAGCCTTTAACACAATGCTAAAGCTGACGAAAACTGGTACGCAAACACCACAATCTTCATTATGCTCTGAAAGATGACAATGGTATCAAGATGCATTCTCGTCATTCATTCGAGAAAGGAAAATAAGTTACTGATCAGTTCCACGAATATCACAATGGCTCTCCTAACATTTTCAACATCATCAGAAATAATATGTCACTGCATACTGACGCAACATAGCCAATTTATCTTCTGGAGGCAAAAACAAAACTGGAATCTAACAAATGATCAAGCTCTAGGATAGGTTATAAAACCATCGAAAATTTACCGAAAAAAGGGATATTGTTTATTTGCCTCATTTTCAAAGTCTGTCTGGAAACGTCGCACTCTGCAATATGTCTAAAGCTATAGACCAATAGTCTTTTTACCAACGCTTGGAAAACTTTTAGAGATGCTAATCTTGAAGACGTTGACTGATTACGTAGAAAACAATAACATCTTACCTAATTTTCAGTTTGGCTTCAGGCATCTATATTCAACAGGGATACAAAGACATTAGAACTGCGCTGACTATAAAACAGTTGGTGGGCCTGCTGATGATCGATATTGTAAAAGCCTTTGATACTGTTTGGCATGACGGCTTTCTTCATAAGTTTAAATAGTGAAGTATCGCACCATATTTGCACAAACTGATTTCATCCTTCCTGACAAATAGAACATACCAGGTTAAAGTTCGTGGATCAACTTCTACTAAAAAAACTGTTCCTGTTGGTGTCTCACAAGGTTCATTTCCCAATCCCACATTTCCCAATCCCGCACTCCAATATATACACGTCCGCCTTACCCAAAAGCCAAAACTGTCAATCAGCAACATAAGCGGACGACACTAGCTTCTATATTTCTGGCAACAAACCAAATCTGATCATCTCCAATCAAGAAAAAAAGCTGGATAAAATGGAATGTGGATGAACAGCATTATCATCATCCTTAAAATGGATATTACTATAGATAAAAACGAACATCATGCGTCTTAGTTTAGTGTTTTGCTGTTTGACTGTTAATACCTTAACAACAAATGCCAATAAATATTATATTTATATATATATATATATAGTACCAGGATTTTCGACATTTCTTAGGAAAATTGTTTCGAAGACCAACAAATATCCAATTATACTATTGAAGTCGTTATAAGGCCCGTTTCTGAATGATATCCATGACAATACGAGATACAGGTACAGAGACCTATATTTCTCCGGCACTTGCATCCTTTCTGTATGCTTATACTCAATTCCATGCCTAGAGCAAATCAAATAACCTTTAAAGCGAATGCATAAAAATTCCAATTTTGGAATATTTTTCAAGCAGCTTTTTTTCAGCTTAGAGTCAGATGATAAACGCAAATATCATCAGCACCTCGAGTAGATTCTTGATGTTGTGACTTCCTGAAGCCGTATTTATTAGCCTAATTATAAATTCATATTAGCCCTGAGTAGATTCAATCATATAACACCCTGTCGCTATTTCTTATGCCGGTATGTAAAGATTGAATAAGCTCACGTTTGTGAGCTTTCGCTTTCCAACTGTCAATTTAGTACAATTTTAAACATCAACTAGTTCACACCGAAATAATGTGCCAAAATAGTGAGGCGGTGCATTGCAAATAGTTGTTTCGTTGTTTTGTCTCAAAGTGCATATTGCATGCATTAAAATGAGCTACTTGAAGCGATTATAGAGAAAGTTGCCCAGAAACCTGAAATATCGCATCGTCACATTGCTCAGTATTTTGGCGTCGTTAAACCACGGCGCTTTTCAAGAAACCATTTGTTCCCAATAAAGTGCAACTAACAGAAGGAGTATTGCTAGCTGTCCTCATCGAGAGATTACGTCAAAAAAGTCCATTCGAGCGACTTGACACGGAATCTGATTTTTGAAAATCTATGAGCCTCATGTCAGACTTTCTGGCCGGGTGAAGAAGCAAAATTGCCGAATTTGGGAACGTAAAATCCATATGAGATCCATGAAAAGTATTCCCTGAGCAACAAGTGACCGTTTGGGCTAGCGTTTTTGGTTTTCAAAACTTTTCAAAGAAAACAAAACTGTCAATGAAATCGTTATCGTTGGATGTTGACACATTATATTAGTCATTAAATGCATTAAAAAATCTCTTGACAGTTAATGGTTCCAACAAGATGATGCGCAATGCCGCATTGAAAACTAGTCAATTCAGTTTCTGAAAGTAAATATCCTGGACATAAGGTTCTAAAAATGCACGACATTGATAAGCTACCCAGATTTCCGGATTTGAATCCACTGCACTTCTTTTTGTGCACTTATTTGAAGGATAAAGTTTACGTCAGCCAGCACCAGCCCAATCTCGAGGTCGAGGCAAACATTCGCATCGATATTGTTGCTAAGGTCCCAAGTGAACGATAAATTAAACTTTCGTTGTTTTTTCAGTCATTTATTGCTTATATACCGATATATAATTGGTGCACCCTATATATATTGCTAACACAGTAGAATCCGTTTATTATGACTCCGCCTTTATTGACCATCCGCCTATTATGACGTTATTACACAACGAAGTTTGGTTTTCACATAAAATTCTTTGTACATAACAAAGTCGGATATAATGACTTCGCTTACAGTGAAATATCGCTTATTATGACACATTTTTAATAAATTTTGTCAGTTTATAGTAACCGACATGATTCTTTACACTTACCGTCGGTCACGTTCGTTGATTCCCGACAATGTTTGGCGTGTGGCTGGTTTTTGTTTCGAATCTCAGTGGGTAATTGACAGTTGAACGTCACGGATCTGTTTCTAGTGATATCTTATATAGAAAAATGTCATCTCAACAATAATATGCAGATTAGAAAATGAAGAATCTCAATGATTACCAAAACAAGAACCGGATTAAGCAATCGTTCAATTCAAATGTTTTGAAACCGAAGAGGCTTCGAAAATCGCGACAAGAAAATGTTGATAAAGCGATAGTTCAGTCGTATCAAATCATGAGAAAGAAAGGAATACCCGTCAGCGGCCCTATGCTACAGGAAAAGGTAAATGTTTTTGCCGTGCGTTTTGGTTTTCTCGACTTCGATTGTTCTGCGAGCTGGATCAGTCGTTTTAAGGTTCGACATAATATTGTGGCGGGAAAAATAGTCGGTGAATCTTCGTCTGTTGATCAAAATTCAACAACAAATTTGTTGACGTCTGACAATTTTCTGAAGATGGATATTTAATGCTGATGAAACTGGACTGTTTTAAAAATTAATGCCGGACAAAAATTTAAAATTTTGAAGTGAGAATTGTAGTGGACGCAAGTTGTCGAAAGATAGAGTAACTGTCATGGTAGCAGCAAATATGAGCGGCACAGAGAAAAAGAAATTGCTCGTTATTGGAAAACCCAGATGTTTTAAAAGTGTCAAATCGTCACCTGTCGATTATGCTAACAATCGTATAGCTTGGATGACGTCAAATTTTTTTGAAAATGGCTTCGAGATCGAGACGTGATTAGGTGAAAAAGAAGAAAAAGATTTTATTGCTGGCTGATAATTGCCTGGCACATCCAAAAGTTACTGATTTGAAAGTCTATAACACTTGCTTTCCTTCCGCCGAATACAACATCAGTACTACAGCCAATTGATGAAGGAATAATACGATCACTCAAAACTATCTTTAGAAAGAATCTTGTGCTCAAAATGATTAATTGTGTTGATGCTAATGAAAACAACTCTTCTGCAAAAATAACGGTGTTAGATGCAATTCTGATGGTTAATGATGCCTGGAATAAAATGCCAAAAAGTGCCATTCACAACTATTTCAAACATGCAGGATTCATTCAAAACCTCGACCGTTTACCTGTTCCAATAGCAGAACATGAATTTGATGAAGATGACGTCCCTTTATCTTTGTGGTCACGAATCCTAAATTCAGATTCTTTAGCAGAATCGGAAATGTGGAAAGATTATGATGACATTGATAGGGCTCTCCTCACGTCCGACGATGAAAATATGGTACAAAACATTAATGCTAAGGAACAACTCGAAAATGATGGGGAAGAGGAAGTCGAGGAAGAACCATTGCCTACCGCAGAAGAGGCATTAAAGGCTGCAAAATTATTATCACGATTTGTTCATATCAATATAACTTGACCATGGCTGATGGACCAGAAGATTAAAACCACAACAAAAAAGGGTAAAAGATTACCGATTAGATAATTGACGATTCTGGATTTCCATTGGCATCCTTTGAATGACTGCGAGACGAAACATCACCAGTCCAGTGTATCGCAAGGGTATGAGCTCAGCGATTAAATATCAATATTTCAAAAGTCTTCGCATTGCTCCGCATATTTCACTGGTTCAGCAAGAATATCACGAATGAACATTCTCATTCGAAAGAGAGGACCATTTTCTCTCATAAGGATAAGACACAGGTGCAAATCTGCATGGTATCTGAAATGATAAATGTGAAAAATTATTGAAAAAATGGGTCAGTGGGGTTGATGCTGAAAAACGAGGTCGCCCAAACAGATGTGAATTCGAGGACTATATTTTAGGACGATGTAAAATAGGAGAAAACAATTGGAAATTAGCACAATTTTTTCATTTTACTAGATAGGCATTACGACAGTGAAAAACAATATTTACTACAAATAAACGTACTGACGTATTTCTTTATGCTACTCTATATCTTCGATTCCAATAGTACGAAACGGAGTGAAACGAAACGGAGTGGGAGTTAACACTCGTATAAATCCAGGTAGTTTTACGTACTATGTGAACATTTGATTTAACTGAATAAGTTTCGTTTAATTCTGGGCAAAAGAAGGTTGCAGTGCCCAATATCTCTTGACAAACAATCCCGAGACCGGGCTGCATTATACTGGAAATAAATATATTAATAAAAGTTAATAAAAGCGCTTAATGCGTATTATACCTGATAATGTGAATTGTAATTTCTGCCGGCTGCACTTCATTTTGTTAATTACTTAGCATATAATAGTCAACTCATTCAGATATGAACCTCAAATTGATTTCAACAATAAAATAGCGAACAATAACCATTGTACTCGGGGATACAGCATGGATTTTAAGCGAAATGAGGGTACAATGCAAAATTACTTCCTCGTCATGAGAAGTACTTCATTAAATAGTATTGAAGTATTGAAGTATATGTTGCAGAGTATTATTTTCCGTTTCTTTTTCTGCTCTTGGAGCATTCCAGAATGTTGGATATTGTGTGTAGGACAGTCAATGCAGTATAGTTCGCAAAAGAATTAAAAATCGATAATGAAAAGGGTTTCAGCAAACTGATATTGAACCTATCACTCGTATCATAGCATGCTTACGTATCATAGCATGCAAGCGAATAAGCCTCACGGAGGAAATTTCTAAGTGCATCTGTAGCACAATGTGCATTTGATAGGAGAATAAAAAAGTAGCGACTGGAGCTTATGGCTGACAGCATACATGTTCCGCTGGCTTGCAATGAATCCTTCAGTCCTATTCACGACACTCTGTTCGCCTCCATCCACAACATGTTTTCTCCTTGTAAGTACTTAAACATGTAGCACAAGTACCACGTGCAAGTCTTAATGGCAACACTTAACGTTCAAATAACGCTACGTTGCAATTATGCCAGACCTCTACAATTCGCACTTGAATATGTTGCTATGTCCCGGATCGGGAGTTACTTTACCAGTCATGTGAGGAGGCTAATGATACACGCTACGGAAATAATTGACCTAAAACAGTTGAAATGCACAAGAACAGTGGCTCAGTGTAGCACAAATATATGTAAGTTTCATTTATTTGAACAACAAATAAGGACCAAGCTGGAAGAGCTGAAGAACTTCTCCATTGTCCCCAATAACTCATAAACAACATAATATGACATCACAAATATGACTAATTAATTGAGTCGAATGCTCGAAGAGCTAAAATAATCAATACTATTTGATGCAGGTAGCCAGAAAGCAATAGTTCTTAGGTCATGACAAGGACTCATCAACATCTTTGACAAACTCACCCAGTGTATATTACGACTAAACAATACAAACAAACTGATGTTAATTCATCATTGCTAATGTTAAACAAAAACAATTTCAAATGCTCTATACGAAATATATATCGTTCTTGGATCTATTTCCATTCGCAGAGACATCTCGCTCCTAATTTAGCATAGAAGAATTCATCTCGACTGTAGACATTATTTCACCACTCTATTGCTACAGTAAGGAATGCTTCCTCTCTTTTCCAAGATGTGCTACCCATTGAATGTGTTTAAGAAATAAATTAATTTATTCGTTTTCAGCAGCCATACAGCCGTTCTAAACCTCCAATGTCTCTTTTCAGGCGCTTCAACCATCAATGTTCCTCCAACAACACTACTCTTCAACACCTACCATGACATTCAAGTGGCCAACATAACTCGAGTTGGTGGTTCACCCTCCCTGCGTGTTCTGACAAAAGGGCTGCAGGAGGCCATGGCCATCGATTTCTATTACCAAAAGCAACTAGTATGCTGGGCTGACTTTGGCCTGGGCTCATTAGATTGCATCAAAGTGAACGCTACATATACAGGTCCAAAACAAAATGTGATATCTTCGGGAGTAGAAAAATCCGAAGGCTTAGCTGTAGATTGGTATACAGATAAGATTTATTGGACAGACGGTGAAACGAATCGGATAGAGGTGGCAACGTTAGACGGACGATATCAAAAGGTCCTTTTCTGGACCGATTTGGATCAGCCACGTGCAATAGCTTTAGTACCGTCACGAGGTGTTATGATATGGACCGATTGGGGAGAGAATCCGAAAATCGAACGAGCCGGAATGGACGGTGATCCAAAATCCAGGACGATAATTGTAAATGAGACAATATTCTGGCCAAATGGATTAGCTGTAGACTTGGAGAACGAAGAAATTTATTGGGTCGATGGCAGACTGCAATTCCTGGACGTGATGAAACTTGACGGCAGCAACAGAAGAACAGTGGTGGCGAATCTCGAATATCCATATAGTGTTACTTTCTTTCAAAAGCGTCTTTATTGGACAGATTGGCTAAAAGGCACGATAAATAGTTATAATATTTTAACTGGTGAAAAAAGCAAAAACGTTGGTCCACTGGAAGCTCCTATTACAGTTCACGTTTGGGATGCTTCGTTGCAGCCCTTCCGAGACAATGCTTGCAGTAAAAATAATGGTAATTGTTCGCATCTCTGCCTGCTATCGATGAACACAAAAGGCTACAGCTGTGCCTGTCCAACAGGAGTGAAATTATTGACGGAAACGAAATGTGCTGACGGCCCACAAGAAATGTTGTTTTTGGTTCAACGAACACAAATCAGTAAAATCTCTTTGGATTCTCCAGATTTTACCAGTTTCCCTTTGCCACTGGGAAAAATGAAATATGCTATTGCTATTGACTTCGATCCTGTCGAAGAATTCATTTACTGGTCAGATGAGGATGCTCATGCCATTCAAAGAGCTAGGCAAAACGGCTCGGGTTTAAAGGACATTGTGACCTCAGAGGTACAAAATCCACATGGATTGGCAGTCGATTGGTTGGCTAGAAACCTTTATTGGACCGATGCCGGTACCGATCGAATTGAAGTATGCCGTTTGGATGGTTCCTCTAGGAAAGTTCTAGTGCATCTACATTTGGAGCAACCGAGAGCCATAGCACTCGCGCCTTCTCTTGGTTGGATGTTTTGGAGTGATTGGAATGAGAAAAAACCAAAAGTTGAGAGGTCGTCTCTCGACGGATCAGAACGTGTTGTCCTAGTGTCCGACAATCTCGGATGGCCAAATGGAATTGCAGTTGATATAGAAGCAAGAGCGATATACTGGTGTGATGCAAAAACTGACAAGATTGAAGTAGCAAACATGGACGGTTCCGATCGAAGAGTTGTAATCAGCGATAATCTACCTCACGTATTTGGATTGAGTTTGTTGGGAAACTATTTATATTGGACGGATTGGCAAAGGCGCTCTATAGACAGAGCGCACAAACTAACCGGAAGTGATCGAATTGTTGTAGTTGACCAATTTCCGGATTTGATGGGGATAAAAGTAGCCAAGTTAGGCGAAGTGAAAGGAACAAATCCTTGTGTTTATAACAATGGAGGCTGCTCACATCTATGCTTAAATCGCCCGAAAGACTATGTATGTCGCTGTCCAATTGATTACGAGCTAACCAATGACAAAAAGACTTGCGTTATCCCGGAAGCTTTCCTGCTTTTTTCCCGCCAAGAAAGCATTGGGCGCATTTCAATTGATAACAACGACGGCAATCACAATGACGTTATAATTCCTTACAAAGATATTCGAGAGGCTCACAGTATTGACGTGGACATTTCAGATCGTAGAGTCTATTGGACTGATCAGAAATCGAAGAGCATATCACGAGCTTTTCTCAATGGTTCGGATATCCAAAAAATTATTGATACAGGACTTATCAGCCCAGAAGGAATTGCTGTAGATTGGCTCGCTCAGAACATTTTCTGGACCGATTCGGCAGCTGGTCGTATCGAAGTAGCACGTCTTGACGGAACAAGTCGACGAGTTCTTCTCTGGAATGGTATTGGTGAGCCACGGAGTCTTGTTCTAGAACCGAAACGTGGATTTATGTATTGGACAGAGACCCCATCGGATTCCATTCGACGAGCAGCTATGGATGGTACTGATGTCATGACCGTTATTCCGGAAGCTAATCACGCAACTGGATTAACCATTGATATCGAAACGAGACGTTTATACTGGACCTCACAAAGTCTCCCAAGTGCCATTAAATGTGCCGATTGGAACGGCGAGAATAAACAAACTTTGGTAAACACTGAGTATGATAATCCTTATGCAATATCTTTATACAATGATTATGTATACTGGAATGACTGGACCACTGGAAATATTGAGCGCACGCATAAAGTGATTGGATTAAATGTTAGTACAGTTCACAAAGAACTTACTTATATCAGTTCAATGCTCGTGTTTCATACATCGAGACAAACAGGATCGAATGCCTGCAAAATAAACAACGGCGGATGTTCACATTTGTGTTTCACCGTAAGTGGTCGAAAAACATGCGCCTGCCCATCACATTATACACTAGCCAAGGACGAACTGTCATGCATGCCACCCAAAAATTATATAATCTTCAGCCAAAGAACTTCGTTTGGGAGATTAATGCCCAATACAACAGATGCTCCTGATGTTCCTCTACCCGTTTCAAGTAAACATATAAGAGCAGTAGAGTACGATCCGATGTCACATCACTTGTATTGGGTATGAAATTGTTGAATTTGATACATATTTTTAATTAAAACTAATTTTTAATATTAATTTAATATTTTTAATTATAACTTATTACAATTTTTTTTAGATTGAAGGAAGAGGACAAAAAATTCTACGGTCTTCGGACAGTGGAACCTCTCCAACTGTTTTCGTAGGAGTTGGCTCGCAGCCATTCAATATTGCTCTAGATGTTATCGGACGATTACTATTCTGGACGTGCGCACATACGAACACCATTAATGTTACAAGGTACGTTTTTTCTGTTAGTATGCTCATTTGAACTACATTTAAATTATACTTAAAATGCTATTTACTTAAAATAAGTAAAGTACTCTTAGTAAATACAACGTTCCAAGGGGGTATACATATATTTTGTCAATGCATGTCCGGTTGGCCGGAATAGCTTTCAGGTTGTTGGTCGAAGAATACTTGTAGCACGTTTCAATGATAGGAATCGTGGTGTAGATGTTCCCTTTCATCATCAATTTTAGCTTAGGAAGTAGGTAAAGACACACGGGACTAGATCAGGCGTCTATGGTACGTGTTCAAGTATTTTGAACCATTTCCCAGCCAAAAACTCATGTATAATTAGGGTTTCGAAATATCCAAACGTATTCGTTATGGATTATGCGCATGGAATTGAAAAAAAGGAGATTGTCTTGATCCTACTGATTTCATGCCTTATTTTGCCTTTTAGTGAGTGACTCATATTGGAAGCGCCATGTGTTGAATTTGTACATAAACATGTTAATAGCCAAGCGCTTCACGTTTCCTACCACTATTTATTTATTTTTAACTCTAATAGAACTTAGTTCCGACACGATTCCTGTTGGGTAACCACATTTGAATTTTTCTTACACAGCACAAAAATTTATGCCTAAAAGGTTATTGGCCCAGAATCGGTATCAGAGTCGACTTGAGTTAATGCACTTTGTTATTTTGCTACTTTTCTGTGTCGCTGTGTCGACGATTTAGCAAAAGTATAAATGTCAAACGACGATTTTTTCCGTCTTGACCAAGCCAGCTATCAAAGGTGTAAATTTGAAGCAGTGGCTTGCCTCATAGAAAATAAGTTGAATATGATTTCAAAATTTCAAATGACGATGAATCTGATAGCTTTGCAAGCAGAACTCGGAGCAAATTAAAGAAAACTCAGAGTAATGTTGATGGCAGTAAAGGAGTACACTTAAGGCGAGCAGACAATCAGAAAATCACATCTGGGTATTGGTTTAAAGCAAATGTCGAAATACCAACGGTTGTTACAGAAACGCGTTCATCAAATGATGCTAAACAGTGAGAATTAGGAATGTAAGATGGACTTGAGTCACTTAAGTCACACTTACGGAATGAAACCTGGGTTTTGGTAGATGTACCGAAAGATCGAATTGTGTTTTTTTGCATTAAAACGAAACCAGATGGGTCAGGCGAAAGGTATAAATAGTAATAGTATGGATTTTATAGAAGTATTTTCTCAAGTTGCTCGATTTGATTCAGTGCATATATTATAAGCTCAGGTTGCAGAAAAATATTCCAAGACTTATCCAGGAATCCGATGGATTTTCTGGTGAAAGTGGTGGTTCTGTATTGATGTTGAAGGGTGGCCCGAAAGTATTGTTGTCTAGAAGACAAGTCGGGAAAATTAAAAGGGCTCGACTACTTTTGACCAAGATTGATTGTACTTAAGGGCTACCTACAACCCTCTTTTTTGACAATGCGGCAGCAGCGAAACTTACATATGGATGATTTTCCAAATGTTTCGTGCGAAGCCTTCGTCATTTTTACGAAATCAAGCAAACATGGAAAAAATTTATTAACCATCAAGGGTTTTTATAGTTTCTGAAGTTTCTTGAGCAGTTTTGTCCAAGTTGAACAATGATATTCGCTCATTGCTACAATGTAACGCAACGATAGACCGTAACGATTGAAACCTATGAAGTTTGGCATGAAGGGAGCTGAAGAAAGTGATTGGGTACCTTATCAAAACAGAGATGGCGCTGCTATCACCGGCAAATTCAAACCAGTGAACGCGGAAATTAGGCACAGCGGAAATCTATATAGTACAGCCGCGATAATCCGACAGACGTGGAAGTCCGACGCACCTTCACGGTTGTATGACTGTAATATAGAAATGCGTCTTGCTTCAATAGTCTGCCGTATTTCCATTAGTTTTATTTGTCGTTCAGTAGTGCTATATAAATGTTGACTGTATTTCTTTTAATTTGTTTATGGAAGTTGTCTTAGCACAATCTGCATAAAAAAAGGGTTATTCCAGAATGTATGTAATGCTTTATGCATAAGTACATCATACATTAACGATTCATTGTTAACATGCACATAATTCAATAATATGATTTGGATCCTCAATTAAGAAATAATTATGAGATCGCTTAAGGACACGCTCAATATCCCGATAGTATGAATATTGGACTGGGCCCACTTTCAAACTAACCGTTCCTTATGACAGTGCAACTGAAATATAATTTAGTGTTGAATATTTTTAAAGTGTTATGTGATGGCGAGCACAAGTGGACTAAAAGACGTTCTCAGATGACACAAACTTTTCCTGAAATAATGGAGATTTCGAAGGTTATTTCTAAAGTTTATGCTTTCGAACGACCTACTATTTATGACATAGTGAAATGGAACAATTTATAAGGCGTTTAGAAAACGTCTCGAGGAGAAAACTCTTGAAATGAGTGAACATCCCCAAGGTGGGGAAGCTCTTTGTACTTGGTTCAAACAGCAAAAGAGGAGATATGCCTCCATTTCTGGGGACACTTTAAAAGAGAAAGCGAAATTTTTCTATCGTCAAATTTTAAACCAAGATGATTTTCGCGCCAGCGAAGTCTGGCCTGAAAATTTCTTAGAAGTAAGGCTAACGATTTTTGAAGAAGAGCGGGGATTATTCATAAATAATTTGGCTCCGGAGGTAAAACAACACTTGCAAGGCAAACCCTGCAATTAAAATTCGTGTTACTAATTGATAATGCTCTCGGACATCCAGACGTGCAGGAATTAAAAATGAAAACAGCTACAGGCTTCATAGAGGTCATACTTTTACCAAAAAATACAACTGCTTTGATTCAGCCTGTGGATCAGAATGTTGTCAAGACATTAAAGGCAAAGTATATGAATCGTCTGCTTATGAATATCGTCAGCCAACCTGACGCAAATCTCACGTCACTTTTGAACAAATTTCAACATTAAAGATGCTATTCTTAACTAAATTTGCTATTAGTATAAAATCCTGGAAAAATTTTATGCCAAAACGCTCTATAAATAAAGACGATGAAAATGAGAAATAGGATACTCTTGCACTTTGCGATGGTATCAATATTCAACAAGAATCTATGGAAAACATAAGAAGATGGGTTTTTGAGGATAATGTGGATGCTGATTTACAGATGAGAAATCGGACTGGACATAAGATCCGATGTACAAGATAACACTAATGAAGAGACTGCGAAGCCAAAATATACGACCAGCTATGAACAACCTATTTCGGCTGCAAACTCTTTGATACGCTGGTGCGGGGAGGACGAAGTTGACGTTAGTAACGTTTTAATCATAAAAGAAAAAAAAGAGAAATCATTTGCCGAATGTTTCAGAAAAAGGAAACAAAAGAATATTCCAGATTCCAACTGCAAAACGTAAACAGTTTTTGATTACAATTAAATTATGTTCTCCAGATTGTAAAAGTTGGATTCCATGTTTTGTTTTCGTCAAATAATTTTCTGAATTGATTATTTTACCTCTTAAGTAGCTTAAATATAAATTTTGTATGCAATTGGAATTTTGGAACTCAAATTGGTGAATTTACTGAAATATAGCGAATCTTTGGTAATCCGACGTTTTCGGTGATCCGACACTACCTCGGTCCCGTCCCTGTCCGATTATCGCGACATCACTATACTTGCGATAAGATTTTTGTTTATCTATGGCCGAGAACGTCTTCTACTTTGCGATACTTAAATCACAGCTTAGAAACGGGGCTTGCAATCAACTTCATACGCAATTTTGAATTTCCAATACAAAAATGCTAACTCTTCGACGAAAGCATACACATTTACATTTATTTCATTTATTCATTATATTATAATGAAGCATCCCTTCCCGTAAAACAAACTAAGATTTCTGCTATTTGATATATCGTTGTGGTTGAAATTTGAATATGCCAGATGTTGTCAATCCATATCCAACTTTTCTGAATCATAGCATGCTTGACGACTACCTACTTTGATAATAGCCTACTTGATTTATCCATGCTCTCTTCCGAACATCTCGATTCTCGGTAATTCCTAGAGCTTATAACGACTCCTTGACGATTAGCGAAACATATGAAGAGTATATTTTCACTACATGTAGGCTATACTTTATTGATGTTCTTCGTAGGCGTTTCCTTATTGATATCTACGTTGAAACTGAGTGTTAATTGCTCAAAAAACTTATTGAGGAATTAAGTTATGAGCAATTACCTATAATTGCAACTAAGGTAGTTGGAGACGTTAGTTGAAAAGATTTAAACATTTTATTCACAAACAATAATCACTTCACTTTATTTCCTTTTTTTCTAATGTACAAATGTACAACGATACACTTCTACATAACGCCTTTGACCGCCGATTCTTGTTGAGCGTATCAATATTTAACATGGTACATCTTTTCCTTAACACAATTTGATATGATATCATATTTTCAGAATTTAATAGAATGACAATTATTATTTTCTAATATAACTTGTAACTATCAAAATGATAAATAGCATACATATTTTTAATTTATATTCTAGTTCCATGCGTATTATATTCATGCCTTAAAAATAGCCGAAATCGAAAATGTAAATCTAAAGTAAAATTTAAAGGCTCGTGTAAATTTTATTGTTGCATATAACAACCCGTTCAGCTATACTGAGTCAAAAGTCGGATAAAGCCCGAAGGCCAGATAGGACCAATGAGATATTGAAAGGCACTCTAGAAGAACTTGTTCCCATTTTGACAATAATTTTCAATCACAAACATTTTCATTCTGACAAAAAAATTTAATTGTCATTCCATTAAATTCTGAAAATATGATATCATGTTAAATTGTGTTAAGGAAAAAATGTACCATGTTAAATATTGATCCGCTCAACAAGAATCGGCGGTCAAAGGCGTTATGTAGAAGTGTATCGTTGTTAATTTGTACATTAGAAAAAAAGGAAATAAAGTGAAGTGATTATTGTTTGTGAATAAATAATGTATTAACATCAGGCATAATTCCAGAGTAATTGCAAACGTCAGATATAACCACCACACCACAGAGGCATGCTAAAATACTGTCAAAGAGCAATGGAACGAAGCATGCTGGGAATAAAATGTCAGGACAGGCACAGAAATACGGTTATAAGATCCAAAACTAAAGTTGTTGATGTTCTTGAAAAAATATACCAACTAAAATGGAGGTGGGCCGGTCATATGATGCGGAGCAGACACGAAAAATGGAGCGAAGACGTCACCAACTTGTACCCAAGAGACGGCAAAAGAAGTAGAGGCAGACAATATACAAGATGGGAAGACGACATAAAATTAACAGCGGGGCCATACTGGAAAAGAGTAGCAAGGGATAGACACCAGTGGAAAATGTTAGAGGAGGCCTATGACATGAGGCACACTGAGCTCAGAGACATGCTAAAGCAACACGAAGTAAAACAAATAACAAGCTCAATATGAAGCGGCTATATAGATAAATAGATAACAACCCAATCATAATAGTCATTCAAAGTTTTTCTTATGTTTACTAGCTCATTTATTCATTTCCTATAACCCCTCGGCAGATTCTTCAGAAAACCTTTTCCCTATATAGTCGATTTCCATATCCAAAAAAACACAAATATTTTCACTAGCACATTCTCTGAAATGCTCGTTCTTCTATATTTAGATAATTATAAACATTATGAATGTATAAATAGGTCCAGGATGACGGTATTCTAGAGATTTTCAAAAACTCCAAAACAATTTTCATAACACTTCCAAAATTTTAATCTATATATAACGGCGTTACAGTTCCCTTCGGACTTTCGCCTCCTGTATTGACGTCTCGTTTCAAGTCTCGGTTCATCGAACGCGTGGCACCACAGGAGCTGATTTATTCGGCTTCGAAGTCTTTCGACTACTCTTTTCCTGAATATATAGGTCCTTATCCATTGATGAATGAAAATAGTTTTTATAAAAAAACTTTTCACGGAAACGTATTTATCTGCGCCATTTCCCACCAAATTTATTCAAAAATTATTTTTTATTCAGTAAAATATTGCATTCTATGCATAAAACGTTCATTTGTGCACTATTTTGCTTTTACTTTCTTTTTTTGAATAAATTCATTTGTTTTCTATTGTGCATTTTAATTTGTATACGCTTATTAAATTTGGCCGGAACCCTATTAGATTTCAATAAACAAATAAAAATCTTTACTCGTTTTGTACTCCGTGGTAGAATAGACCAGAAAATTCAAATTCACAAATTTTGATTTTCAGTCTGGACGGATATGCAATCGGAGTGATCGATACCGGTGACTCAGCAAAACCACGTAACATCGCAGTTCATTCAATAAAACGCCTTATTTTCTGGACTGATGTAGGAAGCCAACAAGCAATAATTAGAGCCCGTGTTGATGGTTCCGAACGAAATGTTTTGATTAGCAAACTCGAAGGGGTATCAGCTCTCGCTATTGACCCACATTTAGATTTAGTCTTTTATGCCCATGGCAAACGAATTGATTCGATGGATATAAACGGAAAACACAAGTAAGCGCACCGTGATTTTAATTTTTGAATGTTTAGATAGTTAAAATTGGATATCGTGTAATTTCTTTTCAGAAAAATTATTGTATCTACCGACATAAGTCAAGTTATATCGATAGCTGCATTGCAAGGATATGTATATTGGTTGGACGATAAGACGGGCGTGGAACGGGTCACTATTAATGGAGACGACAGACGTCGTGAAATTCAACGGCTTAATCAAATAACAGATATTGTTGCAGTTCGGACGTTAGATCCAAAAATTCTAAAGAATCATACCTGCCTTCAGTCAAAAATAAAATGTTCGCATATATGTATTGCATCAGCCGATGGCCGAAGTCGTGATATATGCTCTTGTCCTCAAGGATTAATGTTGCTAGACGACAAACAAAAATGCGAAGCGTTACCAGCATGCGGACCAGATCACTTCACATGTGCATCACCAGTTTCGGGGAACGGTGTTAACTCAGATTTGAATAAAGACTGCATTCCGGTGTCATGGAGATGTGATGGACAAAATGATTGTCCCGACAAATCCGATGAACTAGGATGTCCATCTTGCCGTCCGGAACAGTTCAAATGTCAATCTGGGGAGTGCATCGACAAGAGTTTAGTTTGTGATGGAACGACACATTGCGCAAATGGACATGATGAAGCCGATTGTTGTAAACACCAGCAAGATTTCCAATGTCCTTCAAATAAAGTATGCATTTCAGCATCATTACTTTGTGATGGTTGGGAAAATTGTGCTGATGGTGCAGACGAAAGTCGCGAATTGTGTAAGGAAACCAATCCAAGACGTATAGCGCCTGCATCCGACAAAAAGGCCTTTATAATAGTAATCGTTGTTACAATGATTATCATATTTGTGATTGCTTATTTACTTCAAACATGTCGAAATAGATTTGGAAAAAATAGAAGTGAGCCTAAAGACGATCAAGCAGCTGATCCTCTTTCCCCAGTCTTAGGAAAAAATAGTCGCGTTTCGAAGATCGCTTCGGTGGCAGACGCAATGAAAATGTCAACGCTGAACACCCGAAGTAGTATGACAAGTTACGACAGAAATCACATCACGGGTGCTTCCAGTTCGACAACAAATGGTAGTAGTATGGCTGGCTATCCTCTAAACCCTCCGCCAAGTCCAGCGACAAGAAGTCGCCGCCCATACCGCCACTACAAAATTATAAACCAGCCACCACCTCCAACACCATGTTCGACGGACGTTTGCGATGAAAGTGATTCGAATTATACAAGCAAAAGTAATGGAACAGGGCCAAACAAATCTCATCAATATCATTACGATAGCGAACCATATCCACCGCCTCCAACGCCACGATCACATTATCACAGCGACGTTCGGATTCTGCCTGAAGGCTGTCCGCCTTCACCCAGCTCACGAAGCTCAACATATTTCTCACCAGTGCCACCACCCCCGTCTCCGGTGCAATCTCCGACGCGAGGGTATTCATAGCAAATACTAAATATTATTCATTCTTTACTGTCGCCTTATTTTCCTTTTAAGAACTTAGATGATAGTAGTTAGGTTAAAAAATCCAAATAGCATTTAGCGTAAAGTTATTTAATTAATACGGACTTAATATCTGCTTTAATCGTAGTAAAAGTACACTCAAAGTTTTGTATTCTGGGATCTAGTTCAGAATATTCTAAATGCTTTATTTGACCATTTTTCTTAATATTTTAACTATCTCCTCCATTGCCAATGAAGTGACAGTCATTTCGTAAATATTCATACATAGGTTCGTTAGTGTATTGTAATTATAATTTTTTTCTTCTCAGGACAATATTTCTTTCTCTCCTTTCTTCTTCACATATAATTGAAGCTTTATTACAGTGGAGACGTACGAAGAAAAAATAGGCGATTGTATTTAATTTCATTCATCAATCTGAAGGATTCATTGTTAATTACATTTCAAAAATAATATTTCTAAGGGAAAGAATTGAAATGTCAACCATCAAAAGTTATTTATTTCCCCGAATGCGATGCACCACTTCTAGCCGATCAATCTTTCTGAGAAAAGTTAATAACCTAATTTGGCTGGAAGCCTTCGAAAACGTAGCTTCCTAGACTTTTTTTCTTCTGGGAGAAAGTGTTCCGCAGTATACATATCAATGCACTGTGTGTCCTCCGTTGAATTGCAAAACCTGCCCCCAGGGTTCGGTTTCAAAAGCATTTTCTTGGGAAGTCCTTCACTTGGGCAATGCTGGTGATAACCCGAAGGATCCTTATCTTCCTCTTGCTGGTTCTATTATCGACATGAGGCAAGAGATTCGGTATTTAAAGGCTAGGATATACACTCTAGCACCTTTTGCATCCTATATCTTCATTTTCCTTCGGTCCCCTGTAGATGAGTTGTCGTTCAAGGTTCCGGTGGTTGTATGCTGAAATTGATCAAGTGCAAGCTTTCACTTGCGTGATTGGATTAAAAATGTCCAAAGCACCGCTCCATAAATGATGATAAAACTCACGATCATAGTATACATTCATTGTAGGATTTCGGGTTTTCCCAAGAGTTGCCTGTCGGATTACTATACACCATCAAATTTTTAGTAGCCTTTGTAAATACTGCCTTAATATCTTCGTTCCACGTAAGCCTACGATTTATTACTATCACGACTTCTTCTGTTGAAGAATTTTCGTTTTCTTTTCGCAATAATTTCCTTCCCGTTGTCGGTCGGTCGATATTTCAGCTTGTAGTGAAACAGCAACAGTGTGTTTGTATCAGAATAGACCTTAGGCCCAATTCTTAGCATAAGTTGTTCACGATTCCAAGTGCCCCCTGCACCATATCTCGCAATGTCTCTTCGTAATTTCAACAGGTTAGACCGCCGATATCACTAACATACGCGTGACATATCACTCTAACTCCTAATAGTCTTATTGAGATATCATTTACCATAAACATGTAAAAACCGCGGTTTTGTCAAAGACCCTTCACTATTAGGAAATGCACCCAGGGTGTCTTCATTATATTTTAAGGATTTTTTGATTTTTCGAATCAACTGTATGCGTGTTCATTAGTTAGGATGTTATGGATATTTTGTAAGTGAACTGCGTCATTAGACACTAGATGAGCAGATTCTGACCCTTCTGAATAAGGGCTGGTTTCATCTACTGCCGATTTCCATACGTTTATCCTTCTTTCATCCCAAGCTGTTATTCTCTTTGCTGGGATCATCTCGCTCGTCACTTGTTTTGTTATGACGATTCTCAGGGAATTGCTTTTTATGAGTAGAAGATTCGCTCCTTTTCGTTTTGCTTGAAGCTACCGACACTTGTTCTTCATGCAATGTTAAAGCTCTTTTCTTACTCAGCCATGACCTAATAAAGCCCAGCTATCGTAAGCGTTTCTTTAACATTTGCCACGAAGTTCTTTCCCATGGTTTATTTAAATTATATGATATTAGTTCCAGCCGTTCTAACATTTGTCTTATAGTAAAGTTGTTTTAACCTCTTCTCTAAGTTTGGTTTGGTCCTTTATGATGGATTCAGAGTAGCTTTGAAGTCGCTCACAAAAGTCTGGTCCCCGTCGTCTATGATAAACTCGAGCTCAATGATGTTTTTGTGGCCCTCGTGGCAGACAACTGCTGTAGATTTTCCTATAACCTGGTGATTTAGTACCTTTAGTAACCGGTACCAGCTTGAACGAATGCTTATTTTGTAGCAATTGTCTTAACTTTCGGAACTCGTGGACGTTTTGTTTTTTGCTCTTTTGAAGCTCGTTTCCTCCTCTGGTCCACCGAGTTGGAGCCAGCTCGAGCGCTGGTTTCTACCTCTGCGAAACGGGGATTTGTTCCTCTTATTTCTGTTGCTCTGCTCCGGTTAAATGCCTTGTGCCAAAAAATGCAGATATAATGCTAGCACCACTAACTGCCTTGTTTATTGAGTCGTCTGATCCACCTACGACCTTCTTTCGCCGTTGGCAATTGCTCATTGGGTGTGGTTTTCCCAGTCCTACCAAGGAATGAGGAGCCATATACTGTACTCTCTTCAAATCGGTGGTGTTCACCGAACAGAGGAGGCTGTTCCACGGTATTAATTCTAGTATTAACTTTTGACGCTTCATTTAAACTTTCGTCTTATTTTTATTGCTTATTCTTTGTAGGAGGTATTCTTCCCCTTTATAATTATCCCTCCTTAGGAATGATGATCCTTACTGGTTGACGAGTCTACGATCTGGATTGCGTTGGGGTGACGTTTTCCCGCTACTTTTTCGAAATTAGTGGGCGCGTTTTAACCCGGGTCAGCCTCACATGTATATGTGTGAACTTGTCCACTGATATGCCTTAGCTCTGCTTTCAAATTTCAAATATTCTGCTTTTAAATGTTCAAGATTACGTTATAACATAATGCCCAGGCAGAGACAGGAGAGACAGATTATTCAGCATCCTATATCCCTATGATAGCCCAAAATCCCTAGATTGTGAAGTCAGCATGCCTAGGAATGGCATGCTAACTTGACATGCACCATACTCCTTTGCACAGAATTTGGACAATTCTATTGAATGTGCTCAGGGGACACAACACCCACACAAGCGGACTTGTAAAATTATTAAATCAATGCAGAATTGTAGTAAATGTACCTTTAAAGATTTGTTTTCTGAGATCTAGTGCAAATTATTTAAATGTTTTATTTGTACGTTTAACTTAATATTTTAAAAACCTGCTCCATTGCCAATGAAGTGACAGTCATTTCGTAAATTATGCATCATAGGTCCGTTAGTGTATTGTTAATTATAATTTTTAACTTCTCAGGACAATATTTAGAGTGTTCTCTTACTTGTTACTAAAGCTATGTTACAGTGTAGACGTGCTTAGGAATGAATTAACAAATCTGGTGATTTTATTGTTAATTTCATTGCAATACAATATTTTTAAACGAAATAAAATCAAATCTAGATGAGCTAGAAGATAAACAAAATTTAGTTGTAAATCATTCAAGTGCCTTACAAAAATCATTTAATGTCGAGGCGTCGTTTAATAGATTTTTGTTGTTGTTGTAGCCGTAGCGCTATGCATTTCAAATTGTTGTTATAAAAATTGTGGAATTGTATATCGCTTGAAATTTTTTAGAGAAAGATATTGTGCTCAAAATTAACTTGAAAACGTATTGAAATAGTGATGGTAAACGCGAATCTAAATTAAATATGTCCATCATAAACCTGATGAAAAGTTATGATCCGAAATCTTTTCGAAAAATAGAAGATGCAAAATTTATTTTCCATCGAATTCAATCATAGCTGATTATTCGGCGAGCAAAATTGTCTTGCCTGTAGCCAATGTACGTAAAGAACTGACTTGTAAATTATATCAATACAATAGTTACATTTAATTGTAGTTGTAATAAAAAAACATGTGTCAAAAGTTTCAAAATACTAAATAGATAATAGAAATGTTTGTACAGAAAATAGACGCTAATGACGAAAATAAAAAAAAAAATATTTTAAATGAAACATTTTCAATTTCATTTCTGATTTAAATGAGCTCATCAATATGTTCCTAATTGCTTTTGTTAATGAAATTTTTATGGATTTTAAACTTGGTATGAGGTTGTCTCGATTTTGAGTATGGTGTCATTTATTTAAATTATAGTACTCGTTTTTTCATTATAATTTATCTAAGCAACTGGAGAAACATAATTTAACTAAAATAAACAGGAGCAGAATGGATGGATGAATGATGACAGGAAAATTTGTGAATGAAATTGAAAGCAATTTACGCGTTGTTAATGGAATCCGAGACGCAGAATTCTACTAGACTGCCCCCAAACAGCTCCCCTGTCGTCTTGAGGACCTGGGACTGAAAATTTGGCCCGACCTACCTCTTTCTTGTTACAACTTCGCGACTTCGTCAAATTGAATCCATTTTCAGCCTGCAGTGAAGGATGTTACAGTAATGATTCCTTCTCTTCCCCCTTCCCTTCAAGGTTCCTTTCTTCGTCAGAACAACCACTCGAGCACAATATGCCTAAACGCTCCATTTGTTAATTGGCTATATAATCACTTCCATCAAACTCTCTGCAGAGTTCAACAATTTTCTCGCAATGGAGTAAGCGCTCATTTACCCACCATCTGCACTTGAAGAAGTTAAGCGCCTTATACGCTCTCCAGTTAGAATAAGTAGGCGGCGGACTAAGTCTTCCCATCCTGTGCAGGTATTGTTCCCCTAATACCCATACCCATTGAATATCTGAGACATGTAGTTATTGGTCTCACTGCGTCCCCGACGAAGTCATGGCCTCATAGAATTTATCAGTTGCGCCGTCCACCTACCCCCGCCTGATCTTCTCAGTTATGCTGCCACGTCGCGAGAATCCGTTGCCTGTTGCGTGCCATAGCCGCCAACTCCGCAGATAAAGTCTCTTACGCTCTCCTGCTAGAAGAGGATAACTGGCCGGCAATAAGCATCTGGTTCTGCTGGTTCTGAGACGGTGTGGTATGACGATGCAATTCGTAAGGCTCCTCACCTCTGTATCTGAACTAAACGTTTCCGGTATGATTGCTAGTTGAAGACCTTGGATCCGTATAAAAGTAAAGACCGATTAACAGGCGTTTATTACAAGTTGATGGTACACCTATCTAGGCCACCTATGTAGGATGGTACACCTGAGTCGGCCGAATGCTGACAACTTGACTGCGTTCTCGGGTTCAAAAGTAATCTCCATTGCTGGCTCAGGAAGAACTCTAGGGATCAGATTTTCGTCAGAAACATTTCTTCGGGTTTTTTCCAGTACGCTCAGGTGGTCATTCACCTATTCATTTGCGCATCATCACACCCGGTTTGAGTTGGGTGTGTTGGATCAAGCGCAGAGCGATCAAGACCGTCACGTCGAAAGCTGCGTAGCCAGCCAGTCGCGCCTCGTTCGGCAATCATAGCCTCAAAAACACGTCATATAAAGTATTCCATTGATCAGGGCTCATAGCCTTAGTCACCTATAGCCTTCGTTTCATCGAACCCATGGCTACGTCCAGTTTCTCTGCAGTATTATTAAGAATACAGTGAAGAAAGTAGGTGTGATAAACGACACGAAAATCAATACTGAAAAAGAATTCAAGGCATCAGAAAGAGTGCGAGTGCAAGTATTTTAACCTGGCAGCAGTCCAAATTTTTCCAACCGGTGGGAATTATACCATGCATATTTCTTCTGTAGGTAATATTACGTATGTAAACCAGCATCGATAAAGGATAAAGGTTATTAAATCGAGAATGGTTCTAGATCGTTGAAACATACTCAACATGGGGTGCCTGTGCCGGTGCCCGCAGATATCGAGGGCAAGCAGCAACCGAATGTAGTAACAAGAAAGGGTGTTACGACAGCATTCCTCATTGCTGAACATTTGCAAGTGCAGCTGAAATGAGTCTGTTTTCACAAGTCAACTGAAATTATGTAAATCCGAAGAGGCGAAAAAGAAATCGAGGCTGGAGATTGAAACTAATGTTCCTTGCCTGGAATAATGACACTCTCGCTGCAGCCGTGTCTACCATTCTCATTGCTTTCACCACTAAGGGAAGCCAAGCAAATGGTCTTAAAAACGAACAGTGAGTGCTGGCATTGCAAGTTTTCAAAAGGAGGCAATAAGGCATCTACTAGCATACGGTAGAACCGTCGCACGTAGGTGAAAAGAAAATCTAATAAGATACTTTTTGGACGCCTGAGCCTGCTCATCGAAGATCCCCCTGATGTGCTCCGGGCACACCGGAAACAAAGTTAATCACAATAAATATCTGAATTAGACGTGCAATATTTCAATCAATCAATCAATTCGTTTTAAATTAGCTTGGAGATAGCAAGTGCGTCAATTTTTTAATCCAAAGTGGGCTGAATAATGTTCAACAAAATTGACGTAGGTAACAACTACGGAATCAGTGAATGATTGAACCTACCAAAGTTTATGGGCCTATCATGAGAAACAAAACCTACAACTGTTGGAATACGAAGCACGGACAACAAGATATTTCTTTGAACAAACCGCACTTTTGTAATGAAGAAAAACAGTTAGAAGATCAGTCACGATCAGGACGGCACAAGGAGGAAGCAGATGATGACCAATTACATATACAAGGAGGTGATAAAAAGACTATCGCAGAATTATCGGAGGGGTTCCTGGTCCGCAGAAGCACTTTAGAGGGGTATCCAAACACTAGGATATGTAAAGTTGGATGCTTAGGTATGCCACAAACTTCGCTAAGATATAATACAAGGAATCCCATCTTGCTCGGCAAATTTAAAGGATTTCTTCGAAGGATAGTTACTGGGGTTGACAAGTGCGGCCTCTACAATAACGTGAAACAGCGCCGCACAGTTTGCATACTTGGTGAATTACTAGCTTCCACTTGAAAACCAGGCTACCATCCACGGAAGGCGTGGGTGGGAGCCTATTGTATTGTTTTGGTGGTATTCTCGAGGCGTTTGGAACTAAATCAAACTTTAAATGCGGATTAACAGTGTCAGTGACAAGTGTGATAAGCGTCTTGTCAATCATTTTTTTACTATGACAATGCGAAACCGCACACATCAGCAGTTACCCAGAGATTGGCTGAGAACTCTTACCCCATTCACCTGTACTTCTGATCTTGCTCCAACGGGTTATCACTTGTTTCGGTCCCCGGAAAACTACTTGCAGAAGAGGAAATTCAACACTGAAAAGAATCTTCGTACAGGGCCATTGAACATTTTACGTGGACAAGGCGGAAGATTTCTATAGGAGAGGCAGAACGATGAAGACCAATTAAAAATAATGGTGGTCTTTATACTATATATTCGATTAAGTTTGAATAAATTAGTAATAAAAAAAAGATTTAATTCGAAAAAGAAAAATTTTACACGCACCCAATATAAAATGTGAAAACAACCCTTTTTTGAATTATTAATTTACGTGTTTGCAACAAATGCTAGAGGCTTTTCAATTGTTCTTCGAAAATTGACATACAAAACACATGCAAAATTTAAAACCTGCTTTTGGAAAAAAACTATGTTCTGTACGTGAAATGCATCTTCCTGAAAAATAAGCTGCAAAAATGACAGCCAAGTAAAATGCAAGTCCTTTTAATATTTTGTATTTGTGCTTTTCATTCACCGGCCGGACGCTTCCAATATAATAAAATGGTGTTAAAGCTGCGCAGAATGTATGTATATATATAAATTACAGAAACTATGTGCAATTGTATCACTGATACTTGGGAATTTCACTTAACAAGGACAAAAGATTAACACTAAAAAAGCTGTAGCAACAGATTTTAACTTAAAATTAATTTTGATACGTTTTCAAGTATGCGGAAAGCCTCCTGAATGTCTTCGTCTTTAAATAAACGATTTGTCGCTACCCTCAAGCTGGGACGGGGGCACTGTTTTTCAATATGGTCTAAATATTGAGCATCTATCACAGCAAGTCCACTTTCAATGCACTATGAAAGAAAGCAGAAAATTAAATCATTGCATAACAAATAGCATAACAACATACTTTCGCAACAATCTCTCTTAAAACTTTCCGTTCCGTATCAAAATCTCCACTCGACTTTAAATATAAATGCTTGACGGGTGATATTTCATCCCCGCCGAGTGTTAGACATGATAAATTTTCTAGCGTTTGATGGAGTTTTGTGGAACGTTCCTGCAGGTGTGTAAACATATTAGGATCACTTTCGAAACGATCGAGAGCAGAAATTGCTGCTTGAGTCAAAAGTGGTGGACAGGAGGCTGAAAAACAATAGCCTAGACCTGACAATCGTTGATGTTCAACAATGAATGAAGATCCAACACAAAATCCTCCAATCGATGCAACTGAATTCTCCAAGCTTCCAATAATCAGATCAACTTCTGTGCGCTGAAATTAATATCTTGTGATGTCATCTATATTTTCATTTAAATGCTATTATTTGAATTACATCTACGTTAAAATGTTCAGTTAAACCGCGGCCATTCTTTCCCAAAGTACCAAATGAAATAGTTTCATCTAAGAACAGTCGTAATTTGTATTTTTTTCGCAACTCTACTAACTCTGGTAGTGGGCATATTTTTCCTGTGTTCATGTAAATACCTTCTGCTACAAGGAAACGTCTTGTTTTGGCTGCTTTCTTCGGGTTCTAAGAAAATGCATGTTAATACATAAATTTATTAATTATAAAAAATATTGATTTATTAACATGATAAATAATTATTATATACTGTGTGTATTGTCCTGTGTTTAACACATCTAAATTAGATTTTATTTTTTGATTTGCCATTCCAAAATGCTATGATTTTAATTTTGACAGGTATATATTTCGGGAGTAAGTTGCTCCCTTCTGCAGTATCAATTATTTTCAATTATAAAGAAATTAATTGACACGGAAGAAGGGAACAACTTACTCCCGAAATATGTATCTGTAAAAATTAAAAACATAGCATTTTGGACAGGCAAATCAAAAAATTAAATCTGATTATTATAATAATTATGAAATCTTTTAACTTAAATATGTTAAATGTTAAATTAAATAATAATTAATCAGACTCAGATTACCTTTGTATCACGTATTTGCTGTTCAATCAACAAACGCTCGAGATCTTTCATATCATTGTGCTTATAGAAATAAACTGTACTGCGTGATGCATCTAATCCTTTTTGGATAGCAAAATTAACTTTTTCATCACTGAAAATAGAGAATAAAAAAAACATACTTTGTTTTCAAGCGTTAATTATTTTTATATTTGTTTATGTAATATTTACTTGTTTTAAATGAAATTGAAATTTAAAAAAGATTTTGAAGCAAATTTAATTTTTACATAAAAATATTCACTTAATTGTCTTTTTGTCCTTCAAACGTTAAAGTTTTTGTCTTTTTTCGGTCTTTCGGACATACTATTCCGCGCCAAAAGAATTTCTAGTGTTTTGAGCACGAAAACGCTCCACCTGGAGGGAAGTGTATTTCAGACAAGGCATTCCGCATCGTACAGAACAGATTAGGCAGGGGGTAGGCAGATTGAGTAAGGTTTGATGGATGTCATGAGCGAAGCAGAATCTGCCGCGCTTGTGATTAAATATTAACGCCTCGTCTCTGGTATATTTTTTAAAATTTATTTATTATCGATGATTGGGTCTTTCATTGCAACGAGTCAGCGGTTCTCGGTAGATTTCCCTGTTTGTGGCTGCGCCCAATTTCAATAATTGCAAGCACAGAATGTTCTTTGGTCCACCAATTTCGATCAATGATATTTCTGATATGAAGCGAATTTTCCTGGTTGGCCGGACTCAGCAAAGGATATTTTCCGCATAGATTGTCATAAAAATTTTATTTTTCATCTTCAGTGCCGATTCGATGCAAAAATGATTTTGATTTGTTACGTTGAAGCAGTATTTGAGACGTGCATTTTTATTAGAAAGAGATGAAAGACGTTTCATTGGTCTTTAAGCTCTTTTCAGCTGATACTCAATTTAGTTTACCGACCATACCCACGGACTTTAGACGTAATGAAATTTCTTGTCATACGACTCCCAGTTTTGCAAATTTACGTTTTGTTTGACGGAGAAACTTGGTCTTAGAAGAATTTCCTATGGCAACATTCAAACCATAAAATTGATAACGCCTGATTCCCGTTAGCTGCATGTTACCTTCTATCAATTTCTATAGCTCTTTTTGAAGATTAACGCAAAAAAGCATAGCTTAAGGACTTTTCAGTTAAAACCCCAAAGTCTTTGGCACAAAATAAAATTAATTATGCTACATTTCACATTTTCAGTAAAAGGTAAACGTGTAGTAAAGACAGACATCCTTCTGATTGTGCTTTCATATGAGCATAGATACATATCTCCCAAACGAGGTTTGATTCTGATTGATTGTGTATGATATTAACTTATGTGGTGCAATGAAGGAGTAGTCAAATTTAGAGTGGAGGGGGGAAAATTACAATAAGGTACAACATACCGATTGAAGCGAACACCAAAGAATTCTAACATTCTTTGGGGGGAAAAAACCGAAGAGCAAAATGTGAGCTAGATCTCATAAAGCCATGGGTCAGCAAAGAAATAACTTTGATTTTGCATTTCAAAAAGTCACGACAGCTTCAAGGAAACTGAAAAGGCGCGCACTCTACTTTTCATGGAAATCCATTTCTAGGGAAGCAGTACAACAAATGATGGGACTGGCGAGATGGTTAAAACAAGAAGACCAAATATCTCGGAATGGAAAGAGACTGCAACTATCTGTAGGAAGAAACGTAGAAGATGGGCCTTAAACGTATTCTATCCTTTCAAATTACCGGGAGTAGGTGAAGTATGTCTAGTCCTTATTTAGAAGGATCAGAATACGCCTCTTTAGAAGTAGCCTATCACATTGTAATATGCCGAAGCCATGGAGACAGGCGACACCATCATTTATACCCAAAGAGGACAAGAATGTTTAAACTAAGTCAAAGGCATGCTGACGGATCGTTTGTTATCAAACCGATGGAGAAACTGGTATATAATTCTTCAAGCAAAACTTACCGAGCAAACCAGAAGCCTATTTATAGTTTTGCAGGATTTTAGATTTATGATTCTTCCGTAAAACCATGTATTGGTTGCATTCCTTAGATGTAGAGCCTTCGAACAGGGTCTTGGTTTAAAATTGTTGATGATAGATATTATTTTCCTGCCAATAATTATAAATTTCTAATTGGATATTGTGAAGGACATCATTCAAATAATTTTGTCGGTGAAGAAATTGTAGAGGTTTAAAAATGCCATCTTTGGCCAGTGTGTCTACTTCTTGGAGTAATTCGATGCCTCTAGGCCCTGGAGCCCATATGAAGGTAAAGAAGACGTTTGCATGTTTGTGTTTTTGTGAAAATGGTGAACTTTCATGTGCTCTCGACTATATTGTAATTGTTGTACATGATATTGTGTCATGTTTCTTGAATCCGTGAAGATTATACAGCAGGTGTTTGGTAGGAAGTTTGTTTATATGTGCGCATTGAGTATTGCAATAATTTCAGCATTTAAGACTGTAACTGAATTACTTAGAGTACATGAGTTTGTATTGTTATGAATGATTCCATTATAGACAAATCCTGTTCCGAAGTAGTTTTGGCTGCATCAGATATTATTTTACGAGTTTTTTTTCATTCAAGTGTGTGGTAAAGGACTTGCTTAGCTCTTGCGGTCTTGAAATCTGTGCTTCTATAGTTAGGGAAGAGGGTGTCATTTGGGGGCCACTGAATTTCTATGTTCTATGGTTTGTTAATGTAACGTATTGGTTTAATGTGTGTTATAAGTTGGGGAGTTTATTTAATATATAGTTGTAGCCGCTTTGTAGCGGGGGGCAGTTGTTTATGTCTGTTGTTTTGATTATGTTCATGTGTATTTGTTTTCCGATCTCTTTCAAAGAAAGAAAAGAAAGTCATTTCTTTCGCAAGATCAAAGGCATCTATATTAGGGGTACTCGGTTGTAAGCCTTAATATTGTTTATTTGAACAGAAATTCTGGAACATGGTAGCTATCGGGCTGAAAACGTTTATCGGTTTACAGAGTCTATGTAATCTTTCTTTAGTAATCGTTGATATCCTTGAAATTACCTACTTTATCAAAAATTCTATCGTGATATTTAATGTTTTGGTCAAGTAATGCTAAAACTTTGTAGTTTAAGGCCCTGTACGAGGTTTTTGGCTTTGCTTAAACGATTACTTGAACTTCACCTGGGTTGATTGGGAGTTTGACGGTATCGCATATATCTATAAACCTTGCAATTTTTAGCGAATTTAGTCTTTTTTATTAATGGTATTGCTTCCCTCTGGGAAGATTGAGCTTGTTTCCGGTTCGCTCTTATCAGAAGTTCATTTGGTGCATTTTTGATATGTCGCATTTTCATCTGTATAATCACATAGGAGGCATTTGATTTTGGTACAGTTTCCACCACAACTTTATTCTCCGCAAATGAGACACGTTTTGTTTTTGTCATTACATATTGTTATTGAGTGACCGAATCTTCCACAGGTTAAGTATTATCGAGGTCTAAATTTGCAGTATTCCACTTTATTGATTATGTATGGTGTTTTCACGTTGTCCGATAAAATGTTGCCTGTAAATGTGATTCTAATTGTTGTTGGTATACATTTATTTGATTGGGTCTGATCTATTCCTTGTTGACATCCTGTAAGCATCCACTATGTTATTTCTGTCCAGGTATTCGCCTCTTTTGTTGCAGAGTTTAAAAAGCTCCATGAATTCTTCCATGGTCATGTCAGCTGGGATGTTTAGTGTAACACCATATCTGTATAAGTAGTTGCTTTGAATAAAGGACCGTATGTCATGTTATTTTACCAAATAGTTCTCATTGCTTTCGTTAGCTGCTTTAGAGGTTTCGAAGATGACGTTGATTCAGTTGTATCAAATTTGTTTTACGTCTCCACGTCCAATTTTCTTATTTATCATGAAGAGTCCTATAGGTGTGATCCTGTAATTTTTATTTTCGTTGGTGTATAGCCATCCATTAGTCCTGGGAAATTTGTTTCGGTAGAGTTTTCTCAGTTTTTGTGTGATCGAGGGGTTTGTAGCGGTATTGAGGTAATCTCTAGTTGTGTTACTTGTGGGGTTAATGGTAATGTTTAGTTATTATGTGTTTGTATTTTCCTGATATAACTTGTGCGTAACTTCAACCAGGAAACTCCTACGTTCAGGCTTATTTATGGTATTGTTTGTTAGATCTGTTATTTTTCTTTTTTTAAACCAACCATTTTTCCAGGATATGGGATATTCCGGCGGTCTGTTTTTCCATTCTTCTATTTCCTTCACTTCTTTATCTTTTTGTCAAATTAAACCCTATAACGTGCACCAGGGTAGAAATGAGACGTTCCTTAAGTAACGTTATTTTCCCGGAACTTTACATTACGTTCCAAAACAAAGATGGAACGCGATACTTCGAAACGACAACGAATAGCGTTCCTGAAAGTTTCATAGCTTTCGTTCTTTCAGTCGTTCTCGTTCCTTTCGTTTTTCAGGGATCGTAAACCTTTTCGTTATTTTCAAGCATTATCGTTTTTCAGAACACTATTTTCTTATTTATCTATATTTGTCACTGCGACTTTCTCTCGTTCCGTGTAACGTTTTGCAACTTTCGTACATGCTTGGTTCTACGCGCAACGAACATGGGAAATGTCTACTTCGTTTGGTTTGATCTTTGATGATCAGGTCGGATCAAGCTATTGTGCTTTTTATGTTATTCTTCTATGTTAGGTAGGGTTATGATATAATAATAATGATATAAATTAATAGAGTTCGGAAACAAAAAATTATCGATACCTACATGGAAGGGTTGATTTAAGTTGAAGCTTGAATACGATTCTTTGGTATATAAGTGTAAGTTAAATAGCGAATTGGCTTTCCGTAAAGGCAACATAATGATGGATAGTATTTGAATTTTTAATGTGAATTTCACTATAGAAGTTTACCTTTTGTGGAGGTGGAGAGTAATTTATTAGGTAAATTTCTCGAGAGAAATTTGCCTATTGCGGAGAGCAATTTATATATATACATATGACATATATATGGGATTTAACGAAATTTGTAAACACAATGGAGGTCATGATATTGGTTCGATTTGCACAAAATTTTCATGAAAGGTGTATCAAGTAAATATCTCGACTATGTTCATTACCCAGCAAACTTGCTCGAGCGAAAACGGAATGGCAGCCATTTTAGACGATAATTCGTGATTTCTAGTTTGACCAAAAAATATAGCTCCGATTTGGACGAAATTTTACATAAAGGTTTATTGAGGTGTATAATGAAACCAGCAAAAAATCCAAAATCGTACGAGCAGATTCAAAATAGCGGCCGCTCAAAGGGCAAAAATTGTTCTTGTAGCTGTGACCACACCGTTTAACTGATGTCGATGAAACTTTGTTGTATGGTAGAAACAAAAGATACATAGCCAGTTAAATAAAAAATTTTAGATCAGGTATCAAAATGGCGGCTGGTCAAAGTTCGAAATTTTAAATGCCTATAAAAGTCACAATTTCTATTGTAATTGTAATTTGTATTGTATTGTAATTTCTATTTTAACCAAATTTTATACCGAGCTAGATGTTATCAACATCTAATTAAGTTGCAATTTTGGTAATCATATAACAGTGGGTTACAAAATGGCGGGAGTTTAAAAACGCGATTTTATGAGCTTTTGAGGCTCTCTAGTGACCAAACCACTCAACCGATTTTGATGAAATTTAGTATTGTACGTAACTAGTAACTTTAGTAACTTAAAACGTCGAATTTATCGAATTTTTAATTTCGTCGAATTTTTATCGTAATTTTATTAGCTACAGTTTTTCATCTAAAAGTTTTGATTTTCATTCTCTCAAAGTATAACTCTGATATGAACGATATTTGTTACAATGGTTGATGAGACGAAACGAGGGGTCTTTGCAAAAACCATGCAAAATCGAATGAACACATTCGTTATGGCGAAATTTATCATTTTGAAATAGCAATCAAAATCAAAGTGCTCACTAGTTTTTCATGAATTTTTTTTTTAAACGGTTGAGATTATAGGTGTTCATAGAGCAGAAAATGTCTCGTAAAGATTTGTTCTCCAATTTCAAAATGGCGACTGACTAAAGTTCGAAAGTTTCAAAGGATTTTGAAGACGTGATTTTTAACAAATTTAATACTAAGATTCGATGTATATAAGATTTCATCATGTTAAATATTAAGGCTGTTGGCTCGAAATAGCGGTAGTTTTCAGGTTTTTGAGTTCCTGTGCGACGGCCAACACATTTTATTAAATATATGTTCTCTTGACTCAAATTCTACATGAATGTAGAAAAACTTTGTTCTTAATAGGATAAAAATTCTCATTTTTATGACCAGCTGGAAAGGTAAATTGGGAATGATAGATACTGAGTAACGCTTTTACTTTTTCATTTGGAACATTTTCTACAAAGGGTCAAAAGCATATAAATTAACTACAATCTAGCATTGCCAGGCACAATACTTTCACTCGATACACTTTTTCTGGAAATTTGATGCAAATCAAAGCGAAATCACGAACTCGCTCGGCGCAGCGGCACTATTTTTGTTATATATGGATGTACAGGGCATATTTCTCTGGAGAAATTTATGTATCTATGGTATGTGGGTGTGAAGCACACCAGGGTATAATATGAATCAAGTTCAGGGAACTTAATGGTAAATGACTCGTTTTTATCTTATAATGCCCAGCGGCTAGGGTCCTTATTTTAAATATGGTGTTACCATGCAGTTTTGCGTATATGATATTCAGGGTATCCTGTTTTTCTTTTTTTTTGCTGATTAGCGACCACATCATTGCTGATTTCCAATTTTTATCCCTACTGATATTGATGTTGCTCCTTCCAAGGTTCGCTTTCGTCTGCGGCGGTGGTAATGTAATGTGAGATTATATGTGAATGCAGAAAACAAGTTTGCGTGAAAGTCTTTCAGCTGGGTGCATGAAAATTGTTTTTAATTTCCAATAGGATAACGATCTTAAGAATACCTCAATAGTTGTTTAGGAATGGCTTTTATATGCACCAATACGGTTACACAGTTCACCACAATCGCCAGATTAAAACCACATTGCACATTTATGGGCTCAACTGGAATGTAGGCTACGTTAACATGCGAGCAAAACCAAACGCAAAATTAAGGCTAGGAATGAGAGAGGATAGGATTTGATAATACATGGTGGATAATTACATCACAACTAGTCAATTATGTGGCTAGAATATCAGAAAGTGTCTGTTAGGCCAATGGCAAAAACAACGAAATATTAAATAGCTTCGAAACAAAAAATTTATACTATCGTTCATGGTAGAAATATAAATGTTTTAAGTAAAATTTCAAATAATTTACTGTTTCGACTCACAGTGTCATAAGCGGTGGATAAAATTTCATTTCTATTGTATAGGGATGTATGTAATCAAATATTTAAATACAGTATATCAAATGTTAAGATAAAAATTTTATCAGAATCAGAATAACTAACGAAAAATAATGATTGTATGGAACCTCTTTTTCAGCTGTAGAACTCTGAAGCTGAAGTAAATAACGATTTGCTTTATAATTCAATTTCAAAAGTCTCCCTATTTATGTGTTCATCTTCCAACCTGTAGTAAAAGGGTTCTACTAATTTCACCTCCAATTTTGTTGGTTTGAATAACTTGTTAGGTTCAGGGTTCGAAAATTTATGAAAATCGTTACCATATTACTATATTAGCTACCATATAAGCTAGATATGACGTCAAAGCACTTTGGAAATTTTACTCGAAAATAGAAAAATTTCAATTATTGCCAACCACTTCATCTATGTCAACTTATTAAACATAGTTTGCCAATTAGAATTGACGTCTTTTCCTAATGCGAAGAAAATCATGAACTTTGTAATGCGACCATAAACTAAATGTTTATAAAAACAACAAACCGACTTACACAAAAATAATATCAACTCGTTTTGAATAGGCGGGAATGGCACTTGCAATTGTTGAAAATCCATACGAGTACACAACAGCTTCCTCCATTTTCATGAATTTAGCCAATCTTTCCTCTAGCTCCAAATGGACATCTAAGAAACGGTTCTCGTAAGAACTTTAAGCAATATAATATTATGACTTACCTAGTGTGCCATAAAAACCTCTTGGGCCGCATGATCCGACACCGTACTTTCGTAAACTAGTTATCGCATCTTTTTGAATGCCTTCGTCTTCTAATAATCCCAGATAGTTATGGCTAGCCAAATTCAAGCAGTCGTTGCCGTTGACTTTGATTCTTTTCCCAACACGACCTTCAACCATTCGTGGAAAGAGAGATGGATGATCATCGGGCGTGTCACCCACTAATGGTTCAGGTTCCCATTTGGCAATAATTGCTGCCTCTTGTTCCGGGGTGTAACGCTTGCCTTTACTTTTGTTATTATAGAAAATCAACCATAACACAGAAATTAGCAGCAGAACTTCTAATGCGACTGTGTAGAATGGAGCCTGCATAGAAAAATGTCAATCAATTGCTTAATTACATATGGCAAGTGGAACTTACTCTACGGAAAATATCGTAAACTTCATTGAATAAATACGGAACTGCAACCATTTCGGCGGTGATTTCGGAAAGAAGGATCTGCTTGATAAATGATAACTGACGTAGCACGGAAATGACTAACTTTACGTTACGATAAGAGTTATATCAATTTTCGCGCACTTAGTAAGCCAATTAAGATATCTGAATTTGATGGATTGTTACTATGCGGGAACTATGAACACTATTGTCATTTGTGCACCTAAACTATACACAAGAAGATCACTGATAAAATACGGGGGTTTTTATTTTATAAATACTGGAGACACTTCCAAGCGTACCGCCGTGATAATTCTACTTTGCCCCCTGTACCCGGCACGTGAAATGACGAAACAGCCAATAAATGTCAATTCCAAACTGACATCCTACCTGACACATCAAACCCCAAATTTGCTGGTAAGGCAGTGCAAACATGCGGTAGGGTTGCCTCAAGGAATTGCTGTTCGATTGCAAACAAAGTTCAACATAATTGATCTTACTACAGATCGCTACAAACAAAATTTAGATTCGTTTTCAATAATTTTTGCTTGATTATAATTACACTAAACATTACAATTAGTTGAATGTATGCAAACATGAATACCGTCAAAAAACTCTATATAGTATTGTTATAGATACTATATATTTCTGACAATGACAGAAATCATCCAACTTTGTTGATATTTTGTTTTGGTGACAACTAACGCCGGTGTTTGATGCGAGCGCAACGTATTAGTTATAGTAGTTATTTTCGTATTTAACTTATTTGGGTAAGCATAAGTATTGCCAAAAATTCTTTTCTAATATGATTAACAAGCATACTCGAAAACAAAAAATATATTAATATATACAAAGAGATAGTGTGTTATAGTTGTGTTGAAGATTTTTCGTTCATGTTGTATTCTGAAGAGCGCAATCTTTGATTAAATAAGCAATTCAATGAAGTGCCACCGATGACTGATTTTCACGAATAACAAGCAACTAGATAGAAAAAGATCCTTTTTATTTCTATATAATAATTAACTAAGAAATATGTTTGCATTCGGTAGTTTTTGGTGCTTCGAACGGAAAGGCGAAGGTTCGTAGTGATTCTAAATTTTCTTTCTAGCTTATATAGAACTCTGTGTTTCTCCTGTGATCCTTGCGAAGACTTTCGCATACCTTATTTAATAACTGCCTTCGCGGCTAGAACTTACCGCTTTGAGCGCCTTTTCGTAACTTCAAATGAGAGATGAGAAAGTATATATTCATTCGTCGTCCTTTCCCCTGCTTATTCACAGTTTTTGATCATTTCACTCGATACTCGTACTGTTTTGTATGCACTCTTCGATTTTATCCTGATAGTTTGGTTATCATTAGGGTTATCATTTTCCAAGTTGTGAAGACAAATATTTCCATAGTAGAGAAGATCAGTTCATTCTTTTGGTGCTTTGGCATTTAATCGCCTTATAGTTGTTCATTTCTCTATTTTCCGAAGTAAGTAAAAATATCTGAATGTATTTTAAGAAATTTGTTTGAAGCTAGTAACACTTCATTTTTTACATAGGCCCCAACAATTACAACATGTACTCCTGTACATGTTACGACATAAAGGATGTCATTTGGAGAAAATATAATATCGTAATGTTCCATTTGCGACGTGCCTTATAAAATGTTTTGTGACCTATACTTCTCTACTCTGTCACACCTTCTTTAGCAATAGTCTTGTGGTCCATCAGAGGGTTTTATTCACATTTACGATCCGAAGGTACTCGTCTTGGTCGCTACATTCTTTAGGACTCCCTTCACCTCCAGAAACGTTGTCAAATGTATTTCTTGTCAAATATAGAAGCGGGCCGCTGAATGAAAAACTTAATTTCTTTTTCGGAAAAGCATACGCCTTCATCAAAAGTGCACTTTTTAATCTCATTACAGTCCGGATCGGCCTGTAGCCTTCAAATATGAGCATTTCGACGAGCCGACTGAAAGTTTTATTCAGATACTGCATTTTCTAATCATGCTTGAGAAAGGCCGACTGGAGGATGTAAGCTGTATTTATTGGACTGTTTGCAAAGCTTTAGTGTAACCAAAAAAATAGTTTGAGATACATCTCGGCATTACAATTAAATGGTGCGATGGGAAGTTTGATGCCGCACTAAATAAAAAGAATTCTGCGCTCAAACTCTATGCAAAATGGTTGAAAATAGCCAGAAAGGAAGCCGCCAGGATAATTGCACTGGAACTTAGTGCCGTAAAATTATATTATTGCACTATGAAATTCGAATAGATTGTATCCTTTTCATTTATGTTATTGCTTGAAAGTTCGATTTGTCAAATAATCTCACCAATATCCTTCAAAGTCCATGTTAATATCCTTCACATATGAGTTTACCGCCGAATTCTGATTCACATATTAGTTTATCGCCTTGAGATTATATGAAGCGCAATCACACGTGATGAAGATTTGTTTCATCCATTTCTTTTCTATAAATAATATGTTTTAATATTTGCTTTAATTGACGACATAATGATTTGTTTTCTATTTTCAAAGTTTATTTCTTTTTACTTTTCATTTTACATCGTTCTCGTTGTAATTATAAATGAAGATTCTTTGAAGAGGCTTTGAAGATTCTATCATGTTGACAATCCAAATTGATAGTTTATGGCACCGATGGTCGCATCCTTCTTCTATCCCATTTAGTATCCTTTCTTGAGGATCATCTTGTTGATTGCTTGATCCATTTTAAGACATTATAAAGTCTTGCCTGCATAAGATTAAAGGGATACAGTCCCGCAACGGAATGTTTTGTAGAAGGGAGCTGCACGACGGATGTCCACATTTTTTGCTTGCGAAAGATTTAGTAAGAAACGCAGTGACCTCTTCAGCAAAATTGGAGAGCTCTTTCCAAGATCCTGCACTTGGAAAAATGATTAGAATGAATGAAAAATGGAATCGCGTTGCTTATTATGCTCGGACAGTCCTTACTGTTGAAAAAGGCTCCAATACTAGTGTGTCTATAGGCGTAGGGGATGGAGTGATATTTTTTCTAGCACTCCATTTCTCTCCCTTCTTTACCGCTTGAGTAGGATTCCCTCAATCTGAAGGTATCTGTAGACATAGAGTCACGAAGAGTAGCAGGAAGAAATGTGTCAAGCGGTTCTAGGCTAGGTTATCAGTATGACTTGACAAGGTAGGTGTTTAGAAGATTCTCCACAAGCATCGCGCGTCAAGAAGAATCATACTCATGGTGTAAATACCTTTCACCTTGGTATCACAACAAAAATACTAAAGCTTCCTAGGAAAAGTTGTGAAAAGAAGACTCAATGTTTAAATTTTATTTTTAAAATTGTAAATTTTACTGCTCGTCGCTTCAATCGAGATTCAGCTTAGCTTTGAAAATCTTTTCCACCAAATTTAGAATTGTTTTTTTGTAATTGTAAATTTCACTGCACAGTGCATGCTATGATCTCAAACCGACCTTTCTTCTACGAAATCCTATTATCGCTCTGTTCAAGTGGCGGCTAAAAGTGCTCGAACTGTTGTGAGCACACTTCTCGCGTTGTCTTCCGACGAAACCTTCTGACATTTCTCGGATTTGAGAAATATCGGAGAAACATGCATGTCTCAAAATGTTGCGCTGAAATAACTTAATTCCCCGAAATCACTTATAAACTTGAATGCCCCCTGAGAGGGGACAGCGGATTGCAGAGTTTGAACGTTTGCGCAAAAACGGCCTTGAAAATATAACGATCATTCGATTTCTTTCCCCCACTGCGTGTTAGAATTTGATGATATTCAACTCAATTGTTGGTCCGTTATCCTTTATTGTACAGTTTCCAAGCATCTTCGGTAATCTAGGTAGTCTAGGCTAATCCCTCGTTCCACCAAATAGATTCTTTCCCCGTTTATGATGCGGTGTCTTTTTGGCTTTGCTCATAATGAAGACATGCTCAGAATTTTGCTATCGCAGATAGTTACTAGAAACAATAGGAACAGCGCTGCCAACCAAAAATTTAGGAAATGGTGTCCTGTTATATTTATTATATCGCACCTCAGAAGCTTTAAATGGTATCATTTAGTCTAGAAATGTAAATATATACCACTGACCGTAATATCTAATACCATCTATCATATTCTTATGAAGAACGTAGGAGTACTTCCGAATGATGATTAGGAACAGCGCTGCCAACCAAAAATTTAGGAAATGGTGTCCTGTTATATTTATTATATCGCACCTCAGAAGCTTTAAATGGTATCATTTAGTCTAGAAATGTAAATATATACCACTGACCGTAATATCTAATACCATCTATCATATTCTTATGAAGAACGTAGGAGTACTTCCGAATGATGATTACATTTTTGATTTCATTATGAACTCATATAAACCTCGGTGCTCTTCCAATGCTCCAATTATGTATAGAATACTTATCCCCTCACACTATTCTAATAGCCCTTAAATGGTGGCAGTGTATAGCACAGATCGGGGACGGTACAGCAAACTGCCAGTGTTTGGATCTCACGTAGGATTCTCATGCATCGAGGGAAAAAAGGTAGTTCTAATTTTTCGTTTCGCGAACGTTCGACCAAGGAAGATTCTGCTCACGTTTAGCCTCCCGTTTAGGGCTCCTTTAAGTCATTTACTGCTTTCATGTACTTCCTTTGTAGTATTCCTGGTCTGCTAATATATTAAATTATATTAAAACACGCAATACTTTTAGTGCGATTCAACAGCTGATTCCGGCTTCAACGAGTGCTTCCGAGACGCTATCGACCTCTGCTGTATCTCTGACTTTTAGAGTTAACCGAGCCTTTACCTCATTTCATTTTCTAGAAGGTATGCGTTAGGGTACCTTTGTATCTTTCGTTCATGGAGTCGCCTACGGTGCTGATTTCGTTTCCAATCCTTTTCTTTTTCCTTTTTTTTCTATCGTCAAGCTATATTTTTTAAGAAGTAGGATCCTGTTAATTGTGTGCAACGAAAAGGTCATAGCAAGTGAGTAAAAATTGGTTTCTACAATTTCAAGCTGAATTCGTTGGTTCTACTATCAGCAAGCAGCACCGAGATAAAAATCTGGGTTTGGGGTATTAGAAAGTGTTCAAATATTCAGGCTTATTTGATGTCTTATCAGTTTATTTATTTTCTGAAACATAAATTAGGAAATAAAAATATGCTAAAAATAATTGACCACTGATTGACTGGATTCGCGCGCAGCCCTGTCGCTGGCAAACCTCCATCATCGTGGGTTTGATAATAATATTTGTAATTGCTTCCATCTTCATAAAATTGTTTTGCTAAAAATAAAGAAAACCCTTCCTTTTAATTTTATGTTTTTTATTTACCTTCGGTCTTCATCAGCGACCGAACGATCACGGTCGAAAATCGATTCCGCAAGGTAAATAAAAAACATAAAATTAAAAGGAAGGTTTTTCCTTATTTTTATGATAATGATGTCGAAAAAATAAGTGGTTGGACTCCTTCCTATTAATTTCTGATATTTGTGCATTGGCCGACGAATTACCGGAATATTCTAAGTTGCTTGTTTTCAATGCACGCCATTATTCGCTACTTCTATTTTTTATCGGTTGATGAATCGTGGAAACACCACTTGCCTTGTTCTTCTATTATCATTACTTGTTTGTATGTTGGCCCATCTCAGCGGCTTGCAACATTTTTCTGGGACATGTAGAAATAAATTTTCTTGATCTAAAGCGTTTTGCCAATCTAATTGACGAATTGTATGAATTAAAACTCCAACACTACAGAAAAACACTTTAAAACCACAGTTGAAGTAAATCTGTCAACAAAGATTAATATAAACATATTTATTCATATTTTTTTTTGAACAAAGTCACGATTCAGCAATTGTAACTATTATTAAATTATCAAAACTTTAACTTAATATTGCATAACTGCTTTGCTAAATACTCCTAACTTTTTCTAAACATTGTTAACATTGTTACTCAATTAAAATTTAAATATTTGTAGAAAGCAAAAAACAAAGAATATTTCTTTTCAGATTCTTTGTTTTGTTATTGTTTATGCCTCCAACTAAGGGCTAATCAATGGCGCAAAAGTTGACTTTAAGCTTTGCTTTAAGCAAAGTCAACTTTTCAATGACGTACAGCAATACGAATATTAACAAAAGTTTGCCTCATCGCTTTTCAAAATTAGTTTCTCACTAAAGCGCTCTGCTTTTGAATTTAGTAGAATATTAAAAAATCCTCAAAATAACTTTATTTCAGGTTAACGCTTAGCTTAAACATCTAAGATGGATGTCGATGTGATCGAAATTGAAGAACTTGATGAATCTGAAATTCCTGAAAGCGAATTGACAGAGTTCGAGGAAACTGAGCCAATTCAATATGATCATTTGCAACCCGAAGTACAGTTGAACGATGAGGAAGAAGAAATCTTGTTGAAAAAGTTTATAAATGGAGAAGTTGAATTTCCAGAATACTACACTCGCTCTGTGCCGGATGAGGGGGAAAATTTTGACTATGAAGATACAGCAGAAACATCCCATCCTGAATCTTTCCAAGTTGAATTGATGCAATCAGCACGTGAGTCATTGAAAGGAAATTTTCAGGGTCGCGTTAGGCGAAAAAATGTAATGAATCCTGTTTTGCAAAGTTTAATGGGGCAAGCAAATTTATGTTATGCACGTGGCCAAACAGATATAGCTGAAAAACTTTGCCTGGAAGTTATAAGGCAAAATCCTTTAGTACCTGGTCCTTATTTAACACTGGCTCAAATTTATGAAAATCAGGATCCGATTAAGTCACTGCAATTCGCAACAGTTGCTGCTCATTTATCAACAACTGATCGAGATCAGTGGGTGCGATTGGCTGAAATGCATATTGAACGGAAAAACCACGAACAAGCTCGAAATACTTTCTCAAACGGTAAGGGTATTTTTATCTCGATTTTAATGAACTCGTACATTCTTTTACCTTATTATTTTGTCTTCTTATGCGTAAGCAATGCAAAATCATTAATATTAATAGTAGAAATGTACAAACAAATATGTATCCATTTTAGCTTTGAAATACTGCCCAAAAGACTACGATCTACGGCTTCGGAAAGCTCAACTACTTGAAATGATGAAAGAAGAAAAAGCAGCGATTGCATGTTACTATAAAGCCCTTGAATCGATTCCTGTTGAAAAAGCGGACATTTGTTTAAACGTTGCGAAAAAGGTTTCAAAATTCTTTTTCGACAACAAACGACATAAGGATGCCATGATAGCCATGAGTTTTGCCTATAAAATAGGGCCAAAGCTTTTTACCAAGGAGGACATTAATATGTTTTTAGAATTTCTAATTATGAACGAAAACTATCGTTTTGCATTAAAAGTCTTAGATGAGAACACCGACATTGAATTAGCTATAGAAGAGGACGACGGCGAAGTTATCGTAGTATCTTGCCTTGCACCTGATCAAATGCTTCCCGAGTTTCGTGTCAAATTAGCTATTGTTCTAATACACTTGAAAGCTTATCATATCCTTGATTATATTCTCAGCAATATATTAGCATTTATAGCGCCGGAAGAAAGCATTGATTTCTATGTTGATATAACAGAAGAATTGATTAAGGAGCAACGATATGCGGAAGTTATTTCTTTTCTGAAGCCTGTAGTAGAAAGCGAGAATTTTTGTCCACCACCTTATGTCTGGCTTTGTTATGCCGATTGCTATAGAGCTTTAAATAAAACCAAGGAAGCTATTAAGGCTTATTACACAGTTGTGAACTCTGCGCCGAATTGCTTTGACGCACGCTTAACACTATCAGCTCTCCTTAAACAGGAGGGTAAGTACAAAGATGCTATTAAAATACTTGAACAAGACGCGGACTGTGATCCAATCGATCCTAGATTACTTTATGAACGATGTTTGATGTTGAAAAGTATTGGTGATCTCGAGCAATATTTAAATGTTGGCTATCTAATGCTCTTAAGAAATTCTGTTAAATTTCGTACGAGAGATGAACTGTGTTTGGCCGCTACGTCAGGTAATCGATGTCGAAAGGAATTTATTAAAAGCTTAATGGCATCGCGACGAGAAATAACAGGAGTGGAAAATGACGGGCCTGAATTCATTGCTTCCGATGGCAATCTCACTGTGGAAGATGAATATGAGCTTTTCAAAGATCTCATGGAGACTGCATACGAACAAAGGAAGTTTGGTATGATGGAAAAATTCGCCTTTACGGCATTAATTTCCCCAAAGTTTATTGAGAAACATGGCGAAATGGAAACGACAATCTTGTATTCGAGCATTTATAACGACGATCCGAAAATTGCATTTGAATATTTACGGTCGCAGATAGTGAAAAATCTCAATAACAATTCGTATTGGAATTTATACAGTTTAATATTACAGAAGGGTGATGATGTGCGATATCGACGTTTTGCACAGCGATTGCAAGCGCGTCAGATAAATCAACCGCTGCTAAGAATATTTGCAGCCAATTACTACCTGTATACCGGCTCATATAAATATGCCCTTAACGAATATATGTCGGTAATGAGAAAAATTTCGGACCCATTGATTTTTTTGGGCATCGCCGCAATCTTGAATCAACTGTCAGGACAAAAAAATATTTCCAAACGGCCAACAGCTCAAATGCATGCCAGCATGTTTATGAAAAAATATTCGAAGGAACGTATGAGCCCACATACGGAACAAGAAATCTACTACAATCTGGGCAGAATTTATCATAGTGTTGGTCTCATGCATATAGCAGTTCACTATTATGAAAAAGGGTTGGCGGTACCTAAAAGTGACATCGTTGAGGAACATTGGAATATATTGTCATTATCTAGAGAAATAGCATTCAACTTGCATCTCATCTACAAATCTTCAGGGAATATGTTGATGGCACGAAAAGTTTTGAAGGATTATATAGTAATTGAGTAAGTTGAATAAAATGAATAAATTATAAATTTTCCAATATTAGTTTCCCTTTAATTGGAATAAAAAATATTCTATTTTGTTAGCAATTGTTGAATTATAGATTCTTGTACATATCTTTATGTAAGTAAGAAATATAGGTATTATATACAAATGAAATTTAAACAATTAGCATGTATTAAAGGCTATTATTCGTTGAGTATATATATAAAAAAATTTTGCTTTCTGTTCTACTCCACTTCGTATTATTAGATCTTTGTAAAGTTTGGTCCTAAATGATATATTGGCTAGACTTCTGAAATAAAAGCAGATATATAATATAATTGATAATTTAATTGATTGCATAAAATCTTTTAGTTGAATTTCAAATGGTGCTTATATTATGCATTCGAATTTTTGTGGCCTCCAAGTTTGACACGCTCGCCATTAACTGTCGAGAAGAAATTCATGTATCGCACTTCATGAAATATGATTTAGTAGCAAACTTTGAATTAATACATATTGTTTAACATAACAAGTTCAATGAAAGGGGTAAAGTAGGTTTCTACTAAAATTAAACTTACGCTTTTACTGAAGTGGTTGGAAGCAAAAATCCGACATGGAGCACCTGCGCTATTGAGCACGTTTCTAGTAAGGATTTTGGGGGTCTCTGAAAATAGCTTAAGCATGACAACGCTGCCATTCAACTTGCGGCAGTTGCATTACGTAGAGGATTACAATAAAATGCTATAGACAGTTACGAAGTAGGTGATCACAGGCAATTCTGTGAAATTCATCCTTCTTTAAATATTTGGAGAACAACTCCTCACTTATGAAGAACTGATTATCCTTTTGCGTCCACTTCGGGCAACCCTCAATTCCCGACATTTATCCTATAAAAGCAAATGACTCAGGAGACAATGATAGACTAAAGTACACTTTGTCGTCACACCATTAAACTTCTTTTGCTTTTTTTCAGGAAGATTTATTAGTCATTCCTATAAAAGCATTGACCAGCGTTAATCGTTCAAGGCCTCTTAGGGCTAGTGATATGATTTTGGCCTCTGTTGGACCTGATGATTTGGGAGTCTGATATGCTCACGTTGATTTTGGGTTTGGGATTATGGGTTTGATTTTGGGATTTTGAGTATTTAAGGACTGTTAGTTGTAAGTGTTGGAAAGTGTTTTTTTTTTCTCTATATTTATAGTTCTGTTTTTGCTCCTTCTAAGAACTTGCCTTATTGCCAGAGGTGATTTTCATTACTTAATTTGAAAAATTCATGCAGAGATCTGACTTTATTGAAAACGTTAAATTTCTTTCTTATATTAGTGAATTTTGTACAGCCCAGAATTTGGTGTTCTAGTACGTCGTTGTTGTTGCACCATCTGCATTTGTCTGTCGTCGTTATTTTTGCTTTTATTAGTCTAGTTCTGTTGTATGCTCTGTTCACAAGTACTCTATTTAATTGTTTTATTATATTGCCCGATATGTTTGAGTTGTGGAACCATGTCTTGTTGTGGTATATTAGATTTGTATCTAGCCATGGAGAATATTTCAAATTAGTGACCTTCTCTTTATAGTGCTCTATCCACTCATTTTCTATTAGGTTGTTGATTTTTATGAATACATCATCCCATTCTTGAAACGAGTGTGTAGTTTCTCCTGTTATTGTTGCATCAATAACAGGAGAATACAGAATAATAAACAGAATAGCATCTGGCAGAATTTCCCCTGAGAGAGTTAGTTTGATTGTTCTGGTAGCAAGAAGTTTTCCTCTGTTTTCTGGGTCTCTTCTTTTTAGTCGGTTAACATCTTGTATTTTTATATGGTCAAGCCTGTATCCAAACTTGTTGAAGGGTAATGCCTCTAACTTAATTTCTTCTTCCGCTATTTCCATAGGAGTGTCCCTTATTACTCCATACCTAACTAATAAGTTGTTGGGAATGAAAATGTTGAGCAGATAGTCTTTTAGTAATGTATTGTTTGCTGCATTGTTCGCCTCCTTGGCTGATTTGAAGGAAATTTTTATTTTGTTGTATCCTAATTGGGTGACATTTGCTATGTTTTGTATTTTTATGGATTTGTTTAATGAGTAGAAGGATAGAGGTGTGAGTTTGATTGGTTCATTTTTTTCATTGTACCTTTCACATACTACGTGGAAGATTTTCCTGATGTCGTCTTCCTGATATCTGTTGATGTTTTTGTTGAAGATATTACCAGCTGTTTGTACTGATAATGGTTTATAATTTGTTATATTATTTGTATTGAAGTTCATGTTTGTTTGTATGAAGTTCTCTATTACTAGTGCAGGGACCAAAATGTTTTTATTGCTGTTGGGGTCGTTGCTTTTTGTGTCTATAGCCTCAAATCGTGACGTTTCATTATTTTTAATATTGTCAGATGTGATTGGTTTCGAACTTTTGTTTGTGGTAGCACTTTCACTTTTTAATGCTTTTATGAATTTTTTTTGGTTCGCTTCTTTCTCATCTTTTTCAGTGTTGTGTTGTTTTCTTTTCATAGTTCTATTGTCGTTTAGTGCATCTGCCATCTCCCGGGTCAAACTCTATTCCGTCCTTTTCGTTCACTTCCATTTTTCATATGTTATTTGTAATGTTCGTACCAACAAAACTGAGCTGTACTCACCTGATGAAAAACTTTAGGAATGATTGCAAAAAAATCACACCACTGGCACTCTGTAAAAAATCACTTCGATGTGTATTAAAAAAAAAAAAACTTTTAAATCTTCTTAATTAATTCAAGATTGGAAAGGAAAATTAGGTTAGGTATGGATAAACCCATGCGGTTGCACTAAGTAAATTCCTGGAATCTCGTTATTATATCTATTTGGCTGCCTCAAAATGGCTGATTTTGGTCACTTGTACACTTTTCACACGTAGATGTTACTCCTTTCAGTGTTCGTCAAAAATAACAACCAATCTGTAGCTTTTAAAATTCTCGCGATAGCAACATCCAAATAAGGGGGTTTGAACTAAATGAGGTGCAAGAACATACATATTATTTCGCTGTTTGCGTGATACAAAGCTGAAACTTTCACACCCAACTTTAGACTATTGCGTTTGTTCCTATTTCCTTTTCCATGCCATTTTCTACTTCGCGGATTGTGGTTTCCTGACAAGTCTTTCTAAAGAATGTAAGAAATCTAGTACATTCGTAATAGAAAAGCATTCATTCACTAGGCTTGAATGAATTTTTTTGATTTTTTTTTTTTGCTCCTTTTGAGTTGTAAATATTTTCTTTCTATAAAGTTTTCCCCGCCATTTAGTGAGATGAAGGTAAATAAATGATTTCATTACAAAGATAACACGATTCCTAAGCAGTGAAAACATTTTCAAATCCTTTCAACGGTCTTATTCCGGTGTTTCGATGTTCCAAATTATATATTTTCTCATGGTCCTTTCGAACTACTCTTCTTGGTTCCCTGTTGCAACGAATAGGGCAAACCATGTGCAGTATTTCAAGTATTTCTTCGACTTCTTTGACAAGATTGCTTTGCTATGTCAAATATAATGCTATTTGGTGAAGACTTTTTTAATTTTAAAAGCTTTGGGCAGGAAATTTTATATAATATGCTTTAGAGTTAGTTGATTCGGTTCAACAAGGGAACTTATTAGTGGTTTCTAGAATTGAAAATTCATGTTCTTTCTAATATTTATTTCGAGGATGTTGTTTTACCGGATCTGTGATTTTATTATGTTTATATGAATCTGGTGGTGTGTTTTCATCGTTTGATATTGAATGTCAAGCATTTTGTTGTTGTAGTTGCTGCTAGAAGTTTTGATGTTTGTGTTCGTTCAGTTGAAGGTTTCGCTGGGGAATTCGGTAAACGTGATGTCTGAGCATGACCTGAGAACTTTAACAATCGCAGAAAATCTGTGAAAAGATATATTTTAGATAGTAATCCACAATACTTTGGTTTTCGATAATTTCAGTAAGCAGTTTCCCTTTAAAGTTGCTGTATGTGTCACCGCACGTATAAAGTATGTTAGTGAATCTTTGAGTGCTCTCCCTATACTGCAGGAGAAAGATTCCGCAGATCTCCTTCAGGTTCCTGAGAGCCTGTGTCATTCGTGACAATGTCTTGCAATTAAAATCTGAATCTTCATGTTTTACATCAACTTGCTTCATTTTTCTCTGTGACTGAGCTGCAATTGGAAATTCCACAGTTTATACGGTAGAGGAACTTGAAATTGAAAAGTCTGCAGTTTATACGTTAGAGGAACTTTTTTGCCCATTACAGAAGAAACAAGTAACGATCGAAAAGAAAACAAAGACGAAAAGAGCTGATCCGCACAATCAACTTGTTTCGTGTAGTTATTATGTTCATGGATGCGAGTACATTTTACAACGTTCTATTTTTTCCATTTATTGAGGCTGATATGTCATGAATGGTCGATATCATTCTAATAATGCGCATAATTTCACATTTTCGCATTATGGATGGCTTTATTTTCAAATTTGGCGTATTGTAATAATTATCTTGATATTGACTATTGTAATAATTATCTTGATAAATTTGCCAAAACGGGGACCAAGAACTGAAAGAAATAAAAACAGTTTGCTCCAATGTTTTTTTCTTCTTTAGCGATATATATTGCCATGTGCATATGTATCCAGTGACCTTCTGGCGTTCTATCCAAACAAGTAAACCATATCTTGTAATTCTTTGTATATGTGAAATCTTAGGCGTCCTCTATGGGATTATTTCTTCGTGCAAAGACAACTATTGCTTTGGCTTGTATGTTGTTCTGAATGTATGTAATAAATGATTCAGCACGGGTTTAAGTTTGAAAGTGTTAATCTTTAATGCCAACTAGTTTATCAAATAAGTCAGTTTTGTATTCTGCAGACGTCCTTTATTTCACAGTTTTGGATAATCAAAAGCGAATAGCCTGTTCTCGACAGTTCGGGAACGGCGTAACCTTTCTTGCAGTTACAATATCTTTTTTGATTTTGGCGGATTTTCACAGACACTTTCTTTCACAATTCGAACGCCAATTTCTACCTTTCTACAATACAATTGCTTTCTTTCTCTTTTTCTCTTTCACTCTTTCAAGTTTCTCCTCATTACTAAGTTTTGACAGTTCTAGAATTTGAGATTGATGGATGGAAAATAATTAATCACAACAAAAAGGTTTTCACCGAGTCACTGTCCGTTTCCTTATTATAAGCATTTATTTATCTAAATCAATGGCTGCTCATTGTTTGTGAAATATAGAGGCGAATGTAAAAGTTTCAGTGGACGAATATTCTTTCTAGCTATGATTTTTGCTTTGCTCATCAGAATAATTATGCACAGAAATTTCTTCAGATCATTCGTCGTAACCGCAAATCACTTGAGTGTTCCAGATGGTGTTTTGCATTATATTGCAGTTTGATTATGATAGTTGCATAGCTCGTTCCAAAACATTTCGAATAAATCTGTGCCAAAAATGAGATGGATAGTAGAGGCTACGGGGCAGGGGCGGCTCGTGGCTATTTGTATTGGGTGGGCACGATTTGAGGAACACACTATGTGAGTAAGAGTACTGAGGTCAAGCATTCTATTCAACAGAAAGAACCAATGTGAAGGGCTATAGCTCCTACGCCATGGATAGGATGGAGTAAAGAAAAGTTTCTCGACTGCGGGCAAAATCGTCGCTCTCTAAACATTATCAAAAGACGTCCAACAGATCACATCGGTTATTTCGCAAAATATCAATTATACGCATTTTAAAATTCCAATTAGTATATTGAGATTCTGCAATAAGAGAGAACGAACTACATAAAAGTGTTTATTTAATATCAATTACACCGAGTTACAACGTTAAACGTGCTCCTGATACCAAAGCCAATCAACTAGGGAGTGAGTTGACGTTGTTGCTGACTCGACAGGTGCGATTGCGCCTGGTGGTCAGACAAACAATTTACGATGAGCGCGTTGCAACTTCGCACTGCGTCGGCACAATACTCCCTCGCAAGTGTCAGTCATATGACACTGATTGTGCGTATATCGTAACGCTCTCGCTTTCTACTCGGCGGATAAGTCCTTGTGCCTGCAGGCGGAGGGTTCACGGGCGTCAATTGCTGTTTATATGACGGAAGGCGTGCACTGGGTAACGAATGCCGTAGCGCCGAAGGGCTCACAAGACTGTCTTCGGCAGGAGTTCTATTAGACGGTCCGACTGCCGCGGAAGCTTTCGGTGAATCGGTGCTATTCGGTGTTTCTGTGGGGTGATGCAAACTCTGCTCAAGCTCTTCGAACGCCGGCTTCAGACGTTCTGTCGACACGTTGACATGACGGCCATTAACATCGATCTTGTACAGCACTTCTGATAGCCGTTGCAGCACCCGATGCGGTCCTGAGTAGGGTGGCGACAGGGGCTTACGGACCGCATCCACGCGAAGGAAGACATGTGAGCAGATACTGAGCCTCTTGTTGACGAAGATTGTTGGATCGTTTCGGTGGGCTGTCAGCACTGATCGCACTTGCGACATATGCTCCTGCAGCTTGTGGAGAAAAGTATGCGGGCTAACCGAAGGACGGCCGGGACAGATGAAATCCCCTGGAATCGATAACGTGGTTCCGTACAGCAGCTCTGCACACGATGCGTTGACATCCTCCCTGACACTGGTGTGTAGCCCCAATAATATAGTCGGCAGTATATCCGGCCAGGAAACGCCGCCGCCTTGACACATGATTGCGGCCTTTAACGTACGGTGCCAGCGCTAGATAACTCCGTTTGACGAAGGGTGATACGGTGACGTTCTAATTCTGGTACTTCCGGAGAAAGCGGCGAGAGATTTGAATAGTTATGATTCGACCTGGGTGCCCCGATCCGTCGTGATGAGGCGAGGTGTACCGTAAAGGGCGATCCAGTTGTTGAATAGGGCTTTCGCCACGGTTTCCGCTGTCTGATCAGCGATGGGGATGGCCTCTGGCCACCTCGAAAAACGATCGATCATCGTTAGGCAATATTTAAAGCCTTGCGACGGGGTGAGTGGCCCAACGATGTCTAAATGGATGTGCTAGAAACGGCCATCGGGCACCGGAAAAGGCTGCACCGGGTTCACCTGATGACGAGCAACCTTCGAGCGCTGGCACGGCACGCACGATCGAGCCCAAATACGGATGTCCCTCCTCATATTTGTCCTCACAAATCTTCTCGCGATGGACTTACAGGTAGCGCGTGCACTGGGGTGCGCCAGTCGGTGAAAAATTTCGAAGATTTTCTTGCGCAACGAAACCGGGACGCAGGGTCTGAGTCGGCCCAGGGACTCGTCGCAGATCAACTTCTGATGCGTACCGCATGAACTCTGGGTAAGTTTCAACGAGGTGTTGTTGCTTCGGAGCAGCTGTTGAAGCTCCATGTCGCGGTTTTGCTCTTGGGCGAGCTCGTCCTCGTTGATAATAGTTGGCGGGAAAGTGCGTCCGCGACCTCGTTGCTGGCTCCGGAAATGAAACGGAAATCCGTTGTGAAATGAGAAATGTAGTTGAGATGCCTGAGCTGGCGCGGCTTTGCTAGCCGATTGAGTGAATGCGTACGTCAGTGGTGTGTGGTCTGTTAGGACGAAAAATAAAGAGCCTTCGAGGTAGTGTCGGAAATGATGAACGCTGGTATAAATCGCGAGCAATTCACGGTCGTAAACGCTATACTTTGATTCAGGCGTAGAGAGCTTTCTTTGAAAAAACGCCAACGGTAGCCAACGGCCATTCTGCTCCTGCTCTAACACGGCGCCTACGGCTACGTCGGATGCATCGGTAGTCAGCCTGAGAGATTTATCGGTCTGAAAATGAACGAGTAATGTGGAATCCGCCAAGCTGTTCCTGGACTTTACGAACGCTTCCTCCGCTACCAGGGTCCAATCAATCTCCGTCCTGCCGCCTTTCCTGTTGCCTCTACATAATTCGTTGAGGGGGGCCTGAAGAATCGCGGCGTCGCAGACGAAACGCCGATAAAAATTTAGCGTTCCCAAAAACCGCCGGAGATCCTCTACCGTCACGGGTCTTTTAAAATTTCAAACGCATCTACTCTAGACGTCGGGGTGCGTACGCCCTTCTCGCCAATAACGTGCCCGAGGTATTCTATTTCGCTAACGCCAAACTCGCACTTAGAGACATTAATGACGATCCCGAACCTCGCTAGGCGTTGGAACACTATTTGTAGATGCTGCAAATGCTCCATCTCCGATTTCGACGCGATGAGCACGTCGTCAATGTAGCAAAAGCAACAATCGAGGCCTCGGAGCACCTCGTCCATAAATCGCTGAAAGGTCTGCGCCGCGTTCCGAAGACCAAACGTCATCACCGTGTACTCAAAAAGTCCGAACGGCGTCGTGACCGCCGTTTTTGGGATGTCCTCCTCCGCTATTGGAATCTGATGGAACGCGCGCAGTAAGTCAATCTTCGAGAATACACGCATACCACTCAAGTTCAAAGAAATATCTTCGATGTGTCGCATCGGACCCTTATCCGGGACTGTAGCGGTGTTAAGGCGGCGATAGTCTTCGCATGGACGATATGTGCCGTCTTTCTTAGGGACGAGGTGCAGGGGACTTGCCCAGGGGCTCTTTGATGGTCGACAGAAACCTTTGTCCAGAAGAAACTGGAATTCTTGTCGCGCTACGCGTAGCTTGTCCTGGTTTAGTCGAAGGGGACGTTCTGCTACCAGGGGGCCCGTAGTCGTTATATAATGTTTGGTTTGATGTGTCGCAGAGCACGCGGAGACTGTCGGATTGGTGAGGCCCGGAAATTCTTTCAGCAGCGCTACATACGGCGAATTCCCAACGACGGTTGACACAGATACCTGTTAATGCTGGCGAATCTTTCCCGACACAACCGCCTGACTTGCAGGGTCCAAAAGCTTGCGCTTCTTAAGGTCCACGAGTAAACCGAAGCGACCGAAAAAAAAAACGGCGCCTAGGATGGGGCGCGACACCTTTGCGATACAAAAACGCCCTGTAGTTCCATTTGCCGCAAACAATTTGTACGGGGAAACTTCTTGGGCTCGATGGAAATGAGACACCGGAATGTCAGAGACATCAGCTCCTGTATCGACGAGGAATTTGACTTTTTCCACTGGGTCAAAAATTTCGAGGCGACTTCCTGAGGAACCACCAGCTGTCGCCTCATGGGCTAGTGGCTCGACGCGACCACTGTGTGTAGTTTTTACGCGGATTCGGCTGCTGAGACGACTGCGTATAATTTTTACGTGGGGTTGGTTGTTGAAACGGGGAGCAACAGCAACGACGCTTGTATGCGGTTCACTTCCGTTCTCAGTTCGTCGATGCTTTTTAAAATGGCCTCGCTGTCATTCACCGGGCGTACCACTGAGTCGCTCTGTACACACGAAACTGTGTCTGGTGTGCCGATGCTGGCTATTCGGTCTGCGATGGCGGCCAATTCGTCCAGGCTATCGCGCTCGTTCACGGCGAGGATTGCGCGAGTGCCGGGGGGAAGGCGTTGCAGCCATAACGATTTGATGAGGTTATCCGGAATGGATCTCCCAGCGGAGTACTGCAGGCGCCGCAAAAACTGGGATGGCCGCATGTCCTCCATTTCAAGCTCGAAAAGCACTTGGCGCGTCCTTTCCTCGTCGGTGACGCCAAAAACAGCCAGTAGCCTTCGTTTCAGGGCTTTGTATTTCACGTATTTGTATTTCACGTTCTTTGTATTTCATCACGTACGATGGAGCAGCTTGGGCATCTAACTTTTTACTTATATTGATACAAGTAAAATTATCATTTAAAATTTGAAGTAAATCGTGTGCAGTTTCGCCTGCGGGAACATCAACAAATCCCACAAATCTATCAACAAATGCACATTCCATTGTAACATATCGCAAAATCAAAGATAGTTGCGGTAAATTGGAAACATCAATGTTTTCACCGGTTTGCCATGAACAACTAGGTGCTTCATTTATATCAGAAGATATGAAATTTTGAATTACTGAGTCGATACAATTAAGTAAATCATTTTGGATAGTTTTGAATACTCCAATAAAAACGTATGATTTGTCCAAAAAGTTTTTAAAATCTTAATGGTGTTTGGCAATTAAATAAGCTAGATCCCGAAAAATACCCTGAAAATTGGAAAATGCTTTATTGAATGTTTCACTACCAGTGATCCACTCGCATTCCGCGTACCAAGCACAATTAAAAGATCGCGATTTGTTACTCTCCAGAATAATTAAATTTTTAATTTCGTCATTTTACAATAAATAATTTATTGTCTAACGATAAGGAACCGCATTTGTCCTTGTCTTTAAAAGGGATTATTTCTTATTTATTTTTAACTTTCACCTGGTTGTCCTGTTCCTTTTTTCTACTTTACCGGCAATTGGACGTTATTGAAAGATTAGCACTATGCGAAAAATTTTCGTAAACTTGTAAAAAGTCTACTTTTTGGATATTTGGCGCATCGTCCTGTCAATTCAATCATTAAATTATAAAATACTTAAATGGTACAATGTTTATCCTTGTGTGATTTTATATCCCTCATTGATTCCCATTGGGAGAAGAAATACAAATGTCTTCGACACAATTTTCTGAGGTTGGGCTTGCCCATCAGAGCAATAAGAAAAACGCATGAAAGACAATCGAAGCTTCTAATTTTCTTTCGCACACAAAGCAAAATGAGTATGCTGAAGTCTTTGGCGCAATGGGCCAGCGAAAATGTGCCCACCCTGGGACCGAGCGGCATATAGTTTCGCTCGGATCCGTAAGGTTTTGTTTACTCTTCGGACTTTGCTTAGGCTAACGTACAGGACGGGCTCACCCAGGGCCTTCGTTTATGAATGATTTTAACTTTGATATGTGAATTTGTGTGCGTTGTAATGCGGAAAAAAGAAATAAAGGAAAAATATTTTGCTTTTGTTTGTATGCAATTTTGAATGAATGACAATATTTATGGGAAAATATGCGAAATAATAATAATCGAAATAATAAATAATAATAATCGAAATAATAAATAGCAATAAGTAATCTAATTTCTGATTAAAAGTTCTCCAAGCTAAACTTTAAATATTGTAACTTTCTTTCATGTCCATCATATGTAAATAAATTTGAATCAAATATATTGACATGCAAATGTTTAATTTTTTCTTTAATTAGCTGCGGTTTGCAGGGTGGGCCTCGCCCATCCTGATGAGCCGCCACTGCTACAGTCACACTGAGATGGAACTATAGTGACCCAAGGAGGACCTTCTAATATATGTAAGCGTGGAAGTGAGTCCGTGTCGCATCTGTCTAAAATGCTGCAAGTTTACTCTTCTTTGCAAGTCTAATAATTTATGTACCATTCTTTTAAAGTCATCGACACTAGAAATCCGATGTTACCGTGAAAAGGTTTTGCAAGCATTTCACCTGTATTTGCTTTCATGTTTTTTCTCAAGGTCATTTCTAAAAGGCGAATGACCTTGAAGACGAAAGCTATTCTAATAACCAAATTCTTGGACAAATTTTTTTCGCGTTCTTCCTGTTTTCCTATCAATATCTGTTTGGTTTCTAACAAGATCGTTTACTTCGGTGTGGATAAGACGAGCCATCTGTTTTTTGTTAGATTCTTGGAAGACCAACGAATTAACCATCAAGTTTAATAAATTGTGTATTGATTTAAATACGTAAAATTTGATACAATATTTCAAACAAGATCTAAAGATTAAGTGTAAAATAGACGGGCTGTTTTGTGATACATCCGTAGCAGACGGGACGCGCAACACTAGAAGACTCGTGAACGGTTCGTAGCAGATGAGATGCGAAACACGAGAAAACTTGTTCGTGACGTGTTTAGTTCAAAGATGCTTGCTGGAAAGACTACAGCCGTATGTAACCTGCGCAGCGTGGAAATCAAAACGTGACACCAAACGGAATCGGGGAAAGATATTTGCAATGCCCGAAATCTTCTGGACAGTTGGAAACTCTTATTCAACAACGTTCATATTCACGACGATTCATCTGTACCTATATCCGTGAGCCTATGAAAACTTGAATGGTCTCGTCACGTAGAAACAGTGGAAGATAATCAGCAACCCAAAACTCAAAAAAGCCACCATTTCAAAATGTATCGTATTCCAGGACTGAAACAGCTTCACTTTTAAGCGACGTTCCTTTTTCTTTTCAATGATTGCTTAGACAATACTTTGATTTAGCTTTACAGAAAGAATTATTTCCTTTTTTTATAGTCTTATATTTTCCATTCGTCAGTACAAAGAATGCAATCTGTACAAGTTTGGTGACTAATTAATCAACCTAAGCAGCGATTGTGACTTCAACCTCTACACCAGGTTCGATATTGATTGAAGTGATTTTTTTCACAATTTCAGATGGCGAGTGCAAGTCGATAATACGCTTATGGATTCGCATCTGTAAGCAAATAAAATGTTTGAAGTATAAAGATGTGACTAGTCTACTCAATGTAAAAAAAAAAAAAAAAAATCAAATCTGTAAAACCTCATGGAGTCCAATTAAGTTTTAATGCATTAGCTGGTACTATGATCGAGGTTCGTTTATTCTCGGCACTCTCAATGATGTTTTAAATCAATTAAATTTGAGAACATTAGGAATTGAAAGTGCCGGAAATTGCAATTCGCAACTAGTTAATGACAATCGTTATAAGTTTACCTGGAATCGATCCCATGTCTTTGAACCTTCACCGCAAGGTGTTTTACGGGTTGTGATGCGGAGTGTTTTTGTCGGCATGCGAACTGGCCCCTAAAAATTACAAATTTTATTAGTTCCAATTCGACACAATAAAAATTTAGTTTGTGTAACGTAAATATTTGTCGTCGCATGTTTTATTTTACATTGCATTTCAACAAAGCAAAAAGGCTAACTATTGACTTGTTACTTTTGCATTTATTATAACTAGGAAAGATGCCGGATGAGCATTATTCCTCCAGGTAAATGCGATTACGTGGATGACAATTCAACATCAACTTACCTTAACCTGCAACTTTTGAGTTTTGGCGCCTTGAATCAAGTCACGGCACACATTTTCCAAGGAGCGTACATTCCTTGAAGTCAAAGTGATGCGGATACGGTGGGTGGTGGATGAATCCACTTGGGGCTTCTCGATGTCTTTTCCAACAGCAGCCTGCAAAGCATTACATAAAGGTTAGAAATGTTGTCCACGTGGGAAAAACAACTGAAGCAATTTCAGTCTTGAGGCTGGGAGATTAGAAATTTTCATTCGTATATTTTACACATACCATATTCTATTTTGCAAAACTCCTGGTCGAGATAATCAACAAATTGTATGAGGATTGATCAGCGCTGAACCAGCCGTCTTGCGATCAAAAGTCAAAATGGACGAGCAGAGGGAAATTCTTCCAGACCAACATTTCCTACTTGGGAATTTTCTGACAGTTTACAAAATACTGTGTAATTTAGTATTATGACAACAAATTTCAAAATATACTCAATATATTCTTTTTCTTCAAAGCGAGTTAGTGGTAAACAGGTTCGTATTTGTTTATTTTTTAAATAACTTGGTAATTGGAATTACCGAATTAATTCAATATTAAATTAATTAAGTGAAAGTACTCTAACCTCAAATGTAAACAAATTAAGCTCGACTAAATGTCAGTCATCGATGTGTTGTTTAAGTTTTATCAGTAAGAAAAACGGACATTGATAGCTCGTTCATCAATTTAGAATAATGGGTTTGTTAACCGATGCGTCTCTTAATCAACGGAATCAACTCGGCCGCAATCTAGTCAAGCATAATCGAAAAATATGTGTGCTTTTCTACCTAGCCGGTGTTGTATGGTTTTGTTGTCTAGGACATTCCCAATTCAACCATTCCACATATTTGTCGGAAAATGCACTTTCTCCAGGCAAGAATTAATGTTTTCATCAAATTTGAACTATCTAACGAGACTTCTATTATCTTCAGGACTTGTTTACTCTGAAATGAAAGTAGAATCGGCACGAGTCGCGCAAAGTTATCTCGATGAATTGCAGAGAGAACGGGAGGAGTATCGTAGTGCCATTCCATACAATTGGGTGGCGGCAAAAATGCAACAAATCGGTCTCGAAGTTTATACACATAATTTCACTCTTCATTACCCGTTGAGTTCCGGGAAATCATTTCACGGGAAAAACATCTACGGCATACTGAGAGCTCCTCGGATTGGATCGACCGAAGGAATAGTTTTTTCAGCACCCTATCGACCACCAGATTCAGTGCACACAGATATTACAGCAAGTGTGCCATTGCTATTGGCCTTTGCTGAATTTGCAAGGAGTAAGTCGTTCGTATTTGCAAGTAAGGCAATAATGACAGATGGCTTTTATTTAAGAGAAAAACTATTGGGCGAAGGATTTAATTTTTCTGATCACCGATCGCGAGCAGTTGGGCATGCATGCTTGGTTAGAGGCTTATTATAAAGGTGGACTCGATGACAATTCCGTTTTAGATGTTGGAAATTTGGAAGGACGTGCTGGCGCATTACAAGCAGCTGTTAATTTAGAGATACAAGACTTTGATGCAGGTATGATGGATTATGTCGAGAAATTGTTCGTCGCATCTTATATGTAAATATTTTAATTAACTTTTCACAATTTATTCAATACTCTTTCGTTTATCAATTAATTTCCATGAGCCCCATGTTCTTTCATCTTATTCATGATACTTTCATGCTTACAAACGTTTTACATTTGATGAGCAAATGACACATTTTCAGAAGGGATTTGGTTTCAATGGAGTAACCGGTATAAAATCTGGGTTTCCCATTGAGCCGTATTAGTTGCGCAGATATGTATGGCTGACCAATTTGCGAAACTTGATTCTCTTGAATTGCATGTTCTTCGACCTTTTCTTCCGCTTCTTCCGATTGTAGTTAAAAGACCATTAGACTCTATTAACTAAAAATATTTTATATGTAGAAATATTTTCCTCGTTTTTCTTTTTCTACCATACCAGCTCCATGAGATGCACTAGGAAACAGTACGTCACCCTTATCCGTTCACTCCAATAGCATTAACTTGTTATTACAACTTGCGATAAACTGACCCCTATTTAGTGGAGTTACTTATAGTTATAGTTATAACTATATATATATATATTATAGTTATAACTTATAGTAGTTACTTATATATGACAGTACTTCATGTATGTTTTATTGCATGGTAACGAAATCCGTTTAACAGGTGATTCTTGATATATTTGCCAGATCGATGCTCATATAGCAGTTATCCACATACAAGAGCGACAATTACTATAAGAACCGTTTAAGATCAATGAGACCATCATCAGACGGATTCAAAACCATTGAGCAAATCACGGGGCGCAAGAGTTCCAAATATAATCCTGATAAAGATCCCATTCTACAAGATAATAAAGTTTTCATTGCTCCCTCAGATAAAATCGGCGCTTGGGAGGGATACTATAGGCACTTATACCGAAGTCGTGAGTCACCTATCGTAGCCCTGAATAACATGATCTATACCGAGGTTCAGCTTACAACTAAAGGATATGAAGGTTCTTACCTTATCATATTCTCCAGTTCAAACAAAGCTACTTCTCCACAGCACCCAATTTTTGGCGAATTTTTTACTTCGAACAACGAAGTCGAAGAAATCTTTGGTACACTTATCAACAAGCTGTCGCATGGCCCTGAAGGAATCCCAAACATTGTTTAAAAAAAGTGTAGACAAATTATGTCCTTTTTCCTGACAATTGTATTCAATAACTGCATTTACAACGGTTACTTCCCCGATCCATGGAAAGCCAGCAGAATAATTCCTATCCCAAAGCCTAACTGCAAGTGCAGAATATCCAACTTCCGGCCTATCTCTTTATTGCCAAACATGGGAAAAATGCTAGAAAGGATAATTCTCCGATGGTTTATCAATTTTTACACTCCACTAACTCCACATTTCCAGTTTGGATTCGAGCGGTCCATAGAGCAAACAATTATGCTGCTGCATGATAAAGTCACCAAAACCTACAGCGGAAAGAGTGCAATGTAGCATGCGCTCTTGACCTTAAAAAAGCATTTGACTCTGCATAGATCAGTAGTCTCAAGTTTTAACTAGCAAATTTTTGTCTTGCTCAGTCGCTATACTTAGAATCCTTTATAGTTTCTTATCTAACAGAACCTCGCAAATAAAAGTAGGCAATCTCACATCAAATCCCATCCCAATACTCTCGAGGGTCCTGCAGGGTTCTATCCTTTGTCCCTCCCTTTTCAATTTCTACCTCCATGATATTCCTTGTCCGAACAGTTCCGACTTAGACTTAATTATGTACGCAGACGACATTCTACTCATCGCTACCAATTCCCTCCCAACTCTATCTCAAACCCAGTTGCAATGTGCTGTGAATTACACCGTGTTATATCTGAAAAAATGGGGACTAGAAATCAATGCTAATAAATCTGTACTAATCTGCTTCCGAAATGCTAGTGGCAAAGGTCACCGTTTTGCAGTGCCTCAAAGCAGGCATCTACGGCATCTAGTCCGCAGATTTTAGCAAAATGAATAAGAACAATATCGGATGCTGATTTGAGTTTTGATTTTGGAAGGGAAATTGATAAATGAAAGAGCACTTGGAGCAAGTGTACGGTGACTCTGTGATGCTGTGATGACGACCGTCAAATTCTGATGAGCCACGTTCAGGTGCCCGAAAACAGCTAACATGACCGATAACGGGACAAAAATCCACGATCTCATATTCGTAGATCGCCAATTGATTGAAGGTGCGCGTGATAGATGAGACCGTCGGCATCTCAAAATGTGGCGTTGGTCGATAGGTGCCGCGTTTGAGCGCTCCCGGTAACAAGCGCAACCATGAGATCACAGAGTAATGTTTGACGCTGTTTAAGCGCAATAACAAGGACGACGTTTCAGCGTTATTTGGTGATCGCGACGAAACATTGATCCATTGATACACACTAGAGACTAAGGAACAGTCGAAACGAAAAAGGCGAAGATTTTCCTATCGGCTGGAAAGTGATGACCACCGTTTTCTGGGATTCAAAAGGTGTGATTTACACCGACTTTTTGGAGAAGTGCAAAACGGTTACAGATGCCGATTTGACATCGCATTGTAGAATAAACTGTCACATTTGGCGAAGAAAAAACTGCTCCTCCACCATGACAACGCACCGCCTTACACCTCCGTCCTCGCCATGGCCAAATAGGTCGAATTTTACTTCGGACTGGTGACACAATTTAAGAACGATGAGAGTTTCATACGATGAGAGTTTTTCCGATTTGCTATTCAGGATAATTTTGGCCATTATCCGTGTCTTTTCTTGTGTATATACAATTCCAATTATATATAATATAAAACTTTATGCCAAAACGACTACTATTAGATGGATTATATTGTTTCTTTGTCAAACGTCTTTTCCTTAATAACAGGAATACTTCGTATTGATCATTTGTGTTGGATATTCTTCAGAACAATTTAAATCGTAGAGATTTTGCTGACACTGATCAAAATACCTAACTTATACAAAATGCAGAAATTTCCGAAAGAATATAAACCCTTCTACTGCCAAGACTTAACTGGAAAACGGTACCAATATGAACATTGAGATAAAACTTTTCATTTTGCTTTATGTTAATGAAGGCTAATTTTTTATTCTTAATCGTGGGTCATATTGCCATTTAAAAGATAATGTCCTGCACCTTTCGCTGGTGATGAAGGCACATCAAATTTCTAGATAATGAAATGGAGTTCTATTACTTGCTTCTGTGACCAATTCCGAAGGTTTTGTTTGGTTTTCTTCTCTTCATTGAATGTAACCGCATGGTTCGTCATTCAGTTCAAATGCACTGAAAGAAAAATACTTTTTCGCTGGATCACTTCTTCTGTGTCATGACTCTAGTTTCCGTCAGAACCCAAAAAGAGACTAGGCACATTTTTCGTGTTCTGATGCGTAAAATTTCGCTAATATCTCTATTTGGATCGCCCTTCTGGAGGGTCAAATGTAGCAGTTTCTTGTGATTGTGAATATGTGATTGTGTTGAATATCAGTAAATACTTACACTCCTAAATTCGCTATACTTTCACAAAAGGTAAGCGCGCTATTATGAATATATATATATATATATATATATATAGTGACATGTTTGGAAAAAAAGTTTACGCGCCACTGTAATCGTCTTAAGAGAAAAGTCGTAAACAAGTTTACAACTACCAATACATCGATAATTCTCGAAAGCGTAAACATAAACACGTTGGGTGCATTGAGTACAACAAATCCTGGTGCAAGCAACTTAGCGCGTAAACACGAGAACAATCCACATCGAAGATTTTGGGTTGATTGGTAGTTGTATAAAAGCGACTACGGCGAGCGACGAGCGGAGTCTTGTGAATGAAACGAAGCAGCGAGCGATAGTGCGCGTTGAAAATAGTGCGTTCAAGTAATTAAATAACAAGTAAAAGTGATTACGTTTAATAAGTGCTTATGAAAGTGATTGATTAATTAATTTAAAGGTGGGCTTATAAAAGTGAACTAGTGATTCAGTGAAGTAATTGTAAAGTGTAAAGTGATTTATCAGAATAAAATTTTAAGCACCTAATTTTAAACTATTCGAGTGTGTTTTATTCACTATTGCAAATATTTGCAACGAGCAAACAGGTTGCGCACCTGGCAAAGCGCAACAATATATACATATAGTGAAGTAGTGGGAGAGCGCGCGCTTATAGAGATGTATCCTTAAGAGAGAGCACACTAGTGGTATCCCACACAGCAAAGATATGTTATTCCACATCTCTAAATATAGTCAGTGTTCAAATAATAATAAAAGTATTCTAGTTTAATTAATACTAGGCTTTACTTTATATTAACCATCCAACCTCCACCTTTTCCAACAGACTGAAAGCGATAAGCGGCCAGCGAAAAATGCCGACACTAGACATCGCGCGAACAACACGGCACGTCATCGTACAAAAACATGAAAATGCAATCGGCACTCTTTTGCACTGTCTGAGAATTATAAGATCTATTGCGGATCAAATCAATTTTTAAAATATGAGTATTAACACATATCAAACGCACCTAACTGGTTCCGAGTTATTTCGTCAAGTATCAGGACTTCACGTCCTGATACAGCTTTGTCAGTAATTTGCTGGCTCTATAATCGCCAATGATGTTTTCCGCGTAAACGGCTATTTTACTTGTTAAGCAGATAAGTAAATGTATTGTCTGTTGTACAAAGTAATACTTCATCTGTCTCTACACTTTAGTTTGTTTCCTTTTTATGGACAGAGATCGAATTGATGTCTTTGCAACTCAAACTCAAGGCACCGTAGAAAGCGAGTAATTTCTTACGCTTAAATATGCTTCATTCAACTTCCTGCTAAAGAATTCGAGTGGCATCCATTGATTTTCAACCTACTTTTCTAACACGGTTCCCATTGTAAAGTTTGTAGCACCCGTTTATTGGATGTGCTCGCATTGTTGCTTTTGCCAATAACTGTCTGCTTTTATTGAAAGCATCAACAGCGACAGGAGTCCAATCCACTCGTCGTATATCTATCGTTTTTCTGCAAATTATGTAGATATTTGTTCACTGGTGGGAAAATTTGAACAGCATTGTTCCAGAATTTTCGATCAACATATAACGTAACAAGATTTTTTCTTAAAAATTGGATTGTTTAGGGCTTTCAGCTTGACGTTTGATGAAGTTTATTTTTTCTGTTAATGGCTTCATTCCATCTTTGTTGATTGTAAACCCTAGATACTGAACTTCATTTTGTTCAAATTTACATTTCGTTAGGTTAGTAGGCGTCTTTTACTCGAGGTTAATCCCCCCGTGTTGGCCATAAGGAGATTGAGAGCCGACACTCGCAGCAGCCTTATTCGTTGAAGCTCGAACCATTTCGAGGAAACTCATCTTCGTGTAAATCATCAAGCCTAGGTATTTGATTTGATTCCTTCGACTCGACTATCGTTCTTCTAACTGGAATAAAAAGCTGGAATAAAAAGAGGGATCCCCTTCTTGGTCAATATGCCGACCTTGATCTTTTCCAGCGCTAGGCTAAACCCCCGGCCTGCCATCCACTCTTCACTCGATGAAGTATTGCACACAGTTTGAGTTGTTTGAGAGTATGTTCGGCGACTAGCACTGCTACGTCATCTGCGTAGCCGATCGGACGCGACTTTCCTCCGTTAACTGCAACCTCAAAAGCTCATCGTACGAGACATTTCATAGGTCCGAGCAAAGAATGGAGCCTTGAGTCACCTCTGATGTCACTTCCATTCTTCGCCGACCTCACAATTTGTCATAGACGAGCTTCTGGTCTTTGAGGTAGTTCTTCAATATCCGCGTTAGATACTTCGGCACCCTAAATTATTTCAGACCACCAAGATTATCTGCCCATCTAGCAGAATTGAAGGCATTTCTCACATCGAGTGTTATGAACAGTACTTTTCGCCTGCCGCATTCGGATTGTGTGGAACGCAATGGACTGCATTCACCACCTCTGCTTTCGCACCGATCGTGGATCGTCTGCCCTGAAGTCGTACTGCTGCAGTGATAGATCCTTAGCAGCTCAGATGGCCTCCAAAAGTCTCTCTCCCTGATGAGTCTCTCGAGCACTTTCCCAGCGACTTTCAACATACATAAGGACCGATATGAAGATGGTTGCTCCGGTTTCTCTTTCCTCTTGCTGATCAGCACAAGCCTCGCCTCTTTCCAGCAATTTGGGAACACGCCCTCCTACGGCAGGAGTTGAATGTGCTGAGCAATTTGACAGGTTTCAATATGACAACAGGTTCCAGTTCTAGGACTCGTTTTCCCCTCAGATCTGGATAAGGCATCCACAATTCTATTGCTTTGGCATTAAAGTCACTGCCCACAAGTGTTGGGTGTTCTGTGCTCGAAACAGCCTCCTCCATTTTATCGAGCCTTCTCTGAATGAATCAAAACAGCTCATACGGCTCATATATAACAAATAATTTATGTTAGCTACTTAAATAATTATTGAAAAAAAATAACAAAAGACTCAGTAATTTTTGCGCCACCTTGCATTTTGAATCTGATATCATATAAAAGTTATACACGAAATCACAACGTTCGGTGGGCGAATACCGCCCTAATAAGTACATTCTTAGAAACCCTAACACCAAAAGCTGAAGAAGACATCTATACAAATTTATACGAATCAACTGTTGTTTTGAAATAAAAAAAAACATCACACAAACATCGCTGGTCGTTTTCATTATGATTCAATTCAATGTTTTCATGTCGTGTTTCGTGGACCCTTTAGTTTAATGGAATGAGGTGTTACCAGCCGATTCCTTTAGTTCCCTAGAGTAAACAGTATGTTGGAAAAGATTTGAAATCTCTTCTATCATTTAAAAAAATGTCCATATTTTTCAATCTTTTAATAATTCCAGTTAGCATTTTGTTCAACAAGCTCTTAGTAATAGTCAATAATGTATACTCATTTTTCAGATTATTTAAACGTTAAAATCGAAGGCCTCAATGGGCAACTACCGAACCTTGACATGTTCAATTTGATCCAAAGAATCGCTACCCGAGAGTTACCTGTTCGTGAGCCATGTGGTTACAAACAAAGCAGCCGCAGAAAGCGTTCAAAGGACAAGGATGACGTACTTGAAAATGTTAAAGCCATGGTATCTATGTTGTTGTCTCAAGCAAATGGGGTGCCAACTGGTAACCATGGACTTTTTCATCGTTATCGTGTTGAAGCTCTGACTATAGAAGCAGTAGCGAAACCTCGTCCAGATCCGAAAGCACGTGGAGCAATAGTCCTTCCATTACTAAAAGTTATTGAAGGCGTATCAAGAAGTCTAAACAACTTGCTAGAACGCTTTCACCAAAGTTATTTTTTCTATATTTTGGTATCAAATGATCGATTCGTTTCGATTGGTGATTTTGTTCCCAGTTTACTGTTAATGGCTGGACCATTATTTATAAAAGCATTTTTTATATGGCTTGGAATGCATAGCAGCAATGATGAGGAGAACGGAAAGAAGAAAGACGACGAGAATGAAAAGGATGTGAAGCAAGATGAGCAAGTTGCCGTTGGCGTTAAATCTAACACTGAAAAGGATATTGATATGGAATATTTCAAAGTATTGCGTCTGTTTCTAATAGCACATTTGATTGGATTCGCGGCGGCGATTATACCGTCCAATCGAAACTTAAATGCATTCTTTGCTTTTTATGGAGCTACATCGAACCAGCTTGTGACCGGGATCGTGGTACTTTTTTCCTTGATATCGACTGCTGTTCCATACTTTATAAAATTGAATAGTGCAGCATTGGAGGTAAAATTGCAATTTATTCCAAAATGTGGGCGCATATTTATTTTCAATTTAATTCCAGCTTCTGCATGTTGTTGTTTTATTAGAGCTGGCTAGTGTCCTCGTTGTTGTTGGTCTACTAAATTTTGCACTTGGATTTTTGCTCTCTATTATTATTGCGCCCGCAGCAATTTTCTTAAATACAAATCATAACAAAGTTTTCAAAAGGTAAATATTATACTGTGTTTAAATAACATGAATATGAATTTGAATAATCTATTTCAGTTTAAATTGGCTGTACATTTTGTTGCTACATCCTTTGGTGGTTTCGTATGGAGTTGTTTTCACTCTTACACTGTACACATTCCCTGAGCTTGGCGTCCTAGATGTTGTGAAAAGGGCAATTGGAGCAACAATGGATGGCCTAACGTATTCAGTGATTGACTCAATAGTAAATGCGATTTTTAATATTATTATTCTGTACATATAATTCTTTTGTTTATTCAGATTTACGGGAACTGGGTGTATAATGCAGTAACTATTGGATTTTTGCCAGTGTGGATGCTGCTTTGGAGAGTGGTCAGTAACAAAAAGACTGAAGAAAATATACCAAAATTAAAAATGAACTAGTTTCATTCGCATTCGAGCTTAGATTATTTAATTTTATTGATTGTTTATTGTTATTATTTCCAATAAATATTTCCATTCTAATTTATTTCGTTTTACGTGTCCCTAATATCCCTTCAACTAGATAAGGTGTAGCGTAGTGTGATGTGGATTCCTTTGATTAGTAGATATGTTAAATTTTGGGCGAAAGATTTCTAAGATCTCCATCGGCACAGTTGCTTTATGTTAAATGTAGCCTTTGATACATCTGGTCATAATTTCATTTACATATATGCTTAAGGGTGAACATTAATCCATATTGCTGGGTGTTCATTTCGAAGCTGCTATTATTGAAAAACTATTTCTCCTTCCCTTTGGGTTTATTATTCAAATTTTTAAAATCAAGTGTAGTAGAAAATGTTGATGGTTGCCGAAACGCAACGTGTTTGCGCCCCAGATGGTGAGCAATCAATTTGGGTTTATTGGGTATTCCCAGAGAATTAAGAGTTCACAATATTTAAAATACTCAAAAAAAAAAAAAAAATTAACAGGCCTTACAAGTATGTTTTGTTAAATGCTGGGTAAAACAAAATGTTATTTTCTTTTATTTTATATTCACCAGTGCTACGGCATCAGTGCTGCCCATCAGTCGCGACTCCTCCGGCAGTTCAAGTCTGACCAGTCCGTTGCAGGAAGTGTTCCACAAGTCTGGACTGAGGATGGAGCCTTGGGACACATCTGATGTGACTAGCATCCTCTGTTGAGCTTGCGCCGTGTCGTAGGCTTGCCATGTCTAGGTATCTGGCTGGGGCATATAGGACATATATGTATTTCACCATGCAATACGTAGCCAGTTCTCTGGTCCCCGACGAAGAGCCAAACTGCGGTTCGGTTCTCGTTGATGAATTTCTCTATGTTCAACTTTGCAATATACCTAATGAAGGCAGAGCGCAGTGTGGTTGGGAGTGTAGGAGCAATGCCGCAGAATGCTATGTACTATCACAGGCGGAATAGTCTTCTAGAACTCTCCAATTATATGTTTTTGAAAAGAGGGTATGCAGGCGAATGTTGCGTCCGGGATGGCTAGAGCTTGCCCCATTCAATAGCTTTAGACTTTACAAGCCAGAATTTAGAGTTACTGATTTCGGTCTTCATTGTTTTGGAACTACTACCTTGTCAGCGCAAACAATTCTTCTCTATAGCTTACAAATTAAATGATGTTAGTTAGTGAAGGAAAAGTGATGGCCAGCTTTCTGAGCTTCGATGTATTTGAAAATGATTTTTCGCAGTGAGAGTATATGTGACTAATGAAGTATGAGCACAAAATTCAAGGGAATGTTAATGAGAATTTCTCCGCACCTTCGTCCTGGAATCCTATCTCGAATAATTTTTGCTTACAAATACAATTGTATCTGTAAAATTGCAGTTTAGTACCGTTAGATTGAGAGCTTGCCCTTAGTGTTTGCGCTTATGTGTGGTGACGCCATGGTGATCAGAGACTCTCAGTTACAGCCACAGCGTAGACTCATACAGTGCTTATATTCTTGGGCGGTTCCTATGAAATAAAGACTTAAAATGCACAAGCAGATTTACGTATATATCGCGTTTTTACACAAAAGCATTGAGAGGAATATTCTTGTTTTACCCAAAAGTTAAAGATAATTTAACGATGAACATCCGCTCCTACCACCCAGGGTTCCCAGACTGTTGAAAGGTGGCTTGAGTCGTATTGATCAGCAGGAGGAACCGAAATACCGAGTTATTACTAGGATACTGCCCACTGTGTATGTTAGACACTGCCAAGTGGAAAGAGAAAGTTATCGTAAAAACAATCAGAGGAAAACTCTCTGCCACTATTCATGCTATCAGAGAGGTATCACTACGGCGGTTAACTTAGTAAATTTCTTCATAATAGATGAAATCATAGAAGTACTGAACCTGGCCAAGCGTATGGAAACACATCAGTTCCACACAACGATGGGCTGGATGTTAGATGAAGGGATATCCTAAAAGTGTTTGAAAATCATTTTCAAGGACCAGAATACCTGATGCGGATTCTGAGGAATTATCTCAGGACCGCAGCCTACACATGACACCAAGAAAGCCATGGGATTGTTGTTACTTCAGATGTCACGTAAGGCTCCAACCAGAGCCCAGAACTGTGAGCTCACAATCAAACATACGGTGCTCAAACCAGATATGTTAATACGATGGACTGGGTGACTACTATATGGTTCAGCCTAGCATTGGAAGAAACAGAATTGATAATCCTGACAAAGAAGACAACTCCCCAGATTGAGGTCTATCATTATTGGGGAAGCGTTGATTGATTAAAAACCAACAGCAAAAATCCCTGGGCGTATCGATAGACTCGAAAGTAAGTTTTTCCGTACTCACTTGGTGTGTCACCAACATATAGCGATCCATCGGATCAAGGAGGCGCCTATGAATGATTGCTGTCTTGTTAATGTTTACTGTTAATGAAAACAGTCTGTTTCGTTCTATGAGGTGCTTCTCCGAGCAAGTAGTTACATAGGAAGCGATCGACCTCCGGGACGGCTCTGTTGGTGATTCCAGGGCTAATTCCAGCGGTCATCCAATTTGCTTCAGACCGTAGCAATTCATGGATGTAAGTCATGTTATCGAAGACAAAGAACGAACATGCAACCTTCAGTAAGTGAGATATATGACTCACAAAAGAAATTAAGAAAGTGATGTAATCTAATACTTTCCTTTTCGCAGATGTTCAATATGAATCATAAAAGATATTGATGACTAGTGAAGAAATTGATGACTATTGAACATGTGCATTGATTTGTGTAACTTCAGCAACATCAGCATAATAATATTATAAAAGGCCTGGAACAAAATTAAATAGTTCAGTTCATACATTATAACTCAATAGTAAACCCGGTTAACAAGATACATATATTCATAACCCGTGTGTGAAATAAAGTGTAATATCTTTAATTAATATTAATATAACAATAAATTATAATATCTTTAAAAATCCAAGAGTTTTGAATCTAAACAAAATTAGCGCAGTCGGTAGGATACCCAAGTGTTCGTCGCGAAATAAAGTTTCGAGAAGTTTTATTACAATCGTGAAAGTAAATCGCGAAGTGTCAAAAATAAAAAGAATCCGAAAAAGCGTTCGAACTTATAACTATTAAGGTTTACCGGTATCCATGAAACTAAACTTCAGTAAAAGCAAGTGAAATTAGCTTAAAAGCAAGTGAACATTGCTTAAAGTTAAATAATTAAATTAATAAATAAATAATAAAAATTGACAGTTCCGAACAAAATAATAAATCAAAGACTAGCAGTGGCCCAAAGGCAGAATTTTCCAAGAATTCGCCTCCTTGCTGTGCTCGTTACAGACAAGATTAAAACAAAATTAAAAAAAAATATATACGAGACGTCCTTGTAAGATTTTAACAGTGAAAACAGCAAAAAGGTAATATGTAATCGTTCTGTTAAAAAATGTAAGAAGCCAAAATGCCAATTACATTCACGGATATTTTGCGGGATGCAAGATCAATGCCAGCTTACACAGGAGATGAAGGATTTCAATTGCATAGCTATATTCTTGAAGTAGAGAGCTTAATGAACCTAGTAAACAATGAGGAAGAATCAAAATACGTGCCGAAAATATTATTTTCAAAACTACAAAGAAAAGTCGCAGTAGCTGATAGAAGGATAATGGCGAAAACATGAAAGAATGTGAAGAATGCATTGATTACTTCTTTTGGGGTCCAGGAATCATATCTGAAGCTGAAGGAACAAGCGGATCGGTGCTATTCAAAGAGCGCGAAGGACATCTAGATTAGCTTAATTTAAAATATTCATTAGATACCGAACAACCTCAAGAATTTAACCCAGGCTACAATGAACTTAGGATTCTGAAAAGTTCCTTAGTAAAATTAATAGAACATATGCAATGTATTTGAGGACGAAAAATGTGAAAACATTGGTAGAAGGTTATCGGGAACTATTGCAGACAGGATATATCGATAATTATGAAACTTTTTAAAAAAAACAAGTTTAGTAATTATAATATACAAACGGAAGAAAAGAGAGGATATAATGAGAACAATCGAAATAATCAATATAACAGTGATCGTTTTTCAAATCAAAGAAATTAAAGAAATTATAGGGATAGAGCTCACGGTTCTAATCAATACAGACAAAATAATTATACTGACAATTACAATCGAAACAGACAAAACGACAGACAGAATAATTATCAAAATAATTTCCAACATCATAATAATCATGACAGATTGGAACCTATGGATACAAATTTAATTAAAACTGAGGAAAATTTTCCTGCAGAAGCCTCGGAAACACATACCTTCCCTTAATACAAATCCATATTAATGGAATACAAACTAGAGCCTTAATTGACTCTGGTTCTACTGTATCAATTCTGAATATTTATCATTTACAAAACCATTTAAAAATTAAAGTACACAATGAACAATATCGCATATTGTCCGGGACGGAGAAAATAGAATGCGAGACAATAACCAAAACTCCACCTGGAATCGGTATTCGAGAAAATACAAGATGGAAACTTGCAGATTTATCTGGTAGAAAATTCGATGCAATAATTGGTGCGTAAGTAAAAATATTACGTTTGGTGATAATGAAGTGCCATTTGTTAATAAAAATATAAGTAAAAACAAACTGAAAAACACAGATGAAAGTGATTTAAAAAAAATTTAATTTTGCAGATACTCATACTATGGACTATACTATTAAGAGAAATAAAGAAATATTTTATTTAGAAGGAGACTATCTCTCAGCTACGATTCAAATTGAACACGAAATTAAAACAATGACAGAAGACCCAATTTATTCTAAAATGTATAGAAATCCACAAAAACATGACAAGGAAATACTAAAGCAAATCAATAAAATGCTGGAGCAAGAAATCATTAGAGAAATTAATTCACGGCAAAATTCACCTGAAGTAGTTGTTGTGAAAAAGATGGATAATTCCGGTCAAAAGAAATGGAGATTAGCAATTGACTTTCGGAAGCTAAATGCAGTTACAATAGATGACAAATTCCCAAAACCAAACATCGATGGAATTCTAGAAAAATTAGGACGAGCCCAATACTTTACAACTTTGGACTTAGTAAAAGGATTTCATCAAATTCGTATGAAACAGTCAGATATAAAGATTTTTTGGTACATCGATAGAAGAACATGTTGATAATATACAGAAAGTCTTTAATAAATTAAAAGGAGCAAATTTAAAATTACAAATCAACAAATGTGTGTTCTTTAAAAAAGGAAACACAATTCTTGGGTCATACAATTGGAACAGAGGGTATAAAACCGAACACCGATAAAATTGAAAAAGTATTCCGAGTGCGAATTTCTTAAAACTCTAATCCTTCTTGGGTTTAACGGGATATTATAGGAAGTTCATAAATGCCTTTGCTAAGGTGGCACAGCCGATGATAAGATACTTAAAGAAGGATTAGAAAGTGAATCTGAATGACAGTGAATATGTTGGAGTCTTCGAAAAGTTGAAAAACTTGTTAAATTCAGCACCTTTTAAATTTTAAGACATCCTGACTTTGCACAACGATTTAAAGTAACTACCGACGCTAGTAATTTTGCGATTGGGGCGGTTTTAAGTCGAAATGGACATCTTATTTGTTACATAAGTAGAACATTGACTGATCATGGACGAAAATATGCTGTAATTGAAAAAGAAATGTTAGCCATAGTTTGGGCAATAAATTATCTTCGACAATTTTTATATGGAAGAGAATTCGACTTACAAACCTACTATTAAGTGGTTATATCAAAAGGAAAAAAATTCAAAGAAAAAATATTGCTCCAACATTACAAAGATGGATCTTAAAGTTAGGAGAATGATCATATCCCAATTAAAAATGATTTTATTAACCAATATTAACAGGATATCTTATTAGTAGCAAAAGAAAAACCAGAACATAGAATCAAAACAAATAATAGAAAAAGAATTATTTTACCCTTAGAATATATCAAAAATGAAAATAAAACAATACTTCCTCCTTAGACTTCCTTAAAAAGAGATTACGTGGTGGACAAGTTGGAATATACTGTGAATCAGACGACCCAAAATATAATGTATTGGAACAAATTTTGATAAAAGGATTTAATAGAACTAAAATAAAATTTATCAAAGTATCCAAAATATTAAAAGAAATAGAAAATGAAGATGAACTTATCAAAATTGTAAAAGATTATCATGATAAAGAAACGGACATTCAGGTATAAAGGAAAACTATGAAGAATTGAAAAGAAGAATTTATTTTCCAAATTTGAACCGATACATTAACCGTTTTATTAATATTTGCAACGTTTGTAACGAAATGAAGTTGATAGGAAGCCTCTGGCGAGCAAGACCTATCAGGACGCCGCAACCGATGCACTAACGCGGTGATAGACTACCTCAATGAAACTGGTAAGACTCAAGAGGACCTCTTCGAGCACCTACGCAGAAAACCAGAAAAAATCCCAACATTCAGAGGAATGAAACCGACAACAGGCCATCTGACTGTAACCTGAAGCGACGAGCAGTCTCTAGAATATCTAAAGACTGCAGTTGCCAAGGTAAACACCACCCTGAACGAGGAGTTTAGAGTCGTTCCCATAAAGGAGGTACCGCGGTTAAGCACCGTCAAGGTATTTATACCCGAAACCGAGTAGACACCGCAGGAAGCCTTCGAGACGCTTAAACTGCAAAATACGGGGTATGAAACGGAAAGGTGGCATCTCTACGCGGAGAAAGAAGTCGGCAACAAAGGCATGGTCCTGGTACTGGGCATGCGAAAAGAAGGTGTCAACACTCTAAGGGACAAAAACGGACGACTGAGTTTTGGCTTCACCCAGGTGACTGCCAAAGCAAAGGCGACCAAGCCCTTGGAGCAAAAACGAAAAGTCAATGCGGGATACCCAAACAAATCTGCACCACAGCAGGGCGGCAACAGCCAACCTGCTTAAACATCTAGCAGATGGGAACACCGACATAGCACTGATACAAGAGCTTTATCAATTTAATGGAAAGATACTTGGAATCAGTGCAAAACAATTCATTATCTTTGCCACAAGCGGGGTAAATAAAATCCGTAGCTGCATTATATGTCGGAAGAAAATTAATTTAATTTTTCTACCACAGTTCAGCAATATGGACCTTACATCAGCAGTGTTCGACGAAAGGGACGGGCAGGTAACGCTGGTCTCGGCATACCTACCGTTTGACGCTCCGATGCCGACCACCGAATTTCGCACCCTATCGGAACATATACGGGGGTAGCGAGCCATCATCGGATGCGATGCGAACGCGCGACACGAACTCTGGGGAAGCACCAAGTGCAACGAAAGAGGTGAGCAGTTAGTCAATTACTTAATAACTACCTCAACTTAGCAAATAAGGGTAACACGCCGACCTTTAAAACGAAAAATAGAGCGGAAGTGATTGACGTCACTCTAATCACAACAGAGGCATTGGAGGACCTGCACGGCTGGAGAGTATGTGACTCACCTAGCCTCTCGGACCACCAATGGATCACCTTTCAAGTCAGAAGAGGCGAGAAGATCCCATTGGTCTTCTGCAACCCTAGGAAAGCGGATTGGGACGGCTACACCAACGCTACTAAAAGATATATAGGTTCACACTAGTCGAACCCATTGATAAGTCGAAAGGACATCGACATTGAAGTGAGATACATCACAAGTATACTGGTCGATAGTTTCAGTGAAATGTGTCCAACCACTACCGTCAAACAAAAAAAGGTAAGCTGGTGGAACAAAGAACTGGAGGAGATCAGAAAAAATACTCAAAGATTATTCAGAAAGCTCGCCTTACAAACCGAGATACGGATTGGGATGACAATAAACGAAATCTGAAAATTTTTAAAACGGCTGTAAGAAGAGAGAAAAGGAAATCCTGGAATCTTTTCTGCAGCAATATTGAGGGAGGAAACGAAAAATCTAGGCTAAGCGAGACTCTGAAAAGAGAACCACATGTGGACACGATGCTTCAAAAGGAGGACGGATCGTGGAGAACAAATAGCATAGAACGTCTCATGCTCCTACTAAAGCAACACTATCCGGGCTCAACGGATGAAGAGACAGAACAAGTAAAGAACATCACCCTAAAAGAAATAGTAAGCGTTTCTTTGAGCCATTAATACCTTCGAACCTTACAAATCACCAGGAACCGACTAAGTGTATCCGATTATGCTCATGAAAGCGGATATCACAATAATACGGATTTTGGTGAAAATATATAGAGCCTCCAAATCCAAAGCCTATATTCCTCTGGACTGGAGAGAAACAAAAGTAGTCTTCATACCCAAGCCGGTAAAAGCTAGCCACTACAAAGCAACGGATTACAGACTTATCAGCTTAACGTCTTTCATGTTGAAAACCCTGGAACGCCTGATGGATGGGTACATAAAAAGCACCGTGAACATAACGGAGCTTTGTCACAACAAACACGCATACCTCTCAGGGCGCTCAACAAAGACGGCACTACACGAAGTAGTAAGCCGAATAGAGAGGAACCTTGCCATCAAACATTACACCTTGGCGACCTTCATTGGTTTCGAGGGAGCCTTGAATAATGTAAAAACTGAGAGCATAGTAGCAGCCATTCAAAGATATGTAATAGACCCATATCTGACTAAATGGATGACGGAACTATTAGCTAAAAGGAAGATTACAGCCAAAGAAAATGGCGTAACCTTGAATAAATGGACCACCAGGGGTACACCACAAGGCGGCATATTATCACCACTTGCCTGGGTACTCACAGTTAACCAAATAGTGGGACCTCAACGGGAAAGATTTCAAAACGATAGCGTACGCTGACGATATCTTTATACTGATAAGTGGAAAGTTCCCGGAAACCATGTCGGAATTGATGCAGACCGCACTCTCACATCTTTTTGAGTGGGCGAAGCTAAACGGACTGCGCATCAATGCCGACAAAACGGAGCTTATACTTTACACAAAGCGCCGTTAACCGGAGACATTAACACCCCCGACCATTGTCTGCTGCTGCAATGGAGATAATGCTTAATTTAATGCCACTCGACAAATTCATCTTCAGAGAGGCATCACTTGCAAGCATCAGATTAAAATCCACATATGGGTTATCTAACCACACTCAAACGGGGCACGTATGCATTTTGGAAAAAATTTAGAGAATGGCCCCGTCAAGTAAAAGGGAGCTGGATAGAATTCAATCAACATTGGACACAACAATTCCATACAAGATCAGCATACAGACCAGAGAAGCGTGGAAAACGGTGCAGGATTTCACATATGGAAGTGAGATTATGATCTACAGCGATGGTTCCAAACCGGATGAGGGAAGCGGTGCCAGAATCTTTTTCCCAGATCACCCGCAATTCAACCGAAGTTATAAACTGGAGAGCCACACCACAGTTTTCATGTCGGAAGTGTTTGCAATAAAAGCGGCTATAGAAGCGGCAACAAACAACCTTATTGGAAGAATACAAATACTCTCGGACAGTAAGTCGGCACTGCAGGCGCTTGCCTCCAACCGCGTGGTTTCACAACTGGTGCAGGATTGTAGGCAGGCTCTCAAAACCCCAACAACCCGAGTAAATGTAAAACTGACATGGGTCCCTGGACACAGCGGTGTAGAGGGAAACGAAAGAGCGGATGAGCTAGCTCAATAGCTGAATAGAAATAGAAAATAGAATAGACTATTCTGAAATAGAATAGACACAATTAAAGTGCCACTAGCAACGGTAAAAAGGGAAGTAGACGAAATCCTCTGGAAAGAGACAGATACGGCTTGGAATGACAGGAACGACTGCAGGATAAGCCGAGCTCTTTGGCCTCACCCTAATCAAATGAGGTCAAAACAACTCCTAGGAATGGCGGAATGGAAAAAACCGAAATGGCGTTAGAACATTTGTGGCAGTATTAACGGGCCATAATCTTCTAGGTCAACACGCCAAACGAAGAGGAATCCAAACAGATGACACCAGCCGAGCTTGCGGCGAGTACAGAACAAAGAAAGAAAGAAGTAGAATAAGCAAGAAGAAAGCGAAGAAAGTACAGAACACTTCCTCCTAGATTGCCCGAGTCTGGCCAACAAACGCCTTACTTGGCTGAGGTTTACTGGCGTAACAGATTTGGAACACTTTGCGACCACAGAACTGGGAGAACTCCTTGGCTTCTGTAGGATGTACACAATAGTACTACACATGGAGAGCTAAGGGCCGATTTCTGGCCTATGCTATTTTCCAGCAAATGGACCCCAGTACAATAATAATAACAATAAGCCAATTAAGCCAGTTTTCGAATTATCTCACACACCCACAAATACAGGAGAAATAATTCACATGGACTTATTTTTTATCGATGGTTTAACAATAACGACAAGTAAATTCTCAAAATTTGCATCAGGCACAATTATACAATCAAAAAATATGGCAGATATGAGAGAAGGCCTATTAACAATTTTAGCAACTACAGGACGACCTAATCGTATTATCGGAGATTGAGATTTTGAATCGTTTTTTCTAAAAGAAGTATATCAAATAAAGAATATAGAATTGCATATCACAAAACCAAATTCCCATGCAGGAAACGCTGACATAGAAACGATTCTTGAAACCATACAAGAAAAGATGAGAACTGGATGTAATAATATACCTAAACAAACTGCAAAAAAAAAATGTTTCGACGCCCTTGAATACTATAATAGGCAAATATATTCCACTATAAAGGAAAGACATATTGACGTTCATTTCGGGAAAATTGGTAAAGAAATTATATATGATCGAATAGTAAAAGTAAAACATTCCTTGCTGATAAGAGAAAATAAAAATAGAGAAGGATACAACGAAGAGCGAGAAGATATTTTTGTAAAAAATCCGAAAGCCATAAGAAACATGTTGAAACCTAGATTTAAAAAACAATCCTATAATAATAGAATAGCAAAATTTAATTTCAAGGGACCCAAAAAGAATATCATTATTACAGGTTCAAATCAACAAGACAATTCTGAGGAAGATAAGTATGTTAATAATTAAGACAGTTATGACGATCTATTATCTAATATTTCTGCTACACCTAACATCGGGTCCATTGGTGATAGACAAGATCAATTCTGAAACAGGATATATCGAAATCAAAACTGACGAGATACAATTAGTCACGGAAAGACATATTATTTTACATAGAATAAACTTAGAACATATATTGACAGCAATTAATGAAATTAGATAGACAAATGTGATAGAAATACATTACCATAGACAATGGACATTAGACCAAGACCTAGATGATTTGGAACATCAACTATATACATTAATACCAAAAGAACATAGACCAAAACCTAAAGAAAAACAAACTTACAAGTCTTATATGACTAAAAGTATGCTTGACAGAATTGTAAATAACAAATTAACAAATCCAAAGAAATTACCAAGTATACGTGTCAAACTCTTTGAAATTTGTTACTCTGCATTCTTAGCCAAAACACCAGGATATAAAAAAATATGTGATAATAAAAGAAAAGAATTAGATTTAAAAATGCGGAAATGTAGAGAACTTATAGATCTCATAGGCGGTTTTTACATTTGGCTCTCTGTTATAATGGATGCTAACGATAGACAAGGCAGTAGACCAAAATTATCATGAATTAATACAAAGAATGAATCAGCAAATCAAAATAAATAATAGATTAGAAGAATAAATTCATAAAGCAATAAAAACTATTCAAATTGATAGAAAACTTTTAGAACAATTATTGAAAGCAACTGCCGAAAGATGGAGAGCAGAATGGTCATATTTAGCAACAGTCGTTAATATTCAAATAATACAAAATGAGTTAGAAATTTTACAGGATATTTTAACGTCAGCTTACTACTTATGAGTAGGAATATGCTAACAACAAAGAAAATAATTGGTTATGCAATAGATATAGATAAACTGAGACATCTAGAAATAGCAATAGCTGTTAGCAACAAAAATCCTCTAGAATTACTATTTGCTATAAGTCCCTTAAAAAATTTTTAATACCTTCAAATACATTGTTCTGCCTATTCCTACTAAAAATAACTATGAAATTCAACTTGAATCGGAAAGTATTGTCAAAATAAATGAAACTGTATCTACTTATAACAACGGAAATAATTTCAAAGACCTCAAACAACGTCATTTGTGTTTTTTCATAAACAAAACATGTACAACAATGAAAAGAAAAAGATCTTCAATTATTGAATTAGAAGTAGGAACAGTTCTAGCTATTCAATCAGAAATAAATTGGCATAATACATGTGATGAAAGAGATCATGATTTAAATGGAAATTACCTTTTTATTTTTAATAATTGTTCCATTACATTAAACAATATAACATTTTCTAATAGATTACTAGGATATACAGCTCGGGTAATAATTCCAAAAATAAATTTTAATTTTCAAATTATGTATCACAACCTACATGGAATGAGTTAAAGGACTTTGATCTAGAAAATTTGAAAGAAATCAAAGAAATAAAATATGTAAAACAAACTCATTTTGCTGTAAACATATCAATCACAATTATCATTGTAATCGTCCTCATTGTTATTTTTGTATACTTTTATTTGAAACGAAAAGTATTAAAAATTAAAATTAATAATGTGAATAGTAAATTCGAGGACGAATTCAATCATAAGGAGGGAGGAGTCATGTTATCGAAGACAAAGAACGAACATGCAAACTTCAGCAAGTGAGATATATGACTCACAAAAGAAATTACCAAAGATATGTGATCTAATACGAGGTTTGTTCAAAAAGTATCGCGAATTTCATGTTTCTTCAAGAATTATTTATTTATTCATGAACATCTATTCTGTCCCCTTCAAAGTAATCCCCGTCAGACATTATACACTTGTTTTAAAATTTTTTTTCCCAATCCTCGAAGCATTTTGAAAAATCATTTTTTGTGATCTTGTTCAGCTCCTTCTTCGATGCGGTCTTTATCTCCTCAACCGTGGCGTAGCGTCGTCCTTTAATGGGCCTTTTTAGTTTCGGGAACAAGAAAAAGTCACAAGGGGCAGGGCTGGGGAATACGGTGGCTGCTGCATTATTAGAGTGTTGTTTTTGGCCAAAAATTTGCGTACAAGTAACGATGTGTGAGCAGGGGCGTTATCATGGTGCAAAAGCCAATTTTTGTTCTTCCAAAAATCCGTGCATGTCTGGCGGATTGCTTCTCGCAAATTGCGCATTACTTGAAGGTAATATTCCTTATTGACCGTTCTACCCTGCGGCAAGAACTCATAATGCACCGCGCCCCTGCAAAAGAACAAAACTGTCAGCAAAACCTTCACATGCGACCGAACTTGGCGTGCTTTTTTCGGTCCCTCTGAGAACATTTTGTACGACCGATAAACGTTGCTTTTGTCCAAAGTAGCTTCGCTGTATACAACAGTCAACATTCTGAATGCATCCGCGCACTTTAAGTTGTTCTTCACACAAAATTTAATACAAATTCTTTGATCCATTTTTTGGGATAGACGAAAATCGAAGACAAGCTAAAACACGTCCACGCACAATGACTGTCAAAAACTGACTGGACATTCAAAATGGCCGGAATTGTCAACATAAGTGAGGGTCATGAGTAGCAACATAAAGGCCCAGATACAATACTGCGTGACGGCGATGCGAGAATGCGATGCGATTCTCGCTCGTCGTCGCGCAACGCATTCAATTTACAATGCACGCGATGCGAGGAAGAATAATATTCATATGACAAATGTCGAATTGGTTACGTTTCAAATGAACTTTGATTAAAAAAGTTTTTGATTTTTAAAAATTTGAATTTGGAATTTTCCTTCGTTTGGCAAATAATAGCCTCAACAAGGATACACGCAATTTTCATTCGAAATTCATTCCGAATAACCCTCGTACTTAAAAAGTAATAAGGGCGTTTGAATTTCAAATTTCATTTACGCGCCATAGAGCATCTGATAAACGTCACGCTCCACGTTGCGGGGAATATTCGTTTTTCCGAATATTTCTCGCCTCGCATCGACGCATCGCAATCATTGTACGTTGTCATATACAAATGCATGTTACGAAAACTGCTTGACTTTTGCTGCGAGACTCTCGTCGCGCTCTAGCATCGCCGTCTCGCAGTATTGTATTTCGGCCTTAACGCCACCAAAAGATCAAAAATCGAACGTACGTAGCCCGCGAAAATTCAAAATTCGCGATACTTTTTGAACAAACCTCGTAATTTCATTTCGCAGATGTTCAATATGAATCATAAAAGATATTGATGACTATTGAACATCTACATTGATTCATGTAACTTCTACAACATCAGCATAATAATATTATAAAAGACCTTGAACAAAATTAAATAGTTCAGTTCAGACATTATAACTCAATAGTAAACCCAGTTAACAAGATACATATATGTATAAACAATCCGTGTGTGGAATAAAGTGTTACATCTTTAATTAATATTAATATAATAAAATATGATATCTTTAAAAATCCGAGAGTTTTAGTTATTAGAATTGAAAGCACCGCGGAAAAGTCCATAATTTCAATTTCTTTTGAGTTTGTATTGAATCAAAAATAAAATTCGCACAAGTATAGAAAACAAAGAAAAGATCCCTAGGGAAGAGACAACGCTTTCGCAGCCATTGGCAACAGTCCTTGGAGTGCGGCACAAACGAAAGATGGGCTACACATCTGATCCTTGACAAAAGGCTTTTGGCTGAATCGATGCATGAAGAGACTGATTTCTACTTGACCCATATTTATAGCGGACATGAATGTTGTGTGTCAAGATTGACACGTCACGGTCCCCAACTCTATGTTGTGTAAAGGGGAGGTGGCTGAGAACAGTGACACATTTTTACATACAAAGGATAAAGTCAGCAGCATGGCGACCTTTTAAGAGACCTGTTTCCGCAAACTGTAGTCCGGGAAAAGCTTGCAAAGATTGAGAAATTGAATCGCGTAGCAAAATATGGTTAGGCAGTCCTGACAGGCATACTCTAGCGTCTTGTAGCACTGGCGATGGCGCGATTTTTTTTCTATCACTTCCTTCTCCTTTTCTTCGCACTATGAAAGGAATTTTCGGAATGTAAAGGTGCCACTAGGCATAGGTCAAGCCTGAAGTGATGTGTCGAACAGTTTCATGCTAGGTTTTCAGCTTGACAGGTGAGTAGTACCGAAGCATTGCCCGTCTGGGTGCTTCCCACTTGCTGCGTAAATTTCGCCCCCCTACTACAATCAATAGTCTGAATAGAGAGGCATGCGTATTCAAAATAAATTTGAACTTATTCAGGGATAATTCCTTTAAGAGCAAATTAAGCCCTTAATAAATGCTGTGAGCCCTAAATTAATGTCTATCAAGGGTTTCAAATTTGTTTTGTTCTAAGCAAGCAAAGAAAAGAAGAAAATCAAAGTATACAGTATGAAATAATAATCTATTTCAGGACCCCAGCTAAATTTTAATGACTCTGGAAAATAAATAATAAGTGATAAGAGTGAATGAAAGCTTGGAAAAAGCAATGGAGATACAAGTCAACTGGAGAAGGGTGATGGGATCTTTTACTGCTTCATAAAGCGTTGAAGAACTTTATTGAAAAGCTTGCTGTTGAAACAAGTATGCTAACACATCCCTAGGATTGAAATCAAAATGTTCCAAATACTAATATACTTCAGGAAATTTTTGAGAATCAATTTTCTGAAGCAACTCCAATGCTGGAAGAACGAAAAATTTGCTCGCTTTATACTATATAGTAATTAATATACACTGTATAGGGCACGTTCCTTCGTAAACGACGCTAGGGGGCTTCTGTATACTGAATCGACTACACGCTACATTTGAGGTTAAAGTACTATAGTAAATCGTTCAATGCAATCGTGTGGTCCATCGCGCCGAAACATGTGTCGAGCGGCAAGGCGGTGCTCGATATCACGACGGATATCGCAGTTATCTTATTTAATGATGGACTGTCGGGCTTTCTTCCCATCTACGGCTCATTAGGATTGACTGCAGGACCTAATTTTTACAATTTCCGCTTAGAAACAGACGCCGAGTGAATAAAGGCTGCTGAGCGCTCAATTTCCGACGTTGTAAAAGAGGCGAGACTCGGCCTTTTAGCATCAAGAAAGGACGAGGAGGAGAAATCCACGGTCTTGGAAGGCCAACTGTATGGTGCTGGGATAGCAGAGTAAAGGTAAAATAATTTGTATATAGTACAATTTTGAAAATTCACAACTTTATAAGGTTTTGAAACTTTAAACGCGTTTATCTCGAAAGTGTATTTTTGAAATTTGCCGGAAACGAAACTCTTTCAGTTTTCATCCGATTGACTTGCCGTAAACACGTTTATGAGAGAATAGACAGATAATCTGAGGTAAGCAGTCAACTCTATGTCCTAATATGTATTTTTACTTTATATATAATGTAATTGCAAAATTCACCGATTGTAAATCGTTTTAACTCGTCCTGGCGATAAGTGAATTCAGCCGCATTTATCGGATAAATAAAACTGCCTTCGTAGTGGTGAAAACCAAGTGTACTAGTATGTGATAAAAGCTTTGTCTTATGCTTTAAAAAATGTCCTAAATGAATAACAAGTTAGATGTAGACCGATGAAGGATTCGGTACAACGAAGTTATGTAAAAATAAATTACATAATATAATATAATTCAAAATATTTCAATTCGAAACAAAATGAAGGCAAATCATATGCATAGCATGGATGATTCTTTAGGGTCAGCCTGAAAAGTAAAAAGAATGAAGAACTAAGGGTGCGATCGCAATATCAAGAAGCTTATAGGCAAGGCTAGTGATATCTCATCTGCAACGAAAATCATAAAGATGAGCATTTGTGGTGGCATTGGCAATGACTATAAATTTAATGCTTGTATTACTTTTAGAAACTAAAACTCTACAAAAAACAGGAAACGTTGACGAGTTATATATTATTGCATACATTTCAAATTCAATTCAATTTCAATTCAATTTCAAATTCAAAGTTCCGTGTTGATATTTAAAGTTCTCAAGTAATGTCCTTTATAATACGCAAAACAAATGGAGTTGAAAACTAAACAAGCACATGCACGAATATTTAGATTTCGTCGAAAATACTATAAAATTAGGGCTATCATTGCACATAAATCGATAACAGTAAATTTGCTGTGATGGTGAGCGCAATTTATATGCAGGAACATACACTTACCATAAATCTCAGAGCCATTATTCAAAAAGTATTATTCGAATTGCAGGATGAATTTAAAATTTTCTCGCATTTTCCTATTGATGTTACACCTGAATGTTCAGCATGCAATGGCGATCTCCGGGATTGTTGTTCAGGACTTGTTGTAACCAAACAATTGCTATTCATGCCATATCATTAAAAAGTTTTAATGAACAAATTTTCGAAATGGTTCTCGTTTTAAAATAAAACCACTATTTGCAGCGTTGTTTGCTAGAGGAAATAAAAGTCCTGTCCATTTCTAAGATCTGAATATGATGTGCCAACTAAAAATAGGGATATTAGTATAAAGAAAAATTTTATAAATTTTCAAATTTCTTGGTTACTGTGAATACTTGTCGCCGTAAAGGCTAAATATTATAAATAATAACTTAAAGAAGTGTGTAATTTATAGATATTTTATATCTACATAGAAAAGAGAAAAGAAATTGAATTAATGAATCGAAAGGAGTTTTCAACTTTGGATTTTAACTCGCAACAAAAATGATAAATTTTTTTTTCAACCATCCAGAAAGGTTAGTTTGTCTTTTTCAATTAAAACACACATTTTCCTATACTATGACCGTTCAATAACTTTTTAAAAAATCTATTAGTTAGTGCCTGTCAGTGGCAACACTTTATTTTTGTTAGGTTGAATATTTGGACAGTGTTAGTTATTCTGATTAAGTCGTTTTCAATTTTTGAATCAAAATCTCAATTTTTGAATTTTTATTTATTTTGACAGTCGGGAAAAGTGGAAAACATAGTATTTGTGTTTGGATGGTGACGGCTGTTTACGCTCTGATTCAGGGAATCCAAGCAGCAGAAAAACTATTTTCGAATCTTCCCTAAACATTCTGAGAACCTAGCTTGCAACCTTTTTGTAACATTAGCCTTGGCTAGGCTTCGAATTCTCGCCAGTTTTCGCCTTCGGCGAGAGGAGTTCCATTTTCAACCGGAGGGAGCTGAGTGTAAAGACGCGACTGTATAAAATCTGGCATCCCACTTTGTCAACCAGTGGTCCTTGAATCCTTTATTCATCATCCATCATAATTCTTGATTCTTCAGCAGAAGCACTTGAGCTTAAAATTGCACACAGTTGCATTTGTCAACTGATTATATCAACACACACCGCAAACGACTTCTCGGAGAGTTGACCAATTGTCTCGCAATAGAGAGGTCGCTCGTTTACCCACAGTCTTCACTTGAAAAAGGTGTTGTAGGTATCGTCCATGCTTCCTAGACAAATGAACCAGTCAGCGGACTGCATCTTTCTCGTCTTGTGCAGATAAGACAGGTTATTGCTTCCACCGTGTAGACGACCAAGTCCAGCCCTCGCGTTGCAGAATGTCACAAATTTCGCCACGTATCCCAACGTTCAAATGATCGAGACGAGGCACATTTCCGAACTCTGGCATACGGGTTGGCTAGAAAACTCCTCCGTCGGTTGATTAACAAGAGCAACGCCGATCCACGATCGGTAGAATAGTAGAGGTGGTGAATGTGGTCCAGCGGCCAGAAGCAAACAATCACCACTCGAGGAAAATTGTACTGTTCATAACACTAGATGTGAGAAATACCTTCAATTCTGCTTGATGGGCAGATATTCTCGGTGCTTGGAATATTTCATGGGGCTCAAATATCTAACGCGAATATTGAAGGACTATCTCAAAGGTCGGCGAAGAATGGATGTGACTTCAGGGGTGGGGCAAGGTTTCATTTCTGGGCCGGACATATGGAATGTCTCGTAAGATGAGCTTTTGAGGTTGCAGTTACCGGAGGAATTTCGCGTCAGATCGGCATGACATAGCAGTACTAGTCACCGGACGTTCTGTCGAACAGGCGTAACTCAAACTGGCTGCAATACTGCGTACAATGAAGAGTGGATGGCAGGCCGGTGGTTTAGCCTAGCGCTGGAAAATACCGAGGTCGTCATATTGAAAAATATGATCCCTCTTGTTATTGCCGCTTGGGTTAGAGAAACGGTCATCGCGTCGAAGGAAACGATGAAATATCTTGGTTTGATGATCGATATGAAGCTGAGCTTCCTCGGAATCGTTCGAACGTCAGCTGATAAGGCTGCTGCGGGAGTATCAGCTCTCAGTCGCCTTATGGCCAATGGCGCAATGGAGTCAATGCCCTTGTACGGCTCCGAAGTCTGGGCTGATGTTCGTAGTAAGGAATTGTACCGGCGTCTCTCTTGAGGCAAGGAGCTCTGTGGATAGCTTGAGGGTGGACCCTCTTATGTTTCTTGCAGAAGAAGGAAAACGTGTGCACTTATGTAGGGGGGTGAACCGCACGGCTCATCGGTGACTTGTGGCCATGGTTCTGCAGAACGCAAGTTTAGACTGATTATTACCTGACGCAATTACTCGGTGGGCACAGAGATTTTTAGTCTAACCTGTATAAGATGGAAATGGCACCGTCTCCAGCTTGCTTGTATTATCCGGGGATAACGGATGACACCTGCCACACGATCTTTACTACACAATGAACAAGGGCCCGTTCACATCTCTCGAAATAGGAATGTTCCCTCCTGAAAATGTAACGAGAAAGATGACGAAATCAAAAGACAATTGGAACTCCGTGTCACATTACGTACGGATGGTTACTTACGGACGGTCATAGATCACTTAGCGGTGCAGAGGGAAGGATGATCTCTCTGACGGCAATCCTCATCCTTCCCAGCCATCCGTGGTGAAAGAGGGATTTCCCTTAACCAGAAGGCGCAGCTAGGCGACTATTAATGAGGTCTAGTAATGTAACAAACAAACGAAGTAATGTGACAAACAGTTCCAGGCTAGGTTCTTGGTGTGTCAGGGGAGGTGTTTAGTCGGAAGTCCGGTGCCGACAGTCAGGGCGTAGGTTATTCGTCCTTCGAGTGATTCGACAAAAGCCACGGTGAGTTCCCAGTTCCGTGGTCACTAGTTATTCTAATTGACCTTCTCGCTTGCACTCCTGCGACAGTAAGCGCTTTAGAGAAGAGTAGAATGTATACCAGATTCCATCCTCTATGCAGATACCAGATGTTTGGACAATCAGTCGTTTGCTGAGTTAACCAAAGAGGTCAATAATGGAAGCTCATGGTCACTAGTGTTTTGTTACTCCATAAAAGTTGCTTGGTCCTTGTTTTGTTGGGGTTAATTTAAAAGGCCTGGGTTTTCTTGCAGTAACTTCTGTAATTATAAGCATTCATTCTTGATGTTTGAAGTCCTTGAGGTGGCACATTTCATGTTCGTTTTACTTTAATCTTCGAAGTACTGGTGTACTTCTGCTTGTTTTTGGCTTTTACGGTCTGAGAAGTACATGGAAGTATGCTGCTCAGACTAACTCCGACGCATTCCACCATGTTGATAAAACCCATTCTTTGCGTTTTATAATTGGAGGATTCGAAGTCCGCCGGTATACGGTAGCTCGTTCATAATATAAATTTCGTCAGGTCGGCATTGATATACGATCCTTTTGTCTTCATTCACTTAAGTAATAATAAATACGCGGTCTACATTATATTCGATTACGCCTCATAGAGCTTTCCCCAAATTTTCTTCTAATGCGCTTTCATGCGCAGTCGTTTTGAACCACCTTCCGTATCAGTCTTCGCCTATCTGATAAAAGATGCGTACTCAGTGAGTACTCATTAACCTTTTGGTTATACAATGCCAACCTTTGGTAAACTTATGTTTATCCATTTCTGTTAGGTTATACTTTTTTCTTTGGCTTTCACTTTTCTTCTATGTGCTCCTTTATCCATACATTCATTTATCCAATCATCCATGACTTTGGAGAGCTGCTGCTGCGAAAATTCCAAACAACTTTTTAATATTATTGAGTGCTCCTTTGATGTCGATTAAGGCTAACAGGCCATTTCACTATTTCGTGTAGTGTCGTCTCTGTCTGCTCCATAAGGATCTCATTGATTTTTATGTAAGCACTGAGCGCCTTATAGTTTTTCAATACAAAAGATGTTAGACTGGAAGGTCGACAGTCCTTGCTCTGACAGTAACTGTTGTAATGGATTTAAAGGCTCCTGAATCGTCATGGCAATAACTGCAGGACGAGTCGGCCTCGCACCGGCATCAGGATGTGAAGTCCTACAGGCGTGGCAACGAACTGTACCCTAAAGGTCAACGGTTCGGCCACTCAGAAGTTCACTACATTGGTGGCTGCTGGCGGACTAGCTCAGTGCGACGAGGTGTGTGGACGTCGGTCGGACCCTAGTGAAGTTCCGCTAGTGAACCAGAAACTGTAAAACCCAATTTTCCGAACGTGACGTTGGAAGTATATCTTTATTTTACCTTTCCATTCTCCATAAAGCAAAACAACACAATCGATCGCGCTTTCTCTCACCGAAATACCGCAGTGCCCGAAAATAAACTATGTTAATTAGACTACCGTAAAAAATAATGACAACTCGAAGACAACAAAAGACTACGAACCGAATTACAAACGACGGCACCGCGGAACCCGAGTCGACGAAATACCTGAAGCCCTACATAACCAGAACACTCAACCTATGGCCATCACCTTCCTCCTATAAAAATAGTACGACCGATGGATGGAAAGAATATTTGGATTTAGTTCTTCATTTTGCATATATTGAAGCAACTTTTATAAGTTATACACACCCAAACTAAAAACTATTATTTTCTTAGCATAAGAACACATGGTTTCATTTTTTTGCAGTTTAAATCCTGACTCATGCAGAAAAAAATTTCAATCGAATATTTTTTTTCACGTTAGATTATATTTACTTACGAATACCTTAAAAAATAATTGGAATTTAAGCTTAGATTTTTGTCTTTCACTAAACACTAAACAGCGTTTCACGAACTTTCCACAGAGATAACTCTGCTCACTCTGTTCTGTAATGAACTCTGTTCATTAGCAAGCAGCAAGTCCATTCTCGAGCAGTAGATTTGGCACCATGACGCACATCTCAAAACTCCCCACACACCGTGTGTTTGATTGTGGTGTTTTTTGCCTCGCAAGTGTGCCAGTTAAATTCCGATAAATAAGGAAAACATAAACGATATTTTGTCCGCTTATTAAACTTTATTCCTTATTGCTACTTTTACGAATGAATACTAACTAGCCAAGCATTATCCTAAAATCCTTCTTAAATACTATTCCGGCGATAATAAAACTAAAACGATCATAAAAGGGTTATCGTGAAGGACAACGATCATAAATGGAAATCCATCGGTAACACTCATAAAAGCATTGCGCGACGGTGATCATAAAAGCGGTTTTTCCTAAGTGTACGTATCTCTAAGTTTTCTAGGAAAATAGATTAGCATTTATTACAGTGTTAACGTAAATCGCCTTCGTAAACAAATATTTTGCAGAATTGCATTTTTCGCGAATGTGGGAAAATGCATTCATTGATGTCTGGGAATTGCTGACCATGTTTTTTCGGCGGATGGTGTTAAATTTGATATTTGGAGTAGGTTGGTGGATGACGGCCGTTAAGTCCTCCCCATTTAAAACCGATCGTTAGAAATAAGGTAGATCGTTGAATCGTCTTGTTGTCGGGATGTTGCGTTGAGGCTTTTCAGCAGATGCGGGATGCAATAAGATTTGCTTATATCTACTATGTTACTTTCGTTACAAATTATCAAGTTGTTATATTGTTTAAAATTTTGCGATATGCCAAATATTTGGTCTTTTAATTTAATAATTTTTCAAAATGAATGTCGTACGTTAAATTTTGCTTTTTTATAGGTTTAGTCAATAGAGTGTCAAATAATTGATTGGTTGTAACCGGAATATTGACGATATATAAAATACATTGATTGTTTGTTATTATCTTAATCTCGGATACATCTAATGCTTCTTCCACTGTTGAGTATGGTAATGTTTCTTTATTTAATAATTTTGTGGCTAATTGAATTTCTTCTTTTGATAAAATAATAGAGTTTACAATTCCTGCTTTTGCCCACTGAATTGCATATATAAGATTTGTAAGGTCATCTTTTATGAGTTTTAATCCAGAATTAAGTTGTTTTTAACATCGTCTTTTGATTTTAACATTTCTTGCATTGTGTTTGCCAATTTCGTTATATTGTTCATTCTGTCGTTATATAACTTATTTATTATGACCTGTTAGTTGTTGTTTTTTAGGACGTCTGACATTTTGTGCTTGATTGTGACAAAGTCCTCGTGTACTAAATGATGGGCAAGAGGATGATGGCGGGTTGCAGGGAGGATCAGAAATGCATTTATGTCATCTACTAATTTTGAATACTTCTCTAAATCGACTATATGGATCAGCTTAAAGTTTCCCTGTCGTATTTTCGCATGCCCCAGATAGAAGGTAGTGATATAAGAGTTGGAGAAGTCTAAGATTTGGATGTTCGCCAAAGTGGTGCGAAGAATAAATCTGAAAAAATAGTACCCATTTAGCTTTTGATTCGGTCCTTGTGTATAATTTTGCCTCCTTCAGTTACGATGGTAGTATTTTTATTTTCTTTTACTGTTTCCTGACGATATCTAGGTGTTAGTTTTGAGCCTAAACGCTTATTTTGCCTTACGTAAACTACTTCTCCTACCTCATAGTTTTTTATCGGTTGCCTTTTTTTATTACGGTACTCTAGATCCTTTTGTTGTTTTTGTTTTATTTTTTCGATATTAGTTTGCCTAATTTTTTCGAATTCTTCTGGGTCAATGTTGGGGCTTCTTCCGAAGTATATTTCAACGGGTTTTCGACCTGTGGTAGAATGAATTGAATGATTATACTCATTCACAGCTCTGTCTAGAAGTTCCTGGAAGGATCGGGACGGATCATCTTTTCTAAGGCATCGCATGAGCTCGCTCAATGTGGAATGCCAGCGTTCAATTTGGCCATTGACTGTACTTTTGTAGGCAGGGGTTTTGTAAACTTTGATCTGGAGGTCGTCTTCCATTAGTGATGTCAGGGATATAGAGGTCAGGGCACCTTCGTTGTCAATGACAACGTTCTCAGGTATGCAGAAGAAGTAGAGGATGTCTAAAAGGGGCTGTTTTATATCCTCAACCGACTTTGATGCAATTATTTTGGCTTATGCAAATTTTGTGAATTTATCGATTGCGGTCAACACCAACTTCTTTTCGGTGAGGAATAAGTCGATGTGAATTGTATGTCCGGGATATTTGGGAATAGGGGTTTCGTTTAAAATTGGTTTATTTGGGTGCCTGTCGTATTTGCTAACTTTACAGGTTGTACAACGTTTTAGAAGTCTTTTAATTTTGTATGACATACGTGGGAAATAGAAATGTTCAAGAAGTTGAAGGCGGTTTTCTTCTGCATTGCGATGTGCTCTGCGGTGAGTTGTCAAGATTTTTTCCTCTTGTTCCACTTCGCTGGTAAGATCTTCAACCAACTGTCGTGTGAATTTTATTCTGTAATCGCGAAAGTGGTGAGGGAAAACTTCCTGGATCTTTCCCATGATCTCTTCGTTTGTCATAAGGTCGTTAACTGTACCCGGGTTCAAATATCTTTTGAGGATATCTATGAGGTTTGTATTACTGAATTGAGACTTTTTTAGAATGTGCCTTGTATATTTATCAAATGGATGGATTATTTGGTGACTATCCTCCTGGTCGATTTCGAGAATGATTTGGTTCCGGAAAACATTGATAGGGGTTTCTACGATAGGTATAAGGTTATGGGACGAGCTTTCGTCACTGTGCTGGGTTATGGTTAAAGAGTTAGCTTCTGTGGATTGGGGAGGTCTTGATAGAGAGTCGGCGACGATATTTTGTTTGCCAGGCTTGTATTTGAGCTCGTAGTTATACTCTTCGAGGATCGCTTTCCACCATTTTGCTGTTAGCGTTCTTATTGCTCAGCGCATAGGTTAGCGGTTGGTGGTCCGTGTAGATAACTACCTTGTGTGATCCGTAGAGATAACTTCTCAAAGAGTTTAGAGCCCAAATTATTGCCAGCATTTCCTTTTCGTTAGCAGCGTAATGTTCTTGTGTTTTATCAAGGGTGCTGGACAGAAACGTTATTGGTCTATTGTTTTGTGAGAGTACGGCGCCGATGGCATATGTCGAGGTGTCCGTTGTGAGCTCGAAAGGTTTAGAGAAATCTGGGTGAGCGAGTATTACTTCGTTAGAAATGAGCGAGTTTTTAAGTTTGTTAAATGAATTCAGGGCACTGTCATCCAGGTGTATTAGTTTATTTTTAGAAAGGTTTTTGGACACACGTCCATCCTCCCCTCTTAAGAGGGATGTCAGGAGCTTTGCTATTTTCGTATAGTCGCGGATAAAGCGGCGGTAGTATCCCGACATCCCGACATCCCGAGAAATGACCGTAAATCTTTCAATGTTTTGGGCGGAGGAAAATTAGCAATTGCCTGGACTTTCTTCGGATTGGTTTTTATTCCACTTTTGCTAATAATGTATCCCAAGAATTCTATCTCCTCGTGCAAGAACTCTCACTTATCGAGCTGAATTTTTAGATTTGCTGCTTCTAGGATAGGGAATACTCGTTCGAGGTTTTTGAAATGTTGTGTCATATCTTTTCCAAAAATGATGATGTCATCTATATAAATATAGCAACTTTTTCCTATTTCCTCTCGAAGGATATCGTCTAGGGTTCTTTGAAAAATTGAGGGTGCATTCTTCAGACCAAATGGGAGTCTAGTGTATTCAAATTTTCCGTGATTTATAGAGAACGCAGTCTTTTCAATGTCTGATTCCTTGAGAGGGATCTGATGGAAGCCACTTTTCAGGGCGATAATAGAGAAGACCTCGTTTTTCCCTAAATTAGCCAAAACTTCGTTGATTTCTGGGATGGGATATCGGTCAGGAATGGTGATTGAGTTCAACTTCCGATAATCTACTACCATGCGAAATTTTTTTTCTCCCGATGCGTCTTCCTTTTTTGGAACGATCCAAACCGGAGAATTATAAGGGGATCGTGATGGCCTTATAATCCCATCGGCGAGAAGTTTTTTCACCTGTTCTTCGATTTCATTTTTCAAAGCCATTGGATAAGGGTATGACTTTGAGTATACAGGGTCGTTTGATGTTGTGCGGATTTCCCCTTTCACCCTTGTAGTGAAAGTTAGGCGCTCATCAGGCTCATTGAAAAGCTCAGAAAACTGATTTATAAGATTTAGTAATTTAGTTGATGAATCTTTATTCAGATGGGATGTTCTGATATTAATATTGTTGACTGATTCAGAAACGTGTTGCTTCAGAGGGATGCGTAGTCCTGTGTCGATGGTCATATAATTCCTCTTAGTGTGTATTACAGTATTGAGTTCCTTTAAAGTATCATTTCCAATGATACCATCAAATGCTACAAGACTGGGCAATATGAAGAACTTAAGTTTTTTTGTATAAGGGCCGAAAAGACTTATGTAAGAATGGTGAGTAATTTTGATGGATCCAGCAACTGACTTAGCGTAAAATTCCTGCTCGTTAATAAAGTGATACTTAATGTGACGTGGCTGAATATAGTTGTTGTTAGATCCTGTGTCTATGAGGAATTTTAATAGCTCTCCACTCCTTAATTTCAACTGGAAATATGGAAGTGAAGAGCGGTTCAGCCTAAAAAATAGATGTCGTCGAGGTGTTCTGTACCGTCTGTGTTTGGGTTAGCATTTTCGATCTGTGAAACAGGGTCTTGATCTGTTTGGGAAGTTTCAGTCAGTTCGGTTGGAAATGGTTGTGTGTCGCCCTGTCCTAGGTATTCTAGGAAGCCTTCTTCGTCTTCAAGTCCAGGGCTGCTAAATACTTCGCCATATGCTTCTGGCGTTATATTATGGTTATGGGTTGTAAAATGGGTACGCTGAAATTTATTTGGAAATCGTGGTACTGGCTTTTGTCTTTTGTAAGCGAATCTATGATCAAAGCGTGGTCTGTTAATGTAATTTGCGTTGCGAGAGCGCAGACTTTGATCGACATCCATTGGTTCGGGTTTATTCGGTTTCGGGGGTAATTGTCGAGGGTTTTGAAAGAATACTGGTGGTTGATTAGGATATTGCGGAGGTCTAAATGCTTGAGGGTTGTTAACTAATTCGGGATAGAATTGCCGTCTTGGCGCGGGCACAGGCGCTGGTTGATGGTTATTTGAGAATTGTCTTCTAGGAGGTACTGGTGGTGCAATTTGGGGGTTTGGTCTATTGGTACGGATATGTGTATTGTTCGCGTGTTGCGTTCGATAGTCGATGTTGTGTAATTTCAGGCACAAATGTAAGGCTTGCGGTAGGTCAGCAGGTTCTTTCATGCTAAGGAGTCTAGAAATGTCGCCTCTAAGTCCCCGAACAAAGGTGTCTAGTGCCTTGTCCCTATATGCCCGAGTCATAATATTTACTGCTTCTTGGCCCATATCCATTGACCCAAGTTTATTTAGGATTAGTGAGAGGTAGTGGTACACTGTTTGGTAAAATTCTGAAACAGTATTTGATCCTTGAACCAGCGTCGTCATTTGGTACTCTAAGGTTCCTAAGTCACGCTTGTCGGCGTAGTGAAGTGTCAAGCATTTTGAAATTTTCTCCCAGTTTAGAGGCGTGTTATACGACTCTAGGGCAATATCAGCTTGCCCTACGATTTTGTTACGGATCACGGATAGGATACCGTAATATTTTGGTGTTCCCCGCAAATTACCGTATATTCTTAGTATCCGATCAACGGATTTCTTCCAGGAGCTAAATTCTCCAGGGTTACCGGAAAAATCTCTCAAACTTTTAACGACGTCAGGTATCTTGTCCATGTCGGCAAGATTACCGTCGTTATTTATATTGACTGGGATATCGACATCGTTGTTAATATCGGCGGCTGGGTTCATGAAGGAGTGAAACATTTGTCTGCCTTGCGCTTGAAGCGTTGCGGTGACAATTTGAGTGATGATATTCCTAATATCCTCACCAATAGCTAGATTGTTAGGAGCGACAGGTTGGGGCTGCGCGGGTGCATTTTGAGCACCAATTTCTAGACGCGGAGGCCTAAGGAGATTGTTTGTCGGTCGATATATTGGTTAACGCGGTAATTCCGAGAACTTTGTCACTTTCCACACCAATTTTTATCACAAAATGATTGAAAAAGGTACACTAGAGATTTCTTTCAATAACCAACCACGATTTGGTTTTTTTTAATATGTTAGAAGATACTAAATATGTTGATTCGTTAAAGCACAATGGTCATAAATAGAATAATATTTCTTCTGTGGATATATATATTTCTTATTCTTAATATTTCTTTTGTAGATATATAATTATTTTGAAATAATTGTGAAATATGCTTATTTTGAAATAATTGTTTTGAAATAAAGTGAGATATGTTTATTTTGAAATAATTATTTTGAAATAATGTGAAGTATGTTTATCTTCATAAATTAAAATAATATAAGTTTCACTTTAATATGTTCACTGCATAATATGAGTTTTGCAAAAATTTTCCACAAAAAATACTTTATATGGGCGAAAGAGTTCACTCTTTATTTTATGTTCAAATTTTTCAAAAGGTTTCTAGTTTGAGTTTATCGAAAGTTAACAACAAATTTTTAACTTTGGAGAAACAACAGTGGAAGACTTACATAATTATGTATGTTTTCATCCTTGTGATCGTTGAGTTCCTCCTAGGCTGCAATCGTATTTCGGTTCGGCTTTGCTTGGTTTGCGTATCCTTTTTGCTGAACCTTGTTTATTGGTTGAAACTACTGGGGGGGCCTTCCCGAATTCGTCGTGGTCTTCAGCACTTGGTTGTACCGGTGTGAGATTAGAGCCAGATCCTTTAGGTTTTTGATTCACAGCACTAACTTTTAATTTGTTTAATGGACCATTGGCCAGCCTCAGCGCAATGAAGTCGAAGTGCTTAACGTGAGTACCTGCCACCATTAGGCCTTACCTCACGGTCTCAAAGACAGGGTGGATATAATGCGTCAACCAACGCCCCTCATTAAAAGAATGAGGTCCCAGTAATTAAAATTAGGAAACCCAAGCTACACTGGTTGGTGCTCAAAAACTACTTTCCAGCCACATCACAAACCACAAACTACCACGTTTCAGCCAGGATAGGCTCCTCACTGTGTAGGGGGCTGACAGTAACCTGTCATGGGCGTCCCTCTAACCCGTGGTTCAGATCAAACCTCTGATCGGGTTTTCGCAGAACATAGACTTGTTCCACTACCAATTTTCGTTCCCATATCGAAGGGTTGGTGACCCCGTAATCCCCAGACACTAATACATTAACAACGGTAGGACTAGACAAAGCATAGAACAGGATAACATTGAGCTTGGGTCACATATCAAGACAACATTGAGGGACTAGCAGACAGTAACAGAGCCTGCATTTCCTTGCGTAGCAGAGTGCTGCAGTCGCAACTGGAAGGCTTCTCGCGCGAACCCGTTGATCCTCAAAAAGGAATCCTCATCCTGCAAAGCATCCCCGACATCTTCTGGGGTCATTAAAGAACTGATACCTCGCGCAAAACGTAGGCTTTCATACGCCTGACACTCGAACAAAACATGCTGCCAAGTCTCGCTCACAGCACCACATAACGAACATCCACTTTCATTACCAATACCACGACTAAACAACCACCCATTCAGACTACCATGCCCAGTTAGTAAGTAACCTAGCGCCAAACAAAAATCACACTTCCGCATATACATAGCAGTCACTACATTCGGTAGGAACTGATACGTGGTACGACCCTCCGCACATTCGCTCCACCTAGATTGCCATTCAGCAATCAATCCCTCTTCCATAATTTGCCGAATGGCGGCCCGACTTAGTCCATTAGGATCTGTACTACGTAGCCATTGATGTTCTCTCATAGGGAAACCCTTCCGCAATCTGTAAATCAGTCCTCGACGGATGATTTCCAGATCCAGTGGTGGGACCCCCATGAGGACCTGCATAGCACATAGTGGAGACTGTTCGACATACCAGCAGGGATGCAATAAGCACCGCTCGTTGTCCTCGTACAATAAGCGTTCTGCCAGTAGTACTCATGGCACTCTCAAGAAGTATAGGAGAGCCATACGTCGCTACAGCAACAAATAGTCCATAATACACTCTCTTGAGAGCTTCCCGGCGCAAACCCCAGTCCTTTCTACAAATCCTCCGCAACATTGAGGCTAGCTGCTTGAGGCGTTCCCTCAGCCACCTAAAATGGTGCCAGAAAGTCAGCCTCTCGCCCACACGTATTCCCAAGTATGTGACAGAAGTCACATACTTGAGGGCACGTCCCTCATACCTTACCCATGGAGGGCGACTCGGGTTGAGTACTCCTTTCAAAAGCATCATTGACGATTTGTCAACTGAGACAGTCAGTCCTACCTTCCCACACCAACCCTCTACCTTGGCCATGCACTGCATAGCAATCTCCTCTATCTGTCTACGACTATTGCCCTCCACCAACACTAGCAAATCATCCGCATACGCACACACATAACTAACACTCGTAATTTCTTTCAGCAGGCCATGCTGAGGCATTAGCCAGCCTCAGCGCAATGTTTAAGACCGTTTAAGGCTTAATTATCTTGCGATAATTTGGTCTATCCACTTAACACCACGCGCGATGCAGCCCCACGTTGGGCGCCAGTTAAATTCCGATAAATAAGGAAAACACAAATGATATTTTGTCCGCTTATTAAACTTTATTCCTTATTGCTACTTTCACGAATGAATACTAACTACCCAAGCATTATCCTAAAATCCTTCTTAAATACTATTCCGGCGATAATAAAACTAAAACGATCATAAAAGGGTTATCGTGAAGGAAAACGATCATAAATGGAAATCCATCGGTAACACTCATAAAAGGATTGCGCGACGGTGATCATAAAATCGGTTTTTCCTAAATGTACGTATCTCTAAGTTTTCTAGGAAAATAGATTAGCATTTATTACAGTGTTAACGTAAATCGCCTTCGTAAACAAATATTTTGCAGAATTGCATTTTCCGCGAATGTGGGAAAATGCATTCATTGATGTCTGGGAATTGCTGAACATGTTTTTTTGGCGGATGGTGTTAAATTTGATATTTGGAGTAGGTTGGTGGATGACGGCCGTTAAGTTGCCACTCTCCCGGCATTGTCACCATTCTGAGGGTAAAGGTGTTGATTTTAGAACTCTCAATTGTGTCATCCTGTCGACATTGCCACACTTGAGATTTGGATCACAACACTGTTTTTGCCTTAGTTTGGTTTAAAATTTATTTTGGCCCCTATCTAAGTTGAGAGAAAACTTTGATATGAAGATTTTGTGTGTTTTCAGTTGAATCTGTATTAAAGTTGGATCCACTTTCTTTAGCATCAGCAGGTACACTTCGTCTGTTCCGCATGACATGTACGTGCTGAGGTTGATTGTGATCCACAGGACTATTTCCATGTTTACTTTAAAGGAGGGTCTCAAAATGTAATCGTATTAGCTTCCCTTTCGAACTCTTGTCGTTCGAGTTAGGGGAGCGTTGTTTGAGTAAAAGTTTTCCCATCCATGCTTTCCTTTTCTCTTAGAGTTGATTTGTAGGTTTTGGCTAATATTTTATGGAAAACGTATCTGGGTTTGTAATACGGGCTAGTTTAGTTGTTTCGATAACTTGTCTTCTTGTGCTTGGCGATAGTAGTCGGCCACATTTCTCAAAGGACATGACTAGAGTTTTGGTGGCATGTTTTAGTGGCGTCAGTAAATGTATTACCACGCACTTTCATTTGATTGCGATATGATACAATTTTTGGGTACTTCGAGACTATGTTTCCGTCATCTTGAGAGGTATTTCGAGTGAATACCCTTGCAAAGGCCCCTGGCGAAGTGATTAGCTGAGAAATGTTTTGTCTCCTGATGTCCGTCTGAGTTATCTGGATACATTTAAGATCTCCATTAGGAGTTTGGATTTGTGGTGGTTTCTTATGTTTCGAGGTTTTCCATAAGTTTAAGTTTAAAGCGTTGTATAATTTTGATTTGTTAATGGTTCTTGCAATTTTTTGTTTTTGTATTCAAATAGTCCTTAACTTAGTCTCATAGTTGCTATGTTAAGGGCGTTTTGAGATTAACTGGTAATGACCATTGCTTCTGAGTTTGACTCCTGCAGGTTCGGCACCAAAGACACCAAAGTCTGTGATGTTGCTCTTGTTAGGTATTGTATATAAATCTGAGTCACTTTTACCTTTTCGCGAGATTAAGTGGGAGCTCCCATGCGGTGGTTTACTCTTAAAGACCCTTGCTTCTGAGTCTTATTGCTTTAGGTCTGACACCAAAATTACCAGAGCCTGTTACATCGGGAATCTGTTCGTCCATTTCAATACTTATAAGCAGGGCTATTAAGTGCAACTTGTTGCTATATATTGATATGAGTAACATTCACCTTTTGGTGAGGTAAAGTGGTAGCCTCCGTGGTTGACTTGCTATTGAAGACCCTTGCTTGCAAGTCTGATTCCTGCATCGAATTCTTTAGATTCTTCATCAAATTGATGAATTTAGATAACAAACTTTATGGGGCAGAAGATGTCACAACTAGCAAGGATCCTTGTCTATTTTGAGAATGATTTCTTTCCATGAAGCGTAAAGTTTCTGACTCCTCAGGGTGGTTGTTTTTATAACGTTTAGACGTTAGCATTCAAAGAATAATTTCTTGGCAGTTGTTTTTCAATATTATATCAATATTATTTGCGCTTAGGAAAACGATTTTTAATTTGTCTTATCATTGATAGTATTTTCGTCGTATTCATGAGCATTTTCATGCCTTAACAAGTGTGGCAAACATTTTTGTGAATTGATTATTTAAGGCATGCTAGTAAAACTTAATTATATTTGCATATCATAACCTTTCTATTGTATTGTAATGGGTCCAAAATCAGTGCTTTGTTGGTATTTCCCTTGGTTGGATATTTAAGCCGTTTCACCATACCAGCTCCAGCGTGGTTGGGGTTAATTTTGGTAGACCCAGTTCTTCTCTGTTGTTGAACATCATAACGACGTCGGTTGCATTCATTTTGGTGCACTCAGATGACGTGGGGGTTAGGATGCCCGTTCACTCGTTGGAATGATTCTGCGATTCCTTCTTTCAAACTCCGAAGACACAGAATTGCCATTGTTGCACTTTTTTCAGAAAGATCAATTGATCCTGGTGTCTCGGTTTCCGGAGCTTCCAAAGCTTGGCAATTTTTTTTGTATTTTGTTTCAGGTATGAGAGAGAATTTTGATTTTACGTAGGCGTGGTACCTAAATTCCTTTGAAAACTCACATTTCCTTTTCCTGTGTGGTATTGACGCGGGTACCCTGCTAATCGCATCCCCTAAATGTCAGTATTCGTTGGTATTTGCTGCGGAGATTTTCAAATCGAAGTATGTATAAAGAAAATGAATTTATTTTGCTTAAAATAAACTTGCATATGATTGTAATGTTATTAATTGGTGTAGAAGTTTATTTAGGATAAGGTGTAGCACCTTTTCGTTTTGTGGGCAATGAATTTGATGTTCGAATGTTTTGTTAATTAGGGTTCGAGGATGCGTTTGTTTGTTTATGCATAAAGATTAGATAGATTTAATTTGGCAAAAAGCACTTAACATTGGATAAAAATTTTTTTTTTAAATTTTATTGATTTTCTATGAAATTTCGTGGATAAGAGTTTACCCAGGCGGTCGACAGTAGATACAATCACGCAAATCATCCCTGTACCATATGGAGCACTATGAGAATTATTGATGAGAGCTTTCTAAGCCAGTCAGCGTAGCTTACTAATGGTAAGCGGACACTTAAAGAGTTTATACCAGGACCATCGAAGATCGTAACAATTCTGGCACAAATATACATTTTGGTGACCCCGACGTGATCCATAGAAGTCAACAAGGATCAGCTAGCAAAGAACCAATCAGAAATGCTGAAAAAGCTGAAGGTGCTTAAACTAAGAAACGATCAGTTAGCAGTGGAAAAAGGACTCTCTAGTTCATGCAGGAGAAGTTAAAACTTTTGGGATCCGTTTAACACGATTGACGATCAAATACGGAATGAGTATCCCGACCGAGTGGTTCACATTTATCTTGTCGAAGATCTGCACAACAAAGCATGGAAGATTTACGAAGGACTCAAACAAGTCATACAGCCGACAGTGTTCGAGTTGAGACAACCGTGGATACAATACAAAAGGGTGCAATACTACAATCCAAGCTGAAGGCAGCGGTGATAGAGAAATTCTTAAAGTTATTCGCATGTGCCTCAGGAAGCAAGCGGCGCTACAAGCAGCTATCGTACTAATTCCTTTCAAAATACTATGAGACTGAAATTGAAAAACATCAGGAAAATTTGCCGAACATTCAACGGTAGAACTCGGTAATATACAATTTGACTCATAAGGAAGCTGAATACGGGTATAACGAGCGAAGCTATATAGGCTATATGACAAGGTACAGAGCATTGTGATCAAGTTGAAGGAAAATTTGAACCGTAGAGCAGAACAGAGCCATTGATCACGTCAACTAGGTTTCTGTAATACTACCAAAAATAAAAAACCGGCAATTCCATGGTAATTTTCTAAAGTGGCCATAATTTGTTGATATGTTCTTGCCAATGGTAGACAAACAAGCCATGGAGGATGCGGAAAAGATGTGATATTTGAACACCAATGTAACTGGAGAAGCAGAGATTGATTAGACATCTGAACGTAATGACACAGGATTAAACGATCGCATGGCAGATATTAAATGATCGATACAATAATAAAAAGCTGTTGGTTACATCAATTATTTATTTGATATTTTATTAAGACTCAGGACATATTCAGGACGAGGTGTTTAAAACAACTGTCTGATAACGAAAGCATAAGATATCCGCAAGGGATAGAAGCATTGAAAGATTCCTATGTGGATAATAAAACTACCGGCGCCAAATCGCTAACAGAGACTATTGAATTCTGGAAGCAACTCACCGATGTACTCCGATCAGCTGGTTTTAGTCTTCACAAATGGACGTCCAACCAAAGTCTTAGAAGAAACCCCAATTAAGGATAGACTGAAGGAAAAGGAATCTGAAGATGGAGGCCTGGATTTCATTCAAACCTCAGGAGGAATGATAATCAACGGTAATGGTCAGTACCCTCAACGCCTACTCAGACCAAAGGCATCCAGTCTACCGAATAGAACACAGGAATTCACTTACATATTACCAAGAAGCACGGCATATGTCTTACGTGCAGTAAACAGAATGAGGAAAAAGGACACAACTGAGATAACAGAAATATGACTATCAACAAGTGAACTAAATGCAGCGCTAACAGAGATAATTATACAAATTTAAAAGGAAAATTTCAAAAAAGAGATGCAACATTTGAAAAAAGTGGATCAGATAAGAAACAGAACCGCATATTATCCTTGCCACCATTTATGTGTAACCAAGTGGTATTAAGGGTAGGAGGACGGTTAGGAAATGCACGAATACCTTAGACACTCAATACTATTCCTCAGAATCTACATTGTATCTGTATCATTGCAGCATCTACATAAGTATCTACATTTACATGCAGGACCACTGAAATTACTTGCGATTTCACGGCAGATATTCTGGATAATTCATGGACGAGAAGTCGCGCCGTACTACGCGTAAGCTGCGCAAAAAGCAGTTTTTGCTGCGTCAGTTTTTTTTGCTGCGCGCTGCGTCAGTATTTGCGTAAGCTGCGCAAAAAGCAATCCGCTGTTGCTAACCCAGATGACGGATGACCTATAGGAGTGTAGAGTTTTTCCCATGCGACCTTTCCATATAGCAGGCGTAGACTTATGCAGACCTATCTGGACTCATTACCATATAAGAGGAAAGAAACTGCAAAAACGCTATGTTGCAGTGGTCTGCTGCTTCACAACAAAGGCAATCCATATGGCAGTAGCTTCCGATTTGACGACTGAGGGATTGAGTACTACGAAGATTCATGGTTCGAAGAGAACTTTTGTAAATGACAACAAACTTTGTGGGCGCACGGAATAAGTTGGAGGCACTGAAAAGCCTATTTAATAAACAATTCAAACAGTAGAAAATAGCAGAAAATTGAAGCACAAAAGGAGTACAATCTCTTTTCACACTGCCAAGAGCACCGCACTTCAGAGGATTGCGAGAAACAGCAGTCAAGTTTGCAAAACAATTGTTACAACAAACACTTGCATCAGCGGCGCTAAAATTTCAAGAGTTAAGTATAGTGGTATCAGAAGCTGAAGTTAAGTTGAATTCAAGACCTATAACCCTGTTATCCTCCAATATAAATGACTTCATCGTATTAACACCAGGGCACTTTTTGATTGGAGAACCACTGGTAATATACCAGAACCCAGCACCAAATATCAAGAAATATCTAAATTGTCCAGATAGAAACTCGATCCAGACATTCAGCAAGAAATATGGAGGAGATGGGTAAAAGAGTATTTGGTACAGTTGCAGCAGAGCAGTAAAAGGAGAGAGTCAACTACAAATCTTCAACCAGGATAGCTAGTCATTATGAAAGTAGAAAACTTTCCGCCACTTAAGATGCCGTTAGGTAGAATTAAAGGGCTCTTCAAAATCTTCAGGGATGGCTTAGTCAGAGTGGTAAACGTCAGAACGTCAAGACGAAGCTACAAAAGCCCCATTCATCACTTAGCACCCTTACGTGTAGCAGCAAATGAAGCCGGTGAACTCAATTGACGCGATCAAAACTACATTGCATAATAAATGAGAAAGGGAAAAACACATGGATCATCCAGAAAAAAAGCATTCGGGGCAACTAGACGATGTGCAATAACTCAACTCGATATTGGCCGTTACCTTAACTTCACGAAATTCCCTAGGGTACCCCAAGAACAGCAGATACGTAGATACGGGTTCCCCAGGACCATTGGAGATCATAACTATTCCGGCATTAATCTTCATAGACCTTTAAAGTATCGCCTACTCCTTTGTTGGTTAGTTGTTGGTTTGTTGGTTTATTAGATCATGTTGTGATCTCTTTTCTTACTTTCTGGTTTGTTTTTTCAGTTATTTTTATTTGGTTTTATGATTGGGTTTTATTTATTGGGATTGGGTTTACGGGTGACGAGATTGCTATCCCACTAGTAACATCCGCTTGCCCTAGTAAATGTGAGCTGGTTCTTGGGCAATTGTCTGCAAGTGGATCACGGTAAACGCATCGCCAGCCAATATGCTAGGGGGGGGGGGATGAGCAAGGTGTTTGATTGAGGACGTAACGCAATCAGGTTATAACTGCAGGTAAAATAACTAACTAAGGTAATATAACTGCAGGTTATGACAATAAAACAAATACTTTACTGCAAAAAATAGGTTTACATACAAATAGTGGTACGCTATAAGACATTTAATGATCAAAAATTATCTCAACTGAGGCACCGTCACCTCGGATTTCTCACCTTTTTATTGTTGAAATCTGACAAGTTCCCCGCGATATTTTTTTGGTGAATACTCATCATTGCCAGGCCATTCAGTCGAGTTTCCACCATGGTACTGCGTAGCCAAGTTTTGATACGCCTTGGGCTGCTGAAGGAGTGTTCTACGGTACAGTGGTGCACGGTAAAGCTAACAAGATTCTTAGAGCTCTAGCGATTTCCGTGAAAAGTGGCTTCGTGCCTTCTAGAACTTCAACAACGGTAAAATCAGTGGAATTTGGTTGGTTTTCCCAAAATTTCTGCCACAATTAAATTTCATTTTGTATAGTTGGCAAATTATAATATTTGCTGAAGGTTTCGCAATCTGCACTTAAATTTTTTAGCGAGATGGTTTGCATTTGGGCAGAGTGCAACTTAAGTAATGCGAAAGCTGGAGTGTTGTCTTCAGAACCACGGTTTTCTAGGGATCTAATAATGGAATCTAAGTACGGGATTACCAAAGATCTCCTCCAATACTCTGACAGACTGTCTGCTGGATGGTTGCTCCGATAACGCTGTCGTCCAAGAAGGCGTGGAATTGCCGAATTTGTTCATGCAATCTGAGTTTTTCTACTATGGCAGTAGCGTCTTTCAAACTTTCATTTGTGACTTGATCTGGATCATCACGGTGCATTTAGAAAAGTAGCAAAAGGCACTTAATGTGCTGTGAAGCCTTGACCGTGTCCAAAGATACTACCGAAAGTCCATTCACCAATGGTTCCATCAAAGCTGAGTATTTGCCTATCAACAAAAGGCACATAATATAAGGAACTCAAGAATCAGTAGAAAGTAGTAGTAAATGTTCTTTAAAAACTCTGAGGTTCTTGTGTTTCACGCTCCAGCGTGTTTCACAAACCCGCGGAATATTGGGTATTAATGGTATTCTTAGCAAAATGGACTCCCGGAAAAAATCTATAATATCTTTGGTAGTTCCCATGGTGTTACGGATTTCAGGCAAATCATTGAGATCCTTAATTACTAAATTCAGTTTGTGTGACGAACAATGAAAGAACAACGCTTTGGTGTATTTTTTTTCGCAAGATTGTAGTTGAACAACTTCAAGTTGAACAACTATTGAGTCCCAATCTAGGTGCTAGGTCAACGTCTTCCCTTGCTTGAAAATCATCAATTGCCTGTGCAATACATTTTGCGTCAAGACCGTTTAGTTACACGAACCCAACGAATACTTCTTCAACTGCATTGGTTTCTTTACAAAAATATCCAATGGATATGTTATATATCAAAAATGGACCAATGGATAATTGCTCTTTCCCAGATATGTCAGCTGTCTCGTCTGCCAATACACTGTAATTGTCTGCTGATTTCACTTTGGCAATAAGATCCGTCTTCAGCATATCTCGACAATTCTCAATTGTTTGATTTTGAATGTCAGCAGAACGATAACTAGCATTTTTGTCCCGTGCTCAATGTGTGACTTTAGCTTGAACAAATTCTCCAGTATTGCTACGCCATGATTTTTGCCGCGCAGCGCCGAGTCGTGAGCCCCACAAAATGTAATGCAAGAAATAATGGATGTTATAATTTTTATATTTTTATATAAGTTTTCTGAGATCAGGTTCTGGGAGTAATTATTAAGTTGCACATCCACAGCCAAACCTCGAATAAATGACCTAGCACTTTTGATCGCTGCCATATGAATCTTAGTTGCCGCATGCTTTTTGCACTGCTCATGCACTGCAGAATGTCCTTGAGTTCGCAAAACGGCTTTACAAAAAATGACCGCCTTTACAATTTTATGAAAAAATGAATGAATTATGTTTTTGTATTTACTGGAAAATGGAACACGGATAATCGTGAAAATAGATCTCAAAAAGTAGTGGCAATTGATCTTGGACCTCTTTGCAAAATCGCCTGACGATAATCAAGGAAGTAAGAGAGAGAGAGAGAACATAATCGAATCGTTCACTGGGCGCTGGTTTTCACTTGAAATTTTTTGTTTATGCTTTTCCTCGAGTTGTCGACAAAAAATTCTAGAAGCGGCAGTATTTACACGTGACAACACTCGACTTTGTTTTGTGTCTGAATTCTTTTTAAATACGCTCGTGTCTAAAAATTTTTCAAAACAAAATACTAATACGTTAGCGGATCTCTAGGGGGGCAGCTGCCCCCGCCTCCCTGGCGGCACACTGGTGAAGCACGGGTCTCTTCTAAAAAAGGAAACAACAAGGGAAAAATACTTTCATTGTGTAAGTTTTATTGAAATCCTGAATATTATCCTGAAAATATTCAAAATGAATTTTAGGAATATGTTCAGTATTTTCACCTAAAGGAGAAAACATGACAATCACTGATTAAACAAAATGTAAATGAGAACAAAAGTTAAAGTTACTTCTTCTTGTGTAGTTCCAATAAGGTCACTAGACGATATGATTCGGTGAAAGCTTTCCTTTTGTCCAATAACTCATCACATTTGCTTGTGTTATTTGTGAAGTCCGTTGAACAAGCCTAAAGTTATCCTGGAAATAAGTGGAGCGCAGGACAACAAAGGTAGATGCATTCAGTTTTAATCTGTTTTTGAAATGTTGTTGTTGTGTGCTTTTTCAAGCGCTATTATTCCCTTTTGGCTGTCGTCTTGAAAACACAGAATAAGAGTCCTATTCATTTCGTGATGTCTTTGTATGTTTTTAAGAATAAAAAATTGTTTGCCATTGCCACTGGTTGTTTTTTTGGGTTATTTACTAGCTGCTTCCACCAACTTGCTTATTTCTATCGAGGAAGTAAGGAGTGAGAAGCGCAATATATATAACAGCAGCTATAACGATTGTATGAGACGGTAGGAATTCAGTGAAGATTTTCCTTACGTCGTCGTGTACTTTCTACAAACAACGAAAAGATTTAAGAAGGATTCTGTAAACGGATAATTCTTCAGATTGTTGTACTCGAGCGATTTTTCTTTATTTTGACTCTTTTGTTATTGTTGCTTAATACGTTCTCGCGATGTGTGTGTGTTTTTGTTGTGTATGCTATAGAAGACTATCAACTCGATGGATGGTTTTCCCTCCAGACTCTCTTTTGAATGAATGAATCCTGAATGTGATTAAAGACTTCAAAGGAACCAAGTTTTGGAAGAAGTAATTTCAAGTTGTTAATGGAGTGTTCTGGGTAGTTATTTCAGTATAATTTAGTGCATCCATCAGTTGCCCAAGCAGTAGAAGTGGTATGTTATGACGGTATGCAACTGGGAAATGAGAAAATGTATAGAGGGCTGTGTTTCCAATTATCTAGTTTTGAATGAAGCAAGCTTTCACATTTCGAATTACGATGTATCATTTCACAAGATTCTTTCGATTATTTGCAAAGATTCATTTGGCGTCCTACAAACATTAACTTTTCTAAGCTCAGCGGGAAATTTCATTCGCCTTCACTTTTCATCTAAGTAAAACTTGGGACAAGTAAAGGAATATAGGTGGGCATATGCTTCAATTAATGACATAATTGATCTTTTTTACTCGAAAATAACTCAAGATAAAACTTAATTTTGGAATTTGAAAGACCTCCACTTGGAAAATTTTAAAATTTCATTTGAAAAAAACTAATATTCTATGGTTGTAAGGCAGTTATCCTGGGGAATAAGTCTGATCTGATATCTCAAATTCCTTGGGTCTATTATTTCTTGCTAATGTTGCAGATAAACTTAAACCGCGGGTATATCCCACGAAAGTCAAACGCTATAGGATAATAGGGGGCGGTTGATTGTGACATTAAAGGAGCCGTAAAATCGGAAGACCTCCTAACTGCAACAAAAGTTGTATGGCCAACTCAATCAGGCGAGGGTGATGCAGTCCAAAAAGCCGTAGGAGTAAAAGCCAGTGTAGCCTCATTGGAGCTTATGGCTACTCTAGAAATTAAAGATATTAAGTGCAGTAAATATCTGCCCCAAATTGAAGACTCCCAAGAACTTTCCCTGCATTAAGCCACACGAAGATTAGGTTACCAAATAGTTGACTTGAAAGGCTTCAAATATGACGAGGACTGACACTGCCGGGCATACCATACACGATGTAAGAGAATCCATGAAGGTCTTTGAGATAAAATTGAGGCAAAGAAATGCTTAAAAATAGCAAGCACAGAACAGAAGCATTTGGGTTTTTATCAGAAGTTTGATCCAGAAGTAAAGATAAGTTTCGGGTTTCCCAAGTAGCCCTAACAAAGACCAAACGACTTTTGGGATTATCTTCTGAGTAATCTAAAACCACCACGGCCACCATCTGGGTTTGAACAGTCCTCGCTATTAAGTGCAAGACGAGGAACGAGGAGAATATTTTATTAGGTGTATAAATATAAAATGCAGATTTTACTAACAGATGGCATAAACATTACATATGGTTTGTGTCGGGGATAACTAATATGGCATTTTGGAGGGTAAACATCTGTCAACAAATTCCAGTATGTCATATGTTTCGATTGAACAAACAACAAAGTTTTTTCCGCTTCAAAAATTTCGAATTACGTGCCAGAAAAAGAGGTTTTGCGGGGAAGTCTAATAACGTTCTTTCATTTCAAGAAAACGGCAGCAGGAACTTATCAATTTTTAGTGGAAGCATATGGTGCACATGCCCCAAGACAAGACACTTGTGAACGATGGTTTAAAAGATTTAAATGTGGCGATTTCGATGTCAGCAACCAAGACCGTGGAAAACCACCAAAAAAATTTGAAGATACAGATTTGCAAGCATTTGAAGACAACACACAAACTGAAAAACAGTTGGCAGAAGCGTTGGAAAATACTCAGGCAGTCATTTCACAATGTTTAAAAGCCATGGGAAAGATCCAAAAAGCTGGAAACTGGGTGCCGTATCAATTGAAAGAAAGAGGCATCGAAAGGCGAAAAACCATTTGTGAAATTGTGCTTGCCAGACAGAAAAAAAAACGGTTTTTTGCATCGGATTGTTACTGGCGATGAAAAGTGGGTTTATTTCGACAATCCCAAGCGGAAAAAATCATGGGTAGACCCAGGCCAGTCATCAACATCACAACCAGTCCGAAATATTCATGGAAAGAAGACTTTGCTGTGTATTTGGTGGGATAGTAAGGGACCTTTGTATTACGAACTGCTGAAACCTGGTGAGACTATTACTGTGGAACGTTACCGACAACAACTGATCAAATTGAATCGCGCACTTAAGGAAAAACGACCAGAATTTCACAAAAGACATGACAAAGCCATTTTTCAACATGACAATGCTTGGCCGTATGTTGCAATACCTGTCCAGAACTACTTGGGAAACATTAACTGGGAAGTTCTCCCCCACCCGACGTATTCACCAGACTTTGGTCCTTCTGACTACTACTTGTTTCGATCGATGCAGCACGGACTTTCGAAACAGAACTTCCATTCTTACGAAGAAGTTAAAAATTGGCTTGATGAGTGGTTACCCTCAAGAAATGAGAAGTGGTACTGGGGCGGAATACATCAATTGACAGAAAGAAGGAACAAGTCGTAGCTAACGATGCCCAATACTTTGATTATTGAATTCGTTCTGTTATTGAAATAAATGCACATTTCAAGCAGAAAAAATCCGCATTTCATATTTATACACCTATTACTTAAATTCAATGTTCTAGAGCCACACTGCTAAGTAATGTTCGGCAACTACACTGTAATGCTATATTAATCGCTGAGATGTTTTCACCCTAATCTAATATCTTTGGAGAACTCATGTGCTTGGGGAAGCGGACTGCAAAACTAGAGAAATCGAATGAGATATGCCTGTCAGAACTCGACTTATCATAATGATGACAGGTCACACCACTTGTGGAACGTCTCCTACGACGGACTGCTCAGACTTGAACTGCCGGAAGAGTCGCGACTGATCGGCTATGCGGATGATGTTGCGGCGCTAGTGGCTGGGCGCACGGTCGATCAACCGCAATTAAGGCTAAATGTACTAATGCGCCGGGTGGGGAGCTGGATGACCACTCACGGGTTTAACGTTAGAGAAAACCGAAGTGGTTATGCTGACCAAGAAGAGGATCCCCAGAGTAAATATAGTCCGAGGCCGGGACACATTAGTCGAGTTGAAACTATCAGTTAAGTATCTGGGCTTGCTGATAGACTCTAAACTGAGTTTCTCGGAGCAAATCAAGGCAACGACAAACAAGGCGGCAGCAGGGGTCTCGGCAATTAGTCGACGAATGGCCAATCATGGGGGACCAAGTCCAACAAAAAGGCGTCTGCTAATGAGTGTCGTGCAATATACGCTTCTTTATGGAGCAGAGATATGGAGTGAAGGTCTTAACCATAGCGTAAGAACAAACAGCGATAACACTCCGACCATCGACCAATCTAACGGATTTTGCAGAATTGTATGAGTGTTAGTAAAAATATTAATTTTTTGCTCGTTTTGTTTACGAGTACAATGTAAACAGATAGACAAAATAGAGAAAAATAAACATTTTTACGAACACCAATGCAATTCTCCAGAATTTTTCAAATACCGTTAGATCGGTCGTTTGTTCGGAGTGTGAGCGCTGTTTGTGTTTACGCTATGGTCTCAACAAGGAGCTGCACCGAAAACGGCATGCACAGGTGCAGAAACGACGAGCACTGCGGGATGTATCAGCATACCGTACAGTCTCTGAGTCAGCGGTGCTGGTAATTGCAGGGGAATACCCATCACTCTCCTTGCTAGAGAGCGTAAAAGAATCTACGTCCGAAGGCACGAGGGTAATAAAGAAAAAGTTACTAGCGATGAAAGACGATGCAATCTCGACGAATGGCAACAATCTTGGAAGGTGGACTGCGCAGTTCATCAACGACTTGAGATCGTGGCTCAGTCGAACGCATAGGGAGACTTACTTCTACCTGACCCAGCTACTGAGCGAACACGGTTGTTTTCAGTCTTACCTGCACAAGATAGGTAAGTCACGGTCTCCAGATTGCTTATTCTGCATTGGTGTGAAGGATGACGCCTGTCATACTTTCTTTTCATGCAGAAGATGTGAGAAACAGCGCAGTGATCTTGCCGAACAAGTGGAAGAGCTCCACCCAGATAGCCTAGTCGAAGAGATGCTGAAATCATTTGACAAATGGAATCAAGTGGCACATTACGCTCGGGTAATCTTAGTAATGAAAAAAGGCATACTTGATCGGCTGGAGGCGTCGAGGGTGGAGGGTTTCCTTCTCTAGCAATCCTCCTCCTCTTTTCCATCCAACTGAAGAAGGAATCCCTGTAACCAGAAGGCGCCAAAAGGCGTAAAATTGGGAGGCCTAGCCCGAAGTAATTTGTCAAACGGTTCCAGGCTAGGCGCTCCGGTTGACAGGGGAGGTGTTTAGTCGGTAGTCCAGTAGGCCCACTGGAAGCCCAACACTCAGGGCGTAAATAGCCTTCTGCTCCCTACGCAAAAAAAACCACCTGCACTTTCCTTACGACCCTTTCTACTTGCGCTATGGATCCTATAGTGCCAATGGTTAAAATTTGCAAGGAACTTGAGGATCAGTAAGTTTGTGGTCACCAATGCATAGCAAATCGATGACCGTCCTTCTCCAACCTAATACGCTCATTCTTTTGAGCACCGTGAAAATACTGGAAAGGCGAAGATTGCGGGATTTCTTGAATTGGTAATTGAACAATCACCGCTGACGGAAGCCTCGCTGGTGCGCAGAGGACTTTTAGCTGAGTAAATAGTGAGCTCAACTATTAGAATTATTCTGTCTGCCTAAAAGGCTTATCAAAAATAAAATGAAACATACAAAGTAAAATAAAAACGAAAAAAGGAAATGAAGTCAAACTGCTGGAAAGCGAATGAAGTGGCGCAAACTCTGATGAAAAGCTCATCGAACTTATGCTTGGGAAGATATATGTACCACTACAGTATTATATAAGTTGTTGCTAATCTGCTGCGGTCACAGACATTTATTTGAAAGTGATCTTTGGCTATCCTAGGTAGCTAACTAAGACCGGCTGTGACCAATCTGCCGGGTCCTTGCGGGAAAGATCGTTATCCGGGCTGTTCTTTGTCCTTAAGTTAGTTCTTAAGGACGTAAGTTCATTGTCCTTAAAACACACATCACATTATAGGAAAGGATAGGGAGCGGAGGATAGATACTTCGAGAAATGAAATATAAATCGATTTCATTATTTCATACTATTATTATTATGAGAAGGAATCCAAAACAAAGACAATATACTAAAGAATAAAAAAAGATAAATAAAGAAAGAAGTTTTGAGAGCAAAGAAATTAAATAGAAAGAAAAACAATTACCAATTTTTGCTATTAATTAACAAAAATACATCACCTAATTCGATCGGGTACGGTTTGCATGCATTTTTATATAATAAATCATCATCTCTGTGAATTTTCAGACTTACATTAACTTTTTATGTTCATATACCCCACAATTTTTTGTATTTTTACACAATGTTAGATTTTAATTACTGCCCGTAGACATAGACTTTAATTGCTGCCCGACCAATATTTCACGCGTTTTGCACTTCTTTCAATTATCCTTGAAGCATTCAATACAATTCACAATCGTCTACTTTCAATAATGTTTTGAAATTGTTTATTCTGTGGTGACCTTGACAATATGAATGACATTCCGCTCACTTCCTTATTCAAAATTCACTTTCTTTTCTCGTCCCATTCTTTTTCTCTCCTGTTTGCTTGTATTGCACTTTCCTTCTCCGGTCTAGGTACACTTCCGAAGAGCGGATTGAATGTGATGTCGATCACTTTGAAGAAGATGAACAGTAGACTTGAATCCAGCATCTAGGGGTCCACAGGCCGCCACAAACCAATACGTGACGGATTAGCTTGACATGAGTTATTCTTTAAAAAACGGGAGTTATTCTACCTTCAAGAATCTTCGTCACTATTTGCAAACTTACCCTGCAAAAACGTCTCTGGAACTTATTTTATACCTGAAAGTCAAATACATTGGATTGTCTTCCAATTATTTGAGGTGGATATTTGGATATGTACTGTGGAGAAAAAGGTGAAAATGAAATGGCAGGTAAGAGAAATAAGGGAGAAATTAATGACTTAAAAACAAGGAATCAGCGTGGATCGCAAGAATCATCTAGCAAATGCCATCCATATCAGTAAGGCCTCCCGTTGACACCACATGGTGGAGAACGTGAACAAAGATCCGACGTTGGGCTATAAACAAGTCATAGAGAAACTCTACGTTGAATGGTTGTGTTGCTAGTACGAGGTTGAAAATGTGGAATATATTGATTTTTCTTCTTTTCGTATTTACATCCCCCGCGATGGGGCCAATGGCGCCAAAGCATTTATGAAGTTGTAAAAGCAATGTTGCCGCGAAATAAAAACAACTCTAGGATTAGTCTAGGATGATCAGCTGAGGTGCTACAGATAGTCCTTACTTGCCCTTCACAGCATTCAATGATCCTAGAGTGTTGGAAGTTTCAAGTTGGCGCATAGTCGAAACGAAACTCTGACTTGGCGTTCCATTGTGGCTAGTGCTTATGAATAGTGATTATCGTAAAATCTAACTTTTGTAAAAGACTTCTTTTTGTAATGAATGCTTTTGACAAATGACAATGAATGATTAGTTTTGTCAAATAGTGCTTACACCGAGATCAAATAAGAACATGTGTAATCGGCAATTACATGCTCAATTTTATTGAATTTTATATTGTTGCAATCTGGAGATGCCCCGATTATTCTGTGGATGCGTTGTCATGGAAAGTCTTGCATGCAAAATCAACTAACCATGAAATGTTTCATTGCCTGTTCCCACAGTGGTATTATGTCATTTTATGTCGTTTGTAGGAAGTGGCTCAAATGATTTTTCCGAGTTATTATACAATTTTTTTTATTTTTTCCCTCCTTTCATTCGCTGGGGTATGAAGATTCACCGTTTCATTTCCTGCATCGCGAGCATGTTAAACTTGCATGGACTGGGTGGTTTTGGTACAATCCATTTTCAGTGTGCAGGATCATTTTCGTTGAAACAATCCTATACGAGTCAACATTGTGGGATCTAAAACAGCAATTACTTTTCAGCATGCGTTAGTGACTTGTGTATGATGCACGGTAAAGAGGTACAAAAGTTAACGATAATAATGTGAATTTGACGTGACAACCCATATGTTAAATAATCTCGAGAAAATTGAATTCGCCTTGGCAGAGACATCTGCTTGCTTGGATATTTTGAACGAAAAATAAAACGATGAATTCGCTTGAGAATTTTATTTAAGTGCGCCGCTGTCACTGTGTCGTCCCTATGGGATCCCCCTCCAAATGAGTGAATATTTGGTTGCAGCTGACATTTATGCATTTGTTGACCGTAGACTATCCCTGCTGGGGAACTTCTGAGATGAAATTTCACAGCAGTTCTTATTCCTTAAGGATTAAGCCTTTAAGGATCTATGTCATCTCTCAACGACTTCATTGGTGGGAAGATGATATGGCGACGAGCGAGTGCGCTTACATCTTGTGAGATGCAACAGTGCTCGAAACGGTGCGGATTTGAGTTACGTGAATCGATTTATTCACTTGTAATTACGTGGGACTTTTCCACTTAAAAAAAGACAATTTTAATTTTTCCTTTAGATCTTTACTTGGTGGACTTAATTACAGGACTGCGTAGAACCTACAAGTCGAGCTCAATATATAGGCCCGAAAATCTTATACTAGGAATTACCAGGTCGTTAGGACCTTTACAATTCATTTTGGGTTTTTAAGATTCCTTACATATTAATGAGTTTCTTAGTAGATTACTAATGATCTAATGAGTCCTTTTTATGGCTTGTTTATGATTCTTATCTTGGGTTTAAATTTTACTATTTTAGGGTTTTATTATATGCTAATGAGTCGTTGTTTTGGGATTCTCATATTGCATATAGATTTTATTACTTTTGGGTTTTCTTACATCCTAATGATTATTTTGGATTTTCTTACATACTAATGAGTCATAAGGACTCGTACATTGCATTTGGTTTTTTATGTGCAATAAACCACTTCCTTGGAATCGTGGTTATTTGTGTAGTCAGAAGGTCTGACGTAACTTTTGAACTGAGATCCTTGATCAATTGTCGCTGTTACAGTTGATCCAAAAAGTGAAATGAATGAAAAGTAGTTGCAACTGTTGTCACGGATAGGTACGGCCACCGTGTGAAACCAAACGATTATCGTGAATATGACGACTCACGACGTCAATATGAACAAAGTCAAAGCTTCGGCTCCTTTGTTTGAACTGCCACCGTACGATTTTTGTGTGACGATTGATTTTCGCTGGCTTGCATTGAACGCAAGATTTCTCCCAATTTGTCATATTTTTGTCGATTCCCGGCCAAGTGTATTTTGCCCGAATCTGTTTACTGTTGGCTCTTCCCCTTGAATGTGTTAGCTTGTAAAACAGATGGAATATCCTCTGTCGCAATGCATTCGGGATGTCCAGTCGGATAGTTTCCGTCGATGTATTTCAGTAAAGTGGTTCCTTTGTTCCTTTGTTCCTTTGTTTTTACATATGGCACTACCCAGCAAACATTTTGTCGGAATTTCGCTTGGGCGAACTAAATTCGGATCGCCTATTCGCCAGAACGAACAAAAGTCGGAAAATAGCATATGCGGCACGTAAAGCTATGGAAAAATCATCTTTTCTTCGCCAGGGCGAACAAAAGTCGGAAAATAACATATGGGGTGCATAAAACTATGGACAGAGCGAACAAGGAAACATTTCTCTTTCCTATTTTCTGGATCCAATTTTATTTTTATGGGTTGTTGATCAGTTTCCTCTTGTCAGTCTCAGCGAAGAGTTCTAAGTGACTTTGGTTATCCGTTTTTGGACTCATACTCTCGTTTTAAATTACTAATTTGCATCGCGAAATTTGCGATTATTTTCGCGATTACGCATTACCTTGTGCAGCATTTTCACAATAGGTTAGTTAAGCGATCAAAAGTAATCATTTGTGCGTTCTTTTTGATTAGTTTATCCCTTTCGGCTTCTTGATTTGTTTTCCGACTGCGCGAGTTATGTGTTAATTGTGTGCTGTGTTAAAAGAAAAAAACAATTTAGTTTAAGGTTTCGAAAGAGTGGTACTTTACCACTTCTTGAATTCCAAATCGTTATGAGCATTTCGCTATTCACGGATTCTCAACCAACTTTCGGAACGCCAGGTAAACTACAAACAATATAGGTACTTTTTAAATGCCGAAGCTTTGTCCCCTTTTTTACAATATTTTACAGCAAATTGGTTAGTTAAGTGTTTTTTTTATCTTGTTTCATTAACATCTTACATAGTCTGATCCTAAGTGAATTTCTTTAAAACAAATAAATATTTTTTTATATAATCCGATATTAACGACTTCTGCATGTTGAATGTATGATTTTTCCAGCTGTGAAAGCCGCTGATATCAATTTTAAAATCAATCACAATATGGATACGTGGATTCTCGGTGCTCTACTAGATGCATGTAATGAAGTATACATTGGACAACAAAAGGAACAGCTGTTATGCTGTTTAGGATACTGAATAAATTTATAATAAGCATTACAGCTGGTTTTGTTGTGTGACATATATATCATTGAGATCTCATACATTCACTGATATTGGCAGCACCACAAGAAAATGGCGACCGTTTAAAGTGACGTTACGTTGGCGCTATCCATTGGTGGACTACATATCATCACAGTCCCTCTAACAGAAACGTTGGGCTGTGTACTCAAATGATTTATATCCTACTTAGAAGAAGTCATTTCTTTTGACTTGTGTACAGTATTTCAAGATTGGAGCATCCGCAGTTACTGAGAAAACATGAGAAACAAGCGGACAGACATGAAGCCGTACTGACGGATAGGCAGGTTACGACAGTAGTAGAATTATCCGAACAATTATCCGAACTTGACTGTCCCCCAATTTTATTGATAAATTGCAGATTTTTAGGGCTCGTCAGTTTTCCTTTTCCTGTTTTTATTAAGTCGTACAAGACTTTTTTTTCCATAAGCTTGATTGTATTCTCCATGTTTCGATGGTTTACAGATTCCCTGTGACTTTATATAAACATACATTTTACGATTCAATTTCTTTCATGAAGAAAATACTTACTTTACAGCCTGTTTGTATTCCTATTTTGTTAACGTGGAGTCTGTAAGAATCTTATAGATTCCTTTTTAAAAAATAATAATCTAATCTAGTACTTATGAAAGCTCGAGACGATAATAATTATGTGTAATCAAATATTTTTATCTAAAATGTGTTCAAATCAAAAATGTTTCTTATTTAGTTCAGGTACAATTCCACCACGGAAGCCAGTTGGTATTGATGACAATGTCGCAAAAAACAGTTCAAAAAGAAGCTTGATATATTATGAATTATTTGACGATTGACTTCAGGTCCGCTCCATAAACTCCTTCCGATTCAACATTCCGTAATAGTTATGCTGACATTACGTACGATAACGTTTAATATATATATATATATATATAAGTTGTAGGGACTGAATAATATATATTTCAGTCTCTTCAACTTATATTTTTACCGTTTAAAGTAATGTCGATAGTAGAATTAATTTCTAGGGCACTGCATTTATAACGTTCCTAGGGGCTCACGTAGTTTAAATAGCACTCCCATTTATTACATCACATTATATAACGTTTATATTCAACAACATAAATATCCTATCAGACTCAAATCCTACAACCGACTTTAAATGTGCCTTGACTTTAAAAACGAAACCGCCTTTAAATGCCCTAAATGTGATAAAACTAAGTTTAAAGAATCAATGCCAAATTTGTAATCCCAAGGTTACTTACGATTAATTTTTAAGTTGTTACAAACAAACTTACAAAACGGAGAAACAGATTTGAAGCTGATTTCGCAAAATTTATTTCATCGACTTTGGGTCATTTTCAACATTTTTTTTTATTTTTCTGAATATTTTTTTATTTAATGGGTTTTTCAGGCAATATTATCTTTCAGTAAATAACCTGGAAAACTTTTATCTCAGAACATACAGGAAACAAAACGATTGCCCACGATATGAATTTGCGGCACATCGAAAAAAAATCGCCACGTCGGATTACAAACACATCACCGGGGCAGTTCACTAATAAATCGCCATGGCCGAACCGTTGGCGATACGCCATGGCGATTCGTTTGCGATATGCCATGGCGAATCGTTTGCGATACGCCGCGGCGATTCGTCTGCGAAGTGACATAAGGCCGAAATACAATACTGCGTGACGGCGATACGTAAGCGCGATGCGATTCTCCCTCGTCGTCAAGCGACGCATTCAATTTACAATGCACGCGATGCGGGGAACATTAATGTTCATATGAAAACTGTCAAATTGGTGACATTTTAAATGAAATTTGCTCGAAATTGTTTTTGATGCTTTAGAAGTTTTGAATTTGGAATGTTCCTTCGTCTAGCAAATAAAAGCCTTAACTAGGATGCACGAAATTTTCATTCAAAATTCATTCATAATAACCAATGTACTTAAAAAGTAATTAAGGCGTTTGAATTTCAAATTTCATTTAAGCGGCATATTGCATTTGGCAAACATCACGCACATCGTTGCGAGGAATATTCGTTTTTCCGAATATTTCCCGCCTCGCATCGACGCATCGCAATCATTGTACGATGTCGCATACAAATGCATGTTACGAAAACTGCTTGACATTTGCTGCGAGACTCTCGTATCGCAGTCTCGCACTATTGTATTTTAGCTTATATTGTTCGCAGAAGATTCGAATTCGGATCGCTGGCGGCATTCGAATGGCCGGCGAAGCTATTTTCCGACACGACATTTTCCACACCGGTCTGCTGGGTATTTGTAATTGCCTGAGTGTTAATGAGTTTCGGCTCAGTTGTAGTGTTAGCTCTGTATCCTTTTCTTGGTTTTCGTTAAGCTCGCAGTTGGCATTGTGATAGTCTCAATTGTGGACTGTGCGTCTCCACCTATGCTTTGGGTCCCACAAACGTGTTCGAATTTCATACCGAACTGCGAAATATATTTAATTTAATATATTTAATAATTAAAACGAGAAGATGCTTTCCCCCCCCCCATTTTGATAAAACGCAAATGTCAAAGGTTTGTGATCTGTTCGTCTGACAAATTGCCGACCGTCCAGAAAACATCTGATGATTTGTACTGCCAGGGACTCGCGGTCATATGTGCTGTATTTCTGTTGGGCATTACTAAATTTTCGCGAAAAATAGCAAGGGGCTGCCCATATCTATCGGAGACTCCGCTTCAAGTGCCATTGATGCTCCTAAAATGAGGTAAACAATTTTTTTTTCACTCACATGTCTAGATTGCTTCGTTGGTCCAATTTGCTATTGTTTTGTCGTTTTTTCGGCTTTCTTTAAGATAATTGCTTAGCAGTTCAAGCACGTATGTTGCATTTTTGTAGAATTTTCTATAATAATTTAGGACTTCGAGGCATCGGCGTAGTTCAATGATTGTGGATGGTAGCTTACAGTTTATTATGATCTCGTTAGTGGCTCAATCCAGGCTCAATATTCTATTTCCGGTTGTCCGAATACATATTGGACAATCGGAAGTAGAATATTTGAGTTTGGATTAAAGTTTAATTTGCTAGTTTGTAATCGATGAAAAAGTTGTTTGAAATGTTCATCGATTACATCGGTTCATCGATTGTAGACGATGCAATGAGGATATTATCCAAGTAAATGAAAGCAAAGTCAATTCACAGGAGCACAATATCCAGCAGGCGTTGAAATGTTTTCGCTGCGTTTTGTGGCCTAAACTTTATCACGGTAAATTCACAATTCAAAAGGTGTTGCGACTGCTGTTATTGCTTCGTCCTCAGGAGCTGCTGGTACCGGAGTTACGTTTTACCAGTGCACAGATAGTTACGGCGTTAACATGTCTGTAACTCTCACATAGAGGCTATTCCTCGTTGTTGCTCCAATTCTCCAATGTTTCTCCAATGATTACTTTCTTCATATAAATTCGAATTTTGTCTTTGCGATTTTGTTGCTGTTCTTGATGTATCTGGGCTACACTTTGTATTTCCTTAGCGAAGTCGTGCTCCCGCAGGATTTTCGTCGCCCTTTCGAATAAATTTTCTACTGTTACTTGCTGTATGACTGCCAAATTAGCACGAGTACAGAAGCTTTTTCATCCTGAAAGCGGTCGCAGGCCAACATCTTGGAGAAGAGGTACTCTCCAGGCTGTTCGTATACGAGCGCTTTCCTCTTCCGCCAGAGCTTTGAGGGTTTGAGGTCACCTTATTCGGGAGAATCGGACAGGAACGTCTGCTTGCTTGGATATTTGTACCGAAAAAGAAGGATTGATCTGCCTTGTCCCTGAAAGCAGCATACTAGGTGCGCTTACGTCGCTGTATAGTTCGTACATTTACATTATCATTCACATTTCACATTCTTACGTTATGTTCCTCAGGGAATCAGTAAATCTAGTTTGACGCTGATGACAATTACTGTCATTTGGCCGTAATATTTCCTCCTTATTACCTGTATTCTCGGGTTGTGTCGGTTAAAACTTCTTATTACAACAGGAATTGTGTTTATTAAATACTGGACTCAACAATGTTTATTAAATATACATTGGCCAAACCATTGAAGCTGGCAATGACTAGTCTCTATCTAGCTTCAGCCCTTATAAATAAGTCTTGTTGGTTGTTTTATAAAGAGTGACTATTTATGAAGTTTGCTTTTTAATCTCAAATAAAAGGCAAAAATGTCATTAAACTGCAAAAAACCGAATTGACTTTTTAAAGAATGTGAATTTTGACCACGAATATGACGTAAATGGTCCATTCTGAGGGTATTTTTTTGGACAACGCGTTACAGCATAGTTACATTGTTCATAAGACACGAGTAATGTTGCCTTCCCAATAGTCGATTGAATCTGGCTTTTCCCTGGAGACCAGAGACTTCGTGTAACCCCAAGGAAATAAATCTGAAGGCGTGATAACACACGATCTAGGCGGCCAATTTACTGTTCCAAAACGTGAAATCAGATTCAAACGAAAATGATTTATCAATAAGTCCATTGTTTGTCTCCTTTTATGTAAAGTAGCGCCGCCTTAATAGAACCAAAGTTCAACGATACCACGCCACAGCATAGGTTGAACCAAATAATGAATCACTCGTGAATATGAATTGTTGAATGATGAATTTTATTCTGTTTGAGGAATTTATCTATGAAACCATCCTTGATAAGTCTTAAATCACACTCTTAATCAAAGAAATGGAATGAATTATATTAAAATTAAAATTGTCTTTGGTTGTTCTGGAAATACTATTATCAAATTACTGATGATATTAATAATGATGGCTTTTGCGAATTTCTTGCTAAGTGTTTTCCGCTGTAAGCTAAGGAGGTAATTCTACAATTCATCTTGCAGATTGTTTCTAATTAAATTAAAGGATCTTTGGATCAGAAATCAACTCACTCAGGACGAGTTGATTATAAACCCATCAAATATACAAGAGAATAGAAAGCGTTAGTTTTCAATAATAATCTGTTTTTTAATTCAATATTTTCCAGACCTTCCCGTGTAATTGATTGAGCTTGAATAAGGCCATTAATCGAACTTCATTCATTCACATTTAATTTTATCGAAGTTGCTGTATACAAGCAATTTCATTAAGCTGAGGGTCATTAAAATGAAAATAACAAAAGCCCATCATAATAAACACTAAAATAAGCGAGCAAACAGGGCAATTTAGGCAAAATGGAGGTGAACACTCCTTGCTGCCGCCTAAAGGTGAAGAGAACTCTCTACCTAATTTGTTTAGCGAATTGATGATCCATGACATTGTTAAATCGCTCCTGAAAATTGAATCATTGGCATTTTGAATGCATGTCGTCTTTCTCTTGTATTTCATTTAGTCCTTTCTAGTCTTAGCTGCTGATGTAAGAAACATTTCGCCGCCCGCTCGCTGCTTTCGTTTCATTCCACCATTGTATCTATAATTCTTTAAAATTGCTCAAGGATGCTTGTTCTGACAAAAGAAAAGGCAGCTATGTACAAAGCTGGCAACAGAAACGACAGGCTAAAATACAACAAAATTCCTTCGACAACCATTCGCAGCAAACGATTCAGATGCCATCAATGCTGTCTGCTGACGCTTCGATTGGCCTGGAGTGGCGGCATCGCAGAAAGGATATTCTTCATCGTATATCCACCTCGAATTCATTTTTATTATGTGAAAACGAAACTGAACTGGTTCGTTTAAAATAGATTTCTTCGGCTGCTGTCGAAATTTCCAGTTTCTTTAACTCGATTTATATCCTTGTCTGTGGAGCAAGTTGGGAGCGAAATTTTCTTCAGACTAGCATGTTATATGTTATGTTCTAGAGATGTGATATTAAGTTAACTAGTTTCTATTCTGTTTGCTACCGTTGATGTCGCCACATTTTTTGATCATTTCTTTTCCTTTGGTATTTCTGCAAGGGTGACATGTATTATATGAAACTCAAATAAATTGCGATGGTTTTGAGAAAACAAAAGGAAAAAAAAATATTCTCGAGAAGACAATTGAAGTAGTGGTAATAAAGAACTTTCGTATTGTAAATATAAATAAAAGCAGAAAATATAAAACCACATCGAAATTGTTTTCTCCTATTTAACTCTGCAAGAGGCGCTACCGCGTAAACTTTACGACATAGAGAATTAATTCGTGAATCTTAATTTTTTGAATAATTTCACGTGAGGGTGTTTTTTGTGTCTTATATGTGTGTCTTATAATTTTTATTAGTCTGCATTTGGTGTGTGATCAGTTTTCATCAATTTTAAGACACTGTTCAATTTTCTTTTTATAAGTTCGTCCATTTATTTTTAGTGTTTCCAATGAAATTTATAATTATACACAACTTTTCCATTAAAATATTTAATTTTATCTGTAAAAAGTATCTACTCCATTTTAAAACATATTTTTTTTAAATGGATCACTTTTGTTGCGACAGAAAGAGCATTATTTTCTATAAATAAGAACTATTTACTTCAAAGTACATAAAACCGATTCTAAGACCTTTGCCGACCCGCAGGGGAAATGCTCGTCCACAGGAGTACTCCTGGAAGCCAGTATTTATTCGGGAGTGCCGCCCCGGTGTGCCCGATGACCAAGAGGTCTCTGTAAGACCCTTCAGTGGATGAAAACCCTGCAACGACTGCAACGAAAACGAACCGACCAACGAATTCCAATTGGCGCATTTGGGCTGACACGATAGTTTGGACAAAGTATCACCTAGGTGAAACCCGCGTGCGAACGGCTCCAATATAAGTATTGTACCATCTTCGTCCCGGTAAAACCTTGGCCGGCCTCGGAGTACGATCGAAGCACGCACCATTAAGTTGGTGCTGTAGGTTCGTTTGAAGCGAACTGCTGATTAGCGCTGGCCTGGCTCTGAGCAACTGTCCCCATAAGAGCTGGTGCAAGCCCTCGCATGGCGTCCCTGCTTTGCATAGACACCCATGGGACCATCAAGGCGACTAAACACAAGTGGAGATAGCGGCTCCGAGGGGGACGCATTTACAATGATGCCTTGCATATCAATATCAAACACAACAAAAGTACAAGCAACCAAACCCAGACGTCAAGCGGACGAATGAACACAAAAAGGCAGAAGGCCTTTAAAAACCAGAGATACTGGCGGCATCCGCGCACAGCAAAAAACACAATAAGCACGCCGGAACATCTCGTAAGACAAGAGGAAAAGTACGAACAACAAATGCCTGGGAAACACACGGTGGGAGAAACCACCTATGATATTCAAATCATACGACGCGATGCTGCCACTGAAACTGCTACTGATGCCGTCAGAGTTCTGGTTCCTGACACAAACAGAAAAAGCCCGCCTCAAAACGAGGCGCAGGACAATTTCATTGTATTGGATCGTCACGAAGAAGAACGCCTCATGCGTAAGGTAGGAAACACAGTTTAAAAGATCAAAGCTTCCTTAAATACCCAGAAAAACATAAACAAGGACATTAGGGACGATATATTAGAGCTCGAAGAGCTCTTAGACTAAATCGGGCACTACAGACGCAAATGGCTTAAAGCGGAGGAAGAGCAAAAGGCATAGACCACGGTCGAAATGCAAGTGATTCCCGCGCACAGCGCTATCAAAATATTTGCCACGAACAGAATCCAAGGAGACCGCGACAGAACGAGAAAAGACGAAGCAGCGTCGCAGACTACGTCGAACGATGGATTCCAGGTTGTGGCAACCAAGGCCACCAAAAAAGCGTCCAAAAGGTTCCTCCTCGAAAAAGTGACAGATGATAAGCTTCTTCCTGGGCACAAACGCAGAAAAAACCCAAACAAGAAACAAGAACCACGACGTAAGTCACGTCTCAAAGCCCTAAGGCATGCACTGCTGGTCAAACCGACAGATGCGAGAACTTACGCAGACGTTTTGCTGGAAATCAAGGAAGCTGTGAAACCCGATGACACTCAAACTGCCATTAGAACAGTCATTCCGATCTGGGGATCAAATTACGACTAACCCTTGAAAATAATAGAGGGCAACGCATGGCCATAGTCGGCTTAACCGAGAAACAAAAACTCCGCTACATGGGCGAAAAAAAGAGTTGGGTGGTCAGCAGGGTACGGCGAAGACCAGCATCTCTCCGCTGTTTCAAATGCCTAAGCTACGGCCATACAGCAGAAGGATGCAAAGGGCTTAATTGGAGCTCTTTGTGCTATAAGTGTGGCAACGTAGGGCATAAAAGAATAGAATGCACGAGAGAGGCGCATTGTATCCTCTGCGAGAACGCCGACCCCAGACCTGATAACCTGAGACATATTCCAGGAACAGGGAAGTGCCGGGTCTTCAAAGAAGTAGTACTAGTACACTAGTACATAGCATTCGAGATCCGCTGCAATGTCCCTACACTCCTCAACACTCAGCGCTCTCCTTCATGTGGAATACTGAGAGGATGGATGTGGGGAAGTTTTTCGACACGCTCACGAGATGCTCACCACCGTTTTGCTCTTTGCCGGGGACCAGAGGTCTGACTGCTAAAGTCATGGTGGCCTCTACAATGAGCACCATCACGTCTGCTTTTAAGTCATCCATGTCCCGCCGGGGATCTAGACACGGAAAGCCTCCAGTTTACTGATGGTCCACTGGAATAGCTCAACAACGAAGGGTGTGTCACAAACTCCGGCGGAAAGCTCAACGAGCGTGAAGCCAGGACGAGGCTTGCCCCAGAATTGTAGTATATCTGTCGGCTAGGATATGCCATCGCGGACTGATCAACAGAAGTAAGGCCCACTACTGGAAGAAATTCGTCGAACATATGAACAGGGACCCGTAGGGCCTGGGCTAAAAACTAGTTATGCGGAATCTCGGTGCTTTATTGAAGCAGACATGATGGACGAGATAGTACGGGCTCTCTTTCCCCACATCCCGTCCGTGTTGATGTCGCTCATAGGGAAACAAGAGCAAACTGTCTACTCTTCACGAGAAACGAACCGGAACTAGCAGTTCTTTCCATGAAGGCGAAGAAATCTCCGGGACGAGACGGTATTCCAGCCGAGGTACTACAACTGGTCTATCACTCTTGTCCTGACTTGCTCCTCAGTACGTATAATGACGGTGGTGGCAGTACAGTCGCGGAGGTGGTGAAGCGTTTCACCTTCTAATGAAGCTGGACATAAAGAACGCATCCAACTCCGCTAGATGGACGGATATTCTGGAAGCCCTAGGAAAGTCATTCCAAGTTACCTGAAGGCTTGTAGCCTGATCTACGACACGGCGCAAGGTCGACGGAAGATGCTAGTCACATGCTAGTCGACCTCATCCTGTAGTCCGAGGACTTGCGATACGCCTGCGTCGACGGACTGCTCAGACTTGAACTGCCGGAGGAGTTGCGACTGATCGGCTATGAAGATGATGTTGCGGCACTAGTGGCAGGGCGCACAGTCGATCAAGCGCAATTAAGGCTGAATGTACTAGTGCGCCGGGTGGGGAGCTGTTCGACCACTCACGCGCTTAACGTAGCATTAGAGAAAACCGAAGTGGTCATCGTGACCAAGAAGAGGATCTATCAGTTAAGTATCTGGGCTTGCTGATAGAATCCAAGCTGAGTTTCTGGAAGTAAATCAAGGCAACGGCTAACAAGGCGCAACAGGGGTCTCGATAATTAGTCGACTAATGGCCAATCTTGGGGGACGAAGTCCAACAAAAAGGCAACTGATCATGAGTGTCGTGCAATCTACGCTTCTGTATGGAGCAGAGATATGGAGTGAAGCTCTCAACAAGGAACTGCACCGAAAATGGCATGCACAGGTGCAGAGACGAGGAACCCTGCGGAATGCATCAGCATACCATACATTCTCTGAGTCAGCGGTGTTGGTAATTGCAGAGGTGATACTCATCGCTCTCCTGCCTAGAGAGCGTAAAAGAATCTGTCTCCGACGGCGCGAGGGTAACAAAGAAAAAGTTGCTCGCGATGAAAGACGATACACTCTTGACGAATGGCAAAAATCTTGGGAACGTGAGCTAAGAGGAAGATGGACTGCGCGGCTCATCATCGATTTGAGATCGCGGCTCAGTCGAACGCATGGTGAGACTGAGTTCTACCTGACCCAGCTACTGAGCGGACACGGTTGTTCTAGGTCTTACCTGTAAAAGATTGGTAAGTCACAGTCTCCAGATTGCATATTCTGCATTGGGGAGAAGGATAACGCCTGCCATACTTCCTGTTTATGCTTTATTTATTTTATCCTTTTAAAATTTTGAGATATTATGCGTAAAGTGGCATGACAAAAATGTAGTATGACTTTTGAGCAATTTTGATGCAAAATGAAACCATTTTGTAAAAACTTAGGGGGCACTCAAGGTTCGAAAAGGCCAAAGTAGCCGTCAATCAACCAAAACTTATTCATAATTATAAGGAGAACATGGGAGGATTCAATAAACATGATTGTTTGATTTCTAAATATTCAATTCGCTTTAGAGGTAAGAAATGGTACTGGCTTCTAGTCATTCTTGTTTAAGATATGTCTGTTGTGAATGCATGGAATTTTTACAACCAGGTGAAAAAAATGAGACCATCATCCCCTGCAAGATTTTAGACGAAGGGTTTGTTTTTCCTGGATGAAAAAATCAGATGCAGTGCTGGTTCCAAAAGAACTAGTCAGATTTGATAATATTGGTCACCATATGATGAATGGGGATAAAAAGAGGCTTATCCAAGAACAACGTGATAAAAAAGCCACTTGTGTTTGGTTCTATGTGCGAGAAAACACTTTGCAGTGATTGTTTTTGGCTTTATCACACAGAATAAGTCATAAATTTTATTTTAAATCTGATTGTGCTCATTGTTTTCATATAAAGTTGATTTTCTTACAATTGTTATCTTTCATCTTTTCCCATCACATATCCCGATCGTCCTTTTTATAGAACAGATTTAAAACTTTATGTATAACATCAAAAATTTACAGGAAACGATAAAATTACCTATTGAAAAGTTTTCGAACCACCACCGAATGATCAAAAGTGGTCACATAATATAATTACCTACACATTAACACATGGGTGCGGAAGTTCAAAACCAGTTTGAGCTCTTTCCACCTTTCCTTCTAAATATCTAACAGGAATGTAGTGATGGACAATGGTTAGGAGTTACTAGTTAAAAGGGTAATGATTGACTGTTTTAGGAACTGGGAGAAAAAATAAGCTTAAGGTGCCTCCTCCTTTGCCTAACTTTCCTCCTTTTCTATATCTACAAAAGGAGGAAAGATGATTAGTTCTGTTTTGGTATTTTATCCTTGTTACACTCCTGTATCGCATATGCCAAGAAGGGAACTTTGTCATTTTGGATTCCACAACGCATCATGATGTAAAAATTGATGAATGATTTGGTGTCACTTCAAATTGCTAATGGTTCCATTGCGAACCAAAATGCAAAAATGCGTATGTCATCCTAAAATCAAATTGAGAAAATTGGGGCAATATTGTGTCACTAAGAAGAGTGCTTGCAAATGTCTGCATCACGATACGCTGTGCGTCCTTGGAAACGGATTGAAAAACAAAGACTGATAGCAATTTATGCCTTGAAAAGATATGTATAGAACATATCGTTCTATTTGTGAAGAAAGTGCTCAAAAAGAATGGTCATATAGAATATTAGCGTCATATTCTATAAGGACGCTGATTTTTTTTTAGGTTTTGCTCTGAATGATTTTTTATCACTAAAATACCAAATTAATACACCTCACAAATATTATTATCATCAGTATGAGAGCTGTTCCGGTTGTATGTTATGTTCCCATTGATATTGATATGGTTTTTAAAGTTAGTTCACCCTGTGGATGGGGGAGGCTAGAATATATCCACAGTAACCCAACTTGTCGTAAGAGGCGACTAATGGGAAAACAGCACCGAACCCGTATTATGACTTGACTCTCAACTTTATTTGATGCACATGGGCTGGCGGCCATGGTATTCTGGACATAGAATACTGGACGCTTCTTGCGCGGTACCGCCGGGGTGAAACCCGTGCGCGAACGGCTCCAGGCTAACATCACGCCGTCTCCGTGCCGATAAAACCTTGGCAGGCCTCAGAGTACGTTCGAAGCTCGCACCATTGAGTTGGTGGTGTAGGTTCGCTTGAGTCGTTCTCCCGATTAGCGTTGATCTGGCTCTGAGCACCTGATTCCATAAGGGCTGGTGCCAACCCGCGCATGGCCTCCCTGCTTGCATAGATAACCATGGGATCCTTAAGGTGACTACACATTCGAGTGGAGATAGCGGCTCTGAGGGGGGACCCTTAAGAACAAAATGAAGAAAAACAACAACAATAACAAACAGAATAGTGCAGAGGAGGCGAACAAACGAGCCGATGGACATAATTCTAACAACCACAATCATTATCTTGGCATGTTTGCCCGTAGTAGAAAAACCTTGAGTTCACCACCACGGTCTCACTCAGCCCCAAGCGGAAGGAGCAATGATCGGCCGGTAGTAAATGTGGCTCCAGAGGTATACGACCACCTCACCCCTAAGGTTGCTACTGTTGAATCGACCTCAGTAGGAGGAACCAACAGCATAAAACCTAAGCTCCCAGAGGAAAAAGTCGGCGGAAAAGACCTGATGGTTAAGGAGTTTATCGCGGAGAACCGTTGCGAGGAAGAACGGTTGACTAAAAAATGTTATGCGATCCTCAAACGTATGCAAGGAGCGTGCATAAATCAAAAAACAATCAGTAAGGATGTTAAAAGTGGAGTGTTTGAGCTCGAGGACCTCTTGGATCGAGTTTGCCACTACAGGAGACTCTGGAAAAAGTTGGAAGAAGAACATCCTGACAAAACTGTGTACGTTAAAGTCACCCAACCTTTCCTTCCCAGTATCAAGAGGACTGCTGCTAGCCCTCTCGAGAGCGAACAGGAGAAAAGGTGTAAAGAGAAAGTTGAGCCAGAAAAAGAAACGCCACAAAGAAAAGACGCCTTCCAACTCGTGTTATCTAAGGCGGCAAAAAAATCTGCAAAATGCGAACATAGGCTTAGCCAGCAAACAGTGCCTGTTCAAACAACGACAAATACCTTGGACAACCCAGTAAGAAAAAAGCGTAGAGTTCTTGGGGACGCTATTCTTGTGAAGCCCACCGATGGAAGGAGCTATTCTGACGTTCTACGCGATATCCGCAAGAACGAAAAGCCGGAGGAAACAGGGACGATTATTAAAACTCTACAATCGACGAGGTCCGGAGGGCTACTCGTCGAGTGTGGAGCGGACTCCTCCGATAAGTCGATATTCCGCGACAAAATAAAGGACGTCCTTGGGGCAAAAGCCATCGTCTCTACTTGGAGCCAAGAGCTTCATTTAAAGTAAGGGACCTGGACTGCATCGCCGATCCGGCTGAGGTCAAAGAAGCCATTCAAAAAGAGAACCCTGGAATAACTATATTAAAAGTAAAGCTTTCTCCGGAGAATCGCCGAGGGCAAAGACTGGCCATACTCGAAGTAACGGAGAAAGATGCTACACAACTCCTGGCCAAAGGAAAAATAAAAATCGGCTGGGTGGTGTGGAGAATTCGCCGCCGCGCCATCCCAGTACGATGCTACAGGTGCCTTGGATACGGGCACACCACTTCGAACTGCAAGGGCCCTGACCGTAGTATGCTTTGCTTTAAGTGTGGAGCGTCTGGGCATTAAATAAAAGAGTGCGCTGAGACTCCGCGCTGTTTTTTTATGTAATCATCTTAACTCTCAACCGCCAGAGCACCTTCACGTTGCAGGTACAGGCGCGTGCCCAATCTTTAGAGAGGCACTAGCAAAAGCAAAAGCAGCTCTGGGGTGAAGATCAGGGTCCTTCAAATTAACTTGCACCGTAGCATCAATGCACAAGATTTGTTAGAGCAGTTCGCCAGAGAAAAGGGGCTGATCTGCTGCTGCTGAGCGAACAACATCGAAACAAGACCTCACCAGCCTGGTTCTCCGATGACTCCCATACTGCTACCGTTTGGGTTCGGGGCAGCATGCGATTCCAGATCCAGGGTCACGGCCGAGGAGACGGTTTTGTGTGGATTCGGTGCCCGGTTTTTCAGCGTATACCTGACGCCGAATGAGTCTAGAAACTAGAAACTAGACTGGACGCGCTGGAGTAGGTTGTTCTGAATACAGATGGCAAAGTACTCGTAGCAGGAGACTTCAACGCGAGAGCCGTTGAGTGGAGCATGTCTCAAACCGATTCCAGAGGGCAACGCATTCTGGACATGTCGGCGAGGACCGGGTTGGTGGTATTGAATACCAGCAATGTACCTACCTTCCGGCGCTGGGGGTGCGAAGGAACAATTCCAGATGTGTCGTTCGCCTGGGAGTCACTCGGTTCGACGACGTTGAACTGGAGAGTACTCGAGGACTATTCAGCGAGTGACCACCAATACATCGCGTTCGAGATCGGCGATACCACTCCGCGCTCGTCTTAACGATCTTTCACTGCCGGGTGGAACATCAGAAAAATGGACGTGAAAACATTCGCCGATGTGATTCTGAACGGCGGAACGACATCGGAGATCCGTTCGGGGAGAGGAAGGGCTCCAGTCGAGGGAATGGTGGAGTCAACGACGAGCCTCATCACTTCTGCCTGTAGCTCATCTATGCTTCGACGGAGACCTCGACATGACAGGCCTGCTGTGCATTGGGTGTCAAAAGATATCGCAGACAAACGAGGCGAGTGTCACAGACTTCGACGGGCAGCTCAGAGCTCGAGAAGCGTAGAGGAAACATCCAATAGGACAGCAGCATACAGGTCAGCAAGGAAAGAACGCCGAAGACTCATCAATGAGAGTAAGGCACGTTGCTGGCAAGAACTTGTGGACGACGCGAACAGAGATCCATGGGGGCTCGCTTACAAGGTAGTGTGGCGCAAGCTCGGTACCTTACGGAAACCGTATTTACTTCAAGCAGACACGATGGACGGCATAGTGCAGGCGCTTTTCCCAACTCATCCTGTCCGGGTTGATGCTGCCCACGATGTCGATTCAGTGGAATGTCCATTGTTCACAAAAGCTGAGCTGGAGGATGCGGTGCTTTCTATGAAAGCTCGAAAGGCACCAGGAGCAGACAGCATTCCAACCGAGGTGCTACAAATGGTCTTTCACGTTTGTCTGACTTGCTACTTTATGTGTTTAACGCTTGACTGAGAGAAGGTTTTACCAAAAGGTGGTGCCAGCGAAAATTACGCAGTGTATTAATTAGACAGATACGCTATTTCAATCGCAATGACATTTCGCTACAAACAAACACAAGCTAAGTCCGCCAAAGCTAGCGTTTTTGTTTAATCGTGTTGATCAATGATCTCGAATTTTGTAACTGAAAAAGAACATTTACGGCACGCATTGCTTTTCTTGTTGCAACGAAAGACAAGCTGTTAAAGACATCGTTTGCTGGTAAAATCATTTTGAGGACATGCTCCATTAATTAAGACAAATGAGACATGATTCCGACAAATCAAAAGTGATAATTTCAATATGAAAGACAATGAGCGCTCTGATAGACCAAAAAAAGGTGAAGAGTAGGAATTACAGGAGATATTGGATGGTGACCCAGCTCCAACACAACGGCAATTGATAGATGTATAAAATATGTCAGAGGAAACGATCAGCAGACGTTTGCGAGCTATGGGTAAGATCAATAAACTCGATAAATGGGCCCCACACTATTTGAATGAACGTCAAACAGAAAATCGTAAAGTCGTAAAGTTTTGAAACGCTGCTTCGGTGCCTCGAAAAGAAATCATTTTGATTCTAATTGTGACGTATAAAGAATTCTGGATTTATCTTAAAAACCCAAAACGGAAAAATTTGTGGCTTGCACCTGGCGAAGCCGGTCCTTCAACACCAAAGCCAAACCACTGCGGCAGGAAGATCATGCTCATTGTCTGGTAGTCAGAGTGGTACTGTGTATAATGAGACCCGGGGAAACCGTTGACGCTATCGTCCAAAAGTGATAAATTTAAACCGCGCATTAATCGAAAAACGACAGGGCCACACGACATCGCAAAGTGATTATGTTACAAGACGACGCGCCGTCGCGCTCAGAAAAACCAGTGAAAGACACAGTGAAATCGCTTGGATGGGACATTATTCTGCAGCCGTCGTCGACTATCTACTATCTAAGTAGGAAAGTGTCTTGACGAATGGTTTTCCACAAAGACAAGCAGTTTTTCTGACATGGGATTCAAAAATTACTTGAAAGATAGACGAAATGTGAAGAAGCCGAAGGGCAGTATTTTGAACACAAAAAAAGAACTTTACCATTGAAAATTACATATTTTTTCTACAAAAAAAAAAAACAAAAAAAAAATAAAGGAAAACATATGCATCTGGTATTTTTGGATCTGAAAGATGGTCCTGGTATATCTTTGTATCTTTGTTGCAGACAAATTTCCAAGAATTTGTTGGCAAATGTTAACCAGCATGTGATAACAAAAGACCTCATATCCAAAATAAAGTTGTCGAATCAGTTTGCCATGAGCCATTTCAAAGACATATCCCCATGGATATCATTATATATAAATGCATATATATAATAATAAGTTATCTGTATTATTTACGTATATTAAAGACAAATACGAGCACACATATATAATATCCATAAACATTTTGCACCAAGGAGAACTGTAAATAATAATTTCATTCTCAGCTGCGCTTATGCGAACATCGCACATTATACACATTTCCAGTCATCCTCGCTCACAAACCTCCTGAATTCTGTGGACTCCCACTTCTAGTCCACTCATCGTCTTCTACGGCTTTTCAGAAATTTATCTTTTCAGACCAATGACTTTATCACATTTCGCTAAATTTTTGATGAAGTGTGAAGTAAAAGATGATCACACAAAGAAGACTATGATAGAATGACGCTGTAGTCTATTTATATACAAGTATCCTTGGGGGTGTTAAAGCTATTTGGGACACTTGATATCACAAAGTCCACACGAAGTGAAAAAACAAAACAGAAGCACCTCGAAAATCATTCAGCTCGGTATCTCTTTCTCTCGTTCTCTCAGTATCCGTCATCTGTCAATATCACCACCCTCGAACGATATTCAATAAATGGATAAAAACAAATCATATTTAAGGATACAATGTGTTTTTGTAGAGACAGAAAAAGAGACGCGAGACCGACAATCGGTAATCATGCTTGGAAACAAAATGATAAGTTGTTTTGCAGATTTTTTAGTTTCGAGACCAGGACGATGATAAATTGATATAACAACGTCGGATGGAAGCGTATTGTGATGATGAGAGACACCGGAACATGTTTTTTTCGGTGTTTACGAATAATTCGGCTACATTGAAAAGTGACAATTTGAAGGCAATCAGAACATGTTGAACTAGAAATAATGAAGTGATAACACAATTGTCTGCCTTGATTTTTTCTAGCACGTGAATGGGAAATCAATATTAAATAAAATCAATTATTGGCTGATAGTGGTCCTTTGAAGCGGTAATTTTTTTCCACACCCCTGACATTCAACTTGCGATTTCAACACGGTGATAGTGATTCAATTATGCAAATAACCTTACTACTGATTATTATGAGGAGAAAAGGGACTGAAAACCTATTGGCCAGCCGTCGTTATTTTACTGAAATGTTATTTTAACTTTATGTGCTAGACATCAATTTAGGTCGTTTTGGAGCGTTTCGCGGGAGCGGACCGTGCGCAGTGCAAGTGAGAGTTTTACAAAAAAGGTGACTAATTGACTTTAGCACGTAGAAGGTTCTGCTGTATTCGAAGTTTACGTCATTTAAATGATGCGCCAAGTACCTTTCTCATTCGAAAACGAGTCAAAAAGTATGAAGAACACTAGAAAAAACTAATCAGGACAGCGAAGGTGTCAAGAGTGGCAGAAAATGTGAAGAGTGTAAACAAGTCTGTACGATACAGCATCTGTATTTTAAGTAATACGAATATTTTTGTCCTGACGCGACTTTGCATCAAAACGCGATTGGAACGCCCGCAGCGAGTAGTGGGGGGCTTAACCTTCAACGCGGTACAAACGGTAGTCGCCTGCCGGCTTACGTTGAGGGATGATCGCTCGTGACATTGACGTCTTCAAACAGATGTGTGCAAGCTCAGAATGCAGCGAACTACGGAACAGCGTAACACAATTGAATTTTTTCTTCGCCTTGGGAATTCAGGCGCATCGATGCTGGAAATAACATGACATGCGTACGGCAGTGAAAGCTTATCACAAGCTCAAGTTTATAGGTGGCAGAACATGTTTGAAGAAGGCCGGGAATGTGTGGCGGACGAACCGTACGCAGGTCGCCCGTCGATCTCAAGAACTGGCGACAACGAACGACGTGTGCGAGTTCTACTGAACTCTGCCCGGTGTTTAAGGTAGTAGTCCGGTGTAATGGGTTCAAAAAATCTTTTTTTTTACATTTTTTAATAGAAAAACCTTTCAAAAATATACCGTAAAATTTCCAGACCGAAATTTTCAATATTTTCGAAGTTATAGCCACAAAAGGAGAGCGCGCTGTAGTGTGTATGAAAGCAGTGACTACGCCAGCGGCAGCTGCTCTGTCCGGTCCCTCTTCCATTGTCCTTCCGACCTTTATTGTTCAAAGACACACAGGTATACTTAATAAATCAAGCGTTTTCGATTGACAAAGACGAAATATAAGAATTTTGTACAGTATAACAGAAAGATTTTGGAGTAGTTCATCAGTTACCATTTTTCGCTCGACGAGTGCACACCGCTTTGAGATGGGAAACAAACGTTTTAGTCAAGGTAGACATGATAATAATGGTGGAAAAACAAGATCATTTCAAGGAAATCAGTTTACGGTAGAAGCTGATTTGAATTTTGTGAGTACAAGTGCAGAAAAACTGAAAGATAATAGTGACTTTTAAGTATGCGATGACTCTAGTTTCAAGTACGTTTGAATAAGCTTCGCTTTGGTGTTTGGTGCGTTAGGATCGGTGTTAAAATGTAAACTTTGCAACAGTGATATCAAATTTTTGAAACATTCACCTAGAGGATTAGGATTTAAATTGTGTGTGAAATGTTCGTGCCAAGAATCTCTGATTGATTCATGTTCAATGATAAATAATGCGTATGAAATTAACCGACGATTTACTTATGTAATGAGGTTACTTGGTGCCGGTCACGCTTGAATTAATCGTTTTTGCTCGTTAATGGATTTAAATATTTTTCATAAGTCTCTCTATGATCAAGTTATGGAACAAATAAGCGTCGCTGTCAAATCTGTTACTGAGGTTGTGCTTAAAATAGTAATAAAGGAAGAAAACGAAAAAAATGTGAGAGAAGGTTTCGCAGAAAATTATTTAACGGTTTCAGGAGGTGGTTCGTGGGCTAAGAGAGGTTATTTCTCTCTTTTGGGCATTGTGTCCTTGATAGGAAAATTTTCCAATAAAATTGTTGATGTTATAGTTAAGTCAGTATTTAGCAACGAAAGACCCCATCGAAGCCGAGAGTTTATATGATGATCACAAGGACGAATGCACAGCAAACCACGAGGGCAGTAGTGGTAAAATGGAGGTCGACGGGATTTCGGAAATATTCAAGCGTTCAGTGCAGCATTATGGTGTTAAATATGTAAGGTGCATCGGAGATGGGGACAGTAAAACCCACAGAAATTTGATTGATAATAAACCTTACGATGGCGACCCTGAAGTAGAAAAGCAAGAATGCGTATTGCACGTGAAGAAACGAATGTACAGAGCACTTCAAGGTGTAAAAAAAACTCTTAATGAGTACACGAAAGCTAAAAAACAAAAAGAGGCAGCTGAGAACAAAAAGAAGGCAGCAGAAAAAATAAGCAACTTAAAAAGTGCTCCGAAAAGTCTTAAGACGAAGAGAGACTCCTCGACCAGCAGTAAGCCACCGAAACTTAAGCCGTTGCAATTAACTGACAAGATTATGTTGAAAATGAGTACATATTACGGTTTAGCAATCAAAAGAAACTGTCAATCTCTTGAAGAAATGAAGAAAGCCATGTGAGCTCAAGAGAGTACTTATGAACACCCAGTAACGTTTGACGAGCAAGTCATAAATCTCATAAAACCAGTTTACGAGACTTTAGCATCTGATGATCTGTTGAAAAGATGCTTTGGGGGAAATACCCAAAATAACAATAACAGTTTCAATCACTGTTTATGGAATTTCACCCCGAAGCACATTTTTACTGCGAAAAACCTTCTGGAAATTGCTACCAATACGGCTGCCTGGCTACCAGTACATGCCTCCCTACATGTACTCAAAATTTTGGAGGTGATGGGGGGGTCACAATAGGTCAAACAGCCAGGGACTACTCTGACACTGTAAATAATGCACGAATTTTACGTGCGATTTGGCTGAAAATTTAACTCGTTGTTCTAAATACATATAGCTAAATACTTAGCTTTTGAAACATTTATTTTTTTGATAATTTATTATTTTTTTAACAATTTTTCAGCAAAAAAAAAATGGATTTTCAGTACCTTTTTTTCACAAGTCCACTATTTCATTTTTTTATGCATGTTATTGGTTAGTTCACTAGAGTGAACTATAAACAATAATAATCTCTTCGATTTTTTATTTCAGATGACTACGAAAGGCTGTGTGCTTCCCCGAAACTGTTCAACGTTCCTCCGAGGACTCCACTTCAACGCAAAAAATTATGAATAAATCAATGTAAAATTGAGTAAAATTGAAAGTAGTAATAAAAACATGTAAAAATTCTAAAACGATCGCATATTATTTTCCTGCTGAAAAAAATTCACGAAAAAAGTCGAAATTTCGGTCCTCACACCGGGCTACTATCTTAAGTGCTCGCATGATTGCGGATAACCTTGGAATTGATAAAATGGTGGTGCACAAAATTCTCAACGAGGATCTTGGGATGAGGAAGATTTGCGCCAAGCTCGTCCCGAAAATTTTGACGGAGGAGCGAAATCAAACCGTGAAGCCATTTCGAAAGATCTTTTGGAACGCGTTGAAGAGGACCCGATAGTTTTTCGGTAACGTCATTATTCTTCAAATTCGAATTAAGTTCTTCGAATACGAATGGTACACTCCGCAATCATCTCGACAAAAAAAGTTCGCATGTCCAAGTCCAGGATCAAAGCAATGCTGATTGTTTTTTTTTGACAAGGAGGGTGTGGTCCACTCGGAATTTGTGCCTGAAGGACAGTCTGTCAACGGCCCTTTCTACGTTGAAGTGTTGAAAAGATTGAAGAGACGAGTGAACCGAGTGCGGCCAGAAATAGCCACTAATCGGAAACTGTATCATGAAAATTCGCCAAGTAACACCTGCATCGTGGTTACCGAGTATTTGACGAAAAATGGCATCATAGCTCTGACACTGCCCTAGCAGACTTTTTCCTCTTTCCCAAAGTGAAAACCCCTCTCAAGGACGCCACCACGGGACTCTGGATGCTGTTGAAGCGGCTTGCACGCGTGCCCTGAAGGATGTTTCGGTTTCGAACTTCCAGAGAGCGTACAAAGCATGGATATCACAACTCCCAAAGTTGTAAATGCTCAAGGAGGATACTTTGAAGAATACTTGGAAAATGTAGCGAATTTCGTTTTCTGGATTTATTCTCATTACTTAAAATACGGACTCTGTAGGATTCCCATCTTTCAAATCGAAAGTGCTTGAAATGTGCATTAATGCAGTACCGCAGCCGTACAGAGTTCAATTGGTAAAAGAATTAAAATCCTATGATGTCAATCTTAGGTTTGACGTTGTAAACCAGACAAAAGAAACATGAGTGGTCATTTCCTTCACCAAAAGTGAATGTGTGGGCTACGATGTCAGTGCGAGGCATTATTGAACTTTCCTTATTTGGAGATATAAGAATACGAGCGGTATATTCATAAGGTGATGGGGAAATTTAAAAGAAAATTTTCTAGCGCAATAACAAACATGGCTCCAGCAGAATGGGGCAACTGCGCGCATGTCTATTATGTTTGCGCCTAGAGTACGGAAAATTTTCCCTGGTAAATGGTTTTCCAGGAGAGGCGTTACAAACTGGCCTCGATGTAGTCTTGATTTAACTCTCATTAACTTTTTTATGAGCGGCTTTGTAATATTAAATGTTTTTAACAATAAACGGTTTTCACAGGCAGTTTTCCTTACGAGCTACTATTTGAAATTTTACCATTCGACTGAAAGAATGAGAGGAACGTAAAAGTTGACGCGGTTTTAGACAATATTATTTTTAAGAAGTAAATTCCCAAAAACAGTACTTTATTAATCAATGCACATTTTTATCTTATTTTTTAATTTTACCGACTCACAAAATATGCACATTCTTTTGAGACTCTCTGTGGAAGTAATTGGGGATAATTACTAAATAAATACCACCATGACTGATTATTTCAATTTGTTAAACTAAGCAGTACGGCAAAATTTTGGGTGAGATGGCTTGGAGCGTAAACTTGTCCTGATGGCTAGCAAGGGCTCTGATTTTGTATTCCTTAATTTGGATCCGATGGTGGGTGCGTAAATTGCTGGAGATAGTAAGAGTGGAGATATAGCTGTCAGTAAGTTCAGGCTATTATATTGCTCATCTTACTCTATTACTCTTCTCAAATCGAGAATGAAAGAGAGTAAGGCAACTCCACGTAGGTAACACGGTTGATGTGATGGATACCACGGAAATATGGACCATAATGGCGTCAAGGCAATTTGAGATGAGAAGGCGAAGACCGAATCTGCTCCATTACCTCAATCTTTGGATACGGATTTGAATGCCAGTGGCTCGACCAAGGAAGCAATCTCAGGCCGCAGCGCTCTACTACAAGGCTGAGTACTTTTACGAGCAAGGATTCAACATTGTGTATAGGATTTGGGTGAATTTCACTCAAATTTAAAATAATAAAATAATCAAATAATTTTCACCCAGATTGCAAAATCTTCAATCGGTGTCGAATGTTTTAAGGTGTAGACACACTGCACGTATTACTTTGCTAAAAACTTCATAGCATGACGTAAGGACAAACAGTTTTTTACGTCCAGAGTTTGGGACTCCTAGGAGCGTATGCTACCAGACTACCCACTAAACATCCCCCCTGTCAAGAGACACTAGCCTGGAACTGTTTGCCAAATTACTTCGAGCTAGGCCTCTTTTTACTTCACCCTAGGGCGCCGTCGGCGTAGAGAAATCTCCCCCCAGCGGGAGGAGGCAGGATGGAGGCGGACTGCTGGAAAGGAGACCCCCTTACACTCCACGCCCAAGGTTATCCATGGTACCTTTTTTTGCTGTAAGTATCACCCGAGAGTAATGTGCCACACAGGTCCATTTGTCTAAAGTTTTCAGCATTTCTCCGACCAGATTGTCTGGAGAAATCAAAGGAAAGGACAAACAGTGCTAAGACTTCAAACAAACTTATCAGGAAGCTGATATGGAACCGGCTCCTAAATATGTTCAACGCCGTTGGGAGGGCGGTTAAGAAGCTAATCAGAAACAGACTTGGCGGAGCGATTCGCGATAGGGTGATTAACAACTTCGGATCTGAGAAAGCCACGATTAGCGCAACTACTGACAAGGTGAGCGTTTCAGTAAGCAGAAACGTTCAATCACCAACCATGCCATATAGTACTTCTTGTGATCGTGGATGGAGGAATGCCCTCTGTTCAACTAGGTGAATTGATGTTCTTGGGGCGCTGGATGTATGTCATTTGGATGTATGTTATTCGGATATCGAAGCACTACTCCAAAAACCGGAGACTCACCGATGACACATTGGCTAGTTTTCGAAGAATAGGCGGGGCATCAGGGGTAGCGCAAAGATCCGTTCTTGGCCCAGACCTGTGGAACGTCTCCTATATTTTAAGTAAGCTGTAAGTTTAATCTAGCGCTGGAAAAACTAAGGTAGTCATTCAGTCTAAAGAGCAGATCGTAAAACTTACACTCGTCGGGATTGGTGATGACATCGCCGAGTCCAAAAAGGCGAGAAAATATCTTGGCAATATAAAAGGCTCGAAGAGTAGCTTCTTCATCCAGATCCGAGCGTTGGTGGATAGAGCCGCAGGTGCAGTTTCAGCACTCAGCTATCTTAAGGCCGATAGCGCAGTGGAATCGGTGAGCTATACAACTCCGAGGTTTTGACTGAAGGTCTAATTAGTGGTAAGTATGGTAAAAAGTAGTAGTGAAGTGACTGATGAATGCATAGGGATGGGGTGCTCTGTTGGTTCTTCCTGCATTCTGCACTGCCTCTGAGCCAGCAGTGTTATATTCGTAAAAATTGCAAAGGAATGAAAGAAAGGTTTTTTCATGAGAAACAGAGGAAGGACTTTAGAGCTATGCAGGAGGTGTGGAAAACGTATCACGAGGAAGTTATTCTTACAAAGATGGATATATTCGATTAATTTTCAGTGCGAAGGTAAGCGAACCGTGTAATTCCTTTTCTGTCGAAATATTCCTGCTGAAAAAAGGCCCCTTTTACGTTTCACAAACATTGATAAACAGTTTCAGGCTAGAAACTCGGCGCGACAGTTTAGTCGGTAGTCCAAATGCTGTGTTTCATTGGGAGTGTGATACTCAGGATGTACATAAGCCCAACCAAAAAGTTATTACTAGCATCATTACCTACTAACTAACGTCCATTGTGGGATAAAAGCATAGACCAGCATTGGCTCTTAGCTCTCTTAGTGTGGTTTTCTCTTTTTAAACTCTTTGTCTTACTTTAAAGAATTTACTTCTCTCGGCACGTGTCATCTGTTTGGGTTCTAATTTTTTTGACGTGTTGACTTAAGAGATTGAGTCCTGAAAGTATTGCCACTAGTGTTTTTACTATTTTTCTGAGGAGCTGCTTAGTCAATGTTTTGTAAGGGCCAAAGAAAATGACTTAATACTGCAGCCGTTCGTTTCATTCCAAGCTGGATCTTTTTGGTTGCAGCGGGTTTCGTCTAGGTATTTTATACAGTGGTTAATTGCAATTTAATTGTATTTATTCATGTTGCATTTTGGTGAGCTGATCCTCTTCTTGCTAGATGGTTGGTTCTTTTAACAGCGTTCAGGGTTACATGTCTTTTTTGCGTTTGCTTGGGATTTTGTGGCAATGAGGTTTTATTTTATAAGTCCTGCAGTTATTATTAATTTCTCGGTTAGAGGCAAGTGAGCTGAGTGCTGATATGCTGCCCGAGTGGCTTCGTATGACCCGGTTAAGTTTGTTTTATACCGCTCCTTTGGCCACTTTTATCGCGCGCTCTTGTATTAATTTGAAGCTTGCGACTTTTTTTTGGCTTAACAGTCATCCCGGAAGAAGATTCCGATGCCTCTTCTTTGATATGTTTTGGAAACATCGGTTTAAATAAAGTTTTAACTCCCAGAAGTGTGATCGTGCACCATTTCCCCTTTCTATTGTAGGCATTTTAGTTTTGACAGGTCCAAATCCCTTTTCATTGACCCATCCTTCTCTCACTATTTCGTTCACAATGTAAAGGTTTCCCCTTTGAGGGTTGTTAGCATATCAAACTATTTATTATAAGATGCAATAATATCAAACTGTGATACGACAGTCTCACACTTTAAAACACGAATTAAAACCAATAGAAATGGGTGCACAAAATTGTGGTGCATAAAAATTTTTGAGTCATATGCTGCAGTGCCTTATTAAAAACGAGAGGAGCTGGCCTGTCACCGTGCTTGCATTTGACTTTTGTTTCAAGTTTTTTTTTTTTTGATTTCCTTAGTTGAGTTGCACATAGTCAGCTTGGTGAGTGGCTCATGCTATGTTGAGGTGCGGAAGTCAAGTATGATTTCTTACATTACATTTCCTGTATAACATCGAAGGCTCGCTAGAAGTCAAGAAATATTTGCTGAAAATCTGTATTCCACACCCAGCATTTTTTCAGAACTTGCTTGGTCGTAAATATTTAGTTAATATTTGATCGTATGGTTCTGACACCTCTTTGATTTTTACCATTCGTGACGTTAGCGTGCATGGTATGACAATCTAATATTTTTGTGAAGATTTTGAGGACTAATAGTCATATGCATCTACGATTGTCGCATTCTAACTTGTCTCCCTTATTTTGGATAGGAAAGATTAGTCGTTTAAACCCCTCTTGCGTCATATGTTTTTTTATTCCGAATTTTAAGAGCAAAAGGTCCAGGCTTGAGAACCTAATGGTCTCCTAGTTTTCTGAATATGACTGGGAAATCGGATGCATGGATTTCCTTTTTTCCTAGCATCAGATTGCCCTTTCAATATATTTCAGTGTTTCGGGTAGATGTTTACTGTATCACTGTATCTACCTAGTTTGGGAACCACAAAATTATGAAAGAGTGTTGAGTATCACTCTGAAGTGGGAGGGCAGCACTCCTGTGGTTTCCCTCCATCTTCTTCATCTATTTCATCTTCATTTTCACAGAGGGTAATGATTGATTGTGATTTATTCCTTTTCCTGTTATTCTATATCGAACTGGTCATTTTTCCAGACTCACACTTCCAACAAGTTCTGCTGCTGGTCCAGGGGCAGCTGGTGACTATTTCCATTGCGTGGGTACGATTTAAGGAAAACTTTTTGTCAGTAAGATTACTGAAGTTAAGCATTCTATTCAACAGCAAGAACAACGTGAAGGTCTATAGCTCCCTCGCAATGGAAAGGATGGAGTAAAAGAAAGAGTAAATATTCAATTAAAATGATTAATTCATAAATGTGTATATTCTAATTCAATCCTACGATCCCTTAATTCAACAAAATGATCAATAACCTAATCATTAAATTTAGTGTCGGGATTTTATTTAGTTATTATATCAGTTCCTTATCGATAGTACATAAAGACAGTTTGCTTAAACGCGTTTGACTCATAGAGCCTCTGGCGTAACTTTTGATGCTTTTAAGACCAGAAAAACTTCGCTCAACTAATGTTGAAGGAGCCAGTGAAGACACAGCCCAGCACGAGAGCTTATAAATCTAAAAAACATCGTGTTTTTAATCATTTTTTGAAATAAATTTTCAAAAATTTATCTTTTAAAAGTCCAATAATATTGGTTCGTTATGAAGCTTTTGTTTTTCAAACATTTTCGGATAATGTAACAAAAATAAACTCTAGTAAATCCATTGGAAAATTGTTTTTATACTCCATCGAATCTTGCAATTTTCTCGGTTGGGGACAAAATCGTCGCTCTCTAAACTTTCTTCAAAGACTTCCAAGAGATCACATCGGTTATTTACCAAAATATCAATAATACGCGTTTTAAAATTCCAACGAGTATTAGTACAGCTTGGTTTTCCTTGGAATACTTAGAGTTTCCAGAAATAAAAAGAAAAACTGGATAAATTAGCAAAAAATATAAATTTATTTATTTTGCAAGCAGCATCTTGCAAGACCAAATTTAGTCTATGTGCAAAACAATGAATAAAAAATACTTTTGATGCAGTTTATTTGACTCTTTTGCAACCCATTTAAGTCACCTGTCATTACAGCTACTCCATCGTTCGTTTGGGCATCTAACTTTTCAGTTATATTAAAGCAAATAAAATTATCCTTCAAAACTTGAAATAAATCTTGTGCAGTTTCGCCAGCAGGAACATCACCAAATCCCATAGATCTATCGAAAAATGCATCTTCCCTTGTAACATATCGAAAAATTACTGGTAGTTGCGGAAAATTGGAAACATCAGTGGTTTCATCTATAAGTCATGTGAAATTTGTGATGTATTTTCAAAAAAAAACAAAAAAAAATAAATAAAATATATAATTAAGAATAATAAAATAAATATTTGGGCAACCGAAAGGTCGCACCTGCAGCAAGAGAATGAACAAGGTTAGATAGATAGGGTTATTTCAAAATACAAAGGCCGCATAATGGCGGCAGAAGGAAGTTACTTTTAATCGACTAGCTCACCGTGCGGGCGTGGGGGCTGTAGGACATTATTTAAGCCCTGATCCTTCCATGTCACATACACACACACACTCAAAGAAAGGGCTTAGTCTTTCATATTAAATAAAATTAATAAATAGAAATGATCAAATAAATAAGAAAATATAATATGTTTAATTTACGTGATTTTGACCACCTCTGCTTGATTTCGGGACTTCAAGGAATTCCAATGCGCTGCGTCCTGAACAACTCTGCTGCCTGCTTACTATCTTCTTGGCCTCGATCTTAATGTTCTCTTGGGCTTTTTGATTTAAAGATTTTGTGACTCGAGGACTTCTGGAGCTAAGCACTTCTAAACAGCTGCTAGTACTTCCTGATTCTCTTTATTCTCCTCAATAATTAAATTCACAATTTATATCCTTTATTTTCCTCAACTTGATACTGGATTTCTATGCTTTATTTTCCATCTTCCATCCTTGATTCACAATTTCTATTCTTCTTATTGCGATTAACACAATGCGATGTACGCGATGTACGCGATGTACACAACAAACAAGTGAACCATATCAATGGGAAATATCATCCCAAATAACTTCCAATAAATTTTTTTGTTTAGTTTTTCTACTGGGAATATTTTTTTTCTGAGACTTTCTTTTCCTGACATTTTATTTTTGCTGAGACTTTTTTTATTTATTTTTTGTTCGTTACTAATATTATTTAACTAAATATTACTTAATACCTAAATCTAATAATAAATGTTTTTATTTTAATTTTATTCCTAGTTCCATTTCATCTCGTATGATTTTCTTTTAACTTAAAATATATGGGTACAAATTAAAACTTAACTAAAATAATTTATTGTTATATTCAATATTAATTGTCATTTTTTGTTTATTTATTCATTTATCTATATATATATATTTGTTTGTTTGTTTAATGTCGCCTACACATCGAAATACGTAACAAATTAGGGGCTTCATTTATTTCACAAGATATGAAATTTTGAATTACTGAGGCGATAAAATTAATAAAATCATTTTAGAAACTCCACTAAAAACGGATGATGTGTCCAAAAAGTTTTTCAAGTCGTTATTGTATAAGGGAAGTAAATACGCTAGTTCCCGAAAATTGCCTTGGTTAGACAAATCAGATGACATCGTGACCGAGAAGCGCGTGTTTCTATTGTACTTTAGTACTTTACTTTATCGATTAAACCTGTAGTTATTGTTATGTAGTTATTTCATGATATTTTCGTGATAAACAGAATCAAATAATACTGGAATTTGTTGTTTCCCCAATTTATTAATGTCTAACGATAAGGAATCGAATTCGTTTTCAACAAGGACTATATCTTCCTTATTTCAACTTTTACTTGGATGTCCTGTTCATCCATGTTATACTTTTTTTCAATTTCACTGGTAATTGCACGTTATTGAAAGATAAGCACTCTATGAAAAATTTCCAAAAATTTGTAAAAAGTCATTAATTTCCTTTTGGATATTTGCCGTACCTACCTGCCAATTCAATCATTAAAATATTAAATACATAAATGGTACAAAGTTTATCCTTGTGTGATTTTATATCCCCCATTGATTCCTACTGGGAGAAGAGATATAACTCAGGAGACAAAACGAGACGCCTGCTGGGTTGTCTGAAGTTTACATTGTTGTAAAATGTCATTCGCATTCTTCAATGTTTTGGCCCTCTATGATAGTTTTATTTCTGTTAATCATCTACTAAAAACAACTCGACAGCGTTGCTTTAGTAACGATGCAAACTTCAGACACCTTACTCCAAGTTTTCATTTCAGTTTTCAAAGAAAAGCTGAACGATAAATATGGAAAGTGGTAAGGGTTATATTAGGCGTTGTTCGATATACAAGTTCCATTTAAGACACTGCGCAGGGGAGAATCATCAGAGTATTGAGTGTATCATCAATATAAGCAGAATTTATTCAGGAAAAACATGCTAAAAGAATGAGCATATCCGAAGTGGTTCTTAGCGCTTTCCTTATGCTGAACGTCACTTTGAAAATCAGGACGGGCCAACGAGTTGACAGATGGTGATCTATTGAGAGTCATACAAGAAGGTGATAATATGATCATCGAATAATAATCGGATAAGTTCCTGGTCTGCAACACCATTATAGAGAAAGGATCCATGAGCAATTATATATGGTAAAGTTGGACGATTGGCTACCCCACAAACTTTCGCACGGAAGCTGGTGGTTTCTCTTGAATCACCTGCAGGAAATAGAACACTAAAGAGGATCTTTGTACAAGACTTGCAATCTTTTTCGAAGGAAGATTTCTAGAGGAGAGTGATACAGCAACTCCCTGGAATCATCGGTATTCAAGGTGGTTATATATTAAATGAAATTGAAATAAACGAGAGATAAGAACTATTGTACACACCCAATGGGGGAATGAAGCTGAAGGGTCATACCGCTGTAATCCTTATAAAATACTAGCAGTCTTTTCCTAAAGGATCGTCCGTGCATTGTTTTTTATAGGATTTTAGGTGCTAGGTTATGCTATATGCAACCACTGACCTCGAACAACAATAAGAGCAGAGACGGTTTGCGGTGTTCTTAATGTTCGACAATTTATAAGATCTCATTCCTGATGATCCTAGAATCTCCTACTAGTGGGTTACTACTTAACCCAGTTTAGAGCTTTCTCTCTGCAATGCCATTGAAGCTCAACTTACCAACTAAGCGATATTGCATTCTTCGACGCGAGAAAAAAAAATTTCTCGAACCCCAAACAATCCGCTCAATGAACTGTCAGCAGCAACAATGTTTTTGAATCTCAAACAAGGCTACCTGCACCCGAGCCTTCGATCACTGATCACAGAAAAAAGAACGATCAAGCATATCAGGCTAATGCTTAACTTATGATTAGTATAAGCCTTAGCTAAGCGTTATTCTAATGATTATACTAGTTTTGAATTGTTCTTTTAGAATATTCCGTCTTTATTGGCATTTCTATGAAAAAGTCAGTTTCAAGTTGTGAAGTTGAAAAAATCGGACGCGCGCGAACAGATTTAAGGTCAGTGTAAATGTGTCAATAGGATTGTGAGTGTAGGCGCGACGAAGGATTATCAGTGCATGTGCGAATTGTACTGGGAATGACATAAGTGAGTGACAACTATCTATCTATCCATCTGTCTATCTGTTTTCCCTTACAAGTGATAGGTCTTAAGCATTAAGAATATACAACACTGAAATAAGCCTTATATAGTGATTATATTGTATGCTGGGATGATATGTCAATACACTGCAATTTTCGTATCTCACAGATACAATTTTTCCCTTTTTTCCCTTGACATGTTGTTGGTTCCACTTCTGTTGCGCCGCACTTAGTTACTTTGTTTGATTGATTTTTCCACGCAAAGCCAAAATATTCATATTATTAACATTTTATATACACATTCCCATGGACATCACAATCAGACTTTCACTTCTTCTGGTTACACACACGGGTGACAAGCAATTGCAAGCGGGATAACTTGACGATCTAATTTACTTAATATTAATATTAATCATAAAAATATTTCTCCAGCATATTATGCTATTTTACGACATTTGTTCGTTCTGGCGAAGAAAAGGTGATCCGAGTTTAGTTCGCCTAAGCGACCATTCGCCATAATGTTTGCTGGGTTGTAATGCGTTTCAAAGGATGCTTTTATTTGTATGCAATAATGAATGAATGACAATATGCACGGGAAAATATTCGAAAAATATGACGTGATCGAATTTTTCATTGAAAGTTCAAGCTAAACTTTGACGTATTGTAATTTTCTTTCATGATCATCATATGGAAATAAATATGAAACAAATATATTGACATTCAAATATTTGATTGTTTCTTTAATAAGTTGTGTTGCGTATTTCGATGTGTAGGCGACATACAAAAAAAAATACATATAAATAAATTACATAGAACTAAGAATAAAATAAAAACATTTATAGTTATATTATAAGTAATATTTAGTTAAATAATATAAATAACAAACAAAAAAAAAAAATAAAAAAAAGTCTCACTAAAACAAAATGTCAGAAAAAAATATTCCCAGTAGAAAAAAAAAAACAAATTTCTTCGAAGTTATTTGGGAAGAAATTTTCCATTGATAGGATTCACTTGTTTGTTGTGTACATGTCGCTATAAGAAGAATATCAATAGTGAATCAAGAATGGAAGATGGAAAATAAAGTATAGAAATCCAGTATCAAGTGATGTAAAATAAAGTATAGAAATTCAGTATCAAGTGACTGAAACTAAGGGATTGAATTGTGAATTTAATTATTGAGCATAATAAAGAGAATCAGAAATATTAGCAGCTGTTTAGGGTGTTTAGCCCCAGAAGTCTTCGAACACAAAATCTTTGAATCACAAAGCCCAAGAGAACATTTTTATTGAGGCAAACAAGATCGTAAGCAGGCAGCAGAGGTGGTCAGGATGCATCGCAGCAGAAGCAAGTGAAGTCCCGAAACTAAGCTGAAGTGGAGATTCGTATTGGAGGAAGCAGTCTTGGTCAAAATCAACGCGCCAGAAGCATGTAAAGTCCCGAAACCAAGCTGAGGTGGAGATTCGTGTTGGAGGAAGCAGAGGTGGTCAGAATCAGCGCAGCACAATTCATGTAAATTAAATATTTATTTGATCATTTATATGTCATATGAAAGAGTAAGCTCTTTCTGTGTGTGTGTGTGTGTATGTGACATGGAAGGATAAGGGCTTAAATAATGTCCTACCATGCCTGCGCGGTGAGCTAGTGGGTTAAAAGTAACTTCCTTCTGCCGCCATTATGCGGCGTTTGTATTTTCAAATAACGCTGTCTATTTAACCATGTTCTTTTTTCTTCGCTGCAAGTGCGACCTATCGGTTGCCCCAATATATCATATAATCATTATTATACTTATTAATGATTTATTATTCTATTTTTTGAAAATACATCACAGTTAAGATTTGATGATGACGAGGCGCCACTGTGCTGGTTGATCTTTTAGTTCATTCCTGGTCTCGGCCTAGCTATTGTTTGGTGTTTCGCGCTGACTGTACCCTCCAGCATAATTTTGAGGAAATTTGAAGACAAGAAATGAAATAGTCCGCAAAATCATTCTTTGGAGCCTCCTTCCTCAGATTCGATGCTATTTTGTTTCAGTTTTCTATCTCCTATCATGGGATTGCAAACTCACAACTATCTGAAGGCTTTTCACTTTTGAAAATTGGTACGACTGTTTCATGTCCAAAATCTTATAAATATTGCTAGTTATTAGTTTCTTCAACTGCAAACCAAATACAAATGTATCTAAAATAGTGAGTACCCTTCCCACATAACTTGGCTATGCAAAAATTCAAAATATATCCGTTTAAAATGCACATGATTGGCAAAACTTTACGCTGAAATTGCTCTTTTTCAAATGGAATATACCATTGCCACGAGTTAAGCTCACCCTTGTTTTTATTCCTTCCATTAAAATAATATATAAACTTTTGCGTTTGTGTTATTTTCACATCATTTTAATCATAAACGTATTCCTTCATGGGGTAAGTTTCTCATAGTCTGCAAAATATGGTAAATTCAACACTTTGTTGTCGAGGTAGTGGATGTACTCTCTCTTTTCACGAAGTTTTCTGAAAATGTCTTGCAAAGCACTGATGAAGTACCTTTTTTGTCTATGGAATTTGTTAAATTCAAATTCTTTGTTCATATTTGAGTATGGAAGCGTTGAATTTTGTTAACTTATGTTGCATATAATTCTTTTTGGCTGATAACTGATTCGAAACGTTTGTTTGCAATTTGATCTATATCAAGCAAAACATCAACTTCAACCAATTTTTCTTATGTCAATTATAGCTTGTCAATAGCGGTAATATTATGTGTTTGTTATAGTAATCTGGAGGAGAAGTTTTATGGTTTGTTTAGAGCCATTTTAGATAATAATGTTGGGTGACTTGAACTTTTAAGATATTTAGCGCACTGGTTCTATGTGGGAGCTCGGTAGATTATTATTTTAAGGTTAAGGATTTTATTGCGAAGGCCCATGGGCGACTTTCGATTGAGTAATGGGTACAGAGGCAGAACAGACTTGGACGCCTGAGAACTTATGTAATCGATGTGGTTTTCAAACGTTAGTTTTCAGTCAAGCTCTATACCCAAATAGGAAAGTTCTTCAAACCAAGGAATCATTTTGCCTATGAAGTTTATGAGTCTGTTTCGCAGTATGGTCGGCTTATGTTTTCTGCTAGAGAATATTGCCGTGGTTCCCATCACATTGATTTAAATTTCCCAGCTGTAAAAGAATTAATACATGTTTTCCGACATTCCTTCTAGGTTGGGGATGATCTGGTTAGGATTGTTACCAGAGGTGTAGAGACAAATGTCGTCCGCAAAAGTGGTTCTGGCTTGAATGTCAACCGTTATTAAAGTTTTGGACTCAGGCATGAACCTTGTGGAACACCCGCAAGAGCGGTTTTTGCAGTGGATCTATGACCCTCGCTCTTTCACCTGGTAAGTACTTGCCTGATGATTTTGTTTTCAACGTAACCAGTCAGCCTTTTCAAGATAAGCTTATCGGCCCATAGTTGTTAGGGTCACGCGGATCTTTACCAGGCTTCAAGACAGGTGTTATGCTGGCGTGTTTCCAGCAGCTTGGAAAGTGTGATGTTTTCAGACAGGTGTTGATAATAAGGCAGATTAGCACTATTATTTTCTTTCTGAAGTTCTTGACCGCTATATTGGATATCCCGTCGAATCCAGGGGTTTTACCGTTCTAAACCTTTTTATTTAGATCAAGTATGTGTTTCATTTTTATAAGAGCTCCGGGAGGTAATGAGTTCAATTCACTTAGTTAAATTTGGTATGATTCATCATGATATTTCTATTCAGAAAATGATAAAATTCGGGGCTTTTATCGAGGCCACTGACAAATCAACCAATCTTATAGGTAAGGGACTTGCATGAAATGTCAATATCATCGAAATAGAGACGCTAGATAAAAGCAATTATACAGACCTTTATTGAGCGATCTGCAGTCTGAGAGAGGCCGGAAGTTCAAACAACTCATCAGCTCAGTCGATAATTTTGCCGTCCTACTCTGAAATTTTTTTTGTGATTCATCTATCATCATGGTCGCATGAAATTTCACCTTACCTTCGCATATAATTGCCAAGCTTTTTAATGGGCCCGTCAAATAGTCATATATTTGTGACAAATGTGAAATTTGTGAAATGGAGTTCCGAACCCGTTCATCCTTCTTTTATCTGTTGTCATGTTGGTATCATCGATGGCAACTGCTTTTATCCCTGATATAGAATTACTCTTTCAATATTTTTAAGTGAAGTTGATGTCTATTGATTCAGTCAATCTTGTCACTGACATTCGGCGAAATTACAACCAATGATCATTGTAGAAAAGATTTGAAGTGTCATAGAAGTCAAAGAAGCAAAAGACACTTTTAGACAAATTTTTCCTTCGACAGACACCATCAGGATAAGGTTGATGCTTTCCAACCCCAATCAAAAGGGGGAGAAAGTCCTACAAAAAGACGCTGTGCAACTTCTTGTTGCATCAAGGAGAAAATCAAAATCAGGTGAGTAATTTGCAGAACTCTCAGAGAATGGTTCCAACCCGTTTTTCGATGTGCAAGAGACTAAATAGCAGCAAATCCTGCTGTAAGTTGGCATGTGATGTAGTATACAAGGCATGTGTGATGATGTGATTATCGGGCTGGAGTTTTTTGTGAGGTAAAAGGAGTCGAGCTTACGAGTATAAGGATGGTACTTGCACTGGTTTGAATGTAGCACTCTCTGTGTTTGGGTTATTCTTTTCAGACACCAATTTTACAGGCTCTATCTTACACCAAACGAGCAAATGTCATCTCTACGGAGCAAGCTAGATGAACTGAAAGAATCTGTCACGAAGACCGATGAGCGGGTCCTTGTTATCCTGACTGCAATGCTAAGGTAGTTGCATGTCAAATATTTTATTCAGATTCTAGGTGGAAACAAATTCGAAACTGATGGCTAGGGCTGAATTGTTCGTCACAAACGTTAACACACCAAGTTTTCACCAAAGTGGTTGCATAGGAACCGTCATAGACATGACGCTCGCTCCCAAGCCATTTTTCAATATTTTTTTTATTGGTTGCGAGGTGAAGGCTAATTACCGCCTTAGTGTCGGACCCCCAGTAGCAATCGATCTACCTTTTCTGCTATACCGAGAACGTATTCCGGTTGAAGGTTGATCTGGAAGACTTGGATCTTGTCTGCGATTATCACTTGCTAAGTGCCCGTTTGAACTCATGACATCTTCCACTTCTTGGAATATGGACCAGATCTTTAGGCTAGTCACTTAGCCTTGCACAAATAGTTAGGTTTTGGCCATTTGAGCACTCTTTCGCCTTATGGCCACACTTGTAGTACATGCTGCTTCGGTCTAGCCTCTTGCGATTCAAGTAAATGTGTCTGGTATAGCAGTAGAGGTACTTATAGCATTGAGCTAGGACTACCCTCCGGCGTATTCAAAACTCAGCCGATTTGAATTTTCTCCTTGGGGACTTGCACAGCGTATTTTTTGAGATGTTCGCAAGTGCGATCTTTTTTCCCTCTAGGATTGGTAGGCGTTAGCCATACCCTGCAGTTGCCTGCCGTAGGAAGAGTTTGCCTAACGGTCTCTTCTACTTCTTTAGCGTTCGCTATACAGTTAATGTCTCTTATTTCCAAAAAGGTCATAGGCTTTAATGTCGAGATAACAGCTTTAAAACCAAGAAGGTCCTTCTTGATGGCTCTCTCGAACAGGCCTTTATCGGTGGATTCCGTTTTGAGTTCTACGACGAGCCCACCTGTTTTGGTCGTTCTTACCATTCATATGCATACCCCGGTTTCTTCGGGTTCCACATTTTGCCTGATATAATTGAGGACCTCGGCATAAGTCCTTCTGTCTGCAAGTCTGGTCAGTAGAGCATCTCTATGCTTATTGAAACTTGGTCTTTTTAGACATCGCACTGTGTTTTGTGCCTTTGTGATTTTCGGCCGTCTGCCTGGTGAAAGCAGGCAGCAGCAGTTTTGGTCTACCAGCAAACATGCTATTCTCTGATGATTTGTTCTTTTGATACTTCAGCGGGCAAGTGTCCCACCACTGAAGAATGCCCTGGTGACTTATCTCCAGCATTAGTAGGAGATCCGAATGTTGGTGTCAAATCTGTTGCCGTCATGTTCAAATATTAAAGATTACTAAGCTACACTAAAACAACTTTAACCTCCACCGAGTTAGCTTAGACTAATATGGTAAAAAACGCGCAAAAGGTTTTTTAACGTCTCCATCTCGGTGGTAAAAAATAAACTGCAAATGAAAGTTACAACAATTTGAAATGGAAAATTACCCCGCAACCCACATTTGCTCGCAGAGAAACCGTTAACATTGCTGCTAAGATCATTGTGGATGTAATGGCAATAAAAATCGAACTGGCCAAACGCAATTGATGAGGAAATAAGTATCTAGGAAAAAGCTTAAAAACAAAACTCAATTTGAATTTTTTCTTTATCTTTTCTAGGAAACTTTTTCAAGACGGCCTTTGCCGCCGGCAAAACTCACTGAAATAAAAAAAAGTTGTTTTCTTCAATATTCACAGAATAGTGTCCGAAACGAATTTTTAAAATAAATATACTAGTTTTTTCAAAAAACATCTTGAGAACGTATTTTTCTCTCCTGTTATGAAAGTGATTGCCACCTTAACTCTTTCTGAAAGAGGTATGGTTGTTTATACCTCTTTCAGAGAGAGTTAAGGTTGTTAGAGAATAAGTATTCACCACTGGGTCAATGATAACTTTGGCATAATCAGAAGTAGTATTATTGTTTTTCCTAAAATTATTTCCCACAAGTTCTGCTTTGCCTTCGCTGGAATATATTGTTAAGTCTAAAAAGCATTTCAAAAGTTTAAAGTTTATAAGTTTTAAAAAGTTAAAAAAAGTTTTAATTTTTTTTTGTGGTAGGGAGGTGAAGGCTGTTTACGCCCTGAGCGTCGGACTCCTAGACGCAAAATGCTTTTGGACTACCCACTAAACACCTCCCCTGTCAACCTGAGAGCCTACCTTTATGCGCATGCGATTTTAGTATGCGCATGCGATTCGCAATGCTCCTTGTCTCTGCACATGTGCCAACCGCTTCTGGTCGCTGAGAACGTCGCCCCATAGGTCTGATCAGTAGAGTAGAAGCAACTGCACAACGCTCATTAAGAATCGCCTCCTTGATGTGGTGGGCCGCCCTATGTTGGCCTTTAATCGGGTGAGTGCCGTCACACGCGCTGCAGCCGTGTCAGCTACTGCCCTGATTTGTTGGGAAAAACTCATCTTCGAGTCTATCAGGACGCCCAGGTACTTTATTGCTAATTTCGATTCGACGAGCTCGTCCCCTATACTGATAGGCCGTATTCTGGGGATTCTCTTCTTCGTTAGGATGACAACTTCGGTTTTTTCCAGTGCCAGCTTGAATCCGTGAGCGGTCATCCATTCCATTACCCTCCGCTTTAACGTATTGAGTCTGAGTTGCACATGGTCTACTGTACGTCCAGCGACCAGCGCCGCGACATCGTCCGCATAGCCGATTAAATGTGACTCATCCGGCAGTTCAAGCTGTACGAGTCCATCGTAGGAGATGTTCCATAGGTTCGGGCCAAGGATAGACCCTTGAGCGACACCAGAAGTAAGATTTGTACTTCGCGTACCCTCCTTCGAGTCGTAGAGTAGGCTGCGGTCCTTCAAATAGTTCCTGAGAATCCGCATTAGGTACACTGGTACTTGAAAACGATTTTCTAGCGCTTCCAAAATATCTACCCATCTAGCGCTGTTAAATGCATTTCGGACATCCAGAGTAACCAGCAGGACGACCCGTCGTGTGGAAATACTGTAAGACTTCGCACGTTGGACCGCGCTCACTACTTCTCCAATTGTATCGATAGTGGAGCGGCCTGCTCTGAAGTCATACTGCCGTGGAGATAGATCCCCAGCAATACGAATCACGTCAGCGAGTCTTCCCCTGATAAGTTTTTCAAAAACTTTTCCGGCCGTGTCAAGCATACACAGTGGGCGGTATGCAGCTGGCGACTCGGGATCCCCTTTTCTCTTCGTAATGAGAACAAGTCTCGCCACCTTCCAGCACTCGGGGAACAGCCCTTCCCGCAGGCATGCATTGAACATGCGGAGGAGCAGGTCAGGGGAAAAGTGGAAGACCATTTGTAGCACCTCTGCTGGAATTCCATCTGGTCCTGGAGCCTTTCTGGCCTTCATAGACAAGACTGGTTTCTCCAGTTCCGTCTTCGTGAAAAATGGAATTTCCGTTGGTGTTTCAAAGTGAACGGCTTCAATGACGGCGAGATGGATGAGGAAAAGAGCCCGCACGATTTCGTCTGTCTTTTCTGCCTCGTATGAGTGAGGTGACCTTTGGACACCGACCTTCCGCATTACTATTTTGTAGCCCAGGGCCCATGGGTCTCTGTTCACTTGAAAGCATTGAGCCTAAGTTGAAAGGACGACAACGATTCGTTCGAAGTTAGGTATACACTGAAGAGTGTAGTATCCGAATACCGAACCATCACGAAACCATCTCCTCGCCCCCGATCCTGCACTTGTAGGTGAGCACTGTTCCAAGCCCAGATGGCGGCTGTACCGGATTCGTCAGGATACCATGTTGATGAGTTTCTGGTGTGATGTTGGTCGTTCAGCAGTAGTAAGTCAGCTTGCCTGTCTCTCGCAAACTGTTCGAGTAGGTCTTGGGTGATGATGCTTCGATGGAGATTGATTTGAAGTATACGAATCATTGCAGAAGCGCTTTTGCCTTGGTTAGGGCTTCTTGGAAGACCTGACACTTCCCTGTGCCTGCAATATGTTTCAAATCATCTCGTCTCGGGTTATACTCCTAGCAAAGAACACAGTGTGACTCGTCTGTCTTACCACAATTGTAGCACAAGGAGCTTCGGTCAGTTCCATTACATGTCTGTGCGGTATGATTGTATCCAAGGCACTTCAAAAACCAAAGGGGAATGGCCCTTCGCCGTATCCGACAAATAACCTACCCTATTCTTATTTTGCCCTGCTTCAAAAGCTGTTCTGCTTCCCTCTCTGTGAGGTCGATTATGGCCATGCGATGACCCCTGTTGTTTGGTTTGGCCAGCCTGACTTTCGTCTCGCCTAGTACGGGGAAGTCGCGTTTTAAGGCGTCTTCCATTTCGGGCAGATCCGTAACGCAGTCAATGTCTCTAATTTTCAGTGTGGCCTTAGGCTCGAGTGAGGCTACAGTTGCCTTCTCTCCAAGGACTCTTTTGACTGCATCACGGAACGCGTCTTTATTGTTTGATCTGATCTGATCCAAACTCAACAAGTAGATCCCCCGAGCGAGTTGGCCGTACAGCTTTTATTGCAGTTTGTATGTCTTCGGGTTTTACCGCTCCCTTGATTTCTCGCAGAACATCCGCATAGAATCTACCGTCGGTGGGTTTAACCAGCAGTGCCTGTCAAATGGGTTTTCGACGCTTCTTAATCTTAGATTATTGGGTTATCTGCGATAATTCATTGCATTTCGGTGCCTGTGGAGGTTTATCGGTTTTGAACTTTAGGGCCGCTTTTTTAGCTGCCTTTTTGGCAGCTTTGGATAGTGCCGTCTGAAAACCCTCCTCAATCGCGATTTGGTCGTTCGGCGTTCTGTCCTCGTCCTTCCTCCGTTTATCCCGATCCCCTTTGATCGGGCTGCAGGCCAACCTTTTGGTGGCAGTAGAAATCGGGACGACTACTGCGTTGTCAAATGAATTAGCCTGTTGCTCTTCCTCTGCCTTTAGTCATCTGCGTCTATAATGACGTATTCGGGGTAGGAGGTCTTCCAACTCTAGAACTCTGTTTTTAACCTCTTTGTTAAGGTTCGTTTGTGCGTTGCATGTGTCAGTGATGCGTTTAATAACCCTTTCTGGTTTACGGTATAGCCGCTCTTCCTCAGCGCGATCCATGATAATCGAAGTGCTCTGTGTCTGCCGTGCAGGAATTTCTTTATTTGTGTCCCGTGCCTCAGTCGCTTCGGTGTTGATGGCAACAATCATAGGTTTTCCAACCGTTTCGTCTTTCTCTACCGTCTCTTCCAGGTTACAAGAGGCTCTGTTCTTCTTTTTTTGGTCGCGCTGGTGTGCGCATGGTTTTCTTGCTGCGCCAAAATGCTGTTAAAATCTCTGGTTGTACCAGATTCCCTACTTTTCGTCCATCCGTTTTCGAATGTTTCTGTTCTGACATATTTTCTTTTGTGTATAATTTGTTTGCTATCATTTCTTGTGGGTCCCCCCTCGGAGCCGTTATCTCCACTCGTGTGTGTGGTCGCCTTATTGGTCCGGTGGTTATCTTTGCTAAGCAGGGAGGCCATGCGAGAGTTGGCACCAGCCCTTATGGGGACAGGTGTTCAGGGCTAGACCGGCGCTAATCGGGAGTTCGTCTCAACCGAACCTACACCACCAACTCAATGGTGTGAACTTCGAACGTACTCCAAGGCCTGCCAAGGTTTTACCGGGACGGAGACGGTATGATCGTTAGATTGGAGCCGTTCACACTCGAGTGTCACCTCGGTGCTACCGTGTGACGCAACTAGGTCCAAAACATCATATCCGCCAGCCCAAGGGGTCAATTGTAGTTAATCGGTCGAATCGAATCCATAATTGGTTCAGGGTCATATTCCGTGATGTACTCAATTTCCTCGGGTACGTGGGGGCGGCACTCTCCAAAGAATACTAGCTTTCAGGAACGGTCCTGGTAACTAGCATTCCCCCTGCGGGTTGTTTTCAATTTTTCAGGGAACTCAAAGGGATTTTCACAGTCCCTTTTTGAAGTGAATTTCTTTCATCAAGGAAATTGTGTACAAACCGAAACAAATGGTAGTCTGATGGTGCAAGGGCTGGACTATGCGGTGGATGCATCAAAAGTTCCCAGCCAAGCACTGTCAATTTTTGCCGGGTCATCAAAGATGTGTCTGGTTTGGCATTGTCATGATGGAAGAAAACGCCCTTTCTTTACATCAATCCTGGCCAGTTTTTTGCACCTTATGATAAACAATTCCCTTCCAATCTCACTATACACACAGCATAACTTTATTTAGTGTCAATGCTGGCTTTGAAGTCTTTTATGACCATGATCTTTTTCGAACGACATTCTCGTATCTTACCCATTTTTCGTCGACCGTAATGATTTGCTTCAAAAATGGCTCGATTTCGTTGCGTTTTATTAGCATTTCGCAAATGGAAATTCGGTCGATCAAATTTTTGTGTGTTAATTCATGCAGCACCCAAACGTCGAGCTTCTTTGTGTATCCAACCATACGCAAATGGTTCAAAACTATTTGGTAATGGATATTCAGTTCCTTAGCTATGTCATTCTTCTTCAATTTTTTCAAAGATTTCATCGACTTTTTCAGTGATTGGTCGATCTGAGCGAGGTGCATCTTTTACATCAAAATTTTCCCGAACGAAAGCAAGCGAACCATCTCTTGGCTGTGGCTTTTGATAAATTATCTTGACCGTAGATACTACAAGTTTTTTCACAAGCCTGCGATGCAATTGTAAAAATAACGATTTTTATTCAGAATTTCCACTCAATTTTAAATGAATACAACTGTTGACACGAATGACGAAATTCAAAACTATCCAGATGAAAATTCTAGACTGGAATGTCACCTTTCAGAAACATATCAGTTTGACTCAATTTGATTAGGATTGCCCGATGTATGACAACGAACACCATCTAGTGACAAAAAAGGCTCAATAGTTTTTAGACTACCCAATATTTAGGCACCATCTGCGCCTTCAAAAGTGTTGGGAATGTTATTCTAAAGCGGTTATTTAAAGGATCAAAACTTTTGGAAACCTTACTCAAGGTTTTCAAGCATGGAATGTCGTTGACTGTTTCGAAGAATCCGAATTTTCGGTCAAAGAGCTGATGTAAAGCAACTCCAACTTTAAAGATTCTGTCTCTCATTCTTTGCCATTTTCGCCCTGAAGTATTGCTTTTTTTTGAGAAGTTTTAATATCTCATCGATTTCGAATGCCGTCACAGTTGTTGCATTTGACTTTGTCGGGTTCTGCATTAGTAAGAGTGCAGATGAAGTAATTATGATTATCACTACAAATAGAGCACTTTGTAGGTAGGTGGCAATGTTAAGAGCCGTCTCCTCAAAACTGTCGATTTGCAGTGGTTCTATTTCACGTTAGATTTCCTGCTGTCAGATATTTCTTCAGGTCATCTACTGGCAAACCAAGTAGCCCTGATAGTCCTTCTTTCACAGGGTGGGTATCTGTCCATTTGTATGTTAAAAACCAATTTTTTCTAGACACTTCAGGTCTTATTTCAGGTCTTCCATTTTTTCGAGGAATAATTTCCAATTTACTTTAGTTTGACTGAATATGAGGAAAATTTTAATTTCGCAAAAATCGCGTTTCTTGTGCCCCACGGTAGATCTGTAAACGAATAGGAGGAGCTTTTCAGATGCAAATCAGTCGTTATACGTCAATGTTGCCGCATTGTTTTTTTCAACACTTTTTCAAGTGAATCAAATAAATCCTTCTGAACCATTCCATTTCGCATTTTTTGTATATTTAAACATTATCTATTATATTTCTGTTGTGGTGCAACATTTCACTACAGAGCTTGAGCCGTAAGGCATGTTTGACCTCTCCGTTTCAAGGCCAGTTGATTATTATCAAGAGGATCTGACCAAAATCGTGACTTTGATAGCATCCCTTAAGCCACCAATCACACTTAGGTAGACTGACACTTGCATACCAGAAACCCATTTTCAAACTGATCTGTCATCAACGAGAATCGAACCCTGTCTCTGTTGCACACACAGATGGTGAGTACTCTCCAATTACTAACACAACTGAACACCTTCTCCGGGGAACTGGCAACATGTAGGAAAAAAATAAATTAACATATAAAATTTACAAGAAATGTGAAATTGTTAAATTATTCTAGATTTAACAAACAAAAAGAGCGATAATTAAAAAAAATCGAGTTTTAAACATAAATAAACTAATTATTTGCCGAAATAACAAAAAATAACAAGTAGGTCATACGCTTTTGTAGAAGTGGTACATATTTGAGCTTGGCCGATCCAATGTTTTTTGAGATACTTTGTGCAGAAGTTGCAAAAATTTGAGAAAAAAGTTGCCGTAGTTAAAATTATTGATCATTAGTTTTTATTAGAGCTAAATTATTAGTTGCCGAATACTATTTGCTAGTATCCATGCTTCCTTAGCATTTCAGAATTTCAGATTATACATATGCATATATAGGACATATATATATAGGAATACATATAGACATATATATATAGATTAGAAAGCGCGAAAGGCCTGCTCGACCGGCTGGTGAGCGCCACGCTTATCGCTTTTAAATTTTTTTGGCATATTTTTTGGAGCATTTGGACCATTTTAATGCAATTAAAAAAAAAGAAAATCGATTTTTCCGGGCAGTTACACGCATTTCCCCCACTAAACCATTTACAATCCCTCCATCTTTTCTAACATCTTCTATTTTATGACAACTCGAATTAAGCCTAATTTTGTGAAATTTGCGTTACACAAAGTCGGATTTGATCCCGCAAATCCCGCCCAATGTTCCTAATAATGTTAATGTCATAGTGAGCAGCCAAATTCCTTTTTGATTCATCAAATCATTCTATTCATAGGAGCCTTAGCCATTTCCCTTTGCTTTACGTAAGGCAACTTATAAGTCCTTTTGATAGACACAAATAGCAAATTACCACGAACTGCTCATTGAAAAAGGGATGTTTCAATTCATCTACTACAGATAGAAATAATTAAATTCACATAATTTTAAGCTGTTTGATGCGTATTTCGACTAAGCCCAAAATTAACATTTATCACCTCAGTGCCTGCAAAAGGACGATTTGAGCAACGTTTCAATCGATTACATCCCTTTAATTGGATTTCTGATACAACACTTAATAATTCTCTCTCCATCTCCAGTGGCTATAAGTAAATTAACACCGTTCATTGTTTTCAAATATTGTAATAATGTTAGGACGACATTGTTCCAGATAAGAGCGCAGTGTATTTGTACGCTTGGAATGCCATTTCGATATAATTAAGTTACGTCGCCCTATCTCACATTCTAATCGAACCTAATTAAATCGATCGCTTGTACACAGTTAAATCTAATTCTGAACAGTATGGTTAATTTTGAATAGAATAAGATATAAGCTGAATATGATGTTGGGGTTTGCTAAACGTCTTTTGTAAGAATCGACTAACCTTTAGTTAACTTTTAAGCAATGAAACCATGTGTTAATACCAAAGGATAGCATAATCGAGTTCATAACTATTTCATTCAAGTCATAATTGAGCAATATGACGAAGTGGCATTCTGTAAGCTGGAAATAGGCGAGTGCGCTTGATAGAGCGGGAAATGATATTCTAATCCCATCATAGGATTTGTGTTGCTTCGATTCAAGTCAAGTCCCAGATGAGCCATTAATAAGGACAACACACAAATATTGAGTGTGTGCATTTTCTTATAAACATTTATTTATTTAAACTTCAGATTATATGTAGTGACCGATTTTATATATGACTTGCCTCCAACGTTTTAGTAGTTGCTCTATCCTTGTCCTGTGGAAAACTTCCACCTGACCCTCGAAAAGGTTTGCTAGTCCTGTACGAAGTACGAACTTTACAGTTTTGCATTCGCTTTCTTCCAGATAGTTGTCTAGGCAGAAACGAGTGATAGCTCTGGAAATGGAAAGGATATGGTGGACTAGATAAAAGCTCACAACGCTCTCCGTTAATTTCCGCTGGGTAACTGCAGCGGTATGCGGCCCCACATTTCCGGCGTGAAACATGAAAGACGATTGAATAATGCAAACCATTTACCCGGACCGGTTCAATTAAGGCCAAAATACAATAGTGGGAGACTGCGATGCGAGAGCACGACGATAGTCTCACAACAAATGTCAAGCAGTTTGCGTAACATGCATTTGTATAGGAAAATGTACAATCATTGCGATGCGTCAATGCGAGGGGAGAAATATTCGGTAAATCTAAAAATCCTCGTAACGAGATGCGTTGACGTTTGCCAGATGCTATATGGCGCTTAAATCAAATTTGAAATTCAAACGCCTTAATTACGTTTTAAGTACTAGGGTTATTCTGAATGAATTTTGAATGAAAATTTCGTGCATCCTTGTTGTGGCTTTTATTTGCGAAGGAAAACGAAGGAAAATTCCACATTCAAAACTGAATCAAATTCAAAAAAACAATTGCAAGCAAATTTCATTTACAACGTCACCAATTTGACATTTGTAATATGAACATTATTCTGCCTCGCATCGCGTGCTTTGTAAATTGAATGCGTTGCACCGTGACGTGCGAGAATCGTATCGCCGTCTCGCCGTCTCGCAGTATTGTATTTCGGCCTTTACGCGCAGTTCAAGCTCGCACTCAACGTTTGATTTCGTTCCAAAAGCTTCCAGTACATGACTCCCCAGGAATCTGACAAGACAATAAGACGATCGGTGCATGACAGCCTGGTTTGAAATTTGATTCTGGTCATTCAGCTCTTTTGCAAACTGTCTGGCGCCCTTACACGTTATTGTACAGGACCCAATTTTCATCTCAAACTATCCATCGGAGAAATTCATCATTAGCTTTACGAGCAAGATGAGAGACACAGTAGCCATTAAGTCTTCTTTGTTTCTTTTCTGAAGTTTGTGAGGTATCCAAGCATTCAATTCTATCACTTATCCTAACGCATGAATCCTTCTTGGGTTTCCCTGGTAGAGACGGTCGTTCTCCATTATGAAATCGCTGAAACTATATTTGACATGCTTGTCCTGTTAGTACGTTTTCTCTATAAATCGTTGATTTTCTGATGCAACTCCACTGCGATCAAGATCAAACTCGTATAATGATATATGATATATATAAATCCTTTTTTTCAAATTTGGCTTGGAAACTAAAAGATAAATGCAACGGAGATTTCTTGTCAAAGTCGCGATAGTGAGGTTTTCAAAATGCTGATGAGAATGAGAACTGTTGCAAGATTACAGTTCCCAACTGATTGTAAATAGCTAGTCACCGTATCAGTGGTGTAACCTGCCCTAGAGTGGGTCCGTATCAAAATTAACTACTTCTTCCTGACAGAATTGAATTCCAAAAAAAAATAAAGAAAAAAAACTTTTTATGAGATCCAGCACGGCTGGAGAATATTTCAATTTTTCGAGATTTTTTGCCTTTGTAGAGTTAAGTGACAATTCTAAAAGCCCATCTTGCCCGTAGATGTCTTAAGATAATTTATTTCAGTTAAAATTGTAACCGGAAGGTTTCAAAAACAGGGGTCACGCTTGCAAATCTGTATCTTCAATTTTTTTTGTGTTTTTCCACGGTCTTTGTTGCTGACATCGAAATCGCTACTTTTACATCTTTTAAACCATCGTTCACAAGTGTCTTGGCTTGGGGTATGTTCACCATATGCTTCCACTAACAATCGATGAGTTTCTGCTGCCGTTTTCTTCAAATGAAAGAATGTTATTAGACTTCCCCATTTTCTGACACGTAATTCGACATTTTTGAAGCGAAAAAAACTATGTTGTTTGTACAATCAAAACCTATGACATACTGGAATTTGTTGACAGATCTTTACGCTCCAAAATGCCATATTAGTTATCTCCGACACAAACCATATGTAATGGTTATGCCATCTGTTAGTAAAACCCACATTTCATATTTATACACCTAATATTTTGATTATTAATATATGAATATTTATTAAAATAAATTTCAATACCAGAATTATATAAATATGAATAATGATAGGCTGAAAAACATGGCATTGTTTCTGGACCCTTTGGTAATGATTGTGCTTGTGCTTTGAATGGCCTCAGTTTCAATGTTTTTAAATTTCCCCTGTGTGTTATATATTATGAAAATCTTCAAACTTCTTAGTATCATAAGTTTGAATCTTTGAACAAGATCAGTCTCCCGCTGGCTACCGAAGCAGTGTCTTCTCACGTGAGTGGGTGTAACTGGTCTATTACCAATCTCTTAAATGAGGACTGTTTCAATAGCTAATCTATTAGTGGGACCACGTACCAGGCACTTAAGGTGTCGGCAATTAGGGATCATTTAATCTTCAGTCAGCTTCGGAACCATTTGGCAAGAAATACCACAATATGAAAGTTGACGTTGTTTCCAGTAACTCCGATTAAACTTTCTTCTTATTTTTCCTGATATTTTTATCTAAATTAAAGTGATAATTTAAATTAGAAGTGCAATAACATATCCAAAACCTGAATGATTATTTATTAGCAATACTATTGTGACGGGATTTGTAGATGCTCTCTTGGCCGCTATAGAATCGTTTGCGGGTGATTGATTTCGAATTCAAGTCTTATGTCGGCAATGTAGTCCTAATATAAGGATGTCATAGGGTTTGTTGGGGGGAGGGGGGTTACTTTAAAGGGGACGAAAAATATATTTATTATAGTCTTCGGTTCTGTTCCTATTACAGAAAGGCAAGTATCACCAGCAAAGGTTGGTATTTGGCAATTAATGTTTGTTGGAAAGTACCAAGTATAAATGTTGTAGAGGGTTAGGTTTAAGCAACAGCCTTGTGGGGCGCCTACTAGAATGTTCTTTATTAAGGAGATAACTTGGTATTTCCTTTCGTGTAATAAGGAAGCTATGAGCTCGCAGATGCATGTGGGTCTTTACCTAGTTTCAATATTGCGATCACAGTAGTATGTTTCCAAGATAAGGGGTTGATGGGAAGGGAAGATTGAGGGATGATTTAAGACATGCGCTAAATACATGGCAAGTGAGTTCTCTTGCTTTCTTTGGTAGATTTTTGAATACGATGTTAGGTATGTTATGTTCAGAGCAGCAGTTATTTCTTCAGTGCGAATAAAATCTTTATGGGGTTCAAATGATTTTTTGACCATCATATCAGTGATAGAATTGTGACTGGTTTGTTCTAAGGTGTGAAGGATGAGAAACTTATCGGCAAGGATTTCAGCTTTTTCCTTATTGGAATGTGCCTGTGTTCTTTATCATCTATGATTGGATACGGCCAACTGTTTTGTTTTCGTTTAGAACCCTAAATGTTCCAACACGGTGTTCCTTGGCGATAACGTAACGAAGAGATTATCTTTCAAATTGTAGCAGTACGGCTGCTAACACCATTTTTCGTAGAAGAGAGCCGTGTTCTTCGCCGCTCCTTTCGAAGGGAGTTTCTTTTTCTAATGAGTTTGTAAGTTTCTTTATCCAACTCTTGCTACTGGAGTTTATTCTTGAATTTTGGGACATTACATTTAACACTTCCCAGATAGTATTATTAACAGGATCAACCGTTTCCTCAATATCTGAGGCTGAGTGCGGCTTTTCCATCGTAAACCAAATTATGGTTAATTTTTGTTTGATTTAACTAATGAACTTAGTCGCATGGTCTTAGTGTTGCCCCACGTACCAGGACCAGGAGGTCTCTGTAAGCCCCCTCCAGTGGAATACGACCCTGCAACGACTCTGGAAAACGAACTCTCGAAAACGAACATTCGAAACTCGCACCATTAAGTTGGTGGTGTAGGTTTGGTTGAGGCAAACTCCCTGGGAAACATACGATGGGAGAAACCACCGATGATATTCGAAACATGATACGGCGCGACGCTGGCACTGACACTGCTACTGACGCCATCAGAGCTCTAGATCCGGATGCAAAAAGAAAACGCCCGCCTCGAAACAAGGCGCAGGACAATCTCATTGTATTGGATCGTCTTGGAAGGGAAGGCCCCATGCGTGAGGCAGGAAACACATTAAAAATGATCAAAGCTTCCTGCAATACCCAGACAAACATAAGCAAAGACATAAGGAACGGTATTTTAGAGCTGGAAGAGCTCTTAGACCGAATCGGGCACTACAGACGCAAATGGCTTAAAACGGAGAAAAAGCAAAAGGCCAGTACCTCAGTCGAAATGCCACTGATGCCCGCACATAGCGCTACCAAAAGGGTTGCCAGTAGCCCAATCCAAGGGGACCGAGACAAAAGGAGGAAGGACGAAGCAGGGAACAGACAGGTCATGTCGATTAATGGACTCCAGGAAGTGGCAACCAAGGCCACCAAAAAAGCGTCCAGAAGGCTCCTCCTCGAAAAAGTCACCAAAGATAAGTTCCTTCTTGGGGACAAAGGCAGAGAAACCCCAAACAAGAAACAAAAGCCACGAAGCAAGTCACGCTGCAAAACCCTAAGGCATGCATTTACGCAGACGTTCTGCGGGAAATCAAGGGAGCTGTGAGACCCGAAGACACTCAATCTGCCATCAGAACCGTCGGGCGAACCAGATCTGGTAGTCTCCTCATAGAGTTTGGACCTGAGACAACAAATGACGACTTATTCCGTGACGCGGTTAAAAAGGCTCTTGTGGAAATGGCAACCTTGGCTTCACTCAAACCACTGGCCACCCTTGAAATCAGGGACATTGACTGCGTTACGGACAGGACGGAGATGGAAGAGTACCTCAAAAGTGTTTTACGAAAAACTCCTCTGCATGGGCAAAACCAAAAAAAAATGTTGGGTTGTCTGTAGAATACGGCAGAGCAGTTCAGCAGAGGGCCTGATGGGAGCTCCTTGTGCTATAAGTGCGGCAACGCAGGACATAAAAAAACAGAATGCACGGAAGAAGTACACTGTATCCTCTGCGAGAACGCTGATCCCAGATCTGATGATTTGAGACATATTCCAGTGACAGGGAAGTGTCGGGTATTCAAAGAAGCCCCAACCAAAGCCAAAGCACGCCTCAGTCAGATCCTAGGGGAATCGAATCCTGGGGATGGCAGCCAGAGTAGGGCCAGCCGTGGTGAACGCTGGTAACACTCCCACTTTCCACCGCTTGGGCTGCGTGGGTACCATTCCGGACGTGACATTCGCCTTGGAGGCCCTCTTCTCTATAACATACAATTGGAGAGTTTTAGAGGACTCTGCTCAGCCAGTGATCATCAGTACATAGCATTTGACTAGAATGGCAGTATATCGGTCGGCCAGGAAATGCCCTCGTGGACTGATCAACAAGAGTAAGGCCCGTTGCTGGCAGAACCTCGTCGAGGACGTGCACAGGGACCCGTGGGGCCTGGGCCATAAATTAGCTTCGCGGAAGCTCGGTGAGGAATGCTTTCAACTCCGCTAGTTGGAAGAATATTCTGGAAGCCCTGAAAATATCTTTTCAAGTATCAGAATATCTGATGCGGAAAGTCCGAAATTATCTGAAGGATCGCAGTCTGATCTACGACACGGCGCAAGGTCGACGGAGGATGCTAGTCACATCAGGTGTGGCCCAAGTCTCCATCCTCGGTCTGGACTTGTTAAGCATCTCCTACTTCGGATTGCTCAGACTTGAACTGCCGGAAGAGTCGCGACTGATTTGCTATGCAAATGATGTTGTGGCACTAGTTACTGGGCGCACGGTCGATCAAGCGCAATTAAGTAATGTACTAAATGTACTAATGCGCCGTGTGGGGAGCTGGATGACCACTCACGGGTTTAACGTTAGAGAAAACCAAAGTGGTTATCCTGACCAAGAAGAGGATCCCCAAGTAAGAATGGTCCGAGTCGGGGACACATTAGTAGAGTCGATATTATCAGTTTAGTATCTGGCCTTGCTGATAGACTCTAAACTGAGATTCTTGCAGCAAATCAAGGCAACGGCAAACAAGGCCTCAGCAGGGGATTGGGCAATTAGTCGACGGATGGCCAATCATGGGGGAATGGGGGACCAAGCCCAACAAAAAGGCGTCTGCTAATGAGTGTAGTGCAATCAACGATTCTATCTGGAGCAGAGAAAATGGCTGGCATAAGTGGAGAGACGAGGAGCACTGCGGATTGCATCAGCATACCGTACAGTCTCTGAGCCAGCGGTGTTCGTAATTGCAGGGGTGATATCAATCGCTCTCCTTGCTGGAGAGCCTAAAATAATCTACCTCCGAAGGCACGAGGGTAACAAAGAAAAGTTGCTAGCGATGAAAGACGATGCACTCTCGAGGAATGGCAACAATCATGAGAACGTGTGCTAAAAGGAAGATGGACCGCATGTCTCATCAACGACTTGAGCTCGTGGCTCAGTCGAAGGCATGGTGACACTGACTTCTACCTGACCCAGTTCCTGAGTGGACACGGTTGTTTCCAGTCTTATCTGCACAAGATTGCATATTCTGCTTTGGCGTGAACGATGACACCTGTCATACTTTCTTTTCATGCAGAAGATGACAAGGGAAGGGACAAAGAGCGTGTTGATCTTGCCGAAAAAGTGGGAGAGCTCCATCCAGATAGACTAATCAGAGAGACGCTCGGGCAATTCTAGTCATGAAAAAAGGTATACTTGATCGGCTGGAGGCGTTGAGGGTAGAGGGTTTGCTTCTTGGCAAACCTCCTCCTCTTTCCCATACCATTGGAGAAGGAATCCCTGCAACACGAAGGCGCCAATAGACGTAAAATTGAGAGGCCTAGTCCGAAGTAATGTGTCAAACGGTTCCAGGTTAGGTGGTCCGGTTGACAGGGGAGATGTTTAGTTGGTAGTCAGTAGGTCCGTTGTGACACTGGGAGTCCGATACTCAGGGCGCAAATAGTCTTCTTTTTAAAAAAGAAAGGACTGAGTTGACTGCTCGATGAGCCGTTCTGTAGCGTCAATTGTAAAATATACAGGCATGTTATTGAAGAAAGGAAAGATAGGAAAGGGTTTGCATCACACTAAGCTCAGATAAAATAACACTCTCATCGCTCAAAACTATATCGAGGATTTAGCTGGTTACTTTTACCGAGTTTGCCGAAATTTACCGAGTTGGGTTCATCTGGCCAGTGTACGAAAATGTTGTTGTATTCTGTAAGTTTATTGGTGGTGGTGAGATTGGAGCGAGTGCAGTTATCTGCACAGGTATCTGTGCAGGTATCTGTTGTTTTGTTTGTTAAAACCTCTCTGTATCTCTCAAGAATTGATTTACTTTATCCTTTGTGTTTTTTTGGTTCCTGGGAAATAGACGCTGTGATTTTTTTAATTCAGCTCTTCAATAAATATTTCAATATTTTCTATGATGGACGAGTTAATTTCTGGTATGCGAAAGTGATGAATTGACTTTTCTATGACAATCGCCACTCCTCCGCCGATTTTATTTACTCTGTATTTCCTATAAATGACGTATAAGGGATGTTTTATTTTATCTTTCGGTCTTAACTATGTCTCTGTTTTTATGAAAATATCTACGTTATATAGTAATAAGTTACGTAGTAAGCTGTTCGTTCCGTATACTCTGAGTATTAAACATTAATATTTTGATCAATTCAAACCGTATAAGAATTTAGTTGAAAGATTCACTATGACATTATATTGTTCGTTTCTGGATATACACGATGCTTTAAATTAGTTCCTGGGATATCTCCAGTAGCACTGCCGTTGGCAAGAGGTTGCAGGTGCTGCAATAAAGTGCTGATGTAGAACTTTCCTGACTTATTGAGCAATATGTTGTTTTTTATTTCTATGTATTCTTTCCTGCTCTGGCACTCAGGAGCGTTGGAATAGTGTGGGCCGTTGAAGTTGCAACAGAAGATTTTGTTGTATTGTTTGTCCATGAGTGAGCACTGCGATAGTTGTTGGGGCCCACTACATCTAGCACAGCTTGGTGGAAAAAGGGAATGACTCCGGCCATTGCCAAAACTTTGACAGTTTCTACAATGCGTGGGCCCCTTCTTGAATTTTTATTTCTCGTTGAATATGAAGAACGTAGAATATATTCTCGCGTGAGTTGTAGTGTCGGGCGGAGCAATTTGTAAGCAAAAAAATAAGATGAATCACTTTTTGGTTAAACCACAGAACTTTTTTTTTATTCTAATTCTAACAATTCTTTACGGCACCGTTACCTGCGGACGACGAATAGATGACAACTGAGAGAGATGGGCGTTTCATGTTTCCGTTTTTATACAATTTTGGAACATGCGACAGTGGGAAATAATTGACTAGCTGACTGCGCATCTAGACTTCGAAATCGTAAGCTGCTTTGGGTCACGTTGCGTATCAACATATCATAATTCGTAGGGTAAACATATGTAACTTCCCCCTCCTCTCTCTTAGAATTGACCTCAATTCTATCATTTTGAACATTTTTCATTAAAAACTGTAAATATCTGTATTTTTTCCAAAGATAATTATAAAGCTAAACACTGTGAAAAGTATTATTAAAATCGTCAAATTTGATACATGATTGATATATCTGTTTATTTTTGTTCATTCTAAGTTTTCCAAGTTTCTAATATGGATATCGTCAAATTTTATTTTATCCTTTAGTTCAAAATTATTCTCTTCTACATAGAAAAATCTTCTTCGCTACTACTAAACGTTTGATTTCTGATTTTAATTGTACAATTATTTATTACTATCATTACATTCCCATTCAAATTTATTTCCTCATTATTGCAATAATTAACAATTTTTCGCTATAATGGCATTTTCGTCTAACTTTTTTTTTCAGTTTCTTTATTTTCAATATATCCACAATTACTTTGCGTAATACAATTATTAAGAGGTTTCAATTCTTTTGAAGTGTTTTGAGTGTGTATTCATGTTTTCTTTGATAAATAATCATAATATACTGATCTGGAATATGAATTTCTTTAAAATTTAACTGTGGTCATTGGAATAACAATTAGATAATTTACTAATTTACAAGCATTTGGAATTTTGATCGCAAGTATTATCGTGTCTTGTCTTAACATTCCTGTCCTCGCGTTATTTAATTTGTAAAAGTCTAGTCCTGTCATTTTAATTTCTGTAGCTGTTAGCACACTGCGATGGACTATACCATGTCTAACCAATGCTACATTGTCAATAATTTGATTCACATTTTCTTTCAGCATCTCAATTTTCATTAACTGGTCTAATTTTAACTGTGTTTGTATCAATCGTTTCTCATTTTCACTGGTTTGTTTATAAGTTTTCGCAATTTTATTTCTATCTGATTCAATAATGTTTTTCAGAGTTACTATGCACTCATTTAATCCCGAATTCATTTCAATTTGTTTTTTTAAATTTTCAATTTCTTGTCCCTCATTTTTATCTGTTCGTTCTAAATGGTTTAAAATTTCCTTCCAAGCTTCTTCATCCATAGTTCCAAATAAAAATTTCTGAATATTCCCTACTAGATTTAAAAGTCCCCTTTTTTCTCTTTTTCTCGGTTCTAATGCTGATTTTTGATAATGCTGAATTTGCCTTTGTGCTAACAATTTCTCTTGTAATCGTTTCGTCCTTTTCTATACCTAACCTTACCAGATTTTCTTCTATTCTAAGCACTGCTTTCTTCACTTCTTTAGTGTTTATAATGTGTAATAAAGTTCTAGTGTTGGTGATAATTTCCGTCTGTCCCATATTTGTGTTTATGTACCCAATTTTTGTCGTCAGTGGGGTATAGTCAACGTTGCTGATACTGGTTATATTATTAATATTATCGTCATCAATAAAATACTGAATAGCTGTGAATTAGAGTAATTTTCAATGAAATAGTTTTGCTTCCAAAATTTCTACTATCATTTTTTCTATAAAGTAAGGCATATTTGCTTGTGTAAATGTTATTTCCTTATCTCTACTGATTACTTCTGCAGATATACAACTAAAAACGCCACAGTCATTTCCATTTCTTTGTCTTAGAATATTTACTAAGGACTTCTTTACGAAAAGGCTTGTATCCAATGGAACTTTTAATTTACTTAATGACTCCTCCTTCAAATAATTTTCAATTGCATCCAAGACTTTCGGATTTGGTGTTCTCATCGAATCATAATATCTAATTGTTTTTTCTCTAAAATTTACTACTGCTAAAGCCCAATGATTGTTATTCACGTGCACTGGGAATAAGATTATACTAAAGGAAAATATATTGACTCTTTTCGTCCATCTTTCTATTGATTTACAGCCTGCTTCTAATAATTTCAGTATAAAATGTGTGTTCATTGGTTAGACTGTTGGTTACTTGTTCGCTGCTTGCACAATACTCCTTTCCTGTATTAAATTCATGTAAAAATTAATTGTATTATCATTAACCCATTGATCTTTGACTAATGATTTTATGTCTGCCCTAGTAATATTCAAATAAAACTTAGAAATTAACACTTCGTTATCTAATATTCCATTCACTGCTTCATCAATTGTTTTTCTTTGTCCTTCCCTCATTGGTAATTCTATAATTTCCTGAGGTTGCACTTGTGTTATTGATTCCTCTTCGCTTTCTTCTTTGTTTGCGTATTCAAATTTTCTCCTTATATTAATCTTTTTGGGTTTCCCGAGTTTTGCAAAGTGATCTTCAAATTGCTCGATTATCGTATAATGGTTCTTATTCGGAAGGTAGTAGATTGTTCCAAATTTTGAGAATGTATCAATTATAGTCAAGAAATCACATTTTTTAATTGTGAAAATATCTTCTTGTATGATTTGGTTTACGCTGTTCGCTGTTTCTGTATGACAAAATTTTGGCTTGATTGAGTGTCGATCACCTCTTGGCATAGGTCACACTGACTAATAACCACTGTAATCCATTCTAATAGTTAAGGATAATTTATTTTGAATTTCAGCGTATTAAACGTTTCGTTGATACCCGAATGCAGACTGTCCCGTACATGATACACCGAAATCTGTTTGATTGCTTCCATCTCCATTTCGATATCTTGTGCTCTCAATTTGCAGGCACTTGAATTTTGATTCCCTCTGGCAACGGCGTGTGAACCTCATAATAAACGACATTTCTTCCTATTATTGTAGTATAGTGGATTGGTTTAATCTTGACTTTCTCGAACTGATCTGTCGAGTCCCTAATTACACTAAATGATGTTTCCGTGTCAATCAGAGCAGTATACTTTTTACTATTAGAAGTTATATTAATCAAGGGCAATTCTTCCGGGATTGATTCAATCAAAATTTTTCAGCTTTTGTATTCTGTTGCCTATTTGATCTGTAATTATTTCTATCTACTGATTGAAATGTTTCAATCTCCATTGGTTCTCCGAAATTTTGGTAACCTGATCTAAAATTCTTACTTTGGTTTGTAAAGTTTTAAAATTTCATGAGTAGAAATTGTCTTGATTATTTCTATATAAATTGTCTTGGTTGTTTCTATGTAAATTGTCGTTGTAAGTTTGTCTTCTTGTTTTGGAATCATTTTGTCTCCTGTCGTATTGTCTACTTTGTATGTCGTCGCATTTTGTCTATTTTCATATGTCTGTCTATTTCCATTCTCTGTTTTGTACCAGTTATAATGAAATTTTTGCTGTTTTCTCTCTTCCTCTGTTTTTCTATAATTGGGATATTTAGATAAGTTATCAAATTTATTATTCCTTCTATATTGTGGTCTAAAACAAGAGTTCTCGAATGTTCTACTTCTCATAATTTGAATCACTTCTAACAAATCTTTACAATCATAAATTTAATCCAAAACTACACCTTGAGTTATTTCTTTGGTCGTATTTACCAACAGTGACTCTACACTACCTACATTATTTTCTACATACACATTCTAGATTATTCTACATTACCGCAAAATATATTTCTAACTCGACTTTTGCATATTGTATTTGTTGGAGTTCTAAAGCTAGTTCTTCTATATTATTTACCTTGATGTTGCTGATCCTTCGGTATATTTCTGACGGTTCGATGCCTGGTTTGTAGCTCAGTTTCAGCATTGCTGATCATCGCTTGATCATTTCCCAATTGTCCGGCTCTGGTAGATTGATCACCACATTTTTCGCCTCACCTTGTACTTTTTCGTAGAATATTTGTTTCGTAGCTGCTTTCCGTAGATCTTCGCTGCCCAACGTATTGAGGTAAAACTCCATTGTGCTGATGAACCCGCTGATTGTCACATCACCTTTGCCCGTAAATGTACTAAGATATCTCGTCTCCTTCAGGACTCTCTCCCGAACTATGCTGCTATGATGTTGATAATATTGATTCTGTTGCTGTTTTTGCTGCATCTGTGTGAGTAACGCTACCATTTGCTCCATCTGGGAAGTTTTTTCCTCCAATTGTCGCTTTAGTTGTTCTATTTGTTGTTCCATCATTTCTGCGAGTTTTTGCCTCCTGCTGTCGAAAGTTTAACTTCTCGTTTCTTTTATACACATTTTACTTATTATATTATTATTATTATTATTATTATTATTATTATTATTATTATTATTATTATTATTATTATTATTATTATATATTGTATATTATCAATTCCTTGCTATCCATCCGTGGAGAAAGAGAGATTTTCCTTAGCCTGAAGGCACCGCTAAGCGATGGTTAATGAGGCCTAGTCCGAAGTAAGGTGACAAACAGTTCCAGGCTAGGTTCTCGGTGTGACAGGGGAGGTGTTAAGCCGGTAGTCCGGTAGCGGGGGAGCCCGACACTCAGGGCGTAAATAGCCTTCACCTGCCAAACAAAAAAAAATTATGTATATGTATTTTTTTTTTACAACCAGATTTCTCCTGCCAGCCTCAACAAGGAGTATAAGTGACCTATAAAAGGCTTATCCAATATTGCACTCGGGCACTCTGGTTTTATTTAATTTTATTTCCCGTCGCGGTACTATCGGTTAAAAAGGCTATTTATTCTCCTTCGCGGCTTCCTCTTGACTTTTTGTCACCGTAATTAATTTTCCGTCTCCTTTTGTGGTTCACGGATTACTTTCTTTGTTATCAGAATTAACAACTGCGCCAGTTGTAGTGTCGAGCGGAGCAATTGGTAAAAAAAAATTAAACGTATCACTCATCGCGGCATTGATCCCTAAGTACGGAACTTACCGGGGAGGAGTCCCGGCGTCTTTTCCTGTTTTGCGCTGGAGTAAAGAATTTCATTAGCGTTCCTTGTAACTGACGCTGCGAACACTTCCAAACCATCTGGCAGCCGTATTCAATATTTTCCAGGAGTCCTTACATCATTCAAAGGAATTACCCCTTCAGGAAATGCTTCCTTCTTCTAAGCATTTTAAATCAATGAATATTCTTTTGATTTCAGTCCTATTCAGGCGTAATTTCCGGCCATATCATGTTCGCCTTCTGAGTTAGATTCAAAAGGAGAAGTTCAAAATGTTCATTGGAACTGAAGGTTTGACTTTTCAAATAGAATATCAGTAGAATAAATACAATTCATTCGTATCGTTGCATTCTTTTCGATCATATTTTTCAAATCAGTCCTATCAGGAATTACATCCATAACAGCAACTAATATGAATAAGTCAGAAGCATTTGCAACGAGAAATCATCCATTAAGCTGTCGAAAAAAACAAAAAAAAGAGCTTAATGCTTCCACGTAGTCCGTAATTAATTAAGGATGTGTCTTATATAAAAAGTACAATAATCTATTATTCAGTTATGTGGGACAGGATTATGTTCCTGTTATTTAAAGCTTAATTTTGTACAATGATGGATACCAGAAGTAGTGATGCAGCTGTAGTATAATTTCTATCCACTCCGAATTCTTCATTCGGAGTGAAAATCGAAAATCACTAATAATAGTTAGTGACAAACTCCGACCTACCTAAGAGCTTTAAAACGAATAACGAGAAAAAGCCGAGCATGGATGTATGTGAGCATTGTCGCGGATCTCGGATGCTATGAGAAGAGGTATTCCGAGGCGATATTCACGTCCGGGAAGAGACCCATTCAACCCATGCAATGGAAAGTTGGGAGTATTACCGATGTTCACCATGACTAATTCCACTCTAACTGCTATCTCCGGGATTCGTTTCCCCCTTCGATTTAGCTGAGACATGCCCCATTCAATATGCTTAACATAAAAGCCCACCCTCCTCCCCGATACAACAATGCTTTCCTGTGCTAGAGACACCATCCTCCAAAAAGTTGAGGTTCACATGAAAAACATTTACGACCAATCCGACTCGAAACCATTCCCTGTGTCCGCAGCTTTGAACTCTCAGATGTTTACTGTTTCGAACTGAGATAGCGCAAGTACCATACTGATCAGACCTCGTGAAATGCTCGAGCAGATCCAGGATAGTTGAGCTCTGATATAACTCCGATTTGAAGCTTTGGCTATAGCTTGAGCTTTTTTGTAGACTCGGCACTCTCCTGTTCCTGTAATTTGTTTCAGGTCATCAGGACTGGGACAGCTTTTTCTCAGAGAATACAATACCTTCCCCCTAAGATCCTTTTCTTTTATGCCCTGTGCTGCCATGTTTATAGCACAAGAAAGTCCTATTAGGCCCATTGCAGTCCTCTCAAGTATGACCATAAGTTAGGCATTTGAAACAGATGAGAGCACTGCTCTGCGTCGTATCTTGCCTATCATCTAACCTTATTTTATTTTGAGACTATTTTGAGAAGTTTTCCTGCCTGTTTCTCAGTCAAGCTGACTATTTCCATGGGCTGTCCTTCATTTTCCTCGGGGATTGGTCTACTTTTAGTCCCAGGTAAATCAGAGAAAATCTTTTTGAGTCACTCTTTTATCTCAATCATGTCGGTAATACACGTAATGTCTCTTATTTCGAAGGTAGCCATAAATTTAAGTGAGGCCACCGTTGCCTTTCCCCAACGGCCTATTTAAGTTTTTTTTTCGTGGAATCGGATCGGGTTGGCCGAACTGTTCTTATGTCAGCTTGAGTATCATCTGGTATTATAGGCCCGTTGATTTGCCGCAAAACTTCTGCGTACTTACTACCATCTGTAGGTTTTGACCAACAGTGCATACCTTTTTGGCTACTTTTAAAGGGGGCTTTTATGGTCTTAGTTGTCACCACCTGAAATTCATTATTCGTCGAAGGCTTCTTCCTTTTGTCTCGGCCCTCTTGGATTGGGCTACTGGTTGACATTTTGGTAATGCTAATGGTAATGGTCATGCGCAGAAACTACTTTCGTTTCGACCAAAGGCATAGCTTTTTTCTATTCTTGCGTTTTGTACGGTCAATGTGTACCAATGGAGATTCGCAGGGTAATCATACACTCGGAGAGCCCTTACATAAACCTCCAAATCCTCTGGTACGTGAAGGCGACGCTCCCCCAAAGTACTAGCCTGCAGGCTACTCTTGTCTGCCATAATTCTTCCTGCGGGATGTGACTATTAAGACTATCAAATAGGACAAGGTCAGAGACTAATGTATAATATATATTGCAGAATACTCGAGATTTCTCCATGGTCAATAAATAATCCATGGTCATGCAGCCACGACCATATCGATATGACGAAGACTTGTTTCATGTCATTACTGAGCCTGGTATCCTTGAGACAATGACATTGTATCTGCATCGGATCTGCTACTGGTATTTTTCATAAATTTTTTAATAAAATAGACTTCTGATATATTCGTCCATCTTGCAGGGTTGAATGCATTTCTAATATAAAGCAGTAGGAATACCATTTAGACTGCTTCTCTCTACTATATAGACAATTTATTTACTTGGCTGCATCGATAGTGTAACACCAAAACACACTAAAATGCTGTGCACAAAACACATAACACCAAAATGCTGTGCAGAATGCTCCACCCAATGAACTTATACTAGAGGAAAAGCGATATGCCCCTTTTAGCGTAGTAAAATTCAACTAGTGTTGGTGAGATAAACCAAAGTATTGGCTTGTCCATTGAGGGTGTAAATAAAACTTTTAATAGGAGCTATATTCAAATTTGTATTCAATGCCAATAAAACAAAAACAATATGACAAGACGTTCCGTATATATAAATATATATAAATACATATATATCTATAAATCTATATATATATATATATATATATATATATATATATATATATATATATATATACATATATATGTATACATATATTTATATGTATGTATATATATATTTATATGTATGTATATATATTACTTGAAGTCAAAATATTATATCTACTTTGTTACACGTGTGCATTTGATGGCAATTACGCGTTATTGAATCGGTGTTTACCATAATCATTCAAATGTATCAATGAAATGTACATTTACGAGTTCTATTTTACAATAGGATATTATCGTTCATACTTTCTTTTTAACAAATATAATATATAAGACATACGAATCAATATATTTATATGTTGATTGGCATGATAAAAGATTTTAATCGTACGTTATATTTGAAAAAAACATAGCACTCTGCAACAGTTTTGAAACATAACAACAATACGAGTCTGTTTATATAGTTATGTTTAAAAAATTTTGCAGAATGTTCTATTTCTCTCAAATATAGCGAACCATGAAAAACGATATCGATCATATGAAAAAAAAACTTACATCTGGCGCTAGTTTGCATTTGAAAATAGCAGAGCCGCATCTGTGTTCTTCGCACCAAATTCTGCGTCTTCCTAGAAAAGGTAATAATATCTTTTGTGACAAAAATGTATTCGAACGGCTTTTAAAATTCATATCAATGATTGAATGCTGACATTATAATGCGTTTCACAAACAGTATCTACATTTTTTGATGCATGGAAACCGTTTGATGCAGACTGTCCCTGGAATTTTGATATGTTACTATATTTTCTTCAAATAAAAAAATTCGGAAGCAATGATAGTGCAAAATTTAAAGTAGATTATAATCTTCTTTATATTAACGCCTTCCTGGACATTGAAACAAAATTCTCCATATTCGATGGCTATTGAACTCGGTATCCTCCGTTCATTGCCCTATTAGATAAATAATTAGCTAGGTATAAATTTTTAGACTCTCAAAACACAAACTAAAATATTAAATTGCTGCGAAATTTTCGGTAACCTTTCCATTTCATAACTTGTACCAGTTTTAACAATATTTTCTACCTGAAAATAACCAAACATTTGCTGCCTGTAATTAAATATATGTTTTCAGTTCTTACAATATTGATAGAAGGATTCTGATGGATGACGGATGGGAAGAAAACCTGATCTTCCTATAGCACGAGTCCACTTCCCACACAACTCCTCAAAATATCTAAAAAATCTAAAACATAAATCAAAGAAAAGTATTTTCTAGATAAAAAGAAGTAGATATACTTGAATAACAAATTTATCTAATTTCTTATCAATGTAATAAGTAAATTTGTATAAGTATATTCATTCCTACCCCTATACTTTCGTAAATCACCGCCGATACTGACCGAAAGCCACTCTGTTCATAACAGCTGACTATACTTTTGACAGATAGTAGAGTATCGTAAACAAATATTACTGCAATCGATTTAATTTTATGATATTAACGAGTTTGATCGTAAAATTAAAAATTAAACACATGCACACGAAAACTTGAATATCCGCGGGCATAACTAATACAATTTTTGCCTGAAAAATGATTTCCCACGAAGAAGAGACGAGTTGTTTCGGCAACCTGCGCCACAATACTTCATTCCACACGGTAAATATTCTGCAATACGTGTTTGTCACACACCACTTTGATATTTTTACACTTTTCTATACTTCACAATGTTTTTTCCATTTAGTCCACTAAAATTACTTCACTCAGTAATTTGTAAAACACTTTAATTGAGCGCGACGAACACTTTACTTTGAACGCTTAATGATTGACAAATGTCATTAGTTGACAGCAACCGCCACTTGCATCTCTTTTGTTCTCATTAACGTTGTCTTCTTCTTACATGTTCCCCTTCGTTCGATTTTACTACGCTCACGTACAGTGTACGTGTGCCATATAGCTCTTCCTTTAGTTTTAGTTCATTGGCTCCACCCTATACATAACCCAATTTTGGTGCGCCTTCCCTTTAAACGTTTCCCAAGCATGATCTATGTTTTCCGTGAGATCGAATAGGGTACCCAAGAGTTTACGATCTGCACCATCTGTTTTTGATCATCAAGCAGAACTCTCAGCGAAGAATATTGCAAATAGCTTCCTTCGTCTTATTGCAATCATCTCTGCTGTAAACGCGAAAACTTCAACTTTTTTCAAGAATGTCACAATACTGATTCTTCCACCTCTTCCATGAAAAATATGTATGTGGGCTTTTAACCTGGATAAAATTTACGATTTGGGAATTTTATTTTAACATTTATAAGTTCCTGGATTATAAAAACAGTTAAAAAATGTTATTGATTTTCTAAGAACCTACAAATGTGATACATGAAAAAGATATAGAATTTGCATATTAATACGATTTGTTTATGAAAAACCAAGAATCAAATGATATTCTTTTATACAATGGTAAAAAAATAACGAACAACTTTAAAAAGTCAAATATTTTAGGTCAAAGTAATAATGGGACACATGGTAACCCTGATTCGCTCAAGTCAACTAGTCATCTCCTGAGTTTTTTAATTTGTCATTTACATAGAATCTAACTGCTTCATTTGAGTTGATTTTTCGATCGATGTAGCAGTTATTTAAACAGAATATCGGTGATCGCACTACGCGGTTCTCAAACCTTAACAAATATTAGAGAATTAATATGAGCGCATTCCAAATCAGGGAAATCTGTTATTCCAATATTGCAAAAAAAATTCTGCGTCATTGTACCTGAAGATTTATTTAATAAACCAAAACTGAGCAAATGCAAAATATTTTCGTTTTGCAACGAACGATGGCTTTTAAGGTAAATCAATAGCCGGCCACACTCTAATGCAGCAAAATGTACTGTTGAAGCAGGAAAGCAACCTGTTACCCAGAAATGATCAGAAATATATTTAGGAAGCGCAACGTCAAAGGCCGAGTTGCTAGGAAAAAATCCTTTATAATAAGAACAAAAACGTTTAACTCTTGTGCTCGACACGCCGTAACAATTGCCTGATTTAAACGCGATAGAGGATGTTTGGAGCTATTTGGAGGGAAATTATAAAAAAGTTACTTTACTAAAGCAAAACTAATCTGATAGTTGACATAGTTGACTTGATCTCCGGACTAAGGGGTAAAAAAAATTCAAAAAGGACATTAAAACACAAGCAAGCCGCTATAGCTTTTACTACAATTTAGTAAAAAATATAAAAACAAATAAAAAAAATTCAACAAACATTTCTTTTGAAAAAATACATTTCTGTTCGAAAGATAACTTAGAATTTTCAAAAACTTTCGGAACAATCATTTGCTTTAAAGGTTATTTTAAAATGATTTTTCCTATTTAAATTTTTTTCATGGATAGTTTATTGATTAACGTGAAAGGAAGTTAGTTGGTTAAGTTGAATTCTTGCAGCATTTCAACAGTCTGATTAAAAGTAGTCCCCGATAACTTGCCAGGAGTCATTAAAATCTAATTTTGTTTCATTCAACTTCACAAGTAATGCATAAGCTGATGAAAAGAAAACAATGTCTTATCAAGTAGAGCTGGATTATTTTAAACTTTTAGCTTTTATTGTCTTTTATTTTTACCTCGGTCGTTAAATCCCTTTCAATTCAATCTAAGCTCTCCTTTCAAACCACGATTTCCGTAACGATGTTTCATGAAGGAGGCAATTCATTAAACTCAACTATGTTCCTTAATTCTAATTGTAACAGCACAATGGGCACATCTCATTGAGCATCAACGAAATTTTTCCTTACAAAACTTCACTACTCAATATGGCCTGTCACTTTGCAGGATATGTTATTCGCGTTACCATAGCTAACAGCGTCATCAACATGTAAAAGTTTCATCTCATAAATAAGATTGTTTTCGAGAAAAATATTTCTGAACAATCTACTTGAGCTATTTCAAGATCTTCACCTTCCTCAGTATTTGGTTGTCCTGTTTGCCATACTAGGTTTGGCGCCCAAATCTGTAGTGCCAATGTTATCTTGTTTTATTAATCTTTCGACTCCCTTGGAGTGCGTCCTCATGTTGCGTTCACATGACAACAGGTTCACGTTCCTAGGAAAATTACCTCTCGGTAAAGCATATTCGCAGAGTCGGGATACGGTGAAGTTTACCAATAGTTTTAGTTTGGTATCGCCATAGTACATATTTGCTGTCAATGGCAGCCATGTGTGCAGGATAGCTTTTAAGTTTTGATAAAGTGTCTCTTGGATCCAGAGAGCTCAGAAAACAGCGAGACCAAGGAGTTTGGGAGGATAAGATGCGAAGACTGACATTAGGACATACTAATGGCAAAATAGATAATAATTATAGGTCGGTCGATACATCCTGCGAAATGATGTTATTATTGTCGGCTTTCTGAATAATAGATTGAAACTTTCCAACTATTTGCCATCAGCTTCACGCCTATGTACGCTTCCACGCTTATCCCGAAACTTCGTCTTCAATTATTCAATCACAGTTAAAATATTAGGCAGAGCGTTGTCATCACGAATGTGAAAGTTAGAACGATTTCTATCAGTAATGTGAGAGGAAATCTTAGGTATGTAGCGATGCAGAGAAAGTTTTCTTAAGTGGATTAAGGAAGTAGCTTTGAGTTCGGAATTTATCTATACTCAGCGCGTGAATATTGTTTGGCGTTCGTTCGAAGGGTATAAACGATTGTTGTTGAAAGAAAAACTGCAAACCGAATGTAGGAAAGAAGAGGCATGCTAGGACAAAGGGATTCATAACTTACTCTCGAACTATTAAGGAATAAGCACCGGTGAGAGTCTTTTGTATAACTACTTGCGGTTGAAGAACATTTGGTTGACATGAGAATAAGATTTTCATTCCTGATGCATAATTACAAAAGCACTTTATCGATAGGAACCCTTTATGGAATGCAAGCGAAGATGTTTGTGCCCCAAGTGAAAAACATCCATTTGTAGGTGGTCTTAAGACTTCTTACTTAGCATTTCCCAAGTTAACACGACAATATAGCATGGAACCTTGAACCATGGAATTGTCTTTGGTTCTGTGCTCATAAGCCAGCGTTTTCGATCTCAGTGCACTTAGGCTGCTTTCCTGTTCGTGCCCCTTGGGGGTCACTGTTATGTGATTTGATTTGGTCTTGGTGACATAGTTAGTTTGTTAATATAAACCATAGAGGAAGTAGATATAGCCCTAAGTAGATAAAACCCTTCGCTCTCATTTCGGTCCGAAATCACCAAAAGTAATGCAAATCAACACTAACTCACCACTACTTACTTCAAAATAATCAGAGGTAGCATAAATGAATGGTCAAAAATTTCACGATCTGAACTATGGTCACAAAAATCACCATATTTGCTTGGTATAATTCAAGCACATATTTTGTTTTCATCCGCATTTTGTCATCCGAATACTTTTAAACAATATTTTGATCTTAGATCAATAAAATTAAGAAAAAATATCATAACATTAAATGCCCCATCATAAATAAATTTGCAATCTGAAGCTGGTCTTACGGCTACACTAAGCTAATCAAATGTGTTCAAATCTTTAATTCCGTTGCGAGTATCATTAATGAGCATATCCATATGCTCCATATGCTTAATGAGAATTAGAAATGCTCAATATTAAAGTGTTATATATAAAAATTAAAGTGCGTGATCCAGCGACCGATTTGATAATATTTTCATCATGCAAGTGGTATGCGTGACCATTCCTTTACAGAATTTGCTTTTCAAACTTTAATGTTAACTCACTGTCAAATTTAAAATCGAAGGTAGCCGATGATTTCGGAAAATGTAAATATTGAGATTATTTTTACATTTAATGAACGAATTTGGATTTGCTGTTTATATGATGTAATTGGTAAGTTAACTTGTATGTGAAATTGTCGGCAGTAATATTGATTGATAATTCTCAATTTCAATGTGGATATATGTTCGTCAAAAAAACACGTAAAAGTTGGGCATTTTTCATCTGTTGTTAGTGATTTATGAATGTAGATCTCGTATTTTTGCCTATGATTGGATATTACATTAATAATGTTAAGTAAATGTGTTTTGATCGCGCGAAAAACCTTGAAATTTTGATACAATTTCGGATATCATGCTGCATACGAAACAAATGGCAGGAACGAATAGAGCCGAACATTTGAACAGCTGATTAGGGGAAAAAAGATACGGTTAAGACTTCGTACTTATGTTCTCATTCTTCAGTCTTGTCTTGTCGTACGCTCTGTTTGTTAGTATCATATTTATTTGCTAAGCGACATTACTGTCTAAGTGGATGTAATGGAACCAAGGTTTTTTTGTCGAATAAGAGTTTGCTTTTTAGCCGTATTTAGGCAGTATTTTAAATTCTTCATGTTCTCCTTTTACTCCGTTATCTACTCATCATTTACTCTTTCATGGCTTAACTATTTATTCCCATTCTATTTAGTTGGGGGCATCATTGCCCTCATTAATAGCTTTTTTGGCCGACGTGTCGATACGACTGAAGGTAGTCCATTCACAGTTTCTTTTAATCCAGTAAAAGACGAATTACCTGTTGCTTTTATCATTGAAGTATTTTCTTATTTTGGGAGGGACGTATTGATTGTCTTTATTGTAGGCTATTTCTTGGATACAGTATTGTGCATCTGTTAAAATGATGATGTTTTTAGCATTCAAAGGGGTGTGTTCTGTAATGGCTAGGTATGTTGCCATAATTTCTGCATTATTTACTAAGGAGATGTTGTTGAGTTTGTAGACGCTAGTTGTTTCTGCGTCGACGTGATGAATAACGCATCCTGTGCCAAAGAGATTTTTAGCTTCATCCGTACAAAAGATTTCATGTGTGTCCATTAATGAGTCCTCTATTGCGGGTGAGGAAGTTTTGAGATCGTTATAATCGATTAGAGGCATGTTGTGTGTGATTTTTTTATCGGAATTGTTGAGTTGAAAAAGGAAGTTCTTTGGAGATGTGTTAATTTCTCCACAGTAGGCGTTGTTGATGAGATCTTGGAATTTCCTTTGTGTTAGAGTATAGTTGGAACTGATGTTTTTGGAGCTTAGTTTTCTGAATTTGCTCTCATGCAGGTTTTCCTGAATTCCTTTGGCTGTCAGAAGGCAAGGTCTCAATGTGGATGTGGGTATTTTGGCTATGACCCAGACATCTTTTTATTGTGGCGGCTTTGCGAGAATCAATCTTCGTAAAAAGGTACTGCGGCGTATCAGTGGTCTTATAATTGCTCTGAAGGTCTGCTTCGCCAAAAGCGCAAGTGGCTTGGTAGACGGTGGAACTCTCTGCCAAACGTGCAGCAGTAATGCGGGTCAGAAGGCAGCTTCAGAAGTCGAGGGGCCGTAAGTTCGAATCAGTGAGTCAAATGAGGTCGGATTATAAGAAGATAGTAAAGGATTATCACAAACTGCTTGCTCTAACCAAGGAGAGACACTGGGAGTGCTTTTTTAGTGAGAATGCTGATGATCCATGGGGGAAGACTTATAGGTTCTGTCGCGGGGGGAGTGACAAACGGCAATCCCGTGCTATGTATTGATGACAATCCGGCGCCCACATGGACGGACTGTGGTGGAGACTTGTTAAAGAGTTTATTTCCGGCAGCGGAAACTGAGATACCACATGTTGACAGTGCTGAAGGGCAGGAGGCAACTCCCCCCCTCCAACGCTGAGAGATAGATGAGTGTGTTGGCAGGCTATGATGTCGAAAATCACCTGGTTGAGATGGTATCACTGGTGAGATGTGTAAAAACATCTGGCGAGCCATACCAGACTATATCCAGTGCCTGTTTGGCAGGTGTTTCCAGCTAGGCCGACAGACTATTTCCGGATAGACTATAAGCGAGCCCAAGTCGTAATACTGCTTAAGTCGCCGACTCTTCCTGGGTCGTATCGGGGAATCTCCTTGCTTCCATCGCTTGGTAAAGTGTTGGAGCGGATGATGGTCCGGTGACTCAAGAGGCTGGTGTCTGACTCCTTGTCGGATAGGCAGTATGGCTTTCGTGAGAGGCGTTGCGCTAGTGACGCCTGGTTGGATGTTCTCTCTAGGGTTCGAGCAAGTCGTCGTAAATATGTGTTAGGATTATTCTTAGATTTTAAAGGTGTGTTTGGTAACCTCAGCTGGCTCGCCATTCTGGCTAAGCTGGTTTCGGTAGGGTGCAAAGAGATAGGCCTCTGGAAAATCTACTTTTCTGGCAGATCGGCGTTCGTGTAGGGAGCATGTGATGTTGTCAATTTGTCAGTATAGAAGGGATGTCCGCGGGGATCCATTGCTGGACCATTTATATGGAACCTAGTAATGGATGATCTGCTGACGGAATTAGTGAATGTATGTTATGTGTGTGCGTATGCTGATGACTTGCTTGTGTTGGTGGAGGGTGAAAATCTTGTGTTGGCAGTTGGAAGATGCTGTTATGCAATGCATGGCTGTGGTAGAGGAATGGTGTGGTAGGGTAGCACTGATCGCCTCTGTTGAAAAGACGTCGATGATGCTCCTGAAAGGAGTACTCAGCCCGAGTCGCCCACCGTCGGGAAGCCCTCAAGAAAGTATATTATGGGTTGTTTGTTGCCGTGGCGACATACGGCTTTCCAATACTTCTTGAACGTTCCACGATTGCTACAGCCAGGACGCCTATTGCGCGTGGTCAAAGAACGGTGCTAATTGCATCCCTGCGTGTAAGTCGCACAGTCTCCACTAGTGCTTTGCAGGTCCTCATGGGGGTCCCACCGTTGGATTTGGAAACCATCCTTAGAGGATTGATTTACAGATTGCGGAAGGGCTTCCCCGTGGGGGAGTATTGATGGCTGCGTGGTACTAATCCTAATGGACTAAGTCGAGCTGCTATTCTTGGAATACTGGAAGAGGGGTTGGTTACTCAGTGGCAATCTAGGTGGAATGAATGTGCGGAGGGACGTACCACGTATCGTTCCAGATGTAAAGACTGTGTCAAAAATGCTTAGTTGTGATTTTTGTTTGGAGTTAGCGTTTGTACTAACTGGACATGATAGTTTTAATGAATGGTTGTGCAGTCTTGGTATTGGTGTTCATCGTGGGTGTCTGTTGTGTGGTTAGGAGATTGATACTTGGCAGCATGTCTTGTTCGACTGCCAAACGTATGCTGGCCTACATGTTGCGTGGCGTATTGATGTCTAGTGAACCCCAGAAGATGCTGGGGATGCATTGCAAGATGAGGATGCTTTTTAGAGGATCAACGGGTTTGCGCGTGAAGCCTTCCGATTGCGACTGCAGCACTCTGCTTCGGGGGGTGAGGCGGGTCCTGTTGCTGTCTGCTAGTCCCTTAACGTGGTCTCCTGTAAGTGCCCTAGCCTTAGTGTCGTAACAGTCTTAAGTTCTTGTCTGATCCTATTGTCGTCATTGTATTGCTGTCCTGAGGCTACTGGGCCACCAACCCATCGAAATAGGAACGTAAATTGGTAGTAGAACAAGTCGATGTTCGAAAACCTGAGCAGAGGTTTGATCTGTAGCACGGGTTTGGGGGAGGCCCATGACAGGTTACTGTCACCCCCCACACGGTGAGAAGCCTGTCCTGGCTGAGACTTGGTGGTTTGTGTGAAAGTTGTATTTGGTTGTTTGCGATGTAGCTAGAAAGTAGTTTTTGAGTACCAACCAGTGTACTTGGGTTTCCTATATTTTTGTGTACTGAGACCTCATTTATAATGAGGGTCGTTGGTTGACGCAACAAATCAACCTAGTCTTTTGAGGCTGTGAGGTAAGGCTTAATGGTGGCAGGTAATCACGTTAAACACTTCGACTTCATCGAACTGAAGGTGTTAATTGCCTAAGGGGGGCTTAAGCCATGTTTGGGGCTTGACATTTTCTTATATATGATAATTTTCTTATATATGATAATATGAATGTGAATCTTCGCTTTGGTTTGAGTTTTCACTAGCTGGTTTCCGATACTTCCTTTGTTGTTGATTGGTTGTCCTAAAAAGGGGAAATTATTGACCCACTCGATATTGATTCCATTCAGTTGAAAGTTTTTGATTATTCGTATTGATATGGATGGCTGATGTTTTATTTAAATTAAGTTCCAGCTGTAATTCTTTTACAATGTTCTGGAAGTACAAGAAGCTGTTTTGCAAGTTGAGGAAGGTTTCTGGAACATTTTGCCCTTTGCAGATTAGGATGTAGTCGTCCGCCTACTGGAGCAACGTTGTTTTATCGTTGGTGATGTTGTGTAGTTTGGGCGTGTAGATGTTGAAAAGGATTGGGCTTAAAACATCCCCTTGTCTTGTATTTTTAGTTTTTCTTAAAAGCTATTGCTACTCTTCCTCCATTCTTTTTATTCCTGTGTTTATATTCAATGTTATAGTTGTCCTCTGAGGTCCAAGTCTCTTGGAGGAGCGCTATATCAATGTTAAAGAGGTTTAAAGCTATTTCTAGGTTATCTTTATTTTTGATGATACTTTGAACGTTTAGTTGTAAAAAATTTAATTTGTTTATAGTGTTGGCGTTCATGTGTTAATTGATGAATTAGATTATTTCATTTTGATTTTCTACTGGCCTTTTGTTCGTTGTGGTTAAGGTTCGAAGAAGTTGGATAAGCTCTGGTATAGACGTAGATTCTTTCTGGATAAAGTAGTTTTCTGTGGAGGGGTTTTTAATAGTATTTAATACCTGTGATATCAGCCTTTCTAGATCGCTGGTTTTATGGATAGATGGGTATTATATTAGTATGTCTAAAAAGCAGTGAGCCTTTTTTGTCGTTTTTCGATTGAATATTTGTTTTAATTTAAAATGGATTTTATTTAAATACATGTTGATTATAATAATCGATGACTTTTTGCCATTTTTTTTGGGTAGAGCCATTATTCCATCTGCGTAGAACTTCTGCGGTTTATCAGCGAAATGCATGGTCGAGTAATTTTCACAGTCTCTTTTTGAAGTGAATTTCTTTTCATTAAGGAAGTTTTCTATAGACCGAAACAAATTGTAGTCTGATGGTGCAAGGTCTGGACTATACGGTGGGCGCATAAAAACTTCCCAGCCAAGCACTGTCAATTTTTGCCGGGTCATCAAAGATGTGTGTGGTCTGGCATTGTCATGATGGAAGGCAACGCCTTTTCTGTTGATCAATCCTGGCCAGTGTTTTTGCCTCGCATGATAAACGATTCCCTTCCAATCCCACCATACACACAGCATAACCTTATTTGGTGTTAATCCAGTTTGTGATGATTCACCTTTTTTTTGACCATGATCTTTTTCGAACGTGTTAATTCATGCGGCACCCAAACGTCGAGCTTCTTTGTGTATCTAACCATACGCAAATGGTTCAAAACTGTGTGGTGATGGATATTCAGTTCTTTAGCAATGTCATGGCTGCTTATGTGTCGTTCTTCTTCAATTTTTGGAAGATTTTATGGACTTTTTCAGTGATTGGTCGACCTGAGCTAGGTGCCTCTTTAACATCACAATTTCCCGAACGGAAGCGAGCGAACGTGAAATATTCATAACTTAGCTTATTTTTAGTTCTTAGTTAGTTCTATATCCTCAAAACATGAAACGATTTCTGTCTTAATTATCCTTCTTAAAGCTTTATGTTCACAACAAAAAAGTGAATCATATTGAATGAAATTTTTTCCTCAATAGAGTTCCAAGAATGTTTTTTTCTGACCCTTTTTTTATTGAGACTTTTTTTAAATTTGTTTTTATGCCGCCTACATAACGGAAAACGTAACAAAACCTTCCACCGACTCCTGTGAATCATCATCGACGAGGACGCGTTTAAAGGCATGCAGTCACACATTCATTCGCATAGGTGCAATAAAATCATTCAAACAGCCTTACGTCGGACCTTATCGTGCCATAGAACGCTCTGATAAAGTATTCATAGTAATGATGGACTGACGGATGGAATCGATCGACTTGAACCGGCGTCTATGATAGATCCAGAAACCGAGGAAACGCCGTGACCGTTTGTCAAATACACGTAGAGAAGATTACCAGTACTTAAAACATATTCTGGACCCCCAAACACCAAGCTGCAATCAAGTGACGTTTCAATTGTCTAATTGACAATTCTAAGTGCGAACGTGTGTAGAGATTCTCGAACGAACGAAGTGACATCTGGATGTTGATATAAGTTTTATATTTGATACTTGTAACGCTTTTGTGACCTCATTCTTTCTTAGAACGCCTTATAGAAAATATACTTAAAAGCGATACGGATAATTGCGAACCAGGAAGATACAGAAGATAAAAATGTTAGTTTGGACGATAAAATTCTTTTTGTACTCTACAAAAGTTGTTTTAATAAAGTGATAAATAAAGTGTAAAAAAATTGAAAATTTGTCTTATTTTGAGCTGCTAAAAGGAAATAGTAATCAATCATTTATCAATTGATAACCTATTAGATCTTACGTAAGTTGAATCTGTCAACGAGCTCTTATTTAGTTTTTAAATTGATTTTACTGAGCACTAGAAGTGGAAATTGGGCAGAAACCTTAGAACATACAAACTCTGATTCAGCACTGCAGATCTTTAAAAATTGATTTGGTAGAAATATGTGTTACAAAAAATGTATTTACAAACACCGACATTTATAAACGTTGGATCCAAAATGGATTATTCAGACTAAGAGTCCTTGACCAAAAATCTACATACTATTCGCGTTTATTTGAGTGGAATCGCAATTTTTCTGGTTATTTGAATGTATGTAACGATGCGAGTGAAACGCAAAAGTATGTTTAATAACAGCAAACATCCACAGAAGTCCATTTACGCCTTGTTACTCTCATTTAGTCGGTTTCAAAGGAAAAAGATGGCAAAATAATTAAGCATCCTTCAGAGTATATTAACTCAAGTACCGACCGAGCCAATGGTAGACCCACTTGAAAGTTGAGGATTTGTAGTCGAAGCAAGATTCCATTGTGTCTCTATTATACGTGAGCCACAGCATACAAACATACACAAACAATTCACATTTGTAGGAGAGTTAACAAGCTGTAACGGAACATAAGATTTCTCGCTCCACCTCCAACGAATTATAGCCCAGTTACGGTCGAATACTTATTATATTGCCAGTGTGGTATTCCTTGGGTGAAATCCCAGCACTGGGAGCAATCTTGCGAATGTCACGTTCAAAGGTATTGGTCACGTAATATCGATCAATATTTATCTATTAACTATGGCTTTTGTTATCTCTATTTCCAGATGCTGGATTCGGTGAGAGCAAGGAAGGAATTTTGCCCTACATATATATAATACATATATAGTAAGAGTCCTTTTTCCATCGCTGCACAGTACGACCGCCACGAGTCCCACTGTTGCCGGTGTCAGCCATGGGTTCGGCAAATTTACCTGGCCATGATTGTTGCCTGCAGCAGTTATCCTGTCAATAGAATGATAAATCTCAGTACAATCATTACTGCTGATTGCCCGACATGTGTATTGTGTCTTAAGTAAATGTTAACGTAATTGATTACAACGCGTATGTGATATTGTTAAAGAAGATTTAAGTGTGTTGTAATTAGTACGTAGCTGTGGTAGTAGGGGGCTGGCGGTGCTAATCATGAAGCCTTCTAAGACTGATAAGCCTACTTTGGAGGATGATCTTTATGTTAATACTCTGTAACATGAGATTAGAGGCGTTTCCCAAATTAGCATGCGCTTATGCTTCGTTATTCAATAATTGCACAGGAGCGGCGACAGTGCCTATCGTTTTCTTTTATACTAGATTGCTTTAAGGATTCAAACGTTCTTTACGTGGGTTAGGTGTCTATTACATTTCAAAAAGTAAATACAGTCAAGTATAACGACTGCTTGAATCTTCTGATACATTGAAGGAAGAAAAAGGATTCAACTAGATGCATTTGGACAATAGCGATACTGTCATATTTTTCATAAAAATTAACATAAAATAAGAAAATAATTTTACTATTCTCCTATTGTTGTTTACCTTTCTTTTTCAAAGTTTAAGTATCAATGAATCAACCGTCGCCGATATTCTTTATCCTTTATTCACCCTAATATATTTTTATACGTATAAGAACGTGATTTTGATTCCATTTTTGCTATGTATGTGCTATGTGGATATAAAGTATAATAATTAAATAAATTTGCTAACGTATTAACTTTTATACACTGATTTATTACTGGCGTCAAATTGACTAATTTTTTGATTTTCATCAAACCTATTGACGCATTATTATTATTATTGTACTGGGGTCCACTTGCTGGAAATTAGCATAGGCCAGAACATGGCCCTTAGCTCCCCATGTGTAGTACTATTGTTTACAGATGGTCCATCCTGTCGTCCTACAGAAACGAAGGAGTTCTCCCAGCTCTGTGGTCGCCAAGTGTTCCGATTCTGTTGCGCCAGTACACCTCAGCCAAATAAGGCGTTTGTTGGCCAGACTTGGGCAATCCAAAAGGAAGTCTTCTGTACTTTCTTCCTCCTCGCCGCAAGCTCGGCAGATGTCATCCGTTTGGATTCCTCTTCGTTTGGCGTGTTGACCTAGAAGATTATGGCCCGTAAATACTGCCACCAATGTTCTAACGCCATTTCTGTTTGTTCAACGCCATTTTTGTTTTTTTTGTTTTGTTTTTTTTTTTGACTCGCTAGTTCATCCGCTCTTTCGTTTCCCTCTACACCGCTGTGTCCAGGGACCCATGTCAGTTTTACATTTACTCGGTTTGTTGCGGTTTTGAGAGCCGGCCTACAGTCCTGCACCAGTTGTGAAACTACGTGGTTAGAGACAAGCGTCTGCATTGCTGACTTACTGTCCAGGAATATTTGTATACTTCCATCAAGGTTGTTTGTTGCCGCTTCTATAGCCGATTTTATTGCAAACACTTCCGACTGGAAAACTGTGGTATGGCTCTCCAGTTTACAACTTCGGTTGAGTTGCGGGTGATCTGGGAAAAAGATTCCAGCGCCGCTTCCCTCGACCGTTTTCGAACTATCGGTGTAGATCATGATCTCACTTCCAGATGTGAAATCCACCGTTTTCCACGCTTCTCTGGTCGGAATGTTGACTTTGTATGGAATTGTTGTGTCCAGTATAGGTTGAATTCTGTCCAGCTCCTTCTTACTTGACGGGGCCATTCTCTCCATTTTTTTCAAAATGCATACGTACCCCGTTTGAGTGTGGTTAGATAACCCATATTTGGATTTTAATCTGATGCTCGCAAGTGATGCCCCTCTGAAGATGAATTTGTCGAGTGGCATGAGATTAAGCATTATCTCCATTGCAGCAGTTGGTGCAGTCCTAATGGCACCTGTGATGCCAAGGCATGCCATTCGCTGGATCTTCTCTAGCACTTTTTCAATGGTTTTCTTTTGTACTGCCTACCACCAAACCAATGCCTCGTACGTGTTTATAGGCCTCACTACTGTTGTGTAGATCCAGTAGTCAATTTTGGGTTTTGTTCTCCAGGTTTTCCCCACTAGTCTTTTCATTGTGAAGAGCGCCGCTGTAGCTCTCCGTCTGACTGCTCCTATGTGTGGAGTCCAAGTTAGTTTACTGTCCAAGGTTACTCCTAAGTATTTCACCTTGTTAATTAAACTGATATGTTTTCCGTCAATGGTCGGGGGTGAAAATGTCTCCGGTTTACGGCGCTTTTTGTAAAGCATAAGCTGCGTTTTGTCGGCATTGATGTGCAGTCCGTTTAGTTTCACCCACTCAAAAAGATGTGAGAGTGCAGTCTGCATCAATTCCGACATGGTTTCCGGGAACTTTCCACTTATCGGTATAACGATATCGTCAGCGTGCGCTATCGTTTTGAAACACTTTCCGTTGAGGTCTTCCACTATTTGGTTAACTGTGAGTACCCAGGCAAGTGGTGATAGTATGCCAGCTTGTGGTGTACCCCTGTTGGTCCATTTATACAAAGTTATGCCGTTTTCCTCGGCTGTAATCTTCCTTTTAGCTAATAGTTCCGTCATCCATTTAGTAAGATATGAGTCTATTGCATATCTTTGGATGGCTGCTACTATGCTCTCAGTTTTTACATTATTCAAGGCTCCCTCGAAACCAATGAAGGTCGCCAAAGTGTAATGTTTGATGGCAAGGTTCCTCTCTATTCGGCTTACTACTTCGTGTAGTGCCGTCTTTGTTGAGCGCCCTGGGAGGTATGCGTGTTTGTTGTGGCAAAGCTCCGTTATGTTCACGGTGCTTTTTATGTACCCATCCATCAGGCGTTCCAGGGTTTACAGCATGAAAGACGTTAAGCTGATAGGTCTGTAATCCGTTGGTTTGTAGTGGCTAGCTTTTACCGGCTTGGGTATGAAAACTACTTTTGCTTCTCTCCAGTCCAGAGGAATATAGGCTTTGGATATGGAGGCTCTATATATTTTCACCAAAATCCGTATTATTGTGATATCCGCTTTCATGAGCATAATCGGATACACTTTGTCGGTTCCTGGTGATTTGTAAGGTTCCAAGGTATTAATGACCCAAAGGATCTTTTATTCGCTTAGGATTTCTTTTCGGGGGGACCAAGGTAAGGAGTCACGTTGTTTGCTTGTTCGGTCTGCTCATGTGTTGAGCCCGGAAAGTGTTGGTTTAGTAGGAGCATGAGACGTTCTATGCTATTTGTTGTCCACGATCCGTCCTCCTTTTGGAGCATCGTGTCCACATGCGGTTCTCTTTTCAGAGTCCTGTTTAGCCTAGATGTCTCGTTTCCTCCCTCAATATTGCTGCAAAAAAGATTCCAGGATTTCCTTTTCTCTCTTCTTACAGCTGTTTTAAAAATTTTCAGATTTCGTTTATAGTCCTCCCAATCCGTATCTCGGTTTGTGAGGCGAGCTATTCTGAATAACCTTTGAGTATTTTTTCTAATCTCCTCCGGTGTTTTGTTCCACCACCTTAACTTTTTTTGTTTGACGGTAGTGGTTGGACACATTTCACTGAAACTATCGACGAGTATACTTGTGATGTATCTCACTTCAATGTCGATGTCCTTTCGACTTCTCAATGGGTTCGGCTAGTGTGAACCTGTATATCTTTTAGTAGCGTTGGTGTAGCCGTCCCAATCCGCTTTCCGAGGATTGCAGAAGACCAATGGGATCTTGTCGCCTCTTCTCACTTGAAAGGTGATCCATTGGTGGTCCGAGAGGCTAGGTGAGTCGATACTCTCCAGCCGTGCAGGTCCGCCAATGCCTCTGTTATGATTAGAGTGACGTCAATCACGTCCGCTGTATTTTCCGTTATAAAGGTCGGTGTGTTACCCTTATTTGGTAAGTTGAGGTTAGTAGTTATTAAGTAATTGACTAACTGCTCACCTCTTTCGTTGCACTTGGTGCTTCCCCAGAGTTCGTGTTGTGCGTTCGTATCGCATCCGATGATGGTTCGCTTCCCCAGTATATGCTCCGATAGGGTGCGAAATTCGGTGGTCGGCATCGGAGCGTCAAACGGTAGGTATGCTGAAGCCAGCGGTACCTGCCCGTCCCTTCCGTCGAACACTGCTGATGTAAGGTCCATATTGCTGAACTGCGGTAGAAAAATTAAATTAATTTTCTTCCGACGTATAATGCAGCTACGGATTTTATTTACCCCGCTTGTGGCAAAGATATTGAATTGTTTTGCACTGATTCCAAGTATCTTTCCATTAAGTTGGTAAGGCTCTTGTATTAGTGCTATGTCAGTGTTCCCATCTGCTAGATGTTTAAGCAGGTTGGCTGTTGCCGCCCAGCTGTGGTGCAGATTTGCTTGAGTCACCCGCATCAGTTTTTCCCTTTTGCTCTACGGATTCGGTCGCCTTAGTTCTGGCAGTCACCTGGGTGAAGCCAAATCTCAGTCGTCCGTTTTTGTCCCTTAGAGTGCTGACGCATTCTTTTCGCATGCCCAGTACTAGGACCATGCCTTTGTTGGCGACTTCTTTCTCCGTGAAGAGATGCCACCTTTCCGTTTCATACCCCGTATTCTGTAGTTTAAGCGTCTCGAAGGCTACCTGTGGTGTCTGCTCCGTTTCGGATATAAATACCTTGACGGTGCTTAACCGCGGTACCTCCTTTATGGGGACGACTCTAAACTCTTCGTTCAGGGTGGTGTTAACCTTGGCAACTGCAGTCTTTATATATTCTAGAGTCTTTAGATATCTAGAATCTTTAAATACTTTAGAGACTGCTCGTCGCTACAGGTTACAGTCAGATGGCCTGCTGTCGGTTTCATTCCTCTGAATGTTGGGATTTTTTCCGGTTTGCTGCGTAGGTTCTCGAAGAGGTCCTTCTTCAGGGCGGTTTGCAGCTTCGCGAGTTGATCCTCTTGGATCTTACCAGTTTCATTGAGGTAGTCTATCACCGCTACCGTTAGTGCATCGGTTGCGGCGTCCTAATAGGACTTCCTCGCCAGAGTTTGGGGTTCGGGGCTTACCCTCCCTTCATTTTTACCAGTGGCTTGGTTGCTGTCATCCGATCTCATTCGCTTAGGTACGGTTTTACCCTTTTCCTTAGCGGTTAGTGGTACAGCTTCCTTGGCAGCAGCAGCCAGTTTCGCAGGTTTCCCTTGATTGGCTACCACTTATTGGCTGGTGCCAGGGTTCGTTGGAAAGCTCCCCGATTGTGTTTTGACGGTTCAGTTTGCTTTGCGCCTTTCTTCTTAGCGTTCTGGCTGATGCTCCCGTCTTCCCAATGGGTGCGGTAGCTGCCGTTGTCCACGGTGTTAAAAAATTCATATCTTCTTATCAGATAGAGTGCACTAAAATGTTTTTGCACATGTGATTAGTGTATACTCTACCAAATAAAAAGGTGAAAAAAAATTTTAACACAAGGAGAAGTGAGTTAAATTGTCAATTGTTTATAATAAAATTTATTATTTATTAATAAATAAAATTTTTTTCAAATGAAAAATATTTTTCTCGATTATAATATTATTTTTAAACCTACCACTCAAATTTCATTAATTTTAATTTAATATTCATGGAGACATAGCAATATTAGATAAAAGAAGGCTAGAAATTCATTTATTTATAATTTGTTAAATAATTAAAATAAAAAAAAATTGGGACATTTATGTTTATCTGTAAACCTTCCAAAATCTGCTAAAAAACTTTTAATATTCTGCAAGTACATTTTTAGTGGCTCGCTTCAGAAAGTTTGACTCTATGCAAGTGTGTGAGTCAATAAAGTACGCAATCAGCAATAATGATGCAAATGGAAAAAAACTAGGAGTGAGGATACACACCTCGAACTGTGATGAAGCTGGGACATTTTGCGGTCTTCTGTCCGGCAATCATGTTTCAGTGGTGGAACTTGGTCATTAAAGAACTAACAACAATAAGTAATCAAACCATCGAGACGATCATTTTCGTCTGCAGGTTAAATCTGCAGCGGAGTCAGCCTCAACAAGTAACCAAACTGACCCAGACAATTTTCCAATGAGCGATTTGCCTTCGGAACAAAGGTTCGAGTCCAAATCACCCGCTTCATTGGAATATTTGATCCATAAGCCTTCAAAAATCAAATACATCGGGCCAAGTGATTCACGTTCATTTGGACACGTTGGAGTCGTCGGGGAATTCACGTTTTGTGTGAGAAAAAGGCAACCACAGGAGAAAACGGGAGTTGGTGAATAATAGAGAAAGCACATCGTGCAAAGAAAGGCAAGCTACAAAAATTCGAAGTTCCCACCGTAAAAGAAGTGTGGTCGCCTGATGGGGCTTCTGACAGCTGCCTCCAAGCTAAACGACGACAGGAGTGGTATCAACATGAAATTAGCAAGATTTATGCTTCATAAAAATAACCAAGGACTTCGTTTTCACGCTCATCGGTAGAAATACAACAATCTGGGAAATATAGAGATACGCAAAAATAAAAAACAAGTGAAAACAACATCAAAACAAGGTATTCGTAACACTTTTATATTTAACTTGAAGAAAGCATGTAAACGACACCACGATGAACAGTGATGAAAATGCGTTTGAAGTCTATGAAGCATTAAGGAATGACAATTCATTGAAAACAGAAGCGCAAAACAGCAAAGGGTGTTCTCTTTGGGAATGAGCTAGATAAACAATAAGCTATTACTTACGTGTGATGTGTCGCGATAATCATCATTTATTCAAACATAAAAGTATAATTACATATATTTAGTATAACTATTGACGCGATAATTAGTCACTAAAATTTCTCATGATACAGCTGTAACGAATTACTAACATTACTAATTGGTATAGATACTATTTCTTTGAAATGAGGAAAAAATGCGCCCTTAGAGCTTAAACTAAAATGCTGATATGTGAAGGATTGTCTGTAGTATGACTTCTGATAGGAGGTTAATTATTGATTGGAATTTGTACAGAATACTTTATTAGTCACTTATTGCTTTAGAACAAAAAATGTGCTGCTAAGCGAAATAGTTTCATTAGAAAATTTTACAACGTAATTGCATCAATCGCTGCTAATCATTATCATTTAAATTTATGCTTAGTTGTTCGCTTTAAATATGTTTTCAAATCAGAATGATATAACAAGCGTATCATGTTGAAAACATTTTCTTCGATTTGGCGAATCCTTACTTCCGTTGATTGTCTCAATATAAATAAATAAATAAGAGAGGATTATTGAATGTACACAGTTATAGAACGTTTTAAATGATATCTATGTAATTTCAATTGCGTTTACACATAAAAAAATTAATATTAATTTGAATAGTCTTCAGTTGAATCAACTTTCTCTTCATTTTCTTATATTTTAATTCGCTCTCGTTTCACCTTTGATCGTTGCTCCAAAAATTATCAACAAAAAGCAAAATAAAAAATATTTTTCGGTTGTCATGTAGAATTGAATAAGACGGAAATTTAATGTTAAAATTGTTAATATTGTTTTCACCATTATAGCATCATTTGTAATAAAGAAATGATATGTTTATTTGAAATCTCTTCTTTCCTTCCATCGGACCTTCTTGTTTTCAGGAGGAAAGTGATGGTGCCAAGATAAGTGCAGGAGGATGAAGGGCCACACAAGTGTTTCGCCGGTTCGGGTTGCGCAGTGCCGTTTGTAGTTCGGTCGATAATTTTCTTTTGGTATTCGCGTAACCACTCAATTTCTTTAATGTGTTATGTTAAGTGTGTGTTAATTAACGTAGTGTATTTTCGGGCATTGCGGAATCAGGTATTCCGGAGAGCGGAGGCGCGATCGATTTCGTTGTGTTGATTTGTGGAAGAATGTAAAAGATAGAGTAAAGTAATTTTGGAAATGTTGCCTTCGGAAAATCGTGTTTTTCGGTGGCTGGTTCAAAAATGGAACCAGAGCGGAAGCTCACTTGGGTCCGACCCACGTCTGCAAACGTCACCGCACTGAGCTAGTCCGCCAGCGGCCACCAACGTTGTGAACTCACGAGTGGCCGAGTCGTTGACCATTAGGGAATAAATCGTTGCCAGCCTCTAGGACTTTAGTCCGGATGTCGGTGCGAGGCCAACTCGTCCTGCAGTCGGCGCCGTGACGATTGCGGATCTAAAATCCATTACATATTACAGTAAATGGTAACCATCATAGATCCATGATTAGTGACTTTCTCATTCTGGAATTGACGCGCTGTAATCCAGGGGATCGTTGGTTTCAATAGGATGGCGCGACATGCTATACAGCTCGTTCACCCATTTATCGACTTATTGAAAGAAATATTTGGTGAGCGCATTATTTCTGGATTTAGACCTGTGAATTAGCCTGAAAGATCTTGTAGTTTGACACCGCTGGACTATTCTTGTGAAGAAATCTCAAATGACAAGTACGCGACGCTTGAACATTTGGGAGACAACATTGGCCGCGTCATTGGTGAAATCTGGCCCCAATTATTGGTTAGAGTAGATAAAAATCGGAATTCTCATCACTTTTTCTGCCCCAGTCGTGACGCTTATATTCCCGAAGTTATATTCAGATGAAAATCGTAGAGAATTATCTCATTCCATAAATTCAAATAAAACCAATTTCATGGCAACTTGCATGTAGGTTAAATCTACTGCGGACTCCGCCTCAGAAAGTAACTAAATCGATGCAGCAAATTTTCCATTGGCCGCTTTGTCTTCGCGGCGAATGTGCGAGTCAATACCATGCTACTGCCTAGCCTTCTCTTGCTTTAGGTGACAGAGCCAAACCAACATGAAGTGGAGTGGGGGTGTAAGGGACCGAATTCGTCAACCTCAAGTGCCGATCCCCATTGTACTGTACACTGAACTGTAGAAAGCCAAATACTGGACCCTGTGGGAAGCGACAAGGTGATACTCAGCAGCCCCAAGGTCCGTAGCCTGGCAGTGGGTTCTTCCTATCTTCCCATCACTCCTTCCCATCATTTGAGGGCAAATGCGACGAAACTCGGCTTACACGAAACCTAAGCGCGCTGCTATTTGTGAGAAACACAACCAATGTCTACATAAATTTCAATAAGGCTATTAGAATCTAGATAAGTGAACTCGAGGACCTGGTTGGCGGGATTTAGCACTACCGTCGCAGGTAGCTTAGGGCAAAGAGTTGGCTGAATGAGCTGAAGAAAACCAGTAATATATGTCTTTGCATTGAAATTTCGACAGGTTGCACACTAAAATCAAAACATTGGAAAAAAGTAAAGTGACAGGAGACGTCAGTCAAAGGGAGGAGATCGACATTGCCTTTCAACTGGTACGCCCCAATGCACAACAGATGGCTGTAAAATAGCTGCAGTCTGTGAGAGCTAAAGAAAAAATGAAACTCACGACCGAAAGTATGCATCGTTAAGCCGGCACACGGGAAAGAAATAGCACACAGACATTAGGGAAAAGGTCAAAAAAGGAGCCTTCATATGTATGGTATGAGCGACGAAACAGATGGCCTCCTCGTAAAACCCCGGCAGAAGTTCACGGATAAGGACTTGTTCGAGAGTGCTGTCATGTACCTCCTTAACTCTAAACCTGTTATCTCAGTATAAAAACTAGTGGGTTTTTAGGAGTGAGATAAATTGACTGTGTTGCGGATTTCAAAGAAGTAGAAGATCTATTAGATAAACTTTTCCTACGGCAGGCAGCTTTGGGGTGAGGCTGACGGCTCGAGGGCAAAAAATAGGGCAAAAAGTCGCAAAAGTCGACATCCCAGAGAAAGACGCAGCACAATTGCAGGCAAAGGAGAAAAGTAAAATCAGGTGGGTAGTATGCGAAATTCGACGAATTCTGGTCTAAACAGGTATAAAGACCTTCATTTCGAACAATTTTTTTCTCTGAACTGCAAGGGGACAAATTGAAACAACCTGTACAACCAGTGTGACATGAACAAATCCGGCAAGCTTCGTCTTTTGAAAACCCAAGGGAGAAACCTGCAGGTCTGGCTCATATTCCAGGAAGTAGAAAGTGTCTGGCGATGATCCATGACATTGAAATAGCGAAAAGGCTGGGTGGTTTTGAGACCAACTGGGATCCAGGTGTAAAATTTTTTCTACTCTCAGTTCAGACCTGCTTTAGTAGGGATGGCTTTGTACTGATCAGATGTGCGGAAATGACGTTTGTAAGCGTCTACCTCAGGCCGAATGATCCATTTACCTTTCAGAGCAAGCTCGATGAGCTGTCTCGACACACTGAGCTCGACTTTGACGAACAGGGGGGGGGGGGGGGGGTCCTGTGTACTGGCGGATAGCCGAAATCGCTAAAAAGTGATTGTGAAGTCCAACGTTCATCGAGATGAGTTACATTCCCTAACGCTGGCATACAGGTCGGCTAGAAAACTTCTCCGTTAATCAATGATGGACATCTACAAGAACCCGTAGCTCCTTGGTAATAAGTTTGTCATGCGGAAGTTCGGGACCTCATGGAAACCCTGTGTACTTAAGGATGAAAACATTGGCCAGGTCGTTCGGGCACCTCGTCCGCTCCGATGCTTGATATGGGGAATCTCCTTTATTGTGCCCATTTTTCAATGCCATAAACCTGGACTAAATGATGCTAGTGTTAAAAATGAAAAAGGCCACGGGGTTAGCGGCATCCCAACGGAAGTGGTCACCCATGACTTGTTACTTACAATATATTCCATGCCTGCCTGTAGAAGTTTGCATTGCCAATAGGCTTAAAGGAAGTGAGGCTTGTGCTTATTGGGAAGATGAATCCGGAGCTTCAAATGTATGTACATATAATACGTACATGTATGTACAATCGGTGCAATAAATGAATTGGTGAGCGCGTTACATCGTATAGAAGTCTACAAACACCACTCGACGCGAATAGTCCTGTCCATAACGCTTGATGTTAGGAATGCCTTCAATTTTGCTAGGTGAATCAATAATTCTCGATGCTCTGGAATATTTCAGTTTGCAGAAGTAATTGATGCGGATATTGAGAAAGTACCTCAACTGCGAAAACCTCGTATATTACACATGAGGGGTTCGCGAAGAATGGGTGTGACATCATGGGATTGCGCAAGAATCCATTCTTGGCCCAGACCTGTGGAATATCTCGTTCGCATGCTTTTGTGGCAATGGCTACCACAGGATTCGCACCTAATTGGAAGACCAATTGATGGAAATAAGGATGATAAGAATAACGAAATTTGACGATTAGTGAATGTCGTGTGGTGCCATCGTAGAAGACGGGCTAAGACAGGTCATGAAGCAGAAAGCAGTTGATTGAATGCTATATGGTTGGTAACATAATCAATTAAATGTTCGAGCCACTTAAAGCGTCGTTAGAAAAAAGGAGGGGCAAAACATTTAATGAATGGTATGTGAGATATTCATCCGAGTTGATGGAAGAACAACCTTACGCAAAAATTAAAGAAGGAATATTTGTCGGACCTGATATCCAAAAATTCATGGGTGATGCAACGTTTAAAAGATGTTTAACGCCTGATGAAGCAGCAGCAAAGTCATTGTTTCAAAGTGTTGTTCACAACTTTCTCGGTAACCATAAATCATCGGATTACAAGCAAGTAACTGAAAAAATTTTTTTGCGAAATTATTACAAGGTTGGAGCTTGAATATCTTTCAAGATACGTTTTCTGTATTTATATCTTGATTTTTTTCCCACAAAACCTGGGCAATTCTTATGCATCAAAAAGAACCCCAGCAGTATAAAAGACTCGGCTTCAAAGTTTTTTCTGATTTCTGATTCATAACTGATGTTTTTTAAGAGCTATAGAATTTTATGTTGGCAACGCTTTTTAATGCTGTTTATAATGTGGTAGCTGTCATGCGTTTTATGGTTTGTTTCATTTGCCATTTTATCATAAATAGGTTGACGCTTGAGCAACGTCTGCAAATTGAGCTGATTCATTTCGAAAAAAACGGTTCTGTCCGACAAACTCATCTCGCACGGCGTAAAATTTACAGCCGACGTAATCAGAGAAATTAATTTGCTTCAACATGGTTCGTTGCCGAACAAAGTTTACTTACACTGATAATACGCATACAACGAGACGTACGACAATGGATAATGAAGATATCATAGTAGCTGTAGAGCGCAGAATCGATGAAAACCCAAGTTAGTCCATTGGTGGCTATGTTCAACAATTAAGCATGTGCTCATCGACATTATGGAAGACTTTATGGTAGGATCTCGTTTTTTGGGGCTTGTAAAATCGAACTCGTGCAGGAGTTGAAACCGACCAACCACCGAGCACGGCATAGATTCAGTATATGGGCCCAAGAACCAATTGCTGCTAATTCTGAATTTCATAATGACTTTTGTTTAGCCGCGAGGCTCATTTCTGGTTGAATTGCTTCTTCAATAAACAAAAATGTCGCATTTGAATTGATGATCAACCACAGACAGTTGTTCAAACGCCGTTTGATCCAGAGAAAATCAACGTTTGATGTGCTTTATGATCCGGGCGTATCAATTGCCCATAAATCTTCAAAAATACTGCTGAAAATAACATTACGGACAATTTAATCGCTATAGAGGCATGGTTGATGACTTTCCCGCTCCAAAATTGACCCGCCGTAATGTAGGGAACCTCTGGTTTCAAAAGGATAGCGCGACATGTCATACAGCTCATGCAAACATTGATTTATTGAAAAAAGCATTTGATGAGCGCATCATTTCTCGTTTTGGACCTGCACACTGGTCTGCAGCACGAAAACTAACTTTAAAAATAAAACAAATTGCTGGTTTGGCATCAGTACCCAAATTTACGTTATGAACGGCTTTTGATTGCTCAGGTCCAGAGCCTTGTAAGCATAAGTAATTAGTTCGCTACGTATGTAAATGTGTATTTTTGATTAGTCCTAGCACCAACGAGAAGTCAAGCTTAATATATATAATTGAGCTAAAGCTTATGTTCCCATTCAGTGTTGCACTAAAAATGGAGAAATGAAGAAGTTTTAAAATTCTTAAATCAAAAACTTTTGTACTCCATTCTGTACGATGAGGATTATCACGCAAGTTGTTTGTTTTCCATGTAAGTGAAACTTGAGGTAACTATCTGATCTCCTCTGAATTATTTTGAAAAACTCAGGAATAATAATCTAGTTTCCTCTTATTTACTGCAGATTAAATTTTAATTTTCAAGAGAAAATTAATGTAGTTCATTCCTGTTCCCATATAATACCGTTTGATTCCTTTCCTCAGGTACTTTCCGTCTCCTGGCATTTAGAAATTATTGTATCCTATTCAACTTAATTAGGCAAGCTACCGTCTTTAGTCCAACAAACTCTCTGAGTTCGCTTTTATACCAGCATCCATGAAAAAATTGCTGTCATAACTTACCGTAAAAGATGGCAATTAGTTCGTTACACGACTTTCAATTCGTTTCGACTTAATACCAATGGATTTTGGAAACCGCAATAAACTCGACAAAGTCCTAAATGAACACGGCAACGAGCGATATGAAGGTGGGGAGTAACTAGTTGATATTTTGCACCTTTCCGCATTCAAGGATGCTGTATCATAAAATCTCACTTTGTCCTGGTATTCATAAAAGTAAATGGCTGCCATTTTGCCTCATAACGGTTGTTACTGCCATTGTCATTGATGTCGTCTTGGTGTAACTAAGCTGATAGGGAAGATGGCAAGTGCTATACATGTTTATCCTGACGATTCTGTTGGGTTTGTGCGCGACATTTTCGTTATACGAGTATTGTCCAGCCACGCGAGTTTTGTAGCATCCCGTTAAAGAGGAGACAATGATATTACCACTGTCGGAAAACAAAAATTCTTCTCGGATTTACTTGAGTCATTCGCATTGCCAGAAATTGTGGCAAGCGAGATGACTTTTCTTCATTGGCAAGGACGAAATAGCGAATAGGGTGCTTGAAAAGGGAGCTCTACAATGATAGTTTACAGTTAAAGTTGAATAAATTTGCTTTAAAACCCTAGATTCCAAAGTTCATTCATGAAATGGTTTTTCAAAGGACATCGAATTTCTGTTGGAATAATGTTTTCAGAAAAATCTATTCGTGCAAAAGTTTTTGTTTGATGTCAATGAACATTTGTTTGACTGACTTGCTCTTAAAAGTCAGCTACAATGTTTGTGTGTTGCAGTTTTATCTATTGAACTAACAATTTAAAGCAGTTCTTTGAGAAAAGTGGAAATTCAAAGCTAGTTTCCTTTTGCAAAAATCAAAAATCATTGCAAATTTGCAATCAAAAATCGGAATCTCCTCTGCTTCACAAATTGCAAAAAAGAAAGAACTTGGCGATGTAATCAGACTAGAAAACTAGGTTAATTCTACCTCGAGCCATTATTACTCCGTTGTTTGTTTAAAAATTGACATCTCTGCTATCACATTATAATGATATTGATAAAATAAGGTTTGCCAGTAGAGATTATATGGTCGGTACAACCATAAGTCACCTAACTGCAATTTTACTTATTTTCACCAATGGGGATTTTCATACATGTCAGGTGTCGCTCTAAAATATGCTAAAGGTATTTGAGTTCCAATCCCAAAAAGGCTAGATTGTCATTCAAAATTTGACGTATCCACAAAATTTTCGCGAACGTATCTGATCTGTTACTTGGGTACGTGTAAGTGTGGGAAAGCGTGTTTCATTCGTTGCTCTCTGAAGTATTCAACAGAAGTTCAATTTTATTACTCGGGAAGTAGTTTACATTGTAACGGGCATTTTCTGCTGAGTTTTCCCAAGAATCATGTGGGATTATAAATAAATAAATATTTTCACTTAATTGATATTAAAATACAATAAACAGAAACAAAAATCCCAAAAACTAATTGCAACAAAAGTCTACGTACGACTGTTTCATTAAGTCAAGTGAAATGACTGCCGTTAGCATTATCACAGTTCAACTTTGAAGTGACGGTGTTGTTGTGCTCAGTGAAAAGCGGGACGTGAGTATCGCGAGTAGGCAAATTTAGGCGAAATGTGTTTAAAACGGAAGAAGTTCCAGTAGTTTTAAGGAAGAGAATAATAAAGGTAGAAATGAAGAAAAATATTCAAATAATATCGCGGAAACGGAAGTGTTGCAAAAGACAACATTGCGAACGATGATTAATAACTTCTACAACACTGGAAGTTTTGAAATCAAGGCAACATCTGATCGACTTTTTGTTATCAATGAGTGCAGTCAATAGGAAACTGTCCTGTATTTCAGAAACTGTTCGACTCTGTCTTAAATATAGCCGATTTGAACAGCAGAATTTTGTGCAAACCCCTTCATTAGTAAATCCAATAGAGTGAAAGACCTTGAGTTCGTGAAAAGGAAATATAAAGTAATCGAGAGCGACCCTGACTTTTATAGTAAGGTTATCATTACAGATGAGTGTAAATTTAACATTTCTGCGAGTTGACAGGATCAAAATATCGCAAAGAAAAATGGAAAGTGCAAAATGTGTGCTCTACTTTTAAGCATGCAAATGGCTTTGTTATGATCTGGTGCTGCATGGCGGCGAATGGAGTCAATCGAATACAACTAACCTGAGAGTATACACAAAGAGTGACCTTCATAATTACAGTCAAAAATTTCTCAAGAATATGATCAGAATTTACCGCTTAATTAGTCAGTTCAATGCCGTCAATGTTGCAAGTAGTTATAGACTCCAAGGACGGTCCATGAAGATACTAGGGTGCATACAATTCCAAAATGAAGCAGTGGATCGAAGGGTTTTTTTTGTAATTTACTAATGAGTTCGTTCATTGTATTTAAATGTCAATTAAGTGAAAATATTTGTGTTTTATGAGAAATTTGTTCATTTTCTTGATACAATCTATCAGTATACAATCTCATTCGAAGTCTATTTATTCTTTGGGGTTACTCAGACGTTTGTAACTAAGTTTATGCGTTTGCTTGACCTTATCGTGTTATTTAAAATTTGTTAAGCTGTTTCTCCCCAACCCAGTTTATCAGTTTATTCATTCACGCTTGCGCTTCTTTGCTAGTAATTTTTCCGTTGCTATAGCAATAATTTTGTCGTTCAGAAAACTGGCTTTTGAAATTTAAAAATGAGAAAATGAGAGAAGAGGCGCTTTCAGATTGTGATGAAATTTATTTTCGTGAAAATAAATCATCTGACAATGACAGCAGTAGCTTGATTCGTGGTACTTTGTGTCCAGTCGAGGAGATGAAATCTTTGGTGAACTACCTGAAAATCCAGATAAAGAAAAATGGAAGAAGCAAATCCTTTTATGGATGAGATTGAAGAGCGGTTCGTTTTATGAGTATAGAGGTGTGCTACATGTCACCCATCTCACGCAACATAATTCTTGTTTTGGTAAGGATAATCATTGATGTATTTCACTCGCGAGTGATGATAATAGGCGAAAAGTCACAGACGGTTTTAGAATGCCAGATCTGGAGTCGAGCTATAGCATAATAACTTGTAAGAAAATATATCTAGGTGCAACATTGAATATCTGTATAACGTAAAGACTGTTTATAGAATGCTGTGTACAAGTTGAATAGGAAAAAGGTTTTTTCGATAAATTTAGAAAAATGTCGCAAGAGTATGATGTTGGATATTTTTGTCCAAAGAAAAATCAGTGTAGCAAATTATTTGTGTATAGGACGGCATCAATAGGCAACAAAGAAGCATTATAGGTTGGCTCAAAAAAGCAAGAATAGGGATAAAGCACGTTAGTCTAGAAATAATAAGAGAATATTATTCAGAATATCAAATATTCCCTGCTCGTCACTCAACTTTGAACGAGAGGCCGTCTTTATTGTTTCCAAAGGCAGTGCAAGTCAAGTAATTAGCCTGCGAAAAAAATGCACTTACGCTTTGTCACTTCAGCCAAATAAGCTTTTTAAATGAAGCTCCAAAAACGACTTCAGGAAAATGTGTTGATGAAAATGTGATGATGATGTCCTGAGTATCGCACCTATCTTCCGGATCACCGACTGAACACATCCCCTGTCAACCAGAGTTCCTAGCCCAGAACTTTTTGTTCTATATATTTGTATTTTATTTTTACTATACCTTCCTATTCTTCGCTCTATGGGGTATTCAGGTTATAGGAATTCTTTCTTCAGTGGGAGATGTCAGACTCATCAGAGGCATCAGAAGGCAATCAGATAGGACATAAGAGAGACATAAGAGGTTGACTATAACAAGCCACGTCAGGAATACCAACAGAACCTTATCAAAAATAGAAAACAATCACTATTTGTCATTTGAAGTTATCTAGAGGCCGTTTTTAATGTTTTCAAGGGCAGGCGGGTTGAATATTTTACTTCCGAAAAAAGAAACTTATGCTATGGAACTTCAGCTAAATAAGGTTTTATATGCAGCTCCGAAAAAGATCTTAATAGAGTGTGTTAATGGAAATATAAACTGATTTTTTTTCGGGTTGAAAGGTCAAGACTATTTACGCCCTGAGTGTGGGACTCTCAGTGGCAATACTACTGGACAACCGTCAAAAGATGTCCTCCATACCAAACCGTGTAACACATTATTGTGGGCTAGGGCTCCCTATTTGGCACTATGTGGTATTTTTGGATTCCAGGAATTCCTTCCTGGGAAGGAGAAGGGAAAAAAGGATTGCCAGAGAACAGATCCCTCCATCCTGGACGCTTCCAGTCTATCATGTGTGTAATTTTTTATAGCTAGGATCGTCTGAGCGTAATGTGATATTTTTTTGTCGGTCGATTTCCCAAATTGTTTGGTCACCTTTTGCAAAAGTATAATAGGCGTTATCATGCTCTTCAATGCAGAACATGCCATCTGGAGATAGCGATTCATCAATCTAATACAGGTAAGACTGAAAACAAACTTATTCGGATATCCTTATCCGACCTTATTCGGCAGCTGCTCGGGCAGTTCGAGTCTTAGTAGTCTATCGTAGGAGCTACACGACAGTTCTGGTCCAAGAATGGAGCCTTGGGGCACAGCTGATGTAACTAGCATCCTGTTTCGACCGTGCGCCATGTTGTTTACCAGATTGCGGTTCTTCAGATAGTTCTGATCTATCTATATCAGATATTCTAATACTTGGAATGAGTTTTCCAGGGCATCAAGAATATCCGTGCATGTAGTGGTTTTTAACGCATTTCTTGTGTGCAGCACCACTAGAATAACCATCTGCTGGTATTACCAACTGGGTGTCTACTCTTGTTGGACCACAGTTACCACCTTCAGAACTGCATTGATAGTGGTCCAACCTGGTCTGACACCGTAAGGTCATGGAGAAAGATCCCCAGCGGCTTAGATAACATGTGAGTCTTTCCTTTATGATTTTCTCGAGCATTTGCCGGCCATATCTAATAACCTATTTTCGCAAACAGTCATTATGGCGTACTGTGCTAGCGCTTATAACGTCAGGGCAATAGTGTCTAATTGGAAAACCTTGGTCGGAAAGCTGTCCGGTCAGGAAGCCTCCGTCAACTTGCCAGAAAGAACTTCTAATAACTGTTCATTCCTCGTAAAGAGTAGAGAGTATACTAGTTTTCCCTATGTGTATCTCTAACGCAAGCGAAATATGTGGAGACAAGATGCCATACTATCCCGTCCATCTTGTTCGCTTAGTGTACGCAGGGCACATGTAGACTTGTCCACGTTCATCTTCAAAGTGATCCAGACAGAGACGAAGCGATAAATGTGTGGGAGTATATGATAATTTGCCAAATAGTCTTGTAGAGCTCTCTAATTGTATGTCTTTGCCAAAAGGGACTCCAAGACGAATTTCACGTCCGGGATAGCACCAACACAATTCTAGTGGGAAAAAGCGCTAGTGTTACAAGTTTTCCCCACGAAAACTCCCACTCTGGCATTCTAAAGAATGTTATGATAAACAGCTTAGGTCTAGTATGCTAGATTTGAGCCTTTTAATTTCCTTCTTATTAGTGCAGTCTTAAATATATTTTTGCGCTTACTCAGGTGTATATCCTTTATTTTACAAAGCTTCTCACGAGTGAAACAATAATTTTGGAATTAATTATAATTTTCTTTCAAAAGACACACTAATGTCAACTAAAACTCCAGTAAGTCGTCAATCAGTACTAAATTTGTGTTAGATCTTTTTTATAGATTTTTTTTATTTTCTTTACAATTTCAACATCTTTTCACTCGTGTAGAATTTAAATTTACTCTTACATGGTTTACTCGTAGCCGCTCATATACTTTTACTTTGTCAATTCGGAACCTTCTCAGACTTTTCATGCAGATAGTTCTCGAATTCACGATCTAAATCAGTTGAATTTGCATTGTCGCCGTTCACAATGCATTCAATTGCATTCCCCCTTCGAGAATGTTCGTTTTTTAGGTGGTCATTGTTTGTTTGCTATTTCGTTACTACAGTGGCGCGTGGAATTCCTTGCACTAGCCTTATATATTTTTCGCCCTGAAAATTTGTCTCATCAGCCGTCTCAAAGTCTTCCTATATACGTTATACGGCCACACTAAGTCATCTGGCTGAAATGCTGATGAGTTTGACATTAAGTCAAATCTGGTCTTCATGCGGTCAGTAGCTGACTCGATTTGCTTCCGCATCAATCGGTGTAGTTAAATCAGCCGTTACCTTGATTCGCTTGTACACTCAGAAAATGGTTTGAGACTGCTCAGCGGTGTCCAGAATTTCGCATCAGCTGGTAAACGAATCGTTTTTTCAAAGATAACTTCGGCTCAGGTTTATACCAGTTGTGTAGTTCGATACGCCATCAGAAATAATGGAATGCGTAGATACCATTTTGATTAAATGTTTATTGAGCGAACAGTTCGATCATTCCATTTGATTTGGGGTTAAGTGATGTTCGTAGCAGCTCACACATTTCCCCAGAACTTCTGACTCGAATCGTGACTGAATTTTTGGCCTTGACTTGATTGTGATTTATGGGGAACGCCAAACATACTAACTCATTGTGACACGATCTGCGTGGCTATAGTAGTTGTCGACTGGTTAGGAATTGGGTATACGTCGAGTCTTTGCCGATTTCCACAGTCAGACTGGAGAAAGGGTCCTACGGTATTCAAGGCTTTTCTCTCAAATTGTATCCCCACGTTATAGGTATTGTGGCGAATCTACTTGGGCATATCTAAAAATTGAATAATGTAGCGAATCTAAAATTCGAATATCTGGCCTACTTATTCTTGCCAAAAGTCAATAAAAAATAAAAAAAAGGAATAATTATTATAAATTGAAAAAAGTTGCCAGGAGAACAGAAAAACTATACACGTGTTTTATGCCAGCAGTACAATTTCATTTTAGTAACTTTATATTCGGAATCATCTCTACTAGAGGATCCAGTTCGGGATCCATACACTCCGTCAGCTATAGTATGTATATGTCCTGTCGTTTTCCGGTTCGGATCTTCAACGGAAGCACATATTGTGCACTTACGACACAAGTCCAGTCTCAAGCGTGGAGGCAATAGAATCTTTCTCGCACCTTCATCAGGGTTACACTAAGGTGATTTCCCAATGTTCTGTCATGTATCTCCTTAAGTACTCCTTTGACCCGACTTTGGGAAAGAACGATTTCCACTTTGTATTAAGTGGCGTCCGTTTTTTCCCATTTCCGATTCAAGACTCCGTCTTCAACCTGGAGGGAGTTCCATTGAGCCCAATAGCTTTTTATCACTTTGCCGCAACACGCGGCCTTCTATATGTCCTTCCGTTCAGCACGCCCTGTTGTCTCTTCCCATGCAAAAAGTTGTCAAATACCATCGTCAGGTAGCCGATCGTCCCAGAGTTTAGGTTCTAACACCTTAGACGTATATCGATACCTGGTTCCTTTTCCTCGGATAGTTGGCAATGTTTACAATAAGCTGGGCAGGGGCGATGGGATGAAGCGTGGGCGTTCCCATGTAATCCACTTCTCCAATGGACGATTCAGTCGTACGACTGTTGTCTTTCGATCCACCTAGCAAATTGTCCTTCGGGGTTTTCAGAGTGAAGCAGCCGCAGCAGGATTTTTAGGGAAATATGACTTTATTGCTGACGTAATTATTATTTTCATGCTTTAAAATTTTTGAAAATTCATGTAAATAGTCGTTAGATATTATAGCTAGTTTTTGTAGAGCTGCAGATCTTTAATATGAAATAAAGAATGGATCAAATTTTTTGATTGCCATTAAATTTGTTTTATCTCAAACGTTTTACTACGAGGCCAAACGAGAGATCCACTTTTCGACTACTGTAACTAGTAATTGGGGCTGTATTTCGTTAATAACGTTGCGAAAGTTGTCTTCCAAATGGTCAAGCAACTTTTCTGGACATTTTCTAGCCGACTTATAAGCTGCTGACTACATGCTTCTTCCCAGGTCCATGCTGACAGATATTTTCGTCGTACGTTCGTACTCCCTTCGTTTTTCGACAATTTCAGGAAACCTGGGCTTTAGCCTTCGTAGGGACATGGAAGACCCTCAGGTGGACGTAATGATACTCATTACGTCGATGTGATTCTTGAGTTCACCACATCTTTTGCTGCAGCTCGTCCGCTTCCCAGCTTAGGTTCCGTCTGAGATGATCGTGTCATTAGCACTTCAAAAAACTTCTTACTATCGGCTTTCCAAGCATAATACCGTAGCGCGGAAGAGTGGGCACCTGATCTTTGGAAAGCACCGTCATGGATCTGCAGCGCTATGTACTGGTAATCGCTAGCCGAGGAACCCCATCCCGACGGAAAGTAGGGGTGTGCCCGGTGTTCAATACTACGAGCCCAGTCCCTATTTCCCGGAGCATCTGATTGGAGGCATGCCCAATTCAATTTCTCTAGTGTTGAAGCTCCTACAGCGAGCATATCTGACACTGTACTCGAAACAACGCCCTCCAGAGAATTGAGCCTATGTTGAAAGGATGAAAACGATTCCTTCGGCGTTAAGTATAAACTAGAGTGTAGTTCCCAAACACCGAACCCAAACGAAACCACTTCTCGTTCCTGGTTTTGCGCTGGTAACTGAGCACTGTTCCGAACACAAATGACAGCTGTGCGGATTTCGTCAAGTAAGCATGTTGGTGAGTTTCTGATGTGCTGTTACTCGCTGACCAGCAGTATGTCGGCTTGCCTGTCTCTCAAAAACTGTTCGAGTGGGTGTTAAGCGATTATGTTTCGATCCAGATTGATTTGAAGCGCTTCAGCCTTCGTTACGGCTTCTTGAAAGACCCAACAATTCTTCTATCTCTGGGATTTATTCCAAATCATCTGGCCTCGGATCGCACTTCTCGCACAGTCTCGCACAGGACACAGTGTGCCTCTTCTGTGTTCTCCTTCCTTTTATGCGCTGTCTTGCCAGAATTGTAGCACTTCTTTATTATTTGCCTCTGGTTCGAACTCAACCAGTAGGTCACCTCATTGCATTGGCTGAACAGCTTTAATTATCTTCTGGTTTTACCGGTCTCTTGATTTCGCGTACTCTCATCCGCATAGGGTCTACCAATGCTACGTTTAACCAGCCTACCAAATAGTACCAAACCAAAACTTCTTAATCATTGTTTCTTGGGTTGCGTGCGATGATTCATTGCATTTCGACTCTCGTAGAGGATCGTTTTTCAACTTTACGGTTGCTTTTCTAGCTGCCAGCTTGACAGATTCGGAGCCGCTCTTCCTCTACACAATCCAAGATAATCGAAGCGCTCGGTGTCTGGCGTGCAGGGATTTCTGTATTTGTGTCCCGTGCCTCAATCACTTCAGTCGTGATGGCAAAAATCGTAGAGTTTGGAACAGTTTCACTTTTCTCTGTCATGTATTCGTCTCTCACAGGTCATAAGAGTCTCTGCTCATCTTTTCCTGGTCGCTCTGGTGTGCGCATGACTCTCACGCTGAGTTCGCCAAGGTCATATTCCGGGTAGTCGTCTGTTTCCTCGCGTACGTGGGTCGGTACTCCCCAAAAAGACTAGTTTACAGGAATACTCCAGTCGAACAGCACTCTCTCTGCCGAAGAACGATGGACGATCATGTCTATCAAAAAATTAACAGAACGCGTTTTTAATAAATAAATTTTTATAATTTGCATTAGTTGCTCATGTGCAACCATAAAACTTACATTAAAATGCATAACAGCTGTCACACCATTAGTATTACCACCATTAAAAGTATTCTTTTTAAGACGTATAGAAAAAGGTCTTCATCTCTAAAAAGCATCGTTTACATGTAGTACATCCATTGTTTTCAAATGTAATTTGGTATACATTTATTAGTAATCATATGGTTTTTAAAGTTGTATCCTGTAAGCTTCCGTATCTTTTTGTTGAAGTATCTTTTGTGCTCGCGAACTTTACAGGTCGGTAATGCAATTTTACAATAAACAAAGACCACACAGCACAATGACCGACAAAGGAAAAACCGACAAAGGAGCCTAGGAACTCCCTCAAAATAGAGAAGACTTCATTTCACCAGCATAAGAGGACCTATACATGCTTGTGAGAACGACAGACACAAAAATATAGATATTTATGACCGGCAAACTAACTAAGACCAACAAACGAGACCATGTGAACATTACAAGGAAACAGACGGGCAACGAAAGAATCTAATTCGGGGAATCAAAAAAAATTTCCATTTCCATTGTCGGGCAAACAAAGGATAACAACTAGATCTCACTGGAACGTTAGACGTTTCCCAGTTTTCCAACAATTTATTGAAGAACCGCTATCCAAAAAACTGTGGCCTCTAATCTTGCTGCCGTCACCTAAAACTGTTAATTTGAAAGTGTCTTTAAATCTGCATGTAGCAACGCTTCCTTTTTGCTTCCTTAACATTCTTCTTTAACAGTGCAAAAAAGGTTGTCCTATATTTTGAACATTTAAGTCATGTGTCACTGGTTTAGGCAAATTAATAACTCCAAAAAAATGTTTGTAACTCTTTAATTTAATCTCCAGCATCCTTTTTCTAATGGTAAAACGCTGTTTTAGTTTATACGTTCATTCTATGAGCAAACATGATGGTATTATACATGATTCACAGGTTATTAGTATTTTGGAAACTAGTTTTCAGGTATTTTTTCAAATTTCCTTGTATTTTTATCGTCACTTTTCCCGTCATAATTATTTTTCTTTTTCAATTTATTTACCTACGCCCTAAACTATTTTTCTTTAGTCTAGTACACGGCGAAGCCAAATGGATTTTAAAGGCTATCGAGGCTTTCCACCAGTTCTTCAGTAACATCCCTTGAACATAATTATAGGCATATCCTTTCCCTCAAAATGTTGTGAGAGCCAGAGATCAATAATAATCACAATATATGATTTTTCGCCCTTAAGTCTCGCCTAGCGGCGCCTTCGGATTAGAGAGATCCCGCCCTCAGCAGGAATGGACAGAAAGAAGAGGGATTACTGAGAGAACGAGCCTTCTGCGCCGACAAGCGATCGACGATGTCTTTTTCATAGTGAGAACCGCCCGAGCGTAGTGCGAAACACAGTTCCATTTGTCCTTAGACATCAGCATCTTTTCGACCAGGGTATCTGGAGAGATCTCTCCTATTCTTTCCCTGAGATGTAAACGCTGTCTCACCTACCGTTCGCATGTGAAGAAGATGTGGCAAGCATCATCCGCAATCCCCGCGCAAAACAGGCAGTCAGGAGACTGTGACTTTCCCACTTTGTGCAGGTAAGACTGAAAACACCACTGTCAGGTAGTAATCAGTCTCGCTATTCTTTCGGTACAGCCACGGCTCCACGTCCCTGATTAGGCACGCGGTCCAGCTGCCCCGTGTTTCATTTACCCGCCCTTCCTGCCACAGAGAGGAGTGTGTCTTCTCTCCTCGCGTGAAGCAGCCTCTCTTCCTTCTCCTCCCCTACACAAGTAGAGCCTCCTCCGTTCCTTAGCAAGGCGTAAAATATGTGTCGTACGTGCGATAACCAGCACTGCCGGCTCAGAGACAGTGCGGTATGTAGATGCAACCCACAGAGCACCTCGTCTTTGCACCTGCATCAGTCGCTTCCGGTATGACTCCTTACTGAGAGATTCAGCCCAAACCTCGGAGCCGTATAGCAGCACCGACTCCACTGCGACTCGTCTCCTGGTCGCGACGGGTCCCCCAAGCTTGGCCATTAGACGGCTGAGCGCCGATACTCCTTTTTCGGCCTTGTCCGCTGACGCTCTGATCTGATCGAAGAAGCTCATCTTCGAGTCAATCATCGTGCCAAGGTATTTGATCGTCTTCTTTGACTCGATGGTCTCTTCGCCAATCCCAATGGGTATTTCTCTCGGGATCTGCTTTTTGGTCAGACAGACGACCTGGTTTTTTCCAGCGCTAAGCTGAAGCCACGGTCTGTCATCCACTCGAGAGTGCGTCCGGCGACTAATGCCGCTACGTCGTCAGCATAGCCGATCAAACGCGACTCATCCGGTAAGGGCAGCATCAATTGCTCGTCATACGAGACATTCTATGATCTGGGCCGAGATGTTACGTCCATTCTTCGCCGACCCCCAATATGCCATAGACGAGCTTGCGGTGTTTGAGGTAGTCCCTCAATATCTGCATTAGATACCTCGGCAATCTAAAAGATTCCAGAGCACTGCGAATATCTATCCACCTAGCTGAATTGAAGGCTGTCCTTACGTCAAGCGTCACGAATAAAAGTATACGCTTTGAGTTGTGATTGTGGGCTTCTGCCCACTGGACCGCGTTCACCACTTCTATAATTGCGCCAATGGATCGCCCAGCCTTGAAGCCGTATTGCTGATGCGACAGATCCCCTGCAGCTTGGATGGCCGCCCCAAGTCACTCTCTGTTGAGTTTCTCGAGCACTTTCCCAGCTGCGTTCAGCATACATAGGGGCCGATATGCAGATGGTAGCTCCGGATTCCCCTTCCTCTTGCTGATCAGCACAAGCCTCGCCTCCTGCCAGCAATACACCCTCCTGCAGGCAGGCGTTGAATATGCTTAGCAACATGTCAGGGCAAAGATGGAACACAAGCTGTAACACTTCTCCTGGGATACCGTCTGGTTACGTCGCCTTTCGCATTTATAATGAGAGCATCGCGTTGTCCAGCTCCTTTGCAGAGAAAAGCGGGCAATCAACAAGACTTTCGTCGCATGGAGCATCAAAATGGACAAGGTGCACAGTGAAAAGTGCTCGGACAACCTCGTCCATTATCTCTGCCTCAAGCCCACAAGGCGTCCGTGAGGCTCCGAGGTTTCGAATGATCAGCTTATAACCCAGGCCCCACGGGTCTCTGTTGATGTTCTCTATGAGGTTTTGCGAACAGCGAGCCTTGCTATAATTGATTAACTTGCGAAGGAGTTTCCTAGTCGGCCTGTGTGCCGTCATTCGGGAATATGACTCATCAAGATCCCTTGAACGTTAATCTTCGCGGCGGAGTCTGTGACATTTTTTTCGCATATCAGCGATAACTGCTGACCACCAGTAAAGAGCAGGCTTATCGTGTCGTGGCCGTCGCCGGGGCATAGAGACGTCGCACGCATACGTGATGAGTTTCATAGCAGAGTTCACTACGTTTTCGGCAGAGACTCCCCTAGTCCCCGTCGCGATCCCCGTCATGATTTCGCTTCCCATGAGAGCTCCGGCGAATTCCTCGACATCCATTTTGGCGATGTACCAACCGCGTCGAGGAGCACGCTCGCCAATTTCGAACGCAATATACTGATGATCACTCGACGAGCAGTTCTTCAGTACCCTGCATTTGCGTATCATAGGCACAAAGGACTCCGAAGCGAACGTCACATCCGGGATGGTTCCCAAGCAGCCTCTCCGGCAAAATTTTGGTGTGTTCCAAACGTTTATAACGACAAGTCCATTCGTTTCCCTCTGGAGTCTGTATGAGGCATTCCCCATTCAACCGCTATGACATTAAAGTCGCTGCCAACAAGGATTCACCCTTCCATGCTCGAAACGGCTCCCCTCCAATCGTCGAGCTTGCACTGAAAGGATGACATCGGCTCATTTGGCATGAGGTAGACACTAACAAATGTCATATTCGCACACCTGATCAGCACAAAGCCATCTATGTTATCCCGCACCCAGATGGCGGCAGTCCCAGATCGGTCCCGGTACCATTCTGCCTCTTCCCTGTTGCGATGCTGTTCAGATATTAGCAGCAGATCGGCTTCTTTCTCCCTCGCGACCTGGTCAAGCAAATTCTGTGCGGTCGTGCTACGGTGCAGATTGATCTGGAGGACTCGGATCATAGTTCGCCTTTTCTCTAGCTCAGTGCCTCTCTTAGTGACACTTTCCACTTCCCGGAACATGTGCCAGATCTTCAGGTTTCAGGCCTTTGAGTTTAAACAAAACACAACATGCCATATGTGGCCAGGAGTGCCACACTTGTAGCACAGGTTGCTTCGATCTGGCCCCTTGCAGTTCGGAGAGATGTGTCCGAAGTTAAGGCATTTATAGCATCGAGTCAGGAGCACTCTTCGGTGAATTTTCTATACTACCCAGCCAATTTTAATTTTCTCCTTGGCCAGGAGTTGCGCAGCATTTTTCTATGGAATGTACACTATTGCGACGTTTTGTCCTCTAGAGTCGATAGGCGTCAACCTTACCCTAAAGCTGTTTGCCGTAGGTAGAGTTTTCTAATGGCCTCTTCTACTTTTTTGGCTTCCGTGACACGTTCAATGTCTCTCATTCAATGGCTGTAATGTCGAGATAACAGCTTTCGAGCCAAGGAGGTCCTTGACTGCACTTTCGAACATGCCCTTGCCTGTGGATTCCGTTGCAAGTTCCACGAGTAGGCCACCTGTTTTGCTCGCTCGTACCGTCCTTATACAGGCTCCTGTTTTTTCCGGCTCCACATTTTCCTCTTTTTCTTTGAGGACGTCGACATAAGTCCTCCCGTCTATCGGTGTAATCCGTAGAGCATCCATACGCTGCTTGTGCCTGGTCCTTCTAGGCATTCACTGAGTTCTGCACATTTATGCTTTGCTGGCGTGGGTTTGGTCACTTCGCGACGAAGTTCCCGACAATCTCCTCCCCTTGGGTGGGGGCTGTTGAGAGGCCGCTTCACTCTTTTTCCTCAATTCGGCTTTAGTGAGCTACATGCTAACCTATTTCCATTTGGGCAGGGAGTGATATTTTCAGCTTTTGTAGTGACTTTACTGAGCTCCATCAGCTCATTCTTTGCCCATAGCCACCTGCTTCGCTGGTGCTGTATCCTGTCGACCATGTCCTCGAGTTCGCCAATCCCGTTTTTAATGTCCTTATTGAAATTCTTCAGGACATTGGTGGCGCTCCTCATAATTTTTAAGACCGTGCTTATGTTTCGCATAAGCCGCTCCTCTTCACTTCAGTCAACGGTTAACCTCGTAACCAGCTCGCTCTCAGGTGAGGTTTTTGGCCCGGTGTCAGCTGGGGGTCTTGTGGCTGCTGAGCATAATTGTTTCCGCATCTAACAGAGTCCGGTGTGTGGCTATCAACAGCCTCTGGAGCATAACTCTCGGGGTTGACGGTTCCAGTTCCCTGCACTTCAACTGCGCTTACCATGGCCTTTATTTCATCGCCTTGAGCAGGAGAAGCCTATGCAGGAGGAGTGTTTTAGACTCGCACCCTTGTCGTTAACGCGAAGCGCTCAGTGGTAGATTGAATCCTCGTTGTTTTCTCGTAGTTTTGCGTCGATTTTTTCACTTTTTGAGGTTTTTTGAGCAGCAGTTTTGGCATGCGGGCGAACATGCCTGCCTCCATTGATTAACCACTTGTAATTGCTGATTCTTCAGTGGCCAAGTGTTCCACCACTGAAAAATGCCTTGGTGACTTATCCCCAACCTGATTGCTGGGGAGAAGCCCGCATGAGGTCACTTGTCTCCACCATCGACGCATACATATAACCTGGGTATCACCAGATGACAACACACAAAATATGATCGATCATGTTCCGATCCAACAACGTTGGGCCTCGAGCTTACTTGACATTCGTTCATACCGGGGGGCCAATTGTTACTCGAATCACTTCTTGATTAAACTTCTATACCAATGTCGCATGTTAAAGGTGTATTCTACGAAGGCCAGCCTTCTACTGTAACTCGACATCGAAAGGCTCCACTTATCAAAGCTATACTGTAGCTTTGGGAGGCGTTGGGGATAGAAAGGTCAATTTCTTGCACTTTCTTCTCCTCCCTTCCTTTCGGCTACGGATACGCGTAATCTGATGGAACACTTAGGCGTGAGAACACGAGACATAGCCCGAAGAACTATGTCAAACGGTTCCAGGCTGGGTTCTGAGGTTTACAGGGAATGTGTTTAAGTCCAGAAGCAATGTCCATCAGGGACACATACCTTGTATTATGTTGCTCATTACTTTACGATTGCATTTCCGAGCCAGGATTTTGCTCATGTAACACTTGTGGAACAAATCTTGTCCAAAAAAATAGACTAGCTCGTCTTGGTAACATCTGGTCTCGAGTATTTTTCGAAAGTATTGAATTAAGGGAAAAGATATCGTTTCGAGAGTATTTGAATTATGCATTGAGATATAATACCGAAAATGACATGACTTTAACTTCTTTCGTTTGGTTACGATATTGGTTGGTTGGTTGTGGTGATAATAATGTGATTTGTTTCGAATGAAAGCAAAGTAAGCAGCACTCCAAAATCCAAAGGTCATATATATGTTGTTCAACGCTTTTCCGAATTCGATTCTTTAGGTGCAATTCAATTGAAGCTATTCAATCTTCTTATGCTAACATTCCGCAATTTCAAGAATGGTTGGCAGTCTTACACACATGCCAATCGGAAATCAATCCGGTCCGTTCACTTCAGTGCAAGCAATATTGTTGTAAGAAGCTTCCAGTGAAGCCTGTGTTGCAAACTTTCTCCAATGCACACCTTTCCATTGACCCGGGTCAGTCAAACAATACCAAGTTTGTTTTCAATTCACCAACAGCGCAATGCGAGGCTATAAAAAATGTTGAAATTGAAGACAAAAGTCAGCTTAGAACGAAACGTACAAGACTTGATCCCGGCAACTTTCTTACGTTAACTTTCGCGTTCGCTGTGAAGTTGGCGGAGGAGGGGAGTATGGTCGTAGGGCCTTGCTCCTATATTCATCCCATTCACCATTTCGTTTTCGCTCCTGTGCCTTTGTTTGTTGCTTTTAAACAACTCTCGAAAGCAATTCCATTTCGTAAATGAAAATTAAGGGCACAAATTTACAGTAAACAACGTTTTATCTGTTTGCCCATATAAATTTCCACAAGGATATTATGACACTGTAATTGCACAATAAAATGAAATTACTCTTGGTCCTTTCCAACGTTTATGCTTGTCTCCAATCTGCCACAAGCTTTTTCGGGCATTTCATGGCGGAAGGGAATGGCGAACGGACTCGAGAAACAAGGGAGCGTGAGAGGGTGGTTCCCGAATGTTGCGGCTGGCGAGCAGGTTGCTTGACAAAGTGCATATTGACTTTTTCGGACTTAGATTGAAAGGACGTATACATGTTTTGATTTGTTTATCTAATTTAAAAAATGAAATTCTTATACAACAAACAGAGACAAGAGCAAGGGTTCTGTGTATTTGGAAATGTGAACTTAATGGTATCCTTTTTGGCGAAACACCGTCTAAGAAGAAGCACTCAAAAAGTCCATTCTGCTAAAAAGGTTGGCTATTGTTTTCCTTGCCAAGGCGACCCACTTGAAACAATGTCCTAACGCAACAAAACGTGATGTTTATAAAAATAGCAACCAACATGGATTTACTCTCTGTTGCTTTTATGGGCGGTAGTAGGGAATTAGAGAGTTGTCGGGCCGATACTGCTTATTGCGCTGTGTGTGTAGACTCCTTTACAGCTTGCTTCCCAGCTACAACCTAGAAGCAACAAAGAAAACGATACAATTTTGTTGGTAATTTCTAATCTAGGGCGAAAAGGTATTTCTCAGTCATGTAGGGTAGGACAGTAATGAAATTTAGTTTTGTGTTTACTGTTTCAAATTCTTTTGTCTACATTTTAATGTTTATGGTCATAACTTCGTACAAAGCTTCTTCCAAATAAACTGCTAGTCGAGTTCGGGTCGGCTTTGTTCCAGTCATGAATTACTCATATGATTTCTCTGGTCCTTTTACTCAATTTCATGGATTTCATGTGCTTACAATGCGTTCATAATTGCAATATATGCTGAAACCTTCAAATCTCCCACAAAATGGCTTCACTCATTTAAAATGACGAAATGTAAATCCTTAAGGACGAATTGCACAAACATTTCGGGATAGCAAACATTAAATGTTTAAATTGTAAATGAGTTACGCTGCACCGCATTGCAGCATGACAAAGGACGCGTCCCGCATCCAGGGAATGATAGATGGAAACTACAGATGAGCGTAAGAAAATGTAAGTAAATGAAATTAAATAGTGGGTCGTTGGATAAACGATTCTCGGAAGATATTAAAATTGCATTGTGACACTTTGTTCGGCAGGACTATGGGATCCATGCTGGAAATAAAATCTGAGTGGTAAGTGGCGGAATGAAGCACGAACGTTGACAAAGAGCTTCGTAATTAGCTATTAATTACGACAGGCTGACGCTCCATGGAGAGTCCTGAAACGCTACGTTGTAAAATCACTGTTCACTGTATTTGGATTTTAAGATTGTTACAAAGAATACAAAGGTACTTTTGTATGCAGAAGATATTTGCATGACTCTGAAACACAATTTCGGATGGACGAATCAATTAACTTGTCTAATCAACTATGTATTAACGTTAATACTGTCTTAGATTAAAGAATGTTCGTCCAGTTAGGGATGAAGTATTTACTTACTTTGATTCTTGGCTTTAAAAGTCGAGCAACCTTTTCAAATTTCTTCAGAAACTTACTCCAAAAGTAACATTAAGGTGCGTAACGAGAGTATCCCGATATGAGGGTATGCGTAATCCTCAGCTCGTTCACGGTGTGAACAATATTGTCACCTACATTGAAAAGGAAATACTTTGAAAAACACAATCTTCAAAATTTTGATATTCAGATTGATTTTTAGTTTTTTTAACCTATTACAGCATAACGTCCGATAAATCGGATGGACAGAAATTCTTTACATTTCACTGACAAAATAATTAATTTGGTAGTTTTTTGTTTGCAATGGAAAGTTTAATATTTTTTCTACACTGGCAAGCCCGTTTCAAACAGCCGAATGACATAACTCGCTTGTTAGTTGTCATTTTCCAAAATGGCGGGAAGCGGTCGGACTGTATTGAGTAAATGGTAAGTGATATTTGCATTTTCTTGTAAATTTTTACAATAAACATTTAAGAAATCGATTGTGTTTGTTGATATAGTGTATATCTAGGCATACATAAGCTTTTTTTCATGCCAAAATTGTAAATTCGGTTTTTATGTGTGTGATTTTACTGTCATGTATATTAGGCTCTTAGATGTGATTTTTGCTTGCTTGTTACAGCTTGAAGGGAAGGTAAATCCACCGCATACAGACGACGCTCTTCAAGTGAACCTGTAGTGAAATTTAAACTGTCAAATTAAAACGCTACAAGAATCGGCACTACCTTCGAACAACAAAATGAGAATCGGCTGGTATATATCATAGTCATCTGTCAAAAACTCTCTCTTCTATTGTATTGTCAATATCTATTCTTGTATTATCTGTTATTTTCATGTGCCAAATAAATTTTCATTTTAATTATATCTGTTTTAGAATTTTTACAAAGCCCGAGTGATACCCTTAAAACACAAAGTGTACAGAAAATGAGAAAACAATTGAACGTAACTGGAAAACACTGAAACTAAGGAATGTTGTAGAGAAAATGCATTTTCCCATACTGCACTTATATGCGGTGTTTTGTTACAGTCTGTCTAGAAAACTGTTTATTGACTCCTCCCCGGTCAAGTACATTTGTGCGCGATTGTTTTTCGAAAATACGGAAGGGCGTTGATCCGCTTTGAGTTTCGTTTTGAGCTGGTTGATACGATGATGATCTGCACAAAAGCACCGTTCTGGTAAGGACTCCTAACATGGCGATGGGTGCATATGAGACAAGTTTATGAGTTCTGCTATATGTTTGGAGTAGCTCGATTTTCTCGGTATTTCGATGGTGGAGTTTTGGAATTTAATCAGGTATGTCCCGATTAGCTTCTGCGTAATGTTTTCAGCATTGATGATTCTGGAAAATTCGTTAAGGTGTAGAATGCCGGTCAAGATTTCGTCGATTGTAGGGATATAATATTGTATGGTATATGTTTTATGGCAGATGGCGTTTAAATTTTTCAGCAACCTGGTTAGGCAACCTGAACTACTTATATCTATATCTTTGTGTATCTATAGTTCTTTAGAAGTTTTTGTTCCAACAAGAATTTCTACCTTTCGTTGCATCCTTCGTTCCTCGCAATTTAAAGCTTCCTCGACAGAAGAGACTGGCAATTTTACTTTGAATTTATAACTCATGCTTTGGCCCAGTATAAGGCAAAGTTTATATTTCTTTGTTCTTCCTTAACTAGTTGAGTTTTGGTTGGGATTTCCCAAACAACGTGAGTACTACTCTCGCTATCCTTCTGAAGCAATTTATGAATTTCATTAGTCTTTTTAGTGATACAATTATTCGCGCATTATTGTTTTGACAACACCCAGTCAACGTGCGAGTCATAATGTAAGTTTCTACCGAGAAAGGTACGACGCCATTATGAGATATGGACGACAAAATTGTAGAAGAAGCCTCGACTTCGCGGGGTCCATGTGCGCCACACATCTGAATCTAAACCGCTGCTTTCAGAAATATTACATCGCCTCAAAAATCTCCACTCAAATTTTAAAAAATCGTCAAAGAAACCTTAATTACTCTAAACGCAATAGTTCTCGCTCAAGAAATCGCAATGCAATGACAAATCGTCCATCGAATAGGGATACGCAGAAGAAAAAAAAACAACACAGATATGTTACTATAATATTTGCGAATTTAAGGAGGAAAAGCAATTTTCTGTCGAAAGCCTTGCCATTATCAGCGGCGGGGAAAAAGGACGTCCACGAAAAGGAACCGTTTATACACCACTGAGAAACAAAATTTCCGTAGGTTTCAACTTAAATTTCGACTTAGGTCTCCGAGGAGGTTTCAAATGGTCGTTTTGCATCGCTCCTATAGAACGACAAAGTCTGGGAGCCGATATCCTACGACATTCCAATTTTCTGATGTAGGAAAAGTGGAAGCGACTGGTAGATAGCAATACTAATCTACAAACAAACGGTATCATTCCAAATGGTTTTCCGTATTCGATAAAAATGATTAAAACAGGAGCACCATTTTACCAAATCCTATCTGATTTTCCGGATATACGGCGCTCAAACATCATTTTATCAATAAAGGACCTCCTATCGCTAAAAAAGCTCGTTGATTGCAGCACGATAAATACCAAGCTGGTATACTGGAATTTGAGTTCATAGTGGATAAAGGAATAGGACAACCTTCGAGCAGCTCTTTTCCTTTGGTTCTGAAGCAATCAAGAGAATGGAGACCATGCGGCGATTACGGAAAATTGAACGCAATAACCATTTCAGATTGGTACCCTATTGCCAGTGTGGAAGATCTCACCCATAATTTGTACGGAAAAACTATATTCTCGACAATCAACCTCATCTGTGCTTATCATCAAGTTTCTGTGGCGGAAGAGGATATTGTTTTTTCAATATCCGTGATAACACCTTTCGGTCTTTTTGAGTTCCTAAAAGTGCTTTTTGGACTCAGGAATGCATCTCAGAGCTTTCAACGAATCATCGATAGCGTACTATCCTGTTTGGGGTGCTGCTTTGGGTATTCAGATGACTTTGGGTATTCCATCGAAATCGGAAGAAAAACATAGAGATCACATTCGAGCGATATTTCAACGATTCCAAGAAAACGGTATCAAAATAAATCCTTCAAAATGGAAATCCGGATAATCGGGAGTGCAGTATCCAGTTTTCAAAGTTAACAAGGATGGAATCAAGTCTTTAAATGGCTATGCTAAATTTTATAGAATTAAGGTTGGAATGAAGTAAATTCAGATCTCCAAACCAAATTGTCAAATTAAAAACACAGAGAAATATAAAAAAAGGTTTTTAACTGAGAAGGTTGACGTAATCCTCAAATGTGAAAAGCCACGTACGATTTACAACCGAAGAAAATATCTAGGAATGTTAAGCTTCTACCGGAATTTTTGAAAAATGCTGCAGAAATCCTGGCGCCTCTAAACGAATTGCTACACGAGTCTCTTAAACACAATAAGGGACTAGTCGAGTGGACTCCTACGGCTATGGATGCATTTGAAAAAAGCATACAATTGTTAGCAGATGCCAAAATTCTAATACATCCGGTAAAGGATGCACCTTTGGCTATCACAACGGATGCTTCAAATTTTGCCATGAGGAACAGTGTTGGAGCAGTTGGAGTGAGTGGAGCAGTGGCTAGCATTGATCACTTAAATGCTAGCCACTCGGTTTCTTCGGCAAGAAGTTTAATAAAGCATAACTAAATTATAGCGTCTATGACAAAGAGGAGAAGGACAGGAATTCGTGATCAGAACAGATCATAAGCAATTATGCTACACGTTAAACCAAATATCATTAAAACTGTCTCCTTGGCAAATGCGACCATTGGAATATGTGAAGCAATTTGTCACGTCAAAGGAGACTCCAACTCAGTTGCTGATGCACTGTCGCGACTTGGCGCAATTGCGAAACTACCTCATTATACTTAAGCAAGATAGCTAACGAACAGGATAAGGACGAGGAACTATAATCATTGTTGAATAAGGAAACTTTCAGCTTCAAACGTCGTGAACGAGTGATTTCGTCGAACCTTGAAAGCAGCGTTAATGTACCACGAAGATACCACATGGATACAAACGCTACCAACTGTTCTACTGGGTCTACGTTCTGCATACAAAGAAGACGTCAAATTCTCCGCTGCGGAAATGTTATATAGGACAACGCTGCGAAAACCAAGGGAATTTATAAATGAAGAGCAAATGAATCACGGAAACGAATTTTTGTTCGTAGGAAAATTTTCAAAAGATATGAAAAACCTTCGACCGACTCCTATGAACTGTCATCCTCAAAGACGCATTTTTATTTACAAGGATCTGAAGACATGTAGTCACCTATTTGTTCGCGTAAGCACAAAAAATCATTACAAAAGCCTTACGTCGGACATTATCGGCCTGATAATGTATTCAAAGTAATGATGGATGGAAAAGATACGATAATTTCCATTGACCGATTTAAACCGGCGTTTTTGATAGGTCCACAAATCGTGGAAATCAGAAATCACCGTTCGTCAATTACACGGAGACAAGAGTACCAGTAGTTAAACGTATTCTGGGCCTCGAAAATCAAGCAGCAAACAAGTGACGTTACAATTGCCTAATTGACAACTCTACGAACGAACGAAGCGACATCTGGATGTCGATATAAGTTTTACTCTTGGTGCTTGTAATGCATTTGTTACTTAACTTTTTTTCAGAACGTTTGAATTAAAATATACTTAAAAAAATACGGTGTTTAATTTCGAACCATGAGACATTTAAATCTGTAGCCAAGAGTGCCATATGGATAATTTAAAAGTTTCAGTCTTGTATTTTTGTCAGTGCTACGTTGAACGATACTATTTGTGAGTTGGTGTAGTCTGGGATTAGTAAAATGGCGCTAATCGAGCAAATGAGGATTCTGAAGAAAAAGAAGGAGGGAAGAAAGAAAAGAAATTAATATCGAATTTTATCCTTGTAGACACGTGTACCAGATTCTGTAAGTATTGTAGTTTTTTTATGGTCTTTAAGTATGTTCCTCCCAATAGCGAGATGTAAGTTTCGATCCTATTCTTTTGTTTTGCTTCTCATATATGACTTATCTCATAGTTAGTCCTTCGTCGGTTGCTGTGTTTTGTTATGGCTATATAAGTCCTTGTCCTCTTGAAGTCTTCCGAGTTCCGGTGCTCAAAAGAAGAAAAGGATATCATGCAGTGGTCTTCTAATATCCTCAAGTTAGTTAAGATATTTGCAATGAAGAATTTGGTAAGCTTGTCTATGGCCGTTAGGACGCTATGTTTCTCCATTGAGAAAATATATAGGTAGACAATACGGTGTCTGTTCTAAAAAGGGTTTACTAGCGCGTCATGCTTACATATGCTGCAGAGTTTGACCAGTCTCCTTATTTGGGCACTCATCATTAGGAAATAAAAATTTTCTGTTATTTACTGTGTAGTTTCGTCAACATTTCGGTGAGCCCTTTCGCGAACTACGGTGATTCTCTCCTCTTGTTCAGCTTTGCAACGAATATCTGCTACCGTCCTTTGGGTGTTGTTACGGGGTTATTTCGCCATCGTCGGGGGAGTTTCCATTACGAAAAGAACCTGGCGAACGCGTCTTCCTTAAGCAACGTAATTAACGAACGTTAAAAGTAAACAAAGTGAACCACTACCCTCCGTTGATCCGAGATAGTAGGAGTTGAATTTGTTGCTCGATAATGAGCCAGGAAATTTTACGAGAAATTCGTAAGAAATTAAAGTAAAGCTTATTTAGCCAATAGCCAAAATATGGCAACTTTAGTGTTAAGGGAAACTCATAGAAGCTAGAAGGAACGACATCGAGCGGTTTCATTCCGGGTAATGCATCGAAGCCGAACACTTCGCGGCGAATTCGACTCACTTCCGCGACTCGTGTGGTGAGATCCAGTGTGGATAGTACAACTCACCATACAGCAATTACAGCGGTTCACTAAGACTGCGTCGTGTCTCGGATGGGTCGTCACCTGAAGGGTGAACGGCCGCAGCGGGAGAATCATCAATCCCCTAGATGGGTAGTTTTAAATGGAAGTGGAAAAAAACGGTGGAGGCTTCTTTTGTAATTTTTCCCTCAACGGGACGCAGTGTGTGCGTTGTGGCCATTTGTAAAGATTTGCTGTGTGTACGAAGAACTTTTGAGTTCGATTGTGAATTTTTTAGAATTTGGTGAATAACGTTGTTATCGAGGCGATTCAATTGGCAGTTGCATTATCGGAAATTGCCTTGTTAAAGAACTTATTTTCACACAGTGTGTCCTATCCTCAGCATCTGATCTTCGAGAAATCGCTTGGATTGAAAACCACGGCAAAAACAACTCGATGGAAAACCACGGAATATTATTTCACATGCAAGTGTATGCGCGCTATGCTAAACGACCGGTTATCTGTGAATACGATGAAGGAATAGAATTTGTTGAAGCAGTGGTCCTGCGTCCTGAATTGCATGGACTAGACCAGCATTTCGACTAGTGACAGACGAAAAACCGCATGGTGTTTACAAAGGTGTGCGGAAAAGAAAAGAAGGCAGACGGTGGTGAAAACCAACAATTAGTTGGTGGATATCCGAATCGTGTGGCTGACACAGGTAGGCAAAAAGTTGCGAACCGCGAACTTCCGGTGTGGTTGGAAAACGGACGGTGATGAAAAATCGTGAGTGCGAAGGTAACGTTCCATGTTTATAGTTGCAGTTGACCCGCAAGACCGGGCGAAGCAAGAACGTTCGATGCTTAGGCAAAATATAGTTGGAAGCACTAGTGGACAAGTGTAATGGAAGTTGTGCCCCCTTCTATTGGAAAGGAGATTCGGTATAGTTGGCGGAGAACTTAAGTTGGCGGAGTTGGTCAAAGCGCGGAGGAGGGTCACGAGGGTGGCCACCGTCGTAAAAGCGAGAGCAGCCAGATTTATGTTCACGGGGGTAGCCGAAAACCACTTAGGTCGTAAGGTATCTTAGGGTTTAAATAGATGCGTTTGTATTACATGTAGGGTAAGATACAAGAGAACTGAAACAGAGTTTAAAGAACAATTTGTCATAAGTTTCTCCTCGAGTGGTGAGTTTTGAGCAGCACGGACGGTATGTGGGCTTTCAGCTCGCGTTCTTGCGAACTCTAACAACGGTCGACTCTGTTACCAAACCTCGACCTCGTCGCATTCTCGCTTGGTGGCGTATTAGGGCTCGATTAAGCGAGTGGCGCCCACGCCTGTCTCCAATGGATCAAGCGCCCCGGCCGTTTATTTTCCGTCCGAGGCGTCGTGGTTCATCGATCATAACACTCCCCTAACGATTCGGGAGAAGGGTGGAGTTTAATCGTTTCAGTAAGCAAACCTAATAGTTTATCGAATTTTTCAGTCTCTGAATTGATTTGAATATATCTGTTGTTTGAGACCCATGATTGATTCGTCCTTCCGTAGACTGTTAATTAACTTGGGGGGAACTTGGAGTCTTTGAATCAATGTGTGCCTTGTGTGTTCTTCGTAGGGGTGTGTTCTTTGGTAGCTATTAATTTCTCCAAGTTTGAGGATAATTTGATTTGTAAACAGATTGTTATGAGACTCCAAGCAAAGTACTAAGTTTTGTGATCAATTTTCATCGTTAGGTTGTATGGAGCTCATAGAAATAATTTCGGTTTGTCGAGTTGGTCCCGAAAGGGAATCGACCAAAAGTTTTCCTGACACGGTTCGTATTTTGGTTCGTATTTATATTCCTCTAATGTCACTTCCAGCGTTTCATCTTGCTATTTATATTTTTTGAGCTAAGGACGAATGTTAAAGGTTGGTGGTCTGTGCAAATTTTAAACTTGCTGGATCCGTATAAAGAATTTCGAAGACTATGCAGAGCCCATATTACTGCTAACATCTCCTTTTCGTTCATTGCGTAGTTCTCACCGGATTTGGCTAGAGTATTCAATAAATACGAAATCGATTTGTTGCATTGTAATAATACCACTCCGATGGCTAATCGGATAGGTAGGCGATAACTTCAAAGGTTCTTTTTAAATCTGGGTGTACTAGTACGACGTTTTGCGAAATGAAAACATTTTTATCCTTCTTGAAGGGGTCCAATGCGTCCTTATCAAGACAATGGATTTATTTTTGCAATCGTGTTTGAACGTTTGTCCATCTTTTCCTCTTAAGAGAGCTGTCAGCAGCTTAGCGATCTCAGCGAAGTCTTGTAGTATCCTGACAGTCCCACAAACGATCAAAGATCCATGTGTGTTCAGGGAGGTGGAAAGTTGGCGATTACTTTGACTTTTTGGGGCTAGTTCGTAGTCCCTTTGCGCAAAAAAGAAATGGTAGGAACTCTACTTCTCTTTCCAGCATTTTTTCTTGATTTTCACATTTACCCTGTGAAGTTTTAAGAATACAGTCTCCAGATTGTCGAAATGTTCTTTTTCGACTATCCCAACGACTTTTTCTCGTTGATGTAAATATGGCAGCGCTTTCCGATATGTTCCTTCAAAATATCCTCTAATATTCTTTGAAAAATGGCAGGGACCTTCTTTGGACCGAACGGTAGGCGGAGAAACTCATATTTTCCGTTATTTATGGCCGATGTGGTTTATTCTACGTCACATTCTCTTTAGGGAATTTGGTGAAACCCCGATTTTTAATTCAATATTTGAAAAGAATTGATTTTCGCCTAAATTGGAAAAACTTTCATTGGTATCTGGTACAGGATATGCATCTGTAATTGTGATTGAGTTTAATTTTCGATAGTCAATGACCATTCTAAATTTTTTTTTTTCGCCAGATGCGTCCTGTTTTTTGGGTACGATCAAGACGGGCGCGATATATGAGGATTTTGATGGTATGATAATGTTGCTTTTTAAGAGCTTTGAATTTTCTTTTCAACCTCATCCTTGAGAGCGAGAGGATAAAAGGTAGGATTTCGCATATACGGGTTTATCCGAAGTAGTAAAGACTGCGTCTCTAATGGGGGTGTGTAGGTTAATTTTTCGTTCCGTTCTTATAATAAGAATTTATCTTCAAAATAAGGCTTCAGTCATTTTTGTTGCTCTGTATTCGAATGGGATATTTTTAAATTTATGTGGTTGATTGACTCAGATATGTGCTGTTTCAATTGGATATCAATCTGAGGTTAAATTCACATAACATTAGCACTGACGTGGATAACTGCTTGAAATTCTTTCAGCGGATCATTTCGTATTAGTCCTGCAAAGGTTTTAAGGGGAAATAGTAAGTAGAATTTTGGTTTTTTTTGTATTTGGTCCGAATATATTAATGAAGGAGTGATGAGTTATATTTATTGGTCCACCCGCTGAATTCGTTTTGAAGGACCTTTCATTTTGGAAAGGGTTGCGTACAACGAATTGTTAAATTCGTTTTAAAGGGTTTTTCATTCGGGAGAGGGTTGCGTTACTTCTTTTGTGCCACGATTTGTGCGAATGTTTTTTTGAGCCAATCATTTGTGTGATTGGTTCCTTGGATTGAATCCTCACACCAATTCACTTTCGTTGTATCAATTGTTGTTATTTATTTATCAAAGTACCCGTGAATTTGCTTTTCACTTTCTTTTTTTTAACTTCATTATCACTGTATATTTTCCACTGCACATGCTTACTTTTAAGACTTTCCATATCAATTATCCTTTGACGAAAATACAATTTCCAACCACTTTAAGGATGTCCATTTCACTATGTTGATTGATATAAGACTTTTACTTGTTGATTGATATAACCTTCAAAAATTTCGTTACGTATTACTTAAATGCTCCCGTAATAGTAGCAGAAGTAGTAGTAGTAGTAGTAGTAGTAGTAGTAGTAGTAGTAGAAGTATTAGTAGTAGTAGTATAGTAGTAGTAGTATTTGTATTAGTAGTAGCAGTGTTATTAGTAGTAGCAGGAGTATTAGTAGTAGTATTAGTAGCAGCACTAGTAGCAGTAGTTGTAGTAGTACTATTAGTAGTATTAGTAGTAGCAGTAGCGTTTTTGCATGAGTGTAGAAACGAAATCAATGAGTATCGGAACACTTCGAAGGGCACTTAAATCTGTGCGTGCACTGTATTCCTTTCCTCGTACTCGCCGAATGTAGCTCCGAGAGGGTCACTTTCTCTAAGTGACTGTTGAACTCTAAACAGTTATTGTGAGCAGCAGATTTCCGAATCGTACTGATAATATACAATTCATGGACGTGTACGAGATTGGAAATTTCCAAAAAGTAAGGAGTAATGATTGTAGCAGTCGTTTTGGGATTTTGTTTTAATTTAGCCTTTGTGCTATGAATGTATTTAAGAAGAACCTTTGTGAAATTTCATCTTATTTACCGGTATCATTGTATGTGACATGATGGCATGAAACATTTCAATAAAGTCGGTTTCGGTCAACTGGAGTAATCTTGTCAAAATCCCGTATTTAATCGATATGAAACGGCTCTATTCATCTGGGTACAAGCAAATATCGATCTCAATTTGCGCCATTGATTTTTTCATTGTGTCTGCTGATTTGGTAAATATTTCCCACAGCTGCAGAGTTCTTGACGCTGAGTATGGCGATCTTTTGGTAGAGTTCGCTTCAAGAGTTAGAAAAAGTGGAAAGCTGGAGGTAGGAGGAGGTAATTGGGAAGCAGTTATTGCTGAACTGAGTGGAAGGCTTGAATCTATCTCAATCAACAGATCGAGAAATCTCTCAACAACCGAGATCAGGTATCTCTTGTTTGAATTCGTTTGAATTAATACGGCCTCAAAGATTTCAAAGATCTCCATAAGAAAACTCCTTCAGGAATAACATTTATAGAGATTTACCACAGGACATTTTGAAGCTTCATCGCAGACGTAGCACGTTCAGAAAACTGCTCTCAATAATATACTTCCGCAATGTATATGGGGGTGACTTAGAGCACCACTGGGTTCACCTTCTTATAATCTGCCTTAAAAGAATGATCTTGAGAAAAACATCTGATTTTGCCAATGAGAAGTCCGAACAGTTCCTATCAAACATCAAGCCCGATGCCCTTTATTTTCTTCAAATAAACAAAGTAACTGGCCGTAACCGCCTGCCAGAAGTTCTCACATATAACGGTTCCATGCTCATGGATGACAAGGTTCTTGCTGACTCCATCGAAAACCCATTTTACGAAAGTTCTTCAAGGGACAAGGCAAGTGAAAACCCTGCCCTCAATTACTTGGTTAAAAGGAAAATATCAACCTTTGACAGGGACCACAAGAACTTGTGCTTGGTTGGATTTTGAGATTCGAATCTGACGGACGCTCCCATTGGCAATACCCTATAAAAAAGGCTCTTACGTTTGGATCGACAGCCTTATCTACAAACTGATCCAACTTGGCTTTCCGGTTAATGGTACGAAAATTGTAGGAAGTTCACGAGGGGATGTACTGCCTTAGCGGTGTCTGGTGGAGCTAGCACTGAAAGTTTTACCATTAGATCGAAGGTCCTGCAGGGATGCATTCTGGGTCCCTAGATCTGGTTCTGGGTCTTCAATATATTTACGTCCGACATCCCAGATATCACAGATAAATTTTAACCTTGAATCAAAGTGGATCTCTTCGCCCACGACTTATTGGGGTGGTCTTCAGCGTACAATCTCCGCTTTGCATGAACGAGACTCCAAAATTACCTGGACTCGATTACTTTATATTCTTCTCGAAGGACATCTATCAAATCTTCGCCAATTATAACTAAAAGTATGTTCGAATAGAATCTTCGCCACTTATAACTAAAAGTATGTACGAAATAAATCAAAGAATAGTTTCTGTGTTGAGAGTTCTTAATTTAGGGTATAATGGACTATGTTTATAAGTTTGATGGATATTTTTTCGAATTTCTTCTTACTTTCAGAAAAAGAAAAAAAGAGCAACAACCTAAAGAAAAAGAAACGCCGAAAAAACGAGGTCGAAGATCTTAAGCTTAAATTGAGAAAGCCGTCTTCAATCTCGTCAAAACCTCCAAAACAATAAAAGTGACTCTAAAATTGATTCGAGAAATGTTTCTTTTTTACAGTCTTGCAATCCAGAGATATCTTGAATCCATGGGAAAAATGACACAAACAGGGTGACGACTTGACAAATAATTGGAAAACTGCGGGTGTTCATGTTTTTGACGGTATTTATTGCTTTAAAACGTTTACTTGGCAAAACGTGATATTGGAAATCAAATATTAACTTGGACATGTGCCGGTGCCAAAAATGCTTAGGTATTTTCTGGCTTCAGCACATGTCACTTACGTTGCGAAATCGTTGTATTTGGTAAATGCAACGTTTGCAACGATTGGTCAATGGGAACGTCAGTTTTTATGTGAATTTGTGGCCTCGTATACGACTCGCGGATATACACGCGACTGGTAAAAACCTTTAACGAACAAATCATACACGGACAGACAAGCTCTTATCAGGAAATTATTTTTGGTTCGCTAAAATAGTTTTACAAAAATCAAAGGCAATACTGCACAATGACAGTAGACTAAGGAACACCGAATGAAATCAAATGACATTCCGAAAATAGAAATATGTTATGGACTTCTTCCTATCTGGGAAATGGGCAAACAGGTGCTCGTGTAATCGACGGACCTATAGGTAAAGAGAACTGTCACATGTGTTACACATGAGGCTTAGATGAAATAATCCCTTGTAAGCCTAATGGAATGGATCCTGTCTAGGGCTATTATAGAATAGTCGAAATATTTAAATGGACATGTAAACAGTTGCATAAGAACGTATACATAAGTTTTTCCAGGGTTTTGGTGATAAAATTCGTAATTTAATAGGAGAAATAATTTTTTTTATTCGAAATACTGTCCATCGGCTTCTGCACATCTAGCCCATCTTTCAGGCAATTTACGAATGCCATGCCGAATACCATGCCAGAAAAACTGTTTGTCTTTTGCGGGAAACCATTCCTCGAGCCACTTTTCAACTTCTTCGAAATCACTGATGCGCAGCTATGCGAGCGAGTGCCCCATTGATGAAGAGGTGATTGTCAGGCGCCAAGTCTGGGAAGAACGGCGAGTGCAGAAGGATCTCCCATCCGAGCGATTTCACTTTGTCTTTTCACTGTGTGTTTTGCTGTGTACGACGGCGCGTCGCCATGTAACAAATTCATTTTGCCATGTCTTCTGCCCCATTACGATCGTTTTTCGATTAACGTGTGGTTTGAATATATCGTTTTTTGACGGTATATAATAGCTGATTGACTTTTGATGTTCATTATTAACTGTTTCGCCGGTCTTTAAGAGTTCTTTATACACAATGTCACTCCAGTCCCACCAAACATAAAGCATGGTCTTTTTGCCGAAGCGATTTGGCAACAAGCCGGTCCTTTATGTTGAAAGGCCTTATGTGGAATTTTCCGCTTCGGCTATTCAAAATAAATTCATTTTTCGTCACCCGTAACAATTCGATGGAAAAATTATTTCCTCTCGAGGCACCAAAGCAGCAAGTGATATTGCACTTTTCCATTTGACATTCATTCAAACCATTTGGGCCCCATTTACCGAGTATGCCGATCTTATCCGTTGCTCACAAACGTCTGCTGATCGTTTCCCGTGCCACATTTAAAGGTCGAAATACAACACTGCGAGACTGCGATGAGACGATGCGAGACTGCGATGAGATGCGTTGACGCTTGTCAGATGCTTGAAGGCGCTTAAATTAAATTTGAAATTCAAACGCTCTTATTACTTTTTAAGTACTAGGATTATTCTGAATAAATTTTGAATGAAAGTTTCGTGCATGCTTGTTGAGACAATTATTTGCCAAAATGAAAGAAATTTCCAAATTCAAAACTTTTGAAAAATCAAAAAAAATTTTAATCAAAGTTCATTCAAAACGTCACCAATTTGACATTTGTCATATGAACATTATTCTTCCTCACATCGCGTGCAGACACGCTAGTTTTGACGGACTCAACTTGTATGTGTTTGAAGCTAAATGTCAAATGATCGAAATGGTGTATGTGTCCAACTAACATGTTGCGTACGATTTGCTGGTGCCATTTCTTAATATAACTGAAAAAAACGTATTCATGCACCTGGAAAATAGGCAGAAGTAGGTAAACAAAACAGTAAGTTTTTTGTTTGCCGTAGTTGATTCCTTGAAGTGATCAGGGGTCTAGTCTTTTGACAGTCTTTATAGGTTTTGTGGTGCTTTGCTGTAGTTCTGATAGTGTTTTCTCCGTTAGCTTTTTTAATTTTTGTACTAATCTCGCCGGTTTTTTGTTCGATGTCACTGACCACTGTTGGGTAAAACTTTCATCTGCTAGGATGCCGTAGAAGGCTTGTCAATCGGTTTTCTTTGCTGTTATAGAATCATTTCTAAGGGTTAAAAACTTCAGAAAGTACTTGTTAATTGATAACTTGTTTTGACTTGAGTGACTTTCACCGGATGTAACAATTTTTGTACCACCAGATGCGGCAGTTTTGTTTACTGACGTAGCGATTCATGCAGAAATGAGCCTCATCGTTTTAAAATTTTTCTTACAAAATTCGAGATCTACAGCAATTTGTACTTGGGCCCATACAGCGGTGATCGTTCGGCTTCATTGCCAGTACGAGTTTGATTTTGTCAGCCTGTGTGTCAATATCCTTCTGGGAAATCTACTATAATGAAAAATGAAAATCTTCCTTATTTGGATCTTCATCGATATACACTCTACAGCTGCTACGATTTCTTCACAACGCAGGATACGACGTCTGAATGAATACATGTTATCAGTGAGAGTAAACGTGGTGTGGAAAGGATTCATGGTTAATCGAATTAATTGTTCTGATGGAAAATGTTGGCCTAAAATAGACAAAGTGAGCAACGAGTTTCTCGAGTTTTTTCGAAATTAATCTGCACAATTTGCAGACGTTGCTCAGGCGTTCATCTATTCATGATAAAATGACAAACCAAATTAACCTTAAAATGCATGACAGCTGTCACATCATCCATAGCATAAAAAAGCGTTGCCAACTTCAAGTTTCATACTTCTTAAAAACACCCTTTATACTAATGCTTTCTATTATGAAGTGTACCGGCTTGTGATTAGAATAGTGTTCATTATCGAACCGAATCGAAGTATCCTATTGTAGGATAGAAATATGTTTTATCCTATTGTAGGATAAAATATAACAGTCCACACAAATGTTGTAAGGACTGCGTGCAAATGCAGAAATACTGGACCAGCCGTGGTTAATGTGGCATGCTAAAGAGCATGTAGTTTACTGATTAGTTATGAAACATGTTTTGAATGCTAATAAAATTAAAATGTATACTCCTTAATCAATTCAAACGGTTATTGTACGGCTCCGAAGTCTGGGCTGACGCTCTTAACAAGAAATCGTACCAAAAGCGTCTCGCGCAGGTACAGAGGCGTGGAGCATTGCGGATTGCAGCTGCGTATCGCACTGTCTCTGAACCAGCAGTGCTGGTTAGCTTGAGGATGGTGCCTATTATGCTACTCGCGGAAGAACGGAAGCGAGTGTGCGTAGCGGGGAGTCGGTTAGAGAAGTCGTCAGCCGAGAGGAAAGAAGAAGGACCCTAACTATGTGGCAGCAATCATTGGTAAGCGAAACGCGAGGCGAGTGGACCGCACGTCTTATCAGCGACTTGGGGCCTTGATTCTGCAGAACGCATGATGAGATTGATTATTGTCTGACGCAATTGCTCAGTGGGCACGGATATTTTCAGTCTTACCTGTATAACTTGGGAAAATCACTGTCCCCAGCTTACTTGTTCTGCCCGAGGATGACTGCCACATGGTCTTTGTATGCGGAAAGTAGACAAGACTCCGTTTGAATCTCTCAGAGAAAATAGGCTTGCTTTGACCAGAAAACATAACGGGGAAAATGGTGGAGTCAAAAGACAATTGGAACTGTGGGTCGCATTGCTGGCGTAGACGGAAGGGGGATTTCTCTGACGGCAATCATCTTCCTTTCCATCCACCAGTGCTGAAAAGGGAGTATCCTTAACCAGTAGGCGCTGCTAGGTGACGATTAATAAGGCCTAGCCCGAAGTTATGTGACAAACAGTTCCAGACTAGTTGTCGTTGTGACAGGGGAGGTGTTTAGTCGGTAGTCTGCTTCCCACCGGGAGTCTGACACTCAGGGCGTAAATAGCCTTCACCTCCCAACCATTAAAAAATTGAATTAAAACAATTGAACGTCAATTGAACCGGAGTCATTACGCTGGCTATCATGGGCTAAAATTAATTAAACAATGAATGAAAACTTATAAACTCGAATAAGAAAAGTAACAATCATGCCAAAATTTAGAGTTTAAGCTTCCTTAAATTAATTTTTGAATCGAATTGAGATTCTCGAATGTGTCATCAAAGTATGTGGAAATCAATAAAAGCACAATATACTTAAATCACAAAGTTGTCTGTTCCAACTAGGTTTCTAATAAATTCCTTGGGGAACTGAGATTAAATTGACGATTGAGATAAAATTTGCTATTTGTACTGATAATGAGTTACATTATCTCTCCGTTAATTAAATTTACTAACGACCTGCTCCTCCATTCCGCGAACTTAAAAACACACCCTCGTAGTGTGAAAGTAGAAAATTCAAGTTTCCTTCTGAAAATAACTCAAATCCGAGGCCTTGAATGATACCATCCTTGTAATTAGTTCGCTTGTAGAATTCGTATCAAATTTATTATCAGTCTCCTTCCACCCGAAATCGTTCCAATGCAATAAATCTGCTTTCAATAATTCGCCTAATTTTCAAAAAATGGTATCTGAACGCCTTAATTTTTCCACTTCAACAAAATTTCTTTAGGAACTATTTGGAAAATCTTCGAGAGGGAAAATTGATCGAATTGCTTACCTAATCAAGCGTAGTGATGAATTTGCCGACACTTGAAACAGACTGAAAGCTATAAATGTACCATTTCAATTTCACATATCCGAATTCTGCAGTAGCTTCCATTGGTATCAGCCGAGTTCAACACGGGTCTAGGATATCTTTTTCGAGCAGTTTTGACACAACACACCCCCTAAGCCAATGCTTTAAATATTTGCGGAAGATGCTATGTATATTGCTCGATCCAATCTGACTTGGTAAACGTAATAATTGGATACGAAAGGTGGGTCCTGGCAATACTAGAAGGATAAATTGTACGGGTGGAAAGCCACAAAATATTCTCGCTTTGCTTGTACGATATTCTTTATTATATAAAGGAGCATATCCTCTTTCATTTAAATGCATAACTCGTTCAAAAGTGCAGGCAACTCGATTTGGGAATTTACAAATTCAATTAAGGGATGCAAGCCTAGCACATGTGGTGGTACAGATGTTGTCCTGTGGTCAACGTATTCTGGGTGGCAACCCGACCATGTTTATCCTGCAAGCGTCAGATGGTGGTATGTAGCCTGTCGATGTAGTCGTCTCTAGAAACGATGGTCAGGGACTAATAGAAAATCTTCTACCGGCTGTCGGGTTTATGTCGATTGCGAAAAAGATTCTGTTCCCCGAATAGGGACCATGGGATTGACCAGCACGAAACATGACTTGACCGAAGTAGATTAAAATTCTATGGTTATGTAAGCTCTTAGCGGTGACTTCAAAGCATTCGAATTATAAAGCCACTGGACTCTACCGTCCATTGGTGACCAGGTTGCATTTTGCCTTTGCTGTGGAATGTGAGCTGCAAAGCATTCAGGTCGCATGGAAATCAAGGCCTGGGTTGGAACCTGGGGGGAAAGCAAGAGTCCACGAGCATTCTGTTGGAACATATGAATATGTCACTTAAGATTTTAGTCAGCTCAACTGCAATTAATCAAAGAGGTTCATTGAGAAACGTAAATTATTCAGGAGCATTGAATTTATGGATATTGTTTCAATCCACACTTTCATACTTAACCGGCGAGATGATGCGTATAATTTCCAATAAAATCCTTCAGAGCCCCAGAGCCGTTCTTCTGCCGAACCTATTCATCTTAATTACCTTCGTGTTTCCTTCTCAATAAAATCTTAAGAACTAAATCACTTCGCTCATTTTCATCATTGAAAAGTGCGAAATAGACAAAACCACCTATTCAATGTTTATTCAAGTGAAACTCGAGAGTCCACCAATCCTCCTCGTCTTTCTTCACAGCGCCGTGCTCGCATTTCATTTTTCGCTTTTCAGCCTTTGCTTTGTTTAGGACACTTTTGGTAATGCTCAATGGAAAGTGTAGAGCAGCAGCCTGGATGGCGTATAATATCATAACACAAACGGATAATGGTTTTGTTGGAATTAAAATAGTTCTGGTGTAAGCACTTCAAAGATTTATTGTCTAATTATTTCGAATTGATTTGAAGGATGGGGAGGAGGGTAGTTGGGTTTGTTATTTTGAGTTGCTTTTGGTTGTTAGGCGAAAACAGTCGACTCAGCTGGATGGTGTAATCCCACGGGGTTGGGGTGTAGGTCAGGCTAAATTTATTGAATTATAAATATTCATTTGAGGGTAAGAACGCTTTGTGGGCTCAGAGATGTGAATATATCATTCTATCAAAATGATTTGCTTTTATTGTGGTCGTTATTGTTGGCGGTTGGTTATCTGCGGTAGGTACTTTTGTATAGAGTTTGGCATGAGATTTAAATTTATTTGAATATAAGCCGGTGGAAAAAGTCAAAATAAAAACACGATGCACGTTTTATTGCGCCTGCAGATGAAGCAACTTTTACTGGTAACACGAGACAACAGCAATAATCCTAGAAAATGCAATACTAAAGTCGAAAGGAAAACTACAGTTTTGCAACAAAGTTTTAAGAACTTGAATTAAATGTCAGGGTGTTTACGGGGCAACGGGGCCAACGGGGCAGTAAAAATAGTCTGACGAGTGAGAAATAGTTTAAACTTGCTACACCCACAAAGGATGTTAAAGATTTTAAGTTATCTGAAAAGTTGATTGTTTGATTTTGCAGTAGAGTTAATGAGGCGGATTATGAGTTCCTATTAGATTCGGAGCACTAACAACCAGGGAGGATATATGTACTTGCATGGCCCATACGTTTTATCAAGAGGAAATTGAATGATGGTTTAAACAAGGATAGAAAAATAATAACTAAATCGTTATAGCCTCCTGGAACCCAAAGGGTAAATAGTTAAATTTAGACCAAGAAGTTCTTTTTGATATTCTGAGCTATTTGAGGCTTGATTAAATCAAATCTATTGATTGAATGTTTCATTGATTTCTATTTTAAGATTTAGAGATGTTATCATATATAATACTTCGGGGTAAATAAGGAAAAAAACATATTATTTGAATACTATCATTATATATTTTTTATTCGATTAGTTTGATCGGTTAATGTTCATGAAAAGATTTAGAACACTTCCTGGCCAAATTAAAACACAAATATACGTCGCACTCCTGACATTTTATAAAAGTTAACGCTCTGCAACCAAGTAATCTGCATTTGCAACGATTTTTATCCACATTTGTCTTATCTTCTGACAGATGAGATGCTTGTTTCTTTTTTGCTTCGTGTGGAAGAGCTGTGATAATGCGTCTTTGCTGGGACCGAGTGGATGAAGATGTTAAGAAAGGTCGGACTTAGTTGTTCAGGGTGTGGGTTTTGAGGGTTCTTATTTTGAGACGTGTAAATTAAAATTTTTACCAGCACCATTTTAAAATCGAAGTACTGACGCGCAGTTTCTCGTTAAGCTTTACCGTCGCGTCGATAGTCTCGAAGCAGCAACTGCGAAATCTACGAAATGAATTGCATTCGATATGGAGGTGAAGCAACGGTTTCCTTTCACCAATTGCTTCATAAATGCACCTTCCTGTGTAGGGGAAAATGTGTTCATCGATGGACACATTTTTCTCGAACATTTTCCCGGCACGCTCTTTCAATTTCTGCATCGATTGGGCGTATTTTCCAGAAACAGTCATGTGATTGTGTGGATTCCGAAACAATATCATCGATGACAACTCTAACCACTGCAGATGCCACTAAATCACATTTAGTTTCTAAGGCCCAGTACTGTTTTATTCTTGGCATCCCCAACAGTCCAATGACCATCCTACATCCAAAAAATCATTGAATTTCTGCGGCAGTAGGGTTAAATTATTTTCCCGTTCGCGAGAAGAACGTAACGTTTGTACAAAATGCTAAATTTGCCAAAAATAGCATTCAAATACTGCTCATATTATTGCATGGGTTTTATGATATCAGGCCTCTGGTGATCATCTGGGAAGCCAAATTCAGCGGAAGTTGATGCAACGGATACGACTCTAAAACCACTTGATGCATCCAAAATACTGGCCTACCGGCACAACTTTTCCTGGTGGAACTGGAGGTGTGCTGAAGCGGCTCATGATCAGAGAAATTCTAATCACTATTTGGATTTTGTAAACTTTGCTGTTCCTCGATAAAATTGCCTCCCAATTTTACGTCTTTTGGTGACAGGGATTCCTTCTCCAACGGGAAGAAAAAAGAAGGAGGATTGCTAGGGAAGGAAACACTCCACCCTCGACGACCTCAGCCGATCAATTATGCCTTTTTTGGTCACTAAAAATTGCCCGAGCGTAATGTGCCACTTAATTCCATTTGTCAACTGATTTCAGCATATCTTCCATTCGACTATCTGGATGGAGCTCTTCCACTTTTTCGGCAAGACCACCGCGCTGTTTGTCCCATCTTCTGCATGAAAAGAAAGTATGACAGGCGTCATCCTTCACACCAATGCAGAATATACAATCTGGAGACAGTGATTTGCCAATCATGTGCAGGTGAGGCTGAAAACAAAAATATAAAAAGTATGACAACAATACAAAACTTAGAAACGAGAAAAAGTAAAGATTTGAAAATCATCAAGATTCAATACTTGTGTCTATTGGCATAATGTCAAATGTTAAAAAACACATCTCACGAATAGAGTAGATGTACCTCAAACTGCGATGGAAATCATTAAGAGTGCGATTGATAGGTCATAGCAAATTGCTAGGAAGCAAACAAATTCTGGCCGGAAAAGGAGTACAAGGAGTCGAACAGCAGTACAATTACACAAAAGGTTGTTGAATCAATTTTACGTGCGTAAAAGGACATCACAGGTCCCTGTCGTGACATAACAAGAGGATTTAGAGGTTGAAGGACCAGATCCACATCTATCCACATCTGTCTGCAGACCAAAGAATAAGACTGACCTGCCAGGTAACCAGCAAAAAATAGACCTAGACCTAGAGAAAAAGATAACCTCGACTAGCAGTCGGAGCAGTGCCAATGTAGATGGGACGGGGGTGATCATCCGTTATCCAGTCATATGACCGAGCCACTAAAAGTAACCATTCAAAATCACGATGAATGTGATCAACCAACAACAAAGGGTATATGAGAAATAATATGTATAAATGATAAATAATATATGAATAATATATGAATAATATATGAATATGTATAAATAATATATACAAAATATGAGACACTCGGAACCTCATGTTGGCTTCTTAGGGTGGGTATAAGTCGTCGAGAATTTTTCCGTTATGGAACACTTGGCCATTGAAGAATCAACAGCTCCAAGTGAACAGACTAATGAGGCAAACACGTCTGCGTCAGAGGGCAAAAATACTGCAGAGTACGCCTTTAAAAGTATCTAAGCCTACTGAGAGTTGTGAGAAGATAACGGTCAGGCAAATTCCCATCGAGAAATTTCAGTTTGCGACAACGATGTTTGTCCACACCATTCCTCCTGCTTCAGGCAATGAAGCCAAAAATACAAGAGGTGCTAGGCGTTAGGGACCGGAACCATCAACTCCAAATGACATTGACCAGGAATAGTTGAAAATAACCCTATCGAACCCTGTGGGAAGCGACGGATTCTCGTTGACAAAATAATTCGCTCTCATCACAGGTGGCCAAGGGCAGAGAGTGAGCCGCTGAAGAGCCAAAAATTACATTCTCCATATTGAAAATATTACTCGCTGAGTAACGGACAAAAGGTTTTCATGTAGTCCATTGAAGCTAGATCGACAGACCAGACACTATTCAAGCTGAGGAGATCGATACTATCTTTCAACTGGTACGCTTAAACCGCAATAGAAAGCTGCGATGAAAATGCAGCGTGTGAGGGACGAAGATATAATCAAACAAAAACCAAAAAAGCACGAAGGCAAAAAACACAGCGCGATGCCTGAAAAGACCAGGCGCTTGCAGTAAAGGGATGCTTTATTAATCAAGCAGGCAGACAGGAGAACTAACAACGATGTCCTTAAGGAGATCTGCAGAATGTGGAGCACGAAAACCGGAGCCTACATACGAATGGCAAGAGCCATGAAAGCAGACTGCCTTAGCGTAGAACGTGGCGTGGTTTGGAGCCGTCAAGGACCTCCTTGGATCGAAAGCTGTTATCTCGACATTACAGTCAATGACCTCTTTAGAAATAAACTTTGATTGCGTTGCTGATGTGAAGACAAAGACAAACTCTGGTACGGCAGGCAGCTTTAGGTGAAGGTTGATGCCAATCTTAGAAGGCAAGGGGCCGCAATAATAGACATCCCAGTAAAAGACACAGTGCTGGGTAATGTTTAGTATTCACCGAAGAGTAGTCCAAATTCGATGCAATAAGCGCCTTGGCTTCGGAGACATTTCCTTGTACTGCAGGGGCCTAGATCGAAGAAACCTGTGCTAAAAGTGTGTCACTTCCGGGCGAAAGGCGAGAGATTGAACAAATAAACCAAGTTGCATGTTCTTCAAAGCTAAGGACCTAGAATCAGAAGATCTGATTCATATTCTAAGAAGCGGAAGGTGACAGGAGTTGAAATAAGAACATATCAAGAGAAAAACTAAAACTACGTCGTAGTGTAATCGCGCATGTCTCACTCGACCAAGTTACGAGGGAGAAAAGGTCGACCTGCCGCTGAACAACAACACAACAAAGAAGAGGGTCGATAGTACTGTAACCTAAAGGTGGGATCAAACTCAATGTGAGGAATGCCTTCAATTTTGCAAGCTGGCGCAATGTTACATTCTTTTTCCGGACTTATGGAAACTCCCGTAGGACAAGCTTGTGAGGTCGCAGTTAGCAGATGAATTGCACCTGATTGGCTATGCTGATGACTTGGCAGACGCTAGACGTACTGTCAAACTGCTGCAACTCAAACTAAAGGTGGAACTGCACCGAGTCATCGAGTGAATGACGGATCAATCAAAATCAATTCAATATCTAGGCTTGATGCTTGACTCGAATATGAGCTTTTTTGATCAGATATAAGCGTCAGTTGATAAAACTACTGCGGAAGGGTCGGCTCTCAGTCACATTATAACATTAAGGACTAACCTCAATTGAATGACGTCTACAAATGACTGAAATGAAATAAGTGCTCTTGCACAGGTCTGAAGTCTTGGCTGACGATCTTAGTAGGGAAGCATACCGACGACGTCTCACACAGGTCAAGGGTAAGGATCTTTCCGGATAAAAGCTGCATATCGCACCGTTTCTGAGCCGGCGGTGCTAATTATCGTGAAGTCGGTGCCCCTAGTGCTACTTCCCCAAGAACAAAGGTAAGTATACTCACGGAGGTGAGTCTGAGAGAGAAATCGTTTGCCGAGATCGTTTATCTGTAGAAGATGGGAAAGTCACTGTCCCTAGCTTGCTTGTTATGCCCGGGGATGACAGATGACGCCTACCAACCGTTCGTTGCAAGCGGAAGGCGGCTCAGGCTCCGTTTGCATTTCTCCGAGAAAATCGGCATGCCATATCAAGAAAACTTAACGGGAAAGAGGTTAGCATCTAAAGACAATTGAAATTTGTATGTCACATTACGTGTGGATGGGCGGGTGTTCTTATAGAGACGGGCAGCATGGATCGGCTGGCGGTCTCTGTGACAGCAATCCTCTTCCTTCTCATTCATCCCTTCGGAAAGAGAAGTATTGACTAACACGAAGGCGCCACTCTCTGATCGTCAAATGTTCTAGTACTGACACGTTGAGACTCCTGAGCTGAAAGAAGCGTTTGTTGTCCAAGCTTGGAAAACCGAAAAATAAGTTTTCTATAGCTTCTTATTCCTCGCTACAAGCTCGGCAAGTGTTGTCCATTTCAATTCCTATTCGTTTGGCATGGTGACTTCTAAGATTTAGGTCTGTTAGTGTTGTCAGAAGTGTTCTCACGCCATTTCTGCTTTTGCTGAGGAGTTGTTTTGAACGTGAGGTATCCAGTATAGGATAATTGTTCCCAACTTCCTTTTGCTTGGTGCCGCCAACATCGGCATTCTCTTAAAGGGTGGTTTTGGGGTAATTAGACATTTATTTTTGTAGATTCTCAATAGACACTCGCAAGCGATGTCTCTTTAGAGATAAATTTTTGAGATTGCTTGAGGTTGCACATGACTTCCATCGCAGGAGTAAGCGTGTTCCTGAAGGCACCTTTGATGCCCCTGCAGACCATTCGCTGGATCTTCTCTAGTTATTTTGCAGTGGTTTTCTTTTGTAGTACTGAAGAGCATACGAGTGCAGCGTAGATAGTTACTGGTGTCACTTCTTTGGATAGTGCAGTGACCGATTTTGGGTTTTATGCTCCAAGTTTTCCTCATCAATCTTTCTTCCTTTATCAAATCTGTAGTATCATTTGGGTTTTAATGGATTCCGTGATCCCTTTGTCACGTCAAGGCGAATCACCATGAGAGTGATAATGATACATAGAACATTTTTGATAATTGTACGTTCAAAACATATTTTCTTACAGAATTTCTAAATTGCTATTATGACATTTTCTCAAACGTTTTTGCACCCCAAATGTTGCCCGGCCCATACTAGTAAAACTGCCGGCCCTATGAAACTACTGTTTTTGAAATCTGAAGAAAGGAAACAAAATTATAATGAATAAAAATTTGAATTTTTGAATTTCTACTAATACAATAATAACAACTTTATGCGTTTGTGATGTTCTCTCAGTAGGGGGGACAGAGACAAGCAAGTCTAAAGTAACTCGTTAAACAAATGAGGGTTGGTGGTTAGGATTATTAACTTGACGACTACATTGGGCGTTTCAACCGTAAAAAAATCAAAAGACCGAATCTGAATACTTTTATGATTAACAATCAAAATTCGTAGTACAAAACTACTCTTTTGTCTTACAATCCTTAATATTTCAGAGCGACACTCCTGCGAATAGGGCAATTTTTACCCTGAAAATATGAAAAATCTAATTTACACTCTTTTATTTTTACAAACTCAATTTTCCAAGAGCATCAAAACATATTGTCATACGTTCTCATTTGTTCCTTGATCTCTTTACTGTTTTACCACCTATTCTTTGATGTTTAGTATTTATTTAGAATGATCCTCCAGGAATCATTATCACACTCTTTTATAGCTCTCTCCATTACATTTACGAGTTCTAAGTGTAGCTCCTCTAAGTGCAGGACAATCATCAAGACAAAGTTTCCAACAAAGTTACTTAAAATAAATTTTCAACAGATTTGAAAATTTTCTTTCCAGATATTCGTTGAGTATGAGGTGCACAAGGTGAACAGGTAGCTAGGAATAAAGTTCAGTACAGTATTCCTTCCATATTTCAAAAAAGAGAGCAGGCAGAAGCAGTGATTAAGGAGAGAGAACAAAAGAGTAAACAAAGAGCCGAACTGTCATGCTGTGTGTAGATACTATAAAAAATTTCCAGGGATGATAATATTCTCGTATATAGATGCCCTTGTCTTCTTGAGGATTCGCCATGTAAAAGGAAGCAGGATTGAGGAACGTGAACAGGTTGAGAAGCATCAGGTGATGATAATGCTAGTAGGAAGCAAATGCCGAAATTGGGTCGCGTAGGCTCTGGATAATGTTATGTAATGAAGTTATGTGAAACTGCTCAAGAAGTGAATTAAACTGTGGAGGGAAATTTCCTGAGAACAATGTTGAACAGGACAATGATTGAATATTATACGAGAATGGTGTGCAAGCTTGTGATAAAATTGATAACCTATTTGTAAACGGGGTATTATGGGATATGATTGATAGCGTAGAATTTCGAAGGGTTTTTGATGGGGGTATAATGAGATAGTAAGTTCTTACCTTGTGGAAAACTTTGTCTTGGGTTGTTCTTGTTTTAAATAACTTCCTTAAATTGTATGCCAGTACTAATTACCGTCTTCCGAATTCAGTTAAGAAGACTTAAGACGCACAGAATCAATAATGCCACCTGGATTTACAGTATGTTTTGCTGAAAAGCAAAGAGGTATATGAGTAACGCAACATCCTGCAGCCGATAGGATGTTGGTTTCAAGGTTTGAAGAACTAACCTAATTTCGAGACTGAAGTCAATGTTAAAATCAAATTCGATACAATCAAGATTCAACTTCCATTAATGACAATAGAACCGAACGACTCATGTGAAGAAGGCGAGTGTTTCAACCACTCCACCATCCGGTATTGTAACGAAGTTTGGCTTTTGAAAATTTTGGGTAGGAAAGATTTCGCATAAAAGATAATAACAACGAGCGACCTTGCACCAAGCATAAGTGGACGGAATAGGAGGTGCACTGTAGGGAAAGATCAACATATAAAGTATGATTGCATCGCAAAAACTTCATTTTCGCATTATGATTAGGGAAATTAGGGATTAGGGATTAGGGAAAAAGGTGTTGTAGAAAAAATGTTTGTAGTAACCACTGAAGAAGAACCCACAATAGGGTTCGAAATACGTATTTGGAAAAAATAAAATACTCTATGGACACAGGTGAAATTAATGTTTTATTTTATAATTAATTATATTCCATAGCAAAAAATCATCCGACAAACAATACAATCCATTAGATGTTTGAGCTGGCTCGAAAAACCGAGTCTGTGAGTCGGTACGCTCAGGCGAGGAAATCAGTGCAAAGTATTTAACGCACATGTGGCGTTTTCGTGATCATATCTTTGTTAAAGAACAATTGTAATTACCTGAATGAATGGTTCACTTATCAATAAAATTCATTATCAACTGAGTTAGATCGTACAGCATGCCTACAAAAATTTTATTTACAAATTGTTTTTCAGAGGTACAGAACTTTATGTTGGCAACACTTTTGAATGCTATGTTTGGTATGACAGTTGTCATGCGTGTTATGGTTAGTTTGGTTTGTTATCTTATCATGAATAGGTTGACACTATAGGAATAGGAACGTTTGCGAATTTGCAGATTTATTTCGAAAAAAAAAGAGTCGAGAAATTCATCGCGCAGTTCGTCTATTTTTTTGTCCTACATGATCGCTCATCAGAACACGGATTGTTTTCGCACCGCATTCGCCTTTAACCTTTTCGCTACGGCAGTGTGCCCTGTTGGAGCGACACCACTGTACTGGCCACCGTTCCGCCAGATTGGCGGCAATTTACGGAGCACTACGCCGAAAATGGTGTATTGCGCTTAGGTAAATTGTTGGCAGTCTTCCTCTTGACCATAAGAGTCGTTAAGTCTTGTGCAAAAGCACTTAGAGATATTTCAATTGCTAACAATGAAAATTACACATTAAAATTACACAAATTAAATTACACATTACACTTGACAGAGGCCGTTATGTGGATGTCGTCTATAGGCGCCATTCGTACACACAGATTGTCGTGCGGGTGTTGCCTATAGATGTCGTATATAGATGACGTCTACAGATGTCGGTGTCGTGTATAGATGACGCTCATAGCGAAAGGGTTAATGATAATACGCCTCCATCCAGACATCGTACAGTGCGTAATGAAGAAGAGTGTCATCTGTAGAGCGTTGTACGATAAAGACCCAATTGAGTGAAAAAACTAAACTGCCACCCTCGGAGTGATGGGCAACCACAGATGGTTGTCCAAACACTTTTACATCCGGAGAAAGACAATGTTTGGTTTGCTTCATGGACCAGTGTGATCATTGGTCCATATGTCTTCAAAAATGTCGTTGGGGATATCATTGCTGTTAATGGTGACCGCTATAGAGCCATGATCAATGACTTCCTCGGTCGGACTTTCACTGGAGTTCCGATTTCTACAGAAAGTCGCCATTGACATTGGCTTATAGGAAGACGCATTTGATTAGCGCCACCGATAGCGCCAAGCAATAACCAGTGAACTGGCCTTGAAGGTCTTGTAATTTAACACCGCTGGTCTATTTCTTATGGAGGTACATCAAATCATTCGTCTACGCTGACAAGCCCGAGACGATTGACCATTTGGAAGACCTAATTCGCCACAATTTTGGCGAGACGAAACCCCAATTACCAGTAAGAGAAGGTGAAAATTCGATCTTTGGATTTCCTCCGTGCCAGTCATGGCAATCTTATGCCCGATGTCATATTTCAATGAAAATAGCAGTTATATTTCCGATAAAATCAATTTCATGACAATATAAATAATTTGCTATGACCAGTGACCACTCTAAGGAAGGATTTGCGAATCGTCTCCATGAATGAGGTAACAAGTTTATGTACTGCAAATATATTTATACCTGAACCGAAACATGCGTGGTTGATAATTCTCGACTAGTATAGTACAAACATAGTCAAGGTTTCTCTCCAGCTAGAAAGAAAAGTTAACCGACAAAGGCCCTGGTTAATGAGATGGCAAAACGAAACACAAAATACTCCTAGAAGAGAGGTGGCTTAGTTAAGATATTACTATGTTCATCGCCAAGATAAACCAACAAAAGCCGTCATACCATGCGAAAAAAAAATGAATTACTTGCGCAGAAATCTAAATTAAACCACAACAGAGGGACGACCTGGAGTAAGGATCATATGGAACTGGTGCGATGAAGCCCTCTCGCTATGTCTTGTCTGTGAGTGTAGATAACTCATAAACACCTCACACAATACTCTATTCTGTTCTATCTTTGATTATCTGTCTGCGGTTTGGTATTTATTTCGACTTTAGACAATTAGGACTTCTCGGGCAAGAGCACTTTTTTGTAAGTATTGGCTGTCTGACCGAAAGTTGTGCTGCCATATAGTATTGACTATTTGTTTCTGGATGAGAACCTGATTTTTTCAAAGTTAGGCATTCTGTTCTGTGGATCTAAGTACTTAGCTGTTCTATTCCATGTGCAGAGAAATAAACGCCAGTCTACCCAGACATCCGGTCAGGAGAAACACTGTCAGAACACTAAGACAGTGTAAGTACTAACCAGTGCTAATGGTTCAAAAAAATCTCTAATGTAACTAGGATCAACCAAAAAAACTGCCAGTCAAACGTCACTTAACCGTGAATGACGTGAAATGTTATCTGAATTTTATTTGGTTTTTGCATAAAACAAGAATATTATTCTCAAAACGTTTGCTTAAAAATAAAATGTAAAGCAAATCCTAATCGTGCTTTTTCTGTCTCTGTCTAATCGAAGCCGCCCAAGAGTGTTATCGCTTTGTGTGGTAACTATTTGCTTCGCATTATCACCAACACGATGTTGGCCGAACGCTTTAAGTTTTTCCCCAGATAAGCAATTTTAATGGTCGTCTTCAAAAGGAACTAAAACAGAGAGAGCCACCTATGCAGATTGCTTTGGCTCTGAAAATGTATCCAGCGGACATTGCAGATTGTTTTAGGTTGTGTATTTATTTTAAATTGTCAAAAAGTATGTTTCACGTTTGAGCCCAAGTCTGAAATTGATACCAAATGAAAGAATGACACAAAAAAGAAGAAAAACACCGATAAAGGCTTGACCGATAATCAACGAATTAAGTTTTGGTAGAAATGAATTTATGTGTTATTGGAAGTTATGGATAGGTGATGTTACGAAATAAAAAACTAAAATATTTGAAAGTTTGTTCTTTATTTGAAAGAACTACAACCGGAGAGAAGTCGTTATAACCGTTTCAAGAACCGTCTTGCAACTAACCACTTATCCTAAGTAGAAAGAATTTCAAGCCATAAAATCCTAGACCCTTCTTCTAAAGGTTTGAATAAATTAACAGATGGCCTAATAAATTCTTAACAAATGAACACATGTAAAACTTATAACAATAGAAAAATAAGGACTCTTTTTCATGATCCAAGTGTTTTGGTCATAAACTAAGATTAGAATCCTTTCCTTGTAAATGTTGTCTGTTCAAAACCAGATGTTGATTCTAAACAGACATCTAAAAGTAAACACCATATTTTGAAACCCAATAAACATTAAATAAACATTGACGTATTCATTTTTGTATGAAGAATTCAACATGTGTGATAACTTATCTGAATTTGTCAAGATTTGAGTTTACACAACTGAAAATTTTGATTTTTGCTTCATTGTCAGATTGACAAGATTGTTATTGAAGATTCCAAAATATCCCGTAAAAGAAAATCAATGGTGTGAGATTTCATGATCTTGTTAGTCTCATGACGTTACTCCAACTACCATGGCTCGTCTCAGAATTTTCTACTGGAACAAGTTAATCGTGTGGAAAAGTGGGTGTTAGTATTGAAATCGAACTCAGGTAATGTTAAACTATTGGTGTTTGCACCAGGCAATTTGTCTAGACTTTGCTACTTTCAGCGCTAGGCAACTTATAATACTAACAACCTAACACTATGTAATCGGGCATCATCCCGCCAAACCTGTACGTGGAACGGTGTTTTTTGACATTTTTGCGCTAAAATTTCATTTTTCGGGTTCCCCTGACAATAAATTACGCGTGGCCTGCCCTCCATTTAGAGCTCTTCCTTATAAATTTCTTTGCAACACCACTTCGCGGAATAAAACGATTAAACTCATCTTCTACGCTTTAGTATAAAAAGGGATATAATGATTTTTTTTCGTTTCCCGCCAACAATATGATAAAATAATCAAGTGACAATCAAGCGTTGAGCCCAAAGAGCTCACGAAACGTTTTCTGATTTTATTATCATTGTCCTGGATTTTCTATAAACCGAATCCATTGAATTAGAATGCGATGATTTTTCTCCGAAATAAGAATAGACTCCAAGCTGGGCCAACGTCCAATCAGTCAAAATTTTACGTAAATTCAAATGGAGAATCCCATGCAAAATTCTCCGTATTTTCATTCGAAAAAGTCAGAAATTAGCGCTGAACGGTGAGATTGAGATTTCCGACAATCTTCACTGCACAGTAGTACAAAAATGAACAAAGTTTGACACTCATCTATAAATTGTCCAGTTTTTTCAAACTTTTCGATAAAGCACTAAATGGTGCCTTCGTTTTGTTGATGAAAATGAGAACATGTCAATTCGGGAAAGGGTGAGGGGGCATAATGGGGACGTTAAGGAAAATACACATTAAATTGATTAACGCAATGTATTTATTAATTAAAACTAATCACAACACTTTGGTTACTTATTGATCTGTCATTTGGCATAGAATTTGGTGATGTAAATAATCATAAGAAGTTGTAATTCTAATTTTTTGAAACTTTAATGAAAACCCCATCGTGCCCCAGGGTAGGGGCAGTATGGGGTACGTATTTATTTTACGTCACAGTATAAGCAGATGTGGATTTCTTCTGTATTGTCGTCGTCTACACCAGCACAAGCTGTATGAGCCCACCGTTCACATTGTTGGCAAGCCACCCAACCTTCCGAAGACTTTAAATAAGTGTGGTTCACGTCGAGGCAGTAGAGGCACATGACATCTTCGACACCAGAGGGAGCTTTTTGGGTCTTCCGTTTCTTAGAGTTCTTCTTAAATTTGGGGTCATTTGAATTAGAACACTTCTTCGTTCTCTTAAGCCGTTCTCGTTCTTATAACTCAATTTTGTAGGGGGATGACGTGAGAACAACAGTTTTCCCTCGGTGATAGTTTTTTTTCGTTTGGTTTCTTTGTTTGACTGTCGGGATCGCGAGAATTTCTTGAGGCGAAGCATATGCAAACGAAGTTGTCAAATCACTACATACTTTTCGAATCGGAGATTGGATTAGGCTATGTTTATTAAGTGTTGATGGTCCAGGCTGAAGCTGAGATGTTGTTAAAGCAGGCAAATCTGCTTCAAGGGGATGTTCTTCAAGGATACGTGGCGGCGGTTGTTTCTGGATTCCGACATTTAAAGGAACTGTTTCAGACTCATCGTTTGCTAGCGGTACGTCTGAGGTTGATGCAGCTAAAAAATCTGAATCTGTAAAGTTATTCTGATTAAAAGGCCATATGCCACATTTTTGGAAGGCATTGATTGCGGTAGACATTGTTGCAGCTTGAATATATGCATTTGCAAATATTTCGCTTATTTAAAATGTTGTTATTATTCGCCCCGGGTGTGACCTTAACCAATTAGAGCAGGCATGGTCATAGTATACACTTAAAGGTTTCATAAAGCCAACATCTAAGGTTTGGAGCCTATGGGTGCAGTGCGGGGGAAAGCAAAGCATTACAACCCCAGTTTTGTGTGCATATTCAATAACTGATATGTTTTGGGTATGTGTTACATGACCATCTAACAGAAGCAAGGCCGGGTTAGTTATTGACGCACCAGAAAACTTGACAAATCGTTGGAACCAGCTCAGAAATATTTCAGATGTCATCCATCCTTTAGTGTTGCATTCTGCTGTCGTCCCTGGAGGAGCTCGATCCAGCAACTCTTGCTTCATTCTCTGTCGAGGAAATATTAGCGTAGGAGGCATGTAAGTTCCTGCAGCATTAAAACACACCTCAACCGTAACTGTCTGTCCTCGTTCAGCTGAAGAAAGCGATCCTACCTGTTTTCTCCCCTTTTCTGCAATAATTTTGCTCTTCGTTTTTGAGACGCATGATATGCCAGTTTCATCACAATTAAAAATTCTGTCTGGCGTCAAATAATATTTGTCATAGATTTCTCCGAGTAGAGAATAAAATTTACCCACAGCCACTTTATTAAAGCCTATTGCTCGAGCTGCCGATGTAGCTTCCGGTTTTCGAATAGATAAACCTGGGTGGCGCTTCAAGAATCCCTTTAACCAATCTACGCCAGCTATTTGTTTATCATGATTAAATTTGTGAGCTTTGCCATTTTTTTCCGCTAGCTGATAAGCTAGCTTCCGTAGGACGATAGTGGTTAAACCAAACAAACGTTTCTCCATTTCTATAATGTACCTCACCAGCTCCTCTTCTTCTTGTTTGGAAAACACGGGCTTGAGGTTACCTGGAGTAGAGTCAAGAGACAGCTCGCCTTTCCTTATTTTAGCGACGTGACGCTCTAATGTGGTCTGTGGTACACTATACAGGTGAGCTGCTTTTCTATAGCCAGCAGTTTTGCTTAAGACTGCATCAATTGCCTGTTTCAGGTTTTCCATGGACCAACTAAGTCTCGAACTTCTCTTCTTATACGTCCGTACCATTTTTATACCTAAAACAAAAGATTTTCTATTATCAAATAAACAAGAACGATCCTTCAGTTAATTTACAAAACAGGTGCAAAACAGGGGACAAGGGTAGTGGGGCATAACGGGGTACCCCGCAGCCATGTCCCCGTCATGCTCCAATTCTCACATTATTTAAAATAAAAAACCAAATGAAATTAGTGACGGTGGGAGTATTTTTGTTCCAAACATATCAATAAATAATATATCTGCAAAAACAAAATAAATACATGATAGTAGCCACATAAACACTTACCTTTTTATATGCGTATTCGTAGTCACTCAAAATTACATGGAATTACGTTGAGAATCGTTTTTTGTTTTTAAAAACAAACGCGCGCAGTCTAGTCAACGGGCACTGTCAGACTAAAGAGAGATACAACATGGCTCCCTTTTTTTCGAAAACAAAACACATCTAGAGCGTACAGTTCTCTGTAAGTGTGGGTGGCCCCGTCGTGCCTCGCGTCCCCGTCATGCCCCCCTCTCCCCTACTTGATAAAAAGTTAAGGGAAGATAAATATCTAGGATCCGTAAAAAAGGTCATATTTGTGAATTTTTGCTGACAAAGTTTTTATTATCTGAAAGTACACACATTCAAAAATACGTAAAATTTTTTTATGTAAAAATATCAAACGTATACAAGGATATCGTATGATCCTTCGAGGTCCTTGAAAAAATTCACGTTCACGGTACCCACTGGCGTATCTTCATAAATCATCTGAAACGAAAAAACCAAAAAGATTATTGAATAAGATGCTATAATCTAGTACTTGTCAGAGCCGGTTTCAAATATATTGATTTATAACAAAATGGCGGTCATGTGAATATAGAAAATGATTTTTGGGCCTCAAATTTGTAACAACTTTAACCAGAAAACAAAAACTAAGCGACGGAAAAAAAATCTTTATCAAGTACGAGATAATGGTGTATAGAATAACCACATTTCAAGGTTTCTGAGAGTTTTGGGTACCGATTTGAAGAACGTAGTTTTTGAGAAAAACGCGTTTGAAGTTTTGGGAATGAATAAATCATAAAATTTTTCAACTTACACGGAATCATCGATACCAGGCCCAGAGTGTAGGTCTTCTATGGTCAACAAAATTCCCATGGCATCTTAATTTTCTTGTCGACGCCGCATTCGACTTTCTTTTGTCTCGACTTTCTTAGAACTCGGCTTTTGCTATGCCATTTTCGTGTTCTTGCGCAGCGTACAAGTGCGCTCCGGATCCAACTGGAATTCCCAGTAAACTCATAAATTCTGATAATGACGTGACACCATTGTTAAACATACATGCAGCGATATTCACAGCAATATTAACAATTTTGGCCCCACTGTTCATCGTTTTTGGAGTTATTTTCCAAATAATTTGGTTGAGTTTTGGGTATAGCAGCCAACATAGCGTTCTAACAATTTGTCATTGCTGAGATCGTTGTATGTTGGTATGATAACATCGAACACAATCTCCGGCAATGCAACATAATTGTGACAGAAATTTTTCGCTTCCACCAAGATTCAGGACCTTCAGGACAAAACTGATGTTGAGGCTTGCTGTTTGCTGAGTTGTAGTGGTAAAATGTTGCCCATATCACTCACTTCATGTCATCCTTGGAATTACAGTTTGTGCGAATCGCTAAACCATAGTCAACACTCAGTTTATCTATAAGCTTTGCCGTCAATTTGTTTCTACCGCCTATTCCGTTCTTTTTCTTACATTCACGAAGACGGGTTCCCATTCGCTTTTGAAAGTGTCCCGTGCATTCTTTTTTGATTATTTGAATTTCGTCACCATACGGTGGTGCCTTTACTATTCCCGTGAACGTTTTAGAGTAACCATCCCTCACATAATGAACGTACATAGCTCCATGCTTTTCGACATATCTTGAAAACATTTCTCTTACGGCATTACTTCCATCTTGTCTTACGATCCGGTATGATTCATTTGATTAGTAGCTTCGTAATCCGATTTCCATTTCTCATATTGCACAATATTTTGGTGATTATTTTAATAATTACATTGAGCACAAAAAGAAGATTTTATAAGAAAATCAACAACAATGAGGTATAACCACGTTTTACCAACGTGCCATCTCCTGAAACGGTCGGTTTCGTTGCATCACCACTCGAATTTTGTTGCGTTATTGCTTGTTGTTCTTCTTTTGCAGCTTGTTTCGATACCAATACAGCAATACTTTATCATCAATTATCATATCATACGTTGTTTGTCGAAGCGGATTCGGTAAATCCATGAGTCCACAAAACTTCATGGCTCCACGCAAACCCATCCCCAATAAACGCATAACAAAAAAAAAATTTGTATTTATTTCATAAGCTGTGTTGACGTACGGGTCCGAAGGAATGAAAGTCGGTTCGCACGATGAACACGAAACTACAATTTTAAAACCGACTCCTCGAGTGCATTTTGTAGTGAATTGAAACTATCACTAAACACTATCACACTCTTTGCACTTCACACATCCCACCAAAGTAGACAACACAGTCACGAAATTTCAAATTCGAGATCCGATGTTTGGATCTTCTGATGCAGAGGTTTCACGATCAATTTTCAATTTTTTGGCACTCGAACTAATACTCTCGTCGGAAAGCTTTCCGGCAGAATATCGATTTTTGGGCGATATTTTCTTCTGTCTTCGGTCCTTGCGAAAAGATCCGGATCGATGCGCTTCTCAAGAACCTTTATATTTTGAATCCATTTTTTCAGTATTTCTTTTCAAATAAAAATTGACTGTAACGCACAGCTGTACGAACGGCAGGCATCTGACTATGATGGAGAATAGAGTTTATGAAGGGGCTCTATTCAACATGCAACTGATGCCGTGTTTATTTCTAACAATGAATTTCATTTTCATTCAACTTGGAGCAAAACATGCCTATAAACACTATAAAATTCAATAACAAAAGAAGTCTAAGCATTTTGTTCGAAGGGTCATTTACCGCTACTCGCCTACCGGCTCGGTGCTGCAAAATACGTATCCAGTTTTCGTTTGTAACTCTTTTATTTATTGAAATACTACCTTCCTGTTTTCACCAGATATAAAAACGATTTTTTCGACTTTCTAGGCGAGATAGGGAAGATAACCCTTAACATCACTAGAGTTAACATAAAGAAATAGAAGAAGCTAAGATGTGCAGGGGGACATGATGTTTCTCTTTTTGGTTGTTCAGGAATCTGACACCTTTTGTAGAATCGATCCAGTGGATATCAGAGCCATATTTCAAGTTCGGGTTTTCTTTAACATCTGAATAAAATTTTAAAGTTGTCGGGTTTGATAAATGAAACCTGAAACTTCGGTTGGAGATGGGATATAAGAAGTAAAAATGTAATGAAATGCTTGTTAAACCTCTCTAAGAACTCGAGGGAATTATTGATGATTTATACACACATTTTTATATTTGGATCAGTTTGTTGCGAAGTGTTAAGCCGGCAGCAAGGGTAATCAAAAAGTGCACTTAAGACAATGCATGTTGTATGAGTTCCATGGAAATAATGTTGTGATGGGGACGAAAAAAGCTTGTGGCAAAGGTTGGAAGGAGGTGTAAGGTCATAAAGAGTATTTAAGAGCCAATACATAATAGGGGCAAAGTTTTTCAAGAAACTTTGGCATCAGCAACAAAGGGGATGTTTTCTGGTAGGAAAGTGAAATCTGTTTACGAGCAATGCTTTTGGACTACCCACTTAATATCTCCCCTGTCAATCTGAAAATCTATCCTAAATCCGTTTGACACATTACTTCGGGATAGGCCTAGTGTTCCTCCACCTAGAAGCGCTTTCGGATTATGGGAACCTCTCTCTAAAGGAAGTGCTAGTAAAGAAATTTCACTATCCCCGACACCTCCCAGCACTCCAGTAAAGCTTTTTCTATTGTCAGCACTGCCCGAGCATATTGTGCCACGCAATTCCAATTGTCAGGACCGAAAACAACCGAGCCCGCTTCAGAGCCGGGTCGAGTAGAAATCGGTCTCACCATGTACTCGATTGAGCCACGGCCTCAGGTCAGGGATCATACGTACCGTACAGCTTCCCCTTGTGTCTTGTTCCGGGAGCATTGCCAATCGCTGAGAGAGCGACGTCTCTTTCCCTTGTGATCTCTTCTCTTCGGGTATCGCCTTTGCGCAGGTAAATACTTCTGCGCGCTCTCGCAATGAGGGTGATGGGTGCCACCACTGCGATTACAAGCACTGCTGCCCCGGAGACTGTTTGGCATGTGCATGAGATTCCTGTGCAACTTCTTGCTGAGAGCGTAGGCCCAGCGTTCTGCCCAATAGAGTAGAACTGATTGCATAACGCTCATTAGGACTATATATCCTTGATGTGGTGGGCCCCGCTATGTTGGCCATTAATCGGGTGAGTGCCGTTACACGCACTGCAGCCTTGTCAGCTGTTGCCCTGATTTGTTGGGAAAAACTCATCTTCGAGTCAATCAGGACGCCTAGGTACTTTACTGCTACTTTCGATTCAACCAGCTCGTCCCCAATAGTGATAGGGATTACTCTTGGGGTTCCCTTCTTTGTCAGGATGATCACTTCGGTTTTTTCCAGTGCCAGCTTCAAACCGTGAGCGGTCATCCAGTCCATTACCCTTCGCATTAACATATTGAGTCTGAGTTGCGCATTGTCTACTGTGCGTCCAGCCAACATCGCCGCGACATCGTCCGCATAGCCAATCAAACGTGACTCATCCGGCAGTTCAAGCTGCAGCAATCTATCGTAGAAGATGTTCCTCAGGTCCGGGCCAAGGATAGAGCTCTGAGCGACACCTGAAGTAAGAATTGTACTTCGCCTACCTTCCTTCAAGTCGTAGAGTAGGCAGCGGTCCTTCAAATAATCCCTGAGAATCCGTATCAGATATACTAATACTTGAAAACACTTTTCTAGCGCTTCCAGACTATCCACTCATCTATCACAGTTAAATGCATTTCGGGCATCCAGAGTAACCAGCAAGACGATCCTTCGTATGGTAATACTGTGTGCCTCCGCACGTTGGACCATGTTCACGACTTCTCCGGTTGCATCAATGGTGGCGCGGCCTGTTCTAAAGCCATACTGCCGTGGAGAAAGGTCCCCGGCAGCACGAATCGTGTCAGTGAGTCTTCCCCTGATAGGTTTTTCAAAAATCTTTCCGGCCATGTCTAGCGTATATAGTGGACGGTGTGCAGCTGGCGACTCGGGATTCCCTTTCTCCTTAGTGATGAGCACAAGTCTCGCCACCTTGCACCACCATTTGTAGCAGTGAAAGAGTGAAAGACCATTTGCAGCAGCTGAAATCCCATTTGGTCCTGGAGCCTTTCTTGCATTCATACACAAGAGCGCATTCCCCAATTCCATCTTCGTGAAATGTGAAACTACTAGTTGTGTTTCATCGTGAATGGCCTTAACGATTGCGGGGTGGATAGGGAAAAGAGCTCACACAATTACGCCTATAATTTCTGCCTCGTATGAATTAGGCGTCACTATTTTGTAGCCCAGGCCTTATGGATCCCTGTTGACGACTTCCACCAGGTTTTGCCAACGGCTGGCCGTGCTGCTGTTGATAAGTCTACGGAGACATATTCTAGTTGACTGATAACCTGCTGATCGGATACATGCCTTTTCCCAGGTCCGAGCTCGTTGTTCCTTTCGTTGAAGTTTGCAACACTACCTTCGGTTTTCGGCAATTTCAGGTGACCACCAGTATACTGGGGGCTTGCTGTGCCGGCGTCTTCGTTGGGACATTGAAGACCTGCAGGCGGATGTAATAATTCTCATAGTTGAGTTGACAACATCTCCTGCCGCAGGTTCTCCCAGCGTTGCTTCCGACAGTGGTGATCGTGTCATAAGCACTTCAAAAAACTTCTCAATATCCGCTTACTCAGTATTCCACCGGAGCGCAGAAGAACAAGCGTGTGGTCTTCGGGAAGCACCGTGATGGATTTCCAGAGCCATGTACTGGTGATCACTGGCCGAGTAATCCTCTAGCACCCTACAATTTTTAACTGATTGTGCTAGGCACTCCGAAGCGAATGTCACATCAGGTATGGTGCCAACGCAACCCCATCGACGGAAAATAGGGGTATGGCCTGTGTTCAGTACGACGAGCCAAGTTCGTCTGCATCTGAGCATCTGATTGAGGCATGCCCCAATCGATTCTTCTAGCGTTGAAGTTACCTTCGACGAGCACATGGCCATCTGTATTCGAAACCTGCGTCCTCCAAATCATTGATCCTAAGTTGGAAGGACGATATAAATTCGTTCGGAGTTAGGTCTACACTGAAAAGTGTAGTTCCCGAGCACCGAACCCAAACGAAATCTTCTCCTCGTCCCAACCCTGCACTTGGAGTTGAGCACTATTCCGAACTATTCCTATATTTGATATTATGTCTCTCGGAAACTGTTTGAGCAGGTCTTGCGCGATAATGTTTCGATGCAGATTGATTTTTCAGGTGCGAATCATTGCAGAAGCACTTTAGCCTTGATTAGGGTTTCTTGGAAGACCTGACACTTCCCTGTGCCTGGAATGTGTTTCCAATCCTCTGTTCTCGGACTATATTCCTGGCAAAGAGCACAGTGCGACTCTCCTGTGCACTGCTTCTTTTTATACCCTATATTCTGGGCACCCGCAAGGTGCCCACCGTTCGAGTTTCGAGCTGGTAGCCCGTAAACCAAGAATCGCGCTTGACCTCGTCAGACGTAGCCTGCCATTGCACGCGCTTCCTCTTTTTCATGGCCGGATTTAATTAAACAGATTTGTACTCTGCAAAGAGTAGTATGGCATCCTATCTGTTAGGGTAAATTGGGGTTAAGCGAGGGGTCTGCTAAGAAGTTCTGATCTTGTTACTAAACCAATAAGTTGGTTTAAAACCGTTCACAGCTTTCCGTCAGGCCATTTGGACGAATCTATATCAGAGCTTTGTTCGGTATGACTTCGGCGTCAGTTTCACTAGGAGTAGCCTAACTAGTCCAAGAACAAAATTGAAAGCAAGCATTCAAAGTTTCTCTAAATGCATTCTTATCCAGGTTGGAAACATTCAAACCCCGCAAATATTAGGGTGGTGACATTGGTTGCTGCAACTTGCCTTTATCTGGAAGATGATATAGTTGCAGTCAATAGCAGCGTAGTCCTCCTTCACTCTTCAGCTCTCAATGTAGCTTGGTAGCCCTTCTGAAGCCATGCTTATATCAAGAAGGGATTCACCAGACCCAGGCCTGCTGTAAATTGGTATTGTTCAACTGTTCAACACCACCAAACCAAGCCTTGCTACCATCTCCATTATCACGCGACCCCTGGAGCTCTGTTGCGGCATTCCCCACTTGAGCACTCTAGCGTTAAAATCTCCGGCAACAACAAGACGTATTTCAACTACCTTCAGGGGAAAGCAGATGCTCACAAAGTTCATGCCTTTGATGCCTTTTATGCCCACGAATTCGAGCCATTTCGACTTCATTCAAGCTGGAAACGAGACCTACAGATTTCGTTTGTTCTGTAACCTTCTTCAAGGCTCTATTCTTTTGTTTCTTCTTTGAAACAGTCCTCCATTCTTCTTTATTTCTTTTCGAGTTTTCCTCCCTGGTGCGCATAACTAGTAGCTCTACAGGAGGACTTACGGTAGTGGTCATAAATATCCTGAATAACACAGAGATGAGAATGAGACATTCTGAAAACAGATCCAGGAGGATCAGGTGTAGAAGCTATGAACTTGAAAAAAAAAACATGAAAATTTAGAGGGATAACGTTTACAGGGGCCATCTGATTGTGAACTGCTATGATGAACAGTTTGTAGGATATCCAAAAATTGCAGGCACAAAAGTAATGTCCAGCTGGAACGCGGACTATAGATTCGCCCCTTCAAGATATGTCGCAGCTATGCCCGGTTAAGATGTTTGTAGTTTGTTTATTATTTACAACTCAGATTGGTCCTTACTAACATCTAAAAATGCTTACCCCGCTATGTATGTGAACTTTTGTACCCGAAACGGAACTCACCCTATATGCAGCCTTCGTCATTAAGAAAATAAATGCGTTCGGTGCCTTCAAATGAATCTTATTTTAAATAAGATACACAGTAGGATTTTGCATGAGATACAAAAATATTGATTTCAGTTTATCAATTCGAATGGCGCTTATGTAGAAAAATAAAATATATATAAAAAGAAACCGTTTTTTCTTGACAAAATTAAGTATTTATAAACCACCTGTAAATTTATGGAATCAGGCGAGGTTTTCTTTTTAAGCGAGTAAATTCGTTGTTTTACTTATATTTTATTTCACAGAGGAATGTTTCTGCAGTCATGTGAGTCCTACCTGCCACTCGGCACCTCTGTCCTTATTTATATCTTGAACTTGGAAGAATGAGATGTTCTGATTCCTTTATATTTGCCACATTAGTTCCATTTCATATCATTTAATGACAATGAAAAACAACTCAAACAATTTAAAAGTCTCATAATCTTTGCGTGTCCACTTCTTTGACCAAAAATTTGCATTTTCGTCCGCAAGCACAAAGAACGTCCAAGAGGAATTCACAAATAAATGATACAATCCTTTCCAGAAATGGTAGAATGTGCCAGGACAATCATGCATGCTATATATTCGATATCCTATCCCACTCTAGATCGAAAAATTCACGCATGAAAAAAAATTAAACAGTCAAAACGTGTGTTAACCATCAAAATGACTCCATGCGTGAATGTTGTGATGCAGAATGCTGTTAACATCCTTTTGCTGACATACGAAACTTTGTCGGTCAAATCAATGCGAAACGTCATATTATTATCGACGAAGTAATTCTGAACTGTTGGGTAAATGTTGATAATTTGTTAGGGTAGGTAAAATGGCATGAAATAGAGCAAAATAAATGAAATGGACTTTGCACATTTATAATTGAATACAAATTGTAATTGGAATTTAAATGTTTTAAAAAAGAAGCCGTTTTAGCATTAAAATTAATCTTTTAGTATCAAGCAAGCCTAATTAAAATTAAAACACGATAAATTTAATTTAATTATTAAAACACAATAAATTTCAGAACCAACAACACGTAGCAATAATGAGCTAATCAAAATGACAGAACGAAATAACAAAGACCGTAACGCGAACTACTCCGAATTTCGATATTGCCATCAGTCACGAAACTTAGATTTATGTGTTTAATGTCGATCAATTACAATATACAGTGGCTCAATAATATTTCCGGACACCTTCATTTAATTATATTTTAACGAAAATTGATAAAATCTATTTACGAAGATTTATTACTGTCTTGCACGGAAATTAAATATAAAAAATAACAGAATAAAAAAAAATTTGATATCCAAAATTTGAAAAAGTCAACCCGAATCAATATATTGGCAAACAACTAACTTCAAAAAGGTGACAACCAGTTGAAAGTTTCTAACGCTATTTAGCTTTGATTGATTTTAATAGAGTGAAAACAGAAATTTAAAAGATGCTACGAAAATAAAGTCTTTCGTATAAATGTAAATTGGAACTGGTTAAAAATACGAGAAGGATTCATGATAATTTCGTACGGTACGAACTGTCCAGTGATACGTTTGGTCTATCAACTGTTGCCGGCAGCTCCAGGGAATGGTGGCCGACAGGGGAAATCGTAAAAGCTTGTATTCTTTGCGGCGTGGCATCCTATGTACCCGAGGAAACGGAGGACTATACGGTTTATGAAACTAAACCATACGTGGACTACAATTCGACTTATTAACTAAAATTGACTTTTTGGGCTAGCAGACACCATAATTTGGACCTACACCCAGGCCAAAAGTATAGACCACCCCATAAATTTTTATGATTATTTTTTAAATTATAAGTTTAATTGTTTTATATAATAATATCTGGTGCTTCATTATGCACTAGGCTGGTTCTAGGAAAGTAATTAAGAATTTCAAATTTGTCTAATTTTATCTATTTTCTACTTAGCTTCGTATATTTCAATACAATTTTAGTACCTGACCTTTTTGTGTACCGAAAGATAGTATGTCATACATTATAATGCGGTGTTCCGGTGAACTTTTTTCATTTGTGATAAGTGATTTGTGATAAGTGGTATAGATTACAGTACGATAAACCTAAAATAGCCGACCAGTCCCTTGAAAAACATGTACACGTTCAAGTTTTACACGAACAAAGCAAATCTTAAGTAGAAATATCAAGAACTGTAAAATACTCACGCCGAGCAGTACAGCTAACATTAAAACGGTTCGCCGTAACTGGTTCCCATACCAGTTTGCATAGATTAGGCCGAAAACGTATATCAAATCGATGAGATGATCGAAAATCAGTGAGAAAGTCTCTGAAAAAAGCGAAATTCATCTGAACTCGCTGCTGAATGCTCAGTGGAAGTTGGGAAAACAGTTTCCAATAGAACGATTTGTCAAGACTTCGAGACATCAATAAGCTGGCCTGAAAGCATGCAAAGCCAAGTAGAAGCCATTGCAATCTGAGAGAAACAAAAGGGCTCGCTATGCATGGGCCTTAAAGTACCGATGATACACCGCGGAAGCCTGGTCGAATATTGTATGGTCGGATAAAGCGAACTTTGAAGTAAGTTAGATAACTTGGATTTCAAAATGGCAAAATAAATAGAATTGAGAAATAAAACACAAACCGGGTTTTTAATTATAATTTCTCAAACGGTTATTTTCGATTTATTTTAGGTTTCTCGCACTCCTGGCGCTGTCTTTGTGCGACGTCGAATTGGAGAAGAGTTCAAGTCCGAATATGAGGTACCTACTGTCAAACACGGTGGAAGAAGCATAATGGTCTGCGGGTGCATGTCTGACACAGGAATCGGAGAAATGTTCATTTGCGAGGGCCAAATGGACAGTGCAAAATACATAAATGTCTTAGGATTGCATTAAGACTTTCGTTTTCTGCTCTATCCGGTGAGATAAATGTGGATAGGACACAATTCCAGCAGGATAACGCACCATTCCATGAATAAAGCCAGACTATGGCATGGTTTCGAGAAAACTCTTCCGATTTCGTGCAGTGGCCCACCCATCGAGCATTTATGGGTGATCTTAAAGCGTAAGGTCCGGCGTCATACAATCAACTCAGAAGAAGAGCTGAAAAGTTGCCTCCGTCAAGAGTGGAACGCCATCACTGCGGAAGTAGACAAGAATCTCATAACCTCTATGCCAAGAAAAATTTCTGCTGTGACAATGGCAAAAGGTAGCGCTACAAAATATTGATATATTTGCAATAAAATTCATTTGCAAACTATTATAACCGATGGGGGACCGATAACTCATGACATGTTAACAATTATGTTCCAAAGAAAAGATAAGGGCGGAGCACAAATTTTCGAAAACGGAATGGCGAAATTCAGAACACTCTTATCGCGTTCAGGATAAACATGTGCAGCAGGATAAACATGCGCACACCGGAGTAACCAGCAAAAGTGTGAAAAGTGGAATGAACACAATGTAAAGAAAAGCGAAAGGGTTGAGAAAGCTTTGATTACTGCGATCACATTGCTTGTATCGTGCAGTTTTTATCGTTACCGTAAAGAGGATGAGGTTACGAAACGCATTATTGTCTCATGCGGTGCACAAATGAACGTTAGCAAGGAGGTTAAAAAAAGGAGTTTTTACTCAAATGCGTTCTATATTAGAGACGCATACTGTAGACGCTGGTGGCAGAATCCAGAAGAAGCACACAAGACTAAACCCTTCGATTGCACTATATCCGTTCCGATTTCCGGAGTGTTAAAACCAGACTCATTGCAGACAAACGGATGCATTGCAGATGCAAGCAATATAGACGCGCAATTAAAGTCCTCGTGAGCCCTCGGAGAAAAGGCAACAGTAGCTTCACTTGAGTACGTCGCAAATAGAAGACGACGGAAGTAATGTTGACCATACCAAATAAAAGGTGTTAACGCATGGCCATAGTTGACCTCATAAAGAGGGAAGTCGAACAGCCAGTTAAAAACGGCAAATCGAGAATAAGTTGCGTTATTGGCCCGGTGGTTCCTCTCCTTTGATTCATGTACCTTGGATAGACGCATACCGCACAAGCATGTAATGGAACTGGTATAAGCTCGTTGTACTACAATCGCGGCAAAACAGTGCATATAAAAAGGAGTGCACAGAAGCATACCGTGATCTTTGTCAGGATCCTGCGAATTAATCTGCATCAAAGCATAATGGTCCATGATCTTGATCAGCGGTCACTTCAAAGAGTAAAACCATGGGGGACCAGATAGCTTCGTTTCGGTTCAGTGTTCAGAAACTACACTCTTTAGTATATACCTAGCGCAAAATGAATGAAATCTGGTAGACGACGCCAACAGGCCTGAGTTACAAAACAGTTGCCGAAGCTCGTCACAAAACAGGAAGCTCGTTGCCCAAAGGTCACCTCTTTCATTCGAGGCAGATGAACGCCCAGTTTCTCCAGTTTTCCCCAGTTACCCGGCCATCGTTGATTAGGTTCACGATTAAATGGTATTCTTCTTTTCCCGAAGATTGAATTGGAGAAAGTCGTCTTGTCTATAAAGCGATGAAAGGCTCTAGGACCAGATGAGATTCCAGCTGAGATGCTACAGATGATTTTTCAGTTTTACTCCTCAGCACATTCAACGCATCCCTGCACGAAGGGTGTTCCCTGAGTGCTGGAAAGTGGCGAGGCTTGTGTTAATTAGCAAGGGGAAGGTATTCCCGAGTCGCCGTCTGCATTCCACCTATTATGTATGCTAGATACAATCAAAAAAAGTTTTGAAAAACTGATCAGGAGAAAACTTTCTGATCTGATTCGTGCCGGACCTATCTCAGCGGCAGAATGGCTTCAAAGTATGTTGCCCTACCATCAATGCAATCGGAGAAGTAGTGAGCGCGGTCTAACGTGCGGATGCATACAGCAGTTCCACACGACGGATCGTCCTGCTGGTCACTCTGGATGTCTGAAATCCATTTAACTGCACTAAAATGGTGGATATTCTGAAGCGCTTGAAAATCGTTTTCAACTACCAGTGTACCTGCTGAAGATTCTGAGTGAAAGACTATCTGAAAGACCGCAGCCAACTCTTCGGCTTGACGGAAGGTAGACGATACTTCCTCCTGGTCTCACTTAGGGCTTCGTCCTTGACCCGCACCTGTGGAACATCTCATACGACAGACAGCTGTGGCTTGAACTGCCGGATGAGTCAAGCATGATCAACTATGCTGATGATGTCGTAGCGCTAGTCATTGGACGCACAGTTGACCATGCGTCACTAAGATGTAAATGTTGCAAGTAAGCAACTGGATGGTTACTCACGGTCACTAATACTCATCGTGACTACCCATCCTGACACAGAAAAGTTCGGTCTATCAGTATTAGGGAGCCGGTCGTTCAATCTAAATCAACAGTGAAATATTTATGTGTCCTGATCGATTCAAAAATGAGTTTTCCCATTAAATCATCCAATTGAAAGTCATCATCGGAGAGCCCACCACACCAAGGACAAGCCTACTTAAGAGAGCTGGGTATTCGGTTCAACTCTATTGGTCATAGCCATGGAGTGACCTTCTGAGCCATCTGTGTACCTGTGTACCACCGAAAGAGTTCGGCATTAGTGCTAACCACTGCGGATCTCATGCGCATATCGAACGGTCTCCGGGACGGCATTGCTGATAATTGCTGTTGTGATATTCATCGAATATTGAAAAACCTAATATCTACCTAAGCTGAATCTAAAACATCATAGAAGAGGTTACCAGGCAAGAGAAACAACGCTCTTTCGGTGATTGGTAACAGTCCTGTTAAGCACAGAGGGAAGGTGGACTGCACGTCTGATCCTAGACCTGACGTCGCGGTCTTAAGCGAGCATGAGATCTTAAGCGGGTATGGTTGGTTTTGGTATTGCATGTAGAAGACTGGCAGGTCACGGTATCCTTATTGCGTGTTTTGTGCAGGATAGGTGGATGACACTTCGAAACACGAGGCCTAGCCCGAACTAATATGCCAAACGGTTCCAGGCTAGGTTCCCAGGTTAAGAGAGGACGTCTTTTGTGGGTAGTCCAAAACATTGTGCGCCTAGAAGTTCGCACCCTAAGCCTAAATAGTCTTCATCTCCGTAAGGCAAAAACTGCTTCCGGCATGCCAGTATTTAACGAAAGAATCTTCTTCTCTCTGAGAAGAACATTGGAGACTGGTTGAATGACATTGGAGACTCGAATTTGTCGGTGCCAAAGCCCGTGCAAACATTCATTTTACTCGTGACTTGTGGATTCAACTGCATTCATTGCTCATAACATAGCAAAAGACGGTGATAAACGGCATTCACGAAAATACTATCGTAATACAAAATCCAAAAATCGACTTTGAAATCATATAAGCTATCAGAGTGACAAGCCGCGGTAAAAGCCAACTTCACCTTGTTCAGTAAGGAGTATCGTTTATTGGAGAATACTGGAAGGAAAATGTCTCCAACAATTCAGGAATGGAAAGCAAATAATTGTTTTTCAATTTAGCACCAAGGCGCACAAGGCTTTAGAATCTTATGAGGTAATTTAGGAGGATTTTTCTGATGTAAGAATTTATTTTTAAACATTCTATCCAAAATGTGTGATTTAACAATTAAGGAAAAATTCAAAAAGGAACTCAAAGGGTTAATGTCTCAATAGATCTCAGACTAAAAAATAGATTCGTCGTGTACAAGTTGAGTGTTACGCAATTTCTACATACGACCCTTAAAAAATGTATGTCAGAAGTACAGAAAACGGATTTTAGATTAACAAGAAACAAAGGAGGACATACTTCATATTAATTATTTATTATATAATTGAATCGTAGGTTATAATAAAATAAAATATTGAACCAATCTCTATTGTATCAGGTTACACGAAATACAAAAGTCCGAAACTTTTTCGTTAGCTTGTTTGCTAATAAAAAGGCTTTGGACATTACACACGGTCAAAGCATGTTGCTGGCGAAAACAGTCTTGGACAGCTTTAAGTACGAGATAGAATAGAGAAACCTAGCTTTTTATTTGTATTGCGTTTTACGCAGAAGATTTGACATGGATATCCTTCTTTGCATTGTGTATCGCTATTGTACAGGCAAAGTGTAAGTACATACAGCGCTTACACGAACAAAGTCATGATCTAACGGTATTCAACAAAATTAAGGGTATTATATTTATATTGGTAAATTTTTGTCTCATTTTTGCGTTAAAAGATTTTCTTTCTCATAGCTTTTGCGTAAAATCAAAATACAAATATAGATCTGGTTGTATTGTTTCTATCTCTGTCTCATAGAGCCACTAGAGAGTGTTAGTGCTGTATGTATTACAGTATGGTATGAGAGCAAAAGTGTTCTGTAAGCAATCTAATAGAAAATCAAAACCTTATGACAACAAGGAAACATTTAGTCATTTGGAGTAAGCTTTTTCTTATATATGACTCGGTCTAGTCTCATAATTTCAGGAGAGAGGAAATTCCCAGAAATTAAAATATAATATGACTGCCAAATAACCAAACCGAACCAAATAGAATACCAATGAAATGAACAATAATTAAAACCATTGTCTGAGTAGTGTCATAAAAAACTTTTCGACTCCTCCATCATCCTATCTTGGTCTCAAGCTAATACACAAACAATTGTGTGAGCATTTTTTTAATGTAGCAGGATTAACGGCCAGTGGGAAAAACATAAGTTGAAAACACAAAATAGCCATAAAACCTAAATTTCTTTGCCACTTTTTCAAAGGATGCATGACAGCAATCGTAACACCAGGATAAACAATGTTGAGCTACTAGGACTGAAGGAATGATAGAGGGGGAAGAGAGGGTGATAAAAGGGAAAATGAATAATTTTTCCAGCTATTCTGGTAGATTTTCTGTGCAGATGGCAGCTTGTAGTCATATCTGTCTGTAACTCTATTCGTGTATATGATTTTAGCCTGTCATCACTGCTAATTCTTGGTATCTTGCGTCGTTAAAGCGACGTTGCGCTAGCAATTAACACTGCGAAAAGTTTTCGCGATTTGCTATTTATTTCGGTGGTGTGAAAATAAATCTAAAATATTTAGGCTATAAAGGCATTGCTCTAATCAAAGCTGATGGTTTTAAAATTGGTTTGAACTCAGTCTGAGATTTCGAATATTCTTCGCCGTTGCTGTACGTATGAATTTATTGATGGCAATAAAGTATGATGTAGTTATTTTATTTCAGTGCTCGTTCTGGCAAGGAACCGTCATTCGTCAAACGTAATGGCGGCAATATAATAAATTTCATTACCACTTCATTGCACCCAAAAGCACATGAACAAGTTTCCGACGAAAATTCAATGGTTTTCATCTTCTTGACGACTGGAACGACCACTAAATCTAATGCGGTTGAAATGGCAGTTGATATAACATTATAGATAGGACGAAATTTATGGTATTTCATTTGGAAGTTGTCGAGTTCAAGTTATTGTGAATGATTCCTAAAGTTTTATTTCTTTAAAAAAAGACTGCGCTCATTGCACAGGCTCGTTGAAATTGAAATTTCTGCTATAATAATTTATTGAAACTTTAACCCGTCCCTTTTTAGTGACTGAAATTGAAAAAGAGGCTTTTGTTATTTGTGTTAAATTTTTGATTATGATAGTGGAACAAGAATTTTTTTCATAAATACCATAGATTTAATTTCTGTTTCGCCGAGTTTTATAACTTCCTCTCCAAAAGAAACATAGACTTTGAAGAATTAAAAGTTACATTGAAACAGTACCCGCATAAACCAAGTTTTTGAGGAAGATCCATGTTTGAGTCTACGTGTCACGTGATACATTACGAAGGACTTGTTATGGATCTAGACGTCGTCACGGCGAATCGAAAGTTCACTAAGTTGGTGGCTGCTTGCGGACTAGTTCGTCGAGCGATGCGGACTTTGGTCGGTCCACTAGTGAATATCCGCTCCGGTTGCATTATGGAACCAGCCCCAGTAATAATGCTCGATTTTTCGTAAGCGACATTTCCAAGAAAGGTACTGATTTGGGCCCCATATAAAGTTACTAAGCCCATCACAGTCAAAGTCTTTTCAGGATGACACGTCTTAAAAATGGGAAAGAACATATTTAACCAGGTAAGTGTGTTTGACCACTATATCCGTCAAGGAGATGTAAAATTTTGTGTCACGACGAATCTATCCGTCATGCGTAAAATTTTCTTACAATTTGATATTTAAATTGTAATTTTGGCGGAAAGTAAATTTTAAAGGCCAAGAAGAAATGAAACAAGTAAATAAAAATTATGAATAATTTTAGTTGAATTCTCAACTTCCTGAGAGCTAACTCGTAAACAATGCAGTAACATGGGATCTTTTATTATCCCGATGTTCATCTTGATGTACGAAATCCAAAAAAAAAGAAAATATACTAGATTATCTTTCTGCGGATATTCCCGGAAAGAACCCATTTGTGCGCTTTGTCACTCATTTTTTACTGGTCTTATGTGTAAACAGTTATCAAGCATTCCAAGCATGTTTGCTTCGGAGCAGGCAATTTTTTCCGTTCATTATGTATAAAGATATGTTCGTAAAATATGTTATTATAATTGTTCATTCTCTAAAACTAAATCGTCTTTTTGACACAATATTTCAAAAGGGCTACTTACTCTGCGTTTGACGACTATCCCCATCATCACTTGATTATCGTGACACACACTGGTGCGCGCTTTGCCAGAAGGTCACCACAATTAACTGGTTAATTGCAAGAACTCACTGTTGATGCTCGTTGGTTTTTTGGCTTTGCAGATTCATTTCATGTAAACCACAAACAATGGCGTCCGGAAATATTTAAATTATTTCAACATTCAAGCAAACAAGGTAAATGTAATTGTAAATTATACTACTACTAGCATTTTTACATTTTTTTATTTTCTACGACGTGCTCTCACTTTTCCCGTTATAAATGTTTCCGTACGAACTTAACGAATGAACAGATCCAAATGGTACATGGTATCCAAATGGTACTTTGCCCTGACAAGCTGCTCACCACTCTCAATGCCTGTTTGCAGCAGGGAAAGTTACCAGATTGTTGGAAAGAGGCGAGGCTCGTGCTGATCCACAAGGGGTAGAGCAACGCCGAGCCACCATCTTCATATCGGCCCCTATGTATGTTGAACGCCGCTGGGAAGGTGCTCGAGAGGCTTATTAGAGAAAGACTGTCGGGGATCTGTCTCCTCAGCAATATGGCTTCAAGGCTGGTCGATCCACGATCGGTGCAATAGCAGAGGTAGTGAGTGCGGTCCAGCAGGCCGAAGCCCACAATCACCACTCGAGACGAATATTACTGCTCATAACACTATATGTGAGAAATATCTTCAATTGTGCTAGATGGACAGATATTCTTCGTGCTCTGGAATATTTCAGGGTGCCGAGATATCTGACGTGGATATTGAAGGACTATCTCTAAAACCGCAAACTCATCTATGACACATTGAGAGGCCGGCGAAGAATTGATTTGACATCAGGGGTGGCGCAAGTTTCCGTTCTTGGCCCGGACCTCTGGAATGTCTCGTACGATGAGCTTTTGGGGTTGTACTTACCGGTGGAGTCGCGCCTGGTTGGCTAGGCAGATGACGTAGTGGTACTAGTCGCCGGACGTACCGTTGGGCAGGCACAACTCAAACTGGGTGCGGTAATACGTCGAGTGAGTGAGTGGATGACAGACCGTGGGCTTAGCCTAGCGCTGGAAAATACCGAGGTCATCGTCCTCACCAAGAAGCAGATCCCTCCTGTTATTCCCGTTCGGGTGGGGGAAATGATCATCGAGTCGAAAGAATCAATCAGATACCTTGGCTTGAGGATTGACTCGAAGATGAGTTCTTTCGAGCATGTTCGTGCGTCAGCAGATAAGGCTTCCGTGCGAGTTTCGGCTATCAGTCGCCTTATGGCCAACACGCGGGAACCAACCACGAGCAAAAGACGTCTACTGATGAGTGCAATGGAGTCAGTGACCTTGTATGGCTCCGAAGTTTGGGCTGACACTCTCAGTTAAGAGACGCACCGAAGGCGTCTTGCACAGGTGCAGAAGCAAGGAGCTTTGCGGATAGCGGCTGCACATCGCACCTTCTCTGAACGTGCAGTGCTGGTAATCTCGAGGGTGGTTCCTATTAAGTTACTTGCAGACGAACGGAAACGTGTACCCTCACGTAGGGGGGAGTCGGTTTCGAGAGAAACCGTCAGCCCAGAGGAACAGAGAAGGACCTAACCTTGTGGCAAATATGGGAAAACGAAACGTGAGGCAGGTGGACCGCACCGCTGATTAGTGACTTGGGGCCGTGGTTCTACAGGATGCATGGTGAGACTGGTTATTATCTGACGCAACTACTCAGTGGTCACGGGTATTTTCTGTCTTACTTGTAAAGTCACGATCCCCAACTTGCGTGTTCTGCCCGGGGATGACGGATGACGCATGCCACACGTTCTTTACGTGCACCAGATGGACAAGAATCCGTTCGCATCTCTCGGAGAAAATAAGTGTGCTCTCCCCAGCAAATGCAAGGGAAAAATGATGCAATCAAAAGACAATTGGAACTGTGTGTCGCATTACGTACGGACAGTACTTCTTATAAAGAAGGGCATGATAGATCGCTTGGTGAGGGAGATCGCTTGCAGAGACCTGTGAATTTCATAAAGAAATTTTCTGGTTTCTGGTTGAATGGCAGCGTCAATAAACAAAAGTGCCTGATTTAGAATGATCAGCAACCACAGCCGATTGTCGAAATACCTTCAAATTCGCAGGAAGTCACTGTTTGGTTTGCTTTAGGAGCCGTTGGAATGATTGGTCCATATGCTTTTCAAAGTGCTGCTGGAAACAAACATTCTATTTAATAGAGACAGCTATTAAGCTATGATCAATGACTTTCTGCTTCCGGATTTGACTCGCCGTTATGCAGGTATCCGTGCAACTATCATCTTATTGGAAGCAGCATTTGATGAGCGATAATTTCTCGTTTTGGACCTTTGAATCGGGTATGGATGGATGTGTATTATTAGTGAGAGGAAGCGGGGTGCGGAAACAATCCATGGTCAATCAAATTAATCATTCGAATCGACGATTATGTCGGCCATAAAACTGACGTCATGTGCAATGAGTTTCATGAACGAAACTTTTTTTTCCAAAATAAATTTGAACAATTTGCATACATTGCTTAGGCGTCATCCTATTTATAGTAAAATGGCAAACCAAATTTATCATAAAACACATGCCAGCTGTCACACTATACGCAGCAGAAAGAAATGCGGTCAACTTAAAATTCTCAACCTCTAAAACACCCTTTCCTTGAAATGAGTACCTTTGTATGATAGAATGACGAAGATACAGGTTGTCCCAGAGTTTGAGGTTGAAATTTTAAAGGTAAAATATTGTACAAGTCAAGCTCAAGAGGAAAATGAGACTATGCGTTCTGCACAAAAGATGCATGGTACCATTTTTGAGAACCATGATACCACATTGGATCAGCTGAGACGTATGTCAGGAGCAGGGAATTTCAGGAACAGTGAAGGTATTATATTCTTTAGTATACCAGACACCAAACGAACCAATAACAATTTTTAAAAGCAAAGCCTGACTACTACGAGGATGCTGTTTCAAAGCCGCACAAACGGTTCTGTTCTTGTTGGTGAGTCATGAATGTTGAAGCTATGGAAGTAGTATTCCTGGACGAGATTCTAGAAACGAACTCTGCAAACGAATCTTCGAGTTGTCAGTAGGAAAACATGTGGTTAACGCTGGAAATACTCCGAATTTATTTTGCTTCTTGTTGTTGAGTTGAGTGTGAAAGTCAGATGCTGGTAGATAATTACTGACCAACTGAGAACTTGGTCCGTCAAGCTGAATGCTTGGTCCCTTAGGGCCTGAGGAGTAAAATAGTTCTTTCGGAACAACTTTTCTGCAAAACTGAAAGATGGGAACATTTATAAGCTGATGGCCAGTATTTGGAATAAATTTTTTTTCCCTTGGACGATAACGTTTTTTTTTACTCAAAAAAAAAAAAAAAAAAACCGAAAAACATATGCATAAGCCTGGTATAGTTGACCATGAGAGAACCATGTATCCCTAAATTCAATCCACATATGTGTAGCTATTGTTCTTGTCCTTATTAATAGTCATCGGGAATGCGAGTCGTATTGGTAATTGCAAACGTTTTAAGAGCCATATCTGTGGGTATCTTTGGGATGCGTGGCAATAGCCCATGTTTACCCTTGAATTGGTCATTCGGAATGGTATCTTCGATTACATTAATTTCTTCTTCGAGCGCCTTGTTCCATTGTAGTAACGAGGCGGATCAATGTTTCTGTTCCACCACATGATAGAAACTGGCTAATGGAGGCCATGCGCAGGTTATCGGCGTTGAAATGCAATCCCTATTCCGGACAAATAACCGTGCGCTCATTTAGTGCCCTTGCTCACAAACTGAGTGGATGTACCGTATTTTCAACGCTGGATTTAATGCGATCATACAACCAAACTCCAGAAGATATTCCGAAGACGGCCATTATAACACCATTCGGGCTGTACGAATTCAAAATGATGACATTTGGCTAGTGTAACGTTGTTCGGACTTCACTAAAAAATACAATTGCTATTCAATCGCCTTGAATTTCTCGTCGGTGCAGGAAAGAAGGATAAACGTCCGATTAAATGGAATAAACGAGCGGATAAAGCTTTGAAGGGTGGAAGAAGAAAATTTCTAATGCAACCTCAACAAGTCATACAGTTGAAAACGCACCGCTTGCGATCAAAACTGATAGGTCACATACAGCGATGGCTGCAGTGCTGGAGCATACACAATATTTGGGAGCCTCTAGGGTTTTTTTCAAAAAAGTTCACGGGAGTGCAATGCATCGTGAATTACAGGCTATCTACAGTGCCGTGATTTTTTTCGGCGCATGGTTGAAGGACGTACACTTGTAATTAAGACTGATCACAAGCCTATCACATTTGCATTCAATTTAAAAGCTGACAGGCCATCTCCACAATAACTAAGACAGCTGGATTTCATTGGACAATTCTCTACCAATACCATCCACATCGCGTGTGAAGACAACGTAACAGCAGACGCACTGCCTCGAATTAGCACCAAAGCAATGCCAGTTGCAGTGACTACAGAAAGTTTAGCGATAGCCAAAAAAGAGGATGAAGAATTGGTGCTAGATGCATCAATTCTTCGAGGCGGAACAAACATACAGTTCCGGAGAGTTCGATTAAACGAAATTGACGCAATAATATACTGCGATGTTTAACTAATGAAATTGGGCCTTACGTTCCAAAAATAATAAGGTTATTAAGGTTACGTTATATTATTAGGTGTATAAATATGAAATGCGGTTTTTACTAACAGATGGCGTAACCATTACATATGGTTTGTGTCGGGGATAACAAATATGGCATTTTGGAGGGTAAATCTCTGTCAACAAATTCCAGTATGTCATATGTTTTGATTGTGCAAACAACATAGTTTTCTTTCGCTTTAAAAATTTCGAATTACGTGTCAGAAACAGAGATTTTGCGGGGAAGTCTAATAACCTTCTTTCATTTGAAGAAAACGGCAGCAGAAACTTATCGATTGTTAGTGGAAGCATATGGTGAACATGCCTCAAGCCAAGACACTTGTGAACGATGGCTTAAAAGATTTAAAAGTGGCGATTTCGATGTCAGCAACTAAGACCGTGGAAAATCACCAAAAAAATTCGAAGATACAGATTTGCATGCATTATTGTGTGAAGACAACACACAAACTAAAAACCAGTTGGCCGAAACGTTGGAAGTTACTCAGGCAGCCATTTCACAACGTTTAAAAGCCATGGGAAAGATCCAAAAAGCTGAAAACTGGGTGCCGTATCAGTTGAAAGAAAGAGACATCGAAAGGCGAAAAACCATTTGTGAAATTTTGCTTACAAGACAGAAAAGAAAAGGTTATTTGCATCGGGTTGTTACTGGCGATGAAAAGTGGATTTATTTCGACAAGCCCCAGCGGAAGAAATTATGGGTAGACCCAGGCCAGCCATCAACATCACAACAAGTCCGAAATATTCATGGAAAGAAGGATACTAAGGGACCTTTGTATTACGAACTGTAGAAAGCTGGTGCGACTTTTACTGGCGAACGTTAACGACAACAACTGATCAAATTGAACCATGTACTTAAGGAAAAACGACCAGAATTTCACCAAAGACATGATAACGTAATTTTTCAACATGACAATGCTCCGCCGCATGTTGCAATACCTGTCCAGAACTACTTGGGACATATTAATTGGGAAGTTCTGCCCCACCCGCCGTATTCACCAGAATTGGCTCCTTCTGACTACTACTTGTTTCGATCGATGCAGCACGGACTTTCGAAACAGAACTTCCATTCTTACGAAGAAGTTAAAAATTGGTTTGATGAGTGGTTAGCCTCAAAAAATGAGAAGTGGAACTGGGACGGAATTCATCAATTGACAGAAGGATGGGAAAAAGTCGTAGCTAATGATGGCCAATACTTTGATTATTGAATTCATTCGTTCTTTTATTGAAATAAATGCACATTTCAAGCCGAAAAAATCCGCATTTCATATTTATACACCTATTAATAAAATATTAAGTGGTCGATCTACGAAGAAACTCGTAAGAAAAAAACTTGTGTGGCCAAGCATGTCGAAAGATGTCTTCGAATAAGCTAGAACGTACCAGCGTAGCAAAGTAGGACGATATACAAGGCCTCCTCGTCTTGAAATGCCTGACGCAAGATTTAGCCACTTCCACATCGGCATCGTTAGACCTTGGAATCAATTAAAAGGATTTTCGTACGTCTTAAGATTCACGCGTTAGGCTCAGGCAATCCCCATCAAAACCATCTCAGCAGACGAATTTGCTACTGCATTTTATGCCAACTGTGTAGCACGATTTGGAGCTCTCAAAATCCTTACGTCAGATTAAAAATCAAAGTTCGAGTCTCTTATGTTTCAGTCATTAACACATTTAGTGGGTTGCAAAAGGATTCGAACAATTGCGTATCAATTTGCAGCGAGAAACTTGCCATGACAAACACGGATGGGTTCAAGTCCTACCGACCGTTCTTCTGGGACTTCGTACCAGCATGAAGGATGATAATGCAGTAAAATCTTTAGAGCTGGCGTATGGAACTACACTTCGTATACTAGGAGAATTTTCTTCAACAAGGACATGCCGCCTGATCCCAAGCTGTACAGCAATTCCACGAACACATGAAGGAAGTACGAGCCATTTCAGCATCATGTCGTGAAAAACGCAAGGTCTTCATACATAAGGATCTGTCAATATGTTTGCATGTTTTTGCACGTGTTGACCATGTAAGGAAGCCTTTGGTGCACCCGTTGAATCCCCTAAAAAGTCATTGCACGAGTGTCTGAAAATGTTTTCAAGCTCAAAATAAATGGAAACGTTAGCACAGAGCGAATCAAACCTGCGTATTGCGGGAACACTGCAGATGCTAAGTCGCAGCCATCATCCATTTCAAATCAACACAGTCATCAACCTGGCAACCTGACTTGCTCGATCACAAAATCTGTCAAACAAATCTGAAAATCAACAGCTGTCATGTGAAATTTAAGCCGTTGAATTTAAAACGCTACAAGGATCGGCACACCCATCGTCACAACAATATGAGAGGCGGCTAGAATATGTATTAGTATACATAATGTTGTATTAGCTGTTATTTTTGTGTGCCAAATAAACATTCATTTTAATTGTATCCGTTTTAGAATGTTTCCATAACCCGAGTGATCACTTACCTATGGTTTGGTATCCATACTTGTGTCTTAAACCATCACGGGACATAACGAACATAGGTTGTGAACATGAAACACGGTTAAAGTGCGATTTGAGCTCTGAGCCTCGATCAAACATAAATTGATTTTTAGATAATATATTTCTTCCTGTAATAGAATATAATAACTAGACCTGTAAATTAGCGATTTGACTTTCACTGCCAGCCTCCATGTTATTTTGATGGCCTAGATTATTTTGATGGCCTGATGGCATAAGATGATTCCTAGGTTTACGAAAGCTGGGATCCATCCCTGGTTAGTACTATATTACTATAAATACTGACACTGTCTACATTCATCTTGCGTTTAATAGTCATTTTTGACCACTTCACCTGGGATTTCATCATGGAGGTTGCTCTCCCGATTTATCAGTAATGTCCTTCGTTGAGTTGCTCTTGGTTGACGCTTTTCTAAGAAGCTTGTAGCCTTAGATAAGGCGCTTGGTATAATTCTTCCGATTCAATTTATTTGAATTTCTTTTATTATCCTAAAATATGCATGAAAATATAACTGATCGGAAGTTCCTAACTGAAACTATCTAAATAAAATTCAACACATTCTACCCCCTGGAAGTATTTCTTCCGTTGACTTTAAGCTTTAAAGCAAGATGAAAACTTTCTGATAATTGTGATAAGACGATAAAATTCTGGATTAAATTTAAGATATGGTCCTAAAACATATTATCGTTAGCGTTTACTGACAGCTCTGTTGAAATTATAACTATTAATTAGCATGCAACAATAAAATAAAACTATTTATTTGCATCACGTGTTCCCATCCATCAAATTTGACTAAAAATTGATGCTTACCCGACATTAAACACATAATCGTTTTGAAAAATCACATGCTCAACGAGAGCCTGGGGAAATCTATAGAACAGTGAAAAGTAGTAAGGATTAGCGGAAATTAGTTTTTGTCGGAAAGTCGCATGAATAAATCTATTCCATGTTCAATAGTGACAGGAAAGCCGATGGACCATGGGAGCATCTGTAAAAAAGCGAGCAAGGAACTGGTTAAAACCGACATAGGATATCGTTTCAATGGGAAATTCAGTTCCTATACGCTTGTGCAAGCCAACCATCGGCGGATACAGATGCGTATTAACTTAGAGCCACCATGATGACATCATCTATTCTGTAACAGGAACCAATTACTGGTATTGAGTTGATGGATACCTCTGGGACATGCCGTTCGCTCAACTCTTTTCCTTGCATCATTCATTTTACTGGAGTTGACCAGTGGCAAATGCAAGTTACACTCAACTCGTGAAAAATCGAATGAATTGAATCGGTCACTATGAGTGGTGAAAAGGAGGAAGAAGGAGCTAAAGTGCACCAACACTAACTGTCGTTACATGTCAAATGAGAGCAGAACATGTGATTGCATTACGTCTGAAAGTTGAGAACAGTCGGTGAGGCTCACTTCACTCCACCGATTCAATTCGGAAACTTGTTTCAGCACTTTCTAGAAAAATCCTGTACATATTTTTGCTTATTGTTGGATGAAATCCGTAGTTTGGGTGCTTAATGTTCTTCCCGAAAGTGAGCTATCAGGATCAATATTTAGTTATAAATATCAAATATGTATCCAAGTCCGTAATACATGGTCAATACTCTAAATCGTTCTGAACACCTTTAGATTTCGGGTACATATCGCGTATCTGTTTCACGTTAACAACTGTCGTTTCGGGATTTTCTCTTCTCGCTATTTCGCCGTAGCCATGTCCAAGCATCAATTTACAGGATGAAATTGTTTTAATCCATGTCTCTTGGCTTGGTTGTGGCCATGTACGTACCAAATAGAGTTGAAGTTGCCCAACTCAGAGATCTCTTTACTATGTTTTTCGTTTCCTCCTTTTCAGTGGGCACCATTCGCAAACAGGACATGTGGTATCCAAGTCAATGTTAAACCATTGGAGTGGCTGCTTCGCTTTGGGTTTTTTTATGGGAAATCTATTTATTTTCAGTTGACACAAATTGAGGGTAAATGTGTTATCTCGTTCTTTGGACCAGACCTGGTTCAGTAGCTGCTTGGTTCTCATGGACCCGCGGTCAGAGTGTAGTCGATCCTTGTAGACATTGAGGATAACGTGTGCACTACAAGTTTGGCGTGAACAATTTACGATGCTGATACTGTTAATGTGTCCAGGCATTGCTCGAACGTAAGTTAATTGGGACGTCTACGATGTGATAATTTGATTTCAACAATTGGAAAAGCCAAAGTCATTATCGACAAGGAAACATATCGTCAGAGTTTGAAATTAGTAAGAGTTAATGAGTTTCGACAACTCGATTATGAACTGCTTGAAGACTATTCCTAAACTTTACAGTCTTCAGCATGTTGTTCATGATCTAATAATGATTCGTCGAAATCGATGAGGACTCAAGTTGAAATAAATTTCTGCAAAAGAAGATAAATGGTTCAGACGAAATATTTGAAGTTCGTCGAACGGTTGAACTTCAGCAGACAAATAATGAAGTTGAGAATTCATTGGAAAACATAATTAATTTCATTAAGACCACACAAGTACTATGCTGGGCCAGTACTATCTTCCTTTCAAATGAATCAGTGAGGAAGGAAGGATTTACAAAGTTCGATTTAATCAGCTCACATATCATTTGTAAAATTCCAATTAATTTTTCTATAATGAAGACTGAAAATAGTAAAAACATGCTCTTGCCTACGATTACCGAGTTATGAGCCAGAATTTGACACTCAGTTGAAAATTTATAACAACGCTGAAGCGTCAAAATATTTACAATACATCCTGTATTGGCTGACAGTTTATTTCAACAAATCATTATTGAAGTATTCAGTTAATATTATTTCTAATTTCAGCCAACTAATTAGTTACAGTTGTTCAGCTACTTTTTTAAAAAATCTTTTTCTCGAGAACTTCCTGTCTTGAAATGAGATAATTCTAACATGCCGCGCGGCCAAAGCTCTGTTTGCTTGGAGAAATAGAATTTCGAGAAGGAAAGTCATTGACGTTTCAAAAAGAACAGTTTACTGAATAATAACTTGCGATGTGTGGGAACAATTTAGCGGAATCTAATTGTTAAACAGGTCAAGTTAAGGCCTTACATACGTCCAGAATGTTCATAAAATTGATTTTTTTATCAGATTGTTGTTCTCTAAAGTTTCAGGCTTCTTTCTGTAAAAGTCAATTGCGAAAATTACCGGTGAATCCAAAGTTATGGTATAAAATGTGACTGCCCGACGAGAGTTTACAAAATAAATTTTGGGACGTTTGTAAAGCATTATAAGAATTTATTTAGGGTCAATTGCTAGCATTTCTAATGTCGAACGTTAGTTGCCTTTGAATTTTCGATGCGTATAGTTGTGTATGATTTGAGATTGTAAAAATTTTGAAACGTCGCAGCATAGATCGTAAAGGTTCTAAGAGTCAACAATCTTCACGCCCTTAAAAGTAGAAGCCTTCCCAAAAGGCCAGACAAGATGGAGAGTAAAACTTCATATACTAGTTCGGCTGCCAAAAAATAAGAAGGACAATTACGTGAGGTTATGATCGATACAACGTTCTCATACTGTATTTTAGACTTTGCTGTTGTTTTCACAGCTATTTCGGAATGTGTGGTCTGTTGTTTATGTGGTGGAAATGTGAAATTTTTGAAAACAAGTAGCCGTTGACTTGTTTTCAAGTTGGATGTTTTTTGTACAACGTGTGACAATAATATCCAGAGCGTTTTTTCATCTCCTTTGATAAACTTTGTATACAAGATAAATCGCCGCTTTACATTCGCCTTTCGACTGTTAGGAAAACAATTGAAGACAATGCAGCTTTTTGCAGTGTCGGATTTAACATCATGTATCGCAAAAACAAGCTTTGATTCAATTGTAAAAAATATTGAAGAAGCTTCAACAGCCGTTACTATAGCAACAAATGAGGCCAGAACAACTCGTCGACTGGAAAAAAAAACAAAGACAATAAATTACCGACTAGGAAGGCAAACAATACGAAGCTGGAACGGAGGACTAAACGTTAGTTTACAGAACAAATAAAAAATTCATGAAGTTCTTGCTTCAGCTGCGTGCGACTTCGAGCAAAATACAATTGAAATTTTAAACGCGCTTTTCTCGAAACTATTTTTTCCGCCACGGTTGGCGTAATAACTCATACAGTTTTCAATTTTTTGATGCGATTTTTTTTAAATATTTGAAATCGATTTCTCTATAATCTGTTGAGCCGGATTTTTTATATTTTTATTCAACAATTTTATAAAATTATTGAAGTGTAAAATTTATGAAGTAAAATGTATACTTTGTTTTAAACTGTCATAAATTGATAACTTTTTCGAAATTCCGGCTCGACATACTATGATAACAACTTTATTGTACAAGAATTTTTTCAATTCGGAAATCAATCAACATTTGTTGGAGATATGATGCACACCGAGGAGCAACTTTTTTTTCTTAGTGCTTGGGATTACGTGATTTTTTATAGTATTTTTTGTAAAAATAAAGCAAAATAAAATTTTTTGTAAAGTTTAAACATCAGTAAACAACGTGTACTATTTATTTTTATTAATTTTTTTTTGTTATCCCCACTAAAAAAATTTTCTTCTAGCGCATTTTTGGCGCTGCTGGACGTATGTATGGCCTTAAGGCTATTTTATGAGAAAGATACAAAGTAATAATAATAAAAAAAAACACGAGAAGAATAATTTAAAAATGTTACATTTTTCTTCTCATATTCTAATAATATTTCCTTTGCACTACGCAGTTTAATCTTTTGCACATAGGTACAAGTATTTTGCAGGGAACGGTCCGGATTTTGCAGCAGGAATTCTAGGATTGTTTTGTAGAAAATGTCGTCATTGCATCCTGAAAATTTATTCTTTATTTTGATAACATAATAATTTGTTCGGTTTTTTTCAACCGCCCTTTCTGCCAAACTAGCTTTCTGGTGCAGGTGCTGCAAGGCACGAAGTTTATATCTTCGCGTTTCCAATGGTTCTAAGTCAAATACTCCTACTCGAATTGATATCAAAATAAATTAAATAAAATTGATATCTGGAGGGGCGAATCTTTACCTGTCTTAACTTTGTCAGTGAAACTCAAGTTTGTATACACTTCAATAAGTACTTGACCTCACTGCCCGATGGTGCCACTATCGCCAGAAAGTGGCAACACACTTTAGTGTAGTACCTTTGTTTAGACGACTTTTGACGACTTTTGATTTCAGCCGAATCGGATATGTAGTTTTATTTCGAGAGCGTATGAAAGCAAGTGTTTCCGTTGATTTTGAAAATATGGAGAAAGAGCAACACGGTCGGTGATTCAATTCTTGTTTTTGGAAGTGAACGCGGGCAGTGAGATCAAAGAGCGCTTGTATGCAGTGTGTGGAACGCTTCTCCTTCGGTGGCAACCGTCAGAAATTGGTTCAACGAGTTTCAGTGCTGTCGCACGTCGGTTTTGATGAGCCACTCCCAGGAGCCCAGCAAGCAGCAACCATGGAAGATGACGTGATGAAAATCCATGATCTCGTTTTGGCAGACAGCCGATTGAAGGTGCTCAAGATAGCTGAAATAGGAGGACGCACTCGTCGGGCAGAAATTTCACTCGAATGAGGAAGTAATCGCCGCCACGGAGGCCTACTTTGTAGACCTTGAGAAAACTTTTTTCAGACGGGTTAAAGAAGATAGAGCATCGCTGGGTCAAGTGTATAGAACGAAGAGGACATTATATTGATAAATTAATTAATTTTTCCCAAAATTTTTGTTTTTTCATTTGTAAGGTAAGTACTTATCGGACCGTCCTCGTAACTATTATCTCTCTATCCGAATTTTATTACCCGGTTACATATCAGATGATGAGTAGTTTTTATTATGTTGCGGAATCTATAGTAGATTAGAAGTTAGAACAAGTTGTTTCTGGCATTTCCGTCAGAGTTTCTAAGTGAAAACATACTGTTTACGTATGATCTTTTAATATATCAAAGAATCCTATTGTTTTATCACATACAGATTCGTCAAAAAGTGTCAATCACACAGTTTACTATAGCAGTCTCACGGCGTCCGAAAAGTTCTAAAGGTGTTTCTTTAGACGTATACCATTTTAAAACTAAAGAAAGTGCAATAAATGTTTTTGAGTGCGATTAAATGGGGCCATATTGCACGAAAAACGTGACGTATGTTGCCTTCCAAACTATTAAGTATCTCCAGCTTGTCGGCTTAGACGAAAAATTTGACGTATTCCCACAAAAAATAGGCCAGCAGTGTTAAACTACAAGATCTTGCAGGCCAGCTCACAGGTCCAAGAGTGTGAATTGTGCACTCATCAAAAGCTTCCTTAAATAAGTCAATGATTGCACGAGCCGTACGCCAAGTTGCGCCATCCTGTTGAAATCAGAAGCTCCCCCCCCCCCCCCATTACTGCGGGACAACTCCGGAAAGACAAAGTCATTGATCATGGCTCTATAGCGGCCAACTTGACTGTATTATTATTCCCAGCAGCATTTTTCCGAGATTTGAAGATATGCACGCGGGATATATTTTTTGTGAAGATGATAGTTTCTCTGAGATGTCGTACAAGATAACAATCCGTGGTCATTCGCGATTTCAATGCGCGTTAATCTCTGCAAGGACCTCGTTTTCTTTTATCGTTTCCATTCCTTGTTTGTTTTGTCCACCATATAGAGAGGCGAGGCCCAACTTCTTTACTAGGGCCAACGAATGTCTAAACGTACCATCATCTTGATTTCTTGCTTTACTGCTCTGTAACGGACAGGTGTTAGACGCCGTGGTTTACTTGCTTAAGGTGGCCCGGATGTAAAGTGAATGTAGTGTTTGTTGTTATGTTTGATGATTGTCATTTATCCCTATAGCCTTATAATTTCCGAAAATGTGCCTATTAGTTCTGTGCATAGCATGTGAATGTTTATTACGAATAATATGATATTCGTTTCCCGGGTTTACTGTCGCTATTAATGTTTACTTGATGAGTTTCCCTGACTGCACGGTGGTTCGCATTTGATATCCACCACGTTACAGTTGCAAATGATAGAAACGTATACCCGCGATCGAGGCTTTGCGTTGCCACAAGGGTAACAATCTCAAGAGGATGAGCGATCCCCTCTTTCAGACGGTGTTCACGAGCATCGGTGTGGCTGGTGGATATATGTTTTTTAATCTGAGTTGCGCGAACTTCAAATTGAGAATTGCTTCAGACGCTGCAGGTGTATTTTGATGCGTTAATAAAGCTTCTGATATTTACGGAGCAGGCTTTAAATCTTCCACAATGTTAGCACCACAACCTATTACTGCTCAAGAAACGGGGTTTGTACGCACCATCCAGGAACGCGAGACCTCCTCAACTACGCAAATATCGCAAAAAGTGTGTTGATTTTCGAAGAATGACCTCTTAGCGCTCTAAGATTTGCGACTTTCCTGCTCTTGTGATGCGTCAAGTCGAGTAATAATTGCTTCTTTTAATTTCGGATGTGTTTGTTTGGAGTTCACTCATAATCGAATTGCGCAGTTCTTGTGAACATCTATTACCTAAAATCCACCAGAAGCACCGACTTTTGCGCTCTCAATTTTTATATTAGTTGCAGCGTAAGCTTTATGCAATATTTTGAACGACAGTGCTGGTATGTTCTCCATAAATATTTGCATTCGGAGCACATCCCTTAAAAAAAGTAAATGTATCACATGGGGGTCACCAATTGGCAATATGTGTATGTTATTTAACAGTGGAATTGAACAAAACACTTAGCAGGTTTAATATCACAAGTTCAGTATTTCCAACAATACATTAAAATCGCTAAACTAACAGCGCTTTGCGAACTATTTGCATTTCACAGTGATGCTCTGAGGAAGTGTGATGTTGCGGCAGCAGGTTGGTGCATGTATTTGGTCTAGTGTGAATGATGAGCTCTAAATATTTTGTTCAGGTATGTTGATCTGATATTTTAAATCGTTGAGCGCTTGTTCTAGGTTTTGATTTAATTAGATAGTCATTGATTTATCAATTGATTTAATCATAAATATGTTCATCGTTTCGTTGACCGCTTTATGCGCAAAAACGGCTTCCATTACATAGCCATAATGAGTTGTATCATCACCTCTTACTAACTTGTGAATAAACTATGGATACCAAGTGATTTTTGTAGAAACTAAAGTTGGACAGAAACAGTTGGGCAGTCTAAACGTCGTAGACTCACACATGGAAATAACATCCATACTGTGCCGGCGGTTTTCATATATGGTGCGAGCCAAGGCTACCGTCTGGCTTAAGTTGCCACATGTACACTTGTTTTGCGCTTTTTAAAAAGTAATGGAAAATGCAATGGTTTGCTTTCAAAAAGACAGTTTGATTTCTGGAAGGGGTGATAGACTCATGAACGAGGTTTCATACCATAGCAGCCTAGGGCACACCAAATCCCTTTTTTGTGTGTGGTTCATCATTGGTCTTCATATAATTTTATACCGATGTTTTTCTTCCTAAAGGGAAACATCGGTATCGGGTTTGTTACTATTTCTGTTGTTTGTCAATAGTTGCACGTGTCAAATTCGTACCTTCAGATAAAACAATTCTTCTAATTGTAAACACTGGAACTGAATGTCAAAATAACCAATGTCAAAACTCCTCACTTATGAGCTGGATTCACTGGTTCCGTATGCTAGGGGTAACACATAACTGAAAACCGTTCTCTCTAATTTGAGTAGCGTTTTTGGCCAAACCTTGCTAGAATGTGTTTTAATGTGAGCGATATGTGGAGTAGTAGCAACAACTGAATTTTGACAAGTTGATAAGTCCAGGTTTATAGGGTGAACTTGACTTTATTACCAATCGTGGTATGACAGTTGGCTTATTAACTAGCTTTGACAGTATATACCTTCAGGTAAGGCCTATTACAGATGGATAAATTGACATAAATTAAATTTTACCTGTTAAAATTATGCGACTTAATTTTCTGGTAGTCTGGCTTAAGAAAAAAACTGTCATTTGTCATAAAATGGTTCAACCAATCGGACTTTCTCCATGCATCCTCTGAAAACTCCAAGTTATTTGTGTACAACAAATTTAAAAGATGATAAAGGACTTTCGACCTAACACGGGACTTTTAATTAACCGTACAATGAATGATTCAGACCATTAAGGAAAACTAATTAAATGCATTTTACGCGAATTATTTCGCATCTGGGGAATGTTAAAAGAACGAAATCATGGTACAAAGACCATCATGTTCATCCTGGGAATTTGTTCACGTCCTCGCGCTTCGTTTCGTTCCGTTTCGTACAACCTTCACAGGAGTAGTGAAATGTATGTACTTCATTCGATGCGATTCTCTAGGAATGCATTTCAACGGGGCAGACACTTTAGCCAGAAGATCTTACGGAAAATGTTAAAGAATGCTGTTGTATCACAAGACTTGGTATTTATGTGTCCGTGGAGCGAAGTAACTTTCGGACTGGAAAGGATATAATTCAGTTACGTATATGAGGTTGAAGGTAAGAGTATAAATTGGAAAGCTTGAATACAAAATGTACTGCGTTCTTCACAGGTGAATTGCCAAGAAAAAGGGATGAAATGCTGCATGCACTTTGAATAAGAATAGAAAGAATGGAAGTTATTTGATAAGGAATTTTCAGATACATCGTTGCTGAAATAGCTAATTTTCTTTCATTTGAAAAATGAATGAAACATTGCGCTGTGTTCTTGTTTTAATGGTTAGAAAGCAGGATGAATTTCATTTTACTCAAGTTACAAATAAGAGCTATGATATTCCTTTGAACCGCTAGCACAGAAAATGATTTTTCTGAAAGCTATGAACTTATCCTGACTAAGTGTTGACTTAATGTCCATTGAATGATGAATCACGAAAAAATAGTTTATTGCAGGCATCATTATTCACTGATGATGCTAGGCACATTAGTTTTTTCACGCGCGCTTTTTACGGCTCTTATGCTTACGAGCCACCTAACTTTCAGACATAAAATATACGAGAAGGTGATTCGAAATTCGTCATTGCTGACGTTAACAAGGTTGGTGCCCCTAATTTCAAAAAGTGCTCGTAGTTCAGCGTTAACGGCCCTGGAATCTTAGTCGTATTGTAAAGATGGCGAGTTGTGTTGGTCCGGAACATGTTCTTGGCTTAGGATTACAAATGGTTTGAAGGGTCGAAAAAATTGATTACGTCGTGGAGCTATAAGTATTATGTTATAGCAGCCCTGGCTGCCATGCCTTTTATTGTTCAACTGGTCTTCTCATGGCTTACGAGAGATAATATGGCGGCGTCCCGAAATGTCATTACCAAAAATTGCAGCATTCAGCTTTCAGTTTTCCGAGGACTTCTTACACAAATCCTTCCCTCCCTTTACTATCTGCATTACGTTTTATACTAGGTGATACTTATGTGCCTTTAGCTCCTCTCAACACAAGATTTCGCGACCACTTTGACACTTTATTCATCAGCATGAGCAAGTTGTTGAGAAAATACTCAATTTTCTTGCCACTCAATACCTTTTGTGGTAATCACTTCGTTTACCCTTTGAGAAACTTTGAGACTTTTTGTATGTCACATTTTAACGAAAAATTATGAGGGTATTCTTTGTTTGGAATACATGGGCCGCGTATTATCTCAGACTTCCCATATTTCCCCAGCTACCAGCCTACTTATGGTTGTGCATTTATGCATGTGAATAGAGACTTTCAGGCGGAGCAATGAGGATGAGGGAAAAAAATAAGAAGAAATCATTGAAAAATTAGTGGATCCAAGTGTGCTTTAAGGGAAGAGAAAGAATAAATAGAGATTATCTTGGGCTTACTGATTGACACGATTTCATAAATGCTGATGTTATGAGTATAAAATGAATTGTGTATCATTATTACCAATTGAAAATGGTGTCAAATTTGTGTGTCATCTTTTAGTGTTCCCTTATAATCTTTGTTATATTCTTGTTAAGCAGTAGTTTTTATTGTTTTACAACTAAAATGAGCAGATTTGGCTACAAAAATCCCAAAAAAGCCATAATTCAGAGAAGGCCATAATCTCAAAGAAAGTCATCGACATCAAAACTTGTTTAAAAGAGCACATTGTCGGTACCTTAGCGTAACCACTAAGAAGCGCTCATAGTTCGAACAAATTCTCAATCTAACTGTATTCGACTTGAATGTTCCAAATGAATTGGACCTAAGCCAAACTTATTTGACATAACAGGTGGAAATAGAGATGAGACTAACCATTCTTCTCAATTTATATTCGTATTTTATTCATTTTATTCATTTATTTTATATTCATACAGAATGACTGGCATCTACTTTAGAACAGAATGAAAAAAACTTTTAGAACACAATAATTTTTCTCAAATACATTGAGGTACAGAAGGCTAACCATCGCGATTTCTCCACTCATATACTTTGTATTGATTGACAAGCTCTCTATCCTGCAAAGCTCACTTTATATGACACATGGGGCATTTGTGTCTCTTTCTTTGCGAAGTCCTTCAGACTGTTTTGTGGTTGCACTTTGGTCTGATGTTGATATGGAATGATGTTCAATATTTTACAGGTATTGTATTTTCAATACAAATTGTTCAACAGCATAAGTAGATAATATGCTCGGCCAATCGAATCAAATCTGAGCTTGACGACATTATTTTTCATGGTTCCCAAATTCCCAAGGGAAATTCATGGGAAATCCTGAAAGTTCGTAGAAACGTTTGCAAACAAAGTCATAAAAGGGACATTGCACTTTGGGAATTTGCTGGAGACGAAAGGAGAGGCTCTTGTAAAGTAAATAGATTCTAGAATGGGTATCATCAGTTCTACTCCTTTTCATAAATGTTTCGACGGTTACCCAGATAGATCAGACACTCGTTGCACTGGAAGGTCTATGAAATCCCTGAACAAGCTGTGCAGAAATTTGACTAGTAATTTCTCAGAGTGGAAGTCTTAGATCTGCTCAAAAAAAAACATTGTAAACTGATCAAAAAAGTAAGATCTGTGTGTTTGTTAGTGGAGGGTTCCCAGTCAGATTAATGACTGAATCGACGAAAACGGATGAATCGTTCAAGCCATATAGTAGGAGGAGCCATGTAGGAGACGCAACTGATCGGGTATAGAGATGATTTGTGGAACAAATGTGGAGATGATTTGTGGTGGCTCAGGTACAATAAATGCATAATTCGCTACTGTGGTTTATTGAAACTTGAAGGTGAACTTTGAACTTATTGAAGTTGGAGGACAAATCTTTGATTGGATTTGGCTCTGTAAACCACAGAGGTAAAACGATCCCTGGACCTGGGCTTATAAATAGTGATGTGAAAGCTCGGTACCCAAGGGTCGCCTTGCTCATATGAGGCACAAAAGATGGACCAAATCGGGGGCTTTTCCCTATCCACCCCGCCATCTTTGAGGTGGTCTACGACGAAACACCAAAGAAAATTCTACTTTTCACAACGATGGGATTGGAAAAAGTAGTCTTGGCAATGAAGGCAAGAAAGGCTCCAGGACCAGATGGGATTCCAGCTAAGGTGCTACAGATGGTCTTTCATTTTTGCCCTGACATACTCGTCAGCACGTTTAACGTTTGCCTGTGCCCCCAGGTCCCAGAGTGCTGGAAGGTGCCGTGACTTGCGCTGATTACTCAGGGGAAAGGCAATACCGAGCCTCCACCTGCATGCCGCCCACCGTGTATGCTAGACATGGCCGGAAAAGTTTTCAGAAAACTAAGCAGGGAGGATGTTGCCGGGAACTTATCTCCACGGCAGTATGGCTTCAAAGCAGGTCGCTCTACCATCGGTGAAATCGGAGAAGTGGTGAGGGTGGTCCAACGTGCGGAGTGACATAGCATCTTTACACGCCGGGTTATCCTACTGGTTACTCTGGGTGTCCGAGCTACGTTAAGCTATTTTAGATTGGTGGATATTGTGGAAACGGTTGAAAACCATTTTCAGTTACCATTGTATCTGATCAGATTTGATGATTCATCCGCATCAATTCAGACTAAATATGCTCATGTGGCGGGTAATGGACTGGATGACCTCTCACGATTTCAGGGTGGCACTGGAGAAAACCGAAGTGGTCATCCTCACAAAGAAGAGAATTCCCAGAGTAAGGCCACTCAGCGTGTGGGAATCATGCTGGTTGAATCGAAATTAATAGTGAAATATCTGGACGTCCTGAAAGGACTCGAAGATGAATTTATCTCAGCAAATCAGGGCAATATCCGACAAAACTGCGACACTCATTCCATTAATGGTCAATAAAGAGTGGCCCACCACACCAAGGGACAACTGCCGATGACCGCTAAGAAATTGGTTCTTGTCTATAGGTCAGAGTTATACGACGTTTTACGGACGACGCTCTCGGAAAGAAGTTACACCGTAAGCGGTTGGCACAGGTGCAGAGACCAGAAGTGTTGTGAATCGAATGTGCATATTGAACAGTGTCCGAGACAACAGTGCTGGTCATCGCCGCGTTGATAACCATCGCCTTCCTTGTGCGGGAGCATAGAAATACTTAACTACTCAGAAGCGAAGGCAACTGAGGAGAGGTCACCAGGAAAAAAAGACAACGCTCTCTCAGCGATTCTCAACAGTCCTGGGAGCAAGAACTTCTCGGCCTTGCCTGCTTAAGATTTATAGGTCACGGTCTCCAAGCTGTCTGTTTTGTGCAGGAGAGTAGGAAGACGCCTGCATACATTTGCTCCTTGCAAGAGATAAGGTTGGTAGTCCGTTGCCTCTTCAACGAAGTTGGAGAGCTTTGCTCGGAAATCATGGTTGGAGAAATGCTAAAAATGGTTGACAAATGGAATTGAGTGGCTCAATGTGCTCGGGCAGTGCTGACACTTATGGCGTAGGGGATAATTGATTCTAGCACTTCTTCCGTCACCCTGCCTTCTCGCTCCAGAACGGATCATCGTCATATGAAGGCGCCTCTAGGCATAGGAGCATCAGATCTAGCCCGAAGTAGTGTGTGAAATGGTTCCAGGCTAGGTTATCAGGTTGACAGGGGAGATGTTTATTGGGTAATGCAGAAGCATTACGTGCCTTGGAGTCCCACACTCAGGGCGTAAACAGCCTTCACCTCCCTACGACAATTTGAATTTCAATACAATGATAATGTATCTCATTATACAAGAAAAATAAATGATTTTTAGTTAGTTCGTTTGTAATTTCTTCAATATATTCCACACCCCTTTTTGATTACGGACGTCCGCTGTCTATAAAATGTTCAAGTTGCATTGAAAGATTTTCGGAAATCGAATAATTTTTCCTGGCAATGAGTTTTCTTCAGGATTCTTGATAAGTTTTAGTTCGGAAAAATTAGGAACAATATCAATTTTTTGAAAAATTTCAATTTTGTCCTTACTATACTATTCAGAAAATGATAAATTAATCTCAATATAAACAAACTGGACAAGTAAATCAATTCGATTTGTACAATCCGTTCAAATAACAACATTATTCTGTTGACTGCAAGCAACTAATTAACAATTCCTTGTTCCAATTTCTAATAATGTGACCCGCATTTGATGATTTCAACACCTTCACCATCTGTGTCATCTGCACAAGGTGAAAGGAGTCACTATTCATCGCTATGTTATAACAAGCAGTATATCTGATAAAGGTATCTTACATCATTCATCATTTGCCACACACCTAACTCATTCACATATGCACGCTGCACATTTGTGCATTAAAGGTAAATTTAAGCTTGTACATCAAATAGAACAGGTTGCTGAACCGCAGCTCATAACTTACTCAGAGCAACGGAAGGAAATATGTTACAACTGCAAAACTTATGAAATTTCAACTAGACTACTTTAATGATAACACTTTTGCCAGGAATGGAATTTCAGATGTGAGCAGAAAGGATATATGGTATCATGCTAACGGTTCGACTCTAGGTATGTGTTTTGGTTTGTTCTGTGCTCCGAGCAAGGAATCTTCGGGGTATATGTAAGCAAGTGCGTGGCAAGTGCTTGTTTATGTGTGGAGCGAACAGGTTGGTGGAATACACTCCTAGTAACGAACCTTCTTAGCATTCTTCTCCAGTGGAATGGCATTGTACAGCGAAGACTTTAATGTACCTATAAATATTTAGATGAACTAAAAATTTCAACAATTTCATGAGATTCGTGCAGAATATATACGTTTGAGGAATTCTTTGGCATTCATTCCCTCTATTTTTCCTTTCATCAAATCATTTTTAAACCGAACCGAAGGGTCTCCTTCGCCGTGTTTGTGGCAAAAGGAATCATTTTTCGTTTCACAATTCCGGAATATTGCTACAGTCAAGGAGTAGATTTTATTTCGTTATCACAAAGGTGCATGGAGGAATCAAAGGCATCATATCAAAAACTACTATTTTGAACTTCATAGTCAGAAGGACTTTCTTGTAAAACATATGAATGATATGCAACATGATCAATCTCCAAAACAAAGAAGGTCAAAATTAGTCTTAAACTGAAACGATAGCTCCATTTTTCAATGGATGACAGGATATGATCTAATGAGTTAATGGCTTATGTGAGGAATTGTGCAGATATTTTAACTTGAATATGTAATAATAATAAAATTAAAGGAATATTAAGCAATGAGGAATTATAATTATAGGAATATATTTTTTTTAGGCTATTTACGCCCTGCGTGTCGGACTCCCCCGCTAGCGGACTACCGACTAAACACTTCCCCTGTCACGTCGAGAGCCCAGCCTGGAACTGTTTGCCACATTACTTCGGACTAGGCCTCATTGATCATCGCTTAGCGGTGTCTTCAGGTTAAGGGAAATTCCCCTTTCTGCACGGGTGGATTGCTTTTAATTGCTGTTACAGATATCCTCCTTCCCTCACCAAGCGATCCATCATGCCCTTCTTTATGATAAGAACTGTCCGTAAGTAATGCGACACATAGTTCCAATTGTCTTTTGATTGCATCATTTTTCCCGTTACATTTTCTGGGGAGAGCACGCCTATTTTCTGCGAGAGATGCGCACGGAGTCTTGTCCATCTGGTGCACGTAAAGAACGTGTGGCAGGCGTCATCCGTCATCCCCGGGCAGAACACGCAAGTTGGGGATGGTGTCTTTCCTATCTTATACAGGTAAGACTGAAAATACCCGTGACCACTGAGTAGTTGCGTCAGATAATAATCAGTCTCACCATGCATTTTGTAGAACCACGGCCCCAAGTCACTTATCAGCTGTGCGGTCCACCTGCCTCGCGTTTCGTTTTCCCATGTTTGCTGCTATAAGACAAGGGTTCTTCTCCGTTCCTCTCGGCTGACGGTTACTCTCGCCGACTCCCCCCTACGTGAGGGTACACGTTTCCGTTCGTCTGCAAGTAACTTAATTGGAACCACCCTCGAGATTACCAGCACTGCAGGCTCAGAGACAATGCGGTATGCAGCGGCTGTCCGCAAAACTCCTTGCCTCTGCACCTGTGCAAGACGCGTTCAGTGCGTCTCTTGGCGTGTTGGCCATAAGGTGACTGAGAGCCGATACTCGCACAGAAGCCTTATCCACTAACTCTCGAACCTGCTCGAAAAAACTCATCTTCGAGTCAATCATCAAGCCAAGGTATCTGATTGATTCTTTCCAATCTTTCCAATCGATGATCATTTCTCCCACCTGAACGGGAATAACACGAGGGATCCACTTCTCGGTTATGACGACGACCTCGGTATTTTCCAGAGCTAGGCTAAGCCCACGGTCTGTCATCCACTCGCTCACTCGATGTCTTACCGCACCCAGTTTGAGCTGCGTCTGTCCGACAGTACGTCCGGCGACTAGTACTGCTACGTCAAATGCGTAGCCAACCAGGCGCGACTCCCCCGGTAACTGCAGCCTCAAAAGCTCATTGTACGAGACACTCCAGAGGTCCGGGCCCAGAATGATGCCTTGCGCGACCCCTGATGTCAAATCAATTCTCCGCCGGCCTCCCAACGAGTCATAGATGAATTTCCGATTTTTAAGTTAGTCTTTCAATATCCGCGCCAGATACCTCGGCACCCTGAAATATTCCAGAGCACCATGAATATCTGTCCATCTAGCAGAATTGAAGGTATTTCTCACATCTAGAGTTATGAGCAGTACTATTCGTCTCGAGTAATGATTGTGGGCTTCGGCCTGCTGGACCGCGCTCATTACCTCAGCTATTGCACCAATTGTGGATCAACCAGCCCTGAAGCCGTACTGCTGAGGAGACAGATCCCCGGAAGTTCGAATGGCTTCTCCAAGTCTTTCTCTAATGAGCCTCTCGAGTACCTTCCCAGCAGCGTTCAACATACATAGGGGCCGATATATAAATGGTTGCTCCACGTTCCCCTTCCCCTTGTGGATCAGCACAAGCCTCGCCTCATTCCAGCAATTTGGGAATACGCCCTGCCGCAAACAGGCATTGAAAGTGGTGAGCCGCTTTTCAGGACATAGTTGATGTGCAAGCTGTATCACTTCCGCTGGTATACCGTCTGGCCCTGGGGCTTTTTTCGATTTTAAAGCTTTTACCGCATCATCCAGCTCGATGGCGGTAAAAAGTGGGCATTCTCCGCGACATTCAACATCTGCATCATCGGGACGAATACGATGCATAGGGAAGAGCGCTCTAACAGTCTCGTCCATTTTTTCCGTTTCAAGGACACAGGGCCACCTTGTAGCTCCTAGTTTCGGCATGGCAAGCTTGTAACCCAGCCCCCACGGGTCTTTGTCGATGTCCTCAACTAGGTTGCGACAGCAGCAAGCCTTGCTCTCGTTAATTAACCTTCGGAGAACTTTTTTTACCGACCTGTATGTCAGCGTTCGGGAGTGTGACTCGTCTCGATTTCTTAAACGTTGAGATTCGCGGCGGAGTTTGTGACATTCTCTCCGCTTTTCGGCGATTTCTGCCGACCACCAGTATACAGCAGGCTTATTGTGTCGAGGCTGTCGCCTTGGCGTAGAGCAGTCGCACGCATTCTTGATGAGCCTCATGGTGGAGTTCACCATGTTTTCAGCTGAGGCTCCTCCCGTTACCGTCATAGTTTCACCTCTCATTAGAGCTGCGGCGAACGCGTCGACATCTATTTTAGATATATTTCAACCTACAGTTGAGGGTTGGATTGCTACGCGTCGAGTAGCACAGTCGCCAATTGCTAAAGCAATGTACAGGTGATCGCTCGCCGAGTAGTCCTCCAGTACCCTCCATCTGTGTATCCTAGGAACTAAGGACTCCGAAACAAATGTCACATCCGGAATAGTTCCCAAGCAGCATCCCCGTCGAAAAGTTGGTGTGTCCCGTACGTTCATGATGACAAGTTGCCTCCTAGCCGCCATTTCTAGTATTATTTTTCCTCTCAAGTCTGGCAGAGGCATTCCCCATTCTATCGCCTTGGCGTTAAAGTCACCGCCAACAAGGATTCGGCCTTCCGTGCTCGCGACAGCTTCCTCCAGTTCATCGAGCCTGCTCTGAAAACATGAAATTGACTCATTCGGCGTGAAATAGACGCTTATGAATGTCAAATTGGCGCACCTAATGAGCACGAAGCCATTTCCGCTGGAGCAAGTCCGATCTGTGGGTAGAGCCCTATCACGTACCCAGATGGCGGCGGTGCCGGATCGATCACAATACCATCCAGCTTCCTCTTTGTTCTGGTGTTGCTCAGATATCAGCAAAAGTGAACTTTTTTCTCTCTTGCAACCTGGTCTAGTAAATCTGGTGCAGTTGAGCTACGGTGTAGGTTGATTTGCAGGACTTGGATCATGTCTTTGCTCTTTTCTTGCTTAGTGCCTCTTTGAACTCCTGGCACCAACCACTTCCTGGGATATGAGGAGACCGCTTGTTCTGGTCGCTCTTACCGTTCGTATACATGCACCGTTTTTTCGGGTTCCACATTTTGCCTGATTTCCTTGAGGACCTCGGCGTAAGGTCTCCCGTCTGCAGGTTTGATCAGTAAAGCATCCCTGCGCTGCTTGCTCCTGGTCTTTTTTGGCATTGCGCTGTGTTTCGTGCCTTCTTGCTTTATGGGCGCCTGTTTGGAATCTTTTGTTATCGCTTGGTTTATCTTCTTCACAGTCTTCTGTTGTGATGTGGAGCGCACCAATTGAAAGCCATAATTTTTCTCCTCGACTTGACTGTTGTCTCCTATCTCGACTGTTATCGGCCCTTTCGCCCTTTTCCTACGGTTTGGTTTAAGTGGATTACATGCCGTCCTTTTGCCTTTTACGAGAGGAGTAGCATTTTTGGTGAATGGAGTTTTATTTTCTGGAACTTTCTTAAGCTCTTTCAATTCACTCTCCGCCCGTAGCCACCTGCGGCGATAGTGCTTGATCCTATCAACGAGGTCCTCCAATTCGTCAATCCCATTTTTGATGCCCTTGTTGACATTTTTTTGGACATTCGTTGAATTTCTCATCACTTTTATTATAGCGCTTATGTTCCTTGTTAGACGCTCTTCCTCACTTCTGTCAGCGGCTATTTTCGTTACCAGGTCGTCCTCAGGCGAAGTTCTCGATATACTGTCAGCAAGAGGGTCTTTTTGCTGTTGAGCTTCATGGTTTTCGCCTTCCACAATGTCATTATATGACTTTTAATGGCCCATGGAGAATGGCACTTCGGATCGATGACTCCACTGCCCGAAGCCTGCACTGCACTTCTGGTATCGTTCGCTCCATCGCCTTGTGTAGGAGGAATGTTGTGGACAATCACCTTCTTCACTGTTGCAAAGCGTTCGATGGAGGTTTGCTTGCACGATGTTTTTTCGTTGCCTTGATTAGGCTTGGCTACTCTTTGAGGCGGAGTTCACAGGAGTTTTGGCCTTCGGGCGAACATGCTTGCGTCGTTGATTATTTCACTTGTAATTTTTGATTCTTCAGTGGCCAAGGGTTCCACCACTGAAAAGTGCCCTGGCAACTTATCCCCAGCATGAATGCTGGAGAGAAGCCCGCATGAGGTCGAGGCTCCCTCACACGTCGGGGTGTATATCCCCACCCCTAATTTACTATTTTTGTTATCACTCATCATATATTTTTTTGGTGGGTATTTTTCGTGACTTGATCACGCGTCTGGATGACGGGTAACCTCCTCAAGCCCCCCCACCACGACAAGGTAGCACCCATGGGGGACCCCATGGGTGCTGTTAAGTCAACTCTTTAACAGCAGCTATCACGTTTTCAAGTTTCCCTGAGACGTTTCTTCCTTCGTCTAGGGTTCAGCGAGCCCTCTTCTGCTCAGTTTTACCTTGGCGGTCGGAAGTAGTTTACGCCTTTCATCTTGCTATTCTGGCAAGTGCTCTGAAATTTTCATGTTCAAGTTTTGAATCTTTGCTTATTGTGAGGCCTTCCATGACATCCAATCCACGAATATCTCTAGTTTCTTTGATGATCATTTTCATCGTTGATTCCCCTTGTCGTTTCGTGTCCTTTCGAGATGATTTGCTGCGCTACACCTGAGTTGAAGTTTAAAGTTCTTCCCTTACTTCTTGCTGTTGTTGTTTCACCTAGATGCCCCTTCATTCTCGTGCCAATGAGTCTCCACATTTGGCCATTTGTCATTTGTTGTATCTGGTTGCTGATACTTTCAAGGTAGGTCTACACCGTGCAATATATCCTTTGATAACGTTGATCGCTCCTGTCACTATCTGGTATTCTGGATCTTCTTGCCCCATTCTCATTATTTTTGAGTGCTTGAAACCGATTGATATGTCTTTTTCGATGCTTGATGGTTTTGGAATTTTTCCCTGCGTATGAGTTGTTTTTAAGTATACTTCGAAAATAAGGGTGGTTCAAGTCCTTTTACGATTGGGTCCTGAAAAGAAATTTTCTCCTTTTTCCGTGCACAAAAACATTGACCACATATCTCATCCAGCATCTCGGTATGGAGTTTTTATCCTGTAGTCTCTCTTCTTTTCGTTCAATTAATATTTCGCCGAAGAATTGCGAAAGACGATTCTCCATGCCTTCTTTTTCTTTGGTCTTGTAAAACTTCCCCTTCAAGGTCAAATAATTTTCCGTCATACAAAGCTTTTTTTTTTGGGGTTGAGGGTGAAGGCAATTTACGTCCAGAGTGTGCGATTCCTAGGAGCGCATGCTACCAAACTACCCACTAAACACCCCTCCCTGTCAAGAGACCCTAGCCTGGAACCGTTTGACACATTACTTCGGGCTAGGCCTCTTTTTACTTCACCCTAAGGCGCCGTCAGCGTAGAGAAATCTCCCCCCAGCGGGAGGGGGCAAGATGGAGGCGGACTGCTCGAAAAGAGACCCTCCTAGACCCCGCTCCCAAGGTTATCCGTGATACATTTTTTGGCAGTAAGTATTGCCCGAGAGTAATGTGCCACACAGGTCCATTTGTCGAAACTTTTCAGCATTTCTCCGACCAGTTTGTCTGGAGAAAGCTCTCCCATCACCTCCCACAAGTTCTGCCGCATCTTATTCCACCTTCTTCAGTTGAAGAAGGTGTGACATGCGTCATCCCTTTCCCCTGCGCAGAAAATGCAGTCTGGGGACCGTGATTTACCAATCTTGTGAAAGTAAGACTGAAAATACCTATACCCGCTAAGAAGCTGGGTAAGGTAATAATCAGTCTCACCATGCCTTCGATTTAGCCACGATCCCACGTCCCCTATAAGGCGGGCAGTCCAGTGGCCATTAGAGTCGCCTTCCCAGGACTGTTCCCACTCAAGTATTGGGCGCTGCCTCTCCTCTCGGTTGACAGCATATCTTGAGCCCTCCACTTTTCGGTCATAAACTCTCCGTCATTCTCTAGCAAGGAGGGCGATGGGTATCATTCCTGCGATCACCAACACCGCCGACTCAGAGAAAGTGCGGTATGCAGACGCAACCCGCAGAGCGCCTTCGATACAGCTCCTTACTGAGAGCTCCGGCCCAAATCTCAGAGCCGTACAGTAGCACTGACTGTACAGCACTCATGAGAAGTCGGCGTTTGCTCGGTCATACAAAGCTTTGGAAGCAGTTGAGACTGTATGGTTTTTATCTTCCATACCGGTGATTGCGCTATGTGGTGTAAGATCCACTCCTCTATGTATCCTAATATTTCCATAACTGGAATACTAGGGAATAGAGATTTTAATCGATTTAAACCGTAATTTTCTTACGGCTGATATTAATTAACGCATTTTGTTTCCTTCTGTATGTATTTTTGGGAGACTATTTATATTTGGCAGTGTGGCGTTGCTCACTCTCATCATCGAGGAAACTGTAGGCCATGCTTATTCCAAATATTTAAGTAATATACTTTTAAAATATTTTTGTAATAACTTTTTATAGGTTCAGTATTTACCCTTGAAAATCACGTTTTATTGCTTGTTTATAGATTAAGCATCTTTGAACCTGTGAGCACTAAGCACTAAGTAGAAATTAAAGACAAAATTAAGTTAGTCGCTGAAGAAGTAGTAAGAGTAACCATTTTATTTCTTCGCTCATGTTGCGTATTTTGTGAATTCTAACCTAGGACAAACATTGTTCTTGTTAGTCCCCAATATAGGCCCAGCTTAGATAGCGTTTATTCTTGGTCCAGTTGGTCTGTGCTGCCAGGACTATATAATACCAGCTGTCCGGTCCCGGAGATTTCTTCCCCCTCTCCGCTGGGCATTGAGGGGTACTAATTTAGTTTCCCTGTATTATTCACAATCTTGAGTTGAACCGCGTGTAATAATACCGGTTCACACTGTTTTTCGCAGGGATTCATTCTGCTAACTTGAAGTTTTCTATTTGGCAAGTGGAGGAAATCAATCATGAACTCTTTATGAATTAGTTTTGTTGAGATTCAGTCCAGAAAGTTCGTTAGATAACGCTTTAGATGCTTAGAAAACACCCCGGACCTTAATCTGTTTTACTAGAAATACATTCAAAAGGTATTTGACAAAGCCGCTCACTTAATCTCGTCATAAAGTATGATGATGGAATAGGAATGGCCCTAGAAAAAGTAAGCAACAACTATTGGTGAAAAAGACTTTGGTTCCCTTAAAGTTAAAAAGGAAATGACAAGAATAGAAAAGCTGCAGCTGTAGCACTGCCTTAAAAGATGCTGAACTTATAGTTGCAGGAATGCTTTCAACAATGAAAATTCTCAAAAAATCAACTTTCTCTTTCAAAAATGAAATGGAGGGTATAGGCAAATGTGCATATCATCTGCATAGTGGCGAGGTTATTTGGCCCTCGTACCTTGTCGGTAAAAGCGGTGACCTCTTCTATTGTTAACCCTATAAGCATGCTAAATATGCTATTTAGTACTTGTTGCGGAAGCAATTCATACGAATCGATCAACAGAAGATCATCGGTTGCGCAAGCCTCTCGAAAGGACCACACATGGTGAAAGAGCTGTGAAGGATGTTTGTGACCAAGCGCAATATCTTGATACCTTGGGGGTTCGAAAAATTAGGTGAAGGTAGGAAGGTGAAGGCTATTTACGCTCTGAGTGTCGGACTCCCAGTGGACCTACTGGACTACCCACTAAACACTTCCCCTGTCAACCGGAGCGCCTAGCCTGGAACCGTTTGACAAATTACTTCGGGCTAGGCCTCCCAATTTTACGCCTTTTGGCGCCTTCGGCTTACAGGGATTCCTTCGCCAGTTGGATGGAAAGAGGAGGAGGATTACTTGAGAAGGAACCCCTCCACCCTCGACGCCTCCAGCCGATCAAGTATGCCTTTTTTCATTACTAAGATTGCCCGAGCGTAATGTGCCACTTGATTCCATTTGTCAAATGATTTCAGGATCTCTTCGATTAGGCTATCTGGATGGAGCTCTCCCACTTTTTCGGTAAGATCACCGCGCTCTTTGTCCCTTCCCTTGTCATCTTCTGCATGAAAAGAAAGTATGACAGGTGTCATCTTCACACCAATGCAGAATATGCAATCTGGAGACCGAGACTTGCCTATCTTGTGCAAGTAAGATTTAAAACAACCCTGTCCGCTCCGTAGCTGGGCCAGGTAGTAGTCAGTCTCACCATGCGTTCGACTGAGCCACGATCTCAAGTCGTTGATGAGCCGCGGGGTCCATCTTCCTTTTAGCTCACGTTCCCATGATTGTTGCCATTCGTCGAGAGTGCATCGTCTTTCATTGCGAGCAACTTTTTCTGTATTACCCTCGTGCCTTCGGAGGTAGACTCTTTTACGAATGGACACATTAAAGGCGGTGTCGAAATCGAAGGTTGAGATCGTCAGGTGATACTTTGATATAGTTTTTCCGATTCTGCACCTGCAACGCAGATTCCAGTGGAAAAAGAGCTCTTGATCCGAGCACCAAAGCTATAGGAATTTGCACTGGCATTCCGTGGAAATTTTCTACCCGGACAGTTGCTGTAGAAGCTTTTTCATCGCGGCATTCTGGCGTTTCACAGGAGCGGCTAAGAAAAGTGTCCAGCTTTCTGCTGCAAGATGTCAGATCATTTGCTTTGTGGTAATTTTTGCCGTCTCCTTGTCGCCACATACGCATACTGATCGAAGTTTAAAACTGCTCCTAGTTGGACTACGCTTGGCTAACGCTTTGAGGCCGGAGATCTGTCCTTAGGTAAGTTTTCAAAATGGGATTCGCTTGTTAAAGACAGTGGATGAGAATTATATTAGCTCGGGGGCACAAGAAATGCGAGCTCAGGCTGCAATGATAGCCTATGTGATTGTAGGAAAGGAAATGGGAAGGAAAACCTAAAACGCACACATGGCATACTGTTCTTAAAGTTGCAAACACGAGTGGAATTTTTGACGCACAACGGTCAGTGTCTTGCGGGGTCACCACATTGGTAATAACCTGTTGAGATATTTCCGCTGGGGACCACAAATAATAACAACACACAAAAATGTTTTTTATTTTTAAATGGCAGATTTTTTTTATTGAATGGCTCCAGATACATTTGGTTGAGTATAGAGTCGTGTAGAGACCTATTGCACTCACTTTTTGACAGATTGTAGCAATACCACACGTGTTGGCTTCATGCAATAGCGGCTGGCCAGCTCTTTCGATTAAATTTATGGAAGTGGGTAGATTGGCCAGCGCATCTAAGTTTTCTCCAAAGAACGTTGCCAGTAGACTCTAATTTTCCAACGAGAAAAGTTTAAGTAACTTCTACTGAATTTATATCTAACTTAACATATGCTGACAGCTTTTAAGCTAATGCCAGGGGAGATAATCGTTCGAGAGTGATTGACACTAGGAAATTTCAACTTGTATAAGCCGATGGTATTTTTTTCAATTTTTTGTAAATATTTTCTAAATATATAATTTCTTCCGTCTTTTCACTTTATGTCAAGGAGGCTACTGGTGAAGGCGCCTGAACCAAAAAACAATAAAGGAAGTTTGTGAAGGAAAAACAGGCCTTTATTATCTTCTCTGTCACGAAAAACACTAGAAAGAAGATTGAAAAAAACAGCCACACAAAGGGAGCTATAAGACCATCACCAATGTTTTGCATTGACCGTACGAAATGAGAGTGAGCAACCACATCAACAAACTGCAATTAAAGGATTTCTTTCGAATATCGGTGATTTAGGAATAATTGCATTCAAGTATGTTGAGTAGCAAGGAATTCAATAAAGATTCAATTCCTTCAAGAAGAACATGGGGTTTGTTCGGGTTCAAGTGTCTTTAAAATAGTCTTTAAAATAAAATAGTATTTCATTTGGGAAATCACAAGGGTGAGTATGTAAAGGGTTGAAAAACGCAGAATTAAAAGCCTATTTTGAAATGCTTGAGAAGATTTTTTCTCATAGACAAATAGTACAGTAAATCTGTCGAAAAATAAATGGTTTCAATGCGTTAGGAGCCCCGGGGCAAAATCTTTTTTTAATCGATGCAAGATGATGTCAATAAGCTACCTTGAGGGTGGGCACGAAAACCTATGAGCGGTTTTTTGAAAAACTCAAAAAATGTACCAAAAAAATTTTGAAATGCGTTTTTCTATTTTGCTATGCATTTTACAGGAAAATTTATTGAACAAAAATTGTAGAGGACATTGAGATCTATAATTTATGTCATTGGAGCAATGCTGTACAACGAAAAATGCACACTGTAGGTGGCGCCAAAGTCTCAAAAAAAGTGTTTTTTCGCTTTTTCACCCTAAAGATATTATTTTATCGCAAACATTTAAATACAAAAGTTGTTCCTTTCATTATTATAAACAACTTTTATTTAAACATTTTTTTCATATTACTTACCGTTTCGGAGCTGCAGCTTGCAAAAGTATAGAAATTCCAATAATATTGTTGCACGCAACATGAGTACACATCGGAGGTGCACATTTTCATCAAGATTTATTTATTTTTTTATTTATAACCTTTTAACAATTATATTCAGTTATTGACATGCAGTAGCAACTGTTAAAACTTGTGTGCAAGTGTTTCTATAAACTGTTTTATACAAAAAGTTGTGCAATCATGATTTTTCATGGAAAAAAGTCTGTAACATTATAATTATCTTTATTATTGTTATTATTATTATTATTATTATTATTATTACTCACAAAAATTTAAAAATACGTTTTTGCAATTTTGATGAAGTAAACTGAGAGGATGTCAGTTTTTATTGCTAAGTATACTGATATTTATGTTTTATTGTACATGTTTTTCATTTATAATGATTTGTGCTGTTGCAGAACTAAAGTGCTCCTTCATTGTTTGTCTGCGCTTCGTAGTTTTTTCTTCTGTGGTCCTTGCTCCGGGGATTCACTTACGACGCCTTCTGTAGATGAACTTCCGGACGATTGTCTGTCAGTTCCTTGCGTCGTCGTGATTATTGTTGAACATGACGTTGTTGAATAGTGTACTATTTGGGAGGGAAAGTCCAAATCATCTTCGTCAATAAAAGTGTCTTCTTCTATCTCGACAACTGACACGTTACTGCAATCTTCTCCGCTACAGTTTTTGCAAGCAACTGAGCAAGGGATGCCTGCCTTTCTGCATCCACATCTGGAACCGCAAAACCGTTCGTTCCATTCGCCATTGGTTTGACACGAACAACTGATGAGTTCCATAACAGCGCGTGGTGCCAGGGGATTCACTGTTGTTATTGGCTCCAGTCCTCGCTGTGAAGTCTTCCATCCCCAGATTGTAGGCTCTAAATATTTTCCTAACCAGGCTTGCACTTGCAGGTAAACTCTTCGGCTGTGATAATTTGCTGCATCAGGTGAAGGTGGCAAAGAACATAAATTGACCTTCGTTTTTGTGGCGCACTGAGAAAATTTTTTGAATCGAGTTCTAGCCAGGTCGTTCGAAATGCCATTGTACATAATTGTAAATATTGTTCGCCCAGCGGTTTTGATGAAATTAGTACTTGTAAATTTCTCATAGAAGACATTCAAAGCAGCTAGTAGGTTTCTTTTCTTTTCTTGACTTTGTTGATGTTTTTGTTTTCCCTCTTCTGTGCATATATCGTTGTTTTTGTCTGCATCTTCAAGGATTTTCAGAATTGTCTTGACGAGTTTCACTTTTCCTTGCGAATAAGGAGCCGATGTGGTATCACAACCTGTGAATGCGTGAAGTAAGAGCACGTATTTTCTTAAACTGGCATACTTGAACGACTGCGAAGAGTAAATTTTTTCTCCAGTTTTTCCGTTGCTCGTTTTTTTGAAGAACACATTGTTTTTTTCACTTCCCAAAGCGACAAGCAAGACTAGAAGATCAACGTCTTCTCCAACTATGGTAACAGACGTGTAGTTAGAGGAGTGCTGAAGAGCTGTTGTAACTATCAAAAAATCTGCATCCTCGAAAGTTTGCTCAGTCTCAAACCCAGCAGCTTGAAGTTGTCGTTGTAGAAGTTGGATGAAACGATCCTTGTTGTTATCGTTCGATAAGAAATCGTCTTGAGAAACTGTGATAGAGGTTGTGTAATCAAAGTTAATGGAAGCAGAGGTGTGTTTAGCAGATCAACGAAGTCTTTCGGCTGATTTTGTTCCGATGTCTGAGCCAGAAGGATATCCATCGAAGATTACAGCAACTTTTCCATCGGAATAAATTTTTCTGAAGATGTGTGACGTACAATTTACAGATTTCTTGAATTGTCGTGTTCTTCTTCCATCTCAGCTTGTGCAGCAAATATCCTCCATCTAAGACGTAACAACGATTTTCTGCAGGAATATTAGGCGTGATAGCGGAGAATGCTTCATAGAAAGTTGATTTGGTTCCTTTCCGCATGCCACTCTCGTCAAAAAGAGACATTGGGTAAGGAGCGAGCTTGTGATCAAAAAATCTCCCTATATCATCGGTTGTCCGTCCGCAAATTGCTATTCTTCGGAAAATCAACATTGGATCAATAGCAACAACTGTATCATTCACCTTCAGTTTCGAAGTCATAATCGATAGAGGTTTGACCTGCCTGTCTCTTTTGAATGAAAGAGATTTAAAAGTGTAATCCGTTGCGTTGCTCATCAGTTGACTTCCCTCTTCTTCCGCCAGGTGACAGTTGATGGTTGCGTCACCTACAACCCCCGTGCCAATAGAAACGATTTCTCCGATGCTTGGAAACGGATTATGCATAGCAAACCAGCAGTCCAGTGTGTGAACATCCTTGTTATCTCTTTTCGTTTCGCAAACGTTTCGAACTGCTCACAAATGTTCATCATACTGTACATGCTCAAAGTCCATTTCGCTGTTTCACTATCCGTTATACCTCGTCCTGGTAGTGTCAATCCTCCTTGAGTCTTTGCCAGGCGCATTGTTGTCTGTTCAATGGTTTGATCTGGAGATATTCCGCAAAAAAATTTATTGCTTCTTCTGATTGTAAAAAAACCGTTTTCAGTGAAGTTTTGAAATTCCTCAGGTGTCATCGTTTCTTCTAAAGTAGCAATGTCTTGCAGATAGAGATGTGCAGATTTGGCGTAGTTGTTATGTCCACTGGAATAGAAAAAAGGTACCATTCTCCGAATCGTTGAAACATACAAAGACCAATTTCCTGAACGTTCAGCTTCCAGTAACTGAGAAGAAATGCTTGAGAAGATTTTTTCTAAAACTATAAAGGAACAATAATCGACTAGGTTATATTTTGTCAAAAGAAGTGTAAGCATAGACTTATAAGATATTGACCTGTATACGTGAGCTTGCGTGAGTATCCAAAGTTTTAAACTTATCTTTGTCTTCCTCATCAGCTGTTCAAATATTCGGCTCCATTCGTGCCTCAAGTGGAGAATAATGGAACTTGATATCCGAAATTCGGGTTTAAATTTAACAGTGAATTGACATTACAGTTAGAAATGCAATTCCTATAGAGGGATGCTCACACGTATAATTTGAATGTTTGAATTATAATTAAATCCGTCATCAGCTGAAGATAGTATTTTCCTCATGTTCGTTCCGCTTCATGCTAATTAAAGTCGAGAATCTGTCAAAATTTTACGAAATGAGCGGGGCTTCATTCTTGGGGAAAAGTGTTCGTGTGGAGTTAATATTCCCGTTAAGTCAGTTCTTAAGTCAATTGATGATGGGGCACTTAATTTAATGATATATTTTCTTTTTTTTTATTATTTCAATAATGAAATAATGTTTAAGAGTATTCGCATACTCCTTGCAAATCAAAGCAAAATATGAGGTTGAATCATAGTAAAAAAATATTGAAACGTTTGTTGCCTATTGCTACCTATGGGTATTTTTATGGTAAGTGTTGGTGAATTGGTGTTGATATGCGCAAATTCAAATGTCAACGTTTAAAGAAAATGCAGAAACAGAAACATTATCACGGTGATTGTTTGTTATAACGCTATAGGCAATGCGTTACATAAAAATGCGTGACTAACACGAAAATCTGCATATACCCGCTGGACGAAATCAAATTCCTTGCCTCGAATATGAGATGTCAAAATTTTTGCATTTCTAGACGGTCATTCTTTCTACCGAAATTCAGTCAAAATACTAGAGTGTGCTTATTATAATGACATCATTGTGTTGTCAATATTATCACACACACATCTCACTTTTACCCGATGAATACTTCTGTTTTTAAGTCTCTCGAATTCTCAAACTCAACTCAAGGGAACTCAAACTCTCAAACTCTCTCCTGGACGCCGTTTTTAACGTCAATCATTTATGTTCTTATTTATCGTAGCCTAAGGATAATTGGCTACAGATCAAAATGCGATTTCATGATTTACCATAAATAACTAAGTCTACATAGCATTTCTGAGTACGATTTTAGTATGAAAGTTGAGCTATTTTAGGAAGGGAAAATTAGCCCTATAACACTGGCCCCATCCATTTCAGATTCAGGACCACGTATGTCTTCTCACAGAGTGGATGAACCATCACCAACAAGACGCTGGAAACAGTACTACCGCTGCCTCCAGTACTTCCAGTACTTCCACTGCCTCGAAAAATAACCAAAGACTGCTAAAAACTCATATAAGGAAGAACTTTTTCACCCCTGGAGAGAACTTTGCGAATCGAAAAATAAGAAATAACGAAGTCAAAAAATGAATAACGTAAAAAAAAATTGAAAATAGAATTATAGACTACAATTGCTCGCAAAAGAATGCTGTATGTCAAGGAACGCAAAGCGATCGGTGGGTTGTCTGATAGCAGGTGGTAAGAAATTTTCAAGGTTTACAGAGATATTTTGAAAGCAAAATTGAAGACAGTCAGGTTAATTAGCTGCAATATATAATAACTTTGTGGTGGAAGTTAATATAGGACGCAATCAATCGAACTATGCAATATGAATACTTGGCTGGTAAGAGGGAGGAGAGAGGAAGAGGGATCTCCTTGTTTCACCAACCCACAGCTTCCACAATGCCTCATTCCAATTCCTAAGAATAAGTGATAGTGAATGGTATCGCATATTGGGTCGTCTGGTTCACCAATCAAGGGTTAATAAATTCCGGCATGCGCTAATAACTGTAAACACACCTAGAGGTCTAAACTAAATTCTACTTACACTTCAATGCGGGACGTAAGAGAGTGACGGCAAGTATTCCGCGCCTTAAAACGGAATCAAAGTAATGAAGAAGAGATTAACTTGGTTGGTTGACCCTCGTCTCCGTTCAAGCCCCTAAAAGTTTCGAAACTTGCAGAAGAGCCAAGACAAGGGATTGGACATACGGCAACGACCTCACAACCGAAAAAAGGACTATGGCGTTTGATCGTGGTATGTCAGATCGCTAAATAACCCTCATGCTGGTAAGGATATTTTAAAACGGGTCAACCAATATTCATTAAACATACTGGTAATCTATGAAAAGAACGGGACTGGAAGTGATATTCAAGATATGAGATCGCACACAGTATTCAAAAGTCGGATGCCCGCTGGAAAGCGAGAATATGGAGTGGCCGTCATGATGAATATGGAGTTCAAATCACACTGTCGTATACATAAAATGGCCTGGGTATCACCAGATGGGAACACCCAAAGTCAGTATTGACCATGGCCTAATCCAAAAACGTTTGGCTTCAATCATACCTCATGTTCAAACATACCGAGGAGTCAATTCCAACATGGATCACTACTTTATTAAACTAATATATCGATGTCACATGTCAAAGGCGTATTCGACGAAGACCTGCCAAAATTCGATCCGAAATGTAAAGAATCAGGCGTACAAAAGATATATCGGACACAGACAGAAAAGTACCTCAGAAGAGTAGCGAATAAGATAATAAGAAATAAGAAAACAAAATACTATAATGAATAATTACGGATCATCGATTTAAGTCTAAGAAAAGTAAGAAAAGTATCACAAAAGGTCACACAGAGAAAGCAGTGAAAAGCTCAAAGTAAGGTTATCAGTCCAAGACTACCCTCGGCCGTGATGACGTCGGTAACATCGTCGTTGATGAAAGCAAAATTAAGGAAAGATGGGTTTCATATTGCGAGAAACTCCTTTAATCCTCCACACAGCTCCATATCTATAGTCTTCAAATATCCGCACAGCTTCAGAATGTTGGGGACTATAGATATGGTTATTTCTGGAGAGTCCCCATTGGACCCACTCCATCAAAGACCAAAATAGTAATGAAGCACCGGCCATCGATGAGATTCTAGTGAAGCTTATAAAATTTGGTGGCAGCAGTGTCCAGAAAGACATCCACAAAACCAATCAGCAAATCTCGCAATAAGAACATACGCCGAACGATTGGAGCCAATCAATTATATTTCCTATCACCAAAATGTCAAATCGAATTGTGCGAATCTATTGTATTTCTTATCCTGAAAAAGTTGACAAGCTAATGTGTGAAGACGATAGAGGCATTTAACTACTTTGCACGGGTTTCAAAATATTCTCGAAGAGCTTCGAAAATAAAATCACAATGTACCCCAACACTATTATTGGGGAGTATCAAGGTGCCTTTCCAGCTATTAGATCGACGGTAGACAAATTTTTTACTGCCAAGCAGGTACTTGAGATATGCTGGGAGTTCAACATAGACCTCTGCCAGCTAAGTATACGACAGTAATGATCATAAGGTACTGTTTCAATAATACGCTTTAAGGTCCCAGCAATGACGTCGACGACCTCCTATGTCATCCATGTCTGAAATTCCCAAAATATCACAGCTGACGAATACAGTATTGAAAATGTTGGCGAATTTGTGTGTATATGTGTAAATACGGCAAAAAGTACGCTCGCAAATAAAACATTTTATTCAGTTTTGAAGATTGTGAAGACCAGCTTAACATACAGGAAAACAGAGCTCCAAGTATGCAAATCCATGATAAGACCTGTGTTGTGCTGTGGGTGTGAAATATGGTCCCTAACCCAAGCATCTGCAAATATATTGAACGACTGGTCCTGAGGGGGCCCTGGAATGAAGCTATACAGGGACCATATGCGAATTCGATACAGTCATGAGCTGTATGAAATTTTTGATGTACTGAAAGTCTCTACTACAGTAAGACTGCGGAGGTTGCAATTGGCTGGTCATGGAATCGTATGGACGAAGAACGGATACCCAAAAAGGTAGGGAGAACTGAAGGGTGGAGACCAATGGGGAAACCGAGGAAACTTTGGTTTGACTTCGTTGACGAAGACAGTTCATTGCTGCTTGAATTTCGAAATTGTAGGACGTGGTCAATGGACGGAGACAGTTTGCGTTAGCTTTTGAGTTAAGTGTCCTTTGAATTTGATAAGTTGATTTGAACGATAGGTAAATTTAAGTTTGGTAAGAGTTATATGAAAAGTTTAGTCTTCGCTATAATTCCATAATTTGTTCATCATCATTTATGCACTACAAATTCTTCACGTTATAAGGCCATCTTCTCCACAGTCGACCAATATATTTGTACTTCCAACAACAAGCACTTTAGGTAATTTTCGAGTTCTTTCGATTCTTAGTTTTGCCGAGCCCACTTCATTTCTTGTTCCAACAAAACTTTCAAGTTGTTACAATAAAACTTTCTTTTCGAAAATTGTATGCAGCGTTGCCCAAGTTAAAAAAAATTTACTTAGTAAAGTATTGAAATCACATTTAATATCCTTTCAGACGGTTTGTATCCATCACCATCCAATTAATCCTTCGTTTTATTGAAACGGATGTTTTTGCCGTTATTCAAAAAGGGCACTTTTTGCGGATTATTTTATTCAGCCGTCAATATTCGAATATAATTTCAAATACTCGCTATCTGTTATTCAAAGTCATTGGAAAGCGTTACCTTTCCAAACAGTTTGAGTCCTTTTGCAATCGGTTAATATTAAATGCCATTGAACATGCATACATTATGAGTCAGCATAAAGATTGTTAAATCGCAAAGTCAGACATGAATGGTTTCCATTTTCCCTGGAGCTTCGTTGAAAAAAGGACAACGCGATACAAAAAAAACTCTTTATCGATGAGAGTGAGACGAACGGAAACCAAATGAACGATGATGAAGGATAATCCGAAAGCGTGGCTGCGTTATTCCATAACTCAAAACCGTTGGAAAACATTAAAGCCTACACAGTCATTTCCTTGCGTCGCTGAGACATCTCTTCAGTACTCCCCCTTTATCGGGTGAATCAGCTAATACTATCCACTACATTGATTTATGACTATCTACCCTTAAAAAAACTTGTGTATGTTCCGCAAGGACCTTTAAGTGTGACAACTACATGTGTCTCGTTCTGCAAACGATACTGAACCAAAGAGGGCAGACGGAACGAAAGAAAATAAGGAGCTGGAAAACGATTCAGCTTGCAATATTCCGAGGATGAGTGACTACGCTATGAGGCGAACGCAAGAAAAAAGACTTCAGGGTTCAGGAATTGGTATGTTATCCCAACGTCCTCTCATTGTCAATGCTGGTAGAGATATACGAAAGGCGGACTGTCTTCGGAGAGCGTTATGAGATTTATTTGACAAAATAATTGAAATAAAGCCGAGACAAGCGATTTACTACAATGGAAGGGTTGTGGCTGTCACATTTTTCGGCAATCATCCTCAACACTGGACAATAGGGTAATTCTTCAATATGCCATCATTCCCATATGTCCCAATGTGCTCTCATTCTTCAATCTTGACATACGGCTTTTAAATGGGATGCCCGCTTGCCGGGAGTCGCAATGATACGAATGACCATCACCAGTGGTAATATATCTGCTGAGAAGAAAAGGGTTGAGCTGAGCTGTAGGCAAAATAGAAAATAAAATGCCACATCACCTATCACTTCTTGGCTTTTCTCCTTTATCTTTGTGTGATTTTCAGTTTTTGAGTATGTTAAGGGTGGTCATACACGTTGTAGACTTGGTAACAAGAGTCGAACTCTTTTGTTGAAAAGCGAATCGACTTTTCACAGAGTCAGGAACATTTTTTTTATATTAGTGACAGCAACTTTCAAACATGAAAAAATCTTCAATGTAAATTCATAAGCCGATGGTCACGAAGTTTTGATGCTTTCTAGACGAAGGAAAATGAATGTTTAAATGCTTCCAGGTTGTTAATAAATTCTCCTTACGATAGGGAAAGGAAAAGACATTGACCGACCTTGTTCATCGAATGAAAAATATTTGAAGAAGAACGGAAACCAAACAAGCCGAAAATTACTGATCTAACCTGGAAATATTTTGAAATGTTTTCCTTAAATCCCTGACCAGTTTTTCAGAACAATCCAGGCTGAGTAGATCACATGAAAACATATATTTTGGCCATGTGTCATAAGGCTTTTTTGACCGATGATAAGTATTTGTCAGCACGCAGCTCTGACACTTCCTTCAAACATGAACCTAGTTTACTACCAGTGTGCTTCCATAGACGAACCTGTGATTGAAAATGCCATCGATGATGAATTTTTTAATTGTTGCTTGGCAAATAACAGGGAAAATAAAGATTCAGGAGCACGATTAGCTCATTTCATTCTAAGCTAAATTCTGTCACTTGTTTCAAGGCAGCATTTGTTAGGGAAAAAATTGTCAATTAGAAATCCTAATTGTCAACTGTATATTCAAGAAAACTATTGCACGCTTTTGGCAGATTAGTCACTGAGTAATGGAAGAATTAATAACTAGAGGCATATAATGCATCAAAGTAGCTGACAAACTAGCAAGCGGTGCTTCAAAAAAGTCCATATTGCCCAAAAAAGAGCCCATCAGAGACAGCAGGATGCCTATAGAGCGATTGACAAATTGCTCCATGGACCTGCGTCAGTGAATTTAATAAGAAAATAATTATCTAGGAAACAATAGTGCATAAAAATTTCTGGTGCAATTTTCTCAAAACAACATGTTTGACCTTTAACACGTTGAGTGCCATGCGGTTTTATAGCGATTTCCCCGTCAGGCCGCGCGCAGGTATCGTAGTATAGCAATGCGAAGCGCAATACTTGCAAATTAGAATTTAATCGATGGACATTTTAAAACGTATTAGGGACATTGCTTTGTTAGCATAGTGTAAGGTACTTCTGTTCGAAAGGGAATGCTTATATAAGCATTCATTCAACACGTTAGGCCCTTTACCTTCATTATCATATTTTATACAGTCAGTCATCGGTGACTGACGCGGCCTGAACGGAAAGGTCGGTGTCAGTCACCAGCGACTGTCGTGGCACTCAACGTGTTAACTACAAACGGGTAGTTTTCTACCACTTTTCTTTTTTGCTTGTAAGTCAGCTCGTTCAGTGCCGTGTTTGTGGGTGCTTCATATAAACTCAGTTGTTGTTGTGCTCTTGCGGAGTGCGAATAGCAGCTTAAAAAAAAAACAATAAAAAGGACTAAAGGAAATCACATCTGTTAAGCAAAGCAGTGCCATCCATGAAAAATGGAAAGGTTACTTTCAGCTTAGATAATGAACGGGAAATGAAAAGAAATGTAACAAGTATGACTATCATTCAAGAGAAGGCTAGAGAAATTTTTGAGAAACTGAAAGAATAAACACCAGGTTTCAGTTAGATTTCAAAGCGACCATGGGATGATTAGTCTTAAAAAAGATCAGGAATCAAAAAAGTATTAATGCATGATGAGTCTGCTAGTTTATATAAAGAAAAACTGAGAATTACTGTCTCAAATTTCAATAATTCATTGAAACAGAAGTGTGTCGTCCACAATAAATATTTACTTGTGATGAAACTAGCTTATTTTGGAAGCGCTTGCCAAACTCATGAACATTATCTTGCATGAAAGAAGGTCATGCCGTGAAAATCCCATGAAAAACGGTCTTCTATGAGCCTATGAAAGACCAATTGACGTCACTATTGGATATGAAAGGTAAACCACTTCTGGTCGACCCCTCTAAGAACTCTAGAGCATTCAAAAAAATCATTAATTAAGAGAAAATTGCCAGTATTGTAGGGATCAAATCAAAGGGTCACGCAGGCTGTTTTCAATGAAAGGCTATTTAAAGATTTTTCCCAGAGCATCACTATCTTGACACCAATGACATTACGTTGAAAGCACTGCGCCCATTGGAAAATGCACCAGGACACCCAAATGACCCTGAAGATAATTTGTTGACAGACTTTCTATGGCTGACTGATCAGGTTCTAGCGTCTAAAACAGCTTCGCTTAATCAGTCGATGGATCAATATGTTATTGCAAGTTTCAAGAAATTGTGCGTTCACGCGCTGTTTCGTCGGTGTTTTGAAGCATGCTAATACTCTTAGAAAGTTTTGGAAAGAAAAATTGGACATTCTGGAAGCTATTCGTATCATACAAAAGGCGCGGTCAGAAATCACACTGTCGCAGTTCATTTTTGCTTAGCGAAAGCTGTGTCCATCATTCGTTCAAGGGAATGGTGGTGATCAGGGAAACATTGCTGAAGTTATGGATGAAAATTTGACAACTGCTAGAGATCTGGAATTGGGGGTGAACGATAATGGCACAGAAGGGCTTACAATGGAACATGAAGACGAACTGAAGACAGGATAAGTCAAAAAATCTTTAATGAGGAACAAGAAGAAACTCAGTGAAATGTCTCTCTTCCCGAACAAGACAAAAGAGCACATTAGCAATTAAAGGTCTTTGAAATAAGTGAGAGGGTCGCAAAGCAATGGTCTGGAATGGCACCTAAACAAAGTTGATGCCGGTAGGGCTGAGCATCTATACTTCAAGAATGCTACTAATCATTTTCAGAAAAGCTTAAAAATGAAAAAAAGCAATCGAAATGTCATTGCATGTTCTTTAACACACTATAACCAAAACTCAAAAGAAATTATTAATATGTAAAAAGTTGTAAAAATGTATGTATGTATGTAAAAAGTTGGTGAAATTCGTTGGCGGGCAAATGCTCAAAGTAGAGTGTTATGGTAAACTTTAGTAGTCAATCAACGTCAATTTACATTGCGTAGCTGCTGCTTTATGCGGTGTCGCATTGACATGTCGTATTGACATCAAGAATTCAAATAATCAGGCAAAAAGGTTACTCGTGGATGTAAGCCATGTTTTGAAGCGGATGCTGGTGATTCACCTCTGTTATAACAGTGTAGCGTCATTTCAGATTATTGTAGAGGACCTACTTTTCATCTCCAACATCCATCCGTTCAGATAATTCCATCACTAGTTTGACAAGCAGCATGGGCAACACAGCAGCCCATCCAGTCTTCGTTTGCTGTATGCGAAAGTTTTTGGGTTAACCTGACCATCTGACTTCACCACATGTCTTAGCGCATAGATATTTCTTTCGAAAGTGGTTCTGAAGACCTGAAACCAATGCGATAATTCTGCGGTAGTCATCTAATCACTTCCTGGTATGATCCCAATCCTGCCTACTTGGGCCGTACTGATCGTAACTGGCCAACTGTCGTTATCCATGACAAATTACACGTTTTCTCCACAAGTTACTGTTATTTTTCGATGAGCCGCGATTCTGTGGTGTCCAAGATCAAATTCGTATAGAAAATAATACCTAATATGCACTTCACCAATTTCCATGTTTATCTTACCACCTTCACTTGAAAATCAAAATGGTTCTTATTAAAAAAGAAATGGCACGCTCCTGTTTTTACTACTGAAGACGGGATAGGCTCTAATGTCTCATAAAATTTTTCAAAAAGAAAAGGGAAAAAGTTGACTAATTGACATATAGAAGTCTCGTGGACATTGAAATTTTTGCACTCAACATTTTTTCAATTATATTTCTTTAGATTGAAGGGCTATATGATCAGTGAAATCGCGTCTACCTGTGTAAATCTATTCATTCTATGAATTCCCGTTTTTTATTACCATTATGGCATCGCGACAAAAGACGAAAGTTAGGCAAACGAGCGACCTCGCCTTCACCAAATAATTGTTGAACTCTCTCCACAAAGTCTGGTATATGTGATTTCATCAATTTCTAAATAAAACTCTGTGGTATATTACGCTCAGGTGGTTCTTCTTTCCCAGAAAAGATTATTGCACCTCTGGTTGAAGCAGAAGGAAGAAGGGTAACTTTTAAAGTTACCTCTCCTCATTCTGCCTCTGCGGCAATGAAACGAACTCCACTAACGGAATGCGTATGAACTGGTGAGGAGATAGAGAGCTAAGTAGGTGTCTCTTGACAAAACTTCAAGATTGGACTCACCGTTTAACAAAGGAGCTGTTTGGAGGGCATCAGGTAGCATTCCATCGCAAGATGTCATTCCCCAAAGCATTGCCAGCCTTTACCCGCCTAAACCAAAATAACAAAGATTTTGTATTGGATTTGTTTTTTAATTATTGAATTAATTTTTAATTGCTGTTCCGAATATGAGATGGAAAGTGGAAGATATAGAATTATTTTGCAGTATCAGTACTTTGCGTTGTATGTGTTCTGCATTAAATGTCCACACGAAAGAAAGCACATATTTTCTTGATACAAGGCCCAAAATTGGTAATAAAGTTATAAGCACTTCGTTACGTTAAACAAATTCTTATTTATTTTTCGGTAAATGAATTAAGAGGTTTTTTTACATGCAAATTCAAAAGAAAATGTTGTGGGTCCCTGAAGTGGGCTAGTAAATTTCATAAGTGACCAAAATAGAATCATATAGTTAACGGTAATCTGTCGTTGAAAATAAATGAACCAATATGGATGGGTGTTGATAAAACAACAAAATCACTTCAAATTTATTGTTGTAAAGATATAAGTCGAATTAGACAACCAAATGCTCATTGGAGATTATGCGAGACAGGCAGATAAGGAAAATTCACTTGTGGAAAATTAGGAAGTTTCTCGATCACCAGAACTCATATTTAAGCAGCATCAGGACGGCGTCGTGTTTCACATAACAAGAGGGGATGATTAAAACGCCTCACACATAATACGTGTGATGATATTTTTCAATTACAATTCCCAAATATTCTTATCCATCAGTTAAGTAAGTGAAGAATATTTTAACAATGTATAGCTTCCACAAGACGAAAAAATCCTTCATGAACGAGGTCAAACTTCAACAAAACTTTATTGGAATTTAATTTGGACAGAATTGACTTTTAAGGCGGTTGAAACGGGCGAACCTTAGTCCTTGCCTTCAGCTGTAAAAATATATAAATACAGTCATGTAGATATCTCAACGTTCTCGGACACGAGAAACAACTCTCGACAAATAAATAGTGGCAAAGAATCGAAAGGGAGATATGTATGTGAAAATTGGACAATATTGTAACGGGATTAAGGATGACGAGGTAAGGGCCTCAAAGGAAGAAATAGAATGAATGAGAAAAAAGCAAAACGAATTGTCTGTCTTCCAATTTTTCAATGCATACGACGAGGATAACCAGCGTTCATGTATACAGCTCGGATTTATGTGTGCGTATAGGCTTAATAGAGAAAAGGGTTGCTTTCCACATCAACGGAGATATGATGGGAGCTAATGGATAATAGCGAGATATATACATCAGGGCGTCAATAATAGAGTCAATTTGATTTAAGGAGACAAAATGGGGATTTTGTAATTTGAAAAATTAGAGGACTATTGAAATATTGTGGCTTTGGTTTTGTTTCCAATTCTCTGAGTGTTTTGTGCAGATGAAAATGTTTTTTAAGTATGCTCTTCACGATATTGTTCTATGGCAAAACTTCCTCCTTGTTTTATTTTCTAACCAAAGAATTCGTCGATAGACAATGGAACTTGATGCTACTAGGAAATCTATCAGTCTGAGTAAAGTTTTAGTTAAAGTTTAACATACTTCCATTGTTTTTGTTGTTCTCTAGTGTAGTGAAAATAGTTAATCGTTCCGATGTTCACTCTAAAGTTCTGTTTTGTCAAGCTTCATTTCGTTTCAGATTTGTAAATGCTTGTGAATAATGTTAAAACACGATAAATAAATAAGGTCTGACGACCTTGAAGAGAACATTCCGGTTGCTTTTGATTTATAAATTTTACGATTTAAACAAAGGAAAGTTCGATCAAATTTTACATCGCTGATCTTCTTGTTGTTATTAATGGCAAAAGTTGGTCATCGAGATTGATCGCGTATATTTTGGAGAGTCCCACGCCCACCCGAAGATATCGAGGCTTCCGTAAGGCTCCTCCACTAGGTGATAATCCGGCAATGACTTCGGAGAGTTAACCGACCAACGAATCTCAATTGGTCCACTAGGATAGGCGGACATGGTATGTTGGACCGAATAGCACCGAAGGGAAATTTACGCGAGGGAAGTTCCAATATAAGTATCAGTACCGTCTCTATCTAAGTAATACCTTGGCAGCCTTCTGAGTACGTTCGCATCATTGAGTTGGTGGTGTAGATTTAGTTGAGGCAAAGACCCGATAAGCACTGGTTCTCGATGGACACCCTGCTTTGCATAGATACCCGTGGGACCGTTAAGGCGGCTACAGAAACAACTCCGGCTCCGAGGATAGACAAAAACATCAACCGTTATAAAACCAACAGCAAAGAACAAACAACCGAACCCAGACGGACGGAATCTCCAGAGAATGAACACAAAACGTCTGTATGATTTCCCAACTAAAGATACTCGCGGCATTTGGGCCCAACAAAAAAAACAATACGCAGCCAGTAGAACATGAAGAAAATCACGAAAAACAAATGCCTGGCAAATTTATGGCAGTACTAACCCACTAAGAAATAAGACACGATGCTTCTACTGACACTGCTGCTGATGCAAGCAGAGCTTCAGATTCTGGCGAAGCAAGAAAAGTTCGCCCCAAGACAAGGCTCAGGACAATTTCAATGTATTGGACCACGAAGAGCAAGAGTGACTGAGCAAGATAGTGAGCAAGAGAAAACATAGTGAAGAAGATATTGCTGCAATGCTCAGAAAAAAACAAAAATTATACATTTTTTTTGTGGTAGGGAGGCAAAGGCTGTTTAACCGTTTGACATATTACTTCGGGCTAGGCCTCGTGTTCCTACGCCTAGAGGCGCCTTCGCATTGTGGGTATCTCTTCTCTAACGGGAAGGACAGGAGAGGAAGGAAGTGCTACAAAAGAGATGCATCCATCCCCAATGCCTCCAAGCGCTCCAATAAAGCTTTTTCAGTATCAGCACTGCCCGAGCATATTGCGCCACGCGATTCCAATTGTCAACTGTTTCCAGCATTACTCCGACGATAGTTTCCGGACTATGGAGAGCTATAGTTAGCTCTCCGATTTCGCTGAGTACGACCCCTCGCTGCTGGCTCCACCTTTTGCAGTAGCAGAATGTGTGACAGGCGGCATCTAACTCTCTTGTACAAAACACACAGTTAGGAGACCGTACTTTGTCAATTTTGTACAGGTAGGACCGAAAACAACCGTGCCCGCTTAAGAACTGGGTCAAGTGGAAATCGGTCTCACCATGCACTCGACTGAACCACTGCCTCAGGTCAGGGATCAGACATGCAGTCCACCTTCCCCTTGTTTCTTGCTCCCAGGACTGTTGCCAATCGCTGAGAGAGCGACGTCTCTCGTCCTTGGTGATCTCTTCTCTTCGATCTTCGCCTCTGCGCAGGTAAATACTCGCAAGGAGGTTGATGGGTATCACCTCTGTGATTACCAGCACTGCCGCCCCGGAGACCGTTCGGTATGCGCATGCGATTCGCAGTGCTTCTTGTCTCTGCACCTTTGCCAACCGCTTCCGGTGTAACTCCTTGCTGAAAGCATCGCCCCACAGTTCTGATTGCGACTGCACAACGCTCATTAAGAGCCGTCTCCTTGATGTGGTGGGCCCCCCTATGTTGGCCATTAATCGGGTGAGTGCGGTCACACGCGCTGCAGCCTTGTCAGCTACTGCCCTGATTTGTTGGGAAAAACTTATCTTCGAGTCTATCAGGACGCACTGGTACTTTACTGCTGATTTCGATTAGACCAGCTCGTCTCCTATACCGATAGGCCGTATTCTTGGGATTATCTTCTTCGTTAGGATAACCACTTCGGTTTTTTCCAGTGCCAGCTTTAATCCGTGAGCAGTCATCCAGTCCATTACCCTCCGCATTAACGTATTGAGTCTGAGCTGCGCATGGTCTACTGTGCGTCTAGCGACCAGCGACCAGCGCCGCGACATCGTCCGCATAGCCGATCAAACGTGACTCTTCCGGCAGTTAAAGCTGCAGCAGTCCATCGTAGGAGATGTTTCACAGGTCCGGGCCAAGAATAGAGCTCTGATCGACACCTGAAGTAAGATTTGTACTTTGCCAACCCTCCTTCGAGTCGTAAAGTGGGCTGCTAGAAAGTGATTCACGCCACAAAGAACTAGATGCTGAAACATGTGAACACGAAACTGTGATACATGACGAATCTCAAACTGCCATTGGCACAGTTTGGCCTATCAAATCCGGTGGCCTTCTTGTAAAGTTTGGACCGTAAATAATAAAAAAGTACCCATTCCATGACATTGTTTAAAACACCTTTTGGAAAAAAGTAATGGTGGCCTCACTTGAACCAATAGCCACCCTGAAAAATGGGAACATTGGCTGCGTTGTGGAGATAATTTGCAAAATAAGACTGACAAAATAAGAAATAAAGAACAGCTCATGGCAATAGTCGACTTGCCTAAGAAACAAACCAAAACAACCGTTTTTTTTACCTAGCATGGGTATAATGAAATAAAGGTTTAGGTGGTCCGCAAAATACGCTGCAGAGCAGCTCCTCTCTGCTGTTTTAATTGTCTACGTTGTGGTCATACCGCACAAGGCTGCAAAGAGCCTGAAAGAAGCTGTTTGTTTTATAAATGTAGCAACTGGAGCATAAAATATTATATAACACGAGAGATGCGCATTGTATTCTCTGCGAGAACCCTGGCCCGAGACCCGAAACTGTTTCCATGAACGGAATGGTCCTTCAAAGATACACTCATATTGGAGTTCAAACGGCAGACTTGCTTTCACCTTTTGCAAGCCGCCCACAGGAAAAAACCAGTATACTGTCCATTTATTCACATGGTATTGTGGCTAAAAGTCAATTCGTAGTTAACTTTTGCACTAGTTAGCTGGTCAGTATTTGGAATCCCTGTTTGCGAGACGGAGTTTTCACTGACCAATCGAAACGGCAAGACTCGCTCAATACCTGCTCAACACTTTAGGAGATACATGAAAGCCGAACAACACGGAGCTGAAAGTTTGTCAGCAAACTACCCTGATGAACCTGCTACTTGCGCTATCATCTGATGGCAGTCCCCTTCTAACAGTTAAGAGCTGCGGGCGAAGAGATGGTTGGATTTTGATGTGCTGTAATGGAATATAGATCCGCTCTCGTCACGGCGACATATGCATCGAAAAACCCGATTTTCCGAAGGCAACATTTCAAAAATTACTTTACTTGACCTTTTACATTCTTCCACAAATCAACACAACGAAATCGATCGCGCATGCGCTCACCGGAATACCTAAATACCGCAGTGCCCGAATGTAAACTACGTTAATAAACACTATCCCCAAAAGCAAACCAGTGGTTGCGCGAATACCAAAAGAAATTTACAGACCGAACTACAAACGGCACTGTGGAACCCAAACCAGCGAAACACTTGTGTGGACTAAAGATACTCGCGGCATTTGGACACAAGAAAAAAACAAAAAACAATACTACGACAATTTCTTATTACTCGCTGGCTTTGATCAATCGAATTTTAGAATTCCCTTCAGATTTGGGGGTCGCATCACAGAACAAGAACGAGAGAGAGAGTAAAATCACAAGATATTCGCCCGCAAAAGGACACCGTACACGGGTCAAGGAGCGGAATTGAAACGCCTGTACGCGCGTCGAACTCGAATATTCGTCCCAGAATCAGGATCTTGAAACCGTTAAGTAATCATGGAATTTACAGTTGGAAACCTTGCCTTACCTTTTCCCTCGTCGGTATGTTTCCCCGTTTTTCATTCCGCGCACTTTTTTTGTAATTACAACTTAAGGGGTATGTCGTGGTGTTGTCGCTGGTTTGGAGTCGCACCCACCCGCGCGCACTATTTTCATAAACTAGCTTGTTGGCGCCGTAGCTGTTGCACAGGATGTCTTGGTCGTTTCGTTCAGTTCGCAATAGCCTATTTCCCGGAATGTTTGTGCATGACCATGCTGATCTTGTTTCTCCGAATACTCTTCTCAACCGATGAAAAATTTATACTATCCCGCACGAACCCGCACACTCCCCCAAGCACGAACCGTTCGTCCACAACGGGATACCCCGCGTGTTGTCGTGGTGGTTTCCCTTCCGCCTGTGTGTCCCCCTGATGGCATTGTCATACTTGCGAGGTGAATTTAGGAAAACCTTGTTACTCTCAAGTGTGTCATCTTGGGGGAATCGCCACAATTGAGAGGTAAATTACTATAGTGCAGTTTAAAGTTCATTCATGTGTATCTGACACACAACAAACCAGCAAAATCTTTACAAGCAGAGATCAACTCTTCGGGGTTGCTGTCTCAAGCCTAGAGATATACTTCTTGGAGCTGGGGAAGGGGGGGTCTCTTTAATGCTAAAATTATTGAATATATTGAATCTTATATGCTCGGGCAGTGAAAAAAGCTATATTAGCGCACCATGTTGCGTCTGGGATAGACGGATCTCGTTTCTAGCACTTCATTCTCCTCCCTTCCTTGCCGCTCTAGACGTAAGAACACGGGGCCTAGTTGGAATTAATATGTCAAACGGTTCGAGGCTAGGTTCTCAGGTTGACTAGGGAGGTGTTTTGTGGGTAGTCCAGAAGCATTGAGCGTGTGGGATTCCCACATTCAGGGCTTAAACAGCGAATTGGGCATGCCTCAGCCAGATTCAAGGTAAACATACAATAGGAAAACTCTAGAGGACTATTCAGCCAGTGACAACCAGTATGTATCAGCCTCGAAAATACTCCTACTCAATACACTCAGTAAGACTTCAGAGCACTCAGCGCTCCAGCAGCGTGTGAAATACTGGGGAATTAGACTTGGAGAACTTCATCGACACGCTTGTGAAACGCACACTTACGTCTGACTCTATCAGGAGGCATAGGACTGGCTGCTCAAGACACGGTGAATTCTACACTGATTACCATAAAATCTGCTTGCAGGACAGCTATACCTCACCGGGTATCTTGACACCGTAAACCTCCGATGTCCCGGTGGTTAACTAAAATCAGAGAACAACGAAGAGAATATCTTGTGTTGAATATTACCGTTGTTCGTAGTTGCTTTTAAAATTTTTTTATATAAAAGAAACAAGTTTTCCTTACTACAATTTGTTTTATTAATGCATATGCGCATTTCGGGAGTTACTTACTCCCTTCGTCAGTGCTTTTGATTCTTGTGCAATGCGCATATGCATTAATAAAACAAATTGTAGTAAGGAAAAATTGTTTCTTTTATATAAAAAACGAAGAGAATGTCCCAAACTCCACAGAGAAGCTCAACAGGAACGAAGCGTGGATTCAGCATAAACAAGAATGGCTGCATATTCGCCTTCCAGAAAATATCTTTGCGGATTGATAAACACAAGTAAGTTCCTCGTCGACAGAAACTAAATCTAAAACTGATTTAGACAATCTATGCCTAAGCTGGACCTCAACGTCCAAAGAGTTTGAATATAGAGCTGATCTGAGCGAAGACGAAACGGAAAGTCAGCGAAAATGAAATGGAGACGATCGGAGAATGTTTCAGGCAAAAAAGTTATGATAACCTCTGAATGAGCCTCAACATTGACTTTTGACACTTCTCGTTTTAGAAGGTGAAAGCACCGATACTCGATGGACTAACGATTTGGAAATTCTTAATATTCAGCTTCAGTATTGGAATGAAGAGGAGTCTGCAATATCGATAATATTTGCATAACGACTACCTACTGCTAAAATTGAAACAAATTGAAACAACTCTCGAACCCGCGAGCCCTGTCTCTACACAGGAATCCTGCCGTTATCATGAATGTATTTGACTTACTTTAGAATGTCCACTACATAAAACAAATATACTGGTTAAAACCAAGAAATGGCATGCAAACGCCAGAAGAGAAAATCGTTATCAGCCAGCATTACTCAGAAACCTGTGCTTTTCGTTGATTTCGTTCATTTGATAAACGTAGCACCGGGACGATGTTATGATTGAGGTCTGAATTAGTCCTTCATTATTGTATTGCGTGACAGAAAATTTAAAAGAGCGTCAGGACGGAAAAACGTTTGGTATAGGATGCGTTGGCATACGTCGAAATTGTAACACAGCAGGGGCCATGAGACTTTAGAGGGTAAATGATGATGTGAGTTCATAAATGTTAAAAAAGACCCCAAGCAAAAGGGATAACTGAATGAAATTAATCTTAACGAATGATTTTTCAAGGACTCCAAACTACTACTAAAGAATTCTTACTGCGTGTGGAAGATGAACCTCCAAGCAAAATAAGACGATCTACTGTTCCAAAATATTTAACGTGGTTAACAAGGAATGGAAAAATTTCACTGGACAGACTCACATTGAATTTCGAAGTTTAACTCAAAATAAATACCAAAAATAGGCTTGACAAATTTTTTCAACTAGTTCACCATCGCCATCCATCATCACCAGAATCTCAAATCAGAGAAACAAAGCAAGTATGTACGGGAGTAAGGGTGCAAAGTGACAATCATTGGCTGAAGGAAGAGGTTTCAGATTACCACCTAGCTTTAAAGATACCAGGCCAGTGTCAATGTTATGCCAATGTTATGCCAGTGTCAATGTTATGGTTTTTGTGCCAGCACTGCCCGCACATATTATGCCACGCGAACTCATTTGTCAATCGTTTTCAGCATTTCTCTGATCACAGTTTTACGACAGAGCTCTCCAACTTCACTGGAGAGGTCCCCGCGCTGCTTCCTCCGTCTTTTAATAGAGAAGAATGTGTGACACGCGTCGCCCACCTCTTCTGCACAAGCACACAGTTAGGAGACCGCAACATGTCAATATTGTGCAGTTAAGACCGAAAAAAACCATATTCGCTTAAAAGCTGGGCCAAGTAGAAATCGGTCTTATCATACACCCACTTTCCACTTTCCAGTCCACGTGTCTTGCTCCCAGGACTCAAATTGCTGGGATAGCATTGGTTTTCTTCCCTGGTGACCTTTTCTCTGCTGTCTTCACTTCTGCGTAGGTGAATATTTCTTCACTCTCTCGCAATGAGGGCACTGGGTATCACCTCTGCAATTGACATTACTGTTGTCCCGGAGACATTTCGATATGTGTATGCGATGCCCAGCGCTCCTTGTTGCTGGAGCTGTGCCAACCGCCTTCGGTATAACCCTTACTGAGTGCGTAGCCCCACAGTTCTGACCCATACAGTAGAATCAACTGCACAGCGCTCATTAGAAGTCGTGTTCTTGATGTGGTAGGCACCCTATATTGGCCATCAATCGGGCGAGTGCCATTGCACGCACTGCAACCTTGCTAGCTGTCGCCCTGACGTTCATAGAGTATGGAAGTGAATCGACCCAGATTTCGATGCATAATCAATTCGGCTACTGTACGCTTGAAGATCAGGAAAAGTATTTCTCTGAAGCTGAATGGGGGCAGACAGAAAGCCTAGAGCCAAAATGTTAAAAGCTGTACGATTCGTACACTTGGTCAATCTTGTCTTATGTTACAGAAAGGATGAAACTGATGTGATTGGAAAAACACCTTTTCTAGGAGGAAAAATCGAAGGAGACAGTCGTACATAAGCCCCAAAAAATTTTACGGCAAGAGACTTATCAAATAATCAAAATTTAGGTAAAACCAATCCGAATTTTTCGGTAATTTCCCGCGGCCTATTGGGGAAAGTGTTGAAGAGGTTGCTGTAAATAAATTAATTTTTCAAAGGCAGCCTTTCATTTCAACAAGAACAGCGAAAGATCGCGCACCTAAAATGCTCAATGTTTTATTTTATTTTATTCTACTACAGACGAATAAAAAATTAATTATAATTAATTGTACGATTTATTGCCTTCTAATTCGTCACAGAATAATTGAACGCAACAGTTTACATTAATCCTACGGCTGATCCTAAAGCTGAGTCAAACTAAAAAATTTTTGATATATTATGTAACCATCTTCGACAGACAAACCTCCCGAGAAAGTAAGGAACGTAAAATAAATAACCATAATGATGAAAAGCATTAAGTCTGCTACTCATCCTTGTTGCTATCCTTGCATGAAATATCTTAATTTCAACCTGTAAATTTTATTCACCATAAAAGCTATGCCGCATTGCGTATTAATTCAAGTCAAACGAGTGGAATAAAAGACGTATATCAGTGAATCTGTTCTCGTATGTCATCACCATTATCCTTTTCATTGATAAATGCAATCATGAACGAAGTGCCAAAATTACAAATGTCGATGAAAAGTAAAATTTCAATTTACTCTTCCTTTCTACACTCAGGAGGATCCGTTTCTCTGGCTCCACAACCGATATGAAAGATTGTCTGAACCAGTCACTCATTTTTCCTTTGCATCCAGGAGTGAAATATCATCGTTATCTGTACAAGTACTCGAAGTTGCGGAGAAATAGTCCTTTCATCCTTGTTGTTGGAGCATCCCCAAGTCCAATGCGGATACGATGATTGGTGGTGTAGTAGTGAATACTACGTTCAGAACATTTGTGCGGATTGCAAATCGTTAATAATTAATTGACGTACACGTACACAAATGACTTCTATGAAGCGCATATATTCGAAATTGAGTGCCTCAATATATATGGAATTTTGAGATGTGAATTTATGAGATGGATATACAGATAAACAGGTCTGCAAATTTTAATTTTAATGCCCCTAACTTGGGGCGGTTTAATGCGCTGATTAAGAATATTTACTTGGATGTGGCCCTCCCACAGTTGGTTTTTTTTAAATAAAAGGAAAAATTTTCTTATTCCAATGAAAAAAACAATAACACAACTTTGAAACATTAAAAATATATTTCAGGCACTGAAGTCAAATAATTTAAAATATTCGATACTTTAGTTTACTTTGTTTCGCCAAAGCTCTGAGTGTGCGATTTTCGCTTGAATACGAGACTCGAATCACCTCGCTTTAAAAGTAAGCAAAAGTCTGATATTACAGCAAGGAACAGCTAACAATAGTCTGCCAACTCCGCCATAGACCGTCTCAAGCCTGGCTGAGAAAGGAGGAGGGTCTCCTTGTTTCCCCAACAAATCCGACAAATAAATTGTAACAAATTGTGTCGGAGTTGAATATTGGGTTTGCTGGTTTCCTAATGATGGGACCAGCAGGGACATTAATTGCTGAGAGACATCAAAAACTTCAAGTACTCTATAGCTGTGCTACTAATTTCTACTTACACTTCTTTGTAAGGACATAAGAGGGTGAAGGTGGGCAATCCGCGCCTGATAACGGAATCATGGGTTTTTTGGTTGGGAGGTAAAGGCCGTTTACGCCCTGAGTGAGAAACTCTTAGCAGCGGAAGGCTACTAGACTACCGTTTAATTGCCTCCCCTGTCACACTGAGAACCCAACGTGGAACTGTTTGTCACACGACATCGGGCTAGGCCTCTGTTTCCTCGCCAATTGGCGCCTTCGTCTAGAAGAGTCCCTTTTTCAGTCGGGTGAAACCCTTCCCTCTGCGTCAACCAGCAGTAGGTGCCTTTCTTCGTCAGAAGAACCTTCCGAGCGTAATATGCTACACAGTTCCATTTGTCAATTGATGATATCATCACATCCACCAAACTTTCTGGAGAGAGTTCACCTTTTCTCTCGGAAAGGAGAAAGCGCTCGTTTCCCCACCGTCAGCACTCGAATAAGGTGTGGTACGCGGCATTCACGCTCCCTGGGCGGAGCAAGCAGTCGAGGGCCGCATCTTTCCCATCTTGTGCAGGCAAGACAGGAAATACGCATGATCACTGAGGAGCTGGGTCAGGTAGACATCGGTCTCACCATGAACCCGACTAAACCATGGCCTCACGTCGCGAATGAGTCGCGCCTTCTATCTACCCCGCGTCTCAAGTTCCCAGTTATTCTGCCACAGAGCGAGAGTCCGTTGCCTCTCCTCGCATGCGGTAGCCTCCCTCTTCTGTTCCGCCCCCTGAAGATAGACCCTCCTAGGCCCTCCCTCTAGGAGGGCAATTGGCACTGCAATAACCACCGCTGGTTCTGAGACGGTGTGATATGCCGATGCGATTCATAAGGCTCTTCGCCTTCGCATCTGAATCAAACGCTTCCAGTATGTCTGCTTGTTAAGGGCGTCCGCCCATGACAGCACTTCGGATCCGTATAAAAGTATGGACTCTATCGTGTTCATTTATATGTTATTTAAGTGCTGATACTCTCGCTGCAGCCTTGTCTATCGCTGCCATGATTTGTCCAATTAAGATTGCCTTAGAATCTGTTACTAAGCCCTAGTACTTGACTGCGTTCTTCGACTCGATAATAGTCGCTCTTACTTGTAGGGGAAAGACTCTGGGGATCCATTTTTGCATAAGAATGACCGCTTCGGTTTTTTTAAGCACCCGGCTGAAATCACGGCTGGTTATCCAGCCATCCATTTTTCGCATAAGCGCACCCAGTTTGAGTTGCACTTCAAAAGATCGTCGTATGAGGCGTTCCATAGATAAGGCCCAGGATGGAACCTTGTGTGACTCCTGATGTCATCTCCATCACGGCGTCATTTCTGCGTATCATGTAGCAACCTGCGATTTCTCAGATAATCCTTAAGCATCCTCATCAATAATTCCGGTACTACGAAGGTATGTTCGAGATTGCTAATGACATCCGTCCATCTTGCGGAGTTGAAAGCATTCTTCATGTCCAACGTCACGAGCGGAACAATTTGCTTTGAGTGCTGGTTGTGGGGTTCCGCTCTCAGAACCGCATTCATCACCTCCATGATGGCGCCTATTGTGGATCTCCCAGGCCGAAAGCCGTACTGTTGTGAAGACAAATCTTTAGCGGCTTTGCTTGCGTCTGTGCAATCAAAGCGTTCCCAGCAACGACCCTAGCGGGTGGGATGAGGATGGTAGCTCAGGGTTTCCCTTCCCTTTGTTGATTAACACCAGCCTTGCTTCCTTCCAGCATAGCGGAAGAACATTCTCTTCCAAGCAGGCGTTGAGCAAATCAGAGCAACGTTGGTGGAACAGTTGCAGGACCTCTGCCGGAATGCCACCGGGTCCCGTAGCCTTCCGATTTTTCATTGGCGCCATGGCTAGTTGTACTTATTCTGCAGTGAAATGTGGGCAGTCTAGCTTTCTCGGTTGGTATATCGTAACGAAGAGGATGAGTCGGGAACAGTTTTCTGACGAGACCCTTAATCATCTCTGGTTTGAGAACACAAGGCACCCGCGAGGCGCCGAACTTTCAGAGTGCCACCTTATAGCCCAGTCACGCGTTCCTCTTTACATTGTTGACGAGCTCCTGCCAGCAACGGATTTTGCTGTCCCTGATCATTATGTGAAGGAATTTTCTTGCGGATCTATAGGCTACCATACTAGCGCCCGCTTCTTCGCACCTCCTCGAACGCAGAGCTTTACGCATGAGCTTGTGACACTCCATTCGTTTTTTGGCCATTTCTGCTGACAACCAGTATACGGCAGGCTTGTCATGTCGTGGTCACCGCCGGGGCATAGACGAGCTGCAGGCAGTCATGATGAGGCTCATGATAGAGCTCACCACGTTCAGCTGCACCTCGTTCTGTCTCCGCCGAGGATCCCGACATATCTGCACCTCACGAGAGCACGCGATTGAACTTCTCGACATCCATTTTCCAAAATTCCACCGTACGGGCGGTGGTCAAGTCTGTGTACGGCGGGAAGACGAATCGCCAATCACGAGTGCTATGTACTGATGATCGTTTGCCATGTAGTTCTCCAGTACCCTCCAGTTTTTCACAACAGGCACAAAGGCCTCCGAAGCAAATTTCACAGCTGAGATCGCTCCCTGGCAACCGATCCGGTAGAAGGTTGGTGTATTGCCAACGTTCATCATTATGAGCCCAGTCCTTGCCATCATTTCCAGGATCTGGTTTTCTCTGGGGTCAGTTGGAGTCATGCCCCATTCAATGGCTTTGGCATTGAAATCACGTCCAACAAGGATCCATCCTCATGTGCTCGAGACAGCGTGTTCCAACGCATCCAGCTTGTTCCGGAAGGATGGTATTGGCTCATTCGGCGTGAAAATTGTCATATCTGCACATCGAATCCGAAAAAACTCGTCCCCCTTTGTCTCTCGCAGTCTGTTTCAGCAAATCGTGAACGATCAGACTTCGGTGCAGATTTACCTGTAGAACTCGGATCATCTTAGCTTTGCCTTGCTTATGGCCTCTCAAAATACCAAGCATTACCCAGTGCCCTAGGCATGGGTCAGATCTTCGATCTTCACACCTGTTGTCTGACAAAGCACGCAGTATGCAGCGTTTGTGCTTCCCTTAGCCTTGTGCCCGAGAGCTCCGCATTTATAGCATAGACTGCTTCGGTCTGGCCCTCTGCAGTTTATTTCTACGTGGCCGAAAGCAAGGCATTTATAGCACTTGCTAAGACAACCCAGCTGAATTTTGATTTTCTCCATCACCAGGAAATGTGTTCCTGCTTTTTCTAGCAGGTCTAAAATTGCCACTTTTTTTCCTCTGGAGTTTACTGGTATTAGTCCCACCCTCAAGCTACTAACATCTATCAGAGTCTGTCTGATTGCCTCTTCCATATCAGCGCTCTCTGCATCATACGCGATATCGCTTATTTCCAAGGTCGACATTGGTTGTAACCTTGAAATTATAGCCTTTTGGCGCAGCAGCTTTTTTATTGTGTTCACAAAACCTCTACTGCTCGTTGTTCCCCTCCAAACTCGACGAACACGCCACTTGCTTTTGTCGCTCGTACTGTCTTGATGGCTGTGCACAGTTCCTCAGATTCGACGTATTTCCTGATTTCCTGTGGTTCTTGTTTGATTTTTTTCTGGGTTCCCTTCCCATAGGGTACTTTAGGTGGTTCAGCAACGCGCCTGGATAACGAATAGCCTCACCAGACACCCCCCCCCCCCCGCCCTAAAAGGTAAATACACCTATGATTGGGCTACTAATTCCTACTTTCACTTCTTTGTAAGGATGTAATAGGATGATAACGGAATCAAAGTAATAGCCATGCCGTCGTAGTACAGTTTGGGCGAAAGGATAACTCCCCGTCCCTGTCAAAATCTATAATGCAGAACCTCGGAATAGATTATACCTACAGTAATGATTTCGCAACTGGAAAAAATGTTTTGGCATTGGATGCTGGAATCTCAGATCACTGAATAACCCTAACGCTGGTAAGGACCTTCTACAACCAGCCATTATAAATTGAATATACTGGGAATCCAGGAAACGAATTGGACTGGACTGATTCAAATCACATGCTGTTGACTTTCAGGCAGTCGATGAACTGTTGTGTGCGATTCGTATAGACAAAAAACAATACGATTTGCTCCTTGATTTTTCGGGACAGTTCGAACCATACTGCGTATTTTGACCTGTATATAACAGCAAATCGCTGAACACAGCATATACAAGTTAACCAAATCGTCAACTGAAATACTATTCGTATAAAAATTTTCCTTTTATGCCTTTCAAAATTAGTTTCCCAGTTGTCTGCAAATTCTTAATTCACGGTTATCAGTGTCAACCCACGTAAGTCAAAACACCCACGACCTCCAACTTCTTTACACAATTAGCAATTTCCATTTGTATTAGATGCTTTCCGTTCACGCAAGATAATTCAGGATGTTTTCGTAAGAAAACTATTTAAAACACAAAAACATTAAATTAAAATTGAGTTGGATTACTGAGATATTCAAGGATAAAGACATCCGTATATGTTCTTTGAATCATTGTCAGCACAAATGCCTAGTTCAAACATGGCCAAACTGGCCAAAACCCATTTTTGAAGTTTGAGTAGCGTTTTGAAAATTGACTCAGGCAAAACACTAGCTTCCGCAGACTTTAGGTATAGGCTCCTGACGCACCTGTGATGAGACGATTGAACAGGAGTGTGGTGAAAGCATGATAAAACCATTTTAATATGTGTAGCACACTGTCTGAGGCATAAGACGCCCGGAGTGTGGGACATAGTAGCGCTTGCTACCGGACTACGCACTAAACACCCCGTCTGTCAAGAGACCCTAGCCTGGAACTATTTGACACATTACTTCGGGCTAGGCCTCTATTTTCTTTGCCCTAGTGGGCCGTCAGCCTAGAGAAATCTACTCCCCAGCGGGAGGAGCCAGGATCGAGGACGACTGCTGGAAAGGAGACCCCCAGACCTCGCGCCCCAAGGCAATCCATGATACCTTTTTTGTATTGCCCGAGAGTAATGTGCCACACAGGTCCATTTGTCAAAAGTTTTCAGCATTCCTCCGACCAGATTGTCTGGAGAAAGCTCTCCCATTACCTCCCACAAGTCCTCACGCGTCCTGTTCCACCTTCTTTAGGAGGCATATGACAACGGAAATTTTAATCGGTGCGTATCACATGTACGAAACGGGCAAGTAACTATTGGTAAAGCTTATTTTGTAATCGTATCAGGTGTTATAGTGTTATATCAACCGATTTCTAAGTTATTCTTGCTACGTATTTTCATGGCTTCACTAAAAGACGCAATCTATCGACTAAGTAAGTGTTGATTTTTTTGTATTCAAATTGAGTTGTAGGAAAAGACCTGCATAGACTGGTTGAAATTTTGACTGAATTTATCTTTCCATTGTGTCATTGATGAGGTCTCGAAAATTCAGAGGACTAAATCAGCTCTTTATTATCGTTACGGGTCGACTCCTCTCCTCAATGAGATTGCTAGCCGGCACGACGCACCTCTTTTATTCTCGTAACGTGAGTTGGGGAATAAATTATCGGACGCTTATTGATCATCCCGCGAGCTGTTCTCTGGTAAAGGCTACAGAAATAATAATAAGAATAAAGATATTAGGTTGCTGCAGATGAAATGGCCGATTTAGTAATAAAGTATTAAGTATTCTTTAAATATAAAGACAATTTATCTTATCCAAATAGGTGCCAATAGATGCAACACACTTTTCTCAACGAGATACAATTACATTTATTCCAGTTTTGTAGAAGTCCGAGTTTTTAGTTCGAAGAAACTCCTCGAAGGCTTTTATGGCAGCAACTTCATTATTAAATCTTTTTCCTGTCAAAAAGTGCTCCAAGTGGTTAAGGAAATGGTAATCTGTTGGTGAGAGGTCTGGTGAATATGGAGGGTGAGGAAGAGTCTCATAGCACAACTCGTTTATTTTTTGGGCCGATGTTCTCAATACATGAGGTCGTGTGTTATCATGTAGCAGTATCACTCTATCCCTGTTGATAAGCCTTGGTCGTTGGACTATCAATTTCTGATGCATTTCGTCCAGTTGAGCACAGTATTTCTCAGCATTGATGTTTTCGCCAGGTTGCAGGAATGAATAGTGGGTAATTCCAGCTACCGACCACCAAACCAATCTTTATTTTCTTTGGATGAAGGCTTGGTTGTGGCATGTGTCTTGGCGCTTCATCGGCATCTAGCCATTGGGCCAATCGGCAACGATTATCATATTAAATCCACTTTTCATCGCAGGTCACAATTCGGTGCAAAAACGTTTCCTTTTTGTTGCAGGAGAGAAGAGAACTTGAAATCTCCATTCGACATGTCATGTTTTGCTCAGTAAGATCATGCGGAACGCATTTGTCAAGCTTTTTCACTTTTCCAAGTTATTACAAGTGGCGGGAAACTGTCAAACTGCGAACTTCTAATTTCTCGGATGGTTCCCTTATGGTTTGGCAGGGTTCAAACTTCACTAATGCACGCAGCTCGTCGTTATTGATCGATTGTCCTGGGTGCTCACGTGGCTCACTTCTAAGGCCCATATATCCGGAACGAAATTTTTTGAACCACTGCCGATAGGTTCGTTCGCTAACTGTATCAGGCCCAAACGCACTGTTGATATTCCTCGTTGCTTCCGTTGCGTTGTGCTCTAATTTAAATTCGTATAGTAAATGTAGCAGTTTTTGATTCACTTCCATGTTCATTTTCTCTTTTTGTTTTAACGATCACTATGAAGTGCATAACAGAAACAACTCCATGTACACAAGCAGCTGTATCTGTATAGGCAGGTAATATTTGTATTACCCATATTTGTAAGGCAGCTGTATTGACATATTTCAATATGTCATATCATTTGCGCCGCCTTGTGCCAACATAATACACTAAAATTGCAGCAAACTTTATGTCATTCCTAAATCGGCCATTTCATCTGCAGCTACCTAATATTTAGTAATCATAGTAATAATGATAAGAATTGTAACAGTCATAAGAAGCAAATAATAATCAGAATAAAGATAGTTAATAATCATAATAATAATGATATGAATTATGATGGTAATAAGAAGCAAATAATAATAAGAATAAAGATAGTTAGTAATTATAATGATAGTACTAAGAATTATATTATTAACAATAATGAAATAACCCTTAATGATAGACATAAGAATTATGGTAAGCCGGAGAATTTCCCTCTCGCGGGCAATCACCTTAACGGGCGACCATTGGGTGGAAAGAGATAAAAGCACTATGAGCAGGGATGGGACTCTCTTTTTTGCTTAAGTTGAGGTGGCGGAACCTTTGGGGTAGAGGTGTTCGAGTAGAAGGCAGAAGGATCAAGAAAAAGGATCACAGGGATCGTTCTCAAACACCGCCAATGAACCGTTGGCAGTGAAATCCAGCATCAAAACGCAACGTTCGACCAATCGCCTGGGGGCCTCCGTCACAAGGTTGTAAGGTAAGACCTAGCAGTAAGAACTTTAATTAATTAATGATTTACCTAGTTTTGTAAATAAAAGCTCTTAGGTTCCGTAGCCTTTCAGGGTATTGTTGTTTTAAATATTTTAGTGATAGTGACAACGTTTGTCTGTGCATGAAGTGAACATCGCGCGGCAAAGTGTTTCGCGTTCGTCCGTTTGTGGCGCAACAGAAGCTTGGCGGCGGCAGAACACCCGCAAGTGTCAAGTTGCAAGTTGCAAGTGTCCGGTTTCCGAGGCAATCTCAACTCCTCTCTGGGCTCGGGGTTTCTTATGTGGTAGAGGAGTGGCGCCCATTCCCGTCCCCGACGGGGCTTGTCCGGGACCTAAATAACAACACCTCGCAGGTGGATTCTTTTAAACCCTCTTGTCGGGCAACATTTTCAGTTACGCCCGGCAATTCGTAATATTATTCAATTGCAATTTTAAGGAATTGATTCCATTTTTTGTGCCTTAATGTTTTGTCAGTAACATATTTTCTTTTTGCTTTGATAATTTTTTGTAACCAATACATCATTAGACTAAATTTTAATATTTATCTAGATAGTCATTTTACCTTTTTATTACTAGTAGAGAATTTTTTTTTGTTTTTTGTTGTTTTTTTTTTGGTTTGTTTGGGAAGAAGACTATTTACGCTGTAAGTGTCAGACTCCCGCTACCGGACTACTGACTGAACACCTCCCCTGTCACACCGAGAACCTAGCCTGGAACTGTTTGTCACATTACTTCGGACTAGGCCTCATTAATCATCGCTTAGCGGTGCCTTCAGGTTAAGGGGAATCCCTCTTGCTGCACGGATCGATAAGAAGGAAGAGAATTGCGTTACAGAGATCCTCGCTCCCTCACCAAGCGATCCATCATGCCCTTCTTTATTGGAAGTGCTGTCTGTACGTAATGCGACACACAGATCCTATTGTCTTTTGATTGCATCATTTTTCCCGTTACATTTTCTGGGGAGAGCACGCCCATTTTCTCCGAAAGATGCAAACGGAGACTTGCTCATCTGGTACGCGTACAGAACGTGTGGCACGCGTCAAAGAATTAAGTAGTAGAGAATTAAAGAATTGAACTAGCAGAGAATTAAGATCATACATTAGCCTGAAATGAGAGAACTTCTTCATGTTTTGAAGTCGATGGATTAAGATTTACAGAACACAGTGTACCCACTTATAGACTCACGATCTACCGTTTTTGCCAGTAAAGCTTCCAGAATGTGAAATAAAAGTTCCACATGAGAAACGATTCTTAACGGACACTTTTTTGGCTTGATAAGCCGAGAGCAGAAAGCCACAGAAAAATGCCTTTGTTAGTGAGTGCCAAATGCCATTGTTAGTGAGTTCTTTACAAAGCGGTTATCTTCCCGATTGTGTCAATTTCAAACAACGACTTCTGTCATCTGTTAAAATGTTTTGATTTACATCAGTTGTGTTTGTTTGATTTGAAGAGAAATATCATATATTATCGTAATAAACCATAGTAGAAGTAAAACAAAAAATATAACAGTGATAAGAAAATCTCTGAGAACACAAGCAAAAGAAAAGTGATACCATTATCATTAATATTTTGCGTTTACTTTTTTCAAACCCTTGTTGCAGAAAATATGCAATGGTAAGAACCAATATGTTACGCTAAATCATGACATCAAGTTGAATTTATTTGAGAAGCTGTATCATGAATACTTGAAAACGCGACGAACAACGAACGATGAGGTTGTTGCGTCTGCACGATATCAAGCGACACCGGCATGGTAATTATAATGTATCATCGGATAGTCGACGACAGGCAACAATTTCTTATATTTTGCCTAATGGTAATAGCATAGCGTAAGAACAAACAGCGACAACACTCCGACCATCGACCAATCTAACGGATTTTGCAGAATTGTATGAGTGTTAGTAAAAATATTAATTTTTTGCTCGTTTTGTTTACAAGTACAATGTAAACAGATAGACAAAATAGAGCAAAATAAACATTTTTACGAACACCGATGCAATTCTCCAGAAATTTTCAAATACCGTTAGATCAGTCGTTTGTTCGGAGTGTGAGCGCTGTTTATGTTTACGCTATGGTAATAGTTTATTGGTGCAAGTTTGCAAAAAGACATTCATGGAAGTTTTGCAATTTCTAAAATTGAAGTGATGCCATTGATTTACAAAAAAAAAAGAGGGTGAAACATCATTTACTTAACAAATAACTTCGCATAAAGTCTCAAGGTATTCTGAAGATGATGTTCTTCGAGTTCAAAATCACATTAATGTGTTCCCCTGGGATGAAAGTCATTATACAAGAGCAAAAAGTACCTGAACGAATACCTAAGCCCTGATTTGAACATAAATACAGTGAGTGTGAAAAGTGTACGTACAACCAACAGTTTTGAATGAAAAGCAATATTTCACAAAACCGTGAGAATTTTTGAATTTTTTTTTTGCATCATATAATTATTTCAAGTCTAAGGAATTAAGCCTCACTCGAAAACAAAAAGAAAAGCAGTAATGAAGCAAAGTTTAACGAAACTTAAATCCACCCTCCAAGACGCGTAAAAGGGTTCGTAAGGTTGCACTCCACAATAATGATGTTCTATGATACCCTTTATTTAATTGACTTCTATCAGAAATATCAACAGCTGGTCAGTCAGTTGGAATGTACAGCAGCTGCTTTAGTTGTTTTCAGTGCTAGTGTCTCGTTCTTTAAATGAAAAATTTGTGAAAGTTAATGAAAATGAGCCCAAAATTCCTTCCGAAAGTACCTAGCCAAGAGGAGAAAACAGCTCGTCATCCAATAGAATAATCAATGTAAATTATTAGGCGAAATTGCTCGTATTACTGGAAGACCTAAATCTAGCATATAAGGCATTGTTGATAGGTTTGCAGAACGAAAAACAGTTGAAAACAAGCTTCGGAGTGGACTTCCTCGTATTCTAAATTATCACAACCGGCGTGAAATCTTTCCAAAAGTCAGGGATAACCCGAAAATAAGTGCACCACGAATTCCTTCTCAGTTTCTAGAAACTACAGGCGTTGATGTGTCGGCAGGTACCATAAGGAATTTCTTGTGATAGGCTGGATACCAGGGTCGTACAGCTAGGCAAAAATATTTCATTAGTGAGGCCAATCGAAGGAAGCGCTAGGAGTTCGCTAAAATGTACATAAATGAGCCCGTAGAGTTCTGGGGACGATAGATCTTCACAGATGAAAGTAAATACAATATTTTGAACTCCAGCAGAAAATGTATGGTGTGGAGAAAACCAAAAAGGAAAAAGTATGTCCATCAATAAAACATGGAGGAGGCTCTGTTTTAGTGTGGGGCGCAAGAGTGCTTCTGGGGTTGGAAATTCAGTATTTATCGAAGGCATCATGAACAACAAACACTATATTTATATCTTGAAGGATAATTAGGGTCCGAGTGCGGAGAAAATGGGGAAATTGGACAATTTTATCTTCATGCACGATAATGACCCAAGGATATTGCAGAGATATCTGCAGAGATATCTTATATAATACACCCAGCGTGTTTAAAACACCTCCACAATCCCCAGGTATTAATCTTTTAGAGCATCTTTAGGACGTTTTAGACAAGTGGGTCCGAAAAAGGAATGTCACAACCATGGCACCTTTAAAGTCAGCACTACAGGAAGAGTGGAACTTCATATCGGAGAATGTGACAGGGAACCTTGTCACATCAATGCCGAGGAGACTTAAACGAGAGGATATCCTACCAAATATTGAGTGTTTTTACTATTCCATAGGAGCGATCGAACAAAGACTTTTTGCGCGTATTAAAGGGAGGATTTGCAGTTCGAGGAGCGGAATTTATAATTATTCAAAGTTTTTTCCTTTAAATTGATTTTTGTTCCTTACACAAAGTATTGTCATATCATGCAATTAAATCCTGAAGAAATTATAACGTTTTGGTGTAATATTGATTTTTATTGAAAAAAAAAAACAAGTCGTACGAATACTTTTTCCACTCTCTGTAGGTGTTTAAAAGCCTTCAATGAAATGTATCTTGATTATTAACTAACGTATAAATTTTATTCGAAAATATTCTTGAGAGAGTTCCCTAATTTAAGGTTCAAGAAACCCAGAACTGACATCTGCAAAGTCTGTGACCGGTTGTCAGCATTAGTACATTCTCAAAACTTTGAAGCAGACCTGTCTCGTAAGCTAATGGGGAAAGATAGGGAGTAATCTCAACTACCAGGTAATAAAACCATGACATTGGCCACAGATCTTCAACAGGTGCATTTAGTGCCTCCTCTGACTCACTCTGAGATGTTTTCTAAACGCCAGCTGAACTGCTATAACTTGTGTATCAATATAGGCATGAAGGTATCTGTGGCATAGGGGGCAATGAAATAGCATCATGCCTTTTGAATTTTTTGTTTGGTTTTGACAAAGACAAGGACAATACTGACAAGGACCATCTGATAATATGGGGCGACAAATGTGGTGGGCAAAATCAAAACAAAATGATGCTGTTTTTAATGATATTCTTAGTGGTAAAGGGTCACTTCAAAACTATCGAACAGATTATCTCACATCAGGTCGTAGTTTGTTGCAATGTGACAGAGACTTTGGAATAATAGAGAAAAGAGAGAAGGTCATGAAAAGCTTTGTTCCTGAAGGCCTTAAAAAATGTTATTTCTGGTGCAAAGAATACATCAACACCATTCACATATGACAAGTGACTGCTTTTTGACCATATGATATGACAAGTGACTGCTTTTTCGACATAGAAGTTGCTGCAGATAAAATCATAGTGACAAGCAAACTTAATATTTCCACAACCTCATGGTTGCTTAGAAGGGAAGATAAGCCAGGTATCGTCCATATAAAAGGATATTTCATAGACTTAGAACCATGGAAAGAACTTAATTTTTTCAAAAGAGGGTTTAGAAAGTATGATTGAATACTTACCAGAAAGCTGTCAAGAACTTTACAGGAAATTGGGTACCAATTAATCAAAATTCAGTTTCTTAGTCCCAATTATAATGGCCATGGTACTCAGCCCGTTTGAATGGTAAAGACATTGACTAATAACGTATTTCTAAGTTGATTTTAAGTTTCTTATTTTTCTTATCATCAAAGTGCTGAATTTTGTTGTTGATAAGTGTCTAAACGTAAGATAAGTGACTAAGTATGTCTAGAACGTAGTTACTGAATTGGTCTGTTTATGAAAATATGTCTAAATATATATTTTGAAAGAAACTTGTCCTTTTTGTTTAATATTTCGTTAATTACGATTTTGCATTTAACTCATTTGTAAATTCCGTGCATCATATGTTAAAAAAATTGATCAAAACATGTGGTGTTGTGCTGGGCTTTCCTCAAGTGGTTTTCTTCATAAAGATGAGTATCTGCAGGCGATCAGAAGAGGGTAAAGAACTATTTTTTTAACTAATTTCTTTCCCTTTTATTCGCCTTTGATGTAAAAGAAATCTCCTCAATGTCTGAAATAAGACTAAAATCTGCTCAATGTCACTGGACTATGTGTTATTCGAGATGTTTGTTTGTAGTCCTTTTCATTGGTAACATTTGGAATCTCACCATCAGCATTGAAAAAGCCTTGACCTCCCGTTAAAAAAAGAACCTTTCACTTTATCTCCTCGAACAATAAATTAGTCTAATATTCATTAAAATATCAAATTCCCTGCAATGATGGGATGGCATGTGATGTGGAAAAGTGATCAGGATTGCGTCCTGTACTCGTAACACATAAAACGTGCAAATCAATATTCTGATCTGCAAATTTAAAGCCTCTAACTATGCTATCAATAGAAACTACCAATCACCACTATAAACTGGAACTAACCACAATGGAAACATTATCCTTCTGAAAGAATGCTTAGTTTAAAGCATTCCTTTAATAACTTAAAATTCAAAGCTCAATATCGTCAAGTTCACCCGAAGCAAACAGGATGTATTCATGTCAGAGAGAAATAATTAGACAATTCCGACAGCTCATCTTTAATTAACAAAGACGTCTCACCATATCAAATTAAATTCATTTATGCCTCTCTGCCACTCTGCCAACCTTCCTCCGTGACCTTTTACATCGCCTAGCCCGAACCACTTAGCATTCTGTCTTACGCACATTCAACGAATATTATGTTTGTTGATGGCACAAAGGAAAATTGTGTTATTCGTATTGCATGCCCTATTAAATTAGTTCCATTGGCTCAAGCCAAAGGTACTTTCCACCAATACCCTCTTCATACAATTACAGCCATATCTTCCTGCTTCCTCCTGCGCACCCAGCATGCATACAAACATGGGAGTATGTGAGTGAATGGGAATGAAGACTTGAAGGATAGCCAATTGAAAGCCTTAAGAAGGATCTAGATATCTATGTGGATTCAGTTGCTGCTGTAGCCGTTATTATCGTGAAAATTATACATAGACATAACATTGTCTATCCATGGTCTAATTTCCGTGTCAAGCTAATTTCATCTGCTCCTCGTTATCCTTGTCCTTGTGTACTGCGGAGCTCGTTGCGTGACAGATACTTACCTTGAGGCTCGTTTTTTACGGAAGGTATTATACACGTACGAAAAACTCCGAAAAACAATAAGGAAAATTGAGAAAAACTATTTAGTTCTTTGTCGACCGGTTGTGCAAGGATTCGATGCGTACAAAGATTAACCGCTCAAGTATTCCCATTTGTTGAAAGTCCAAATATGAATGAATAAATTCCAAATTGAACAGGGAACAATATTTCTTAAAATGCAAGTGCAACCGTTAGTGTATCACCTCCTTTGAATGAGATCCCGGCAGGCGAAGAATAGGAGCTCCGGATTACATCGTCACCACTTCTTTAATCAACCTCATATCTGCCACTGTCATCATTGATGAAACTCCCACTCCAAACTTACTCTTACAAATTTGGCTGACACAACCAAACATGACGAGCATAGTGATGATGTTGATTTTCCCATCGAAGTCAGCGCCAGAGACATCCTCTCCTTAGCTTGCCCTATACCCTTAGTTTATGGCCTTTGGAATTCTACGCCTATTAGAAATCTTATTGAGGAGGATGTGTGTTCCGTTTCGCTCAGTATGGGTTGCTTTGTGCTGCCTCCAATGTCATTTGAAGGCACTCTGACCTTCAGCACACATGACTTGTTGCATTATCCTTGCCTGGCGTTCACACACGCTTCAGATTTGTCCCAAACTAATCGGTAACCCCATAAAATCTTCAAGGGAACTGTTGAAATCATTATTGACATACTGCAATCGATAAGGGAAGGGACGATATATGCGCTCATTTAATTCAGTGGTTGGATTCTAATTAATGGTTCACCTTTACGAACGGTCACCTTTCGCTGAAACATCGAAAAGAAAAAGGCAAAATAAACCATTACAGGAGCTTGTACTCATCAGAGTGCTCCCAGTCCAGGCTACCCTCGTCCCAGTTACCTTAATGCTGGAAATAAGATTAACGGGCGTCCTTCCGGAAAGACAATTAAATCGAAGGCACGAATAATTGAAGTATAGGGTGGAAAATTAGGAAATTATCGGAGCAATTATTTATTGATAGCAATTAGTTCAATCAAACGCAGAAGGGTGACCTTTTTAATTGTACTGGGAAAAGTATAAGAAAATGCGATGAATGGGAGGGCAGAAAATTTTTTGCTGAACAAATACTTATTTCTGCTTGGGGATGGAGAAGTATTAAAAGTGGATTAAAAGGCTGAACGAAATCGTTCAGCAGAATTACATCGCGAAACAAGTAGCAATAATTGATTTACACTGAAATCGATAATTGGTTTTATCAAAGTATTTCTATTTTGTAAAGCACTTTGAATACTTTCCATTTGGTTCACTAGAAACCTTGACTTGTTGTCTGAGCCTGTATTTGCAATAGGTTTCATATTCCTGATGGTAAGATCCTGTCATAGAGTCTTTAATTGGGAGATTATTTCTAGAAATTATCATTCTATAAACAGCACCCAAAATAAAATTTTATAACAAAAGTAAATCCTTCATTTATGGCCCCCTACTTGCTCCTGCTCTAGCTGCAAGATGTGCTTATAAATCAGGCCTGTCAATCTGAAAGAAAGTCTCCCACACTTTCTCCCACTGCAGGTCCGGTTTGCCCAATCCTAGTCTTTTAATGTCTTGACCCAGAATTTTGAAGCGTCGAAGCAATAGTACTAGAATCCTCAAGCCATTTGTGCTTCTCTCAAGTAGTTGTTTAGTCGTCATATTGTTAACTCTTTCTTTCCCAACACTTCTACATTTTGGAAAATAATTCATATCTTTGTGGTTTTCATGATGCTGAAGATTAGAGAAATATTCTTAGAATTTTACAATATTTTCTAGATCGCGAGTTTTACATACGATATCATATGGCATCTTTGGGAAGTAGGAGGATATAAAAATGAGGATTTCTATTATGGCCCGGAAAGAGATTTGAGAAAAAACATTCATGGTGCTCTAATCTAATTTATTTAGTATGAAAAACATCAAAATAATTTATTTGCTTGTTATACGTAAATTAACATCATACTTCAAACATTTAATCCTAGAAAAAGAATCGATATCCTTACAACGCTTCTTCTCTTTCTTCTTCTTAGCACTACAGCTCCTTTCGGGCCTTCGCTTCCTGCAAAAAGCTCCTCCAACTGCTTCGGCCGTATTCTAGTGTAGAGGAGTGAATTCTAGGAGATTTTGGCAGTGCTGTAGAAAAAAGACATTCAATATTTTTACTATCCATTTTTTATGGGTTATTTATTTACATTACAAAAATACAGAAAAAAATTAAAAAAACAAAAAAGTCAAAAATTAAGAAAATGAGCAGCTGATGAAGTGGGCGGTCTCAAAAAATTGGCACGTGATGATACCCACGATTCCAACCCTCCTAGTAATCTGAAAAAAATAAGCAAGAAGTATATTGATCTAAAGTAACGTCGCAATGTCTGGAACTACGGAAAAGTTGAAAAAACATTTTTTGACAAAATGGCGGCTGCCTAAAAAAAACCATTTTTATACGACTTTTTTTTACTTTTACGAATTTTTAAAAATAGTAAAAAATAAAATTCGAGGGTGCGCATAGTTCCAGGCAAAGACAAGTGTATAAAGAAGACTCTCGAAAAATTTCAAGTAAATCAGTCCAGTAGAACTTGAGAAATCATGGGTATCGTTTTGAAAAAGACAGTTCCGAGAAAAACGCGTTTAAAGTTTCGAGTCAAGTATTTCGCAGTCTAAGTCATGAAATGATATTGTAGACTTGCATTTATTGAATCTGCCATTCCTGCTGCTTACATTGAACCTTCCTCGACTTCCAAAAAAGCATTTTCCGCGTTTCTCTCTTCCAATCGGGCAGTTCTGGCCTCCTTTGATGCGTTAGATGCTCGTACCTCTGAGCGATTAATCCGGGCGTTGTCTCGTCTCACAGTGAATTAATAAGCTTCCGGACCAATTCTGATACCCCATAAGCGTCATCATTTTTAAAATCGGAATAAAGCCTTCATTGAATATGCAAACAGCAATAAATGTAGCAATTTGAATTATGTGAGTTCCGGAGTAAATATGTTTTGCCGTGAAAGTCCAAATCAAAGAGTTCAGAGACTCATTATTATTTTGAGTTTCTGAACCTAAACATCGAGTCAATAACTCTTCCGACGATAAACTTCATAAATTGGCTTTATAACTTTCAATAAATCATCACACATCTACATCACGAATCTCTACCGTCTTCTGTTCGATTTGTTCCGGCCGAGCCGGTTTGGATGCTGCGTCAGCAAAACAGCTATATCTCCGAAAATAATTTAAATTTCAAAAAATCCTTTTAGGGTCATATTCTTAAAGGGTTATACTATAAAAATATGAAAAAAAAAATAAAAATCGATTCTTTCAAATTTCTAGACCAGAATACCCCCTTAAACGCGTCCTTTAATTTTGAAATCTGAGCAGCGATCAACTGTCTTCGTCCACAGACAGTCGCAGTCTGTCAGATTTGTCGTACACTGTCGGACCAGTGTTTCCTTAGTTTCTCCACTGTTCTCCGCCTTTCAGTTCTCCAAACGAATACCTTCTGGGGTATCCCTTGTTCGTCCAAACAATTCACACGACCAGTCTATTGCGGTGAGTCAGTTTATTGCAGTGATCGTTGAGACCCCCGGCTCGTCAAAAATTTCATACAGCTTATGGTTGTATTGAACCCACCATCGGTCCCCGTCTAGTTTCCTTTCATTTATCCGCCTTAGGACCTTAAGTCCTGCCTTAGTAAGGCGTTCAATATGTTCGCGGACGTCTGGGTTAGGGTCCATGTTTCGTACCCAAAGTATAATACAGTTCTTATTACAGATTTGTGTACTTGGAGCTTTGTTTCCTTGTGTATGCAGCTGGTCTTCATAATTGCCAGATTTTAAAAAACAGGTTTCATTTGCGACCTGCACTCTTCGACGTACTTTGTCTCTTAGGATTTATACTTCTAACCTGGTTACAAAAATTCGCCCACATTTTCGATACTGTATTCGCCAACTGTGACAGTTTGGGTATTGGAAGTATTTTTTCTCGACTGCGTGATGAGCTTTGTTTCTTCTCATTGATTTGTAGTCCTACTAGTATTGATTCGCTGTCGCGTTTCATTAAACGTTTTTTGGCGGTTATAAACGACCGTAAGAAAACGTTAATGTCATTTGCAGAGGCTACAACTTGGTTTGATTTGTATAACAGTGTGACACTTGTATCAACAGGTTGCTTCCTTGTGATATATTCCAGATCTAAATTGAATAGTAACGGGGTCAGCCTATCTCTCTGGTTTAGCCCGTTATTTGTGCCAAAGGCGTCGGTAAGTTGGTTATTGGTGCGCACATTGGAGTTTGTAGTCAGCATTGTCATTTTGGTGCGACGGACTGACCTTGCTGAGTAACAGTTAAGGCGAAGCATTTTTGATACAGCCCGTTACATTCAATACTGTCTTATTCTTACTGAAAATAAACGAAAATCTGGCGAACATCTATGTTGAACTCTCAGCATTGCTGATGTACCTGCTTGACAGTAAACAATTGGTCTATCGTCAATCTTCCAGCTCTAGAGCTACCTTGACACTCCCCAATGATACTATTGGCGTATGATCTGATTTGATTCCGTAAGTTCTCGAGAATATTTTGTACGCCGTACAAAGTAGCGTAAAGCTTCTATAGTTTTCCTCCACTCGCTCCACTTGTTTGGCATATGTTCTTTTTGCCTGATTTGCTGGTTGATTTTGTGGATGGCTTTCTGAACACAGCTGCCGCAATATTTAATGAGCTCTACTGGAATCTCATCGATGCCTGGCGCTTTATTATTATTTTGGGCTTTGACAGCGGAACAGACTTCATTCTTATAGAGCCTATAAGAATGAGCCAATAGAGCCAACTGAAGCTCTCCAGGAATATCCATACCTTTTGGCTCCAGTGTTCTAGAGCTGTGCGAAGCATTAGAGAGTTTCTTGATGTATGAAACTCTTCTTTCCTGAACCCTATTTTCATCAGATATGATGTTGTCGATGTTATCATGACAGAGCGTGACCTTAGGCTGATAACCTCGCTTTAACCATATCACCATTTTATAGGCTTGTCTCGTATTGCAATGCTTGCAGCTTAATTTTTTTGAAAGTGGGCAATATTCTCAAAACGATCATTTGATCTTGTCAGGCGGGCAGACAAGGTTTATATAATTACACGGACGATTATTTCACTTACTTCGATGCTAGTTGTCCTAGCGATCACAAGGAGCATTACTTTGATAATGTTGATAAATAAATAATATTAATATTATTATATGATCCTTTTCAGTAAAGGAGCAAATTTATATAAAATTCATTAATGTGCCTATAACATATAGATTTTCTTCCCGATATTGATTCTGTAGAGCGGTACCAGCATGTTGTTCAAATTTACTCCACCTTAGTTTTGGTTGCACCTTTGTACTCTTTTTCAGCAACTGACTGGCGAATAGAATAAAGATATAGAAGATATAATGTTCGTAGGCTCGTTATTAAACTATTTAATGGCCAGTTTGTTATCGTTTGTCTCTGTTTTGAAATCAAATCCTCTTCCTTTCTTTTGAAAATGAATTGACCACTTGACAGATAGTTTGAAAAAGTACTATTTTCCATGAGTATCCTAGTGCTCAACCAGGCGCATGCCAATACATTAAAAGAGAACCAGTAATCGGTTTGTAGTGCCAAAAATAAGTAATTTTCTAGGAAAAAAAAAATATATATACTGGGCATCAGCTCCAACACATTCGGTCAAACTTTCAGATAATTTGTGAATACTATGCCAGAAAAACTGCTTGTTTTTGCAGCAAAGGATTCTTCGAGCAACTTCGCAACTTTCTGCGAAGCTTAAGTGCTGCTTTGCGAACGCGTGCCCCATTGATGCGAAAAGGTGCTGGAGGATGTCTCATTCAATCGATTTCTGTTAAAGTATAATTTTTAAAATTTCGCAGCTTTCTACCAACCTTATTTTTTTCTCGCTGTTTAATGTAGTATACCAAGAAGAGTAATCTAAATAAGTTCTAAAATTCCTAACCTAAAAGTGAAAATGTCATGCAGCAACCCATTGACATTGAAAGAAAAATAAACCCGCCAAGATAATCACTCAGCATGAAGATCTGCTGTAAAAACATATCTTTAGCATGAGGAACTGTTGGATTGCGTATACGACGACATCAACGTGGATCTCAAACCCAAAATTAAAGCAAAATCTAAGATATTATTGCTTATTGATGCAACTAATCACGACCATATCCAAGAAGCTAAAACTACAAAGGAAGTGTGGGACAATCTAGCCAAGTATTTGATGATTCAATTCGATGATACAATGATGATGATGATTAAATTCAGTTTTTTGAGTAATGCGTGGATAGTGTTTTGTATTAACGGTTTCGCCAAGCTTCAAAAGTTCATTATAGACAATATCACTCTGGTCCCACCAAACACAGAGTATGGCCTTCTCTCCGAAGGGATTTGGCCTTGGTATTGAAGGTGCGGCTTCACCACGTGAATTCCACGATTTTTTCGCTTCGAGTGTTCATAATAAATACATTTGTCGGCATCCGTCAAAATGCGATGTAAAACTGATTTCCCTTATGGCACCGAAGCAGCATTTCACTTTCAATGCCCATTTGACGTTTATTCAAATTATGTGGGACCCATTCACCGACTTTATTGATCTTATCCATTGCTTGTGAACGTCTGCTTATGTCACCTGTGAAGCATCTAATACTTCTTCTAATGACCGTTGAGTTTGAGTTGAGTCTTCATCCAATAAATCTAGCAATTGCTCCGCTTCGCATTTTTGTGGTCTATCAGATCGCTCACTTTCTTTCATTTTGAAACTACCACTTTTGAATCGTCGAAACCATGTCTCACATGTCCTAATTGATAGATCGTGTCCACCATATGTTTTTACGAGTAAGCCATGACTACCAACAGTTTATTCATTTTGGTTAGATAAGAAAAACAAGAATGAGCCAAATGCTCTTTTTCAAGCACAAAATACGACATGATTGATCAACACGATAAAACAAACACGCTTGTTCTGTACTCGGTTGAGTTTAGACTCTCCTTGTGTGTGTTTGTGGCTGAATCTTAGACAATCAAAATGGCGTATCTGTTGAACTAATACGATGCGTACTTTTCGCTTGTCCCATCTCTTAGTGAAACCCGAGAGAAACTTATACATACACTTGGTAAATCTGATACTTGAAATTGTGTACGAAGACAGCAGAACAACAACGCGAAAACATTTTACTGCCGCGTTTGTGGGATTTCCTGTTAATGCTCATCATTGCTTTGCAATTCTTGCAGGGAGTAAAAACTTCGTCCTCAAAATTTTAGTTTACAGAAGGATTTTTGTATTGTAGCTCTTTTTAAGTTTCACTAAAAATGGCCGACTTAAGAAAGTTTTTCGCATTCAGGGTTACTTTGGTCTCTTGCCAGTGAATAGTCCCTAACATAGCAGCTCTTTGGCATAGCGTTGACGATGGAACGACCTCCCGTGTTTAAAGCCCAATGAATACTTTAAATAGGCATCCAAATGATGAATATTTACATGAAAACCCGTATTTCCCTTGCATCGGTCCGGAATGAGGTGTTATCACTTTTTGCGTAGTATAGAAATTTGTCCGCGACACAATGTGTTTGATTATATAAATATGAAATATGAAGTGCCGAAAGTATTGAAGGTTTTTTATTGGATCCTTATTTATACGATTAATGGAACATTCGGCATCGATGTTGCCAAGGTTTACTTTTCACCAATTCATCTCTCCTCCTGATACTGTCATGCTTGGCGAAAGTTGTGGATCTTCTCAATCCACGCCGGACGGTACCTTTTCAATGTAGCCACTCTTTTTTATAAAAATACTCAAATTTGATAAATTTAGTCCTTAATATACAAAATACACCTCGGGCCAACCTCGAGCAAAAGACGTCTACTGATGAGTGTAATGGAGTCAGTGTATGGCTCCGAGGTTTGGGCTGATGCTCTTAATAAAGAGACGTACCGAAGGCGTCTGGCACAGGTGCAGAGGCAAGGAGCTAAACGGATAGCCGCTGCATACCGCACTGTCTCTGAACCTGCAGTGCTGGTAATCTCGAGGGTGGTTCCAATTAAATTACTTGCTGACGAACGGAAACGTGTATACTCACGTAGGGGGGAGTCGGCGAGAGAAACCGTCAGCCGAGAGGAACGGAGAAGAACCCTTATCTTATGGCAGCAAACATGGGAAAACGAAACGCGAGGCAAATGGACCGCACGGCTGATAAGCGACTTGGGGCCGTGGTTCTACAGAATGCATGGTGAGACTGATTATTATCTGACGCAACTACTCAGTGGTCACGGGTATTTTCAGTCTTACCTGTATAAGATGGGAAAAACACCATCCCCAACTTGCGTGTTCTGCCCGGGGATGACGAATGACGCATGCCACACGTTCTTTACGTGTAATAGATTTACAAGACTCCGTTCGCATCTCTCGGAGAAAATTGGCGTAATTTCCCCAGAAAATCTAACGGGAAAAATGATGAAATCAAAGGACAATTGGAACTGTGTGTCACATTACGTACGGACAGTACTCATTATAAAGAAGGACATAATGGATCGCTTGGCGAGGGAGGGAACCTCTCTGTAACGCAATATTATAGTTACTAATTGCAATTCCTTCCTATCCATCCGTGAAGAGAGATTTTCCTTAGCCTGAAGACATCGCTAAGCGATGATTAATGAGGCCTAGTCCGAAGTAATGTGGCAAACAGTTCCAGGCTAGGTTCTCGGTGTGACAGGGGAGGTGTTTAGTCGGTAGTCCGGTAGCGGGGGAGTCCGACACTCAGGGCGTAAATAGCCTTCACCTCCCAAAAAAAAAAAAAAAAATATATACAAAATACATACCCTCAAATAATGGGTGTTCTTTAAGCTAGATGAGAAGTTTCGATGGTTTTTGTCTATGATTTGACAGTTCAGAATATAAAACTGTGCTGACATTACTTTTCAGTATGGTGTTGTAATTCATCATGAATCGTTTAACGCCAAAGCAACGCTCCCGCATTGTTCGCGAAGTTCATACAGCACTTCGTCTTTTTTACGGTCAACATAATTGGCCAAGTGAGCAAGTAATTCGTGCAGCTATCGAAGGTTTTCGCACTGAGTTTACTCTTCTCGATTCAAAACTATCAATAAGGCTCTCAACTTATTGGCCTTTGTTCTTCGACTAAGTGGAAAATTTAACGTAAAGATCTTGGCTTTCGTGCCCAAAAAATACAGCTCGTGCAAGAGTTAAAGCCAAATGACAAACGTTTACATCGGATTTTGGTTATTTGGGCTAATTTGAAACTGACCAAAGATGAGCATTTTCACCAAAGAATTGTGTTTAGTTAGTAGAAGCTCATTTCGGGTCAAATGGTTTCGTCAATAAGCAAAAATGCCATATATGCAGCGAAGGCAATCCTGAACGTATTATATAACAACCATTAAGATTGACTGTGTAGTGCGGTTTACACGCTGACGGCCTCATCGGTCCTTATTTCTTTCGAAATGAGGAATGAACCGTCGTTACGGTGAATGGCGCTCTGACACTAAACCAGCAGAGGACTTCATCAATGATTTCGAGAAATCTATATATTGGCGTTATCTGCCACAACTAGTTTCAAATTGCAGTACCTGTACCTGTAGACACAACAATACCTGTAGAGTCTACAGTTAATGACATTGTGTCATTGGCCAATCTCATGGGACTCGAGGTGTACGATCACGATATAGAAAGGCTTGTGAAAGAGCATAGTCATGAAGCGACCTCTGAACAGCTTACGGAGTTGCAAGCACGATGCAAATCCAGGCAGCGATTGTGGAGGAGAGCTCGTTAATGGAGGAGATGGAGGAAGTAGCACTAATTCGCTACATTATTCAAATTGAAGATTCGCCAAAGTAGATTCGCCACATTTCTCCCGCACCAGTGACGAAGTCATGATAATAACTCTGCTGGTGGTTTAATCTGACGTCTAGAACGTTGTGAGACGTAACGTGGAAGGTTGGGTTGAAATCTTACAGTTATTTTTGTTCTAGGGGCTTCTTGGATTAGCTCTTGGGTAGTGAATTGTTCTTCTCGTTCGTGATGAATGCTAGCTTCAGACGTTGCACTGAAACCGAAAACTGAAACTGAAAATGAAGTTGTTTGCGGTCTCAAATCATGCATAGTTTCCTTCAGCTTGATGACAGACTCGTTCTGGTGTTCGCCAGGTTGGTCCTCGAAAAACTGTCCGGGAAGTCTAAGTGATGTACCGTAGCAAAGCTCAGCTGGTCTGACTTTCATATCTTTTTTGAATGCAGAGTGATATTCCAAGAGAATAGTCGGTAACAAATCAATCCAATTTTTATAATTGTGACATTTGATTGAGGTCTTGATCGTTCTGTGTGAGTGTTCAATCAATCCATTACTTTGACGATGGTAGGATGTGGTTCGCAGGTGCCTGATTCCGAGCATTTTTGTCAGTTAATTGAGTAAAGAAAACTTGAATTGTTTTCCTCGATCAGTTGTAATGTGACGAGCGACACCAAAACGGTAAATCTTACTATTGACGAAACCACGGGCGACTGTTTCGGCCGTTATGTCTTTAATCGGAATTAGCTCGAGCCAACGAGTGAATCTGTCACAGCATGTCAACAAATAGAAAAATTTTCCGAAGGAAGTAATGTTCGAACAATGTCAATGTTGATGTGATTAAAACGCTCGCCAGGAACATGGAATTTTGTAAAAGGTGGCTTGTTGTGGCGTTGTATTTTGACTCGTTGACAAGTAAGACAAGCTTTGGCCATATATCCACAATCCCTCTAGATTGAAGGCCAGACAAAACGATCGGTTGTCATTTTGACAGTAGTTGAAACACCTGGATGAGAGAGAATCAAAAGCTGCTTATCGCATATCATTGGTAATGAACGGACGGATTCGATCAGTTGAATAGTCACAATTTATCTGTGCTTTTGTGTTAGGAACAGCGCACAGTTTAGGGTTGTAATGACGAATTAGATTCGTTGTTCAAGTAATCCTTGATGTCCTTGATCATCTTTTTGTTGCTTCTCCGGAATTTCGTAGTCGATAGATTGTTTCGAAACTGCCTCCACTCTTAACAGCATATCTGCATTCACATTTTCGCAGCCAGCAACGTGTCGAATATGTGTTGTAAATTGACTAATGAAATCAATTTGGCGAATTTGTTGAGGTGATGCTTTTTCTGCATTCTTCGTGAACATGAATACCAATGGCTTGTGGTTGGTGTGAATTCAGAATGCTCTTCCCTCTAGTGAAGTGGAAATGCTTCACTGCTTGAAAAACTCCAAACAACTCCCGGTCATAAGTACTGTACCGTTTCTGTGTGTCTGTTAAACCCAAAGGGTGCAACTGATCTCTGACTTTTTGATGTAAAGCGGCGCCAACGACATAGTCAGAAGCATCAACATGCAGACACAGTTCAGCATTGTTCGATGGGTGCGCCAGGAGAGTTGATATGGCTAGTTTTTCCTTGCGCTATTCCAAAGTTATCAAAGCTTCATCTATCCAGGCCACCTCTGATTTGTCATTCTTTTTGTTGCCTTTCATCAGGTTTTGCAAAACGCCTTTTGAAATGACTGCGCTCTGACCGTCGGAGCTCTGAGGTAACAACTGGCTTAGGGACATTTTTAATGTCCATCACTTTTTTGGGAAGTGGTTTGATGCCATCTTTGTTGATGAGATGACCCAGGAAGGTGATCTCAGGTTTACCAAATACACACTTTGCAGCGTTAATCTTAAGACCATATTCTTTCAATCGCTAAAAATCTGTTCGCAAGTGTGTAAGGTGCTCAACCTAGTTCTTTGATGCGATATTGATGTCGTCGATGTAAGTAAAAACAAATGGAAGTTCTCGCAACACTTGATCCATGAATCGTTGAAATGTTTGGTTGGCATTTCGTAAACCAAATCGCATCACAGAGAACTCAAATAATCCAAAAAGTGTTATAATCGCAGTGTGCAATACGCAGTACGCAATGTCGTCTTTGTGAACAGGGATCTGCTGGTACGCTCGAGTCAAATCAATTTTAGAAAAAACTTCACAACTCTAAAGATTAATTTTAGATCCTGAATGTATGGTACAGGGTAACGATCAGGAATTGTTTGTACGTTGAGACGTCTGTAACCGCCACAACGACGCCATTCTCCAATCTTCTTGGTAAACAAATTTATTGAACTGGCCCATGATGAACTCGAGCGTCTGCAAATGCCCATTTTGGCCATATACTCGAGTTCTGTTTTGACGATTGCGTATGTTTTCGGAGTCAGACGACGGGCTTTGGCATGCACTTGAGGGTCTTTGGTCTCAGTGTGATAAGCAACAGTTGTTTGCAAAGGTGCTTTTGTTTTGAATTGCGTTGGACAAGATTAATTGTCATTAGTTTCTGGCCATAGCTGACCCATTCACAGCGAAGAGATTGAGAGCTGCAGATAGATTGTTTTCCTCAAAAGGTTTAGGTGGAATTATTGTTACGTCAAATCTAGCATAAGTCAAAAATGAAGGTTGAGTGACTTCTCATGAATAATTAGACGGCTTAGATTCTATGACACCGCGTCTGCCGCCGAAGAGTTAATTTCTGCTAGTTTTTTGGCTCACCCTTCTTGCATTTGCAATCTTCTTCGCCCGTTTTTGCTCGCTTGCCAAATCGGTAATCATGCTTTTTTGTGTTACTACTTCTTGATGTGCCTCGGGATTTGGAACTGCCTCAACTTGAAGATCAATCCCGGCTGCGTAGACGTTGACGTCGACGACAAATCTGACCTCTGTGGAGAAATCTTCAGCTCTCATAGTCAGTTCACTGTCAGCGGAGCTCACAGCGTGAGTTCTCAAACTGGACGCTGTTTCGAATTTCCCCAACTCCTGAATCTGGTCGGCTCTTTCGACTTTGCTTGATAATTCGACTTTGAGGGTTCCAACAATTGGTCGAATCAATTCAGGGAGCTTTTAGAGCCACAGAGCGTCGACTGTTTCGTTGCTCATGGACTTGCCGGCCAGATTCCTCATCTTTCGCAGCAGCGATGATGGTTTTGAGTCACAAAGATCGATTTCCTGGAGCAATTTTCGTAGCTTTCTCAAACTGGAATCAGAAAATTCGGAGATTATTCGGTGTTTCAGTGTCTCATATTTTCCTGATGTTGGTGGATTTCGTATTATGCCTGCAATTACTTCCAGCCAGGTCACGTCCGGCGAAGCGACAACTGTATCAAATTTCGTGTGATCAGCTGATACCCAGATATGCGAAATTGGTAAAGTAAAGACGGACTTGTCCTGCCATAATTTCTGTCGTCTCGAAAGAAGAACATCTTTCTTGGTTCTCTCCAACATCCTTTTTACAGTCGCTAGTTGCTGCGTTCTGACCGGCTAAAATGATTCTCATTACGGCTCTACATCCGAGAACCTCGGCCAGTTTCAGTCCATTTTGTTAGTCATTGCCCACAATGCTTGACTTCTTGTGAGCCTACACGGTTGGAAAAAGCTCCCGAGTTATTGAATTGGCTTTGCCAATAAACTTGAATTAAGTGCAATAAATTATCCTTAGCCAATTTTGATGAAACAGAAAGAAAACACCATTTTGTCTGGAACTGCTTTCGTTGTAACTGTCTCTCTTCTTGAAGGGGTAATTTTCTCCATGTATTTGAAAATCTGGCGACTTTCCTCATGCGAGAGCTTTCATTTGATACTCGTTACAGATGCCTTTTTTCGGGCATGCCTGTCTGAGAAAAAGGGAGGAAATGTTAGCTTTTGATCCTATAAATAAAATCGCTGACCAAAACGGGACTCCGTGGTGGACAAATTGATGAGAGGGGTAGTGTGATCCAACAATGAAACATGTGAAAAATTTTCACACTCATTCGCAGCTAAGCACAGCAGCGACGCTCAGAGGGATGACGCTTACAGCAGGCAGCGAGTTGCAAAAACGAATAACATTTGGAATATCTGAAGAAGGCTGACGTTTTGTTAGTGAACGCTGTGAAAAAGGGAGCATAAGTCCTCCAAAAAAGTAATCATCAAAAGCGTTAAGGCATTTAAAAGGATTTTCTATTAGCGAAATAGACAATAAAAATAGCAGGATAAGCCGAGCTTTTTGGCCTCACCCTAATCAAATGAGGACAAAAACAACTCCTAGGAAAAAACCGAAATAGCGTTAGAACATTGGTGGCAGTATTAACTACCAAACGAATGACACCTGTCGTTTGTCGTTTTGTTGCCAAACAAACAGTACAATTTTCATATAATTTATAAAGATATCCTGTTGTGCTTTTCCTTTCAATTTTCTCCTCTACCCAATGAGCATCAATATGCCCACTTGTTATATTTTTGAATTTACTTTGAGTTTAAACTAATTTTACATTACTAGTACCCTTAAGGTATCTTAAATTTTTTTTTAATATTGCCACAGTGTAATATTATTCTTATTAATGTACACAGTATGTCGGAAAAGTTCCCGAACTTATTTTGTAGCGCTTGTACGAGTGACGCCACCTTTTGGACGACTATTGGGATATACTATGTTGCTACATCCCTCTGGAGTGTCTGAGAATTTTTTCACCAGTATTCGTTCATTAGTTGCCGAGATAGACGTGCTTGAGTGAACGTGTGTTTACTACCCCGGTGCAAGCTCTACAATGGATCAGAAATTTGAACATCGTGCCGCAATTAAATTATGCTATAAACTTAAAATAACTTTCGCAGAAACGAAAAAAATTATCGATTTGGCTTACGGTGCAGGTGTAGTGTCGCGCACAACTGTTTACATGTGGTTCAGTCTGTTCAAGAAGGGTAGAGAGTCGTTAGAAGATGACGAGAGAATCGACCGGCCGTCAACAGCTGTTACCGACAAAAACGAGGCTCGTGTGCGCGCGCTACTGAAGCAGGATTGCCACATGTCTCTCAGAATGTTGACAGACGAGCTGAATATGAGCAAGGATAGCGTCGCGTTAATTTTGAAAGGAAAAATGAACAACAGGAAGGTCTGCTCTCGATTTGTTCCGCACTTTCTCACACCAGAGCAGAAACAAACTCGCATCCAATGTTTTCAAGATTTTATCGAGACTTGCGACACCACCCCGGGCTTTCCAACCTCAATTGTGACTGGAGACGAGACTTGGTGCTTTCAATACGATTCTTCCACGAAGCGCCAGTCATCCGCTTGGCTCTGTCTGGGCCGTGCGAGGCCTCAAAAAGTGGGCCAACAAAAATCACGGGTAAAGACGATGCTTATCACTTACTTCGACTCCAAAGGCCTGATACACAAAGAATTTGTACCCCCAACCACCACCGTGAATGCTGCGTATTACGAAGAGGTGTTAAAACGTCTGTAGCGCCGGATTAATCGCATCAGGCCCGAGTACAAGGAGCCGGGATCGTGGAGTTTGCTGGACGACAATGCGCCTGCTCATTCTTCGAACATTGTGAAGCGTTATCTCGCCAAAAATCAGATCACACGCATCAATCACGCCCCATACTCGCCTGATCTGGCTCCAGCCGACTTTTTCCTATTTCCCAAGCTTAAAATGGCCTTGAAAGGCCGATTTTTTGAAGATGTACCGAGCGTCTCACAGCGATAACTTCAGAGGAGTACCAGAGAGCCTTCGAATCGAGAGCCACTCATCGAGCGCTCAAATGAGTGTATATCTAGGGAAGGGGACTATGTTGAAAGTTAACTGGAATAAATTTCTTTAGATGTAATTTTCGATTTTTTAATTCAAAAGTTCGGGAACTTTTCCGACATACTGTGTATCTACTAGCAATGTTAACTGCAAAACTTAAATCTGAACGAGTACATATCATTAAATACATTAAACAACCAATTTAAACCAACATTTCTACATGGTTTATTACAATTTTCGTCTGAATTTAATGCTTCATAATTAATTTTAGATTCTACTGGAATCTACTGGATTGCAATCTGGCATTTTAAATTTACTCGTATCTTCTCTAGTAATTCGAATACCCAGAAATAATTTTATCTCTTTTGAATCTACCATTTGGATTTCCTAACTCATCGTTTTAATTGTAAAAATCCATTTACATTTGACAATATTTTTATCATCAGGTTTTGCTACTAATGTCCAGGTTTTATTAACCTCAAGTGAATCAAGTTCAATTTTTATTGCCTGCTCCCATTAGTCCTATCTCTTATTTTTAATTTCATCAAATGATTTCGGAATACCGTTCATTATTTGGACAGAAAACATGCATTCATCTGAACTATTTGTTTCATCATAAGATATTCTCGGGAGACCCTTGATCCTTTCATCCCTCCGACAATTTGCTTTAATATCATTTTTATTTTCTAATCTTGGAATTTTACAACTGGGATCATAGTTCACGTCTGAGTTTTCATTATCAGATTCATCATAACTGTCTGTTTCGTTATTACAAGATTATCAACATCAGATTTATCAAAACTACCTGGTTTATCATTACGAGATTTATTAAAACTATCTGGTTTATTATTACCAGATTTATCAAAACTATCTGATTTCGCAATATCAGATTTATTGAAACTATCTCGTTTATTATTACTAGATTTATAAGCATTATCACTTGACAATGTCTTCGAGCCATTTTCATCAAACTCTGATTCTTTAAAAGAATCAGTTTCTTGTATGGAATCATCAAGGTCCTTACCTGGTCGAGACATCATATAATTTGTCTCGTCCACAATAACAACCCTTGAAATGGCATATTTATTGAGTTCTAAGTTCCATATTTCTATAACCATAAGGTTCAAAACCAACCAGTATACCCTTCCAAGATTTACTATCAAATTTAGCTTTATTTAGTTTATCATCAACATTTATTATACAACCAAGACCTTTTAAACATTTAAACGAAGGCTTCTTATTATGCCATAATTCATAAGGAGTTTTCATCACTTTTAATGCTCTACTAGGAATAATACTAATCAAATAAGTTGCTGTTCAAACTGCATCACCCCAGAAAATTTTATTTAAACGAGACCCAGCTAAAATTGATTGAGCTTTTTCTGTAATAGTTCTAACCATGCGTTCAGCAACACATTCAATTGAGGTTATGATAAGTTATACCCTTATTTTCAAAATAATTTTTCATTTCATCAGATAAATATTCTCTACCATTATCTATGTATAAGTAAACTTATTTAAGATTGAAATGAACTTCACTTTTAGCTACAAAATCTTTAAATGCTGAAAACATCTCTGACTTATGCTGAAGCAAATATACTACCCAATAATGTGTATAATGGTCTTAAAAACAAAAAAAATTGTTTTTATCATTCAAAGCCGTTGGAGTGATCGGACCACAGACATCCGAATGTACAATAAATAATGGTCTTCTTATATGCTCTCGATTTTTAGCTTGATTAAAGGGTAATTGAGTTTTTTTACCTTTAATGCATGCTTCAGAAATTTTATCAGTAGGATTAACTCCTCTTATTTAATTTATATCTTTCATCATATTGTAATTCTTTAATTGAATGAATTTAGCTTTACTAATGTGCCCTAATCTTTCATGCCAAATGTCATAATTCGATTTCTTATCATCCATTATTTTATTAACAGAGTTCATTTCAAAATTATCAATTATGAATCCAATTTTTGTAGGGAAATTTTTGAAAGGTACTTTATTTTTATAAGTTTTATTACTATTTTCTGCAATCAACATTTTGGTGCTAGTGTCACAATTTTGTCCTTTAACTTTAATTTCATGATTTAACACACAACTTTTCACAAAATCTAACTCTAATTGATCTTCAGCCAATGTTTCAATTGCAGTTATCACCCTTTCATATGATGATGGGAGTGTATTGAATAAATGAAGCACTTTCTCAGCTACGTCCAACTTTGATCCACATTCTAGGAGATCGTTAACGTGTGTGTCAAGAATTGAAAAATGTTCCATAAGAGACATTTCACTTCCTAATTTTAATTCTGAAAGTCTTTTTCTCATGGTCATCTGTGTGGGAAGACTTTTTCTAACATAAATAGAATCTAATTTTCTTAATACATTTTTAGCATAAGTAACATCGGTAAAATGAAGCAGTGAATCGGCTAAATGTGAACCAATAATGCATTATATTATTCTTCTTCAACGACTTGCGGTCTGGATTAACTGGAATTTCTCCATCAATAACTTTAAGTAAATTAAGTTCTTTTAATCTATCATGGAAGTGGTGAATGCAGTCCGTCGAGCCGAAGCGCACAAAACTGAAAATCGAGTTGTCTTGCTAGTGACGCTTGACGTCAGAAATGCCTTCAACTCCGCCAGATGGTCGGATCTTCTTGGCACATTGGAAAATTTTTTCCGATTGCCAGGGTATCTGATGTGGATTTTGAGGGATTACTCAAAGGACCGCAGTCTGCTCTATGACACATAAGATGGGCGGTGCAGTATGGAGATAACGTCTGGTGTAGCGCAAGGCTCCATACTGGGACCAGACTTGTGGAACGCCACATATGACGGACTATTGAGGCTTGAGCTGCCAGATGAGTCGCGCTTAGTCGGCTATGCAGATGATATAGCAGCACTGGTCGCCGGACGTACAGTCGAAGCGCGCAGACTGGGGGTGCTTATGCGTCAAGTGAGGGAATGGATGACCACCCGTGGGTTCAGTTTGGCACTAGAGAAAACCGAGGTGGTCATTCTCACGAAGAAAAGAATTCCCACGGTAATTCCTTTGCAGATCGGAGATGCGACTGTTGAGTCTAAAGTCGCAATAAAATATTTGGGACTATTGATCGATTCCAAAATGAGTTTTTCGGAACAGATCAGGGCAGCGGCGAAAAAAGCCGCGATAGGCGTCTCAGCTTTGAGTCGACTAATGTGCAACATCGGTGGGCCCACACCGAGCAAACGCCGACTTCTCATGAGTGCTGTACAGTCAGTGTTCCTGTACGGCTCTGAGGTTTGGGCCGGAGCTCTCAGTAAGGAGAGAGGACGAGAGGGAGGACCAAAGAGACGAGGAGCTTTGCGGGTTGCGTCTGCATACCGCACTTTATCTGAGTCGGCGGTGTTGGTGATCGCAAGAGTGATACCCATCGCCCTCCTTGCTAGAGAACGACGGAGAATTTATGACCGTAAAGTGGAGGGCTCAAGACATGCTGTCAACCGAGAAGAGACGCAGCGCACAATACTCGAGTGGCAACAGTCCTTGGAAGGCGACTCTAATGGCCGCTGGACTGCTCACCTTATAGGGGACGTGGGATCGTGGCTAAATCGAAGGCACGGTGAGACTGATTATTACCTTACCCAGCTTCTTAGCGGGCATGGGTATTTTCAGTCTTACTTGCACAAGATTGGTAAATCACGGTCCCCAGACTGCATTTTCTGCGCAGGGGAAAGGGATGACGCATGTCATACCTTCTTCAACTGTAGAAGGTGGAACAGGATGCGGCAGGACTTGTGGGAGGTGATGGGAGAGCTTTCTGCAGACAATCTGGTCGGAGAAATGCTGAAAAGTTTCGACAAATTGACATGCGTGGCACATTACTCTCGGGCAATACTTATTGCCAAAAAATATACGATAGATAACCTTGGGCGCGGGGTCTAGGGAGGTGTCCTTTCCAGCAGTCCTCCTCCATCCTGCCACCTCCCGCTGGAGGAAGATTTCTCTAGACTGACGGCGCCCTAGGGCGAGGTAAAAAGAAGCCTAGCCCGAAGTAATGTGTCAAACGGTTCCAGGCTACGATCTCTTGACAGAGGGGGGGGTGTTTAGTGGGTAGTCTGGTAGCATGCGCTGCTAGGAGTCCCACACTCCGGGCGTAAATTGCCTTCACCCCCCAACCCACAAAAAAAAAAAAGTTCTTTTAATAATAATCGCACTCTCTTTTTCCATACACTATAGTTAAGTCCATTGGAAGGAATGATTCCTCTTTGTGGCCTTAATGTTTCCATTTTTAGAAAAATAAATACACACACACAAAATTAATAAGCTGTCACTAACTAATTAACTATAAATACTTATCCAGGAAAATAGCTTTTGCCGTAACAATATTTCTGTTCAGGCCGTATTCAACACTAATCAATTGAACCCATCGATTTTAAAGGAAAGCTAATCGATCCAAAAACCAGTAATAATTATGCAGTATCCATAAATAAATTAACCGAATTTCAACAATTTTCCAAAGAAGACTATGAAAAATTTGTTAATATTAATTATTTATAATATTAATAAAAATAAGCGAAGAAAGTAATCAGTCACTCCACAGAGTGACAAAAAAGGCTTTGCATGTATATCAAACGTGAAGGGTGACCCTGATGGAAGGACATATATGGAACAATTAATCACAACCGGAGTCAGCACACCAACACTAGCTTATAATTAAATTTCGGCTTTTATCTGTGCGGTACATTTTATATGACAGGAAGCTTCACCGACGAATAACTATTTTTCAGTTCACTTTGAACACCTTGCAGCAATCTTGTCGCTAGGTACACATGCATTTTCATATGCAAAGTAGACCAAACTTTGTAATCAAACGTAGGTATGGACTTGCATGCAACTAGATATCCTGGCCACCAGGTTTTCTCTCGCATCCATCGGAGCATATGTGAAGCTCATTGCCGTCTGCTAAATGCACTAAAGTTATTCAGAATAAACAAATTGCATATCAACCGACACTCGACAAATTCAAAGGACGAGGGTATACACACCAACATTTGCTTAACTCTTTGCGGATGAGGTGGTATATTGCTGTTAACACCTCTGGTTCTGCGGTGCCGGCTTTCTTGTCGAGTTTAACGAGCTTGAGCTGGGTTAAAGTTGTAAATGAACTTGCCTGAAACTTAAAACAATTATCTTCACTGTTAAAGTGAACTTTGCATACTATGCTGTCCTGCGGACAATTTTCGTTTGCCATTTGACCCACGTTAATTCAGGATACGTTGCAGAGGTTAGGATACATGAAAGCTATTGGTATGCCAACATCTGAAAAATTCAGAAAAAGTTCAGCATTCGAAATTCTTCTGACTGTGTTATGAAATAAAATCCTTATGGAATGATACCGATTTTACTTGCAATTGAGCCGGATAATTTTTGTTTTTAATATCTAGGCACTAACTGCAAAGCGAAATTCCTTTTAACCTTAATTAAAATTATTTATTCGAATGGTCGTCTCAGCACTAAGGACCATTTCTTTTCATTTAATTGATTTATCTATTCATTCTGCCAATTCATCCAGATTTCCTTTACCATTTCAAAATTTGAAACACTGAAATTCAGTTTGAGAAAAGTAATAAAAAGTGTACAACCTGAATGAAAGTTATAATAGCCTTAGTATAATTTGATGTGTCTACATATAAACTCATCAGGACATACAGCTTTATGATAAATTAATTGATGTAAAATGGTGGAACAGTCAAATTTTTGTTTTCGAAAAGGCTTTCCTCATAAGTGTCGTTATCGAAAGGATTTCCCAAATAAACGAGGGTTAAAAAACTCAAAATGGGAAAATCTCTTAGTTATTTCAAATAAATATTTGGTTTCATATGATTATGTAATTCACATTTATTTTTACTCATTACTATCGTTTTCCTTCGGTGTCCATGCATAGATTTCACTACAAATATGTTGAACCTCAAGATCATCTGTCTAGTATAGTTGGAATGTCTCTAGATTGTCTATGTTCTTTTTATTTATGGGCAATGGAACTGTATATGCTTTTGATTCCAGTAAAACTATTCGTTTGATGTTGGCAATAGCAATATGTGGCATATCACTCCGTCAATGAACCAAATGAATAGAAAACGTGAAAGTGAAGTAAAAAAGTGAAGTTTCTTGAAAATGTTTTGGGCAAGTAGTGGTTAAAATCTAAAAGATCCTACTTAATTCAATTAGGTATCTGCCTCTTCCTAATACTAGAGCTCCTCTTGGGTCATCGCTTTCTGCAACAAGGGCCTTCAACTGTCTTGGTCTGTAGACAAATTCCTACAATTTTTAAATTCCAACACCGATGAACTGTATTCGTCAACAGAGTCAGATTAGCGTTTCCTTGGGTTCTCAACTGGTCTCCACCTTTCAGTTCTCCCTGCAATTACGTTTTGAGTATCCCTTGTTCGTCCGTACGATTAATACGGTAATGATATTGAAGTGTTTAATGCGGCCACCGGTCTTGTCCGCCCAATGCCACGGTCTCTATAGGCGGGATTGAAACAACATGTCAAAAACCACTCCCAACATCCGAAACAAATTTCAGTCGCGGTCCCAATTTTGTTGAAGCCATCTGAATTCCCGAACACAACAGGTGAATGCTCATCGGACTCTCTAGCCTTCGAAACCGCAACCACCGCATTTCAGCAAAGGATGGGTGCCTCGCCGTGCGGGGGGCCGACAAATAAATGGTCTAAACCGATGCTCAGATTTTCAGGCCCCCTGCGTCACTAGGACTCCTATAGCGCAAGTCTATTGGGTCCGGATTAACAAAAGTCGCAGCATGAAATCGACATTTAAAAGTATATTTTATCTTCGACTTCAACCTTTAGCAAGTCTTATTTATCTTATATCCACTCCATCAGCATAGTTGATGTTGTTATGCGAGCTTTTCGGCCTGCGAAATGCATTTCGCATCACTTCGTTTACGTGAAACAAAACACATTGTCCGTCACATTCAGTCATCTGTCAGTCTTGCAACAATATACAACCGATATCGACTTTTACATGCAACATTTTCATCAAATGTTCACATTTTTCTATCTATCGTCTATTATAAGTCCTCTTCATATTTCATGTCAGTCTAATCCATAGTCAGCATCAAAACTTCTATCAATCGAAGATGTGGGTGGCCCAGGCTCTCAACAGTTTAGAACCTCTTGGTAACATCAACAGTACTCGTTTCAGTTCGACCTCTCCAACAGCAATCTAGTCTACTTGAATTCAGCATGCGCCTGTCATCATTTCTTCTAGTCCTCTCTTCAGTAAATCAGTGCAGCTGTTCAACATTCAGCAGTTTGCCAGTCTACGACTCGCCCAACGCACATCATTCAGGCTTCATTTCACTTTCCCTCGGTACATCATAGCCCGGACAAAAATTATCCGTAAGGTAATGTCTTAAGTACTAGCGTCATTCCATCCTTCCCAACTGCCTTCCAACCTCTTCTTTCCATCACTTCTCTCGTTCTTCACATAAGTTCAGCAGGTTCAGGAAGACATGTACAACATTATCCCAGATCAGCAGTACGTTTGTCTTCACTTCACCATAGCGTAACAACAAACAGCGATAACACTCCGACCATTGACCAATCTAACGGATTTTGCAGAATTGTATGAGTGTTAGTAAAAATATTTATTTTTTGCTCGTTTTGTTTACAAGCACAATGTAAACAGATAGACAAAATAGAGAAAAATAAACACCAATGCAATTCTCCAGAATTTTTTGAATACCGTTAGATCGGTCGTTTTTTCGGAGTGTTAGCGCTGTTTGTTGTTACGTTATGACTTCACTCTGTTCACTTAACAAAAGACCAAAAGAATACAGCATCTCAATTCCGCTTTAGATCCATCTTTCGGTTACCTTATTTGGCTTCATTTTAACTTTGCTAGATAGCAAACTCCCGCGCTTTTTCTCTCCCACTTTACGCAGACTTGAGACTGACATAAAATTACCGGTATTTGAGGTATTTTTTCTCGACTGCGTCAAACGTTTGTTTTGTTCTCATTGATTTGTTGTCCTATTAGCTGTGCTACGCTGTCGAGTTTCAAGAAAAGTTCTTTGGCGGTTCTTAGCGACCAAGACAACGTTTCGATGCCATCTGGATTGGCTACCACTGGGCTTGTATAATAGTATGCCTCTTGCATCGACAGGTAGCTTTCTTATTACAGTTCCAGAGCGAAATTGAAAAGAAAGCGGGCCAGTTCATCTCCTTAGTTTAGCCCATTATTTTTGTCCAAGACGTCGTTGATGCGACTATAGGGGATTGTAGACGTCATTGTCTTTTGGTACGTCATTTTGGCGAACGTATTTGGTTGCGTTACAAAACCGAAAGATTATTTGATCCAGCAAGATATGATGAATACTGTCGTATGCTTGCTTTGTCAAAGAAAATCTGGCAAAGGTCTAGGTTTAGTTGGCACCATTCCTCAAGTGCCCGCTTGACAGTAAACAAGTGGTTTACCTACACTCTACCTGCTCTAATGTCACCGTGTTTCTTCCAAATAATAGTGATGTCGCATGATCTGATTTGGTTTTCTAAGATCTTTGAAAGTATTTTGTGCTCCATAAAAATAAATTATATGCCCTGTGATTCTCGCGCTGTAGCTTGCCCCCTTTTATGCTTTTATTTATAAATATGTAATTCATTGGCTCCAGTCGTTTGCCATATGTTTTTGTTGCCTGAAATTTTGGATGGTATTCTGAACACCGCTGCCATCATATTTCATCAGTGCTCGGTGCTGCATTATTCTTTTGGGCGTTAATGGCGGAACTGACTTCATCCAGAGTTGGTGTTGCCAATGGAATTTCTCCAGAAATATTTATGTCTAGAAGCTTCAATGTCTTGATGTCTGATGCCCCCGCAGGTGGAATACTGGTTACCAGTACTATTCTTGAAAGCTAGTATTCTTTGGGGAGTGCCGCCCCCACGTATCCGAGCACCGAGGTGACACTCGAGTGTGAACGGCTCCAATCTAACGATCGAACCGTCTCCGTCCCAGTAAAATCTCGGCAGGCCTCGGAGTACGTTCGAAGTTCGCACCATTGAGTCGGTGGTGTAGGTTCGCATTAGACGAACTCCCGGCCCTGCTCTGACCCTGAGCACCTGTCCTCATAAGGGCTGGTGCCCACTCTCGCATGGCCTCGGTGCTTAGGAAAGATAACCATGGGACCAATAAGGCGACTACACACGCGAGCGGAGATAGCGGCTCTGAAGGGAGGACCCATAAGAAATGATAGCAAACAAATTACATATAAAAGAAAATATGTCGGAACAGAAACAAAAAAATTCGAAAACGGACGGACGAAAAGTAGAAAATCTTGTACAACCAGAGATTCCAACTGCATTCGGGCGTAGCAGCAAAACCATGCGCACAACAGGGACACAACATGGGACACAAATAAAGAAATCCCTGCACGGCAGACCCATAGCACTTCGATTATCTTGGATCGTGCAGATCAAGAGCGGAAGGCAACTGTAGCCTTACTCGAGCCTAAGGCCACACTGAAAATTAGAGACATTGATTGCGTTATGGACCTGCTTGAAATAGAAGACGCCTTAAAACGCGATTTCCCCGTACTAGGTGACACGAAAGTCAGGCTGGCCAAACCAAACAACAGGGGTCAATGCATGGCCATAGTCGACCTCACAGAGAGGGAAGAAGAACAGCTTTTGAAACAGTGCATAGTCAGGATAGGGTGGGTTATTTGTCGGGAACGGCGAAGGGCGATTTCTCTCCGGTGTGTGAAGTACCTTTGATACGGTCATACCGCACAGGCTTGTAATAGAACTGACCGAAGCTCTTTGTGCTACAATTGCGGCAAGATAGCGCATAAAAATAAGAAATTCACAGACGAGATACACTGCGTTCTTTGCCAGGAGTATGACTCGAGACCAGATGATTTGAAACATATTCCAGGTACAGGGAAGTGCCGAGTCTTCGAAGAAGCCCTAACCAAGGCAAAAGCGCTTCTGCAATGATTCGCATCCTTGAAATCAATCTGCATCGAAACACCATCGCCCAAGACCTACTCGAACAGTTTGCGAGAGACAGGCTGGTTGAGCGAGCAACACCACACCAGAACAGTGCTCACAGTACAGGGTCGGGGCGAGGAGATGTTTTTGTTTGGGTTCGGTGTTCGGAAACTATACTCTTCAGTGTATATCTAACGCCAAATGAATCGTTTTCGTCCTTTCAACTTAGGATCAATGATTTGGAGGACGCACTTTCGAGTACAGAGGGTCATGTGCTCGTCGAAGGTGAATTCAACGCAAGAGTAATCGATTGGGGCATGCCTCAATCAGGTGCTCGGGGCGAACGGATCCTGGATACTTGGCTCGTCGTACTGAACACAGGCTACACCCTACCCTCTGTCGGTGGGATTACGTCGGAACCATAGGGTTAATGCCTAGTACAATCAGTTAAGTGCTAGAATGTTACTTGGCCAGCGATCACCAGTACATAGCTCTGGAGATCCCTCACTGTGCTTCCCGAATACCACGCGCTTGTTCTTCGGCGCTCTGGCGGAATACTGAGAAAGCGGATAATGATCAGAGTCTTGAAATCGCCGTTGTCGGAAACAACGCTGGCAACCGTGCAAGCGGATGACCTGCCGCAAGTACATTTGGTGAACTCAACTGTGAGAATCATTTCGTCCACCTACAGATCTTCAATGTTGCCTCGAAGACCCCGACACGGCAAGTATACTGGTGGTCACCTGAAATTGCCGAAAAACGAAAGGAGTGTCACAGATTACGACGAAAGGCACAGCGTGCTCGGACCTGAAAAGAGACATATATCTGAGCAGCAGCTTATAAGTCAACTAGAAAATTACGCGGCAGACGCGGACGATGTCGTGGCGCTGGTCGCTGGACGCCCAGTAGACCATGCGCAACTCAAACTCAAATATGTTAATGCAAAGGGTAATGGACTGAATGACCGCTCACGGTTTCAAAACTGTTGACAATTGGAATCTCGTGACACAATATGCTCGGGCATTGCTGATACTGAAGGAAGCTTTATTGGAGCACTGGGAGGCACCGGGATGGAGGTCTTATTTCAAGCACTTCCTTCCTCTCCATTCCTTCCCGTTGGAGAGGAGATTCCCACAATCCGAAGGCGCCTCTAGGCGTACGAACACGAGGCCTAGCCCGAAGTAATGAGTCAAAAGGTTCCAGGCTACGTTCTCTGGTTGACAGGGGAGGTGTTTAGTGGGTTGTCCAAAAGCATTGTGCTTGTGGGAGTCCCACACTCAGGGCGTAAACAGCCTTCGCCCCCCTACCACAACATAAAAAATTGTCTTGATGTCTTAATTGCAGCTTTATGTACCCATAAAAAACAAAAACTCCCATATCTGGTTGATTGTTTTCAGCATAGTATCTTCGTGAAATGTTTGGCAACAGACGATGTTGGGTGTCTTTTTTATGGCTGGGTGTTGTTTAAGCGGGGTAAAAGGAGGATAAATTGCTTGAAAAGGGATCTCTCAATTCCCGACGTCTCCCAGCGCTCCAATATGGCTTTTTTAAGAAGAGTCTCTCGGTGTTGAATTTTAGTAAGGGGCGGGCCCTGGTCGAATGCGCCATTGACATGCAATACCGATATATTAGTTTAACCAAGTAGTGGGCCGAGCTACAATTGGACCATCGGCATATGCGAATGTCAAATAAACTTGAAGGTGAACATTTTTAGAATAGAACATGGTCGATCTAATTTTGTGTGTTGTCATCAAGTGATACACATGTCATTTTATGTAGATTTGACCAAATTTCTGGTACCTGCAAAGTCAATCAGGCGCTGCCCATTGTCTTTTTTTTATTGTGGACCCTTTATGTACCAGTTATCCCTAATGATATAGCTCATTGCCAATTTTAGCGTGGAAGTTACCTAGGATTATTTTGGTGTCGTTTGTAGGCAGTAAATCAACCAGTCTTCCCAGGTGATTGTAAAACGTTCCCTGCGTTTCTTCGCTCTTCTTTCGGGCAGAGCGTGTGCGTTTATCAGCTAAATTTTGAAAACTTTCGCTTTTATACGGATTGGACACAATGATCCAGTAACTGCTTTAAACTCCATAGCCTGTGATTAGAACTTCCATTTATTCTTGTTTTCCAGCGGGCTTCCTTCTTTTGAATATTGGATGCGATCTTATATCGTGAAACTCACTTCCAGTGCAAGTCCTTTCCTTCATTGCCAGTATGTTTAATTTATATTGGCTGGTTTGTTGCAAAAGGTCCGGAACAGGGTTACTCCAGGGCTACTCAGTAATGTCACATTGGATTGAACGCTTTTAATTACTTCTCGGTATTAAGTGTTTACTTGAGTGTCGTCTGGGGATCAAAGAGCGAAGTAGAAAGATCATTTTTCACTTTTATGCCAACATTGCTTTTATAAAAAGCTTATTTGAAGTTGTTAACATAAATTGACATTATTTTCTATGTTTAAGATGGCAAATAAAGACATTCGTTGAATCAGGTGTTTGGTCCCTTAAATAGCTTCATAGTTCGCCGCCCAAAAATACTACGAGGGTGAGTCAAAGATAAACCGGACTTTTATCTTTATGAATCTCAGACTCTGCCGAGCAGTCTGGTTGGGTGGGAGGCGGGTGGATCTTAGGTTGGTTTGTGAAGAGTGGGGACAGCCGCTCCCGGGCTGCTCATTCTTCCAGTTGTAGCAGTAGCAATCATGCGTGAGCAAGTGGTTCCTTTCTCCATTGAGCAACGTATTATTATTAAATTTTTAACTAATAAAGACGTTTCACCATCGAATATTTTGGCTAGGTTGAAGGTGCAGTTTGGTGACAATACGCTTTTACAGACACAAGTGTTTGATTGGGCTAGAAATTTAAAAATGGATGAGGAAGTATAGAAATTGAAAATCATGATCGACATCCGGGATCAAGTGTAACTGTTGACAATATTCGATTCGAAATCTAATCGACGGTGAACTCAATTCACTATTGATTAAACCGTTTCTGAAGTGGGTATTAGCAATGGTAAAGCCGCCTACAGGAACAAAAGAAGGAAAAATCACATCAGAGAGGTCATTCTCCTCCATGGAAATGCCCGACCTCACACAGCTGCATTGACAAAGGATAAATTAATTGAGCTGCACTGGGAGACCCTGGAGCACCCTTCCTAGACTTGTCCTCATGTGACTATTTTTTGTTTGAAAGAAACTCTGTCCAGGCACACTCAAACGCAATTGTAATCGATTCCCTGATATCCTTATATCCTTAATACATCAGAGAAGCTACAACTTCACTCAACGATGACCCGGATGAAATTCGACTTCCTATGGCCCATGAAGAACATTGGAAGGTATAAATAGTAGGAATAAGTAATGAATAACCAGTGATTGGGTTCTTGCATGTGCATTGAATTCAAGATAAATACCAATATGCATTACTATTAGTTTTGAAATTCTCCTTCGTACTGAAATGAATAATGAGAAAGATGTTGGAGCATTGGGGAAATTGTTTTCCGTTGGAATTGTTTGTACTGAAAGTTTGTAGAGAAAAAGATTTTCATCTATGTTGTGTCTTTCAGACCTGCTAAGGAGTTTTCCTGGCTAAGGACCATCGAAACCTGTACGTTGTTGTTTTTCTCATTTTCTACTTGACAAATTTGAACATAATCATTCTCACTTAACCTTTCCAAGTAGAATTTCCAGTAAAAGGCTCCACGGATTTCGTAATATAAATCTCACAACAAACATGTGATTTTCTCACTACATAAAGTCCTGAGTGTAATTCAACGACGATAGGATTTATATATATGCATTTGTATACATATATGATGAAACAGTCCTTGCTTTTACGGTTTTCCGGCTGTTGCTGTGTAGCTGTTGAAGTGAGACTATTTTGTTTTGTTATCCTATCTATCCCTGGCGGGCCTATAGAAACAAAGTTGGTTGTTATTTCATGTCTTATGTTCGCGTCGCATCAAAATAATATTTTCTTGTTACGTTTTGCCCGTTTATTCCCCGAACGCCTTTCAATTATTCATCAGCTCGCTCCTTGTTTCATTTTTATTTTTACTTCATCCGAAACATAAATCCGTTTTAAGGATAGCGTGTTTTCAAGGTGAGATTTTTTCCATCATTCACTTCTTGGGGATTTTTATGTCTTTGAAGACGGTCTTCGTGGAGGTCATGTGGTAAGTGGCGTTTCCAATGTTTTGGCGTCACTTGCTTTAGGATATTGAATTTGAAGCGCAAGGCAAGGATATGACAGACGTGTGATGAACCGTTCTACTGTATGAGATGGTATTTAAGACGTAAATCATTTTATCAGGAGTGTGTACACAGAAGGGAATCTCAAACGACAGGTTATTATAACACAAGGATGAGAAAGTGACAGGACTAATGATAATTCAGCTGTACTGATGGATTGCAGCGCTTTTCACATACACAATATGTCCTCAGAACATCTGCTGCTATCACACATATCCGTTTCGGCAAGAACATGTTTGATGAAGAAGAGGCAATCAATTTTAGAGTTCAGTGAGCAAGGGAGCTGTAATGGTTGTTTATCTGCTGGAGAATTGTCCTTCCGTTGAGTTGTCTTTTCTTTATTCTACTTCCATTGATTGTTGCAATTTTTACAGTTCTTTGTTGTCAGCATGCTCAGTATTTACGATGGTAAATTACTCTTTCACACAATTTCCAAGAATAAACATCTGAAAAACATCCCTACAGCTGTGATTAATGAGGCAGTGTTTGTTCGGGTATAAAAGATTTGGTCAACTGAGATCGCTTAGCATCCAAGTTAAAGGGGATTATTTGTAATCAGCATTCAGTGGTCTATTATCAACCACTAGAAAGTATCACAAATTGAGCTCAATTTCAAAATCCCATTTTTTCTTTAGATATAAGAACATAATTTTATAGATATGAAATAAAATATTCTGAAATGATTTTAAAAAAACAAACAAAATATTGCAATTTACAGAACACCTTTTTAAATTCTAGAAAGTCGGCCATTTCCAAAACAAGCTCCACACTTTGCGCTCTTAGCTACTTAGTTTATAAAGTTAGTCTTCTTTCGAACTCCATGTCAAAAGCAAGTTACTAAAAACTTAGCACACGCTTCATATGAAAAAACATACCGATTCGCGTGCACATAAAAGGATGCTCCCCTAGGCATTGTCTGATAAGCAATGCTGACATCGTGCGTCAGTAGGGCAACACCGCCACGGAATCCTGGAATTCCCTCACTTTTTCAAAGAATTCGCGATGGGATTTCGAAATTTTTTCTTCGGACTTTCAATTCCCAACATGACAATAGTCCTATAAAGTCCACGATAAGACATAAAGTACTTCGAATCTCATTCTTTACACGAAAGTTATAACACGCTGGCATTTTCTTTCGAAAACTCCTAGCATTTCTCTTCTACAAATATTTTGTTTGTATCAGATGTGTTATTATTTGGTCATAATGTTTACCGGAGACTTGTACATAATCTACGGGTCATGAACGCTAAACTTAGGATAATTTTAATATTGTTACGTTTTCAAATAATTCCACGCGCCACTGTAGTTCCCAAAATGCAATGCAAAATAATAACGACCAAAACAACAACAAATAAGTGGATCATTCTCGAAAGGGAAAAAGCCATTATGTAAATGAATTATAGAATAACAACAATGTAATGTAAATGCTTATGATTTAGTGCGTGAACTCGAGAATGATCTACATAGAAGGAATGAGAGGGTTCGGGATTGAGTGGAGGGGAGTATATAAGCAACTACAGCAGGCGGAAAGCATTGATGCAAAAGTGAAAAGCGACAGTGCGCGTCAACACAACTGCCGAATTTAATTGTGCCAAAGTGAAGTCAAATAGTACAAGAATGGAAAAGATCGGTTTGAGTGAAATGTAGAAGTGAATAACCGTGCATCAAAATTAAGTGATAAATTGACAGTAATTTAGAGATGTGACTGTTGAATTATGTGGAGTGTTAGTGAAATTTATTGAAGTGCGTTACAAAGAGAAAAGACCATTTTAATTAAATTGGTGTTCCACTTGCAAGAAATTTAAGTTTTACTACGTTAAAGGCAACGCACCTGGATAAGCGCAACAATATTTTCGTTACAGTACAAGTACTGCTCCAGAAAAAAACGGAAATTTATTTAAATGATTTTAAGAAACCCGTTCTAAGCTTCCCTCGCCAACTATGATGTGAAGCAGTGTAAAAGTGTTAGTGAGTGAGACCCAGCCAAAATCGTGGTGCAAGCCTACGTATACTCAAGACTGTGAGAAGCAAGAAGAGCGATGGAAGTAAAATAAGAAGAAATAGCGCTTGAAAAAAGCTGATGGCAACAAAGCAGGCTATAAGTGTATTTAAAATACTAACGACAGCGTATTCTAGGGTATTGAAATAATAGGAATTATGCTTTATTTCTGTTTTCTTTGACGGAAAACTAATTTCTAAGCCACTTCGTTTTGGAAGAATGGATGGACATAGACGGTGGCAAAAAAATCGCACCAAATCTGAGAAAAGACAAACAGATCATGGCTCTGCTTGATTAGCTTAACCCTCTAACAGGCAAATTTTTATCTAACAGGAAAACTTTGTACACTATATATTGCACATAAACATATTTTGATTTAGGAAAAACCTGTTATTTTAATGCCCTAGGTTGTAGGTGCGAAAATAGGTACCCCGCCTCAAGACGGACCTGCCCGGATACCAAAAAAACAGATATAGTGAAAGAAATTTATTTATGACATTAAAAAAAGTAATATTCAACTTCATTTTGCATGGAATTCTCAGAAACATTTTTTGGTTGAAGATAGACACATATTTAAATTGCATTTACAGCAATGCTGTAAAAAAATCCTGGGTCTCGGATTTGCAACCCTTATTTTTGCATATTCGCTTCCCGCTAGTATCAAGAACATCTGGCATGTGATTTAAACCATCAAATCGAACATCTGGCTCTGGAATATATGTTTTGTTGCTGGGTTTTGCCTCTGGCATTTCGTCTTATTGTGAAGCTAGTGATGGTCTCCCGGGTCCTTTTTTCGGAGTTACATTTGTGCAGAGCACAGTAGCTACTTTAGCTCTAAAATTTGGCAATGAAGGTGACGTACCTAGAATGTGCTTATGTAATAAATACGCATTTACCATTGCTACAACGATGAAATGGTAAAATAATCGTAAAGTCCATTTACGGGTCTTCATTCGGATATGGTACCTTCCAAGCAGACCATCCATAAGATCGACTCCACACATGTGGTGGTTATACTTACGTATAATGGTCGGGCAATCAATGTCTACATATTTTGTTGTAGCTCTAGCGAATCGAGTTGCTTCAGATGCTTTAGATCCCTTGTCCTCTAGAACGGGAGTATTCCCACGAATGAAGAAGCCAAGTGGACATTTTTATTGTCCTTCCATAAAACAGTCGTCAAATCTATGCCATGTGCATTCAACGGATAAACCAACGCATTCAACCGATAAACGTTTCTCTTCTTTTGAAAGTTCTTTATCGCTAGATAGCTTACAATTAGGAATACGACCAGAGCGAATTGTCCCGAATGCGTGAATTCCTCTGCTTCTAAGATAAATTAGCAGCGCCAATGTGGTATAAAAATTGTCGAAATAAAGTATGTGGTTGACGAAGTTAGGGATGGTTTGTGACAAACGTACAACATTAGCCGGTGGACCTAAATCTGGCATATTAGGCAAAACGGTGTTGCTACCAGCACCGGTAAAGATTACAAATCCATAGGAAAATCCGCTGGTATCACAGAGCACGAAAAGTTTGAGCCCCCACCTATGGGGTTTCGCCGGCATGAACTGGCCCAAAGTAGAAACCATTTTGGTTGCGCACATTTGCTCATCTACACAATCGAGGTAATTTAGGGACGGTTTCAAATCGGGCGTTGAAAAAACTTTGTTTAATGGGTCAAATCCAGGTTGGTCCAGTTATGTTTTTCTTTAGACTTGTCGTTAAAGTAGAGATTTATTCGAATCGCCCAAAATTGTTTGGATGTCATTGCTGTGCGAATTGCCTCAAAAGAATATCGACCTCAATATTCAGCAGCACTTGGGTGTCGTTATATTGACACGAATATCAATATGCCAGTGTATTTGCGAATATCTGAAACAGCCACTGAAAATGTTGTGTGCATGTCATACTAGAGCGTATAAGCTTGTCTGTTGTCTGCAATTTCGTCAAGAAGTTCCTGGGTGATAAAAACCGTGAAACATTGGTAAGGTGTTTCCAAATCGTTAAAACTTGAAGAGAGATTTGCAGTTCCACGAAACACCACTTCATTTTTATATGTAAATGTAAATATGTAAATGCTTTTTGCGCCACAAAATTGATTTACACTCTTTTGATTGTGCTGTAAGGTCATGCGCAATTCCAGTAAAGCCACCAGCATTGGTTCCAGGAATATCAGCATCCTCTTCAAATTCTGGGAGAGGACTACGAGGTCGTTTGTAACGTTTCTTACGTCGTTGGAAAATTGTGGATGATGCAGATAAAGTTGATAATTCTACTTGCGATGCTTCTGACGAACATGAAGCATACGCTACTGTTGATTTAAGTGAAGTAGGTGGTTCCGCATCGATGCATTGCGTTGAAATCGGTACTTTAAGATTGGAAATAGGCACTGTCAAAGCAATGCTGTCGGGGATTTCAGAGTTATTGGAATTGGTCTCAGCTACTTCATCATCAGTTGATACATCTAACAACTCAATACATTGATCAATTTGGTGTGCTAAAACAGGAAAATCCAAGTAGTCATCATAAAAATCACATCCGAACTCATCATCTTCATCATCGATGGTGTCATCGTTTACTGATATGGATTTTAAAAGCTCAAATACTTTATCTGAGGCCATTTTGGATAAATAAATTTTTTTTGAGGCGATAACAACTTCCATTCCATATTTGATGCCAAGTCTATGTATAAAATGGCAATGAACAAGAATTAAAAAATTTTCCTCCAACCGGCAAGACCACCTTAAGGCGGGTAGAGGTTATGAGTAGTTAGCAGCAAAAATACAGGGGAAGCCAGCTTTGTTTAGAAGCTATTCAATTAAAAACACCTTTAACTAGAGAACTAATTATTTTCTGGTTTGATAACAACAGCACCTATATTTAATTTCCAACACTGAAAACTACCTTCTTGCCTTTAGTACGCATCAGTTGGCATCTCACATTAAGGCCGAAATACAATACTGCGAGACGACGATGCGAGAGCGCGACGAGAGTCTCGCAGCAAATGTCAAGCAGTTTTCGTAACATGCATTTGTATGCGACATCGTACAATGAATGCGATGCGGTAAAACGAAAATTCCTCGCAACGATGTGCGTGACGTTTGTCAAATGCAATTTGGCGCTTAAACCAAATTTGAAATTCAAACGCCTTAATTACTTTTTAAGTACGAGGGTTATTCGGAATGAATTTTGAATGAAAATTTCGTGCATCCTAGTTAAGGATTTTATTTGCTAAACGAAAGAACATTCCAAATTCAAAACTTTTAAAAAATCAAAAACAATTTCCAGCAAATTTCATTTAAAATGTCACCAATTTGACATTTGTCATATGAACATTAATGTTCCGCGCATTGTGTGCATTGTAAACTGAATGCGTTGCTTGATGACGAGGGAGAATCGCATCGGGCTCACATATTGCCGTCACTCAGTATTGTATTTCGGCCTTTACACTGACAAGAACATTTGAAAGCAAGATACGGCTATTATTTCAACTGCACTTGTGGATGGGTACGTTCAATATAAAAGTCAGGACTGCCTATTTACTACAAGCAAAATTCATGTGCGTTCATAGACGAGATTTTACTGATGCCGCCTAAAGGCGGGCTTGCCCGTTAGTGGATTAACAAGATAACTTCGAAAAACGATACGTTATCCGATGAACTGGCTAGGCACTGATCTAGAATACTGGTCTGCCCGAACAGAGGCGTGCTTACACGGAACTTAGCACCCACTTAGAAAATGCTAACTACTTCATTCTCCTCCGAGGAAAAATGGAAACCGAAGACTGTAACGATTCTGGTATGGAATCAGCAAACTCCAAGAGGAAGAAGAAGTCGAGAAGTTTCAAACCCTCTCGCCTCTACAAATCTCCGCACCTTTCTCAAAGATAGGTGTTGCCCTGAGAAATAAACCAACCCCGAAAGGCAATCGCCAACAATCAATCCAATAAACCACAAAATTGTAAAACGGCACGGTTCCCATATAATTTGAGGACCAAGCAAGTGATCCAAAGTATTATCCATAGTAAATAGCAATATATCGTAAATCTCAGTCAAAAAGTCGATTCTCGCATGCATGTTGTTCCTGAAACATCGACTGAGCATTGAAACTTTTTAAAATTATTGACAGGACAGAAAAATGGGTGACGTACATACATTTTACCGAAAAATTGACAATTCGACGTGGTTATCAAGACTCTGCGTGGCCTACCGTTTAAAGAAATCATAGCAGACCTAAAAGCCAATGGTTTCAATTGTGCTGAAGCATTCTTCTTAGAAATCCAAATCGGTCTACGTCAAAGGAGACCAAAATTTACAACATCAAGGTCGTTTTGTCATCTAATTTGCATCGTTAAGGCGCAATGCTCTCGCAAGGGTCAACTGAAGTGCAACTACAGCAGTTTAGGCATTCTGCATCATGGTGCTACAGTTATGCTATATCAAGTGTGATGCACCCTACCACTTCTCTTTGTCGTAAAAAGGCAGAAGATAGGCCGAAATACGTAAACTGGGATCAGAACACCCGACCAAAAATTGGAGCTGCCCGAGGAATCCGAAAAACTTGAGAAAGTCATTGGCACATTGAACCACACAATTGAAAGGCATTCCAACACCAATACCATCTCACTCCAGAAAACTAGATTTGAGACTTATGTATGCTAAAATCCAATGTGGTGAGTTGAAAGAATATATATTGGAACATAGGTAATTTCGATATCACACAAAAGACATTTCTAAAGCCGGGAAAACGATTGCGCATCCCTAGCTACATTTTACATAGAAATGATAAATCAACAGGTTGACGAGGCGGCACAACCATTCTTATGAGGCGTAATGTAAGTTACAGAATACGTCCTAGCATTCATAGCGTCCAGACGTGTTTTTTGATTGTTCCTGCCAATAATTTCAAAAATTAAATAAAAATTTTTCAAACGTCAATTTTATAAAACAGTTTTTGAAAAAGTTTTGATTCGTCGCTGAAATATTTTCTTTGTTGATTATATTAAGAAGGCGCCAACAAATAAAAGCGGAAATACCTATCGACCCCGCTACAAAAGCAGGATGGAGGAGCCCGACGACTTCCACCAACGGCGAGACGAACCCGGCCCATGTAGTGCAATGATTGGAGACAAAATACTAAAACGAAAAATCGAAAGAGAAGCTTCATTAGACGTTCAAAGGAAATTGCACATCGTTTCGAACAATGAAGAGCTTGAAAAGCTTCACAAGAAAAACGAACAGCTGAAGCAGAGAATTATTAGCTTGAAAGAAATGGTAAGCAAATTATTACCTACAAATACAATCAACAATTCAAAGACAAAAAAACAAGAGGCAAAATTGGAAACAAATAACCAAGGAGAAACGGCAAATCCAAACAAGGAGGAAGAACTAAAGAAGAAGAAGAAAAAGAAGACTATCCCAAGACCGGATGAAGCCGAAGAAGTGTTGAGTGCGAATGGCACTAATGAAAGTAACAAATATTATGCACTGCTCGATAACGTCCAGGAATCAAGCGAAAGAATGGAAATCGAATTAAATACAAGTAAAAATTTTCTAGATTATCTTATAAATAAAAATACGGGGGAAAAGCCAACAAATGTTCCTGTTGGCCCTCTTAATGTGAAAAATGAAAAAGTTCCGCCCATAAATATTTTTGGGCAGCGCGGTGCTGAAATGGTCCGGCTGTTGTCAGCTGAATACAAAGTAAAAGACTTTGAACTGAAAAGAATCAACTTCGAAAAAATTACAATTAAAACAAAGTCGCTGGTTGATTTTAAGTCCGCAAAAGACGCTCTGGAGGCCGGTAAAGTCCCGCATTATACGTATACGCCGAAGACAGAAAAAAATCAGACCTTTTTGTTGAAGGGCCTGGACTGTGGAGAAAATATTGTTGATCTCCTTGAAATGCTGAAAGAAACAGCACCAGCTGTGAACTTCGTTACGGTGAAGAACTTTGCAACAAGGAGATCAACAGTTGATAAAAAAATATTACAGTTCTACCTGGTACAAATCTCCCACGATAGCAGTCCAAGTGCTCTTCAACAGATAAGGTACTTGAATTTCAGAGTCGTAAGGTGGGAACGGCTCCAGAAAAATGATATTAACCAGTGCTACCGTTGCCAACGATTCGGACATTCGGCTGCCAACTGCTCCATGCAGTATCGCTGCGTTAAATGCAGAGAACTTCACCCGCGTGGCGAGTGCAAATTGGCTAAGACGGAGCTAAAAGAAAAATTGTTCTGTGTAAACTGCGGTGTATTTGGTCATCCAGCATCATATCGAGGATGCCCACGATATCAAGATGCAAAAATTAAAATGCTATCTAAACCAATACAACAACACCGCGGTAATATACCAGCAAACTCCGTCAAGCCAGGGGTATCATTTGCATCCGCCATAAGAGGACCGGCGGAAAGTATAAAAAATAATGTAAGTGGCAATAATGAGCTTCTTCTTACCATAATTCAAAGGCTTGATTCGTTAACTGAAAAGTTAGAGAAACAAGATACCAAAATTAATTTTATATATCAACGTTTAGATTTACCACATGTCCCGAAATAATTTGCCATTCATCCACATTCCCATGGATGGGCTTCGTCTCATCTGGATCGACGTCAACTCAATTGTAGCACTCGATCGACGTGTGAATCTCCTCGAATTTCTTGTCAAGCAAAAGCCTGATATCGTACTTCTCACCGAAACCCACCTCAATCCATGGCATTCAATGACGTTTAAAGATTTTGAATTCGTTCGAAACGATAGGGTAAACTGCGATGGGGGAGGTGGCACCGCGATACTGGTTAAGAGACCCTATCGTTTCCAAAATATTAATAAAGTCGAGTTTAAAAAATTTGAATTTCTTGAAGTGTCGGTTATTAAAATTTTCCTGCAAGGTGGAAATAACCTATTTGTTATCTCGGCCTATGCAACTGGAAAAAATGTTCTCAAATTCAAAAAGGAGCTCGATTCCTTGTTTGAAATACTCGAATTAAATAGGCTGCATAAATATTATATTCTTCCCCGTGATCTGAATACTCGGCATACATCATGGCTAAACGCCACCAATAATCCAAGAGGTGTATCCCTGAAAGCGTGGATAACAGAGAACCAAGATGAATTCAAATGTATACTATATGGATCGGAGTTCCCAACTTTACCGAGGACAAATTCATACTTGGATATCTGCATTGCTGACGCAAGACTAGAATTTAAATTTCATAGTCCTGAACGGAAATTAGAAGTACTACATTATGACCTCAGTGATCATGAGGCGATAGTCATGGAAATAAATCATCCAAGGGATGATATTTTCCTTATTCCGGTTAGAACTGAAAATCATGGTTTGAATTTCAAAAAAAACGGATTGGGTAAAGTTCGAAAGAAAGTTTAATCGAGGCTACCAAAACGAATGTTCTCCTGCCGATGGTGGTAACCCTCGCTCAATGGTTCCCAATGACAGGAACTTAACTAACAATGAAATAGATCTGTATTTATCGAAATTGGAGAAGCTGACGTTGGAAACCATTGAGGTAGTGGTTCCCAAGATTAAGCACGGAAACAATATGGAAGGATATGAAACACCAACCATCAAAAGGTTTAAAAGATAGAAAAGCCTTCTTCTTTCACGCGTCAACAATATTTATCGGCGATTTCAGGACTACAACAATCCCACATTGGCTTTGTTGAAATTACACCTTAAGAATGTCTGAAATTTAATCCGTTCATACTACAGGAGTGAAGTCAGCAACCAATGGGCGGAGAAACTGAGGGGTATTAGCCCACAGGACCCAGATGGCGTTTTCACGAAAGTAAACAACATATTTCGTAAAAAGTCACGAGTGAATGTATCGAATCTCAAAGTCACTAGCAATGAGATAAATATTCTAGATAAAGCAGGTATTCATATTAAATTTACGACTCCGGATACAGATGGAACTAGGATTATAAGCGATGATTTGCAAAAACTTGCTCTAATTGGGACTCATTTCGAATTGGTCCATCTACCAAACGCTGAGAGAGGGAGTCAGATACTTTCGGTAATCGTTGAAACAGCAATTTCCGATTTCAAATCAAGTCTGAATGACGAGTCCATTCGTCAATTCGATGAAACATTGACTTCCGAGCTTATACCGAGCGGTAATCTTCTTGATTATTTTGTTACATATGAGGACTTGTATCTCATATTTGGCAGAGTAAACAATAAGAAATCAAGCGGTATTGACGGTGTTCCCAATATAGTACTTCGACATTTGCCTGAGGTGGCTATTAGAAATTATTGCATATTGTTCAACAACATGTTAAACAATTCATACTTTCCAAACGAATGGAAAATAGCTAGAGTGTTCCCAATCTTAGAGAAAGGAAAGGACGCTTCATGCCCGAAAAGCTATCGCCCCATCAGTTTGCTGCCTAACATCAGCAAGGTGTTCGAGGTGGTACTTGATCGGGCATTAAACGCCCATATCGAGAAATATGAGTTGATGCCGAACTGCCAGTTTGGGTTCCGATCCAGGCACTCGACTGTACATGCAATAGCGAAAGTAACCTCAGACATCTGTTGGAAACTAAATAATAAAGAATGTATTGGAGCGTGCCTCATCGACATGGAGAAAGCTTTTGATACGGTGTGGTTAGATGGACTAATTTTTAAGCTCCTTCAGGACAAATTCCCCAGTCATCTCGTCGCCATGATGTGCAATATGTTGTATGGAAAATCTTTTCTTGTGACTGACGGAAATCTGATAACGATGCGCGATTTTAAGGTCTTGAATGGTCTGCAGCAAGGAACCGTAACTGCACTAAAACTCTTCTCCATATTCATTTGCAACATTTTGAACGGCTTTGATCTCAACGTATCACCAACACGATCATTAGTAGCGTTTGCCGATGATCTGATTATTTATACGGCAAACAGAAAAGCTTCAGTTGTTCAAAAAAATCTTCAAGAAATGTTTAATCACGTACTGTTCTACACGAACAATTGGCGAATGAAAGTGAATGCGGAAAAATGCGAAACTATTTTGTTTCGCACAAAGCTGAGTGTGGCCAGTCAAGATCTAATAAATAATTGGAAAGATTTCCACATTATGGCTGGTGAGGGAAGTTCAGAACGGGTTTCGCATAAATCCTGTGTAAGATACCTCGGTGTTCATCTGGATCAGTATTTGTACTATAATGAACATGTAAAAATCGCGCTAACTAAAGCGCAAAAAGTATTCATGTCCCTTCGGAGACTCTTTCATTCCAGATACATTGATCAAAAGGTCAAAATTATTTGCTACAAGGCTCTGGTTAGACCAGTCTTGACATATGGATGTCAGATCTGGTATAACCAGAGTGCTAGTATGATGGAAATGTTACGAGTTTTCGAAAGAAAATGCCTTCGCGCATGTACTTGTCTGTACAGAAAACCTGAAACGGATTGGAAGCATTACATATCTAATCGGAGACTTTATCGAACTGCCAAAGTGACAAGGGTTGATATTTTCATATTGAAACTAGTTCGAAATCACATCGCGAATTCTGTGACTGTGTGCGAGAATCCCTGGATTTCGCAGCCGTTCCACCCTACGGATGGATACATTGAGACTTGTCTCAATACTGGCTTCATACCTCCCGAAGCATTCGTATATTTAGACATGAATCGATATATTTTTGATTCCGACGGTGTCCCGATTATATACCATGTATACAGACGGGCCACCGATAAGAAGATAGAATATCCTCCGAATTTGAGTTCGAGGGTTCAACATTTGCGATGGAGGTACTCTGTTGCAAGGTTTGTCGAAATTGATCGAGCTAGGACGCAGGAGTCTAGGTATTGGTGGCTGAATGGCAATTAACAAAATTCCCAGTATTAGCTCATTATTGCTACGTTTGTGTTCTGTAATTGTTTATGATTGTATGTGTTAATAACTAGCGATTAGTATAGCATTTAGAATAGGAATATTATTGTAGTTATATATATTATTGAGATAATAGTTTGAGAATATTTATTAGAGTTAAGTAATACAAGTTAAATTTAAGCGAAAAACTCATTTTTTTTGGGTTTTTTTTTTAATTTTTTAATAGCGTTGGTTGGTTTTTTCCCCTCTTTCCAATTAATGTACCATAAATGATGTTTATATTTGTCTTATGTTAGAGATTGTTCTTGAATTATTAATATGTTTAAATTTAGAGTGCCGTTTGTGCCATTAAGTTTTCGAATATTGTTATAGTTTAAAATTTGCTTTATGTTTTTATATATAATATGTTAAAATTTTTAATAAAGCGCTTTTTGATTTGATTTGAATGTAAGTTACAATGTCGTCAACACACCACACCTGTAACACATGAAAGCCACAGTTATCAAAGTCCGGACTAACATTCTGAAATGTTTTCGTTATTACAACATATTACAACTCTAGAAATGGACATTCCTTCACGCCGATGACCGTCTTTCGGTGGACCAATTTTCAAAGCCTGAGACTTTAACGTTTCATATTGCCTCAGGGGAGCTATGAGCAGCAACCAAGCTGGATCGAGCTATGCAAGTGCATCACAGTAAATCAATAAAATAATTACGGGAGAACACATGGTCACGCATTAGATCCCACGACATCGCGTAGCCTCGCAAATGTAGTTCGCCTAGAAGTACTCGATAAACTATTATCAGACCACATATCGGTTCTTTTTTGATAAGCAAGAATGTTGTTAAAAATGTTTATACGAGAAAGAAAAATTACGGACTGGAAAGCTTTTCAAGACGCATTGGCCAGAGAAATAAATCACGAAAGACCTGAAACGTCAGACGGCATAGAGAAAAGGATAACAACTCTTACAAACAAGTTTATGCAGGCAAACGAGGACAACAAGATCACAGCACCGTAAAGGTTAACGTATCCCTACGAACTCCCACTTAACATCAAAAAAACCTAATAATGAGGAGATTTAAAGTTGGGAGAAGAGCTGGGCAAACAGGTGGCCAACAAAGGAATATAGAGATATAGATATATAGGAATATAGAAATGAGTAATGGGAGAGCTTTGTGCGAAATCTTAATCCAGGTTCTGAAGCCGTTTGGAGATGAAATACTTCCGCACTCCCCCGAGATGCATTTCAGGAAAACGGATCAGCCATGGAGGACCATCACTTTTCGGGTGGCGCACTAGACTCAGCACATAGGCGAGAGCACAATTAAATAAAATTAAAACCTCACCTGTCAAGCTGAGAATCTAGACTGGAACCGGTTGACACATTTATTATGGGTAGGTCTCGTGTGACTATGCCTACGGCATAGCGTAAACACAAACAGCGCTCCCACTCCGAACAAACGACCGATCTAACGGTATTTGAAAAATTCTGGAGCATTGCATTGGTGTTCGTAAAAATGTTTATTTTTCTCTATTTTGTCTATCTGTTTACATTGTACTTGTAAACAAAACGAGCAAAAAATAAATATTTTTACTAACACTCATACAATTCTGCAAAATCCGTTAGATTGGTCGATGGTCGGAGTATTATCGTTGTTTGTTCTTACACTATGCCTACGGGAAAGTGCTTTAAGATGATGGGAGACATCTAGAGAGGATCCACTCCCCAACCTTTTTCGACACTTTGCCTACCTCCACCTAACCGTTCAAGCCCTCAGAAGCAAATATTTTATCCCGCGATTGGGATTATATTTGACTATTTTTCAAAGCGTGTTATGCGTGTGGAAGTTGAGTACTTCTTGATAAACCCAAAATCATGGGTAGGAAATTTCGTAACACGCACGCTTCTTTCGATGTTATTGGTGTTTTCTTTATCATTTTGACACACATCACAGAATTGATTTTAATGACTCACAGAATTGATTTGACATTTCACTTTTTTGGAAGCTTCTCGTGCGTTTTTCTTATTTCCCTTACAGCTGCTCGACTGAGGTTTCCAAGTAGTTTTTACTTAGTCCTATACATTCTTCCTGTGCATTGTCTCTGCTGCTCATTTGAGCACTTTTTTGAGCATTGTTTGAGCACTTCCTATCATTCTATTTCGAGTTTCTTCTGCGCCTGGTTGCACATTGACGACCAAATTGGCTTCGTCACCCACTTCATTCTAGATTTCGTCCTTAGATGAATTTAATCTAAGTACGCAGTAGCGCCTTTGTTTGTATTTCGAAATTTGGTTTGTATGTATGTATGTAGTCTCAAACCCTTTGTGTCGCCTTGTCTATAATAATATATTGGATTGTAATCGCCTGATTGGAATCGCCTTGTTAGAATCTTTTATCGAGGATGTCAGAAACCAATGATGTTTATATCAGAATGTAGTCAATGTAGGTAGCCGTTTTGAAAGTTCTTGGGTTTTACTTTCAGAATATTTGTTTGACAACATAACGCTTTTGAACCACACTGGAGTATGGGGTATGTGGAGTTGACTCCCTCTTATCTGTGAGCATTACATGCCCACTCACGGTATCGCCGCCTGTTTCAAATTGTTACGGACTCTATACTCTACTGTATTACTTGGCGGATATTTTAATAGTTGGAGCTATCTTTATTTTGAAGGTGTCTTAGGAACGATAAGGTACTGTTTTGTGGTTGTCAATTGTGTCGAAAAGCTTTAGTGCTTTGTCCCGTACGTATTTTTCTACAGTTTCTATTTCCATGTCATTGTATATGTCTGTATTTCTGATGTACTATGGAGTTCCCAAGATTCTTCTTATAACTCGGTTCTGGAAGGACTGGAGCGCCATTTTGTTGGTCTTTGTAGTCTGGGAGTAAGCAGGACAACCGTACAGTAGTGTCGGTCGTATGATCTCTTTGTATATTAGCACCCAGTTTTTCAAGCTGAGTTTCTTGGATTTGAGAAGAGGGTAGAGTTTGGATGTTGCCTCCAGGTAAGTCTGTCGTTCAGAGTTAGTCCAAGGTACTTAGCTATACTTTTCCATTGTGTGGGCTCATTGCCGATTGAGATTGTCTGTGGGGTTTGTCGTATCTTTCGGGATATGAATATGGTTTGTGTCTTTTCCGGGTTACTTTTGATTTTCCATCTGCGGAATACTTCAATTTAGTGTTCGTTGAGCGTTGCAATTTTGAAGGTATGACTTTTGCTTGTCGACTTGTAGTAAAAATACGGGTGTCATCAGCATACAGTGCCGTATTTACTGCTGGGGGAAGGTTGGGAGGGTCTGCTGTGTATATGTTATAGAGAACCGGTGAGATGAGTGATCCTTGAGGAAAACCAGCTTCAATGGGAAGCAGGGTTGATAGGTGGTTGTCAATTTTGACACGGAATGTTCTGCCCTCCAAGAATGAGCCTATGAATTGGGTCAGCTGCAGAGGCAGACTGAGTTCATGAATTTTGAATATAAGTCTTACGTGTCAGACTTTATTAAAGTCTGGCAAGTCTATTGACGTATGCAAAGGTTATGCATACGTCAAGTATAACCAGCCATGTTGGTTTTCTGCGTTCTAGACCTGTTCTAATATGTTGGACCACCCTTGCGAGCTGCATTTCAGTAGAGTGATTGGCTTTGAAGCCGAATTGTTCTTCTTTCTATCATGTAGTGACATATTAAGGCGATGCAGTATCATCAATTCTGCAATTCTAGCCATTGATGATAGAAGGCGAATGGGCCTCCAGTTTTGTGGAAATGTTGAACCCTTTTCTGGCTTCGGAAAAACAATTATTGTAGCTGATTTCCATAGTTTGAGATATTTTCTCAGCTGAAGGATTGTATTAATTACGTTCGTTAGTGTTTGCAGTCTGTGATCTGCTAGCCATGTTTGCATTGGGTTTGGTATTGCGTCATGCCCCGGTGCTTTGCGTTTGTTTAGTGCTTGTACTAGTCTTTTAATTTCATGGATGTCTGCCAGCTGTATTGTGTAGCCATTGTTTATTTGTCTTCTTAGGAGTCTGACTGCTGAGTTCAGTACGCTATCCACGAAATCAAAGTTTTGCTCGTCGGATAGATTTTCCCTGAATTGCATTTCGAGAGAGTCCGCGAATGCTTCTTCTTTGCCTGTGCTGTCGTATTGCATTCCGTTTAGGCCATTGCGCTTGGTCTTAAAGCTGGAAGTATTTTGACACTCTCCAAAAGTCATCGGAACCTCTGTCAGAACTTTGTGGAAAGCTCTCCCATTGGTCATTTCTAAATTCGTTTATCTTGTCATGTATTTCGTTTGCCAGCTGGGTGGCGTTCACTTTTAATTTAGGATCACCTGTGAACCTGGCCCTTCCCCGAACTTTAGTTCTCTTCCTTATTAGTTTTTAAATGTTTTGTGGGAGTTCGTAGGGATTCGTTTACCTTCTCGGAATTGTGGTCGTGTTGTCCTCTTTCGCCTGCGTGATCTTGTTTGTTAGAGATGGTTTTCTCTATGTCGTCAGCCGTTTCAGGTGTTTTGATGCGTTTCTTTGCCCAATGCGACTTGGAAAGCTTTGCAATCTGTAATTTTTCTCTCTCGTATGGGGGCTTCTAGGAAAGTGTTTGCTTTGTTGCTTCTCACAGCTCCCTATAGGTGATGTTTGGCGTTAAGGTCTCCGGCTATGAATATTGGACCATCGAAAGATATCAGTGCCTCAATATCATTGGCGTGGAAGCAGTTTCCATTTCTGTGGGGATAATATGTGGAAATACCGAAAAATTCCAGAGTCAGTTCGCACTTTGATAATCGTGGTTTCCATCTGTTGGAGGTGGGGGAGGTTGATGACATTTTGAGTCACAGACCTCACGAGAATGGCTGTGCCGTCTCCTCTGCCCGTTAGTCTACCATTTCTATATAAAGTGTAGTTAGGGATTCGGAATCGGTTTCCCGGCTTCAAGAATGTCTCATTGATGAGTAGAATGTTGAATTTATGTTCGAATACAAACTCTTTCAATTCACCAGAGTTCCGAAGGAGGGAACTCGCATTCCACGTGAGTATGGAGATGTGACCCGTTGATGTCATCAATGTTTTTTGCTTGCAGTATTTTGTGTGGCAGTGAACATGGTTTGGATCATGTTTGCCATAATTTCCTGCATCATGCTTTGAGATTTAGTTTGCTTTTTAGCAAACATAAATCCCATATATGGGGTCTTTGTGTTAGGTATTGGTTTTGTGGAGTGCTGTTTGTGCCTGTTTGTTGTGCTGTTACTTGTGCGAACGACTTTCGTACATTTTTCGGATTTCTTGGGTAGTCCCCATGGTTGGCTGTGTGTTCGCCCCCACAGTTTGTACATTTTGAATTATCTTCTGCCTTCTAAGTATACGCAGAGAAATGGTGGGGCTGATTGCACTTGACTCAGCGTGACTGTACGTGACACCCTGATAGAGAGTGTTCAAACTGTTGACAATTGTAACATGTGACTTAACCTTTGCGAGAGTGTTGCGCCTCTGCGGTGCGAATTAGCTGGCAAATGGCCTCAATATTGGAGATTACGGTATCAGTTTTTGGCAGTAGAACTTTAACCAGTTTGGAGGGACCATTTTGCATTTTCAGAAAGACTGCTTCGGTAGGATTGAATCCCTGGGCTTTCAGGTCTTCTAAGATTTCTTCAAACTGTAGGCCGTGCAAACTCCTGATTACTACGTTCAATTGTCAGTCTTCCGGTAATATGTATGTGTGGTATTGATTTTTTTTGCTGTCAGTAATTTTGTCAGTTGTCTGTGGTTAATTGGGGTCTTGGGTACAACTTGAATGCCAAGGTAGACCCTTTTGGCTGAAGTGTACGATATATAATTCCTCGTTATAATGGAAAATACGGAAAGCCTCCAGTGTACTGGTGGTCCACTGAAATAGCTGAGTAACGAAGGGAGTGTCACAAATTCTGGCGAGAAGCTCAACGAGGACGAAGCGAGGACGAGGCATGCACCAGAATTGCAGTATATCGATCGGCCAGAAAATGCCTTCGCAAACTGATTAACAGGAGTAAGGCCCATTGCTGGCAGAACCTCGTCGAAGACGTGACCCGTGGGGCCTAGGCAATAAACTAGTTATGCGGAAGCTCAGCGCTCTACGGGCCCCCTGCGTACTTGAAGCGGACATGATGGACGAGATAGTACGGGCAATTTTCCCCAACATCCCGTCCGCGTTGATGCCGCCAACAGGGAAACAACATCAAACTGTCCACTCTTCACGAAAAACGAACTGGAACTAGCAGTACTCTCCATGTAGGCAAAGAAGGCTCCGGGACCAGACAGTATTCCAGCCGATGTACTGCAACTGGCCTATCACTCTTGTCCTGACTTGCTGCTCAGTACGTTTAATGCCTGCTTGTGGGAAGGCGTTTTCCCTGAGCGTTGGAAGACGGCGAGACTCGTGCTGATCAGCAAGGGGAAGGGAAATCCTGAGTCGCCATTATGCATGCTAGACACGGCCGGGAAAGTGCTTGAGAAACTGATCAAGAGAAAAGCAGAGCAGGGCTCTCGGCAATTAGTCGACTAATGCCCAATCATGGGGGACCAAGTCCAACAAAAAGGCGTCTGGTAATGAGTGTAGTGCGATCTACTCTTCTTCATGGAGCAGAGACATGAAGTGAAGCTCTCAACAAGGAACTGCGCCGAAAACGGCTGGCTAAAGTGCAGAGATGAGGAACACTGCGGATTGCGTCAGCATACCGTACAGTCTCTGAGCCAGCAGTGTTGGTAATTGCAGGGGTGATACCAATCGCTCTCCTTACTAGAGAGCGCAAAAGAGTCTACCTCCGGAGGCACGAGGGAAATAAAGAAAAAGTTGCTCGTGATGAAAGACGATGCACTCTCGACGAATGGCAATAATCATGGGAACGTGAACTAAAATGTAGATGGACCGCGCGGCTCATCAAAGACATGAGATCGTGGCTCAGTCAAACGCATGGTGAGACTGACTTCTACCAGACCGAGCTACTGAGCGGACACGGTTGTTTTCAGTCATACCTGCACAAGATAGGTAATTCTCGGTCTTCAGATTGCATATTCTGCATTGGTGTGAAGGATGACGCCTGTCATACTTTCTTTTCATGCAGATGATGGGAAAAACACCGCGGTGATCTTGCCGAAAAAGTGGAAGAGCTCCATCCAGATAGCTTAATCGAAGAGATGTTGAAATCATTTGACAAATGGAATCAAGTGGCAGATTATGCTCGGGCAATCTTAGTAATAAAAAAGGCATACTTGATCGGCTAGTGGCGTCTAGGATGGAGGGTTTCCTTCTCTAGCAATCCTCCTCCTCTTTCACGTCCAACTGGAGAAGAAATCCCTGTAACCCGAAGGCGCCAAAGGCGTAAAATTGGGAGGCTTAGCCGGAAGTAATGTGTCAAACGGTTCCAGGCTAGGCGCTCCAGTTGACAGGGGAGGTGTTTAGTCGGTAGTCCAGTAGGTCTACTGGGAGTCCCACGATCAGGGCGTAAATAGCCTTCACCTCCCTACACACGAAAAAAAAAACATGGCTGCCACATAACAGACTGCATAGACTAACGAACTTAATAAACAAAATTTTCAGGTGCGAAATAACCTTTATTACGGAAATCAGTGACCATGAAGTGTTTCTTTGAATGATGAAAAGGACCCGACGCTCTCATAAAATTGTTTGTACAGAAGCCTCCTTTCATAGATGGCGGAAATTACAGAAAGGGTGATTCTGCATCGTTCCAACAAGGCATAATGCAACAGAAATATTATAATGGAGGTAAAATCCGGCTTCAAGACTGATTTCTCTACAGTACATTCCGTTCTTCCAAATGGGTGCAAAACATGATAACAGGTGTACAGTGGTTACCATTTAGAAAAATACCGTTTTAAATAAAACGTGTTTAAAAATTCAAATATGGTTTAATATATGAACAATTTACTCACCATTATTCGGCTGTGACATCCCACCGAATTCGAATATTAGAAAATCGTTTTAGGAGGACTGTCTACACAGGTTTGGAAATAAATTTACACGATGTTTTCTACATAACATACGGGGTGATTGCCTTAATGACCGAGCAACTCAGCTCTTCGTCACCAACCGAAATCGCATGTCAGCGCATGCTTTTCCTCCTTACGAAAACCAACCCACATCAAGTCTCCAATCTCTCGATTTGCTGAGTTACACAAACGATGTAGCGATCCGAATAGAGTGTGTGACGAGTTGCCACACTTCATTCGGATCAGAACACCAGGACAAAGTCATGTGATAGCAGGTTTATATATACTTCAATTATAATCCAGGAAAAGATAATGTTCTCAATGTTCATGATCGTCCTCCCGCACTCAAAAAGGATAATCTAACTCGCAAATGGAGTGTGCATAACGAAAAACCTTCGGAACGAGATTCGGTCTCGCTGTCTTGGACTTTTTAGTGATGATGTAACCTTGTTTTGTTCCATCAAAATAATTAAATGAGGTTGTGCCGGCATACATTTTCCTTATAAAAATACAATGAAGTTGATTTTAATTTAGCATTTTTGAAGTATTATATTTGCAGGAGATATTATTTCAGGTATGTTTTTCATGTTTTTTTATGATCAAGGTGTTCGGAAGTTGTATCCTAGCTATGAAAAAGGCTATTCATGAGCCATTCGGCTCGGCAAAATGTTCAATATAAAATTTTATATCGCACACGAAGACGAGCAAGTCTAAGATAAAACTTTTCACTTTTACCTATCAGGTCCAAAAGGTGATCCTGAATGTTTACTTGAATGTCCTTTATGGTGAAAATCACGCATGCATTATACTTAATTGCTGATTGCATTGTCAACAAGTATTGCATATTGTGATTTCACCTGAAAGCGACAAATAATGCTTGATATAATAAGCTCCTGAATTTCAACCAAACCTAATATAAAATATTTTCCCGAAACAACAAGCTTAACGAAGCGAATTTAATTTAATATATTATACAAACAAATTACATATTTCGTGCATAGAACGTGAGACTACTGACATATGGCGATATGAGTTCAACCCGAATTATATTAAAATTTCACCGCGGTATCCTTGCTATGCTATTTTATAATTGATGGCACAATGAACGGAGCGCTACTGTTTGGGAGTTTTCAAAAATCGTCAAAAAGTTTTAAGCGGATTTCCTGCAAAAAGGGGCTGCTAGTTGCCTTCATAAAATAATGTTTTAAAATAAATTTAGAAACACCTAACAACGACGCAGAATGTTGTTGCAAGCATTTTAAATACTTTTTATGCAAAAAGTGTATGAAGATACATTTTGGTGAAATGTTGGAAATGTCCAGGTGAAACAAAAGTGGTAACCTAAGTATAAAAACTAATAATTAATTTTGCTATGCATGGAAAACTACAATAATCTAAATCCTAATAAATCTTTAATCATTTAAATAAATCTAATAAAATAATCAAATCATTGAATTGTTGTTTCCACCTTTTTAACATACTTGAAGCAAAAGAAAGGATGTGAAATCGCTGAGTGAGCAACACTGCAAGAGTATCATTTTCTATACCTTTAATTTTTTCTATTAGCACTACTTATTTCGATATTATCTTATATGATATTTATTTGATTATAACCAAAATTAAATAAAATTGAATTTGATCATAATCTTATGCTAGAAATAAAGAAACCTTCCTTTTAATTTTATGTTTTTTTTATTTACCTTGCGGAAGCGATTTTCGACCGTGATCGTTCGGTCTTCATCAGCTGATGAAGGTTTCTTTATTTTTAGCACACAAAAAAATTTTTATGAAGATGGAAGCAATTACAAACATAATCTTAATTATTACTCATTTTTATTCAACTTTACCCTATGTTCTTGTTCTCCATTGTTTGACTTTTTTGGACCAGCGCTGAAACATATTCTCCCCTTCTGTCAGATTCCTCTGCCAATATTGTTTAACATACCATCGAAGCCATTTCCTTGTTGAATACACACTATACCATACACCATCTTGATCAAAAGGTTCCCGGAATTTATTCAGTAAATTAAAAATACAAGATTATGCATGAAAATCGATATTGTCTCCTTAAAAGTACTTCCCATCGAGCGCAACGAACTTCCAATTTCCAATTCTCAATCCAATCCTCAAAACATTTTATATATTCGGTTCACGGTATGGCTTTCGGTTTTCCATGACATAATCTCTGGTACTGAAATGCCTTGCATGGAGCGGTTTCTTGAGTCGATCGAATAGGAAAAGGACAAAGGTGAATGCGATGGTTATTGAATGGCCTTCGTTTTGTGTTTAGCGAAATGTTCATGGATAACAAGAGCAATATGCAACGCACATAGGGGTATTTTGCTGATCTAGCCGGTCGGCAAAATTCTAGTCGGTCAAAAAATTATTTATTTAGTTTTTTTTTTACTCCAGGGACTTGCCCTGGTTAACTTTTAGCCATATTTTTCTTTTTAATGAATAATGACTTAAAATATTGGGAAAAAATATATGAGGTGTACAACTTTGCTTCCGCCGTTTTTTTCCGAAATCCGAGGACTTATTGTAAAAAACTGGTTATACATTTATGATTCAAAGTATTGTCTAAGCCTGGCCACTACTTTCTCCCATTTTTCGGGCTGGGTACGAATTCCGCGTTGAAAAAACTGATCATTTTTTGAAGCGATCCACGAATCGATCCAATTTTTTAACTTCTTCATAAGACGGGAAGTGCTGGTCAGCCTGGCCGTGTGTCATTCATCGAAACAAGTGATAGTCCGAGGGAGCAAGGTCTGGAGAATACGGCGGGTGGGGTAGGACTTCACATTTCAACGTTTCCAAGTATGTCTTGACCACTTTCGCAACATCGGGTCGGAACTTTATCATGTCTGTGGTTGTAATGCAGCCGTTTGTCTTTCAATGCTGGGCTAAAACGCATTAATTGCGTTCGATAATGATTGCTTGTGATTGTTTCAGTCGGTTTTAACAACTCATAATACACTGCGCCGAGCTGGTCGCACCAAATACTGAGCATGACCTAGGAACCGTGTACATTCGATTTCGCCGTCGACGTGGAAGCATGGCCGGGATATCCCCTTATTTTTCTGCACTTGGGATTATCGTAATGAAACTATTTCACAGTGAGATGCAGAAATCCCTTCCGTCTGTGCCTTGCAACCAGCTGTTCACAAGCAAACAAACACCGTTCAACATCTCTCGGCTTCAACTCGTACGGCACAAAATTTCCTTCTTTCTGAATAATTCCCATGACTTTCAGGCGTTTTGAAATGGCTTTTTGCGTCACTCCCAATGATCCTGCCAATTCTTGTTTCCATTGTCACGAGTCTTGATCAAGTAATGCCTCCAATTCTGCATCTTCGAAAACCTTCTCTGTTCCACCGCCATGCTGGTCTTTGACGTCAAAATCACCGTTCTTGAAGCGTTGAAACCACTCGCGGCACGTTCTCTCACTAATAGCGGCCTCAGCGCAGGTATCTCAGCCGCAGATTTCTTCATATTAAAGCAGAAAATTAAAACCTCCCGCAAATGACGAGAATTTGGCTCGTAAGCTGACATGCTTAACCGAGAATAAATTTTTGGTGCAGACACAAACCGATTAATATTTCGATGGCGTTATGTTTCCAAATATCTAAGATTATTGTATGACATCTACGATCTATATATTTCGAATAACACTTACAGCTGCAGCCATCTATTGCAAAACGGCGGAAGCAAAGACGTACACCTAATAATAAAAATATATTTTCGTAATTTATAACTTCGATATTTATTATTTTCATAAATAAAATGTTATTAAATTTATGCAACTATAATGATGGTGAGCCTCATGTTTCTTCATCATCTTCATCACTTCCAGGGGCTTCAGAAACGTCCTCCAAATCAGAATCGGAGTCTCTTTCACAGCCAGGTACACCAGGAACCATCAAAGCAATTGCTTCTTTTGTGAATGCCAACGTTCTTTTTTTAGGGGTTGGTTTCATTCCAGCAATCAGTGGGTCAGAAATGAGTAATTATCTATTTATAATATCAGTGTTACGCTGGACCCTTGAAAATTTTCTCGTGAAATTCTGACTGTACAGCCGGAAATGTTTATTCTGTGCCTCAGCGGCTTCTTCCGAGACCAATCCAATTGGCAACAATGCCTTGTTTAAGGCAAAAGCACCATTCAATAGGATCTAGTGCATCGAAGGTGTCACTGGATGCCACGGATACAAACTTATACAAAGTTTCGCCGCGTCTATGCAATAATCTCCAAACTTATCCAAATGAACTTTGTGACCACTTGATATGACTTCAAGGATGACTTTGAGTAGGTAAATGAAATTATAATCAACTCCAGTAATTTATGCAGCTAAGTCAAGATTAGAAAAAATCTTCTACTTCTGATATCATCATGGGTATTTCCAAACCCAGCTTTCGGTACATCCAGTATTAGACCAGTTTCACGTCTAAATTTTTGTTTGAATTGTGCCTGCTGTGATGCATCACAGCCCCACATGCAAAACAAAGGAGTCAGATTTATCTGGTTTTAGATCATGTAGAACATCCTTCAAATACGTCAGTAATCTTGTTGCAGTATGGTTTACTTGTGCGCATGTTTCAGTCACTTCGTATGACTCCTTGGGCGGGTAGCAGCAACTTTTGCTTTTTTAGGATGCTGTAACTAGGAAAAAACTTTTTACTGGCACTTCTTCTTATTTCATAATGTCGCCGAGTGAGATCAGCTTCCATGAATACAGAAAGTGCCGATAAAGGTGTTAGCTGTTTTCTTTGTTATCCTGTACTGTTTTGTATGCTTTTTTCAACTTTGTAGCACTCGTTGCAGAATTCATATTCTGCACAAGTATACTTGAAGCATCATTTTTTCCAGATGTTTGTGAATTTTTTTGTGCAGCATGTATCAACATATCATCCGTTTTCCTTCTCTTACTTCTTTCGCTTGGCTCATTAAATGGTTTTAATGGTCGACCAGAATTTTTAGGCTGCGCTCTCGGTGTTTCGAATGTATTTTTTAGCCATTCGTCATTATTATGAAGAAATCTAGCTTCCGTTTTATCGGTTTTTTTCCACCTTTGTTTAAATTCCGACTTCATATTCGAAAACTTGTGCTAGAACGCCTTTGACTCATATTCAGAATAGTTTTCGCTGGACAAAATAATATTTTTCAAGTTATTTAATTTTTCTTCAAATTAGGCAAATTTTGCTCTTCAATATTATGAAAAGTGATCAACGGGCCACTATTCTAACACCTGAGTGATCAGGTGCCCCTGAAACCAAATAATTACCAAGGAAACAAAGTGTAAGTTCCAAATAAAATTTTTATATTTTTTCCACTGTCTTGGTCTGCCACCTCTGGTGAAAAATGGGGTGGGTATGGACGGCTAATTAGGCCATAAAAACTTTATATAGATTATAGCCCGTCATTATCAATCAACATTTTAACCGGGAAGAAACCGGAACTACAACAAAAACCTTTTCAAACTTAAAATTGGCTTGGAACTTTTAAGTAAATTAAACTATATTTTCAAACGTCAAATAACAATTTCCTATCAAAACAATACAGCATAATATTCTAACAATATGGGTTCTTACCTCCTTGATCCATATCTATAAGAATATTTTAAAAAGAAGTCAGTGTTCACGAAAATATTTAACGTAATGTCAGATACTATCACACTTAAGAAACGCATAAGATACGTGCAGTTGAAACGATGACGAACTTCTGACAAAACAAGCGCGCGGGTACATCCGATAAGAGACCGGGATGTTGAACGAAACCGTTGACTTCTTGAGTTGACGACAACTTCTTATAAATTGGTTTATGACCGACTAGATCAGCAATGTACCCCTATGTTCAACGGTGCGTTACCGTGGTGCAACATCCACCAGCTGTTCGCACAAAAACGCGGTCTTTTTGGTGAATCGTTTGACGCAAATGTCTCATAACGTCCAAATAATACTCCTTGTTGACGGTTTAGCCTTGTGAATGGAATTCATGATACGCAAAAATCTTGTAATCCATGAAAACTGTGGGCATCGCATTCTTTTTCGACTGAAAACACCGTATATTTTTGGTTGCGGCTCATTCGGTGCACCCGATTCATTCGCTCCATGCCTGGATTGCGTGTCATACTCATAAATTCACGTCTCATGTTTAGTAATATTCCGTTTGATGAATGTTGTGTCGGATTGGACCATGAAAATCATGTCTTTTGCGACGTCAAAGCGGTCCCTTTTTTGCATGAAATTCACGTCTTTCGGCGCCAACTTTGCAGCGCCACGTCTGAGGCCAAAATAATTAACCAAAACGTGTGAGTGATCTAAAAGTAATGTCCAACTCCTCCGCCATCTCTCTTATGGTTCTTATGCTCGTGGGTTTTCGACGTCGAGGGCCTGCCACTGACTTCGTCATATTTCACGGAGTCTCGGCCACTCCTGAAACGTTCGTACCACTGATAAACCACTGATAAACGACTGTTTGACAGAGTGTCGTTATCGCAACACTTTTCTAACATTTGCAATGTCATTGCACTATTAAAACCATTTTGAATGCAAAATTCAGACAAATTCATTGCTGCAAATTCAATTCCATTTTTAAAATTTTACAATATCGAAATCACGCAAAGTCGTAGATGTACTCAATAAGGTGTCATTTTTACAAATTTCAAGCTATTAACTTGAAAATTTCTTAAAATGTCAACGGCAGATGTGGCAACCTGAAAAAAGCGAAGTCAAATCGGGTGACTTAGAGCACCACACGGTGGTGCTTCCGGGAACTTTTTTCCCGAGGTGGTATGCTAACTTCAGTTAAAATTATATACAATGGGATTAGGAAGACTTCGAGTGACGTTCACAAGATTATCTGTTAAAACATATTCAAGTACCATCAAATCAGTAATCAATGCCAAGCTTAAGGCTGACGAACATGCTATTTACCAAGGTATTCATTGAAAAGCTCCTCTCAAATTAAATTTTTTTTGTTCAATGCGTATAACTTTTCTTATCTATTTCATTGAATCCGTTCAACCATCCGTTGAGTCTAAAAAACAAAATTCCATCCCCTCCAACCGGATAGGAATCGGTTTGTTGTCTTCACAACGTTCCGTCGTTCCCCTTACTTTGCTTCGGTTTTCGGCGGTGCGCTACCTTTGGTGCAAAGTAAAAACAAATTTATAGAGGCAAAAATTGGACCTTAATTGTGATACATAGGTTCTACCTCATGACGGTCCCAAGCCCATGTAAATGGGGAGGGGAGATGGTAGTGGTACTTGTTGCCCTAGGTAGCTGAAATGAAACCAAGTAAGGAAACGGAAAGGTGGAATTATGTGGAATAAGACGTCGATTTTGTGAAGACTTCGGTGGAGTGCAATTGTTGAAATGAAGAAATGACGACTGACGGACTGTAGAACCAATTTAATTTTGTATACGTCTAAGTTTAATTTTAATGAAACCACTGTAATGAGGGGTGAAGTGAGAGGGTTGTGTAGGATGAAGGAGGCAGTTGGAAGGGCTCTGAAGAAACTAGTACCGAGGACGTCACCAATGGGATTTGGGCCTTGCTCATGGTGTACCGAGGAAAATTTTCACAACCTGAACGCTGTATGTTGGATGGTGGAGAAGGTGCAGCTGAGTTGTACAGGCGAAGGAGTTGTAGGTAAGTTGTACTAATGGACTGATGTCCACAGTCGAAGTTGTCCAGTTAGAAGTCAATACTGTTGACGTCGCCAAATGGGATTACGCTGCGGGGCGTACAGAGGGAAAGCTGAGGGAAGCCGATCTGATGGATTTATCTGCTGTGATGAATCGATGGACTGGGTGATGACTAAGGATTAGACTTGAGGTGAAGGATGAAGTGGTTGTAAAAACAGACGGACTGAATGTAGACTGAAGTGTAAGTGTATTGTGGAATATTAAGAAGAAGAGACTGTTAGAGAAGATGCTGTTGAAGACGACGATGAAGATAGTTAAAAAATCATGAAAGGGATGAAAATAAATAAAAAAGATGAAAATTTTTGAAAATAAGGAAGAAACTGATCTAGAGGATTACTCTGAAGATCAAGACACGAATGGTGGCGGAGATGGTAAAATAGGGGATGAAGTATAGAAAGAAGAAGGTAGTTGAGAAGATGTTGACGAGGGCGAGGAAAAATGTGTTGCTGTGAAGCGAACTGAAGTGAAATTAAGTGAAGTGAAATGAAGTGAAAGTGTTATTAAGTGAGTCGATATATGTATGACAGACTAGAAGACCACCAAGATGACGGATTGTGATGCAATAAATGCCGTTTTGAATGTAGATGAGGTGGAGTTATATGTATTTAGCAGTTGGGAAAGCTCACATTGCCACATCAACTTGTTGATGGGTTGGATGTGAGATCAGTACATTCCTAAGTGTGAAGTCGAAATGTAGTAGAAATTGTGCCATTTATGTTGAATTACATGTTGTAACAGTTGTTAACCCAGACCCTATAGACTTGTGCTATAGGACTCCAGTGACACAGGGGGACTGATGGTTTAGGCTTCCGCTTGTTCCATTCAATCTTTGGGGAGTTCCGTCCCTACGTACCCGTAGTTTTAAGGAAGGGCTACGAGTCCCGTGTGCCTGGAGCAAAAATTGAGAGTTTTTCTCGGACTGTCGAGAAGTGCAACCTGATCAGAAGTTATCCGAACCACAGGTTGAGGGACGCCCATGATAGGTTACTGTGAGCCTCCATACGGTGAGGAGTCTATGCTTGGCTGAAATGTGGTGGTTTCAAAGGCTAGAGAGTGGGGTGAGCCAGTTGTGGTCGGGAATCCAGATAGCTTTGAATAAATTAGGACTTACTTGTTGAAACTTGTTTCAGATCTTACGGGTGGTGGTTGACACACTGTTTCAACCCCGTCCGTGGAACTGAACGGGGAGACCGTCCGTGGAATTCCATGGAGACCGTGGAATTAAGCCATAAACCCGGGTGTCCACGTTAAACAACGTTAATTCATGTGGTATATAAGTTATACATTGTATGTGTTAATGGTCAGACTACATTTATACAGAGTCAAATTTTACAGTATTGTTTAATAGAATGTATAAATTGCTTTATTTCAATAAGAAGAGGGAAAGCTTCTTAAGACCCCTCTTTTATAATATGTTTTATTGCTTATGGGTAAAGGGGTATAAATAAAATAAAGAAAATCATAAATAAAAGCATTGAAAAGGTTCTATGGTGGGAGTAAGGATCAAGAGGGATTAGGATTTATTTTCAATTAATGTATTCTATCTTGTTCAGTAACTATGTCATTTATGATTTAATTTTGTTTAATAAGTTGGCTTAGGTCGTTTTAGTTAAACATTTATTAATTCATGTACGTGGTGGGGGGAGGAGTGGGAAAATACTTTACATATATATTAATTATTATTTAAATGATACATTATTTCTTTCAAACTTTCGTATTCTTATCATCTGATTATAGGGTATGGGGCACCAAGTCTCAAAACCATATGCAATTAAGGGTCTTATCAGTTGATTGCACATAGTGAGCTTCACATTCAGGACTCAAATCTTTAAGTTTAATTGTATTATTTTTTTTGGTTGGACTAAATTTGCTTTCAATATGGTGTTGTTAATGTTAGGGATCAGTTATCGGTTAATGTTAAGATAACATATGTCATCCACCACTTCTAAATGAGTGTTTTACATGTTTTTCCGCCTGTCTGAAAAGAACGCATTTCGACTTGGATACATTTACACTAAACTTCCATTTATGAAGGCAATTGACCGTACTTCCGAAGTATACATTTGGTCTGCGGGCCGCTAGTTCCACGGAGGGCACTGGGGAAAGTAGTTTAATGTCATCAGCGTAAAAGATTTTTTCACGTTGCCGGTTGGATCATCTGAGAAGTCTGCGGTGTAGTTGTTGAAGAGGATTGGACCTAACATAGATCCCTGTGGAATGCCAGCGTTGATATCGAGTGAATTAGAGGGAGTGTTATTAAATTTGACTATGGACATTGGAATGTGGATTTATTCCTTAAAAAACCAAGTATGTAGGGATTAATTATATCTTTCGCTTCATTAAGTACCATTGTTTTTACCTTGATGACATATTGAAAGATTTTACTTTTACACAAGAGGAGAGATATGAGGCTATAGTGCGTAACATAAGTAGACATGGAGCTGGATTTAGGAATTTTTATTACAATTGCCTCCTTTCATATGTTGGGAACATAGCAAAGGTTGATGCCGTTTTTAATTAGAAAACCAGTAGTCTTCCAATAATATCCCCGCTATGCCTGAAACATGATTAAAGAGCTCTCATACTGCCTTGTATATGAGTGAAGGTAGCAAAATTTTGCGACTCATATAGGGTTTCATTAGCATTCCCTAATACAGCATGGTGAGAATCGGAATGTAAGATTGTAATATCTTACAAATTTTAGAGGGGGGTTACATAAATTGGCAATGTTTGCATAATTGGGATACATAATTGACGATGTTGAGGCCACTTGAGAGTTGTTGTTAATTTCAGTAAAGAAGGCTGCGAATTGATTAGCGGAGTCTACTTCTGGTGAAGCACTATCGAGAAGAGGATTTGCCTTTCTATACCATTGTTCGGAAAAAGATTTAACTTGCCTGAAGAAATGAGTTGCGTGCCTAATTTTTTAACGTTGTTTTCGAAGCAAGTCGTATATAGATCGCTAAGTTACTTGGTAAGAATATCATTCATCGTTTCTGTTTGTAGTTTTATCCATGATTTCGCACTATCGCTTCTGTGGTTGAGCCTTCTCAGAATCTTTTCATGCTTAATTGAATTTTAATGATTATTACCTAAAAGCAACAAATTATTCTTTATGATTCTGCGTCTTGGGATATACAGGGTCATAGCTTCGGCTATAACGCTGTTAATATTGTGAACAGGATCTTTTTCCTCGGTATTAATGTTTCTTTTTGGGAGGGACAAAATGGGGTCGATTATGGTTTTGGCGCTGCTGGTTTTACCAAACTGTTTCAGTGTATTCGAAGACAAAAAAAAATTTTGTTTAAGCGGGATGGAACTTGGCTGTTATATTATTTCTACAATTTGTGATCCGAGTTGAAATCAATTGTTCTCAGTATTCTTTTCAACATGTGGTGCAATGAGGGAGGCTGATATCAAGAAAAAGTCAACATAAGAGTATGCTCGAGTATCAATTCTACTGGGTAATCTTCGTAGAAGTGGTTTATTCCATAGCAGTTTCGTCATTCTCAAGTGTGCTTATTTATACTACTGTCAATTACGCCAACAGGTAGGCATCCTTTTATTCAAGTAGTATAAAGTGTGGTATTTCTTTAGATTTTTGTGAGCAGTTCTAGCGGCTCGAACGTTATATCCGAATAAGTGATTGTTTGTTGTATTTGGAAAGAGAGGTGGCAAGAGCTTAAGGTGGTTTCGACCACGCGTCCCCGCCGCTTTTCGTCAGGTGCCAACTCACAGGCCGGAGCGCCTCGATTGAGACTACCAGCTAGGTGGATGTCGTCTGGTTATTTTTACTTGTTATGATTATTGCTCACAGCTTAAACTTGTCCTTTTTTCCAAATTGCCTTTGGTTTGGCTTTATCAATTTCAGAAGTTTTTGGTAGATCGATTTATTCATTTTCACTTACAATATTCTAACAGATTTATAAATCAATTACATTTAAAACATAAATCAATTACATTTATTAATTACTTACAATGTTGTAAGTGAAAATGGATAAATTGATCTACCAAAAACTTCTGAAATTGATTGTTTAGTCCTTTATGATTCGAGATTTATTAATATCCACCCTGTTCGTCCAGCGGATCTTCTTCGTTTATGCTTGTGCGTTGTATCTGTCTAAAGTTGCTCCTTAATATGAAGGCTGTGTTGATGTTGTATATCTTGAATAACTTCGCCTATTTGTATTTTGAGTTTTCCGTGTATGTAAATGTTGTCTAAGCTGCTTCTCGCTTTGTTCTTCTTTTCTGTACTTTTTGGGTGTTTTGAAGTTCCTTCGTACCTTGCCCATCAGGTTCTACTTGTATCCATTGTTTTCTACTATCGTGTATATCGTATTTAATTCCTTGCTGTAGGCTTCTACTGTTAGAGATGTCCGCTCCAGTTTTATTATCAATTCCCTCTTTGCTGCGTTTTTATGCTGTTGGGAATGTTTGGACGAGTTGCGTATTATTGTCTCTGTAGCTGTGGGTTTTATATAAACTGTTTCGTTGAAGTGATGAGTTCGAACGGGAACTTGGTGTTCGGAACATTTCGTCGTTCTCAAGAACGGAACATCACACCGATGATGGTGAACCACCGAAACGCGTCTGTGGACGAATCAAAGGACGTGACGGGGAACAACGAAATGTTCTGAATACAAACATTTTTTCTAGACATCTCATATTCGAAGTCTTTTGATGTATTGCTTTATTGTTATGTTAAGATAATTTATTTGCCCCACTTTTTCTCTTTCTTTTTCTTTTCACTTTTTCTTTCTTTTCTTTTTTGTCTCCATTGTAAATGTTAGATTTTTGTGTTGTTTGTTGTGGCATTCCAGAATTTTTTCTTCGTTGTTCTTGGTCATTATGCATACTATGTCGTGCACGTATCTTGCGTAAAATATCACTCCCAAGTTAGATGTCAGTTCGTCCATGTATTGTTGTTCTTCGTTTTGAATGAAGGTTTCCATGAGGATAGCCAATGTTGGATTTCCCATTCCTAGTCCGTTTATTTGTCTATAGATATTGTGGTTGAACCGGAAGTAGGTTCTTAGGCTTTGATCATTTTGATCAAAGGGAAGCTTCAGATAGTTGTCGGTAGTTTCTGTCGTTTATGTAACTTCGTGTGGCAATTGTCATAGTCTCTCAAATCGTTCTTGCAGCAAGTTCTGCTTGGGGTACTAACGAGTATTGATTTAATCGTAGTAGGTCCAACAACTCATTTCTTTAGCATTGCACTACCTGTTCAAGAAAAACAAGTTTAAGAAAATCAGTTTAAAGTACGGGAAATTTGAGCCTCGTTCGAGGCAGCACGATTTGAATTGTTCCTGGATTGTTTCCATAAAGAAAGGATAAAGTAGAATAAAAACATGAATTGCGTAAAATAGCGTTTAACAGATCGCACCATGAATTGGAGGAAAAGTCCATCAGCTATCCGACTCTCGTCCACGTTTCTGACCGAACAGAGATATTCTGTCAGCGACCACAAGCGAAGCCAACCTCCGACTGGCTGAACAGTTGATCTGTTGAAGGCCGTAAGTAACCGAATTCAGCGAATGAATTTTAAATCGGCACGTGGCTGACTCGATGATAACGGGAAGCTCGCGGTTGATTCGTTACACTAACTTTTACTCAGCAAATATTGTTCTACTTCTTTGCTAAATTGAAGAGCTTTTTTTTTGTGCATTCGGAAGATGACAATGAACTATGTATGCATCATGCATAACTATTTCCACAAGATCTAAGGCAGGTTTCATTTGACTATGAAGTGTTTTTTCATAGGCCTGCGGTAGGAAAGTGTTTGGTCTAAAAAGTTTATACTTGACTTACCATTTTTTAAGTCGTTAATTTAAGGCGTTATGTTTTTATGCCAATGATAATAAATAATATTGTAGCTCTCACGCACTCATAACATCTGTTGAGATGATGAATGATAGAGATCATTCAAATGCTTGTGAAAAAACTTGAAGACTATTTCGCAAAATCAATCGATATTGAACCTATTAGGCAGGGAGTTTCAAATTTTCAGAACAGACACAATTTTCAGCGAAATTTTCTTCTTTGGAAGTTAACAATTGATATGCAATATCCACGTAGCTGAACTGTCGTCATATGCATAAATATTTTAAACCAGCTACCAAAGGAAAAAAAAAGAAATATTAAAAATGATAAATGATCCTGCCGACACAGGTTCACCACTAAATTCGCAGAAAAAAAAGAAGGAGACAGAAGATTCATTCGACCCAGTACTATGGACTTCCGTTATATGTAATAAGACTGGCTGCAAAACCGATCATGCAATGTGCTCCAGCGGAAATGGCGTTGCGCTCATTGGGTGTGCGGATATGACATTTATAAGCGTCATTTCACGCCGAATGAGTCAATTTCATGTTTTCAGGGCAGGCTCGATGAAATGAAGGAAGCTTTCTCGAGCACGGAAGGCCGAGTCCTTGTTGGCGGTGACTTTAATGCCAAGGCTAAAGAATGGGGAATGCCTCTTCCAGACTCGAGAGGAAAAAGAATTCTAGAAATGGCGGCTAGGAGGCAACTTGTCATCATGAACGTTGGGAACACACCAACTTTTCGACGGCGAGGCTGCTTGGGAACTATTCCGGATGTGACATTTGCTTCGAAGTCCTTAGTGCCTACGATACACAGATGGAGGGTACAGGAGGACTACTCGGCAAGTGATCACCAGTACATAGCTTTCTAAAATGGAGAGCGTGCTACTCGACGCGTAGTAACCCAACCCTCAACTGTAGGTTGGAAGTTCTTATGTTTCTCAGTTATTATGAGCGGTGGAACTATGACGGCGACGGGGGGAGCCTCAGCTCAAAACATGCTGAACTCCACCATGAGGCTCATCAAGAATGCGTTCGCCAGCGCTTTGCCCAGGCGACGGCCTCGACACAATAAGCCTGCTGTGTACTGGTGGTCGGTAGATATCGCTGAAAAATGAAGAGAATGTCAAATACATCGTCGCGAAGCGCAACGTTCAAGAAATCGAGACGAGTCACATTCCCAAATGCTGGCATACAGTTCGGCTAAAAAATTCCTCAGTAGGTTGATTAACGAAAACAAGGCTCGCTGCTGGCACAATCTCATCGGGGACATCGATAGGGTTACATTCTGTCATGCGGAAACTAGGAGCTGCAAGGAGGCCTTGTGTCCTTGAAGTGGAAAAAGTGGACGAGATTATTCAAGCGCTTTTCTCTGTGCATCCTATTCATCCCGATGATGCAGATGTTGAATGTCCTGGGTAATTCCAACCTTTAAGCGCCATCGAGCTGGAGGATACGGTGAAATCTTTATTATCGAAAAAGGCCCCAGGGCCAGACGATATACCATCGGAAGTGATACAGCTTGCACCTCAATTTCGACCTGACAAGCTGCTCACCACTTTCAATGCCTGTCTGCAGCAGGGCATGTTTCCAAATTGGAAGGGAAACGCCGAACATTCATCTTCATATCGGCCCCTATGTATGTTGCACGCCGCTGGGAAGGTGCTCGAGAGGCTCATTAGAGAAAGGCTTGGAGAGGCCATCCGAACTGTCGGGAATCTATCTCCTCAGCAGTACGGCTTCAGGGCTGGTCGATCCACGATCGGTGCAATAGCAGAGGTATTGAATGTGGTTCAGCAGGCAGAAGCCCACAATCACCATTCGAGACGAATAGTGCTGCTCATAACATTCGATGTGATGAATGCCTTCAATTCTGCTAGATGGACAAATATTCTTGGTGCTCTGGAAAATTTCAGGGTGCCCAGGTATCTGACGCGTAAATTGAAGGACTATCTCTAAAACCGAAAACCCATTTATGACACAAGGTTACGTTCTGCGCCCGGTCTCGTACGATGTGATTTTGAGGTTGCAGTTACCGGGGAAGTCGCGCCTGGTTGGCTACGTAGATGACGTAGCAGTACAAGTCGCCGGACATACTTTTGGAAAGCCGCAACTCAAACTGGGTGCGGTAATACGTGGAGTGAGCGAGTGGATGACAGACCGTGGGCATAGTCTAGCGCTGGAAAAGACCGAGGTCGTCGTCCTGACCGATAAGCGGATCCCTCCTGTTATTCCCGTTTAGGTGAGAGAAATGATCATCGATTCAAAAGAATCAATCAGATACCTTTGCTTGATGATTGACTCGAAGATGAGTTTTTCCGAGCAGGTTCTAGCGTTAACGGATAAGGCTTCTGTGCGAGTATTGGCTCTTAGTCGCCTTATGGCCAAAACGCGGGGACCAAATTCGAACAAAAGACGTCTACTGATGAGTGCAATGGAGTCAGTGCTGTTGTGCTGTTGCAACTCCGAAGTCTGGGCTGACGCTCTTAGTAAAGAGACGCACTGAAGGCGTCTTGCACTGGTGCAGAGCAAGGAGTTTTGCGGATAGCGGCTGCATATCGCACTATCTCTGAAGCTGGAGTTGCACACTTTCTTCACGTGTACTAGATGGACAAGACTCCGTTCGCATCTCTCGGAGAAAATAAGCGTGCTCTCCCCAGAAAATGTAACGGGAAAATGATGCAATCAAAAGACAATTGGAACTGTGTGTCGCATTACGTACTGACAGTACTTCTTATAAAGAAGGGCATGATGGATCGCTCGGTGAGGGAAGGGGGATCTCTGTAACAGCAATTCTCTTCCTTCTTATCCATCCGTGCAGAAAGAGGGATTTCCCTTAACCTGAAGGCACCGCTAAGCGATGATTAATGAGGCCTAGTCCGAAGTAATGTCACAAACGGTTCCAGGCTAGGTTCTCGGCGTGACAGGGGAGGTGTTTAGTCGGCGGTCTGGTAGGGGAAGTCCGACACGCAGGGCGTAAATACTTCCCCTTCCAAAAAAAACGAAACAAATTCTATTACTAATACTATAACTACTACTGCTTCCACTACTACTACTTGTACTACAACTCCTTTTTCTAAGCATTATTAACTACTATTTTTCTAACTAACATTCATAGCAACCACTACTACTACTATTACTACTACTACTACTACTACTACTACTACTACTACTACTACTACTACTACTACTGCTACTACTACTTATTTAGGAAGGTTGGAACATATTTTAGAACCCACTACTGATTAGGTCGTCGTTAATAGTTGGAAATTGGATGCTCCTCACACGGTTTCACAATTATGGAAAAAAGAATTAACTCCAATCTGCTAATAATCGACTGCCCATATCTATTTGAGTGTCCTTGGCTTTGAGAAAAGCAACTAAGCAGTGTGACAGGTGTACTGCGTTCGAAGATTCTGAAGAAGAATGAATTTGTTTCAGCGCATGCTCCTGTATTTTGGTTGTCACTCATATTATTCGTATTATATTTGTGTATTTTACGTAAATTCCCACAAGTTCACTTTCTCATTCTTCAAAAGGAAGGCGAAGTTTATGCAAAAACTTTGAAACACTTTTCTTTTCAGCACAGCAACACCATTTACCAACTTAGCAACTACAAACTTATAATCCATATTTTTCCGTTCAACATTCTTCTCAGTCCTTAAATTGAGCTGATCATTTACAGGATCACATTAAAATTCAACTTTTCATCGACTCATCCGGTGAACGAAACAAGTACCTTTCATAGTAACAAGGATGTGACAATATGCATGTTCATTGCTTCATACCCCGATAAAATGGAAAAAATCGATTCCAGCTACGACTTTTAAAAACTCACAAGGACATGTAGAAAGTCTAAAGCGAGCAAATGCTTCTTTTCTTGATAAGTAGAAACGGAACTTCATGAAGTCTTTTTATCTTGAATTTCATTCTTGCTTGGAATGCTTTCCTTGCTATATCGTCCGCTACGTATCCTCAAACGCACATTCACAAAAATGTGTATAAAGTTCATTGCAAGCTTATCGTTTGAGGAATTCTGTTGCTTCTTCCTTCTTCCAGGCTCTGCCACACAGCATTCTGTTGAGAACTATGCCAGTCAACAACCAAAACAAAGTGCAGCGACATCGACGACCAACTTTTCCGGGCGCAGATAAAATAATTAACAATTCCGAAAAGTTACTTTCCACAAGAACGCGTTCCATGCAAATTTCCACCGTCAACAGACAAAACTCGGCATTCGCTTGTACTGGGATGCTCTACCATCGAAAAGTGGATTTATTGGTTTTATATCTTCTTGTCGCAATGTCCCTTTTTCACTCTCCGCTAGACTTGCATAGTTGATGCGATGGAGTATGGACACAGTATAGATACAGATGCACGTAGCTGCAAGTTTGGTGGCGGAAATTCATATTTTTCAGATGAATTCAGAAGACAAAACTATTCATAGCATCGTTCTTTTGTCCTCGAGCTTTCGTGCTAGATTGGTTTTTGAAATAATATTCAAAAAAGAGACGACGGTTTCAACGTTTGAAGATATGACTGTGTTTGAACACCCAAAATTTGAACAATTTAACCCCGGAGGGTTCGAATCGAAGGACTCGACAATTAGATGAAATATTACGTGAACAGAATTTCACCTTTCACAGAATTGTTTGATTCATTTTTTTCTATCTATTTTTGACCCCGCATAGTCTTCATAGTTGCTTATACTCCAATTCTCCTACCTAACCGAGCATCTTTGTAAGGATTCAAAGTATTTTTGTACTCTGTGATTACTAGCGAAATTATTCAAAATCCTCTACTTGAGCTCTTCAAGCTAATTTTTGAAGGCTAACAAGTGTGAAGAATTCGTAGCAGTTGAGCATGGTGCCAAAGGACGCAAATGTTCGCAATATCACCAAATTCTGTTTTTCTTGGCAAATTTGAAACGCGAGTGGTTGTTTCGGTGTCCAAATCAACTGGAATTATCTCTTCGCTCTTTTAGATCAGTCAATCCCTTGGAAGATGCTTATCACTTAAGAATTGTGCATATCAAGTTTTGCTTGTGGTCCCGCATTAGAATGTCCACTAAAAGAATATCTATAGATTCTCACAGGTTAAATTTCGCTTGACTACGGATGATGATCCTTATACGGCCCTAAATGCTCTTGCCCTACACAGTCTTCGATACTCACCACGTAAAACATTGCGGCATCAATGAGTGCATATAACGACAGAATGATTGGTAGGGGCGGAGGAACAGCAATCTTCGTGAGGAGAGGTGTGAATCCTCACGTGATTAGTGCCGCGAACTTTCACTCCCGCGAAGCTACGATTATTAAAGTGTAAACAAATTTCTTCGAATCCATTCTCGTGTCGGTGTACAAGCGCTGCTGCGAAACCTTTCCAACATAAGGTTGAACATCCTGATCACAAACCGGTACTCCTTTTAAAAGAAGATATCTACATAGATGTTTCTCTAAAACTAAAAAGAAAAGCTAACTGGAAAGCCTTCATAGACGCACAGGCCGATGAAAACTTCACGCATACATCTGATACGGTCAGCAACATAGAAAGGAAATTGGAGAAATTACGAGCGAAATAGTCCAGGCTATTGAGGACAACAAAATCACAACTCCGGCAAGGGGAAACAACCCCTATGAACTCCCTCAGCAAATTAAAAGTCTGATATGGAGGAGGTGTCAAGCCCGGAGACGAGCTGGAACACAGGTGATCCTGACATTGGGAGGCTAACCAATCAGATCAATATATTTTGCAGTGAGCAATGGGAGAATTTTTTTAAAAAAAAAAAACCTCAAACCGGGTGAAGGCAGATTCTGGAGAACGACTTAAAACTTCTGTACCAAAAACAAGACCCTATTCCTTCCTATTCATGGTCCGAACGGTGTGGTGTTCCATAAGGTTGGCAAGGCAGAGGCTTTTGCAGACACGCTTGAGATGCAGTTCCGGGAGAACTTTTCTTCGGAGGAGGACATTGACGATGAAGAGAAAAAATTAAGGAAAAATGCGAGAATACTTCGACCACATTCCCTCCGGAGAATGGTATGCGACCAATTGACTTTGACGAAAACTGTTGTTCTCTTATGTCTAGAGATTTGCAGGGGACTTCATTACAACAACATCAACATAAAATTTTATACTAAGTTAATGAAAATATATCTGAGGAAGGGTACAAGTAACTATATCGAGAGGAAAATTTAACAAAAACCTCTACTAGGCTTACTTCTAACTTATAACTACTTTTTCTTACAAAAATTATGATCTAAAATATAATCTAATTACGCTAATTGGTCTTGGTCTTATATATCACTAAGAGATTTGATGAGGGAATTCGGGGGGTATTCGGATTTTTTGAGCAGATTACCTCTACGCGACTCCACAAGCTTGCTGATAGGGGTAGATACCGTTGTAGAAATAGTAAGGTCTGTTTAGTGTCATTTTTCAATACCGAATTTGAATGACTTGGAGCTTAGCTCTAAGATATTAAGCGCATTCGTCCTATATGGGAGCTCCGTAGATAATTATAGGTTGAATGCTAATTTTGAAGATAAGGATTTTCTTGTGTTGACTCATATGCGACTTTCGATTGAGTAATTGATATAAAGACAGAATCGACTTGAATGCCTTAGAACTGATGTACTAGATGTAATTTTTAAATGTAAGTTTCCGATCAAGTTTTAGACCTAAATAAGTTAGTTCTTCGGACCAGGGACTTATTTGGCCTTAAAAGTTAATGGATATGTTCGGCAGCATGGCGGGCTTGCATTTTTACTGAATAATATTGCCTCGGTCTTGATGACATTGATTTTTATTGTCCACCTGTAGGAGAGTTGGTACATTTTCCCAGCATTTCTTCTAGATTGGAGATGATCTCGTTGGGATCGTTGCCAGAGATGTAGAGATAAATTTCGTCCGCAAAAGCCACTAATTCGGAGTTTCAACTTATGGGAATGTCAGACGTGTATACATTATAAAGTGTCGGACTCAGACAAGACCCTTGTAGAACACCCGCAGGACCGGTTTCGGGAATGGATGTTGCACCTCGAACTTTCACGTGGTATGTTCTGTCGATCAATGAGGATGCGATTAGTTCAACAGGTAAGGAGGAGTCCTCTTTCTTTTAGTTTATGAATTAGCCCGTTATGCCAGACCGAATCGAACGGCTTTTCAATATCAGTGGTCAGCAGGCCAACCCATTGTTTTCTGGTTAGTGCTGCCTTGATGTCATTGGAGACACGTAGTATGTTGTGTTCTGAGGAGTAACCATGTTTGAAGCCAAACTGGAAGTTAGGGAGGATGTTATTATTTTCGAAATATTTCGTCAACCTTTTCAAGACTAGTTTCTCGAATAATTTGCCAAGCGCCGGCTGTAAGCTTATTGGCCGGTAGTTGCTAGGGTCATACGGATCTTTACCAGGCTTCATTACTGGTATTATGCTAGCGTGTTTCCAGCAGGCTTGGAAGTGTGACGTTTTCAGGCAACCGTAGAAAATGTGGTAAACTAGAACTATCGCTTTCTTTGGAAGGTTCTTGATGACTAAGCTGGGTATTCCGTCAATTCCTGGGGCCTTGTCATTCTTTAGCTTCTTTATTTGCTTTATTTCGATTAAGTGTTTCGGTTTTATTAGAGCACCGAGAGGTTAAATGGCGGTGTTTCCGTCGATTAGCAGTGACTGAGCTAGTATTACTTCTGCCATGTTGTTGCTCATTCTATGGGAGATATTGTGGTGTTCATGGAACTTATCAGAAACTAACTCTGCATTCCTTTCGTTAGAAATTATCTAGGTACCATTTTCATAGTCCAAAGCATGTGGAAGATCATGATGTTTTCGTTTTAAAATTTTAGTCAACTTCCAGACTTTTCGTGAATTTTTTCCAGTATGAGTCACCATTTCTCTGCCACTGGCGCTGTAGAGACTTACGTGCTCGGACCAGCTTATAAGGTTCCTCATCGAGTTCGATTGCGTGGACTTTTCTGCTATATTTTGAATCACTACTGTTTATTGCTCTCAAAATGGTACTTTTAAGTTCTTCTATTTGCTGTGCTATTTTTCCCGTCGAATTTAGAGAACTCGAAGTGTCTAGAGCTGGAGAAATTTGGTCGTTTATACTTGAACAGTATATCCTTTTATATTTATAATTAGCTTTTTTCGGTATAATTAGCTTTTTTGAAGCAGTGGAACCCAGATTGGTCAGGAACAGCTTCAGACCAATCGACATAATTTTTATGAAATAGTTTTCTTTTCTTAATTCTTTAATCAAGGCATCGATACTATCCCGAAGAAGATCGGTGAAATGATGGGGGAACTCTTACCTTGGCTTGTTAGTTAGCGCTAGGTTGTTGAACCTGGTCGTCGCTTTTAGAAAGCTCAGCGGTTGAAAAATTTTGTGGCATCAAGTGCTGGTCCCTCAGGAAGCCTTCTGCCAGCGAAGAGTCCCAGGATCTTTTCCTGCTCGAGGCAGGAGTGGGAGATTCAGGTGGGAATTCACTGCCTTCGTATATGAGGTTAGTTACGAGGATTAATTTGCGATACGAAATCACTCCGGGATCAATTGGTTATACGAGTGGTCGAGTGAGCTTTTTTTTTTGGTATGATTGGTATACAGAGAACGAGTGAGCTTGTTTATACGCTGCTATTTTTTAACTCAGTTTAAAACATTTACACATGTATCGTTCGAGTCTATGTGACCCGACTTTGATTTCTCTAGAAATGTATAAATATATATAATTATAAATATATATATATATATAAATATATATAAATATAACTTATATCTATGTGTATATATGTTTTATTATATAAAATATACAGATATGAACATAATCGCAGTCTATTTTGCCACTGATCCAATGTATTCCCAGGTCCTTTATCTGTGAATATTTGCTTAGGATAACATTTGTAAGTGTTTGTCAGTGATTGTTTCAAGTGTTTGTACGTGAAAATTCGGACAGTTTTTTTGGGTTGAGGGGAGAAGGTAATTCACGCCCAGAGTGTGAGACTCCTAGGAATGCATGCTAGCAGACTACCTACTAAACACCCTCCCTGTCAAGAGACCTTAGCCTGAAACTGTTTGAAACATTACTTCTGACTGTCTGACACATTACTATAAGAGGCCTAGCCCTTTTAACTTCGCCCTAGGGCGCCGTCAGCCTAGAGAAATCTCCTTTCAGCGGGACGAGGCAGGATGGCGGAGAACTGCTGGAAAAGATACACCCCTAGGCGCCACTCCCAAGATTATCCATGGTCCCTATTTTTGATGATAGTATTGCCCGAGAGTAATGTGCCACACAGGTCCATTTGTCGAAATTTTTCAGCATTTCTCCGACCAGATTGTCTAGAGAAAGCTCTCTCATTACCTCCCACAAGCCCTGCCGCATCCTGTTCCACCTTCTACAGTTGAAGAAGGTGTGACATGCGTCGTCCCTTTCCCCTGGGCAGAAAATGCAGTCTTGGGCCCGTGATTTACCAATCTTGTTCAGGTAAGACTGAAAATACCCATGCCCGCTAAGAAGCTGGGTAAGGTAATAATCAGTCTCACTGTACTTTCGATTTAGTCACGATCCCACGTCCCCTATAAGGTGAGCAGTCCAGCGGCCATTAGAGTCGCCTTCCCAGGAGTGTTGCCAGTCGAGTATTGTGCGCTGCCTCTCCTCTCGGTTGACAGCATATCGTGAACCCTCCACTTTTCGGCCGTAAATTCTCCGTCGCTTTCTAGCAAGGAGGGCGGTGGGTATCACTCCTGCGACTACCAACTCCGCCGACTCAGAGACAATGTGGTATGCAGACACAACCAGCAAGGCTCCTCGTCTCTGTACCTGGGCCAAGCGCTTTCGGTACAGCTCCTTACTGAGAGCTCCGGCCCAAGCCTCAGAGCCGTACAGTAGCACTGACAGTACAGCACTCATGAGAAGTCGGCGTTTGCTCGGTATGGGCCCACCGATGTTGCACATGAGTCGACCTAAAGCCGAACCGCTTAACGCGGCCTTTTTCTGTTCCGAAAAGCTCATTTTCAAATCGACCAATAGTCCCAAATATTTTATTGCAAGTTTAGACTCAACAGTCGCATCTCCGATCTGCAAAAGAATTACCGTGGGAATTCTTTTCTTCGTGAGAAGGACCACCTCAGTTTTCTCCAGTGCCAACCTGAACCCGCGAGTGGTCATCCACTCCTTCACTCGACGCATTAGCATTCCCAGTCTGCACTGCGCATGTTCGACTGTGCGCCGGCGACCGGTGCTGCTGTATCATCTGCATAGCCAACCAAGCGCGACTCATCTGGCAGCTCAAGCCTCAACAGCCCGTCATATGAGGCGTTCAACAAGTCTGGTTCCAGAATGGAGCCTTGCGCTACACCAGACGTTATCTCCATACTGCGCCGCCCATCTTGTGTGTCATAGAGCAGACTCTGGTCCTTTAAATAATCCCTCAAAATCGACATCAGATACCCTGACAAGCAGAAAAAATTTTCCAATGTGCCAAGAATATCCACAAATCTGGTGGAGTTGAATTCATTCCTGACGTCAAGCGTCATTAGTAAGACAACTCATCTGGAGTCAGTTTTGTGCGCTCCAGCTCGACGAACTGCATTCACCACTTCCATTATGGCTTCGAAAGTGGATCACCCTGCTCTAAAGCCAAACTGCCGTGGAGAAAGGTCCCCTGCAGTACGAATCGCGTCAGTGAGTCTTCCCTTAATGAGCTGTTCGAACACTTTACCGGCTGTGTCCAGCATGCAAAGCGGGCGGTATGCAGAAGGCCCGGGGTCCCCTTTCTCCATGCTGATCAATGTGGCCCTCGCCACCTTCCCGCGGGATGGATATACACCTTCTCTCAGGCGACCGTTAAACACATTAAGCAGGAAGTCGGGACCAACGTGGAAGACCATTTGTAGCACCTCGATTGTAATGCCGTCGGGTCCTGGTTCCTTTTGAGCTGTCATAGAAAGCACCACATCCTCCAGCTTATCTTTTGTGAACAATGAACCTTGCACTGAATCAACCTCGTGGGCAGCATCAACACGGACAGGATGAGTTGGGAAAAGCGCCTACACTATGCCGTCAATCTTGTCTCCTTGAAGTAAACAGGGCTTCCGTAAGGTGCCGAGCTTGCGCCACACTACCTTTTAGCCGAGCCCCCATGGATCTCTGTTCACGTCGTCCACAAGTTCTCGCCAAAAGCGGGCCTTGCTCTCATTGATGAGTCTTCGGAGTTCTTTCATAGCTGACATCGGAGTTCTTTCATTGCTGCTGTCCTATCTGATGCTTCCTCTACGCTTCTCGAACGCTGAGCTGCACTTCGAAGTATGTGACACTCACCTCGTTTGTCTGTGATAGCTTTTGACCACCAATGTACAGCAGGGCTGTCATGTGGAGGCCTCCGTCGAGGCATAGATGAGCTACAGGCAGAAGTGATGAGGCTCATCGTTACATTATAAAGTTCGGACAGTGAATCCAAACTCTTAGTTCCTGATGCAATTGTTTTACACAATTACACGATTACAATGGGAACATCATGGTTGATTTTCTGCAGTTAATGTTATTAGCCAGAGACCGGGTGTTACGAGGTATCAGCTAGCCGAATAAATGGCATCAAGTCGTCGTTTCAAGCAATGTTTCATCACACATTGGAAAACAATCATTGAAATGACAAATCTAGAAAGATCCAGTGGTACTGATAAGAGTTGAAAAAATTAAGACAGTACGCTTTTTGAAGCTTATACCGGCCTATTGCTACTTGATTGGGTTTATCGTTCACATGGAGAGTCAACGGAAAGCCTTTGGGATAAGGAATGTATGCAGAGCAACAATGTCGTTAGAAACTTTTTCGAAAATATTGCAAGTGCTAAGATTTGACGAAAAATCTACTAGGCAAGTCAGAATAAGCAATGACCTGCACGCCCCAATTCGAGAAATTTGGCAGAAATGGGTGAATTTCTTCCCGAAGTTATTCAACCCAGGAGTCTATGTTACATCGATGAGCAACATGTGGCATTCAGAGGGCGCTGTTCATTCAAACAGTTGTTTCAGATCTAAGCCAGGACCTTGGGGCCACAATTTAATCTGTGATAATTTTTTCACATCATATAATCTTGGGTAGTTAGTTATAACACGGAACATTACTTTAGTTGGCACCATAAGGAATAACAAGCCTGATCTTCAAAAGTTTTTTTTAAAAGAGGTATTTAACACGGCCTTCTATTTGACTAATGATACCACTCTAGTAAATTATGTGCTTTAATAAAAATAAAAACGTAGTCCCATCACAAAAATGAAGTAAGCGATCCACCGTACAAAGGGCCACAAATAATTCTTGACTACAATTCGACAAAAGGAGCTGTTGATACTCTTGATCAATAAGTTACGACCTACACATGTAAGTGCAAAATCGATCGATGGCCCATGATATTATTTTACAAAATGCTGGATATCTCAGGTTATAATGATTTTGTTTTATGGAAAATGATAAACCCAACCTGGAAGGCCAACAAGGCGACAAAAAAAAAACGAATTCAGGAAGAGTTGGGGAAGCCTTTGATAGAAGACTTCATAGTCAGTAGGAGCCATATGCCTAGAACGCAAGGATCAAAAAGGATAGTACTCAAAATGTAAGGAAAACTCATTTTCCTACCACTATGCTAGCGGCAACAGCAACAAGCTTTGTCCATCGTCTCACGATAACAAAACGAACTTGTGTGTAGTCATTGTCAAAAACATATTTGCAAAGGCCATTACACTTACTTGTGTCGTTGTGTAATTGCAAAACATAGACTTACTTTCTGTACATATGTATGCATGTTATCGTTTTTTTCTGTTTTATTCCTTTAGTAATAGTTATGAATTGTTTCTTTCCTACTGAATAAAGAATAATTCTTAACTAGTTGATTTTTTTTACTTTGATTAATACTTCATATTCGCGTCATATTGACCCGATATAGGCATGACTAAAAAAATTAAATCCTGGAATGCAACTCGCTTGCCATAGTAAAGTTCAGCCAGGCATTTGTTAAATTAGTTCCTGGAAAAATATATTTATTGATTTGTTGTATTATGTATATGTATCATGCAAAATACGTTTTTCTTCCTACTATCTTTGCTTTTGTTTATAATAAGAATAGTTTAAACAAAAGGAACTTAAAACAATAAAGTTTTTTCATGGATTTATCTCTTTAGATCTTTTTAGAGTCACTCACGCACCCAACGCAGTAGGTTTCAATTTTGATAGATAAGAAATGGTATTGAATGATTGATTATAAAACAAATTGACTAAAAATGGATTTCAAACTACTTCATTTTGGTTGGGGATTTGGGTGACCATAAAATTTTTTCCAAGCGAATTTAATTAAATGATGTTGCACTGAATTACAAACATTTAAATTACTTGGAAATTCAAATTGAAGCCCGGGGACCCGGTCGATGACCGGATGGAAAATAAGGCCTACTCATGCATACCTGAGAACGTGTAAAACAAAAGATGGAAGTGAGTGGAGCGAAGTCCATTTTTGACACTAGTGTATTGCGACCGAATTTTTTCGGATGCGATTAAAATTGCAGGTTTGAGGAGAATGTTAATGCCTATCTCACCACACATTCAACTTTATACCTTCCATTCGTTCAGTTTATTTTTACAAATACTATAATAAAATGTTATTTAAACAGGATATATACCAGGTGCACAAGTTTAAAGTGTCGTTGTTTTGTCAAGAGATGGCGCATGAAACCTATTCAAGTAACCTGTCGAACCCAAAGCGCCATTTTGGTGGTAAGACTCCTCGCTAGAAAACGTCATATTCGTTTAGTTGTTTACGAGTTAGTAGCAGACTTCTTTTTCGTATTAAACATGTCGAATTCTGAGCCAAGTAAAGAGCCCTTGCGGCATGTAATGATTTTCTTTTTCAATCAAAAGAAAAAGGCATCGGAAAGTCATCGAATTCTGGTAGAGACTAACGGCAATCTTGCTCCAACCGTCAAAACTTGTGAACGCTGGTTACAAAGTTTCAAAAGTGGCGATTTCAAAGTTTTTGACAAAGAACGTGAAAATCGATCAAAAAAGTTTGAAGACAACGAATTATAAGCATTAGAGGACGAAGACGATACACAAACACGACAATGTAAGATAATGGCGTCGCAGTTGTATGTCACTCGGCAAGCTATTCCCGATTCCCGAAAGATTCAAAAGGTTGGCAAATGTGTTCCACACAAACTGAACGAACGACAGATAGGAAGGCGAAAAACTGCGTGCAAAATGCTACCATTTACGCCATGAAAGAAAGGATTTTTTGCATCGGGTTGTAACTGGCGATAAAAAAAGGATAAATTTCGAGAATCCCAACCATCAACCATCAACATCGAGTGCAAAACCGGATCGTTTTGGGAGGAAGACAATGATGTGTGTATGGTGGGATCATAAGGGAGTAGTGTACTTAGCGGTTCTCAAATCCGGCATAACAGTTAATATCGTCCACTACCGGCAACAAATGATCAATTTAGACCAAGCATTGATCGAAAAACGCTCAGGATCGGCTCGAAGACATGGCAAAGTCATTCAGCAGCATGACAACGCTCCTGCACAATCAGTCAAAGTGGTCAAAGCATAGCATAAACACAAACAGCGCTCATACTCCGAACAAACGACCGATCTAACGGTATTTGAAAAATTCTGGAGAATTGCATTGGTATTCGTAAAAATGTTTATTTTTCTCTATTTTTTCTATCTGTTTATATTGTACTTGTAAACAAAACGAGCAAAAATTAATATTTTTACTAACACTCATACAATTCTGCAAAATCCGTTAGATTGGTCGATGGTCGGAGTGTTATCGCTGTTTGTTCTTACGCTATGGTCAAAGAAACGATTTTCTCACTTAGTTGGAAACTCCTATCCCAGCCGCCGTATTCACCAGACCTGGCGTCTTTTGATTATCACATCTTCTCATCGAAGGGACACGCACTAGTAAAAAGCACTTCAAAACATTCGAGTGTACAAAAATGGTTCGATGAATGGATATGAATTATAATTGAATTGTTCTGGAGTGGTATCCATAAATTGCCCGAGAGATGTATAAAATGTGTAAAAGGTGAGGGCCAATACTTTGAATAAAAAATGTTTTGCATGTTTGCAATGTTTTTCATGAAAAAAAAAAATTTTAAACATGCTCACCTGGTACATTTAGGAGGAAATGGGTCGAGTGCCATGTGATAGGGAATCTTGTTTCAAGTCCCGCTTTTCGATAGTTGAAGTTTTCCGAAGTCAAAGTCGATTGAATAGTGTTTTTTCTATATTTCACTTGCCTGTTCTTTTCAGCTGTTCAATTTTCAGCGGGCGTGAATGAGTGCCGCACTAATAATTAAAATAAAATTTCGCTGACAAATGGATGACATTACAATACGCTTCCATTGCTCGCAGACTCAAACTATCAACTCAATCAAACCGAAAGACCACTCTCAAAAAACCACTCACATAAATTCATCGGACCACAAAACATCCTGGATTCCAACACGTTTATAATGACCCATGTGTAATGAACCATTAATGTACTACCGTAATATAATTGCCTTACCCACTTAACCCGGCTCGCACCTCTCCCTTCCCATAATTATCCCTAATTTTCTCAACCAGCTCACACGTTCATTCGTGCTCCCGGTTCGTCTGGACGAAATATCAACGAGACATGCATGAGCGTTATGAAAAGCCCGGAAAAGTAATAATAGTTCGAAAATGAAGCAAACAACAGGAGTCACGGAACAAGGAGTAAGGAGAGCACATTAAGCGAAATCTACAAAAATTAAATGAAAATATGAAACATGAAGTGTAAACACGAGCCAATTAACTTGAAGGCTTGAGTACATGAGGCCATAGTAAACGGGAGCTGTATGGCAAATTAAATTTTATCTGGAAAATGTATTTAATTTCAGGACGCGGACAGCAGGAAGTAATGGGCATTCGTTTTTAATTTTATGCAGCGTATCGGACTACCAAAGTGAATTTTATTGCAAGGAATTAAACTTACATATGGGTCCCTACTCATTTACGAACGTATACGTATAATTATTAAGTTCCTTATTTCAGTCGGTGCATTGTGACTGGTTAGGCAAGGGACTTACAGGTTAGGCAAGGCAACATCTTACCTGTTCGCAACGCGCGTATAATTATATTTTAAATAAAACGTTAATTATGTAATTGACCATAAGTGATTTAGTTGAAATTATACTTGCCCTATAGGATTCTTCAATTAAATATTTAGTAATGGACAGCAGGACATAGTAAAGGACTTCATTACGCTGCTGATAAACATTGCTGATAAACATGAGTGGATGGTTTCACTCTTTTTTAATTTTTGTTTCTTATGTAACTTTAAATTGATGCATAGCCAAGGAAGGCTGTCATATTGGCCGTATTAGGCAAGGAAAAAGATATTTTAAGAAATCTGATAAGTTTTCTTCCGCGGTTAAGAGCATTTTCTAACGGGCAATGTAGAAAACACCCAGAGGAAATTTCGTGGTCCCGATGTAAGGGGTCAAGAGAGAAACATAAGCATACGAAAACCTTGTTACTATTCCGAGGTGTAGGCAACATTAAACAAACATTCAAATAATAAATGAATAAATTGCACACATAACATTAAACACACGACATTAAATCAATGAATAAATAAATAAAATAAATAAATCATACGAGGTGAAATAGAAGTAAGAATAAAATTAAAATAAAAAAATTTATAGTTAGATTTAGGTACTAAGTTAAATAATATTGAAAGCAAATAAACAAAAATAAAAAAAAGTCTCAGTAAAATTAAATGTCAAAGGAAAAATAGCCTAAAAAAAATATTCCCAGTCGAAAAAAAATTCTTCGAAGGAATTTGCGATAATTTTTTCTATGGATTTGATTCACTAGGTTGTTGTGTACGTATCAGTATAAATAGAATAGACATTGTCAGGTACGAGATAACCAATAGCGGAATCAATTCAAGTATAAATAAAAGTGTCGAGACAGATAACCAATAGCGGAATCAATTCAAGTATAAATAAAAGTATCGAGACAGATAGCCAATAGCAGAATCAATTCAATATCGAGTAAAGTATCGGGACATACAACCAATAGAGGAATCAGTATAGATGATCAATAGAGGAAGTATAAATAAAGTATCAATTGAAATATCAATCGGAGTTTAAATAGAAGTATCGACTAATTGAAGAATCAACCAATAGGACTATCAATGAATAGAGGGAGCTCGATCCAAGGTAGCGCAGTGGAACTGGAGAATCGTGAAACCAGCTGAGATACAGAGTCGTGCTGGAGGAAGCACGATCCAAGGAAGCGCTGCAGAACAGGTGAATCCTGAAACCAGTTACGGTGCAGATTCGTGCTACAGGAAGCACGATTAGAGGCAGCGCAGCAGAACAAGTGAAGTCACGAAACCAGTTGAATAGGAGGTTCGTGCTACAGGAAGCACGATTGGAGTCAGCCCGACACAATTGACAGGTCGTCAGAATCAGCGCAACATAATTCAGAGGTGTCCAGAATGAGCGCAGCACAATTCAGAGGTGTTCAGAGTCAGAGCAGCAGAATTCATAGGTGTCCAGGGTCAGCGCAACACAATTGACAAGTGATCAGAATCAGCGCAGCACAATTCAAAGGTATTCAGAGTCAGCGCAGCACAATTGACAGGTTGTCAGAATCAGCGCAGCACAATTCACAGGTGCACAATTCTCAATTAACATCTTTTAATATTGATCCATTTAGTTTCAAACTAACATGAAGGAGTAAGCTTTTTCCTCTATGTGTGTGTGTGTATGTGACATGGAAGGATCAGAGCTTGAATAATGTTCTAACCTCCACGCCCACCCTGTGAACTAGTCGATTTAAAGTAACTTTCTTCGGCCGCCATTATGCGGCCTTTGTATTCACAAATAATCTCTTCAAACTTGTTCCTTTCTTTCGCTGCAGGTGCGACCAATCGGTTGACCCCCCCCCCCCACCGATTATTATTTATTTATTGATAATTATATATTACATATTTTTTTTGAAAATACATAACAATAGCTTACTGATTTTAAGGGGTGACAGCTACTGCAACCAGACTACCGTTTAAACTCCTTCCCTGTTACACCGAGAAACTAGCCTGGAAAGTTTGTCACATTAATTCGGACTAGGCCTCATAAATCATCACCTAGCGGTGCCTTCAGTGATCGTTTCCCCGACCTGAATGGGAGTAACACGAAGGATCAACTTCTTGGTAAGGCTTTGAAAGTGGTGAGCAGCTTGTCAGGGAAAAGTTGATGTGCAAGCACTTCACTTTACCACTTCCCCTGGAATACCGTCTGGCCCTGCGGCCTTTTTCGTTTTTAAAGTTTCACTGCATCATCCCGCTCGACGGCACTAAAGAATGGGTATTCTCCATGTCATTCAACATCTGCATCATCGGGACGAACAGGATGCATACGGAAAAGTGCTCGAAAAATCTCGTCACTTTTTTCCACTTCAAGGACACAGGGCCTCCACGTGGCTCCAAGTTACCACATGTCAAGCTTGTAATTCAGCCCCTACGGGTCATTGTCGATGTCTTCAACGAGATTGAGCCAGCAGCGAACCTTGCTATCTTTAAGCAACCTACGTAGCACTTTTTTAAGATGATCTGTATCCCAGCGTTCGGGTAATGTGACTCGTCTCGATTTCTTGAACGTTGGGCTTCGCGGCTAAGTTTGTGACATTTTTTTCGCTTTTCAGCGTTTTCTGCCGACCACCAGTATACAGCAGGCTTATTGTGTCGTGGCCGTCGCCTGGGCATAGAACAGCCGCACGCATTCTTGATGAGCCTCATGGTGGAGTTCACCATGTTCTCAGGTGAGACTCCCCCGACCTCGTCATAGTTTCACCGCTTATAAGAACTGCGGCGAACGCGTCGACATCTATTTAAGAAATATTCTTACCTACAGTTGGGGGTTCCTACGCGTTGAGTAGAACAATCACCAATTTCGAAAGCAATGTACTGGTGATCGCTTGCCGAGTAGTCCTCCAGTACCCTCCATCTGTGTATCCTAGGCACTAAGGACTCCGAAACAAATGTCACATCCAATATAATTCCCAAGCAGCCTCCCCGTCGAAAAGTTGGTGTGTTCCCAACGTTCATGATGACAAGTTCCTTCCTAGCCGCCATTTCTAGGATTCTTTTTCCTCTCGGGTCTAGCAGAGGCATTCCCCATTCTATCGCCTTGGCATTAAACTCACCGCCAACAAGGATTCGGCCTTCCGTGCTCGAGACAGCTTCCTCCAGTTCTTCGAACCTGTTCTGAAAACATTAAATTGACTCATTCGGCGTGAAATAGACGCTTATGAATGTCAAATCGGAGCACACAATGAGCACGCTGTGTGCTATTTTCCATTCGCCATTTCGCCATTTATACATATTTTCGCCATTTCCGCTGGAGCAAGTCCGAGCTGTGGGTAGAACCCTATCACGTACCCAGATGGCGGCGGTGCCGGACCGATCACAATAACATCCAGCCTCCTCCTTGTTGTGGTGTTGCTCAGATATCAGCAACAAGTCGACTTTTTTCTCCCTCGCAACCTGGTCTAGTAAATCTTGTGCGGTTGAGCTACGGTGTAGGTTGATTTGCAGGACTTGGATCATGTCTTTGCTCTTTTCTTGCTTAGTGCGTCTTTGAACTCCTGGCACCTACCAATTCCTTGGATATGAGCAAGATATTCAGACTTCCGCCGCTTATCTATGCACAAGATGCAACTGCGTTCGTTTGGGCAGTCTTTCGCCTTATGGCCAGAAGTGCCACACTTGTAGCACAGTTTCCTTCGGTCTGGCCGCTTGCAGTTCAAGGAGATGTGTCCGAAGCTAAGGCACTTGTAGCATCGAGTTAGGAATACCCTGCGACGTATCCTGCACAAAACCCAGCCTACTTTAGTTGTCTCGTCTGCCAGGAGTTACATAGCGTCTTTCTCTGGGATGTCTATTATTGCCGCCCTTTGCCCTCTATGATTGGTAGGCGTCAGCCATACCCTAAAGCTCTCTGCCGTAGGAAGAGTTTGCTTAATGGAATCTTCTACTTCTTTGATGCTAGAGCCTATCAACGAGCTCCTACAGTTCACCAATCCCATTTTTGATATCCATTTTGATAATTTTCTTGGACATTCGTTACATTTCTCATCACGTTTTTCACGACGTTCGGCTTGTGACTTTCGACGACCCCCGAGGAATGGCCCTTTGGATCGATGGCTCCATTCCCAAAGCCTCCATTACCCTTCTTGTATTATTCGCTCCGTCGCCTTGAGCAGGAGTTATAATGTGGAGAAGCAACTTTTTCGCTAATGCAAAGGGGTGGATGGAAGTTTGCTTCTTTGATGTTTTCTCACTGCTCTGGGTAGGCTTGGCTACTCTTTGAGGCGGAGTTCGCAGTAATTTTGGCCTACGGGCGAACATGCTTCCCTCTTAGAATTTCACTTGTAGTTTTCAAGTCTTCAGTGGCCAAGTGTTCCACCACTGACAAATGCCCAGGTGACTTATCCCCAGCGAGATTGCTGGAGAGAAGCTAGCATGAGGTCGAGGCTCCCTCACACGTCAGAGTGTATATCTCCACCCCTAGTTAATTGTTTTTGCTTTCATCATCATTTTGTTTAATGGGTACTCTTGGTGATTTGGTCACGTATCTTGATGACGGGCAACCTCGCCAAGAAGGTTTCTAGAATTCCAATGATCTCACCCGGATCCAATGATCCTGCATATATGCAGGTTTCGTCAGCAAGAGGGGCTATTGAGCAGCTGGTTAGCACTGGCATGTCTGCTGTGAAATGTTGAATAACGTTGGGCTAAGACACAAACCTTGAGGAAGTCCTGCTGGTACCCTGCAACGATTAGATTCGAACTCCCGTATTATTACGTGGAAAATTCTGATGTTAAGAAAGGCATCAATCAGATTGATCAAATAAGGTGGAAACTCGAGAGTAACAAGTTTGTATAGAAGACCTCGGTGCCAAAAAGTATCGAAGGCTTTTTAAATATGTAACATAACCATACCAACAGAGAGTATGCGCCAATGCGCTGATTTTATTTCACACGATTCACGGCAATGTTGAAAGTCTGATGAATATTTGTTCCGAAAGCCAAAAAAATTTACGAAACTATTTATTTCAAATTATGTAAAAGTTTAAATTCCAGGAAAATCGGTATTCAAATGAACAAAAAAAAATTTTTTGTTTGACCTTACATGACTATACTGATATGATAGCAAGGAGAGGTTTAAATTCACTTTGGCTGACTGGGTCCAGCATCAGGCTCATGTTGCGCTCCAAGTATCTAGGCAACTATATTATTTATGTCCTTTGGAAAACTCCTCGAGTTTTCCCTACACTCTTTGATAAGAGGCATTACCTGACGTATGCAAAAGTGGTACTCGCTTTTTTAATAAGGAAAAGTAGGTAATATTTTCTGGGGGAAAAAATTTCTATTCAAAATACTGGCCATCGGCTTCTACGTATTTCGCCCATCTTTCAGGTAATCTATGAATACCATACCAGGAAAACTGCTTGTCTTTCGCGAGAAACCATTTGACGTACCACTTTCCAACTCCCTCAAAATCGCTGAAGTGCTGCTCTGCGGCCGCGTGCCCCATTTATGCGAAAAAGTGATAATCGGATGGCGGCAAGTCTGAGAGTATGGCAGATGCAGAAATATATCCCACTCAAGCGATTTCATGGCGTATTTCACGTGTTTCGCTGTGTAGCACAACGCGTTGTCAATTCTCAATTAACATCTTTTGATTTTTGATCCATTTATTTTAAACTAATATGAAGGAGTAAACTTTTTCCTCTCTGTGTGTGTGTGTATGTAACATGGAAGGATCAGGGCTTGAATAATGTTTTCACCCCACGCCCACGCGGTGAGCTAGTCGGTTTAAAGTAACTTTCTCCGACCGCCATTATGCGGCCTTTGTATTTTCAAATAACCCTCTTTTTAAACTTGTTCCTTCCTTACGCTGCAGGTGCGACCGATCGGTTGCCCCCCGATTATTATTTATTCATTATTAATTAAATATTATTATTTTAATTTTTTTTTTGAAAACACATAACATGTCGCCCAACGTGGGTCCAATATTTAATTTATCTTAGTCCTCACTATTAATTATATATTTATTAATTTATTATTACTTTTTGAAAATACATAACATAAAATACCTTGTTTGAGTAAGCTCATCAAATTCCTTTCCTTGGCGATAGATATTGCGAGATTGATTTGTAATGGAATTTAAACCCGCAATCGTCACGGCGACGAAAGCAGGACGAGTTGGCCTCGCACCGACATCCGGACGTGTTGTCCCAGAGACATGGCAACGAGTTGTACCCGGAGGGTCAACGACTCGGCCACTCGGAAGTTCACTACGATGGTGGCTGCTGGCGGACTAGCTCAGTGTGGCGAGGTTCACGGACGTGGGTCGGACCCGAGTGAACTTCCGCTCTGGTTCCATTATTGAGCCAGCCACCGAAAACCCCGATTATCCGAAGGCAACATTTCAAAAATAACTTTATCTTACCTTACATTTTACATTCTTTTACAACTCAATACAACAAAATCGATCTCGCCTCCACTCACCGAAATACCTTAATACCACAGTGCCCGAAAATACACTGCGTTAATTAATTCTATTGCAAAAAAAATCGAGTGGTTACGCGAATCACCAAAGAAAATTTACGGACCGAACTACAAACGGCACTGCGGAACCCGAACTGACGAACCACTTGTGTGGCCCTACATCCTCCTGCACTTAGCTATGTACCATCACTTTCCTCCTGAAAACAAGGTCCGATGGAAGGAAAGATTAGATTTCAAATAAACAATTCATTACTTTATTTCAAACGTTGCAACAATGGTGAAAATTCTATAATTAATTCAAAAATTAAATTCTTATCTTATATTAAATATAATATCTTATATCCATTAAAATATTTGAGGATAGCATAAAATGAAGACAAAGTTGATTCAACAGAAGAGTATTCTAATTAATATTAAATTTTTTTTCTCAAGTAATAGATACCATTTCTTAATCAAATTAATGTAAATATCTAAGTTACTAAATTACTAATGTTAGTAATACTAATACTAATGTTAGTAATACAGGTGTATCATGAGTAATTTCAGGGATTGTGCCATTACCGCGCCAATAGTTATAATAATTTTATCCGGACCTTCTTCGAATGTTGTTTTCGCTGTTTTGTTCTGTTGGGTATCTACTGATGAGCATGGATTCACACAGCATGACCGAGCACAACCCTTAAAATTTTCAATAAATGAGGTGTGCATACTTCCGAGCGATATATTTACGTCCTTTTAAAATTTTTCTGTATGCCGCACCGATAGTTTGGCGAATTAATGCTAAGCCACATATTGAAACGATACAGATTTCTCATTACCAATATGAGCATGACCCATTCGGCTGTCTTAGCATTAAACTGACTATAATTTGCGGAAAAATATGACTCAAATAGGATTGCAAACGATGACGACGGCGGCGATAAGAATGTGTAGCCGATTTTCGAACGAATCTATTTCACAAACTCACTCTGCTATTGGGAAAACTCCGAAACGTTGCGATATCCAGTTGTTGGTGCTCCGATTAGGAAACATACTTTTCGCTTCTTGATCCGCTCTTGCTCTGCTTTCGGCTGATTGGTAGCGGCCGCTTCAATTGATCTTTTCATGGTGGAAAAAAAAAATTCATTGCCGCGAGCAAGGGGACGATACTAAGGAAAAACACTAGAATACACTTTAGCACGTGTTGTCTAAAGACTAATGTCCTTTGTGGGATTTTTATGGAAACAAAAATTAATGAAATGAAAATGGTTCGACGCGATATTTGTTTACAAGTTTTTTTTTAAAGAATAATCAGAATCACTGAGAATTGTCAAGGACAGGCACAGTCACGCCTTGGACACCCGACAAATCACCAGATCCAAAAAAAATGGCCACGATCGAGCAATCCCCAAGACTTCCACCTCTCTCCTCTGTTTTTTTTTGTTTGTTGTCCCACTTGCGAGTTGGATTCCAGATAAACTCGTAAGTGTGTCACCTTGGCGGAATTGCCACACTTGAGAAGGGAATTACAACAGCTTTCGCATTTTCTGGTTAAACTTGTATTATTTCAATCGATTTCAGACGAGCTTACTTCGAAAAATTTGAATTTGTCTTCTATGTCGTACTTGTAATGATTATTTTTCGAATTTTTTTGGACTCGCAACCAATTTACTTGTAACTAATTTACTTTTCGCTACTTGTTGATTTATTTTGTTTTTGACAACAGTTGTATTCAACAACTCAATATGAAAAAATTAATTATAATTGAGCTGATGTACAATATACGGAAATGGTTATTTCCCTCTCATTTCTATTAAAATTTTGAACTCACTAGGTGAGTACAATGAGCGAGCTCTTTCTATCGTTGCCTGTATGCAGTCCGCTTCGAGATAGCTGTGTCCACTCTCCATAAATTCAATGTCGATGGTTTGTAAATTACGTGTATTGGCAGCATAGAACATACTTGCAACATATCGTAGCTAGTTTTAGGATCTTGCCGCCTTGCATGCTCTTCGTATTTCATATCTGTACCTTTAGAATTCAAACGATCTGTCTATATATATCTGTATAAATTTATCTGTCAAAATATAGCATTTTGGAATGGAAAACCACAAACTAAAACTAGTGTTTGGAAAATCGATCAACGAGGACTTGCTTATTGTATGCCTGGAAGAAACGTGCCAAAACAAACGTTTGTTTGATGGACGTTTTTGAAGTTGCTGTACATTTTTTGTTTGTATTCTTTTGTATTCCGTCATTCCGTCGTTCCCCGTCACTTCCTTTGGTTCGTTCACAAGCGCGTTTCGGTGGTGCGTCATCTTCGGTGTGATGTTCCGTTATTGTGCAAATTTGGAGAATAATTTTCCCAGCCCAGTCGGAAAAAGAATGGAGTTCAGCGAAACGTAACGAGGATCTTGATGGCTAAAAAGGCGACGCAGATGGCTAAAACTGGACTTTGGAACCCCTTATTCAAGTGTAAAAAACTACAAATAAAAAAATTATCTTTACGAACTGTCAATTAGTAAAATAATGTTTTGTAAAAAGTTTCATATTAATATGGGTAAACGTGGAGAGAAATAAAATCCGAATCTTCTTTGCTTTTTAGATTTTTAATTTGAACAAGTACCTTAAGAACAATCTCTGTATAAGTTTACTTGTCAAATGAGGGCTAGTGAGTTTTTGCTAGTATACTAGCTTGTCCTTTCTGTCGCTGAACGTGGTGCCTAAAGGTCGTGCCTAAGGTGCCTAACTTATTTGGCATCGTGAATTAATTCTCATGGGTCTTGCCTGTTTCATGGAGCCTGTCACTCCTACTGATAGTGCACCGGCTGTAGTGCCTCTGTACAATTCTTTCGCTCCAACACGGAGTTTGGGAAATACCCAGCTTCCCGGTTTGTCGATGCCTTAACTTCTCTCCAGCGATTTCATTCTCTCAGCTCCGGTTGTATCCTTTACCTTTGTGGATGTTGAGACTGTTTTCTTGGCAGTGGCAACCAGTTTCTCTGATTTTCCATGGTCATCAGTTTGTTTCTTTCTTTTTGCCGTTCTATTGGTTTGAATCCTTGCCGCCTGACAAGTAGACTTAAACGGACGACTGCTAACAAACTTTTGATGCAATAGCTTTTATTAAGCTATTGCATCAAAAGTTTGTTAGTTTGTTATTGCATAAAAAAATTTTACGGCGCTAATTAAAGCCGTGTTTAAAGTTTAATTTAATGTTAGCCTTCGAAAGTTTCATATAGAGTTTCCAATTCGGACGTCATTATTTTTGTTTTGTATCTGTAACTGTGTTGAAAATTGAGATCCACACAAAACAGTGGAAACAGGTCGAATAAAATAGCTGTATTTAATGACTAAAACATTTGATAAAACTTGATATTTTTTTTTTTTGTTATTGTTTGGGAGGTGAAGGCTATTTACGCCCTGAGTGTCGGACTCCCCCGCTACCGGACTACCGACTAAACAACTCTCCTGTCACACCGAGAACCTAGCCTGGAACTGTTTGTCTCATTACTTCGGACTAGGCCTCATTAATCATCGCTTAGCGATGTCTTCAGCCTAAGCGAAATCTCTCGTTCTCCACGGATGGATAGGAAGGAATTGCGATTAGTAACTATAATATTGCGTTACAGAGATGTTCCCTCCCTCGCCAAGCGATCCATTATGTCCTTCTTTATAATGAGTACTGTCCGTACGTAATGCGACACACAGTTCCAATTGTCCTTTGATTTCATCATATTTCCCGTTAGATTTTCTGGGGAAATTACGCCAATTTTCTCTGAGAGATGCGAACGGAGTCTTGTGAATCTATTACACGTAAAGAACGTATGGGAGGCGTCATCCGTCATCCCCCGGCAGAACACGCAAGGTGGGGATGGTATCTTTCCCATCTTATACAGGTAAGACTGAAAATACCCGTGACCACTGAGTAGTTGCGTCAGATAATAATCAGTCTCAGCATGCATTCTGTAGAACCACGGCCCCAAGTCACTTATCAGCCGTGCGGTTCACCTGCCTCGCGTTTCGTTTTCCCATGTTTGCTGCCATAAGATAAGGGTTCTTCTCCGTTTCTTTCGGCTGACGGTTTCTCTCGCCGACTCCCCCCTACGTGAGTATACACGTTTCCGTTCGTCTGCAAGTAACTTAATTGGAAACACCCTCGAGATTACCAGCACTGCAGGTTCAGAGACAGTGCGGCATGCAGCGGCTATCTGCAAGGCTCCTTGCCTCTGCACCTGCGCCAGACGCCTTCGGTACGTCTCTTTACTAAGAGCGTCAGCCCAAACCTCGGACCCATACAAGAGCACTGACTCCATTGCACTCATCAGTAGACGTCTTTTGCTCGAGGTTGGCCCCTGCGTGTTGGCCATAAGGTGACTGAGAGCCGATACTCGCACGGAGGCCTTATCTGCTGACGCTCGAACCTGCTCGAAAAAACTCATCTTCGAGTCAATCATCAAGCCAAGGTATCTGATTGATTCTTTTGACTCGATGATCATTTCCCCCACCCGAACCGGCATAACACGAGCGATCCACTTCTTGGTGAGGACGATGACCTCGGTCTTTTCCAGCGCTAGGCTAAGCCCACGGTCTGACGTCCACTCGCTCACTCGTCGTATTCCCGCACCTAGTTTGAGCTGCGTCTGTCTGACAGTACGTACGGCGACTAGTACTGCTACGTCATCTGCGTAGCCAACCAGGCGCGACTCCCCCGGTAACTGCAGCCTCAAAAGCTCATCGTACGAGACATTCCAGAGGTCCGGGCCCAGAATGATGCCTTGCGCGACCCCTGATGTCAAATCAATTCTTCGCCAGCCTCCCAACGAGTCATAGATGAGTTTCCGATTTTTGAGGTAGTCTTTCAATATCCACATCAGATACCTCGGCACCCTGAAATATTGCTGAGCACCAAGAATATCTGTCCATTTGGCAGAGTTGAAGGCATTTCTTACATCTAGTGTTATGAGCAGTACTATTCGTCTCGAATAATGATTGTGGGCTTCTGCCTGCTATACCGCGCTCATTACCTCTGCTATTGCACCAATTGTGGATCGACCAGCCCTGAAGTCGTACTGCCGAGGAGACAGATCCCCGGGAGTTCGAATGGCTTCTCCAAGTCTTTCTCTAATGAGCCTCTCGAGTACCTTCCCAGCAGCATTCAGCATACATAGGGGCCGAAATGTAGATGGTTGCTCCACGTTCCCCTTCCTCTTGTGGATCAGCACGAGCCTCGCCTCTTTCCAGCAATTTGGGAACACGCCCTGCTGCAAACAGGCATTGAAAGTGGTGAGCAGCTTGTTAGTTCAAAGTTGATGTGCAAGCTGTATCACTTCCGCTGGTATACCGTCTGGTCCTGGGGCCTTTTTCGATTTTAAAGCTTTTACCGCATTATCCAGCTCGATGGCGGTAAAAAGTGGGCATTCTCTGAGACATTCAACATCTGCATCATCGGGACGAATATGATTTATAGGGAAGAGCTCTCTAACAATCTGGTCCATTTTTTCCGTTTCAAGGACACAGGGCCTCCTTGCATCTCCTAGTTTCCGCATGACAAGCTTTTAACCCAGCCCCCAGGGGTCTCTGTCGATGTCCTCAGCTAGGTTCCGCCAGCAGCGAGCCTTGCTTTCGTTAATTAGCCTACGGAGGACTTTTCTAGCTGACCTGTATGCCAGCGTTCGGGAGTGTGACTCGTCTCGATTTCTGAAACGTTGAGATTCGCGGCGGAGTTTGTGACATTCTCTCCGCTTTTCGGCGATTTCTGCCGACCACCAGTATACAGCAGGCTTATTGTGGCAAGGCCGTCGCCTGGGCATAGAACAGCCGCACGCATTCTTGATGAGCCTCATGGTGGAGTTCACCATGTTCTCAGGTGAGACTCCCCCGACCTCGTCATAGTTTCACCGCTTATAAGAACTGCGGCGAACGCGTCGACATCTATTTAAGAAAAATTCTTACCTACAGTTGGGGGTTCCTACGCGTTGAGTAGAACAATCGCCAATTGCTAAAGCAATGTACTGGTGATCGCTTGCCGAGTAGTCCTCCAGTACCCTCCATCTGTGTATCCTAGGCACTAAGGACTCCGAAACAAATGTCACATCCAATATAATTCCCAAGCAACCTCCCCGTCGAAAAGTTGGTGTGTTCCCAACGTTCATGATGACAAGTTGCCTCCTAGCCGCCATTTCTAGTATTATTTTTCCTCTCAAGTCTGGCAGAGGCATTCCCCATTCTATCGCCTTGGCGTTAAAGTCACCGCCAACAAGGATTCGGCCTTCCGTGCTCGCGACAGCTTCCTCCAGTTCATCGAGCCTGCTCTGAAAACATGAAATTGACTCATTCGGCGTGAAATAGACGCTTATGAATGTCAAATCGGCACACCCAATGAGCACGAAGCCATTTCCGCTGGAGCAAGTCCGATCTGTGGGTAGAGCCCTATCACGTACCCAGATGGCGGCGGTGCCGGATCGATCACAATACCATCCAGCTTCCTCTTTGTTGTGGTGTTGCTCAGATATCAGCAAAAGTGAACTTTTTTCTCTTTTGCAACCTGGTCTAGTAAATCTTGTGCGGTTGAGCTACGGTGTAGATTGATTTGCAGGACTTGGATCATGTCTTTGCTCTTTTCTTGCTTAGTGCCTCTTTGAACTCCTGGCACCAACCACTTCCTGGGATATGAGGAGACCGCTTGTTCTGGTCGCTCTTACCGTTCGTATACATGCACCGTTTTTTTCGGGTTCCACATTTTGCCTGATTTCCTTGAGGACCTCGGCGTAAGTTCTCCCGTCTGCAGGTTTGATCAGTAAAGCATCCCTGCGCTGCTTGTTCCTGGTCTTTTTTGGCATTGCGCTGTGTTTCGTGGCTTCTTGCTTTTCGGGCGCCTGTTTGGAATCTTTTGTTATCGCTTGGTGTATCTTCTTCGCAGTCTTCTGTTGTGATTTAGAGCGCACCAATTGAAAGCCATCATTTTTCTCCTCCCCTTGACTATTGTCTCCTGTCTCAACTGTTATCGGCCCTTTCGCCCTTTTCCTACGGGCAGGCTTAAGTGGGCTACATGCCGCCCTTTTGCCTTTTACGAGAGGAGTAGCATTTTCGGTGAAGGGAGTTTTACTTTCTGGAACTTTCTTAAGCTCTTTCAATTCACTCTCCGCCCGTAGCCACCTGCGGCGATAGTGCTGGATCCTATCAACGAGGTCCTCCAATTCGTCAATCCCATTTTTGATGTCCTTGTTGACATTTTTTTGGACATTTGTTGAATTTCTCATCACTTTTATTATAGCGCTTATGTTCCTTGTTAGGCGCTCTTCCCCACTTCTGTCAGTAGCTATTTTCGTTACCAGGTCGTCCTCAGGCGAAGTTCTCGATATACTGTCAGCAGGAGGGTCTTGTTGTTGTTGAGCATCATTGGTTTCGCCTTCCACGTTGTTCAGTATATGACTTTTAATGGCCCCTGGAGAATGGTCTCCCCACTGACTCCACTGCCCGAAGCCTCCATTACGCTTCTGGTATCGTTCGCTCCATCGACTTGTGTAGGAGGAATGCTTTGGACAAGCACCTTTTTCGCTGTTGCAAAGCGTTCGATGAAGGTTTGCTTGCACGATGTTTTCTCGTTGCCTTGATTAGGCTTGGCTACTCTTTGAGGTGGAGTTCGCAGGAGTTTTGGCCTTCGGGCGAACATGCTTGCGTCGTTGATTATTTCACTTGTAATTTTTGATTCATCAGTGGCCAAGTGTTCCACCACTGAAAAATGCCCTGGCGACTCACACGTCGGGTGTATATCCCCACCCCTAATTTACTATTTTTGTTATCACTCATCATACATTTTTTTGGTGGGTGCTTTTAGTGACTTGATCACGCGTCTGGATGACGGGCAACGTCGTCAAGCCCCCCCTCACCACGAAAAGGTAGCACCCGTGGGGGGAAAACTTGATATTATGTCCGCTATCAATAGCATCATCAATGCTTGAGTGGAGCAAAAAGGGATCATATCGACAGAAGTAGTATCTTGTAACTGTCACTGCTCCGATGATACCAGACGAAGCAATTTCGGAAGCGTGTATTTAATTCGCAGGTCTGCTTTGAAAACAAACTCATGCACTTAGAATCGCTTCTAACATTGAACATATTTCATCAATAGCACTTGCAGGATCCGATTAGAATTATATATCGTGATGCTCTCATAGAAGTGCACGTCCTGTTCTATCTTCAATTGTCCAGTGCCTTATAAATTGCTATTCTTTACTATTTTCTCAAAGCGCACAGAGCAAAATAACCCCAAACTTTGCACTATTACACAATTGTATTCAAGCGTACAACTATAATTTCAATTTTCTCATAAAGTTTCGATTGATATTGCATCCTTCCTTCCTGCAGGATGAATTCTACATCGACCGAAAAAATTGGAATATAACAAAACGATTGGCAACAATTCCATTTGGGGGGATAACCTATGTATCCCTGCCGATGAACTTATGGTCTTATTCTTGCCCGTGGCAACGATGTAGCAGCTTTTTGTGCATCAAATCGAATTCATATACTGAACATCACTCCCTTATCCCGCACCCACATTTCAGTCCAGACTACCGACCCTCTCATTGTTATACCATTACCATTGTCCGAATACTCTTGCATCGCCATATTCGGAATGATGTCCCTTTTACGAAAAACGGTTTTGCTCCATTTTGTTGTTGTCATAGTTATTCTTGTTAGTTTTGTTGTAGTGATAGTTGTTGTTATTATTATTACTATTCGTTCACGGAAATAAATTCACTTGCCAAAAACATTATGCTTACGCCAGCGAATTGGCAATTTTTCAACAGGACATGAATACAATGACAACGTAGAAGACCGCTGCCATATTGCAAGTATGAGCTGTTGCCATCGTTGGCGGGATGAGGAGCTACCGAATTTATTATCCATCCATATAAAAAGAACCAAGTCAGTGTAAGGACAGTCCAAGACATGACAATAGGATGTAAGGATACGTTTGTTGGAAATTGCAGTTGTGTACAAGTTAGAGAACACAACCCTCTTACCTACTATCGTATCTAACTTTAGTCCTTTTACTCGAGCCAAAAACATGACAAAGGCAAGAAAACTTCAAGAGGATTTTTCTTTATCTAGCAAAAGTTCAACGAGATTTATTTTATATCTGACCTTAGCATTTTCACTTCTTTCTCACAGGGCTTGGTGCTAGTCGGTCTGAGAAAAGGCAGAATGATGGACAAACGGAACTGTAGAGTCAAAGGAAACTCTAAATCGAAAAATAAACCCGATCTCGATAAGAGAAAAGTTCCTTTGGTTTTATATATTTGTTAATAAACTGTAAAAGGTGTAACGTAGACTGGTTCAAACTCCATTCCTCCAAATACCTTAAAAAATTATTTTCCGCCGGAAGTTTTGTTTGCTGAAAACAAGTTCAACTTTTGATATTTAAAACGGTACTGAGTCCATTTTGTATTTTTGTAGAATTTTATGGTTACATTAATCCTTTATTATTGCAAATCCTTATGGGGAACTGTACGTGCTGGGTGAAATAATTTTGCCGAAAATATCTTTTCAAGATATTTGAAGTGCATGATGAGATAAAGTAAGCAGGAACTCTATTCAAAATGTGTTATCCTTCCAAATTGTACGGATAATTTTCGAAACTTGATTGAAAAACATACATTCTCACGAAAATTTTAAATTTCGAAACAAGAATCACATCAAACCGAAACAAATGCGGAATTTCAAAGTCGGAAACAGATGTCGTATTAAAATGGCTAGGACTGAACTATTCCTGTCTACTCGAAAAATTCAATCACTAGGCTTTGAAATACCTGACTTCGGCTGCTGGAAACAATCCTTGCAAGTTATGAATGAACCGTCTTGGACAAAAATTTACCATATTATAAGGTAGATATATAGAATGGGCAATCAGTGGTTCCTCTATTGTGCAGAATGTCTGTTTGTGATGAGAAGGCGTCTAGAACCAGACATTTGTTTCTGGAATAGTAAGCCGGCTGTCAGGCCTACTCTTTTTCGTGGATCTATGTAATAAAGAACGTACTAGACAACATTGAAAATTGTACAAGTGTCATTGGTTCGCTGAGTAGCGTGATTCTTCATTGCTTAAATGTCATGTTTTCGTTCGCCTCAGAAAGCGGTTCATGGTTTGACGGTATGAATACTGCTACTTCAACCTTCCACATTAAACTAGTACTACGCATATGAGTTAAACTAAAGTTTTCAATGGGAAATAGGATGAAAGGTGACTAAAGTTCGGCACATTTATATGTACAGACGGTTTATAGTAAAATCTTTTGTGATGACGATTAATACTATTTTTGAATTATCCGAAATGTGAGACATCTTGCAAATGGAGTTATTTGCGGTATGAATGGGAGTAGAACTCAGATGCTAAGGGGATCCAAGTGGGATAACTAAGGCACTTTTTGCAATAACCAACCGAAAGTGATGCAAAATCATTTTATATACTTTTCTTATCAATCAATATCAATATATATAGCAGATTGCGAGTTAGAACTATCAAAGACAGACATATACGCTGAAGAATAACGAGCTCATGTGCTCGCGGCAGTGGAGTAAACCTCGAGAAAACCTACCTACTTTAAACGAAAAGATGAAAATCTTAGCCGAGCAAAATGGAGGTTTTCAACCTTGATAATAACAAAATATCAACGAAAGGATGTCAACAAGGATATGAAGGAATTGTTAAAAACCAGGCGATGCCTTACATGAAAGTACATATTTATATCAGGGTCAAAATCAGATATTTTGGGAATACTGAAAAACAACATTCTCTACGAATCCGTAAAGTTACGATTACATGGAGAACCAAAAACGATTTGAGTTGAATCAGGCTTTTTAAGGTTGAGTGGTGAAGTCATTCACACACGGAGTATGATGATTCCATACTGGCAAGTGGCTGAACCCACTGAACACCTTCCCTGTCAACTAAAGAACGGCTTAACATACAGATATTTCTGTGATTCCTAGCCGTATCTTTTTGTGACCAGGGGATTTCACCTCTTTTTGGCGATGTTAGTAGCATTTTGACAAGGTCTTTTCTCCTTTTTCATTGCCTTTAAGGTATCTTATCAAATTGTTTACACTGTCTCTTTTCGTCCAGGGACATATGTTGATTTTACGTTTACTCGAGTTGTTACTGGCTTTAAAGACAAATTATTCAATTCCTCGGTGTTCTTGTGCCTTTACAACTACGAGTCCCCTTTTTAAATTTCCGAAAAATCGGACATCTAGTTTTGTTTTGTAAACATATTATTTCAGGAGTATACGTGCTTCCTTCTTCAGTGTTTTTAATTACATTTTAGTTGCAAACCTATTATTTTATATCTTCCATCATTCTATCTTTCTATCCTGTTCTTTACTGAGTGGTTGCTTGGAGGTTTATGATACTTTTAAAATTCTTCCACCAGCCATTATATAAGTTATATTTTCAGACGAAGATCGGGTTGGTGGTATTGAATACCGGTAATTACCTACCATCCGGTGCTGGGGCTGAAAACGAACAATCCCAGATGTGACATTTGCCTCGGAGTACCTCGCTTCGACGACGCTGAGCTAGAGAGTGCTTGAGGATTATTCAGCGAGTGACCACCAATACATCACGTTCGAGATCGGTAATATCTCTCCTCGCTCGTCTCAACGATCTTACACTCCCGGGTGGAACATCAGAAAAATGGACATGGGGACTTTCGCCGATGTGATTCTGAAAGGCGGAGCCCTTCGAGGAGGGGAAGGGCTCAAGTCGAGGGAATGGTGGCGTCAACGATGAGTATTACTTATGTCTGAAGCTCATCTATGCCTTGACGGAAGCCTCGACATGACAGGCCTTCTGTACATTGGTGGCCAAAAGCTATCAGAGACAAACGAGGTAAGTGTCACAGACTTCGAAGTGCAGCTCAGCGTTCGAGAAGCGAAGAGGAAGCATCCAATAGGACAGCAGCATATATAGAGTAAGGCACGCTGCTGGCGAGAACTTGAGGACGACGTGTACAGGAATTCATGGGGCTCGGCTACAAGGTAGTGCGGTGCAAGCTCGGTACCTCACGGAAGCCCTGTTTACTTGAAGCAGACAAGATGGACTGCGTAGTGCAGGCACTGTACCCAACTCATCCTGTCCGTGTTGATCCTGCCCACAAGGTCGATTCAATGGAATGTCCATCGTTCACAAAGGATGAGCTGGAGAATGCGGTGCTTTCTATGAGAGCTCGAAAGGCACCAGGACCAGACGGCATTCCAACCAACGTGGTACCAATGGTCTTGCACGTTTGTCCTGACTTGCTACTTAATGTCTTTAACGCTTGCCTGAGAGAAGGTGTATTTCCATCCCGCTGGAAGGTGGCGAGGCTCGTATTGATCAACAAGGGGAAAGGGGACCCCTGGCTGTTTTTTACATACCATCCACTTTCTATGCTGGACACAGCCGGTAAAGTGTTCGAAAAGCTCATTAAGGGAAGACTCACTGACGCAATTCGTGCTGTTGGGGACCTATCTCCTCGGCAATATGACTTTAGAGCAGAGCAATCCACTTCCGATGCCATCATGGAAGTGGTGAATGCAGTCCACCGAGCCGAAGCGCACAAAACTGAAAAACGAGTTGTCTTGCTAGTGACGTTTGACGTCAGAAATGCCTTCAACTCCGCCAGATGGTCGGATATTCTTTGCACATTGGAAAATTTTTTCCGATTGCCAGGGTATCTGATGCGGATTTCGAGGGATTACTTGAAGGACCGCACTCTGCTCTATGACACACAAGATGGGCGACGCAGTATAGAGATAACGTCTGGTGTAGCGTAAGGCTCCATACTTGGACCAGACTTGTGGAACGCCTCATATGACGGGCTATTGAGGCTTGAGCTGCCAGATGAGTCGCGCTTGGTCGGCTATGCGGATGATGTAGCAACACAGTTCGCAGGGCGCACAGTCGAACATGCGCAGCGCGGACTGAGAATGCTAATGCGTTGAGTGAGGGAGTGGTTAACAACCCGCAGGTTCAGTTTGGCACTAGAGAAAATCGAGGTGGTCATTCTCACGAAGAAAAGAATTCCCACGGTAATTCCTTTGCAGATCGGAGATGCAACTGTTGAGTCTAAAGTTGCAATAAAATATTACGGACTATTGATCGATTCGAAAAGGAGCTTTTCGAGAACAATGAGAAAATGAGAACAGATCAACGCAACGGTGAAAAAGGCCACGATAAGCATTTCGGCTTTAAGTCGACTCATGTGCAACATCGGTGGGCCCACACCGAGCAAACACCGACTTCTCATGAGTGCTGTACAGTCAGTGTTACAGTGTTACCTGAGGTTGCGGCTCTGAGGTTTGGGCCGGAGCTCTCAGCAACTAGCTGTACCGAAAGCGCTCGGCGCAGATAAAGAGACGAAGAGTTTTGCGGGTTGCATCTGCAAACCGCACTGTCTCTGAGTTGGCGGTGCTAGTAATCGCAGGAGTGATACCCACCGCCCTCCTTGCTAGAGAGCGACGGAGAATTTACGACAGAAAAGGAGTTGTTTCAAGATATGCTGTCAGCCGAGACGAGAGACAGCGCACAATACTCGAGTGGCAACAGTCCTGGGAAGGCAACTCTTATGGCCGCTGGACTGCTCACCTTATAGGGGACATGGGATCGTGGCTAAATCGAAGGCAGAGAGATTATTGAGACTGATTATTACCTTACGCAGCTTCTTAGCGGGTATGGGTATTTTCAGTCTTACCTGAACAAGATTGGTAAATCACGGGCCCCAGACTGCATTTTCTGCCCAGGAGAAAGGGGCGACGCATGTCATACCTTCTTCAACTGTAGAAGGTGGAACAGGATGCGGCAGGACTTGTGGGAGGTAATGAGAGAGCTTTCTCCAGACAATCTGGTCGGAGAAATGCTGAAAACTTTTGACAAATGGACCTTTGTGGCACATTACTCTCGGGCAATACTTACAGCGAAGAAAGGTACCATGGATAAGGAGTACTTGACTACTCACCATTAAAGCGAGTTTACATGGCTTTTTGGCAGGCAGTAAGGGCCTTCTCCACACTTTTTATACAGTCTGGTAAGGGTTTTACTTAGTTTCTCGAAGACTGATTCGTCATATTTTATTTCACGCATTATAACTACCGTGTTCCTTTTGCTGGCTTTTAGGTTAAATAATAATATCATAAAAAAATTTACCTCTTAATATGAAGGCAAATTTAAGGATAATTAAGTAATACTATTGCATGTTGATAAAGGATGTTAGGCAATTAAATGGAAAGCGATTTGGGGAAAAACAGTAAAAGGGTCAAGACTATAAATGGAATAATACATATGTCTGCAATTAAAACATTTGTTAAAACACGAAAGGAAGCAGGAAGTCTGAAGACATGCCTACAATCGTGTCTACAGGCATGTACCGTTGCTGCCTGCATGATAGCACTCGTAAGGAAAAGGATTCGCAAAAACAAAATCATCAGCTGAAATGATGAGTTTAGCAGTCTTTACAGCGACCAAAAAAGGTTATAAACTAAGGCGGTGCAAAATAAACCAGCAGCTTTCAAAACCATCTTTACGAATATTGATCAACGCGAAAATATTTCAAAACAACTATCAGAAACTCTAGCAACATCAGATGGGACACTCAAACGAGTTAAAAGAAACGGCAAACGTCTGTCTAGGTGTGATCATTCAAAAAGACGACCCAGAAACAAACACGACCTTACAAAGATTCGTTATACGAGTGTCACCCTGTGATGTATTTTCACAAAAAAAATAATCTGAATATAATTAATAATAATATAATTGTCGCACAAAATAAAAAGACAAGGTTAAAAGACAGGTTTTTCTCGAAAATTTAAAAGCCACATAAGCCTACGGCAGAAGGAAGTTACTTTTAACCGACTAGCTAACCGCGCGGGAGTGGGGGTTTTAGAACATTATGAAAGCCCTGATCCTTCCACGTCACATGGAAAATTGTTATTGATTCATTTTAATAAAAAAAATTAATTGGAAATATAATAAATAAATAGAAGTAATTAAATGAAAGCAAGTTAAAATAAAATATTCAATTTACTTGAATTCTGAATCACTTCTGCGGCCTCCAACACGAATCTCCAACTCAACTTGTTAATACTCCTGGATTGTATATTTATCGTTACAACACAATTCTGGATTATTCTTTATTACTCGATACTTCAAAATTCGGGATTATTCTCTATTTATCGATTTTTCCCAATTCTGGATCATTCTATATTTATCGAAACTTCACAATTCTGGATTTTTCTATATTTATTGATTTTAAAAAAGTTGTAACAAATGTAGAGAAGATACGGTTCAAAATTTGTCAATGTTGAATTCAATATAGTACGGACCACATTCAAAGTACTGCAGTTAGTAATACTACTGGAACGCCTATGTTTTATAATTTTTCCATAATGAGAAATGTACATGCCAACCTATCGGTTCTGTCTCAGCAACCGTTGTATGACAGTGCATTGTCATTTAAAACGGCTAAGTATTAGGTGCGCAACTGAGTTCTTACTACTTTTTTTAATGAAATTGCCGCTTTATGGTGAAAAAATGGTTAAAATTGAATCATTCAAAACATTGCCCATCGCTAACGACAACTTTTCCCCATCTTTCTGGCAGAGCTCGAATACCGTCACGGTAGAAGTGTTCCTCTTTTGACGCTATCCACGAATCAAGCCATTCTGAGATGTCTTCATATGAGTAGAACTGCTGATTAGACAGACCATGTGCCATCGAACGGAATAAGTGATAATCGGACGGTGCAATATCTGGGGAAGATGACAGGTGGGGTAGGACTTTCCATTTGAGCCTTTCTAAGTAGGTTTTAACGGGGTTGGCAACATGAGGCCGAGCGTTGTCATGCTGTAGAATGACTTTTTCGTGCCTCTGCTCGTATTGTATACATCTATATATCTCAAACTATCTATATTACTAGGCTCAATCGCATCAATTAAGTTCGATACCGTTCTTCAGTGATGGTTTCGTTCGGTTTTAATAGCTCATTATAAATATCACCGCCCTAGTCCCACCAAATACACAGCAAAACCTTCGCAGCGTGAACATAAAACATGACGTAGAAGCATGACCGGGTAGTCCCCATGATTTTCTTCTTTGGGTTGCTATAATGAATCCATTTTTCATCACCCGTAACGATGCGATGAAGAAAACCCTTCTTTTTTTGCCACTGAAGCAGTTGTTTACAGGCGAAAAAACGACGCTCAACGTCTCTAGGCTTCAATTCAGAAGGAACCGAAGTTCTTTGTTTCTAAATCATTTCCAACGCATGCAAGCGGTTGAAAATTGCTTGGCGGGTAACTCCTAATACTGAAACAAGCTCCTGCTACGTTTGGCACGGATCTTCATCGAGCAATGCCTCTAATTTAGCGTCTTCGAAGGCTTTTGGTCTTATTTCACGCGAACGGTCTTCAACATCAAAAACACCCTCTTTGAAGTGACGGAACCAATCACGGCACATTGTCTCACTTACAGCAGTATCTCCATAAACTTTTTGTAGCTCTGGATGAGCTTCAACCGCCGTTTTCTTTGAATGAAAGAAAAAAAGCATGAGTTCCCGCAAATGACGATTATTTGGCCCAAAATTTTACAATTTTACACCATCAAAAGTAAATGACACAAACACAAAATCACTTATGTGTCGAAGCGGTTTGTTTACCATATGTCTAAGCTTGGTCCATGACAATTTGGTTATGTCACAATCGACTAACACTTACTACCGGAGCCATCTCTTGAAAAACAGCGGGAACTTAGTTGCGCACCAAAAACAAACATATTATGCAGCTGGTAAAGAATTATGTTCCACCAAATAAACTATATTTCCACAACGCCCTTAAAAGTGAAGCTGTTGGATCGAATGATGACATTTCTAGCGAAGATGATGACAATCAAGCTGGATTTGACTTATAAGCTCATAATTTTTGTTGAGCACTTGATAGTTTTTGTTTATATTTGAACTGTTTTGAAAATGTTTTTCCATAATACACAACAGCTATGAAAGTTGGACTTGCCTCCCTTTTGCTGCAAGGTCCTCAATTTAAATTTTATTCAAGGCACATTTTAAATATGACTGAAATTAATCGATCATGAACTTGATGATTAGTGTGTTTATATGCCTTCGTTTTAGTTATAATTTTTTGGGTAGTATAGGATAAATCATATCAGATAAAAACAGTTTTTTACTTTAAAAATACACAAAATTGTAATCTATTTCTCAAAACAATATCATTCAGATAATTTATTCAAATGACCCTTGTTTGTGTTGACACTGCGGCATTCTAGAGAGGAAATTTTCAATTACTGCGTTACAAGTGTTTTGTGAAAGGTTTTGAAGTGCCTTTCTGAACTCTTTTAATTTTAATTCTTCAAGAGATCCTAGTTTCTTGTTACGAACTTCTTATTTAAAGTATCCCCAAAAGAAATAGTCCATTGGGTATAAGTCTGGTCTACGAGCTGACCAGTTAATGTAACCTCTTTTGAATATAACTTTTCCCCAAGCACATTACAATACACCGCTTTGTATTTACTGTAACAGTATTTCCTCTTTGGTCTTCATAAAAGTATGGACCGTAAATTCCTCTTACTGACAAAGTTGCCAATACAGTAACTTTGAGTAGATGCAGGGATATTTGGTGCTTCAACTGCGGATTAGTGTCACTCCAGTACCGTGCTATTTTGCCCGGTATTGTTAGTACCCATTTAGGCGGAAGTGCACCTCGTCTGAGAAAATAATGTTGATGAAGTTAGTAAACTTCTTTAACATTTCATTGGCAAACTGCAACCTTTGAACATGATCCTGAGGCTTGGATTCCTGCACGGTTTGAATTTGCGACTTAAAGATGTTCTGGAAAAATTTAAGACACTGGACCGCTATCGAGCATACGCTCTTACACGCTTTTCGGTTTCGGGATCCCTTAATGTTCTATGTCTATCCTATTGAGTTAAAATAATCTTTAATATTTTTAAATATTTTCAACGAATATTATTTCACAGTAGAATTCAAAACGTGTATAGTGTGAAAAACATCACTGTTGAATCGATTAACGTTTTCCTTTATTTTCAAATAAATTCAAATGGAAATATCTCAATTAATATCTTAAATATCTGGATACATAAAAATGGACTTGTACCACTTTTAAATATAACAATTCAATTGATGTGCCCACGCCTTCGAGTAAGCAAGTAATATGAAAGTTATATTTATATTTTTGATTACAATACGGATTGTGGATGATAGTTAAAAAGGCAATGCATTGTCGTATTAAGCCCCTTAACGCATTATCACATTTTTGCACCCCATTTAAACTTCATTTCCCTTATAATTATAGAATCTTATTTAATCTGAGGAAATTTCATCGTTTCTGGGTTGAAATTGCTTCCAGTTTCAAAATTAAGAAATTAAATTCAATCAGGCTACACACACTTTCAATAGTTTAATTCTGGCAATAAACGTGGAATGCAAGTAAAACAGTCACCGTAAATTCTTTATTGCTCCCTTAACTTGCTTCTGGTGGTTTTAAGTGAAACTATAGAGATAGCTTGCGTTCATGCCTCTAAATCTTTTAATATCCCACATCTTCTTAAAACTATTTACGTGTCATTAAGTTTAGCCAACTTTCTCTCGAGAAACGAAACTAATTAAATCCACGCCTCGTTCGTCATTCCAAATTACACGCTCGTGTAAAACTTGAATGTACCATGTTCCATCCCTGAAATGTTCACCCTTTTGTACTTAACACTCATATGTACGTATAATACCGACTATCGACAACGTCCTGGAAAATAGGACGAAATTCCAGTAAGTATTCTAGGCAATAGGTAGACAACGCAGAAAACTTTCTCAAAGTAAGCAGAAGTACAGCAATCCAAAGATGTTCCCGAACGAGAAAATTGAATTAACGGTAGAATTTTGTTAGAACTTTAAGGCAATAATCAGGACTAAAGGAAAGGAAGATGACTTGAAATGAGCGACAGGCATCGTGTAAAAGTTTTCGTTCGAATGACACCAACGCAAATACAAGTTTACAACGAAGATGTTTCAAAGCTGGTGCCAAAGTGATTCCTGGGTGAAGGGTTCAACTGATTGTAAGGAGTAAATGCCTGCAGAAGTGCGATAACATCTCTGAAAACATGCTCTTGCCATGGCCGTTGCGCACACGAGCCGTCTGTCTGAAAATTTTGAAGGTATTTGCACAAAATATCGACAGGATTCGCAAGCATTAGCGAATTGAGAGGTTCGTTAAGGTTTAAACGGCTGAAATGGTGTCGAATGTCCTGTCTAAATGCAGGCAATGGATAAAAGGTCTCCTCATGTTTGCATAATGTAGGATGCACTCAGTGCTGGCATTTAGCGTATGAAGATTTCTAAATTGAAAAATGGCAATGCAGATATTTCATTGGCGGAACATCTGCATAAAGATCGTTTTTGTGTGTGTCACTGCGAAATAATGAAAATCTTTTAAGCCGCGGAAAAAAACCTAAATTTGTTAAACTACACAAAGATTGGGTGTCCTGCTTTCTCTTAAGGGGAATTTCTTGCTTTTATTTTTTTCATCAACCATTGGTAGGTCCTGTTTTAGATTTTATGAATGTTATCAGTACCGCAAAAATCACAATCGAGGAAAAGTTCCTTTTTCCTATTACATTTGTGTTCGTAGGGATGATAAAGAACACAAGTTCCAACTACAAGTTTGACTGGGATAACAAGTAAACACAATACTCCAACCACCAGCATGACTGGCAATATTTTATTTTAATTATTTTTGTGGTAGGGAAGTGAAGACTTTTTACTCCCTGAATGTGGGACTTCCAGACACAAAATGCTTTTCGACTACATTCTAAACACCTCCCCTGTCAACCTAAGAACCTAGCCTGGAACCGTTTGACACATTACTTCGGGCTAGGCCTCGTGTTCCTACGCCTATTGGCGCCTTCGGATTATGGGAATCTCTTCTCTAACGGAAAGGAAGGGAGAGGAATGAAGTGCTAGAAAAAAGATCCATCCATTCCCGAACCCTCCCAGCGCTCAAATAAAGCTTTTTCAGTATCAGCACTGCCCGAGCATATTGCGCCACGCGATTCCAATTGTCAACTGTTTTCAGCATAACTCCGACGATAGTTTCAGGAGAGAGCTCTCCGATTTCGCTGAGGAGGACCCCTCGCTGCTGGCTCCACCTTTTACAGTAGAAGAATGTGTGACAGGCGTCATCCAATTCCCCTGCACAAAGCACACAGTTTGGCGACCATGCTCTGTCAAATTTGTACAGGTAGGACCGAAAACAACCGTGCCCGCTTAAGAGCTGGGTCAAGTAGAAATCGGTCTCACCATTCACTTGACTGAACCACGGCCTCAGGTCAGGGATCAGACGTGCAGTCCACCTTCCCCTTGTTTTTTGCTCTCAGGACTGTTGCCAATCGCTGAGAGAGCGACGTCTCTCTTCCCTGGTGATCTCTTCTCTTCGATCTTCGCCTCTGTGCAGGTAAATACTTCTGCGCTCTCTCGCAAGGAGGGTGATTGGTATCACGCTTGCGATTACCAGCACCTCCGCCCCGGAGACCGTTCGATATGCGCATGTGATTCGCAATGCTTCTTGTCTTTGCACCTGTGCCAACCGCTCCTGGTGTAACTCCTTGCTGAGAGTGTCGCCCCACAGTTCTGATCCGTAGAGTAGAAGCGACTGCACAACGCTCATTAAGAGTCGTCTCGTTGATGTGATGGGCCCCCCTATGTTGGCCATTAATCGGACGAGTGCCGTCAACCGTGCTGCAGCCTTGTCAGCTGCTGCCCTGATTAATAGGGAAAAACCCATTTTCGAGTCTGTCAGGACGCCCAGGTACTTTACTGCTGATTTCGATTCGACCAGCTCGTCCCCTATACTGATACGCCATACTCTGGGGATTCTCTTCTTCGGTAGGATGATAAGGTTTTTTCCAGTGCCAGCTTGAATCGGTGAGCGGTTATCCAGTCCATTACCCTCCACATTAACATGTTGAGTCTGAGTTGCACATGGTCTACTGTTCGTCCAGCGACCAGCGCCGCGACATCGTCCGCATAGCCAATCAAACGTGACCCATGTTCCACAGGTCCGGGCCAAGGATAGAGTCCTGAGCGACACCTGAAATAAGAATTGTACTTCGCTAACCCTCCTTCGAGTCTTAGAGTAGGCTGCGGTCCTTGAAATAGTCCCTGAGAATCCGCATCAGGTACACCGGTACTTGCACACGCTTTTCTAGCGCTTCCAGAATATTCACCCATCGAGCGCTGTTAAATGCATTTCGAACAACCAGAGTAACCAGCAGGACAACCCTCGCGTGGAAATTCTGTGAGACTCCGCGCGTTGAACCGCGCATCGATGGTGGAACGGCCTGCTCTGAAGCCATACTGCCGTGGAGATAGGTCCCCGGCAGTACGAATCACGTCAGCGAGTCTTCCCCTGATAAGGTTTTCAAAAACTTTTCCAGCCGTGTCAAGCATACACAGTAGGCAGTATGCAGCTGGCGACTGGTGATCCCCCTTTCCCTTAGTAATGAGCACAAGTCTCGCCACGTTCGAGCACTCCGGGAACAGCCATTCGTTGAAAATGTGAAGGAGCAGGTCAGGGGAAAAGTGGAAGACCATTTGTAGCACCTCAGCTGGAATCCCATCTGGTCCTGGAGCCTTTCTGGCCTTCAGAGACAAGACCACTTTCTCCAATTCCATCTTCATGAAAAATGGAATTTCCGTTGGTGTTTCATAGTGAACGGCTTCAACGACGGCCGGATGGATGGGGAAGAGAGCCCGCGCAATTTCGTCGATCTTTTTTCCATCGTATGAGTGAGGCGACCTTTGGACACCGAGCTTCCGCATCACTATTTTGTAGCCCAGGCCCCATGGGTCTCTGTTCACTTCAAAGCATTGAGCCTAAGTTTAAAGGACGAGAACAATTCGTTCAGAGTTAGGTATACACTGAAGAGTGTAGTTCCCGAACACCGAATTGCATTGTCCAGCAAACACAGCATTGTCCAGTGATCGTTCTTCCTTTTTTAAAAAATTCATGTAAATGACACCGTTCATATCCTAAAAATTCGTCACCATGACTTTTCCGGCCTTTGGAACAGTCTTCGCCTTCTTTGGAGCAGATTTAACAGGAGAAATCTTTAGTTTTGATTGTTGCTTGGTTTCTGGCTATGTAATCATGAATATAGGTTTCATCAACGGTGACAACTCGACACAAAAACTCCTTCCGATCTTGTTTAAATTGCTCAAAACACTGCTTCAAAGTTAACAGCCGCATCCATTTGTTGTCCGCCGTAAGTAATCGCGGCATCCATCGGGCCGACAATTATTTCGTCGCCAACTTTTCATGTAAAATATTAATTGCCGTTCCAGTGGACATACGTTCGGCCTCTGTAAGTACCTCGCGCACTTTCGTTCGTCGATCAGAGCGAATCATGGTGTAGACTCTTTTAATGATTTCCTCGGTAACCACGTCTGCCAGACGTCCTGGTCACTTCTCATCAAATCGGATGTTCACCCACTTTTAAATTCATTGAACCAATATCTACCTGTGGTGACAGATAGCGAAATGTCCCGATAAACAGCTTCCAAATTTGCTCTTATCTTCTCGCATTTTGTTCCATCCAAAAACAAAAAGAAAATTACCGAACAATGCTGCTGTTTTTTCATCTTAACAAAAATAACGAAACACTTCTAAGTCAAATGGCTGCCAATTCCATACTAACCTATCAATCAGTGTGAAATTTGTTTTATCATCGTTTAATAGATGGCAGCTCATGATGATAATACAAACTTCCAAAAGGAACGCCATCTGTCGACAAAAACGGGTACTCATTGAACCACCCTTGTATAGCTGAAATCGTGAATTTTTTATGCTTTCCTTGTTCTTTGCTGTTTTGTATGTGTTTTTAATCTTACCGGCCAATTCTTTCAAAATTACAGTTTAATCGACATTGATCATTGAGGATGCGTCTATATTCAACACGTTAAACTTTTACGTGTGTAACAACATATTTAACGCGGAACATATGAAGAAAACGTGCTTACAGAACAAGCATGTGAAACATTTTCGTAACGGTGAACAACGGTTTGAAGATCTGTCACGATCAGAACGGCCCGAGGGGTTGACAGATCGTGATCTATGGGAAGTCATATAAGGAGTTGGTAAGATAACTATCGCAGAATTATTTTGGAGGTTCTTGGTCTACAAAACTACAAAAGAGAGGAGACTCAATGCTCTAGGATATGTGTTAAAGCTTTAACTTTTGCAAAGAAACAAGGAAACTAATAAGCTTATGACATGTTTTTCAGTATCGGACACTTTGCAAAAGAAGTGAACCATCAGTATGCACTTCAAAACCGTTCTGGTCCACTCTAAAACCGTTCGTGATTATGCATACACGGAACGTCCTTTTGTATGTATGGTGGGTTATTCGCAGATTCAATTATTGGGAGCTTTTGGAGAGAAATCAAACGTTAACGCTAGCTCTTCACCGGCTTTGCACAGTTTTTCAAATTTATTAGACGTTTAATGTACTGCTAACATTTTTCAACTTGGTGGGCAGAATGTGTCAAGACAATATATTTGACAAGACGACCCTCGAAAAGGAACGACTGTCAGATGTTGAAAAAATCATAGCATTACAATGCATACAAAAAATGAAGAAAAAGAATTGAAAAAGGAAAAAAGAGGAAATTTGAGTTAATTCGTTACCATTCTCAAGTGATAAATTTGATATTGAGGCAAATTTATTTAAGGACTTATTATGAGCCACTGATGAGAAGGGCTTCTAACTGACTGGTAGATCTTGGCGCTTGTGCCTTTTTGTTGAAAATAAACTTAGAGGTGGACGTAGGATGTAGGACTTAATGCCGAAGGCGATTTTTACCCATACTAAAGCGTCTGTACAAACACACATGACCTTAGAAGACTATAATTTAGCAAATGTGATTAACTTTATGTTTCTTGGAGTCAACTTGAATAAAAACGATGTTTAAATTTGAACACAGACTGAACAAGCTTCACATCTACAGATAATAAAGAAAACCTATGCGGTTGTATTGAAGTTTGGCAGGACATTGACAGGCGATGCTTCTTTGGAGTGGTCAAATGGAGGACCAAGAAATCATGGCGATGGCAGAAAGATGATCCTGGTGGCAAACTTTCAGCTCAGGTTGTCGCATCATTCATGATTACTCATCTTTGTGGATTGTGATTTCTGAGTTAATAAATTCATTGGCAGAAGCCGAATGGGAACATGCTTAACGATAAACAGGAACACCAGTACTAGTTGTCAAGGTTGTGACAATTAAAATTGAAGATAGCAAAGGTTTGTTAAAGCAAATACCCTCCATTTACCTTAAATCATAAACTCAAATAAATCATAAACTTAAATCATAAACAATTTCGATTTTAATTTGATGCGTCGTAAATGTGTGCATTTAAAAAAATTAACCGGCTCAAAATTAAGTTTTGCATAGATTTAAAAACAAAGCTAATCTAGATTGCCCTGTCCTTGAATAGGTTGAGGTTGATTTAGTGAGATTTAACGATATTGCTCCAAAGACGCGTCACAATTTCCTGGTATGCATGCTATCAGGATTATTTTTGTTCACTTGTTAAAAGTATTCCAGGACTTTATCTGTGTTGTTGCCATCATTTTAATGACCTTAACAATACAAATCTGTTAGCAAAAAAGAAAGCTTAAACAATAAACCAAAAAAGTAAAACCTGAATCAAACTAAGAATATAAGCTAAAATACAAAAAAGTCTTCATTGTAAATAAAACACAGCCTTAAGAAATAGTATCCTAAAGTAATACTATATTACAGTTCATCATTTAATTGGTGTAGTTAGAGTTGCAGCACCTGGTGCTAATATGACATACCACAATTTTTCGAAAACTATTAGACTTAGGTCACATTATCATATGCTTCATGTGTGCACATACGCTGCACATAAGCATCCTTTGGATGCCATGCTTCTGATGATCATTCATGACGTTGATGAGAGTATTATAGTCCTTACGTTTGAAGTTGTCTTATTATCAATGATTATCGCAGTTTGTAACCGGGCTTCATCCAGGCGAAGCGTCTTTTCGAACAGAATTCCCAATCAGATTTTATAAGAGCAAAGAGGTATTCTATTTCAAATATTACTAGGTTTGACGTATTTTGCTTGATTTTTAAATGCGTCTGGCTTGCCTGAGCAGAACATATTTGATTTAAGTCACTTCACCAGGACTCGATGCTAAGGCTTTCAATATGTCTACAATGTTTAACAAAAGAGCACATTAGTCCCTTTCCCGCACAGACTTTACGGACAGGATTAATATTAAGAATGTAAACAATGACTTCAGAACTTCCGGTCTTTGTGTATTCTTCAAACTCAGCAGTAATATTGTCGTGATCTATGTCCGATTCGTTATTTTTTAAGCGTTAGCTTAGTAATATTAATTTGGTGAATCAAATATTCATTATTCAAAAACATGAATCACGTATTTACTGAGAAATTCACTTAAGCTTTACACATTTACTTAACCCTTATACAGCAATGAATCCTTGTTACATGGTACATGCAGCCATACTTTCTAAATTCTTATATTTGTCTTTGTACCTTTTGCAGTATTGGGGGTGAAGTACCTGTCGCCCTTCAGACTGCCTTCTAACTAGAATCTACCCAGGGGTCGCTCGCTCATTACTACAGTATGGAGTTTCTAATGTGTCATTAAGGCAGCCTCAAATTAGCCTGCTTTCGCAAACCGCTCTCCAGGTGATGAGTCAAACAACAGAGCTGTCGCTTTTTACACAGCTTTTTTTGAACTTGCGGTTCAGCGTTGACGCCACTTAAGGCTCCAAGGCTCTGGCGTGGATTTGATCTTCAGTTTCTTCGCTGCTCATTGCCAAACCATTTCGATATCTCTCCTAACACTCCTTACTCCTGCAACGACGTTAACAGATCTTCGAAAACAGTCACTCATGCAGTCAGAGGAGTGGTTCGGTTTTAATTTACACCAAGTACAAGACATTACGATCATCTAAAAAGCTTAGATTGATGCAAAAAAGTCCTTTTGTGGAAGTACTCGAAAGTCCCACCTGCTGGCGTTTGGTATATCAATTCATCTTGCAGAATTGAATCCATTACGCACGTCAAGTGTAGCGATCAATACAATATCCCTTGCCACATGGCAAGCCACGTCAGTTCAGATGGCACTTAATCAGAGCCAGGTGCCTTGTTAAATTGTAATCTGGCCACAGTGGTAGCTAGCTCTTGCTGAAAAAAAGAGAGAGATATCCACATATTAGACTTTCTCGTCCCTTCTTTTCATGTGCTTACGAAACAGCGCATTGATCACACCCTCCATGGCTATTGGATTAATACCGACGCATGATGCCAGCCTTCAGATTACAAGCTGTGAACCCCTATCAGAAGGATAATAGTTAACATCATCATACAAACCTACCATTTTGCGCGATCGTTCTGCTAAATGATCCGGTTCAACCCATTCTTAGCACACCTGTACTCTGGTAATGATTATACAGCATCCTGCCCATTACGGGCCCGTTGGGATCTGCGTTTGTAAGCAGAAGCTAGGAAGCTCCTCTGCTAGGAAGATCCGCGATCTCGTCACACGACCAGTAAATTCTTTCAACTGTTCGCTGTTATCCGTGGGTGGAAAGACGCGTCGAAGATCTGGTCACAGACTCACTTGATAGCTTTGCCCACTATGGCTTCAGCGTCAGCTTCACTAGGAGAAGTTCCAGTGGAACGAAGTTGAATGTAATCATTGAATGTTTCACTGAATGCATTCCGTTCCAGCTTGGCATCATTCCAACCCCGCAAATACTAGCGTTCGCTCCACATATGCCTTGGTCGTTTTGAATTTGAAAAATGATGTATTTGTAATCAATGGCAGTGTAGTCCACCATCACCCTACAGCCCTCAATGAATTTCGCTAGTCCTTCTGTAGCCATATTCATGTCAAAAATGAATTCACCAAGCTCAGACCTGCTGAAAGTTCGTGTTGCTTCACTCTTCACCACCAAGCCTCACTGTCACTGTTTAACCAAGCCTCACTTTTATCTCCATTCTCAGTTCTGTTGCGGCATTCCCAACTGGAAAATTCTAGCGTTAAAATCTCCGGTAACAATTAGATGTGTTTCGACCACTCAAAGCATATCCTCCAATGATAAGATTACAAAGACAACCCAGGAAGGATTTTTGATACATGTGTTTGCCTCGCAAATCAGAGCCATTTGGACCTTCATTAGCCATCGTACTGTACTGAAGACTGCCCTGGAATACAACCATCCTCGCGCCTCTTTCTTGTGCGAACCTGTACAAACTCTGCAGGTCTTGAAGCCCGACACGGTTTCCTTCAAACTCCTCAGCGTAGCAATTATAGAATGGGTTGAAAGCGTGGCCTGCTCTGAAATAGAGGGCCTTTGAACATATCTAGCAGCTCCTGCTTCGCTAAGGTCCCCGATATTTCAGTCAGAAGAAATTCGAGGTATTTGATACCTCGGTGCTTGACTCCATTACTTGTATTGATCCATCCAAGCATTGATCAACCAACTTCTGGTGAGTGTCTTCAATTTCCTTGATAGTTGTTTGACTGACAAGGTCTGAAAATATAATTTTTGTTTATCGGGCCGGCATCCAAATTTCTGCTATTTCAGCGACTGCCCATTTGCTGAAGGATTCAAGTGGCTGCATATTAGCACACTCAAAAGGTTCCAACCGAAACCCACCTTGCGTTGTTTTCTGTTTCCGTTTTTTGTTCTGTTTTCTTTGTTCCCGTTTTCTCGGGTTGAGAAAACCCTTTTTTGTCGGCTCGCAAGACCTCCTCGTAGGTTTATCCCGGTAACACAGGTATCTGCACTTCATCCCTCTGCGTTCATTTGCGTTTTCGCAAAGCTACTTAGAAGCTATCTTTTTTGTTTCTTCTTTGAAACAGCCATTAATTCTACTTCCTTTCACCGGTATTTCCGCCCTGATGTCCACAATTTCAGCCTCTCGCGGCCTTTTGCAAATTCATATGGCATGCGCAGATCACGTCAAGGTTTTCATCAATTACAAGGAGTCCTTGCTTGGCATGCCTTGAATTATTGTTTTAAATCAGAATATGTTGAGCATTTCCTTTGGAATTTTTGAGTATTTTCCAAGAATTTCCTCTCCGGGTCGCCTTTCGTTTTAAATCGACTCCCCCCTGGGTGAATATGTCTAATTCTCAGGAAAAGTGTCGACGCACGTCTCGTCTGTCCGCCACAGGCCCTCATGACTCTCTTCGTGTTGAACACGGAGAAGCTTAGCTCTTAATATAAACGTGCTTACCCCTCAGGGATCTCAAGAACTGTCGGAACTGTACGTCCGCTCGTATTTATTGATGTCAAAAAAATTCCTTTGAAGTGTGACTTGAAGTCATTGCCTTTGAGTCCACTAAGCCTGGTCAGCACTAATCGGGAACTATGGCAACCGAAATGCCCCACAAACTCAATGGTGCAAGCTAATAGCGCTGTCTAGGACTAGTCAGCTTTAAACAGGACAGGGAGTGCATGTCTTTAACTTGAAGAGTTCACGTTCGGATTTCGCTTTGAGGGTACCGCGCATGAAGTGACTAAATCCAGAATGCCAGTCCAAATACAATTTTCCAATCAACATTTAAGCCATGTACCCAAATCATATGAAGGTCGTGCCACAAATCAAACCAAGCCAGTAACAAACATGAACTCAATCGGCGCCCATTTAGAGTAACCCGGGGAATCCAGGGAGGACGGCATACATTTAACCCGATTTTCGTGTCTTGGTTTTTGTTTCACGACATGAATTTTGTAGATGTTACTCAGTCGAAATGTCGTCCAATGTAACATAATGTTCACTAATGATAGTTTCTTGACCTCTCACGGTCTTTTGGAGTGTTTGCGAGCTTCTTCCAATTCAGATTTGAGTTGATTGATCTTAAAAATTCCATTCTGAATAATGCAAAAGCATAAATCACCGTAGACATCTTAAAGTTGAACCAGCATTTTCCTTGGCAAAAAAACTCCCCAGTTTTCTGATCTCCATATAAAATAATCTCTATGTGGACTTTATAATAAGAACCATAAAAACCGTAAACTTATAGTGCACTTGTTTTGCATCCTTTTGTACAACCTTAGCTCATGCATACCATGAACTTCATCTAAAGAACTTGCATACATCCTTATCAGATTCTCGATTCTCTATAGCCTCGAGAGTAGAACGTTACACATAAGGACGATATGGCAGATAAACAGTGACATAATATAAAACGCACTATTTCAGCATGCAAAAGGGGATGTCGACGAGTATCCTGATTGTGCATATACCTGAATAAAGTAACATGACATTCATGACCGATGAGACTTTTATGTAAACAGATAACAAGTTGCTTGCAGCCAGAATTAGTAGACTGGGTTTTTCCGTCAACCTCCGAAGCTAACTACAGATGAAATTTCTGACAAACAAGCGACAAACTGACAAGATTGCAAAACAGAGAACGAAAAATATGAAGGAGAAAGGTTAGCAACAGCTAATGCAACATCAGCAGATTATCAAAGAAAATGTTTGTTCTAGGAAAATATTGAATAAGAACAGGATGAAAATTCTGACGGAATTATATAAAATAAATGGTGGTTGTGCTTACAACAATTTGGATAGTGGATGCGAGTATTGATTAAATTTTATTCAGATGGAGTGTAGAGTTAACGTGTTAAATAATTATTATGCTTACAAAATTAGAAAGAAAGGATCAGATGATGTTTTGAAAAATAAGATATTTAATTAATTTCCTTCTATTTTCGATTGACATTTATAGACTTTGTAGGTCGGTAAATATACTAAAACTACGCGCGTCAACAACAAGATCCTTTTTATTTATCCTGCTTCGGTCAAAACTGATCTGGGAAGCACAAGTATGACTTAAGTCAGTGTCGCTCCAGTGTCAAATTTTCCACAGATGTTGCCAACAAGAAGTTTAACTTGAGTAACAAACAGGATATGAAGGCAACAAGGTAAACACTGTTAGATAATAATGGGAGGAGTCCAGTGACGATAGAATATATCGGAGAAGATCGGATATTGCTTGAGAAGATAAAAGAAAAAGGAGATTAATGAATAGAGCAGTGCCATACTGATGAGCCTGCAGCTGAATAAGCTTTTGACGTTTTGAGAAGCATTTTGAAAACGTGTCATTTGTACTGGAGAGTGATAAGGTTGCCAAACGGATAAATAAGTCATTATTGAACGTTAAGCATAAAAGACTAGAACAATTGTTTATACGCTCGCTATGGATCGTAGGAACTTCTAAACGGGGTAAACTGCAAAGGAATGGTGGAATCCAATGATGTCATGCTTCAATGAACTACAAATTGAAGTATCAAGTAATTCAAGCATGAAGCAGAAAAGATAAATTCTCTGGAGAGACATAAGTACGTCGAAGGCACATTTCTATGATCTCAAGAGAGTTTATTGAAGTGAGACCATTTATAGGAAAAGGCAAAGTTAGAGATAAAAATGATCCAGTTATTATGTTTTTAAATTCCAATTAAATTTAAATAGTAAAATCTGTAAATTCGTTGAAAACTTTCATAGGAAGCATACTGTTACCATGAATTTAACTATTGCTGAAATGTTCCCAAGTTTCAGAGATTGATATACTTTCCATATATCCTTTCCGAACCAAAAATATTTAAGATTGAGTGTTTTCTGTCGGATTTGCCAAAACAATGTGGACATACAACCTAGAAATCTATGCTGACAGGCAGCCTGAAAGCCCTATCCAAGTCAGCAACAAGCGAAGTGACGTCGTCATTCGATTGGCTAAGCCCTTCGTTGGAACTTCGCGTAACCTCATAGCCGTCAAATGATACGTCAGACTGTTATTATCATTGATAAGTTGAAAAACATGAACTGTACTTTGTTGACACAGTCGGGAAAAATCTTAAAAAGTTACCACCGAAATTTATAAATGTTCCAGGAGGAAAATAGTGCAGTAGCATTTTTGTTTAAGATGAGGGTAAAGTTCTGATTCTAAGACTCAATAATTTCATAGAAAAGGAGGGTGTCATGCTGAATTTACTCAATCATGCTAAAACAACAAGCGCTGACAAATGGTCATCTTATACTTATATCATGAAATGATATAGATCAAACATTGTGTCGGTTTTCACCATTCTGTCACACGATGACTTAACATAGCCCCATAAAAAGTAATCGATAGGCGTTAAGTCGCATGAACGTGGGGGCCAGTTATCAGGACCACTTCTGGAAGTAAAGTTATCCCCGAATTGATTTTGCAATAAGTTGATGGCTAAGCGCGCTGTATGACAAGTTGCGCCATCGTGTTGGAACCTAATGTCGTCGATGTTCAGCTGATCAATTTTTTCAAAAAAAAAGCAATAAGTCAACATGGCTCGATAGCGTTCAACATTCACTGTTTCAGTAGCTCCTTACTAATTTTAAAAGAAATGGGGAACGATGATGCCGCCTGCCAGGCATCAGTCAGGCAAAACAGTCAATTTTAATGGGTGTCATGGTGATTCGTTAATGGCTTGAGAATTTTATTCACTCCATATACAGCAATAATGCTCACGGATTGACGAAACCATTTAACCAGAGAACTTCGGTGAAAATGCTCATCTTCGGCCAGTTTCAAATCAGCAAAAATGTGACTTAGATGATGGTCACTTGGCTTTATGTGTTGCTGTACGCAAGCCGAGATTCTTACGTTAGAAGCTCCACATAGACGAAGGAAAAAGGCCAACAACTTGAGAACGACCACGACCAGTCCTTTCATTATCGGCCACTGTTTCATACAATCTCAACAACGTTTACATAAAATGGACGTAGTGCTCTATGAACTTTGCGACAGATTTATTTTTTAAGAAAATTTCCACAATTCAGAAGCGTTGTGCTGGCGTTGAACGATTCATGATCAATTGCCACGCCTTACTGAACAGAAATGTCAACACAGTTTGACATTCTCAATTGTCAAACTATAGACAACAACCATCGAAAATTTTCATGTAGTTGAAAATATCAGTATCCTGAACATTCATATCAGTGTCCACATATCCAGGTTGCATGACAGTAACTAAGTTACTGGCAAAAACAAGCAAAGTGTAAGCTCTGTATCAACAACTGAAGTAAAGCAAACCTATCCAGAGGATACTACCGAGGCACAAACTGCGTCACTGATATGTTAATTTTATGAAATAGACTAGACACAATCAAATCAACTAATAAACTAAAAGTCACCGCTCTGTAGAAGTATTTTCTGGAGTACCTGTGCAGCAAGAAGATCATAAAGGAAAAAGAAGAAAATCCCAAAAGTTCAGGAAAATGTCATAAACAGCAGGCGAGCGGTTAACTGCAAGTAGTTGCTACAAAATCAAAAAACGGCAGTTGCCAAGGTAAATGCCGTTTTGAATGAGGAGTTAAGAAATATTCCTTTAAAGAAGATATCACAGCTATGCATCTCCAAGGTATACTCAAAACGGGTTTGTCAGTGGTGTGTAAACTGCGGTGAGGAGTGAAAATGTAACGCTGGAAATTGAAATACAGTGACAATTACAGTAAATCAGTTAACATACAGTAATGATATTCCACCAAAAATACTGTAAAGAGTTGTTCACGTGAGTGAATAGAAAAAAAAACAAAAACCTGCATATATAACCCTATTTTCGCTGGGATTCGGTCTTAATTCAAATTTATTAACACAAACTCTCCCCTTTTCTTTGTTGTATAATTTTCGTGTTATGCTAACCAAAAGTTCTCCAAGATATTTGCACCTACATTGGGGAAGAAAAACTCTGCCTTCGTCACACTCTCGAGTATATTAGTACTTTGTAGTGATTATTCAATCTCCCTATCGTAGCGGCCGTAGCAAAACAATGATCACTCCCAATAAACTGTGAATATATTTATAAAAGGAAATACTTCTTATTTTACTGTTTTATCAAGTGTGACAAGCATAAAAGCTTGAGAAAAAACACAATACAATTGAAATCCACTATCAATATTTCTATCTCTTTCTTTGCGATGCCCGCCGAAAGTGATAGTGCTACTTGTGGTTACGCTATAGAATACTACCATCTCAATTCCTAACCAAACTCCATTTTCACTAAAAATCACGTACGTGGTGAGCTCTCATCAATTTGTACTCTGTTATTGAGATTATAAATGCAATAAGCCCGGGAAAAAAATTGTTTTAATAAATGTATACATCCTTGTATTCCTTCAAGGGTGCTACGTCTCAGTCAATATTTTTGAGAAACAGTAGGAAACTTACCTGGTCGCGAGAAAACTTAGGAGATCATGTCAGAATTCTTCAGGAATATTCAATAATTTATTAAATTTATATAAATACAAAAACATAAAAATGCTCCAGAAAATGAATGAATACGTCAAAAAAATGACTTAATTCTGGTCAACCTGCGATTACTATGCTGCAAAATGCGGGCACTTAAATTTCAGAGTGGTGAAGTGGGAACGTCTTGAAAAAAGAGAAATCAACGAGTATTACCAGTGTCAAAGATTTTGTCATTCGACTGCCAACTGTGCTATGCAATATTGGTGCGTTAAATGCAAACACGCAAATTTGCTCAGAAAAATGATACTGCATTAACTGCGGTGGTTTTGGTCATCTTACATCATATCGAGGATGCTCGCGATATCAAGATTGAAAAGTAAAATTTATTCCAATGAAAACTCAAGTACACCACAGCGTCATGCTTTGCACATTTGACAAGCCCGGAGTATCATGTGGACTTGACGCGAGAGAACCAGCTTCTTAAAATTTACCAGCAACTTAATTCTTTATCGGAGAGAATCGATAAGCAAGATTCAAAAATTAATTTTCAAAATTTTACAGCATTTAGATCTTTCAAATGTCTCAAAATACCTTGTCATCCAGTCACATTGCCATAGAGAAGCTTCGTCTTAGCTCGATCAGCGTCAACTTAATTCCTTGTTTGAAATCGAACAGGCTACATAACCTTTATATTTTTGCCGGTGACCTTAACGCCCGGCATAGGTTGAACGCCAACAATAAGCCAAAAGTTGTTTTCCTGAAATCGTGAATAACAGAGAACCAAATTGAATACAGGTGGTGCAACCTAGGTCGGAACTCCCAACATACCCTAGGACTAATTCATATTTGGAACTTTGCAGTGCTGATGCTAGACTTGAATTCAGCTTTGATAGTCCTCAACGGAAACTTCGGATGCTTTCTTACGATAGCGACCATAATGCAATCGTAATGGAAATCAATCATAACAGGCATGATGTCTTCCTCATTCACTTCAACATGAAAATCATCGGTTGAATTTTTAAAAAATGGATTAGGGAAAGTTCCAAAAATGTTTAATCGGAATTACCAGAAGCAATATCCTCGTTTTGATGATGGCAACGCTTCCTCAATGGTTCTTAATGACAGATATCTAACTAATAGTGAAATAAAGCCTTGGCCAATAGTATGAAGCACCTCTATGAGAATCGATTTTTTTCGGAAGTGATTTAAGGAGTAAAATAAAACAATTTGTAACAGTTTGCAAATAAGTTTTATTGTAAATGTATCAATATATTGTAGTTCCACCTTTTGCCATTACTACAACAAGAATTTTTCTTGGCATAGAGCTTCGAATTCTTGCATACTTTCACAGTGATAGCGTTCCACTCTTGACGAAGGCAACTTTTGAGCTCTTCTTTCGAGTTGATTGTGTGATGCCAAGTTGACGCTTTAAGATCGCCCATCAATGCTCGATGGGTTTTAAATCCGGCGACTGAGCGGGTCACTCAACGGGATCGATAGAGTTTTCTCGAAACAATGCCATAGTCTGGTGTGATTTACGGCAGGGTGCGTTGTCCTGCTGGAATTGAGTCCCAACCAATAGAGCAGAAAACGAAGGTCTTAATGCAATCCTAAGACATTTATTTATTTTTCACTGTCAATTCGGCCCTAACAAATGAACATTTCGCCAACTCCTGTATCAGACATGCAGTCGCAGACCATTATGTCTCCTCCACCGTGTTTGACAGTAGGCACCACACTGACGGGCTTGAACTCTTCTTCAATTTGACGTCGCACAAAGACAGCGCCAGGAGTGCCAAAAACCTGCAACAAACCGAAAATAAACGTTTGAGATATTATCATTAAAAAAATTGGCTTGGTACTTTAAGGCCCGTGCATAGCGAGCACTTTTGTTCCTCTCAAAGAGCAATGGCTTCTTTCTGGGGTTATATTATATCGTTTTCCGTTTATACCGTTTTCCCAACTTCCACTGAGCATTCAGCAGCGAGCTCGGATGAAGTTCGCTTCCTATTTTCCAAAGAATCTCTCACTAATTTTCGATCGTCTCGTCGATTTGTTATACGTTTTCGGGCTGATCAAGGCAACCTGATATGTGAACTAGTTGCGGCGAATCGTTTTAATGTCTTTTTTAGTGCTCGGCGTGATCATTTCAAAGTTCTTGATATTTCTACTTGAAATTTGCCTTCTGAACGTGTACGCACTTTTCAAGAGACAGGTTGGCTATTTTACGCATAGCGTAATGTAATCTATACACTAGTACACGGTATTATAATTTATGACATATTACCTTTACCTTTCTACCTAGGTAGAAATGAGATAAAGGTAGACAAATTTGAGATTCTTAATTACTTTCCTAGAACCAGGATAATGCATAATTAAGCATTAGATATTATTATTTGTAATTATGACGCACATGAAAAATTTATTGGGTGCTCTTTACTTTTGGCCAAGGCTGTGAATCTCTATTTGTCGAAGTTAGAGAAACTGACGTTGGAAACGATTGAGAAAGTAGTGCCCAAAATTAAAGATCGAAACTAAATGAAAGGATATGAAACACCAACCATCGCAAACTTAAAAAGATTGAAAAGCCTTCTTCTCACACAAGTCAACAATATTCATCGGCTATTTTTGGACTAAAATCATCCTTCGTTGACTTTGTTGAAATTGAACGCGAAAAATGTCCGAAACTTTGACCGTTCATACTTCAGGAGTGAGGTCAGCAATCAATGGGCGAAAAAACTGAGGGGTACTGGCCCACTGGACCCAGATGGCGTTTTCATGCAAATAAATATTTCAAGAATGAATATACATGAATATATACAGGTTCCTCAGATTTCAGGACAGTTTCCTTTGTTGCAACGGATGGAAATCTGACGACAATGCGCGACTTCAAGGTCTTGAATGGTTTACAACAGGGTACAGTGACTGCTCCTCTGCTTTTCTCAATATTAATTCGCAAATTACTGAATGATTTTGATTTTCTCACCAACGCGATCATTGGTAGCGTTTGCTACTGTATTCTATCCTGTGTTCGATACCTAGGTGCTCATCTCGATCAATACCTGTGGTATACTAATCATGTCAAAATGATGCTGAGTAAAGCACACAAAGTAGTCATGGCCCTTCCTTGACTGTTTCATTCTAGATACATTTTTCAATGGGTCAAAGTATTATCTATAAAAAGTATTATTATCTGTTACAAGACTCTGATTAGACCGATTTTGACACATGGATGTCAGATCTGGTATAATCGGAGTGCTAGTACTATGAAAAAATTAACAGCTTTCGAAAGGGAATGTTTTCGCGCATGAACTGGGTTGTCCAGGAGGTCTGAGATGTTTTCAATAAGTTTCAAGTTTCTATAATTTATTGGGTTAATTGTTTTGTTATATGCAATTATTTACAATTATTCATAACCTATTACTTAACCTACGGGTTTTGCCTAGTGGCTATACCCATAATTCAATACTAACTAGAATTTATTGATTCCTGAAATTAGTTGATATATTAAAATTCCTTCTTAATTACTACACTTACACCCTAAGTGTGGCCTTTAATATTCCATCTTTTTGCTTACATTAACATAATATTATTTTTATTATAACTCCTTATACCCTAAAACAATTTTTGACTACAATATTTCTTATTTACTACTTATTGCTAACCGTTGGCTGTCTCCATCGCTCGATTGTCTGCCGCATTGCTGATCGTGGTGGTCCTATGCTCCGCCATACGTTTCGCCGCTCGCTCCATTAACCTCTTGGCATAGAGGTTCATTGGTTCCAAGGCTGCATCCCGGCACAGTTGTCGGTTGGGGTAGGGCCGTCCGTACTCCCGTTTATACATCCCAGTACAATCTCGAAGGATTATGTGCTTCAGTAATCGTTGCTCCATTTGTACGTCGCTGTAGCATGCCAGATCAGCACCGCATACATTAGTATGGGCCTGATAAGCGACTTGTACGCTAGTAACTTCACCCGCTTGTTGGTTGATGACTGTTTACTGAAATGAGGTGAAAGGAGATGGTATACGTATCTAGTTTTCTTCAATACCGCGTCCACGTGAGCACTAAAGTTGTTGTTCCTAATAAAAATTCCCCCCAGATACTTAGTTTGCTTCGAGCAGTGCACCACCTGCCCGTTCAGCTTTATTCTGGTGTCGCAGATACTCCTCGTGCGACGTCCAGATTTTTGATGTGGGTCCTTGAAAACAATCAGCTCGCTTTTCTCAGTGTCATCCTCATACCCCGCTTTGCATAATATGAAGTTAACGACTCCAGGTACCTTTGGAGTCTCGTTCTTGCGAAGCGGAGGTTGTACTCAGAAGACCACACCAGTAAGTCATCAGCGAAGAGATTCACCTCGATTCCAGGTTGAAATTCATCCCTGATCCCTGGGATGTCGGACGAATATATTGAAGAAAAAGGAATCAAGAATGGACCCCTATGGGACCCCCAAATTAATGATAAAGGGTGCAGAGCTAGCTCCACCAGACACCGCAAAGACAGTTCGTCCCCTCATGAAGCTGCCTACAATTTGTGTAACATTAACCGGGAAGCCCAGTTGGATAAGGTTGTAGATAAGTCCGTCGATCCAAACCGAATCAAAGGCTTTTTCTACGTCGATGAGACACGCTGCAACAGCCTTTTTTCCTGCTGGTTCCGTTTTATACTGACTTGGAAAACAGCCAGTGCGTCAATCGTTGAGTGACCTCTTTTGAAGCCAAATTGACTTTCCGGCGCAGTTCCTACCCCTTCAGAGAACTATATGATGCTTTGGAGGATTACTCTCTCAAGAAGCTTTCCCACAATAGACAAGAGAGATATTGGGTGGGTGTTGACTACGTCTACGCTTTTGGATTGCTTCGGGATAGCAAATATTTTGGCGCATTTTCATTGCTGTGGGAAGTAGCAAATGGTAATGCAGTTATTTAAAAGGATTGCGGGGAGAACAAAATACGTGTGCGGAAGTTTTTGTAAGAAAAAATTTGAAATTCCATCAGCCCCAGCCGATTTTTTGGAATTTTGCTCAAGTGCAAGCATGTCGAGACTGTCAGGCCTCACAAACAGGGCACTGCCAATAGGTGCGTCAGAGGGATTCGAATCTGAAAATCTAATCAAGCACAGGTTCTTGTGGTCTTTGTCGAGCGTTGATATTGTTCTCTTTACTAGTGAATTGAAAGCAAAGTCCTCAGAAGAACTGTCACAAATTGATTTGCGATGGAGTCAGCAACGGCCTTTCCATCCATGAGCATGGATCCGTTATTAGCGAGAACTCTTGGCAGGCGCTTCCGGTCAGTTCTTTTATTAATTTGGGGGAACATACAAGCACCTGTTCTAACGTGTGCCAGGGTCTGTTTGAATCTCTCATTGGCAAATTCAGATGTCCTTCTCAAAATTCATCGTCCTATTTATTTTTCCGAGAAGAAAATCTTTGTATCCTATATTACTTTGAGGATTCAGTGTTTGGTAAATTCTAAATGAGTTGAAAACACCATCCTGATACAAGAGGTGCCACTAATCAATATATGAATTAAGTAGGTACTGATAAAATAATTTAATTTTTTTTCTCAGCTGTGGAAATTTCAAAATAAAAAATGTATTCGGCATCACTTTCAGATAGAATTCTCTCAAGGAAACCATATTCGCCAAGTTTTCTACAATTGTACGTTTGAAAATCCAAACGCTCAAACAAGGGGATCTGTTAACTAATATTCTTTCCAATTCTCATTTTGTGTATGCGCTCTCAAAAGTATGAGAGCTTAAAATGTTTTAAATTCTTTTGGATTGAAAGAAAAACACTTCAAAATTTGCTATGTTGCCATAGTTTTCTTGATATTAATATTTATATTAATTATTATTATTAATATAATATTAATTGTTACGCTTTGCCAGGTGCGTGACCTGTTTGCTTTTCGCAAATATTTTCAATAGTGAATAAAACACACGCGAATAGTTTAAAATTAGATGCTTAAAATTTTATTCTGATAAATCACTGTACACTTTTCAATTACTTCACTGAATCACTAGTTCACTTTTATAAGTCCACCTTTAAATTAATTAATCAATCACTTTCATTGGCACTTATTAAACGTAATCACTTTAACTTGTTATTTAGTTACTTAACCGCACTATTTTCAACGCGCACTGTCGCTCGCTGCTTTGTTGCAGGTTAATTAGGTGTTAACGACGGTCCTAATACACCTAATTAACCAGACCTACCCCTCCGAAAAAAGTTTCACATATAAAAAGATGGACACCGCGACAAAGACATCAGAACGAGCTGAAGATGGCTGTATGCAGCCGAAACGCGTCCTCGAGACCCACAAAGCAAGGCCCGGCGGACCCAAGCTCCCCACAGTTAATTTTGGCCTGCGGCAACACCAAAACGAACTTCAGTTGTAAACTTGTTTACGACTTTTCTCTTAAGATGACTACAGTGGCGCGTAAGCTTTTTTCCGAACATGTCACAATATGGACGACAGATGATTGAACATTTGAATTGCGTTACCAGTATTAATTTTACCACCTCTGGGATACTATCTGACTTTAGTGGCAACACCGTAATCACCCTCGAAATCGTCCAAACTCGATTGAAAATTCTTTATTGACCTATCATTAGTATCCAAATCAACAGCCATAACTCTTATCAGATAAGCTCAATGATCATTTATCTCGGACTCAGAATTACTTGATTTTTTTAACACCTTCTTTCATTTGGCCCACGTAGCAATATTACTGTCCGCTCTTTCATCGCCATCAGAATCGCAATTATTTTCACTGTCTCTGTAACTATCCATTTCCTATAAAACCCTTTCCTGGTTTCGTACAGGAATCACAGCTTCAGTAATATTTTGACAGTCGCCATCGTCGTCAGAAATATTAATATTCTCGTCATCACTTGTTGTATCCATTAAACTGTCCGACAATTTTTCTGTAATAATGTATATCGTTTTGTCGCTATCCATATTTCGGGGAATTATAAAATTTTGTTTTGAGTATCTATGGGACTTTGACTCCCTCAAAATATTTACTTGGAGGCAATTTGTCTTTGCGCTTTCCAAGTCGATTCTTGATTATTCTCTGCTTTCAGTAGATGTTCTTAAAAACCGTACGACAGCATTTTTTGCCTGAAGTCTCGCATAAATTATCTATTATCATCAAATCTACTCTAAGAATCACAAGGTCTGAATTTTAACGTGGTTCGCAATTATCACGCAGTCCACAATCAACACAGTTTCGATCGAACTTTTTCACCAATAGTTGTATATTTCGAGAATGTTCAAATTGCGTCAAATAATTGACAAGCAAGCAATAATGGGTAAAGCAAGCTTTAACTTCACACACTATACACTATATTCTCGCATCACTAATATGAATTAAATGAATGAATTAAATAAATGAAAACGTGAAAAATGATTTTTATACACATTACTCAATCCATCTTTTTGCCTAAATTTAATATATATTTCACAATAATTTCCTAAGCTTTGGCTCCGTGATTCCTTAAAAAACATCTCTATTTGCTTCAGACGATGTATTTGCTAGTTGGGCTTTGCCATATCGTTTTTTGACATATTCGTTCTTCATCAAGGCTCCTTTATGTGAATCAATTGAATTGTACTCATTTACCTTTGCGTCACTTAGTTAAATAGTCTTGCCATATCAAAATCCTTCGCCGTCCAAGAAATTCTTCATAAAGCCAAGCTTCATAGGAGACAAAGCTGTTTGTATCCAAAATTTTACTTCAAATTTTAGATTTCCCTGGGGTTGAGGTGTCAACAAAGGCTTCTATGTAGGGTACTTGATGTGAATTTCATGGGATATCCTTCAATCAAACCTAACAATCATTGCAGTTTTAATGGGTTCATGCAAAAGTATCACACAGAAAAGATGTTCGATTTTAACCTAGCCAAGACAGAAGTGAAACATAAAATGGTAAAAAAATGGAACTACTTGACTGGTATTTTATCATAAACAGGTTGACGCCCGAACAAAGACTGCAAATGGGCTGATTTATTTCGGGTGAAGAACGACTCTGTTCCAAAAGTTCATGAAGAATTTCGTCAATTTTATTAACCATGGCCCGTTTTCACACCAGGTTTAATCTCACTGATAACACACATCTATTCGGATGTCGTGCAGTGCTTGACGAAGAAATAAAAGTAGCTGTAGAGCGCAGAATGGATGAAGACTCAAGTGAGTTAATCATCCATATTACGGAAGATTTTATCGAATGATCTTGGTTTACGGATCCACCAAATCTGGGTCTTGCAAGAATTGAAGCCGAACAACCAACGGGCACGGCGTGAAACGACGTGGATTCGCTTTATGGGGCCAAGAACAATTTGCTGCAGATCCCGTTATCTCCGGAGAAAGTTAATGTTTAGTGAGGGATTATTTGTCCATACGTCTTCCAAAAAGCTGCTGAAAATAACATTACAGTCAATGTTGACGGCCATGATCAACGACTTTCTCGTTCCGGAGTCGACGCGGCGTTATTCAGAGCGCTCTAGGTTTCAACATAATTATGCGACATACCATACAGCTCGTGCGATCATCGACTTATTGAAAGAAGCTTGTGATGAGCGCATAACTTCTCGTTTGGAAATTATGACCCTGCCCGCAAGCTCTTGTTATCTAACACCGCTGGACTATTTCTTGAGAAAATACTACAAATCGCCAATCCCAATCTATTTGCCATCAAGACAATGTATCTGTATTTCATGCCATTTCAAAATTTCACGTCTTGGACTTTTTCCTACATTTTTTCATCTTGGGACTGGAATGGTTACTACGGAACATACCTTGTTTGGTGAATTTTCCCAGTGGTGGTAACTACCGTTTCCAGCGTTTATTTCAAAAATCGCAAGCTAAGGATTACAAACAGTAAATCACAGGGATACCAATGTGTAATGAAATTTTTCGCCAATAATATAAACACTAACAAATACAGACAAAATCGAGGATCACGATAAAAATGGTTATCGATATGTACCATAGAAACTAGAGAAGATGAAAACAAAAGACATTCACTGCCTACACACTGTCACTAATAAAGAAGTTTAAGAGTAGTCTTTTCTTCAGCGACCAAAATCGTTTGGTACAATGTTACGTACAGGAATTAAACCTTCTCCACGACGTTGGTCTCCTAAATACCGATACAAAACTTACTATAAATCAAATTTCAACAATCATGGGATAACACTTTTGAAAATACAAAGAATTAACTCCATCAATCCTGCTCTCAAATTTAACAAAATGTATCGAAAAGACACTATTAGAGTCTAGTTTTGTGATCCTGGGAATTCTCCGAGCCATATATTATACTGTGTTCGAAAATTTGTTTGATACATACAAACAAACACATCTTCTTTTATCGACCATAAAAATATCCTAAGGCCTGTCAGTACATCATAACCATTATCCGCTCATGTCACTAAAATAGGAAAAAAATCCCAGGCTACATCGTCACATCGAAAAACTTAGCACTATTGCCCGAGCGTGTGAGATGGCCACGAACTAGCCTTGGAAGACATCCTTTTCGTCCGGTAATAATTCCAAAAAGGCCTATCCATTTGTACGGTTATCAAATTATCCCCAACGGCTGTTCCTATCAAGTTTCATGTTCATCCCATCTGTTTGTGTTGATGGCTTGCAGGCATCAAACATTTACCATCATCCTTAGAACAGCCTTCCCATTCAGCCCAAATGCCATATGTTGTACTCGCCCATGTACATACCATTTACTTGTATATAGCAACTAGAAAAACTGAAAAAGAAAACATTGAGGTGGGACCGAAGTTTCGATTTTCCCAGAAACAGATATGAGGACAAAAAATGCCTATGGCATACTGGGAGAGAATCCACCAGACAGACCAAATCAACGAAAAGTGTGCATCGTTCGGAGCCAAAATGTGGCAAACGTCATCAGCAACAAACATCCCTTGAGGCCTGCAGTCTTAGAATCAGGTCACTTCATTTAAGACACGATTTAGCAACCAAACTGTTGCATGCAATGTTTTCGAAAACATCCCGAAGCTACTCCTTTCTTGTCTGTTTGCGTGGTTATAATTGAATTTAGCTGCATTCGCCACAAGGAACTCAATTTATTAAACATGGAGACCTAGCTCAGCAGAATTAGATTCGGATCGTTCTCACAATAGACTTGTGACCTGGTTTTCGCTGAAATGGAAAGATGTCACTGCTTCATTCATACGAGCGGAAGTGCCGCTTTACAAATTATTGGAGGAAATAATTATGGGTACTTCGACTACTGTCTATCTGGGACTGAGCCGGATTACTCCAGTCTCTTCGTCCTTAACAGTATTCCCTTTTACTTTCGGGAGGGCTGTGGTTCGCTGACGTGTTTCTCCCCAGAGAGGCACTTGAAGCGCATGTCATGACGCTCTCCTACCTTCCCCTGGAATTTGTCTCTCAAATACTCCTTCTATCCCTAATCTGATTATTGATTTCTCATTTTGTCGCACAGAATTTCCATGCATCGGGCAGCACTGGTGTATTGAGATTCAAACACAGTCAAGTGTGTTAGTCGAAACAATACTCAGAGCGAACCGGAGCTGGGAACATGACGATAAGACCTGTGTAAAGGCAGACGAAGGATTTCTGCCATTTACATTGACTGTGACAGATGTTAATAAGTGAACTTATCCTCCGGAAAGGACGCGCTCGAACATATATGGCAAAGTTGGGTACAGGAATGTATCCACGGGTGGGTCGTGGGTAAATCGTTTGGCTGAAACAGGAAGCAAAGCCAAATCATCTCAAGTCATTCTGACCTCCTTCTTCACCACGCATCGCTGCGCTGTTTATCATGCTCATCTCGGGAAGATATTGGGGCGTGTGTGTTTCCTGCCTTATTTTCGGCATCCATACACATGTGCCAGGACGTAATCATATTGACTGAGTATGTTCGTTCATAATTCATCATACACCATGTGCCACTGTTCGTTCAATGTATATTACAGCCATTGTCAGTTTTCCGAAACGGATCTCGTATTATTATTATTTAACATTCAGAAGATATTCATTTTCGAATATGGTGATGACACGAAAGCTGCTGAGAAGCTTACAGTGGAATGTTCTTTGAAAAGAAGTGTTAAAGGTGATGAAGAGCCTTCAATCTGGACAAGTATATTAGCAACATAATTAGATGACAAGCAAGAGTTAATAATTGTAAAGCGAGTTGTTTGGGCGAGCTGGAAGTATTTCGTTTGTAGGGAAGTTGTTTCAATCAAAGACATTCATTTCTCATTTATGATAGTCAGCATTTAAAGCAAATAGGTTTTTTCTTTTCAAGGATATGCTTTTAACGATGTCAAGCTTCTCATCTTATTATTACAAATGGAAAAAAAGTTGTTTTTACCATTGTCAGACATTTATGAAATGTTCAACTGTTCAATTCTCAAATCTATAGTATTTTTTCAAATTAAAATATCATCCATTCAACTAGGATGCTTTGAAAATTATGTCATATCGTTTTATCCAACGACAAGGAACGATTAAACTTCACAGAAAATTGTGGAGTGAATTTGGAAACTCCTTATATTGTCCCATTTGTGGACGAGTGGCGATGTTATCCTTTAAGCTAATTTGTCGTTTGGAATATTGAATATTGAGTGATTTGTTGAATTCAGATAATCATATTAAGTTCTGAAAACAAAAATGAAAACAAAATGGCTTCTTCAGCTGCACTGGGCTGAATGTTGTCATGATACCCAATTACTTTGATCCTTTACTTTCTCATATCAATTTCAACGGTTGGTTCGAATTTTCGTCAGTAATCCTAAACTGTTCTCGGAATATCGTAAACAGCATAATGTCTCGGTTCGATAAACCGCAGGACAAGGTCTCGCCAATGCGATATAGGTAACATCCCAGGACCTTTGCAGTCAGGAAATATAATCATTTCTTTGAGCCTCTAGGAATTTTACCGGTAACAAGTCATGTTTCTGGAAAATGCTGTGACAAGTAGCAGCGCATTGCTTCGTATCTCACACTTTTCCATTTTTAGCTAGAATTATTTGTATAATATATTGGATTGACAACTAAGTAATTGCCGATATCAGCTATATATGTCTCTCACTCCCATTATACTCCTCTATATATACACTCCCAGCTATAAAGAAGAGTATAAAACGTGCCGGTCCCAAAAAAATTGCATCCTCAGAGAATCATGTCTTGTCTGTGCTTGATATTGATGACGAAAATGTTATCAAAGCTGTAAGACATATGATCTATCGTTTAACAAGTAAAGCCGAAGTCCCCAAAATGTAATCAAAGCTGGAAAAATAAGAAGCTACCACAGCCAGTGACACATCTCAATTGCGCGACTGAAGTCCATGAGTGTCTACCGATGAAACTAGCTCCAATGGAAAAAACGGAGGAAAACTGATTGTCTTCGAGCTTAAACTTCTGCCACTTAGCTAGCATTTGCAGCCAGGATGAAGTTTTTGTTTTGTAGTAGAGAGATGAAGGCTGTTTCGCCCTGAGTATGGGACTCCCAGACGCACAATGCTTCTGGAGTACCCACCAAACACCTGCTCTGTCAACTTAGTCTGGAACCGTTTGGCACATCACTTCAGGCTATACCACGTGCTCCTGCGCCTAGAGGTGCCTCCATATTATGAAAATCCCTTCTCCAGAGGGGAGGAAGAAGGGAAAGAGAATGCCAGAAACAAGATACATTCATTCCTGACTACCATTCCAGTACTAACAGAGCATATTGTGCCACTCGATTTCAGTTGTCAAACGTTTTCAGCGTTTCTCCGCCTTTATTTTCGGGCCAAGCTCAACAAATACGGTGAAGAGGTGATCACAATGCATACTCCATCTTTTGCAAGAGAAAAATTCGTGACAGGCATCATCAATCTTTCCTGTACAAAGTACGCAGTTGGGGGACTGCTGCCTAGCAATATTGTTCAGGTAAGACCAAAAACATTCATGCTGGCTAAAGAAATGGGTGATGAACAAATCTCTCTCGTCATGCACTCGATTGGGCCACGGCCGCAAATCCGGGATCAGGCTTTCGGTCCACCTTCCCTGTGTGTCTTGCTCCCAGGACTGTTGTTAATCGCTGAGAGACCGTTGTCTCTCTTTCTTTGTGATCTCAGTTGTCGTCGATTCTGCGCAGGTATATGTGCACTTTTTCGCAAAGCGGGCGACGAGTATCACCCCTCCCATTACCAGCGCTGCCGTCCCAGAGACATCTTCGATATGCGTATGCGATTCGCAACGGTTTTTGTCTCTGCACCTGTGCCAACCGCCCACGGTGTAGATCCTTTCAGAGAGCGTCGTGTCTATATTCATGATCTATAAATTAGGACCGATTGCACAGCGCTCCTTATGAGTCGTCTCCCTCAACGACACCTGAAATAAGAGTCGTCTTTCGCCTACCTCCCGACGACTAGTAGAGCATGCTGTGGTGCCCTTGAAACCGCATCAGATATACTGGTACTTGAAAATGCTCTTGCATTCCTTCGAGAATATCCACCCATCTAGCGCCGTTAAATGCATTTTGGAATAAATCCAGAGTAACCAGCAGGTCGACCCGTTGAGTGGATATGTCGACGGAAAGTAAGGAGTGAGGAGTGTGGTATGTGTTCAATTCTACGAGCCCAGATCTCGTAACCATCTCCAGGATCCGTTTGCCCCGAGCATCTAATTAAGGTATGCCCCATTCGATTCCTCTAGCGTTGAACTCACATCCGACGAGAACATGGACCTCTGTGGTCGAAAGTGCGTCGTGCAAAGCATTGAGCCCAAGTTTATCGACGACAACGATTTGTTCGGGGTTAGTTATACTCTAAAGAGTGTGGTTCCCGAGCATCGAATCCAAACGAAACCACCTTGGCCACTGCCCCGCACTTGGAAGTGAGCAATGTTCCGAACCCAGATGGCGGCTGTACCGGATTCGTCAGGGTACCATGTTCCTGAACTTCTGGTATGGTTCTCACTCAGAAGTAGTAAGTCAGCTTGCCTGTCTCTCGCAAACTGTTCGGGTAGGACTTGGGTGGTGATGCTTCGATCCAGATTGATTTGAAAAATGCGAATCATTTAAGAAGTTATTGGAAGGCCCGACACTTCCCTGTACCTTGGGTGTGTTTCAAATCATCTAGTATCGAGTCATACTCTTCGCAAAAAACACGGTGTGCCACTTCTATGGACTCCTTAATTTAATGGCCTGTCTTGCCGCAATTGTAGCACAAGGGGCTTCAAACAGCTTCGTTACATTCCTGTGCCGTATGCCCGTATCCAAGGCACTTCTAAGACCGGAGAGGAATCGCTCTTCGCCGTATCAGACAAATTAGTCCTCCTATTCTTATTTCTTTTTTAATAGCAGTTCTGCTTCCCACTTTGTGAAGTCGATTATGGCAATTCATTGATCCCTTTTGTTTGGTTTGGTCAACCTAACTTTCGTCTCGCTTAGTACAGGGAAATCGCGTCTTAAGACGTCTTCTATTCTGGGCAGATCCGTAACGCAGTCAATATCTCTATTTCCAAGTGTGGCCATAAGCTCGAGTAAGGCTACAGTGGCTTTTCCGGCGATGGATCTTTTGACTGCATCACGCTTCATTATTATATGCATGAGGTCCGAACTCAACAGGTAGATCAGCTGATTGAATTGGCCGTACAGATTTTATTGCAGTTTGGATGTCTTCCACTTTTATTAGGAGTATTGGTTAATAATATTGATTTCTTGGCTAGAAAAAATAATTTATTTCAATAACTAAATGATCGTGTTTGTTCATTGCGCGTGCCAATTGATCAGTTGGCGTCAATCAGCTGTAACTGTTTCATTCGGTTTTAGTAGCTCATAATACACAACACCCTTCTTGCCCCAACAAATACACAGCATAAGCTTTTGGCAATGAATATCGCGTTTTGGATGTGAAGCTGATGGTTGGTCGGGATCAACAAACGAAGTATTACGTTTAGGGTTACCGCAACAACCCCATTTTTCATAGCTAGTAATGATTCGACTCAAAAAACGATGTTTTTTGTGTCTTTCAAAATGTTTTTTGCATGTTGTAATTCGGGGATTGGAGGACCCATTTTCAAAATGTTGGAATCTTCTCCATTACGTGTAAGCGTTCAGAAATAGTTAGTCGGGTAACACCCAACTCCAAAGCAATTTATTTTTGCATTTGACACGAATTTTCATCCAATAATGCTTACAATTCCCCATCTTCAAATTATTTTGGCTGTCTTAGCAGTTCTTTGTCTTCCAAGTACTATTACTACTGCGGAAGCGTGCAAACTATCGTTCATAAGTTCTACCAAAAATCGATAACTTTCAGCATCTTTCAGGCACAAAATTTGACATTTTCGAAGCAAAAAAAAAACTTTGTTGTTTACATTATTTCGTTCAATTACTAAGTGAAAATTAATGACAGGTATTTACCCTCCTAGTTATTAAAGACGCAATACCTTAAATAAAAGTTGCACCATCTGTCATCTAAATCGACATTATTAACCGACACTCCCAATATTGCTCCGTTGATTTCTCGCAAGATATATGCGTAGGAACTACCGTGGGTGGGTTTAGGCAGCAGTACCTACCCATTAGGTTCCCGACGCTTGGTAATCATTGTTTCTTGCGTTACATACGCTGATTCATTGCATTTTGAATCCTGTGGTTGTTTATCGCTTTTCAACTTTAGGGCCACATTTTAGCCACTTTCCTGGCAGCTTTGGGTAGTATCGTCTGAATCCCCTTCTCTATCGCGATACGATCGTTTGGCACCATGTCCTCGTGCAACCATTTGATGCAACCCATTTGATTGCGCTGCAGGAATACATTTTGCTGACAGTAAAAATCGGGTCAATAACAGCGCTGCCGAAAGAAATAGCCTGTTGCGCTTTTCTGCTTTCAGCCCCCTGCGTCTATAGTGACTTAGCGATCTTCCATCTCCAGGACTCCGTTTTTATTCTGGTTGGTAAGGTTTGTTGGTACCGCATTACCGCTTGTGGCAATGATGGGTTTCATAACCCTTTTTGCTCTTAATCTGCACGATCCAGTATAATCGAAGTGCTCGGTGTCTGTCGAGCATGGATTTCTTAATTTGGCTCCCGTGACTCAATCACTTCGTTGGGGAAGCAACAATCATATGTTTCTTGAGTAATTATTTCACTTTTCCCTAATCTAATCTCTCCCAGGTTGAAAGAGTCTTTGCTCTTCTTTTGTTGGTTGCTTTTTTTGATTTTCATGTCATTATCTATTCTTTCGAACATAATTGTTTAGATACCATGGATTATGGGCCCTGATCGGAGCCGCTTTCTCCGCTCGCTTGATTAGTCGTCTTAATGGTCCCATGGCTGTCTTTGCTAATCAGGAAAGTCATGCGAGGGTTGGTACCAGCCCTTATGGGGACAGGTGCTCAGGGCCAGACGAGCGCTTATCGAGAGCTCATCTCAACCGAACGTTCACTGCCAACTCAATGGTGCGAACTTCTAATGTACTTCGAGGTCTGCCAAGATTTTAACCGGGACGGAGACGGTATAATTGTTAGATTGGAGCCGTTCACACTCGAATGTCACCTCGGTGCTCTGTGCGAAGCAACTAGGTCCAAAACATCGTAACCGCAAGCCTAAAGCGTCAATATTAGGTAATCAGTCGAATCGCAGTCCATGTTTGGTTCAGGGTCATATTCCGTGAAGTCCTGCGTTTCCTTGGGTACGTAGGGCGGCACTCCCCAAAAAATACTAGCTTCCACTCGACATCGATCGACACTCATGTCGATCAGCATTCCCGTCGATATGCGTCGATATCATCCATTGACACAGCCAGTTGCGGAAGTCTAAGCTCACGCCCAAGAACTTTAGATCTGCCAGTGGACATTGCACATACTCATAGTTATCACCTTCCAAAACATACATCCAAGAAACAGCGATGATCAAACTATAAGGATTGGAAAAGCTTTCAAGGATGATATGTGCCAAAAGTCAAAAAGCATTCTGCAGATTTACATAAAAAGACCACTTCTACGATTTCCTCGTCAACCCATATTACAGAAAAACTTATGGAGTACCTACAGTTTATGTAAAATAATGTAAAGTAAATTAATTTGAAAACAAAAATCCTAAAACTGAAACAAACAAGTGTTCATATTTTCCTTTGGTAACCACATGGCTACCTATGCTTAAAATCCTTTTAGAATACGTATGCGACTCTTTCGTCAAAAATTATCACGAAACATGTTAGAATCTTTAATTTAAACATTAAAAAAAATCCTTCTAGGCATTTTTTATAATTAGGGATAGAAAGGGTCCAGAATAGAAGTAACCAAATCTTAATATTTAAGGGTTGCAAAATGTTGTTTCAATATAAAGGAATAATTCCGTGTGCAAGCGAACTTGACCCTATCGAGCTCAAGAGCGTTGAATTTTTCAATGTTTTCATTATTCGTATAAATATATACTAGTCTTATTTTTCACAGTAGTTTCGTTTGATTACTTTCTCTTCTTTAGACATGTGCTCTTCAATTTTCATTTTCAGAGTAAAGCAAACAGAAGATTTTCAATTTCGTCCACACGTTGTTTTCTGTCATTGCGTTTGTTTTCGTTTATGCATGTCGTCCTTGAATTCGTTCGTTTTCAAATCTGCTATGTCACATGAGCAAACGTTGCATTGCGAGTCCAGGAAAAGCCAGCAGGCAATAATCACATGCAGCACCGTCTGCAGCACAGCTCACCGAATGGATAACTGCTTCGCAACAGGATCCATTGCGCAACTTTTATATACACTGCCAATCTGTGACAAGGAGTAATCTCACTAATTAGTTTAAAGATCATAGCCAGAAATGCCTTGAAAGTCATCATCGAATCAACGTCGTTCAAAATATAAGAATACATTCCTTAGGTTTCGGAAAAGCAAATTTACGTTTCCATTCTATATATAAAGTTGGGCAATATCATTTACAATCCTGGCAAATATTTACATGGAGCATCAAGACAACATTCTGTTTCCAAGAAGTCCCAGAGTTCGCATATACTGCGTAGGTACCTTCCCAGCACCATTCTAATGCGTAGGATATTTTAATTTATTGTATCTTATATTTGTCATGGAATTGTATGTGTGCGTGCGTATTAGTATAAAAGGAATTCGATAAAAAAATCAAAAGCATCTCATCGAATATAGTCAAATACTACACTCACAATACATGCATACTTCAGTGTCCATCATATTGAAGGACATTTCACATTATTCAAGGGTTTTCACTTGGATCCAAATTGCTGTATGTATCCGAGTTCAAGAAAAAAGGGATACTGCCTTCGTTACAGCTCCTTTCGACATTTTCATCTTATCTCTCCAAGAATGACTCTGACCTTAGATTACTTGTTGTGCGTCCGTTCGGTACCACTTTACTTACTTGTGCATGAAAAGATTACAACAAGGGTGAGTTGTGGTATTGTGTTGTCGAGGACATGAGAACTAGTGACTTTTTTATTATACACAATGGAAAACATGTGAGCCCCACTTGGTCCTTGAAATATTTCGGTTTAAAAAAGATATGAGTGAGAGATGCTTTTTGCATTATTGCGGCGAAGCGAAAGTTGAGTTTTTTTCATGGAAAGGTATCTCTTGCTTTTTGGGGTGCCAAAGGTTCCTACTTTACAATGAGAATTTTCAATTAATAATTGTTCAAGGTAACGACAACGTTTATTGTTTATGATATTTCGTTGACATTCTTGTCATCTATATACGTTATGTACGATCGAATATGAGTGTGGACAAATATTTCGTACTATTGCCATTGATTTCAGCTTAGAGGAATTCTATAGTAATGATCAACCACATTTCACTGCGTTTTATTTATGGGTGTGATGCAATTGTCAAATAAATGTCTTGTAACAAAATCCTTTCGACAGATATCTTACTTTTCGGCGTTCGCTCAAGAAATGATTGCGAGTCCTTTTCCTGGAGAAAATTTCTTCCATATATCCCTTTTCAAAGATTATATTCTGCTTCAAAACGTGAGGGCATGTTTATCCAAAAGGAAGAATCAGAAACTGATGTCCACTTGTTTTGTTCTTATAATATGCATGAAATTTCGTTAATATACTGCAAGGATATACTTTCACATTGGCTGCATGTAAGGACGCTTTTGATGGGGGTAAAATCGGGATAAAACATCTATTAAGATAACGATATAGGAATAATTTAAACATTTTTGTGTGATAGAAAGGTGAACAGGGGCGGATCTACTTAAAAGCTTTTTGGGCTGCAGCCCAGAGCCCTGCGAATACAGAGGGCCCGATCATAAGGTTGGCCACACTGCGATCAATCAACCCGTTGGCGCATCTATCAAACGGAACGGGGAATTCCCTGTCGCTTGTTTTCGGTCGGTGTATTCCGTGTATTGTCTATTATTGGGGACTTCCCTCCGCTTATCGCCTGACGCAATTTTGTTATTTTTCCGCAATTCCGCTATCGTCGACTATATTAACGAATTGACTTTATTATTGTTAGAAATGTGATTAGTGCGAGTGTTTAGTTTACTAAGTGATAGATAACTTAAAAGTTATAAGGACCGGACCTTTCTTTTAATTTACTAAAATTGAAAGTATTCAGCATAACTAGACTTCCTGCTTTTAATAGGCAGTAGGTAAGTAAAAAGAATTATAAAACATGACTTTTTATTTTTATTTCAGTTTTCAAAACTAAATGAATCGAACTCATTTGACATTTAATGATAATTTGTGAATTGCTACACTCATTACAAAGTAGGTATTAAATTTAGGTATAAAAGTTCTATCCAGTTTTTTGTTTATTTTCAGAAAAATATCTTATTTTACAATATGTCTGCTAGAAAATATAAAAGTGGAGCTGAAAAAAGAAAATTACAGTTTGGTCGAGAAAAAGATAGAAATAAATGCGCAAAAATTGAAACTTTCTTTAAATCAGAACATATAAACGCGAATGAAATAGCTATAAATCCATTAAAAAACGTAAAGGAAGGTATTTTATGCCAAGAGAATCTAACCGAAGTAAGCAAAAATCGCAAAACCAGGAAAAAATACAAACGATGAAAATATGCAAAATTTTAAAAACCAGAAAAAAATACCAACGATGAAAATGTGCAATATCTTGACTTCCAGCAACCCTCTGGCTCCTCTGAAAACGAAATTGGTGTTCAGCAAAAGGAAGGTAATACCGATAGTGGAAAGAAATTTAGAAAATATTAAGTTTGAGTTTGAGAAATATGTTGACGTGGGCTTGTAGCCAGATTTGCTAAATAATGATTTTATTAATTTCGTCCTCTCACATAAAATAACTGACTTACAAAATAAAGATCCGAAGAATATATATTCAGCTTCAATGAAGAAATATAAAGAACAAAACAGATCTTTTTCAAATAGATATTTCACTAGAAAATTGAAAAATGGCCAATTACTGGAAAGATCTTGGTTATGTTATTCAAAAAGGGTTGGTACTGTTTTTTTTTTTGACTTACAAACTTTTTTCTAAAACTCCTTCTCAATACACAACCGGATTTTCTGATTGGAAACACAAAGGATTTTGTTTAGAAAATCACGAAAATTCTAATGAACATAAGAATTCAATGTTAGTGTGGTTGACACGAAAAGAAAATAAGTATGTTTTAGACAAGCAGCTTCAGGAGCAATTAAATAAAGAAACAGAATATTATCACAATGTCCGAAAACGGGTTATTGCAGTGCTAAAATTTTTGAGTGTAAGAGGCTTAGCACTTAGAGGTTCCGAGGAAGTATTTGGTTCTCCACATAATGGTAATTTTATGGGTGCTCTAGAGCTATTAGCAGAATTCGACCCATTCATACGTGAACATATTGAACAACGAGAGCTGCGACCAAATCCTGTAATATCATATTTATCAAAAACAGTATATGAGGAAATAATTGAGATTATGGGTAAACAGATAATTAAACAAAAAATAACTGAAATAAATAACGACGACACAAAGTATTATTCAATTATGATGGATTCAACCTCTGATCTGTCTCACGATGACCAACTTGCTACTGTATTACGATACTGTTTTCGGGGAAAAGTGTATGAAAGATGTGAATCTTTCATTAAAATAGGTAGTCATACTGGCTTATATTTATTAAATATTCTACAAGCCTTTTCGGAAACAAATGGACTAGTACTGGATAATTGCAGGGGACAGTCATATGACAACGCTGCTAATATGGCCGGAATCTACAATGGTGTACAAGCACTACTAAAAGAATAAAATAAATCCGCGGATTACGTGCCATGTGCTGCGCATTCCCTTAACCTAGTTGGTCAAGAATCCGTGAAGGTTGCAACCGAAATTGTAAATTTTTTTGGAATAGTGCAACTATTTTTTTGAAATTTTTTTGGAATAGTGCAAATATACGTTTTCTTCTCTGTTTCGACCCATAGGTAGGAGCTGTTAAATCGTGAAACAAAACTAAAATTTACATTAAAAAGCTTAAGCCAGACCAGATGGTCTTGTTACTTTGATGCTGTCAAAGCTTTGAAAAGTAAATATGATGGCATTATGAAAATTCTCAATAGTTTCGGCGAAAATGACGATGAAAAAGTTGATTTCCGAAAAGAGTCACGAAATTTATTTAATAAACTAGCGAAACTAGAAACTGCAATTTTGATTGTTTTTTGGGAAGAAATTTTGGAGAGATTTAATGTAGTTAATAAAAAAGTACAGAGCCCTGGTTTAGACATTGGTGAAGGCAATAAGTTAATTGTGTCATTAAAAGAGTTCGTGAAAAACATAAGGCAACAATCAGATCAGAAGCTAAAGGAATACGAAGAGAAACCTGAAAAATTAAGTACTAGTGTGAGAACAGACTACAGTGACATAAATAAGAGACGCATTACTTCAAAATTTTCAGATAAATCTACAGATGAAGTCTCAGTAAACGGCGCTGAAAAATTTAAAAGAGACACGCTTAACGTTGCATTGGATAAGATGATTATGGATTTAAATAAAAGAAGCCAAGCCTATGAGACCTCTAGCAAAAAATTTAAATTTTTAATGGATTTGCAAGACAAAAATCAAGAACACATAGATCTGGAAAGTGTACGTAATATTATTGATTATCATCCAAATGACGTAGACGAACATTTAGTGAATGAGTGCATTCAGTTGAAATCTTACTTACTGCAGTCTAAGATAGAGTCTTACACCTCATGCATTGAAATTTTTTGGCTAATTTATGAAAAGAAACTTGTTGATGTTTTGCCAAACTGCTATACCATCTTAAAGATTTTTTTAACGATGCCGATTACTAGCTGTGAAGCGGAGCGTTCTTTCTCCAGGATGTCGTATATAGAATATAAATACAGGACAACAATGTCGAACTATCGACTAAATCATTTATCAGTTCTTTCGATAAAATAAATTAATTCGACCAAATAAAAGAATTTGCAACACAAAAATGCAGAAAGGTTGCTTTATAATTTATATAACATAACCATTTATAACCTGTCAATTTATTTTGCAATAAATAATGTTTTAATAAATAAATAAAATATTTTGTTTTCCTATTTTCTTCCTGTACTTAACATATATTACATTACAAATACCTACATCACTACAGAAAACAGTTTCTTGTCAAAATGGCAATTAGTTGGCTAATTAAGTAGGACCCCTAAGCAGTATTAGCCCAGGGCCCCACTAATTCAAGATCCGCCCCTGAAGGTGAAGCCCATAAACTATATGGGTACGACACTCCCAGCCCGGCTAGACTACCCACTAAACACATCCATGTCAACCTGAGAATCTAGTCTGAGACTGTTTTACAGAATTTTTCTTTTGCGTCGCTGACAGTTTTTTCGCTCTTCTGCATGAATGGTGATGGGTACAACTCCTGGTATCACCATCACCGCTGTCTCAGAGACTACCAGGTGAATACATAAGTTTTTCTTTTATAAGCGTCTACAATTGACTTACGCAGATAAGGAGATCTTCCATCTCCAGGACTCCGTTTTTAACCTGGTTCAGATGGTTCGTTGCTAAGCCGCATGAGGCTATTTATATACAATAAGTTTTTTTCAGTTTCACTAAGAAATGTCGCCAGCGAAAAGTACGCTACGTATAAAATTGACGCATTCGCATTTTCATTTCTCTGACATTTACCTATAACACACATAAATGGAGTCCACCAAAACTAACATGTTTGTCTATCGTGTTGAAAAATCATGTCAAATTTTGTGCCTGAACAAGAGCATTTGTCGCCCGCATTGCTTTTCTTGTTTGATCGAAGGAAAATGCTGCTTATAGGTCAAAACATATGGAGGACACGCTCCATCTATTAGGATATTTGAGACATGCATTCGACAATTCAAAAGTGGTAATTTCAGTGGGCAATCTGGTAGACCACAAAAATGCGAAGACGAGGAATGACAGAAGTATTTGGATGGTGACCCAACTCAAGCTCAACGGCATTTAGCAGAAGCATTAAATGTGTCACACAAAACGATCAACAGACGATTACGAGCAATGCGTAAGATCAAGAAACTTGGTAAATGGGTCCCACACGATTTGAATGAATGTCAAATGGAAAGTCGCAAAATCAATTTTGAAATGTTGCTTCGGTGCCACGAAAGGAAATTTTTGCATCGAATTGCGACGTGCAACGAAAAAAAGATTTATGTTGAAAACCAGAAGCAGAAAAAATCGTGGCTTTTACCTGGTGAAGCTAGTCCATCAACACCAAGGCCAAATCGCTGGAAGAAGAAGAATAGCCTTTGTGTCTAGTGAGACCAGAGGGGTATTGTGTACTTCGAAGATGGGAGAAACTTTAATATACAACGCTTCCGTCATCGCATGACAAATTTTAATCACGCATTAATCGAAAAACGACGGGAATGGGCCAAACTGATTGTCTACACGACATTGCGCCGTCGCACACAGCGAAACCAGTGAAAGACATAGTAGAATGAGACATCCTTCTGCACCCGCCGTACTTTCCAGACTTGGCACCATATGACTATCATTTCTTCGCATCAATGGGGCACGGGCTCAAAGCAGCAGCAGTTCAGCGGTTTCGAGGTTGTTAGAAAGAAGCTCAAAGAATGGTTTGCCACAAAAGACAAACAGTTTTTCTGGAATTCATAAATTACTCGAAAGAAGGGTGAAAGATGTGGATGCCAATGGCCGGTATTTTCAGTTAAAAAAATTTTGTTCCGCAGAAAACCACGTATTTTTTTACAACAAAGAAGTGGGAAAAGCTGATGCATGAACCTGGTTTACGAGACGCGTATGCTACTCGTAATGCACCTGATGTCCGGACCTATGTGAATCGCCTCCAGTGTAACTCCTTGCGCTGAATGTCGCCAATTATTTCTGCATCCGTGAGTAAAGGAGAATCTTCAGTGAGCCTCCCATGATAAGTTTTTTTGGAAAATATCGTAGTCATGTGAAGTATACACAGTGGATGTGATGAAACTATAACTATACTATATAACTTAGAACTCCTTTTCACCTTGGTGATCAGCTTGAGTCGCGCTACCTTTCACTAATCTGGGAAAACCTTTCACGCAGGTATAAGTTCAAGTTGCTGATCAACAGATCAAGGTTAAAGTGAGAGACCATCTGCAGTATCTCACCTGGAATCTCGTTGGGTTCTAGAGTTATTCTTGCCTGCATGTACTAGATTGCTTTCTTCAGTTTGTTCTTTGTGGTAAATAGACTTTCTACCGGTTTCTGATCATAGTCTTCCTCAATGGGAGAGGAATTAGTGGTGAAAAGATTACATAAAATTTCCTCAACCTTTCGTGGCTCATATATTCGAGCCGATCTTTGGGTGCCGAGTTTTCACACCACTCGTTAGTAGCCCAGGCGTATCAAAAATTGAGTTAAACAATTGGTCTTACAACCGACTAGATTTACCGCAGCTGATATTTCTGTGCTATGTTTATCTTACTGACAAATACGCTACTCATCTGATACTAGGTAATGCAATCGGCCTTTTTTAGCGAGATTTATCTCAGACGAAAAACGGGCGAGATCTCGCGAGTTTAACGAGAGTTTGAGAGTTTAACTTGAGCATAAAAACGTCTTACTCGAAGCGCGGACCGGCACAGACGGAGTTGTGATATGTCGGTTTCGTTCGGTACGCTGGAGTCGGTGGCCTGGGGAACATTGCGGGACGAGGTGTCTCTCAGATTTTTTGCGTGTACGATTGGTCGAAAATTGAACCAGCGTGCAGCATCATCAGTGCGCGTTTGTTTTGTTCACTAATAGTTGTTTCTAGCTCACCTGATTGAGTTTGATCGCATTCGAGTTTTTTTTTTGGTTAATTATGCAAAAAATATGATTTACGAATGGAATAACGAACGATGTCAGCGTATATAGTTTGTAAAGACTTTGAGAGTGTGTCGGAAGTATGGAAATACTTTGTGAGAGCCTGAAAATGGAATAGGACCTAAGTGCAACTTTGTAAGAAAATGTTTGATATCAAAGATCAACCCATGTGCAGTTATAATCGATTCATAAAATTGACACGAAAACGAAGAATGTCATATCACACCCGCCGTTGCCGTTGCCGCCACTATCATCAAATACTGGGACTACTATGATTTAAAACATGGAATTAGTAACAGCATGTACTAATCAGCATGTTACATAACATGTAACAGTGGCAGCAGCAAAAAGTAGAGGCAAAAAATTTCTGATCATTTCCTCCCGATTGAAGATACTTCTCTTGAGAAAAAAGTATCAAGAATGGTAGCCAAAGATGGACTACCTTTCGTTTTTTCTGTACTTCCAAAGATATGAGATATCGCTTGAATTCTCCGGGACACAAACTGCCTATGTCTCCAAACACAATTAAAATTGAAGTTATGAAGTATGGCATGATATTGAAAATGAAAATAAAGCATGATTTGGCTCAACTTAAGGAGAATGATCGCAGATTTACGCTAACATTTGATGAGTGGACTTCTTCTATGTACAAACGATTCATGAAAGTAAACGTACACAAATTTTTGAACGGCAATGCTTTGTTTTGGAACTTGCGGCTGATTCGCGTCTTTGGAAGTACGCCAGCTGAAAGTCGTGTCAGTATGATTGAAAACATAGTTAATCGAATTTGGCCTTTTTCGGGAAAAAGATATCAATATTACTACAGATGGGGCAAGTATGATGAAAAAGATATCACTTTCACATCAGCTCTACTATGCCCATGGAGTTCAACTTGGCATAATAGATACCATTTATAAAAAAAACAGATTTTGAGGAACCTGTCATAGAATCTGAAAATGAGGAAAACGACGATGAGATTTCTTTGGAAATGGACGAAATTTCTAGCACAGGCTCAGACTCAGCAGGTGATGTTTTTCATTGTTCTATGCCCAAAATAGAAGTAGACCTAGATGCAGAATATGCAGGTATTATTGAGAAAGTTACAAAATTGGTCCAACAAAACATGCTTCTCTGCGAATATACATAAAGCGAGAATTTGAAAAAAAATATTAAGTTAAAACTTGATTGTAAAACTCAGTGGTCGAGCCTAGCAGACATGATTTCTTCATTTATTAGAATTAAGTTTTGTGTCAGCAAAGCTTTGATCGACTTCAGTCTGAAAGGTGATCCGGACTACTCTTTAAATGTGGAAGAACATGCGTTTTTAGCGAACTAAGACAAGGTATTTCAACCTGTAAAACTGGCCGTGCAGGTGTTATGTCGTCCAGATACAGACTTGGCTATCGCAGAAATAAAACTAAGCTTCATTATTCGCAAACTGGAAGAGCTTAAAGCTCCATTGGCAGAAAAACTAGCTGGCTCCTTGAGAAAGTGCTTTGTTCAGTGTCGTACGAATTTTACAGCATGCTTGTTGTATATAAAAGAACCGCAACACAGTCTGACTAATACACAGATACAGACAAATTCAGATCCATCTTGGTCGATCGCATCAACATCAGCTGCCACCGCTAATTATATAGCTGAATTTGATGATCACGATAATGAACCGCTTTCATCTCTTTCTGAGACTCGCAAGAGTATTTCATTGCAAGAAGAACTTCGGGAAAAATTGCTTGCTGCGTTCAAAGAACAGAGAGACAGAAAACTAACTACGATTTCTCTGGAGGCATTAATCAAGAAGGAAATGAATTTATTCGAGTCCGGGGGGTCAAAAGGCGAACTTTTACAGTTCTTGGATAACTGCCTGAGATCTGTGGGTGCAATTAGCGTTGAATCCGAAAGGGTCTTCTCAGCAGCTGGTTATCTGGCCAACAAAACAGGAAGTAGTTTAGCAGACGATTTGTTGGACATTCCGTGCTTTTTAAGGAGCTACTTTCAAAATAATTCGTAATAATGGATTGTGATTTGAACTGAACAAATCTTTCATTTGATTGGTATATTTTGTTAATTAATCTGTAATATCTAATGGAACTACTGAGAAGATATAGTTTTATTTAATTGTTAATAATATCTCAGTTGAATAGTCAACTCAACTTAGACAACAAATTTCATTTTTTGACTCCTTGTTGTTTTGTTTGCTATAAAAGAACTTTTTCATTACTAAAAGATTTTTGTTTGATATTAGAAGAGAAGACTGATTGTTTCTTTCATTTGTCAATTGATAGATACGTACGTCAAAGTTTACTACTTAGAAGCTTATTAAAAAATTATAGACAGATACGTCAAGCAATGTTTGATGCATAAAAGTCTATTGAAAAAATGTTTGAAAATAAATGTTTACCTTATAATACTAATTATTTTTATTCAGATATTGTGATTATTTGCAAAAAAAAAACACACAAAACTACCAATCTCGCGATTGGATCTCGAAATTGGCGAGATCTCGCAGTATTCTTATTTATAAACTCGCGGGATTTCGCTTGAGCCCCAATCCCGTGAGATTTGAATTTCCTATCTGACGCATGCCCATTCCTCGAATCGTGCGAGTCATACATTTTACGGTCTTCTGGTCGAAATTGAGGACACTACATTTGCTTTTCAGTAATTCCACCAGTTAAATGTAGGCTTGGTATGCCGAGGTCTTCCAGAAGGTACGGAAGGGTTACGAGCAGACCATATGATTCTCATATGTCAGTTCAGTACATCTTAAGCCGCAGAGTCTCCGCTCTCTAGCAGGTTCTTTCATCGGTTTAGATCGGCAGTTGGTAATGTGACAAGACTCTCAATGACCACTTTTTCAGTTTATAACCCGAGTATGAAAGATAGAGCCTGCGGGCTTCAAGGGGCACCGTCAACCATCTTCCATAGGGATTCTAACGCAACCCCAATGCAGGAAAGTACGTTGTGACCTGTTCACAACATGGAGAATCGAGCTCTAAGTGTCATATCCAGGATGTGTTTGCTCGAAAAATCTAACAGAGTCAACCGCTTTAGCCTTGAAGACTCGTTGGACTAGGACATGGCTTAATCGAAACAGCGTCCGCCAAGGCATACGGGCTGAATTGAAAATTATAGGTATTGAGCTATTGGTATATCCTAAAGAATGAAGTTTATGAACAACGAAACCTAGGTGCTGACTGTACCAGACTCGTTCATGCCTTATTTCTCGCAAAGTGTTTTAGCAGATGTTGAGCATTTTTTCCGATGCCGAAAAATTTGGAAGATAGTGATCTTTGGAGTAACTTTTTGCCCTGTGTTAGAGTTTTTTGGAAAAACCGGAAAGTTCCTTGTCCTGGAACAAGTCTCAAGCCATCCAATTCTTTCTTTTACACCCTTCCTTGCCACAATTGCGGTACAAGGAATACCAATCACTCCGCTTCCATACCTATGCAGTATGCGTGTATCCAAGTCGCTTGAAACATCCGAGAGAAGTTCTTGTTCCCTATACCCAATAAATAATAATCCACCCCGATCTGAATTTCCTTTGTTAACTGTTCAGTTCTGTGTGGCAAACTTGTTAATAATTTGATCATTGAAGAATTTTTTCACATGTTTGCTTATGAGTCAATTGATTGGCATACAAGCAAAGAAACTCGATTTACTTTTGACATGGGCGGATTACTTTAATTCAACCTTGCTAAATTTTTGCACAAGCTTGAAATTCTTTCACCTTCACCTTGACAACTTTTCTCTGCATTTGTATTATTGTTTTTTTTTCTCTATAAATGTAAATATAACCTACACGAATATGATGTGTAGAAGCGTCTGTGCATGCCCTGCAGAAAACTGCTCGCGTTACTTTCCTTCACGTTGTGGTACACATGGATATCCTTGGTAAGTAGATAATTTTTGCTCTTATCCCCATTCTCATTAGAAAATTGCAAAGTCATATTCCCAGCGTGTGCGTTTGCATGTTGACGTTAAACAACCCTTGTATCCCTTAACAACTGGTTAGAAAACAACATCATTGTCTTTGTGTAGGACACATTGTTGTATCATCCTCTGTGGGCTTGGTGCTCGTTGAAACGAAAGCCTTTCTGGGTAGTTATTGTTAAAAACGAAACACAAGCTTTGGTTTTGCTATTTTTAGCACACGTAGGCCACCCTTAGAAGAAAAAGTGTTATCCTGTGATGCGCACATGAAAGGTACTTTAACGTACCACATATGTATATGCGTACAGAATTCCGCAAAATGCATGCAACTGAGCTAACAATCAATGGCACAAAATGTATTTTTTTGTACACGCAAGTCTTGAACGCATGTTGTTCAGGGATTCATATGGATGATTTGGTTATAGAGTCGGGTACATACGTTATCGTTAAAAAAATAGCAACATAAAACAATTATCATATCCCATATAATTTATTTTTCAATGATTGTTTTTGCAAGGCGTCGCAGCTTTCATGATGAATCGGCCAATAAGTCGTATATCACTACCAACATGACAAAAAAGGCTGAAAAACTCTGCATTCTATTGACAGGCAATTTCAAACCGCCCTGTATTTGATCCAAACAGCCTTCACCTTTCCCTACTATTCGGTCGTACCTTAAGCATAACTTAAATGTAGTTGTGTGTCATGAACGAGAGACTTCATTGTAGATCCTTTGGGGGAGTTTTTAATATGCTAATGTTTCGCAATGGATAAAAGTGCTGAAAAATTCAAAACAGGTGATATGATAAGGGTAAAAGGTGGGAGTGGGAGCATACAGGACGAAGCATTTAACGTTAGCGGTCCACATGAAACTAAGCCAAAATGCCAAAGCTGATGAGCTCCACTAAACATCATGAATACTAGCCGCTTTGGAAAAAGTCCTGTGTACTTGCTCCAGCAGAATGCTGCAAGCAAGCTTATCCGCAGGGACTTGCCTACGTTTTTCTCTCTTCTTTTTATCGTCCTTTTTAATCTCTCTCGAAGCAACGGAAAGTATATTAATTCTGATTACATTGCTCGACTCTGGGCAAAAGTGATGTGGAATAAGGCCGCTCCATTCATGCTCCATTTTCGGATTCGTATATTTCACCCGTTTTTTTCTTTGTCAGTTTTTTTCGAAAATCTGCACCAACTTTGATATCATTGCAATGCGATACAGAGCAGATTGTGGCCACAGGCCGAATAAAAAACGTTATGAGGCATTCCTTTTCGCTCACACCCTTCACATTCTTCTGCTCCCGCAAGCAGTGAAACAACATTAGAATGAAGTTTTTTCTTATGAAAATGTCCTAAAAAATTGTATATGAGGTATCTAGTATCGCCTGGTTTGTTCAGATAGGAAAAGAAAGAAAGAAATGACCATTTATCTTTTTACTGAGGTTTTAACTGTTCCTGGACACTTTGTTAAACGATGCCGACAATCAGGAGATACATGTGGGGTACCAACTGTCAGTTGTAGGCATCCACAAAAAGTCAGCCCTGTTATGAGGTATTTAGAGTCCTTAACTCCACATTTGAACCTCAAACCAATATTGCCTTTGTTGTCCTTTGCACATCGCATCGCAATGTGTTAACCCTGCAGGACAACGGCCTGAACTTTGCGTGTCTGGTTTCAGGTGCAAGAGTTGTCGACCCGCTCAGTCCTTATCTTTATTTGTTGCCAGACATCATTAATTACAACCCGTAGCCATTAGAAGTGGACGTCGCGTCAGGAGTGCTAATTAGAAGAAAACATCTGAAATATGTACCCAACGGAAATGAATATTGTGGCATAACATTGAGACAGGGCGCGGTATTCCGATGATTTTATTATCAAGAAAGGAAGGCAAAAGAGTTTCTAGTTCACGTGACATTATGTGTTCTTTGTAAGACATATTTTACTGCCCAAACGACGCTAATCATTGAATATGATCACAACATCACCCAACCCCGTTTTGACTAATTTTGATATAATGTCTGATGGTATTTGATATTTTTACGGATATTGGTCTTATTATGGTATTATATTTGCCACTAAGGACTAAGAAATTAATGTTTTAATTAAGCTTGCATCAAGATAGTTGATGAATACAAAAATAAGTCTTTTATTTTTGGCTACAGAAACAAAAAGCATGAATAAACGCTGGCAAACTGATTCTGTAAAATATTGAGTATGACTTTTGTTATAATTTGAGCTATCATCCTGCTTGAGGTAATGTTAAATTATAACCAGTCCCTATAATATTATATAATATAATAATAATAATATTTAAGAATAGATTATTTTATGTTTTACAAATATCTTTATTTGTATTCAGATTGTTCAAATTGATGGTTTTTAAACAATGCCCCGTGGTTACTCATCACCCTAAATGCGTCATTTATTGACGTAGCCATTCAACTCGAAAGAAGCCTCATCGGTAAACAATATTTTTTTGTATGATTCATGATCTGTAGCAATTGTTTCTTGAGCACATACAGCGAATCTACGCCATGCCCGTGTCCTTACGCTTGAGCTCATGTACAAGTTCGACTGTGTAAGCCCTCAAACACAGGCTTAATTGTTGAGCACAATGTCGAATTGACTCACTTGGGTCCACATTGATCCTATTCAATACAGCTGCTATGGTTTCTTCAGCACGTACTGTACAACGATTGACTGGATGCCTAATATCAGAGAAAGTAAAAGTAGTGCGGGAGAAATCCATGGTTAATCGAACTAGTTTTTCTGATGGATGGTTATGTTGGCCACAAAATTAACGGAGTCCACGATTAGTTTTTCGAGCAAAAACGTTTTATTTCGAATTAATCTAGAAGAAGAATTAATCTAATCCGCTTTGAATCAAACAAAGCGGATAACAGCTGTCACAAAAACACCGTAAAGTATATTTATATGAATATTCCATTATTTGTTTCTTTTAACCCCTTACCATGTGTAATGGAGGAACATTAAAAAAAAGAATTAAATAACATAAAATTTGATACGACAAATATTTGTTTATTTGTCTGAACAACGTGCAAGTGTTGTGTGGTAAGTGTAGTATTCTGTTGACAACCCAACAGTTATCACGTTGCAAAGACACTTTGAAAAGGTTACTTGAAGGGATCCAATTAACAATTTTCCCTCGTGAATAACTTGCGCAAATTAAATTTATTAATTTAATTAATTAATTAATTGTATAGTTCGACCTTACGGGTTCCTCCAGACGTAGGTTTAAATTCATAAATTATCTTACCACTTATCAATGTGTTGGTGTCTAGGTTATATTGATGATTTTCAACATTTCTGTTAGTATATACTGAACGAAGCTATTCTTCAATATTTCAGGGTAAAGGCTTACTTGCTACCCTTACTTGTACCGGAATTCACCGCCAAGGTTGAGTTGATTACAGTAAAAGATCAGTAAATCCCGGTTCTTTTCTTTTTACAAAGCCTCTTGGGACCCAAGGAACTTTAAATGCAGGTTTCACTGGAATCAAAATTTTGTATTTTGCTTATGCCGTTCATGGGGTTCGCGTTTAGGATGGGAGGGGTGTTAAGTGTTGGTGAGGTTTGTTTGTGTGAAGTGAAGTGAACAAGTTTTATACAGTGATATTTGAATAAGTTAGGAAGAAATTAAGTCATTCAAGAGGATTCATATTTGTGGTCATGTATTTTTTTTATTGATTACGTTATACGTTACGTATTACCATAAGTTTTATATACATTATTGTTATATATAATACCCCAATGGGTACAACCGTGGCGTGGTGGGGGGCTTGGCAAGGTTTCCCGCCATCCAGGCGTGTATCAAGTCACTAAAAGTACCCACCCAAAAATGATATGATGAGTGAAAACAAAACTAATAAACTAGGGGTGGGGATATACACCCCGACGTGAGAGGGAGCCTCGACCTCATGCGGGCTTCTCTCCAGCATTCATGCTGGGGATAAGTCGCCAGGGCATTTTTCAGTGGTGGAACACTTGGCCACTGAAGAATCAAAAATTACAAGTGAAAAAATCAACGACGTAAGCATGTTCACCCGAAGGCCAAAACTATTGCGAACTCCGCCTCAAAGAGTAGCCAAGCCTAACCAAGGCAACGAGAAAACATCGTGCAAGCAAACCTCCAACGCTTTGCAACAGCGAAAAAGGTGCTTGTCCACAACATTCCTCCTTCACAAGTCGATGGAGCGAACGATACAATAAGCGTAGTGGAGGCTTTGGGCACTAGAGCCATCGATCTGAAGTGCCACTCTCCTGGCGTCATCGAAAGTCATATACCGAACAACGTGGAAAGCGAAAATAATGATGCTCAACAGCAACAAGACCCTCTTGCTGACAGTATACCGAGATCCTCACCTGAGGACGACCTGATGACGAAAATAGCCGTTGACAGAAGTGAGGAAGAGCGGCTAACAAGGAACATAAGCGCCATAATAAACGTGATGAGAAATGCAACGAATGTCCAAAAAAATGTTGACAAGGACATCAAAAATGGGATTGACGAATTATAGGACCTCGTTGACAGGATCCAGCACTATCGCCGCAGCTGGCTACGGATGGAGAGTGAATTGAAAGAGCTTAAGAAGGTTCCTGAAAATAAAATTCCCTTCACTGAAAACGCTACTCCTCTCGTAAAAGGCAAAAGGGCGGTATGTAGCCCACGTAAATCTGACCGTAGGAAAAGGGTAAAGGGGCCGATAACAGTCGAGACAGGAGACATCAGTCAAGGGAAGGAGAGAAATGTTGACTTTCAATTGGTGCGCTCTAAATCGCAACAGAAGGCTGCGAAGAAGATACACCGCGTGACAGCAATAGATTCGAAACAGGCGCCCGAAAAGCAAGATGGCACGAAACACAGCACAATGCCTAAAGAGACCAGGCGCAAGCAGCGCAGGAGAACGCAAGGCACAAGCCTACAGACGGGAGAACGCAAGGCGCAAGCCTACAGACGGGAGAACTTACGCCGAGGTCCTCAAGCAAATCAGGCAAAATGTGGAACCTGAAAAAACGGTGTCTGTATACGAACGGTAAGAGCGACTAAAACAAGCGGTCTCCTCGTAGAACACGGAGCGGAATCCACCGACAAGGGCCTGTACGAGAGCGCTGTCAAAGATCTTCTTGATTTTAAAGCTGTTATCTCGACATTACAGCTAATGGCCTCCTTGGAAATAAGAGACCTTGACTGCATTGCGGGTACCAAAGAAGAAGGAAATTCCATTAGGCTAATTCTTCCTACGGCAGAGAGCTTTAGGGTAAGGCTGACGCCTACCAATCCTAGAGGGCAAAGGGCCGCAATGATAGACATCCCAGAGAAAGACGCTGCGCAACTCCTGGCCAAGGAGAAAATTAAAATCGGTTGGGTTGTGTGCAGGATACGTCGGAGGGTAGTCCTAACTCGATGCTACAAGTGCTTTAACTTCGGACACATCTCCTTGAACTGCAAGGGGCCAGATCGAAGTAAGCTGTGCTACAGGTGTGGCACTTCTGCCCATAAGGCGAAAGACTGCCCAAACGAACCCAGTTGCATCTTGTGCAAAGATAAGGGACGGAAGTCTGAAGATCTGGCTCATTTGCCAGGAAGTGGTAGGTGCCAGGAGTTCAAAGAGTAACTAACCAAAGAAAGAGCAAAGAGATGATTCAAGTCCTGCAGATCAATCTACACCGTAGCTCAATCACACAAGATTTACTAGACCAGGGTGCGAGGGAGAAAAAAGTTAACTTGGTGCTGATATCTGAGCAACACCACAACAAGGAGGAGGCTGGATGGTATTGTGATTGATCCGGCATCGCCGCCATCTGATTACGTGATAGGGCTCTACCCACGGCTCGTGGTTTTACAGAACGCATGGTGAGACTGATTATTACCTGACGCAACTACTCAGTGGTCACGGGTATTTTCAGTCTTACGTGTATAAGATGGGAAAGTCACGATCCCCAACTCGCGTGTTCTGCCCGGGGATGACGGATGACGCCTGCCACACGATCTTTACGTGGACCAGATTGACAAGACTCCGTCCGCATCTCTGGGAGAAAATAGGCGTGCTCTCCCCAGAAAATGTTACTGGAAAAATGATGCAATCAAAAGACATTTGGAAGTTAGTATCGCATTACGTACGGACAGTACTTCTTATAAAGAAGGACATGACGGGTCACTTGGTAAGGGAGGGGGGATCTCTGTGACAGCAATTCTCTTCCCTCATATCCATCCGTACAGAAAGAGGGATTACCCTTAACCTGAAGGCGCCGCTAAGCGATGATTAATGAGGCCTAGTCCGAAGTAATATGACAAACAGTTCCAGGCTAGGTTCTCGGCGTGACAAGGGAGGTGTTTAGTCAGTAGTCCGGTAGCGGGTGTCCGACACTCAGGGCGTAAATAGCCTTCACCTCCCAAACAAAAAAAAAAAAGATATATTACAATGTATATATTGATGACCACGCACTCGTGTGATTTCGCTTTGCGGCTCCATCATCACAGTCGCAAGCCTGTGGTAAGTAGGAGGGGAGATGTGAATGTGTCTCTGTTGTCCAACTAAGTTAAAATGCAACCGAAAGGTGAATTTGATGTGGAGTTGAGACTTTATATACGTTTGATCTTTTGTTGGGTGAACTTGTTGAATGGACGCAAAAGACGATAGACGAACTAAATCTTAGCTGAATATTGATGAAAACGTTGTACCAAAGGAGTTGTGCCAAGTGGTGGGACGAGTTGTAATCCGTGGGGAAGTGAAAGTGGTGGATAGAAATTGGAAAGGATTTACGGAAGCAAGTACCCAAAATGTCTCCAAAAACGGGGTCAAGCGGATGTAACCTGACCTCTGTAAATTTAAATAATGACCTGTTAGACTAAAGTACGAAGATGTGTAGAAGATGATGGGTGAAAGATGAATCGAAGAAGTCTATATCGCTCAGGGAAGGATGAACTGAAACAAGCACCGAGGACGTCGTCAAAAGAAGTTCTAAATGGCTGAGAACCTGTGGCGTACCGAGGGAAGGGTGAGGGAAGCCAAACCAATGGTCGATAGCTGCGGAGATGAATTGAAGAATAAAGTTGACTCATAACTAGACGTGGCCTGAAGAAGAAAGGAAAGGACTAACAATTAAGGAACTGAATGTAGGCAGACGTGAAAGTGAATTAATACAAAGTTGAAAAGATGAAATTGTTGAAAATGATGCGTAATTTTCGATATCAGTAGTGTATTGTTGCAAACTGACTGACGACTAATAAAACTGAATGCGACAAACTAACTGTTCTGTTGCATGTAAACGAAGCAACGTTGAATGTTGAAAGCTGGACGAAAAGCTCGCATTGCAACATCAACCATGTTGATAGGGGGGAAATTGTTGAAAGATATGTGCATTGTATGTTCACGGAATATGTTGTGACTGATGTTAAATTGTGAACTGGGATTGAAACTTATTTCAGATCTTGGGGGTGGTAGTTGACACATTGTTTTAGCCCAATTTACGGAGACCGTGAAATTAGGCCTTAAAGGCAGTTGTCCACGTAAAACCTCTCGACTCCATGTATTTATTAATAAAAAAAAACTGCGATTCCTTCGGTTAAAAGTGCGAGTGTCAAATGTAGCAATATCAATAATACTAGAATTGGCAGGAAATATTTTTTTAGTAATTTTTGAGGTTAAAGGATTTCAGTTACCATTAGTATTCTGTATGCCAACATACCGCCAACACACCTTTAAACAGAACTTAAACCCCGGAGCAATGGAGTCTAATTGTTCTTCAATGATGCAAAGTATTTGTAGCCAATACAAGCTGTCAAGACCACCAGAAGTTATGGCCTTGTAACTACCAGTAACCACCGTGCCAAGGATTTTTGTGTGCCGAGCCATAATGCAAATAAATAGCTCATTTAACATCTCTTCCCTTCTTCTAAATAGTTTATTTGTGAATAATTTTGCCAGGCAGATAACCTTTGCAACAACTATTAATTAATAAGCCCACTTCTGAAATGTCCCGCTCATGTTTGGATGGTTCTTATTGTCACTCTTCAAACTCGTTCGTTTCAAAACTTACATAAATTAAAATACGTTTTGCCAAAACTTATAAGACTTTTTTAGAGATAACCAATTAAAGGAACCCCACAATGTGCCATATCCTGATAAACTTATAACTGTCGAATCTTTAACGCAATTTTCATTGATCGCCAATTGTTTTTTCTTTTTACAGTAGAGAATATGGTTTTAAGAATCGCCGTGATACATTGATAGTATTTCATGAATACAAAAAATCATATTTAAATTGATTTAAAAAGGACAAGGTTAAATCTATTAAACTAAAGAATTTTTAGATTCAGCGAGCCTCATGCTTAAACTTCGCATTATAAAAGGGAAACTTCAGTTTACTTCATACAAGCCTTATATCTGTTGACACGATAAAATATATCTGGGTTCACATAGTTCGCACCTGAGCATTATTTTAAGTTCGAGAAAGATATCGAAAATTGCTTAAACTCCGAATTGCTTAAAAACAGCACAAGCAGTAACTTAAAAAATCCATCAAAAACGCAGTTGCTGACATGAGGAAAGTTAGAATGCTTTCAGAAATGGAAAAACTTAACGCTCTGGCAGTCGAACAACTGTCAAGGAAATTGAAAACGCAATCCAGAATTCAACGGTGGATGATAAAAGCGTGAAATAGCAAGTCTCAGGCGTTGTGAGTTGCGAAACATGTGAGGTTTCTCCGAACGATTTAATGCAGCAATTCCAAGAAAAGCTATAATCATTGAAGAATACGCTTCGAGCAGCCAAAATGCATCTGATTGTCACTTGGGGTTTTATCGCCAAAGAACTCGATTGGAAAATGCCCCGAAAGAAATCCAGAGGCCGCCTGATTATGACATATGACAGTGAGACTTGGTTTGACGGTATTGGACACTGGTGGAACAACAACGTACAGCCTTGATTCGGTGAACTCATTCCTGACGTGAGCATGGCTTCAGACGGGCCACTACACTCGTGGTCATTATTACTTCACTATCTTTCAGATTCGAAAAAAGGCAAACCAATGCCGCGAATACCAGTATTTGGGGCGTCAGAATGCTGCCAAGCTGGATAAGAATGCATTTAGTGAAATTTCCAAGGCTGGTATGCAATTTAGTTTCTTGGCCAGTGGAACTTCTCCTGTTTATTGAGTGAAGATGCTGAAGCCATAGTGGGCAAAACTACTGATTCATCTAGCCTTTGACACGTTAATGTACGTTTTTTCAGCAGAGCCTTCGCTTGCAGACGCAGAGGACGCCATAACTCTTAGCAGGATGCATAGCTGCTACAAACAATTAAATAAGTCCATAAAGCGAAGCAAGTGCGTGAAATGGAAGGCTGAGGTCAACCGCGATCCTTGAATCACCTCCATCACCTGAAGGCTTGGTACCATGCGGCCAAATATTTGGATCAACACAATGGCCATGAAGGGCATGGTTAATGCCCTGTTTCCGTGGCACGCGTCCCTCTCATTACCGAAGGAGAGCTGGAAAGCCCTTTGGCTAAAATGCAGTTCAACAAGGTATATGGCGCTCATGGAGTATGCTCTGAGGCGCAAAAAGAAATGGCGAAACAGCTTCCGGAATGACTTCTCCGCATGTATAATGTGCGTTGAATTTCGGGTGTGTTCCGGTCAGGCTTGAAGCTGGCTGGGTTGATTCAAATCGATAAAGGTAAAGAGGGTATGAAATCTTTATCCTCTTACTGGCCACTGTGTATGCCAGACACAAAAAGAAAGGAATCTGGAGTGATGTTCAGTTTCAGTCTTGTATTAAAGACCCGGGAGACTTATCTCCAAGACAGGACAGATATAAGGAGTTCGACAATCGACGTTATCTTCGAGGTTATTGAAGTCGCGGTAAGAACTGACGCGTCTTGCCACACGGCAAGGAATTGTATTGCTGGTTACGCTTGACGTGTGTAATGCATTTAATTCTGCGAGATGAATTGACTTGCTGCACGCACTCAGGCGAAACTTCTGAGTACAGAATTAATTTTAGAACATCATAAAAATATATCTGAATGATCGAAAGCTCTCGTTTTAGATGGGAGCTGTAAAGTGAACAATTGTTCTGACTGCAGAAATGCCGCAAGGATTCTACTCTCGGTTTTGATCTATGGAACGATGCATCAGCCTTTTGCGAATCGCTGAAGATTTGGCCGCGGTGATAATTTCCAGATTACCGGAGCTTGCGCAACTGAAGCTGGGGCAAGGTTTCGAAAAAGCGACCGCCCGCACAGAGAAAATAATGCTGACTAGAAGGAGGATTCTAACCAACATCTGGATAATGGTAAGCTCAGAGGCAACAGCAAAAGTGTCAGCGAAATTGAACCCCAAGTGGTTAGGCCGTTGAACTGCTAGACTCATTGCATTTTTTGAGCCATGGATCCACCGGAAACACGGAAAAATGAAGTGTTGTCTTTCGTAGTTTCTGACGAATTACGAATATTTCCGTCGACGTCTGCAAAGAATCGGATTAGTTCCTACACCTTTTTGCCGATTTGTCCCAAACAACAGAGACGACGATTTTCTTCTGTAAGAGTTTTCCTGAGATTGGATAGGTTAGCCGTAATACGATCGTTGAGGCAATATTGCAAACGGCAGGTTCTTGGAACGCGCCAGTTCACTTAGTTAAGTCCGTCCTCAAAATGTAGAGGGATAACGCTTATTTATCGGGCTATCTTATCACCAGGAAACCCGTACTCGGGCTCACGCTGAGTTTTTCGTAATGACACATGAGACTGCACACTGTGGTAACGCACGAGCGACCTCATAGTTGATTTTAGTTCCAACGGTAGCTATGGAAGATATTTTTAGTGGATGCAAGTCACACACTCCCAGACATTTGACGACAGTCTGAAGTGCAAACAAATTTTTTACCTCTATCACCGAAGAAAAAATATTCGGTTTAAACTGCCTCACAGATTAGACTTTTTGGCTGCTTCTAGTTTGTCTAGTTTGTTTTTTTTTCATTAGTTTAGAAGATCCGTATCGTATATCGTTTCTCAATTATGCTGACGATATACTGTTTTTCGTGGCTCTTCTTCCTTGCGATGTCCAAAATGAAGTTCTCTACCTTCTTGCAACTACCTTCACTCAAAGGTTGCTGGCACTAAGAGTATCCACGCTCGGAAAGCTGGTTAGTTCCTGCTAATATGAGTGATTTAATGTACACGGGACTGTCCGCTGAGTTGTTGTCAGGTCGGCATGATAACTCTTCATTTTCAGGTTACCGTTGATTCGTTTTATCAGTAAATCCAAGAATGGGATAATTTATGAACTTCTTTTGAAGTTCGAAGTACAATATTCTTGTACAAGTCTACAATAGGCGCAAACCTTTGCTATATTCCATGCAGCAATAACGAAGGTGTTAAAAGAGTCCAACATGGATGCATTCCAAGTTGAATCACATATTTTCCAGGATTATTCTTATGTACATGATGGATTTCATGGCATTGATTTGAACCAAATCATTTTTTCAATTTCAGTATTATTTTCTTGCTTAGTTTACCATGATTCGGCAGCTTAACGTAATTTTTCCTATATTAAAAAATGTATAAAAAGAAAAAAAAGGTGTATAAAATTCGATAAATCGTTCGGACCGATGGTCCTGTTCCTTGTCACAATTCATCAATTTGATGAACATGAAAATGCACTTTCACAATGAAAGCGTTGAAGAATTTCATTTCGAATTCCAAATTCGAAGCGAATTCCAAACCTCACTCACCTGTTGTGAAAATTGCAGAAGTACACCCGGTAGCCGATTAAGCAGCTTATATTTCTATGTAAAGCAAGTTTTAACTTAAGTGACAAAAGCAGTGATAAATCACTTGTCTTTCATACATCCGGTCAGGATCAAGGAAAGACGTTCGATTTCGTTCGAAGAAAAGGCATTTGCAACTCAACTACCTCATCGGTCAGTGTCAGACAGAAGACACTTTGAGAACACTGACACTGCAACAAGGACTGAACCCCATGATCTATTACAAGAGCTTTGCGCCACAGGACCAATAGTGGTCTAGCTTGTCTCGCGTTTTCTTCGAAAATGCGGAAAAGAAATCCTGCGCAAAAGCACGTTACCAGCCGACGAACATATCCAAATATTTTTTTTCCGATACAGCAGAGTCATTGGGAATCGATTAAGAATATAGAAAAGATGCACTTCTTCAACTGTCAAAATTTTGATAACATTGTAGAAAACCGTCCTATGACCCAGTCTTGTGTTAAATGCATCCCGTCTTATGTAAAGAGCAAATTTCTTTAGTCTTAACTTAAAGCTCTGATGTCTTTTAATTATGGACTATGATATCCTTGCTAATTATCACGGTTGCCAGTATGTGAACATATGTAAGCTTGACGAAATGAACCGATCAAAGTCACTCCACCAACACCAAACAACAGTCAACCTTGATAGCCAGCCCAGTACCCACTTAAATTTGCTGTAGATTTTGTAGCAATAACAGGAGGAATGAACACTGAAATGGTGAATCTACTCCACAACCCAATAGGATTCCATCTTTTGTTAGCGCAGGTTACGTCATCAAACTTATAAAGGCAATGAATGCTTTGAATACAGCCTTGGAGAACAAGTTAACGTCAAGAAAATTTTTGATTTATTCTATTTTGTCATATCTGTAAGAGAAAGTGTGAAAAAAGAAAGTGTGTAAAAAAGTGTCGACTTCGATTATTAATCTTTTAAGACCAGTAAGTTTAGGCACAAATAAACAGGGATTTAAACGAGGAAATCGTTTTTTTCTATCTCGGAATTAAAATTGAGAAAGTAACAAGTACTAAACTTTATGGACTACAACGTACTAAGCAATGGCACCTTCAGTGATACAGCCATTCCAATAAAATTCAGTTGGGTTTTGAAGAAGGCATCGCCTGCTACTCTACTGTTGATGCTTTAGTTTAAACAGAAAACGCCAGGTTAATCGTCTTATCTCTATGTGTATCCCTCCCTCTGCCCCTACGGGACAATGAAACACTGATCTTGTCATGCTTCAAAAGCTTACATTACTTCATTAAAATATAAAACTGCCAGGAACCTCAACTGCACGAACGTGTATGAAAGTAAACCTCAAAGGTATGATCCTGTACAAATGATTCTAGTCGAAGAACCAACGAGCTGAACTGGTGGCTGAACAAGGCCTGGTAATTATTCAATCTTAGACTTCATTTTGATATTGAGAAATTAATTTGCAATCAAACTCACCATTAAATGCGTATCTTTTTGAATATTTTGCAACCCACCCTTACAGCTGACTAATCAACCCAAACCTATCGTTTGACCGTACAAACTGGTCTAAGTTACAGGAAAAAATTCGCTAGAAACTCAAAATTGTTGGCAAACCCAAGGCCAAAAATCTCGGTAAAAGACAAATTAATGGTCTTTACAAATTTCCTACATGCCATAAAACTAAATGTTTTATGACAATTGCAGGAACCGAATCTCCAATTTATTGACCGAATCTCCAAAATGGTCCATCTTTCTAAATTATAAAACAACTTTATAAAAACTTGAAAGACGGCCACAGAATGTTTAAAAAATTCGATATGCTGGCTGGACAATCCTATTGTTTTGTTTATAAAGATATTGATCTGATATGAAAAAGTTAACATACGTCAAACAAAAGCTGAAGAGGGAGTATGGTTAATTTTACATATATCTCACATATATTTTAAGTAATTTTTTTCAAAAAGAAGTAAATATAAATTTGTTTTTGAAAAATATAAAATTATTATTCAGGAGTATTCTCTATTATTTTGGTCCAATAATATTGACAATTGAGCTACTGACTTCACATTTTTGTAGACACCTCAAAAATACGAAAAAGTCAAATGACAAACATGACAAAAAACCAAAAAGATTTCGTTGTTTTATAAGTTTCTCATGACTGACTTTTTTCTTGCAGTTCTGACGCATTTCTTATTACCTTTAATTTCGGGAAATTTATAGAAAAGGTTTGAGTTCACAACGGAGCACTTTTTGCAAGAGAGTTTGATCCCAGATAACCAATTCAAATTTAACGCTAAACATCGCACATTGGGTATAATTTCTTGCCTTCATGAGGATGTCCTTTCAAGTTTCAATAGAGAAATATTTCCGCAACTGCCTGTGTGAATTCAACAAAGGTTCTGATGAAGTGATCAGAATTCTCATTAGCGGTCTACTGTACAACCACTCAGAAATTCCCTGTCAATCAGAAAACCTACCCTGAAATCGGTGTCCCTCATCAATTCGGGCTACTCTTCCTTTTTCCCGCCTTATGACGCTTTTGTTGCTATCGTTTTGCAAGATTTTCTGAAGTATACTGAAGTATAGTCTCAGATCGAAGGTCAATTTTCTTTCTAAGTTCAAGTTCGAAAGTTTGTTCCCAGTCTCGAGGGATAACGTCTTTCATCACTTGTGACAAGGACGACGATTGGTCTCATAAGCATCTTCTGTCGATCTTGCTTCGTGTTACAAAAGTATCCTCAGCATATAGTCAGTTGTTTCGCATGAGTGTTCCAGGGATTCCAGAATATTCATAAATCTTGAGGAGTTAAGCACATTTCTGATGTACTGCGTTACTGACTTGATAACCCTGATCACCTTTCTGCAGTTGCATCAATTGTGAAAAACCCTGTTCGGAACCGTTTTGCTATGAAAAATAGTCCCCAGTAGCATGAAAACATCAGCGAGTCTTTACGAGATTTTCGGCGAATTTTCCACCACAAGTTACACGGATAACATATGGTTAGCTGAAGGAAACTTGGGGTATCGCTCTTACTGATCAGCCTTGTCAAATTCCGTTTCTCCGGTAAAACTCCTTGTCGCAAGCAGACATTAAATGTACTGAACGGCTATTCAGTGCAAAAGACCAATAGCAATTTATCGGTTAGAATACCATTAAGTCCTGGAGTCTTTTCCTACTGCACACAAAGGACAGATAGTTTGGATTCTTTTTTCATGAAGATTGAAGGGTCTGCTGACATCTCTGTGCATGTAGGAAACACCGACTGAATGTGTCGATAAGAACATGTGCCATCTTCTCAATCCTTTTTGATTTATGTATACAAGACATCCATAGAGCATTCGGCATCCAAATAACCGACATATAAACAAGATTCACGATTTCCTGTTCACGTTCTACATTCACTTTTTTCATTCACCGGTGGACGTGACGTTCACTTCGATGCTTGACAATTCCAGTTTACCACCAATATACCGCAGCTTTGTCATCTCACGTCTAGACCGTGAGGAAGACCCGAACGGCCAGAGTGCGTCGCTTCAGCGTGTAGACTAAAGTTTCCGTGCCCATTTTTCCAGTATTCCACACAAAAAAGGAGCGCGTGGAACTTTTTTAATGTTCTTTTATATACTTTCCCCGTGCATTGTTTAAAGTTCTGGATTACCACACTAGTTGAACAAGAAATTTCTGCGGCTCCAGTAAAACCTTACATGGCGGACCTTGTTTGATTGGCAAACCCCCGATTACTGCCGATCTGGTCCTGAATAGCGTCCTCATAAGTGCTGGCTGCAAATTGGATCATGGTAACACTAACCGAACTACACAAATCTGCGGAGAAAGAAGCTCCAAGAGGGGCCCCATAGGCCATGATATCCACAAATTATGTTCAAAAGAAAACATAACGCTGTAGCTGAAACTATCGAACACGAAAGGGCAAAAATTAGAAAATCTGGTGTAACCAGGGATTCTTATCGCGTTCAGGCGCAGCAGGAAAACCATGTGCACGTCAGAGCGACCAGCAAAAGAAGTGCAGAGAAAGAAAGGTAGAGAGAAGAAAGGTAGAGAAAAGTGAAACAGTTGAGGAACCTATGATTGCTGTCATCATCACTAAAGTGCCTAAAGTGCAGGATAGAAAAAAGAAATCCCTGCATAGGAGAAACCGAGCATTCCGGTCGTGCAGAGGAAGAGCGGCTCTACTGTAAAGCAGAAAGGGTTACGGAATACATCATTGCCACATACGATGCACAAATGAACATTGGCAAGGAGGTTAAAACGGGGTTTCTTTAGTTGGAAAATCTAATAACCGGATAAGAATAAGCTATAAACGCAGGCGGCTGAAGGCAGAGGAAGAGCAACAGACTAATTCCTTCGACTGCTCAGTAGTCTTCGCAATTTCTACTGACAACGATAGGTTTGCCCGCAGTTTAATCAAAACAAGATCGTGATAAACGGAGGAATGACGAAACGATCAAATTACAATGGACGAAGGGTTTCAGACGGCAGTATCCAATGCTGCTAACAAGGCAGCTAAAAAGTGGCCCTAAAGTCGAAAATCTTTAAGCCTCCACAGAAGCCGAAATGAAAAAAATTACCACCCGTATCCCAAGAAACAAAGATTAAGAAGCGGTTGGAAAGCTCTTGCGCAGGCACTGCTGACTAAACCAACGAACGATAGGTACTATGCGAATGTCTTCTGAAGAATCAAGGGAGCGGTATAACCAGAAAATCAAAGCTGTGCGGCCAAGTCGGTTAGGTGACGTACTGGTTGAATTCGGATTATATGCAAGCAATTGGGGTGGAGAAAAAGCAACTTTAGCTTCACTCGAGCTTTGGCCATACTCAAAATCAGGGATATTGACTGTGTTGACATTGACATTGACAGATCTGTCCGAAATAGAATACGCCTTGTAACGCCTGAATGAGACGAAAGTCAGGTTGATTATATTTAGTTATAGTTGACCTAACAGAGAGGGAAGCCGAACAGTTACTAAAGAAGGGCGAAGTCATTAAAGGAGGGGTGGGTTATTTGTCATATACGGCGGCGATCGATGCGTCTCCATTGTATAAAGTGCTTTAGATACAAGCGTACCGCACAGGCATGTAATCGAACTGATAAAAATTTCTTGTGCTACAATTACGGCAAGACAGGCCAAAAGAAGGACTGGACAGAAGAGGTATACTGTGTTCTTTGCGAGGCATTAGACCCGAGATCAGATATTTTGAAACACATCCTAGGCAAAGGGAAGTTTCGAGTCTTCCAAGAAGTCCTAAATAAGGCCAAAGCTATCCTATCGAGCACCAGAATCTGCACGAACAGTTTGCGAGAGACGATAGCTCAGATAGCCGTATCACACCAGAAGCTCACCAACGTGGTATCCTGATGAATCCGGTACCCTCGAAGCCCGAAATAATATGTCAAATGGTTCCAGACTTGGTTCGACGGTTGATCGGAGAGGTGTTTCGTGGGTAGGGCAGAATCATTGCACAACACATTTCTGTTGTTAATTCCAATTAAGAGCTTATCGTTGGCTGGATACTTAACTGGAGTTCTTGCTTTGTACCGCCTTGAATTTATCGTCGAATGTAATCTGTCAATTCACTACTTGGTCCTTCCTTCTTACGTCTCGGTCGCCTAAGACAGGGCGGCTGCAAATCCTTTCTTAGCAATTTTCACGAGTGTTAGTTGCTTTTCGAGCTCACACGTTTACTCGATTTCAGCCATTTATACAATAATACTCGATACAGCCTAATCTTGTCCAGCTAGAAGATACTATCCTCAATATCTTCATTGCTTTTTCCAGGACATTGTAGAAAATTTCAATCTTCTTTACCACATTTCCAGTCTTTAGCATAATGCTTTCTTTCCCTTGACGAAACTATACATTGGAGTCGTCTTATTTTCGTGTTGATAAGATCTATGTCTATTTGAGACAAAAGCTGGAGTTACGAATATTCGAAAACTATTTTCAATTTCCTCCACCACACGTTTTCTAGGCACTTGTTTTCGCGAATTTCCCCGTGTTTGCATAATGACTCGTGATATTGGATTTTCTGATAAAAATGCATTTTCACTTTATTTTTCGATGATTCCTTTAGATATGGTTTTTTATTTGTTTATTTTGGTAATGTTGTGGTTGGTCTGCTTTATCAGAGTATTATCGTATGTTGGTTTCTAGGTTCTCCTACGAACCGCTTCGTTCACTTTTGTGTGTAGATCCCTTAATGATGAGTATCTACATAAAGTAATATGAGTATCTACGTAGTTGACAGAGCCATACTTAGGCCCATCTTGAGTTCACTTCAATCCAATTTAAACAGCGAACTCAATGGTGCGAGCTTCAAAGATATTCCGAAGCCTGCCACGAGGTGTTATTCGCTAAAGGAGCCTGCTGGATCTCTCTCATTCTTTGGGTATTTGGTGTGTGCCCCGCCGAATCAAACTAACATCCACGAATATTCCTTACGACTATCATTCCAATTGCTTAGGGCTTGATGCATTTTGACAAGAAACGAATCAGTAATAAATTACTTAGAACGATGAGCTAATACCAATATTTTTGCTGATGGGTGGGTAAAACCATTGTTCACAAAATCAGAGAATTGCCTCATTAAAAGCCGCAAATGCAGATGATTTAAATTTTTGAACCAGATTCGGAACAAGCTTACCTTATCTGGTCACAAATTGTTGCTAGGTCCTAAACGAACGTTTCGAACCTACAACGATTACGTCTGTAATGAGTTAAATTTATCTATTACTTGTTTTGGTATTATTTACAGCATAACTACTAGTTAATCGGATATTATTTTAGTTATTATAAGTATTCTTCATGGGACTCCAACTTAGATTTCCTGTGCCCTTTATCTGAAAACCGAGGCCCGAAAACATTCAAAACAGATTCCTTAAAGTTGTTAACAATGCAATGGCCCTGCCAAAGGATTCACGGACTCGCGTCAAGATAAGTCAGTGGATCCATAAGTTAGCGAATCAATAAGTTAGCGGCTCCGAGGCGGGACCCTTTGATGCATGATACCTTATAAATCAATATCAAACGCAACAATTTCAAAAGCAAACGAACAAACGAGGTGCAGGTCAATCTCATCGTATTGGATAGTCATGAAGAAGAACGCCTCATGCGTAAGGCAGAAAACTCAGTTGAAAAGATCAAAGCTTCCTGCAATACCCAGAAAAAATTAACAAGGACGGTATATAAGAGCTGTAGGAGCTCTTAGACCGTATCGGACACTACAGACGCAAATGGCTTAAAGCAGAGGAGGAGCAAAAGGCCAGTACATACCAGTCAAAACGTAAGAGATTCCCGCGCATAGCGTTACCAAAAGATTTGGCAGCAGCCCAATCAAGGCAGACCGAGACAAAGGGGGGAACGACGAAGTAGCAAACAGATCTAGCAACAGCGACAGAACGTCGAATAATTGATTTCAGGTTTTGGCAACTAAGGCCACCAAAAAAGAGTCCAGAAGGTTTCTCCTCAAAAAAGTCACCAATGATAAGCTCCTTCCTGGGTACAAAGGCAAAGAAAACCCAAACAAGAAACAAGAACCACGAAGCAAGCTACGCCGCAAAGCCAAAGGCATGCACTGCTGGTCAAACAGACAGATGGAAGAACTTACGCAGACGTTTTCCGGGAAATCAATGGAGCTGTGAGACCCGACGACACTCAAACTGCCATAAGAACAGTCCGGCTAACCAGATCTGGTGGCCTCCTTGTACAATTTGCACCTAAGACAACAAATAACGACTCATTCCGTGACGCAAATAAAAAGGGTTTTTGGGGAAAAGGCAACAGTGGCTTCACTTGAACCAATGGCGTCCCTCGAAATCAGGGACATTAATTGCGTTACGGACACGACGGAGGTGGAAGAGTGACTCAAAAGGGTTTTACCCGAACAAAATAGGCTAACTAAATTACGACTAATCCCTGAAAATAAAGGAGAGCCGCGCATGGCCATAATCGACTTAACCGAGAAACAAGCCGAAAAACTCCTCTGCATGGGTAAAATAAAAATATGTTTGGTGATCTGCAGGATACGGTGAAGAGCAGTTCCTCTCCGCTGTTTCAAATGCCTACGTTACGGTCATACAGCACAAGGCTGCAAAGGGCCTGATAGGAGCTGCTTGTGCTATAAGTGCGGCAACGCAGGACATAAAAGATCAGAATGCATGAGAGAGGTGCACTGTATCCTCTGCAAGAACGCTGATCCCAATCCTGATGACCCGAGACATATTCCAGGGACAGGGAAGTACCGAGTATTCAAAGAAGCCCCAAACAAAGCCAAAGAAGATCTGCAATGATCCATGTCCTGCAGATATACTTATATCAGACCTCAAATGCCCAAGAACTTCTTGACTATTTCGCAAGGGATATGAAAGCCGGCCTATTGCTGCTTAACGAACAACACCGAGATAAAAATTCATCAGCATGGTACCCTGATAAATCTGGTACTTGTGCCATATGGGTTTGACATAGCACCCAACTGAGAGTTCAGGGCTGTGGGCAAAAAGATGGTTTCGTGTGGGTCCGGTGCCCAGGAATAACATTCTTTAGTGTGTACTTGACACCGAACGAACCAATAATATTGAATGGGGTATGCCTCAGTCAGATCCTAGGGGGAATCAAATCCTGGAGATGGCAGCCAGACTAGGGCTAGCCGTGGTGAATACTGGTAACACTCCCACGTTCCGCCGCTTGGGCTGTGCTGGGTACCATTCCGGACGTGACATTCGCCTTGGAGTCCCTCCCTTTTACGATACACAATTGGAGAGTTCAAGACGACTACTCGGCCAGTGACCACCAGTATATAGCATTTGAGATCCGCGACAATATTGATACACTCCCAGACACTCAGCGCTTTGCCATCCGGTGGAATACTTAGACAATGGATGTGGAGAAGTTTATCAACACGCTCATGAGATGTTCACCACCGTTTGGCTCATCGCTGGGGACCAGAGGACTGACTGCTGATGACATGGTGAACTTCACAATGAGAATCATCATCTCCGCTTATAAGTCATCTATGCCCCGCTGGAAACATAGGCACGGAGAGCCTCCGGTGTATTGGTGGTCTACTGAAATAGCTCAACAAAGAAGGCAGTGTCACAAACTCCGGCGAAAAGCTCAACGAACACGAAGCCAGGGCGAGGTATGCAACAGAATGGCAGCATATCGGTCGGCCAGAAAATGCCTTCACGGACTGATCAACAGGAGTAAGGCCCGTTGCTGGCAGAACCTCGTTAAAGACATCAACAGGGACCCGTGGGGCCTGGACTATAAACTAGTTATGTGGAAGCTCGGTGCTCTACGGGTGCCCTGTGTACTTGAAGAGGACATGATGGACGAAATAGTACGGGCTCTCTTTCCCCAACATCCCGTCCGTGTTGATGCCGCCGATCGGGAAACAACATCAGATTGCCCACTCTTTGGGGGGAACGAGCTGGAACTAGAAGTTCCTTTGATAAAGGTAAAGAAGGCTCCAGGTCAGACGGTTTTCAAGCCGAGGTACTGCACCTGGTCTACCACTCTTGCCCAGACTTGCTGCTCAGTGCGTTTAATGCCTGCTTGTCGGAAGGCGTTTTCCCTGAGCGTTGGATGACGGCAAGACTCTTCCTGATCAGTAAGGGGAAGGGGAATTCCGAGTCGCCGTCAGCATACCGACCGTTTTGCATGCTAGACTAGGCGGGGAAAGTGCTCGAGAAACTGATAAAGAGTATTCTCGAACGCAGTATGGTTTCAGGACGGGACGTTCCACTATAGATGCAGTCGCGGAGATGGTAAGTGCGGTTCTAAAGTTGGAGGCACATAGTCAGTTCCACCGTCAGGGAGTTCTTCTGGTGACGCTGGACATATAAAACGCATTCTACTCCACTAGTTGGACGGATACTCTGAAAGCCCTGGAAAACTCATTCCAAGTACCAGAATATCTAATACGGAAAGTTCGAAATGACTTGAAGGATCTACGAAACGGTGCAAGGGCGACGGAGGATGTGACTAGCAAACCGAAGTGGTCATCCTGACCAAGAAGAGGATCCCTACAATAAGAATGATCCGAGTCGGAGACACATTAGTAGAGTCGAAACTATTACTTAAGTATCTGGGCTTGCTGATAGACTCCTGAGTTTCTCACAGCAAATTAAGGCAACGGCAAACAAGGCTGCAACAGGCGTCTTGGTAATTAGTCGATTAATGGCCAATCATGGGGGACCAAGTCCAACAAAATGGCGACTGCTAATAAGTGTCGTACAATCTACGCTTCTATATGGAGCAGAGATGTGGAGTGAAGCTCTCAACAAGGAACTGCACCTAAAACGGCCGGCACGGTTCCAGAGACGAGGAGCACTGTGGATTGCGTCTGCATACCGTATAGTCTCTGAGTCAGCGGTGTTGGTAATTGCAGGGGTGATACCCATCGCTCTCCTTGCTAGAGAGCGTAAAAGAATGTACCTCCGAAGGCACGAGGGTAATACAGAAAAAGATGCTCGCGATGAAAGACGATGGACTCTTGACGAATGGCAACAATCATGGGAACGTGAGCCAAAATGAAGATGGACTGCGTGGCTCAACAACGACTTGAGATCGCGGCTCAGTCGAACGCATGGTGAGACTGAGTTCTATCTGACCCAGCTACTGAGCAGACACTGTTGTTTTCAGTCTTACCTGCAGAAGATAGGTAAGTCACGGTCTTCAGATTGCATATTCTGCATTGGTGTGAAAGATGACGCCCGTCATACTTTCTTTTCATGCAGAAGATGGGAAAAACAGCGCGGTGATTTTGCCGAAAAAGTGGGAGACCTCTATCCAGATAGCCTAATCGAAGAGATGCTGAAATCAGTTTACAAATGGAATCAAGTGGCACATTACGGTGATCGGGTGGAGGCGTCGAGCTTGGAGGGTTTCCTTCTCTAACAATCCCCCCGTCTTTCCCTCCCCGCTGGAGAAGGAATTCCTGTTATCAGAAGTCTAAATAAATACGAACAATTGGAAGGCCTAGCCTGAAATAATGTGACAAACGATTCCAGGCTGGGCGCTCCGGTTGACAGGGGAGATGTTTGGTCGGTAGTCCAGTAGGTCCGTGCCAAAGAATTTGCAGACTCACGTCAAGAGAAGTTAGTAGATCCAGCCTGTAATACATCAAACCGCTTATAACTTCTCTTTGCAACGGAAGACACTTATCTAGAGTGTTCGTATTGTCTTACCCACAACCAATGATTAATTCTGATAAGTTCTCACACCTCAGTAAATTATACGTGACTTCTTTTAAAAACGAGTTTAATAGTCGGAAGAATAGGCAATCCTGTTGCCTATATAAAATTTAAGGACGTTTAAGACTCAGCTCAGATTTGTTTTTTTACACTCATAGATTCATATTTGCACAGCTACCCAATATCAGAAAACCATATAAAGTGACATGAATGTAACACAAATTTATTATTATCAATAAGCGTTTTTTCTTCGTCCCTTTTCCATCCTAAAAATTTTTTACACTCGCTTCATACATATATATTTCACTTTTGTGACGCAAAACAAAACTTTCAATGATAGCAGCTGTGAGTATGAATATTTCATCCTTCCTCTCAACGGAATCATTTCTTTAAAATAGAGATTGAAACGCTTTCGCTAGTTTACAATGTTCTTGCGTAATCCTTTGCCAACAAACGCTACCACTTTGACTTCCAACGCCGAGTTAATCCTTGCATAGAGAAACATTAAAGTGTCAACTCTTGTTCTAGTTCATCTTGAAAATGCTCTAACATAAACACTCATATCAGTAACGCATGGGAAATTATATTCTGAGATTCGATATGCATTACAGTTAATTGTGAGTAAGTGCTTTCCAGGTATCCTAACATCAGCTGGCTATGCATCCTTACACTGGAGCATGGTCCAAATCTGTACTTACATCGATTAGAACTCTGCCATGCCGTACATCCTGGCTAAAATCCGGCAGCTAATAGTCAACTTGTATAGCATACTTCCTTCCCACTTGAGGCCATGGACAGCATACGTTGCAGTTTTTGCTTGAAGGGTGAATTCGGAAATGGACAATAGACGGAGAATATTGGATCGAAGCCAAATGACATTGTCAAGGCAATTGCGAATATTATGGTTCTCATTGAGGCTCTATGGAATCGAAAACCATGATTGCTTGGCCTTCGCACCGCTGGAACGATGTTGCGTTGTAAGGAGCTTGCTCGTCTGCAGATATGGAGTGTTGAGCATGATACATGACTTGAGTAAAAGGGTATCCTTCCTATCTACTTCATCGCACCTACTTATTTGCGCTCCAGGTAACATCGACAGGTTCCGATTCGTGCTGGAAGTTGGAGTGAGAAATTTGCTGTTTGACTCTTGAATTTGATTTCAATTTGGGTGAAAGCATTTAATTTACATTCAATTCTGATACGACTTAGCAAGCGATAGCAAAATACACTTACGTAAAACAAAAAGAAAAAGACAAACGTTTAAATGAGCTTTAACAATTAATTCTATGTTTCAATGAAGCAATAAGTGCAAAAGACATCATTCTTACTGTCTGTACTATCACTAGCATCAATTTGTTGTTAATGATTCCAACCACCAATTCAAATAATTATCAAAAGTTGTATGAAATTCAATATTTTATTTTTCATAATTAAAACAAGCCTTCATAGTTGAATCGCATCATGCTAAAAGAAAATTTATCTGCTGATCTAAAAACTTTAAAAAACTTTTCCAACCGTTCATTTTTAATTAACTTATATTCGACATTATGAGTGTTAAAAACCGCACGTTTTAATCTGATATACTTTCATTTAGTTTAAAAAAATAACAGCAACATTTATTTATGTTAAAATATATCACATATTTTTTGGACATTACTCGTGAAATCGAAAACTCCTACCTTAAACTTTCTCAGCGAAAATACAAATAATTACACTTTTATCATTGTAATGAAAATTATGAAGATAATAAAAAGTCATGGCACAAAAATGTACGAGGTTCGTTCAAAAAGTATAGCGAATTTTATGTTTTTTCAAGAATTATTTATTTATTCATGAATATCTATTTCGTCCCCTTCAAAGTAATCCCCGTCAGACATTATACTCTTGTGGTAACGTTTTTTCCAATCCTCGAAGCATTTTGAAAAATAATTTTATGTGATCTTGTTCAGCTCCTTCTTCGATGCCGTCTTTATCTCCTCAACCGTGGTGTAGCGTCGTCCTTTCAAGGGCCTCTTCAGTTTCGGGAACAAGAAAAAGTCACAGGGGGCCAGGTCTGGGGAATACGGTAGCTGCGGCATTATTAGAGTGTTGTTTTCGGCCAAAAATTTGCGCACAAGTAACGATGCGTGAGCAGGGGCGTTATCATGGTGCAAAAGCCATTTTTGTTCTTCCACAAATCCGTGCATTTCTGGCGGATTGCTTCTCGCAAACTGCGCATTACTTGAAGGTAATATTTCTTATTGACCGTTCTACCCTGCGGCAAGAATTCATAATGCACCACGCGCCTGCAATCGAAGAAAACTGTCAGGAAAACCTTCACACTCGACCGAACTTGGTGTGCTTTTTCAGTCCCTCGGAGAACATTTTGTACCACCGATAAACGTTGCTTTTGTTCAAAGTAGCTTCGCCGTATGCAACAGTCAACAGTCTGAATGCATCCGCGCACTTTAAGTTGTTCAAATTCTTTGATCCATTTTTTGGGATAGACGAAAATCGAAGACAAGCTAAAACACGTCTACGCACAATAACTGTCAAACACTGACTAGACATTCAAAATGGCCGGAATTGACAACGTAAGTGAGGGTCATGAGTATTAACATAACGCCACCAAAAGATCAAAAATCAAACGTACGTAGCCCGCGAAAATTCAAAATTCGCGATACTTTTTGAACAAACCTCGTATGTAGAGAAAAAAACAACGTAGGGTAAACATAACGTACATCAGGGCACATGTTTTTGAAATATGTCAAGCATATTTACTTTTGGCATGCATAACACTTGTAGGATGATTTCAGCCGATACAGTATCACCAGGCTGATTTGGCATGACAGTGCCTAGAATTCGCGTTCTTATAACATAATTGTCGGGATAAAAATTCAGCAACATTCCTCTGTTGTGCCTGAACCATATACACTACATCAAAAAAAAAAAAATGCACATACAGCAGTCATAATAAGGAATACATTCAGTGCTTTTTTAGACCAATAAAGATAAGTTAATTTGGTTTTAAGTTTTTTTTAAATAATTATAGTTAATTCTTATCAATGCACGGAACAAACATTTCCATAGATAGATAGATAGATTATCTTTATTGAGATTTTTAACGTACAATGTATACATGTGACAATGGTAGCTTAACTTAATTTGATATCCTGGCCGACGTTGACTAAAAGGGGAGAAAATTTTTTTAATTCTTTGATACTGACCTTATTATCCCCGGTCCGTACCGTCTTGGTTTTTTGAATGGATGTGATGCTGGTATGTGAAGCGACTGATTGCTAGAGGATAATAGTTTGATAGGGGATAGATGGTAACTTTCGTTTTGGGCTATATTTCGGTGGTAGAGGTTGTTTATTATGGGTTCAGGGTTCGTGGCCCAGCCTGATATACGTTTCCTGCTACTCTCTATGAGATATTGCAATAATGGGATTATTCTTGCCTCTGTATATAGTGTCTGATTTTTATAGTGCTTTTTATTAGGTCGCCTGTATTTTGAGAGACATCTCCTCAGAATTGTTCACTCAATGAAATGTGTGCCGTATCAACATTTCGTACATGAGTAGTTTCGTCCTAGGCTCAAGGCATCTCTAGGAGAGCAACGGGGTCAGTGCTGCTGATACAACTGTTCCTTCTTTAAGTGTTTCTCGCACATAAAGATTGAATTTGAGGCGATGGTGAAAGTGGACCCCGAGTTATTTGATTAATTGTTTCAGCGGTATAGTTTGCCCATTTGTTGAGAGTACGAGATCTTTGCTTTCGGAAGGAGCAACCCAATGTGCCTTACCGCTAGCATTACGGAAGCATATGAGCTCTATCATATGCCCATTTCCCTATGTATTTGAGTAAGAGTCTCAGCTGTTCCTTAATTGAGGATAGTGCTTCGGAGGGGCGAGATTGGCTGGTAGCTAGTATTATGTCGTCCGCATAGAAAAGTGTTTTTTGATTGGGATTGGCAGCAGGTGACGTGCTTGGGTGTAAGTAGGAATTTTTTGGTATATTGATGGCACGGGGAATGTCATTTATATAGAAATTGGACAGGGCGATTGAACTCCGGAGCGCACTTGCACTAGTGCTGATGTTTCGTTAGCTATTTTCACCACCAGTTGCCTTTCAACCAGACAGCTAGCCAATATTTGGCTCAAAGATATTGGAAATTGGAGGTCGATTAACTTAAGAAGGAACGCCGAACGCCTTGTTCAAGTCAATTGCGCATGCGACAGTGACTTCTCTCCTTCTGAGAGCTGCGGATATAGAGTCGTGAAGAAAAAGCGCTGCTTGCTCAGTGGACATTTTTTGCTTGAATCCGAATTGCTCAGCTGGTATGTGGCGGTTGATGAATTGTCTAAGTGAGAGCAAGGTTACCTTTTCTAAGATTTTCCCTACGTTTGGGAGGAGAGATATAGGCCTGAGTTTGGTTAGTTCTCCGTTGAACCTTTTTTTTTTGGAATGTGAACTAGTGTGGCTTTTCTGCAGGTCATGGGAAAGTATCCGTTGAATTCGATCTTGTTCGAGGAGGTGAAGACATCGTTATGTTGTGCGCTTACTGGGCTAGATGAGCGGTTTTGAGGGGGAAAGATAGTTAGGGAAGACCCTCTGTATCCGTTTAGGAAATCTTCGATTTTTCCCTGTACCGTTGTGTTGGTGGCCTCATCATTTAAATACCTAGCACTGTAAAGGGATCTATAGAACTCTGCGAAAGCGGCGAGTTTTTATTCCGTTGTGGTGAAAGTTATGCCTCCATTTCGTACTGGGTCTACATTTAAATTATAGGAGCCACACAGGCGTCTGGTGAGCTTGTTGATCTCTTTGAAAACATTCGGAGAAGGTTTCATGGCTGAAAGTCGTTGTCCAAAATGAGCATTTAGTTCGATGCGTATTTTTTGGCGAATTATTGTGTCCAGGCAGTTTATTTTAGCTCGGAGGGTTGTGTATCCCACCGTTATTCGGTTTAAATTTTGGTGGAAGATTCTCTTTAGCCTCTGCAGGCACTGAGCTTTGGTACGAATGAGCCTGAAAGTATAATCCGACACTTCTCCGTATTTTGACGTGACCTTTATTTTGGCAGGGCCATTTGTATCCATGCAGTGGATAGTTGCGGAGGTGATTTTGCAGACTTCCGTTTCGATTTCTTCATTACAAAGAATACGATCATCAGTGGGTGCATTTCGAAGCATCTCGCGAAGTTCATCCTCAAAGAGGCTCCAGTCTACACGAGAGTATGTGCGGATTTTCCAGCTTTTTGATGTTATGGATTGTCAGTTTCGAAGCGGAAGGTTTAGAAGTAACGCATGATGATCTGATGGCGCTGCAAGTGTTCGGCAGCCTAGCCCTGATGGAATATTATGGGAAAGTGATGCTGAAATAATAAAGTTGTCAATGAAAGAGCTCCCTCGGGAGTGTGTTGGAACTCCTGCGTTCACAATTTTGTGTGATGTTTGATTGGCTGAGTTTAGCCATTGGAATAATGTACTGTCGTTGCTGTTTCTTGAACGGTCGCCCCATGAGTAGTGCCGTGCATTTAGGTCACCACCCAAGATTACCTCGTCGTAATCGTCGATCGCAAGTATGTGGTCAAAGCTACTGACCGTGGTGAGACCCATCCCGCAGGGTATGTAGAGGGAGCCGATGAGGAACTTCCAAATGTGTCCGCGGTGCCCTCGCATGTGTCACGACACTAGGGTGCATGAGAGACCGGTTAGTGAGTTTGGTACTGCGTGGATGGTGTGCGTCGCCTTCGCAAGAATCGCGGTATCTCGGCCGCGGTCGTAGGTGTAGTTTGGGAATTCGGGTTTGTGAAACGCTCGGAAGCACGTTTCGCTGATTAGTACGAAATCGGGAGTAAGGCACTCCATCATATGTTGAAGTTTCAGGTGTTTATCATGACGTTGAAGAGAGTTTATGTTGATCGCTAGGATGGTGAGCTTAGTGCATACTCGGGGCATTCAGGAAAAAGTTTATGAAAAAGTTTAGAAGTGCTACTGATTTTTGTTTGTGATGTGTGGAGTTTATTATATGTTGCTCCGAAATTTCTCGCTTTGCTAAAAAGAGTGCTTGTCGAAGTACCGAAATGTTGGACTGTCTCATGCGCAATGAAGCCTAAAGCTCCATCTAAGGGATTCATCTAAGGGGGCTCCAGAATGAGCAGGCTGGTAAATGTTCGGTCTGGTGCGTAGTGCAGGGAAATCGGTTTGTTCAAAAGGGAATGGGATATGTGTTGGAAATTGCACTCCCTTTGTCCTGACGGCTCTTTTATTCGATAACTTGTTTTTCAATTTTAATCGTTCGGGAGATCCGGTAAAGAGCAGAATGATCTCCGGAGCTATAAAGAACGCACAAAATAGCTAGAATAGATTGACCTTTTGGATTAATCTCTTCCAACGGATTTTGAAGTTATTTCCTAGGGCAGGTGACACCTTCGTGGTTTTTACCACACGCCACACATCTGAAAGCATGTCCGCAGTTTGAAGCGACATGTCCGAACCGTTGGCATCTGAAACATTGAGTAATATCGCCTTTCTTAGGCTTTTCTCGAATCACTTTATGGTTCAGAATGTATCTGAGTTTCATGATTTTCTCCAGATCTTCGTCTGATAGAAGTGTTATACGGAACAGGTTTAAGATCACGTTTTTCCTTCTAAACCCGGTGGTTGAAAAGTTTGCAATTTCGAAACTGATGGAATGGAGTTGCTGCTTAATGTCCTCTTGTATGCTTCCAAGCGAAAATAGAGAACTCAAGTACAACTACCTACCGGCGCCGTTGAGAGGGGATAAAGGTATGTCCACCGAGGTTGTTGTCTTTCATTAATTTTAAAAAGAAATTGTGCACTTCAATAGAATCTACCGTGACTTTGGGATATTCCTCTTTGAAGGATTTAACCCTATATTTAGCACCTGGGAACTTCTTCATCAAAAGAGCTATTAAAGGTGTTGATATTCTATTGATGAGTATCGGGGGAAGCCAAGAGCTCTTGTGACTAGAAGGTGCATTATTTGAATCATTGGCTGACTGTAGATTATTATGGATGTGTTGGAGTAGAACAAACATTTCCATTGACTTCGTTTTCTCACAAAGATTTTCATTTGTTTGTCATAAATCATCATATTAACATCAAAACTTGGACATACACTTAAAACTTATCTCGGATCCACATAAAGAAAAGGTAACGGTATTAAATGTACGATGAAGACTTACGCTCCCTAGTGTCTTAAAGGTCCACATACAATACTGCGTGACGGCGATGCGATTCTCATTCGTCGTCGCGCAACGCATTCAATTTACAATGGACGTGATGCGACGAATAATGATGTTCATATGACAAATGTCAAATTTGACTGACTTCATCAGCCAGTCGTAAACCAAATATGATTACGAAGCCTAAAATCCCAATCACTACAGACTCTTGTTCACAAATAAAACTCGATAATAATGAAACTGCAAACTAAACATTTATGATATTATTTTAATAATAACGAATCACAGAGAAATTACGAACTAAACATTTTAGGTAATATGATATGCAAAGCAAACATTTAGATAATAAAGAAATATGCATACTAAATAGTTTAGCACAGGAAAATATAATCATGTCAGCACTAATTAAAAGTAAAAAAAATTATAAAAGATCTAGACACAGTTGTTGAGACACAATTTTTGTTAGGATATGGTTGCAAGTGTTCCACTTTGGGGAAGAGCTAGTTGTTGTAAAATTCAATAAAGTTCTTCTTTTTGACGGTTCAAAGTGTTGAATTTTTTTTGTCCCATCGCTCGACAGTTGACAAAAGTTTGGTGACGTTTTAAACGAAATTTGCTTGCAATTGTTTTTGATTTTATAAAAGTTTGGAATTTTCCTTCACTTGGCAAATAATAGCCTTAACAAGGATGCACGAAATTTTCATTCAAAATTCATTCAGAATAACCTTTTACTTAAATAGTAATTAAGGCTTTTGAATTTCAAATTTCATTTAAGCGCACCTCGTTGCGAGGAATTTTCGATTTTCCGAATATTCCTCGCATCGACGCATCGCAATCATTGTACGATGTCGTGTATAAACGCATGTTACGAAAACTGCTTGACATATGCTGAGAGAGACTCTCGTCACGCTCTCGAATCGCGGTCTCGAAGTATTGTATTTCGGCCTTAATGATAGTGGCTGTTCAAAAATTTTCGTGAAAGTGTTAAGAAGTTTTATTTGCGTAGATCATTTAAAAACTACGCAAACAAAGAAAAACGTTCCGATTGAAGTAAGAAAAATAATTGATCAGCTCAAAGAAGAACGTAGAAGTTATGTAGACTTTTGAAAAAGGATTATCACGTGCAACCATTCAAAGTGTATCAAAAACCTATAAAACTAATAGCAGTTTCGATATTGCTCCGGGGACTCCGCAAAAGAATACTGAGTGAACGTTTAGGAAAGTATATTGAAACAATAGTGAAGTAAAATCCAAACATATGTCCTCCCTAAATAGCTGCTAACCTTGAAAGCAATTGTGGAATCTCCATACGAGATTTTTATACACAAAAAAGGTCACAAGGGCTGTGTTGCAAGAAAGAAACCGTTCATTTCTAAGACAGATAACAAACCGAAGTCTGAAGAGTTCTGGGGAAAAGTAATTTCATATATGAAAGCAAATATGATGTTTTTGGCTCTGATGAACGGCGATTTGTATGGCGTGGAGTCAACATTGCATTCGAATAAAAAACAAACTTGAAACCTACCATAAAACACGGAAAGGGAAAGTAATTGTTTGGGTACAATGGATATTGGGTTTGTAATGGGTACAAAGCCTACAGGAGAGTGGCGGTACTATAGACTTCTAAGTGTATTTCTGTGTCTTTACACCAAGTTTACACCATTTGCAGTCAGTCTCATGTCGTTCATTGAGGATCTTGCCGGAAAGGGGGGGGGGGGGGGGGGGGCTGCAGATTCAAATTTTAATCGGGACCCGTTTTTTTGCCTACGATTTGGAAAAAAATGAGGGTTATTATTTGATGCATGAACAGGGCAGATCCGATTCAAAACAAGCGCGCTGTAACAAAATTACAATGTACCACCCTGTTTTGTTTGGTGCAAGAAAGCAGCAGATCCGTACTTGCCTCTTTTTCGCAACAAGCGATTCCATTGCATCAACTGTGACAATTCAGTGCATGTATCGAGCTCGTCCAAAACGGATGTACCGTTTGTTTTGTATTTTATATATACTTTGAATGTGTCAAGTGTGCATAAAATGAGTGAGTCCGAATCGTTTAATAGTGGACCATGTGATCTTTACCAGCCTCCTGAACACAACTCAAGTTCAAGTGGTGATGAAAGTGCTCGTGATTTGTCAACATTGCAAAACCAGACTCGTGGAGACAACGATAAAGGAATGAATATTTCGGACGAATCGAATGTAAATCATCCATGGCTATCAACGAATGGTGTAATCTCAAAAAAAGAAAAGCTGCAACTTCATAATGGAAACGCAATGTTATAAAGAAGGCTATTGCTACTGGCAAAAGCTATTTAAACTATAAAGGCCACGAAAAGGGAGAAAGAAAAACAGGACCGAATTGCTGTTGCAAAAATATAAGTGTTTTTTTTTTCAAATTAATGAAGAAATGCGAAAAATTTTATTGAAAATTTTAATTAATTAGAAGAGACTTAAGTGCAAAACGCTTATTTAGGTAGTCTTATTAAAACTGGAAATGTTGAAAGAGAAAAATCAAAAACTGGTACGAGGATGAAACGGAGTTGTTCACATTAGCATTTTATTACAATTGAGAATAGAAACATACAAGTTTGTCGAAATGGCTTTGCATCTTTCCATGGAATCTCCCAACAGTGAATCGACAATATTTCTTAGGAGTATCGTGACCCCCTTTAATTATCCAGCTAAATCTAACCGTGTAAAACATCAAAATTGACCAAATCGTTTTCGAGTGATTGGTTTTCCAAAGTTGACTCTCACATTAGAGGTTTTCCACGACGCGAGTCTCAGCAGAAATTAAAGCTCTCATTATTATCTATTACTTGAAATAAATATTAAGAGGATGTACGATTTATATTTGCAATAGAATGGGCTTAGTCTCGAAGCATCTGCTAAGCCAATAGCATCATTTGATTTTAACTATAGATACTTTAACCAAAATATTAAATACACCTTTAGATCACCACGTTCAGATACATGCAAGTAGTGCGAAATGCTTAATAACAAATTCAAAGATAAGAAACTAGACGTGATGGAATCTGACAAACACAGGTAGAAAAGAGTCTCCACCAAGCCAAAGCTGAAAATTTTTTGCTGATATAAAAGAGAAGGTTCAAGTTACTATTTCTAATGACGTTAAGCAGAACAAGCCATTACCTAAAATTCTAGCAGGCGAAGTATTTTGCAAACGTTAACTTTTGGCATATAATTTTTGTTTCCACTCAGCGAAAAAATCATCACTCACTTTTAATTATACGATGAAACCATAGCTCGAAGGTTACAAAACAAAGTCGTATCTTTCATAAATAACCAAAGTCGTATCTTTCATAATAAACAGTTAAAATACTATATTTATTCTCAGGTAATGCTCCGGCAAAATAAGAACTCGACATTAGTTCAGTTTCTGTATACTCTTCTGAGGTGTTCATCTATTGTGAAGAATGTTCATCGATTTCCTGAGCCAGGACACAGTTTTTGCAATGTGTTCGGTGTTTCGGCGTAATAGAGAAGTTCAATAGAAAGAAAGACTATATTTTTACAACTTCTGAATATTCCGATTGCATTAAGCAAGTCTTTAAAAATTTTAAAGTTGTGAATTCGGAGCGAAACATGTATCTCAACTTTAGTAAACATTTGGAAAGCCATTTTGAAAAACTTAGAACAAATGCAGAGAAAATACGGTTGAAAATATTTCAATATCGAATTTTTCAATATAGCAAGGACCACATTTAATGTTTTGCAGTTAGTATTACTACTGTGACGCCTTTGTTTTATAATTTTGTTATAATGAGAAATGTTCAAGCCAACCTATCGGTTCTGCCTTCTGTATGACAGTGCATTGTCATTGAAAACGGCTAAGTAAAAAGATATTATGCAACTGGTAAACAACTATGCTCCACTAAATAAACTTTTTTTCTACAACGCCCTTAAAAGTGAAGCTGTTGGGCCGAATGATGACATTTCTAGCGAAGACGACGACGATCAAGCCGGATTTGACTAATAAACTCATAATTTTTGTTAAGTACTTAATATTTTTGTTTTTCTTTAAATTGTGTTATCTTGCGTTGATCATTTATATTTATGTGTTTTATTATCGATGGTACAATATAGGATAGTATTTTTTTTGAGGTTTGGGGCGAAACGGAGGCAGATCCAAACTTTAAAAAAATCGTAGAAATTCTGAAACATATTTGCACATTTTAAAAACTTTAGTAAAACTTGTCAAAATGTTTATATTATTTAATACCATATAACTCTAAAATATAAATGTGTTGAATATCGAAAATTTCATATCGAATATTTCTTTAATATCTAAAAGTAAGTTAGGAAACTTTATTAAGACTTTTAATAAGTTAACAGTACGAACTTAATGACTATTTGACATTGTATAGCTGTCAAATAAACTGTGAGAATATGTTTTACATATATAGGAAGTTGTTTAAGATACTTAGGAGATGCCATTCGCTTTTATGGCTTATTTTATGACAAAGCTAATATATATATGACATTAAAACTTATGCTTACTTAAGTTTATAACTAATCCTATTCTTAAATATAATTAAATCTAAAGCTATGTCTATTCTTATAACTAAAACTATTAATATGTTGAATTTGTATTGAAATCATGTGCACAGGGGGGCGTCAATACTCCCTGCCCAGCAGAGCCGAACTAGTAGGTTCCTGGGAGGATGAACGTCCAGTGCTCGCCACTTGGAATTAATACAGATAGCAAATTAGATAGGGTAGGAGTTAGCTTTACACTATGTCATTTGGTTAATCTTAGATTTTTTTTACTGGCTTATCCGTATACATTACAAGAGTTAATTGAGGATTTTATGATATTGACGTCAGTGGCCTCAGCCCCGGTATGTATTGTGTTGGGATGAAGTGTAAAATTGTGGTTTATTAGGGGCGTTTGGATTGTAGGAACTTGGTTAGTGTTTGTCAAGGGCATTGAGGGGACAAAGGTAATATGAGTGATAGTAGTAAATTCGAAGAGGGTGCGGATACTCAGGAGTGCGTGAGCTCTCCACTTTGCTAGTTGGATCTTACCCGTAGTTAGCATATAATGAAGGATCGATACAACCCGTGTTTCTTTGTACAGCACATTGTTCTTGTAGAATATTTTGATTTTTGTTTGGTCGTCGATATTTTAAGAGGCATTTCCTTAAGATTTTTGTCTCAAAAAGCTGGAGTTCTTCGGATGCCATTGGTGAGATCGTTAACCGGGCTGGGAATGAGTATGTGATGATAGACCTGACAAGTGTTGTGTATATCAGTACTTTCACTTTCGAACATATCACTTTCGAAGAGAGGAGAGTTTGATTTGAGCCTGTTTTTGAGATGCACCCCAAGATATTTAATATTGTCATTTAGGGGAATAACACGGTGTTTTTCACAACACATTGCTTCTGGGTTTGACCTGGGTTTGGGAGGGAATTGCTAGCGGTGAGTAGGATGTCGTCTGCGGACATGATTAGGACTAAGTCGGAACTGTTCGGACGAGGAATATCATGGAGGTAGAAATTGAAAAGCGAGGGACCAAGGATGGAACCCTGTGGGACCCCGGAGAGTATTAGGATGGGATTTGATGTGATATTGCCTACTTTTATTTGTGAGGTTCTGTTATATAGGCAACTATAAAGGATTCTATGTATAGCGACTGCACAAGACGAAATTTTTGTTTAAACGTGAGACCGCTGATCCATACAGAATCAATTGCTATTCAAAGTCAAGAGCGCATGCTACTGTATACTCATGGATCATGTTATTAAGGGCTACTTTAGGTGACTCACGGCTTTGGTATAGATGCCTAAAGTATCTCTCCCAAGCGCTGATTTCTGAAGGAGCAACGAAAACTTCATTATCTTGCAGAAGGGGATCTTTATCAGAATTTCATTTGGAACTCTTGCCCCCGTTATTTGCTCACTGGTTTTGAATACGTCTGATGATTGCCTCATCGATCTTAAACGGTTTTTTTTAGTAGTTGCCTTCATCGTTCTTAATGAATTTTTGTATTTCTTGGGACATAAAAGTGACCTGCGCTTTGAGTTTCAAGTACTCTTCGTTTCATCTACTTTACATTCTGAGGAAAATTCGTTTTAATTGTTTTGGCTCCTCGCCTCCTCTCGACTGACAGCATATCTTGGACCATCCCCTTTTCTGTCTTATAATATCCGTCGCTCTCTAGTAAGGAGAGCGACGGGTATCACTCCTACGATTACCAACACCGCCGATTCAGAGACAGTATATGAGCGGCAGAGCGGTATGCAGACGCAACCCGCAAAGCTCCTCGTCTCTGTACCTGCGCCAAACGCTTTCGGTTGAGCTCCTTACTGAGAGCTCCAGCCCAAACCTTAAAGCCGTACAGTAGCACTGACTGTACAGCACTCATGAGGAGTCATTGTTTGCTCGGTGTGGGCCCACCAATGTTGCACATGAGTAAACTTAAGACCGAAACGCCCATCGCGGCCTTTTTCGCCGTTGCCCTGATCAGTTCCGAAAAGCTCATTTTCGAATCGATCAATAGTCCCAAATATTTTATTGCAACTTTAGACTCAACAGTCGCATTTCCGATCTGCATAGGAATTACCGTGGGAATTCTTTTCTTTGTGAGAATGATCACCTCGGTTTTCTCCAGTGCCAGACTGAACCCGCTGGTGGTCATCCACTCACTCGCTCGATGCATTAGCATTCCCAGTCTGCGCTGCGCATGTTCGACTGTGCGTACGGCGACCAGTGCTGCTATATCATCCACATAGCCGACCAAGCGCCGTTTATATGGCAGTTAAAGCCTCAATAGCCCGTCATATGAGGCGTTCCACAAGTCTGGTCCTAGTAAGGGGTCTTGTGCTACACCAGTCGTTATCTTCATATTTCACCTTCCTATTTCCTATTTCCTTCAAGTAATCCCTCAAAATCCGCATCAGATACCCTGGCAATCGGAAAGAATTTTCTAATGTGCCAAGAATAGCCACCCATCTGGCGGAGTTGAATTCATTCCTAACGTGAAGCGTCACTAGCAGAACGACTCGTTTGAAATCATTTTCGTGCGCTTCGGCTCGGCGGACTGCGTTCACCACTTGCATGATGGCATCGTAGTTGGATCGCCCTGCTCTAAAGCCATATTGCCAAGGAGATAGGTCCCCAACAGCACGAATTGCGTCAGTGAGTCTTCCCTTGAGGAGCTTGTCGAACAGTTTCCCGGCTGTGTCCAGGATACAAAGCGGGCTGTATGTAGAAGGCAGCTCGGGGTCCTCTTTCCCCTTGCTGATCAATGCGAGCCTCGCCACCTTCCAGCGAGATGGGAACACACCTTCTCTCAGGTAAGCGTTGAACACATTGAGCAGTAAGTCAGGACAAACGTGGAAGGAAATAGGTACCACGTCGTTGGGAATCTCGTCTGGTCTTGGTGCCTTTCGAGCTTTCATAGAAAGCACCGCATCCTCGAGCTCATTCGTGGTGAACAATGGACATTCCACTGTATCGTCGAAGTCTGTGACACTCGCCTCGTTTGTCTGTGATATCTTTTGACCACCAATGTACAGCAGCCCTTCCGTGTCGAGGCATAGATGAGCTACAGGCAGAAGTGATGAGGGTCATCGTTGACTCCACCATTCCCTCGACTAGAGCCCTTCGATGTCGTTCCGCCTTTCAGAATCACATCGGTGGAAGTCTCCACGTTCATTTTTCTGATGCTCCACACGGGAGGGAATGATCGTAAAGACGAGCGAGGTGTGGTATTGGTTTTCACTTGCTGGATAATCCTCAAGTATTCTCCAGTTCAGTGTCGTCGAAGCGAGGGACTCCGAGGCGAATGTCGCATCTGGGATTGTTCCTTCGCAGCCCCAGTGCCGGAAGGTAGGTACATTACCGGTATTAAATACCACCAACCCGGCTCTCGCTGACATGTCCAGAATGCGTTGCCCTCTGGAATCGGTTTTAGGCACGCCCCACTCAACGGCTCCGGCGTTGAAGTCTCCTGCTACGAGTACTTTGCCATCTGTATTCAGAACAACATCCTGCAGCGCGTCCAGTCTAGTTTGAAAAGATGGCATTGACTCATTCGGCGTCAGGTATATACTGAAAAACGTTTTACCCGCATGCTGCCCCGAACATTTGCGTCCGATAATAATCAGTCTCACCATGCGTGCTGCAGAACCACGACCCCATGTCACTGATGAGTCGTGCGGCCCACCTGCCTCGCGGTTTGTTTATCCATAATTGCTGCCACAAAGCTAGGGTCCTTCTCCTTTCCTCTCAGCTGACAACAATCGCTCCCTTAAAAACCATTTGAATGGCAAAATTTTCGATTCCGATCTGGCTGCTAAAACTGAATTGGACCAATTCTTCCCTTCTGAAAACGAAGGCTTCTTCGAACGTGGAATTTTTCAACTTGCCGAAAGGTGGCAATAAGTCATCCAAGAAAAAGGTAAATGTGTAGCATTCATTAGTGTATATATAAATAAATTTACTTTGAAAAATATAAAAAAAATATCAAACAACCCAAAGAGTTTGAGTTTTAGTTAATTGAACTATTCCGACAGCAGGGTGAAATTTTAGATGTGTTTTTTTTTTCTATGTAGGTGGATTTTAAATTCTTTGATAATTTTGTTAGCTTTGGGTCTAGTGATGGAGTCGTCGGGGTTGTGCTTCACCTAATATCAGTCGAGTCTTGTTTTAAGTACAAATTCTTCTCCTTTTAACATTATTTGGAATTTGATGCTAAAATTCAAAATTTATTGTCTTGTCAACAAGTGCGTAATTGTGAGAATTTAATTAGCACTTGTTCGCTATCCTATATCCTATTATCCTTCATATATGAGACTCTTGGAAGACATCAAGTCTAATCTATTCAAGTTCTATCTACTCTAAATTAACTCCCGTAGCTTAACACAGAAACTCTGAAATTTCGTGATCTCGAACGGTTTATTCTAAACAATTTCCAGTATTTCCAGCAAGGAGCAGCAAATCTTTTTGCACAACAACACCAGCGTCCTGAAATGAGGAGATATCTTTATGTTATGAACACTCGAAAAACAGGAAATTGCATTGGATCCATGTCCGCCTATTTATTTCTTTTCTATGATATGTTCTTCTTGCGAAATGAAAGTACCTTTCATGGAATCGAGAAATGGAATATAGTCGAGCTGAGTTGAGTTGAATTTCCCAGCAAAGTGTGGCATTATAACGTATGGGTTGCTGGTATGTGGAAAAGACCATCTGAGCCTATGTGGATATGCGAAAGCAAGGTTCGAGTCCAGACAACAAAATTAATTTCACTGTGTGGTTTTCATATGGAACTGAATGATTTGTAACACTGTGGGCTCATACATCGGCTCCTATGCTTCAGGCATGTGGTTGTTGGTCGCAAATGTGATGTGAGAATACGTGTCTGTATGCCATGTAGATATATATTTGGGTTTTTTGGATGGATGTGAAGGAAGTTATTCGCAGAGTAGTGTCAATGTTGAAATTAAAGTTGCTTAAAATTTTGGGAACCGAACCTAAGCTAATGCTCAAAACTTGTTGAATTATCTCTGTTTTATACTTGTATAGAAAATTTATCGATATTTTAAAATAATTATGAGCTGACTTACATTTATTCTTCGAGAACTTCGGTTATCGTTTTTAAGGAAAAGTTCACTCAAATGACCTTTCATATTTTAAACTTTAAGAAAACGAAATTTCTTGAAACTAATTAAAATTTATCAAATTAAATGTTAACATAAGTTTTAATCATGACTATCAAAAGTAAATGGAGAGGCTTGAAAAAAAAGGATTCTTATTTTATATCCGTAGAAAGTACGGTAGAAGAACGGTAGATGATAGTTCGAGTGGAAAAATAGAAGGGTTGTTACAGTTTATCTTTTATCTCTTTATATCAAAAATTTGAAAAAATTAACTAAGCATGTCCACAAAATAGTCAAAAGAATCATTAAGTATTAAATGAAGTACTTGGGTACGTGAGAAATATTTAGTCTTGAATTTGCTTCAACACGGAAAATTCAGTCACAGAATATTTTCGCATATGCAAGACGCTGTTTTAGAAGTGCCTTTTCCTCTTTTCGAAGGCTTAAAAGCCAGGAACGTAATTGTTCATTAAGCTATTCCTGAAAATTTAAAGATTAAAATGCTGCATTAGTTATCTATTAGCGTTTTTCTGCAAACCTATTTGTACATAATCCCTTAACAAGTACAAAAATAAAGTTCCTGTTAGTAGATATCGTTCCCTTTGAACCTAGCAAAAACCATATTCGTTCAGAATCTGGGAAATTAGAGCTTTCAAAGAGAAAAAGAATTTGAGCCGTAGATAACTTAGGTAAGTTGCATACTTCTGGACTATTTTCCAGACACAACATAAAATGATCCCTTACTATGTAGCAGAGAATGCAATTGCAAGCTAAACACCGCAGTATACATAAGCCACAGCACCCAAAGACCGAAGTACTGCGAAGTAAAGGGTGTTTTTTATCTAGAAGTATAGAACTTAAAGTTGGCAGCACTTTTGATTGTTAGGTATGATGTAACCATAATTATTGCCCAAACAACGTCTGCAAATTTTTTAGATTTATTTCCGAAAAAAAACGGTTCTGTTCCACAAACTCCTTGCGCACTCCATCAAATCAAGACAAACTCCTTGCGCACTCCATCAATTGTATAGCCGACCATGCATCGTTTACGCACCACGTTCATTCCTACTGATAATATGCACCCATCCAGACGTTTCACAGTGGGTAATAAAGAAACCCTAGCAGTGATAGGGCGAAGTTTTGATGGAAACCCAGGTGAGTCCATTCGATATTAAGCTCAACAATTGACCCTGTACGCACAAAAATTATGGAAGATTTTATGGAAAGATCTTCGCCTGTTCACGAAATCCAACCACGAGGCTCATTTCTGATTGACTAGCTACGTCAATAAACAAAATTGCCGCATTTGTGGTGATGCATGATGATGCGATGATCAACTACATACGGTTCTCTGAACACCGTTATATCCGGAGAAGTTCACTGTTTGGTGTACTTTATGGGCTAGTGGCCTTCAATTACACTTGCCAGAAAAAGTATGCGTACATCAAAACAAAGCAACATATTAGGAAATTCATGCTAAACAAAACTGCTTCATTTAAATATTTAAGCAACAAAATCAATTTATTAATAAAACTAACTTTTCTATAAATTTTTCCTGTGGTATTCCTTTAAAAATTAGATTTTACAAAATAAAAACAAAAAAAAACCCCTTAAACGAATCAGAAAAAGTATCTGTACATGATAATATGAATTTGAAATATTCAAATATTTTATTACACATCAGGGCTTAATAACATGTCGGATAACCTTTTCTCTTCATGGATTTCTCCTTAAGTCGATTTGACATGGGGTGAAACAATTTGGCTGTGTCCTGCCTGGTAATTTTACCCCATTCATCGACGATGACGTTTTTCAGCATTTCCTTCGAGGTTATGCTGCGCTGACCGATCCTGCGCTCAAACAAGTTCAACAAATGCTCAATGGCATTAAGGTCTGGAGATTGGGGCGGCGTATACAGTTGATGTTTTGTGTTGTAGAGCTTCACAGTGTTTGCTGAGTGCTTGGGATCATTATCTTACTTTAAACAGAAATCGTCACAAAACCTCAACTGCTGAATGTTTTACTTCGGATTCGCCTTCAAAATATTAAGGTAACCGTATTAATCCACAGGTAAGTAAAAAAAAACAAGTTGGCCAACTTCTTTTGCCACCATAAATCACCAAACTGTCATACCACCTCCACAATGTTTCACAGTTTGCACGAAATTTTCTTTTTCGAGGGCAGTACCGCTCTTCCGCCGCACTAACTTTCTTCTTTTAATGCCAAATATGAAAAATTTGCTTTCGTCAGAGAAAAGGACCTCTTCCCAAAACTCTGGTGGCTTGTTTATATATTTTTTTGCGAAATCCACTCGTTTTTTTCTGTTCACTTCCGAAATGTATGGTTTTTTACGTGCTATGCGTGTAGGAAATATATCTCTCCTTAGTGTTCGTATGGTGTCTTCGTAGAGAACGTTGTGAAAAGAGACTTTTATATTTGTAATAATTCAGGTAGCAGTTACTCGAGAATTATTTTTCGTTTTTTGTTCGCATTCAGTCAGTATGGAGGGTCGACCACAACGAGGAATTGACATATTCGAACCAGTTGTATTAAATAGATTCACCACATACTGGACAGAAGAGTGAGTTCTGCCTACTATTTGACCAATTTCGCGGTAAGCTTTCCCATAACTCTCATATTTTAACATTATTTTCGTCTCCACTGCACTGATTTCGCTAATTTGGGCGTTATTGTGTATTCTAGTGCACAAATTTTTTTAAAAAAATGCATTAACTTTTAAACCTATCATAGCTTAAAGTAGAACTTTTTTCGGACCTAAAAACATTCATATCCATCTGCATATGTCATCGTGTAACACGGGGAACCCCTCGGTTTGTTCTGTACGGATACTTTTTCTGGTCTATTGTGTTGCCATAAATTTATTTTGTTTGAATTTCAAGTCTCTTTAAATAGTAAGCCTTATGAAACATGCTGGGAACTATGCAAAAGTGTAAATTTTATGATTTATTAATAGAAAGCATTCAAACTAAGTGGACATACCCTTTTTAATACAATGATAACTTTGTGATCTTGAATGTACGGATACTTTTTCTGGCAAGTTAATGCTGCTGTGAATAACAGCACAGTCAGTGGTGAACGCGACAGTGGCATGATCACTGACTTTCTCGTTCCGGAATTGAATCGCCGTAGTGCAGGAGAATTTCGCAATGTGGGAGCATTTGATGAATGCATCGCTACTCGTTTTGGACCTGTGAACTGACCTGGAAGATGTTGTGATTTAACAACACTGGACTGACATCTCGAATCACTCGTCCAAGCCAACATGCCGGAGACGCTTGACCATTTGGAAGGCAACAATGGCTCCATTATAGGCGAAACGCATCCTGAACTATTGGTTAGAGTAGTCAAAAATTAGACCTTCCGTTTGAACTTCCTCTTTGGACTTTTTTTAATGAAAGCTATATTTAAATAAAAATGGAAAAAATGGTATTTCCAATAAAACCAATTGGCTAAATGAAAATCAAGATAATTTCTTTATTAAGTATTTCTATTTTGAAATTTTATACTTTTAAAAAAACTTTTCACCGCTGCCACACACCCATTCTACTTTAAAAGTTATTAAGATACGCTAAAAGGGCAAAAACAAAATTTGTAGAATGTGAAGCGGAAATGATTCATTCTCAACAGTTTCGTCCACGATGTTCAATATGGAGACATTGGTCTTTTCCTTCTTTTCAGACCTGTTGCGAAAAAAGCTTCAACATGTCACTCAATAGGGTGGATCCTGGGTCTAGTAGCCCGGTTGTAATTTCACTGCCTTTGGATCTGGATCTCCTCTTAGGCTGTAATGTTAACGAAATTTCAATTTTTCGCAATCACAAGCGTATGTGCCTCCGCATGTCCTTAATGATTGTTCAAGCCAGTGTAAAGTGTCTAAGTTGCAGCGCTAAGACCGCAAAAAATTCATAGTAAATTTTAATTTCTCTCTAGTGCAGCTTACACTATCCAGAAATTGGACCAAGGTTGTCTTTATCGTCTGTCTAATACTTGTTAATCTTGTTTAAAGTAAGGGTATTATGAGTGGCGGAAACCATCGGTGTCGATTCAGCTGAACGTATGTTCGCATTTCCTTCTACATTTGTTGGAAATTATTTGCATTCCGCCTTACTTTTCGCAGTTCTTTCATGATGTGTTAGTTTTCTTTTTGTATGATTTTTATTTGGTCTCTAGGATCTAGAAGCTTGTCTTTCGTATACCCTTCCTATTCGTAAGTTTCAAATAATTTTTAATTTAAAGTATGATTTTTAATAAGACACGATCACTAAATGTAACTAATACAAAGATAATGGTATTACCAGTGACGTAGATTTTGGGTTAAAATACGAATGGCAGTATTATTTACATTGACAGTTGTAATAAAGAATTGGTGTTCAAAGCCTTAGGAATTTCATTGCAACTCGAAATCTGAAACACAAAAACCGAAAAGCTCCTGATTTTTTATGTTAGCGTCGATAGAATGCACTAGGATTTTAAGGTTTCATGAAAGTATAACCAAATGGTGCGTGTTTGCGCAAAATGTTTCGAAAAATACGTTTCTGTTTTTAAGCTTTTTGAAAAATATGTTCAGGTGCAATCGACGACAAGCACAGATTAAAGCTCTCGTTGTTCTTTTGTTAATTGTCAGCTAATCATCTTTGGAAGTCTTCATAAATTTTCTACAGAATTTTATATGAATTTTTATCAAAAACAGAAGGATAGATTCTTGTGAAGCATTGATGACTTTCAAATTTTGGTATTTGTACCACGAATCGGCGCCTAGTGATATGTGCGTATGCGTCCGTCGAAATTTTATGAAAATACACTGCACAGATCTCTTTAATCCGTCGTAGATTGACAATCCCTTCATTACTTTCGCAGTATTTGGGAGATCTTTTCTTCGCGGCATTATTTAGGCAATTTTCAAGGCTTTTTTCGTTGGGTACGAGCTTTTTTGCCTACACTGCTCGCTTGTACAATCTTTTCTGAAGGTGTAATATGTACTCAAACTTCTTTACATCAAAATCTTCATGATATCAATAGACATCGAGTAACGATTTAAAAGTAGCGGAGTCACTCCCATCAATATAATATCCGTACCGGACTTGGAATTGCTCAGTGGATCGAAGGAATATCTCGGCTACACAATTCACTTCCATCTTACCCGTACTTCCTTCATAACTTCATGAGAGGAGGACTTTGTTTTATTTATATGGACTTTATCATAATCCGAACTTTGATCTTTATGATTTTCATACAAAGCACTATATAACTGTACAGCTGTATCTTCATCACCTTTCGGTTGTTCACAAGCCTTGCAAAAAGTTGATCGAACAGTCACATCTATTACTTACCGGCTATGCCCTCTGATCAATGAAAGAGAGTTGAATCCTCTTTTCGCCCAAGAACCATCACTAGAAATTTCAGTATCTCAACGTTCGACATTCAAATGTTCTTCTTAATTGACAGCTTATATCACGTCAAGATTTTCAGAAAATTTAAAAAAAAAAACATTATGAGATATTGTGTACTAGAGCAAAAAGTACCTTATTGATATTTCCTAAATTGTATTAAAATTATTTGTTTCAAATAGTTGATACATCGATAGAAAATATTTTAGTACAATATTATGCTTATTTCATTTCAATGGCAACACTTTTCATTTTCACATCAATCAAAGTCAACTTGGCGGCATTGGCAGTTGTTTACGAAATAATTAGAAAAAACAACTGACGCTAGTTGTTTGCATCATCGATTTATGTTTTGTTTTCTGAGTGTTTATGTCATCAAGAAAGTTTAAAAACAGTTCTGATATATTTTGTTACATGTGTGGTGATTTAACAATAGCAAAGCACCATCGAAACATAACACAATTTATCAAGAAAGCTTATCACGCTTACTTCAGTGTAAAGCATGGTGATAAGGACAAGCCTTGGATCAGGACAAGCCACATTGTGTATAATTGTGTCGAGCTACTGAGAAAAAGGACAAAAAGTACACGTACCCCTTGACCTTTTAACATTCCTATGGTATGGAGGGAATCAAACAACTACTTTGGGTCCTACTTTGCTGTTACTTTGGCTCCTTCGATGCCAAGGATTTCAATTTGAAAAATAAACATACTATTCAGTATCCTGATGTACCATCTGCCAAATGACGTGTACCTCATGGACAAGAAATTCTCATTCCACCACCTTTTTTTCACCATCCAGGAGCAATCATCAGATGAAAGTTCAAACGAAAAAGAGGATTTAGAGGATCAAATTCAATTCTGATATAGACCAATCTCAACAGTTTATCCAAGCTGAACTAAATGATTTAGTGAGATACGTTAGCCTATCGAAGGACGCTGCACAAACCTTAGGATCACGACTGAAAGACACAAATCTTTTGGCTCCAGGAACCACATTTTCGTGGCATTGGCATCGTTAAAAAGAGTTCGCGGAATATTTCTCTGAAGAGGATTCACTGGTGTATTAGAATAAAATTGCTGAAGTAGTCATGAAACCGGGAGCTGACAATTACGATTCCACATCATGTAGGTTATTTATTTTTTCTTCTAAGAGAAGTCTAAGGGATGTCATGTTGCATAATGGGAATATTTATGCCTCGATTTTGCTGTTGCTCACTCCATGCATCTCAATGAAACGAATGAGAATCTTGAGCTGTTGCTAAATAAAATAGAGTATAGCGAATATTGGTAGCAACTCTGTTGAGACCTCAAAATAATATCCATGCTTTTGGGTCAGCAGCCTGGATTCACAAAGTATCCATGTTTTTTGTGCGACTGGAGCAGTCGAGCACAAAATTTACATTAAGTTAAGAAAGAAAAAGCACTCAGAGAAAGACTTGTACTAGGACAAAAAATGTGCAGCGTCAAGCATTAGTTGACCCAAAATTAGTTTTTTTGCCTCCCCTTCACATAAAGTTACGATTGATGAAGCAGTTTGTCGATGCTTTAATAGCTGGCTGCTTTAAATACCAGTGTGACATATTTGCTGCACTTTCTGAAGCTAAACTTTTAGAAGAAATTGTTGTAGGCCCTAAATTTCGAACCTTAAAATCGAACAGATTGTTCCAGAATACAATCACCCAGGATGAATCTGAAGCATGGAGTTCTTTCGAAGAAGTCAAAAACGGTTTCCTTGGAAACAACGAAATAAGAAATTTTACACTTTTCTCCAAACTACAGAGAAACAATGTAGCCAACATTGTCGAAAATTATAAAAAACTGAGATGCAATAAAAGCGTCAAACTTTATTTTCTGGATTCCCATGATGATTCTTTTCCCGAAAATGTTGAAGCTGTCAACGACGAACAAGGAGAGAGTTTCCATCAAGACATAAATGAGATGGAGAGACGTCACCAAAGAAGATGGGATGTTAGATTGATGGTTGACTACTGCTGGACCTTGAAGAGGGACTTGCTTACAAAAATCCACATGAATAAAATTACAAAACGCAGTTTCTTGGGAAAAAGAAAAGATTTTATTCAAAGTACAATAGATTGTTTTACGTAGATTATACTGCATTGGTTTTTTATAAGCAACTCACCTTTCCAGTGCAATTTTCTGTTAAATGGAGTTTCAATAAATGTTTTCTCAGTATTTTCGGTATTTTCTATGAAAAATTTGGAACACACTTTCCCTGAAAACCTGACGTGCTTGAAAAAAACTAAGCACAAATTCTTGATCAGCACACCCCATTTACTATAAGACACTTATTAAATTTGAAATACTTATTCAAGAAAAAAAATGTGGGCCTGTGTTAGTTGTCACTTTATCAGTATATGCGCTAACACGAAATTTTCTTTTTCAAACTTTAAGTTTTTGTGCCCTGCCTTTTCTAGATCCTTTGTGATCCATTGTTTTAAAAACGAATTGAAAATTCGTAGGAGAGATATATAGATTTGCTTCGAAATTCGAAGAGATACTAGCGTTCTATTAACAGCCAAACAACAGTTGAGGGTCAACTTTCTCTTGCGAAATTCTAGCTGCGTTTTTATACAAAGCCGTGAGTCGAGGAGGTGGGCAGAGTAGTTGAACGCCGTATACTTGTTAAAAATACGCAATATGGATATATGGATAATACTATGGACAAAATACTGAACAGAATACAAAGAGGAGTGTAGAGAATTTCTTGACTCAGGCTTGGAGACGGCAGGTTTCCAATAGGGTCAGGTGGTGTAAATGGAAATACGGAGTACATGGAAACAAACTACATAATTGCCCTCGTGGTGATTACGATAAACTTCATTTGTTGCGATTGTCGGCTGCGCAACATTCGAAAAACTTTAAGAGAGTTCCCGCGATTTTCAATCAGCTTATTGAAGTGTCATCATTGTTTCAAGTTGACATTGCGAAAAACGTTATTTATACAGGTACGTTTGCGGAGCTCAAGTTTTCCTCTGCAGCACATTAAAAAGCGCAAAGTAAGAGATTAAAACTATTTCAATTTGTTATGTGGGATCTGATTGAAATAATATAGTTATTAGTTTGATTCTCTCTATTTTAATCAATGAGTTAATTTGGTGTTTCCAATTACCCAGACATATTTTACCCTTAGATTTTATTGGAAACAACCAAAAAACTGCCCTATGCGTGACGATAAACCAGTAAATATTCTTAGATAACTTTTGGATGACAGTTGATTTTCATAATCTTTACATAAAAAATCCACCTCCACCTTACAAAACAAATAGCTTACAAGCAGCTGGGTTTGATGTGATGAACGGGAACAAGATATATAGGGAAGCGCAAGCCGCCTATAATATTGCTATCACATTAAAGATCCAAAGATAGATATTAATAGAATTGAAGCAGGCCGTTCAATTGACTTTTCAAAGGAAGTCGAGGAATGTCTTGTTACTTGCCTGATCGCTCGTTTACAGATGGGGCTCCCTTGTGACACGGATCGGATTTTATCAAGTGTAACGACCTTCAAACAAGGTTTCGAGATGTGGCCCTGGTGAGGATTGGTATCTTGCCTTTATGCGCAAAAATTCTTCGATCTCTTTGAAAAAAACTGAACACTTGCAAAATGCAAGATATCATGCGCCGGATCCATTTATAGTATATGGCTTTTTAGATACCGTCAAGAAGGTCTATTATACGTACGGGAAAGAGGAAGAAGGCAAAGGAAGTCTAATTTTCAATGCGGGCGAGACATGTTTGGAAGTGATCTTTCACGTTTTGGAGTCATAGGAGAAAAGGGAAAACACTTCAACGTGTCTCTGATTGCGCAGGTAGTGAATCAACTACGGTGCTAGCATGCGTGTCAGTCAGTGGTGCCACTGTACCTCCTCAAATAGTGTACAAAGATGCGGCAGTTCAGCCCCATTGAATTTCTGAAAAGTATATCCTGAAACCAGGTATTCTGCAACAAGCAATGGCTGGATGGAAGAAGCTGGACTTTTTTACTTGTTCAACAAGAAGTTTGTAATTCTAGAAGCTTTGGTAGATCAACTCATCCATTCTCACTTACAACTTTGTAAGTGACTTATACCATTGTGAAGCTATATCAGCGAAGATTCAAGGATGCGAAATTCAAATCCTACCTTACGTCAATGAAATTTAAATCAGGAATGACAAAGTGCGGAGAACAGTTGTATTATTCTACGATGGACATGCAAGCTATATAAGCGCAAGAATTATAAAAGCGCAACGTTGTAGAACTTATAAAATTTCCTGATGGCTTTCCACCCCTGGATAAATCGTTTTTAGAGCGAGGTTGCCCGTCATCCAGACACGTGATCAAGTCACTAAAAGAACCCACCAAAAAATGATATGATGAGTGAAAACAAAAATAATAAACTAGGGGTGGGGATATACACTCCGACGTGTGAGGGAGCCTCGACCTCATGCGGGCTTCTCTCCAGGAATCTTGTTGGGAATAAGTGGCTAGCGCATTTTTCAGTGGTGGAACACTTGGCCACTGAAGAGTCAAAAACTATAAGTGAAAAAATCAACGACGCAAGCATGTTCGCCCAAAGGCCAAAACTACCGTGAACTCCGCCTCAAAGAGTAGCCAAGCCTAAACAATGCAGCGAGGAAAAATCGCGCAAGCAAACCTCCATCGAACGTCTTTCAACGGCGAAAAAGGTGCTTGTCCACAACATTCCTCCTTCACAAGTCGATGGAGCAAACGATACAAGAAGCGTAGTGGAGGCTTTGGGCACTGGAGCCATCGATCCGAAGTGCCACTCTCCTGGCGTCATCGAAAGTCATAAACTGAACAACGTGGAATGCGAAAACAATGATACTCAACAGCAACAAGACCCTGCTGCTGACAGTATACCGAGATCCTCACCTGAGGACGACCTGATGACGAAAATAGCCGTTGACAGAAGTGAGGAAGAGCGGCTAACAAGGAACATAAGCGCCATAATAAACGTGATGAGAAATGCAACGAATGTCCAAAAAAATGTCAACAAGGACATCAAAAATGGGATTGACGAATTATAGGACCTCGTTGACAGGATCCAGCACTATCGCCGCAGCTGGCTACGGATGGAGAGTGAATTGAAAGAGCTTAAGAAGGTTCCTGAAAAAAAGACTCCCCTCACCGAAAATGCTACTCCTCCCGTCAAAGGCAAATGAGCAGTATGTAGCCCACGTAAATCTGACTGTAGGAAAAGGGTAAAGGGGCCGATAACAGTCGAGACAGGAGACATCAGTCAAGAGGAGGAGAGAAATGTTGACTTTCAATTAGTGCGCTCTAAATCGCAACAGAAGGCTGCGAAGAAGATACACCGCGTGACAGCAATAGATTCGAAACAGGCGCCCGAAAAGCAAGAAGGCACGAAACACAGCACAATGCCTAAAGAGACCAGGCGCAAGCAGCGCAGGAGAACGCAAGGCGCAAGCCTACAGACGGGAGAACTTACGCCGAGGTCCTCAAGGAAATCAGGCAAAATGTGGAACCTGAAAAAACGGTGTCTGTATACGAACGGTAAGAGCGACCAAAACAAGCGCTCTCCTCGTAGAAGACGGAGCGGAATCCACCGACAAGGGCCTGTACGAGAGCGCTGTCAAGGACCTTCTTGGTTTTAAAGCTGTTATCTCGACATTACAGCCAATGGCCTCCTTGGAAATAAGAGACCTTGACTGCATTGCGGATGCCAAAGAAGTAGAAGATTCCATTAGGTTAATTCTTCCTACGGCAGAGATATTTAGGGTAAGACTGACGCCTACCAATTCTAGATGGCAAAGGGTCGCAGTAATAGATATCACAAAGAAAGATGCTGTGCAACTCCTATCCAAGGAGAAAATTAAATTCAGCTGGGTTGTGTGCAGGATACGTCGGAGGTTAGTCCTAACTCGATGCTACAAGTGCCTTAGCTTCGGACACATCTCCTTGAACTGCAAGGGGCCAGATCGAAACTGTGCTGCAAGTGTGGCACTTCTGGCCATAAGGCGAAGGACTGCCTAAACGAACCCAGTTGCATCTTGTGCAAAGATAAGAGACTGAAGTCTGAAGATCTGGTTCATGTGCCAGAAAGTGGAAGGTGCCAGGAGTTCAAAGAGGCACTAAGCAATCACCACTCAAGACGAATAGCACTGCTCATAACACTCGATGTGAGAAATGCCTTCAATTCTGCTAGATGGACAGATATTCTATCAGAAAATGTAACGGGAAAAATAATGCAGTCAACAGACAATTGCCCCGTGCATGTAAAAATTTTCGTTAGCCCTGAGCGTCAAAATGTTAATCCGAAAATGTGAATGTGACAGCAGTAGCGAAATTAGTGTTCCTAGGAAACAGCATAAACTGGGTTTATTTTCACCATCTGAGGAAGAGAAGGAGATTGTTGGAGAATGACATTACCCAAGGGATCAGCCAGAGATTGTTTTCACTTACACACCCACATCCTTCTGGGTGTGTAAGTAAAAACATCTAACATGCATCTATTCATATTCTATGAATGGGATTATGAAAACTACCTGGTGTGCACAAATTTTGGTTCAATGATCCTGCCTATATACAAACGATCCCGAAAAGGTCATGTCAAGGATTATAGACGCTTTGGAAACCAACTATCAAAAATATTACAATCCATCTGAGGACATAATCTTTGTTTCTTTTTCGTTGCTGCATTACATTTAGGAAAAAATTAAAACAAAAGTGCCACAAATATGAAATTCAAATATTTAAATTGTGCTGCGGACCGGGATATACGGTGACATGTTCGAATAATGTCACGCGCCACTGTAGGCGTCTTTAGAGAAAATTCGTAAAAAAGTACCAATAACCAATACCATTCGATCATTCTTGAACAGAAAACAGGTTTTGCGTAAACCCATTGCGTGAATTGAGTAAGACAATACTTGTGCAAATGACTCAGCGCGTAAATTCGAGAATAAAGGCCGAAATACACTAGTGCGAGGCTGCGTTACGGGAGCGCGCAATAGTCTCGCAGTAAATGTCAAGCAGTTTTCGTAACATGCATTTGTATGCAACATCGTACAATGATTGCGATGCGTCGATGCTATGTGGGAAATATTCGGAAAAACGGAAATTCCTCGCAACGCGGTGCGTGACGTTTGTCAAATGCAATATGACGCTTAAATAAAATTTGAAATTCAAGCGCCTTAATTACTTTTTAATTACATTGGTTATAATGAATGAATTTTGAATGAAAATTTAGTGCATTCTAGTTAAGGCTATTATTTGCTAAACGAAGGAAAATTCCAAATTCAATACTTTTTAAAAAAATCAAAAACAATTTCCACCAAATTTCATTTAAAATGTCACCAATTTGACATTTGACATATGAACATTAATGTTCCCCGCATCGGGTGCATTGTAAATTGAATGCGTTGCGTGACGACGAGGGAGAATCGCATTGCGCTCACGTATCGCCGTCACGCAGTATTGTATTTCAGCCTTAATCCACGTGGAAGATTCGGGATCGGTTGATCGACTACAGCGAGCGGCGAAGGAAGTCTTGTGGATGAAGCGATGTTGCATAAGCGAAAAGCAATAGTGCGCGTTAAAAGAAGTGCGGTAATCGAATAGTGTCAAAGTAGAATAAAATCATACGCGGATTAAAAAGCGAGTGAAAATAATTACATTAAGGGGGTCTCCTACCTTGTTGGTTCAAAAAATTAGATTTTTTTTTATTTTCCAACCCAGAAGGTGTTAAGAATATACCCTGAAAAGGATATAACTGAAATCTTATTATTTCGAGTTTTTCCGAATCGTCGCAGACAGTTACGCGTGCTCTTATCGCAGCGCTCTTCGCGACCACCTAAAAGCTGGTCCATCAAGTTTTTCTAAAGTTATCTAACGTTCTATTAAATACCTGATGTATCAGTATCTATGTTATCTCTGTTATGCATGTTAAATTTTTCGGTCCATTCAGTTCGAAAGAAAATTTAACGTCGCAAACATCTCGCTTGTTACAAAACTGTTTCCGTCGAAAATTCAGTTCGTGTTTATTATTTGTATCAATTATTTTTCCGTGATGGACCGAAAATCTGCTAAAGGAAAAAATACTCGCCCCGAAAAAAAACGTATAGGTCCTTCTTCTTATCGTTGGAAACGCGATGCATCGTTCGCAAGCACGTCAGCGCAGAAACTGAAGAAAAAACGGTGCTCGGGAGTTCCGATAAATCCGAATTTCGCGTATTGCACTCTGGAATTTGTTTCAGTTTTTACAGCGGTTTCGAACATTGTGATTTGCAAAGACTGTTGTGAAACAATTCGGTTTTCTCAAAGTTGTAAAAGCGGTGCGGGATTTACAATTGTTATGAGATGCAAGTGCAGTGAGAAGTCTTTTGATTCATGTCCGGAGATCAATAATAAGGCTTACGAAGTGAATCGCTGATTAATTTCTGTGCTACGGTTACTTGGTGTCGGTCTCGAAGGATTCAATAAATTTTGCGGGTTGATGGACATTAGCTGGGGAATCGCGAACAAAACGTACTATGCATGCCTCGAAAGTTTAAGCAACGCCGCTAACGCCGTTTTTGAAAGTGTTCTGAAAAAAGCTGAAGAGGATGAAAAAGATTTGAATGTGCAGCATAACAACGTGGAAAATCATTTAACAGTTTCGGGGGACGGAACATGGAAAAAAAGAGGATTCTCTTCTTTGTTCGGGATTTCTACTTTGATCGGAAATTACAGCAACAAAGTTTTAGATGCGATCGTTAAATCAGTTTGTGCCAAGCATGTAAAAATCAAGAAAAATTGGAAGAAACAAATATTGATGAATTTAATTTGTGGTACGAGAATCATAAAGAAGACTGCACAGCAAATCACTCAGGGAGTGCAGGGAAAATGGAGATAGCCGGAATTACCGAAATTTTCATGCGATCATTAGAAAAATACGGCGTAAAATATGTTCGATACGTGGGTGATGGAGATAGTAAAACTTTCAAAGGAATTCTCTCTGTAAATCCCTATGATTATGAGAATATCATGGAAAAAAAAAAGAATGTGTTGGCCACGTTGAAAAACGAATGGGATCAAGGCTCAGGAATGTTAAAAAAGATAACAAAGGTATCGGAGGCAAAGGTAGAGGAAAACTCACAGATCAAGTTATCGGGGAGTTGACGAAGTTTTACGGTCTTGCAATTCGAAGAAACGCCGATTCGGTGAAAAAAATGAAGTACGTGATTTGGGCGTCATTTTATCATTCCAGCTCGTCCGATGGTAAGCCAAATCACACATTATGCCCCCCGGAGAAAGTAGCTGGTGCAAGTGGCGTCAAGCTGAAGCAAATTGGACTCTGGAGACTTTCAAGCATGATAGGGTTGAAAAGGCTCGGATCGAACAACGTGAACAACAAATTGCTGAACGGGAATCTTTTTTCGAACAAGAAGATGAACTTTATGGCCCCGGCATCGCAGATTGATTGTATGTAACTTTTCGTCCAAGATTAATACATGAATATCTTTAAATGCGATTTCCCAAAAGTTGCGTTTTTGTAACTGGTTGACATGATATCTCGAAAACTAATTGATTGATTAATTGTAGTTATACATCAATATTTGTGAAAAACATGTGGCTATCGTTTGCCAGATGCTTTTTAGATTTTTGTTAATTAAACAATTTTTACAGATGTTTTTAATCTCGAAAACATGAAAAAAAAATTTTTTTTAAAAGTTGACTGTTCTGCGAAATTTTCAAATTTTGAAAATCTCATCTGTCAAACGATAGCCAAGGTGATAAAAAAAACTAAATCATTTTGATTTTTTTGTTTCAGACGATTTTTATGAGCTAAATCGTGTCAACCATTTGTGTATGCATTTTTTGCAAGGGACACTTCAAGGTCAAGCCACGGTCAAATCGAAGACGGCAAATTTTCAGTAAAATTAGTGTTAAATGCATTTAAATAAACAAGTTGAATACAACAAGCTGCATCTCGATTGCGTTTTTAGTTTTCCTTTAACTAATAATAAAAAACAGTGTCAAAAATGAAGCCACAAGGTAGAAGACCCCCTTAATTACAACAAATAATCAATTAGTTGAATAAAAAGTAAATAAGTGAAATAGTAATTAAGTGAAAATAATTGTGAAGTGTTAGTGAAATTTATTTACAGAATAAATTCTATTAATAATAATAAATTTTAAATTAGTCGGGTGTGTTTAATTCACTATTGCGAACATTTGCGAAGCAAACAGGTCGCGCACCTGGAAAAGCGCAACAATACGTTTGCTCTCTGTGAATTTGTAGGGAAAAATTAAAATAAGTAAACACTACGTCCACTAACATCGTAATGTCTCTTTGCTTAGTTCCTTTCCATAAGGGACACACGTTACACGCTGATAACTGGTACATGAACTTAGAATTTGCGGTAAAATTAATCATTTAAAAAACATTTAGTGGTAACATTGCGTTCAAATAGACGAGAAAATTTGCAGCAAGTGAGATCAACAACATTCAACCAAGGAGATATCATAGCGAACGTAAATAACCAACGAATAACCATTTTGGGATGGAGAGATACAAAGGACATCCTAGTTCTATCGACAACGCACGCGTCGGAAATGATGTTGTTGAATGCCGATTAGGAAACAAGTTGAAGTTGTTACCATAGAATACCAGGTTGCGTGCTAGATTATGCACCGCAGATTCCATGGGCTTTCTCAAAGTCCCTTCCATCTTTTCAGAGAAAAGTTGATACATCGTTTTTTTTTGCAAAAAATGGTCTAATTAAACAAGTCTAACATACGAAGAAATACTCGCCTTTTTTAGATTTAGTTTTTTATATCAGCACCAACAAGAACTGGTCTAATCTCACAGGCCTTATGAAAGCCGAAAAGCAGCCTCAAGTGTTAAAAGTTGGAGCCCAAGTGGAGCCCCACATATTGAAGGTAGTCGCGCGCTATAAGAAAAGTAGATAACCTATCCTGTAGTTTCGTTTCTCTGAAAAAAAACAAGGAATGTGAAAAGAATTGCGCGATGAACTTTTTTAAATTCCTTTGAAACTGTAACAAGATTCAACGTTTTCCTCGCTCACTTAAATATCGCTTTGATCAACGTTAAAAAGAGTGGCCAACTACTTAATTTCAATTTGAAATTTACCTTTTAAAATGATTCCTAGACTACAAAATGCCTCGCGATGATAAAAGACCAACAAAAATTCTACGGTAAAAAGCTTCGAAATTTATAATACCCTAACACAGGACTCCAGAATGAATAAGCAGTAACTGAAAATTTTAAATCCTTAGCTATACCTCCTATCATTGTAACAAACTTTCGAAGTCCTCAATTTAAGATAATTTGTTCGTTGACTCTCCAAAACGCTCTTTTTCTTTGGTACCAGGCCTCGTGTGCAAGAGTCCCTTCTAGAAATGTCCGTTTACCTTTGTAATAAGATTACAAGGAGTAGAGACGACGTCATTTAAGCAGTTAATTTATGGCAAATGGCTTGTTAGATCCACTCAATTGTTCCCAGTTGAACTCCATCTCGTCCATCACACAAAGTTAATGTGAAGAAGTATTTTATCAGCAATTGGTACACCATTCACTAACTTCAAACCACTATTAGCTCCTTTTACACGATGAAAAGCTAAAATTAAATTGGCTGATTTATTATTACAGTGGATAGAGCTCCCAAACTCCGAATAAGAGATTTCACTGTTTGATTCTGAGTATGCAAAAAGATTAGGAAAAAAATAGGCAAAATATTTCAATTGTGTGGGGAGCAGGTATACTTAACGTCCTGCATCACAAAACGGATCGTTATAACATTAAGAGTTTACCAGTAAAATTGAAGGACTTCTGCAATTATTTCCAGCTAAAATTAATTTGCCTGTTTTTTTATGGCGATACCTTAACCATCAAAATGGGTTCGTCCATTCCAGTGAGACATGAGACCAACTGGTCCAGTAATTTCGAAGAAATAGCTCATTTCGGGGACGTACCAGCTGTAAAGTGAATAAGGCTCGAAATTAAGGTCGAGTAAGAGCTGTTGATGTAGTTGGTAGCAGAAAATATGAGAAATAATTGTTTATTATCATCCTTTCCAGTGAAATTCAATGGTATCCACGCGGTGTGCAATGACTAAAGCCTTTTATCATTCCTCGCTTCCCAAAAGGAGAAGGCCGCGAAGGCGTTAAACATGACTGAACAACACCCAATATCCGAACGCCATAATTGGTAACAATAATTTTTGTCTAAAGCTCATTATGACATGATTGTAGGCTTGAGTATTGAATTGTCACACAATGGAGCACTTGTTGATTGACGAGGTGGATAGTGACAGGGGTAGAAGCAGGGATGCAGGGAATCGTCGTTAATAAGCATGAGCTGAAGTTCTGGGGTGAAGTTAATGCGGGCGATTATTGGATACTGCGATGGCTCGGTCGCAGTACACAGCATTAACTTAATTAGAGTTTAGTATTTTTTAATTGAATTTTCAATCAAGTAATTGAATTTCGAAGTGGACATGACCTGAATATTCAATCGGAGTTTTTCCTGCAAAGGTTGCCGCATCGCGTAGGACAAGCATTGCAACTCAGCTCGGAAAGTATTGAGGGGGATATTATTGTTGTAACTTCGAAGTATCCGTGTGGGTGATCGACATTGTTTTTTATATCGGAATGCAAATCCAGTATTGAATATCGAAATTCTTCGCTTTGTTATGAATAATAACTGAAATCTATGTTATGTTACTTAAAGGATGCTTACGCGAACCTATAATGTACTTGCTAAGTGAAAAACTAAATTCAATAAGTAAATTCGCCTTCCTTTGCCAATGATTGTCGCTATCATCTTGCTACAACATTACAAACTGTCAACTTTAATGAATGTCAACTTGACAGCGAATTTAGTCGGACGCAGTGCATGAATTCTTTTAATTAACTGTTTTTGAATTTAATTATATTGTGGGGCTACATACATATATATAAAAAGACTACAGGTAAACGTAGAAAGAAAGATAGTTCAGTAAGCAGAAATAAAATTTAATATTCTTTTTAATTTTGCGCGTTCAATTTTTATTTCTTCGCAATCGATTATGGAATAGAGTCAATCGAAAATCGATTACGGAAAAGTAAAAATTTAACATGCAAAATAAAAAAGAAATTAAAAGGTTTTTGCTTTGAAAGGACACAATCAGCTATCAACTATCGGGATCGCCTGATTGATATGCTACAGAATAGCACAGTCACTAACAGCTTAGAAGCAATTTCTTCTATCTCTAACATCTCACTCCATGATCGCATAGGGTAGTCACCATAACGTAACCATTAAAAAGCGCTAACAATCCAGAGGGCATAACAACGCAAAATATACGGATACCCTTTGCAGCAAAAATAGCGAGCTTTATAAGGTAGAGAGCTTGGAAATTGTACGATGCAGATAAGGAAAAGGATCGCAGTTACGAAAACAATAATTTTTTATTTGGTAGTAGTTTTAATATGTAGCATAGTATTATCTCATAATATTATGCACGGTAATTTCATCCCATTTATACTAAGCAACTGTATTCTATCTAAGGCATTTCTTTTTGTGATAGGGAGGTGTTGACTGTTTACGCCCTGAGTGTGGGACTCTCAGACGCGAAATGCTTCTGGACTACCCACTAAACACCTCCCCTGTTAACCTCAGACCCTAGTCTGGAACCGATTAGTTTGAAATGTTGAGGCATTTATTGAAAGAAATGAAGAATGACAAGATTTTACATCTCAACTCAAAAAGTCAAAAAAACTACTTTTCTTGGAATACTGTGCAGAGTTCTTTGAAAACCTTTCAAGAGTAAAGCACATAGAATATTTTGAGAAAATATCCCTTGGCGCTTTGGATTTTCGAATCGAAGTAGCAACTTCGTCAGGCTAATGGGATTTGAATGGTCAAAACAGGAGGTCTGTTATGCAGAAATGGCCAGAGCAAGGAATTGCTAAATTGTTTTGATGGAAGTGGTAGGAGTTTTCATGACTAAAAACGTTGGAAAATAGCTTTGAACGCACTACTTGTATTGTTGATGGTATTTTTTTGAGGTAAGAGACGTGGGACAGTTGTTGAGCAATGGTAACTTCAGAGCAGTATGAATGTTTTGAATATGAAATGGTGGCGTAGTCTAGTTTTAAGGGTGATAGACGTGTTTTATTTTTCATTTGTTTGGGGGACTGAGCATATCATTTTATTATGACAGATTCGCATATAATGGCTTTCTGTTGAAGTTTCCATGTGTTGAAGAATAAATTGAGTGGTGAATGATGGTTGATCAGGGGTTGTTTTTAGAGGCAATATAAATGATTATGTCATAGACTTATTGGATGGTCTAGATGTGGTTAAGGTGAAAAGTAGGTTAAGGCACATCGGCGATATATATATTAAAACAGGAGCATAGAAAGGACAGACAGTTCTTGTTAACGAAGCGAAGAGACAGAGTGACACTAGTTATAACTGAAGTAGATCGTTTGGTAAGGAACGAATTTATAAGTTTACGTAAGTGAGGAAGGATGCCAAAAGTGATAAACGTTTTGTGGATTACACTATTTTGCCATACTGTGTTTTACACAGGTACGCTTCACCGAAGTGAACTCGCAACTGAAAGTGGCCAATGACTAAATTTGTCCCAGTTGCTTAGCTATATAAATCTTCTTATATAGACGATACATCGAAGACGATAGATATGTTTAAAGTCTTTGATGAAGATTTCGAAAATCCTTCCTAGGTAGGACAAGACGAAGATTGTGCGGTAGCTGTGGATTTTCACGTGTTTCGAGGATTGGTACATTGATGGTGTGATGCTGTGAGCAATAATGAAATACGCATGTAGGTTGCAGTGGCTGGAGAACTTGGTGGGAAAAGAACTACGAGGTTTTCTACATATTTTCCACGACAGGTTATCTTGTCACTTAAGATAGATTTTTCTTGGGGTAAGAACGTAAAAATTATAGTTTTTTTATGGAAAAGAAATTGATGAGAGCAAGGAGAGAATTGAAGTCGGAAAGAGGATCTAGTAGTGAATTGAAAGTGCTCTGATTATTCGAGGACTCTGTTTAGCAAGAAACACAGCTCAGTAGGTTCCGGAATCAGCGAGTTAGACTTTGTTTTGTTGGGTGGTTGGTTGGTCTCTCTTTTGCGTTTCTCGAGTATTGGCTGTGAACGTACGAAAAGTTCGACTAAAGAGTTAAATTCATTGACAGGGGATATGTTTTAGTTGAGAATGTGGGTAGATATATCAATAATTTTTCAGAGTCTGGGACTAGATTCTCAGACTTCCTTGAAGACTTTTCGACCTAGAAGGGGTTGGCTAGTTTTTGTTCGAGAAATCAGGCACACATAACTGAAATCTATTTTCGGATGAAGAAAATGAGCTCCGCAATAGGGTCTTTATGTGATTTATTTTATGTGATTTTGGAGTCTCAACCCTTTTAGTGGTGGTTTCAATCATTTCAATAGGGTTCATGATTTTTGGGCAAGAGAATACAGAGCTATTAAGCTGGTGATAATGCTTGTTTGGCAAAGCCAATTATTTTACCCTTCAAAGAATGAAGACTGGGTCAGAGCTGCAGAGTGAGCTACAGCATATTGCAGGTGCAAGGGATTGTAGCTGTTGCCAAATTAACGTTTTGGGGGCAGACGCTGATTAGGTCTGTGTTTGTGGCGGGTGCTTGAGATAGTAACTGCGGAGGTCGATGTAGTTACGCTCGCTGATCGACTGTTCGAAGGAATCGTAATTGACACATTTGGGACTTTCGTCCAGAGTCATGTGGCTCTTGCCCTGCTCGTAAGAGTTCTTTACGGATCAGTAAGGAAGGTGCAAGATACTGGTAGCGTGGCCTTATCTCAGACAGTTTTGTCACTGCAGAGTATTTTAGTTTTTTTTATTCTCTCGAATCAGACAATAAAAAAAAGAATTGCACAAATATTTTGAAAACAGTTGAAGTCCAAGTCCGGTCCAAAGGTGCTGAGCCATAGTATTAGAGGAGGTTGTTATTTCTCGAGTACGGAGTTTCGAAAAACTAAAATGCAAGAACTTTCTCAATCGCTGGAAGGGAATGAGAAAACACCACGAATAGTGAAAGAACACAAATCTCCCTCGAATGATGGTTGAAACTGTAGAAGTTAGAATTACTATCACACGGGTTTTCTGTGCTGACTTGAAATCTTCTTTTTTGTGTTTAGGTTTAAGAACTTGTTTGAACGTCGGAGTGACTCTCCTAAAAACTTATTTGTCGTCGAAAGGGCTCAAAATGTACTTCTGAATTGATTTGATTTTATGTTGATTATCGTTCACAAAGAAAATGAGCGGTTTTTCCGGCTTAAATTTCTGCTGATTTATTAGAGCTACTCAGCTGTTTGGATGTTTTGATTGCTGCGTAGATATGTTGCCGGATTGAAGTCCTGGATTTCCGTCGCTGAAGGGGTCCCCATGTTCTATGCTAGTAATTGTGCGACATGCTCGTTAAAGCTTACCTTGCACCGCGTCAGATCATCCATTTGCCTTTCTAGCTTTCTATTTTCCGTTATGAGCTTGTCATTTCGTCTTCCTTTTCATGCGAACCACTCTCCGCGTCTGTGTTTGGCGTTGACTTGTCGTTGGCAACTGCCTTGCAAGGAGTCCGAAGCCTGTGTTCAAATACGTTTACGCATACTGTCACCAGCTGTATCGTCGCTTGGTGTCCTTCGCATTCATGTCTTTTGCTTAATGTAACGATGTTACCTGCGCAATTATTGTGGAAGATCGCTTTCTGAGTTCTGTATCCAAGCGCTATTCTAAGAATACAATAATACACGTGAGTCACTTTTTATGAATTCAAAATTATTTTTGCTGTAGATTGCTCCTCATTTTCGTCTTTATGTTCTGCTGGAAAACCAACAAGGCTTGCTTAAAAACACTAATGCATTGCATCAGGATTTTGGTCAAAGTGTTGGTACTTGTTAGTGGTTAGACTTTAGCATGACGATGCATGATGTTGGAATGTTAACTCCTTTGTCATATTAAGTCACCCTAAAATGTAAACTGCTTAATATACTTTAAAGCCACTTGTTCCCAGATTTTTTGACTGTGCACAAAAAAGTTTAATTGGATGAATCAAAACAATAAAATTTAAGATCACTTCGTACTTTACAACAAAAACAATTCAAAACAAATTCGCTCCGAAATAACGATTAAAGTAAACAAAATGCCATTTATTGTGAACCTAAGATAAATTTATAAACTGCCATATGCAGCAAAACCGCAAGTTCTGCCTTAACCTAGTTAGGAACTCTCAGACAATACAATCGTCCGTTCATATCCTAGTATGGCGTTATGGTAGCTCATTGCAATATCAAAATGACTTAGCTCCTGGGAGTGGATTGCATTAAACCAAAGGAGCAAACTGAAATATTTAACGACAATTGTATTCACTTCGAGAGATACTAACAAAAGCCATAGTATGAATGCTTCTAATTATAGTTGATAGTCGTATTTAATGACACACAAACTTCGGCTTTGGAGTCATTAAATTCTGCTTCCGCACAGTCAGGAGCACGGAATTCTCTTGCCAATGAGCTTCTCATGTTGTTTGGCCTCCTTGTTTTATGTCAAACGTATTTTGATTGTATGGGAATAAAATGGCAATGCAAAATCAAAATCTCTTGTTATTGTTCGTATCGAGGCTTTAAGTTGATTTCGATCGTTCCAAACAGAGGATACCTCCACTTTCTTTGTTCGCAATAGGATATTGCTTTTATGTTGGATCTATAGGATTTTTGGCGCGTTATTACAATTTATTTAAAACGTATGAAGACTTCAGAATATTGAAATCTCATAACTTTTTGTTTCATGGTCAACATTCATGATTAAATATATTTCAAGTAAATTCGTTAAAGTTTTGCGGACGCTCTCTAGCCTTAATTGTCTATTCTCGATTTGGCTTCATAAAAAATTGAACGTCTTTTCTTTGCTGTGTATTACTCCCGATATTTTTTAAAAGTTTTGAAAACAAAGATTTCCCAAGACTCATTATTTAAAGTTTGTGCGTTTTTTCCTGGTTTATATAGCACTTATTGTTTTTGCAGAAATTTCATAGTCTCATCTTGTCAATCTTAGATTCTAGGCGCGAAATGTCAGTTAAAATAGCTTCGATAGGTGCCTGTTGGCAATCCACAGTATTCTCAACAACGACGCAGGTAAAATGTTGGTCGAAAGGATTAACCAAGGTCCCTAGTATTCTTTTGAAGCGTGCCAAATCACTTAGCCGAAGAATTGGGGGTCTCGTTATGACTTCTTTAGCAATGGACGACCCCCTGTAAAGACGCTGGACAAGAAATCAACGAAGAAATTCTGATTGGCCCTTTAATTATAAGTATTACCAAAATAGGTATCGTACTTTCTACGACCAAGCAAATATTGGCCCGCCTGCGAGTACTTTCGTCATTCATACTAACAGTTGGTGTTGCACGTTCGGTTAAAATGAACTACCGATTAGTTCTGAACTGCTTCTGAGCAACTGTTCCCATTGAGGCTTGTACAAACCCACGCATGAACTCGCTGCTTTAAATAGATGTAGAATTATCAAGATAGCCAGCACACATAAGAGAAAATCGCACTTCCCAAAGCGGAGCACTTCTGCGATGTTGCCCGGTGAAACAATATAATAGTGTCGAACAAAGATCCAAACCCAACGACAAGCTGTCAGATGTCAGAACTGGCAGATCAGCACAGTTAGTTCAATGGAAAGATTAAGCATTTCCGAACATAAATGTTTTCTTACTGGCACTAATCTGTACAGAAAGCCTGAAACGGAGAAGATGCACTACATATAGAAAGATTTGTTTCGATATCGAAACAAATGACGATATTCGATATTGAAAGTTCTCGAAGTCATATCGCCGGGGCTCAAGTTTGGAGTGGGGACCCCTGGGTCTCGCAGCTATAAAATTTTCTAAATGCAAACGTTTCCAATGGACTTGCCAGCTTTGTTCAGGATGTTTGGATTGGGACGGGTCAATAAAAGTATTAGGAACTGAAGGACTATGGCAAATATTTTCCTAGTTATTAATGGTTTGTGTTTTTTGGTTTTTTTTCGATTTTCAGCTCATAATTGCTAAATGTAGTGTTGTTGTCCGTTTGTGTTAGCAGAAAAAAAGTTAATTTTCAAAATTAAGGTTTATTGAGTATTAGGATAAGATAACATTTTCGATTGAGTCTTACTAGAATTACGTTTGAAAATTTTAGTTAAAAGTTAACTTTGGTGGTGTATTTTTCTTATTATGATTAAATTTCTGCGAATAGAATTGGTTAATTTTTCCCTTCTGTAATAAGTTTAAAATAAATCATAATATTGCTTCCACCAGTTTTAAATACTGTTTTTTACTAATTTTAAGTAGTCACATTGTGTCTTACTTGTGTAAGCCATTGAGATTTTTAATTAATTTGTAGCTGGGAAAAGTGCAGCCAATTTTTCCATAATTATAAATTTTATAAATTTTTAGGACTGATTGAATCAGTCGAATTTGATGGCAAAATAATAAATGAAAGCGAAAAAGCAGAGAGAATTTTCAAGTCAGAGATATTTGCGACGTTTTCAACTCAGTAGTAGAGAAAAAGCAATGCACATGCTAAGGCACATTGTAAGAAAATTTAAGACGAATATTAAGAAAATTTACGAACAACACATGACAAGGGTATAAAGTTTCACAAAAAACCACGAATAACGTCCAAAGCGCTATGCCAAGCAATGCTGCTACTGAAACTGCCGGCTACGTCATCGGCGCTCCAGATTCTTAAGCGCAAAACGGAAAAACTCCCCTCAGAACGAGGTGAAGGACAATCCTTTATACAAAATCGTTACACGCAAAACCCGCTCATGCAGAATGTAGGAAAATTAGTAAAAGGATCAATGTCTCGAATTATATCCAGAAAAAATCATAAGTATGTATAATGTCCAAATCAAAACATGACGGTTGGTACATTAGTGCTGAAAGAATTCACAAGCCAAATCTCAAACTCACTGCAGAGGAAAGAAGCCAAAAGCAGCAGAAATGCCAGGTGATAACTACCAAGAGATTCTCGGTCAAATGGCTATCTACAGATCACCTAACAGTCCTATTAAAGGGGACCAAGACTTTAAATGGATAAGCACTAAGTAACCTTCGTCGGATGATGAATTCTAGACGCTAGTAATCTAGACAGCCAGAAAATGCTGCCCTTCAAAAATATCGCCAATATCAACTTGAACTTGTTCTTCGATACAAAGGCAAAGAAACGTCTAACAAGAAGCAAGAATTGGGAGGGAAGCAACACCGCAAGCCCATGAGGCATAAAAACTCTGGGACTTCTTTAGCAAGCCCAATGGGTGTCACGGATAAATCAAGGGTTTGGTTTGTATGGGTTTGGGTTGGTTCTCAACTCTGTCAAACTTACCTGAGGAAATCTACCCAAAAAGTTAGTCCTTCGTTCAACGTAACCGCCACAGATGGCTTGAACATGATTTCCATAGCGCAACTTCGGACATCGGTGTTTCAAGAAAGACTTTTATTCCAAGAAGTAATTTTTGCCCAACATCACGAAGACTATCCCGGCTTGAGATTGGATCTTCGAAGACCTGCCTGCTGCCGTTATGAAGTATGTTTTGATACTCCTAGTTCAACCAATTGTCAATATATTAACGATTTAAGAGATATAAGGACTCAGCTTGATGAAAATCTCACATTGTATTATTCTTCCTCTGATGAAGTCAGTTGTGTTGCCAAGTCATCGCTGTAATCAAAAGTTTCGATTCCGAGCTATGTTCTGAACATATTATTCAACGATGTGATGGTGATTGTGTAGCCAAAAGCAGTCAAGGATTGACTAGTATATTTAATACATTGTACAAGTGTCAGATTTTCCGAAGTCCTGGAATGTGTTGTTAAGACTCCCGTCCTCATCAACAGCGCGTTTTATTTTCTTGTGTTTCTTAAAAGTTATTTACATCCTAAGTAAATAACTTTTATATTTCTATGAGTTTTTTGATAACTTCTCATTATACTTCACCAAATATTAGCCCTAGCTTGAAAAGGTATTACGTGACAATTTTAATGTTCGCTTTGTAGAATGATCATCCTCGTTAATACTAATGATTTGCGCCACCGATCTCAGTTTTATGTCACTTTTATATTTTCTTTCTCATTGGTCGGTGTCACTGTTCGATCATGTTCATAATTTTCGTGGTTTTTGACTTAATTTTGTTATATTGAATATTAAAACTAAACACCCATCAGTAACTCTCACCTTGCAACCTTATGTTTCTGCTGATCGTATTATTCGTCAATATCCCTTAATCTAGCCCTTCTACATACTACATCCATCAAACCATGTCTAGCCTCCCAGATTTAATTTTTTCAACGCAAGTTATGATTTATTGAACACTGAACGTCTGTCGACTCAATGAATTCCGATTTTTGGGTAATCTAGACACCGAGTTAACATCATTCAAATTTTATGAGAACATTGATTATCCTCTTAGACGTTTTACGCCTATTCGAACTTCTCATCGAGCAAAACAGAAACCTTTACTTTGGAGGCGTGTATTTGTTACTCTGAAAGCTAAAAATAATGCTCACTATCGTCTCAAATCGTCCGATATGATTGACGCAAGCACACATTTCTGTTTGATGTCCTTTATAGCTAAGAATCAAGTTGGAGCCCATTTGAAGAGTTATTTCTTCAGTTCAGCGAATGAAATCAGGTACAATACTATGAAACTTTCCTGGGCTTACATTAGGTCACCAAATATTTCCTGTACTATTCCTAGTTTAACCGAAGTAGACGATCTACGAGTATCTACTCCCGAAACTATTTTGGAAAAGCTTTCCTTATCTTTTCCCCGCTTTTTTCTCCTTCTATATCAACTGTTCTTCCTCCCAACTTCGCCATCAAGAATCTTAGTTCTCTTCATTCAACTGTTCTTTATATAAGACCTGGTCCAGATGCTGTTCCTAACATATTTGTGGTATCCTCTTATTTTGTGACATTGTCTCTTCTCTTCAATTTCACTTCAAGTATTGGTGTTCGGCCCATTCATTGGAAACAGTCTATCATTGCTCCCATTCTTCAAAGTGGTGATCCTTCTGTTATAAATCCAACTTTATTTCAAAGTTTTACAAAATTTCTGGAGCACTTTATTGACAAAAGATTCTCTGACGAATGAGGGACAGTTGTAGCCTCCAGTAATAAGACTTTCTTGAAGGACGCTCACCCATTACTATAGTGACGGCATTCTTTCATGACATCGCTAAGGCGTTATATACTGTTTATTAGCACCTGCTTTGCCAGACATAAGAGGCTCTTGGTACCTCGAGATCATCACTGCCTTAGACGCCAGGTTTTAATTCTTCCAGCGTTTCTATTGATTAAGTCTATACGGCATAACGCTGACCCTTTTATTTCCTTGATCTGGTGTCCTCAAGGTTTTATTCTTGGACCACTTCTCTTCCTTATTTTTAATAAATGACTTTCCTTCCGGAATCTTCTCCTTACCAATGTCTATGCCAATGATTTTGAAATTTACCGGTCAATTGGGTCACGTCATTATTACTAGCTCCTGCGAGATGACTTGGCCGATTTCTGCAAGTGAAAAGTCAGAAACTTGTCCGTTTTAATCTTTGAAGTCAGAAATTACTGTAGAGTAATCCTGCTTAAAGATGTATTTTAAATCATTTAGGAAACTCTTCAAATGGTACTGATTGATCTTATAACTCTGGGTCTGACATTTCATCCATTCATCATTGATTTCTCAAGTTTGATAAGGATAATTTTTTGTCCGGAGTAGTGCACACTAGTAAATATAGCACATCTGAATCTAACGGTATTTTATTTTTATTTTTTGGCAAGTTTTCGTAGGGAAGCAACGATAGGGTCCGATGAAATTAATAGCATTGTCTAAAAATCACTATTTGTCGCTATTCGTTAAATTTGTCTCGTATTCCGTTCCCTGAAACGACGAAAATCTTTGTTTTTGGATTCGTGAGCCTGTTAAGTCAATTGTCAAATTGGAATACATTGATTTTCAATAATCTGAATGCTATGGTCAAAGATTTTATGAATCGTAGGAGTCACCCCGTACCAGGAATACAAATATAAGTAGGCCCGTTAAGTTTCAGACGTATAAACGTTGAACTTTTCTACATCGATTTCGTATCCTGAAGAACGACGTTAAAGAATAACTCTCAATCGCTATATGAGGGCTTCAACTAAACCATTGATAGAAGCAATTATGCCTTTGTCTTATTCAAAATAAATGCTTGTCCATCTTTCTCGGTTTGCAAAGTTTTTTTTTCGTTCTTTCTAAGTTAGTCTAAATGCAATATTTAGGAGGAATTCCAAAGTCCGAATCCATCCATGTAATGTAGCCAAACCACAACTATAATTTTCTTCTGAATGTAGTGAGAGTGAGCAACAGGGGTCTGGGAATCCTTTTGGGGTTGCTTTGCATATGTAGCATGTCTGAGTTGACTTTGTGCCTGTCAATGCGTTACATGATTTACCATCCAGCATAGTTAACACCCTATTATGTATGATGGATATTGCCTTATCTTCGATATTAATTTTGGTAGGCGCAAGACTTGAATTTCTTGTTTAACCCTTTGTTTACTAGTGGTTTCATATGAAATCACTTATTATTATTATTTGTACTGGGGTCTACTTGCTGGAAAATAGCAAAGGCCAGAATATCGGCCGTTAGCTCCCCATGTGTAGTACTTTTGTTTACAGATGGACCATCCTGTCGTCCTACGGAAGCCAAGGAGTTCCGCCAGCTCTGTGGTCGCCACGGGTTCCAATTATGTTACTCCAGTACACCTCAGCCAAATAAGGCGTTTGTTGGCCAGGCTCGGGCAATCTAGGTTTTTCCCCAGGAGTTGTTTGGTCCTCGTTTTATTACGAGAGGCCAAAGAACTCGGCTTATCCTGCAGTCGTTCCTGTCATTCCAAGCCGTATCTGTCTCTTTCCCGAGGGTTTCGTCTAGTTCCCTTGTTACCGTTGTCAGTGGAACTTTACTTGTGTATATTCTAGTGGCATTTTGGTTGGCTGATCCAGCTCGCGCTAGCTCATCCGCTCTTTCGTTTCCCTCTACACCACTGTGTCCAGGGACCCATGTCAAATTTGCAGTGCTTGTTTGTTGTTCGTTTATGATGCTGGCGTCAAATGGACCCATGTCAAATTTGCACTTACTTTGTTTGTTACGGCTTTGCGAGCCTGCCTACAATCCTGCACCAATTGTGAAACCACGCAGTTAGAGGTAAGCGCTTGCAGTGCCGACTTACTGGTCGAGAGTATTTGTATTCTTCCATTAAGGTTGTTTGTTGCCGCTTCTATAGCCGCTTTTATTGCAAACACTTCCGACTGGAAAACTGTGGTGTGGCTCACCAGTTTATAACTTTGGTTGAATTGCGGATGATCTGAGAGAAAGATTCCAACGCCGCTTCCCTCATTTGTTTTGGAACCATCGGTGTAGATCATAATCTACACCGATGTCGATATTGTTGTGTACTGCCCGCCTCAAATCTAAATGCTTCAAAAGTAGTAATAAATTTATTAAACTGAAAACTACTTTTATGATAATTATGCATTATATTGGCCCCCTTTTTATTTAAAATCTTCTCATTGTCGATAACCGTACTAGGCCTTTTTTAAAAGAAAACAGTTATAATTTTTCCTTATTTTTCCTTTGAGACTATAGTACTTTGTTTCGCTGATATGTGGTGTTCCGATCGGAATGGAATAATTTTTTTTTCGGAACATTCCGTTGTTCCTCGTCAGTTTTTGTTCCATCCACAGACGCATTCCGGCGGTGTGCCATCTTCAGTGTGATGTTCCGTTATAAGTTTTGTCGGTCTAAAGTGTCCTTAGATTTAGGTCTGTGGTTTACGCAAGCTGGTAGGTGCCCCTTTATGCAGGTGGGAAAAATCCGGTGGTGTTTTTATTTTGAGGGGTTTTATGATTTGGTCCTGTGCTTCTTTGTCTTATGTTGTCGTATTGCGTTCTTTCATGTTTTTGAAGCAACAAAGTTTTTTATCCAAATGAGTGCTTGTTTCTTGTTCGTTTATGATGCTGCCGTCAAATGTTTTTTGTTTGTATATTTCCATGTTTTCATGAGATTCCAACCTTCGTTCTTTATGTTGCAAATGAAGTATCCTTAATGTTTCGTTGACGTGAGTTGGTTCACATTTGTTGTTAATCATGTGGTTTGCGAAGTTGGACTTAGTTGTTGCGTCCGGTTTCCGTACCCTTTTGTTGTAGTCCCTGACACGCTCACGCAATCTTGCCCTTATTTTAAGGTCCGATTGACCGATGTAGCGATGTTGGGCTGCACAGGTTGTCTTATAAATACGCAGTTTGTCTAGCATGTCCACTTCGTTTATGTTTGTTCCTAGTGTTTGTCCCGAATTGCTCCTTGTTTTGAAAGCCGTGTTGATGCATTTCTTGAATAACTTCGCCAATTTGGGTGCTGACTTTCCCATGTATGTTGATGGTGCTTAAGCTTTCTTGTCGCTTTGATCTTCCTTTCTGTGCTATTTAGGTATTTTGAAGTTCCTTCTTATCTTGTTGACTTGGTCTTGTTTGTTCTGTTAGGGGTGTCCGCTCCTGTTTTCTTAATAATTGCTATATCTATATATGTCGTATTCGAAATCGTTTGATTTTTTTGCTTTTCTTTATTGTTATGTCAAGGTTATTTATTTGCCCCTCATGTTTTACGTTGTTTGTTGAGGTATTCCAGAATTTTTTGTTCGTTATTCTCGATCGTCAGACATCTTATGTCACCCACTTACTTTGCATAAAGTATCATACCGAAGTTAGATGTTAGTTCCTCCATGTATTTTTGTTCTTGGTTTCAAATGAAGGTTTCTATGAGGATTACCGATGTTGGAATTCCTATTCTTAGTCCCGTTTGTTTGTCTTAGATATTGTTGTTGAACCAGAAGAAGTTTTGTTGCAATGTTGTTTTGAAGAGGTTTGTCAGCTGTGTAGAAAAGTCTCTATTCTTCTTTCTGTCAAGTAGTGCTTCTTGCAGTACATTGTAATATAGTAACAGTAACAATGGATACATTGTTACCCTTGTTGATGGATATAGAACTTTGATACGGAATGATACCAGTTATTGATTTCGGCTAGCTTTATGTTGCTTAAATTGTCTATCAGCTCCGTGGTGTAAGGTTGCTCCTTAACGCTATGGCTATATCTTTGGATTGTTTGTATCATAGAGCCGATTTGTAATTAATTATAGGCCTCACTGGAGTGTCCAGTTTGTGTAGCTTTGTTAGCGCAATTAATGGTAATGTCCAAGGGTTCATTGTTATCAGCGTGTGCGCAAGAATAGGGTCTTTTATTTTCGTTGCCTTTTTTAATGCCTTTTGATATTTGGTTGATATTCGTAGCTACGATTTTTTTTAAATTTCCCACATTTCATTTCTCAGTGAGTTTATCTGTTTTTGCGATGTATTCTTTTTTGTCTATTAGCTCTGTTGTATTCCTCTTTTCAGCTTTCGTTGTTGTTACATTGTTTGTTTTCTATTTTTCTTTAAGGTTGTATAATGTTTTTGTTTCTTTGTTTGTTGTTGCATGTTAACATGCACAGGTCAATTTGTGAGGACCCCATTTGACCAGCGGATCCTCCACATTTTTCGCGCAGCCTCGAAACGCGACTGCGGACGAAACAAATGGAGTGACGGGAAACGACGGAATGTTCCGAGGACAAAAAAATTATAGCACTTTGTAAAACTTAACATAACAAGTACTCAACATAATAAAAAGTTGCTCAAGTAGTGGTTTCTTGTAACTTCCGATTAACTAAGAGGGTTATTTGCTCTTCGAGACTTTATTTCGCAAGTGAAAAAACTTGAAAAACATGAAAAACAATGGAACTGGCCAAAGAGATATCATACACACTCCTAAATTTTAGGAAGCCATGCCTTTCATTTTTAAGTATTTAGGCGTATTTTAAGGTATTTGTTAGATATTAGGTACAGAAAATGTATTTTCTGCATTTATGCAAAAATAGAGAAACTAAGAATAGTGACAGAATAAGGGAGTAGTAACTTGTCCGAATAATAGATTTTGATAACTGTATACACCAAAATGTGATGTGGCTGTTGATGAATCAACATGAAACATAATGGACGTTTGAGTTTCATACAGTTTAATCCATATAAAAGAGCTCGACTCGGGATAAAATTTGACAAAATTTGCGAATAACAATCGGGATACTGTTTAGTCTGAAAAATTTATGTACGTCAGGATGAATGCAGCGGAAGGGAGAACCCCGCTTACGAAAGTATAGTTTTGGAATGATGGAACCGTTTTTGGGAAAAGGATCCATTTTATTTATCGAAAACTGGTATTCAAGTTCAAGTTTTATAATTTATAGTTGAATTTAAAGAAAAATAGTATAAACGTTGTCAGGACTGTTAGGAAATTTAGAAAAAATAAGCCGAAGGGTTCATTACAAAACATGCTGTACTAATGCTTCAAAAAAAAAACGTTCCAATGTCACTGTCACTCATCTCATTGTATTTAAGATGGCACGATAAAAATACGAGGATTCGAAGTAAAAAGCATTCAAATTTCAAAATGAAAAACACGGGAATAAAAATCGAAGAAAGATGGTGAAACTATTGTAAGGCTTGAATGTGTTAATGGATAAAACAAATGAATAGGAGGTGTGAATAAACAAGAAAAAGTATTAGAATGTTTGCTTATGGAAGATTATAAAAATATATTTTTCTATATTGTGGATGTGGCGCTTTATTCTGCTAATGTTTTGGATTCGAAAATCCCTGGCAGAAAGCAAAACTTTACAAATTTGCGCGGATATTGTGGAGCATTTGTTGTCCAAAATTGGCAAAAATTATATAACTATAATAGTAGAACACACACTTCCCAAGGCGATGCACCGCTACGGTTACATGCTAAGACTTGGAATCATTTTCAAAAACACGTTCCACAAACGAGGAATTAACCAAATCCTTCAAAAGGGCGTCATGTAAACAAAACAAAATAAGTCATTATTAACCCTTTGCACTCGAAGTTCTATTTTCATTCATATTACCAGCAACTCGAAGCAATTTCAGTGAAAAGATCATAATTACATGCAACTTAATGTTTTAAGAATTAAAAGAAGTTACAAGAAAAGTCATTGTCGTATGTTTTTTTTTTAATTTTTTTGAATACAAATGTTATATTAGGTGCGCAACTAAGTTCCCGCTGTTTTTCAAGAGATGGCTCCAGTAGTAAGTGCTCGTCGATTGTGACATAACCAAATCGTAATGGACCAAACTTAGATATATGGTGAACAAACCACTTCCACAGATTATGTTTTTGTGTCATACACTGTTGGTTGTGTAAAAATGTCGAATTTTGTGCCAAATATTCGTGATTTGCGGGAAGAGATGCTTTTTTTCTTTCATTCAAAGAAAAGGACGGCTGAACCTCATCGAGAGCTGCAAAAAGTTTATGAAGATACTGCTGTGAGTGAGTGATTGGTTCCTACGCTTTAAAAACGGTGATTTTGGTGTTTAAGACCGTTCGCGTGATGGCAGACTAAAAACCTTCGAAGACGCTGAATTGGAGGTATTGCTCGCTGAAGATCGGTGCCAAACGCAACAGGAGCTTGCCTTCGTTGGGAATGATTCAGAAACAAGGAAATTGGGTTCCTTACGAATTGATGCCAAGAGACTTTGAGCGTTGTATTTTCGCCTGTGAAAACTGCTCCAGTGCAAAAAAGGAAGGATTTTCTTCATCGCATCGTTACGAGTAATGAAAAAAAATCATTATAGCAACCGAATGAGAAGAAAATCATGGGGACTGCCCGGTCAAGCTTCTACATCGTCGGCTCAGCCGAATATTCACGCTACGAAGGTTTTACTGTATGTTATTTATTATGAGCTATTGAAACCGAACGAAACCATCACTGGGGAACGGTATCGAACTCAATTGATGTGATTGAGCCGAGGACAGTGCGAAAAGTGGTCACAATACGAGCACAGGCACGAAAAAGTCATTCTACAGCATGACAACGTTCGGTTTCATGTTACCGAACCCGTTAAAACCTACTTAGAAACGCTCAAATGGGAAGTCCTACCCCACCCGCCATTTTCCCCAGATATTGCGCCGCCCGATTATCATTTACTCCGTTCGGTGACACATTGTCTGGCTACTCAGCACTTCTACTCTCATAAAGACATCTCAAAATTGCTTGATTCATGGATAGCCTTAAAAGACGAGCACTTCTAGAGTTACGGCACCTAATATATATATAGAAAAAAAATTATAAAATTATAGCATTTTGCAATCGTCCAAAGTGTGATTCCTATCTAAGTAATCGCCAATATGTAATCTTGGCTTTTCTAGACTGGTATCAAAATAATAATGGATCTGTCATGTTTCGCAAGAAATTTTTCCATCGGAACACACTACAAAATCGATCTGGGTTCTAGAACGTATAATTTGTAGGTGATTGTATAGCCTGCCCTCCATATTGGGGTGTAAGTGGATTCTTGAGATGTGCTCTTTTGTCGAACATTCCCAATCAATTGTTGCACTAACAATGTTACGTTGTTCAAAAGCAACATTGGGTTTTCATTGTTTATCTTTTTAACAGAAGTATAAAATATGTATGAAGTTACTGTACACATTTCCATCCCTAAGAAAACTAGTATTCTCCACCATTTCAGTGATTTTTTCAAAAAACAAGCTTTCTCAAAAAACAACCATTTTCTCAAAAACTGCAACAAGTTGCAGCATATCGGCCCGATCTACTCCACGCATATTTTTTTGGAAAATTGTGCAATAGTTTTCTATACATGTCTAAAGGAATTCTAGAACTGATAAGCAGATCTGGTCTTATGAGATTTTCAGAAGTAATACTGCCGTAATAAGGCAAAACCGAATGAACATAACCGGCATTTGAGTCGACCAAAACGTAAACTATAAACCCCATTTAGTGGGTTCAGTTGGATTATATGTCATACTTCCAATTCCCGGTATGTATTGTCGTTTAACAGGAAATATATCGCTGTCATTAGAATCGGATTTATAGCTTAGTTCAATATTGTCTGCGTTATTACGGCTAAGGACGTCTTTATTGCGTATTTATGTTATGTTCACTATAAACTGCAAATTCTCATTCATCGCTACTACTTTCAATATCACTAAAATTTTCATAAATTTTTCCTTTTTTATGCCGTATTTGGGATATAAATATGAATTCAAAATTTAAAAACAGCAGCCGAACTCGAAACTGATACACTCTACTGCTGAATAACAGGACTTAACTCATTTGCATCCAAGTGCGGAATGCTGAATGTTGCTCAAACCGCAATTGTCTACTGTTATCGAGATCATAATAATCCGCGTGTCGCGACCATCATTTGTCACAAAAGCGAAATATAACTAAATAAAATATAAATCATTTTTACGATTTGTTTTTGTCCTTATGTTAAAAACTGATTATTTGCATTGACTCCGTAGCAGAGCACATTTTCAATGAGACATATTTTCAATGGCTCCGCTCCGGAGCCCTCGAGTGCAAATATTATTTTGGGTTAATATAATTTTAAATATAGTTTGTTATTTTAATTCCCAATACTTTATTTTCTGTCCAAGAATGTTTTTGTTACTTTCATTTTTACTTGAAGAGGATATTTTTAAATTTTCTTGTTCTTTTTTGCAATTAATTTATAAATTTGCTTTACTAGGAAAGAAAAAATATTAATTTTTTAAAAAATTTATTAATTGTAATTAAAATATTTTAAGTTTATTTTCTGATAACACCAGCACAAAGTTGCAGGAAGTCTGCACACGCATAGGGTAAAGTATACTAATCTTGGCACCCTACTGGTTATTGGCATGTTTCATTTTTTGATTCGAAATTAAAAGTTACCCGTACAAAAAATTATTGCTGAGTGTTTTTGTCATTTTTTCATTCAAAATTCAAAACATAGCTCAAGTGTGCACCGTGGAGCGTATGGCAACGATAAGTAAAGTGAAATCAAAACACGCCGCGCTCCGGAGTCCCACGTTTCCCTGTTTCACTAATGTTTCGGTTAGCGGCAGGTATGTTTATTTCTCTTTATAATAGGCGAGGAGCCACCAATCCTGAAAGCTCCGTGATCACGAATTCTAATATTTTTAATAAAAAATAAAAGTTAACGTTTAGACGAACAAGATTTGCTTGGTCGGCGTGGATTTGATTGGAAATATTTTAATTAAATTATTTATTATTAAATTTCCATAATTTTTTTCCGTCATCACGGATTTTGATCAATCATATAGAATTTTGTGTGAAATATTATGTTCAACAAGAAAAAATCCGGCCGACCAATGATTTTTAGCCGGAAAGGTCACGCATACCTATTTGAATGGTGTGATAAGGGGTAAAATTTATCCATTATCACGGAAACCTTTTTGTTTTTTTTTTTAATTCACGCGTTTTAATGTCACATTTATAATTATCTTGGTATGCGTGCTTACAAACTGCCGAAAGTATCGCGCATACCAAATTTTATTGTTGGAGTGAGGATTATACTGTTATAGATTTCACTTACTTGATGACATTTCTTTTATAGTCTTTCTTCTACCTCTGTTCTCTTCCTTAAGTTTTTAACTATTTATTATACTAATTAATATGGAAAAGAGGAAATACAGGAAAATTTTTATTTGGGTTGATTATATAATAAATGAAGGTTGATACAAAAACTTTGTTCAATTCAAGTTTATTAATCAATAATCATCTACCTCATTATCATCAAAATTATGATTTCTCTCTTCTTCTGATTCTTCGCTTTCTTCCTCATTCTGTTGGCAACTTAATATTTCCTCAACCTTTAACGGTGCCGATGGGCCAATGTACCACAATGGTTCGAGTTTACTGGATTCATTTACTTGCCATCCACATTCTGTTGGATCATATAATGTACAAATAGGTTCAGTAGCATTTTGCCACATTGCGTTTACAAAAATGGTGCGTAATATTTTTTACGTTAAAGTTTTCCAGCATGGTGGAATATTATTTGAATTGAAATTTATCATACGTTTGTAAAAATTTTCTTTGTTTGTTGTACTTGCAAAAAATTTTTAAGAATAATTCAAATCTTGCAACATTAACATCATTATTTTTTACGTTATACATTTCATTTGTAAATCTTTGGACTAAGAAGAATATAAAGAAAAGACAGATTTCTTTATCATTTATGTCTTCCGGATTTGTCAAATGCTCGAACATGTTCTGATATTCTTCATTTTCTAACAGGAGGTTGTAGGCTTTAATTTTTCCTTTACGAACAAAAGCTGCTGTATAATCACAGACCTATGGAACTTTAACATAAATTCGATGTTACTCTTATCTCACTTACTCTTGGAGCTGTCTTATGGACTTGAAAAGAAACCGGAGTAAGAGAGTTACACTATGCAGCCCTGTCGTAGAACAACCTCACTTTACGGTATTGTGTATCTTTGAGGCAGGTAAATGTTAAATTCGTAGGGAATAGAAAGAGACGAACTCATGCAAGGTTTCAACTTGAACCAAAAATCTGCCTCACTCACTCTTTACAGAAATATAGAAACCGTTAAAAAGCGAAGAGTTAAAATTTGGTATGCGCGATACTTTCGGCAGTTTGTAAGCACGCATACCAAGATAATTATAAATGTGACATTAAAACGCGTGAATTAAAAAAAAAAACAAAAAGGTTTCCGTGATAATGGATAAATTTTACCCCTTATCACACCATTCAAATAGGTATGCGTGACCTTTCCGGCTAAAAATCATTGGTCGGCCGGATTTTTTCTTGTTGAACATAATATTTCACACAAAATTCTATATGATTGATCAAAATCCGTGATGACGGAAAAAAATTATGGAAATTTAATAATAAATAATTTAATTAAAATATTTCCAATCAAATCCACGCCGACCAAGCAAATCTTGTTCGTCTAAACGTTAACTTTTATTTTTTATTAAAAATATTAGAATCCGTGATCACGGAGCTTTCAGGATTGGTGGGTCCTGGACTATAACATTAACTTTAGATTATATACTCGTGCAGTGAGAGCTGTAAATGATTAATAGTGAAATAAAGAGCGTTCTTAAATTACACTTTCCTCATTTAATGCTATGCAAATGTCATAGTTTTGAGTGCCAACAACTGACCCAAACATTTAAGTGGCACCACCAATAGTTGGCACCTAGGTCATCACTAAAATGTTGTTCCAAGCCTTTCATGCTAGATACAAGTTATTGAGAAGAAACATTTGCAAAACAAAGCAAAGATACGACTTGAACGCACTAAGAGAGCATCGAATATTAATTTTTACCACGGCCAATCTTTGCTCTCTTGGAGGCCAATGATTGTTAAACAGTAGAGTGGCATTCATTACAATATGGATGAGCGGTGTCAATCACTATGTTGTTCAAGTGTGCCAATCATTCAATTTGCTTGCATAAAGACAAATGTAACATCAAATCAAACCATAGAAGCGTGGAAAACGGTGCAGGATTTCACATCTGGAAGTGAAATCATGATCTACACCGATGATTCCAAAACGGATGAGGGAAGCGGCGCCGGAATCTTTTTCCCAGATCGCCCGCAACTCAACCGAAGTTATAAACTGGAGAGCCACACCACAGTTTTCCAGTCGGAAGTGTCTGCAATGAAAGCGACTATAGAAGTGGCAACAAACAACCTTAATGGAAGAATACAGAAAATCTCGGACAGTAAGTCGGCACTGCAGGCGCTTGCCTCTAACCACGTAGTTTCACAACTGGTGCAGGATTGTAGGCAGGCTCTTAAAACCGCAACAACCCGAGTAAATATAAAACTGACATGGGTCCCCGGACACAGCGGTGTAGAGGGAAATGAAAGAGTGGATGAGCTAAAGAGCTGGATTAGTCGACCAAAATGCCATTAGAATAGACACAATTGAAGTGCCACTTGCAACGGTCATAAGGGAACTAGACGAAATCCTCTGGAAAGAGACAGATACGGCTTGGAATGACAGGAACGACTGCAGGATAAGCCGAGCTCTTTGGCCTCACCCTAATCAAATGAGGACAAAACAACTCCTAGGGAAAAACCGAAATGGCGTTAGAACATTGGTGGCAGTATTAACGGGCCATAATCTTCTAGGTTAACACGCCAAACGTATAGGAATCCAAACGGATGACACCTGCCGAGCTTGCAGCGAGGAGGAAGAAAGTACAGAACACTTCCTCCTAGACTGCCCGAGTCTGGCCAACAAACGCCTTATTTGGCTGAAGTATACTGGCGCAACAGAATTACAGCACTTGGCGACCACAGAGCTGGCGGAACTCCTTGGCTTCTGTAGGACGACAGGATGGACCATCTGTCAACAATAGTACTACACATGGGGAGCTAAGGGCCAGGTTCTGGCCTATGCTAATTTCCAGCAAGTGGACCCCAGTACAATAATAATAATAACATCAAATCTCAAAATGTTATTTGTTTGTGACACACGGATTTCTTATTTGACTGTTGCAGATATAAATTTCAAGGATGCCTGGATGGTCGGCAGCAGAGGCATTTATACGAGGCATTTATACAAAAAAGTACAACGAAGCTATACAGGATGTTTGGAATGGAGTGTCAAAGAAAATTGCTGCAAGGAAGTCCGGCGTTCCAAGAGCTGCGTTGCAGTTTCGTACAGCGTGGGGTAGATCAAACAGGGAAGTTTTGAAAGATTGGTACTTCCCGTATGGTGGGGATATTGCGATTATGATGGTTTCATTTCGTCGGGAGCGCCATGCTGTTATCAGTCATTAGCATGTTTTGGTCTGGTGAACAACGGGGCTTCGCCGTCCGAACGTTTTTTGAGAATAGTTGATGTTTCATCGCAACTCAGTGTGCTTTCCGGCTGCAGTTGAACCTTGCACGTCATGATACCGTCCCTCACCGTTATGAAAACGCAAATTGGGTGCGTACATTTGAAGAAACTGGTTCTACCCTAAAACCTAGAGGTTCAGGAAGACCCGAAACGGCAAGAGCACCCGTAAATTTGACGAGAGTGAGAGAAGCTATTGGGTAGTCGCCTACGCGTTCTGCCCGGATGCATTCAATTGCATTGGGCATATCTAACCACTCAGTAAGGAGCATTTTGCATCAAGACTTTTTCTTCCACCCCTGCAAGATTATGATTGTCCAAGAGCTGAGGTAAACATTTTTCAGTAGTGACGAGGCTCACTTTCATCTCAGTGGAGCAGTGAATTACCAAAATTTTCGCTATTCGGCAGAAAATAATCCTCGTTTATCTCACGAGAGACCTCTTCACTCCCCAAAAGTGACCGTGATGTGTGCGATTTCAAAATTTGGGGTGATTGGGCCTTATTTTTGTGAGGAAAGTAGACAAATCGTAAATGTCAACGCTCAACGTTACTTTTCCATGTTGGACAATTCTTTTGAATCTCTATAGAGCTAATGGAACAAACAGATATGGGAGATATTTGGTTCCAACAGGACGGGGCTACGGCACATATTGTTCGAGTTTCAATGACGAAGCTGCGACACATGTTCCCTTGAGTATTTGTGATTTTTTCTTGTTGGGCTACTTGAAGGAAAAGGTTTTTTCCTTCGTTCATTGGCCTCACACCTTGGCAGAATTCAAAGAACGAATTAGGGAGGAAATTGGCGCTATACCAGTCGGAATGTGTCAAAATGCGGCAGAAAACTTCAAAAATCGCCTTCATCAATGTGTCGCTGCTGGCGGCCATTATCTTTCTGAGGTCATTTTGAGAACTTGATACATACTATATAACGGCATGATGTACTGATACATATAACGTCATGTTTTTTTATTTAATAGGCTTTCAAAATAGCACTGACTGTTTCACCCCACCCTGCATAAATTCAAAGTTTGCGAAATCTAGACCAGAACCAGCAACGATTTAGGTGAATTTTTTACATTGAGGTGAAAACTCTGATTGAATGGATCGCAGTAAGCAGCAGATAAGGTTTCCCCAGAAGAAAAATGGATGTTTTAATAACGTCAACCCTTTTCAATAAATGGACCACGAAAAAATTGTTTTAAAGAAAATAAGCCTGGAGAAGGTTGGTATCGGCTTTTTTTAAAACATCACCAAGAAATAGAGGCTCGAACATCAGAAGCAGTAACAGCCGCCAGCGCAAATGTTTCAGAGTCTAATGTTAGGAAGTGGTTCATGCAAATTGAAAATTAGTTAAATAAACAATGTTTAAAAAGTATTTTTAAAGATCCAACAAGGATATTTATCGGATATGAAAGAAGCTTCTAACTTTGTCTAAAGAATACTAAAGTCCTGGGAGAAAAAGGAACCAAGAATGTGTATGCAATTGAACACGCACAACTCAAAACGTGTCTTACTGTCACCTTTTCTGCTACTGCTAACATAACGGTGCCTATGATAATATACCGATTCAAAAGATTGCGAGCTCTACTTGGAGCTTCGGTTCCTTCCTCTTTGGACTTAGTTTTGTCTAATAATAGGTGGATGAACTCATGTTTATTTTACCAATATATCCACAAAATTCTTCATCCACATCGTATTACACAAAAAAACAATTTCCCATCATATTATTTGTAGATGGCCATAAAAGCCACATGAATTTTGAGCTAAGCGAATCATGTCGTCAAAAACGGGATCATCCTGATTGCATGCAAAAATGCTTTTGGGCTACCCACTAAACACCTCCCCTGACAACCTAGCCTGGAACCGTTTGACACATTACTTCGGGCTAGGCCTTGTGTTCCTACGCCAAGCGGCGCCTTCGGATTATGGGAATCTCTTCTCTAACGGAAAGGAAGCGAGAGGAAGGAAGTGCTAGAAAAGAGATCCATCAATCCCCGATGCCTCCCTGCACTCCAATAAAGCTTTTTCCAGTATCCGCACTGCTCGACCATATTGCGCCACGCGATCCCAATTCAGCAACTGTTTTCAGCATTACTCCGACCATAGTTTCCGGACAGAGCTCTCCAATTTCGCTGAGGAAGACCCCTCTCTTCTGGCTCCAACTTTTACAGTAGAAGAATGTGTGACAGGCGTCATCCAATTCTCCTGCAAAAAACACACAGTTAGGAGACCGTGCTTTTTCAATTTTGTACAGGTAGGACCAAAAACAACCGTACCCGCTTAAGAGCTGGGTCAAGTAGAAATCGGTCTCACCATGCACTCGACTGTACCACGGTCTCAGGTCAGGGGTCAGCCGCCGTCACACGCGCTGCAGTCTTGTCAGCTGCTACCCTGATTTGTAGGGAAAAACTCATCTGCGAGTCTATCAGGACGCCCAGGTACTTTACTGCTGATGTCGATTCAACCAGCTCGTCCCTTATACTGATAGGCCTTACTCTAGGGATTCTCTTCTTCGGTAGGATGACCACTTCGGTTTTTTCCAGTGCCAGCTTGAATCCGTGAGTGGTCATCCAGTCCATTACCCTCCGCATTAACATGTTGAGTCTGAGTTGCGCATGGTCTACTGTGCGTCCAGCGACCAGCGCCGCGGCATCGTCAGCATAGCCGATCAAACGTAACTTATGTTCCACATGTCCGAGCCAAGGATAGAGCCCTGAGCGACACCTGAAGTAAGATTTGTACTTCGCGTACCCTCCTTCGAGTCGTAGAGTAGGCTGCGGTCCTTAAAATAGTCCCTGAGAATCCGCATCAGATACACCGGTACTTGCAAACGCATTTCTAGCGCTTCCAGAATATCTACCCATCTAGCGCTGTTAAATGCATTTCGGACATTCAGAGTAGCCAGCAGGGCGACCCGTCGTGTGGAAATACTGTGAGACTCCGCACGTTGGACCGCGCTCACTACTTCTCCAAATGCATCGATAGTGGAGCGGCCTGATCTGAAGCCATACTGCCGTGGAGATAGGTCCCCGGCAGTACGAATCACGTCAGCGAGTCTTCCCCTGATAAGTTTTCCAAAAACTTTTCCAGCCGTGTCAAGCATACACAGTGGGCGGTATACAGCTGGCGACTCGGGATCCCCTTTTCCCTTCGTAATGAGCACAAGTCTCGCCACCTTCCAGCACTCTGGGAACCGCCCTTCGCACAGGCGTGCGTTGAACATGCGGAGGAGTAGGTCAAAGGAAAAGTGGAAGACCATTTGTAGCATCTCTGCTGGAATACCATCTGGTCCTGGAGCCTTTCTGGCCTTCATAGACAAGATTACTTTCTTCAATTCCATCTTCGTGAAAAATGGAATTTCCGTTGGTGTTTCATAGTGAACGGCTTCAACGATGGCGGGATGGATGGGGAAGAGAGCCCGCACGATTTCGTCCATCTTTTCTGCCTCGTATGAGTGAGGTGACCTTTGGACACTGAGCTTCCGCATTACTATTTTGTAGCCCAGGCCCCATGGGTCTCTGTTCACGTCGTCCACCAGGTTTTGCCAGTGGTTGGCCTTGCTGCTGTTAATAAGTCTACGGAGGCATTTTGTAATGGATTTAGATTCCCAGCCGTCACGGCGACGACTCGGGATGAAAGTCGGCCTCGCACCGACAATTGGACGTGCAGTCCTTGAGACGTGGCAACGAGTCGTACCCCGTGGGTCAACAACTCGGCCACTCGGAAGTTCCCTCGCGTGGTGGCTGCTGGCTAGCTAGCTCAGTGCGGCGAGGATTGCGGACGTGGGTCGGACCCAAGTGAACTTCCGCTCTTGGTTCCATTTGAACCAGCCACCGAAAAGCCCGATTTACTATGCGACGTTTCTAAACAAATTACGTTACTTCACTCTAATTTTTACCATCAAGATACAATCAAAGAATCAAACTCCCCGACTAACGCGCATTCGCGAACCGATATACCGCGGTGCCTAAAAACAAACTACTTTAATTTTGCGACCGTAAAACACGCGAACCCGAAAAACCGAACTAGTAGTCCGCGACACGACTACAAATTATTACCGGAACAAAACTACAGCACCGCAGAACCCGAGCGACGAAACACATTGTTGACCCTACATCATCCTGCACTTTTCTGCTCTTGATGCTGAGCGCCGTCGATCGAGTGGTGGCTCGGTCGGGTCGATTACAATACGGCAAACATTCGAAGCGGACGCCCTGGTCTTGCAAAATGGGCACCCCACAGCGCGTGGTTTAAATCGCCGCGCAAACTCCAACGATCGATTCCACTGTTCACAGAACTTGCACGAATTAAAGCAGCCGGCGAGTAATCAAAATTTTATAGCAAATCTCAATCGTATGGACGCCATTGCATAGCCGACATGGAACGCATCATTTTTCAAGCAAAACTATATTTTAAGGAACACTTGAACACTCGTCACTTAAAATTTTTTTTTACTGTCTATTGATTTTCCTTTCTTTTTTTTTTCACTCAATTCAATCCTATTCGGATTTTTACACCATGCGCGACTCGAGAACCCCCCGTTCCTCATGGGTTTTCACGTCACACCGTCATCAAACCTCTGGCGATATCTTTGTTTTAGTGGCGTTGATGACAACGAAAATATCCATTGCATTCGACACGTTAGTTTTTTTTTTCGAAGAAAACGAGAATTGCGGTTGCATTGAAATCGGCGACGATTTCGTATATCTACCGTACATTTTACGACCGACCCATAAATCGATTTGAAACCGCTTTTCTACTTTCCAACAGGTAATCGCGCGCGAAAGACATACCAAATTGTCAAGATAAGTTCACGTTTGGAAATAAAATTACGTCGAGTGATTTTCCACGAGATCACTTTTTTTTTCTTTTCCACCCGCGTGTGCCTCTTCTCGCGGTCCTCTCCCAACTCCCCGTTCCGGAAATCGAAAAAAACTGTCTTCCGACCTGAAGTGGTCGCCAGGTCGTAGGTCAGCTGACTTTCGACCTGTCCGCTGAATTTTCGCCTGCGGGAAAAGATGGTGACACCATCTTCAGGTCGGTAGTCACTACAATTTTCTTGATGACTTGTAAGCAGCTAATTGGATACATGCCTCTTCCCGGGTTCGAGCTCGCTGAGTCCTGCGTCGTAGTTTGTGACACTCCCTTCGTTTTTTGGCAATTTCAGGTGACCACCAGTATACTACTACAGTATATACTTGCTGTGCCGGGGTCTTCGTAGGGACATTGAAGATCTGCAGGCGGATGTAATGATTCTCATAGTTGAGTTAACAACATCTCTTGCCGTGGGTTCTCCGTCCTCTAGCGTTGCTTCCGACAGCGATGATCGTGCCATAAGCACTTCAACAAACTTCTCAATATCCGCTTTCTCAGTATTCCAACGGAGCGGAGAAGAACAAGCGCGTGGTCTTCGGGAAGCATCGTGATGAATCTCCAGAGCTATGTACTGGTGATCACTTGCCGAGTAATCCTCTAGCACTCTCCAATTTTAAACTGATTGTGCTAGGCACTCCGAGTCGAATGTCACCTCAGGTATGGTGCTGACGCAACCCCATCGACGGAAAGTAGGGGTGTGGCCTGTGTTCAGTACGATGAGCTTAGTTCGTGCTGCCATGTCCACGATCCGTCTGCCCCGAGCGTCTGACTGGGGCATGCCCCAACCGATTCCCTTTGCATTGAAGTCACCTCCAACGAGCACATGGCCCTCAATACTCGAAACAGCGTCCTCCAAAGCATTGAGCCTAAGTTGAAAGAACGACAACGATTCGTTCGGAGTTAGGTATACACTGAAGAGTGTAGTTCCCGAACACCGAACCCACACGAAACCATCTCTTCGCCCCCGATCCTGCACTTGTAGGTGAGCACTGTTCCGAACCCAGATGGCGACTGTAGTATTCGTCAGGATACCATGTTGGTGAGTTTCTGGTGTCATGTTGCTCGCTCAGCAGTAGTAAGTCAGCTTGCCTGTCTGTCGCAAACTGTTCCAGTAGGTCTTGTGCGATGATGCTTCGATTTAGATTGATTTGAAATATACGAATCATTGCACAAGCGCTTTTGCCTTGGTTAGAGCTTCTTGGAAGACCCAATACTTCCCTGTGCCTGGAATAAGTTTCAAATCATTTGGTCCCGAGTTATACTCCTGGCAAAGAACACAGTGTGACTTGTCTGTGCATTCCTTCTTTTTATGCTCTGTCTTACCGCAATTTTAGCACAAGGAGCTTCGGTCAGTTCCATTACATGTTACATGTCCATTCCATGCGGTATGACCGTATCTGAGGCACTTGAAACACCGAAGGGGAATGGCCCTTCGCCGTACCCGACAAATAACCCACCCTATTCGTATTTTGCCCTGCTTCAGAAGCTGTTCTGCTTCCCTCTCTGTGAGGTCGATTATGGCCAATGGCCATAATCGGCCATGCGTTGACCCTTATTGTTTGGTTTGGCCAGCCTGACTTTCGTCTCGCCTAGTACGGGGAAGTCGCGTCTTCTATTTCGGGCAGATGCGTAACGCAGTCAATGTCTCTAATTTCCAGTGTGGCCTTAGGCTCGAGTGAGGCTACAGTTGCCTTCTCTCCAAGGACTCTTTTGACTGCGTCACAGAACGCGCCTTTATTGTTTGCATCTGATCCGAACTCAACAAGTAAATCCACCGAGCGAGTTGGCCGTACAGCTTTTATTGCAGTTTGTATGTCTTCCGGCTTTACCGCTCCCTTGATTTCTCGTAGAACATCCGCATAGGATCTACCGTCGGTGGGTTTAACCAGCAGTGAATATGGGTTTTCGACGCTTCTTAATCTTTCTCAACCGTTTCGCCTTTCTCTACCGTGTGTTCGTCACTTACAGGTTGCAAGAGGCTCTGTTCTTCTTGTTTTGGTCGCTGTGGTGTGTGCATGGTTTTCCTGCTGTGCCCAAGTGATGTTAGAATCTCTGGTTGTACCAGGATTCCTACTTTTCGTCCATCCGTTTTCGAATGTTTCTGGTTCGACATATTGTCTTTTGTGTATAATTTGTTTGTTATCATTTCTTATGGGTCCCCCCTCGGAGCCGCTATCCCCACTCGTGTGTGTGGTCGCCTTATTGGTCCCATGGTTATCTTAGCTAAGCAGGGAGGCAATGCCAGGGTTGGCATCAGCCCTTATGGGAACGGGTGCTCAGGGCCAGCCCGGTGCTAATCAGCCGTTCACACTCGAGTGTCACCTCGGTGCTACCGTGAGACGCAACTAGGTCCAAAACATCATATCCGCCAGCCCAAGGCGTCAATTTCGGTTAATCAGTCGAATTGTAGTTCATAATTGGTTCAGGGTCATATTCCGTGAACTCATCCATTTCCTCGGGTACGTGGGGGCGGCACTCCACAAGGAATACTAGCTTTCCGGAATACTCCTGGAAACCAGCATTCCCCCTGCGGGGACCTTTACCTTACAATGCGGGTTTGCCTAAACATAAAACAATCGGTCAATCTGCAATCGAGGAGGAGTGGCTACAAAAAAAGCAGAAGTTAGAAGAGAAAGAAAAAAAAGAATTGGAAATAAGTGAACGAAGAAGAAAACGAGAAGAAGGTCGAAAGTGAAAAAATTTTGCTTTCTAAGCGAAAACCAAATTCAAAATGTAAAAATAACGCCGGAACGTCTGAGTTCCGCGAGAAAAGGAATGCAGAGATAACGACTGAGGATACTTCAAAAGCTTAACATGACACTACTATGAAAAGAAATTAAAAGAATGTGAAGAATCAAAAAACTAACATTTTATCTACTGAAACTGTTGTCCCAAATACAACGAGGAGTAATAAAGTAAAAGATGATATTAAGGGAAAGAAAATATTTCGTAAGGAACAAGAAATGCTTGCTTTCTTAAATAAAGAGTCCGATTCAGATTGAGGTATTAAATATGTAGACTGAGTATGGTTAGTTTTTAAATTTAGTTTTCGCTGTTATGCTCTGATTTCTTGAAAAACTATTTTCATTTTAATAATTTTAAATCGAAAACTGATATTTATTTTGTTTGCCAATAATTGAAAAATAATATGACAATAACTAGTCCATTTTGAAAAGGAACATCCAAAAATAAAATGTAATTGTCATTTATATTTTTAAATCAATACACTATTACTGAACATGCTATTTTATTTGAAAACGAAGTCCCTGCCAACCACCAATAATTAACATTCAACCTTATACAATTGATATCAAGCTTGTGAAGAATGTTTTATTAAGTCTTTTCACTTAGGATGCCAATCATTGTATAGTTTACTCTATTTCTTTGGAATGAAATCGTAAGAGATTAATAAAAACCCAATTACTTTTATTCAAACGCACCACCGAAATTCATTGTTGACAAATATCTGATATTCGATGCCGAATTCTGTAGAACGTTAAAGATTGAATTTATAATCCAATATAATCGGTCATCATTGTGAGTTGATCTATGGATCTTGTCTTAACATAATATATCAAATCTGGTTTACATATTACCGAGCCAATTTGAGTTCCGGATGGAAGCTATCAAATATGTCCTGTTCTTTCGGCAATACCTTCAACTAATACGCGTACAATGCGCGTACCATACTCGAAGTTCTCATCACTTACTCAGAAGCAGAAATGCATGGGTCCTATTGCTCGTCTTCTATTGATTTGCATATTGGGCTAGCACATTAGTGAACGTCCAACGCATTGGTGGAGGTAAATGTGAACAATATGTTCAGATATGCATATGCAATACCAAATTTAGGAGGCAGATCCTGCAAATACCGAAATATAAATCCAACAAACAATGGATCTTTTGCAGTCTTCCATCACATTCAATTTGCAGTCAAATTAATCCCAAAGTAATTATGTTAGATATATACTTTGGTTCGAGCATAACAGTACATTAACGGGTAAGGATAATTCTGGAACCTTTGCCTGCACTTGTTAGCATCATATACGCATTAACATTCAACAGATACTGCAAATGCTTGGGATTTACACTTGCTGAAGATTTCAGCGGATAAATGATAATTAATTTCCTTGATTCGGTAACAAGCAAGTACCTGAAGCATCCACACTGCTTATCCCTTTATTATATATAACATTTCTCCTATAGCTGTTAAACAGCTTCTTACTCGGGACGTCAAAAACATTGATGAACAGAGGTTTAGAGGAACTAATCATTTTATTTTCTATGTTTGGAGTATAACTCGAAACCGGCAGATTTCCATGAAGGTTTCTGGATTTCATCTCCTTATTCTGTTCTACGATAATTACGAGCGCGGTTCGATAAGTACTTAGCCTTCAAATGAAAAAACAAAAGTCTTGGAAAAATGAAATTTATTTTTCAACATAATCTCCTTTTAGTTCGATACACTTGACACAGCGATGCTCCAACTTCTTTCATACGTCTGCAAAAGAAGTTTTCAAAAGGTCTGCAAAGTAGGCCTCCATGGCGGCAATTACTTCCTCATTCGAGTGAAATTTCTGCCCGGCGAGAGACATTTTCAAGCTGGGAAAGAAAAAGTTCATAGTCCAAATTGTGCAATTAAGCCGTTAAGCAATTAAAGCCACACAGAGCACATTTTTCCCCGCCAAATGGCGCTGTTTTTTTTAATTCGTCGTCGAATCGGCCCAGTTATTCGATTTAGTACTGCCTTGTGACCATTTTGCCCTTCTCCATCACACCTTGCGAATCCCAGAAAACGGTGTTCATCATCTTGCCGGCCGATGGGACAGTCTTCGTGTTATTCGGAGCAGGTTTGCCGGGCAAAGTCCACTATTTTGACTGTTCCTTGATCTCTGGTGTGTACCAGTGGGCTCATATTTCACCGACGGTCAAGAAACGACGCAAAAATTCGTACTGAAAACGTTTAAACAACGTCACCTCTGTTCTGGAGTTGTCTCACGATCGCGCTTGTTTTCCAGCGTGAGCAAACGCGGCACGCATGTTGCCGACAGCTTCCTCATACCCAAAATTTCATGTAGGATACGCGCCACATGGTCGTTTGTGGTGCCTACTATCTCAGCTATCTCGCGCACATTCGATCAGTGGTCTGCTAAAACGAGATCGTAGATTTTCGTCACGTTTTCCTTCGTGGTTACTGGTTTTGAGGCACCTGGGTATGGCTAATCAAAAACCGTCGTATGATTCACTGCATCCAAGTGCTCTTTGGTTTCACTGCGCGATTACACTTCCAAAAACAAGAATCGAATCACCGAGCGATGATGCTCCTTTTCCATTTTTATTTTGAAATCAATGGATACGCTTGCTTTCACACGCTCTCAAAAGAGAATTACCGGTCGGATCTGGCTGAAATTTCGTCAGCAGCCGTCTACAGAAAGATACTACATTAAAGGGTATTTTTCTTGCGACAGTGGCGCCATCGGGTAATGAGGCTAAGTACAAATCGGACCGTCCACGTATCCTACAGATGATTTTCATACATAATGTTAGTAAAATATCCCGGTCACTGGAAAGCAGCAATGGGTCCCAGTAACAGAGATCTCAGGAATAAGTATAGTATACAGCATATTTGTTTTATTTAATATGGCAAATAGTTCTAATTAAATTTAGTCTTTTTGAGTTATAACGTGATTAAACTTGTATGTAGACACCATTAAAAATTTTGAATCATGTTTGTTAAGATATACGGTAACGTTTATGGTCTCTTTGTATCTAGTATAATATAAAAATGGTCTATTATCCTCTTTCGTAAAACACTCCATTCTCGCAGTCATGGTTAGGTGCAGCAAAAAGTCTTTAAGGAAAATCTTTTATCCTTCCCTATTTTAACTTATCAGAGTCAGTATTTTCTGTCAGGACACATAGCCCAGTCACTTTAGGCAAAAAAAGGGGTCAACCTCGGAATTTGAGATAATAAGCTGGAAACTCGTATACAGCTTCATTTTGGCGTTCTAAATGTTGTCTCAAAAGTCTCATATTATCTCGTGTCTGCGTCGTAAGTTATTCGAGGTCAAAGGTCATGAAAATCGGTTTTTTGCAATTATCTCCGTTTCTATTGCTCCAATGATGTTAGCACCTATTATCAAAATTGTAGAGCATAAAATTTGCGACAAATTTTGTTCTAAACATTTTTTTATACAGTCAACCGATTTTGAGATAGAGAGCGGAGAGCACCCGGCGCTCAGGTATATATACTGTAATACAAGGTCAACCGTGAATCTCGGTGAATAATACCTTGTATATCGTTACTAAATCATTACAATATTATTAACAATAAATAATTTATATTATTTATTAGTTAATACATTGTATTGAATAATTTTTTATACATATGTATAATAAATTTATTTAATTTTATTCGATAATAGATTGTAAATAAAAAATTGATAGATAGATAGATTGTAAATAGAAATAAATCAAGTAAATATAATTTAAGTTGATTTTTATTTAGTAGCTGTACTTTTATTACAATTAAAATTAAAATTAAATGTACATTTACGTTCTTCAAAAAGTTCAAAAGCATCAGTTTTCTTCTTCTTCTGCTTCTTCATCATCATCTTGTGGGAAATTGAAAATTTCAATTTCATCTTCATCATCTTCGTTCACCTGCATGATTGTCTCCAAACCTTCTAAAATTTCTGGATCGAATGCAGTTTCTTCCTCAGGATCGTCTTGCAATACAACAGCATTGAGACAAGCTTGCCCATTGCATTGTCCACAAGCTAAAGTACATTGCAAGCCCGATTTTCTGCATCCGCAGCGTAAACCACAACCATTCTTACAATTACAAAAAATTGTACTGAGTAATTCATCTGGAGCTGGTGGTAATAGTGTAGTTATTGGCTGCAGAAACTCATTTTGGAGTACCCAGCCCCATTCTTGAGGTTCTAAATCATGTCCTAACCATTTTTGAATTTGGTAATAAACACGATTTATGTGCTGATGAGCTGCTGCACTTGTTGGTGGAAGAGTAGATAGCTGGACAGGTTTATGAAGTTTAGTGGATTTAATGAATTGAAGGTATCTGTGATGATCAATATTATTTTCAGATTTGCCACATGAACTATGGAGGGGTCCGCATTCGCAGGTATAGACATCATAGAAAAAGGTCGTCTTATAGAGGTCCGTCTTCCCAGTTATAATCTCAAAAGGAAAATAAGATTATACATTTTAAACTTTAAAATCTTTAAAATCTGTAAATTTTAAAATTAAAATTTTAAAATCTTTAAAATTTAAAGAACAAATACTTAATATTTTGTTCTATTTATAATCTATATATATATATATGTATAAAAAATTATTCAATACAATGTATTAACTAATAAATAATATAAATTATTTATTGTTAATAATATTGTAATGATTTAGTAACGATATACAAGGTATTATTCACCGAGATTCACGGTTGACCTTGTATTACAGTATATATACCTGAGCGCCGGGTGCTCTCCGCTCTCTATCTCAAAATCGGTTGACTGTATAAAAAAATGTTTAGAACAAAATTTGTCGCAAATTTTATGCTCTACAATTTTGATAATAGGTGCTAACATCATTGGAGCAATAGAAACGGAGATAATTGCAAAAAACCGATTTTCATGACCTTTGACCTCGAATAACTTACGACGCAGACACGAGATAATATGAGACTTTTGAGACAACATTTAGAACGCCAAAATGAAGCTGTATACGAGTTTCCAGCTTATTATCTCAAATTCCGAGGTGAAACCCTAAAGTGACTGGGCTAACAATAAGTTACCTAGATTGGATTGATCGTTTAATTGTATGACGAAAAGCCCATCTTCAATAGGACACGTGTTGCTTACGGATCCATGGCTTACTTGGATTGTTGAGGAAATCAGCTTAATCTTAGTTCCAGGATGTGGATGAAAGTGGAGTCAAACTCTGTTATTATATATCTAAACGAGTTCCTTCGTTGTGTTTAATCCGTTGGTCTATGACAAACTCAGCATTGATTATCTGTACTTTTCACGAAATACAACTACACTCAGGGTGTTTTTATGAAGTATAGAACTTAAACTTGGCAAAACTTTTTAACGCTACCTACCTCGGAGCCGAACGACTAATGTGACCATGGCGTTAGATCGGTGTACAGGCCCAAAAAAATATTGTTGTGAAATTGAATTCCATAATAAAATTTCATTCAGAGACTCATTTGCGGATGAATTGCTGCTTCAGTAAACAAAATATTTTCAAAGGCACGAGTAGTAAAAAGTCGTTCGAAAAGAAAGAAAAGTTGCAAGTCAGTGTTGAAAGTGGTTTAGTTGTTATGAATACCGGAGGATGCCTCTGGTAGCAAGTCTGTGCAGCGATATTTCTGTCAAACACTTCTTTTTGTACTTTAAGCCGCCATCGATAGGCGTCGGTTCTCCATCGAAGTTCAGAAATATTTAAAATTGTTCTTTTTGTACCCCGATTTATTGAAGCAACCCGAATTTATCCCCTCAGTGGTAGGCCCAACTTGATCCGCTTGAGAAAGTTAATCACCTTCAGAAGTTTTTGGTACATAAATTTTTCCCATTTTCACTTACAACATTGTAAGTGATTTATACCCTTGCTAAGCTAACTCAGCGAAGACTCATGGGTGCGGAAGTTCTGATCAAATTTGTCGAATATCTCGAAAGTGAATTATTAATTAGCAAGGGTATAAATCACTTACAATGTTGTAAGTGAAAATGGGAAAAATTGATCTACCAAAAACTTCTGAAATTGATAAAGCTAGACCAAAGGCGATTTGGAAAAAAGGAGAAGTTCAAAGCTGTAGAGCAATATTCATAACTAGTAAATAACCAGTCGACATCCACCTAAGCTGGCAGTGCCAATCGATGCGTCCCGGCCTGGGAGTTGGCACCTGACGAGAAGCGGCAGGGATGCGTGTGCGAAACCAGCTTGAGCTCTTTCCATCTTTCTAAATATTAATCAACTTGTTATTTAAAAATTTTATATTGCGGAAATACCAATACGGCAAGTGATACCAACGAACTTTTGAAAATGGGTAGCGGTTGCGAAATCTTATGGACATCCCAAAACAACTAAAATTCCAAGCGTGCTACCACCGATCGGACCGAGGCATTCGTCAACCGCAAAATTGTAAGTAGAAACGTCAAGAATAACAAAATTCCCAGCGTTTTACAAACTCGACCAAGAACAAGAGGTGGCTACCTGCCATACGAACAACATAACACATGACGAAACAAAATTCAAATTTCAATTTGTCAAGCCGCGGATATTGCTGCATGTCATCTCGATCGCGAGGAATCCACCAGGAGAAAATAAATATGTTGGTGTTACAATACCTTCACATCTGCGAAATACTGGCAGAGAACAGCTACCGAATGCTTTACTGCGATTGCTTCTTTTGGAGCAACTGACAAAGAATATCCGGGTAGTTTTAGCGATTTCCGCAGTCCGACATAGAATAGCTCACAAAGATGGCGGCCAAAGGAAAAGGAAGCGGTCGAAATCGAGATCGGTAAGTCCATTGGCCTCATACAACGAGCTCGGAGTTGCTGTCAACCGTGTCAATGGCCAACCGAATGAAAACGACGCGGAAAACTAAGTTCATCATCCCGAATTACGGCGATCAAGTACGAGTAACTCCGACACAACAATCGCCCGTTTCTTATCCATGACCGGAGAACCGGATCTCAGTTCTTTATTGACACGTATGCTGACATTTCAGTTCTTACAAGAGACAAAAGTCAAAGCATTCCTACGAAATTGCAATTATAAACTGCAATTGTTGTGTTAATCACGTGCTGCAAAAAACACTCCAACCAAGACATAGGGGTACAAAATTATGTTATTAGACTTGGGCTTGCGGAGACCCTTTATTTGGACATTTGTAGTAGCAGAGTAATAGCAGGAAACCGATAATGGGAATCAACCTACGTTAACATTTCGGCCTGTTAGTCGATCAGCGTCACACGATACTAATGAATGGTCAAACGAAATTGGCTGTAAACACAAAATATACAGACAAATCCAGTTCGGCAATAGCAACCATCATCGAAACAATGAATTATTATTATGTTATATTGTAATTGTTCCTTCCGAATTCAAAAAGATAACGGCTCAAGGTATTTATTACTATATTCTAACGAAAAACCCACCAGTCGCTGAAAAAGCTAGACGTTTGACGCCAGAAAAACTTCGCAAAATAGAAACTGAATTCGAGTATTTGATTCAATAAGTTATATGTCAACCATCGAGCAGTCCGTGGGCAAGTCCTATATCTTGAGCCCAAGAAAACGCTTAAGCGCCATCACAATGGCGGACGGATATCCCTGTGTTTTCGACGCCGGATTTGATGAGAGCTCATAATCAAATGCCAATGGCTCCCGAAGATATTCCAAAAACAGCAGTAATAACACCATTTGGGTTGGCCTATGCAATGTAGCGCAGACATTCCAGCGGTATTGCTCTACGTGAACCTCTGCTATGCGTAAATCGACGACGTACACATCGCTTCAAAGTCAGCTTATAACCATCTTAACCCTAGATTACTAAACTATCGTAAAAATTACAACGCCAAAATCAAGATTCCTGGAAAAAACAAAGTGTGCGTTAGTTCTGCGTCCCCCGCTTCACTGTACCTTCTTTATTACTTCCGTCAGTGTGCCACGTGCTGTCATTGTCGTCGGAAGTGATTTGTGTATGGAGTTGTAACAAGTGTCTCGTAAAATTTACGAAAATTTAGTGTTTACGTGAGTTTTAAGTAAAGGTAAGTGTACTTGTTTTCATCACTTTTTAGATAGATTTTGAATTAATTATGGCATATTCTGTTATTATATATGCATATATATTGTTTTAGATGTCTCGAGCTGTTAGAGATGATGAAATTTGTAAGTTATTGGAGGAGGCTGAAGATGACGATGAGAGCGCACAGCAGCAAGATATACTGAGTGAGTTAGAAGACAATTTAGAAGTGGAAGAGCATCAGATGACCGATAGTGATAATGAAGAAGAAAACACAATTATATCAGGTATTGAGGATAGTTCCGATTCTAATGTTCCTCTTTCTAAGTTACAAAAGCGACACCGGCGTATTGAATCTAATTCTTCACACTCTGAAGATTCTATTGAAACTGATCAAAGTAGTCAAAACAGAACGCTATTTGATCCAAGGGTTGTTACTATAAGAAAACAATCAATTCGAGGCAAAAATGGGCATAAATGGACCACGAAGCCAAGGCAGGTGAGAGCGCGAGCAGCTTCCAGAAATATCATACGTTTTGTTGAGGGGCCTCAAGGTGAAGCATGAAATATGGTGGAACCGTGTGAGATATTCTCTTTATTTCTTAGCGATGTAATGCTTGAAGAAGTTGTCCAATACACCAATGTAGAAATTGAGTCAAGAAAGTCAAACTACGTTCATAAAACTAATACAATATCCAATACTGATAAGCGTGAAATAAAAGCTTTGCTCGGGTTGTTACTTATATCTGCTGCACTAAAAAGCAATCATCTACCCTCAAAACTTTTATTCGATACATCATACAGTGCTTCCCGCTTCAAAGCATGTATGCCTACGGATAGGTTTGAATTTCTAATAAACAACCTGAGATTCGATGATAAAAATACACGTTCAACAAGAAGAATTGACGACAAGTTTGCAGTATTTCGAGGTATATGGGAAACGTTCATAAACAACTGCAAGAAATGGTAAACTCCGGGTGCTTACGTGACTATAGATGAGCAATTAGTTGGGTTCAGAGGTCGCTGTCCTTTTAGAATGTATCTGCCTAGTAAACCAAACAAATATGGTACAAAAATTATAATGGTAGCAGACGTGAAAACCAAATATGTATTTAATGCTACACCTTACTTAGGTAAAGAAAATACACCAAGAAACGAGCCACTAGTTGATCATTACGTCAAAACTTTAACATCACCAATTTATGGAAACAGTCGAAGTATCACCATGGACAATTGGTTCACATCGGTACCACTAGCTTCAGAACTTTTCAATGCTCCATACAATTTGACGCTGGTAAGAACCTTACGTAGTAATAAACGAGAAATACCAAACGAAATAAAAGATTCTACTTGTCGTCGAATTGGGACATCTGCTTTTTGCTTTGACGGCCATAAGACCTTAGTTTCTTATCAACAAAAAAAAAAATAAAATTGTATATCTATTGTCAACAATGCATGAAAATATTGTGATAAGTACTAGTGGAAAACCAGAAATAATTGAGTTTTATAACTCAACAAAAGGAGCTGTCGACACAGTAGACCAGATGTGTTCTGCCATGTCTTGTAACACAAAAACCCGTAGATGGCCATTATGCTTGTTTTATAATATAATTAATATTGTAATTATAAACTCATACGTCATTTGTCGTATTTGAATTTTTGAAATTTTCAAAAGCCGCCAATTATAATGGAGCTTATAACATTTCTAAGCGCAATCAATTTTTAACGAAAATCGTTGAGAAATGCAGCGACTATTCAAGCCCGACTTCATGAGTTACTCGTCGAAAAAGGTCAAACGAGAAATTTCACAGAATCCACGAGCGGAAGCAACCTTTGAGGAGTGCAAACAGCAAATTGCCAATGTAGCATTATTACGACATCCTCTCGAAAATGCTACCCTCGCAATCAAATGTGACACATCTGATACGGGATTGGATCAGTACTCTAGTAATTGAACAAAAACGTTTGGGAACCGGAAGGATAGCACGTATGATGGTTAGTTGCAGGCAATCTACAGCGCTGTCAATTTTTTCAGGCATATGATCAAAGGACGCCCAGTTATCTCGAAAACAGATCATAATTCGATCATATATGCGTTCAATCATAACGCAGATAAAGCATCTCCGAGACAACTAAGGAAACTAGACTTCCTCGGACAATTTTCAACAAATATCATCTACATCGCCTGAGAAAAAACACAACAGTATACGATTTGTCTCGAATAAGTAATATCACAATGCCATTAGCAATCATAATTAAGGAGTTGGCGAAGGCTTAGGAGGATAATGAACTTGTACGTCTACTGCAAGCTAACTCAAACATTTAATTGCCGAAAGTGCAATTAGACAACAGTGACGCGTTGGTTTATTGTGAAGTCTCGACGCAAGAAACTCAGTCATACGTCCCAAAAATATTGACGCGGCAAATATTCAACTTAAACGATCGGTGATCACATCCCCGTGAGCGTACAACAAAAAGGATGATAACCAAGAAATATGTTTGGCCGAGCATTTCGAAAGATAATCTTGAATGGCCTCGTACATGTCTTGGATATCAGCGCCGCAAAATAGGAAGGCACGCCAAACACCCCTTTGGACAGATTCGAATTCTTGATATAAGATTCAGCTACGTCCACATCGACTGAACACCTCCCCTGTTAACCGGAGCGTCTAGCCTGGAACCGTTTGTCACATTATGTCAGGCTAGGCCTCCCAATTTTATGTCTTTATGGTGCCTTCGGTTTACAGGGATTCCTTGCCCAGCGGGGAGGGAAAGAGGAGGAGGATTGCTACAGAAAGAAACCCTCGATGCCTCGAGCCGATCAAGTATGCGGTTTTTCGTGGCTAGAATCGCTCGAGCGTAATATGCCACTTGAGTCCTTTTGTCAACTGATTTCAGCATCTCTTCGATTAGGCTATCTGGATGGAGCTGCCCACTTATTCGGAAAGATCACCGCGCTGTTTTCCCATCTTCTGCATAAAAAGAAAGTATGACGGCCGTCATCCTTCACACCAATGCAGAATATGCAATCTGAAGACCGTGACTTACCTATCTTGTGCAGGTAAGACTGAAAACAACCGTGTCCGCTCAGTAGCTGGGTCAGGTAGAAGTCAGTCACACCATGCGTTCGACTGAGCCACGATCTCAAATCGTTAATGGGCCGCGCAGTTCACGTTCCCATGATTGTTGCCATTCGTCGAGAATGCATCGTCTTTCATCGCGAGCAGCTTTTTCTTAATTACCCTCGTGTCTGCGGAGGTATATTATTTTACACTCTCTAGCAAGGAGAGCGATGGGTATCACCCCTGCAATTATCAAAACCGCTGACTTAAAGACTGTACGGTATGCTGATGCAATCCGCAGTGCTCTTCAACTCTGCGCCTGTGCCAGCGCTAGTTCCAGTCACTAGTGAGCTGTAAGAAAAGATGGACTACTGCTTATCATTTCACAGCGAATTGTATGCGAGAGCGTTAGGAGAGGTAAATCAATGCTGCCATAATAGCCAGGAATGATTTCACGTTCTCCCAACTGCCATGCTCGGACTTCGCCCAAGTATCAAGCATGACATCGGTGCAACATTTTTTGAGCTTGTTTACGGTACGACACTTCGTATAACCGGGGATTCTTCTTCATTGAAGACATCCCGTCGGATCCAACTTTTTGCACAGAAATTTCGCGAGCACATGAAAGGAGTTCGTGCAAATCCAGCATCACGCCACGACAAGTGGACAGTCTTTATCCACAGAGACCTTACAACTTGTTCGCATGTGTTGCTGCGCATAGACCGCATTAAAAAACCACTGATGCACCATACGAAGGTTCTTAGTCTTAGAAGGTTCTTTAGTCTACGTCCACATACAACTACAGAACTGCCAGAACTAAGTTGAAATTAAATTGAAACGTAATGAACACGGCCAAGGTTATGTCCTTTTAGGATTGATAAACCTAACATGAAGCCACGAAGGAAGCACAAAACCGACGACCCTGCGTTAAGTCGGAGACAAATCTCTGTCACCTCAGGAGTGCTTACCATCTACTAAAGGGCACATTCAAGTGTGCGCAAAAAGTTTCAAAGATATTTCGGGCTTATCTCAAAAGAGAAATCCAACTCTGATTGAGAAGAAGGGAGATGTTTGTTTTACAAATCATAGGAATTAAAAATCCACAATCTCATTGCTATAACACAAGGATGTATGTTTTGTATGTTTCATAAGGGCATAAACTGTATAATTTGTTTACAAAATTTCGAATCTATACTTGAGTCCAGATCAACAGGATGTATCGTGCCTTTGTAAAAGCCTACCCTGGTTTCTAACATTTACCAGCGTTTTATGGAAGAGTTTTCAGGAAATCATTTCCTTTACTTCTATTCCACCGCCCACTAACCAAAACTTGTTCATCGTGTTGTTTTCTTAAAAACAAAAAAAAAGAAACGTAACAATGGGACTGGAAAAACTGAAATTGATAGCCAAGAAGGAGTAACATCTTAGGAAAGCTGAGAACGCTGTAAAGTTTTTGAATGAAGACAATGCTTCTGCATTCTCAAGTTTTTCGTGCACTATCAACGTGGACATGCACCTCAGATGACATTTACACCCACTGTCACATAGTCCAGAATGTGGTATAGCCACCAGCTGTCCAACTTTCACCTTTGCATTCACGTTGGGTATACCATCACAAGCCTCATGTGCTTCTGACATAAGAGTATGGCTGGCCGTGGAGAAAATATGGCCTTTTCACGTCAATTCAACTCCATAACGAAATCTGATAGTCTGGTCATACAGCTGCGCTGCACAAAATAAAAACCGAGTGTTGTTACTGATCATGATCTATACTGTAGCCAAAAAAAATCTTGATTGTATTGATTTGAAATTTTAGGTTTCGAGTGTCTCATATATGCCATGCGATTTTGGTGTTGCCGTTAAAAGTCAAATAATTTGCAAACCTAAAATCCTAGGAAAAATACCTGGAATAGCTTCACTTTTAAAATCTTCGACGTGAAATATTAGCTCTGCTTCCTGGATAAAAATTCAAAGACCCAATTCGCCTATTATACAAGTACAGACAACCTTCAATAACATGGAACCATTTTTTTTGGTTGGGGGTCGAAAGCAATTTACATCCAGAGTGTGAGACTTCTTGTAGCTCATGCTACCAGATTACCCACTTAACACCCAACCCCCCCCCCCCCCTGTCAACAGACCCTAGCCTGGAACTGTTTGACACATTACTTTGGGCTAGGCCTCTTTCTTCTTCGTCCTAGGTCGCCGTCAGTCTAGACAAAATCACCCCCAGCGGGATGGGGCAGGATGGAGGAAGACTACTGGAAAAGTTTTCAGCATTTCTCTGACCAGATTGTCTGGAGAAATCTCTCCTATTCTCTTCCACAATTCCTGTCGCATCCTTTTCTACCTTCTATAGTTGAAGGTGTGAAATGTGTCGTCCCTTTCCCCTGCGAAGAAAATACAGTCTGGGGACCTTGACTAACCAATCTTATGCAGGTTACACTGAAAATACTTATGCCTGCTAAGAAGCTGGGTAGGGTAATAATCAGTTTCACCGTGCTTTTGATTGAGCCACAATTCCACGTCCCCTATAAGATGCGCAGTGCAGCGGCCATTAGAGTCGCCTTCCCAAGACTGTTGCCACTCAATTATTGTGCGCTGTCTCTCCTCTCGGCTGACAGCATGTCTAGAACGTTTTCTGTCGTAAATTCTCTGTCGCTCTCTCGCATGGAGGGCGATGGGTATCACCGCCGCCGACTCAGAGACAGTGCGGTATGCCGACACAACCCGCAAAGCTCCTCGTCTCTGTATCTTCGCCAAGTGCTTTCGGTACAGCGCCTTGTTGAGAGCACAAGTGCAAAACTCAGAGCCATACAGTAGCACTCATGAGGAATCGGCGGTTTGAGGTGTCGGCCTTAGAGCCGAAACGTGTATGGCGGCCTTTTCCGCCGTTGCTCTGATCTGTTCCGAAACGATCATTTTCGAATCGATCAGTAGTCCCAAATACTTTATCGGAAGTTTTGACTCAACAGTCGCATCTGCTATCTGCATAGGAATTACCGTTGGAATTATTTTCTTTGTGACAATGACCACCTCGGTTTTCTCCAGTGCCAAACCGAACTCGTTGTGGGTCATCCACTCACTCATTCGACGCATTAGCATTCCCAGTCTGCGCTGCGCATATTTGACTGTGCGTCCGGCTTAGTGCTGCTATATTATCCGCATAGCCAACCAAGCGTGACTCATCTGGCAGCTCAAGACTCAATTGTCCGTCATATGAGGCGTTCCACAAGTCTGGTCCCAATATGGAGCCTTGCGCTATACCAGACGTTATCTCACTACTTCGCCGCCCATCTTGTGTGTCATAGAGCAGACTGCGGTCCTTCAAGTAATCCCTCAAAATCCGCATCGCCCCGGGCAATCGGAAAGAATTTTCCAATGAGTCAAGAATATCCGACCATCTGGCGGAGTTGAAGGCAATCCTGACGACAAACGCACTAGCTGAACCACTTTGAAATAATTTTTGTCCGTTTCGCGTCGACGGACTGCGTTCACTACTTCCATGATGGCATCGGAAGTGGATCGCCTTGCTCTAAAGCCATACTGCCTACGAGATAGAGTCCATACAGCATGAATTGCGTCAGTGATTCTTCCCTTGATTAGCTTTTGGAACACGTTCCCGGCTGTGTCTAGCATACGAAATGGGCGGTATGCAGAAGGCTGTTCGGGGTCCGCTTTTATTTGCTGATCAATGCGAGCTTCACCACCTTCCAGCGAGATGGAAATACGCCTTCTGATAGGCAAGCGTTGAACACATTGAGCAGCAAGTCAGGACAAACGTGGAAGGAAATAGGTACCACGTCGGTTGGAATGCCGTCTGGTCTTGATGCCTTTCGAGCTTTCAGAGAAAGCACCGCATCCTCGAGCTCATTCTTGGTGAACAATGGATATTCCACTGTATCGTCAAAGTCTATCACACTCGCCTCGTTTGTCTGTGATATCTTTTGACCACCAGTGTACACCAGGCCTGTCGTGTCGAGGTCTCCGTCGAGGTATCAACACGGACATGATTAGTTGGGAACAACACCTGCACTATGCCGTCCATCTTGTCTGTTTGAAGTAAACTGGGCTTCCGTGCAGTACCGAGCCTGCGCCACACTACCCTATAGCCAATCTCTCACGGATCCTTGTTCACGTCAGCCACAAGTTCTCGCTAGCAGCGTGCCTCACTCTCGTTGACGTGCCTTCGGAGTTCTTTCCTGGCTGACCCGTATGTTGCTGTCTTATTGGATGCTTCCTCTTCGCTTCTCGAGGATGAGATGCAGTTCGTAGTCTATGATACACCTCGTTTCTCTGCAATATCTTTTGACCACCAATGTACAGCAGGCCTGTCGTGTCGAGGCCTCCTTCGAGGCATAAATGAGCTACAGGCAGAAGTGATGAGGCTCATCGTTGACTCCACCATTCCCTCGACTGAAGTCCTGCTCATCCCCGAAGGGCTCCCCGGTGTCGTTCCGCGTTTGAGGATAACATCGGCAAAAGTCTCCATGTCCATTTTCCTGATGTTCCACCCTGGAGTGAAAGATCGTTGAGACGAGCGAGGAGTGGTATCACCGATCTCGAACGCTATGCATTGCTGGTCACTCGCTGAATAATCCTCAAGTATTCTCCAGTTGAGCGTCGTCGAAGCGAGGGACTCCGAGGCGAATGCCACATCTGGGATTGTTCTTTCGCAGCCCCAGCGTGGGAAGGTAGGTAAATTAGCGGTATTCAATACCACGAACCCGGTCCTCCTACCCGTTCATGTCCAGAATGCGTTTGCCTATGGAATCGGCTTGAGACATGCACCACTCAACGGCTCTCGCGTTGAAGTTTCCTGCTACGAGTACTTTGCCCTCTGTATTCAGGACAACATTCCCCAGCGTGTCCAGTCTAGTTTGAAAAGATGTCATTGGCTCATTCGGCGTCAGTTATATGCTGAAAAACGTCATACTTGGGCACCGAATCCAGACAATTCGTAGTAGGCCGTAGGCCCAGTCTGGTTGAGTCGCAGGATTCAGAGTCTGTGTAAACGTCATCAACTCGAAGTTTTGTCATTAAGTTGTACTTTTTAGCCCTAGGTTAAAATGCTGCCACTCGTCTTCACAAGGCAGCTCAACCTTTTCATTATAAGTTTAGCAGTGCTTTACGGCAATCCCAAATGACATCGTGATATTGGACCCTTAACTTGATATATTTTTAGGGTGCTCTTGAAGCTTTTCAAATTAGCGGCCTCTTTCTGAATATCGTTCGTCATATTATTGATTGCCTCGTTGTCGATCGCAAACAATGTAATTGCGGTACATGTTTCACAGAGTCTATAAAAGATTCCTGACTGTCAATATCACCTCCTGCAGCAAAATCAGAAGGCATCTGCAGTTCCTTTGCAAGTAGCGCCAACTTCATCAGGAGCACTTTTGCCGTGGCCACTCTCTGAAAAGTAACAAGAAAACTTTTCTACACTTTGGACCTCTACATGAAGCCTTGTTGGCAAAATATAAAACAAAATTTTATTCCGGTATTGTGTAACGAGTCCGTCGCTCACCAAATGAATTCAGGTTATGTGCGGTGATAAAAATTTAAAAATTGGCTTCAAATGTGCCCATACAGCAGCGGGTGAGTGTGTAGTGTTTGGGGAAACACTACAATAGGATTTTGTAAAGCCTTTGGTGTAAACAACAACAGTGTGAAGACTCAGCTAAAGTCTAGACCCGCCAAAATGATATGCCTGTATCTCTGCACTGTACTTGGTTCAGTAATTTTCTGAAAAATCCGTAAGTATTACAACTTCGTACTGGTTAAGACTTTCTTTTAAGTTTTTGAGGGCTTAGTACTGATGAAATATGTTAGTCATGGAATATATACCCATCTAAGTCATCTTCTAGTTCTTGGATAAGTTCAGTTTGACGAACTTTTAAAGTTCTCTGAATATATTTCGTTACAGATCTTACTTTATCCGATTCAGGATCCCTATAATCTTGTTTTTCGGTTACCCTTTTTTTAAACTGTGTAGGCTTGCTATCATCAAAAACTTTACAATCGAGATTCTTGTTGACACAGCGCTGGCATTCCTGCGATAAGCATTCCTCATCGTAACGATTACAACAAGTGTTTTCCTATAATTTATAGTGATTATCGTAACGCAATGTTTATCGAATGTACAAAGCTGACAATTTCAAATCAAGACTAGCATGTTTAATGCAAAGTCATGTATCTCGTTCGTTTATCTTTGGGGTAACCACCCAGAAAGGACGTAAGCGACAAAATGTCTGGTAACTGATAACACTAGAGTTGTTACTCTTAAATTTATTGTGTAAATTTGAGATTGAATCCAACAATCTTATTTGTTTTTTGACTCCTTTTCTGGTCACACATTCCCGTTTTCCTGCGCCGATTCGGCTATTATCATCATTTTCATAAAAATTTTGCACTACCTTTATAAGATCGGATGAAATGCTACCTACACGAGCCCGTGTTGCGGATCATAAAGTTGACTGACTTTTCGAGTTCTGAAGTCTCATATACGATACAGCACTGTCTTTGCTCCTCCATAGTTTGAATTTTTTACTAATTTACCAGAAATAACTTTACCAAGAATTTGTTTTTCTTTATGTATTTTAACCTTCCGAAGTTTTTTTTGAATTGTTCATTCAATACTTCCCCAAATAGAGCCTTTTTAACAACAATTTCGCGAGTTGATGGAGTATCACACATTCTTGTAAATTTTGTGTTTATTATCTCGGTATTTATGATGTTATTTGCTAACTTATTTCCCAACCGCTGTAACCTCTTCTTATACTTTCGCACCTTCTGTTTGCATTGCTGAATCTTAAAGTCTTTCTTGCTCATTATTTTTTCGCGGTTCTTTTCGGCCTGTTAATTTGCGTTTTCTGGTTTTAAAGGCGGAGATTCTGTCGCAGCACACTCCGAATCAGGCTTTCATACCTTTTTGATTTGCGCGATACGTAGAACAATGCTCACTCCAAGTTTTTTTGCAGCCTTGTGCTCACGGCGACTCATATCCTTAACTAATTTTTTTGTCTTTTTTTATTTCTTCATTTGATATTTCCGCCTTTCATTTTCTTTCATTTTTTCTGTTTATTCGAGGGTCATTTTAAGGTCGTTGATACCTTAAATGTTCTGTCTAAACGTTCGTTTTCTTTCCAATATTTCTGCTTTTGTTTTCGATGGCTTCTTTTTGGGTGGAATTTTTAGATAGTATGCTGTAGAAAAGACGATATTTTTAAGGTTAATCTTCGTAAACCTATTCTAAGGTTAATCTTAATTAATATGCAGTTTGGTAACGTAGACTTGACTACACTTAAAGGAAACAATCCCCTGTGGTATAGAACAGTCCCCTGTATTATAAAATGACAGGGGATTCTGGCCAGGGGTCTGTCATTTTTAAGTTCAACTAGCGGATAAGACAAATGATTCACTGACAATGGAAATGGAGACACTAAATCAAATGACAACTTCCCGCTTAGCTCCACAACTGAACGGACTTCATACCGATTGCGTTCGGTTTCATGATCTCAACGTCTGTGCCAATTTAAAATGTGATTACTGCGCAATTTTCAAGTTTTTCCAGGGAACTGTTTTATAAATTTGAGGATAACATTCGATAACCGATTATTTAATTAATTAATTATTTTCAAAGTAAAATTGTGGTTTTTAAAGATTCTTACTGTATTTTAGTATTATTTATATATTATTTACTTACTTAACAATGACGAAGAAAATAAATATTTGTCAGAAGATTTCTAATTCTAGAAATGGGATACTCCACTGAGACACCGGAACACAGAGACTGTGTTTTGAGGTGTTGAGGATCATTTAATTAGAGATTACAATATTAAATTACTAAATTAGCTCTGATGTGCTAAGACTAATAAATAAATTGTCGTATTAATACAGAAAAAATGAGAAACATTAAGATCTATTTATGAAACTTGCTTGGGACATCGATTTTCCAATTAGTGGAAAATGCCCATAAATATCCATAAATTCATCTCATAAGAACTTGTTTTTCATGTATAAACTTAATTTCAGCAGTTCAAAGTCGTTTATCACTTCTCCTGTAAAAATGGGGTTTCTTCACTTGCTACCTTATCCATGTCAACGCCATAATTGAATGCCTAATAACCGTTAAAAACGGACAGTCACGCCCGAATCAAATTGGAAAAAACGAACATGGAAAACTTTGAGCTTGACGAAATTGAAAACACCAAAGTTTCGAGGTTATTAATTTTCGAATAATGCAAAAAACAAATAAAATTGTTTGTTGCACTTTGAAATGGTAGAATGGCCACTTTATGTAAGTTATCGCTGAAAAGCAGTAGGCGCGTGTGGGGGAGGGGTTTGTTGCATATACGGCGGATGATGTACCATAAAAATTTGCAAATTTAGATTGAGATACTGATAAAGTTTGGCTCGAGGGGTGTCACGGTAAAATAACTAAATACACCTTGTAAATTTGGGACACATATCCCTCGCATTGTGCGCTTACATCATCACCATACATCTTAGATACTCTTTTCATAGAGTACTCCGGTATATTAGATCCTTTTTCTGAATTTAAAATCGTATATTTTATACTTCAGCTTAGAATGAAGCGCAAGACTTTTTAATTTATTGTACAATAGTTGTCATTCAAATACAATTATTGATTTGTAGTTCCAAACGTATGAAAAGTATTTGCTAGGACTTTGCAACGAGTTTATTTCATAAAGTTTTAGCAAGAATTTTGCTCCTTTCATTCATAGTTTTAAATCGTATTTTATCTTGATGCATACCGCACCCATTAAATTTTTTTAAGTTTCCTTTTAAAAAGCGCAAGGAGTGATCACAGATATTGTCTCAGTTGAAACATGTGATAAAATACTCCCATTGAACTTTCTTGAATTGTCCTTGTAATGTGTTTCATGCGAGTAACACTTTTAGTAAAACAGTCTACGTACAAAATCCTTCGAACTCACCCTTCGTTGATCATTACGTAGCTTATCTACTTGTCAACTATAAAACTGCTTCTGCTGTCGTAAATAAGCGTGAAATGAAATATTTAGCAAGGATCAACATTATTTTGCTTGGTTGCGTGGTTGTAAGTGCCAAAAGTTACAAACAGATGCATGGAACACTGTCCAGGTCCTGATCTTATTCAATGGGTGAAAGAACGAAAATGTTTTCCATTCTCGCCCAACAATGTGATAATCTTCCTACGCCACCCCGTACTCCTTCCGACCGCTACGAACTATTATTTTGGTTTATATCGACCGTCCAGTGCGACTTAACGACAACAAGACATAAACATTGGTAATGATAGGATAAAATGAACACACAACGAGTAATTGATTTCCACCAGGTGAAAACTGAATTAAACAGGATTCTTTTGCTTTACCCATTCTCCAACACACACGTTCATTCCGAGATAGTAAAGTAAAGCCTCAAGTCCTTGTCGGTTAACCTTGGTCCATGTTTTCGCCGAGAAGAATTCTCTAATGGTACATCGAAAGCATGTTAATGGATATTTAGCTGGACCAGGACAGCGTGTCACGTCCAAGCGATACTGTGTTTGCATCGGTCCCGAAAAAGGAAATGGTTGTCATAATGGGAAAAACGTCCTTCATTTTATAGCTCTTAGTTCGTTTGCTTTACGTTCGTGTTGTTTTCTCAAAGTTGTCATTTCGATGGAACCGAACGGAAATTAAACGTTGAAATAATTGTTTCCGCCCGAACATTTAATGCTTTTTTTCCAGTAGAACTTCAGAATTGTGGAACTTTTCAACATCACTTTTCAAGATTTTCTGCGTTTGATATTAAATATTAGGTAATAATTATGACTAAACCTCCAGGCGATTTGTCATGAAATTTCAGTATTGATATTCAGATATTTCGTCATGTCTAGAGTCAGCATCTCGTTGGCTGGGAGACATCATCTTTTGCGTTTTATACTTCTTTTGGTAATTGGAAACCTTAATGAAAGTGCCAGATGAAAAGAAACTGGATGTGTTGATTCGCGAAAAGCTATTAAGGTAAAGTATTAAGGCCTTCGTTACAGTGGATGTGATTTGTAGCAACAATCAATTAATTTTTATTTTCGAACATGGAAAACTCGAACTGAATTTCTGCGGTTGTTGTTGATAAGAAAGTCAATTAATGCTGAAAATGTTGAAAAAATAACAGGCTGAGTACTCTTTAGGTATACTTTAATATACCTTACATTGTTGCTGATGGAGAAAAATTAATTCAATTTCACGTTTTGAGTTCAAGGTAAAAACGCATCTACAAGGATCCATGCATGAAAATATCGCACAACTATGTGCTAGGGATGAATAGGAAATATAATATTTTACTTATCATGGAAAATTCCCACAGGTCAAATGTATTTTGAGACACTCCCACCAGAATCAATCCAGTAGGCTATCATGTTTTGCTGTTCTATATATTCGTGTTTATTTGCAAATCATGTCCTTTTTCTAAATTTATCATGCAACAATCAACTGAAGACGCATTGCTTCCTTGCCTTATCTCATTGTTTCTGTCATTTAGTGCTCCGGGCTTTCGATACTTCAACTTACAACATTTTTGTAATGTTTGGTACTTGATACATGTAGACTATTGTATCCTACCTTGTTTGCCGTCGAAATTTTCTAAGGTGTATGTTTAACATATTTTCGGATTCTTGTGTAAGAGTCTTGCTCCGTATCTAGAATACACACAGATACACATACCATACGGATATTGTTCCTCCAGTGCAATTTTCCTTTTTTCTTACCTTGTTGACTTGTTGACTGAATTAGTTCGCTGCGAAACTTTGGTAAAGAGGGTTTTTAGTTTAGGACGAAAAGGGGTGGTAAGTTTTCTGTCATTTTCTGCATACGTTACAATTTGTTGCAATGTTAAATAATGCCATGGCGTTTTTTTCTAATGGAATCCCAACGTTCAAGGGGTCGAGTCGAGTCACATTCCCGAATGCTGGCATACAGGTCGGCTAGAAAACTCCTCCGTAGGTCAATTGACGAGAGCAAGGCACGCTGTTGGAACAACCCCGTTGAAGACATTAACAGGGACCCGTGTACTTGGGTTACAAGCTTGCCAGGTGGAAACTAGGAGCCGCACGGAGGCCCTGTGTGCTCGAAGCGAAAAAATGGACGAGGTAGTTCGAACGCTTCTCCGTGTGCATTCCGTTCGTCCCAAGGTTTCAGATGAAAAAAGTTCTGAAGAATGTCAACTTTTCAGTACCTTCGAGCTGGACGGGGTGGTGAAATTATCAAAAACTTAAAAAGCCATGGGGCCAGACGGTACATCAACTTTGCCCTGACATGTTGCTCAACGTTTACTTTCAACGTCTGCCTACCACAGTGCGTGTCCCTAAATTGCTGGAAAGAGGCGAAGCTTGTGTTGATCAGAAAAGGGAAGGGGAATCCGGAACAACCATCTTCATATCTGCCCCTATGTATGTTGAACGCCGCCGGGAAAGTACTCGAGAGACTCATCAGAGACAGACTTGGAGAGGCTATCCGTTCTGCTGGGGATCTATCTCCTCAGCAGTACGCCTTCAGGGCTAGCCGATCCAAGATCTGTGCAATAACAGAGGTGGTGAAGACCACAATCATCACTCGGGGTGAATGGTACTGTGTGTAACACTTGACGTGAGGAATGCCTTCAATTCCGCTAGATGGGTAGATATTCTGGGTGCTTTGGAATATTTCAGGGTGCCAAAGTATTTAACGCGGATATTGATGGATTACCTCAAAGCCGGGCAGCTCGTCTACGACACATTTGCGGGTCAGCGAAGAATGAAAGTGACATCAGGGGTGGCACAGGGCTCCATTCTAGGCCCGAACCTATGGAATGTCTCGTGCGACGAGCTTTCAATGTTGCAGTTACAGGAGGAGTCACTTTTGATTGTCTACGCAGATGATGTGCCAGTACAAATTGCCGGACGTCGAACAGTCGCAACTCATACTGATGCGATAATGCGTCGATTAGGAAAGTGGATGACTGGCCGTGAGTTCAGTCTAGCACTTGAAAAGTCCGAGGTTGTCATACTGACCAAGAAGCGCATTCTTCGTGTTATTCCCGTTTGCGTCGGTCAAGGAATTAAAAGTCAAAGAAATCAATAAAATACCTTGGCTTGATGATTGACTCGAAGATGAGCTTCTTCGTACCGAAGGCGTCTGGCACAGACACAGAGGCAAGGAGCTCAGCGGATCGCAGCTGCATACCACACTGTCTCTGAACAGGCAGCGCTGGTTATCTCGGGGTGGTTCCTATTATACTTCTTGCAAAAGAACGGGAACGCATTTACTCACGTATGGGGGAGTCGGCGAGAGAAGTTGTCAGCCGAGAGGAAAAGGGAAGGACTATAACTCTGCGGCTGGAAACATGGGTACGCGGAACACGAGGCAGGTGGACCGGAAGGCTTATCAGTGACTTGGAACCATAGTTCTACAGAATGCTGAGATTGACTATAACCTGACGAAAGTACTCCGTGGTTGTTAGTATTTTCAGTCTTACCAAAAAAAGATGGAAAAGTCACCGTCCCCAGATTGCTTGTCCTGCCCGGTGATGACAGATGACGTCTATCACACGTTCTTTACGCGGGCAAGATAGACAGGACATCGTTTGCACCTCTTGGAAAAAATAGGAGGGCTCTCGTCAGAAAGCGTAACAGTTGGAACTGCGTGTCGCATTACGTATGGACGGTTCTTCTTATGAGGAAGGGTATCATAGATCGCTTAGCGGTGCAGGCGAAAGGAGGATCTCTCTGGCAGCAATCCTGTTCCTTCCAATCCATCCATGCTGAAAGGGGAATTTCCCTTAACCTTAAGGTGTCGCTAGGTGATAATGAATTAGGTCTAGTCCGAAGTAAAGTGAGAAACAGTTCCAGGCTACGTTCTCGGTGTGACAGGGGAGTTGTCTAGTCGGTAGTGCAGTAGTCACTGGGAGTCCGACACTCAAGGCGTAAATAGTCTGCAAAAAATGTAATCAAAAGCACAATCACCGTACTTCCCCAGGCTTCTGGTAATCCAACTGCGCTTCTGATTTGAACATAGTAGTTCACAACTCAAAGACTTTTGTTCCCAATATCATGCAATACAAATTTTCCTATCAAGAAAATTTGATGGGCACCAGGTGCGAATTTCCAGCAAGTTTCCAATCCCTATTCAACTGCAAATCAGTGGTCTAATGTTCGATTCTGAAAGATCTTCGGGATTTACTGGACGTATTTTTTGAAAACATGTTTCCCAATCCAATCTTTTCGATATCATGTGGTCTTAAAAATAAGTGACATACTTGATTTCTATGCAATCTATGTGTTTACGTTCCATTTTTCACATCAGAATTTTTTTAAATTTCAAGGACTTATAAATTTGATCCTACAATGAATGCCTACATTTCTTGTAGTCCAAGTCACTTGTCAATCAGCTTCAATTCTTGGTTTCATATGTTGAAAGTTAGTATGATCGGGTCGGTTCAAAACCATTGGGATAATTTTATCAAATGAGCTAGAATGCCGTCAACAAATTTTTCCGAATTCAACGGAAAAAACAAACATCTTTTATGTACTTTATGTATTTTATTATACGGCCTTGGATTGAAAACTTATTGAAAGTTTACTACATGATAATCAATTTTCTTCATGACTCTTCGTTTTACACGTATGAAATTGACTCTTTTTATTGTCGTGTTTCTATTTCGGTTTTACTGTTTTAATCTCGCTCAATATTGTTCATATTTCATTATCAAATTTCATTTTCCCAAATATTTTGTTTTTGGCCATCGCCGTCCAAATTTACCTTCTCTCGCTATCAGCTTGCACGAATGACGTCATTAGCCAGTCCTAAACCAAATATGATGAACAGGACTAAAATACCAATCACTACAGACTCTTGGTCACAAATGAAATTCGAAAATAGAAATTGCAAACTAAATATTTTTGATAATATGATATGCAAAGTAAACATTTCGGTAATAAAGAAATATGCGTACAAAACATTTTCGCATAAGAAAATATAATCATGTCAGCATTAATTAAAGATAAGAAAATATTATAAAAGATCTAGACACAGTTGCTGAGACTCAGTTGTCGTAAGGAAACGGTTGCGAGTGTTCGCCTTTTGAGAATTGATAGTTGTTGTGTCGTAAAATAGAATTCAATAAAGTTCCTTTTAACGATTCAAAGTATTTAATATTTTTGTCCCAATGCGCCATCACAAGTTCGGTTTTGTTCCGCAATTCGAAAATTTAATATCCTCTTCTGGTTATAGTTTCCCCGACCATTCCATTTTATTCCTTGAATTAGTAAGATTGGATGATTATTCTGCTATTCACAGTGGTCCTGATAAGTGGCAAATCGTTCTCAGATTGAATAAGATAATCAACGCGAATTTGTAAACTCCATGTATTGTCCCGGGTTTTTCAACTGGTCTCTCTGCCTTTGGTTTGTATGGGAGATGATTCTGATCCAACTATTAACTTGAACGATCAGTACATTTCTCAAGGTTTTGTGCCAAAATATATAAAAAAGAACTCGCCCGAGCATGATTATAGATAAGAAGAATGTCACCCTTATTACTACCATAGGTCTGAACGACCTAAAGAATTTTATAGACTCAGCCTGTTGGTGAAACAAACGGTAGGCTTCCATGCTGGAAATATTTTACTATGACGAAAATCCAATTAATAAAGAAATGACACAAGTAACAAAAGCTCTATGATTTTTTTTTGTGATAGGGAGGTAAAGGCTGTTTACGGCCTGAATGTGAGACTATCACACGCGCAATGCTCCCTTCCTTCCGCAAACCTCCCTTGTCAACCTGAAAACCTAGCCTGCGATTGCTGACGTATTACTTCGAGCTAGACTTAATGTTCAGACGCCTTCAGACTACGCGGATCTCTTCTCCAGTAAAAATTAAGGGAGAAATGTGAGGTACTAGAAAAGGGATCCCTCAATCTAACAATTCTCCCAGCGCTCCAGTACGGCTTTATTTCCATTTCTAACTCTTCACTGATACGAATCATCCAAAACTAGCGAGGATTACCCCATCATGCTGATCAACGTTAAAATTTTAGTAACGTAAATCCCAGCCCGGTTGAAAAAGGAGGAAGGTTCCTTTTGTTCCTCCAACCCACAGCTTCCATGGTTCCGCAACCCGAATCCCAAAAATAAACGGTAGCAAATTGCATCGGGGTCGCATAGTGGGTTTATTGATTCCCAAATTATGGGACATAAAATGCCGAGAAATGGCAATAGCTGTAAGTATACCTACAACTCTCTACTGAATCACTCTCCTGAATCCTACTTACACTTCTTTGTAAGAGGGTGAAGGCGCGCCTGATAGTGGAATCAAAGCAATAATTATTCCACCGAAGGGGGAGTTGGACGACCGGTTAACTTTTTATCCCTGTAAAACCCCTGAATAGTTTTGAAACCTGCAGCAGAGCTCCGGAATGGACTAGACCTACGGAAGCGATCTCTCAACCAAAAAATGGACTATAGTATTGGATCCTGGAATGTCAGATCACTGAATATTCCTGGCGCTGTTAAGAATATATTACAGCAGACCAGCCAGTATAAATTAAACATACTAGGGATCCAGGAAACGAACTGGATTAGAAATGGAATTCGAGATATAAGATAGCAGATATTATTCAAAAGTGGCAAGCCCGCTGGAAAGCGAGATTTTGGTGTGGCCTTCATTGCGAAGAAGGAGTTCAAAGAAATTTGATTGACATTAAAGCTTTTTATGAACAATTATGTGCGATCCATGTAAAAGCAGCAAAATTCTTCAAAATTTGACTTATAAACGTACCGAGACGTACGTTCACATGTCAAAGACGTATGCGATGAAAATCAGCCCTCAACAGAAATCAGACATCGAAGCCTCCAAACGTTTCAATCAAATAACTCGCTGAAAACAAGGAACAAGTTATGGGTGGAAGTGAAAACGCTATTTAAGACAGTGGCAGAACAGGCTTTCTGACATCAAGCCCGGCGCAAAAGAAATGATTGTACTGTTTGTATGTTCCCGTGTTTAGCATTTCTTAATTAGATTTTATCTTTTTATTTTCCATTCCAAAATGCTATGTTTTTAATTTTGACACATACATATATTTCGAGAGTAAGTTGCTCCTTTCTTCAGTTTCAACTATTTCCTTTCTGAAAATCAAAAATCTAAGAAATGATTGGTTCAATGACAAGTGCCAAGATGCGTTATATAACAAGAGTCAGGCATTATGAAGATTATTAAAACTTTAGAAGAGAAGCGAATAAGATAAATGGAATTTACACTACATCGGCGAATTGAGGAGTATCGATGTGAGTCTAGCAAACAACAACAAACGACAAGCATAGTCAGCCCAAGACTACTCTCTGCCGCGATGACATCGGAAGCTGCAATGGGCCATGTGAATCGTATGGATGAACAACAGATATCCAAAAAGGCATTTCTTGGAAGAAATGAAGGGCCGAAACCAGTGGGGAATCCGGGGATCGCAGGTCTGCTTCTGGGGACGGAGACAGACGCGGGCGATGAACCGAGACAGTTGTAGGCGCTTGTTGTAGGAAGCGAAGACCCGAGAAAGACTGCAGTGCTAAGAAGAGGAAATCCTAACAAAGGAGGCTTTACAGACATCGCCTCGGACTGCACAGAGGGAATAATTATTTTTATATCAACCAGGACAAAACCAGCGAAGGCAAAGACAAACTACAAACCTATCGGCCTAACGCGAATTTATATTGAAAACTCTGAAGCCTCTAACGGCAGAATACATTTAAGCATCGTGAACCACCAGCACACTAAACAAAGACGGCACTCCAAGATGTGATGGACAGAATAGAGAAACCTGGTTAGTAATCATTTCAGCCTGGCGTTCTTTGTCAATGTAACCAAGTAACTTCCAATAATTGAGAAGACAGAAGCATAGTGGCCAGTTACAAATGCTGTAGGTATGGTAACGACTCTAACTTAAGTAGACGGAAAGGAGAGCTACTGAATTAGAAAAAATAGATCGAAGCAAAAGAATGAGAACTGACCTTAATGCCATTAAACATGGATACAATGCACAACGTATCATCTTCGACATGGGTACTCATAGTGAATCCGATAGTCGAAGGGTTGAGGAAAACCGGGAATAGGGCTAAGGAGACGGGTTTAGAAAAAACGGGTACAGAATGAACAGCGACGTTATACTGAGAAGTCGAAAATTCTACATATCAAGCCGCGATCACATAAATGGTGGGGACAAAAAATTTAATATTAACAAGCACTAAACAGAGTTTATTTTATGTACGCGGTGGTGAACTTGGAAAGACATGCAAGTTAGTTTCAATTAAATCGGTAAATAAAACGAACGCAACATCGACGCAGAAAAAACGCAGGGTATACCGATCACGAAGCTTCGAAAACGGACAAACTTTTGAATAAGGTTTGACAATTTGGTTTGACAAGGTTTGACTTTTGACAATTGAATAAGGTTTGTGAATATCTTCTAAACTCCTCAGTCTTTGTGTTTTGATGACTATGCCATCAGCTGTAACAGAAATAACCCTGAACTTATAGAAAATAATATAGGATAGAAAATAATAGTATAGACATTTCTAGCGAGCGTCAGATTCAATCTCAGTTAGATTATAAGCAACCATCTGCGAACGGACCACTTCCAGATTCTTAAGGCCGTGCAGAATATCGTCTCTTCAAGTCTGAGGAAAATCGTAATTATCAAACCAGTAGAGAAGAGTTAAGAAGACTTAGATACTGAAATCATAATCTACCCCCTTCATTCTTGGAATAGGCATAGGAATTTACTTCTGTGACTACCCACAACTCGATTGACTCTACCAAAGCATGCCACGGTTCTCCTATCAGAATTTTTTTTGCAATAAAAACAGCTACAAAAATGATAATGAGTGACCTTAAATGTCAACTGCACAGATACTTCTTCCAAACTGCGTTGTCTCGTCGCTGTGTTGAATAGAAGGGAGACAATGCCAATTGCAGCTAACCTCAGAAAAGAGAATCTTGCACAGACAACTGGATGAAAAGGTGTAGAGAGAATTGAAAGTACGGCCGAACTATATAGATCAGTCTATATTCATCAATCAATCAGTCTAACTCTAACAAGAGTGGATTCGGAGAAAGTGCTACTAGCTAAAGTGGTTAGACTCAGAATGATATAAGATAGACTCAGCTTAGAATGACAGGATTTCCTCCTGACTCAATCGGTTTCTTTGATCTCATGCTAATAAAACGAAGGGCAAACGAATTTCCCGCAACCATAAAATTTGCGTCAGAACCTCTGTGGAATTGTTAACAGGTCAGAAACTTCTCATTTTACACGTTAAAAGACTGAAAATCGAAAAGGAAGCGTCAGCGGAAAGGATGAAGAACACTTTCTTTTGGAGTTTTATTTCTTCTTATATATAAAAAACCAATTTATGACTTGTGTATATTCACTATCCTCAACACATATGGCATTCATGAGATAAGATAGGGCAAAGGATAAGCGGAATAAAACCATAAAATAACCTTTTCCCAATTTTTCTCATGGTGGCCTTCATGGTATCCAAAGAGGTGTGAAAATCTTAGAATATTCAAATATGTGTAAAAATTTAAGTTTAAACGAAAATTTAAAATGTTAAGAACTAACGATGTTTCCTACATTTATTGTACATATGTTTTTAAGAATGATATATTACAAGATGTTAGATATTTAGATTTTGTTAGTCTGTTCCTGGTCGCAAACAAGAAAAGTCTTGTTTTAAAAACAAATAGTGTAAAGAATTATAAATTTAAGTTTATAATAAATTATTTCAGTTAGGGAAAAGGATTGTTTTAATCTAAAACCCTTTATTCGCTTCATGTGGTGGTGGTACAATCACTCAGGCTTGCACTTCCTCGGGGCTAAGCTGAGCTTCTTTTGGACACCAGGACGAATCTTTGCAAAAACTCAACCATAAGCGCTGTCACCGCAGTGAACCCCGAAAAAAATATGCAATGTCTTTTAGTTTAGTGACCTGCTGTTTAGTGACCTACTTAATCATAACCATAATTGCTGATGATGGTTATGAAGACACTGTTAATTTTTGTAGAATTCTGTTTGACCTTTGACTTTCTTTTTATATTTTTGGTGCCGGACTAAAGCATTGTTGAGATATTCAAATGCAGATTAGAAGAATCGATCATAGTCCTGGGAAACTTTTCCCAACTTCTACGAAAAACGAACCCGTTTTGAATAATTTTGAAAATTATGAAGTTTCATACAGTTTACCTAAAATGTTATCCAGATGAATTACTTACTCATTTATTTTTGGCTTGAAATCAACTTTGGCCTGAAAACAGTAGTACCAATTGAATCCTTTTTATTGCGGAGTGTTTTTGAATGTTAATTACGATTCTTAGATTTACTTAAAAAAATACTCAAAACGAAAAATTGAAAAGACGTGGGTAACGCAACTAGTTGATGAGCTTGAAGTAAAGGAAAACTTAGCCCTGACTATAGATAAATAACGTGCTAATATCGTTAGTATGATAAACAGAAAGCATTATTCGTAAAAAGTTCGGAGGATAAATTCTAAGACATCAGATTCCGAAAGAACTTCGAAACAATATTCAAAGGACGAAATATTGGATGCAAATGAAATATAAACCTTTGGAAACTTTTCATCTCCCTCTAAGCTATGGACAGGACCTTGAAAGAATACTTATTTCATGTAAATTTTCCGACCGAGTCGTAAAGCCTGTAAAGTGCGTAGTTACACACATTGCATGACACACGGATTACAGAGTAACATACATACACATGCATGACCTAGCTGGTTCTGGTGAACCATTGGCATCCGTTGTGTTAGCATGCAAGGCATACACGCAGAACAAATAAGATTTTCGTTACATTCAAACAAAAGCCTTCAGTATTATATTCTCCCATCTCTGCTGCCTGAAAAAGAGTTTAAATTTCCTTCTTCTGTTGCTCGTCATCGCCAACCTGTTGAAGGAGCTTGAATACGGTTTGATAATTTTGTTTTCCTTTGCGCTATTTGAATATTCATTTTGACTTCAGCTTGTTGATGGTTTTGACCTTGTTCACTGTACAACAGCATTTTTCATATACGAAATACGAGTGCTTCCGAAGGGGACTTAATGTATCTGTAAATATGCATACGTGTAACGTTAAGCGTGTATGTAGAATTGTAAGAAATTTTTGCGGTGGTTCAAGATAACAACAGCTCCTGGGAACCTGGAAGAGTGGTTTCCTTCAAGGCTTTTCGAGGAACTTCACCATTTGACATTGATCTCAGGGTTCGAAGGAATTCACATAGTAATAAAAAAGTTGTTCTTGGAAGTATACACAACCGTTGAATTTTTGGATGGAGGAAATTGAAAGTGGAGGACAAATAAGAAACAATAAAGGTATCAGCGCCGAAAAAATCTTCGTTGTCACTTGGTGCGTTAGGTAGGCCAAATTCAAGCAGAAAGCAATGTTGCAAAATCTGTTCGAAAAACGAATGTTTCTATTTGATTAGAGCAGATAATTATCGAAGCAATCTAAGCACCCTGCGCTTGTTTAGTAAACCTAATTCAGACCGATTTGCCTAATGCCTCATGCCTTTTCAATCTGTAAAATATATTCACTTCATGCTTAATTGAATTTTCCATTTAAACGCAGGATAAAAGCCTGTTCAACTAAAAATAATTTGCATGTCCCGAGTGCACTCACGTTCGTACACCCGTACCCGATAGATTCGATTACCACATTACATTTCATCCTAACACAAATTCCGCACCATGTTGGCTATACTGCTCTAAATGTGGCCAACGCAGATGACTTTCTGCCTGACCTTGGCTCACCCCCAACCACGCTCCCCCAACTGGCTTCCATGGAAGTATTTCATCTCGTTACCACGGGCAACTCTTCGGACTCCAACTCGCGGTCGCGTATAAAACACGAGTTAGCTGGCCAAATGGAATTCAATTTTCAGCATTTTAAGCCTAAAATATCGATGCGAAAAATCAACCCTTGTCCATATTAATTCTCGCTGATAAAGTTAGCTGCAAGAAGCGTAATCGAATTTGAAAGGTCTGCTATAAGAGATGGTATCGCGAGTCCTGCATACAGCCAACAGCCCGTGAATGGTGCACCACTATAAGCTGTTGAGGAGCGATATCATCCCGGCTGGACCAAAATACAGGTAGTGGATTTGCCTGGTAGTCCACAGTGTGCTGTGTTGGCTCTGCAGAGCGTAAAGCGAATATAAGATTCCTTTCTGCACCATGAACAGCAAAACGTTGTGTCGTTATTAGCATGAAACGCGTGCTCTTGAAAACTACAAATGCTCACTTGCAGCATGAGAAAACTACACACAAGCATTTCGTTATTTCACTGCTGCTGTATTCGAGTAATACACAGTCTGCTTGTTCATTGGATTCCAGTTGAATCCTTTAATCCCAGATATCGCACTTTAATGAGGTGCTTCGAATTTCGATGCAACAACGGCTGCTGAGTGGATCGAAATCGCATGTTCTTTGGCAATGTTAACGATGTTTAACTCTTTATCGTTCAAAGATTTCATCTTGAAAATATTTAGGACAGAGCTCACTACATGTTTCACATCCACAGCGGCTAGTTAATTTTTTTTATATTCTTCGTATTCATCAGCGTTGTTGAACACCCTTGTTCCTTTAAAGGGAGTTTGCAGCCATCGCACGAAAACAGACGAAACCAACAGATATGATATAACGCGATCGCAATATTCAATTTATTTATTTGGTACTTATCTGAACTTAATCTGATACAATCTTTGTGTACAGATTGAATATCGCATTTCGCAACGACATGAAGTTTACTGCAAATTTTGTGTATTAAACAGCAATACAGAGAAGCTAGTCGACTTACAAATGACAAATCAGGAGTAGTACACGTTACTCCTTCAAGGTTCATTGAATGCCTCAAAAACATCGATCTTTCAAAGAAAGTTAATCAAATGCTTTGGCTTATGACTTGGCCCCACTTCGTCTTCGAAGAGGAAAAAGCTACCCAGATTGCCTCTTCTCCTGCGGCACAATGCGAATTGGTGTGCTAGCAGATCGACTGGTGTCCTTCCGCAAGATTGCAGAATCTGCACTCACTTTTCGATTTGAAATCCAATTTTTTAAAGATAACCTCCTAGTGTCTGCACCCCGTGAAGGTATCAGTCACGACCCTTACTTTTGTATTGTACATTCTGATGAACGCTCAAAACTTCTTCTCGTTGTAGAAGCCGATAAGTCCTTCGAAATTCGAAGTGCTGGAAGTCTAACTAGAATCATATTGCCTTCACTCTCTTTTTCAGCCTTTAGTCTGCTTTAAATGAAATTTATTTTTGTTGCACGTAATGAGGGAAATCACATTAGTATGCCTATTTTTTCGCTTCTTTCGTGATGTTTTGAAAGAATGAAATTATAAAAACTAATTGAAAGTGAGAACTTATTTGAGTTAATTCTTGATCTGTATTTTATAATTTCTGAAAAAGATTATCATCGAAACTCGCAAAGTTAGAAGGTGCTCTTCATGGTGGTTCTTATGGTGGTATCTTATTACCGTGCGTGCTGGAGTCTACAATTTCAATCTGCAAGCATTTAAACTAAATTTTTAATATTATCTAAATGTATGACACCTCAACCAAACCAATTTTGAGTGAAAATTTGGAAAATTGAAAATTTGTGACATGTTTGAAAAATAAAAAAATTGAAAATTTTGCAGTTTTTTTGTGGTTTTGTCATAAAAATTATCCTCTAAATCAAAAACAAGTATTCCGATTTAATTAATTTATACACAAATTTGAAAAATATTCAGATAAAGTTTAGTTTTCAAGATCAGTTAAAAATTCGCTAAGATACAATGCACAAAAGCCGGAAAACGCGTCTCGACATAAACTAAAAATTACCAAAAACTGAGTATTATAGTTATTATTAGGTTATGTCCAAGTGCTATTTGATTAACCAGCTATTCCCCCACCGAATAGCAACCTTTCCTCTTCTTCATAAGCCTAATTTTGAATCCTCATCTCCTCTTTTCTCGCTACCTTCACCTCCTCCATCTCGAGAGCGCTGCATCGGGTTTGTCGGTTGCTGTCATTGTTGGTCCTTTTTTTGAGCAGAATCGAAGCTCTGTGATCTAACTCTGATCTCTAATTCAATGATAAGCATAAATAAAGTTGAATTACCTTCGTTGAATGAAGACGCATCTATAAATGATGTGACTTCGGTGCCTTGCAACCCACAATGTAAGTGCTTTGGAGCCAAACACTAAATTTAAGAGTTAAGTTTGCAATAGTTTGCAATCTGAGTATGACCGTCTAAACAATGTGTAAGTGAATCATTCCTTGACAATTCTTCATAAATTGGTAATATTTCTTTGTGGACGCCGAATTTTGAACGACTGGGATTAGGTTCAGGCTCAGTTCCAAGTCCCAGTTCCTGTCTTCATGTATGTAACACTGTTATTATTATTATTATTATTATTATTATTATTATTATTATTATTATTATTATTATTGTACTGGGGTCTTCTTTCTGGAAATCAGCATAGGCCAGAAATCAGCCCCTAACTTCCCATGTGTAGTACTATTGTTTACAGATGGTCCATCCTGTCGTCGTACAGAAGCCAAGGAGTTCCCCCAGTTCTGTGGTCGCCAAGTGTTCCAATTCTGTTACGCAAGTACACCTCACCCAAGTAAGGCGTTTGTTGGCCAGACTCGGGCAATCAAGGAATAAGTGTTCTGTACTTTCTTCCTCCTCGCCGCAAGCTCGGCAGGTGTCATCCGTTTGGATTCCTATTCGTTCGGCGTGTTGATCTAGAAGATTATGACCCTCATTTGATTAGGATGAGACCAAAATACTCGGATTATCCTGCAGTCGTTCCTGTCATTCCAAGCCGTATCCGTCTCTTTCCAGAGGATTTTGTCTAGTTTCCTTTTTACGTTGCTAGTGGCACTTTCAATGTTTCTATTCTAGTGGCATTTTGATCGGCTGGTCCAGCTCTCTCTTGCTCATCCATTCTTTCGTTTCCCTCTACACCGCTGTGTCCAGGGACCCATGTGAGTTTTACATTTACTCGGGTTGTTGCGGTTTTGAGAGCCTGGCTACAATCCTGCATCAGTTGTGATACTACGTGGTTAGAGGCAAGCGCCTGCAGTGCCGACTTACTGTCCGAGAGTATTTGTATACTTCCATTAAGGTTGTTTCCTGCCGCTTTTGTTGCAAACACTTCCGACTGGAAAACTGTAGTGTGGCTCTCCAGTTTATAACTTCGGTTGAAATGCGGGTGATCTGGGAAAAAGATTCCGGCACCGCTTCCCTCATCCGTTTCGGAACCATCGGTGTAGATCATGATCTCACTTCCAGATGTAAAATCCTGTACCGTGTTCCACCCTTCTCTTGTCGGAATGCTGATCTTGCATGGAATTGTTGTGTCCACTATTGGTTGAATTCTATCCAGCTCCCTTTTATTTGACATGGCCATTCTCTCCATTTTTTCCAAAATGCATACGTGCCCCGTTTGTGGGTGGTAAGCTAACCCATATGTGGATTTTAATCTGATGCTTGCAAGTGATGCCTCTCTGAAGATGAATTTGTCGAATGACATGAGACTAAGCATTTTCTCCATTGCAGCACTTGGCGTAGTCCTAATGGCACCTGTGATGTCAACACAGGCCACTTCCTGAATCTTCTCTAGCTCTTTTGCAATAGTTTTGCCTTCCAATGAAGGCTCCCTCGATATAAATGAAGGCCGCCAAGATGTTATCTTTGATGGCAAGGTTCCTCTCTATTCAGCTTACGAATTCGTGTAGTGCCGTCTCTGTTAAGCGCCCTGGGAGGTATGCATGTTGGTTGGGACAAAGCTCCGTTATGTTCTTGGTGCTTTTTACGTACACATCCAACAGGCGTTCCAGGGTTTCAACCATGAAAGACGTTAGGCTGATAGGTCAGTAATCCGTTGCTTTGTAGTGGCTGGTTGTTGCCGGCTTGGGTTTAAAACATATTTAAGCTCCTCTCCAGTCCAAAGGAATATAGCCTTTGGATATGGATGCTCTATATATTTTCACCGAAATCCGTATTATTGTGATATCCGCTTTCATGAGCGTGATCGGATACACTTTGTCGGTTCCAGGTGATTTGTAAGGTTCGAAGGTATTAATGGCCCAAAGGACCTTTCTTTCGCTTACTTTTTCTTCAGGGGGGGAACAACTTGTTCCGTATCCTCATCCGTTGAGCCCGGAAAGTATTGGTTTAGTAGAAGCTCGAGACGTTCTATGCTAATTGTTGTCCACGATCCGTCCTCCTTTTGAAGCATCGTGTCCACATGTGGTTGTTTTCAGAGCCTCTTAGCCTTGATGTCTCGTTTCCTCCCCCAATATTGCTGCCAGAAAGATTCCAGGATTTCCTACTCTCTCTTCTTACAGCTGTTTTAAAAAATTTTCGTTATAAAAGTCGGTGTATTACCCTTATTTGCTAAGTTGAGGTTAGTAGTTATTAAGTAATTGACTAACCGCTCACCTCTTTCGTTGCACTTGGTGCTTCCCCAGAGTTCATGTTGCGCGTTCGCATCGCATCCGATGATAGCCCTCTTCCCGCGTATAAGCTCCGATAGGATGCGGAATTCGGCGGTCGGCATCGGAGCGTCAAACGGTAGGTATGCCGAGGCCAGCGTTACCTGCCCGTCCCTTCCGTCAATCACCGATGATATTAGGTCCATGATGCTGAACTGTGGTAGAAAAATTAAATTAATTTCCTTCCGACGTATAATGCAGCTACATATTTTATTAACTCCGCTTGCGGCAAAGATTTTAAATTGTTTTGCACTGATTCCAAGTATCTTTCCATTAAGTTGGTAAGGCTCTTGTATCAGTGCTATGTCGGTGTTTCCATCTGCTAGATGTTTAAGCAGGTTGGCTGTTGCCGCCCTGCTGTGGTGCAAATTTGCTTGGGTCACCCGCATTGGTTTTTCGCTTTTGCTCAAAGGGCTTGGTCGCCTTAGCTCTGGCAGTCACCTGGGTGAAGCCAAAACTCAGTCGTCCGTTTTTGTCCTTTAGAGTGCTGACGTCTTCTTTTCGCATGCCTAGTACCAGTACCATGCCTTTGTTGGCGACTTCTTTCTCCGCGAAGAGATGCCACCTTTCCGTTTCATACCCCGTATTTTGTAGTTTAAGCATCTCGAAGGCTTCCTGCTGTGTCTGCTCCGTTTCGGGTATAAATACTCTTACGGTGCATAACCGCGGTGCCTCCTTTATGGGAACGACTCTAAACTCCTCGTTCATGATGGTGTTTACCTTGGCAACCGCAGTCTTTAAATATTCTAGAGACTGCTCGTCGCTACAGGTTACAGCCAGATGCCCTGCTGTCGGTTTCATTCCTCTGAATGTTGGAGTTTTTTGTGGCTTGCCACGTAAGTGCTCGAAGAGGTCCTTCTTCAGGGCGGTTTGCAGCTTCGCGAGTTGATACTCCTGGATCTTACCAGCCTCATTGAGGTAGTCTATCATCGCTACCGTTAGTGCATTGGTTGCGGCGTCCCGATAGGAATTCTCAGTAAAAATAAGAAAGAAAGAAAAGCCTCAAAAGAAAAAAACTAAAAAACCCCATTAAATTCTACGAACTCTAACTGGAAAGAAATTTTCCATTGTTGTAATATTGGTGTTGGTAGTGACCCACCACCTATAGGAAAGTGTAAATATTAAAGCAGAGAGAAGAACAAAAAGTGGAAGTAAATATTGGGTGCTTACATCGAAAGTGTTGGCTTAGAGATGACTCATCTGTATACCTCTTTATTCCAGAACGTCAGGTCATTTTCTTGGAATCCGTATACCTACCTGAAAAGGGATCATAAAAGGTGGAGTGTGATTCAAATGCATTAAGTCTTTCGGAAAATATTGAAGTGTAAGAATGGTCAGTAAAACTGTAAAAGTAAGGTGTGCTCTCTACTACGAGTTCAAATTACGGACAAATGCAGCAACGGATGCCCGCAGGATACGTCACGCATTTGGAGACGATATTGTGTCAGAACGCACAGCTCAAAGATGATTTGCCCGATTCTGCACCGAACATGACAGCCTCGAAGCCGATGATCATCCCGGAGCGATGTTTCACGGACGCGGGGACAATAACACGGAGCTTCTTGCCGACAAAGAGAACAATCCCCACGAAATTTTGCACGGATTAAGCAAAGATTCGACGTTGACAATAGCACAATTGGTCGCCATCTTCGACGTCTGCGAAAGAAACGACGGCTTGATCAGTGGGTTACTCATCAACTTACCGACAGCAACAAAGGCAGTGTATAGGGATCTGTATTTCGCTGTTGTTGCGCAACGAATGGGAGGCGTATTTGAATCGAGTGATTACGTGCGATGAAACCTTGTTGTGTGTATAGTGGTATCACACAGGCTTCGTGTGATATCAACTGTTGGAACCTGGCCAAAGCATTACAGCTGAAGTGTACAGTCAGCAATTAAGAGAAGTTCATCAGGAATTGCGACGTACGAACGTAGCGCTCGTGAATAGGAGAGGAGTCTTGTTCCTCCAGGATAACGTACGACCGCATACATCGGCATTCACCAGGGACACCAATTGGCTGCGAATCTTTACTGCATCCAGCATATTCTCCCGACATTTCGCCACCAGATTTTCACCTTTTCCGGGAAATGGATAACTTCATGCGAGGACGACAATTCACTAACCGGTAGGACTTAGAAATACCATTACGATTTTTCTTCGATGGGCGAGGCAGAGACTTTTATCAAACAGGAATATATTGTTTACCATCACGTTGGCAACGAGTCATAGATGCCAATGGTAACTATTTTCAAGATAGAATGTATTTACCTTTTAATTGAAAAAATTTACATATTTTAATATATCAAAAACCGATAATTTCAATGCAACCACCCAATATAAAGTTAAGAGAAAAAAAATTAAGTAGAGAAAAAAAAGTGAAGTAAATATAAAGATTAGAAAAAGAATAAAGTAGAGAAAGGACCAAAAAGTGGAATATTGGGAATTAATTATGAACGATTTTTGCATTGGAAAAAAGGAAAGTTAAACAAAAACTTGAATAGAAAAAATTTCCGCTTGTTCGCATGATGCTTCTCGTGTGAATCGTTGTAGTGTTCTATGACTGGGTAGTATTACCCCTTCGGCAATCTAGCCAATGCCCGACAAGAGGGCTTAAGGAATCCACCTCCGAGGTGGGGTTATTTGGGTCCCGGAAGCTCCGTCGGAGACGGGCGTGGGCGCCACTCCTCTACCCCAATAAGAGACCCCTAGCCCTTAGAGGAGATGGGCTGTCCTCGGAAGCCGGACACTTACAACCAGGTGGATGCTTTGCCACCACCTTGCTGCAAACGTTTTAAACGTTTCTCTCTAGGCCTAGATGAATTTCGTTAAAATTTTACAAATTCTAGGATTGATTTAAACTTCAATTTTTTGGCTAATAACTTAACTAATTCATAAATTTATTACTTATTAATGTATCGGACTTAATATTTAAACTATTATTATCCTACTACACTAATACTAAATACTACACCTACTTACACTAAATATGGCGGGGGCCCCCAGACGGCTCGTGTTCAGCTGCGATGGCTGCGAAAATTCTAGCCTGGACGACTGGCCTTCCGTTGTCACTCCACGCACTACTTCGGCTTTGCTGCTTTGCACGTCGATATTCGGTCCCACATCGATATTCGGTCCCTCTTCATTCGGTTGTCGTTGACCACTTTTGCTGTCTAGAGCTTCGCAAATTCGAATTTTCCATTGCAGCTCTTCCACCTCCAGGCAATTTGTTTTTCGCGGTTCTATATCAATGCCTGCAGTCCCTGCTTATGCTCGCACCTAATTACACACCGAATTTTGAGCAGACTCGAAAGATTAATACTTTTCGCTGCCTACACGATATATTGTCGCGGCTACCACTCGACGGATGGGATCCAGAAGAAGAAAAGAAGGTCTCAGCTCCGGATCGTCAGGCTTTTATCCCTTTTGCCCAACGGTCGCCCGCTAAGATCAATGCTCGCTAAGATGATTGCCCGGAGAGGTGATCGCCCGCAAGGAGAAAATTCCCGGGTTCCTTACCCCGCACTTAGTATAGCCGCAAACCCTTTCCCGAGCTTTTACGGCGACGTTGTTGCTGCGGCGGAACAAAATTTTCCCCAGTGCTCGATTGGCCGGCGAAATATCGCTGGGTTTCCCAGACTCCACCTCGCCTTCGCATGGCTTGGCACACTGTACCGCCGCGGTATGCACTCTGTACCGTCCGGCGTCGCGAGCGTTATGCTTCCGATTACATCATGCCTGCTAGGTTTATTTATGCGTATAAAGAATGTTTATACAAATGGAATTAATTTTAACTTATTCTGATTTCTTCATCTTCTTCAGTAAATCAAAATGAGGTGATGTGTTTAATGATATTATCTAGCAAAAATTCATTTCGTCGTCAGTGCTTTTGAGCACTTTGGGTTTCTTCACAAACAAATATCTCCTTCTCGCCGATGTCTTCAAATCAATTAGCTCATTAAAACTATACTGTCATTATAACTCGATATCCTAGTCATTTTATATATACTATATATATATATATATATACATATATTTATACTATAATACCATTTTTTTTTGTTTTTGTGGAGAACAGCTAGCGGGATGAACAATAACCCATCGTTAAACTTATTCTTTCGCCAAGAACAACAAGACAAAAAATGGTTGCGTCGTGTCGGCTAGCGAGTTGACTGAGGAGAGGAGTCGACCCGTAACAGTAGGAGTCGAGACTTCAACCGAACCGATTGTCGAGTGTTCGCCGATACACGCCGAATATAACCGCGAATTTTCAAAAAAAAAAACCTTCTGATTGTGTCAAAATATCTCAATAGCTTTTGTGCGTGAGTGAAGACAAAAGAAAAGAGAGACTACAATAATAGTAGATTAAATATAAACTAGTAATTGAACGAGTGACGTGAGCCACGAAAGGACGCCGACGTGCGCCATTTTCCTAATTGTGGACGCGATGTCTAGGACATCGATTTATATCTCGTTCCCCTAGTGCGAGTTTTCAGTCAAGAATCCGGGAAATGTCTAATGAACAGAACCGAAATCAAAGCTAAAATCGAGAGAACATCCGAAGAAGGCGCTGTTATCGCCTGAAGTGAAGGAAGTCATATTCAAGGAACTACAACTAACTTTCATATCAGCTGACCAACCGGCTGGATCAAGCTCGGCAAAAATGGAAGTAGCGACGACCAGCACCAGCAGAGCAGACATCGAAATGTCTGGCGATAGCTCCTGCACAAACGAAGACGAGTTACAAGCGGCAATCAACGACGACGCTGCAAGGTTCAAATTAGCAACCGCCAGATTAGTTTGTAAGGCGAGTAAAATTCAAAATATCAACAACACTAACATTAGTTCCAATAAGTTTTCAACCATTTCTCCACCTACTAACAGTGCACCCCCCGCATCTAGCAGCAGCCCAAAACCGTCTTGGCAACCGCCAATCTTTATCAATAATGTTTCCCCTCCGACTCTGCGACTGATGATGCGCAGTTCTCCGACTGCAAGATATCGAATTAAGTCGATATCAGACACCTACCAAAAGATTGTGGTAGATAACGTCGCGGCGTTCGACTGTATAATTCAAATAATGAGAGAACGAAAATTTGGTGGTCACACTTTCACGCCTGCAACACGCAGGAAACCGGTTGTCGTGCTTAAGGACCTCAGCTCTCTGTTCTCAGAGGAAGAAATCCTTGAAGATATAAAACTCCAACTCCCGGAAATACCCCTCGGTTATCCACATGAGAACTGCCTGGTCGCGGCAGAATAATATTGTTCTAAACCTTTTTAGAGTACCCCTTACTACTGAAGAAGACCTGACGAAGCTAATAAAAATAAAATGCATTCTTAACTGCAGAATAACGTGGGAAAAACCCCGGAAGGGAGAGTTCACACAATGCTATAGAGGCCAGCGCTTCGGGCATGTTGCCGTCAACTGCGGGTATAGCGAGAGGGGTCTCGCCTGCGGTAAAGATCATTCGGGGACCACCTGCCTCAGAAAAAACCTCGCCAATCCGCGAGAGGGCCCGACAACAGATCCCTCAATTCCTCCCGTTTACTGCCTTCTCTGCGCGAGCACCGGCCACCCGGCCAATTTTTCCAACTGCCCGGAACGTGTTAAACTTAGGGACCGAATTCGTCAATAGCGAGCTCAGATAAACGACAACCAGCTGACCTTACACCCTAAAGACTTTCATCCCCCAAATCTTCCGATGAGTGCCCGCAATAACATAGCACCACCCATCCACGTACCACCAGTCAACAGAGAGTCATACGCCTACGTGGCGAAAAATTCCTCCCCTTCCCGCAACCCGTAAGATCGTCATGAATACCAGGAGGAAAACCCTTTGAACCTCATTGCTCAGGAAACAAAGAACATGTTTGGAATCTCACTCCCATGCCTACTCATAAAAGCCTGCGAATTCTAGGCAACGTACAAACATTTACCACAAGAACAGAAACCAGACGCATTATTCAACTTCTGTTTGTATGTCACTGGAGGGCAGTAGATTCTTATCGCTAAATATAAACTACCTCCAGAGACACGACAAGCGCTTAGCGCTACAAAACCTGTTAGAACGATACTCACCAGATTTCGCTCTCATCAGTGAAATTCACTTATCAGTAAGACACAAACTGCACTTCCCACACTATAGCATATTCCGCAATGACAAAGGCACAGATACCCTAATCATGGTTCGAACGATCTATACCGCCTACCAGGTGGAATACACCGTCACTCCCCTTTCGTGTACTCTAGCCACTGTTCATCTGCGGGTAAATCAAAGCCATCTACGTAAAGTATTGCTAGGAGCACTGTACGTACCATGTGGAACCGGAATCCCAATTGAATCCAAACACAGCCAAATAATAAACATTGGATAGAGCTGCGACGAAATAATTATGGGAGGTGATCTCAACGCCAGGCACACTTCATGGGGCGATAGCGCAACTAATACCAATGGTTCAACACTCTTTAATTGGCTTCAATACATCAACCAAACATCCCTTTGTATTGTTAATGCAGGTGAACCAACATTTCCGAGGGGCAGCTCTTTCCTAGACAATTTCCTGGTGTCCGCCTCTCTTTTCACCCCAAACCACTCAAATCTCAAGTGCACCACCACGCCGGCACCTTCCGACCACTTCGCACTTCTGCTCGACATACAACTAGGTGGGATCACCCCAATCACTCCGCCTCAGAAACTAAGTCGTTGTTTCGCAGCCCTAGATTGGTCAGCATTCAACGACGAACTTTCAAATCAACTTGAGGGAAAATATCCGGACCATAAGTTACTCAGTAATTCAGAAATAGACAACAAGAACTCTCTGCGAGCATACTAAAGACCCTCAACAAATATGCACCCGCCAAACCACCTTCGTTTTTCAAATATGGGAAATTATCTCCTCATACCACTCACCTCATCCGAACCAAAGCTAGGTGGCAACGGCGCCTTAAGAGAATCTTTCATAAGAATCTAAACCGCATTAACGATGAATACGTTTCAATGAAAGTCCAAATAAACTGTCTTGACACCCTTATAAGGGCGAACACGCGTGCAGAGCTGAACAAAATGTCCAAAGATCGCCTATCCGCCTTGAAACCATCCGCAAATGTTTTCAAAGAAATCAACGCCCTCACCGGCCGGCGGACCTGAAACTTCGACATAAATAAATGCCCAATGCAACTGAATGGGGAAACAGTAACGTCAACGTCAAGACTATCTGCGTGCTCCAACTACTTCAACTATCTGTTCGCAAAGAAGTCCTCGGCTGATCGCAACTTCAACGCCACTATTGAGTGGAAAGTCAACGAGTTCCTGCAAGGATACCAGGCCTCCTTTCTGATAATCTTCTCCCCTACTAAACGAGCTATATGCCCTTCAAGAGAACCCTTCAAATGCTTCTTTGCAACGCCCGACCAAGTCCTCTCCACTTTATGCTCATCAAAACCATAAAAAGTCAGCAGGGCGAGACGAAATCTCCAACTACGTTCTAAGGAAATGTTCCGCCACAGTTTTCAGACCCCTCACATGCATTATAAACCAGTGCATAAACATCGGGTACTTTCCTCGAGCCTGGAAAACCGCAGTTCTAATCCCCTTACCCAAAAAAACTTCAAACGGAGATATAGGTAAATTTAGGGCAATATCAAGAGAAGTTATCAACGGAGCAAGCAGCGCTACTGCTACACGACCGAATCTCGACCGGGCTTAGAATGAAGCAAACAACCGTGGAATGCTCCATTGATCTCGAAAAAGCATTCGATTCAGTGTGGTCCAATGGACTTATTTATAAACTCCTCAACAACGAATGCCCTATTCCAATTGTACGCATTATAGCTGACTTTCTCCAAGAAAGGTTCTGTTCCGTAAAGGCAGCGGACACATATTCAAACCTAATTAGTGTGAACTCGGGCGTCCCACAGGGATCCGTCCTCGGACCGCATCTCTTTAACTTCTTCCTCCACGATATCCCCATGGCGCAACCAACAAGTATTTTAAATGGCCCTACTCAGAACGTGCCCTCCCTCGCTCCACCGCCCTCTGTCCTCTACGCAGATGACATCATTGTACTGGCCTCCCACTCTTCCCCTCAAAAAGCCTTGAGAAACATCACACCACGCATACAATCGCTCCAAATGTACTTCACAAAATGGGCGCTATCCATTAACGCCGGAAAATGTGAGCTAATTTGCTTTCGTAATACCTCCGGGAAAGGCCACCGATTGGCACCTTCAGAGAGTAGAGAACTCACTCTACGTATCGAGAACTCCCCCACGCCGCTAAAGAACACTATAAAATATTTGGGTGTCCTATTCCACCATCGCCTCAAATTTAACCCGCACGCACGCGCGACCATTTCCAAAACAACCATAGCCTCTGCAGCGCTGGCACCACTACTCGCCAGCAGATCCGTCAGCATCAGCACAAAGCTGCTGCAAAACCCTGACCAGGCCCATAATATCATACTGCTTCCCGGTTTGGCTAACGATTTCCCCTACTGTCACTGTAGAACTGCAGATTTTCGAAAGAAAGATTCTTAGAAAGTTCCTGTCCAAATATCGAAAGCCCAATAAAAAGTACTACCGCAGCAGCATACTTTACGAGGAAACAAAAATTCAACCCATCCTTAATTATATGATCCAATCAAGTGCCAAGAGATTGAGTTGGTGGTCAAATCACCCCGAAGCTATTGTTCCTGACTTATATTACCGGAACATGTCGCTTATCGCCTCCTCAGCCTACCTAGCCCCCATCAAACTCCTCTGCTCTAATCTGCCAACAATGACATCCTTCGATGCGTCGTTACATTATAGGCCACCATTCTATATCCAACCTGGACCAGAAGACCGCGGGTGAACACACGGCACTCAGAGTGCCAACCTCAAAGACTCGGGTCGGCACATGTCACTGGAGATTATAGTGAGCCCAAGTCAGCCGTAGAGCCTCTGCACCTCAACCCCTTCAGACTTACACCCTTCTTTCAACAGACCACTAACCCTAATTGTAAATAAACTAGCATAAGTTAGATATAACTTAATATAAGAATATTGTAACCAAATCAAACCAAAGCTTTTCGAGCAAAAGATGAATAAAAACTACAGCTCCAATCTAGCATAAGAATCGGTCACGACCAGATTTTACTTTTTCAAAAGCTGTTTGACAATTTATTGCTGTCAAATATTTGCCATAGCTAGTTAAGAATAACATGTACGTATAAAGCCTCAATAAATTTATCTTGATCTTCAAGTCGGACGTGGATGAGCCCAGGCGATTCTCTATGAATTTCCGCCGGTTCATAATAATTCGTGTCGTTAATACATCGGTACCCCACTTGACAGCTTAGCCGCTTGATCGATGGCATAACCATTCAAAAGTCGATCCAGTGAAAAAAAGGGCCAAGTGAAAAAGTGGAAACTGTGTTTCCAATACAAGGGAAAAGCTTATCCGTGAGACTGAAAGGGATAACAGGGGAGCGCATCGTGGGTGACCGAGTAGCGCCACGTAGATGTATTTGTGGATTTTGGATGCCCGGTGAAGAATGCACCCGGTGGGTGGAGTGTAACCGTCTGAGGAAAAGTCATCATCAATCGAGTCGCAACATTAGAAGACGTTCAACGTGTAAGACTACAATTGCGTCGCTTCTCTGGACGTGAGCGAGAAATGGACCGTATAAGTTTTCTCATCTCAGTGGTCTTGTGTCTTGTTTAAATTAAAAAGGCTGGTTACGTGCCTAAATCGCAATCTATAACAGCAATACAAAACTTAGAAAGGAGAAAAAGTAAATCGAATTTTGTTTATTTCTTATATTTGTCCTTGTATTATTTTCATTTTCTTTATAAAATAAATATGACGGAGTTAGTTTCTTTTCTCTGTGTGTGTATGTGTTCTGAAAGGATTAAGGCTTTCAGAACGTCCCCCACGCCAACGCGGTGAGCTAGTTGAAATTAACTTCCTTTGGCCGCCATTATGCGGCCTTTGTATTTTCAAAAACAACGTTGTCTGTTCTGCTGCAGATACGACCAATCGGCCGCCCCAATAATTATTATTTATTTATTATTTTGTTAAAAGAATTTTTTTTTAGTTTTTATTTTTGAAAATACACAAAGCCATTGGAACACGGTTTATTCCAAGGTCTTTCCAAGAATGCACCTCAGAGAGGGGAATGACACAGCGCAAAATCAAAGCAAGAAGCATTGCTTTTAGTGTGAAAGTTATTATTAGACATTTACGATATTAATGCTGAGAATATTGAGATTGAGACCAATGACTAAGAGGAAATCAAGTCTTCTAGAAGGCACTAGCTACCTTGAAGGGACTCCTGAAAGGCCTTAAAGTTATCAGCATATAGAAGACACGGATAGAATATTACAGAAGTAAAATTATCAATAAACAACAGGAAAAGACGAGGATCCAGAATAGACTACTATGGGTCACATGCTGTTTGTAAACGAAGAATAAATATTCTGCCATGGTGACTACCGCGACACAGAGGAGAGGAGAGGTGAGACGATTTCTCGGAGTAAAGAGCACCTGACGTCCCAAATGATTGTAAATTGAAGAAGAATGATTCCAATGGGAAGAACTCACAGCATTAAAGGCTTGGGTGACATCAATGAGTTTAGTTGATATAAAGTAGTAGTTTATAGAAAGTAGTAGTAGTTTATACAAAGCCTTGTTTAAACTATGGGTTAATTTGCAATGGGTAAATTTAATCTGAATAGTGATCGTAGAAGAATCATTCCAAAAACCATGCTGCTCTGGAACAATAAAATCACTCCCTGACTCTACTAAATAATTGTGCACCAGTTATAAAAGCAACTTAGGCTATTTGCAAAGCAGCATTAAAAGAAGGTAATTCGATACACACGACGGATCTCCACTCTTGAAAAAGTATAAAAATTTCTTATATTTCTAATTTAAAATTAAATATATTATAACTTCTATAAAAATTTTTTAGAACAAGAGGAAAGATAATCCAATTTAAAATGAAGATGAAGCAATGTGGAAAACATTTTGAGGAGGTACTCGACTATACGAATACAATGGAGAGACTTTCAGGGCCAGGGCTGATTCAGGTTCAAGGAATTAACTAGCAGATCAACTGTAAAGGCTATACATAGTGAACATGATTATGTGGATTATGGTTATGGGGCCCACAAAAGACCAACGAAAGAGAGAAGACAAAAAATGAAAATGAAGAAGAAGGCTCACAGAGAGGAACTCACAAACTTATTCCAACAAACAGGGTGCAGAATAGTAGAGACTGATCCAAGAAAACGCAAGCAGAACCAACAACCTTGAGAGGACCAGGATTTATGTTAAGCTTTCAAAGCAACTCGCAGGGTTGTAACACGCAATCAATTGATTGAAGCAAATAGAAAATTTTTAGAGCCTTGACAAAAATGAGGCCATCGAAAAAGGACTTCGAATAAGCGGACTGTAGATAAACATTTATTTCATTGTAATCTGCCTTAAAGAAATGGCATATGCTATGCGAAAAGGGAAAGTGGTAAGATAAAGGTAGGTAAAGATACTATGTTATACAAGATTGATCTAAGGCACAACCCAGTGGAGGCTCATCGGAATATAAATAGGGAGTAAATTTTCTTACAGGACGAACAGGTCAACCGTAGATTTAGCACTTTATTAATGGAGAACGACAGCTTTAAGTACAGTCATGAAAAAAAAGGGCCAAAGAGGTGACAGGTGATACTCCATTGAAAGACATACGACGAGGTGACAAAATGAGCATCGAAGAATTATTGCAGAGGTTTAATGTGCCAAGAATCCATGAGCTAGGATATCTCATACGTTGCTTGAAGGCAGAAGGGCCGATCTCACTTTTCATCGTCAAACTAGTAGAAGGCTTCTTCTACAGGTGTGAACTAAAGTTGAAAAGTGGATCCTCTCAATAACATGAAACGCCGTCGTACAGTTTGCTTGCTTTCACGGAAGATCTTATTTTCTGTTGGGTAGAATTCGCGAGGATTCGTTTATTTGGGAGGTTTGACACGAATCCAACTCTTATATGCGGACTTGCATTGTCAGCAGTTGAAACGGTTTCAATAAGCAATGCGTCATATGCGTCCTCCATTGTTCACTTTCCGCGGAGTCATCTGACACCATGACAATGCGAGACCGTACACCGCTGCAGCCCGTGTTAATTTTTAATTAATGATTAATGCGTTACGCCACCCAACATATTCCCACTTTCCAGAATATTATCACCTCTTATGGTCTGTGGACAACTACTTACAGGGAAAAGAATACAACAATGTAGAGAATCTTTGTACACGACTAGCAAACCCTACCCAATGTAAGGGCAAGGTTTGTACAGGAGAGGGATAGAGAAAAATACAGAAGTTTGGAGACCAGTCCGTGTTAAAAATATTGATTAAATGTTACATTAACTGTAAATATATTAATGATCAAAAAGAGTGAAAGATTTAATTAGAAAACAAAAAAAAACAACTTCCAGCGTTGGGAAACGAGGGTGAATCCCGATTTTTAACAACTTCTACCGCATGGGTGAAAGTAAAGGAAAAAAGATTCAGGTGTGAAAAGATAAAATGAAGACGTGCAGGTAAAATAGATGTGCTGCTAGCTAACACATAAGCAGTATGCGAAAATTGGGATGCTGGATCAGGGAATGCTAATATTCCCTTTTGTTACGAGAGAGGGAACAGTAAAGGAGGAATGCAAGAGAAAGAAGAAAGTATCAGTCAAACATAATTCCATGAAGGTAAATAAGGCAGAGAGCCATTCCAGTTCACCGGCGTAAAGTGAACATCATCATAGTGAAACGCTTAGTCAACGGAATATTTACCACCAAATAAGAAAAAAACTCCATCGTGAGAGGATTCATAAGTATTAAATGGAGAGCTGCATGGAATATAAACTGTCACTTTGAACAAAGAAGGCATATAAAGAAGGGAAAGTAGGATGATGACACATTCCTGGTTGTAATTAAAGGGAACAGGGATCCTGTACAAAATCTTATCCCATTTCTCTCTTGTTGCTCGGCACTGCATAAAAATTGTAGTGCAAGCTAAATGGTTTCCCAATGTCTGTCCAGATGTCCTCAGATGTTCCAATTTATATATGCTCCGTCATACAGTCTGACGAAGCACCTTCTAATTGAGAAACCTTAGAAAATTTCATCTGATTTGTGCAAATAATTCGGAAATTTTTAATGTTTTAAACAACAAGGAAAATGTTTTGGGATCGAAAATAGCTGATTCTTATGTATTTTTATCGGCTGTCCAAAAATAACCATAAAAAGGACCGCTTAGCTCTTGTTTCTGCGGTAAATTGACATGTTATTTTCTAAAGTACAAATTTTCAGTTTCAGGTAACTTTTGTTTTTAGGAGTTGGCATACCTGTCAACTGACAACTCATCAGCTGTTTTTAGTTTATAAACATCAAGTTGTTCATTGTATCTTGTTGTACTAAAAGTGTAGGATATGGACTTTTTTTAATGTTTGGAAAGTTAAATTAACAAGTTAAATCAATATGCCACAAAAGTGTGTCAATTCAGTAAACAACTTTTGTAACATTTCCGGGGAAAAAAACATTGTATAACAGAAACGCGACTTGACGCCTCTAGTTAAAATAGCCTACCAGCATAATTTTGGTGTGAAGGTAGGGGACCAGGTAATTTATGGGGTCCACATATACGTTGGCAATCTTGCTCATTACTCTTAAGAGAATGGCTGAGAAGCAAGAAACGATGAATGGCTTTCGCTGTTCCCATAGTTTGGCAGGAGCCTAAGACTCACATTGACGATTGTTATTTCTGTTTGACTCAACCCATAAAGGCAGGGTCGTCAATGAAGAACATAAAAACAGTTCAATACCCTAATCTTCCGTTTGCTGTTCGACCCATACCAAATTCGTACACTCCACCAAATCCAAGACCTCCTCAAAATTATGAATTGGAACTAGCAAATGAGGATAGTGAGGAAGAGGAAGAATTTGCCAAGCTTTCCACATCGCATGACCCTCATTTTCAGATAAATGTCGATAAGCCGCGCAGACTGACAGATCTTGATTTGTCCCAAGAGAAGGCATAGCTTCTAGGCTCAAGATTACAACAATGGAATCTTCCCCAACCGGATGTCAAGGTCTCACATTATAGAAAACGCCATCGAGATCGGCTTCCTTTTTTTAAAAGAAAGGTGCATAAGGAAAGGACACTGATGGTTTGATGAAATGTCTAAATTGTAATCACAATCCAACAGAATGGAGGCTATTCATAGACTCTTCCAAGTTTAGTTTGAAAGCTGTTTTGCTTCACAATGGCAACCTGCATCCTTCTGTTCCTGGTGGCCATGCAGTTCATATGAAGGAGACATATGCAAATATGAAAGCACTGCTTGAGTCTTTCAATTATGCTAAACATAAGTAGAAAATCTGTGGTGATCTAAAAGTTAATGCTGTACTTTTAGGAATGCAGTTGGGGTAAACTAAACACTGTTGCTTTTTATGCATGTGAATAAGTAGGAATAGGATATCTCATTATGTAAAATCTGACTGGCCAGCAAGAAATCTGAACATTACAGAGAAAAATGTTGCTGCCGAATCTCTAGTAGACCCAAAAGATGTCCTTCTTCCTCCCTTGCACATAAAGCTGATGAAAAATTTTGTCAAGGGAATGAATCAAGAAGGATACGTCTTCCAGTACTTGAAAGACAAATTTCCTACGTTAAGTGACGCCAAGTATAAAGAAAGCATTATCGTTGGACCACAAATTCGTCTACTTGTGAAAGATCCTGAGTTCGACAGTTTTGGAAAGGAAAGAAAAGAAAGCATGGGATGATGAAGGGAGTTATTAAGGCATTGTTGGGCAAAAAACGAGGTGATGACTATAGAAACTACTTCTGCAAACATATCAGCAACTCGGATGCAACATGCCTCTGAAAATACATTTCCTCCATTCCCATCTGGACTTTTTTCTCCTAGTTATGGAGCTGTGAGGAATGAACATGGAGAAGGATTCCATCAGAATATTTGTACAATGTAACGAAGATACCAGGGTGGTTGGAATGTAGCTTTGCTTGCGGATTACTGCTGGTTTCTTTGCAGAGATGCTCCTGAACTAAGTTGCAAGACGCAAGCCAAAAGAGAGCGATCTCATAAAGCCAACACATAAACTTTCAGTCTAGATGAAGTGATCAGTATTTTTTCATTAATTTATGATGTTTATAGTGCAACTGAAAATAAAAAATGAACAAACTTTAAATATTGTTGAAATAATATGTAAAGAATTGTATATTTTTTCTAAAAATAAAAAATTTTTTTTGTGGAGCAATGTAATTGGTAGTGTGCATCCACCGTAGAGTTCTCCATCAGATCCCATTTGCAGACTCCGACTTAACGTCCCGTCCCATTGCGATCCTGCTTTCTATCAGCACTCTAGTCTTTTTTATTTTTACTTCGTTTCTAAACCTGATCTCCCTCCTATTTAGATATATGCTATGAACTTGGTCCATATTTCGTTTCGTAAAAGGCATCACAAAGGTTTTGTCAGAATTGAGCCTTAAACCTTTTTCCTTGCTCTAGCCGTTCACTGGAAATGCCCTGAGCATTCTTTCATACTGTGTTCTTTCGAACTTACCCATAGTTATCGCTATCGGTTATCGGTTATGAAGAATTGTACCTATGGTTACTTTTTTTTGTTCTTCGAGTCAATTCTGGTTACATGGTACTTGCAGATTTTTCTGCCCTGCTTGCGTGTTTATAAATATAGAATATACATTTTCAAGACCTGGGTGTCTTTATGTCATCGTCCACGCCTTTCTTCATCGCTTTGAAAATAACCGATGTTCGATTAATCTTTCTTTTGGATTGGTTTTACCACTTCGATCTATTTGGGGTGTAAATACTGCTTCCGCCTGTCTCCATGGCTGCGCTATACTTTTCAATGTCAAGCAACTATAAAAGAGTCCTTGCAGATGCGAAAAAATGCTCCTCCTTGAAAAGGGCTGGATATATCGGATCCACTCCTGCGAATTTGAAGGGCTGGAATGAGTTCCGATCCCCCTTTACACTTACCTCTATACAGATGGCCGCACTTCTTCCAGACTCTCAGGCTTTATTTTTTGACTTACACTTGACGAGTTTTTGCGTTTTGGTTCCTTTGCAGGTTTATAATTTCTTAACCTTAAGGAAGGTTTTTTAATTTCCAGCTGTTGGTTCGGGTGTTTGCAACCTTTTAAAAAATTCAAAAAATTCTTACTATTTTCCATTTTAAGGTTGAAATTTTGACTCCTTAATGCTACTTGGCTTTTTTGGGCGGTTTATAGTGTCCCTTTATTCGTTGAATATTATTTCAATGAAAAAAGAGACTATCAGCATTCTCCAGCCTACGCATACTTACTTTTCCATACCTATTAATTAGGAAGGACTCGAAGCACGCCAAAAATGGCTATATTTCATTCTTCTGATTTGCATTATATAAATGAAGTAGCGAGGAAAATCCACGGGCCATTTGTCCATTTGTGCAGACATTTTGTCATTTGCCTGGGCATTGCGCAACGGGATATTTGCGATGGTTTGAAAAATCTCTACCATGGAAATATGAGCCTTTGCAATGAGCTACGTGAAAAGCCAGGAACATCGATCGTGAACGAGGAGTTTCATTAACTACGGGAATACACCTCTACCAAGGGTGAAGAAGCCGAGCCTTTTCGTTTACCAGTTAGCCGCCCCTCGAACAACTGGGAAATTTCAAAACGCTTCATATGACCGTAAGGAGCAACGAAACCCAACGAAAAAAAACCTCATTCGACATCCCAGTCGAATGAGGTTTTTTTTTGTTTTTCCACCGCAGGTATGATTAGATTCTTATGCCAGAATAGTTCATACTTAAAAGTTAAAGTAAAAACTCTATTACCATTTAAAAAGGTATAGGGTTCGAATGTGGTTTTTAATATGGTCAACAAAATTCCTAATTGATGCTATCTTATCGATAATTGGTTCGTGATAAATATTATTAAGAAATGGCCCTTAATTAACCCCTTAACCTACAATGACGGGCATAGCCCGCGTACGATGGTCGGGCCAAACGTTAATATTACGGGCATAGCCCACCTACGGTGATCGGGCCAGAAGTGAATATTACGGGCATAGCCCGCGTATGATGGTCGGGCCAGAAGCTAATATTACGTGGAATATTTGATATGCAATTACAGCCTGATGCAATAATTGTTTATTGCAAATTATTTATTACAAAGTGTTTATTTATACAAAAATATAAAATTAGTAATTTTGCAAATTAACAAAATTATCAACACAATTCTTACTGATTTCACCTCGAAATCTCTTTCTTGAGAACATCTTCTGGGGTTGCTTTTCTAAAATTTACGAATGTAAATTTCGACGTGCGAATGTGACCAAGAACAACTTGACACTGATCACGATCCGAAGAGATAACAGAAATACATTACGAGCCTTGTCTGTGCTATCTACAAACCGCGATCGTCCTACTACGGGCGATGCCCGTCATGTTTACGATTGGCCCGATCAGCGTGTTACACAAGTCGTGCGAATTGCCCGAACGCTGCGCGAGCTTGTATACGATTTCGGCCCAACATCTTCGAATCTAAATCATACGTTAAGGGGTTAATTGTTACTTCAATAATAAACAATTTATCTTTAGCTGTTTAAAAAAACCAGTTTCATCACTCCTGTTTCGCTCTAGGCATATCTTCGGAGCACTATGCCTTTGATATTCTCCAGTCACCAACGAATTTCTGTTCCTTTTTCCAGAAAATCGTTTCTTCCGATTTGATGAGATGTATTGTAATTTCTCAAGTTTAGGGATTGTACATTGTCCTGTTTGCTGTCGTTCTATGTTCGTCTTCTATCCTCGCATTTGAATTGTCTATTTGTGGGCTTCCAATTTTCTCAGTTGTCGTAATTTGCATTGTTGTCAAAGGTCCTTCTGTTATTTCGTCTCTGTCTCCCTGTCCATTTGAGAATGATTATTGTTGTTTTCTTTTCCAATTTTCGTTATTAAGATATTGTGAAAGTATTTCAAATTCATTGTTCGTATGTTGTGAATTGAAAGATTCATTTTTGAATCATCTACTTGTCTTCGAATCATCTACTTCGAATTATCTTAATCACTCTCAACAGGAGTATAACTTTATAGGTTTTTATCTAACACTCTTTGAGTTATTTTGCAGGTTAAATAAAATATGGTTCTATGTAATTTTTGTGAAGTAAATTCTGAATTCTTGTGAATCATTTCTTTTTTTTTGTTCATTTTCGTTCATTTGCTGTTACGCTAAGATGGAGGGAAACCGGAGTATTGGGAAACCAATGAACGCTGCAATCACCACCGTATTTCGACTGAAACATAGTACTTTAGCAAAGAAATACTCGTTGTTGTGAAGACGTCAAATAATCCGATCACCCTGGTTCGTCCAGAATTAGAGCACTACTAGAGAGGTAGAGCAGCTCTATCGTAGTGTTCTGCAACGCATGAACAGCGAACTGGATTGTACAAATAAATTAGTAAGGAGGTTAAAAATTATCGGAAAAGATCAAATGTACGCCTCCGATGTAAATAGACACCTTGCCTTGACTTCTTAAACAGCGTGACAGCTCGTTGACGGTTTGATCGTCTCTCCGATTTCCACTAGCAATAAAAGGTTAATTTGTGGCCCAATGTGGCTCCAAACAGGGAGCATCAAGGAATCAAATTGCAACAGATAAAGAGTTTCAGAAGTTAAATTTGGTGCAACCGAAACTCCGTCCTGCAGGTCAAAAAACTATGAGGTTGCAAAGCATCCAATATACAATTGACCATTAGCTAAAAGTCTAGCTTCTTAAGTCTACGTTAAGTGTATGTGAATTTTAAGGATCGATATGAAATGATGTAGAAAAATAATTTGCTGTATTTAAATGCTTGTGGAATTAAAATCACTATATAGCGATAGAGTGACACATTGACTGATAATATTTTCAGATTATTCTCAAGTTTTTTCGACTACCACCAGTATATATTAAATATCTTACATAGAGTTATTAACATAATCCTTTTAAATTTATGAAGCCGGCGATTATATTAAACCATTTGATTGGTGGGCTTTTAGTCGAAATTTGAATGTGACTCTTTTGTTGCTGGGAGTAGACACTCTTTTATATTAAACTAAACAACTTAGAAAAAAAAATTTAAATCGACTACATTCCAATCGGAAGACTAACTAGATCAAATCATATCTTAAGTAGATACAGTGCTAGCACTACCGGGCGGCTTCTCGCAGACAGATACAGAAAAAGTACACAAAAAGTTGTAGTGCATTCTAACCCAAATGCTTTGATGCATTCTTCTTTTACGAAAAAAATGAGGGAAAACTTACCAATCCAAGTTTACTTACTAATTACTTACGCTACAAGTAAGAAACAGCGATAGTGTTTAGTGTGATTTAAAAGTAAACGCTTATTTTATTTCCTCATTCAATGTGGTCCCTCTCCTTTCGTTGATAATAGTATCCATTCAAGCGATTGTTCTTTGAAGGTTGTTTTCATCACTATCCTCAAGAAAAAGAGTCCCTATTTGATGCATGGATATCAATATATAAAGCTCATGACAATTTTTAACATACATCCTTGCCAAGATTAACCACAACCTTTTCTGCGCCATTAGTAAAAATGTGTTTATCAGGCCACATCCGTGTTCCTTCGGTTATATCTAATTTTTTAAAAGGGGAATGCTTGCTTGAAAGGACTTCATTTTTTCGATTCCTAAACTTAATTGATGTGTGGACTTAACACGACTTCATCGCATTGGATGCAACCACGACACTGTTTCAGCCAGGATATCTCCTCACAGTGTAGTAGAATGAAATTTACTTGTCATGGGTGCCCCCAACTCCTCGTTTGAATAAAGTTCTTATCGGGCGTTATGTTCTCACAGTAGAAGCACCGCAAATCTGCTGGGAAAGTGCTTCTAGTTAAATCCAATGACGGTAGGATTTACGCAGATTTTACGAGAAATTAAGGGAGTGTTTATACCTGAATGCATCTAAACATGATTCAAAGTTGTATGGCTGATCCGGTTCGGTATCCTTCTTGGGGACCGACAAAAATAGTCCCAAACCAGACGCAGGAAACGAAGACAAGTTTTATGACGCAGTCAAAGAACCTTCCGGAACAAATCAACAGCTGACGCACTCGAGTCTATGGGCCTCTGTCCACGAGTTCATGGGTCGAGCCTATCTCAAAATAAGGGTCATTTGCTGCGTCATGGATCTTTTGGAAAACGGATTAAAACACATCTATGCGCAATGTGGGACGAAAGTTCGATTGACCAAAACAGATACCAGGGATCCACGCAATGCTATTTTTGACTTCACAAATAGCGCAACCGAACAGCTAGAGCTAATAAAGAAAGACAAGTCAGAATAGGTCTGGGTATTTGTCGTATATGGCACCTCGAAGTTGAAGAGTGGTGAGTTCTTTAAAAATGGTCTCAAGAAAAGAGTTCATAGTTTGATAACAATAAACTGCAGTTCAATATAACTTTTTGGAATATAGCTGCACCATCATCTCTACCTGTGTGTGTATCAATTCTACACAGAGTGTAGAAATAAATCTGGAAATGGTTTTCGAGGTTCGGAAAAGTTGGTGGAAAGGTGAAATGTGACATGAAAATGGGAAGGTGACTAAAATCTTTGAAATATTCTAGAATCTATCAATCTACCCCGATTTACAATGTTTTTTGAGGTCACAAACATGCCACGGCCAATTTTTGAATCATTTTTTCAAAGTCAAAAGCGCTTTATTTAATATTCATCATTATAAATTTTTCAAGAATATAAAGCTGATTCTAAACAATAAAAATACGAAAAAAATTAATGGCCCAAATGGCTCTCTAAATTTAAACAATATCATCTACTAATGAAAAGAACAAAATAACAATATCAAATGAAATCTAATTAAAATTATTACTTATTTTAATATTCAATTGGAAAAAGGAGAAAAAACCAACCAACGCTATTCAAAAATCAATTTTAATGTTTACACAACAGTGAACTTTTATCCTTCGACTAATATACTATAACCTAATTCTAATTAAAATAATTTATTTTATACTATTGTAATGCTATCAACAGTCCCTCCCAATATGGCTAATTTTTAACACAACAACAAAACTAAATGTAGCATTTTCATTCAGCCACCAGTACCTAGCCTACTCCATCTCAGCCCGACTAGTCTCCATTGGCATCGCTGGTCTCGTGTACTCAAATTTGGAGGATATTTTATCTTCTTATCGGTGGCTCGTCTATATATCGCCCGTCGATATATAATTGGGACGCCATCGGAATCAAAGATATATCGAGTCATGCCTAAATACATGCCTGCTTCTGGAGGAACAAAGCCAGTAGCGAGGCAAGTCGCAATATACTCATCTTTAGGATGGAACGGCTGTGAAATCCGAAATCCTTGCCATATGATTGCGAAGAAGTCTCCATATGAAGATATCGACCGTCATCACTTTACCAGTTCCATAAATCTTCCTATTCGATATATGGGTTTCCAATCCGATACATGGGTATATCGATAAATGGGTTTCCAGTCCGTTTCAGACTTCCTGTATAAACCATTACAAGCACGAAGATATTTCCTTTCAAAAACTCTTAATCTTTCAATAGGAGGAACTCTGATTGTACCAGATCTGACATCCATATGTCAAAATTGGTCTAACCAGGGTCTTGTAACACATACCTTTGACGTTTTGAAGAATGTATTTAGAATGAAAGAGTGTACGAAGGGCCATGACTACTTTTTGTGCTTTATTCAACATTATTTTGACAGATATTGATCGAGACGAACACCGAGGTATCGAACACAGGATTTATGTGGAACCCGTTCTTAACTAAACCCGACCGCTATAATATGGAAATCCTTCCAATTACATTTCATGTCTTGGCTGGCCCCCTGCAGCGTGTTCCGAAACAAAATTGTTTCGCACTTCTGCGCCTTAATTTTCATTCTCCAACTATCGGTATAGAGCTGCACATCATTAAACTTTCTTTGGAGGTTGCTCTGGACTATTGAAGCACTTAGGTCTGCTGTACAGATGAGTAGATCATCCGCAAACGCTACCAATGTATTACCGCGATTACTCCGGTACGTCTAGGACTTCGCGCGTCCTAGGCCGAAACCCCTCCGGTTGGGGCTCTGGGCTCCGGTAGCTCGTCGAAGACGGGCGTGGGCGCCACTCGCTTACCCAGTTACGCCCCGATGAGTCGCCAAGCGAGAATGCGGCTCGCCCGGATTACGCTCCTGAAAGAAAGGGAAGAACACTACCTGGAAACACACGGTGCGAAGCCAGAAGAGGAAATTGTCGCCACACCAAATCAACTATAGAGAAGACACGGATTCCTCACACCACCCCCCGACGTTACCTCCGCGGAACCTCCAACCCACTGTGTACGCGCGCTCCGCGTTCACGCGCACCCCGCTTCGTCGCCACTCACAAAGCCGGAAGGAAACCTGCAATACAATTCATAAACTAGCTCTCACCTAAGGGAAAAATAGAGATCTTCCGATAATTTTTTTGACATTTATTTCAGAGAAAAGAGAAGAAAATAAAAACAAAATAGCGAGAAAGACAACAAAAGAACTTAAGGCTAGCTTACGGCTAAACCGTCTTCCGCGATGGGCCCCTTGCTCCGGTCCGGTCGCGCCGCGCACTCGCGAATGGAATTATCTTAGTTTGGTAGTCACTATGAGTTCCGTGTCCTGGATGACACCCACTTCACTTCCTTTATATTCGGTTTATATGCTGTCCTTGCAAGGTTTTGTATTTTTTTTTTGTTATTTAATTAGACAATTATATTTGAAAAACCACTTTTATCCACTTTTATCCACTTTATATCCACAGCACTCTCACGACTTTACTCCTTCTTGTTGTTATTCAAAACCCCACTCACTGCTCGTCCAACTTGTCCCATTCCCTTCGCTAACACCAAAATTGAAAAAGAGACCGCTCACTATTCACCGTCGTCCTTATATTCTGTCTCCTTAACGGCTACCACTAACCAAGATCCCGCTCCTCGGACATTCACCTCTCGTTCGAACCAAAAATTAACGTTTCCTTCGCCTGCCACCGCTGTAATGCAAATTCGCCGTTGATCGCCGCAAATCTTCGCCGCGAACTACTTTACCCAACATTCGCCGCGATGATGACAGTTCGCAATGATGACAGTTCGCGATGGTGACAGTTCGCAATGTTTACCAAACAAAGTAAACAGCGACTCCACCATCCAGAAGGAAGTTGGTGAGTATTATATTTATTTCTTTATTTATTTCGATTTCTATTTTAATTCCTATTTCTATTCCGGGTGTTCTTAGTGGCCTTCGTTTCCGCCACTTTCGACGGCGGTAATGGTCTGGATCAAGTGCCCGTAGTGTGTTTTGTTGTTGCCGCCGCTCAGTTGGTGAGTATTATATTTATTTCTATTCTGATTTATTTCTATTTTAATTCCTATTTCTATTCCGGGTGTTCTTAGTGGCCTTCGTTTCCGCCACTTTCGACGGCGGTAATGGTCTGGTTAAAAGTGCCCGTAGTGTGTTTTGTTGTTGCCGCCGCTCCTCAAGCCTGCCTTGGTAGCGTCGTTCCAGTTTAAGTGTCGAAAAACATCCTCGCCGTGATGTGCCCGCGACATTTCACTCTGTCCCAAATGCGTGTTCGTATTGCGTGTCGGAAGATCATTGCTTAATGCTACTGTTATTACCTTAACGCTAACTTACTGATGACAATGTAATCTTACAACTATGCTCCTTACCTACAATTCTGCTTCCCCTACTCCGTCCAGCATCGTGGCTTGAAACGTGGTGGCGCTTCTTCCTCCAACTCCGGGTACCATTCTCGTCCGAATCGCGTGGTGACCGTGCCGCGGAGGTCTCGGGAAGGGGTGAAGTCAACTCAACCGTAACAATTTTCCCCCTCTACTTCAAGTGGATTTCCCCGAAATCCACTCACTAAAATCCTTGAAGCTCGTAGAGGAAAACTCGAATTTACTTTAACCCTTGACTTCCTTACAGTTTCCGTTTGTTAACCGGGGATGTCGACCCATACTAATTACCTACGCTGCTTTCTCTTTTAGCTTCGCACGAGACGAACCGCCAATCAGCATTCAACCTCAAAGGACAACAGAAGGAAGGGAAAAAGGAAAAGGAGCCAAAAAGAAAAAGGAAAAAAAAAACAACTTACTCCAGGTAAACCCTTGCTTCAAAACTAACTACTACATAAACTATACGCTACTAACCTCAAATTATAACGCCTGCAACTCTGTTTCGCGGCTGCCTGCATTCGCTTAACTACCTCTCCCCTTATCCTCTCTCCTCTCCAGCTCCACCGCTCTACCTTCCGGGCTTAGTTCTGCCCGCGAGGTCCCTGGCGCTTCGAGCTGGTCGTGAAATGTCGTCATCACCCACATGTAGTCTCTCACGGCGGCTAATCGTTACTGCCCTTCTGGAACGGCTACCCCACGCCTCAGACGACATAAGATTTAAGGCCTTTTGCGTGCCATGTCCCTGCGTTCTTACCACTCATATCACGCAACCTAAACAAGGATGGGGACTCGCGTTTCTCTATTTGAAATGGCCCGAGGTACTCCGGTGCCAGTTTGGCCGAGTAGTACTGGGTCGCATCCGATAACGAAAAATTTCTCCTCCATACTAAATCATTAGGCCGAAAAGGCGGAGTTCGCAGCCTAAGATTGTACCGTTTGGTGCTTTTCCTTGCGGTATCCCTCAGGAGCCTTACCACTTCCCCACTTATTTCCGCAAGTTTCGCGGCTCGCTCCGTTGGATCCTGCAGAACGTTCTCCTCCGCGGGCGGCTTTGGCCCCTTCCGTGTAACCACCATCTCTCGTCCGAAATTAATAAAGTACGGGGTGCTTCTCATGGCTTCATGCGTGTAAGTCCGCAGGGCGCATCCGATCTTGGGTAAATGCACGTCCCATTTCCGATGGTTGTCCCCTACATAAGCCCTCAGCATCTGCTTGATTGTCTGATTGATCCGCTCTGCGGGGTTGGCTTGTGGGTGGTAGAATGGGGTAAATTGTATACGACCTCCATACCCCGTCACCAATTTATCCAATTCCTTCGACTTAAATTGGACCCCGTTGTCGCAGACTACCAACGCAGGTACTCCGAACAGCAGGAACACTCGTTCCTCTAGCAATTTCGACACTTTCGCGGCCGTAGCCTGTCGGAGAGGAAAGACCAGAGGCATTTTGGTGAAATAGTCGACCACCGTCAATATATGGGTATTCCCCTGGGTAGACCGTGGCAAGGGTCCCACCAGATCCACACAAATAACCTCCCAAGGTTCCTTGGCCTGACCTGCCCTGGATGTCATCGGCCCATAGGGAGACTTCCGCTCCACCTTGGTTGCTTGGCAAATTTTGCACTTCGACACGTACCGCTGCACATCTGCCCTCATTTTTGGCCAATAATAGCGTTGAGCTACCCGGTCATATGTCCTGTTGACACCCATATGCCCCGCCGTGGCGTCATCGTGACACTGTTGAAAAATGGTTTGGCGTTCGCATTTGGGGACTCCCTTTTTCCATGAGTTACCTGTCAGCTCTGCATGCCGCCCGGGTACGTGATGCCATATAAACTCCCCGTCGATACGCCAATCTGGGAATTTGGCTGGGTCCTTCCCTATTTTGTTCCGCATGCTGAGTACCCACTTATCCCCTTCTTGACCTTCCACAGCCGCAGCAACCTCTGGAGTTACCCGGGATAGAGCATCTGAAACCACATGCTCCTTACCTTTCCGATGAATGACGTCGTAATCAAATTGCTGCAGTCTAACCGCCCATCGAGCCAGACGACCGTTTGGGTCCCGGAGATTATTTAACCATACCAGCGAATGGTGATCTGTGACCACCGTAAAGCGTGATCCTTCCAAATAGGGCCGGAGTTTCTCCACTGCCCATAGCACCGCTAAACATTCCTTTTCGGTGGTTGAATAATTTTGCTCTGTCTTGGAAAGACCCCGGCTCAGATAGCATACCACCTTTTCCCCATCGGGGTGGCTCTGGCTCAAGACCGCACCTAATCCCTGATCCGATGCATCCGTTTGGACGTTGAACGGCAACGAGAAATCTGGGCAGGTAAGAATGGGCGCCGTGGATAGCAACGTTTTACAGCGGGTGAAGGCTGACTCGCATTGGTCCGTCCACACAAATTTCTTATTCTTACGTAGTAAGTTCGTGAGTGGTGTGGTCAGGGCTGCATGGTCCGGAATGAACCGCTGGTACCAGGACACCATACCCAGAAACTGTCGTACCTTTTTCACGTTAGTCGGCTGAGGGATACGTAGTATGCATTCTACTTTCTCCGGGTCGACGTGCAGTCCACTCTCGTCTACCACATATCCCAGGTATCTCAGCTGGGGTCGACAAAACTCGCATTTCTCCCGAGACACCCGTAACCCAGCGTCCCGCAATCGTGATAACACTACCCGGAGAATCTCCAAGTGTTTTTCGAAGCTCTCTGTAACCACTATCACGTCGTCCAGATATACAAACACGTATGGTTCCAGGTCCTGACCCAAGATTCGATCTATAAGCCGTTGCCATGTAGCCGGAGCATTGTGCAACCCGAAAGGCATCCGGTTAAAATGGAATAGACCCCGACCGGGTACCGTGAAGGCGGTCAGTGGCTTAGAATCTTCAGCCATGGGGATCTGCCAATAGGCCGACTTGATGTCCAGGGAGGATAGATAACGCGCGGCTCGAAGTTTGTCTAGCGTGGCCGAAATGTAAGGCAATGGGTAGGCGTCCCGTTCCAATACGCTGTTCAGTTTCCGAAAGTCCACGCAGAACCGGAATTTGCCATCCTTCTTCTTCACAAGCAGAATAGGTGATGACCACGGACTCCCGGAAGGCTCTACCACTCCCAACCGCAGCATCTCGTCCAACTCCTCACTGATGTGTGCTTGTAATGCTGGAGACACCGGATAATAGCGTTGTTTAATGGGCTCAGACGAGGTCCTGATAACGTGTTCCAACCCCCTTGCACAGCCTAGGCCCTCCCCCATCAGGTTGAACTCCTCCCTAATCAGCATCTTAAGGCGGGCCTCATCGTGTGGGCTCAATCTTGTCCTTAGCTGCAATGAGTCACAGGCAGCTAGTGTCGTGAAGTCCCAAGACTCCCTGCCGAGATCCAAGACGATCCGGAATGCCCGTAAAAAGTCGACCCCCAGGATGAGTGCTTGTGAGACTGCGGACACCACCAGAATCTCCATCCATTTGGTTACCCCCTTTACCGTCACTGGTGCCCAGATCTCCCCCTCGGTCGGTACGCAGCCACTATCCGCTAAACGTATGGCTGAATGCTTCGCCTCTCGAAGTTCCAGCCCTTGCGCACGCAACACTTCCCAACCAGGTCTCCCGATAATGGTATGGGTCGCCCCCGAATCCACCAACCCCACCAAAACTTGCCCAAAAACATTTACCTCTAAATGTGGACGGTTATCCGCTACCGCCTCCTGTAGTGCAAAATCCACCCTGCTTTCCCTTGCTGCTGGTGAACTCTGTTTCCTCGCACCCTCTACGCCGCCTAGTGGGTACGGTTCCCGTTTCCCGGATGTCTTTTACTCTCCCCCTGGTAGGGCTCGCGTTTTCCCCCAGGTTTTTGCGTTGAACAACTTGGACACGTCGCTCTCCTCACGCCTACGCGGCCACAACCAAAGCACTTCTGAGGCTCACCACAGGTCCTCGATGTATGCCCTGACCCCTTGCAGTTCCAGCAGCGGATTTCTTTAGAGACACCTCGTAATGCGGCAACCATTCCTCCTCCATTCACCTCGCAGTACGCTAAGTCTGGTTCTAACAGCCGCTGGCCCCGGCGGTTTGGCGGAGGGATGAAGGCCTCAACTCTTGCTCTTGTAGTCTCGAGCCTCCTTCCTAGTTCCACGAGTTGAGCCACCGAAGAGACCGATACCAGGCTAAGCTGGGTTTGATAAAAGGGTGTGATGTTCCGCAGAATGCGACGCAGCTTCTCTTCCTCCGTACATTGCACGTTGAGACGCTGGAAGAGCCCTTCCATCGCCGCCACGTATACTCCTATTGACTCCTCTTTTCCTTGGGTTCTATGTCGGATCTCGTCCCACAATCGGTCATCGTAATCTGGCGGTAGGAACTCTGCCCGTAATTCTCGCTTAACGTCTTCCCAGTCCCTACATCGATGCTTCACCGCTCTGAACCACGTCAGCGCCCTGTCCTCGAATAGAAGTACGGCTGATTTGAACAAAACTGCCTCCGTTACTCCCCTAGCTTCTCGAAGCTCTTCCACCCTGGTCAGGAAAGAACTTACTGAGCCGGAGTCTCCCGTGAACCGTATTTCCCACTTGGTCACCTCTTGATGTTTTGGGATCAACTCACTGGCTCGGGGGGTTGAGCATAAGGGCACCGCTGTAGTGTTCAGAACCGATTCAGCCTCCCGAGCGTCTCCAGGGGTGGTCGCGGCTAGTTCGTCTACACTTTCGTCCCCTTCCGCTTTAAGGAGTAATTCCCCCATACTCATCCTGAAGGCAGACCTTAGCCTAGCTGCTTCCTTGACGAAGTCCAACCCATCCTCCGGTATGTTGCCCAACCGCCTTAGTCCATAATCAACCTTGGACTTGATTTTTAAGAAATCACCGCTCTCCGTTCCTCCCTCGAAAGCCTTTATTAGACCTCTCACCTCCTCCAACTTTTCCCGGACCGCTTCCACGTCCTCCTGGGCCGAAAAGGGGTAAACGTCCCTCTCTATCATGGAACAATCCATCGCTTGCTCCGCCTTGAGCGCCATACGCAGCGACTTCCTCATTTCATCCACCGTGCCCAACGGTTGGTCCCGTATCCTTAGTTCGTAGCTAAGCTCATCCCTGCTGAGCCGGTCAACGAGGATTCTTCCTTTTGACGCCATGATTACTCTTTCTTTATCACCCCCGTAATCTAAATAAAACAACTGCTTTTTAGCAACTAAAATCTCTGTTCAAATTATTACAATACAAGGCTAAATTCAATATGACTACAGTTCCACAGCACTTGCATTGGTGTCTCAAATCACCGACAGCGTTACACTAGATGTTCCACAATAGTCTCACACCAAATACACACTCCCGCAATTTCAATATCACACCACACTATATTGCTTTTCGCACTATTGCCACTATAATACACGATATCGTTCTCACTACGGCCAATACCTATCGCGTTATTAACCGAGTCGACACCCTACTAATGTTGGTACCCCCTAATCCCAGGAATTCTGATCACACCCTGGGCAATTGATCAGCCTGGATTATCAGGATCGTTTGCCGATCGATGTACGATGGGGTCATTCTCCTCTCAAAACTACGCAAGGCTGATTTCGCCCCACGTTGGGCGCCAATATTACCGCGATTACTCCGGTACGTCTAGGACTTCGCGCGTCCTAGGCCGAAACCCCTCCGGTTGGGGCTCTGGGCTCCGGTAGCTCGTCGAAGACGGGCGTGGGCGCCACTCGCTTACCCAGTTACGCCCCGATGAGTCGCCAAGCGAGAATGCGGCTCGCCCGGATTACGCTCCTGAAAGAAAGGGAAGAACACTACCTGGAAACACACGGTGCGAAGCCAGAAGAGGAAATTGTCGCCACACCAAATCAACTATAGAGAAGACACGGATTCCTCACACCACCCCCCGACGTTACCTCCGCGGAACCTCCAACCCACTGTGTACGCGCGCTCCGCGTTCACGCGCACCCCGCTTCGTCGCCACTCACAAAGCCGGAAGGAAACCTGCAATACAATTCATAAACTAGCTCTCACCTAAGGGAAAAATAGAGATCTTCCGATAATTTTTTTGACATTTATTTCAGAGAAAAGAGAAGAAAATAAAAACAAAATAGCGAGAAAGACAACAAAAGAACTTAAGGCTAGCTTACGGCTAAACCGTCTTCCGCGATGGGCCCCTTGCTCCGGTCCGGTTGCGCCGCGCACTCGCGAATGGAATTATCTTAGTTTGGTAGTCACTATGAGTTCCGTGTCCTGGATGACACCCACTTCACTTCCTTTATATTCGGTTTATATGCTGTCCTTGCAAGGTTTTGTATTTTTTTTTTGTTATTTAATTAGACAATTATATTTGAAAAACCACTTTTATCCACTTTTATCCACTTTATATCCACAGCACTCTCACGACTTTACTCCTTCTTGTTGTTATTCAAAACCCCACTCACTGCTCGTCCAACTTGTCCCATTCCCTTCGCTAACACCAAAATTGAAAAAGAGACCGCTCACTATTCACCGTCGTCCTTATATTCTGTCTCCTTAACGGCTACCACTAACCAAGATCCCGCTCCTCGGACATTCACCTCTCGTTCGAACCAAAAATTAACGTTTCCTTCGCCTGCCACCGCTGTAATGCAAATTCGCCGTTGATCGCCGCAAATCTTCGCCGCGAACTACTTTACCCAACATTCGCCGCGATGATGACAGTTCGCAATGATGACAGTTCGCGATGGTGACAGTTCGCAATGTTTACCAAACAAAGTAAACAGCGACTCCACCATCCAGAAGGAAGTTGGTGAGTATTATATTTATTTCTTTATTTATTTCGATTTCTATTTTAATTCCTATTTCTATTCCGGGTGTTCTTAGTGGCCTTCGTTTCCGCCACTTTCGACGGCGGTAATGGTCTGGATCAAGTGCCCGTAGTGTGTTTTGTTGTTGCCGCCGCTCAGTTGGTGAGTATTATATTTATTTCTATTCTGATTTATTTCTATTTTAATTCCTATTTCTATTCCGGGTGTTCTTAGTGGCCTTCGTTTCCGCCACTTTCGACGGCGGTAATGGTCTGGTTAAAAGTGCCCGTAGTGTGTTTTGTTGTTGCCGCCGCTCCTCAAGCCTGCCTTGGTAGCGTCGTTCCAGTTTAAGTGTCGAAAAACATCCTCGCCGTGATGTGCCCGCGACATTTCACTCGGTCCCAAATGCGTGATCGTATTGCGTGTCGGAAGATCATTGCTTAATGCTACTGTTATTACCTTAACGCTAACTTACTGATGACAATGTAATCTTACAACTATGCTCCTTACCTACAATTCTGCTTCCCCTACTCCGTCCAGCATCGTGGCTTGAAACGTGGTGGCGCTTCTTCCTCCAACTCCGGGTACCATTCTCGTCCGAATCGCGTGGTGACCGTGCCGCGGAGGTCTCGGGAAGGGGTGAAGTCAACTCAACCGTAACAAATGATCGCGTATGTGAGACATTAAAATCAAAGCCATTCAGTAGTTGTTGGATGAATATTGGAAATAGTAGAGGCACAGTAACTGTACCCTGTTGTAGACCGTTCAAGACCTTGAAGTCGCGCATTGTCGTCAGATTTCCACCAGTTACAACAAATGATTTTCCGTATAACATATTACACATCATGGGAACAAGGTGTATAATCTATAACAAGTTGTCATAGAGGTAATATCCGGTATCGCTTTCGTAAATGCGTGGTACATTCCCAAAAAGTGGTGGAGCAAGCGTTACCAAAAAGTTTTATTAAATAGCGAAATTGCATTTTGTACAATCAAAGTCATTTCAAAGTGAAAAGGCCTTATGGGACAACCACCCTAAGGGACTTCTATAAGGTACACCAGAATGCTTTTCAGATCCACAACAACCACTTTGTGCGTTTCTTTACATGACAGAGATGACACCATTTAATGTTACTTATTTTCATAAATGTAATTTCAATTTATCTGAAATTTTCCGAAATCCCTTTGAAATGTTCTACTTTTAGAAAACTTTCAAAAAAAAATTCGAAATTTTTGAAATTCTAACTAAGCCCTGTAAGTTTTTGTAATAAAAAACTTGCCAAAGGCTTAAGCTGCATTCATATAAATTTGCAATTAAATCATTAGTTAGAATTTAGCTGCAATTAGCTCCTGATTATTCTGAGTTAAATTTCCTTTATGTCATCTCGATTGTGAGCCGCTGCGGAGAAGCGTAAGACAATATCTTTCGAGTTTCCTTCGAGATGAATTGATTTAATAAAAGTTTTCGACATTGCACATGAATTCTCGTCAGTATATGAGTGTAATTTGCCTGACATTTGTATTTCCATGATGATTTCAATTAGTCCAGAATATCATAAAACGTTTGTTTGATCCTCGTACCTTTCGTTTTGACGCACATTAATAATGTTAGTAAAGCAACGACGCTAAGCAGCGACACGGGGTCGTTTAATGTATATATTAGCTTTATAAGAAAAAGCACTTGCTGTCGCTTCGTTTGGGAGCTATGACAGCAATAAGAGTGCTCCATTACAATGCCAGACGGTACCGACTCCGCCATCCCACCTATGAACGGTACGAACGGTAGCAAGCGCGAATGTTCAACTTGTATAAAATTTCATTGAAACAAACAACAGGTGCAGCCAGCGTTCCCATCAGTCAAATTAATTTCCATTCATTCTATCGCGCGTGCTGTTACCGGCTGCTGGCTTATATCAAACTTCCCATACACTTTGCTGTTTACTGTAACGTTCTCGCTCCGCCGCCAGGTCCTGTAAAGCTAAAGCTCAATAGTCCTCACATCCTGCAATTCGCTATACGACAGCGAAACAGTGCACGATAGCACACATATCCCCCAACAAGAGTTATGAGTGAAAATATTTACGTGGAGATAGTATCGCTCCCACGGTGGCATGAAGGATAACCTCTAGGGTGTGGTAGGTACAATCCCATCCAAACAAAATATATGGCCACCAGTCTGCATGAACGTACCGCTGAGCTATCCAGCTAATATCCATATACGCACTCGCACGTACAACAGCCAAGAAGGAGAGGGAACTTACACCCTATGCTATGTCTGTCTACAGCTTGTTATTTGTCTAGCACTTAACTACCTCCCATAAACATAAGCTGAATACCGTTATTAAAGATTGTATTTCATGTATCAGATACCATCGCAGGATATGTGCTCCCATCACTTTCCCTTAAGAGATAAAATTCACCATTGCAAAACGACTCTTGGAAATTGCATGCGAATGTTGTACAAATGCACCCATTTAGTTTTTGCATCCTTTAATGATTATTTGCGGTTTGTTGTTACCTGGAAAAGCTTTTATGAGGTAAATTTGGTTCCATTGTTTTACCAGAACTAATGTGTTCTTGCTGGCAGTAGACAAAAGTAGAGACAGAATCTGAGGGTTTGGTTTCTGCGATTACTCCAAACAAAATATTGTTACAAAATGTGCATGAAAAGAAACAAGATTTGGTTTTAAATTTTCAGGCTTTCTCTAGAACCGAAGCCCCGTAGAACTAAAACATCGACCAATGTGTAGCACTTTATTAGTGATATAACTAACAACCGTTCGTCAAATAATAATAATCCCTAATCAGGTGAAACTTTGCACTTTCTCGTTGATCTTGCTAAAAACAAATCAAGAAGCGATCAAAAATCTCCTCCACTGCGACTCAGACTCAGCTGCTTCCATTCGAATGAAGTTATTTTCGTCCGGGAAATCGAACAGAGCAATTTTTCTTTTCGAGGAGGGAAGTGACCACTTCCACCAGAAACATCGCTTCAAACCCTGTGAACCTTTAATTCTGGCTTCATATTTCATGCCTTATTGCATCCATTCTCCAAAGCGGTAGTAATGAGAAGGTTTATAGCTGGAGGAGGAAGCCATGGATCCTTGAAGCTTCCAGCCGATTTTGTGTGCCTTTTTGTTTTAAGGATCGCTCGGTCGTAAAGTAACACATGCGTCTATTTGTCACCACTGCCCAGTCTTTTGATCTCCTGCATGAATCTAATAAACATATTTCAGGCGTGAACTCTCTTTACAATGCGGAATATACAATTCGAAGACCGTGATTTACCAATCTTCAAATTTGGCCAATCAATCTTATAATCTAAAAGCGCATCCGTTCAATATCTGGATCAGATATGATTTAGTCTCACAATGCTTTTGGCTCACAACGGTCACAAATCGTTGATGAGCTGAATTTGATCACGAGAACTTGCTTCTTTGCGGCCTCGTGTTTAAGTAGTCGGATATTTTGAAGTTCTTTGACAGGGAGGCCGTTGGATTGAATTCTTCCGATTACCTACACTACTGAATTAGAGACGATCCAGTACGCAGATACAATTCGCTGTGCTTTTTGTTTCTCTCTTCGGAATTTATATTCGGTGCAGCTCCTTTTTGAGACTTTACTTCGTACTACTGCGCCGTATAGAAATGTAAATTATATTGCATTTATCAAGAGTTGCAAATTGCTTGGATTTGGTTCTCCAACATGGCTCTTAACTCGATTAATAATTGAGATCTCTCGACGGCCTTATCGACTGTTGCCCTTATTTGCTCCGTGAGACTCAACTCAGCTTAGCGCAGGCACTTGGCTGATCATTTCGACCCTTCCAATGTCTCGCCGGCTTTAGCCGATCTTTTTCTAGGGACTCTTCTTCTGTCATAACGGCCGCTTTCTTTTACTCAAACGCTGTGTAAAGTATATGAGTGATCAATCTGTTCCCTCCTCGCGGTATTAATAAATTCAGCCTTAATTCCACTCCATCGACGGATTATGTCATCTGCTTAGCAAATCAGTTAAAATTAAACCGGAAACTTGGGTCTCAGTAGCCCGTTGTAGAAGTCGTATAATTGGTTTAGACCTATAACCAAAGGTAAAGACATAGACATAGTAAAAGACATAAAGACATAGTCCTTGGTCTCACCTTATCTGATTCGCAACTTCTGTCAAACTTCCTTTGGGATTTAGGGACGCTGAAATTCTTCAGATGGTTCTGAAGAATCTGCAACAAATTTTCAGGCATGGGAATAAGTTTTCCAAAGCTTTAAATAGGAGATAAATGTATTCTTGATGTAGAGTATTACTAGGAGGTTAGACCGACAGCATGACTCTACCTATTGCACCGCTGGTACAACATCTGCGCCTGCCTCTGTGGAGTAACGCCCTATTTTGGAATTATACCATACTGGAAAACACCCCCGTTTAATTTTTTCCGGTTGCGTTAAGCATCCGTAGTTTTTTATTTAGGTTCGATATTCTCTTTCCATTGCTAATCAGCATCAGCCTTGCCAGTCACCATAGGGTAAGCCCCTTGTTGAAAAATGGCATTAAAAGTATAAAACAACAAGTCAGACAAAAGTTACAGAAATATTATAGTTCTTCCGCACAAATACCGTCAGTTTTTGGAACTTTCTTTGAGTTCATTGCAAGAACTAATGGTTTCAATTCTTTTCTTTTGATTAGTCGACTCTTGACTATTCTTTTCCGAACGGGAAGAGAGAAGGTATTATCTCGTCAATCTTTTTCTCGGCTCGTGAACATGTTGACGGATAATTTTCGAAATGAAGGCAAAACGCTGTGTGTAAGAGCAGGTTAAGGCATTTTTGAGAATCTCAAGCGCCTTATAGTGGTGATCATTGTTCGAATAGTCCTCTAGAGCTTTCTTTGAGAAGAGGGATTCCAAACCGTACTTATAAATACTGCCACAATCCTCTAAGCGGCGAAAGGTAGCCAGTATTCACCACGACTAATCCTCCTAATAAAAGACTAATCCTTTTTGCCCAAAAACGCACTGAATTCTCAGATGGAATTGGTTTCAAACCCAGCTTCCGTAAGTACCAGATTCGTCGATGTACCTTGTTGATGGATTTTTACCTTGGTGTTGCTTGCTATGTTGCAATAGTTCAGCTTTCATCAATAGAGAAGTCTAATTTTTCCGGTACGTTGTGGCACATTTCAATGAGTCCTAGCTACTAGGAATACTCTTAACGATTGAAACTGTTCCAGTATAGAAGGAATAAAAGCTCGCACGTAGGTACAAAAGAAAATGGATATTCTGCGAATTTGTCATCAACTATGGAAGACTATAAAAAACAGGGTATTTTGGATTCAAAATGAAAATAAAAACTTTTTGGAAATAAAAGGAAATAGGAACTTATGATCAGGAATCGAACACATAAATTAAAGGAGAAATGAAGAAATATAGCACGGCAAACGAATCATTTCAGCTCATATTGTCCAAATAGTGATTAACACAGATTTTATGTAAAAGTTTTAAAATTTTTTGAATTTATGTACGAAGCTTACCTTCAGTCCCACCTATGTTCTGCACTGTTTTGACTTTAGGGTGCACATCCCTGCAATCGTCTCACCGCTCGTTTACTTCATTTGGCCATTTGACGTATGCCCAGACTAAGCAGCTGATCAATGTCAGACCATATAGTCGTCAGTTTCATAGATATGATTGATTTTTGATTTTTGGTTTTTGAATTGGAAAATATAAAGCAGAAACGATAAGAGGTTAAACTGAGTTTTTTTACCGCTTGGGATCTGTTTGACGTATTAAGGTCCAATAGTAGTCGCTTATCATACCGTCGTCCGAAAATGCTTGCCTTTCGATTTTGATAAAATACTGGTGTAGCCGCTCTGCTTGTTCGTTGCACTCGTCGTTCAAGTTCTGTGGGAAAAATTCAAGATTTAAATGCAGAAAATGTATCGTAAGTGGCATTCTCAAATTGGGCGGTAATTTTGCGAAAAGTTGTTTACTTGCTTGAATTGGGTGCCTTGGAGCTACCGCGAAATTTGTGGGTAACGCCGTGGAACGCTGCCTATGCTGCTCCTGCTTCAGGTGTTCAAAGCCTTGAAAACTTTGCATTAGCAATGAATTTTTGAATATCCGGTCCGAATAAACGGGTCCGGTCCAATGAAACTTTTGGTAGCAGCTTTATTAAGTATAAGATACTCGGCCCTTACCGATTGAGCGCCTGGTAAAGTTCTTAATAAGGGCAAGTCTTTTGTGAAGAGCTGGCAATAAAACGACTAGTGGCTTCACAAGTAGTATAGGTGAACCAGTTTGTTGGCCTGAACCATAATGGTTGGGAGTCAGCCACACCTTTCTGGAAGTGATTATCAAGATATGAGATCGCACAGTAAAGTGAAAGAGAAAGCCCACTGTAAAGCAAGAATCTGGAGTGGCCTTCATTGTGGAAAGGAAGTTCAAATCACATGTTATTGACTTTAAGGTAGCCAACAAACGGCTGAGTGTGATCCATTGAGCAGCGAAATTCTTCAAAATTTGGCTGATGAATATACAAACCCCGGCCGCTCAAAAAGACGAAAAAACGAAGGAAACTTTCCACGACCAGTCGACTCATCCCCTGGAAACAACTCAAAAAAATCATAGATGATTTCAACGCTTATGTTGGCAATGACTTATGTCATCGGGAAACGACTGGAGAATATAGTATCCACGATAAAACAAACGATCATGAACATTGCCTGACTTTGCTTGTAGCAGAAATCTAGTCATACGTTCTAATTATTTCTCACATTGACGCATATATAAACCATCGGGTTGATAAACACCGGATGGTAACATTCAATGTCAGATCCAGCACGTACTCATCCAGCAACGGGAGGCCTCGAACACGTACCGAGGAGCCAATTGTAACTCCGATTACTACTTGATTAAACATTTATATCAGTGTCACATGTGAAAGGCGTATTCGAAGGAGCCTCGCGTTTTGAAAAATTCAAAAAATTCGACATCGGAGACCGCCAAATGGCGTTCGTGGCCGAAAATTCCACGAACACCCTCGACAACCAGCTAGCTCCCATCCTATCATTCACCTTGGTGAAAACAAGCAATGAAATATGGACAAAAATGAAGAAGGGATCGGACATGAAACGACGCAAAAGAAATGATTGATTCGATACGAATGCCAGGATGAATTATATAAAAAGAATCAGGCAATCAAAAAATATTTAGGTTGTAAAACCAGGACGAATAAAGAAGATTATCAAATTTCAAGTAGAGAAGCATATAAGACAATTACAATAGAAATAAAGTAAGCAAATGCTCTGGCGACCAATTGAGGAGCATCGGTTAAAGCCTCGCAAACAACAACAGAAGGCATGCTTGCAAAGTAGTGAAAAGCTTTACGCGAAGCGGATCAAGGAAAGATGTGCTTCACACTTTATGAAACCCCTTAATTCTTCGTACAGCTCCGGAACATTAGAGTCTTTAGACATAAATATTGTTTCCATTGGCAACCAAATCTGGATGAAGTCTCTTCCGCCATCAAGGCGCCGAAGAATAATAAACCGCCAGTCATCGTTGAGGTTCCACTGGACCTCATTCAATAAGGTGGCAGGAGTGTTCAATAAGCCATCCCCAAGCATCTAGCAATTTTGGCAAGAAGAACATTTGCGGAACGAGTCGAGCGAGTGAATCATATTTCCTATCCAGAAAATAGGGGACATGCTACATTGCGAAAACTATAGAGCCACTACTTTGTATTGCGTGTATTACTATTATTGAAAGTATCAGCGTGACTTAAGAGCTCACTAATCTTTTAATGTCAAGATAGACCAATTTTTTACTTTCAAAGTGCTGGGAGTTCAACAGATGTTTGACTGGTTTTCTTTCGATTTAAGCAAGCATTCGATAGTATTGATCGTAACGTGCTGTATCAAATCATGCTTTACTTTGGTATGCCAGACAGACTAGTCCGTCTTTTCAAAATGACAATGACGTTGATAGTCTCTCAAGTCCGTAGCAATAACCGAGATGGGCTGTCATCCATTCAATTTGGCTCTGGAATATATTGTAAGTCGTTACAAGAGGCACACTATTATACAAGTCAAGCCAAGTGGTCGCCTATGTGGATAACGTCAATATTTAGTCACGGTCGCTAGTAACCGCCAAAGAAACTCTTATGAAACTCAACAACGAAGCAAAAATAGCAGAGCTACAAATCAATGAGAACGACACAAATCCATGCTCGAAAGCTATGGGTGTGAAACACGGACCTTAAACCCGAGCATCCGCAAAAATATTGAACGCCTTTGAGCAATGGGTCTGAAAGCGGTTAATTTGAGCGAAGCTAGACGAGCACTTATGGTGGTTTCGATACAACCATGACCTGTATGAAATTTTCGCCGAGCTGGAGGTCTCTCCCAGTTTTGTAAAACTGCGGAAGCTACAATGAGCCGGCCAGTTGAATCGTAGAGACAAAGAACGGGTAACGAAAAAAGGTATTCTAGGTAGGTAGGTAAAAACTGAGTAGAGAAACCAGTAGAGAAACCGAGGAAACACTGGTCTGACTCTGTTGACGTAGACAGTTCATCGATGCTGGGATTTCAAAATTGGAAGGCGCGGTCAATGGACTGAGACATTTCCAGGCGCTTTTTGCAGGAAGCGAAGACCCGAGAGAGGCTGCAGTGCTAAGAAGAAGAATAATAATGAATGAATGTAATAACGTGTAATATAAACGTAATAACGTGTAAATGTAATAACTCAATGTAATAACGAAAGTTCCAAATCAGAAACAGAAAAAAAAATAGATGGAGAGAATTCGACCTATGAAAATATCTTTTCCGAATCGAAATAAAAAACAAAGATTGCTAAAGAATAATTAAGAAAATTGATATTATTCTGCACATTAGGTGAAACTGAGAGACATTAGCTCCCTATATTGTATTCTATAAAAAAAGAAATATATACATCTAACTACCGATATATTAAACAAACATTTGCTACCCTTATCGACTATAAAACAAGCCATAGAATTAACTGACAGCGACAACTTTCCTAAACTCCCAGACACACAGCGCTCCGCCTTCGTGTGGAATATTGAGAGGATGGACGTGGAGAAGTTTGTTGACACGCTCATGACATGCTTACCACCGCTTGGCTCATCGCTGGGGACCAGAGAACTGACTGTTGAAGACATGGTGAACTCCAAAATGAGTACCATCATCTCCGCTTGTAAGTCATCTATGCCCCGCCGGAGACGTAGAAACGGAAAGCCTCCAGTGTACTGGTGGTCCACTGAAATAGATGAACTACGAAGACCGTAAAGCCATAAAATTTCCACCCTTTTCTACAATGCCAAACAATCTACGAGAAAATTTAATAAATCCGGAGTCGATACATATGGAGAATGTAATTGTGGGTATATTGGCCAAACAGGTAGATCCTGTAAAGCCAGATTTAATGAGCGTTTCAAAACCTACATTCACCAAAAATCCAATTCTAACGTAGCAAACCACTTCCTGGAAACCAACCATGAATTCCCTTCAATTGAAAATTTAAAGATCCTCCATAATTCATCTTAGTCCAATAAATTCAATATTTTAGAAGCACTGGAAATTCATCAACACGTTAGAATTAATGATTTTAGTGTCCTTAATGACCAAACCAACATATTTAAATCTTCCCTCTATGATGCATTACCATAATTACCTTCTTACTTTTTTGATTCATAATTTTAAAGGATATAAAAGGTAGAATTAAGTCCAAAATTGTTAATGCACTTTATAATGCTGACTAGTTTAGCGAAACGCGTAGTGTGATAAGAAGAAAATATATTGATCTCAATAACAGCAAACTAGTTGTTTTTATCAAAAATTCTTAAAAATTCTATGATTAAAAAAAATTGTAAATATTTTAACGATTTTTTCATATGTAAAGAATTTGATATAGTAATTAGTTTAACTTTTTGGTCTAAATTGTTGCAAAGCTTAAATGCCACAAGTAATAAAATCAGTGATATACAAGTCCCCAACAGCGAGGGGATTTCACTTAAAAACTCACCACTAAACGCGTTCTGTGGTTAACTCAAAGTGACATGAACCACGCACCTTCTGAACGGAACGTTTTTAATCAGATATCATAAAACTCTTTTTCGCCTGGGTACGTGTTTGCAGAATTTTCAGGAATGTGTCGTCAACTCTTCACCCGCTAATAACGATAGTCCACTATCGTCAGAAATAGAGAACATTATGGCTGCGCTTGATTTGATGATGGCGTTGAAGAAAGCAGAACTTTGACCTCTGTTATAGCCAAGATCGCTGTTGATGATGTATTGCCCTTTTGAGGACAGAGTTTCAAAACCAAGTTAGTTGATGTTACGATTCCGAAGAGGGCGACTACACTATAAATCGTATATTGATGAATTTCGTGATTAGTTGTTAGCGTTCCTATTTTTTCAGTGATATTGATTCAATCCAGATATTCAGAATTTCGAGATAAATGTCACCATGTGATTTTCCTTCGGGTGTACGTTGGAGTATCGCACGTATCGAGTATCGCGCTTCATATTTTTGCACATTTGTTTTAACCTCTTTTGTTTTAACTTCATATTTTTGGGCAACGGTGTTTCCTTTCTCTGGAGGGAATAAGGCAAAGTCGAAGCGCGTTCCTGAGTTCTTCTATTCCGATATATGATTTCAGTCAGTTCATATTTGATTTTGAACTAATACTTCGGCCCAACAATGGCAGAGAAAGTTGAATAAGGTGCAGAATGCTTGGTGTCATCACATTTTGACAAGGACAATGTATTTTCAAATATTTATCATTTGTTACATTCCTCATTGTGTAGGCGACATAAGGACATAAAAAAAACAAAAAAATTAAACCAATAAATAACAAAAGTTATAATGAAAAATAATAAGAGAGCAAGCGCTATCGGGTGAAAATTATTTGTTATGGTCGAATGAAATTTTGGTAGCATTTTGAATTTGTATCAGTCGCCTGATCATTCAATACGTCGACCCAGTGAAAAAACTGCCAAGCGAAAAGTGGAAACTGTGTTTCCAATACAGGGCAAAAACTTATCCGTGAGACTGAAAGGGATAACGGGAGAATGTATCGTGGGCGACCGAGTATCGCGAAGTGGATGTGTTTGCGGATTTTGGATTCCCGGTGAAGAATACATGCACCGGGTGGAGTGCAACCGCCTGTGGAAAAGTCATCATTAATGAAATTGCAACATTAGAAGACGTTTGACGTGTAAGATTACGATTGCGGTACCGAATCGACCACCGGAGAGTGCGCATCATAATTGCGTGTTTACTCGACGCAGTGCACAATTGTTCAATATGCGTATAATCCTGTATGAGAAACTGAAAGCGCGGCGCAAGCCAACAATAGAAGTGAGAACCTAGAAGCGTGGCTGAAAGCGGACGCTTAGTGATGAAAATCAGGAAGAAAGACAACCCTGGTGCTAAAAAGTGAATTTGTAAGTGCGGACTATCGCCTGTGTCCCGAACGCAGTTATCCCCATTCTGAAACAACAAAATTTATGTGGAAAGTGCTAAAGTGTTAGTATCAGAAAAACAACCTAAAAATCACATGAGCACGAAGGAGGAAGAAGACAGAGACTGATGCAGATGCCGAGAAGAAAATAGAAGATCAAGGAAGAAGATATCTAGCAAGGGACTCTGGGTGAGAAGCCCCTTGTATTTACTTTTCAGCTCGGGACAATACGGATTTTTTATTATAATAGTGTTGTATTTTATTCACACAAAAAAAACGTGTTATTTGCCGATAAAACGTCACCCCTTTTTTAAACAGTGGCCATGCCGCTGGGCTAGACATTGACAAAGATGAAAAAATTGCTTCGCTAGTTTTCCAGCTTGACAAGATCACATTAAAGGTGGATCAGGTTTTCGTGACATTACTTAAAACGCAGGAAAATGACAAATGCTGAGCTGGCAGACCAGCGAATAAGAATAAGCGATTAGCAGCAAAAAATGCAGAGCTGCTAGAGATGATATATGGTGGTGGGGCAGGGATATCTGGAAAGTCGACGAAAAGGAGCCCCAACCCAAAAAACGGAAAGTAGTAAAGAGCACTTCATCTTCGAAAAGTTCATAAAGCACTTCGTCGGAGGAGCCTGATGAATCTGACAGTAGTAGTATGGAGGTCAGTACCGAAGGCAATGAGGAGACTGAAGATTTCCCTGCTCTACCGCCGCCCAAACCCTCTACTACTTTCAAGGATATGGCAATCAAGCCAAAACCACCCCAAACTATTACCAACATACCAGCGACACATCCCACAACCAACGAAAACACTATTACTGAACAGAAAACGGAGCCAGTGAAATGTTCGAAATGGTCCCAGACACTACACCTCATTAAAAGACACAACATTTCTCATACATCCGCGTAACGTGTCTACAAATAATCCCAACTACATCAACAGACCATCGAAAACTAACCAAAATCCTGACAGCAAATAACATTCAATACCACACTTACATCCTACCTGAGGCCAGACAATTGAATGTAGTTATTAGGGACGTGCATAGCCTATCAGCCAAGGAGATCAAGAAAGACCTTGAATCTCAGGGTTTTAATTCCACTGAGGTCTATTTCATAAAAATGAGGGGCGGTCCTTCGACGCTGGTAAAGGTCCTCCTACCAAAAACCGAAACAGATATATTTAATATCAAATCTTTCTGCCAACTCATCTGCACGGTGGAAGCGCAGCGCCCTCCCACCGGGCAAGGTATGTGCCACAATTCCCAACAATATGGCCACTCAGCCATTAACTACCACGCACAGCCTCGATGCGTGAAATGCGATGCCCTCCACCACTTCTCAAAATGCCCCAAAACAATTGAAGAGAAGCCGAAATGCGTTAACTGCAGTGGTGAACACCATGCCAGTTACAGGGGATGCCCTCCAAATCCCAAAAATATTAAACGGTCGTTCGCACAGGTTGCAGCTGCCGTGCCAACACCACCAACTCATAAACAACCCATACATAAAAGCCACCCAACTTCCACACAATCATATATCACGCAATCACCAGACATGGCTCATATGTTCACCAAAATTCAATCCCAATTTCAAAATATGATGCAGGATATGATGGCGAATATGATAAGGACCATGTTTGCTTCATCACAGAAGACAACACACACTAAACACTAATGAGTTTAGCGAATCAGGTTTCAATCCTGATGTCACATACGAATTCCTTGCCCCAACAGACTGGTGAACTAAATCAATTCATATTTGACCACAAATATGACATTATATTGATTCAGGAAACCTTTCTGAAGCCTGTAAGACGATTCCACATCCCCCAATACACTGTTTATAGAAATGATAGAATGACAGGGAGGGGAGGCGGAACGGCCATTCTCGTGAGAAGAAACGTGAGTCACTACCTCATTAATTCACTTACACTCCAACATTTGGAGGCCACTCCAATTAAAGTACGGACTGACTTCCTTGAATTTATGGTGGACCGAGCTCAGTACATTCTTCAGGGCTTATCACTTTAACCTACACATCCCCAGTGAGCCAACACACTACGGCATACGCAATGGCTTTGCACTGGACATTGGCATATCACGAAACATCACTCAAAATATTCAAATCAATGTACTTGACGAATTGTCATCAGATCATAAGCCAGTACTTTTCCTCGTTGAAAATATCTTTATTGATGTTCCGTTACATGAGAAGAAAACAACCAACTGGAAAGTGTTTCAAATCGCATTGGCCAAAGAAATCAACTATAAAACACCTGAAACGGCCGACGACGTCTATAACATTATCGGAAGCTTAACCGAAAAAATCATGCAGGCAAAAGAAGATAATACCATCACAACTCCGAGAAGGGAAACGAATCCCTACGAACTCCCTCAGAATATTAAGCAACTGATAAGGAGACGGAATCAAGTTCGGAGTAGAGCTAGGCACACAGGTGAACCTACGCTACGCACAAACGCTACTCGGATGACCAATGGAATGAAAACGTACCGAAATAAAAACATTCCGTAACGAACAATGGGAGAGCTTCCTGCAGAGCCTCGAGCCTGGGAGTAACAGTTTCAGGAGAGTATCCAATTACTTTAAAATCAATAACAGAATTAAGATACTACCAATATACGGGCCAAACGGCATACATACTGACTTGCTGGAAATGCAGTTCCGAGAAAACTCTTCGGATGAGGAGGACTTTGAAACGGTAGACCGAATTGGTTTCTCGGTAGGTGGGCTCCTGAGAGACAGCCCTCGAACTGAAGACAGTATACAACCAACGGACTTAGACGAAATACGGAACATCATAAGAACACTGAATAAACGCAAATCACCTGGACATGACACGATTACAAACATCATGGTCTCATGGCTCCCAGATAACATCTTAAATTTAATTACGGACGTTATTAATACAATAATCCGGCTACCAAAGTACCTACCCCAAAGCATGAAAATCAGCAGTAATTATTGTCTTTTCGAAACCCCATAAGGACCATACATTCCCCCAAAATTAGAGGCCTATTAGTCTCCTGTCCTCCCTGTCAAAAGTAGTGGAAAGAGTGATCCTACACCGGCTCAATGAGCTAATATCCAGAAAAGATATAATTCCGGAAGTACAATTTGGCTTTAAGGCTATGCACTCTACCGAACTCCAGTTAATCAGAGTAGTCCAACACGTAAGATCAGGACTAAACCGCGATAGCCAAGGCCTTCGACAAAATCTGGCATGCAGGACTTATTTTCAAAATGCAGCAATTCAACATGCCACTGCAGCTCACTCAAATTATCGGCTCTTTCCTGGAAGGCAGAACTTTTCACGTGAGAATTAAAAAACAACTCTCAAGTCTGAGACCCATCGAAGCTGAGTACCCCAGAGATCCCCTCTGTCACCGGTCCTCTATAAAATATTCACTGCAGATCTCCCCTCTGTGCCTCCAGGAGTTAAATTATCTTTATATACTGATGATACTTGTATATTCACTATATCACGACAAGCAACAGTTATCACTTCAAGGTTGCAAAGATCAATAAAAACTGACCGGCAAAAAGACCAAAGACCGACAAAACTCAGGCAATTTTTATTACTAAGAAAAAGTGCCAAATCCTACAGACTCTTACAGTAAACGCCAATACTATAGACTGGACCCTAACGGCAAAATACCTCGGAATCGCGCTCGACAACCCACTCTCATGGAAACAACACATACAAAACAAACGAGGATACTGGATAGGACTGCTCTCCTCCCTTTACCCCATCCTCAAATCCAGAAGACTTGGCCTAAAGAACAGAGCGCTCATATACAAACAAATCATACGACCGACGCTACTCTACGGTAGTCCCGTTTTCAACCAAACGACAAAAACGAACAAAAAAGCACTCCAGTCACTCCAAAATAGAATTGTAAGAAGTATCGCAGGAGCTCTATGGTATGTTAGGAATACAGACATACGGAAGGACTTACGAATAGAGACTGTAGAAAAGTACGTACACGACAAAGCATTGAAACTCTTCGACACAATCGACAACCATACCAACACAACATTGGCGTTCCTGTAAACTTTGCAGAGCAGTGATAATCTTACGTACCCCACCCTACGGCAATTAACACTGTAAAATTTGAAATTTCAATAATTGTACCATTACAAAATCCAACATTGGCCCGATAAGATAGGTGAGTACTAGAGGTGCTCACAGATAAGAGGGAGTCCAGGTGCTAAATCGCACCAAGTCCAAGAATCCCCATATTCCGAGCAAGGATTACGATTGCGTCGCTTCTCTGGATGTGAGCGACAAATGGGCCGTATAAGTTTTCTCATCTTAGTGGTCTTGTGTCTTTTATGAAAAAGATTGGTTGTATCCTTAAATTGCAATTAATAACAACAATACAAAACTCAGCAAGGAGAAATAGAAAATCAAATTTTGTTTATTTTTTGTATTTGTAATATTTTTAAAAAAATATGAAAGAGAAATTTTCCATTCTGTGTGTGTGTGTACTGGAAGGAACAGGGCTTTCCGCGGTGTGCTAGGGCACGTGCCCACACGGTGAGCTAGGTAGAAATTCGTTTCCTTCGCGGCCTTTATATTTTCAAAAACAACCATGTCTCTTCTTGCTGCAGATGCGACCTGGCGGCCGCCCCAATATTTATTTATTTATATGTCTTACCTAGTTTATTAACATTATTACATTAACTACATTCACTTAGGAAGACGAATAATATTGTCATCGGGAAGTGAATTTGAGGAAATTCGGATAAAGCCATAGAAGGTTTGGAAGAAGTATATAAATAATAATATATAATATACATAATAAATATGTGTCTACAAAAACGGCCATCCATTAAGTCGTATTGGTCTACGAACGACTCACAGTACAATCCGTCGTTCTGGCGAATTTTTTCAAGTAACCGCTTGGAGTTTATCTTGAAATTTCTTCACCTGGACTGTACAAATGATCTTCTAAAACCCGGGCAACCTGGATACGACCCATGTGCTAAAATACAGTTTCTCTTTGACCATGCCAACACAATATTCAGACAGCTCTACATTCTCTACGAACAGATGAGCATTAACGGGAGCTGAGTGGAAACCAATAACTATATTAAGTCTCAAAAGGTTATCGTGTTTTTGTCGTCAACTTCTTCGCATCAATACCTCTAGCAAAGGCTTTGTGCGATCTGAGAACTTACATTACTGGAACGATTCGCTGAAACCGAGAATTTCTACCCAAAGCGCTCACCGATAAATTTGGTGCAGGCAGAACGAATCATTTTCGACAGGGATCCTCACCGTTGGTCCTAACGTGTTCCAGTCATTTTATTATCCTTGAAATCTAAGGCAGGAGGTATGACACATTTCCTCTCGCGAAGAGGCGAAGCCGAAGATACGGTACAACCATTTGTTATAGAATGCTATAAGGTTGTTGCAGATGAAATGTCTGATTTGGCAATGATATAAAGTTGGCTGCAGCTTTAGTTTATTATGTTGGCACAATGCGGTGCTAATGATATGACATAATGAAGTATAAATACTACTATCTTGGTTTATGGAGTCATTTCTGTTTTACACTTCATAGTGAGCATAAAAACAAAAAGAGAAAGTGAACATGGAAGTGAATCAAAAATGGCTACTTTTAATATGCAATTGAAATTAGAGCACAATGCAACGGAAGCAACGAGGAATATCAACAGCGCATTTGGGCTTGATACAGTTAGCGAACGAGCCATTCAGTGGTGGTTTGAAAAATTTCGATCCGGAGATATGGACTTCGGAAGCGAGCTACGTGGACACCCAGGAGAATGGATAGATAACGACGGGCTGCATGCATTAGTGCAGTCTGATCCCCGCCAAACCATATATGATCTTGCCAAAAAATTAGGCGTTTACAATTCGACATTTTGCCACCACTTGCAACAACTTGGAAAAGTGAAAAAGCTTGACAAATGAGTTCCACATGAGCTTATCAAACAAAACATAATATATCGAATGGAGATTTGAAGTTCTCTTCTCTCCCGCAACAAACAGGAACCGTTTTTGCACCGGATCGTGACCTGCGATGAAAAGTGGATTTTATACAATAATTGTCGCTGATCGGCCCAATAGCCCAATAGCCGAAGATGCCGCTGAAGCGCGAAGACACATGTCAAAATCAAGCTTTCATCCATAGAAAATAATGGTAACTGTTCGCGTTGTTGTTTGATGGCGAAACCATCAATGCTAAGAAATACTGTGCTCAACTGGATGAAATGAATCAGAAATTGATAGTGAAACGACCTAGGCTTGTCAACAGGGATGTATTGATCACGATCTCATGTATCGAAAACAACGGTCAAAAAATTCAACGAGTTGTGCTATGAGACTCTGCCTCACCTTCGATATTCACCAGACCTTTCGCCAGCAGATTACCATTTTTTAAAAATTTGGATCTGTTTTTTCAGAAAAAGATTTAATAATGAAGCTACTGTCAAAACTTCGTTCGAGGACAAAACTGAAATAAATGTACTTGTATCTCGTTGAGAAAAGTGTGTTGGATCTATTGGTACCTATTTTGATAAAATAAATTGTCTTTTTAAAAAGTTACAGCTGTTTATTAATTTATTACTAAGTCTGCCATTTCATCTTCAGCAACCTAATATACTAATTACACGGGCGGAATCAATACATCCGATATGATGTTATATGCTTATATCCATGAAAAAAGCCTCCTTATCTCGTCACCATTCACAAAAAAACGCCTCCTCTTTGAGGAAAAGCCGATCATCCAGTTTCATTTTATGATTAGTATTGTGGAAACCCTTGCCAAAGAATGGGAAAGTGCGAAAAAAATCAGCGGTGCAGAATTCAACAAATTGGAAAAATTACCAGAAAAAAAGGAGAAAGACTGATGTGTATGCAGTACGAGGAATAAACGTGACAACGGAAAGCGAAGAAGATCACGAACGATATGTTCAACTTGCAAGAAAGGTGTGCATGGTGCATGGATTCCACAACACAAATATAATTAGTAAATAAGTTTAAATCAATATACAAAATTTATGTAATTAAGCATATTTAATAAAATTTAGCAGCCCAACAGTATATTCCTCATCTTTTAAGTTTTAGAAGAATAAATACTAAAATTTTCCTTCAGGAAATTGGAGCTTATTTCCTTATAGAGATATGTATATGAACGCGTATATCAAATCGACTCGTGGCATTTCTCGCATGTACTCCATACAACGCTTAGCACTAAAAAGTTTAAAGTAAAATTCTTTCACTTTTATGCCTCAATGGTCAAGACTGTCAGGATGAATTTTTGAGTCGATTTACACGTTATATTGCCTGCTGAGTACCAAAAATTCGGAACTTGTTTCACAGCCTTATCAGCGAAGGTTGTATTATTTCTGGATATACCTTGTATATTCGGATTCTGTTATTTTGTTCGTAACATATTAGGTTATCGTTGGAGTTTCCAATTATTAAATAGAATTAATCTCTATTAAATAGATGAAACAAATTCAGAAACACTTCCTTTTTTACTTTATTTGTTGTTTGGTTGAGCTCCATTCGCGAGTTCTATGTGCACGTATTATAAATTTTTTGAATAATAATCAATGATAATTCATTGTTATAGACAACCTCCTTTTCATTCTTTCGCGGTTACTTCAATATTAACTGCATAGAAACGGAAGTCATTTCCTACCTTCAGGCAACTTCCTTGCCAAGAAATCACTATGTGAAATATTGAGATGCTATTGAAATATTATTCAAATACTCCTCCACTTGACGTCTATCCAGTAAATCCTGCAATGAAGTGTTCTAGACGATGTCATTACCTAACGTAACATCCTAGAACGATTCCATCGGGAAAGTCTGCCTGCTAACGCCACCTTAGCCGTTTCTGGTTCGTGGCCAAATTAGAAACATAGTGGCGACAACGGCAATGAAAACCATGAAATTAAGTATAGGTGTAGTAATACTACTTTTTTTTTCTTATCAGGAAGTCATTTATGTCCGCATGATTTCCAAGTAATTTCAGTCGGGTACTGTGTTTCCTTCTTTCATACTTCGCTTACCTTTCCCGACGACATCCTGCGGAAATATTCACCTGGAAGGCATCATGTCATGCACGTCCATGTCCTGTGCTTTTCATTTATCTTCAGTTGTACTGCTGGCGACTGCCGACTGTTGGCCTTACCATTGTAGCCAATGTTGGTCGTGCTGCCTCCGTCATGTTTTACTTTCTCCAAATACGCTTTAAAGATCTGCTGATTTAGCTCCTTGGTATTATCTTTTACCTGATGGGCAAAAGCAAAAAAAAAAAAATTCGAAAAAATACAGAAGAATGAATGAGAAAGACAAGAGGTAGATAACATTTTCGTGCAATCTTTCTTTGCATATCCGACACCAACGATAGCAAGCCAACTCTACTTCCTTTGATTCCTCAGGATCGTCCTTCTTGTCGGAAATTATGAGATTTTGCCTCTCTTCTCTGTTGGCTTATTCATACAAAAAAAAATGACAAAAAAAAACACGAGAGAATGTGTCCTTCGAGGATGCCGTATGCAAAAAAGGTGACAGCAGATCCTTCCCTATGAAGTAAAATATTTGTTCTTGCCAATGCTAATAGGAATTTTATTCAAATTACATCGACCAACGTCCTGTAGTATATTTTCAGTCACTTCCCTGTTTGGTGCACAATTTCATATTGTGGCCAAGTTACGACAATGTTTCCGGGCAGAGTCTTTATTTTGAATTTTGTTATTCACGTTGCACGGCCCGGAGAAATGAAATGAGACCATTTTTAAAAGTTTTTCAAATATTCTTTGCTCAATTTCAATATTCACTCATATCTTAATGCATGGAAAACCATGGAACGATTGGAAAACATTTTTTTTTCAAAACAGGAAACAGCAAGAAATCCCTGGTAGCAAGATTAAGCAGCAATTCGAAATTAATGAGTTTTCACCATTGTAACCACACAGGGGTGAAATGGCGCATCTTCGCGATGAAACTGTCCATGGCGCTTTCGTTTTGGTCTTTTTTGCTATTAATACTAGATGTAAGGTTTTCTCTGAATATTTTTGCTAGGTTGCCGCAAATTGTTGCCACCTCTTTTCCTGTATAACGAAGGACCTCTGCTTTGCAGAGTATGGCGAAGGACAGCGCTTCTACAATGTTTTAAATACGTTAGCTACGGTGACACCAAACGGGGATTGAAAGGATCCGAGAAGGGTTCCCTATGCTGCAAATGCGCGAAAATGAGACACAAAGGAAAGAGTGCATGACGGAGAAACATTACTTTCTTTGAAAAGACGTGGATCCAAAAAGGTATCTTAGGTAAGTCTTGGAAATGTTGTGGAATGTCGAGTCTTCCAGAAAGCACTAGCTGAGGAAAAAGTAGTAGTACCCTCACCGTAGGACAACAGCTTAAACCTTGCTTGAGCAATTTTCACGGGACACGGAAACCAACGTTCAGCTACTAGGTGAGAAACACCACGATAGAAGCTCTGCGGGGTATCTTGATGAAACTGGTACTGCTGCCATCTGTGTTCAGAACAGTGATTTGCGGGCGAAGGACTGGATTAGGACCAGGGGATGGATTTGCGGGGTTCGATGTTCAAGAACCAGTTTTTTGGTGTTTACCTGACGCTGAATGAATCGATAGTATTTTACAAGTGAAGTTTCATGCTTTGAGGAACGTCATTTCGACCCAGATTTCCACATGTTTGTTGGGCCCTAAAAAACGAACGTTTTTTAGCAATTTCCCTAAAAAACCGAATGATGCATGAAACGGATTCGCGTAGATAATGAGTGAAAAGAATAGCACTTGTCGTGCTAAGCACTGGAAATACGATGAGTTTACACCGTTTGGGCTGTGAAGAAGCTGTTCCAGGTATGATATTCACCTCCGAGTCCTAAGTACGCAAGGTACACAATTGGAAAGTATTAGAGGCAATGAGAAGAGCGCCTCTATTTAATAGCAAGATATGCGAAAGCTTGAGGGCCTACCGACCTACGAAAGACATGAAGCAAAAAAAATGGACCACATAGTGCGTAGCTGTCTTTTTCGATTACCCCCTTCGTTTTAACGCTGTCAGCGATGGATTGCTTAGCCTTCCCGCAATTGAAATTGAAAAAGCCAGTCTTTTCTTTGAAACCAAGGAGGGCATCTGGCTCAAATGGTATCCCAGCTAAGGTATTGCAGCTCGTCTATCAACAATGCCCTGTCTTGCTGCTCAGTACATCGAAAAAAATACGTGTTTTAGTTACGACCATATATTACAAGTTGAACGGTGGAAAAAAGAGTGAAAACTGGATTTTTAGCAGACTTTTTTCATAAATTATGAAAATTTCGGTAAAAATTTACAACTTTTTTTTGAAAATATGTGACATCGAAAATATCCTTCGTCCAACTCTTTGTAAATTATATCCCGAAGGCCTGTGTAAAATCTCATCGAGAAAAGTTGAATATTTTTCGAGAAATTTTGACAAGGGACTATGTAAACGCAGTTTGGAGAAAATAGTGTTTGAGTGACAATAAAACTTTTTTTCAACTTACATTGAATTTTGGCAGCAGCTGCAATATCCAGCGCATTCTTTCGCTCTTGTCTTCGACGAATCCTGTATTTGTGGGTCTTGCTTGCAGGTTTTTCTCGGCTGCGGATGCACGGTTTTCATCAGCTTTTTTGGCAGATTCATGGGAAGATTCGTGAGTTTACTAAGAAACGTGCGGCGATGATGGACTAATTTGATAAAACCATTTTCTCTTTGTCAGTTTTTTTTTACGGTAGGGAGGTGAAGACTATTTGCGCCCTGAGTGTGGTACTACCAGACGCGCAATGCTTTTGGACTATCCACTAAACACCTCCCTTGTTAACCTGAGACGCCTTCTTAAAGGCGCCTTCGGATTATGACAATCTCTTGTCCGACGGGAAGGAAGTGCCAGATAAGAAATCCCCGTATCCCCGATACCTCCCCGAGCGTATTATGCCACGCGATTCCAATTATCAAGCGTTTTCAGCATTTCTCCGGCCATAATTTCCGAACAGAGCTCTCCAATTTCGCTGAAGAGGTCCCCGCGCCGCTTACTCCACCTTTTGCAAGAGACGAATGTGTGGCAGGCGTCATCCAACTCCCCTGCAGAAAACACACAGTTAGGGTACCGCTCTGTCAATTTCGTGCAGGTAGGAACGAAAACAACAGTGACCGCTTAAGAGCTGGGTCAACTAGAAATTGGTCTCACCATCCACTTAACTGAACAACAGCCGCAGGTCAGGGATTAGACGTGCAGTCCATTTTCCCCTTGTGTCTTTATCCCAGGACTGTTACCAATCGCTGAGAGAGTGACGTCTGTCGTCCCTGGCGAACTCTTCTTTGCGGTCTTCGCCACTGCGCTGGGAAATACTTCTGCGCTCTCTCGCAAGGAGGGCGATGGGTATCACTTCTGCGATTACCAGTGCTGCCAACTGGAGACTGTTCGATATGTGTATGAGTTTCCCCCTTGTCTCTGCACCTGTGCCAACCGCTTCCAGTGTAACTCCTTGCTGAGAGCGTTTCCCCACAGTTCTGATCCATAGAGTAGAATCGAGCGCACAACGCTCATTAGGAGTAGTCTCCTTTATGTCGTGGGCCCTCCTTTGTTGCCAATTAATCGTGCAAAAGCCGTTACACGGGTGACATCATTGATGCCGCTACCCTCAAGCAATGAATCAATGATGGTAATATCAATGCCATCATTATGAAAGAATACACTTTGTGCTGAATTGACCCCGAGGGCCAACGAACTTCCATTGAACTGGTTGACCTAGTTCGTTGGTACAATTAGTTGCAATTCATAATAAGTCAGCATATTCGCAAATATGGAAATTATCGATTGTGAAGCAAATATATTGACTTATAAGTATAAGCATATATGCAGTCATGAAAATTATAGAAGCAGTTGCAAATATGCTGATCAATTAAGTTGTGAAGCATAATTTTTATTTAATAGGTTAGTATACAAATAAGTTGTAATGATAAGAATGAGTGTAAGGTCGGTTCTCAAGAAACCGTTGTAGTTTCATTATAATTTTGTTTTTACACCAAACCCACCAAACCAAACATACCAAACACAAACAACCCACATTTGTCACGCGCTTCAGCCTTTTCAGCTGTTGCCCTGATTTGTTGGGAAAAAACTCATCTTCGAGCATATCGGAATTATCAGGTAATTTAATACTGACTTCGATTCAACCAGTGCATCCCTAACACTGAAAGCCCTTACTCTGGGGATACTCTTCTTTGTCTCGATGACCACTTCGGTTTTTTCCGGTGCTAGCTTGAAAATGTGTGTGTTCATCTAGTCCAGTAGCCTCCAAATTAACTAAGTTGCGTATGGTCCACTGTACTTCCAGCGGCCAGCATCGCGACGTCCGCATAGCCGATCAGGCGTGATACATCCGTCATCGTCTTTTGGGTACCTTCCTTCGAGTCGAAAACCAGTCTGCGGTCCTTCAGACAGTCCCCCAGAATCCTCATGAGAATCACTGGTGCTTGAGAACGCTTTTTAAGTGGTTCCAGAGTGCTCACCACTTCTCCGATTGCAAGGATGCTAGAGCGGGCTGCTCTGAAGTGGAGGTAGGTCCCCGGTAGCACGAATCACGTCAGTGAGTCTTCCCATCATAAGTTTTTCGAAAATTTTTTCGGGGGAAGAAAATCCTTCGCGCAGGCATGCGTTGAACATGCGGAGGAGCAGGTCAGGGCAAAACTGAAGGACCATTTGTAGCACCTCAGCTAGAATCCCATCTGGTCCAGCAGCCTTTCTTGCCTTAATAGACAACACTGCTTTCTTCAATTCCATCTTCTTGAAAAAAGGGATTTCCATTGGTGTTTCGTATTGAACAGCCTCAACGACGGCGGGATGTATAGGGAAAAGAACCCGCATAATTGTGTCCATCTTTTCTGTCTCTCATGAGTGAGGCGACCTTTTGGCACCGAGCGTCCGCATCGCTATTTGCAGCACAGCCTCCATGGATTCCTGTTCACGTCGTCCACCAGGTTTTTACAACGGCTGGCTTTGCTGCTGTTGGTAAGTCTGCGGAGGCATTTTCTAGTTGACTTATAAGCTGCTGATTGGATAAATGCCTCATCCCAGGTCCGAGCTCACTGTTCCTTTTGTCGTAGTTTGTGACACTCTACTCGTTTTTCGGCGATTTCAGGTGACCACCAGTATACTTGGGCCTTGCCGTGCCGGTGTCTTCGTAGGGACATTGAAGACCTGCAGGTAAACGTAATGATACTTAAAGTTGAGTTCGCCACATCTCTTCCCACAGGTCGTCCACTCCCTAGCGTTGCGCTGACAGCTGTGATCGTACCATAAGCCCTTAAACAAACTTCTCAGTATCCGCTTTCTCAGTATTTCACCGGAGCGCAGAAGAACAAGCGCGTGGTTTTCGGGAAGCTCCGTGGTGGATCTCCAGCACTATGTACTGGTAATCACTAGCCGAGTAATCCTCGAGCACACTCGATTTCTTAACTGATTGTACTACATTCCGCACTGTGCATTCCGAAGCGAATATCACATCAGATATGATTTCGACGGAAGCCCGTTGACGGTAAGTAGGGCTTTGACATGTGTTAAATCTGACGAACCTAGTTCTGGCTACCATGTCCAGGATTTGTTTCCCACGATGAAGTCACCGCCGGCGAGCACATGGACCTCTGTACTCGAAACAGAGTCCTCAAAAGCATTCAACTTAACATGGAAAGGACGAAAACTATTCGTTCAGAGTTAGCTGTATAAAGAGTGTAGTTCCCAAACACCGAACCCAAACGCAACCATCTCCTCGCCCCCGACCCTGCGCTTGGAGGTGAGCGCTGTTCCGAACCCAGATGTTGGCTGTATCGGATTCGTCAGGGTACCATGTTGGTGAATTTCTGGTGTTATGTTGCTCACTCAGCAATAACAAGCCAGCTTGCTTGTCTTTTTCAAACTGTTCGACCAGGTCTTAGGCGATTATGCTTCGATGCAGATTGATTTGAACGATGCGCTTAGCTTCAGAAACGCTTAAGCCTTGGTTAGGGCTTCTTGAAGACTGGAATGTTTTTCGCATCATTTGGTCCATGGTCATACTCCTGGCAATGAACACAGTGTGACTCATTTGTGCATCCCTTCTTTTTATGCCCTGTCTTGCCGCAGTTGTTGCACAAGGAGCTTCGGTTAGTTCCATTTCATGGCTGTGAGGTTTGGCCATATCCAAGGCATAAATATATAACCAACCCTATTCTAATTTTGCACTGCTTCTCTCTTTGGGGTCGACTATGGCCATGCGTTGACCCCTAATATTTGGTTTGGCAAGCCTGACTTTCGTCTTGCCTAGTGCAGGGAAATCACGTTTCAAGGCGTCTTCTATTTTTGGCAGATCCGGAACGCAGTCAATGTCTCTAATTTCGAGTTTGGCCGTAGGCTAGAGTGAGGCTACAGTTGTTTTTTCGCCGGTGGCTCTTTTGACAGCGCCACGGAACGCGTCTTTGTTATTTACATCTGATTCGAACTCAACAAGTAGATCCCCTGACCGAGTTGGCCGAACAGCTTTTATTGCAGTTTGGATGTCTACCGCTTTTACCGCTCCCCTTGAATTCTTGTAGGAACTCCGCATAAGATCTACCGTCGGTGGGTTTAACCAGCAGTGCCTGCCCAATTGGTTTTCGACGCTGCTTAATCTTTGTTTCTTGGGTTATCTGCGAAGATTTATTGTCAAACACAAACATGGTGTAAAGTTATACGTTATGTGTGAAAGTTCTGGTATCGCGTTACGAATAAAAGTATATACGGGAAATGGTGACGATATAAGTGGAAAAGGACATGTATGTTAGATAAAGTTGTCTTTCATTTGATGAAAGAATTCCAAACAGGGACATTCTGATTTCATGGCAAATTATTACAGTTCTTTTGGTGTAGTCGCCAAATTTCTACAATAAAAAAGTTAATGAACAGGAACATTGAGAAAGACAATAAAAGGAAACAACTTGGAAGTAGTAAAGGAGAACATTTAAGTGGTACATCAAATTATCGGTTCATTTAGTTAAAAGTTTGATTTTTTTCAATTTTTTACTTTTGTTTTAGTTTTTCTTCAATTTATACAAAACACACTCACCTACAGTAAGAAAATTGAGTTTTTATGATTTTTCATTTTACAATACTTAATCAGAAAACTTAAGTAAATAACTTAAATAGAGATTTTCAAAAAAACTTTATCGGAAAACTCCGAGACAGAAGGTCGGCAGCACGAGAAACAAGTGATCTGAAATGTTACCCCTGAAAATTTACACCAAGAAATAAAAAAAAGGAAAGTCACCAGACAGATTTGCAAACAGTGCTCGAAAGAGGGAAAATATTAACGTAGTAGTTACTCTTGTCCTGCTCGTGTCAGTAATCCTGGATTATGTGTGGCAGAATGTTTTAAGCTCTACCATCAACCAACTAATGTATGATAACTATCGGTGTACAATTTCCTAAAAAAGTATTTACAAATTATATTTTATTTTGTATTCCTAAGTTGCATTATTTTATTATTTTTAAAAAATTTCTAAAAATTTAAAATTTCAACTTTTTACAGCATTTTAAACATTTTCTTTGCATTATATTATGTTCATTATAATTGAAAGCAAAATAAAGATTTAATATTATCTAAATATTTTTGAAATAAATGTTTATACATTTTTTGCTGATGTATTTTCATTTTACCTTACATTGCACACATGGTGCTCAATCCGCTCTTCGTAATAAAAATTTTCCGAGGAGCGAGCTGCGCAGCCTATGTGAACCATACCTATGTGAATTCACTTACGAATTGGGTGATTTCCATATTAAACATGTTTTTTTTTTTGTTAAAAATGAACAATATAAAGAGAAAAAAAATCGCTCCTGGGATCCGTGTCAGAAAGAAAACCTCATCTCGAATGGGTTTAAGAGTCAAGTTAGAGACTGCATGACTACTCGTGGGTTCTGTTCAGTGCTGGAAATAACAGATGAAGTGGTAATCTGCACAAAGAAGAGAATCCCTAGAGTAGAGATGGTCAGTTCTGGCGACACTCTATTGAAGCAAGCGCTTAGGTAAATCGGGCAACTGATGGACTAGAAGATAATCGAATCGATCGAAGAGAGAATCGAATCGGTTCCCTGATTCTCAGAGCAAATCAGGGCAACGACTGAGATAGATGCTTCGGGCGTATTTGCTTTTAATGGACTTTAATGAGTGTCGTAGGGTCAGTGTACGGATTAAGTGACTCACCCCGGATCTGAGACCGTATGAAGAAGAAATGGTATGCCATGGCAAATCGAGGTCATGGTTACAGACTTCTATCTGACTTAGATTCTGAGTGGGCGTGGATGTTTTCAATCTTACCTACACAAGATTGCTAAGTCACGAATGACTGCAGTCTGCAGAATGTACATAGGATAGTCGGCAGATTTTATCCAAGAATTTTGATTTCACCCATCTTGTACATCAATTTTCGGGTCGAAGATGCGACAGGCTGCAACAGGACCTCTACAATCAACGAAGAGAGCTTACCCTTCAGACTGTATTCGGGGTGATCCTTGGATCGGTCGACAAATGGATCCACGTGAGATATTGTCTTCGGGCCGCCTTTAAAGGTAAAGTAGACTCCTAGCAGCCGGAAGCGTCGGATTTGGAGGATCACTTGTCCGCTAATCTTTCTCCTCGTCACTTGAACGTGACTGACGAGGCAACAAAACGAGACTTGCCCGGAAGTCATGTGTCAAACGGTTCCAGAATAGGTTCTGAGGTTGAAATGAGAGGTGTTTAGTATGTAGTCCAGTCAGTCACTCGTCAGCATTGAAGTCCCGCACTTCGGGTATAAATTAATTCACCTCCACTTGTTTTATATTTTTAAAGCGTTGTTCGTGTAATCAGGTTTGGGTTTTCCTATTTTACTGGCCTTTGCTTAACGACCTATCCTGGAGGTAAAAGCAATAAAAAATGTTACATCTTATTAAATTTTAAATTTTATGTCTGAGTAAATATTATCACTAGCTACAGTATACAGTGAGTCATGAACCACTGTGTACTATATACGAAATGTATATAGTGTGTAGTGATTTGAGCCACTGTGACCGCCATTTCGGATGCGTGATGGTTTTGCGCAAATTGCAGCGCAGTTGACGCGAAATAGACAAAATAAAGTTTATTTCTTAGCGAAAATATTAATCCATTGGCGGAAGGAAATATTTATGAACAAATACACGTTACCTAAAATGTTGTTCCGTCAAAAACCCATGCTACAGGGTTTAGTTACAGGGTTGACACAATCGAAATGATTGTGATCTGTATCGATCGAGAGGCCTTCTAAGGAGTAAGAAAACCTAAAATGGATCTCTTATACTTTTGAAATAATTGTCGTGTTGTTAGCCATTGTAAAATGAATATATATATGAAGTAAAACTTTGTATACAAATAATTCAAACGTGATTTAAACGTTGAGTATGACTAGTCATTGTTTTGGTACGCAATACCATATTTGGTATAGTAGATAATATTCATTTCTTTTTCAACTTCTTAATGAATTACTGAGAATTTTATTCTTAGATGCAAAAGATTATGGAGGACTTCTTTTCTTTTCACACTTTCATTTAACAAAATTCCATACTATTTGATAGAATTGTTTCATAGCCTCAATAAACTTCATTGTTGAGGTCGGTGTTTCGACAAGGACTCATCTAGAAACAAATATCCCCAAACTATTCTGTCTACATCTAAAAGCGCCATATTTCAACCCAAATCATTCGATCATACATTATTCATTTTAATTACAAGGATTTCCCTTTTCAGATTACCAATGAATTGTTTCACAATTATAAACGAGTACACGGCACCATGGACATCTTTAACGACCCGAGGCACGCTTGCATTTTTTCACATTAATCGCATTTTCAATCTGATCGGCATAATAGCCTGTACTGGTACGCGGAGGACGCATTGCATCGTCCTCGGGCTGAATTGCAATTGAATGATCCGTTGGTTGTATATTATCACCCCCACCTTGACGATTCGCCAATAACTCAAATCGATTTGTTTGCATCCGCGGATAATATTGACCATTATTTATTTCTTTTCTCCCATTCAGGTTGTTATATTTATAGCAGTCTGCTGGGAATGCCAGCGCCGGGGATGAAATGAAAAAAAGGGAGGTTCACGCACACTTACGCTATTCGCAGCAACACTGTCGTCATTAATATTCTGCTCGGAAAGCATTTCATCGTTTTGATTGTTAATTTTGTGTTTGCTGTGGCTTCTCGAAGGGTGGAGATTCTGGGCTCCACGGTTTCGCTTCGCCTATCGTCGTCCTTTTCAGATGTTAATTTCATGTAAAGCTTACCTTGGCTTTCGCGGCTCAAACAATGTTAAAAGTTCTGCTTGCAGCTCGCTAATGGCTTGCCAATGCAAACAAATGAAGGGATAAATAAATAAAATCGAATTTCACAGTTAAACACACGGCAAAAAACGGAATGAATTAAACTGTGTTATGAAGGGACGACGTGGAGGAAGGATGCGAAATGCGCGTAATGAAACGTCACTTACGGGGACTAGTCGTGCGTTGGGAAAAAAAGGCTGGCTCCAAAAACCTTCATTACAGATTGAGAGAAGTGATTGATATGTTAAAATTTGAAAACGTTTGTAAATGCCAATTAAATGGAAAGTCCTTGCTATTCGATTTATTCCGATTACTTAGGACTAATTATTTTACGATTATGATTCCACATCATGCAGGCTATTTATTGATTCTTCTAAGAGAATTATGAAGGGTGTCTTGTTGCATAATTGTAATACGTGATACTGTTGCTTACTCCGTGTATCTCAAAGAAACGTATGAGAATCTTGAGCTCCTGCTCAGTTGTTGAGCTTAAAATAATATATAGCGAATAGTGTTGGCCACTCTGGGCAGACCTCAAAATCATATCTATTCATTCACAAAGTATCCATGTTTTTTGTACAAATGGGAAGGTCGAGCACGAAATTGACATTACGATAAAAAAGAATGACCACTCAGAAGAAGACTTGTACCGGGACAAAAAAATGTGCAGCATGATGCATTAATTGACCCAAATTTAGTTTTTTTTGCCTCCTCTAAACATAAAGTTAGGATTGATGAAGCAGTTTGTCGAAGCTTTAAAAAAACAAAATGGCTGCTTTAAATACCTGTGCAACAAATTTCCTGCACTTTCTGAAGCTAAACTTTAAGAAGAAATTTTCATAGATCTTCAAATTCTAACCATAAACTTAAACTTAAACCTTAAACTGACCCAGGACGAAACGGAAGTATTGAGTTTTCATAGAAGTCAGATACGGTTTCCTTGGAAACAACAAGTCTCCTACATTTAAAAAAATTGTAGTCAATGTGGTCGAAAATTATAAAAACTGGGATGCAATATGAGCGTCAAACTTCATTTTCTGCAGTCCCACGTTGACTCATTTCCCGAAAATCTTGGAACTGTCAGCGAGGAATAGGGAGAGAGTTTTCATCAAGACATACAGGAGATGGAGAGACGTTACCAAGGACGATGGGATGGACTTTGAAGAGGGACTCGCTCACCAAAATAAAAAAGAAAACGAAAAGAAAATTACAAAACGTAGTTTTCTCGAACAAATATAACAATTTTATTCAAAAAACACCAACGATTCTCCAACGTAAATTTAACAACTCACTTTTGCAGTGAAATTTTCGATAAAATAAAGTTTCAATAAATATTATCTCAGTATTTTGGTAATTTCTATGAAAAATTTCAGACACATTTTTGCTGAAAACTCGACTGGGGAAAACTAAGCACAGATTCATTATCAGCACACCGATTTTCTTTAGGACACCTATTCAACTTGAAAAATTTCTACATGAAAAAAATATAGGCTTCTGCAATTCCTTTCTCCTTTTTATCATATCTCTGAAAATTTCTAAATGCATTTCAACAGTAAAATTCGATGTAAGAATGACTCATTTATCGTCTTTTCAAGCAATATTTGAAATGCTGGGTCCGTTTGGGTTGCGAAAAACTCGTGAAAAGTTCCTCTGATTCTTTTAGTAGATTGCACAGTGGTATCCTATTTCTCCTGATGGTCTCTAAGGCTAAAAAACTGACAGTCGAAAGAAACGAAAGCAGAAAGACCGTTGTGTGATAGTTTTCGAAAAACACTATGATTTTCTAACCCTTTTTGACAAATTTTTTCAGAGATATGTATAATGCCGCCTGAACTGCACTTCAGTGAGGTACAGTACTTGTGAAAAGTCGTGACGATATCATCATAGTGGACATGGAGAAGTACTTCTTCAATCTGGTCTTCATCAGTGAACACAGGACCCATAGTACAAGACGATTAACTTATCGCGTCTTGAATACTTGGTTATCCACCAAGTATTCGCTTTTTGCGAATTCTACTGGCATTTACTGTCACGGATTATCATCAAACACGGAGTTGATAATGTTCGTTCTAAAAGACCTTGACTGCATTGCGGATGCCAAGGAAGTAGAAGATTTCATTAGGAAAATTCTTCCTACGACAGAGAGCTTTAGGGTAAGGCTAACGCCTACCAATTGTAGAGGGCAAAGGGTGGCAATAACAGACATCCCAGAGAAAGACGCTGTGCAACTCCTGGCCAAGGAGAAAATTAAGGGAAAATTAAGGGTTGTGTGCAGGATACGTCGGAGGGTAGCTCTAACTCGATGCTGCAAGTGCCTTAGCTTCGGACACATCTCCTTGGATTGCAAGGAGCCAGATCGAAGCAATATATGCTACAAGTGTGGCACTTCCGCCCATAAGGCGAAAGACTGCCCAAATGAACCCAGTTGCATCTTGTGCAAAGATAAGGGACGGAAGTCTGAAGATCTGGCTCATATCCCAGGAAGTGGTAGGTACCAGGAGTTCAAAAAGGCACTAAGCATAAAAGGCACAGACATGATTCAAGTTTTGTAGATCAACATACACCGTAGCTCAACCGCACAAGATTTACTAGACCAGGAGCAACACCACAACAAGGAGGAGGCTGGACGATATTTTGATCGATCCGGCACCGCCGCCATCTGGGTACGTGATAGGGCTTTACCCACAGCTCGGACTTACTCCAGCGGAAATGGCTTTGTGCTCATTGGGTGCTCCGATTTGACATTCATAAGCGTCTATTTCACGCCGAATGAGTTAATTTCATGATTTCAGAGCAGGCTCGATGAACTAGAAGAAGCTGTCTCGAGCACGGAAGGCCGACTCCTTGTTGGCGGTGATTTTTATGCCAAGGCGATAGAATGGGGAATGCCTCTTCCAGAACCGAGAGGAAAAAGAATCCTAGAAATGGCGACTTGAAGGCAACTTGTCATCATGCACGTTGGGAACACACCAACTTTTCGATGGGGATGCTGCTTGGGAACTATTCCGGATGTGACATTTGCTTCGGAGCCCTTAGTGCCTAGGATACACAGATGGAAGGTACTGGAGGACTACTCGGTGAGCGATCACCAGTACATTGCTTTCGAAATTGGCGAGTGTGCTACCCGACGCGTAGCAACCCAACCTTCAACTGTAGGTAAGAATATTTCTAAAATAGATGTCGACGAGTTCGCTGCAGTTCTTATGAGCGGTGAAAATATGACGGCAAAGGGGGGAGCCTCAGCTGAAAACATGGTGAACTCAACCTGGCCTATGCCCAGGCGACGGCCTCGACACGATAATCCTGCTGTGTACTGGTGGTCGGAAGAAATCGCTGAAAAGCGGAGAGAATGTCACAGACTCCGCAGCGAAGCCCAACGTTCAAGAAATCGAGATGAGTCACATTCCCGAACGCTGGCATACAGGTCCACCAGAAAACTCCCCCGTAGGTTGATTAACGAAAGCGAGGCTCGCTGCTGGCACAATCTCGTTGAGCACTTCGATGAAGACCCGTGGGGGTTGGGTTACAAGCTTGTCATGCGGAAACTAGGAGCTGCAAGGTGGCCCTATATGCTTGAAGTGGAAAAAATGGATGAGATTGTTCGAGCGCTTTTCCCTATGCATCGTGTTCGTCCTGATGATTCAGATGTTGAATGTCCTGGAGAATGCCCACTTTTTAGCGCCATCGAGCTGGATGATGCGGTGAAATCTTTGAAATCGAAAAAGGGCCCAGAGCCAGACGGTATACCAGCGGAAGTGATGCAGCTTGCACATCAACTTTGAACTAACAAGCTGCTCACCACTTTCAATGCCTGTCTGCAGCAGGGCACGTTTCCAGATTGTTTGAATGAAGCGAGGCTCTTGCTGATCCACATGGGGAAGGTGAACGCCGAGCAACCATCTTCATATCGGCCCCTATGTATGTTGAACGCCGCTGGGAAGGTGCTCGAGAGGCTCATTAGAGAAAGACTTGGAGAAGCCATTCGAACTGCCGGGGATCTGTCTCCTCGGCAGTACGGCTTTAGGGCTGGTCGATCAACAATCGGTGCAATAGTAGAGGAAGTGAGTGCGGTCCAGCAGGCAGAAGCACACAATCACCACTCGACACGAATAGTACTGCTCATAACACTTGATGTGAGAAAATGACTTCAATTCTGCTTGATGGACAGATATTCTTCGTGCTCTGGAATATTTCAGGGTGCCGAGGTATCTGATGCGGATATTGGTAGACTATCTCAAAAACAGGAAGCTCATCTAGGACACATTGGAATGCCAGCGAAGAATTGATTTGACATTAGGGGTAGCGCAAGGTTCCGTTCTGGGCCCGGACCCCTGGAATGTCTCGTACAATGGGCTGTTGAGGTTGCAGTTACCGGGGGAGTCACGCCTGGTTGGCTACGCAGATGACGTAGCAGTACTAGTCGCCGGACGTACTGTCGGACAGACGCAGCTCAAACTGGATGCGGTAATACGCCGAGTGAGCATGTCGATGACAGATCGTGGGCTTAGCCTAGCGCTGGAAAAGACCGAGGTCATCGTCCTGAACAAGAAACGATCATCGAGTCAAAAGAATCAATCAGATACCTTGGCTTGATGATTGACTCGGAGATGAGTTTTTTCGAGCAAGTTCGAGCAACTGCTGATAAGGCTTCTGTGCGAGTATTGGCTTTCAGTCGCCTTATGGCCAACACGCGGGGACCAACCTCGAGCAAAAGAAGACTTCTGATGAGTACAATGGAGTCAGTGCATTTGTATGTCTCTGAGGTTTGGGCTGACGCTCTTAGTAAAGAGACGCACCGAAGGCGTCTGGCACAGGTGTAGAGGCAAGGAGCTTTACGGATAGCGGCTACATATGGCACTGTTTCTGAACCTGCAGTGATGGTAATCTCGAGGGTGGTTCCAATTAAGTTACTTGCAGACGAACGGAATCGTGTATACATACGTAGGGGGAGTCGGCGAGAGAAACCGTCAGCCGAGAAGAAGGGAGAAGGACCCTAACCTTGTGGCAGCAAACATGGGAAAACGAAACGCGAGGCAAAGTTTTTGAAAAACTTATCAAGAGGAGACTCGCTGACGTGATTCGTACTGCCGGGGACCTATCTCCACGACAGTATGGCTTCAGAGCAGGCCGCTCCACTATCAATGCAATCGGAAATGTAGTGAGCGCGGTCGAATGTGCGGAGTCTTACAGTATTTTCACGCGACGGGTCGTCCTGCTGGTTACTCTAGATGTCCGAAAGGCATTTAACAGCGATAGATGGGTGATACCGGTGTACCTGATGCGGATTCTCAAGGACTATTTGAAGGACCGCAGCCTACTCTAAGACTCGAAGGAGGGTAGGCGAACTACGATTCTTACTTCAGGTGTCGCTCAGGGCTCTATCCTTGGCCCGGACCTGTGGAACATGAGTCACGTTTGATCGGCTCTGCGGACGATGTCGCGGCGCTGGTCGCTGGACGCACAGTAGACCATGTCCGACCATACCCTATGTTAATGCGGAGGATATTGGACTGGGTGACAGCTCACGGACTCACTGGCACTGGAAAAAACCGAAGTGGTCATCCTAACGAAGAAGAGAATCCCCAGAATACGGCCTATCAGTATAGGGGACGAGCTGGTTGAATCGAGTAGCAGTAAAGTATCTGGGCGTCCTGATAGACTCGAAGATGAGTTTTTCCCAACAAATCAGGGCAGCAGCTGAGAAGGCTGCAGCGCGTGTGACGGCACTCACCCAATTAATGGCCAACATAGTGGGGCCCACCACATCAAGGATACGACTCTTAATGAGCGTTATGCAGTCGCTTCTACTCACGGATCAGAACTGTGGGGCGATGCTGTCAGCAAGAAGTTACAGCGGAAGCGGTTGGCACAGGTGCAGACATAAGGAACATTGCGAATCTCATGCGCATATCGAACGTTTTCCGAGGCGGCAGTCCTGTTAATCGCAGGGGTGATACCCATCACCCTCCTTGCGAGAGAGAGCAGAAGTATTTACCTGCGCAGAGGCGAAGATCCAAGAGAAGAGATCACCAGGGAAGAGAGACGTCGCTCCCTCAGCGATTGGCAACAGTCCTGGGAGCAAGAAACAAGGGGAAGGTGGACTGCACGTCTGATCCCTGACCTGAGGCCGTGGTTCAGTCCAGTGCATGGTGAGACCAATTTCTACTTGATCCAGCTCTTAAGCGGGCACGGTTGTTTTCGGTCCTACCTGTACAAAATTGACAAAGCACGGCCTCCTAACTGTGTGTTTTGTGCAGGAGAATTGGATGACGCCTGTCACACATTCTTCTACTGCAATAGGTGGAGCCAGCAGCGAGGGGACCTCCTAAGCGAAATTGGAGAGTTCTGTCCGGAAACTCTCGTCAGAGTAATGTTGAAAACAGTTGGCAATTGGAATCGTGTGGGGCAATATGCTCGTTCAGTGCTGATACTGAAAAAAGCTTTGTTGGAGCGCTGGAGCGCGTATCTCTTTTCTAACACTTCTTCTCCCGTCCTTCCGGTTAGAGAAGAGATTCCCATAATCCGAAGACGCTGCCAGGCGTAGGAACACAAGGCCTAGCCCGAAAAAATGTGTCAAACGGTTCCGGGCTAGGTTCTCAGGTTGACAGGAGAGGTGTTTAGTTGGTAGTCCAAAAGCATTTTACGTCTCGGTGTCCCACACTCAGGGCGTAAACAGCCTTCACCTCGCTACCACAAAAAAAATCCGTGCAGAAAGTGGGATTTCCCTTAACTTGAAGGCACCGCTAAGCGATGATTAATGAGGCCGAGTCCGAAAAAAATTTGAAAGTTTCAGGCTATGTTCTCCGCATTCTAGGGGAGGAGTTTAGTTGGTGGTCTGGTAGCGGGATTCCGACACTCAAGGCGTAAATAGCCTTCACCTCCGAAACAAGGAAAAGGTCCGTGTTCGTTACAAGAAAAAGGGTCGTCCAGAGCAGGCTAGAAAGAACACTAAATACTGAAACAGATCCTCATTCATCCACTTTCATTACCCAATACCAATTCAAACCACAGTCACCAAACTACTTTCACTGCTGATTCTAAAATCGCGCCTCTCTTTGCTTGCTCAATCAACGAGTACTCTCAGTTCCTCTTTCGGTGATACTTCTTGAGTGCTTTGTATGCAGAAATGATTCATATTTAAAATTCCTGCTTCAATCAGTTCCACTGAATGAAGTTCAGTGCAGTCATTAGATTTGAGAAAGATATCTAGATACATTTTCGACACAAAAACAGGCCTAGTAGGCACGGAAATAATAACACAACACATTTTTCACATTGTGAGTCGATGTGAAAGCTTAGTGATGCTAGATACTATATCCTTTCAAGGTTACAACTGTTGCTGAATTCGTATCACACACTATTCGTTGCTACCTATAAGGTATACTAAAAGTGTTGTTGTGCACTGTTGTGTAGGAGTGTAGGCCATCCCTGCACAAGAATGGTGATGGCTGATTTGTATCCCCTTTTTCATTTTATTTGCGGTGAATCATGCATCGATGCTGCGCAAGACTGGTAGACAAACTTTTCCCAACCTGCATATTTAGCACACGTTAGACGGTTTTTTCAGTGACGTCGGAGACTTCAGCACTGTTTACAACGATTGACAAATGCTGCATCCGCCAAGAAAATTGATTAATCAAATCTGACGTCGCTTACAGGGGTACAAAAACACAATGTTTCTGAACTATTTAGTCAAACTGTTCCAGACCCGATTCTCAGATCGACCGGGGAGGTCTTCAGTAGGAAAGTCGGGAAGCATTTACATCTGGAAGCCCAACACTAGAGGCGTAAAAACCCTTGATCACCTTACTAATAACCAGTTACAAATATAATACAAGAAATTCGTTGGATCAGTAAACAGGAAGGTCACGCCGATGCGACGGCTGCAACACCAGTGTTACAACCTTGATCAAAGTGGTTGCTTCCAACATTGTGCGCAACCCCTTGATACTTGCAGAATTGAAATGAAATTTTCATTTTAACTCCCTAAACCTATGAATAAGTTGTTTGGGTGACCTAGGACTCAAAAATGATTGGAAATTCATATCTTATAGACTTGTTCCTAATAAATGTTCCCGGTCAATAAGATTCCGGCTGGGTTCCTGCATAGTTTGAAATGATCTCAATATAATGGTGAATTTAAAAATTAACAAGAATCAGATGCTACTCGCTAGAATCGATTCTTGAATTGCTATGTGGGTTTAGAATGAAGATTTTTCTGCCCAAAATGCAAACCGAAAATGTTATTTGAAAACTCATGCTCCGTTTCATACTCATGCCCTATCTGCCCTTGTTCTGAGACAGATCCAATTAAATTCAAAATATGTGATCAGAGGTTAGGTGTTCTGTGCAAGTTTAGTATATGGCCACCAATTCATTTGCGTAAAAAAATTAAAGTGTTTGCTCCACAAATTTCAACAAACAAGTCCAATTGCAAACAGAAACGTGCTTCGAGAATTTTTTCTATGTCTATTTGCTTTGTGTATAAATGTACTTTAACATATTTTCTGTAAAATGCTCACGAAAGTCTAATTGAAATTCCTGTCAGAATAAAGAGAAAGTTGGCATGTGAATGCAAAGGCAAACATGGTATACTGTTGAACTCCAGTAACGACAAAGCGTTCTCATAGCAGTCAAATTGTACCGCCAAACCTCTTCTAAGTTTTTGTTCTTCGCTGTCTTGTGAAAACATTTCATCCGGGTCATATTTTGTTTTACAAGGTGGCAGCGCTTGTCCCTTGCCATGAAAATTCATTACGAATTCCTCGGAATTTATTTAATTGAAATACCGAATCACTCTATTCCAATACAATGTTGGATCCTGTTTCAGACACGGAACAAGGCGGTCGCAACTTCAAAATCAAAACGTGTATTTAGTTGCCAGTATTCCGTAATTGAAATTCATTCTTCCTTTTTGAAATAGAATGAGCGATCTTAATTTATACCATTTTCTTCCTATAGTGACTGACATGGTGAATCAGGAAATTGTAATCGAGCCTTATCACCTCGCATCCCAATGACCCAACTAGCCGTTGACCGTTCAGTTGAAACAAGGAGAATAATCCTGCCCAATTAATCCAATTCTTATCCTCAAGTACTGGAATTTAACGCAATATCCACCTGAATCCTTTTATGTTCAGGAATAATCAAATGACGTTACATTCCTTTTGGGAAATAACCTAACTCAAGTATTTTCGCTTTTTTCCCCCAGCAAAACACATTCATTGTTCGAAAAAAGAGAAGACTTAAGCTTGAATTCATTTCGTATAATTTAAGCTCTGAGCCCAGTGGGAGAGCGTTTATAGTGCAAATTTGCCATGGAGGTGTGATAAATGAGTGGCACTCAGCAGCTACTCCGGAAAAATATTTTTGTTCCTAAGGGATAATGTTGATGAAGTACATACATACATATCTAGGAATGTTTTTCGAGTCAAAGCAGGAGGAGGAGGCAAGATGGCGGAGAGAATAGTTTTGTTGAATGCTGAATGTTTGTTGTGAAAGAAAGCATGTACACTCCAACAAATATTCATGCTGACATATTTGAATTCGCCTGATGTTTTCCCTTGTTTTTGCACCGTTCTGTTTTCTTTTTTTACATGAGACCTTGCCATTTTTCATGTTTTCTGAGTAAATTTGTCATTGCTCATGAGTTCTCCAAAGGAGGATATTGACATTAAAGTTAAAGTAGTGCTTTAACAATACGCTTTAATTGTAGCGTTTACTATTTATGGAAATGCTTTTGTTTTTCAATGGTTTTAAGGTTTACGCATATTTTCGGACATTTATCTTGCAGAAACAGAGTTTCGTTCACGCGAAAGATGACGGCTAATAAGTATGGTTATGTCACGTAGAAACGTGAACAAAATTTTGAATCTTTTCGAAAACGATTAATTTACTTTGAGCCTGAAAACTTTCCTTAGAAAACCATGTTCTTCTTTTACAAATTTTAAACGGTCTATCATCTAACTTTGCCGAAAGATTAAAACCTTCAAGTTCATAATAATATTAGAACGAAAGATAGAGAACTTGTGGTCGATACAGATATCATTATTAAACTCTTACTGCTCACGACGTGGTCAAGCAAATTTTATGCCGTCGTGCTAAGGTACAGATTGATCTAGAGGACTGGGATCATAGTTTGCCTTTTCTCTTGCCTAATGCCTCTTTGAACTCCAGACACTTTCCACTTCCAGGAACATGTGCCAGATTGATTTGCACAAAACGCAGCATGCCATATTTGTGCACTCTTTCGCCTTATGATCAGGAGTGCCACACTTGTACCACACGTTGCTTCGATTTGGCCCCTTGCAGTTCGGAAAGATGTGTCCGAAATTAAGGCATTTACAGCATCTTGTCAGGACCACTCTCCGGTGAATTCTGCATACCACCCAGCCAATTTTGATTTTCTCAAATTTGATTTTTAATAGTGAACATTCCAGGCGGAATGTTCACTATTGCGACCTTTTGTCCTCTGAGTTGGTAGGCGTGAACCTTACCCTAAAGCTGTCTGCCGTAATAAGAGTTTTTCTAATGGCCTTGACGTTGACGTAAGTCCTCCCGTCTATCGGTTTAATCAGCCGAGTATCCCTACGCTGCTTGTGCCCGGTCCTTCTAGGCATTGCGTCTAGTTCCGCCCGTTCATGCTTTTCAGGCGTGGCTTTGGTTACTTCCTCTGCTCTCGCACGCTGTGCCCTCTTCGCAGCCTTGTGTTGCGCTTTGGAGCGTACCAGTTAGAAGTCACCGCCAATCTCCTCCCCTTGGCTGGCTCCGCGATTCGGCTTTACTGGGCTACATGCCAACCTTTTACCATTTGTGCAGGGAGTGATATTTTCAGCTTTTGTATTGACTTTACTGAGCTCTATCAGCTTATTCTCTGCCCTTAGCCACCTGCGTCGAAAGTGCTGAATCCTGTCGACCAGGTCCTCGAGTTTGCCGATCCCGTTTTTAATTTCCTTATTAACATTCTTCTGGACATTGGTGGCGTTCCTCATAATTTTTAAGACCGCGCTTATGTTTCGCGTAAGCCGATCCTCTTCACTTCAGTCCACGGTTATCCTCGTAGCCAGCTCGCTCTCTGGTGAAGTTTTCGGCCCGCTTTCAGCTGAAGGGTCTTGTGGCTGCTGAGCATAATTGTTTTCGCTTCTAACGGAGTCCGGTGTGTGGCTACCAACTGCCTCTGGGGCATAACGCTCGGGGTTGGCGGTTCCTGTCCCTTGCATTTCAACTGCGCTTTTCGTGTGCTTTGCTCCATCGGCTTGAGCAGTAGAAGCCTGTGCAGGAGGATTGTTTTAGACTCACACCCTTGTCATTAACGTAAAGCGCTCAATGGAAGATTGAATACTCGTTGGTTTCACGCAGGTCTGCGTCGATTTTTTCACTTTTTGAGGCGGTGTCCGCAACATGCCTGCCTCTATAGATTGACCACTTGTAATTGTTGATTCTTCAGTGGCCAAAGTGTTTAACCACTGAAAAATGCCCTGGCGACTTTTCCCCAACCTGATTGCTGGGGAGAAGCCCGCATGAGGTCGCGGCTCCCTCACATGTTGGAATGTATCTCCCCACGCCGAGTTTACATTTTTGTTATGTCGTCCATCATGATTTTTGGTTGGGTACTTTTTGTGGCTCGGTCATGCGTCTGGATAACGAGCAACCTCAAAATCAGATGAAGTCATCCATTCCTCGATTATAACGGTAGATGCGCTCTTTGAAAAATCGTGTAAAACTAAACTAAACCGTACAAAACGAGACACAGAGCTCATATAAAGTAGATACTACCGTCAATATCGTTTAAATTAATCTTAAGACGACAAAGAAAAGCTAAGGATTTGCTCATTATAATTGTGAAAAATCAGATAATTGGGAGTATAATCGCTTCTCTGGGTCCATTGACAGCGTTATTCAATTTTGTAATTCAAGCAGCGATGAACTTTCTTAGTCAGCCGAGTCCTCCGTTTGTTTGGTTTCCCATTTGGTCTCCGCCCTTCACTTCTCCCAAAGCATATCCTTTTGGGTATCCACTGTTCATCCATACGATTTGTATGGCCAGCCCATTGCAGCTCCAAACCCAGTGCAGATTTACAATCGTTGAGAACTCCGGGTCGTCAAAATTTCATACAGCTCATGCTTCTACGAACTCGACATTGGTCTCCGTCTACCTTTCCACAAATTATCCGCCCCAGGACCCTCCGCTTAAAGGTGTTCAATATATTTGCAGATGTTTTGGTTAGGGTCCATATTTCACACCAATAGCATAGCACAATTCTCAAACTGTGATATTTTTGGCATTTGAGGTATCTTTTCTCGACTGCGTCTTCTGCCCGTTGCGTTGTAGGCTTAGAAGATTTCCTTCGCTAACGAATTTAACTAAACGTTCTTTGGTTGTTATAAGCGATCGTGATATCATAGTTTTGTCATCCGCATAGGCTACCACTTAGCTTGACTTCTACTTCGCTTTGATATATATTTATGAATATGTAATATATGTGCTTTCTTAAAGTCAACGAAAATCTGGCAAACGTTTATAGGGAACCCCCAGCTTTTCTCAAGTACCTGCATGACAGTAAACAATTGGTCTATCGTCGATCTACCAGCTCTAAAGGCGCCTTGATGCTCCCGAAAATAAGTGTTGCTGTATGATCTGACTTTATTTTCTAAGAACTTCGAAAATATTTTGCACGCCGTATAAAGTAGTGATTTGGTTTTATAATTTTCGTAAGAAAGCTTGTCCCCTTGTCAGATAGGGAATACAACTGATTAGCCCCACTCGTTTGGCAAATGTTCTTGCTGCAGATGTGCTGGATAGATTTTTGGATGACTCTCTGAACACTGCTACTATCATATATAATGAATCCCACTGGAATCTCATTAATGCCCGGCGTTTTATTACTCTTTTGGGCTTTAATGGGGGAACAGGCATCATCCGGAGTTTGTGGGGCCAGTGGAAGCTTTCCAACAATATTTATATCTAAAGACTTCAATCTACTAGAGTTATGCGGAGAATCAAGTAGTTTCTTAAAATAGGAAGCCCATCTTTCCTTAATCCTACCTTAATCTACCTTGTAAAAGGTATTCTTAGTCGTCGTTGTCGTACCTCCAATGAATTCCGAGGCTCTGCTGGAGGTTTCGATGCAATTAAGGTTCTTAACAGGGGTGGGCGTTAACCCGTCGCTCAACCTTCACTCCGGAGGCATGGTTAGTACTTTGATCCCATTATCAGATGCGCCTTCGCCCTCTTAAGTTTCCACAAATGAGGCGTAAGTAAGATTTATTAGAAAAGCTGTACGTCTATGGACAATTATTGGCATTTCTCGGTATATAATGTCCCATCAATGGGGAGCCATCAATCCCAATGTGTCAACACGAGACCATTTGCTACCATTTATTCTTGCGATTCGGGACAAGGAATCATGGGAGCTGTGGGTCAGAGATTCTTCACCCTTTCTCAACGGGGCTTGTGACCGTTTCTGGTAGAGTTTAACTTCAATTCAGTTCAATTTATTTTTGAATATTAAAAGAATAAATCTTATGTGAAAACATTTCTTTCAAATATCATAACAGTATAAACGTAGTACATTAACAATAGTCTGTCAAATAAAAACTATAGATAGTTCAAACATATATAACCTTCATAATAACTACAAACAAGGAATACAATCATCTTTTATCATTCCCCTGAGCCTTGTAGAGCTAGAATTCTCCTTCTCTTGGGCAGTGCTGGTGTCACATCATTATCATAGTCAAAAGCAGGAAATTCGTCGAAGTTTTCAACACTTGCAGCTTCATTAACTCTTATGTTGGCTACAATTTCCACTTGGTTACTAAAAGTTGTTTTACTTTTGGATGGAACGAAATGAGTGATGAACATTTACTCACTTTGGCGGGTATTCTTTTAAATTCCTTAATACTGACTGAACGCATTTCTTATTGTGCTTTGACATTTCAATGTCCTCTAAATACCAGGATCTCTGTTCAAAAAAGAAGTTTGGATTTCCGTACTTATCCGAAAGCCTTTAGAAATTACTTTTCCAGCAAATTTTCCACCTTCGTTATTGGCACTGTCAAAACTGCTATCTAAATTATCTTCGGAAAACAAAAAAAAATTCACAAGATCCGCATCTAAAATTCCCTCATCCTCAAATAACCCTTCAATATCCGGAATTCCAAGTCACTGAATCCCTCGATATCAATAGAATGAGCTAAACCTAATATATTGGGAAAAATATTTCCAGTTAAAATTACGTTTATTTCGAGTATAATTTCGACCACTTTCCAGCAAAAAGGTCATATATACTTTTAATTTCAACGATTTCGGAAGGGACTTGTTATAAAATTGAAAATTGGAAAAAAATTTCCACACTTCACGTAGAGTAACGAAGAGGTTTCTCATCTAATTTTCTAAAAACGTCATAGAAAAACCGAAGCTTCTTCCAATATATCGGGTGGTTGCATTGAAATTGTCGGTTTTGGACATAGTAAAATATGTAAGTTTTTTAAATATAAGGTAATATATTTAACCTCGAACAGCTACCATTGGCATCAATGTATCGTTGCCAACGTGATGGTAAACAATATATTCCTGTTTAATAAAAGTCTCTGTCTCGCCCATTTCGAAGAAATTTCGTAATGCTATATCTAAGTTCTCACGGTTGGTGAATTGTGGTCCTCACATGAAGTTCTCCATTGCCCGGAAAAGGTAATGGCGAAATGTCGGGAGAATATATTGGATGTGGTAAAGATTCCGAGCCAATTTCCTTTATGGTGTCCCTGGTGAATGCCGCTGTATGTGGTCGTGCGTTATCCCGGAGGAACAAGACTCCCCTAATATTCACGAGCGCTGCATGCTTACGTCGCAATTCCGGATGAAGTTCTCTTAATTGTTGACTCTACTCTTCAACTGTTTTGTGTTCTTTGGCCAGGTTCAAACAGTTGATACCACGCGATGTTTGTGTGATGCCGGCATTTACACAACAACGTCATCCGCTGATGAAGGCTTGGCCTTGGGATAGTTCCAGGAGGGTCGTCTGGCGATAATCAGTGAACTGTGCGTCGGCTATTGTCATAAATAATCCATTTTAGATCGCACGTAATCACGAGATTCAAATACGCCTCCCATTTGTTGCGCAAAAACAGCAAAGTAGAGATCCCTATACACTGCCTTTTGTTGTTGTCGGTAAGTTGGTGAGGAGCGCAGTGATCAAGCCGCCGTTTCATTCCCAGACATTGAAGATGGCGACTAATGGTGCTTTTGTCAACGTGGAACTTTACGCTTAATTCGTTTGATACTCTTATTATACTATATATAACTATATATCTTATATATACTATATATTATACTGATACTATATTGATACTCTTTTCAAAGCTCGGTCAAAGTTACTTATAGTCGCAATCAAAGAAAACGAATATTTTCACAAGAACAATGGTTCAAAACAATTTAAATTAAAGTTCACGTCAACAGCAGAAACGCGGAAACATTTCAATTCTAAGAAATCATCCTACACCTTGAGTAAGAATGGTTAGTAGATCATGGTTGTAGTCTTTTACGGCGGATTACTTTGTACAGTATTACTTGCTACGAAATAAATTGATCCGTCATGTCAACTTCAAAAATCCTTTTGCACTTTTCTGCTAATAATTGCCTCACATTTCACCCTCGTTAACATACAACTATAAATGTGAGTATCTCGAGTCTGTTCATGCCATTTGTTAAGTTTGGGTAGCAAAAACTTGACACTCTCAAAACAGTATATTAAAGGCTGATAGTATCCTTATGGATGATAAAAGCAAATTTATTTTATAGGGACTGTAGTCCGACTTTTACTTCGCTCGGTTTTATCCAATGCCACAAAGGAAGTATTTAGAAAACCTTAATTTGCGGTATCTTTACAGTGTAAAATGGCACTTAAAAATAATTCATCCTAAGTCCGATGTCAAACTATCCTTGAACATGCTCTGCTCCAATACACCAGTTGTCCAAGGAATTCTTCTTGCACATACACTATAAACGAAATTGTCGATTATTTTTTCAAACTCAACCAGCAACTCATGAGCTCCTGAAAACTTTTGTATGAAGAAAATAAAATAACTTGTGGTATCTTATATCAAATTTTCATTCAATCCGCAGGAATCATGCTTGTGTGGAGTGGTAGCAGCAAAGGAGCCTCTTATCTAAAATTACAACGTTTCACTCTGTATTAAATCGATAGCATTGACAATATGTGCAGTGAACTGTGAAAAACTCAAGCAAAGCGAACTAACTTATTCATGTATATCGAACAGGATAACCTTAACCGTAACCTCTAAGGATGCTAACTAGCTAACCAAGGTGTACGCTTATGTATTGAACAGGCTGTCATGCTCTGTATTGGCAGCTTCCATGCTTTTACGATATATTTTTGGTTCTGTTCATGAATACTCCTTAGTTAAATCCATATAAGTACGTCAGTTTGTTTGTGGAAAGGATACTTTCTCAGCGATTTTAAACGATTCATTTTCATCGTTCTTCTTGTAGACAAAACTAGAAGCAATTCTTTCAATGATTCGGGTACTTATCACGAAGCAGGAGATAATCATGTTTACATACATTACAAAATATGTCCATAAATGAAATGTGCATGCAGTTGCTGAGCATATAAATTTATAGGGGTATAAGGGTAGATTGAAAATTTCCTGGTATGAACAAGACAATGAAATAGTTGAACAGGTTTTTTTCAATATAATTTCCTTTTGTTTCTCTTCAGCCTACACTGTTTTCAGTGTTGAAGCCCTGTTATGGGGTTGTTTCGCCACCCTCGGGGGAGCTGCCACCAAGAAAAGAATCTGGCGAACGCGTCTTCGGAAAGCAACGTGATTAACGAATGACGTAAACAAAGTAAACTATTACCCTCCGTTGATCCCCGATAATAGGAGTTGAATTTGTTGCTCGATAGCAAACCAGGAAATTTAACGACTCAAGGGCCCTGAACGCAGTATGCTTTGCTTTAAGTGTGGAGTGCCTGGGCATAAGATAAAAGAGATCACTGAAAGTCCACGCTGTTTTTATGTAACATCTAACATAACATATATTTATTACATATTATGTAACATAACATCTTAACTCTCAGCCGACAGAGCATTCTCACGTTGCAGGTGCAGGCGCGTGCCCAATCTTTACAGAGACACTAGCAAAAGCAAAAGCAGCTCTGTGGTGACGATCAGGGTCCTTACAATTAATTTGCACCGTAGCATGAATGCACAAGATTTGGTAGAGCAATTCATTAGAGAAAAGAGGGCTGATCTGCTGCTGCTGAGCGAACAACATCGAAACAAGATTTTACCAGCCTGGTCTGGAGTCGTATGCTGCCGTTTGGCTGCCGATGCCCGGGTATAACGTTTGTCATCATATACCTGACACCGAATGAGTCAATACCATCTTTAAGCAAAGTACTTGTAGCAGGAGACTTCAACGCCAGAGACGTTGAGTGGGGCATATCTCAAACCGATTCCAGAGGGCAACGCATTCTGGACATGTCGGCGAGGTCCGGGTTGATGGTATTAAATACCGGTAATGTACCTACCTTCCGGCACTGGGGCCGGAACAAGGAAGGAACAATCCCAGATGTAACATTCGCCTCGGACTCCCTCGCTTCGACGACGTTCAACTGGAGAGTACTTGAGTTTTCAGCGAGTGACCACCAATACATCGCGTTCGAGTTCGGCGTTACCAATCCTCACTCGTCTCAACGATTTTTCACTTCCGGGTAGAACATCGTAAAAATAAACGTAGGGACTTTCGCTGATGTGACCCTGAAATGCGGAAGGCCATCGGGGAGCTCTTTGAGGAGGGGAACAGCTTCAGTCGCGGGAATGGTGGAGTCAACGACGAGCCTCATCACTTTTACCTGTAGCTCATCTTTTACCTCGACGGAGTCCTCGACACGACACGCCTGCTGTACATTGGTGGTCAAAAGATATCGCAGACAAACGAGGTAAATGTCACAGACTTCCACATGCAGCTCAGCGCTCGAGAAGCGAAGAGGAAGCATCCAACAGAAAAGCAGCATAATGGTCAGCGAGGAAAGAACTCCGCAGGCTCATCAACGAGAGTGGGGCATACAGCTGGCGAGAACTTGTGGACAACGTGAACAGGGATTCATAGGAGCTCGGCTATACGATAATGTGGCGCAAGCTCGGTACTGCATGGAAGTACTGCTTACATCAAGCAGATAAGATGGCAGGCGCTGTTCCCAGGTTGGCCCAGCAGGCGCTGTTTCCAACTCATCCCGTCCGTGTTGATGGTGTCCACGAGGTCAATTCAGTGGACTGTGGAATATCCATTGTGAATGAGAGTTAGGATGCGGTGCTTTCTAGAAAAGCTCAAAAGGCACCAGGACCAGGCAGCATTCCAACCGAGGTGCTGCAAATGGTCTTCCACATTTGTCCTGACTTGCTGCTTAATGTGTTCAACGCTTGCCTGAGAGAAGGTGTATTTGTAGCAAGGGGAAAGGGGACCCGGAGCTGACTCCTGCATATCACTCGCTTTCTATGCTCGACACAGCAAGGAAAGTATTCGAAAAGCTCATCAAGGGAGAACTCGCCGACATAATTCATTCTGTAGGGGACCTGTCTCCTCAGTAGTATGGCTTTAGAGCAGGGCGATCCACTTCCAATGCCATCAGTGGTGAATGGAGTCCGTCGAGCCGAAGTGCATAAAATTATTCCTAACGAGTGGTTCTGCTAGTGACGCTTGACGTCAGAAATGCCTTCAACTCCGCCAGATGAACGGATATTCTTGGCACCTTGGAAAATTTTTTCCGATTGCCAGGGTATCTTATGCGGATTTTGAGTGGTTACTTGAAGGACGGCAGTCTGCTGTATGACACACGAGACGGGCGACGAAATATGGAGATAAAGTCTGGTGTAGCGCAAGGCTCCATACTCGGACCAGACTTGTGGAACGCCTCATACGACAGGCTGTTGAAGCTTGAGATGCTGGATGAGTCACGCTTGGTGGACTATGTAGCAGCACTGATAGGCGGACACACAGCCGAACATGCGCAGCGCAGACTGGGAGTGCTAATGCGTCGAGTGAGTGAGTACGTTCAGTCTGGTATGGACAGAACCGAGGTGGTCATTATCACGAAGAAAAGAGTTCCCAAGGTTTGCATTCCTTTGCAGATCGGATATGCAACTGTCGAGTATAAACTTCCCATAAAGTATTTGGGAATTCTGATCGATTCGAAAATGAGCTTTTCGGAACAGATCAGAGCAACGGGGGAAAAGGCCGCGATAGGCGCTTCGGCTCTGAGTCGACCCACACCAAGCAACCGCCGACTCCTCATGAGTGCTGTACAGTCAGTGCTACTCTATGGCTCACAGGCTTGGGCCGGAGCTCTCAGCAAGGAGCTGTACCGAGCGCGCTTGGCACAGGTACAGAGACGAGGAGCTTTGCGGGTTGCATCTCCGTACTGCACTGTCTCTGAGTCGGCGGTGTTGGTAATAGCAGGAGTGATACTCATCGCCCTGCTTGCTTGAGAGCAACGGAGAACTTATGACAGAAAAGGGGATGGTTCAAGTTATGCTGCTACTCGAGAGAAAAGGCAGCGCATAATACTGGTGTGGCAATAGTCCTTGGAAGGCGACTCTAATGGCCGCTGGACTGCCCGCCTTATAGGGGACGTGGGATCGTGGCTCAATCGAAGGCACGGTTAGACTGATTATTACCTTACCGAGCTTCTTAGCGGGCATGGATATTTTCATTCTTATCTCACAAGGTTTGTAAGTCACGGTGCACAGACTGCATTTTCTGCCCATGGGAAAGGGAAGACGCATGTCACGTCTTCTTCAACTGAAGAAGGTGGAACAGGATGCGGCAGTGGGAGGTAATTGGAGACCTTTCTCCAGACAATCTGGTCGGAGAAATGCTGAAAACTTTCGACAAATAGACCTGTGTGAATCATTACTCTCGGGCAATGTTTACAGCGAAGAAAAGTATAATAGATCGGCTTGGGGCGAGGCGCGTGGGGGTCCTCCTTTCCAGCAGTCCTCCTCCATCCTGCCCCTTCCCGCTGGGGGGCGGGAGATTTCTCTAGACTAACGGCGCCCTAGGGCGAAGTGAAAAGAGGCCTAGTCCGAAGTAATATGTCAAACAGTTCCACGCCAGGGTTTCTTGACACCCTCTAAAACACCCAATACCCACTACACATCCCCCGTTTAGTGGGTAGTCTGGTAGCATCCACTTTTCGGAGTCCCAATCTCCGGGCGTAAATTGTCTTCGCCTCCCAACCAAAAAAAAGTTTATTTATATTTGGATTTTACAGTGTACGTCTATGTATAGTCTACCTATCTTTAATTTAGTTTTGCTTATTTAAGGTCTTAGATACAATGTATTTTATTAAGTTTTACCTGGAAACATATCAACGAATTACGTTATTTTTTCTTACAATTATTGCGTATTTGCTTATTGGAAAAAAGGGAACAGACATGAGTGCTATTTCACTATATCCAGGATGCCATCATTGCCCATCATGTTATCATTCTGCCTCGTTTCGGTTGGATGCCTCGTAATCCACAAAGATTCGTACACGTTCAGTTTTCTTTTGTGTCTTGTTTCTTTTACAATCGTGAGATCGTTCCATTCAATTCGGTGTCATTGGCAAAAGAGTTTCGCTACTGAAAACTAAACGTTACTCACGTTTCACCGTCTTATCGCTAATTGTGCCTGCTTTATGCCGTATAGTGTAGTGTTTACTGTAAGAGTTAGATCTCAAATATTGCGCAACAAGGCTCATCAAAATAAAAAGTTTATGGAGAAAACGTGCTAACAAAACGAACAAGTCAAGGGTGATTTTATCGCTTTCGTAATGAAAAAAATCAAATGAACATCAGCAGGACGACCCACGAAGGTGACAGATGGTGATCTATAGGAAGTCATACAAGAAGGTGATAAGTTGGACATTGCTGATTATCGGAGAAGTTACATATCTACAAATCTTCTTGAAGCCATGAAGAATCCATGGGCTATGATATGTGTTAAAGTTGTATGCTTGGGTTCACCACGAACTTTCGCAAAAAAACAGAGGATACAATATGGTCTCCTGTGTTTACTACCTTGCTTTTGAAACTAATAAAGGCTTTCTCCGATGGTTTGGTGGCTGCAGATGAAAAGTGGGTCTTTTACGTACATACACGGGTCATGTTTTTTACATGAAACTTGACCTTTGTTCTACGTTCCATGTTCTACATTTCACGTATTGTGAAACCGTACCAGATGGTTTGCAAAGAAGGTCACCAACATTTACCTCAAACCAGGCTTGCATCGAAGGAAGGTCTTATGCAGGGTAGGAAATACAACACTGTAGATCATCTTCGTACAAGAGTAGCAAATATTGTCGAGGGAGAAGCTTTCTAAAGGAGAGGAATACAGAAACCTTCAAAATGTGGAGATAAGTTAAAGACATAACGAGATTAGTGTTTAAAAAAATTAATTGTTTAATTTGAAGCTGGAAGTCTTTTTTGTCAAGCCAATAATTTTGTTTGTTTCTATGTCACCTTCTAATACCAAGTATGATTATGCAGTAAAACAGAAGTTCCTGTATATTACAAAACCAGCAAAATTATAGTATAAAAGGAAAAATTATAAAAAGTGATTGGTGTAAACACAAACGTAATTTATCCAATGTGTTTCAATGGAAAACAGTCAATATAGAATGAAATTTTGATTTTGCAACTGCATTTCATAAAGGATGGCATCCTGGATTATTATTGCCCAATGCCTGATATGCCAACCACTTCCTCAATGTTCAGATAGAAGGACTCCTGAATATTTTCCTTAGCAAAAGTCACAAATGAAAATCGATCAAGCCCCAAAAATTTTAAAATGAGCCCCATAAGCCCCACAAAAAATTAAATTTTTCCTTACCTTGTCATTACACTCACTTTGATCTTTAATTCATTTTGAATTTTCAAACATCCTTTTGTGACTTCACAGCAGTATTAATTTTTAAGTTGCGAAAACGTTGATTTAAGAAGAACAAGATGAACGTAGAAAAGTGCTTGATATGACTGTCTACGATTAATGTGAAATATTATTCCGCGAATTAAAAAAAAATTAATCTGCATCCTTACGCAACGACAACTTTACAAGCAAACCCCTCCAGCCATTCTATTTGTCGAATTAATTTGTTGTAATCACGCAGATTACTATCTTATCCTGCCTTTTGTTCTCACATCTTTTCTCATTACAAACTGAAATTTCATGTTTGAACGGCGGCACATTGTTTCGGGGTCGAAAAAGAAATTAAATGCAAAACTGTCCCCAACGACAAGGCAAAGTTTTCTAGTCTGACCTCAGTTTCTAATGGCATTCAACTAACTAACGTCCAACTAACCACCTTAAAGATCTGGGCAATCTTGGTCCATAAGCTCCTTGTTCGAGTCAAAGAGCCGACTGGCTGTAGCCTGTAGAAAATTAGGACCATAAAAAAGTTAAAAAGCCGTCCAAAAAGGGAAACTTTAACGTGTAATTACGTTAACTACTTCACTAATTAGACTCATTAGGATACCGGCGCCATGAAGTGAATAAAAAAGTGAAACTTTGTCCATTACAGGCGCAGGACACATCTCCCAAAACGAAAAATGCTAAACAGGAAGCAGAAAAGGCTACACTTTCATGTTTGGGTTGCACATTAACGTAATGTTCACTCCAGCATTGGTCACTGCTTTCCTGTACCTGAACTAGCTTGCCTACCTTTTAATGTTATGCTTGGTAATGTCCTGCACTGAATCGGAAGGAAAATAATGCCAAGATGGCATCTGTTGGTGCCTAGTCAAGCTATTAACTAGACATTTTTAGTGGGAGTATAGGACATAGTTTTGACTGGAACAGCAACCATAACATCATCAGCGTGGAATCAACAATGCTTTCTATTTTGGTGAGACCGGAAGGATATTTCAAAAGCGTTATCAGTGATAAATATAATGGCGACAGCTCCAATAGATATTAGCGGGGAACACATATAGGAAATGTTTCCTGCAAACCTAACTTTCAACCAAAAAGTTCATCATTAGCACGAATATGAATTTGTACATATATTGATGAAATTTCTGGAGTAGATGTTTTGCGCCAGCATTGAATGTTCGCGGGTTTAGCCGTTTAAGTTAGGAAATTCTTAGAGCTGGAATTTTTCGAATTTGGAATTTTTATTTTAATTTTTTTTGAATTTTATAACGACATGCTTTCTCTTTATAAGAGCAAACGAATGAAAAGGACTTTTAAATCAATTATTTTAGCCTGTTGTTAATTGAGGAGCATTTTTGAGGTTTTGAAAGAGAACGAGAACTTTCACCTCAATATATTTTTCCATAATATGTCGAATATGATACCAAAATACATTATTTGTAATTGCTTCCATCTTCATAAAATTGTTTTGCTACAAATAAAGAAAATCCTTCCTTTTAATTTTATGTAATTATTCGATCTTCATTAGCTGATAAAGACCGACCGATCACGGTGGAAAATCGATTCCGCAAGGTTAATAAATACATAAAATTAAAAGGAAGGCTTATTTTTATTTTTACCAAAATGCATTCATTTTCTAATTTCAAGAAATGCCAAACTAACGAAATTTACATTCGTTCATCAGGAAATAAATTTTCTGATTATCAAAACTCCCCCCTTATCGTCACCTGTCATGGCACGGGGGCTTACCACCTTAATGCACTTGAATACTAGACTGCAGAACTGAAGACTAGACCTTTGTTAGTCTCTTATGGGTCTCTTTCGTCTTAGCAGGTTGGCAAAGGGTACAAAACGAAAAGGTAACCAAAAATAAACAATGAAGCTGCAAATAAAACAGTACCCTCAATACCCGGCGAATAAGACGGAGAAATCCCCGGCGCCGGGTAACTGGCGTGACGGCACTAAGCATCGGTTACCCTGAGCATTAGGTCTGCAACAAAAGAAGCGTAATTGTAGTTACAGCACTCGCTGGGAAGACGGAAGCATCATCCAGATTAAAAAAAGGAGCACCATAGAAAAGTACAGCAGCAAAATTTGTAAAATGAGCTTCCTCACGAACCCAGGTACCACCCAAAAAGTGACAACCAATCACGGGAAACTTAGTGAATTTGCAAGCGGAATGGTATAACCGGATCTGAGTGGATTAGACTGGGATGACGCTAACTACGGCAGTAGTAAAAGGGTACACAGGGTAAGCCCCCGAACTCTAATGTCTTGCAAAGAGGTTCTACCGTGTCCCCTGTACCAATACACTAATAGTAGCGGTGACAGACTATCCCAACGAAACAAGCAAGATCCGAGTAGATCTACTCACCAAGCTGCATCCTGTTATGAAGAAGGAGCTTTTCGATCAGCTTCGTCGAAATCTTGAAAAATTTTAGCGTTCAAGGGACGAGGACGACATTGGACCATCTGGTGTTCAACTGCAATTGCAATAGTAGTCCTGAAAAAGGAGTTCAGAGTCTTCTCATCAAAAGAGGTGCATCACAGCATTTGCCGGCTTGAATTAGTTTTTTCGTATTTCGGAAGGAAGTTAGCTCAAGTTGTCTGCCACATTTTAGGAGGGAAAAAGCATATTACAGGCCAAATAACCCTGGCTCGGCGCACCTTTCCGGATGACTTGGGTTGGGTGGGATTCCAATTCTGACCATCGAGTTTCGTGCCTTAGCTAAAACACGGGGGAAACAGGTCATTATTGGATGTGATGTAAATATGAGGCAATAACTTATAGCAACATTTATTTTGGCAAACATCGAAAGAAGAAATTAGGCAATGATTCTTTGCATTCATAGACAATTCTTATTATGAGGACAATGCCATTTGCACACATGTAAAAATATTTGTCAAATTAAGATAATACTTGCATTGCCCTTTTCCCAAATTATCTACATGGAAAAGGTTCAGCAAAATTTTAGGGATGCTTCAATTGAAGCTAGCTCCAGCCAGCAATTATGACATAAATTAAAAGATGTGTCAAACAAGTCTGTTCCTGCTTCGACGACATATTTTTGAATTTTTCGAAATATTTTTAAATCTAGATCTTTAAATCTTAACTTTAAATCTAGAAGAAAATTACATTTATGACTCCCAGGGGGCAAAAATAGACCGAAATGGGAATAAAGGTTTATAAACGGATAGTAATAAGGATGTTTATTTTAGCTATAAAACATTCAAATATAATAAAATACGGACTAATTGTTTTAACTGACATGAAATATGTTATGTATTTTCAAAGGGAAATTGATAAAATAATATATATATATATAATTAATAATAAAATAATAGTTGGGCAACCGATAGGTCGCACCTGCAGCGAAAGAAAGGAACAAGATTATAGGGTTAGCTGAAAATACAAAGGCCGCATAATGGCGGCCGAAGAAAGTTAATTTTCCACCGACTAGTTCACCGCGTGGGCGTGGGGGTTAGGACTTCATTTAGGCCCTGATCCTTCCATGCAACTCACACACACACACACACAGGGAAAGAGCTTAGTTCCTCATATTATATAAAATAAAAATTATAAAAAAAATCAAACAACCTGTGAATTGTGCTGCGCTCAATGGTGCTGCGCTGACTGAGAACACCTCCTCCTTTACTGGTTGTGTATCTTCAACTGATTGAGTGTCTTCTATGGTTGAATGTCCTCAACTGGTTGGTGGTTGGTGTTCCTTGGCAGAATGTTCTCTGTGGTTGAGTGTCATCCACTGGCAGATTGGCTTCTACTGGTTGGTGTTTCTTGGCAGAATGTCCTCTGTGGTTGAGTGTCATCCACTGGCAGATTGGCCTCTACTGGTTGGTGGTCCTCGGCAGAATGGCTCTACTGGCTGGACCTCTACTGGCTTCAACTGGTTGAGTGTGCTCCACTGGTTGCAACTGGTTGAGACTGGTTGAGTGTCCTATACTGGCTGCTGCAACTGGTATTATCAGCTATCGGCTAATCGGCTGAATGTCTTCACTTGTTAGGTATCTTCTATCGGCTGTCGTCTATCGGCTGAATCTCTCCCTTTCCTCACAATTTCCACTCCTTTTATATCGATACGAACACAACAACCCAGTGAATCGTATCGATCGTAAAAATAACTTCCAAGAATTTTTTTTGGGGGTTTTTTTTTGGTTTTTGGGGTTTTTTTTTTCTTTTTTTTTTACTTGGAATTTTTTTTTTCTGGGACTTTTTGTTTTGTTTTTTTGTTTTTAATAACGAATTATTATTTTGCTAATATTATTTACTAATATTATTTACTAAATATTATACTAATATTATTTCACTAAATCTAACTTTAAATATTTTTATTTTAATTTCTTAATTTATTTATTTACATATATATATTATTTTTTTTGTTTGCGTAATGTCGCCTACACATCGAAATACGTAACACGTGGGGACGACCTACCCCTTGAGAAGGGTCTCACTCCAAAAGCCGGGCTGCTATCCATGTAGGATTAAGGGACTATGGCCTAATGTCCTGGCAATGGTAGACTCCTAATGGTTTCCCATCTGGGGACTCCAGTTCATACGCGACCTGTCCAACTAAACGAACTACTCTGGCCGGAATGAATTTCGGTGCGAGCTTAGCTGCAAATTTTTCTACTGCACTACTGAGTACGTGATTTCGTACAAAAATCATTTGTCCGGGGGTAAAAGAACGGGTCCTTGCCCGCAAATTATAATGCCTTTGTCCTTTAGCGTAAGCTTCGCCTAATTTCTCTCTAACTCGTTCACGTATCACCCTCAATCTCTCGTGAGGGGTCATGAGCTCGACTTCTCCATCTTCAAAAGAAGACAACTTCCGGAGGAGCTCGTAGTCGGAGCCATGGCTCACTGACTGAAATCCGAACATCAGATAGTGAGGCGAACAACCGGTCGACTCGTGTACAGTGTTGCGGAATGCAGAGCTTGATTCTCGCAAATACTTATCCCATATAGAGTGGTCATCACCTATAAAGGAACGAATGGCAGCTAAAATGGACTGGTTGACCCGTTCGGAAGCATTCGATTGAGGCGAGTATTTTAGAGAGAAAACGTGCTGAATACCATATTCTTGAAGGAATTTCATGAAATGCTTAGAAGTAAACTGCACACCATTATCCGAATGAAGTAGTTCGGGCACACCAAATGTACAGAATATATCTAGAAGGAATTGAGTAGCGTTTTCGGTAGTGGCCTTGGGCATGGCTTTCATCCATACAAATTTTGTATAATGGTCGAGCACAACAAACAATTGGGTGTTTCCGTTCTTCGAACGTGGATAAGGTCCTAGGAAATCAATAAATAAGCGCAGCATCGGCCTATCAGATATGCGCTCTTGACCCATATGTGGTCTAAGGACCTTATTGTACGGCTTAATTTGCTTACAAGTACTACATTGGGAGATGTAAGAAGCGACGTCCTTACGAAGGGTTGGCCAATAATAATATCGCTGTAGTACTTCGGTGGTCTTACGTATGCCACAATGAGATGATTCCGGTCTATCGTGAGCTTGGGAAATCAGCCTAGATTGCTGACTCACGGGTACCCATAATTTGGTTCGAGGAATGTCTATATCCGGATCGTTAACTCTTCCTAACTTAATGTAGATACGACCATCTCTTATCCATAGGTTGGGGAACCGTGTAGGTTCTTTCGAAATTGAAAGTATTCGTTCTATATAATCAGATTCTGTGAAAGCAGAGTCTGGCAACAGTGAATCGATATGATGATGCTCGGGAAGGAAGGGAAGATACAGACACGAAAGTTCACTAAGACTCTCGTGAACTCGGGAAAGGGCATCGGGAACGGTATTAGCGGAACCCTTAACATGTTCAATATTGAAGTTGAAACCTTGCAACTTCAGACTCCAGCGAGCTAATCTGCCGGAAAGGTCTTGTTGGCTCATGAGCCACTTCAAACTAGCGTGATCAGTGATGATGGTGAAGGGAAGTCCTTCAATGTAGGCACGGAATTTTTTTACGCTCTGTACGGCGGCGAGACACTCCAGCTCAGTGATAGTGTAATTTCGCTGCGCCGACGTCAATTTGGCAGACATGAAGGCAATGGGATGCTCTTCTCCCTTCTCGTCCTTCTGAAAGAGGACGCTACCGATTCCAGTGGTGCTTGCGTCGCACTGAATGAAGAAGGGTTTTGAAAAGTTAGGGTTAACTAGTACGGACGCGGACACAAGAGCTTGTTTTAGTTGGTCAAAAGCAGTTTGAGCGGCGGCAGTCCATTTAAAGGACGATTTGTTTTTCAGCAGATCAGTTAGAGGGGCGGTAATGGAGGCAAACCTATGTATGAATCGGCGGTACCATCCGGCCATTCCCATGAGACGACGAATATCTTTAATAGAGTGAGGAGTTGGGTAATCTACAATGCTGGAGACTTTAGAGGGATCTGTCTTTAGGATACCATCGCTAACGATGTATCCAAGGTACCTTATTTCACGCTGGACGAATTTGCTCTTCCCAACATTTATTGTGAGCCCAGCTGATGAGAGTAACTTAGCTACTGTAGACAACAGATCCAAATGTTCCATGAAGGAAGAGCTGGTCACGAGCAAATCATCAAGGTAAACAAATATTTTGTCTTGAAGCTCATGCGGAATAACCTTGTGCATTAGACGGCACATGGTTTGGGGAGCGTTGCACAATCCAAAAGGCATGACCTTAAAATGGTATAAAGGGCGACCCGGCACCGTGAAAGCTGTCTTTTCCTGTGATTCAGGATCAAGAGGTATCTGCCAAAAGGCGTCCTTTAAATCGAGACTTGTAATAAACTTAGTGGATCTCAATCGAGATAATAATCCATCGATTAACGGCAAAGGATATGCGTCTTTAACGGTAACATCGTTAACACGTCGCGCATCCAGACACAAACGTACTTTTCCAGGTTTACGAACCAACGTTACTGGAGAGCTCCAGGAACTGTGACTCTCGCCTATCACACCCAATGCGAGCATACGATCAAGTTCCTTGTACAGCAGATCCTGTACGACTGGTGAAACAGCATAATGCCGTTGCTTGATTGGCTTAGCAGTCCCAGTGTCAATGTGGTGTGTAACGAGTGACGTTTTACCCAGACCAAGCTTATTGAAGGAAGGAAATTTGGCAACTACTTGTTGCAATAATAGCTTTTGCTCTGGTGTCAATTGGTGAAGGGTGTCAGCCTCTTCGGCTTGAAGAGAATTAGGGGCTTCTTGGAACGCACTGACATTTTTGAACGACGCTGGTTCTATCTGAAACGCATTCCAGAAGTCAATGCCAAGGTATAATTTACCGGCGAGGGAAGGGACGACTAAGAACTGCAAAAGTTTAGTCTCGTCATCATATGTGACGGGAAAATTTACGTATCCTGCTGCTGGAACTCGCCGTCCAGATGCTGTTTGGACACTGGTTTTCAGGGAGTGAATTTTGAGATTTAAGTCTCGAAGTAACTCAATGGACCGGTGTCCTAAGACACTGACGCTAGCTCCACTGTCCATAAGACCGGTGAGCTGATATCCTAATATGATGATGTCACAATAGGGACGCGGATCATTAAAATCGCGATCGGGTACTACCGAACTAATCGCTAGTTTACGAAGGGCGCGTTTCGCGCGAAAGTATTTGATAGCGCGAAGTCTTCTTCTATATCTTCGTGTAGTGGTGAACAGGGGAAAACGGTTGACGGGAGTGGGTTTGTTCAATCGAGTGGTCTGAGCTATAGAAGTCTTGTCATAATGTGATGATGGACTATTCGAACTCAGCGATTGCGACGCTATTTGGGATCTACATTGTTGGATGCGTCCACAGTATTGACTCGAATTTGAGTTGTTGCTTAAGGGTTGAATTTTCGAAAATTTGGAGCGGGCCGACCCCTCATATGCGGGCCGCTCCTGGAATAGTTTCCCGGAGGTTTACACTTTTGGCACTGAGTTTTTCGTACTCCCGGAGTACCGCAACCAAAACAAAACAATCTCTGGATCGGAAGTTGGCATTTGCTGAAGAAATGACCTATATCCTGACAGTTCCAACACAAACGGTATTCGGGATCACTAGCAGGGTCCAGAGATTTGATTACTTCTTCGGGCACTTCTGTTGGGAGATTTTGGTAGCGTGTGTGTGACAAGGCATGGACTTGGCGAACAGGACCGAAAGGTCGTTCTACCTTGCTCAAGTTCCAAACAGATTCTATTGAAGTGCAGCACTGTACCAGCTCATAGACTGATATAAATTGCCGACCTGCGAGATGGTCTCTCAACCGACGATGCATATTAAGATACAACAAGTGCTGCATATCCAAATCAGACATGCCTTTCTGTAACTGCAGCGACAACGTCTCTAAGGCATCGAAGAATTCAATGAAGGTTTCACCCTGCGCCTGATGACGTGCATCCATTTGACGCCGAATATCTATGTCTGCGCGAGCACGGGAAAATCGATTGAGGAAAGAATGGGTGAGAGAATCCCAATCTAAGGAATGTGGGTGCATTTCGTGATATTTCCAGTACCACTCGAGAGCAGGCCCTTTCAGGAAAATGTGGAAGCACTCTGCCAATTGGTTAAGCGGCACCTCTTGAGAGTCTCCCATAGCTTGTAATCTATACAGGAAAGAGTCAGCTCTCAGGCTAGATTGGCTGCCATCATACCCAATACCCCATTTGGATATTGGTATAGACATTTGGCTTATTGGACGTGAGCGTGCGGGAGAGCGCGTACCGAGATCACGTATATTGTCTCGGGGAATCTGTGCTGTAGTGGTAGCATGGACTGGACGGGAGGCTGGACTAACATCCAGTGATTGCCTCATGGGGCCTAGAACATTTGATTCCAGAACTTGCTCCAGCCGCTGGATTTCTTCAATCAGGTGCTCTATCTTAGGTTCCGAAATGAATGGATTATGACTCGTGGTCACGGGTGTCAGAGTTTCATATAATTCTGCCGTGAAAATGTGGGGTTTTTCAGACTCAGGAGACAAATTACGAAAGGGGTTTGAATCATTCAGTTTTGTATTTTGAGCACACGGACAACCATTTGTCTGCACACTCGAGGGTAGTCCAGTGTCTGCAAATCGTCTTCCTGTCCTCACCGGGACATTGGTAATGGAGAATCTCCGGGGCGTAGAGTGTCCTGACGGCAAAAATTTTTCCGATAGTGGAGACGACATAATTTGACTACTTTATACTTTTCAATTGTCCTTATTTAGTTCTTAATTCCTTACTTATATTATATGTATGTTTTTATTCATTAATGTGTGTATGTGTGCGTTTGAAGACATGCGTTTCCGGATCAGGACGCGAAAAAGGTTGAGAAAGTTAAAGGTGAAATGGAAGTATGTGAGCAATTCCAAGGGTTGCTGATGCTCATCCGGCACCTGATTCAAACTCATAGAGCGATAAATATCAGTCGGCATAGAGTCAACAACACCGGAAGGTAAAAGTGTTTAAAGAAAATAGCAAAGGAAAACAATTAGTGGTGTTTCGAGGTACGTGTGCATCCGCCTGTTCTCCATTCAAACCAAAAACTTATGGCGAAATTTACAAGAGATCAATAGATGCAAACGCTCCTTTGTGCGTAATGTCAGCCAAGTCAACTTCAGGAGAGGCATTCCTAAATACTAATTCCTGAATCCTAATTCCATAATCTTAAAAGGAGAAACCAACCACCTCCTTCGTCGACCCTTAACGCTCCGTCTCAAAACTCATCGAGTCGAAATCTACGGAAGCGACAGCTAACATCACTCACGGAAACAGGAAAGAAGAAAGATAAGAAAAGAATACTTTTGGGGCGCCAGCTGCAGATGCAAGCAATCGGCGCGATATGTACTGAAGCGATGGTGCAGTGTGCCAGCGGAAGAGCAGAGATTTTATTTACGAACTTCAAAAAAAAAACGAAATCCTCCGCTGCCACACATTGCCATCACCTTGACCGAACAAAGCCACAAGTTTGGGCGCCATGTTATGTATTTTCAAAGGGAAATTGATAAAATAATATATATATATATATAATTAATAATAAAATAATAGTTGGGCAACCGATAGGTCGCACCTGCAGCGAAAGAAAGGAACAAGATTATAGGGTTAGCTGAAAATACAAAGGTCGCATAATGGCGGCCGAAGAAAGTTAATTTTCCACCGACTAGTTCACCGCGTGGGCGTGGGGGTTAGGACTTCATTTAGGCCCTGATCCTTCCATGCAACTCACACACACACACACACAGGGAAAGAGCTTAGTTCCTCATATTATATAAAATAAAAATTATAAAAAAAATCAAACAACCTGTGAATTGTGCTGCGCTGACTGAGAACACCTCCTCCTTTACTGGTTGTGTATCTTCAACTGATTGAGTGTCTTCTATGGTTGAATGTCCTCAACTGGTTGGTGGTTGGTGTTCCTTGGCAGAATGTTCTCTGTGGTTGAGTGTCATCCACTGGCAGATTGGCTTCTACTGGTTGGTGTTTCTTGGCAGAATGTCCTCTGTGGTTGAGTGTCATCCACTGGCAGATTGGCCTCTACTGGTTGGCGGTCCTCGGCAGAATGGCTCTACTGGCTGGACCTCTACTGGCTTCAACTGGTTGAGTGTGCTCCACTGGTTGCAACTGGTTGAGACTGGTTGAGTGTCCTATACTGGCTGCTGCAACTGGTATTATCAGCTATCGGCTAATCGGCTGAATGTCTTCACTTGTTAGGTATCTTCTATCGGCTGTCGTCTATCGGCTGAATCTCTCCCTTTCCTCACAATTTCCACTCCTTTTATATCGATACGAACACAACAACCCAGTGAATCGTATCGATCGTAAAAATAACTTCCAAGAATTTTTTTTGGGTTTTTTTTTTTGGTTGTTGGGGGTTTTTTTTTTCTTTTTTTTTTACTTGGAATTTTTTTTTTCTGGGACTTTTTGTTTTGTTTTTTTGTTTTTAATAACGAATTATTATTTTGCTAATATTATTTACTAATATTATTTACTAAATATTATACTAATATTATTTCACTAAATCTAACTTTAAATATTTTTATTTTAATTTCTTAATTTATTTATTTACATATATATATTATTTTTTTTGTTTGCGTAATGTCGCCTACACATCGAAATACGTAACAAATATTCAAAATTTCAGTTATATCTGAAAAGATAATTCGTTTTCAATGTCATTTAAATATGAATTCGGGCGTGTTCGGGCCACCACTGGCGCGGATAGAGTCCAAACGAGAGGTCAAATTTTTGACTACTCTAACCAATAATTAGGGCCTAATCTTATTTATAAGGTGGCCAATATTGCCTTCCAATATTGACCAAGGGCCATGGGCTTGTCAGCGTAGACGAGTGATTTGACATATACCCACAAAAAATAGTCCAGCTGTGTTAAATCAAAAGGTTTTTTAGGCCACTTCACAGGTCCAAGACGAAAAATTATACACTCTAAAAATACTTCTTTAGCATAAGAATAGCATTTGGTTGCAAGAGCTGTATAGCATTTTGCGTCATCCTGTGGAAATGACACGTTCTCTGCGTTGCGGTGGGCTGATCTATAGCGGTCGCCATTAACGGTAATGTTTATTCCAGCAGCATTTTTAAAAGACTGGACCAACGATTCAGTGCATTAAACACACCAAACAGTGCCTTTTTCCGAATGTAACGCTGTTTGGACAACCACCTGTCGTTGTGCATCACTTCAAATGCGAAACTGTTGTTTATTGACAAAGCCATTCAAGAAAGTGCAGCAATTTCTTCTTGGGACCATACGCCGAATGTACATCGTGCTCAGTCGACATTCGTCTTCGATTCCTGCACGAGCCCTCAAATCAAGGTTGTACGTTGAGCATGATGTCGCCTGGACGTACTTGGGAATTCATGCATACTACGCTCTACACTTGGTTTGATTTCTTCATTACAACGTCTGGATGGATGCGTATTATCAGTGAGAATAAATGATCCGTGGTCAACCAAATGAATTGCTCTAATGGACCGATATCTCAGCCATATAATCAGTGAGTGCGCGATGAATTCCTTAAAAAGAACCATTTCTTTCGAAATAATTTAAACAACGTTTGCACAATTTGCAGACTATGTACAAACGTCAACTTATTTATGATGAAATTTGAAACCATAAAACGAATGACTTACCATAAAACGAATGACTTACCATAAAACGAATGACAGCTGTTATACCATTAAACAGGATTGTCAATTCAAAATTCTATGCCTTTGAAAAGAACACTTGAAACTGGATATATTTGAAATTTTCTATCGTAGGATGTGAGTTTAACAATACAGATGTTGGTAAGGCTAGATCTTCCCACGGAAATGAGGAGTCTATAACATTTACACCAGAAATCATCGGGTAAAATTCAAACAAAACGCAGAAAATGCAAACTTTTTCTCCCTTCTTGTAAAAGAAGGAACCTGATGACAGCAATAATTCTAGATTGGAATAATTCTGGATTCGAGCAAACTCGTCAGAGGAGGCAGAAAAATAAGGAGAGTAAGAGGAGTTTCAAACTCTGCCACCCCCCAAAACCTTGGGCCTCCTTCCCTGAGATGACCATACACCCTAGAAAGCACCCAACTCCGAAGACCACCTTCCAACTCATTACCCAATAAACTTCATGATGTATGAACGGTACGGTTCCCAACTGGCAAGTGGTCAAAAGTATTGTTCCTTATGAAGCACAGTAGTATAAAGACCTCAGCCAAAAGGGTCTATCCTGGGATGGGATTTGTACCCAAGACCTCGACTGACCGTGGAAACCTAACAAGATTACTGAAAGGACAGAAACTAGCATATCATACTTACATGTAACCGAAGCACAGACAATCAGGTGTTATCACGGATCTGAATGGCCTAGACATACAAAAAATCGTAGAAGACTAGGAAGTCTAGGAATTCAATCCGACCAAATCATTCTTCTTGAAATGCGAAACGGTCCATTCAGACTGGTCAATGTTCCCCTTTTGAAACTTGAACCCGCAATTTTTAACGTTAATGTCATTTGTGAGCCAGTCTGCACCATTGAAGGCGAAAATAGAATACTGCGAGCCTGCGATACAAGAGCGCGACGAGAGCCTCGCAGCAAATATCCAACAGTTTTCTTTACATAAGTTTGTAAACGACATCGTACAATAATTGCAATGCGTCGATGCGAGTCGAGAAATATTCGGAAAATCAAAAATTCCTCGCAACGAGGTGCGTTGGCGTTTGTCAGATGTTATGACGATGGCGCTTAAATGAAATTTGAAATTCAAACGCCTTAATTACTTTTTAAGTACTAGGGTTATTCTGAATGCATTTGGAATGAAAATTTCGTGCATCCTTGTTAAGGCAATTATTTGCCAAACGAAGGAAAATTCCAAATTCAAAACTTAAAAAAAATCAAAAACAATTGCAATTTTCATTCAAAACGTCACCAATTTGACATTTGTCATATGAACATTACTCTTCCTCGCATCGCTGGCATTATAAATTGAATGCCTTGTGCCGTGACGTGCGATAATTGCATCACGCTCACGCAGTATTGTATCTGGGCCTTATAGGCCGAAATTCTGTCCAACAAAGCTGAGTCGGGCTACACCTGTGCATCACAGCGATTCAATTAATCTTCATGTCCGCAACGATATCATGTAGATATCGCCATATCACGTAATTTAACATATATCTTAAACGTAATAATCCATGAAAAGCTTTCCAAGTCGCATGGGCCAATGAAACAAATCATCAAACAAGTGAAACGGCCGATGATAAACAAGGTCGCACTAGCAAAAGAGGACATCACGATCACCACTTCAAGAAACTAAAGGAACTTCCACAAAATATTTAAAAAAAACTTATAAGGAGAAGGAATGAAGTTTGCAGCATAGCTAGGTATACAGATGACACTAGTTTGAAAGTGAAAGCCACTTTTAAAACCTGAATCTTGAATGAAACGACGAACTGTAAATTCAAAATGAATGAATATGAAAAAGAAATGTAACTCTCAATTTTTCAATTCCCTCAAAATGAAGTTCAGGGAAAACTCATCTGAGGAGGGGAACTTTAATTTTGTGGATGGAGTACTTGACTCAGCAGACAGGCTCCTGAGATAATCGATAGAAAATGACCACACAATACAGCCGAATATCACTGGACAAATTAAAGGACTAGTATAAGCATTAAACAGACGCATGCGTTGGAGAATGGCGCAATAATAAACACTATTCTAACATGGCTTCCAAATAACAAACTACAAGCACTGAGGGACGTAAGCAATGCAATTTTCCAGACATAATAATATCCGAAATTATAGGAACTAGCGGCAATATTTGTATTCCCGAAGGCTGGAAAGCACCCGATGCTCCCACAAAATCGGAAGTAAATCAGTCTCCTGTCATCGATGGCAAAAATTGCAGAAAGGGTAGTTCTGCATCGTGTCAACAAGGCATTACATGATAGCAAATAATACCGGAAGAATAATTCGGCTACGAAACCATTCATTTCATAAGCGCCAGCTTGTGAAGATGGTCGACCACATAAGAACAAGTCTTGAAAGTCTGTCTGATTGAGATCGGTAGCTACCTATCAAACCTGCGACCGATTGAAGCCGAATTTCCTCAAGGATCGCCCATCTTACGGTTCCTCTATGATATATGTACTGTACGCTTTCCTGAATCACCGCCAGGAGAAAAGTCACTATATGCTGATTATACCTGATTATTCACTAATTGTCGACAAGCAAAAGTCATAAAATCAACATTGGAAGGCTCAACCAACACTATCTTGGAATATTTTCTCAGATGAAAGATTTAGATCAATCTGGAGAAGACACAAGCCATATTTATAAACTGGCAGAGACGACACACTTCACTTCACTATCAAAAATGAGTCCAACCAGTTGGGAAGATCGGCAAAATACTTTGGACTTATCCCTGAGGGCAGACTTATCAGGGACACCAGATAAAAAACAAAAGAAGACACTGTACAGGCCTCCTATCCAAACTCTACCCACTTCTTAAATCGAACAAACTCAGCTGCTAGAACGGGTGCTAATCTGCTAACAGATCAGATTTCTAATGCTATTCTTCAGGAATGGCCTAGCATTTGTCATTTGTGCATTAGTCAAAGGAATCAATAAAATATCGTGGTTTAATGATTGACTCATTGAAGAGCTTCTTCGAGTTGGTTTGAGCGCTAACAGATAAGGCTGTGCTAGGTCTTAGTCACCTTATGGGCAAGTGTATATCGCACTATATCTGAACCTGTGGTGCTGTGTATGTGAAGGCCCTCTTATGCTTTTTGCTGGAGTACGAAAACGTGCGTTGCTTTTTCTGCCCAGGGATGACAGATGACGTTTGTCACATGTTCTTTGCATGCGGAACATGGACAGGACTCCGTTCAAATTTCTCGAAGAAAAAACAGAAAACAGAGAAAACAGAAAACGTAATGGGGAAGATGATGAAGTCAAAAGACAATTGGAACTGCGTGTCGCACAACATACGGACGGTTCTTCTTATAAAGAAAGGTATCATGGATCGCTTGTTGGGGCCTACGGAAGGGGGATCTCTCTGATGGCGATCCTCCTCCTTCCCATACATCTGTGCTCAAAGAGGAATTTCGCTTAATCAGAAGGCGCCGCTAGGCGATAATTAATGAGGTCTAGTCCGAAGTAACAAGACATGACAAAAAGTGCAAGGCTAGGTTCTCCGTGTGACAGGGAAGGTGTTTATTTGCTAGTCCGGTTACCAATGGGAGTCCGACACTCAGCGCGTAAAAATTTTTCAACTTCCAACTATAAAAAACGCTACGGTTAGTACTCTTTCTATGAAACGACAAAGACAAACCAAATAGTGCTTCAGTCTTTCCGCAAAGGAGCGGTAAAAAGAGCCTTGGGAACTCCATCGTTCATCATTAAAACGGACATATACAGCGACGTTCAAATGAAATCGACGAAAAACAAAATAACCAAATTACTTAGATAGATTAGAGATTACTCCCAGACGTAAAATGCATTTGGACTACCCACTAAAAACCTCTCCTGTCAACCTGAGAACCTAGCCAGGAACCGTTTGACACATTTTTTCGGGCTAGGCCTCGTGTTCCTACACCTAGAGGCGCCTTCGGATTATGGGAATCTCTTCTCTAACGGGAACGACGGGAGAGGAAGGAAGTTCTAGAAAAGTGATCCATCCATCCTTGATACCTCCCAGCGCTCCAACAAAGCTTTCTTCAATATCAGCACTGCCCGAGAATATTGCATCACGCGATTCCAATTGTCAACTGTTTTCAGCATTACTCCGCCGATAGTTTCCGGACAGAACTCTCCAATTTCGCTTAGGAGGTCCCCTCGCTGCTGGCTCCACCTTTTACAGTAGACGAATGTGTGACAGGCATCATCCAATTCTCCTGCACAAAACACACAGTTAGGAGGCCGTGCTCTGTCAATTTTGTACAGGTAGGACCGAAAACAAATGTGCCCAATTAAGAGCTGGGTCTAGTAGAAATCGATCTCACCATGCCCTCGACTGAGCCACGACCTCAGGTCAGGGAACAGACGTGCAGTCCAACTTCCCGTTGTTCCTTGGTCCCAGGACTACTGGCGATCGCTGAGAAAACGTCGTCTCTCTTCCTTGGTGATCTCTTCGCCTCTGCGCAGGTAAATACTTCTACTCTCTCTCGCAAGGAGGGTGATGGGTATCACCCCTGCGATTACCAGCACTGCCGCCCCGGAGACCGTTCGCAATGTTCCTTGTCTCTGCACCTGTGCCAACCGCTTGCGGTGTAAATCCTTGCTGAGAGCGTCGCCCCACAGTTCTGATCCGTAGAGTAGAAGTGAATACACAACGCTAATTAAGAGTCGTCTGCTTGATGTGGTGGGCGCCTCTATGTTGGCCATTAATCGGGTAAGTGCCGTCACACGCGCTGTAGTCTTGTCAGCTGCTGCCCTGATTTGTTAGGAAAAACTCATCTTCGAGTCTATCAGGACGCCCAGGTACTTTACTGCTACTCGATTCGACCAGCTCGTCCCCTATACTGATAGGCCGTATTCTGGGGATTCTCTTCTTCGTTAGGATGACCACTTCGGTTTATTCCAGTGTCAGCTTGAATCCGTGAGCACTGATTCAGTCCATTAAACCTCCGCAATTACACTCCGGGGAGCAGGTCAGGGGATAAGTGGAAGACCTTTGGTAGCACCTCAGCTGGAATCCCATCTGGTCCTGGAGCCTTTCTTGCTTGGTTCGGTTTTTTGGTTTTTTTTTTGTTTTGGGAGGTGAAGGCTATTTACGCTCTGAGTGTCGGACTCCCCCGCTACCGGACTACCGACTAAACACCTCCCTTGTCACACCGAGAACCTAGCCTGGAACTGTTTCTCACATTACTTCGGACTAGGCCTCATTAATCATCGCTTAGCGATGTCTTCAGGCTAAGGGAAACCTCTCTTTCTCCACGGATGGATAGGAAGGAACTGCGATCAGTAACTGTAATATTGCGTTACAGAGATGTCCCCTCCCTCGCCAAGCGATCCGTTATGTCCTTCTTTATAATGAGTACTGTCCGTACGTAATGCGACACACAGTTCCAATTGTCCTTTGATTTCATCATTTTTCCCGTTAAATTTTCTGGGGAAATTACGCCAATTTTCTCCGAGAGATGCGAACGGAGTCTTGTGAATCTATTACACGTAAAGAACGTGTGGCAGGCGTCATCCGTCATCCCCGGGCAGAACACGCAAGTTGGGGATGGTGTCTTTCCCATCTTATACAGGTAAGACTGAAAATACCCGTGACCACTGAGTAGTTGCGTCAGATAATAATCAGTCTCAGCATGCATTCTGTAGAACCACGGCCCCAAGTCACTTATCAGCCGTGCGGTCCATCTGCCTCGCGTTTTGTTTTCCCATGTTTGCTGCCATAAGATAAGGGTTCTTCTCCGTTCCTCTCGGCTGACGGTTACTCTCGCCGACTCCCCCCTATGTGAGTATACACGTTTCCGTTCGTCTGCATGTAACTTAATTGGAACCACCCTCGAGATTACCAGCACTGCAGGTTCAGAGACAGTGCGGTATGCAGCACTGCAAGGAGCTTTACTATCCGTAAAGCTCCTTGCCTCTGCACCTGTGCCAGACGCCTTCGGTACGTCTCTTTACTAAGAGCGTCAGCCCGAACCTCGGAGCCATACAAGAGCACTGACTCCATTGCACTCATCAGTAGACGTCTTTTGCTCGAGGTTGGCCCTGCGTGTTGGCCATAATGCGGTTTAGCGCCGATACCCGCACGGAGGCCTTATGTGCTGACGCTCGAACCTGCTCGAAAAAAACTCATCTTCGAATCAATCATCAAGCCAAGGTATGTGATCGATTCTTTTGATTGAGCCCTGAAGCCGTACTGCCGAGGAGACAGATCCCCGGCAGTTCGACTGGCTTCTCCAAGTCTTTCTCTAATGAGCCTCTTGAGTTACTTCCCAGCAGCGTTCAGCATACATAGGGGCCGATATGTAGATGGTTCCTCCACGTTCCCCTTCATCTTGTGGATCAGCACAAGCCTCGCCTCTTTCCAGCAATTTGGAAACACGTCCTGCCGCAAACACGCATTGAAAGTGGTAAGCAGCTTTTCAGGACAAAGTTGATGTGCAAGTTGTATCACTTACACTGGTATACCGTCTGGTCCTGGGGCCTTTTTCGATTTTAAAGCTTTTACCGCATCACCTAGTTCAATGGCGGTAAAATGTATGCATTCTCCGAGACATTCAACATCTGCATCATCGGGACGAATATGATTTATAGGGAAGAGCACTCTAACAATCTGGTCAATTTTTTCCGTTTCAAGGACACAAGGCCTCCTTGCAGCTCCTAGTTACCGCATGGCAAGCTTGTAACCCAGCCCCCACGGGTCTCTGTCGATGTCCACAACTAGGTTAACCCAGCAGCGAGCCTTGCTTTCGTTAATTAACCTACGGAGAACTTTTCTAGCCGACCTGTATGCCAGCGTTCGGGAGTGTGACTCGTCTCGATTTCTTAAACGTTGAGATTCGCGGCGGAGTTTGTGACATTCTCTCCACTTTTCGGCGATTTCTGCCGACCACTAGTACACAGCAGGCTTATTGTGTCGAGGCCGTCGCCTGGGCATAGAGCAGTCGCACGCATTCTTGATAAGCCTCAAGGTGGAGCTCACCATGTTTTCAGCTGAGGCTCCTCCCGTTTTTGTCATAGTTTCAACTCTCATAAGAGCTTTCTTGCCTTCATAGACAGGACTGCTTTCTTCAATTACATCTTGAAAACTCGTTGTAAATGGTCATAAGGTCCACCTGCAACTCCACAAACAAGGGCTCACAACATTATTCTGCATTTACCCGGCATCCAAGTATCTGCTGAAGAAAGACAGAATTTCACACCTCTTAAATCATGGTCCTAGCATCCCACGAATGATATAATTTCGTACATTACTACACAAACAACTGAGAAGACAAGTGAAGTTATAGAGACGCAAACACATAATGGCTCGCCTGCTTCTGTTTATCATTCTAATGAAGTGGAAATCAGAGCCTTGACTGGTCTTCTCATACTGAGTGGCATATGCAAGTCCAACCTTGAAGATTTGCATGCGTTGTGAGCCACCGATGGACCTGTGGAGGTGTTTCCAGGGGCGCAACGATCTCGAACAGGTTCTCATTTCTGTCAGCTGCTTCGAAGTTTAATGACGTACAAGCTCGCAAGAACGTACAAGAACACTCATTGATTGCCTGGCTCTTATTTCCTATATATTAGACATGTTTATGGAAATTTGCAAATCAAATTATAAATGTTCTTAGTATTTGTGATTGATGAAATGCTAGTGCCTTTGTGGGAGCGATGGATAGTCTTTTCTTAACAATAATAGAAACATAACTACTGGGATTACTGGAGGTTACTGATGTGATCAATCGAGATAGTAGACGCTGTCAAAAGTTGTGGTCTAACCTACGTTGGAAGATTCAACCATGATCGGTCCAATTATCAAACAGACGTTGGCAAACTACTGTTTTTCGGGCCATTATCAATATAGCAAAGCCAACAGATTTGTTATTTGGAAAACATTAAACATAAGTAGCAAGTTGTGTGAGCGCGATTTGAACATTAAAGACATCGGGATGTCCCCAGAACCAGGTGTATACATAATTTTTTTCCTGTTTATTTCATAGATGGCGCCATCGGATGGTACAGAGCGTATTAATTTCACACATACACTATTTCGATCTTCTGAACTTTAACAACAAACATACACAAAATGAGTCCGTCAAAGCTGGTGTGTTTTTTCTATCGTGTTGATTAATCATGTAGAACCTTGTGCCTGAAAAAGAGCATTTGCGGCATACATTACTGTTCTTGCGTAGCCAATAGAAAAAAGCTGTTTAAAGTCATTGCTTGCTGATCAAAACGTATGGAGGACATCCTCTTTCAATTAAGACATTTGAGACATAGTTTCGGTAATTCAAAAGTGGTAGTTTCAATATAAAAGACAGTGACGGCTCTTGAGACCGCAAAACTTCGAAGTGAGTACCACTTTTGCATACGTCAGGTAATGCCTCTAATCAAAGAGTGTAGGAAAAACTCGAGGAGTTTTCCAAAGGACATAAATAATATAGTTGCCTAGATATTTGGAGCGCAACATGAGGCTGATGCTGGATCCAGTCAGCCAAAGCGAATTTAAACCGCTCCTTGCTACATATGTCCATGGAAATATGTACAAAATGTGCCAATTTTTTCGTTGAAAATCATTCGGAAGCAACAAAAATCTGCACATGTTCATCAATGAAACATCGTATCCTCATTGCATGCATTTAAAAGAAGCCAAATCAGAATAGAGACTTCCTTACATTACTGAATATTAAATCAATGGAAGAGCTCATGTCAGAATAGAAATGTTAGCTCAAACAAAAAAATCTGTGTTTGTTCATTTTAATTCCGATTTTCCTGGAATTTAAACTATTGCCTAAGAATTTGAAATAACTAGTCTCGTAAATTGTTTTGGCTCTCGGAACAACTATTCATCAGACTTTCACCTCTGCCGTGCATCGGGTGAAACCAAATCAGCGCATAGGCACATACTCTCTGTTGGTATGGTTATGTTACATATTCAGAAAGCCTTCGATACTTTTTGGCACCGAAGTCTTGTATACGAACTTGTTACTCTCGAGTTCCCGCCTTATTTGATCAATCTGATTGATTCCGTTCTTAGCATCAGAATTTTCCACGTAAAAATGCGGGAGTTCGAATCTAATCGCTGCAGGGTACCAGCAGGAGTTCCTCAAGGTTTGCGCCTTAGCCCAACGTTATTCAACATTTCACAGCAGACATGCCAGTGCTAACCAGCTGCCCTCTTGCTGACGAAACCTGCATATATGCAGGATCATTGGATCCGGGTGAGATCATTGGAATTCTAGAAACCTTCTTGGCGAGGTTGCTCGTCATCAAGATACGTGACCAAATCACCAAAAGTACCAATTAAACAAAATGATGAATGAAAACAATAACCATAAACTAGGGGTGGGGATATACACCTCGAAGTGTGAGGGAGCCTCAACCTCATGCGAGCTTCTCTCCAGCAATCTCGCTGGGGATAAGTCGCCTGGGCATTTGTCAGTGGTTGAACACTTGGCCACTGAAAAATTGAAAACTGCAAGCTAAATCCTACGAGGGAAGCATGTTCACCCGTAGGCCAAAATTACCGCGAACTCCACCTCAAAGAGTAGCCAAGCCTACCCAGAGCAGCGAGAAAACATCGAAGAAGGAAACTTCCATCCACTCCTTTGCATTAGGGAAAAAGGTGCTTGTCCACATTATAACTCCTGCTCAAGGCGACGGAGCGAATGATACAAGAAGGGTAATGGAGGCTTTGGGGAATGGAGCCATCGATCCAAAGTGCCATTCCTCGGGAGTCATCAAAAGTCACAAACCGAACGTCGTGAAAAACGTGAAAATCGTGAAAACTTGATGAGAAATGCAACGAATGTCCAAAAAAAATTTCAAAATGGATATCAGAAATGGGATTGGTGAACTGTAGGAGCTCGTTGATAGAATCCAGCATTATCGCCACAGATGGCTACAGGCAGAGAGTGAACTGAAAAAGTTTAAGAAAGTTTATGAAAATAAAACTCCCCTCACCAAAAATACTACTCCTCTCGTAAAAAGCAAAAGGGCGGCATGTAGCCCACTGAAACCTGATCGCAGGAACAGGGAAAAGGGGCTGACACCAGAATGCTGCGAAGAACAAACATCGCGTGACAACAAAAGATTTTATGCAGACGGGAGGATATACGCCGAGGTCCTCAAGCAAATCAAGCAAAATGTGGAACCCGAAAAAAACGGTGTCTGTATACGAACGGTAAGACCGACCAGAACAGGCGTCGTGAGGCTCATCAAGAATGCGTGCGACTGCTCTATGCCCAGGCGACGGCCTTGACACAATAAGCCTGCTGTGTACTGGTGGTCGGCAGAAATCGCTGAAAAGCAGAGAGAATGTCAAAGACTTCGCCGTGAAGCCCAACGTTCAAGAAATCGAGACAAGTCACATTCCCGAACGCTGGGATACAGATCAGCTAGAAAACTCCTCCGTAGAATGGTTACCGATAGCAAGGCTCGCTGCTGGCACAACCACGTTGAGGACATCGACAATGCCCCGTGGGGGCTCCCATGCGGAAACTAGGAGCCACAAGGAGGCCCTGTGTCCTTGAAGTGGAAAAAATTGACGAGATTGTTTGAGTGCTTTTTCGTATGCATCTTGTTCGTCCCGATGATGCAGATGTGGAATATCCTGGAGAATGCCCATTTTTTAGTGCCATCGAGCTGGATGATGGGGTGAAAGCTTTAAAATCGAAAAAGGCCGCAGGGTCAGACGGTATTCCAGTGGAAGTGGTAAAGCTTGCACATCAACTTTGCCCTAATAAGCTGCTCACCACTTTCAACGCCTTACCAAGAAGCGGATCCTTCGTGTTATTCCCGTTCAGGTGGGAGAAACGATCACTGAAGGCACCGCTAGGTGATGATTAATGAGGCCTAGTCCGAATTAATGTGGCCAACTTTCCAGGCTAGGATCTCGGTGTGACAGGGAAGGAGTTTAGACGGTAGTCCGGTTGTGGGAGCTGTCACCCCTTAAAATCAGTAAGCTACCCATGGCGATGTCTTCACTCGCCTCTATCGTTTTATTCGCAAGCTTTTTTCGCAAAACTTCCTTCATTTGCCTCACACGGTATTCGTATTTCTTATTTTGGGATGCCCCTTAGAAGTGTGAACGCTTTTCAGTAGTTGTGCTGTATTTCGAACAAACTCGCGGTATATCGGTATCCGGCTAAAGTAAATAGATTTTATTTTTTGATTTTGAAAATGTACCCAAATTTTTGTGTAAAACATGAATGTTCCTGTCAAACTCGTTGCGTGAAAACACTCTTCAGAAATAAATCTGACTTTATCTCTGTCTGAAAGAAGTCCACGAGAGTGTCAGTGCTGTGTGTAAATACGCTGTGGCTGAGGGTTGAAGAAGACGAACTTTGAGAACTAATTAAGTAAAATTTAGAAACATTCATGGGGTCCTTTTCCTTTTGGTTTGGTTTCTCTCATCTATTTCTCCATTTGCTTTTACTTCCATTGTTTTTCTTTTCTACACTCTGTGGTCATCTTTCCACCTCATTACGTCACTATTCTCTTCAATGCGTTAGTGGTGATACCCCAATAAAGTCATCACACATGTATTAGTGTCATACAGAAATGTCTTCATGAAGAAATCACTTACTTGATATGCAGGAATTAATCACGAAACAAAAAGTTACCTGCCACAAGTTAATCCTTCTATTCATATAGTCAATTGTTCACACAGGTGTAATTGTGCTAATGCTTGACTATTATCGAAACAATTGCCAGAAGTGCAATTGAAAAGGAAATGACTGCATATTCAAGTTTGCTTTAAGATCTCTCCTAGTGCCGATCCAGTTAAGCTGCAGGATGGCTCCATAGCACAATGAAAAATCGTTCAATATTTATGAATTGAATTTGTGTCACCGCAATTCAAACCTAGCAAACAGTTCGTCGTATAACACGCCATTATTCATGTGAAAGATATTCTCGCATTGGGAATTTATGACAGGGTTTTAAATTTTTTAAAACCTTATTCCCGAGGAACCTCCGAATGTTTGATTTATTTTATTTCCATACTTTGCCAATTTGTTTGGGAGTTCGAAGAAATATGAATGCGTGAGTCTGATACTCTGACGAGAGTGTTTAAATTTCAAATTTTGTCCATTGACTCGAACAATTTGTCTGGATTCATTTTGATTTATTGATGATTTATGAGCAAGCTGGCATTTCATCGAAATAGCAATTGAGTGGAAATGGAGAAGTGTGAACTGAAAATGCTAAATAGAAAATCGAATTGATTGGATGAGTTGAATCGATGAAAGTCTAATATGTCTTATGGTGGGAGTAATTAAATTTGCTGTTAAAATGATGCACGAGACTCTCAAAGGAGTAAGAAAGAATGGATTTAAAGAAGTTTTTTTTGGATAATTTATGCAAGGCCAATCTCAATGAATGATTTCGTTCTACGATCCTGAAATGATGGTTTAAACTCGATATCTTTAAGCATGTTTTGCTTAACAGCAAAAAGGAATTCCTCGAGAGGGGCAATCACGAGCAATGGGATGTGACGAACACGAAAAATTTTATAGCCAAGGACACCCAACTACCTAACTTTTGCTTGCAGTGCATGCATAGCTGACTAGAGTTCGTGATTTCGACTCGATTGATTGCCTGAGGATGACGAAACCATGAAGCAGTCACGTAAATCTGCAAGCAACTGTCAGGATGGATGAACGTAAATCTCATTAGGAAATTAGAAGCAACTGAGTCGCAAATGGGATCACATCAAACGGAAAATGGCTTTATTCCGCAACGAATGATAATGATCAGTTTAGAAACTACTCGTCCTGGTTACTTAATAATTCAGACGTGTCAAAGTGTTTACTTTATTGATTTGCAAATTATCTCAACAGCTTAATCAGGCTTTGTAAATGCAGTTAATATTGCTCGCTAGAAACAAGTACCCAAGGCAAACAGTGTAATTTTGAAGTTTGTATTGAATTTCAATCAAATATTCGTTTCATCACGGGCAATTAACTCGGCATTTGACTGGGTTAAATAAACTTCCTTCGGTCTACAAATGTGTCAAGTTATCTATGAGCTCATATATCCTTGTAAATGCTACCTAATTAAATAGTCTTTGAATTCACCCTTGTACTCACTTGATGATATGTCCCATCCTTCTATACATCTGGCAAACCAAATATGCGCGGATTGTTAAGAAACATCTGATGAAGGACTTTGTTTTGTTACTTAAAGAATGAAAGTTAAACAACTAGCCAATGTTGATAATAGTTCTGATCTCATTTTTCAGATAAGCAATACACAGTACTTGTCAAAATGGTATCTAATTAACAACTTGTCTATCAACTTACCTATTCATATCCTAGTATCTTAACATGTCAAGGACTACCCACTCACACGATTAATCTCAAAATATCCCGCATTTTTCACACCCTGTCTTTAGAACACCCGTCTTTGACATATAGTATAGTGAAACCTGTCTGATTGGGAACTGAATATGTGAGAAGCTTTTGTTTGAATAATAACAATATGATGCTGGTTCTTTTGCGTTGACATACCTTTGTTACTGGAAGTTTCGAGACCTTCTTACCAACGTTAAATTTTAAAACGGCGTAGAGAAATCTCCCTCTAGCGGGAGGGGTCAGGACGCAGGAGGACTGCTGGAGAGGAGACCCCGCACCCAAGGTTATCCATGGTACCTTTTTTCGTTGTAAGTATTGCCCGAGAGTAATGTGCCACACAGGTCTATTTGTCGAAAGTTTTCAGCATTTCTCCGACTAGATTGTCTGGAGACAGCTCGCCCATTACATCCCACAAGTCCTGCCGCATCCTGTTCCACCTTCTACAGTTGAAGAAGGTGTGACATGCGTCATTCCTTTCCCCTGGGCAGAAAATGCAGTCTGGGGACCGTGATTTACCAATCTTGTGCAAGTAAGACTGAAAATACCCATGCCCGCTAAAAAGCTGGGTAAGGTAATAATCAGTCTCACTGTGCCTTCGATTTAACCACGATCCCACGTCCCCTATAAGACGGGCAGTCTAGCGGCCATTAGAGTCGCCTTCCCAGGACTGTTGCCACTCGAGTATTGTGCGCTACGTCTCCTCTCGGTCGACAGCATATCTTGAACCTTCCACTTTTTGGTCATAAATTCAACGTCGCTCTCGAGCAAAGAGGGCGATGAGTACCACTCCTGCGATCAACAGCGCCGCCGACTCAGAGACAGTGCGGTATGCGGACGCAATCCGCAAAGTTCTTCGCCCCTGTATCATCGCCAAGCGTTTTAAGTACAGCTCCTTACTTACATCGGCCCAGACCTCAGAGCAGTACAGTAGCACTCACTGTACAGCCCTCATGACGAGTCGGCGTTTGCTTGGTGTGGGGCCACCGATGTTGCACATTAGTCAACTTAAAGCCGAAACGCTTATCGCGGCCTTTTTCGCCGTTGCCCTGATCTGTTCCGAAAAGCTCATTTTCGGATCGATCAATAGTCCCAAATATTTTATTGTAAGTTTAGACTCCAAAGTTGCATCTTCGATCTGCAAAGGAATTACCGTGGGAATTCTTTTCTTCGTGAGAATGACCACCTCGGTTTTCTCTAGTGCCAACATGAACCCGCGGGTGGTCATCCACTCACTCACTCGACGCATTAGCATTCCCAATCTGCGCTGCGCATGTTTGACTGTGCTCCCGGCGACCAGTGCTGCTATATCATCTGCATAGCCCACCAATCGCGACTCATCTGGCAGCACAAGCCTCAATAGCCCGTCATATGAGGCGTTCCACAAGTCTGGTCCCAGTATGGAGCCTTGCGCTACACCAGACGTTATCTCCATACTGCGCCGCCCATCTTGTGTGTCATAGAGCAGACTGCGGTCTTTTAACTAATCCCTCAACATCCACATCAGATACCCTGGCAATCGGAAAAAATTTTCCAATGTGCCAAGAATATCCGTCCATCCGGCGGAGTTGAAGGCATTTCTGACGTCAAGCGTCACCAGGAAGACCACTCGTTTGGAGTCAGTTGTGTGCGCTTTGGCTCGACGGACTGCATTCACCACTTACATGATGGCATCGGCAGTGGATTGCCCTGCTCTGAAGCCGTACTGTCGAGGAGAAAGGTCCCCTGCAGCACGAATTGCGTCAGTGAGTCTTCTCTTGATGAGCTTTTTGAACACTTTCCTGGCTGTGTCCAACATACAAAGCGGACGGTATGTAGTAGGCAACCCGGGCTCCCCTTTCCCCTTCCTGATCAATATGAGCCTCGCCACCTTCCAGTGGGATGGAAATACACCTTCTCTCAGGCAAGCGTTGAACAAATTAAGCAGCAAGTCAATACAAATGTGGAAGACCATTTGTAGCACATCGATTGGAATGCTGTCTGGTCCTGGGGACTTTTGAAGTTTCATAGAAAGCACCGCATCCCCCAGTTCATTTTTAGTGAACGATGGACATTCGCCTGAGTCGACCTCGTGGGCAGCATCAACCCGGACAGGATGAGTTGGAAAAAGTGCCTGCACTATGCCGTCCATCTTGTCTGTTTGAAGTAAACACGGCTTCCGTGAGGAGCCGAGCTTGCGCCACACTACCTTGTAGTCGAGCCCCCATGGATCCTTGTTCACATCGTTCTCGCTGACCTGTATGCTGCCGTCCAATTGGATGCTTCCTCTACGCTTCTTGAGCGCTGAGCTGCACTTCGAAGTCTGTGACACTCACCTCTTTTGTCTGCGATATCTTTTGACCACCAATGTACAGCAGGCCTGTCATGTCGCGGCCTCCGTCGAGGCATAGATGAGCTGCACACAGAAGTGCTGAGGCTCATCGTTGACTCCGCTATTCCCTCGACTGGATCCCTTCCCCTCCCCGAAGGGCTCCCCGATGTCATTGCGCTATTTAGAGTCTCATCGGCGAAAGTCTCCACGTCCATTTTTCTGATGTTCCACCCGGGAGTGAAAGATCGTTCAGACGAGCAAGGAGTGGTTTCGCCTCTCGTTTCGCTCCAAGCTAGAGATGGTGGCATTTGCCCCAAGGACGTCCTTTATTTTATCGCGGAATATCGATTTATCGGAGGGGTCCGCTCCAAACTTGACGAGTAGCCATTTGGAACCCGTCGATCGCAATGTTTTAATAATCATCCCTGTTGCCTCCGGCTTGACATTCTTGCGGATATCACGTAGAACATCAGAGTAGTCCCTTCCGTCAATGGGCTTCACAAGAATGGCGTCCCCAAGGACTCTTCGTCCTTTCTTGCTGGTTTATCCACGGTATTTGTCGTTATTTGAACAGGCACTGTTTGTTGGCTAAGCCTATGTTCGCGTTTTGCAGATTTTTTTGCCGCCTTTGACATCACGAGTTGGAAGGCGTCTTTTCTTTGTGGCGTTTCTCTTTCTGGCTCAGCGTTCTCTGTACGCCTTTTAACCTGTTTGGTCTCAAGAGTGCTAGCAGTAGTCATCTTGATACTGGGGAGGAAAGGTTGGGTGACTTACACGTACACCGTTTGGTCTGGATGATCTTCTTTCAACTTTTTCCAGAGTCTCCTGCAGTGGTAAACTCGATCCAAAAGGTCATCGAGCTTAAACGCTCCATTTTTTAAAATCCTTACTAATAGTCTTTTGATTTATGCACGCTCCTTGCATACGTTTGAGCATCGCATAACATTTTATTGTCAACCGTTCTTCGTCGGAACGGTTATCCGAGGTAACTTCCTTAACCATCAGGTCTTTTTCACCGACTTTCTCCTTCGGGAGGTCTACGCTGTTAATTCCTCCTACTGAGGTCGATTCAACAGTAGCAACCTTAGGAGTGAAGTGGTCGTAAACCTTAGGAGCCACATTTACTACCGGCCCATCACTGCTCCTTACTCTTGGGGCTGAGTGAGACCGCGGTGGTGAACGCAAGGTTTTTCCACTACGGGCAAACACGCCAAGATAATCATTGTGGTTGTCAGAATTATGTCCATCAGCTCGTTTGTTCGTCTCATTATTCTGTTTGTTGTTGATATTGTTGTTTTTTTAATTAGGGTAAGGGTAATAACATAAAAAACTCCAAAATTGTATGGTTGTCTTAACAAAGCTAAAGTTGTCCCTGATCTTAAGACTCTCCGCGCTATTTTTAACACATTCGGTTCACTTTTCATGGAATGAAATGTAAACTTCTCAAGGCTGCAGTCCAACATTATCACGGAGCCTTCACCATAATTTAAGATTTTCCTTTTGAAGTCTCCATCGTAACTGTTCCCAGGCCTCCTTCACATGTAAACATGGGCCAAAATTAGCACTGTTGCCCACAAAAGAGGATCGAAATTCAACGCCTAAGGGAAGACGGCTTCTCTCTTTGAGGGATTGAAATTTCTGAAACTGCTCTTTGGTCTATCTCGCCGCACTGGAATGATTCAGAACGCCATAGAGGAGAAGAATGTCAAAGAATATCGAGACCACCCAAGTAAAACCACTCTCTTGTTAGACGGAAAATTTGTGAGCGTTTGTAAAAGGAACCCTTTCGCGTTTTGATCGTGGTTTTTCGGAAAACAAATGCTAACGTGAGAGCCAATTTAGGTTAGAGTGAAAAAGATTGCATGAATGGCGAATATTCTCCGGAGTGACGAATGCAAGTTCAATATCTTCCACAGTCCACGAAACCATTTGATCCATATATATATGGAAATATGTATGGATCCAATATAATATACCAAATAAAATACCCAATACACCAAGAAAAGACCGTTAAATATGGCGGAGTTGATCAACGTGCCAATGATCCAATTGTTGATCGACGGGAATACGACCAAAGAAAGTTATTTAGATATACGAAAGAACATTATGCTGCAATTTGCAGAGGAAGATATGCTGTTTCGGTTGACATTTCAACATGATAATGACACCAAGCACTCTGCAAGAATAGTAGGAATTCGTCGCGTCACAAAAAAATTTCGGTTGTCGATTCGACTTAGGCGCAGTCACTGGACTGTTATCTTATTGTAAAATTGTGGAAGAAAGTCAAAGAAAGGCTGCAGAAAAAAAGAATGGCACCGGATTTCAAAACCAAGTAGTGAAAGTTTAGTGGCCTTTATGCCGGCTCCTTGCAAACAAACTCTTACAAATAACGGCCACGCAACAAATTACTAAGTTGATACTGTAAAAATAATAAAATTAAAAACATCTCTTGAAAAAACTAAAAATTTCTATTAAAAATTCTCAGACTATATTTATTTTTTATGAACTCTATAATTAGGATCATGAATCCAAATCGGATTGTATTAGGAACCTGTAACAGGTAAGACAATTTTGTTCTACACATTTCAACGTATCGTATTTCTAGACTGGGTTAACTTACAAGGTATTGAAATCTGAAAAAAGATGTTTTCCAAAGAACGCAGTATTACCACCGGAATATTTAACGAAATAAGTTAGACACGCTTCGTTAATATAAACCTTCGATTAAATGGATAGGAATGTTAAAGAAATCCCACGATGATATGAATGTATTCAGGAGTGTACCTATCACACACAAGAGAAATTTCTAAATCTAAGTTCAAGTTTGCTTACTATGTTAAGACAATTTGCAGTTGTGTTTTCCACATTTCACAAGACTTGATTAAAAAACAAAATCACTTCTCGGCAAAATTACTATTCTGCTAATAAACTTATCCATTTTTGACATTCATTCTGGCCTTTCAGTATTTTGACGTACAGTAAAAGCTCCTTATTCGCGCTTCCTTTATTCGCGTTTTCACTATTCGCGGATTAAAAAAATGCGACCCAATGTCTATATTCGCGACTAAAAAATTTTTTATTCGCGGATCTAATAAGTACATACATAATAATAAAATTATTCCAATAGGTATCCAATCCAATATCCTTGTCAAATGGACTAATAAAAAAGTAAAATAGATCTTATTACAAGTGTTATAGTACAAAAGATTTTGTTTTATAGACACGACACGATCCAGCCAACTTGCTGACGCGCCTGCCGTTCGGTCAAGACTAGCCTGCCATCAATCTTACATTTTCATATATCCTTGCATGCCTAAGCATTCTACTTTTATTTACACAGATGCACTATTTCATGCGATGGTTTATTAGTTCAGGATATAAAAGCAACATTACTGGAAAAGGTAAACAATATACATTTCTACTTATCCCATAAGCGAGCATATTTGACAGTCATCTAATCTTTTACAACAACCATGCAATTAGAACGCATTCACACCATTTGCATACCACTGTGATTGATCCATTTGCCGACCATCTGCATAAACATTCAATGCTACCTAGGCATGCCGAACCGCGCCAGCAAGAAGACACATGTCTTGTTTTATATTGTTTATAACATTATCATTACATTCAGAGCCAGGCTTTTGCTCATGTAACACAAGTTTGCCTAAAGTACATGATACCGCCGAGGACTTTGACACAAGCCGCCTTCGCCGCGATCGGTGTGAGATTGTAAACAAACAGACTGAAAACAACCTTATAACTCAATGAATAAAGTATATTTTCAAATGTTGTTGTTCCGTTTATAGTAAATGCCGCTTTGCGTGTTTTATTGTTTCGTTTTTCGCATTCGTTACAAAAATTGTGATCGAGTAACACGTCTCTACTGCAATCTTCCTAGTTTATAATGTCGACTAGAAAAAATGAGAAACGAGTTTCGACACGAAAAAAATCCGTGTTACCGCTTAAAGTGAAAATAGAAATGCTTGATCGTTTACGCCTTGGAGAGTCATTTGCATCCATATCACGCTCATTCAATGTCAACGAATCAACTGTACGATCGATAAAAAAAACCGAAGATAAAATAAGGTCGTCTGTAGCTTCAACTTCACTGTCAGCGAAAATTGTTCGTGATCCAGCAATAGAAAAAATGGAAGTGGCGTTGTCATTATGGATCGAAGACCGCAACCAAAAAAGGGTGCCCCTAAGTGGCCCAATGATCCGGGAGAAGGCAAAGCGTCTCTACGTTCATTTTAAAGAACCTGATGGTAGTTTTAGTGGTGAATGTACAGATGGAGGATTTCAAGCATCGGAAGGTTGGTTCAATAAATTTAAGGTGAGACAATCATTGCATAACATCAAAATCATTGGAGAAGCAGCATCTGCAGACACTGCTGCAGCCGGACGATATCCAGAAGAATTTGCAAACCTAGTAGCTGATGGAGGATACAAACCTGAGCAAGTATTTAATGCAGACGAAACTGCACTGTTTTGGAAGAGAATGCCAAACAAAACATTCATTTCTAAAAGCGTAAAGTCTGCTCCTGGATTTAAGGCAGCAAAGGATAGAATTACACTGCTGCTATGTTCTAATGCATCTGGAGATTGTGTCATTAAGCCACTGATGCTTTACAGATCGCTTAATCCTCGGGCTTTAAAAAATCAAAACAAGGACAACCTGCCAGTGTTTTGGCGTGCTAATAAGAAAGCGTGGGTTACAAGCGCAATTTTTTGTGACTGGTTCCGAAATTGTTTTGTTTCTGAAGTCGAAACTTATTTAAAAAAACAGAATTTAGACTTTAAAGCGCTCCTAGTTTTGGACAATGCACCAGGTCATCCTCGCGAACTTGAAACTATGCATCCAAATATAAAAGTGACATTTTTACCTCCGAACACGACGGCTTTGCTTCAACCTATGGACCAAGGAATAATCCAGGCCTTTAAGCTCTATTACATTAGACGAACCTTCAGAATAATATTGGATAATATGGAATGTAATCCTGATACGAATGTTATGGAATGCTGGAAGAAATTTGACATAGCAAAATGCATCGCAAACATAAAAGAATCGTTGGAAGAACTGAAGCCACACACATTGAAGTCATGCTGGAAAAAACTGTGGCCTGCTCTGACTGCGGAAAATGTCGAAGAATCTATGCAAGCTCAAATTTTGACAGCAAACATAGCCGAAATCGCGAATGGAATAGGACGAGATGGGTTCGAACAGATAGAATCAAGTGACATTCAGGAATTGCTTGAATCGCAAGATGAAGATTTGACTGAAACCGACTTGGAGGAAATGTTAAATTCACAGCCCATTGAAGAAGAGGCTTCAACAAGCACTGGAAAAGTGACATTTAATTTGAAAAATCTTAGTGCAGGTTTAAGAATGGCAAATGAGCTTTGCGATTTCTTTATGGACATTGATCCGTCTATGGAACGAAGTCTTATTTTTAAGCGGCAAATTGCTAATGCGACTGCTGTGTATCAGTCTGAATTGAAGGAGCTTTTGAAAACAGCCAAGCAAGAAAAAATTACAAAATTCTTCAAACCATTGCCTAAGCCTTAAGATAATTAATTAAAATGTTCAAAAACTTTTATTAAATTCATTTTTTATATATATTTTATTTCTATTTTGTCACCTAGGAACGTATCCCCTATAATCTCATATAAATTACCATTCCGTATTCGCGGTTTCTGTATTCGCGGCATATTTATGGAACATATACCCCGCGAATAAAGAGCTTTTACTGTACTTTTTCCACCATCATCTGACTCCGTCATTTTTGATTGGAAGACAGCTTTCATAACTGTTACATAACTTTTGTAAATGCTGGAGGGCAAAGAGTCCCAGACATTGGCGGCAGATCCTTTCACAACTGCAACTGGAAAGAAAGATTCACTGACAAAAGTCACGGGACTCGATTGTAACCTACGTGGAATGTGTAGTCTCCCTAACAGCAATTAGACAAAGAAATTAGACAACCGCAAAAGCCCCAAGAGATGCTTTATCTATGCTTTTTTTGGTCCGCGTACTTTTACTCTGCCTTAATGGGGAAGTCGGCGGAACCATTACTAATGCCAGCGGAAATCAATTTTCCACCATAAACCATTAAACATAAACCATTTCCCTCAGCGGTTACGCGGTGGACCTTCCATTGCCTTGTGCTGAGGCCTTGTTTGAGATCACTAGTGCTTTGAGTACTTTGAGCCTCTACTTGCAACCCTTCTTTTCTAGGGAGGTACGTTCGGATCATCTGTGTCTTGTAGCTTTGTCACTGCAGATTAAAATTATGCGTTGTCTGAAGTGCCCACTTATAAGAGAAGGACATCTCTGAGTTGTGTAAGTTGCTCATCTGTGAAAACTCGCGTCGATGCCAGTTTCGTTATGATTGCTTGCTGAACCTTACGACACTCGTGATCACTTCGTTTGCTGACCTAGCATCATCGAGTCTCTGCTTCATTTTCTTTTTGCTCGGCGAGGTTAGGTACGCTCATTATGTCTACGCTCTTTACAATTAGCTCTATTGCAAATTGCATTTTCCGTCTACACAAAACAGAAGAGTCAATCCTTCTTGTCCTGGCTACCAACATCCTGGTTAATTTGCCTGGCCTCTTGGACTTTAATACCCTGTGAGGCGAACCGCAGGTAACGCTTTACTCCGGTGCAACAGAGCCCTTTCCTTAGTGGGTTAATCCACCCGGCTTTTGACGAGGCGGTAGTGGTACTTCCTTGCAATTACTTTCTCCATGAGTAGACGTTATCGGGTATGGTTATTCCTGTTTTTTCAGAGGATGGCGAGCCTTCTGCCACTCAGAGTTAAAATGTTAAAAGGCGGCGGCAGTTCCACCATTGCTCCAACGTTAAACATTTGGCAATTTATCTTGTCTTTCGTCTTCCTGCATGTGCTCTTCCACATTTTCTATATAAACGCATACTTCCCAGCACAGCGGACATACTGAGCTAAGAGGGTCATACTTGAAACTGGGTATACTAACAGTATCCATAGTTCACTTATTTAGAACCAAGCAACTCCTTGAGCTTACAGGCTACGGCATATACATATCCACCTTTGTTTGGAGTTTTTTCGTTTCCTGTTGAGTGAGCGACATAAAGAAATAAAAACAAAATAAAATTTAAAATAAAATAAATAATTAAAAAATATCAAGTAAGATTATTTGTTATAGTTAAGTTTTGATTAAGTTGTCAATTTGCAATCATAATATTTTACATTATAAGAAAAGCATCCGAAATAAAATAGAACTAAGACTAGAATTAAAATGAAAGCCCTTGTAATGAGATTGAGGCATTAAGTTATATTCAGTTAAATAATATTAGGGTAAAAGTCAAAATAAGAAACAAAAGTCTTAGAAAAAAAGTCTCAAAAAATAAGTCCCAGCAGCAAAAAACAAGTCTCAGTAATAATAAAAAACATCATTAAATTCTCGGAATGCGTGCCACAAATTTTCAGTCAATAGAATTAACATGTGCATGTATGTATGTACGACAGCGCTGGCGAGTGATTAGTGAGCCAGGGCCAATTTCTCTTCAGTCTTTGACTGAAGAACCACGAGGAGAAAACATGTATGTTGTCATTAACTAGCTACACGAAGGTGAATTTATGAACGTAAAAAGGAAGAAGGAAAACTGAATAGTAAGATAACGTAATTTTCAAAGAAAAACAGTGAAAACTAAGAGAACGTGAACGAGAAAAAAGTGAAAGTATAATATATAGCGGAATAAAGAAAAGTGAATTGTAAGATAACTTAAGTATTGAGGAAACAAAAAGTGGAAGTAAAGTATAAAGAAGAAAAGAAAGGAAAGTGAGTAGTAAGATAACGTAAATATCAGTGAAAGGAAACTGAGAATTAAGATAACGTAAATAGAGAAGAACAAAAAGTGAAAACATATTATATAGCAGAAGAAAAGGAGGAAAGTGAACAAAGAAAACTGAATAGTAAGATAACGTGTAATCAGAAGAAAATAAATGTGAATAAAGTTTAAGGACAAGAAAAAGGAAGAAAAAAGGTCTCTTGCAGGGATTGCAACTTTAATAATTTTTATCATAGTGATCAACGGATGACGAAAGAAAAAATGAATTGAATACGAGCTGATCGTAACCGAGATGGTGTCTGTTGGTGTTTGAGACACTTGTAAAAATATTAATTTTCGCGCTGTAATTAATACATCAAATGACGAGATCGCTTCTGTCGGATACAAAGTTAAGGATATAGTGAAAGAAGACGCTCAGGTGAAGTCCCATTGAATCGGAAAAAAGTCGTGCTTAAGGCGGCAGATGTGGTCGGAATGAACGCAACAGGACTAGTTCATGTAAATTGACAATTTTCTTAATATATATATTTACTTTATATATTGTATGTATTTTTCTATTTTTTTTTTGCATCAAATTTGTCTAATATGAAAAAGTAAGCTTTTTCTCTGTGTGTGCGTGATATGCAAGGATCAGGGCTTTCATAATGTCCTAAAATCCCCAACGCCCGCGCGGTTGGTTGAAAGTAACTTCCTTCGGCCGCGAATCGAGGAAAACACTACAAAGTCGTTAGTTGTCTACTAGTATTTGAGAAGGAAATGTGTCTGATTTGTGAAAAAAGTTTTGAAATAAGTTTTGAGGCAAGAAAGTTCTGTCTTTTGGCAACTGTCTCGTACGGATACGTAAGGATACGATTTTTAATTTTTGCGTGGTTGACAGGATTTAATTTTAAAATCGGATATTAAAACAATATCGGAAAGGGTATAGATTTATTCTAACAACAGAAAACGTTCATAATTTCATTCCTCAAGCAATAAATCTTTTGTATATGTAGCATTGCTCGAATGGAACAGGTTTCTCGCTAAACAGTGAATCAATTGATAAAAAATCGCGAAATCAATAAGAACGGGATTAAGAGTCCTGGGCTAGCTGCCAGGAAATAGAAGAATTCAGGCTGGCAAAAAAAGTACGACTTGAACAGACCGATCGTTTATTTATAAAGGTTCTTAAAATAGTATTTCGCTGTCCAAAAAGGATATAGGATAGGAAAGGACAAAGAATATGTTCCCTAAAGGAATATTTGTATTGCAAATGACACAGTAAGTAGACAATTAGGAGAAGTTAACTTAATTAAGTGAAACTGTGGACTGATATGTCAGGGGACCCGCGAGATAACTGAAATTAAAGCCCAAAGTGCAAAAAGCTACGTCCAAACCTTTCATTACCATGGGAAATATACATGTCACACAAATTTCGAAAATTTGCATTTGTTTATTTGCAAAGCGTTTCCTGGAATTTTTTTTTTAATGCCTGACCCGTCAAAGTAATATTTGGTTTCGTTTAGAACGTCAAGCGGGAAGCCTTTGTGTGTGTTTGACTTTCCAAGACGTTCCAAAGGTTTTTGGAATTCTTTTGTCTGTGTTCTTATTTAAGAACGACTTGTTTGTATTCTGCTTTGGGTAGATATTCGTTGAGGACAGGCATGTTTCGTGGTATGCAGGAAATGTTTTTTATTTTTTGAAATTTTGGACAGAATTCATGATTTGTACATCTTGTCCCAGTGACATATTAAATAATTGATAAAGATTTATTTCTTTTCTCATTTTTTGCCAATTGAATAAGCTAACGCCAAAGATTGACGGTCATTTTTAAGAATTATTGAGGAAAATTCTGATCTAGGTGACTTTACTTAGTCCCATCCGCAAAACATTGCCGGTCCAAATAATTTTGATAGCACTTAGAGCCATATGTCTGACGTATCACATAAAGATGTGGGCGAACGCTTCCAACAATTGCCAAATGTAAGCAGCAGAGGCCCTTCTCAACTAAGAAATCCTCCGCCATTGTTTCGGTCTCAATTGGCTACTTCGGATGAAACTCATTGAAAATCAAATCGATGTTTTGATATCTTAAGGGGGAATACCACTGTACAATTTTCGGCAAATCAAAATTTTTTCTTGTTTTGCTCTAGAGTGTACCTTATCATCATAGAAATCATAAAGCAAAGTTTCTCATAGTGGAAAAATCTCTAAGTATTGGAAATTTTAAATAAGCGCGGCACCGCTCACTTCTCTTTCAGAGCGCAATTCGCGCCAATTTTAAATACACGTGCTCTGTTAGTTGAACGTTAGTTCAAACGGAAATAAACTCACGGAAGTAAACTTAATGATGAAGTATATAAGGCCATTAAACAGATTTACAAAGAACTGAGCAATGATGATCTACTGACACTATGTGTAGGCGACTATACTCAAAATAGCAATGAGTCAATGAATTCGGTGATATGGGCATTGGCAGCAAAGTTTGTAAGCGGTGGTAAAAAAATATTAGATATAGCCGCAGATATCGCTTTATGTATTTATAATGATGAGTTTGCATCATTGATGTAGATATTATGTACAATGGCCTTGAAAATTAGCCAAAATTTCTACAATATATACCATGAAATCGACGCTACATGCATTGCTAGGGCAGAGAAATCCATTTCCGATGAGCAAAGCAGGCGAAGATTGATGTACAATTGATTAGGAAGGCAAGGCAAGAAAAGGAGGAGAATCTGAAAGCCCAATTAAATGGTGTAGGCTTTACAGACTAGATGTAAAGCAAATTTATCCATGATTTTTAAATCACTTAAATTTTAAACGCGCTTGTCTCGGAACAACGTTTTTCAAACTGGCAGGACATCTTTCTCAATTTTCATTTGATTTGCGCGAAATTTTTTACAGCATCTTTAAAACAAGTGTCTGGTTTGAATTACACTGGATTTTTTTAAGTGCATATTTCGAATGTTATTAAAAAATTTCGAGCATTTTTTTCGTGATTTTTAAAGTTTTTTTTTCAAAAACAATGCAATTTTGTCAAAAATCAATTTTTCAAAAACATCCTGCGTAATTCTCTGGCTGTTATTATGCTCTACTGTCAATTTTTGTTTGATAACCAAAACCTTAAAATTTCGGGAGAAAACAGTCCGGCCGCGAATCCATGAAAAAATAGGTTTTACTGGAGAAATGCTGGGAAGCCACCATTTTGTTTTTTAAAGTTCTGAAATAACTGCAAGAGGATGTCAAACACATGTAAAATAATGATCTTTTTACCGAATTACGATACATTGTTTGGATTTTGAGACAAAATTCCCAAAAAAATAACCGTTATTTTTTCCCTCTGTAGTGGTGTTGCCACGGCAACCATACTTTTATTTAGGTTTTTTTATTCATATCAAAACCTACGAAAAACATCTGCAGGGGTAGAAATTTCTATAATCCTTAGGCTTTCTCAACATTTAATTCTAACGTGACGTCATTAGTCATTACCCACCACTGATTTTTCATTATTTTTTTTCATATTTATATTTGTTATTTCTTTTCCCTTAAGGATACTTGTTGGCTTATCCTTTTTCATTCCATCAATCATTCAGAACAGTTGCAGACATCACATTCAAACTGAATTAAACGAAGTATCGATGAAACTTTCTAAAACTTATCCATTCATTCTACAGTAAAAGAGGAAATTTCCCGAAATTCAATTTGGCTTTGGTATGTTTGCATAAAGTCTACCTTTGTTCTACAAAGCTGCCCACTGCAATATTTAGCCATTTATTTTGTTATTGAAACGATTTCGGTTTGCAACAATTTTAGTTGTAAGTAATTGTGGATGAAAAAACAAAACATACCAAACCATCCCTACCTTACTAACTTAATTTTCCTCTGACTTTTAACCCGTACGAAAGCTATTTAACATTCTACATTCGTTTTTTCTAGAACTGTGTTTTTGACAATGATATAGGACTTTTCCAAGGAAATGACATGAGGAAGTGACATGAGGAATCTAGGTGATTAGTCGGCAACTGTGTATGATAATAAGTTTGATTTCTTCTTGGATACATTTTCATAAATGAAAAGCCAATCAGATCATATTTCCACTCATTGGATTGGGTCCAATTAACTCCGGGCGACATCTTCGAAAACAGAAAAGGAAGAAATAGATTATAACAGAAAAAGAAGTCAAGGTATACGAGGCACAAACTTCCGTATTGCTTAGATAGACAATATTATTGAGAACTTATGATCCCTGCAAAATACACCCAATTACATATAGCTGTGGGTGGTACACGACGAGCCGACCGGGACGTAGAAAGGAAACAGCGAAAATTGAACTTCTCTGCATATAAACTTCTAACGCCACATTTAAGCCAATTCTAACATTGGGTTGGCATTGCAAAGCCCTCTCAAAAATATGTGAACATAGAAAAACTATGGGACAATTGAATTTTCCCAAAGATTTTCTCCAAATGTATCCCGGGAGCCGTTACGATTGAGCCCTTTCGATTGAAATGATTGGGCAAAACGTTGAGTGGGCAAAGGGGATAGGATTAATGCGGCCACCATTCGGGGGAGTTGAAACTTCTCGAGGGGTTTATAAAAATTTATCGATGTCCATTTAAAACAATAAAAGGGGATTATCCTTACAATCATGTAGATGAGGAAAGAATGCCGGAACGTGTGTGGGGAATGGGATTTCTTTTCTCGTGTGATTGTGTGACACATACACCTTCATACACGTCTGCACAGGTAGATTTTATTCGATGGGCGAGGATTGTTGAACATTGTGGGATCAGGAGCAGACGGAAAATTGTAAAATGCGATACCATCTAAATAATGTACCATGTTTTTTTTTACAAGAAAGTTGTATCCTGCATATCTGGGGCTTTATAAAAGTTCTCATTTTGATAAAGAAACTTACTGGACCTTTATATCCTTCTAAATTGTGAATATTTTTACTTTTTTCGATTTAACAATAAACGTGTTCTGCCAAGGTGAATGAATTTGAATCATAATATCGTTAGTCTGTTTTATCTTAGCAAGATGTTTCTGGATCATGAATGCGTAAATACTTATCTATTGCTATTTACTTATCTATGCTGTTTAACGAGGTGCAAATCATGCGGTGAAATACTAGACAGAAAGAATTACTATTGCCTGTCAGCTCGACTTTAGCACTTAAAGTCCTGAAAATTTGACGCGCTTTAAAAATATAGTTGGCAAAAGTTTCTCCAAAAGTTTCGTGGCCGTATTGGAGGTTCTATCCAGGTTCTGGACACATGACGCTTAATCATGGTAACCGACTTAAGCAAATCAAGGGGGAATCAACGCCGATTTCCACCTGATATGCTCATCAGCGGAAGCGGGCGACATTCTTTGTCTCATCCCGGCACTCTCTAAGAAATTAAGGTGAAGTGAAGCCTATAAACAGGCACTTACATACAAATGGCATAAGGGACCAAAAGGCCATAGTCTTTTTGTGGAATCCTGGGCAACGTCCACGACAAGGGCTTCTTCGAAAGTATCGTTAAGCACCTTCCGGCCAAACATTTTTACCAATTATAAGTATTGAATTTGTCCCGGAAGGAAAGGCAAAAGAACCAGCCGTTAGACAAATCCTTCCAGTGGCACACAGTTTTGATAACGCATTCCACCCCGGAAGGCTTAAATTTCACAACAGTGGGTAGAAAAAAGCAAGATTTTGTACAATTTCAGGCGGAGAAGAACAACTGAGTTCACATAGCACAGCACTTACTGATTATAACCAACGCCTTAACTATGACTTTCTTTCGTCGAACTAGAAGGGCCAAATAAAGCGACCTGTTTTATCAAAGATACACGGAGAATACATAGTGAAAATAGACGGCACTAGTGCAAGAGCTTATGTAAACCTAAGAATCCTTCCCATTTTCCAGGAAGCGACATGCGTCAGAATTTCAAGAAGGCAAACGGCAATAATTGGTCAGGTGTTTTTTGACATGAAGCCCTAAATCTTCTGACGGTGAAACGATAGGATGTCTGTGCACTGATTATCACTGAAAAGTTAACCGCAAATAAGGGCAGCAATGTTATGTGAAGGTTTCCGCAGTGATTTGCAACGGGTAAGCTAGGGAACTTTCTTGCAACCAAATATAAAACGCTTGAAACCTTGTATATGACATTAAAAGGGACCCTTAGAACTTGGGCTAAAATCTGCCAATAATAAAGACGTTTTTTTTAACATTTTTCTAGGCAACCCTTTCGTTTCGCTGTCTAATGAAAGGGTCCGATTGACTTCCCTCTCCTCAAAGTGGATGTGCTGGACATTCATCCAAAATGCACCATGTTACGAGACCAGACGGCGCCGCAGCTACAACTTGTTCCATAGCTTGCAAAGAACACGCAACGCTTTATTACGGAAGGGTATTTACCCAAAAAGTTGGAAGGAGCGAAGTGTGGCTAATCAGTAACAGGAGGATGAATTCAGTTCTACCACTTTAAAACCCACCTCTATGTATGCTGATCACTGCCAGAAATTGCTTGAGAATCTTATCAGATATAGACTTGGCTAGGCAATCCAAGCCACCAAGATCTTTTCCTCTGCAGCATCGCTTCAAACCTGGACGATCTAGGCCCAATTCAATTACGGAAAATTTAAACGTGTGGAATGGGCAACAACGCACAACCTCCATTTATGACGTTTCTTATTGTTCGTTCTATGTGAGGAGTGGCATCGACCAATATTCTGGACTCTTCCAGGTTACGAGGGTATCTGGTTCTACGCGGAGAGGATCCAGCGAAGGGATGGTTCGTGCTTGATCAGCTATGTAAGTGACAAATTGAGTCAGTTGATAATCAGCCATGTCGTCGGTCTAGTGTTTGTAAATACTAAGATCATTATGCTAGGCAAGAAGCTTGGGGTAACTTTGTCCAAAATGGCAGAATGCGGAAATGTATTGTGTAGAAAATGCTTATGTAACCTTGACTTGATGATCGATTCGAGGATGAGCTACTTCGTCTTGTAAAACATTTTGTCAAAAATTTTACCGAGTGTATGCTATGAAACTAGACCTATATATTACAGAAAGAAAAAGGGCATACTTGAAAAAAAAGCCTCGGTAGATTTTGGACTAGTAAAGCCTAAAGTAGAATAAAGATAACTACATGAGTCAAATTATACTTATACCCAATTTGCCGGTCTGTGCTGGTCAAAATTGCAACGCAAATAATGTAATTAAACAACCAATTTTCCTAAGCCACCCTAAATCTGAGAAGGGGAGGAAAATCTTTATAGAAAGGCAAGGAATTTTCGTTAGCCTCAATCCTTGCAAAAAACTGAATGGTTGCTTTTAGTGTCTGTCTTTATGAAGTTTTCACAGGACAAGGCAAATGAAGGACATGTTGTATTATTGAAAGAGTTTACCTTTTCAACTTGCCAAAGTATTTTGTATCACATAAGGAGTGAATAACACAAATGAAACAAAGAGCGCAATCTGAGATCAATTGGCAAAACGCGTGTGATACCATGTTGTAACCACAAGTCTTGTATAAAAGGCTTAGAAAAGTATACATGACACACGTGGTGTACGAGGGTGGTCTGAACAGTTTTAAACCACAACGTAAAGATGGCGGCCCTCGTCAATAAAAGCTGGTTAATGTAGTTGTACATCTTTTCACAGTTACTTTTTTAAGTTTCAGCCATTTTGGATGAGCAATTTTTCATTGATAGTCGTTTTAGTGGGTTGATGTGAGTATTTTTGCAAAAAATGAAAAAAATGAGTTTAGAGTTGTTATTAAACTTTTGATTTTGAAAGGCAATACGCCAACACTAATCAAAGATGAGTTGGACTCTGTATATGATGACTTTGCATCATCATTTACCACAGTAAAATTATGGGCAGCTAAATTTAAATGTGGATGTCAAAGCTTAGGAGATAATGAAAGCTTGAGAGGCCTAAAAACTGCGACTACTGACGATAATATACCTAAAGCTCATCAAATTGTGTTATATGACCGCCAAATTAAAGTGAGAGAGATGGCAGAGGTTATGTGAGAACGTTATGTTAAAGAACGTGTTTGTCCCACATTAAATCAAGATTTAGGTAGGATAAAGATGTTCGTGCGTTGGGTACCGCGTTTGCTCACTTTAGACTAAAAACCTGTCCAAATGTATATTTCCAACGCTCTTTTGGCGCAGTTTAGTCGCAATAAATCTGAGTTTGTGCTCCGATCAATTATGTAGATGAATCTTGTAGACAACCTTATACCCCGAAACAAAAATGTCAAAATAGTGGACTCCAAAGGGAGAACTGACTCCGAAAAAAGCAAAAACTATTTTATCGGCTGGAAAAGTGATGGTGACTATTTTTGGGATAGTCGTGAATTATCTCAACCCATAACCTTCAGAAAAATACCATTACCGGCGCATATTACGCATCATTTACTTGCCAAGCTAAATGCGGATATTGCGGAAAAACTACCACATTTGCAGATAAAAAAATCCTGTTTCACCAAGACAGCGAGTTGCCATAGCGAAAATCCACCTATTCCGGTTGGAACTGCTCGACTATCCGACTCACTCACCATATCTAGCCCCAAGCAATTTATTTTTATTGCCTCATCTAAAAGCTGCGTTCAGAGGATAGACTTTTTCGTCAAATGAAGATGCAACCACCTTCGTAAACAATTATTTTCCAGCGAAAAACGTCGAGTATATTTGGTCGGGTTAAAGACACGGCAGCAAGACAGGGAGAACTGTGTAGAGTTACAAGGAGACTATGTAGAAAAAATTTTTTAGAAAAAATATCATGTATCATTGTTAAGGCGAAAACTTCTCAAAACGCCCTTGTGTTCCGTGGGAAATCAACAATAGAGTGGAATCATTAGTTCCGCTCACTAGCATCTTTTACGGATGCATACCAAAGGATTAGACAAAAATTGTAGAACGTGTGGTCCTCTCTAGGTTCTTAAAGTTCCCTTCTTCTTCCAGGATGCAGGAAGTGTTTATTTTATTACGGAAGGATACGGTTCTAGCGTGCATGAAACTTTGTTTGAGTCTGTCCAGCGAAGGAGCATGCAAAAATTTTGAGCGGAATGTGACATTGTGAATGTGTTATAAAACCTTTCGAATAGCGGATTTGATCTGACATAGATCTGACGGCTAAGAGCTTTCCCACGTTTGGGAGAGCAGAAAATGTTTCACGTCAAAGGAGGCACTAAATAAAAGTGGGACGAACTCAACTATGCGTCCTATCACTGTTCCAGTGGTATTTCCAGTACTCCTGAAATAGCCGCAACGTGATTAAATTATCGTCAATCCGAGGAGACTTCGCTAAAAAGTGGTGGGGATGGTGTAAGACTCCACCACGAAGCCAAAATTTCAGGCATACAGGCTGAGAAACTTCTCCGAGTGTTGATAAAACAAAACAACGCTCGCTGCTGGTAAAATATAATTGAAAACATCAAACGAGATCTGTATAGAACGGACTTGTCAAGTCGACAGAACCTCACGGATGCCCTGGGTACTTGAAATGGGGAAAATGGACGAGGTTGTTATAACACTTTTCCCCATGTAACTCGTTCCTTGTGACGAAATTTTCACGAGAAACATACTATTGACTACCCTGGTTCCTTTGCAAACGCGCTGAACAACGTGATGCAGATGTTAAAAGCGAAAATGGCTACAGGCCTAGACGACATTCCACTGGAAGTGTTACAACTTGTGATTCAATTCTCCTAAGCACATTTAACGCCTGTCGGCAGTAGGGTATATCCCCTTATTTCTGGAATGAGGAGAGACTTGTGCTGATTACGAATGTGCTTATGAAGGTCATCGTATTGGGACTCGGCAAAGCTATGGATGCATCATAGAATGTATCTCCTCAACAACATGTCTTCGGGGCTGAGCAATCCACGATTAGTGCAAAAACCGAATTGGTGCACGTCATAAAAGGTGCAAAAGTATGCAATTACCCCAGACGTCACAGACTTCTTCTTGTCACGTTCAATTTGAGGAAAGCATTTAATTTCGCAAAAAGATTAACCCTCTTGACGTAATCTTTCAACGCCTCGAAATATTTCATGCCGATATCAACGAAGCACTTCAAGAAGCAGAAGCTCAATCGTGATAAATGTGGGCGCTGGCGACGAATGGGCGTGTTATCATGGTTTGCACAAGGCTGAACTCCTACACTTATGGAATGTTTTCAGCGATAAGCTTTTGAGACTCCAGTTACTTAATAAATTCACCACCAACCGCAAAGGAAAAGGGTAAAACCGGACGTAAGCGGATGCGATCGGACGACAGCAACCAAGGCACTGGTAAAAAGAAACAGACGGTAAGCCCCGAACCCCAAACGCTGGCGAGGAAGTCCTATCGGTACGCCGCAACCGATGCACTAACGGTAGTGATGATAGACTACCTCAATGAGGCTGGTAAGATCCAGGAGTATTAACTCGCGAAGCTGCAAACCGCCCTGAAGAAGGACCTCTTCGAGCACTTACGCAGCAAACCAGAAAAAAATCCAACATTCAGAGGAATGAAACCGACAGCAGGCCATCTGACTGTAACCTGTAGCAACGAGCGGTCTCTAGAATATCTAAAGACTGCAGTTGCCAAGGTAAAAACCACCCTGAATTAGGAGTTTAGAGTCGTCCCCATAAAGGAGGTACCGCGGTTATGCACCGTCAAGGTATTTATACCCGAAACGGAGCAGACACCCCAGGAAGCCTTCGAGACGCTTAAACTACAATATACGGGGTATGAAACGGAAAGGTGGCATCTCTTCGCGGAGAAAGAAGTCGCCAACAAAGGCATGGTCCTGGTACTGGGCATGCGAAAAGAGGACGTCAACACTCTAAGGGACAAAAACGGACGACTGAGTTTTGGCTTCACCCAGGTGACTGCCAAAGCAAAGGCGACCGAGCCCTTGGAGCAAAAACGAAAAGTCAATGCGGGTGACCCAAGCAAATATGCACCACAGCAGGGCGGCAACAGCCAACCTGCTTAAACATCTAGCAGATGGGAACACCGACATAGCGCTGATACAAGAGCCTTACCAACTTAATGGAAAGATACTTGGAATCAGTGCAAAACAATTCAATATCTTTGCCACAAGCGGGGTAAATAAAATCCATAGCTGCATTATATGTCGGAAGGAAATTAATTTAATTTTTCTACCGCAGTTCAGCAATATGGACCTTACATCAGCGGTATTCGACGGAAGGGACGGTCAGGTAACGCTGGCCTCGGCATACCTACCGTTTGACGCTCCGATGCCGACCACCGAATTCGGTACCCTATCGGAGCTTATACGCGGGAAGCGGGCCATCATCGGATGCGATGCGAATGCGCAGCATGATCGCTCGGGAAGCACCAAGTGCAACGAAAGAGGTGAGCAGTTAGTCAATTACTTAATAACGACTAACCTCAACTTAGCAAATAAGGATAACACACCAACCTTTATGACGAAAAATAGAGCGGAAGTGATTGACATCACTCTAATCACAACAGAGGCATTGGAGGACCTGTACGGCTGGAGAGTATGTGACTCAACTAGCCTCTTGGACCACCAATGGATCATCTTTCATGTGTGAAGAGGCGAGAAGACCCCATTGGTCTACTGCAATCCTAGAAAAGCGGATTGGGACGGCTACACCAATGCTACCAAAAGATATATAGGTTCACACCAGGCGCATCCACTGAGAAGTCGAAAAGACACCGACAATGAAGTGAGATACATCACAAGTATACTGGTCGATAGTTTCAGTGAAATTTTTGCAACCACTACCGTCAAACAAAAAAAGGTAAGCTGGTGGAACAAAGGACTGGAAGAGATCAGGAAAAATACTCAAAGATTATTCAGAATAACTCGCCTCACAAACCGAGATACGGATTGGGAGAACTATTAGCGAAGTCTGAAAATTTTTACAACAGCTGTTAGAAGAGAGAAAAGGAAATCCTGGAGTCTTTTTTGCAGCAATATTGAGGGAGGAAACGAGACATCTAGGCTAAGCAGGGCTCTTAAAAGATAACCACATGTGGACACGATGCTTCGAAAGGAGGACGGGTCGTGGACCGCAAAGAGCGTAGAACGTCTCAAGCTCCTACTAAGCCAACACCTTCCTGGCTCAACGTATGAAGAGACAGAACAAGTAAGTAACGGGACTCCTTACCGTACCCCCCCCCCTCGTGAAAAGAAAAAGTAAGCGAAGGAAAGGTCCTTTGGGCCATTAATACCTTCGAACCTTACAAATCACCAGGAACCGACAAAGTGTATCCGATAATGCTTATGAAAGTGGATATCACAATGATACGGATTTTGGTGAAAATATATAGAGCCTCCATATCCAAAGGCTTTATTCATCTGGACTGGAGAGAAGCAAAAGTAGATTTTATACCCAAGCCAGCAAAAGCCAGCCACTACACAGCAACGGATTACCGACCTATCAGCTTAACGTCTTTCATGCTGAAGACCCTGGAACGCCTGGTGGATGGGTATATAAAAAGCACCGTGAACATAACGGAGCTTTGCCCCAACCAACATGTATACATCTTAGGGCGCTCAACAGAGACGGCACTACACGAAGTCGTAAGCAGAATAGAGAGGAACCTTGCCATCAAAGATAACATCTTGGCGGCCTTCATTGATATCGAGGGAGCCTTCAACAATGTGAGAACTGAGAGCATAAAAGCAGCCATCCAAAGATATGCAATAGACCCATATCTTACTAAATGGATGACGGAACTACTAGCTTAAAGGAAGATTACAGTCGAAGAAAACGGCGTAACCTTGAATAAATGCACTAACAGGGGTACACCACAAGGCGGCATAGTATCACCACTTGCCTGCGTACTCACAGTTAACCAAATAGTGGAAGACCTCAACGGGAAGGGTTTCAAAACGATAGCGTACGCTAACGATAGCGTTATATTGATAAGTGGAAAGTTCCCGCGTACCATGTCGGAATTCATGCAGACCGCACTCTCACATCTTTTTGAGTGGGCGAAGCTTAACGGACTGTGCATCAATGTCGACAAAACGGAGCTTATGCTTTACACCAAGCACCGTAAACTGGAGACATTTTCACCCGCGACCATTGACGGAAAACATATAAGTTTAGTAAACGAGGTGAAATACTTAGGAGTAACCTTGGATAGTAAGCTAACTTGAACTCCACACATAGGAGCAGTCAGACGGAGAGCTACAGCGGCGTTCTTCACAATGAAAAGACTAGTGGGGAAAACGTGGGGAATAAAACCCAAAATTGCCCACTGGATCTACACAACAGTATTGAGGCCTATAACCACGTACGGGGCATTGGTTTGGTGGCAGACATTACAAAAGAAAACAATTGCAAAAGAGCTAGAAAAGATCCAGCGAATGGCCTGCCTGGGCATCACGATGCCATTAGGACTACGCCAACTGCTGCAGTGGAGATAATGCTTAATCTCATGCCACTCGACAAATTTGTCTTCAGGGAGGCATCACTTGCAAGCATCAGATTAAAATCCACATATGGGTTATCTAACCACGCTCAAACTGGGGACGTATGCATTTTGAAAAAAATGGAGAGAATGGCCCCATCAAGTAAAAGGGAGCTGGATAGAATTCAAGCAATAGTGGACACAACAATTCCATACAAGATCAGCATTCCTACCAGAGAAGCGTGGAAAGCGGAGCAGGATTTTACATCTGGAAGTCAGATCATGACCTACACCGTTGGTTCCAAAACGGATGGGGGAAGCGGCGTCGGAATCTTTTTCCTAGATTACCCGCAACTCAACCAAATTAATTAACTGGAGAGCCACAGTACAGTTTTCCAGTCGAAATTGCTTGCAATAAAAGCGGCTATAGAAGCGGCAACAAACACCCTTAATGGAAGTATACAAATACTCTCAAATACTTAATAGAAGTATACAAATACTCTCAGACAGAAAGTTGGCACTGCAGGCGCTTGCCTCTAAGCGCGTAGTTTCACAACTGGTGCAGGATTGTTGGCAGGCTCTCAAAACCGCATCAACCCGAGTAAATGTAAAACTGACATGGGTCCCTGGACACAGCGGTGTAGAGGGAAACGAAAGAGCGGATGAGCTAGCGAAAGCTAGATCAAAGGCCAAAACGCCACTGAAATAGACACAATTAAAATGCGACTAGAAACGGTAAAAAGAGAACTAGACGAAATCTTCTGGAAAGAGACAGATACGGCTTGGAATGACAGGAACGACTGCATGCCGACAATACGCCGAGCTCTTTGGCCTCACCCTAATCAAATGAGGACAAAACAACTCCTAGGGAAAAACTGAAATCACGTTAGAACATTGTTGGCAGTATTAACGGGCCATAATCTTCTACGTCAACACGCCACACGAATAGGAATCCAAACGGATGACACCTGCCGAGCTTGCGGTGAGGAGGAAGAAAGTACAGAACACTTCCTCCTAGTTTGCCTGAGTCTGGCCAACAAACGTCTTACTTTGCTGAGGTGTACTGGGGTAACATAATTGGAACACTTGGTGACCACAGAACGGATGGACAGGATGGACCATCTGTAAACAATAGTTACACATGGGGAGCTAAGGGCCTATGCTAATTTCCAGCAAGTGGACCCCAGTACAACAATAATAATAATAACACTTAATGAATTACCCATGCTGATGTTGTACTGGTTTCAAACGCCAGACGCGCTGTCAATAACACGCAACACAGGCTACGTATAATTCAACCTCTCATGAGCCATTGCATGACAAACTATGAGTTCCGCGTAGCGCTTAGATTTCGTGATTAGCCAAATATCATATCCTGCTGATGTGAACACTCAAATTCAAAATTCTGTGACCAGAAAACACGATAAAACAACATCGCTTGACAGTTCATTTGACAATGAGCTTCTCTGAACAAGCCAGTGTCTGTGAAGGATAGTTGAAGGACCAACACTTAGCCATCTGAAGACCAAAATCGGGACACCCTTCACGGCTAGAAATTGTCTCAATGTGGAAGTGTTGGGATGGTGCTTCTGTACGTTGCGGAATTCCATACGCTGCGGAATACGCTGCTTGTAGTCGCGAATGCGGAACATATTGTACTTCTTGCTAAACAAAAACGCGAGAAGACGATAAAGGAACTGCTTCACCTGAAGAAAAACAAAGCACTTTCGCTGTAGCACGAATGCTGGGTATACGTGGTCTAAGCCCGTGGCTAAACTTTTAGGATTGGGATAAAGATTAATTGCATTAAAGATTGATTACGACCCTACGCCGCTCCTCAACGCCTTTTTTGTGTGTGAGTGGGGAATTCTGATGATACCTGCCAGCAATTCAATCTGTTAGCGATACCTCTCCCCTCCGTCCATTCACACTGGGAATAGGATGTATCTAACCGAAAGCCTCTGCTGTCAAGTTCAAAGAGGCCTAGTACAAACCAATCTGACAAACAAGTCCAGGCAATGTCCTCGGTGTGGCAACTTTGCAGCGTCAAATATTTTTCCTTAGGTAAGTTCTGAACTCCATTTACAAGAAAAAATATAATAATTACTGTGGGGAACCAGTAATACTACCAAGCAACTGCCCTAAACCCACCACTATGGTCTTTTTTATTGTTTGATAATTTTTATTCTACTACGATGCATATTGAAAGATAATTAAATCACACATAGCTCACATATGGCTCGCTCGTGGGATGCAATAATGCGATAGAATTTACGTCATCTGCTTTTGGGATTAATTTCGGGCTCGTGTTATCCCTAATATCTTTCGAATACCATTTGTTCGCCCATCACCGTCACCAAGCAGCGTATTAGCTCCCGAAAGAACATTTAGCATCCTATCAAAATTCCAGTGCATTATGATACTGTAATTTCATTAATCCAGCATAACATGCATCCTCCTTTTATACCCAAAGCAGTCCTGCTAGCGGTCCACGAGCAATATACTCTGAATGGAAATCCCTCAGCTCTGATTGCATATGATGCCCATGCCACAATGCACATTTGGGAGTTGTCACTTACTATCCTATGTAATGGATGTAAGGGTTGAAGGATTACGATGTATGGTTGGAAGGTTATCCGGGATTCTAGCTGGAAATATGACGGCTTGCTATAATTTATACAGAAATGGAGCATTGTGAAATGTTCGTTGCTTACAAATAGAAAAATATAGCCTGAATGCTAGGGGGCCTAAAATAGATATTTTAACAAATGTCAGTGTGCAACATTCGATTTTTTGGGTTGATATAATTTTAGCGTTTAAAGGATAGGCTACAAAAAATCCAAAAAAAAAAACCAAAGACTTATTCACTTGACTTCAATCAGAGCTTAATTATTTATCTTAAGCTTCACTTCAAAAATTTCCAAAACCATAAATCGATGTTATCTGTGAGTTATGAGATATTGTAATGAAATGTGTGACAATAGATCAAATATTCAAAAAAAATTTTATACAAAAATACTAAAATAATAATAACAAAAAATTCCAATTTAAGAAATAACGTAACAATCACCGAAGCATAACTATATACCGTTCTCATTGTCCTTAAAATAGAAAAATTCAGCATGGCATAACTATAGTAATTACTACAGACGCAAACAATGCAAATAAGAACATAAGGAACAACGTACAAAAAAGGAAAGTAACGTATGATATTTCATACGTTACTCAGACATCATACTCATCATACTCATTACTCAGACATCATAAACAAATACAGAGATATAACCTTTAGAGTCATCTGGACCCTAGGACACTTGAGTATCAAACCACTTGGCTGGCCTGCAAGCTAAAGATAGCTTAATGGTGAAACCGAAGCGACTTTTAAGCTAGACGAGATAGTCATCCTAATCAAGGAAGATATAAAAGAACAGTGGCAGGCAAAAATGAGAGAAAAGACTAGCTTTTACGCCGCTTGCATCTGGAAAAAGCATCCCGCCCTAATAATAGCAGTAAACCTTGCTTTCATAACAATAATATACCCCTAAAAACATATTTAGGCTGACGTAAGAGACTAAAAAAACAGACAGTGAGTCTGCAAAAAGTTACGTGTTATCGTTTTGAAAACGACGAACGGCAATTAGCAGAAGCATTAAATGTGTCACAGGAAACCTTCAACAGACGTTTACGAGCAATGGGGAAGATCAATAAACTCTGTAAATGGGTCCCACAAAATTTGAATGGACGCCAAAATCCAAAGTTACTTTTGAAAGACTGCTTCGGTACCACGAAAACATATAATTTTTTTTATAATATAATATAATTGTCACAGATGACGAAAAATAGATTTATTTTGAAAACACGAAGCGGAAAAATCGTGTCTTTCACCTGCCGAAGCCGGTCCAAATCGCTACGGCAAGAAAACGGTATGCTATGTCTGGTGGGCCGTGAGTGATATTGTATATTATGAACTCCTGAAGCCAGGCGAAGTCAGTAATACAGAATGGTGTCGTCGACAAATTATAAGTTTAAACCACACATTAATCGAAAAAACAATCATAATGGACCAGAAGACATGGCAAAGTAATTTTGTTACACGGCAATGCGCCGTCGCACACAGCAAAATCAGTGAAATCAATTTGATGGGACATTCTTCTGACTATAACCTCTTCGAATTAATGAGGCACATAGCTGCAGAGCGGCACCTTAACGATTTCGATTTTGAATAAAAAAAATTATTTTCCAAAGAAACTAACGTTTTTTGCCAAAAAACGTGAATCAACTTATGCATAACTCTGAAAATTATGAAAAATGGTGAAAAACTTCAGAGCAATTATTGCAGAAGCACATTCAAATACATAAAAACTAATCACGAAAAATCAATAAGTCAAATTAGTCAATGATTTTTGGAATTTGACCATTCTGATTATGATTAAAATGTTCATTGATGACATTGTCAATTCAAGGACACATCCAATCAGACAGGATAAACAGTTTCAACTTTTTCTAAAATTGTATAGAAAAAAAATTTGAAATACAATATCAAAACCCTAATAGAAGATTTTTGTGTCTATCGGCAGTTTAATTGGGACCGACATCCTTAAAGTAATACGACTTTTGTTTAGGACGATATTCCTTCAAAGCAAGCCTACATTAATGGAAATACTCTTCTACGGATGTCCACGTCCTGGAGTTAGTATTTGCGGCGAAATTCATTTCGAAGGCGTCGTAAGAAAGAAGCTGCTTCAACCTATCACTGGACTTGGCTTTGAAAACGGACTTTCCATTACTTTATTCCGCCTGCAGTTTTCCCGACTTATTTTCTCGTCGCGTTATCTGATTTCATAACTTATGCAGCTTCCCAATTTTTTTCACTAAGTGATTTCAACCTTTGTTTTATACGTTCGCCACAAAAAATTTGCTTGAAAGAGTGAAAGCTACAGTATATTATAAAAAACAGCGTACCTCTCGTTCTTGTTCCTTCTTCCAAATTATTTGAATGCAGCGTCAAAAATGTGCCATGGCCTTACCAACAACAAACCTTAAACAACAAACCATAAAACCACTATTGCAGACTATGCAGAAACGAATTCTGTTCGACAAAGCAATTAAAAACACTTTCAAAATATTATTAAAAAACAAAATTGCTGTCCAAAATAAGTAATTAGCAGTTGAAAATCCTGCAAATGTATAACAATCCAGAGCAATGAGTTTTCAAAAATTGGATATAAGCACGTTATATTACGTCATATGAACGGATATAAGCACGTGGTATTGACGGGTATTTTCATATCAATTAGTTTATCACCAAACCTAATCGTTCAATTTTCTAGAAAAGACTCTCAATTTCGCACCACTTAGCCGTTATGAACGATAGCCGGTTGACACGGTGCTCGGCCTTACATTTAGGAGGATATACATAGCGATTCAAAATTAGTGCGTATTGAGGCTATTTTTAAAGTTGGACAGATTTGACCGATCTGCTGATCGGTCAAATCGATTGAGTTGATTGAAATGAGCAATACGATAAAAGCAACATGGTTGACAGTCAGCAACATGGTTGACAATTGTCGGCAATCAGGAGATCGTCGAGAATTTGAGGCACGAAATCCTAACACAGGGGGGACTAAAAGTCAGTTAAGATTTAAATCGGTAGGTGCATCGCTTAGCGATGCTGGTGTAGGGCAACCCCTCTGCCCTCTGCGCATCGAAAGAGCGGCTAATGGGAATTTCCTGCCATCGCGTCGTTCTCCGGAGCACAACTTGCCTATTGCGTACGTGATGACAATCAAAAAAACAATTTTTCGACTCAAGCGCAACGAAAATATTGCGTCTGTTCACGAACAACCTGGACTCTCTACTCGAAAGTGGTCTAGTGTGTTAAATTTGTCCAGAACATCACAAACACTTACATTTACATCTGATCAAAATTCAAATTGCACAGGAATCAAAGCGTCAAGATCATGCTCATAGATTACAGTTTGCTAATGCTAAAAAAGTTCAGCAGCTTCAGCATTATTTTCTCAGCCGAGGCGGACTTCCATCTAAATGGGTATGTAAACAGGCAAAATAGCAAGTACTGAAGTGACACTAATCTTCGCTTGAACACAAAGCGGTATATTGCAATGCTACAGAACTTTTTTGCACATGAGCTACAGAATTTCAATAGTTTTAATCTGTTGAAAATTGTTTTTCAGAAAACAAACAAAGGCAACGAAAATGCCTTCGCAAAGTGCCTCGAAGAATTCCCAAACACCAAAAATATTTGATTGAAAAAGCGAACCCAGACACAACATGTGGTGGCCAACTGATAGTCAATCATCTAAGGGTAAAGTAAGGTCTAGTGCTCCTGATCCTTACGTTTACTGGTCGTAAGTAAGGCAGTAAGTACTTTTTACATACCGCAAACTACTACAATTCCTAGTGGTGCTTGGTATTAACTTTCCCTGAATGCAAACATGAGTTGATGTTGGGGAATGGCTATTCATCCCCGTGAAAAAAGAAAAGAAAGAAGAGAAAAAGGAAACAGAATATACAATTGGATTCTGTCAAACAACCAGGAAAAATAGTAGGTAGATCTATGAGATAAGGTCGCACATATTACGCGAAAGTTGTAAATCTGGTAGAAGCAGACAGTTTTGAATATACTTTTTAGTAGATAGGATGTTTCTTTCACATGAAACCGACTTGAAACCAAAAAAAGGAACCCCAAGTGCAAAAGGGCAACAGCTGATACGATTTGCATGAATAGGGAACAAAGAAATAAGCACAAGAAATTTCACTCTATGACACATTCACTAAGGAACCGGCCGACTATTAAGATAAGTTAACTTAACAATGCAGATGCATCAAATACATAACGAAACATTGATAATAGTCAATGAAATTCTGAAAACTGATTCGCTCTTGTAATGGATTTTGAATCCCAGGTCGTCACGCGACGACTCGGGATGAAAGTCGGCCTCGCACCGACACTTGGCCGTGCAGTCCTTGAAACGTGGCAACGAGGCGTACCCCGCGGGTCAACAACTCGGCCACTCGGAAGTTCACTCGCGTGGTGGCTGCTGGCTAGCTAGCTCAGTGCGGCGAGGATTGCGGACGTGGGTCGGACCCAAGTGAACTTCCGCTCTTGGTTCCATTTGAACCAGCCATCGAAAAGCCCGATTTACTATGCGACGTTTCTAAACAAATTACGTTACTTTACTCTAATTTTTACCATCAAGATCCAAGAATCAAACTCCCCGACTAACGCGCATTCACGAACCGATATTACCGCGGTGCCCGAAAACAGCCTACGTTAATTTCATGCGAACGTAAAACACGCGAACCCGCAAAACCGAACTAGTAGTCCGCGACACGACTACAAATTATTACCGGAACAAAACTACTGCACCGCGGAACCCGAACGACGAAACACCTCCTGTCCCTACACCATTACACACTTACCTGTGCGCCATTTCCTCCTGAAAGAAAAGGGTGATGGAAGGAAAATCTTGTTATCTCTAATAATTCATCTTTGCTTTATTTATGTAATTCAAAACCGAATAATTTTATGGAAATATAATCATTGAAATATACAACTGATAGAAATATATAGAAATAAATTAGAACTTATACTTGTTGGAAATTATAGAAAGTTGACTATTCTTAACAAAAAAAATTTTTTTTGTTTTTACTTTTGGTACCAAAAATAAGTACATTTGACCTAAATCATAATACAGGAAGACCCTTTTCATAATATATTTTAGAACCTTTGCATAATACAGCCTAAATTCAGAGGTAGCTGCTTACGATATACCGATCACCATATTTTACAATAATTCTTTACGATGGGTGGTATTAAAATTTATAAACGATTCAGATCCTCATTTAAATTACCAATTATTCTCCAAGTGAATAGTCGCGGAAAACTCGTCCACTTTCATCGTTTTCGTCATTTTTTTTTTTTTTAATCTCACAATAATTCCTCTTCAATATATTTCAAATTTATCTTAGCAGATTACTAAGAAATTGATTTAGACTTGTGCTTTCCAACACACTACAATGAACCGCAAGCGTTTAATATTGTCTAACTATGTTGGATGCTTGATTCTTGTATATTGCTTTTATGTGATCAATAACATTTTCGATAGGCCACAAAATTTAGCCAAAACTTTTGATATAGATAAATACCTATGCACAGGTCAAATTGATTTAAACAGAGAAAGCAGACATTATGTCCGAAAAATATTTAAAAAACGCTAACATAAATAACCGAAGAAATACTAATAGTTCGCAATCTTTTCTGTCTTCTTCGAAATTATACTTTTCCCGTTTTCGAATGGTGTCCAAACTTTATGTAGCACAATTAACCTTTTTTTTTCAGCTATTGATTAGAACCTGTCCTTAATTGAGATTATATGGCTTATAAGCTAAATTATTTGCACTAAACGGCCACTTCTTGATATTTGTGGAACTTGAGCTTTCTGTTCTTAAGCGAGTAATATTTTCATCAATCATGCTTCCACGGTGTACTTCAATGGTAGATACATGTATACAGCATAATCAGCAAGTCTTTTAATCTTTGGACTTTGCATTGAATAGCTTTTGCCCAAATGCATTTCAATATGATTACAAACTAATGCTAAATTAAAATCTGCCAACTTACTGACTTTATCGAATTGATCAATGAACACCCTCCCATTTCCATTGGCAGACGTCTGAATAGAATATAGTAGACACGTACAAAGTTGAGAACTGTTTCTGGTGGATGACCGAATTGGACACCAAGTTTATTCTCAATAACACCGGCCATACGTTCCAAATCGCGAGCAGTGCAGCCAACCTGTGATATTGTTGCTACACCATCGAAATGGATCGCTCCAATTGTAATTGTTTAATGGCCGAATGAAATGGTGCCACACTGATGCAGGCTATATGTCTCGGTTTCCCCGTCATCCGATTGCGGAATCGATCAACCAAATTGATAGCAGCAAGCAATACGTCCGTAAAACATAAGCTGAACCGTCCCGTGCACCAGTTGTTAATGTTCACGATAAAAATTCCAATTGGTTGAAAGATGTTCATTCGCCTTGTCTTCATTCGGGCGGCGCCTTCTTGAGATGTTTAAAACTGATCCCTACACGCTTAAAAGGTCGAATAACCCTACTTTTAGGTGTGAATCAATCTAGGAAGTGATTAGCGAGTTGAACCTTCGAAACCTGTTGACAACTTGTTGATGCATCACGTTCTTCGCGGAAAAAAGATGTTACAACGCACGGGAAACTGAACGCCGGTATTTAACTTGAGTTTACGTTCCTCACTTAATATTTTGGCACTGAATTTACCGATTTTATTTAACGAAAACGCAAAATTGTCATTCATTCAGCCATGCCTGCACCTCTCTCTTCCGGAAATAGCAAAAACTGTCTTCTGACCTGAAGTGGTCGCCATGTCGTAGGTCAGCTGACTTTCGACCTGTCCGCTGAACTTTCGACTGCGGGAAAAGAGGTTCTTCAGGTCAGTAGTCACTACACTCTCCTTATCCACAACTACCACTAACTAAAAATGAATAGAATTAAAGTCAATCAAAAACGACGATAAATGACGAGACATTGGTGATGGTTGGAAAAAAACAGTTACAAACACCGATTGCATGAATAAACACCAGAACGAAAAGGAAAATCGACTAAAGGGGAGGTTCTACACTTTAGCGGCAAAATCGGATCTATTTTTCGGTAATTGATTGCAAAGGATCTACTGAAGATATTGACACAAATATTTTTTATTGAAAGATACATCTTTTGACTATAACTTTGTATTTTTGAAAATTTGAAAAATCGAATTTCGCCACCTTTGAACGTCCTTGAACTCGTCGCTACCAAAAAAACATAGGTGTCATTGTTGTATCACATCGACCAGTTAGATTATCTGAAATCAAAAAAATGGAACATTTTTGAATTCAAGGTAGTCTTGGCTATAATCGGCCGAAGCGAATTTTTTGCTACATGAAATTTGTTGAAATAATGCAATATTGAATGAAAAGTTTGAAATTTCATCCAATTTTTCTACCTATTGGGGGCTATAAAAATTTGAAAAATTCAAATTTTGAAAATCGTGCTCGGCCGATCAGAGAGACATGTTTTATGAACAAATGAAAAAAAAATTTGAATCAATTCGATAAATATTTCTAGTGAAAGGCATACAATACAGCTCAAAAAAAGTGAATTTTGGTAAATCGCGTTTAAGGATAAATGAGGGTATAAAACATGATCAGGGAACTTACAAATTAATCCGCTATGCCAGGGCCGTAAAGCTCTCCTTCCTCGTCCAGAATTCGCTCCTGATTGGCCACATTCTTCTCCCTCTGTTCGATTCGGGCCCTTTTTGCCGCATCACTGACTCTGCGCTCGGAGCGGTCTATGCGATTTTCGTCGAGTCGAGCGGCGCACGTTTCAGCGTGAGATCCCAAGATAATCCCCATGACTTCCATAGTTTGTAGAATTGATGAAAACCCTTCGTTGAAGATCATCACCGCCAAATAAGTCGCAACTTGGACCACCTGCTTCCCCGAATGCAAATGCTTGGGACACAAGCTCCAAATGCAGCCGTTAAGCGACTCATTATTATTTTGGGTGTGGGCGCCCAAACATCTTTCCAATAAATCATCTGATGAGAGACTTTCATAAATAGGCTTCAGCAGTTTGACGATTGAGGGATTTATAGGCACTCTGTCATGCTTAAAAAACTCCAAAGTTTCGTTTGCCTCGGCCTGACGCCACTTACACCAACTGTCTTTGCCGGGGGGGCATTTGAAGTGTTGGGGTTTTTCATCTGACGATGAGCAGTGTTCCAAAGAGGCCCAAATTGCAGTTTTCATGTCCTTGATAGAATCGGGGTTTCTACGAATCGCGAGCCCATAAAATTTCGTGAGCTGCCCAATAAGCTGATCAGTTAACTTCCCCTTACCCTTTCCACCAACACCTTTATTTTCCTTTTTCATTTTTCGTAGTCGCGACCCCATACGCTTCTCCACGTGACCGACGCACTCTTTTTTTTTACAATTACCTCGTCTCCATATGGCCGCGAATCAAGAATTCCCTTGAAAGTCTTACTGTCCCCGTCGCCGATGTATCAAACGTACTTGACACCGTGCTTTGGTTGTGACGCTTGAAACATTGATACGACCGCTTCAATTTCCATTTTTCCCGCACTTCCTGCGTGATTGATGGAACAATCTTCCTCGTGAGCTTTGTACCACTCTTGAAATTCATCGGAGTTTTTGTCCATCACTGTTTTTTGATTGCTGCACAGTTGACAGAAGCTGGATTTTACAAACGTGTCAAGGACTTTCCCGCTGTAACCCCCAATAATTGTAGCGACGCCAAACAACGAAGTAAAGCCCCGTTTTTTCCAAGAGCCATCCCCCGAAACGGTTAGATCCTCGGCCACGTTCCCGTGCGATGAATTGAGCTTTGTCTCCTCATTTACAGCAATCCGTAACACGGTGTCATAAACGCTACGTGCAGCTATCTCGGCGTTTCCAAGACACGTGTAATAAGTACCTATCGCGATTCCTCCACAAATGTCCATGAGCCCCAAAAATTTATTCAAACCCTCTTGTCCAACACCAAGTAAACGAAAAATGAATATTAAACGGCGGTTTACTTCGTAAGCAGATGATATTTGAGGGCAATTTGATACGGATTTGTCGTCACAATTATCGCAGCGCATCGTCAGTTTGAATCCCGCCCCACGTTTATCACTTTGGGAAAATTTCACTTTTCCATGGTACTCTTTACAGACGACATTTTCGGAAATGGCAGCAAAGACCGAAACAAACTCGATGAAACAGTACGAAAAAGCAGCGGAAATCGTAGCTCCGAGCGACTGCTTGTTTTTTAACTTTCGCGCCGACGCGCTTGTAAATTCTGTACTTTTCTCCGCCAAAAAAGGGCTATTATTTTTTCTCTTTTTCGTACGACCGGCCACGCGACTATAGCCCTTCTTGTGTTTGTTTTTCGAATCCATTTGTGGACAAAATAATCCGAAAGATGTAAATTTTACGAAATTTGAGCGATTGGAACGTTTTTGATTCGACACTTGGTACGACACTAAGCTAGTCAATGAATTTCGTATAACAACACAAAGGCACACACACATTCACACACATTGAAAACATGCTAGAAATAAACCGGATAACCCTTCTAAAAAGGAAAATTTTCCTGGAAAAAGGACAAGTCCACCGCGTCGCGTTTCGACGCATGAAAAGGCCGGAGAAAGGTACTTTTGAGGTGCCAAAAACCTGGGAAGGAATATGTTTTCGACCAAATTCTTTTACTGGCATATTTGTTGATACATACAGATTCAAAAATTGCAATAAAAAAAAAATCGATTTTTTGAAAATTGAAGTGTAGAACCTCCCCTAAAGGAAAATTGTTTGACAGTAAATTCAAAAAGTGAAGTGAATAGTGAGAAGCTTGAGTCATAGATGTCAGCCTAGAAAGAAGCACGCTATGAAATGATAATAATGGTTGTATAATCTTCGGCATCAACAGGATCAAGGTGAAATGGCGCAAATATTTTCAACTGCTTTTTCATGCTACAAACGTCTCAATAACATTACACACTAGCAAAGAGTCTAATGAGTTTCCTTTAGCATCACCAATGCTGAAAACAATTGATTCAACCCTCAAAAGCCAAAAGGAGAAACAGCAAACTGCAATGCATTGATGAGATTCCATTTGAACTTATAAAATATGAAAGCAACAGTACTTTACATTCTATTCATAAACTTATCTGTATAAGAGGTCCCAATTACTCTGTAATTGGTAGGAGGTACCAACTACTCTGTCCAACAAACAAACTTTTTACTAAGCCTGTTAAAGGCAAAATCATAGTTTACAATGAAGATACCATTGTAGAATATCAAAAGAACCAGAGGCGGAGAATTAAACAGCGATCCACTATTCACGGTGAAGTAAATCTCGGAGAAATGCTGAAACATTGATATTTACCAAATTGTTTGTAGACTTTGAACCAGCATACAACAATATGGATCAGGACTTCATTTTGGTACCCCAGCAAAACTTGTTTGTCAAAAGGGAACAATCAGCCGACCAGTTCCATGAAGTAAAGATAAGATTGAAGCTTTAAAATGCACTATTGGCCCCAGTGCTGCTTACCCTAACTGTTGAATATGTCATCGGAAAACTCCAGATTGATGCAAGTGGTATGTTTATTATGAAAAGAACCAATTGTAGCCTAACCAATTGTAGCCACAGGTGATATTAAGATCCTATGACGGTGTTAATATCATCACCTGCAATATCTTCCTAGATATCCACTGGTCATGCATCCGCTGCATGTGACTGACACAAAGCAGCCTCAGAAGTTTTATAACCTTATAGAACTCGAGTACACCGAAAATTTTATGTATAAATCGTACAAATTAGTGAGGCCAAATCAAACTGCATGGTCTAAACAAGAAAAACAACTCCAAACTAGCCTAATATATTCTTGAACGTTCCGAATTTGGAAGAGTAGATATCCTGATAAATTTCGGATACCATGGGTTGAATTTTAGGAAAGGCAGTAAAAAATCAGCAAAAGTATATGAAAAACGGAATTTCGTTCAGAGAACATACAATTTTTCTTATATATTTATTAAAATGACTCATTTGCCGCCAAATTCAGTTTTCAATATGAAACATTTTCAACGACTTACTTTCAATACACGCTGCTATTCCTTACATCTATGGGAATATATTTATGAAGTTAACAATGAAATTAAACAACACAAATACTCCGTTTAATATCACAAGTTTCCCCGCAAGGGGAATGCTGGTCAACAGGAGTACTCCTAGAAGCCAGTATTCTTTGGGGAGTGTCGCCCCCATGTACCCGAGGACCTGGATTCACTACAAGCCCTCTCCAGCGGAAAACGACCCTGCAACGACTCTGGAAAAACGAATCGACCAACGAATTCCAATGGGCGCACTTGGGCTGGCGGACACGATATTTTGGACCAGGTACCACCGAGGTGAAACTCGCGCTCGAACGGCTCCAATATAAGTATCGTACCATCTCCGTCCCGGCAAAACCTTGGCAGGCCTCGGAGTACGTTCGAAGCTCGCACCATTAAGTCGGTGATGTAGGATCGATTGAGACGAACTCCCGATTAGCGCTGGTCTGGCACTCAGCACCTGTCCCCATAAGTCCCCTTGCATGACCTCCCTGCTTTGCACAGACACCCATGGGACCATTTAGGCTACTACACATACGAGTGGAGATAGCGGCTCCGAGGGTGGACTCTTTTAGCATGATGCCTTACAAATAAATACCAACTGAAACAAAGTCAAAAACATCGAGCAAACTACCAAACCCAGACGGCAAACGGACGAACGAACACAAAAAGGCAGAGAGCCTCTACCAACCAGAAATACTGGCGGCATTCGCACGCAGCAAAAAAACAATGCGCACGCCGGAACGTGTAGTAAGACTAGGGGAGAAGCATAAACAACTAATACCTGGGTAACACACGGAGGGAGAAACCACCGATGACATTCAGATCTTGATTCGATCTGCTCACCTCAAAACCAGGCGAAGGACAATCTCATTGTATTGGATCGGCACGAAGAAGAGCGTCTCATGCGTAAGGCAGGAAACATAGTTGAAAAGATCAAAACTTCCTGCAATACCCAGAAAACCATAAGCAAGGACATTAGGGATGGTATTTTAGAGCTTGAAGAGGTCTTAGACCGTATCGGGCACTACAGACGCAAATGGCTTAAAGTGCAGGAAGAGCAAAAGGCCAGTACCTCGGTCGAAACTCAAGTTATTCCCGTCCCTAGCGCTACCAAAAGAGTTGCCAGTAGCCCAATCCACGGTGACCGAGACAAAAGGAGGAAGAACGAAGCAGTGAACAGACAGGTTATGTCGAATGATGAATTCCAGGTGGTGGCAACCAAGGCAACCAAAATAGCGTCCAGAAGGCTCCTCCTTGAAAAAGTCACCGATGATAAGCTCCTTCCTGGGGACAAAGGAAAAGATACCCCAAACAAGAAACAAGAACCACGAAGCAAGCCACGCCGCAAAACCCTAAGGCATGTACTGCTGGTCAAACCGACGGGTGGGAGAACTCACGCAGACGTTTTGCGGGAAATCAAGGGAGCTGTAAGACACACTGACACTCAAACTGCCATCAGAACCGTCCAGCCAACCAAATTTGGTGGCCTCCTTGTAGAATTTCGACCTGAGACAACAAATAACGACTCATTCCGGGATGCAGTCAAAAAGGCTCTAGGGGAAAAGGTAACACTAGCTTCACTTGAACCAATGGCCACCCTTGAAATCAGCGACATTGACTGCGTTACGGACAGGAAGGAGGTGGAAGGGTGCCCTAAAAGGGTTTCACCCGAATTAACTGGGATCAAACTACGACTAACCCCTGAAAATAATAGAGGGCAGCGCGTTGCCGTAGTCGACTTAACCGAGAAACATGCCGAAAAACTTATCTGCATGGGCAAAATAAAAATAGGTTGGGTGGTCTGCAGAATACGGTGAAGAGCAGTTCCTCTCCGCTATTTCAAATGCCTAAGCTACGGTCATACAGCACAAGGCTGCTAAGGGCCTGATAGGAGCTCCTTGTGCTATAAATGCGGTGACGCAGGACATAAACGAACAGAATGCACGGCAGAGACGCACTGTATCCTCTGCGAGAACGCTGATCCCAGACCTGATGACCTGAGACATATTCCAGTGACAGGGAAGTGCCGGGTATTCAAAGAAGCCCTAACCAAAGCCAAAGCAGCTCTGCAATGACCCGTGTCCTACAGATAAACTTACATCGGAGCTCAAACGCCCAAGACCTGCTTGACCAATTCGCGAGGGATATGAAAGCCGATCTATTGCTGCTTAGCGAACACCATCGAGATAAAAATTCATCAGCATGGTACCCTGATGAATCTGGTACTTGAGCCATATGGGTTCGAAACAGCACCCAACTGAGAGTTCAGGGCCATGGGCGAAAAGATGGTTTCGTGTGGGTCCGTTGCCCACGAATAACATTCTTTAGTGTGTACTTGACAACGAACGAACCAATAACATCTTTCCAGGCAAAGCTCAACTCTTTGGAGGACACCGTCTTGAGCACAGAAGGTCATGTTCTTATCAGGGGAGACTTTACCGCCAAGGCCATTGAATGGGGCATGCCTAAGTCAGATCCCAGTGGGAATCGAATCCTGGTGATGGCAGCCAGAGTAGGGCTAGCCGGGGTGAACATTGGTAACACTCCCACTTTCCGCCGCTTGGGCTGCGTGGGCGCCATCCCAGATGTGACATTCGCCTCGGAGTCCCTTTCCTCTATGACACACAATTGGAGAGTTCTAGAGGACTATTCGGCCAGCGATCATCAGTACATAGCATTCGAGATCCGCGGCAACGTTCCTAAACTCACACTCAGCGCTCCGCCTTCGTGTGGAATACTGAGAGGATGAACGTGGAGAAGTTTGTCGACACGCTCATGACATGCTTACCACCGCTTGGCTCATCGCTGGGGAGCAGAGAACTGAAGACATGGTGAACTCCACAATGAGTACCATCATCTCTGCTTGCAAGTCATCTATGCCCCGCCGGGGACCTAGACACGGAAAGCCTCCAGTGTGGAAAGCACGGAAAGCCTCCAGAATGTCAGATACTCCGGCGAGAAGCTCAACGAGCGCGAAGCCAGGACGAGGCATGCACCAGAATGACAGTATATCGGTCGGCCAGAAAATGCCTTCGCAAACTGATTAACAGGAGTAAGACCCGTTGCTGGCAGAACCTCGTCGAAAACGTGAACAGGGACCCGTGGGGCTTGGGCTATAAACTAGTTATGCGGAAGCTCGGTGCTCTACGGCCCCCTGCGTACTTGAATCGGACATGATGAATGAGATAGTACGGGCACTTTTTCCCCAACATCCCGTCCGCGTTGGTGCCGCCAACAGGGAAAGTACATCAGATTGTCCACTCTTCACGAGAAACGAACTGGAACTAGCAGTTCTCTCCATGAAGGCAAAGAAGGCTCCGGTACAAGACGGCATTCCAGCTGAGGTACTGCAACTGGCCTATCACTCTTGTCCTGACTTGCTGCTCAGTACGTTCAATGCCTGCTTGCAGGAAGGCGTTTAACCTGAGCGTTGGAAGACGGCAAGACTCGTGCTGATCAGCAAGGGGAAGGGAAATCGCGAGTCACCGTCAGCATACCGACCGTTATGCATGCTAGACACGGCCGGGAAAGTGCTCGAGAAACTGATAAAGAGAAGACTCTTTAACGTTGTCCATGCCACTGGAGATCTTTCTCCAAGGCAGTATGGTTTCAAAACGGGACGTTCCACTATAGATGCAGTCACGGAAGTGGTAAGTGCGGTCCAACAGGCGGAGTCACGCAGTTGATCCAACCGGCGGGTAGTCCTTCTAGTGACGCTGGACTACAACGAACAGCTCACACTTGAACTGCCGTTAGAGTCGCGACTGATCGGCTATGCAGATGACGTTGCGTTACTAGTGGCTGAGCGCACGGTCGATCAAGCGTAATCAAGGCTGAATGTACTAATGCGTCGGGTGGGGAGCTGGATGACCACTCACGGGTTTAACCTAGCGTTAGAGAAAACCGAAGTTGTCTTCCTGACCAAGAAAAAGATTCCCAAGGTAAGAATGGTCCGAGTCGGGGACGCATTGGTAGAATCGAAACTATCAGTTAAGTATCTGGGCTTGCTGATAGACTCCAAACTGAGTTTCTCGGAGCGAATTAAGGCAACGACAAACAAGGCCGCAGCAGGGGTCTTGGCAATTAGTCGACTAATGGCCAATCATGGGGGACCAAGTTCAACAAAAAGGCGTCTGCTAATGATTGTAGTGCAATCTAGGCTTCTTTATGGAGCAGAGGTATAGTGTGAAGCCCTCAACAAGGAACTGCACCGAAAACGGCTGGCACAGGTGCAGAGACGAGGAGCACTGCGGATTGCATCAGCATACCGAAACTCTCTGAGCTAGCGGTGTTGGTAATTGCAGGGGTGACATCCATCGCTCTCCTTGCTAGAGAGCGCAATAGAGTCAACCTCCGAAGGCACGAGGGTAATTAAGAAAAAGTTCTTCGCGATGAAAGACGATGCCCTCTTGACCAATGGGAACAATCATGGGAACGTGAGCTAAAACGAAGATGGACCGCGTGGCTCATCAACGACTTCAGATCGTGGCTCAGTCGAACGCATGAAGAGATTGACTTCTACCTGACCCAGCTACTGAGTGGACAGGGTTGTTTTCAGTCTTACCTGCACAAGATAGGTAAGTCTAGGTCTCCAGATTGCAAAACCTGCATTTGTGTGAAGGATGACGGCTGTCATACTTTCTATTCATGCAGAAGATTTCCTTCTGTAGCAATACTCCTCCTCATTCCCTCCCCACCGGAGATGGAATCCCTATAACTCGAAGGCGCCGAAAGACGTAAAATTGGGAGGCATAGCCCAACGTAATGTGTCAAACGGTACCAGGGTGGGCGTGCCGGTTGACAGGGGAGGTGTTTAGTCGGCAGTGCAGTAGGTCCGCTGTGCCACTGGGTGTCCGACACTCAGGGCGTAAGTAGCCAATCAGCCCATCAAGCCAATCAATTATAATCTGCGGAGCCCTCATATGAAGCCAATGCGCTAAGATCGCTATCTGAGCTGGCGATAGCACTACATATTTTCCTTTACTGATCGGATGCATAATTTGACCTGCTGTCTCGAACGCTGAAAAGGGCGAGTTGAAAAGTGAATAGGAGAAGAAGATCGGGACTACAGTGTTTCCGTTATATATATATGTATATGTTTTCCGTTATATATATATATATATATATATATATATATATATATATATATATACGATTTGAGTTGGGTTCGCCGCTGCTATGCTTTATATTTTCAGTCGCAATTCGGAAACGCTCATCGTTCAACCTCGAATATGTCCGCAAATCTTAGTACTTAGATATCCTGCCTGCGTGTTTATATATAGTTTGAATAAACTTAACTTTTCACACATAAACATTTACACGCCGCCGCCACAACCAGGAAGACTGTCGCGATTAACTGCTTTTGAACTTATTTAAACTTCATTTTTCTTTATTATATACGTTTCAAAATAATTGATGTCGCGCCAGTCCAGCGCAAAGTATGAGAAATGACCGAAAGTGTCCTCATATCGAAGAGAAATGGTCCTTTTACAAGCCGCCCGCACACGACTATGGAAATCGATCAATCACGAGCAAAAACTTTCGTGCAAAGTCTTTCAAATCCAACGATTGCCAGTCAACTCCTCTTTTTCGTTTTTCGGGTACCAGTTTTCTTCCGATAACCCCCTCTCCACCCAAATTTACACCACATAAGACCCATCCCGTTTCCGATAACTATTTTCTCCTGTTCGCGGACATAACTTTTAATACTTGGGTCATGGTCACTTTCCTCAGAGCAGCTTGAAAGTGGTGCCAGTTACCTTAAAGAAGATAACGCGACCAAAAGGTTAAAATGCCATCGCCCACAGTTGGTTGGTACGCAGTGTCTAGGGGTCCACCAGCCACCACTAATTCTCTTTGTGACGGAGCTGTTATTGTATAATAAAGATCGAGCATCGCCCTCACCATTCGCAAACTTTTCTAGCACGTACATGTGTGGAGGTCATTTCCTTTAGTTGTAGCGGGGATTGATGTTGTTAGTATTCAATGCATCTGAATTATACAAAATTCAAATGTATTGGATCGTCTACCAACTATTTGAGGTGGATATTTGGTGAAGCGGTATGGGGAAAATGGTGAAAAGGAAATGGCAAGTGAGAAGAAATATGAGAAAGGGGATTAATGCACAAGAAATGGGAAGTGCAATCCGTGCTACGTCGAAAACAAGGACACAGCGTAGATTACAACAATACCTCAAAAGCTAAGGTTCAAGTCACCTAAAATCGATTTTTAAAAATTGCCTTAAACAAACCCTACTACTTCTCATCCTGATTGCTTGACTATATAGCTATTATTAGCCCTATTATAAGCTTGTGGACTTGCGCAGAGCTAATCTGCTCAAAAATGTTAAAACTCCTTGAAGTCCGCTATAAAATCACTAAGTGGTATGGAAAGCCTACCAAAATCAAGATCAAGTATCCTAGCCCATGGAATATGGGCTTGGATCAAATCATGGATTAAATAATATATAAATAAATATATAGTATATAAGGAATATACAGTATATAAGAAAAGTAGTCGTAAGTTTGATATAAGCCTAGCAGAGTTTTTTGTGAAAATTTTAGTCTCGAATTAGTTATTAGTACCCTGTCTATGAAAATCAATCACGAATTAAGTATAATTTTATTTAAACATTGATGCAATGAAGATATTTCTCAGATCTCTAGATACAAGCAATTAAATGTCAGAAGGGATCTGAACCACAATGCCAATAAAGAATGAAAATCGAAAGATTCAGTATGTTATGGCAGTGTTATCAAGTTCCTATGAATTTTATGTTAGTATTTGATGCGTTCACGTTTGCAACAGAAATTGAATCCGTGGAACTTCGTTACATTCTTTCAAAATGTTGTGTTCTGATAATTGTTGTTAAACATCAGTAAGGTTACGTATTGGATACATGCGAAGCACTTTCAAGCTGGGAGAAATTTATCAAAGTGAAAGGTTGATCAATTGATTGCATGTTTAGTGGAAAGCCTTTCACATTCCCCTACTATTACTTGTCTGTTTATTGTTTGACTATGTGTTTGGTAAAATGTGGGTAACCACCCGATAAACGAGCAAATAACTGATTTAGAATCCTTTCCGGACTTATGATACGAATAAACTACTAAAGTCATCCAGCCGGCTAACTGAGTCGCAATAGTCAACCTGCACATTATCTGCGTATCCTGGCTATATCTCGCTATGAACGCATAGGGTATGCTTTAATTGCCATGCCACAAAACGATCTGCCTATGTGTCAGCTCTCTTTGCAGCAGAGAATCAAAACAGCGAACATGGTAATTGGAAAAACCTCAATTTTCCAACTAAATTGTTTGTAATGATTTTCAGGATGAACTTATCTAGTTGGTATTGTGTATTTTGCTACCTATTTGATAAATGGAAATTTAATACAGTTGCTGCGATAAATTTCCAACTATCCCGGATTTCCAGGGAGAGGACTGATAAATCTATAATGTGCGAACGACAACGCCCTGCAGCGATGTGAGCATATGCATTTGCGGAGCAAAGTTAATAATCTTTTGTTTTTATTCGAGAGATAACAAACAAACCCTTAATTTGAATAATATTTAGTGTTGTAATTATCTCATTGCTCAGTATTTATTTTATGCTGTGTAGCTACACGTTTGGAAGCCTTTAATTGATATTCTCTGCGAAACCAAATCTACATTACAAAAAAACATTGCCTACATTACATACAACTACTACATTACAAAAAAAGGATGCAAAAAAGATGCCATCAGATTGCATCGACCTCTCAACTATTTTGATTCCATGGAAAACGTAGATGATATCATTTGGATTGTACTTAGAACAGACGATGCTTGTGCGATTTTGTACGATAAACGATTCGTGCACTCTGACGACTCCTTGAGTGCCTTTAAATATTTCCTGAACTTACAGAAATAGTACACTTGCAACATAGTAAACCTTCGATTGTATTCGCTGTTACATGTAACGTTTTAAGCCCTTTCATCTACTTTCACTACGTCCCTCAATTCAGTTTCAAGCGTTGGTCGAGAATATTCCGAAAGAACGCATCCTCTGCATTTCAAAATAAATACAGTCTAATATTCGAGAGTTAATGGTTGCTCCACATTGTTTGTTTTAAGCTGTCCAGCAGGAAAACAAAAAAGAACATCACTTTCTAGCAATATGGTTACTTTTCTCTACAAATCCTGTAACAATTTGTGCTGCAAAAGAAATTGTTTAGAAAAAAAAATTCTACATAGGGATCAGAATTCATGGAGTCTCTGAAATAAGAAACGCCGCAAATGATGATGTCAATGATTGATTTTTTTCAAAGACAAAGAGTATTTGAGTACTACGACCAAAAGGACTAACCTATTTTCATTATCACTCATGTTATTTTTATGCACCCCATGTCTATTGTGTCGGTGAGTGAATATTCTTGGAAGAGTAAAAGCCAAATATGTCAGTAGATAGCTGGGTGGTCGTTCTTATGTTTGTGGTGCTTGGTGCAAGCTAAAGCCCCCGCCGCACTGTGGTACCTTAAGCTGATTAAATGGTCCAGCTTTGCACGTTGATGCAAAGCTCCTCAGTTTGTCATTCGTACTTGAGTTTTTACAGTGTAATCCCTCTTGAGGGATTGCAGGTATGTCACTCGCGAACTTTGAAGGGAACTGGCTAAATGGACCTTGATACTGTACACTCTGAACAGCAGCGAAATATTTGCACTTTTTCCAGCATCTCAACAAAAGATATATTGCACTCTGCTTATGGTTATATGGAGACGATGGTGAACACGAAATGTGTGTGGCGAACAAGAAAGACAATAGTTGTTGTCTGAAAGCATAAATACAAACTATTTAGTATTTTACTAAGAAGGAGTAGAATATTAGGTTTTGGAAGAATTATCCTTCCTGATTCAATGATCTCAGAAACTTACTCAAGCTATTGTATGTGAGTTAAATCTTGTTGTGAAGTGTCTGATCTATACTGCATTTCAACATTTTCTTCAATAAATCATTCGAAATAAGAAAACATTCATTGTAATCATATAAAACCGGCTGACTGCACCCAAATTCCAATAAAATACGCAGAAATTAAAGAAAAACGGAGGGAGGTGAAAAAAGAACACTTACCCTTTATCCAATGATACATGTACCTGATCTTGCTACCATTTTGAAACTATAAAGATTAACCATGATTTTGAGCAAATCGTCTTCTCGCTTAACTTGTTCTTGATACCCGCCTCAAGCCCTAAGTTCTGCAGTAAACTGTTGCACCAAAACAGTAACAATAGGAACTATGTCAAACTGTGGTATTTCAGCTACTGACATTTTTTTCTAAAGAAACGCCTTTGAACAGACCCCAATATGTTCAATGTGTCAAGAAGGGTACAAACAGTGACAAAAACGACCACAAACCCGATAGTATAGACTGGAAGTAAATGGAGAACAATGGACACTTATCCAAACGTAATTTGAAGACGAAACGACCACCAGACCGGCTTAAAAAACAAGAGCAGGGAATTCCGGAAGATTTGTCAGTTAACCACGAGACTGACGAAAACTACAACACTGAGACTTCGGCAATCATAATGGCTATCGGGACCGAACCGGCTGAAGCAAGCGTTGAAATAAGAACGAAACATTCTTAATTCGACAAGGCATACACGGCGAAAATAAAGAAATGATCAAACAAACGAGATTTCAAGCCTTACGCAAGATAGGAGTCCAATCACCATTCAGCGACACAAAGAAAGGCTTTCCCGAAAAACGGGAGATGTTGTTAAAAATATTAATATCAAAATGCGACTCACCAAAAACTACGAACTTGTTAAGAGCTGACTCCGAGAAGCTCTATGAGGAGCTCATAGATTCCTCAGGGCATTATTGGAGAAGCTGGTCAAAACCGTAAGTGGCCTGGGAGGCCGAAGAATGGCAGAAGTTAAAGAAGTGCAGAAGCCTAAACAAAAATGGCACACGACGATCGAAAATCAAGAATCAATGAAGAAATCGAGCCCAATTTAGGGAGATAGAAGCACGGTGATGGAAACCCTCGTTGGACATTGAATGCTAGTCTTGGGTTTCCAGACAACTCTGCCCAAAAACTTCTGCAAAATGAAAATAAAACCACAGCAAAAATTCCGGCAGCGAGCATTGCTCGTTAAACCTAATGGCCCTGATCGTCCGAAGTCTTGCGATCAGGAAAGTGCCGCATCTTCCGGAAACCCATAGCTAAGGTAAAAAGAAATATAATATAGCGGTAAGTACACCACTTGTTGTGGTAAACACTGAAAACAGGTCTGCGAAGGAACTATGTGACATTCAACTCGAAATCTTTAGTACGCGTAGTGCACAGTTAAAGAGTATTCTGTACATTCTACTTAAGATTCGTGATACTGTCTCGCAACGTTCATGCTCTCGATTTTCAAAACCTGGGTTTGAGCAATGGAAAGATGGCCGTCGAGAGGTTTGCCAAAGTGCTCATGGCAGGCGTGCCCCTGATAAGGGTTCACAGTGCATCAAATAGCTAGCAGCTCAAGACGTGTTTAACTCAACTGTCGGCATCATCACGACTCAACTGTAAGCATTATCACGTCTTCTTCCGTTGAGAACTTCAGTACGGCAAGACTGCAGTGTACTCGTGATCGATCTTAATCACTGAAAAGCGAAGTAAGTGTCACAAGCTTCGACGAGAAGCTCAACGGACACGATACTGATCAACAAAAGCAAGTGTCACTGCTGGTAAGATCTAGTGGACGATGTGAAAAAGAGTCTTTGGGGCCTAAATTACAAGGACGCCTTACATAGATGAAGCGGAAAACAGGGACGAAACAGTGCGGGCTCTCTTCTAATTCATGCCTGCTTTAAAGCTGGGTTAAGTAGAAAACAGTCTCACCTTGTATTCGATTGAGCCGCGGTGTCATGTCAAGAATCATGTACGCCTGATCATGTTCACCTTGTGTCTTGCTCCCAGGACTGTTGCCAATCGCTAAAAGAGTGTTATCTCTCCTCTTTGGTACCTTCTACTCTGTTGTCTTCCCTTCTGCGCGGGTTAATAGTTCTGCACTCTCTAGCATGAAGACTGATCGGTATCATGCCTGCAATTACCATCGCTGCCGTCCCGGAGACTGTTCGAAATGTGCATGGAAATCGCAGCACTCCTTGCAACTTCTTGCTGTCGTGAGCCCCCTTCATTGGCCATTAATCTAGTAATTGCTGTCACACGCACTGCAGCCATGTAGGCTGTTGCCCTAATTTGATGGGATGATTTCGATTTGAACGTTGCTTCCTCAACACTCATAGGCCTTATTCTCGGGATTCTCATCTTTGTCTACGGGTTTTTTCAGTGCCAGCCGGAAACCGTGAGCGGTCGGCAATCCATTTCCTAATTCACCGTATTATTATAGTTTGTCGGAATTGCCCATGATCCACTGTGCGTCTAGCGTCTAGCATCATCACATCGTCCACATAACCGATCAAGGGCTGAGGATGAAGCCCTTAGGCACACCTGAATGAGTATCGTCTTTTTTAGAAATGGTTTTGAAACGCTTTTAGAATATTCACCCATTTCGCGGGGTTAAAAGTATTTTTGACATCTAAAGAGACAAGCAGGGCGACGGAAATGCTTTATACCTCCGCACTTTAAGCATACGCATTGGGCGGTATGTAGCTCGTGATTCGGGATACTCTTTCACCTTAGTTATCAGCACAAGCCTCGCCACCTTTCAGCATTCCGGGAATGCCTCAACATACAAGCACGTTGTCCATACTGAGGAGTTCTTAAGGATCAAAGGCAAATTGTCATATGTAGCAATTCAGCCGGAAGCTCATCTGATCCTTATGCCTTTTTTGCCTTCGTGGGCAAAGCTGCTTTCTCCAATTAGATTTTCGTGCAAAATGGGATTTCCATTTCCATTATTTCGATGTGAATGGCTTCAACGATGGCAACGAAAGGGTAAAAAGTCCGTACAATTTTGGTCATTTATTCTGCGTGGAATGAGTGTGGCGACCATTAGGCACTTCCGCATGACTTTTTTGTAGCCCAAGTTCCATTGATCCCTTTGCCAATGGCTGGCCTTACTCCTGTTTTTAGGCCTGGGGAGATATTAGCTGACTCATGGGTTGCATCTGCGCAGATACATCCTTGCTGAGTCTTTCGTCGTAGTTTGTGAAATTTCTTTTGTTTTTCGGCACTTTCAGGTGATAACCTGTTTACTGGGGGCTTGCCAGTATCTTCACCGTGACATGGAAGACCTGCAGGTTGATCTAATGATCTGCATAATTGAGTTCACCATATCTTTTGCCACAGGTCATCCGCTCCCCATCATAGCTTCCGACAGTGGTGATCGTATCATAAGCACTGTAACAAACTTCTCAATTTCCGTTTTCTCAATATTCCATCGGATCACAAAAGTCTGACCACGTGGTTAGCGCGTACTGGCGATCGCTGGCTGATCCAATTTTTAACCCTTTGTGCTAGGCACTCGGAAGTGATATCACATATGGCTCCAACGCAATCCCATCGACAGGAAATAAGTTTGATATGTCTTCATTTCGGCGAGCCCAGTTCTGGTTATCATGTCTAGGATACTGTCTTTGCTACGAACATGTGATTGTTATATGCTCCATTCGATTTCTCTTGCACTGAAGTCATGAAGCAGATGACCTTCTGTACTCGAAAGGGCGTCTTCCAAAGCATTGGGCCCAAGTTGAAAGGACGACAACGATTCGTTCCGCGTTAAGTATACCCGAAAGGCTGTGGTTCCCGAACATCGAACACAAACGATACAACCTCCTCGGGCTCGACTTTGCACTTGGCAGTGAGCACTGTTCTGAACCCAGATGCTGGTTGTACCAGACTCGTCAGGATACCATGATGGTGAACTTCTAGTGGAATATTACTGGCTCAGCAGCAGAATATCAACTTGCTTGTCACTCGCAAACTGTTCAAGAAGATCTTCGGCGATTATGCTTCGATGCGGGTTTATTTGACGGATACGAATCATTACGAATCAGCACCTATGAGCCTTCGCTAAATCAGCATAGCAATGTTATAAGCTACTTACAAGTTGTAAGTGAGAATTGATAAGATGATCTATCAAAAAAGCTTCTAGAATTAAAAACCTCACCAAAGGCAATTTGGAAACAGGACAAGTTCAAGCTGAGAGCAAAAATACCAAGTGAAAATAACCATATGGCATCCATCTAACTAGTAGTGTGAATTGATGCGTCCCAGCTTGGTAGTTGACTCCTGTCAAGAAGCGGCAGGGGCAGGGGCATTTATTGTTTATAACTGCTCCCTACTCAACCGGTGGGTCACCTGACTGAGCTGGCTGAACAGCTTGGGTTGCAATTTTGATGTCTTCTTGTTTTACCGTTCCTTTATTTTTCGCAAGATCATTGCTTAGGATCTTCCGCCAGTGGATTTAACCAGCAATGTCTACCCAATAGGTTTGTGATAATGATTCTATGCATTTCGGTTGCTGTGCAGGCTTATCGATTTTCAAGTTTTGGGCCGCTTTTTTTTTGCTGCTTTCTGCCTTGTCCTTGTCCTTTCTCCATTTATACAGATCCACTTCGATCGGGCTCCAGGCCAACCTTTTCTGGTAGTAGAAATAGGGGCGACTACTGCGCTGTCGAAGATATTAGCCGATGCCTCTTCCTGTGCCTTCAGCAACCTGCATCTGTAGTGACCTATTGTAACTCTCAGACTCCGTTTTTAACCTCCTTACTAATGTTTTTTGTGCGTCGCATGTCACAATGATGACTGTCATAACCTATTCCACTTTATAGTGGAGCCGCTCTCTCTCTCTCTGTATGATCCAGGTCAATCAAAGTTTTTCATGTCTGCCGTGCAGGCATGAAAAACTTTGATTTCCTTTGTTTTATATCCCGTGCTTCAGTCATTTCTAGGGTGATGGCATTTTTTTTTTCTTTATCGTGTGTTCATCTCTTGAAAGGTTGAAAGAGTCTGTGCCCTTCTTTTTTGGACGCTCTGGTGTGCGCATAGCTTTTCAGCAGCGCGTGAATGTGATTGTATCCGATTTTTCATTCTCTCGATATCGAAAGTTTCTGTTCCGTCGTTATCTTTAATTTTGTACCCAATTGTTTCATTGCTCATGGCTCCTTTGCGAAACGGCTATCTTTGCTAGTTTGAGTAGTCATCATAATGACCCCATGGTTGTCTTTGCAAAGAGGGAGGCCATGCGAGGGTTAGCACCAGCCCTTTTGGGGACAGGTGCTCAGGGCCACACCGTCGCTAATCGAGAGTGATACTTGATACATTTAATCACGGAGCCTTTTTTTGTGGCAGCTTGTTTTCAAATGAGTTAAAAAATATAGTATAAGTTAAATACATAGAATGTAGTATAGTTCCCAATCTTTTTACTCTATTGGGTACAAAGCACGGAGGAACAAAATCCTAGTCTGAATAACAATGTCACATAAGTTGACGTGCGGTCTACAATTGAAGAATAATTGAACTCTTCCTGAAATAAGCTAGAAGTCTGCACTCGTAAGCATGCAAAACAACACTGGGATTGAAGGAAAGTGTATTAGGTTAGTAAAAAGTAAGTGCGTTAAAGTGTTATCTATTAGGAATCAAAATAATTTTTAATTTCTGCAGAATTTTCCAGAATTACAATATGGTATCCTCTCTCGCGTATTTCATTAATTTTGATTAACATTGCTCGATAATTTGTGCTGATTGAATGATGATGAAAGTGGATACATTTTTAATTTCCAATATCTGTTAAGCAATGAGCTAGTTGGAGCTTATTCCATTCAGGATTATTTAATTCACCATGATCTCCACGGACGCCTTTCTCAGGAATATACTGTCACATGATACCATCGATGAAATTTTCGTTTTTTTATTGCCTTCGACGATTCAGACTTCTCGTCTTTAATTTCTCAATTTCTTAATTCTGTTATTAAGCCCATTGTTACGTCAATAGTGTATGAATGTTTCTTTTTCTTCCTTGGAAGAAATAGTATATAGGAGGAAATTGTATGGAGGAATAGTATAATAATAATAATAAAAATATTTTGTTGCTCTATTATCCTGTGTATTATGGCGATGTTGTTTTCAAGTTAAAATTCTAAATTTCTAAGAAGTCACAAACTTACTACCCTTTATTCTGTCATACTCGACAGAATTAAATTGATGTTTGTTGATTTTGCACTTTTGAAGTTTATTTTAAGGCTCGTTTGAATTTTTCAGCCGGACAGCGCATCAAGATCAGTTCAAATACCCAATCCAATATCCAATTTCATATAATTTGATGTTTCGTTGGCCAAACGTGTTTTGTCGCCCCCGGACTCGACACGACCAGTGGCTGGGCGGCTGTGCTAGTAATCGCAAGGATGATACCCATCGCCCTCCTTGCCAGAGAGCGCAGAAGCATTCCATCACCATGGAATGAAGACGTCGCTCTCTGAACGATTGGCAACAGTCCTGGGAGCAAGGCAAAGAGAAAGATGGACTGTACGTCTGATCCCAGAGCTAAGGCCGTGATTCAGTCGAGTGCATGGTGAGACCGATTTCTACTTGACCCAGCTCCTAAGCGGGCACGGTTATTTTCTGTCCTGTCTATACAAAATTGACAGAGCACGGTCTCCTAATTGTGTGTTTTGTCAGGGGAACCGGATGACGCCTGTCACACATTCTTCTACTGTAAAAGGTGGAGCCAGCAGCGAGGGATCCGCCTCAGCGAAACTGGAGAGCTCTGTCCGGAAACTATCGTCGGAGTAATGCTGAAAACAGTTCACAATTGGAATCGCGTGGCGCAGTATGCTCGAGCAGTGCTGATACTGAAAAAAGCTTTATTGGAGCGCTGGGAGGCATCGGGAATGGATGGATCTCTTTTCTAGCACTTCCTTCCTCGCGTTGGAACACGAGGCCTAACCCAAAGTAATGTGTCAAACGGTTCCAGGCTAGGTTCTCATGTTGACAGGGGAGGTGTTTAGTGGGTAGTCCAAAAGCATTTTGCGTCTGGAAATCCCACACTCAGTGCGTAAACAGTCTTCACCCTTCCTACCACAGAAAACAATGACCAACAATTCCTTTTCAATTGTCGAATATCTACGCCCATGTTCACTCAGAGTTTTGCTAGCTTAAAGGCTTGAATATCCTTGTTTTTGAAGTACAGCTGCGATTGCTTTATCTGAAGCATTTATGATTCAAACAAATTCTCGCCTTAAAATCTAGTTATTTATGGATGGGGTAATTTCTAATTGAATTCTTGAGTTTGTAGATTTCTTCAATATTTTATGGATCCTCTGAATCAATTTTATTTCTTTCCTTTAAGGCACCTGCTAATGCTAATGCTAAACTATTAGACTCGTCATGGATTGTTTGGGATTTAAAGATACTTAATAAATTCAATTTCGGGATTCGGTTGAATCCTTCTGTGAAAACAAATGCACTTGTCCTCCTGTTATCATTACTTTACATAATGAATTTGCCTTACAAAGTGCATTAAATATGTTCTCACCGATGTATTCATTTTTCTCCAGATATTGGGACATCTGGATATCTCCAAGCTAACCACACATTTATTATTTATACACCCACAACTTTCCGAACAATGCTGAGATTTCCTGAAAGTTCTTGGTACGTTTTGTATATGCATAAAACCAGTAGTGTCATTGCGAGGTTTAATAGCTGTTTTGATGAATAAAAAGCAAAAGGAATCTGATTCCAATCTAAATAATTTGACCTAAATAATTGACCTGAATAATTTGAAACTAAACATCATTTTATTTATTGTCTAATTTTACTATTACTTTTCTTAATACTTTTGTGAGTAATGCAAATTATACTGTGACAAATTTGTGGCATTCAAAGGGACCCGGTCATCATCCTTCGAACAGATGACCAGCTAAAACACCACCGCACAGTACTTTTTCCAGAGCACCTTTAAGCAATATGGCCAAGAACTATGAAGAGGATCTGTACTTCTTGGAAGCAAGGTATGAATGACGAGATGATATCGAAGATTTTGTTAAGGACCAATGAGAAGCTGAAAGTATATGCAGCGATACCTACGCCAAATTCCCTTCTGATGAGGTTCTCGAAGAACTTTTGACAATATGTAGCAAGCGCAATGGTAAATAGGGTGAGTATATCTTACGGTTCACGTGCATCTTTCCAATAGTACAAGTATAGCTTCTGTTCAGCACCTTCCTGCAGGGAAGCGTTGGATATGACAAGAAGCACGTCACAAGCATAATATTGATCAAAAGGTAAAAGCGCCCACTCTCAATTCAAGATGTATGGTTTTGCTAGTGAGTCTCGATGTAAGGAACGCTTTCAATGTTTAATGTTTTCTCTGAACCCCTTCAGGACACGTTACACATTTATATAGATATTCAGTGATAATCACAGGAACCAAAAACTATCTTGTTAAAAATTGGGTGGCTAGTGAGAAAAAGACGATATATCAGTGGAGGCGCAAAGTGCATTTCTTGCTTCTGGCTTACGCAATATTTCGGACGACCAACGATGAGTGCCCTGCAACCAGATGTGTCGCGCGCAAACGGCTACTCAGGTAACATGGTCATTAGTCCCTGCTATCAAGCAAGAGTGCTTCATATTATGCTTAATAAAGTGTCGTTTAGCGAGAAGACGAGTGTGGACCAGTTTTAAGATGAGACTCAAGTAGTGGGAAAAAAGAAGGACCAACCAACATAAATCTTATCTTGAGTGCATTGGAATCATTTCTCTTGTATGGCTCTAAAATTTGTCGCTAGTAAGGAGTTACAAATTGGAGAGTGCTAGAGGATAACTCGGCCAGCGATCATCAGTACACAACACTGGGAATCCATGACGGCACTTCCCGAAAACCGCGCGCTCAGTCTTTTGTTCTCTCATTAAATACCGAGAAAACGGATACAGAGGGGTTTTTTACAGTACTTAAGGCACGATCACTGCCAACGGAAGCCTTCCTAAAGAGCGGAAGACCTGTGGCGAAGAATTTGGTGAATGAAAATCATTATGAAAATCACTATGAAAATCATTATGTCATCCTGCCTTCCATGTCTTCCATGCCTCTACGAAGCATCCCCAGCATACTGGTGGTCACCTAAAGTTACTGAAAAACGAAGGTACTGGCACAAACTACGAGGAAAAACCCAGCGAACACGAGACTTGGAAGAGGTGTGAATCCGATAAGTATTTTATAAGCTGAAAAACTAGAAAGCTAGAAAATGTCCCTGCAAACTCATCAACAAAGCAGCAAAGCCAACCATTGGCAACACTTGGTAGACGACATGGACAGCGATTCGTCGGACTTGGGCTACAAATGCGAAAGCTCAGTTCCCAATGACCACCTCACTCATCCAAGACAGTTACAACCTGGCACTGGAAAAAGAAGAACAACTTGGTTTCCAGCTGGCACTGGAAACAAAGAAGACAATCACAAGAGAAAGGCTTATCAGTGTTGGGGAAGCGCTTGTTGAATCGAAATCAGCAGTGAAATGTCTGGACGTCCTGACAGACTCGAAGATGAGTTTTTTGTAACAAATCATGTCAACAGCTGACAATGCTGCAGTGCGTGTAGCAGTACTCACTCGATTGATGTCCAACATAGGGCGGACCAACACAACAAGGAAACAACTCCTCATGAACGGTCTCCGGGATAGCAGTTTCGTTAATCGCAGGGATGACGCCCATCGCCATCTTTACAACAGAGTGCAGAGCAATTTATCTGCGCTGAAGAAATAACAAAATAGTAGAGGGTGAAAGAGATAGGAAACAACGCTCGGTGCACGGTGACTTCTTAAACAGTTAGAGAGCTCTGCTAAGAGACTATTGTCGAAAAAAACCTGACAAGGAAATAAATGGAGTCGGGCGACACAACATGTTCTGGCAATGTCGATACTTAGAAAAGCCATACTGAAGTTTTGGAAGGCGTCGGGGATCGAGTGATCTCTTTTCAAGCGCAAAATAGTATGTCGAACGGTTCCAGGCTAGGTTCTTAGGTTGACGGGGGAGGTATTTAGTGGGTAGTCTAGAAGCACTGCTCGTCAGTGAGTCCCACACTCAACGTGTAAACAGCCTTCACTTCCCTACCACAAAAGAAAGAAAGGAGTCGTACCGAAAGGGTTTTACGTTGGTACAACGGCGAGGAGCATTTTGAATCGCTGCAACATATCAGTCTCTGGGCAGGAGGCGATTGCTATTATGTAATTGTTCTCCATAGTGATTTTTGCTGAAAGTTAAATGAAGTATATTTACATAGGAAGCGCTGCAGATAGTAGCTGTAGAAGTAAAGTGTTTTCCAGTAGGAGATAAAAAGGACTGTTAATTTTCACAAAAAAAGGAAAAAAAGAGTGATGTAGGTGGATCCCTCTTATCAACAGTGGCCGTTTCTGTGTTATCATTCAAAATATTATTATTCTTAAAATAATAAGTTCATTTTTCAAGGATACTCCATAATATTTCACAACATCCACTAAACATAGTTGCTTGCCTTTTATAGTATGGGGGTGATCAGTATAATCAGGTTTAAAAAGAGTTTATGAGAAATCCAGCAGCCAACAAAGTGCCCACTGTAAACTAATATCTCTTTCCGTATAAATAAGCACCTGGTGAGATTCAGGGCAACTCATCTGGCAACTCAACTCAACTTCATCTTGTACTTTTGCTGGCGTGTTAAGTTGATAAAATTCGGCCAAAAACTTCACATCATCTGTTTTCTTGCACTTCACCCTACCATGCATAACCCTTGATAGATTTTCGGGGAGCAAAATAAAATATTCTGAACTGAAAAACATTAAAACAAAATTATTAATACATAAGTTCATTCATTTATTTGAATTCTGAGAGAATTCAAAAATGACAGGAGGATGAGGTTCGAGATGAGACAAAAGTGGAAATTTTGTTTGGTTTGTTAATAATTAATAAGTCGATTATTTTAATACAAATTTGAATTACATTCTTAATCCTAGTTTGTAAGATTTATGCTTAAAATGAGATTTTCGTTTGCACTATATACGAAAGCCCGCTTTAATAGGAATATATGTGTTAGATATTAATCCTGTCATTTTTGTAATAAGTAATCAAAGATTTGTAAGGAAGTTATTGTTGCTAGCTCATCATCATCACGTCTATTCAATATTTAACGTCTATTCAATTATATATACACAACGTTAACAACAATGTAGAGAACTCTTCAGTGAAAATTATTCATGTTTGCAAAATTTTTTATAAGCTATTATGATAATTCCTACCTTGCCCTTGCTGTCGCCAATATCTTGAAGATTTTTATCCAATTCTTTATCCTTCTATCAGTTTTCTACTACTGTAACTTTAACGTAGAAAGCACTTAAGCCTTTTACAATGAAATTTATCAGACCTTGGGTCAAGTTATGCATTTAAATGGCCTCTAAAGAGAATAGGGATATGACTGCCATCTGGTTGTTGTGGGTTGGGCTATGAAAAAGATCCTGAAAACTTGGTGTAAATTGGTCAGGTTTCTACCGTAGTCGCAGTGTAGTAAAATCGAAAAAAAATTTCAATCCTGTCAGCATCTGACCGGACTGAAAAGGATGACTTTTTCTCATTTCAAGATAACATCAGCCATGTTGCTTTCTGCACATTTCGTTTGCATATAACCCTAGATCTTATAATACTACATGAAAAGTAAGTGTAGAAGGACACAAACCATATTTAAGTGGATCAACAATATTTTTAGTAAGGCGCCCGAATTGTTGTTGACCATTTTATGAGGGTAAATTTTACGTAGGATATTGCTTCGTAGCAGGAAATTTACTTTATTTGAAAGTAAAATAGAAAAATTGGAGGCAACTTAAATAAAATACACACCTCAAATAAACACCTCTACATCATAATAAAACACAAAATTCTATCATAAATTTATAAGGAAACTGCGTTTTTAATTGTGCATGTTACAAAATAATTCTATGTTTTGTACTTATTTACTTATGGATTCATTCAATGAGGCATCAATTTGACTTATTGAACGTATTATTTGCATTTCTGTGAGAACCGTGAAAGACACTCACGTGCAAACCATGAATGAAATCAGATGTACTTTCAATTAGAGGTTGCTAAGCGCAGTGGTGTTTCCTGTCTTTCGGAAATTTCTGGTGGCTATGTTACAAATCAAATGTTAGATATTGATCGAAGTTAAAAAAATTTAATAAACTTTTTTTTATCAAGTAAATCGGGACAATTGAAAGAAAAATTAAGTGTTCCGTGATTACTGCAATAAGATCATTCAACAGATCACGCAACAAATTAAAAACCATATTGAACCATAAAAATGACACTTCGATAAAAGATAAGTTTCCGGACCCTGAAGATATAACAGGCAACCCCCAAGATCCACAAAAGCAAAGGAGACCGATGAATCAAGACAAGATAATCGGAAACATAACATTACGCAGAAGTTTTTTTTTAATTGTTGAAGAAATACCACTTATCGATCCCCATACGCTGAGACTATATGCTCCTGTCACAGAAAATCATTTGATGGTGTCAATTCCCAGCAAACATTTCGGCGGAATGTCGTTTAGGCGAATTGAATTCAAATCGCTGTTTCTTCGCCAGAACTAACAAAAGTCGGAAAATATCATATGCCGCGCGTAAAACTATGGAAAAATCGTTTTTTCATCGCCAGAGTGAACAAGAAAACTTTTCTTTTTCTTGTTTTCTTGATCCACTTTTAACTTAATGGGCTGTTGATCAGATTGCTATTTTCAGTCTCAGCTAAGAGTTTTAAGTGACATATCAGGTTATCCGTTTTCGGACTCAGTCATTCAGGTTTTTAATTTATAATTTGCATCGCGAAATTCCCGATTATGTTCTTAATCAAGAATTATTCTTGTGCGGCTTTTTCAAATTCTTTAATTAACCGAATAAAGGGTTTTCATTTGTGGTTTCTTCTTGATTTGTTTTTCACGCAACCAAGATTTATCCTTTGCGGCTTCCTCTTGATTTGTTTTCCGACTGCGCCAGTTCAGTGTTAATTTTGTACTGAATTTAAAAATCTCAATTTAGTTCATGTACACCCATCTACAATTCAGAACCGGTGTTAACTATTTTGCTTGCCGCGGATTCACGACCAACTACCGGAACCCCTAGTAAACTTAAATTAATGTACTAATAATATGCTACCGCTTTGTCTGTATTTTCTAAAATGTTTTATTTAATTATAATATTCATTTATTTGTTTGAACTTGATATGTGCATGACTCGTGTCGTGGATAAAAATTAGTTAGTAAAGTGTTTTAGTGTCGTGTTGCAGATGAAGATGTCTTACATCGTAATTTACCACCTTTTATTAACTGATTGCTTTCAGATAACATCATTGCAAGATCGCTCAGTGGTTGCGGAAAATAAGTCTTGGCCGATTGAAAAAACACGATTTCAAGAAAATCGCCTTTAAAGATATTTTACTGTTGTATTGTATAATTTTTGAATCAAATCAAGTTTCAACACTGACGATTAGTTATTCAGCAATCCCTGGTGCATACAAAAGGAGTCCCGAATGAATAAATTCTTACAGTTCCTCTTGCTGTGCTTTGTCAAGCAAGCTTCCTTCGACACCGCTGTACTCGCTTTGTTAGCCATCTCAATTCGCTCTTCGTCTTTGTTTTACATAGTCGTAGGCAGAATGTTCAATTATTCACCACATTACCTCTAATATCTTCAAGAGAGACGTGATTCCTTTTTGAATAATGAAATATTAGCAGCCGATGCCGTAACTTGCCGTCCCACAAACGTATGTTTGGGAACGATAGCCCAAAGTGTTTGGTTGTAACGCTCATCACTGTTTTGTATATTCTTTTTTAATTCAATATTTATTTTGAATCCTAGTCCACGAATTGCAGTTTTGGTAAATCTTCATCATCTTTACCGCACGTTTTACACTTTAATGTACTCGCCAACGCCAAGAAAACGAGGGAAAACGACAAAACACAATAAGAATGGCAATACTTTACACATCAAAAATTCAAAATTTGTCAAAAGTCAAAAAACGTCAAAATTACTTGTTGAAGATTTACTTGCTGAAGTACTCGCGAATACTGTACTGTGTTCAGGAGTATGCTGATTCTCTTGAAATTTACGAGATATTCTCACATTCCTTCCTTTTTTCCATAAGTTCCTTTCTTCCTCTACCATACAGATTTTCGCCGATTTTGAATTTATCGAACGTTCGTGTATACTTCCCAACATAGACTGAAATTTGAGAAAGCCGACACTGACGTATATTTGTTTATATATGTATGTAAATAGAATGACGGTGTTTTGGAGAAGAGAGAGAAGCGCACCTGCCGAAACTCGTCAAACTAGTCGCGCACTGAAAACGCACATGCACTAAAACTGCTACCAATTTCTTACTTTTTTGAATTATTATATAAAAATTTAGGCGATGATTTCTGTAGGTATAAGGACTCGACAAAAAATATTTCAGTCCCTGCAAACTATATTTTTGGACTTCAGGGCCGCTTCTAGCGGATCCCTGAAGTCCAAAATCGATAAACCTTCACAGGAACCGAAATGCAGTGAATCATCGCAGATAACCCAGGAAACTAAGATTAAGAAGCGTCGAAAGCCCATTGGGCAGGCACTGCTGGTTAAACCCACCGACGGTAGACCCTATGCGGATGTTCTGCGAGAAATCAAGGGATTGGTAAAACCCGAAGACATACAAACTGCAATAAAGGCTGTACGGCCAACTCGCTCGGTGGATTTACTTGTTGAGTTCGGATCAGATGCAAACAATAAAGACGCGTTCCGTGACGCAGTCAAGAGAGTCCTTGGAGAGAACGCAACTGTAGCCTCACTCGAGCCTAAGCTCACACTGGAAATTAGAGACATTGACTGCGTTACGGATCTGCCCGAAATAGAAGACGCCTTAAAACGCAACTTCCCCGTACTAGGCGAGACGAAAGTCAGGCTGGCTACACAGAACAACAGGGGGTCAACGCATGGCCATAATCGACCTCACAGAGAGGGAAGCAGAACAGCTTCTGAAGCAGGGCAAAATAAGAATAGGGTGGGTTATTTGTCGGATACGGCGAAGGGCCATCCCCCTTCGGCGTTTTAAGTGCCTCGGATACGGTCGTACCGCACAGACATGTAATGGAACTGACCGAAGCTCCTCGTGCAACTATTGCGGTAAGACCGGGAATAATAAGAAGGAATGCTTAGACGAGTCACACTGTGTTCTCTGCCAGGAGTATAACCCGAGACCAGATGATTTGAAACATATTCCAGGCACGGGGAAGTGTCGGGTCTTCCAAGAAGCCCTAACCAAGGCAAAAGCGCTTCCGCAATGGTTCGCATACTCCAAATCAATCTACATCGAAGTATCATCGCCTAAGACCTACTGGAACAGTTAGCGAGAGACAGACAAGCTGACTTACAACTGCTGAGCCAGCAAAATCACACCAGAAACTCATCAACATGGTATCCTGACGAATCCGGTACAGCCGCCATCTGGGTTCGGAACAGTGCACACCTACAAGTGCTGGATCGGGGGTGAGGAGATGGTTTTGTTTGGGTTCGGTGCTCGGAAACTACACTCTACAGTGTATACCTAACTCCGAAAGAATCGTTGTCGTCCTTTCAACTTGGGCTCAATGCTCTGGAGGACGCTCTTTCGAGTATTGAGGGCCATGCGCTCGTCGGAGGGTACTTCAATACAACGGGAATCGAGTGGGGCATGCCCAAGTCAGACGCTCGGGGCAAATGGGTCGTGGAAATGACAGCACGAACTAGGCTCGTCGTATTGAACACAGGCCACACCCCTACTTTCCGTCGATGGGGTTGCGTCAGCACCATACCTGAGGTGACATTTGCCTCGGAGTGCCTAGCACAATCAGTTAAAAATTGGAGAGTGCTAGAGGATTATACGGCCAGTGATCACCAGTACATAGCTCTGAAGATCCATCACGATGCTTCCCGAAGGCCACGCGCTTGTTCTTCTGCGCTCCGGTGGAATACTGAGAAAACGGATATTGAGTGCTTATGGCACGATCACCGCTGTCGGAAGCGACGCTAGAGGACGGAGAACCTGCGGCAAGCGATGTCGTTAACTCAACTATGAGAATCATTACATCCGCCTGCAGGTCTTCGATGCCCCTACGAAGACCCCGGCACAGCAAGCCTCCAGTATACTGGTGCTCACCTGAAATTGCAGACAAATTAAGGGAGGGTCACAAACTATGACGCAGGACACAGCGAGCTCGAACCCGGGAAGAGGCATGTATCCGATTAGCTGCTGACAAGTCATCTAGAAAATGCCTCCGTAGACTTATCAACAGCAGCAAGGCCAACCGCTAGCAAAACCAGGTGGACGACGTGAACAGAGACCCATGGGGCCTGGGCTACAAAATAGTAATGCGGAAGCCCGGTGTCCAAACGTCACCTCACTCATACGAGGCAGAAAAGATGGACGAAATCGTGCGGGCTCTCTTCCTCATCCATCCCGCCGTCATTGAAGCCGTTCACTATGAAACACCAGGTGAAATTCCATTTTTCACGAAGATGGAATTGGAGAAGGCAATCTTGTCTATGAAGTCCAGAAAGAAACCAGATGGGATTCCAGCAGAGGTGCTACAAATGGTCTTCCACTTTTCCCCTGACCTGCTCCTCCGCATTTTCAACGCATGCCTGTGCGAAGGGCTGTTACCGGAGTGCTGGAAGATGGCGAGACTTGTGCTCATTACGAAGGGAAAAGTGGATCCCGAGTCACCAGCTGCATACCGCCCACTGTGTATGCTTGACACGGTCGGAAAAGTTTTTGAAAAACTTATCAGGGGAAGACTCGCTGACGTGATTCGTATTGCCGAGGATCTATCTCCACGGCAGTATGGCTTCAGAGCAGGCCGCTCCACTATCGATTCAATTGAAGTAGGAGTGAGCGCAGTCCAACGTGCGGAGTCTAACAGTATTTCCACACGACGGGTCGTCCTGCTGCTTACTCTGGATGTTCGAAATACATTTAACAGTGCTAGATGGGTGGATATTCTGGAAGCGCTAGAAAATCGTTTTCAAGTATCAGTATATCTGATGCGGATTCTCAGGAACTATTTGAAGGACCGCAGCCTACTTTACGACTCGAAGGAGGGTAGGCGAATTACAATTCTTACTTCAGGTGTCGCTCGGGGCTCTATCCTTGGCCCGGACCTGTGGAACATCTCCTACGATGGACTCGTACAGCTTGAACTGCCGGAAGAGTCACGGTTGATCGGCTATGCGGACGATGTCGCGGCGCTGGTCGCTGGCCACAGAGTAGGCATGCGCAACTCAGACTCGATACGTTAATGCGGAGGGTAATGGACTGGATGACCACTCACGGACTCAAGCTTGCACTGGAAAAAACCGAAGTAGTCATCCTAACGAAGAAGAGAATCCGCAGAATGCGGCCTATCAGTATAGGGGACGAGCTGGTCGAATCAAAATCAGCAGTAAAATACCTGGGCGTCCTGATAGACTCGAAGATGAGTTTTTCCCAACATATCCGGGCAGTAGCTGACAAAACTGCAGCGCATGTGACGGCACTCGCCTGATTAATGGCCAACATAGGGGGGCCCACTACATCAACGAGACGACTCTTAATGAGCGTTGTGTAGTCGCTTCCAATCTACGGATCAGAACTGTGGCGCGACGCTCTCAGCAAGGAGTTACACCGGAAGCGGTTGGCACAGGTGCAGAGACAAGGATCGTTGCGAATCGCATGTGCATACCGAACGATCTCCGGCGCGGCAGTGCTGGTAATCGCAAGTGTGATACCCATCACCCTCCTTGCGAGAGAGCGCAGAAGTATTTACCTGCGCAGAGGCGAAGATCCAAGAGAAGAGATCACCAAGGAAGAGAGATGTCGCTCTCTCAGCGATTGGCAACAGTCCTGGGAGCAAGAAACAAGGGGAAGGTGGACCGCACGTCTGATTCTTGACCTGAGGCCGTGGATCAGTCGAGTGCATGGTGAGACCGATTTCTACTTGACCCAGCTTTTAAGCGGGCACCGTTGTTTTCGGTCCAACCTGTACAAAATTGACAAAGCACGGTCTCCTAACTGTGTGTTTTGTGCAGGAGAGTTTGATGACGCCTGTCACACATTCTTCTACTGCGAAAGGTGGAGCCAGCAGCGAGGGATCCTACTCAGCGAAATTGGAGAGCTCTGTCCAGAAACTATCGTCGGAGTAATCAAAGTAAACAGTTGACAATTGGAATCGCGTGGCGCAATATGCTCGGGCAGTGCTGATACTGAAAAAAGCATTTTTGGAACGCTGGGAGGCATTGGGGATGGATGGATTTCTTTCGTAGCACTTCCTTCTTCTCTAGAAGGCGCCTCTAGGCGTAGGAACACGAGGCCTAGCCTGAAGTAATGTGTCAAACGGTTGCAGGCTAGATTCTCAGGTTGACAGGGGAGATTTTTAGTGGGTAATTCAAATGCATTTTGCGTCTGGGAGTCCCACACTCAGGGCATAAACAGCCTTCACCTCCCTACCACAAAAAAAAATCCTATATTTTTACTCTTGAAAGAAATCTAGGTAGGAGAATTGAATATGATATTGTTTCAAAATTGGCTGAGTAAGCTGCAAAATATTTAATAAATAATTAAGCACTGAATGAACGGTTGAAACTTCTAGGGCATTCCATTAATTAAAAACGTTAGAAAGGATGCACGTAGTAAGAAAAGTACTCTGATTAATGTTACATCTGTTGATGCAGATGTAGAAAGCTTCATCATCGTTATCGTCAACACCAATGACCAGTTTAAACATAAAATATTTCTGAGTGGAGCAACAACCGCAATTTATTGTTTTATGTTTTAATTCAACAATATAAATGTCCTATCGGACTCAAATTTTTTCAGTTTTTCAATTGTTCTCTTCTATTTTCATGTGAAACGGCTTATTAATATTGGCTCGAAATTAACCACAAGTGTGTTTTAAATTAAGATATCTATTTTTTATAATTAGATAGACCAAAATCGAATACTGGGTACAAAATGATTAGGTATTTTATAAAAAAAAAACTTCAGAAAAAAAACAAAATCGACTTTAAATGCTTAAACATGATAAAAAAAAATTTTAAAGACTCAGTGCCAAATCTGTTTTCCCCAGTTTACTTACAATTAAATCATAAGTTGTGGTCGATCATTTTTTCGAAACAAAAAAACTGATTTGGAATTTATTTCACAAAATTTATACAATCTTTCTCAAGGCATTTTGAAGTCAGTTTTCTTATATTTTCTAAAGTTTTTTTATTTAATGAACTTTTGAGGCAATATTAACTTTCAGGAAAATAACAACTAGGAAAAATTTATTTCAGAAATTTCAGCAAACAAAACCGATCAACGACGATGCGAATTCGTATCGCCATTTCGAATAATTTGTACGCTGTTGAATTCGGCAGCGATCCGAAGTACTGCGGCAATTCGCTACGCCGCGGCGCTTCGGCAATGAGGTGACATGAAGTCGAGAGGTTTAACGTGGACACCTGCCGTGTGGGCTTAATTCAACGGTCTCCATAGGCGGGTTGAAATAATGCGTCAACCAACGGCCCCCATCAAGATGGGGTACCAGTTCCTACCCCAATACAGGATACCCGAGACGCAACTGGTGAGCACTCAATTCTACTCTCTAGCCACATTAATCTACATACCACAAAGTTTTAGCCAAGATAGGCTCCTCACCGTGTAGGGGGCTGACAGTAACCTGTCATGGGCGTCCCCCTAGCCCGTCATGCAGATCAAACCTCTGATCAGGTTTTGTAACCCTCTTGAGCTTGAGGACTGCTGCCTTTTTGGGCCCTAAATCCGGGTATGGTGACCTCACCTCAGATTCATGGGAGCGACAGTTCCAAGATCATAATTAGCGCAGGCACTCTGCCCTAATTCTGACCCCCTGCGAGGTAACATGCAAGTGGAAACATCATGCAAAGAACAGACAAAGAATCTCTAGTTTGACAATACTAATCACCTGCAGAACCATCACTACCCAGTACTGCAAGCAGCTGCATTCGCCTATCGAAGGCAAGCTTCGCAAAAAGGTCCAATCGAGAGAACATCACTGCATCCAATAGAGAACCAGTCACATCTTCAGGAATGGTGGTTGCCAACAAACCACACGCCCTGCGCAGGTCGGCATATGCCGGACACCTGAACAGCACGTGCGGCCAACATTCATCTGCACACTGAAACAAAGGGCAGACACTCTCAACAGACAACCCATGCCTACACAACCACTCATTCAGACTCCCATGTCCCTTCAGCAGGAACCCAAGGGACCGACCAAAGTCGAATTCCGGATTTCTCCACGCTGTCGTTACATCAGGGATTAAAACATACGTCACACGCCCTTTCTCACAGTCGTTCCACCTCATCTGCCAGCTGGACAAAACTCCTTCAACCAGCATCCTTTGCAGAGAGGCCGCACTCACACTTTTAGGATCCATGCCTCTTGTTAAGTTTTTGTTCGGGTGGACAAATGAAAAGAGTGGAAATACTAGTTTAATTATTTTTATTAATTCAGTTGACACACGTGTGGCCGCGTAAATTAACTTTTTAGAGGGAGAAAAACTTTTTGACATAGTTGGTCAATCATCTGCTAAAATAGTTAGTGTTGCTAATGTCGATGTTCCTACAATACCCCTCGGAAGGATCACCGATACTGATCATTACGAATGGCTTCCCTGTTGTCGAGTTGCTACTTGAAGCATGCGGTTGCAATGAATATCATGTAGATTCTTACCAAGTGGCTTCGTAAAGATGTCTGCGAGGTTTTTCTCTGATTTCACGTACTTCAACTCGATTGATCCATCCATTACTTTCTCTCGAACAAAATGATATTTTATCGCAATGTGTTTAGTTCGAGAGTTACTAATATAATTTTTTGCATGTGCGATTGCAGCTTGGTTGTCGCACGATATTTGAGTGATATTTCTTATTAAATCTTCCAGGCTGAGGGATTTGAGTAGTTCCCTCATCCAGGTTATCTCCTTTGCACAGGCAGCCACCGCTACGTACTTGGCTTCCATCGTGCTGAGTGCTGTTATCGTTTGTTTTGTACTTTTCCAGTGTATAGGAGATCCGGCTAACGTTATAACATACCCGCTGATACTTTGACGATCCTCTCTAGAGGTTGCCCAATCCGCGTATGCGAATGCTGAAAGCTTGTGATCGGTAGGTTCGTATCTCAATTTGTAGTCTTTTGTATTCTTCAGATAATGAAGAATCCTTTTAGCCAAATTCCAATGATAGACAGCTATGATCAATCTTCCCTCTTTTGCACATAATTGGTAAACACAAGGGTCGATTTCATTTCGAGTAAATCTAATGCTATTCAAAGATCTGTTTAAATGATCATTCCAGCATCTTCCGCTTTGCTTCAATCCGTATATTGATTTTCTCAGCTTGCACACTAAATGTCCTTGTCTTATTTTTACAAATCCTTCTAGTTGCGTCATGTATATGGTCTTCTTCAAATCGCTGTGAAGATAGGCGCTCTTTACATCGTATTGGTCGATGTTCCAATTCTTTTCAACACTTGCAGCAACAAGCAATCGCATTTTTTCAAAGCTGGATACTGGCGCGTATACGTCATCGTACTCCACTCCTTTTCTTTGGCTACAACCTTTAGCCACTAAGCTCGCTTTGAAACTCTCTTTGCTGGCGGCTATCTTTCTTTTGTATACCCATTTGAATCTCACTGGCGTAATACCGGGAGGTAGTTCTACTAAGTCCCATGGTTTGTGCGCTGTTATTGAGTCAATTTCCTCAACCATTGCGTTCATCCACTCCGTAGCTTCACTGGATTTCATAGCTTCTTGATAGTTCGTTGGCTCGTCACACTCAATTTTCTGACGTGTGAACGTTTGGGCGTTCGCTTCATGATTACTCGCTTTTCTAGGTCAGAGCGTCATCTTATGTTGTCGTAACTGAGTAATCTCGGCTTTTTCGTCTCGCGATGGAAGATCATCGTGATCCTGATTTACCATGTCATTTAGTACTCCTTCCTTGTTGAGATCGTCTGTATTGTCTTCCAGATTCACCATGTTATTTGGTACGTCTTCACCTTTGATATCGTCTTGTAGAGTCTGCATATTGATATCTTTACTCATATCAGTCTTAGAATTTGTCAGCTGTTGTAGAGAATGTTCTTTGAAAACACAATCCTGTGACTCTTGGACCTGTCGTTTCCCTGGCATCCAAATAAGAATCTCACGTTTTGCTCTTTTGGATAATTTCGAAGAGCGTTTTCGTTTTGGAATGTGAGCAAAGACTTCGCATCCAATTGCTCGTAAATGTCGTACACTAGGTTTCCTTTCCGTCCACAATTCATATGCAGTTTTTTATTTGTCATGACTATTTGTAACACGATTGCGAATGTATGTCGCAGTATACGTTAACTCCACCCATGAGTTCTTTGGAAGACCGCCTTCTTGGATTTATGACCTCACTAAATCCATTAATGTTCTGTTGCATCGCTCAGCAATGCCGTTTTGCTGCGGTGTATAGGTCATTGTCATTTCATGTCTAATTCCCGTAGACTCGCAAAAACTCATCCAATTCTTTGAACAAAATTCGAGACCGTTATCGGTGCGAATTCTCTTCAGGCTTCTTCCAGTTTGCTTTTCCACTTCGATTTTCCATTTCATGAGCTCACTCAGTACGTCACCTTTATTTTTCAAAAATATTACGAAAGCATATCTAGTGGCATCATCGATGATGGAAAGTATGTATCTTTTATTTCCCCGACTTGGAATATCGATAGGGCCCATGAGATCAGCATGAACAAGTTCCAGAATCGTTTTCTTCTTTTCCTTTGCGTCATTTAAAGATTTCTTTGGGAAAGGTATTCGCGTTGACTTTCCAGCTAAACAATGATCGCACAACGTTGGAGAACTTTTCTCACAATTTAGGCCCAAAACTGAATTGTTATTTGCCATTTCTAAAATCTTATGTTTGTTGACGTGCATCATCCTTCGATACCATAAATCGAGTGATTCTGTCTTCGTATCGTGTGCCTTTAACGTATTTAGAGTACTTTCACTTTTCTCTACTGGTTCTGTATTTATTACATACAACCGATCTTTATTTTTTGCCTCTATCAGCAAGTTTCCCTTTTTGTCGTATATTAAGCAGCCTCTTTCATTAAATAAAACTTTATTGTCATTTTCAATGAGTTGTTTGACTAACAAAATGCCATAATTAATGCTTCCATAAGCAGCAATTTAATTTCGTATGACCAAGAGGCATAATTTACGCTGTTCAATTTGTCGATCGAGGCCTTGAATTCCGTCATTATCTGTGCTTGATTTTCCCACTAGGCTTTGTAGAGGAGTTATTGAATTTTCACTTTGATGGAGTTTTCTTGTGCAAAACAGATAATGCAGACGAGTTTCGATGGACCCATGTAAATCGGATACGATATGTGTGCGCGGGCCACGCTTCGCTTTTGTGTGAGCGAACGATGGGAACGAACCGAAAATGGCAATTAACGACGTGTCACTTCACTTGACAGTTTTCACTTAATGCGGCACCTGGGCCCATAACCTTTGTTAAGTTTTGTTCGGGTGGACAAATGAAAAGAGTGGAAATACTAGTTTAATTATGTTTATTAATTCAGTTGATACACATGTGGCCGCGTACATTCACTTTTTAGAGGGACAAAAACTTTTTGGTCAATCATCTGCTATAATAGTTAGTGTTGCCAATGTCGATGTTCCTACACCTCTGAACCATACTCTTCAACTAGGAGTCTCCTACGCAGTCTGAACATTAATCCTTTACAGATAATCTCCGGGGCCCCCATCAGTACTTGCATGGCTTCAGTGGACACTGTCCGACATACTGGGATACAACATAATAACAACACACGCTGACAAGATCTGATGAGAAGACCCCGCTTCCGACATAAACGTCGAAGCGCCGATACAAGTAATACAAGACGATACGAAAGCGAGGCCAGAACGACAGCCTTTCGCCAATCAGTATTCCCAAGTATCTGACTATATTCAGATACTTGAGAGCACTTCCCCTGTATTGCACCCAAGGAGGACGCCCTCAACTGAGTGCACCTTTTAGGAGCATCATCGAGGTCTTGTCTGTGGAAACAGATAACCCCACACATTCACTCCACTCTTGGACAATCTTCATATACCGGCTCACATTAGCCTCCAGCTTCAACCGACTATCACCCTCAACTAGGAGGAGCAGATCATCGGCAGACGCAGACACCTTACAGACACATTCAAGCTTCGCACGAAGATCATCGATCACAATGTTCCATATAAATGGACCTGCGACGGAGCCTAGTGGATAGCCTCTCTCCATCTCCAATTCCACCACATCGCAAACACCTTGGAAATATACGCTTCTGCCCGAAAAGTAGCTCATCCATAGCCCGAGTTCCTTACATTCGACCGCAGCAAGTTTTCGAGAATCTTTGACCACAGAAGGTGGTCAAACGCTCCCTTGAAGTCTATGAAGACTCCGAGCATCTGACACTGCCTATCCGACAAGCTTCCAGATACCCGGTCTTCAATTCGCCGGACCATAACCCTCTCCAACACTTTCCAAGTGTTGGAGAGCATTTCCCTTCTTCCAACAATTTTCCAAGTGTTGGGAGAAGGGAAATGCCCCGGTACGAGTTCGGCATGCTGGGGTCCTTATCTGGCGACTTAGCAGTCGTTAACCGAGCACGCTTGAAGGCGACGGGGAACGAACCAGTCCGCATGCACCTATTGAGGTCATGCTGTCCCACCCAGGCGATCTTCGACAACGGAGCCTTCCAATACTCACATCTATTTCCCAGTTCTGCACCACAGGAGCATGCTCCTGTTCTGCAGGACTGTCGACGTGTGGAGTTCCAGACTCCGCCCTGAAACAGTCCCCTCATTAAGTGCATAGCACAGTGGGACTATTTTGGGACCGCATTACCACTAACGCGCACTCCCGCCATAGTCTGCCTATTGTTTCGACCGCGACAAACCTTATAGGCCTGCCCCCAAGGATCTGACGCATTGTCACAGACAAAACGTTGCCAATGCTTCTCCTTCGTCTGCGTGATAAGCCGCTAGCGAGGTGACATATTGTTTGCAGGCGATTCTATTTCGGATCGCTGTCGGATTCGCCGGCGAACTAATTTTTCGACACGGCGATACGAATTCGTATGGCCAGCGATTTGTTTTGTCTGCTGGGTTACTACAAAAACTCACTAAGGCAGTGCATGAATCGCGAGAAGCTTGGACACCCAGCTCGATTTTGTAAAGGCAAGGCCTAGACTTGTTTAGAATCTAAAAGCTACTAATTCAACTTGCCCAAAGTGGGTCACCCACAAAAACGAGCAGCATGAGCTCTGTTTTAAATATAACCAATAGAGAGGCAAGAAATATTATCAACAAGAATAAATATTCAGGATTAAACTCAAGAGACAACACATCAATTGGATTAATGTTAGAAATCCCATGGAAGACCCTTAAAAAATTCTATGGCAGAACATATACGCGCAAAAAACTGCGTCACATCGAAATGGTACCCATAAGGTAAAATCTGCAAATATCATTCAAAAAAGAAACTCCAACGAAAAAACATAAAAGCTTGCTACGATGTCCAATAACACAAATCCTCATAAATTAACGGGTGTAGAAAAGCTACTCAAAAGTACAAAGAAAAAACATGAAAAAGGTAAATAAAGAAAATATATTCTTTCATGACTCTATACTATAAGCAAGGTCGAAAACCTTCAGCAAGGACGTTACAAACGGTGATAACAAAGCTGATACAGGAATCAGCTAGAAAAATAACAATCTCGAATTTAAAAAAAAGGATATCTCACAATTAAACATCCAGGGTCACAACGAGAGCAAGAACAACCTTTAATATTATCGGATTGAAAACAGCATTGTATGTGCAGTAATGAAAATATATTGAGCAACTACAACACTTAAAAGTAGTCTAAATAGTAAACGTATACATATCACAGAAGATAACGCAAGAGGAGGCGCCACAATATTTATTACAAAAAACATACGTTTAAGACAAACTTATGCTTACTGCAGGCTAGAAACAATGACCATCAAAATCAATCAAATGGGGCCAGTTTATTATAACAGTTTATTATAAATTCTAATTTATTATATTAGAATGGAGAATAGGCGAAGGCACTACTAGTTATCACAACCAACATGAATAAGAACAATATAAAATTAAATGCAATAGAGACAAGACATATGTTAAAAACATTGTATTCCCTCAAGATACGCTTTCTAGGTACTCCTCGCTAAAAAGGAAAACGACCAATTTACAGAAACAAACATCTCAAAGTTAAAAAAACAAAAATTCTTTAATGCAAAGCTACCCAATATCTATGTGTACATAAGAATCATGATCAATTTCAATTCCGTACCACATAGGCACAAACACAAATAATATCCATAGTATCCATAAATAAACTTATAAAAAATAGATAACCGTGCAAAAGATTAAGCCCTTACTATCGAAGCAATTTGCCTACACTTAAAACAAATACATAACTCCATGTTTTAACACTTTTTCATAAAAATTAGAAAACAGGACCACACATTTCCTCAAAGTTCGCTGCGTAATAATCAGTTTCAAAGTATATGAGGAAGATTATTCAAAAATTCTCAACAATTCAACTCGATCGATACTCAACACTCCAGGAATGCATGTTCAATAGACAAAAAACTTTGTAAGGAAACATACCCCAATCAAAATCTGTAGGCCCCAGGATACCGAGAGGAGACTTTCATAGGATGTCCAAAATAATGAGAAAGACAATGTTAGAGACAACGGCAAGATACGAGTGATTTTATTTTCTACATGATCACCGTTTAGGTTAATACACTAAAAAAAGGGTTTTCTTCCAGAACTTGTATCCTCTTTTGGAAAAATCTTATTTTTGGGCTTTATCAAAATCCCTTCCAGTCGCTATCACTTCTAAATTACTTTCAAAGTTTTTGCCTCTTAAAATCCCTTCACGTAGGGAAATAGATAAAAATCACTCTAAGCTAAGTTTGGTAAATATGGGGGATGATCTAGGATTCCGGATTCCCTATTGCAGCTGTAGATTTGTGTATCAGTGCGTTGTCCTAATGGGAGATAATTGATTCGGACTGATATGGGTGGTTTTCTCTTCATTATCAACAAATTTCTTGACGTAGTTTTTTTATTGGTCCTGCGTAAACACTTCCCGTGACAGTAAACCCATTTTCAAGGTATCCAATCATTGAGTACCTCGTCGATATTGGCATAACGAAAGCTGAATTCACACAGAGCAGAATCGGTTCAACAAGTTGGTTGGTGTTGATCTAAGTGGCGTAACAGTTGCTTTGTTGCTTTTTTCAAGTTTTTCCTTTGGGGGGGGGGGGGGAGGGGATGGCATCATGAAGATAACACCATTAAGGGTGATCCGCAGGGGGAATGGAGGTCGACAGGAGGACTCCTGGGAGCCAGTATTCTTTGGGGAGTGCCACCCCAACCTACCCGAAGACCTGAAGGTCTCTGTAAGACCCCTCCAGCGGATGGCGACCCCGCAACGACTCCCTGCACTTCAAAATCCTTGGAAGTGGATTCCAAGGTAACCAAGGCCACCAAAAAGCGACCAGAAGGCTCGCCTTCGGAAAAGTGGCTAATAGTGAGCAGCTTGTCAGGGATAAAGGCCAAGAAACCCCAAACAAGAAACAAGAACTACGAAGTAAGTCACGCTGCCAAGCCCTTAATCATACCGGCAGATGGGAGAACTTACGCAGACGTTTTGCGGGAAATCGAGGGAGCTGTGAAACTCGATAACACTCAAGCTGTCATTAGAACAGTCCGGCTAACTCGATCTGGTTGAGACAGCTAATAACGACTTATTCCATAACGCAATTAAAAAGGCTCTTGGGGAAATGGCAACGGTGGCCTAATTTGAACAAATGGCTGCCATCGAAATCAGGGACATTGACTGCATTGTGGACCTGACGGTGGTGTAAGAGTGCCTGAAAAAGTCCTTCCCTGAATTAATTGGCATCGAATTACGACTAACCCCTGGAAATAATACAGGGCAGCGCATGGCTATAGTCGAATTAACCGAGAAATAAGCCGAAAAACCCCTCTGCAAGGGCAAAATAAAAAAAAGGTTGGGTGGTCTGCAGGATACGGCAAAGAGCAGTTTCTCTCCGCTGTTTCAAATGCCTAAGCTACAGTCATGCAGCACAAGGCTGCAATGGGCTTGATGGGAGCTCCTTGAGCTATAAGTGCGGTGACGCAGGGCATAAAAGAATAGAATCCACGGAACAGGCGCATTGTATATTTTGCGAGAAAGCTGACACTAGACATGATGGCTTGAGACATATTCCAGGAAACGGGAAGTGCCGAGTCTTCAAAGAAGACCTAACGCAAGCCGATTCAGCTCTGCAATTACCCGTGTCTTGCAGATAAACTTACATCGGAGCTCAAACCTCCAAGACCTTGAGCAGTTCACGAGAGATATGAAAGCCGACGTATTGCTTGTTAGGGAACAGCACCGAGATAAAAATTCATCAGCATGGTATCCTGATGAACCAGGTAATGGCACCACCTTGCTCCGAAATGACATCCAACTGAGAGTTCAGGGCTTCTGGGGAAAAGATGGTTTCATCTGCGTCCAGTACCCAGAAATAACATATTTTCACCAAACGAACGAACAAACCAAATAACACCGAACGGACCGAAAATTTCTTGTCGAGCATAACTCAACTCTTTAGAGTTCGCTGCCTTCAGCACAGAGGGTAATTTTCTTATCGGGGGAGACTTTAAGGCCAAAGCTATTGAATGGGACATGTCTCTGCCAGATCGTAGGGGGAATCGAATCCTGGATATGGCAGCCAGAGTACGGCTAGCCGTAGTGATCACCGGTAACACTCCCACTTTCCACCGCTTGGGCTGCGTGGACGTGACATTCGCCTCAGAATCCCTCTCCTCCATGATATACAATTGGAGCGTTCTAGAGGACTGTTTGACCAATGACCACCAGTACATAGCATTCGAGATCCGCAACAATGTTCCTAAATTCCCTTCATGTGGAATACTGGGAGGATAGACGTGGGGAAGTTTGACGTGGGACACGCTCACGAGATCCTCAGCATCGTTTGGCTCTTCACCGGGGACAGAGGACTGACTGCTGAAGACGTGGTAAACCCCACAATGAAAACCATCACGTATGCTTGTAAGTCATCTATGCACCACCGGAGACCTAGACATGGAAAGCCTCCGGTGCACTGATGGTCCACTGAAATAGCTGAACAACGAAGGGAGTGTCACAAACTCTGGCGAGAAGCTCAATGAGCGTGAAACCAGGATGAGGCATGCACCAGAGGAACACAAACACCAACATAAAATCACAAAAATGTCGAATTAGCGATTTATATTTTGAACAGAGCTTTTATATTGGACTTACTTAACTTGGACATAACTTAATTGAGACTTTCCTCACCCTCCGTCAATTCTGCTAAGGAGACAATGTCTTAAATATCTACATTGGCCATTAGCTCAAATTTCCACCGTTGTCTTTTCCCCCATTTGTCTTCATAAAAGTGTCTCCGGAAGAGTCGTAAGTTGTCTGAACTGTACAAGAAACCTTCCTCATCAGGTCGACTGGACTCTTCTAATGACAGGTTGAGGGTCATCGAATTTGATTGGTTCTCAAAATCTCTGCTCTGCTATCATAAGTTGGTTTGAACAGTAGTGTGGCGTTTGCATTGTGGCGTAATTTTCAATTCTTCGTTCCTTTTACGCATTGCTTGGTGTTTATATCCAAAAAAGAACTCATCGTCGCTGCTTTGTCCTTCCAGATTTTGTCTCGTTGCCTGTTGCTATCCTACTGGAAAATCTGTTTGTATTGCTCTGCGGGAAAATCTAATTTCGAGGGGGGCTCGCCTCCTCCACATGCATTTTTAGCAACTTACACCTGTAGTTTTGAAGCGTTAAAAGAGCTGTTTCAGGGCTAAGAAAACAATCTTAGTTCCATTATCAATGCTTTGATAAAAAAAAACCGTAATCTTGCCTCTAAAAAACACTAACGCAAAGCGAGTTTTAGAACTAAGAACTTAGATAGAGAGCTTAGAACTTTTGCGAAGGTGTATGGACACGTTGCGGGAGATAGAGTGCTTAGTCGAAATTTATGCGAGAACAAATTTTCCAGTTCAAAAGTATATGGGTACAAAATTCTGGAGAATGGTCATACTTTTCCTTGCACATGTTTGTAATTATTTCCTATCTCTCATAACTTTTGGATTAGAAATGCCAATCCATCTGGAAAGTTACAGTCCAATACCATTTGACTTGCTGATTTTTGGCGCTCTTTAGTGGTGATAATATGCTATCGTTGTCATTGTCTGCTTTAGGCCACCCGAACCTAGATTGTCCGGTTGGGTGTCTGTTGACTTTATTATTATTTTCTAGACAGTACATGAGATTTTGATTTTCTTTAATTCATTTCCTGTGTCTCATATAGGATGCATATTTATTCATGATGCGTCCTTGGAATGTAATAGTCATGCGCCTCATTTAGAACCGGGTTTCATCTATTTGCACCAGAATCTGAAGTTCCAGTAGCGTAAGTATCAGCATTGTGTGGCATCATACCTTGATCATTGGTCTCATGGATACCTATTCACAAACGGGAGGCCAGGCGACCTTTGGTACCAGTTTTTATGGGCACATATGTACAAAGCTAAACCAGGACAACCGTAAGTTCACGTCAGCCTACCCTGGAGCACTAGCTCGTTTCTGCGAGCTGTGAACGTTTTCTGAAGACTACTATGGTTCTACCGGGATAAAGACGGTTCTTTACTTATTAGGTGTACAAATAAGTTTTATGGGTTTATTTTTTTAAGTTGAAGCCTTATGTGACAAAAACCGGTACTATCTATATCATTCAAAACATTGTCCGTCACTTTGTTCTTCCTGTGTCCGTCTTGCGAGCACCATACGGATACAGCGTTTAAAAACTGCCTCATCTTTTGAGGCGATATGTGCTACTCAGCCTGCTCTTAAGCCATTGACCCGAACGTGGAAGTCAGGAGGAGCAATGCCTGGCGAATACGGCGGGTGAGTAGGGACATTCCGGTTCAGTACCTTCAAAATTTTCATGACAACTTGAGCAACATGTAGCCGAGCGTTGCCGTGTTGAAAGATTACGTTGCCATGTCTTTTGCCATATTGGGGGCGTTTAAGCTTCAATGTTTCACTCAATTGCATCAATTGTTGTTGATAACGTTCCGCTTGTTTCGTTAGGTTGGAGTAGCTCAAAGTAGATCACAAAGAGTTGATCTCGCCAGATACACAGCAATATCTTATTGCCATAAATACTCTGTTCGGTCGTTGAAGTTTTCTGCGTTTTGGACTGGTGCCCTGGATCCATTTTTCGCCTTCCTTCTCTATTCGATACAAAAAATTCTTCCGAGTTCGCCTTGGGAGCAGTCTTTCACACGTCAAAAAAAAATATTTGACGTTTCTTGGCTGGAGTTCTTGCGAAACCCAATGTCCCTTTTGAACCATACCCATGACTCTTGAAATGGCCTAAAATCGATTGTTGAGTCATAGCCAATGTTTTAGCAATCTCTTCTTGAGTTTGGCATGGAATCGTCTTCAAATGGGACTTCATCAAATTTTATTGGCCTCTCTCGCGTTCTTAGTCACTGATGTCACTTAGTCGCTACTTTTAAATCGCTAGAACTAATACTCACATGTTTGCGTTGATAAAGTATGGTCTCCATATAGTTCATATAGCGGTCGAAGTCCTTCAGCTGCACTCTTCTTGAAGTTGATTTAAAAATCTTTCAGGTAATTTATGAACACCATGCCAGGAAAACTTTTTGTCTTTGGCGGCGAGCCAATCGTCGAGGCACGAACCAACATCCACGAAATCACTGAAGTGCTGTTCTCCGAGCGCATGCCCCATTGAGGCGAAGGGTGATAGTCAGACGGCGCCAAGTCTGGAGAGCAGGGTGGGTCACTGTCTCTTTCAGTGCGTGCAACTGTACTTCATCATCTAAAAAAATTACTTTGCTATGTTTTCTAGCTCATTCCGGTTGTTTTTCGATTAACGCGCGGTTTAAATTTATCATTTGTTGACGAAAGCGTTGTATATTAACGATTTAGGCGGGCTTCAAGAGTTCATAATGCGAATTTTGTCCCACCAGATACAGAGCACAGTCTTCTTGCCGAAGCGATTTGGCCGTAGAGATGAAGGACTGGCTCCAACTGGTGGAGGCCTCGGATTTTCGAAATAAATCTATTTTTCGTCACTCGTGACAGTTTGATGCAAACATGATTTCCTTTCGTGGTGCCAAAGCAGCATTCCAACAGTTACTTTAAGACTTTCCATTTGACGTTAATTCAAATCGGGTTGGAGCCATTTATCGAGTTTGTTGATCTTATCCATTGCTCGTTAACGTCTGCTAATTGTTACCTGGTACACATTCAATGCTTTTGCTAATTGCCGTTAAGTTTGAGTTGGGCCACCATCCAATGGCCCCCGCGATTCCTTCTGTTTACATTTTGTGGTCCACCGGAGCGCTCACTGTCTTCCATCTTAAAATTACCACTTTCGAATTGTCGAAACCATGTCAAGTCCTAGTTAATGGAGCGTATCTACCATACGTTTTTATCAGGAAACCATAGCTTTCAATGGACTTTTTCAACAGCCGACAAAAAAGCAATGCGTGCCTTGCGGTACGCAAGATACCTAATATGCTCTTTTTCAGATACCAAATACGACATTATTGATCAACACGATAATCAAACACGCTAGTTTTGGCAGACTCAACAGTGTGCGTTTGTAGCTAATTGACAGACAATCGAAATGGCGCTTTGTCAAATTAATACGCTGTGTACTTTTCGATGGCGCCATCTCTATGTTAAATTGGAAAAACTTATGTACACACCTGGTAAGTTACAAGATAGTCCACTGCGATTTAATACTAAGTATGCCAGTTTTGTGATTTCATCAAAACTTATTTCTACACGTTATGTATTGAAGCCGTTTTCCGCGTTAGTTTACTTCTATAGTACTAACTCGAAATTTGATTACCCGGAGCCCATTCACGCTCGTAATCTGCAAAACGAGCGGTACTGATTCATCCAAATCCTCAGATAGCAAGGTAGGTATGGCACTCCAAAAATAGTAGTAACGTTTAGAAATATTCATGTCGACTAGCATTCCTACTACGTTTAATTATGCAAACATCGAAACAAAGGACAGGATAATGATGAAATAAATACTTTACTTATGTACTCTACTACCGCCTTGTGCGATAGTGCTTCCCTCCTAATAGCTCTCGTCGATAGGATGCACCATGCACCTCAGTTGACTGCTAATATCTGAGCTTCAAAAGGATTCAAAACTACAAAAGCTTTCATAGTTCGAAACATATTTTGCTGGGATTTCAAATTTAAACTTAGGAAAATGTACCGATTTTAGAAAATCTTGGCAAATTTTGTTGATATTTTGAAAAGAGTGTTTTACAAGGTATATTTAATGAACCATAAATTTTAATTAAATTATCAAACAAAGAACACTTTCGAATTCACAATATTAATAAAATTAATAATAATAATTAATCACAATTTAGTCTCTAATAAAGAATGCACGAAATATACTTTATTTTTCGAATGACGACCGCGAGTTTAATAACTTTCGTACATTCACCCATATCTCTCCTGCTCATCATCCGGAGCAACTTACTATAACAAAAGTATTTTGCTGGTAATGAACAATATTTATTGCAATATCAGTAACGAACAGTACGATTTGCATTCATTTAAAGTTCGACGAATAATCGGGAAACAGGATGGCAAACTTCTGAAAACAAAGTTCGATCTAGATTTCAATAATAAGTCCATAAAACTTTGGAGGAATCTTTTTCAGAATGTATCTTTGGTAATCATTGAAAATTGTTCAAACGAAAATGTTTTCCCGACCGCTTTGCCAAAGAAATTCTTTATTCGTATTGGAGTTCATGCATAGGAATTTTGGTAATTGAATTTTATTTGAGGGCATTGCAACTAAATTCATTTGGAGCTAATAGTGAAGTTTTTTTTTTTTATTCATTTTCTAATTATAATTCGAACATGTCCCCGTTTGCGGCGTTGAAGTTTCGAAAAAATATCGACTTTTGGTTAGTCCAGGATATGCAATCAGCTTGAAACGATGAAGGTATGGTTTTAAAGTATTAAGTTACAAATTTCATAATTACTGGCCTGTTATTCGATTTCCCTACAATTTATTTCCAAGAAAGATTTGAAGATTGTAAGTACAGTGGAAAACATACTTCCTGGAAAAATCTATTACAAAGCTTCTAATAATTTGGCACAAAATAGGAAAATTCTATTAGTATTAGTTAGCATTAGGGAAGGACCTGTTCTGGTACTGTTTAAAAATATTCCGCATGCGGATTCGATATTGCCGAAACCATTTATAGGTTAATGAGCTTTGTTCGTATCCTGATTCTAAAGCGTATAATGAAAATTTATGTACTTTACGTCTATGACAACACTCAATATTACAAAGGAGCTCACATGCATAAAATCTTGCCTGTCGAAGGTTTTCAAAAGACAGTAAACGTCAGGACAATCAAAAATGGTTTCTCTCAACCACCAACTCTTCCTGTGAAGCAAAACGGTACCGGACGCTATCGTTCACTGTTACCATAACTCAAAGGCCCCCACGAGCTTAGTCCCATCGGTCCCTAAATAAAAAACGCCATATCTGCTGTTGTCTGTTCTTGAATTTATTTCTCATAAACGGAGTCATACATCAAATTTCAATTTTGCAGAATGAAATAGAGGCTTACCCAGGACGGGACAGCGCTGCACGTGAGCGTGAGTGTGGGTGCAAAGGAGGTAGAAGAGATACATGCCGAGACGTATGTGTGTGCTGATAAGTTAGATTGTTGACGTCTACTTACCCCATTTCATATAAGATAGCAATAGGAGAGGGATGACACGAGGAAAGGACCTGACGCATTGCGGAAGACAATTTCGTACAATCCTTATGCCTTATGTACATGCCTATGGATTCTCAAGGATTTGCTTCTGGTGAGAAAAGAATATACCGCCTCACGGTTCGAACGGAAAAACCATCTCGGCGATAAAAAGGAAAGGCAAGATATGCGACTTACTAGCTTGCATACAAACATGTGTATCCAGCGAACTACGCCCTGCGAGCATGAAATTTTCATATTTTTCCGTTAAGGTAAAGGCAAGCCCAGATTTCCGGAGCAACTGATATTGAACGTATTAATTTTATTTGATCCATTAGATGTGCTCTCAGGATAATATGGTGAAAGATAATATTAAAAAGGTAGAATTGGTAGCAGCTCTTCAGAGAACTGTCAGAGTAAATTGATATTATATTCGGGATGTGCTCGGGTGAAGCACCATATGCAATGAAATATTTATATGTGTTTCAAAATTCAAAAAATGTTCATCGAATAACGGGGTGAATGCATACCCTGTAGAAAGTAAGGAAACAGACATGTGAAGCAATTCGCTTTACCGGTATAAGAAAGGACAGAGAGATGATGAGGCAAGCGTTCGAAAGTGTTGTGGGAAATTTTCTGCATTGAGCAATTTGGTCCTCCCTTTCAAATTTTCTAGCATTAAAGCTCAATTGAGTTGAAATACAATTTCCGTCCTTTTCTCATTTTCTTCCTTATTCAAGCCCCTTGCTCAAATAGATAAAACTGTCTGTTTCTCTTTTGTCATTAAGAGCCTATGAAGAAAACAAAGAAAGTGAAATAAAATTAATTTAATGGATATTTTTCAAATTTCTGAGAAAAGGAAAGAAGATTATAACAAAGTTACGATAGCCGGATAAACGAATTTAGAAAATTTTTTGGTTTCTTTTACAGCTAGTGCAGGGTATTAGATAGTCTTTTTATCGTGTGCAACCCGTTGAAGTGCTCAGCATCTTCCGTTTAGCTGGACATATCGTGGTGATCGAAGCCTTGACATAAGCAACCACTTGCATCAAGGTGTTTTTGAAAGCCTAACAACAACAGGCAAGTCGTCAAATTTACCGATTAGAGTAACTATTGTCACGAGAACGCCAATAGAATCCACTTTGCGTCAATGTTTTCTACGTATGATGACGTCATACACGTTTCAACGTATTCTACGAATAATGACGTCAATTGTTGTGCACTAATCGCATTTCTCAACTATTCTTCTCACCTGTCATATCCTTTTCACCTTTTCCCCACTGCACTTTTCCCAACATCCTCCTGAAATAGTTGGTAGACGATCCACTGTTTTTGAATTTCGTATAATTCGAATGCATTGAATACTACCCACAATAATCCGCGCGACAATCAAATGAAATAACCTCCACCAAAGTACGTGCAGGGTGAGATCGGATAACTCACGTCAAGCAAATCCGACGTGTGGCGGATTTGCGGTGGCTTGTTGACTTCTAGATGCTGAGTTGGAATCCACCATGAGCGATTGATTTTTTAATCTTTTTGGTCGTGCCATCTTTGTTATAGTGATTGACTTCACATTCGATCTAATATTAAAAAGTTAACTTTGACCGAAGAATGAAAGGGTACATGAAAAGGTTAGAACTGTTGTCGCGAAAACGACATGCCTATGGCGGTGTGGAATTAAGGCCGAAATATAATACTGCGAGACTGCGATGCGAGAGCGCGAGGTGATTCTCGCCACCACGGCGCAACGCATTCAGTATACAATGCACGCGATGCGAAGAAGAATAATGTTCTTATGACAAATGTCAAATTGGTGACGTTTTTTTAAATTTGCTTGCAAATATTTTTGATTTTTTAAAAGTTTTGAATTTGGAATTTTCCTTCGTTTTGCAAATAATAGCCTCAAGAAGGAGGATCAAAATTCATTCAGAATAACCAAAGTACTTAAAAAGTAATTAAGGCGTTTGAGTTTCAAATTTCATTTAAGTGCAATCAAGCATCTGACAAACGTCAACGAATCTCGTTACGAGGATTTTTCGATTTTCTAAATATTTCTCGCCTCGCATGGACCCATCACAATCATTGTTCATTGTCCTATACAAATGCATGTTACGAAAACTGCTTGACATTTGCTGCGTCGCGTTCTCGCATTGCAGTCTCGCAATGTTGTATTTTGGCCTGCAGTCGAAAATCGGAGGTCGAATTGAACTCGTAAACGAGGACATCACCTCTAGTTTGTGCAATAATTGGTTTTGGAAGAAAAGTTAAAGAGAAAAATAAACCGGAATTTAGACTGCGCCGGAAATTGCTAAGATAGCGAAATATAAATATTTGAAAAAAAAAACAATGAAAAAGTAAAAGTGAATTAAAGGAAGCATAAATTTTTTTAAAAAAAAGTGATTCCGAAGAAGGAAAGAAGTTAATTTCGAATTAGGATGTGCACGAGATAAAGTATAAATAATTACAAAAGCGTGGTAGTTACAGTGACAGACATCAAATGACAGTGCTAATACGAACGACACTGGAAATTTGATTTTGTGGTAAATACTAAAAGAATAGTATGATTTTAGAAGACTGAAAAGTTTATATTTAAAATAAGACACCTTCACACTTACATTTTGGCAAAATTACATAGATAAAACAGAAATAACACGGAAAGGGTAAATATACACAGAATTGATATATAAACACTAAATTTTTGAAAAACTATTTGAAATACCCAATTTTTTTCACCAACAAGAGTTCGAGAATTCACGGAGGAGCCAGTGTAATACTAACAAGTACATAAAATACATGTAATCCGCACCGTTTGGGTTTAATTGGGTTATTCATAGATGAAACAATTTCTAGATGAATAAAAAAAATTAAATTTTAATTTCTCCCATCTAATTTCTTGTTATTAAATTTTTTCGCCTTTGCTCTTATTCCCAAAAGAATCCTGACAGACTGGGTGCAGCCGCCCTCAGAAGGTCATCTATGGGACCCAGAGATCACTGCCAAATAAATATCTGTGATCGCGGCCGCTGTGATTCGCAATAACTTGCATCATGGGGTGTGTTCTTGGTATTTGAATGGTTGGTGCACTTCAAAATGCACGTAGCTAAATTCAATAAAACAGTCAACGTCAACGGATAATTGCAATTCCACATGAGGTGACACGCCATCCTCAAAAGTTCTCTATACAAGCAAGAAACTACAAGATGATCAAACATATAAATTTGTTCTTAGATCGGAACCATTGCGACCAAGAAGTAAAAAGGAATACCAATTAATAAGCGATCGATGCTTAGTCCATTCCTGAACTACATTAGCTGATATGCTGAAGTCTATCATGTTTTTTGAAGTCTAATATGCTGAAGTCTATCATGGCACACTTTATACCTGCTGCATAACACACCCTTGGTATCGTGCAAAGTCACAATAGGACTACCGACTAAACACCTCTCCTGTAACACTGAAAACCTTGCCTGCAACTGTTTGTCACATTACTTCGGACTAGACCTCTTTAATCATTTTCTAGCGGCCTCTTCTGGTAATCCCTTTTTCAGCACGGATGGATGAGAAGGAAGAGGATTGCCGTCAGAGAGATCCCCCTTCCGTCTGCGCCGCCAAGTGATCCATGGTGCCCTTCTTCATAAGAAGAACCGTCCGCACGTTATACAACACGCAGTTCCAATTGTCTTTTGACTTCATCATCTTCCCCGTTACGTTTTCTCGAGAGAGCTGTGGCAGGCGTCATCTATCAACCCTGGTTAGAACAAGCAACGCAAGTTTTCGTGCTTCCGAAAGAAGCATAAGACGGACCACCCTCCAGATAACCACAGGTTGAGGGACAGTGGGATATGCAGCCGCTATCCCCAGAGCTCCTTGTCTTGTACCTGTGCCAAACGTCCTCGGTGCAACCCTTTACTAAGAGCATAGGCCCAGACTTCGGAGCCGTAAAAGAGCACTGACTTCATTGCACTCACCAATAGAAGTCTTCTACTCGAGGTTGGAACCCTCTTGTTGGCCATAAGGTGACTTAAAGCCGATACTTCCAGAATAAGCAAGAAGCCTTATCTGCTGAAGCTCGAGGAAGCTCATCTTCAAATCAATCATCCAGCGAAGGTTTTTTATTTGGTTTTTTCGACTCGATGATCATTTCTGCTTCCCAAACGGGAACGACATGAGGGATCCGCTTACTGGTCAGGATGCCGACCTCGGCCTTTTCCAGCGCTGAGATTAATCCACGGCCTCTCATCTAATCGCTCCCCGGCACAGTACCATACCCAGTTTGAGTTCCGCCTGTTTGACAGTACATCCCCAGACTAGTTCTGCTACGTCATCTACATAGCCAATCAGACGTTACTCCTCCAGTAACTGTAAATTCAAAAGCTCATCGCAGGAAACTTTCCACAGGTTCGGTCACCCCCGATGCCACATCCATTCTTCACCGGCCTCGCAATGTGGCAAAAACGAGTTTCCGATTTTTGAGATAGTCCTTCAATAACCACGTCAGATACTTCGGCACCCTGAAATATTTCAGAACACTTAGACTATCTGTCCATCTAGCGGAGTCAAAGGCATTCCTCACGTCGAGTTTATGAGCAGAAATCTTCGCCTCGAAATGTGATTGTGGGCTTCTGCCCGCTGCCTCCCATTCTCCACCTCTGCTTTTGCATTCATGTTGGATCGGCCAGCCATGAACCCGAACTGTCCGATCCCCAGCAGCTCGGATGGCCTCCCCAAGTATCTCTCTGATGAGCATCTCGAGAACTTTCCCAGCGGCGTTCTATACACATAGGGGCCAATATGAAGATGGTTGCTCTTGGTTCCCCTTTCCCTTGCTGATCAGCGCAATCCTTCAGCAACGTTAAAACACGTCCTACTGGAGACAGGCATTGAAAGTTTGTGTGCAAGCTGTACCACTTCCGCTGTGATACCGTCCGACTCCGATGCCTTTTTCGTTTTTAAGACTTTCACCGCACGATCCACCGCGATGGCAATAAAAAGTTGACATTCTCCTGGACATTTGCCGTCTGCTTCATCGGGACGAAAAGAATGCATAGGGGAAAGCGTTCAAACAATCTCGTACGTTTTTTCCCATTCAAGCGGACAGGGCCTCCCTGCCAGTCTCCACGGGTCCCTGTGATGTTCATAACAGGGATGTCGTGCTAGCAGTGATCCTTGCTCTTGTTAATCAAGCCACGGAGGAATTTTCTAGCCGACGTCTCTATATCTTGAATGCTGGGCTTCGTGGCGAAGTCTGCGAAATTTTCTTCGCTTTTCAGCGATTTCTGCCCACCACCAGTACATAGTAGGCTTATCGTGTTGAGGACGTCACCTGGGCATAGAGAAGTCGCACTCAGTCTTCATGAGCCTCATATGGGAGTTCAGTATTCTAACTATATTTCTAACGTTAACCCGAACCCTATAGTCTTGTGCTACAGAGCTCCGGGAGACGCAGGGAGGCTTCGGCTTAATCCATTCAGTCTTTGGGGAGTGCCATCCCCACGCACCGCAGGTACTGCGGAAGGACAATCTGTCCCGTGCGCCTGGAGCCAAAATTGAGAATTTCCCTCGGACTGTAGAGAAGCACAACCTGAGCAGAAGTTTATCTCAACCACGGGTTGGGATAAATAAATTGTTGACACCATGACACCAAACACATTTTATATTTTAAAATTTTGTCTCTGCAATCGAAAGTGCGACGCATCGTTCTTCCACAACGCCACAATCAAATACTCTTTAATTCCCCCTATTTGTTCGATTCGAATCGAACATTGCCGTTTTCCCCCATCGCAGACAATATCCCAACAAAATGGAAATAAGACAGGATAATTGATAAGCATGAAATAGTCTCAGTGTATTTAAACTTCCATAATAGTCAAAATCCTCGTCTTAACAACCAGCAATAAATTACTTGATTTCAAGGACCACCAATTTTACACTGCTGCCCGTTTTGTATTTTCCGAATGTTTTCAAGTCTTGAGGCGCGAAAAAGAAGTTTAACATATTTTCAACTTAAGCTACCCTGCAACAACTCATGCCGAATTGCTGCTTCATCTCATAGTTCTTGTTAGTCCCGCGTACAATAATTCAGCTTTGAAAGAAAATCCCCGGGGCTAAAAACAGGGACTTCCTTAAAATTTAATCGGCAATAAATTATGCGATGTTTTCTTGTACCCTTGGAATGGTATAGAATGGCGAAGTGCCTGGAACGTATTCAACTGCGTTAGGGGCGTTGTAGAGAAAATGAGTGAGAAAAAACCAGTGATGAACAAGGGACTCGCCATGCGAAGTGCCCGAGCCAATGACTAAGACAACAGTTCCTGCGGAAAAATCCTAGTCCTCAGTAGCTTAGTGAGTCGCAGCATTCGAAAGCAGGGAATAAGTCTCAGATGAATAACAAACCCACGGGAACGTGGACAGCAACAACAATAACGCCAAAGACAATGATAACGAACAAAACGCCCCCCAAACCCCAACTATGGCAGCTTTTCCCTTATTACAGTGTTGCCTCGCCAAATGGTGTCCTTCAGACCATTGTAGGGCTTCGCCTTGAGACTTTCACAAATTAAAACAACAAAGTCCAAGCAGACTTCGACAATTTCCTTACACTTTTTACATTTTACCTGTCCTATTTTCGTGCGGCACAGATTGAGGATACCTTTTAAGTGAGCAATAACAAAAAGGGTAAAGTTATTCTTTCCGCCCATTATGTTAATTTGTTTCACGTTTAGGCTTACGGATTGAGTAGAAACAGGTTCTTTTCCCGGCTACACAGGACATCCAATGGGGTTGGCAATTTGACGTTAGATTTAGCCTCGTGGAATATGAATGTGTTGGCAAAGGGTCTCATTTTATTTCAAGGATACTACCAAATGGAAAAAGTCATTTATTTCGAGGCACTTCCAACGGCCGAAGTGTTCAACAGCGTAACATTTTCCACTCCGTCGAAAAAGTCTCCTTGCGAACAAGTTTCAGTCATTTATTTATTGATTGGCTGTAAAGTTAATTTTCGGAACCTTTTGCCTTGATGGGAAAGTTCAAGTGAAATTGACAAAAGATATTTAGAGAGAAAAAAATTCGTTCCAATGCTGCTCTTAATGTTTCCTGGGTTATTTCATGTGATTGTCCTTGCCGAGAGGAACGCAAAATACTGCCGTGAAAATTGAAAATATTTAATGGAGCAATAGAGGCAATATATAAATCAGATGTGAGTGACAAGAGGACGCGCATTCATACCTAGAGTAAATAAAATGACGTGGAAATTTACAATCGCTTTCAGGGACGATGTTAGTAGACAACTATGTTAGCAAGTGAATCTGGAATTAAGTCGTGGATTTTAGGCTTTTATAATTTGAAGTCTATTAATTAAGTTGATTTAATTTTCCATTATTTTAATGAAGAGTTTCGTTCATAATAGCAACAAGTACGGGAACAAGCTTTGCTTCTCATACAATTAAGAACTTTTGTAAGTTTAGTTTAGGAAAAAATTACATTAACTGAATACATTAACTGATAGGCATAAAAGACTAGGATTTAACGTTCATTAGTGCTGTAATTTTAAAGTATATTCTGTTGGGGAACATTTGTGTAGTTATATTGACTTCGAAACGAGAAAATTCTTCTCCTGGTAACAGCAGAAAACGGAGTAGAAAGTCCTTTCCCACAGGAATTCTCTTTAGAAATCATTTCAAAATGGTCAGGAACACGATGAAAACATGGACAAAAGCTACAGTATTAAAATCATCCATGAATCATTTTTCACCTCTTGCTGATCTTGATGACAGCGCTGATCAAGACAATACCGCTGCTACTCAGGAATTCAAAACGAAGATTAGAATTTCACCATTGATTTGCCTAAAGAAGCCGTCGATGCTATCATGAAAGAACACAACAAGCAAGCGCCTCGGTTAAATTAATTCCGATTGGAAGAAGGCTATTCCTTAAAAACTTGCACGATTTTGAAAAAGTTGACACAATGTCAATTACTCGAGTGACTCGATTGACTTACACGAGTCAATTACTTTACATTTCAACTGTCGGATATGTGTGGATGGCAATTATATTATCAGGGCTCATGATATGTCCTTGATATGTGCCCGGAAATGTAACATCACGTTCTTATATATTATTTACTGCATTTACAAAAAGGAACGAGGTTCAACGACGTACGCAAAATAACTACCATTTTTCATACTGTTGTTAACAGGGATTACGAGTCACAGAGAAATAATGGACTAAACAATTCCGTAACTGCCAATGGTATGGCCAGGACTCAAGATGCCACTTACCGCCTCGGTAATGACCATACCTATACAATCTGCACGCTCACGGAAGAAAAAACATTAAGATAAAGATAACGCGGTGATTGTGGAGACTCTCACTACTCTTACCAAACCACCAAAGAATGTATCGAATTGAAGCAAACCTGATGAAGCGCGGAACAAAAGCAAATTACCCGGCAGTATAACAATTTCGACAACTTTGATGCTAACTTTCCAAGCTTACCAAGAACAATGGCAAATATCATCGAAAAATATGGATCAAAGAGTTTGCATCAAATTTCATGTAAAAAAATGAAATTGAGTGCTTCAAAACACTTGAAATGAAATCGAGATGTTTAACGTGAACACCTACCTTTATGGCTTAATTCTACGGCTTCCATAGATGGGACTGAAACAATGTGTCAACCACCACCCCCAAGATCTGGAACAAGTTTGAGTCCCAGGTCCCAATTTATTTAAAGCTTCCTGGATTCCCGAACACAACACGACATTTAGTTCGTCGCAATGAGTTTTATATGAGGTACTTTATGGGTATCGACTTTCACAATGCATCACTTTACATTTTATTCTTCAACAAATTTTTCACCAATTTCTTCATTATCCTCTACATCATATTCTTCACATCTTGTTTGCACTCAGTCCTATAATTATAATTCTATACTATAATTCTCGTCTCATTTCCGTCTTTCATCATTTCCGTCTTCAGTGCATCAAGTCATCTCAGTAGCTATCACTCATTGGATCACCACAACCTTGCTCTGTGCGCCTCAGGTTCTCAACCATTTAGAACCCATATTGGCCACGTCATCAGTACTCGTTTCAGTCCAACCTTTACAACTGTGGCTAATCTACTTCGATTCATAATGCCTCCATCATGATTTCATCTTTGTCATCAGTCTACCAGTGCAGCGGTTCATCTGTTCAGCTGTTCAGCGTTTCAGCGATTCAGCAGTTCGTCACAGTAATCGCACATCAGTAAAGCTTCATTATATTTTCCATCAGTACACCCCGGGCCGCAGGAGCCAGGAATCGTTCAAGCAGTGAAGAAAATTGTTTTAGAAAACCGTCGAATCACTACCAGATGATGTTGGCATATCGGCTGGCTTATGCCATGAAATTTTTTCGAACGTATTGGGCATGAGACGTATGTCAGCGAAGTTTGTTCCCAAACTACTTAATTAAAACTACTTAAGCTATTGACTGACGTCAATGATTTGAGCAACAGAGTCATAGCTGGTGACAAATCATGGGTTTCATGTTATGATATCGAAACCAGTAACGTGGAATTGGGCTTTGGCTTTGGTACTGGGATTGGGACAGGGAGCTCAGTCCCAATGGAAGAGCGAAGGTATTGCTCACTGTTTTCTTTGATTACCGTTGGCGTATTGCATCAGAAGTTCTTACCATATGATCCTACGGTCAATAAAGAGTATTATCTTGAACTTATGCGGCACTTGTGAAAAGCGAAACGAAGAAAACGTCAGGTATTGTGGAAAAACAATTCACGGCTTTTGCATCTCGATAATGCCCTGCTCACTAATCTTTGCTCGTTTTTGATTTTTTAGCCAAAATCAACACCACAATCATGCCATATTCACCGGGTTTGGCCACATGTGACTTTTTCTTGCTCCCAAACCTGAAGAGACCCATGAAAGGACGGAGTTTTGTAACGATTGGGGAGATCAAGACTACGTCACTGGAAGAGCTCAAGGCTATACCGAAAAGAGCTTCGAGGATTGGAAAAAGTCATAGTCATAGGAGTTGATAGGAGGAAGTCCGTCATAGGAGTTAGTCCAGACCAAGATGGAGCCATAAACCATGGATGGAGCCATGGTTGATGTAAGTATCGTCTTTTGGTTTCTTTTTTTGATTTATAGAGTAGACTGCTTTCGTTCAGATAGTCCTTCAGAACTTACATCAAATTTACTTGCACTTGAAAATGACTTTAAGTGGTTCTAGAATATTCACCTATCTAGCGCAGGTAAATGCAGTCATACTGCCGTGGAGATAGGTCCCCGGCAGCACGATTCCATCGGTAGGGTTCCTCTGATTTGCTTTTTAAACCTTTTTCGGACTTGTCTTGCAGTGGGTGGAGTGCACCTGGCGACTCGAGGACGTCTTTCCCTCACTATATTTAATACCGATCTTTTACCCCTTAATTACATTCAATAGCGATTTACGTATCCGTTACGTGAACTTCTTTTACGGTTCCTGGTTTATTTGTTGACATGAAACATTTCTGTAATTATTTTAATTCCTATTTTGGGAGCACAAATGTATTACATATTGATTTTTTGGCTATCCGATATTAATCAATTTTTCCTTAATGAGTCCGAGTTTGTATTAGGCACCAGATAAAAAGTCGAATCTTTTTACCGTAACATTCCTTGCGAAACTGGTAAGGTTATTGGTTACTAGAGTTAGGACGTTCATGCACACGTTAAGTGATTTGTTTAGTTGTGACTTGTCTTTTATTGTTGAGAAATTTTTCGTTTGTAGCAAAAAAGTCCTCATGGCCCGGATTACCTGCGACCCTTTTCCAGGCGTTTGACTATACTCTGTTTCAAGTTCTCCTATAGATCCCAAGTTTGTTGCAATTCGTATGCGAGATATGGTCACAAGGAATTGTCATCTGTTTTATGGATAGCTTTTCCTATCCATAAAACTGTTTTACTATTATCCTGAACAATTGTAGTGAAGTGTTTCTATATTCCTGAACTATTTCCTGCTAATATCGTGGCGTTCATTTTGACACTGCTCGTTTTTTCTACATTAATGACACGTCTTATGTCAAATAAGGGTAAGTCTCGGATTATTACCAAAAATTGATGAAGTAGTATTCGTTGCCGGCTCTAGCAAGAAGGTCCTTCAAACTTCCCATGATTTCGATTAAAATTGGGTGAAATCATTCAACTGGTTTTCAAGCAGTTGGAGCACATTCTTTTTGGTTTTGATCTACTCACTCTATGATGTATTTGCAGAATTCATTCTCAGTTCCACTGTCTATAGCCTCAACAATTCAGGACAAACATAGGATATACCTCCTAAATCTTACTCAAGACCCCCTTTTCGGTAGAAGATGTCCATGATACCTTACTTGTTGTAGGTATGTTCCATGAAAATCTACCATACTTAGCCATCTACCATACTTAGAGGACCAATTGGTTTTTGAATAAATTTTGTAACATTTCGACCGTCGGAGTCAAGTTTCAAGACAAACTTTCGTCACTATGCTTTGTTTGAGACGGCTTTGATAAAGAATCCACGACTACGTTTTTTGCCGGGCTTTGAAGTATTTGATAGACATATTCCTCTAAAATCATTATACGTCTCTACATCTTTGAGTTGGTATTTGCAGCGAAGATCGCATAAGTCATGCGCTGATGAATACATTGAGTTAATGAAATCCGTACAGAAAATTTCGTAGAAAGCCCAGATGAAAACGAGGATCTATTATCGATTAGATAATAGATCCTCAAAATAGTTTTTCCTCTCTGTACTAGTAAGTGTTCTTAACAGAAATGTTTCTGGTGTCCCGTCCTGTGACAGAACAGCACCAATTGCGAAATTTAAGGTATCAGTGTTAAGTTCAAAACTATTTATCAAATTTTGGATGCCTTAACACAACTTCATCAGCCACAAGGGATCCTTTTAATTTTTTGTAAAGGGCCCTAGATCACATAGAGTGGTCTATCTTCATAGGTTCTGATCTTGGTTGAAGTTTGGGTGGTTCTTGCTTGGGGTTAAATCTTTGTCACTTACTGTATAATATGTGTCACCGATATGGAAAGTGAGGCCATAGTGACCTTTGCCGGATACACACGTGATCAAGGATGAAATCTCTTGGCCCTGGAAGCGGAAGTTTGCAATATTGGAGCGTATTAAACTGTTTTGGAAGTATAGGTGATGAAACAATGATTTATACTCTACGAATAGTACTTGCGGTATTTTTGGCACGCTGTGTCCGATTGTCCACTTTTTGAAGCTTTAAACAGAGGTAGAAACCTTGAGACACGTCTGCTGGTTTTCTCATGCTGACCAACTCCGGAAGATCTCCTTTCAAACCACGCGCAAAGATATCTTTAACGTTGTTCCGATTGGCACTCATGATTTTTATTTTTGTTATCAAAATCGATATTCGACTGTGATCTTTCGTTCTTAATCTAATCTTGATTTAATAACATATATGTGGTGTAATTTGTTAATGTAGGCAATCAACAGTGATCTTGTGATGAAAAAAATTAGGGCGACCAAATTTGTTATTAGGTGTCAAATTGCAATAACTAGGAATCCTATCTACCACTGGGCTCTCGATTTTCTCTTCATAGGTGCGGAGAAAACCTGGACAACTTCAGATTAATAGTAACCGATGTTACGTTTACTTCTTCTGGGTCTGACTCTTAAGCACTGTCCGGAAGGTAACCGGCCGGAGCTCTCGAACCCGTTAGGTCCGCTGGAGACGGGCGTGGGTGCCACTTGCTTCCACCGAGCCTCTATATGCCGCCAAGCGAGAATGCGACGAGCCTATTTGCCTTCCACGAAAGATCTTCCGCTTCCTCGTAACCGTTTGGGTCTGCCGTGGTCATTGTTGTCGAAGTTGTTTTCACCACTATTTTTTTTAAATTTTGAACTTCCACTTATCCTCTGAGTATCTTAAGACCTAAGTTAATATCATGCTACGGCTTATACCCAAGCTCTAACGGCTTAAGACTTACGGCTTTTATCCGACTAACTTTGTGCCTGTCTGTTGCCTCCACTACACACTGTTGTAATGATATAGATTCTGATAAGCCGCGTACGCAATTAATCCCCTCACAGCTCATCGCTTCCATTGTCAACTATCTGCTTTTCGACTAGGCCTTGCTCATGCTATTCCCTGTGCTTCCATTCACGCCCTGGCACCTGCAACTCCACTTTGCCCCACACAAACCTTGTCAGTGCCAAATCCTAACCACACGTCCAAACCGAAAACGGACACCCAGAACAGTTAACACCAACGTCCCGCGCTCTTTCCCGCGCACTGTCAGCTTTACTGGACACAGAAAACAGTTTCAATCGGTTCATCAACTTTCCGTGTTCCTCCTTCACATACTGTCGGGTTTTTTCCCAAAAACCCTCCCAATGTTTCACGAAACGCGCGCTCTAATCTGCGACCGCCTTTACAAAGATTTTCGTTCCGAACTACGAACTGTTGGACTCGAGTGATAAAATAATTTGTCGAAACAGACTTTCCGTTGCAATTTCACTTGCAAAATTTACTGAAAATGTGGAACTCATTCACGGACCAACACATGGCGACGCTGCACAACGCGTATCGTTCATGAAAAAAAAACGATTACAAAAAGAGAGCCACTGTTCTTTTTCGCTACCTTTCAAACGATGTATTTAGCGGGTTGCTGATCCTCCCACTGCGGCCGTTCACCCTTTGGACGATGACCCATCTGAGACTCGACCCTCTTTTTTAGAACTGCGGTATTTGCAGTGTGGTGAGTTCCCAATGGCACCAGATTTAACCACACCTCGCCTTGATGCTTTACCGCTGGCAGGTGTTGGCTTGGTTTGAGTCGCGGAAGTGGCTTGATTTTATAACTCTTATCTCATTCCAGCTGACTCGGCGATTACATGGTTGAGTAGGATGTGTCTGATTTACGGGGTTGTCTTCAATGTGATGTCCTCTTGCGCTCATCGTTGGAGTTTGCGGAAGAAGTGGATGAACGATTTCTCTTTGAACTGTGGCCGGACAAGGAATGTCTGATGGAAAAGGATTGTCGAAGTTTGCAGGTGGCAATATTTGTAGTGGTGACTGTGCTTGTGACGTTGGAACAGGGCTGTCAATGCCAGGATCCTGGTTAACAAGGAATGCTAGTTTGAGGCGTTCCGTCGAAACGTTTAACTGTTTGCCGTTCACGTCGATGGTGAAATTTGTGTTTGAGATTCTGTTGGTTATTCGATGTGGGCCTGTGTATGGTTGCCGTAATACCCGTCTGACTGCGTCAACTCTAAGGAACACGTGTGTACACGTATGGAGATCCTTGTGAACGAATGTACTCCGGTTGTTTTTTTGGGCAATAGGTTTGGGCCTGATTTTTCGCATTTGTAGTTTGAAATTTTCAATGAACAAATGTGGATCACCTGGGCTGTTATCCTCGACAAGGAATTCCCTTGGGAGTCTCAACGTTGTGCCCAATACTAACTCCGCACAGCTAGCTCCCAAGTCATCCTTATAACAATTTCTTAGGCCCAAGAGTATGTCGGAAGTAGACTAGGCCAGTTTCCGTCATCTCCGTGACACATGATGGCGGCCTTCAGTGTCCGATGCCACCTTTCCACTAGCCCATTCGAAGCAGGGTGGTAAGGTGACATTCTTGCTTTATTGGCTCCTTTAATGTTAGTCAGTGACTTAAACAAAGCTGACTCAAATTGTGTTCCCTGGTCGGTGACCACTATTTCTGGCGCTCCGAAGCGAGACACCCAGGTGTCGTAGAAGGCTTTACCTACTGCGTCTGCTGTCTGATTTTCTAATGGTACTGCCTCAGGCCACCTTGAAAACCTCTCCACCATCGTTAAAACGTATCTAAACCCATCCACTTGCGTTAGTGGTCCGACTATATCCAGGTACACTTCTTGAAAGCGTTTGTCTGGGACTGGAAATTGTTGCAAAGCGTTTACTGTATGTCTGCCGACTTTAGATCTTTGGCAAGGAAGGCAACAACGACACCAAAGATGCACGTCCTTTCTCATTCTGGGCCAAACAAATTTTTGGGCGATCGCACGTAATGTTGCTCTTGCACTTGGGTGGGTGCAGCGGTGGAACGTGTCGAAGATTCGTTTACGAAGCGCAATTGGAACGAAAGGTCTTGTGAGACCTATTGACAAGTCGCAGTACATTTTTCCGCTTTGGGTGTTAATTGGTTGCAGTTGTAAGGACGTCGAGTTGTTTCGAATAAGAACGTTAAGTTCGGGATCGTTCATTTGTTCTTTGACAAGCTCGTGATTTTCAATTAATAGCGGTAGTGATATGGCTTCTATGCGGGACAGCGAATCTGCGGTAGTGTTAGTATCGCCACGAATGTGTACGAAGTTGGTGCAAAATTGTGAGATGTAATTCAATTGTCTTGACTGCCGAGGCGATGCTTTATCGGATTTCTGGTTAAAGGCAAAAACAAGTGGCTTGTGATCAGTCCGTACGACGAACTCCGAACCCTCCAGATAATGTTGAAAATGGCGGATGCTGCTGTATACGGCAGGTAACTCCCTATGCGTTGGAAGAATGCAATTGGTTTCCATCGGCTGTGTTGAAATTGCTCGAGCACTCCTCCGATGGCGGAATCCGATGCGTCTGTAGACAAGGCCAGAGGCCTGTAGCTTTGGAAATACACGAGGAGTGTGGCATCTGCGAGGCAGTTTTTGCATTTCTCGAATGCTGCGTTAGTTTCTTCGGTCCAAGTTATTGTAGTGTTGTCGTTCTTCTTTGATTTGTGCAAAAGTTTATTTAAGGGAGCTTGCATTTCTGCAGCCTTTTTGACAAACCTTCGATAGAAGTTAATAACTCCAAGAAAACGACGGAGCTGTTTTATTGTATTTGGACTCGGAAAATTCCTAATTGCTTCGACCCGCTTTTCTGGGGGACAGATTCCCTCTGCTGTAATTATATGTCCTAGATATTCGACTTGCTTGACTCCTAGTGTACATAGTGTACGATGTTGATTACTACTCCGTAGTCGTTCAGCCTCTTGAAGACGGTGTGGAGGTGTCTCTCATGTTGTTCGGGTGTATCCGAAGCGATCAATATGTCATCAAGATAGCAAGAGCGAAATTCGAGGCCCTTGAGAACCTCGTCCATAAACCTTTGGAATGACTGGGCAGCGTTTCTGAGGCCGAAAGTCATTACAGTGAACTCGTAGAGGCCGAATGGGGTTACTACCGCCGTCTGTGGGATGTCCTCCTCTGCGATAGGGATCTGGTGGAATGCTCTAAGCAGGTCTATTTTTGAAAAAATTCTCTTGCCAGATAGGTTTGACACTATGTCTTGAATGTGTCGCATCGGGTTGCGGTCCGGAATCGTAACTGCGTTTAAATGCCGGTAGTCCCCGCATGGGCGCCATTTGCCTTCCTTCTTTGGAACGAGGTGTAGAGGCGCTGCCTGAAGGCTGTTGGATAACCTGCAATAGCCCAGCTGTATCATATGTTCAAATTTCGCTCGTGCTATCGAGAATTTTTCTGGTGTGAGTCTTCGAGGGCACTCTGCAACAGGTGGGCCATTGGTTACGATGTAATGTAGCACTGAATGCTTTTGAGTTTCGCTAATACGTGACGGGTTTGTGATGTTCGGGTATTTGCTCAGGATTTCAAAGTACTTCACGTTGCTACTTAATGTGGACACAGAAGAGTGCTTCTTAATTTCGGTCCCGGCTCTGGTTGACAATTGTGTCTTAGGGTCAAATAAACAACGATTTTTGATGTCCACCAGGAGTCCGAAGTGTTGCAGGAAATCTGCACCAAGTATCGGTCGGGTAACTCTTGCTACCAAAAATCTCCAGCAAAAATTTCTTCTGTGGCCGAGTGAAATATTGAGTACACGCGTGCCGAATGTTTCAATTTCACTGCAGTTGGCAGCAAAAAGTTTATAGCCGTTTCCGAGCTGCTTGGCAATGGTTTTTGGGGCAGGGATGACGGAAACGTCGGCTCCCGTATCGATGAGAAATTTTAACTTGGTGCTGTGGTCCTGAACATGCAGGCGTGAACGTTTTGTTGCGTCGCTTGTGCTTGCGACAAACGACGCGTTATCTAGTTTTTTGGAGCACTTTTAGTATGGAAGGCACATGGTTCTTCACATTTTCTTGCCGCTCTACCGAATTTACGATGTAAATAGCATATGCTATCTCGGCGTTTAGCCGGGCTAGGAGAACGGGCGGGACTGAAGCGTAAATTGCGAGTACGGCTGGGGCTTCTGTTGAACTGCAGTCTGTCTAGCCGCGAATAAATGTTCGAAAGCTCGCGTTTGATTTCATATTATCAATGGCGGTTTGACTTCTGTCGACTTCGGAGATGAATTGTGGGGACCGATCGCGTGTTTCCAGGAACTTGTCAGCCATTTCGGCCAGCTGATCTAAATTCGCTGTAGACACGGTTAAAATATCTTGAACACGCGACGGAAGCCATTTCATCTACAATGATTTTAAAAAATCATTTGAAACGTTTTTGCCTGCCGTGCTTTTCATTGAACGAAGTAGTTGGGATGGCTTGCTATCCCCAAGTTCCAAGCATGTCAGCAATTCCTGGAAGTTTTTGCGTTCAGATACAGCGTAGATGGATGTGATGCGGTTTTTGAGCGTCTCGTATTTGTTAGTGTGAGGTGGTTCCTCTATAATGTCCGCAACCTGCGTGAGGACATAATGCTCCAATTCGCTAATTACGTGATCAAACATCTGTTCCTCCGTTCTTATCTTTGCACATCTGAATTGTGCCTCAACTCGTGCAAACCAGAGGGCTGGCCACTGCTTCCAAAATGTCGGCAATTTAATCATTGCGATACTGCTTACTGCGTCGTGGTGTTCCGCTTGCGATGATAGGCTGGCTGCGGCTGCGCTGAGAACGCTGCTGTTTGGGCTTTCTGTCATTGTGGTTTAGAGATTTCGGCGTCACCAGTTTGTAGGCGCTTTTTCGTCCTACAGATAATAACAACAACGTTTTCTTATTAAATTAACTAATACCTTTATTTGCCAGGAAATTCCACGAGAGATAACGGTTGGATGTTCTCGCGACGCTGCTTCTTCTCTGTCGCGAGCCTCGTGCCTTTTTTTGGCTTCGATACTCGCTCGACTTCGATACTCGATCTTCGATATGTTTTAGGTTGCGGCCGGTTGCTGAATCTGGCAGGCGGATAAGTTCGGGGCTGCGCCCGCTCGCTACAAGTTCTTATCTAATTAATCCTAGGATTCTTACCTAATTCTATACTTAATTCATAGTTACAATGTTTTGGTCTAAAATCTACGAGCTTCTCTGCTTGAAAAAACCTGCTATCGCGGATCAAACTGGGGGTAGCAGTTTACTGGTTTGAATCCCTCATTCGCATAAAGAGTTTGCCAACTTTTTATTATCCGTGAAAAAAGCTCCCCCGAGGTTGGCGAAACAATTCTGTAACACCGAGCATGGACATGATATAAAATTTAACGACGCAAAACCAGTAGGAATAAATAAGTTAGTTATTCAAGAGAGTTAGAAACCCAGGCAATCCTGAATTCGAATGGAAAAGAAAACCATGATGAACCATGAGAGGAATAATTGCTATTCCTAGCTTCTTAGGGTAGTCATCTCATATAAGAACAAAATTCCTGTTATATTTACTTTACAGGGTAACGTTGTTACCCTGACTTTAGAAAAATAATCTTAGATTAAAATTTTTGATCTTTGTTTCTCCTGAAAAAAAAAGAAAACTTCTTATGGGATTTCGTTGGAATTTTACACTTAAACTGAGGACAGCGTTGGACGTGTTCGACAGAATGTAGTCAAAGCTCTACTTTATTTCTCTCTCGTCTATTTTATGGAGTTCTTAATTTTTCGTCGTCAATGGACATGGTTCACCTGGCATTACCCAATTTTTTGGTCACTTACGTTTGTCGTCATGCATCCCTTTCTTATCCCCTGTCACAGTTCGATGCATGAAACCCTTTCTGTTTTGTCGTTGAAGAAGCATATCGCACGTCACGAAACGCCGTTGGATATCTCTGTCTCTCAGTTGATACGGCGCCCAAGTCCCGGTTTTTTGGAACATTCCCGTGGTGCTTGTAAGTGCTTGCACTTACCGACGGTAGAACTATCAACATTTAACTCCTGAAACAATTCTTCTAGGCTTCGACTTCAATCTTTATCCAACAATTCCTGTAGTTGTGGGTCTTCGCCCTTTTTCGGTGCCGCTTCATGATTTTTGTTAGTCACGTCAAGTTCACCATTTTAAAAACGCCTAAATCACTTTCAGACGGAGCATGTTCACCATAAACATCGAGCATTATACGATAAGTTTCCGCAGCACTTTACATGAGATTGAAACAATGAACCATGACTTCCCGCAAATGCAGCTTTTCGGTATGAAAGTCGACATTTTCAACTAGAGAAAAAAAAACAGTGTTCACGCTTTGAAGGAATGTCGACTGCTACGTTCGTGAGCCTACGCATACAACTTCCAATTCCAAGAAGACTACCACAGCAGAGACTTAAAGAGTATATGTAAGGACATCTGTTATGTCAACTTTCTTCATAATTTTCCCGACCTTCCCAAAGATCTTTGAATACGTAATCGTTGCCCTTCGGATTGGCTCATGGTTCCTGTTTTGTTCGTAGAGGGTTATTAACGACGCCGCTTTTAGTCTGTTTTCCATTTTTGAAATGGAAAGCAAAGATTGGTTGAGTGAAACATGTGAAACGTGATTGATATATAAAAGCCCTAAGTCTTTGTAACCAAACCGTATAAATACTAATCACTGAAGAAGGAGAAATTCTGACCTCCGAAATATTTATATGTTTTATCGATACAAAATTTATTTGCAATTTTCAGAAAAATATTATTGGTTTGGATCAATTTTTGCAATGGCGCAAAAACACCAAGATAACGATGATTCCATTTCGATGGAATCAATACTCTTTCTTATTTTTTATTAAGAAAAAGTGGACCTGAAATGCTTTAGTAGAAACGGAATACAAATATAGTCTCAATACTGCTTGCTCTGTCTCTTTCTGTCAGAAGCCCATCGAGAGTGTTCTCGCTGTATGGTTATGAATGTGAAAACTAAAAAAAATTGTGTGGAGAACAGCAAGTTAAACCGTGTGTCCAATGGTACAAGCAAATTTTAATTTTTAGCATTCTGTTCTTGATAATTTAAGTCGGCCAATTTTTTGAAATTAGAAAGAAAAAGCTTTTGACACTCTTTTCAGGTATTTTAGACAGCTTAAATTCTGCTTCTGAAAAAGTAAGCAACAACAAATATTTCAGTTTTCAAACTTGAATACTTTTAATTGTATTATATAAGGTCCAATCACAATCATGAATTTGAGAAATTTCCAATAAGCATTAATGTTTGTATAAGCAAATAAAACAGTTCTTAATCTGTATTAGTCAAAGAATAAAGAAACACCCATTGTTAAAATATTTCTAAAAATACATAATAACTGCAGTATTCCTGTTCCATAGTCTCCTAGCCATGTGTATGAGCACAACATAACACAAATGGAAATGCTAATACAAAGAATGACTCCCATCGTCATGTCTTCTCCGGCAAATTGCCATTGTACTTTTTATCCTTTCATTTTGCTTTGCCTTCTAATTTACATATGCGTTACCGTCTTCACTCATATGTGAAAAAGAAAAAACCATTTCGGTTGAGTTTTCTTTTTGATTAGGACAAATTGTGCAGGAATCACTTTCCCTAGATGGGCAGCCATTGACAAGAAAATGTGCGTTTTCTTTTCAGCATCATCACTGTCTGGGCCGCTCCTGTTAGATTTTTTTTCGCAGAATCCATGTATCTTTTCACATGCAAATTTGTTAAGCATCACTTTTCCACTAGCTCAGCAGTGCTTGTCCTTGTGCCATTTACGTGACAATGGCAGAGTGGGGTAGGAAAGGGATGAATTAAGCTACGAATTTGGGTTTCTTTGAAAAGGGACTTTTAAGTACGCACCGCCAACTGTTGGTTCGACCAAGCAAATTCCCTCAATCAAATGGAAGAATCTTTTTAAACTCAGAGAAACGGATTATGATAGCTTCAGCGGGAACTTGGCAAAGAAAAGTGAGTTTTGGGTTCATAATCTTCTTTCAAATGTCTTCCCACAGAACACGTTTCTGCCATCTTTATCTGAAGTGACAAACGAGTGAATGCCTTAGCTGAAATAGAAGGCAAAGGAACAACCTTCCGTCCGACAAGCGGTCAACAGATTGAAAACCGATAGCAGAATAAAATGCTAATCAGATCCTACTTAACAAGGACAACGATAAACGAATTCCAAAAGTTCTTCGAATTTCCCTTATACATGTTTCCTAGTCTTATCTTTTACAAGTCATCTTCTGGATATTCAGTGACCCATTGGCGAAGTTCTGCTTGTTAACATTCTGGTAGAGCTTGAATGAAGGATTAGTAAAACCACCCCCAAGAAATAGTTAGATACCACCAACACCGTTGTGAAATTCAATACTAATCAAAGTTGCTATTTATTATTGTGGCATAGGACCCCATATCCATGCTTTCTAATTTTCCAACGCGTAGCTCACGCTTAAAAGAAATGAAAATGAAACTAAAAATGTTCCAAAAGGATTATTGGCTTCTATGGCGTATCGCATATAAAAAGTCCGCGTACGTCGCGCTTTAGGCAGCTCAAACTAGAGAAATAAACATGTTTGTTGTTGTTAAGACAACTTTCAACCCTTCTCAGATTCCAAATCGAATAATGAATAGACACTATATGCGTGCAGCAAGTATGTATTGTCTATGTCTGAGAAATAAATCTTGCCTCTTTTCTAAGAGTGTTTACTTCCAGCTACGCCAAAAGGACATCTGATATCTTAACAATGAGGCATTGATGACTAGGTCATGTCCATCTGCGTATTTATAAGGTTGTTTGATGTTGTTACGTAGTTACAACTTTTGTGATTCAATTCAAGAATGTTTATATAGTAGCGGACCGGGAACGTGTAATTTTGATTTCAATGATTGACACATAGTTCTATTATAAAATTTGACGTCTAGGATTCATCATGGTGTGTATATTGCCATGTCTATAGCAAACGCCAGTGTAGCCATCCGAAAACTGCGCCTTGAAAACCTTTACGATACATCTATTGATGGCATTCAAAGTTGACATAGCGAAGGGAATGGAAAAATTTACGTTTTAGCTGTAATTTTGCTTGAAAAAAACTGGTCCAACAAACGAATCAAAACCACCATAAGTAGAAAAAATAGAAGGACAATAATCAAATAGGCTCCGAACTCCATACTTAAGGGCGGAAGGTATATTCGAACAATACAATCGAATCAGAAACAGCAGTGGTGAGAGAGTTTTTCCTTGAAACGGAAAGATCAAATAGGACTTACTCACGAAGCTGCAGACGGCATTGAGGAAGAACTTTTTCGCACACTTATGCAGGACACTGGAAAAAAATCCCTTTGTTTGAGAGAGAGAGACCAACATCATGAGCATCAACGTCATGACCATGAGACCAACATCGAGTCAATTGGTGGTGAATTATTGGGTCGAATCATGAGTCAAGTTAACTCGACTAATGAAGAGTAATCTCTTCAGTAGCTAAGGACTACAGTTGACGAGGTCAACCCCACACTGAGCGAAGAGGACAATTAAAGTCATTTGTGTATTGCAGGATCCCCAAGAAAACACGATCAAGGTATTCATATCTCGAGATCGAAGGGAGCCATTTCTTTGCACAGAAAAAGTTCACCAACAAACGCATGCTCGTATTACATCCGGCAGAATAGCATCAAGGCATGAAGCGGCACAAATGGCTAAAACCTAGCTTCACCCGTTAAATATCAACACTAAAGCAACCAAAACCTAAGCTCAAAAACATAAAATTGATTTGAATTTCAGCTACTTCAGAGTGCACCTTATTATTATTGTACTGGATTCCACTTGCTGGAATTTAGCATAGGCCAGAACTCGGCCCTTAGCTCCCCATATGTAGTACTATTGCTCTACTATTACAGATTTTACATACTGTCGTCCTACAGAAGCCAAGAAGTTCTCCCAGCTCTGTGGCCGCCAAGTGTTCCAATTCTGTTGCGCTAGTACATCTCAGCCAAGTAAGGCGTTTGTGGGCCAGACTCACGCAATCAAGAAGGAAGTGTTCTGTACTTTCTTCCTTCTCGCCACAAGCTCGGGATGTGTCATCCGTTCGGATTCCTATTCGTTTGGCGTGTTGACCTAGAAAATTATGGCCCTTTAATACTGCCACCAATGTTCTAACGCCATTTCGGTTTTTCCGTAGAAGTTGTTCTGTCCTCATTTGATTAGGGTGAGACCAAAGAGCTCGGCTTATCCTGCAGCCGTTCCTGTCATTCCAAGCCGTATCTGTCTCTTTCCAGAGGATTTCGTCTAGTCTCCTTTTACCGTTGCTAGTGGCACTTTAATTGTATCTATTCTAATGGCATTTTGGTCGGCTGATCCAGCTCTAGCTAGTTCATCCGCTCTTTCGTTTCTCTCTACATCACTTTGTCCAAGGACCCATGTCAGTTTTATATTTACTCGGGTTGTTGCGGTTTTAAGAGCCTGCCTACAATCCTGCACCAGTGGTGAAATTACGTGGTTAGAGGCAAGCGCCTGCAGTGCCGACTTACTGTCCGAGAGTATTTGTATACTTCCATCAAGGTTGTTTGTTGCCGCTTCTATAGCCGCTTTTATTGCAAACACTTCCGACTGGAAAACTGTGGTATGGCACTCCAGTTTAAAACTTCGGTTGAGTTGTGGGTGATCTGGGAAAAAGATTCCGGCGCCGCTTCCCTCATCCGTTTTGGAACCATCGGTGTAGATCATAACCTCACTTCCAGATGTGAAATCCACCGTTTTCCACGCTTCTCTGGTCGGAATATTGGTTTTGTATGGAATTGTTGTGTCAAATATTGATTGAATTCTATCCAGATCCCTTTCACTTGATGGGGCCATTCTTTCCATTTTTTTCAAAATGCATACGTGCCCCGTTTGAGTGTGGTTAGATAACCCATATGTGAATTTTAATCTGATGCTCGCAAGTGATGCCTCTCTGAAGATGAATTTGTCGAGTGGCATGAGATTAAGAATTATCTGAATTGCAGCATTTGGCGTAGTCCTAAAAATTGGACTGCCTTGGCATCACCTGTGATGCCAAGGCAGGCCATTCGCTGGATCTTCTCTAGCTCTTTTGCAATGGTTTTCTTTTGTAGTGCCTGCCACCAAACCAATACCCCGTACGTGGTTATAGGCCTCACTACTGTTGTGTAGATCCAGTGGGCAATTTTGGGTTTTATTCCCCAGGTTTTCCCCACTAGTCTTTTCATTGTGAAGAGCGCCGCTGTAGCTCTCCGTCTGACTGCCCCTATGTGTGGAGTCGAAGTTAGTTTACTGTCCAAAGTTACTCCTAAGTATTTCACCTTGTTTTTCCGTCAATGGTCTGGGGTGTAAATGTTTCCGGTTTACGGTGCTTTGTGTAAAGCATAATCTCCGTTTTCTCGGCATTGATTTTAGTTTTGTCCGTTTAGCTTCGCCCACTCAAAAAGATGAGAGAGTGTGGTCTGCATCAATTCCGACATGGTTTCCGGGAACTTTCCACTTATCAGTATAACGATATCGTCAGCGTACGCTATCGTTTTGAAACCCTTACCGTTGAGGTCTTCCACTATTTGGTTAACTGTGAGTACCCAGGCAAGTGGTGATACTACGCCGTTTTGTGGTGTACCCCTGTTAGTCCATTTATTCAACGTTACGCCGTTTTCTTCGGCTGTAATCTTCCTTTTAGCTAATAGTTCCGTCATCCGTTTAGCAAGACATGGGTCTATTGCATATCTTTGGATGGCTGCTACTATGCGTTCAGTTTTTACATTGTTGAAGGCCCCTACGGTATCAATGAAGACCGCCAAAGTGTAATCTTTGATGGCAAGGTTCCTCTCTATTCTGCTTACGACTTCGTGTAGTGCCGTCTCTGTTGAGCGCCCTGGGAGATATGCGTGTTGGTTGGGGCAAAGCTCCGTTATGTTCACGGTGCTTTTTAAGTACCCATTGATCAGGCGTTCCAGGGTTTTCAACATGAAAGACGTTAAGCTGATAGGTCGGTAATCCGTTGCTTTGTAGTGGCTAGCTTTTGCCGGCTAGGGTATGAAAACTACTTTTACTTCTCTCCAGTCCAGAGGAATATAGCCTTTGGATATGGAGGCTCTATATATATTCACCAAAATCCGTATTATTGTGATATCCGCTTTCATGAGCATGATTGGATACAATTTGTCGGTTCCTGGTGATTTGTTAGGTGCGAAGGTATTAATGGCCCAAAGGACCTTTCCTTCGCTTACCATACCTTTTTTTTTGGGGGGGGTCCTCCGTCCTCCTTTGAAGCATCGTGTCCTCATGTGGTTCTCTTTTTAGAGGCCTATTTAGCCTAGATGTCTCGTTTCCTCCCTCAATATTGATGCAAAAAGATTCCAGGATTTCCTTTTATCTCTTCTTACAGCTGTTTTAAAAATTTTCAGATTTTGTTTATAATCCTCCCAATCCGTATATCGGTTTGTGAGGCGAGCTTTTCTGAATAACCTTTGAGTATTTTTTCTGATCTCCTCCAGTTCTTTGTTCCACCAGCTTACCTTTTTTTGTTTGACGGTAGTGGTTGGACACATTTCACTGAAACTATCGACCAATATACTTGTGATATATCTCACTTCAATGTAGATGTTCTTTCGACTTCTCAATGTGTTCGACGTTGGTGTAGCCGTCCCAATCCGCTTTCCTAGGATTGCAGAAGACCAATGGGATCTTCTCGCCTCTTCTCACTTGAAAGGTGATCCATTGGTGGTCCAAGAGGCTAGGTGAGTCACATACTCTCCAGCCGTGCAGGTCCGCCTATGCTTCTGTTGTGATTACAGTGACGTCAATCACTTCCGCTCTATTTTTCGTTATAAAGGTCGGTGTGTTACCCTTATTTGCTAAGTTGAGGTTAGTCGTTATTAAGTAATTGACTAACTGCTCACCTCTTTCGTTGCACGTGGTGCTTCCCCAGAGATCGTGTTGCGCGTTCGCATCGCATTCGATGATGGCTCGCTTCCCCCGTATATGTTCCGATAGGGTGCGGAACTCGGTGGTCAGCATCGGAGCGTCAAACGGTAGGTATGCTGAGGCCCGCGTTACCTGCCCGTCCCTTCCGTCGAACACTGCTGATGTAAGGTCCATATTGCTGAACTGCGGTGGAAAAATTAAATTAATTGCCTTCCGACATATAACGCAGCTACGGATTTTATTTACCCCGCTTGTGGCAAAGATATTGAATTATTTTGCACTGATTCCAAGTATCTTTCCATTAAGTTGGTAAGGCTCTTGTATCAGTGCTATGTCGGTGTTTCCATCTGCTAGATGTTTAAGCAGGTTGGCTGTTGCCGCCCTGCTGTCGTGCAGATTTGCTTGGGTCACCCGCATAGACTTTTGGTTTTTGCTCCAAGGGCTTGGTCGCCTTTGCTTTGGCAGTCACCTGGGTGAAGCCAAAACTCAGTCGTCCGTTTTTGTCCCTTAGAGTGTTGACATCCTCTTTTCGCATGCCCAGTACCAGAACCATGCCTTTGTTGGCGACTTCTTTCTCCGCGAAGAGATGCCAGTTTTCCGTTTCATACCCCGTATTCTGTAGTGTAAGCTTCTCGAGGGCTTCCTGCGGTGTCTGCTCCGTTTCGGGTATAAATACCTTGACGGTGCTTAACTGCGGTACCTCCTTTATGGGGACGACTCTAAACTCTTCCTTCAAGGTGGTGTATACCTTGGCAACTGCAGTCCTTAGATATTCTTAGATATTCTTAGATATTCCTTAGAGACTGCTCGTCGCTACAGGTTACAGTCAGATGCCCCCCTGTCGGTTTCATTCCTCTGAATGTTGAAATTTTTTCTGGTTTGCTGCGTAAGCGCCCGAGGAGGTCCTTCTTCAGGACGGGTTGCAGCTTCGCGAGTTGATCCTCTTGGATCTTGCCAGTCTCATTGAGGTAGTCTATCACCGCTACCGTTAGTGCATCGGTTGCGGTGTCCCGATAGGACTTCCTCGCCAGAGTTTGGACCTCGGGGCTTACCGTCCGTTCCTTTTTACCAGTGCCTTGGGTACTGTTGTCCAATCTCATCCGCTTACGTCCGGTTTTACCCTTTTCCTTTGCGGTTGGTGGTACAGCTTCCTTGGCAGCAACAGCCAGTTTTCAAGGTTTCCCTTGGTTGGCTACCACTTTTTGGCTGGTGTCAGGGTTCGTTGGGAAGCTCTTCTCCCCGATTGTGTTTTGACGCTTCAGTTTCCTTTGCGCTTTTCTTCTTAGCGTTCTGGCTGATGTTCCCGTCTTCCCAGTGGGTGCGATAGCTGCCATTGCGCTTGTTTTGTTGCAGTCACTCGTCAAATTCACGCACTACTCCCTCAGTGTACATTTTTGGCCCAATAGCTCTGGGCAGCTGGTGCTTGGTGCCGTCACGGCAATTGTCCGGTCCCCGGAGATTTCTTCCCCTCGTATGCCGGGTACTGAGGGTACTTTTTCTTTTTGCACTTCCATATTTGTAGTTTGGTTACGCCTTTGCTTCACTTCTCGCCCTTTGCCTACCTGCTAGGTTGGATCCTAAGGTCTCCCGCAGTGTAGCCGCTGGGTTCATTGGAGTTAGTGGACCCTCTCACCACGTCAAGGCGGGTAACCGTGAGGGGGCAGAGTGCACCTTACTAACTTTATGGAAAATTATTACTCAGTGCGATACAATGTAACCTCTTTACTACATGCAGGGAAAATAAAATCCAAAGTTGTATAATACGCAAGAAGGAAATATGTACGGAAATATTTTGAAAAATTACAACACACTGTGTTCAACTGCGACGTTCTTTTGGAGACACAACTATAAGCAGTTTCGCATACACTATGCATCATCTTATACAGCATCTTAAACTTATACCCTGCAATAATCCTAACCTCGATTTCTTAAACCAAGGTAATACGCCGGTTATCATCAAAAAATAAGTAATCAACGGCACTCTGATCACAACAAAAACATTGGAAAAATTTATGCGGCCTTATCATGGTTACTATGTATGCCACCAATGAATCGCCCTGGAAGAGCAAGAGGACTCCACGGGTCCATCGTGATCCAAGAAGAAATAAATAAACCTCATGGCGACATATTTAAAGAAACATGTCCGACTACTACTATCAAAAAAGGAGCCAGAAGAGGTCAGCAAAAACACTGGAAGGTTAAATAGGATAGCCTCCTCTGCAAAAACCTGCTTGAAAGTAAGCAGGCCAGGTTGTTGGAGTTATCAAGCCATCTACGCCAAGAAGAGCTCTTCGAAGAGTCATGGGTGGTCATGATAGTTAAAGGATATGGGTCACAAACCTTTTACTGTGGCGCTTCAATGAGAATCGTTCAGCAAACGAACGTCCTATGCGCCATTAAAACTTCGATTAAAATAAACATCAACTGCCAAACTGTATTTGATCCGTTCATTTACATGCAAGCAGATATTCAAAAAATACTTCATAGTCTCCCTTTATAAAGGGATACATGCCTTAAGAATAGAGAAAGGCTCTAATAGTTGTAATACTAATGCCAATAAAAGTTAGTCACCACAAAGCTACGTACGATCGATCTGTCAGCTGATTGCTTTACCTAGAAAATCCTTGAACTCTAAGCAGTTGGGTACATATAATCAACGTGAACATAAAGGCACATAACTCCTAACAGACATAAGTTTCGAACCGCTTTACAGCATCGCATTGAGTGGAGTGGAGAGGTCCTTGCCATTAAAGATTACACACATTGGCGGTTTTTGATGATACCAAGGATGTAAGATACAACGTAAAAATGGATAACGTGGTAGCCTGCATTCAAAGAAATGCAGTACATATACATCTAATCAAACGAAAGACATCACTATCAACTGAGGACACGAAGAAAAAACAGAAAAGCTTTGAAGAAATGAACTAAAATGGATACGAAACAATTGGTTTCGGTTTTCACTGTTAACCAACTAGTTGAAAGCCTAAACAGAAAGGGTCAATACAGGGCGGAGCTATTGTTTTACTCATCAGTGGAAAACTCTCGAATTTTCGACATAGCGTCAGGCCAAAGGCATATCGCCCTCTCACTTCTTTTTGGATAACCACCTGCAAACGAGAGTGGTTGAGGGACAGTCTTTTCTGAAATTAACTGAAACGCTATACCATCATTTTCCAGTCATAAGATAAGGGTGTTTTTAAGAGGTATACAACTTTGGGCCCATGTTCATTTGTTGTGCATACAAAGGGAGTTTTTCAGTAGTGTAGAAGTTTAAGCTGGCAACACTTCTTAATGCTACATACGGTGTGACAGCTGTCATACGTTTTAAGGTTAACTTGGTTGGCCATTTTATCGTCAATACGTTGCATTTCAAGCGACAACTGCTCATTGTGCAAATTTATTTCGAACAAAACGGTTCTGTTCGAGACACTTAAAGCGCCTTACGTTAGTTTTGTGGCCGACATAGCAATCTACCAGAACAATTAATTCAATAAGCAATGTATCGTTCCCGCACCACTGATAATGCGCATCGATCCAGACGTCGTACAGAGCATAAAGAAAACATAGCAGTTGTTGAGTGTATTATCGATGAAGATTCAAGTGAGTCCATTCGACATCGTACTCAACAATCAAACCATTGCTCATTCCCATTAAGATTTTGCAGATGCCTTTTGGTTTGGGAGCTCATAAAATCCAACCCATGGAAGAATTGAAGCCGAACGACCACCAGCCATGGCGAAGATTCGGTGTATGGGCTCATGAAAAAATTTGTGGATCGCTTATGCGCCGATTGTGACATTCACTTGCTCATAATTATGATTATATAAAAACGGCAAATGATGGTCGTCATGCTGTGGAGCGATAAAATGGAAAATCAATAACCTATAGTTCCATAAGTGGAAAGCTAAGCACCATTATTGATCTAGGTGGACTTCAGTTAAATTTATAATTTATATACAATTTATAAATAATGTTGACGGGTAAAATGAAGAAATCGGAAAAGTTAGGCGGTATGAAAAACAATCAAAATAAAACTATATACTATATATTGTTCCGCTTTGCCAGGTGCGCGACCTGTTTGCTCTTCGCAAATATTAGCAATAGTTAATAAAACGCACCCGAATAATTTAAAAATTAGATATTTGAAGTTTAATTCTTAACAATCACTTACACTTTACATTTTTTTTAACTCAATCACTTTTTCCCTTATTCACTTTTATGTGTTCACTCTTACATTAATTCATTATTCACTTTTATAATCACTTAATAAAAGTAATCACTTTTACTTGTTATTTAATAATCGCTACGATTTTATTTCACAACACTTTTACCGCACTACTTTTAACGCGCACCGTCGATCGCTTCTTCACTTAATGTTATGCCTTCGAGAATTATCGATGTATTGGTAATTGAAACATGTTTACGACTTTCTCTTAAGACAAATACAGTCGCGCGTGACATTATTGGCACATGTCACAATATATTGGTAAGTCTAAAAAGTATCGAAATTTTTTGTCATTTTTCGGTTGAATATTTCCTTTATTTAAAATGAATTTTATTTAAGTTCATATTGTCCATTATTATCTATGACCTTTTGCCATTTTTCGGGTAGAGCCATTATTCCATCCGTGTAGAACTTCTGTGGTTTATCGGTGAAAAAGTTTGACAATCCCTTTTTGAAGTGAATTAAGAAAGTTTTGCAGAGACCAAAACGAATGGTAGTCTGATGGTGTAAAGTCTCGACTATACGGTGGATGAATCAAAACTTCCAAGCCAAGGTCGGTCAATTTTTGACGTGTCATCAAAGATGTGTGTGGTCTGCCTTGTCATGATGCAAAAAAACGCCCTTTCTATTGATCAACTCTGGCGGGTTTTTTTGAATTGCTTGTTGCAATCTGGTAAATTGCTGATAGTACACTATAATATACACAGCATAACCTTATTTGGTGTTAATCCTGGCTTTAAAGTCGTTTGTGATCTTTTTTGACCATGATCTTTTTCGAACGATATTCTCGTATCTTACCCATTTTTCAACGCCCGTAATGATTTGCTTCAAAAATGGCTCGATTTCGTTGCGTTTTGTTAGCATTTAGCAAATGGAAATTCAGTCGATCAAATTTCTTTGTGTTCATTCATGCGGCACCAAAACGTCGAGATTTTTTGTGTATCCAGCCTTATGCAAATGGTTGAAACTTGTTGGTGATGGATATTCAGTTTATTAGCAAATGGCTGCTTATGTGTCGGTCTCCTTCAATTTTTGTAAGTTTACATCGACTTTTTCAGTCATTGGTCGAATTAAGTGAGGTGCATCTTTGACATAAAAATTTCCCGATCGAATGCGAACGAACCATCTGTTAGCTGTGGCTTTTGTAATAAAGTAACTTGACCGTAGACGCCACAAATTTTTTCACGAGCCTGCGATGCATTCTCACCTTGATCGTAGTGATATTGTAAAATAAAACGATTTTTTCAGAAATTTCACCCATATTTAAATGAATGCAACTTTTGACACGAATGACAAAATCTGAACTCAAAAATCTGACTCAATCTGATAAGCATTGCATGATATATGACATCTAGTGATAAAAAAGGCTCAATACTTTTAAGACTATCGGATATTTCATTATGAAAAATAATGAAATTATACTTGCGAAACCATATTTTTTTAAGCGGATGGTTTTATAATACAAAAGTATATACAACATATTGTATCTCATGTAATGTATCTTAGTCCGAAAATAATGGTGTCTAGCATCTCTGTGCAATAGAAATAACTAAATTGACGTAATTTGTACCGACTTCAGTAAGGCGCTTGATCGGTCAACCACAAAATTCTTTCCCATAAGTTCAGAGATTTCGGAATTAGTGGCTTTTTATTGGAGTGGGTTAAATCATATTTAAAGAATAGTACCCAATATGTTAAATTTCAAGTATTTTTTTCCGAATAAATAAAAGTACTTTCTAGCGTACCACAAGGCAGTCACCTTAGTCCTTTATTTTTTAAAATCTTGATTTCTCATTCGTCTAGAATCATGTCCGATAAATGTTATGTATTTTACGCTGATGAACTCAAGCTCTTCAAAGTAGCTGCTTCCCCAAGAGATACGAAACTGCTTCGAGGCAAAGTAAACGCACTTTTGAATGGTCTGAAACAAACCAATTTTAATTTAAGCTCGAAAATTGTCAAATTATAATTTTTTACAGAAAAACTCAGACACTGTTTGCCATTGTTAGCTTAACCACCTTAACTCAGTCTTGTAGACAGTACCGTAGACCTTGGTTTCATTTGTAGACAAGAAACTACGAATTGACTTGCACTATGATGAAATTCTTTGCCGTACTAAGAAGCTACTCGGATTCATCTAACGACAATCCACAATATTTGAATATTCCAAGGATTCCAGAATATATGGGTATCTAGAATGTTATATGTATCCTTAGTCCGCCCCATTCTCGAATACGATTGTCTAGGCTGGGAACCTGCCTTCGCCGTCCATATCAATAGGATTGAGTAGATACAAAAACAATTTGTTTTATTTGCACTAAGATCACTTTGTGACCCAAGCGATTTCCATGATTCAACCTTCTTAACTAGACTAGTAGACTACGAATTTTCAATATGTTATCCGTTGTCTTTCGCAGAACTACGATATCCTGTTGTTTGGCGTTTGATGTACTTAAAAGTCCAATAACGATTCAATTTTCATCTGAGAGAATAAAGCGAGAGGATAATGGCGAGTATCAAAACTTATTATAAAATTGATTCTAAGAATATCGTCAGGATCAGTAAGTTTGTTAAGATTTTCGTACCCACTTTATAATCAATCAAATTCCAGAATTTCGGAATACCAGGAATGTGGGCCTGTAGATACGTTGACATTAGGTAAAGTTACTAAACCTATAGCAAAATGAGACAGAGATTTCATAACAATCACGTTGAATTCACCTACCCTAAAGAATCCTATCTGTACTATAAAGATTCCTATAAAAAAATTAGGTATAAACAAATAGCGAGAACACTTTAGAGCGACTCGTTGCAAAAAGATATAGAAAAACACAAATACATTAACATTTATTTGGTATGGGAATATTTTTCCGCCGTTGGTAGACAGATGCCCTTACAGATATTATTTTAGTGTCTGCTGTGGTAGTGCTTTTGGAATTGAGAGTTGCTCACGAACGCAGAAGTCGACATTCCTTCGAAGGGTGAACGCCGTTTTTTTTCTCGTTTTGAAAACGTCAGCTTTCATGCCAATCAAGCTGCATTTGCGAGAAGTCTTAGCTCATTATTTCATTCCCAAGAAAAGTACTGCGGAAACTTATCGTACAATGCTCGATTTTTACGGTGATCATGCCCATCTGAGAGTGGTTTCAACGTTTCATTCACGACTTCACAACTATGGGAATTGTTGGATGAAGATTTAAGTCGAAGCCTAGAAGAATTGTCGCAAATATTGACAGATCTACCGTCGGCAAGCGCTTGTACGCCATGAGAATGATTCAAAACACTGGAACTTGGTCGCCGTAACAACTGAGGTAGAGGGACATCGAACAGCGTTTGGTTACGTACAAGATACTTCTTCAACAACAAAAAAGAACGGGTTTTATGAATGGAATTGTGACAGGAGATAAGAAATGGATGTACTACGACAACTCTAAGCGACCTAAACAATGGTTAATGCTAGGTAAACTAGGTCCATCGACGCGAAAACGGAATATTTACGCTTCTAAGATCATTTTGTACATCTGTTGGAACCACAGTGGCGTCATCTGTTACGAACTCCTGAAATCATCTAAAACAATCGCTGGGGATGTGCACCGACGGTAACTCATCTCTGAGTTGAGCTCTGAATGAAAAACGGCCAGATTGGAAAGGCCGACATGACAAGCTGATTTTGCTCCATGACAATGCAAGGCCGCACGTAGCCAAGCTGGTCAAAAAATGTTTGGAAAGTGTGAATTGGAAAATCTTGCCACATTCCCCAGACATTGTTACTTCGGATTTCCATTTGTTCCGCTCCATGCAACCGGCCCTTAATGAAGAAAGATTTACTTCTTATGAAGGCATCAAAAATGGCTTCAAAAATGACGTTAGAAATTCTGCGCTCATTTGATTCTCCATTCAAAAAGTCGATGGTTCCATGAGTCGTATCGCATGTCACGCTTTCCTGTTGAAACCAGGGATCTCGTGCATTATAATGATTGAATGCCAGATCGAGAAAGTCTTACATCAAGGCTCTCTAGCGATTTCTTTTGATTGGAATGTTCTTCGCAGCAAAATTTTTGACGATCAACGGCCCCTAAAGCATATTAAACTGTGCCTTCCTCCGGATAAAACTGTGTCTGGACAACCGCCATTGGTTGCTTATCACTCAAAATATGGCCGTTTTCTTTACCAATGAAGCCATTCAAGCATAAATTAGCCTAATTGCTAGGCAAAATTTCTCATGTTTAAATTCGGGATCTACAACAAATTGTTCTATTCTATATGTTCCTACCCCGTCTGCAAAGGATTTTCTGCTTCAACTTCTGCACAATCTTGTTTTCGCAAGAACGCCAGCCAAGATTCTTTCGTAAAATCTTCCACGTTTTGGATGGACACAGGTTTAGTGAGCGAGCACGATGTTGAATGAACTCACTTGAGTCTCATCGATACTATGCTTGGCAGCTGCTATGGTTTCTTCATTATGACAGTTCACTGTAATATATCTGGATCGATGCGCATTATCAGTGACAGAAACATTTTGCGGAAACCATGCATGAACAATAGAGTTAATTGTTCTGGTGGACGATTATTTCAACCATAAAATTGACGGAGAACGCGATGAGTTTCTCGAAGGGAGTCGCTTTTTTCGGGGTCACTATGCTCAAGTTGCAGACGTTTTTCAAGCGGCAACATTTTGATGATAGAATGCTCATCAAAACTAACGATAAAACGCATGACAGCTGTCACACTATACGTAACTATAGAAAGTGATGTCAACTTAAAGTTTTTTACCTCTAATAAAACACCCTACATAACAAATCCCTTATTTTCAATAGTCATTACTCTAACTTGGTTCTTACGGCTAAACATTTTAATTTCATGGTCTAAGCAGTGATTCAAAGCAATGTCAAATTCAGGCGCTTGTAGATTCTAAACACTTTTTTATGTTTTCGACAGCTGAGGATTAATTCAGGTTCACAACTGTTCTCAGTAACATTTTTTTTTGTCCTTTTAACCTAAATTTGTACATCTGATAGATTCTTCGTGCTCCTTTGCCTTAACTTGCATCTGGACTGATAGACCAACTCTGGACTACAACAAGTGTCGTTGCTCCTGCTGCATTCATTATTCCAGGTTTGGCAATTTTAAAAACCAATATCATTTGGTAATGAACAACAGATTCCTTTTTTTTCATATTTGATAAGGAGAAAATGGATACTTTTTCAGGATTAAGAGTGCAAAACTCGTCTCCTCCACTTCCTGTATCAGATTTTTCATCATCGTTATCACTTAGGGTCAACTCATTTTCACTAGAGTCAGGATTTGGCATTAGCTTCAAATAAGGATGGATTACTTTCGTTTTAGGTTATAATGCTGCAAGTCAGCAAATATTCAGAGAACGCTTTCTCTTCCAGGGATGTAAATATCTGAGCAACAGGATATTTTGATCCAAATAAATTAGAAAATGACACTTGATTTTTGTCATCTCGTAGATACTTCAGATATGGCGGTGTTGATCTTCTCTTAACCTATATCTCATTTTTCGATCTTAGGTTTATATTTCAGCACCCTTTTGTGACGGCAAAAATATCATATCCATATAATGATATTGCGGCTGATTTATACAACCATGGGGCAAATTGTGCCCATCAATGTGCTAAATACATCGCTGTGTCAAAGTACCTTGGAACAATGTTATCAAGAAATAAGTTGTAGGGTTGAAACTAACTTACTTTTTTGTAAAAATTGACAAAATCTTTCACACTTGATGTCTTAAACTTAAAACTTATATATGCATCTTCACAAGATGACATAGAAAATTGCTCAAGCACTTTCATATTTCAGGTTTTTTTTACTTGACTGCACTGACAACCCGTTCAATCTTGTCAAATACAACCGGATGACTGGCTGTGGGTGCAATCGCTTTGGTTTCTTTCACACGTTGAAAGGCGAGTCTTAGAGACTGAAACGACTGGAATTCATTGAGTCGATCTTGAAATAATGCTCATGTATCTGTATGCTCCTCACGTCATTTTTCCCCACGTCTCCTTATAGATTGAACTTAGAATAAATTTGAAGAAACGAATTATTTTAAGTAGCATTATCATCTTTTCTCTAGAACTCAAATTTCTCAGATTGATCATGAAAGGAGAACGTTTTTATTATCTAAATGTACAAACTTCTTCTGTTGAATTCTTGTTTTTCGAAATTTTTATTTCACGGAGCATGAAGTTGCCTTTACTATAAAACGGTGACTTGAGTTAAAAATTCTAAGTTCTATTTCTTAGTTTTGTTTATTTTTGTTTATATTTTGTAGACAAATCTGACCCAAGGCAATGCTACTATCAGTCAAATACGTACAAACTTTTCTTGACATAAATATTATTCCTTCTCGCGGAAATTCAAATTCATTTCTCAAATTAGTTCCCTCTTCATATATAACCTGCAGACGCCATACTGCATTACATCCGGATATCCAACTAAACTGGTGTCAAGACTCATTTCTCACTAGAAAACTTTATCTTTATCTTTATCTTATTCTGCATTCCTCTTAGGATTATTCTAATATAAGATGGTACAGAGAAGATGCGAAGGCCGTAACGAGATTCTCCTTCTAAACCAAACTCAAACAAATCTTCGAACTTAAGAACAAACACGTGAAGGTTTATTTAAATAGAATCTTGTACAGACTAATACCTGCGCGCCTCTGCAGCTCATACCTGGAGCATTGGTGTTTGGGAATCTTCACGGAAAATCCAAAGAAGAATATACAAGATGAGCATAAACTACGGGCTAACTACATCATGGCAATTATATCGAATCGCATAATTTAGCGAAAGTTTCATCAACTTCGTCGTTCTCTAGGTGTATAGTTTTGAAAAGAAGGGTTAAAAGGACTGCAACCATATTGAACTATTACCGCGAAGTTTGTTCTGCAAGCGAATGCAGAGTTTACGTGTTGCAAGACTCTTGGAGGAGATAACGTTTTTGTTTTGCAATTAAGGATCATATCTTGGAGCTGTTACTTCGCACTTACAAATCACACTCGATAAATTCTCGCAGAGAAACAAAGCAGAATATTCACACTCTACCAGCAAAACTACAGGCTTAATTTAACTGTTCTTTCCGTATAGTACACCGCAAGTGTACTATATAATACGTTCATCCACTCAAAACAATATTAACCCATTTCCTTATGTCCTTTTGATAGCATTGAAGCCCCAAAAATTAGCCCCTAAAAAGACCAAACGATTCTAGCTACGAAATCTGCTTTTCAGATCTACAAAAAATTGAATATTTAAAATTGCTACCGAATTTAAGACGTTAATTTTCCAACGTTAAAACGCAAACAAAAGAAATTCCATGGAAACTTCGTTGTGGGACAAGCAAAAAAATTAGTGCTGCACTATGAAAATAATAAAAGGAAAACAAAAGGATTTAAAGCTGACTCAGTTTTTGTCTGCAGTTTGTTCAACGGATGAACGCTATTTACAGCAATGTTGTTCCCACAGGATAAGAGGACATTGAATTATAAAAAGAAGTTTTTGGCAGCTAGGAATGGCACGTTTATATCTTCATATTCAGAATACGCCATTAAGTTTTTGTCGCCACAATTCGTTAAGTTTTTTTCCTGTAAGGCTCGGCACATGTTCCACGCCATGGCTGTCATATTATTGGGATTGGGAGCATTTTTCAGGAATATTACAAAAGAAAAAAAAGGAGAGCTGGTTGAATACATTGCTGGTTTTTCTTTATTTTATAGTAAACCCTATTTGCTTCCTGTTCTCATTGTCTAGAACACCTTGAACTATGAACCAGGCAGTTTATCAACGGAAAAAGTTTTAACTTGTCTTTCATCTTGATCTATAGGCTACACCATATTAAAATGGAGAGTATTTTTTGAGAGGTTGAAATTTTTAATTTAAAATTTTTACAATTAAAAATAAATTTTTACAATTAAAAAGTATTGATGATTTAATGAAAGTGAAAGTTTAAATGAAAGTGAAGTCAATACCATTTTACCGTTACAAGTGACTCCTGATAAATGGCCACACCGACTGTCATATCCAAAGCATAATAAATAGCTGGTACCCACACCTAAGAGTTGAATTACTGCTAAATTGAATATTCTGGAGGCATTCAATTGCACGATATTGAAACCCAATCAATAGATCATTTTGTGGAATAATATTGCCTCCAAATTTCTTTTCAACTAGTCGATTGTTGCGGTGGCTGTGTGAAATGAAAAGCCATCTTGTTGAAACATAATATTTCCTTCTCCATCTGATTCACTTTTGAACACGAAAAATTCATTGAGCATGGTCCGATAAAACCTACTATTGACCGTAACGATAGCTACTTCCGCACTTAACTAGGAATATGACCCGATGATGCTGTTTGCGTGTACACCACACAGTTAATTTGAATTGGTGTAACGGAGCTTCGCGGTATCGCTTTGGATTGTTCTCACTCTATGTACGGTAGTTTTGCGTACTGGCATGTGCAGTTAACTAATCGCTGAACGAAATGGTGTTTTATCATTATCGTGAATGATAAAAGTTTGACAAATTTTCACGATTTGGAAGTGTTGTTTGAGTGAAATAATTATTGGGGTAAGTGAAAATATTGACATGAGTGAAAATTTTATTGACACATATTTTATTAGAAAGAAATACTACTTTATTCGGCCGACAGCACAAGGTTCACTAAAGTTTATTGGAAAATAAAAAAAACACTAAACCAAATTTCGTTAAGATAACAATTCAAGTTCAATTTAAGTTCCAGAAGATTGTGTGTTCATACTGTGAGAAATATAATCTATGATACTGAATATCATGGCCAGCAGAAAACTCATTATTTATAACATCAACCAAAGAAAAAGGCTCTTGTTTGCTAAAACCAAAAAGTTCAAAAAACACAAAAGAAAGTTTCAAACTAGGGTTTACGTGGTCACACGGTCGGTGTACCATGTAGTATGGAGAAAATACACGGAGCTACAGGAGAAAAACCTTCTTTTAATCATGGCGGTGGCATGTGCATTAATATGGGATTGAACATATGCCCAAGATTATGTAGATTTACATTTTACGGATGAAACTATGGACCACAAGAAATGCACTAAAACTCTTAAAAATCACCTACATTAAAAAAACCCACACATTTATTGGTTACGGAATGGAAAAATATTTGTAATTACAATATTCGAAATAAAACAGGGTTGAAAGCAACTTCGGCTACTGAGTGAGTAAATATAACCAGTTGTGCAATGCAAAGTTTAGTAAATTTTGTATCAACAAGATTCCACCATATAATCATGGAGGTGCCAAATAATCAGAACCAGACCAGAGAAATATGAATAAATGTGTACTAGAACGTTGTGTCTTAACATTTTATTGAAATATTGCACATACATTGACAGTAATGGAATGAACGCGGCATACGTTTCTCGTCCAAATCGAGTACATACTAGCAGTATTTTTGTTTTTAACTGCGTTTACACAATTTACATTTTCATTTTTTCAGGGAACCGATGAATGGAACAGAGACCCAATACCAATAGAGGAAAGTCCAAAGGAAGTCCAATACCAACCCCACCGAAAAATTGTCCGCTACATCCATAAGATATTTTGACCGACTGGACAAATACTTCTATATAGAATTCATCAAAGTATTTCGAAGGATTTTTATAAACTTGTCAATCGAACTATGATCAACTATGATGGACATTAGCAGTTTGTTTAAAATGCGGATGCTCAACTGTGCGTCTGGTGACAAACGTCATGACATCGTCCTTGTAGCCAATCAGGTGTGCCACATCTGAAAGCTCATTTAGTCCGTCATAGGAGATATTCTACATGTCCGGGTAGAGGAGGGTGCACTGCATTTTCTGTAACTGTCATCCTACGACCACTTTCCTCGATCTCGTAGAGTAGACTGAGATCCGTCAGAAAGTCCTTTAAAATCCGTGTCAGATATTCTTCTATTTGAAAATGAATTTCAAGCGCTTCCAGGATATTCTTATCAGTTAACTGTTTTTTATTATTTTGAAGTAGAAGATTACCAGTATAGCAGCCGGTCGAGTAGAACTGCTATGTGATACTCGCACCGGATCATTCTCACCACTCCTCTATTGCATCGATGATAGACCAATCTTGCCTCATCTACGCGGAAACAATTGACTGCCAAGCATCGGTATCACTAGTTTGAATTATCATTCTAGTCCACCATGTATTGCCATTGCTGTTGGTGAGTTTCGTAATGGACTTATAAAGTATAGATCCAGAGCATGCCTGTTTCCAAATTCGTGTTCTGTGAAATTCTGGGATTCGGAATTTTTTGGCGGAGCTCATGACACTCCTTTTGCTGTTCAGCAATTCCAGGTGAGCACTAATAAAGTTAGAGCTTGCAGAGGCAATGTCTTCGAAGATTAACAATCTTTCGTGCAAACAGCCTCAATTATTTTTAAAGATGTGTTCGTTGCATGTAAAATTGCAGATTCGCCGATCTCTAGCGGAATTTCCGTAGGTTGAAATCATGCCATTTTCAATTCGACAAACCTTTTTATATCTTTGTCTATATCACTTTGTCACAATCCCACCCGAGTCTTGAAGCTTTAGTTTACAGGCTTCAACGGCCCAAAGTGCCATGTAATGGTGATCGGCGGCAATCCGATTACCTACGGAACAAAAACCTAACAAACTTTACAGCAAAGGACATCAAAACAGTGCTTGACATAATAATTGATCACGTATCACCTAGATACGGCACTGCAACGTCAGAAATCGCTTACGGGGACATCAAATCACAAATGCTAGAGGAAGAACGCTGAAAAAATGGGCAATCCAGATGAACTTGGAAATAATTATTACAGGTGTCTACACTTTCAGAAGATTAGATAAAAATAAGATATGGCTAAAACTGACCCCGTACATTACTCTGTCTAACGTCCAAGTAGACCAAATAACATGGCGCACAGTAAATCATGACATCTGCAATAGTAACCATACTCCATTACAATAACTTTAAGACTGACGGACAGAAAAACACGGTTAAAAGTAAATAGGAACAAAGTACATCATGTTATACAGAATGCACCATACACAACTAACCAATCTTAAATTCCAAACACTCTTTGCAACATCATCTAGAATATGACAGGGAGAGACAAATGCAGATATCAAACGAAATTCTGGTGGAACAAGAATCTGAAGCAGATATGGGGCCAAAAAACAAGGCCCTTAACAAATACAATAAAATGAATAAGGCATTAAATTGGTCCAAATTCAATGAAACTAGGTTACAAGCGAGGAGCACAGTTAAAGAGTCCAAAGAATAGAAACTGCAAGATATCTGTAACACAGTGAACATCAACAACTTTTGGAATTTCATCAACTGTGTTAGAAACAAAAGAAGAAGTAAGTAACAAGAAGATGAAATAAAAAAGCGAACCACAGTCAGCCGTCATTAAGCAGAAACAATATTCAGAACAATTATCAGGAATATGAAACAAAGATACAGCAGAACGACAACTTAACTTTTCTAAAGAAGAATTACAAGACATAATGGACGAACATGAAACTTGAATAATACCTGGACCTGAATTACATAAAATAAGCCTCTAACAAATAATAAAGACACATTACGGGAAGCAGTTAAGCAATAAACCCATGCCAAATCCCTGAGAGATCCCGCAGAATCCAAAAAGCCCCAATTTTCAAGGCTGGGAAAGATCCATCGATTACAAAAATTAAAGCCCCGTCTCCTTATTAAGTGCATATATTCAACAAGCCAACAGTCTAGTTAAAAACTCAAAAATGTTATCGAGGAAAACATACTTTTGCCACTGTCATGCCCACTGGCGTAACAAATCAACCTGCCTCAACACTCTCTACCAGAATATTACATATCAAAAAAAAACTAAACTCATCAAAAATTGCTGTGGACAAAGAATAGAATAGACATCGCCCATGCATATGTAGGACTTGAAAAAGTACAAACGGAGGTACAAATAACATATCGCTACGCAAGAAGAGTTCACATTAAACGAAGAAGAAATCTACATAAATACTGGACTGCCACAAGGTGACGTGCTCAGCCCCAAACTTTTCAACTTATACACCAAAAAACTACGTAGAATCTCAGACAAGCACCACAGAATAACAATACGCTGATGATTTCCTAAAACAAAAAGTAGGAATGAATTATGCAGACATATTCATACATAGCCTTACAGGAAAAGACCAAATCTTTCATGCATATATGTCAAGACCGAAAAGCTAAAATCACCCCGAACAAAGTACAAGCCATAGTATTTTCATAGGAACAAGGACTGGTGCGGCAACCAGTCATATCGACAACAACTACATCAGCTGAAAACAGCATCAAATCTTTGGCAAAATACATCTCCGGGAATGTGCTCATTGCAGAACACCAACAGATGAAGGACAACTCTAGAAATATAATAAACATCACCACCAGACCCACCAATAAATTCAGCCCATCCATATTCCTTAACACTCCGTCGGTCCCAATAACGAAACGGTGTCAGGCGCATTGAGCCTGTGACGCACTGCTAATCTTTTCTAAATATACAAACTTTTTCTATCTTTTAAACTATCATTTTCCATCCTCAAGTTCTACAAATGCTCAAGAAGCAATAAAACTGTTTTATAAAAAGGAGGACACATGAAAACAGCATGAGAGAGGCAAGTAGCAATGTGGCACTTTTTGCATTCATACTGACTCAATCTTCTTTTACGTGTCTCAAAAATACACGTTTCACATCTGCGTCTTTTGGCATGTACCTGGTTGTCATCATTATTTTGCTCAATTTTTGTTGAAGATTTATTGGGATTCCAATTTACTTTGTACTTCGTTGAGCTAGTAGACAAAGAAAAAGCTCATTAGCTAGCTGTTTTATGAAAAATCTTCTTGTCAGATCCGCATGTCCATTGCCAACATAAATGATTTGCGAGTTAATTGAACCAATGTTCAGCATTGTAAAAATGATTACCATGGGCCATCGTCACATATTACGAGACATATCATATGCTCCACCCATTTTGTCTACAATGTACACTTCTAACTTGGTCAAATTGTAAAAACTGATTATTTCCGGTTTCTGTTTCACGCCAATATTCCCATCACTACTAAAACCAAAAAAAAATGGAGTCAATAAAATCACTTGGTAGCTCTTTTCTATTTTTTCTGATCGTGCCAACGTTAGAAAGATTTTTTTCTTTCAGCTCATTTAGAACTCACTTGTATGAACCAATTGTCGTCAGTTATGTTTCTTTCCGAACCAAACAATGGCTCCGCAAACCTTTTAACCACATCTGGCCTTGTTGCTTAGATAAAATTGGCCTTTGTTTTGTTCTGCAGCATATATTTCCAAATTGAACGAATAAAATATTCTGAATTCTACAAGAGAGAAAATATTTATCTCATATTTACTGGGGTTGGACGGGATATATTGCCTGAAAGGACAATTGCCACGGAAAGCAGGAAGCATTTCGTCGATTATAACGTTACCTCCAATACAGTAACTCGCTTGACAATTCTTTGGAAATTTAGTGAATACATCTCGTATTGCAGCAAGCCGATCCAGTTCTTTCCTAGCAAATCTTGTTTCTCGATCATCAAATCTGAGACACCGGACTAGAAATTCAAGTCTTTTGATGTTCATTACCAGACCAAACTTATCAATGCCGTCGACATCCTTTTCCCATAGTTCCTCAAGAGAGAGTCTGTTCGCTTTGTAAACTCCACCTAAGTAAAGTAATCATACTAAAGCTCGTATTTCGACCAAGTCTGTATGTTTTGCATCTCGTTCTCAGGAAAAGGATTCTTTCATGGGATTTATATACTGGTTAGTAAACTTTATGATATCATTCAAAATGTCCTCTGCAAATAAGACATTCAAAGTTTTTGATAATTTAATCGATAGGAGTTTTTGATAACTCTGGCTGAATGTGTTAAGATGTTATGAGCCCTTCTGCGGATATTATTTCGCCGAGGACTCTTATTCCACTTAGTTGTTTTGTCTCCCAACATCAAAATCGCTATCCTCTGAAATTTGGTCTTCATCATTATCGCTATATTCTTGTTCCGTTTCTGATCCTTCTTGACGCTCCTCTAAATTGTCTTCAGGATCAATATCACTTTCGTCTTAAAAATGTTCATCCCTGAATTCGTCATCTTCTCCGTTGGATGCTTCTAATAAACGGCGTATTTCTTCAACGTTATCAGGTTTGCTCACAGAGTACACTTTTTTGCCATATTGATATCTGGAACAAACCAACATTTAAGATAGTTATGAAAATGACTTCATAATAAATAAAAAACTACATTAAAATATTCTACTACCCATTGCACAATCGGGCACAATGTGCTTGACAAGCCAGAGCTTAAGAACAGGTTCACTAATTACAGAATACTTAATAATGTTGTGTAATATGCAATTACTAGCAAAAAAGCTTGACACAGTATTAGAAATTACTAACAAAGCTTACTCGTCAAACTGTAGGGTAATCGGGCGCTATGTGTCTAATAGATCTTTCCGCTTGTCAACCAGCACTGATAATTGATAATCACCAACTGAAGTTGTCACTATCAGTGGCACTGGTAAGAAGGCAGCTACTGAGCGGAAGAACCGAAGGCGGCTTATGGACCAGGCTGGGCAAGCTAATGAGCTCGCGCTGTGCCTAGCAGATTAGTGGTGGCCGACGGAGTGTTTATCTCTACGAGCACTTGTTAGGGCCCAACTAGAATATGGCATTACAGCAGCATCTGGAGCCCCAAAACGTTTCTTCTGAAAAATAGACAGAGCTCAAACTCAAACTCCCAAATAGTTAAACCTTTGAAATTGGTGCAAAATTGCACACAAAAAAAGAGTTCCTTACGGCAAAGTAAGAAAGAAATTAGAAATTAAAAGAAATTAAAAGCAGGTTATTATTCCAAAACTATCAGGAAATCTAAAAAGAGACCCTGAACACGCTCTATACGCTAAAGATATACGCTGAACTACGAGAACTTGAACTTGAACTTACTACGCTACGAGACAGCACTCTCAGGGCTAATAACGATGTTTACATCTTCGCGGACTCTACGAGTGATTTATTCGCTATACAGCAAAATCAAGACAACAAGAAATCTTGTGAAATATGTTTGGTACATAGGTTTCTATAGCATCAGCTCCTGACCTGGTCGTTTGTCCAATTTTCTTTGATTCTCGGTGAAAACATGTACAAGAATTATTTACTCTTTTACGCAAACTCTCCATATTTGTATGCGTTTCTTTCTCTTTATATTTTTCCAAAAATTTAGACCAAGCAAATTTTCTTTGTATTTCCTTCTTGAAATATATCTAATTTGACGTTCCATAATTCAGGCAACTCCTTATCAAGTTCTACAAACCCTTTCCAACTTTCATTATTTAGAATCGGAACCTTTTTTAACAAAGCTGGATCAATTAGCAAAATTTTACTACGAAATAATGTTCCTCAAATAAGTTGTCAAAATTGCAATAGACGCTACAACATGGCTGCCAGTATTAGCCCCTCCTGCAAAAATTATAAATTATTGATTTTATTTCAATTATTTGTACAACATGAAATTTCAATCGTCAACTTACTTACGGATACAAAAAACATTGATACCAAAATGGCAATTTGACGACTTAGTTGACAACCAAGTTGTTCGTCTGAGTCTGCTTAATGGCCTGGTTATAATCCTGCACAAGTTGTGAAATTTCGCAGTTGCAAAACAAATGTATCTTAAAAAATTTAACATAATGGTAATATAGAATTATTCAACATTCACATATTCAACATTCAGATTCACATGAATCCTTCGAATGGGATATTATGTCTCATTGCTACTGATTAAGTTATATCGAAACAATTGCTCGAAATAAGCTCAAGAACACGCCTGTGAATTTCGTATTGAAAACAACGCGCGCTTTCTTCACAGTACCAGGAAAGTTGAATGATCGAAGTACAAAGATCGTCAAACATCCGTTTGAATTCATTACCCTGCGAGATTTATGCCTACAATCAGAAAATTGCATTTCAAAGTTGTAAAGGAACAAGTCCTCATAGACCTAAACTTCTAGATGAGATTCTCGTTCTTCCCTTCAACTCAGCATAGGACGAGCAACATATTAGACGTTGTTGAACGTTGTAATGAAATTGTTTTCAAAGCATAAAAGTTGAAATTACACACTCATTTTGATATTTCACAAAATTTATGAACTCATCGACTTGCTCCTCTTTTTTATCGTTACTTCATATCGTGATGCTGGGAAATATTACAGGCAGTAACCCGCTCTGGACTCATACCCTCTAGCTTGCACATTTTCGATTATCTCTCTCCTTTTCAAAGGCTCATTTAATTCAATAACTCCAAATTTACTGTTTAAGATAAAATTCCAATGAAAATCACTTTTGCCTTTTATCCTCCACGATTTTATCGATGAGCTCGGAGAAGTCTCATTAAATCCTATTAAGTCTGTCGCCCAGTCCGCCTTCCCAACTTGTTACTGGGGCCAGTCCAAGACAAAGAGGTGACTCACGCCCTTTTTTCTTGAAGACGTCCGTGATATGCATTCACCTTACAAGCCATTAAGTACTTTTTCCCTTCACGCATTTTTACGATGGTCCGATTCTCCCCAAACATGGCGTGGAGCTCTGTTATCATGGCCTCCATGATTTTGGCTTCCTTGTTAACTTTGAAATTAGTCATAAATGATTTTATGGGAATATTTTTTCTATACGCCTAGCAGTCCGCGACGCACGCAAACATGAAGAAGACATTTGAGGTGGCGAGGGTGAGAATAGCCAAGGTTAGAAAGTGTCACGCATTTATCGATGATCTGAGCTGAAGCTGCAAAATGGCGACAACACGATGGAGGTCACGTCCCATTGGATGTACCATTAAACATGTCTCCTTGGGATTTACATTAAGTAGCGATGTTATGCCTTTGGTCCTTTTTAATGTTTTGGAAAACGAGATGGGGAACGTGAGATTTTAATTTAAGGGAAACGTCGGTGTGAATTCCAACTGCTTGCAGGGGTGGTGATTTTGAATTTGAAATTGTCGTTATAGAACGTTGAGACGATCTGCTTACTTATCACGAACCCCCTCTTAATTAACTGCAGTCTAGCGGTAACTCCAAATCGTAAATGATTCGATCTGATATGACGGAGTATTAAGAACGAAATAAAATGTTACTTTATGGAGATTTCACGATTTCAGACAGAGTAAAACCAAAGGAGGCGCGCCATTGTCATTAATCAGCGGAGTAAGTGAAATATGTTATGACCTACAGATATCATTTCCGTACGCTTAGCACAGCCTGGCGCATCCTTTCGATGGCGGAATAGCTACTTCATTCTCATAGGCATCAGGTATTGTTAAAGAGATTAAAGATTAGGTCTAGTAGCGAATACTCATCGATTCGGCAGTTACAATACCAAATGATAGTCGTATCATTTTCACACTCTATTTATCAACCTGTCTAATAATTTCCACCATCCCAACACGTTGCACGCGCTTATTGAATTTCACCGAAAAACTGTTATTATATGCAAAAACTTCAATTATTCCAATTGCGTATCCATCGAAACGCCCATCCCTCGATCCTTGCTGCTACCATGCGAAATTGTCACACTCTTCAGCGGGGCCTAATTAAGGTCAATAAGGTTTAATATGAATTGTACCAAACAATTTTACTGTGCAAATTTGCCACCCTTACGCAACAGCCTGGATCTGAATTCCCGGCAAGGCTCAGCATTGGCACTTTGTGAAACTCGTAGCTTCCATGATTTACAGCCGCGAACAATGTTTCTGTACCCAATAATTGGTTGAGCGAATTTATTGACAGGCGACATAATTAATAACTGCCAAAAAGCTCCCATTTGGACCGTGACAACGTAGGAAAACTGCTGGCCAACTCGTTGCATTATTGCAGCCACTCTTTGGCAGTACTTGCACTAACCACTCATGTCAATTGACCAGTCCATTTCGTGTATTGCCTCCTCCCTCCTCTTCCATCCTTCTCGGCGTTCACGGGCGGAGCGAAAAGAGTCAGGGGTTTGTTCACCCTCAGGAGTGCTGCTGAGTACGATTTAATGGAAACGGAAACTATTTTGAATGCATTTATGCATCGTCAGGACATACTGCAGCCATAGCTGCCATCAGCCAAAGTCGTTGATAATTGAGGCAGAGCGCAGTGAAGTTTCCATACTGTATTTCATCAAGTAGTTGTCGTAGTTGCCGGCTGAATATCCTAGACAAACTACATACCATTGCTCCTGCCCATCGATTTTGCGAATTGTTCGACAGATTTTCGCCAATGATGTCTCTGTCCATCAAATTTGCTTGTTTCAATGATTATGGAGAATGTTTCTGATGACTGGGCGAACATGTTTCAATTGGAAATTTAGTTGGTCACATTGAAAACGAAAATTAGGATAGCATTGGTTAATTATAAAGGATGTCTGCCTAAGGAAAGAGCAGACCTGAAGGATGGTAAGTGAAATGCACTAGATAAATACTTTGTTGCAATAGAACGATGCAAAATAGGAGTGTACATAATTGAATTTGGCAATTTTCTGGCTTGGATACCAGCCTCAGGCAGCGAATGAAACTTGAAGAGTTTCAAGGAAGCATTTAACCGAAACGAGGGAATCGCGATTCGCGAAATACCCGAAATACCGTGAAATCGACTATCCGTGAGCTTAGTTAAATTTAAACTCGACATTCTTTCTTAATCTAAACGCTCTATACTCAAAAATACAGTATAAATACATGGAGAAATATTCTGAGAAAATGGAACTGAAGTTAACTACTCGTACATAAGTCAATCCTTATCGAAGTTTTTTTTTATCTAATCAGAACCAATAAATTACAAAAAACCTCTCTTAGCAAAAACGAATTTTGTTCGTTAGAAATGAACTTTACTCCTGAGACAGACGACGCCGTTTCAGCTTGTTCTTGACGTCATTGTGACGTCATTTTGTTTCGCGTACCATGTGGACGCACCAAAAAAATGCTTGACAGACATGTCTTTTTATGGAAAGATATCCCAACTTGCCACCTTTCGAGCAATAGTTTTTGTGTTTATTACTCAGGTATGATAGCTATAAGAGGTAAACCCTCAATTTCGAAGTGCTAGCAAAAAAGCTACTTTTATTTTCTGAACGTTGACGTAATAATGACGTAAATAAGTAGATCAAACTGGGTCGTCGGTCCCAGATATTAGTATTAAATGGTAATTTTGTTGCAAGAGGAAACTCCAAAGAAAACATCCTCTAAACTCAAATATAACTTAAACTCGTTCTCGTAAATCTACTTTCCTAATCTATACCGAACCTAAAAACGATCTGGCCTATCGTTGACAGATATTATTGGACAACTCGGTATCTTGGGACTACAGTTATTTCTGTCAGTGTAAAGGAATTTGATTGAAATTTCGGAAATTTCTCATCATCATGTGAATTCGCGAGTATATTAAAGTGTTACTTTGTGTGTTATTATTAGTTATTTTGAGGGGTTCATGAAGAAGAAGATTTACACTTATAAGTCTTACCAAGTTTAATTTTGCGATATCGATTCTGTGTGATTCGAAGCTTATTTTAAGCATTTTCACATTGGTTCCAACTGTGAATCACGTAAAATCATGGGTCGGATCACCAGTCTGATAACTAGGACATTTTTTTATTCCTTTACTCAGATCTTTTATTTAGTAGTAGTTACAACGATAGAATCGGCTTTTTTCGAAGTTTTTGCACCGATGTGTTTCTTGGGAAACTTTTGTCTGGCGACAGTCCAATATGACAATCCCTCAGACCAAGAGATGTTTTGTCCTATGGAATCAGATGATCTACTGGAAAACAGTGCTAACTTTCGTTGTTTGCTAAAATGCAATGGATTTTGCAAACGTTTATTTCTTTATCGTAATTTTTTTCTTACTTTCTCTATTGTTAGTTTGAAATTTCGAATGTATTGGTATTGGTGTCGGCATCGACGCTAGAATTTTAAATGCATGTATCGTCCGTGGTCATTACTATTGTTTATATTAGCATGAAGGTTAGAATTGGGTAGGGAGGAGGAAGTTTTTTACGCCCTGAGTATCGGACTGCATGACGCACAATAGATGTACGCTACCCATTAAACACTTCCTGTATAGTCATGCGAGCGTAACATGGAACCGTTTGACACGTCATTTCAAGATAATCCTTATGTTCTTATATTTGCTGGCATACATGAAGCATTGTTTTAGTCGGTGTCTGCCACTTTTTTTACCAGGAATTTTTTAGACATAAAGGAGTTGTGTTTGCCCAGTACTAGAAAATCGTTGAATCGATCAAATAGATGGTTCTTTTAGTGCTCATCGAAGTAGGTGTCTTGACGGACTTTACCAAGTTTGAAAACAGTTGTGCGCCATAGAGTCTAAAGTGAGGTTTGATGTTTGATACACCTCATCCATCTCTCTTATGGTTAACATGTAGTTGGAAAAAAAATTAATGAAATAAAATAGTCAAACACTTGAGTTAGGGCAATGTAGATTTGTACTGGTATGATCATGTCTGTCCTTGGATCGCCCGTAGATGAGCCGTTTGACTGATAAATCCTCGTCCTAGTGTAGTTTGCGTGTCAATAATTTTTGCATCATTGTCTCAGCACAAATGATGATGAGTTCCAGCAATCCTAAGAGTCGAAGATTTCTACGGCTTGTAAATCTCGTGATCTCAAAACCACAGTGTGCTTGATGTCATTAGTGGCCCAGTTTCAAAAAACGTCCAACGGTTAGTGTTAATAATTCTTCAAATTGCAACGTTACGCGTCAGAAAGTGGTTGCTTCTTATTTAACCCCCAGTTATGCAGATTGAAAACTCCAAACATCAACACTTGATTAAATACGGATGTTTCCTTGAACCGTTTATAACTGTTTTAACAGTATACTCATAGTATCATGCGCGAATAATGTGGTAAGCGATTCGAAAAGGTGATCGTCATAATCATGACTTCGACTTTAGTGTTCGACCATTGCGACGGTTCTTTTACCATCTTATGAAAGCAACAAATGTTAGATACTTCTTATCCACCTCTCTTATGCTTAACATACTAAATATAGGCAAAAGTTTTTTCCGGTCTTACTTAGAGATGGTGCCAGCAAAATGCACGAAGCGTATTATTTTGATCCATTTGCCATTTCCAACGGTTGAAAATTAGCTATGAACACCCAGAAGTCGAGTGCGCCAAAACTAGCATGGTTGTTTCATCATGTGGATCAATCTTGTCAAATTTTGTGCCTGAAAAAAAGGCACTTACGGCATTGATTTTCTTATTTGACCAGAAGAAAAAAGCTGTTAAAAGTCATTGCTTGCCGGTAAAAACATATGGTCGCCACACTGTATCAATTACGACATGTGAGACATTTCGACAATTCAAAACTGATGATTACAATGTGAAGGACAGAGAGCTCTCTAGCAGACGACGAAAATGCGAAGAGGAGGAATTCCAGGAGTTATTGGATGGTGACCTAACTCAAACTCAATTAGCATAAGCATTAATGGCTGAAAAAGAACATGAAGCGATCAGCAGACGTTTCCAACGTATGAGTAAAATCAATGAACTCGTCAAATGGATAATCGCAAAGTTACTTGTGAAATACGGCTTCTGCGCCAAAAAAGGGAGTCATTATTACATCGAATTGTGACGGGTAACGTACAAATTATATATCTTTAAAACCCGAAGCGGAAAAATTGTGGTTTCATAAGGTGAAACCGGCGATGGAGCACCGACTTGGAGCACCAAGGCCAAAACACTTCGGGAAGACGACCATAAAAGTGGTATTGTATATTTTGAAGTTTTGAAGCCGGGCAAAACCGTTAATACACAACGCTATCCTCAACAAATGATAAATATAAACCACGCCTTAATCGAAAAACGACCGGAATGCGCAAGAATACATGACACAATGATTTTGTTACAGGACGACGTGCCCTCGCACACAGCAAAAGCAGTATAAAACACAGTGAAATTGCTTGGATAGGACATCATTATGCACCTGCCGTACTACTTAGCCTTGGCGCCATCTGATTATCACCTCTTTGCATCAATGAGACACACTGTCGCAAAGCAGAACTTCAGCAATTTCGAGGAAGTTGGTTAGTGGCCCTCTGGAAAATTATGTGCTTTAATACATAAAAAAAAAAAAACGGAGAAAAACTTTTAACTTAAACTTAAAACCTAAACTTCCAAATATCTGGAAGACTTGGCAAGAAATCGACCGGTAAGACTGAAAGCACCTATGCCCACTCCACGGCTGGAGAAAAGATCTTTGCGGGACGTCAGCTGATAAAGTTTCTGAAAGTGGCTTCCTCTAATTTGGACTTCTTCTTTCCAATAGTTCAGAAAAGATTTGACCAGACTGACGAAGTCTAGAAGAGTGTTGCATCGAATCATTTTACGGAGAGGCCTTTCGCCCAAGACGGTTTTTCCATATCCAGTGCGACCCCAACTGCTGACTTTTCATTGAGGACAGTTTTAATATACTTCGTCAACCGGCAAAATCGTTTTTCAGATGAATATCTACTTTCGAAGCCGAATTAGAAGTTTGGCAGAATGTTGTTAGTGATATAATGTTACTTTTACGAAAGTAGCTAGCCTTCTGGGTTTTGATATTTTGAAAAGTTGTCAAAACGGTGAAAGCAGGCTGATAAACATTTGGTAGACCTCATGCACACGTTCAAAAGGAGGTATATGAAGACAACTCCATTCTTCGGTAAGTTCTTTGGAAATATGCTAGTGATTTCTTTTATATTAGATGCTTTCCCTTTCCTAATTTTCTTATGTAAGGTTTTTGCTTCACGGGATTTTATTAGAACGTTCAAGACAGTTGTGACTGGCTCGAAAGAATTGCCAATTAATATTTCAGTCATGTACTCTGTCGGAAAAGTCATGAAATCTATGAAACTTATAAAACACAACCTTAGCTTTTCCTTCGATTGAAAAAAATGTCTCCACTTACTGAGAGAACAGTAGAGAATGATTTTTTCTCTTAAGGATTCTGTTCAAGTTTCCAAGTTGACGAAAGTTGGGGTCAAGGCTGTGGAGCAAATTACTCCAACATTTATTTTTCAGGCTGGAAAATTTGCTTTTGATTGCATGAAAAAACTGTTTAGCTGAAGTTTATTTGATGGGCAGCATCCCAGAACTTCATGAACGCTCATCTAAGAATTGATTGTTTCCGGGGTTTCAGATGATAGTGATAAATATTTCCTCGGGACAATTTTCAAGCTTATTTACATCTAAATCTTGTAAATCTAGCGTTACTTGACTTTTAATTGTTCAATGGAAATAAACAATGTAAATTTTAATGTTGAAATAATGCAATAAACAACAATGAAAACATTCTTTTAAATTTTTATTTTTACTTTTGTTTTTTTTTTATTTTGACAGTTCATTCAAATGTAGACAGTGTGTAGAGTCTAATTGATGATCGTTTTTCGCTGAAGATACCGCGAGCATTTAAGCATCTTTTTCTAATAACGCATATGTTTATTTATGGCAAAATCGAAAACGTCTTTTTATTTGTTTTTAACGTTTTGCGCATTCCCGACTAAAATTCGTAATTAGTTGTTGCTGAACCAGTTGGAGGACTTATGGAGTGAAAAGCTCATTATTGCTAAAATTACATAGAAAGACTGTGATATTTTTATCGATCGGAGTATTTTTGTCGACATCATGAGTCAACATATAGTTTTCCAGAAAAATTTCAGAATAATTTGTGAGAATCTTGTCCTTAGGAAGTAAGCTGCTTTAAGGGTGAACACCACTGTAGGATTTTCGACACCACTGTAGGCTTTATAGTATACCTTATCATCATAGAAATCATATTATAAAGTTTCTTATAGTGGAAAAATCTCTGAGTGTTCGAAATTTTAAATTAGTGCGGCGCCGCTCACTTCTCTTTCAGAGCGCAATTCGCGCCAATTTTAAATACACGTGTTCTGTAAGTTGAACGTTAGTTCAAAACGGAAATAAACTTAATAATGAAGTATATAAGGCCAATAAAAAGATTTAAAAAGAACTGAGCAATGACGATCTACTGACATTATGTGTAGGCGGCTGTACTGAAAATAGCAATGAGTCTATGAACTCGGTGATATGGGCATTGGCACCAAAATCTGTTAGCGGTGGTAAAAAATATTAGATATAGCCACAAATATCACTATATGTATTTTTAATGATGACTTTGCATCATTGATGCATATTTTATGTTCGATGGGCTTGAAAATCGGTCAACATCTATACAATATGTATCATGAAATCGACGCCATACGCGTTGCTTTGGCAGAGAAATCTTTCGCCAATGAGACAAAACAGGCGAGGATTGTTGCACAATTGATTAAGAAGGAAAGGCAAGATGAGGAGGGGAGTCTGGAAGGCCAATTCTATGAAGCAGGCTGTGCAGACGAGAGGTAAAACAAAATCCATGATTTTTAAATCACATAAGCTGGAAACGCGCTTATCTCGGAACAAAGTTTTTCAAACTGGCCGGATCCCTTTCTCAAACAATTTTTATTCGATTTACTTGAAATTTCTACAGCATATTGAAAACGAGTGTTTGCTAGGAAGTACGTAGGATATTTTTTCTAAAATGTATATTTCTATTTTCATTTATAAGACTTTCGAACATTTAAAGGTCGAAATAATTCTATTCGAAATAAGGTCATTTTGTCAAAAATCAATTTTTTGAAAAAATCCTACGTGCTTCTCTGGCTGTTATTATGCTTTATCGACAATTTTTTGTTTGGTAATCATAACATTTAAATTGCAGGAGAAAACGGTCGGCCGCGAAGCTACGAATAAATAAATGTTTCTGGAGAATTGCTGGGGAGCCACTATTTTGTTTCTTAAAGTTCTGAAAGAAATCAAAAAGGATGTCAACTACATGTACAATAAACATTTTTTTACCGAATTTCGATACATTGTTTGGATTTTGAGAAAAATTTCCCCAAAAATGACTGTCTTTCTCGCCTCTACACCACGGTAGATTATCCCTTAAGATTGAATCAACTTTGTGAGCTTCTATTATATTTCAATGTACTCTCGCCATGCTTGGCAAAGTGTTTGGTTGAAGAAATGCGATTCTTAACAATGACAGCATATTTGACACGTTTGTGTAATCATTTCAGGCACGACTACGAATCGCGCCCCTTGACGATATATGACAATGGGATTGGCCATGTCCGTCTCTCTAGCAATTTCTAGATTTTGTAGGGCATTTGCAATTGCAGAAATAATGATTTCATTGATTATGATGCGTATACATTTTTTTGCGAAGGTCGCTTATTCCAGTCAGTTGTAGGTGTCCGTGTATTGAAGGTGTGGAACTGAGCTTTAAGCCATTTCTGAAGACATTCTTGGCAAGGGATGAATGCTCACTTCTTTTTCTGCTCTGGTCAGTATTGGTAGCTCCATAGAACTTAAGTTCTGGAAAGAGATTAATTCCGGATAGCTAAGCGAAAGCTATTGTAATAAACTAAAGTAAATTGACGAGTGAGAAATTGTTATTTTTTAGTTCACCCTGTTAACCTACGTTAATAGACTCTTCTCTTCAGCTATGTGCCTTACTTTGACTAATCCAACAGTTTGATGGTGTCACTCTTCATTGCAATGTGTCAGTGAATTGGTGCAGTCAATCGATCGTAAATTTCATGATAGTTTAGCTTTGACGTTTATGTTTTCACAAATCTATTGTATTTAAGAGGGTAAATGTTTTTAAATTTCAATGATGACAAAACTCAAGGAAACAGACGCTTAACAGACAGTCAAATCTTAGAATACTTGATACAGAGTGCGAGTGATTTATCAGATAGTAATTCCAGATCAAACGATGAATTGGATGATGTGGTGTATGATTTCTTTATAAACAGTGATAATGCAGTAGAAAATTCTCAATTCAAACATCTGTGCATCAGAGACATCAGAGGTTTAAAATTCAGATGCGGAGGAGTTACCTCAGCAAGGATGAGGAATGAAACTCGTCTTATAGCTCGCGTTGATTTTGATTTTCCAACAGCATTCCAATGAAACATCAGAGACTAGACTTTATTTTTTGATTTTCAATTTCAAAATGCTGTGTTTCGTATTTTGACAGATATATTTTTATAAACACGGTACCAAAGAGACATTTCCCTTAAACACAATCACTAATGAGTTTTTTGTGCTAATGTTAACCTCAGAGGGAAACACGAACATCGCTGAACAATCTAACTAAAAGTAGGTGGGTATAGCAAATCAACAGGCAAAAATATTACTCACATAATACCTGGAAGTACAGCTACTGCAAAAAATAAAGTTAAACCATTTGAAATTTCTCGATTATTTTAACCGATGAAATCGAAAAAAACAATGCCAATACACAAACATAAAAATTCACTTAATGTGCGCTTACATTCAGGTTCAAACGAAACCTGTCAGTTTGATTAGTGACACTGAATTTGATACTCCTTTTGGGTTAGAAGTTCTGTCAGATGCGGCAATAACTTACCATGAAACAAGATGTTTCATTCGCAAATTATTGATGATAGACATCACCTAACTGTGAGCTGCGATCGATTTGATTTCATGTTGATGTGTTTACAGTTTTGTGATTGCAATACTTGAGCCGAAAGAAGAAAAACATAAGAAAAGTTCAGCATTTGTTAATTGCTGAGTGTCAAGGTTCTTATAAACCCGGTTCTTTAGTTACTTTAGCTTAGTAACAGTTATTTAAATTTCGTGGATGACGTATTTTTAAAAAGTGTATTCCGAGTCGAATTTTCCTTGAAAGAGTTTTCAACACCTTGCCACAGATCAAACCACGTCACGTCATAGGTCAAACCACATCAATACTATTCACCAGATCACATCTGGGAACCCCATTACAATTGTTGTCACATTAAGAAAAAATAAGCAGGAAATACCATCTGAAATAATAAATCCTAAAGGCAGAGCATCACGCAGAAACATATTTTGTTTGATGGTAAAATAGTTTTGATATTACTTCCTACGAAAAAACAGTCATCATAGTCCAAGAACTCGTGACCTATAAGAGTGACGTTCGTCCTGTAAGGCTAGAAATTTTTTCAGTGATGATTTATAGCAAACAAATGACAGTAACGACAACCTAGTATGTATTAGCCCAGTGCGTTATCAGCTCTTATATTTTGTACACATTTGTATCCTGTACATAAAGTAAAAAAAACCAGTTTAATATGATTTAGTTTATACATTATAAAGCATAAAAAAATTAACAAGCGATTACAGTGAGAGCACATACCTGCCATCGAAAGGTGTGCAATATATTTGATCAAATAAACTTTGTTCTGTAGAGTTGAAATTTACATACATGTTCAAGTGAGCGATTATGTCCGTGACATGTCAGAAAAAAACTCAGTGGTGCAGTGGAGTCAAAAATCATGTGAAATAGATGTTTCGTTTATTACAATTCCATGGACAAAGTTTTTAAGAACAATTTTCATTATCCAAACGTCACTAGTCATCTTCTCATCATCACCAGACACATCACTGTCAATTTCTTCATGATCATCGGACAGGTCGACACTATTTACTACATCATTTCGCGGCTCTCTGGTATCATTTGCATTCTCTTGAAATGGAAAAGTTTTGATAAGTGATATGAACAATGAAAATAACAATAAATAAAAATTTGCATTTTCTGGGTGATTTCAACAACTTCCTTATGAGGAAGTTCAAAAGCTGTATGTTGTCTGAAATGTATTCTTCACCTTCACTTGGTTCGTTTTCGGCAGTATCAGAAGACTGTTGTATGAGTATTTCATATATTCTATCTGCGTGCTCCAATTACTTCCACCATCTTTACGATAAGAAGTCCTTGAACGATAACAATATCTACCCCATTATTGAGCGGTAATTCAACGAGTTCATGCAAGGATATCAGCACTCCTTTCTAAAAATCTTCTCCCCCACCAACCGAGCCATATGCCCATCAAGCGAAACCTTCAAATGCTTCAAAAGTCAGCTGGCCAGGACGAGGTCACCAACTACGTGCTAAGTAAATTTTCCTCCACCATCTTTAGACCCCTCACCAGCATCATAAACCACTGCATAAACGACGGGTACTTTCCTCGAGCCTGGAAAACTGCAGCTCTAATACTCTTACCAAAAAAAAATTCAAACGGAGACATAGGTAAATTCAGAGCAATATCCATGCTCTCGAATTTAGGGACGACATTAGAGAAGATCATACTTCTCTCGTTCAAACTATTTGCCAAGCCCCTCTTGCCTGCCAAGCAAATCAAGAGAAGGGTTTCAAGAGAAGTTATCAACGGAGCAAGCACCGCTTTGCTACACGACCGTATTTCAACCGGACTAATAGTGAAACAAACAACCGTGGCATGCTTCATTTATCTAGAGAAGGCGTTCGATTCAGTTTGGTCAAATGGACTTATTTATAAACTCCTCAACAACAAACGTCCTATCCCAGTTGTACGCATCATAGCTGACTTTCTCCATGAAAGGTTCTGTTCATTAAACATAGCGAACACATACTCCAACTTCATTAGTGTGAACCCGGGAGTATAACAGGGATCAACTTCAACTTATTCCTCCACGACATCCCCATGGCGCAGCCAGCAAGTTTTTCAAATCACCCTACTCAGAACGCGACTCCCATTACCCCACCGCCCTCTTTCCTCTACACAGATGACTTCATAGTACTGGTCACCCACTCTTCCCCCCAGGAAGCCTTGAGGACCATCACACCACGCATACAATCCCTCCAAATTTACTTTACAAAATGGGCGCTATCCATTTACGCCGGAAAATGCGAACTTATTTGCTTTCGCAATGCCTCCGGGAAAGGCCACCGCTTGGCACCGCCAGAGAGTAGAGAACTCACTCTACATATGGACAACTCCCCCATGCCACTAAAAAATACTATAAAATATTTAGGCGTCCAATTCCACCATCGCCTCAAATTCAACCCGCACGCCCGCGCGACCATTTCCAAAACGACCATAGCCTCTGCAGCGCTGGCACCACTACTCTCCAGCAGATCCGTCAGCATCAGTACAAAGCTGCTCTTGTACAAAACCCTAATCTCGCTGAAGAGCTGCAGATTTTCCAAAGAAAGATTCTTAGGAAGTGCCTGTCTAAATACCGAAAGCCCAATTAAAAGTACTACCGCAGCAGAACGCTCTACGAGGAAACAAAAATCAAACCCATCCTCAAGTATATGATTCAATCCAGTGCCCAGAGACTGACTAGATGGTCAACTCACCCCGAAGCTATCGTACGTGACTTATTTCATCGGAACATGTCGCTTAGCGCCTTCTCAGCCTACGTAGACACCATCAAACACCTCTGCTCTAATATGCCAACAATGACATCTTTTAATGCGTCGTCAAATTATAGGCCACCATTCGATGTCCAGGGTGGACCAGGAGACCGCGGGAGATTACACGGCACGCATTGCGCAAACCTCAAAGATTCGGAGCGGCACAATCCACCGCACATTATAGAGAGCCCAAGTCGGCCGAAGAGCCTCTGCCCCACAACTCCCTCAGATTTACCAACTCTCTTTCATCAGACCACTAACCCTAATTGAAAATAACAATTAACTAGGATAAGTTAGATATAACAAAACAAATAAAAGCTTTACGAGCAAATGATATATAATACTACAATTCAAATCTAGCATAAGAATCGGTTAGGACCAGATTTTCCGTTTTCAGAAGCTATTTGACAATTTGTTGCTTTCAAATATTTGCCGTATCTAGTTAAGAATGACATGTACGCATAAAGACTCAATAAATATATCTATCTATCTATTTGATATATTGATGTGGAAACTGTATCCACCGCAAACCAATGGAAACTTTAGTGATCCTCTGGTAAATTCCAACCTCTGCCTTCAGGTGTAAGAATTGTTAGCTCTTTCGGAAGACTATTTCGCCAGCTTTTTGTCATGTATGCAGATCTTAATAATTTTTGTTGCAGCTCACGTTGGCGCGGAGGTAAACTTAGTGAATTCACTTGTTTTTTAACGTTCCACTGCACGTTATGCTGGCATTCTACAATGTGTTTTGCGACAACCGGCTTACATGCGCCTATTTTTAGGCATTTCTTTCTGATTTCGTATTCTTTTAGATGCTCCTGAACTTCAGCCTCTTTGTTTGTCCTATGTATTCGTGGGCAGTCTTAACATACAATCCCATGTATGACGCTTTTTTCGTTTTCCATTTTCATTATTTTTGTCCTTTGATGTTCCCAGTCTTGAACTCTGTTTTGCGTTGGTGCTTGTTGACGCAATTGTTATGTCCTACGGTTTAAGGATTTTTCCAATTTTTCTGTCCAACTTTGTGTACGTAACGGCGATACGTACCTTTGTGATGTTTTGTATTTTTTCAATAATTGGTAAGGTTTAAGTAGTAAAACCGAAGTACTATTCCGATTACTTCCAAATTTTTCGTTCAAGAAGCTCCCAATCATGCTCTATCGGATGTGAATCCGGGCTTTGGGAAGGATGGTTAAGCTGTCTGAGAGTGTAATATAACAACCAATCCCTAACGATATGAGCTGTTTGCTTTGGATTGTTGTGTTGTTGAAAAATCCAACTACTTCCAAGGCACAACTTCTCTACGGATGGCTGTAAGTGTTGTTCGAACAGGCAGATGACATTGCCTACATTGACATTGCCTCCACCATGCTTGAATGTACGTAACAAGTTTTTGGAATCTAAGGCTGTGCTGTCCTTCCTCCAAATTTTAACGCGACCATCACATCCAAAATTGTTAAATTTGGACTCATCAGTAAGAAGTACTTGCTTCCAATAATCCATGCCAATGTTATTAATAAAACTCCTTCCTGATAGTCCCACTTCCTTTAAAATTAGGTCTCTCTGCGAAAGTTTTTCGGTCGACCAGTTCGTGGTTTGTTCTTAAAAGAACCGGTGTTTTCAATGTTATTGATTATTGGTCGCACTGAACTTCGTTTTAACTTCAATAGCTTCACCATACGACTTATTGTCTTTTCTATGTTGAGCAACCAACTTTCGCACATCACCACAACAAATCCACAACAAATAAACGAATAGGTTCTTAGCAAAATGCTTTTATGTTTCCTAGTACACTGAGTGTACGTAGACTTTTGTCACGTCGTTTTTTTCGTTTTTATGAAGTTCTTTTTAAGTTTGTTAACAAAAGTTTTTGTTTTTGTGCTTTTTTTTTAAATATACGTTAGCAACGAATTTCATGCACCTTACCAGCGCCTTTTTTTCTTAAATTCAGATGCGAAATTCGTAACTTTCGTTATGTGATATTTATTTTTATATTTTATCTTTGAATTTGAATTTTCCGTTAAATAAACTGACTCAACAGCTTGTGATACTGCCGAAAACGAACCAAGTGAATGTGAGGATTACGTTTCACATAACATATAGCCTTTTAACTTCCTTATAAGGAAGTTATTGAAATCGCCCAGAGAATGAAAATATTTATTTATTGTTACTTTTAATGTTCGTATCATTTATATAAACTTTTCGATTTCAAGAGAATGAAAATGATACCAAAGAGCCGCAAAATGATGAAGAAAATAGTATTTCCCTATCCGATGATGATGAAGAAATTGACAGTGTGAGTCTGATGATGATGAGGTGATGAATGGTTACGTATCGAATAATCAAATTTGTTTTTAAAAATTTTGTCCATGGAATTGTATTAAACGAAAAATCTATTACCCATGGTTTTTGGATCCAAGTGATATCATTTGCACTACTGAGTTCCCGTTATAGCCATGGCTCGCTTTTCCATAGTATCTTTTCTCTGACATGTCACGGACTTATGCTAGCCAAAATCGCCTGTCATTTTACATCCTTTTTCCAAATAGCTCTACAGAACAAAGTATATTTGAACAAATAAATTGTACTCCTTCCGATGGACTTGGCAGGTATGTGCACTCACTGTAATCGCCTGGAAATTAGTTTTATACTTCATAATGCATGAACTATATCGTTTAAAATTTAACGTTTTTAGTAACAAGTTTTTTTTAACTTTGGGTATAGGGTCAAAAATATAAGAGCTGGTGCCGCACAGTGCTGATACCAGCCAGGTCGTCGTTTCTGTAGTTTGTTTGCAATGAATCATCACTGAAAAAAATTTACAAGCTCAAGGAACGTATTACTGATATTCTGAAGTTCTGGCGCCAAGAAGGGTCCATAATCTCTCTCAAAACTGACCAGGAACGATTTGTCGGATCTCTCCATCTGTCAAGAGAGGGAATAAATCAATCGACTGCTGTTTCTGCTGCTGAGCATTGGGAAAAATGCCTTACATGTGCTCACTATTGACTTGATTTAATGGGAAAATAATTTAAAAATAGTTAAATTGTCGTTAAATTATACAATAGTTTTGTTATTTTACCTTTCATTTAACTTTGTTTTCGTATTTTTTATCAGATTTAGCTGGTATTAGAAAACCTAAACCTTATGATACAGTTTCTCGTTCTATATAACAAGAATTTACGGTTTTGATATATATATAAATGTTTGCTATTATTATTACGATCCGTAAAAAAGTCGTCGAACTGCATTCTATGCTCTAGGCATCCTATCCTGCCTTGCTCCTTTTATGCTGTAAGCGGTAGTAACTCTGCGTATTGGAGTATGGGTCTGATTAGAGCTTACACATAAGTTGTTTTCTTCCAAATTGAGTCCACTGGAAGTCTTAAGTTCCTCCGACGAAACTTCGTTTCTTGGAGCAGCGCTTCGCCTACCCGTTCAACCTGACACTGTTATCTCAAATGCTATTCGTTCGACATCTTTATTCTTGATGAAGTCATTTGAACACAATAAGGTCCTTTTTTAGCGCCAAAACTCGTCCACCATTTTCGATAGCAAAAAGTACCTTTGAAGTCTGGTTCATGCAAAATACAGAGCATGTTCAAATGTTCACAACAATCAAGCCTAAATGTAAAGATTTTTTCCAATATCAAATTCCAAACTGATGTGTCATCCTGACAAAGAAGTGAATTAGCAGTGCAAGGCTTATCAGTGTAGGGGACGAGCTGGTTGAATCGGAATCAGCAGTAAATTACCTGGGCGTCCTGATATATTCGAAGATGAGTTTTTCCCAACAAACCAGGGCAGCAGTGACAAGGCTGCAGCGCGTGTGGACGTGACGACACTCACCCGATTAATGGCCAACATAGGGGGCCCACTACATCAAGGAAACAACTCTTAATGAGCATTGTGCGGTCATTTCCACTCTACGGATCAGAACTGTGGGGCGACGCTCTCAGTAAGAAGTTACATCGGAAGCAGTTGGCACAGGTGCATATCGAACGGTCTCCGGGGCGGCAGTGCTGGTAATCACAGGGGTGATATCCATCGCCCTCCTTGCGAGAGAGCGCAGAAGTATTTGTCAACGCAGAGGTGAATACCGAAGAGAAGGGAAGAATCACCAGGGAAGAGGGACGTCGCTCTCTCAGCGATTGGCAACAGTCCTGAGAGCAAGACATGAGGGGAAGGTAGACTGCACGCGTAATTCCAGACTTGTCGCCGTGGATCAGTCGAGTGCATGGTGAGAACGATTTCTACTTGACCCAGCTCTTAAGCGGGCACGGTTGTTTTCGGTCCTACCTGCACAAAATTGACAGAGCACGGTCTCCTAACTGTGTGTTTTGTGCCGGAGACTTGGATGAATCCTGTCACTTATTCTTCTACTTTAAAAGATGGAGCTGGCAGCGAGGGGACCTCCTCAGCGAAATTCGAGAACTCTGTCTGGAAACTATGGTCGGAGACAAGCTGAAAACGGTTGGCAATTGAAATTGCGTGGCACAATATGCTCGGGGAGTGCTGATACTGAAGAAAGCTTTATTGGATCACTGGGAGGCATCGGGGATGAATGGGTCTCTTTTCTAGCACTTCCTTCCTTTTCGTTAGAGAAGATATTCCCATAATCCGAATACGCCTGGAAGTGTAGGAACCCGAGGCCTAGCTCGAAGTATTTGGTCAAACGGTTCTAGGCTTAGTTCTCAGGTTGACAGGGGAGGTGTTTAGTGGATAGTTCAAAAGAGTTGTGTGTCTGGGAATCCCACACTCAAGGCGTAAATAGCCTTCATCACCCTAGCACGAAAAAGGAGGTAACTTATAAGAGAAACCATGTAGGATCCCGGCTCGAAATCAAAGTGATCTGACTTAGCTCTACTTGTTACCGCAATGGATGTAGAAAAATGCAATCAAAATATTTTTCTACATCCATTAGCACGCCTCAGGAGAAGGGCGAGCGTTTAGGATTGCTATTTCCATTTTTCAAAAGCTTTAACTTTTAAGGTAGAATCATCTTTACTGTACCGTTCACATTTTTTCAAAAAACTGCGTGCCTTAGAAGATTTGTATTTCACGTAGCTTGCATACATTGCATAGAAATTTTTCGGACTGGTATCAAAATTGTTTTAGAAAAAGCGAAAATAATAGCACATTTTTATTATTGAGTAAAGTAGCAATGCTAATGTAGTTGATAAGGAAGATTGCAAGAGAAACAAAATAAGTAAGTATAGTAAAAGGTATAAGTATAAGCGGTCTTATAGTATAAATATAAGGGGTCCTTTTCGAGGAAAACGAAAAAGTTTCAAATGCTATAAGCTTTGAACATTTTTTTTGAATTTTGCCTTAGTTTACTCCTCCGACTCACAGGCAAGGTATAGGTAAAACAATTTTTCAAAATTTTCAATGAAAATATCCAGTCAGTCATCCATTTTTTGGCATTGTTCGATTTGATATTGTTAACTCTACAGATAAATCGGAAGCAATTTCATCAGTTTCTTTTCTTTTTTAGTAGACTGACAAAGATTGTCTTGTAATGGAGCCAACAAAAAGGATGGATGATAAGGCTCATCCGTGAAAATCGAATCGTTATAAGAACTCCTGGCAGTCACTCATGGCCAGTTATTCTTTTTATTTAAGGTAGCAGGTAGGCACCGACTACGTCTGACACTAGCAGTTCGAATCTCTCATTGGCAAAGTGATGGAAGTACCCTCAAATCTTACAATAAAATAAGTTCTAAATATTTCCCAGTTGATACGTTTGCCTAAGATTAAGACCTGACGAACTTTTTTCATTGTGCTTAATATCCTTTTTTTCTGTCAAAGTCAGCTCTACTCAAAGTTTGTCATAAATGCACATTTGAAGGTTCTTCAACAGTGGGAGATATTTAACAGATTGGCTAACATATTGAATAAATCAAAAGTTGACTTTATCACAAGTTGGAATTATTCAGCGTAGTCAAATGAGATCTATTGAGGCCACCGCTGCTCCAACCAATGGGAAGCGCAGGGAATCAATCGCCTCTTAAATGCGCATTCATATGTTTGTTCAACCATTCATATGTCTCATCTTGGTTCGGATGTAAACTAGACCCCCTTGATTCAACTCAGGGTGTCAATACTAAGGTTTGGCCGCGAGGCTTGGGTATTCAATAGTACAGGTCAGTAGGTCCACAAGGTTGCTCAAACCTATGGAAATAAAAACTAGTAAACTCATAGGAGTTCAATATCGACGTCCTTCATAAAATTTTTAATCTGAAGTTAGTATTTGGCACTTTGAATCCTAATGCATTTATCTTCAGGATCTTAGTTAAATTTTTACGGCTAATGTTGATGCTGAATTTAACGTAGTAGCGTGCACCAAAATCATCACATGTAATGAAAACGTTAGGATTGAAAGTGGAACTGAAGCAAAGTTCCTTAGTTCCCTGCCTATCTTATTTAGCTTTGGAGCACGAAATTCGAAATTTTTAAATAGGCAGCTAAAACGTACTCCTCTACAAGCTTTTTAAGATTTATGTCGATGCGGGTAACGTCAACAACAAATCGAGATATTTTTCGACCGCAATATTATTTTTTCTTTGCTAACGAATTTTTCGTTTAGACTCTTTACGCCCTAAGGGTGAAACTCCCAGTAGGGAAACTCGCAGTAGAAGGGGACGAGAATACCACCTGTTTTTGCGCACTAAATATTCAGTTTCCAGCTATATGTCACATCGCGTCAGTGCAGACCTCAATTTTTGCCTTTTACTTTCGGCGCTTTCAATTTGAGGAGCCTCTTTTACAGTCGGAGGAAATGGATATATATACCTCTTCCCTTTGCATCTTTCAGAGGTCTTATACACCGTTCACCGTCAGAGGAACTAACCGAGCGTGACATAACACACAGTTCTGTCAGTCGATTGGTCGAATCATCACATTCATCAGGTATTCCAGAGAGTCTTTATTGATACACTACCATGAAGAGGGCACCTGTTTGATCGCCGTCTATGCTCAGAAAAAGAGTAGCAAACAAGGTTCGTCAGCAAATGAGTAACAAAAACACAAATATAATGAACCCCACTTTTTACATCAGGAAATTGAAGATCCAGAACATGTCTTAAAAAGGACCCATGTTATACTATAACTACGAAAAATTTGCTAGGAAGCAAGAATCCCCAAGAAACTTGAAAAGAAAAGGTCTCAACCAATGTCTTACGAGGAAAACTAAAATGGCGTCTATTGGCTGGAACGATGAATCGTAATGAGCTGGAAATGAATTGTTTAAAGTATTTACCGAACCATATATGCTTAGAAACTTGAAGGCAGATAAATTTTCAGTGAAGGCTCACAGATACTGAATAAGATGTCAAAAGGGATGAAGACCAGTAGGTAGACCTTGAAAGTGCCTATTGAAACCAATCGGTGGAAGGAGCTCGAACTCTGTAACTGTAGGACTCAATCAAAAAATTGAGAAAGCTTGAGCCTTCAAATCTTGAAGGCTTACAAAAGCAATAACTTTTTTTTAGCAATCCATGATCCTCTTGCATCCTATTCTGTTATAGCTATGTTATGGTAAATCATGTGGGGACAAGTTTTCATTACTGCAATTGAGTTTTTAAATAAGAAAATAGAATTTTCCAAATTGGTTAATTTTAGAAGATAGGATACATTTTAGGTTGTTAGAATTTGTTTTGGAAAACTGAAGTTAATGTTGCACAATGTTTGCTGGTTTTGGTTATTTTGTAATAAATTCGATCACAGAGTTTTTGGATTCATGAAATGTTAGCAGCGAAGCCAATTAATGGTCCTAACAAATATAAAAGGAAAAGCAAATGCAGTACCTATAGTGCTAACCATTATAGTGGTAGAAATATTCAGGAGCCATGCACAAAATATGGAGGGGGAAAGCTTTAGCGATTGGAGCTGAAATGCTTATGGGGGTGGTCGCTTCTCAAGAAAGAAAGTCAACGTAATAGTAGATGCAGCAAGGCTGATTGATCCCAAGCATTATCCTGGATTCTAAATCTTTATCCTAATCAAAATTCAAGCATGAAAAAACAACAAAGAAGAAGAGGCTACCATCAAGCCCCTCCTGTTGCATAAGTTGTAGCTCAATGAGCGCTTCAAACCTGAACATATCATTGCAATTGACCAATACGCGTAATATCCGCAGTACAATGGTCGATAAATAGAAAAGTTACCATAAATAGTTTTCATTGAAGCCATGCATTTCTTTATAAAATGCCATGTTTCCGAAATATTTTAAACAAATAGCTGGAATACCGAGCAATGGGATCAAATAATCGCGGAAGGAAATAAACAGGATGTTTGGGGAAAAGCAGAAAACATGAAATCTTCATAAGAAGGGACGCTACCAACATCCTTGCATCTAATGTCTCTTGTTCGTGACTACGATATCCGTTGTATAAGGGCAAAGTAATTTCGTTTCAATGTACAATTACAGCAATGTAATGTGCTTACCGGTGAAAGTGCCAGGACGAAAATGATATGTCAAAGGAAAAGGTTGGAAGTGAAAATGAATGCATGTATGTGTATATGTTCAAATAATTGTACGTGTCTCTAGTATGGAGACGCAAACGACGAATAAACGATACCAAACATTTGATTCTTCTGTGCTACTACAATGGGTAAGTAACAACATGAAAATTGCTCAAGTGCTCTGAGGAAAATTCATACAGCACAAACACACTCATGCATATAACTTTGATGCTCCTGCATTTGTTGTTGCTTCTATTCGTGTCGAGTGTGTTCGCAAGGAACGAGTACTTTGGAACGCGTTTGCACTTTAGATTTACTTTTAACTTGATTAAATTTTAAGACATTTTTCGTTTTCTGCAGAACATCTAAAACATTTAAGAAGAGTTTGGAAATTTTATTATAATGGTACACATCCCGATTGCCTGAGAACTTTGTCACAGAGCATGTCATTCTCATGTACCATCGACTGCTAGCAGACTCAAATCAAATATACATAATGTGTAGGCTGATGCTGTTATATGTGAAAAAGTTTCAAAATTGAATGGGTTATTCAGCAACGCTCAGTGCAAATTGACAGGATAATTGTATTTTGAGTTTGAGCCCTGCGCACAAAAGTGTGAATCAAGATGGTTTTTTGTCACGAACAGATGCAAAGAAGGAGTGACTGCTAGCTCGTTGAGTGGTAAGTGGTGTTTCCAATATGGAATCTTATCCTTTTTCGACTATTTGCTGTTCTAGATGACCAAGCATTGAACGACTTGCACCCCTATGCTGACTTATCACTTCGAGAATGACAAGCAAATAGCTTAATCTCACGTGTTCGCCAATGACCCACATAAGAACTTCAACATTTTCTTTTCAAGGTTGTTGCAACCATAAATCAAAAAAGTTTCAATGTCTGCTTTCAAGGCTGCTTTCCTCTCAGTGACACTTTCACCAAGAATATGTTTCTTATCAACACTTGAACAATATTTCAGTTTGTATACGATGCTGGGTGTGAAAGTTAAGATAACAAATAACAAATCCGGCTTGGTGCTAAGTGACTGTAAAATATGATTACACTAATTCAATTTAGCAAGGACAAACAAAGGCAATTTAAAGCTTTTATTGTCAATGTTTTCTCGTGAATGCACCAAATAAGATTCAGTGCGGTTTATTGGCTTTGCATGCCGTAGGAAATAACAAATAAAGTTCTACAAATAATTTGCGCTGACTAAGTATGTGTACAAAATGTTTCCTCGTCAATTTTGTTATCAGACTACGACTTCATTTAAAAGCTCCTTCCTGGGTGCTGAATTTTTCTTGAGTATTTATACATATATAAACTCAGTAGGCGAGAAGACGCCATAATCGGGTATCGGCTGAACATACTTAAAATATTCAAAGAATATTTCTTCAAATTTGTCTTTTTATTCAACCACGGGCAAACTATAGCTACTCAGTGACTCGTTTTTGCACTCATTTGTGCTGCCATAGTAAACGAAGCTTACTACTGCGATAAAGATAAAAGTAGAGGATTGTAGTTTCCATTACTAACCCGTTTACTATGTTTGTTAACTTTTGTTGTTGTTATTTTTGTTATCATTACTATAGTTTTTCTCATTAAGACAATTATGAAAGGAGATAAGGTCTGGACTCCAACAACTTGATTAAAGATAAGTCGCAATGCAATTTGCAGTCCTGGAATGCTTGGTCACTAAAGAAAAAATTTCTACAAGTCAAATATTCGTGGCCGCATACAGCTTCAGCCACAGACCGATTTCACAGCCGATCTTCCTTCAAATTGAGTATGCTTGAGCCACCCACCACGGATACCCAAGCATCGGTCAATCGTTCTGTATTCTCCGTGTGGTTATTACTTCACAGCATTTTTGTCACTCGTACCCGAGCGGACCCTAACGTATCCTTAGCTCAGTCATGAAGGATCAAAACCCTTAACTGCAGTCGTCTTACTCCAGACGTGCTTATGCGAGGAACGATGTCCCGCAGCAAGGCACGCAAACTAGACAAATACAATCGCCTTGAACAAAACTGGACAAAGTGCCTGACGTGAAACGTCAGCATAAATACCTTGAAAGAAAATCAGTAAGAACGTTCTAAACGGAGTTAGCCTTCTAGATAACTTGGTCGACATGATTCAGAACTATAATCGCAGGTGATTGGGGTGAGGACGAGCTTAAATGACCGAATGAATATTCAGATGCATCTGATAATATCGTGTTCTGCGAGAACGAAAAAAGATTATTTTTGTGATAGTGAGGTGACGGCTGTTTACGCCCTGAGTGTAGGACTCCCAGACGCGCAATAATTCTGGACTACAAACTAAACACCTCCCCTGTCAACCTGAAAACCTAACCTGGAATAGTTTGACACATTACTTCGGGTTAGGCCTCATGCTCCTGCGCCTAGAGGTACCTCCATGTTACGAAAGTCCCTTCTCCAGTGGGGAAGAAGGGAGGGGTAGGAATTGCCAAAGAAAAATGCGTCCATTTCCACATGCTCCAGTATGTCTTTTGCGAAGTGTCACTGCCCGAGAATATTGCGCCACGCGGTTCCAGCTGTCGACTGTTTCCAACATTTCTCCGACCATGGTTTCCGGACACAGCTCTCCGATTTCGCAGAAGAGGCTCCCGTGCTGCTTACCCTATTTTTTGCAAGAGGAGAATGTGTGACGGGCGTCATCGACCTTTTCTATACAAAGCACGCAAGTGGGAGACTGTAACCTGTCAGTTTTCTGAAGGTAACTTGTCAATTTTCATCAGGTAAGACCATGCCCACTTGAGAGCTGGGTTAAGTAGATCGATCTTACCATGCACACGACTGTCCCACGGTCTCAGGTCTAGGATCAGACGTACAGTCCACCATTCGTCTGTGTTTTGCTTGCAGGACTATTGCCAATCGCTAAAAGAGCGTTGCTTCTCTTGCCTGGTAACCTCTTCTCTGCTGTTTTTCCTTCTGCGTAGATAAATATTTCATATATCAATATTCGATGAATATCAGACCTGCAATTATCAGCACTGTAGTCCTGAAAACTGTTCAATATGCGCATGCGATTTGTAGCGCTCCTTATCTCTGCACCTGTGCCAACCTCTTTCAGTGTAACTTCTTACTGAGTTCGTCACCCCATAGTTTTGACCAACAGAGTTGAACCGACTGCCCATCGCTCATTGGGAGTCGTACCTTTGGTGTGGTGTGCCCCCCTTTGTTGGCGTTACACACGCTGCAGCTTTGTCAGCTGTTACCCTGCTTTAATGGGAGGAACTCATCTGCAAATCTATCTGGACGCTCACATATTCCACTGCTGATCTCGATTCAAGCAGCGCGTTGCATCAACCAGTGATTCAACCTTTCTCAGAATGACCACTTACGTTTTTTACAGTTCCAGCCTGAAACCCCTGTCATCCAGTTCCTTACTAGCCGCATTACCGTATTTAGTATGATTTGCGCTTGGTCGACTTTGCGTCCAGCGACTAGTGGCGTGACATCCTCCACATAGTTGATCATGCAAGACTCATCCCGCAGCAGTTTGTCATCGGAGATGTTCCACAGGCCCAGGCTAAAGATGGAGCCCTGAGTAACACCGGGAGTAAGAATCATCTTTTGGCTACGTTCCGTCGAATCGAAAAGCAGGCTGCGGTCCTTTAAATAGTCCCTCAGAATCCGCAACAGATACACTGGCACTTGAAAACAATTTTCAAGTGCCTCCGGAATATCGACTCATCCAGTGAATTTGAGTGCACTTCGGAAAACTAGAGTAACCATGAGGACGAACTGTCGTGGCTGTGTGCCGCCGCACCTTGGACGACAACTTCTCCGAATGTAGAGATGGTTGAGCGAGCTGTTCTAAATCATTATGCCGTGCAGGCAGGTCCCCGGCAGCACAAATAACGTCAGCGAGTCTTCCACTGCTAAATTTTTAGAAAACTTCTCCGGCTGTGTCTCGCATACACGGTGAGAGGTATGAAGCTGACGATTAGAGATTCCCTTTCCCGCTAGTAATCAGCACAAGTCTTGTCGTCTTCCAGCCTTCCAGCCCAGGGCAAAAAGCGAAGCACCATCAGTAGGAACTCAGCTGGAATCCGAAGTGGTGCTGGAGCATTTCTTGCCTTCATAGACAAGACCGCTTTCTCCAGTTCCATTTTTGTGAAAAATGGGATTTCCATTGGTATTTCATCGTGAACGGCTTTAACGATGGCGTGGTGGATAAGGAAAAGAGCCTGTACAATTTCCTCCATCTTTTTTTGTGTGATCGTATGAGTAAGTCGACCTTTGGGCAACGACTTATTTACAGCAAAGGCCCCATTGATCCCTGTTCACGTCGTCCACCAGGTTTTAACAATGGCTGGCCTTGCCGCTGTTGATAAGTCTGCGGAGCCATTTGATTTAGTTGACTTATAAGCTGCTCTGGCTGGGTCTGAACGTGATGTGCCTTTCGTTATTGTTTGTGCGGGGTCATAAGAAAACGACAAAAGATTGGCATCTAGCTCGGGAAAACCGATCCATGGGATAAGAAAAGTGAAAAAAATATGTTTGACTTTTAGTAAGATCGCTTCAAAGCTCAATAAAATGCATCAAATGAGGAACACTGCCTCTTGGTTAAAAAAAAAAAATAGCCAGCATACAAACGATACAAGCGACTAAAATCGATAGAACTTTCATGCTCTGGGTGGAATTAATAAACAAAAAATTGTCCGAGAATGTTCTTAACTCTTTCTCAGTCTCATAGAAAATGTAAAAACTACTCAGAAAGTCTAAGTAACATTTTCATTTTGAAGGATTTTACATAGTTTTAAAAACAATATCGAAAAAGGGATTTAGAATTTGAGAAGTAGATATTACAGCCGTGATCTTTATACGGTTCTCACTTCATAGTATTATACTTTGTTTTTTTTTATTGTTGGTAATACTATAAAATTCGCATGGAAATACCATAAAAACGTTTCAAACAGTAACCTTCTTAGAAGCTACCAGTTGTGTTTAGATGATAGTGTTGTGTATACATCGATTGTCCGCTTACTGGCTTGTGGTTTTGGGGTTAGATCCTTGTTGTTTATATTACGATTGTGCGGCTAATGGTATTGTGAAATGATACTCATTGTGTATACTTCAATTTTGCGTACAGTAGATAATGCGTACAGTAGATAACCGTTTTATGATAAGAGTTTTTTTTGAAATGCTGATAAGAATTTTAGATAAAAGCGACTATGACTTTAGTGAAAACGAGTAAGTTTCAAAGGAAAATACTGGAGAAAGATCTTTTTCTAGAGCAGATGGTGGTGATCGTCGATCCTAATTTCTTTCCAGATGGGGTATGCAATTCCGATTCAGATATTGCTTTGTATTCAAATGACGTACCTTTAGTAGCAAGTAAGAAACGTTACCATACTAGGAGCAAGCAACGCCGACTATTATGAAAACTTTATACGACCTACTCGCCCGAAAACGTTGAAAATTAATGAATTCATCAAACTTTCTTCGACAAAAATTAATCAAATAGAAAGGCCGAAGAAAATGACCGAAGCTGAAAAATACAACCATTTCAATGACAGTAGCATGATCTTACATGTCCTACCATTTACATCCAAGGTGAACATTCATTTGTATATATGCATGGTAAAATCTTAACTGATGAAATATTGGAACTGATAATAACCCAAACAAACTTGTATGCAATCAACTGAAGTAAACCCATAGGTTACCGAAGTTTAGTCGCATGAATTGAGTGACTGTGACTGAGGAAGAAATGCTAAAGCTTATAGTTGTAATCGTTTTCGTTTTACAAAATGCTTCCATTCATCAAAAAGATAGAATGCTTCAGCTTCTTTGTAGTTGAAGAAGACTGATCGATTACGGTTGAAAATCGATTCCAGACTTTATTGCCAATACTGCACCCAGAGATGCAACCGACCGTTTGTTTGAGATTAATTCACTTCTTGAACCTGGTATCAATAATTGAAAGAATTTACTTGCACGTAGAGAAGTCGAAGTCATCGACCAATCTACGATGTCCTTTAGCGAGAGAATTTGTTTTTGCCAGTACAATGCTTCGAAAGCTCACAAATATGGTCTCAAAATATACAAGCTTTGCACACAAGAAGATTATGTCTAAAGTTACACATTTGGAGTGTCGGATAATACTGTCGATGTAGATAACAGATGGCGCAACTTTTACATATGGTTTGTGTCTATAATAACGTGTATGGTATTTTGGAGGGTAAACATCTGTCATTACTTTTAATTTAGTCATTCAACGTAGCGTGAGCAACAAAGTTTTTTTTTGCTTCGGAAATGGCGAATATGGTGTCTGAAAAATATGTTTTGGGGGGAAGTTTAATCACCTTCGTTAATATTCTTCCTTCGAAGAAAAACGCTGCTGAAAGTTATCGATTGTTTATAGAAGCTTACAGTGAACATGCTCCAACTCAAACAATTTCTGGACGATGGGTTGCACACTTCCGAAGGGGTGGTTTTGACTTGAAAGGCAAAGAACCGCCAGGTCGGCGAAGTAAATTTGAAGATGCAGAATTACAAGCATTATTGTATGAAAACTCATGTCGAACGCAAAACAAACTTGCTTTGGGGTCGAGTGCCACCCGATCAACTATTTCTGGACGTTTACATGCAATGGGAAAGATTCGAAAACTTAGAAAATTGGGCCCAGATCAGCTGAATGAAAATCAACTCAATGCTCTAATCACAGCATGCAAAAAACATAATTTTTTGACTCGAATTATTACTGGTGATGAAAAATAAGTTTATTACAATAACCCTAAACGTAAAGCATCGTATGTTGAATCCGGCCCACCATCAACTTCACAAACAAAACGCGATATTCATTGCCAAAAGCTTATGCGGTGTATTTGGTGGGATCAGAAGAGTGTTGAGTATTATGAGCTACTAAAACCGAATGAAACTGTCACGCCTACTGACTTGTTTGGCTCACGCACTGAACGAAAAACGACCATGGATAGCTCGAAAACACCACAAAGTTCTGTTCCACGATGACAACGCCAGACCTCATCAGGCAAGCATCGTTAAGGAAAAATTAGAAAGGGCCCGCTGGGAAAATCTTGATCATCCCCGTACTCTTCAGACCTTGCTCCTTCAGACTATCATTACTTCCGTTCGATGCAGATCAGCTTGGCCGACGTACGATTCCAAAATGCTGAAGAAGTGCGGAAATGGTCGAAAGGGATGGATAAATGAAACTTCTTCAAACGTGGAATGAAAAAACTTCCCAGAAGATGGGAGGAAATCATAGCTAACGATGGGCAATATATTGGTTAATGTACGCATTCATTCAATTAATGAAATAAATGCTATTTTCAAGCCAACAAATTGACATTATTAGCCGACATTCCCAATATTGTATGTAAGACGTGATCCTAATGTTGAGGTTTCAGATAAGTCAAGATAAGATAAACATTGTAGCGGTTTGTGTGCAATGACTTGGTGCAAGCAGGACGCATTATTATTTGTGACAATTAGTTGTTAAAGTGTTATTTGAAATTTGGTATAGCGAAAGACTTACTACAGTGCAAGACTAGTACATGCGGCGCTCTGCGTACAAATAGGATGGATCTTCCTATGGCCATAAATGTGAAGAAAATGGATCCCAAAACGGATGAAATCATTGCACGTCATAAAGAAAATATAACCATTTCAAAGTGGAATGACAAATGAGATGTTACAATGATTGTGACTTGCTACGGATCTGAGGAACGAATGTCAGCACGAAACTTTCCAGCAATGAAACCGAGAGCAGTGCTTAACTACAATGAACGCAAGAAAGGTATAGATGTATCCTATAAACATTCCAGCTACTACGATTCATGGCTCACGTGGTCTAAAAAAATTGCACTTGATGTATTTATATGTACTTCAATAACGAATAAAATAAATATAATAAAATTCAATAACATCGTTGTGTGAACAATTATACCTTTCCCTCAACAGAAAATTTTTGACGGTAAATATTTCTCTTCTCTTTAACAAGGAAGTCGATAAGTAGAACCTTTGGAATCCATCACCGGGGACCATTCGATATGCGCATGCAATTCACGTCATTCACATTCATGCGTCAACATGTTTCGGTCTGACTCCGTGATCACTGCACAACACTCATTAGAAGAAAACTTTTCCAGTTGGTGGACCCCTTACGTAACAACGTTACGGTTCGCTCTTGTCAATGGTAGTTTTATTGGCGTGGAGAATCTCATCGAGTCTATCTCGATAAGTCTCTGCAATCCCATAAACCACGTCATCTTTGAGTCTATCAATACCCCCAGAACATTTATTGGGGATTTTAATATGGCCAGGTATTTCTCAGAGGATTTGCTCCTTTGTACGATAGTCACGAGTATCATCCAAACTTGACCATATAGCCGATAGGGAGGGACTCTTCCGACAGTCAATTCATCAGCAATACATCATAAAAAACGTTCTGGGGCGAGGAAGGATCCCTACGCGACACGTGAGGTGACTATCATTATACGACTACCTTCGGTGGTGCCATAGATTAGGCTATGACCGTTCACACGGCACCTCAGAATTATGTATTCTGGCACTTGAAATTGATTTTCTAGCGTCCAACAGTCCTACACAAATGCATTTTTGACGTGCGTGGTAAAAAAACAGAATTACCCATAACATGAACCTGCCCTGTGCCTCTGCACGCTGGATCACAGATCTCAATTACGAGGGGCTCTTTTAATTTCTCGCAAGGGAGGGTAAGAAGTGAGACCCCTTTTTATTTTTCAATATATTCACCTCTACTCCGCTCTACACCGCTTCTCTAAAACATTTTTCAGATCTTTCGATTAGCTTATGCATACCTTCATAAAAAGTTTTTTGTCTTTGCCTTTATCAATGAACTGCGATTGCATCCTTTATTTCTTCATTGCTTGAAAGTTTCAACGAATGAAGTTATTTTTCAAACTTTGGGAACAGATAATAATTATTACGAGCCAGGGCTGTAGGGTGGATGATCCAAATTATCGAAACCCACCCTATGAAGCACGGCACTTGAGAGCAGGCGCGTTGTTCTGCAGAATAAGGCTTCTTTTGATAAATTTTATCCTTCTGTTTTCTTTGATATTTTCTTCTGACGCTTCTTTGATGGAAACAAAGTATTCTAGAGACGGGTTTGCATAAGTAATAGATAACAAAGTCCCTTTTGACCCCCAAAAGACTGTGCCAGCTGACTGTGACATTTAAAATTTTTTTGGATGCGATGCAACAATTCGATAATCCTAGTCTTTGCCACTGAGATCAAAAACGCACGGGAACTCTCTTCGCGGAGTTATTTCTTAGGCGGCGTAGCATTCACGGCGGTCAGTGCTGACTTTGTCATGCCAAAGTGATCGTGAAAAATTTTCAAAATTCTCCTATCCGATACTCCAACCCTTTCTGCAAGCTCTTTTTCTCTAATCTAGTAGCTTCCAACATTACTTTTTCGACATTTTAAATAATTTTCAGAGTAATTATTTCGAACGGAAATCCGGGCAGTGATTCATCTTCAAGCGAGTCACTTGCTTATTGAAGGAGACTGTAGCACTTTTTTCTCCTGGGAGTCTCTTTGACGTTGCTCATTTTCGTAAGGTTATTCCAGTCGTGTAGACTGCGCTGTGGAATTAGGCGGGCGGGAATTCACCAAAAAGGTATTCTTCAACTAATGAGTAACCGTTGATCTTATATCTATGGCTACAATATCACTAATGTGTTCCACTTTATTGATATACTTATTTAATCAACTTTTAATTATTGAGATAACAAAATGTTTCCATTATACAAAAAACCGTTTTTTTTGAGGATATGTTTAAATTTTCTAAAGTAGAATATGTATTGTTCTTGGATAACAAGCATACCATTGATATTGTCAGAATCGAGATAAATTTTAAATAGTCCCTTGAGCCTTCCACTTCGACTATTCATACTTATAGTTTCCACGATACATGGAATAATTTACGCACTTAACGCATGTGTCCCTGTTTAAACTTAAACTACTAGATCATGCTCAGAGCGTTGACTGCTATTACAGGCACTTTATATTAGCACTTGTTCCAAGGGAAACGCTTAAAAGAGCATCTTCATCATAAGCAACTGAAGCTTGTAGAGCAACTGAAGTCAACATAACCCACCTTTCAAAGTAAGGTTTTTTATAAATAGTTGTGAGGTGAAGGCTATTTAAGCCCTGAGTGTCAGAATCCCGGTCGCAACCAGGCTACCGACTAAACACCTCCCCTGTCACACCGAGAACCTAGCCTGGAACTATTTGTCATATTACTTCGGATAAGGTCTCATTAATCATCGCCTAGTGGCTACTTCTGGTTATGGGGAATCCCTCTTTCAGCACAGATCGATGGGAAGGAAGAGGATTGCCGTCAGAGAGATCCCCCTTCCCCTTAATAGTGCACGCAGTTCCAATTGTCTTTTGACTCCATTATTTTCCCCGTTACGCTTTCTGGAGAGAGCAAGGCTATTATCTCCAAGAGGTGCGAGCGAAGACCTGTCCATCTGGCACACGTAAAGAACATGTGGTAAGCGTCATCTATCATTCCCGGGCAGAACAAGCAAGCTAGGGATGGTGCTTTTCCCATCTTATACAGTCAAGAATGAAAATATCCCTGGCCACTGAACAGTTGCGTCAGATAATAATCAGTCTCACCATGTGTTTTCCAGAACCACCGCCCCAAGTCACTGATGAGGCGTGCGGTCCACATGCCTCGCGTGTCGCTTAAACATGATTGCTGCCACTTAGGTTAGGGTTCTTCTCCGTTCCTCTCGGCTGACGACTTCTCTCGCCGACTCAGCCCTTCGTAAGTATACTCGCTTTCGTTCTTCCACGTGTAGCATAACAGGGAACACCCTCGATGTTAACTTTTTTTTTAATTTTTTTTGAGCTTTCTAGCTAATGTTATTAGAATTAATAGAAAACCCGTTGAATATTTCTATTAGCTAGTCTTTTTTATTTTACTACAAATATATATTTCGGCTACTACTTGCAGCCTTCCTCAGTGCGTATCCAACTAAAGAATGTTCCTCAATTAGTTCCTTATTTATAGCGTACATGTAATTACCTACTACTTAACCTAAACGATATTTTTATTACTTATAATTAGTCATAAATATTTGAACAGCCAGGTATACCCGTTCCCTTGGTCCGCGTTGAGTAGATTCTCTCCTCTGTTTTTGTAGATCTCGATACTCTCTTCTACATCCAGTTTCCTCATATCCCTTGTGCTGCGTATGATTTTCGCGTCTCCTACGTCGATCCTGTGGTTTTCCGCTATTATGTGTTCCCATCCTTTTCCACTTCATATGTGAACTGTATCTTCTTGTGTGCCGCGTTCAGGTGTTCCAGTGTTCTGTGTATTTCGTCCTTTTTGATAACCGCAAAGCAATCGTCTACGTATCGTAACCAGTGTTTTGGCAGTTTTCCTTCTTCCTCCAGCTTTCTTTCGATGTTGTTCATGAAAAGGTCGCTGATAAACGAAGATAATGGAATACCCATTGGTGCACCTCCTGTTTGTTTATAATATTCAATATTATGTATATAATGTCCACTTATATATTATATTGTTATATAATATATAAGTGGAATATACGAAATCAGCTGGAAGGATTGCAACAAAAAATACATCGGGCAGACAAAACGATCAGTGAAGATAAGGGCGGCAGAACACATCAGTGAGGCAAACAGAGCGAAGAAGAACATCGAAGCAGGTAAGCTAGCGGAAATTAAGTCGAAAGTAGCGGAACACATAATAGCGGAAAACCACAGGATCGACGTAGGAGACGCGAAAATCATACGCAGCACAAGGGATATGAGGAAACTGGATGTAGAAGAGAGTATCGAGATCTACAAAAACAGAGGAGAGAATCTACTCAACGCGGACCAAGGGAACGGGTATACCTGGCTGTTCAAATATTTATGACTAATTATAAGTAATGAAAATATCGTTTAGGTTAAGTAGTAGGTAATTACATGTACGCTATAAATAAGGAACAAATTGAGGAACATTCTTTAGTTGGATACGCACTGAGGAAGGCTGCAAGTAGTAGCCGAAATATATATTTGTAGTAAAATAAAAAAGACTAGCTAATAGAAATATTCAACGGGTTTTCTATTAATTCTAATAACATTAGGTAGAAAGCTCAAAAAAAATTAAAAAAAAGTTAACATTGAAAGATGGAATCTAACCATTGCGAGCCAAACAAATTCATCACACTAAAGAAAAGTATAGCATCAATCAGCAAAGATATTAGGTTTCTCAAACAATGCATTAGATTTGAGGTCACACCGCGAAGTCACAGAATCAAAGTACTCACCAAAATGGCAATAAATAGAACAAAAAAGTGGGAAGCGGAGATCATCCAAAGAAGTATCAATTTCCTGCGATCGAAACTGGAAACTAGGACGAAGGAAGCACACCTCTTACATCTCAAGCTCGCAGACAAATACAAAGACGAATTTCAAATGTTCCTCACAAAAGTCAAGATAGCGGAAAAATGCCAACAGGAAAAGAAGAGAAAAATTCTGGACAAAAAACTAAAAGTACTCAAAAAGGAACAGGGTAGGGAAACAAATTCAATAAGACCAGCAGTAGAGATAATTGAGGGATTCGTAGAAAACCATTCGTCACAACAGTTTTCAAGCGAGCAGTTGAGATTTTTAAATAACGGAATAAAGTATGCAATCCATGAACCAATCGACAAAAGGGAAATAGTTGTGGACATCGAGGCAGGAATCAATAAAATAGAACTTACTAGAGGAGAAATAGAAGAAATAAGGAACGAAACCGGAAAAATATTGGAAAAACAGCAGGAAACAAAAAACCAAAAAGAAAGAAGGATGGTAAAGGAACTACAGGAAAAGCCTGTTTACTATCTACAAGCGGACAAAGGAAACAAAGTGGTAATATTAGATCGAGAAGTATACAACCAACGAATACAAGAGAAGATCAACAACGGTCCATACAGGAAACTTAGACACGACCCACTTCAGGATCTTGTAAAAAAAGTGGAAAAAACAATCAAGGAGTGTAAAAATGTATTAGGTGACGAGATTAGAAGGCTTAAGGTGCCCAACCCTTCGCTTCCGAGGATGAAAGGGAATCCAAAAATACACAAGCCGGGGAACGAAATAAGAGAGATTATCGCGGCCGAAAAATCACCAACAATCAAAATAGCAAAGCACCTGGTTAAGGTTTTCAGGGGCATGAAGAGTCCAGCGGGTTATACAGTCAAGAATAACAAGGATTTCACCAACAAACTGAGAGAAGTAAAACAGCTAGAGGAGAATGAGACACTCATATCTTTCGACGTTAAAGCACTATACCCCAGCATTCCAATAAAAGAGGCGCTAAACGGTCTGGAGGATTGGTTGTTTCAACAAGAGAATGACTCAAGCAAAAAGAAAACCCGAGCATATATGCAACTAGCACGATTATGCATGGAGGAAAACTACTTTGTCTTCAGAGGGGAATATTATAAACAAACAGGAGGTGCACCAATGGGTATTCCATTATCTTCGTTTATCAGCGACCTTTTCATGAACAACATCGAAAGAAAGCTGGAGGAAGAAGGAAAACGGCCAAAACACTGGTTACGATACGTAGACGATTGCTTTGCGGTTATCAAAAAGGACGAAATACACAGAACACTGGAACACCTGAACGCGGCACACAAGAAGATACAGTTCACATATGAAGTGGAAAAGGATGGGAAACTGCCATTTTTGGATATATTAGTCAAAAGGGATGACATCAGTAGAGTTGAAATATACCGAAAACCAACAGATACAACGCGGATCATACCTAGCACATGAAATCACAGCGATCAACACAAAATGGCAGCGTTCAATCACTTAGCTCACAGGATGTTTACACTGCCACTCAGCAAGGAAGGCATAGAAAAAGAGCGAAATTACATCAAGAAGCTAGCGGAAGTAAACGGATACGAAAACAGAAGAATAAATCAATTAATCAGGAAAAAGCAGTGGAGGTTACCACAAAAAGATACAAACCTAGCAAGAGAAAACGAAAAGAAACACAGAATACCAATGGGATACAACGAAGCCACGAAAAAACTTAAAAGGAGGATTAAAACAGCGGAAATTGTGTTTAGCAGCCGAAAGAATCAATTGAAAAACAAACTTGGAACAACAAAGGATAGCATAAATAAAATGGAGAAAAGTGGAATATACGAAATCAGCTGCAAGGATTGCAACAAAAAATACATCGGGCAGACAAAACGATCAGTGAAGATAAGGGCGGCAGAACACATCAGTGAGGCAAACAGAGCGAAGAAGAACATCAAAGCAGGTAAGCTAGCGGAAATTAAGTCGGAAGTAGCGGAACACATAATAGCGGAAAACCACAGGATCGACGTAGGAGACGCGAAAATCATACGCAGCACAAGGGATATGAGGAAACTGGATGTAGAAGAGAGTATCGAGATCTACAAAAACAGAGGAGAGAATCTACTCAACGCGGACCAAGGGAACGGGTATACCTGGCTGTTCAAATATTTATGACTAATTATAAGTAATAAAAATATCGTTTAGGTTAAGTAGTAGGTAATTACATGTACGCTATAAATAAGGAACAAATTGAGGAACATTCTTTAGTTGGATACGCACTGAGGAAGGCTGCAAGTAGTAGCCGAAATATATATTTGTAGTAAAATAAAAAAGACTAGCTAATAGAAATATTCAACGGGTTTTCTATTAATTCTAACACCCTCGAGATAACTAGCACCGCTGGTTCCGAGATAGTGCGATATGCAGCTGCTATCCGCAAAGCTCCTTGCCTCTGTACCTGTGCAAGATGCCTTCGGTACGACTCTTTGCTAAGAGCGTCAGTTCAGACTTGGAGCCGTACAAAGCACTGACTCCATTGCACTCATCAGTAGACGTCTCTTGCTCGAGGTTGGTCCCCGCGTACTGGCCATAAGACGACTGAGAGCCGATACTCCCGCAGAAGCCTTATCTGCTGACGCTCGAACCTACTCGACGAAGCTCATCTTCGAGTCAATCATCAAGCCAAGGTTTTTGATTGATTCCTTCGACTCGATGATCATTTCTCCCACTGGAACGGGAATCACATGCCGGAGGCGCTTCTTAGTCAGCATTACAACCAATGACTTTTTAAGCACTAGACTAAGCCCAGGGTCTGTCAGCCGCTCGTTGACTCTACGCATTATCGCACCGAGCTTAAGTTGCGCCTGTTCGACAGTACGTCCGGCGACTTGTAATGCCACGTCATCTGCGTAGCCAATCAAACATGACTCCTCCGGTAACTGCAACCTCAAAAGCTCATCGTACGAGACATTCCATAGGTCCGGGCCAAAAATGGAGCATTACGCCATCCATGATGTCACTTCAATTCTTCGACGACCCTCGAATGTGTCGTAGATGAGCTTCTGGTCTTTGAGGTAGTCCATCAATATCCACGCAAGGTACTTCGGAACCCTGCAATATTCCAGTGCAACGAGAATATCTGTCCATATAGCAGAATTGAAGGCATTCCTCACGTCAAGTGTTACAAAAAGCGTGATTCGCCTCGTGTGGTGATTGTGTGCTTCTGCCTGCTGGACCGCATTCACCACCTCTGTTATTGCACCGATCGTGAATCGGCTAGCCCTGAAGCCGTACTGCTACGGAGATAGATCCCCAGCAGCTTGGTCAGCCTCCCCAAGTCTCTCTCTCTCTCTGATGAGCCTCTCGAGCACTTTCCCGGCGGCGTTCGACGTACATAGGGGTCGGTATGAAAATGGTTGCTCCGGATTCCCCTTCCCCTTGTTGATCAGAACTAGCCTTGCAAGCAGGCGTTAAATGTGCTGAGCAACTTGTCAGGGCAAAGTTGATCTGCATGCTACACCACTTCCGCTGGGATAACATTTTAGATTTTAATAATTTAACTGTCCCGGCCAGCTCAATGGTACTAAAAAGTAGGAATTCTGCCGAACTTCCTCCGTCTGAGTCTTTGGGACGGACGAGATGCACAATGAAAAGCGCTCAAATAACCTCGTTTATTTTTTCCACCTCAAGCACACAGTGCTTCCGTGTGGCTTCTAGTTTCCGCATGGCAAGCTTGAAATCCACGACCACGGGTCCCTTTTGATGTCTTCAATGAGCGTGTACCAGGAGTGAGCCTTATTCTCGATAATCGACCTACGGAGGAGTTTTCTAGCCTACCTACATGCCAGCATTAGGGGATGTGAATTACCTCGATGCCTTGAATGTGGGTTTTTCGGCGAAGTCTGTGAAGTTCTTTTCGCTTTTCAGTAATTTATGCTAACCACCAGTACACAGCAGGCTTATAGTGTGGTAGCCGTCACCTAGGCATGGAGCAGTTGCACGCAGACTTGATAAGTCTCATGGTGAAGTTCACTATGTTTTCAGCTGAGAATCCTCTTGTCCAAGTCATGGTTTCACCGCCCATTCGGACTGCGGCAAATGAGTCAACATCTATTTTAGCAATGTTCCAATAGTTGAAGGTTGGGTTGCTACACGTCGAGAGCACGCTTGCCAATTCCGGAAGCAATGTACTGTGATCGCTCGCGGACTAGTCCTTGAGTACCCCCCATTTTTGCAAACCATTTTGCGAAGCAAACGTCACGTCCGGGATGGTTCCAAGCAGCCTCGCCGTCGAAAGGTTGGTGTTTTCCCAACGTTCATGATCACCAGTTCCCCTCTAGCCACTATATCTAGGATCCATACTTTTCTCTTGGATCTGTGTGAGTCATTCTCTATTCTACCGCCTTGGCATTAAGTCACCGCCCACAAGGATTCGCCCTTCCAAACTCGAGACAGCGTCTAATTCTTCGAGTTTACTCTGAAAGAGTGAAATATGTTCATTCGGCGTGAGATAGACGCTTACAAATGTCATATCCACACACTCAATCAACACAATGCCAACCCCGCTGGAAAAACTCTGGACTGAGGCTAGTGCGCTGTCCTTCACCCAGATGGCGGCGGTTGCCGGATTGGTCGCAATACCATCCACCCTCCTCCTTGTTGTGGCGTTGCTTGGATATCAGTTAGAGATCGACACATTTCTCCCTCGCAACCTGGTCGAGAAAGTCTTGTGCGGTTGAGCTACGGTGTAGGTTGATATGCAAAACTTGGATCATGTCTTCGCTTTTCTCTTCTTATGTGCCTCTTTGAACTCCAGGCATTTACCACTGCCTGGAATATGAGCCAGGACTTCAGGCTTCAGTCCCATAGTCTTGCACTAGACTCTTTTTCTGCGATGTCTGCTATTGCCACCCTTTGACCTCTGGAATTGCTAGGCGTCAGCCTTACCCTAAAGCCGTAGAAAGAGTTTCTCTAATGGACTCTTCTACTTCTTTGGCATCCGCGAAACAGTCTATGTCTCTTATTTCCAAAGAGGCCATTGGCTGTAATGTCGAGGTAACAGCTTTCGAGCCAAGGAGGTCCTTGACGGCACTCTCGAACAGGCCCTTGTCGGTGGACTCCGCCCCAAGTTCTATGAGGAGGCCGCCTGTTTTGGTCGCTCTTGCCGCTTGTATGCAGGCACCGTTTTTTTTCAGGTTACACATTTTGACTGATTTGCTTGAGGACCTCGGCGTGAGTTCTCCCAACTTCAGGCTTGATTAACAGAGCATCCCTACGCTGCTTGCGCCTGTATTTTTAGACATTGCGCTGAGTTTTGTGCCGTCGTGCTAGTAAAGGAAGGTTACTATATTACACGTCTTGCGAAATCATTGAATTTTTTATTTTTCAAATGGCTTCTATCGTATTCTCATCTAATTTAACACTAATCTGCCTTAGGATTGATGTTAATGGAGACAAGACTTTTTCAAAGCCGACACTAAAGCATATGCATAACTTTGTTCCTTCGGATTCGAAGGTGGAGGAAAGTCATTGATTGCACCCTCTTTTTGGCGTTGGCTCTGAACTTAGAGTTCAATGCCTATTTTTTTTAGAATTCTTGCTTTCGGTTCGCTGGCTGTTTGGCTTGAAACTCAAAATTTAAATTTATAAGGTGCTCCTCCTCATTTTTACCATAGATTATAAAATCATTTACAAATTGAGTTAAGTATATTGAAAAAGTATCATGTACATTGTATGCCTTAAAAAGACATATAATGTCATGCCAATGTCTAAAAAACACATTGGCATGTCTTTTTAAGATATCATCTAACAAATTGGGGATAAGTCCGGAGTTTCGGAGTACTTAGGTTTCTATAGAAAATACGAAATAATGGGTATCTTTTTTCTTGGTCGGTATCTGGACAAAAACGCTTTCAAGATCGATAATGTTAAAGTATTCATCGTTTCTCGGTTGACTGAGATCTTTGAAGAAATAAACTTTTCTATTTTCCAAAATATATTTTTATATATTCTTTTGTTATGTTTATCTTTTCGGAGATTAAGAGGTTTTCATCATTTGTCTTCCAATATTCTCCAAATTTTTTTTTTCAACAAAGGGTTGCAACGCTCTAGGATAAGGAGATTGCACAACATAAAAGGTGTCTTCGCCTATCGTCTTTAATTCTCCAGGATGAGCTGATCATCTGGTTTTGAAAGCTGTCTGATGGCTTTCCATTAGTTTTGACTTCTGTATGAATGCCCAACTCTGACATTGCCGACCTATTGCGAGCATTTTCGTTGTATTTGGAGTTTGAATTTGGTGGACGATGGATACATATATTATTCGGCCTCGTAGAAGGATAAAGCTTAGGATAAAGCTTAGAAACACGTTCTCGTCATTGCTCATTTTGCCCAGAGACCACGGGTCATGCCTGCAACATCGCCCTTTCGTGTGAAAATTGGGCCTAATACTATTTACATTTGAGTGAGAGAATAGGCCAAATGACGAGGCAAGATTTATTCGTGCATAAAAAGCTACTATCTTAATAGAAATCGAACTGCAATGCCCTCAGAAAGTCCTTTAAACGTCTAAATCTAAAGCCGTTAAAATGAAGTCCAACACCACAGAATCAAACAGAAAAGTTAACAGGTTAAGAAAAGTTAAATATTTGAAGCGGTTTGGTTACTTTCATACAATATTTCGAAAAAACCTAGTAGAACTGCCCTGAATTGAAGAACTTGTAAATTGGGTTATAAAGGAATTACACAAACATAAAATACGGCATATAAGGTGTAAATACCTACGCAAGACCTGATTTTACCAAGCATAACATTGAAGAAGCAAAATATTAACACGTAGCGTTTGTAAAATTACAATAATCCCAAAACATACTATCGGAGCATCTTTTTTCACAGACTGTGATTAAACGATATTTGCCTTCTGCTGTTCAGCTAGCAACACCACGAGCAAAAGTCACTCGTACTGTATCCTGATGAAACTTGTGATGTATTTTCAAAAAAAAAATAAAATACAATTCATAATTAATAACAATGAAATAATTGAATGATATATTGGGGCCACTGATAGGTCGCACCTGCAGCGAAAGAAAAGAACAAGGTTAGATTGACAGGGTTATTTGAAAATACAAAGGCTGCATAATGGCGGCCGAAGGAAGTTACTTTTAACCGACTAGTTCACCGCGCGGGCGTGGGGGTCTTAGGACATTATTTAAGCCCTGATCCTTCCATGTCACATACATAATACGCTGATTCTGACCACCTGTGCATTGTGCTGCGCTGATTCTGACCACCCCTGCTTCCTCTAGAACGAATATCCACCTCAGCTTGGTTTCGGGACTTCACTTCGTGCTGCTGCGCTGATTCTGACCACCTCTGCTTCCTCTAGCACGAATCTCCACCTCAGCTTGGTTTCGGGATTTGATCGAATTCCACTGCGCTACCTTTGATCACTTCTGCTTGCTCCAACACGAATATCCACCTCAGCTTAGTTTCGAGACTTCACTTGCTTCTGCTGCGCTACCTCTGACCACCTCTGCTTGATTGCGGGACTTCAATGAATTCCGCTGCGCTGCGTCCTGAATACCTCTGCTGCCTGCTAACTATCTTCTTGGCATCGATCTTATTGTTTTCTTGGGCTTTAAGACTTGGCGATTCGAGGACGTCTGGGTCTGAACACTTCAAACAGCTTCCTGATTCTCTTCATTTTTATTTTCCATATTCTTTCACTTGATACCTCTGATACATTTATTTTAAATCTTCTAACACTTGATACCGCGATACATGTATACATCCCTTTATTCAAATTTCCTATTCTTCTTATAGCGATATGTTTACAACAACCAAGTGAATCATATCAATAGAAATTTTCATCCCAAAGAATTTTTTGTTTTTTTTGCTACTGGGAATTTTTTTTTCTGGGACTTTTTGTTTTTTTGTTGACATTTTATTTTTACTGAGACTTTTTTTTATTTATTTTTTTGCTTGTTACAAATATTTTTACACTAAATATTACTTAATACCTAAATCTAACTATGTTCTTAGTTCTATTTCATCTCGTATGATTTTCTTTTAACTTAAAAATATGGGTAATATTCAAAGTTAATTGTTATTTAATTATTTTTTTAATTGAAATGTAATTCTGTAACTATTTCGCACCCGTCCTTTGATGTAACTCCTCCCTATCCAAGTGAAAAAATCTGTCCTCAGATTTACGTTATCGAAATGTAGTTACGATTATTATGTTGGATTATACATCGTTGGATTATTTAGGATTATGCACGATAATTGTTTCATAAGAAAGATTTTTTTTCCATGTTCAAAATAGTTTTGTAAAATTTAAGATGTATTGATGATTTTGAAGATTTCATTTTGACTTGGGATTTGAATGATTGGAATCTATTGATTGGGATGTAAAGATGTTCCTACAGTTAAATAGTAATGTTTTTAGATTTGCTATATCTTTGAATTTCGAGAAAGTCACCTCAATGAAGAATCAAATCTTGACGTGTCCCGTATAGTGGAACGCTGCTTTATAGTGTAGAAATGTAGAAAAACTATGTATAATTTAAAAGAATGCGTTTAAAACAACTGAAGCAAGCACTGTGAATTGCACATGCATACTCAGTAGTTTCAAAGTCGACTATATTGAAAATTTCAGGTTCAATCGTTCTACATATATTAAAACAAGGAAAACAGAAAGGCTGTTGCTAATGGAAAGTTATACTACACAATGAAAGAAAGTTGACAGTAAAAGCTGAATGTAAGAATGGTTTTATGGACTTTATATCAGGTATAATATTGTGTGTGAGCAACGTAATATTGCAGATTTTTCGTTGAACAAACCGATTTTTCGTTTTCTTGGTTGCAAAACTATTAGTCTTCAACTGATAAAGCTTTCACACGCCGGTAAAAGCCTGAATGTTCTGTCATGTTTCAATTTGGGAAAAGTAAATAGTCAAAGGATTCAAACCAGGGAAATAGGAGGTTGCGAAAGAATAGAAATGAATTTTGATTTTGAAAATACGATGATAGAAATGAACGTACGTCACGCGGCATTATCATGATTAAGAATCCAGTTTTTTGCAATAGGTGGGTGGTGTCACACGAATCACAGTTTGTCCTGGCGATACAAGTTCATAGCTGACGGAGTGTATGCAGCCCGAATTGGATCCTCTAGGAGATATGATTCCAAATATAAAGTTAAAAAAATGAGACTAATTCGCTGGAATAGAAGTCGTGTATTTTTTTTCTGTTCTCCTGTTACTTTTTTTATCGAAAATTGTTATTTCCTGATTTTTATTTTTATTGACTTTTGGCAAGAATCATTGGGCGAGAAATTCGAATAGTAGATTCACCAAAGTAGATTCGCCACATTACTCCCCCACCAGTGACGAAGTCAAGATAATAACTTTGTTGGTGGTTTAATCAGACCTCCAGAACGTTATAAGACGTAACGTGGAAGGTTGGGTTGAAATCTTACAGTTATTTTTGTTCTAGGGTTTTCTTGGATCAGCTCTTGGGTAGTTACTTTATCAAGTGAATTGTTCTTCTCGTTCGTGGTGAATGCTGCCTTGACCCGTTGAACGGAAACCTCTTACTCCTTCCCATTTTTGTTTATAATGTAGGTGGATTTTTTTCGCCGAATCACGCTAAATGGCCCGCCGTAAGGTGGGATCAAATGTTGCAACACTGCATCGTTTCGGAGAAAGACGTAGTCATATGTTTCGAGGCTCTTTTGAAAAAAAAGTTGTTCTTTAAGAAGCATGATTTGAAGTTGGTTGTGGTCTCAAATCATGCTTAGTTTCCTTCAGATTGATGACAGACTCGTTCTGGTGTTCGCCGGCTTAGTCCTCGAAAATCTCTTTAGGAAGTCTAAGTGATGTAGACAAGCTCAGCTGGTGTTGCTTCCATATCTTCTCTGAATGTAGAGCGATATCCAAAGAGAATAGTCGGTAAAATTTTTAGGGTTGCGAAATTTGATTGAAATCTTGATCGTTCTGTATGTGCGTTCAATCAATCCATTACTTTGAGGAGGGTAGGATGTGATTCGCAGGTGCTTGATTCCAAGCATTTCGATCAGCTCATTGAATAAAGAAGACTCGAATTATCTTCGTCGGTCAGTTGTAATGGGTCGAGGGACATCAAAACGAGAAATCTAACCATTGACGAGACCACGGGTGACTGTTTTGGCCATAATGTCTTTAATCGGAATTAGCTCGAAACAACGAGTGAATCTGTCACAGCAGGTCAAAAAATAACAAAAATCTTACGAAGGAGGTAATAGTCCAACAATTTCAATGTTGATGTGACTAAATTGCACGCCAGGAACAAGGAATTTTGTCAAAGGCGGCTTGTTGTGGCGTTGTATTTTGGCTGGTTGACACTCAAGACAAGCTTTCGCCATATATCCACAATCTTTCTAGATTGAAGGCCACACAAAAAGATCGGTCATCATTTTAACAGTAGTCGAAATTCCTGGGTGGGAAAGGCAATGAAAAGAATCAAAAGCTGCTTTTTGCATATCCTTGGTAATGAACGGACGGTTTCGATCAGTTGAATTGTCACAATTTATCTGTGATTTTGTGTTAGGAACAGTGCCTGGTTTAAGTTGCAATGACGAGTTAGATTCGTTGTTCAAGAAATCCTTGATGTAGGCATCATCTTTTTGTTGCTCCTCCAGAAGTTCGTAGTCGATAGATTGTTTCGAAACTCCCTTCACTCTTGACAGCATATCTCCGGTCACATTTTCGGAACCAGGAACGTGTCGAATAGCTGTTGTAAATTGACTGATAAAATCAATTTGGCGAAATTGTCAAGGCGATGCATTTTCTGGATTCTTCGTCAACATGAATACCAAAGGCTTGTGGTCGGTGTGAATTGAGGATGGTCTTCCCTCTTGTGATGATTGGAAATGCTTCACTGCTTGAAAAACTCCCAACTACTCGGTCGTATGTACTGTCCCGTTTCTGTGTGTCTGTTAAATCCAAAAGATGCAGCTGATCTCTGACTTTTTGATGTAGAGCGGCGCAAACGGCATAGTAAGAAGAATCAACATTCAGAGACAGTTCAGCATTGTTCGATGGGTGAGCCAGGAGAGCTGAGTTGGCCAGTTCCTCTTTGCACTTTTCAAAAGCGATCAAAGCTTCATCTGTCCAGGCCACCTCTGATTAGTCATTCTTTTTGTTACCTTTCATCAGTTTTTGCAAAACGCCTTGTGAAATGACAGCGTTGGGAATGCAACGGCGATAAAAATTGATTGATGCAAGAAAACGTCGGAGTTATGAGGTAACGACTGGCTTAGGGAAATTTTTAATGTCCATCACTTTTTCTGGAAGTGGTTTGATGCCATCTTTGTTGATGAGATGACACAGAAAGGTTATCTCAGGTTTGCCAAATTCAACTTTGCAGCGTTGATCTTAAGACCATATTCTTTGAATCGCTGAAAAACTGTTCGCAAGTGTGTAAAGTGCTCAGCGTGGTTCTTTGATGCGATTCTGATGTCATCGATGTAAGTAAAAACAAATGGTAGTCCTTGCAACACTTGATTAATGAGTTGTTGATATGTTTGGCTGGCATTTCGTGAACCAAATTGGATCACAGGGAACTCAAACAATCCAAAGGGTGTTATAATCGCAGTCTTTTGGATGCCGTCTTTGTGAACAGGGATCTCATGGTACACTCGAATCAAATCAATTTCTGAAAGAACTTCACGGTTCTCCAGATTGATTGTAGCATCCTGAATGTATGGTACAGGCTGACGATCAGAAATCGTTTGTGCGTTGAGACGTTTGTAATGGCCACAAGGACGCCAATCTCTATTCTTCTTGGGGACCAAATGTAATGGACTGGCCCATGGTGAACTCGAGCTCCTGTAAATGCCCATTTGGGCCATATGCTCGTATTCTCTTTTGGCAATTTCGTATTTTTCTGGAGTCAGACGAGGGACTTTGGCATGCACGCGAGGGCCTTTGGTGTCAATATAGTGAGGGACAATTATTTGCAAACGTGTTTTTGCGTTGAATGTCTCTGGTTTGTCTCTGGTCTCTGGTTAAATCGACAAAACGATTAAGGAAGTTATATTCACCGCACTCACATTGACCGATTGCATTTTTCCAGAAAATTTGAATTGAGTTTTGCTGTCGATGATTTTCTCATTTTTTAAATCGACTAATAATTCAAAATAGTTTAAAAAATCTATGCCATGATTGGGCGAGTCACGTCTTCAATAATGAACAGCCAAGAGACGACGACGGAGGCCTCGCAGATTTATTTTCATCATCATGCAGACGACGCAGACCAAGATTTCTTTTCATCAGTTTGTGGTCATACGTTTGTATAGCTGACCCACTCGCAGCGAAGAGATTGAGAGCTGCAAGTAGATTGTTTTCCTCACTAGGTTTAGGTGAAATTAGTGTTAGGTCAGATCCAGTACTAATGAAAAAATGAAGTTTGAGAGGCTTCTCATGAATTAAGAGATTGCTTACATTCTGTTTACTGTTTACTGCCGACGAGTGTGTTTCTGCTGATTTTTTGGCTCGTCGTTCTTGTATTTGCAACATTCTTCGCACTTCTTTGCTCGGTTGCCAAATCGGTAAAGATACTAGTACAAATCATGCTTTTTTGTGTTACTACCTCTTGATGTGCCTCGGGATTTGGAACTGTCCCGACTAGAAGAACGATCCCGGCTATGTAGGCTTTGACGTCTACGTCTGACCTCTGAGGAAAAATCTTAAATTCTCTTGGTAAGTTCACTGATTTGACAATAGACATCAGCGGAGCTTACAGCGTGAGATGTCAAACTGGACGCTGTTTTGAATTTGTTTGTTGACACTGTTTTTGTCTCGACTTTGCTTGATAATTCGACCTTGAGAGTACCAACAATTGGTCGAATCGATTCAGGGAGAGCCACAGACACTCGACTATTTCGTTGCTCACGGACTTACCTGCCAGATCCTTCATCTTTCGCAGCAGCAATGATGGTTTGGAGTCGCCAAGATCGATTTCCTCTAGTAATCTTCGTAGCTTTTTCAAACTGGAATCAGAAAATTCGGAGATTATTCGGTGCTTCAGTGTCTCATATTTTCCTGATGCTGGTGGATTTCGTATTATGTCTGCAATTACTTCCAGACAGTTCACGTCCTGGGAAGCGGCTACTGTATCGAACTTCGTCTGATCAGCTGATACACCAAATGTGCGAAATTGGGCTTCGATCTGAAAAAACCCATAGCTCGGCAGCACTGGGAATGAAGGTTGGGACTTTAACAGCCGTGCTTGCAACTTCGTAACTATTCTTTTGTGTATTCCCGGACGTCTTGTCCTGTTTGATTAGGTAAGCGGGTAAAAATTATTGCAGGATCAAATTCATTGTTGTCCTTCGCTCCAGCAAAGGTTCATCAGCACTGTTGCAATTTGTTGAATCGGTATCAGTAGCCGAATCTTTATTCTGATCTTGACTCAAAATTGCAATTTGTCGATTTTTGATGAAAAAACACATGCATTTTCGAGATCACCTCTAAAAAGGGCGCACTTGATTGCCGGCAAACGGGTTTCTCGAGTCGAAACTGTACTCGGGATCCAAAAAAACGAAAATCTACGGCGGAATTAACATAAAAAAAATTAAAAAATTTTAAAATTAAAAAAAAATTATTAAAATAAAATTAAATTAAAATTAAAAAATAAATTAAAATTAAAAAATTAAAAAAAATTGTCTCACTGCGTAAAATTATCTCACTGATTGCAATATTCGGGGTCACCAATATAGCTGACGTAGTGTAAGGATCACGAATCTGATCCTCTAGTAGAGATGGTTCCGAACATAAAGTTAAAAAAAAGAAATTATATTCGCTGGAATAAAACGCGTGTATTGTGTTTCTGTTCTCCTGGCAACTTTTTTGCTAATAATGATTGTTCCTTATTTTTAGTTTTATTGACGTTTGGCAAGAATAAGTAGGTGAGAAATTCGAATTGAAGATTCGCCACATTACTCAAATTGTAGATTCGGCAAAGTAGATTCGCCGCAAGTTCTTATTGCATGATACGCTTTCTGTCATGTAAACAAATCAGCATGGACCCAATCTTTGATTTGATCATTCAACATTTTTTATCCGAGGCGATGACGATCCTTGCTTTGCCACTTTGTTTTTGGAGCATACTCAAATATGCATAATTTCACACATATGATCACATAATTCAAGAATTTTCGATCACTACCAATCCTCTCAAGACAATCAACGTACACGTTTCCTCGATGGTTCTCTTGTTCTGTTGTATAATTTTTCTGCACCATTTTGGCGCGAATCTCTGGCATGACCACATCACATGTTACAAATTGGTATACATACTGTGAAAATTTTTACATTTTGAAGTTCAATCAAAATTCTTGTTGTTCAACCACCTTTCGATCTCACAAGAGCCATCTCAGGTTCATCGTTTCCGTATGTTTTTAAAATTGAAGGCCTCTCTGAATGGGGTTGATCGTCAATATGCTCCAAAAGCCTTCCTTGGGCTTTTAAACGATTTGTGTCAGCGAAACAATTGTGCTCTTGAGAAGCAATATACCCCATTGCACTTTTCCAACTTTTTTCACCACTAAAAAAGTAAAATTCAATGTTCAAATTTACTTCGCATTATTATGTCTAACAACAGAAACACTCTTCAAGCGCTTTCGTAAAAACACAAAACAACTTTAAATCTGTCAGTTCGTCCATCTCTTTCTGACTGACCCCACGGGAGAGTCTTCAGGCTTTTTTTGCGTGTGCACTTTTACCATAATCACAAATACCGTACATCCGTCACAAATACACACAAATACACACCGTAATCACAAAGGAACTTCATGAGAGCTTTTCGAAAAATGAGAAAGGAGTTCACCATGGAGCAAACAAAGCAAGCTCAGATAGGGCACAACAATTTAAGGTGAAAATTAAACAATGTAGGATTACTGTCTATATGAATTTGGGTGTCTTACAAGCAACACATGACTTATAGTTCCATAAGTAGGTGATGACGTGTTTATATATGCTTTATAAAACTTATGCAAATTTTTAAACTTTGCGCCGAAGACCATTGATTCGGGAGCTGATCGGAATGTGCTCAACATATTGTTAGAATGCTATAGTTTAGAATGATTTGTTTCCTGATTGGCTAGTAAAAGGAGACAGTATCAGCTGCATATTCTTTATATAAAAGTGCTTTGGATGATAGAATGGCGACCTCCTAGGTGAACTTGTCAAGGTGTCCTGTAGCAGTTTCATTAAAAAATCGTTAATCCCTATGAGATATGGAGTTGGCTGCGATATTGAGTTCGGACAGCCCCAAATCTAAAGATGGTTGGGCTTGACCGCCTTATGGCAACGTTTTAAGGTATATATTCTTTCCTACTGCAAAATGGATTTACGAAGTTTGATGTTGAAAAAGGCATGGAAAGGACGAGAATTAGTTCAAAGTAATGTGACAAACGGTGCCAGGCTAGGTTCGCAGATTGATAAAAAAAGAAATGTAGTGAGTGGTCGAAAAAGCTTGCGCTAAAAGAGGTTTCAAGCTCTAAGTGTTAGTAACGTAAATTATCGGCGTAAATAAAATTTAAGGCTAGACTCTCGCTGGTGACAATGACATTTGAACTTTTATCTCTTGTGTCGGAGTTTCGGCCACTATTTCTGTGATTGGCAGCTTCTGGAAAATTATCAAAGTGAACCGTGGTTCTGAGCAAATCACCATCTTGATGGGTCAGAGAGGCTGTGATTTTCCTGAAACCCAAATTCTGTAGTGAACTGTTGCGCTATAACAACCTCCGGGATAGCTTAAATCAACTTCTACTCGCGAGAAAGGAATATAATCCTTAGGAAGTATGTTACTACTATTCTGATGATTTACGGCAGCCGTGGCACAAATCGTCCATATTTCTCCATATAATTTATTTATTATGATGTTGTGTTGTTATGTTGGTTCGGGACCTTCCGATTGTAAAGGGAGACATCTTTAGTCACTGGCCGACGTAGAGAGCATAAAAGCCACTTGAATAGTGGGTCCTGTTTCATGCTGTCTCAATTTGGATTCCACTCACGCCAAGACAAAACCTCGTACGAGGAATGAAATGTGACAAACGGGCTGAGCTAACCTCATAAGATCGAAACAATGCAAGGATTGTGTAGTGGTTTTTCTTACGATTTGAATTAAATTTTTTGCGATGCTGTAATGAGTTCATTGTTCGATGCTAATGATGAATGCGTCGTTTTACTAAATACTTTCCAAATTTTCTTTAGCTGCATCCAAAGTAAATTTCTTTATCAATTTACTTTGCAAAAATTAATGATTTTGCCATCTAAAATGAAGAGCAGAAGAAACTGAAATGGGATGTATGGGATTCCAAGAAGGAGTCCATTAGCAACGAGCTTACGTAAGTTATTTATTGCGCTGCAAGTTTTCTTGTCTCGTCTTTAGTACCTAATTTAGTATAGACCATATCCGTGAGCTGTCCTTCGGAAGCAGGCAAAATACATAAGAGACCAATTAACGTATAAAACATTTGTTTTCAGGATCTATTAATTGATGTCATCGTTTTTATGCGTTTTAACATTTACAAATAAACTAGGGAGTTTTCTTGGGAACTAACTTATTTGCTTTTTTGAACGCATCTCTGCATCATTATCTAAATCATGTTTCTCTTACAGGATTCTCTTGATAGCATACAAATTAATGTTCATTTACATTGTCCTTACTAGAAAGTTGGCCATTTGAAAATATTTATTTCCCACATGTTCACATTTGAATTTAATTATAAGCATCAAATCGGACGCACAACGTTTGGATTGAAAGGAGAATGTGCATTTGTTCCTGGGACCAGATTAAAAATAGCGACATCTTCGTTGGAAACTTGAGCCTTCTGTTATGAGGACGCATTGCATATGCCAAAAATAGAACCCAAGGCAGACACGATGTCGACTTCGATGGTTGTAGTTCCTTTTTTAATTTTGAGCATGTGCTTCACGCTTAGGAAAAACATTTTATTTGTTCTCAAAGTGCAGGTGCAGTTCTAACGAGCGAATACTCTGCAGGATGCCGTATGTCTACTGAGAGTTATGTTGACTTCAGAACTGGTAGCGTACAGTATTGCCTTGGGTAAAAACTCATTCGTGAAGAAATCTTGAGACCATCATTTCAGTATGAGTTGACTTAGAATAACACAATTTCGCATCAATGAAATCTTTCAATGAGTTCATTTTATAGGATCAGTTAAATCATGGCTGCATTCACTGAGTAATGACTACCGTAATCCTTTTCGACTTCCAACTTCAGCTCCAATTTATTGCCATTAGCTATCAGCCCGAACTTGGTCAAGTGCTGTGGTCATCTCCTTGGTTGGCCGGGGCTTCGAAACTCATTTAGTGTTAAAGGTGTAAGCATGTATGAATGGGATGGTTCTACTTTACTTAGGACAAATATGCTATGGAGGAAACAGACAATGAGCTACCAATGGTCTATGTGTGCAAATAGAGCAGGTGGAGTAGTTTAATTGCGCATTGACTATTGCAAGCAGGAAAACCGTGACTCCCAATTGCGAGAATGCACTCTTTAAAATTCTCGAAGGAAAAGGAGCAATTGGAAGGAGTGAGTTGTTGAGGTTCCAATCGATGTGTGATTTGGAGTTCTTGAAAATGTCATTGAAGCAATTAAAAAAATTAACATCCGCCTGATTTATTTTATTCCTTTTTCAATTGCTACATTCTTATTCTCTGGAAACGACAAACACACATTAGAGTTTTCCATCTCAAATGCAATTATTGTATTCATGTAAAGAGTTGCAATTTAAAAAAAAAACTAGCAAAAATATAATTTTACTTGTAATTATTTAAATTCATTTCGTTCATTCGTGTCCACATTTTACGGAAGACCTCATACGTTCAGGATTTATATGTGAATTTTTCTAAGAGCCTTGGACTGTTTTTGATCGACACAATGACAATGAAAACACAATGAAAATGAGCCAAATTAAATAAGTGCAAGCAAAAAATATAACTTAAAACTCGCTTACGGCAGCAAAGTGATTGATTTTCATCTGCAAATCGACTCAAGCAACATAAGAGGTCATTGAATGTCAAACGAATGCAAAACACATGGAACTTACATATGATAGTTGCCCAATGTGATTATCACATATCGAAATATGATTTCTTTAACGCAATGCACACTTCTTTTTCAGTAAGAAAAACAGATAGATCGCTATTACATTTCCTTCTAATACTGAATGTACATTATCATCATGCATTCCGCAACGCCACAAGCCAATCCTTTGCCTCCAGCATGAATTTTCTCCGATCATGGTGGTTTTGGGACTTTGTTTTTCAGATGATTACTCCCAACATATATTGGCTGTCAGTGTTTATCATGTCTTCCTATTGAATCGTTCGTCTGCTTCCTGAACGTTTGCCATGCGCTCTACCCTTCAATGTCCTTTTGCCTAACCGACTTTCTTCCATTCTTTCTACAAGACCTGCCGATTACGGTTTGTGCACCTTTACGCAAGTAGACTCAGGTGATTCGTCAAATGATCCTTGTTTCCAATTCCTCACATCCTTGATTAATGATTTGTAAATTCTCTTTTTGTGTCGGGAGGTGAAGGCTGTTTACGCCCTGAGTATGGGACTTGCAGACGCGCAATACTTCTGGACAATCCACTAACGACCTCCCTGCAAACCTAAGAACCTAGCCTGGTACCGTTTGACACAATATTTCGGGCTATGCCTCATGATCCTTAACGTAGCGGCACCTTCAAATTACAGGAATCCCTTCTCCAGCGGGAAGAAAGAGAGAGAAAGTAAGCACTAAGAAAGTACCCATACTTCTCCATCCCTGACACCTCCCAACGCTCCAGTATGGCTTTTTAAGTGTTACTGTGAGATTTCAATTGTCAACCGTTTTCAGCATTCCTCCGACCATCGTTTCCGTACAGAGCTCTCTAATTTTGCTGTAGAGGTCACGGTGCTGCTTACTCCATCTTTGGCAAGAGAAGAATGTGTAACAGGCGTAATTCATCGCTCTTGCACAAAACGCGCAATTAGGTGACTGTGACCTGTCAATCTTCTGCAGGTAAAACCAAAACCAACCATACCCGCTTAAGAGCTGGATCAAATAGAAATCGGTCTTCGCGGTCTCGGCCTCATGGCTAGGATTAGATGTCCAGTCCACCTTCCCTTTGTGTCTTGCTTCCAAGACTGTTATCAATCGCTGAGAGAGCGTTTCCGCTTTTTCCTTTCCCTAGTGACCTCTACTCTGCCGTCTTTGCTTCTACGCAGGTAAATATTTCTGCATTCTCTCGTAAGGAGGGCGATGGATATCACCCCTACAATCAGTAAGACTGCCGCCCCGGAGACTGTTTGATATGCGCAAAAGATTCGCAGCGGTCTTTGTCTCTTCACCTGCGCCAAGTGAAAGCGTTGAAAGCGTTCCCTCATACCCATAGAGTAGAACCGACTGCACAGCGCTCATCAGGAGTCGCCTCCTAATCAGCAGGGTTTGGGGACAAGATATACACAAGCCTGTTTTTCTGATTCATTCTTCATGAAAAGTAGAAACCGATTGATATTTCATTGAGGACGGCCACAACGATTGGGGGTTGGAAATGAAAAAAGCCCCCACAAAAAATTCTGCGTAAATTGAAAAGATGACAATGCTTGATTCGGCGTTAGGGATATACTATAAAGTGTAGTTTATGGACACCGAATACAAATGAAACCATCACCTCGCCCCCAGCCCTGCGCTTGGAAGTGAGCACTGTTCCGAACCCAGATGGTGGCTGTATCAGATTCGTCCGGATACCAAGTTCGTCAGCTTACGATATGATGTTCCTCGTTGAGCAGTAGGAAGTAAGCTTGGGTGTCTCTCGTCAACTACTGTTCGAGCAGATATTGGGCGGCTTTTTGGTCTTGGTAAGGTAGCCTTGGCAGAATGATTTAAAAGAGGTACAGGTGCAGGTACCGGTAAGCACCTGGGATGTCTTTCAAATCATTTGGCCTCGGGTCATACTCCTGGCAAATAACACAGTACGCGTCTTTTATACGTTCCTTCTTTTTGTGCCCTGCCTTGCCGCAATTGCAGTGCAGCAAGCTGCTTTCGGTTCCATTACATGATGGTATGGCCGTATCCATGGGACTTGAAACACCGGAGTGGAGCTCTTTGCCGTATTTGACTAATAATCCATTTTTTTATTCTTATTTTACCCTTGTTTCATAGCTGTTCCGTTTTCCTCTCAGTGAGGTGGACTACGGCCATGGGACAATTGTGAGGTTAACCGCTATTGTTTGTCTTAGTCAGGCGGACTTGCGTCTCGTGAAATCGCGTTTTAAGGCGTCTACTATTTCGGGCAGATCTTTAACGCAGTCAATGTCCCTAATTTCGAGAGTGGCCATAGACTCGAGTGAGGCTTCAATTGCTTGATATTAAATGGGATAATGGGTTAAGGGGTTCACTCTCGTCAAACTTATCAACATTTTCAATGTTGTAGTCTCCTATAGCCAAGTTTTGTCGGGTTGGTGTCGGCTTCCTCGTTTCATTCATGAATGTAAGTCAAACTCATGCCATTATCTCGCAGATCAATTTGGTTTGCTTCAGGTTCCAAACGCTTCTACAGCATCTAAGAGTGATCTTACCATAATACTGACATCTTCAGTCAATTTTTCAAGTCCACAAATTGAACATTAGGGGCAAAAGAGCAATAGGGCAATATTAGGAGCAATATTAAAAAGCGTCGGTACAAGTCCATCGAATCGTTTCAAGCCCGATTCGACTTTGAAGCTTTGCACTTTATTTGACGGATGCTATAACGCGATGTCCCCTTAATCTTTACAAAAAAGCTCGTCCCCTTTTGTGCAAAAAACAAACAAATTTCTCGATCTTCCTCTAGGAACTGAGAATGTGGTATGCGATGGAGAAGACAACTAAGATGGGAACTATCCTCTTCAATAGTGCTGCTGGACATCCCTCTACTTCAAAAGCATTATTTTATCTGATGTCTAGTGCTGCAGCTTGTACTTCTTCTTTAGTTTTTGGCGAGACTATGACCTCTTCTTCTGCTTCTGCAAGGCTCACAGCTTCAATTCTTGTGAGAGGTGCTGTGAAAAGCCGTTTTGAAGTATTGCAGCTATTATTGTTCGACTGGCTTACCTATGATTGATCCTTGTGCTCTCTAGCAAAGACCCGCTCGTGAAATCAAGCACTCGTTCGGTTGTTTGATAGAAGTATGTGCCGATCTCTATTCATGCCGCGTAATGTTTTCAGATGCATCAAGGGTTGATGCATAAATGTGTTCCGTGGGGGCTGGGTTACAAGCTTGCCATGCGGAAACTAGGAGCTGCAAGGAGACCCTGTGTCCTTGAAACAGAAAAAATGGACCAGATTGTTAGAGCGCTCTTCCCTATGCATCCTATTCGTCCCGATGATGCAGATGTTGAATGTCTCGGAGAATGCCCACTTTTTACCGCCATCGAACTGGATGATGCGGTAAAAGCTTTAAAATCGAAAAAGGCCCCAGGGCCAGACGGTATACCAGCGGAAGTGATACAGCTTGCACATAACTTTGTCCTGACAGGCTCACAGTTTTCAATGCCTGTTTGCAGCTTTAGCCGTTTCCAAATTGCTGGAAAGAGGTGAGGCTCGTGCTGATCCACAACGGGAAGGGGAACGCCGATCAACCATCTACATATCGGCCCCTATGTATGCTGAACGCCGCTGGGAAGGTACTCCAGAGGCTCATTAGAGAAAGACTTGGAGAAGCCATTCGAACTGCCGGGGATCTGTCTCCTCGGCAGTACGGCTTCAGGGCTGGTCGATCCACAATTGGTGCAATAGCAAAGGTAGTAAGCGCGGCCCAGCAGGCAGAAGCCCACAATTATTACTCGAAACGAATAGTGCTGCTCATAACTCTAGATGTGAGAAATGCATTGAACTCTGCTAGATGGACAGATATTCTTGGTGCTCTGGAATATTTCAGGGTGTCGAGGTATCTGATGCGGATATTGAAAGACTACCTCAAAAATTGGAAACTCATCTATGACTCGTTGGAAGGCCGGCGAAGAATTGATTTGACATCAGGGGTCGCGCAAGGTTCCGTTCTGGGCCCGGACCTCTGGAATGTCTCGTACGATGAGCTTTTGAGGCTGCAGTTACCGGCGGAGTCGCGCCTGGTTGGCTACGCAGATGACGTAGCAGTACTAGTCGCCGGACATACTGTCGGACAGACGAAGCTCAAACTGGACGCGGTAATACGCCGAGTGAGCAAGTGGATGACAGACCGTGGGCTTAGCCTAGCGCTGGAAAAGACCGACGTTGTCGTCCTCACAAAGAAGCGAATCCCTCGTGCTATGCCGGTTCGGGTGGGGGAAATGATCATCGAGTCAAAAGAATCAATCAGAAACCTTGGCTTAATGATTTACTCGAAGATGAGTTTTTTCGAGCAGTTTCGACCGTCAGCAGATAAGGCCTCCATGCGGGTATCGGCACTGAACCGCATTATGGCCAACACGCAGGGGCCAACCTCGAGCAAAAGACGTCTACTGATGAGTGCAATTAAGTCAGTGCTCTCGTATGGCTCCGAGGTTTGGGCTGACGCTCTTAGTAAAGAGACGAACCGAAGGCGTCTGGCACAGGTGCAGAGGCAAGGAGCTTTGCGGATAGCCGCTGCATACGGCACTGTCTCTGAACCTGCAGTGCTGGTAATCTCGAGGGTGGTTCCAATTAAGTTACTTGCAGACGAACGGAAACGTATATACTCACGTAGGGGGGAGTCGGCGAGAGAAACCGTCAGTCGAGAGGAACGGAGAAGAACCCTAATCTAATGGCAGCAAACATGGGAAAACGAAACGCGAGGCAGATGGACCGCACGGCTGATAAGTGACTTGGGGCCGTGGTTCGACAGAATGCATGGTGATACTGATTATTATCAGACGCAACTACTCAGTGGTCACGGGTATTTTCAGTCTTACCTGTATAAGATGGGAAAGACACCATCCCCAACTTGCGTGTTCTGCCCGGGGATGACGGATGACGCCTGCCACACGTTCTTTACGTGTAATAGATTCACAAGACTCCGTTTGCATCTCTCGGAGAAAATTGGCGTAATTTCCCCAGAAAATTTAAAGGGAAAAATGATGAAATCAAAGGACAATTGGAACTGTGTGTCGCATTAAGTACGGACAGTACTCATTATAAAGAAGGACATAATGGATCGCTTGGCGAGGGCGGGAACATCTCTGTAACGCAATATTATAGTTACTAATTGCAATTCCTTCCTATCCATCCGTGGAGAAAGAGAGATTTCCCTTAGCCCGAAGACATCGTTAAGCGATGATTAATGAGTCCTAGTCCGAAGTAATGTGACAAAGTGTTCCAGGCTGGGTTCTCGGTGTGACAGGGGAGGTGTTTAGTCGGTAGTCCGGTAGCGGGGGAGTCCCACACACAGGGCGTAAATAGCCTTCACCTCCCAAACAAAAAAAAAAGGGTTGATGCATGGTCACTTCTTTTTGTCGTACTTTCTTAGCTTGTCGTCAGAAATTATAGTGGTCTTCTTTGGCCAAGGTTGGTCGTTGAATGTACTCATTGTACGCCTCGATCCTTTATCCTTTTCGCCTAGTAGCAAAAGTTCCCAATTTTCTTCGGTTGACATTCCCAGGCCTGTTCGACCTCTAATTCATCACAAGCTTCCTTCGTGCGGGAATATGTTGTTACAGTTCTCTACCACTGAGATATATGTGCTTGATACTGAGCTATCATTTAACCTAAGGAGCCGGTATCTTTGAATAACTGTTCTATCGTGTTTATAAGACGGCATTGAAGCATGACCCTTATAACGCATTGGCCCCATAGATGTTTGAATATACAATGGACCTACGCCCAATTTTTTATCCGTAATCACCAAAGTTTGCGAATCTTTACTAAAACTCACCAATACTTAACAATGCTCATGGGTGGTTTAAATTAATGGGTAGACATTTTGCAATCTCAACTATAGTAAACAACAATATTTGCTTGCGATGATTCAAAGACATGTTTTTTTTGATTCGCATGGAGTATGAAAAATACTGATAAACTTTGTTTCGTCATTCAACTATTAAAATTACGTAACAAAATTCATTACATTAAGTATTCCATCATCAACAAAATTTTGCCGCCTTTGAACACAGGAGAACCGATTTAACTGTAATGATTAATCCACACGACACATCATTTCACGACACTCTAAACTCTTCGACAGCTCTTGCAAACAAACTCAGATAGAACTCAGAAGAACACTAGTGTGAAGCAAAAATATTGTAAACAGCAGTTTAAATTGACGATTCATGTATTATAAAGCTAATATTTTAAGGTTTTTATGTTTAAACTAGTATGAGAAAATGCGTGTGAAATTCTGAAACTGTTTTCTCATGACGTTCCTGCTAGCATTCGATTGAGGAATAGCCCATTTTTCTGCTTTTTGCCATGACTTATGAGTGAATTTTGCTATGCTAATGTCAATTAAAATTAAGTTGCAGTCTTAAATCACATTTCCGATTTACGTTATAATTCAAATACACTTCGATGCCGTCAAAACCATCGAAATTTTGATTATGAAGGCAAAATCATCGAAATTTTGATTAAGCTCAATCGCGACAAAAGCCGAAGTTGTTAACAGCTCATGAGGGGAAAAATTGACTAATCGAATATCCTTGGATGCTCATGTTCTGTATTTGACTGACTGTAATGGCCCCTTTATATTGTACGCTCTCTTGTAAATCTTTTGGTAGCAACCGACAACCTTTGCAGCTTCCACTAGAAACGCCAACTGTTTTGGGCACGTTTACTATGTTGACAATAATATTTTTTTCTTGGAGCGCATAAACTCTGAAAAAGGAAGAAACAAAGCATGAGCTATCATACTAACATTTAATGTTGAACTTTACGTTTGTTAGTACTAGAGGCGGCCCAGGAAACAAATGCCAAAAGATCGACTTTTTCCCAGGAGGATTCGAAGAAAGAATAATTTTTCTTAGCTAAGTAACATTCAATTAGTTTTCTAGATTAATTTTTCTGAACATCATCAAAATCATTTCACAATTCAGGACCCATAGTGCAAGTTTTAGTTTCGTAGGACTTTGCAGATTATTTGTTCAAATCATCCTACGGTTACTTCCTTAAAAATTTTGTCGATGATTCTTCGAAACTGTTTCCAGTTTTTTAACCAAAGAAACAAAGCTTTTCCTTCGGGCTTATATTAAAGTCAGACATTCTTTAATCGTCCTTAATATACATTCGAAACATCAATGCTGTGCTTTCATTGGGAAATCGATGAAATATCTTCTTTTCATGACGTCATGAACAACATTTTACACATGTTACAAATTATCATCCTTATCGTGTCCTATCGGGCACGAATATCTTTGCGTTTGCCATCCATGTGTTCGTGTATCAAATCAACTGATTTTCTTTCAGACATAGTTAGTCGGAATTCGCATTTGCTGTTCGCCTTTATCCAATGTATTCCCACCACCTTTTTCGATTTTCACGTACCATTTTGAAAACAAACCGTTTCTATAGAGCGCCAGTACACACATGAATGTAATTTTATCCTGAATCAATTCGAGAAAATAACATCATTTCAGTGCCGCACACAAAGCATCTATAAAATTATACGATTCCTTACAGGTTGATGCTTTTCAGCTTTTCGTCCTCTTTGACGAAACCCAAACAGCGCAGAAATGTCGGCAATAGCGATGAGCACAACGATGATTTTGTAGACCTGGTAATACCTGACTTGGAGCTTCACCACCAACAACGGAATGTACATCCTTATCCCAAACTATTTGCCTTTTTGAATGAAAAAGCACGACTGCCGAGTAAATTCCTTAATCGAGGCTATTCATATTCGACTGGCATCGCCATGGAACATACTTAAGTGGATTATTATTTAGGGTAAATATTCTTCAGATAACAATCAACGTGCACTTTCCAATCGTATCCAGAGGACGAAGGAGTCGCGTTATAGGAACAGGAACGAAAGTGTTTGGCGTCGATCGAGGTGCTAGAGTAAGTAGCAACCAAAGTAGAAGCAGAAGGACGAAGGAGTTATCCTTGGTAGCAGCACGAGATGAAAATATTATGAGAACTCTGCTTTTATTACACGCAGCTGGTAAAAAATTTTCTTAAGGAATTCTTTACGGCTGGAGTAAATCCTGACAGTTTTATATACTGTACTGAACATTAAAGAGAATCTGATGCGGTGGGAAATCTAAGAGCTAGATTTGTTGGCATTATAAAGTTTTATGCTAGTTTATTCATTGCTGGTTTATTGTGGTAGGATTTAGTAAAAAGCTTTAAAACGAAAATTAGCGTGTAGGTGTGTACCACATAAATTATGAGTTTATAGTGTAAAATAATAAAGTTAAAATCAAGGAAGTTCAATTAATAACCTGATTTTGATTGAATTGAAAAATTATTTTCAAAGAAAATCATTTTGGAACGCTTTGCCAGTGGCCCAAAAGGCCTCTTAACAGAAACAAGTTTTTGAGTTACTTCTTCTTGTTTGTTTGAAGAATTACAAACTTCAAACTTATATTAAATTGGTTTTGAAACTTATATAGAATATACTGAATATAGCGAAAAGATATTTAAAGGCATCCTAAGCGTGTGCGCTTCCTAGGACTTGTAATGATTGGTTAGTACAAATAAGATGGTAGAATAGTTTAAAATTTTTCGATTAGATGCTTATTAAAATGTTGAGTTCATCATTACAAACAGGACGAGTGAACTGAACAGTGAACTTGCAATTGGTACATTATACTAACATCGGATTTCCTTTAGCTTCAATGCTTGCTTCAAAGTTTTCTTGTGCATTTTTATTCAAATGAGACAAAGCCAAAACCCAATTCAGCAAACAATTAAGCCTTGAAACGTGAGAAAACTACTTTCACAGGCATGTTTGATTGGTTTAGAGGTGTCCAGGATGTAAAAATTCGATCACCAACTACTAACTACACTAACACTGCTAAGAAATTCCCAAACTCACGGGCCTCAACCCAAAAATTTGGAGACTGTTGGAGACAAAAACTGTTGGAAATGGAAAAGTACGGTGAGAAACGCGTTAAAACTACGGTTCAAGGACCAAACATGTCCTGTTAGACATTCACTAGCGGAAGATTCTGGAAAAAAAACTGGTTCACAAATTCATATGCCCATCTAAAAGCCAAAGATAGACTAAATTCCAAGATGCATTCAACAGGGAAATTCCAGAACTACAAGAAGCTGTCAGAAAACCCAGCAGTTCTGTACTCTTTTCAATATCTAGAATTCCAAGCGGAGCCTTGCAAACTAAGCCCATTAATGTATCTTTGGCACAAATAAAGCGGCCTATAGTTTCCCTTATAGTCTACTATAAGTCTGAGCTATAGAGCTTCAGGAGAACACTAAACGATGTTCATCGAGGATAAACTTCCAGTGCGCCGGAATTTGTTGTTAATATCACAAACTCAAATAGGAATCCAATTTTTCCAAAGACTCTCAAGGGTTAGTTGTGTTTTGTTTAGGGTTACGTTTGAGCATTTCAAAGCTGCAGGGGAACCATGCTGTACTTACACACCCCCTGCTAACTAGCGAAATGCAGTTTTTTGAAAAGCGTCATAATTTTTTCGGCAAACAGGATGTCATGGATGAGCTGCGGAAGCTACTTGGGGAAAAAGTAGCTTCTGTCAAACGCTTCACTACGGCGACATCAAGAAAAGAAGACCCAAACCTAAGTGACGCGCAAACGATACAAATGCTTCGCGCCACCACAAATATTTTTCTTAATTGTCGTAGTACAATACCTTTATGATTCGGAGATGAGTAGGAGATAGCCTGTAAGGATGATGTAGATGGTATTGCAGGAGGATCAGAATCGATGACGTGATGATGTTATGGGCGGCAACCACGAGGGCGATGCTGCCTTGGCCACCGCAGGTAGAGCTATTCCTGATACTGGCCCCGATGATTATTATCAACACGTAGCAGATGATAGACGTAATGAGATGATTTCATATTGTTAATAGTGAATTCTAAGAAAATAAACGATGTGTGATTATAATCACGTAAGTTCAAAAATCACGTGCTATAACGACCAAGACGAAAGGTCAAAAGGGTACCGGAGAAGAGAAGGCGAGTGAACAAAACATGCTGAACGCTGAAGATGCTGAACAAAAGAGATCGCATTCCGAAAAAGGGTGCAATCCAGAAAGGTTGCGACTTAACACTAAGTATGATTCTTGAGCAACTGGCACCTCGAGTGGAAAGAAAGGAGGTTCTAGACACTGAACATGTTCTGAAATATAAAGATACTTGGGATAGGCTACAAAAACGTCAAATCACGCAGTGTTTGCTAAAGGTTTGGCCGAATAGCATCTAACTGTGAACTTTGCACATGCTGTGTCAAATGCAAAAAAGAGAACACGAGCCTTGATTGAGGGACTCCAAAAGGCTTAACACTGTTTACAGTGTTGCTCGTAATAGTGACGGCCATCCGAATATTTATCGCTCTGCAGACAAACAGACTTAATTGAATAGAAAATCAATTAGTACCCAGAGAGTGCAAGCCACTTTAACGTACCAAAGGGCACTACAACTAAACTAGTCTCCTCAACTCCCCAAGCCTCAAAATCAACCGTCAAGAACTTCTTTATGTCGTTCAATCCAGTATTTTATCACAGGCTTAAACGAAAACGATTTACAAAAAATTCACAGCCCCAGGGTTAGACAAAATCAACTATGATTTAGTTAGGGCCCTTTGCAACCTACATCCAAACAGATTACTCTAAGCAATTAATGACGCACAATATAATGACGATTGTACAATACCGGAACCTGGTAGGCACATAAAAATAGTCCCCATTCCGAAACCGAATAGATATGGATGACTTAAACGACTAGAGACCTATCTCAATACTCAGTGTACCCGTGAAAATTATCAACAAACTAATTAAAGATAGAATAGAAACACATTTACAGGACACAAACCCACTCCTAACAACAACCTTCGCATTCCCTTAAAACACGTCCTCCACACCATATTTCAACACCCTTTTACAGAAACTAGAGGATAAAGACACCTCTCCCCCCCCCCCAAAACAGCATGCGTCATAGACTTCTCAAACGCCTATGAGAAAGTTGACCTGCAAGGTCTAGGCCAACCTATCAAACCTATTGTCAGATCTCAATATTCCAAAAACATACATTGAGTGGGTTCTAAATCTTTAAAAGAAAAGAACACTCCACATTAATCAAACCTACACGACAATCTACACGACTGCCGCAAGGTGACGTTCTAAGTCCACTCCTGTTCAACATCTACACTACAAGACTCCACACCATCTCGGATTCCAATGCAACGTTACTGCAATAACGCGGATGACTTTTTGATTCTGGTCGAGGGCATAGATATCAATCACACCACTTACTTACTACAACATAAACTCAACCCTTTCTACAGTATTAGCGATAACTTTAAATTTCCTTTTAACCCAGATAAAATGCAAGCGATAAACTTTCATTGCAATAAACATCTAGTTTTCAATTTAAAACATAGTCACATTGATTTCAAATGGAGCAAAAGTATAAAATACTTGGGTATAGACTCAACCAAAAACCTATGTTTCAAGAGATATTATGAACACATACACACCCTAAATAACATTGACAGCATCATGAGATACCTTAATAGACCCACAAATCCTTTCAGCCTTGCCTTGCGTTTGAACCTTTAAAAATCTCTGGTTGGGCCCAAAATAGAGTATGGAATAACCACCCTTGCACATGCACCTACATATATCTTTAACAGCATGGACAAATTCAAAGCCAAGATCCTTAAACACAGTTTAGGACTGCCACCCAGTACTCCAAACCTTTATGCATTGAATATCGCTACAGACCCCAGTCAAAGGGCAGAGCAGAACTACTTACAGCCAAAGAAGTAGGGAAGAAAATCATCAATCACAGTCTTAAATCCACATGGACAGAGCAGGATATGAACTTCAAAAGTAGCTACAACCATATTCTCAACAAATACAATCACCATTTCAGGAAACTAAGCCCCACTCACTGCAAACAATAAACCAAAGAATTTAATCAACACACCCTTTGCGGAGAACTCTCCCTATCTCCAAAAACACACGCTGATAAACTCTTGCAAGAAACAGCCTTGGTACTGGTGACTGATGGAGCCAAAAATCTCTTTGGCACTTGTATAGGTTTAGGTAAGGTCACCTACAATTCGAGTCTTCGTAAAAGTACAGTAACAACAGAAGCTGAACCAAACGCAATACTAATAGCACTTAGGAATAGCAATTTTCAGAACCATAATAAAATAATAGTTTTCACCGACTCCAACAATGCATTTAAGCCTCGAACACAATCAAGAAGAAAGGAAAGTAACGTACGAAATATGGAGTATCTCCAACCAAAACCCGGAAAGAATCTTTAGTTTCATATGGACCCCAGGACACGTGGGCATCAAACCTCTAGAAATAGCAGATCTGCAAGCAAAAGAAGGTCTCATGACAGATACACGTTTAATGACAGGTCTAATGACAGACAGATGCACAAATACACGGAAGTCCAATACGAACTTTACGAGATAGTGGCCCTAATTAGGCAAAGAATTGAAGAACAGTGGAAAGTCAGAATGAGGGAGAAAAGTTCGAGTTATTCCCCATGCATCTGGAAAGATGCACACCACCTTAGTAGAGGTGTGAAAACCTTGGTTCCACAACAGTGACATATTCCCTAAACACATAAAAATCATGAATGGAATTTCAACGAATAGAGCATAGAATAAACTCCGTCTCCCCAAATCAAAACAAAAAAGCACAACAGACTGTGCACACTATGTAACACAAAAGACACAATAGATCACCAACTGCTTCAGTGCACTTAGTTTGAGAGGATAAAGATGAAGTACAATTTCTTTCAATCCCACAATAATATTAAGGACTTAAGCCTCTAAAATGATCGCAATTTATTTACCAACTTCGGTGCTTTCCTAGCGGAAGCAAATCTTAAATTATAACACTAGCCTCTCCCTATACTGACACATAAGCCCATACAAAACAAAAACTCTAGTAATCACACAAACTGACTTGTAACAAGAACTAGTGACTACAAACACAGGACCGAAAACGCTGGCCGGTGCCATAGTTGCCAGGACCAATCACACACTGGTTTACTACCAGAGCGAATTTTAAAGACAGTCACAGGGTTTTGGCTGTGACATATTCACGCTAGTCAAACACGTGAAAAATCTCATATCTGCGTTTGAGTCACTAGGTATCACTTGCGACAAACGTGACGCCTTTGTAGCAATGTCTTTTAAATTACGTAGTAGTATTGCCTAACATCAAATTCGCAGTACTTAATTGTAACTCCAATACACAAACGAAATTCAGTTGAAGAATTGCTTAATACTGGAACACCTGACTTTCTCTTTCTTTCTGAAACAAAACTGAAGCCTCATCATAGAGCAGCTATGGACTGATACAAAATTGTAGACTAAGAGTTTGGTGAAAGAATCCATAAGACTACGAAACACCAAAACAGCGTCATCTCAGACATCATCGATGACTTGAATCGAATTCATAGTGTAGCTTCAACTTTTGAGCACTTGATAATTGGCGGTGACATCAATGCCTGAAATCAAGCTTAGGGAAACTCTCAAACAAGCAGTTATTGCATTGCATTGAACAATTGGGTGACAAGTAACGCACTTCAACTAAAGGTCATACCTTCTCGGGAGCCAACGTTCCGTAGGTATTCCTCATTCATTGACTTCTTTATGATTTCACAAGGATTACTGAGTCCGCTTCCCCAACTTGGTGGTCTCTCGTGTGATGAATACGATACAGCATCAGAACATGAGCTGGTACCGCTGTGTTTACAGAAATCAAATGGTTTACAGTGCATGCAGTCTGATGCAGAATATTATATCCCGTACAGGATCAGCTGGGATCACTTCGCAGCAAGCATAGACAAAAACTTAAAAGATTTCCCTTCGCAGAATCATCGCAATCTCATACCAAGCGAAATAGATCAGGGTCTAGAAGCTTTGAATAGCATTATGTCAACGTCCATCGATAAAATTTATGTGCTTAAAACATCTTGAAATTTTACCTTTAGAGAACTCCCTCAAAATAATTAATCTACATTATACAAGAGGATATGATTACAATCGCATTTCCATAGAAATCAAATGGATAAATATACCCATTATAGTGAAGATAAGAGCGCACCTGAATGGTAAGTTTGAGAAACGTTTGAAACGGAACAGCGCTAACCTTGCTGTAACGGGGAAAATGATGCAATCAAAGGACAATTGGAACTATGTGTAGCATTACGTATGGACAGTACTTATTATAAAGAAGGGCATGATGGATCGCTTGGCGAGGGAGGGGACATCTCTGTAACGCAATATTATAGTAACTAATCGCAATTCCTTCCTATCCATCCGTGGAGAAAGAGAGATTTCTCTTAGCCCGAAGACATCGCTAAGCGATGATTAATGAGGCCTACTCCGAAGTAATGTGACAAAGAGTTCCAGGCTAGGTTCTCGGTCGGTAGTCCGGTAACGGGGGAGTCCGACACTCAGGGCGTAAATGCCTTCACCTCCCAAACAAAAAAAAACCTTGCTTCAAAAAGCCTTGACAATGATTTCTTCGTTAACGCAGACACTGTAAAACGCAACAACAACTACACCCAAAATGTCAAATGAAGAAGACAAAATCTTGAAATTTCCTGTTTCACACAATGCCTGTATCCTTTTTCGATATAATACCTAAGATTATAAAAAAACTGCTGTAACGTTGGGTGTTTTCCTCGTGCGTGGAAGAAAGCCAAAATAACGCCTACACCCAAATCTTCTGACAAATGTGAGATTTGTAATACAATCTCACTACTTTCAAAAATTGGAACCTACTTGAAAAAACGCAAATGACAAAGGCAAATGACAGCGTAAATAATAATCAAGTACTGGATATGTCTACGATCGACGTCGAAAAGTCTTTCGAGTCAGATTGGATGGACGAACTTGTATAGAAGCTAACTAACTGCGCGATACCTAGTTACCTGATAAAAGTCATATCAAGCTTCCTGAGAGATAGAACTGGATACGTAGACATAAACGGTGCTATATCATATGAATTTTCAATCAATTCTCGGGTGCCAAAGGGTTCAATTTGAGTTTCGACCCAATAAACACAAATAAACACAATAGATTTCCCTCAGGTTAGCTTGTATCCTGATGATATCATCGTATATCGTTCCGAACATAAGCCGCGTTTTGTGACCTTAAAACTGCATCTTAAAACTGCAAACTTCTACAGCATTACTATAAGCCATGGAGCTTAAATATCAACGAGCAGAAATCCGAGGTTATGTTTATTCGAGGACCGTATTGGCAATGTTGCCGAAAGAGTGGAAGTCTATCCATAAACGGAGACGAAATACGGCCCTAAAATACAGCAAAATATTGGGTTGTTCGAAAAGTAATTTCATTTTTTTTTTCTGAAAATGAAAAACAATTCTCGTATAATGAACAAATATTTTATCAAATTATTTATTGGCCATTCTGGTCCAATACCTTTTGCCATCTTTCTGGTTCTAGCATGATGCCACGCTCATAAAATTTTTGGCTTTTGCTGGCGAAAAACTGATGGAAGTGGTTTTTGACCTTCTCATTTGAAATGAAGGTTTTACCGTCTTAAAAAATGTTGTAGTGATCGGAACAAATAGTAATCCAAAGGTGCCAGATCCGGAGAATATGGTGTGTGTGGCATTGTATCCCATTCAAGCTGTCAAATCTTTTGGCGAGCGACCAAACTTGTATGAGGCCACGCATTATCTTAGTGGAACAGGACATTCTTTTCTTTTCTTGGCGTTTTCTGTTGGAGTGCATCATACAGTTTGCTCAGCTAATTGGAGTAGGATTCCGAATTATTTGTTATCCGGTAAAAGCTCAAAAAAGATTCCTTTTAAATCCTACCAAATAGACTGCATCACGTTTTTTTGACGGATATTGTACATATGTACATGCTTTGTGCCAATTGATCTTGTTTGCTCCTAGATCTCATGCGTTTGACATTGTTATATACAATCCATTTTTGGTCTCCAGTAATGATGCGCTACTAAAATGGATAGTTTTCATGACGTTTGAGAAGCGAGTCCCAAGTGTCAATGCGACGACATAAATTTCTCTCCGTGAGAATATGGGGAAACGTGGTTAAACTTGGAGCATGGATCATGGAGCTTTGAGGTTAAACCCAGGCCTCTCAAGTGGTCATAACTAGTTGAATTCGATAAACTGAACCTCTCACAAATCTCGTGTGTTGTTATTCGCCGGCTTGCATCAGCTTCAATCGGCCTTCTAGAATGTAGTGCACCTTCGACATCAAAATTGCCCGATCGGAATTTTGTAAACCAATTCTGGCACTGGCGTACTGTCAACACATCTACTCCATAGGTTAGGGTGCCCCAAGTCTGCGCAGAAGGTAAGATTGCGCAGTACCCATATTTCGAATTCGAAATGACATTTGCGGCTAACCTCAGTCGTGTTCAGGCCCATTGTCATGAGCGAGTGCGCTGCCGGAAAGAAATTCAAAAATCTATCAAAATGGAGTCGCAAGGTAAGTTTGAAGTTAAATGTTGATTTCGATGTTATTTTTTCTCAATTTTCAGTCGTGTTCAGGCCCATTGCCATGAGCGAGTGCGCTGCCGGAAAGAAATTCAAAAATCTATCAAAATGGAGTCGGAAGGTAAGTTTGAAGTTAAATATTGATTTCGATGTTATTTTTTCTCAATTTGAAACTATGATTACGTAAAATCCTAAAGTACTATCAAAGATCTGGTCATTGTTTTCGTTCGCGTGATTATTACTTATACAGCCGGAGAGTGGCATAATTTTTAATATTTTCAATAGATGGTGTCCGGAGTCCCATTATTCCACATTGAGCTATTCCCTAAGACTGCACAGAGTCACGGTCCGTAAAACTGCGCGCGCAGACTTACCCTACCATAATTTTTAATTTAATATAACAATCTCAAATATTCATTTTCAGAATGCCTAATCAAAGGAAAAAGACTTCAGAACGTTCGCTTTGTCCTCAACCTATTTTAGAAGAAGATAGTCGACGAATAGAAAATGGTGAAAGCAAAAGGAAAGTTGCATTGTCATACGGGATGAAAGAAAGTACTTTGCGGTATTGCCTGAAGAGAGAAAAAGCTGCAACAAAGCCAGGTAGATATGACGCAACTCTTTCTCCAGAAATGGAACAGGAATTTTGTAATTATTTGGAAGATCTCGACAATATGTTTCAAGGAATGGCTGCTGAGAATTTAAGGGTTGCTGCTTATGAATTTGTGGTGAAAAATAATATTCCTCATCATTTTAATACTGAAAAGAAAATGGCAGGAAAACACTGGCTTCGTGGATTTCTTAGACGGCACCCAGGTTTTTCATTAAGACGTCCGGCTTCCACAAGTATTGCTAGGGTGATTGGTTTTAACAAACCACAGTGTGAGAGGTTCTACAAAAATCTGGCAGAATTGACGGACAAGTATAAGTTTACTCCAACTTCCGTTTATTATATGGATGAAACTGGTATGTCTACCGTGCCCAAGTGAGTGCGTCTGGCCACTTTATTCCTCCTGCTTTTATATTTGGTCGCAAAAGAATGAAAGCTGAATTGCTGGATGGCGCACCATCAGCATCTATTGGAATGGTATCTGACACAAGTTTTATTAATAGTGAACTTTATTTGAACTGGCTAGTTCACTTCAAAGACCACACAAGACCAACTAAAGAAAACCCTATCCTTCTGGTGCTTGACAATCATGTATCGCATTGTACAGTTGGGGCTGTAGACTTTTACCGAGCAAATAACATAATAGCTCTTACCCTGCCTCCACACAGCAGCCATAAGATGCAACCACTAGCCAAAGGTTTTCATAGTGCGTTGAAAATATATTTTGCGAGCGAATGTGAGAAGTGGATGAGAAACCACCCTGGCAGAGCTATAACTGCTTTTCAGATGACGTCTCTGTACACTCCAGCTTTTAATAAAGCAGCCACAGTTGGTTGTGCTGCTGAATGTTTCAAGGTGTCCGGGATCTACCCATACAATCTAGATATCTTTACAGATGCAGATTTTCTTCCTACTGCTGTGACTGAAAGAAAAATTGATGATAACAACTGTTTGGAGTCGCAACAAGAGAATCCTCAAGAAGCAACACCCCAAGAACAGAGAGAACCTGTGATGGATATTGAGCCTCGTGATTCTGTTTTAAACAAGGAGCCCAAAAAATCAGCAACTCCGAGTGTCAATTTGCCAGAAATTGAGAATGTTTCTGCACAAACAGAAACTCCAGCCCAACCAGTTGTTGTGACTCCTGATTCAAGGCAAAAGAGAAGCGTCGACGTTTCTCCAGCTGAAACAAGTGGTTATATCTTCCAAGTTCCTGCAGCTGTACCATCTTGCAGCAATAAATCAACAGCAATCAAAGTAAAACTACAAGATACTTACCCAATACCTAAATCAGATGTTAGAAAGAGAGCAAAGAAGAGAGAACATAAGAAATCTGAAATACTTAGTGGTTCTCCGTACAAACAACAGCTTTTAGAAGAGAATAAAATGATGAAGATTCCTAACAAAAAAAAATTAAAAAAGTTTGCAAAAAGCCTACAAAACCTATAGAAAAAGAAATGGTCTTGCGGTGGTTGTAATGAGGAGTATAAGGAGCCGATTACAGAAGATTGGATCGATTGTTCTGTTTGTTCTGAATGGTGGCATGAGAAATGTACAGCCTACAATGGCAATGGACAGTTTAAGTGCGATTTATGTGCTTAAAATAACTTTTTCTTTTCTAATTCTTAATTTTATGTTTATGTTCTTTATGCGCAATCTTAACGATCCCAGAGCGCAATATCCAGGGACCCGTAGTGGTAAGATTTTTTTTTTTTTGGGTTGGGGGGTGAAGGCAATTTACGCCCGGAGTGCGGGACTCCCAGGAGCGCATGCTACCAGACTACCCACTAAACAACCTCCCTGTCAAGAAACCCTAGCCTGGACCTGTTTGACACATTACTTCGGGATAGGCCTTTATGTACTTTGTCCTAGTGCGCCGTCAGCGTAAATAAATGTCCCCACAGCGGGGACAGTATGGAGCAGGAATGCTGGAAAGCAGACACCCCTAGATCCCGCGCTCAAGGTTATCCATGGTCACTTTTTTTTGCTGTAAGTATTGCCCGAGAGTAATATGCCACACAGGTCTATTTGTCAAAAGTTTTCAGCATTTCTTCAATCAGATTGTCTGGAGAAAGCTCTCCCATCGCCTGCATCCTGTTCCACCTTCTACAGTTGAAGAAGGTGTGACATGCGTCGTCCCTTTTCCCTGGGCAGAAAATGCAGTCTGGGGACCGTGATTTACCAATCTTGTGCAAGTAAGACTGAAAATACCCATGCCCGCTAAGAAGCTGGGTAAGGTAATTATCAGTCTTACCGTGCCTTCGATTGAGCCACGATCCCACGTCCCCTATAAGGCGGGCAGTTCAGCGGCCATTAGAGTCGCCTTCCCAGGACTGTTGCCACTCGAGTATTGTGCGCTACCTCTCCTCTCGGTTGACAGCATATCTTGAACCTTCCACTTTTCGGTCATAAATTGAACGTCCCTCTCGAGCAAAGAGGGCGATGAGTATCAATCCTGCGATCACCAACACCGCCGACTCAGAGACAGTGCCGTATGCAGACGCAACCCGCAAAGCTCCTCGTCTCTGCACCTGGGCCAAGCGCTTTCAGTACAGCTCCTTACTGAGAGCTCCGGCCCAAACCTCAGAGCCGTACAGTAGCACTGACTGTACAGCACTCATGAGAAGTCGGCGTTTGCTCGGTGTGGGCCCACCGATGTTGCACATTAGTCGACTCAAAGCTGAGACGCCTATCGCGGCCTTTTTCGCCGTTGCCCTGATCTGTTCCGAAAAGCTCATTTTGGAATCGATCAATAGTCCCAAATATTTTATTGCGACTTTAGACTCAACAGTCGCATCTCCGATCCACAAAGGAATCACCGTGGTAATTCTTTTCTTCGTGAGAATGACCACCTCGGTTTTCTCTAGTGCCAAACTGAACCCACGGGTGGTCATCCATTCCTTCACTTGACGCATTAGCACTCCTAGTCTGCGCTGCGCATGTTCGACTGTACGTCCGGTGACCAGTGCTGCTATATCATGTGCATAGCCGACCAAGCGCGACTCATCTGGCAGCTCAAGCCTCAATAGTCCGTCATATGTGGCGTTCCACAAGTCTGGTCCCAGTATGGAGCCTTGCGTTACACCAGACGTTATCTCCATACTGCGTCGCCCATCTTGTGTGTCATAGAGCAGACTGCGGTCCTTTAAGTAATCCCTCAAAATCCGCATCAGATACCCTGGCAATCGGAAAAAATGTTCCAATGTGCCAAGAATATCCGACCATCTGGCGGAGTTGAAGGCATTTCTGACGTCAAGCGTCACTAGCAAGACAACTCGTTTTTCGGCTCGACGGACTGCATTCACCACTTCCATGATGTCATCGGAAGTAGATCGCCCTGCTCTAAAGCCATACTGCCGAGGAGATAGGTCCCCTGCAGCACGAATTGCGTCTGTGAGTCTTCTTTTGATGAGCTTTTCGAACACTTTCCCGACTGTGTCGAGCATGCAAAGCGGCCGGTATGTAGATGGCAGCCCGGGGTCCCCTTTCTCCTTGCTGATCAATGTGAGCCTCGCCACATTGATAAGATGGTAAGTGGCAAGATTGCGCATTTACATTTTTGTATTTTTCTTTAATTACTCCCAAAGTTATTACCAAATATTTGATTTAAATTCAAATTATTACACTACATTAATGTAAGTCTAAATAAAAATAAAGGTGATTATACTTGATTATTGTTTAATTATTCTACAGCTTATCAAACCGTAAATGCGCAGACTTGGGGCACCCTACCCTACACATCGCTTAATTTCTTTCCCTTCAACGTCATTTTGACCTGTTCTATAGTAAAAAAGTAAAATATGAAAGAAATGCTTCTTATTGCTCTCCATATTTAAAAGTGTACCAACCAAAATCTACAACATAGAATCAACATTTAAGCGCTTATCTGCATAAGTGCGATTTTGAAAAAATCGATTTTTTTAAAAATCCATACCAAGGTGCACTGAATTTTCGATGGTTGCAACAACACAAAACCTTACCAAATTGGTAGTTTTGTTGAACCGCACGTAACCCTTTGGTCCTGAAACGGTTCGAACATGCGCATGCATCGAATGAAGACACAATCCCATATTAGACAGTAGGTCCAAAGCTGCGATTCCAACCCCGGAGACAGAGGAGCCCAGGAGCTGGAACCGTGCTGATGCTGATCCCACTATTGAGCAAACTAGTGAATTTACGACCCTTTTCCAGATGCCTAGTCATGAAGTACATGCGCTTGAAGTGACACCGTAAAGGTAGAAAATTAATGAGTGAGGCCATTATAGACAGTCATTGATTACCCCCTGCCAAAGACAAAGGTTGCATTAGTAATTGTGTGCACGGGGCAAGCCCTTGTCGGAGAGCCATCAAAAATGAGTCAAGTGGAGCGGCGCGATCCGGGGTTCTCATTGGAAGCAACACCTTCTCCGTGATGCGGCCTGGAAAGGGTGACGAATATAGGAGAAGTGGTAGATGGTATTTTCCCACTACGTCCACGGCAGTAAGGACTTTGGTCCTTCAGGGTGCCTCTTGAGCGCATTCAAAAAAATGTGGCTAATAGAGGAAGGGCAGTCAAAGAAAGAGCACACGAGATCTCGAAAATTCCAACTCACCAGGTACTGTCTAAATAAATTGACTTTACGGGAAATAAATACTTGAGAATAAATACGGAGCTAGATCGGACCAACTCAGACATCCGATTATTTTCCACAAATTGCGGTTGGACGCCAGGTCGCTGGTTGAACTTGATCCTTAAAGGCAACAAATTGAACCGGTATTGAAGGAATCTCCTTCCAGGGCTGCTACACTTGCACCGCACCTGTAACTCTATGGGTTGTAGTTGGTTTCGCTGTTTCGATTCCTTTCCACGCCTCCTCCGCCCTGCGACGTCTTTCAACCAGGTCAAGTGAATCCAGCCAAATGCTCTTGTAAACGCAGACCCATGTTCTTGATCATTATATATTTGAGAGAAAGCGCTAGAGAATTAGAAAGAATTAGCTAGAGAGAAAGCGCTTGAAGAACCTCAAAGATCTGGATGAACATTTTCCTGTATCGCTGCTTCCTTCCGTCTATGCTTGGAAAACTGTCAACATTCGTGAGTTGTAGTAAGAAACAGTTTTTTAATGCAGATTTTAAATCCCACCAGCTTATGTCGGGATATAAATCGGGCATGTGCCGGTACCAATTTTCCCCCGCTTCCGTAAGAAGCACATGAAAATCTTGGACCTATTCGGTGTTCGAGAACCAATGATCTGAGCCCATATCTGCTGGTCCTTCCACCGCCTTATTGTTTCCGGTGGAAAGACTAAGACGCTCCAATTCCCGGTCTAATTGGGTGGAGCTGCGGTCCCAGTTTGCAATACATCAGCGGAACATTGAGGACTGTACTATTTACACACGACTAAAAATTACTGCACGCTAAATAAAATAAAATAACCTACTCTCAAGTTAAAAGAAAAAAGAAAAAGAAAGTTCAACCGAATTGAATGTATGTGCATAAAATCACCAAAAGTAACTAATTTTCATTTCATTTCCCTCAGCGTTCCTCATGTGTGCAAAGGGAAAACATAACTCAGACCGAAACTCGGACAGAATACCAAAGTAGGAATAATAATCTAGTGACTTCTCATCTCATCTCCATTTACATTAATTAACACAGGCAGGGTGGGCGCAATGGTGACAAAAGCAAGCACCGGCCATAATAAACAAAGCCCGAACTTTATTAATTTAACTTTATATTTAAGCTAAGGATTGAAAAAAATACAATACTTGAAATGTAAAATTGCTTAAGCCAAATACTTTAAGATATCGGTCCGCAATATTAAATTTACTTTCGAATTACGCGAAAAAAAGTAAACCTTACTTTAATTTCAATTTAATTTCAATAATTTAAAAAAAGCGAAAGGAGAAATGATTAGATAGAATAAATAGATCAAAATCCAAAATCAAACTTAGTCCCCAATCTGACGCTAATTATAGCGGTCTCGGTTGCAGAAATTTATGTTACAGAGATTTTTGTGTCCACTAGGTGGCGCACTGAGGTTGGCGGCACTCAGTCTGTCGGAGTTCTAGGGGGAAGATCACTCCCCGTGCTGGGCGACCTTAAAAAACACATAAATCATAGAATGAGAAAAGGGAGAGGAAACAGAGGAGGAATACGTCCAGAAATGAAAATTAGTTTTTCTAGTGGGTCTTCATATTATGAATGCTAACAAAAAATTCATATGTAAAATATAAAAAAAAATATAATAGAGAAAACGAAAAGCAAAATAAAAAAGAAACAAATTACAATGGCATCTACATGGCAGTGCCAAACAAAAACTTTCGTGCGGAAGCTTTCAAATCAGACGTTCGGCATACAACTTCTACTTTCCGTTTTTGGGTCCAAGTTTTTCCAGTTGTCTATCAAATTCACACCATCAACAAAACGTTCCGTTCCCGCAAGCCGTTCTTTCCGGTTCGCGGGCATTAGCTTTTCATTCTTCGGTTAAGATCAACTTCCTCAGAGCAGGTAGAATTTCGTCGTTCCGCCTAAAGAAAATGTACCGACCAAAAAGTCAGAAAGCCGTAACCCACGGTGAATTCGAGCCCTGAATTGGGCTGCTCAGACTGCCGCCAACTCATTGCGTGACAGAGCTATTTGACATCAGATGTTCTATAACAAACATCAAGCATTTCTGTCGCCACTTGTAATCTTACGCTGCACTGACGTTTGTAGAGGTAGGTAGTTCATTGTAGCGGGTTTTGTTGTTGGTAGTATAAATTATAGTAAATTATACCATATTCAAATAAATTATATCGTGTACCAACTATTTGATGTGGGTGTTTGGAGAAGTGCTGTGGGGAAAATGGTTAAATAAGGAATGACAGCTCAGAGAAATGGGATTGTTGCACAAAAAATGAACTCATCGCACCGTGGATCTTGAAAAACTGAATAAGCCGATTTCGACGCTTTGGACCAAGAAGGAATTTTAATGCAGAAATTTTAAAGGAAGTTGGCCTGTTGGAAGGGTTTTCTAAGATGAATACAACACTATTACGTCCTAAGACAGGACATTGGAAAACATTACAGATGGCAATAAGAAGGGCTTGGTCGGGACGAGTCCCAGGATTTCTAACGCCGTATTCATTATTCAACTCTGAAGATTTCAGCGACAGTTCCAAACTTTTTCCAATGCTCAAAATCATGAGTGCCGGCAGATTTAAGATTTCGTGATATCAAACAAGTGGACGGACATTTTTTTGTGAATCTAAGGCATTTATTGATCTCATTTTATGAAATAAGGTAGAGGAATTCGTGTATAGTGTTAGGGAAGAATTGATAATCAGATTACGATGGCATGGAATCCAAAACGTAGATGAGAACTTTCGCCTGAGTTACAAAACTGTGTTTTGAAAATGAATAGAATATTGAAAGAATGCATAATAATGAAAGTTTTTCTTTTCTGTCTGCTGGTACCATGGAAGCAGCAGAGACAGAAGTTTGAAGATAGAAGAATATAGAAGATAGAAGTTTGTTGAGGACGTGCTTTTCTCAGTGATGGACATTGAACACTCCAAAACCTTTAGCTAAGATTAAACAACGCCGAAGATCAACGCCAAAATCTGTGAAAATAGAAATTCGAGAGCAACATGGCAGAACGTTTTGTGGAGAACAGTAATTAAAACAAATAGTAACTTGCTTCACTAAACACTTATTTGAATTGTATCAAATGTTTTTTGATAATTTGAGTGTTTTAAAAACGAAAAAAGACTAACATCATTTAACAGTATGAGAACACAGAAAACTTTATAACAGTAGGAATATTATAAGGAATGTTTTGCTGATATTTATCCTTTTCTTGATATTTGTTGGTTATTTAGTCTGATGTCATGAACATTAAAAAAGGACACATAATGCAAAACTGTTGAGGTTAGAAAACGAGATCTTGTTATAAATGTCACAATATATTTCCTGTAAAAACAAAATTCCTGGACTCAATTGTATTTCTTTTTCTTTAAGGGAATCAAAACGTTTTGTGAAAGTTGTTTTTGTTTTTATCCGAGCCATCTCAGTTATGAATGACATCATTAAACGGTTTGAAATTAATAAAATTATTGAAACTAATCCTAGATCCGGACGGCCGAAAAAGGCAGATCCGGCAGATGAACGGTGTATCGTGCAGCAACTAAAAAAAATCCCAAGCTGAGTACGACAACATTGACATTAAAAGTGTCCAACTACCTCCACATTTCTGCAAGTACCAAATCTGTACCAAAGTTCTACAGAGTGACGATTTTAACGGCAGTGTTCCACGCAAAAAACCTTATGTAAATAAGAAAATCAGTGACTTAAGGCCGAAATACAATACTGCGTGACGGCGATACGTGAGCGCGATGCGTTTCTCCCTCTTCGTCACGCAAGGCATCCAATTTACAATGCACGCGATGCGGGGAACATTAATGTTCATATGACAAATTGGTGACATTTTAAATGAAATTCGCTAGAAATTGTTTTTGATTTTTTAAAAGTTTTGAATTTGAAATGTTCCTTCGTTTAGCAAATAAAAGCTTTAACTAGGATGCACGAAATTTTCATTAAAAATTCATTCATAATAACCAATGTACTTAAAAAGTAATTAACGCGTTTGAATTTCAAATTTCATTTAAGCGCCATATTGCATTTGACAAACGTCACGCACATCGTTGCGAGGAATTTTCAATTTTCCGAATATTTCCCGCCTCGCACCAACGCATCGCAATCATTGTACGATGTTGCATAGAAATTTATGTTACGAAAACTGCTTGACATTTGCTGCGAGGCTCTCATCGCGCTCCCGTGTCGCAATCTCGCACTATTGTATTTCGGCCTTTAAGTTACTGAGCAGAGCAAATTTAATGTTTTCCGTTCAAATGGACAAACATATGTGCGGAGACGATCAAATAAGGAGTTCAAACCTGTTAATCTTCAAACAACCGTAAAACATGGGGCTGGATCATTGATGATTTGGGACTGCGTGGCCGTCTCTGGACCAGGAAAGCTATTTTTTATTAATTGCATAAAGGAGCAATACAAATACATAGAAAATGTAGATAAATTAGGCATTTCTGAGACATTCTCGTTCTATCAAGCCAATGACCAAAAACGCAAAGCTCACAATACACGCATTTATGGGCCTATTTACAAAAGAAATGGAAATTGCGGGTAATTTCTTCGAAGGCCGAGCATAAAGTGGCTCTGGGAGACGAATGGAAAAAGAATCGGTTCCTCTTATTGTGGGTCGTTGTTGAAATCTATTCCAAGAAGACCGGAAGCCATTCGAAAAAAGGTTTTCCCACAAAAATAAATAAATAAAATAAAGCTTTTTTAGACTTAATTTACTATCATTATTTGTTATGAAATATTTTTGATTTCAGCTTACGTATTTTTTTGTAAATAAAACAGAAGTTATGTTTTTCTTATTTGAAAAAATTGATTTTTCGTACAGTTACCGACTTTGATTTTGGTACAAAAATCTTCACACTGTGGTACTGTCCGGTTATATAATTGTGCCACTGTACATATATACAGCAAAGACACTTGTCGAAAGCCTTTTTGGAATTTAAACGCAAAGCAAATGAAATTGAATTTTACAAACTACTACAGTAGCTATTGGCGTTGCCGAACACCCCGAATAAAAAGATGGGAATCCAAATAAAATATCCCCACTGTATTCCTTCGTGAGGAGCGAGAAGAACGGTTCGGGAATAGGATTAAGAAAGTTTGCCGTAATTTTGGTTTGCAAGTGAAGACTTACCGCGGTTCTGATTTTTGCTTCCGGTGCGAAAAATACAAATCTTTCACTAGAATTATTTTAAGATTTCTTTAGAAACATTAAACACTACAAAATACTAGATCTATAATAATCGTGGATACCATATAGTAATTAGTGTATACTTTAGCAAAGAACTCTACAAACGAATTTTGAACCCTACATTTCATTTGAGATACGAACAAACTCATATAGCAATATCAAAAGTATATTACACTCGGTACACATGCACTTTGCATGAAAATCTACTTGAAAAATATAAAGCAATATAAAAAGGATAATACAGCCACGAGCAAAAGTAACAGGCACCCTACTGAACTGCCAGTTTAAGGATAGTTTAACATAGATGATGTAAATAAAACATATTTTGTAAATTGTATTGCTTATTACAATAAAATAACTAATATTTTGTTGGTCCACCTTTTGATTGATAACAGCCGCCACTCGTTTTTGGCATTGACTCTACCAACTTACAGCACTCTTCTTTTGTGATTTTTCCCCACTCATGCTTTAACACGTTGTCTGCCACATCACCCATATTCAGGTGAAGCTTATTTGACTACTTCCGAAGGATATTCTACGAAGACAATGCAGTTCTATCTTAATTTCTTTTTCCAGGAAATCTGATTTCTTCCTTATCGCTGCTGTATGAATTTGTGTATTTCTTTTCTTATTCATTGCTATTCGACTCTCTAACAAATAAGTTTTCCCGTTTTCTTTCCGACATTTGAACGAACTAGGGTAGACATTTTTAGTTATACCGCTCATTACTTGGCAAAGAGTCAAACTTTTCCTGTACAATAATGGCCAGATGAGAAATAAATGCGAAGTAACGAAAACAAATGAACGAGCATGATAGCATGGAATCGAAAGGACCGAGAAATTATTCTTGCGACAAACAGCAAATCGCATTTTTAAAATATCAGTGAGAATACCTAGCAGAATACGCTTCCTACAGCGGTACGCGTGGCCTGAGAAGATTACTTTAAGCGCGTGTGGCAGTGAACATGTTCAAGCAGCCAGTAAGGGGTTCTTATTGCTGATTGCATGTCTCTTGATTTTTTCTTTAAAATACTCAAAATATTGTGACATATTCAAATAATGTCCCGCGCCACTGTAGTCGTCTTAAGAGAAAAGTCGTAAACAAGTTTCAATTATCAATACATCGATAATTCTCGAAGAGAAAAAAAAGGCATAACAAAAACATTGAGTACAACAAATGCGTGTGTAAATAACACAGCACGTAAACTCGAGAACAATCCACGTGGAAGATTCGGGATTGTATGTATAAAAGCGACTACAGAGGGCGGCGAAGAGAGCCGCCCGCTGTATCGTGGATGAAGCGAAGAAAGCGCAAAGCGATAGTGCGCGTAATTAAAAAAGGTTTAAAGTGAAATAAAATTGTATGCGAATTTTAAACAGAGAGTAAAACTGATTATTATAAGCGATTGATTGATTAATGTAAAACTGATAACTCATAAAATTGAACAAGTGAAACAGTGAATAAGCGAAAATAATTGTGAAATGTTAATGATTTTCAAGAACAAATCTTCAAACAACTAATTTTAAATTAGTCAAATGTGTTTAATTCACTATTGCGAACATTTGTGAATTAAACAGGTCGCGCACCTGACAATGCGCAACAATATGTTCGATCGGATTGAGGTCCGATGATTGTGGTGGTCAGTCTAAGAGATCTATGCCGTTTCGAGCTATCCATGCCATAGCGTGTGCATATTTGTGGCGAGTGTCGTTGTCTTGTTGAAATTTTATTCCATCATTATTCGTGTCCCTGAAGGTTTTCGTCACCAAAATAGCAGACTCTAGGCCTTCAGTGTATTTTTCACTGTTCATTCGCGCCTCACACAATACCATTTCGCCCACTCCATCGGCGGTTATGCAACACCAAATCATAATTGAGTCCCCGCCGTGTTTAATAGTGGGCACTACATATTCTGGGTTGCATTCTTCGCCCACCCGGCGCCTGACATTTTTAAAATTAAATTATACATTTTTAAAATTAATTATATAAATTATTAAAATTTAAAAATTATGATTTCTCATTAATAAATTTTTTGAAATTTATGATTTATGATATAAAGCATAAAGTAAAACATAAAGTAAATAAGCATACCTTGAAGTTAGATTCGTCTGTCCACAGCACGTTGAACCAGTGTTCCACTGTCAAATCTTTATGCTTGAGGGCCCACTCCAACCGATTTTTCATGTTGTGTTCCGAGAGCACCGACTTTTTCCTTGCCTTGCAACCTTTTAATCCAGCTTTAAGAAGCCTTCTTCTGACGGTATGCACACTCGCTGGTTTGCCTTTTTCTTCAGATATGCTTGCAGTGAGGTTAACAGCTGTTTTTTGCGATCCTGTGGAGACTGCCTAATTAACAGTTAGTCATCACGATCGGTACTGACTCTTTTTTTTCCTGTTCTTGGTCTATCTTCAAGGAATCTGCTCTCTTAGAAGAGATTAATGCATATTGCACTGCATAACGCAAACACTTTACTTCTCGGGTTTTTTTCACTTGCGAAATGCCTTGTTTATGCAAAATCTTAATTTTCAGGCGCTGATCTGCATTATGTTTTTTTGGCATGGCTCACGCTTAAATTATTATTTTCGAAGAATATGGCAGAAATATTTGAGTACGATACGTGTACTCACTTCAAACTCTGACAAAACACTAAAATTCATCATAATGCAAAAATGCTAATTTGAAAAAAATTTGTTATTGCACTTATAATTAGAAAGAAAGGTGGAAAGAGTTCAAGCTGGTTTCGAACACGCGCCCCTGCCGCTTCTCGTCGAGTGCCAACTGACAGGCCGGGACGCATCGATTGGCACTACCAATTAGATGGATGTTGTCTGGTTATTTGAATTATTTTTATGACTCTCAGCTTTGATCTTGTCCCCTTTTCCAAATTAAACTTCTGCACCGCTGAGTCTTCGCTAAAATAAGCAGAGCAATTGTATAAATCACTCAGAAGTTATAAGTGAAAATGGATAAGTTGATCTGCCAAACAAGTTTCTGTAAATGTGTTATTGCATGTCATAAATATTTGTTTTTATTTTATTTCTACGTAAATATACCCCGGACACAATAGTAAATAGTCTTCACACAAATTTTGTCTACAGTTATAAACAATAGCGGTGCCTAATACTTTTGCTCGCGGCTGTAGATGTACCGAGGGTGAAGAATCTAAGCAATTTAATTGCCTCTTTTTTGCCACGTCCCGTACAACGTGGGGGCTCAAAACATCCATAACTAAATTATCGCAAGTCTCTACACCGCAACATTGCTAGCTGCAGTTATTTAGCACTGTAAAATTCAATACATTTGGTTGTGTTTTACATAAAATTTGACGTATTTTAAAAGTCTTGGGGCTAAAATAACCCCATGTTGCATGCCGAAGGTTAGGTCAATACTGAATTCAAACAGAAAGCTCAGGAGACTTTCCAATTAAAGGAAGGAAGGGTGACGTCATGGACACTGCAACCTCGAATAAATGGCGTCGTGCTTGCCATCTCCAAATAGAGCTTTTGATATCCCAAGTGTCAACAAACTTCTAGTCAACTGGTCGACCTAGTTCATAGTTAGAATTAAAACAAATTCATCAGAATGTCAACGGAATGTCATATTTAAATTACATATTTACGATTAGTAACATATTGATTGCAAAAGTCCTGATGGTTGGCAGACAGGGCAATTTGCAGACGTGGTATAATGTTTAGAGAAACGTCAACTTTAGTTACTTCGGTATTATAACTCAAGCCGAAATAATCAGGTTCAAGTTCAGAACATTTTTTAAATTAATTTTTGCTTAGTTGTTTTATTGCTTGTAAACTTAACTAACATGAGGTAATGCCTCGTTTTAGTTAGGTTTGATCAGAATAAAATAAGGAACTACCTTTGCAGATAATTCATTAGTCAAAGTTTCCAGTTAGGATTCAATTGCGAAGCATAAATTTTCATCTTAGACGTGACAAATGGCTCCATCTAGACAAATCGCAGCGTAGCTATTAAAAATGTCCACTTTAATGTCAGGAACCGCAAGTAGTCACTTGGCTATATTAACTTTATTCTTTTCAGCCTTACCAATATTTATATGAAGAGCAAAAGGATTAAAAATATATTTCTGGGCTAACGGAGGTAGTGGGGCCGATTTTCGAAAGTAAACAAAGATGACGAGTACCAAACAAATGCTCCAGATATTACTAACACATCTTAGCAAAATGTAAACTCTCAGTAACACAAATTGAAGTTTGACCCTTGTGATACGTATTTGCACGTTAGGTTTTGAAAATCAACTTAATTTTCTATATTAATATGAATGATTCTGGTCCCCGAATACAGTGCAGACTCCGATGATTGACTATATCTTTGAGAGCTAAAAATTGTTCGCCCTCATCTCATCAATTCGAGTCCTATCCAAATTTCGTTTGCAATGAACTTGTCCAACTTCTGCCTGTTGGAATGCTGATCGCCTTCTTGAATAACAGTTACCTACATCTATCTTTCACGAGGTGAATATCTTCCGAAGATGATATCATCCATCAATTATTTAATTTTCACTTCACTGACAACGTCAATCATCGCTCATAGATACGTCTGTACAATTCGCGCAAATAGCACGTCTTTTGAGGCATGTTCAAGGATAGAAGCCGCCTTGATATCAATATAATCCACCTGTATCGACCCATTTCTCCGAAGTCTCATCAATTTTATTCATCGCACTCATAAATAATTAACATAACACTACATATAAGTGCGGAATGATGCCAGAACTTGTAACGTAATTTGCTTCCTTTTCATTCGATTTCCGAACCTACTGCGCCCGCTGTAGGAACAGATTGTAAGAATAATGTGAGAGCCGGGGGTGTCCTTGCCGTAGAAATGAAAGGTGAAGTCTCAGGAGACATCACTCGTGTTTCGTGCAAATGATGAATCCGTTATTCCTTATTGGCTGCATTTATTGCATTTGACTACGCTGTTACAGGATCCTTGCCCCCCGTATTGAGACGCTCTCCTCGTTACTGTTTGCGTTTATCATCTCGTTCGCAGTCCTTCACACGTCATAATTATGAGCACAATCAACTGACATCATCACTTTCCCAACTTGGCGTAATAGGTTCCCATCGTCGAAAGTTGGTGGCCTTCGTCCTGATGAAAAGCATTTGAGAAAGCAACAAAACCACTATCTGGCATTACGGTGTGGTAAAGCGTTATCAGGCGCGTTTCATACCGCACTTGGCGCCATAAATTCATCACCAAACTTGGGTTAGCGACTTTGTTGGTATTATCTTGCACAAGCTCTCCCGGTGTGGTATGGATCGATAGATGACTTCGTACTTGTTCAACAGAAGTTTCTCCTGCTTGAATTTTTGAAAACTCGTGAACACGTACTCCCACGAGGAACCTCTGAGACAAAAGTGGATCCACCGCTGTAAAATTAGGCAAAGATAAAATGGTTCTTTAGTATTCCTAGCACGCTGGTATTACGGAATGGTAAAATCCTCCTCCGCGGCTACCTCGTTTCTCTCCAGCTACTGTAGTTTAGAATGTTTCCTTGTTTGTAGTCTTATTTTTGTTGATATTTTCGTTGTTTTTGTTGGGAGCGTTGTTATCGGTGTCACTGCTTTTCTTTGGTTCGGAAATACAAGTTGTCTGTCGAACGAGTAATATACATAGTTCCGGTGTTAAACACAAACGGTACGCAAAATTTAACGTGACTCAAAAACCATACAAAGAAAAATTTTTAATCCTAGAAATATTTCACATAGCTTTTGCCGATCATTTTTTAATACTTTTTATCGTTTTTAACATACACCTAAACTATTGAGCGTTATCAAAAGTTAATCACTTGGGTGCGTCCAAAAAAAATGTTTCCTGAACACATTAGTTTCAACAGAAAAGAAAAGGAAAAAATAGTTGTTTTTAAGAATGGTTATAAGTAGTCAACTGTTTCTTCCTTCAAAGCTGTTCGTCCTCCTAGCACACCAGTCCCTCTTACTTCTTTGCTTCCTTGCAGCAGCACCTTTAACAGTCTTGGTCCATTGACCGCGTCGTCAAATTTCGAAATCTGTGCAACGATGTCATGTCTTCGTTGACAGAGGTGGACCAGCGTTTTTCTGTTTTCCGAACTGGTCGCCGCCCATTAATTCTCCCTACGATTCACAAGGCCAGCGAATTGCAGATTCTGTGGTCTGGTATGTTTGATACATCGAACTTGTCAAATATTTCATCCAGCTCATGGTAATATCGAATCAACCATTGGTCCACTTTTCATTTTGAACCATCTATCCGCCTCATGACTCATGTCTCGAAGGTATTCGTATGTTAGCAGAAGCTTAAGTCAGAGGCACAGCTCTCATCACAGCGTTGTATACATTAGATTCAAATTTGATCCTTGCAAGGGACAACAGTGTACTTGGACTTTTTGCTGGTTTCCTAGATTTTTTTCGTTAGTGACACCGCATTTTAATAACAGCATCCTGTCTTTTGCTAGTATCTCTGAAACTACATCATTATGACAACAAATTTTGTCACGACAGCTCATTGAGGTATATGAGGTAGAAAGGACTTACCCGCATACATGCACGTACGAGAACGTCTGAAGCATTAAACTTATCTTTTTTCCCTCATCAGCTGTTCCAATGTCCGGCTGCATTCGTGCCTTAAGTAGAGTCAACTTGACATGTGGAACATGGTATCCGAAATCATAAATCATTAAAAACATCGGAAAAAATGTCTTACTCTTAAAAGTTAACAAGGTTAATACTTGCCTTGTAATTAGAAATAAATCATCACAATCGTTAGTTTTCTCTAAATAATGAAAACATACAAATATCCCTGTTGCTGAACCTCTCCGAAAATCGAACCTGCCCCGATATCCCTGTTGCTGAACCTCTCCGAAAAACAAGAGGCACAGAGAAGATAAAGTATCGCCAGAATAGGCACAAGTTGTATGCATCAGGGTGGAATTACTGATTGGGTATGAAGGAGAACGAAGGAATGTTCCGAAGAAGAAACACAAGAAGATTGCCCCGGAAGGGGTTTACAGATGGGGCAAAATCTGTAAATCCGGTTTCCAAAGTTAAGCGGAAATGCAAATGAAACAAACTTGAAACTTCCGGGGAGGTCTTTGGAGCCATCCGAAGAGAAGTTTAGTCTGAAGAAACGGAAACAAAAATCCGCAGCACACGAAAAACAGCGCAAGCTGAATGTTTCCTTGGCGCTCATTGAGTATGCTGATAATAAGACACCTCAAGTGTTCAGCAAACGCGTTGAACTGTGGTGGAGATTGACGAATAACTTACCCAAAAGCTCCACAAATCTGGTCGATTAAGGGTTGGCTAGATAAATGTCCCAATGAGGAAATGGATCGAAGTACGCAGGTGTTATAAATGCCTCGAATTTGCCGACATAGAATCAAACTGTCAGGGTCGAGACCGAAGTGGGACCTTCTGAAGGTGCGGGAAGACATTTTGGGGTTTTCTGAACTTCGGATCCGGGTTGTTATTGCAGCGCTGCGGAGTTTATAGAGAAAAACAGCACACGTGTTGGGTTCGAAAACCTGCAGAAGTGTACAAAGACTTGCTCGTATAGCATAAGAAAGAAAGAGGGGCCTGCATAATTGTACTGCAGACCAATCTTCAGCACAGTAGGATTGCTATTGATGTCCTTCTGTAGGTCTTGGCCAAGAATAAAGGATAAATGACCTTAAACGAACGACTTAATGCGGGAATTGCGAGAAAAGCTGAATTTGAGGATATTCTTTGAGTAGTTGAAGCATGTCTGGTTGTTGCTATAGATTTTAACACTAGAAAGCTCGAGTTGGAAATGCCGCAAATATCCACAGAGGACGCTTGACAATCGGCATAATAGCGAGTCTTGGTTTGGTAGTGTTGAATTATGGAGCAACATCAACTAACAGCAGGCCTGGATTCACTAGTATTTGGGAGGATGGAATGCTTGTATTTAACTCGGTTCCTGGGCAACTAGGGCTTCTCCTGGTGAACCTGACGCTGAAGCCATAGTAGGCAAAACTATGGAGAAGTTTAATCTAGTCTACAACGTGTCGATGCCTTACCAAATAATTGTGCATGAGTCCAGCCACCAACAGCTCGTGTTAGCTCGTCACACAAAAGCTTGACACCATGCGGCCAAATTGCAGGATTGATACAATGGCCATGCATGGAATGGCCAATGCGTTAGTGGCAAGGCACGCAAGGAAAAGGGAGGAGGAAGGCTCAAAAGTGCACGTGGATATCCCTTATTTCATTGAAGATAAGCTGGCTAGTGCTGTGGTTAGATCACAGTCCCACAAGGCACCGGTTTCTGATGAAGTGGCACCCGAGGCTCTGAAAGGAAGAAGGGCATCCGCTTTGACTTCTGTGTACGTATAATCTATGTTTAATTAAGGGGGAGTTTCCTTCACGCTGGAATTTGGGAATTTTGGTACTGATCGGTAAGAGTAAAAGGGATACGTGGTCCTAATCTTCTTAACTTCCACTGTGTATGCTAGACAGACCTGACTTGGGCTTTTGTTTTTTTATTACAAACGTAGGAGACTTGTCTCTGAGACCCGATGGGTTTCGGAAAAGGCTTCGACAATTGATGCTATCTTCAAGGTTATTGAGGTTGCTGCAATATCCACGTGGCAAGGGATATTGTACTGTTGGTTACACTTGGCATGTATAATGCATTTAATTCAGCAATATGGATTGATATGCTGAGAATTCCGAATTCCGAGTACAGAATTACCCTTTCTGCATCATTCAAAGCTACTTGATTGTTCGTAACCTCTCCTGTGATTGGTAGCGAATAGATCTTTTCTCCACCTCACCTGCGGAACTTTGCACGCGGAAGGGGTTTCCGAATCGAAATGCTATCGAATATATTTCTCATAAGTTCTGTGACGTAAGTTCAGTGGTAATAACTTCCAGGCCACTGGAGTGATCTTAACTGGAGGAGTGCCGAAAAAAAGATATTGATGTTAGGTAAAAGGAGAATTCTAACCAACATGGTTGGCAGTGAGGCAGTACAAACCGAGAGTCCGGTCCGATATCTTGGTGTCACACTTGATCCGAAGCTAACCTTTTGAGAGAATATCCTCAAGTCATTCGATGAAGCGACTTTGTTAGGCCAGTCGTTGAGCCAGTTTCGATAGCAATGGTAAACTCTGTATAGACTTTCACTGCGCTGTTTCCGAAGACGTAGTTATCGTCATTGCAGGAGTAATTCCCATGAAAATGTTGGCATTGGAGCATAATAAAAGATATCGAATGGTTTGACAATGCTCAGCAAGTAGCGCCAGGAGTAGTTGCCAGGAAATCTTCCTGATATTGAATAAATACAAAGAGAAAAAAAATGTCAAAACAAGTCTGAGAACACTGTGCTTACCTAGCAATTTCTTAGTTCCTGGACAAATAAGGTTGTTTGTGATTGCACCATCATCGCATAGAATCTGCTACATTAACCACCATGGGGGTCGAACTTGAACTACACCAGGCATTCAATCAATAGCCAAACAGTAAATCAGCTAGGCGAGGTTACCAATCTAGCGTGGTTATCATTAAGGGACAAGAAAATGCTAGGGTCTAAACTCTGAGATACTCGGGCTATTGAGATTTGCTAGTCAAATGTTTGGATGTCATACGCGACTTTTTGCTGATGAAATGCGCTCGGTCTTTCTCACAACAAATGAGAGTGCGTGCTCACATCACATTACTTTTGGTGTTATATTGTCCAAAAAAAAATATTCGGGGAATATTTTATCCTCTTTCCAAAGGATTCAGAATATGTTAGAGGGCAGCCAGAATTTGATTTTTGTCATCCAGCAATATACCCATTTTTCGTCCAAGTGGCTCCTGAGTTCAGAGTCTAAGGGCACCCCAAAGCTACAAAGCAAGCAACAGGAGGACTTAGGACAGTAGGACTTAAAATTTGCGGACTGTTTTCCCCACTTCTAAATGGAGAAACAGCGACTTCCTTTGTAAGTCTTATCAAGCGTAGTTTTGATTTCTCTGTAGTTCTAAAAAAAATAAAAACCGTAAAAAGGTCCTATAATTGGCTCATCATCTTTTATCTATCACATTTTATACCACCTTGACCGACTATTTGAACCATGTTCGACCACCGGACTGAAGGAGGAGACTTGACAAACAAAGGCAGAGGAAATTACAAACTTACACTTGTTGGTTGCACTTAGGAAGGTTTTTAATTGCCCTTCCGGTAGAACAACGCCGAAAAACTCCGAATTTTGGCGGATCTATATTCACATAATTATGGTTTTATGATATGTAGATCAACCACTATGAGAATCAAGGAAAAGTAGACGCATATTGGTACGCGAAAGTACACAGCAACCATTTGGAGTATTTGAGGAAACATTTAAATTATGCAGGATTCATACACCTTCTCAGAGTTCTTAAAGAAATTTTGTTGAAGTATCCCATTGTTCAATGCAAATAATTAAGAGCCATCCCAAAAGAGATAATGAAAGGAACGGTGGCGAAAGCATGTTGCCTAGGGTCTAATAAATGGTTACAACAATGTGTATCTCCGGCATGCTTCATATGACTGGTTTAAGGGTCTATAGCTGCTTGGTTGATTAGAGCATGAAGACGTCCTATTGCATTAGGCCGTGGAGTGCATTCTTAAACAGCGTGACAAGACATGGCTTTGAGCTGCATGATCAAGGGGGTGGATGATCCTTGATTCCGAAACTTAAATAATCATTTTAAAATACGAGAGTCAGTGTTTCGATATTAGTCCTGATTTTGCGATAACAGTTTTAGCAAAGATGGAAACCTGCACGTAAGAGTTGAAAATTTCGAAACTTATGTCTATCATATACTCTACTATCTTTGAGCTGGCCAAGCTAGTTATTTGGAAGCAGTAATTATTGTTCTTATTTCTGGAGAACGAAATAGTGTCTTCTGTGTCAATAGTGGAAACGCAAGAAGAATATTTGATGGAATGTGGGAAGATGCTCTTCATCACTGATGAAGTAGTTAGTATCCGGGACGGTAGGTAAGGGGACTGCGGGTCTATCTCGTCATCTGAAAATGTGGGTGAAAAGGAGAAAAGCAGGAACTGCTCCAGAGATAGGAACTTCTGAGGAACTTCTGACTTCGCCACAACTCATATTTAGTAAGAAAATTGGCAAGAATTTTCTGTATAGTTTGATAGATATGATGAAAACATGAGCAGACAAATTAAATATGGTACCCAACAATCCTTATGTGATTTTGTTTATAAAAAAGGGCATATTCAATTTGTCGATACAGCATTATGAAAATATACATCGATATCAATTTATATTCCCTCGATCCTTTCAAGCTGGAAAAGGCCATTAATGAAGGAACCATCTTGCGAGAAAAAGAAGCTCATTCATTTAAACTCCCATCCATTAAGAATAACTCCCAGAATTTGTCAGTTTTAGGATTGCTCCCATTACGACCTAAGCTCTTGTCTCAAGAACAGAGTGTATACTTGGGACAACTTATAAGGCTACATGAAAGCTAAACGTCAAGTTGAAATTCAAGTGCTCGTTTCCCTGTGCTGATATTTATATATTCTTGCTTGGCTCCGCTAAACCTTGGTGTTTTTTTTCATTTTGATGATCAAAATGACTTGGAGATGGAGACTCAGTCGTGCTACGTTTCCAGAAAAAGCAGTACCTGCCGGGTCCAAAATGCAATGTACTTGTGCCTTTTACCTTGCAGCTTTCGATTTAAGTCTTAACCCGTTCATTTTTGCTTACCTCATCGCAAAATGTGATTGAATTTCCGCTATAGCAGTTGTCATGCCATAAACATATGTGATATATCCTTGATGAGAAAAGTAATAAAGAGTATGGATCAAAATCAATAAGGTCAGCGTAAACTCCGGAGAACACTTTCACTCTTGATGAGTATCTTACGGAAAGCGATACAACGACCTATACTAGAGTTATAGTTGCATAGGTATTCTTGCTTACGAGATTTGAGCATATTGTTCTTGTAACAATGCCATTTAGAATGCAAACAGATTAATAACTAATAAGATTAATAATATAATATAATATAACATATAAAGTGCTTTCGATCGAATCTCGTTAGAATTGGAAGTTGTTCAAACTTTTGATACAGGTTAGCATTAGGTTATTGCATGAAATAATAGTAGGTATAACTGAAAAATGGAGTTTCTAAGGGATGAATACCTGCTCAAAGTAGACCAAATGCAGCATCATTTTTCGTGTGGTACAACGTGTTATAGCGATATGGCGGAGAAGCAAAGGATGGAATCAACTGAATCATAGTCTTAGTTCAATCCTGGATGTACAGCAATGATCAAAAATTGAGTTGATAAAGCTCAATGGTATGTCAAGCAATCTCCAACCCCGTTGGAAACAAAGACGAATTGTGGCGCCGGTATGGTAATAATAATAATTTTCTGTGATTCCGAAGAATTTTTGTACCACAAATCGGTATTGATCACAATGTTACGTCATTCTATATTTCTATGAAACTGCGACATGACAACGTGAGCCTCCACGTCGCTCGCCCTGTGGTGAATTTTTTGACGCATGAGGCATGGTGGATGATCCCATCTCCTGTACAGTCCAGATTTGGGTCCTTAGCCTCTTTTTTCTCCGAGCCCAGTTAAAAAGTAGCCGATACAAATGACGTCAGCATTAGGCCATCCTCGTCTTCATATTGAAGGACAATTCCAAACACCGACACATTAGTAAATGAAGTTAACCTTCATATGAAAAGAGTATCAAAAATAATATCACCTTTTTTAGAAATTGATCCACGCGCTAAACCTCAGCCTCATAGATTAGACAATAAATAAAGACAGTTACAGATGCGGCAGGCAATACTAAAATATGAAACCAATCATCGAACTCATGTTACAAATGAATCATTTTATTCGATTCTTGTGGCCTTGAAAGACAGCTGCATACACCGACAAATTAGGCCCGTGGTACGTGCATGCATAATGTGGACTTTTTCTCCTTGATGAACGAAACATGAACGCTTGTAAAAGTGTCAGAAAGAATTCTTAATTATACCTGAATAGAGTATGCTGATGTGGGCTCCTTATAAATATAACAATTAAGGCATCAAAGCAGAAGGATAAGAATCTGTTACAGAGCCATTGCTTTCTTTACAGTCAGCTACACGGATAGTTCCCACCCTTTCTATCCTAGAGAACATTACGTCATTTGCTACAAGGGGTTTCTACATTATGAGCGTGTTTAGTGGGAAAGCCTCAAAATTGCTTGGTGAATTCAATTCAGAAACCGCTTGAGTCCCGAAATCTGAGAATGCAACCTAGTTTTTGAAAAAGTTGGAAGGATATAAATGGGAGAAAACATCTTGAGGAGACATTTGAGCAAGACATATTGGTTTCCAAGACCTACACTGATACGCTGATCTCTCGTAACCTTTCAGTGATGATTGCTTTACGGAGTTGATATGCGCGTGTTGCACAAAACGTGTTGCGCGTGTTCTTGAATAAAATCACTTTTATTTACATTGTTCAGTGTCCTCATCTTTTGTTGAGGACAAGACTTCGTGTCAGCATAAAGTTCAAAGATATCTGTTTTGTTTAAGGGTTTTCATTTGATCGATCAGCAAAACATTCTGACTGTTTCCGAAAATATGTGGCATGATCCGTATGAGGTTTCAACTTTTGTGCTACGTTCAAAACATTACATCTTGTTGCAATCGACGATGTTTCCTTATTTATTTAAGTGGCATTGTAAGGATGGCGACGAATTTCTTACCTGTCTGTCTAATTTTTCAACTGTCATTCCTTTTCACCATTTTCACTTACCCAAATATTCACTTCAAATATTTGGTAGAGTTAAATATCCTTTTTTCAAATACATTAAATTCATTCAACAAAGATCCCCGCTACAATTAAGTGGAATGACTTGCACAGACATGCGAGCAGAGTGAGATGGGCATCCTTGACGTTTGTTATAGAATATGTAATTTATGCCAAACAGCTCCATTGCGTAGTGGATTGCTATCGGTTTTCGAACCTCTAAGTGCTGCCTAGGTTCGAATCCACCGTGGGTGACTGACTTTTAGACTTTTTGGTCGCTTCATCTTCTTTAGTGTTACCGGCATCATATTCAATCCGCTGACAGGAGAGAGCTATTGCCGGGAACAGGACGAATCGTTGCCGGTATGGAGTTTGTTGTGAATCAAAGAGGGGTCGGATTGAACTCGCGAACGGGAATGGTGCTCAAATCAACATTGCCTCGGAATTTTTCCGATGAATAGGAAAATGAAACGTTTTTGCTTTGAAAAAAAAAGTGAATTTTGAATCTGGAAGAAAGCGGGAAGTCGCTGAGAGTGTCTCAATTATAGTGCCTCCATTTCTTTCATCTGGTCATAAGTTAAACAAGAAAATAAAACTAGAAACAAACAAAAGCTGCTGCGAATGGGTCTGTTTCTATTTAAAACAACATTTTAAGTCCAAGCATGTATATTTAATATATTATCTTAATAATAATTGACTAAAAATGCATATATGGGAAACCGATCCTGATCGGGGAAGGTGACGGGCTTTTTGCTTAATTGATAACATTTTTTTCGACTCTTTTCTTTTTTAAACTTTTGTTTTGGATTTTTTAAAGTAATAATAGGTAGAAACTTTTAAAATTGTGTTTTATTTCATTTCTCGAAATATACCTTCCATGCTTCCGGTCCGTTTTCTCATAATGTGCTAAGATGATGATTTATAAGATGAAAGTAACCCGCCAGGAAACAGAACCCCCACAAACTGAGACTAGTTGGCTTCAGTAAATAACCTAGGGGACCAAAAGACCACTGTCAAATAAATGTTGCGAGGGGACCAAAAGACCACTGTCAAATAAATGTTGCGACATCAGCAGCCGTGGTTCGCAACAACCTTCAGAAAATAGTTTGTTTTTGATTTTCCTATTTTTTTCCAAGTTCAAGAGAAACGAAGCCGGTTGAAATCTTTTTTGGATTCCGCATGTCTACAGGTTTTAAATTAATTTTTGACAGTCGATGTTTCATTTCCCTTTTTGTTTGTGGCTCAACGTGGTCAGCATCAAGCAATTTTACATCAGTCAATAAACTGTGTCTAAAAATTGGCTTACCTGAATCAGCAGAAAAGGGAGAACTAAAGGCGGAGAACAGTGGGAAACTGAGGCAACGCTTTGTTGATGAAGGCGGTACATTGCTGATCGGATTTCAAATTCGTTTGACGCGGCCAATGTACCGATGCAGTTGGAGGTGCTTGTTGCAGGAAGCGAAGGCATGAGAGGGGCTGTCGTGCAAAAAACAAGAAGACGAATCTCCAGAAGTATGGATAATCCTTGATTTTATTTGACAGATTGATGATCGTTTTCGAAATCAGTTTTAATCGATCGTTCTGAAATGAATGTCGAAATTGAATCGAACCGTGAAGGCCTAAGGCGCAAATGAAAGCTCATTTTTAAGATATTTTCCCTGTGACATTATGAGAATATTCAATGGATCGTTTTTGTAATATTGTAGTTAAGTATATTTTCAGTACTATTAAAGTCGATATATCATCACAAAATTTTTCAAAATATAGGTCTGATTTCGAGCAGTAGCAAAGTGAGTGTCGCAACGCTGTAAGTTCACCTCGGTATCGGTACCACTAAGAACACTCACGGAAAATGCAAACGAGAGTAGCTTTATTAGCCTTTATATTAGTTGAAAATTTCAAAACTAGAAATAAATGTGTATGTTTGAGAAACAACAATTGAAAAAATAACCTATTACTAGTTTTGCTTCCAAAAATTTTTATTCCATAGTCATTTCGGAATAAACGCGTTTAGTTTTGGAACGTCATTAGAGAACGTTGAAACAAAAAACAACTTTTAAAACTAAAAGTTGCTAGTAAGTAAAACATACTAGTTTAAAACTAGTGTATTTCCTGAGTTTTGTGCCATAAAAACTTTCTCTTGACCTTTTGTTTTTCATTAAATTAAAAATTAAATTAAAATGTAATAAATATAAAAAAAAATTAATAAAATTTATTAAATAAACACAAGAAAAGAATGGTTTGTACGCTCAGCAGCTGTGACTGTCGACGCAGAGCATGGAAACATAGTTTTTGATATAGTGCTTTTAATATTTTTAATATTGCGAGCTTCTGTATAGAATTTTAAGAGACGATTTTTAACAGTTTAAGGAATCAAACAATTTTTTTGCTTTGATGAAAATTTTAAGGCATGCCATATTCTATATTCTATATTGAACATATGCAGACATCACCGTTTCAGGACGTCAAAAAGACTTTAAAATATTCCGAAAATTAGCCACAATTGTCAAAACATTTTGAAAAGTAGTTGGCTCATATTTTAGCATTTTCAGTGAAGATTGCATGCTATAAACTGAGATATGAATGGATAGAACATAATTGTTATTATAGAATTATGAAAACTTGCTAGGATACACATGAAACCAAAGCTCCAAGTGTACAAATCTGTGATAAGACGCTATGGGTGTGAAACATAGACCCTAAACGTGGCGTCCGCAAGCATGATGAACGCCTTTGTGGGGAAAACTGGTAATTGGAGCAAAGGTAAATGGGGACCAATGACGAATTTAATACCACCATGAGCTGTACAAAATTGTTGACGAGCTAGAGGTCTCAATGATTTATGAATAAAGACGCTGCATTGTATGGATACCCAAAAATTCGTTGAGTGAACTGAAAGGCGGAGATCACAGACGAACTTGACGAAAGGCTGGTCAGACTCTGTTGACGAAGATAAGTCATCCCTGCTCGGATTTCGGAACTGGAGGAAGCAGTCAATTGACCGAGACTGTTGGAGGCTCTTGTTACAGAGAGTGATGGGATGATGCGCTAGCAGTTCGATATCAGGATCTTAACAATAAAGGATAGTTGCCACTGGTTCTACTGAAAGACGAGATATACTGCATTGAGGGCAAATTGTCTGATGACTACTTCGTCTCTTCTATATGGCATTCTGAGGGAAGTCAGGGAGCTATCCAAATTGGGTTGCATTGATTTCTTAATGCTGTTAATCAATGATCTAACTTCACATATTTGATAAGAACTCGCATATACCGTAATTGAAGTTAAAATTGATGACTAAATTAACTATCAGAGTAAAACAATTTTTAATTTGACATCCTATTTTTGTATAACCACATCTCTTTATTCTTTTCAGCATAGTCCCCACACGATATACACGTTTAAATACTATTGTATACCAGATACCAAGTACTCACTTTAAGTCATTGAAATCATAAGGTTAAGGTTCAACTCAAGTACATAAACGCTGAACCAACCACTTTCTCTGCTTAGCCTTCTGTTGAGTAGGTAACGATGACTAAAATATCTAAAAACCCCAATAGATGGGGAGAGAATGAGCGGGTAGTTCTCGAATTCTACGCGGTGGTGTAAAGCACACATCCTAACAATAAATAACGTAAAGTTCAACAGGAGAATTTCAATATTGTTTGCGTTCAAAGAACAATAACAGGACGGTAGGGAATTGCTCAAATTCTTCAGCGACAGAATTACAGCAGTCAACACAAGGACTAAAATCAAATGGCCTTGGGAACGCGATGTGGCGTTTGCGATACGATGAGGTGAATGGTTTGTTCGTAAGTAGTTGCTACAACATTGCTAGCTTCATTTCAACCATATCATCACATCGCAGGCTGCGCGAGAATGCTATTGAGAAAAGGTTTCACGTTAATCCTCCATTCTACAAGGATATTGAAAGTAAGAGAAATTTCGCTGGGAATTTTCTTCATTTGTAAAGTGATTAGCCATCGAACATGTGCCAAGGAAACATTTTAAGCAAGACACATACAGTATTGATTTACGTGTATACAGTAAACAGAATTGATTACGTTCTGGGGAACTCCAGTATCTTTGGTATAGCAAGTGAACTTCTAACGAAATTGTAAATATATTTGAAGTCGCAATTAAACTTACGAGATATCCCAAGGATAATAAATTTTAACCTAAGATACTCCATTCAGACACTTCAATTCATTATTCAATCATCATTAGTGAAGTGTTTAAAAATTGGCAATATAGGACGCGTTTCAGTATTTTATTCAATTCATTAAATTATTTTAATCCAATCTCCAAATTAGCTCTCGCTGTAATGTTTTCGAACGTAAAATATGTGAAGTATGCAGTATTCAAACGCCTGAGATCCAGACGAAGTCTCTTTCGGAATATCTAAACCATAAATTGAGATCTTAATGTTCGTAATGTTTTAAAGATAAATGGCTTTTGACAATTTTAGTCAGCACTCCTCTCCCGGAGACGCCCCTAGTACCCACACTTGAAGCAGCTTGATCACCAATCCTAACGTATAATGGTAATAAACTTATATTACAGAAATTGCAAATAAAGTTAACACAATTACATGCGGAAACTTAGGAAAGTAATTACCATCTGCTGGGTGAAACACAACGCAGGCATTCACTAAAGTGAGCTCATCAAAGGTACAGATTTAGCAAATCTTGTTCCATTCAAATGCTGACTAGAAAAGTTCAACAACGCTAGATGTTGGACTAGGCAATGACTGGATAAATTTATGGTCTTTGAAATACTAAGAATTTGGCACAATTCCTCAACGACCTCGAACTGCGACCTCAACGACCTGGAACTCCCTTGGTTAACTGCGGCAAAAAGGTTTGAAGACATGTCCTCAGACAAAGGTATTTAAAAAGTAGAAAAAAGTATCTTCAAATTTTCCTGTTCGTGTTTCAGTCCGTTTCCCGAGTACCGTGAAAATTCATTTTCTATCCTCATTGACCAAAGATGTGATTTCATGCTAGGATTTTGTGATTGCGTGAGACTCCTGGGGGACCACAACAATGTCAAGTAATGGGTACTTTACGAGGGTGGTCCGATAAGTACTTGCCTCGCCCCCCGATGGTGCTTCTATCGTATAAGAAGCGTACTATTATTGTGTAGTACATTTTTGCAGATGACTACTGTAAAATTTTCAGCGGAATTGTACTATTAGTTTGGTTTTAACCTCGTTTGGAAACGGGCATGTCCGCGAATTTCAGAAACATGGCGACAGAGGAATATCGTTCAGTGATGCGGTTCTTATTGTTTGCAAGGGAAATCATGGAATGAAATCATAGAGCGCTTGGATGCTGTGTAAGGAGACGGTGGTTCTTGGATGGTGACCGTAAAAATTCGTTTAACGAGTTTCAACGTGGTCGTATGGTGGTTTTTGATAAGCAGCACCCAGGTGCCCGAAAACGACCACCACGGAAGATAACTTGACAAAAATTTACGATCTCGTATTGCTAGACCGGCAATCGAACGTGCGTGAGATAGCTGAGACAGTAAAAAAATCAAAAGATTGTATTGGGCAAGTCCTAGGTGAATTTTCGGTCATGAGAAAGTTGTCGGCTTGATGAGTGCGTTTACGGCACTCAAAGCGCAGAAAAGTGTAACCATACGGTCACTTCAGAGTAGTGTTTGACTCTGCTTCAGCATAATGAGCAGAAGTTTCTACTGCGGTTCTTGACTTTCGATTAAAACACGGGTCCTCTGGTATACACCAGAGGACAAGAACAGTCGGAACAGTGAACTTCACCCGGTGAACGTGCTCCGAAGAAGGTGACGATTATTCTATCAGCCAGTAAGTTAATGGCCACTCTTTTCTGAAATTTGCAAGGTGTCATTTGCATCGAATACCTGGAGAAGGCCAAAACGGTCACATGGCTCAACTACGCCGAATTATTGGCCCAATTTGTCGTCGAATAACAGAAGACAAGAACCCATTTCGCAAAAAACAAAGTGCCGTTCCCCTGTCACATCGCACCGGCTCACACTTTAACTGTTACCATGGCCAAATTGATCAGATTGACCCATCCTACTGATATCCCATCCACCTTAACCTCTAGATTTGGGCCCATGCGAAATTTGATTTAAATAAGGAGGTAATCGCCATCCCGAAGGCCTATTTTGCATGCCTCAAGAAAATGAATTGTGCGGACGGATTAATGGACGGTATATGGGAGAATTGTTGACTTAAGTGTAACGAGCTAAGGGGAGATTATGTTGAGAAACAAAGTGCCCCTTATCTAGAATTTTTGTTCCTCTTTTGTAGGCTAAGTACTTATGGGATCGTCCTCTTATATGGTAGCACATGGTGTCAATTCGAACGAGCAAGAAGAGCGGATATTCTTGGAACTTTTCAAAATTTCTCCTGGCTCGAGAACATCTTATACGGATAGTGAAAACCTTAAAGTAGATCTGAAGATTCAGCACCTACTCATCGAGACTTGAAAATATCTGTGAAAGATAAAAATACACGATAGTGTATTGTAGCCGAAGCCACTGTGTTTGGCCAAAACACGTGGAACATATCATATGATGTCTCTTACCAGATAGACGAACAATTTTACAGTGCTAGCCGCTTAATAAATATAGATACGTTAAGCGTTAGGCTCGAGGAGTCATTTAAGATCAGCTGAGATCTCCACATTTACATGAACACCGCAAAAATGAAGTAGTTATCCTGACATTAAGAAGAATCTTCAGAAAATCTTTAGCAACAGCATTTTGGAAGTGATACTTGAGTCAAACCAATGCGGCTGACTATTTTGAATTCCTTATGTATCGTTGAATTTTTCAAGTGACATATATAAACATTGCAGGCGTCATTAAAACCTATCCAGTGACACAATCCAATGAAATTATTCAGTAACGAGTGCTTAATTTTTCGAACAAACTCGCGACCTGACGGTAAACAATCCATAATATAAGTACGTATAGCACTAACACTTCGCGCAATTACTGATCTAAACATATTCAACCAACAAAAGTAGAATTATAATTGTATTAGTAAATTTTCTTTCATTACGTTCACTCTTCTCCACGCAACTCAACCATAAAATGAGTCTTGCTATTTCTATCTTTGTCTGGGATAAGTCACCTGAGAGTGATAAAGCTGCATGTACTTACGCATTAAAATAAAAAATTTCGTGGTAATCCAAATAATTAATCTGTATTTAATTTCACTTGTCTAAAATATTTGTACATTCATGTATTTTACTTCAAGTTCTATAGCTTTAAAAAACACTGACAATTTTTTGGGATTTTCTCAAAATTTTCGTGTCAGTTGATTTCTGGTCGTTGAAAATTATTTCAAGCAATTATTTTTTACGTTTCCAAGCGTCTTTACATTTAATTTTTTCCTTTGTGGAATCGAGAAAGAAACTTTCACTAGCGTTTGGAAAGCAACATGTTTGATTTTCGAAAAGTATATGGAGCTAAAGGTAATTGATTTGTGGATACAAAAGTTTTTACATTCTTCTTAGTAAATTGGAAACATAATTCATGGCGTGTACTTTATTACAAAGTCTGATTTTAAAACACTTTGGAAAAATGGAGCTCAATCAATTCATTTCATTAAGAATTGAGTGCAACAGTTCGAGGAGACGGGTTCAACAATAAATTTACCACGATCCAGCCGACCTAGAACATCAAGGGATCCCTAAATCATAGAGCGTCTGTTCGCGAGCAACTTGGACTCTCCTCGAAAGCAGTCTATTTTCTTTAATTTGTCCAGAACATCTTTAACGCGTATTCTTTACAAAGACTTCCACTTATATCCCTACAGAATTGTGCAGGAATTAAAGCCCAACGATCGTACTCACAGGTTGCAGCTTGCTAATGATATCTTACAAAAGTTCACCAGGTTCGCCAATATTATTTTCGTAGACGGGGCGCACTTCCACCTACAATAAATGAATATGTAAACTGGCAATATTGCAGGTACTAGAGTGACACTATCCCGCTATTGAAGAATCAAGAACCCTGCCTGCATTCAAAGTTACTGAAATTGCGGCCTTGTCAGCAAGAGGAATTATTGGTCCATACTTTTATGAAGACCAAAGAGGAATACAGTGAATACAGAACGGTGTATTGCAATGCTAAAGAACTTTTTTGCTCAAGCTCTACATGTGGTGGCTTCAACTAGGCGGAGCAACATGTTACACCTCCAACGACTCATTGAGTGTAACTCGCGAAATTTTCTCGAAAAAAGTTATATTCAAACGAGGTCACCGTAACTCGTCAGCTTGTAGTCTAGACCTATACCCAATGGAATTTTTCCTTTAAGGATACCTGAAAAGTGCAGCTTATAAAAACAACACCGGGTCTCTTGAAGAAATTGAAAATAGTTCACAAAACTCGTCTAAGGCAGTAATTAAAAATTTCCGGTTCAGGCTACAGCAGTGTCAAAATTATCAAAGGTCACATATAGATGATATTATTTTTTATAAATAAATTCCTATTCTGTGCAGTTTTGTTATAAACAAACAGTTTTTATTTTATATGAATAATTACAAAAAAAAAAATAAAAAAAAACACGTTTGAACTAACATGTGTATGTTTGCAACAGAAAACATCCATTACTGCGTCTTTTTGCGTCAACAATTCGTTCTTCGTGAAATTGGAGAAGGTTTTTCCTCAAACGGTGATGTAAATCGAAACGATCGTGGTTGAGAATCCTTAGCAAATTACCGAGAAACGAAACAATTTTTGGTAGAAAAGCAGTAAATAACCCTTATTGAGCGAAGAATTATAAAAAATGCCTATGAAAACCATTTTTCGAAGGTATATTTTCATAGTGAATGATACTCCGAGGACTAATAGAAGCGAATTGACATACTACGTGCCCCGCTTAAAACAAATCGCATTTCACGGCCAAACAGGCAAAGGTTAGTTGGAAATTGCGGATAATGCTTCAATATAATTCCGATAAAGATTACGATCGGAACGGGAGTGCATTTTTTCCGCATTAAGTTCGCGTATGGTAGGTATTTGTTGTAGGAGTAGGTATTTGGCAAATGTATTTAACGGAGCGCGACGCTTTCAATAAGTTATCTTCAATATAAATAGCAAGTCATTAATCCTTGACCTAGCGTCGATCAAACACCTCAATCTTGCGATTAGTTTGAATTATGGATAAGAATGAAGTATCGACTTGATTAAGTTCCTTATCAAGCAAGGAAATTCAGTTGAAATCATACTAGGAGAGATGGCCTTTGTTCAAGGGATCTATCGTCCAACAAGTGAAGCCATGGTTTACAAGAGGCACAATTCCTTCAAACAAGGGACTCACTTGAAGACGACCCACGGTCCGGACGGCGAATCGAAGCGACTACTCCGGAAATGATTCAAACAATCGAAAAGTTTATATTAGAAGATCCATTACTGAAGTAAAAACAGTTTGAAGAAATGGTTGGATTTTCGAATTGGAAATGGATGGAGCATAGACAATATTTAAAGTTCTTCACGATCTTGGAATGACAGAGGTCTGTGCTAGATGGATTTCGAGAACGCTCACGCCACCTCGGAACAATTGTTACTGGAGACGAAACTTAGGTTCAACGTATCAACCTGAGTCCAAACAGGATTCTATGCAGTGGCACAGAAAGGGAACATTAACACCCAAAAAGTTCAAGATGTTGGCTAATAAAATCATGATGATAGTCTTTTGGGACTCAGATGGGATCCTGTTGACGAATTACAAAGATAAAGGCGTCCCTATTACCAGAGATAACTACGCTTCAATCTTAGAGAAGTTGAAAGTATGATAGAAAAAAGAAGGGTAAAATTGACCAAGACTGTCTTCATTCTACGCGACAACTTGCACCTCGCGCAAGTACCATGTCGCGTTGGCTGCTCTCTACAAGGTGGATCACCCACCCTAGGGTCCTAGCTAGTGATTATTATCTGTTCGCAAAGCTTAAAATAGAACTCTGTAAGAAGAAGTTTTTAAGCGATGAAAACGTGAAAGACGCAGTTTCGTCTTATTTTTAGAACAAAGACTTAACATTTTTATATGAACGTATAAATAAGCTTATTGAATTTTCTGGGAAATGTATTGAAGTTCTAAGTAAATACTTTAAAATAATCCTGTATTTGCTCCAGTCCGCAAACTTAGAAACGACCCTTGTAATTATGTATATTATGTATATTTATTGTCTGCTTTTGTTCTGGCTTCAAGTACAAATTGTTCAATAAAGCAACGGATGCAGCTCAAAAGGGGTATCCGAAAGCTACTAGCTCGTTCGGAAAGGAACAAATGTTTGATACAAAGTAGCTTGTGCTGAGAGGTCCGTGAAGCATCCACCAGCCATTTTATAGTCTTGCATCTCAGCAGATGAATGTCGACTGCAACTATTTTAACATTTTTGATAATTTAGAAGAGAGTTAGCTAGGACAGTAGTGTGTATTTTTTTTCCAAAAATCTTATAGCTCCTGATATTTTGAATTGCGGCCGTAGATTTTTTCCGTAAATAAACAATGTTTATGCAGATAGAAAAGTAGAAGCGCCAAATTCAAATTATTTGATTGAGTGATTTTAACATTATATAAAATCACCATTTACAAGTATTTCTTATCCTTATACTTAGCCTACGGGCTCTGGCTAATGGCTGGGGCCAGAACTCTATACTAACATGTGTTAAAATGAATAGTCCTTACTTTATTTCACAATTCAAAAATTATGATTAATTAAACTTACATCGTAAATGTGACTTGTCTTAATTTTTGTTTTTATATTTATTTCTTAAATATTAATTTATATAGAGTAATTTAATGTTTGAATTGTAGTACAATATTTTCCTTATAATGATTATTAAAATTAATTATCTGCCCTATCCGTTGGCTACCTACATCGATTGACTATTGCCTATAAATGTCTATATGCCACGTTGCTGATTGTGGTGGTCTCGTGATCCACCACACGCTTTGCAGCTTGCTCCATAGACTTTTTAGCGTAGGGGTGAATCGGTTTAACAGTTGCCTCTCTGTCTCATCGGCTGGAGTAGGGCCGTCCGTCCTACCTTTTTTACACTCCAGTGCAAGCCCAAAGGATTTTTCGCTCCAATAATTCTACCTTGTCCCATTTGTATTTTGGTGCTGCCTGCCATATCAGCACAGCACACAGTAGTATGGGCCTGATAAGAGCCTTGTAAACAATAATCTTGAGACTGTTTTCTGTAAAGAGGCATGAGAAGATGGTATGCAGAAAATGTTTTTAGTCCAAACAGAGTCTACGTAACCACTGAAGGTGTTATTCGTATCGGAAATCACCCTCAGATTACTCTAGTAGCACAGATGTTCTTCGTTCGACAGTTTTCCTAGCGTTAACCCTCCACCCCGACATTCTGTTGCATGCAGTAAACGAGTATAGGTACCTTTGGAGTCTCGTTCGTGCAAAGCGGAGATTGTGCTCAGATGAGCACGTCAATAAGTTGGCAGCAAAGAGATTCACCTCGACTCAAGGTTTAAGTTCATCTCTGGTCCTGGGAATATCAGACGTGAACATATTTAAGAGAAAAGGGCCTGTAATAGACCCCTTAGGGACCCCCATATCGATACAAAATGTTTCGGAACTAGCTCCATCAGACAACACAAAGACAGTACGTCACCTCATGAAAGTACCTACTATACCGGGTAGCCAAATTGAACTAGTTTGTAGATAAGTCCACCGATCCAAACCGAATCAATAGCCTTTTCTACATGAAGTATGCTACCACGGCCTTTCTGGCCTGCCAATTTTATTTTATACGTGCTTGAAAAGTAGCCAACGCGTCTACCGTTGAGTAAGCTATTTTAAAGCCAAATTATCTTTCCGGTACAGATCTTGCATCTTCAGGGAACTGTGTGGTGCCTTGTAGGATTACTCTTTCCTGTAACTTCCCTACGTTGAACAGAAACAATATCGGACGAATATCGATTACGTCAGTACTGTTCGACTCTTTCGGAATGCCAGATATTTTGGCGCATTTTCATTACTGAAGGAAGTAGCAAATGGTTACGCAGTTGTTCAAAAATATTCCGAGAAGAACAAAACAAGTATTAGGAACGTTTTTAACTTGTGATCCTTGTCAAACGTTGATCTTATTCTTTCTACCTCTCTCTTTCTTCTCTAATTAAAGGCAGAGTCCTCACTTGGTCCTCACAAACCGTCAAGTTTTTTACTAAAATCAGCACAAACTTGTTCCCAGTCAATACGCTTGTATGTGATAAAGAGCTGACAGTCAGCTTTGCACCCTTTTTCACTCTTATGGTCCGCTCTACCAAAAGATGGTCAGCTTCGCGTCGATGACTACAGACACGAAGTTTCTCCAGCTGATGGAGGTATTTACCAGGTGGGCAGACTCAATGAAAAAAACAATGGTTGGCGAGCTTCTGCGGAAGGTGGGCGCGTTCGGCGCAATCAAAATAAGATCCATATTTGCTTGCAACCAGTTGAACGGAGCCCGTTTCACATCCATTGGATACGAAATTTCACTAGAAAGGATGTCTTGCGTTGAAATCACCCCCTATCGCAAGGATATCAAACTTTTCACACAGTTTCGAAGTCTTAAATGAAATCCAATGAGATTCCTTCCAAATATCCGTGTTAAACGAATATTTCAACAATTCCAAAGGTGTACCCTTCTAGATCTGAGTTAAATATAATGACGTCTGCACACTTCAAACTTGGAAGACAGTGTCTTTGAATTTTGAGATGCTCCTTGAAAGCCATAGCTAGTCCAAGGATTCTATCTGGGTCGTCATCCCTTATGACTTTATATACCCCCAATTGTACTTTGTGTTAAATTTTCACTCTTGTTTCTGAAATGAACAAGAAATCTGGTCTATGCGTGTCCAAGTATTCTTGCGCAAAGTTCCTTTTGAAACGTGGATGTAATGAATAAATGTTGACGAGGGAAAGCTTAATGGAGATCATCGGGACAACAGACTTTGAAGGCAAAGTCTAAGTACGCCACCTTGTTCTCACTAAGATTAATGACATTTTTGTATTGTGGAATGAATGAGTCCAGTTTGCGGATGAGAGTGGCAAGTCACACCCGAAGACTTGATTGAAGTCATTAGCCGTGACAGAATTTCTGTCCTTTTGCTGCTGTTGACTACTATCCGGTTTAGTTTGCCGCACAGGCTGAGTTGCAGTTAAATTGGCTACTACCCTTGCTATGTTAGCGAATGAGACACCATTTCGAATGGTGATTTTTAAGGAAGTAGTGACGAAGTCTCGCCACTCCTCTTCTTTCTTTAAGAAGTTGCGTCTTCTCTCCTCAGCCTCCTTGGCCTTAGTATAGCCTCGGCAACTCGCGGGGTGACCTTTGCAGTTGTAACTTACGCCGGAAATTACATTTTGCCTGTAGTGACTGGGTGTGTTTTTTCTCGGTTGGAAGTGTATAGGTGTAGCATACTACCTTGTCCCATTTTAAGAAGTCAATAAGACTTTTATGAGCGTATACGGTTTTCGGGTTTAAGTAAAAACTTGTAGAACTGCTCTCGATCATGACATGCCCGTTCAACTCTTTCCCTGAAAGGCTTAAGATTTAGTCTGTAGCATACAGACGGAGGAACCCTTTGCTTTCTAGTCACTGCAACGCTGGTCGGACCTTTCTTAGCTTCGAAAGCTATTCTACGCACTAGGGCGGGTGCAACTTTATTTTTTGTTACGCAAGCCGTAGCCTTGGAGTCCGCAGCGAAAAGTTCGGGAAAGTTTCTTTTACCCAGGTTTACTGAGCGCTTAGAAGTGGGCTCCGGTGTTGGTGACACAACTAGTCTTTTTCGATGAGAATGGCCTTCCCGGACCATTTCCATCGGCCCCTCTTGATCGGACTCGCTGTTACAATCAGCTTGAATATCCTCTTGTGTAGTGGGAAAATCGTCCCCATCTACTCGCAATTCCTCAGAAGGAAGTTGTAGTCGAAGCTTGAAACTTACTAGTGAGTCTAGCAAGAACAACTCCTTTACGTTCCCACCAAATTTTTCACAAAATCTCTACAGGTTTTCCTTAGTTTTCCGCGTGAAAGTAGCCTTTCCTGCGGAAAACTCCCTTCGGCTCCTTTGTCCCCCATTCCCGCTTTTTCCAAGACAGGGCTAACTAGATACTATCTGTCTGACAACCTTTCACCAATCTATGGTTTTCCTTTCTTTGATGTGTCTATCAATCCTATCAAGTAGAAGTGCCATATCTATTCGCAGACGCAGATGCATCGTAGGAAATGGTCGTGGTCATTTCAGTATCAATGGTACTTTTTACTCAACGGTTATTGAAAAATCCTTATTTTGCAGACTAGAATGCACTTTTTTATGTTTATTGATAAACGAATGATATATATATTAAATTTGAGAGTGGGTTGCCTTGAATTATGACAGCCAAAGCAAGAATTATAAACATGCAGTAAATAGTCTTTATAACAAAAGAAGTTCATCATGCAGTGAAAATAAATCAATTCTTGCATAATTCTTATTAAAATTAAGAATTATGTAAATTGTCAAATTCACGGCGAAAAACAATGATCGTAGCTCTGTATCAAAGATATGATTGTCAAAGATTTATTAATATAAGCTACATGATAACCAAATAGAATTTCGGTGAACAAAACAGAAACAAAATTAGAATGTTTGCAATGTCTTTCGTTGCTTGAAATATTGGGCAATATCCTTATCAGGTGAAATAAAATTAATGTTATCAACAAATAAACAGCCGTTCTGTGATATTAAACCGGGGAAGTTTTCTAACATCACACTCCGCCGAACTTCTCGGAACGCGTTAAATTTTAGCCTAATAAATTTAGCCTAGTCTGATTATGGGACTAACTCGTTAGTCAAACCTCGTAATCTTCCAATACAACAGCAAGGTTGCAAAAAAGTCCTAGATGATTATTTCTTACTGCTTACGACCAGTACAGGTAATTACTTCCGCTTTAGCTAACTTCGAAAACCTCCTCAGATTTGCACTGCGTATGTTATTCCGCTTGTTTCAACATAAAGATAAGAACTGCTTAAACACTTTACGCTAAACACACTACGCACTAAACACGCACTAACTATAAAAGAAGCGACAATTTTCCAAATACTTCATTCAAAATGAAGTCGCTTGTAATATCGATATCGGTCTCTTTGGTGAGTATGCCCGTTGCATTGAATAAGGTTCCAGCTTCATCAATACGTCAATCAACAGGTGCTCGGTGGTTTTTTGGTAACCGCCAAAGACGAGTTGTTCGTGCCAGGAATAAGGTCTGATTCTGAAAGTCGCTTCAAGAGGAGCAATGCTGCCAATAATTTGACACTAGCTGCGAATAGTTGTAACTCATCTATAGAGTGTTGTCAAGCATTTTTCGGACCCCGGTGCCTTGATTGTCAAACTCTCCTGGTAAGGTTGACGTTTTTTGGCATGAATAGTGAATGAAATTTGAATTATTTGAAGACTTGTGCAGATGTTGTAATAAATATGCAAAAATGCTCCTCTATCAACACTGCCACACCATATTGCGTTGATGATCATTGTGTGGCAACAGCGCCGGCGAATTGCGATACTTCTACTAAGCTCAGATGTACATCGGAAGGATTCTTCCCCAACCCAAACAACTGTGAAAGATACTTCTACTGCTTGAAAAATGCTACCACAAATCTTTTCAGTAGCATTGAATTTGATTGCCCGCCCACCTATGTGTATGATTCGCCAACAGAGATGTGCAAGAAAAAGAGTACAGCGGCCGACTGCAAAGTGATTTCTTGCACAGGAAACCAAAACAAATACCAAATCTCACCTTATGACAAGTCAATATTGGTCTACTGCGCAGATACCGCGGATTACAAAGAGACTTTGCTATTTCGGTGCAAGGGTTCGCAAAATCTCGAATGGAACCTGGACACGCTTCAATGCAGGTTTGTTTGCAAGGCCGAAGGACGTTATCGAGACGTGGAAAACTGTCACAATTATTACGACTGCTACAAAAATGGAACTCTGCTTCAATTCACAAAGACATCATGCCCAAATGGATTTAAATACGACGTCAACCAAAATATGTGCGTATTTGGAGCATGCTAGTTTGGATTTCCAATTTGACCGAAGAAATTTGGAACACCGAAATGACACTACCATCTTATATCGTTTAGAAGCTAGACTAAGCGATATGTGTATTAATTGAAAAAATTTATCACAAAATTTGTTAACAGAATTTGTTCAACTATAGAAAATACCGACTGCTCATGAAGACTTCTGTATTTGATTTCTAAATAAGATAAACCTGCAAGACATTTTCACGATAAAAATAAATATTTAACGGCCAACTAGCAAAGATTCATATCTAATTATTTCCATGCTTTTTATTTTACTTTCTCCGTATTCTATCGTTGAAAAATATTTTGTCAGCGCGCTTTTTTCTTGTTTGCGCCTGAAAAACTGAATTTCAAAAACCAGAAAAACAACGTCAACAAATGAATGCAAAACTCACAAATGAATCAAATTTAGTAGAAAGTCGCTCTTTTGTGACTTTTCCAGATTTTCGTAAAGATCGTTGCAAAAAATCGCATTCCTTAGCATAAAAACTTACAGTTCATACCAAGTTGTAAGTGCAAAAACTGCGACAAGCTATATTCCTCCCCTCCCATCTTCTACCTACCATTTTTCAGCTCTAATTTGAAAATTACAAGCCAGTGGGTTTATTTAAAGGCACTAACATTAAATTTTTCTAAATTGGATTCTTTATTTTAAAGTATAACATGAACGTATCTAAACAGTTACCAGAAGATTGGGAAGTGTGTAATTTATTTTAGAGTTCTTCGATCTTATTCGTATAATTGCGCCATTGACGGATCGACGGTCTTTATAGCAACAGGATTCACGCATTAATCGAAACAATGTTCAAAATTGGCGAGTGAACAGTTGCGTTATCTTATAAAAGTCTAACATACATTTTGGGAATTCAACGAGGATAGTAAAATTGTAACGGACATATCCATGTAAAATATTGCAAAAGAAATAGAACCCCTTTTTAATGGTTTGGAAGTGAAGGCTATTTATGCCCTGAGTGTCGGATTCCCAGTTGCAACCGGACTACGACAGAACACCTCCCCTGTCGCACAGAGAATCTAGCCTACAACTGTTTGTCACACTACCTCCGACTAGTCCTCATTAACCATCGCCTAGCGGCGCCTAGTAGTTAAAAGAAATCCCTCCTTCGGCACGGTTGTATGGAAAGGAAGAGGATTGCCGCCATAGGGATCCCCCTCCCGCCTGGTCCGCCAAGTGATCCTTGATGCACTTCTCCATTAAAAGAACCATCCGTAAGTAATGCGACACGCAGTTCCAATAGTCTTGTGAAATCTTCAGCTTTCCCGTTATGTTTTCGTGACAGAACGCGCCTATTTTCTCCGAGAGATACGAACGGAGACTTATCCACCTTCCGCATGCAAATAACGTGTGGCAGGCGTCATCTGTCATCCCCGAGGAGAAAAAGCAAACTGGGGACGGCGATTTTGCCATTTTATACAGCAGTAACTAGTTAGTATACATTTTATACTAACTAGTTGCAGCAGATATTGATCTGTCTCACCATGCATTCTGCAAAACCACGGCTCCAAGTCACTGATGAGGGGTGCGTCCACCTGCTTCGCGTTTTGTTTTCCCATGACTGGCTGTCACAACGCCAGAGTCCTTTCTCTTTCCTCTCCGCTGTCGACTTCGCTCCCTCATACGTAAGTACATTCGCTTTCGTTCTTCCACAAGTAGGATAACAGGGATCACCCTCAAGATAACCAGCTCTGTCAGTTCAGAGACATTGTGGTATACAGCTGCAATCCGCAAAGCTCCTCGCGCCTGCACATGTGCGAGACGCTTTCGGTACGACTCCTTGTTAAGAGCGTCAGCCCAGAAAGTTGATCTCCCGTGTTGGCCATGAGGTGCGCATCAGCCCCACATTCTGCGCACTTATCCACATATCTGCTGACGCTCGAACCTGCACGAAAAAGCTCATCATCGTCCAAGGTATTTGATTGATTCCTTCGACTTGATGATCATTTCTCCCACCTGAACGGGAATCACATGACCGATGCGCTTCTTGGTCAGTATGAAAACCTAGAGCGCGCTTGTATCAAGCGCTAGGATAAACCCACACACAAATCCATTCACTCACTTGACACGTTATCGAACCAAGTTTGAGTTGCGCCTGTTCGACAGTACGTCCGGCAATTAGTACTGCCACGTCATCTGCGAGGCCATGAAATATTCCAGAGCGCTCAGAATATCTGCCCATCTAGCAGAATTGAAGGCGTTCCTCACGTCTTACAAGTGTCACCAGACGCAGCTAGGTTTATTTGGACACCAAATAAACGCCTTATGGACAGGAATGCCACCCTTGTAGCACAAGTTGCTTCGATCTGGCCTCTTGTAGTTCCAGGAAATGTGAAGATGTGTAGCTGAGGCACTTATAGTATTGAGCTAGAACTACCCTCTGGTGTATTTTGCAGACGACTCAGCCGATTTTAATATTTCCTTGGCCAAATGTAACACAGTGTTTTTTCTGCGATGTCTACTATCGCCACCATTTGTCCTCTAAGATTGCTAGGCGTCAGCCTTACCCCAAAGCTGTCTGCCATAGGTAGAGTTTCTCTAATGAACACTGATCAAGACAAAAGAAATATACCTCTCTATACCTCGGAATCGCATCGTTTTCTGGAGCCTTTCTGGCCATCATAGACTTACCATGAACGGCTCCAACATTTAAGATGAAAAACTGATTTGGATATTCACCAAAAGTTTTTAAAATATGAAAAGAATACACCTTGCACCTAAGACGTTTTACCAATTCTCAAGGCCACCTATATACACAAGAAAATTAAGCTTCAAATATAAAAGTGCTGCTAAAGCTTTATTTAAAATTTGGTTTAAGAAATCTTTCCTCTGACGCAAAATATCCAGAAACGAAATAAACGCATCTGAAATGTAGCCCCTCAGCTACAGAAAAGCAAAGGACATCAGTGGCGTGTAGGGTACAACCAGGAGCTGCTCGAACTTCTTGACGAACCAGGTTTGTATGGCAAACTATTGAAGCTCCGGTGACGTACAGATGAAGAACGGGAGAATTCCTAAGAATGTATTCTCAAGTTTACCGGAGAGACGAAACCTAATGTCTAACCCCCGACTTCTTCCATAGAACTTGAATGACATAGATGGTGTATCTGGTTTTTCCATTAAAAAACGCGGTCGATGGTTCAAATCATGGGAGGACTTACAAATCAACGTCATCGGACTAAAGTTTGTTCGTTGATGGACGACTTGAATTGATTCCCACAGGAAGAATGCAATTGGCCTTGTGGTAAAATGGCGAAGAATAATGACAACACAAAAGTGAAATTAAAAACATTGAAACTAGGAATTAACAGGCGAAGCTGTACTTGGGACTAATTTGGGCCAATTCACTGGTGATAAGCAACTTTATTTATTGTTTAATCCTTCCTTGAGAAAGTGATCAGGAGAATCTTAGAAATAACATGTCACATTCGGATTACAGGTGTTTGCAATTACTTTGAAGTCACAACTGCTGACAAATAGCTGCGTCATGAGACATTTAAACTTTTTTATACAATAGAAACTAACATCATGGGAGAATTATATCCCAGGATGAGGCAAATGATTAGTGAGTTGGAAATACACTAAAATCAATTGATGGAGAAAAGTTAACTAAGGTCGCTAGTGGATAGTACTCGACGTTCACAAATGGAATATGAGAATAGGTCTTCCGTCTGCCATTATCCAAGAACTTGTATTGCAAAAGCTAATCCAGGATATCAGGAGCAGATATCAGAGGCAACGGTAGGGAAAAATTGAATTCTTATCCAGGTAAACTGAAACTATTACTTAGTTATTACTACACCTTATTATTTACTTTACTATTATACTAAGAGTGTGACGGGCCAAAGAACCAGAAAACTGGTTCAAAAAATAATGTCAAGTTAAGTTGCCTTTTTTTGATTATATTGTGTTATCAGCTGGTGAATATGGAATGATCCAATTAATCAACGGGTTACTTATTTTGAAATTAATTGCCAAAAAAAACACTCAACTTTTGTAAAGGTATCAAGAGTATCAAAGGATATTCTGTCAATGAAAGCAGATGGTGCATTATAGTTTTGAAAGTTAACTAATATTTTGCTGGCCATTGCATCTTTGTTATGAAAAGATCTGTGAACGGTTTTTTTTTCAGCATCTATCCTTAATTTATTATTGTGTTAGTTAGTTATCTGATTCCGGGCAACACTTTCATTGCATCGCTTATTGTTCCAGCAAAAAGTGCACTCCCATTTCACCCCACATCTGGTAACTATGAACAGGCTTCGAGAATCGCTTTTGAATGAGTCTACCATTAAAATGAATTCGGGATTTCATAAAAAAGGATATGTTCAGTGCTGGCAGGCCATCGCACACTAAGTAGGTATGTAGCATACAAGTGTTGATTTTCATACGTCTGTTTGGCACATTTTACTTGCCCCTGGAAAAAAGTGGAACCAGGCGTTATTTATTCCATTTGGTTTTTGTCTGTCCTTTTTTTTATTTTTCCTTTTCATGAAACAAAATTCAAAATTCTTTTCAGAAAGTTCTTTGGCACTCATTCCCTTCAGGACGTCTACGTAGTCGTCCGTTCGTTTTCGTTTGATCATCAGAACTAAAGATATCGTTTATTCATTTGCGTTCCAGGCGTCGTTGGTCGCGTCGACGTTGTCATGGTCTGAAAAGAAAAGGAAGAAAAGGAAGAAAAGGACCACTTCAATAGGGCAAGGTAGAAGTGTACACGTAAAACCAAGCGATTGCAAAAAACGAACAGGAGAAAGCGTGAAAACACTTTTAAAAAGTACCAAACACAATGCACACATATGACCAGGACGAGAGGAAGCATGGTATTTGAGTGCTGAAGAATGCAATCAAAACATGCTACTTAGTTGTGTTGAATGGTTCTTATTAACAGAAGCCGCTCGTGGAATGCAGTTGCCTGTAGAGTAAAGAATTAGCCGGGAATAATGGATCATGGTTAGATGATGTGGATGGGACATGTGTTTTTATTAGGGTTCAAAAATAATGCTTTTCATACTGACGGTGACCAAATCGCTGCAATCAGAATATGGAACGTTGTTTGAGGTAACACGATCTGTAAGGCTATTGGATGTCATGCTGGCTTTGTTGTCCATTATTGCTTTTATTAATTATTACTCAGTATACCAACGAAGAAAATTATTCCGGGACTAAATTCCTCAATATGTATACACAGCATTTCAAGCAACTTTTCGCGAAGCTCGTTGTCGAATATAGCTACACTATTTTTTTACTTACTTACTTTTTAATTACTCAGATCTTAAACTTTTAAGGCACTAGAAAAAGTTCATGCTTAAAATTTCTATGAAATACTGAACATTTTTCTTTGACTGGAGGTTTCCATTGAACCTTTGCATGAAAAAATTAGATGCGTTAATTTCGAATGCAGGACATAAAAACAAAATGTACAGTGAAGGCTCATTGGTAAATGTAAATAATCATTGGATTCGCCGGAAAGAGTTTCATGGTGTCTCATCACAAGGATAAACTAGCAGAATTGTAAAGAAATCGGGAGGAGTTATTCCAACACCACGACATACGAGCTCCTATAGCTGGAATGACTTCCTACATTCATAAAAAAAGCGTATCGAAAACGTTCTATGAAAAGTTTCCGAGTCTAACATTAAGGATTATCACGAAGCCATCGAAAAATCGTGTTAAGTGAAATGAACAGATTGCGGGAGAACGAATTAAACAATTGGCTTTTCGGGCGGTGGTGTTGGCAGGCAGCTGCAGCAGGCCTGCCTTTGTCCTCTTGGCATTAGCATTTTAGCCATATGGCAACACAGATAAAATCGGAGTAATTCATCCCTTACAAGTAGAATGTTCCATGAATTTGAAATAAACATGTCCAATTGAACCATTTTCTTCTTAACAACACAGTTTGTTTGTTGTAGGCCTCTGTCTTCAGGTGGAATTAACCATTCTAAGGTAGCACTTCAGAGTAGCCGGAACTTTCAGTGAAATTGTTTTAGAAAACATTCCAAACTAGTAAAATACAGAGGAAATATTGTTGCATTTTAGTTTGATTTAAGAAATGTTAAATTTTTGATTTACCCTTACCCAACGGAACATTATATTTTGGTTGCTGAGAGCAGGCCTGCGACGGCTTGGTGGCTCGGAAGTTTTTCGCTAAGGAGATACAAATTTCGTATTTTCATATGAACACACCTTAAAGCTTTTATAATGAACTGTCAATGTCAAAATATAAGCTATTAGGTGCGCAACTAAGTTCCCGCTGTTGTCCCAGAGATGACTCCAGTAGTAAGTGCTGGTCGATTGTGACATAACCAAATCGTCATGGACCAAGCTTAGACATATGGTAAACAAACCGCTTCAACACCTAAGCGATTTTGTTTTTGTGTCAAATACTTTTGGTTGTGTAAAAATGTCGAGTTTTGTGCCAAATAATCGTCATTTGCGAGAAATGATGGTTGTTTTCGTTCATTCAAAGAAAACGGCGGCTGATACTCATCGAGAGCTGCAAAATGTTTATGGAGATACTGCTGTAAGTGAGACAACCTGCCGTGATTGGTTCCGTCGCTCTAGAGACGGTGATTTTGGTGTTGAAGACCGTTAGCGTGAAGTAAGACCAAAAACATTCGAAGACGCTGAATTGGAGGCATTACTCGATGAACATCCCTGCCAAACGCAACAGGAGCTTGCTTCAGTATTAGAAGTAACCTGCTAAGCAATTTTCAGGTGCTTGCATACGTTGGGAATTATTCAGAAACAAGGAACTTGGATTCCTTATGAGTTGAAGCCAAGAGACTTGGACCCTTGTATTTTCGCCTGTGAACAACTGCTCCAGCGGCAAAAAATGCCGCTTGTAGCAATCCAAAGAGAAGAAAATCATGGAAACCAAACGGTCATGCTTCTACGTCATCGGCCCGGCCGAATATTCACGCTGCGAAAGTTTTGCTGTGTATTTGGTGGGACCAGGGTGATGTTATTATGTGATGTTATTATGAGCTATTGAAACCGAACGAAACCTTCACTGGGGAACGGTATCGAACTCAATTGATGCGATTGAGCCGAGCACTGCGTGAAAAACCGCCACAATACGAGCAGAGGCATACAAAAGTCATTCTACCACATGACAACACTCGGCCTCATGTTGCCAAATCCGTTACAACCTAGTTAGAAACGCTCAAATGGGAAGTCCTGCCCCACGCGCCATATTCCCCAGATATTGCGGCGTCCGATTATGACTTTTTCCGTTCATTGGCACATGGTCTGGCTTATCAGCAGTTCTACTCATATGAAGACATCTCAAAATGGCTTGATTCGTGGATAGCCTCAAAAAACAAAGACTTCTACCTTGACGGTATTCGAGCTCTAACAGAAAGATGGGAAAAAGTTGTCGCTAGCGATAAGCAATATTTTGAATGATTCATTTTTAACCATTTTTTCATAATAAAGTGGCAATGTCATATAAAAACAGCTAGAAAGTAAAAATTTTCATCATAGCAAAGTTAACGAACTGCTGGTTCTGCTGATGATGCGGTTGGAAATTATCAAAAATTACTACCAAAATTCTCAGTCGGTGGTTGCAAGAGCGCTTATTCCAATTTTTGTCCGTAATAATCATACCAGCCGGCAAGCTATGCGTACAATAATGGATAAGTTCGAGTCCAAATTTTCGGTTTTAGACGTTCTTGTGCAAAAAGCCGTCGAGCCGCTCAAAGCGAAAGAAATATCGGTCCTGTAAGTGCACCGATTCAAAATGAGCATAACTAGTCGATTTCACGTCGTGCTCAAAAGAGGGCATCGCTCAAACTACACTATGGCGTATTTGGCGGAAATAACTTGCCCTATATGCTTACAAGATCAAATTTCCCATGCACTGAAGCAACTAGCAAAGCTGCAAGAAAAAGAAAAATTCCATCAGAAAATCATCTCCAGCGATGAACCTCTTTCCGGCCTAAATGGCTTTGTTAATAAGCAAAACATGCGTTATTGGTCACCGTTGCAATCGCAAAAATTTACTGTTTTAAACGTCCGCCGTGTTACCGTCAATGGAGAGCGCTATCGTGTTATGTTGGGAGATTATTTGAGGCCATACAGCACCTGTCACAATAGATTTATTGCAAGGCAAATATGATGTTACCTCGAGAAATGGTCCGGTTGAATGGCCACCTTGTTTTTTCGATCTAACGCCATTAGATTTCCATTTATGGGGCGATATGAAGTCCCTGGTCTACGCAAACAAGCCAGTAACTTTGGGCGAGCTCAAAGACAAAAAATTGCCAACGTTCCTGTCGAAATGTGTGCCGGAATGGTGGAAAATTGTGTGGGGTAGGAAAGAATTGACCGCTGCAAACAAGCTCGTGGTGGTCATATAATCGAATCCATCATTCATAAAATGCTTCCACTACATCCATAATCAATTTGAACTTAACATCTCTTATATTCGCTGCTTGATGAATAGATAAAATTGTTATGTTCTCAATGCAAAACCCTTTACATCCCCAACCGAGTTATGAAACAACAATTCAAAATCTGCCAGAACGTCAGAAGTACTTGCCAAAAATTAAAAAAAAAATTTGTACCAAGACTGGCAGGAAATAGAAACCTATGAGAAGATGGTTTCTGTTGAACATTGCTTATCTTCTTCTAACCATCGACTATGGGTTATTCCAAACTATTTTTAAAATCACTACTGCTGCAATAACTCTCTTCTGAGTTACTTTACAACATATTATCGCATAAATATTGAGGTTCTGAACCGTTAATTTTCTACTAAAATATGATGTCGAACAAAATGTAACAACTTTTAAAAAATCAGTAAACATACGAATCGTTAGAACATGCAATAAACACTATTTTAATTCTGCTTTGCATAAAATAAATTGTTTGTAAATAGCACTTTATCATTACAAGTTGAGAACACTCATTGGTGAAGATGCCAGAGTAATTTAAATTACTCAAGGATGCCACAGAAGGATCTGCTAAATTCACTCAATTTCACGATGATATTCTTAAACGTGTACAAGAACAAATACCCAATTTCGACAAGGAAATCCAACTGCGCGAGGAAATTGGAGGGTGAGGGTAAGTATATTGCGGGAAATAACAAAAGTGCAGTAATATCAAAATAGTTAAATTTTCTAGAATGCACTCGTCAGGATTGTGGGAAACACCAAGAATTGGGGATTCTTACGATGATGAACAAAGTTCCGCGTCAGAAATCTTTAGATCAAAGTGAAAAAAAGAGTTTCGAGCAAGTAACTTTTACTGCATAGTGGAAAATGACACCTTTTTTGAAAGCGAAATGACTCCGTTTCAGATTTTCAAATTATTTTGTGACGACGAAATTATAAATAATGTGAGGTGTTCAGGTCACACGTACTGAAGTCGGCGTAAACACAAAATCGTAAACATGTTTACAACTACCAACCCATCGATTGTTCTCCAATGCGTAAGCATAAACACGTCGCGCGCATCAAGTACAACAGATCCCGGTGCAAGCGACTCGACGCGTACACGCGAGAACAATCCGCATGGAAGGTTCTGGGATGGTTGGTAGTTGTATAAATTAAATTATTTATTCCGGGTAGAATTAATAACTCTGGGTAGAGTTTGTATTGAAAAGAATTTATTCAAAATTTCTAAATTAAATTCTTGCTGGTTGCTTCTACTTTCAGCAACTTGGGAATACTACTTCTATTTTCAAAATAATCTTTTTGTATTTATACTAAAAATATCTTATCCTTATTCTATTGTCGCTATTTACATTTACATATTTTAACACCTTAACCTCTATAAAGTTTTTCTTGTTTGTAAACTGATCAGCGCATCTTTGAAATGCCGACACCCTCATAAAATCATAAAAGGCAAAAGGATATTTTGTATTATTCTTCGCAGATCATGAGGATGGTCAGCAGATGTGTTACGTGTATTGTGTAACTGATTCTTGGTGTAGCTAATTGCATTTATGTTTTCCTGATGGATTTCCATTTGTTTGCATACGTTTGTTGCTGCAATTTTCTTACACATAGTGTTTATATTTGGTTAACTTATATAAGCGACTACGGCGAGCGACGAGACAAGCATTGTGAATGAAAACGAGACAGTGAGCGACAGGGCGCGCAAGAAAAGTGTGGTGAAATAATTAGAATTGAAAAGTGTTGGAAAAGTTTAATTAGTGTTTAATTACGTTAAATAATTGCTTAATTAATTAATTAATTAAAAAGTGGAGTCATTAAAGTGATAAGTGATTTTAGTAAAATAATTGTGAAGTGTAGCGCAAACTTAGAATAAAACTTTAAACATTAATTTTAATTTATTCGCGAGAGTTTTATTTTCACTATTGTCAATAATTGCGAATATCAAACAGGTCGCGCACCTGCCAAAGCGCAACAATAATATTCTCTTAAATCCCACTTCAAACCAGTTCAGAGAAACGCCCACAATCTATCCAGAACCGAGAAGACGAGGTTTCTACAATTCTTAGAATTCTGTTTTTTGTCATGACGATGACGAATCCATCACGAGCCGGCCTCGCACCGACATCAGGACGTGAATCCGAGGACTATGTCTAGAAACTATACCGTTCTGGTCAACTGTTCAACCACTCGAAAGATCACTTATTTGGCGGCTGCTAGCAGACTAGTTCTGCTCCGCGAAGTTTACAGAAGTTATTCGGACCACTTGTGAACTTTTGCTCCAATTCCATAATGAAACCAACCACCTTATAGCCCGATTTTCAGTAAAATACCCAAAACTGATGTACCCAAAAACAAACTACTTTAGTAACACTATCGATAAAACCATTTACCCCGCGAATCAAAATCACTGTACGAATACACAAGGTACAGCATCGCGTACGTAACCCAACGAAACACTCTATGTCCTAAACAACGAATCCACTTTCCTCCTGAAAAGAAACCGACCAGTGGAAGGCAAGATCATGGCTGATATTTGGATAATTTATTATTTTAATATATTCATATTCTTCTATTGGAAATACAGAACCAATAACGAAGAAAATTAAATAACGATTGTTTACTTTACTTGTTTTAAATTAATTTTTATAATTATTCTTTTGGAATAAATTTTTTAATATGAAAAGATATTTTTCGTAATATCTCATGCAAATTTGTTTGAGGCTTTCAAGCTTTAAACAGTGCAATAACTGATCAGGTTGCTGATCTTTAATCCGGATAGTATAGTGTAAACTGCATTTCTTTTTTTCCATAATATGTAACAAATAAATTTGAAACAGATATTATAACAGAGATAAAATACAACATGATTTCACAATATATACAGGAAAATACCCTTAACAAGCCGTTTCGAGTCCTGGTGTTAGTGGAGACGTCGTTGCTCAATTTTGTGAAGTCAAATTGAAGATGGAATTCTTCCGGTTAGGTGCGTTCGCCTTAACGGTTTACAAGTACGAAAGCGGTTTATTCAATAAGTACTCGTGTTTGATGACAGAGAGTTTGTGATCTATCGAACGACGTCAAAAATATAGGTTAGTTTTAGACTCAATTCGACGTGTTTAGTATCCTTCGTTAATTCGCTTTTTGTTTTTGGATGGAAAAAATGCGAGGAGATAAAAGAAAATTTGATGATGCTCTTGGGGACACCATCTATGACCACCGCTAGATATTGCTTCAACGAATTTCAACGTTGGCGAACATATGTATATATGTTATACATATTAAACATATGGCGAACATGGCGTATTTGATCAGGAGCGACCAGGACGCCCGGCATCATTCAGAATGTCTATGACATGATTCTCGCTGATCAAGGAACGAAAGTGCGCCCAGTAGCAGAGACATTAGGTGTGTCGACCGGAATGGCAATTAATATTTTACATGATAAGTTGGCATGACAAGTTGGATAGTAAAAATTTATCGGCCCGATGGGTGCCGCGATTGATACCGCGGTGGCCAACAAGTGGATGCGACTGTTAACTTCGAAGCAGTGTTTAGAGCAATTTAAACGAGATCCGAGAAAAACGAAGGGTAGTTTCACCGTTGATGAAACCCAAAATAATCATTACACACCAGAAACTAAGCAACAATCAAAACAATGGATTTCTCCTGGTGAATCTGCTCCAAAGAATGCAAAGACGCTCCCATCAGCCGAAAAGGTCATGGCAACGATTTCTCGGGATGCGAACGGGGTCATCCTCACGGATATTTTAGAAAAACGAAGAACGGTCACTGGACAATGATACAGTGAGTTATCGGATCGCTTCGACAAAAAAATCGAGTAGACCACACTAGGCCGCATTAGGCAAAAAAGAAGGTGCTGTTTCACTATGATAAAGTACCAGCACATTCACCACTTATTCACCCAGTGCACCAGCACTTATTCACCCGATGTGGCTCCCTGTGACTTTTTTGTTCCCTAAAATGAAGAAATTGCTTGCGGGAAAAAATTGAACTCAAACGAAGAAGTTATCACTGATACAGAGGCGTTTTTGAAGAGTTCAACAAATTCAATTTTTTGGAGGGGTTAAAAAATGGCAGGATAATTGGTAGAAGCGTATCTTTCCAGAGACACTACGTTGAAAATTAAAAAAAAATTTTTTTTGGAAAAATTGTTTTCCTCATTCCTTACACGGAAACTAATTGAGCAGCCCTCGTATGCATGCTCGAATCCGATAAAGTTTATGACGAAGTGATGAAGCGGTCATTTCGATAACAGAGCAAAAAGGTATAGTAACATAATAGCCTTTAAATGATTTGAAAGTAAATCAATACACATGGTCTCATCCTTTGCTGGTGAGGAAGAAGTATGCAAAGTCGATAAAGCAAAGGACAAAAAGATAACGGCTATAACTCACCCACAAACTGTTTCAAAGTTCAATTTGCATATGAGAGGTGTTGATCTAAGTGACATGTTCTCTATCGGAATGAACAATGGAACTAAGAAATATGATTGGCGAGTGTTACTTTGGATGCGTTGTTTATTAACACCTGATTTTTGTACAGGAAAAAGAGAAACGATAGAAATCTAGAAAAATAGTATTCAACTCTTGTCCAAGTCAGATCCGAGATAGCACTTGTTTTAATGTTCAGTAATCGTCGTTTTCCCGCAAGAGTGGCCGGTTCTCTTATAGCCCAACATCTTCTATTAGAACCACTAGTTTGGGAAGTCTAAGCGCAAGTCCGAGAACCATGTATCCAACCGTGGATATTGTACGCACTCATAATTATCACTTCCAAAATATACTGCGAAAAAATAGCAATGTTTTAACTTTAAGAACCGGAAAAGTTTCGCGAGGTTCATATGTGCCAAATGCCAAAACCATTCTGCATCACTACCCAAAAAGACTGCTTGTACGAATTTCACGATTTTCATTTATAAACATTTTGGTAATTTAGGAGAGAAAGGGTTAAAGAGAGAATTAACCAAATCTTAATATTAAAGGATTGTAGAGTTTTTTTTTAATATACAGCCTCACCCTATCATAATGCGAAGTGCTCTTCTGTTTTTGGGAAGCGTTTTTGAAAGAAAGATTTTGGTTTCTGGTTAGGAAAGCACTGCGCCAATACCATAATAGGACGCGTCAGTTATCAGCTCAAACTCATTCTCGAAACAAGGATATGACATAACTACATCGTTGGAAATAAAGGATTTTATAACTTTATCAAATGCTTGAATGACTTCTGAATTCAGGACAATGGGTTTGTTTTTTTTAACGTTCTTTGAAACGCGTCCATCTCCTCCAAGAAGGAGGGATTCCAGGTTCTTCGCAAATTTTGCGTGGTCCTTGATGAATAGGCGGTCATACCCTGACATACGTAAGAAGAAAGTAAGTCTTTCAAAAATTTAGGAGAAAGAAAATCAACTATTGCTTTTACTTTTTGATGGTTTCTTCGAATGCCTCGCAGTTGTCCAGCTGAATCCTCAATGTTTCGAGAATACATGCGAGATTCTGAAAATGTTTTTATTCGGTTTGATCGAAGATTACGATGCCATTAATGTAAAGGTTGCATCGTTTCCTGATTTGGTCTCCGAGGATATCATCAAGTGCACTTTTGAAAATCGAGAGAGTGTTTCTAAGTCCGACTGGGAAACAACGAACTCAACTTAGCTAGTTTTAACGGAAAAAGCTGTTTTCTCGATGTCAGATTATTTGAAGGGAAGTTTGGTGAAACCCTTTCTCCAGGTCTATCACGGAAAACCATTTATTTTCTCCAAGGATTGCGAGGACCTCGTTGATTTCTGGGAGTGAGATCGTTACAGCAAACCATTTGCTGTAGTCAACGACCATCCGATATTTATAAAATTCGGATAATAGTTGAAAAAAAAAATTCAAAAATTTTTAAACGACTACATAGCGATGATCGCGTGGCCAACTAGTATCCGATATCGATATAGTGAATGCGTTGCAATTTACAGGAAATGTGACCGCATAGGTTTCTGTTTCGTTTAATAGGAATTGGTTAAGGTCGTGATCGATTTCGGTCTTTTACAGCGTTTGTTCAGATAGATTGATCAGTATCCACAAGTTCGGGTATTGCCTAAGGGTTCGGAGAGAGTTCTGATAATTTAAGAACCTCAATGTGGAGATGTGAAAGATGTAATGCCGAAGGGAGATCTGCCGGCTCACGAATGCTAAGATCACCATGCAATCCTCGCACAAACGTGTCTGAAGCTTTGCCGCGGTGAGATTTGATCATAATATTATAAGGATTTGTGACTCAGATCAATGGAGGGGAGTTTGTTCAGAACTAAAGACAATTACAGATATACAAGCGAAATTCAGGTACAGTTTTTGATCCTTGCACCAGAGTTATACGCTTGTATTCAAGGATACCGAAATTTTTCTTGGAGTCTTGGTATCCTTGAATACCAGCAAAATATTTAAAAATTTTTAAACGACTACATAGCGATGTTCGCGTGGCCAACTTTTTTGTATTGTACAACGGAAAGTATTTCATAGTGCATGCATGTCCATCGGAGATGTTCATATATTTTAAGAATTCTTTGAGCTGAATTTGACGAAATTTGAGCTGAATTCCCTAGCTTCCGCAGATAATGTCCTTAGGCTTTTTAACACTTAGGGTATTTATTCATGTCTCCCAGGCCGATCTCGTTACCAATAATGATTGGTATGTCGCAAAGTTTCAGACACGAGGTTTGAAATAATTTATACCATCTCCGCTCTATCGTTATTATAGGCGTTATTATTTTTATTATTATAGAATTATTTTTTGTGGCGTCAGGAGCTACTGGAGGGTCCCCGCTTGAACCCGCGAAACAGACAGGCGTTATAAGGTTGTTTGGGTTAGAAATTGCGTAAATCCATCAATTACTGCCTTCTGGTAGGAAAATTTAAAATTTCTAAATCAAAATAATTTATATCATAAACACTTTTCAAACGCTTTAGTCGCTGGAGAGCTGAATAACTTTAGTTTCAAACTTTTATTCGCCAACTTTCTATACAGATATCCGTATTGGTAAAGCTAATTAATTGAGTTGAATAACAAAAACGATAGTTTTGACACAACCAGTAAATGAGGACAATAAATGGAATAAAATCAGCAAAAAAATTAAGATAACCAACAATTCTTGCTCAAAATGGGTTTTGGGAATAAATCATTTTTTCCTGTGTAGCCACTGAGCAATGTTGATAATAATTTGCTGAAAAAGCATAAGAAATAAAAACATGCTGCCCAAACCAACTCAAAAAATAAGGCATTTTGTACTTTTTATTTTTTTTTTTGAAGATTTTGATAACAATTTGATAATGAAATTTGGTATTTGTTTCGATTAATACATGGAATTAAATTTAATTGTTAAAGTTTATTCTACATAATTTCAGTAGTTTGCTTTTCCTAAGTTATTAATGAGTTATTCACTTAGTCAATTAATTAAATTCAACTTATTAATTAACTTATTATTGTTTTTCACTAATTAACTTATTTAATCTTTAGATATTAACTAATTATCATTATTTAATATTCATTGCCTAAGTATTTACCAATTTTCTTCAAATTCCACATTTTGTATTTTTGTGAATTAAAATTGTTAGAAAAGGAAATTAAATTACATCAATATAATCCTTTTTATGTTGCTTTTCAACTCTCCGGCGATCGTGAGTTTAAATCACGGATTCTGAGCTGCTCGGTGTGAACTGCGGAGGATCTTTCTTTTTGTTCTTGGGTTGCAGGCTAGAACTGCTTAGGCCTCTAGTTGATCGACGCGTGCGTTTTCGTTTCCTTTGACGATTGAAACTTTCGTTATAGCATCCCAAGATCGTTGTAGCTTAGCTCCGTTGTAGTTCTCACCAACCAACTTCAGATCTAAAGGGTTTTGTTTTGATATACGGTTTCTTTTTAATTCTAGTGCAGTTATCAATTGTCCCCAATTTCACAGCATCTAGAATTCTCTTTTAATTTTTCGGAAAACCTTCGAAATTTAGGTTTGACTTTGTCCATCAAAAATCATTAGATCACATGACTGAAAACGGCCCACGTTTGACCAATTAGTTTACTGACGCGAAAGTCGTTCAAAATTATATACCTTATGATCAAAAAAGAATGGAAATATTGAATTTTGAATTGCGCGCTTATCCAGTTGATAAATTTTTATTTTCCCAACGTTCGCAGTACTTTTGTTGGCCATCAACGTTACCAAAGATAAAATCAAATCTGCGATGCAAATCATGTTGCAAATTCGTTGTGTGTCGATTAGAGAGATTGCTGTGTTGTTGAGCATCTCATATGGATCAGCCGAACACATTTTAATTGATATTTTGGACATGAAACGTGTCGCTTCCTGGCTGGTGGCAAAAAAGCTGACTTTCATTCAAAAACAGCGTCGTATTGATTTGGCTAAAGAGATGAATTCCAACGACGGCTGCGACCCGAAATTCATCGAACTTATCCTTACTGGTGACGAAATATGGGCTTATGAATTTGATATGCCAACCGAACAAGAGCCAAAACCGAAGTGAAAGCGTCAATGTTGGCCCATAAAAATGATTTTGCTGACGGTTTTCTTTGATATTTGGGGTGTGGTGCAATGTGAATCCCTTCCCAAGAACCATTCGTCCAATAAAAAATACGAATTAAGCGTTATACATCGTTTGCGTGAAGACATTAGCAAATAAGGTGCGATTTGTTGAAGAATAATTGATGGATTTTACACCACAATAATGCGCTGCCACGATATCATGAATGTATTTCCACCCCCAATGGTGGTAATCACAATTGAACAAAACATAATAATTTATTTCTAATTACATCTAAGTTTCGTAGTATCTAGAATATGCTTTCGTCAGTGTCTGGATGCATCGCGGAATTCCCAGAATTGTATAAAATCGTGGCTAGAGTAAGCTAATTACGTCACATGTCCTGTACGTGAAGACTACTTGCATAATTCCTCTATGCTAGACGCTCAGGCGTACAATTGACCCTCACAAAACGAGGATGTAGATCTGGGTAATTTCTCAACAAAAGATACAAATAACATTTGTATCTTTCAATCATAAGCACCCTCTTAAAAGGATTAAGCCAGACATGTTATCCTTTAGGACCATAAAATATCTAAGTAAAAATGTATTTAAAAAGATATATTGAACTGATGATGTAAGTTAGTCGTAACAGAGAAGCAAAATAAGACGCATCGGAACGAAATCTAAATCTTCGTTTTCTATTTTATCACGGAGTATTCGGAACACGACACACACATATATACATAGCTCTTTACTGCTATATACATTAGCTTTTTTTTCTTATGAACGGTAAGTAATGGGATCGCTTCTTAAGTTGCATGTAGTACTGAGTCCATATGCAGCAAGGCTATTATTTAGGATAGCATTACCATGACAAATCCAAAGACGCTTTTACCCAAACAAAAAAAGCAACCAACCAAAATCTACAAACATAGAAGAAAATCACGAACATAATATTTTCAGTACTTGACCCAATCTTTACCAGAAAAAGAAAACGTAACATACCCGGAAATAATAATCCTGCGAACCCGAAAAGGCCAAAACACAATTATATTCATTAACTAGTAGCTAGTTCGTCCAATTCTTTCACACAGAATTAGACTTAAACGACAGAGTTGCATCTAGAAAAAGATGCATATCGCAACAAGGACCTTAGAACGAGCATAGGATGGCCTCATATAGCCGAAACGTGTCCTCAACAACAATAAGTAAGGCCCGGCGGACCCAAGCAACAACAAAAAGTATTGCCAAAAGTATTATAAATGTGTTATCACTAATCATGTTTAGTTCAAGAGATCTAATTTGAGTATGATCAACGAAATCGCGCTTTACATTTACTCATGAAATTGATCTTTAATATCAACTTGTTATAAATTTAGAGTTAAGTTATACGGCAAGACTCGTGCTAATTAGCAAGGGGAATGGAAATCCCGAGTCGCCGTCAGCATACCGACCGTTATGCATGCTAGACACGGCCGCGAAAGTGCTCGAGAAACTGATAAAGAGAAGACTCTTTCACGTTGTCCACGCCACTGGGGATCTTTCTCCAAGGCAGTATGGTTTCAGAACGGGACGTTCCACTATAGATGCAGTCGCGGAAGTGGTAAGTACGATCAAACAGGCGGAAGCACGCAGTCGGTCGAACCGTCGGGTAGTCCTTCTAGTGACGCTGGACATAGTATAGCATAGCATAGCATAGCTGGACAAGTACCAGAATACCTCATGCGGATAGTTCGAAATTACCTGAAGGATCGCAGCCTGATCTTTGACACTGCGCAAGGTCGTCGGAGGATGCTTGTCACATCAGGTGTGGCCCAAGGCTTTATCCTCGGTCCAGACTTGTAGAACTTAAACTGCTGGAAGATTCGCGACTGATTGGCTATGCAGATGCTGTTGCAGCACTAGTGGTTGGACGCACAGTTGATCAAGCGAAATTAAGGCTAAATGTACTAATGCGCCGGGTAGGGAGCTGGCTGACCAGTCACTGGCTTAGCCTAGCATTAGAGAAAACCAAAGTGATCATTCTGACCAAGAAGAGGATCCCCAGAGTAAGAATGGTCCGAGTCGGGCAACCATTAGTAGAGTCGAAACCATCATTTAAGTGTCTGGGCTTGCTGATAGCCCTAAGCTCTAAGCTGAGTTTCTCGGAGCAAATCAAGGCAACGATAAACAAGGCCGAAGCAGGGGTCTCGGCAATTAGTCGTCTGATGGCCAATTATAAAGAACCATGCTGATGAGTTTCATACAAACTAAGCTTCTATATGAAGCAGAGATATGGAGTCAAGCTCTCAACAAGGAACTGCAACGAAAAGGCCTGGCACAGGTACAGAAACGAGAAGCACTGCGGATTGCATCAGCACACCGATCAGTCTGGGTCAGCTGTGTTGGTAATTGCAGGAGTGATACCCATCGCTCTCCTTGTTAGAGAGCGTAAAAGAATCTACCTCCGAAGGCACGAGGGTAATAGAATAAAAGTTTTTCGGGACGAAAGACGATGTACTCTCAACGAGTGGCATCAAGCATGGGAACGTGAGCTAAAAGGAAGATAGACTGCGCTGCTCATTAACGATTTGAGATCATGGCTCAGTCAAACGCATGGTGAGATTGACTTCTACCTGACCCAGTTACTGAGAAAACACGGATGTTTTCAGTCTTAGCTGCAAAAGATTGGTCAGTCACGGTCTCCACATTGCATATTCTGCATTTGTGTGACGGATGACGCCTGTCATACTTTCTTTTCATGCCGAAGATGGGACAAGGAGCGCGGTGATCTTGCAGAAAAAGTGGGAGAGCTCCATCCAGGTAGACTAATCAAAGATATGCTAAAATCATTTGACAAATGGAATCAAATGTGCTCGGGCAATTCTAGCCACGGGAAAAGCCAGACTTGATCGGCTGGAGGGGTCAAGGGATTCCTTCTTTAGCTATCCTCCTCCTCTTCTCTTCCCCGCCAGAGAAGGAATCCCTGTAACCCGGAGGCGCGAAAAGACATAAAATTGGGAGGCCTAGCCCGAAGTAATGTGTCAAACGGTTCCAGGCTAGGCGCTCCGGTTGAGAGGGGAGCTGTTTAGTCGGTATTCCAGAAGGTCCGTTGGGGCCCTGGGAGTCCGACACTCAGGGCATAAGCAGCCTTCACCTCCCTACCCAAAAAAAGAGTTAAGTTATAATAAATTGATAATAATTTGCTTAATATTTCTAAATATTTTATCGCAAAATGCAATGTAATTGATTCTCAACACTCAACTCAAACTCATTATTATGCATTTTCCCTAGTGTTGGTCCTGAAACCTTAACTGGGAATGTCTGGGAGCCCATTGGAATCGTTGACAGTGTCTGGCTTTTCAGAAAAATCTTGGAATAATTCTTAAATAAACATACAAATATTCGAGGTTCTATAGAATTACGTTTTCCGAATTTTCAACTTTGGTCTCGTCTACCCGAAGTTTCCTTAACGGGACTTGTTATCTACAGCGTGACTTCTGGTACGAGCGTAAAAAATATTTAAAAAAAACAGCTTTACTACTATCATGAAAAACACACAATTTTCCTTTAAACCATAGAATTTATTTAATAAGTTTTTTTAACATATACCGATATTTCGGAAGACAGTTGCTTCCTTCCTCAGTGCTAACTGATTCATAAGTTGGAAAATCAACCCTATATATACATGCCTATCCTAATTAAACTTAATTATCCCCTAATTAAAAAAGGTACCATTAACAAACCGACCATTGTAAATTATTTTTATTGGCAGTATACCTTTATCTAACTGATTTAGCCGTAAGGCTTAATCCCTCATAAGGTTATTATTTAGGGTGAATTTGAAAAGAGATGAATGAGCGTTACCTTGATCTTGATTCATCCTGTTGGTTTTCGGTATTTTGAATATCTCCAGGCTTTCGATGACGTCTAATTTTTGGTGCTGTCTTACCTGTTTGATCACTTTTAGATCCTCTGTCCCGTATGATAATAAATGGTAGGACGTGGCCGGAATCGTTCTTTGTGTTTGTGTTGCTTTCCTGTGTATTCCAGTTCCTTTTCCTGTGTAAGTTAAATACCCCGTTGTTTGTCTGAATACATAAATCCAGAAAAGCTAATTGATTACGTTCCTCCGTTTCCATCGTAAAGACTATGTGTTTGTGCCGAATCAAGTCAGTCAAGGATCCACTTCGCCTAGAAGAACAAAGTGGGGTGTACAAAATCTCCTGCCCCGATTGCAGCAAATGTTACGTAGGACAAACTAGACGTCTAGCCATCATACGCTGCAAGGAGCACCTTAGCGAAGCAGAGAACGGGTTGAAAAAGAAAAGAAGCACACAGGAAATAAAATCAACGGTGGCAAAACATGTTGTGGAAACGGGACACAAGATCAGGACGGAGGATCTAAAAGTGATCAAACAGGTAAGACAGCACCAAAAAATTAGACTTCATCGAAAGCCTGGAGATATTCAAAATACCGAAAACCTACAGGATGAATCAAGATCAAGGTAACGCCTATTCATCTCTTTTCAAATTCACCCTAAATAATAACCTTATGAGGGATTAAGCCTTACGGCTAAATCAGTTAGATAAAGGTATACTGCCAATAAAAATAATTTACAATGGTCGGTTTGTTAATGGTTCCTTTTGTTAATTAGGGGATAATTAAGTTTAATTAGGATAGGCATGTATATATAGGGTTGATTTTCCAACTTATGAATCAGTTAGCACTGAGGAAGGAAGCAACTGTCTTCCGAAATATCGGTATATGTTAAAAAAAACTTATTAAATAAATTCTATGGTTTAAAGGAAAATTGTGTGTTTTTCAATAACTATCGAAACCAACCATAGCAAAGCAGTCCAAACAACTTAATACTATCATGAAGATAATGTCCAATTTTTGAGTCAAATATTGTTATCTGCACAATAACTACGAGAAAAAACTTTCAATTTCGTTTGCTTGATTTCACATTAAAAAATAATATTGACGATTTTATATTTGGATGTACTCAAAATGAGAATGGAAAACTTAAACCGAACAACGAAAGAAAATAACAAAAGGTGTAAAACTTTATGGAAGCATTCGAGCAGGTACACCCAGATCGTCCTCGTCCCCATCTGTTGGAACTGATTGGCTTTGCAAAGTGTTTGATCTTTTCCTATTTGACATGAATGAAGAAATTTTAACTTTAATGGAAAAGCAAATAAACAATGTCACGTTAAGGTCAAGAAAAATCCTGACAGTATTCGAGAGGAGCCGCTCAACTCTGAAAAGTTCACTGTTCATTGCAATTTTTTGACAATAAAAAATCTGAAACGTAAAATTCGATGTGAAATTTAGTCCGCTCCTGTTATAAAGGCATCGAAATTTCGATGATCAAATACACTTAAACAGACTTGTTTCAGATATACAATGTTGCTATCTCTTTCGTTAAGATGCATATAGTTGACGCTTTTCTGTAACAACGAAAAAGAGACCAATTTCCGAAGCCAAATTCAGTATGTTTGTTTCGCATATGTAATTTTTAGGTCAACAGAGGAAAATAATTACTGATGAAAAGTATAAACAAAACCAGTTTTTTTGTAAGGTGGAAACCCTTAAGTTTGGTTTATCTTCCTCTTTATTTCATGACTTGCACCTTATTGAGAAATGATACACTACGTCAATAAGCCTGAAGGTATTGAAAGAAATCCATAACTTACTTAACAAAAGTTATTTACTCACAAAACTTACAAACGAACTCCTAAGTCTAATATTACGAAACTTAGCCACAACATTTCCGCATTTTAAGAATAAATTCAGAACATAGATTTTGAAAACCATACCAACTCATGCAACTTGTTTAACGTCATCTATTCGCCTTAGGGTGCACTGCCTTCAGATTATCCTTTAACTACGGTGTGAAATTAACATCACTGAGGATATTTTATCAGATCTTAACGAATAAACGTCAATGAATATTAAATAGAGCTTAATCATTTTAATCATACTTTACATTCGAGTTGCTTAAAGAAGAGAATTAAGCTATAGTAAAGTTGCAAGCCACACATTTTCTGCTCACATTCCTGGTGGAAAGGGACAAAGATTGAAATTTCCTGTTTTAAATTTCAACAAATATGTACTTCAATAATCTACAATTTTGCTCTACTGAGGAAAGTGTAGCTACCATCTCAATCTCGACGCAAGCCTTTTTCGAAATCCAATATCAGACATTTCCTGCATTAAATACTTTCATGCTGTCGTTCTTCTATTCAGGAAGAAGAAAATTGGTTTTGTAAATAATCATACATGTGTTTTTCCTCATCTTATATCCTTTGCCAATATCCTAATAGATTTCTATTTTCAATTTTCACTGATGACATGGAAACCGTACTCTTTAGATCCTTCTTTCTCAATTGGAATGGTCGGAAGTACGTGGATGATGATATTAAAAACAAAACCTATGAAGGAAAAGAGCCTTAAAGAGAATTGAAAAGGAGCTACAATCCAGCGTGTAAGGTCGCTCTTGTCACCTGCCACCGGCAACCGCAGCCAGTTTCATTAACTTTTGAATAAGAAATTCGATTTTCCCATCAAACGATCCCTCCATCATAATCATCCCTTCGCTGCCATTTACAGTAAGCCCTTGTAGTCGTTCTGGTTTGTACTGTCACCGTGTTGGAGGTTTCTTTTCGATCGCGTTCGTCCTGTACCGACAGTTTCATGTGAGAAGGAAAAAACGACAAGCAGACCTCCACAGGCAAACGGAAAAAAGGAAAATATTCTCCTAAATTCAATTATAGACTTCTTTAGTGGCGGCAAAGCAGTCACTACTCAACGACTTTTTTTTACTATTCAGTTTAATAAAACTAGTGTGGATGGTTTGACACTTGCGGGTGGGAAAGTTACAATCCTGTCAGGATAAGGAAGAAGGAAGAGAATGACAGTAAAGTGGCTTCACTTTAGTACAACTCTGTAGAAAATTGGTTTGATTACAGTAATGGGTATTTGAAAGTACAGAATAAAACCACTTCGTTGAAATGTTGCATTTGTTCACTAAACGATTGATGAATAGAAATTTTATTCCGGCACGATACAAATACATGAGGAGTAATTCAGTACTTAAAATAAGGTTCATAAACTTTCAGTTCGCTTTTTTATTGAATCATTTTAGTATATTCGTACCGTATAATGAGACAACTACAAAGAGAGAGTTGAGAGAGCCAGAGTTGAAACCTAATAAATCTACGGTTCCTTGTTCAGTAGAAGTCGCCCGGAGTGCCCCACTAGCCGTAGCCGTAAACGGCGCTTTCGCTTTAAACAAACTCCCTATCTAACGGTATCAGACGCAACTAAGTGGAAGTTTACTGATAGGATCGATAAATTTCTTTTCTTTTCTCTTCTTGCTCTGATTACCCCTCCTAAAGGTTTTGCATAAAACTGCAATTGCAATTTTATTTTATTTTTATAATTGCAAAAAATGCGGAGGCGTAATAAAGTTACAGATTAATAAAAAGAACCGCAATAGTCTGTAAAGTCAAGAAACAATCACTGCTGATCTTCAGTTCAAGGTCACGCTCAGGCAAGAACTTCGAATTTACGAGTATAAAAAGATCCGAAAAGAATTAGTAGGAAAGTTACAGAAGACCATCTGCCTCCCATCTGGCTAAGTAACTAGAAACAAATAAGTTAAACGTTAAGGTGTCACAAAATGTTAAAATCCCTAAGACTCATTACTCTGCAATAAAACATAGATAAACATTTCCCTATGAATTTTATAAGATCAAGTCCTAACGACCATTTGGTTGATAAGATAAAATTTAAGATTTTTTATAAGTACGAGTATATATTGAGCTCCGACTCATAGTTTTATTTAGTTTTGTAAGTGAAGAAAAACTAAAAGCTAGTGTTTGATTTCACAACGATATTGTATCAATTTAATATTTCTTGTGGATAAATTAAACTACGTAACTGGAATCTGCCCTGTTTTGCCTGAATTTCTCCAGATATAGTAATAGAAGAAATAATAACGTGAACCAAAGTTAAAAATCTTCAAAAGCCAAACAATTATTTATCTGCAACGTTCGGGGCCTAAGTATTAGTTAACTTTTGTTTTCACGTTGGTAGTTTTAACGTTGACATTTGCAACGCAGGACGACCAACTCACGCAACGTATTGATGATGAGTAAAACAAGATTCATGTTTCTTTCAGTAGTTTATGCAAAGACAAATCCTTTTAGCCTACTTGTGGAGGTCAAGATGGTTTTAGCTCTTATTAAAGAAATGGATATAAATTAACTGAAATATGGAATAGAATTAACACATGACCATTGATGATTAGAAGTATTGAAGAGTTATATGGATCTTAGGGTCGATGACCATATTTGGACAACGAGTCATACGCCATTTAGAAATACAATCTACGATAGTCGCTTTATGTCCGTATCTCCTGTGCGATGCCTGCAATGACTAGGCTTAAGCAGCGTATGGATAAATTAATAATAGGGAGGACTTACGCCGAGGTTCTCAAGGTGATCAGACAAAATATGAAACGCAATAACAGAAGCCGGCGAACGAGTGCTAACAGCAAACTAAACAGGTTGATCTCTTGGCAGAGTCTACTGAAAAAGGCTTGTACGAGAGTACCGTCAAGGACTTCCATGACTCTTATGCTATTATCTCGACATTACATCTAAATGAGTCTTTATAAATAAGAGAAATCGATTGTGTTGCGGATGTCAAAGAAGTAGAAGGGACCACTAGACAAAATCCTCCTAAGGCAAGCAGCATTAGGGTAACGTTGATGCCTAACAATCCTAGAAGATAAAGAATTATAATGACAGACATCCAGAGATAGATGCAATGCAACTCCTGGCCAAGGAGAAAAACAGAATCCGCTGGGTTGTGCGCAGAATTCACCGCAGAGATGTCTTAACTTAATGCTTTAAGTGCTATAGCGTCGGACATATTTCCTTGAACTGCAAGGGGCCAGATTGAAGCAACATTTGCTACTAGTGTGGAACTACCCGCCAAAAGGCAAGAGACTACAAAAGCAAAACCTGGCTCCATCCTGTGCAACGCTAAGGGGCAGAAACTTGAAGATCTGATTCGTTTCACAAGAAGCGGAATGTGCCAGGCGTTCAAAGAGGTGCAAAGCATGTGATAAACGAAAACATGATCAAATTTTCCCAACAGGCGTTCTCCAAATATACACGCCAATAGTTGGTACGCGATCGCGTATTTCGAATTCGTATAGTATATTCGTATACATGAATTTCGTATAGTTCAAATGCATTGAATACTACCAACAACAATCCGGCTACCATCAAAGGAAATGGCCTCTACAAACGCACATGCAGCGTGAGATTGCGAGTGGTGACAGAGATGCTTGATCTATGTTATAGAATGAGTCAAGTCAAGCAGCTCCGTTGCACAGTGAATTTGCAGCGGCTTGAGGACCCCTAGACGCTGGGTTCCAGTCCATCGTGGGTGATGGCCTGCCAACCTTGTGGTCGAGTTATCTTCTTTAGCGTGATTGACATTAGATTCAATCTGCTCTTAGTAAGTTGTCCTTGACTGAAAGATGAAAGGGTATTGTCCACGAGCAGGAGCAGAACGGATCGTTGAGAAAAGAAAAGATTGACAGGGAATTGAAAAAACGGAAAAGGCTAGTAGAGTGTAAATCGCCGGGAAGATTAGATCGATAGCGGAAGTTTTTTGGTTTTGATGGAAAGTTTTTAGTTTTATTGGAAAGTTTTTTGGTTTTGATGGAAAGATTGAGAATTGTGTGGTGTGACAGCGTGAAGATAAGGACAATTTTTTTTGATGCTTTTCTTGTAATGAGAGCAGACTGTGAATAATGAAAAATAGATGGCGTGTGAAAGTAGAAGTGCGAAAGCAGCAAATAGCGTCGGAGTGAATCTTTGTAAAAAGGCAAGATATTTGGATACTGAACGTTTATTAGGGCGAAAGTATTCTCGAAATTACGACGTCGGGAACGGGAAAAATCGTATTGAACAGGTTATATAGGATATGTCCTGGTGTTTGCGAAGCACTGTTTCCTGACCGTCATCTACAATACAGCGAAGGATAAGGGTCAATGCGAGCCGAATGTTCAAGAAATCGTATTGGTTCGATTCGAAAGTTTGTTATAGAATATGCGTTGATTAAAACATGCATGTAAGCCGTACCCGATCCAGTTAGGTGGTGGTTTGGTCGAGTTTGTTCGTCCATTTCAATTTATTGTTCTCTTGTTATCTTCACTGCTGGCAGACTCCAATTGTTTTTTCTTCTTTTATAGTATTTTCTAGTTCTTTTCTAGTATTATCTTTTCTTCTTTTTTTAGTATTATCTTATTATTACCTTATTTTTGTATCCATTTCTTCTTTATTAATAACATGAATTATAACTAAAAGAAAACGGAGTTTCATTTATTGAGGCATCCCCCCTCCGCATCCTCTCCCTTTTCCCCAATATCTAAATTATATGTTTGGGTTTGATTAAGATCAAACCACAGCACCCCGACAGACTGAGCGCAGCCAGCCTCAAAGAGCCACCTAGGAGACGCAAATATGCCACATAAATGTCTGCGACTGTGGTCGCCGTGGTTCGCAACAACAATGTATGTGCCGTTAATTCTTAGTAGATATTCTCGGTGCTGTGGAATACTTCTAAGTGCTGAAGTATCTGACGCGGATATTGGAAAGTACTAAAAAGACCGAAAGTGCCTTTATTATTTATAGGGGATCTGCGAAGAATTTATGTGATATGAGCAGTAGCGCATGGTTCCATTCTTGACCTGGACATATAGAATGTCTCGTACGACTAGCCTCTGAGGTTGCAGCTACCTCAGGAGTCATGTCTGATCAGCTTCGCAGTTGACGTGGCAGCACTAGTTACCAGACATACTATCGAACAGGTGTCACTCAAACTAGTTATGTTATCGCGTCGAATGAGTGAGTGGATGACCGGCCGTGAGTTTAGCCTAGCTCTGGAAAATACTGAGGTCATCATACTGCCCAAGAAGCGGATTCCTCGTGTTCTTCTCGTTCGCGTTGGAGAAAGGGTCATCGATTTGAACGAATCAATTCTTTGTTCGATGATTAACTCGAAGATGAGCCTCTTCGATCAGGTTCGAGCGTCAGCAGATAGGGCTACTGCGGAAGTGTTAGATCTCAGTCGTCTTATGGCTAACACTGGAGGATCAATTTAGAGCAAAATACATCTATCCATGACTGCAATGGAGTTAGCCCTCTTGTACGACTCCGAAGTCTGGGCTGACGCACATAGTAAGGAGTCACACCGAAGGCGTCTCGAACAGGAAAAGAGGCGAGAATCTTTGTTGATATCAGCTGCACACCACACTGCTTCTTAACCGGTAGTGCTGGTTATCTCGAGGGTGGTCCCTCGAGTGCTACTTGATAGAGTGTGAAAGCGAGAGTGCGGGTGTTGGCAAGAGAAGTTGTTAACTGAGAAGAATAGAGAAACACGATATTTGTGGCAAGAAACATTGGTAAGCGAAGTGCAAGGCATGTGAACTGCCCGGCTCACCAGTAACTTAGGGCCGTTGTTATGCAGCAACCGTAGTGAGTATAATTATTACCTGATGCCACTACCCAGTGGGCACGGGTATTTTCAGTCTCACCTGTATAAGATAAGAAAGTCACCGACCCCTGTTTGCTGGCTTTGCCTGGAGAAAATAGATGACGCTTGCTTTCTTTACATGTGGAAAGAAAGATTTCTGCGTTAAATATAACAGGGAAGTTGTTGTCATCAAGACACAATTGGATGTGTTTTCACATTACGTACGAACATTCTTCTTATAAATGATGCTTGTTCATCACATCTTGGAGGTACACAGGGAAGGAGATCTCTCTGCGAGCAGTTCTTTCGATCCATAACTAGTGTCAATCCGCTCCATTTCTGCTGTGAAAAAAGGACTTCTCCAATCTGAAGGTGTTTAGTCGTTAGCTCGAGACTCAGCGCATAAATAGCCTTCACAAAAAATTATTATTATTGTGTGTGTTAAGATTTTTATGATATTCATAATAAGTATAGTTAGATATATATATATATATATATATATATATATTATGTATTTATATTTATATATATTTTCCACGTATATTCATTCAACATAGACTTGCATTGGCCTTTACGTGCTCACATGCAGTCAATTGTTAATACATTATCCATTCTTTCACCCCTACAATTTCTAAAATAATTATTAGACCATATCCTTTGAAGATATTTCTATCTGACGGTCTATGGTTGTAGCTAGTTCGATGCTCAAACTTTCCCACTAGATTCCGTCAGTGGCTAGTCTAGAATGAAACGTTCGCCATTTTAACTTTGTCACTTCTCCTTAAGATTCCCATTTTCTGTACTAGCTCGGGAAATATGCGGTACAAACCGTATGTCTTTAAAATTTTTATTTATATTTAAACTTCAGTTTTAAATATAAATTTAAATTTTATATCTGGGTCTCGGTATACCCCATTTACTCCCGCTTGGTGTCCAGTACGGGAGGGATAGGATAACAGGCTTCAGAATTTAAATCGGATGCTTAACGTTGTGATACACCTTAAATCTCGCAGGTCTTGGTATAGTTCTTGTGATAGTTCAGAGTTTGAAGGACTCCAGAATAGAAGTAAATTAGTTGCGCCAAATATCTGGAGGAATTCTGTACGGATCTGGCATTTCTCCTTACAGGTAATATTAATTTTTATATTAATTTTTTATGATGATTTGACAATTTTCAAATGAGTTTTTCTCAAAATCATTATTTTTGAATAGTTTCCAAGTGATTTCTTTGCAATTGATTTACTGATGTTTCTGAAATTTTTGACACTTATACATCGAATGTTCATAAGAACTTGAACAAAGTTAACACCAAAATTTGGTCAAAATTCTAATTTTATCTTAATTTGTAACCTGAAAATCATCAAAATATAATCAAATTTGTAACAATTCATACAAATACAAAAACAAATATAATCCTGTAGTTATAAACACAGCAAAAATCATATTAAAAATTATTTTGTTTTTGATTTTATGCTTCAACCGATTCTTTTGACCAACCTGTACTTATTGAATGAAATAAGAATTATTACCCAATCTTTTCAAAATTCGTATGATAAATTTAGAAAGAAAAAAGGTTTTTTTCGAGTTAGCAAAGAGGATAGAACCCTTAGTTCCAGGAAATAAATTGGTTGTGTTTGGGTCAGCGTGCTATGAGGAAGTTACCATGGAACTTATAAGCAAGTTACTCAACATTGTCATCTTTAACCTCTTCAGCGACGAAATTTTTTAAGGAAAAGACATAGATTTTATTTATCAATTCATTACGAGTTATTCACCTTATCTTTATAGCAATTCAGGAAGATAACCAAAAAATAAAAAAAATTAAATTTTTACAAAAGAAGATAATGTCCACATCTGTGGCCATTCAGCGTAGAGTTCATCTATGAATGGAAAGACTTTATGCATTCATGGCTTACGGGTTCTCTACACTTTTCACACATAAAGCGAGTTCGCCTCGTAAAATTTTGATCACGACATCGTGGGGGTTTTTTGTTCTCAACGTATAAAGGATAGTGTTCTATAGAAACTAGTATAATTTCTGGAATAACTTGAATCCTGCTTTTGGACTTTTTCGATACCTCAGATATTATGCACAGTCTTCCTCGTTTTTTGTCACGTTGTCCTATCTGTCTTAATGCGTTCGCCAGTGAGGTCCAAATCCAAAGAATCGTTCACGTCGTATAACGAAATCGAAGTTGAGTCATAAAATGTAATGTCTACACTGCACCCACTGTAAATTTGAACTCAATATCTCAAATATTTCTGCGTTTTATTAAAAGATAAAATTGTTATGTCCTTAATGGAGAATCCGTTATATCCACAACCAAGACATGAAAAACAAATCAAAATTGTGAGAACATCAGAAGTACTTGGGAAAAGATTCTCTATAAAAGATGATCTATTTGATCTAATCGATTTTATGTTCGGTATTCGGAAGAACAGCGGCAGATAGGCCGAATACCGAATATTAACCGAATATTCGTTACCACCCTTGTTTTTGTTGGAGGGTGAAGGAACTAGAACTGTTTGCAATATGAAGGAGGACTGCTGGAAAGGGGACCCCCAGGCCCCTTGCCACAAGGCAATACATTATATCTTTTTTCACTGTAAGTATTGCCCGAGCGTAATGTGCCACACAGGTCCATTTATCAAAAGTTTTCAACATTTCTCCGATCACATTAACTGGAGAAAGCTCTCCCATCACCTCCTACAAGTCCTGCCGCATTCTGTTCCACCTTCCATAGATGAAGAAGGTGTGACATTCGTCGTCCCTTTCCCCTGGGCAGAAATTGCACCAATCTCGTGCAGGTAAGACTGAAGATACCCATCCCCGCTAAGAAGCTGGGCAAGATAATAATCAATCTCACCGTGCCTTTGATTGAGGAACCGTCCCACGTCCCCTATAAGGCGGGCAGTCCAGCCGCCATTAGAGTCGCCTTCCTAGGACTGTTTCTACTCCACGAAATCGTTTCTCCCAAATACCTTATTGCAAGTTTTGACTCGACAGTCGCATCTCTGATCTGCATAGGAATTACCGTGGTAATTCTTTTCCTCGTGATAATCACCACCTCGGTTCTCTCCAATGGCAGACTGAACCCGCGGGTGGTCATCACTCACTCACTCGACGCATTAGTATTCCCATTCTGTGCACGCATCTTCGACTGCTCGGCCAACGACTAGTGCTACTACATCATCCTCATAGCCGGCCCAGCGCTACCCATCTGACAGCTCAAGCCTCAATAGTCCGTCATATGAGGCGTTCCACAAGTTTGGTCTCAGTATGGAGCCTTGCGTTACACCAGACGTTATCTTGTGCCGCCCACCTTGTGTGTTACAGAGCAGACTGCGGTCCTTTAAGTAAACCCTCAAAATCCGAATGAGGTACTCTGGCAATCGGAACGAATTTTCCAATGTGCCGAGAATTTCCGCCCATCTGGCGGAGTTGAAGGCATTCCTGACGTCAAGCGTCACTAGTAGAACAACTCGTTTGGAATAATTTTCGTGCGCTTCGGCTCGATGGACTGCGTTCACCACTTCCATGATGGCATCAGAAGTGGATCGCCCTGCTCTAAAGCCACACTGCCGAGGAGAAAGGTCCCCTGCAGCAGGAATTGCGTTAGTGAGTCTTCCCTTGATGAGCGTTTCGAACACTTTTCCGGCTGTATCCAGCATACAAAGCGGGCGGTATGCAGAAGGCAGCTCGGGGTCTCCTTTCTCCTCGCTGATCAATGCGAGCCTCGCCACCTTCCAGCGAGATGGAAATACGCCTTCTCTCAGGCAAGCGTTGAACACATTGAGCAGCTAGTCAGCACAAACGTGGAAGACCATTTGTATCACCTCAGTTGGAATGTCGTCTGGTCCTGGTGCCTTTCGATTTTTTATAGAAACCACCGCATGCTACAGCTCATTCTTTGTGAACAATGGACATTCCACTGTATCGATCTCGCGGACAGGATGAGTTGGGAACAGAGCCTGCACTTTACCGTCCATCATATCTGCTTGAAGTAAACAGGGCTTCCGTGGGGGACTGACCTTGCGCCACACTACAGTATAGCCGAGCCCCGATGGGCCACTGTTCACGTCGTTCACAAGTTCTCGCCAGCAGCGTGGCTTACTCTCGTTGATGAGTCTTCGGAGTTCTGTCCTCGTTTACTTGTATGTTGCTATCCTATTCGATGTTTCCTCTTGACTTCTCGAGCGCTGAACTGCACTTCGAAGTCTGTGACACTCATCTCATTTGTCTGCGATAGCTTTTGACCACCAATTTACAGCAGGCCTGTCGTGTCGAGGCCTCCGTCCAGGCATAGATGAGCTACAGGCAAAAGTGATGAGGCTCATCGTTGGCTCCACAACTCCTTCGACTGAAGCCTTTCTCCTCCCCGAAGAGCTCCCCGATGTCATTCCGCCTTTCAGGATCACATCGGAGAAAGTCTCCACGTCCATTTTTCCTATGTTCCGTCCGGGAGTGAAAGATCTGTGAGGCGAGCGAGGATTGGTATCGCCGATCTCGAACGCGATGTATTGGTGGTCACTCGCTAAATAAACCTCAAGTACTCTCAAGTTCAGCGTCTTCGAAGCGAAGGACTCCGAGGCGAATGTCAAATCTGGGATTGTTAATTCGCAGCTCCAGCGTCGGAAGGTAGGTAAAGCGTACAACCGGTTCAACCCTAGTTTTAACGAAGATCTACATAAAACACCATATTTAAACTCCCATAAATGTTCGAAAGGCCTGCGAAACGCGAGCATATTCTATATTTTTAGTTTTTCGTGGCAGTATAAGTTTGATTTGATCCTTTTTAATCAGTTGTAGTATATCAACACTTGCTGATATACTTGTAAGAATTGGAATTTTCTATTCATATAGAAAGACTACTTATGAACGAAATATTCTTCTCGAAACTTGGGGAAATTTTTAATTATTGCTGCGACCAATCGACTACATTGATAATAAACTTTGGCGCCATGCGTACTTCGTTTTCTCATTCTGCAAGGAGTTACAAACAATAATTACAGACAAAAAGGAGAAGCAGCAACAACTGGCGCTAATAAACATAACATGTAAATTTTCTTCCTTCCACATCTCGCGGGGTGACTTCGAAATCTTCCGCCTGTATGTGAATATCTTAGGGCATGCGGAAATGATGAATGCTACGTCACATCTTCTTACGAAGTAACAATTGCCTATAGCTACTTGGTAGAACAACGAGCGCGATTAGTTCGAAAAAATATGCATTTATGTACACGTAATTGCAATTTACATTAGCTAAGGGGTGGTTCAAATGGGGCCCTTTGTTTTCTAGTGTTTGTAAATTAATTAAAACCGTGCACTCTTTCTTTTCCTAACAATATTAAGCACCAATTAAAAAGCTACGCCCTTATTTGCTGCCTGGTTTATCGCATTATTTAGAAACGTATGTTTATATTATGCTTGATTTTTAAATTATCAGGATATCTTTCCCTGCTTGTAATGAAACGCACAATTATGTTATAGCTGCCGGTGAACCTATTGGTCCCTAATACTCATGATAATAGCGAGCGAGCTTACAGGCAGTCAACATGCAAATTTTGAGGACCACATTTGATCGAAGATTTCATCTTATACCTAAGCTAAGGAATCAGGATCTTGCAAGTCCATTTTATGCTATCCCCAATTTTAATTAACTTAGCATTATAGAAAATCGACGAAGTGAATGTTTCAAGACATACTCACGATAATGTCGATTAAAATTATACAGTTTTCATGATGTTGAGGGAAAATTAAGAATGAAGTAAGCATGTAGCAATATCAAAATATCAATAAAAACCATTACGTACTAGATGAAATACATGGAATCGTGAGATATTTCGGTCTCTGCTTTGTTTCGACAGGAAAAATTATCTCACAAAATAGTTTGGCATTTGCAAGAGGCTGTCTTGGAGGGTTTTTACTCTTTTTCAACGATTGAAAGCCATGAACGTAAGTGCCCATTAGGCTCTAGTGCCCATTATTGGCATGCTCGATCCATTAGCATTTTACTGCATAGCCATTTGTACGTAATTTCTAAACAAGTGCAAAAATAAGACTCTTATTATTAAATGATAAAACGAATCCAATAGCGCATTCTTTGAAAATCTGTGAAATTAGAAATCTAGACAAGGAATATTTCCACTTATTCCTAAAAAAAATGATAAATTTCAGCTGCAGATAAAGTAGGTAAGTTGAATAACAGATATGTACAGGGTGTTTTTCGATGGTTTTGTCTATGATTTGACGGTTTAGAATGTCAAACTGTGTTGACATTTCTGTTCAGTGAGGTTCGGCAATTCGTGATGAATCGTTTACGCTAGAACAATGCTTCCGTATCGTGGGAATTTACTTTGAAAAAATAAATCTTTTCGCGAAGTTCATAGAGCACTTCATCCATTTCAAGGTCAACATAATCTGCCTAGTGAGCATGCAATTTGTGCAGTCCATAAAACCATCAACAAGACAAAGAATGAGCGTACCGAAGAAAATACTGCTGCTATAGCGCGAATTGTGGAAGAAGACGCCGAAATGTCAAGTCGTCGCCGTTCTCAACTTGTTGGCCTTTGTCTTTCGACTATTTTGAAAATTTTACGTAAGAATCTTGACTTGCATACAGCAAGATATAAAGCCATCATTTAAGTCACATTTTTGCTAATTGAGCTGGTTTGAAACCGGCCGAAAATAACTATTTTTATCGAAGACTTGTGTTCAGTGATGATGCTCATTTCTGGATGAAATAGCTTCTTCAATAAGCGAAATTGCCGTTGTGGAGCGAAAACAATCGTAAACACATCAACGATTCACCATTACATCCATTAAAATTGACTGTTTGGTGCGGTTTGCACGCTGATAGCATCGGTCCTTATTTCTTTCGAGGAGCTGCCGTTATCGTGAATGGCAAGCGCTATCGAGCCATGCTGACTGACTCTTTGTTTCCAAAAATGAATTAACTAAACATCGATGCCATTTGGTTCCAACAAGATGGCGCAAATTTATACAACGCGTTTAACTATCAATTTATTGGAAAATCATTCTGGTAACAGCCTTACTTCCAGAAGTGGTCCTGTTAACTGGCCCACTCGTTAGTGAGATTTAATACCTTTTATGTGGCTTTGTTAAGTCATATGCTAATCAGAAACCATGGTGGCTGCCGCAATACGGCTAGATTTATTGAATGAAGTAGTGAAAAATTGGACTCATGGCCGTGGCGGACATATGCTGACAAATCATATTTAAACAATAATTGCCATGAATTTATCTACTAAATCATAATAGTAAAAAGTTCATTCCAACAATATTACTGCCATGTATTATTAGTTTAAGCTCTCCAGCTTTTAAAAAATACCCTATATATATTAATTGCAGGTAAGCTGAGAAATTCAGAATTAATTTGGAGGCACACCAAAAAAGAATTGCTTATTTTCGAGCAGAGGGCGCAATTGCATGCTACACATCGAAGAATATATGAGCCATAGCACCATATTGACCACAGTACAACTTAGTAACGTTGTCATACACTCATAATTGTGTATGATGATGAGATGGGCTAAAACGGTATGACCAAGAACGGCAGCTTTAAGCATGGACATCATGTTTTTGTAACTCGGACGTGGGTTCCACAGATGTCTAACATTGACAGCCATTGAACAAATGGTTTCGTTATGTTTGAATTTTTGCCGATTAAGATATATTGGATCGTACTCAATGCAATGAATTTATATTAATTTTTATTGGTTGAAAAGGGTACGTAAGAAAACTAGGGGTGGGGATATACTTCCGACGTGTGAAGGAGCCTTGACCCCATGCAGACTTCTCTCCAGCATTCCGGCTGGGGATTAGTTGCCAGGGCATTTTCATGGTGGTCTTGGTCGCTGAAGAATCAAAAGTTACAAGTGACCAGATGACCGAGACAGGCCGAAACTGCTGAAAACTCCACCTCAACATGTACCAAAGCCTACCCAGAACGGCGAGAAAAAACGGGAAAGCAACATTCTATTGATCGCTTAACGGTAGCGACAAACCACTCCTCTTGCCTACGCTGGATCTGTTCGAGGTGACGGAGCAAATAAAACAAGATGAGTAGTAGAGCCGCTCGGGGCTAGAGACATCGACACCAAGCGCCATTCACCAGGGACTGCTGAAGGTCAAATACTGACCTCTGTGGAAAGTGAAAGTGTTTTATTTTTATGGTTGGGAGGTGGAAGCTATTTACGCCCTGAGTGTCAAACCCCCGATGGAAATCGGACTACAGACTAAATACCTCCGTTTTTACACTGAGATCGTAGCCTGAAACTGTGTGTCCCAGTACTTCGGACTAAGCTTCATTAATCATCGTTCATCATCTTCCCCGTTACGCTTTCTAGAGAGGGCGCGCCTATTTTTTCCGAGAGATGCAAACGAAGTCTTGTCTATCTCCCGTATACAAATCTATCTGTCATCTCCGGGCAGAACAGGCAAGCTGGGGACGGTGACTTTCCCATCTTATGCAAATAAGACTGAAAAAATCCATGTCCACTGAATAGTCCCGTTAGATAATAATAAATCTCCCCATGCTTTCTCCAGAAGTCACTGATGAGCCATGCCGTCCACCCGCTTCGCGTTTCGTTTACTCATGATTGCTGCCACAATTCTAGGGTCCTTTTCCTTTCCTTTCGGCTGACGACTTCTCTCGGCGACTACCCCCTCCGTAAGTACATTCGCTTTCGTTCTTCCGCAAGTAGCATAATAGGGAGAACCTTAGCAGAGGAGAGTTCCTCGCATCAGTTCCTTTGCGAGACGCCTTCGGTACGACTCCTTCCTAAGAGCGTCAGCCCAGACTTCGGAGCCGTACAAGAGCACTGACTCCATTGCACTCATGAGTAGTGTACCCGGCAGCTTGTCAGAGACCAGCTACCGGTCTTTGAGATAGTCCTTCAATATCCCCGTCAGATACTTTGGCACCCTGAAATATTCCAGTGTTGTCAACACTACTATTCGCCTCGTGTGTAAATGTGGGCTTCTGCCCGCTGGACCGCATTTATACCTTTGTTAGTGCACCGATAGTGTATTGGCCAGCCTTGATGTCGTACTGATGAGGAGGTAGATCCCTGTAGCTCCGATGGTCTCCCCAAGTCTTTCTCTGATGAGTGCTCCGAGCACTTTCCCTACGGCGTTGAACATACATAGGGGCCGTCATGAAAATGGTTGCACCAGGTTCCCCATCCGCTTGCTGATCAGCACCAGCCTGTGGGAAAGATAGTAATTGCCAATTTTAGACACCTTTATTTGTCGTACCATATATAAAAAGAAATAAAAATATATTTCCTTATGTCTATACTCTATTTTTAATTCTTATTATATGTCCTATCATAGTCATCATACGTCCACAAGCAGACCGTATACCATCCGCGGACAGGCATGAAAGTTGACCTGTTAGCGATGTAATTTCTAGCCCAGTCATATAGATGAAAACGCGCAGTTATTTGGTTATTATATAGTCTCTGATAGTTCTCAAGTTCGCTTTAGCCGGTAATTTCTTTGGAAACCCTCTATTTTGTGCTAAAACAGCCCCAACCGCATGTTTACTAGCATTTTCTGTTTAAAGAAACAGAAGCGATCTTATCATTGGATGTGCTACCTTTGCGCAATCCCTAACTAAATTTAACTTTCTTTAAAACCATGCGATCCATAAAAGCCTTTTTATCTGCTTCTCAGTCTTAGGTAGTATCAATTCTTCGATTTCCTTGATCTGATTCGGGTTTGGACTTATTTCCCATTTGTTCAACACGTACCCCAAAAGCTTTGTGAGCCACTTCATAAAACTACACCACTCTCTTTCAATTTTTAAATTATAATCCTGAATATTTAGGAAATAATTTCTAAAGGTATGAAATGTTCCTGTGCTTCGAACAACATCTTTTGAAATCTCCGGTGGGCGTTTTTCAAACCAAAACGCAGCCTTACACGTCCAAATAGGTCCATTGGTGTTATAAAAGCGGTCTGCAGTAAGGGTTTGGAAGATTACTTCTGCCAATTCAAATCCCCATAAAACTTTTTTCTGACCTGACCAAACAGGGTTACTTAGCGTATTTTGATCGTAATGTGAGAAACGAAGATAAGACGTGAGTTCCTAAAGTATATTGTCTAAGGTATTATTCGAATCTGAACGGTTCGTACAGTTGAAGAGTAAAATAAATTTGCTATGCCAATGATATCGACTGAACAAGCAAATGATGCTGTGGATTTCTATTTATATTTAACAGAATTGAAGAGATAGAAGGAATGGAAGTGATCTTCACGGGGTATTACGTTTGCGGATGTGTCGTAAATAAGGTAACCGCAGCTAGAGTTAGGCGAGTTACATAGAGCCGATGTCTCAGTTATTTCAATTAAAAAAAGACAGAAACAGGATTTTATGCCAGAAGACAGGATGCAATGAAGCCACTATTGCTTGAATTCTCAAGGCAATGAGCTCTTGTCGACAGCTGCAAAACGTGGTACTGACAAATATTGGGTTGGCAACTAAGTATTTGCCGATTTGTTTATTGAAATGAAAAATTGCTAATTTGAAAAAACTCTTTATTTGAACTAAAGTTTTATCTATAATGTATTCTCCATTTTGTTCGATGAACTTTTGCCATCTCTTTGACAACCTGAAAATTATAGGCTCGTAAATGTTGGTCCGACCCTTTTCGGCAAAAGTTAACTAAGTTAAGTGAAATTTTACCGCGTGACCATCGTTTGAAGTTTCACCACAGAGGGAGTTGTTCAGGGTGCGCAACAACCGTTAGTGCAATGGCACAAGATCAAGGCATGGTCATCAATTTTCGCCGAATGGCCAAAGACTCTTGCGGTCTATCTGTGTCCTGGTTGAAAATGACACCTTTACGATTTTCGATTGATTTTTTGCACACAATCCACTTTCCTCCTTCAGTAATGAAACAATTTCAAACGGATTGAATTCATTGCATTTTTTCAAATTTTCAAATTTTTGTTTAAGGCGGACACGTCTTAATCGCTTTGCAATGGCTGTATGAGAAACGTTTAACTTTTCTGCTATCTCGCGTGCAGACACGTCTATCCATATCTATTAAATATCAAAGAAATTATCTATTAAAGCTATATAAGGATGTCCACTTTCATAGAAAAGAAGAATATAACATTTACGAGTATCATAAGTGTTGGGGTTAAATTCGAGTTGTTACTATAAATTAAAACTCAGCCGTCAACAAAATAACTGACAAATATCGAATGGCTGTTTTTGACAGAGAAAAGAAAATAAAATAAAGAAAAGATAGATAGATAGATAAATTTATTGAGTCTTTATACGTACATGTCCTTCTTAGCTAGCTACGACAAATATTTGACAGCAACAAATTGTCAAACAGCTTTTGAAAAAGTAAAATCTGGTCGTAACCGATTCTTATGCTAGATTGGAGCTGTAGTTTTTATTCATTTTTTGCTCGAAAAGCTTTTAATGATTTTGATTACAATTTTAGCAGATTAGAGCAGAGGAGTTTGATGGGGGCTAGGTTGGCTGAGGAGGCGTTAAGCGACATGTTCCGGTAATGTAAGTCACGTACAATAGCTTCGGGGTGATTCGACCATCTACTCAGTCTCTTGGCACTTGTTTGGATCATATAATTAAGGATGGGTTGGATTTTTGTTTCCTCATAAAGATTGCTGCTGCGGTAGTACTTTTTATTGGGCTTTCGATATTTGGACAGGCACTTTCTAAGAATCTTTCTTTCGAAAATCTGCAGTTATTCAGCGACAGTAGGGGAAATCGTTAGCCAAACTGGGAAGCAGTATGATATTATGGGCCTGATCAGGGTTTTGTACATAAGCTGCCTTGTGCTGATGCTGACGGATCTGCTGGAGAGTAGTGGTGCCAGCGCTGCAGAAGCTATGGTTGCTTTGGAAGTGGTTGCGCGTGCGTGCGGGTTGAATTTGAGGCGATGGTGGAATAGGACACCAATTATTTTATAGTGTTGTTTAGCGGCGTGGGGGAGTTGTCGATACGTAGAGTGAGTTCTCTAATCTCTGAAGGTGCCAATCGGTGGCCTTTCCCAGAGGCATAATAAAGCAAATTAGTTCGCATTTTCCGGGATGGACAGCGCCCATTTTGTGAAGTACATTTATTTGGAGGGATTGTATGCGTGGTGTGATGGTCCTCAAGGCTTTCTGAGGGGAAGAGTGGGAGGCCAGTACAATGATGCCATCTGCGTAGAGGATGGTGGGCGGTGGGGCGAGGAGGGTTGGTCACGTTCTGAGTAGGGCCATTTAAAATACTTGTTGGCTGAGCCATGGGGATATCGTGGAGGAAGAAGTTAAAGAGATGCGGTCCGAGAATGGATCCCTGTAGGACGCCCGAGTTCACACTAATTAGATTTGAATATGTGTCCGCTATCTTTACAGAACAAAACCTTTCTTGGAGAAAGTCAGCTATGATGCGTACAACTGGAATAGGGCATTCGTTGTTGAGGAGTTTATAAATAAGTCCATTTGACCACATTGAATCAAATGCTTTTCCGAGATCAATGGAGCATGCCACGGTTGTTTGCCACATTCTTAGCCCGGTCGAAATTCGGTCGTGTAGCAGTAGAAAAGAAAAGAAGTTTTTGGCAGATTGAACATAGACATTTTATATGGAGTATCTGTCGAACTTTGCAGCATGTTGTTTCAAGCCTGAAATATCGCTACAAAAAATGGGAGCGGGAGACAGCTATAACTGAAATCAACAATTCCTCAGTTACCATCCCTATATTTTGAGGGAAACAAGTTTGTGTGGAGAAGGCGTTCACTAAAAACATGAACCAGAGAACATGATTTCATAAGACTCTCGTAAGACTCTTGGTGCTTTTTATAGCAACACAAAATCACAAAAGATCGAAAAAAGTTTGAGTACAAACTGGAAAAGGTTACAAAGGTTTATGTTTATATGGAAATACGATATGAAAATTGTACTCCTGAGCGATGCCTATGTTCATACGGAAATGTAATGCGATGTAAAAGCACTAAGAGATGAAGAAAAATGTTTTCACAAAGGCACGCAGTGTAAGCCTGAGTTAGTAATTGATTAATTAATTATTCATTTATTTCTTTATATACATTTGATGCCTATGTTGACAAATCTAAATTATTATTCATTTCCTCTATAGTTATCCTTTTATATGTTTGATACAGGTGAGCTTTGATTTTTGATGATGACGTTGGTGCAAGAGGAAATTTCTTTCAAAACCGCTCTGAACTTAAACCTAAATTAAATTAATTGCCTTAAATTTTCTTATTAGCTAACTTGAATCTAATAAACGTTTCGTTGATAGTCATGGTTGATGCGCACGATTTCTGAATGGTGTTAGTTTAGTAGCATCCGCATGTTAGGATTTGATGCATTTCTGGCTCTGGATAGTATACTTCCGCGAATTTTTGTGTAGTCCTTTTAGTACTTGTGCAGTTTTGTGTTTAAATTTTGTGTAGTCCTTGTGAAGAGAAATAAAAAGGCTTATCAAGTGCATTTGCGGTATCCATTTCAAGTGATTTGAGCTTGTTTTCAAGTATACGGCACATTGATTTGAGCCGTATAATATAATGGGTTGGATCACCATTCTCGTGATGAGGACTTTATTTCCTATGCTTAGCTGCGGTCTTTCGTTTAACACTGGATACAACGATGGAACCCGCTTGAATGCCTTCACTCTAATGAATTCAATATAATTCCTAAAAGTTAACTTGTTATCTAGTATCAGTCCAAGGTAGAATAATTCTTCAGACCACAAGATGTTATGTCCAATATAATTTGAAATCTGTTGTTTGCTCGGGAGCAGCGTGAGTTTTCGTATTCTACTGAAATATATGCATTGAATTTGCTGACTTTTATTTGGATTTTCCACTTACGGTTAAACTGACTGTGTTTTTCCAACGTTTGTTCCGAGTTTTCAACAATGTTGTATGGATTGACGTTAGCGTTGGATGTACATGTATCGTCAGCAAAGGCATTTGGCAGTTCGCAGGGATAGTAGAGGTGTAGATGTTGAATTAGATGGGGCTCAGACAAGAACCTTTGGGGATACCTGCAGGTGTCGTTCAAGGTATACATTAAGTAGGAGGCAAACATTAAATTTCGAGGCATACACTAAATAGGAGGAATAAGAAAACAACTAATTTTCCTTGCAATTTTATAAGTACTACGCGTGGGATTCCATCAATAGCAGGGGCTTCCCTGTTTTTCACTTTCTTAAGTAAATTTTTTACCTAACGTGCTTTAACAAGTGCCTCAGGAAGTATGCTTTCATGACTTGGGACTTTTTTCAGGGATTTGCCTACTAATATATTTATATCATCTATGGATGTTCTCAGCAAGAACTACTACTTGTTCTTGAAAATTGTATCTCCACTGCGGTTTTTCAGAGGATAGAGTAGCCAATGTTGTTTTCTCTTTAGGAACATGAAAACGTTCAAAAGATTTCGGGAATTATAGTGAAGGCTGAGGATCTAACTATTGCAAAATTTTTTTCTCAGGCTGGATATTTTGCATAAAATTGCATCAGCTAAGTTGTTAACCCCTATTTTTATCCCTGGGTTCCGAGTCTGAGCCAGTAAAGGTAATCAACTAAAATTTGAGGCCGAGCGATGTTCAACCCTAGAAAGGTACCGCTATTTTTATAACGCTTGTCATACTCTCTTTTCATGCAGAAGATGGGACAAACAGCGTGGTGATCTATTTATTGTTTTGTCAATAATAAAAATTAGCCTCAAAATATTTCCTTGAGGCTATAGACATCCATTTTTCCGAACGATCCTTCATCTTTCGTGCAACTTTCCCTAAGAACAACCATGACAGTTGGAATGCGAGGATAATCTGTCGGTATATGTCATAGGCTTTGCTGTTTATAAGTGGACTAGAATCAGCAGTTGTTCGTTCGCAAGTGCTGGAAAAAACGACTAATTTGAAACCAAGTCCACGAATGCTCAATTCCGCGAACGTTACTTCATCGTTGCATGCTTTACACTTGCCGACGCTGCTAATTACTTGAAAAACAGTACAAAAAATTGAAAATCCTATACCAAAACTCGTCGAAACCGGTACATCGATATCTTGGCCAGCGCACTGTTTATTGGCTGCTGTGCTGGTACTTTTCGTTTTGTGCTCCATTCCATATCGATTGGCTGTCCGATTTCGTTTTTTTTACATTGGTTGATCGCCTCTACCGATTTCTTGTTCCTTTGATATCCAGACAAATTCGACATTCTGGCTATTGAAATTCCACTTTTGTCGTGAACTTAGACTTCATACGATGCGTGTTTCTATGTTGCTCAAACTCAAAATAATGGTCTACAGTGCAACGTGCTGATGTATGGAATGATGCAACGGACACTGCTGCTTGTCAAACCGCGTATCATCCGCCCGAAGGTGCACTGCGCCAAATTGTGGCCGATTTTGAACTCCATCGTATTTTATACATGCATTAATGAGCCATGATTAAAAATGCACATAGCTGTATTGGTGGGTATAGATTATACAGCCTTTCCAAAAGTATGGAGCGCCCCATAAATATTTCATGTGCGTCATAATTGCTGCAGATAATAATATCTGATGCTTTATTATGCGCAATGCTGATTCTAGGAAAGTAATTAAGAATCTCAAATTTGTCTAATTTTATCTAAATTCTACCAAATTTTGCACATTTCAATACAATTTTAGTACCTGACCTATATGTGTACCGAAAGATAATATACTATACATTACAACACCGTATTCTAGTGAACTTTTTTCGTTATTAAGTGATAAGTGGTATAGATTTCAGTACGCTATGCCTAAAGTAGCCGAGCTGTCGCATGAAAAAGTGTACACATTCAAGTTTTACCCGATTAACGCAATTCTAAAGAAGAAATATCGAGAACCGTAAAATGCTTACGCCGTACAGTACAACTGACATTAAAACGGTTCGCCGCAACTGGTTGACATATCAGTTGGACTATATCAGGCCGAAAACGTATGATAAACCGTCGAATTTTCGTATATGTATATATATATATATATATATATATATATATATATATATATACATATATATATATATATATATATATATAATACATAAAATGACTATGGTATAAATATAATGACTATGATATAATGATATAAATAGGAAAAAGGCTGTTCGCTATTAAAGAATTAATAAATTGTATGGATTAAGTCACAATAAGCATGATGTAATCGGAACCATAACGCTCGCGACGCCGGACGGTACAGTGTGCATACAGAGCGTCGAGCGCATCGCCAGGATAAAAAAAAATTAAAAGTTAAATATAGGAAGGAAGAACCGCGTACGAGCTGGAGCGGCGTCAAGCCTACCGCCAGAACGAGAAGCCTAGGAGGGAAGAACACCGTCCGACGAGTCATGTATATGCCGACTCCAATTTCTCATGAAAATAACTTTTCCCACGTTGACCAATTACTGCAATCGTTGCATTTACCTAAATGCAACGAATCAGCCACGGCCATGAACCAAGTCTAGAGAACAAGGCAGAATTTTTACTTGTTGTCACATGGCCAGTAACAAGTAGAATGTAATTCAAGTTTTGGGAAAACACTATTGATTGGTAAGCAATATTTTTGCATAAATAGAGGCATATACATGAACCCTCGAAGAATTAGCGAATAGAATCGTAAGAGGTTACTCTGTCCGTCACTAATACCAAAAGTCGTTTTTTAAATAAAGTGATTTTTTATATACACGAAAAAGTCCGTGTTTTGATTGAGTGCGCGGAGCACGGTGATTTTTTTTTTTTTGGAAGTTCGATCACGCGGATACAAAACTCACGAGTCGTTTGGGGGGCCCCCGCCGTATTTATTGTAAGTAGGTAATAGGATTATAATTGAATAGGCAATAAGTTGAATAGTTTAAACATTAAGTCATTATAGTCATATAAGATAAATTATAATAATACATTAATAAGTAATAAATTTATAAATTAGTTATTAGATAATAAATTGAATTTTTAATCACATTCTAGAATTCTTAAAATTTTAACCAAACTTATTTAGGCTTAGGTGAGAACAGCTCGCGACATTGGGCTCGCGGCATATTCATCGCGAGAGAAATGTTTACAGCGAGGTGGTGGCAAAGCATCCACCAGAGGTTGCAAGTGTTCGGCTTCCGAGAACAACCCATCTCCTCTAAGTGCTGCGGGTCGCTTATTGGGGTAGAGGAGTGGCGCCCACGCCCGTCTCCGACGGAGCTTCCGGGACCCAAACACCCCCACCTCGGAGGTGGATTCCTTTAAGCCCTCTTGTCGGGCATTTGAACAGATTACCAAGGGGGTAATAGCGTCCGTTGATACTTGTTCCAGCAAAGCCCATATTTCATATCTCTTCTTCTGAATTGAAACAGAAGATGAATTGATTGAATTGATTGAATTTTACGTGTAGCTAACCCATATTATACAGAAAGTTCTACTATCATTTTGCCAGTCAATTTGCCTTTCCAGCAAGACTTGTTGCCGTTCTTTCAAGTTACGGAGACGAGTACTCCTGCGGTTTGAACATGAACGATGCTTTCCGTTTTTTATAATCAAATTTCCATACAGATAAACTTCTGTAACACATTTGAAGTTCTTTTCAGCTCCTGTGACACTTTTGAAGGTTTTTGAGTCACCATCAACAACTTAGCTTGCATATCTTCTATCGTTTTACTCTGGAACATTTCAACGCTGAAACATTTCAAGGACGCCGTCAACCTCCATCTTTCCGGCTGACCAATTGCAGTACAGTACCAAAGCGTGCGAGGATTCGCCCGGATTGCACTCCGAAAGAGCAGTGAGAGGCGCCGCGCGAATTTAAAATTTCGAACTCTTAGCGATTTTTTTACAATGTGAAACTTTGTTACATGATTTCTCTCATAAACAAGTTAAACTTTCGAGTAAAAAAATTTTTGATGAATTTTGAAAATCCTACAGCGTTCTCCCTTAAGAAGAAATTCAATCAATTTTGCGCTCTTTTAAATTACTTTGTGATCAAAAAAGAGAACAATGTATTGTGATAGCCGCAAAAACGTTGTTTTGCTCATTAAAGGGCACATTAACCGTGCAAAGTTTTCTCATTTGCCTTGGCCTGAACTTTGACACTTTGCTTGGTAGGAACTATTGCAATGACTTTACCCCTTTCACAATCAATTTTATTGGTGAATTACTACGGCGGCCATTTCTAAACGAACGGTACATATGAATGAGTTCAAAAGACTACTTCCCACTTTAGCGAAAAAAGTTACTTTTCTTTTCCGAGAAAAACAAAGTGATGTCATATCCGTCATCGAGTCGGATTGTCTGCCGTCCAATTGTTAATGCAACGCTGAAACAACCAAATAAATCAACAAGAAGTACAAGCAAAGCGCTATGTACAACAACTTCCAAAATTTTAATGATGATGTCCGGATTGGTAATAAATTGATTTTAATTGCTTTCCAAGATGAATGGAATTGAGGGGCCGCGTAGGAGTCCATGTCTGACTATCGATTTAAAATTTACCGAATTTCATTCTAATTTATAGTAGGATTTTAATTGATGTCAAGCATATTTGAATGTGTTGGCTCATAGGCTGGATAGACGGTTGCAGAGATCATGTCTTGGATTTCGCTTGGCAAAAGTGTTAGATATATGTCTCGTTCCGAAGTGACGAATTCCGGGGAGCAAAAAAAACCGACGATGGGTCACGTTTTGATTTCATACATTTTAAGTTTAGCGAAAGTAGCTCCAACCCACACAGCGTACAACCGGATTGCTTTGTTTCTAAATGTCAAGCAACAAAAAATTGATGGTGGGTATATAAGGCAGAACGTATTTGTTTAAGATGATGTTGCCCAATCTTTCCAGAATAAATTAACACATTATAAAGGCTTTTCACCTTAAATTAAACCTCGTAATACAATCAGAAATAGTATGTACTAGTTCTGCAATTTTCTTTATTTTTTATCTGTGTCCCTCACAAGCAATAAATCATGCAACCTTGAGATTCAACAACTTACTATATAAATTCGGATATTAATATGCAAATGCCACCCTTTATACCGACCCATTCGACATTTTAGTTTGCGATGACAGGTCACTTTATCATCGCAATCATTTCAGATCTATCGGATCATTTCGTCGTTCCCCATCACTTCCTTTGATTCGTCCTGAAACACGTCTCGGCGGTGTGCCATTATCGGTGTGATGTTCCGTTCTGAAACAAAAAGGGAGGGAGTCACAGAAAATCTTCATAATTTCCTGAGAAACTTCAAGGACTGGCAGGCAGACCCGCCACGTAGGCAATTTTCAGGTCGCTGTGGCATAAGCGCCTTCCATGAAACATGAAGGTAAACACAAGGTTTTGAACCTCAGAAAGTTAGCAGGAGTCATCAGCTCATTTATTGGGTAGCTTCTGTAGGTCCTTCGGCTGTAACAGTTTCTACCCCACTTTCTGTCTACGACGCTTTGATTGAGTAGTTAAGGAAGTAGACTCTAAGTTTCCAGCCGCAAGTTTCATCGTTTCATCAGGAAGTAGCAGCATTGCCAAAGAACTACGACGGAAGTAGTCCCCAATATAATCGTTCACGCGGACGATCGTGGACAAGCAATGGCTATCAAGCTAATGACGAATGTTGCTAGATATGGACTTAAAAAAATGTACAACACCCTGCAATCATCGAGGAAACATAAGCATCCAGGGAAATTCGAAAAGTAATCTTTGAGTGCGACAAACGACATGGACCCAGTCAGAATATTTAAGAGACGGATGCAAATTCGGAGTTCCAGAACACATTGCCCTTGAATTTCTCGTTTGAGTATTTCCCCGGGGTGAAATTCAAAGACGATGTGTTATGTCCTCACACAAAGTGTCCACAGCCAAGGGTTCTCCAACCACGCCTTAATATACGGTAATCCGTATGCTTGATTTCGGGCTACACCGGGATGGTGTAGATGACACAAAATTGATAATCGTGAACCTTTCCGTATGGACCTCAAAAATTATTAACACTATTGCAGTCATGGAATCTCTCAGGCTACTAAGTACAGATACAATTTTATTCTAGTAACGAATTCCGAACCGCGGAAAACCCTATCTATGTCTAAATATTGGTCTTTCATTAGAAAAAATAATTAAGTATTTGTAATCAGCATCCCAGAAATTAGCGTCTTTGTAAGTCCTTTTCGCCAGCAGATGAGACAACTATGCCAGGTAAGGTGAAAAAGCAATATCTAACTTCCAGGACCAGAGAACTGCTGGCCATTTATTTGCTCGCAAGCAGTAACTATAAAACAAATATAATGGACCTTACCGTATGATCACAAGGATTAATAACACATTTAGGCAACATCTCTGCTGTCACTGTTTCCGTAGATAAACTTAAATCCGCTGAAACTAGGGTCGATAATGACAGGTCAACAATTCCAGGAACGACAAACGCAAGGACAGTACGAGGGCGGTCCGATAAGTACTTAGTATACAAATGAAAAAACGAAAATTTTGGAAAAACTGCGATTTATTTGTCAATATGATCTCCTTTAAGTTCGATACACTTGACTCAACAATGTTCCAACTTCTTTAGCCCGTCTGAAAAAAAAGTTTCCTCTAGGTCAACAAAGTAGGCCTCCTTGGCTAAGATTACTTCCTCATTCGAGTAACATTTCTGCCCGACGAGTGACTTTTCATGTTAACAAACAAAAAGTAGTCGCGAGGGGCCAAATCTGGAGAATACGGTGGATAAGGCAGCAGTTGACGTGTAAGTCGGGGCATTGTCGTTGTGAAAGAGTCCTTTTATTTCGCCAAACAGGACCATCGGCCCATTAATTCGACAAAGTGCTGTTTTGTGACCGCTGCCTCAATAGTCACTGTAGTCAATGTATATCACTCCTTGAGTAGCAAAAGTAGGTAGCAATCACCTTTCCGGCTGATGGGACAGTCTTCGCCTTCTTTGGAGCAGATTCGCCGGATAAAGATAAATTAAATAAATACAGAACCAGGATTTTTTTGTGGTAGGGAGGCGAAGGCTGTTCACGCCCTGATTGTGGGACTCCCAGACGAAAAGTGCTTCTGGACTACCCACTAAACACCTCCCCTGACAACCTGAGAACCTAGCCTGGAACCGATTGACACATTACTTAGGCCTCGTGTTCCTACGCCTAGAAAATCTCTTAGAATTAGAATCTCTTCTCTAACGGGAAGGACGGGAGAGGAATGAAGTGCTAGAAAAGAGATCCATCCATCCCCGATGCCTCGCAGCGCTCCAATAAGGCGTTTTTCAGTATCAGCCCTGCCCGAGCATATTGCGGCACGCGATTCCAATTGTCAACTGTTTTCAGCATTACTCCGACGATAGTTTCCAGACAGAGCTCGATGATTTCGCTGAGGAGGTCCCCTCGCTGCTGTCTCCACCTTTTACAGTAGAAAAATGTGTGACAGGCGTCAGCAAATTCTCCTGCACAAAACTGACAGTTAGGAGACCGTGCTCTGTCAATTTTGTGCAGGTAGGACTGAAAACAACCGTGCCCGCTTAAGAGCTGGGTCAAGTAGAAATCGGTCTCACCATGCACTCGACTGAACCACGGCCTCAGGTCAGGGATCAGACGTGCAGTCTACCTTCCCCTTGTTTCTTGCTCCCAGGACTGTTGCCAATCACTGAGAGAGCGACATCTCTCTTCCTTGGTGATCTCTTCTCTTCGGTCTTCGCCTCTGCGCAGGTAAACACTTCTGTGCTTTCTGTTAGGAGGGTGATGGGTATCACCCCTGTGATTACCAGCACTGCCACCCCGGAGACAGTTCGATATGCGCATAAGATTTGCAATGCTCCTTGTCTCTGCACCTGTGCCAACCACTTTCAGTGTAACTTCTTGCTGAGAGCGTCGCGCCACAGCTCTGATCCGTAGAGTAGAAGCGACTGCACAACGCTCCTTAAGAGTCATCTCCTTGATGTGGTGGGCCCCCCTATGTTGGCCATTAATAGGGTGAGTGCCGTCACATGCGCTGCAGTCTTCTCAGCTGCTGCCTTGACTTTAGATGCAAAACCAGGTAGATCAGATTCAAACAGAACTGAAGTACACGCGAGAGAAACCGCAGAGCCCTCAATTGCTATACTCACGACAAATTATATTAATGAAAACAAAAAATACAATAAAGCAAACTCCGTAAGTTAATGAACTCTCCCTCACGATCAGCAGAGTCAGCAAGGATATCACCAGAGGATAAAGGAGACCAAAACATGATGCAAGAGGATAAGACAAAAGAAGAAGAAGAAGAAGCCAGGGAAGAGGAGGAAGCCTTTGGAGAGGAGGCTGAAGAAGATAGATACGAGAAACTCTCTTTCTTCTTCCTACATTTTTCCATCAACCAGTTTTTCTGTCTCGGACATGTAAGTTGCTCCAAAGCCACTTACGCTCAACAATCCTTGAAGCCAACTCAACACAAAACTCCATTCAACACATAGACAAGACAAAAGTAAGGTAAGGTAAGGTAAGGTTCTTGTAAGAACCCGAGTAATGGTCAGCATTAGTGGACACAACTTCGGCGTAAAGTGTATAACTTGGAATAACAAAAGACCAAACAAAAAAAGATCACAGATAAACCACCAAACTACTGACTGATACAAAAGCCCAATACTCCACCTTTTACTTAGCGAGGAGTAGAATATGAATGTTGTTTGACTTGAGAAAATGTTGTTGAATGTTCACGTCTTCACAACATTATTTGTGAAGAAATAAAGGAAGACGTGATACATCAAGCCCATCCAATCTAAGTCTTCTTCATCAAACCACTAACAGGTCTTTCTAATGTTTTCATGTTTTCCCCCCCATGGGTGCTACCTTGTCTTGGTGGGGGGGCTTGACGAGGTTGCCCGTCATCCAGACGCGTGACCAAGTCACTAAAAGCACCCACCAAAAAACAAAAATATATGATGAGTGATAACAAAAATAGTAAATTAGGGGTGGGGATATACACCCCGACGTGTGAGGGAGCCTCGACCTCATGCGGGCTTCTCTCCAGCATTCATGCTGGGGATAAGTCGCCAGGGCATTTTTCAGTGGTGGAACACTTGGCCACTGAAGAATCAAAAATTACAAGTGAAATAATCAACGACGCAAGCATGATCGCCCGAAGGCCAAAACTCCTGCGAACTCCGCCTCAAAGAGTAGCCAAACCTAATCAAGGCAACGAGAAAACATCGTGCAAACAAACCTCCATCGAATGCTTTGCAACAGCGAAAAAGGTGCTTGTCCAAAACATCCCTCCTACACAAGGCGATGGAGCGAACGATATCAGAAGCGTAGTGGAGGCTTCGGGCAGTGGAGTCATCAACCCGAAATGCCATTCTCCAGGGGCCATTAAAAGTCATATACTGAACAACGTGCAAGGCGAAACCAATGATGCTCAACAACAACAAGACCCTCCTGCTGACAGCATATCGAGAACTTCGCCTGAGGACGACCTGATAACGAAAATAGCCACTGACAGAAGTGAAGAAGAGCGTCTAACAAGGAACATAAGCGCTATAATAAAATTGATGAGAAATTCAACAAATGTCCAAAAACATGTCAACAAGGGCATCAAAAATGGGATTGACGAATTGGAGGACCTCGTTGATAGGATCCAGCACTATCGCCGCAGGTGGCTACGGGCGGCGAGTGAATTGAAAGAGCTTAAGAAACTTCCAGAAAATAAAACTCCCTTCACCGAAAATGCTACTCCTCTCGTAAAAGGCAAAGGGGCGGCATGTAGCCCACTTAAACCTGACCGTAGGAAAAGGGCGAAGGGGCCGATAACAGTCGAGACAGGAGACAACAGTCAAGGGGAGGAGAAAAACGATGGCTTCCAATTGGTGCGCTCTAAATCGCAACAGAAGGCTGCGAAGAAGATACACCAAGCGATAACAAAAGATTCCAAAAAGGCGCCCAGGCGTGCAAGAAGGCACGAAACACAGCGCAATGCCAAAAAAGACCAGGAACAAGCAGCGCAGGGATGCTTTACTGATCAAACCTGCAGACGGGAGAACTTACGCCGAGGTCCTCAAGGAAATCAGGTAAAATGTGGAACCTGAAAAAAACGGTGTCTGTATACGAACAGTAAGAGCGACCAGAACAGGCGGTCTCCTCGTAGAACTCGGAGCGGAATCCACCGACAAGGGACGGTTCGAGAGCGCTGTCAAGGACCTCCTGGGCTCTAATGCCAAAGAAGTAGAAGATTCAATTAGGTCAATTCTTCCTACGGCAGAGAGTTTTAGGGTAAGGCTAACGCCTACCAACCCTAGAGGACAAAGGGCGGCAATAATAGACATCCCAGAGAAAGACGCTGTGCAACTCCTGACCAAGGAGAAAATTAAAATCGGCTGGGTTGTGTGCAGGATACGTCGGAGGGTGGCCCGAACTCGATGCTACAAGTGCCTTAACTTCGGACACATCTCCTTGAACTGCAAGGGGCCAGATCGAAGTAAACTGTGCTACAGGTGTGGCACTTTGGGTCATAAGGCGAAAGACTGCCCAAACGAACCCAGTTGTATCTTGTGCAAAGATAAGGGATGGAAGTCTGAAGATCTGACTCACATTCCAGGAAGTGGTAGGTGCCAGGAGTTCAAAGAGGCACTAAGCAAGAAAAGAGCAAAGACATGATCCAAGTCCTGCAAATCAACCTACACCGTAGCTCAACCGCACAAGATTTATTAGACCAGGTTGCAAAAGAGAAAAAAGTTGACTTGTTGCTGATATCTGAGCCACATCACAACAAAAAGGAAGCTGGATGGTATTGTGATCGATCCGGCACCACCGCCATCTGGGTACGTGATAGGGCTCTACCTACAGCTCAGACTTGTACCAGTGGAAATGGCTTCGTGCTCATTGGGTGCACCGATTTGACATTCATAAGCGTCTATTTCACTCCGAACGAGTCAATTTCATGTTTTCAGAGCAGGCTCGATGAACTGGAGGAAGCTGTCTCAAGCACAGAAGGCCGAATCCTTGTTGGCGGTGACTTTAACGCCAAAGCGATAGAATGGGGAATGCCTCTGCCAGACTCGAGAGGAAAAAGAATCCTAGAAATGGCGGCTAGGAGGCAACTTGTCATCATGAACGTTGGGAACACACCAACTTTGCATGGAATCTATTCCGACTGTGACATTTGCTTCGGAGTCTCTAATGCCTAGGATACACAGATGGAGGGTACTGGAGGACTACTCAGCTAGCGATCATCAGTACATTGCTTTCGCAGTTGGCGAGTGTGCTACTCGACGCGTAGCAACCCAACCCTCAACTGTAGGTTAGAATATATCTAAAATAGATGTCGACGCGTTCGCCGCAGCTCTTATGAGAGGTGAAACTATGACGGTAACGGGAGGAGCCTCAGCTGAAAACATGGTGAACTCCACCATGAGGCTCATCAAGAATGCGTGCGACTGCTCTATGCCCAGGCGACGGCCTCGACACAATAAGCCTGCTGTGTACTGGTGGTCGGCAGAAATCGCCGAAAAGCGGAGAGAATGTCACAAACTCCGCCGCGAATCTCAACGTTTAAGAAATCGAGACGAGTCACACTCCCGAACGCTGGCATACAGGTCGGCTAGAAAAGTTCTCCGTAGGTTAATTAACGAAAGCAAGGCTCGCTGCTGGCGCAACCTAGTTGTGGACATCGACAGAGAGCCGTGGGGGCTGGGTTACAAGCTTGCCATGCGGAAACTAGGAGCTGCAAGGAGGCCCTGTGTCTTTGAAACGGAAAAAATGGACCAGATTGTTAGAGCGCTCTTCCCTATGCATCCTATTCGTCCCGATGATGCAGATATTGTATGTCTCATAGAATGCCCACTTTTTACCGCCATCGAACTGGATGATGCGGTGAAAGCTTTAAAATCGAAAAAGGCCCCAGGACCAGACGGTATACCAGCGGAAGTGATACAGCTTGCACATAACTTTGTCCTGAAAAGCTGCTCACCACTTTCAATGCCTGTTTGCGGCAGGGCGTGTTTCCAAATTGCTGGGAAGAGGCGAGGCTCGTGCTGATCCACAAGGAGAAGGGGAACGCGGAGCAACCATTTACATATCGGCCCCTATGTATGCTGAACGCCGCTGGGAAGGTACTCGAGAGGCTCATTAGAGAAAGACTTGGAGAAGCCATTAGAACTGCCGGGTATCTGTCTCCTCGGCAGTACGGCTTCAGGGCTGGTCGATCCACAATTGGTGCAATAGCAGAGGTAGTGAACGCGGTCCAGCAGGCAGAAGCCCACAATCATTACTCGAGACGAATAGTACTGCTCATAACTCTAGATGTGAGAAATGCCTTCAACTCTGCCAGATGGACAGATATTCTTGGTGCTCTGGAATATTTCAGGGTGTCGAGGTACCTGATGCGGTATTGAAAGACTACCTTAAAAATCGGAAACTCATCTATGACTCGTTAGGAGGCCGGCGAAGAATTGATTTGACATCAGGGGTCGCGCAAGGTTCCGTTCTGGGCCCGGACCTCTGGAATGTCTCGTACGATGAGCTTTTGAGGCTGCAGTTACCGGGGGATTTGCGCCTGGTTGGCTACGCAGATGACGTAGCAGTACTAGTCGCCGGACATACTGTCGGACAGACGCAGCTCAAACTGGACGCGGTAATACGCCGAGTGAGCGAGTGGATGACAGACCGTGGGCTTAGCCTAGCGCTGGAAAAGACCGAGGTTGTCGTCCTCACAAAGAAGCGAATCCCTCGTGTTATGCCGGTTTGTGTAGGGGGAATGATCATCGAGTCAAAAGAATCAATCAGATACCTTTGCTTGATGATTGATTCGAAGATGAGTTTTTTCGAGCAGGTTCGAGCGTCAGCAGATAAGGCCTCCATGCGGGTATCGGCGCTAAACCACATTATGGCCAACACGCAGGGGCCAACCTCGAAAAAACGTCTACTGATGAGTGCAATGGAGTCAGTGCTCTTGTATGGCTCCGAGGTTTGGGCTGACGCTCTTAATAAAGAGACGTACCGAAGGCGTCTGGCACAGGTGCAGAGGCAAGGAGCTTTGCGGATAGCGGCTGCATACCGCACTGTCTCTGAACCTGCAGTGCTGGTAATCTCGAGGGTGGTTCCAATTAAATTACTTGCAGACGAACGGAAACGTATATACTCACGTAGGGGGAGTCGGCGAGAGAAACCGTCATCCGAGAGGAACGGAGAAGAACCCTAACCTTATGGCAGCAAACATGGGGAAACGAAACGCGAGGCAGATGAACCGCACGTCTTATAAGTGACTTGGGGCCGTGGTTCTACAGAATGCATGGTGAGACTGATTATTATCTGACGCAACTACTCAGTGGTCACGGGTATTTTCAGTCTTACCTGTATAAGATGGGAAAGACACCATCCCCAACTTGCGTGTTCTGCCCGGGGATGACGGATGACGCCTGCCACACGTTCTTTACGTGTAATAGATTTACAAGACTCCGTTCGCATCTGTCGGAGAAAATTGGCGTAATTTCCCCAGAAAATTTAACGGGAAAAATGATGAAATCAAAGGACAATTGGAACTGTGTGTCGCATTACGTACGGACAGTACTTATTATAAAGAAGGACATAATGGATCGCTTGGCGAGGGAGGGAACATCTCTGTAACGCAATATTATAGTTACTAATCGCAATTCCTTCCTATCCATCCGTGAAGAGAGATTTCCCTTAGCCTGAAGACATCGCTAAGCGATGATTAATGAGGCCTAGTCCGAAGTAATGTGACAAACAGTTCCAGGCTAGGTTCTCGGTGAGACAGGGGAGGTGTTTAGTCGGTAGTCCGGTAGCGGGGGAGTCCGACACTCAGGGCGTAAATAGCCTTCACCTCCCAAACAAAAAAAAAACAAAAAAAAATGTTTTCATGTTTTCATCCCAAAACATAAACACCAACATCAACACAAAAAGAAAAAAAAAGTCTTGATGAAACGCATATCCATACATATAGATTCCTTGTTTCATAAGACAGGAGAGTGTTTTTTTTATTAGATTATAAAATTGATATTATACATCTCCAGGAAACCGGAAATCTTCCTCCACTCAACTGACTTCATTCTGTACAGAAATGACATATTGTTTGGTAGAGGGAGTGGAACAGCGATTCTTGCGAAGAGAAATGTGAATCACCTGATCTTAACACCAACATTAACAAGAACAGAAGCCACAGTCATCAAGTTGCACTCGTTTGGGTTCTTAGTGATTTCTCAGTACAACCCCAAAACATCCGTGAATTAGCACATGACCACACCCCTTTCCTCATCCTTGAGGGTCCACTTGTGTTTATAGCAGACTTTAATGTCCATGACCGTGACTGGACGCTGTGAGAATCAACTGAGCTGGTGCTGAGCTCAACAAGATCATCATCCGTGTACAAGATGGACTGCACTGACTGGATGAACAAACACAATAAAAATACAACAACCATGCTTGGCTTAAGATCTTCCGTGAATTCCACCATAGCACAAGAACCAGAGTCTAAAGCGAACTTTCCTCTGATCGTTACCCGGTTCACTTCCTAATAGAGGACGTCTTTATCAACGAGCCACTAAAAGAAGGGAGTACAACAAATTTGACGGCTTCCCAGGACACACTAACGCGTAAAAGTTTGACCCAAGAATTGAAAACAGCTAGTAATGTCGACAAAAGAATTGAAGAATTGACTAACAACACTAAGCAGAGCAAAGAAAGTCCACAGCTAAAACCCCCGGCTAGGGAACACAGTCTCTATGAACTCCCTCTAGAACTAAAAAATCTGATTGGGAGGAAGAACTAGCCGCAGAGAAGAGCTTTCAACACGGGTAATCGTAGATTACAAACGAAAGCCATCCAGCTGACTAACATAGTAAGAATACAATTTTCGAAACTAGCAATGAGATTAGTTTCTTACAAATCTTAGAACCTGGCGAAATGCCGTCTGGTGGATACCTAAATATTTCCGCTTAACAAACACGGCAGTTTTGCCATCTGTCTACGGCCCAAACGGACTTCACAATGACTCCTTAGGGAAGGCAAAAGCATTTACAGACATCTTAGAAACACAGCTCCTCGAAAACTCTTCCTAGGAGGCTGATCTTGATGACAAGGAGGCTTTCGTAACAGGAGGAAGTGAAGTAATATCCTTAAGGCAACAACAAGAACAACAGGAATGTATGATACAATCGTTTGACTTTCACGAGACAAAGGACATTATTCTCGTCGTCGTTGTAGCGCTACAGCCCATTTCAGGCCTTGGCTTCCCGTAGGTGTCGCCTCCAGTTGTCTCGGTCCATCGACCGCGTCCTCCAATTTCGGGATCCGAGTAGCGTGCTGCTATCTTCGTCTACAGAGTCGGACCAGCGCTTTCTTGGCTTTCCCACTGGTCTGCGTCCCTCAGTTTTTCCGACAAATACCTTTCTAGGTATCCGACCTTCATTCATTCGCTGCACATGGCCAGCCCATTGCAGCTTCCGCAGTTTTATCACAGTGGAGACTTCTGGCTCGTCGAAGAGTTCGTACAACTCATGGTTGTACCTAATTCGCCATTGTCCTCCTTCCTGCGTTGCTCCCACGATTCGTCTTAGGACCCTCCTTTCGAAAGCGTTTAGTATGTTTGCGGAAGCTTGAGTGAGGGTCCATGAACATTATTCTCGATCCAAACAAAAGAAAAACACCTGGTTCAGAATAGCTAAAATAGCTTCAGACAACATACTACAAACAATAACAAACACAATTGACTCAATTCCCGCTTTCGGTAATATCCTGGGCCATGAAAATTTGCTACTATTATTGTCATTCTGAAACCAGGTAAAGATCAAGGACATTCTCCGATAATTGGAGACTTATAGGTCTCCTGTCAGCTCAACCAAAAATCACTGAAAGATCAATATTATTCAAACTCAAGAAGATAATAGAAGAAAAACATGTAACCCCCGATAAACCATTTAGCTTCCAAGTAGCTCATTTCACAGAAGTCCAGCTCACTAGGGTGGTACAAAATGTATGAAATGTATATGTAAGTCCAAGGGCTCAGTTATGTTTGACATAACGAAAGTCTTGGACAAAATGTGGCATGTACGACTAATCTTCAAAATGCATGAACGCCATATCAAACTTTTAATTTTACAAATTTTTATATACCTTACAAATATAACTTCTCTTGCAAATATATTAATTTCTCCAATGTAGAACATTCCGAGTCAGAATAGGCAACAATCTCTCTAACATACGATCAATCGCAGATAGAGTCACACAAGGATCAGCTATCTCACCTATCTTACACAGTGTATACACCGCGGGTTTGCCTAGTCTGTCAAACAACGTTCACTTATCTCTATACGCCGATGATGAAGCTGTAACGCTTCATTGATTCTATTCTAGAATACTTTTTTAAAGGGAAAATAAAAATCAACAATGAGAAAACCGTGTCATTGTATATCACAAGACGGAGATCACGATCCAAACGGACGAGAAATCGATACCATGGAACGGAACTTCAAAATACTTACGACTAACATTTCATAACCGTCTGACATGGAACGAACACAAACGAGAAAAACGAGCACTGCCTTAGACTCCTTGTTTCCTTGAATCCCATCGGTAAATCCCTTAAGCTGACGACAAAATTGACATTTAAAAACAGGTAATAAGATCGACTTTACTCTACGGCAGTATTGGGTTTGCCAAATATCAAAGTCAAACAAGTAAGCACTCCAGACATTACAAAATAGGGCTCAAATTCCATGGTATATTGGAAATGTAGATAAACACACTGACGTCAGACTCGAGGCGGTAGACAAATATATTCGCGGTCGAGCACTCAGGATCTTCGAACAAATACACGGACTTGTGGTATCGTAAGGGTGTCTGTGCAACAATGGAATCCCTCAAGATCCTAGATATGAGACCAAATATACTCAATTTTTTTATGAATTACATACTAGAAGGAAGCTTGTGTAAACTCCAAGTTTACAGTGAACGGAGGAATTCTCACAGACAGGAATGGAGCCCAAGTACTTAATCGCACTACATAATTACATTATTCAATAACGGTTCTCCCACCTAAGCGATTTATATTGTTTTTGTTAGGTATCCCTTACCTTACCACAAAAATTATAATACTTACGTTTGTTTAGCTCTCGTTTTCAAAATAAATGACTTGTGTGAATTCTCCATGTTTACACTCTTGTTCTTTATGATACTTTATGGCATAAGCAAACTATTGAAACAAGTTCAGTCGCGGTCGAACCGCAAGACTAGGCTATAAAAATGCCACGCAGCTGCATAAATTCCCCGTTCAGTCTTGTGACGTGTGTTGAAAATTCACAACAGATGGCCAAAAAAAGTCTATCACTGTGTATATCGAAGAGTGTTATTTTATCTATTTTGCAATAAGAGTTGGCAATCTAGATAAATCGTGGGTGCCACATGTTTGCTGTACAGCTTGCTACGAAAACCTAACCGATTGGTCTCTTAAAAAATTGAGATTCTGCCCTTTACGAAACCGGTCATTTGACGTGAATCAAAAGATCACAATACTGACTGCTATTTGTATCTCCCTGATCTCAAAGTGCAAATGCAAAGTGAAATCATAGCGTAAGAACAAACAGCGATAACACTCCGACCATCGACCAATCTAACGGATTTTGCAGAATTGTATGAGTGTTAGTAAAAATATTAATCTTTTGCTCGTTTTGTTTACAAGTACAATGTAAACAGATAGACAAAATAGAGAAAAATAAACATTTTTACGAACACCAATGCAATTCTCCAGAATTTTTCAAATACCGTTAGATCGGTCGTTTGTTCGGAGTGTTAGCGCTGTTTGTGTTTACGCTATGGTGAAATATCCCGACGTGAGTTTCGTTGACAAACCTTCTCACCGTTTTGAGGATTTGCCAGCGCATTCATCACAAGACAATGAGACATCATCAGACAGAACGGAAGATTGGTCCTCTTATCCAGAGTTTCATGAGCCTTCTACTGGCAATGCTCCAGTCCTAGTGAGCCAAGAACGACTGCATGATCTATCCAGGGATCTGAATCTATCGAAAAAAAGGCCGAATGTCATATGTAAATATCGCAAACGTCACAGTTTTGTTCTAGATTTTTTTTCGAAAGAGGAAAGCCTAGTGTTTTGTAATAATGTTGGTTAAATCAGGCCATAAGCAAGTTCCTACCGAATGGCGGCTTTTCATCGACTCCTCTAAGACTAGTTTAAAAACTGTACTTCTAAATAATGGCAACAAACTTCCTGTAGCGTAAAGTGCTGTTTTAAAAGAAACGTATGAAGTGATGCGACATGTTTTAAACAAAAAAAAAACTACAAAGACTTCCAGTGGACCTTCTGTGCTGATTTAAAGGTAGTTACTTTAATTTTAGGACTCCAAACTGACTTTACCAAATTCTGCTGCTTCTTGTGTGGGTGGGATAGTAGGGATCGGTCAAAACATTTCACTCGAGAGCTCTGCCCTGAAAGAACGGCTTATATCCCTGGCCAGAAAAATGTAAAAAAATTTCCCATTAGCAGAAAAAAACAATATTGCCACCATTACATATAAAATTGGAATTAATAAAAAACTTCGTTACGGCGATGGACAAAAAAGGTCCTTGGTTTCAATATTTGATAAATAAATTTCCCAGTCTTAGCGATGCTAAGATAAAAGAAGGCATATTTTTGGACCTGACGTAAGGAAACTCATGAAGGTTTCAGAGTTTCTGGCAGCATTAAACGACGTTGAAAAAGAAGCCTGTTTGTCCTTTGTAGAAGTGACCAAAAATTTTCTTGGCAATCACAAATCTCCACAATATGTAAATAATGTCAAAACTATGTTAAATGTCCTTAAAAATACCCTTTTTGCAATCACATCTCACTTTCTTTCCACAAAATTTGGAAGCCGTAAGTAACGAGCAGGGAGAGCGATTCCACCAAGACATCTCGTCATTTAGAAAACGCTACCAACGCATATGGGAGCCCTCTTTGCTTGACGATTATTGTTGGTCCGTCGTTAGAGAAACACCGGAGTCGTCCCAAACCAGAAAACCCAAAAGATCTAAGCAATCGAAACCTTTTAAACCATTGCAAATATAATAATTCATTGTTTTTGATAAAAAAATGAATATAAAAAAAACATTAATATTATTAGAAAAACAAGAAGTGCTAACTTCAACATTTTATTTATCGTGCGTTCATGGCTTGGTTACGAAGGTTAAATGCTTATATATTTTGTGCAATTTTATTACTACGTTTCCCCCCTACGAGTTTTAAAATCCAAAAAAATGTTGTTACGCTTTCCATCGAAGTACTGGCGGCATGAAGAAATAAAAAAAAAACACTCAATTATTTGTTATAATGAAGTTATAAAATTTTATTTTGCACTCGTAATATTTTCAGTGAAAAGAAAAGAAGAAAATAAATTTGGCAAGGGAAGAAGAAAAAGTGAAAATAGAAAAAATGAATAAGATAAAGAAAATGAAAAAATGAATAAGAATAAGATAAAGAAGGAACATCAAAGTTTTGACTCATACACCAGAATTGACTGCAACACGCTTAGCTTGTTGGCCATAGATTGGGGGAGTGCTATTACATGTCCTGCAGCCGTATCAGCAGTGTTCCTTATTTCCCGAAAATAGTCGTCTTCAATAAATCAATTTGCCCAGCTATTTCGCTTCTGGTTTCGATTCGATCAGTGCTTTCCCAATACTGATCAAGCTTATTCTGTAGTTAGCGTAGGCATCGCGTAAGTATCTAAACGGCTAACACATCTAACCAACTAGCCTTCTAACAGTATTCGACCGAAATGAGTGGATATACATTTTGATTGGTAAATTTCTTCTGCAATTTCGCCTGCAAAGCTGATCAATTGTGGCACATCCTGCAGCTCAAATTTCAGTAGCAAACAGTCAAGGTTCTACAAATACGAGCCAAGATTGGAGCACAACGCAACACCTCATGTCACTGTCAGGCTTTGGCTGCCTTTCTTCTTGACCAAGGGTAGGCTGCGGTCCTTCTGACCAGATATTTTGTCCTATCAAATATGCAAGCGCTCCTAGGCTGTCCGTTCATCTAGCGCCATCAAATGGGAAACAAAGTTACCAACAGGAGAGCCCGTCGTTTCGAGCTGATATGTGCCTCCAAACGCTTGACTGCAAGCTTATTTGAAGCCTGAACTATTCAAATCGTGTTGAGGGGTCTTCCCCTGAGGAGCCCTTACATTTTACCTGAAACAAATCGTATCAAGTTTCCACAATGGGCGAATTACAACTATATTACAAATAATAAGAGCAACTATTAAAAGAAACCTGAAAAATGTTCTCTAATATACGATTGAACTGTGTTCTCCATTATAGTCCCACAAATTATTAGGGATCGTTGCATTGGTTATCTAATTCTTAACAAAGGGAAATAGGAAACCTTGCAATGATGTTGCAATCGTTGTTAAACATTGAAAAGAAACCTTGACTATTCCCACATTTCTTTCTGTCTACTTAAAAATGTTCACTTCATTTCACAAATGCTGGCAAAATAGTTCTGTTCTGACTTTCCCACTCATATTTGTCACACTCCTGCGAGCATGTCTTTAAAAAAGTTTCAGTATCATCTGAGTTTCATGATTGCTACTTATATTACATATATGCTTACTTATATACCACACCATTTTGGTTTTAAAATTCGAAATCACATGCGAACTACACTTTCGAGTTCTTTCCTTTCTATTTCGTTTATTTGACAACAAAAGGAATAAAATACGAATGAAGATTGGGTTAGACTTATTGAAAACATCGATCGAAACTTCTTATTTCGTCGATTCAATTTTTCCAGCTTTCATCCGGAAATTTCCCGGAATTCCAACAAACACTCGTCGGTATTCAAAAATTCCAGCATCCATGGCAAAGTGAACAGTAAGCAAAACATATACGACTTTAAAGGAACGAAAGGAAAGGATTATTCCTTCTTAAAGAAATCTTGCCGTTGGCTTATCAAAATTAAATCTGTGCTGAGCTATTATTAAAATCTTCAATTTTTTCCAGGTGACCAACTAGGAAAGATTGGATTCAGTAAGTACAACTTCTTGCCTGCGGTGAAGGATAGGACGGTGGTAGTGATGGTGATAAGACGTTGAATTTTACCGTTTGTGAAGAAGGCGCATTTGAGTTTCGTGAAGTTTCTCTCACTCTGATCCCACTTAAATTTACTTTAAGACATTGAATGCAAGAAGAAACAGGCATTCAATGGAATCATATAATTTCAACATTAAGAATAAAAGAAAATTTAGTCCTTATTTCTTGAACAAAGGGAAATATGTTGTACGGAGCAATTGTTGAATATTTGGAAAATGCATTTGCCCATGAAGGCAGTTTAGTGCGATTTAAGGATGTAAGCATTATTATTGGAATACAAATTAATGCCCAAACTTATCAAAATGCTTTGATTTCTAATTGGTTTTTAAGTTTTCATGGGAAACATCTTGAATATGATATCATGGTAGATAATCCAATTCACACTTAAGTTCGAAAAGGTGAAAACAATTCGTAGAAAGTATTTCCATGCATGAAATTGTCTGTCAGGTTAAAGATTATTGATTTTCCAATATTTTTTATAGGGGAAATGAGTTTCTGGAAATTGGCTTGTATGAGCGCCTTAACACCAACCATGCTCACTAGCGGCTATTTTTTTATATATTAAACTGTCTTTGGCCAAGTGTATGCATGACTATACCATACATACATTTAAAATTTAATTTGGTAGAACTTCCACAAACCTCCTAGAACCACCAGAGCCTCCAAGACACCAATAAGACTGCCAACATATTAGTCAATTATAAATTATTCACTTGCACGGAGTCTAACACCTGATTATACCAAAACGAGATGCATGTAAAACGATTCTGGCCTCAATACCAAACCTTTTGAACTGCTTTTAAATCAAAAAATTCTTTGCCTAATTGTTTTCCAATGTACTATTGTCCATCATAATTCAAAAAATAAAAAAAATGTTTTATTAACGTTTAAATGGCTTGTAGAAGTTCTTATGAAAGTCTTGAAACTATCCTCGCATCATTCACCTGACTTCCTCTTGTTTTGCTGCGTATAGGTTGATGGCATGACCACACACGATGAGGCCGTTGATTCGATTTGACATTAAAAGCAGGGGTGAAAAAAGCACTACTACAACTTGACTATTTTATGAAAAATTTACAAAAGAAACAAAGTACCAAACACCCCTTCTTCCGATATTCAACCAAATGAGCCGAGTTTCATTTGGATTTTTAAATTTTCTCTCGTTTTCATATTAAACAAGAGCATCCTGAAGCGATTGCGAAAATGCCGATGTAAATATAAATGTACTTGTACTTTTTGTATCCCTGTCTGAAGGGAATCGTCCAAGGCTTTCATCCTAAAATGCACTTTTGCTTTGCGTTAGTAGTGTTTATGGAGCCGAACTTTGATCACAACTTTTTATGGAATATTCGCTCAATCCTGTAACACATAGTCCGATTCGAGACGGTGATGAACAAAATGATCCTACAACCTATAAACCGCCAGATTTTTTGTTTTAGATTGTTTTATTTCTATCTCCCTGTCAGATATGTAAAATGCAAGTGCCCTAAGACGCAGGGCGAATTCCCAAATATGTCAACTGCGATTCCTCCGAGCAATCCGTCAACCACCATAATTGCACCATCTTCCTTCAAAAAATACAAGCTCAATCCGCGTATACCCCCAAAACGATTGCCACTAGTACGTCACCGCCTATCATCTCTAGTTCCTTTAACGTATCTGTAGCTCCTCGAAGCATTCTTCGTTCTTAGGAAAGCAAATGAATTGCCTCTCTATGTTTAGAAACATTGTTCTCCCTATTTACTATCGCCACAACTTATATTCACTCAACTCAATAACTCTTATTTTGACCTTGTCGGCCAAAGTTCAGATACCTCTATAATACGCAATCCGTTCATTGCTTGCAATCTCCGGCATGAGCAGCCATCACCATAATGAATAATGTTTTAAAACAATTAGCCCTTTTCTCGCCAAGCTATTCAGCCAATGCATTCTATATGTATACTTCCCCCGCTTGTGGCGCCACGTCATCATTGTCTCAATCCTTAAAAACTTCTGTCCTGCCTAGAAAAGATTTGTCATCAAAGACACACAAATCCTCAGTTCGCAAGCCGTCCATTCCATACAACTGACCAAACTTTTCTCATCCTCAAAAAAAAACATCAGTTTTAACCTACACGCCATCTCAGTTACTACCGCCTGCCTCCAATGCATCTGAATAGCCTTTGATATGGTATGCGAAACGGTCTGTACCACGAATTGTTCATCTCTTATCGCTTTCATCCTCACTTATTTCTGTTTATCCACACGTTGCTTACCAAACTAACATTCTCAATCAAAATTAGTGACACTCTACCTTGTCACTTCTCAATGTCATATGGAGTTCCACAAGGTTCTGTTCTTTTTAGCTTTCGGTTTTCAATATCTACCGCCTTACCATAACCCAATTTATACCACCCAATACAATGTCATAATCATTTATAATCCTTCTCGAAATACTCCCGAAATTATACCCATTTCTCATCCTTAAATATAAATAACTTCGCTAATCCATTGTCTTAACAGGCAACCTGCTAGACAGTCACCATTAACCAACAACTTTTGTACGTCCCGCGCTTTTCTCACTTATGCGTTTGTTCCTCGTCCTCAAGATCAAAATCGTGTGTTACCTCACACTCATCTGCCCTAGCATCAACTTTCAGAGCTTCCCTTTCGGAGCTTGCTTGGAGTTTGAAAACTCCTCTCAAACCTCCCTATCTAAAAACAAGCTGCAATTCCATGCATTAGCCATTCCTCCATTGAATATCTGATAACGCTAGCGAAAGGCATCGATCACCGAAATTCAAGAGTCTTATTGTCTTATATGCAAACAAACATAAACACATAATATAAGATTTATATATGGATACATATGTACTGTAGTGTAGTACCTTCCTGCAGAAGGCTACTGACTAAATTTCACCCGGATCGAACTTGTAGTTCTGTTTTCAGAGCTTGTGAAAGCAAGCATGTCCGCTGGTTGGTACAACAAAAATGGAAAAGATGATTCAATTCCTGTTTTTGGAAGGGAAATCGCGCAATGAAACAAAAGATCGCTTGCACGCCGTATATAGAGATGCTACTCCTTCGATGGCGACTGTCAAGAATTGGTTCAACAAATTTCAGCGCGGTCGTTCGTCGGTTTTTGATGAACCATGCCCAGGTTCCCCGTAAACTGCAACCACAGAGGATGACGTGATAAAAATCCCCGATCTCATTTTGGCAGACCGCCAACTCAAGATGCTGAGATAGCTGAAAAAATAGGCATCTCTAAAGATCGCAAGGCACATACCCTACAAGAATTTTGGGTATGAGAAAGCTGTCGGCAAGATGGATCCGGGTTTGCTTACTCTAAATAACAAGTGCAACCATGTGATCACTTCAGAACAGTGTTTGGCGCTATTCAAGTGCAATCGGAAGGAATTTTCGCATCGTTACGTGACCGTTGACGAAACCTAGATCTACTGGTGCACACCAGAGACCAAGGAACAGTCGAAACAGTGGATTTTAGCTAGTGAACCTGCACCAAAGAAGGTGAAAACTGTCCCATCGGCTGGAAAGGTGATGGCCACCGTGTTCTGGGATTCACTACCTGGAGCAGGGCATAACGGTCATAGGGCATAGGGTGGAATAATTGGACCGATTTGCCGCTGAATTAAGACAACAGCCCCATTTGATGGAGAAAAATGTGCTCTACCACCACAACAATGCACCGGCTTACACTGCCGCATTCGTCAGCTAAGCCCCATCAGCCTTCAGCCTCATCCACCGTATTTTCCAGATTTGGCCTCATGCGACTTTTTTGACCCTGCTTGAAAAAGTTACTCGCCGGGCAGAAATTTCACTCGACTGAGGAAGCAACGTTGCCACAGAGGCCGTGTTACGTTTATTTCTTGGGCCCTTTTCCCAAATCCTTGGGGAAGTTTTGCTTTAAATATGGACGGCAGTTCCTGCCCAGAAAGGAACCGCTCACCAATCTGTTCAGCAACTTCCCGCGGCCGATTTTCAATCTGTTCACAAACTTTCCGTGGTCTTTTTCGCACACTGTCAGGTTTACTCGCAAAATCGTTCTGATGTTTCACGAAACGTGCGCTCCACTCTGTTACCACCATTTACAAAGATTTGCGTTCCGAACTACGAACAGCTGCACTCAAGTGATCAAATGTGGAACGCATTCACGGACCAAACACAGGGTGACGCTGCACAACGCGTATCGTTCAAGGAAAAATCACCAACAGGACCGCACCGTTTTTTTACTTCCTCTTAAACTAACCATCTAGCGGTTTGAATATCATCCCGCTGCGGCCGTTCACCTTTCCGGCGATGACCCATCCGAGACTCGAACGTCTCTTACAGAACCGCGGCTTTTACTGTGTGTTGAGTTTTACCAATCGCACAGGCTCTCACCACACCTCGCCTCGACCCTTGCTCGCTGACAGGTGACAGTGTTGGCTTTGGTTTGAGTTGCGGAAGTGGCTCGAATTTTCCACTGCTCGCCGACCTCCATAATTGAAAGTTAATTCTAATCTAATCAATTCTATAATTACAAATACCTACTCTAGCTATCATTTTATCTTTGCAATATTTTGTCTATTCGCTAAGACCTTCTCTCAGTGAGAATTCCTTGGTTATTTATAGAGCAACAAATCCAACTCCTACAATCGCGGGTCAACAGAGGGTAGTGATTTGCTTCACTCATTCGCATTACGCGTTCGCCAGACTCTTTCCGTGGTGGAAGTTCCCCAGAGGATTGTGAAACAATACCGCAACAGACTTTGCAGACCTCGAGAAAACTTTTTTTCAAACGAGTTAAAGAAGTTGGTGAAACGCTGGGTCAAGTGTATTGAACTAAAAGGAGAAAAAAAAATTGAATTTTTCCCAAAATTTTTGATTAGTTGTTCATAAAATCATTGCTACCTCTGCTATTCACGTCGTTCGCGATGGTAATTTCTACGATGTATCATCAGACGGTTCTTAGCAAGTGGCGATAGCATCATCGACACACGCGGATTGGTAAAAGTCCTCGTTCGTTTAAGGTAACTGATGCCAATCCATAGTCCTAGTCCAAATAATCAGCGGCACGTCGTCTTCTTTGTTAAAATCATCTGCGTTTGAAGTTGTGGTACATTCTACATTGCTTCGAACAAAAGCGTATTTTTAACAGTTAAAATTTTTCCCTTCCTTGAGATGTGCAGGAGATAATCCAGGCATCTTAAATCATTAGAATAGCATCAAGAACATAAAATAATTTTCAGGACAAGTTTTGTACGAAAATGTGTCATCGAGGCTCGAATTATCCCTTGATCCATGGGTTGCAATACTGATGTCGTGTTTGAAGGCAGAAACACCAGGGTTATGCTTGTCAAGTCTTCGATATGGAAATTTTGAAGACAGTTGTCAACGTACAGCAGGATTTTCTTGTTCTTTTTCGTTCACTATCCCATGCGCGTACCCCTTTGGTTAAAAATTTCAGCTGTCATCCAGGCTCATAATCCACTGGGAAATGCCGCACATTAAATAATCCGCGACGTTGAGATTTTCCGCTTACGAGAAGTTTGTTTTAACTGTGCCACTCATGTTGGCTGCTACCATCACAGTTGTTCTCTACTTTGATAATTTTCCGCCTGTACATGATTCATCTTTAAATTTCTGTTGGGGATCTTAAAGTCTTGTTGGGGGTTAATCTATAAAACAGCCCGGTCTCGTCTGCATTAAAGATTTCAGTATCTCTAAATTGCGCACAAAGGGTAGGCCAAAGTTTTTCTAACCAATTGATTACAGCACTCTGTTGAACTGACAAAGACTCGCCAGCATTCTTACCACTGACGATGTTGCGTCTTCCTTTAAAACGGCAACTTATGGAAAATGTGAAGTTTTGCATGTCTAACTGTCTAGCAAAAAAGTTTGCTTTCTCTTGTAGAAGAGGTCCATCAACGGGTATTCCCCGGTCGCGCTGAATTTTGAACGACTGTAATAATGCCTTATCCATATGCTCATGAGTAGAAGTCCTTACACGTTTGCATTTTGAAACATTGGCAATGAACAGCGGCTCGATCTTATCTATATTCTTCTTTATTTTGAATATTGTAAAATCAGATACGACAAACTCCTTTGCGAGGGTGGCATTTGATTCAAGCTTCTAATCGGTGTAAAATTGCACTTTTCTCTTCAATTGTAAAACACTTTCTCTTCACAGAAGTCATTTTTTGAAGCATCATGAACTTGTCAGAACAAGTGACTAAACACTAACTGTGATTTACGCGCGCTAATAAGGAGAGGTGAAGTGCGCAGGCAGGGTGAAGCTGGGGTGCCAATGTATTGGTGCGTAGTTTGTTAAAACAAAACGTATTTTCAAAAATATTGGTCAGTTGGTCACTTAAACCGGAGTCGTGCTAAACAGTTATATTTTCTCAGTACCTAACTATGAAACCTAACTTAAGTAAACATTATGGTCGCTAAAAACGGTTAGTCGTTATAAGCGAAGTCGTTCTACTATTGTAAAACGTATAGATTCATCCATGAAAATACGACCCACGCTAAGGGAATAAAAAGCCTCAAGAAGACGTTCATCGCAATTGATGGGCGCCATAATGGCTACGACACAATGGTTTGAACGAAAGAAGACCAAACCATCAGCTGTTCAGTAACGCCAAGAATCAAATGTGCCGTCTCAACTTTGCCGAGAAATATTTGAACAAGGATTCTGGATTTTGGAATATTCTGAGACTCACCGACAAATCCAAATTTAATATTTTTGGCTTTGACGCTCCCCACATGTTTAACGTATGCCAAATCAGAAGGTGTCTCAAAATATTTATTGACTTTGCTGTTTTGTGCCTTCAACTGAATTAAAATAATGAATTCGTGCACATGTCGAAATAAGCTATGGAATTGCTTTAAGTTTCTTTTTTCATTTATGATTGCTGAGGAATAATATAAATATGTATGAATAATAATAAAGTGGATTTGCGTTAAAATTATTTTAATATCTTGTTTATATTATGTTTTATTGGCTGTTGAAGTTTTTGGATTAGAGCCAAAATATTGTTAAACTTCATTCATCATGTTTTCTACGTCATGATATTTTCCAGCATCAATCTACGATAAATATGGCTGATGACTGTGAAACCTTGAAAAAAGTCAACGCTGCATATCACAGTAAAATATTGCATCAGTAAAGTCCACATATATCACCTTTTACTTGTGTTAAACTTTACCAATTGCGCTCTATTTGTAATTTAGTGAGTAGCCTTCGGGTTTGATCAAAATAACTCATATTCTCATATTCGTTACTCAAAATGAGCAAGCTTATTGATTCTTTCGACTCCAAGATCGTTTCTCAAAACCAAAACGGGAATCACATGAGGGATCTGGTCAATGTAACGACCTAGAGTTTTTCTCGTGCTAAACTAAGCCCACGGCATACTCGTCGCAGAATAATACCTAGTTTGAGGTATTCCTGTTTGACAGTACGCTCGTCGACTAATGCTGCTATGTCTTCAGCTTAGTCAACAAAACGTGACTCTTCTGTCAACTGAAGCTTCGACGTGCGTGCCTAGAATGGAACCTTCTGGCAACCCGGATATCACATCCATACTTTTTTAACTTCGCAATGTTTGATAGATGAACTTCAGATACTTGGGGTAGTCTTGTCCTTTGTCCAGAGCACAAGAATATTTACCCACCTAGCGGAAACGAAAACATTCTTTGTATCGAGTGTTATTAATGGCACTATATAATCGTGGATGACCGATCCCTGAAGCCGTAATAAAGAGGAAATGGAATTCCTTGTTCCATTCCTTAGGTCCATATGAGCAGGAGCTTATATGGAATCGCTTAATTCCCAGCAGTATTCATTTTGATCATCAAAAGCTGAGCATCGTGTCAGGTTAAAGTTGGTACAAAGCTGTATTGCGTCCGATAAGACGTCGACTAGTCCCATGTCCTTCTTTATTTTTGATGTCTGCATCGCTTTGTTGATGTCTATCAAATTGTGAAGCGGGCACACAACAAGATACTCCTCGCAGAAATCATCAAAACGAAAGGAAGCTCAGGAATATAAGCCTTAACGAGCTCGTCAATTTTTACCAGCTCAAGCACACAATGCATCAGTGAGGTTCCGAGCTTCCACAGTTCAAGCGTACAAACCAACCCCACGTGTTCCTGTTGTTATCCTCAACGAGGTTTCGCTTATTAAGGACGAGAAGCGAGCCTTGTGTGTTCATAGATCAACCTACGGGCAGCTTTTCAAGCCAATCTGTATGCTAGCATTCGAGAGTGTGACTAATCTCAATCGCTTGACTTGTAGCCTTCGCGGCGAAGTCTGCGACATTTTCATTTCTGATAGGGGGCATAGACATGGTGAGACTCATATTGGAGTTCCCATGGTTTTAAGCCGGAACTTCCCTAGCCCCCCGATATGGGTTCCATCCGCGTGAGATTTGCAGCGAACAATCAAAGTAATTATAATAATAATAGTAATAATAATGAATGAATATTTTTCAATAATTTATTTTCGTACACTAAATTGATATTCAAGGACGTAGTAATACTCTTCCTTTTATCAGTGGGATATCGATTAACTCTCAAGGTTAAAGAATGCGATGTACATAATAAGTGAATTTGATAATAAGGAAGCGTAAAGTGAAGGCTTCTGATGAAGCTGTAACAATTCTAGCTGTTCAGTTTATTTATTTATTATATGTTTCCTCTTCCCCGATAGATATATGCATAAAAAATTATTAATGCATTAAATCATTGCGTCGGGAATACAGGATAATTTCAGTGACCAATTTCCCAATCCCAAAATATTTTTCGTTGTACTAATTTCTATTAATCATTGTTGTATTTGCGACCTTAGAATTGTTACAACCACATTTTTTTCTTCAATAAAGTTTCACCCACTGTTAACCGAAAGGACATTTCGCCACTTCAATCGACTAGTACATCGTCCTTTAATCGAGATTATCCTCATCTTTGCTTAACCTATCAACATAAAATTTAACACGAGCCGCTACTAGCTCAATAAATTTCTCACTTCATTGTTGTAACGAAATGTATTTTCTTTTATTTTCACTCTTACATTATTTTCCTGATTGTTTTCGCGTTGTTTTTGTTGTTGTTAGTTTTTGTTTTCCTCAGAGACTTTTAACTTGGTGGTAATAAAAACCCCATTTTGAGGATAGACATAAAGCAATTAAGGTCGAATTTCTTTCGAATTGAGTGTGGCCTCGACCTGTGTTATTGACGAAGGGTGGAAGGGCTGTCCATGGCACGGGGAAGTCGTGGCGTTCACGGAGTTTCGGTAATTTTTTTAACCTTCATGGAAAATTATGTCATGTTAAGGGTGTTGCTGTGATTGAAAAGACGGAAAATTGAATGAATGGGAATGAAAAGAAAATGCTGCGTTTATTAAGATGGCCTGCTTCATCTTGATTTTTATTAAGAATGAATTTGGGTTAAGTATTATTACCGTGCTTGGAGCTAGAAAATGAAATCTTCATAATTGGCTATTTTATTAAGGTAGAAAACATCCAAAACAGGATAATTGAAAGGATATAATATTGATACGAGCTTGCTCTTTGAAGTTCCAGTGGAATGGGTAGTTAATCATCTGGAAGACGTTTATGGATGGAATCAACAATGCGAAAGTAACACTTAATCTACTCTCTATTAACAATGTTCTCTTCGAAAAAGATTTGTTTTTTTTCTAGATAAAATATTTTGGATCATAACTTTCCCACCAACTTAGCTGAGAACTGAACAAAATATTATAAAATATAATATTGATTCATAGTCATTTATCAAAATGATATTCTTTGTAAAATTTTTTTTTCAAAAGGACATTTTCTAAGAAAATTCTAAATTCTAATTTTAATAGCGAAACGTGACATGCCGCCATCGCATCAAATTTCTTTTAATAACTTTGTTTGAACAAATTCATTTCTTTGTTCATATAATAAATATACTACTGTTTTGTTGCAAACGCTCAACAATAGAAGTCATTCTCTGCTTGCTAACCTTAAAACTGAATAAAGCACAAACTTCACATTACGCACAAGCATATACAAAAATTCTTTCGGTTTGTTTTATAAAAATTTAGAGGATTCTTTTCTTTTCGTTGTCAGGTAACGTTTCCGGAATTCGGTCTCATTAACAATGGAAAAAATGGTTGTTTTATTTTCATATTAATTTGGAATGAAATTTAGCAACATAAACAGCAGGCGAAACGATTTTCAGCTGAGTTTAAGGAAGCATACGATAGTATTGAACTCAATATCGGAACTTACTGTATCAGGTAATTCTTCGGTTCGGTATTCCAGCCAAATAAGACCATTTCACCAAAATGCCAATAACGCTAATATCCTCCCAAGTGCCAATCAATAACCAAGTCACCGACGCATTTGACACAAAAACCGGACTAAAGGAAGGAAATGGGCTTGCCCCTTTACTTTTCAATCTGGCCCTAGAATATGTGCTACCAGTCGGTACGAGAGTCGCACTATTATACAATTAAAGCCAAGTGATAGCCTATGCGGGTGCTATCCATATTTTATCACGCTATCAATAAATAACAGCCAAAGATTTTGTCCTGAAATTAGACAGCGAAGCAAAACTAGCAGGGCTACAAATCAATGAGAAGATAATAAAACTCACGATGCAATCGGGAAAAATCTTAGTCGGTAAAAGCATTATCAAAAATGTGAATTTGTGCATCTAGTCTTTGTATAGCTTCTCGGAGATCAGGTAACTTCATTGTCTGATCATTTACCATGGTCATATCAATTAAATGATAAAAAATGCAATGCGAGTAACTTTTCGTGGGCATTCGAATATGGTGCCGCCCAAGTAATCCATCCATGAGGTCGACTCCACCCATATGGTGATTGTATTCTGTTGATATTAAAAGGAACAAAATGAGGTTTACATATCAAAAATGACTTGTTATAGCGACCTTTGATTATATTCGGCAAATCCAATTCCAAGTATTGCTTTTTTTCCGGTCATATCGAATGGCCTTCGGTGGCGAAAGACTTTCCGATGAAATGATGAAAAACGGTAAAACTCCAACAGACGTCGATAGCAAGCTTACGTTCTTCGTGTTTTTCCATTGCACACTAGTTATGTCGATACCATATGCTCTGCTAACAAGCTCCAAAGATTCACCACGATTTATTTTGGTGTCTTTGCCATTTGGAAGTTTGCAATTTGGGATGCGTTCACGACGGCCAGTACCGAGGGAATATATTCCAAGCGACCTCAGAAGCACCATCAGTGGTATTGATGCATAACAATTGTCAAAATAGACAATGTGGTTCACCATGTGTGGCATCGCGGAAGTCAAACGAACAACGACATTTGCACTCGCGCCTATATTAGGATACCCATCAATGATAACGAACATCCAAAGGAATCGCATAATACGAAAAATTTAATGCCCCATTTAGGTGGTTTGTTTGGCGTATACTGTCATAATTTTGACAGCATTTTGGTGGCACACATTTCCTTATCCCCATATAGCCTAGGTTGCTTCGGAACCAGGTCGAAGCGAATATTGAGGTGGTCAATGACTGGTTGTATTTTGAATAGAATGTCATATCTGAGTTCCCCCTTTTCTTCATTTTAGAGAAGTCATTGAAACATAAATATCTCCGGATAAGGAAAAATCTCTTTGATGTCATTGCGGATGCGATGGAGCCAGTGCTAGCTTGCCGCAGTAGTGTTAAGGTAACGATACACAGGTATTATACAGCATAATACTAACGAATCTTTTTAAGTCAACAGCTGTAACCGTAAAGTACGTGTTGATGTTTCCTACTCTGGCATTTAGGTTGCTGAACTCCACAAACTGTTAAAAAAATGCATCGGCGAAAAAAAAATTTAAGCATTCATATGGGGTTTTCAAATGCCTTATATACTCTAGGAGATTAGTAGTGCCACGAAATGCCACTTGATTTTTATGTAGCTGCATGTCCTTTTTATCCATTTAATATTTGTAAATTCAGTAGACTTCGTGCTGATATCCATAACTGGTCCATTAAAACCACCATCATTCAGTTCAAAATTTGGGCCATATGGATCATATAATGGCAACGGAGAACGCAATCTCTTTTTTATTCTAGATAATATTCTAGATATGTATATTTACCACGAAATAATTTTTTCTGCCACAAAATCAGCACAAAACACAAGCTATAAACTCACAAAAAAGTAGATAAAGCACAAATAATTTTTCACATCTAAAGTTTATGGCTCACGACATTCAAATGCAGATAAAAATAGAACTGCAATGCAGAATTTGCGCGGGTAGTTGAAGGCGATATGAGACTACCGGCTGCATTGCCGGCGAAGAAATATTAATGGATATGCAAACCATGTATATGCAAGTTTTTATTGTTTTAAAATGTGTTTAAAATGTTAATTTTTATTGTTGTTCCATCCAACTGGAGAAGGAATCTCTGTAACCCAAAGGCGCCAAGAGGCGTAAAATTGGGAGGCCTAGCCCGAAGTAATGTGTCAAACGGTACCAGGCTAGGCGCTCTGGTTGACAAGGGAGGTGTATAGTCGGTAGTCCGGTAGGTCCACTGGGAGTCTGCCACTCAGGGCGTAAATAGCCTTCACCTCCCTACCCCAAAAAAAAAATTGCTTTAAAATGAAACCCGCCTTGAGGCGGTCTTGCCTACTCGAGGGCTTAGAAGGCCAGCTGCATGCACAAGAAAACAAAGCTCCAAGTATGCTAATCTATGATAAGACCTCTCCTATGCTAAGGGTGAGAAACATGGACCCTAAACCAATCCTCCACAAATATATTGAACGCTTTGGAGTTGGAGACGTGTGTAAGGAAACAAAAATGTGGCATTTATTCAGGAAAAATCAAAGTTCCTAATTTTTAACGTATAGACGATAAAGAACATAGCCCAATGCTGCAAAAAGTTTATTCTTCAGTATAGATTCGACTTTTATGCAAAATTATAGTTAGTGGAGGACATTCAAATGATACAGCTAGAAAAAAATACAGCTTAAATAAAAAAGTTAAGATGTTATCACCCGTCCGATATAGTGGACGTTATGCCTAATTTCACCATATATCACTTCAGGATAAGTGTCTGAAATGAAAAATTAAACACAGTTGATAGCACGTTTAATGCAAAAATAAGCACTTTGGTCATGTACGGTCTAATTATAAAGAATCAGTTGCATTATTACGATGAAGATCTACATCCTATTTCAGGCACTTGAACTTCGCCTTCCCTCCAGATTGATCTGCATAGGGCTGGTCTGTGCTTATGGGAACAATCTAATGTTTTTTGCAATTATACCTTACAGTGGATCAGGGTTTGGCTGGGTTATGTCCTTGGGCGGTGAAGTGTCATGTGTGACAAGCGAATTTCGAGCCACACACTTTCTGAACGCAAGAAAGGACTAAGTGTCTTTATCAAGTAACCAACTTTTAACTACCGGCGAATCAAAAGAGTAGCCAAAATTAGACACTACCATTTACTGCTTCGCATATTCGTCATAAGACAGATTGATCACACTTATCCACTCCTCCCATATGAATGATGTAACTCGCAATCATTGAAGGCTGAGAAAGAGAGGCTTTTACTTGTTTTTTTATTTGATCAGCGAGTGGAACATGTTAAGTTGCAGTTTCCAACGTCGGATGTCACCACGACTATCAGGCACACACAAATACATCGCCAGATTTTCTTTAGCGAGACGAAGAAGGCTTCAGTTACTGTAGCCTCGTTGTTCACGCACGATCTATTTTATATCTCTCAGAGAACAATGCTCAAAACGGTTGGCCTGTATTATGCCAGTCGCATTATAGCCTTTGTATCTACTTCTGCTCATCTGTTGATGCTTCATCAACGGCAACAAGGTAAAAAAGTTGTCGAAATATATTTTAGCACTATTTTTGGCGGTTAAGTTGCCTTCGTCTGTTAGGGTGAAAACTACGTCACCACCTAATCCGGAATTCTTCTTTCTGCATATTCTGTTTTTCCTATATACACATATGAAGCCATCATAACACTAACTTTCGCAAACAAAGCCTAATTTTTGAAGCCAAATCATATCGGCGCCCCTTTCCTTTCCCTTCCTTTGACGTAATGTTTCCCATAATATGGGATCATGCTTTCGTCGACAATGTAATATTCATGGAGGCCATAGAGTTTCTTCAAAAATTCACTTGGTCTATTTTGTAGCTGGTGCAACTTATAATGCCTGTCAGAGAAGCCGATAAATTGGTATTGTCATTTAGTTCTAACCATTGAAGGATCGCTTCAAATCTATTGCATCTGAAACTCTCTGATTAGGAATTTGGAGCATCGTTGTCTCTTGACAACCCCCTAAATCAAATGTATTTCATCTTCGGTAACAACCATAGATTTAAATTATTCTGGCCCTCGAAACATGCCTCACTAAATTTTTGTCCAAAAAGATCTTGCAATATTCTAACGAGCTTTGACAATGTAGACTTTTTTCTGATGTTGGTTGTATGCATCTTTACAGGTCAAACATGGTAATTCGTTTTCCACAGTATAGTCCCCTTTGTCTTGGCTTTAGAATATTTTCGGCGACTAGCCCAAGCTCTCGAAGTAGCATGTGGCTTATTATCTTCATCATCGCTTTTTTCACTCCATGTAGTATATCTGCGAAACACCAGCATTTGATGGAAGACATGTATATCTAGATGGCACAGCACAATTTCCTCGTAAACGTCGTAGTTCGCTTCGAGTTTGAAGCATCGTGCAATCCAGGAGGTTTAAGTTGGCATCATGTTCGTCGTCCCACTTGTCACTATCCTCATCTGTAGCCTGACAGCCCTTTTGACAGATGATTAATGACGTTTGTTATTAATTCATTGTAAATGGGGTAACGAATGTCAAAATAATACTAAACTATCGATCAAAGACGACAAAAAAATCTATTTTCATTTTTCATCAAATATGTGCGTTATGAAAAAGGATGTATCGGACCTAATACTGTCATGGGTTAACAACGCCCTGGGATGTCATACTAGTTACCATTTATTAGGAAATATTAATTATTCTTTTTCGAACTTTCCCAAAAAATTAATGGTATTTAGAAAGCATTTTTTAGCAAAACAAATAAAACTAAATTAGCGATAGTAAGTTTTTTTTTGATTTCTGCTCTTTAATGATAGAAAATTTAGCAGCAAATAAAGAAGTTCGATGTATTCTTTTGATTTTCACGGAAATGTTTGTCATTATTCTATGATTTGAAACATCTACAGAAAAAATCGAATTCCAAATATTAAGAAGAGGAACATGACAGAGAATATATCTGCCTTTTTGACGGCACACCAAGGACTAAATTCCATAACCTTTAACTTTATTTAACTATGTACATTATTTAAATGTCTGGTCCACGTTAGCATCGTTGGTTTCAAATGGAAATCGACATATTAAGATTTATTGTTACGCTATTGGATTTAGACAAAAACTTTGCTATACATTGGTTAAACTTAATCTTCAACTTAAATTTACAAACTCATTGTAGCAAATAAAGTGTCTTGACGACTTTTTATCTAGCGCGGATGATCTAGTTACTGTTTATGGATAAGAAATTAGAGAGTATTAGTTCTTCTAAACCTTAAAATCGATACCATACTCCATATACTTCCTACCTACCTCGAAGTATGCTTTGAAAGTGTACAATTCAAAAATGGCTTTTATGTGAGCAGAAATGAGGACGAAATTAACATGCGTTCAATGTGATATACGATATTCGGCCCTTGTGGCAAATCCTTTTTTTTGGTTATATTAACGGTGTTTTGATGCAGTACTGTGGCCACCAGAAAATAAAGAGAGCCATGCAAGTGAAAGCAAGCCATATTTTTAGGGCAAGCGCGGAAATATGTTGCCACCAATACTTAATCAAAACGAGGTAATGACACCCAAATACCCAAAAAAGACACCCAAATATTTGATTGAACAACTTAATTTTGAAAAAAGCGAAAGAAGGTTTGCTTTGATGACAAAAAAAAACCAAAAAGCCAATGTAATGTTCACGGGATAGTGATAGCAAAAACCCCACCAAAAATACGAACAAGCGCGTCGTTGGTAGCAATGCCAAGAAAATGGATGCTTATCAAAGGGAAGTCTTGAAGTGACTCTGGCTACTTCAAGAAAATATCAGAGTGAGTTAATAACGACTTCAAAAAGCACTCGATAAGCTGACGGACCAACGCCGAAAAGATTTGCGGACCACAATTGAGAAATGATTGGAAGAAGAAGATATGGAGTACATATTAAAAAAATACAAGTATTTCCTCCCTTCCAAGGCCCAAAACCATCTTTGGACATCCAAGAACTTATGATTAACTATACAACAAATCCACAACTTTCCCCGTCAACATCAAAAACGTCCCCTACACCCAGAAAAACCATAAAACACCAAAAGAATTCCATAAAAAACAGACAGTATTCATCATTTCACGGACACATGTACATAATCGTAATAATAATTACTGATAATAATAATTACTGGCACACACAAAACATAAAGGCAGTTATAGCAAAACAGATTCATCTGGGAATCCAAATCATACCAGAGAAATAAAACGACCACACACAGATCACAAATCAGATCACAAACTACCTTGCTAACGAAAGAAACCTCAGTATAAAAATCTAAGGTCTTCATAGACTAGCAATTAAGGTGAATTAAGGACATTGTGATAAATCCTGAATCCCAGGGCTTCCATTCAATGGAAATATTCTGGCCCAAAATGCAGACCAGCCTCTCAAAACTTATCAAGGTATTCCTTTCAAGGGAAGAAACATAAATATTCAAGATAATCTTGGTATGACATCTCGCCTGCAAGGTGGAAGCCATGAAACCCCCAATTGGTAGCACCTGTGTCACAGTTGCCAACAGTTTGAACACTCCCCGGGCAATCTCCATGCGCAGACGTGATGTGTGAAATTTGACGGTGTGTATTAGTTTACATAATGTTAAAAGACCATACAAGAAAAGCCAAAATGGGTTGACTGTGGCAGAGAACATCTCGCAAGCTACGGAGGCTGCCTAAGCTAACCAAAAAACATAGAGAAGATCTTCGGACTGAACGCTGTTCAAAAATAGCCCACAAAACAACGAAAAAACTCAAAACATCCCTAGACAAATAAACACAGTCAAATACAAAACCATTCACACCACCAGTCGTGGGGCTATTTTTCACAAATATGCAATCGTGGTTTCAACTGAAGATGCAAGACACTAAACACTCATCAATCAGTGGAGTCACATTTCCAGACTAATGTGTAATGTAAATTCCTTGCTTCTACAAACTGAAACGTTTCGACAACAAATTTGAAGTAATCTTTTTTAAACTATCTTCTAGTGAAATAAATGTTATTAAAGTCCGAAACGCGTGTCCACTTCCCCAAGTGAAATCTATAGAGATACGACTGAGAAAGATGCGACTGAGTAGAAGAGAAAGAAGAGAAATGGCCATTCTCTTGAGGAGAAATGTGAGCCACCACCTGAGTTATGAACCAAAGCTACACACGAGACAAGCAATAACCATCAAAGTGCAGGCTAAATCGGTTGAGAAAGAAACGAATAATAGACACTTTATGCTAGACCCCCACACCTTATTCGAAATAAAAGGGGCGGCTGTGGTCACTGGTCACTCATAAAAATAAGAGCGTTGTGAGAAGTTGTCATGTTAGGACATATCTAAACAGATTCATTACAAGCATTAGTGCAAGCCCACACTATCCTAATGAGCTAACATACTTTGGTCTGTCAGGCAAAAAAACCGTAGACTTTGGAATCCCCCTTCAATTTACCTTCAATATAGAAATAATTGTCCTTAACGAGCTCTCTTCACATCACCTCAAAACTCCAACTATCAATCGTAACACTGCTAGGATCGTTCTGTAAATGGAAAATTATGATTAAAAAAAGACAAGACACAAGCTTTTATTCATCATCAAGCAATACACTTTTTAATAGAGGACATCGATTAAGACGATATTTGTGCAGCGAGAAAACCGGCTCGAAAGCTTCCCACGACCACCTGGCTTATGAAAGTTTCACATAGGAATTAAAAATAATTGATTTCTGAAAAATAAATATAGTAACAACTTCAACAAAGCAAAACGATAAACTATCCCTAGGAACTGTCACGCGAAATAAAAACCATGATAAAAAAGAAGAATCAATATAGGAGAAATGCTAGAAGAACGGGTAATACTAGGTTAACCGATCGAAAAACGAATTTCGTAACCGTGCTCATCAGTTTTGAAATGAACAATGGGTGAGTTATTGCAGACCCTTAAGCTTTGCGAGAATGCCCATTGGCATTCTCGCAAAGCTTAAGGGTCTGCAATAAGTATGCCAACCTCGGAAAAGTGTAAGCACGTGCAGACACGCTAGAACTACAATTTCAGGTAAATAAATTTTGGGAGGAGGATCTCGACGAAGAGGATGCTATATTAAGAAAAGTCAATGACCTCATCAGAACTGAGACACAGGATCTGATATAGGACTAGACGTAAAAGTAACCAAAGATCTTATACAGAGGCCGAAAACTGAAGACCCTATACACTTAAAAAATGAAAAGCACCCGGTCCTACGACAATACAATGCTGAAATGGCAGCCAGACAATATCATCACTTCCTTGATGAACAAACTCAACGAGACTTTCCAGTTGCATAGGTTCCCCAAACATCATAATTTCCCATCATAACAATACTGACCAAGGCTGCCAAAAACTATGCCTAACTTCAAATTCAGAGACCCACAGGTCTGATCCCGTCCATCTACATAGCTGAAAACGTTGAAAAGGCATCTGACTTAACGAAATGGTACCCGAACAAAATGTTATCCCTGACGAACAATATGGTTTCAGAAAAGCATATAAGAAATGGATTTAAACGCAGCAAGTCAACAGGCTTTGTAATTTTGCCATATCTACCATAAAGACTGTGACAAAGTCTTACATGCATGACTCACTTAAAAATGCATTAATTCTCTTATATACCTAAATGGAATATCTACTACTATTGGCAAAAAGTTGGAAGACTTTTTGATTTTAATTTCGCGGGAAAACCCATTTGTCGAAATATTCAAATACATATTTTTCTAGGTTGGTTTGACTGTCAGTGACATCTGTGCCAAATGTCACATCAAAATAATCTTTAGTGTTACCTATACGCTTGTTTTTCTGAAGTACAAAAGTGCATTCGGCGATTTTTACAACAAGTGAAATTATTCAACAATAAAGTGCCATAAATAATTGTGTGCGGAATCATATTCCTGGTGCCGCAACGTTCAAAATGTTGCAAGAGGCCTTCGATCCTAATTTTTTGTCACGAACAAGCGTTTTTGATTGGTACAAATTGTTCACAAAGGATCGGGAACGCGTTGACGACGAACCCCGTCCAGGACGGCCATCAAGATCAACTGATGATCAACACGTCAATAAAATCATGGAATTGTTGCTCGAGAATCGACGATTAACTCGTACTTTAAGTCACTGGCATCGTTGGAATATCGGAAGGTTCAGTGAACATCATTTTAACAGATCATTTGGGCCTAAGAAAACTGTTGGCACAATTGGTTCCAGAATCACTAAATTTTCTTGGCAAACAGCATCGCGTTGACGTTTGTAAAACAATGCTATCCGACTACCAGGATGTCATGGAACGCATTATCACTGGCGATGAGTCTTAGATCTATGCTTACGACCCGAAAACAATCGGCCGAATATCGTACCAAAGGTGAGCCGAAACCGAAAAAATCACGTCAAAGCAAGTCAAGCATCAAGATCATGTTGACATTTTTCTTCGATTATCGAGGCGAGGTGCACTCCAAATTGCTTCCGACCAGCAAAACTGTCAAAAAGGAATACTATTTGGGTGTTATGCGTCGTTTGCGCTATTCGTAAAAAGAGCCGTAATTATTAGCCGACAACTCTTGGTTTTTGCACCACAATTATACACCGTCACATACTGCACTGATTTTTCGTGAGATATTCGCCAAAAATTCAGCCAATATCGTTCCAGAATCACCGTATTCGTCTGATTTAGCCCCGTGTTACTTTTGGCTGACTTCTGGCCAACAAACTCAAACGACCACTCCGGGGAAACGCTTTTGAGTCAATTGAAGAACTCAAACGTGAATTGCTCAGCGCATTGAAGGCTATATCGGAATTTGACTGTAACAACTGTTTCCAGGATTGGCAAAAACGTTGATACAAGTATATTGGGACCGGAGAGCATTACTTTGAGGGGGACGAAATAGATTTGGAAGAATAAATAAAGAATTTTAAATTTATGAGCGAAGTCTTACTATTTTATGCGCAACAGTAGTGTATCTAAATCTCTTATATTTTTTGGCAAGTTATTCCCGGAACTAGCAGATTTGTGAAGATTAAAGAAAAGTAGGCTGGAATTCATGCAAATAATGAAATTTCATTAATAAATGCACGATAGATTTTCCAGCATAGTTTCATCTGACTCTCCTTGCTTGGTAAGTAACTCAATGACGGCGCAGTACTCAATTTTTTTACATAACTCAAGCTCTCCCAGATTGAAGTAGATCCGATGATAGTTCTGATAGGATTTACCATTAATGTAAAACTTGGTTTTTGTATTGCTTATGACTTAATAAACGCGTTGTTACTCTGTTAATTACATTTAATAATGACTAACCCCTCTATTCCGAAAACCTCATAGCACTCGTAATTGAATGAACGCACCTGCATGTCACTTTTTTTCAAAATGATATAAATCTTTTGTTTGTCCTACAGGTTTGGACAGGAAATCGTTGAAAGATGTTCTTCCGAGAAGTGATTTATGTTGAGTAATGAGTAAATAAATAAGAATACATGTTTAACGTTTATTTATGCAGGCATTTATGAAAGGCATGTTTAGCATCTTTCCATGATGCTGATATATGCATCTGATATTGTTTTGACTACCATCGGAAATTGTTTACCTTATCATCTGCAATTGCTCATTGCAGCTTAAATTTCGCGGTGGTCTACTAATGTGTATTTTAATTGTTCCCGGCTGAGCTAGCAATTTAAGAACGATATAAAGAACGAACATGTTAAGAATAAGTTAGTCAGTAAGTCGATAGCCGCCTGTGCTGTAACGCGTATTATTTCGAATGAATATTTTTTTTAAGTTAAACGAAAGTGTTTTACTTTACTGGCGCAGTCGTTTGGATCCTTTTAAACTGAAGGAATTCAAAAAAGGACCTATTACGAAAAGTTTTAACCGCAATAACGCATTTGACGGTCGCGATTAAAAATAATAATAAACGTGTGAAGGTCCTTGATTTTGGGGGACAGGTATTAAGCCTAAACCGTCTTTACAAAATCGCCTGAGGCTGGGTGTGGACCCAAATATCAAGATCTTTTAATACCACTAAAAATAAGTGAAAAAAAAAACAACAGTGCTGGTGGATCTGTGCACCAATTGATCAATTTTTATCGTTGGGCCTATCCAAAAATCGATTACTGACTCAAAAATGGACGCAGAAACCACGAGAAGATTAATAAACGCCCTAGAAGCGCTGGCAAGGTCCTCAAATCCAAGTCTAAGCGTAGGTGCAAGACTGATGAAGGAGATCAACTACATCAAGGAATTCAGTGGAGACTACACCGAACTGATGCAGTTCCTTAACATCGTAGACACGCATATGGGAACAATCGATGCAACGTTACGCAATGATTTATGGATACTGATAAGGAACGGAAAGATAGTTGGACGTGCCCAGGAACTCCTCGTGAATAATGAACCGAGCAATTGGGAAGAAGCGAAGAGGCTCTTAACTCAACATTTTCGACCCTGCATCAGCTATAAGGATATATCGTTAAAAATAAGTAATCTAAAAGTAAGTTTGATATTTGATCTTCATATAAAAATTGAAAATGTACTTAGAGACATAAATTCTTTTTCCATTTATGAGACAAACAAAGCTGAAACAAGAAATACGTTTCATAGTGTATTAGTTAATAGAATTAAACAAATAGTTTCGGGTAATTTGTCCCGGGATATCAGAAATATATTTAGTATTCACGATTTAAAATTGATTTTGTACTCATATGTGGGATTTGATGAGGGAAACTTAGAAAAAGAATACTTGATAGACAAAAAATATACACAATCTGACAAACACACAACCAAACAGGGAAACAATAAATCTCAAAATAATAACCCGCGTGTAAATCGAAGTCAGTTTTTTCATAATAACCGTAGTTCGGATCCTAACTTTGACCAAAACAGGTACCATAATAATACCAAATCGGGACAATACAGGCAAAATATTTCAAATTCTAATCAGTTACCAGGACAATATCGAAGGAACACATTCAATCCGTCTGGTCAGTTCAGGAATGCATATCGACAACCTGAACCGATGGACATAGGGCAGATTAGCAATGGAGATCCTGAAATACATGAAAAGGAAGAAATTCATAATATCGAACCCGAGTTTTTTCTAGTTTAAGCCTCGGAGACAAAATATTTATGGATTTTACAATCGAAGATACAAAATACAAATGTTTGGTTGACACCGGTTCAACCATGAGCACAATTAATTCCTCCCAAGTTAATTGTAATAAATTTAAGTTATGCAAAAAAGTTAAAATGAACCTCCAAACAATCAATAACGTAACCACTGAGATAGTTGACCAAGTGATCACCAAAATACCAATAGAATTTAATTATAGTTCAAAAGGAGCTTCTAGATGGTATATTCGTGATTTGGGTTACAAGCCATATGACATCTTGGTCGGTATGGACGTTTTGGGTAAAATATGTACAAAAATTGATTTCGACAATAAACAGTTTATTTTGAACAATGGAAGCATAATACCTATTTATTCACACAAAAATACAGAAATTTTTGAGTGTTTTGAACTTAACTCTAGTGATAAAGAGGTGGATTGAGTCACTTAAATCAAGAAGAACAAAAAGAACTAAGAAAATTTTGAGACAAATTCAAACGTTTAATTTACATAGAAGGGGATGAATTAACAAATACAGATTCAATTTGTCATGAAATTAAAACCACCACTGAACAACCTTTGCAGGTACGCCTCTCCTATTATCGTTGTTGCAAAGAAAATCGACTATTCGGGGCAACAAAAATTTCGTCTTTGCGTTGACTACAGGAAGCTCAACGAAATAACAGTAGACGACAAATACCCACTGCGAAACACAGACAGTATCCTGGACAAACTTGGAAGAGCCCAATACTTCTCTTCTATAGACTTGGCCAAAGGATACCATCAGATAAAAGTCCACCCACCTGATATTCCAAAAACAGCCTTTGTTACCCCTTGTGGATTATATGAATATCTAAGGATGCCGTTTGGGCTTAAAAACGCGCCCGCAACCTTTCAGCGTTTGATGAATGATATTCTTCGCGATTATATTAATAAAATATGCATCGTTTATTTGGACGACATTTTGGTGTTTTCGACCAGTTTGCAGGAGCACATCCATTCTTTGACGCTGATCTTCAAGATTCGCAGCACATAATTTAAAAATTCAATTTGACAAGTGCTCATTTATGAAAAAAGATACTGAGTTTCTTGGTCATGTTCTGACATCTGAGGGAATGAAACCACACCCAGTGGAAAGTGTATTCAAGAGAATCCACTTCCCCATTCAGATAAACAACTAAAGGGAAATTTGTAAGGGACTACGCAAAAATAGCGAACCCAATGATTAAATAACTCAAAAAAGGAAAAAAAATAAACGTTAAGGATCCTGAATACATTGAAGCTTTCGAGACATTAAAATTAAGTATTACAAAACACCCTATACTTAAGTTCCCCGATTTTTCAAAGCCATTCACTTTATATACTGACGCAAGTAACTACGCGTTGGGAGCAGTTCTAACACCACACCACGGACAGCCAGTTTGCTATGCTTCCAGAACACTAAACAATCATGAAAGGAACTACTATGCAACGGACAAAGAGTTCCTTGCCATTATATGGTCTGTGACATACTTCCGCCCTTATTTATGCGGTAATCGATTTAAAATAATCACGGATCACTTACCTATTAAATACTTGAACAAAAAATATACAGGAAAAGAATTCAGCCAACGAAACCAAAGATGGTTGCTTAGATTACAAGAATATCAATTTGATATTGAGTATCTTAAAGGCAAGCAGAACAAAGTTGCAGATTTCTTGAGTAGAATCCCCGGAAGCACTGAAAATGGTTTAGCTAATAAACAAACAATAAACGCAATCTCAGACGAAGCAACAGCTCACTCTCAAGAACAACAACAACTTGATCACATATCTATTGCAGAATCTATTGTCAATAAATTCAAAACACAGCTTATTTTGACATATGATGTTGAAAAGGAAATGGAAACACTACACAATCGTAGAATAATTTATATCGATATGACAAGAAACAGAGAACACTGGATTGGTATTTTAAGACGGTTTATTGTACCGGGCAAAAAAGGAATCTACACCGAATCATCATACCAACAGTTTAACATAATTCAACAATTGCTAATACAACTTTTTGGTCAAGAAAAAAGAATCAAATTTGTCACATGCACTCTACAAGCAACCGAAATTAAGACTATCATGCCCAAGAAAGCCTTCATAGTGGTATAACTGAAACTTACCATAGTTTTAAAAACAGAATTGGCTACCCTAGCCTAATAAAAGAAATCACTAAAGTAATCAACAATTGTAAAACATGCTTAGAAACAAAATATGAAAGATAACCAATTAAACCTCGCTTTAAAATTAGTGAAACTCCAACGGAACCCAACCAAATTCTTCATATGGTGGTTATTTCTTCTTAAAACAACCATTTTTGACATGAATCGATAAACGCACAAAAAAAGTGTACGCTTATCATTTGCCAAATAGAAATTGGATAAAGAAGGTTGACACATTAGAAGAACATTTCTCGAAACTCGGGAAACCCAGAAAACTTGTTGCAGAAAACGAGTTCAGTTCTATAAATCTTCAAGATTTTCTGAGGGAACAGGGAATAGAGTTGCACTTAACTACTCCTAACACCCACACAGGTAATAGTGACATTAACAGATTTCATAGTACACTACAAGAAAAATTAGTTTCCATGAGCAAATTAGATCTAACTCTATCTAAGTTCATAGAGCAGTAAGCAATTATAACAGCAGATACCACACAACGATCAAAAGGATCAAGCTCTGCTAGCCGACCCTGGCATATTAGCTGATATAGCGAAAAACCGAAAGGAAAAAGTGACAAATAAATTGAATAAGCATAGGGAAGATTATGAAGAAACTAGAAATATAATACCCGTGAAAAATTCTAAGCGTAACCGCTATAAAAACGAACCTAGATATAGAATTAAAAATAGGAAAAATGAGCATCCTATAAATATCAAACGTCGCCGAATATTTGCAGGTGACCAGATGGATGTTTCCAGTTCTTGCACTTCTATTAGTACTACCACAGTCACAAGCAACGCTGACGCTAACACCAATCACAACTGAATATGGCTACACAATTTTAAACTTAGGACGAAAAGAAGTCGTTCAGGATACTAAAACAATACTACACGTTATTAATACAACAGAAATTAGACAAACAGTCAATTCTTTAGAGGATAACATCCTACGATTAAAAATAGGGAATGAGCCTTTAGTCAGAAAAGAATTAGAAACAATTCGAGCAAAGTTAGCAGCTATAACACCAAAACAAATCTCCCGACGAAAACGATGGCTACTCAACATTATTCGCACAACACAAGGATGGCTCTTTGGTACAATGAATGACGATGACCGGCAAGAAATTGCAAATCATTTAAAAATAGTTGACAGATCCAATGAAATCGTACGGAAAAACTTAAGGGGAGGTTCTTTCAAATTTTTCTGAAAAAATCGTTTTTTTCACATAAAATGAAAGCTGTATGTCCGTAGAATATGTGTACGAAAGGATTTTTCGATACGATCGATATTCAAACAATCAGAGCGTCATGAACGCAATTAAACAATTAGCGCCTAAGAAGACATTTTTTTTAAGGACATGAAATAAATAATGAGAAACGTTCGAAAAAAATCGAGCCAAGATTTTTCTTAAGCGAAATTTTATGCCCTTTCAGAATCCGATATATTGTGACCCTACATTGTTATGTAACCCTGCAAATTTTTCGTACAAAAAATGACATTTTCGGAGCTGCTTTCTTTCAACGCGTTTTTCTCGGAACCACGTTTTCCATCTGAATTTCAAGAATATCTTTTGATTTATTGTTCTGATTTCCTTAATCTAAAGCATGTTTGAAAGGTGATCATTTTCTGTAAGGCTTATACCTAAAACGAGCATAACTCATTATTAAATTGTTATTTATAATTAAGGTTTAATAACAAAAAAAGTGGCAAAAAAAATTTGTTTTTTCGAGCGTTCATATTTCAGTCAATTTTTGGTCGAAAATCATTATAGTTAGGTATAAGCCATAGAAAATTTCATCTACTTTCATTTAAAAAAAACTTTTTTCATTTCAAATTACTACAAGAGGCTGTAGGCTTGAAATTCGGGGACGAGATTTTTCAGGCAGTGATCGACAAAAGCCGCCATTGTTAAGCCGCTATTTTGAATTTTGTTACAAAAAATATATCATATTTTATAGAAAATAACCAATTCAACCGTCAAAAACGGATGTTTCTATGTTTTTTCATCATGCCACAAATCATTTCCAAACTTAGGCCTCTTTTGGCCAAATTTGAAAGAACCTCCCCTTAAATAAACAAAAAGAAATCAACACTCATTTCAATGAATCTATCACAAACCTAAAAAATATAATTGAATCAGATCGAAATCAAATAACCCGGACCTATAGCCAAGTAACCGAAAATGAAAGACAAATAATATCAAACCAATAAAAAATAGATCAAATCATAAAATTGCGAATATTCGAAGAAAAATTAAACCAGATAATTGACAACATAGCATGGACAAAACACGGGCTTATACACCCAAGTATGCTGACAGCGACCGAAATCATCGAAACCCAACTTGACTTTTATAAATTAAAAAACGTGAGGGTTGGACTGCTGAAATATGACAAGGACACGTTAGTACCAGCAACTAAAATCCCAAATTCATATAAATTTGCAAACTTTAAACTTATAACACCAATTCCCACAGAAGATAATTTGGAAATAATAATGCAAGATCAGTATACTTTAGAAATCAATGGGACAAATTACTTTTATGATGAAATTGAATTAAAAACTGTAAAAAATTGCATAACAAGTAATAATTGTTCATTAAAAGAAGTTAACGTTTCTGAAATAAAGCAAATAGATGATAGTACATTAATTTGTAAGAATTTGAAGAAACAAATAGTATTCAATCAATGTGACGATAGAAATTTAGAACTAAACGGAAACTATTTAATTGTGGTTAACAATTGTACTATTCGAATTTTAAATCAAACATTTGGAAATAATTATGTAAAGTACATTGACAGATTCTTTAATACTGAAGGAAATATTGTTAATTTTAGAAAAAAGCTAGATTTCGAAAAAATTATATTGAAAAATGTCGATAATTTAGAATACATTGAAACACTAAAATATCATAAAAATGTAAGTTATATTGCTGGTTCAACTGCCATACTCATTTTTACACTTCTCAGTTTGGCAGTCATTTTTTTTATATTTTCACAAAATAAGTATATTATTATTAATATACTTATTTTGTATATTAATTAAAATTAATTTTTAATAAGAAATTAAAAATACATGTGGAGAATATTAACGGCAAAATGCGTAAATCTGATAAAATTCAGAAGAATTTTAATTTAAACGAGGGAGAGGTTACAACTGCAACGAAAGGCATGTTTAGCATCTTGCCATGATGCTGATACATGCATCTGATATTGTTTTGACTACCATCGGAAATTGTTTACCTTATCATCTGCAATTGCTCATTGCAGCTTAAATTTTGCGGTGGTCTACTAATGTGCATTTTAATTGTTCCCAGCTGAGCCAGCAATTTAAGAACGATATAAAGAACGAACATGTTAAGAATAAGCTAGTCAGTAAGTCGATAGCCGCCTGTGTTGTAACGTGTATTATTTCGAATAAATATTTTTTTAAGTAAAACGAAAGTGTTTTACTTTACTTGCATAACTTTTTTCGGACTTCAAAAAGCAGCAAATTTTTGAACTTAAATTCTGCGAAAAAGTCATTTGGAAAACTTTGGAAACTAAATGCAAACAGCAAGATCTCTAATCCACAGGAATTTGTTGTTACCGCCAACAATTCAATAAAAAATGTTTGCTTGATCTTAACTTTCCTTCTTGAGCCAACATTTTGTGCTGAACCAATAAAAGAATCTCAATGGTAGCGATATTATCGGGTCAATGGTATATGGCGGTCAATGGTAGCGATTATATCAGCGCTGAACTGGGTTTACTGGTTCCCCATGGGATGCACTAAAACCGAAACTGAAATAGGCAACTCCAACAGCCCTGCTACCGAATCCTACTTGCAACCTCCACGTTGGTGACCGCTGGACTTCTTATGAAGACTGATGCAAGAGGGTGAGCGCGACTTCCTGCGCGTGATAACAGGAATATAATAACCACGCCTTCGGAACGAAGGTTGGGCGATGGGCTAACAACCGGTCCCTGTAAAATCGAATATTGTTTTGTAACCTGTAAGGGAGCCTCGAATTGGATTGGAACAACGGAAACGACCCCGCAAACGAAATAAGGACTACGCAATTGGATCCTGGAATGTCAGATCACTCAACAAACCTGGCGCTGTTAAAGCATTATTACAACAGGCCAGTGAATACAAACTAAATGTGCTGGCAATCCAGGAAACGAAATGGACTGGTACTGAGATACAGGACATGAGATCGCACACACTATTCAAAAGTGGGAAGCCTGGAGGAAGCCGAGAATTCGGAGTAGCATTTATTGTGGATAGGGAACTCAAGTCACACGTTATCGACTTCAAAGCAATAAACGAGAGATTGTGTGCGATCCGCATAAAAACTAAATTCTTCAAGATATGGCTGATTAATGTCCACGCCCCGACAGAAGATAAGGATGAGGAAGTGAAGGACGCCTTCTACAATCACCTAGAACGCCTCTTTGACTCATTGCCCATAAACGACATCAAAATAATTCTAGGTGATCTCAATGCAAAAATTGGCAATGAACATATTCATCGGGGAACTACAGGAGGCCACAGCCTTCACGATAGCAGTAACGACAACGGCCAGCGCTTGATTGACTTTGCTTTTAGCAGAAATATGATTATTAGTTCAACGTACTTCCCACACCGACGCATTCATAAAATAACTTGGGCATCTCCAGATGGCAACACCTTCAACCAAATCGACCATGTGCTCGTTCAACAGAGGTGGGCATCTAGCATACTGGACGTCCGAACTTCCCGTGGAGCAAACTGCGACTCGGACCATTACCTGGTCAAATCAACGTTTCGATGTCGCCTGTCAAAGGCATTTAATACGAAAACCAGCCCACTACAAAAGTTTGACATCGAAAAGCTCCAAACGGAGTCAATTGCTAAAGATTTTCATGACTCTCTCGAAAACAAACTAGCTCCCATACTCCAAGATATGTCTGAAAAGACAAGTAACGAGCTATGGATGGAGGTGAAAGGAGCAATTAAAAGCACAGCAGAACGGTCGATTGGGTATATAGCCCGGCACAGAAGAAATGACCGGTTTGATGATGAATGCCAGAATGAGTTAGAAAAGAAAAATCAGGCGTATAACGAATATGTTAACAGAAATACCAGGACGAAGAGGGAAACTTACGAGAATCTCCGACGAGTACCCAATAAGATTATTAGAAATAAGAAAAGAAAATATTTTGACGACCAATTAAGGTCAATAGATGCAAATTTAGCGAGCAATAGATCGAGGGACGCTTACAAAGTAGTGAAAAGCTTAAGACGAGGATATCAGCCCAAGACCTCACTCTGTAAAGATGAAAGCGGTAACATCATTGCTGACGACGATAGGATTAAGGAAAGATGGGCTGCCTATTTCATGGAGCTCCTTAATCCTACACACGGCTCAAGAACAGCAGAGTCGTCAACCATCTTCGAATCGTCCCCTTTGGCCCCTCCAACTCTGGAAGCAGTCAAGTATGCCATCAAAAGCCAGAAAAACAGTAAAGCGCCGGGCATTGATGAAATCCCAGCAGAACTGATAAAGAACGGCGGTGTTGTGGCACAGAAAGTCATCCACAAGCTGATCCAACACGTCTGGGATCAAGAGCAGATGCCGCAAGAGTGGTGCCAATCCATCATCATCCCTATCCACAAAAAGGAGACAAACTACAGTGCGAAAATTACAGAGGTATATCACTACTCTGTACATCTTACAAAATCCTCACAAAAATTCTTGAAGGTAGATTAACACCATATGCTGAAAAAATAATTGGGGAGTATCAAGGTGGTTTTAGAGCCTACTGACCAACTGTTTACAGTTAGACAGATCCTTGAAAAGTGCTGGGAATTTAACATCGACGTCCACCAAATCTTCGTGGACTTTAAGCAAGCATACGCCAGTATTGATCGAGAAGTACTATACCAAATAATGCTTCAGCTTGGAATCCCAGCAAAGCTAGTCCGCCTGACAAGAATGACAATGGCATCAACAACAGCACAAGTCAGAATCAATAACCAGCTGACTAATGCCTTTGAGACAAAGGTAGGATTGAAGCAGGGCGATGGGCTGGCTCCACTGCTATTCAACCTAGCTCTAGAATACGTCATACGGAAACTATCTGTGGATACGAAAGGAACACTACTCTACAAATCGAGCCAACTGGTAGCCTATGCGGATGACATCAATATCCTGTCAAGATCCTTTTCACCTGCTCAAACTAGACCAAGAAGCGAAGCAGGTGGGGCTGCAAATCAACGAGTCCAAAACAAAAGTTATGATACAAACCAGGAGAAACACCCCCAACCGGCAAAACATAACACTCAACGAATTCAACCTGGAAAATGTGGACGAATTTACATATCTTGGCTCCAAGCTAGTGAAGGATGGTAATGAAACGGCGGAAATAAAGCGTAGAATTCAGCTCGCTTATAAAGCGTTCTACTCAGTTTTGGGTATTCTGAAGGCCAGCTTCATACATAGGAAACCAAAGCTGCAAGTATACAAATCTGTGATAAGACCTGTGTTGTGCTACGGATGTAAGACATGGACCCTCACTCAAGCTTCCGCAAACATACTAAACGCTTTCGAAAGGAGGGTCCTAAGACGAATCGTGGGAGCAACGCAGGAAGGAGGACAATGGCGAATTAGGTACAACCATGAGTTGTACGAACTTTTCGACGAGCCAGAAGTCTCCACTGTGATAAAACTGCGGAAGCTGCAATGGGCTGGCCATGTGCAGCGAATGAATGAAGGTCGGATACCTAGCAAGGTATTTGTCGGAAAAACTGAGGGACGCAGGCCAGTGGGAAAGCCAAGAAATCGCTGGTCCGACTCTGTAGACGAAGATAGCAGCACGCTACTCGGATTCCGAAATTGGAGGACGCGGTCGATGGACCGAGACAACTGGAGGCGACACCTACGGGAAGCCAAGGCCCGAAATGGGCTGTAGTGCTACAACGACGACGACGAATAAAAGAATCTCCAGTCCGACCGTTTGTGAATGGTGCACGTCAAATGTCAATTGAAGGATATTTACGAATCATCATCAGATAAAATTTTCCGAAAATGGCAACAATGTAAACACATCACAATGATTTTGATGGGAAAATTGCATTCCTTTCATATATTCCTTGCAATTACAATGTTTCATTTCAACGATATTGACTTCAATACAAAGCCTAAAATCTCATCAGAGGTCCTCAAATATTTGAAAGCGTTTGAGGGCATCTGTTGGATATTCTTCCCGGTGAAGGGGCTTTGAAATTGATTTTCTTAAGAGTTACTCATCTGAATGAGTGTAAACCTACAAAGCCAATATAGAAATTGTTTATTCCAAACAATTTATGTGAAGATTTAAAAAAGGAGGCTGGAAAATACTCAACATTTTGTAATTAACATTAGTGACCGTTCCAGAGTGGTCGATGAAATTCATGTTTCCTTTGGTGCTTTAAAAATTTCCTTCAAAAACCAGCTACCAGCGGTACTTATTAACTTACAATACCCAAAAGCATCCGTTCCTCTTGGAATTTTATTCGATCATAGACACAGTTGCAAGACGTTTGTCTTCATGCAGTGAAAACAACTACCCAACGTTGCCCATTTTGTGTTTCACTAGGCTTCCCACTAACTGCAGTGTTTAGTTTAGCCTAGGGTTTGAGAACCCCAAACTTTTAGCTTGGCTACTTTTAGGATGTTTTTCCTTGTAAATAAGCATTTTCAGAACTCTCCTTTCGGATACTGTAACCTTGAAGGAGTAATTCAAATGTTTCAAGATTCTAATCTTTGGAACAAACTGTCTAGACATTTGTCTGCCTAATACCATTAAATCAAACACACCGTAAAATATTTTTTCGGTTTGCGTAATTGCATGCATCCTTTATTGATGACGAAAAAGTAGATACATATTTATTCTTTTATCGTGGACAACATTTCTCTCTTGTTTGGCTTACAAAAGTGAAGTCGGGAAAGTCACATATCTAACATAACAAATAGTTCAATTAGTTTAGAACAAGAGTTCTTATTGTGTCCTACTGTTTACTCCTTGTTGGGTGGAACTATATCAGGGATGACTTTAGCCAGGTATGCCTAAATTTCAAACTTACATTGTGTTTGTTATTTAAATGAGTAGGAAATTTTGATACAGGATTTATCTTAACTGACATTTTATTGCCAGTGAGTGTGAGGAACATTGATTTCTTTCGTGTTTTCATTTTCAGCTTTCAGTAAACTGGTTAATATAATCACATGTATATATATATATATATATAAAAATTTGTTTAGATAGCGAAATACATACCTCCTATTAATATTTAAACTACCCAAACATACTTAACCCTTAGCTGGTATTGATATTTTAAATTACATTCTTGGTATCGGGGGTCCAAATGGACCCCAATAGAAAAAATTTAAATAAAACGTGCTCTATAAATTAATGAAAGTGAGAGTTTCTATATATACAAAGAACACACTTTTTTAATTTTAAAAATCAGCTTTTATTAATTCTTTGATAAATCTTATCACTTATAAAGATACAGCCTTTGACTTAAGGTAACTATTTTCAGTCTGTACTTAAAACATTAAAATCAAAAATGAAAATATATAAAATAACGTAAGCAAATTCTTTTTTATTATTTATCATACTCTAAACTTAACAAAAACAGGAAGCCTGTGTCTTTTTTTTAAAAAAATTTAAAAAATTAGACGTCATCGAAAGCCTGGAGATATTCAAAATACCGAAAACCAACAGGATGAATCAAGATCAAGGTAACGCCTATTCATCTCTTTTCAAATTCACCCTAAATAATAACCTTATGAGGGATTAAGCCTTACGGCTAAATAAATTAGATAAAGGTATACTGCCAATAAAAATAATTTACAATGGTCGGTTTGTTAATGGTTCTATTTGTTAATTAGGGGATAATTAAGTTTAATTAGGATAGGCATGTGTATATAGGGTTGATTTTCCAAGTTAAGAATCAGTTAGCACTGAGGAAGGAAGCAACTGTCTTCCGAAATATCGGTATTTGTTAAAAAAACTTATTAAATAAATTCTATGGTTTAAAGGAAAATTGCGTATTTTTTCAATAACTATCAAAAACAGGAACTTCTTTTGAGATCAATGATACATGAAAAAAATAACAGGCATTATATAACTTAAAAATATTAGTGTAAAACCATTTGCTTTGAAAAGCTCACCGACTACTTATGTTTGGCATTTGGTACACATTACAGTATTTACTGAATGACTTTTAAATATATATACGCTACATTTGATACACTTAAGGGATTGTTTTCGGTCCTTTTTTCGGTCACATAAATAGCATCGTCCCCTTTTGCGCCCAGATATTTCAGCGTTGGCTACAGTTTGATGATCACTTTTTGATTGGCCTTCTGTAGATGTTGCTGCATTATCAATGTGCTCTAGAAAATTATTTATTCCTTTTTTCAAGTCAAAAAAAAAATTTAGAATATTCATCTTTCCTTTCTTTAACAAATGGTGTTAAAAAATCCCTGCCAATTTGCTTGATGAAATCATTGCGTTTCATTCGTTTTCCTACATTCGAAGCTTTCCACAAAACAAAACCATTAGCCGTGGAAATATGCATAATGGCAGAAAATATAACGAATGGCCATCGCTGTGTTCTTCTCGAAACGGAATAATTAGCACATTTTTGATCTAAGGAATCAACACCTCCTTTAGTGGCGTTATAAAACTGAATAATTTCAGGCTTGCCACTTTCCTGATCTAAAGATTTGCCATGATGCATGGATGATATCATGACTACGCTTTGATTTTTTTTTGGTACATATGAAACCAATGTTTTATCATTTGTAAATCCAAAAAGAGTGGAGCCTACGGGTCGACTTTTGAGTGACAGAAACTGTGGTGGAATTTCACGCTTATTTTTCCGCATAGTCTCCACGAACATCAATCCATTTTGTTTTAGTTTGTCGACTTACTCAATCGAAGAAAACCAATTATCTCCGGTAATATTTCTATTCGTATTGAAAACTGGTGCAACCAGTGATAACACAGTTTGGGTTGGGACAGCGAGTTTTTATTTTCCTCTGGAATTGGATTTGCTACTGTATATGAATGCATTGTAGAGGTAATGTGTTTTTGAATCACAAAGGCACATAATCTTTATGCCCTATTTCGCAGGCTTGGACTTCATATAAACCCTGAACAAACATCTTCCCCTAAATCGGCAAAGCATCTCATCCACCGTGAGGTATTCAGAGCAAGAGTAATATTTCTGGTTTTTTTTTATAAATATATTGAACACTTCAGAAATCAGAGCAGTTCTATCACTGACTTTTCGCTCATCTCTTGTTTTAATATCATCAAATCGTGAAGATGACAAAAGGAACAAAAACCGTATTAAAGACATAGTGATCCTAAAAATATCTCTTCTTGTGCTGTCCGTTGCCCACAAACTTTCAACATCTTCGTGTTCGGATTTGAAAACACCAGCTAAGAACAGCAAGCCCAAAAAAGCCTTAATTTCCGATACATACACATGATTGGTATGTGCTCCTTGGCTGGTGCACTTTTCAAAAAACTCTGTGATTTTCTCGTTAGTGTGCTTGCATATTATATCTTTTATGTCATCTGTTATCAATAACTGCCACGAATCAAGTGCTGACATGTTTATTTTGCCACAAGCTTCCCCAATCAATTCGGGAAGATGAGTTATAATATTAGTAAATCGTGTGCGTGAAATACTGGGAGGTGTTTTCGACCATTTGTATCGATTCTTACCTCTAAAGAAGCCGGAGTTTGCGGTGTTATCTTCCTCTTCATCAGAGCTACTTTTGTCGGAGGAGTCACTCTCATGCACAATTACACTGTCATCCGAGCAACTAACAATCTCCGGATCTCCTCTGTCACTAATTATTTCATCGTCACACAATTCACATGGCAGATGCTCACAATCGTTTTCAACGTTTGATTCATCTTCCAGAAGTTTGCGTATCTCATTGTCACTTAGAAATCGCACCACTTTCGCTTCAAAATACTGAGAAACTAAAAAAAAAATTTTCTAAACCCAAAACAAAGAACACATACTTGGTATCGAGGGTCCATTTGGACCCCAAACTAGTTCATACCTTCACTTCTAATTAAGATAAAGCAATAAACGTCCGGCACCCACTACAACACGTGACATAATGAGATTATATCGATGTGCGTGTTCGTAAGTGAAAAGCTAGCGATACTGAAATGGTAAATATTCGCAGTGGGGTCCACTAATACCTGCTAAGGGTTAAATATAAAATTTATCTTTAAAGAGTAAATAGCTCTAGTGATCCATCTTGCTTGATGCATCGCTCCAGGAGGTCTAATTTTAATCTTCTTTTCACTGTCTCCTCGTAAGAAAATAATAGATAATTCAATTAGATCCCGATAATTGTCACGTCCAATGGTTTTCTCGCAGTTTATAAAATGTCAACTTGATTATAAAATGTCAACAAATTGATTATAAAATGGCACAAAATCTTCAAAGAATGTCGTGTGACGATATCGGCATATGTTTCAATGGCAGGAGGATTAATAGTTTTCCAGCTGTCTCTAAACTTTTTGAATAGTGGGATATCAGGGCTACTTGTGACTTGGTGGATTTTCGTTTTAAACACACATTTTAAGACCACATTGGTAGTTACACATGTCTAGTTATTGTTCCCAAAGTACACAAGCTCCTTCCAATAGCCCTGTATTAGACGCAGTTGTGTCACAGCTCCTCATTTTTACTTTGTCACCGAGTTTCAGTAATAAAGTGCGTTCAACACAGCTTTAACTTCATCCTGGGCGGGAGAGCTCTCCAATTTGGGTACAGCCAGAAGTTGTTCCTTTTTTCCAAACAAAATTAAAATTGGCAGGCGTTCTTCTTTAGAACTTCTTACGTTCTGTTCCCAGGGAATATGATCATAAAAATCTGATTTTATACATTCCGCTCTATCTTTTTAACTCTGTGTGCGAAAAAGTCGAATAGACGATTTGTTTATTGGAAAATCATCACAGCTAAGATCTAGTGCTTCTACTACAGCCTGAAGTATATAAACAGAATCCCTTATGCTTACTTGCCATCTATCTAAAGCTGTAACTAACTTAGGCGTAATAAAGTCTTTCCTTCCTCTTTTGTAGTAGTTTCGGAACTTACCATTTGAGAGGTGGATGCCAAGGGTTCCTCAAGGCTTTCATCAGAGCAGGATAGTTGATCGTGATGTCCTTGCGTTTTAATAGAATCTTGCGTAGTAGCAGATGACGATAAGCCTCTGAAACGGATTTGCTCACATCTTTTTTTCTCTTCACTTAATTTCCTTTGTCTTGCCCTTTCTTCTTTTCCGGTCAACTTTTTCCTCTACACCCGCTAAACACCCTGGACGCCCTGGCTCTCTTTTTTTGCATAATCTTTATCTTCATCAATTTTTATCCGTTCCAAAGCATCAACGTGTGCTATATCAAATAAATTATCTAAATTGTTCTTAAAGTTCTCCTCACGGTGCTTGTTTTATTTTATTTTTTAGAACTTTTTTGCAACTCCCTGCAAATATGGTGAAGATCTACAAGTTTTTTTACACAGTTAGGTATAGCTCTGATAGGAATTCTAGCCGTCTCCGAAAATATCATACACTCCCCAATGACGAGTTTAGCGCTTTCACTAACAGTCAATTTAACTTCGCAAATGTTAAAAAAAAGTGCTGCTTGACGATTAGACGGTAGCTTTGCGCCTGCTATTTGATAATGAACGTCACCAACTAAGAAAACACATATTATTCGCTGCTTAATTCCACAGACAACTTTTAAATGTAAAACAATACGTGTTAATCGCGTGAATAATTGAGAATAAATGACAAATGCCGTGAATACGCACCGCTACCATAGCGTAACAACAAACAGCGATAACACTCCGACCGATTCGATATATATATATATATTGAATATATATATATATATATATATAGATAAGAGATATATATATATATATGCATATGTATATATTAATTCCTTACTGGGCTTGTCGTTTGTTGAAATTCTGACTGTTGTTTGCTTATGTCTAGAGATCTGAGAGAAACTTTATTACATCTGTATCAACATAAAATTATACTTAGTTCTTGATAAATTATCTCAGGTAGAGTACTAGTAACTAGATCGAGATGAGTTTTTAACAAAAACCCCTACTAGGCTTAAAACTAACTTATAACTATTTTTCTTATAATAACAATGATCTTAACTATAATCTACATAATTACCCTAAGTAGATCCGCGGTTGAAGGCACTTGGTCTCGATTTCACATATCACTGAGAGATTTGATGAAATATTCGGAGAGTAAGATGTTTTTTTGAGCAGATTAGCTCTACGCGACTCCATAAGCTTGCTGATAGGGGTAATATTAGCTGGTTAGTGTAGTAATCTGGAGAAAAAGTAGTAAGGTTTGTTTAAAGCCATTTGTAAATAACGATTTTGGATGACTTGAAGCTTAACTTTAAGGTATTTGGCGCATTGGTTCCACGTGGGACCTCCGTAAATTATTATAGGATAAGGATTTATTACAAAGGATCTAAGACTATATGATAAGGATACATTTTAAGGATAAGGATTTTATTGCGTAGACTCATATGCTACTTACCCGCTGAAACTAATCTCATCCTTCTTTAGTGATATAACTTTGTTACGTATTTCCATGTGTAGGCGACATTAAACAAACAAAAAAAAAATACATATAGATAAATGAATGAATAAATAAAATAACAATTAATTTTGAATATAACAATAAATTGTTTTGGTTCTTTTATTTTGTAACCATATATTTTAAGTTAAAAGAAAATCATACGAGATAAAAATGACCTAAGAATAAAATTAAAATAAAATGATTTATAATTAGATTTAGGTATTAAGTATTATTTAGTTAAATAATATAAAAAGCAACAAAAAAATAAATAAAAAAAATCTCAGTAAAAGAAGGTCAGATCAGTTTCCATTGATATGATTTACTCGTATGTTGTGTACATGTCGCTATAAAAAGAATAGACATTGTGAATCAAGGATGGAAGATAGAAAATAAAGTATAGAAATCCAGTATCAAGATATGAAAAATAAATTGTAGAAACCAAGTATCAAGTAATTGAAAATGAAGGATATAAATTGTGAATTTTATTATTGAGGAGAATAAAGATAATCAGGAAGTACTAGCAGCTGTTTGAAGTGTTCAGCCCCAAAATTCCCCGAGTCGCAAAATCTTTGAATCACAAATCCCAAAAGAATATTTTGATCGAGGCCAAGAAGATAGTAAGCAGGCAGCAAAGGTGTTCAGGACGCGGCGCAGTAGAATTCCTTAAAGCCCCGCAATCATGCAGAGGTGGTCAGAGGTAGCGCAGTAGAAGCAAGTGAAGTCTCGAAACCAAGCTGAGGTTGAGATTCGTGCTAGAGGAAGCAGAGGTGGTCACAATCAACGCAGCACAATTCACATAAAATAATTATTTTATATTTACTTATTTATTTGATCATTTCTATTTGTTTATTAATTTTATCTAATATGAAGGAGTAAGCTTTTTCTGTGTGTGTATGTGAGTGTGACATGGAAGGATCAGGGCTTAAATAATGTCCTACAACCCCACGCCCGCGCGGTGAGCTAGTCGGTTAAAAGTAACTTCCCTGGTTTTTTAACCTTGTTCCTTTTTTTCGCTGCAAATAAAGGATATAAATTGTGAATTTTATTATTGAGGAGAATAAAGATAATCAGGAAGTACTAGCAGCTGTTTGAAGTGTTCAGCCCCAGAATTCCTCGAGTCGCAAAATCTTTGAATCACAAATCCCAAAAGAATATTTTGATCGAGCCCAAGAAGATAGTAAGTAGTCAGCAAAGGTGTTCAGGACGCATCACAGTAGAATTCCTTGAAGTCCCGCAATCAAGCAGAGGTGGTCAGAGGTAGCGCAGTAGAAGCAAGTGAAGTCTCGAAACCAAGCTGAGGTTGAGATTAGTGCGACCTATCGCTCGCACTATCGGTTGCCCCATTTTTTTTATACATCACAACGTACTACGTTAAAATTTGAGTTTGAACATCCACTACCAAAACCGCTTCTTCTGGTGATCCACAAGGGTCTTGTCTGAGGTTCGACGAGGGTCCTTTCGACGTTCTACACCATGGTGGGCTTACATTTTCTGCTGCAGCATATTGTCGCGGTCTTCTTGATATTGATTTTAATTTTCCACGTGTAGAAGAATTGGCACATTTTTCAAAGCATTTCTTCTAGCTATGGATTATTGCCAGAGGTGTAGAGACAAAAGTCGTCCGCAAAAGTAGCTGATTGGCAATTTTAACTTATTGAAATGCCAGACGTGTAACATTGAAAGATGTCACACGCTGGAAAATTCTTGTGGAATACAAGCAGGAGCAGTTTTGGCAGTGGATGATGAATCCCAAACTTTCACGTAAATGAGATTAGTTGCAGCAGGTAAGGAGGAGTGCTTCACTCTTTACGTTCATGAATTAGGCCATTATGCCCGATGGCATCGAACAAATTTTCAATATCAAAGGTCAGTAGGCCAACCGACTTGTTTGTAGCTAGTGCTGCTTTTACGTCTGTGGAGACACGTAGTAGCGGTGATCTGTGGAGTATCCAGGTCAGAAGCCAAACTCAAAGTGAGGGAGGATGTCATTGTTTTCGACGTAATCCGTTAATCTTACCTTCTCGAAAAGTTTACCAAGTGCCGGTAGACGTTTAACCTTATTGACCGGTATTTGCGTCGGATAGCAGTGACTTAGGTACTATTACTTCTGCCATGTGGTTGCTCATTTTATGGGAGATATTGTGGTGTTCGTGGAACTTGTTAGCAAGTAACTCTGTTATAACTTCGCTAGAATGGATGTGGGTACCATTTTCGTCATTCAGAATATATATTAGATCATAATGTTTTCGTTTCAAAACGTTTGTTAACTTACAGACTTTTCGCGCATTACAGTCAAGGTTGGTGAGGATATTTTTCTAGTGATTGTTTCGTAGGTTCTTGATTTTCGCCTTAATAGCTCTGGTTTGTTCTAGACTAGACTTTCACTTAATCGACGAGAGCAACAAAAAGTCTCGAAATTATTTTTCCCTAACCTGCCTAGTTTTCAAAAGCCTATAAATGTTGCTATTCTACATTCATTCCAGAAAATTATAGGAAATTTGAAAGAATACTGCTGATCTTAGTATAGGGCACATTGAAGTTAACATTTTCTTGCTATTTCGAATTTATTCAAAAAATTTTGATATACACTATGATCAATAAGTACCGGAACTGTGTATTTTAAATTTTCCGCCGTTGCCCGATGCAGGTAAGGTTTTTTTTAGGTTGGTGGGACCTTAACTGACATCTGTGTTAAATTTTGAGCGGGATTGCATCATTAGTTTTTGTTTGGCAGCTGTTAGCGTCAGTCAACTTTTTGTACTTCGTCCCAATTTACAATGGATAATTTTGTTGATCAACGTATATGTTTGAAATTTTGTCTTAAGAACGAAATTTCTTGTGCCGATGCGCTTAAAATGTTGCAGAAAGCATTTGGGGAGTCTGCTCTATTAAGAACCAGAGCGTTCGAGTGGTATAGAATGTTCAAAAGTGGTCGAAGACTTTTCTCGTTCTGGACGTCCTTCAACATCGAATACCGACGAAAATGTCGAAATTGTGAAGAAAATCATGCTTGAAAATCGTCATGTGAGCCTCAGAGAGATTTCTGACAATCTTAACATCTCTTATGGAAGCGCACAACACATTGTTATCAATATTTTGCGCATGAAACGCGTCGCCGCACGGCTTGTTCCTCCAGACTTGAATTTCGTCCAAAAAGATCATCGAAAGTAACTGGCTGAAGACATGATTTCCGAAGCTAAGAAGGACCCAACGTTCATGAAACGTATAATTACTGGCGATGAGACATGGGTCTATGAATTCGACGTGACAAATAGCCAGCAATCATCCGAATGGCGTGCTGAAGGCGAGCAAAAACCAAAAAAAGTGCGCCAAAGTCGATTGAAAATCAACGTTATGCTCATTGTTTTTTTCGATTATCGTGGTGTGGTGCATTATGAATACGTTCCTACCGGTCAAAACGTTAATGAAGAGTATTACCTTGAAGTATTGAGGCGTTTGAGAGATGCTATTCGTAGAAAACGACCGGATTTGTGGGCCGATAACAGCTGGATTTTGCACCACGATAATGCGCCGTCTCACAAAGCACACATTATTCGCAATTATTTGAACAAACACAGTGTGAATACCATCGATCAGGTTCCCTATTCTCCAGATATGGCACCATGTGACTTTTTCCTGTTCTCCCGACTTGAGTTACCGCTTCGTGGAAAGAGATTTGAGTCCATAGAGGTCATAAAAGAAAATGCGACGCGAGAGCTGAAGGCCATACCTGCTTCGGCTTACTAGAAGTGCATGGACGATTGGATTAAGCGTTGGCATATGTGTATTGCTTTAGATGGGGCTTATTTTGAAGGGGATAAAATAAATTTACCAGAAGAATAAAAAAATTTTGTTTTTTTGATACAGTTCCGTTACTTATTGATCATAGTGTATTTTATCCAAACAATGCAAGCATTCGTGTTATGCCATAATAACTCACGCAACGTCTCACCAAGCAAATGATAACAGGCAAAAGGAAAACATCAAGGAAAGGTGTTCGTTGGCACTCGCTCATCTGCAAGCATTTACCATAACAATTGGGTTATGCAAACAATACGAGGACTTTGAATTTCGGTTTTCTGACTGTTGGCAACCGCCAACCATTCCGTGAATAACAAATACATTTTCGTCGTATTACGCGACCACAAAGAGTGAACTCCTTAAAAACGGCGAATAAGTAAGTAGAAAGAGAAACGCTCCAAGTTTTTTTCGTGTCTTGATGACATTAACTTTGTTAGGTTTTATCACAAACGATATTTCTTGAAATGCGCGGTACGAAGGTAAAGCGTTCGCGAAGGATGCCGGCTTGTAGTGAAAGGAAAATATGATGATGGATTGTAAGACGTTATATAAGCAACTAGTTAATCACCTATTACATACCGATGTCGTAAAAAGTCTCAATAAACATATTGTTTGTGGTTTACTGAAAAGGATAACTCATTGCTGTGATGAATTAATGGTGTTCCTGTTTTAAGGAAGTTATGCTGTGCGAAATTTCAAAACGTAAAAGGAAAATTGTCCTATCAGCATACTTCGAGCAGGCCGATAGTCTGTTAAAAGATACGAACTCAAATTGATAAATAAATATGATTACATGTGAGTCCTGCCAAATCTTAGCAAAACTGAAAGAACATGGGATAAAAGCGAATGCTCACATCCCTTAGTGCGTTTGAAATTATATTATCAACGATTGACCAATCAATGAAACACTTTTTGCCTTGTTTAGGACACGCTATACTGAAGACCAAGGTATGTGAAGAGCTATTGAGCTTTAACGACGAGAAAGAGAACATAATTATTGAAGGAGATCAATTTTCTAGGATGACAAGGTGTTCCTCTTTCTATTTGATTTTACAGTTTTGGATTCCGCGAATAGTTCAGATACTAAGATTTACCTAATTCAAGTGTTTTGTAACACAATTTCCATTAGTGTTAATAATTTAATCGCCTTTTGAAAATTTGTTTTTAGAATATTGTTCGTGTCCTACTAACCACGTAAGTACTTTATCAACTAAGAAAGATCTTATAGTTTTAGATTATTACAGAACTATATTCGGTTCCTTTCATTTTAACAGAATCTTCGCTTGAAAACTAGGACTTAAACCCAAACTACTTGTAAAGCAACCCCGGAGACGCACTTCAAATAATAATACAATTCTTGCAATCGCATCATCCCAAATGGATGTAAACAATAGATGAATATCATAAAGTGTTTTAATATCATTTCATAGGGATTAAAAAGGAAGGAAGAAGTCTCGAATTCGATGCTTGGAGAATAGATTCATGTGTGGTATTGGCATACAATACCATGTCTCAGTGAATATGTGAATTAAGTTGTCCATGTAAATGTTATGGAAGTTTTCTTATGACTGTCACTGTGATCAAATTTCCAATAGATCGTACAATAGTACAAATCTTTATAGTTATATGGACTGTAAGCCTGCCAATGTCCGAATGTAAGACTCCAAGTGTCCCTAAATAATTAGATCACCTACTACGCCTTTCCCCCATTGTATTTGAAACCGATCTTGGAACTTCTTAGATTTAGCTAGACTTCTTTTTCTTGTTGAATTAAATCTGGGCAATCCATTGATAGCTGCAAATAATAAAGGACACAAACACTAAGAAAACAATGGCCTATCCCTCAGTGCGAACAAAATAGAAGAAACATCGGAGCCTAAAGTGGCACATAGCTCTAATTGTCCTCTGTTCCCAATATCTTATCTACATAACCATCGAGAGCGAGCTTGGCATTTATCCCTTCTAAATATAAAAACGGCTTTGCTCGCCTTTTAAATGTGACATTATCTACCATATACGGGAAAGAAGCAAGTAATGAAAGCTGCTAAAACAAGTAGTCCTGAAGAAGTTTTCCACTGAGTGAAGCTCACACAACTATCACAATCAAAGTCTAAAAGATTCCTAACAATGCTACCCTGTATAATGGCAATAATATATTCCATAGCCAACTGTGCTATAGATCACATTACATTCTCTAAGATAATGCCTTAATGTCCACATAAAGTTCTTCATTACTTTGAAACGATTCTTTCAGATAACCCAGAAAGTGTTCTGCGAATGAAAATCTTAGATTGGTACCCTTAGAAGGGTACTACCTTCGCTAGTTGGTGGGGTAGGTGCTTGGCGGGGTTGCCCGTTATCCAGACGCTTGACCAAGCCACTAAAAGTACCTCATCCGAGCTTCTTTTCAGCAATCTGGCTGGTGATAAGGCGCCAGGACATTCTGCAGTGGTGGAACACTTGGCCACTGAAGAATCAAAAGCTACAGATGACTAGATCTACCAGGCAGGCATATTCGCCCGCAGGCCGAAATTATTGAGGACTTCACCTAAAAGCGTACCAAAGCTAACCCAGATCAACGAAAAGAAAACGGGCAAGCCAGCTTCAATTAGTTGCTTTATGGTGCCGACAAAGGCCCTTGCCCAAACCACTTTTCTTGCTCAGGCTTATAATACGAGATACGTAGTAGAAGCGTTAGTGACCGTAGTAATCAACACCATGTGCCATTCGCCAGACACTATTGAAAGTCAAATACTGAAACCTGTGGAAAGCGCAAAAAAAGCTACGAGACACTCCAGCTCACAATTTACCGAAAGCGTCAACTGAGGAACTGGCAACGTCAACTGGCAACGAAGATAGCCGTCGACCGAAGTGAGTAAGAGTAGCTCACAAGAAATATAAGCGCGGTACTACAGGTAATGAGGAATGCGACCAACGACTAGAAAAATGTTAATAAGGACAATAAAAACGAGATTGACGAACTGGAGGACCTTGTTGACAGAATGCAGCACAACCACTGCAGGTGGCAACGGGCAGAGAGCGAGTTGAAAGAGCTCAACAAAATGTTTGAAAGCAAAATCCACTTTACCGAAAGTATTACTCCTTGTGTGAAAGGCAAAAGGGCAGCATGTAGCATACAAAAACTTTATTAAAGGAAAAAATAAAAGGGACTCGTGGCAACAAACGACAGTCAAGGGAAGGGCAGAGATGCTAGTAACCAACTAGTGCGCTCCAAATTGCAAAAGAAAGCTGTGAAGAAAAGAAAAGATTTGATCGAACAAACTCCCGAAAAGCACGATGGTACAAAATCCGGTGCGATACCTAAAAACCAGGTGCGAGCAGCGTAGGGATGCTCTGCTAATCAAGCCTGCAAAATGAAGGATATACGCGGAGAGTAAGGCAATAAGGAAAAATGTGGAACCCGAAAAACCCGTGCCTTCATACAAACTGTAAGAGCGACCAAAATAGAAGGTCGCCTCGCAGAACTCGGGGCGGAGTCCACCGACATGGGCCTGTTCGAGAGTGCCGTCAAGGGCCTTCTTGGCACTAAAGCTGTTATCTCGACATCACAGCTAAATGAGCTCTTTCGAAATAAAAGACATTGACTGTGTTGCGGATGCCAAAGAAGTAGAAGAGTCCATTAGACAATATCTTCCTACGGCAGACAGCTTTAGGGTAAGGCTGATGTCTTGCAATCCTAGAGGGCAAAGGGTGGCAATAGTAGACATCGCAAACAAAGACGCTGTGCAACTCCGGGCCAAGCAGAAAATTAAAATCAGTTGGTTCGTGTGCAGGCTCGAAGAACTGGAGGAAGCTATCTAAAGCACAGAAGGCCAAACCTTCGGTGGCAGTGACTTTACTGCGAAGGCAATCGAACGGAAAATGACTCATCCAGATCCAAGAGGAAAACGAATCCTTGAAAAGACGGCTAGAAGGGAATTTGTCATCATGAACTTTAGGAACACACCAACCTTTCGACGGAGAGGCTGCTTGGGAACTATTTCGGATGTGCCATTTACTTTGGAGTCCTTAGTGCGCAGTATACACAAACGGAGATTACTGAAGGATTACTCGGCGAGCGAACACCAGTTCACTACTTTCGAAATTGCTGAGCGTGCTTCTCGACACATAGCAACCCACCTTCAACTATAGGTTGGAACATTGCTAAAATGGATGTTGAAGCGCTTACCGCAGTCCTCATGAGAGGTGAAACCATGGAGGCGAGCGTAGTCGCAGCCGAAAACAATGAACCGCGAAATGAGACTGATCAAATCTGCGTTCAACTGTTCTACGCTTAGTCAACGGCGACGACACCATATACCTGCTGAATACTGGCTGAAGAAATCTGACTGATAGAACCAAATACTGATGGTCAGCAGAAATCGCTGAATAGCGATGAGAATGCCTAAGCTTCGCCGCGAAGCTCGACGTTCAAAGGATCGAGACGAGTCACATTCCAAAATGATGGCATACAGGTCGGCTAAAAAACTCTTCCTTAGTTTTACTAACAAAAGCATGGCTTGCTGCTGCCACAAACTCGTTGAGGACATAAATAGGGACCCGTACGGCCTGGTTTACAAGCTTGTCATCCGGAAACTAGTAGCCGCACGGAGGCGCTTTTCCGTGTGCATCCCGTCCGTTCCAACATTTCAAACGGAGGAAGTCCCAGCGGAAGGGGGTCAGCTATCACATCAACTTGGTCCTGACATGTTGCTCAGCATATTCAACGCTGTGCTGATCAGCAAGAGGCAGAAGAACTCGAAAAAACCATCTTCATATTGGCTCCTATGTATAATCAACGCAGCTGGGAAAAACGCTCGAGAGGCTCATCAGAGAAAAACTTGGGGAGGAGTCACGTTTGATTGGCTACGCAGATGACGTAGCAGTACAAGTAAGCAAGCAATACAGTCAGTCCTATCGTACGGCTCCAAAGTCTGGGCTGGCGGTTTTAGCAAGGAGTCATATCAAAGGCGTCTCGCACAGACACAGAGGCGAGGAGCTCTGTGGATTGCAGCTTCGTACCGCACTCTCTCTGAACCAGCAGTGCTCGTTATCTCTAGGATTTTCCCTAGAGTTTTCCCTAGGGTTTTCCCTAGGGGAGTTGGCGATAGAAGTCGTTAGCTGAGAGGGAAGGAACAGGATCCTAGCTTTGTGGCAACAATCATGTGTAAACCAAGCTCAAGGCGGATGGACCGCAAGGCTCATCAGTGACTTGAGGCCGTGGCTCCGTAGAACGCATGGTGAGACTGATTATTACCTGACACAACTACTTAGTGGGTGCTACTCAGTGGAGTATTTTCAGTCTCATCTGTATAAGATGGGAAAGTCAGTGTCCCCAGCTTACTTGTTCTGCCCGGGGATGACAAATGACGTGAGTCATACGTTCTTTGCATGCGGAAGATAGAAAAGAATCCGTTCGCATCTCTCGGAGAATATAGGCGCGCTCTCTCCAATAAAAGGTAACGCGGAATATGATGAAGCCAAAAGACAATTGGAACTGCGTGTCGCATTACGTAAGGACGGTTCTTCTGTTGAAGAAGAGCATCATGCATCGCTTGGCTGCGCAGACGAAAGGGGGATCTCTCTGACGACAATCCTCTTCCTTTCCATTCGCCCGTGCTGAAAGAGGGATTTCCCTGAACCTGAAGTAATGTGACAAACAGTTTCAAGCTAGTTTCTCGGTGTAAATAGCCTTCACCTCACAACCATAAAAAAATGTCCTGTTGGGTACCCGGGTGCCCACACAAGGATCAAATGATGCTCGAAAGAATAACTATCCTATGCGTCGTACATTTACAGTACTTCAATGAGTCAACAATTTCAGTAGCATTCGGCATACAAGCTTTAAAGTTTTCACCCATATGCACAGGAGAAGGAAATGAGGACTGATTAGCCTAGTCGCATATTCTGTTAGACATAGTAAAATAGGGGATGTTTAAAAAACATGTAAAATTCATTCAATCCTTAGCGCTAAAATGAAAAATAAAATAATCAGCATCCAAACACAATTCACTCTTTGTGCTGGCGACTCAACGCGCCACACGTGCGCTGCACCTTTTTTTTATTGCTGTCCTAATCCTTCCTACCTCCATGGCCACGCGTTTTTCCACGTTAAGTGAGCTATCTAAATAGCTTTGGGTTTTCCATTATTTTATTACTTTCAGTTGTTAACATTACACTCATATAGTCTCTCTTGAGTCTTCCTCGATGACATTATCTCTATGTTCATTGTGCGAATCGGTCGTGTGTGCTGTGTAGCAAATAACAGTGTTCTGTGCTTTGCGCAACTCCAGGCCGTCTTGACACCTCAAGTAAGTTGAACCAACCTGGAGACTCTAGATCATCGTCGATCGAAGCATCGTTTTTTGGCTTCCACGTTCTGGTAGCCTTCCTCTTGCTAATACATATCACAAAGTTCAGGTGATTATCACAACGTATTTATCTCACGATAAATACAAGGAAAGTTTCGTGGTAATCACAAAGAAAATCATCTTTTACAGTCTCCATTCAAGTTGATGCCACACAGATAATAATCCTATATGATTATAAGAGCGTTGCTGTGGTGTCAAACTTGTATGCGAGTTCGTTCATTAGAACAATCTAACCTGTTATAAGGAAAGTTTCGTGATAATCACAGAGAAAATCATCTTTTACAGTCTCCATACAAGTTGATGCCACACAGATAATAATCCTATGTGATTATAAGAGCGTTGCTGAGGTGTCAAACTTGTATGCGAGTTCGTTCATTAGAACAATCTAACCTGTTATCAGACTTGACTGTCTCGCTAAGACAGTTTCTGTAACATTTCTTTCTTTTCTTAATTCATTTAGCCACCAGCTGCCAGACTATCTGTATTCCTACTTCCTGGATACTCTCCCTGGATTCTCAGCGACCGTAGGCGATCATCATCACCTCGAGTTCCTGGTCCAGGCTGATTGGGATTCTTCAACTCTGCTCAACATCATATTTCCAGTCCTTCCAACGTGAATAATTCCTGGCATTATATTCTTGAAAAGATTGTCAACGAATAATAATTTTATTCAACCTTAGACAGTCGATACTTTCTTTTCATACCACCTTGTGCGTCCTAAACTCACTTCTACATTATTTTTTAACAGGGGAAATATTCTGTTCTTAGTGTCCTTATAAGACACAATGTGCATTTCTCCTTGAATGTATTTGTGGTTAAAGAGAAATTTTGATTTAGATGCCCAAACTATTCGTTGTAAATGTTGGATAATTCAGTTTTCTGGTAATTAATTTTTTGTTTCGGCCAATTTCAAGGTCAATAGGCCTTATTTTTTAAGATGCTGAAAATAGTGCTGTACCACATACTATTGAGAATTACGTTTTATGTCATTTGTTAAACGAGTTTTCCTTCCAAAAGTCGACGAATCGGACCCAATAAATTCGAGCAACGATGGAGATTTTGAAACACTGGTTTCCTTGGCATGACTCCGGTTTTCGTGATTGGAACTAACCGGAGAGAATATAAGATCTTCATCATCAGATTTACCACAGGAGATTTCGCCCCATCTTGCATTTTGAATAACAAATTACAAGCCTTGAAATTCATTGCATATCTATGGAACTTAGGGCGCGGGCTTGTTTCTTTTTTTCCAAAAACCGCGAGCAGATTCCACATTCTATGCAAAATAAACTCGATGAGTTTATAATCACGTCCTAGCTGGCATCGTTTGTCAATACTGAATATATTATGAAAGGGTTTTCACATTTGGGTAAAAAAAAAATTTTTTCTTCAACATTCAGCGAATTTTCTACCCTCAAGCAAATGGAAACATTCATCAAATGTTGGGAAAATGTTACGACTGTCAACTTTTTTATGAGTTCATCATAAGCAACAAAAGTGTTGATAAAACGAATAAAATCAGTCAATACTACCCGAAGTAAGCAAAACAATTCGTACAAATTTGCGAAGACAACAAATAGAGAAAGGGGACGTTGCCGGCAGTAACCAAGAAATCAAAGGAGAGTATTCCGACAGTTGGTAAGACCTTATCCAGTAGTTAGAATGCTAATTATGAAGCATCAAAGCTTACAACAATGGAGATTAAGTACCTGTGATAGTAGGCTAACATAATCAAATTGAATTCCGTGTTAATACGGGGTACACTGTCCAAATATTTTAAGATTCTCTTTGACCGTGAAGAAACTTTATCTTCGTATGGATTGCATCTATGATGGTAATATGTGTAATCATAATGAGATCACATACGTTACTACAACTTATTTGGAATTAAAATTTTCTGTTATCACAAAACTTTACTTTGGCCATAGCTCACTGCTATGACACAACTATAAAAGACTCCAAAAAGTCAGCTCTACAAAGTACCATACCAAGTATCAGATAAAGCTTAGGAGCCATACGATGCTAAATTGAACCGCTAAGCCACTTATTCCGTCAGAAGGGATAAGTGATATAGTGGCATTGCAAAATATTCAATATGTGTACTAACAACCACCGCATAATATCACACCAAATTACATTGATTTTTAAAATATAAAAATACTAAATAAATATAAAAATAATAACTAAATAAAAAAATAAAAATAAATAAAATAAAATAAAAAATATAAAATACTTTAAAATATCATGACGATAGTACGTAATGAATCCTTATTTTTAGCAAAGAAATGCATTTTTAAGGGTAAATTTGTAAGAGTTTAACTCTCGCAGGGGGAATGTTGGTCGACAGGAGTACTCCTGGAAGCCAGTATTCTTTGGGGAGCGTCGCTCCCACGTACCCGAGGACCTGGAGGTGACTGCAAGCCCTCTCTAACGGAAAACGACCCTGCAATGACTCTGGAAAAACGAACCGATCAACGAATTCCAATTGGCACACTTGGGCTGGCAGACACTATATTTTTGACCAAGTACAACCGAGGTCAAACTGGCGCGCGAACGGGTCCAATATTAGTATCGTACCGTCTCCGTCCCGGTAAAACCTTGGCAGGCCTCGGGGTACGTTCGAAGTCCGCACCATTAAGTTGGTGGTGTAGGTTCGGTTAAGACCAATTCCCGATTAGCGCTGGTCTGGCTCTGAGTCCCTGGCTCACCTGTCTCCATTAGGGTTGGTGCCAACCCTCGCACAGACCCTACTATGCACAGACGCTCATGGGACCATTTAGGCGATTACACACACGAATGGAGATAGCGGCTCCGAGGGAGACCCTTTTAGCATGATGCCTTATAAATTAATATCAAATGCAATATGATGTATTCCCGCTTATATTTAAAATAATTTTAAAACATAGAACTGAGCGTCATCTATAGTACGCTCAGCATCGGTGCGCATATTCTCCTAAGTCAGTCATGTGCCAGCCACGCAACTGTACACACGCACTCCTGTTTCGAAAATGAATGTGTAAATAATATTATACGCTATCTAGCTCTTTATTGATCACTCGACACTTCACAAAAAATCAAAAACAACGAATAAACAACCATACCCAGACGACAAGCGGACGAATGAACACAAAAAGGCAGATAGCCTCTACCAACCAGAGATACCGACGGCATTAGGACGCCACGAAAAACAATACGCACGCCGGAACATCCCGTAAGACAAGAGGAAAGTGCGAACAACAGATGCCTGGGAAACACACGGAGGGTGAAACGTGATGCTGCCACTGACACTGCTACTTATGCCATCAGAGCTTTAGATACTGACGCAAACAGAAAAAGCGCGCCTCAAAACAAGCCGCAGGACGATCTCATCGCTGGAAGAGCTCTTAGGCCGAATCGGGCACTTCAGGCGTAAATGGCTTAAAGCGCAGAAAGAGCAAAAGGCCAGTACCTGAGTTGAAACGCAAATAATTCCCGCGCATAGCACTACCAAAAGAGTTGCCAGCAGCCCAATCCAAGGAGATCGAGACAAAAAAAAGGAAGGACGAAGCAGCAAACAGACAGGTTACGCCGAATGAGGGAATTCAGGTGGTGGCAACCAATGCCACCAAAAAAGTGGCCCTCTTAAAAAAGTGACCCATTTTAAGCTCCTTCTTGGGGACAAAGGCAAAGAAACCCCAAACAAGAAAGAAGAACCACAAAGCAAGCCACGCCGCAAAGCCCTAAGGCATGCACTACTTGTCAAACCGACAGATGGGAGAACTTATGTAGACGTTTTGCGGAAAATCAAGAGAGCTGTGAAAACTCGATGACACTCAAACTGCCATTAGGACAGTCCGGCCGACCCGATCTGGTAGCCTCTTTGTAGAATTTGGATCTGAGACAACAAATAACGACTAATTCCGCGAGGCAGTTAAAAAGGCTCTTGGGGCAAAATAAAAATAGGTTGGGTGGTCTTTAGAATTTAGAGCAACAGGCATATTTTTCATCAATCGTAACGTCCTTTTAGATGAAGTTCTTCAGTCAGAGTTCATTGTAGTCTAACATCTTGCTGACACTCTTTCAGAACTAACTACTGCTGGAATTGTTGACCCCCCTATCGAACTACTAGATACTGATGAGCTAGAACAAAGTAATCCTTTTTCAATTACATCTACAATATGCCGCAAGATGTTCGAACTAGCGACTGCGTCATTCCGATTTGAACATGAAATACCATCAACATCTGGAAACCTGCTTAGTGTCAAAAATGTCATCAGATGTTTGAGAAAGCTCCTAATTCCAAGAAAAAATAGGGGTAAAATTTGGGATCACGCAAAAATTTTAACTTTAACAACAATCAAAGATGCTATGGTTAAGACAGAAAACAGAATGAGGGCTAATGCTGAGAAACGTAAAGGAAACAAGCAGCAAGGGAAGCAAGTTACAGAAGGACAATATTAAGAAGCTTAAGAAGAAAATTCTGCAGGAATCAAATAATTTTTTGGCGTCTGTCCTAAAATACGAATAAGTTTTGCCAGAATGATAAAAGCGACGATGCAGAAGTTTTTTGTACGTAGAGAATTTGGGCGAAAGAAGATAATACGGTATTGGTACACATTGTACGGGCCTTGCTCTCCTGTGGGTCGGACTGTGATTGCATTTATGTCTGCGCCATGTGTTGGTCACCATTATTACTATGCTAATCACTATTTCCAACCGATGTTGACAATAGTGCTCGAATCAATTTATTTCTTTCTTAATCTTTTTTAAATTTTTTTTTAGAACTTGTAAGTGTCCTGAGATGGGCTTAAATCATTTAGTCTAGTCGTTTTGTGCACTTCTTGCTTTTATACCGTCTCCTGACGGTATTGTTGCACAAGAGTTCCTCTCTTCTACGCTCCCGTATGATATGTCCCTTTATGAGGCACGTAAAATATCGGAGAGGATTTCAATTATACTCTTACTTATGAGCTGTTCGGTTTCCTTTTTTGTGTGATCGAACCTATGAAACGCTTAATTTCAGCCTAAATTTTCCTAATTTATCCAATCATGATATTTGATAAATTATTTTTAAAGATTTTCATCATTGAGAGCAATTAATGAGAAATATTATTTGTAAACCAAAGAGTTTATAATAAATAATTTAACCGGTAACAGTTAATAAGATGCAAGAGACGTATTAGTACGAATAGCACTAAGTTGGTATAATATATTGAATTGTAATATAGAACCAGACTAATGAAATGGGAGGGTGCTAATTATACGAAAGACAAAAGCAAACTACAGACTTGTGTATTCTGAAAACAAAACAAAAATTCGTGAACCACAAGCATGAAGTCTGGTGCCTATTTTATTTTTTCTAGTGCCTCACGTTTCATTTTCCATTTCTGACGAAATATGCACACTCTTCTAAATAAATAAATTGCTATATGTTACCGATGAAGAAGCGTTTTCTGAAAAGTCGAATTATGTTTATACTTTGAAGAAAATTGAAATTTCTGTGAATATAAAATACCGCCACGAAAATGTGTCTCCATAGTACTCGCTGAGTCAATTTGATTTCAAGAATGCTGCTTTCCAGATAAAGCGATAACTATATTGTATTCGAACCTAAATATTTTACGAAAACTCCTATTAAGCTGTTCAGCACTTTAACGTACATACAACGTCTTATCTAAAAGCGTCAAATTAAAGCCAAGAGTTTTCCCTCGCCACCAAAACCACCATTTAAAACAAATTATGTCCCCATTTCAATTATACTCATTAATTTCGGATATTTCATTGTGTTTAAGAAACTTTTAACATGCAAAGTAACATGAAATGTTCATTTATGTACGGAGTACGTGTGAGCCGGTGAAACACACATCAATTTTTCCAAACGAATGTTTCTTCGTATGGAAATGAATGATCCCATAGAAAATGTATCGAGTACGTTCAGCTCGCAGCATAAATTATAAGAAATAATAGATGACTAATATAGTTAAAACTGAAATTCCCTGTATTTTCGACCCGTGCGGTCGGACGTCCACTGTTCCTACACATTCCACGACAACTACCATTGATAAGACCAGGACTAACTGACTTTCCTCTCGTCGAAGCACCCTTATCAGCTCCACACGTTGTTCGTCGGTGTCGGCTCCCATGTCGCAAACCAACAGGTAAATCACAGGTAATGGTCTTTCGGGGCCGACTATTTGCTGGTTATCTCGCGAGTTATGTTTTTTAATTGGCCGCTGGCACGATACACCCGCAACGAAATATAGATCCTCCACGTATCTTTGCCGGGCCACTGAGCTAGCGCCAGTTGAGGGCAATTAGTTTTTCTTTGAAAATTTCCCGACCATACAATGCACATTCTTGTGAGAAAGATACTTTGGGGGTCGATACAATTTCTCGTAAAGAATGTTTTGTATGGGTGGATAATGATAGGGACTCGTTGAAGTACCAAAGGATGACGGAAACTACAGACTTCGTGTTATCTTGAGACTTTTTGTTGATGGCCTCAGTATCAACTAAACTTCTAATCTGTTTGGGATTTCCTTCATCGTTAGTTGCCGAACCATTTCAGGATGAGTCATGAACTTTTAATACGTTTAGAATAAAGTTTAATGGGATAAGGAGAAGACTGCACAGCAAGATGAGACATTTACATAAATTAAATGTGTATTAGTCAATCAAAACGTAGGAGGTAGAGTAGGTAGGATTAAAACTTCATATATGTTTGGCTTAGTAAAATTTATTTCCTTGTTTACGAAGAATTGACTCAATATGAAATCAAGACACTATGAATCATAAGTGAGGAGTCACCTTTGCAGTGAATTCTGTTATCCTCAATAACAAGCAGAATGCATGATCATATGTTGCCATCAGTGCCTGTTATCGGTGATTGCCTCCCGCCAGGGTATTTCGCTGAGGTGGAACTCTTGACAACTCAATAATAAGTATCCACAAGTGACCAATCAAGGGTGACAAGGAAAAAAGACTGCAGAAACTCATTCGGAAAACAAGAAAATTGACTACAATAGCGGACTTTGAATTCATAACGACGTCACGAATCGAAAACACACCCTTTGCTCAGGCTTTTCTAGCTTTTTCTCTTTGCTCAAGGCGATGAAGCAGTACTCTAAGGAAGCCTAGGACCAAGACTGTGAAGCTCACCGATAGTATAGCAACAGTAAAGCGATACTCCAGACTGTTGATAGACGTGTACCAAACACTTTAACGGATGGGAACGGCTATGCCAAGCAGCCACGATACCTGCAGGGTCAAAAGAATGAGCTTGCCAAAAATGTGTACATCGTCTGAAGTGAAGAGAAGGGGCGGGTTGGTAACATCAGAATGTTTCTGAAGATAATTATTAAGGCCACATAGTTGGAAAAAACATTCATGAGGACAATACGGACGAGGTGAATGAGTTCAAAAATTTGGTGCATAGAATTGAGAATCATCGTTGCTAATGATCGAAGGCAGAAAAAAGCCCAAAATATTCAACGAATCCTCTACTGGGAATGTTGAAAACATCCTTCCAAGCACAAATAAAAAGGAATGACTATTACTCTCTAAAGCCAGATCAGAAGAAAATAGCAAAACGACCAAATCCTTTAGATTAAAGCGATATAGTGGAGATAAAATTGCCAAAAATAGGTAGCGTCGAAGGCTCTACGTATTACGCTCAAAGATAAAAATAAGTGTGAAAAACTCAGATGAACCGAAACCACTGGTAAAATAACCAAGCATAGAGAGCGCAGCGATGCCCTACTGATACGACCAAATAACATTGGGACGTACTTTGCATTTCTTAAACACATAAGGAGAAGTATTTGAAGCCTGATGATTATGGAAAAATTATCAGAATAATGATGGCGATCAAAATAGGAGACCTCCACGTGTGCTAAGGAGAAATGTCTATCAACAATAACTTAACTATAAATGCTTATTGTTGTCAAAAGCGATGGTCTAAACTTTACAACCATTAGCCCTTCGGCCAATCAGACGCTTTAGTGTGATCTAGAAGGCACTGAAGTAGAAGAAATTATAAGAAAAATTGTTCCTACAGCAAGCAACTTTAGAACGAGTTTGATTCCTGCCAAATGAACACAGTTGTTGAAACTTCTAGACTAGGAGTAAACTTAAAACGGCTTGATTGTCTTTAGACTTTGACATATCCCTTTGAACTGGAAAGTTCGTGAACGAACCAACCATATTACAAGTTTGATACACCCTAAGCTAATACAAAAACAAATTCAACGAGCTGCATCTTGTCCAAATATAAATATTTCACCCATGTTCTGGAAAGTGGAAAATGTCCGTACTTTAAAGATGCAAGCAAAGTGAAAAGCAAATTATTTGCCGAGTTGTTCAGACAATTCTGCACTGTTGTCAACCACACAAAAGTTGCTTGAGTAGGTAGCATGCAACAAAGCATTCGATTTGCTGTTGTTATATGAACAACATTACAATTGGTCGGAAGTTGAATGATACTGCGATCTGGGGCTACCTCAATCATCCCACAAGGAACTAGTGCAAGATGTTCCAAATACAAAAGCGCTATTGGCTTCTGGCGGTTACTTCAAAGCCACATTGGTTGAATAAAGAATGTCACATCTAAGAATTCTGGGTATTCTGGTTAAAACTGGTCCTGCCATCATGAACGTTGGCAACGAATCAACTTCGACCTAGAAGCTATATGCGGGAACCATGACATTCACTTCAGATTCGTTTGTGCAAATGGTGAACGAATGGAGGTCACTGAAAGACTGCCCAGTGTGCGACCGGCAGAAAATAGTTTTCAAAATTGGTAACAATGTTTCTGCACTCGCAATAGCCATTCCTTCAAATAGAGGCTGGACATTGTTTAAATGAACAACTGGACATCGAAAAGTGCACTGGATGAAAAATAGACGAGAAATATTGGAACGATGGATGAATGAAAAACTCGGCTCTTGGGCCTTGGGCTTCATCGGTGGCCTGAAGCACAATGTCATGTAAGGAATGATTACGACTTAGAGCAGCTCCACAGTGGGCAAGGATATTATCAGTCATACGCGTGCATGATGGCGTAAACATGGGTCTGATGATGATTCGGGTGATGATCTCAGACGATACCACACCATCCTTACATGCAGAAGTTGAGTGAAATGTCGTGTTAATCTTGGGAAGAGAATATGTGAATTTTCTTGATTTTGGTAAAAAGTGTTGTGAAACTTATTACCAGCCGATGCATGTGCTCTGCGCGCATGGGTATATTCAGTCTTCGCTTCATAAAATGGTTAAGTCAAGGCATTGATTGTTTACGTTGGTCGGAGTCAGGAGGTGATGGCTGTCACCATCTTTCAAACGATGTACATTTCATCTGCCTTGTTAACACCAAAGCATGTGTTTACAGTTTTGATACATCTTTAAACTTTTGCCAAAAGGTTTTTATGAAGCTGTGATCATGTATTCTGTTATTGCGTCGAACTCATTTTTGGCTGTAACCGTTCTTTTGAAATCTGAAAAAAATTGATTCGAGAATAACAGATGTCACTATTGCAGCCCTTAGGATATTATAGGTGGGTCCATTACCTGACCATTCTAGCGAAAACTCTAGAAAGCATTGCGTTGTTAAAATTGTCGAATCGGACGAGTGTCAGAGTGTTAAAGTTAATTATATTAGAACATTCGATTATAAAAACATCTGATTGCTTTTAATGCTGTTGAGACGAATAAGTGTCGCTTTTTGGTCCTTTTAGGAGTTAAAGTACACAAAAAAGTTATCTCGTCATAATAAAGCTTGATCTTGAAAGAAATCGATTGAATATGTTGATTTTCTTTTTTAACGTGTTTTTATTTACCTACTGTACAATATTCAGCTTTCTCTAGTGCCGGGAAATCACAAGATTTCTTTTTCTTCTTAGCACTGCAGCCCCTCTCGGGCCTTCTACTTCTACTACTTTCTACTTCGGACGCACCCAACAGTCTGTCGTAGTGTTTGTCTACGTAACTGTCTGTCTGGAGTGTCGATGAACTGTCTTCGTCTGCAAAATTAGCGCAGTGTTTCCTTGGTTTCCCCACTAGTCTCCGCTCTTCAGTACTCCCAGCTAAAACATTTTTGGGAATAGGTTGTTCGTCTATATTATTTAGATGTCCAGCTTATTGCAGCTTTTGCAGTTACAATCGCTGAGACCTAAGACCCGTCAAATATTTCAGATAGCAATTTGACAATATTTTTGACAAAATTCGTAATTCAGCGTATTCACTTTCAAATCGTCCATCCCTACTTTTTTTGGTTTTGCTATTTAGTCCTTGCATAATATGTCTCAAATGCTGACCTTTCTACATCTACAGATCCTTTTTTTGTCAGGCTGACTCATTAAAGTTTTTAAAGGGTTTCTTAAAAAAAAATATGGAAATATAATAGGTATGTAATAAGAGTTTTAATGAAAAAGCTGAAAGCGAGCTGCATGCTCTTGTGGTGAGGCCTGCTGTCGATGATAGAGAAAAAATTCTCGTTAAAGCCACTTGCCAGGAGAGTCGGAAGCAATAGTTACGCCGAAAACTAGCATTAATAATACAGAGCGAATAATATAAATATAAAATAAAAATAGGAATTATTAAAAAGTAAACGCTAAGTAGATGCCGGATAGCCTTTTGTTCTTTTTTTTTTCAATGCCATGCCCACTTTCATACAGCATTCTTAATACTAGAAAGACGCATACCCTGTATAAGCCCCGAACCACAACGTTACTATTTCTGCGTTTTTGAATTGTTTAAAGCAGTTCGGGTGAAAATAATTCGAGTCAGATGATGTCGAAGTTGTTTAAGGTTATATCGTTTGGCTTTATTAAACTCTTCGTCGTCCAAGTCAACTTCTGATGTTTCCACCGATTAATCTAGGAGATATCGAAAAGTGCTGATTAAAACTTCCTCAAGCCAGATTATCCTTCAGCCAACACATATTTTCAGTTTTAGTGTCAAATCGTTCTTAAAGATTCTAGGTTTTGTTCTAAAAAATTCGTTCGGAGAACCATCATTAATTCAGCAGAGGAAAAATCTACATATATTTTTTGATTTTACACTACAGTGAAAAATCATGTTCAAGTAGCCTCCAATCTCCCAATGACCAGTGAATATCAATTCGTTCTTTGAAAAATATTTAGAAAGGTTTTGCTAAAAAGATAATTGTCAGCTCTACATCAAAAATTTTGGCCTTTTCAAAACTTAAGGTTGTTGTTTTTGAAGAGATAGCAAATTCTTTTGAAAAACACCCCGAATTTGTATACAAAAAATAAATATTTATAAAATTATTGTAAAACATATTTTTTTTTATTTGAACATTTTATGACACATTGAAACAAGTATTTATTTGATTTTCATTGGTAGCTGCTCAATTTCAAATAAAGAAAAGATACAATCCTACTATTTTTTGGTTTATACTGCTCACCAGCCTCTTCTTTACTTGTTCGATTGTTTTTTTCTTTTTGACATTATGTTCTTTGTTTGCATTTGCTAGACATTCCTATGGGAGTGTTTTTATGAGGCCTAGTTCAAGTGAGTGAATATTTTGCCCTATTTTTTGGACACTTTTTTAAGACAATTTGTGTGATTCAAGCTTCTTCTCTCTCTCTCCTCTCAAGCAATCCTTTCGTTATTGTTTTTATATATCTTATCAAACTCAAGCGTGCGTCTGATTTAAAAGTGAACTAATCCCCGTTGTTTCATTTGGGTGAGGACAGCTGTGTGCTAGCCATACGTGATTATTAACAATCTTATCTTTTTCAGGGCAGTATCACAATAATATCGTCCCATTGTTAGAGGCAAAGCAAGGTTTGCCTGACCTGCATTTTCATAGAATGCCAGCGAATACAATGCCACATTTTTATTGCATATTTTTGACAACTGGTAAGTGGATGAACCAATTGTCAAATATGATACGCCTTATTTATTTATTTAGTGTCGTTTAGGACATGAATCAATGTATAATAACAACAATGATATCTTAAAACTGATTATTCAATAGCAATAGTAATTACAATCATTTACATATCTATCAATAAAACATTCAGTGGCAGTGTGGACTTGAGGGGATAGAGTTGATAATAAAAGGACTTTGAAATGCGATCTGGAAATGTTTGGAGAGGACAGGATGCTTAGAGAATTGAAGACCTCACACCATATGCTCATTATCGGCATAAATCGTATCATGATTTTCTTCAGCTATCAGACGCGAATGTTTGTGAAACGTGGGTCCTTATTAATTTTAAATGTTTTTGTAGGAAATGATGTATTAATAAAGCATCTAAGAACCTCAAAGGTAAAGCAACAGAAAGTTAAAGTTCTTTTAGAGGCTAATAAAGGTATGTTTACTGTCTGAAGTCATTGGTGACATGATGGCGAAGCTTAAAAAGTCCCTTGGATCGTGTCATGGCCTTAAAGCAAAATGACCGAATTGCTTTTGTACAGACTGAAAACAGGCAAAGTGGACTTTGGAAGTAGGGTCTCATACGAGACAAGCATATTGAACCAATGAGACTTTCAGATCGTTGTTTTTTACTGTCGGAAGTGACGCTGAGATCTACAGTGCCCTCCACATGGTTGAGTTTTTGGTTATTCTTCTTAGCACAGCCCCTCTGGTCCCTTCGATACCTGTAACAAGCATGTCCTAGTGCCATGTTATGTTACCCGCGCAAACTGTCTTTGTCAACAGATTCTGACTAGCTGTTCTCGGTTTTCCCACTGGCCTCTGCCCTTCAGTTTTCCCTGAGAACCAAATACTTCTTTGGGTATCCGATACTCGTCCATACGATTCATATGGCCAGCTCATTGCAGCTTCTGCAGGCTGGCGATGAAACCTCCGGCTGGTCGAAAATTTCATTTAGTATCAAAGTATCGAGTATCGAGTGTATTTAGTATCAAAGTATCATGGGTGTATCGAAGTCACCATTGGTCGCGAACTTGCTTCGCTCCAATTATCCGCCACAGGATCCGTCGCTTGAAGGCATTCAATATGTTTGGCGATGTTTAGGTTAGGGCCAATGTTTCACACCCATAGTATAGTACAGGTTTTATCACAGATTTTTATACTTGGAGCGTTGTTTTCCTGTGTAATCAGCTGATCTTCAGCATCGTCAGAACTGAATACAAGGATTTGGACATTTTTTAGTTGTGAGCTTTACTCTTTCATAAGCCGTTCTCGTTATCTTGGCGCCAGGATACACAAATTCGCCCACATTTTCAATGCTGTATTGGCCAGCTGTGATATTTTGGGTTTTGTGTGTTTTTTTTTTGGTTTTTAAAATGATATTCAAATGCGCTTAAAAAGGCGGTTGCGCGAGAAACTTATGATATGACATTGATTCACGCCCGCGAATTTCGTAACACCCGATATTCAGGGAAGAAGTGCCCTTATAGACCCTTGGCTACGAGGTGTAGTTACTTGGATCACGGAAGCCCTGCCAGAGATAGACGTGGGCACCACATTTCTACCCAATGAACCGATCGCGAGCCTTGGAACTTGGCTCACTTGGGATAAAATATCCTTCCCAAGGATACCAGCACTTGCAAGCGCACCTACTATCGTGTAGAACACTCTGCTATCTCTTTACTATCACTTTACTACTTTCACTTTGCGTCGCGAGTGGTGAATAATGTGAAAAAGAAACCTAATTTTTAACACTCAATGTAATGCAAAAAAGTCGAAAAAACTTTCGTGTTATCTATCATCTAACCCGGTTCAACGGGTGCCAAAATTCGAAAGAAATTCATCGCAGTAGTCCTCTGAGTAATCGTAGCGTGATAACTGATTTGCCATTTTATCATAAAGACTTTTACGCCTGATAAACAAGGTGCTACTTCACCTTAAAAGCTACCTCCTTTTGTTCATACTAGGTTATACAATTACAGAATTTTAAAATAAAATCCAAATATGGATAAATGTTTTTTAATTGATATGATTTGAGGCATTTGAGCGCCACTACCGATGCGGAGGAAGTCATAAGCCCAAGCGCAATTTTCGATTACTCTAACGAATAATTGGGACAGTATCTCGCCAATAACGTGGTACCTGTCATCTCCCAAATGGTGAAACGTTTCGGGCTTGTTAGCGGAGATGAGTGATTTGATGTACCCCACAATAAATAGTCCAGCGGGTTCAAATCACGAGATCTTGCAGGTCAGTTTACACGTCGAAAACGAGAAATTATGCGTTCATCAAATGGTTCTGTGAATAAGTCGATGACTACATGAGCTGTATGGCGTGTTGCGCCATCCTGTTGAAATCAGAGGCCTCCTGCATTATGACGAGTCAATTTCGGAAGGAGAACGTCTTTTATCATGGCTCTTTAGCATTCACCACTGACTGCAACGTTATTCACAGCAGTATTTGTGAAGAAGAACATATAGACCAAGTATTCTTCTTCGGGATGTTGATCTATTGGAAGTCAGACATCGAGGTGATAAAATGACCACCCCAGAATTATTTGAGCGGTTCCAAATCCACAGAATCGTTATAGGGCGAAGTATCTAAGCCCCAGGATATCTAGTAAAGTTGGATGTTTGAGTGCCACATGAACTATCGCAAAGAAACAAGGAAGACAGAATGGCCAGCAGTGCATCCCGTTTTGGCCCAAATAAATGAGAGTTTCTTCGGCGGATCGTTACTTGATATGAAAAATACGTCCTATGCAATATCGTGCAATATCGCCGCACAATTTGCAAAAGGTGTGATTTACTACCACTCACTTCAAATAAGTTAGGAAGGATTCCTCTGGGATGCCGAAATTGCCATAAGACTATGAAATAAAAAAGATGCTCATGAATTCATGTCAGAATTATGCAACTTTTACAACCTTAAAATGTTTGTCATGCAGTTAGTTTAAATGACATTAAAAAACTTACTCAGACGTTTGTTTTGTGTGTTTACAGAGTACCGCGCTTTTCTACATCATACTGTAACCATCAACAGCGTTCCGGAGTTCAGTGGGTCAGGACCAGAGGGGCATTACAGGGAGAGAAACAAAAATACTCCATATAGCAAATGTGATCTTTGCTTGATAGAGAGCTTACAAATTCAGCGAAGTTGGTTGGGGAAGGGACTACGATAACAAGCTTTCTGAGTTTAACCCATTTACGCCCGCTGTGCCCATTTAAGGACGCATATTAAAATACCCACATATTTTTTGTTATTGATTCTATGTTCTGTTTGATTGCAATTTTGTGATACTTAGGAGTGTGCCATTGTGAATTAATTTACAATTACGTGAATTATTGGATAATTTATGTGAAATATCGGATATAAGCTACAACTTTCTCCGAAGCGTGAACAGCAAAAGGTAAGTCGATGTAATTTACATATATATCAGTTTTTTCAGAAGTTTTTCTACGTTATTATCTTGACTACAGTTTATTTCAAGTAAATAAATTATAATATTAGATGTTTTGTAATACTTGACTACTATTTCCAGCAAATAATGATAGTGTACCCAAATGGGTCCAGTGGGCATATTGATGATATATTCGTTTTATTTTTTTTAGGTATATTTTTTGAAGATAACAATGACAAAGAGATTATTTAGTATTGCAAATGATTACCAAGGGCTTGAAGAAGCTATCCAAGGCATTTTGAATGAAGAAGATGACCCAAATGTCGTTTATGACTTGCTAGCAATTCCTCCAGAACCAAGCGTCGTCACAGATGATGAAGAATGCGATGAAGATGATATCCTGCAAAATATTCTTCCACGAGATATTCCAGGAAAAGTTGAAATATTTGAGTCCAGAGCTGATGAGGAATGGGATAGTAGTAACGATGAACCTCTACAAAATTTACAAAAAAAACGACGCTTGGATGTTCAAGAACCACGTTGGCGTAAATGTGATGGTTCTTACGATAGTCTGCCTTCAACTTCAATCAATTTTGAGAAACGAAAAGAAAGTGTCGTCAATGCGATCAAGGACGAAATTTCGGTCAATATTTTCGAAAAGTTTTTTGATGAGGAGGTTTTCGACATGATCCTAACAAATACAAAGTTATATGCTGCACAAAACAATAATCATGATTTTCAAGTAACTGTTAGTGATCTCAAAATATTTTTTGGCATTTTACTCTTGACCGGTTATCATTCTGTGCCTCGAGAAAGACTGTATTGGTCCTTAGATGAAGATTGCAATATTGCTCTTGTTTCAAAAGCAATGTCAAGAAACAGATTCATGGAAATAAAAAAGTTCTTACATTTTTGTAACAATGAAGTTGTTGCCTCGACTAACGATAAATTGTTCAAAGTACGTCCACTTGCCGACTTGCTCATCAAAAAATTTCTACAATGGGGTGTGGTTCATGAGTCCCTTTCAATTGATGAATCCATGGTGAAATATTACGGATTTCACCCCGCGAAGCAATTCATTCGAGGCAAGCCGGTACGATTTGGGTATAAAAATTGGATGATTGCAAGTGCTGATGGCTACTGCTATGCTTTTGACATATACTGTGGTAAAACAGCAAGTGACAATAATGAGCCCTTGGGATCAAAAGTAGTGAAAGGACTTTTGCAAAAAATAAATGCTGTGGCACATGAACACATCGTATACTTCGATAACTTTTTTACTAGTCATGCATTGCTGCGAGACTTGCGTGAAGACGGTTATCGTGCGACTGGCACTGTGCGTGAAAACAGGACAAAAAGTGTCCATTATTACCTGTCAAGGACATGAAAAAGAAAAAACGGGCGGAGTTTGACTATCGCTTTGATAAAGTCAATAAAATTTTGTTTGTGCGTTGGATGGACAACAGTGTGTGTACCATGGGCACTAATTATGACGTCGTGTATCCTTTAGGCAAAGTGAAGAGATGGAGTACAACTGATAGAAAGAAGATAGACGTAGACATTCCCCTAGTATTTCAAAATTACAATAAAGGCATGGGCGGAGTGGATCAGGCTGATCAATGAATTGCTTTATACCGGGTAGCCATTAGAGGCAAAAAGTGGTGGTGGGTATTATTGACCTACTTGTTGGATTTGGCAGTATCAAATACTTGGCGTCTCCACATAATGTCAGCTGACGAAAAATGTGACCAACTTCAGTTTCGACGAAATATTGCCAGATTTTATTTGAAAATTGAAGGTTCTGAAAGACCTGACGGAAGACGGCGAAAACCCTCATCAGCCATACCAAATTTGTGTAAAGATGGCATTGGGCATTTTCCCCAGAAGCTGGACACCCAGTTGCGGTGTGTGCAATGCCATATGAAAGCCCGATGGCAATGTAAAAAATGTATAAAAACATTATGCATTGAGAAAGGTTGTTTCGAAAACTACCACACTTAAGCCCACTGGCCTCATTTGAGGATGGTGTTTTATTTAATACAAGAAAAAAATTTTTTTTTATTTTTTTGTCAGATTATGTTTTAATAAGTTTCTACAGATACATAAATAAAGAATTTTAGTTATAAAACTGCTAGTTTGTATTTGGGTCTTAATGGGTTAATAGATAAGTGGATGTTAATTGTGGTTTAATGATTTATATGAGTCATTGTGTGTGATTACAAAATTCAAAAAAATGTTAAGTCTCACCTGTCCACCCTTAGTATTTATGAATTATCGCCAAAATTTTTTTCTTGTATTACCAATGAATCTGGAAAATTGAAGTCAAATGCCGTTTGATCGGGAGTTATTCCTTGTGTTATTCCTTTTTATTATGCGGAGTTTCCTTTTATGCCTGGTTTTTTATAAATATCAGTATATGCTTGAAGGGGTCTTGCATACATATTACATTCTGAACTACTTTCATTTTAGTGTTTAATTTCAGGGAGTCTGAACTAGGTACCCTAAAGCCGTTTTCAGAATTCTCTTATCATAAATCAGCAGACTGTTAGTAATGATGAGTAATGCAAAAGGACTAATTCTACTAACTAAATAAGAATTTCAAGTCTACAAGCTCTCATGGTGAATTCCACTGCTTCAATTTGAATTCCACTGCATATTTGTTGAATTCCATCTGAATCCAACAAATCTGCCACGAAGTATATAAAATCATTGACATAGAAATACATCTTTTGTTTGACTAAGATAGATTTATAGATAAAGTAACATAATTCCTGTTATTGAACCTAAAATGTAATATTTTGATGTGACTTGAATATTTTCTGCAGTTTTCGCATACAAGGGCAATTTCACATGAATGCAAACAGTTATGCTAAACTCTTGGTTGTGGTTCATAGATAAAATTAAATTGAAAAGTCAGCATTATTCAAATGACCACTTCTTACCACTACCCGATGTTGTTTTTTGTTTTCAATTTTCAGAAAAGTATCTACATATGCTTCGGTTGTTTGTTTATAGGAAAATGTAGAAAATGCTTTAAGTAATCTATATCTTCCTTTTTCCACCTTCCTTCGAAACGCAATAAAACTGTTACCCTACTTCTTAATATTCATGAGTAGCCGCTTATTTTAGATTCTTCACACATATTAAGTTTTGTGAAAATAAGACGTCGGTCTGATAATAAAATCTTCTATAATCACGTGGTTGCTAAGTTAGACATAACGCTCGCAAAAAAAAAACACGTGACACAAAACTCCCAACCACGCTTACCATCTTCCATTCACGATATATAAACCTTGGTTGCATCCTTATGATGTAACCTAACTTCACCTTGATTTAGCTCAAGGATTGGGTCAGACATTAAGAATGACTGCAGTCTGGTGATGATCCCTGGTTGTGACCTTTCAGTGACTCAAGTCACTATTAGCCATTCTTTCGACTCCACAAGCATTTCACGTTTTGCATCACAAATTTCATTCTGTCTCATGTTGATTTTTATTTTTCAGTTTATTCAGCGTAACGAGAACAGTGATGGCGGCCATAAACTCAATTTTACACTAAGAAATTTTATTAGGAGCGATATCCTTGCCATAAAAGTTTAATGGCATTTCTCGTACCCATGACGCTTCTAATCTGATGCTGATGCTGGCAACTTTCGAATCTTGATCATGGTCGTTGCCGTCTTTGTTAGTTAGAATGATGCTGAGAGGATATGACAAGACAGCTTCTAACCATGCTGTCTATTCCGAACTAGAAGACAACATTTCGCAAAAAGTGTTGTTCATTTGAAATTCCACTTCTAGGGATTTATGACTGGAAAATAAATTACTGATATTAAAATACTTGCAGGGATTTTTTTTTGACAGTCCAGATGTTGAAAAACTGAAAATGTAAAGTGAAGGCCAAGCGGAAGCAAGATGGACTGGACTTTTCGTACTTTGTTCCATCTTTGAATTGCAGTGCCTTTTTTTGCAATTATTATGCGTAGTACTATGCGTAGATAGACCCGCACCTTATTTCCCACGATTTATTCCTCAACTTGTAAATAACATTTGCAAAAGATACTTGTTTACTCGTACCTGCAATTTTGTATGAAGCTTATAGGAATACATTAGCGATTTCTGTGTTTTTATCGGTCAACTGAGTATGTTTTTCAAACAAGAACGTCCGAAGAGCACAGCGCTTGCCAAATATTGTCGCTAGTACATTAAAACTTCACAAGGGCAAATACTAATGTTCATCAATTTCGTTATTGAAACAAACAGAAACAGTAATTATTTCTCTTACTTAAAGATTGTCGTGTTGGTTTTTAGACTGAAAAAATTTTGGAGGTCAGCAGCCACAGAGCAAGTAATGAATGACCTTACAGAATAAGACGTATATAGAGGGAAACCAGAATATGAATTAGATCCGAAGATTTAAATCCCCGGACTCAAAAGCGACAAGAATACACATATCCTACATGTTACTAGCAAGAATTAGAAAATCTTGATTCTTCTAGAATGATGGCCTTAAAACAACATTAACCACAAAAAACAAAGAGCAGCATGCAAAAAACCAGTAACAGGAGACAAGTGGGCGAACGAACCCAAAAAAGAGCCTTTACGAACCAATGATCAGGGATACGTAGGGGCAGAAAAATAACAAAACGCACAGCAGAACACAACACTATATATGTTGAAAAGTAGTGGGCTTCGACATGAGCCTTGGGGAACTCCTGCAGGTATACTATGAGAGTGGGATAGAGTGTCGCGAATTTTAACAGAATATTTCCGGTCTTTTAAGAAGGAGCTGATTAAGTTAACTAAGAATGGAGGGAATTTAGGTTAAACCAACTTGTAGAGGAGGCCATGATGCCATACTGTATCAAATGCCTTTTCGATATCAAGTGATATCATTCCTGTAGACTTCTTTTCTTTCAAGGCATGTTTAATGTCCTGAGTGACACGGTATAATTGTTGCTCGGTTGAGTGCCCATGTCTAAAACCGAGTTGAAAATCAGGGAGAATTTCATTATTTTCAACAAATTTGTTTAACCGGTCGAGAATTAATTTTTCCAGCAGTTTGCCGAGTGACGGTAAGAGGCTTATTGGCCTATAGTTGTTTGGAAGGTGACGTTCCTTATTTGATTTTGGGATCGAAATAACTATTGCATTCCTCCACGTAGAGGGGAAGTAGCCAATGTTGAGGCAGGCATGAAAGATGTTTTGTAGTATTTGTATGTCTCTGGTTCTGTGTCGGCGCCTCCTTTGACAGTTTCTCTAACGGATAAGTTGGTACGTTTCAGCATCCAGTTTCCGAACTTTGTAGTCAGGATTCTTTTTGAGTCTGCAGCGATGGATTGCTTTCCACATAGTACTATTAAAATTCTCGATTTGCTTATCAATCTGGGATTTTGTTCTCATCTGGTCTGGAATGTCCCGAGTTATCTTAATGTTATCATTTATGAGCTGTCGAAACATTGCACAATTTGTGGCTTGATATGAAAAATTGTTTTTTGTGGGATTCTGCACTATATCATCTGTTTTCATTGAAAAAGTAACGGGCAAATGTGGTGAGGACAGGGCTTCGAGAACTGAAAACTCTAAAAGATGACGTCGACCATCACTTAGAACGACGTCTAATATTGCACCAGCACCATATAAGAATACAATGTTGGCTCGTCTGGTGAGTGCAAGAAGATGTCAGTTTTAGATATTAGGTTGTGGAGAGCTCTGCCAAGCTTGTTTGACCAAGGTCGATTCAATTCAACTGTTGGTGTTTGGAATTCAAGTCCCCACAAAGTAGATACCCTTGGTTATTGTTAGCCAATCTTTTTCGATCTCTCTCAAAGCTACGTATCCTTTCAGGATTGATTTTACTTATTGGGAAATATACAGAGTAGATTTTGATATTGATCGTCTCAATCATTTCCCCAACATTTTCATTTGACGAGGACACAAAAGAAGGCACTTGATGGTGTTTTAAAGACTTACTAATGGCCAAGGCCACCGATTTTTCCTACTCGCTTATTTTTATATATTGTTGCGCTTTCTCAGGTGCGCGACCTGATTGCTTCGCAAATTTTCGCAAAAGTGAATTAAACACACCCGACTTATTTAAAATTTTTTATTTGAGAATTTATTCTGATAATAAATTTCACTAACACTTCACAATTATTTTCACTTAGTTACTACTTTACTTATTCACTTTTATTTCAACTAATTAATTATTTCAATCGCTTTCACTCGCTTTTTAATCTGCGTACGATTTTATTTTACTTCAACACTATTTGATCAAAGTACTACTTTTAACGCGCACTGTCGCTTTTCGCTTATGCAACTTCGCTTCATCCCCAAGACTTCTCTTCGCCGTCCGCTGTAGTCGCTTTTATACATGTACCATCCGATGCCGAATCTTCCACGTGGATCATTTAGGTGGAAGAAGTGACATTATTCGAACATGTCACAATATTTTATATAATGGGTGTGTAAGCTTTTCATGCGATCTTAGCCACGTTTTATTTATTGCAAAAACATCTACTTTGTTTTTAATAGCGAAATCGAAAGCTTCAATGTTTTTATTTTTAACACTCTGTGCATGCCAAAATAATATTTTTAGAACATTAGTCATAAACGAATTTGACTGCTAACTTAACTATAACATTGTACTGATCTGCTTTAGTTCTGCATATCGCCAGATATATTAAACGTTTGATTTCGTTGATAATGTTTGATTCATCAAATCTTTGTGCCGTCCTGTTCGTGGCTGATGCTCGAAATGTCGTTCTGATTTCGAAAGTACTGCAATCACTGTTGACATACTCGCTGTGTTAGCAGCGATTATTTAGAATAAAAGCAGAATTCATGGATATATAGTTACCCATAAATTCTGCTTTTATTCTGATGAGCCTCCACTGTCAGTGTCCTAGATCAAACTCGTATAGTAATCATTGCCTAATATGCACTTTATCAGCTACCATATTTATCTTATCTCTATTGTTTGTGTGTATACTTAAATGCAAACGCAGCGGTGATTTCTTTTAATTTTCGCGGTAATTAGATTTTCAGAATGCTTCCAGCTGTCGAAATGGCATCAAGGCTTAATGATTCAAAGATCAATGAAAATCCCTATGGAAAACCGAAAACGTATGCAATGCATATTATGGCTTTCGCATCTCTTTGATAAAATATCACTCTCAAGTTAGATGCTCGAACAACCTCATGTAACATAAATTTTCGTTCTCTGGGATCTCGCATCAAAAGTTCCTTGTTTCGTTATATCAATACTATTCTATTCTCGCAAGGCAACCATTCTAAGGATGCAGTTGTGTATGATATTAGCAATCAGGAATATATGTTGTAACAGTATTTGAAATGATTGTCGCATTGCTGGGAACGTAGATTCTCATGCTCAACTACTTTGCAGCAAAATCATTCCTTATACTTTTTTAGCTCCACTTCAACTTGAACGGACTTGATTTCGGGATTGAAACGTAATCTACACCCTCTTTCAGCGGGACAGTACCCTTAAGAATGAGGTATCTTCTCCCTTCCTCTAATTTTAGTCACGTTTAAGATGTTCTCGGTCAATATAGTTCCAACATAGGCTCGTTGGGAGGCCGGCGAAGAATTGATTTGACATCAGAGGTCGCGCAAAGTTCTTTTCTGGGCCCGGACCTCTGGAATGTCTCGTACGATGAGCTTTTGAGACTGCAGTTACCGGAGGAGTCGCGCCTGGTTGGCTACGCAGATAACGTAGCAGTACTAGCCGCCGAACATAATGTCGGACAGACGCAGTTCAAACTGGATGCGGTAATACGCCGAGTGAGCGAGTGGATGACAGACCATGGGCTTAGCCTAGTGCTGGAAAAGACCGAGGTTGTCGTCCTCACAAAGAAGCGAATCCCTCGTGTTATGCCGGTTCGTGTAGGGGAAATGATCATCGAGTCAAAAGAATCAATCAGATACCTTGGCTTGATGATTGATTCGAATATGAGTTTTTTCGAGCAGGTTCGAGCGTCAGCAGATAAGGCCTCCGTGCGAGTATCGGCGCTAAACCGCATTATGACCAACACGCAGGGGCCAACCTCGAGCAAAACACGTCTACTGATGAGTGCAATAGAGACAGTGCTCTTGTATGGCTCCGAGGTTTGGGCTGACGCTCTTAGTAAAGAATCGTACCGAAGGCGTCTGGCACAGGTGCAGAGACAAGGAGCTTTGCGGATAGCGGCTGCATACCGCACTGTCTCTGAACCTGCAGTGCTGGTAATCTCGAGGGTGGTTCCAATTAAATTACTTGCAGACGAACGGAAACGTGTATACTCACGTAGGGGGGAGTCGGCGAGAGAAACCGTCAGCCGAGAGGAACGGAGAAGAACCCTTATCTTATGACAGCAAACATGGGAAAACGAAACGCGAGGCAGATGAACCGCACGGCTGATAAGTGACTTGGGGCCGTGGTTCTACAGAATGCATGGTGACACTGATTATTATCAGACGCAACTACTCAGTGGTCACGGGTATTTTCAGTCTTACCTGTATAAGATGGGAAAGACACCATCCCCAACTTGCGTGTTCTGCCCGGGGATGACGGATGACGCCTGCCACACGTTCTTTACGTGTAATGGATTCACAAGACTCCGTTCGCATCTCTCGGAGAAAATTGGCGTAATTTCCCCAGAAAATTTAAAGGGAAAAATGATGAAATCAAAGGACAATTGGAACTGTGTGTCGCATTACGTACGGACAGTACTCATTATAAAGAAGGACATAATGGATCGCTTGGCGAGGGAGGGAACATCTCTGTAACACAATATTATAGTTACTAATTGCAACTCCTTCCTATCCATCGGTGGAGAAAGAGAGATTTCCCTTAGCGTCAAGACATCGCTAAGCGATGATTAATGAGGCCTAGTCCGAAGTAATGTGACAAGGAGTTCCAGGCTAGGTTCTCGGTGTGACAGGGGAGGTGTTTAGTCGGTAGTCCGGTAGCGGGGGAGTCCGACACTCAGGGCGTAAATAGCCTTCACCTCCCAAACAAACACAAAAAAAAAAAAAAACATAGGCAGTGTCAGTGTTTCTCCTGTTGACGGTATTAGGCTCACATTGATATCCGTCAGTAATAATTTGTGAAGCCTGGCAGTCTTACCAGGGACTCATTTCATCGCTTCCGAATTTAGGTCGTTGGTCTGACTGATTTACCGACCTCTTCACTCACCTAATCGGACAGCTTGTTAAAAGTATCTCTATGTTGCGGCCTGTCAAGATGTTCTAGGCCATAGACTGTGAAAGTCATTTTGCCTATTTATCGATTTCCTAGGGTTGCCTGCGATTTAGTATCCCTCACCTATATATTTGCTCAAAGTCGCCTAATCATCTTGACATGGGACATGATCCAGTGGATTCATGGTCTCCGAAGCCTTGGCAGTGAGATACTTTGGAGAATTTCTCCAGCTTTAACCTTATAGTAGTAGTTTCAATACAGTTTCTTGCTGTTGTTCAGTCAACTGTTTTGATATTCCAAAAGGCGTGCCCATCGTGCTCTCGAGCTTTCACATTTCGCGATGAGATAAATTTGGATGAAAAAATTTTTTGCCGATGGATTGGTGTAAATCAACTTCGTTCGTATCCAATCTATTTTCATATTTTTTTTATATATTCCCGAATAAATTTCACATTGTTAATTCTGTCCTCCATGAGGATTCTCTTTTCCTTTATAGCGATCGCCTTGCAGGTCCGCCTTAAGGCTTGGATTTTCTAAATCTATCTTGAAATCTGCGGCAGCTTTTTCTACTTTTTGTCTAGACCGCGCCTCGTTCCAGCATTATCTTCAACCCTTTACACTAAGAGTTGAAATTCGTCGTTTTTTCATTTGCTATTTTATCTCCGGATCCTATTGAGCATTTTTGTTATCATGGAAGCAGCGGTAATACATTGATTTTTCGTTAGTTTTTCAGTGTTTTGACTTGAAGTATAAGTTTACGAATCAATTTTAATTGGCTAAATATTTTGTAAGATTTTTTAACTTTCTGTAGCAGAGCATACCTTCATGATTGGTCTTAAACAGCTAGAATCATTTGCTCTTAAGTTTGAGGATGACAGTGCTATAGAATGTGCCAGCCATGCATTACCTACTGGAAAGTTAATCTACCAACTTAGCAAAACCAAAACTAACTTAGCTTTCGAATATAGATATATACATAGGATCAGAGAGAAGAACTTTTGTATCATGAAGGCTTTAGTATCATGATTGTCGTCAACTGTTAGTGAATCCTTCAGCACAGCGTAGCCTCAGAACTCCTCGTACTGTAGGAACGTTTGAACTGGAAAATGGCATTAATCTCAATCAATTCTTATTCTTTTCAAAACGATATTGTGTCATAGATTATTTGATTACACTGATCTACAGTATTTTTGCGCATGGGTTATACATAATTTATTTTTATTGCTATTATATCAAGATATAAGAACAAGAACGAAAAATAATTCAGGATTTGCTTTTATCAGAAAATTGAAATCAATGAAAACACATAAAAAAATTGATGTAGAGATGACTTATTAAAAGATAACGCACATTCATATACGATTTTTTTTTAAACTGAAATTTCAAAAATAAAATTTAAATGTTTAACAATGAACAGTTTTACTTTTCTTGTCATGTTTCTCGTATTAACCCTCAAAAATAGTCTCCCATCATGCTTTCAGTATATTGGCCTTGGTAACGTCTCTCAAATTCCATTATATCTTGATGAAAGCGTTCCCCCCGCGCTTCCGAATAAGCTACGATATTATTTTTAAATATGTCCAAATGAGTACGTAACATATTGTTGAGCTTTGGCTAGGTGCGCGACCTGTTTGCTCTTCGGAAATTTTAGCAATAGTGAATAAAACACACCCGAATAATTTAAAATTAGGTGCTTAACATTTATTCTTAAAATTTCAAACACTTTACAATTATTTCACTGAATCACTATTTCACTTTTATGAGTTCACCTTTACATTAAATAATCAATCACTTATATTCGAATGTGATTTTACTTGACCTCACTTTTAATGCACTATTTTTATCGCACAGTGTCGCTCGTTGCTTCACTTCATTCACAATACTCTCTTCGCCGCTCACCGTAGTCGCTTTTATACAACTACCAATCAACCCAGAATCTTCCATGTGGATTGTTCTCGTGTTGACGCCCTTAGAGCAGGCGCGCACTGCGAGTTTTTTGCCGCGCGGCGAAAAAATTTGCGACATTTTTAAGTACGGCAAAAATAATAAAAAATAAGCAGACGCGCGCATTGCGGCCTAATAACGCATAAAAAATCATTTTAAAATGGATTTAGTAGAAGCAGCCTGTATTTCTGCTCTTGTAATTAGAGCTCGTAAAAATAAAAAAAGATTTTGGGTAGATCCTCTTGTCAATGAACGTTTAAACAAGGGACAATTCTGTAAAATATTTAGTGAACATAACGATTATCCCGAAAAGTTGTTGCAATATTATAGAATGACGAAAGAATGTTTTTATGAACTTTTACAACGAGTTGGACCTTATATTACATACAATCATTACCCTGATCATTACGATACTCAATGAAGTCATCGTTCCTCCAAAAATACAAAATAAATAATTATAACGTAAAAATTGCCAGCGAATCGCCGTAGTGCGCGCAGTCTAAGATAAACTTATGTAGGTATCACAAAAAACCGATCAACCACCGCGCCGCAAACAAATTGTAACTTGTTACAGACTTTTCGACGCTGCGGCGACTTTGTAGCTAAGTGCGCGCAATAAAATTGAAAACTCAATGTTACAATACTGTGGCGCGATTTTATGCCGCAAAGCATTTCTGCCGCGCGGCAAAAAACCCGTAGTGCGCGCCTACTCTTAGTCACTTGCACCCGGATTTGTTGTAGTCAATGCACGCAACATGTTTATGTTAATGCTTTCAAGAAATATCGATGTGTTGGTAGTCGTAACCTGCTTAAAACTTTTCTCCTAAGACGACTACAGTGGCGCGTAATCTTTTCCGAAAATCTCACAATGCATCTTTAGAGACATTCTACATCCCTTGAATGATAGAATACAAATGAATTCCGATATTGATGACTGCCTGGAGAGAATAGCTGATTTTCCAACAAGGAGGAGCAAGTACAGGATTTTCTTTAGTATCTGTTATAGGAGCGGATGTCGATGGTGAATCAAGATAAGATGTTTTCCTTGAATTTTTACCTCTGATCGGATTTGCAATGAAAAAATAACAGTCGATGTGATAATCAATGGATTCTCTCCGAATTCTCAACACTGCAAACTTCAATGCTCTTTCTCACCTTCATACTAGCCTACAATAAAACGTAACGTATACAACCTAGTTAATGCCACCATAAAATAGTTAATAAAATAAAAAAAAACATAAAACAGAAAATAAACTCACCGTCCAGATTGTATCTGCTAGAATTACATGACACATGTGTAGCCCATTTTTTGTCTTGATTTTTAACAGGTAGATTGAAGTAAGCTTGATTTGCTTTGCGAATCTTTAAACTTCTACCTAAATCATACGTTTTCTCTCTCATAAATAAATTCGCCGCAATAATAGCACAATGAGTCAGCGTTTCGTTTGCAACTTCTCGTAGCCATTTTATACAGGTGGATATAGTTAGAAAATATATGAAACATGTTATTTCTTTGTAATATTCAAGCGCATGCTGTCGTACATAACAAGTGACGCACGAAACACTACGATACGCGCTCTAACCTATCTTCTACACCGACAGCGCGCAAAGGCCGACATTCATTGGGCACGAACATTAAAAAGGGTCAAATCGCTCTCAGTAGAAAGCAAGTATTTTCGATTTGTTATAATTTCATTTACATATATGGTTTTATTATACTGAACAACCACGGGAGCAGGCTGGTTTCAGAAGTGGATACAGCACTATAGATTTCATTCGCACATTACGGGAAGCTTTGGGAAGATACAAGTAGTATCATCAACCCCTAGCATTAGTCTTCATAGACTTTCAGAAATACTTTGACTCAGTACTCCTTGATGCAGTACTAAATGCATTAGTAGCGCAAGGCATAGACAAACCATACGTGGAAGTGCTAGCTAATATCAGCCGCAATGCCACGGCAAATTTCAAAGTACTAGAAGACACTCCATAGTTTCCCACACAAAGAGGGTAAGACAGGGAGACATCATATTGTCAATGCTCTTGATCGCCACATTAGAGGGCATCTTCCGAACTCTACATTGCGAGAATGAAGGATTGAACATCGATGGTGAGCACCTCAATCACTTGGGATTCGCAGATGACATAGTCGTGATAGCCAACAGCCAAGAGAAATCACAAGAACAGCTGAACAGCTTAACTCAACGCGGCTCCTGGAAAAGTAGGCTTGAAAATGAACCTAAGCAAAACCAAAATCATGTTTGACGATTATATAAGCACTCAAGGACATGCAAAAATGAACAACACCAGACTAGAAATAGTCGAAGAATATGTATACCTTGGTTAGCTAATACAAAAATCCGGTTCACTACTATAAGAAATCAATCGACGAATGAAGATGGTATAGAGTGCTTTCGGGAAGAACTCGATTATATTCCAAAGTTAGCCAAAGAGCAATAGAAAGATGCATGCTGGGCATTACACCAGGGGATCGCAAGAGACTTTTCTGGATACGAGAAAGACGTGATACACAGAACGAAATCCTTCAAATGGTGATGGGCCGGTCACCTGGTGTAATGAATTTTACTCCTAAATCGTCACGGCGAAGAATGCAGGACGAGGCAGCCTCACACCGACATCCGGACGTGAAGTCCTAGAGGCGAGGCAACGAGTTGTACCCCGATGGTCAACGGCTCGGCCACTCGGAAGTTCACTACGTTGGTGAACATCTTATTATTATTGAACCGGCCACCGAAAAACCCGATTTTTCGAATGCGAGATTTCGAAAATTACTTTACTCTATGTTATCCTTTTCTTACTCATAAAATTTCCACAAAAAAAAAAAACGAAAAAAATGATCAATATCGATGATGATATCGTTCGATGAGATCTTTAACCGAAATCCCGCGGTGGCCGAAAATAAACTACGTTACAACAAATACTGCGAATTCTAAATAGTCACACGTATACAACACGGTTAATACCCGGATTTCCACTATAAACTACTGCACCGCGGAACCCGAACCGGCGAAAACACATGTGTGGCCCTATATCTTCCTGCACTTACCTTGGCGCCATCACTTTCCTCCTGAAAACAAGAAGGTCCGGAAAGAATAGAAGGAAAGAATAGATTTCCAATTAAAAATTCATTTCTCTATTCAAACACACTTGAATATAATTATACTGAACTAAATAATTGAATGAAATATAATTCTAATTCATTAATCAGTTTGAATAAATTTCTACACAAGTCTAATAAAAAAAATTCTCCTCCTAAATCGTAAATGAAAATGCAACGGGGCATATTCTAATGATACAGCGAATTCATAAGCTGACGAGAACTAAAACCCAAGTGAATGTCACTACTTAGTCAAATCTACTCTCAGTAACTGCATTTGATCAATACCGCTAATAGGATTAATTTTAGTTCCGACCCCGTTTAAGCCGCACAACAAAGAATTCATTCAGGCACAACTATATAATTGATTTTGTTATTAAACCGAACAGAAACACACAAAGTAACATTTAAATGGCGAGGAACTACACATGACGCCACTCACGTCTCGAAATTTTATATTGGAATACGAATGAACTTACGAGATAGGCATTTGCTAGATTTTCCTTTAATGGACAAAATGCGATATCAATAGGAATCAATTTGCCCAAGAGGACATTCTTGTCATGTATTTTAACCTTTATTTCGGAGGGGTTATTCCTTTCTTTGTTGTTTTTTTCTTGAAAGATCGCGATTATTGTTCTGTTTATAATCCGTATGAAGCGCGCCGTATGCCGTATGAAAGCGCGCATTCAAATCGTTTTCACGATACATACATAAATACAAACGTATTTGTACATGGATAAACAAAATTTACAAAATATATTTATATATATAATATGCGTTAGTAAAAAACTTAAAAAAATCTTTAGACTTAATTAAATAAGATGAAATAAAAATGGAATAAAAAGATCTTTAGACTTAATTAACAGTTGGACTTATCTGTACGTAGTATACATAAAACACTAGCTGCTCACCAATTCGATTTGTCGATACATTTTCCTCAAATTAGATACGGGATCCTTGAAAAGAACTGGGTCTAAACGTACATTACCCCCCCCCCCCCCCATGGGTGCTACCTTGTCGTGGTGGGGGGGGCTTGACGAGGTTGCCCGTCATCCAGACGCGTGATCAAGTCACTAAAAGCACCCACCAAAAACAAAAATATATGATGAGTGACAACAAAAATAGTAAATTAGGGGTGGGGATATACACCCCGACGTGTGAGGGAGCCTCGACCTCATGCGGGCTTCTCTCCAGCATTCATGCTGGGGATAAGTCGCCAGGGCATTTTTCAGTGGTGGAACACTTGGCCACTGAAGAATCAAAAATTACAAGTGAAATAATCAACGACGCAAGCATGTTCGCCCGAAGGCCAAAACTCCTGCGAACTCCGCCTAAAAGAGTAGCCAAACCTAATCAAGGCAACGAGAAAACATCGTGCAAGCAAACCTCCATCGAACGCTTTGCAACAGCGAAAAAGGTGCTTGTCCAAAACATCCCTCCTACACAAGGCGATGGAGCGAACGATACCAGAAGCGTAGTGGAGGCTTCGGGCAATGGAGTCATCGACCCGAAGTGCCATTCTCCAGGGGCCATTAAAAGTCATATACTGGGAGAACTTACTCCGAGGTCCTCAAGGAAATCAGACAAAATGTGGAACCCGAAAAAAACGGTGTCTGTATACGAACAGTAAGAGCGACCAGAACAGGCGGTCTCCTCGTAGAACTCGGAGCGGAATCCACTGAGAAGGGACGGTTCGAGAGCGCTGTCAAGGACCTCCTGGGCTCTAAAGCTGTTATCTCGACTTTGCAGCCAATGGCGTCCTTGGAAATAAGAGACCTTAACTGCATTGCGGAGGCCAAAGAAGTAGAAGATTCAATTAGGTCAATTCTTCCTACGGCAGAGAGCTTTAGGGTAAGGCTAACGCCTACCAACCCTAGAGGACAAAGGGCGGCAATAATAGACATCCCAGAGAAAGACGCTGTGCAACTCCTGACCAAGGAGAAAATTAAAATCGGCTGGGTTGTGTGCAGGATACGTCGGAGGGTAGCCCTAACTCGATGCTACAAGTGCCTTAACTTCGAACACATCTCCTTGAACTGCAAGGGGCCAGATCGAAGCAAACTGTGCTACAGGTGTGGCACTTCCGGTCATAAGGCGAAAGACTGCCCAAACGAACCCAGCTGTATCTTGTGCAAAGATAAGGGATGGAAGTCTGAAGATCTAACTCACATTCCAGGAAGTGGTAGGTGCCAGGAGTTCAAAGAGGCACTAAGCAAGAAAAGAGCAAAGACATGATCCAAGTCCTGCAAATCAACCTACACCGTAGCTCAACCGCACAAGATTTATTAGACCAGGTTGCAAGAGAGAAAAAAGTTGACTTGTTGCTGATATCTGGGCCACACCACAACAAAAAGGAAGCTGGATGGTATTGTGATCGATCCGGCACCGCCGCCATCTGGGTACGTGATAGGGCTCTACCTACAGCTCGGACTTGCACCAGTGGAAATGGCTTCGTGCTCATTGTGTGCGCCGATTTGACATTCATAAGCGTCTATTTCACTCCAAATGAGTCAATTTCATGTTTTCAGAGCAGGCTCGATGAACTGGAGGAAGCTGTCTCGAGCACAGAAGGCCGAATCCTTGTTGGCGGTGATTTTAACGCCAAAGCGATAGAATGGGGAATGCCTCTGCCAGACTCGAGAGGAAAAAGAATCCTAGAAATGGCGGCCAGGAGGCAACTTGTCATCATGAACGTTGGGAAAACACCAACTTTTCGACGGGGAGGCTGCTTGGGAACTATACCGGATGTGACATTTGCTTCGGAGTCCTTAGTGCCTAGGATGCACAGATGGAGAGTACTGGAGGACTACTCGGCTAGCGATCATCAGTACATTGCTTTCGCAATTGGTGACTGTGCTACTCGACGCGTAGCAACCCAACCCTCAACTGTAGGTTGGAATATATCTAAAATAGATGTCGACGCGTTCGCCGCAGCTCTTATGAGAGGTGAAACTATGACGGTAACGGGAGGAGCCTCAGCTGAAAACATGGTGAACTCCACCATGAGGCTCATCAAGAATGCGTGCGACTGCTCTATGCCCAGGCGACGGCCTCGACACAACAAGCCTGCTGTGTACTGGTGGTCGGCAGAAATCGCCGAAAAGCGGAGTGAATGTCACAAACTCCGCCGCGAATCTCAACGTTTAAGAAATCGAGACGAGTCACACTCCCGAACGCTGGCATATAGGTCGGCTAGAAAAGTTCTCCGTAGGTTAATTAACGAAAGCAAGGCTCGCTGCTGGCGCAACCTAGTTGTGGCCATCGACAGAGACCCGTGGGGGCTGGGTTACAAGCTTGCCATGCGGAAACTAGGAGCTGCAAGGAGGCCCTGTGTCCTTGAAACGGAAAAAATGGACCAGATTGTTAGAGCGCTCTTCCCTATGCATCCTATTCGTCCCGATGATGCAGATATTGAATGTCTCGGAGAATGCCCACTTTTTACTGCCATCGAACTGGATAATGCGGTAAATGCTTTAAAATCGAAAAAGGCCCCGGGACCAGACGGTATACCAGCGGAAGTGATACAGCTTGCACATCAACTTTGTCCTGAAAAGCTGCTCACCACTTTCAATGCCTGTTTGCGGCAGGGCGTGTTTCCAAATTGCTGGAAAGAGGCGAGGCTCGTGCTGATCCACAAGGGGAAGGGGAACGCGGAGCAACCATCTGCATATCGGCCCCTATGTATGCTGAATGCCGCTGGGAAGGTACTCGAGAGGCTCATTCGAGAAAGACTTGGAGAAGCCATTCGAAATGCCGGGGATCTGTCTCCTCGGCAGTACGGCTTCAGGGCTGGTCGATCCACAATTGGTGCAATAGCAGAGGTAGTGAACGCGGTCCAGCAGGCAGAAGCCCACAATCATTACTCGAGACGAATAGTACTGCTCATAACTCTAGATGTGAGAAATGCCTTCAACTCTGCCAGATGGACAGATATTCTTGGTGCTCTGGAATATTTCAGGGTGCCGAGGTACCTGATGCAGGTATTGAAAGACTACCTCAAAAATCGGAAACTCATCTATGATTCGTTGGGAGGTCGGCAAAGAATTGATTTGACATCAGGGGTCGCGCAAGGTTCCGTTCTGGGCCCGGACCTCTGGAATGTCTCGTACGATGAGCTTTTGAGACTGCAGTTACCGGAGGAGTCGCGCCTGGTTGGCTACGCAGATGACGTAGCAGTACTAGTCGCCGGACATACTGTCGGACAGACGCAGCTCAAACTGGACGCGGTAATACGCCGAGTGAGCAAATGGATGACAGACCGAGGGCTTAGCCTAGCGCTGGAAAAGACCGAGGTTGTCGTCCTCACAAAGAAGCGAATCCCTCGTGTTATGCCGGTTCGTGTAGGGGGAATGATCATCGAGTCAAAAGAATCAATCAGATACCTTGGCTTGATGATTGATTCGAAGATGAGTTTTTTTCGAGCAGGTTCGAGCTTCAGCAGATAAGGCCTCCGTGCGGGTATCGGCGCTAAACCGCATTATGGCCAACACGCAGGGGCCAACCTCGAGTAAAAGACGTCTACTGATGAGTGTAATGGAGTCAGTGCTCTTGTATGGCTCCGAGGTTTGGGCTGATGCTCTTAATAAAGAGACGTACCGAAGGCGTCTGGCACAGGTGCAGAGGCAAGGAGCTTTACGGATAGCCGCTGCATACCGCACTGTCTCTGAACATGCAGTGCTGGTAATCTCGAGGGTGGTTCCAATTAAATTACTTGCTGACGAACGGAAACGTGTATACTCACGTAGGGGGGAGTCGGCGAGAGAAACCGTCAGCCGAGAGGAACGGAGAAGAACCCTTATCTTATGGCAGCAAACATGGGAAAACGAAACGCGTGGCAGGTGGACCGCACGTCTGATAAGTGACTTGGGGCCGTGGTTCTACAGAATGCATGGGGAGACTGATTATTATCTGACGCAACTACTCAGTGGTCACGGGTATTTTCAGTCTTACCTGTATAAGATGGGAAAAACACCATCCCCAACTTGCGTGTTCTGACCAGGGATGACGGATGACGCATGCCGCACGTTCTTTACGTGTAATAGATTTACAAGACTCCGTTCGCATCTCTCGGAGAAAAGTGGCGTAATTTCCCCAGAAAATTTAAAGGGAAAAATGATGAAATCAAAGGACAATTGGAACTGTGTGTCACATTACGTACGGACAGTACTCATTATAAAGAAGGACATAATGGATCGCTTGGCGAGGGAGGGAACATCTCTGTAACGCAATATTATAGTTACTAATTGCAATTCCTTCCTATCCATCCGTGAAGAGAGTTTTCCCTTAGCCTGAAGACATCGCTAAGCGATGATTAATGAGGCCTAGTCCGAAGTAATGTGACAAACAGTTCCAGGCTAGGTTCTCGGTGTGTCACAGGGGAGGTGTTTAGTCGGTAGTCCGGTAGCGGGGGAGTCCGACACTCAGGGCGTAAATAGCCTTCACCTCCCAAACAAAAAAACAAAAAAAAAAAAAAAAACGTACATTGGAACGTAATCATGGCATGTATCCAAAACAGCATCCAAAACAACAGAAAATGTGTTCAAGCAGCTTTGCCGCTTTGAAAAATGATCAGAATCGTTCCATGGTGGCCGTCCACCCTTACGATCCTCATAACCTTTACGTTGTTGCGTGATATAGTAGTCGGTTCACGTGTGACATGTGACACGAGGTGATCTGAAAAGTCTTAAATAGTAGCAACGACAGCCAGTGGGTGTCTAAAAAGTTGTAGCAGCGATGATAGAAACTTCCACTCCTTAAGACAATGTAAAAGTACTTTGTTAATTTTCATGTGTAACCCCAAGCATGTTTTCTCTGAGTCATCCCAAAAATGTGGTCTTGCTGTATTTACCACTATCCGATCTGGAAAATCCCGTCACACCGTATATGCGAAATTCAATTCATCCGGTAGATGCGCAACGCTGCACCGATAAATATTAATTCGAAACATTATTTTCTTTTAACTCTACCAGGCCTCGACAACTCCGCCAGCGTGTCGCTGGCAGTGTGTGTGTACTCTTGGCGGAATCGCCACACTTGAGAAGAATTGCTAAACTGACAGAATGACAGACTGTAGATGGACCACAAGAATAACGCAATGGTACCCAAGAGGAATCAAACGACCAAGAGGACGCCCAAAGATTCGATGCGACTATAACATCAAAAAATAGCTGGCACATCTTGGATGAGGATAGCTGAAAACAGGCAGACTTGGAAAGCAATGAGGAGTCAGCATGTAGGGAATGCTGCACCATAACATAGAAATATGGTTGAGCAAGTTGAATGTGATGATGTCGATGATGATGACGATGTATTACATTGGTCTTACATTATCTGAATTTATGAAGTTAAACCCATGCGCAAGAATTAGTTTTTTTTTTTGAACGCTGTTAATTGTCCCTACTTTGAAATGCATCTCAGATATTTAATCTGAAATCGAAATCCTCTTTTTTTTGAGTTGGTAGAATTTTCGTACTGCTTTCATTCATAAGACATTCAGAGACCACAACTTTTTGCTATCAAGTATAAAAAAAATTATTTTAAGGGGATAATAAAAACTTTACATAGTTAAAAAAAATTCACATAAAGTATACTTCAGCTGCTAATATTAGGCAGTGGCATGCGACTATCGTTTACATTCCATCGAATCAGCTGCTGTATTTTTTTTTGTTTAGGATCTCTAAGGATACTTTCTTTTTATTTGAACTACAAATTTTGGATGGAGTTTAAATCAAGTGAATTATCAGATTAATCAATCAAAATCACTTCCTTTCCGTTCGTACTTTGGGTGATTAGTAAGGCATTGCACAAAACCAGGGAGAAGTGAAGTAAAGTTGTCTTATTCCGCTACAGCTTACTCCGCCAGCTACCATTATTCTCTGGTCGAATTTTGGAGTCTGCTTTAAGGGAGTATTTGCGGGATCGATGGTTCTCGCTTTTCTATTCTTTTGATTTAGTAGGGGATGCAATTGAATCTACGACTCGTACGCAAAAGGGGTGTTTGCATGCAACCTTGGACCACCATTGAAACCAGCAAATCCATTGCTTTTGGGAGGACTTTAACCGGTCTGGAATGTTCTTCTCTGTAATTAAATTCTCTTTTAAATTAAATAATTAAATGTTCTTTTAATTAAATGTTCAAAATGGAATGCTGGACCCAGTTGGTGCCTGAACGGTTCACTTTGGCATTTATTTGCTTGCCACTTCAAAGCTACTAAGCCGTTTCCTTACTGTACGCATCCTGACTCCTGTTCCATATTCAGTCAATATTTGAATTGTTTTTCAGTTCTGCTGAAAGTACTGACTGTAGACAACTTCTTTAAATAGCCTTTTTTTCTTTGGTAGCGCAACATATTTTCACAATGTTTTTGCCAACCCTAAATATCCTGCAGAAATCGCTGCAGGTAAACCCCAATTCAAACATGCGTTGAATTGCAATATGTTTTTGGATTCGAATACTTACTATTATCTGTTTTCACTCTTTCGAAAATTTATCGAAATTTATCAAAGCAGTGTTTCTTTGGTCCAGTGTCAATGACGTGAGGAATATTCATCGTCAGTGACACCGAGTCATAGTGACAGTGACCCGATTGATTTTACTGAAGAATTTTTAGGCAATTTTAATTAAATCTATTTAATTTAGGTACTATGTCAATAAAATAATATTAAAAATATAGACGTACTCAATAAAAAGCTTTTTTATTAATTATTTCTTTATCTGATTCAAATTCGACTGAAAAACATATTTTGAATTTTTTCAAAATATGAACCATGTTTTTAGTTTTTTTTTTTTATTTTGAAAACATTTGTTGAAGAATTTCTTAGAAAAATGAACATTATAACTAAGAAAGAGATCATTTAAGCATTGTATAACAATAAAAATATTAGTCTTCTGCTTACGCAATCGTCGACATGCGTAAGGAGAATTAAATTCAATACAGATAGATTCATGTTTATTGTATTGTAATGTATTATATATACTATACTCATGTATTGTAATCGCAAAATACAAAGATAGGTTAAAGATTCAATAAAAAAAACGAAATTGCTGATGACGGTAGGTTGCGGTAGGCGAAAAGGCCCGAAAAGAGGTAAAATAAGAGAACCCGTGAGTACCAATGCGCGGTGGTTGTCGATTGCCAAGAACAATAAAAAGAACAGCTGGATAATAATTGTTATGAACGCGATTACAATTTCCAGGAATAGGAGGATTCGCCATCGGTATTCTGGCGGAACACTTGGGTGCCAGCAGGAGGAGGATCTCCATCTCACAAGCAGATATCCATGTTTCATTTATTTTCTATGGAAGCATAAATATCCGTCACACGCACTAGTGAAAAACTAACTTCGCTCTTTTCACGATAGCTAATAAATACTTACACTCGCATAGAAGTTATAGGTTCTAGAAGTTATACTATAACGTAGAGAAGTTATACTCATAATATTTTTATGATACATGCAATTACTAAACTATCGAACAAACAAGATCTCGCATATGTAAATAGTACCTGCAAAATAGAAGAAAGACTTCCTTTCAATGTTGTGTATTAAATTTTCAATATCTGTAATGGATTTTCGAAGATTTTCAATTTATCTACCTAGTTGAGGAAAATCTAACATTTTTTGGAAGGAGAGGAAGGTCTTTCATTTAGCAGAAATGCGATACATTACAAACATTCAGGTTTGAGTTGTTTTATTACCGTTTTTAAATGGAGAATGAAAATGGTTTATCTGCGTGTTCCGGAACCAATTTTGGAGGTGATTCTTCTTTTCCTGTGAAATCCGCGATTATTTTGCGCTATTGTCGAGACAAAGTACCAGGGGTTGTTGTTGAAATTTGCCGGTTTTACTCATTGATGTCGCTAGAGATGTATGTACATTTCTGTGATTTGGCATCTATGTCATATTTTTCTACTGACATTAACCTTAAAAAATACACAAGTTACAATCTGCCAAAATAATAACGTCATAGTTGTTTAAGTCAGTCAATATGTCGAGTTACATTCTAAGTAAATCGAATTTCCGGCATTCGTTGCTTTTCTTATTTCATCAAAAGAAAAAAGCAGTTGAAGCTCATCGGTTGCTAGTAGAAACTTTTGTTGAACATGCTCCAGTGATTAGAACATGTAAGACATGGCTTCGTCAATTTAAAAGTGGCAATTTCGAATTAACAGTCAATGAACATCCTCGTGCAGCGAAAAAGTTCGAAGACGAGGAATCGCAAGCGTTATTGGATGAAGATCCAACCCAATCGCAACACAAATTAGCACAAACACTACACGTGACCCGACAATCAATTTACCAACGTTTAAAAGCCACGGATCGCTACCGACAACAAATTATCGATTTGAATCATGTGTTGGTCGAAAAACAGCCGAAGTGGGTCCAAAGACATGACAAAGTTATCTTACAGCATGACAACGCAAAGTCTTTTACCGCTAAAGTGGTGAAGAACACTCTAAAAGCCTTAAATTGGGAAATAATATCGCATCCGCCGTACTCTCCAGACCTCACCCCGTCCGACTATCATGCTTTCGCATGGATGGGACACTCACTCGCAGAGCAGCGCTCGCCAATTTTGAAGTAGTCGAAAAATGACTCGTCGAATGGTTTGCCTCGAAGGAGAAAAAGTTCTTTTGGAATGTTATCCATGATTTGACTGAAATATGGTCAATACTTTGAATAAAAACTTTTTTTAAATTCTCTTGAGAGTAAAGTATTATCTTTATTCAAAAAAACCGGACAACTTCAACTAAAACCCCTTATAGTAAAATTTCAGCAACGTACCTGATCTATACAAAGCCAGGCAAAAGGCAGCGTCTTTTCGTGCGGATATCATTATTATCAGCGCGATATATTACAGGTAAGGGTGGTAGTATGGACCCTGTATTTGATACGAGCCCTATACATATCATTTAAAGTAAGTTGCGCAGACTAGTGGCAAGATTCGAAATCTATAATATTTTTTTTTTTGGGTAGGGAGGTGAAGGCTATTTACGCCCTGAGTGTCGGACTCCCAGTGGACCTACTGGACTACCGACTAAACACCTCCCCTGTCAACCAGAGCGCCTAGCCTGGTACCGTTTGACACATTACTTCGGGCTAGGCCTCCCAATTTTACACCTGTTGGCGTTGGTTACAGGGATTCCTTCTCCAGTTGGATGGACAGGAGGAGGAGGATTGCTAGTGAAGGAAATCCTCCACCCTCGACGCCTCCAGCCGATCAACTATGCCTTTTCTCGTTATTAAGATTATCCGAGCGTAATGTGCCACGTGATTCCATTTGTCAAATGATTTCAGCATCTCTTCGACAAGACTATCTGGGTGGAGCTCTCCCACTTTTTCGGCAAGATCACCGCGCTCTTTTTGCCATCTTCTGCATGAAAAGAAAGTATGACAGGCGACATCCTTCACACCAATGCAGAATATGCAATCAGGAGACCGTGACTTACCTATGTTGCACAGGTAAGACTGAAAACAACCGTGTCCACTCAGTAGCTGGGTCAGGTAGAAGTCAGTCTCTTCATGCGTTCGACTGAGCCACGATCTCAAGTCGTTGATGAGCCGCGCGGTCCATCTTCCTTTTAGCTCACGTTCCCATGATTGTTGATTCGTCGAGAGTGCATCGTCTTTCATCGCGAACAACTTTTTCTTAATTACCCTCGTGCCTTCGGAGGTTGACTCTATTGCGCTCTCTAGCTAGGAGAGCGATTGGTATCACCCTGCAATTACCAACACCGCTGGCTCAGAGACTTTACGGTACGCTGGTGCAATCCGCAGTGCTCCTCGTCTCTGCACCTTTGCCAGCCGTTTTCGGTGCAGTTCCTTGTTGGAAGCTTCACTCCACATCTCTGCTCTGGAATATGTCTCTGGAATATCTGTCCCTGGAATATGTCTCAGGTCATCAGGTCTGGGATCAGCGTTCTCGCAGAGGATACAGTGCGTCTCTGCCGTGCATTCTGTTCTTTTATGTCCTGTGTCGCCGCATTTATAGCACAAGGAGCTCCTATCAGGCCCTTTGCAGCCTTGTGCTGTATGACCGTAGCTTAGGCATTTGAAACAGTGGAGAGGAACTGCTCTTCGCCGTATGCAGACCACTTAACCTATTTTTATTTTGCCCATGCAGATAAGTTTTTCGGCATGTTTCTCGGTTAAGTCGACTATGGCAACGCGCTGCCCTCTATTATTTTCAGGGGTTAGTTTTAGTTTGATCCCAGTTAATTCGGGTGAAACCCTTTTGAGGCACTTTTCCACCTCCTATCTGTCCGTAACGCAGTCAATGTCGCTGATCTCAAGGGTGGCCATTGGTTCAAGTGAAGCTAGTGTTACCTTTTCCCCTAGAGCCTCTTTGACTGCATCCCGGAATGAGTCATTATTTGTTGTCTCAGGTCCAAATTCTACAAGGAGGCCACCAGATTTGATTGGTCGGACGGTTCTGATGGTAATTTGAGTATCATCGGGTCTTACAGCTCCCTTGATTTCCCGCAAAACGTCGGTTTGACCAGCAGTACATGCCTTAGGGTTTTGCGGCGTGGCTTGCTTCGTGGTTCTTGTTCCTTGTTTGGGGTATCTTTTCCTTTGCCTCCAGGAAGGAGGCAAAGGCCTTCCTCCTTTTGTCTCGGTCCCCTTGGTTTGGGCTACTGGCAACTCTTTTGGTAGCGCTATGCGCGGGAATAACTTGCGTTTCGACCGAAGTACTGGTCTTTTGCTCTTCCTCCGCTTTAACCCATTTGCGTCTGTAGTGCCCGATACGGTCTAAGAGCTCTTCAAGCTCTAAAATGCCGTCCCATATGTCCTTGTTTATGTTTTTCTGGGTACTGCAGGAAGCTTTGATCTTTTTAACTATGTTTCCTGCCTTACGCATGAGACGCTCTACTTCGTGCCGATTCATTACAATGAGATTGTCCTGCGCCTGGTTTTGAGGCGGGCTTTCTTTGTTTGCGTTAGGATCTAGAGCTTTGATGGCATCAGAAGCAGTTTCAGTGGCAGCATTGCATCGAATCATGATCTGAATGTCATCGGTGGTTTCTCCCATCGTGTGTTTCACAGATATTAGTTGTTCATGCTTTTCCCATAGTGTTACTGGACGTTCCGGTTTGCGCATTGTTTTTTTGCTGCGTCCGAATGCCGCCAGTATTTCTGGTTGGTAGAGGCTCTCTGCGTTTTTGTGTTAATTCGTGCGTTTGTCGTCTGGGTTTGGTTGTTTACTCGATGTTTTTGATTTTGTTTCGGTTGGTATTAGTTTGTAAGGTATCATGCTAAAAGGGTCCCCCCTCGGAGCCGCTATCTCCACTCGTATGTGTAGTCGCCTTAATGGTCCCATGGGTGTCTGTGCAAAGCAGGGAGGCCATGCAAGAGTATGCACCAGCCCTTGTGGAGGCAGGTGCTCAGAGCCAGCGCTAATCGGGAGTTCGTCTCAACCGAACCTACACCACCAACTTAATGGTGCGAGCTTCGAACGTACTCCGAGGCCAGCCAAGGTTTTACCGGGACGGAGACGGTACGATATCAATATTGGACCCGTTCGCGCGCGAGTTTGACCTCGGTGGTACTTTTTCCAAAATATCGTGTTCGCCAGCCCAAGTGCGCCAATTGGAATTAGTTGATCGATTTGTTTTTCCATAGTCGTTGCAGGGTCGTTTTCCGCTGGAGAGGGCTTGCAGTCACCTCCAGGTCCTCGGGTACGTGGGGCCGACACTCCCCAAAGAATACTGGCTTGTAGGAGTACTCTTGTTGACCAGCATTCCCCCTGCGTTAGCATTCCCCCTGCGTCAGCATTCCTCCTGCGTCAGGTAATTCATATATTACATGTAAGGACCCTGTATTTGATACGAGCCCAATACATATCATTTAAAGTAAGTTGCGCAGACGTGTGGCAATATTCGAAATGTATAATGACTCTTTAGTGATTTAATTGAGTTCAGATATGAATTTTATGTGCTATTCATTGTTTTTTTTTCGCTGTCAACGAAAGTTTGTAAAGCGAGTATTTACTTCACATTTGCTTAACTTTCTATTTACAGCGCTTATTCATAATTATTAGCTACTAGTCAGCTTTATTTAAGGAAAATAAAACTGTGATTGAATTTAAACATTGCCCTAGAGAACAACACGGATTGTTTATTTTTCTCCAAATACAGCGAGTGCTAATATGGGCCCTTGCGCGTGTTCATTATGTGAACCCCCGGAAGGAATGGGTTCATACTATGTACTGTACATATTGCTCCTCCTTGATGTTTGCAGATGTTAAAAAAAGTGCTGAACAAAAAAAAGGTCTGCAAAACGATAATGCTATGGAGTCAAAGTAGTATGGCGAATGCTATCTCGGCCGTAAGACATAATGAAACGGGACTTAAACGAGCAGCGAAGCACTTCAACGCACAGCGCGGAACTTTAGCAGCAAGACATAAATCATGACGTAAATTGATCATGGATGACGCACTTGAAAATAAATTAGTAGAATATGTATTAATCATCGAAAGTAAGTTCCAGGGGCTTACCTATTTTCGTCGTATATCTTACGAGCTCTTTGATAAAACGGCATCCATACACACCAGGACTAAGGATGTTTTGTCATTGCTGAATCCCACTGCTGAATGTTTTCAGAGCAAATGGATTTAGTAAGAAAGCTGTGTATACGTTTCTGGAAGTTGAGCTCAAGAATCACAGGTGTTCTGTAGAGTGTTCATTGTGGATGAGGCTGCAATTTCTGTTGTTCGGTTGAAAATTCCACGTGCTATTCGACTCAAAGGGAAAGGACAAGTTGACGAATGAAGTCCAGCTGAAATATCATCTTTAGTGACTGTGGTATGTTTTATGAGTACTGGGGGAACATTTGTTCTGACACTCTTGATGTTCATTCGCAAAAATATGACAGATTCTCTCATGAATGGTGCTCCACCAGATTCCATTCCCAGATGTCATCCTCCCCGATAGATTCAGTCTAATTTATTCACTTAATGACTGAAGCATTTTATCCAAAAAACCAAATCAACAAAGGAAGATCCGATACTTTAAGTTCTGAATCGTCACAATTTCCATGTCAAAAATATTGAAGTTATTGACGTAGCGCGAATAAATAATGTGGTAATACTGAGTTTATCATCCCACACGTCAGATAAGCTTAAGCCACTTGACAAAACCTTTATTGTTGCTTTGAAATTCCACTACAGTGAAGCCATTGGACAATGAAGGCTCCACAGCGGAAGATCTGTTGGGCCATATATCATTTGTGAGTTATTTAGGAAAGCGTATTTAATTTGTCAGACTGGAACAATAGCAGCTAATGGATTCAAGTCTACGGGAATCTTTCCCTGTAACAGGAATATATTTTCAGATGCAGACTTTGCCCCCTCAGCTGACGATCACCATAACCGAAAAATATTAAAATAAGGTAAGGCAGAAAGTTAATGAGTGAAGAAGAGAAGATTACAAGACTCAGGCTCGTAGATTCAACGCATCCAGTCAAGCTTAAAATATTCAACGGAAGCAGAGCCCTCTGGCGTATGCACTTCTCATCCTGTGAAAAATGTTGTCTCTCCAAACGATACTTGGCCTTTGCCTAAAAAGAGAATCCCACATAAGGGACCAAAACCTTGCAAAGCTGCATTGATAACAGCTTCGCCAAAAAAAGAAAACAATAAAGAAAATGATAAGAAATGAAGAAAGAAATGAGAAAAGAAAGAAGATTCAGACCTGAAGAAGGATACTTAAAAAGCATATAGGAAATCAAAAAAAAATGTGAACACTCCAAAAAAAAAAACGATCCAGTGAAGAAAGCTTGGAGCTATGGGACACAGATCAAGATTTTATAAAGTCTATTGACTCATGTCTTTCAGAGATGGAAATGGGAGTGGAAATTCCCGGAGAAGATGAAGTTACGTGCTTTTTTGCGAATCACTATTTTTAAAGACAAACGAGATGAAATTTGATTGCAGTGCCTTGTCTGCATAATTCGGCAACACAATGAGTGCCCAGGATGAGAAAAAAATTTATGAGTGTGATTTTCGCAAATAAATGCAATTCAAAACAAAACAAATAATTTGTACTATTCGAATAATATTCCCTTTTCTTTATTGGAAATGCATTATTTATCACTTCCAAGGTATTTCTCTAGTATGACTATGGGGCTCATGTTACCGTCACACATGAAATTTTGTGAATTGTGTATTAATTTTCAATTTTCTACCCTAATTAGTAAATCTTGATTCCACTGGACAAAGTACAAATGAGACATGTTAACAATTTATTACGCTTGCTAAGGAATGGGTGAAGTAATATATTTCTCTGGACATATCATAAAAAACTAAAGGGGGGTCCATAATACTACCTTTCCCTATATATTTGCACTAATATCTACTACATACAACAAAGCAAAAAAGAATGTCAAAGGACATCTTTTCTTTGCACAAGGTTAGACAGTCCCGGCTACTCTGCTTTTAGCTCTTATATTAAAAATTTATGACCTTTGGTTTTTGCCGATTTTTGATTGGTTTAGAGTCACCGATTGGTTTCGAGTCACTGATTTGATCATCTGACATCAAAAAGAAAACTTTTATTTTCCCTATGGGTATAACAGAATAGATTTATGACTTTTTGATGCCCGAAATAAATTTTATTTTCAGGTTTTCCACTTTTTGATAAATTTTCAGATGTTTCAATTTTTTTTTTAGTTTTAGACCGTTTGCTATTATTTTGTGTATAAAGTACACCCAGAAGTATGTTTGTGCTTGTAGAGAAGATAAGGTACCAATTTGTAGCTGAAATGTCAAACAAAGTATCAAAAGTTGCATTACACCGAGACTTGGCACAAATTGGCAATACAATACGCTGAACCACATGAAATGGTTTCTTGGTCACAGAATATGGACGAGTGGGCTGCCTATCGGATTGAATATTCAAATTATTCACGTAAAACATTTTTGCAGGCTGGTTTATACGATATTATTATTTAAATTAACAGCGAACTCTGAATGCTTGTAACATATTATCAATGGTGTAGTTACCTTCTGCCGGATATATTTTTGTTTTTTTGCAAAAAAATCTTCAAAAAGTTCACGTGTATGCACTAAATTATCAAGCTTTTGTTTTTCATGGCAGGTAGAGTTGTCATCAAAACGTAAATAGTTCTAACGTAAATAGTTCTGTACGAAGTAGAATCGTTGAATCGACATTGTGAGTCTAAATATTTCTACATCTTGCTTGCTTGCCATTCATTCAAATTTTCAAGTCATTCAACTTTTGACAATTTAAACGATAAAATGCGGTACTATATAATGGTCTTATAAATGCTTTCTGCACAATAGTGCATATAGTATAGTCTAGTGCACTTTCTGCACTATAAATGCAAATCTGCACAAGCTGCTCTTCTTTCTTTGATATGAAAGTTGCCATATATTCAAATTTTGCACATTTGACTATGTAAAAATAAATCCCAGTATGTACGGATTTAGACACCACTTTGGCACTTTTATCAGTTGGTTTTACACCAAATGTGTCCGTTATTATATTTTCTGATCTGATACGTGCATTTGGTTGTTTCGTTGCCTTTCCCATCGTGTTGCACCTCTGCGTTTGAGAAACCGTTGCAAAGTCAATAGTTCAATTTCTTTCAAGTTCAAGTTCAAGTTCAAGAAATTCTCTCACTCGAACCGCTGACATTTTGATCTGTTTTGCTGCTATGATTGCGTTCCGACAATTGATCTCCATTTCGATGTCTGAGGGATTTTTCTTGTTATGATTTTTTTTGGTAATAACCCATTACAAGCAAAAAGCTTTAAAAGCTCATTAATAAATAAATAAATGTAATAACTAATAAATAAATGCACGTTTTTTATGTCACTAAAAAACCATCTCAGTATGACGCCGCTTTGAGTTGTCGCACGTGTGTTACACTGGGCAGGTAATGCTGCACTGACTTTATACAAGCACACAAGCATTCAAACGCGTAGTACTTGTTGAAAATAAAATATGACTGTATAAAAGCAGCCCGGGCCAATATGACTTAAAGTGGGTGTCAAAATCTTTCAATGTAGTTATTGCCGATCAATATATTTGAACTTTTGCGCCAGAAACTTTTTCGTCGGAAATGTTTGCGCCATCCTTTAGTTGAAAGTACAGAGTACGATTATAGCAAAAACTTTTTTCACATAATTGACGCCATGATAGAAAATAGTCTACTAACTGCCTGGGACTTGTTGTCTTTGATAAATGTTCGCTCAAATCAGCCAGCATATGAAAAATACAACTCCCTCCCTTTTCTTAACTAGCAGCAACAAATGTCCCAAAGTTCCCTCTGCACTGTGAAATGAATTAAGGAGCCTACAGAACCATTGACTGCTTCATAATTGGAATTTCCATTTGAATTTAAATTTTAATTGATTAGTTTGTTTCTATTCAAGTGCGTTTATTAACCGAACATCCTAGCATCCTTCCAATGCGGCACTAGTGGATTGATTAGGCAAACCGCATTTGGGCTAGTCCTGAACACTAATTTAAATAGATTTCCCGATATCACGTCTGCACACACCGAAGTATCTCTGCTGAAATATGTATGAACATAGATGCGAAAATGCTTCCAGTATTAATTTGGTTCATTCATCAGATCAGATGTGGAAGAATGGCATTACGGCGACGAGAAGACGCGGCTCTATTCAATTCTACTTATCGCCTACTCAGGAAGGTGTGACTGGGTATAATCAATTTTTAATTAGGAATTTTCCTGTGGCGAAAGATAATGGCTATCGATTTTTATTAATTTATCATCAAATGCTGTCAAGTATGTCCTATTAAAGTTGCTTACAGCTTTTCAATCATCTGTTGCTAGGCTCATCTGGTGAGACTGAAGATTGAATCTGAAGACTGGATATGATTAAATGTTCGTGGACAGGAGCGCTAAATGTGTTATTTTCCTTTTGTCTGCATAAGGGAATTGTGTTTCTGAAGTGTTCACATTTAATCTGATAAACATTTCAGAAATTTATTCAAGACATGGTGCTCCTACATAATCGTATTACCGCAGATTTGCTCATCCTTCTTCAATGTATGTTGACTAACCCAGCAGGTAATTGGCTGCTGAGCGAGGATATTTGACATTGTACATATATGAATTGAAAATGGCTTTAGCACACACAGAACACATTACTTAACCCTCATGAGTATGACAACAAGCTGTAAAGTATGCATTCGATGGCATCCTTGAGGAAGTTCCGAAAAACACGTGCTAGAATTCACTTGATATGAAGAAACTATATTCCAGGATATTAAAATGACGAATGAATGACAATCCTAGTATGTTGCGATGCATTTGACATCTATTGCCAACAATAAGGTCAACAACTGAATCAATTTCGAACGAATTCAAACTCACCCCAACATAATGTGGAAAGACATTTCGTACAATGCTAATAGAGAGGGCGAGTTCTTTTTAAAGGAACGCTGTACATTGTCAGCATCTCGAATTACATCTTTGAAACTTGTTTAATCCAAAAAATATTTTAGGAAAACAGTGTAATGTTTTTGTTGTTCTAATTTATTTTGTTACAAACATTATTTTTTGAGTGAATTAGTAATACGAGAAGTGAATTTTAAGCACTTTCTCGTTTTCTTGTTCTCATTTTCTCGATAGGTAAATTCAGAATAGGACAGAATAATAATATTTATTCAATGGTTCTCACATTCAATGGCTCTAAAAACTTTTCTCTGTTGAATATTCATTTGATTATCTTTCAAAGGACAATCACAAAGTTCGTTTCACGTAGTGAGTTATTCAATTATTTTACCGAGAAGTAAGCCCTGGCGGAGATGTGTCAATAGCCATCAAACAATTCGGTACACAATCCACTCTCCCATCCTTCAAATCCACCTCTATTGAAAATATAGGGTTTAAAATAAGAAGAAAGCAACATAGAATTGTACGCCTTGTCTTTTCCCATGATAAAACTTTCAAAGGACGAAATAACCAATCTCGAAAAAAAATCTTAAAACGATTCAGTAAGCTGTGCGGTGACTTGAGCGATCAACTTTAGCAATGGAGTTGCACACATGATAGCATAGCAGGCAAAGTAGTTCCTCATTAAGGACAGCAACTTGGTCATACACCCAACCCAAGAACGAACCTTCTACTCACATGATGGTGTAGGATCTACTCTCGATTTTGTCTTAGATGATGAAAATGTCAACACCTCGAAACTCACCGTAAGATGGACTACTCTCTCTGCATCTACTGGTTCTCTTATCTTTTGATCTTTAGAATTTCAAAAAATTCTTCACACGCGCCAAAATGATTCCTTTGCTTAAAAACAGCTAGTTGGCAAAAATTCGTTTAAACATTTTTGTAAGCTCACGACACTTTGGATCCCTTATATCCAGATAAAGAACGAAAACTAGAGGAACTAAAAAATACCATTTGGAAAGCAGTAGACAATAGGGTACCCAAAAACAACAGGAATGTAATAAAGAGAAGACAAGTTCTTTGTCACGTTTGACTACTCCGTATGGGCCATCGTATGACGTTTGTAAGGCGGTTTTTACGGCATCACGACGTAGGAAAACGTGCGTTGTGTTGGCGAGGTCCTTAAATATTAATGGTCAGTCATAAAGTCATTAAGTCATAAATGTCGGTTTCTTGGAACTGGTCTTTTTTTATAGAAGTGTTATCGTAACTCCTTGATAAATCGCGGTGGTTCATTGTCTGCTCGTGCATGTTCAAAGAATTCTCCTGGCACACGCATGAGATGTCCACATAACATTTCAAATGGAGATGCACCCAAGTCTCCGCGGATGGGTGCTCGCATACCCATAATAACGCTAGGTAAAATTTTTGTCCACTGTTCGTGCTGATGGCATCAAATTGCTGCTTTAAGTAAGCAGAGGAAGCGCTCTACTATTCCGTTGGATTAGGGATGATACGAAGTTTTTCGTAAGTGGTTGGAGCCTGCTAGACAATTGAAATAAAGGCGATTCAAACTGCCGCCCTTGTCTGTGGAGTCGCAGTGGTGTTCCGAAGTGGTTTATCTACCCTTCCTAAAAGGCTCTAGCGACTGTTCTGGCTTCTTGATCGTGGATTGTTGTGGCTTATGGTCATCGGGAGAAACGGTCTACGTAGGGAAGACAATATCTTTTCCCTTCTGATAATGGCGAAATAATAATGTCTATGTGCAAGTAATCAGGTCTCGTGGACGATGGTGATAAGTTTCCACCTGTTTCCGATTCTGGGATATGTATTTATTCGGAAAGAAGAAGAGGGTTAAGTTCTTCGTAATTTTCGCGGGATGCAGCCAGTTTAGCGTAATTGATAGGTGCTTCGATTTCTTCGATTATATCGACGATATTGTCTTTTCCCGAAATATACTGAATATCATTCTTGAAATGGGCAATAAAAGCGAGGTGCCGAGCTTGACGGGGGACGTTTTTTCGAGTTTCTGCCGGAAAACGAACGTCAGTGGCTTATTGTCCGCGTAGACGGTGAAAATACTACCTTCTTACCTAGATTGTCAATAGTTCCCTGTCGAAAGACCTGTACAGGCGTTCTGTCGGGCTGAGTTTTTTTCCAAAGAAAGCGAGTGGTTCCCAGTTGTTCTACTAGTTGTTGAAGAGCTGCACATATGGCGTCGTAAACTTCTGCCACTTCAGCGCCGACTTTAGGGTATGCGGGGAGTGTGGCTTGTACTAGGTCTGCTTTCGTTTTTTCGAAAGCTTTTTCGGCTGCTGGTGTCGACTGAAGTATGGTGTTTCCTTTGATTTTGTAATGCAGCACTTTGTTTAACGGTGCCTGTGTGTACGCACATTGCGGCATTGATCAGGTCTAGGTATCGACAAACTTGTTTAGCGGTTGATGGCCGAGGGAAGCCAAGAATCGTGTTCACCTTTTTCGGTACTGGTTTTATGCTATCCTTGCAGACGATATAGAAAGAAACCAAGAAGAGTCTGTTCGTTGGCGCCAAACTTACACTTTGTAATGTTGAAGACTACACCGTGTATCGCGCAACGTTTGAGCGCTTGTCCAGATCTCGTTTTCCAGATTTCGTTTTATGAACCATTGGAAGATCTGTGCGGTGATTCGGAGTCTGACGGTCTTGAACAGGAATTCGTACAGATCAAAGGGCGTTGTTATTGCCGGTTTATGGATGTCTTCTTCGGCGATGGGTATCTGATGATACGCTCTCACCAGATAGATTTTAGAGTAAATTTTCTTGTCATGGATGAGCTTAATTGGGTACCTATCCGGAACTGTGCGAGAATCGAGTGCGCGGTAATCTCTTGTACACTGGTAAAAAAATTTCATTAAATCTCTTCAAGAAAAGTTAAACGAGAACGGGAAATTAATGGCTATTTTTGATAGGTGAGTCCCAACCATGTAAACTCATTTAAAGCATGCAAACCTCCAAATACCTGTGAAATCTTTTCTGATTATAGTTTTCCTAAAAAAGTTGGTTCCCACTGTGTGGACTATCTGGAGGACGCTGTTTCAAAATATATCGGACAGTGGTAGTTGATGTTGCGGGAGAGTATGGCTTGAACACATTCCACCGGCTAAAGGAATAACGTAAATCACATCTCCGAAGCAAAGGTGTTACATCCATGAAAAAAGGAGAGGTTGCTTTGAGTTTGGATAAATGAATGGGAAATGAAAAGATATGTAACTAGTATGACTATCGTTCAATAGAAGGCTAGAGAAATTTTTGAGCGATTGAAAGAACAAACTCTAGGTTCGAAATCCATGGAGTAAGAATTCATATCGACCACTGGCTCGTTTGGAACTTAAACATGTATTGATGCAAGTTCAGATAAAGAAGAAGCTGAGAAGTACTATCTGAAATTACAAGAGTTTTTTGAAACAGCAGGGTATCGTCAACAAAAAATTTTAATTGTGATGAAACTGGTTTGTCTTAGAAGCGCATACCGAACCGTATGTTTATCATGAAAGATGAGAGAAGTGTTCCTGGGTATAAACCCATGATGGACCAATTGACGTTACGTTTGTGAGCTAACGTTAGTGGTGATATATAACTTAAACCACTTTTCATTTCTCACTCTGAGAACCCTAGAGCATTCAAAAAGACTTGACAGCAAGACTGGCAGTAATATGGAGATTGAACCACAGGGAAGATGTCACGCAGGGCCTTTTCAAAGAATATCTGTTTAAAGTTTGTTCCCCCAGCATCAAGAACTGCCTTGAAACAAATGAATTGCCATTGAAAGTACTGTTGCTTTTGAAAAATGCAAGAGGATACCCAAGGGACCTTGAAGATAATTTGCTGATTGACTTTCCCTGGCTGCAAGTTCGGTTTCGTTTCTGCAAATACGACTTTGCTGATTCAGCCGATGGATGGTTATTGCTGGACGGTATTTTGAAGCATGTCAAGTCTTTTCAGAAATGACTTTTAAAACTTATTGGAAAGTAAAATTGGACATTTTGGAAGCAATTCCTATCATAAAAAAGTTCAGAAGTCACGCAGCACGAGGTTATTTATATTTATATGGCGAAAGCTGTGTCCATCTGTCTATCGTTTGTTCAAGGAAACGGAGGTGATCAGAAAGCCATTTCTGAAATTATAGTGAAATTTTGACAATTGCTAGAGATCTAGAATTAGAGGTGAACGAGGATGCCATAGAAGAGCTCGTAATGGAACATGAAAATGAACTCACGACAGACGAACTCCAAGTAATCTTGAAGCTAGAACACAAACAAACACAGCGAAATGTGTCTCCTTTGGAACAAGAGGAAGAGGAAAGAAGACCAACGCCAATATCTGATTTTTAATTGTTTTTTTTACTATTATAATTATTGATAGATGGCAATTTTAGATGATTTTTTAATTATTCTAACTACTTGTAATGGGCCATAAAACCATTGTTTTGAAGCATGTTAACATGAGTCTGATTAAAGCGATGATTTGTGTACCGCCCATTGATTCATTTTTCTATTTTATCGGAAATGTTTCTGATGACTGGTATATTTGCCCTTACACTTATAGCGACAGCATTTTCAAATAATTAGTACAAAACCATCGACTGAGAGCACCTAGTTACACTCCTGTCTAGGGCAATTAAACTGTCGATGGCAAATACGACGTTAAAGTTTGAAAATGAAATATCGACAATTTTCCCATTCACGGATGCTTTAACCGAAACATTTTCAAGTGAATATGTCCTGATTGAGTTAGTACATGCATTTGGCCGTTAATTGTAACAGCCAAAATATTATTACGTTGATTTTGCATATAATAATGTCCTTTTACTGTTGGTATTCCTGTCCGCTTAACATGGCATTATACAACAGTGAATTATTATTTAGATGACTTTTAATGCTCCTTTTGAAAACTAGAATTATTATTCCCGTTGTGTAATGGTGTATGTACTTAAGGACTTATAATTAGAATCAATTACCAGGAAAGTTTAATAAAATGAGCTGGTTTTGAATTATTGCTGTATTTAGTTTGAATTTTCAGAAATTACTTCCTTTTTAAAATAAATCTCGAATAACTTTTTAAACCACCAAACTCTAATCAAACAGAATACTTTTTAATGGAATATGTGTCATATATTCTTCAGCAAATCCTTTTAAATTACATGTTTAAAAAAATTACGAATACGGTGAATATGATGCTGAATTTAGAAATGATCTGAAACAAAAAATTAAATTCATTTTTTTTTTCAGATCAATTGTTTCAGATCAACTTTGAAATTTCAAATGCAAGCCCATCTTTTTTTGGCACATTCAGATTTAACGGGAACCCAAAATTTTTTCGTCCATTTTCGAGCCTCACGCAGCGTTTGCTGTTCAAAAATCTGGAGGCATCTGAATCATTCAGACCAGGAGGCACAAATCTTTATTCTTACATTGAGGATTTTCTCTGCTTCAGTGTTCAATTAATGTGTGATGGGATATGTTTTATTTTGAGCTTAAGTAAGCCATTTGAAACTCATAGGCCCATAGGATAGGTAAAGGACTCAGTGAATTTAAATAATAACCTAAATTTTATTGCTTTATTTGTAACTTATCACACTACTGGGCATCATTTTTTTGTAAGGTGTTAAAATTGGTGTCCATCCACTGCGGTGAAGTGAACGAGTATTGTTAGATTCCCTCATTCACTCGTGCCAACATCTCCGGGGTTATCGTGGCTGACAACCCCACTATCCTTCTCTAGAGTACTTCATTATTCACAACCATTCGTTTTCAAAATTCTTTGGACGGCTGATTTACTCACACCGAGTATTTGGGACAACCTTCTCTGGCTCATATGAGGATCCTCGATGACACTGAAAAGAACCTCCAAGGCTTTCTCCTCATTCGTGGAACCTTTACTCCGACCCGATCTCGGCAAGTTTGCTACAGACAGGTCGGATGCAGATCGGAGATGTGACTGTTGTGTCTAAACTTGTAATAAAATATTTCGGACTTTTAATCGATTCGAAAATGAGCTATTCGGAACAGATCAGAGCAACGGCGAAAAAGGCCGCGATAGGCGTTTCGGCTGTAAGTCGACTACTGTGCAACATCGGTGGGCCCACACCAAGCAAATGCCGACTCCTCATGAGTGCTGTACAGTCAGTGCTACTGTTCGGCTCTGAAGTTCAGGCCTAAGCTCTCAGCAAGGAGCGGTACCGAAAGCGCTTGGCCCAGGTACAGAGACGAGGAGCTTTGCGGGTAGCGTCTGCATACCGCACTGTCTCTGAGTTGGCAGTGTTGGTGATCGCAGGAGTGATACCCATCGCACTCCTTGCTAGAGTGCGACAGAGAATTTATGACCGAAAAGTGGAGGGTTCAGGATATGTTGTCAACCGAGAGGAGAGGCAGCGCACACTACTCGAGTGGCAACAGTCCTAGGAAGGCGACTCTAATGTCCGTTGGACTGTCCGCCTTATAGGGGACGAGGGATCGTGGCTAAATTGAAGGCACGGTGAGACTGATTATTACCTCACCCAGCTTCTTAGTGGGCATGGGTATTTTCAGTCTTATCTGCACAAGATTGGTAAATCACGGTCCCCAGACTGTATTTTCTGCCCAGGGGAAAGGGATGACGCATGTTACACCTTCTTCAACTGTAGAAGGTGGAACAGGATGCGGCAGGACTTGTGGGAGGTAATGGGAGAGCTTTCTCCAGACCATTCAACAAATGGACCTGTTTGGCACATTATTCTCGGGCAATACTTACAGGAAAACAAGGTACCATGGATAACCTTGGGTGCGGGGTCTAGGGGGGTCTTTTTCCAGCAGTCCTCCTCCATCCTGCCCCCTCCCGCTGGGGGGGGGAGATTTCTCTACGCTGACGGCGCCTTAGAGTGAAGTAAATAGAGGCCTAGCCCGAAGTAATATGTCAAATAGTTCCAGGCTATGGTCTCTTGACAGGGGGGGGGAGTGTTTAGTGGGTAGTCTGGTAGCATGCGCTCCTAGGAGTCCCACACTCCGGCCGTGAACCACCTTTACCTCCCAACCAAAAACAAAATCATTTTGCTTAGTGACTGCAGAAGAAAACATCGCTTTGAGACTTCCTAAGCCAAAACAACTAACACAATCTGTCAGGAGTGGTAATCGTCGAGAAACAATATCTTCAAATTGAGCAACTGAATTTGGATTTTAACCAAATCGAATTTAATATTTCCAACTATATCCGAATCTGCAATAAACAAAGATTGGTTTGCTTATCGTTTAAAATTTCAAAGTTGGGCCTCATATCTCGTGTAAGGCCCCATCGGACCCAAAATCTGATGGACTTATTCTATTTCTTTGGCGATATAACTGAGCATAACGCAGCATCAGAATTTTGATTTTCCACCCGTGCGCGAAATAAATTCACCGTTTCCAGACTTTTAGACCGCCCTGTATGCAATGATAACATTATGGCGGATGCTTAAAAATAATTTTTCGAAATTCGACTTTTATGAGATTTTTGGGCATATGAAAATAGACAAAATTAATATTATTATACGCCCAGGGTTCAAACGATTATTATACATGCGTACAATAAGTGGTAAATATTTGAGAATTATCGGAGCTGTTGTCTCGGGGAAATTTTTTTCACGGCTTGAAAAAAAGTGGTTTTGAATAAAATGCATTTAAACTTTTATTGTTGAAAAAGTAGACGAAAAAGGTACATATGATTAGTCAGCAATGCCAGCTCTCTTTCGCTCCCTAAAAAATATCTTTATTTTCTTTAAAGGTCATTTTAGATCTAGATCATTTGAGGTCTAGATCCTACACTTCGCCCTTCTGTCCTTCAGAGCTGACACAGTTCACTTTGTATATGCGAAGATTATCACGATTGCGGGCAAATATAAGCGTCAGGGGACCAATCTGGATGCCTATCGTCTCCATGATTTTCGAAATTGGCCCGAAACCATTGTTGCAAATGCAAGATGCAATATATGTTGCAACTTTAAGGTTTTTGCCACCATTGAATACGTGCTTTTAACGCAATTTTTAAAACTTTCGTTAATATGTTGCGTGAAACCACGAAGAATCTTTCTAATAAGGCATCTATAGTGAAATCTTCATAAACGGGCTTTAAATTTTCTTGAGATTCTGCAGATATGCAGGAGGATGCTATTAACTTTCCAAAGAATTGCATCAAGAATCGACACCTGTAGGGCAGTTGGTATGCTGTGGTCAGCGTTGCCAGGTTTTTCCCCAAATCGGGATTTTGGAACTTTTTGAGTAAAAATACGGGATTCTTTCGTCGAAAGCTGGACATAGTAAAAAAACGCACAGAATCAATAGTTTTTGAATATTTATCTTTTTATTTGAGTCCAAATTACTTTTACGTGACAAAATAGATAGCAAAAATATCCATATTAAAATGTTTTTTAATAAAAATATAATATTTCAAATCAGATTCACCCTATCGTTAAATAGTTGAGTCTTATTCATCTTCTAAATAAAAAAAAAAAAAAAAACAAAAAAAGAAAACAGAAATCAAAATCAAAAAAGTATTATTCAATAGAATAATATGGCGTTTCAAACAATAGTCTGAGAAGTGAGTGTTACAAATTGCAACTCACAATAAGAGAATAATTATTTATAAGAATTACTTATTCATGATATTCCTGTGAAGATTTCGTTTAAAGTATCCCTTATCCTTCACAGGATAGCTGTAGATTAAACTGGATGAGTAATTCTGCCTTTCATTAAATTACGGAGCATTTATTTCTAGCATCCGACGATTTTAAATTCATCTGCGAAAAAACACGTTCAGGAAAGCAGTTTGACGTTGGGATACTTAATATGAAAGACACTAGTTTAGACATATACCTGGTGTCTTTTTTTGGAAACTGTTGAAAGAGCTGGTGCCATTTCTGTGCGGTGATGGCAGTGGTGTCTTTGCAATTTCCAACTAACACGTCCAATGATGATTTAAGCAAGTGAAATTTTTCATATAAGTTACCTACCGAAATATTGTCGTTCAATTTTATTAAAGATGCAGCATTTTCAATCATGTCGAAACTAATTTCACTTTCCAGATTTATGAATTTAAGTCTAGCAAAAATTTCATCTGAAAAATTCTGACTTTTATCTAAATACTGTTGGCAATTTGTGTAAAAACACTTAATATCTTCGATGGCTTTGATCCGTTCATATTCAACCAATTTATTTAAAAACTGTTTTGTCTGGTAGCCGAAAAACCCATCCTTTAGCCTTTGAGTCAATCTTGAGCGGAAGAGGCATAATGACTCATGTATTTCTGTTATGGCAATATCATTTCCCTGAGACTCTTTTATTAATGTGCCAAAAGCACTCATCACATTATGAACAAAATGCAAATAGGCTAGAAATTTTGTTTCCTCTACTTCAGAGTAAAAAATCTTTTCAGTGGCTTCCGCACGTTTATTAAAGTAGCTTTCCAAAGCAGGCCAAACCTTGATTACTCTCTCAACAGCAGGACAGAGCAACAGAAATCTTCTATTTACGTGACGTAATAATTCGACCCACTCCATTTCCGTAGTTTCAAATATCTCCATCAATTCCGCACGACGTTTAGCTGAATGTGAGAAATGGCCGTATATTTTTAAGATGACAGCTTCTACATCGTTGTCTAATCAGACACATGCAAATTTGGTCATGTTATGCAAGATGTGAACTGAACAGCTTTTAATATTTTTCGTTTTTGAATTCATGAAAACAGAATGATTGAACCAAACTTTACATTTGCATTGTCAGCACCATAAAACGATGCTTGCGATAATTTTAAGTTATGTTTATCCAATGTTTCACAAAGTACCTTTGTTATTTGGTCGGCAGTATCGTCATTACTCTCCACAAAATTTATTAATTTCTTTTGTATTCCTTTGTCCAAACTGAAATATCGCCCACATATTGGAAACATTTTCTGGTTACCTTTATTGCTGGAATCCGTAGAAATTGAAAAATATAAATTTTCTTTTATATTTTGAATTATGTCCCTCAAAGCTTCTTTTGCCAATACTTCACAAACTATTGCTTCACTCTTTGTCCTACCACATTTATCATTCTTAGCTATCTTAGAATCGGCGTACATGAGATGTAATAACTTTTGAAAACTATTCATACGGTTGTAGCTTAACGAACGTTTAACGGTGCGATATATAGAAGTAATTTCTGCAGCTGACGTTTTGTACATAATATCATCGCGATCCCGATCAGATGTGGAAGAACCCGGTGTCTGGAAATAGCTAATTCTGTTTCTTGCAGCGCGAAAACCAGTGATCTTCGAGTGGCTACTTGTTTTCGAATTCTTCACTGCGTCGTTTAATCCACCATGAGAAATAGTAAACTCTTTTTTACACAATTTACAGTAAGCTTTATAATCATCCGACGTCACAATACGCAACCAATTGTAATCATTCTGCCAATTTTTTAACTCGTGAGGCGATGATTTCCTAGTTTGACTTTCTTCTTGGGTGCAACCACTTCTGGTTCCGAGCAATCCGGAAATAAGTAATAACTCCAGTAAATAAATAATAACAATAAGTAAACTCCAGTAACTTACGAACAAAAACACGCAAAAAACTGCAACTTTTGTTTGCTTAATGTAATGACTCACGCAACGCAACTCACTATTCGCTCACTGATTTCCAAGCACTAAAACAAATGGTATTCGTTGTTCCTTCGTACGTAATCGTACGTTCTCGCGAAACAGAAATTTATAAGCAAATGAGAATAAGAAAAGAGCGAAAGAGAAAGAGAAGATACCGCAGTCGCACGTACCAATTGCGTGACGCACCCCTCACTCTCGCGGTCGCTTATCTTTTTGTGCCACCCGCCCGCGCTTTCTCAGTACGCTGAACGCACGGTCGAGTTTTTCCCGAAAAACGGGATTTAATTTTGATTAAAGAATCAGGACGTCTGACAACGCTGGCTTTGGCTGAGTGTCCGTCTAAATCCTATGATATGTTGCCCCAATTGCATGACGCATACACTACCGGTCAAAAGTTTACGTTCACCTGCTTTATTTTGAAAATCTACACAATTTAGTCGGCAACTAAGTGGATTCTATAGACAACGTGCGTCTTGTAAACAAACAAGTGTAAACACACTTCTGTCTGGAGCGTTTCGCGTGCTAGGGCCATACACAGATCGAGCTTAAACTCGTCAGTGTCTCGACGCGCTTAGTTTATACCGCGTATAATCTCTTTGTGCTATAAGATTTCACGCAAAAAATTATATTTTCCACGGGTTTTTTTGTGGTTTCTTTACAAAAAGGTAAGTAAAACATTTTTCGTAATGAATATCGTATCGGTTCTAAAAAAAATTGTCATCTAATTTGACATAATTCGAAGACTAAAGACTTATTATTAAAATGTGAAAGCAATTACATATTTTATGTTTCGATTGTAAAGAAATGGGCCGAAAAGCAGAGCTGAGTGTAGAAACACGAGCAGTCATTGTGGCATAACACGAAGAAGGTTATTCGACGCGAAAAATTGATTCAAAAACCAAAGTATCTCAAAGTGTAGTTGTGGGAGCGTTACACAGAAAGAACGAAACAGGGTGCAATCAGAGTCGTCAACGTTCTCGGAGGTCTAAGGTAACGTCAAAACAAGAGGACCAGTTTATCTGTGTCGAAAGCAAGAGAAATCGTACGCGCACAGCTCCCGAAATTCGCGAGCAAGTGAATTCCACGCGGGAAACACCAATATCTGTTTCAACAGTGCAGCGTCGTCTGCGCAATTACGGTTTAAAAGGATGCGTGGCCGCCAAAAAAACCGCTACTACGGAAACAAAATAAAGTCAAAAGATTGGCTTGGGCAAAAAAACATAAAGATTGGACCATTGAACAATGGTACAAAATATTGTTCACGGATGAATCGAAGTTCGAAATTTTTGGAGGACGACGTCGACAATATGTTCGTCGTTTGGTGGGTGAACGCATGATTGCGCAAAACATAATTCCAACCGTCAAGCATGGTGGAGGATCTGTCTTAGCCTGGGGATGCTTTGCTGGAGACAAAGTTGGTAACCTTGTGAAAATCGAGGGTATCATGGACAAAAAAATGTACCACAGCATTCTCCAACGACATGCTTTTCCGTGTGGGAAAAAACTTGTAGGTCGCGGATTCGTTTTTCAACAGGATAATGATCCTAAACACACATCTAAATTTTGCCGAAATTATATCGCAGCGAAAGAGAAGCAAAAAGAACTAAAATATATGGAATGGCCTCCTTAATCGCCTGACTGTAACCCGATCGAGTTCCTGTGGGACGAGTTGGATAGAAAAGTGAGAACAATGCAGGCAACCGATCAAACACAGCTTTGGACATTTCTACAAACTTGTTGGGATCAAATTTCAACGGAATCATTGCATAAACTGATTGCAAGGATGCCCAGAGTATGCGCTGCTGTTATACGAGCAAATGGCGGATATTTTGAAGAATCTAAAATATGAAAAAATAGTGCCAAATTTTGCTAAAATTCGACCGATTTTGACTACAAAATAATTACTTTCTAAAAATAATGCTAATAAATAATAATAACTGACGAAAATCTTGTTTTGTTTTACATTTTATAGAAATTACGAGGTGAACTTAAACTTTTGACAGGTAGTGTATGTTTTACTGAATTTTTCTGACGTAAAATAAGTCATTATAAGTTTTTTTTTTGTAATTGCTTCCATCTTCATAAAATTTTTTTGTGCTAGAAATAAAGAAAACCTTCCTTTTAATTTTATGTTTTTTATTTACCTTGCGGAATCGATTTTCGACCGTGATCGTTCGGTCTTCATCAGCGAGTTTTTCGATTCGGTCTTCATCAGCGATGTAGACCGAACGATCACGGTCGAAAATCGATTCCGCAAGGTAAATAAAAAAACATAAAATTAAAAGGAAGGTTTCTTTATTTCTAGCACATTATAAGTTGACAATTCTTGTATCAAAGCAGCGGGTTTCAGAGCAGAAGCTTGTTTTGTTTTAGGTGAGGCTTTGTTTTTTCCTTGAACTTTTTCTTCTTCGACTTTTTTCTTACGCTTTTAAAGCTTTTTTCTTTTGGGTCAGATATTTTTAACCTCCGCTGCGATTTTATGTGATCCTTTTTATTTTGTTAAACACACACTAACTTTTATCTCTTCTTCGTACGGACAATCATCGAGGAACATTTTAAGATGACTCATAGCCCGAAACGCTTAAAATATTTTCAAATTTTCTAGCAAACTTTTAATCTTCTTAAAAATACATGTGCCGACCTATTTTCTAGAAGCTTTTCAATCCATTTTATTTTAAAAAAAACGAAACGCAGATAATGTAGATGGTTTTACTATGAAATTCAAAGCGCTACGAATCTTCAAAATATTTGTAAGGCACGTGCGTGAGGTGAGCATTTACTTTTAAATCTCATCATTACGGTAAATTATACTTGTTTTCATGTATCACTGGAACATCAGCTTGTATATAGAGAGTTGTATATAGAAAATATTCAATTTATTCACGCAATCCGAAAAGGAAAGGGTTTCGACCAAAGTGAGCGATAATCAATAATGATTGATCAGCCTTAAACTTTTCGCTGACTGTGATAGTCACTCAGGTGGCCTGGACTAAGACCAGAGGAAAACTGGTGGTAGCCCTTATTTGTAAGGGCCTTTAATCACACTTTGGTTGATGTAATAAAAATTTAAAGTATTGCGAACCAAAAAAACAAGATTCACAATTGAAGTTCAAGTCGTAGGTTGCAAGATTCCTTATGTGAGCTGAAATAACCCTACCCAGAAGTTCTTTAGGACATGTTGGGAAATCAAATAGTCCGGAATATATCACGTTCGACGACAAGTGAACGTGATGAAAGAAGAAGCTACAACGAATGTCACAGCACAACGGCCTTCATTTGTGAAAAATGCAGTGAATTTGTATACTCTAAGTGTATTGCCAGATATCAGTCTCAAAACTAAAGTAAAATGGAATTTTATGTTCCTTTATTTGCATCAAATGAATGTAGAAATAATATTTAATCTTTTTTTTTTATCAAAATCGAAAAACTTAACTTATATTGCAAAAGTAAAATTTTCTACTTTTCAATCCTTATTCGGCCAAAGTTGTATTTACGTAACAGTCAAAATTTTGTACTAAATGATGTCAAAAATAATTTTTATGTAGTTTTTTGCTTAACATAGCCTATTGCAGCCTAAATTGAAAATAAAAATAACAATTTCGATTGACTCAATTCTTTGCCGTCAATGGGTTCAGTAAGGTCAGACTTGAGCGTGAAATGTCAGAAAGAGGAACGCCCTTTCTTTCTTTCATTAATTGCTACAACTCCATATCCTTATCCATCATTATTACTACAACATGTACTATTGCTGTGACCACTGCTATTGTTGCTACTTGCTACACTTCAATTCGACGTCTACAAAAGCTATAACAACGATAGCTGCAACTATTACTGATTTATAATTCAACTGCTACAACTGCTTTTTCTTCTACTGCTGCTTCTGCTTCTATTTCTGAAACTACTTCTTCTACTACAACTAATAACGCTTCTACTACTTCTGCTGCTATTACTACCACTACAATTCTACAGCTGGTACTACAACTACTTATGCTACTACTACTATTACTACTACTACAACTACTACTACCACTACTACTACTACCACTACTACTACCACTACTACTACTGCTACGACTACTACTACTACCACTACTATCTCTTAACTGAAGCTGAACTTTGAAGAAAGCTATGAACAATTTTAAATAGGCGGAGACTAGACCTTAGACCCAAAGAATGGTTATTTTATATTAATGTATTTTATTGCGTTTGGTAACTATGAACACTGTCTTTCTTAAAGCATTTTTTTTTATACTTGAAGGATTGTTGTTACGTCAAATGAAGAGGATATGGAAACCGCCGTGCATAAAACAACACTAACGTTATTCCCTGAAAAACAAAACTATTAGCTAAGAATGGCAGTCATCAGTCCGCTTGTATGTTCAAATCAGTTAAGTTTTGAAATGAAATTTTAAAACCTGACGGTTGGCAATGGAATGGACTAAGTCTTCTGAGAATCAAATGGCAAAGGCAAAGTCTTTTTGAAATAGTTTGACTGAAGATTATAAGGTCTCTTTTTCCGAGACATGTTACTAAATTCTTTTTTCATCTGAAATCTCTCGGTCAAAACTGAAATATTAACTTGAAAAATTAGAACTCAATTGACTTCAATTAACCATAAACCTTGACCTGAAAAATGAACACAAAGTAAACAATGCACATGTTTTCCACTCCCGAAATGTAAGTCTTTGAACAAAAACAAACCGCCGAAAGTACGCTAGGAAATGACAAAACTAACCTCAGTACTTGTTCGCCTTTCTCACCTGTTTGTCCTTATTTTAGAACGATGTTCACAATTTAAATTCCATTTGCGCCGCTTTACATGTCCTTACCAAACAATATAAAGTTCTGCAGCTCACCAGTGTTATACACAAGCATTGTGCAGATGACTAGAAACATTGCGAGATGATACTTTTGAAGGCCCAATCCAAGAAAAGGGTTTAGAAACCTCCCCATGTATGGTGAAAAGTAAAGAGAGACAATTGGAGCGAATGCTACAACTACAAGAATCTAAACGAGGTTAAAGATGCAACTCTTTTCAGATTCACGTCTCCCAGCTACAGCAGTCATACCAAAAGGAGCGAATAGAAACGATAGCTGCGATTTATTCTTTAGTGTTTGCAATATTTCTAAGAGAGAACGCTACATAGATAACATTCATCAAAATTTCGGAGGAAGAAATATGAATGCTAGAAATAAATAAAATATAGAAATATGAATATTTAAAATTCATCTTTATTGTTATTTGGGAAGCGGAATGTTATGTCAGAATTCAGTTACATATTTTAGTCATTGAAATTATATTTCCTTTTGCAAGCATTGCACGCTACGCTTACCCTGAATGTCCTTTGGTAACAAAATACCATGGTGAGCGTTTAATTGAAAGCTAATCATCACTGGTTGCCGCAAGTACCACGAACGAAAAGCAGAACGGGCTTTATCGATTCAGTTGGGATTCTTCCTTAGGATAATATCAATGCGCATTTTCTTCAACATGAATTTGACATTCACAAAGAAACACCTCGATCCAACTTGTTTTGAAGTCAACCTGCAAAGGCCCGAATATTTTAAGCTTTTGGACAGCATTTCTCTAGACAGTTGAAGATTTGACGCGATTTTAAATTTTCACATTCACGACCACCTAAGCATAATAATACATCTCAAGTTGGGGTAACTTAATTAACTCTGTGAAGTCTAAGAACCCACATCTGGAGTTAACTTTGAAAAAAATAACAATTTCAATGAACTTCATACTATGTGAAAATTTACTTGAATCCTTAAATCTTTTGAAAGTGCTTCAAGGTTACTACCCTAAAAGTTTAAATACAAATTTTACATTGTGTGGTATTCATATGTTGCCGAATCATTATCACATTTGAAAGGAAATGTAGTTTGTATTCATAAATCCTTTTATTGTTTCGGGGAAATCCATGCCATTAGAATATCTTTTACATTTTTTCCAAGCATGAATAAAAAAGTTGACAGCGAAAATCAGATAGTAAAAATTTTTCATGAAACTAGACAGATAGTCCCTCCCCCACACGCATAAGTTTTAAAGAAATTTCAAACTGTTGCCTCAGAGAAAGGAAACAGGGAAAACTTCACGAACAAAAGAAAAAGAAAGCGGACTTTGAAAGCTACAAATTTTGTTAGAAACTTGTCAATATTTGTTATCTTCAGAAGATTATGCTTGCAAAAATTTGTTTAAAAATTTTCTATCAGAAGATATGAAATATGAAGCAATTAATTGAAACCATAAATAGAGTAGTAAGACCTTTAACTTTACTTAAAAGGAAATAAAGTTGAATTAAATATAACGTTTGTTGATTTGATTTGATTTCCTGTTTGGTGCAGAGCTTGTATTATCTTAAGTAAATGAGGATTTTCAAGCAAGAATAATTTTTTCAGGCTACCAGCGCATTGGGAATGAGGATGAAAAAAATTTCATAAAGAGAAAGATAAATATAAAATACAAAACTCTCAGAGCCCCTATTTTTTCTGTATCAACATCTACCAATACCGCAATTTGAGCCAAAAGCACCACAAAACATCACATAACCTAAGTTAAAAGCCTCAAAGTGAAATGCTAAATATGTTATTTTCTGTTTTATCCAAACCACCCGCCCGCTCCATTTCTTACCACATCTTTCATAAACAAGCAGGACTACACATCCGTGAATACTAAATACTTAACTTTATATAGTCAACTTTCTAGAGGAAAATGCCAACACGTCCTCAAAGTAAGCTCTAATGGCGACATAAAAAAGTGGATTCAAAATTTCTAATTTGTGTATATAATTCAACTTGCAGCACGGAAAAGAAAATCTTCTTAAAAATATTGAATTTCATAATAACTGACTGTCACATTTTGGATTTTATCCATCAGATCAGGCGTAATAATCCTTGCAGAGCACGCCAAACAACGATTCTTATTTGTGGTTGTAGTCGCACGTTCATGAAAGATTTGGAGCTCGTAAGAATAGAAATCCTAAGAAATAAGAATAAAATCTTAATAATACAATCGAAGTTTCACAACAAGTTAAGTCCTCGAAGGGAGCTCAGCCATAAGAAACCATCAATCAATTTTTCTTTTGGCATTTTCCTGGAAAAAATTACGAGCAATACTAAACTAAAACTAAATCTGGAACTATATACCACATTACTTTGTGTACGCCTAGAGACACCTTCGGGCTACCAGAATTCATCATTCCATGCAGCAGGAACAGATGAAAGTCAGAGGGACTGCTGAAATGCCCACTCTGCGGATGCAAGGACGGAAGGGTCAACTACGCCCTTCTTTATCAGCCGAACTGTCAGCTTGTAATATTACACGCAATCCCATTTGCCTGGAGATTCATAAAAAAGAGATTCCCTGGAGAGAGAACCTACCTACTGTCTTGGAACGGTTGAACCGTTTTGATAATTTTGCACACAAGGAAAGAAAGACATGCGTCATTTGCGATCCCGAGCCACAACAAGCGGTCAGTTTATTGAGAGATTCCGATTGTATGAAAATAAAACACAAGAATACACCTGCTTGCTCAACATTTGTTGCCTCATCGGCCGCATCATGCACTCTACAAAAGTTCGAAAAACGTTACTGATGAAAGATGCTTCGTTAAGTTAGTTCTTGCCACAAACTGTGAGCCCTTCTCCTTTTTTTCTCGGCTAAGTAGGTTTCTAGGCTAAGTAAGCTTTTCATCGATCTGTAAGAAAACCTAGTATAGGAACTGCTCTGGTTTTGCAGTAGTATGCAGTCGGAATCCACTCTGCTCTTTACCACTTGTACGAACATAAGGCCCTTTGAGAGGACTTCTTTCGAAAAGTATCACCCCAACTTTTACGTCGTAAAAGAGCACCGACTCCTTCTCATTAGTAGGCATCGTTTACTTAAGCTTGATCGCTAAGTTTGAACCATGAGTCGTGACTGACACTCTTGTCTGCCGAAGCCCGGGCTTGAAACAGGGGATCATCTTTTAGTCAATTATCAAACCCAGGCATTTTATTGATCTGTTCGAGTCTATGGGCTTTTCTCCGATATTTAAAGACATAAGGATCCGTTTACTGGTCAGTATGACGATCTCAATTTTTTCAAGTGCTGAGCTAACTACACAGTCGTTTAGTCACTGACTACCTTGGAGTTATTGTATCCTTAGTTTGAGTTTCGACTGCTTGGTAGAGCATCCGGTGACTAATACCGTTGCATCATTAGCATAGACGATGATCCTTCCATAAGTCTAGGCTAGCAATAGAGTCTTGAACCATTCCCGATGTCACATCCACCTTTTGCCGACTCCCCAATGAGACAAACACGAGAGAGAGATGTTCCGCCTATTGGAGGCTTACCCTAGAATTTTAAATGGTCAACGATCGACATGAGTCGGCCACCATTTAGCTTCACGTATTTTTGAGTTTTGTTTATGTTTGTTACTGGCTTGACTAGATTTTCGACACGACCTTTGCATGATTTTGGTACATGGCTTGATTCGCGAATGGAAAGTTGTATTTGGACCGGCGGTTATGGCATTCCGGACATAGACGCTGTACTCGCGTTTCCTTAGGACTTGAATTTCACTGGAATTTTCCCTCCGCCTTGTTCAAGTCTGACAAGTCTCAAAGAGCGCTCAAAGTTCGGTACAGGTTCGGTTCACATTGTTCCCGGTAAGTGCTGACCTGACTCTGAGCACCAGACATCACGACGCCTGGTGCCAAGTCTCAAGTGGCTTCACATTTTGCAAAGATCAACACGGGATCATTAAGGCAATTGCTAATCCGAGTGGAGTTAGCGGCCTGAATTGGGACCCAACAGTAATGACTTCAAATATAAATAATTCATAAAACGTAAGGCGATCTGAAGAGGAAATGTTCTGAAAAAGCTCTGAAAATTCAAGGTCTGTAAGAATATTTCGAGGAATGTCAAGCAAGAACTCCTTGAAATCAAAGAAGTAGTTGTGATTTGCGTTGTGAGATGCTGGGTCTCGTTTGGAAAGTTAAGCGGAAACGTAAAACAACCAAGAGTGATGTGGTGCAAATAGCTGAGGCACTGGGAAAAACTTACGCGGAGGTCTAGGGTGCTATCCAAAGTGACATGCAATCCGAAGAAACGGAAACAAAGATCTACAGCATACGGAAAACAGCGCAAAGCGGGGTTTCGTTGAAGTTCATTGAGTGTGCTGATAAGCAACAACTTGAAGGATCAGTCAAATACGTTCAGACCTTGACAGTCTAATAACTTTGAAGGAAATCAAAGACGAAAAATTCGATGGAAGCAGTTGAAAACGCGAAAATAAAGGTTCCTATCGGGAAACTAGCGTGGATGGCGCTGAACTGTGGAGGAACTAGAGGAGAAACTTGTCCAAACGATCCTCAAATCTGTCTGACTGATGATCGAGTGAGGAAATAGATGCAAGTATCTAGCATGTCTGAGCAAATTGTCAGGATCAAGACCGAAGTGGAAGCTGTTGGAAATGCAGCAAGACCAAGCATCTCGGGGTTGACTGTTTCGAATCTTTATTGTTGTTAACACGTGCTGGGCTTCAATACCTGCAGAGTTTGCACTGACTTAAACAAAAAAGGGAAGAGGGGTGTGCATGATAATATTCAAGACCAATCCTGAGCACAATTAAATCGCTACTGATCATCGGCAGATCATGGCCGTGAACAAAGTCCAAATGGCTTCAACAACACCTATGTATGCGTAGTATGTCGAGGAATACCGATTGCGAGCTGTCCGAACGACTAAATGCAAAAGTTCTGAGAAAAGCTGGACTCATTGCAGGATGGCTTGGAGAAGGCGAAACACATCTGATTGTGGTGCGCTCGAAAGGGGAAATGCAGTGAAAGGATTCCAGGGGCCGCCTATTCTGTGTTTCCCTAGAGAGATAATTGCAGAGCTTGGTTCGGTGATAATAAGTACTGGAGTGAATCGCGGTGCTAATGGAGTGCTATTTAAGGTACTGAAAGCAATGGCGGATGGGTATATGCAATTACGTGCGCACTTGCATTACGCGTGTTTAATTTCGAGTGTGTTCTTTCATGCCGAAGGTGGCTCGGCTAGAACTGGTCGATAAGAGTAAAGGGTAAACCGGGGCTCCATCCTGTTACCGGCCTTTTTGTATGTTAGGCATAGCAGGAAGGCTCATGGCTTTCTCGAATCATTCAAAGCTACTTGTATAATCATTCAAATCTACTTGTTGTCAAGGATCTATTCTCAGGATCTCTCCCAATTTATGGAATTTTGGTTCTTGCTGTTTTCCCTGCAAGTAGAAAATGAAATATTAACCCTTTGCACTCGTATGTCGCCGTAGGAGCGGCAAGATGCGTTTTACCATTTCGCTCGTATGTCGCCATATAGTCGCCACAGTACGTTTAATCTTTGCACTCGTATGTCACCGTATAGGCGGCATACTTATGTCTTATCATTAAGCGGGTTGGCCGGTCTGTCATCCCCTAAGCTTATTTCTAATATTTCTAAATTGCTTTCTTAAACCTTCGTTGAGGAAATGTTTATGTAAAAATAAAAGATAACATGATATTTATTTTATACTCATACATGCCATCGTAGCTGTTTATTTTATATCTGCTGATGTATATATTACAACCACTTCAGTTCACAAGTGCACCATTTTTGCGTTTTGAATATTACTCAGTTTTATAACTAACACGATTGGGTTAAGTTCGGTACATTTTTTCTCTAATTTCGAGAAAAAAAGATTTGAAATGTCCAAGAAATTTTTACAAGATGAAATTGAAAATGAGTTGCAAAGTAGTGACGATGAATTTTATATTGACGCGCCTGACAACGATAGATTGGATAGTGATAATATTAGTGAAGAAAGTGACTCTAGTAGTGGTAGTGATATTATAGTTGCTAAAAGACAGAGAATCATACCTTTACCATCAAGTTCAAGCAGCAGTGAAGACGGCGAGAATATAAAACAACCTGGTAATTTTGGTCCATGGCAGGACGTTACATTCCACGATCAGGTACCAGACAGGATTCTATTTACTTCTGGGGATAAAAAGGTAGGACCACAAATATCAGATACTTGTACAAAACCCATAGATTTTTTCAAGTTTTTTTTACCGATGAGCTAATAATAAAAATAGTGGAACAAACAAATAACTACGCTAGACATAAAATTGCACAGAAGAGGTTGTCAACACGTTCTATATGGCATTCGTGGGTAGATGTTAAAGTAGAAGAGTTTACCGCATTTATTGGTGTTGTCCTAAATATGGTAACGATAACCGTATCTCATATCCAAGAGTATTGGTCACAAATGTTTAACGCCAAAATACCTATTTTTAGTAGCATATTTAGAAGAGAACGATTTTAACAAATTTTTTGGATGCTACACTTACATGAAAACGGTCCAAATGACCAAACTCTTAGGGCTCGAACTCAGAAAGTCAGTCACTACTTAGATTATTTGGACAAACAATTCAAAGAACATTTTGTTCCATCAAGAGAGGTATCGGTAGACGAATCTGTTGTTGGATTTAAGGGTAAAATTAGTTTCTTAACTTACAACCCTAACAAGCCTACGAAATAGAGGATAAGAATTTATGTAATGGCGGATGCTAACACCGGGTATGTGTATTCAATTTTGCCGTACTACGGAAGCTTGACATCGGAAGATTTAGTGAGACCTGATTTACCTGTAAGTACAAAGATAGTGTTACATCTTTGTCAAAAATTATTAGACGATAACCCAGGATGCAAAGGATATCATTTTTACACCGATAGATACTATACGAGCTTGCTACTTGCACGAGAGTTGTTAAAACTAAATGTTTATCTGACAGGCAGTATTCAAATCAACCGCAAATTCATACCTGATTCTATCAAAAAACCAACATTTGCCGAAGATAATACATTCGCATGCAGATCTGGTAATTTGATGTTATTAGCATGGAAAGATAAAAGGATCGTCACCGCACTGCACTTACTTCGTGGGATACCTCAGAAACACAGCCCATCAGCAGAAGAGTACGTGGAGGTAACTTACAAGTTGAAAATAAGCCAAATGTAGTGGTCAATTAAAATAAATTTATGGGAGGTGCCGACCGCGCAGACTCTTATTCAGCGTCATACTGTTTCCTGAGGAAATCTTTGAAATGGTGGCGAAAGTTATTTTTCTGGGGACTCGAAATGTCCAGTGTCAACGCATATTTATTATATAAAATTTCACAACGGGGCCATAACAACAAACCAATGACCCATCTAAAGTTTGTTCGGGAATTGGTTGACGAAATGGCAAAAAACTTTCGGCAGGGATCCAAAACTTCTGGCAGACGATCATCTGCAGATACAGAAGAGCGGCTAAATGGTAAATTGCATATTTTACTCCGAAATGATGGGAAGAAAAAACACTGTGCGGTATGTTCTAACCGTAAAGTACAAGGCGACAGGCGGGAAACTAGGTATATTTGTGACACTTGCACCCGTAAGCCTGGACTACATTTTGGTGATTGTTTCGAACGGTACCATACACTAAAACATTACAAAACGTAATTTATATTGTGTATAAATTTATTTAGTGATCATGGTAAGGTTAGGTTTGATTTGTGTTTCTCTATTTTTAAAATTTATTATTTTTGTAAGCCATTATTTTTTATTTAGTGTTTTTTAGGTTTTTTTTAGTTAATTATTTTTCATGTTATAATTGTAATAAATTATTGTGCTTAATTTGAATAAAGTGTATTTACTAAGCAATATCAGCGCATTTAAAATAAATCCCAAAGAAACAAAAAAGCGGATTTATTTATAATTATCTTTCATATTGTAAAATCGGTCAAAATATTGCACAAACTCCAAAACTCATATGATCAATAATCAATCCCTGGTGATCACACATATCTTACCCAAGGGCTTTGATTTCAGGAGGAACTATTTACAGGTTTGCCCGTTGAATTGCAGCTACAAGTGCTGCTCTTCTTCGGACTGTTACTGCTAAATACTTGATGGCTTCAAGTATTGCAGTTGGCTTCCCGCCGGAAGCTGGCGACCCCCCTCCCAGGAGATACTCTAATTTATAGTCTTTCGACTTCAAGCCTGCTCTGATATCATCAAAGGCAGCACATTTAAGCATCATATGCTCTGGGTCTTCAATTGCTTTTAACCCACAGCATACGCACTTATCCTTGTAAGCACTTGGTAACTTACTTTTTCTTACCAGCTCATTAGTGAACTGGAATGACCCCAATCTTATTCTTAGTAAAGCATCAAAGCCCACTTGAGAAAGATTATGATTCAGCTGCAGTTTTCTTAGTTGCCTGCCACTGTGTATTTTAAAGATTTACTAAAAGTAGATATTTTACTTTTATCCCTTTTATTAGCTCTTCCAGAAAAGTACGGTCTTCTTTATCTCCTCAATATTTTGAACTTCTATGGATATTCTGAACCTCTTTAACCATAAAATAAATCCCAAAGCAAAAAAAAATTCCGAGTAGACAGATAAGTAGATAAAATAATGGTCAGAGTACAGTGTACTCGCAAAAGGACATATCTACGAGTGCAAAGGGTTAATTAAGTATATATTTTTTTTTGTTTTACGGTACTGAATTCGGCTCGGTATCGTGAATGACTCCTTTTGAAATCCGTGTTTCCATCGTTTATATACCCCAGGCAAAGGTTAGATCGAGGGATTCGGAAATTCCGTGGTTTAATTACTGGAACTATTTGCATACAGCGTTACGTCATTAGTTCGAGATATGCGAAGGATATTTAAGGTAGGGATAGGGGTCATTGAAAACAACCTGCATCAGCCGCACAGTTTTTGAAGACGCAGTGTTTCATTTTGAAGAAGTGAATCACACGGACCAGATGGTCTTACGCTCAAGTACGTTCGATATCTAGAAAGATATCAAAGTGCCCCAAATCTGCAAAATTATCAGCAACGCTTGAGACGGTACATTTGAATCGTTTTTGGCTATTAATTGCTTTTCTGAAGGAAGAAGTGCACTTGCCACTACAATTGACCAGGTAAATCCTGATATGATCGTTGAGATAACGTTGCAAACAAATGATCCATACAACGCGAAATTTTTTGTGTCCATTCTGACAACAAAGAGAGATCAGGCTTGTTTATCGGACTAACTGTTCACCTAGAAAGTGCCAGGACGCAGGCTGTTATGAGACTTTCTTAAAAACACATTAGAGACTGCACCCTGAAGTAATGAGTTTGCGGTACCAGGGTCGATTCTAGTCTTAACAGCAGCTATGGTAGATTATTTTAATGGATGAGAGTCTCACATTCCAAAACATGTGAAGATAGTCTGAAGTTCATTAGGCATTTTCAGAGCTCTGAGAGTATTTTTAGTTGAAATAATTAAGAAAGAAATAGAGTAGCCGGCTTGTATGCCAATATTCGAGAACATGATTATCGAAGATTAAGCTTCACGACGGTGCTTGTGACATTCTTTCTGTTTTTCAGCGATATCTGGTGTGTCACGGCTATGCTCAAGGCATACAATAATCACAAGAAGACGTGATAAGACTTAAAGTGAAGTTTTCTACTTTTCAGCTGCGACCCCTTTATTTTATATTGGGATCATCCCTCGTTAGTATCACCACTTGAAAATTCTCAAGTAAACTCCTCTATGACAATTTCAGGATTGTTCAAGCCTATGAGCGAAGGTTGACTTGTTGCGCGTCGAAACTTATGACCGCCAATTTCGATTATAATGTACTAGGAGCAACCACCAAGTGATGCTCTAGTAACCTCTATTTCTACATCAAAGGCACAAAGGTTTCAGTTTTGTATCGTTCGTAGCTAGTTGATCACTATTGCCAGGGTTCGTTCCATTCTAGAACCGGTACAAGGTATTCCCCACTCAACTGCTTTGGTACCGTTTGAGCAGGAATAGAGACCGCCAACAGCGTTTGTGACAACTTCCTCCAGGTCAATGAGCCTGTATTGTAAGGCTAAATTGAACAATATTAACTGCAGATAGACAAAACTACTGGTTAGCACGAATGCATCGAACGGCGTTGAACTAGGAACGCAAATTCCTATAGCAAGTTCTTTGCGGGGACGATGTCGATCGATCTGAAAACGTGGTATCATGTCGTAGTTGCTGCCTGGCTCAGTACCTGCTCTATCAATAGGCACTTGTCGGAACCTGCCGCAGGACATAAAACTTGTTGCTGGCACAATATGCAAAATACTAAATTTGTGAGCTCTTCCATCTTAAGGCCAGGATTGCCACTTTTTAAGCAAACCTTTTATGATCAGGCTACTTACAGTATATGGAAATATGCCGGAAACTAAGGCATCTTAAATATCGATTAATTTTGGGCCTTCGGTGAATTCTGAAGATTACCCACCCGATCTGGATATTTTCATAACCAGGGGTTCGCTTGCTCCCTTGATCCAAATAGCACATGAGAAACTTATAAACCCCGAAAGCTTGCACCCAATGTATCACTAACTTAAAACGAAGGCTGAAAAAATGTTCAAAACAAGTAGTTGATAAAAACAGATATGATCTCTTAATTTTTTAATTACAACGATATAAGATATAGCAAAAGATAATAAATAATACACAAGTTATATTTATCGAAATTTTTATATACTTTCAGCTACAAAGGATCAGCTGTATCGCTGATTCTCGGTAATAAAGCCTATCAAATTTGCTTTATCTGAAAACTAAATTTAGGAAGCGTTTTTAGCAACATTTTAACCAAAATTGAGTAAATATTTTTGCAAATCAAATCATGGAGCTCTAAAATCGTATTAGCATGAAAAATAATCACGAAAACTGCCAGTCAAATTCCTTTCCGTTGGCTTCATTGATGAAATTCACATCAAACACCGAGTCCCCCGCAATTTTCGGAAGTTATGCTTTTACTCCGAACTCATTTACCAGGCAAATATGTGTGTCACACGCATGTGACCGCATACCGGGTCTTCCTCAATAATTACCGAGTTCAATCATGTTCGTTTATGTTAACCAAGAATTTTCAATGTAATCATTTTCATAACTTATGACTTTGCTCAGTACAATGCTATTTCACCTGCAAAGTCGACATCGCGAGTCAAATGTCTGTCTAATGAAATTTTCACCGCATACCTTAAAGGTATATGCCAATATGTGTTCCAAACAAGTGGACTCCAACCCCAATGTACGTTAGTACCAGCAAAGCAGTTGCAGACTATACAAGCCTGTAGAGAGCTCACATGATGTCCCAGTGACATGAAAATCTAATTTCCTAGTCGTACAACGATACGCCAAGTAACATTTAAAAGGATACGAACTACCAAGGGGTGGCTTTGATTCACAGCCAGAGTCACCACAAATGTACATATCACGCAATCCACCCTCGGCTTAGAACGTCATCAACCCAGTAATATTCCAGTAAGTTGGTGCAGTATCATTGGCACGGAATTTTGTGTTGTGCAGAGCTCATACACATATCGAGCATATAATGCCTGAGAGGTTCTGGACGAGGTGGAAAGGATTATACGTTACTGTTGCTAATCGGTTACTTTTCATCTGTGAGTGACACGAAAGGTAAGCAAGGGTCGTATGTCAAACTGAAGTTGCCGCCAAGGCCAAGAAGATGACACCTAAGAACAAGATTCCTTTTTCATTTTAAGCGATATTTTGCGCATACTCGCCCAGTCATGTACTAATATAGAACTGGGATATAAAAAAGAAAATCCATATCACAGAATCCTTAATTTGAATTATTTTAAGCATTTGTAAATGACATACTTTCTAAGGCCGTCAGTCAAGGCCCCAAAAACTCGATTCCTCTACAATTGGAATCGAAGACTAGGTGCCAAGTCATTGACCGATTTTGTAGCTTTGTAGAAAACCTTCAAATCTAGTTATACTGGGCTGGTAGTGTAATATAAATAAATTGCCAGCTAGTTCTTGAATTCTGAGGGCGAAACACTCAATTTATTAACGTGTTGCACAGCCATCAATCGTTCTCCATTTCGCCCCAGGTATATCAGGCAAAAATGAATGCTTCCTTCGGCCATTTTACCTTTCTGGCGTGGAGTGATGCAAGCAGCCAGCCACCTTCATAAAATTCAAAGACTAATTGAAAATTTTCAATTCAAAGCGTCCGTCGGTTAAATTAACTTTGCAGTGCAATCGAAAGTTTCAGTATCCACTTAAAATTTAATTTTATTAAATCCTTCGAGTGGCAACCTGCGCACCATCTGGACGAGGTGGGAAAAGCTGCAAGTTCACCCAACCCGCCAAGAAGGAGTTTCTTCGTACTGTGCTGGTGTGGAAATGAAGTGAGGAAAGCCAGTAATGAGCAACGAAGACGGCATCGATATGGTCCCTGGGCATCGAATAGGATGAAAACGATTAAAGTCGCTTAATACTGAATGGTACGCTCAACGAACAGACAAATTTAATGGCAATAGGACGAGAAAGGCGGACGCACTTGGCAATAGTTGGATGGGAAACTCAATGTAAGGTATATAAGAGTCCTGAGAGCAACTAGACATGCAACTAGAAAATTGAATGGAACTGAAATTTTTTTAATTAATTGACCACTTGCTTTGCTGTTGAGAGCGCGTCATTTTATTCTGTTTAAAGTTCATAATTGCATCCATTCGTTCAAAGGTAAAATAGTTTTGAATGAGTACTGTAAAGCAATTCAGTCGTTAAGATTTAGAAGGACTTTCAGCGGCAACAGGAGTAGAAGATAGGACCTTTCTCGAATCTGTGCGTGGAATCAGAGAGGAATTCAAAAAGTTTAACACAGTTGACAAAGATTGCAGTTTAGAACTAACAATGTTGGAAATGTGAAGTATCCTGCAACAGTTCTATTACATCAAAGCAGCCACTTGATTAACGTTCGCAGCCTTCTAGCCTTCTTCTAGTTTTTTGCAATTTTTATGGGGTGCCATGAGATCCTCTTTGCATTAGGATTTAGGAAAATCAGATTTTCATGTCTTGAAATGTTGTGGACTCTAAAAGGCATCAATTTTTTTTAATAGCATTCACTAAGCATTGTCTAATTCTTTTTCCAAATTTATTATTTGATTTTTAATAAAAAATTGTTACATTCATTGATAAATAATTCCAAGGGTGAAGTTATTTAATATTGAATGATATGATTATATTCATTGCAGGTTACTTTCTTAAAATATCAGGAAACAAACAACTGCTCTTATAGTTTTCAATTCAATGCAATCCACGCAAAAAGTTCCAGCGAATTGAACCTTCGTCCAATCATAAAGTTAAATCTCAATGAATATGGGTCTCCCTGGATGATAAAATTATATTCGCCGAGAAGTACTTCCTTATCTCTCTGATTTTAAATTAGAACCTAATTTTTTATAATTAGAATAAAATCATTTTTAATTACGTTTCTCCTTTAAAATCTTCCTTAAAAAATGATAAGTGTTTTTCGAAATTAATGTTCCTTTCCAAATTCAACTTAAACAAAAATTCAACGAGAGTGCCTTTGAAATTAACGCTCTTTACGGAATCCTGCATTGAAAATGTCGTCTGAAAAACATTTGAAAAAAAACAACCGCACACCTCCCCACCAGCAAGTCTTCAAACTGCGTAAAAGACTTGGTCTCTACTGCTTGAATCTCGTGCGTCAATTTTTGGGTGAATTATTATAAGCTGCTGAATATTTATTTAGCTCCGATGTATTATTGATAGTAAAAGCTGGCTTGATTCTGTGCACGGACACCTCAATTAATTTACCCTTCACATTTACTGTAAAAATTTTGTCTGTGAAGTGAATTACTTGTTAGGGACCGTTATATGGTTGAGAGAAATAATTTTGAATTGGTGTTTTTTAACCGGTACACTGCTAAAGATGAAATATCTCGTCCAACTGTCCAAAACATGTACCTTATTCCCTTCGAAATGATTCATGGTCAAATTAATTTAAACGGGACGGGTTTTGAAATCTGTGGAAATCATAACTTTGATGTTATGTGCCGTGAAGGCATTTGTAATGCATATCCCCGTATGCAGGGTTGACAAATTTTTAACATACATCAGTTACATATTCGGTCCTAAAATACGTAACTCAACCGAAAGCTTCTCTGAGTTAAGCGCAAATCTACATAATCTTATCAGTGATGCATTTTCACACCTTCAACCCATTTTTTCTTGTTGACATAGCGAGCTATATCTTCGTTCAAAAAAGGTGCGACTCAATCGAAATCGAATGTGTTTTGAGAGTTTTTTTTCAAGAGAAATTGTTATTTAACTCCTTATATCGTCGCCAAAACTCAATCAAGATAAATAGTGAGTGTCTTTGACAAATTTTTTCAAAGAAAAATTAATATTTGAAATACCAAAACAGTGTTTTACGTTACTCAATCAGTTGATATTGCCGCATAAACTCGATCAGGATAAATAGTTTCACAGTGTTTCGGTGATTGCTTCCCATAGTAGACGTAATTTCAAAAAGAATATATATTTTGTTTGGTGTCAGAAGTGGTTATTTTATAGATAAGTGTATATAATTTCCTGTCGGTTGCTTTTGTTTATTGTGAAATTCCTTCAAAAATATATTGTTGGGTTAATAGAATATTGTACTGCCGTGGGCAACAAATAGTAACACTTTGTTCATAATTTTAAAATTCTTTATTTATTCTTCCAAATCTATTTCGTCCTCCTCAAAGTAATCCCCCTTGGCCCCAATACGCTTGTACCAACGTTTCTTCCAATCCTTGAAACAGTTTTTAAAGTTGATTTGCGGAATAGCATTCAATGTGCGTTAACACATTAAATTCCTTCAGATGACTCAAAACAGTTTTCCCGGAGCGGTTGTTTGAGTTTGCTGAACGGCCTAAAATCACACGGAGCTTAATCAAGCGAATACGGTTGTTGTGGAACGATATTGGTTAAATTTTTGGCAAAAACTCACAAAAAATCAATGCAGTATGCGACGGTGCATTATCGTGGTGCAAAAACTAAGAGTTGTCGGCCCATAGTTCCTGCCACTTTTTACGAATAACTTCGCACAAACGACGCATAATACTCAAATGGTATTCCTTGTTGACAGTTTGGCCGGTCGGAAAGAATGCGGAGTGCACCACCCCTCGATAATCGAAGAAAACTGTCAACATGACCTTAATTGTTGACTTGCTTTGACGTGGTTTTTTTTCTGTTTCGGCTCACCTTTGGCACGATATTTGGCTGATTCATCGTCTGTTTCCGGATCGCAAGCATAGATCCAAGACTCATCGCCAGTGATAACACGTTTCATGACATCCTGGTAGTCGGAAAGCATTGCTTCACAGACGTCAACGCGATGCTGTTTGCCAAGAGAATTGAGTGATTTTGGAACCAATGGTGTTTCCACATTTTCTAGGCCCAAATGATCTTTTAAAATGGTTTTCATTGATCCTTTCGATATTCCGACGATGCCAGTAAGGCCCCTGACTGTTGATTGTTGATTCTCGAGCACCTATTCCTTGATTTTATTCACGTGTTGATCATCAGTTGAAGTTGATGGCCGGCCTGGACGTGGTACTTCGACAACGCGTTCTCGACTCTTTGTGAACAATTTGTGCCAATCGAAACAATCGTGACATACAATTATCACCGAAGGCCTTTTGCAACAATTAAAACGTTTTGGTACAAGAAATTTGTTTCGCGCACAAAATTTAATATAACTGCTTAATTGAATAACTTTACTCATTTTAAAAATTGCCGAATTCACTTTTTGTGTTTCGGAAACACAAGCGCAACTAAACGCTATTGATTATTTTGATGTGACATTTGGCACAGATGTCACTGTCAGCCATACTAACCTTAAAAAAATATTTCAACGAATGGTTTTCCGCGCAAAATTTAAATTAAAAATTCTTACTATTTTTTTTTCCCACAGTAATATTTCTCTAGTTGATATTAACATATGCCCTCCTTTTGAATCTCCTTTAATTGAAAGTATAGGCGTCCTTGTTAAAGATACTAATACCAAAGTCTATGTTTTTTATTTTCCAGAGACAAAGTTAAGTAATGAATGAGTTCAACAATTCAAAAGAGAGTTGAGACAATTTACCGTTACTTATCAGAGATATCTTCTTTGTGGTGACCTTAGCGCAAGACACCGTGACTGGAATTGCGTACGCTCGAGCAAAAAAGGCAGAGCTCTTCACGAGCTAATATCTAAATCAATTATCTTTCTTCACGCTCTTAGTGAGCCCACATTGTACTTCTACAAGGGATCTGGCTTCGGTTTAGACATTGTTCTTAGTGAAGAAAACGTAAATCTATCGGAGATCGCCGTCCTCCAAGCTCTCTCTTCTATACATCTTCCCACGTTCTTCGAAATTGAATTTTCTAATTCCACCCAAAAGACATTTGAAGACGTTCTCTTGTATGGTAAAGCAAACTGGCTAAAGTTCAGAAACGTAGTCAATAACAACATCGTACTAAACATACATTTCTACAACTAAATATGGGTGCGAAAGTAGACGACGAAATCAAACTATTAGAGGGAATTATTTGGAATGCTATAGATTGTAGTGCCACGAAGGAACCACTATATTTCCAAAGTATTCAACTGGACGATAAGGCGTTAAAACTCAACCAAAAAAAAAAATACTTTCAGACGATAATAGCAAAGATCTAAAGACAGTGTACTAAAGCTGGAGTAACTCGCCTTCAGACTGCTTGATAAGGAAATCTATGCTTGATAACCTTGAGTATTACTCTGAAAAATTTAAGAAACTAAATCGAAGGTTGAACCGGAACCCGGTGAGTATACCGTACGCTTTAGAAGACGCGGAAGGAAGAAAAATAAACTCCAGCGAATGCAAAGCAGAATTACTGGCGAATACCTTCGCAAAACACCATGTTTTAACGTCTTGTCACCCCAACGTAATCATTGACTCAATTGTGAAGAATTCTGTTGATTCTGCCTCCCAATGCCAACAACCATACCTTTTTCTGAGAGAGTTAAGCCCAGAGAACGAGCAAAGTTGCTTCGAAACTTGAAACCCGATAAGGCAGTGTTGCAAACATTAACAAAGTGTTGAAAAATTTACCAAATAAAGCAATCTGCAATCTTCAATCTGTATTATTTTCCAGTAGAATGGAAGCATGCAGTAGTTATTCCTCTTCGGAAGTCAGGCAGAGACCCTTACTTGTGTACTAATTATAGGCCTATAAGCTTGTTACCGACTCTGGGAAAACTTTTTGAAAAACTGATCCTGAGACGACTAGAGGACTTTGTAAAAATTCACAATATCTTCTCAAATTTTCCATTTGGCTTTCGAAACAACTATTCATCAGATCTTCCGCTTTGGCGTGCATCGGGTGAAATAAAATCAGCACTTAGGCACATACTCTCTGTTGGTATGGTTATGTTAGATATTGAAAACGCCTTCGATACTGTATGGCATCGAGGTATTTTATACAAACTTGTCATTCTTGAGTTTCCACCTTATTTAATCAATCTGATTGATTCTTTTCTTAACAACAGAACATTCCACGTAAAATTATGTTAGTCCAAATCTAATCGTTACAGGATACCAGCTTGAGTTCCTCAAGGTTCGTTTGTCAGCCCAACGCTGTTTAAAATTTTCACAGTAGACATGCTAGTGCTAACCACCTGCTCAATAGCCACTTTTGCTAACGATACCTGCGTATATGCAGTATCATCGGATCCGGGTGAGACCATTGGCATTCTTGAAAGAACGCTCGGGAAAGTCTTTCAATATGTTCACTGATAGGAAATCAAAATTAATATTGATAAAACCAAAGCAATGTAGGTACTTCACTAAGAAAAGAAGCGTCAACAAACTACCAGACCGAAGCGTTCACTTTTTAGGCAAAGAAATTCCATTGTGCCATAATATCGTATATTTAGGCTCTGTCTTGGACAAAAAGTAAACGACCACATCAGCGACCACATCGATTCCATCCGTGTGAAGATTTCGAACATCATTCGAAGTTAATACCCTCTGTTGAACCGGAAATCTGTATTGAGTCATAAACATAAAATTTTGTTGATTAAAACTGTCATACATTCTACTGCTATCATTCAGTGCGAACGTACGAGCGAATTTTCCGAGTGTCAGAAGCAATAAATTCCATACTTTTATCTTTCAAATTTAATTTCAAATTTGCCAATAAATAAACTTTAACATTAAAACCCGAAGTGAGTGTTGATTGTTATGAAAACTCCAACCCTGCCCAGCGCAGGAAAAGAAGCCAGAAATCATTCCCGATCGGAACGCTCCTCAGGTACTAATTCAAAATGGCGCAAAGCACATCTAAGTCATCCGTTTCCAACAGATTTCTGCCATTAACTGACCTTGAGGATAGCATCGACATCGGTCAACAACCCAGCATTGAGCTGTAAGCTAAGGTGAGACTTCCCTCAATCATCTTTACTGATATCTCCCTCAAGAGCTTAAAATTGGAAATGGTTCAACTAAATTAATCCCTATTGGAAAATGGCTTTTTCTATCTAAATATCTAAAGGACAATAAAGCGAACTGTTTCACTTTCCAATGGCCGGAATTACGTCCATTGAAAGTAGTCCTAATAGGGCTCCATGACATTCTTACGGAAGAATTGAAAAAAAAACCTCAAAAGCGATCATGACGTTAAATCATGAGACATAAAAAAATTCACTTCCAAGATAGGAGTAAGTGATTAGATATATTACTTGCTCTATCTGCAAAGAGGGACAAAAATGGCAGATCTGAGGAAAGTGAAAACAATTCTTCACACAATTGTACATTGGAGCTAGTACTCCAACAATCGCAAAGGCTCCACGCAATATCGAAAACTCGTAACGAGGAACTTTTTTCACCAGAAGATTTATTAAAGCTCTCTCATAAACTTATTATGAACTTATCTAAGTGTAGTAATAAACAAGGACAACTTAATGTAATAGTTGGCATTTCGGTTAAGTTTCCATATGCCTAAATTAATGAAAATTCTAATCTGGAATGTGAAAAGCATTAAAAATAATAAAATTGAATTCTTTGACTTTGTTTCTAAAATTAAGGTTGATATTTGCATTTAAACTGAAACTTGGTTGATGCCGCACGATAATCTAAGTCATGCTAACTTTCACATTTATCGAAGTGATCGCAAAAATAAAATTGGTGGCGGAGTTGTAATTGCAATTAAAACATCAATTAGGCATACACCAATTGTCATTGAATTGTCATCGAAAACATAGGGCCAATGTTAGATGAATCTTAAATCAAAATATAAGCAGTTTACTTTCCTGGGACGAAACTTTCGAAGGAAAAATTAACTAATTTTAAAAATGATTCAAAAGCTTCAAATTAGATCACGAAGCTCTAAAGCTTATTCGCACCCAAAAGAACCTAAGAAGTCAGTGGCAAAAATCTAGGGATCTGGCTTTGCAGTTAGGTGTGAATACACTCACTACAGCAACCCAGAACAAAATCTCAAACGTACGGAATCAGTACTGGTATCAAATGCTCAAAGTGGACTTTGGGGCTCTTGAAAACGCAAGTGGCCAGCAGACTTACTCTGGTCAAGAAAATTTCGTCCTGATAAATTTCATAATTACCGCGACATATCAAACAAAATGCGCAATGATATCACAGAAACGATGATAAATAGCTCTCTGCAAAGTATATCTAACACATCTGACGTTCCCCTTGGCGTCAAAACCAAGACTAGAGAAAAAGTTCGGCAACTGAAAAATATTAAGAATTGTGCAGCTCTTGGGAGCGATTGAATTCCTCATTCTGTGATAAAAAATCTACTAAGAAAGGGATTGTTCTCACTTGCCTCTTATTTAATGCGTGCCTAAAAACTATATTTTTTTTCACTCGCCCGGAAACAAACAGTTATAGTACCAATCCTTAAGCCTGGGAACGATCCACATTAGCCAGATAGCTACAGGCTATCGCCAGCCTTTAGTAAGCTGTTTGAAAAGTGTATCCTCAAAACACTAACAGACTTTGTGGAAAATGCCAACATACTTCCTAACTTTCAGTTTGGTTTCAGACACGGTTATTCAACGGAGCTCCACCTGTATCTCGTCTCAAAGGACGTTAAGACAGCTCTGATAGGAAAACAATCAGCTCGAATTGTCACCATTCATATTGAGAAAGCATTCGATAGAGTCTGGCACGAAGGTTTACTTTATAAGCTCCAAGAGTACAAAACGCCAACATACTTACGTAATTTGATAGCTTCCTATCTCAAAGAAAGATCATTTAGGGTAAAGGTTCGAGATAGCATCTCTACTGTGAGAATCATCCCTGCTAGTGTTCCCCAAGGCTCAAGTCTGAGCCCTATCTTTTTCAACATCTATACATCCGATCTCCCTGCAAGCGAGCACTGTCAAATAGCTGCCTTTGTGGACGATACCTGCTTTTATATTTAAGGAACTCACCCAAGTACCATAACAGCTAACTTAGAGAAAATGCTTGAGTATGTCAGTACTTAGTATATCAGTTCTTCTACAGGTGGAAAGTAAGCATCAATATTGTAAAAACTAAGGCAATATTTTTCAGTAACAAACTAAAACGTTTTTTGCTGCCTAATCGACCGATTAACTTTTTAGGACAAACCATACCATGGTCTGAAAATCTTCAGTACCTTGCGCTAATGTTGCACAAGAAACTCATGTTCAAAGACCACATTGAACGAATAAGCATGAAAGCCTTTAATTCTGTACTAAAACTGTATCCACTACTTAACAGAAGGTCCCAATTGAACATAAAGAATAAGATAATAATTTTAAAGATGGTCATTCAGCCTATAATATTATACGGAAAGCCTTTTTGGAGCTAATGCGCAAAATATTTGAAATCAAAGCTTCAAGTCACTCAAAACAGGTACTTAAAAATGGCGTTAAATAAGCCTTCTTTTACCCACCCTTCCTGCCACAGAGCGAGAGTCTTTCCTCCCCCTCGCGAGAAGCAGTCTCTCTACCTACTTCTCCCGTACGCAGGTAGAGCCTCCTCCGTCCCTTAGCAAGGAGCACAATAATTGTCGTACCCGCGATGACCAGCACTGCTGGCGCAGAGACAGTGCGGTATACAGATGCAACCCGCAGAGCACCTCGTCTTTGCACCTGCATCATTCGCTTCCGGTACGACTCCTTACTGAGAGCTTGAGCCCAAACCTCGGAGCCGTATAGCAGCACCGACTCCACTGCGTTAACCAGTAGGCGTCTCCTGGTCGCTTCGGGTCTCCCAATGTTGGCCATTCGACGGGAGGGCGCCAATACTACATCAGCGGCCATGTCCACTGAAGCTCTAATCTGATCGAAAAAGCTCATCTTCGAGTTAATCATCATGCCAAGGTATTCGATTGTCTTCTTGGACTCGATGGTCTCTTCGCCAATCCGGATGGGTGCAACTCTGGGGATCAACCTTTTGGCCAGAACGACGACCTCACTTTTTTCCAGCGCTAAGCTGAACCCACGGTCTGTCATGCACTCGCTGACTTGACGCATTATCAAACCCAGTCTGAATTGCCTATCGACAGTGCGTCCGGCGACTACAAGTCGGACAAAAATGCGTCTGTTAATGAGTGTAGTGCAATCTACGCTTCTTTATGGAGCAGAGATATGGAGTGAAGCTCTCAACAAGGAACTGCACCGAAAACGGCTGGTACAGGTGCAGAGACAAGGAGCACTGCGGATTCCATCAGCATACCGTACAGTCTCTGAGTCAGCGGTGTTGGTAATAACAGGGGTGATACCCATGGCTCTATTTGCTAGAGAGCGTAAAAGAATCTTCCTCCGAAGGCATGAGTGTAATAAAGAAAAAGTTTCTCGCGATGAAAGACGATGCACTCTCGTCGAATCAACAATCATGGAAACGTGAGCTAAAAGTAAGATGGACCGCGCGGCTCATCAACGACTTGAGATCGTGGCTCAGAGACTAACTTTTACCTGACTCAGCTACTGAGTGGACACGGTTGTTTTCAGTCTTACCTGCACAAGATAGGTAAGTCACGGCCTCCAGATTGCATATTCTGCATTGGTGTAAAGAATGATGCCTGTCATACTTTCTTTTCATGTAGAAGATGGGAAAAACAGCGCGGTGATCTTCCAGAAAAAGTGGGAGAGCTCCATCCAGACAGACTAATTGAAGAGATGCTAAAATCATTTGGCAAATGGAATCAAGTGGCACATTACGCTCACATTACCACTTCTAGCAGGGTCCGGTGTGTGACTGTCAACAGTCTCTGGAGCATGACTTTCGGGGTTGACGGTTCCGGTCCCCTGCACTTGAACTGCGTTTATCGTGGCTTTTGTACGCCTTGTGCAAAAGAAGCCTGTGTAAGAAGAGTGTTTTGGACTCGCACCCTTGTCGTTAACGCGAAGTACTCAATGGTAGATTGAACACTCGTTGTCTCGCAGGTCTGCGTCGATTTTTCCACTTTTTGAGGCTGTGTCCGCAGGAGTTTTGGCCTGCAGGCGAACATGCCTGCCTCCATGGATTGACCACTTGTAATTGTTGGTTCTTCAGTGCCCAAGTGTTCCACCACTGAAAAATGCCCTGGCGACTTATCCCAACTTGATTGCTGGGGAGAAGCCCGCATGATGTCGCGCCCCCCTCACACGTTGGAGTACATATCCCCACCCCAAGTATATTTTCGCTATATTGTCCATCAAACTTGAACCTTGTGTTTTCATGAAAGGTCATAATCACAAAAAGTAAGCTATTGTTGGTGTTTAAGTCAATGATTTTTAGTTTTTCTTTTTCGAATAATGAAATAGAAACCAAGTCTGTAATCGAAGCATTGTAAAACTTCAAGATCAAACATTGGGTCAAGTTAAGCAGTATTTGGGAATGAAAATCAATTTAAGAAAAAATGATTTTACAATAGATCAGGAGAAATACAATGAACAGCTAGCAAATAAGTTTAATATAACTGATTGTAATTTAGCAAACACATCCATAGAATGTATATTGAACGTAGAGAAATTTAGTGTGTGTGATAATAACTTACAATTTTCAGAGACAAATATGTATTTAGCTTAATGTATTTACCGGTCTTGACACGACCAGATATTGCATATGCTGTCAGTCACCTTGTGCCCTGCGTGTGGTAAGATGGTTTTATCACACTCAACTCCATCAACTCCCATTACTGGTCTATCGGCTCACTCCTGTCACGTCAAGAGGCTAGAACTCAAGTCAATGTACGAGGGTGAGTCAAATATAAACAGAAACTTTGTCTTTATGAGTCTCAGACTTTGCCGAGCGGTCTAGTTGGTTTGTTAAGAGTGGGGACAGCCGTTCATTCTTCCAGTTGATCAATAGCAATAATGAATGAGCAAGTGGTTCCTTTGTCCATTGAGCAACATATTATTATTGAATTTTTAACAAATGAAGACATTTCACCATCGAATATTTTGGCTAGGTTAAAGTTGTAGTTTGGTGACATTACGCTTTCACGGACACAAGTGTTTGATTGGGCTAGAAAACTTAAAAAATGGACGAGAAAGGGTAGAAAATTAAACTCACGATCGATGCCCAAGATCAAGTGTAACTGTTGACAATATTCGAGCGGTTCGAAATCTAATCGAGGGTGAACGCCGATTCACTGTTGATGAAATCGCTTCAGAAGTGGGTCAGCTAAAACAAAAGAAGAAAAAATCCCATCCGATTGGTCATTCTCCTCCATGACAATGCCCGACCACACACAGCTGCATTCACAAAGGATAAATTAATTGAGCTGCATTGGGAGACCCTGGAGCACCCTCGCTATAGCCCAGACTTGTCCACATGCGACTTTTTTTTTGATTGGTTCCATGAAGGAAGCTTTGGGAGGCGAAAAATTTGAAGCGAATGAAGAAGAGGAGCGCGTGCGCAATTGGTTGACAACTCCACCTCAAAAAGTCTATGAACAAGGAATTTTGAAGCTGCCAAAACATTCGGAAAAATGTGTAGAGCGTGCAGGAGTGAAAATGAGAAAATAGAAATACAAATAGAAAAATGAGTAAAATTATTATTTGAATATTATTGCTGTTAATGAATGTTTATAAAAAAAATCCGGTTTATATTTGACACAACCTCGTACGTTAACGTCTTGCCTAAGCCGCGATTCAAACTTTCAAAAAATGGGTTTTGGTTAGCTTTTTACTTATTATTTTTCTTATGCCGACTTCTGTATCGGTTATTTTGCACAGTACTGTAATTATACAGATATATCTGTGCAAGCGAGATCGAATAAGAAGCAATAAATTTACGACGCATTTCATTACGCTGGCATCCTTGGCAAAAAAGTCTTTCTATCTACTTTATCAGTCGTAGTTCGAAAAATTGGTAGCAACGAATTTTTTAACTCTGCTGGGTGAGATGACCATTTTTATGAGTTGCAATTCCTTGAAACTTGCATTTCAATAATATCAAACAATTCCAAATTCCTTTTTAACGACTTCTTTTCAGTATTCTGGACTATCGAATCTACGAACTTACCCATTTGACTGTAAAGAATATGTTACCAAATAACTTATAAGTAGGTTAAGTCGAATGAAATAGTAGAGTTCGGATGAGCAAAAACTAATATCCTTTCCGAAGGACTATATCATATACATATATAGCAGGTTAAAATATAACCAGCAATTTTTTAAGGCTTAGAACTTGATACTAAGCCATTCATTGAACTAACTGAAAAACTAAAGTTAATTGGGCGACGATTATTCACAGTAAATTTCCTGAAATATTTAAGAATACCTTTTAACATCGTTAATTTACTCGAACGAGAACAGAAAAAGCAGACATGCTATTATTTATTACGCTCATATCCTGCACGCATATATAACATTATTTGTTTTCGAAACTATTCATTCCCACCCTGCCTCATCGTGTCGGGATGAAACCGCGTGTCATTCTACTAAATTATGGCTGACATTCACCCAAACATCAACCTCTGCAGTCGAACTCCGCCATTTTCCTTTAGTTCCTTTTGTGCTGAAGCGGAAATATCCTCTGAATAGAGAAAATCACCCAGGCTAGGAACGAGATGAAATATATATACGAGTTTTTGCCATTTGAACACATCCACGCCAGATCTCAACCGCAACCCGAAACAGCAAACGGAGAAACAAGAAAAAACAGTGCGTTAGAAATATTCTTATCGATTCATCAAAACGTTTCTGGTTCAACGCGAGATGGATAGCGGCTATTAAGTCGCTCTTGAGCTAAGTAACAACCCCAATAGATTCCTGAAGAACAAACTGCCCTAAGAAAAGGACTAGGGGGAGAGAGGCGGCCGAAAGTCTTCAAATGTTTTTACATTTTCAGCCACTTTTGGCTCATCCAACTCACTCTGGCCTTTCTGCCAATCATTTCCTTGGCCCAGAACTCGAATAATATTATTCTATTTCTAATAAAATTAATCAACATCATCTTCTGCAAAAATACCAAGCCCTGGAAAAATCCTCTAGATAAACTCAAGATAAATCCATATCGTTTGCTGAGGCATTTATTGAAACAATCGGAGACGGAGATAGGGCAGCTATTTAATCTACCCAAACATTGCCTACAGGAAATTCCGCCAGTGTGGATGCCGGGATGCTCGTCGCAAGGATATAATATCTTTTGAACTGCATTGATTATGTATGTACTGATGTTCTCGCGCGGCAACGGATTCCGCGAATATAGCGAATAGTGGAGGCCAAAGAGAATGAGAAATAGGACTTACTGCACTGTCTAGCTTAAATACACAAAACTTTTCGAGCCAATACACTTGCATCAGCTTGGTCAAACAATTTTCAAGTTTATCCAGACATTTTTCATTTGAACGCTCGAACGAAATTGAATCTGAAAAGCAAAGGAAATTAATTGATGCTGCTCACGAACGCTTGGAGGATTATGAAAGGGTTTTGTTTTCCGTGAGCTGTTTTTCCTCCGAGTTCGCACTTTAAATAGGTTATTTAAGCCGATTCGGTTGTCAGGCGTAGGTTTAACAATCAATCAAAAACACGATGCTCGAGGCAAAAATTTACATCGATGGAATTTAAGGCGTGGGTATTACTTTAAACTTTTACAGGATAAGTAATTTGATCTAAATATTTCATTCATAGATACTTATACACGTAAAAATTACGAAAATTACTAATTCATATCAAAAATTAACTTTTGTTCCTTTGATAGTCGATGGATGGACTTCATACTTAAAATTCCACAAGCTTCGTATCTTAGTTGCAGATATTGGTACCGGAGCTTTTAATTGCTTTTAGTGATCTACGAACACTCCCATTTCTTGGTAGGCTCTGTGAATGGCTTAACTCAATTGCAACGGGCGGAGGTAAGACACTTTTTTCAGTGATCACATATTTGGATCAGCGACTTGAAAGGTCAACTAACAATCCTGACAACGTCAAAAAACCAACAGTTCCAACAATTACACAGGTCTGCAAATATTAAAACTTATTTTCCCTTTTGGATTCGTTTACTGAACTTGACGTATATTTACTAAAATATATTTTTATTAAAATCAAAAACTTGTTATTAATTAAACGAATGAAAAATCGTAAATACTTTGGCAGTATCTTGCCTTTTATCCATGAAGGCATCGATTTTGAAATTTTCGATTGTAATTCCGACTTGGATCGTTTTGCATCAATAGCCAACAAGAGTCAGCCATCATTATTTTATTTCACTTTCTCTGATACCATCTTCCACCTCTTCAAAATCTTTACGAAAATGTTCGCGTTGCTCCTCCTTAGGAAAGTAGTCCAAATGCCAATTCGAACATCCCATTTTAATTCCGATTTTCAATCATGTTTTTGACAATTTTCTCATAATTTGGATCGTTATAGTTTCCTTGAAATGGTCCCAAAACTTCGTTAAGGGATTTATAATTTTGTACAATTCAATATTTTTTTCATTTTCGTTTTTTGTCTTTTGGAAAATGTATGTAGACCCATCCCTCAGAAGTGATGTTCTGGGAATCATCCTGTAAAACCAAACCGTACTAAACGAAACGCCAAGATCATACAAACAGTGAGGTATAGACAGAAGGGGACAAGCGTTCATTTCCAATAGAAACCGGTGAATCGTCGTATATTGAGACGATGAATTTTGAAAAGTATAGAACATTTCAGCTGAACGGTGTACGAGGAATCTGTAAACGTCAAATCTCTTCTAAATCATTTTCAAAACCAGAATATAACATCAAATTTTGCCCTACTAAAAACTTAAATACGGCGTACTTTTCCCCTAAAAATAGAAAATAAATAAATTTAATTGGTAAGCTGAACGATTTCAGTAAACATTTGTTACCAAAATTGTATTTTTCACATCTCTAATTTCGAATGTTCATAGATCAGATGACGTGACGACATGATGTGACGTTTCTCATCTGAATCCTCAAACGTGATTTCGATTTCGTGATCATCGCAAAAAATTTGTAATTTTTTACTGGAAAAATGATTTCAGTTAATAAGAAATGGTGCAAAATGTCATGAAAGTGAATCATAAGCAAAAAATACGAGGCCCCAGGAAAGAACGCAGACGAGGACTTCATATTTAGGAAAGTTTATGTTATCATTGGTTAAATTGTCTCACATTTATTACTTTTCTGCTGTGCAAAATGGATTATTGTTAAAGTTTTTGTAAAATATAAATTTAAATAACGCAGCGAATTTCTGGTAAGAAAATCGATTTTTAGTTCAGAGCACAAGTGATTTTTTTGGATAGAATGTGATTGACGGACGATAGGCCGCCATTATTAGGTTGTAAGGAATCGATCTCTTTTTTCTAAATTAATGTTTTCGATTCTTTTGTTTTGTTGCTTGGAAAAAATGTCTGGGAAAAATGGCTCTAAGAACAATATTTACCAGAAATCAAATCCTTTTAAATGGAAATTATATTTATTTATCCGACCGGATGCCAAATCCAAAATCGTTCTCTGAATTATTGGTTCTCAAGTTATCCTGCAACCTCACTGTGCTAGTCGAGTAAGCCTTGCAAACTTTATGAGTTATTTGTATCCAAGGCTGCATGTGAAATTGCAAATTAAGTCAATGGAATTTGATGGACAAAATGCGTAAATGGTTCATGTTTTGGTTATATTTTGCGAGACCTGTCAGATTGAAAGATCTGGAAGCACTAGATTTAATTTCGAAAGTAGACTGCAAATTATTAAAGCGAATGATTACGTTTTTAAAAGGTTTCTAAAGAAAATGTGCTGCAAAGAAATATAGGTAAGACTAATTAAAAGGTCTAGCCACCCTGTCGGAATGGATAGTAAGTTTATTCTAAAAAAATTTACCAACTCGATAATTTTCAACGAAATTCATTGATTGTTGCTCAAATGCTACTGTATTTCTTGATGAAAATATGTTATATTTTTCCTTGAAGGTCCTCTGCCGTTCATGTGCGTACCTTGCAGGCAAGAAGTATCGAGAACGGGTCAGAAAAAAAAACAGCAGCTTCTTCTTGAAGAAGATGACTAAAACATAGCGTAGGAATTTTTTTGATCGTATCACTACAAAAAAAATTTAAAGGGAAAAATAAAAGGAAGAATTTTTATCCAAACTTTTTGAGAAATAAATAAATAAAACTACCGCTTTGAAACCAAGTCCCCGAGCGCTCATTTCCGTGAACCTTACTTCATCGTTACATGTCTTACACTTAACGACGTTACTAATTACTTGAAAATCAGTACAAAAAATGAGAATCCTATACCAAAGAATGTAAAGCAAGGGCGAGGTTAGTATAGAACGGGTTCCATATAAATCCTAGGTTGTAATCCTAGGTAATCATGTCAAAATGATACTAAGTAAAGCACAAAAAGTAGTCATGGCCATTCGTCGCCAATTTTATTCTAGACACATTCTTCAAAAGGTCAAAGTTATCTGTTCCAAGACCCTGGTTAGACCAATGTTGACTTATGGATGTCAGATTTGGTACAGAGCCCAAGTACCATAGAAAGATTAAAGCTAAGGTGACGAGAGTCAATATCTTAATATCGAGACTTCTTTTGAATCATTTCGCAAGATCTTTAACTGTGAGTAAAATCCCTGGATCTCACAACCATTACATCCTACAGAGGGGTATATTGCGAATACCTCAATACTAGCCTTGGTCCTCCAGAAGCTTTCATGTATTTAGACATGAATCGATATATTTTTGATTCTGACTGCGTCCCAATTATATATCACATATATAGATGGGCCTCCCATAAGAAGATAAAACATCCTCTGAATTTGACTACACGAAACCACGAGACTCAATTCAAATGGAGATACTCATTTGCTAAATTCAATGAGGCTGGTCGGGCTGAGATGGAGCAGTCTAGGTATTGGTGGCTGAATGACAATGTCTAAATTGTCTGAAATCGTGGTCATTTTCTGTTTTTGTACTTTTCGTTACTTGGTTTTTGAGTTTCGGCTGATGGTAGCTACATTTTTTGTTTCTTGTGTTAAAAATTAGGCATAGGTTTCAATATTTAGTATAGGCATATGTCATTATATTAGGCTTAATAGATATGGTTGAACATTCAGGCTTAGATTATTGTTAGCATTACAATAAGAAAAATTATAAGATAAATTGTTTCGATTGAATTTGATTAGATTTAGGTTATAATATAGTAGTCGTAGGATAAAAGTTCACTGTTGTGTTAACATTTTAACTGATTTTGAATAAAGTTTTTTCTTTTTCGACTTGAATCTAAAAATATGTAATAATTTTAATTAAATTGAATTTGATATTGCGTTTTTTTCTTTATTAAATGATAGTGTTTAAATTTAGAGAGCCATTAGGGCCATTAATTTTTTTCGTATTTTCATTATTTATAATCAGCTTAATAAGCTTAAGAAATTTACAACGATGAGTATCAAATAAAGCGCTTTTGACTTTGACCTTTTCTTTGAGGTTACTGCGAATAACAAATGAGCAGTCGCGGACAATGGTCGGCAGAGAAGTGAAGGTGTCAGAGTGATATATGTCACCATCAATCCTCTGACTGTTCCAGGCTAGGCGCTCCGGTTGACAGGGAAGGTGTTTAATCGGTAGTCCAGTAGGTCCACTGGGAGTCCGACACTCAGGGCGTAAATAGCCTTCACCTCCCAATCCAAAAAAAAAACAAAATCCCCTGACTGTGACATAACGAAATATTTCGCCATCTAAATAAGAATCAATCAAATCAATAAAGACAATAAAAACACAAAAGAAAAGCATTGGCGCGTAAGAGAAATGCATTTTAAAAGTGCATTGTAAAGTATTGAATGTTATTCGGTAAATATTGATCAAAACTAGTCCGACTTTGTTACTGGGGGATACTGAACACCAGTGTGACATTGGCATTAGCTTTCGGAATACTTGGAGCCCTGGGATGGTGTTACCGACGTCTTCCTCTTGAGCATTATGAATTTCATTACATAATCAGCTCAAACTCGTTACTTACAAATATGCAATTGGCAAGAGCCTCCGAAGTACGTCAGGCCCGGAACTATATAAACATGCTTATATATACATACTATTTACTTGAATTATTAATAAAACACTCATTTGAATCTATTCGAACTCCAATGGCAGTTCTTTTTCATATCATTCAACAAATTATCTAATGATAACTTTAAAAGTACTGAATTAAACATTTGCTGTTTGTTCGTTTTATTTATGCTCCAATTAAAAACTTTGATCCCCGCATGCAAAATTGAAACCTTAAACACTATTTGCTCCAACATAATAGACTGATCGACATGTGACTGCATGGCCATAGCGTAACAACAAACAGCGCTAACACTCCGAACAAGCGACCGATCTAACGGTATTCAAAAATTGGTGTTCGTAAAAATGTTTATTTTTCTCTATTTTGTCTATCTGTTTACATTGTGCTTGTAAACAAAACGAGCAAAAAATAAACATTTTTACTAACACTAATACAATTCTGTAAAATCCGTTCTGGATTTTTCTGGATCGGTCGCTTGTTCGGAGTGTTAGCGCTGTTTGTTGTTACGCTTTGGCATGGCGTTGAGATATAAAACCATCAACATGCAAGCAACACGAAAAAGCTCTCTCACTGATTTTATCGCCTCTTCAACGTATCCCCCACATGCCCATCAGCAATGAAATTATCTGATGCATAACTTTGATGTGTGATTTGACTTCTTTATGTTCTATATTCTTTGCCTGTACCTAAAACTCACCGAAACCGGTACATTGATATCTTGGCCAGTATTCAGTTTCTTGACTTCTTCAGTTCTTTTCGTTTTGCGCTCCATTCCATGTCGATTGGCTGGCCGATTCGCGTTTTTCACTGATTGATCGCCTCCTTCGATTTCTTGTTCCTTTTATATCCAGGTAAACTTGAGATTCTGGCTGTTGAAATTCCATTTTCCTCGTGAACTTAAACTTGATACGTTTCGTGTTTTAGTTGCTCAAACTCAAAATAATGCTCTACGGTGCAAAGTGCCGATTAACGTTATGATGCAACGGACGCTGCTGCTTGTCAAACCGTGCATCATCGGCATCATTGGCATCATCGGCAGAAAGCCACTCCACATCCCACGTGCAAGGTGAAAGTTTTTCCTGTCAACAGCCAGTAATGTCAGATTTTCTACATATTTTATTTATATATACACGTGTATATATTTTCTACATACTTTATTTATTTATATATACATATATATATATATATATTACCAAAACGGTTGAAACATGAAACTTGTTTATTTTACGTACGTATACAACTTCGAATAAAACTTTTCATGCAGGAAGATTCTGGATAGAAAATGATCGTGCCTCCGTTCTCGAATAAGTTCGACAATGTGCCTATGTACCGTCCCCTGTATCTACCTCAATGATACAAAGTAGATGGAGGTGTCAAATTAACATGAAAATCATGTAAGTCGATCCAAAGACGACAGAAAACTTTGAAGTATGTTGTTTACTATCGTCTAAAATGAGAGAATGACTGAACAATAAAAGGAGGTGGCACATTAAATTTCAATTCAATTTATTTTTGAAAATTTACAAAGTAAATTTTAGTTGACAATATTCCTTTTAAACAAGAAGCAACAAAAACGTGAAAAACGCGAAAAATTCTTCACAAATAAAAACAATATAAGAATACAAACTACAACATAAAAAAATGGAGTTAAAATCAGCATTTATTCTTCTTCTGAGCCTTTTAAAGCTAGGATTCTCATTTTCTTCGAGGGTAGTGGTGTAACATCACTATACGAACAGTAACGGAAAATGCATGAACGTTTTATCTAGGTGGAGCTTCACTAATTAAGATGTTGACCATATTTTCCACAATATTTACTGAAAATTGATTTATTTTTGAATAAGATGAAATCAATGATTAACATTTGCTTACTTTGGCAAGTATTCTTTTGAATTACTTCGAATTGATCTTTTTAATTCGTATGCTCCCTCAGTATCAGGGTCCCTCTACAAAAAATTTTCTAGTCGAAGTCCTTCAGCGATAACTTTTCCTGGAGTTTTCATCTGCATTATTGTCACCGTCAGACCTGCTATCGACATTATCTTCGGAAACCTTTCGTAGTGCCAATTGCATAAGGTCCGCATCTGATATTTTATTACCCTGAAAAAAAATTTCAGTATCTGGAATATACAAATTACTATGTACCTCACTTCTAACGGAATTCTAACTATCACTTCAGGCCAGAGGATTTTCAGGCACGAATTTAATGTGGATCTGGATGACAGAACCCGGTTTTATCGGCGTTAAATATCTGATTAAAGTGAGAACGTCAGAGTTTTCTTCAATAATTTGAGAGAGCATGCCTAGTAGTGAGACGTCAAGACATTTTGATCTGCTTAGCAAAAAAAAAGATAAATTTAAAATTATTTCGGTTTTAACGCTTTGGCAAAGAATAGATCTAATGAAGTTTATACGAGCGCTATACGTTCTTTAACGTTAGTATCAACTTCATTTGATCTACTCGTTCAGGGAGAAAAAAAGTGAGTGGTTGTGTTAAGAAGGGTTGGTTCAGACTTTGGATCAAATTCTGTACGTGAAGATATTCAAAGCCAGCTTTCAGAGCGTAAAAATTGAAGCCGTGTTGCCGCTTCCAACATCATGGTCCAGAGAAAATAAGCTTGAGTTGACCTTGTCCGAATCACGGACTCCTCGGAAGGCGACATAGTCGCGCTGATTAAATTGCGCTATGTGCTGCACCAGCGGGCTCACTGGGAACGCCTTAAAAGAAGCGAATTGGTGCAATATTGGCAGCGATTCAGACACGTGTCCTTCGACTGCGGTTTCAGCCCACGTTGTGTAGCACGCGGTGATGAGCACATTTCGCAGTGATATCCCCATCACACAATGGAGAAACCTGAATTGACTCCATTCATGTGCAAAACACTCGGTCACCCCGCAAACTTTTCCATTCATCCCGAACGAAAGCGACTTTTAGTAAGAGCTGGGGAGATTAAAGCAAAAAGATTAAATTTCGTCCCTGAGTACCTACAACATCCTTCTCAGTAACGCACCGTCCCATCCTCCAATATCCCAGAACATATTCCCGCTATCAATTCCACGGCCACTTATTCTGAAATAGCTAGACAAGCAATTTCTACATACACACCGACACCTTCGACAGTTAATCCCTTGGATTACCTACTAAAACTTACCATGGACTTACCAACACATTTCGAAAATCGGTTCCTTGCGTCTATTCTTTGTGTCCACGCCCGCTCAAAATAAGCCAATGGCGCTCTGAAATTTTACTTTAACCTTTATGCTGGTAAGAAGGCTGATCGTTCTCTCCCTTAGCATTGATTCTTTATTTTCCCATGTCAAGATATTATTTTAGTGAATTTGATCATATCCTACCAACCCGACAGTTTGGTTCTGTATGAAACTCACCTTAAATCTTACCACTATGCGTGTGGATAACTACAACGTGTTGAGTAGCGATACTGGCAGAGGCATAGCCATAATTTGTAGGTATGATTTAGATTTTTTTTTTTGAAGTTTTTGGTGGATCAATTTATCCATTTTCACTTAGAACTTATAAGTGATTTATACCCCTGCTAGCTAACTAAGCGAAGACTCTTGGGTGCGGAAGTTCTGATCAATTTATCGAATACCTCGAAAGTGAATTTACAAAGAAAGGTGGAAAGAGCTCAAGCTGGTTTCGAACTGGTTTGAGCTGGTTTGAGCTGTTCGAAACCAGCTTGAGCTCTTTCCACCTTTCTTTGTATGATTTAGATGTCAATCAAGTCTCCTTCGGAAAAGGCAGCTCCTCGTATAACGACACTGCGCACTAAGCGGAACTCCAGCGAAAATCTTAAAATCCCTACAACCCTCGATCGAATATTTTTAGCAGCGGCATCTTACGACTCATTTCTGATGGAAGGTGACATGAATACTCGACACGAGCATTGGGGTGATTTCACCAATAACTCATATGGAAGAGCTCTTTTTGAATAGCTCAGCACGGTTTCATTACTCGTAGCCACTGTTGTGAACGCAGGTGTCCGAAAATTCCCGAGAGGTTACTCATTTTTGGATAGTTTCATAATTTCCCCCGATCTACTCTCTGATCCCATAAACCCATTTACTTGTGCCACATTTGCATCACTGTCTGACCACCTCGGCCTGCACTTGAATAAACCTGTCAGAAGTCATATCCCAGTAGCTGCTTGTCCTCCTCACTACAGGCCATTTAAGTCAGTAGATTAATTACACTTCCGTAACGATTTTTATGGCCTGCTTTTAAATTTGCCACCGTAAAATGAGATCCTTTCAGTTGCTGAAATAGACAGGCACATATCAGCTCTAACATCCGCATTAATTAAGTGTTTAGACCGACATTCACCCTTCCAGAAAACCCTCAGCTCGCTATATCAGTGTCTGAGTCAGCAAACTACCAACTTGATAAAAATCCGAAAGCATATGCTCCAACGATTTAAACGATTTTTTTATAGAATATACAATTGAAGAATCGAAATTGATTGGGAACTTATATCCTATGTCATCTATATGTCTTGGGAAATGCACAAATACAACAAGGACGATGCAAACAATTACTAGAAGAACCGGTTAAGATCACTGAGACCATCAACAGACGTATTTTAGATCAGTGAGCAAACCACGGGGCGCAAGAGTTCCAAATACAACCCTGATAAAGATTCCATACAGCAAGACTATGAATTTTTGAGTGCGCCTTCAGATACGTGCCTTTACGTACCTATACCGAAGCTGTGAGTCCCCTGAATAACATGTTCCATATCGTGGTTCAGCTTACAACTGAAGCATATGAAGGTTCTTTCCTTATCATATTCTCCAGTTCAATCAAAGTTACTTCTCTACAGCATTCACTTTTTGGTAACTTTTTTACTTCGAAAAACGAAGGTGAAGAAATCTTTAGCACACTAAAAACAACCCGTCTCATGTTCCTGAAATAATTCCAAACGAAGTCCTGAATAAGTGTAGGAAAGTTATCTCCTTTATTCTGACAGTTATATACAGCAACTGCATCAACAACTGTTATTTCCCCAAAACATGGGAAGATAGCAGACTGACTCGTCTATCAAAGCCTTACTGCGATCAAACGTTCCTATCAAGCAAAACCTTGCAAATCAAAATAGGTAACCTCACTTCCAACACCATCCTAGTACACTCTGGGGTCCGGCAGGGTTCTATTCTTGGTCCATCCCTTTTCAATTACTTCCTCCATGATAACCCAAAACCAAACAGTTCTGGCTTAGACCTAATCATGTATGCAGACGACCCCTGACTCACAGCCACCAATATCCTCCCAACTCTAGCTCAAACCCAGTTGCAGTGTGCTGTGAACAACAACGCTTTGTATTTACAAAATTGGGGACTAGCAACAAATGCAAACAAATTTGAATTAATCTGCGTCAAAAATGTTAAATGGCAAACGTCGACGGTTAGCAGTGTCCCAAAGTAGGCATCTTACAATTCAGATCGAAGGCGAACTGATTCCTCCATTTCCCCAATACTAATTCCCCCGAAAGCAGCGGCCGCTCTTATCTCCTCTCTCCTTGAAAACTGCAGGTTCGCATGTGGAAGTACTGATGTGTAAAACACTTGTCAGACTGGTCATCACCAACACATTCTCAGCCTGGTTAATAATTCCACCATCGCCATAGGAACTCCAAGTCTTTTATATAAAAATTCTTAAGAAATGTCTCAATAACCGTCAATAACCGAACAAATAATACTTCAAGAACAAAGTGCAAGAACGGTATAACGAAACAGGAGTTGTACTGATACTACATTACATGCTAACTAAGAGTAAAAACCGCATAGAAAAATGGAGAAATCACCCACTTCCGAATATTCGCGCACTTTCAGAATTCCCTACTAGAAGTCATTCATATTACCTTTGTCCCTTCAATGCCTTCGACAAAAACCACCCATATCCTACAACCTACAAAAATGCCCCGTATAAACCACAATTTCATCTCTCACCCCAACGTAATACATACCGGGGATGAAATCAGTAATGCAAATAACATAAAATCCTCTGAATTTAAGTTATCGTAAGTTTTAAAGTAATTTCTATATTAAGCTTGGTCATCAAATAAACCATAAGAGCAAATTGTATCTCCTAATTATAGCCTGTATATGTAAAACAAGCAGTCAAAGTTTATTTGATAGCAGAACAATGTCAAATGCTAAATAGTCATTAAGTTCTCACAGTCAATTTGCTTAAGGTCTCGATACAGGTTACATACTCATTCAATAATTTCATTACCCGAGGGTGTTCTCCCCTTTAAGATAGAGTTAAGGCCCAGATACAATACTGCGTGACGGCTATGCGGGAGCGTGATGCATTTCTCGCTCGTCGTCGCGCAACGCCTTCAATTTCCAATACACGCCATTTGAGGAAGAATAATGTTCAAATGACAAATTTACAATTGGTGACGTTTATAAATGAAATTTGCTTGAAATTGTTTTTGATTTTTCAACGTATTGAATTTGGAATTTTCCTTCGTAGATGCACGAAACATACCCTCGAAATTTATTCAGAATAATCCTAGTACGTAAAAAGTTAATGAGACGTTTGAATTTCAAATTTCATATAAGCGCCATAAAGCATCTGACAAACGTCAAAACACCTCTTTGCGAGGAATTTTCGATTTTCCGAATATATCTCGCCTCATTGCAATCAGTGCACGATGTTGTACACAAACGAATGTTACGAAAACTGGTTGAAATTTGCTGCGAGACTGTCGTTGCGCTCTCGTATCGCAGTCTTGCAGTATTGTATCGGGGCCTTTATAGAGCAGGGCGAGGTCAGTTGAGCTATCCGTGGTAACACGCAATCGTAGCACGATTATTGCCAGTCGAGCCTACAGAGAGAGCAAAACGAACCGCCATTACTATAATCGCCGGCCGGTAATCGATGAGGCTGTAAAAATGCAGTGTTGTTAATTAGTTATAATATTACATGTCATAAAACATCCGTCGTTTTTACATCCGTTTTTTAAATATGCGTTTATAGAGGTACAACAATCATGTAAGCCTATCATGCCTATTAATGTGCTGTCAAATATGATAGAAAGTTCTCTCAAAGTTGAGATACAAATAAGATAGCAGTAAAAAATTGTTTAATCTCATTCCTAAAGAGGAATACTGAATCGTTTATATGACAACTAGAGCCTACTAGTTTAGTCAAGATGACATCTCCCTGCCCTCACCACATTTGCCCGTTACACAAAACAATTCTTCATACCAAGCCACAAATTGGGAACATTTCGACAGCTGTAGAGAATAAAATCCCAGATTGATAAGCCAATCGAGAATTTTAATGATACTTTATGGAAAGCAATCCATTGCTGCACCCCCAAAAATACAATTCTCGCAATATCTGGCGAATAAATAAAATAATCAAAACAAATAAATTTCTTGGTCTGCCACCGCTTGAGGGAGGAAATGGTGTAAAAGAATTAACAAATTAAGGTAAAGCCGATCTTCTTGCTGAAACATTTCTTAAACATCACAACGTCACCCAAAATTTGAAAAACCAGCACACTGATGATAATGTGAGCTCTAGACGCAGTCCCATCAACTGCGTCTGTTCCCACGAACGATCGGATCAAGCCAGGGGAAGCGTTTAAAATTATAAATAAATTAAAAAGCGATAAATCACCAGGCCATGATAGGAGACCGGATATAGTTCTGAAGAATCTCCCCAGAAAAGCGGTTTTCCTACTACACTACATCTTTCATGTCTGCCTCAACATTGGCTACTACCTCTCTACATGGAGGAATGCAATATGTAGTTATTTCGATCCCAAAATCGAATAAAAAACGTTACCTCCCATAGAACTATAGGGCAATAAGCCACACAGGACATTAAACATGCCTTGAAAGAAAAGGAGTTTATAGGAATGATATCACTTGATATCGAAAAGGCATTTAATACAGTATGGCCTAATGGCCTCCTCTTTAAGTTGGTTTAACTTAAATTCACTCCATTCTAAGTTATCATAAACAGTTTCTTCTTAAAAGACCGCACACACCTTATCCCACTCTCATAATATACCTGCAGGAATTTCCCAAGGCTCATGTCGAAGCCGACTACTTTTCAACATATATACCTCGTACATGCCTGTTCTGGATAGATGCAAACTAGCTACCTTTGCGGACGACACGTGTTTTTATTCAGCTTAGAAACACTGCTGGAAAAAATGTACCAATATTACCATCGGTGGAAAATTAAAGTCAATATCTCCAAAACCAAAGCAATGTTTTTTACGAAGAACAGAAAACTGAACCTTCTGCCTAACGGCAACATGAATTTCTCAGGTCAGGAAATAGTATGGTCAAATGAAATTTCATACGTTGAGCCTACTTTTGACAAAAAGCTGACATTCAAAAGCCATATTGAATCGACTATGACTAAAGTATCCAAGGCAATATTAGCACTATATCCTCTGATTAACTGCAAACTGCTCGACCCAAGAAACAAGATCCTTATCGTTAAAATGGTGATTATGCCCATTATGTTGTATAGAGCTCCTGCCTGGAGCTTATGTGCAAAATACCTCAAAGCTCAACTTCAAGTTTCGCAAAATCGATGTCTGAAAATGGCTCTCAACAAACCTTTCTATTGGTCCACTGAAAAGCTACATAAAGTTGCTGGAACACAAAGTATTGAACAACTCGCATTTAAAAGACCATAGCCATAATTCTTTCTTAACATTTAGCTATTTAATCTTAAGTTTATGTGTTTAGATACGAGGTTTGTTCAAAAAGTATTGCGAATTTTGAATTTTCGCAGACTACGTATGTTCGATTTTTGATCTTTTGGTGGCGTTATGTTTGTACTCATGACCCTCACTTATGTTGCCAAATCCGTCCATTTTGACAGTTTTTGACAGTTATTGTGCGTGGACGTGTTTTAGCTTGTATTCGATTTTCGTCCATCCCAAAAAATGGATTAAAGAATTTGTATTAAATTTTGTGTGAAGAACAGCTTAAAGTGCGCGGATGCATTCAGAATGTTTAATGTTGCATACGGTGAAGCTACTTTGGACAAAAGCAACGTTTGTTGGTGGTACAAAATGTTCTTAGAGGGACCGAAAAAAGCGTTCGGTTCAATGTTAAGGTTTTGCTGACAGTCTAATTCGATTGCAGGGACATGGTGCATTATGAGTTCTTGCCACAGGGTAAAACGGTCGATCAGTAATATTACCTTCAAGTAATGCGCAATTTGCGAGAAGCAATCCGCCAGAAACGCACGGATTTGTGCAAGAACAAAAATTGGCTTTTGCACCATGGTAACACCCCTGCTCATACATTGCTACTTGTTCGCGAAGTTTTGACCAAAAACAACACTCTAATAATGCCGCAGCCACCGTATTCCCCAGACCTGGCCCCTTGGGACTTTTTCTTGTTCCCGAAACTGAAGAGGCCCATGAAAGGACGATTGAGAAGATAAAGACGGCATCGAAAGAGGAGCTGAACAAGATCACAAAAAATGATTTTTCAAAATGCTTCGAGGAGTGGAAAAGATGTTATCACAAGTGTATAATGTCTGACGGGGATTACATTGAAGGGGACAAAATAGATATTCATGAATAAATAAATAATTCTTGAAAAAACATGAAATTCGCGATACTTTTTTGACAAACCTCATATAAGGTATTTTAAGTTAGGCTAGGGTAGTGATAAGGTGACGTAAGCTTTTTTAGTTTGTTTTTTTCCTTCAAGATTTAAATTTAATAACATTCATTGAAGACAAATACACACAAGCTATGCTGAATTTTATAGAATTAAGGTAGCAATGAAATAAATTCAGATCTTCAAACCAAACTGTCAAATTAAAAACACATAGAAATATAAATTAAATAATAGTTTTGAAATTGAATTGAAATTAATCAAATAAATTTAGTTTATTGTTGCTTCAACCCATTATAAAAAGGTTTTCATTATGGTTTGAAGTTATCTTTTTGATAATCATTGTGGTACTGAACTGATTGTGCAACGTCATCAGTCACTTCCCTGCGACGATCTACGATCGATTGATATCACATGAATTTTGTACAATTTGAAAGTTTTTACAATGCTAGTACATAAAAATTTGAAAAGTAATTTAAGAATAACAAAATTTCCGACCCCATTCATCAATTTTATAATTGGATATTCTTCAATCGAAATCGTCTTGTGTCCGATTTTTCTAACGCCTCGACGCGACAGGATCATGGAAGTTCTACTCTAAGTAATATAATGACATATCTTCTAGAAGCTACCCAGGAGTGTTTTTCTGTTTTATGCTTACGCTATGTCGCTAGAGCTCATTTTGAAAAACTGCCCACGCTCTACTAGGATTAGTAGCCCCTGAATTGGGGCCTTTACTTTGAACATTTAATGTTTAAGTAAATGCGGTCTGTGGTTAAAAGCAAGTTGTTGAATTGACAGTTGTGTCTGCAGACATGGTTGTCATGATTTCATTGTGATATCCACATTCAAAAGAGATAATTGGAATGAGCTCTCTGGGATTTATGACAAGTCAAAAGGCCTTGATGCACTTTTTGTTCTTCCTCTTTTTCGTATGAAAAGTTGCTTACAAGATGAAAACCGAATAATTTTTAATATTCTTTAGATAATTTAATAATTTGCTTCAACTACATTCACATTGTTTCACATCATTTTTGCTCCAGTTAATATTATTAAGTTGTTTGGACTGCTAGACAAACTAGACGTCTAGCCATCATACGCTGCAAGGAGCACCTTAGCGAAGCAGAGAACGGGTTGAAAAAAAAAAGAAGCACACAGGAAATAAAATCAACGGTGGTAAAACATATTGTGGAAACGGGACACAAGATCAGGACGGAGGATCTAAAAGTGATCAAACAGGTAAGACAGTACCAAAAATTAGACGTCATCGAAAGCCTGGAGATATTCAAAATACCGAAAACCAACAGGATGAATCAAGATCAAGGTAACGCCTATTCATCTCTTTTGAAATTCACCCAAAATAATAACCTTATGAGGGATTAAGCCTTACGGCTAAATAAGTTAGATAAAGGTATACTGCCAATAAAAATAATTTACAATGGTCGGTTTGTTAATGGTTCTATTTGTTAATTAGGGGATAATTAAGTTTAATTAGGATAGGCATGTATATATAGGGTTGATTTTCCAAGTCAAGAATCAGTTACCACTGAGGAAGGAAGCAACTTTCTTCCGAAATATCGGTATATGTTAAAAAAACTTATTAAATAAATTCTATGGCTTAAAGGAAAATAGCGTATTTTTCAATAACTATCCAGTTAATAGTTATTTATTCATGTACCGTCATGAAATCTCGATAATCGAGGAAAAACCTTTACCTCGTAGAAATTATTTCGACAAATTATCAAGGACAATTTTATTTTCGGTTTATTTACAAACGGCTTCAAATTATTTAACCCCCCACTCATGAATTCCTGGGCGCTCATCAAAGAGGCAACCAAACCTAAAACATTTAACCAAGGTGGTCATGTAATATGGTTGATTGAATTTAATTTTCTGAAAGTTTCCAGGATTCTAATGATGACGAACGATAAAGGAACAAAAAGGAAATGAGATTGAAATCGTTTATATTTGTTTGGAGCAGAGTATCTGCAAATTAAATATTTGGGAGAAGTATTGCAAAATTGAAAACCGAATTACATTGCCGTATAAATATGAATTATAATTTCCATTTTTAATTATTTCGCTTTGAGTTGAAATGTTTAAAATATTTTAATAAGCGCTAAAATCAGGTATGAAGTAATGTCTGCTATTTTTAACATTGAAACAAAAGTTGCCAAAACTCCTGTAGAAAAGAATCGCTATGGACTCATTATTTCATTTACTATTGCGTTTCGAGCTTTTTGACTTTAGTGGGCAAGTATATTTTTTATTGAAATCCTTTCCGATAATAGTGTAGGCGACTGATCCGATTTTATTTTCTGAGATCTTCAAAAATATTTTGTGCACCGTACAAAGTAACGAATATAATCGTTTAGCTCCACTTTCTGCTAGATGTGCTAGATGATTTTGTGAATGGCTTTCTGAACGCTGCTGGCATCATATTAAATAAGCTCCACTAGAACGACCTCAATACCCAGCGCTATATTATTCCTTCGGGCTTTGATGGCGGAACACTTTTTATCCAGAGTTGGTGAGGCCGAAGGGAGCTCTCCAAGAACATTTATACCTAGAGTTTCCAATGCTCTGCAGTTGTGCAAAGGATTAAGAAGTTTCTTGAAATCTAAAGCCAATTTTTCTTAATCCAGCTTTCATCAACGATGATATTGCCGATGTGATCTCTGTAGAGCGTGAATCTGGGCTGGTAACGTCACTTCAAGCTTTTCAATATCTTCTATAATTGAGTTACATCGATGCTCCTCTATTGGTCATCATAGAAGCTTCTTTTCTTAATATTAATTTTCTTATCTGCTACCCTTCTGAGATTTTCATACTCTTCTCTCTTCATTCTGGCCTACATATTTTTGGTATGCCTGATTCTTTTTATATAACGCATCCTTGCATTCCTCATCGAACCGATTTTTTCTTTTACGCCGGGCTTGATATCCGCACTCACTTCCCCCATATTTTGTTGCTTGTTTTCAGCAAGATATCAAGTAGGATGGGAGTCAGCTGGTTGTCGAGGGTCTCCGTCAAATTTTTGGCAACAGATACCGTTTGGTGCCTTTCGATGGTGAACTTTTCGAAAGGGTAGGTCTGCAGCAAATACGGCCAAACATGATCCTAGGGCCTTTTAAATGTTGGTAACATATTGACAGTATGTTGGATTCAGGAGCATTAGAGCATATTGTGGCCCGAATAGTCCTAAATACAACCTACTGTAGCTGCATAAAGTAAGCAGGCAGATCTACGATGACGGCTGGCCATTTGCTACGGCTACTTTGAACTAACCAAATTCACTATAAGGTACATTTACGCAGATAAGTTCTACACCGTTTTGTCCAGCATTTATATTACGTAAACTCTATTTAATGAACTGTCTCACTTCTTTCACTCTATACTTTTCATACTTATAAACTCTCTCACTTGGTATAGTCTAAGCGAGTGACAAAAATCTGCAGTAGACTTGACGGCGCTTGGAATTGGTGGTTGGCCTATTTCATCAGCATTTCTTCAAACTGTCATCAGGAAAGAGTGTGACGCCCCAGGATCTAGAGGATCACTGATGTGTATCATAGTTGCGTAAATCAATCAATATTGTATACTTCAGATTTAAAAGAGTTGTGATTCTTGTACATTCGGTAGCTTCCTACGGAAAAAATAAAGGGAAAACTTTTAAGAGATCGCTCATTTTCTGTCATTTGCACAAATCGTGGCCTCCTGCAAGTAAACTTTACTTGTTGCTGTGGGTGACGGAGATGTTATGTGCTCGTGTATCTCATTAAGGACGTTTCATTGCTATTTAAGCAGGCGGAAAGTATTTGCATTTGTAGAAAGTATTTGCCTCCTGTTGGAACGTCTAACCTCTCGTGCTGAAATGTTTTGTTGTCCACCGCCAAAGCATTTTTCGGAACTCGTTCGTGGTAAAAATCGGTATAACCTTGATGCCACGGTCCAAAATTAAAAGAGAAGAGTAGCAATCGGCCGTCACCGCAGCCCTTATCATCACAAAGGATGGTACATGTGTTCTGGGGGCCATCGGAATGTCGAAGTTTTCGCATAACCTTTCGGTTAGGTTAGGAAAGAAAGAAAGGCGCTGATACACGAAAGCCACTTCAGGCTTTCCAGCAAAATACAACAAAATCACAATATCACAATTCAATTCCATCGGGGCCTTTTTTCCCTCCGAGCCAGTTCAGACGCATTTCGTTTTGAGACACAAAACCCCTATGAGAATCGATTTTTTCGGAAGTGATAAAGGAAAAAAAATAAAACAATTTATAATAGTTTGCAAATAAGTTTTATTGTAAATGTATCAATATTTTATAGCCCCACCTTTTGCCATTATCACAGCAGAAATTCTTCTTAGCATAGAGCTTACAAGATTCTTGCATACTTCCGCAGTGATGGCGTTCCACTCTTGACGGGGACAACTTTCGAGCTCTTCTTCCGAGATGATTGTGTGAGGCCATACCTTTCGCTTTACTTACCATATTCCACCAAAGTGGTACAAAGCTACTTTGAAAAATAATACTATCTGTGGCGTCCTTTTCCATCTTTAGTTTGAATTGTGCCTGCTGTGATGTATCACGGCCCCACTTGCAAAACAGCTCTGATGAATCACATTCATCTGGTCTCAGATCACGTAGAACATCCTTCAAATACGTCAGTTGAAGATTTACTTGTGCGCATGTTTCAGTCACTTTGTATGACTCTTTGGGCGGATAGCAGTCACTTTTTGCTTCTTGGAGGATACTGTAACTAGGAAACAACTTTTTACTGGCACCTCTTACTATTTCATAATGTCGCCGAGTGAGATAAGCTTCCACGAGTGCAGAAAGTGCCGATAGCGCCAAAAGTGTTAGCTGTTTCTCTTTGTCATCTTGCACTCTTTTGTATGCTTTTTTCAACTTTGTAGCTCTCGTTGGAGAATTCATAATCTGCTTAAGTATACTTGAACCACCTTTTTTTCCAGATGTTTCCAAATTTCTTTGTTCAGCATGTATCAACATATTATTATCCGCTGTAATACGTAAGGTTTCAGTTTTTCTTCTCTTACTTCTTTCGCTTAGCTCATTAAATGGTTTTGATGGTCAACACGAACTTTTAGGCTACGTTCTCGGTATTTCTTCAAAATTAGCCAAATTTTGCTCTTTCATTTGATCTATGCGTCAGTACTCTAACATCTGAGTGACCAGATGACCCTGAAACTAAATAATTACCAAGGTAACATAGTGTTAATTCCAAATAAAAACTTTATTTCACTGTCTTGCTCGGTCCCCTCTGGCAAATAATGGGGCGGGCACGGACGACTAATTAGGCCATAATGATTTTATATAAACTATAACCTGTCGTAATCAATTAACATTATAACCGGAAAGAAACCGGAAATACAACACAAACCTTTTCAAACATAAAATTGGAATGGAAATTTTAAGTATATTAAACTATATTTTCAAACGTCAAAGAACAATGTCCTATCAAAAAAAAATAGCATAATATTTTGACAATATGGGTTCTTACCTCCTTGATCCATATCCATAACAATATTTTAAAAGAAGTCAGTAGTCACGAAAATATTTTACTTCTTGTCAGATACTATCACACTTAGGAAACGCATAGGATACGTGCAGTTGAAGCGACGACTTACTTCCGACAAAACAAGCGCGCGGGTACATCCGATAAGAGACCGGGGCGGGTTGTCTATTGTTCTCTAGTCATTCGATAACTATAGGAACAAGTTGTTTTTTACCTGCGACTTCAACACAACTTCATTATAAATTGGCAACTGAATTGACAACTTCTTTTAAATTGGTTTATGACCGATTAAATCAGCAAATGCTATATGCGTCGCACAAAGACAGCGCCAGGAGGGCTAAAAACGAAAATAAATCAAAAATAAACGTTTCAGAAATTATCATTAAAAAACCGGTGCGCGTTTCATTTTTCAATTCTATTTATTTTTCCATTTTTAAATCCAAGTCATCTTACTTACGTCGAAGTTCGATTCATCCCGCTAAACAATATTTGACCAGCCTTTCACTCACCACACCAGTCTTTCTTTGACCACTCTTTCTTTGACCACTCTTTCGCGGTGTAGCATTGGTACTTGAAGGATCATACATACTGTTAAACAAAGTAAAAAAAAATTAAATTCAAATTGTACGCGCTCTAACCTAACTTTCATTCTCATGCAAACACTCACTCTTTTCATGTATTCAGGCCCTTAAGGCCCACCACAGTCATGCCAACCTTTAACACAAAACTCACACCATAAAACTTTCACCACACTCACTTAGCATTCAGCTTTCGTACTGTTCAGACGTTTTTAAATATATCAATTTATTCAACAATCTTTGTTGTTATTTATTGTTCACCCTGCCTGTTTAACACATACCGAGCCCTGTTTTTCCTCTCAGAGAGAAATGGCTTTGCATGCTTTCAGGCCAGCTTTTTGATGTTTTGAAGTCTTCGACGAATCTATTGGAAACTGTTTTTCAAAATTCCAAATTTGAATTGAATTGCGCTTCCTATTTCTCACAGACTGTCGCATTAATTTTCGATCATCTCTTCGATTTGTTATACTTTTTCGGCATGATCAGTTGCGGCGAACCGTTTTAATCTCAGTTGTACTGCTCGGCTTGAGCATTTTACGGTTCTCGATATTTCTACTTGAGATTTGCCTTGTTCATGTAAAACTTGAACGTATACACATTTTTCAGGAGACAGCTTGGCTATTTTAGGCAAAGCGTACTGTAATCTATACCACTTATCACATAATAATGAAAAAAGTTCACTAAAATACGGTATTATAATATATCGCATATTATCTTTCGATACACTAAAAGGTCAGGTACTAAAATTGTATTGAAATATGCAAAACTAGGTAGAATTTAGACGGTCATTATGACGCTCATGAGAAATTAATGGGGTGGTCTATACTTTTGGCCAAGGCTTTATAACATGAGTGGTGCCAGCGGTTTGGTAGCTATAACAGTGCTAAAAAAGTTGCAGTTCAATTGGGATACCATGCAATGTTGTAGTAAAAACAATACAGAAATAAATTCATTTTTAAAAAAATTTACGATGAAATTCACTTTGCCCATTTTGAAACAGTTGTTAAGAAACAATCGGCATTTTCTTTATTCGCAATATATTGTTCTGTTTTCTGAACTGGAAAAAGCGTACTCAAATTTGTGGAAAAAAATTAAATCGCATAAAGCAGACATTGTACGAACGCATAGTTGCAAATGAGAGCGTCGAGCGTCTGTAAAGAACACTCGGTAAAGCCTCTGTTAAAAAATCTCCAATACCTCATTGTATGCAGTTCGCGACATTTTTGGGAAAAAAGTTGTATCCAAATGAGGTGACATTCAGTGGCCAGCTCGAAGCCCAGACAATTTTCCATTGGCCTATTTCTTTTGCGAATACTTTAAAAGTATTTATAATAACAACCTAGGGTTTCTTGAAGAATTAAAATCAAATATTAAAGATTAAATTTTAAAAATTTCCCAACCAAACACTTGCAAGGCATTAATTGAAAATTTGCCCTCCGGATTGCAGCAGTGTCAAATCACTGGTGACATGTGGATGATATTTTTTTTAGAAATAAATTCCCATTTTGTGTACTCTTATAACATGTATCTCAGGTGATTAATTTTTTTAATATCGTTTGAAGTTTAAAAGACTTATGGTCCCCCCTTTAGTTGACACAATAACTAGTGTTTATGGAAAAACTGTCAAGATATGGCATCTTGAAAACCACCTGTACGAATGTACCGTTAGTCAAAACGAAAATGCACCGTAAATTGTGGGTTTTTGTGCAATTGAATGTAGTTCTTGGAACACTATACAAATTCACACCACAGAGGTAAGTATGCATAGGCGGCATTTCGAGTTTGGACACTCAGGGAAGCAGAGATACGTTATTAGTAACAGTTCATTTCCTTACTTTTTTCTTGGAAATCATTTTTATATAAGGTGAAATAACCCAATTCTTTTTATACAGAAAAAAAAATCACCAAAATACCAAATAATGGCAACAAGAAGAAAAGAATTTTTGAAAAATTTAAAGGAAATAGTTGTGAAACACTTGCAGGCAAACAGTTGCTTTCAGTACTGGAAATAGCCAGAATCGTAGATAAGAGTCCAGCGACTATGCAGAAGGTTAATGAGTAGTTTTAAAACCACGCAGGGTGTAGGAAATGAACGTCGATCTGACATCGTCACAGGTTCCGGAACAACAGAAGCGCGTCATTATTCGAAAATAACAAAAATATCCTGAAAATGCGAACCTCAAATCCAAACCCCAAACCATATGTCACATGCATCAGATTGCTGAATAACATGGTCGTATTATAAGAAAAAAACGTTTAGTTAATGATGAAAATCGATGAAAGCGATTATAATTTGCGGAAGATCATTATCATCTTGAAGAAACTGTCTGGAATACAGGTATATACTAGCGAACGCAAATAGTACATCCATGCATCAGACGAAACAGAAAAAGTTCGCAAGAAAGCCAATGAAGATTATAATCCTTCGAATAACTCTGGAGTCGTTTAGCATATTGGAGCATCGGTAATGGTTTGGGGGTGTTTGGAAGGGCATCAGGGATGGGAAATTTGTACACTATTGACTAAAGAACAAATCGAGATTTGTATTTAAACACTCTGACAGAAAACCTGCTTGTGAGTGCTACGAAATTGGGTGTAGAGGGGTCATTTATCTTGTGACAAGATAATGACACTAGACAAACCGCGCTTGTCGTCAATTAATGTTGAAAACTTGAGAACAATCTCAATTGAAAACTGAGGAAGCATCAGATAAAGACCAATGATCACCTAATAGAAGTTCTTAAATAAGAATGGTCTAAAATCAGTCCAAATGTCACCTGAAACTTGGTTAATTTGATGCGTTTCTGAGTTAAAGCTGTTGGGACGGCGATAGGATACTCCACCAAATACTAGAAATATAAATTTCATCCAAGAACTTTAAACAGTTCCATTTCGTTCTTAATGTGTACTCAATTTTTATTTTAAAGTTTATATTACTGATTGTTGGAAAGAACTTTTTATTTGTTATTAAAGTGAACTTTGTTTTTTTTTTCAAACAATAAAGCATTGTAATACACGAAAATTAAATTCATTATTTTTTGCATACTTACTTTTATGGCTCACTGTGTATTACCACTTCAACTATTAACCATGTCCTGACGAAACTCCTAAAATATCTCGTACACGCGCAAGCAATTATTAACTTTTTGATCCTGACATTTTGGAAAAACGTCTCTTGTCTTCATATTCAATCAACCCGATATTGTGAGGTTGCATTTCATCAAAGAAAACAAATACGTTCCGATATCTTCAAAGGCAACTTGAGTATTTCTTCGGTCTCGCATACTCCGAATATCCTTGACATTCTTTCAAAAACTATACAAAATACTCATAGAATACCAATTAGTAAAATTTAATTCAATTAGCGACAAATTTTTTTCGTCTAGGAAAGCAAACTCGTTTCGGTTTGGCATTAATCGAAAAATGTTACTACCACGCGTTTCATGCAACCGAAATATCTTTTCCATCAATTAAATGAAAAGACGAATAATGAAGCGAGCTAAGATGTTTAATAAAAATCTTCAATGGGTTTATTTGTTTAAAACGGAGGGGGCGTGCATTGCGTAACTACAACGGAACAAGCTCTTAGAAGACCAACAACCGACTGTTAAATGGTTTTTCACCTCTAATTCACCTCTTCTTTGTGACCGGTGTGTTAAAATGGATGGAACTGCGTGGATTTGGATTTTAAAGTAAAATGCCTCTCACATGTGATCGCACTTTTGCTCGCTTTTACGGAGGCGTTTGAACATCCTACGCTTTATATAGGAATCTACTACGAGTATTATGTATTGTCTTCGCATTTAATTTTGTATTTTACGAGTCACATGAGGAGACATGTTGGTTTTCTTCAACGCAATTGTTACGAACATGCGAGATATGGCCAGTCTGTAAGAAATTGGCACGTATTATAAGCATGGATAAGAAGCGATCGCCAGTAAAGTGTTACTTTATCTACCAAACTATGTATACTAGAAATTTAGTGTCCCTTTGCTAGTTGAAGAATATCAAATGCTATTGAACGTACACAAAAAAACGTATCGGGTAATTACATGGAAATCGAACGAATTTCGGATAATTTTTGGACTCACTTTCTCGAAAATTGTAATATTATGGTTTGAGGGTCTTTTTTCATATGGTTTTGAGGGGAAATGAGTTGATTACCGATAATTAAATTTTTTTGATTTATGTGTCGTATTTGCGGAAATATAGCGTCTTGAAGCATTTGAGAAACCTTGGTTCGTGGTGTATTCAAAAGATTGTATAAAATCTTCTACTTCATGTACAGCCTTGAAAATGTCCTTTTGGAAAGAGTAAGTTATAGGAGCAAGTTATAGGAGCAAGTTATAAGAACAGTTATAGGATATATCTAACACAATACTGCAGGAAACATCGTGGACAAGAGGATGAATAGGACCATTGTGGTCCGTTTCCTTGAATATTCCTAGACATGCACTATCGATTTTCATGACGTTCTGCATATTAAAGAGTTATGTTAGTGCACACAATTTCAAAGCGGATCTTATGAAACTACAGTCCCAAGAAATTCTTAAACGTGCAGAATACTTTAACCGCCAAAGAAAATTTCAAAACATGGCACAATTTGCAATTTACAAAATATGAAATGAAACAACTTTAGGTAGCTCTATCATTTTTTTTACAAATTCGAGGACTGTATTCCCCAGTAATTTGGGGGGTGAAGGCAATTTACGCCCGGAGTGTGGGACTCCTAGCAGCGCATGCTATCAGACTACCCACTAAACATCCCCCCTGTCAAGAGATCCTAGCCTGGAGCCGTTTGACACATTACTTCCGGCTAAGCCTCTTTTTACTTCGCCCTAGGGCGCCGTCAGTCTAGAGAAATCTCCCTCCAGCGGGAGGGGGCAGGATGGAGGAGGACTGCTGGAAAGAAGACCTCCCTAGACCCCGCGCCCAAGAATATCTATCGTATATTTTTTGGCAATAAGTATTGCCCGAGAGTAATGTGCCACGCAGGTCCATTTTTCGAAACTTTTCAGCATTTCTCCGACCAGATTGTCTGGAGAAAGCTCTCCCATCACCTCCCACAAGTCCTGCCGCATCCTGTTCCACCTTCTACAGTTGAAGAAGGTGTGACATGCGTCGTCCCTTTCCCCTGGGCAGAAAATGCAGTCTGGGGACCGTGATTTACCAATCTTGTGCAAGTAAGACTGAAAATACCCATGCCCACTAAGAAGCTGGGTAAGGTAATAATCAGTCTCACCGTGCCTTGGATTTATCCACGATCCCACGTCCCCTATAAAGCGGGCAGTCCAGCGGACATTAGAGTCGCCTTCCCAGGACTGTTGCCACTCGAGTATTGTGCGCTGCCTCTCCTCTCGGTTGACAGCATATCTTTAACCCTCCACTTTACGGTCATAAATTTTCCGTCGTTCTCTAGCAAGGAGGGCGATGGGTATCACTCCTGCGATCACCAACACCGCCGACTCAGAGACAGTGCGGTATGCAGACGCAACCCGCAAAGCTCCTCGTCTCTGTACCTGGGCCAAGCGCTTTCGATACAGCTGCTTACTGAGAGCTCCGGCCCAAACCTCAGAGCCGTACAGTAGCACTGACTGTACAGCACTCATGAGAAGTCGGCGTTTGCTCGGTGTGGGCCCACCGATGTTGCACATTAGTCGACTCAAAGCTGAGACGCCCATCGCGGCCTTTTTCGCCGTTGCCCTGATCTGTTCCGAAAAGCTCATTTTCGGATCGATCAATAGTCCCAAATATTTTATTGCAACTTTGGACTCAACAGTCGCATCTCCGATCCGCAAAGGAATTACCGTGGGAATTCTTTTCTTCATGAGAATGACCACCTCGGTTTCCTCTAGTGCCAAACTGAACCCGCGGGTGGTCATCCATTCCCTCACTTGACGCATCAGGACTCCCAGTCTGCGCTGCGCATGTTCGACTGTGCGTCCGGCGACCAGTGCTGCTATATCATCTGCATAGCCGACCAAGCGCGACTCATCTGGCAGCTCAAGCCTCAATAGTCCGTCATATGTGGCGTTCCACAAGTCTGGTCCCAGTATGGAGCCTTGCGCTACACCAGACGTTATCTCCATTCTGCGTCGCCCATCTTGTGTGTCATAGAGCAGTCTACGGTCCTTTAAATAATCCCTCAAAATCCGCATCAGATACCCTGGCAATCGGAAAAATTTTTGCAATGTGCCAAGAATATCCAACCATCTGGCGGAGTTGAATGCATTTCTGACGTCAAGCGTCACTAGCAAGACCACTCGTTTGGAGTCAGTTTTGTGCGCTTCGGCTCGACGGACTGCATTCACCACTTCCATGATGCCATCGGAAGTAGATCGCCCTGCTCTAAAGCCATACTGCCGAGGAGATAGGTCCCCTGCAGTACGAATTGCGTCAGTGAGTCTTCCCTTAATGAGCTTTTCGAATACTTTCCCGGCTGTGTCCAGCATACAAAGCTGGCGGTATGTAGATGGCAGCCCGGGGTCCCCTTTTTCCTTGCTGATCAATGTGAGCCTCGCCACCTTCCAGCGAGATGGGAACACTCCTTCTCTCAGGCAAGCGTTGAACACATTAAGTAGCAAGTCAGGACAAACGCGGAAGACCATTTGTAGCACCTCGGTTGGAATGCCGGCTGGTCCTGGTGCCTTTCGAGCTTTCATAGAAAGCACCGCATCCTCCAGCTCATTTTTAGTGAACGATGGACATTCGCCTGAGTCGACATCGTGGGCAGCATCAACACGGACAGGGTGAGTTGGAAAAAGCCCCTGCACTATGCCGTCCATCTTATCTGCTTGAAGTAAACACGGCTTCCGTGAGGTACCGAGCTTGCGCCACACTACCTTGTAGCCGAGCCCCTATGGATCCCTGTTCACATCGTCCACAAGTTCTCGCCAGCAGCGTGCCTTACTCTCATTGATGAGTCTTCGGAGTTCTTTCCTTGCTGATCTGTATGCTGCTGTCATATTGGATGCTTCCTCTACGTTTCTCGATCGCTGAGCTGCACGTCGAGGTCTGTGACACTCGCCTCTTTTGTCTGCGATATCTTTTGACCACCAATGTACAGCAGGCCTGTCGTGTCGAGGCCTCCGGCGAGGCATAGATGAGCTACAGGCAGAAGTGATAAGGTTCATGGTTGACTCCACCATTCCCTCGACTATAGCCCTTCCGTTCCCCGAAAGGCATCCTGATGTCGTTCCGCCTTTCAGAATCACATTGGCGAAAGTCTCCACGTCCATTTTTCCGATATTCCACCCGGGAGTGAAAGATCGTTGAGACGAGCGAGGAGTAATGGAAAGTAACGGAAAATTCTTGTTTCTGATTTTGATTAATAAGAAACAGAAGTACTCTGATCCTTTCTATAACTAACACCTACTACTAATGTATAAATAGTTTGCGATTATTGGAAAATTTTATGTGTAGGCATTCATCAACCAAAAATAATGAAAACAGTTTCCGTTGGCGCCGCGAACGATACTGGCGCAGCGAACGATACTGACGCAGCGAACAATAAGGATTATTTAGGGTTTTCCCAAAATCTTTAGTTTTCCGTATAAATCCGATTGTACTTATATTTTACATAACCTCTTTAGCTTAACTATTTTACAAATTTTCACAACTTACAGCAGTAACCCCTTGTGAAAGTCCATATTTGTCACTTCTCCGGATTTTTTTTTGACGAAAAGTGAAAAATTTTAATTGAAATTTTAAATATTTATTGATATTCCAACAATTCGAGTTATTCAATATTTTTTCCTTGGAGCGAAAGTCCAGATCAAAAAGTTCCGAGATTCATTCGAGTTCTGCGTCTCTGCTCCTGAACATCAGGTCAGCAGATTTTGTCTTGATAAGTCTTCGAAGATAGGTTTAATGGCTGCTTGAGCTGCTGGGATGACAGGTGGGTGTGACAGGCGTGATGGAACTGGCTTCGTTCAACCTTAATTTCAACCTGTCACCATTTGCCACCTGAGTCGTTTTGATGCTATAGTTTTTCAACTGATTTTCAGATTTTATGACAGAAAGTAGACCAAACATCTTTCTTGATTTTTAGAATTCATAGAAATTTGTAATTTAGTTGAGGATGTGACGAAAAATTGACTGGCCGTTTTTCGTTGCATTTTCCACGAATTCTTTTCTTTACATTGCGCAGTTGTGTCCCCAGTTTTTTCCCCCGCATGCCCTATGCAATCTTTTTTTTCGAAACTGAAAAAACTGTTTTGGTATCTCCATGACCATGTCTTTCCATCCATCTTAAAAACATTTGTGCAATAGCGTTTCTTTCAATATTACCGAACTTTCCAGAATGATTCACGCCGCAATAACTTTGCTGAGCTTGACACCATATTTTGCGCGCTGGTGGATAATTTTCGTTTTCGATCTTCCATACATTACGTCCATCACAAAAACTGCTCATGATCATCGAATCAAGAACCTTTCCGGAGTATTTTCATTTAACAATCAATATTTGGATCAAGGAGACCTTATTTCGTCGATGTATCGTCGCCTGAACCCATTAACGCATTTCGTGAGTTACTGGCTTTCCATTCAAGATTTGGTGTTGCTAAGCTTCAAATTATAGCGCAAAATCAAAAATTGAAGATGCGGCCGTATGAATATTTGCCAAGAGCAATTAATAGGTCGAATCCCCAATACCCCTGCATACGTCCAATAGACTGCAAAAAAGACTCATTCCTTCATAACCAATTTTTAAAACAAGCATTACAAAAACCAAACGGCTATTAATTTCACCTGAGTCTTGCATCATGTGGCACGAATTCACAACGTGTTTGTTTTTAACTCACACTTTTGAATTATTGTGAAATCCAAGCGTTTTAAGTTTGATTGTGCGAAAAACACATCTCTTTTGCACTCTTTACAAATCATATTTGCTGAAATCGCCGAAAACACCGAGACAAACTCTTCCGGGCACTTCCATATGCATACCGTCTTTGAGTATTTTAGATGAAGCTGATATCAATTCCGCATCACTTTCCACTGTGCATACCGTCTGTCAAAAAAGTAGCGCTAATTTGTAAATAAAATACACATTTTACATTTAATTATCAAAATTTATTTTTTCGCCTTCAAAGTATTCCCCATTAGAGGCTATACACATGTGCCATCGTTTTTTCCATTCTTCAAAAACAATTTTTTATCGGAATTCAAGCGTTCAATTGTGTCCAAAGAGACTTGTTCACGGTACTGTTTTTGAAGAAAATTGAGCTCTTTTGAAACAATGCGTGCAGCGACGCGTCTCATGTCAAAATCCTCAATCAAAATGGTACTCGTAAATGGTAAGACTCGTGCGAGATGTTGAGAATGGTGGCTTTCATCGGATGGTGGCATGACGATTTTCGACAATTTTCACGGCCTTCTTTGAACGCTTTGTACCACTCATACGCATGGGTTTTGCATATAATTTAATCACCATAACTCGTTTGTAAAGCTGCTGTAAAGAAACTGGTTTACAAATCGCGCTCAAACTTTGCATAATAATGAATGGCAGTCCTACCAACCTAAAAATCTATAAAATCCATTTAGGTCGAGCTTTTTAAATAAGAAATCCCGGTACTTTTTGGACAGAATGTATGTCGGTATCCACGAAACATTCATTTTTTTTACCGTGTTACCGGACTTGCTTCCTTTTCTACCACTCATTGCGAAAAACAAACAATTGATGAACAAACCGATGCTTGAAGTCGAACTGATATATCGTATCTGTTACACTCTTACGTATGTAACCAAGATATAACTTACTATTAAATGCCGTTATTTTCTAAATGTCTCTCTCTCTGTTTTCTTCTATACATGTATAAGCCTCAATGTGCATTACATTGATTCAGATAAAAATTAGAAGTATCAAAATAGTATTGTAACCCATTTAGCTGTTTGAACAGCTTGCGCTGTATCGGTTGTGGTTTTAAAACGACTTCGAATATTGAAAAATAATGTTAGGAGAATTTCCTACCTAGTGTCACACTATCCCCTCCTTATACCTTTTTCGCCCCGAAAAAGTGACACATTAGCAAGTGACACTCCGCTTCTTCCTGCTGATAATATGCGGCAAGACGGTCCAGGTGCACAATTTTCAATTTTGCCCTAGGTTTCTGATGTCCCTGTATCCGGTATACCACATCGTTTGATGATTCTATAGGGTCCTTCCCAATTTGGCTGTAGCTTCGGAGAACTGCATATCTGACGCCGTGGGTCATATAGCCACACCAAGTCGTCCGGCCGAAATCCGGATGAGTTTGCCATTAAGTCATATCTGATCTGCATGTGACCAGTGGTTGACTCTTTTAGCTTCCGCAAAACTGGTTTAAGAAAGTGGGATTATTCTTGCAAAAGTGAAGTGAACAAAATGGAACACTTAAAAACAAAAAAAAAACTGCGGACTATTGTGAATAATTTTGTGAACTTTTTGCATTAAAGACAACTCGTCAACAACAAAAAAATGCCGCGTAACATCAACGCACTCACTTGGCCGGAACTAAAGGACGAATTGGAAAAGCGGTACATTTCCACTGAAGGAAGCAAAGCTAGACTAATCACCCAGTTAAACGAAGCGCTGGCAGCGGAAGGAATGGATCCAGAGTCATTTGAGTTTCCCAATGCTGAAAGTTGCACTGGAGGCAAGCAGGAGGAACAAATTCTGACTACAAAAGGGCTGATGCAGATGTTGACGATAATGCAAAAGCAATCAACCCAGTTAAACGAAAAGCTTGACATGCAATCAACCGACTTCAATGAGAAGCTCGATCGGCAGTCAGCAGCGTTAAACCAGCTCGACCGGTAATCTACCGACCTGAACCAGAAACTAGACCAGCAATCAGCTGAATTAAGTGCAGATTTAGTTGAGCTAAGCCAAAAGCTTAAACTCCAAATTAAAGGTTTCGAAGAAAGTCTCCCGGCCTCGATAGCGAGTACCGCCAGTATCTCAACAAGGAATGTAAAAGCACCAACTTTCGATGGACAAATGGCTTAGAGCATTTACAAAACTCGGTTCGAAGCTGCCACTCAAACGAATCACTGGAATGAGCAGGAGCGCGCAACAGCATTTATTCTTGCCCTGAGAAGTTCAGCTGCGGAAATACTTCAAACTGTCCCTGTCGAGGCGCAGTCAAGCTCCATCGCTATCATGAACGAACTCAACATGAGGAATGGAGATAATCACCTGAAGCAGAATTACAGGTGACAGCTGCGCAACCGGATGCAGAAACCAGATGAAACCCTACCGCAGTTAGCCCAGGATACTGATAGGCTTTTAAAAAAACGGAGGATTTTATTGGCGCGTTGCAGGACAGGGAAATGCAACAAACTGTCCGCTTAGCCGAAAAACGCTCAGTAAAGGACGCACTGGCATATTGTTTAAACTTTGAAACCGCCAAAAATAACAGCCACTCGTAACACAGCCAAGATCGGGAAATTTACAACGGAATAATGTAGATGTGAGCGTGTTGACGTGAGCGAAGAAGCGCAGGTGAATGGTGCGCCTATATGCTGTAATTGTGGTGAAAGAGGGCATCTACAACGAAACTGCAAGCAGCAAAGAAAATTAAGTTATTGCCCGGCATGTGCCGCTAGAAGGTAATTAAAGCCAAAAACCGAGCCTGGCAATAAGGCTCCTCAAGCCAAGGGGTCGGGAAACGCGTAAGAGCCAACTTCGTGGGGCAGAGGTTGGCTAGGAGGATCGAAGTTCCAAGCAACACCATCATAGTGTCCAGGCTACATCATGGAGAGGCAGACCTATGTGTTCATGGACGAGTCGACGGTTTATATTGCACCCTCACTTTTGATACTGGTGCAACAAGGTCAATATTGCGACCAGATTTGGTGAGCAGGCGTCTTCTATCCAAAGGTAAACCACTTTTGCTACGAACAGCAATGGGAGAAGCTGCGCCCGTATACGGCGAGATCAAACTCAAAGTACAAGTAGGGGATATACTGTTTCAACATGAGTTTCTTAATAGACAACTGCATCCTGGGAATGGATACCCTAAAACCACATGGGTTCACGTTGGATTTGGGCAGACGGGTCTTGAGATGGCGGAATGTTGAGATCCTGATGGAAGATCATTACGACAACATCTCAACACAGAAAGTGGTCGTAAGTGCCGACACTGACGTACCAAAATACTCCGAGAGTTTTAGATGGGCCAAATTTGAAAGTCATCGTGGAGATCTAGGTAGAATCTATATCTTATTAAGCCAACAAAAACACCGGCACTGCGTAATCTAAATTTAGGACGCACACAAGTAACAACAAATAAGAGTGGAGGCGTGCCGGCTAGAGTCCTTAACACCTTGGACTCCGTTACCCACATCAAAGCTGGAGGCATCATCGGGAGCTGTCAGCTTGTCTCTACTGTAAAATCTTTGGAAGTGGGAGATACCCAATATCCAGTTAGGAAACAAACTACCGGGGAATCCAATGAGTTAGTGTCGACCTTATTGGAGCCAACCTAGACATCGCCAGAGCAGTTCAAGAAAGCCTCGGAATTATCGCGATATTTTCTCAACTGGTCAAGACGATCAAGGACGTACAAGTATGGTAACTCACCTTTTAGACACGCAAGACGCTAGTTCTCTGCTCTTGACTTAAAAAGTGGGTACTGGCAGGTTGAAATCGATAAAAAAGACAGAGAGAAAATTGCATTTTCAGTGGGTACTGGATTGTGGGAATTTGTGCTGATGCCATTTGGGCTTCGCAATGCTCCAGCAAGATTGGGTTAAGCAGGAAATGGGTTAAGCAGGAAAACGTGCTTAGTGTATCTGGATGACATCATTGTCATAAGGAGAACATGTGCGCAACTTGGAAGAGGTGTTCTCAAGGCTACGACGGGCTAACTGAAGCTGAGTCCAAAGAAGTGCACACTTTTCGCATCCGAATTAAAGTACCTAGGACATGTTGTATCTGCAGAAGGTGTGAAAATGGACCCCGAGAAAAATGAAGCTGTGAGAGGTTGGCCGAAACCTAATAACAAACGGCAACTTCGAAGTTTCCTTGGACTGGGGACATATTATCGCCAATTCGTTGAAGACTGCAAAAATAGCGAAGTGTCTCCACCAGCCCAAGGAAAAGATTCGCCCCTTTATCTGGAACGAGCAGTGTGAAAGCGCCTTCGAGATGTTGAAGAATAAGCTCTGTGAATCTGTGAATGTTCTAGCGTACCCTAAACTTGGAAAAATGTTCGTAGTAAATAACGATGCGAGTAACAGCGGTATTGGGGCTGTAATGTAACAGAAGGTTTATGGTGGAGAGCGAGTAATCTCATACTACAGCCGAGTTCTGTCAAAGACTGAAAGGAACTACTGCGTACTTCTGGCTATCATTGAAGCAACAAAGCTGTTCCACAAGTACCTGTATGGACAGAAATTCGTCCTTCGAACAGATCATGCTTCCCTGAAATGGCTGCTTCATTTCAAAAACCCAGAAGGGCAAGTTGCTAGATGGAACGAAAGGCTACAGTCCTATAATAACGAAATCGTCCATCGAAAAGGAGGAGTGCATGGAAATGCCGACGCTTTATCCCGTCGCCCATGTCCAGCGGCTTGTTAACAGTGCTGACGGTCTGAGGAAAAAAAAACAATTTGTGGATATGCTTGTAATCACAACGGAAGTCGACGAGGGTTGGACGCTGCACGAACTTCGGGACGCCCAGCTAGCCGACGATGATATTGGACCATTGTTGGTAAGGAAAGAAACAACAGGACGTCCCGAGTGGATGGACATGTCAGCACGTGGCACAGTGTTGAAAAGCTATTGGGCTCAATGGAACTCCCTTGACGTTGAAGATGGAGTCCTGATGCGGAAATGGGAAACGGCAGACGGCACTACATATAGGATGCAACTTGTTCTTCCTCAGAGTCGGGTCTAAGGAGTGCATGACGGCACATCGGGAGGTCACCTTGAGTTAAACAAGACCCAGACAAAGGTGCGTGAAAGATCCTATTGGCTCCACGTTCGGGACGATGTTCTTGACTGGTGTCGTAAATGCACAATATGTGCTTTTGTTAAAGCCCCAAATCGAAGAACGGGAGGTCAAATGCAGCTTTATAACGTGGGGCACCGTTCGACAGAATTGCTGTGGGCATCGCAGGACCCTTTCCAAAGTCTGAATGGGAAAATGGGTATTTACTCGTTGTAGCAGATTATTTCAGTAAGTGACCAGAAGTATACCCAATTCCTAAACAGGAGGCAACTGCTGTAGCGGAGCAAATCGTTTCACAGTGGGTTAGTAGATATGGCGTACCCCATGAACTACATTCAGACCAAGGCAGAAACTTCGAATCACCAGTTTTTGCCGAAATATGTGAACTGCTGGGAATACGGAAAACATGGACAACACCACTTCACCCACAGTCTGATGAAATGGTTGAACGGTTCAATGACACGCTCAATAAACATCTGACCAAGATGGTTGCTGAAAATCAGAGAGATTGCGATCGATGCATTCCATTAATTTTGATGGCATGCCGAGCTGCAGAACACGCATCGACAGGAGAAGCGCCCGCGAAAGTCATCTTTGGAAAAAAATACCAGCTGATGTAAAGTTCGGGACACCCCCTGAACAGCCCCAACCCATTTCGGAGTATACAAGCGACTTAAGGCAATGGCTGGATCAGATACACCAATTAGTCCGGAAGCAAATAGAGTCAACCACTGAATGCATGAAGACCAGATATGAGTTAATGACAAACCCATCCTGATTTCAGCCGGATGACTTGCGGTGTCTATATAACCCACGGCGTCGGAAAGGCAGGTATCCGAAGCTACAGCCAAATTGGGAAGGACCCTATAGAATCATCAAACGAATCAACGATGTGGTATACCGGATACAGGAACACCAGAAACCCAGGGCAAAAATGAAAATTGTGCACCTGGACCGCCTTGCTCCACATTATCAGCAGAAAGAAGCGGAGATAGCTAATGTTAGTTAGTGTGACACGTTCGAATAATGGCACGCGCCACTGTAGGCGTCTTAAGAGAAAAGTTGTAAGCAAATTTCAATGACCATACATCGATAATTCTTGAAGGCATAACATAAACACATTGAGTGCATTGAGTTAACTCGAGAACAATCCACATGGAAGATTCTGGGTTGATTCGTAGATTTATAAAAGAATCTACAGTGAGCGGCGAAGGGAGTCTTGTGAATTAAGTGAAGAAGCTAGCGACAGTGCGCGTTCAAAGTGGTGCGGTAATGGGAAATTTTTGTGAAATAAAATCGTATGCGAGTTTTGAATAGCGAGTAAAAGTGATTGCTATAAGTGATTAATGAACTAATGTAAAAGTGATCAATCGTAAAAGTGAATAAGTAAAACCGTGATTAAGTGAAAATAATTTTAAAGTGTTAGTGATTTTTAAGAATGAAAACTCAAACACCTAATTCTAAATTAGTCGGGTGTGTTTCATACACTATTGCGAACATTTGGGAAGAGCAAACAAGTCGCACGCCTTGCAAAGCGCAACAAAAAATAATTTAAAATAGGACACAGGGTGACTGCTTTGAAATTAGAGCTAATTGCAATGCTTGCAGTTTTCTTTGATTCCTGAATTCTTCGAGTTAGAGGTATGGAACGGAGCTTCAATGGCATAGATCGGAGAAAGTATAAATTCAGCGAAGTTCCGCGGGTATTTAGGCAACGAATTTTATAAAATGGACAATCTGATTTTGGAATAAGCGTCATAACAGAGTTTTGATTAAGTCACACATAGAATAATTCGCCTAGCTAGGCAATTTTTATCTCCCTCAAATCATCAAGTTAAAGTTTAATAGTTTATATTTTAAAATGAGAAAAAAAAACCGATTTTATATCGAACATTGTTACAAACTGTCTCAAAATTGTTTTAATTTGTCATTATATTATAGAAAGTAACCTCAGAAATGCTCATACATTTCTAAGGTTGCTTTCCATGGCTATGGTTAGCACAAACAAGCGTATGTATGCATATAAATCTGTGGCGTATGCCGAATTAAGTTATTAACATTGCACAAAGCAAACAAAGAATATATTTAGCCAATCAGCTCAATACTGGTAAAGAATTGGAAGCAGAAGTGAACGTTGTTGTCAGTACCGCATATAACGTTCGAAGTGAAGAAAATGCATTAGCGAAATGGAATTTAAAAGTGATATTTATGCTTAAAAATCTAAGCGATGTAATGTTGTGCGATAAAGTTAAGTTATAACTATCTAAAATTTGTGCCTCACACTTCTAGGTGAACCAGAATTCGAAAGAAAAAGATTAAAAGACGCTACTTCAATCAATTAGGAGGAAGTTGAAAAAATCTTTAGCAACGTTAAATGCAAAAATGTCTTTGAATTGAAGCCGAAAATACCGACAGATGAAACAAAAACAAATTATGAATTAACTATACTAAATAACATCAAAGAAGAAAATCCAAAAGCTACAGAAAAGATGGCAATCAGATATTCAAAATAAATTTCCTTAAAAGGAATTTCCTTAAAAAGAATAAGCTTTGCTAATTATATAAAAAAAATTTCAATATAAGCCAAAATATTTACGAATTTGGAGCAAGTCAAGAATTTTCTAAAATTTTTCGATTTTCCGTGGAATTACACAGGATTGTTAATCGGCAAATTATTATACATCAATCGCAAATAACAAACCTTAGATACATAGTCACGTAAAAAATCAGTACGCAATGGAGGCTGATAGATGGATGGCACAGTATCCTAGAAAATCTTTAAATCAATTTCAAGTTACTACAATATCTTACAAACCTTTGTGAACCGATCCTTATTTTGAACCATCATCTATTACGGATGTGTTTTGCTTTTTACTCACTTTATTTGTCAAACTCCAGAACCTTTAACTTCTGCTGGCCTCAAAAATTGAGTCGAATGGAATCATTGAATTTACCTCTCGCTACGGCTGGGCCAGCGACAGCTCCAACAGATGAAATTTACAAAACAATGAAGTCCTTTGTCTCCTGTTCGTGATCATAATTTTATACCGTAAAAATCACATATCCCTTTAATCAAGATATGCACATTACCAAAGCAAAACACGTCCAAAAATGACGAGAAAATCTGAGTAAGTCTGGAATAACTAAATTTGTTCCTTTGAAAAAAAGGTTCAGAGAAAAAAACAACATATGATATGACATATACACAACATTGAATTCAACCATAAAATGTAAAAATAAAAATAAAAACAGGTATGATATAAAGCTTAAAAATACCCAAACTCTAGAGAGATAGAGAAAAACGTCTTCATGCCAAGAGTTATAATTGTCCTTTGTACCAGAAAAAATACGAAGACCCTAGGCTACACTCGACTGAAGTTCTGCGGACCCTTTTCCTCTGACGCGAGGAAGTAAGCGTACTGACTAAAAGGTGTAGTAAAATTTAAAAGCTGGTTTACTTGAGTACTTACTTATTTACTTACTTAGAGTATCCCGAAGGCTACTGTGCTTTGTGCCGCCGCAATGTTTACGGGGACTTGGAGTATTCCCACAGGACTTCTCCAGCGGGTGAAGAGCTCGCAATGATTATAGTCAATGAACCAACTATAATAACTATATGCTATGCAACTAATAACTATGCTATAATAACCAGAAAAATATAAGCAAAGCTCATTCTCGCAAAGTGCTCGTTGATGAGCTTCTCATTGATGTCAAAGGCAAAAAATCTAATGGATGGCAAAGGTAAAATCGATGGATGGCAGAACAAACCCAGACGTTTCGCGGGTAATAAGAGAAGCTATGGAATCCGGTGATTTGGTGTTTACTACGAAATTAATTCAGTTCGGCTGACCCGGCCCGGTCGACTGCTTCTGAAGTTTCCACCTGAGATAACAAATAAAGACTCATTTTGTGCCAGTGGCCTCACTTGAACCAATGGCCACCACAGAAGTTGTGGGCTTTAACTATAGGACTCAATACATACTGACATAAATCAAATGGAAGAATGATTGATAAGGATTTCCTCTGAGTTAAATGGGATCCAATTAAACCTGCTTACTATCCCCTGAAAATATTAGAGAATAGTGCATGGACACTCGACTTGATTCAACAGCAAGCAGAAAAGCTGGTCAACATGGATTACAATAAAAATGATCTATGGAAAATAGTGGCCTGCAGAATTCGACATAGGGCAGTTCTTCTCCGCAAAGACTGATGCCGTAGCCATGGCCATACTGGACCAAGCTGCAAAGAGCCTAATAGAATATTCTTCTATCCTTGTGCTAGAAAAACAGCAACGCAGGGCATAAAATGCACGGGAGAGGCCCACTTTATTCTTTGTGTGAATGCCGACCCAAGTCCTGATGACCTGAAACAGATTCCAGGAACAGGGAAGTGCATGATGTTCAGTGAACCCCTAGCTGAAGCCACTGCAGCGCTATAACGACATGTGTCCTTTAGATAAACTTACATCAGAGCTCAAATGCCCAAGACTTGCTCAAGCAGTTCGCGTGAGAATTGCTGGAGCAACTATTATTGTTCAAAGAGCAGCACAAAGATAAAACTTCGTCAACATGGTATCTCGACGAATCTGGTACTTGCGCTATCTGAATTCGAAAAAGTACAAATAAGAGATTTCGGGTCTGCTGGCGAAGAGATGGTTCCAGATATAATATACTTTAATGTGTCTCATACATCAAATGAACCAATAACCTCTTTTGAAACAAAGCTCAACTCTATGGAGGACGCTGTCTTCAGCACAGAGGGACAAGTTCTTGATGTAGGGACTTTAACGCTGAAGCTTTTGAACGGGACGTAATTCATCCAGATTGAAGGTATAAGCGAATCCTGGACATGGCATATGGATGAACTAATCGTGATAAGCCTTGGCAATACTTACACTTTTACTGCTAGGGTTTGCAACTTCATCTTCTAAAACACGTAAAATGGAGAGTTCTAGTGGACTTTTTGGCCAGCGACCATCAGGACATAGCGTTACACTCCCATAAACTAATCGTTGTGGAGAACACTAAGGTATAATACTTAGAAGAAGGACGTGAATACTTTTTTTGACACGCTTTTGAGGCGCTCACACTAGCTGGCGGCTATAGGCATGGTGAACCCTTCAATGGGTACCATTAAATCAGCTTGTTGGTCATGTATGCTTCGCTGAAGACCTAGGCACGACAAGCCAACGCTGAAGTGAAATGAAACCACCAACATCGGAGAGATCATCCCGAATTTCGACGAAAAGCTCAACAAGCACGAAGGCAGGATCAAGTGTGCAATTAAATGGCAATATATCGATCAGCCAGGAAATGTGTTCGTAGAAAGATCAACAAAAGAAGGGCTCGCTTTTCTACTTTTCTAATTATGATCTACACCGATGGTTCCAAAACGGATGAGGGAAGTGGCGCCGAAATCTGGCACAACTCAACCGAAGTTATAAACTGGTGAGCCATACCACAGTTTTCCAGTCGGAAGTGTTTGCAATAAAAGCGGCTATAGAAGAGGCAACAAACAACCTTAATGGAAGAGTACAAATACTCTCGGACAATAAGTTGGCTCTGCAGACGTTTGCCTCTAACCGCGTAGTTTCACAACCGGTACATGATTGTAGGCAGGCTCTCAAAGCAGCAACAACCCGAGTAAATGTAAATCTGACATAGGTCCCTGGACACAGCGGTGTAGAGGGAAACGAATGAGCTAGCGAGAGCTAGATCAGCCGAGCAAAATGCCTCTAGAATAGACACAATTAAAGTGCCACCAGCAACGGTCAAAAGAGAACTAGACGAAATCATCTCGAAAGAGACAGATACGGCTTGGAATGACAGAAACGACTGCAGGATAAGCCGAACTCATTGGCCACACCCTTATACGAAGACAAAACAACTGCTGGGGAGCAACAGAAATGGCGTCAGAATATTGGTACCAGTATTAAGGGGCCATAATATTCTAGTTCAACACGCCAAATGAATAGGAATCCAAACGGATGACAGCTGCCGAGCTTGTGGCGAAAGTACAGAACACGTCCTCCTAGATTTCCCGAGGCTGGCCAACAAGCGCCTTATTTGGTTGAGGTGTACTGGCGTAACAGAATTGGAACACCACAGAGCTGGGAGAACTCCTTGGTTTCTTGGCTTCTGTATAATACAATTTTTTTTATTGTTGGGAGGCGAAGGCTATTAACGCCCCGAGTGTCTGACTCCCGCAACCGGGCTACCGACTAAAGACCTCCCCTGTCACACCAAGAACCTAGCCTAGAACTGTTTGCCACAATTTAGAAATATCAAACCTACAGTTGAAGGTTGGGTTGCTACGCGTCGAGTAACACGCTCGCCAATTTCAAAAGCATTGTACTGGTAATCGCTCACCGAGTAGTCCTCCAGTACCCTCAATCTGAGTGTCTTAGGCACTAGAGACTCCGAAGCAAATGTCACATTCGGAATAGTTTCCAAGCAGCCTCCCCGTCGAAAAGTTGGTGTATTCCCAACATTGACATTGACAAGTTGCCTCCTAGCTGCCATTTATAGGATTCCTTTACCCCTTGGGTCGGGATGGGGTATTTCCCATTCTATTGCCTTGATTAAAGTCATCGTCATTAAGGATTCGGCCTTCCGTCCTCGAGACAGCTTCCTCCAGTTCATCGAGCCTGCTCTGAAAACATGAAATTGACCCATTCGGTGTGAAATAGACGCTTATGAATGCCAAATCCGCACACCCAATGAGCACAAAGCCATTTCCGCTGGAGCAAGTCCTAACTGTGGGTAGAACTGTGGGTGGCACTATCACGTACCCAGATGACGGCGGTGCCGGATTGATCACAATACCATCCAGCCTCCTCCTTGTTATGGTGTTGCTCAGATATCAGCAAGAAGTCGAATTTTTTCTCCCTCGCAACCTGGTCTAGCAAATCTTGTGCGGTTGAGCTACGGTGTAGGTTGATCTGCAGGACTTTAATTTCTTTTTTCTTCTTGAGAAGAGTCTTTGCTTTTCTCTTGTTAGTGCCTCTTTGAACTCCTGGCACCTACCACTTCCTGGCAAATGAGCCAGATCTTCAGACTTCCGTCCCTTATCTTTGCACATGATGCAACTGGGTTCGTTTGGGCAGTCTTTCGACTTATGGCCAGAAGCGCTAAACTTGTAGCACAGTTTTCTTTGATTTGGCCCCTTGCAGTTCAAGGAGATGTGTCTGAAGCTAAGGCGCTTGTAGCATCGAATTAGGACTATCCTCGGACATATCCTGCACACAACCGAGCCAATTTTAATTTTCTCTTTGGGCAGGAGTTGTACTGCGTCTTTCTCTGCGATGTCTATTATTGCGACCCTTTGGCCTCTAGAATTGGCAGTTGTCAGCCTTACCCTGAAGCTGTCTGTCGTAAGATGAGTTTGCCTAATGGAATTTTCTACTTCTTTGGCATCGGCAACACAGACCATGTCTCTTATTTTCAGAGAGGCCATTGGCTATAATGTCGAGATAACAGAGCCAAGGAAGTCCTTGTCAGCGCTCTCGAACAGGCCCTTGTCGGTGGATTCTACCTCGAGATCTACCTGTGCAAATTAAGCCTGGTATTTTTAAGCACCGCACTGTGTATGGTGCCTTCGCGCTTTTCGGAGGTCAGTTCCAAATCTTTCGCTGTCACGCGCTGTATCTTCTTCGCAGCCCTCTGTTGCGATTTGGAGCGCACTAATTGAATCTCAACATCTCTGTCCTCTCCTTAACTGGTGTCTCCTGTCTCGACTGGTGTCGGCCCCTTTGCACTTTTCCTGCGATCTGGTTTTAGTGGGCTACATGCCGCTCTTTTACCTTTTACGAAAGAAGTGGTATTTTCGGTGAAGGGAATTTTATGTTCAGAAACTTTCTTAAGCTCTTTCAGCTCATTCTCTGCCAGTAGCCATCTGTGACGATAATGCTGGATTCTATGTGCGAGGTCCTCCAGTTCCAGCTCGATGTTTTCTCACTACTCTGGGTAGTCTTGCTTACTCTTTGAGGCGGAGTTCGCAGTAGTTTTGGCCTCCGGGCGAACATGCTTGCCTCGTTTATTTTTTCACTTGTTGTTTTTGATTCTTCAGTGGACAAGTGTTCCACCACTGAAAAATGCGCTGGCGACTTATCCCCAGCGAGATTGCTGGAGAGAAGCCCGCATGAGGTTGAAGCTCCCTCACACGTCGGAGTTTATATCCGCACCCCTAGTTTATTGTTTTTGTTTTCACTCATCATTTTGTTTGATGTGTACTTTTATGTGTGACTTGGTCCCGCGTCTGGATGACGGGTAAGTTCGCCAAGCCCCCCACAACGCCAAGGTAGTACCCATGGGGGAGAATAATAATAATAATAATATTAATAAGGCTCGCCTTTGGCAGAACGCTCTTGAAAACGAGAAATAGGACCCATACGGCTTAGGTTTTAAGCTGATTATGCAGAAATGTCCTTTAGGTAACCTGCTTATACGAGGCCACCTCACCACACCCTCTGTCCGTTTTAAAGCTGCCCATATGAAAAGATGAGTATACCGTCCACACTTCACAAGACAAGTACAGAATTTAGCAGTTATTTCCATAAAGTCGAAGAAATAGAGCGTATTCAGACTGAGATATTGAAAGTGGTCTATCAGTTTTGTCCTAATTTGCTGTTCAGCACGTTTAATGCCTTCTTACGAGAAGAAGCATTCTCTTCGCAATGAAGGACGACGAGACACGTGGTCATCAATAAGATGAAGGGAAGTCTCGGAGTCGCCCTTAGCATACCGGCTGTTCGGTATGATAGATAAGGCGGGGAAAGTATTTGAAAAATTTATAGAGGATATAGAAGCTGATGACCTTTCTCAAAGGCAGTACGGTTTCGCAACAGGACGCCCTACTATAAATGCAGTTACGTAGATGGTACCTGCCGCCCAACAGATGGAGACACACAGTTTGTCCAGCCAGTAGGAATCCCTCCGCTACACATCTGAAATTCGTTCCACTCCACTGCATGGACGGATATCATTCCAAGAAGTACTAGAATATCTGATGTGGACAGTTGAGAGTTGCCAGAAGGAGAGCAATCTGATCTTCATCATGGTGTAAGGTCAACGGAAGAAACTCGTCATTTAATGTGTCTACCAAGCCTCCATCCTCGGTCCAGAGTTGTGGAACACTTCCCACGACGGACTCTTCGGACTCGACCTTGGCGTACAATCGATTTTGAGGATCTTTAAAGTAAGAATGAGCACTGTCGGGATGAAATAAATAGAGTCAAAACTTTCAGTAAAGTACCTGGGCTGACTGATAGACTCTAAGCTGAGTTCCTCGAAATAAAACAGGGCATCGGAAAATAAGTGCACGGCAGCAGTCTCGGGAACAATAAAAAGGTGACTATTGACGACTGCCATAAAATCGAAGCTTCACTATGGGGTTGAGATATGGAGCGAATCTCTCAAAAACGAACTTAATAGCAAATTAAGGAGTCCTGGCCCAAATAATTCCAGGTTAGATATTCCGCTTGACAGGGAACGTATTTAGTAGCCAGTAGGGTTTGATCCTCTGATCCTGTGACGTTCCTGTTTGATCATTGACGTATTTAGTAGGGTTTGATCCTGTGGCAGTATCACACTCTTTCACCCCTTACTCATAAAAAAATTATTTTTCTAATTTTTTTTAATGTTTGTTGTTCTCAATCTTTTATAAGAATAAGGATTTTTATTAGTTGTAGTTGATAAGCTTTGGATTTTTTTAATAATTGACCAAAACTGCGTATACATGTCCGGAATGAATTTACACATTTTTTTCCATTGTATACAAAGATATTCGCTTGAGATTTTAATTACTTTTAATTTAAATATTTTTTTATTTATCGATTAAAGATCCTTGGTGCAGTAATATCGCATACATTGAATGACTAAATACACATTCTAAACTCGTTAACTTTTCCTCTCGTCGAATGAGATAAAATATTGAACCCGTTTTGAGCCTAGCAAGCTCGAAGACGGTGTTATGAGTTAAACAACTATGAGACCATTTTAAACAAGTTAAAACGCATCGGAAGTATCTTTTTATTCCAAACTGACTCCGGGCTCAGATATAAATAAATACCTAGTGATCGTTAATACGCTGACGCCTTTTCCACCTTCTCCCTTCGTGGTAGCAACCGAGTGCGTCCACCGATGCAAATGTTAAGTGGAATCACCCGCCGAGATTTTTATGAATGAAACCAGTGGCCAAGGTTCCAAACAAATGGCAAAATTTCATGATGGTCATTAAAACGTCGAGTTGGCGGTGAAACAAAACCCAGAAAGTGAACACGCGCGACAAAAAAGACACCAACAAGGAAAAGCTGAATGAATCTCAACCGCCATTAAGCCGCAGTTGTAGTGCTAAACACGTTTGCCGTGATGTCAGGTGGAAAGACAAGTCGCTCTGCAAGTTGCTAGCTGTTGGCCAGCCGATCCCAACTAAGCCAAAAATGGAAAAATGAAATGTGTAACGAGTTCATGTTACAACTTCGACTGTATGTAACAAATCTGCATAAGTAGTTTCGACATGTTCCTCTCGGTGGAAACCTGGCCTAGAGCGACAAAATGGTGGGCAGAATCGAGCTAGGACTCGGGCAATCCAAGTCAATGAACGACGCATCTCAGATTGTTGCAGAATCGTAATATCTGGTTGGAAATTAGTTTTGTAGTAATTATGCAGATACGAATTTTGTTGAAGTGTTCATTAGTTACAGGAGATTGCCAGCGCCAGGTAGGGGCCTCGAATACTGATTGTCTGTTGCGTGGTCTCTCTGCAACCAGCTCCTGTAGTGACAATGAATTGGACATGTCTTGCTGTGAGAACATCCATCTTGCGAATTGAGCAGCTAATGACGAATCTGATATGAGCTTAATTGCGACATTATGATAATATGGGAATCCACTGGATACACTTTAAAGTGTGAGGAGACTTTTATTAATTGGAAATGTTTATTCTGATTGATTCACTGATAACAAAGCCCTGAATTTATTTGACTGATGCACCACTCCATTGTTGTTCTGTAGACTTCAAGTTGATGAGCCTTCAACCTCTAACACTTGTTTATGAGTTCAGGGACAAGTGAAACTACTTCACGCTCCCAGGAAACTCAACGCCCTTAATAACATCGGTTTTTTTTTTCTTGATCATACATTGTAATCGGTATGTAAGCTCACAAACGCATGCAATCTCACTGTGAAGATATTCAAAACTTCAAAACATTAAAGTATGCTTGACAGGTTCCTACCTAAGAAGTTGATTTGGTTTTATTCGGAAACATACCGGAAAGGAAATTCTACGTCTACCATTCGTGTTGTTATTTAGCATTTCGCTATTCTCCAATATATTTCCAAATTTGAACTCATTCAGACAAACGTTTATATGGAAAAGTTTTGGTTTGTCGTAGAAACTCATCTTTAAAAGTGAAAGCGGAAAGACATACCAACGCCTCGGTAAAAACGAGATGGAGGAACAAGAAGACTACCCCCACATGGCTCACCAAAAAGTTGCATTTTATTGATGACTATCATGAGGCGTTTTGAAGGAGAACTGTCGATAGAAGAGCATAGGAAATTGCAAAAAGTCATAATAAATTACCATAAAGAAAAGCTAATCACAATATAGAAGCTTCCTAGAAAAGTGAAAAGTTAAGTAAAGGGTTTTCAAGTTCAAATATTGACGGGAAATCAAACAAAGCAAACCGAATTACCTCGCTCCATCTTACCGGTACGTAGGAAGACAAATTCGACCCCCGGGTGGATGAAATTCACCCATCAAATAAGGTATTGAAATGAAGAATCGAACGCGAAGCAAATACCGATTCCAGAGGAAAATTCAAATAATCTCTACCGAAACTATTCAACCGGAAACTTAGCTGGAGAAGTTTAGAAAGGAAAATTTATACTTCAACTGAAGCTGAAAAAAGTGACTTTCTAAAGCTGCGAGTTCCTTCACCCGTGGTCTAAGATGGTATGCAAGTTGTATACCGTTATATAGTGCAACTATATTCTAACCGTTCAGTTTTCTAACATAGAAAGTAAGAGAAGGAATCTGAAGAACGCGCAAAAGCAAAAGCATCTCAGTGAAACGACACGGAATAATTGGTCAGTGCAGGTACAGTGAATGACAGCAGCTCTGGCAAGTATAAGACAAGAAGCATGTTATGCTTCCATAAACCACAACCAATACGCAGAGCTTTCAAAAATCCTGCCCCATTCAGATAAGCTTCATTTTAAGGTAGACACCTCGTGTGTTGTGTTGAAAATTTTTTTTTGTGTATATTTATTCCCATACCCGAGTAGGAAGTTCACCTAAAATGGTTTTCGAATATTCGAAGTCGTTCGAAAGTTACGGCCGGACAATGGTGGGTAAATTTTTCATAATTTAAACCATATTTGAACTTTTAAACACGTTTTTTTCAACGAATTTGTGGAACTGGTCTCCATGTTACCTTAAAAACTGGTTAGCAAATAGCTTTCATTGGTGAAATAATAATAATTAACGCCATCGATTAAACAAGAATAATGCAAAAATTTCGGCCGGTTTTGCATGACCCACTGACCAAAAAAAACAAAAGAAACAAAAAACATAATTATTCAATTTTCAAGTCAGTCTAGTTTATTCGATAATCACCATATACAATCAAACCTGTGTAAGTGATAACTGGGTAAGCGAGAAACTCTTTAAGTGACAGAAATTGCCAGTAACCGTCATCTTCAGCCTCTAAAACCTCTGTTTATGAGAAATTGAAACCTCTATTAGAGTGAATCCTCTATTAGAAACCTCTATTAGAGTGAGGCTCAGATATTTGTACATGAACCTCTATAAGTGAGACTCTATAACTGAAACCTCTATAACTGAGTAATGAAATTCAAAGTAAGTTTGATGTACCAGAATCCACCTATTATAAAATTATTAAGTCAAATGACTCGATAAAGTCTCAGTGCTTTGAGGACATGGAAGTATTAACAGGGGTCGACATTTTCCGATATAGAAAACAACTTTTAAGAATGGATCAAACAAACCCTTGATTAGAATATTCCCATTGAAGGACTCTTGCTTAAGACAAAAATCGAAAGACTTTGCCACCAAATTGGGAGTTCATACTTTTTTGGCAAGCAATGGTTGGTTAGAGGGTTTCAAAAGGCGTCATGACTAATGGACTAAAGAACTGCCAAAGAAGTGTGATCCAGACGATATTTACAATGCGGATGAAACTGCTTTGATCTTGAAGTGTCTTCTTGATAAAACATTTACATTTAACGGTGAAAAATGTCATGGGGGAAAATTTAGCAAGAAACGTCTAACCATTCTTCAATGCGAAAACATGACCGGTACTGATAAGCTCCCTCTTTTGATAATCGGGACATCAAAAAAGCCTAGATGTTTTCTAGGTCTTCTAGTAATCTAGTTTACCTGTTGATTATGTCATTTTATTAGGTGCACAACTAGGTTCTCGCTGTTTTTTTATGAAATTGCCACTTTATTGTGAAAAAATGGTTAAAAATGAATCACTCGAAATATTGCTCATCACTAGCGACAACGTTTTCCCATCTTTCTGGCAGAGCTCGAATACCGTCACGGTAGAAGTGTTTGTCTTTTGAGGCTATCAACGAATCAAGCCATTTTGAGATGTCTTCATATGAGTAGAACTGCTGATTAGCCGGGCCACGGTTCATCGAACGGAAGAAGTGATAATCAGACGCCGCAATATCTGGGGAATATGGCGCGTGGGGCAGGAATTCCTATTTGAGCGTTTGTAAGTAGGTTTTAACGGGTTTGTATACATGAGGCCGAATGTTGTTTGGATACATGAGGCCGACTTTTTCGTGCCTCTGCTCGTATTGTGGCCAGTTTTCGCGCAGTGCTCGGCTCAATCGCATCAATTGAGTTCGATACCGTTCCCCAGTGATAGCTTCGTTCGGTTTCAATAGCTCATAATGAATAACATCGCCACCCGCCAAATACACAGCAAAACTTTCGCAGCGTGAATATTCGGCTGAGCCGACGACGTAGAAGCATGACCGGGTAGTCCATTCATCAACCGTCACGATGCGATGAAGAAACCCTTCCTTTTTTGCCGCTGGAGCAGTTGTTCACAGGCGAAAAAACGACACTCAACGTCTCTTGGCTTCAACTCATAAGGAATCCAAGTTCCTTGTTTCTGAATCCTAGTATTAGGGTAACTCCTAATAATGAAGCAAGCTCCTGTTCTGTTTGGCACAAATTTTCATCGAGCAATGCCTCCAATTCAGCGTTTTCGAAGGTTTTTGGTCTTCCTTTCCGTCTTTGAAGCGATGGAACCAATCACGGCACGTTGTCTCACTTACAGCAGTATCTCCATAAACTTTTTGCAGCTCTCGATGAGCTTCAGCCGCCGTTTTTTTTTTTTGTTTTTGAATGAAAGAAAAAAAGGATCACTTCCAGCAAATGACGATTATTGGGCAAAAAATTTGACATTTTTACACAACCAAAAGTATATGACACAAAAACAAAATCACTTATGTGTCGAAGCAGGTTTGTTTACCATGTCTAAGCTTGGTCCATGACGATTTGGTTATGTCACAATCGACCAGCACTTACTACTGGAGCCATCTGTTGAAAAACAGCGGGAACTTAGCTGCGCACCTAATAATAACGTAAGAGTCATAGCTTTGCCTGCCAATACCAACAGGAAACGTCAACCTTTAGATCAAGGTGTCATAGACACATTCAAACGCTTTTACAGCAGAGAAGTTATTCAACATACTCTTACGTGCCTCAAAGCAAACAATAGCTCTGATATTAAGGTACTTCTACCCATGTAAATTGCAAGGAGGGCATGGTTCAAAGTAAGTGATGTTACTATAACAAAATGTTTCAAGAAAGCGGGATTTTGTATCAGCACAGATAAACAAGAATTTCTACCAGAGGTTAATGATGCTGAAGTTGAACCTAGCAGTGAGGAATGGATCAAGCTTGTGTGACACGAATCTACAAGTGATGTGTTAACGCCAACCTTTGAAGACTTCGTACAATTCGACGACTAGCTCGCCACTGCTGGAGAATTTACCGATGACGATATCGTGCAGACCTTGGTGATAACGTGTACTGACGGAAATGACTGTGAAGATGAAACTGACGGATCGCAGATTTTGGATACAGAAGTAGAGAACATTCCAAAGAGAAAGAAACTTTAAATGCACTAGATAAGATACATGCGTTTTTTGAATATTCGGCGGTTGGTGATAAGAAAATATTCGAGAAGACTTACGAATTAGAAAAGCATGTACAAAATGTAAATACAGAAAAACAGAATAAAATCACAGATATTTTTAAAAAGATATTGTTACGTATTCCGATTTGTAGGCGACATAAAAACAAACAAAAAATATATATAAATGGATGAGTAAATAAATACAATAACTATAAATTTTCAACATAACAATAAATTGTTTTGGTTAAGTTTTTAATTTGTACTCAAATTTATAAGTTAAAAGAAAATTATACGAGATAAAATAGAACTAAGAATAAAATTAAGATAAAATCATTTATAATTAGATTTAGGTATTATGTAATATTTAGTTAAATAATATAAGCAACAAAAAAAAGCAAAGTCTCAGTGAAAAAAATGTCAAAAAAATGTCTCAGAAAAAAAATTTTCAGTAGAAAAAAATAACACAAAAAAATTTCTTGGAACGCTTCTGGAAAGAAATTTTCCATTGATATGATTGTTGTGAACATATGGCTACACCAAGGGTAGTGAATTAAGTATTTAATATAGAAATTGTGGCTTAGGTATTGAGCATTATAGAAACTTTGACTTTAGTATCGAGAATAATATAGAGAAATCGTGAATTAAGTATGGAAAGTATTGAGGATAATAAAGAAAATCAAGAGGTATTAGCATTTGTTTGGAGTGTTTAGCCCCAGTAGTCCTCTAGTCGAAAAATTTCTGAATTACAAAGCCCAAGAGAACATTTCGGTTAATGAATAATAATGATGCCAAGCTAAGGTGGAGATTCGTGTTGGAGGAACCAGACGTGGCCAGGACGCAGCGCAGCGGAATTCATTGAAGTCCCGAAACCAAGCTGAGGTGGAGATTCGTGGTGGAGGAAGCAGAGGAGGTCAGAATCAGCCCAGCAGAAGCAAGTTAAGTCCCACGATCAAGCAGAGGTGGAGATTCGTGTGAGACGCAGCGCAACAGAATTCATACGCTCAAGTGAAGTGCCGAAATCAAGCAGAAGACGTCAGAATCAGTGCAGCACAATTCATGTAAATGAAATATTTTATATTCACTTACTTTCATTTGATCATTTCTATTTATTTATTTTGTCTAATATGAAAGAGTAAGCTGTTTCTGTGTGGGTATGCGACATGAAAGGATCTGGGCTTGAATAATGTCCTATAATTCTCACGCCCGCGCGGTGAGCTGGTCGGTTAAAGTAGCCTTAGCTTAAAGCTTCTTTGGCCGCCATTATGCGGCTTTTGTATCTTCAAGACAACTTGTCTTTTAACCTTGTTCCTTTTTTTCACTGCAGGTGTGACCTATCGATTGCGACAATTATATCATTATTATTAATAATTATTTATTATATTATTTTATTTTTGAAAATAGGTCGCAATATGAATATTTATTCTTTCATTTTATTCATCTAGAAAATGCCCTCGTAGAGTTATCAACAGCAACAAGGCCAGTCGCTGGCAAAACCTGTTGGACGACGTGAACAGAGGACCATGGGGCCTGGGCTACAAAATAGTGATGCGGAAGCTCGGTGTCCAAAGGTCACCTCACTCATACGAGGCAGAAAAGATGGACGAAATCGTGCGGGCTCTCTTCCCCATCCATCCCACCATCGTTGAAGCTGTTCACTATGAAACACCAACGGAAATTCCATTTTTCACGAAGATGGAATTGGAAAAAGCGGTCTTGTCTATGAAGGCCACAAAGACTCCAGGACCAGATGAGATTCAGCTGAGTTGCTACAATGGTCTTCCACTTTTCCCCTGACCTGCTCCGCATGTTCAACGCATGCCTGCGCGAAGGGCTGTTCCCGGAGTACTGGAAGGTGGCGAGACTTGTGCTCATTACGAAGGGAAAAGGGGATCCCGAGTCGCCAGCTGCATACCGCCCACTGTGTATACTTGACACGGTCGGAAATGTTTTTGAAAAACTGATCAGGGGAAGACTCGCTGACGTGATTCGTATTGCCGGGGATCTATCTCCACGGCAGTATGGCTTCAGAGCAGGCCGCTCCACCATCGATGCAATTGTAGAAGTAGTGAGCGCGGTCCAACGTGCGGAGTCTCACAGTATTCCCACACGACGGGTCGTCCTGCTGGTGATTCTGGATGTCCGAAATGCATTTAACAGCGCTAGATGGGCAGATATTCTGGAAGCGCTAGAAAATCGTTTTCAAGTACCAGTGTATCTGATGCGGATTCTCAGGAACTATTTGAAGGGCCGCAGCCTACTCTACGACTCAAAGGAGGGTAGGCGAAGTACGATTCTTACTTCTGGTGTCGCTTAGGGCTCTATCCTTGGCTCGGACCTGTGGAACATCTCTTACGATGGACTGCTGCAGCTTGAACTGCCGGATGAGTCACGTTTGATTGGCTATGCGGACGATGTCGCGGCGCTGGTCGCTGGACGCAAAGTAGACCATACGCATCTCAAACTCAATATGTAAATGCGGAGGGTAATGGACTGGGTGACCGCTCACGGATTCAAGCTGGCACTGGAAAAAACCGAAGTGGTCATCTTAACGAAGAAGAGAATCGCCAGAGTAAGGCCTATCAGTATAGGGGACGAGCTGGTTGAATCGGAATCAGCAGTAAAGTACCTGGGCGTCCTGATAGATTCGAAGATGTGTTTTTCCCAACAAATCAGGGCAACGGCTGACTAGGTTGCAGCGCGTGTGACGGCACTCACCCGATTAATGGCCAACATAGGGGGGCCCAACACATCAAGAAGATGACTCTTAACCAGTGTTGTTCAGTCACTTCTACTCTACGGATCAGAACTTTGGGGTGACGCTCTCAGCAAGGTTACACCGGAAGCAGTTGGCACAGGTGCAGAGACAAGGAGCATTGCGAATCGCATGCGCATATCGAACGGTCTCCGGGGCGGCAGTGCTGGTAATCGCAGGAGTGATACCCATCACCCTCCTTGCGAGAGAGCGCAGAAGTATTCACCTGCGTAGAAGCGAAGACCGAAGAGAAGAGATCACCAAGGAAGAGAGACATCGCTCTCTCAGCGATTGGAAACAGTCTTGGGAGCAAGAAACAAGGGAAATGTGGACTGCATGTCTGATCCCTGACCTGAGGCCGTGGTTCAGTCGAGTGCATGGTGAGATCGATTTCTACTTGACCCAGCTCTTAAGCGGGCACGGTTGTTTTCAAAATTGTACAAAATTGACAGAGCACGGTCTCCTAACTGTGTGTTTTGTGCAGGAGAATTGGATGACGCCTGTCACACATTCTTCTATTGTAAAGGATGGAGACAGCAGCGAGGGGACCTCCTCAGCGAAATTAGAGAGCTCTGTCTGGAAACTATCGTCGGAGTAATGCTGAAAACAGTTGACAATTGGAATCGCGTGACGCAATATGCTCGGGCAGTGCTGATACTGAAAAAAGTTTTATTGGAGCGCTGGGAGGCATCGGGGATGGACGGATCTCTTTTCTAGCACTTCCTTCCACTCCCTTCCTTCCCGTTAGAGAAGAGACTCCCATAATCCGAAGGCGCCTCTAGGCGTAGGAAGACGAGGCCTAAGTAATGTGTCAAACGGTTCCAGGCTAGGTTCACAGGTTGTCAGGGGAGGTGTTTAGTGGGTAGTCCAAAAGCATTTTGCGTCTAGGAGTCCCACACTCAGTGCGTAAACAGTCTTCACCTCCCTACCACAAAAAAAAAATTCATTTTGGGTGTCAAATTTATGTAGTACACATACATACATATATGTATTATACATATGTACAATACATTCACTGCATATTCGCTGTATCATATGTTTGACTTCTATGAGTGATAATGGTAATAAATGTACCTCTATAAGGTAGTGAGTTAGTGAGAAACCTCCACAAGCGAAAAAAAGATTGCCATCGCTTCTCTCTCTCACTCTCTATCCAGTTCGACGAGATATATATATATATATATATATATATATATATATATATATATATATATATATATATATATATATATACATATATATGTTTATTTCTTCTTGTTTTTGTACTATTTTACTCTACTCTAATTTTATTTACTCTATTCATTATTTTTCTTCTTCCATTTTCACCTCTTCCTTTATTCACTACTTCGTCTTCTATCTTTTCTTTATCCTCTATTTTTTTATTATTGATTGATATTATTGATGATTGTTTATTTGATCGTCTATTCACTTTTTCTTTCTTCTTTATTTGTTTTATCCTCTTTTCCTTTCCTCATTTCCTTCTGCTTACTTCAAATCTTTTTTTTCTTAAACTTTATTTTCTATTCCACATGTGTTTTATCTGTTTTACTTTATTCACTTCTTCTTATTCTTTTTTTCTATTAAGAATAAAAAAGAGTAACAATTTTTGTTTAATGAGGCTTATTTTTTGTTTTTGTTTTGCTAAATTTGAATTTCCTGAATATTACTTAAAATCTGAATCTATTTACAAAGGCTTTCATTTGAATTTTAATCGTAGTTCTATGTTAGTTCGTATGATTTTCTTTATGCTTAGAATATTAATGTTTACAAAGAAAGGTGGAAAGAGCTCAAGCTGGTTTCGGACACGCGTCCCTGCCGCTTCTAATCAGGTGCCAACTCACAGGCTGGGACGCATCAATTGGCACTAACAGCTAGGTGGATGTCGTCTTTTTACGTGTTACGATTTTTGCTCTCAGCTTGAACTTGTCCAATTTTCCAAATTGCCTTTGGTAAGCTGTATCAATTCTAGAAGTTTTTGGTAGATCAATTTATCCATTTTCACTTAGAATATGCTTAGAATTTTCTTTATGCTTGCAAATTAAAATTTTAAACAAAACTGAATACTAACAGAAATTTATTTAATATTGTTTTGTTATTATTCCTTCATACCGCCTAAATAAAGGAAAACGCAACAGTATTCTATTGATTTTGCAGGAAAGTATCGGTAACTCTAATTGGTAACTCTAATCTGTAATTTCCTTTATTTCTTTATAATTTTAATAAAAGGAGTTTATGTCACATGTTCTTATTGATTTTATTAGGCTTTAATAAACACTAGAAACACTTCCACAATTCTTTATAAATATTAAATTCACTATCGAGGTATTCGAAACATTTGATCAGAACTTCCGCACCCATGAGTCTTCGCTGAGTTAGCTTAGCAAGGGTATAATTCACTTATAAGTTGTAAGTGAAAAGGGAAAATTGATCTACCAAAAACTTCTGAAATTGATAAAGCCAGACCAAAGGCAATTTGGAATATAGGAAAAAGTTCAAAGCTGTAGAGCAATATTAATAACTAGTAAATAACCAGTCGACATCCACCTAAGCTGGTAGTGCCAATCGACGCGTCCCAGCCTGTGAGTTGGCACCTGATGAGAAGCGGCAGGGACGCGTGTTCGAAACCAGCTTGAGCTCTTTCCACAATTCTTTATAAATATTAAATTCACTATCGAGGTATTCGAAACATTTGATCAGAACTTCCGCACCCATGAGTCTTCGCTGAGTTAGCTTAGCAAGGGTATAATTCACTTATAAGTTGTAAGTGAAAAGGGAAAATTGATCTACCAAAAACTTCTGAAATTGATAAAGCCAGACCAAAGGCAATTTGGAATATAGGAAAAAGTTCAAAGCTGTAGAGCAATATTAATAACTAGTAAATAACCAGTCGACATCCACCTAAGCTGGTAGTGCCAATCGACGCGTCCCAGCCTGTGAGTTGGCACCTGATGAGAAGCGGCAGGGACGCGTGTTCGAAACCAGCTTGAGCTCTTTCCACAATTCTTTATAAATACTAGAAAGGTATCATATGAAAATATTCATTAAAGGTAGCTATAAGCTTCAGAGACGCACGATTCCTTAACCTCCATATTTTGTATTAGTACAAAATTGAAATCTGGGCTAACAAACCCTGACATTTTGAAAGATTAAGATGGTTGAAAACTTAAGTATTATAAAATAAAATAAATATTTTTCAAATCACAAAGTAGTTGTTCTTTCATCAACCTTTAATACATAATTCAAACTATAATCAGTCTTAAGTAAACAATTTATTCTTTATCACTTTTTTGGAGACAGTCAAGACTGCGTCACTTTTTTCGCACCATAATTGTATTAAAAAATCGGTTGTCTGTAAAGTAGGTTTACTGATGATAGTTGAACGTGACAACGTCATAAGAAAATACTGATGGAATTGTTGCATTTTTCAAAAGAAAATTTTAATTTTATTTGTTTGATAGATATTTTGTATGGATATAGAGAAGGAGGTAAATGGAAATTACAATTGAATTGACCAAGTTACATTTATTTGTACGCATAAATACAATTATGTCAATTTTTTTTTTAACAATGTACATAGTTTTTACAAGTATGAATGTGCTTTGAGAGATTGTTTTACAACTTTTATTTACAACTTTTGAACATGTGTGATATTTAACTTCTTGCTATTTGTGTTATTCTGTTGAGAAGAGGACGATGATAGGAAAAGTAGGAAATGATAAAATTTCATAATTATTTCAATCGAATAGTAAAGCAATTGATTTTTGACTCATCGTGAAATAGTTCTGTTAACTTATTGTTATAGTTTTGTCAATTATAGCATATCCTACAATCGCTGCACTAGCGGACCGATGCTATTTATTTTAATGATGAAAGCACGAATATTCGACAATATATCACTGAACATATATTTAATATCGAAAGAATCATTACCTTTATCGCCGCAATTATCGTTCCTATAAACAATTGACACCGCATTCACTGTTCACTGCACTTCATACTTGACGAAAACACGTAAATGTATTATTGTATAGCACCTGTCTACGCGGACGCATCGCTCACTCAAGTAGGAGAGAGACAGATGTCGAACACTGCCGAACGCGAAGGCCGATTGTGCCTCTTTATCACTCGTTCCGCGCTATCGCTTGCACTTCAAGCCTTAAATGGAACGCCTCAGAGCGAGGTAACGCCGCATGAGTCATGTTTTTTCGTGCGTGCAGCCAGCTTCATCGAATTAGAAGACGTTGACACGTCAAAACAAATCAACACCAATATCAATACAGTAGTACCTAGATATACGAGTGCCCTATTATACGAGTGTTTTGAGATACGAGCCACCGAGCGAGCGATATTTTGCTTTGAGATGAGAGAAAGATTTAAGATACGAGGAATCGCACATTACACTGCTGCACACGACCCCAACATGCGCATTTTGGTGTTGTTTGAAGCGTCTAACAGTTTCTCCCACCTCAGACTAGACCTCAATCTGTGTGCTTGTTTCCCTCGTTTTCGAAACATTTTTGATAAGATTGTTAAAGTTAAAGTAAGTAAGTTAAATTAAAAATAAAATTAAAAACAACAAAAATCACATAATTTACATAAATTGTGGGTTTTTGTTTTTAGGTTGGGAGGTGAAAAAGTAGAGAATAAAATAATTACTCTTTGACAAGACATCCTGAAATTAGAAGTACGCTTAATTTGTGTATAAGATATTTAAAATGCCTTCAGCCTCAAATTTCTGTATAAGATATTTAAAATACCTTCAGCCTAAAAACAATAAAAAGGAAAATGTCCTTTTTTCGATATTGATGATGGTAGGAAGATGTGGTCTGTAGAATAATGAAGTTTCATGAAATATATTAATCTAAAATAGTGTCGTTAGAAATAATTTTACGTATACGAAAAGCATAAAAAAGGTAAGTGATGTATAAGTATGTATAAGTAGCTTAGGGCGTGATGCAATTTGTCAGTCAGTCTTTTTATCTGGAGAGGTTATTTCACTTGAGTACTCGTAGCTATAAAAAGGATGTAAGGATACAGCGATTGCTATATTAATGAAGAGAAAAGTGATTTCAATAATGGAAGAGATAAACTGTATCAACCTGATGAGTAATGTGAATAAAAAGAAAACGAAGAGGAAAGAGGAAGAATGACGGTGAACGAGAAGAGCCGAGGATACTATCATATAGACGTCAAGGCAATCTCCAGTATGAAACGAATTGCAATTTTTATTTGAGACAAATTCTTTGATCAATCAGGGATTCAAAACAGAGCTTTGAGGCAGTGTACATCTGAGCGACAATTCATGTAGTATCGACCAAAACTTTGCAATTATGTTCGTAAGGGTGGTCAGCGTCAGCATGATGACCAACAAATAGACAAAAAAAAATACAGCAAAAAAAACAGGGGGCTACTTGGACATATTTTTTGCAATTGTGTGGAAACACACGGTGAAAAAATAAAGATAAGGATGTCGATCATACCGACCTCAATGTTTACACTACATACCTGCATCGACTTTAAAAATATGAAATACACACACATGCATAAAAATGTCAAAAGGAAGCTAAGGAGTCGAGGAAGGTGGAAGGTTAGTATTAAAGTTGAAAGCCCTTAGGTGCCCCCAATGAACCCCAATCCTTTCCACATTTTGTCGTCAAGCCATTCGTAGAAGTTCTTAGGAACTTCTTAGGTAGAAAAAAGTATGTAGCCATGCCCAGTGAGTCAGGGCGGATTTCGGCGCAGAGGCCTTTGAGGCAGACATTAGGTCTCAGTACCCAGAAATAAAACTCGAAAGAGTGGAGGTTCTTAGCATGTCCCAGGGCCAGCAAAGTCTCGTTAGACTTGTGCAAGGTTGCTCAATCCGAGGGCTATTTGGACAAATTCTACAAAGGGCAACCTAATGCAGTGCTATAAGTACCAAAGGTTAGGTCACGTGTCTGCCAACTGTGTGTTTTCCGATCGCTAAATCGTCACCGGAAGAGGGTTTGTCCTTAAATATGAAATTACATTCTGCTTCTAAGAAGGAGTAAATGAAAAATGAGCTGCTTTTTAAATACTCTTTTAAGGAGGTTAACCCGGCTGGAGTTTGGTGCGCTTGTTACAATAGCACGTGGAAAGTCAGCAAACGTTAAAATGGAACTTAATCTGGTGCAGTACCAGCTTATGCTGTCAAGTTTACAACAGTTCTCGGTCATAGTTCTCAGATTTTAAGCTTATTGATAGATCTTTTCCGAAGTGGTAAGACAAAAGTTGACATTTGTGGTTGTAGCAGCTCAAGAGATGATGTCACTGTTGCTGATCCTATTTACAGAAAAAGTAGCGCTGATAAAGCCACAAACAACGAAGATGCTCCTGTGACTGAATCCTTTGAGCGGTTTTAGAATACATATCAAACTTTAGCTCCCTTGGAGTGATTGCACAAAATATTCAGTGCCTCGTCGCAGCAAACTTCAGAATATGTAGATTCGATCAAGTCCACAGTAATTATTTGCCTGAAAAGCGAAGTTGTGAGCTACTACCATATTCGCAATTAAAACCAAATACAAGGTGGCGCAAAATTAATTATCCAATTTTGTTGTTTTATAACTTTTTTACTTAATGAAAAAAATATTTTGAGTAATGATAATCTTTATTTGGACCTTTAAAGTTTTTTTGTAAAGTGTTAAGAGACGATATCAGTCAAGTGACTGCCGCCAGTGTTGATACACATTTTTGCACGTTTTATGGCATTTTCCATTACTTTTCTCAAGATTTCCTTTGATAACTGTTCGCATTCCTCTCGAATATTCTCTTCAAGGGCTGCGATTGTCTGTGGATTGTTAAAGCCCGTGACTTCAACTAGCCTCAAAGAAAGTAGTCTGGGGTGGTTAAATCCGGTAATCTTGCTGGCCATGCCAAATTGCCAAAATGGGATATTACACGACCAGGAAACGCTTCCTTCACAAAATCCATTGTGGCTCGCGCTGTGCATCGTCTTGTTGAAATCAGATGTTAACTAAGCCCCGCTGCTCCAATTCCGGCAGTAAGAAGTCTTTTATCATGGCCCTGTAGTAGTTCACCAGTAACAGTTTCCGTATTGCCAATGGCTTCCTCAAAAAATACGGACCAATCACACCTCTCCCGTGAACGCCGCACCATACAGTGGCTTTGAGTGGATGTAACGGCTTTTCGTGCATGACACGTGGGCTTTTAGTGCCACAGAAACGGAAATTTTGTTTATTAACGTAATCGCTTAAATGGAAATTCTCCTTGTAAAATAGTCCTCTTCGTTCCTAAGGTTGAGGATGGCTTGACAGTAATTCAAACGCAACTGACAGTCAGCAGGCATTAACTGTTGCATTTGGTACGGGAACATGTGTAAGTCTTTCACTAAAATTCGCTGTAGGGTCCGTCTGGTGATGCCCAATGGCGTAACCTCGTCGTCTGGTTGATATTTCTTCGTTCTCAGAGACATTGGCAGCCACCGCCGCAATATTCTCCGCAGAACGACCAACCCGGTACCGGCCATGCCCTGCAAGGTCTCTTGTGGTTCCAGTCTATTCGAGCCCAGCAGCCAAGCAGCGGAATGTTTGCGCAACACGATTAGGAAAACGACGTCGAAATGCGCGCTGCGCAGATACCACCGACCGATTATTGGTCAAAAAAATGGACACAATTGTTCCACGCCCTTGCGGTATACACTCCATTGCTTGTCGGTTTGTATTCCACAGCTGTTTAGTTCACAAATGTCAAATGTGATTGACGTACGACGCCAATAATTATAACATCTTCCGAAAGAGTAATTAGTTTTCTGCCACCTTGAACCTGAACACACTTCATAAAGCTATGAAATTCCATCTTGCTGAGGTGGACCTCGTATCTATGCGTAATGACCTTGTAGTGCATTCGCGTATGAAAATTTGCGCTTTATCGGTGGCACTCCTGAATCTGCATCGACATACTTTCCTTGGACTGAGATTGACGAATAATTTTTTTTGCAGATACTCATCTTATCTCAACGTGGATGTCTGGAAAGTCAGATTTTTACACTCTGAAATTGAGATTCTCCAACTCTGTAAGGTATCCCATGCCTCAACTATGATTAGAGTGACGTCAATAACCTTGGCTCTTATTCTTTTGATGAAGATTTGCGCGTTTCAACGAATTCCGCCTCAATGCTTTAAGTAATGGAAACGCGATAAAAATGTTTCCCACATTCATTGCAATTTTTGGCTTCTCAAGTTTTTTGGAGGCGATGCTCGGCATCAGTGCTTGACTCAAGGGAAGATACACTGTGGCTAGAACTGATTGATCACCCTAAAACAATGTATAACAACATCCAAAAGACATATTTATTTTATATAAATTTTAAAAGCTTCCCTACTATGAGAGTAAATTTAACTTTTTATCTCACGCCATAAAATGTCAGAGCAAAAATAGTCAGACTCTTAGATTAATGATAGATCCATCATATCCCAGTAGTCAACGAGTTGCTGCCATAACGGAGAAAACTATTGACTCCCTTTATCTGTATAACACTTTCAGCCTTCAATACCTCATAAGTTTTCCAGCAGTCCTTGTTTCGCCCAGTGTACAAGTCTTCTTTTATGTCAATATATGCCGTTGCTTGCTTTGAAGCAACAGGTTTCATGGCTTCATACTTCATTGGTTAGGTCCAACTCTCACCCTGATCTGGGATTACAGCCTAGGGTTACCAGAGTGAGACTCGGTTTGCAGTACTTTTTTGGCTGCTTTTTACACAGAAGTGTTTTCTAGCTCCAATGATTGGCAGAAGAGTTGCCAAAGCAGGACCTTCAATTTTCCATAGTCTATTTGGAGTTTTCCCAACTTTTTTTTTGAGTCAACGTTTGCTGGAATTCTCATCAAGTATTGTTTGGTACATACATTTTCTTTTCGCTGGTATTTTTAAACTTGCTTGCTGATGCTTACTTCTACATGGTTCATGGAGTAACCACAATTTCGCGTGTATTCTTCAGCTGTAAGTCCTCCTCTCCTCCTCTTCGATATATGCACTTTGTTTTCTATTTGACTTCTTTGCTCCTCTTGTGCCTTGCTGTTAAATGCGAACAATGAAGCTTTGTAAGATGGTATATTGCAGTCTTGCTTCCAGATACCTAGCAGTTAACACTTTCTCACACCGTCAGTGCAGGCTAGCTTAAGTGAATGAGATATGATTTACTTTCTTGTCTGAGATCGTCCTTTTTGAATTCACTTAAATTTTGACAATAGCATCGCACAAGAAAAAACTTATTTTTGAAAAAACCTGACACGTTTTTCAACTAATGAGCAGTGTATTTCTCTACGATAATATTAAAGTCGAATCAAAGTCAAAATTCAAAACTATAAAAAGGCATTAAATGAGAACCCTGCTTTGATATGAACATTTTTATTTTTAATTGCATTTCTATCTTCACTATCTATCAATACGCACTACTCGTATACCTACTATTGATACTATATGGTGCTTGGAAACTTTGACCCTATTGGATGGTTTGATTTCTCGTACTTTGTCAGCTGGTAAAGGTTTGAGATTGCTGAAAATGGTGCTGATGAAAGACCAAAACAAAACACTTCTGATTGGTTGGCTTTTTGTATCTTGAATGAATCAAAATTGTCTCCGGTGAAAACGAAGATATAAAGTCTGAACCGAAGAAAATTAGCGATGAGATAATATTTCATGATTTGGTGGTGTAGGTTCCGTTGGGTCTTACTCCCGATTAGCGCTGATCTGGCTCTGAGCACCTGACTCCATAAGGGCTGCTGCCAACCCTCGCATGGTCTCCCTCCTTGCGTAGATAACCATGGGATCATTAAGGCGACTACACATCCGAGCGGAGATAGCAACTCTGAGGGGCGACCTTTAAGAACAAAATGATTCAAAAACACAACAACAAACAGAACAAACAGAATAATGCAGACGAGACGAACAATCGAGCCGAAAGACAGAATTCTCACAACCAAAACGATTACCTTCGTGCATTCGATTATCTTGCGTACAGCACCACGGTCTCACTCGACGACGAAAAGCACCAGTTGGTTAAGGAGGCTATCGCGGTGAACCGTTCCGAGGAAGAACGGTTGACTAAAAAATGTTATGCGATCCTCAAACGCATGCAAGGAGCGTGCATAAATCAAAAGCTCGAGGTTTGTTTGAGCTCGAGGGCCTCCTGGATCGAGTCGTTTCCTGGAAACGACTTGAAGTCTCGAAGAAGCTGGAAGAAGAACATCCAGACCAAACGGTGTACGTTAAACTCAAACAACCGTTCCTTCCCGGTATTAAGAGGACTGCTGCTAGCCCTTTTGCATGCGAACAGGAGAAAAGTCGTAAGGAGAACGCGGAGCCAGAAAAAGAAACACCAAAAAGAAAAGGTGCCTTCCAACTTGTGATATTTAAAGCGACAAAAAATGCCACAACACGTGAACAAAGGCTTTGCCAGCAAACAGTGCCTGCTCAAACAGCAACAAATAGCGTGGATAAGCCGGAAAAGAAAAGCCGAAGAGTCCTTGCGGACGCTATTCTTGTGAAGCCCACTGATGGAAGGAGTTACTCTGACGTTCTACACAATATCCGCAAGATGGCCAAGCTGGACGAAACAGGGACGATTATTAAAACTATACGATCGACGAGGTCCGGAGGGCTACTCGTCAAGTTCGGATCAGACTCCTCCGATTAATCGATATTCCGCAATAAAATAAAGGACGCCCTTGGGACAAAAGCCATCGTCTCTACCTTGGAGCCAAGGGATTCATTGGAAGTAAGGGACCTGGACTGCATCGCTGACCCGGCTAAGATTGAAGAAGCCATTAAAAAGGAGTTCCCAGGAATAACTCTAGTAAAAGTAAAGCTTTAGCCAGAGATATTGACCCGAATACAGATCGCAAAGTACTCGTAGCAGGAAACTTCAACGCGAGAGCCGTTGAGTGGGGCATGTCGCAAACCGATTCCAGAGGGCAACGCATTCTGGACATGTCGGCGAGGACCAGTTTGTTATATTGAATACCAGAAATGGTGGAGTCAATGATGAACCTCATCACTTCTGCCTGCAGGTCATCTATGCCTCGCCGGAGGCCCCAACACGAAAGGCCTGCGGTACTTTGGTGGTCAAAAGATATAGCAGACAAACGAGGCGAGTGTCACAGACTTCGATGTGCAGCTCAGCGATCGAGAAGCGTAGAGGAAGCATCTAATAGGCCAGCATCATACAGGTCAGCGAGGAACGAACTCCAAAGACTCATCAATGAGAGTAAGGCTGGCTGCTGGCGAGAACTTGTGGACGACGTGAACAGGGATACAAGGGGGCTCGGCTACAAGATAGTGTGGCCCAAGCTCGGTACCTTACGGAAGCCGTGTTTATTTCAAGCAGACAAGATGGACGGCATAGCGCCGGCGCTGTTCCCAACTCACCCCGTCCGTGTTGATGCTGTCCACGAGGTCGATACAGTGGAATGTGCATTGTTCATAAAGAATGAGCTGGAGGATGCGGTGCTTTCTATAAAACTTTGAAAGGCACCAGGACCAGCCGGCATTCCAACCGAGGTGCTACAAATGGTCTTCCACGTTTGTCCTAACTTGCTGCTCAATGTGTTCAACGCTTGCCTGAGAGAAGGCATATTTCCATCTGGCTTGAAGGTGGCGAGGCTCGCATTGAACAACAAGGGGAAAGGAAAGGGAAACCCAACCAAATTTGGTAGATTGTTTGAATGAACTAGTTTAAAAATATTTCCGTCCATCCAGTCACTCCTACTCTAATCAGGATATCCATGTTAGCGGAGATATTATTTGTAGAATCTACATGATTACCGTTTGCAGTGACATTGTGCTTTTTTTTTGAATATAATCGATTGTGTGTTTATGCGTAATTGTAGGGACGGCGAAGAAATGCGGCTTTTTTTGAATTCGTTGATTCTTGATTGTTGTTTCCAGAGTATCGATAGCAAACTCTTCGTGGCACTTTCGAACCACTCCTTATTTGTCTACATTGTCCAAACGATAAGACTTCGCATTTAGCTCACTCGAGCAGCTTGTATGGTGACTCCTGTTTTTTTTCTGGGCTCCACAATTTCAATAATTTATTTGACAACATTGACGTACGCCACACGATTCAAAGGATGCGACTTGATTTTGTCTGATGGCTCTTGTGACTGATGGACGACTGAAATCCTGCTTCCAGTTCTGTCGTGCATGAAAGCGGGTATCGATAGACGACAGATTGCTAGATATCGATAGATTTCTCACGGCTTAGTTGAGCTTCTTGAAAAATGATTGTAAGCGCGCACATTATGAATAGTTATTTCTCACAGTCTTACCTTTAATGCCAGTTGATTGATATAGTTTCGAAATTTATAATGCAGTTCTGCGGAATTCCAAGGATTGGTTACTAATTAGCGAAAATGTTTCGGTGAACATCATGGTTGTATCCAACTTGGTTGCATAAGAGAAGTTCGCATAAAGCCGTGCTGAAGGTTCTTACTTTAGATTGTCGTGTACTCATTATATTGATTATGATGGTTCCTCACGTGCCTGAAGTATTGACAATTTTACCATGCGCCGAGAATTTGAAGGAGTATGCTTTGGGGATGTAATTTTTTCACTATTCGAGTGTTTCGATTTGTATCACGAAGGACCTTGAAGCGAACATCACATTCGGAACGGTTCTAGGTTGTTGTGTTGCCATCACTTATGACGGCATGTTCCAACCTAGCGGCCACTTGTAGGATTCATTTTCTTCTGGAATCTAGATGTGATTCAATCACCTTTCCATTGAATTCACTGCCAACCAGGATTTATCCTTCAGTGCGTGAGACACCTTCCTCCAGGTAATTGAGTTTGCACTGAAATGATGTAATTGGCTCATTTGGTACGGGCTAGACGCTAATAAATATCTTATCACTCCACCTAATCAGAATAAAGCCATTGCCGCTGAAGCATCACTGAACTGGAAGAACAACAATACCCCGCGCTCACAGGGTGGTGTTGTCAGATTGGTCACAGTTCTATGCTGGTTGGCTTCTTCCTCCTTCGAAACTTGATAAAACAAGGTCCATGCGTTTGAACTACGATGTAGGTTGATCTGCAGGGCTTGGATCATATTTTCGCTTCTCCCTTGCTAAGTGCATCTTTTAAATCCAGTCACCTTCCGCTTCCTTGTATATGAGCCAGATCTTCAAGCTTCAGGCCCTTGATTTTGCACAAGATGCAACTAGGTTTATTTTGGCACTCTCTTGTCACGGAGAAAACGGTGCTACAGACAGGGGTGCGGCATTTTTAGCACAGATTTCTGCGGTGTGGCTCCTTGCAGTTCAGATATGTAGCCGAGGCTTACGAGTTTGAAGCGACGAGCAAACATCAGATTATGACGCACAATACCCAGCTGAATCTTGCACACCACTCAGCCGGTCTTGATTTTCTCAACCAGAGGTTGCGCTGCATTGTTCTCTGGGACCCACCTCAATTTTACCTTAAAGCTGCCTGACTCAGAAAAGGTTTGTCTTAGGGCCGCTTTTGCGTCTCTGACACCGTTCACTCCGAGCTCTACGAAGAGGTTAACTATTTTGGTCGCTCGTGCCTTGCATTTTGCATTTTGCCTAACATTTTGTATGCATTTTGCCTAATTTCCATAAGAACATCGATGAAAGTCCTTCCGTCCGACCACTTAATTAGTAGAATATCCCTACGCTGGTTACACCTGGTTTTTAAGCATCAGACTGGAAACGAGGAGTTGATAATTTTTTCCACTTTCAATGATACAGCCAAGGTCGTCACAGTTTGAAGAGAATGACACTTGAGGTTGACGACTCTGCTTTTCAACATGTCCACTGCGCTTCTTGTAGTTGTTACTCCATCGTCTTGAGCAGGAAAAGTCTGAGCAAAGGCAATGTTTTGGGGTCGCCCTTTTATGCAAAGTAAATGCAAAGTAGCCAATCGAAGATTGCATATTTGTTGTCTTCTTGCAATTTCGCGTCAGGTTTATTTTCTTTTTATCGGGGAAGCCGCAGCTGTTTTGCCCTCGATGGTCTGTTATCTTGTAGCTGTTGGTTGTTCAGAGCCTAGTAGTTCCACCACTCAATAATGTCCTGGTGACTATTCCAGCCTGATAGTCGGAGAGAAGCCCGCATAAGATGGTGGCTCACTCACATGTTGAGTGTATACTTCGGCCCTTAGTTTTTATTTTTTATATCGATGTCCATCATACTTTTTAAATGGGTACTTTCAGTGATACGTCTGAACAGCGATGGAAGCCTCGGGGGGATATAACAGTAAAACAGCAATGATATAATAATCTTAATAAAAAATATTAGATTATTTTATGGTTAGGAAAGGAAGGCTATTCACGCCATAAATTTTCTAATTCTGGTTGCACCAAACAACTTGTGTATCTACTGAACATTATCCCCTTCATGTAGAGAATCCATTTTGAAACTATTTGTCACATTACTTCAGACTCACAAGCAAAATTATCTAGAGGGTACTCCCCTATTCTCTCGTGGAAGTTCAGTTAGAGTCAAATCCATCGGGGACATGAGAAGTAGGTGGCGCTAGCAGTGCCGAAAGAAAAAAATAACTGTGACTATCCTATCCTATGAAGATATACGAGGGGTATAAATTTATTTGACATTCAAGAAAGAATACAACTCACAGTTATTTTTCCAGTAGTTCCACATTTTAGCAATGAATGATATTATCAACAAGTAGATTTTCCCAAACTGTTGAACCTGTTGATTATTTCCAGAACGTTCTCTTCCATGTTCGTTTTGAAGGGCCCAAAAATATAGAAATCACATGGTGAAAGGTCGGGGCTGTAGGGAGGTTTGAGCGCTGCCAAATCAGCCAAATTTTAGGTTATCAGGGCTGCAGTGGGCGGAGTTGCATTGTAATCCAGAAGCAAGATAACTCGGACTGCTTAATTTTGGCCGATATTCAGCTCCAATCTGGTCAAGAAGGCCACCATTTTAGAGAAGTTTTATCGAGCGACGATTAGCAAGAAAATTAATGAGTAAAACACCTACTAAAAAATTGTTCACGTAACTTTTTAGCTGACAAGCGTGTTTTGGATTTTGATGGTCCTGGCTCTCCCTTTCCTCCCGGCAAACTGCGCACGCTATCAATCCCAAATTTCAAAACTTTATTATGGTAACCGAAGGATAAATTTCTCTTTCGCTTATTGTTAGGACAACTAAAGAAATCGTTCTAGCTATCGGTTTGACTTCGAGACATCTAGAGGGGAACCTCATACTATTTCGGGCACTTCGTCGGTCTCCGCCACGCTTTCTAAGCCCTTAGAAGCAAAAGGCTCGTTTATATTTGACTGCATCTCGTAATTAAAAGAATCTGCACCCTCTAAGCGTTTGCGTTAAGTAATAATTAAATTCACTATATTTTTAACTGAACCACGGCGACACGTCGCTGATGTGACATATTGTAACCGTGCGTCTCGTTTCACTTATCCAATTGACATACAATCAAAATCGAGTGCTTATCACCACTTAATATTGCTCGCTAGTTAAGCCTATGCGTCAAGGAATTTAAAAATAATGAAACTTTAAACTAGAAGCTAAAAAGTAATTATTATCTCCTTGCTATAAAGCATTGTTGTTGTAAAAACATTTATATTGAGTGTTGAAAATAGGTAGATAAAGCCTTAATTTTTCAAATCAAATTTAATTTATGAGAACGTCATTCTAGAGAATTCAATTATTAAAATTTGAAATACAAATAATAGCACTATTCAACGGAATACTGCATGATAGGCTTGACAACAAGGATGTTCTATGGTATGGTGCAGGGATGTACAAATCCTTGCGCGCAACCGCTCCTTAGAAGATGATTCCCGTGAAATCAGGTGTTAGTTAAACCAATATTAGGCATTTTACGGATAATTCATAAGAAGCTTTTATTTGAATCAGGACGCAAGGACTTTTTAATTATCAAATTAGAAATGATTCTGCATACCGTGTGGTACAGAAAAGAAAAGACGATTTTTTTTTGGATTTTATGAACTTCACCAGGATTAAAGTTTATCATTTTTCAGAAACTTGTGTCCCATATCTTGCTTGGAGGAGCACATTTTGATCTGTATGAAGTGGAGTAGGGAAGTGTCCTGTGTATGGAAGAATTACGCCCAATAAATGCTTGCTGGAATGTTTGTAGACAAAAATTTGACTCAGTAAACGATGACGTAACCGTTGAAAAAGTTACATATGCAATGATTTAGTGAATACCATGCTCAACATATTCATATAAGGCATAGAAAACGTTCCTTTAGTCTATACAGACCATAAAAGTTCACTTCAGTCTCCATAGAGTGCGACGGCATGTCTGGTGGAGTTACTATACTTGTCCAAGGATATCGTAACGCAACTACTGCATCGTTGAGAAAGTAAGATATGGATGAATGAAAAATTTATTGAAGCGAAACTTTCAATTACAATACGAAACTCAAAAAATGGGAAAACGAATTAAACGAGAAACTGAATCAATACAGAAGAGCATAATTGAGAACAATCAACCAAATCGTAGGAAATCATATGAAAGAAGCCTATAAAAGACCTTCTAAATTACAGAAACGTTACTGTGTCACAAGTGTAACGTTTCGGCCGTATGTCTTATTAGATTTGCTGCAATTAAATCCGAAAAAAAGCAAAACCTTTGCGAAATTTTGCGCACTCAGTTGTCAGGCAAACATGGGTGATAGTAATGTTCGAATAGCATCTAAAATATGAATAAGAAGGCAATTCACTGCTCACATAGCTAATAAAATCGCTCTCGTCTCCTTTAAATGAACAGAATGTTCACATATTTTACAAGGTTAGGAACATCAAAAGAAATAATAATAAAGGAATCCAGCTCTTTCCGTTCTTTTTTGCTACCTTGCCCCTGCGAATACACAATTTAGTCATAAATCTTTCATTGCCGTGAACATTTGTACGGTGTAATTCTGGAGAAGGAATGCGCATTTCAACGGAAGGAAGCATCCTTTCACTTGTATCCGACCATTCTATATAGTGCGCATTGGTATCTATACATCAACGCTTTCAGGACTCATGAGAGAAGTTCGCGTGAAATTTATTGCTGTGCGAATGGAAATCTTCAACTTTGATATTGTGAACTTCGCGAACAATTTAGGGTGACTGGCGTTGTTTTATAACAACAGGTCACAGGTTTTCACTGGGGTTAAGGTTGATGTAGTACTTTATTCATCTTTCAATGGAAGATGATATTCGCAGAAAGCAGAAAATGGGTACTCAGTTAAAGTACTTTGTCCCTAATGGCCTATTTGGTGTGGTAGGTTTGGTATGCGGTCCCAGGAACAGTTTGTGCCAAAAATAAACTAACTAACCTGCAAGGGATAAGCATTATCCAACAAGGACCTCTGAAATGTGTGCGGTCGAGCATCTATAAATCTCATCATTCTCAAACGTGTTGTATTAATTCAATCACGAATATGTTCAAGTTGAAATTTCGAATCGCTCTTTTTCAAATGCAGACGCTTTTATGATTGTCATTGATTAGTGTCGAACGCGTGCTGCACAGAAGGCTTATAAACTTTTATATACCATCAATGCCAAGTGAGAAATTCTTTATAAAACATGAATGCATTCGAATACTTTATACGACATGTGATGACGGAAGAGAGTCGGCAGAAGATGATGGATTGATTCTGATATTAGCAAATAAAGGAAACGCCGGTAGCTTTCAAGCTGCTTTGTCAGGCAAGATAACGAAACATCAGTAGAAATTCCATGAATTGCACGACATTGACGATCCACTGAAAAATAAGAAGCAACAGCTGAAAATCGTGTTTCAATGGTTGTGTTTTGGAAGCGGTTGATAGCACTGCCTTTTTACCTGGAAAAAGCGAGGGCACCCCCATTATATGAAAATATTTCATTGATTTTTTTATAAATCTTAAGTCCTCTTCCTTGTATGCGTCACTATGTTCTGCTTTTTTCAAAGGATATACCCGTGCCTAGAAACACTGTCAAGAAGAGGCAATCATGGGAAAAGATGCATATCGTTTGCTGCTAGCACAGTTGTCAAACGATTTCCACGGAAATCCCATTCGTTTTAAAGCTTTTGTAACAGCATTAAGAAGACGTTCCGATGAATGATTCGGGTATTTTCAATAACTAATGTCAATGGATAATTGGGCACACGATCAATGCTAAGACTTCTTTGAATGAACCTCTGCAGAGACCGTTCAACTGTTGGATTCACACGAAATATTTGATTGGAAGGTTATTTTCATTAATTTCAGTAATTTGAAATCTTTCAAATTATCAAAACAGTTTAATCTATTTATTTTCAAGTAATACGAAAAACCGCATAACACCCACCACAATATTTCTATTAATTTATTAATAGTTGGAATACTGCATTTGAGTATTAATTTTCGGTCAAGCCGTCGGTGGTCCGGTCGGTATAGCGACGTAGAGACACCTGCCGGCAACGATTGACGTGATTAGCGGCAATTCTCTCACTCTTACAAACACTCCTAGTTCGCGGTAAAAAGAAAGTCTGTGTACTATTCACGTCGGTCATTTGCTTCGCTTCGTTTCAAGTTTTGTAATTTTAATAGACTGATTACCACCTTGTGTCGTTGGAATGTGGTCAAACTCAGTTTGTGGTTATAGTGAAAGCCACCACCTTTATATAAAGTGAAAGTTAAAAATAAAGGTGGTGCCCAAAAGGCGAGGGAAAGAAAAGCAAAACTTTTCATAGATGCGGGAAAGGGTTGCTGCAAACTGAAAAGTTTATTTCTGAAGAATGCTTTTGATGATAGCGCTAAAAAAATCCCACCGAAAGCGGTTGACCAGTTTCCTCCAGCGTGTTCTGCTTGAGACTTGTCTACTAAAACCAGTCAGAAAACAGTGGTTAAGGTGAAAATGATTCCCAGATCCCTTGTGATAATGATGATGATTTTCGCGAACCATTTAATGACATTAACGGTTTGTTCTCGTGGATCATCGATTGTATTTGTTTCATTATCAAATGTTTTTAGTCGGAGCACGTTTGACCTGTGATGACTATAGCAAATACCGAAAAACAAAGTAAATCACAAGATGAAAAGCTGGAAGATCAGGATTTTTTTTGCATCGCCAAAAGCTCAAAACTTGAGAGCATTATTCAAATTTCACCTCAAACAAGTCAGTGACGATGTTTTGATTCAGCGGCCGTTTGCTAAAAAAGATGGGACTAACCGAGCGTGGCTCACGCTTGATCATAAGAGCACCAAACTCTTATGCTTGGTTCAGTTTGCTTGGCCTTTTCAGATACACCCGAAAACAATTGTTTTAGCAAATGATTCTTCAACCGAAAGCACGTTTACCTTAGAATTGAGATACATGAAAATAGCAATTGTCACAAAAGAAACATTGAGGTAGGTTTTGTATAGTCCTTGAATGTCTTCGATATGATTGAGTAGAGCTACAGAGGTGAAAAGAAGGAAGCTGCGGACACTGTCATCAATTATAACGACAGTCACGGAAATTATCTTGAAATTTTACTTCTTTTGGGAAAATCTGACGCCGATCTAAAGAAATACACAGACAAGTTGCAAACACATAGTCCCTGAGTAGTACATGATGTTGATGATGACATTCCTTAATTATCAATCATCAATTATCAATCAACTATGCTCACTCATCAATAATCTATTATCCATCATCAATCATCAATTATCGACATCACTTACTATTATCAATTATCAATCAGCAATATCAATCACCAATCATCAATCATTAATAATCAAAACTCAACTATCAATTATTAATCACCAATCGTCAATCATCAACTAACAATGCTCAATCTTCAACATTCAATCATCAATCAACGACAATTAATCATCAATTTTCAATCACCAATAATCAATCAACAATCACCAATCACCAATCATCAATCATCGTTTATAAATCTCCAATCATAACCGTCAATCACTAATCATCAGTAAACAATCATCCATCTTCAATCATCAATTAAAAATCATCAATCATTAATCGCTAATTATCAAAATTAATCAGCAATCAGCAATCATCTACTACCAATCATCAATCAATAATCATCAATCATCAATAATCAACCATAAGTCATCAATCATCAATTTTCAATCATCAGTAATCAATCAACAATCGCCAATCACCAATCATCAATCGTCAAAAAATAATCATCAATCAGTAATCAGCAATCATCAGTCATCAATCATCAATCATCAATTATTAATCGTCAATCATCAATGATCAATCAATAATCATGGATCATCCATCATCAATCATTAATAATCAATCCTCAATCAGCAATTATCAAGCATCAACCGTCAATTATCAATGATCAATCATCAATCATCAATCAACAATCCATCAATCATCGACAATTAATCATCAATCATGAATAATAAATCATCAATCATCAATCATGCCAATAAACCGGAAGGGCGATTTGGTCGTGGCAATCTCAAAAAATACTGTTGAACACTTGAAACATTCCATAACTAAGCTCATGGAGAGAAAATTATCGGGAGATGTTAGATAAGCAGGGATGTTCTTGTCATTTCTGACACTTGGACGAGCAGACAACAAAAAGCAATCATTTTCTTGGCAATTGTGAGGGTTCTCGAAAAACCACGATTAAAAGCGGACGTCCGAGTAACAGCCGAGTAACATACAAAGAAAACTTGATGAAATACAATTACATCCTTACATCCTTCTTACATCCTACCTATGAGCATCCCGTTCTGAAATTTTAATTAGCTTAGTTCAAAAAGCCTTCAATTTGGTTCAATGCACGAGGAAAAGCTAGCTAACTTGAGAGACAACTTCGAGAAAATCAAAGAACAAACAGACCAATTGAGTGAATGGGCAAATGATGAATTGGTCGATAAATCGGACTCTGAAATTGAACGCAGCCTGCCAGAAACACGTTGTCGTAAGAAGAAAGTCTTGCCAGGAGAACTGATCCAAGATCAACTTTTTCAATCCTCTATTGACCGTTATAAAGTAACCACCTTTCATGCCACCGTAGATAATGCCATTATGGCAATAAGTCGTCGTTTCGATGCCAAAGAAATCTCATTTTATTTAGACGTTACTATGCTGGATCCAAAATATTTTAGCAATATAAAAAATCATGAATTATCCGAAACCACATTCGTGTTAATAAGCCTGAAATTATTGCCCTTCATTGCATAGCTTCGCCGGAAAGTTCAAGCAAGGAATTAGTTCAGTTAGCTGAAGAATGGGAAATCCTGTTCTCCTCGCCTCTGGACGACGTACAGGTTCTGAATGGGGAAGCATCACAATATAATTTCAACTTTTGCTCTAAATTCAATTCAAGCGCACAAAAAATAGTCCTTGTAAAAATTGTACAATCAGTGTTTTCAAAATTTCGGATAGCGAAAGGCTCCTCTTGAACATATTCCCTCTTCTTGGCCTGCCTTACAAATATATATTTACGTTATCGTTCACCTAAGTGGCTTGCGAACGGAGTTTCAGTTTGCTGAAATTTATTAAAAATAGATTGAGGATACCAATAAACCAGTAAAAACTCAATGCATTCATGCTCATACTTTTGGAACGCACAATATCCGGCGAAATCATTGACAAAGTGGCTGAGAAAAGTTCATTACTCTATCCTAATCGGGTAATATGCGATTTGCGAATCTTCCAGTGAAAATGTGATACATATAATTCTTGTATTAAAATATTACCATTTAAGGAATTTAGTTTGTGATCGTGCTAGACCTCTTCAGGCCGATAAAATGTCAGAAATGGGCTGGTTCCAGCAAAATTACCGCACCGATTTTCATTTCCAGTTCCAACCTGACTAGACACTAAAGTTTTAGTTTATCATTGGAATTCAAACTTGTTTTATGCTATTTTATAATAAAAAAACAAACAAATTTGACCAAAGGAATTTTAACAAGACATGGCGATGATCTTAATATCCTGAGCAAAAATATTTTTTAATATGTAGAGCCACCAAATGGCTTTTATGAATTGGAGTATCAATATAACTCCATAATAATAATTAAGCACTTAATTAATTTTCTTAATATAGTTTTGCCATCAAATAAATAAAGAATAGGGAGCTCCAACCCTAAAAACTCCTCAATGAGAAACAAACCTCGCGGTTCCTTGAGCACTTAAAACCGGAACATCTGTAATGACCGCAGGCCTGATGTAGGCAAGCCTCCTACAGGCCTGCAGATATGGTGGGTCTCTCGAGACACGTTTGGGCAACTGAACGAAAGGTCGGCTGACCACATGATCGACGATCGATCGGAAATTGGCGGGCATTGAGTTTCGGAAGTTGCAAGGGACGGGTCGGTCGACTCACAAGAAACAGGTTCTTGTTTCGCGTTCACCGTGAGCGGAGTGCAGTTATACACGATTTGGGTTCTAGTGGAGTAACGGCAAGTGGTCAAGGTGACCGTGGCGGCGTGTTCAAGTCGCGAGTGGCGTGTTTGTTGCTGGTACCTTGTACAGTTGTTGCTATGTCCCTCCTTCCGAGCTCGTCTTGGACAGTGTTCTATTCTAATATGCTGTACATCCTATTGAGTACTTGGTATTCCCTTTGCCGCCGTCGTTGTATACATTTTTCTTGCGAACACATTTCGCCATAAAAAGCTGTAACGGGACTTGCCTATTCACTGCTAAATTTAGGCTGTCGTCAGTGAGAAGTGTTTGTTCGGGTTCAATAAATTCGTGGAAAATCTGCGCGAACGGACAATATTGCAGTAATTCATTCCGTGAAGGACTCGGTTTTGTTATTTTCTGGAAAGGAAATTTTGTGGTTGCGGCAGTTGTAAACAGAGAAAGTTGCGAATCCACTGCTCCGCAACCCTTGACAATAACTAAGACTTACATTCAGTACAGAAAGGATTCGTGGCGTGGAGGACCCGGCGAAATATTGATAAATGGGAAAGTTTGCGGTTCGGTGTTGTGCCGTCGTTGCATAACGACACAACGTGGTCGAGAAACACATGCCTTTGCCCTTTCTGCACGACAATTACGTCGGGCTTGAAGAATTTTCCTTGCAAATCACCAATTAGATAATGAAACAGTGAGATAGAACGCTTCTAAAACAGTATAACCATCAACCCTTTGTGTTGTGTTACCATAAACCCGCTGATTCCACGCTTGGTGACGCATTCACGCCTACCTTTCTCAGCCTGGCCGCGCGAAGTGCCCCCTTAATAAAGCGCCGCGAGTGCATTTTGATGGCCGCAACAGTATCATGTCACAATTTCGATGGGGTCCCATTGTCATCGCACCTTGAGTTCGATCACTAGATACGTGGTAGTCGTGTAATGTTAGCAGTACATAAGAAATGTCGCTGGTTGGTGCGGCTGCGAACAGTCCGATGACAAATCCGAAGCTCCAAACGTTGGACTGGTCGAAAGCATGAAATCTTGATCAGAAGTGAAATGTTCGAGAGTCGACAACGTGAAAACAAGTAAATATAGTTTTGTTTACATTTGCCTACGAGGAAATCGAATAACTTGGAAAAAAATTAACAAAACAGATCAACAATCGACTTTACTTTATTCTTTTACAAATTTTCGTGGTTACTAAGAAAATGCAAGTGCTAAGTTAGCTTGTCATAAGTACATCGGGACAGTGATAAAAGCGTGAAATGCCTTAAAATTGTCATCGCCTCTTTGAAATATTAACTTTCAGGTGTAAGCGTCAAAAAGTGCTGCCTATATAATATGAAGATGCGAAATATGCAAAATCCGATTAAAATACAAAAGTAGTTGTTTTGAGAGATTTGCTTAGGAGCAAAAAAAAATAAAAGGAAAAAAAAATTAATTTAGTTTTCTCTGTAAAATATACGGCATCATTTTTTTTTTGTATAGGATCCCAAAAATATAGAATATCATGAAAATTCAGTTTATTGGTTAAGTAAGAAATGAACAATTCTGATGAAGAATAAAATTATACAACACGTTTATTGTAAAAGAGAATATAGTGTAAGCAGCATTCGATTTAATATCTTAAATTAATACATAGAATGAATAAAATGACTTGCTCAAGATACATTTTCACGTTTCCTTCCACATGTCGGAATTTTCTTTTCAGGAGGAACCTTATCGGCGATCAGGTGAGTAGCCGTGACGTGTAAGTGGCAGTTGTTCGGACGATTCGGTTCCGCGGTGCCGTAGTTTTTTTTTGAATTTTCTCGGTAGATTGACATTGGCTGTAGTACGCGGTTAAAGTAGCTTGTGTTTGGGCACCGCGATGATTCCGGTTAGCGGATGCGCGTTAGATTTAGGTCGGGTTGCGATTTTGTTTTGTTTTGGCTCGGGTTGAAAAGGTAACATAAAGTAGGATACCGTTTGTTGTTTTTGAAATGGCACGTCGGAAAATCGGGTTTTTCGGTGGCTTGTTCTAACAATGGAACCGGAGCGGAGGTCCACTAGGGTCCGACCCACGTCCGCACACCTCGCCGAACGGAGCTAGTCCGCCAGCAGCCACCAAATTAGTGGACCTTCGTGTGGCCGAAAGGTTGACCCGCAGGAGTACATTTCGTTGCCGCATCTCCATGGACTTCACGTCCTTTGAGTCGATGCGAGGCCGACTCGTCGCGATGTGAAACGACCCTTATCAGCTCGTCTATTCCATTACACATCATCTAATACTAGTTCCATGAGCGTACGCCCTTGCCTCACTCAATAACGATTCTGGCCGTCGATACTGACCGAAAAAAGCATATCCACCGCACCTAGACCAACAATATTTATTATGGAAAGAAAAAATCCTTTTCAGCATCATCTGGACAGTCCGTTAGATGCCGTTTATAATGCGGTACGTGGAGGTCAGATCGCCGAAGCAGGCACATATTTCAGTTTTGCACAAATTTCCTCAACGAAGAAATGTCTTTCTGACCTCGGGAATCTTATTCCCATTTGATTTCCAAGGGTTTCTGAAAAAATAATTTGAAAAAATAAAGCAGAACAGAATGTGAAAGCTCATATACTAGAGGAATATGTTAGCATCCGATTGCACCAGTTGCATAAAGAACGAAAGACTTACGTTAAAAAAACTTTTACAGAGACTGGCCTACTTAACAACGAAAACCTTCAAAGTAGCTGTCAAAATTGAAATGTCTATGCCTGTGTAAAAAGGTCTGGATCACTTTAGAGAAACTGCTAAATCACAACATGTCCAGCATATACATGCACTGGCTCCGGATCTTCCATTAGTCAAGAACTTGATTCTGTAACTCAATGGTTACGAGAACGATTGGGTTTTGGTTTCAATAACATAATCATGTACCCATGATTCGTCATCAGTTATGACCCTGTTGAGTAGATCAGGATCATCATTGACATCTGTCAACCGCTCATGAGTGATGCTCATGCGACGATTTTTTTGGTCAAAATTAAGCAGTATTGGAACGAACTTCGCTGAAACACGTCTCACGCCTAAAACGTTCGAAAAAATTTCATGGCACGAGCCAACCGATACGCCAATCCTCAGCACCCTCAGCAACTTCTCTGATAGTGATTCGACAGTTTTCCAAAACAATTTTCTTCACTGCTTGCACGTTTTCATCAGTTGTTGACGTTCTTTGGCGTCCAGAGCATGGTGTAGTGACTACTGACCTGAAGAAGGCGCCACCATCTTTTCCCGCAGTCGAAAGTTCAGCGGACAGGTCGAAAGTCAGCTGACCTACGACCTGGCGACCACTTCAGGTCAGAAGGAGTTTTTTCTATTTCCGGGAAGAGAGAGGTGCAGGCATGGCTGAATAAATGACAATTTTGCGTCTTTGTTAAATAAAATTGGTAAATTCAGTGCCAAAATATTAAGTGAGGAACGTAAACTCAAGTTAAATACCGGCGTTCAGTTTCCCGTGCATTGTAACATCATTTTTCCGCGAAGAACGTGGTGCATCAACAAGTTGTCAACAGGTTTCGAAGGTTCAACTCGCTAATCACTTCCTAGATTGATTCACACCTAAAAGTAGGGTTATTCGACCTTTTAAGCGTGTAGGGATCAGTTTTAAACATCTCAAGAAGGCGCCGCCCGAATGAAGACAAGGCGAATGAACATCTTTCAACCAATTGGAATTTTTGTCGTGAACATTAACAACTGGTGCACGGGACGGTTCAGCTTATGTTTTACGGACGTATTGCTTGCTGCTATCAATTTGGTTGATCGATTCCGCAATCGGATGACGGGGAAACCGAGACATATAGCCTGCATCAGTGTGGCACCATTTCATTCGGCCATTAAACAATTACAATTGAAGCGATCCATTTCGATGGTGTAGCAACAATATCACAGGTTGGTTGCACTGTTCGCGATTTGGAACGTATGGCCGGTGTTATTGAGAATAAACTTGGTGTCCAATTCGGTCATCCACCAGAAACAGTTCTCAACTTTGTACGTGTCTACTATATTCTATTCAGACGTCTGCCAATGGAAATGGGAGGGTGTTCATTGATCAATTCGATAAAGTCAGTAAGTTGGCAGATTTTAATTTAGCATTAGTTTGTAATCATATTGAAATGCATTTGGGCAAAAGCTATTCAATGCAAAGTCCAGAGATTAAAAGACTTGCTGATTATGCTGTATACATGTATCTACCATTGAAGTACACCGTGGAAGCATGATTGATGAAAATATTACTCACTTAAGAACAGAAAGCTCAAGTTCCACAAATATCAAGAAGTGGCCGTTTAGTGCAAATAATTTAGCTTATAAGCCATATAATCTCAATTAAGGACAGGTTTTAATCAATAGCTGAAAAAAAAAAAATTTTTTTCATAATGACGAAAACGATGAAAGTGGACGAGTTTTCCGCGACTATTCACTTGGAGAATAATTGGTAATTTAAATGAGGATCTGAATCGTTTATGAATTTTAATACCACCCATCGTAAAGAATTATTGTAAAATATGGTGATCGGTATATCGTAAGCAGCTACCTCTGAATTTAGGCTGTATTATGCAAAGGTTCTAAAATATATTATGAAAAGGGTCTTCCTGTATTATGATTTAGGTCAAATGTACTTATTTTTGGTACCAAAAGTAAAAACAAAAATAATTTTTTTGTTAAGAATAGTCAACTTTCTATAATTTCCAACAAGTATAAGTTCTAATTTATTTCTATATATTTCTATCAGTTGTATATTTCAATGATTATATTTCCATAAAATTATTCGGTTTTGAATTACATAAATAAAGCAAAGATGAATTATTAGAGATAACAAGATTTTCCTTCCATCACCCTTTTCTTTCAGGAGGAAATGGCGCACAGGTAAGTGTGTAATGGTGTAGGGACAGGAGGTCGAACGACGAAACGTTCGGGTTCCGCGGTGCAGTAGTTTTGTTCCGGTAATAATTTGTAGTCGTGTCGCGGACTACTAGTTCGGTTTTTCGGGTTCGCGTGTTTTACGTTCGCATGAAATTAACGTAGGCTGTTTTCGGGCACCGCGGTAATATCGGTTCGTGAATGCGCGTTAGTCGGGGAGTTTGATTCTTGGATCTTGATGGTAAAAATTAGAGTAAAGTAACGTAATTTGTTTAGAAACGTCGCATAGTAAATCGGGCTTTTCGGTGGCTGGTTCAAATGGAACCAAGAGGGGAAGTTCACTTGGGTCCGACCCACGTCCGCAATCCTCGCCGCACTGAGCTAGCTAGCCAGCAGCCACCACGCGAGTGAACTTCCGAGTGCCCGAGTTGTTGACCCGCGGGGTACGACTCGTTGCCACGTCTCAAGGACTGCACGTCCAAGTGTCGGTGCGAGGCCGACTTCAGTCCTTAGTCGTCGCCGTGACGACTTGGGATTCAAAATCCATTACAATGGCTCGTCATTGACATCTTCCCGGTCATCTTGGAAGAGTTTGTACCACTTGTATAAATTTTTTACTCAGAAAAGTTATACCGTATACCTCTGTCAACAATTCAAGTGTTTTGGAGTACCTTATTTTATGGTTTGGACAAGATGTGATGCGAATTCATTGATCCTTTTTTTCGATAGCCAAATCGCCGAGCACGCAACTAAACACATCTGACAAGCTTACCAACATAAAAAAAAATTTAAGAGTCGATAATCGAATTTATGTTGCCTGCGACTTTCGAAAAGCCGTATTAAGGCCGAAATACAATACTGCGAGACAACGATGCGAGAGCACGATGAGAGTCTTGCAACAAAAGTCAAGCAGTTTTCGTATCATGCATTTGTATACGACAACGTACAATGAGTGCGATGCGTCGATACAAGGCGAGAAATATTGGCAAAAACGAAAATTCCTCGCAGCGAGCTGCGTGACGTTTGTAAGATGTTCTATGGCGCGTAAATGAAATTTCAAATTCAAACGCCTTAATTACATTTTAAATAGGAGGGTTATTTGGAATGAATTTTGAATGAAAATTTCGTGCATCCTTGTTGACGCTATAATTTGCCAAACGATGGAAAATTCCAAATTCAAAAATTTTGAAAAATGAAAGATAACTTTAATCAAAGTTCATTCAAAACGTCACCAATTTGACATATGTCATATGAACATTATTCTTCCTCGCATCGCGTGCAATGTAAATTGAAGGCGTTGCGCGACGACGAGCGAGAATCGCCACACGCTCGCTTCGCCGACACGCAGTATTGTATCTGGGCCTTTACTTTTTGAACACGCCTCGCACATTGAATGGCAAATATTCCTTGCAGTTCAAAAACTTCAAAAGCAATAAGTCTAAGGGAGTGTGCAGAAGTTTGCAACAATTCAATCCTTTGACAAGATATGAAGATATTCTACTTGAGGCCAGAAATAATCTTGGTGATTTATCGAGCATGAAGGAACGAATCGTTAATTTTTAGAGGATTTTCTTCGGTCGAAAGCTATTAGTTTTGCTTATACACGAATACATCGAGTTAGAGGTTAGAGGCTTCATCTCAAAAGAATATGTTTTTCTCGAAATCCAAATCAGCTACCGACTGCTGCAAAACAAGATTCACAAAAGCCCGAGGCAGGTCGACTGGTTTGAGTTTTCGAGTAGGTTGCAAACTACTCGCCTTTAAAGGAAGAAGCGCGCCTCATTGTTGTTGTCAGAAAGTTGCTGCAAACACGCTGAATAGAAAGATTCGAAAAGTTTTGCCGATATATCTATAAGCAAAGTGTTAAGTTGGCCGGTTTGACGAAACTTAATTTGGCGAACATCTGACGAACTTAACGCTTATTTCGACGACGAATTCTAATAACTCGTTAGCGTTATTTAATTGTGATTCTATCTTTGATGACTGATGAAACAGTATTACGTCACGCGATTAAAGTTTGAACTCGACTTTTTGACAAGTGTTACAACTGTTAATACGTTGAAAGTTTTAGGAGTCCTTATGCTTGATCCCATATAAGTAAAAAAAAGAGAAAAAGTATGAAAACTATCCCACTAGTAATAGAAGAAAACATTTTTTGAGATCAGTATTGGAGCTCTAATGACTTGAAACTGACAGTGTAGTAAGATTCATAGTTTATATAAATAGAAATTATCGAGGATTCAAGATGTAAATCAATTTATAACCATGGTTCGTCATCTCATATCCCAACAATAAATGGTAACAAATCGTCTTGGGGTCGCATATTGGGCTCACTGGTTCCCCGATTATGGGACATTAAATGCTGAGAAATGCCAAAATAAACCTACAGCTCTGCTATTTCGTAAAGACGTTAGAGGATCAGGATAGGATCAGTGATAACCATGTGGATCAGTGATCAAAGTGATAACCATGCCACCGGGGTGGGCGTTGGGCGACGGGTCAATTCTCCGTCCTTGTAAAACCCTTAATAGTTTGAACTGCTTGATTAGACTAATCTGTCGATGACGAAAGACCTGTAGGAAAATTCAACATCGAATGGCTCAGAACGTTTGTTGTTTGTTGCCAAAAAACAAAAGTAAAAGCAAGGTCCCATCGTCTCAGATACTTTGCTGAAAACAAGCAACGAAATATTGGAAAGGGTGAAAGCAGCAATTACGGATGCGGCAGGACAAAGGACCGGATATCAATCCTGGTGCAAAAAAATTATTGGTTGGATGACGAATGCTAAGATGCTTCAGAAATAAAAGTTCAGGCATACAAAAATGTTAATGTAGGAAGACTAGGACGAAACGAGAAGACTTTGAAATTCTCAGAAGAGCAGCGAATAAGATAATTAGAAATAAGAAAAGAAAAGATCTCCCATATCCGCATCAATAACCAACTCTTCGACGCTTATGACACAAATACAGGACTAAAACAGGGAGATGGGCTAGCCCCTGTCTTGTCCAATTTGGCTCTGCAATATGTCATAAGAAAGCTACTGGTCGACGCAGGAGGCACACTTTTATACAAGTCAAATGGTAGGCTATGCAGATGAGATCAACATTTTTCAACGGGTGCTTATAATCACCAAAGAAATTTTAATGAAACTTTACACCGAAGCAAAACTATTAGAGCAACAAATCAATGAGAAGAAAAAAAAGCTCATGACGCACTCAAGATAAATTACCTTAATTGCCCAAAGTTGGCGAATACAGTATTGAAAATGTGAATGAATTTGTGTATCCCAGCGGCAAAATAACAAGAACGGCGAGTGAAAGAGGCGAAAGACGCCGAAGAGCTAATAAACCTCTTTATTCAGTTCTGCCGATTATGAAGACCAGTTGCATACAAAAGCAAAAGGAAAACAAAGCTCCATATATACATATTTTTGGTAGGACTTATGATATGAGTGTGAAACATGGACCCTAATCAAAGCATCTGCAAATATATTGAACGCTTTTGAGCGACGGATCGTGAGGCGAATAATTTGAAAGAAGCTAGAAGCGGACCAGTGGCGAATTCGATGCTTCCATGATCTGTATGACATTCTTGGTGAGTCAAAGGTCTCAACAATTGTAAGGCTGCGGAAATTGCGTTGAGCTGGATATGCAAATCGCATGGACGAACAACGTATACCCAAAAATATATTGTTTGGGAGAACTGACGGGCGGGCAACCCGAGGAAACATTCGTCTAACTCAGTTGACGAAGACAGATCATCACCGTTTGAATTTCAAAATTGGAGGATGCCGTCAATGGACCGAGGCAGTTGGAGCACTTGTTACAGGAAGCGAAGGCTCGAGATGGGCTGTAGTGCTAAGAAGATTAAATTCAAGTTGTGATTAATATTTTTAATAATACTGTGACATGTTCGAATAATGTCACATGCCACTGTAGTTATCTTAAGAGCGAATTCGTAAGCAAGTATCAACTGCCAATACACAGATCATTCTCGAAGGGGAAATAGACATAACGTGAACACATTGCGTGCATTGAGTACAGCAAATACGTGTGTCAATGACTCAGCGCGTAAGCTCGAGAATGATCCACGTGAAAGATTCGGGATCGGTTGGCACATGTATAAAAGCGACTACAGCGAGATGCGAAGATAAGTCTTGTGGATGAAGCGAAGTCGTGTTGCAACGAAAAGGGACAAAGCGCGCTAAAACTAGTGCGGTAATCAAATAGTGTTGAAGTAAAATAAAATCGTATGCGGGTTTAAAAGCGAGTGAAAGTAATTGAAATAATTAATTAGTTAAAATATAAGTCAATAAGTGAAGTAGTTATTGTGTGAAAATAATTGTGAAGGGTTAGTGAAATCTTTTAACAGAATAAATTCTCAAGCAACTAATTTTAAGTTAGTCAGGTGTGTTTAATTTACTTTTGTGAACAATTGCTAAGAAAACAGGTCGCGCACCTGAGAAAGCGCAATTATACATTGAAATTTTTTGGTATGGAGTAAAAGAAGTCAAAATTATACTCCTGAAGAATAAAGAAGTCCTTAAAGGGAATAAGGAGAGGTGAATTCAATACATGAAGATACCACTTGATAAATGAAAACGGTACAAAATTACACGTGAAACATCGCAGAACAGAATGGTCATCCGGACATAATACGTAATTTACCTACATTAAAGGACCCCGCAAGTCATAATGGAACCAATCTCAAATGGAAATTGTTATTAAAAACGCTGATAACGGGTCGATGGCGTTCTCTTTATTGTGTTTTTAGGACAAATAAGATTTTAATTTACTTCCTGATAAAGAAAGGGTGTAATTTCTTGTAATTTTATTGGTGGGTGGACATAAGGCTCGCACCTTGTATACCTTGTTAAAATTATATGAGGAATAAAAGATTCCTTTTAGGAAGAAAAAGAGAATAAAAGAATTTTTATTTGCTTACGCCCGCAAATATTTCGGATTTTGCAAAGATTTTGCACGACTTTTACAGGAAGTTCAGAAAAATCACATTAAAAAAAAATATATATTGTAAACTGGCTTTGAATTTGTGAATTATTTTCAATTAATACGAACGTTATTTATTATGCAAAGTGCTTTGGCAAATCAATTTAGAATAGTTAAACCGACCCACAAGCAGTGCCGCTGAAGGAAAAAGTTGGCTCTTTGGTAATTTCAAAGAGCTTTACGGAAATTTTTTCAGCTTTTCGGAACTTTTAATGGCTCGTAAACCACATTCAATCAGAAAATTCTTACCCTGCTCAAAATGTATGAAAGTATTCAATGTGGTGAACAATTCTAGGATCAGGAGGTGTTTTTTAATATGATGTTCCCAATGGTCAAGAGCCCATTTTCGGAGTATGTTGCTGACAAAGAAGAAGCTCAGACTGAACCCTCACAAGATTTATTTTCAATACTTCAAGAAACACTGGCGGGATATCCACAAGAATCATTTTCCAGGGAAACTGAAGTTCCAGCAGAAACAAATCTCGAAGCAACAGAAAATGTATTGTCTGTGTTTCTGCCCGAGGCCGCCACTTTGACAACAAAAGGAGCAAGAAACACGAAAAGGCGGAACTTTTTTATAACATCCTTACCTTTAAGCAGTACAATGAAAACATAATTACTGCTAAACAAATTCAGGAGAAACAGCGAGAGAAATTTAAAGAGAAAAATGAGAGAAGACAAAAAAACCAAGAACGAAGGCGGTTCAATAAGTATCCGTGTATGACGACAGAGGATATACCTAAAGAAAGTTGGTATATCATCGTTTGCTGCCATCTGTCAAACGACGAAAAAACAAATTTCAGATTGATTGATAGGTTAGTTTGTATTTGGCAGCCATCCCAGTAAGTCGTGTTTCGTGATTTCCGTGGAAAAAGAGCAGTACAGTTTGGTTATTGACCTTTGTTTTTAGATGGAAATAATCCGAGGATATAAAATCAAATTTGGATGCTGTTTATGGGACACTTCACCATATATGACCATAATTAGATATTGAAGAAACAAATTTAAAACATGGGCCAGCATCCGTTTTTGATGTGTAGCAACCAGGACGTCCGGCAGATGTGGTTACCGAGGAAATTATTCAAAAAGTCTACGACATGATTCTCGCTGACTGACGAACGAATGTGCGCGAAGTAGCAGAGGCCATAAGTGAGTCGATTGGAACGGCATGTAATGTTTTACATAGTAAGTTGACGATGAAAAATACCGTGACTTCTCACGGTGGACAACCAGCGGATGCGGCTGTTAACATCAAAGCAGTGTTTGGACCAATTTAAGCGAAACCCGAAGGAGTTTTTAATGAAACCTGAATTCATCATTACACGCCAGAAACTTAGCAACAATTAAAACAATAGATTTCTCCCGTTGAGTCAGCTCCAAAGAAGCCGAAGACAGTCTCGTCGGCCGGAAAGGTCATGGTGACGATTTTTGGGATGCAAATGACGTCATCCTCACGGATTTTTTAGAAAAGGAAGAACGATCACTAGACAATGCTAAATGAGCTATTGGACCACCGACAAAGTATTGAAGGAGACACGGCCGCATTTGGCGAAAAAGAAGGAGCTGTTTCACCATGATAACGCAACGGCACATTACGTTACGAATTGCTGCCACACACCCCGTATTGTTCTCTAACATGAAGATATGGCTCGCGGGAAAAAAAAATATCTCGAACGAAGAAGTCATGGCCAAGACAGAGGGACATTTTGGAGAATTCGAAGTATCTTATTTCATGGAGGGGTTTAAAAAGTCGCAGGAAGGTTTGAAGAAGTGTATATAGTGTAGAAATGATTTCGAAGTTGACACTTAAAAGACAATGAAACACTTGAAACGGACATAACTGGAGGTGATATGGTCAGTCCAGCAAATCAATTAAAATTTATTGAAATACATATTGAAAAAAAATGTCTGAACTAAAAGTCTTTTTTCCTTGTTTGAAGCTTTCTAGTCTAATAATGATTTTTTGTAATTTGAAAATATGCTTAAGCGGACCCGACATTGGCATGTTACCCTTCCATGTTATACTTCACTGGAAATCAGAAAGTGTGGAAAAACTTCTTCACCAGCGTTACAAAAAAAGGCATCGAACAATTAACCCATTTTTAGCATCATCTCCTCATCTAAATATTCAATGTATTTATGAGATCTGTTTGAACATCCATTACTCTGTCAATTGGTCACCTACAAAGTCCATTACAGTACATATACAGGCTAGTGTGTGGTGAGGTAGACTAGAGTAGTCTATGTACTATAAAAGGATTCTAATGAAATTAGACTTTCCCTTTGAGAATCTACGAACAGAACTCCATCAGGGTCTTGATATAATCGAAGTTTCAAACACATTATTATGTTGACTGGTACAGCATGGAGGAATATGTGTGCCTTTCTTTTATGGCTTTGAATTCTATCCTTTGTGAAATAATTGAATGTTGTGTAGAATCTTTTTCATGCAACCATAGGACTTAAATAAGATATTGTCTTCTCAGAAAATTCTTTTTCGGTAAAATTAACTTTACGTCAATACTCGCCCTTCCTGATATTGTCACAGGTGTATGGTACAGGAATCGATGGATGCTTTGTTTATAACAGATATCTGGTTAATAAAACCACTTTCGTAAAGCAAAACGAAAACAATAATTAATGTCAAACATATACTACATGGTCTGAAAATCCCGGGATTTTAAACGAAGACAAGCAGTTTTTTGGCTGTTTTATTTATTCCTCAACGTAGTTGCCTTTTGGGGCAAAACAGTTGGTATAACGATTTTCCAACATTTCAAAGCCCTTTCTGTAATACGAAACTTCCAACCTTTCAATATACGCTCGGTTTTGGTGACGACTTCCTGGTTTGATTTGAATCTCTTGCCCTGAAGCCACCGCTTGAGGTTAGGGAGTAGAAAATAGTCGCTGTGGGCCAAGTCTGGATAGTACAGGGGATAAGTAGCCAATTCAAATCAGGACGCGATATTGTACCTTAATTGTTAGGTCTTCTTTAGCGACTTAAGTAATTTTGCTTACAATTTTCTATATAAATTTTTCTAATAATCTATAACATGTAATACAAAATAATTTTCAAAGATTTCACTGAAGCCATACAAGTTAATTACAAAAAGTATTAATTTCTTTTCAACAATATTTTAACAGGATATTACATAATTAGCTGGGTTAACGATGACCTACAGATGTCTCTATTCTAGGCTCAGTTTGACCTCTTCCCGGCTTATTGTGAGGCATTCCATGAAATCAAATTCCTGAAAATCTCTAGTTTCCTTGATGAGCGCTGCATACGCGAATTTTGTCTTGTGTTCTTTCGTGATAATATGTTCCGCTACAGCCAACTTGATGTTTGAAGTATTTCCCTTCTTTCTTGCTTCTGCGATGCTCCATAATTCTTACGCCAACGAGTCTCGTCGTTTGTCCTGTGTACATTTCGGCGCAAAACAAATATAAGTACGATGAATGCCAGATTTTTCTTGTATTTCACTTTGGTCCTTCGTTGATCCGAGAATGTTTTTGAGCTGTTTCTTTCACCTGATTCGGTCAGCTGCGCAAATTTGTACCTATAGGCTTTCCTTTTTATCTTGTTACTGATACCTTCATGATAGATCAACGCATTCCTATATCTTTTCAGTACCGGCATTTGCTCACGTTGATCCCTCTTGTCGAGGTCTGGGCTTTGCATGGATCTTGGAACAATGGAACAAAATTTAATGAAAATCAACATCGAGCAGCTCTGCACAAAATTGAACGAGACCATTGTGAGGACTTAGGAAAAGTATGTAGAACTGATGCGGCAGATGATATATGGAAGATTTACTAAAGAAGTCAGAAAGGACATACGAATGCGAAAAGGAAAAAAACCGAAATACAGCGGAAAAAAATTTCAAGATTGAAGGAAGTGGCCCAAGCAATCGTCAAAATGGTAGAATTACAGAAGTTTTACGGACTAGTGGTCAACAAATCTAATGTATTTTTCAATGAAAAGGAAATGCGATAACTGCGATAACAGAGATGTGAAGACTTACACCATGAAGACTATCACCGACACAGCCAGATTAAATGGATTCAATGGCTCGTGTATTAAGGGAATAGGACAGTAAATTCACAAGACCCCAGAGCGACAGGAGCAATCAAGCTTAGTAAATGCCCTTACTGAAAAGTTATACTGGAAAGCGTTGACATACCTAAAGGCATCAACAACAAGATAATTAGGAACATCAATCAGCATAACTCTCAACCTTAGCGATTTTTCCAACTAATTAAGTAATATCCTTTAAAACTATTATCGAGAAAATCTAATACTTTATGTAATTCTTTTATATGCCTTCAGGAATTTCCTTTGATAATTACGTTTTTTGCATGTTATACATTGAGACCTCATAGTACTTAATCAAAAATCCAAACAATTACAGTCGATAATCGATATCAAAAATAAGGGAATCACAAAATTAGACAGAAGCATTTCATCTGTTTGCTCAGATACTCTAAGGAATTATATATAGCTAGTCCCTGGAAAATCTAAGCAATAATATGAACTGTTTTAAGGATTCTTATCCAAAAAAGAATCTTTACTTTTTGTTGATTTTTATCTGACAGAATTACGTTATGCAAATGGTATGCATGCATGCATACCATTGGTAATGCAAATGGTAAACGTTTTATTAAAATGGGTTCGGACAACATTCCGCGCGCTTTTCCCGTGAAATTTTACGGTCGCCGTTATCGTTCTACTGAGAAGACTATTCGCAGTTTGATAAATAAGTTTGAGTCCACTGGTTCAGTAAACGATCAACCAACATGCGTCCGTCGATGAATAGCAATATCTGCCAAAATACATCGCCGCTGTTCGTGATCGTGTGCGGGAAAATCCGATGCAGTCTAGTTCGCGTCGCTCACAAGAACTTCACTTTTCACAAACCACGACTTGGTTGGAGCAGTTGGCGACTGAACCTAATTTTCATCGAAAAATTATCTTCAGTGATGAGGCTCATTTCCGGATGAATGGGTACGTGAACAAACAAAATTGTCGAGTTTCTGACGATATCAAGCCATATGAGATGCGTCCAATGTGTTTCGAAAAAGTCACTGTTTGGTGGGAATTGTGGGCTGACGGCGTCATCGGTCCATATTTCTTTGAGAACGACGTTTGCTAGGCCGTCAACGGCGAGCACTATGGGTCGATATTTACCAATTTCTTTTGGCCTAAATTGGATGTGGTTGTGGTTTTAACAGGACAACAACATGTGGTTTTAACAGGACGGTGCTAGGTGTCACACAGCTCATGCAACATTCGACATTCTGCCCGAGCGATTTGTGTAAAGGGTCATCTCGCGTGGAGGTGATGTGAACTGGCCACCGAGATTGTGCGCTTTAACCGCGCCAGACTTTTTCTTGAAGGATTTTCTTAAGTCGCAGGTATATGCGAATAAGCCATAAGCCAAAACGGTCCTCAAACCCCAGATAATCCATGCCATCAGTCAAATTCAGCCTGATTTATGCACCAGAGTCATGGAAAATTTAACATTTCGGATGCGTGCCATCCAGAGCAGCCACGACGGCATTTGAGTGATGTTATATTCCACACAGAATGGCATCAATTAGCCTCCCAAAAGAAAAACAAATCAATGACACACGTTGTTTTAATTAAATTTAAAGATAGGAAGCACTTAATGAAAGACTCTACATATGAGCCACAGAAGAAAACGGCGTTCAAATTGAAATGAAAAAGTGGAAAGGGAGACAAAAAAGACATCAGCTAAGAATATAAAAGATCAAAAGAAATCCCACGTGTTCCAAATGATCATGATATATTTGTAGGTTTGTAGGATTTTGAATTTTTTGACGGTGTTTGGGATCCTATCCGTATATGTGAATTGCTAAATATGTACGGATGTGTGACTTTCATAACAGGAAATCCTAGAGGGTTTGGCTCAAAATACTAGAAAACTGGCAATCATGTGGAGAAACAGTTTCAATACCATCATGCTCGTTAATAAGTTGAACGTATCAAGTATCCGCATTGTAAGTTGGGTTGTAAGGTTTGCTTGTTTGCGATGTAAGGCTGCTTGGTATTGGGAGGGGGGGGGTTTGAAATAGTTCACCACAAGAAATGTGGTGAGTTATCGATTTACCTCCTCCCGTTACCCAAGCGACATATGATCTGCGTGTTGACACATACGGTGACTCTTCAGTTATTGGGTGGGGAACTGGGAAAGTCTTAAGTGTTCTAGTGAAATCTAGTTTTTGTCAAACATGCGAAAATGGGAAAGGAAAAATAACAATGGAAAACAGAACACGAGAGTACGTGCCATGCTAATCATCAAAGATCACTTATCTAACCCTAAGCAAACCCTAAGCATGATAATTGGGAATAAAAGCGAAAAGAGTCATGATGTATATATCAACAAGTTTGCAGACGAGTTACTGTTAGGTTGGCTATTTGTTCAATGAATTAAAAGATTTTCTACTTGGAAAGTAGTTTAATCTAAAGTGAATTTTCCATTTTGTGGAATGGCTTATTGCTTGCACTCCGATAATTTCATGTTATCACGCTCGTACAAAGTCTGATCCTTATGGGCTAAAACTGAGTTAAATGATATTTTACAGCGTCATCATAATTGAAAGTTTTAAAACGAAGGGAGTTGTCCAAAGATCGAAATAAGTGGTAACTCCATGGCGCAAGATCAGGGCTGTATGATAAGCGGAACATCAATTCCAACCAATATTCATCAATTGTAGGCTGAGGGGTTAATGCTAGGCACGTTCCCTAGCATTGTCCTGATAAGACATTACACCTTTGATTGACCAAATATGGTCGCTTTTCCTGGACCGGTACATTCAATTTACCGAAGTGCCAAAAGTAGACCCCTGAATTAATGGTTCGGTTCCTCGGAAGCAACTCAAAATACACCAGACCTTTCCAATCCTCCCAAATTGATAGCAAAATCAGCTTTCGTTGGATATGTGCTTATGAAATGGTTTGCGATGACTCATTAGGCGTGCACCACGATCATTTTCGATTGACAAGCAATAATTTGGCTTGCATTGCGTTCTTTCCTTTACGGAAATAATACAGCAAAATAAGACGAAAATGTTCGTTTTTGCGGTAAAGAAACTTTCAGAAAATATCTACGAAATGACCCTGTAAAGCTAAATAAGGATGACAGCTAACATATATAATGAGAAAAAGAGCTAGTCAAATGCATTAATCCGTATTTTGTCATGAACATCGCAGGATATAGCAAAGACTATTAAGCTACTATGAATAAGACCACCATGTGGTGGATTCTTCGAGCTGATGCAGGCTTACTTTTTCTTGTGCGATGAACTGGTTTAACGAAGTTCCAGAAAGATTACTTGCCGCAGTACTCCATCATCATTACTATGCTTTGAAGACCCTAATTATTAATAAGGAATCTTCCATCGTAAGCAATTGATCAATATATTGTGTGAAATGAAGACTTTTTGCAGGATTGTACAAAGAATCTTATATGAGTGTGAAGAAACTCAAAGCACTTTGATTGCTCTGGCTTTCTTACTTTGCAACTGTAGCGTTTTGTGGCATCAAACTATATCATTGTCTGTGTCTTTATTCTGAACAAATAATAGTTGGGCATGCAGGGACTCAATGGTAAATAGTTATATGTTTTCATAATCATTCCCATGATATAAATAAATAAATATTACCATTGGATGAACTGAGGCCTTAGCCCTTAATTTTCTTTATGAGATTGACTTTATCCTTATCCTTATAAATACATATTTACCCACCATATGTGGAAAATTGGTGCGTCTCCTACAATTTCCGTACATCCAAGCCTTGTAGCTGAAAAGGAAATTGCAGAAAAGGGTAAAGTGGAAGCGGAGGGGGCTCTCTCCACGGCAAAGGCTGCCTTCAATCGAAAAGCAACGAAAAACCAACGAAGGTATAATTCGAAGGGGAAGGGGGTTGTGTTTAATAGAAAAGTTTGATTAGACTTATATTTATTAGGGTAGTGATTTACAACTACAAATTAATTCTGAAGACTTGCCTGTAGATGAGGATTAACTTCCTACTACAGAAGCCGATGCTTTGGCTGATTGCGACAGTGAGCCCGATCAAAAGGAGCCTAGGTAATGTTTCGTGAGGGAGTGGCTAGAAAAGAATATTTCTTTAAAAGTCGACATCCGCTGGTCAGGAAACCTGGATGAAAGCAACTTCATACAGCGGTCCCTAAGACATAGACAAGCGTAAGCATAGTCTGTATTGCACCCTCTTCAATCCGTATTATAGCTTTTGGAATGAAAAACGCTCCAACTAATATTGCAGTCAGTAAGATAGAAAGTGGAATAGTGGGTGGCCAAAGTTTTGGCCACAGTTGCATCTAACTACAAGATGGAATCTGCTTATGTTGAATGTAAGGAATCTCAACGGTTGAGAGAATGAAGGAAGAAGGCAAAGATGCAATTTCTGCGTGAATTGGCCGCCCCGCGACTTTCAGGGTCTTTCCTAAGGTAAAGAAGACTGAGGAAAGGAGGGTGAATCATTGCTTCTATTAAAAACACCGTTCAAAATGGGTTTACGTTTCACCTCCTCTCACAATGCAAAAAATTGTGCCTCTCCTTCATTTCAAAACATAAAAAACTGACTAATTTTCGTCAGACAAAGGTGGCGTTCTAAGCCTATAAAATTTGCGATCGCAATGAACCCATATGGTTCTGAATCCACATCACATGTTCGCTAGCTCCGTAATTTATTAGGTATATAAATATGAAATGCGGATTTTTTCAGCTTGAAATATGCATGTATTTGAATAGCAGAACGAATGAATTCAATAATCAAAGTATTGGCCATCGTTAGCTACAACTTTTTCCTATCTTTCCGTCAATTGGTGGATTCCGTCCCTGTACCACTTCTTATCTTTTGAGGCCAACCACTCATCAAGCCAATTTTTAACTTCTTCGTAAGAATGGAAGTGCTGTTCCGAAAGTCCATGCTGCATCAATCGAAACAAGTAATAGTCAGAAGGAGCCAAGTCTGGTGAATACGGCGGGTGCGGGCAGAACTTCCCAATTAATGTTTCCCAAGTAGTTCTGGACAGGTATTGCAACATGCGACCGAGCATTGGCATGTTGAAAAATGACTTCATCATGTCCTTGGTGAAATTCTGGTCGTTTTTCCTTAAGTGTGTGGTTCAATTTGATCAGTTGTTGTCGGTAACGTTTGCAAGTAATAGTCTCACCAGGTTTCAGCAGTTCGTAGTACAAAGGTCCCTTACTATCCCACCAAATACACAGCAAAGTCTTCTTTCCATGAATATTTCGGACTGGTTGTGATGTTGATGGCTGGCTTGGGTCTACCCATGATTTTTTCCGCTTGGGATTGTCGAAATAAATCCGTTTTTCACCGCCAGTAACAATTCGATGCAAAAAACCTTTTCTTTTCTGTCTGGCAAGCAAAATTCACAAATGGTTTTTCGCCTTTCGATGTCTCTTTCTTTCCATTCATACGGCAGTCATATTCCACTCATTTTGGTTCTTTCCCATGGCTTTTAAACGTTATGAAATGGCTGCCTGAGTAACTTCCAACGCTTCTGCCAACTGCTTTTCAGTTTGTGTGATGTCTGCATCTTATAATAATGCTTGCAAATCTGTATCTTCGAATTTTTTGGTGGTTTCTTCGGTCTTTGTTGCTGACATCGAAATCGCCACTTTTAAATCTTTCAAACCATCGTTCCCAAGTGTCTTGGCTTGAGGCATGTTCACCATATGCTTCCCCACTAACAATCGATAAGTTTCTGCTGTCGTTTTCTTCAAATGAAAGAAGGTTATTAGACTTCTCCACAAAACCTCTTTTTTGGCACGTAATTCGACATTTTGGAAGCGAAAAAACTATGTTGTTTGTACAATCAAAACCTATGACATACTGGAATTTGTTTACAGATGTTTACTCTCCAAAATGCCGTATTAGTTATCCCCGACACAAACCATATGTAAGGGTTATGCCATCTGTTAGTAAAATCCGCATTTCATATTTATACCCCTAATAAAAGGAAATCTGCCCACGAGGAGACCAAAAAGTAAACACAAAGTTCACTATGGGGAAAATGAAGTTATAAGGGATTACGACCCGCATGGAATCCCCGAGTACCTATGTCTCCGTGGGAACACCTTGGAATCCAAAGACACTGTCATGAAAGTTTGAATAGTCTACACGTCATATACTTAGTTTAAATTTGAGAGGGCCCACTTTTAAAATTTTCAGAAAATATTCGGAAAGTGTAAATATAAATGTACATATATATATATATATATATATATATGTATGTATATATATATAATTATTATAATATATATTTATTATAATATTCTTATAGTTATAGTTTATATATATATATAAACAGTGAAAGCACCTCTGGCCGGACACTCGTGGTTTTAGTCATTTCGTCCGGCTGCGGGAGATGTCCGTGATGTTTGACAAATTGCAAGGAAATGTACATAAGTTTCAATGACTTAAAATTAATAAAAATGATAATCCCCACTAACAAATTATTTATTTACAAGGAGGTATTTTTTTCCAATATTTCTAGAAATTTTTCTACATATTTTTTTGAGTTTGATTCAACTTTGTGTACACTATGATGACACTTAAATTTCCATATTATTTCACATTTTAATTTATGTCATTTTTATAAACTTAATTCAATTTAAATAAGAATAAAGTTGACAAAAATATTAAATATTCTTCACTTTGACTTTTTTATTAAATTCCTTTTACTGTATCTGAAGTTCTTTTTTATATTTTTGACCAATAGAAGACAAGAAGACAGTAATAAAAGAAGTAATTCTGTCAAAATTGGACATCAAAAAGTTGTAGAAAAAAAAATAATTTACAGAAAACAGTTTCAAACGGGAAATCAGTTGCAGTGCCTCAGCATATGAATTTATTGGATCAGCTGAGTTCAGCTCTTGCTCAGGATCAGTTACAAAAATCTCAGTTTCTTTCAGATTTTCAAAATCAATTCCAAGTTCTTCGTCTTCAGTATAAACAATATTATAAATATTGAAAAAATTCTCAAGAGTGTTCATTCAACTCTACCATTGAGCTTACACTTACTAATGTCACTTATGATCGTCCGCAGCATCAAACCCTTCAATATCAAGTCCAGAGGTTTTAAATCCGGCCCTATGAAAATAGTTTCTAATAGTTTCCACCTTTACTTTATCCCAAGAAGATTTTAATGAAATATAAGGCGCCAAGTACGTCCATAATTTTTGACAATTTGGATGCTGACTTAGCTGAATCCATTTTTGATATCACGTGGTTTAAAATTAAGCTTCTGTAATTCACTTAAAAGTTTTGCAAAATGCCTTGATCCAATGATTGGCATATTGCGGTCGTATTCGTAGGCAAACAACAATGTTAACATTCTTTAAAATTAAATCTCTAGGATGAGAGGCATCATTATCTAAAAATAAAACAATTTTTCTTTGCTGATGTCTTATATTGTTATCTAATTGCTGCAACCACTCAGTCATTATATCACTGGTCTTGCACGCTTTTTTGTTGGATTTCCAAATAGCTGGCAATACTTTGGTTGGAATATTCTTAAAAGCTCAAGGACATGCCGCTTTACCAACGACTAGCAACATTTATTTTTCTCCAGACATGCTTACGCAAAAAAAACAGTAAGTCTCTCCTTGGATAGTTTACCACCATTTCGGATTTGAAGGCCAAAGTTTTGTCTGGCATTGCTCGAAAAAAGGCCGCTTTCATCTGCGTTGTAAACATCCTCCGGCTTATAGCCACCTAGTAAAGAAGAAAGTTTTTCCTTAAGCTGATTGACATCCGAATCATATCTAAAGCATCGCCAGATATACACTTGAAACTATTCCAAGCGAGTGGACCAACTAGGAACCAGTAAGTGCTGACTTCAATGGAACTCTTAAGGATTTTTCGATCAACAGATCAAAAGCTTCACAACCATGAAAATGGAACATTGATTTTTAAAGAACATTTATTTTTACATTATCTTTAAAGGGATCTAGCAACAGATATTTTGGTGCTTCACCGTAGATGTAGCACCTACAGGAAACTAGTTTCAAAAATACAAAAGTGCAACTTGAATATAGTTAACATGGAGCACCAGTGGGTTCACCTTCTTATACTCCCCCTTAATAGAATCATCCCGAGAAGAAAGTCGGACTGTGCCATCGAGAAATTCGAGCAGACTCTACTAAGCATCAGACCCAGCACCTGTATGCTTCCTCAAATCACTAGAATGACTGGCCGCAAAAGGATTCAAGGAGATATCACTCATAAAGCTTCAATGCTCGTGGATGACAAGACTCCATCGAAAACCATCTGGTGGCACTTCTTTGCTGAAAGAAACAATATCAATGTTTTGTAGCTATCACAAGAACTTGCGCCTGATTCACTGGTTCCAATACCTCGAACGCTCCTAGTGGCAGAAAGACTCCTGAAAGACTCAGGATGCTCGCACTAGAGCTAAATTCCAAAAAATCAGCTGCAGCAATTTTATTTTCATCAGAAAGCTTCCCTCTACTCATTTTGTTCTCAAACCCATTGTTAACAACCGCATAAACATTGGTTAATCTACTAAACAAAATGTGCCAAAAAATTTGCTATTCCAAAAGGGTCGAATATTACATATGTAGCCGATATTCCCTCTTTTCTCCAAGGTGGGGAAATCACTCGATAGACTCATCCTTCAATGTACCACACCGTCTTCTGAAGAAGCAGAAATAGTTCCCCAAGGACCATATGGCTTTAAAAGAGCTCATTCTACAGTAGTTGCATTAGCTGTTTACCAAGCCAGTAAAGAAATTAGACTTCCAAAAAGGTCGTGGTAGCGTACCTTATGTTGATATAAAAAGTCTTTGATTTGGCTTAGATTTATGGATTCATCTTATCTATCTATATATGTTAAATTTAACTTAGCAGTAAATATTATAAAAACAAATGGGCAGTTTCTTGCGACGCGCTCACATGCTTTATCGGGGGTCCCTCAGAGATCTATCCTACACCTCTTACTACTTATTACCTCTTACCTCTTTACACTTTATTCACGCGCTATGTCCTGCGTAGATGATGAGCTTAAATAACAGAGAAGAACTGAAAGCTGGGATCCAGGTGAATCTCCTCGCAAATGATCTGTGGGGGGGGGGGGGTCATCTGAAAATAATATCCGCTAGGCAAGAATCATATTTAAAATGAACCTGGACTCATTAAGTTGCTACTCCCAAAAGTTGGCGTGAAGGTTAACGTTATAAAAGGTGAGCTGCTAGTGTTCGAGGATCCGAATCAAAAATATGGACGTGGAACCAAGAGCATTTGTGATACCATAGTCTAATGAACAAGTACGCAGTGTACTGTTCCAAACTAAAAAATGAGTTAGCGGTGATTTTTGATACGATAAACTCCTTCCGTACTCAGGTAGATTCTGTTCCTGTTCATGCATACCATCTTCTTACCCCTTTTCAGGACGCAGTCAGTGATCAGTAGTCGAGTAAAGATTCTTGCGAACAAATCCTTCATCAAGTACATAATTCGTTGAGCCTTACTTATTTGGCAGGGAGCGCCGAAATTTTAAAAAGGGCGAAGCTGGATGATTCTACCCCAACTGATTCTTCTACCAGAAGGCTGTAATTGAGGAAATTCACCTTAAAGACAAATGGTTGATCAACTTTGCAACAAGAAGGATGGCGAAACATGAAACCACCATAATCAGCAACAAGGTCCACAACCGAGAGATGGGAGCAGCCTTTGGATAGATTTTGAATAGTTTAGGAAGAAGATGAGAATTTCGCAACATTCATTAATGAAATGAGGTTTACAACACTAAATAAAATTAAAAATGATTAGGAATTCAAACTCAAAATATAACAATGAAAAACTACAAGGATGTAACACTTTGCGTGGATTTTAGAATGTTTCATTTGATTATAGATAGAATAGGTTGGCTAGGATAGAATTCCAGATAAAGCCTACACGCAAAACCTGTATAACATAAGGTTATGGTTATAAAAAAGTATAAGGTATAAAACATATACATATAAGGTATAAAGTATAAGGTTAGGAATATAAATATAAAGTTAAATATATTTAATTGTGAATAATTGTAAACATAAGAATATTCGTCCAAATAAATGATATTGAATTCAAAAAATATTGAATACATTGAAGTGGTGAGCATGCAGTATTGTGTTCCTGGTTTGAAAACCCTTTTCTGAATCAGAACTTAATGAAATTTATTGTCTAGAATTATTTTCCTGAAAACTGCTGGGCTTTATTTTCCAAGCGGTACGCCAGGTGAAAGGTAACGCAGTTTACAGCCGTTTGGCTGGTTTGGTTCCTCTTTCAATGAAGGTAATACGTGTGTTGCTTCCAATTCAGTATTCTGGGATTCTCTTTTGGCAGTATATTTGTTCAGTTTGTTGTATTATTCAGTATTATTCTAATACCCAGGGATGGAAAATTGTCGTTGTTGTTGTAATGTCGTATTTATGTTGTTTATCTTCATGAATCCATTAAATTTTCTTGATTTTTCTGGGACTCTCTGCCTAATCGGGTCCATCCCTGGTTTTGCATTATTATTTGAAGCGCCTGCTGGAGGGGTCGACCGAAGAATTGTTTCTTTCGAACACCTGTTAAAGACGAATAACCCCGGGATGCCTTGACGTGTTATCTCGAAGGGTTATCACGAAGGGGATAAAAATGTGAATTCCAGCGTCATCCTCGAAGGAGATAAAAATGTGAAATTTCATCGTCCTCGGCTTCATTTTCTGCTGCTTATTTGTCTATACCAATTATGGATTGAGGTTTACTTTTCTAAACCATTACTGAGTCAAATTGAATTTTTCTCTTCTTATGTTTTGCGTGCTGTTTGAAAACTTCTGATCGTTAGTTTTTGTATTTTTGCGGCCAACTAAGCATGATATTGGTCTTGCTCTCGTTTTCTTGAGTTCTTTCCATCTCATTCTGTAATCGCATCCTTTATATTTTGACCTGTTTTCTTTCTGTTTTGCAATGCTGAGCTGCTCGATTAGACCCGCACTTTGTTTGTCCTTATCTTCCATCCTTCAGCCGAAGCAAAAGTCTTTGTAGGTTAAGGATAAATGAGGTGAAATAAGTCCCAATCGATCAGTACTCAGATTTTTATAAAACTGTAATTAGTATCTCAAATAAAGCTCTTCCAGTCAAACACATAAGGAATAAGAAATCAAACTCACCCAAAGTTTCCAGATGGTGCAAAACATAGTTTTGTATTTTCTGTCATTGATACTGATACTGTTTTCAGGGGGTTTTTAGGTTACAAATTTAAAAAAAATCCAAATTTTTTTTTACTTACTTTAGGCTGTAAATACAATCAAAAATACTATGCAAAAGGTTTATGAGAGAGTATAAAAATTTTAAATTAGTTGATTAGTTGTTTCGGCCAAGGCGAAATGCGGCGAGAGCGCATTTTTCAACTCTCCAGCGTATGTCATCGTTCTCGGCTTCCCATTTGTTTTGAAACATCTGGTTCAATTTATACTTGGATTATATGCTATAAATTACACATTTTACTAATTAATTCTATACAAAAAGGGCGAAAATTGCAAAAAAAATGCCTTTAAATATTTACTAACTTCCCAAAATCAAATTTTTAAGATGGTGGACATGATTTAAAAAACGGGGTGATTACTCTTAATGTTTCATATATTGTTGGTGACATGTCTAGACTAGGATCAAGTTGATCGGAAATAAATTTCCTGATTTCCAGTCGACTTGCTATTTTTTGGAGGAAAAAATATCCTAGATCACGCGAGAGCCTCTAAAACAAGGATCAATTTGGGTTGTTTTTTTAATTTCAGATCTCAGATTTCGTTTTTTTTTTCAGATGTTCCAAACTCAAGAAATCACGTCCGCCAATCAGTTTTGAGGAAGAATGTTTTTTTTAAATCATAAAACCCAAAAACAGCTTCAAAAATTCTGAATAAATTTTATCTACCTAAAATATTGATAAATATCTCTGCAAAATTTTAAAGCGATTTCTTTTTTCCTTCTTTGAAGAAAAAATCATCCAAAAAAGTTTTTCCTGTTTTTAATTGTAACTCAAAAGACTCCTTAAGTTGACACTGATAGTGTTTTTATGTATCCTTGTCGCACTCGCACGTCAATTTTTCTTCTTAGCCCGATTTTAAAGCACGATTATTACGCCTAATAATCTTTTTAACTTTCCAATCGAAATCTTTTAATTACGATTGGGAAATTAAAAAACCTGGTTACGTGGAAAATTATGAAAAACCTATACTTTTTGTCATTGTGTCGGGTACACACGCAACTTTTCTTTTTATGGTAGATTTTTCAGAAAGTGAATGCTTGCATTACAAACTTCAAATCTATCAAAAAAACAAATTTATTGGGCAGAATTAAGCAGAATTTTTATTGAAAATCAATGATGATGAAACCTTTATGCGTTGCAGACGAAAACGTATGAGATAGTTTGGCTTGGATAGACGGTCCTGAAATATATAAGCACGTATAGTATCTTCATATCTGAACAGTATTCGTGTATGAGAAACTTTCAACAGAATAAAGAAATGGCAACAGCAACTGAATACCAAATCAAGCATTCGAAAAAGAGATTCTCTGAGCATTGTTTGGATGTCTTCCGCTGCATTCTCATTCAACCTGTGGGCTGGAGTATCATTAGATAATTGTCCGAGAACATGAAGAAGGATCGCTTCTATAATTTTCTCTGATTTATCTTAATATACATGTACACACTATTACGTTGCAGCATTGAATAAACGAAACACGGCGAGTGCAACTTGGTGGAAAATCACGGGAAAAACTGAGGCTTTGTCCTCGAATCTTATCGGCAAGCGAGTCAGTTACCTCGCAGCTCGACTCCGACACTTACTTGTATCCATAAAACTATTAGACGGACTTGACTAAAGAAGAAACTATCATCATTGCCGTCTGTCTGATGTTTTTCCATCGAAGCCAACGAAACAATGGACCGAGATTTCCCACAATTGTCCAATCGTGAGAATAATTAGAAATTCAGACGCTACACTTCTAAATGAACATTTTCATTTACATTTTCTTCTTTCTGATATGAATGGCAAGAAGACTCTTTAGGATCTTAAGTTCAGTTTGGTTCAGTTTAGACTTTGGGAGTCTGTTCTTGCTGGCTTAATTGTTGTTTGTGAAAATGGCTAAGATTAAAATGATGTGACTCAAGAGGATGATGGTATGGTGGCGTTGATGATGACTATGACAACAATGACGGTTACGGTGACGAGATGTTGTTAGTAAGCTGTCCTAGATGATGAGAAGCAAAAACACTTTAAGTGATTAATTTGGATAATGCGAAAGTGGTAGTTTCTAATGAATTTTGGTGGATTCGTTTGGGGTGGATTAGATAATGACTAATGCAGACTTAACATTCTGTCCTTGATTGCAACTCAAGTGATTTCAATTAAAATTTGGATGAATAAAAAGATCAACAGATTGACTTGTATTGTAGTGTGGTGAGCATATTTTTGGGAACTTTAACGTGGACCATGATTAACTTCAATGAATTTACAAATTACAAGAAAACAATGCAAAAAATGCTGGATTGTGGTAATAAGTCTTTTACTAGTTGATATGTTTGTCAAATAATTGATCCAGGAATTATATATGAAGTCTTTTAAATTTAATTACACGATACACATACATATTGAGAGTTTCAGGTTCTTCAGCCAGTTTTCGTAACTGACCATATTAATTTGTTTCTTAGGGAATACTTCATAACCCGCTAGCTCGGATACTCATTTCAAGCCTTTGACCGATCAACAAAAAACAAACTTTCTTAACGATATAAATTTAGTGGCAAACTTGTCGTACTTAGGCTCATTTTTCGATAGTTCTTGTTAATCGGAAATTTTGAACTGAATTGTTTAAATGATTTATGTAACATCACCCGAACAATGGAAAGCAAAATAACGTAGATGTGGGTATCACAAATATTAAACTCACGACCCCTGATTAAATCTGTTTCTATTACCGATCAAATTAAGCGAAAGGAGTTAATGAGCTCCAAAAAAGCAATTTACTGGCTAAAAGAAAATACAATGTGATACGTATAAAACCTCCTCAGAAAAGCAATTGAATTCCTAAAATAACTTTTTACCTGAGTGTCGGACTCCCGCTACCGGATTACCGACTAAACACCTCCCCAGTCATGCCGAAAACCTAGTATGGAACTGTTTGTCACATTACTTCGGACTAGACCTCATTAATCATCGCTTAGCGGTGCCTCAGGTTAAGAAGGCTTCCCTCTTTCTGTACGGATGGATTGCTGTTAATTGTTGTTAAAGAGATCGCCCCTTCCTCGCCAAGCGATCCATCATGCCCTTCTTTATAATAAGTTCTGTCCGTACGTAATGCGACACACAGTTCCAATTGTCTTTTGATCGGGTCATTTTTCCCGTTACATTTTCTGGGGAGAGCACGCCTATTTTCTCCGAGAGATGCGAACGGAGCCTTGTCCATCTAGTACACGTAAAGAACGTGTGACAGGCATCATCCGTCATCCCCGGGCAGAACACGCAAGATGGGGGTGGTGTCTTTCCCATCTTATACAGGTAAGACCAAAAATACCCGTGACCACTGAGCAGTTGCGTCAGGTAATAATCAGTCTCATCATGCATTCTGTAGAACCACGGCCCCAAGTCACTAATCAGCCCAGCGGTCCACCTGCTTCGCATTTCGTTTTCCCATATTTGCTGCCGCAAGGTAAGGGTCCTTCTCCGTTCCTCTCGGCTGACGGTTTCTCTCGCCGACTCCTCCCTACGTATGTATACACGTTTCGTCATGTGTCACATCCGGAATAGTTCCCAAGCAGTCTCCCCGTCGAAAAGGTTGTGTGTTCCCAACGTTCATGATGACTAGTTGCCTCCTAGCCGCCATTTCTAGGATTCTTTATCCTCTCGGGTCATGAAGAGGCATTCCCCATTCTATCGCCTTGGCGTTAAAGTCGCCGCCAACAAGGATTCGGCCATCCGCGCTCAAGACAGCTTCCTCCAGTTCATCGAACCTGCTCTGAAAACATGAAATTGACTCATTCGGCGTGAAATAGACGCTTATGAATGTCAAATCGGCGCACCCAATGAAGACAAAGCCATTTCCACTGGAGCAAGTCCGAGCAGTGTGTAGAGCCCTATCACGTACCCAGATGATGGCGATGCCAGATCGATTACAATACCATCCAGCCTCCTCCTTGTTGTGGTCGACTTTTTCTCCCTCGCAACCTGGCTTAGTAAATATTGTGCGGTTGAGGTACGGTATAGGTTGATCTGCAGGACTTGAATCATGTCTTTGCTCATTTCTTGCTTAGTGCCTCCTTGCACTCCTGGCACCTAAAACTTCCTGGGATACGACCCAGATCTTCAGACTTTCGTTCCTTATCTTTGCAAAAGATGCAACTGGATTAGATTGGGCAGTCTTTCTGGAGATGTGTCCAAATCTAAGACACTTGAAGCATCGAGTTAGGACTACCCTCCAGCGTTTCCTGCACACAACCCCGCCGACTTTAATTTTTTCCTTGGCCAGGAGTTACACAGCCTAAAGTTCTCTGCCGTAGGAAGAGTTTTTCTAATGGAATCTTTTACTTTTTCGGCATCCGCAATGCAGTCAAGGTCTCTTATTTCCAAAGAGGCCATTGGCTGTAATGTCGAGATAACAGCTTTAGAGCCAAGAAGGTCCTTGAGAGTGCTCTCGATCAGGCCCTTGTCGGTGGATTCCGCTCCGAGTTTTACGAAGAGGCCACCTATTTTGGTCGCTCTTACTGTTCGTATACAGACACCGTTTTTTCCATATTTCGCTTGATCTCCTTGAAGACCTTGGCGTAAGTTCTCCCGTCTACAGGCTTGATCAGTAGAGCATCCCTGCGCTGCTTGTGAGTTGTCTCTTTAGGCAATGCGCTGTGTTTTGTGCCTTCCTGTTTTTCAGGCGTCTGTTTCGAATCTTTTGGTTTCACGCGATGTGTCTTCTTCGCAGCCTTTTGTAGCGATTTAGAGCTCACCAATTGAAAGTCAACATTTCTCTCCTCCCCTTGACTAATGTCTCCTGTCTTGACTGGTATCAGCCCCTTTGCCCTTTTCCTACGGTCAGGCTTAAGTGGGCTACATGCCGCCCTTTTGCCTTTTACGAAAGGAATAGCATTTACGGTGAAGGGAGTTTTATTTTCAGGAACTTTCTTAAGCTCTTTCAATTCACTCTTCGCCTGTAGCCACCTGCGGCGATAGTGCTGGATCCTATCAACGAGGTCTTCCAATTCGTCAATCCCTTTTTCGATGTCCTTGTTGACATTGTTTTGGACATTCGTTGCATTTCTCATCAAGTTTATTATAGCGCTTATGTTCCTTGTTAGCCGCTCTTTCTCACTTCTGTGAACGGCTATTTTCGTGATCATATCGTCCTCAGGTGAGGTTCTCGGTATACTGTGAGCAGGAGGGTCTTGTTGCTGTTGAGCATCATTGTTTTCGCTTTCCACGTTGTTCGGTTTATGACTTTCGATGACCACCGGAGACTGGCACTTCGGATCGATGGCTCCAGTCCCCAAATCCTCCACTACGATTCTTGCATCGTTCGCTCCATTGGCTTGTGAAGGAGAAATATTGGGGACAAGCACCTTTTTCGCTGTTGCAAAGCGTTCGATGGAAGTTTGCTTGCACGATGTTTTCTCGCTGCCTTGGTTAGGCTTGGGTACTCTTTGAGGCGGAGTTAGCATTAGTTTAGGCCTTCGGGCGAACATGCATTTTTCAGTGGACAAGTGTTCCATCAGTGAAAAATGCCCTGGCAATTTATTCCCAGTAAGATTCCTGGAAAGAAGCCCGCATGAGGTCGAGATTCCCTCACCCGTCGGGGTGTATATCCCCATCCCTAGTTTATGATTTTGATTTTCACCCATCATATCATTTTGTTTGTAGGGTACTTTTAGTGCCTTGATCACGCGTCTGGATGATGGGCAACCTCGCCAAGCATTATTTAACTATTATATAACCATTATATAAGCTATTTTGACTCCTCTTGAGAGAGTAGCTTAAATATCCCTATTTCAAAGCCTAAGAAAGACACCTTCCCAATACCTATAGGCCCATAAGCCTTTTAGCCACATTAGGTTAGCTACTGAAGAAATTACTTTTTGTATGCATACGCTCTCTAACTTTTAACTTTGTTTCAGACATTGGCACTCAACAGAAAAGGTATTAGGGTAAGGGTGCGGTGTTTCTCCAAAAAAATTAAGAGTTACGATAGCAAGAAAATGTGATTAAATTATATTCAATGCATAATTCAGCGCTCAAAGTAGTTAAGCGATAGTGTCGGGGAATTTGTAAAATAAATGGCATAAAATAATAACAACTTTATTCTGTCTTCGCAAGGAGGTATCCTATCATGAGGATTTTTGGGGTTCCTAAATTGAGACATGTCTCGTTTTAAAGGAGCTTAATTTTTTGATTGATTTAAAATAGAATGTAATTTTCTATACGCTTTAGTAACAATCTGCCTTTATTATTTGATATAAATAACAGATTTTTTTAACACCTAACGGTTGTCAGAATTAACCGTTTATTTTTTGTTTTTTTTTTTTTTCAATTAAACATAGTTCATTGGATGATCTTTGGTCAACTTTATGTAAAAACAATAAAAATTAGTACAAAATTATAACAAAAAACACTAATATTAGTTCTTATCTTGACATAAGAAACCCAAAAAAGCCACCTCCAATGGATACACCACAGTCTTCATGAGTCCATTTAAAGCAATCTTGGCATCGCACGCATTTTCTTGCTTTTCTAAAAACCTCTGAGAATTTCTCCTTGGAGTATGGACACTCAAGATCTTTCGATTCTTCATCACTGCTACTGTCGGGCAGCTCTGTATCAACTTCAAATGAGGTGCCTTCAGAATCTGTCAAATGCCTTTTCTTGGAAACTTTGTTTGCATTAATCCTTTTAGTATGATTCTTTTTTCCTTGTTTCGATGTTTTCTTGCGGGCTGCTTTACCTTCTTTTTCTCTTTTTTTTTCTCGTTTCAATCAACCAAAAGGTAATAATACTTGCCTTTCCACAGCGGCTTGATTCACTGGTTTTATGTTGCGGCAATTTTGCAACTGGGTTAAAAGTAAATGGAGACACGATGTGTGATGTACTGGGAGTAGGGTTTTAATATCGGTAAGGAGATACTAATTTTTTGTTCTTTTCGGGTGTTATTTCAGGTAAAGCAAGAGGCCTGTTATCCGGAAACCATTTACAGAATTTGCCATAGTCGCTCATTTTTTGTAAGCTTTTGCCAGCAATATGCAAACATATTTATTGGTCAACACACGTCTAGGATTATTGCGAAGCCAGTTTTCTATTTCTTAGGCATAATATGTTTTTAATGGTCGCATAAAAGTCACATCCATTGCCTGCATTTTATGAGTACAATGCGGTCGCAGGCAAATTATTATCACATTTTGTCTGTAGCCATATCAGTGACGTCAATATTTAGTGTATGTGTGTAATGTCCATCCAGTACCAAGAGGATTCGATCTTCTGCAGCTGGTTTCGTGAATTTTATAAAAAGATCAAGGCATGCAGTGAAAAAATGAGTTTGTATCCATCCAGATGGGTGAGAGTCTCCAAAAGATCCCACTGGAGCACCATCCATTAAATCTTGCGCCATATTTTTTCCCTAAAAAGTAATCATAGGAGGAATATACATTCCACGTGCATTCATTCTGCATTCGACTACTGTAATCAATTTTCCTCTTTATTGTGATGGTAAGGCTGCAATCTGTCTTTTACCTCTATCACTTACCAGTTTGGAATGTTTGTGTTGGACTACCGTTATTCCAGTCTCATCAGCGTTGAATAATCTTTCTGTTTCATAAGGCTTGCAACATGAAAGCTTGAAAATCACCACGTCTGGGTTGAGTCCTTTTATCCTTGCAGCAGCAACAACTTGTGGCATCCTGAGTGAAAATTCAAGGTACCTTCTTGTGAAACTACGAAGCCATTTTTAACCAGCAGAAGCCTTTGATGGACTGAATGGATGTTTAAGATGATTTTTCATAGCCAGCTGAAATGCCATGTATCTTATGTCCTTTAATCGTAGGCCGTAAAACCGTTTGTCTATTTCTAAACAGTATTCTTTTAGTTGAGTTTCCAAAGCCTGGAACAATGCAGGACGTATGCCAAACCATGCATCAACTAACTTCGAAGGATTACCTCCTTTTTTAACGTAACGCTCCAGAGTTCCCTTTCGGAATACCATACGCTTTCGATGCTTTTAAATAACCCGTTAGTTTGCTCCTGACAGCATTAACCGCAAGTATTATCGCAGCATGACTCCAAGTTTTTCTTTCGTTTGGTGAAATCTGCAATAAACACCACCGTAGCTCATAAAATATGATAAATATTTTGTGTTCCTATTATGAGATATCTCATTTTAAGAATCTACTACTGTCGCATATTAGGAACCACCTACAAACTAAACGTAATCACCGAGCACATTTTTTACACCAAATCAACAAATAAAAATGTAAAAGATTATTAGGTTTCACCAGTAAACATATATTATTACCATAACAAAGGATTTGTCTTTTGTCATTTCTTTATTTTCAAATAGTTCTTTTCGATACAAGTGATAATCGCGGACTGACGCGTTCACTTTGCAATTTAACAATCTAATTGACAATTTTTATGCTGATTGAGGAGCGTGTAGCTAGTAAGGTGAGAAAATGCAAATTTTAGTTTTATGGAAAATGTTTCTATCTCTGAATGATGATTCCATGTCTGGACTGGAGTGTCAGGTAGATCCTATGGAATGCGAAGGTAAATTTTACATAACTCCTTCCCCTTTGGGCGATGATTACAGGAGCATGGCTGACGTGGCCATCGCAGGATCGCGTCTGGGGTTCAGGATGAGCTATGTCTCCTTGATGCGTAAGTATATAAAGATGATTGTTCCCAGGATGATGAGTGCGATGATAATTTGGAAGGTGTAGTTTTTTTTTGAAATTTCAAACAGGTTGATTGTTAACAAGGTTTACAGGTTTAGTTTGATGCTGCATCCTTCGAAGTGGATTAATATAATTCCAGAGACAGATTTTTTTGTCAAATCACACGTCGTTTCTAGAGGTCTCTCGGAGATATTGGTGCCGGGGACATAGTTCGGCTCTGGTTGCGTAATATCTGGCATTTGCATCAGATTTGGATTGGCAGGATGCTGTTTTTCCATTTATGATGTTTGCAATGCATTTAGAATTGCTTGCCAATTTGTTAACAATATGGTTATTTTTTTTTCCAATTGTTGGTTCGGATGTTTGCAACCTTCTAAAAAATTAAAAAAATTCTTGTTAGATTCCATTTTTAGGTTGATATTTTTATTTTGCAACAGACAGCTGTTTCGAGGCCGATATGGTCCCTTCTTCAGTGTTATGGGCGTAGAAGTAGACATAACACTGAAGAAGGGACCATATCGGCCTCGAAACAGCTGTCTGTTGCAAAATAAAAATATCAACCTAAAAATGGAATCTAACAAGAATTTTTTTAATAATATGGTTATGTTTGCAATAAAAAATCCCCTCAATTAAAGGACACATTTCATTAAAGAATTGAATACTTTGGGGTTCCAGGACGATATAGGGTGTAGTTATAATCTCCAAGTGGTTTTGCTGTGGGAGTGCAACGATATGGAAGAAAGGAAGGGTTGTATTGGAAAAAATAGGTATTTAGACATTGAATATAACATTGGTGCTAGTATAGTTTGCCTGAAGGTTTAAAAGTTCGTAGATATGTTCATCGGATCGGATGTTGATTTATAGATTTTGTAGGGTTTTTGAGTTTTCCTTAAGTTCATTTTTGTTTAAAATTTGTTTCGAAATGATGCTAAGTCTGGCCAATATGATAGGTTCGGAAATGTCTGAAAAATGGTTATTTAGGAGGTCAATGTTGTGGTTAATTTGGTTCATGTATTGCATCTGGATCATGAAGCCGTGTTCTCTTCTAATTTCATTCTGTGATTGATTAAGATACTTATTTATAGTCTCGATTTGAATATTTATATGTTTAATGATGTTATCGAATCTTTCCATCGTCAAGTAATTTAGCTTTGATTGACTAGTGATATGAGATTTCATTAAGGATTGATTCGACATTAGCTTTTCGATATTTTTATCAATTTCTACTGTGCCCTCTGCGTCCATGTTCCCAGTTATACCCTTGATGACGGAGCCAAGTCCGTTGATAAGTCCTCGTTTGGTTCTAAGGCAGGTTTTAGTGTTTCAAGTTTGTGTGAAAGTTCCGTGATTTTAATTTTTATGATAGCTAGCACGAAAAAGACCGGCATTCGCATGCTATCTATAAAGACCAACGTCGTCATTTTGACGCGAAGATGACCCGAACGGTGATATGAAATTATTTTTATGACTAATACAGAAAAACAACAGTTGTTCTTTACTTAATTTTATTTATTTTAGTCAGAAATACATTTAGAGCATATTATTGTTTTTTTTTTGTATTTTTATTACATTTCCCACAAACTGGTTTCTTACAACTATCACAAAAGCAAGACGTTTTATTTCGTTTACATTTGGTATTTATTTGACAAGTTCCTCTTTTGTTTGACCTCGTCTTCTCTACAATTTCATCTGCATTTTCGGGATCGCAAAGTGGATGAGACGGACCCGAACGATTTTTTTGATGTTCTGCTCATAACTCACAATCAAGTTGAAGTATAAAGTTATGACGTGAAATATTGCTATGAGTAATTTTTCTGTAAATAACCCATGAATTTATAACAGCTATGTCTAAAACATTATAAAATACGTGCATAGGCCACCTACGAGTACCAGTTCTCACTGAGTGTTTCCTTGTCATTTGGTCCAAAATATGTACACAAAATTTTGTTGAATTATAAAATTCAACAGATTCAGGAATTTTTTTTTTCGCCAGTACAAATTTGAACACTCGGATGTAGAGTAATAAGAATTATGACATTTTTTTGGTTTCTCTTGATAAATTGTCGAGGAAGTATTGGGAGCTGTCTGCAAAATAAAGGAATCATAACACCATTGGGAGTTTTAACACTGATCGAAAAATAAGAAAGCATAACTATTTATGAAGCGATATATAATGTAAACAAATATTTCTAAGTACCTTCAGGTCGATAATTGAGTTATTTATACAATGCGTCATTTTGACGACTGTGGTCTTTGTAGGTATGACTCATTGAATTTCGAAAACCAATTAAGATAACAACTGTTTATTTCAATGGGGGCTATGAAACTACAAAATATTAAAAGTCAATGAGTGTCGTTATATTAAGGCATTATTTTCAAAATATAACCACTTTACTTCGCGGAATCGTCAAACGTCAAAAAAAACGTCAGCAGTCTTTCTAGTGCTAGAGTATCAGAAGTTGTCTGGCTTTGGTTGAATTTTGATATAGAAGTCCTGATGTTGTCGATGGCTTTTTCGTAAGTTCCCAGTTGATCGTTGATCAACTCCCCCCCCTCAGCCGAGTCACCTTTTTAAGGTGTTGGAAACTTTTATTGGTGCTGAATGGTTACTATTTCGATGAAATTCATTAATTATAATGTCTTGTTCATCTGCTTCGGTTGTGTCTGTGACCAGCTCCATGCATCGAATTAACTTGAAGTTGCGTGACTGCGAAAGGACTGTGAAAGTGACTGTCTGTTTTTGAATGGCATTGCTAGTGTCGTTTTGGGTGTTTTGTTGGTTTTTAAATAATTTGTAGAGTAGGCTCATACAAGGGAAATTCTGAGATCGGGATGCCATTATCCAAGTTGTAGATTATTGAGTGTATGGTGGAGCCATATTCCGTTTGAAGTGAGGTGTTATTTTCGTTGTCAAATGATTCATTGGCGTTGGTTTCGACAAGTTTGAAAGGATTAGTTTCGTTTAGCTTGATTCTACTTAAGGCGTCAGCATTGGAGTTTAGAATTCCTTTTTTGTAGACAATCTCAAATTCGTCAAGCCATAAAAGCCATCTGATTAATTTTGAGTTGGGTTCTTTTAAATTCATTAAATAAGTTAAGGGTTTAGGATCCGTTCTTATCTGAAGTTTGCGCCCAAGTAAATACAGCTTGAAGTAATTGACAGCCCATACGATCACCAATAACTCCTTCTTGATCGTCGAGTAGGTGACTTCAGAGTCTGTTAGGGTTCTGCTAGCGTAACAGATAGGTTTGTCGCTACCGATTGGACCTTGGGATAAGCCTTGCTGGGGTCGGTGCTCAGGACAAATGGTTTGCCGAAATCGGGATATTGTAAAATGGGATCGTTTGGGAGGAGATCCTTACACAAGTCAAACGTCGTAATATACTTCTCCGTAAGTTGCACGGTTCTGCCTTTCTTTAAACACTCAGTTAAGGGCTTAGTTAGTTTGGTAAAGTCCTTAATAAACTTACGAAAATAACCGATCAAGCCAAAAAACATTTTGATCTCTTTTTGTGTCCTAGGGGTTGGAAAGTTTTTTATTGTTTGGATTTTATCGGGATTGGGTTTTACTCCATTTGGTGTGACAATGTGGCCTAAAAACGCAATTTGCTTATGAAGGAATTCTGATTTATCCAACTGTATTTTAAAATTTGCTTCTCGAAACTTGTTTAAGACCTTTCTCAAATTTTCGCCATACTCTTGGAGTGATGTTTGACAATTTGGAGTGAGGAGAAGACAATTACGTCATCAAGATAGGCAGCTCGGCAGATCTTCCCTTGAAGATATTGTAGCACATTGTCCATGACTCTTGAGTTGAGGGTGCATTCTTGAGTCCGAAAGGAAATCGTACGTATTCGTAGTGTCCATTATCAACAGTGAAGGCTGTCTTTTTGATATCGTTAGGGTTCACCTCGATTTGGTGGAACCCGTTTGCGAGGTCCAATGTAGAAAAGTAAAGACACTTTCCCAATTTGTCAAGGATATCAGTGATATTTGGGAGAGGATAACGGTCAGTTATCGTCTAGATTAGTGGCAGTCAGTCAGGGTAATGACAGTGAATTTGAATTTACTAATATAGATGTGCGAGATAATAAATAATAAATGAAATAAATACACATTTAATTCTTCCACTGTAAATTACTTTAATTCATTTAGCTAAAAATAATAACAAGTTGACAATTTTCAACAACAACAACTTTCAAAATAAATCGAGTGCAAAGGGTTTAACTGTGGTTGAGCATGATTGCTATTAAAAGGATATGTGGGTAGCTTTAAATTTTGGAAAATTGGAGCTTCAGACGAAGGATTTTGATTTGCTTGGAATTTCTTTCGTGAAATCGAATTATCGTGTTTTGCGTAGAATATGTTTTGCTCCTGAATGCAGAAAGAAAGTGCTGTTGCGAGTGAGGTTGGCTTCATGGCTCTAATCGTAGCACCAAGAGGCGCGCGAAGTCCAGTCAAGAAGGCATTCAAACACATTCCTGAGAATTATTCTCTTTTAGCCTTCATTACGTTTCCATCCGTTTCGTGGATGAGAACATGGTTAATCATTGTTGATAGGAGCTCTATTATCTCACTATAGAATTTTCAACTGATTTTTCTCTTTGCCGTGTGTTATGCAAAGCTCGAATCAAAGAGGTTGCAGTCCGTCTATCTCTATATCTATTAGTCCGCTATAATGAAGCATGCGATTTTTCTTTATTTCCGACTAGTCCAAGGATGTTCCGGACATGTTAAGGACCTCATTGGCGGGACCCTCAATTTTATTGTGAATGGCTCGCAAAATGACTCTGCAGTAGGCAGGTGAAGTTGGAGATATAATCGTGAGAATTTCCTCGACATTGTCGATGAGATCTCGAAGAAGTCTAAGATTACCATTGAATTTCGGTAGGTCCTTGACCTTACAATTTAACAATCTCATTGACAATTTTTATGCTGATTGAGGAGCGTGTAGTATGGTGAGAAAATGCAAATTTTAGTTTTATGGAAAATGATTCTATGTCTGAATGACGATGCTATGTCTAGACTGGAGTGTCAGGTAGATCCTATGAAATGCGAAGGTCAATTTTACATAACTCGCGCGACAAAAGATGCGTCTGTATCGTTTGTTCTTGAAAAACTTGCTGGAGGCTTCTAGCACATGTGTGAAGATGATCAAATGAGTACTCAAACAGGACTACTCCCACTATCAGCACGTGGACAAACAGCAAAAAAAGCCAACTATCTCTAATTAGTTAACTTTACCCTATACCGCGTTAATCCGAAATCCGAAGTTAGTTTTCATAACGGAGAGGGTGTCTGTAGGAATAATTTCACATGATATTGAAACAATAAACCATACTTACCTAACATTATCAGATTCGTCTTGAAAGACTAAAATAAGGTAATGTATAAAAAGTATAATATTACGAAAGTATAAAATTACCTAAAATAATATGCTGTCAAAGTTCAACACTCTTTCATTACTAAACTCACTTTCACCATTCACCGACCGAAACTCAACAAGGCTAACGCTTAAGCCCAGGTAAGCCAATTTATGTACATTAGATATGTCACTTTCTGATAACTGTAAACTAGACCTTTTTGCAGACGACGCGTGCTATTTCGCAGCCTCAGTAGACCCGGATGAAAAAATTTATAACTTCGGGATACCACTCGACAAAATATTGCAATATTTTCATCAGTGAAAGATTAAATTAATATTCCGAGAACCAAGGCTGTTTTTTTGACAAAGAAAGGAAATCATGCCTATTGCGATTAGACAGGTGAAATTAAATTTCATCTCTTGGGCTCAAGAAAGAAAAACACCGAAGAAACCGAAACCGAAGAAAGAAGAGGAAGAAACCGACATTTCGAGATAACATTGGATTGTGGTTCACAAAATATGTCATAGGAAATATTGGCCTTAAATCCTTTGTAAGAAAGGTGATCGTTTTTTGACCCACGAGGTAAGGCCTTCATCATCAAATGGTGGTTATGCCTATTATGATATTATGCCTAGTATGACAATGTTGTAGTTAGACGGCTTTTCAATCGTCATGAAATGGAGGTGCCCGATGACACAAAAGTCAGTGGATCAGCTAAGAAACTTCAACTTTCAAAGTATATGACGTGGATGTTAACGCATCATTCGGTCATCGTAAAATATATTTTATTCATGTTTTATAACGTTTGTAATTCCGAAGTTTAATTTACTGAAAGATAAATACGAAGTTTGGGATATAGCTTAATGGTATCCTGTAAAACTTGTGATAAAAAAGAAATAACAAGTTCTCCGTGGGTTGGTCATGGCTATGAAATCAATTGGCGTATCATACTTGCAATGCGTATGCCCGGAGTTGGTCCACACGATATGAAAAAATTTGTGGAATTATGGAACTGCCTCACCCTGTTTTCCAAAGTTATTACAATATACATATTGATGTTTTCAATCAAACTACTAGTAATGTTTGTAAGACTGGAATTCGAAAGGCAGCATAAGAAGAAAGTACTGAAACTACTGAAAAAGGCGAAAGGCGGCATTACAGTTTCGGGCGATGAGTCGTGTCGAAGACATGGGTTTTTATCTTTATTCGATGTAATTATTGTAATTGGAAACCATACCGGGAAAGTTGTCGATTACGTCGTAAAATTTAAAGTGCGATCCTCGGAAAAACAAAACAGATACTGAAGAATTTGCTGATTGGAACAAAACTCATGCGAGTCAGTGTACAGCGAATCACGAATGATCAGCCCAAAAGGTAGAGGTTGACAGGATCATTGAAATGTTTCAGCGTTCTTAAGAGTTACACGGCATAGGATATGTAAATTTTGTTGACGGAGGAGTCTCTAAAACCTTCAAAGGTGTCAGAGAAGCTCAGCCCTATGCAAATTTTATTATAAAAATAAGAAATATATAAACTTTAAACATCTTTCTTCTCGTTCATCTTTGTTTATCTTCTCAGAACAACGTTTTGCCAACTGGCTGGATTCGTTTCTCATACAATTGCTGTTCGATTTGCATGAAATTTTGACAGTTTGTTTAAAACTAGTGTCTGCTAGAAAGTAAGCTGCATTTTTTTATATTGCATATTTCAATCGTGATTACCAATTTTTGGAACTTTTTTTTCTTCGTTTTTTTAAATTTTTTTAAATGACCCCATTATATCCAAAATCAATTTTAAAAAAAATTTACGGACTTCTCTGGCAGCTATCATGCTTTATCGAAAATTTTTTGTATGTTAACCACAACCTTAAAATTCCAGGAGGAAACGGTCCGTAGCGAAGCCATGAGAAAAAGATGTTTTTTGAAAAATGCTGGGGAGCTGCAATTTGGTTTTTTTAAGTTCTGAAAAAATTAGAAGAATATGTCAAATACATGTACGATGATGATCTTTTTGCCGAATTTCGATTTGTTTTTTGATTGAGAAAAGAATTCCCAAGAAATTACTTTTTTACCTCTTCAGTGCTGTTCCCTCTTAAGTGTTGACCGAAACTATGAGTTCTACCAACCAGTTAGTTGCATCCTTTGAGCTGTTATGCACTTTCCACTCTCTTGGTGTCAGAAGTGGGGTACCGCGCATCGCTGTAGTTGCCAAAAGGAATTGCAATGACACGATGCAATAGAGTAATTGCAATAAGTCGAGTAATTTGCACACATTGGACAACACGTGTCCGACAAGTATCGATTAAATCTATTCTTTTTTACCCTTGGGGAATAGCAAACATTTTGTCGCATTCCCATTGGTGATGAAAGTAGGAAATAATTACGCAGTTGTCAAAAAGGACTGTAAAAGGAACAAAATTGATGCAGAAGTTTTCTGAAGAAAATGAAATCCTATATGCTCCAGCTGATTTTTTTGGAATTTTGCCCTAGTGCGAGCATCCTGAGTCTTTCAGTACTCATAAGTAAGGTACTGCCGATAAGGGCTCTCGAAGGATTGGAACCAGTGAATGTAATCAGGCACAAGTTATTAAACATTGATATTGTTCCCTTCATCAACGAATTGAAAGCAGAGTGTTTACTTGTTTTCTTCTCTTAAAGAACTGTCATCGCGTGGTTTGCGATGTAGTCAGCAACGGCTTTGTCAGCTACAAGCTGTTATGAACTGTTATGAGCGAGAAGTCCTAGTAGCCACTTTAAGCAAGTTCTTATTTTGATTTGAGAAAACATACGAAGCGGTTCCGATGCTTTGCACGGTCTGTTGGAATTTGTCTTTAGTTAAGTCAGAGGTTCTTCTCGAGATGATTCTATTAAGAGGGAGTACAACTAGGTGAACCCGCTTATACGCTCAGTAAACTACAATCAAGTTGCGGGGATTTATACAGAAGTCATTTTCTGAGAACGCTACGTCTGCGATGAAGTTCCGAAATATCTTCCCTCGAAGTATCTCTGAAAGGTAATGTCTGGAGGTGTTTTTTGGAGATCTTCAAGATATCTGAGTTATAAGTCGAGTTCAGGCAAGCGATTCCTTTTTTAATACTACTTGTTTACATAAAATGTTTTGCCTATGCTTACTTAAATTTTATTTGAATTCTATCCGCATTTTCCTTTATTTACATTTTTTCCACACGTAGAAATATTTTTAAGCTTCTATCAAATGAAAATGAGCCGTAACATTAATTGGTAATCTTTCATCATATGGCTCATATTCTTTCAAAGGTCTATAAAAGCAGACAACAAACTAAGTTGTCGTTAATAAAATATAAAAAAAAAGAGATCGTTCTTTTTTACTTGGATTGTCAGTTCCAACAAATGATTCTTTGGCTTGACAGTTTCAATAACAGGACCCAATGCAACATTATGTGTGACATTTATAAGATGTTTTTGTAGGACACCAATCAAATCATTTGGCTGGCTGAGACGAATTGTTAACGTGATTTCACTTCAACTCGAATCATGTGAGTGTTCTAGTGTATTATAGTGCTGAAGGGAGGGATGAACTTGGATTCAAACTTCTAAATTTTCCTTCAATTTGTTGGCTTCGATTGGAAGAGCTAAAATCGAAAAATTTATTCAGAACTTGCGGTTGATTCTTCTTGACTTGATTCTTCATCAAAAAGTAGCGAAAGTAATACAAACTGTGAAGTTCTGCTAACAATTCTCGGTAATGAAAATTATGTCCTTAAAAGATATGGTTGTGCGTGGAAAATGAAGCCGCTGTTTAACGCTTAAATAAAAGATGAAGTTGACTTAATCAATGAAAAAGGACGAGAATTTTCGCTCATTTCAATAATCTTGGGAGTAAAATAGAAAGACGGGACTTGAAGAACATGAATCCTTAAGATTCGGGCCATAGCATAAACAACAGCCCCGATTATACTATAAGTTGGTAGAGGTGGATTCGTAGCTAAAACGTCAAGGTCAGGTGGTGTCAAGTATAGTCCACAGTCAAAATGGCCAATACAGTCAATGTTGTCCATACTCAGTTCCTTTGCTTAGTAGCCCAAATGTCCTCAAAATTGCTGAAGGAATTGGCTGAAGACTGATAAATATCCATCATGAATTTTGCGAAGCATACAAATTGTCTACAAAGCAAGAACTCCTTCAAGTTTGAAACAACCCTTTATCGTCATCATCATCTAAAACTTACGACAGCAAAATTATTTCAAAATTACTATTCCATTTCAAACGCTGCTATAAATTGAGTGTCGCACAATTCGGTTCCATAGAATAAAATGTGACTTTGTTGCTTTCCGTGAATGAAAGCATGGCTCAGCTATTCATCATTCCCTTAGATTGTAGTACAGTCCATAAAAAAATTTACTTAACTACCTACAAAGGATTTAATAATATACGATTGCACACAAAACTACTTCAGGATGTGTTTAAGAAGGAGCTACTGGCTCGTTGCGAACAGCTCCTTGGTTCTGCTGCTTAATGGAAAAGCAGTGCAGAAAATCCATAAGATATGAAGTCATCGTGCTATTGCAAGCTCACATATAAATCTCTAAGAGTTATGTAAATGTGGCTCCATGCTAAGCTGTTGCAGAAGGCCGCACAGAATATCCTTTCGTCTCTTCATTTCTTCAATTTTCCTTCATATGAGTCCGTTGGAGGCGCTGCAGTACAGCAGTATCTAAATGTTTAATTCCGCGAAATTATTTCGCTATAATTTTTAGCCAAGAAGGAGGAATTTATGACTGTGTGTCAGACTATCAAAGAGATTATCCCTCGAGCTCCGTTTCTAGATCTTTTTGTGAGGAAACCTTGAGAAATTCTGTATATACAAGTAGGAAGTGGGTATGAACATGACCATCGACTCCACTGTCGACCGTCTCACTTTGGTTGTCCGGGACAGGGCTTAGTACCGAGAGACAAGGCAAGGATATTTTGTGTACTAGTGCATAATCCAATGATAACGTGCAGTAGCTCTGCATGTTATTCAGTGTCGTATTCATGTTTTATGCGGAAATAATTTACGGTGTCCTATTTTGGCATTTTATCGCAATGCTTGCCTATCTTAGTGAAAAGGAAATTTGTATATTACAATCGGTCATTTAGAAGATAATTTAGTGCAGTTTAGTGCTGACTAAAGCAAAAAAATACCAAGTGATTCAAATGCTTTAATGAAGATTGTGAATCAAAATTCTGAGCGCTGATCTTCGGTGTTTACGGTGATACGTTTCTGCGGATGTCCGTGTGGATGTCTGTAAGTGAAAATCTATCTTTATAATCGAATTCAACCAAACAATTGTTAGCCCATGGCCCATATACATCCAATTCAGTCATCCGACTGGACGACTGGTGGCGGAATCAGACTGGTACTGGAAAAACCCGGAGAGATATCCTGCCAATGGAGCGAACCTTAGTCTTTTAAGTCTATATTTAATGCTAGGAAATTGGTAGTCTAAGCATCGTGCAATACCTGATTCTATTGATAGACTTGATGCTGAGAATTTCCAAGCAAATCAGGACAAGCACTGACAAGGATACAGCATGTGAAACTGCACTTCCTCAATTTACAACATAGCAGGGCTCCACGAAATCAAGGACATGATTCCTCTAATGAGTTCTATGGATTTTTTCTTACTTTATAGGGAAAGCTATAGGGTGACGCTACGAGCAATGAGCTACATCGAAAGCGTAACATCAACACACGTACTTAGATCAGGACCGTCGCGAATTACATGCGTATGCCACATGGTCTGCAAGACGACGGTGTTGGAAGTTGCAGCAGTGATACCCATCATGCTTCATAGTAGAGAGCTGAGAAATATTTTTCGAAGCAGATCAGAAGATAGTAGGGAAGAGGTCACCAGAAAAGAGAGAAACATTCCCTCACTTACTGATAAAAATGTTCAGAGCGCTACACAAACGAAAGTTGGACTGAAAATATGACCCTTAATCTAAGGCGGGTCAATCGAGTGTATGATGAGACTGATTTCTACTTCACCCAATAATTTTCGCGATCTAACCCGTTGAATGGTTATTTTCAAGAACGTAGAGAAGGCCCGTCATCTGAAGACACACGTAAGTAAAGAAACTTTGTTCATTGCACCCTGCCACGGAGTTTTGAGGTTACACTAAGCATCAAGAGATTCCACCACAGAAAAAACAAATTTGGATCGATTCCAATTGATGTGTGAAGAAGGAAAGCCAGGATCAGGAAAAGACTCCTGAAATCATATGACCAGAAAGGTAAGCACAACACATAAACCCAGCCATCAACTCAAACAGGAACACATTAGTCAAGAGGTTTCCGGCAGTTCCAGAAAATTTTCCAAAGCAACGCAAAAGGGCCTTAATAATTCAATCCATCAACAAAAAACAAATTAACACCTAAAGCAAACCGAATAGACCTGAGTGGAAACTGAATTCATGACTGAAACCAGAAAGAACACTTCACCCTCACAAAAACTTAATAAACAAGCCACCGTAATGCACGCCGCAAATAAGGACTCTCACCCCATGCTTCTCAATCGAAGGTCTACATTATTGCACTGACGAAGCAAGCTTCGCATCCACAATTCATTAGTCCAGCCTGTTCCCCTGTATAAAAGTGAAGCATGGACCCTTTCGAGCGAATCTGAAAAGGAAATGGACATATTTAACAGCAAAGTGCTCCGAAAAATCTACTGCGCACTGAAAGAAGATTTAAAGTTGAGACTACGTTACAACGATAAGTTGCTTCAACTTGCTAAAAGCGACGGAAACTGGATGGGTCATGTAGAAAGAATGGAAAAAAGCCAGCTGCCCGAAAGGACATTGAAGAGTCGAGCACAAGACAAATGTCCAGGCGCTAGACCGAATATTTGATTAGAAGACAGGCTGAGCACTGATAACGAATGTTTGTTCAGAATGATCAACTGAAGAATGGGGTTGCAGAATCTTTTGACAGTTACTCACCAAAGTTTCAGTCATTTTGGACGTACAGTTTATAGGTGATAGTCGTCGGAGTGAGTCGAAGTGACTTTGTTTTGGTGAAAATATAACTTGATGAGCTGTTATAAAATTTTTGTTTATGAAACGCATTACGCCTATTCTAATCAAAAATGAGTTGGACTCTAAGTATGGGGACTCTGCACCCTCATTTACCACAGTGAAATTTTGGGCAGCTGACTTTAATCGTGGCCGTAAGAGCTTCTGAGATGATTAGCGTTAGGGATGTCCAAAAAGTCCGACTACTGACGATAACATTGCTAAAGTTCGTCAAATTATGTTTGACGACCGCCGAGTTAAAGAGAAAGAGGTAATAGAGGTTATGAAAATGTCCAAAGAACGTGTTTGTCGTATGTTAAATCAAGATTTAGGCTTGAGAAAGCTGTTCGCGCGTTGAGAGCTGCTCAGGTTCGACAAAAATGAATATTTCCAACACTTTGGTGGCCCAAAAAATCCGAGTTTTTGCGCCGATTAATTACTGTTGATGAAACCTGGGCATACCGTTTAGCCCTGAAACAAAATTGCAGTCAAAACAGTAGACTGCAAAGGGGGAGCTGACTTCGGAAAAAGCAAAAACTGTTTTTCGGCTGGAAAAGTGATGGATTATCGATTATATTTAGAAAGGAAATACTGTTACGCGAGCATAATATGCATCATTACTTCCCAAGCTGAACACAGAAATTACAGGAAAACCACCACATTTGCACATAAAAAAAGCAAATCCTATTTCGCCAAGAAAACGCGCCGCCTCAAACTTCAGCGGTTGCCATGGCGAAAATCCGCAAATTTCAATTTGATCTGCTTGACCATTCGCTTTACTCACCAGATCTAGCTCCAATTACTTCTTTGTTTCCCTCATCTAAAAGCTCCGCTCAGAGGACAGGCATGTTCGTCAAATGAGGACTCAAGCAGCTTTGTGAAGAATTATTTTGCCGAGAAAAACGCCGACTACTATTAGGACGGGTTAAAGAGATTGAAGTATCGCTGGGAGAAGTGTGTAGAGTTACAAGAAGACTATGTAAACATTGAGAAAAAATGTCTTGCATAATTGCTACGTCAGAAACTTTTCATACCAACATCGTAATATAAAGTAAGTGCAGGTGACCATTTTATACCTACCGGCAAACGATTATAGTAGTGATGTATGATAAAATTTGTATTTATAATCACTTTGTGTAAGGTTTAATCTGTACCACATTGGTATCTTAATATGGTGATGTTCAAACTGGATTCCTAATTTAGATGCCAAGTTAACAAGGAATCGGCCCATTGTGTAGAGTGGGCATATTCCTTACCTCAGTTTTCTTTTATTGAGTCATTTGGAAGAAAGTTACGATTCACTCATATTTTAGCAAATCATGGCCACTACTATGTCTTTGCTCGACATTTAGAGCCATCGATACATCGGCAACATAAATCTAGGCATAGTCTGATGCATTTGACGTCGTTCTCTTATTGGGCTTTTGTGCATCTTTCCTGCTATTCACTGATCAGCACGAATTGCGTAAATGATCAATAACAAGCTGCGCAAAGAGAAAGTCTTTCCCTGTTGCCTTGTAGGTTTCCTTGGAATATTTGCGTACTCCCACTAACCTATTCTGGATGTTGATTGACTTTTATCAATAAGCCAAATGCATTTCCTTCGTGTTTTTGACAATTTCAGCACAATGCTTCTCCACATATAATCCAAACCAACGACACTATGCACCTGACTGGACGGTATGTAATCCGGCCATTTTTCTTGCTGTTGATTCTTCTTTCTTGGTCTTTGCAAGTGAGCTTTTGTTGTGATAACCTAAACTTTAGCAACACACCTTGTCAGCCCCTCTATGCACCCGAGAGCTTATTTTCACTAAGATTTTGTTAGCTCTCACCTCATCTTATATTTCTACTACTGGTTATATTTAATGTCAATTGATAAGAGGGATAATCTTGTTTGTAACTCGTTGTTCTCCGGGTCTTTGTTTTATAACGATTGTTATCTGCTCATTCAAGGAGGTAGCTTCGAAAAAAGGAAGTTAACGTTTGCCTCTTGCAGGAGAGAACACTACTTCTTCTGAGCCATCTATCCATGCCAGTTTTAAGCCCTTAAGTCTCGTCCGGGAATTTTATTGGTAATTTCATCCGTTCTTTAATAACAAAGAAATTTCCATAAAATTTCTTTTGTGGATTTTTTCGGGACTTCCTTATAATTCAAGTTTGATAATGACATTGTTAAATATTTCACTTCACAGTATTTGTATTTTTTCCCTCATTTTCTTTCCAAATAATTGTAAGCTTCTACCACCTCTGCAGCTTTTATGAGGGCTAAAAATTTCTTTCTTTTTGACATTGGAGATGACAATTCAATAGTTCCTATCATCGGGATATGCGTTTTTTTTCATATTAGTTTTTTCATTACCAGTAGAAGCTAGTGTTATTTATTAGTGTCATTGCTTAAATTTTGTAGATTTCTGATAGAATTTTAATCACTGAAACGTTTCCCCAGCTTTCTATCAGTTGATATATTAGGCGAGCATAGTTTAATGGCTACCAGCTTGAATGCAGGATCGTTTTTTGCGTGGATGCCGGTATAACGATCCGGGTACTCTAACCAGATGTCCCTCCTTAATGACTTGATCTTATTTAAAGCAGTCCTTGATAGGGACATGTGCCTAAAAACGGTTTGGCAGCAATTTGTTCATCACTAGAGCTACTTCGCCCTTTTTCTGCCCATCTTTCTAGCTATCCTAGAATTCTTTTGACTTTACTTCGAAGTGTTTAATAGCTGAGAAGTTGTTCAGAGCAGCAATCCTTTTTCGAACATAAATTGCACGATGAAAGCTTCTTTACGATTACCTCAAGTGTCGGAATCGTATACAATAGTACCACGACATACGAGTTTAATTTGCTCCGTAACCTTATGTTAAATTGCTCGTATCTAAAAGTAATTTTCCAAATCAATCTCTGGCTTCTCTTCAAAACAACTTTTTCGTTGAACAATCGTATGCTGCTGTGAATGTGGATCCTGTAGCTCCTCGGTTATCAGCTCCTGAGACAGTTCCTTGAGGAGTTCATTCACGTCTCTCTCAACCACCTAAAGACCCATGGATTTGCCCAGAGAAACAATTTCCTCTACCTCTGACATAATTCGTGATATGTTTACAACGGTTCGGTTTTATGGTTCTTCCAGAACTGTCAAAGGATAAGGTTTGTGTTCTCCGTCACCTCAAAGCAACACCGAAAAATGTGCTCGGTGTACAACTTCTTAAAATTAGAAATCATCTACTGATCCATGGGCTGCAGGATAGGAGTTGTGCTGGGTGGTAAGTACAAAACCTTTATAAACTTGAATTCTTCGAGTAAATCATCTTCGAGATTTGGTGGGCGAGCATGGGCGTTGTCGAAGACGAGAAGGGATTGCATAGGTAGGTTGTTCTCCTGTAGATATTTTTTAACAGAAGGGCCAAACACCAAGTTTATCCTCTCCACTGCGAATTTCCTGGTTGCTCACGCCTTCAGATTTATCCTCCATATAACTTTCAGTTTTTTTTTTAAAATATCATGCAACTTAAAGGCTCTATGATTTTCCGAATGGTATACTTGCAGAGGCTTGATTTTGCAGTCACCACTCGCATTAGCGCAAAGTACTACTCAATATATTTTTCATGGGCTTATGACTTGAGTTTCTTCTCATCTGCCGTTATGTAATTCCCATTCGACAGCCTTTTCCAGCAAAGCCCGGTCTCATCACAGTTGAAGACTAGCTCGGGGATGTATCCTTTGGCTTCTATCATTTCTGATAACGTTTTGATGTAAACCTTGTCTGCCTCCACATCCGAACTTGTTGCCTAACCATAACCTGACCTTGTTGCCTAACCATACCTGACGACGGAGTGAATGTCGGTTCTTTTTCTAAAGTTGTCAAACAAGCCCGGGCTGGCTTTAAACGAGTCTTCCGATTCCTCTTTTGTGGAAGCGTGTGGGATCTGCTTTAGCAAATCACCATAAATCGCTCGTACCTTCTCCCATATGATGCTTTGTGTTAAGGTTCCTCATTGAAGCTGCTGTCACCCAAATATCAGTAGTTTCTCTATCTTTTCATGCAGAGAGGTCCGGAGCTTAGAAATTATTGTAACACCCCTAGCTAGTGTTATTACCTTTATCAACTCCTTCTGTTTAAGCACAGTACATATCATTGATGTGCTACGCTCGTTCATCCTTACCATGTCAATTACTCGCACACCTTGCTCATGTTTTTCTATGATTTCACGCTTTAATTCAATAGATATCATCTGCTTCTTCGGACCCATGTTTTAAAAATAAACGTGATAATGTCTTACAAATGTAAAACAACAAACGCGAACCACACATATCAAAAATGTTTCGAAAACGCGGGAAACAAGCACACAGACTGTGGTCTAGTTTGAGACGGGAGAAACTATTGGACGCAGCACATGACACCAACATGCGAGATTGGGGTCTCGTATAGCGGTGTAATGTGCGATTCCTCGTATCTCAAATCTTTCTCTCATCTAAAAGCAAAATATCGCTCGCTCGGCGGCTCATATCTCAAAAAACTCGTATAATACGGCACTCGTATATCTAGGTACTACTGTATTGATATTGGTGTTGATTTGTTTTTAATACAATTATGGTGCGAAAAAAAGTGACGCATGTCATGACTGTCTACAAAAAAGTGATAAGGAATAAATTGTTTACTCAAGACTGATTAAAGTTTGAATTATGTATTAAAGGATGATGAAAGAACAACTACTTTGTGATTTGAATAATATTTATTTTATTTTATAATACTTAATTTGTCAACCATCTTAAATGTAGGAATACAAGTTAGAATTATAGTTTATTGTTGAAAATATACACGTCTTTCAAAATATCAGGGTTTATTTCAGATTTCAGATTTCAGATTTCAATTATTAGTACGAAAATAGAGGTTAAGGAATCATGCCTATCTGAAGCTTATAGCTACCTTTAATGAATATTTTCATATGATACCTTTCTTGTGTTTATTAAAGCTTATTAGAATCAAAAAGAACATGTGACAAGAACACCTCTTATTAAAATTATAAAGAAATAAAGGAAGTTACAGATTAGAGTTACCGATACGTTCCTGCAAAGTCAACAGAATACTGTTACGTTTTCCGTTGAGTAGGCGGCATGAAGGAATAAAAGCAAAAAAATAAATAAATAAATTTTTGTTACTATTAAGTTTTGTTTAAAATTTTCATTTGCAAGAATAATATTTTAAGCATCAAGATTATAACACAACATAGAACTACGATTTAAAATTCATATGGAAGCCTTTGTAATTAGATTTAGATATAAATTAATATTCAGATAATTCAAATGAAACCAAAAACACTTCACTACACTACGTCGAGCTGGTCCCACCAAATACTGAGCATGACGTTGGAACCGTGAATATTCGGTTTGGTCGTCGACGTGGAAGCATAGCCGGGATATCCCCATGATTTTCTGCGCTTTGGATTATCCTAATGAACCCATTTTTCGTCCCCAGTCACAATGCGATGCAGAAATCCCTTCCGTCTTTGCCTTGCAAGCAGCTGTTCACAAGCAAACAAACGCCGTTCAACATCTCTCGGCTTCAGGGCACCCAATTTCCTTGTTTGTGAATCATTCCCATGACTTTCAGGCGTTTTGAAATGGCTTGTTGCGTCACTCCCAATTATCCTGCCAATTTTTGTTTCGTTTGACACGAGTCTTGATCAAGTAATGCCTCCAATTCTGCATCTTCGAAAACCTTCTCTCTTCCACCGCCATGCTGATCTTCGACGTCAAAATCACCGTTCTCGAAGCGTTGAAAACACTCTCGGCACGTTCTTTCACTAATAGCGGCCTCACCATAGTTATTTGAGAGCATTCGATGAGCCTTAGCCGCTGATTTTTTCATATTAAAGCAGAAAATTAAATCCTCCCGCAAATGACGAGATTTGGCTTGTAAGCTGACATGTTTAATCGAGAATCACTTTATGACGTAGACACAAATCGACTAATATTTCGATGGCGTTATGTTTACAAGTACTTTAGCTTATTGGATGACACCTACGATCTATTTATTTCGACTACCACTTACCGCTACAGCCATCATATTGTAAAATGGCGGAAGCAAAGTTGTACACCTAATAGAAGGTAAAACAAATAAAGAAGAAAGAAAAAGTGAATAGAAGATCAAAAAAACAAAGAAGAAAGAAAAAATAGAGGATAAAGAAAATATAGAAGATGCTACTAGAGGAAAAAGTAAATATAGAACAAGAAAAATAATGAACAGAGTAAATAAAATTATAGAAGAGTAAAATAGTAAACATAACTAAGAAGAAAAAAATGACATATATATATATATATATATATATATATATACAGATATATATACAGATATATATATATATATATATATATATATATATATATATATATATATATATATATATATATATATATGTATATATCTGTGTCTGTATATATGTATATGTCATTTTTTTCTTCTTAGTTATGTTTACTATTTTACTCTTCTATAATTTTATTTACTCTGTTCATTATTTTTTATATTAATTATATTAATTATTTTATATATATTTTACATAATAAAGTGTATAATAAAGTGTAAGAATGAGTAAAGAGAAAAAATGAAAAACGGACAAGTAGTAAGCTGTTGTGGTCGTGGAAATAAATCAAACAAGGAATATGAACGAGCTCGTGGCCCGATGCAGCACATTTCCCCAAAACAAGCTGTATCCCATGATTATATTTGCATTTGTATTTTTGATATAAAATTTGTATAAAATTTCTTTGATTTGTGTAATATGAAACAGTGAGATTTTTCTGTCAGTGTGTGTGATATGTAAGAATCAGGCCTTTCATTATGTCGTAAAACCCCCACGCCCGCACGGTGAGCTAGCCGTTTAAAAGTAACTTCCTTCGGCCGCCATTATGCAGTCATCGTATTTTCGAATAATCATGTCTTTCTTACCTTGTTCCTTCTTCGCTACAGGTGCGACCTATCGGTTACCACAAAAGTATAATATTTATTATTGTTTATTATTTTTTAACTACATTTTATTTTCTTGTTTTATTTGAAAATATATAAAAATATATTAGCGCACCCCGCTCATTTAATGGGCAGAATAATTATTCATCAGAACATAGGCGGTTGTCTATACACTAGTATATCCAGAGGAAGTCAATGTTTAGTGTGCCTTATGGGCCGGTGGAAGCATTGACCCATATGTCTTGAAAATGCTGTTGGAAATAACATTACAGTCAATGCTGTCCATTATAGAGTCCTAGCCAATGACATTCTCGTTCTGGAATCGAATCTTCGTAATGCAGGGATCTTGGGTTACAACAGGATACCGCGACATGCCATACTGCTAGTGTACATATATATCGACTTATTGAAAAAAAACATTTGTGATCGCATAATTTCTCGTTATGGACCTGTGAACTGGCCTGCAAAACCTTGTAATTGAACACCTCTTATCTATTAAACTTCTTATATAATATATGTATGGATACGATAAGTTACTCGTCTTCCCAGTCATTTGACCATTTGGAGAACAAGATTCGTCACATTATCGGCGATTCACGGCCCCTATTATTTATTAGAGTTTGCGAAAGTTGGACCTCCACCGTGCACAAACTTGTGAGCAATTATCTTTCCAATAAAGTCAATTTTATGAGAATCAAAATAATACATCCGTATTTTATTTAATAATTCTATACCTTATGATTAATTACGACTAGTAGTAGAAGTAATATTACTACTAGTACTATTGCCTGTACTACTATTACTACTAATACTACTACTACTACTACTACTACTACTACTACTACTACTACCACTACCACTTCCCTCTTTAGTATTTGCAAATGCTGCGAATACAAAAAGCAGTGGAGCTACTGACCCTCTGGGCCTGAAATGATTGGACTGATGACAGTGACATTTGACTCCGTGTTTGTGATGTTGGAGTAGCAGGCCACTTGTTTGTTAAATGTATATTTGCCGAAATTAAAAGGATTAGGTGGTTTTCTAACCAAATCATATTCTCGTGTTTCTTTGGTCTTAACATGTGGTGACTAACATACCATACGGGCTAAGTTCTGTAGTAACTTTTGCACTTTAAAAGTGCGATAACAAATAGAGATGCAAGGGGAAGACAATTCGAAACAGGGAAACAACAATCCCCGATTCAGACACCTCATTCAAGAGATTGTTTTTTGGTATATAACATGAAAATGGTTACAAGTAGCCCATAATGCATCGTCGACTCGTCCTTCAGAACGAGATGGTGATGGCTTTCAGTCGCCGAAACGCGTCATCACCCAAAAACGGAGTATAACCCACTGAAGTGTGAATGCAGTTAGATTTCGGCCTGCAGCCAAATTAGGCAAGACGAATTAAAGGAACTATTTATAGGCTCTTGTGCGAAACCACGGGAATAGGTTGAACATAAACCAAGCTCATCTACCAAACCAAAATAGCATAATCTGATGATATCGGATACGGGCATTTAGCATAACCTGACGTTATGACTTTTGATAATTACACAAATAAAATACTACAATATTTTTTTGTATTTACCTATAAAATCTAGAGCTAAGGTAAAATAAATGCTGCGAATAAACTTATATCTATGAAGTTCGTAAAAATAGGTCCAAAGATGGCTGTTGGAAAATAGGAATCCTTAAGAAGGCTGGATCACGTGAAATACTTCCTGAGTGTCTATTGCCAAGAAAGCATAAAATAAAGTGAATACGAGATTACGCACGAACTCCAGAGAAGACCAGATTATAAATTTATCTTAGGAACAATTTTTCTCTTTAGCAATCATAGGAAATTCGTCTATCAAATGGTTTAATTACTAATCCAATTTCTGAATAACGTTTGGTTGCTCATGCAGTGTCACATGAGCTATAACTTACGACCCACATCCTGAATGAACCCATGTTTATTTGGAATTTATATTTTGTTATATGCTGTCATACAACTTTCCACAATGAACTGTCTTCAAATTCAATCGTACCAATGCGTTAAGGATATGTTTTGTTTGGGAAACAAAATTTTGACTTTCATTTACCGGAATCGCATTCTTGACCGTTGAGACACTTGCAGAATAAAAGCTTTTCTTTTAATTACAATTTAAGTCCTTACAGTATAATTCATCAAATGCCTCTCGCTATCGTGATTTAGCTGTGACATATTCCATGATATTAACTAACACAAGAAATTATGCATGCAGGCTTAACGTAACATACGCTGTCAGCATGATGGAATTGATTAGGATTAAGTCATCAATTTTAAAATGATAGGATTAACGTAAAACCTATGAAAATCGTATTACAATAAACAACGCATATTAGCTTAATGCAATTGCTATCGTGCCATGTCAGCTATTTGGGAACGAAAAGGAATTGAATATTTTCAAAGTCAACTGATAAACTGCTTGCGTGCAGCCGTGAATTTATATTGCAACCTTCTTCTTATTCATGGCCTCCTACGCCTTCTGGAACGACATCATTCCCAGGGCAAATATGTCAGGACATTAAAACAATTTTATTGTGGTAAATGTTTACGTTCTCACTTTATAGCTCTTCCGTTACAATAAATTCAACAGCAATCGATTTCTCCAGCTGAAAATGAACACGCAATTCGTGGGCATTCGGTGGAAAGCTAACAGCGTTAAATTGCCAGTAAGGAATCGACCAAATAAATGATGAACCAGGGCGCAAGAAGTTTGTTTTTCTTATACCAGTGAACTTATTGTGCCACATTGCTCCTCTTTCCTCCATTGTCCTTTTTGATTCGCATAGACATTGGCAATAAATCAGCTACTGAACGTCTTATTGGTTGCCCCTTTAGACCTCACTCGTCTATAAAATCGCACATTGTCGAGTGGAAGGTCCTGGCTCCAAAGCCCTTTAAGATAATTTAACAGCCTGAAAAGATGCTGCATCTGTATCCGAAACATCCTTATGGGTATATGGAATAGGATACATGAGTAACTTCTGTACGTTAGCAGGACAAAGTTGAATGGAAAGAGATATAAGCTTAGAACGCTGGATGTGACTACAAAAGGACATGAAACGATAAGGAACATTCGTGCCTGGGACCATATTGGGTCGAAATGATTTCGCCGTTAGGTATCCATGCTAACGTTTATTTATACCCGCCCGGATTTAAGTATGGTGTGAAATTTAAAAATTCTGAAAAATTGTCTATAAAAAATGCAATAAATTTAAATTTTTCATGAGATTGTCAAAATAAACGATGGCAGCATATGGTTTGGAGTGTATTTCGGCAAAGTCGTGGAAATTTTTCCAAAATGCCAAGCAAAAGTAGAACAATCGATAATGAGACTCAGAGGAAGACATAAAACTAAAAGTAGCTTCGATAAACTTGGGAAAACTCCTGAATTTGATGACTTGTGAATTCATTCTTAATTTGTTTTTATGATTGTGCTAAGAGGTTACTCGTTATGATTTCGTATAATAAATAATTGGCAAATAGGATCATGATTATTACTTAAGTACTTCAAACTAATTCAGCTTGACAAAAATTGTTACGAAGGCCTATCATTCCTTGAACAAGGAATTGCTCCATTATAATGATCTCATAGTTTCATTTATGAAAAGATTATGATTAAGATGGTAAATGCACATGTTTCCAGAACAGGATATTAAATATGCTCTCTATTGTTAATTGAGAACTGTCTTTATGAACGTGTCTGCCATTATTACGGTCCCTATTTTCTAAAGTCACTTTTCTATGTCCCTTTTCTTTGGCAATTCCACTGCTTTCATATCTTCTCTTGCAATTAAATTCAAAACCAAATTTCAGGAATTTCTAGATCTCCAAAAGGTGTGTTGATTTCAGAAAATTGCTGGGATTACAAATTTGAACTCAGGCATTGGCTGTAACAAATACTACTTTATCGCCAGTATAACGGGATGCCAAGAATTTGGGCATTATTACTCCTGAGTTGACTTGTAAGGAATTATAACATGAACCGTTGATGGCTCGAATTTTAGTGATAAACAAAGCCTACGTTTAAAATATCAAGTACGTGTAGAGATAGGCCGTTCCGGAGTGCTTTCCATTGCCCCTGGTTGGTCATAAGCCAGTAAATTGGATTATGGCTTATTACAATTGGTTTCAATAGTGGCTTAAGCCCTGAGTGAATAGTGCTCTTTCTTTAACAGTGGCAAAATTGGTCCCTCAGGAAGGACCATTTACGGCGTTATCGCGGCGAACATTTAAAAGAAATAATCTTCGAAAAGAAAATGCTGTTTTTTGGGAAGGGAGGTGAAGGCTATTTACGCCCTGAGTGTCGGACTCCCAGTGCCCCAACGGACCTACTGGACTACCGACTAAACACCTCTCCTGTCAACCGGAGCGCCTAGCCTGTAACCGTTTGACACATTACTTCGGGCTAGGCCTCCCAATTTTACGTCTTTGGCGCCTTCGGGTTACGGGGATTCCTTCTCAAGTTGGATGGGAAAGAGGAGGAGGATTGCTAGAGAAGGAAACCCTCCACCCTCGACGCCTCCAGCCGATCAAGTATGCCATTTTTCATGGCTAGAATTGTCTGAGCGTAATGTGCCACTTGATTCCATTTGTCAAATGATTTCAGCATCTCTTCGGTTAGGCTATCTGGATGGAGCTAACCCCCTTCTTTCGGCAAGATCACCGCGCTGTTTGTCCCATTTTCTGCATGAAAAGAAAGTATGACAGACATCATCCAGCACACCAATGCAGAATATGCAATCTGGAGACCATGACTTACCGATCTTGTGCAGGTAAGACTGAAAACAACCGTGTTCGCTCAGTAGCTGGGACAGGTAGAAGTAAGTCTCATCATGCGTTCGACTGAACCACGATCCCAAGTCGTTGATGAGCCGCACGGTCCATCTTCCTTTAAGCTCACGTTCCCATGATTGTTGCCATTCGTCGAGTGTGCATCGTCTTTCATCGCGAGCAACTTTTTCTTTATTACCCTCATGCCTTCGGATGTAGACTCTTCTACGCTCTCTAGCAAGGAGAGCGATAAGTGTCACCCCTGCGATTACCAACACCGCTGCCTCAGAGACTGTCGGTATGCTGATGCAATCCGCAGTGCTCCTTGTCTCTGCACCTGTGCCAGCCGTTATCGGTGCAGTTCCTTTTTGAGAGCTTCACTCCATATCTCTGCTCCATATAGAAGTCCCCAACTCAGACCACCCTTACTCTGGAGATCCCCTTCTTGGTCACGATGACCACTTTAATTTTCTCTAACGCTAGTTTAAGCCCGCGACTAGACATCCAGCTCTCCATCCGGCGCATTAGTACATTTAGCCTGAACTGCGCTTGATCGACCGTGCGCCCAGCCACTAGTGCCGCAACGTTATCTACATAGCCGATCAGTCGCGACTCTTCCGGCAGTTCAAGTCTGAGCAGTCCGTCGTAGGAGACGTTCCACAAGTCCGGGCCAAAGATGGAGCCTTGAGCCACACCTGATGTGACTAGCATGATCCGACGACCTTTCGCCGTGTTGTAGATCAGGCTGCGATCCTTCAGGTAGTTTCGGACTATCCGCATCAGACATTCTGGTACTTGGAAAGATTTTTCCAGGGCTTTCAGAATATCCGTCCATCTAGCGGAGTTGAAAGCATTCCCTATGTTCAACGTCACAAGCAGGGCTACCCGACGGTTCGATCCTCTGAGTGCCTCCACCTGTTGGACCGCACACACCTCCGCCGCGACTGTATCTATAGTGGAACGTCCTGTTCTGAAACCGTACTGCATTGGAAAAACTTCCTCAGCGGCGTGAAAAACGTGAGCGAGTTTTCTCCTTATCAGTTCCCCGACCACTTCCCGGCCGTATCTAGCATGCATAACGGTCGGTATGCTGACGGCGACTCGCGATTTCCCTTCCCCTTGCTGATCAGCACAAGTCTTGCCGTCTTTCAACGCTCAGGGAAAACGCCTTCCCGTAAGCATGCATTAAACGTACTGAGCAGCAAGTCAGGGCAGGAGTGATAGACCAGTTGGTGTACCACGGCTGGAATACCGTCTGGGCCCGGAGCCTTCTTCGCCTTCATGGAGAGAACCGCTAGTTCCAGTTCGTTTCTCGTGAAGAGTGGACAGTCTGATGTGGTTTCCCTGTTGGCGGCATCAACGCGGACGGGATGTTGGGGAAAAAGTGCCTGTACTATCGCGTCCATCATGTCCGCTTCAAGTACGCAGGGCACCCGTAGAGCACCGGGCTTCCGCATAACTAGTTTATAGCCCAAGCCCCACGGGTCTCTGTTCACGTCTTCGATGAGGTTCTTCCAACAACGGGCCTTACTCCAGTTAATCAGTTTGCGAAGACATTTTCTGGCCGACAGATATACTGTCATTCTGGTGGTAAGGAACTTCCGTGTCTGGCTTCGCGCTCGTTGAGCTTCTCGTCGGAGTTTGTGACAGCCCCTTCGTTGTGCAGCTATTTCAGTGGACCACCAGTACACTGGAGGCTTTCCGGTTCTAGATTTCCGGCGGGGCATATGTGACTTACAACCGGAGATGATGGTACTCATTGCGGAGTTCACCGTGTTTTCAGCAGTCAGACCTCTGGTCCCTGGCGATGAGCCAAACGTTGGTGAGCATCTCATGAGCGTGTCGTCAAGATTCCCCACGTCCATCCTCTCAGTATTCCACATGAAGGCGGAGCGCTGAGTGTCTGGGAGTGTAGGAACGTTGTCGCGGATCCCGAATTCTATGTACTGATGATAACTGGGCGAATAGTCCTCTAGAACTCTCCAATTGTGTGTCATAGAGGAGAGGGACTCCGAGGCGAATGTCACGTCCGGAATGGTACCAACGCAGCCCAAGCGGCGGAAAGTGGGAGTGCTACCAGTGTTGACCACGGCTAGCCCTACTCTGGCTGCCATCTCCAGGATTCGATTCCCACTAGGATCCGATTGAGACATGCCGCATTCAATAGTCTTGGCGTTAAAGTTTCCTCCGATAAGAACATGACCCGCTGTACTCAAGACTGCGTCCTGCAAAGAGCTGGAGAATCTTAATCTCGGTGCTGTTTGCTAAGCAGCAATAAATTGGCTTTCATATCCCTCGCGAACTGGTCAAGCAGGTCTTTCTCTTAATCTTGTAGCCATACATAGTAGCTGAGAAGCTAGTCATCGTGAGCTCTCCACTCACCTCGCTTTATTTACAACATGGAGTATTCATATCTCTTTCTTCGTGATGCCTCTGCGGAATGTAGTGCCTAATAAGTATCTACGCTTTACTTCCGAAACACAGATTTCGGACCTCTACTTCTACGTCTGTGACGAGAAGAAGTATCGAGCGTACATCAGAATCCACTAGTGAAAGCTAGGAGTTAGCCTTACACATTTTAAGGACATCTCCAGATAATACGCCTGATAGCGAACACTGAGATTCTGATAGATTTTCCAATTTAAAGGAGGAGATAGACAATCTAGGAAGCTTCTTCCTTGTCAAAGGGAAATGTTGGGAGCCTGAGAACGATGCTTGTCACTTTGCATTGAAAATTGTGGTACACTAATCCTTTGAATTTCGTTGTGCACTACACGGACAAAATCAATCACTCAATCTTGCCTTTATGGAATCAATATAATGGTTTGTAAACAAGAATTAACTCGTCTAATAACGTATATCTAATAACCAATTTAACCCATAATTTGCACCATTTCTTATCGTCCATTAATATTTCCATTTTAAATTCAACTTCACCTCAGATCACTTAACATGTTTTCCATTCGCCTTTATTTTTAATTTTCTGAAAAATCGTTAAAGCAATAAATTTAATTAGGACAACAACAGACGAGAAAACACAGTCGAACAAAAAAGCAAAAGAGTAATCACCAGAAATACCATCAAACAAGGATAAGGAAATAACAATTGAGTTACACAGAAAAAAAATGATACAAAATAAAAGGACGAGAATAAGGCTCCGGAGAGATGAATTGGTATAGGAGGGTTTAGTAACTTGGAGGACATAAGTAACGTAACTGTAGCACAAATAATGGGTCAAGAGCTATACATAAACAGTAACAAATGGTATACTGAAGACGCACAAAAGCTCTTACAAGGCTCGTTAAGTTCCTCCGCAATTAAAATGTCACTGGGCCCTTAGAGCGGAGAGCAATGTACACGAGGACGCAAGCAATGTGCACAGTTGCAACCTTCCCACTTTAGTATATTGGGCAAGCTAGGAGATCCTGGCCAGTGGCCTGGTTACAATCACAAAAAGTCTACAGGAATGGTGACACGGTAGAAAAAAGCTAGATAGTCGTCATCAAGTGTTTTACTACAATATTATTTTATTCGGCGTGAGATTTGTACAGGGTGTGAAGTACTAAGCCGCGATTAGGTGCGGCTGTTGAATGTTTTCTTTATTCCCCGGGAAAAGGGATTTGTAACGGTAAATTCGGGGCAATTTATGAACAAGAGATCCTAATTTATGAGATTCCATTTAAAATGGAACAACTATACTTTCATCTGCTCTGAACCTTTAGAATTTTATATCACCCTGTTTCTTCCACATGCAAAAAAGCATATTTAATTCTGATCTTCGGGCGGATGTAATAAAATGGATTACTTGGCAAAGGACTAAGCAAGACAATGCAGAAATGGCGACGACGATATCTGTGTTGGAACTCTGCAACAAATTTTAGAACCATCCTCCTCGTCTGATACGAATGTAACGAATATTTTCAAACGAACAATGACTCCTTGGACCCTTTTTGAGAAGCTTTATCTACACTCGTGCAGAATTCAATAGAATTTGTAGGTATGCAAAGACTACAAATGGTTTTTTCTCTACTATTTTCAATTCACGACAATGTATCGGTGGCCATGGTTTGCCTTCAACCTTATGGCAGCAAACAAAATTTATTGTTGCAGTAATTTTGTAAACAATATACGGAAGCCATGTAAGGAAGAAGCCCATATAATCTATTAGCGAACTAATCACCTAAACTAATATATATAGCGTAGACTTTCGTAAGAAGAAGTGTGATTTGAATGTTTTTTCGCTTCTTATTGGCTTCATCCAACGCCGTGGGTTATATAGACACCGCAAGTCATCCGGCTGAAATCCGGATGGGTTTGTCATTAAGTCATATCTGGTCTTCATGCGATCAGTGGTTGACTCTATTTGCTTCCGCACTAATTGGTGTATCTGATCCAGCCATTGCCTTAAGTCGCTTGTATACTCCGAAATGGGTTGGGGCTGCTCAGGGGGTGCCCCGAACTTTACATCAGCTGGTATTTTTTTCCAAAATTGACTTTCGCGGGCGCTTCTCCTGTCGATGCGTGTTCTGCAGTTCGATATGTCATCAAAAATAATGGAATGCATCGATCCCAATCTCTCTGTATGTCATCAAAATCAAAATCATCAACACGCTGATCTGAACGTAGTTCAGGGGGTACGCCATATCTACTAACCCACTGTGAAACGATGTGCTCCGCTACAGTAGCTGCCTCCTGGTTGGGAATTGGGTATACTTCTGGCCACTTACTGAAGTAATCAGCTACAACGAGTAAATACCGATTTCCCCATTCAGACTCGGGAAAGGATCCTGCAATATCCACAGCTATTCTTTCGAACGGTACCCCCACGTTATTAATCTGCATTTGCCCTCTCGTTCTTCGATTTGGGACTTTAACAAAAGCACACATTGTGCATTTACGACACCAGTCAAGAACATCGTCCCGAGCGTGGAGCCAGTTGAATCTTTCTCGCACCTTTGTCAGGGTCTTGTTCAACCCAAGGTGACCTCCTGATGTGCTTTCATGCATCTCCTTTAGCACTCCTTTGACCAGAATCTTAGCAAGAACAATGTTTATCCTATATGAAGTGCCGTCTGCCGTTTCCCATTTCCGTTTCAGGACTCCATCTTCAACTTCAAGGGAGTTCCATTGAGCCCAATAGCCTTTTCACAATGTGCCGCGGGCTGATATGCCCTTGCATTTTGGACGTCCTATTGTTTCTTTCCACACCAACAATGGTCCAATATCATCGTTGGCTAACTAGGCGTCCCGAAGTTCATGCTGCGTCCAACCCTCGTCGACTTCCGTTGTGATTACACGCATATCCATATCTTGTTCTTTTTTCCCAGACCGTCGGCAATATTTATGTTTAGCCGCTGGACATGGGCGACGGGATAAAGCGTCGGCATTTACATGCACTCCTCCTTTTCGATGGACGATTTCGTAGTTATAGGACTATAGCCTTTCAATCCATCTAGCAACTTGCCCTTCTGGGTTTTTGAAATGAAGCAGCCATTTCAGGGAAGCATGATAATTTCGAAGAACGAATTTCTGTCCATATAGGTACTTGTGGAACTGCTTTGTTGCTTCAATGATAGCCAGAAGTACGCAGTAGTTCCTTTCAGTCTTTGACAGAACTCGGCTGTAGTATGAGATACTCGCTCTCCACCATAAACCTTCTGTTACATTACAGCCCCAATACCGCTGTTACTCGCATCGTTATTTACTACGAACATTTTTCCAAGTTTAGGGTACGCTAGAACATTCACAGATTCACAGAGCTTATTCTTCAACATCTCGAAGGCGCTTTCACACTGCTCGTTCAGATAAAGGGGCGAATCTTTTCCTTGGGCTGGTGGAGACACTTCGCTATTTTTGCAGTCTTCAACGAATTGGCGATAATATGTCCCCAGTCCAAGGAAACTTCGAAGTTGCCGTTTGTTATTAGGTTTCGGCCAACCTCTCACAGCTTCTATTTTCTCGGGGTCCATTTTCACACCTTCTGCGGATACAACATGTCCTAGGTACTTTAATTCGGATGCGAAAAGTGTGCACTTCTTTGGACTCAGCTTCAGTTAGCCCGTCGTAGCCTTGAGAACACCTCTTTCAAGTTGCGCACATGTTCTCCTTATGACAATGATGTCATCCAGATACACTAAGCACGTTTTCCTGCTTAACCCATTTCATGAGGCGTTCGAATCTTGCTGGAGCATTGCGAAGCCCAAATGGCATCAGCACAAATTCCCACAATCCAGTACCCACTGAAAATGCAATTTTCTCTCGGTCTTTTTTATCGATTTCAACCTGCCAGTACCCACTGTTTAAGTCAAGAGCAGAGAACTACTTCGAATCCGCCATTGTATCCATAATGTCGTCGATGGGCGGAAGCGGGTGGCTGTCTTTTTCCGTGACATTATTCAGCTGCCTGTAGTCGACACAAATCCGACTGCTTCCATCGTTTTTCCTTACCAGGACTACAGGTAAGGCCAACGGTGTGACTGACGGCTCGATTACTCCTTGTTTTTCCATTTCTGAGAACATTGTGCTTACTTCACCCTGCTTGGCTAATGGAAGTCGTCTTCGCGCTTGTTGAATCACCTTAGCGTCTTGCTTGTCTATAACATGAGTCACCATACTCGTACGCACTTAATCATCTTCACTAGTCGAGAAAAAATCGCGACATTTGATCACCAATTCCGAGGCTTTCTTGAACTGCTCTGGTGATATCTTGGTTGGCTGCAATAACTCACGGGACTCCCCAGTATTTTGTTTCCTAGCTGGATATTGGCGATCTCCCACTTCCAAAGATGTTACAGTAAAGACAAGCTGACAGCTCCCTATAATGTCTCCAGCTTTGATGTGTGTAACTGAGTCCGAGGTGTTAAGGTCTCTAACCGCCACGCATTCACTCTTATTTGTTGTTACTAGTGTCCGTCCTAAATTTAGATTACGCAGTGCCGGTGTTTTTTGGTTGGCTCAATGAGGTAGGATCTATGATCTCCAGGATGACTTTCAAATATGGCCCATACAATGTTCTCGGAGGATTTTGGTACGTCAGTGTCGGCACTTACGACCACTTTCTGTGTTGAGATGTTGTTGTAAAGATCTTCCATCAGGATCTCAACATTCCGCCATCTCAAGACCCGCCCGCCCAAATCCAACGTGAACCCATGTGGGGGTATCCATTCCCAGGATGCAGTTGTCTATTATATCGGCAACGAGAAACTCATGTTGAAATAGTATACTAGTAGTATAGTATACTACCATAATAGTATACTACTTGTATGTACTTGGAGTTTGATCTCGCCGTATATCGGCGCTGCTTGTTCCGTTGCTGTTCGCAGCAAAAGTGATTTACCATTGGAAAGAAGACGCCTGTTCACCAAATCTGGTCGCAACATTGACGTTGTTGCACCAGTATCAATAGTGAGGGTGCAATATTCACTGTCGACTTGCCCACGCCTGTTCGTCCTTTACTGAGCGTTTTTCGGCTAGGCGGACAGCTTGCTGCATTTCCCTGTCCTGCAACGCGCTAATAAAAGCCTCCGTTGCCACATTGTCCCGATGATCTGGATCGTATGCAGGGTAAGCCAAACGTGCAAGCCCTTCAGTATCCTGGACTAACCGCTGTAGGGTTTCACCTGGTTGCTGCAACCGGTTGCGCAGCTACGACCTATAGATCTGCTTCAGGTGATTATCACCTTACCTCATGTCGAGTGCGTTCATGATAGCGATGGAGCTTGACTGCGACTCGATGGGGACAGTTTGAAGTATTTCAGCAGCTGGACCTCTCAGGGCAATAATTAAGGCTGTTGCTCGCTCCTGCTCATTCCAGTGATTCTTTTGAGTGGCAGCTTCAAACTGCCTCTTGTAAATGCTCCAAGCTATTTGTTCATCGAAAGTTGGTGCTTTTACACTCCTTGTTGAGATACTGGCGGTACTCGCTATCAAGGCCGGGCTACTCGCTATCGTAACTTTGGCTTGCTTTAAGTCTTCCTTTATTCTTTCAATCTCTTCTCGCACCGTTTCCGCTTTGCTCACCTTTTCTTCCACTTTTTCCATCCTCTCTTCAAAACCTTGAATTTGGAGGTTAAGCTTTTGGCTTAGCTCACCTAAATCTGCTCTTAACTCAGCTGATTGCTGGTTCAGTTTCCGGTTAAAGTCTCCTATTTTCTGGTCTAGTTTCTAGTTCAGGTCGGTTGATTGCTGATCGAGCTGGTTTAACGCTGCTGACTGCCGATCGAGCTTCTTGTTTAAGTCGTTTGACTGCCGGTTGGGAAACTCAAATGACTCTGGATTCATTCCTTCCACTGCCAGCGCTCCGTTTAACCGGGTGATTAGTCTAACTTTGCTTCCTTCAGTGGAAATGTTCCGCTTTTCCAATTCCTCCTTTAGTTCCGGCAAAGTGAGTGCGTTGATTTTACGCGGCATTTTCTTACGAGTTGTCTTTAATGCAAAAGTTCACAAAAGTGTTTACTAAATTTTTGTTTTTTTTTTGTTTTTAAGTGTTTTTAAGTGTTCGATTTTGTTCACTTCACTATTGCAAGAATAATCCCATTTTCTGACAACAGTGTTGCGCTTTGACAGGTGCGCGACCTGTTTGCTCTTCGCAAATATTAGCAATAGTGAATGAAACACATCCGAATAATTTCAAATTGGGCGCTTGAAATTTTATTCTGAAATATCGCGTTACATAGCTTACTGAACTGGAATGTAAGTGAGAATAATTTTGCGTTGTGTATTGGAGTCTTTGTGTATGAATGCAATATTCAGCGGAATGTTCAAAAATTCAACACGAATCACTTTTGACTTTGTATCCGAACTGGAACAAGCTTTGTTTACAAATAACAATGCATCACAAAAATGTCGTCAACTGTTAACACAGGTGAGCAACCTATGTTGCTTCCCTATGCTTCCTTGTGTTTATCCGATGGTAGCTCGAGGTAGTTCGAGGTGGAAGAAGGAAAGCTTCCTGCCACGGGAAGGATTAAATCAAGGATCAAACCAGAAAACAAAAGAGGACAATACATGGTTATCGTCAACCTGTCTGCGAGGAACGCCGAGCAAATTCAAAAAATAAGAATAGGCTGGGTGATGTGCAGGCTAACGGTCAGCGTCTTTTTAATGTTTTAATTGCCTTTGGGCACGGCCCCAGCAAAAGGAATGCAAAGGGCTCAATAGGAGCCTAATTCAAGCTAAATGCTTTGGTGAACGCTGCCCCGAACGCAGATGGCCACGTGCTCTTGTGGAGATTCTGCGACGCTAAAGCAATGAAATTTCAAATGGTCCTGGAAGTCCTGGAATTGTAAGTTATGGGAATAGTATCCTGCAAGTCTAGAAAATGGCGACGATAGCAGTCTCACTTGTCGTGCTTTGCACCGGAAAGACGCCCTTTTCGCTATATGGAAGGCAGGAACTATACCGGATGTGACATTTACCTCGGAAAAATTGCTACTCAAGATGCAGTAAGGAAAAACTCAGCCAGTGACCATCATTACATTCTTCTCATGATTCATGATACTATGATCCGACTTAAAGGCTACCTACCTTCTAAAATTGGATGGAACACTGAGAAGATGGACGTTAAGAGGTTCACCCAGGTGCTCAAGGCAAAGCACCGCTGCTGGAGGGTTCGCTGAGGATCAATAAGCTAGCAGCTCAAAACGTGGTTATCTTAACTATGAGCACAATCACGCTCGCTTGCAGTGTTTCTTTTCCCCCCGAAAACCTCGGCACGGCAAGCTCCGAGTGTATCGGGTGGTCGACTGAAATCGCTGAAAGCGAAGAGATTTGACACGCTTCAGCGTGAAGCTCAACGGTACGGTACTGTACGGCCAGGAAACGCCTTCGCAAACTTATCAACGACTCGACGGTGGCAAGATATATTTGGTAATGTGAACAAGGAGTTATGCGGAAGGTTAGTGCCCTACGGACGTCTTGCGTGCAGGATTAGCGATGAATGGAGGTTATATCTAGTTTTGACCAAGAATTTATCCTTGGGCAAGACCTGTGGAACATGTCATTTGACAAAATAATGAGATTGGAGATGCTCGATAAGTTGCGCAGTTATACTGATGATAATGTAGGCCTGGCCACGGGAAGCACCGTCGAACAAGCACAATTTAGACTTGATGTGCTAAGTGTCAAATAAGGGACTGGATGAGTACTCGTAGGTTCAGTTTAGCGCTGGAAAAAGCTGAAGTGGCCATCTTGAGAAAGAAGAGAATCTTTAGAGTAATGATGGTCAGTGTTGGTGCCAAACTTATCGAATCGAAGCCAGCGTTGAAGTATCTCGGGCTACTGATCAACTCGAAGTTGTGTTTTTTTGAACAAATCAGGGCAACAGCTGAGAAAACCGCTTCAGCCGTAACGGTTTCAGTCGACTTATGGTCAACCATCAAGAAGATGCCTCTGCATGACTACCGTAGATGCAGTGCTACTATACGGAGCTGAAATATGGAGCCACGCTCTCAATAAGGAGGTGCAACTAAAGGGACTGGCACATGTTCAGAGAAGAGGAACAATAAATGAGGATTACATCATTATATCCGTGCGTGTTATTGCAGGCATGTAACCTATCACCTTCCTTCGTGGGGAACGCAATGCCATTTACCCTGCGTTGACACAAGGATTTAAGGGAGAGGTTTGTCCGAAAGGAGAGACAGCACTCACTCAACGATTGGCATCAATCTTGGGACAGCATGAATGTTATGTGGACTGCTCGACTCACTTCCGGCTTTGAAACCGTGGTTAAATCGATCACACGGTGAAATTGATTTCTTGCAGACCCCGCTTTTCAGTGGATATAGATCTTACCTACATAAGAGTCACAAACTCCCGACTGTGAATTTTGCCCAGAAGAGTAAGACGACCCCTGCCGTATGTTTTTTGCATGCAAAAGATGTCCTATGTCCTGCAAGAGGACCTGTACAGGGAAGCCTCTGGATAGTTTAATATTTATGTTTCTTCGACGGATAAATAAAACTTGTTTTATTTTATAACACCATCTTTATTTACTATAATCCCGGTATACAATTCTTATCGAACCGGTATTCAAAAGGCACCCCAATGCAGCCTCACATTGGGTGAAAGGAGATAGAGGCTTGTCCGTACCTTTGACGCGAAGAACTAACTCTTGGAGACAATTCCACTTCTATTTATACTACTCGTCGCCTACTTGATTTGATTTCATTCAATTCAAAATATCAATGTCTACTTTGTTCTAATTCAATTGAATTCAAAATATCAATGCCTACTTCGTTTTAATTCAATTGAATTCAAAATCAATGCCTACTTCGTTTTTATTAATTTGATTTGGGTAAGTGTAACACCCCCACTGTTAGATTGAGACTCCGACGAAATGAAAACTTTACAGTGTTTACAGTTCATGTATACGTACATAATAAGCAATTTATTACTACATTATTTATATTTATTTATATACATTCAATATGTTTATTATATATTTATTCAATATTACTATAATAATAATTATAACATCAGAACTTATGTTCATTTATATATTTTTCGTCATTTAAATCTTTCAGGTATAATTCTTTGATTTTGACATCAGGCATGCATAGTTTTATTCTTTTTTATGGAATAAATCAATTTTGGCAGAACTACTTTATCGAATATTTCGAAGTAAACGTTCGAATAGGTTTTATTTAATGTTTCAATTTTCCAATTCCCAAATTTAATCATAAAATTTCCGTGGATTGTTACGTTATCATTATTACAATTATGTTCTATTTCTTCATAAAAGTTTTAATTGATTAAAATGCCAGGTACAATTTGCTTAATTTATTGGTAATTGAATATTTTCGTATTGGGTTCTATAATGCTTCTGATATGTTTATCTTTAATTTCCTCTAATTGTTTTTAACATTTACATTATAAATTTGATTGTATGGGCTTATTATTATTATTGTATTGGTATTAATAACAAAGACCTATTTTGGATGTTTGGAATCGGTTCAAGAATTATTTTTGCTAAAGATTCGTTAGAATATTTCGGTTTTGCCAAAATGATAGTAATAATGTTGTTATGCGATGAAACAGCTGTTTTTGTGTTTAGGTACTGTTCAAAGTCGTCCATGAGTTCGAATTCTGTCTTAGTAAGTATACTTCTAGTAATCAGTCCTATCTTACTTGATGATATTGTTTGTTCGATGTCCGTTATGTGATTTCGTAATAGGGAGATGTCATTGTCGATTTGGTAGACTTGCTGAAGGAAGTTGAGCTCGTCTCTGAGGGTTGCTATGCTGTTTTGATTTAGTTCTTTAAACTTATTTAGATAGTTAGTTATTATGATTTGTTGACTATTTATATGCCTTGTTAGGTTTTTAATCTGAGTCGAAAGGAAGTTATTAGTTATTATGGTTTCCTTGAATTTCTCAGCAAGTTTCCCTTCGCTTCCAGAAATTTTACTTATTGAGTTTTCAATGTTTGTTCTGTCACCGTTGTCCATGGTCCCAGCAACGTATTTTAGTCCTTTGCCTAAAATGTTTATCAGTCCGCGTTTGCGTCTCGGATGAGGAGTAAAGTTATTTATTTTTGTTTCTAATAATTCAAAATTTCTATTAACAGTTTGTAATATACTTTTAGATTCTGTTGTAGAGGCTGATAGGGTACCGATATTTCGTCGAATAAGTTCTATTGTTCGTTCGTATTCTATAGTGTTGATGATGTGCAACACGTGGTTGTAGTAGTCGATAGGTCTTACATCGCCTATTTTGATAGGGATATATCCGTTGTTTACGTTGAGGTCCTGGATGTCTATCGTCTGGGCTTTTGTCACGCTCCAAAAGGCTATTATCAATAGTGGTGACATTTTCCTGTGAAGTTTGTAAAGGTTTAGTTACTGGCAAGGGGTTGAGAGGTTGATGGACGATTTTTATTCTTTTTCTTATTAAATTTTGATTTTATTGTTGGGTGGCCTAAATTCTGGTATTTCTTTTTAGTTTTCACATGGGTTCGGAAGTATTTGTTTTGGTTATCTAAGTCTATGATATGATCTTCATCCAACCTTTCAGAATTGATTTTTCTAAATTTAGAATGATTTTTACCTCCTCTAATTTCCCTGATAAAATTTGGTCCTGTTTCGATTTCAACATTTTTCCGATTTTGGTTAAGTTTATTAATAATTTTTTCTTTCTTTTGATGCAACATTGTGTGTATTGCAGGATATTCATTTTGATGGATATTTCATAATAAATCAATGGGTTTCCTGTTCGTAGAAGAATGTATGGTATTGTTGTAAAATGAAATTATCTTCAGAATTTTTTCTTCAACAGTGCCCTGATTATTAATGGGATCATGGTCCAGAAGACGAATATGTTCGTTAATTGTATTGCGGAATCTTTCCATATCTGCATTGGACGTGTGATTACTGTTAGACGTGTAGTGGATCTCGACATTTTCGTCTGAGAGGAATTTTTTCAAAGGAATTGCTGTAAACCCTAGCAAATTATCGACTACGATTTTCTTTACCGTGCCGAACTGACTAAAATAATACGCAAGTGCTATTCTGAACTCAGTCCAAGTTCTTCCGATGATTTTAATCGCACATGCATGTTTAGAAAATTTATCGATTATAGTTAAAAATAGGAGTTTTTCTAGTTGGTAAAACACATCTACATAAATAATTTCTCCGGGCTTTTGTGGGGTTTCTGTTATTTTAAATAGAGGCTTAGGAGGGTTTCGAGCGTATGTCTCGTAGTTACAGATTTCGCAATTATTTATGAAGTTTGTGACTCTGTCTGCTAGTTTTGGGCAGTAGTACTTTAGTTTCAATTCTTTAGTCACTTCTTCGATTCCTCGATGTTTATTCTTTAGATGCTCTTCTTCTATAATCTTAGCTAATTTTTCCTCATCTATTATATCTTCTAGGAGGACGCTACTTCTAGTGATTTTAAATTTATCGTTAGTAATGAAGTTATTACTAAACGCGGAGTATAAAGTTTGAAAGAAGTCTTCATTTTCAATGAGAATAGCATTTAAACCGTTTGGATTGAAGTGGTTCTTCAATAATGTAATGGCATCTTGTTCATCTAGTTGTTTAGTATTGATTATGGTCCTATTTTTATCAAAAATTTTTTACTTTTTTATTCTGAGTGATTCTGAATTTGATTTATTGATAATTATTTGGGTTTTAAAGACGTTAATGCATGAACTGCTCGTAGGGACATTAGTATGATTTTGGACTAAGTTTACTTCAGGTTTGGGTATCCTAGACAGGGTGTCAGCATTTATATTTTTTGCTCCTTCTTTATATTTTATCGTATAGTCAAATTCAGAAAGTTTTAACCTCCATCTGACTAGTTTGGAGTTGGGTTCTTTAATGGAAAAGAGCCAAGTTAAAGGTCTATGGTCGGTTTCAATGATGAATTTCCTTCCGAAGAGCTATGGTCGGAAATACTTTGTAGCCCATACTATCTCCAAGAGTTCCTTTTCGATAACACTATAGTTGATCTCATGCTCATTAAGTGTGCAGCTTGCGTAGCTGATAGGGCGTCCTTCTTGTGAGAGGACTGCACCGAGGGCGTATTTACTCGCATCTGTTGTTAGAACGAATGTTTTGTTAAAATCGGGATAAGTTAGAATTGACTCATTAGTTAGGAGGGTTTTAATTGTTTCGAATGCGTGGGTATATTCGGGGTCAGTTATATCTAGCTTTGCGTCCTTTTTTAAGTTTTTGGTCATAGGCTTTATTATTTTCGAATAGTCCTTAATGAATTTTCGGTAATATCCAGCGAGTCCGAGGAATTGCTTTATTTGTTTTGGGGTTTTTGGGATCGGAAATTTCTGGACGCATTCTACTTTCTCTGGATTCGGCTTTATTCCATCTCGGGTGACTATATGCCCAAGAAAAACAGTTTCTCGTTTAAAGAATTCAGACTTGTCCAACTGAACTTTCAAGTTGGTTTCTCTGAATCTTTTGAAGATCTTTTGTAAGGATTCTATGTGTTACTGTAAAGAAGTGGAAAAGATTATAACATCGTCAAGGTAAACCAAACAGATTTTGTTGATATAGTCAGAGAGGATGTTAATCATAAGGCGCTGAAATGTAGCGGGGGCTGTCTTAAGTCCGAATGGCATTCGCAGGAACTCGTAGTGTCCACCTTCTACACTGAACGCAGTTTTATGGATGTCCTTTTCAGTAATCTCTATTTGATAGAAGCCTTTAGCTAAGTCTAGTGTAGTGAAATATTGACTTCTTCCGAGCTTCTCCAGGATTTCGTCAATATTAGGGTTTGGGTATTTGTCATCAATCGTAACTTCATTGAGTTTTCGATAGTCAGTGACGAGTCTCCACTTAGGTTTCCCACTTGCATCCATTTTTTTTGATACTATCCAAACTGGTGCCGAAAAAGGGGATTTGCTAGGTCTTATTATGTTGTTTTGTAACATCTCCTTAATTTGTCTACGTACTTCATTCTTATGAACGTACGGATATCTGTATGTTTTTGCCACAATTGGAATATTATTGGTAGTTCTGATTTCGTGTTTAATGGCATTTGTGAAAGATAAGTCCGATTCTTCGCTATAAAATATGTCTGAAAAGTGTTTTAAAAGTGGCATTAATTTTTGTCTTTCTTCATCGTTAAGATGATTTATTCTAATTTGACTGAAGATGGAGAAATGTACCATTGGTTTGTTTTCTATGATATTGAAGTTCTCGATAGTGACGGGAGTAGTTTTTTGGGTTGTGAATTTTACTTTAACTGGGCGGTCAGCTATTATCTTTACTTGAGCGAGCATTTTAGAATTCACTACATTATAGAGACCTTCCTCGAGTTTGATCTTCTCATCTTTGGAAGACTTCCCGGGAAAGTGTACCAGGCCATTTTCTTGATCTACAGGCACCGCTACTTCATAGCATCCGGCCTTATTTATTAGACAATGTTGATTATCTTCTTCATCTTCGAAGAGGATGGGAATAGTTTTTTCACCGGTATGTAATACTCGTTTCTTATAGTCTATAATTATATCGAGTTGTCTCAATATATTGTTTCCTAATATTCCGTCGTAAAAGTCATGAAACTGGCAGACAAATAATTCAATTTCGTGAGTTCTGTCGCCTAATTCCTCAAAGAGGGGGATCCTTACTTTCTCGCAAAGATCAACTGTATGTTGAAGGGTTTTCAGACTTATTTTTGGGGTGTTAATTTCCACTTAGGATGGCAAATGCCAGGATTAATGATTGAGTGTGTAGCTCCTGTATCTACGATAAACTTTAGGGGCTTGGTTTTTGTTTTAAAGACTGTATTTGGTAGTCTTCGTCCGAGGCTTGTGAAGGAAAATTTTCTGCCATCTCGTTTTAATTTATATCCATGGGTTCTGGTGGTGGTTGCCGTTCCGGATACCAAGGATTTGCGGATGCATCCAAGTTATAGGGATTTTGACCTTCATTTGTGTTAAGTCTGTAACTTGGTTCGTGAGGTATATTTGGTCGTTCGTTTTGTTGGTTGTTAACATTAAATCTATTAATATTATTTCTATTGTAATTGTTATTAAGTCTTTTGTTGTTATTATTATTAAACCTGTTACTATTATTGTTATTATTACTATTATAATTGTTATTTTTACTATTTGACATGCTGTTGTCATTATAATTATTATTAAATCTACTATTGTTATTGTGATAGTTATTATTAATATTACTGTCGTAATTATTATAATTATTTAGTCTTCTAATATTATTATTGTTATTATTATTATTACGGACTTTGCTGTCGTTTTGTCTGTTTTTTGTTTGATATATTTGTCCATTCGAGCCATAATAGGCATAGCCAGCTGTAAAGAGAATATCCATAGCCGATTCGAGAGATTCGGGATCTCTACAGAATAGAATAGTTTTCATGGGCTCTGGGAGTTTGTTTTAAAAATATTGAGAGCGGTCTTCATGTTGTTCCGTGTACATTCGTTAGACGCGCTCCCTGCACCTAAAACTATTTGCCTTATTGTAGAGTCTTCTTAGTTTACTTTTGATGTCGTTGAAAAATTCAAGGGAATTGGTTTGGAAAGTTACACTTCGTAAGTTGTCGCACAGTTCGTCTATGTTCAGGTGGTTTCCAAAGTTGTTTTGGAGGATCTGTCTTACGTCTCGCCAAAGGGTAGCATGGCAGTTTATTTCATTGGTTTCTTTTGCTCTGCCTTTTAATTTACTTTTGATTATGTCGCTAAATAATAGTTGAGATGCTTCGTTAAAAGCTTGTAGTACGGGGCTAACTCTGTCCACTAAATTAATAAAAGTTTGCAAGTTTTCGAGCTTGCGGTCAAATTCGGGGAGGCTGTTTAAATATTTGAGAGGATCAATTTGTATGGCAGGAGCTTCATCGTTCGGCATCTTGAAAAAATTTTATGCAATCCCTGATTCCAAATCACCCTTACAAAGAAGTTTTCAATTTTTAAAAAGCAAGAATAATGGGTTAGGTTTTAAGATTATGTGTGTGAATATAAGATATAATAATGTATTAAATATAATTAAATATAATTAAATATAATTAAATAGAAAAGGAAATATTTGAAAATTTGTTCCTCTCCTTGTTACTTGCTTTGCTCGTCCTGGATTCTGCGATCGATGAAAAAAAAATTGCTGCTATTTGCTCCGCACTGTTTTGGTTTTGTTGGTTCAGCTGTCTAGTTTTGCTTCGTTTTCTTTTATTTTTTTGTTGGTTTTTTGTTTTTCACTATTTATATATTTCTTTTGTTCACTTTTGTTTTTATAGGACACTGCCGAGTTTCGATTAGTAGGTCGTATGTCCTTTTGTTATTTCTTCCTATTTTTGTTTGTTTTTTTTCACTATTTATATATTTCTTTTGTTCACTTTTGTTTTTATAGGGCACTGCTTGTTTCCGGGATTTTGGTGCTCCGTCTAGAGGCTGTTTTTCTTAGAAACAACTTTCTTTGCGTCGGCGATACAAGAAAAAAATGGATTCTTATCCACGTTTTTATTTTCGTGGACGTGACGTCGATACGCTCTAAAGATTTTAAAAAATCACGCGAACTTTCACTAAGCGTATCCTACCGACTGCGCCATTTATGTTTCTTCGACGGATAAATAAAACTCTTGTTTTATTTTATAACACCAAATTTATTTACTATAATCCCGGTATACAATTCTTATTGTATACATAAACCGGTATTCGAAAAGGCACCCCAATGCAGCCTCACATTGGGTGAAAGGAGATAGAGGCTTGTCCGTACCTTTCGAAGCGAGAGAAAATAACTCTAACTCTTATTTACTATAATCCCGGTATACAATTCTTATCGAACCGGTATTCAAAAGGCACCCCAATGCAGCCTCACATTGGGTGAAAGGAGATAGAGGCTTGTCGGTACCTTTGACGCGAAGAACTAACTCTTCGAGACAATTCCACTTCTATTTATACTACTCGTCGCCTACTTGATTTGATTTCATTCAATTCAAAATATCAATGTCTACTTTGTTCTAATTCAATTGAATGTAAAATATCAATGCCTACTTCGTTTTAATTCAATTGAATTCAAAATCAATGCCTACTTCGTTTTTATTAATTTGATTTGGGTAAATGTAACATTTAATCACGGTGACTCTTTGATCGGTTGACATTGAGAACTACATAGTACATTATGTTCGGGCAGCCCTGAAGGATAAAATGGACTCACGGCCGAGGGCGTCAATGCGTGGAATTACTTGTCTATTAATCCCTCTTCTTACTCCTCTCTTGCTAAAGGAAGGATCACCCAGCTTGAAGGTGATTAACGGCTGAGTATAATAAAACCTGACATGAAAAAATGTGTCAAACAGTTCAAGGCAAGATTCTCCGATCGAACGTCATACATTTAGAGGCTAATCCAGCTAATCACTCATATGGGAGCCCAGCACTCTGTGCTAATGATTATTATAATCATAAATGATTGGATATTTATACCTATGTCTGGGATAAGTCAGTGAAGAGTGTTAGTGCTGTATGTAGCTAAGCTGTGATATAAAGTCTGTAAAAGAAAGCATTCGAATTATACTAAGAATGCTACTTGGAGAAATATTTATGTGATAATAATTAAAATATATATTAAGTTACCGTCGACCCACGTTCCTGTGTTTCAAGACCGGTCACGGTGTATCGTCTTTTTCATGAAATATGAGTACTTCGAGTGCTGTAGAAGGCAAATACGTAGGAATGTCTATTTGAAATATATTCGCGATAGTATCCAGGAGTGTTTCTATCAATAAATGAAAATAAATGTCCGAAAATTTTTATGAACTAAAAAACTAGCCTATTAATGAAAATTGATAGAATTGATTAAATCGTGGTCGTTATGAATAAAACCGCCGAACATTGATAAAAACTAGAAATAATTTTATTTTTGATATTGTATTTTACTTTATTTATTACTTATTCTCAAGCCTTTTGGAACTTAAAACCGTTGCAAACACCCATAGCCGATTTAATCGCTCAATTTCCACCAAAAATAAACAACATTTTCTCAGACATTCCAAACATATGCATCCTAGACCGAAATTGTTTGCGAAACCCCTAATCTGTACTTAATCCTTAAATTCAATCAACATAAAAGCTTCAACAATTAATTTTGCTCGCAACAGCGTGGAAAATGAGACGACCATGAAAATTTGTCGAATTTCAATATCCTGAACCTCCCGCACGCTATCATCAATTCGAATCCTCTTTCACAACTTTTTCCGCTTTCGCGCACGCACGCACCATCATATGGTTGATATTTATGTGGTATCCACCTTGCCCCGGATTACATCTGCATCCCTGCACCGACGAAGGACTACCCGTTGAGCATTGTAAAAATATGGCAAAAATTCCCGAAATTTCGATTTTATGAAAATCATCATTTCAGAAATGCGACGACAACTACAAGGATACGTTTGTGTGTATGAGGAAATACAACGAATAAACGAGTCGTTATAAATCGGATTAAGAATGGAAATGGGTGTTATGACGGTATGTGCGTATTTACGGTAATGGGAAGTGTGCTGATAGGAATTCCTGTGGAAAATTGAATAATTCAGGCACGGGATGCCGGATTGCGAAACGTAGAAACGAAATGTTGCAGCAATCTGTGTCTTCTAGTCCGACCGTAGCCATGTAATGGTTGTCAATAATGAGGGCAGCTAGTTTAGCTCTCGCTAATGTACAATATTTACGCAATCGGTGAAGCAGTTTATGAATATGTTAAAGGTTGATGATAATCTCCTTAGCTTGTGATGGCATCAGCAGACTTTTGTGGATGGCGAAATGTCCTGTGTACCATGCGGACTTGTAGGGTTTCAAGTCATGTGGCTCGGATTAACTCAGGTTTAGCTTTTGCCATATGTTTTTGCATAAACATCTAAGCCTTATGTTTGGTGTCATCAATATCACAATGTGCAGTAGGGTCAATCGCTTCATCTTTATTTTGAATTCGAATTTGAATTCTAGTGGAAAAGTGTATTTTTGGGACGCAGAGCGGCGAAAGAAATTTAATTTTTACTACCTTCATCCCCCTTCCCTGTTATTGTATTCTCAGACAATGCACCTTTAAGTACAAACTTAGGATACTCAAAACGATTGAATTTTATTTAAGCTGTATCACACCTGTCTGTAAAATCAAAATGTCCTCACATACGTGTTACCCTGATTTGACTGGGCCCCACACAAACAGTACAAGTAATGAATGTCGGCGGACTCGGATTCATTGATCTGTAGTTCGAATTAATCCATTGTCACTCGCCATCCTTCCGAACCATCGATTTGCCGCAAAAATTCTTTGAACTCATCGCGCTCTGCGGTTCCTCTATCTGAGCAACAATATCTTAACGTAATTTCAGCGGCTCGTCTTTGATAGAGGTGAACTCACCGCCGACTTGCAATATTTATTGAAGCTACAGTGAAACCCCTCCCAGAGGAACATCCACTGGCAAACAATCACAGGCACGTGTGGAATACTTGTACAACACATGGTATTGTTGGGAGCTGCCTAAGAACAGGCACAGGTAGTGGTTGAGTGGCGAAGTTACAGAAAAACGTAAAAACCATTAAATAGTGAAATTTAATATAGATGTTCTTGCAAGGTAGGATATTAGTTACAGGGAAACTAATAAACATAAAATAAATTCCACACATACAATGATGTGGGGATAGAAATGGGAAAGAAATGAATAAGGCACATACGAGGTTAGGGCGCCTGTTGCGATTTTGCATCGATCATAAAAATATTAATGACCGGATCCCTTATCAAAACTGCTTAGCAGATATCTCGCGTGAAATCCTATACAGTTACCGCCCGACTTTCGCATAAATTGGTTCCTGAAAGTGTGCGCGAATGTTGACCATGTTTCAAGGTGACTATTTATCAATATGTATACATAATGAAGTTAAAGAGGCGCGTTAAGTGCTTCCGGGTGTTTCCTTTATAAGTTTGACATGAGTTTATTGAATACCAATTTATTTCCTTCCCTTGATAAAGCTTCTAAAACACGTTGTGTCTTTCTCAATTGCCCTACGTACTTGGGATAAACATACGTTCTCCATTGGGGTTACATTCTCCATTGGTCAAAAATTTTTCAAAACGCGTGAAGGCTACATTCATATTTTTAGTTGTCAAAGTCGACGTTTTTAAGAGCTTCGTCTTCCTCACTTTCATTCTGTATTTCATTGTTGCTCAATTTAGTATTCACTTGACAGCGGTGTTGAGTGAGATTCAATCAACTCTTTAACATCCTTCTTGCGGACGTCCATGTTAAGTTCATTCATTATGTTAACTATTTCATCTGCGAGAGTTTCCGGTTTTTCTTCAAAATTTATAAAACCGCTCATCATTTCTAGGCACAATTGTTTTCAGAAACCCTGTTATTGACGACTCGTTTATTTCTTCAAGTCAATTCTTCAAAGTCAATTCAAGTCAATTCTACAAGTCAATTTTATTTAATGATAAGTTTTATTTAAATTTCGCCTTAGCCTTCAACTGGAGAAGTGGTGTCAATTTGACGTCACCAACATATTGGTACAAAGTTTTTCTCAGAAATGTATTGCATCACGCAGTGACGCGTCTTAGTAGTTGCCTTAATGTCAGTTTCACGGCTACTGCGGAACAAATCGGACACTGCAAGTTAGTTTTTGCAAACAAACGTGGTGCTTGACGTCATTTTGTCGTCACCACGGCAATAGTGCGTTTTTGTTTACAAAGATTTTAATCAGTTATTGTTGTTCCAAATGAACGTGAACGATCCAGATTTCGAGCGTTTCGTTTTGGATAAAATGAGAGTTGTCATATAAGTTTTGACGAGGGTGAAAATTTGGATGAAAATGTTTATATACAGTCAGACCACGATACAGCGACTGACGTTTCAGGCAGTGAAGAATGGATTTCAGAGGTCGATGAACAATCTAACGAGGAGCCCTCAGGCAACCAAGCCTACTATTTAAGGAAGAAAGCGGGAAATAGGGAGCAACTTAATTGCTATAAAGACGCTCAAAAGACCAGCTCGATGTCTCCTGACCATAACATCGTTCGATTTCGGAGTTCGACCAGAACGCCCGATTGCAACATTGAAGTGGATTTCTTGAAAAATACATTCAGAAATTCTGACAAGTTAGACAGAAACACAGGTCAGAACTGAAAGATATTGAATGGCAGAACTACGAGCCCTGATTGGATGTCTGATTTTTACTGCCATATTCAAAAGTAACAAAGTAGATATTTCTTTCTTGTTTCCGACAAACGCGAGGTAAAGAGAAATGTTTAGATGTATTTTCTCAGAAAAATGGTTACTAATACTACAAACGGCATTGCGACTTGAAAATCCTTACACCAGAGAAGAGAGAAAGGAAATGGACCCCGCTGCTGCTATATCAGAGTTGTATTATATTTTTAAATCAAACTCTCAAAAATGTTTTAATCCAGACTCTGATCTATGTATTGATATAATGCTCGTAAAGTGTCGTTGTCGTTGCAAGTTTATAAAGTATATGGCAAAAACCAGAAAAATATGGGCCGAAACTCATTTATTTGACTATAACGCTTATATATATTGTGGAAAAGGCTAATGACTAATGTTGAGAAGGAATTATCAAAACCGACACAAAGTGTTATACGGCTGTAAAAACCTATTTACCATTCAAACCGCAATGTAACCGGAGATAATTGGTTCACATCGATTGAAGCAGTTACACTTTTAAAAGAAAAGTTTCTTTCTTTTAAAAGAAGAAAGACACCATGAATTAAGCAAAAACTTAAATTCAACCTGAATTTAAACCTTCGAAATCCACTCTTGTTAAACAAATTATTACTTGTACAAAAAAGTTTTAAAGGATTTTCAACAGATGGCGTCACTACCATCAAGTCGAATCGGACAATATTGCAACCAACTTCATTTTGAAGCCTCATCATTAAGCTTTCTTTTCAGCACGTGTCATTTCTCTGAAGTGTAAGCAACATACTTTTAAACAACATACAAATTTCTCGCCAGCAAAACATAATTTGCGAGAGGGATTACATCTTTGCTTACATTTGAAACAATGTGCACCTGAAAGTCGTAATGTGTTGCACGAAGCCTTTGGAGGTCATGCTCCATCAAATTCTCCTTGTGAGTACTGGTTTCGACGTTCTTGAAGTGGTGATTTTACTACCGATGACAAAGAGCACGAAGGACGACCAGAAAAGTTTGAGGATGCCGAATTTGAGGCTCTTGTGGATGAAGACTCCTGCTAAATGTCATAACAACTCGTAGAAGCATTGAAAGTGACTTATTAAGCCATATCTGTTCGCTTAAAAGCCATGGAAGTTATCGAGAACGTAGGATATTGAGTGCCGTCGAAATTGAAGCCGAGGGACTTAGAACGACGTTTGTTTAGTTGTGAACAGCTGCTCCAACGGAAAAAAAGAAAGGGATTTTTGCGTGGTATTCTAACTGGTGATGAAAAATAGGATCATTACGATAACCTCAAGCGCAGAAAATCATACGGGCCACCCGGCCATACGTCAAAATTGACGCCAAAGCCGAATATTTACGATGGCAAGTTAATGCTCTGTATTTGATGGGACCAATTGGATCTGGTGTACAATGAGCTGTTAAAACCAGGTGAAACACCAGCACTATGATATCCTCTATACCAAAATGCAACACAGCAGTTGTTATTGTATCATCGATGCATCATGACAGATGCAATAATCAAGGAGGAGAAAAACCTGAATAATATTATCTAAATAATTCCATTAAATATTGTGTGGAGGGTCTTGATAAAATGTTCAGCAACTACTTTTGTATTCGGAGAACGAATAGATGGCCACTCGTTCTTTTTTACCGGTTGTTTGATATTTGTGCTGTGAATTTTCATGTACCCTTCAAATCTCGAAATCCTGAAACTCTGAAAAAGTTGACGGGTGTACAAAGATTCAAAAGTGGTTTCTTAAATAAAACCATTCCTGGGTATAGTTGCCAACGAGCTTTGTCCACGACATATGTTGCGCCGCTATACTAATCAGAGAATTTCTCGAGACGTTGGCACTTCCAGCAAACGAATTTCGAAGACAGAAGATCAAAAAGATGCACAATATCATACATGCACAATACGTCCAGCAAACAAAAAGAAAAGAACGTCATATTTGTGTAACAACTACAAGAAACCAGCTTGTCTTAAAAAATTGTTGTGGTCTGTTCCCGGATTTAATAACTTAATATTTTTGAGTTCCAAACCAGAAAAAAATTATATTTTTCTTTATTTCATATTCCGTAGATACGAAAAAGTTATTGATTTTACGCTATAAACATGAAAAAATTAAATTTATGTTTTTTTTCTTTTCATTAGATGAAAAGAAAATTAATCTTCACATTAAAAAATAAATTCTAGCTTTTTTAATTCACAGTATAAAAAACGAAGCTTGAAAATTACATAATTATCTTCCACGCGTACTAGATAATTTCTATAAAAACTGTTAATGCATAAACGGGCGTTAGAATGACGTCAGCTCTCCGATACTGAGATAATATTCACATCACCAGTTGAAGTTTTTTTATGGTTTGGAGGTGAAGGCTATTTACGCCCAGAGTGTCAGACTCCCGATGGCAACCGTACTACCGACTAAACAGCTCCCCTGTCACATTAACAACCTAGGTTACAACTCTTTGTCACACCACTTCGGACTAGGCCTCATTATTCATAGCCTAGCGGCGCCTCTGGTTACAGAAAATCCTGGAAAAAAAGCACGGATGGATGGGAAAGAAGAGGATTGCATCAGAGTGATACCCCTTCCATTTGCGCTGCCAAGCGATCCATGATACACTTCTTCATAAGAAGAACCGTCCGTATGTAATGTGACAAGCAGTTCCAAATGTTTTTTGACTTCATCATTTTCGCCTTTACGTTTTCTGAAGAGAACACGCCAATTTTTTCCGAGAAATGCGAACGGATTCTTGTCCGTGTCCATCAACGTGTGGCAGTTGAAGGTTAATCGTAGCTTTCACTGTTTCGTCCATGAGCTGTATCAGGCAGATAGTATTGGGAAGAAGAAACACGACATTGATACCCGGGTATAAATTTTGCAGAGATTTTGGTTGTCCCGGACCATTGTCTAAGATAAATAAGAAAATTTTAAAAATATGGCTTCAATTTAGATCACCAGCTACGTTTCCGCCAAAAAGTAATATTAATCGTTTTTTTTTTTTGGAAGGCTTATGTCCAGGGATAACTTATTTTTCTTTCGGTAAATATTTACGATTTGTCATTTTTCCAAAACAAACGCGATGAATTTATGTATAACTAGGAGAATCATTCTCCATCTTCAAAAATTTCGGAAAATAACGAAATAAATTCTTTCGCAGCATCTAAATCTATATCGGCCAATCCGACGGTGAATTTAATATTATATAAAGAGTATCTCATTTTTTTTAAATTAGCCATTACTTGCATGAAATACCGTGTTTGAATCTTCATTTAATCAAGTCTTCCAATATTTATACAAAATAAGAGCCTTAGCTGGAATAGTTGAAATACTCAGTAGGACATCATTTTGATGCTGAGCATCAACCCATGATGGCAAAGATCTGTCAATTGCATACATCACTTTGCAGTTTTTTTAGAAACAACCTACGAAGATATCCTCCTACAGTTGCGAACGTGTTCCTTCAGCCTTATTTTTCAAAATTGAACAGATCGTAGGTCTGTTACACCGTTCAAACGTCCAATTGCAAAATCAAACGATTCACCGTCTTTGAAACATTTAATTATTTCTTTATTTGTCTCGAGCGTTTAAAGTTTATGAATCGTTATTTTCTTTTTGTTCGTATCAACACTGCAGTTTTTCCGTTTCTGACTCATGTTTCTCGATTTATAAGGGCGAAATGTTTAAACTTCAACAAAATATCAGGAAAATACAACACGTTGACGCACGCGCTAACGCAGGACTGAAACTGTTTTGACTTCTTGATCCGAAAAATACTGTAGATGTTCATGGCTAGTCTGATGTCCCCTGAGAGAGGACAACTACAGAGGATTAAAAAGTTGATTTTTTCACATAAGCGAAATAGCTAATTGTGCGATTCTAATTAGAGAATTCGATTGGTAATGTTAAAAGGATGAGTGTTTTTTTGAATATGATGCAATTAGTGAAAAATTTTGAACAGGCTCAAATAAAAATATAAAGGACATGTAAGAGGCCTAACTCCTTCATCAAAATCAGGAGCAGGAAGCGATGAAGGGTAAAAACCGATATGGTTTGCGTTTAAGTCTATGCTCTCTTTTGCGGCATATGTACAAATGCTAACAAATACTAAACACGGCTAATGAAGTGAGTGTTATTTATTTTGTAAAATAACATTTTTATTTCGGAGTGCGTAAAGTTTTATACATTAATGAGTATAGAAATAGGATGTAAATTCTTCATGTATTTCCTTTGCAGTAAGAGAAGATATTCTGGATATATTTGGCAAAGATCTATTACACAGCTTCCTTACAACGCTTAATGCTTTATGGTCTTTATGTACTATGGTTCATGAATTAACAAACAGAAGTATTGGGCTTTACATGAGGGACATAACAATTTCATATCTTTAAAGAAACGCGCCCTTAATACCGCATCCATCATGGTAATATTAACGAACTAGCAACAATTCTAAATTATTTACATTGTCTACCGAAATTCGATAGTCGAACCTTTAAGAGCGCTTACTCCAATTTTTGGCTGTAATCATCGTCCTATCCGACACGCTGCGCGTGCCAAAGTGGATAAGTTTGAGTCGAAATTTCTCTATTGGACGTTCTGGTGCCAAAAAGATGTCGTACCGCTAGAAGCGAAGGAAATATCGTAGCCGTTGGTGCATTGATTCAAAATTAGCCAAATCAGTCGATTCCACGTCGTTGTCAATTATTGGGCGTCGCTCAAATGACACTGTGGTGTACTTTGCGAAAAGATCTTGCCATACATGCTTACAAGATCAAATTGACTCAAGAACTAAAGGCATTTGATCATTCGAAACGCCGAAACTTCTCCAGTTGGGCTCAGGCAAAGAAGAAAATGCAGGATTTCATCGAAACATCATCTTCAGCTCATTATTGGCTCAATGGCTTTTTAAATAAGCAAAATATGCGTAACTGTTTACTAACATAATTCTTCTTGAGACACCGCTACATCCTCAAAAGTTTCCGTTTAGTGCGGTTTTCATTTTGGACGTAAAGTTAAAGTCAAAAGCGCTTAATATTTATCGTTATAAATTTTTCAAGAATACAAAGCTGATTCTAAATAATAAAAATACGAAAAAACTTATTGGCGCAAATGGCTCTCTAAATTTAAACATAATCATTTACTAGTGAAAAGAACAAAGTAACAATATCAAATGCAATTTAATTAAAATTATTACTTATTTTAATATTCAATTGGAAAAAGGAGAAAAAACCAACCAACACTATTCAAAAATCAATTATAATGTTTACACAACAGTGAATTTTTATCCTACGACTAATATATTATAACCTAATTTTAATCAAAATAATTTATTTTATACTATTGTAATGGTAGCAGTATTCCTAGCCTAAATATTAAACATGATTTCTGAAGCGATAATATAATACCATATACGTATACTAAATATTGAAATCTTTGCCTAATTTTGAACACAACAACAACATTAATGTAGCTACCATGAGCTGAAACTCAAAAACCAAAAACTGCATAAATTGAAAATAAAAACACGAATAATTTAGGCTTTATCATTCAGTCACTTATACCTAGCCTGCTCCATCTCAGCTCGACCAGTCACAACGAATTTAGCAAATGAGCATTTAGCATTGGATCGCTGGTCTCGTGTACTCAAATTCGGAGGATATTTTATCTTCTTATCGGTGGCCCCTCTATACATGTGATATATAATTGGAACGCCGTCGGAATCAAAGATATATCGATTCATGTCTAAATACATGAATGTTTCTGGAGGAACAAAGCCAGTCGCGAGGCAAGTCGCAATATACTCATCTGTAGGATGGAATTGCTGTGAAATCCAGGGATTTTCACTCACAAGCGAAGAAGTCTCAATATGAAGATATCGACTCTTGTTACTTTAGCAGTTTGATAAATCGTCCTATTCGATATGTGGTGTTTCCAATCTAACTTAGGCTACCTGTGAAAACCAGTACATGCACGAAGACATTTCATTTCGAAAACTCAATGTTTCCATAGTACTAGAACTCTGATTGAACCAGATCTGACATCCATATGTCAAAGTTGGTCTAAACAGGGTCTTGTATCAAATAACGTTGACCTTTTGAAGAATGTATTTAGAATGAAAGAGTCGAAGAAGGGGCAATGACTACTTTTTGTGCTTTACTCAGGTATTGATCGAGATAAACACCGAGGTATCGAACAAAGAATTTATGTTGAACCCTCTCTGAACTACCCTCGCCAGCTATAATATGGAAATCCTTCCAATTATGTTTCAAGTCTTGGCTGGCCTCTTGAAGCGTGGTCCGAAACAAAATTGTTTCGCACTTCTGCGCATTAATTTTCATTCGCCAACTATCGGTATAGCACTGCACATCATTAAACATTCTTTGGGGGTTGCACTGGACTTTTGAAGCTTTTTGGTCTGCTGCATAGATGATCAGATCATCAGCAAACGCTACGTTGGTGAGACATTAAAATGAAAACCATACAGTAGTTTGCGAATGAATATTGAATATAGTAGAGGCGCAGTAACTGTACTCTGTTGTAGACCATTCAAGACCTTGAAGTCGGGCATTGCCCTCAGATTTCCATCAGTTATAACAAATGATTTATCGTATAACATATTACACATCATGGCAACAAGGTGTCTGGGAAACCTGTCCTGAAGGAATTTAAAAATTAGCCCATCTAACCACAAGGTATCAAAGGCTTTCTCAATATCAATGAGACACATTCCAATACATTCCCTATCATTTAGTTTCCAACAGATTTCCAACAGATTAGTTTCACTTTCGCCTTGCCTTGGATTGCCAAATTGGCAATGAAGCATGAACTCATACTTCTCAATGTGCGCGTTTTAAGCTTTATTTAGTATTACTTCGAACACCTTGCTGAGGTTAGGCAGCAAGCTGATTGGGCGATAGCTTTTAGGGCACGAAGAATCTTTTGCTTTCTTTTGGATCTGAACTACCTTAGCCTTTTTCTACTCGTTTGGGAAATATGAATTGCTCAACATGTTGTTGAATAATATGCAATAATTTCTTATCGCAAACTAAGGCAAAGGTCGGAGAACTATATTCGGAATACCGTCAAAACGACATGATGTTTATCTTACTTTTTGTTTTTTTTTTGGGTTGGGGGGTGAAGGCAACTTACGCCCAGAGTGTGGGACTACTAGTAGCGCATGCTACCAGACTACCCACTAAACACACCCCTGTCAAGAGATCCGAGCCTGGAACTTTTTGACACATTACTTCGGGCTAGGCCTCTTTTTTACTTCGCCATACGGCGCCGTCAGCGTAGAGAAATCTCCCTCCAGCGGGAGGGGGCAGAATGGAGGAGGGCTGCTGGAAGGGAGACCCCTCTAGACCCCGCGCCCAAGGTTATCCATGGTCACTATTTTGCTGTAAGTATTGCCCGAGAATAATGTGCCACAGGTTCATTTGTCGAAGCTATTCAGCATTCCTCCAACCAGATTGTCTGGAGAAAGATCTCCCATTACCTCCCACAAGTCCTGCCGCATCCCGTTCCACCTTCTACAGTTAAAGAAGGTGTGGCATACGACGTCCCTTTCCCCTGGGTAGAAAATGCAGTCTGGGGACCGTGATTTACCAGTCTTGTGCAGATAAGACTGAAAATACCCATACCCGCTAAGTAGCTGGGTAAGGTAATAATCAGTCTCACCGTGCCTTGGATTTATCCACGATCCCACGTCCCCTATAAAGCGGGCAGTCCAGCGGACATTAGAGTCGCCTTCCCAGGACTGTTGCCACTCGAGTATTGTGCGCTGCCTCTCCTTTCGGGTGACAGCATATCTTTAACCCTCCACTTTTCAGTCATAAATTTTCCGTCGCTCCCTAGCAAGGAGGGCGATGGGTATCACTCCTGCGATCACCAGCACCGCCGACTCAGAGACAGTGCAGTATGCAGACGCAATCCGCAAAGCTCCTCGTCTCTGTACCTGGGCCAAGCGCTTTCGGTACAGGTCCTTACTGAGAGCTCCGGCCCAAACCTCAGAGCCGTACAGTAGCACTGACTGTACAGCACTCATGAGAAGTCGGCGTTTGCTCGGTGTGGGCCCACCAATGCTGCACATTAGCCGATTTAGAGCTGAGACGCCTATCGCGGCGTTTTTCGACGTTGCCCTGATCTGTTCTGAAAAGCTAATTTTGGAATCGATCAGTAGTCCCAAATATTTTATTGCAAGTTTAGACTCAACAGTCACATCTCCGATCTGCATAGGAATTACCGTGGGAATTCTTTTCTTCCTGAGAATGACCACCTCGGTTTTCTCTAGTGCCAACCTGAATCCGCGGGTGGTCATCCACTCCTTCACTCGACGCATTAGCATTCCGAGTCTGCACTGCGCATGTTCGACTGTGCTCCCGGCGACCAGTGCTGCTATATCATCTGCATAGCCGACTAAGCGCGACTCATCTGGCAGCTCAAGCCTCAATAGTCCGTCATATGAGGCGTTCCACATGTCTGGTTCAAGTATGGAGCCTTGCGCTACACCAGACGTTATCTCCATACTGCGCCGCCCATCTTGTGTGTCATAGAGCAGACTGCGGTCCTTTAAGTAATCCCTCAAAATCCGCATCAGATATCCTGGCAATCGGAAAAATTTTTCCAATGTGCGAAGAATATCCGCCCATGTAGCGGATGTTCATTCCTGACGTCAAGCGCACTAGCAAGACAACTCAGTTTTGTGCGCTTCGGCTTGAATGACTGCGTTCACCACTTCCATGATGGCATCGGAAGTGGATCGCCCTGCTCTAAAGCCATACTGCCGAGGAGAAAGGTCCCCTGCAGCACGAATTGCGTCTGTGAGTCTTCTTTTGATGAGCTTTTCGAATACTTTCCCGGCTGTGTCCAGCATACAAAGCGGGCGGTATGTAGATGGCAGCCCGGGGTCCCCGTTTTCCTTGTTGATCAATGTGAGCCTCACCACCTTCCAGCGAGATGGGAACACTCCTTCTCTCAGACATGCGTTGAACACATTGAGTAACAAGTCAGGACAAACGCGGAAGACCATTTGTAGAACCTCAATTGGAATGCCGTCTGGTTCTGGTGCCTTTAGAGCTTTCATAGAAAGCACCGCATCCCCTACCTCATCTTTTGTGAACAAAGGACCTTGCACTGAATCAACCTCGTGGGCAGCATCAACACGGACAGGATGAGTTGGGAAAAGCGCCTGCACTTTGCCGTCCATCTTGTCTGCTTGAAGTAAACACGACTTCCGTAAGGTTCCGAGCTTGCGCCAAACTACCTTGTAGCCGAGCCCCCATGGATCCTGTTCTTCTTGTTTATCCTGCCAAATATGAAGTGCATAGCTGACAAAATAATCAATAAAATTTAAGTTTGGTTTGAGGTGAGATATCATTGAAATGAAGAATCGGCTCTTCGTGCGGCCTTTATTTGAAGTCAGAAATTTTTGCTTCGACGACCACTGAAAATATTAGGTTTCCTCTCAAAGGATTTGGTAGATAACCAATTCGAAATGTGTTCCAATCAAGGCAAGTTTCTGCATTCCATCACATATAATCCTGTTTCCGTTTCTATCCGGAGTCGTACTATCAATTTCGATACCAGCCCTGTCAAGAAGATTTAACTCATCACCAGTGACTCCAAGATTCGATACCTCCATACGAGACCTCTTACAGAATAAATTATTAATTTTCATGAAAACGTCATCTGAGTTATGTGGGCTAATACACCTCAGTTGTTTCGCCCATTGATTGCTGACTTCACTCCTGAAGTATGTACAGATCAAGTTCCGGACAATTTTAGGTGTAATTGAGAAAAGTCAACGAGGGATGGTTGTAGTCCAAAAATCCCCGATAAATATTGTTGACGCGTGTGAGAAGAAGGCTTACCAAGATTTTTAACCTTGCAATGGTTGGCGTTTCATGTCCTTCTATGTTTTTTCGATGTTTAATCTTGGACACTACTTTCTCAATCGTTACAAACGTAAATTTCTCTAATTTCGACAAATAGAGATCTATTTCATTATTAGTTAGATTTCTGTCATTAGGAACCACAGAGGAAGCGTTGTCATCATCAAAAAGACGGCATTGCTTTTGGTAATCCCGGTTAAAAAATTTTTGAAACTTTACCCAACATGTGTTTTTGAAATTCAACCGATGATTTTCATGTTGAACTGCAATAAGGAAGGCATCATCTCTGTGATGATTGATTTCCATTACGATTGCGTTATGGTCGCTATCATAAGAAAGGAACTGTAGTTTCCGTTGAGGACTATTAAAGCTGAATTCAAGTCTTGGGTCAGAAATACAAAGACCCAAATATGGGTACTAGGTTGGGAGTTCCGGCTCATAAAGATTGCACCTATATTTAATTTGGTTCTCTGTTATCCACAATTTAAGGAACACAACTTTTGGATTAATGTTGACGTTCAGCCATGATGTATGCCGGGCGTTAAGGTCACAAGCAAAAATATAATAGTTATGCAGCCTGTTCAATTCAAGTATTTCAAACAAGGAATTATGCTCGTCCTTGAACTTGGGAACATTTTGATCAGTTGCATAGGTAAAGATAACAATGAGGTTATGCTTACCTGGCAGTGAAATTTTAAGAACTGACACTTCTAGAAATTCAAAGTTTTTTAATTCGAGTTTTTCAATATTTTAGAAGTGAAAGGGTCTACTCACCAATATTCCGGTGTAACCTCCCCCATTACCGTTTTCCTTATCGTTTTTTACGAATTCAAAATTCCTAATTGTCATGCTGTGCCATGAATTAAGGTGGGTGTGAGTTAGAAGCATGATGTCTGGCTTTTCAAGGAGAAAGTCACGTCGATGTAGAATAACAATGGAGTTGAGAGTTTGAGGCATTTGAAAGATTTAAACGCTGAAAAACAAAGTTAATTTTTGAATCTTGTCGATCGATGTTCTAGGATAAAGAATTAAGTTTAATTAAATTTTCAGAAGCAGTTCGTGGTTTCCACTTGCATTGTTTGCAGCATTATCTGTTAGTCCTCTCGCGGTAAGTGCAAATGATACACCGGGCTTGACGAGGTTGGAAGGTTGGAAGGTTGGAAGTACATGAGTTTTCTTTGGAATAAATTTCAACGCATTCCCACCTCACCACTCTGAAATTCAAGTACCTTATTTGTTGATGGGCACTTGGACTGCTTTTGTTTGGAGTTTGTACCAAGTAAAGTGGTGAATTCTTCTTTTCTACGGTCGATCTTCTTGTCGCAAAGGTTTTAACGGAAATGAATTCAATTTCTGGTGTAGCTTCCTTGAGCACTTGAAGAAGATCGACCGTATCCTCTCCGAAGTCCAAACCCCTCAGCAAAAAGGTCCGATTTTTTCTACACGATTTTTTCCCAGAATTCAGCGCATCTTTTCCTGACTTGAAATCAACAATCGATTTAGTTTTGATAGTTAACTTTTCTGCGATAACTTTTTTTATTTCAAAATTCGTTAGTTTTTTTTCGGCTGCCAATAACCGAACCATATCTCTCCCACTTTGTCCGAAAACATTAATTGGCGGAACTTTTTCTGTGGGAATTTTATTGGTGGACTTTTCAGAGGAACCAGCAGATCTACCAGTTGGTTTCTTCTCCTTATTTTTTATTTTTAAAGATTGAATAAAATTAATGTTGTCTTTATTAGAAATGCCTGTAATACTTTCAAGTCTCATTTCCTCTTGCAATCTGTCCAGCGCTACATAATTTTGTTTGCGGTCGTTTGTGCCTCCAGCACTTATGATTTTTTCTTGTATAGTTTGTTTCGCATTCTTTCTTGCCTTGTTTCTTTGTTTATTTCCTGTTACGGTTGTGGGTCTTGTCTCTTCATCCCTGTTGTATAGATCTTCGAGGAACTGTAGTCGTAGCCTTAACTCGTGGTTTTCTTTTCGCAGTCTTCTCACTTCCCACTCGTCTTCAATCTTTTTCATTTTGCGTCCGTCTTCTGTGGAATTTTCCTGGTGTTTTCTTCTATTGACGATTGCCACCAATTTTGTACCTATTGTCTCCTCAGGTTGTCTCAACGGTGAGAAGTCGTCGGGCTTCTACATACCAGCAGCCCCGAAGTTGTCTTCGGATTTTTCACTGTTTCAATACATTGAAGTACAAATAATCGGTACGAATAACGGTCGATAGCTTTCTTCCATTGAACGTTCTGTTTTTTGTTTCAATTAATTTATGTTTATTTTAATTTAAATTGCAAAAATTTTCAAAAGTTGCCTTGAAAAAAAACCCTGTCGGACGTATGATTGAGCCGTATTTTTGTGGACGAAAACGATGGTCAGTTACCCGCAATAGAGAGCACTATCTTGTTATGTTGGGAAGATCATTTGTAGCCGGAATTGGATGATCTTGACATATACAATAAGTGGTTTTAACAAGATGGAGCCACTAGCCTCACAGCAAGCTTGACAATCGATTTATTGAAAGGCAAATTTGGACATCGAGTTATCTCTAGAAATGGTCTGGTCGAACTACAGCCTCGTTCATGCGATTTAATGCAATTAGACTTCTTTTTATGGAGCTAGATCAAGTTACTACATCAATCACTCAAGTTACTTTATGCCAACAAACCAGCAACCTTAGACTAGCTTAAAGAAGACATGCAATGCGAAGTTGCCAACGTTCCGGTCTAAATGTGTGTCAGAGTGGTGGAAAAATTGGTCAAAAACATCGCCCTCTATAAACGGGATTGTGGTGGGCATATGACTGAAATCGAATTTGATTCAAAAAATGTAATTCTTGTGCTACACCTACAATAAATTTGAACGCAACATCTCAAATATTATTGTGTTTTTGTAATAAATAAAATTGTTATATCCTTAATGAAAAAAAAACCTAGAAAAACCCTTTATGTAATTGCAAAAGTCTTTATGATAAGCTTTGGCGTCGTTGCCGTTCAGTGGTGCAATTTCATAAACTAAAATAAAAGTTGTCAACCAGTAAAAACTTTGCTAAAATCAATTTTCTATTCTTAAATTTTATTATCATGAGATTTTGCCTTTTCAAGTGGAGCTCGGCAAAAATAAATGGGTTTCTTGAAACAGTTTAAGCAAAGAGTTCCCAGTTACAAATTTGTTTACTTTGCTTATTCTTTGATATCCCTTTCGAAATATTTGACTATCCATAACTTGAAGTTGTATCAAAAAGCTGATATCTTATTCTGTAACAAGCGTTAAAAAGGAAATCTTTATCTCTGCGATAAATTTGGTTTTGGTTCTTCAGCTGACATAAACGAAACACTCAGTAAGCTCATTTTACGCATATTCTTCGAACCAAGACGTGGTGTCATGTCATTAAAAAATGTGTTGCTTTTCTCAGTTGGACAGATTGTTCGGATTAGATCATAATTCAATCATATTTTTTCCCCTATCCTCAAAAAGTATCTTTATCACATCTGAACCCGCGTCTTTTATATCGAATAAGTGGCATATGAGACATTAAAAGAATCATAATCGATTCCACCATGAACATATTCATAACGTCTTGCAAAAACATGGTACGTACTTGTTGCAGCATTAGAATCCCCTTCGAAAAATGCAAAACAATAAAAAACATTGACCTTACCAAATGTGGGTTGCAGATGTTTCGCATCTCAGCTCCCTGTTAAAGGTTGATGGCTGAGAATGTGCTGCTTTGAAGATTCCAATTCGAACGCGTTGAACAACATCTTGCATCTCGAGGCAGAAGAGATATTCCACTGGATCATCTTACCCATCTTATGTTCGAGGGTCACATCAACATAACGATAACTTACAAGATTTTGATACGTCTTGGCACAAATAGTTCACACAGTATCCAATCATTGCGGAAGGAAAATCTGCCAATTTTACGTTATGCCTGAATCTTGAACCAATTGCCTATAATTAATCTATGCTCGAACGCGGTACTATGGATACAAAGCAATCAGATGGAAGTTATAGCATCACAAGCCTATTGAAGATAAAGATAACTGCTGTTACACCCTCATCGTTTCGACGTGCGTCCATGCGTTAAGAATAATTGGAAAAGAAAATAATTTCAATCATGTCTGAGAATGTTGCTAAATGTAACCCTTCTTTGAACTAGCAACATTTTTATTCACTAATCTGCTTGTATGAAGTCTTTTCACTTGCTTTCAGCACTATACGCCTTCGCGTCTTGAAAGTTGATATGTCGCCAAGAATCACAAACAAATGTTAGTGTCAGCTTCATTCTTTTTGCCCATGTCGCAACAGTAACTGCAATTTGAACAAAATGGAAAACACGCAAAGACATCGTAATTTTTTGTGGCAACGCTATGAGAAACATTCTCATACGGTATTTTTACTCATCGTAATAGTCACCCTCTCACATATGTTACATCCATATTGAAGCCAGTCCAGTGAACCCTCTCGGTACAAGTGTGTACCAACTTAATTGGTTCTGTGGTTTTGCAATTCAAAAATTTCTACCGCGCCACCATCCTTGCACACGGCCATGACACCCATGAGGTGTCCTTTGCTAGATATGTATTTTAGTGCATTGTATTTACAGTGTCGTACTATGGGCCACAGTCTAAAATATTTTCACCTCTCGTCTGTTCATTTTCCACCCATAGGTGGACAAGGTTCACCGACCAGAACTGCCGCCAAACTGGCCAAACGGCCATCTGGATTTTTTTTGTGGTCAGATTGCAAAATATTTCTGCGGTCCTGCAAATACTTGTGTCCCTTACAAATTTGAACGAATAAGTGTTGTATGTCCTTGAACGAGGTAGGCCATGGACCATGCTATCCGGTAAACAACTCGACACATAGCTGGGCAAAGGATATTCGAAAGGACAACACCATGAGGCTAATTAATGGTTATTAGTCGGGTAATTTATTGTTTAGTGCTTTTGAAAGAGGCTGAATGCTCTTTTACGTGACCTAATACAGTTTTTGTACAAATACAAGTTTGATTTTTCATAAGGTACTACTGGTTGATAATCCATAATATTCTAAGTTCGTTTTACGAATGTCTGGAGGGAGCTCTAAACAGTTGTGAATTACAATACGTCTCAGACGCAAAAAAAAACATGAAGGAGTTTGACTTCGGTAACTTGAAACTGAAAACGAATTTGTTTATTGGTTTCTCTGGTAGTTTAGATTTTGGTCAACTCAATCGATGTTGCTTTTCATTAAATCAATATGCAGGTCCTTTGGTAACGAATAAATATGCATGGAGTACTTTTTAGTGCGGTAATCCCTAATGAAACCCGAACTATGCTACTCTGTGAAGTACTTCCGTTTTTCCAATATATGTCAAGACAACCAAAGTTGTAACCACCTTAAACCTGAAAGGACATCGTCTGATAAACATATTTATTGCACCATTCTCTACCTTCACTACATGTCCTTAGAAAGTATACTCAATACCTACTTCCCAAGTCATGTTTTACTGAACATTGACCATTTTGGTTTATAACCCTGATCATGATATTACTGGTTCCATTTATATTATTTTCAACCTTTAATTATTCTGTATTAATTTCAAATTTTTTCAATTTTTTTTTTCTTAAAAACAGGTCTGTTTTTATTTAGAAAAGGTTGAAGATTGGACTTTTGGCACTTCCCATTTAGTATCAGCCTTAAATAGAAATGATTAGTTCAGCTTCTCCCAATTCCAGCTTTGAAATAATTTTGCGTTTCAAGATGTATCGTACTTGTATTGATATGTAGAAACGAAGTCCCGATCTACTCCGATGATTCATTCATTTATAATATATTTTAATATCTTTTGAAGAGATTGATTTTTCAATTTTTTGTACACAGTCAGTCCAATGCAACATAGATAAGCTTCCCTACTGTGGAGAACCCGACAAACGTATGCTATACAGGTATATAAAAAAAGTAAAAACATGATCACTAAATGAGAAACTGTCACGACCACTATGTAGGTGAATGTCAGCAGTCATTTAAGCCCAGCTGATCATGACAGCGTTTTCTCATTGGGATCTGCAAAAGCACTGCAAGTTGGACAACCGAAGAAAGTATTAGAAAGAAAGAACACTTCCAAATGTATTCATCGATAGACTCGTGTAGATCTAAGGATAAAGCAAAAACATTTTTGAGCTATTTGAGCCCTGACTCTGCACGCGAAGCTCGAAAGTAGTATCTCAGGGAAATGTCAATATTATTGAAATCATCCTGCCCACGGAGGCAAGTTGTCATAACAAAGACAGATAGATAATGCCGATCTAAGAAACTATTGACCTCTGCCATGCAACCACACTCAATTCCATTAAAAACCCTTAAAATGGGAGCACCTGCATGAAAGTGATACACTATTCTTTGCGAAAAATGGGATTATGAATACATAAATAATGAAAAGAAGACTCATTCATTCCAAATTCATATTAGCTAATATGGAGTATCAAATGAATATGGAGCTAATTATTACTTGACTCAATGCATAGCAGAATCAAAAACAAAAAGAGAAGCAATGTCAGATGAAAAGGTTGTCGTGTTAGGAAAATTTGTTCAAAAATCCACCATAAAGTAACATAATATCGCCTCAGAATGGGTGCGCACTGTCGATCATATTGTCTTAGACCATACAACAGGAGATATTGCGGACGTGATGAAGTCTTCATGATAATAAGTGCGAACTGACCACAGGGTAATATGTTGCCTGGTTCTGGTAAATAGAGAATACGGAAACTAGGCAAGAAACCCTGAAAAATTGCCACGTAGCACGTAGGGTAGTTGAAGATATAAGGGTAACATTGTGCAGCAAACTAACATGTACAGCTCACGGAGAAGAAAGAGGCGCAAAAGCGATTTCCCTTCCTAGTATACTATTAAAAAACTAAAACATGAGCCAGTTGCCTATTGAAGAAAGAAAACATAAACAGTAACGTAAAGTAAGCCACTCCCGGAGTTTAAGTATTGTGGCAGCACTGCATCATAAAACATTCGAAAAGACTTGAAAAATATTCAAGCGAATGTGCAATTAACAAGGTATCACTAATTACACGAACCAAACTAAGAGCATAAAAGGATGACCCAACTATCAGCAATTTCCAAATACATAGCAGAAATGATCCTCAATCAAGAAAGGAATTGATTATGTAGATAGATACCTAACTTAGGAACCAGATAACTTAAAAAACAGATAGAAAAACCTAACATTGGCATGCACACAATGATCATGCCGTATTTATCAGTGAAAACCACGGTCTTGGAGTGATATTCGTCGTAGGCAATGTGAATAAGGACAGTCCTGGAAAATGTTTTTTAATTCAAGTTGTATGACGGACACGGGTAAATCCAAAACGCCAATGTTCTTTTTCTTGAAGTACCTCTTCACATTTAAAAGTTAAATTTAAAATTTTTCTCAAATCAAATCAAATCAAAGGTCAGACGTGTACAAAGTTATACTTCGCAGTGTAATATGGTAGATTAACCTGATTCAAAAAAATTTTTCCGGTATCACCAAATAACCTTAATTTACAAGGTTCAGACTTGTTTGTTATGACAAGCCGGCAGACCAAAGCTGTTATTTTTGAATTAGGAAAACATACTCGACCTCGCCCATTACAAATAGTTACTGTACCCCACATCACCTTAGAACAAGTAACTAGGTTCTGAGCCCAATGTATGCGGTTCTGCCTAACTCTAAACGAGATAGGTGTCAATTTACGTATCCTAGCTTTCATGAACCTGTTTTCATAAAAAGGCTTCTCGGACTTCCAAAAGTAGAGTTTTCCTTTACTTTAAGGCAATACTAGTCTCTATTTACATCCTAATCTCAGATAAAGGGCTAGTAAGAGTTTTGACCTAGATTTTTGCTCAAATCCTTTCGATTCACGGTACATTCACCAATTTAATTTTTCATTTTTAGACACTCTCTAAACATCCTTCGTTTAACTCGACTCAATTAATATTGGCAATCTTTTTTTAAGGACCTCAACGGAAACGGCCACAAAATAATCTGAACAATGATTTATGCCAGCACTGTACACGCTGTCCTTATTCTTGCCGATCATCGCATCATTGTATAAGACTCGTGTCAAAAATAGGATAAATAATAGGAAAAATAGGAAAGAGGCTAGGAAGGAACTCTATTATCCTTTATCTTCAAAACTAAACCAAAACATTAGTATTTCTATCAAATCGGTTCCATCTTTTCACTTTTACTTTTACAAGAAAACGATTTTCCCAGATCTCCTAAAACTATGTAATCACATAGTCATATTCAAAGGCAGACTATAATGATAAATAAAGCAGGATTATAAAAATAACCAGGGTGTCCAATTTTTTAATAGTTACTCATTTCGAAGTACAGACCGTGTAACATCCAGGACATCAAATCAACCTCGTCCTCTTATGCCTAAAGATGCATCTACATATACCTCATATTGTTAGCCTCCGTTACTAAATTGAGAGAAGTTCATGAACCAGGATGGGTGCCAATAAACCTTTGTCACTTACAGCAGAAACATTGCGATGGATTGTTACTAAAAACAAAATCCATAATAACTATTCCAATTTGCCTAAAGTTTAACCCAACAAGAGTATGTTAAAAAAAATTGACGAAACAAATAGGATATTCCAGCTCACTATTACCAAATACCATAGTTAATCTCATGCGGAATAAACAGTACAAATAAAAGATTGTTTAGTAGGAATAATATGATTTTGACAGTTCAACCAACTTTGAATTTCAATATTTGACATTTTTTGTGTTATACAGGCTTTACTTTTCATGAACTAAATTTTCATGAACGACCCTGGTTCGCCTGGAAGCCCTGGTAGGATTTCACAAGAACCCGATGGTGCTTAGACTGCTCAACCTCGATAAGTCAGAAGACAGTCAACATCTGCAGAACACTTCAATTGTCTATAGGTGCGCAAACGTCAGGAAGTTTAGGATTAAAACAAAATTAAAAATATTTTGAAAATGGAAAAATATCTCTTTTTTTAATATTTTTTAACATTTTGAAACTATTTTCATTCAAAATAATCGAATAATGGCATTCGCTGATCAAAGTGGCAAAACTATTCGGAGCGGCGGTGGGTAACATTGCCCGCTTTCTTGCCTCTCATGTACTTACACTGAGCATATTTTCAAGTTTATTATAATAGTGGTAAGTGGCATATTACAATTTTATTTTTAAGTACCAGATACAAAACTGAAAGAGAATTCAGAACGTTCCCTTTCTTCTCAATATATTTTAAGTGAAGTAAAAGAATGAACAGAAAGTAGTAAAAAGAAGATAGCGACATTGTATGGCACGAAACGAAGTTTTTTAACATATGGTTCACAACTATCTCATTAAATATAAAAGAAGGATTTTGTGAGTATTTATTAAAACTGCAGGACATGTTGTAAGAAATGGCTGCCAAAGACTTAAGTACTCCAAGCTTATAAGTTTGAGAAAAAACTCCTCAACGTTTCAACAATGTGAAGCAAATGGCAGATAAACATTGTTGCTGCGATTTTCTCAATCCTCATCCAAATCTTTCATTGAGACCTTCAAACTCAACAAGTATTGCCGAAGAAATGAGATATAACAAGCCTCAGTGCGACAGATTACAAAAAAAACTTCCAGAGTTAATGGACCAGTATATGTTTCTTCCGACATCCGTTTATAACATGGCCGAAATAGAAACGTATGCTGTGCCTAACAATCCTCTCAGAGTACTTCCCATAAATGGTAAATGTCAATAAAACAGGTAGTGCCAAATGGGGCATTAGCTCTACAGTCATCAATTGTTACTTGTCCTTTCATCCCTCATGCATTAATATTCAAAGAAATCAGAATTGCTTGATGGTGCTCCAACATCATCCATTGGGATGGTATCAGACTAAAATTTATTAACAATGATCTGTTTAATCTGTTGGATAATGATCCTCACACGATCCAAAGATAATATAAATAGCAGATATTTCTCCAGTCCCTAAATCAGATAAAAGACAAGCAGAATACACAAGCAACTGTGTCGCTAACTAATACAATAGATGTCACACAATATTGTTCTCATCTTATAAGGGATATCAGGAAAAGGACTGCTACTGATGAATATAATCCTTGGTGCTAGCTTACACTGAATAAGTCCATGATGGCATCGAACGTTATTCCACTGATAGCATATCGATCAACAAGGCCTCCTTCAACCGGCGAATAGTCCTTCTAGATATGTCGATAATCTGGAAGTCCTGGAAAACTCATTGCAAATGCCAGAATAGCTGATGCGGATTATCCGGAATTACCAGTGAAGTCTGATCTTGAAAATCTCCTACTGCAGACTGCATAGACACGAACTGCCGTAGGAGTCGCGACTGATCGGCAATACAAGTAATTTTGCGAAACTTTTCGCTCGGCGACTATCCATCAAGTGCAAATAAGGTTAAACGCACTAATGCCTTTCAATGGAACTGGATGACTACTTATGCATTAAGCCTAAAGCTAGAGAAAGCGGATGTGGTTATCCTGACTAGCAAAAGAACCCCTTGAACGAAAACCATTGGTGTTGAGGATACGTGCGACGAGGGAGAACTTCGTTAAGTACCCGCCCTTATCGATAGACTCCAAGCAGAGTTTCTTGTAGAAAATCAGAATAACAGCTAATAAGGCCTCCGTATGGATCACGATAATGATTCAACTTATGGCCAACATTGGGGAACCAAATCCAACAATCGTACGCTTATTATGGAGCAAGAAGGAGATGCTTAAAAAATGATAGGCATAGGTGCAGAGAGAACTGTCCAATATTCTGATGCAATACGTGGTATTGCATCAGCATATTGGACAGTTTCCAATTCAATGATGTGAGTCAAACGGAAGATGTACTGTGCGGGTCATCAACAATTATCAATCTTGGCTCAGTCGAAAGCATAGCAAGACTGATTTCTCTCACTCAGGTATTAATTTTTATTGTTTTCAGGCTAACCTCCTGTATCCAGATTGCATATTCTGCGTTAGATGGTGAAAATGACGCTTGTGATACTTTGTTTAATGTAGAAGATAACACAAACTGCGCCTTGGTCTTGCTGAAAAAGTGAGACAGACAGTCTTATCGAAGAGAAGCGGAGATCGGGTGACAAACGGAACCGCTTGGTACATTACGATTGGGCAGTTCTAGTGAATAAGGGCTTCTATGGGGGTGGGATCTCTTCAACAGCAATCTTCTTTCTTATTCCATGAATGTCTTCAATGAAAATTACATCATTCTTTACCTTGCATGCTGACGGTGGAAATATACGAATCATAAACTACGCCTGTCCCTTGACACTCCCATTGGCGAGATGTCACTATAACCAATGGGTGTAGTTTGCCATTTGTGCTTTTCTGGAAATATGCGGATCGAATGAGTAGTTCTGTTCCTACACCAACGATGCTTCTAAGACATGTTCGGATAAAATTTTCGATAATGTCAAAAGTTCTAAATACTTACTCATAAAACTATGAATCTGGTACCCTGAGCTTCTCCTTAAAAAATTTCGTTGAAATATTTTTCGTTTTACTTTGACACTTTTTTATTCAGTTTTTTTTTATTCAGCTGCCGCGAGTACGATTTGGATTGTCGAACAAAATGACAACTTTTAAAATAGAAAATTGTTTTTCATAAGGTCTCGCTGCTACTATGTATTAAGTTGGCTGTCAAGAGTTTTTATCCACTAGGTAGCTTTGGCAGCTGCATCTTGATGTGTTCCTTGAGTTGTAGCTGCTTAAAAATTTAATTATTCACGAAAATTTGTCCTATCTATGCATTTTCTATTTATAAATTTTCTATCTATAAATGTTCTATCTATATCCTTTACCAAAGGGCGAAGAGGCTTGGTATTCTGAACATTTGTGAATCCTTTGAGTTCTTTACTCTTAATTGCAGACTTAGGCGCAGAATACATTTGTTTTACCTTTCGTTTTTACCATCAGTTTTGCTGGCGCCAGAATTGACTCCCTTTTAAAATCAGGATCCCAAGTTAATTATTTAATAGATAATATACCGTGAAGATGACCAATTATTCATTTTCTGGAAGGTACCAAATCAAAATAAGAATATTTAGTTATGCATTTGAATTTGATGTGACACTTAGGCGACGATACCTATTACAAGAGGCAGTTAAAGTTAAAAAAATCCCAAATTATTTGTTTTCTGTTTACTTTACAGGTGCACTATAGATATAGATATTAAAGCTTGTTCAGTAAATTAAAACAAATGGCACCCTCCAATGTATTTATGGAATAATAATAAATTTCTTTTGGTTATTAGGCTCGGTAATTAAATTTTATAGAATAATTTATAAAATAATTTTTATAAAATTATCGCTCACCAAATGATTCTTTCAATAAGTCGATGGTTGCACGAGCTGCGTGGCATGTCGCGTCATTATGTTGAAACCAGAACTCCCCTGCATTGCGCTGAGTCAATTCCGGAAGCAGAAAGTGATTGATTATGGCTCTATAGCTGTCACCATTGACCGTAATATTATTCTCACCAGTATTTTTGAAGGCATATTGGCCAATGATTCCACCAGCTCATAAAGCACACCGAATAGTAACTTTCAGCAAATGTAACGGTGTTTGGACCACCTTCTAAGGTCGCTCAACACTCCTAACGTGGCAATGTTGTGCATTGACTTAGCCATTCAACCAAGTACGAGCCTCATCGCTAAAGAACATTTTCTTATGAAATTTGAGATCTGCGGCAATTCGTTCTTGGGCCTATATACCGAACCTACGCCTTGGCCAGTGGTCGTTTGGCTTCAATTTCTGCAGGAATTAGATTTTGTTAGCCCGTAAACAAAGATTTTTGCACAAAATCTTGCATAATGTGGATTGGCACAGGATTAATTGTTGAGCACGGTGATGCATACTCACTTGTGTCTCCATCGATACTACGCTCTACAGCTACTTCGATTTCCTCGTTACGCACTGCATGACATCCGGATGGATGCGTCTTATCAGTGATCGTAAACATGGTGCGGAAACGATCCATGGTTAGTCGATGAAAATATTTTGATAGACATTATATCGGCCATACAATTGACGGAGTGTGCATTAAGTTTTTCGAAAAGAACTGTTGATTTTTATATAAATCTGTAAAATTTGCAGACATTGCTCAGGCGTCAACCGATTCATGACAAAATAGCAAATCAAACCAACCATAAAAGCTGTCACACCATACGTAGGAATAAAAAGTATACTATACTTCTAACAAATACTTGAAAAGGATTTTTTAGAAGTATTACACAATTCAATGTTAAAATTTAATATATCCGTCTTATTTAAGAAAACAATGTGTACGTATGTCGTTCTTGATTTTTCGTTATTGGTGTATGAATGAAGATTCTAGACGAATAGTTATAAAGACATTTTCCCATACAATTTTCATACAGTCTCTTAAAAATTATCATCATTTGACCTCCTAATTTTCATGTTAGTCCTCGGTACACAAATATGTCATTTAACTCTAGGTAGCCCAAGCAGTACACTGAACGTCAAGAATTGTAAACCTAACACTAACACCAACGGCTCTGCTGCTGAATCCTGCGCGGGATTTCACTTGATACATAGCTTACTTTTAATCAAGCAAACGAAAGTGGTTGATCGTCTTTCCTTCCGGGAACATAAAAGGGACTTAAACAGCTTCCAATGGACGAAACAGTTTTTTGTTGGGTTTTTTGGGATTGGGATGAAACAAAGGACAAGATCACACCAACACAGATTATATGAAAAGATTCTCGAAAATCAAATCACTCAAAAAAGTCGGCTTTTTGCAATTTTTTTGCAAAAAAAATCCATTACTGCAACTAAGCGATCAATACTAACTCAAAGCGCAAACAGTCTAGGAGACGAAACGAGTTGGTTGGAAGATTCAAGGCTTAAGATTGCTCAAATCACTGAAACCTGAACGGCCTTTAGGAGTCCGAGACTTGAGAGCATCAGTTTTTAATGGGTAGAGATTCTAAATTGTACGTTGCCAATTTCAAACTAATAAATAAGTAAATATGGACGTCCTGCATATCACGTAAATTATTGGACAGATTAATGACTAAAAACTATATCAACGCAATATAAGAGATTTCAAGGCTAACGTAAGGTGCCAAATTGCATCGGCTTACCACTGGATGTAACTGAATCTGGATGTTACCATTTTCTTGACAGTGGTTTTATCAGTGACAGACATCACCTGAAAGGCTTTTCATACAGTAGAAAACTAGATTTAAGAGTTTCCTACTGTCTGAAATGTTAACGAAATTCCCACGTATATGCAATCATCACCACAACACGACCTACCAACCTGATATACCTATAATCAAATCGACAAGGATCAGGAGAGGTGGGCTTTAATACATAGAACATTCACACGTGTGTTTAATGAAGAACTCTAAATCAAAAGTAGAATCAGGTGCATTAAAATTGAAAGGTGGTAAAGAAAGAGTCAAAAAGAAAACTAGGCAACTGAAAAGGATTGAATAAAACTTGATTAAATGATATAAAGGGATCCAGACTAGCTTATTTGTCTGGAGCGTCCTCTAAACCACAGAAGACAGAAAGGGATAAGGAGAGGGATAAATGGGCTACCATTTCCACGGAACCTTTGCATACACCAAATGGCTAAAAGTATTTCAATCCGTTCTTAGGCTCTAAAGAAATCTTACTCTATTCTCAGTTAATCCTCGAAGAAATTAAGACTTCTTTAAGCAAACCCAAAAAATGAAAACAGTGCCAGAAGTAAATCAGAATTGATGCTCATAATTAACGAGAAATCCGAGTATGGTAACTACTATTATATTATGCGAAGAAAGCGTGGTAACTAAAATTTGTCAATTTCCATGGGACTGCTGCCAAAAGTTTTTAGTCACTGCCCAAAAAATTAAACAAACTTTTGTGCGAATCTTAAAGTTATATCTTCAATATCAAAAAAACAGGATAAGATAAGATCAACTGGACACCAGGTTGCACACCAGTGATAATTGGAGTACGTTAATCCTGAAAGCCAAGGCTCAGTTTCGGCTATGTCGTCATAAATTATGATGATAATGGTGATGATGATGATGATCAGAGTTATTGCTGGAAATGAAATTGAAGAATTTCTGGGTAGTTTCAGAAAAGATAGATCCACTGGAGACTAGTTGTTTTCCGTAGAAATTCTGTGATTTATGAACTCACTGTTGATATTTTTTAATATCTTGTTTAAAAAGAGCTCGAATTTTTCGAAATGCTAAACATTTACATTCAGATAAGGCAAAATTTAAATTGGAAATTAATTGAAAAATTTGCAATGTAAATAGGTTGTAAATGTACGAAATGGATTAAGGTCTATTGCCTCTAAATATAGCCGTTGGGAACACGAAACAACAGAGACCAACTACAAGGCAGAAGGTAAGTTGATCTAATATCATAGCAAACGATAGTTGAAGGTTACTGAGATTTAAAAATTATTGGGCTCGATTGATGACCCGAGACATTTCAAGGTTACTTCTACAAATAACTGTCTCATGAAAGTGGTTTTACTTCTAAAACAACGACAATATCAGTTACGGTTCTGATTATAGTGACATTTAAAAACTAAACACCTACTTTATTAAAATGTTAGGCAATGATATCCTTCATGACATTTATTCTTAAGAAAGCATGTACGTATGAGCAACCCCTAGCAGTGGCCTTCATAGACTTTCGGAAAGCTTTTGACTCAGTATTTCCTGATGAAATAATAAATAAAAGCATTAATAACGCAAGACATATACAAAAGATACGTAGAAGTACTAGCAAACATCTACCGCAATACCAGAGCAAACGTCAAAGTACTAGAAGACACTCTAGAGCTTCCCACACAAAAAAGGTAAGACAGGTGGATACCATATCACCAAAGCTCTTCAACGCCCCGTTAGAGAGCATCTTCCGTACTCCAAATAGGGAGAATCGAGGATTGAATTTCGATGATGAGCATCTCAACCACTTGGGATTCGCAGATGAAACAACACCACCCTCGAAATAGTCGAAGAATATGTTTACCTTGGTCAGCTAATGCACAAATCCGGTTAACTATTACCAGACATCAATCGACGAATCAAGATGACATGGAGTGCTTTCGGAGCCTGGAAAGAGCCATGGAAAGATGCATGCTGGGCGTTACCTCAAGGGATCCCAAGAGACTATTCTGCATACGAGAAAGGACCCGAGCAACAGACGTGGTTCACAGACCAAAATCCTTGAAATGGAGATGGGCTGGTTACTTGGCAAGAATGCCGGACTGCAGATGGACCACAAAAATAACGCAGTGGTACCCAAGCGGAATCAAACGACCAAGTGGACGCCCAAAGATTCGATAGCACTATGATATAAAGAAAATAGCCGGCACATCTTGGATGAAAATAGCTGAAAACAGGCAGACTTGGAAAGCAACGAGGAGGCAGTATATAAGGGAGGCTGCACCATAACTTAGAAAAATGGTTGAACAAGCTGAATGTGATTACGATGATTTATTCCTCAACTTTATAATTTTCTGCAATCACAAAAAAAATTTCTATTGAACAAAGAAAACGAATACATGAATCTTGTGTAACATGGTCTATCAGTTTATAAGTTTTTTCAAAGAGAGAATTAGGCACTTGTATCTTCTATAGAACTAGGCACTACTCCCCTACTATGGAAAATCATTTGCTTCCTCTGTAATTTACCTAAATTCCACATCTCTTCCCTCAAAATTGTCACGAAGACTATAGATGTTTCCTAAAATGTCCTCCTAGTTCCTTTTGGAAGTTTGCCAAACGAAGATAGACATGAACTCTGTGCTCTGAATTTTAACCCAATTATTTTGAATGCGTGTACGTTTACCCATTTTCCTGGAAAACACATACTGAAGTGGTTATCCTTCTTCCACAAACTGTATCATAACATATCAAGCATTTAAATTTCTCACGATACTTTCCCTCTGCTACGGATGTTACTTGTGGTCCAGCGACTGGGCCGTAGCCACAAAAATGAAACAGGACGATACACAAATATAGAAACGTGTCGAGTGACACACGCTTAACTATGCAGCCAGTCACATAAATTCACTCCGTTATTACGTATATTTCGTACGTTTAATATATTTATTATACGGTATTTGTTTTTTGTTTTTTGTTTCTTTTCTCTTTTCGCTCGGCCAATGAAAACTGATGCACGGAAAAGTGAAGGTACTGCGTGAGAATTTTTAATATTTCTGTGGTTTTGTGCGAGCTTTTGGGAATATCTCGGCGTATCAGTCTGTGCACTCGTACACTCTTGGTCATCCACCTATCTAGTGATATGAATTTCAAAAAAATCTGTTATGAATTTTAGAGTTAACCACAAATGAGGTTCCCGTTGGCTTTCATCGCTTTTTCCATTAACTTTGGTGAGATTTGTGATGTATATGGTCGTCGGTGTCTGTCCAGCAATTAGATTTGAAAATTCTGCGCTGTTTTATTTGACTTTTGTTCATACACTCACACGAACGTGTTCGATGCAGATATTTGCATCACCAAAGTGTGGCCATTCGATAAATCAAAATGATTTGCGATGATGCATAAGCATATGAAATGAATCATTATTATGAGCAATTAGCTAAATGTAGCATGCGGCAGATTAATACAAGAGATTTAAGGATTTCATTTGCATTTTCATTCGCATTCCACTCTTTTCGGTTTCACATGCATTCTCCGAATCGGAAAATGTTTGTGGAGGCTTTCGTTCCAATGGTTCCACAAAGATTTATTTAAATAATTCTAACGGCAGAGTTGAGCCTCATAAGTTCTATTGAATACTACTGAGACTATTGACATATTCTAAAAAGTTAATAATTGTTCCGAGGAAACAAGAACAAATTTTGTTCAATCAGTGAAGTTTTTACCTAAAATATGAATCCCTTTTAACGACATGTTCACTTAAAACGAGATAAACAAATTACATATTGCACTCTGCTTTCAGTGAATCGGTCTTCTTTCAACATCCTTCCGATGAGCGAGTTGTTGTTTACCCTAGCATACCCTTCAAAATTGCCCATTGAAATTGAATACCGATGACATGAGAATGACGAGACTGGCGAATGCATAGATTCGAGATTAGAAAAGGCTAAACTGAGTCGGTAGCCGATTTAGATAGAGCGAAGCTGGAAAAAATTAGCCTGGTTACTGCAAAACATCTCAGGATTGAATAGAGAAACAGATTAAGCCATCAGCTGAATAATTTATCGGTTGTGTGACTCATTGAAAAAGGAAAGAATTTTTGAATATGTAAAAATTGATGATAATCTGACACCCAAAAAAAATGAAGCCTACCAGGAAATCAAACGAAACTTTCAGAGGTATAGAACTTTCAATTGGCAACACTTTTCAATACTACTTATGGTATGACAGCTGTCATGTGTTTCGTGGTTAGTTTGATTTGCCATTTAATCATAAATCGGTTTACATCTGAACAACGTCGCAAAAATTCTGCAACTTAAAAAAAACAACGGTTTGGTTCAAGAAACTCAACGTTCACTTCACCAACTTTATGACGGAATTAATCATCCATCAGAACAATTAATTCGCTCAACCATGGATTGTTTCCGCACCACATTTGCTCTCACTGATAATACGCATCCATTCAGATGTCGTACAATGCGTCGTGAAAGAACTATAGCAGCTGTACAGCGTAGCATCGATGAAGGCCAATATGAGTCTTTTTGGCATCGTGCTAAACAATTAAACCTGTACCATCCTATTTTGAAAGATTTTAGGGAAGGATTTTGGTTTGTGTGCCCACAAATCCATTCAACAAAAATGAAACCGAACGACCACCGGGCACGGCGTACATTCGGTGTTTGGGTCCATTAACGAATTTCTGCGGTAGTAATTATAAGTCATATAAGATTGTCCAAATACCGTTACATCCAGAGAAAGTCAACCTTGGGATACTTTATGGGCCGGTGGAATCATATGTCAATATACCTTTAAAAAATCTGCTGGATATAACATTACAATCAATTGTGATGGCGATGGCTTTCTCGTCCCGGAATTGACTCGATGTAATGCAGGAGGACTTCTGGTGTCAACACCTCATGCAACCGTCATCGAATAAAAAAGAAGCATTTGATGACCGCAAAAAATTATGTTTTCGACTCGTTCCTCCGCGCCAGTCTTAGAACTCAAGCGTCCATAATCTTATTCAAAGAAAAGAATTATAACGAAAGGCAAAAAATTATCTTCAATAAACGGATTCGGATTTGCTATAAATTTGCTAAAAAATAAATATATATTTTGCCTCGAATGAGCAATCCGAACAATTAATCTATTATAATTTATTTATTAAATTTTATACAATTTATGTAATTTATTCCACTTCATAGTTCTCACGTTGAAAAAAAAATCCATTAAATTCATTTAATCAGTTGTGGTGGTAAAATTAATTTCAAAAAATATAAGGAAAATTAAAAATTGTGACTGGATACAGTATCTAAACTCAGTAGCCGTAAGAATCGTAACTATACGTAGAATTGTTACTTAGTAATCGTTAGCGTTGTGAGAAACTCACTAAGGTGATCGATGACATCTACCGGCGGTCAACCTAAGAGTTCAGGAAACACTACACTTGCAAAAGCCATTTGGCTCTCAAAGTCAAAATAATGAACTATCATGATTTATCCGGTTGGCTTTACTCCTGCAAATAAATCCGAACACAATTGTCAGTTGTGGATTCTGAAATGTCTATCAAGTCTTATGAGTTTGTAAAATGTATGGTTCTTTGATGTTTCATCAAATGTTTTGAATAATACTTACAACCCCATCAAAATCCACTTCAAATCACAAATTATCTTTTTTAACCCAAATAAGTAAGTAAGCAATAATAATAATCAACTGTCACTGGTGACACTGGCCCTCGGTGACGCAAAGTATGGTGAGACCCAGTATGAAAGGTAGAAGTCACGAAGTTGGTAGCGAAAACGGCATGAAGAGTGGTTCACACCTAGGATTGATCGTTGAGATCAATTAATGCGCGGCAAATGGTTCTTTTCTCTTTGGCTTTCATCTCTTGTTGAGTTTGTCCTTTGGCGAGAACGGATGGTTCAACATTAATTGGTGAATTGAAATTTTGTTGACTGTAAGGTGTAAATAAACGAAACAATGTGGAAGTCAAAATTTATGATTCGAGTTGAAATAGTGAACTCCTTTTTTAAAGGTTGTAAGCGACAACGAGAATGATCGTAGTGAGATCGCGGTTTTGGTGATCGTGGCTGTAAACGAATAGTGAATTCCGATATTGAAAAAAATAATGTAGAGCGAGGAAGGGAGTATGAGAGACACGAATAATCGCGTAGAAGATCCTTTCATCACTCAATAACTTTACCAAATAAAATTTATTTTTCTTTTTGCTTTTGTCTATATCAATAACTTTATCTAACAATGTTTCTTTTTGTCTTAAGGATTCAAATTCAATGTTTATTTTATGAGTTTTACTTGTTTGTAATGTAGTATAGTAGGTCCTATATCTTCAGAAGATAAATTAAATAACTGCCTTCATATGAAGCTTTGAAGCTGGTGAACGATTGTCTCCTCAGGGAGTCCGGACAGGTCCGCTACAATCTCACTTGGCCGCAAGGTCTTTGCGAGATGTGTCCATTCCCGGCTCCAACTTGCTTACCGGGAGGTTTGAAGCAACTAGGGACTTTGAAAGACTAGTTTAAATGCAAAACCAGTTCTAAAAACATTCTACTTTAAACTAATTAAAAAAATATATTAAACAATTGCACAAATTTAAGGAACGAGTCCATGGTTTTATTGGATGCCAAGGTATGAAGGTTTACGAACCGTTGAGGTACACTCTGCTTAATAAAGGTCAAGACAATGATATTTGCTCTTTTTGCAGGCTAGTAAGGAAACATCCAACAACAGTTTTGGAACAATTGGCAACTGGCAAATTTCCTACCTGCAACCCACTTATTTGCAGAAAGGCAACAAACGAAGCGACTATAAGCGCTTTCCAAAACAAGGAAAATTGATTTCGAATCAACGGGATGCAAACACCTTTCATCCAATATTAAGCTCCTATAACCTAAATACTGCAGTCTTAGCTGGGGTACCAAGAAGTGTAATAACAGCTTCATGTGCACACGTTTGTCGATGATGACACAAGAATGGCGCGATATCCCAAGTCGGTGCCTTTTTCTTCATAATAACCCGCCTCTAATCCTCACCAATATGGAACCTCGTTCTCTAGTTAATCACTCTCGAGAGAGCTTACCTTTCTTGTTGATTATTTCTATGTAACGGTGGTTCTCTCTTGACTAAAAACTTCTCTTCCCGACTACTTCTGCGTATGTAAGCTCACCATCTCTCTTCATCAAGTAGCAGTTGGGGATCCAACACTGCCGGCTCAGAGACAGTGCGGTATGCAGCTGCTATCCGTAAGGCTCCTTGACTCTGTAGTTTACCTATGACCTCACCAGGTCTGACTCTAACCACTCTCGAGCTCTCATAGGCGTTCAACATACATAGGGGCCGATATGAAGATGGTCGCTGCGAGTTCCCCTCGCAATTGCCAATCAGCACAAGCTTTGCCACTTTCTAGTAATTTAGGAACATACCCTGCTGCAGTCAGGCTTTGAACGAGCTGAGCAACATGTCAGGGCAAAGTTGATGTACAAGCTGTACCACTTCCGCTGAGATACTGCCTGGCCGCTTCAGTCATCTAACTCGATGGTACTGAAAATGGGCATTTTGCAGAACATTCACCGTCTGAAACATCGGGACGAGCGGGATGCACAGGGAAAGTTCAATCTCAATCTCAAGCGCAGGAAACACACCGGGCCTCCATGCGGCTCTAAGTTTCTGCACGCCAAGCTTGTAACCCAAGGGCTCCCCACAGGTCCTTTATGTCTTCAATGACGTCGTGCCAGCAACGATCGTTGCTCTCGTTAATCAACTTACAGATGAGTTTTCTAGCCGGCTTGTTTGACAGCGTTTGGAAATGTGATTTGTTCCGATACCTTGAACGTTGGGCTTTGCGGTGAACTCTATGACATTCTATGCATTTTTTAGCGTTTTATGCTGACAAGCACTACACAGTAGGCTTATCGTGTCGAGGCCGTCGCCTGGGCATAGAGCAGTCGGACGCAGTCTTGATGAGCCTGATGGTGGAGTTCACTATGTTTTTAGCTGGGACTCTCCTCGTCCTCTCATAGTTTCACTTCTCACAAGAACTGTGACGAACGCGTCGACATCTATTTTAGTAATATTCCAACCTACAGTTGAAGGCTGGGTTGCAGCACGTCGAGTCACACGCTCACCAAATTCGAAAGCAATTTACCGGTGATCGCTCGCAGCGTAGTCCTCGAGTACCCTCATTTGTGTACCCTAGGCACGAAGGACTCCGAAGCTAATGTCACATCCGGTATGGTTCCCAAGCAGCCTCTCCGTCGAAAGGTTGGTGTGTTCCCAACGTTCGTGATGAGAAGTTCCCTCCTAGCTGCCATTTCTAGAATTCATTTTCCTCTTGTATCTGGATGAGGCACTCCGCATTCTATCGCCTTGCCGTGAAAGTCACCACCCACAAGGATTCGGCATTCTATGCTCGAAAAAACTTCCTCCAGTTCATTGAGCTTGTTGTGAAAGCATGAATGGAAGCACGAATGAAAGGCTTATTTGGCGCGAATTAGATGTTTATGAATGCCACCCCACTGGAGCAAGTCCGAATAGTAAGTAGAGCACTATCCCATGGCAGTGCCAGATCGGTCACAACACCATCCAGTTTCTTCCGTGTTATGGTGCTGCTCATATATCAGCAACAGGTCTACATTTTTCTCCCACACAACCTGATCAAGTAAGTCTTGAGCGGTTGAGTTACGGTGAATGTTAATCTGCAAAACTTGCATCACGTCTTCACTTTTGTCTTGCTAAGTGCCTCTTTGAACTCCTGGCACCAACCACTTCCTCAAGTATTGGCCAGAACTTCATACTTCAGTTGCTTAGCTTTGCACAAAATGCAACTAGGTTTGTTTGGGCACTTTTTGACCTAATGTCCCCTTGCATTGCAAAGAAATGTGTCCGAGACTAAGCATCGAGTTAGGACTACCCTCCGACGTATCATGCCACTTGTTTTGGTCGCTCTTGCCGTTCGTATGCAGACATCATTTTTTCGGGTTCCACATTTTACCTGATTTCCTTGAGGATCTCGGCGGAAGTCCTCCCGTCTGCAGGCTTGATTAGCAGAGCATCCCTACGCTGCTTGCGCCTGATCTTTTTACGCATCGCGCTGTGAATCAAATTTTTTGTTGTCACGCGCTATATCTTCTTTGCAGCCTTCTGTTATAGTTTCGATCGCACCAATTGAAAATCAGCATCTCTTTCCTTCCTTCGACTGATGTCGGCTCCTATACCCTTTTCCTGCGATCAGGTTTTTGTAGGCTACATGCCGCCCTTTTGCCTTTTACGAAAGGAGTTGTATTTTTGGTGAAGGGAGGTTTATTTTCAGAAACGATGTTAACCTCTTTCAGCTAACTCTCTATCCTTAGCTACCTGCGGCAAAACTCCTGGGTTCTATCAACGAGATCCTCCAGTTCGCCAATCTCCTTTTTTGATATCCTTGTTGACATTTTTTTGGACATTTCTCATCACGTTTAAAATTGCGCTTATGTTTTTTGTTAGCCGCTCTTCTTCGTTTCGGTCACAAGCTATTTTCGTGATCAGGTTGTCCTCAGGTTACGTTTTCGGTGTACTATGAGCAAGAGGGTCTTGTAGCTGCTGAACATCCTTTTTTCTGCTTTTATCGCTTATGCGAAATTGTATTTCAGTGAAGCAAATATAACTCGGCGAAAAAGTATTCCAAAAATGAAGAATTAACTTTATGAATCGAAGAATTATTAAAACTTTTAAAGATTGTCAGTATTTCGCCAGTGTGCTGCTAGCATAAACTGCTGCTAGCGAAAGGAAACAAAAAGTCAAATGCAAACAAGAACCACCTCATAAAATAGAGGCGAATAATTCACCTTCAACGACTAGACCAAACACCAAAACTTACCTAAGGCCTGATAGCCTGCAACATAACATAAATTTTCAGGAGTGTTTTGATGCATGATAAAATGGGAGACGGTATAAATTCTTTCCACAATCATCTCTATCTTTGTGATCAGGAGAGAAACATTTTTTAGTTGGGAAATCCATTAACGTTCCCACAGGATTTGCGACTCCATCAAATATGGTGGAGTCGTTTCAGTGTTGAATGGAAGATTTTCTATTGAATTACGCTTCATTTAAAGAAAGCATAGATATGTGTTAGCCATACAATAGTTGGAACATTTTCAATCAAATTATGATATGTGTATTCAGATGAAACCAGTTAGTGGAACAGTGCTTTGATTTATTTGGAAGGACACCTGGCCGAGAGGAGATGCATGATGCAAAGATTAAATTTTGCCTACTTATGATATCTTCGTTATAATGGATCCGGCCAAGATGTCTCACTTTACGTTCAACGATCTTTCAACTGTTGCGCAACCGTTTGCTTCTCCATAGTAAAAACTATCCGCATTGATCTTACAAGATATGCTTCAGATTCACTCTTTTGTTCTAGATACAAAGCAAAGAAATCGACGCAGTAAATCGATAAGCGATCTTTATTGGCCAAGATTGATCTTTTAGTTAAGCAATGGAAGCGCTCAGTCTTATGTTAGAATAAAGTCTTCGGCTCTAGCTACCTCACAAAAAGTAATCAAGACCGCAACAACGAGCAAACGCAGAAGTGGTCATTAGCCATACAGGTGCGAATAACTCTATCTACAGGTGTCGGAAAGATTTTATGATTACGCGAAACCAAGTAAAAAAAAGCTTGAACATGCACCACAATTTACGGAGGGTTTTGACTAAAAACAGACTTTAAATTATTGACCGTTTCAAGTATGACATACTACGATCCTGCATTGCTAATATATGTCTTTTTCAGGGCTCGTTATTTTTGTTACATCTAGTTTTGCGGTTAATATTATTTGCGTATTTTAAAGTTTTGACCTCAGTAATTTGTTTCATGCAAAAGTTTTAGATTCAAGAAAAAGTTAAATACAAAAAATCTTTAATCTACTTTAGTTTTGAAATTTAATCCAAAATATAATATCCTTTGTTGGTTTGAACGTTGTAACTGTACCAATTCTGTCAGGATTGGTGTAGCTCATCGATTCGCCTGAAATAGAAAAGCTCTTTTGACTATGGTCTGTCATTCTTATATGGTCTTTTGGAAAATCTAATATTATGTATTAACATTTTTACTTGAAAAGTTTTGAAAAAATCTCCGCAGTGTTTTGTGAGGTTTTGCTGGCCTATTCTAGCGTCTATCTTGCTTAGCGAATTCGCAATGAAGAATACCGAAAGGACGTTAGCGTTGAATTTCGAATTCAAATCAGCAATTACAATTACATATATTATTAACAGTTTTATTCTTTTTCTGCAACACATAATGCACTTTATCCTTAGGGTACACCAAAAACACATTAACGTTTACTAAATACTTCAGATTTTTACAGTGTTACCTTTTCTGTATCGCTTCCTTTTGTAAACCAAGTCTAGATGCACTACCTATTTTCATGTACACATACATTCCAATCACCAAATGTTACCAAAACGGTTCCCTTTGCCACAAGGAAGATTTCAAGAACGTTTGGAAATCATGTCCATTAAATTTTTTCCATTTACCTTGTGTGGCAACTAAAACCATGCCTTTGATGTGCTTCAAAGACAAAGTCTAATGAATTCTAACCTTAAAGCCCACATGTCTAGAAGAGAATGATGCATTTATCCTGATTGATTCACTCCTGGATTCACTTTTCAAAGTAAAATCACGCGAGCAAACTTCCATAAATGATTTTCGGGATTTCGAAGCTAAATAGTTTGAATGCGTCCTCTCGAAGCACGTTACACGCGTTCCTTGTTGCCGTTGCTAAGTTATTCTTATTTGGAACGCAGGAGAATACAATGCTTTAATGCATTTTATCTTCACAAACGTTGACGGGCTTAAAAAATTAATGGAACTGATCTGAATGAAAAGAAATATATATAGGCCATGACCCATATACAATTCTAACTTCTAAATCCGATTATATATGGAATCTTGCTAATGTTCCAGAATTTTCCCTAATGATGGCGAGCGCATGAAAGGACAGAACTTTCTTCTTAATAATCCGAAAACAGCTTAGTTTTTCAACATATCGATGAAACAATCAAAACATCCTGGAGGGAGGGAGGGTATGTGTTTTTGGCACCTTGAGCTTGCCAGCATGTCCTCTCCAGCAGGATGGCAAAGAGAAAGCTATTCCTAGAAAATGGATCCCTCCAGCTTTGACGCCTCGAGCCGATCAAGTGTGCTTTTTGAAGTGAAACTTCTTTGCGCTCGTTGTACACATTGGGATGGGGTGTGGGTCGAGAAACCGCGTCACGCTGTTTCGACTCAGACAAACCGACGATTATATGTTTTTTGTATAATTGGAAGCCCAAGAGTCTCGGTGGGTGAGGTGGTAGCGTACTCAACTTTCGCCAGAGAGTCACACGCATTGATTCCCGGCTTGGGCGATTTTTATTATTATTTATTGATCGTGTTTCAATTATTTGTTTTCTATAGTGATTTTATCAAATCATATTTTCATCAACAAATCTGTATGACAATCACGGGATTCTTGCTCCGCGCGTGCACGTGGGTAACGTAAACAAAAACAAAAACAATTCCATCCACAGTGTTCATCAAGCAGAACAGTGAGTATTATAAACTATTATAAAAAAATTAAAATAGAAATTTATCAACAATCAAGAATTTATAATTGTGCGGTTATAATATTCAAGATTTTTTTTTTATAAGAGAAGGAGTACTCATTGTTCTGCTTGATGAACACTGTGGATGGAATTGTTTTTGTTTTCAGATGGTCTGGCTTATGGCACAGTCGGAAAATTATGTCACATAGAATTCAACGATGATGGGGAAGTTTCCAATGTGTGGCTTATTTTCTCAAACAAAATTGGGCAGAAGCTACTGAAAAAATGTGCAAGGTACATGGTACAACACAATATTGATCGCAATGCCGTACCTATTTTACGAAGGTCATCCGTAATACCGATGAATAATAATAAAACAATTAACATTCGGCGAAATCATTTCCCATTGGTATCATCATGTTCTATCACGATACATAAATCGCAGGGTGGGACTTTCGATGAGATTGTTTATGAATACGATAAAAGCCACTCCATAGAATTAGTGTATGTTGCCTTATCGAGAGTGACGAGTATAAACGGTCTATATATCACTACAAAAGATAACAGCAACATTTTCCACTATGGCAGAAGAAATTCTAAGGTACAACCGATTACAGAGAGAATTTCAAAGATTATCACTCAATAGACTACCAACAGTTATTGAGTCTTTGGGAAGTTTTATTTCTAATAGGACAGGAATAAGTTTTTATTCAATAAAAAGTCAAAACCTCATTGCACATGCACTCGATCTGAATAACAGCCTATTCAAAAAATGTACAATAGTTATATTATCGGAAACACATTTGAGAGATGGGCAAAACATCGACATTCCGAATTTTCATTGCATAGCAAAGTATAAACGAAAGAATGTTGCTGCGGGAGGAGTAGCAATTTATCACAATGAAAGAGACCATAATAACATAGTCACTTCTCACATGGATGTTCATTCAAGGGCATCAGAATCTCCTGTTGCATCACAGTCAGCTATTGGAGAAATTTGTATTAGTAAATGCGTTCCAAAAACTGGTCGACAATTCGTAGTTGTAGCGCTATACATCTCTCCTGGTACAACTGTGAACCAGATCATAAAGTTTATACACCAAAATTTATTAATTTATACCAGAGAACGTTTCGCACTACTTGATGAAAATTTTCATGAAATCCCCACGATAATAAGCGGCGATTTCAACATCAATTTTTCCGATGAAAATACAGAGCCATTGATACATTTTCCAAAAGAAAAACTAGACTTGGTAATGTCGAATGATAAAAATCAAAGTACGACCAAATACGGAACGACCATCGATGCTGTATTTAGTAGATATTTTGAAAAGTTTGAATCTAAAATATTTGTTAGTTACTTTAGCTACCATAAGCCGATTGTGTCTTTCCTGGAATACAGTACGATTTAAAATGACCAACCAGAAAATGACCACGATGAAAGAATGATTATAGAAGAAATTACTGATAATGATAACATATAGGTGTATAATATAATACTGAAGTCACTTGTAATATACTGAAGAGAAATATATTGAATAACAGGGAAAAATGTGTTATATATCATTTATGTATCCTGTCTGACTGTGTGAGTGAATGGCCAAAGAAGTTTCACTTCCACCGTCTGGTCCGACGCAGACCCAATTTTTGTTCTTGTTAGGATTGCCTGTGCGTAATGTACCCTTCCTCTTATACCCTTCCGATGAGACTATCCGGATGGAGCTCTCCACACTTTTTCAGAAAGATCACCGCACAATTTACCCCATCTTCTGCGAAAAAAGAAAATATGAAAGGTGTCTTCTCTCTCCTATCTTTCTTTGGGGTAGGGAGGTGAAGGCTATTTACGCCCTGATTGTTGGACTACCAGTGAAGCTACTGGACTACCGACTAAACACCTCCCCTGTCAACCGGAGCGCCTAGCCTCGAACCGTTTGACACATTACTTCGGGCTAGACCTCCCAATTTTATGCTTTTTGGCGCCTTCGGGTTACAGGGATTCCTTCTCGAGTTGGATGGAAAAGAGAAGGGGGATTGCTAGAGAAGGAAACCCTCCACCCTCGACACCTCCAGCTGATCAAGTATGGCTTTTTCGTTATTAAGATTATCCGACCGTAATGTGCCACGTGATTCCATTTGTCAAATGATTTCAGCATCTCTTCCACTAGGCTATCTGGGTGGAGCTCTCCCACTTTTTCGGCAAGATCACCGCGCTCCTTGTCCCATCTTCTGCATGAAAAGATTGTATGACAGGCGTGAGCCTTCACACCGATGCAGAATATGCAATCTGGAGACCGTGACTTACCTATCTTGTGCAGGTATGACTGAAAACAACTGTGTCCACTCAGTAGGTGGGTCAGGTAGAAATAAGTCTCACCATGCGATCGACTGAGCCACGATCTCAAGTCGTTTATGAGCCGCGCGGTTCATCTTCCTTTAAGCTCACGTTCCCATGATTGTTGATTCGTCGAGAGTGCATCGTCTTTCATTGCGAGCAACTTTTTCTTTATTACCCTCGTGCCTTCGGAGGCAGATTCTTTTACGCTCTCTCAAGCGAGCGATGGGTATCACCCCTGCAATTACCATCACCACTGACTCAGAGACTGTATGGTATGCTGATGTAATCCGCAGTGCTCCTCGTCTCTGCACCTGTGCCAGCCGTTTCCGGTGTAGTTTCTTGTTGAGAGCTTCAACACATATATCTGCTCCATAAAGAAGCGTAGATTGCACTACACTCATTAGTAGACGCCTTTTTATTGGACTTGATCCTCCATGATTGGCCATTAGTCGACTAATTGCCGAGACCCCTGCTGCGGCCTTGTTTGTCGTTGCCTTAATTTGCTCCAAGAAACTCAGCTTAGAGTCTATCAGCAAGCCCAGATACTTGACTGATAGTTTCGACTCTACTAATGCGGCCCCGACTCGGACCATTCTTACTCTGGGGATCCTCTTCTTGGTCCTGGGAATCCTCTTCTTGGATGACCACTTCAGTTTTCTCTAACGCTAGGTTAAGCCCGTGAGTGGTCATCCAGCTCCCCACCCGGCGCACTAGTACACTCAGCCTTAATTGTGCTTTATCGACCGTGCTCCCAGCCACTAGTGCCGCAACGTTATCTACATAGCCGATCAGTCGCGACTCTTCTGGCAGTTCAAGTCTGAGCAGTCCGTCGTAGCCACACCTGATGTGACTAGCATACTCCGACAACCTTGCACCGTGTTGGTGATCGGGCTGCAATCCTTCAGGTAGTTTCGGACTATCCGCATCAGATATTCTGGAACTTGGAAAGAGATTTCCAGGACTTTCAGAATATCCGTCCATCTAGCAGAGTTGAATGCATTCTTTAAATCCAGCGTCAGTAGAAGGACTACCCGACGGTTGGATCGACTGCGTGCCTCCGCCTGTTGGACCGCACTTACAACTTCCACGATTGCATCTATAGTGGAACGTACCGTTCTGAAACCGTACTGCCTTGGAGAAAGATCTCCAGTGGCGTGGACAACGTTAAAGAGTCTTCTCTTTATCAGTTTCTCCAGCACTTTCCCGGCCATGCCTAGCATGCATAACGGTCGGTATGCTGACGGCGACTCGCGATTTCCCTTCCCCTTGCTGATCAGCACGAGTCTTGCCGTCTTCCAACGCTCAGGTTTAACGCCTTCCCGCAAGCAGGCATTGAACGTACTGAGCAGCAAGTCAGGACAAGAGTGATAGGCCAGTTGCAGTACCTCAGCTGGAATGCCGTCTTGGCCCGGAGCCTTCTTCACCTTCATGGAGAGAACTGCTAGTTCCAGTTCGTTTCTCGTGAAGAGTGGACAGTCTGATGTTGTTTCCCTGTTGGTGGCATCAACGCGGGTGGGATGTTGGGGAAAAATGTGCCCGTACTATCTCATCCATCAAGTCCGATTCACGTACGCAGGGGGGCCGTAGAGCGCCGAGCTTCCGCATAACTAGTTTATAGCCCAAGCCCCACGGGTCCCTGTTCACGTCTTCGACGAGGTTCTGCCAGCAACGGGTCTTACTCCTGTTAATCAGTTTGCGAAGGCATTTTCTGGCCGACCGATATACTGTCATTCTGGTGCATGCCTCGTGCTGGCTTCGCGCTCGTTGAGCTTCTCGCCGGAGTATCTGACATTCACTTCGTTCCCTTCAGCTATTTTAGTGGACCACGAACACACTGGAGGCGTTCCGTGTCTAGGTCTCCGGTGGGGCATAGATGATTTACAAGAGGAGATGATGGTACTCATTTTGGAGTTCACCATGTCTTCAGCAGTCAGTTCTCTGCTCGCCAGCGATGAGTCAAGCGGTGGTAACCATGTCATGAGCGTATCGACAAACTTCTCCACGTCCATCCTCTCAGTATTCCACACGAAGGCGGAGCGCTAAGTGTAAGTTTAGGAACGTTGTCGTGGATCTCGAATGCTATGTACTGATGATCGCTGGCCGAATAGTCCTCTAGAACTCTCCAATTGTGTGTCATAGAGGAAAGGGACTCCAAGGCGAATGTCACATCTGGGATGGTGCCCACGCAGCCCAAGCGGTGGAAAGTGGGAGTGTTACCAATGTTCACCCCGGCTAGCCCTACTCTGGCTGCCATCTCCAGGATTCGATTCCCACTGGGATCTCACTTAGACATGCCCCATTCAATGGCCTTGGCGTTAAAGTCTCCCCCGATAAGAACATGACCTTCTGTCCTTCAAAGTATTGAGCTTCGCCTGGAAAAATTGTTATTGGTTCGTTCGGTGTCACGTACACACGAACATAAAGAATGTTATTCTCGGGCAACGGACCCACACGAAACCATCTTTTCGCCCATGGCCCCGAACTCTCTGTTGTGTGCTGCGTCCAACCCATATGGCACAAGTACCAGATTCATCATGTTATCATGCTGATGAATTTTTATCTCGGTGTTGTTCGCTAAGCAGCAATAGATCGGCTTTCATATCCCTCGTGAATTGGTCAAGCAGGTTTTGGGCGTTTGAGCTCTGATGTAAGTTTATCTGTAGGACACCGGTCATTGCAGAGCTGCTTTGACTTTGGTTAGGGCTTCTTTGAATACTCGACACTTCCCTGTCCCTAGAATATCTCTCAGGTCATCAGATCTGGGTTCAGCGTTCTCGCGGAGGATACAGTGCACCTCTTCCGTGCATTCTGTTCTTTTATGTCCTGCGTTGCCGCATTCATAGCACAAGGAGCTCCTATCAGGCCCTTTGCAGCCTTGTGCTGTATGACCGTCGCTTAGGCATTTGAAACAGCGGAGAGGAACTGCTCTTCGCCGTATTCTGCAGACCACCCAACCTATTTTTATTTGAGTGTCATCGGGTCTTACAGCTCCCTTGATTTTCCGCAAAACGTCTTAGTAAGTTCTCCCATCCGTCGGTTTGCCCAGTAGTGCATGCCTTAGGACTTTGCGGCGTGGCTTGCTTCGTGGTTCTTGTTTCTTGCTTGGGGTATCTTTTCCTTTGTCTCCAGGATGGAGCTTATCATTGGTGACTTTTTCGAGGAGGAGCCTTCTGGACGCTTTTTTGGTGGCCTTGGTTGACACCACCTGGAAACCATCATTCGACGTAATCTGTCTGTTCACTGCTTCGTCCTTCCTCCTTTTGTCTCGGTCCCCTTGGATTGGGCTACTGGCAACTCTTTTGGTAGCGCTATGCGCGGGAATAACTTGCGTTTTGACCGAGGTACTGGTCTTTTGCTCTTTCTCTGCTTTAAGCCATTTGCGTCTGTAGTGCCCGATACGGTCTAAGAGCTCTTCAAGCTCTAAAATACCGTCCCTAATGTCAATACTTCTGTTTTTCTGGGTATTGCAGGAAGCTTTGATCTTTTTAATTTTGTTTCTTTTCTTACGCATGAGACGCTCTTCTTCCTTCCTATCCAATTCAATGAGATTGTCCTGCGCCTGGTTTTGAGGCGGGCTTTCTTTGTTTGCGTTAGGATCTATAAGTTAGGATCTAGAAGCAGTGTCAGTGGCAGCATCGCGTCGAATCATGAACTGAATGTGATCGGTGGTTTCTCCCTCCTTGTGTTTCCCAGGTGTTAGTTGTTCATGCTTTCCCTAGTCTTACTGGACGTTCCGATGTGCCCAATGTTTGCTCTCTCCTTTCTTGAGATCGTGACTTACCGATTCTATTCAAGGAAGACTCCAAACAACTGTGTTGTTTGATCAGTCTCATCATGCCATTGCCTGAGCTGCGGTCTCAAATCGTCATTACGCCGAGGGTGCATTGTAGTGCATCACAAGTGACTGTTCCGTTGTTAACTTCTTGTCTTCGGAACTAGATTTTACACTGTCTCGAAAGGAAACTTCTGGACGTAACCCTTTCGATTGCCAACATAGCTCTGTTACAGATTCTGTTTTATGCTGACATAATCCGTAATCCTCGTTTTTACATCTTTACCAGCTGTTTTTGGTCCAATATGTTACGTAAAGCTTCACTTCATACTTCCTCTCCATAAAGAAGTCTTAATTGTACAACATTCATGAAAAGTTGGACTTTTGTTGGACTTTGCCCCCTAACATAGCCCGTGAGTCAATTGATTGCCGGCTCTCTGTCGCGGCCTTATTTGCCGTTGACCTGATAGTTAACTAAAGATAGTTAACCAGAAAGTTAACTAAAGTTTGGCTCAGTTAATGTATTTCCGAATCAGATTTTTCTCACTCTAGCGATTCTCTTCTTTGCTAAGGTGATCGGCCGAGACTTCTTCTTCTTTGCGGATCGGCCGAGACTTCTTCGGCAGTTCGAGGCTGACCAATCCATCATGGGATATGTTTCCCATGTCTGGACTGAAGAAAGAGCCTTAGGGTACCCCTGATGTGAATTGCACAGCACATCACCCCGCTACCCTTGCGCCATGTTGTCGATCAGACTGCGGTCCTTCAGGTAATAGCAAACTATCCGCATCAGATATTCTGATGCTTGGAATTCGGCTGCGGGGCATTCAGAATTCATTTTCACCAGAGATAAAACCGATCCTGCTGTGCACCGTCACAATGATTTTTACCATGCTTAAACAGGGACGAAAAGTGTGGGGAGAAGAGCTCGTAGTATCTCGTCAATCTTGTCGGCTTCGTGTACACAGGGTACCGAAGTTCCGCATAACCAACTAAAATAGCCGATACTTTACGGCTTCCTGTTCGCGTCTTTGCCGACGTTCTACCAATAACAGGTCTTACTTCTGCTGATCAGTCAACGAAGACATTTTCTGGCTGACCGATATACGTCCATTCTGGTGCATGTCTTTTCTAGGCTTCGTGCGCGTTCAGAGTCCGTAGAACTCCCTTCGTTGTTCCGTTGCTGAATTTCACCACCAATGCACCGAAAAATTGCAAAGATGACCTTCAAACAGATTTGATTTTTTGATTTACCTTGCTTTCAGCAGACAGTCCTTTGATTACCAAAGAAGAGTCGATATGTGGTATGCGTCTCGTAGGCGTGTCAACGAATTTCTCCGCATACATCTTCTCTGTATTCCATACAAAGGGGACCTCTGCTTGTGTGAGAGTGAAAGAGATCATTGGCCAAATAGTTCTCTAGGACTGTTCAACAGTATGCTTACGAGAAGTGGTAATTTAAGGTGAATGTCACTGCCTACCTTCACTAGCCCACTCTGGCCTTTCATCTTCAGGACTTGTTTGAATCTTGGATCAAGCTTAGGCATGCCCCAACCAATAGCTGTAGTGTTTAATTTGCCCCTTCACGAGAAGAACATGAACCTCCGTGCACCAGAAAACATATTTCAAAGAGTTAAGTTAGGGCGGGAGAGATGTTATTATGTAGTTTGGAATCAGGTACAGACTAAAGAATATTATACCTGGATAACGAATTCACACAAAATCAGCTCTTCACTCACAGTTTTGAACTCTCAAATATGTACTGTTTCGAAGCCAAATGGCACAAGGAGCAGATTCCTCAGGGCACCGTACCGATGAATATATATCTGGGTGCTGTTTGCTGAATAGCAAAAGGTCGGCTTTCATATCCCTTGCATACTGCTTGAGCCATCTTTGGGGTCTTGAACTTCATGGCAGGGATGCTTTAGCTTTAGCTAAGGCATGTTTGCACATGTACCACTTCCCTGCTCCTGGAATATGCTTGAGGAACTCAGATTTGGAATCAAAGATCTGAGAGAGTTTTGAGAGTTTTGTAGAGAATACAATGCGCCTCTCCCGTGCATTTTGGTCTTTCGTTCGAACAAGATGCTTTTGTCACGCCATTTGTAGCCTTTTGCAGTATGGCCTTAACTCAGACATTTGAAAGTATGGGAGGCGGAGTCGCTCTGGGCCGTATGTTCCAGAGAACTCAACTAATTTTAATTTTACCCATAATGAGAAGTTTATCGATTTGTTTGTTAGTTATGTCTATTATGTCCATACGTTGCTCTCCGTTGGTTCCAGGGGTTCGTCTAATTTTGGTGATAACATCAATGACCTCAGGGTACTTTTCTACCTCGAGTTTGTCCGGGAAGAACTAACAACACTCCCAAATTCTCTCAATCCTACCCTTACCAAGGTATACGTGGAAGCTTTACCTCAAGAATAAGCTTAGTAAGTGGTTCAGTGACCCACAGGATGAGACGATTAGCAAACTTCTCGAGTTCGAAACTATCGCAGTTATTTCAGCGTACTTTGTGGAAAAATATTCAGGTAGGATGTACATCGATTAATTTGGATCTTCAAACTACCCCAGCAAATTCAAGTGATCATATTTACACAAAGGAGTCACTCGCTTCATGCTGCAGCTGAATTCTCGCAACATGTCGCTTCTTTGATAAGAAACATATCTCATGTATCCAAAGTGCTACTAAATGTGTAAGTATTACAAACATGTTTCTGCTTTTGAAATTTCTTACCGAGCAAATAAGTAACAGATTGGAACTACGTAGGTGACAGGCTATGCACGCTAGAACCTCTTCTACTCCGAAAGGAGTAGAGGAAGTCTATAGTAAGAGGCCCAAGATCTCCCACAAATATTAGGGGCAAATGCTGGAATCTACAGATCCCAATCCATTTGTTGGGAAACCAGACCGACTGTCGCCTCTGGATGCAACCAACTGCAGCCAAAATACACGCTGCCGGTCATCATGCTCTTCATGAACGGATATGCAACACCCATTTCTTTATTCATAAAGACGTCGACCTTTGCGATTTTCCGGGGACGTTTGTATATTACCCACTCAAAAAGACGATTCTCAAACTCACCAACTCCGAAAAATCTACTATCGCAACATATGGCTTGGATGCTTTAGCACTCAACCTCGGCCTACTCAATTTCAGACGAACATCGGTTTTGGACGTCATGAATCCAATAATTGGAGTAAATTTTTTGAAATCTTACAGATTACTCAATATCATACATGGAAAGATAACTTATATGTCGACAAGACAAGTGGATGTGTGATTTTAATTGACGTCCGAAACATCAAGATAATCCCAAAGGATTTTTGACAATTACAAGACACACTCACCGGGATAATGCCACAACCCATGGCATTCCATCGAAACAACTATTGAAAACACGTCGCAAGCAGACCTCGTCACTTAACTCTTGATAGGCTCATCATCCCTTATGAAAGGAAATTGATGCAATGATCAAACTCGGAACGGCTTGCCCATCAATTACTTCATGCTGTTCAAACACTCCAATAGTTTATCATCGAGCTGATACATGGTGATCCATGATGGTTTTCTTTCACCTTTATGATATTATTGTGCCCATAAAACCCAAATGGCTTTCGCGAATGACTAGCTTTCTTTTCAAAAAGCTGGCCTGTTGACAGAGAACTGTCGGCGTCTTCCTTGCCGACAAGCGTTTCCGCACATACTTGCAACCCAAAATTACATAGTTTACACTGGTCACAAACGTTTGACTTTCGCATTCCACCAAAACTCGACAAGGCTTTCCCATGGCAAGCACGAAATCTTGATTTTATCAATTTTTGGTTTTTGGTGGATCAATTTATCCATTTTCACTTAGAACTTATAAGTGATTTATACCCCTGCTAGCTAACTAAGCGAAGACTCTTGGGTGCGGAAGTTCTGATCAATTTGTCGAATACCTCGAAAGTTAATTTACAAAGAAAGGTGGAAAGAGCTCAAGCTGGTTTCGAACACGCGTCCCTGCCGCTTCTCGTCAGGTGCCAACTCACAGGCCGGGACGCATCGATTGGCACTACCAGCTGGGTGAATGTCGTCTGGTTATAATTACGTTTTATCATTTTTTTTTTTTGCTCTCAGCTTGAACTTGTCCTATGTTCCAATTTGCCTTTGGTAAGCTTTATCAATTTTTGGTTTTTGGTGGATCAATTTATCCATTTTCACTTAGAACTTATAAGTGATTTATACCCCTGCTAGCTAACTAAGCGAAGACTCTTGGGTGCGGAAGTTCTGATCAATTTGTCGAATACCTCGAAAGTTAATTTACAAAGAAAGGTGGAAAGAAAATGATAAAACGTAATTATAACCAGACGACATTCACCCAGCTGGTAGTGCCAATCGATGCGTCCCGGCCTGTGAGTTGGCACCTGACGAGAAGCGGCAGGGACGCGTGTTCGAAACCAGCTTGAGCTCTTTCCACCTTTCTTTGTTGATTTTATCAGCCAGTTAAAAATCACGATACAGCATATCTTTGGCTAAAACAAATCGTCACTGATGCGTTATGACAATTCAAAGAAATGGAGGATCCAATAAACTACACCGACCTTGCAACATTGCAGACAAAGGAACTCAAATCCTTGAATCGCAAGATATTGCAGATTCTAAAAACGAACACCTAAGTTTTCAGAGATATCTCAATAAGGGCTGGACCAAGCGTCACACCAGTCTTGAGGAAAGATCTCTCAACTTCTCAACTTCAACCAAGTCAACCGCAAAACCCGTATCTCATGTGGCTGTCAATCAAAAAGGACTGCTGAGTATGGGCAAGGGCTTATATCCATTGTCGAAAGTTCAAGGTGTCAAGACAAGTTTCAGCATTCATTGGCAACTTCGCATCGCAACGGGTTGAGACTCGTTTATATCCATTCCTCATCATAATCATGCCTTTATCGGAAGGGTAAAGGTACTGCCTCGCTTGTGTCAACGGTTTTCCACGTTGGTCAGAAGTGATACCAGTGCGTCTGTCAGGCGAGTTATTTTAGTCTCTAGAACTTGATAATGACCAGCGCCTTTCATCGAGGAATAACGTCACCACTTTGGCGTCCTGCGACCAGTGGCAGTCAAACAATATGGCACGTGAACTCAGTTTATTTTCAAGGACCTTTCTGCAGTATAACATGTTATTTTACGGCACGATGCCAACTAAAACTCACTACAAGATCTGTACCATGTAAGATGACCAAACGGAATGACAAAATGATCGCTCTAGTTATTCGGACAAGGAAACTATCGTCTTCATCGACTGCCTCAAACTAGTATTAGTCCTGACGGAAACACCTCCTGAGGACAGCAGAGTTATTATATATGTAGGATATTACCTACAATCAATGACACCAGTGGAAAAAATCCTCACCTAACAGGCGCCAGCTAAAGCGAAATGCAGAAAATCCTCGACGATCAGAACGACTGCGTTGCAATAGCAAGTGTGAATCAGTGAATCGTTACGCACTATCTTTAACATGACTTCTCCTTTGATAGGAGGAGGAGGCGGATGACTTGATAAAGCAAAAGCACTAGAAAGTCGCGAAGAAAATGAAAGAACTTTGACCTCCAAAATGAAGTTCGCCCTGAACGTATGTAAATTCTGCACTTTCAATAGGAAAAATTATTTTTAAAGGCTTGTAGCTCCACCGAGAATGCTGTTCCTTTGAGAAGAGCACAGAGAGGTACCCCCCTAATGGCTTGCCGTAGACTATATCAATCGTTTATTTTTTGATTTTCATTCCAAAATGCTATATTTTTGTTTTAATTTTAACAGATATATATTTCGGAAGTAAGTTGCTCCCTTCTTCGGTGTCAATTATTAAGAGAAAATTATCTTCCACCTAATAATGAAGTTATTAAATAAATACAATACATGCTCCGACACTGAAATACATATCTGTCAAAATTAAAACAAAAACGTAGTATTTTGGAATGGAAAATCACAAAATAAAGGATAGTTTGGAAGTGCTAAACACGGGAAAATCCACACAGTATAGACTATATCTGCCCTTGAATCATTGTTTTAAAACCAAACATATTTACAGACGAATGCCATGACTGACATGTCAAAACGATGAGAGATGAACATGGCTAAAACGAAACTTCACTAAGGACATACTAACTTGATCGAAAATTTCCTGGAATTACCACCAGTTCTTTTTTGTAGGTTGCCACATACGTATGTCATTAATAGTCGGTGAAATTTTCAGGTTAATAACTTGTCCTTTGTAAAAGTGACGCCATATTGCACACATCTGCGATTGTGCGTACTTTCGATTTTGTTGAATTTTAAAAATGGAATTGAATTTGCAACAACGAGTTTGTATTAAACTTTGCGTTAAAAACGGTTTCAATGGTCCGACGATATTGCAAATATTAGAAAAATGTTACGGCAACGATACTCTGAAGAAAAAACTGTCGTTTATCAGTGGGACAATTGTTTCGGAAGTAGCCGTGAGTCCGTGAACGACGAAGAACGCAGTAGCAGGCTATCGACATCGAAAAGCGAAGAAAACATCAACAAAATCAAAGAATGAATTACCGTAGACCGCAAATTAACCATTAGAGAGACGGCAAAGTAGTTGGACATTGCTTTTGGATCCGTTCATTTTTGTTAATGATTTGGGCCTCAGACGTATTGTTGGAAAGCTGGTGCCGAAAGACCTGAATTTCATGTAAAAAAGGAAATCTGGCCCGACATTAACGGATTAAACGGATCATTACCGGAGACGAGACGTGGATTTATGTGCATGTGAATAGCGTGCACTGAATGAACCGTAATGGAGGCGATGCTCACAGTTTTCATTGGTTACAAGAGTGTTGTGTATCATGAATTCCTTTTACAAGGCAAGACCATCATCAAGGAGTATTATTAGGGAGTTATGAGTCGTGTGTGTGAAGCAATTCGCCAAAAAACCGGATTTGTGGGCAAGCAACTCGTGGATCTTGCACCACGACAACGCACCGTCGCACAATGCTTTCGTCATAGCGTAACAACAAACAGCGCTAACACTCCGAACAAGCGACCGATCCAGAAAAATCCAGAACAGATTTTACAGAATTGTATTAGTGTTAGTAAAAATGTTTATTTTTTGGACGTTTTGTTTACAAGCACAATGTAAACAGATAGACAAAATAGAGAAAAACAAACATTTTTACGAACACCAATGCAATTCTCCCGAATTTTTTGAATACCGTTAGATCGGTCGCTTGTTCGGAGTGTTAGCGCTGTTTGTTGTTACGCTATGCTTTCGTTATCTATGATCATTTGGCTAAAAACGAAGCGAACACCACTCAACAACCACCGAATTTATCTGATTTGGCTCCCTGCGACTTTTCCGATTCAGTCGACTCAAGAAACCACTCCGCGGAACGCGTTTCAGCTACCGAGGTGAGATTACGAATAAATCAAATTAATTCAAATAAATTCAAATATATAGTCTTATATTTCTAATTTCCTGAATTTATTTCGGGAACTTCTAAATCAAGGTAGTAGCACAGTCCAGCAGACCCACAAATTGCAAGGACTTCATGCAAGTTTTTCATTAGCATCATTTTTTGAATATTTCGATTAAAAGTGCGAATGGAATTTTCATAATTTAATGTATTTTCTCAAATTGTTATCCCATTATTTACCACTCACACCAGTGTCTGCAGTTGAGAAAAATGCAGTAGCTTCCATCCAACTAATACTATATCAAAATATACACGATAAACTTCACAATCATCCTCAAACTGGGAAAAATTCACTTGAAAACGTAATTTGCCGTTGCTTTCAGCCATTTCACTTTTCAAGGATCTCGTCCTAGCAACAGTTCTTCGTGCTTTACAGCTGTTAAAAGTCGGGATTCATGCTGCACTTTCCTTACACTTACATCATCCTTTCATTTCATTTTATTTCCATCTCCTATTTCATACTTTCTACAATCCGCATTCTCCGCAGTTGTTTTTCAACAATAGCAAAAATACAAGAACAAAAGTATTTGAGTACCAAGAGCTAAGGAAACCGCCAGTTTTCAGGCACTAGGAGAGGTAGAAATTGCTGCTGGCTGTCTACTGAGTATTACATGATATTGCTGCCAGGACTTTGCCATGAATGCAACAATATGAGTGTTTGCAGAATATTAGAGAAGAGAAAAACATGTAATGATAATGAAAGGACGGTTAAAGAATTTTGTGAGTGTAATGACGAAGTTGAATTTTTAGAATGTCATATGAATGAAAGTTAGTAGATGTCATTCTGAATATTTGGAAACCAATATTGCATGTTGTTTGTACAGCAAATACCTAAAATTTAGTACTTAGTCTTTTTACCAGGAAGTCCTTGCGGAGGACTTGCTGATTGACTCTTGCTGAGAATTGACTCTGCGAGCCAATCATACGGCCCTTAGAAGTTGCCAAATTTTTTTCAAAAATTCAGAAATCTTTCAAAAGATAAAGAAAACTCATCATAATTTGCAAAATAACAAGACATTTTTTTTTGGTATGGAAATGAAGAATATTTACGCCCTCAATGTCGGACTCTCATATTTTGGCAAGATCACAGCACATTTGGTCTCATCTCTTGAATGAAAAGAAAGTATAAGAGGTGAACACGTTCTCTCCAATACATGATATGCAATCTGGAGACCGTGACTTACTGATCTTATGCAGGTAAAACTGAAAACCATCATGTCCGCTCAATAACTGGGTCAGATTCTGGTCAGTCTCAACATGCCTTCGACAGAGCCAAGATATCAAATCGTTGATGAATGTTTCATCGCTAGCGACTGATCTAGCGACTGATGAAGAGAGCGATGTGTAACATCCCTGAATTACTACCATTACTTACTCAAAGACTGTCCGGAGTTCCTATACAATCAGCAGTGCTCCTCATTCTTCACCTCCGGCTTTCCGTTTTCAGTTCAGCTCCTGAATAAGAGCTTCGCTCCATATCCCCTTTCCATATTGTAGCGCAAATTGTAGGACACTCATTAAGAGTGGCCTTTTTAAGCAGGCACTGGGTAAATTTCCCACTCTTATACCCATCTATAAGTTCTATTAGGATAAAGGCATTCGCAAAAAGTGTTAGGAACCAACGACTTTTTCTAGATTTTCTGAACAAAATAGTCGGAAGTGTAGATTTTTCAGGATATTATTGATATGTATGAGTAATTGGTTGATTCGTTTTGCAAATCAACCTCTAAAGGCTTAATGTTTCTTCTAGAACCAAATCGATCTTTCTAAGAAAGTTAATGGCTTCAAGTGTCCCAATTGCTCTTCGACATCGAGGAAGCTTCTTTAATAGTTGCGCCTTCTGCCGAACCGTTCGTAGCAGTATGCAATCAGATACACTGGTACCTCCTCCGTAAGATTGCAGAATCTGCACTCAACGTTCGCTGTTTTTTTTAAATCCTTTGAATATACAATGCCCCGTAAGTACCTCAGCAAGGTTTCTTAGTTTCCTCTTGTGTATTCAGGAGAAATCACGAAGAAGGGCTGAATGTCCCCTGAAGAGCCTGTTGCATTCCCTACCCTCATTGAATTTCAGAGCAATGGTTTTGCAATCAATCTGAATGATTCAGAACCGATTAATGCTCTCGAAACTTCTTTTAACTTATCCGCCTGCTCATCACCCTCCGTGCTCAGACAGCCAGTACAAGTAAACTTCATTGTCCACACTAAATTTGTTAAAAATCTTGCAGTAATCTAGAACCATTGTCGTCCTGATTACAGAAGTTTCTTATGCCTTTAATCCTGCTTGTCTACAGGGGAAAGACTGATTTAGTTTGAGCTTTGTATCTTGTGTTTATGCCAAGTTGTGGGCTTAAACCAAAGGTATGAACCTCAGCCAGGAAGATAGTCAGCGAAATTTGAATTGCTTAGGAGTCTTTGAAGATTGCAATTCCCTTCCTCCCAAATAACTTTGAACGATCCGTATACCATTTGATCGCATTCCGTCTTATGAGGTGCATGCTGGACTTAACGCTCCATTCTTCTTATCATTCAGCTCTACAGAAAATTTATTATGAAAGATGAATATTACTATCTCGCTATCCAGCGGTGAGCATTTGAATGGGATATCTTGATCAATTTAACTTGGTCTCTCGCAAATTTTGGGATCACTTTCTCTTCCTTATTGAAGACCATTGACATTGCATTGACATTGTTTTGTCGGCCCAGGGCCCTACTCCATAGGAACGATTGTACTTAACTTTTGGTCGACATCCACCACAAGACTCGGAGGTTGTCACATGACCACCATTGCTGCACATCATCAGAACTTCGGTAGCCTTTGTTGAACATGCCATGTTATCTCCGTTCAACGAAAGCCTGCCGCCTATGAGCATTCCAAGGTAAACTATTTCGTTTCTGTATTGTCGGTCTGTTTCCTGTAAAAGAAATTCATTTCAGTTCCACTAAAGGCTTCAGGGCTGGTAAAGCCTATGAAAGCTTCTCATCTCTCTTATTGATCCACCTGCGCATTGCACATAAAGCTGCGTGCTCACAACACCTGCTTATGAACACCCGCGATTATTTCTTGTGTCTGTGATGTTTGATTTCTCTTTCAAAACAGAAATCTCTTTCAAAACGATGCTTCGCTCCAAAAGGGACCGAACCAATCAGTTTATGAGTAAATATTTTTAACTCTCTTTTGAGAAGTCTCTCCTCACTGCATCGTGGCAGGTGTTGTCGAAAGCCACTTTGATATGAGGAAATACCTACTTTTTACATTCGAGAGATTCTAGGTTTTTTGGTAGCTTCTCCCTAAAGTCAATCGTGATTCCGCCGTCGTGTATATTTATTTCTTAGGATGTAGTGGATATTTACTAACACAGCTTTTCGTTTTGTCGTTGCCCACCTCTTTCTTTATCATATTGAAAACAAATGACGTGCGGGCAAAAGTTCCCTAAGAGCAGCTTCGACCGAAGCATGCCCTACCATTAATGTTGCAAGAGAAACAGGCTTTGAATAGGTGCAGGAGGTGCAAGTTTTCTCGCATCTGCTGAAGCCGTAGATATGCCTCCTTTCCTAAAGCTCATGTACATTTACCTTTCATTTAATGTGAAACTATCAGACTTATCATCAATGCCAACGGTTGGCAATTGATCGCTTCCCTCAGCGCTACTGCTCGAAATTTTCCATCCGCTTCGTTCTAAGGCTTTTGTTCAAGGGTGACAGCGTTCTTAGCAGAGAGTCGGTTGCCCAAATTTGATTTTTTTTGGAAATACTTATGACGTATGTAGACTTTTTAGATGTCGCCTCTCTTCTTCACACCGAATTCAACTCCTTGTCAAACGATGACCTTTGTGGTTGAACCTTCGAAAATTTTAAAGCTTTATCATTTCCATAGCAGGATAGGAGTGTCCATGGTCAGGAGTACCGACTAAGAATATCCATTGTACGTTTCCAATCCTTATCTGTATCCTTATCTGTAATCCTTATCCAATCCTTATCAATCCTTATCTCTGCGCTGCACTAATAGTCCGTTTGCGTAACTGGTGCCAGTTTCAACGTGCACTTCATTACTCCCGCCAGCTGTAGTTGTCAATATTCCGTGTCGCGTTGTTTCTTAATTTTGGAGAAAAATTGAGTCTTCGTCATACTTTCTCCTCCAACCAGTTGGGTCGATGTCCTCATTTTGTCAATTTTTCGCTCTTTTCAATCGGTTTCAAAACATATTTCTTGATTCACCCATGAAAATCAGGAGAGTTCAGTCCTCCTAGTTCACGCTTTGCTTCTGCTGCTATCTTTTGGCTTCGTCGGGTTTAGTTTCCTTGCCAAGAACCACAGATACCACTTTAGACCCACACCACTGAGTCCTATCGTTAGTGGGTCATCTCACTCACCTGGATCAACTACCACTGGGCGGCAGTGATGCTATCTGCGAGTTGGTATCTCCTTATGGATAGTTGCAGTGAGGTGTAATTTCCTCAGTTTTTCTGAAAAATCGGGGACATTCGTTTGTTGTCCCCTCCCGCCCAGAGGAATTTTTGAGAGAGGATTGCAGTTACGCGTATTCTGTCTGTTTTATCATTTGTCGCTACTCTTGGGCTTGTACAATTCTGTTGCCTCAATAAAGAGGAAACAGAATTTGGAATTGATTTCCGGCGACATTTTCCCGCTTCTTTCTTTTTCGTTTACCGTGTTCGACCCAATTTGCTACGACCATTAAAAGAATCCATCACTTTAGCTTGGTTCAGTTGTTTTTTCTGTCTTACATACCAAAGTAATGGTCATTTCTAAGAACGGAGGTACTCACAGAATCTGAAGTTTGCACATTTATAACCAATTAACCCCTTGGCTGAACCATCCTTACCAAGAAGATTTACATCGACTTTTCTTGGGCAAGTTTAAAATAAATCATACCAAAGCTTAAGTTTCAAGAAATATTAAACAGGCATTTGGAGATAAATCAACCAATGAAAGAAATGCTCGATATTGGTTGCAAGAATTTCGTTCTGGTAATTTGAGTATCGCCAATGAGCCTCGAGGAAGACAACCAGCCCATATTGATAACGAGGAATTGAGGACGATTGTGGAATCCGATACAGACACAACGTCACAATTAAAAAATAAAGTTAAAATATTCAACTCACATGTGCCGTTTGGTTGGAAGATGGTTGGTCACAAATCAAGTGCGAATCCTCAACCAAATCATCATTTATATTGAAAAGTTGGATTTGTATGATAATTGTATGTGAACCGATTAAGCCAATAGATAAGAAGGTGGATAAGAAGGTATATGGGATAAGAAGGTAGTAGGAAAAGAAGGTAAATAAGAGTTCACCCACAGGACACACCCCGAAAACGAAATTTTATCAAAAAAAAAACAAGGAGTGATCCATCATTCCTCTCTACAACCAGGCGAAACTATGACAGCGATGTCTTATTGTCGTGAAGTTGATGTCATGTATGACAAACTTATGAAAAACAAACAGCATTGGTCAACCAGCACGGCGTAACATCACTGCATGATAACGCACGACCACATAAAGCTCCTACTACTGTTGACAAATTAAGTTCTCTACGATATGAAATTTTACCATAACCTCCATATTCCCAACATATTTCACAGACCGATCAATACCTTTTTCGTAATTATGAATTATTTTAAGAGAGAAAAATATATAATAACCAAAATCGGCTTATAAAAGGCTTTGGATTGTTTATTAACTCTAAAATAATGGACCGATTTACCGAGTTTATTGGTCCCGTCAACGTCGGCTGAACGTTTCCTGTGACACATTTCATGCTTCTGCTAATTGCCGTTAAGTTGGTGTTGGGTCACCATCCAATAACTCCTGCAATTCCTCCTCTCAGCTTGTTTGTGGTATACCAGAGCGCTCACTGTCTTTAACATTTAAATAACCACTTGAAGCGTTTTCACTATATGTTCTTACCAGGCAATTATGACAACAGCCTTTTTTTTTGTTTAAACAAGGAGGCAATGCGTGTCGCCAAAAGGCTTTTTCAGGCACAAAACTCGACGTAATTGATCAACACCATAAAACAAACAGGCTAGCTTTGGCGGACTCAACTTATGTGTGTTTGTAGCCAAATGTTAAATTATAGAAATGGCGCATGTGTCAAATTACTGTGCTGCATACTTTTCGCGGGCGTCTTCTCTTAGTAAAATTGGAAAAAGCGTATGCATACATCTGGTATAAGTGTTCCACCTAAACTTTTGGTTCTTTGCCACCCTTTAATGTGTAGGAGGATTGTCCCTAACCTTTTGTTTTAATTTTACAGATGATTGTCGGTTGTCACATTTAACATATGATATGATTGCTAAACAGAGCCAAAAACGTGGCTGTACTAAACAAAAAATTACTGTACTCTGCTCTGTGATGGGATCAGTTTTAAGTGCGAGAGGAAAATGACCAGCAAGAGGTTTAAGTTATTACATTAGTTACATTTTCCCCAAGGTTGAGGAACGCGTTTAATTCCAAGTTAAAATTTGAAAAAAAAATTAATTGTTGTAGTTATAGTTAGGTATGTTCTTACCTAACCTCATCGTTAGTAACCTCATAACTAACCTCATCCACCTCATCTCAGTGAGATTAATTGAAAACTTTACTGCATAGTCATGTTACCTTTCTTCTTCCTACAGGCTTGGGATTGTTCCGAAGGATTTGTTTAGGAGACAAGCACAATCGTGCTGAAGCAGAATTATTCAAATACTTTCTTTGATTTTTTTCAGTTGCGACGCAACACTTAATTGATATTTGTCGAAATGGTTTGTCGTTTTTTTTTATATTTTTCGGTGTAACATACGTCTATTCATTCATGATTCGTTTAATCATAGATAGCATGCGCTATGTGATGGGACTACATTTGTGTTGAATTCAGTTAGCAAAAATCAATATTAGATCTTACCGTTAGCGTGTGGAACTTCCTTAAATAATTTGACCTTTTCCTATTTATGCTTTCTTTGAAGAAAATTTCATATCATTAAATATTTTTAAAAATAAATTGTACTCACGTTCAAGCTGATTAGGGAGGCGCAAAACTCAACTCATTCAACGTTAAACCTACGGCCGTTTTATTTCCAGTCTTTTAGTCGAATGTGATAACGATGCATATGTGTCTTCCTCTTACATGCATAACCTTCTAAAGTCTTCTTGCTTCTGCTCATTCTCATCGCTCATATAGATGTTCAAAATCAACCGCAGTCGTAAAATAGGTGCTAATCGAAACACTTATTTTAACCCATGAGAAATAAAAAGAAAATTAACAGGCTTGAACTTCAATAATAGCTTTGGCCACAATGAATCAAATCTGGTTTAAATTAGCACTTTCTTGATCCATTGAATTTTTTCAACGTGTGTTGCATTCGAAAAATCGTGAACATAACGAAACACAATTAATGCTGGTTGGTTCCTATCCTTTAGTGTTCTAATTTTCTGGCGATTACTCAAAATAAATGGGTTTTAAATAGCTTATCAAATTAGGGGCAATTCAATTTAATGAGTGCAAAAATGATAAAATGCTTAGATGAATATCTGATTTTAAGATAAAGATGGATCCATCGAGACAATAACTAAAGTAAGAACTAAATAATTTTTTCTGTCTGATTATTTTGCAACGTTTGTAGACGAGGACTATTTTTAAACAAGTTTTAATGGACCATTAAGTTCTACATTTTTTCTCATAGAGAGAAATGATGTCCAAAATGATGATAAACTTTCGAAAAAAGTGTATACTTGCCAACTGCTTTCTCACTCTGTCCTTGCTTCTCGTCGTCGTCTTTATAATTCACTGTGTCACGAAATCTATCTTGAAAGTGAGTCGAAGTAACTAAACTGGTTGCTAATCACTACCTGGTTCGACAGGCTATTAGCAAAATACTCCTTCGGAAAGTTACAGAGTGCAAGCCAGCACAGATACCTTAAAGATCATGCAAATAACAAGGAAAGAAATGAGCAATGAACAATATATTATTGATGCAAATACTCATAATAAAAACTCCGATATGGGGTTTCATTAGGTAAAAATGATAATAATATTATGTATGTGTTGTGCTTCTTAATGAACAATAAATTTCTATCAAAGAAAACAAAAGTCCATTCGATGTGGGAAAAATCTTCGCAATGAAAAACAAAACATGCCCAACAAAAAGCAAAGTCAAAGGGCTACAAAACTTAGTGTTCGACACAAAAATGTGAAATTTAATTTGGATTGCGTATAACAAGGGACACTTTTCAAAGCTTTTAAACTGAAATTCAATACAAATAGAAATTTACTTGTGCCTTTTCTATCTCTGTCTAAGAGAAATCACCGAGGTGTGTTAACGCTGTAGTTAGCTACACTGTGGGAGTAGCCGTTGTACATATAGCTTTGTAATTGGTTTCTAAGATTTGCTTTTATGTAAGTGACGGATCTACGGATCGTTTCCGCGACAGCATATTTATCACGTTTTGGAATTTCTAATGAATGTTCCATGCGTTTCTGAATTTCTATATTGTATTTTCGTTATTTTACAGACTCATCCTCAACATCACTTTCACTGATTCTCTTAAACGTTTAACAGTTGCTATCACTTTACATATGATAGTAACATTTATTGAGATATACTACTGTGACCAAAAAACAAGATGAAATTGTCATTTAAAACTCCCGGGCATTAGGAACGCAGGTAAATTTTTTTCCTATGTTTATGGTAGGACTGTTTATGACATTTTCCAAGCGTCTGTTTGTCAAAAGGTTTAAATATTTCCGAGTTACACGTGTTTTTGTAAACAACCAAAATTGAATTTTTAGATTTTTACAATGGGTGATTTTTTTGAGCGAAGAACCTGCATCATGTTTTGTTTAAGGAACAAATATTCTTGTGCGGACACGTTGAAAATGTTGCGAAAGGCCTTTGGTGATCAAACTATGGCAAAAAATAACGTTTATAAGTGGTACAACGAGTTCAAAGCGGGCCGAGAACGCGTTGAAGACCAGCCGCGCTCTGTAGGACCATCAACGTCTACCGACAAGGGCCACGTTCAAAAAAGATTTGGTACTTGAAAATCGTCGATTGGCAATTAGAGACCTCCCTAATAGTGTTCGAATATTGTTTGGCTCAGCCCAAACTAGTTTGAAAGATGTTCTGTGTCTCAAACGAGTATAGTCTCTATTGGTGCCAAAATCGCTAAATTTTTTGGAAAAAGAGCGTCGCGTTGATGTTTGTGAAACTTTGCTGTCTGACTATCAGGACAACGTGAAAGGTACATTACTGGAGACAAGACTTGGATTTACTCATACGACGCTGAAACCACCGACCAATCCAAAGAATATCGTGCAAAAGGTGAAGCAAGATCGAAAAGACCAAGGCGAAGTCGATAAAAAATCAAGTTCATGTTGACAGTTATCTTTTATTCTCGTGGTGTGCTGCTCTATGAATTCCTCCCGCCGGACCAAACTGTCAGCAAAAAATTTTATTTGAGCGTTATGCGTCGTTTGCGTGAAGCTAGTCATCTGAAAGGGCCGGAATTATGGGCGAACAACTCTTGGTTCCTTCATCACAATGATGCACCATGTCATGTTGCATTGGTTCTTCGCGACTTTTTTCCCAAAAACTCGACTCATATAGTTCCGCAACTACCGTATTCGGTTCAGCTCTGCGCGACTTTTGGCTATTCAGCAAACTCAAAACGCCAATGCGGGCACGCCGTTTTGACACGATTGAGGGGATAAAGACAGAATCGAAGAAGGTCTTGAATGCTATAACGGAAAAAGACTATTCCGACTGGTTCGAGGACTAGAAAAACCGTTGGCAAAAGTGAATTTTATCGAACGGGAATTACTTTGAAGGGGATGCAATTGATTTGGAAGAATAAATAAAGAATTTACATTTTATAAACAATTTCATCTCACTTTTTGATCACAGTAGTGTAACATTAAGTTAGCAACACTTTTCAACATTACATATGATATCAGCGTTTTATGTTTCGTTTAGTTTGTCATTTCATAATGAATAGGATGACGTCTGGTCGTCAAAATGTCAAACTGTGCAGATTTATTTCGAAAAATTAACGACTCTGTTCGAGAAAGTCATCGAGTATTCTATCCATTTTATGACATTTTATTTATCAGAACAATGAAATCAATTAACCATGGTTAATTGCTTCACCACGTTTACTTTCAATGATAATAAGCATTAATTTAGACGTCGTACAGCTCGTAATATAGAAACCAGAGCAGCTTTAGAGCGTAGTATTGATCAAGACCCAAGTGATTCCACTCCATATCGTGCTTAACAATCAAATCTGTGCCCCTCCGCATTATGAAAGATTTTGCGCAAGGATTTTGCCTTGCGAGCTTACGAAATCCGCTTGTGCGGAAATTGAAGCTGACCACCGGATATGCCCGATTTTGGGCCCAAAAACAAATTGCTGCACATCTCGAATTCTACAAGAAAATTTTGTTCAGCGATGAGGCACATTTCTGGTTGAATGACTTTGTCAATGAACAAAACAGCCACGCGCTACCACCAGCGGTTGTCCAAACACCGGTACATACGGACAAAACCAATGATTGTTGGGCTTTGTGGGCCGGTGGAATTATTGGCCCATATGTCTTCTAATACTGCTGGGAGTAGCAGTACAGTCAACGTTGCCGGAATTCACTTGCTGGAAAACAGCGGACCTCCGGTTTCAACAGGATGGCGTGAAATGCCATACAGCTTGGGCAACCATCATGCATTGAAAGAGCATTTCATGAACGCTTGACCTTGTTTTGGATCCGAGAACTGGCCTGCAAGAATTTGTGATTTAAGACCAATTGACTCGTTCTTGTAGGGATAAGTCAAATCACTCGTCTACGTCGATAAACCCGAGACCCTTGATCATTTGGAAGATAACATCCGCCAAATTATTGGTGAAATACGCCTGCAATAGAGTAGTCGAAAATCGAAGTTCTGATTTGGACTTCTGCGCGTCAGTCGTGGCACTCACATGCTCGAAGTCATATGCAAATAAAAACAGTAGGGAACTTTGTTTATTAAATAAAATAAATGTTTAAAAGTTTTAATGTTTTTAAATTTTACGGCAATCAAGACAATTTTTTTGTATTTTTTTTCATTTTAAAGTTCTGTGTATCTAAAAAAACTGAAAAAGATAATAACATATTTCAAAAAAGATCTCTGGAAGATCTTCTTAATAAAATCAAAATCAAATATTTTGGCAGCTGATATGTGATTATTATCAAGGCATTAACTTTTGAGTTCTGCTTTCCATTTTTCGTACTCAACATATTTTTCTTTTTTGCTTTTCCATATTTTGCTTGTTTTGTAATTAGTAGATCTTAAGGTACTATTACACTGTTAACGAAACACATAACATTTTTGGAATTTTTTTTCTCGGAACCTGTTGCATATATTGAAAAACTTTCACCCACTTTTTATATATATCGTCAACTATCAAAAACTATTTATTTTATTATGCTTAAGAAACTGCTCAGCAGAGGACGTTAGAAAAGTAAGAACAAAAGACATGGCTTGCGGATGAAAGTTTTTCTCAGCTTCCAAATTACAGAATGCAACGTTCTTGATCTACATTTATTCGTAATCACGTCTACTAGTGCCGCAACCAGAATTGGGTCATCAGAGATAAAACTGTTGAAATGGCGTCACCGGAAAGAAAAATTGCTAAAAAATGCTAAAAAGAAGGGAGGGGGGGTCTAATTCTGCTTGCGGCACTAGCTGATACGATTACGACAAAATCTAGACCAAGAACATTACAATCTTTAATGTGAAGGCTGAGAAAAACTTTCATCCACTCAGAAAAACGTCGTTTTGAGAAAAACGCGTTTCAAGTTATTTTTTTACGTTTTTTAAATCTTTATTTCATCAAATACGAGGGTGGGGTGAAAAGTTTTGGGCTTGACCAAGAAAAACGATTTTTTTCAATTTTTTTTTCCTTTATTTTTCAACATAATCTTCATCAACACTGATACATTTCTCATAACGGCGTTCTTATTTAGCTATACCAGTTTTAAACGTAGATTCACCAAGATCCTCAAAATACTGATTTACTGCTTTTTGAGGTCAGGAAATTTGTAGTGGTCGCTGAGGGCTATGTCTGTAGAGTAGGGAGGATGCGGCATCAATTGAAACTTTAATTCGTGGATTTTGGACATAACAACAATCGACGAATGCACTGGTGCGATATCGTGATTGAACAATTTTTTTTTCTTCGCCAAATGAGGTCGTTTAATTTGCACTTTGTGCTTCAAACGTTGCAATAACTCTGTGTTGTACTGAACAGTGATAGTCTTACCTTTGTCAAGGTAATCAATGTATATAATTCCTCTCGCTCCCCAAAAAACAGTAGCCATAACGTTGCTTGCCGATAAAATTTTATTTGCCGTCTTTGGAGTTGGTTCCGCTTTTCTAACCAACGGTTTTGAATGTTCTTCGTCACCTGCTTTTTTTAGAACAAGGTTGGCAGCAGCGAATGTTGCAGCTTCTACTGTCCCATTCATTACTTTATAATAAAAACTGGGGTGGAATACGTCATGAAGATCCATTAGAGAACAAAAAAGTTGCAGTCCATTCAGACCCACGCGAATCAATCGCAGGATGAAAATTATTCTCCTATCGATCTTGTATGCATTATGCACGACTGGGCTGGGTGGAATTTCATTTTCTTTGACGCAAGAACATTTCAAAACTAACCTGAAACCAAGACCTCGTATACTCGTTCTGCAAAATTGTCAATCGCTGTTGCAGCTTTTACACTTCACATAGTTCGATAACGTTTCAAATAGCGTGAACGACAATAAAACATAGAAACTTGATCGATGTTCGGATACCTCAAACGAACCAGAAGAAAGCGATTTCTTTGCTGACGAACTTACATATGAAGTACCATCTTCAATTGTATGTTGATTGCCTTTAAATTTGGCATTTTTATAACTTCGAGTTGCTTCAGTACAATGCTCGTCGGATTTTCTCTTCGTTCTCGCCATATTTTTTTAATAAATGAACAGAATAACACACTTCGACGACAACAAAATTTATACTGATCCCTCAAAAAATGAAAAAATTACGGTTATAGTACGCAGGTATATTAAAAAAACAACCGGTCGATGCCAGCTGAGCGCAAAAAGGGCGCGCGCTATGTATAAATACATATATACATATATATCTTGGGATACACAATTTTTTTCGAAAAAATATATTACACAGGCATTCTTAACATTATTAAGAACATAATTACCCAAAAAAAAATCGAAATTTTTTTTTCAACAGTGTAATAGTACCTTAATAGAACGTTCAAGTGCCATAAAACGATAATATCATGTTGAATCATAATTCAACATGTTTGGCAGTACCGCTTCCTTTTCTTGTATGTTTGGCAGCACCGCTTCTACAAAATGTATGTATGGACATAGTGGTATTGATGCTAATCCACCAAGTCGTCCACTTTCCTGTACCATCTTATGTGTACCTTCTGCTGGAAATATCATACTCCCTGCAAATATTTTGCACTTCACATGTTAAGAGAATGTCTCTGTATCATTGTTGGCAGAAATATGTAGGGCTCCCTTAGATTCTTTAATTTTGTAAGCCCATGCACTGACAGTTTCTTTTTTCACCATTCCATGTGTCTTCCTTTACTATTTCCTTTACCGGCTCAAATATTACTTCAAGCCTTCTTTTTATGGTATGGAGGTGAACGGCAGCTTATTTAGGGCGTAACCACGAGTGTGGGTCCGCCAAACTCGGCATGCTTCTGCACTATCCATTATACACCTCCATAGTCAACCTGGGAAGTAAGCCTTGATCCGTTTGACATATTAATTCGAGCAAAGAGTCATGTTCTTATGTCTAAAAGTGCATTCAGATTCAGATTGTCAACCCTTTTTCTAGCCGAAAGGAAGGGAAGAAAACGGACCGGTAGAGGAAATATCATTGTTCTGTGGGTGTCTCCAGACCCTCTAGTATGCCTTTTTTAAGTATCATGATGGTTGCCAGAGCATAATGTTTCCAGTGATAACATTGTTCATGGAAGGCCGGAAACACATATGCCACTGGAGTGCAGTTTGCGAGGTTCACTGTGCCTATAGGGCCACACTATGTTTCGCCACAACTGAGGAGAGGCCGTTTAACGCACATCCTTCTTGTCACCTTTCACCATGGTTTGGATGATTTCTCTCCCAGGATGACCACTTCAGGTTTTTTCCAGGACCGGCGTGATCTATCGAGCAGACAATCAGTTCCGCTCCACGGGCATACTTAATCAGAGGTGCACATGCAAGACTGCGTGGCTCGCGACCAACGCCGCAGCATCATACCTGATCAAAGCGATAAGTTATCAAATATGACGCATTAGACATCAGATGTCCCAGAAGTGAAGAGTCAATACTGAACCCTGTACGACTAATTCTGTTACTTTCATCCTATGGCTACCTTTGTTTGTTTCGTAAGGCTACGGTCATTTGTAAAATTTTTCAGAATTCGCATACGATTCTCCAGAATTTCAAATGATTTTCAAGCATCCTCCTGAATTTTCGAAGTCAGAAGTAGCCAGCAGGATAACGTTTTTTATGGAATTGCTCACTTAACCCCGTGCACCACTTAGCGATTGCATCGATGTTTGTGTATCCTGCGGTGAAGGCTTAAGTCCAAGGTAGCATGAATTACGTCAGCGTGTTCTTCGAATTGGTAGTTGTATGCGTAGGCTCAAGAACGCAGTAGACGACATTAACATCAACAGCGAGAGAGGGACATCGAACGGCGTTTGGGTGCGGGCGAGATGCTTCTTCAACGAAAAAAAAGAAATGTTTTGTGCATTGACAGGGGATGAGAAATGAATGTACTACCATAACCCTAAGCGACCAAAGTATTGGATAATGAGAGGTGAACCAGTTCCATCGACGGCAAAACGGAATATTCACGCTTCCAAGGTCATATCGTGCATCTGGTGGGACCACAGCCACATCCAGCGAATTCCTGAAACATTGTTCCTTCGGATGTCCATTTGTTCCGCTCCATGCAATCGGCCCTCATTGGAGAACGATTTACTTCTTATGAAGGCATTATAAAATGGCTCGATGACTAGATCGAATCGAAGGATGGGGATTTTTTCCGCCGAGGAATCCATCTACAACCAGAAAGATGGGTCATAGCTTCAAATGGTGTATACTTTGAATGACGTGACTGTATATTTTAATGTAGACATAAACTGAAAACTTTGTCAAAAAAAAACGCGGAAACTTATTCCCATACTCAATATGTTGGTTTGTGAGTCCTTTGGTTGACACTTAATTTTCCGGTAACAATGGGATCGAAATCATTAATTGCCTGTTATCTCCGGGAATTGCTTTTTATTCTTTGAGTACTTTTTAGATTACAACTCTTTCGATCAAACCCTGTATTGGGTTCGATTTATTTTGTACCTGTTGGTCGTAGATAGATTCATTTTTTAAGGTAATAAATCGGCATTTGCTTTATATCTTTGATATTTTTTTACATTTGTTTATCATTATTCTATGCTTTGGATAGGTCATATTTTAATATTTTTTGTGTTTCAAGCCCAATATTATACTTGTCCTAATTCTGTTCGAATTTTAATACCAATTTCTTTCTCTTATTTGTATGATACTGCTGCTGTTGGCCCTTCTAAACTAATCACTGCATTTGATTTCGGAAATACTTCTTGTATTGTACACAATGTAAGGAGTTATATACCCTGACTCAAGTGTGTCATGTTTTCTCTTTATCCTTATAATTTCTTATACTCGGTCTGTAGTTGTCATGTTACTGAGTGGGTCAATCTTTTCAACCCTTCTTGAATCTCACAGTTGTTTTCGCAAAACAAAGGAGTAATTTTTCCTGAATGATGAATTTTATTGTAACTCCTTTACACGTGTTTCGTCTATACCACTTGGACTTCCTCAGTGATCTATTCAAGCTTATTTTAATCCTTATCTATTAACAGGACTTAAATTTTTCCTATTACCTTAATTCTTACGCATTCACGATTGCCTTTTATTAGCTATCCCATATCAACTAAATGAATTTAATTTATTTGTTCTAAATTAGTTTCTACATCCCGATTCAATCTTTATGTTACAGGTGCTAAAGTATCTCTTTCTAGTTTCCTTATGGCGAGCTTATTGTTTTCATTACTTTTATGTTCTTCTTAAGATATTTAGGACTCTTCTCAAAGACATGTTTTGCTACAGCTGACTTAAAATTGCCGTTGCCCTTTTTTGTCCAATGGGTTTCCTTGATATGCAGTTTGAATCTCGTTATCACCTAAAGTTCGTTTTTCTCAACTCTCAACAGGAATTTTTTAATTACAGTTGCCCCCTTTCTCCCTCTACCAATCAGTTTTATTAATTGAATAATATTTATTTAATTTAATAATGATAATTTTTTAATATTATTTACGCGCTCAATCTGGGAAGCCATCCGAAATGCACTCCATGGCTCCCTTTCCCAAAGAAACACATGGTATTAAGCTAAGGCTTTCGCCAAAGTACCTGTCTTCTTCCGTTGGATCGTGGTCCCTGTTAAAAGGTGCGAAGGAGAAGGCTTGATTGGAGAAAGTTTGGGCGTAGGCCCTTGGGGGCAGGGTAGGTCTTCACGTCTTAAATTCCTGTGGGCAACCGGAAAAATAAAAATATTTCGGGGTTGCGTGTAGCTCTCAGGACCCCAGTCCCAAAATTCGTTCAAGAGATGTCATGTGAATACATAAAAAACAAGAAATAACGCGAGCATTATTACAACAACTTCCAGTTCACAACAGCAATCATTTGATGAAAGCCTCGTTCAGTGCCCGAATCACGTGAGGAAATTTAATACCAAAAGGGGGGCTCGGTTCTCATTGTCGCGGTACCTATCCAGAGCAAGCTTATGCTGAGTTTAACGTGTCGAGGGTAGTGTAGGTCACTTCAGGAACTAAGGATGATGGTGAGAGATGAAGCAATCGCTTCTCTTTAAATTTATAAAATAAAATAAAAATAAAATAAAATTTATAAATCAAAACCTTCTGAGGCCACCAAGGGTATACGGCGCAATGTAGCTTATAAAGTGCTGGTTGCTGCAGCGATTGATAATCATCGTGTGGCTTCAGCATTTACGGGAGACTTGTCCCCCTATGACGACTCCAGCCCACAACGAATCCTTTTCCTCGTCACCACTAATGAACCTTGGGCTGTCAACTGGGTTCTCTTTTGAATCCGGGGAGAACAGATCATCCGTTTCTTCCTTGGTATGCTGGAGTAGCCTATATCCGACAGTTAATGTTGACTGTTGAAATTGTCAAAGGGTTCAACTTATCGGCTCTTAATCATTCCATCAGAATGGAGAGATCTTTCTGAAACGTGTTGTCAATTGTTTAGGGAAATCTGTCGGCCCCCTCCACTTCCAAGACCCAGGAGACCTCTGCAAAACATCAGACGTTGTTGAGAACATGTACAAAGATAAGTCAAAGATAAGTACAGTTTGCGTGAACACTACATCTTTTCCACAATAACATGAGGAAAGCAAAGGAAATCCTAGATGGTAGAAACGATGGTAGACCTCCGAGTCTGGAAGAACTGACGGCTGATTGGGGGCCAATGATATCCGTTGCCTCAAAAACATATTAATTTAGCGTGAACTGGGGTCATTCCTCCCTTAATTTTCAAGCAGATCCCGTCATTTGTCTAGTGCTACGGTCTACGGGCGGTGGCAGTACCAATACCGCTTGCTTTAGCTTGTGGAATTGATGACATTACAGCCAGACAATGGAGAGTGGTACCACCAATAATCAAGTCACTCTTATTCAACATGATTCTGTGTATGAGTTCCTTTCCGGCAGAATTGTTGCAATGAAGGACAGTTTACCTACATACGAAAGACTCGAGCACAGTTCCTGGTGACTTCCTGCTAACTAAACAGTTGTAGTGGCCTGCTAGCAAAATACTGGCTTACTGATACTCACTAAAAGGTTCTAAATGATGACTATGCTGAGAATGTCACCACCACCTTGGCTTCGCTGTTATATTCGGCGGTTTGGAATTTGAAAGAAGTAAGTTTCTCTGGATTACCCCAAGGCGTTTGATACCACACGCCATCGGGCTAAGGTGTCTATTCTTGTCTTCTTATCTTCTTTTCTCTGTCTTCTAATCTCTCTAGTGCTAGACAAGGTTCTGAAAGCATTTCTCGAGGACATCGGGCGGAACTTTAGTCAACTCGATTGTTTATGCTTATAATATCCTCCGAATATCGTCAACTGAGACAGGTATGAACAAGTTCTTAAGAATAGCGAAACTAGAAGCAGGTAAGGTCGAGCTAGAAATAGATCCTGACAATTATCATGCTCTGTCAATTATTCCGGCAGAGAAGTAAAAAACGTACTAAATTTGTACAAGGCGCAAATTCGATTTGCAACAAAATACCTAACTCGCTCAACTGAGTTGAGCGAGTGAGAGAAGATATTTGGGCTTAGACTTTGTGTGCTGACCCGGATAAAATCACAAAGACACCAACAGAAGCCAAGATCCTCCCGCTTTCTTGATTTCACGTTTCTATCATAAACTTGTATTGGCTGGCGGTATCTTGGGTAAGCTAATAGCACTCGTGATGTTACTACATCCTGACTCAGAATCCCACATATTTCCATTCTCTTGACTATCGTGACGATTTTGGTTTACGATCGTTTGAAACAACGGCTCCATGCCGCATATACTTCTGTATGAGTAACATCGTAAGGTCAGCTTTCCTCGCTGAAACCGGGGATACCCACAAGGAGGTGTTCTTTCACCACTACTATGCACTCTTGTGGCAGATGAAGTCTTAGGCAGACTCTCAGAAGCTATGGTGATATGTCACGCGTATGCGAATGACTCTATCGCAACGCTCTATCGCAACTCTAACCAGAGGAAATTACGAAGGGACACTGTGTGAAACAAACATGGGGCACTTCGAATTGTGAACAGCTGGTACCAGGAGATAGGTCTAAGGCTTAATCCTGATAAAACCACACTGGTGCAGCTTACAAGAAGAAGAAATATGGACCAACTCCGCACCATATACCTAAATGGGGCGGAGATTGGATATAAAAATGAAATCAAGTTTCTTAGATTGCCGTTGGACGGCGATCTCAGGTGGAACGGACACATTAAGGCAGTGTCTGCAAAGGCTGTCAGAACTCTGATGTGCAGGAACATGACAGACAAGTCTGGGGTAACCCGGGAATCCTGCGGTGGATGTATACCATGATGGTGAGACCAATCATCACCTATGGAGCGGTGGCCTGGGCAGACAAAATCCATGAACGCAAGACGAGGCTTGCACTCGATCGTGTTCAGTGCTGAGTGACAAGAGGAAATGGAGCGCTGAATCGAATATGCACCTCATAAGACGGAATGCAATCATGTAGTATACGGATGGCTCCCAATCATCTGAGGGAAGAGTAATTGGAGTCTTTGGACCTGGCACCAAATACTACCTGCCGATGGGAAATATGCCAAGTATCTTTCTGGCTGAGGTCTGTGCCGTCACTGTAGGCGCATAACTCAGCATAGACAAAGGATAGAAAGGCAAAATTATAACTATAATCTCCGATAGCCAAGCTGTCTTAAAAGCACTAGAATCCCTGGTTATTACATCAAGAATGGTTTTAGATTATTGCAATACACCCAACAAATTGAGTGCGGACAATATGGTTACCCTATACTGGATGCCGGGGACGCAGGTATCGAAGGTAATGAGCAGGCGGACCAACTGACGAGGAAAGGAGCATCGACAGCGTTCATCGCTCCTGAACCCTTCAGCACAACTGAAATTAATTTCATTCACAGCCCTAAAGGAAACGGAGGATAGAGAGTGCAATAGGCTCTGGAATGGACTTCCAAGGCTTTGAATGTCGAAGCTTTTCCTCGACGTTTATGACGCGAAGAAGTCTCGAGCGTGCATCGAAATGAATAAAAAAATGCTGAGGGTTCTGATAAGGATCTTCACGGGGCACTGCACACTCGAAGGGCATCTCAAAAGGATGGGCTTGGCAGCGAATAATGAGTGCAGATTTTGTAATCTTGTTGAGGAGACACCAGTGCATCTGCTGGCACACTGCGACGCACTATCCCACCGGAGAAGAAACAGTTTAGGAAGCTGCTTCCCTGTCCAGGAGGAATTGGAACGCCTAAGGCCCAACCAGATAATTGACTTTCTCAGAAAGCTCGATCTGCTAGAGGAACTTTAGGCGCAAGGGAGCCGGGGCACAATAAGCCTGTGAGGGTTGACGTGCACCATCCCCGACAGCAAATGAATCAATTGGTTGTCTTATTAACTGGACTAGATGGAATAAAATACTTACACGGATTGGCGTTAGATAGAGAACGTATCTCATCGTACTTTCTCCGTACATCGTCCCCTTTCGACCTCTAACGGACAAGACAGTAGGGGTTTTTAGTGCGTAAGAATCTCACACTACCTATGTACATGATTTAACTGGCTGTTAACCTTTTCAAAGACATCATTTGTGAGTCGAAATGATGTCACACCTCGGTTTGATGATTGAATTGAAGGTTGACTTCATCAGAGCATAGCAGATGAAGCTTCTGCACACTTGTCGGCCCTCAATCGCCTAGGGGCCCACATTGAGGGGCGAGTTTCAAGCAAGAGACATTTACTGGTTCAGCGGATATTGTGCTTCTGTAGGGCTTCAAAATTTGAGCTGTAGCCTCATTGTGCTCCTTGTTGAAAGGTTTCTATATGAGGAGTAGTGAACAGAGTGGATGCATCAAATAAGGAGGGAAGAGAGATATTGGCTCTTAATCACAGCGAGACCGTTAGTTAAGGCAACTGATCAGGAGGAACGGATATTCACACTTTTGTAAACGTCTTATCGGAAAGTCGTGATCCGAGTACTATATTTTCTTTACATACGACAGTTCGATGTGACAGTGTTTACATATAAGTGGAGTAACAAGCGAGGTCTGTCAAAACAGTTTGCATGACATAATGCTTCCTTCAGAAGGCAGTTGGAACTGTTTGTCATACTCATATTTAGCGATTTTGCTCAAATTACAGAAAATTTACGATGGTTTGCCAGCGCAGGAGAAGCAGATTCGGCACCCTAACCGCTTCGACTGTGTCCTAAAACAGAATAACATACTGTCTGTGGAAGTTTTTTATTATGTTGACCGTGCTGGAAGTAAAGTTGCTAATATGAATTCAAGCTTCACGGTTTTGGAGCGATACATCCCTGCGTTTTTTTTTTGTTTATCTCTGATTTTAAGATGTCAGGACTTGTTTCTTTCATTTAGAACACTGTCGAAAATTTCATCCAGGCTCGCATGTGTCTCCAAGTGGTGTTCACTAATAATTCCTTATTTGTATACAAATATATGATTCCTTATTCCTTTATTTTGATATACTTCTAAGAACATATTCAGAAGTATTTTTTACTAATTTAGTATATTATTTTAGTATTTAGGTATTTACCAAGGAAGATTCTCTTAAGTCAGTTAGTATAGCGTAAATGAAGTTGCCAGTATGATTGTGAGCACCTGTCTAGATTCGTCTTAATCTGAAAGATTCGTTGAGATCGTCAACGACTGTCCCCTATTAAACCACAACGAGGTACCACACTGCACTAAGGATCTCCAACTTTTATACTTAAGCTTTATTAGCTTTAAGTTAAGGATCTCCAACTTTTATACTGGTAGGTATCAACTCAGCTTTTTCCGACAGTTTTAACGACAACACCGCATTTATGCACCCCAAGCCACCAAGGAATTCCGGGAACGATTATAAACCAATAAGCCGGCCCTGTGGCCGTGGTACCTGAGTATACATACTCCTGTACCTAAATATATACCATCCTTTTTGCCATTTAATCTATATGGCAAATAAAACGGTTAAAAGAGAAGGGAGATCGCGTCGATCCTTTACAAAAAAGGTAAAAATAAAGCTGAAACAATATACGACGCTAGCACTAGAATACATATTTATATTTTATAAACATATCCCTTGATGCATAATTACAGTAATTTCCTTTAAATTCCTCGGCTGTAAATTTTCAGCAAACATTGCCAGTCAAAACAATGAATAATAGTGTCCCAGCATTATTTAAACAACTCCTTTTAGTCGTGAAGAGGAGCAAAACATACGAAAAAAAATCTCTTCCAAATAAAAACAATCTGGGCGCGTACCAAGTGCTTGTATTTGAATGAAAATTCTTCGACCCATTCTTACCATTGGTGTAAAACATACAAAGTTGTTCTTTCTGAGTGCATCCCGGATTACCTTTAGCAAGAGTAAATTCTCACACCTTGTTTTTAATACCCTTCCCGAATCTTTTCGGTTCCCTAGTAAATAATTCAAGAAAGATGCAATAAAATGTTTAAAAAAAAGGAATGATGGTGAAAGAAAATCATGCTCTTATGTTATATGCGTCCTGCAACTGAAATGAATTTGACATACACTCAGCAACGGATCAAATACATTCGCTCTTCCTTGGTACAGACGCTGACTAGCGGCGATGTTGGCGGCAATGGATGCTTGTATAGTACTTCTGCAACGAAAGAGACGAGAATAAATGGTAAGATTCCGAAGGAGGTATGCTTGATAAAATTCATGGAAATCCACTACTAGCGCCTTGCACTTTCCTTTGTTATTGCAGCTTGTAGTATCTGAATGAAGAACAAAAGTAAAGGATTCTGGGCCACGTTGTTCTGAATCAGCTAATTGGAGGATTTTGATATTAATTGAGGCATGTGTATGTTGAATTTCCTATATTAAGTTGAAATTTTATGATATAATGGGGAACGTACTAGTATTCGGCACCCGAGGGACGTTTCAGTTATTTTTTCACCCCAACTGAGTTAAATACTCGGCTTTGGAGCCTGTTAGCGAGTGTTATTTCACATGCCGACCGATTCAACACTTCTAATCGGTCTATTACGTCCGTATTATTACATCCTTCAACTGAATCATGGCTTGGACCCACAGCAACGATCCAGCATAAAATTGCATTGAAAATGGCATGGGTCCCGTAATGCCGGATCACTGAATAACCTTGATGTTGTTATGGACCTTTTACGACAGACCAGCGTATGCGAATTGAACATACTGACAATCTAGGAAACGAACTGAACTGGAAGTTAAATTCAAGACATAAACAATATTTAAAAGTGGAAAGCCCGCTAGAAAGCGAGATTTTGGGCTTGCTTTCATTGTGGATAGGGAGTTCAAATGCCGTCTAATTGACTTTATGACTCATATTCTAATTGACTTTAGCAATGAGCTATCTCATCAAGGAACGACTGTAGGATATAGCCTCACGATGACACAAACAATAATTGTCAGTACCTAATTGGCTTTGCTCGTTGCAGAAATTTTATCACACGCTCGTCCTGCTTCCCATTGTTACACACAAAATCGGATCGACTATATTATAATCCAACAATGTTGGGCTTCGAACATACTTAACGTTTGCAAATACCGAGGACACAAATGTAACTGGAATCACTACATGATTAAACTCGCAAGTCAAAGGTGTATTCGACTAAAACCAGCGCTCTGCAAAAATTCGACAAAGAAAGGTCCCAACCGGCGTCTGTTGCCAAAAATTTCACGGAATTCCTTGACAGCAGCTCCCATCTTATCAAATACCTTGCTGAAAAGTGGTGGCAGCAATGTACAGAAAACCTTCCACAAAATCAAGCAGCGCATCAGTCAACAAGAATATATGCTAAACGAGTGAATCCAATTAATTATATTCCCTATCCATAAAAAACGTGACAAGCTACAGTGCGCAAACTATAGAAGAATATTGCTACTTTAAACGGCGAACTAATATTTTCGAAGATCTTAGAAAGTAATATCAGATCATACACCAGCATTAGAATCGGGGAGTATCATAGTGGCTTTAGAGCTGATAGACCGATGATAGGACAAGTTTTTACTGTCAAACTCACTATTATGAGGACCATGTGCATACAAAGGAAAACAAAGCTCCAAGTATGCAAATCTGTGATAAGACCTGAACTATGCTATGGGTGTGAAACATGGACCGTAACCCAGCCATCGGCAAATATATTGAACGCCTTTGAGCGAGGGGTTCGAGGCGGATAATTGGAGCGAATCTAATCGGGAACCAATGGTGAGTCTGGTACACTCATGAGTTGTACAAAATTTTTGACAACCCGGAGGTCTGAACGATTGCAAGCCTGGCTATCTGAAAGAACAACGGATACCCCTACGGGGTCTTTGTTGTCAGAAAAAGTTGGTTTTTCCCCTTTCAAAACTGAGATTCGTAAGTACCTGTGATTTCGTTCCCACTATCCATCTTAATGAAATCATCACGCTCTCAAATCGCAACTAGTAGTAGAGCAATCTAATGCTTTTATTATCATGTACGTTGCACAGAAGAATGTACAACTTTCCTTGTGAAAAACCCTAATCCTACCTATAATGTCCTGTTATAGTCCAATGTTCTATAGCCTGCTATTGTATAATCCCGTCGATCGCAATATTCGCGCCTATTGCGATAGAAATACTGTTGGAAGTATTTCCTCGAACAATGTATCTTATATGAATCATGGCGCAACTTTTTGTACCAAATATATCCAGTCTATGTATCAGAGAACAGAGAAGAGAGAAAAAGAGATAAATTCAGAAGCTAACGAGATTCACCAGATTTTTAAATCTCAATTACATACCTGAGAGTGTAACAGGTACTATGAGTCTATTTGATTGCGAATCATGTTGTTCATCAGTTGTTTGTGTTTCGCAATGAGTGATAGAAAACGAAGCACGTTAGGTAAAATTCATCCCGGTCAGTCAAACAAACGAGAATTTAGTGGAAACCGACATGCAATGGAAAGTGATGTGGAATTGGTACCAGCTTCGCCTAAAAACTAAAAACTACAAGATGGCGGTGCCCGTCACCTCAAATTTCGTTTATTGCGTTCAAGAGTTTGTCTCGGTATTGTTGGAAATTTCTGCAAATGTGATTTGTAAAGGGTGCAAAAGTGATGTGCCTTTCAAGCAATGAACTTTTTTTTTTGTTTGTTTGGGAGGTAAAGGCTATTTACGCCCTGAGTGTCGGACTCCCCCGCTACCGGACTACGGACTAAACACCTCCCCTGTCACCAAAAGCAATGAACCTTACGGGGCTTGAGTATTCAAATAATTCAATCGTGCAAGTTTGAAAGAGAGCACGTCGTGTATTCATGCCTCATCATTCATAACTCATATGAAAATAATCACTGTTTTGTTTTTGTAATGCGTTCAGGAACTTGCCGCGAAGGAGTGAATCTTTTTTGAAGTCTTATGGATCTATGCGGAGGTTTTGGGAATTCAACCTTTTACTCGCCTCTTGAAAATATTCATTTGGCCGCATCACCAATTTTTGATACTTTGTTATGATTTGCTGTCGTGCAAGAGCAAAACTTGAACGTAGAAGCCGCGAAGCCACGGAAAGAGTTAACTTCTGTTAACTTATGAGTTAGTTACTAATCACTGATCGAAAAATAATTCGGCAAGATTCTAGGTGGGATGGTTATAAACAATAGTTGAGGAGAATGTAATTTATGGAAGATCAAAAACGAAGCTGATCTAGCAGGGTACGTAATATGGCATGAGGCTCATCAAAATATATGCAGCAAACATCATTCCGGAAGGCAACCTTAGATGAAAATAAATGCCATTACACAAATATTTTTAAGATCAGTGGAAGAGCACGGCGTAAAGTACATAAGTTACGTAAGTGATGAAGATAGCGTTACTGGTCTTTTGAATGCCATGCCACAGGAATAACCCACAACTTTGAAAAAATACGACGCAGGACATGTGGAAAAAATAATGGGGACATGACTCCGTAATGTTACAAAGAGTAACAATGGAATTGATGGAAAAGGCGACGAAAAACAAAAGCATTACTAACGAAATCATAAAATTCTATGGGTTTGCAATCGTTCCGCAAATTTTGATAAATTTATAATTGTGAAACCTTCTAATCATAAAATCTTTTCAGATGAAACATCATTAAAATTGTCCAGGGCTCGAAAAAAAGCTGGTGGGAATGGCGACAAGCTGAAGTTAAGGGTGAACTGATGCAGTTTCATCACAAGCAGCCATGAAACCAGTCCAGAAACCAGAAAGGAGACCAACTGACCCGATATTTAGGAGCAGGGAATTTCTTATTTAGGAGCAGGGAAATCTTTGTTATTTAAAATAATTTTAAAATAATTTGTTATTTAAAACGCCTGCGCTGAATGGATTTTAAAATTGTTTTCTTCGTTAGGAAGATAAGAACATCATTCATCATTATGGTAAGTTTGAGCGCGATCCGTCAACCAGTTTGTTAACAGCAGCTGATTGTCGATGGTATGTAGGGACCAAAATTGTGATCGAAAATCGTCATGCCACCTTGAGAGAGATAGCCACCATCCCCAACATCTCTCACGAGTCTGTTCTTACCATTTGGATTGAGCGTTTGGGCATGTGACGCGTCGTTGCACGGCTTGTTCCAGTACAGCTAAATTTTCTTCAAAAACAGTACCGTGAGCAAGTTTCCTTGGACATGATTGAATTTGAATTCCTTGAATTCCGACCCAACATTCATGGAGTAGATCGGAACTAGTGATGAAACATGGGTGTATGAATTTGGCACTCTCATCATTTAACAAGATTCCAGATTGCTCGTTAAAAATGAATCGAAACCCAGAAAAGGACGTCAAAGACGGTCAAAAATCAAGGTGATGCTCATTTGTTATTCGATATTCGTAATCTGGTTCCCCATGAGTTCGTTCCACATGGTCAGATGGTGAATAAGGAGTTTTATTTGAGCGTACTTATTCGTTGATTCGTGAGCGGATTCGAAAGAAACGGCCGAAATTATAAGCAAAAGCCTCGTGGATTTTTCACGACAATAACGCGCCGTCGCACCGAGCTACAATTGTGAACGAAAACAAGGCAAAAAACTCGATGAACACCTTCGATCAACCACCGTTTTCGCCAGGTTTAGCTCCATGCGACTTATTTCTGTTTCCCCACCGTGGAACACGTTTCGAGTCCATTGAAGCCATCAAACAGAATTCGAAGCGTAAATTGAAGGCTATCCCAGAAAGTACTTATAAAAAATGTTTTGAAGAGTGGAAAAAACGATGGCACTTTTTTGACAGAAGGTATACAAAGTATTTCGAATTGCAATTGTTTCACTTTTTATCAAAATCCGTAAAAAGCGAAAATTACTGGCTTTCACACGGAGTGATTGCCTTAAGAAAAATAAGGTTCACGACTATGAAACAAGTTGGTTCAAGGAAGGGAAATCCGGATCATATCCTGTGGACCGATTAACTGACTTAAAGTTAGAATGAACAATTTTTTTTTCAATTTTGAGGGTTCTGAACAAAAACATTAACTCTGTATGAAAAAAATAACCGGAATGGTTTTTTTTTCACTTCCCATAACTCGGGGTCTGCAAGTACAGAAGCTTATCTTCAAATATTTTGTAAGATCCTTGACATAAACGTAACATAAGAATAGCTAACATTCAGCCCAACATCATACCCAATGTTTACCGATTGTTAAGCCAAAATGTGGAAATTATACTTTACATACAACGCTAGTAATGATTCAATGATAATTTAATTTATAAACTAACCACGTATGCAGGAAAAAAGGTACTTTGGGAGTTCTTACCGGGCAAATTAGGAACTCTTATTAGGTGGTTTGACCACCACAATATGGTATTATATTAACTAGAAAAATAGCTTTGACCAAACGATATTTAATTTTAATGTAACTATAAAGCATGATAACTACTTAATTTAATTGCCAACCTACTAAGTTCTATTATCTCTTCATAGTTTGAATTCCAAAATGATAAAAGTTGGTGGTTGTTGTGAATTCTTATAATCATCCTACGATCAAAAAAGGGATTCAAACCCAGAAGCCGATCATAAGACGGTTAGCATATTAATAAGTTTACAATCTCAATTTAAATATATTTCCCAGAAAAAAGTCAGTTCGTATTGAATCGGGAAATTCCCGTTGCCATTCTCATTTCTTAGTGAAACATTCTCATTATCTACTCACCAAATATTCACTTGTAAGTCTTTTACGAAAAGATAATACACGAAAGTATCCGAAATTTAATCATTCATACACCTTTACTGAAGTAAAGATTTTAAATCATAAAGAACCATTTGATCAAGAGCCTTTCTATGATGCAAGCAGCACGATTAAAATTTTGATTGCTTTCTTTGTATCGAGTAAATGTCCTGTATCCAGACACCTTCGCTCGTCACTGTCACGAATACCATGTCACCTTTCACCACTTCTTACATGTCGAATCTTAAAATGACACAATATATTTGTAATGTTGCTTTCATGTTTCGATTTTAAAGGTCATAGAAGGAACACCGAAGAAAATGGGGATACGACCAACAAAATACTTGTCCGCGTCCTATGTTGCCGACTCGCTGCTTTCAAGGGCATGGTGTAACCAAGAGCTGACTGAGAGCATGAGGTGCTGGGAGTGAATGTACACAAAAAATTCCCTGTGACGATTTTCTATAGTAATGAGGATCAGATAGGATTTCAGATAGATGTTGCTAGGAAACGGAGAGATAGCAGAGGATTATGGTTTCGAAAATGGGAATTTCATATTTCAATGGACTTGTTAGGATGCTCTAATAAACATAATTCCACTCGGGACAGGATACTCGTGGTAGTCTACGACGTTGCTAAGGCTGCTACCGCAGCCGCCAACACGTTTCGCTTCCACCCTGTTATCCTGGTGGGTTGGGCATGAGTGTCAACAGTGAAAAGCGTTTGCAATGGTAACTGCGCCTTTACGGCAAGGACTACAACCATTCGATTATGACCATTCTCTCAACAACGTGGCATGGTAGACGTCATCACCATTCCCCAATTTCCTTAGGTACTTAGGGTTTATGAAGGTTTCTATTCCCTCGGCTTATGCCATTCGGTTTTCACATCTCGGCACCCTGGCACCCCGGTACCTTTGATTCTTTTCCATGGAAATTTCTACTAGTTGGCATATACTATATAACTAACTACTCCCGGCATCATTTCACGAGCTGAACGCTAGCGCAAGCTATAACAAATACAACGGCGTGGAAAGATGGGAACAAAAATTTGCATAATTAAAGCCCAGCGCATTATACTTATTGGCCATGTCGTTGTCATCGTATTCGTTCTTGCTGAAGAACTTCCTTAATGTGCTGATTTCCCAGGCCAGTACTTGATTTCATGCTTTTTCAAGCAAGAAAAAAAATGTCCCAATGAGGTACCACTAACTAGCCAAGTCCGTTTTCTGTGATAATAACATCATCAAGTCTACACTGAGTTGGGCTACGAACGCAGTCAGGCGTGAAAACTTTACCCGGAAATTTGTCTGAAAATGACGAAGGTATAACTCTGGTAAATTGACAGTTTTGCAAAGATGAACCTTAATGCAGTCTTCCACGGTATCTCATATATAAGCTCAAGTAATAGGGACATCTTGAAGAACACTGTCGGTTTTTATCATAGTTCCAGATAAGATCTGAAGCGTTCCACACTACTTCCTTGTTATAAATAATTGAGCGAATTGAAAGTATGTGTTTTAAAGGCAAGAGATTATGAATTTTTTTTAAATCTGAAGAAAACTAGATCTTAAAATTTAAATCCTTCAGTGTTTTATCTGAACTTTTGTCTAAAGAAATTGAAATATTTCTCTTATTTCCCATATATATGGTATTCTTAAATTTTTGCACAAAATATACACTTCAACAGAATCATAACTTCAAGCCTACACTGACTAAAAATCATTTGTATTATACATACGATTATTTAATAACATAATCCTGTATTTAATGGTAATCTTTATAAATAAGCACGTCAAGAAATATTTTTAAAAATAAGAAAATTATTTTCTATTTTAATTTTTTTAATAAGACAAAAAAACTCTTTATTTTATTCAGAAAACAAAAAAATTAAGATATTGAATTTTTTCTTACATTGAAGTGATACTCGCTTATTTATTTACCCTAATCCTTTCCGTAATGCACGCTTCAAAAAGATGGTGAAAATGCTTGCCTAACCTCGTGGTCACCATTGACGTGGTTACTTAAAGCGCCAACCACCACCTCTTCCCACAAGGAGGAAATTAGAAGTTGAAGCTGATTATATAGGCTCAACACATAGCTGGTATATGTTAAGCTACGTCCTGGTACTTTGAAAAGGCATAATGTCATGTGATTTGTCATGGGCTGCTCTAACCTGTGATACGGTTCAACCTCAATTCGGGGTTTTGCCGCTCAGCAAACAGGGAACGATTTCAATCTAAGCCTATGCAACTCAGCCTGCGGTCTTGGTCGGCCACCACCACCTCCCAGCACTTCACAACTTCCACCATATTAACAAGAAGATCCGCAGGAAATACAATCTTCTCCATTGCGAAGGACTGCATTCACCTTTTAAAATAGCATGAGCAAACACCTTAAACTTTAAACCCTATTTTTCAAGACGTCAAGAAAATCTGCAGGGGTTTTCAATGAGTCCACATAGCATGATCCGCACAAGGCAACATATGCGGCTAATGCCAAGTAGCCTCCAACTCAGCCCCACATAATAGAAAACTGAAGACATATGGTAATCTACGTCAAAACAACCACGCATTCAAACATTTACGCCCAATTACTAGAACACCCAGCTTAAGAAATAAGTCAAAATCTATTTTCAATCTGGCCCACATTACATCCAACGCAAAGACATATGTTACCTTTCTTTGAAGGGAAAGAAGTTAAAACCATACCCTTCAATTCTTTTAAATTTCCTAATTCCTTTAAAGGGAAATTCATGGGGCTAGATCTCACAAAATAAGATAAGCCTTTAAGTCTTTTCTAAGGAGAACAGGAGTACTTTCATACGTGCAAAAATGAAACAAAATATAAAAGAACTGAACTTTTTTTCCTTTTGATATACTCGTATCATGAACCCGCCAACCAAAAATCGATCATTCTATCTGATAAGGTACAAAAATCACAGGATCCTATTTAGTCGCAAACGAAAAACGGCCATATTGAAATTCAAATTGTGACCGTGACGTTACGTTTAGCAAAAAGGAATAAAAGCCAAAAAAATCAGCAAAAAACCAACCGATAAGCCATGAAATCAATCAACAAATGACTGCGTTCAGTACGAGGGAGGAGTCTTAGATGAAACCGCTTCGTACGAACATAACAACATAACAAAACTAGGTCTGAAGATACCAAATCTTCCTAGAATACGCAGACAAAGTTACATGATATCCTGACCGTTGAAATCTACCCGCACGTGAGCTGATCCTGTAATAGGTATGCTAATCCCCATATTTGTTTGTTGTAGTGGACTCCCTATGGACTACTTATAATACTTGTATTGACTCTTATATAGTCAATAAGGCGACGAAAATGAAGTCTCCATCGCGCAAATCGAAAACAAAATACTTCACAGAAAGGAGCACTTACTTGATCACACCCTGCTTGTCTGTGAACTGGGCTGTTCACTGACTCTGACGAAATTAAGATCTTTGAATTTCAGGGAGCATATGTATTTCGAGGCTTCTTTGACATTCTGCTCATGAGTACCAGCAAAACGTAAATAAAACACAAAATTTTAAGTTTCAACACTTGTCACTTTTTCAAAATGTTATAAAATTTCACCCGCTTAAAAATAATTGTGTGCATGATTCCCGCCCACACATTAAGATCAATTTTTTTTCCTTCAGCAACGCAGCTCAGTGGTATTCACTGAGATCACACATATAAAGCATGATCTATTTGATAACACATTTTATTTTGAAATATTTTATTTGCTTTATTGCTAATTTTTTTATTTTGCTGTTTCAAGTACAGACGAACATGTGCTCGTTGGATGTGATTTCAACGCTGGATAAATCAAATGAGGCATACCTCAATGAGTACTCCGGGCCAGCGGATCCTGGGCACTGCTCCCAGAACAGAAATCGTCGTATTGAACACAGGCCACACCCCAACATTCGGTCGACGGGGTTGCGTTGGAACCATACCTGGCCAGACATTCAATTCAGAGAGCCTAATACAAAGGTTTAAAAATTGGAGGGTGTTATGGGATTACTCGATCAGCGATCACCAGCAGAGCTGGAGGTACATGACGGTGCTTCCCGTAAACCACGCACTTAATCTTAAAAGCTCTGGTGGAAAACCGAGAAGGAGTGTAATGAGAGGTTTGTTGAAGTGCTAAGGGAACGGTCACCGCTGACTGTTGCCTCGCCGGGAAATGGGGAACCGGCGGCAAAAGGTTCAAAAAAGGGGGGAAACGTTGATGAACCGAACTATGAGAATCATTACGTCCGCCTGCAAGTCTTTCATATTCCTCCGAAGGTCCCGACACGGCAAGCCCCCAGTATACTGGTATACACCTGAAATTGCTGAAAGGCGAAGCGAGTGTCAATAGTTACGATGAAAGGCCCAGCGAGAAAGGATCTGGGAAGACGCATATATCAGACCAGCAGCTCATAAGTCAGCTCGAAAATATCTCTGCAAACTCATCAACAGAAGCAATGCCAGCTAGCTAGAAAAAAGTGATGCAAAAGCTTAATGCCCAAGGGTCAATCACTCATATGAGGCAACAGAAAAGATGGATGAAATTGTGTGGGCCCTTTCCCCTGTCCACCAGCCATCGTGGAGGCCACCTGGAAGTAAGACCAATGGAAATTCCATTATTCACGAAGATGGAATTGGAGGAAGCAGTCTTGTCTATAAACGCAAGAAAGGCTCCAGGACCATATTTTTGTTACATATGGTCTTTCATTTTGTCCTAACGCTAATGCGGATTTTGTGTGTATATTAGAAGAACCGCAGTCTACTTTACTACAGCACTCTACTTTAAACTACAGCAGGCCGTCTCCTACGACGGACTGCTGTAGTTTAAAGTGCCGGATGAGTTACATTTGATTAACTTTGCGAACGATTTTGCGGCGCTGGTTGCTGGACGCACAATTGACCATGCGCAACTCAGACTTAACACGTTTAAACCACGAATAAGTCGCTGGATGACCATCCACGGCTTTACACTGGCACAAAATCCGAACTGGTCATCCTAACAACGAAAAGAATATCCACAGAAAGACCAACAATGGTGGTCCACCGAGAGGGATAGCTAGTAATGAGCAATGTGCATTCGGTTCTAGTTTATGAATCAGAAGCACGGGCCGACGCTCTCCAAAACTCCAAAAACAGTTGGCACAAGTGCAGTGACAAGGAGCGCTGTGAACCTCATGCACAAATCTACCAGTCTTCAGAACTGCCGTGCTTGTAATCGCAGGGATGATATCCCAAACGAGACAGATTGAGAAAGTCCAGCAGAGTGCCCACTTTTTAGTACCATCGAGCTGGACGGGGCGGTGAAATGATTAAAAAATAAAAAAGCCACGGGAGCAGAAAAAATGGACGAAGTTGTTCGAGCACTTTTCCCTGTGCATCCCGTCCGTGTCAACGTTTCAGACGGAGAAAGCTCTGCAGAATGCGAACTTTTTTCTGCGATCGAGCTGGACGGGGCGTTTAATTATTAAAAACTAACAAGGCTAAGGGACCAGATGGTATTCCAGCGGAAGTGGCGCAGCTTAGACATCAACTTTGTCCTAACATAATGCTAAGCACATTTAACGCCTGCCATTTAACGCCATTTTAACGCAGAGCGGGTTCCCAAATTGCTGAAAAGAAACGAGGGTTGTGTTGATCAACAAGGGGAATCCGGAGTAGCCATCTTCATACCGGCCCCTATGTATGTTGAACGCCGCCGGGATAGTGCTCGAGAGGCTCATCAGGGAGAGACTTTGGGAGGCTATCCGAGCTGCTGGGAATCTATTTCCTCAGCAGTACGGCTTCAAGGCTGGCCGAACCACGATCGGTGCAATCACATAAGTGGTATATGCGGCCCAGCAGGCAGGAGCCCACAACCACTACTCGAAGCAAAAAGTACAGTTAGTAACACTTGATGGGTGAAATGCTTATATCTCTGCTGGATGGGCTGATATTCTCGGTGCTCTGGAATATTTAAAGGGTTCCGAAGTATACACGTGAATATTGAAAGACTACCTCAAAGACCGGAACCTCGTCTACGACACTTTGGGGTGCCGGCGAAGAATCGAAGTGACATCAGAGGTAACGAAAGGCTCCATTCTTGGCCCAGACCTATCAAATGGCTCGTACGTCGAGCTTTTGAGGTATCAGTTACCGCAGAAGTCACGTTTGATTAGCTAGGCAGATGATTTGGCAGTATGTACAGGACGTACTGTCAATGCAGGACGTACTGTCGAACACGGGCAACTAAAACTGAGTGCGACAATGCGTCGATTGAACGAGTGGATGACAGACTGTCGGTTTAGCCTAGCGCTTGAAAAAACCGAGGTTGTCATACTGACCAAAAGCGAATCCCTCGTGTTTTTCTCGTTCGCGTCTGTTTCTCCAATTCAAAGTAATCAATAAAATACCTTGTCTTGATGATTGAATAGAAGATGAGCTTCTTTGAGCAGGTTCGAGTGACAGTAGATAAGCCTGCTGCGGGAGTGTCAGCTCTCAGTCGCTTAATGGCCAACACGGGTGGAACCAACCTCTAGTAAGAGACGGCTACTTATGAGTGCAATGGAGCCAGTGCTATTGCACGGCTCCAAAGTCTGGGCGAAGGCATCTCGCACAGGTACAGAGGCGAGGAGCTTTGCGGATTGCAGCTGCGTATAGCACTGTTTATGACCCAGCAGTACTGGTTATCTCGATGGTCGTTCCTGTTATGCTAGTCGCGGAACGAATGAATGCAATTCGGAATGCGAGTGTATCTACGTAGGGGAGAGTAGGCGAGAGAAGTCGACAGCAGAGAGGAAAGGAGAACGATCCTAACATTGTGGCAGCAATCATGGGTAAGCGAAACGCGAGGCAGGTGGACCGCACGCCTCGTTAGCGACTTGGGGCCATGGTTCTACAGAAAACATGGTGTGACTAATTATTATCTGACGCAACTACTCAGTGGTCTATATTTTCGTGATATATATTTTCTATAGTGGTATATATTTTCAGTCTTACCTGTATAAGATGAGAAAATCACCGTCCCCAGCTTGCTTTTTCTGCCCGGGGATGACAGATGATGCCTGCCACACGTTCTTTGCATGCAAAATGTGGACTACTCCGTTCAGGGAAACGAAACAGGAAAACGTAACAGGGAAAATGATGGAGTCAAAAGACAATTGGAACTGCGTGTCGCATAGCGTACAAACGGTTCTTCTTATGAAGAAGGGCATCATGGGCCCTTTGGCAGCGCAGACGGAAGGGAAATCCCTCTGACGGTAATCCTCTTCCTGCCCATCCACCCGTGCTGAAAGAGGGATTTCCCTTAACCAGAAGGTGCCACCAGGTGATGATTAATGAGGCCTTGTCCGTAGTAATGCGACAAACAGTTCCAGGATAGATTCTCTGTGCAACATTTGAGGTGTTTCATTTGAGTCCGGTTGTGACAGGGAGTCTGATACTCAAGGCGTAAATAGGCTTCACCACCAAACCATTTAAAAAAATCACCTTCCTTGTGACGGAGCGCAGAAAAATTTACCTGCACAGAAGCGAAAACAACAGAGAAGAGGTCACCAAGGAAGACAGACAACGCTCTCTCAGCGATTGGTAACAGTCCTGGAAGCTAGACACAAAGGATAGGTGGACTACACGCCTGATCTCTGACCTGAGGCCGTGGATTAGTCGAGTGCATGATGAGACTGATTTCTGCTTGACCCAGATCTTAAGCGGGCATGGATGGTTTTGATCTTACTTGCACATGATTGACCTGTCTCCTGAAGCACTCACCTTCCTACCACGAAAACATTGATGTTGACGTTGCGCGAAAGGATCACCCTTCAAATAGCAGCCAACCGACCCTAAAAGAAGGTTTTTGCTGTCGTCCATCTTGTGCCAATTGTGGTATACATGAAAATCATTCAAATGGTCTCCCGGAATTATTATTACCAACGTCATGGTTGAAATACATACTTAACATTATTATGTAATTCACTTGCGACTCCATTGATACTACGCTCTACAGCTACTATAGTTTCTTCATTACGCGCTTTAAAACTGGATGGATGCGCCATATCAGTGATAATAAATTTGGTACGGAAATGATCCATAAAATTATCCATTGAATAAATTGTTCTGATGGTCGATAATGTCGGTCATACAATTGACTGAGTGCGCGATCTCGAACCGTGATCGCGATTCTCGAACAGAATCGTTTTTTTTTTTTCAAATAAATCTGCACAATTCGCAAAAGTGACTCAGACTTCAAATTACTTATGATAAAATTGGTAACCGATTTGTTCATAAAACATATGACTGCTGTCACATCATACGCGAAACGTATTGCCAACTTCAAGTTCTAGACATGTTAAGCAAACACCCTTTACTTCTGTGTATGTTTCCTATAGGATAACGACTGTATAAAATTGGTGAGATTAAGAGTCTAAGTCGTATATTGAGTCTTAGGTCCATTTGGAATTTATTAACATAATTATTTATATTTCATTATTATTATTTATATTGCAAAACTCAATGGTCTGAATTGTCAAGTTCATGTGTCACTTTTCTTAAGATTAAAGGCAAAGTCATGGTTCTCTTCAATGCCAGGCATAGTCTTCCTGATCACCAAATCCCGGAAATACTAGGGACCTTCGTTATCAATCAATATTGTCTATTAGAAAAGCTGGCTATTGTAAAGTAACATACACATAATCCAGTGAATTTAAGAATAATTCCAAGGCCTACATTATGAATATTATTCGTCTCAACCGCCTCCAATCGTCCTTGCCGTGCATGCATTATTCAGTTAAGTAAACAAGTGAAACATACATAAACAAGTGAAACATAAGTGAAACATACTAAATAATTCCTTGCGGAGCTAAGAAGTGGAAAAGAAAACACGCTGCATGCATAAATAATTCAACAATAAGGGATACAATTTCATTAAACGGCTCCAACCCATAGTAAAAGTGACTCCGAAAATGACGAAAAATAGACCTGAGAAGTTTAAACTAATGAAGCAAAAAGTCCTGGAGAAAATTTAAGCATAAATACTATAAAAGAGGTTTTGGTACGTAGTTAGGCCACACCAAAAGTACACCAATAGAATCTGCACAAAATGGAAACCGAAAACTTCAGCTCAGAACTTACTAACATATAACTAACATAACACCTACGTTTCCTCTGCCTTAAAATAATGGCGCGAGCAGGGTTCAGAAGCCACCTATTGCACCTCGATGTTTTCTGACGACCAAAAATCTTGTTTTCCGTCTTCAGAGTCAGTGATGTTGACATTGGCCAGTAGTAAGGAAACCTTAAAGTTTTATGAAAAAACATAAGAAAGCCGTTACTCTGCGGTTTTCTTTCTCCCAGGTTTCTTTCAACCAGCCCATTATTTCTTTGGTATTCTCAGCACAGATACTGGCAGGTCAGGTATCAGGACTTCTTTATACGATCCCTACTTCATATACTAGACATTGCAGTTAACTAACGAACATAATACGCCCATGTCGATTTCTTTCGAAGACTTATTATTATTTTTTAAAGTAAAAGCAACAATATACCCATTATTTTCCAATCATATGACAATCAATCGTGTTAAGGTATTCCAGGCTCAACTGCTTGACCATTCCGATGGACTTTACTCCATTAAAATGTATGTTTGTATATAGTATAGTCCTTAATCAGTTTCTCTTTGTGTTTGCAGACTATATGCCACTACAATGCAATGTTGATGAAACTTTTCCAATTTCTTCTTGTTAGTAAAAATAGAAACTTTTCGTACGAGTTGTCCTTGCCGTAAACTTATTCCAAACTCGTAGGGCTTTGTCTTTCGTAGTGCAAACCATGAACACCAAATCACGAAACGGAGAACCATTTAGAATGAGTGGCAACCATTTACTTCTTCAAGATGAAAGATTTTAGGAACACAAAGAAATAGATAAGAACATAAATCCTTTGGATGTGTTGCATTCCAAGGAACAGAGAAAAAGAGATCCACAGATTTCTGGGAGTCAGTTGGAAGTTGGTGTTTCTTTGTCGGCTTCCTGAATTCACGAAACGCGTTGAGAATACATTCCAGATTGAAGTCAGCTTAAGTACATGTGAGAAGACGCAAAGCTAAATGCTTTTTAGATGATCTAAAGATTGAGTACAGAGAAATTGTCCATTTGAGCAGCAGGAAGGATAAAAGGGTACGCTGAAGCGATGGCTTAGCTATAGACTCTCTGTATGGTAGATGAATTGGAAATAAGGAAAGTCGTAATTACTTGATATATTTGCAGGTGTGGCGAAATGTGGTCAAGTCCAACGATGATCTTTCAGTTGATGGCCACAATAGTACAATATATCGATCCTGTAATGAAATCAATATATTTATTCTGTACAATTATTATAAGGGCATACAAGTTGATTATTTGAAAATTTTGACACTAGGATCAGTCTTTGAAATGAAATGCCAAAAAATTCGGCAGCGGTTTCCATACGATACTTTTGTGACCAAGCTGGTGTGATCCCTTCGTCTTAAGCCACTATAAACCAAGCCTTGGGTTTTTCCTGGTACAAAATGAATTTTTATAATAGTTAATTTATATCATGGGCGCCTGAAACGACTAATTCGCAAAAGTTTTGACTCCGATATTATTCCTTTGTGAAAATGAGATATTTTATGCATGACTTTTGAAAAGCGCACATTAGCCCATTACAGCATAACGTCCGATAAATCGGACGGACGGAAATTTTTTATATTTCACTGACAAAATAATTAATTTGGTAGTTGTTTGTTTGCAATGCAAAGTTTAATATTTTTTATACACTGGTATAAAAATTACTGGTATATATTATAAAAATTATTTCCCGAATTGCGGGACGCGGTCGGACTGTTTTGAGTAAATGGTAAGTGATATTTTGAATTTTCTTATAATTTTTTTCAATAAACATTTAACAAATCTATTGTGTTTATTGATATAATGTATACCCAGGCATACGTTAGCTTTTTTTCATGCCGAAATTGTTGGTTCGGTTTTGATTTTCCTGCCGTCCGATAAATCGGACATCATGCATATTGGGCTAAGGTGTGGTTTTTGCTTGCTTGTTACAGCTTGAAGGTGCATGAAATTTATTCAGCTTTAGAATGCGAGGATGCTAATGAGATTGGGAAAAACTTTATTTATGTTGAACCACTTGTTGAACGAGGTGATCAGGCTACAGATGAGGACAGTGACTAGTCTGATGAGGAGCACAATGCAAGCCTAAACCACTTAGGATGCAAATTGCTACAAAGTAGATGTAAACTACAACTTTTTCAAGCAAAAAGAGATAATAATCGGCCATCAACATCTTCAGGTCTCCAATTCTTAATTACCGGAACTTTGCGCCCACTTTCATCGAGTGAAGAACACGATGATGAAGATGATTAACCCTTTTATTCCTTTCAGACTAAGAAGAAAAGGACGACTTTGTGGAAAAAACAATTACCTAAGTTTTCATGTACAGAGTACAACACACAACTAGTGAGAGCAGCACTGACGGTAACTGAATTCCTTCAGGTCGTGAACCCTAACAACGGTCGTCGCTGCGGAACCAAACTGTTTCAAGGTAGGTGTGGAAGTTCCTCCGAGGAAGGCGTATCGGCCCCGTCGCATTCTCACATGGTGGCGTATCGGGGCTCGGTAAAAGCGAGCGGTGCCCACGCCCATCTCTGACGGGACCTACCGGGACCGAAGGCCCCGGCCGGTTACTTTCCTGCCATGAACATTCAGAACAACACTCACCCAACGATTTGGGAAAAAGGCAGTGCCTAAGGACCAGGCCCAAGAAGGAAACGTAACGGAACATCGGCGTTCATTTACACACAACAATAAAGACTCCAACTATGCAACCCACCTACAGATACATGTACAAACCCGAGTCCATGAAAAATTTGAAGACACTATCCCACAAACAAAAGGAAGGACCTAGACTAGACAAATTCGGAAAACTAGAAATCTACAGCCACAGAAAAACACACGGAAAATTATTAAGGAAAAATTAGTGGCCAATGCCGACAAAATGTTTTCATTGCTCGACCCAATCTTTAAAGCGAACGAAAATGTGATAAATGACAATGAGAATCCCAGAAATTCGGAAAAACGACACAATAAACGTAGAATTATATAGATATCTAGATCTAGATAGTCTAGATATAAAAAGATGCACACTGCGATAATGACGTCCTACGAAGGAGCTGAAGATGGCGACATACAGCCGAAACGCGTCCTTAATATTAAAAGCTGGGCCGCCGGAACTAATAAACCATACAGTGAAATAGAATTTGAAAATTTGCTTCAACGTGGCATTTCTTATCCGTTGCGCAGCCAAGCGTCAAATGCGTCATGTAGCGGCCCAAAAAACTGCTCATTGGAGGCAAGCGGGTAGTATTGTCACTTAAACGCCACAACCTATAAGGACAGATATCCCCTTGATCCCCTTAAGTGACTTCGTTCACAACTAACGCTGGATGAAAAGAGAGCCTACACTTTTTTCGCAGTGCCAACCAATGTGAAATCAGTGAAACCAATTTTGATTGATCGACTTGTGTATCCTAGTTGAATCAAACTATCGATAAGCAGACACAAGCTATCTATGCTTCGGACTTTCGTCCTTCAGGTTTAATTGAAGAGCAAAACATTTATGCTTCCGTTTTAATCAGATATCCTGTAACATTAACCTGCGAAAGCGAAAAAACAATACAATCTGAACTGAACATATAAGTGTAGTCGAAGTATTGAAATCAAACGCCTAAAAATAAGGATGGGCATTGATGGAAAATGCAATCAGATGCAGGCCTAATTTGATTTGGTCTGCTAACAATGCGAACCTGCGAAACAAATAAGTCCCGGAATGGAGTGCAGGATATTACTACTACTCTACTACTCTTCAGTACATTTCTTTGATCATCAAGTTAATTCTTGATTTTGCAGTCACATCTGAAAAATGGAATTGAAAGCCGGAACATGGCATGGGTCCTTAAACGAACCAGTGAAACGGTGAACAAGATTATTTTTGAAAAACTAATTATGTTTCTTTATAGACTACCATCCTGCAATGACAAACAATTTGCGTGAGTACTTTCATTTCCGTAGTCTCATCTAATTGCTGTTGGAAACAAAGTGTATCCTGTCAGCTATAATTTTATTTTCATAAAAATCATAGTTGAGCATTGCAGTATTGCGACTAATTAATTGGTTTTCATTTGTACTCTATTTCGAGTACGCCCGACATCAAATCAGCATCCTGCAATGTTGGTGTTGATGAAAATATTAAAGTTTGGCTTATGAATCCAACGCAGCAATATCACAAAGTCTTTTGTACGTAACGAAGTTCCCTTTAAGCATTCTAGTCCTGGCAGAGTGATAACACAAAATGGTCGAGAGAGCTTGGAGGATTTTTCCCGATGCTTTCAGGTGGGAACAGTGCTCATGTACGACTGTTTCTGCCTCTATATAAATTTCACATATAATGTGGTTTCCTACAAGGGCTGGCTCTGGTCACCTGGGCTCCTCACTCATAACTCAACAGAATCTTCCTGTGCCATATGAGAATATTTTTTTCGCAATGTATAATAGGATTAAGACAATTACTGCTGAAAACATTATCATCCCCGTTGGACTAATTCCAAAGTCAGGTGACCTGAGTTGATTTCGCCTTAATCCACTGAAAAGAGAGCGCCACAGACAGAGAGAGTTCGTTGGCCACAAAACGTGTGTTGTCTTAGCCTGTTGTGGGATTAGGGGTTTGGTCGAAGCCTTTTCACAAGATAACGGCTGTTTTGGGAATTTCACAGATATATGAACATGTACGTATGCATGCTACCACCCACATAAATAGTCGTATTAGGAGTTATTAGTTAAGTTGAAGTTTGTTGGATAAGGTAGCAAGGATTGATATTAAAGGAAGGGATGAATTAAGCTGCCGAAATTTCTACATAGTTTATATATAAGGTGTAAATACTTAGTACCAATTAAATAAGAATTAGCGATACATAAATTGATTTGTACGATGTTTGTCCCAAAAATCATCGAGCCTATATTCATATCTCCCCATTTATGTGTTTTTCGACCAGTCGATGAAAGCCATCTATTAAAAAACTCCCCATTTGATCGAAAACACGCTCCGAGTTGCATTTCCGTTCCTTGAAGTAGTCCTGGAAGTCAGTTTTCGGAATTGCTTTCTGTGCATTTGTCACATACAACCCTCGCTGTCATTGGACCAATGTCGTTTGAGCGGCAGCTTCAATGTCAAAAGGAACCAAAAAGCACAAGAAACAATGCCAGGACCACTTCGACGCTGGCTAAGCTGTGTGGTTTGACGTTTTATCAAATATTGCTGGACAAGGAATGAATTGAATGAATCCGGCAAAAGGTAATGCTGGTCGACAGGAGTGTTTTTAAAAGCAGGTATTTGTTGAGAAGTGCCACGGAAAACGGCCCTGAAACCCCATCTGGACTACGATTCGACTTATTTTTGACCGATTTTGATATTGATGATTCGACCAGTTTCGACGAAACTGGAATTGACATTTCGGACTGGCGGATGTGATGTTTATCACATAGTTACTTCTTACTGTAGCACCGAGATGACGATCGAGCGTGAACGGCTCCAATCTTATGAGCATATTGTGTCAATCCCGGTAAAGCCTTGGCAGGGCTCTGTGTACGTTTGAAGTTCGCACAATTGAGTTAGTGGTGTAGACTCAGTTAAAACAAACTCTCAATAAGCGCCGGTCTAACATTGAGCACTTATCCCCATAAAGCCTTGTGCCTTCCCTGGCATGGCCTCCCTGCTTACCAAAGGCAACCATGGGACCATTAACGTAACTACACAGACGAGACTCCGGGGTAATCCATCAGCCATGATGTCCAAATAATTGTATTCAAAAGAAAAGGTAACAATGGAGCATAAACCTTCGAAAACGGAAGGGCGAAAACTAGAAAATCTGTGACAACCAGAGATTTTTAGCGCATTTGGGTGCAGCAGAAAAATCATGTGAACGCTGGATCGATCAACAAAAGAAGAGCAAAGACTCCTTCAACCTGGAAGGGAAGAAAATTCGGTAGAGAAAAGCGAAACGGTTGAGAAACTCATAATTGTTTCCACAACCACCGAAGTGACTGAATCAAAGGGCACAAATAAAGACATCCCTGCACGGCAGATACGAGCACTTCGATGATCTTGGTTCGTTCAAAGGAAGAGCGGCTATATCATAAAGCGGAAAGGGTTATGTTGCGACGCACCAACTAACCTTAGCAAGGAGGTTAAAAACGGAATATTGGAGTTGCAAGACCTCTTAACCCGAATAGGTCACTACAGACGCAGGAAACAGAGAATAAGTAAAAGGCTAACCCCTTCGACAGCGCAGTAGTTGCAGGATTACTACTACCAGTGAAAGGTTGGCCTGCAGACCAATCGGCATAAATGGAGAAACGACGAGGTCGGGACGATTGCGATGTAGGCGGTACTTTAGACGGCACTGTCTCAAGTAAGTTGTGAAGTAAGCAGCTGAAAAAGCGGCACTAAAGTTGGAAATCGAAAAGCTTCCATCGGAATCAAAATGCAAAGAATCATCGCACGTAATCCAAGAAACAATGATTAAGAAGCATTGAAAACATATTGGGCAGCCGCAACGGATCATACCAGCCGACGGTAAAATCTATTCGGATGTCTTGAGAGAAATCAAGGGAGCGGTAGAATTGGAAGCCGTCCAAATTGCAACCACAGGTATACAGCCAACTTGACAAGGTGAGATACTGGTTGAGTTCGGACCAGGTGCAAAAAATAAGGACGCGTTACATGACGCAGTCAAAAGAGCCCTCATAGAAAATACGCCTGTGGCATGACTTGGGCCTTTGGCCATGTTGACAGCGTTACTGATCTTTGTGAAAAAGAAGACGTCTTTAAACGCAATTCATCTGTATTAAGCAAGACAAGATCAAAACCAAACAATACGGGTCATCGCATGGCCATAGTCGACCTCACAGAGAGGGAAGCGAATGGCTATTAAAGAAGGGCAAAATTAAAGTGGGGTGAGTCCGGGTCCGCCCCGGTGTTCCAATTGCCTTGGATACAGGTTTTCCGCGCAGGCAAGCAATGGAACCGATAAAAGCGAACTGAGCTACAACTACGGCAAGACAGAGAAACAAAAAGAGGAGTGCGCAGAAGAGACACAATGTATTCTTTGCCAGGAGTATGACCGGAGATCAGATGATTTGAAACACATCTCTGAAACAGGGAAGCCTCGAGTCTTTTAAGAAGCCCTAAGCAAGCCAAATGCACTTCTGCAATGATTCCAATCCTTCAAATTAATGTGCATCGAAGCATTACCCGCCAAGATCTGTTCGAACCGTTTGCGCGAGACATGCGAGTTGACTTTCTCCTGCTGAGACAGCAACATGACCCCCAAAGTTCACCAACATGGTATTCTGACGAATCCGGTATAGCCGACATGTGGATTTGGAACAGTGCTCACCACCAAGTGCAGGGCCGGGGGCGAGAAGGTGGTTACATTTTAGTAACCAGTGCTCACCACTGGTTAGTTACCAGTGTTCGGGAGCTACACTCTTTCGTGTGTATCTAACACTAATCGAAACATTGACATCCGTTCAACCTAGGCTCAATACTTTTGAGGACGCTTTTTCGATTACAGAGGGCCATGCGCTCACCGCAGCTGACTTCAACATGGCATGGAAGCTAGAACTGGGCTCGTTGTATTGAACATAGGCCACACCCTCTCTTTCCGTTGATAATTCTGCGTTGCAACCATACCTGATGCGATATTCACCTCGGAGTTAAGGATTACACGTTTGAGAAGCCTAGAGGATTGGTTGGCCAGCGATCACCAGAACATAGTGGTGATCTGGAGATTCGTGACGCTGCTCCGTGAAGATCGCGCGCTGCATCTTCAGCACTCTGCTGGAATACTGGGAAAGCAGACAGAGACAGGTTTGTTGCTGTGGAAGACATTCCTATAATCTGGAGGCGCCACTTGGCGTTCCTACGCCCACTCCAGACAAGGTTCTCGGGTTGACAGAGAAGATGTTAATGGGAAGTCAAGACACATTGCACATCTGGGAGTCCCACACTCAGAGCGTAAACAGCCTTCACCTCGCTACCACAACAAACTACTACTGCATCGAGCAATCTTTTGAATGCTTTATTCATTACCGTTAACAAAACTGCAACCAAATTCGTTAACCAATCGAGACACAGCATTCCATCCCAACAAGATCTGGCACTGAGATCGCTCGACATATCGTGGAGTCCAGCTTGATCAGAAAGGAACCACGAAGGTTGAGATTATACAGTGGATCAATGCAGCGAACAAAGCTTACTCTTCGATGGTCATTCTGGTTTGAAAAATGAAGCCAGAAGAAATCAATTTCGCATATCTGTAACACTTACTAAGACAGCGAACGGCCTGCCTTGGCATCACAGGTGCCATTAAGACTACGCCAACAGCTGCAATGGAGATAATGCTTAATCTCATGCCACTCGACAAATTCATCTTCAGAGAGGCATCACTTGCGAGCATCAGATTAAAATCCACATATGCGTTATCTAACCACACTCAAACGGGGCACGTATGCATTTTGAAAAAAATGGAGAGAATGGCCACATCAAGTAAAAGGGAGCTGAATAGAATTCAACCAATATTGGACACAACAATTCCATACAAACTCAACATTCCGACCAGAGAAGCGTGAAAAACGGTGCAGGGTTTCACATCTCGAAGTGAGATCATGATCTACACCGATGGTTCCAAAACGGAGGAGGAAACGGCGCCGGAATCTTTTTCCCACATCACCCGCAACTCAACCGAAGTTATAAACTGGAGAGCCACACCACTGTTTTCCAGTAGGAAGTGTTTGCAATAAAAGCGGCTATAGAAGCGGCAACAAACAACCTTAATGGAAGAAAACAAATACTCTCGGACAGTAAGTCGGCACTGTAGGCGCTTGCCTCTAACCGCGTAGTTTCACAACTACGATTGTAGGAAGGCTCTCAAAACTGCAACAACCCGAGTAAATGTAAAACTCACATGGGTCCCTGGACACAGCGGTGTAGAGGGAAATGAAAGAGCCGATGAGCTAGCGAGAGCTGGATCAGCCGACCAAAGCGCCACTAGAAAAGACACAATTAAAGTGCCACTAGCAACGATAAAAACGGAACTATACGAAATTCTATGGAAAGAGACAGATACGGCTTGGAATGACAGGAACGACTGCAGGATAAGCCGAGCTCTTTGGCCTCACCCTAATCTAATGAGGACAAAACAAACCGAAATGGCGTTAGAACATTGGTGGCAGTATTAACGGGCCATAATATTTTAGGTCAACACGCCAAACGTATAGGAATCCAAACAGATGACGCCTGCCGAGCTTACGGCGAGGAGGAAGAAAGTACAGAACACTTCCTCCTAGACTGCCCGAGTCTGGCCAACAAACGCCTCACTTGGCTGAGGTAAACTGGCGCATTGGAATTGGAATTGGAACACTTGGCGACCACAGAGCTGGGGGAACTCCTTGGCTTCTGTAAGACGACAGGATGGACCATCTGTAAACAATAATACTACACATGGGGAGCTAAAGGCCGATTTCTGGCCTATGCTAATTTCCAGCAAGTGGGCCCCAGTATAATAATAATAATAATAATAATAATAATAATAATATTAAGACAATGTTGTTATGTGGAAGCGGAATCTTGGCCCTAACAAACGATTCCGAAAAGGCCCACAATTTCTTTGACCGCGCTCATCATTTCTCCCCGATTACTTCGATGGTGGAGTGACCCTGAGGACTACATTAACCCAGGAAATACAACACCTTCTCCCAAAATGATAGGATTTCAGCCAGTGCACGTGCCTTGCGAAGTCGAAGAGGTTTAAAATTTAAAACGAAATTCGAAACACAACCCCGCTCCCAAATCAGATTCGTGGCCTGACCTGAAAAGTATACAATAAGCAATTTATTATGATTCCTCACATTGAATGAGGTTCAATTCAAAACAATGATTTCTGATTATCACTTGTAAATAAAAGTGTCTAAAGAGCCACTGCAAAAATTAAATAGCTCTTGGTATACTCAATTTTCCGAAGAGCAACATATACTCTTCATTAATCCTCGAAGCTTGTCATGAATGTCTGCATTGCCAGACGAATTACGTAAAGGATCAAACGTTCATCATCATATTACATCGCTTAATGAATAGCATTCTAAAATCATATCTCACATCACTTTGAAACACCTGCACATCTGTTCCATTGAACTATTCTATGGTATTGAATTCGATTGGAGGCGTCAACTTGACTTTGCTAACCATTCATTCACCAAATCGAGACTCCTTACCCAATCATTTCTGAAACATTGCCCCCAAAATGAATTGCTGTGATAGCACGAGGATATCTTTGGTGGGAAACTCTCATAATGGCGATAATGTATCGCGAGTGCAGACACCACCGGTACGGTGTAAGGATATCTCAATTTCGTCGGGTGGAGCGTTTGGTAGACACTACAAATCGAATTTATTAGTTCGGTATATTACTTAGAATAGACCATAAATTCTCGAAAGGATTTTCTGCTGCTTCTGCTTAGCATAGTACAAGTCACATGCAAATGCAGTTTCTTCGTTTATTGCAAAATGGATGTTGTTTATAGTCTGCGTCACGAACGAAGGGTGCTCATGTCGTAGGATTACGTGTTTGGATGTCAGTGGAGATATAATAAAGGTGAATATGAATTTATTGCAGAGAATAAGCGTTTGGAAAGTCCACAAGCCTCATTGACACAGCGAACGTAAGGATACTTTTGAAACATTTAAGTCAAGCTGCCATTGTTAGTATCCTGCATGCCTAGATGCTAGTGTGTGAAGGTTCCCTGCAAGTCGAAAAAGGTTCTACTTAAATTACTATCTATTACCATTTGATGGCAGAATCCTTTTCAATACAAATTGTACTTTTATTGAAAATCTGCTAATTGGATGGGCACAATTGCACACCCACGATAGGACAATGGCCATTCATCCTTCCACTTTGATTCACGAGTCGAGAATCGCAGTCAGCGCTATTCGTCTGCACTTAGAACATGAGTGCCATTCTGCGAACCAGGAAATGTGAGGTCCTCGTGTGTGTCCGTATGAAAAGTCGTAACTGTGAAAATCTCTTATCGTAGCTGTGACACCCGCATACAATATTTCAGGGTAGCAACCGTACGGGGGAGACGAATCTCACCTAAGGTCGCACTTTGCTTTATTATGCAAATGCAATGAATGGTGTCTTTCAGTTAGTTCCGTTTCTATGGTCCTTTCAGAAGTTTCGATGAGTTGAAAGCTCAGTGATTTTAATTGGAGAGTGAATAACGAATTGAGCTTGGAAGATATTACCATACACTTCACTTTATGGCAAACTCATTTTGTAGTCAAATTGGGAATAAGTGTTTTGTCTTTGATGCGAAATGATCTGTCCTAGAAGGCCACAAAATCTTTACTCCTCTGATGTATCGACTGTGCAATGAAACGCATAGATTTGAGCTGTGGGATTGTGCATATGTGCCGTTGAAAGTAAAATTCATAGCATAACCACTGACAAGCGCTAACACTCTCGCGGGAGATCACGAAAAAAGAGATACAAATATACCATGTGCAAACTCATGCGTGACTGCGCACGTGAAGATTGAAACGACGTAATATGTCGAGAGAATGCGATAGCTAGCGTTGCGTATTCAAATGTGTTACCAGCGAAAACTTCTACGTGTCATTGTGCATGCAAGTCATTGTGTATGAAACGATGTATCAGATGTCATCGGACCTCCCCCGATTGGTTTTACAAACATCAATGTAATCGTTAGCACAAAGGTAATACATAGACATATCTCGTTAGATTGAATAATTGTTGCAATGTTAAAGCTTGGTAGTAGTTACAGTGTTCATTACTCATGCAAACTTGTTTATATTCATTTTGCAGCAACTCTTAGAATAACTTTAGAATCTTTAGTTTCTATCAACCAGCTAGGTACCAGTTACCATGACACCCTACACTGACATTGTCACTACATTCACAAGGCGTTAGTTAGTCTTTTGTTAACTGTTTATGGTAAAACCACACGTTGCGTTAAAATGGTTTTTTTTAACCTCGTAAATGAAGAGTTAAAAAGTACATATTTGTCACCCAAATCTTTGAGAAACAAAGCGTGGCAATGGTACCAAAGAGACCGCGACAAAAAGATGCAGTGTTTATGGTGAAAGACTAATAAATTGATCGGTTAGTTAGAAATTGTTTGAAAAACGGCAATATTGGAGCCAAAAAGACATCAATCAACAAGAGATATAGAAGGAAGGTTGGATACATTAAATGCTTTCTGGTAAGACCAAGTCATCTATCACTTCCTGTAATATGGCGTACTTCTTCAACCAGAAGCACAGAAGAGAACAGGACACTGAAATAACCATATCGGCCCCTAGCTCTAAAGTAAACTCAACCGTTAAGTAGAAACGCATATGATTTATTTTAAATTTTGAAAACGTTCTATACAAACGAATCAATTAATGAAAGTTGTTTCTTTGTTGGTATTAATTAGGCACCCCTAGTAAAGTAACCAGGAGACGTCAAATCGCTTGATTCAGAAGATGATTTGACTGGGTCATTTGTGAAATAATGCTATCTCCAAACTTTGTTTTCAACTATTTGATTATCTTAGTGGCCGTGTAACAGAAAGCGCTATCCTGGTGGAACCAAATGCCAAATTCATTATACTGAGTTTCGGGCACAAAAATATACTAGGTATAGTCCGATAACATCAACCACTAATCGTAACGACACCTAACATTAATAAAAAAAATAATGGACCAGTGATACCTTTGTTTGTACACCAAACAGTCACTTTCATTTGATATAATTTCTGCGTTTAAAGGTATTCCATTGGATTATTCTAAATACAGATGCAGCTATTTCAGATATATACTTTTCCACTCAACCATAAATTAGCTTCACCACTGAAAAAAATTATACGGAAAAACTGAAGCATACAGTTATTAATTATGAACCCAATCTAGCAATCCTCTGTCAAACAAGCAAGCTTGACTTAACAAAATCAAAAATTGCAATCTTTACAAAAAATCTTGTAAAAAAATTTTAAGAGCTATCGTCCTCTCAGAATAAAAACACCCTGTATTTATAACAATTATTGTTTATCAAGTGAGTAGAATAAACCGTGATCAAAAAGTTACTTTTATTGTCCTGTATGTTTCGAGTGTTTTCAAATAGGTTTTGTATGCGTGTCCTTTAGAAATTATTTTAACAAATTTGGCTTAAAATAGAAATTAATTTTTAAGCACGTGGTGCGATTTATGAAACCTTTTTTCTAGATTGTTATTACATAAAAGCTCCCAAATGTTAACCGAATATTAAACATAAAAAGATCAGCATAGATCCAGAAGCATCGTAGGTAATTTTGAACAATCAAACCACTGATTTCACTGTCCTTTACTCCTACACCTACGTCTACCTACGTCTTTGACCGCAGCAGGGGTCTCGGCAATTAGTCGACTAATGGCCAATCATGGGGGACCAAGTCCAACAAAAAGGCGTCTGCTAATGAGTGTAGTGCAATCTACGCTTCTTTATGGAGCAGAGATATGGATTGAAGCTCTCAACAAGGAAGTGCACCGAAAACGGCTGGCACAGGTGCAGAGACGAGGAGCACTGCGGATTGCATCAGCGTACCGTTTAGTCTCTGAGCCAGCGGTGTTGGTAATTGAAGGGGTGATACCCATCGCTCTCTTTGCCAGAGAGCGTAAAAGAATCTACCTGCGAGGGCACGAGGGTAATAAAGAAAAAGTTACTCGCGATGAAAGACGATGCTCCCTCGACGAATGGCAACAATCATGGGAACGTGAACTAAAAGGAAGATGGACCGCACGGCTCATCAACGACTTGAGATCGTGGCTCAGTCGAACGCATGGTGAGACTGATTTCTACCTGACCCAGCTACTGAGCGGACACGGTTGTTTTCAGTCTTACCTGCACAAGATAGGTAAGTCACGGTCTGCATTGGTGTGAAGAATGACACCTGTCATTCTTTCTTTTCATGCAAAAAATGGGACAAAAAGCGCGGTGATCTTGCCAAAAAGTGGGAGAGCACTATCCAGATAGCCTAATCGAAGAGATGCTGAAATCATTTGACAAATGGAATCAACTGGCACATTACGCTCAGGCAATTCTAGTAATGAAAAAAGGCATACTTGATCGGCTGGAGGCGTCGAGGGTGGAGGGTTTCCTTCTCTAGCAATCCTCCTCTTCTTTCACACCCAATTGGAGAAGGAATCCCTGTAACCCAAAGGCGCCAAAAGGCGTAAAATTGGGAGGTCTAGCCCGAAGTAATGTGTCAACCGGTTCCAGGCTAGGTGCTCCAGTTGAAAGGGGAGGTGTTTAGTCGGTAGTCCAGTAGGTCCGTTGTGTCATTGGGAGTCCGACACTCAGGGCGTAAATAGCCTTCATCTCCCTACCTCAAAAAAGAAACTCCTACACCAAATCACAAAAATTGTTAACATGAATACCTACATCGTTTTATGATAGCAATGGCACTATCGATTAAAAGTAGATTAACGCAAATTAATCAACATGATTCAAAGATATCAAATTGAATAACACATCCAATTGATCTCCAAGAGTTCCCTTTCGTAAGTTTCCCGGAATGCAGACCAAGGCTTAAAACGTTTCATCCATTTAGTATTGCGAGAATCCGATTTCCCCAATACCTGGAAAGACAGCTTGGTGCAAAGTTCTAATCCGAAGTACTTTTCTCCATTATGCTGGGTATAAATTCTAACCCCATTGAACCGCCGGGAACCAATAGTCTAATTGAAATGGCCTAGGACCATTATCTTAGTTCGTAACAGAGTAGCTGAATTTGCTACATACCATACTTCCAGATACTTCCGGAGTATCCTTCAGACGTTGTCCAAAATCCTTGCCCCCTACAATATTGCGAATAGCTGAGTTTCGTTTCTACCAGTGCACGAATTGGTAATCCTCAATCTAAACTGATTTGTCTAAATTACGATGCAGAAACGGACGACATTTGACGAATCTACTCTCGTGTTTGCAAGGGACTGTGAGGTTAGGCACCTTCTCACTGTAATCTGTCTGACTTTATTCCTATTTTACTATTTCAATATTTCACCTTGTCGAGAATAACATTAAAGCGAAAATCTCTTAGGATAGGAACCTTTTAGGGGAGACGAATCTAATCTAAGGTTTTGACGGTATGTAATGGAGGAGCATTTACAAAAATGTAGAAATCGAGACACTAATATTTTCTAGCATGATAAACTCGTTTTGACAATTTTGTGTCATCTGAAAATATAAAATCAGTAAAAAGGCAAATTGTAAACGCTTTCCGACAATAATGATCTTGCATTGCTAAGTGCTAAAATCAACAACAAACTCAACTCAGCTCAACAACAAACAAGTCCTTTTTGCCTTTATTTCAACCAAGGGTTTTTAGCTCATGAAAACACCAGGATAAAAACGTAGTAAAAGAGAAGTAGAAATAGGAGAGCAAAACAAGGAGAGAAATTGCTGATTATCGAAAAGATAAAAGCTATCACATATCGCGTCTCAAATTATTAGAATCAGAATGAAGGAACACAATTCAGAGGGCTCTAATTATTTACAACTATGGTGTCACAATTAAAAAGCAATCCGGAGAGGTATTAAAAAGAAGGAGCTACGGATAAACTATGCAGTTAACGAGCGAGCTTTTCAAGAACGAGAGCTTAAAATTTAACGACGCAGATGAAGACGGTGGTATCGATGGCTACCTTTCTAAGCTTCTGTGCTTAAGAGAAGTATTTATCCTGCTGATATTATATGTGAGTCATACTGTATCTATAAAAAATCAGACCAAAAACTGAAATGAAAAAATATCTGAATTACAAAATTTATGGTCGCGTTACAAGTTTGTCCTTCAAAAGCTAACCTGAATTCTGGTTGAATACCGGTCCACGTATACAATATAAATTGTATACCGTGAATATAAGAAATATAAATTAATAAAGTTGGTGTAATTAAATGAAACAAGAGTTTCATTTATCTCTCCGTCTAAGAAACATAAATCATAGACTCTATTGTGCGTATTAAAATACATGTGTTGATTGATAAAGATTCACCATGAAGGGACGGTGTGTTGACAATTTCGTTGAAATTTCGTTTCTGATGTCATCAGGATGACAATTATGGTTGTTTCCAATGCCAATCACTGAACTCGGCTCTGGTTTGACAAGTACTCAGCCATCGCATGACCATGCTCCGTTTGAATTGTTCCTTGATCAAGGGCAAGCGATTTTGGGTACCAAGTCATCCTCGTAAGTAATTTATCTCGTCTCTTCCGGCAATCGCAAACCATGGAAAGCTCGACTTATGAGGCGTTCAATACGTTTTGGCTCAGAATGGAACCTTGTGCGACTCCTTGTGTCCCGTACACATGCACATGTAATAAGCTTGCACAATTCACCTTGAGCACTGGCTATCAAGTTTCTCATTCCTAACCGTATACCTCTTTTCCATTATGATTGTTACTGTGAATCCTTGGGCGGGAAGACGCACTGGTGGAGAAATTTTCTTCTAGTGACTCTGATTAAGTCCACGAGGTTTCTCTTGCTGAATTGATGAAGCGCCTTCCCTACTATATACAGCATGTCCTGCTGATGTTGTGGAGATGGTACTTCAGGATATCTCACACTATTTTGATGAACACCGGGCTCGCATCCTTCCACCTTCTCAGAAAATAACCTGCTTCAAGCAAAAGTTTAAGGTTTAAGGTAGCAAAGTGGAGTAGCAATGGAATAAATGCAATATCTCAATCTGAACGCCATCTGGTCCCGGAGTCTTTCACTTTTTCAACGAGATCTTGGCTATGTTGTTTTTGTGCAATAAAATTGTGGCAGTCAAGAAGGATCTCCGCTGGTAGTAGATAATAACCGGGGGGACGGATCGAGAAAAGCGTTCTCACGAAGCCATATATCATCACTGATTAATGAATTTATGGTGCCCATCATAAGAAAAGTCCGCAAGAAAAAAGAACAGATTCCCCGTTCCGATCCTTGCTATCGACTGTTTGCAACGGATTTTTTTGTCCCTGATCATTTGTGATGCAGTTTCCTTATTGATTTTTATACCATCATACTACCACACACTGTCTTGCGTTAAGCTCCAGTTCGTTCAATCCCCTTTGATACTTCTGGAAAATATTCGTCTCTCGAGATCGCGCGAGCATCGAACTTCTCAGCATACATTTTTCCAAAATTTTGTCGGGTCTATGTACGGCGCGCAGAAGAATAATCTTCAATTTTAAGTTCTATATACAGATTATCGCTTGTCATGAAGTTCTCCAGCACACTCCGGATTTTCAACACAGGCACAAAGCAAATGTGACACTTGAAAACATTTCCTGTCTCCCAATCTCCCAGCTCTCCTTTTCCATTTTTGACATCTTTGTTAATATTCCTTTAGTTTGTCTTAAGATTTTCAAACTTTTCTTGTTTCCGCTGATTTCTAGCATCAGCCACTTTTCTTCGCTTTCATTGATACAGATGCTCTGGACAAGCGGAGAGTTCGGTTGCAGGATTTCTTCGTTTTGGACAAACATGCTCCTCCCGAGGAAGTTGAGGATAGCCATCTGCCCCGCAATTTCCGAGCTTGCTTCTGCTCACTCTTTTGGTGGGATCCTTTGAATCCTTGGTCTGATCTTAAGCTCTATGCATTCCATCCCAACGCCTTTTTTGCCTGAAAAGTGGTTTTCCTTTCCACACTCTATAGTTATTGAGCTCTATTCGTTGGCTTCGAGTCGCGTTGTGTTGTTCGTAGTCTGAATACTGATGGTTTACAAAGTAGCTTTCGCAGGACTTTAGGTCCGCAAGTGAACATCATCGCCTCCTCTGCTCGATCTCTTCAAGCATTCGATTCTTCAGGGGGCACGTTTCCCGATACTAAAGGATCTACCCAACCTGAATAATGTTGCGACTCTTGAATTCGTTGGAGTATATTAGTTGGAGCTAGATTCTTAATTCTTTATTAAGCATTATCCGTGTGGGAATTGTTTTTGAATTCCCTTCTCATTGGATCTTTGGATGACGGGATGCCCCACTAGGTCCCAGCGCCAAGTTTTTACCCGTCAAGGAAGGGGAGGTAATTGTTTTGATAGAACTGTGAATTGATATAAGACAAAGACGGCAACCAAATTTCTGAATTTCACCTTAACTCGAATAACTAGCTTGAATTCAAGAGTCAAAATGTCTACAGGGCTATGGATCCTTAAAGGATTTTTTTATTAAATTACTGGATACGTTTGCGATCTGATCACGTAGGGATGTTTGTAACATTGTCAATCCTTGATATATGCACGCCTTTGAAAAAATTTCTAGATATCTTGGCTCCTCGATTGCAACAATTAAAGGTCTCACATTTCGCGTTCCCTTTTCTGACAAAGATTTTATTCTATTCGCATAAATGGCAAACAACCCTTATTCATAATGAACAGCGCATATGTACAAAATATTAAATTCAAAAGAATCGTTTCGAAAGCTATCGACCTTCGACTACTACCCTGTGATGAATGGGCAATCGGATGGCGAAACCTTCTTGGAAAATCTGAATATTTTCCATTATATAGTCGGCATGGTCGCCCCAAGATTAACTTCTCGAAGAGAGCGAATTTATTGAATTTTATATTTTCTATACTTTCCACGGTCCCTGTATGGAAATTGTATTTTCCGTTTGTGATAAACTCCAAAGGCACAGATAACGAACAGAGTCATATTACTCCAAATCGCTTTAGGGGCAAATCGCATATTTCATTCGTCAATTGATTGAAATTCGTTTCGTTTTTTATCAGAACAAATTTCAATCTTTCGGGGAAACAACCATAAGCAATAGATGGAAATGGTAAAATGAAATCCCCAAAGTTGATTGGGCGATATTTAGGAAATATGTTGAAGCAATGTAGGGGCTGTAAGGACATATGGAGTTGAATTAAAGATCCAAAAAAATTTTTAAAAATGAGGAAGTCTCAATGTTATTAGATACGACAAACATATAGCAAATGCAATCGTGTCCTTACGTGTCCTGACTTTTTACCTTACAAGAATTGGCAATGGTTTACCCGTCAAAGTTTATTTTATAACAATGTGTGTTGTTTCGACAAATGATTGAAATTAACCGAAAAATATAGCATATGCATTCACGAAAAATTAAAATGGAAGACAGGATATTGCAAAAAAAATGCTACAGTGCATCATATGTTTAAAAAAAGGGTTTCCTTGCACCCTGATTAAGAACTCATGATAAGACACTGTATCCAATTCAATGTCATATTTAACTTCTTCCACACCTTCTAAAATCTCATAACGCAGGACGAGAATATCGGAAATACATATATTTGCCTCATGTTTGAAATATATTTTAAAGCTTCTCAGTCCTGTGCAGTATTAAAAAGTGGCCCAAAGTTATAATGGGACACTTACAAATATCAACTCATAAATATGTCAAATAGCTATAGAATTCAAATATTCATACTTAAAGCTAATTAAAAACCAAAAATCAAATATATTCATTGATACAAAGATAAAAAAAAATAATAATAAACAACATTAAAAAGTCACATATCTTAGGTCAAAGTAATAATGGGAAACATGGTAACCCTGATTAATTTTGCTCTAGCTAACGGTTAATCTCAGGATGTTTTATATGTCATTTACACAGAATCTTACTGCTTCAGTCGAAGTGATTTTTCAATCGCTATAGCAAGTATTTAAACATAATATCAGTTATGGTAGCACGCGGTATTCTAACTTCAACAAATTTTAGCGAATTAATATTAGAGCATTCCAAATCAGGAAAATCTGTTCGCAATATTGCCGAAATTGTGAATCAACCCCGATGTACAGTATTTAATAAAATCAAGTGGTATGAAGATGCAGATAATTGTGTTAATAAACCAAAACTAAGCAAATGCAAAATGTTGTCGGATTTCGCCGAACGATGGCTCTTCGTTCCGCGAAGAGGTCAATCCATAAACGGCCACACCTCAGTGCATCAGAATTTGCTGCTTTCGCAGGAAAACACCTTGACAAAACTTCTTACCGAGAAACAATCACAAATATATTGAGGAAGCACCACTGCAATGGTCGAGTCGCTAGGAAGAAACCCTTTGTAAGTAAGGCAAACGGGAAACAACGATTAGCTTTCGCAGATGAATATAAGAACAAAGATTTAATATTCTGGAATGAAGTAATTTTTATGGACAAAAGCAACTTTAATGTGTTCCGGTCAGATAGATGTTCATATGTGTGGAGAAAGTGTAATGATTAGCTTTGGGAAACAAATCTGAAACCGCATTAAACAATGCTTAGGGTCGGTAATGGTATCGCGTGCAATATCGTCAGCAAGGACTGAAAATCTTCGTATAATAGTGGAGATAATGGACAGCAAATACTATTTAAACACTTTAAGATCAAATCTGGTGGGAACAGCTGAAAAATTAGTACTTTTAGACGATTTTTTCTTCTATCAGCATAACGACCTCAAACACAAGGTCGATATTGTTCGAAGTTGGCTCCTCGATAACAACTCTCATGTGCTCGAAATTCCTAAAAAATCACCTGATTTAAACTTGATGAAACAAATGTGGAGCTATTTGGAGGAAAAATTCAAAACAAACCATATTCTATATTAAATATTAAATTTATATATTAAATTTATAATTTAAAATATTATAAATTATTATAATATTAAATCATTTATAATATTATATATTAAATCATAAGACTGAATTGAATTTTATTTCCTGTAATTATTTGGTGTGTCCCATTATTACATCAACCCCAATTATGTGACTTTTTAAAGTTTTTTATTATTTTCTTGCCTAAGAATGAATGTATAAGTACGGTTTTTGGTTTTGTAATAAACCGATAGTATGAATATTGCAATCTGATTTTTATTTCGTATAAAAAGTTTATGAGATACTGGGAAAATATATTACATTTTTCATATTTGTAAATGTGGTGGTGGTATAAGTACTATACTTTCGAGCGAAATTCAACGCCAAAAGACACCACAATATTACTCCAGTTCAAAGATGACTTACCAGCAAATTTTGAAGAAATTTTCGATATGATCACGAGGAACTTCTTTTTCATTACTTGAAGACTTTCTATGTTCGTTTCAAACAGCATTTAACGGAAGGAAGTTGATGAGACACCAAGTTATTTCAGCTTCGACAGCAAAAATTTGGTGTTACTTGAATTGAATTTTGTCCATATTTTACCACTCTTCAAAACTCATTGTACAATCATTCCCGAAGGTCGGGACCAATAATGAAACCTTGCGCCGCCCTCATGTCACGTCCCTTCTTCGAAATAACCCAAATGTGCCACTGATTAGCTGCTCTTCCTTGAGTTAGACTATCAATATCCGCGTTAGACTCGACGACACCGTGCAAGATTTGAGACCGCTGGGAATATCGGACCACCTAGCGAAATTGAAGACATTTTTCCAATTGTGTATTGGATCATAATTCTACTTTTAAGCGTCAATGGCAGATTGGTCAGGCCTGAAACTGTACTGCTTAGGGGATAGAACCTCAGGCTCGTGTGGCCTTACCGAGTCTGCTTCCGATTAGCTTTATGAGGGTCTGACCAATTGCATTTAACATTCAACTGGTGAATGTTAACAGGTCAATATTCAACAGATTGCTCCGGACTTTTTTTTCCTTGCTTCCCAAAACTCACGATTTTAATATGGTAAGTTACGTGTGAAGTTATAGATAATGGACTTCTACTATGCAATGAAGCACCAGTCGTAAATGTGATCTTGGGAACGAGTTCAACACTGCTTTGGACGAATGATTTTGACTCATTTGGTGTAAGATAGACACTGAAAAATACCATATCAGAACACCAAATCAGCATGAATCCCTCCAACTCCAACCTCCAACCCTCCAACCCTCCAACCTCTAAACTTGGTCGCCCTGCGGAAGTGCTGTTCGAATATCAGCAGGAAGTCAACTCCTCCTTCCCTCACAACTTGTCAAACTTACAAGGCCGGAGCATTCTGCGATTTTATTTATTCTAAGAGACTCGGTTTGTACCCTTTTTATTTTCTTTTTTTTTACTTTCTTAGAATACATAAACAATATTCTTGAATTTAAGATCTCTCTGGATCCAAAAGTTGCAGAGTGCTGCATTTGAACACCGGCTAGTCCAGTCCCTCTTGCTGTCGTACATGGATATATGCCTCAAAATGTAGGCACCTAAAACTTTGCCTAGCGACTTCCCTTTGGTGATCAAACCTGCAGTTAATTCAGCTGATTTTGATTAGCACCGGAAAAAGTTTGCCTTATGGACCTTTTTTACCTCAGAAAATTTGCAATGCAATCTTTACTTCAAGTGCTCAGTAAGGCCATTTGTTAAAAAGCTGACAACAAGAGGTACAAGAAACACTGCATTAACAACCTTATCGAACAGAATATGAAAAGAGAACAACTGCATGAACAACTACATCAAAGGACTAAAGGACTTAATAATTGATCATATTGTCTTGTTTAGGCAAAGATACAAGCAAATTGGTAAAATTCTCTAGAAATATAAACTGTAAATCACATTTTAAACACACTATATAATTGAAAACGTACTAAGATCAAAATTTAACGGTACACCAACGCACAAAAATCGCGGCATATATAAACTGACATGTAAGGACTGCGGATTGATGATCAAGAAGATCAAGATAGGTCACAACCGTCGGACAGATAGGTTGTGTTAGCTAGGAAAGTGAAAGGAAAAATTTATTTAGTAAAATTACTAGCAGTGGTGAAACTGAGGCCTAAGCCCTTAAATTCTTAAATTCCTTAAAAAAGTCGATGAAAAAAGTTTGGGATGAGGGTGGTCGGAAAAGGCCAATTTTGTGAAATTATTGTGTAGTGAAATTATTAGCAGTAGTCAAACTGAGGCCTAAGCCCTTAAATTCTTAAATTCCTTAAAAGAGTCGATGGAAGTAGTCCGGGATGAGGGTGGTCGGAAAAGGCCAATTATGTCTAAAACCCGGAGCCAAAACGCCCAGTAAACGTGAGCGAAAGGATTTTACCGCAGCTGAAGGCTGTGGTCTCGAAAGCTTCGGGAAGTATCTTCAAAGCTGAATTCGCACCCGCCCAAGAGAAACCCAACCAGCATTGCTGCCACCAGGAAACAGAGGGTTCCACCAATAGTGTGCTACAGGCTAATTCTTACGCTTTTAGGGAGGGAATTCATCGAGCATGTGAGAAGAATCAGCTTGATGCCCTAAAATTCGATATAACCGTCAACAGTTCTACACGAACTCCTTTACATCATAAAACCAAGTCTCTTTGACTTCTTAAAATGGGACAACAAGGCATGCTATACCTATACACTCCTAACTGAGAAAAAACAGACCCTGTTGCTAAAGGGTGTGCACACTTCCTACGAAGACAATGATGTCAAGGAATAACTACAAGCAATCCTAGGGGAGGATGTTCTGGGAGCCAAATGTTCTCAACAGTGACGCCAAGGAAGGAAAAGAAAGTTCTTTCGTCCTTCCTTATTCAGTTTAAGCCTGACTTCGACGTCAAATTAATGTTAAAAGGCTCCTACACCAAAATGTGCAAAGATTTGGAAATGTTGCCCCGAACTGTGGAATGGAATCCCGGTGCGTCAAATGATAAACACCACCAATCAAAGGACTGTCCCATTGAAAAGGAAGAGGGAAAAAATGCAATCTCCAAGACCAAGGAAACTGAGAAGAGGAGACGCAATCTCCAAAAGAAGAAGGAAGAACTAATTTGTCACTGCTTCCTTAAAAGACACCATTCAAATTGGTGTCTCATTTGCTAGTATAGCAAGGGTTGCAGCCAGCTGGGTTAGCTGCTTGGCTCAGCCTGTACGGCAACCCAAAGTAAATACTGATTTACAGCTGCAAAAAGACAGAAATACTGTCATGTCCAATGACTGCAAGCAATTCTTCAGATTTGACTTGTGCACACTCATTAGAAAAGTGGATTCATTCATTCCACAATACAAAAAACTTACTAATCTGAGAGTGAGCAAAAGGCGGCGTACTTGTTGTTAAATCTGTTGTCGCGATGAGCTCCTTTAAGCTCTCCATCGTCAACATTTGCTCGCTAGCTCCACATTTCAAAAGGAATGCAAAGACCAGATTTCTTGTTCATCTCAGAAACAAGACTGAAAAATAAACACAAAGCTCAATTGGGGAAACGTAAGGGTTGACGACCCAGATGGAATCCTTGGAGTGGTTATGGCTTTCAAGGAACATCTCAAAACTCAAAGACACTGCCTTCGAAGTTAAAATGCGCAGACGTCATGATATTGAGCTCGTTCGTGGGGGGGGGGGGGGTGATAGGTATACATTTGCATTTGTTGGAATATACATGAAACGTGGATATTCAGGAGGGGATCTCATTGAAACTTGGAAACAGTCCTAACTTTGTGTGAAAAGTTCTATTTTTTTGCCATAGGGGGTGATTTGAACGCAAACCATCCTTCCTGGGGTAATACCGTAGATATGGAACGGCTCTGTTCAACTGCGTGCAAGCAATCTCATATCGATTGCGCTAAACGAGCCCACCCTCCGAAGAAGCTCGTCAAGGATCGTTTTCTTCATTGTGTCTGTCAATCTGGTGAATATCTCTCACAGCTGGAGGAATTTTGAATATAGAGTTCTTGACGCTGAATCTGGCCATTTTTTGGTAGAACTTGCTTTAAGAGTGGAAAAGAGTGTACAGCTGGAGGTAGCAGACCCGAAGCTCTTTATCCCATGCAAGCGCATAGACTGGAAAGCTGTTAATGCTGACCTGAGTAGAAGGATTGAGGAAATCTCGGTCAACAGATTGAGAAACCTCTCACCCACCGAGATTGAAGAAGGCATTGCTTGTTTGAATTCAACCCTTGCTACGGTCATTTCAAAAATATCCATAAAAAAATTCCTCGAGAAATTTTCTTTATAGAGACATACCAGAATGTAAAGCTAAAACTAACCTAAAGCTACATCGTAGACGTTGCACTCTCAGGAAATTGCTTTCAAGGATATACCATCGCAACCAGAATATGTTAACAGGGGTATCAGAGGATATACCTGTTAATAATGTCCCTTGATAAAATGAGTTCGAGAAGAACTTTGGCTTTGCCAATGAGAGATTCGAACAGATCCTAGCAAACATCAGACCACGTGCTTGTATGTTCCCGCAAATTAATAAAATAACTGCCCGGAAGCACCTGCCAGGAGTGCTCACCTATAACGGGTCCATGCTCTTGGATGAAAAGGCCGTTGGTGACTCCATCGCAAATCGCTTTACGACTGTTCTTCAAGGGGAGAAAGCAAGTGGGGACTTTGCTTTCAATTCACTAGTAAAGAGAACAATATCAACGTTTGACAAAGGCCACAAGAACCTGTGCTTGAGTAGATTTTCAGATTCGAATCCCTCCGACGCACCTATTGGCAATTTCCTGTTTGTGAATTCTGAAAGTCTCAGAATGCTCTAACTTGACCAAATTCTGGAAATTCGGCTGGGACTGATGGAATTGAAACTTTTTCCCCAAAATATTTGCTTTTCCGAAACAACCCAATAGCACAGACGTATTCGACACCCGCCCAATACCTCTCTTGTCTAATGTGGGAAAGTTACTTGAGAGCGTAACCCTCCAAGGCATCACACAGTTCTCTGAAGGGGCAGGAACTGTGCCAGAAAGACAATTAGGCTTCAAAAGAGGTCACTCAACGATACGCTGTTTTCCAAACCAGTATAAAATGGAACTGGCAAGAAAATAGGTTGTTTAAGCGTGTCTCATTGACGTAGAAAAAGCTTTTGATTCCGTTGATGTCACGAAAATTGTAGGCAGCTTCATGGGTCCCACAGGGGTCCATTCTGGGTCCCGTTCTCTATATTCGCGTCCAACATCCCAGGTATCAGGTATGAGTTTCAACCTGATATCGATGTGAATCTCTTCGCTGACGACTTACTGGTGTGGTGTTCTGAGTACAATCTACGCTTTGCCCGGACGAGACTCCAAAGGTACCTGGACCCGTTAACTCCATATTATGAAAAGTGGGGGATAAGGGTTAACGCTAAGAAAAGCGAGCTGATTGTTTTGAAGGACCTACATCAAAAATCTGGACGTCGCACGAGGAGTATCTGTGACACCAGAATAAAGCTGAACGGGCAGGTGGTGCACTGCTCGAAGCAAACAACGTATCTGGGGGTAATTTTTGATAAGAAGAGATAAGAACGTATGGCGGAGCATGAGACCACCACGATCAGCAATACGGCAGACAGTCGAGCGATAGAGGCAGCCAACGGTTAGCAATAAGTAGTAAATAAGAAGATTAAACATTGTAGTTACATATTGTTTTAGAGTATAAGGAATTATAATAAAAATAATATTATGTTAATGCAAACAAAAAGATGTATAGTAAAGGCCACACTTAGGGGGAAAGTGAAATAAGTAAGTAATTTTAATATAAAAATCAATAAAAAAAAATTATAGTAAGTATTGAGCCCTGGGTACAGCCATTAGACAAAACCCGTAAGTTAACTAATAGATTAAGAATAATTGTTAATAATTGTATATAACCAAACATTCACCCAATAAATTATTGAAACTTGAAACTGCGGATTGACCATGATTTATAGAGGAAAAATAACAAGAAAACTAAGAACTAGATACATAACCATTTTTACACTTTCAGCCAAACTGACTTCAAATACGCAACATACCGCAACAGAACTATACGGTCGAGTATGGATACGATGGCTTATTCCTGAAAGATGATGAAAGGACCTAGACTGGACACACTGACAAGATGAAAAGTCAACAAACTCAACACATTGCTTAAGGTGTCCTTCCAAACATAAAAGCGACTGAAGTTTGAATGCTCTGTTTCTCTCTCCTTAACTCAAATGATGCATGCCTTAACTCTCAAATGAAATATATGGATCCAAACTAAATGGGATAATTGTGAGTTCGGGGTTTTCCATCGGAATCATTTGTCAGTTTGGTGCAACAAAAATCATACAATAAACACATAACTTGTGGTAGAAATTTAGTTCGTTATTAATAAAAAGAGGTCTATATAAATTCCGTGTGGAAAATGTGCTGAATTGGATCACCTACCAAATCCTCCTTGTCAGCTTATTTCTCCTCGTTGCGTGCACAATTGAATATTTTCTGTCTGTTTAAATATTAAAAATAATCAAAAAAAAATTAGGATTTCAATATTAAAATGTTACAAAACTGATCTCTGACTCTGTGGTTACTTCATACCCGGGATCTAACCCTTTTGATTGCATATTGCAGACTTTCAAAGGGAGAGGAGGCAATGATTTTCATATATCCATATAATTGAAAACTCTGGAATTTGTTTTTCAAAACCACAATTTCCTAGATTCTTATCTACGGTATAGCAAAAAGGTTTACTCCAGGAAAATAAACAACCGTAACCTCGATGACTTGGACCTAATATGAGTGTAAACCAACATATATGAAGTGACAACTGCCTCGTAGGCAGTTTAATATTTATAATATTTATAAGGGAAACCAATCAGTAGAAAAATAGGGACGTTTCATATTCAAAAAATAGGAAGAGTGGTGTGGAATTTTTTTTATCTTAGAATTTCATATGATTTTCTACTGTTCACTTGGACAGTCGAAGTTGATTAAGTAAAGTTTCAAGAAACTATCTTTAGCAAAAAACTGACCTGGTAAGGTTACCTGCAAGTCCGAGACAGTTTCTGCAAAATCTATGAGATTTGATGATAGGGCAGGGACTGGAGTCAGATTTCACAGCACTAAACTTTTAATGCAAGGAACACTAAGCCAGAAAGGTTTGTATGATCGTCTTATTTACGGCTTCGGACGCACAAACATTTGAACACACAGACTTCAGACCTTTTGTTGCAAAATTTATACTTTATTGCGCGAAACATGCAAAGTAATTAAAAGCGAAAAAATAATGATACCTGAGGGTGCGGAAAACTCACGAACCTGATAACACTAAACCCACATGAGATGAGAACTAATTCAATGTGTTTTCGACAAAATAAATTCAGCTTACTAGAGAAATTATTGATGATATATGCACGCTATATTCTTGTTTGTTTGTAAGACAACAGCAGCCGCAAAACAGGTCATAAAAATTTGACGACCCTCCAAAATGATGTAGACTGGATAACTTGACAGTTAAGAAAATATTCAAGCTAGACACAGGAGCTCTGAAATTTTTGTTTGTATTTTTCTTTTTTTTTTTGGAAAATAGATCCTGCTCAATCCACGTATAATATCTTCACGTATATCTTCTTTTCATATAAAACACTGCTTACAATCCTGGGAATTTACGTGGAAATTGAAGTGGGATTGAAGACTTTAAAAGGGAATCATAACGAAAATAAAAATAATTCAATTGATTTTTTTAATGAAACGAGAATGTTATTTTACGCTCTGAGAGTATGGCTCGTATTAGCAACTTGACTACTAACAAAACAACTCCCCTGTCATACCGAAAGGCATAGGCCTCCTTCAGATTAGGGAAATCCCTAATCAAACAGGAACAGAGAGAAGGTAGAAGCAGTAATGTCAGAGAGAGTCCCTTCCCCCTGCATAACTGATCCATGATGCACTTCTTTGAAAGAAGAACCATCCGCACCTAATTTGACGCGCAGTTCCAATTGTAATTAGTTGTCAACATCTCTCTCGTAATATTTTCTGAAGAGAGAAACCACGCTAGTATTCTCGGAGGGATGCAAATGCAACCTAATACATCTTCCGCATGCAAAGAAGATGTGGCCTTGGTTTGAATTGCGCTTTGATGCAATCACATCTCTAAACCAATTCATTAACTTGGCAATTCGCCGTTTTGGCTTGCCAGATATTGTATTGTATAATCTAAACTTAAGAAGCGTATTCCTCTTAAATTCTTCGTGGTCGATTATCTCACAACCGATTTGACACGACTTATATTTTTGAATTATGGGACGCCCCTTTTCCAAGGAATAGTACCTTCTAAAAGAAGTGCATCGCATTCGCTTGCCAAAATCTAACATATATTGCAGAGAATACCTAGACATACTTTGTTAAAATTTCTTCTAAACTGGTTAAGATGGAGCCGACGTTTTGCATGAAGAACAGGGTGTTTAAAGAATTGTTACAATAACAGCTTCTTTGGATAATCCCAACGAGAAACTTCTCTGGCCTTATGAAAAAACACTCAGAACTTGCGGAGAATGATACTATATAACAATGCTGTTTTCCATAACTCAGTTTTTATTCATTAATTTACCTTAACTATTTTCTAAAAATGTTGCAACCACTAAGATAACCAAGACTTCTTATAAACGTCATCTTGCATTGGAAAGAACTTTCAATCATGGCATTGTGATTATGTAACGCACCAAAGAGAAGCAAGGAATATGGCAAAAATAGAGAATCCCGGAAACATTTCCTTCAAAGACTCTTCTTTTAATAAAGAGGAAAGCGTAGACTAAGTGGTCTTATGAATTGCACAGATTTCGCCATCATTATTTTTTGCCCTCTTTAGTTGCCTGGCTCGTCTTTACGCTCGTAACAATAGCATGTACAAGAGAAACCGTTTTAGTGCGGAAGCTTACATACACTAAGTCCTTTTCCGTTCGTTGGTTTTCCGGGTAGTGGTAGCGGATAAAAACTCAACTCGCAGTAGTAAATAAAATGTCGCGAGACAAAAACAATTTCCACCAACAACAAAATATCTAAGTAGGAAATAATGTTGACGTCGACAACTAAAAACAACAAGGATAACACAAACATTGTGGAGCCATTGAGCAGAAGACGGCAACGAAGAAGAAGAAGCGACCGTAAGACAACAACCACATTTTCTTGACATTTTAATTGCAGAAATTTAACGAACCTTATAGCAAACTTTCACACAAAGTACCACCGCGTTATAAGAGTTCGCGGCGAAGAGGGTTTGGTAAGGAAACACATAAACTGAGCCTAAAGTATTTTCAGCGAAGTTCCAACGGACTCGTGTACCGTGACGGAACCTCATTTTAACATTTCACTTGTGAAGGAATTTACAAGCCCAACAGGAATAACAAACACCAAGGACTTTCAAATAAATGAATCAGATTGCTGGGAGAAAAGCATCCGAAAATGTTTTATAGCATGTTAGTCGTAACTCCACGCACACCCTAATTGCACTGTCCTGCAAAACTGTTGACGAATTCAATAGCTAGAATCCTTGTCCTTGTGACTTACAATAAAATCAATTCGACTCAAATGTGCGCCTATTTTCATCAGGAGGAAAATTTTTGAATGAACCGTGCCAGAAATACTTTCTATTATATTCAATTGACGGTTGTGCAGGAGGATCGAAACTCAGCGCTCTTCCTTAAAACGCCGAAGGCAAATTTTCATTATGAGTTAAGACGACAAAGCAGGGATTCCAGGTGGTAACTAAACTTAAATTAATTTGATAAACTATTGGAAACTTAAACTTTGAAACCATAATGTCCCATGTTCGATTCAAGCCGTTGTCATGCTTTCCCAAATAGTCAACCATGGCAAATTCGTCTCACCTATGTATGCCGTAGAAATTACACAGGACTGAATTACTTTCCGAATTCTTCTCTAATTTATATTCCTTGTCAAGTCAACGAGCAAATAGTTACGGCACGTGATAAACGTTTCAAAACCCAGCACTGCAATAAAGTTTCATGCAGGAATAGCTGTCGTAGGTTTAATCAAATTATTCAGACGTAAACCGCACACACGCTCATTACTGGTTTCTTCTCAAGGTAAGCTGTAATGGATGTTAGGAGATCTAAGGCAACCGATAAACGCAAACATCTCTATTACATTACTCATTCACACTCGGATGTGTCGCCTGTGCTGTTGCAGCCCCGCCATCCCCATCACGCCAGGACTCCACTCCACACACCCTTGCCGAACTTGAAGTTAAGTTCATTTAGAATCCATTTAGTGTCCTATTATCTCATAGTGATTATTCTCAAATGACGATCAACAGAGTATCACCTGTACTCGTCAGCACGAAGCATCTGCTGGCTCCAGTGGTCAAATGAAGGAATTTCGACTTGCGAATGTGCCCTCCTGATGAGAGGTGCTTGGTTGGCAAACTAGATGGATGGGTGAAATTGATACAAGAACTCAGGACAATAGAACAGACGGAAGCGTCATCACTGGAGCATCACTACACTGTCTGTGACCACATCAAAATAACATAATACCCAACCTAATAAGACACGTTTGAGAACTCTTGGAAGGAATCCTTCGGATTACAAGCTGGCGTGCGAGAGGGATGATGTGAAAAGCGGACGTAGGAGGCTGTGCTAGGCTATCACAGGGCTAGATGCGTTGCTCTGATTGTGTTTCCTGTCAGACTGCAACCAGTAGTGTTGCCGAGAATGCTCTTGTCTTCTCGCATTCAACAAAACCGCTTACATCTGCCATTTGTCTCGAGATCTAATGAATTAAATTCGTTACGAGTAGACATTTTCATTAATCCTTGGAGTGAATACGTAAAGATACGTTTAGCGGTTTGATGAACGAGTCGAGAATATATTCTCGTATGTCTTACGCTCAAGCGATACAGCTTGTCTACAATGGAGGATTGAAAATCCTCAAAGTAATAGTTTTAAGCATTGGTGTCTTCATTTTAAGTGTTGCAATGACATGTTTCCTTTTCGTACAAACGCGCAAAGTTTCCTACAAAAGTTTTCAATAAAGAACAAAAACAAGTTTTCTAAGAATTATCGTATTAGCTTAATTGAGTTCTCTTCAACGTATCGAATTTCAGTATAAAAGTTTTCAGACTAATTTAATCTCAAAGCCAAATTAAGTTAGCATGCACTTCGTTTGATCCCCTCCAGTCGAATGACGTTTCAAGTGGAGTATAGTTTCGCAGGAATGCTGCTAAAATTTTTTGAAAAGTGTATTCACGAAATACAACAGGAAAAATTTGTATTTATTTCACCTACAAGCTGAAACCTGTGAACATTGCGCCTATTAAAGTACAAAATTAAAAATCAAATTAAGTTGAACTTACATGAATCATATGAGACAAATCATATCTCTTCTGAAACATCAGTTCGTCTCTTTCTAAGTCAGCTTATCAAGTAGTTCTATGCTAGCTCTGCTACCAACAAAATGTAAAATAACAAATTCGTCACAATAAAATGCTATTAATGACACAGGTCTGCAAAAAAAATTTTTTTGTTAGCTCCATCAAATATTTTTACTGAGTTATATGTTTTAGATTGCGCTGATTTCATAAAAGATGTCCATTTGTTTTTATCACATAAGGGGTTTTTTGCAAATTCAAACACAAACAATTGGCAAAAACACTCGTTTATTCAAAATTATGAAACAGAATATTTTGTTACAACCAATGAAACATTATTTTGAGACATGTAGTAACAATATTATACAATATTATTCATGATTTTTATGAAAACCTTTCTTCTTTTCTTTGATACATAGCCGAGTGCTTTTCCGATCTTTAGTTTACAACAGTAGTCTGTAAGCATAGTGACATCCGATTTTCCTTGGTACCGTTGCTCGATATCACGAACATCCTGGTGAAACCACTCCCCCTGTTCTTCACTATAACCTCCCAGGTTTTCAGAAGAAAAGTCTTCCGTGGGACTGTAAAAATTGACCTTCAAGCTCATATTGCAGCCTTGAGCTTCTTATGCTGCTGGCATCCGTTGGACAATGGTTTTGTAGTCAGGATCCTTAGTATTTCCCAAAAACGGTCACACTACATCCTTGAACAATACTTAAGCTTCTTTTTATTTCGCATTCATTCTTTCTACAAAGAACTTGTCAGTTAAAAGTTATCTTATGTTGGGGTCAGTGAAAATTCCCTCTTTCAACTTAGCTTCCAGCAGCTAACAGGGAATTTCGTACACAGATATTTGAAACAGTCCCCATCCTTTTGCAGTGATTTTACAAATTGTTTCATCAACCCCAATTTGATATGGAGAGGAACAACGAAACCTTTTCTGCTGGTACAAAAGTAGTATTGATAACATTATTCTCTCCAGGTTTTCCAGGTCTCTCCAGGTCTTCCAGTTTCTCAGGGTGGCTAGAAACTTTTCGTCCTGTGCTATTCTCTGGCTCTACTATGCCACAAGCTTAAGAAGCATGGGTAACTTGCATAGCCTGGCTGCTGACCCAAAAACATCGTGAGTATTTTGAAGCCCATTGATGGTCCTGATATTTGATTTTTTCCAGGATAATAGCCAAATAGTTATAGTTTTTTTCCATATGCCATTCTGTGCATATCATTCTGTGCATTCCCAATCGGAAGCGAAATGCAATGAAAGTGAAATGCTGCTTCGGCATGAGAGGAAATCAGTTTTGCATCGAATTGTGACGGCTGACGATAGATTTATTTATTATTATAAGCCCAAAGTGGAAAATAATCGTGGCTCTCACTTGGCGAAGCCGGTCCTTCAATACCAAGGCCGAATCCTTAGGACAAGAAGACCATGCTCTGTGTGTATTGGAACCAGAGTAGTATTGTGTATTATGAATCCTTGAAGCCAGGTGAAACTGTTAATACACAAAACTATCGTCAACAAATGATAAATTTAAACCATGCACCTATCGAAAAACAACCGGATTGCGCCACAAGGCATGGCAAAGTGATTTTGTTGAACGACAAAACGCCGTCACAAACTGCAAAATCAGTGAAAGGCGCTGTAAAATGGCTTGTATGGGACATCCGTTTGCACTCGCCGTGCTCCCCAGACTCGGCGCCGTCTGACTTCCACCTTTTCGGATCAATAGCGCACGCGCTCGCAGAGCAGCACTTCAGCGATTTTGAGGAAGTTGGAAAGTGGTTCGAAGAATGGTTTGCTGCAAAAAGGCAAGCATTCTTTCTGTCGAAGTATTCTTCAATTACCTGTAAGATGGGCGAAATGTGAAGAAGCCGATGGCCCGTATTTTGAAAAAAAAATCCCTAGAAAATTATTTTTCTTACCAAAAAAGCCGGACACAATTTATGCATACACCTTATGCATATTCTAATAATATTTTGCGTATATCGACGGCTATAACATTTCTTATTCGCAGGTAGATTCCATATTAATTATGTAATAATCAGTCAGCATTGTGATATTATTTGTGAGTTTCCACGCAAAAAAGGTAGTTCTACTATTTCTATAAACATCTGTTTTTCACCATTTACACCAAAATTGTGGCTGTGAAAAGAGTGACAAAGAACGGCTCTGCTGAACAGTAGGACTTTCTAAAGAACGTCTACGTGGATCGTCCATAGAGGATTGGCAATGATCGGTAATTTTTCAGGCTTGTGATCACAGATACTGTATCCTGTATATTTGAGTATGGCCCTGAAGCAAAGCGAAGGGTGGCACACTTTGTCATGCCGACGAAGACCATGCTGTTTCGGGTTTGACAGTATGGGTATCGTGCACACAGAATTTCTTCAACTAGTACAAACTGTCTATAAAGTCTGTTACAAAAGTATGTTTGACAGGATTAGGATAGCATTGATTCGTCTGAAATGAGACATTTCATGTTGAAAATTTTTCAAAAATTTAGATACATCTTTTTGATCAACTTCGATAACACTAGTAAGATGAAACTTGTTCTTCTGCAATAGTTCTGTTAAGAAAATACGGGTTTTATAACTGCTATTGTGTATGCGGTTTATTCATGAACTGGGAATACCGCCTGACATCTTTTAGTGGAGTTCTAGTGGTTATTGAAAGAAAAGGTTGGGATATATTGTCGGGCGTTATGGTACCATAATGCAAAAGTATTGTCAGGCAGCGCAAATATGCATATACCCCACTTCGTTGGTTGTTCGGATTATTGGTAATAAACGACATTTTGAATTTTACAACAGATTCTACACTTACAGGAACTAATTCACGATATGAAATATTGTCTATAGTTGGCATCTATATATTCTAAATAATTGTTGACTTTTTCGATATGAGTTCTAAACGTCAAATTCCTTTGTGTGGGTTTCATTGAATATATGCCTCAAAATATTTACATAAATCTGATCATTGCAAATGTTTCTGGAAAGTAAGGTATTCCACTGTGGAAGCTTTTGATTATAAGGCAGGTGAACCAATGCCATATTTATAATTAGAGTAAAGAAGACTAAAAATGTTTTTTAGTTATATCATACCACTTTTGCCAAATTGAGTCCCGTAAAAATTGTTTCTTTCTAATTTCTTCCATGGCAGAATTATTCGTTTCTTTTATTATGTCCTTTGTAAAATGTAAATAAATCAACGGGTTTTTTACTTTATTTGGCAGTTGTGGCCTGGCTTTTTCGTTATGCAGGTCACAATTTATCGTTTCTGGAGGAATGCCTGATTCATTGACGTCCTCCTTCTCTCCACGAGACGATAAGCTTACAATTAGCGGTGTGCCTTCTTCCGTAGTATTTTCCGTGCTGTAGGTATTTAGCCGATTTCTTGAACACCTAGAAGGTTTGCTGATAACACTATTATGGTTTTATATGTAACAGCATATATGTATAAGCGTCTATCTAGAGTTTATCTTGACTTCTAATTGTATCGTTGGACAAATTCCTGTTTTGGCATTTTTCTAATGAAAATCGGCTTGATCTACTCTATGCTCCAACATGGCTGACTTTCCGAGTTAGTTGCGAGCGAGGCCTTTCATCCGACAAATGAGACGCATCCACACTTTTTCTCGACCTTGCAACAATTTTCCCGAATTGCGCTCGAGTCCATAGAATCGATAACTAAGTATTAGCGGCATGAATCGGCAATTTTTCATTTGAATCTATGCCCCACATTATCCCTAAGCACACCAAACCACCTGACATCACCACATGCTCTTAAAGTGTTGGTTGTTCTACCTACTATATTTACCCGTTCCTACAACTACAACTACTACTACTACTACTTCTACTACTACTTCTACTACTACTACTACTTCTACTACTACTACTACTACTACTACTACTACTACTACTACTACTACTACTACTACTACTACTACTACTACTACTACTACTACTACTGCTAGCACTACTACTACTACTAAAAACCCATTAATTTTTTTTCCCACTCTAAGGGGAGGAAATCGCACTTGAAAATTTTCAATTTTCAAATATCTAACATTCCGGGTCACTAATTCAACAATTTTCATCCTAGCATCATAATTTTGGTAGCATTCGACGGGAAATTTTTGGTTTCACTTTTGGACACTTTTTCGAAAAGAACATTTATTTACGCTGAATTCCCACTCCTAAAGGTAGAAAAATGTATTCGGAAATTTTCACTTTTGGAAAATCGACCATGCCGACCATCACAATTGTTAAATCCATCTACTGTTTAGATAGACGACTCCAAGAGAAACTACAACTAACGACTGCGACTGAAATTGCAACTGGGAATGATTCTAACGAATTGTGAACAATAATTGAGAAAACACGAACAACACTCCTCAATGCTCGTCTTGGCTTTGTTCGACGATCACCAGTCAGAACTTTCGGAATCGTCTAAATAGAGTCTCTTCTTGGAGAAGCTTCAGATACCGTTTACTAAATAAAACCCAAAAGATCAATTAGAAAAGACATGGGTGCAGGAGACTTAAACTCAAACTCTACCACACCGTTCCAACACTACCTGAGCGCGTAAACTCAACACTACCATGCCGGTCCACGCTTCAAAACAGACTGAGGTCAGCTTTGTGAATGTTTTCCTCAAGTTTTAGGCTAGTTTATTTGTATTTACAAATCTCACTGCACAGTGCGTGGTACCAGGTGCACGAGAAAAGTACTGAGATTGGCAAAACTGTCTTCGATCTGGTAACGCTGCATTTGCCCTTTATTCCTTCCACTTTCTCATTCCGAACTTCGCACAGCTAACACATTATTACACAGCCATTAGTGAACTTGTATTTTTTTGTGTTACAAAAATGGAGCATCGAAATTAAGAACGACGTTGTTTGCCAAGTTTTCTGCTGATCAAATCTTGGTGAAACCTTGAATGTAATTCTTAGAAAGTTGAAAAATGCCTTAGGGGAAGATATCAACAGCACAGGTTTTGTACGGGCACAAATCATTTATGCAAGGCCGAGAACGTATTCGACATCAAAGCGTCTTTAAAAATAAGGAAGATTACTGAACTGTTAAACTCAACATTTTCATCGCACATAAAAATTTAACAGACGATTTTGACATGCAAAACACTTCTTCTAAAACGGTGCCGAAAAACATCACATAGGTGCAGAAGGTAAATCGGCAAACGCTTGCTTTGATTTTCTTGAGATGATTGACCAAACATTCTTCAATTATGTGAGTCTTCGGCAAGCGAAGAGTAGCACACTCTGTTACATTATATATACTCCTTGACCGACAAAATGTCAAAAAAAATGGTTGTTTTTGATGAGCAGGGAGGCCATGTGAGGTTTTGCAACAGTTCTTATTGGGACAGGTGCTCAGAGCCAGATCGGCTCTAATCGGGAGTTTTTTTTTCAGCCAAACGTATACTTTAACTCAATGGTGCAAAGTTCGAAAGTACACCGAGGCCTGCTAAGATTTTACCGGGACGGAGACGGTATGGTCGTTAGATTGGAACTGTTTGCGATCGAGTGTCATTTCAGTGCTACCGTGTGAAGAAATGGGACCTAAAAATCATATCTACCACCCCGAATTGTTAATTTCAGTTTGTTAATCAGTCGAATCGTCATACATGTGGTGTTCAGGGTCATATTCCGTGTAGTCCTCTATTTCCTCGGACATGTTGAGGCAGGACTCTCAAGCATTAACATTGCGGAAACGGAGTCCTTAGAGTTGCAAAAATTACTATATTAGGCAACATTATTAGGTAATTAGGTTACTATATTAGGCTAATTGTTCAGTAACTGAGATAAACAGGTCTACCTAAAAATGCATTCGAGTTCACATAAAATTACAGTGAGTGTAAAAAGTGTAGGTACGACAAACAGTTTTGAATGAAAATCAATGTTTCACAAAATCGTAAGAATTTTTTGAATTTTTTTTTGCAACATATAATTATTTCAAATCTAAGGAATTAAGCCTCACTCAAAACCAAAAAGGAAATTAAGAGGACGCGCGAAAAGTGTTGGTACGATTGGACTTAACTCGCAGTATATTCTAGGAGACCGTTTATTAAAATAATTAGTAGCGGAAATATCAACAGCTGATCAGTCAGCAGGAAGGTTCGACCTGATTTAGTTGTTTTCAGTGCTAGTGCCCCGAGCAAACTTTAGTGAACGTTAGTGAAACTGAGCACGAAACGGAAAGAAGCTAGCCGAGACGAGAAACAGCTCATCTTCCAGCTGCATAATGAATGCAAATCATTAGCAGAAATTGCTCGTATTACTGGAAGACGTAAATCTAGCATGCAAGGTTTTGTGGATAGGCTTGCAGAACAAAAAACAGTTGAAAACAAACGCCGGAGTGGCCGTCTTTGCATTCTAAATGATCCCAACAGGCGTATCTTGTCTTCGGCAGGTGAGGAGTAGCACACTCCGTCATCTAATTGACCGACAAAATGTCAAAAAATAAGAAATCAAAGTATAGGACCATGCTGTAAGTTTTTTTGACAGCAAGATTTTGTTGCACCAGGTCAAACTGTCAAAAAATTTTTATAAAATTGTCCTTCAAAGGCTCAGAAATTAGTGTTTCACCCCTTTTTTTCTGAGAACATCAGAGTTTTCAGACGAGTGTTTGCTTCATCATGACAGTATCCTGTGTCACACGGCCATTTCAATCAATTCCTATTGACCTGAAACCTTAGTGCTCTCCTCAACCCCTCTTCACGTGAATCAAGCTCTTTTGACTTTTTATAGCCATCTAAAAGGCACACCCATTGTAAACTTCCTGCGCTGTTACCATTTTCTCTCGCACCTCTTATGTTTGCATACCGACCCTTCTTTTACAAACTCTCCTTATAGCTCTTTTCAAGTACAATCGAGGAGTGTTCGGACGATCGTGAGCACGCTTCTCCGGTTCTCTCCCAACACAAGACCAACCGAATTCTCTTTTATTTATTTAGTATTTTTACTTTATTTAAATTTGATATCTTATGTCATTTCAAGAGAAAACATCAAGACATCATGTACGTCTCAAAACGGTGCGTTTAAATGATTCAATGCCCCGAAATCACTAATAAACTTTCATGTCCTCTGAGAAGGGACAACAGTGTGATAGGCTAAAAGTCCAATTGGGCAATGGAGGGTAAAGAGTCAGTGCAAGTTAGATTTAGATTTGGGCGTTAATAAAGTTTCCCATTATTCCTCGTCACTAAGTTTTTCCTCTCTCTTTTGCGTTCACTAAATTTGACTAAATATCATCGCTCGTCTACTGTAGCTGTTAAAGGTAGGATTTTCCAATAAATGGCTTTTGTGCCTCCTTTTAAAGAAACAAACAGAAGACTATCAAACTGGAAGAAAAACCAAGACATTTTGTGTCCATTCTGCATATATGCGAGATTATTTAATGAAATATGCTTCATTTGTGTGTGCAGCCTGCAAGCCTCTAGAATAAACTCATAAAATAAAGCAAATTAAGTTTACTCGTCAACAAAAATTATTTCAAACTTTGTGTCAGCAACTACAAAGCAAGAAAATATTAAAGAATTCGCATTTTCTTTCAATTCCATAGAATGGAACCGACTTTAAGATTTAATATACATGAAAGTATTCCACTGCATTTCACTAGTTTGGGCAAGATGACACTCAAGCATGGTGAAACATATCTTCAGTGCTTGAATCTGATTCGCAGGACATGAAACTTGCAAGGCATTCACAAGGATCCATTACTAACAGTCTTAGTTTGTTTCATTTATTTCAACTGCAAATGTCTAGAGTTGCGAAGTACATCAGATACGAAAGACAACGTTGGATTCATGGTTGTTACTCTCTCACAGCCATTCACATTTGAACCCTTTCTTCCTGTTCAGATAATTTTTCACCCTCCACTTGCACCCTATCGTGACAGCAAACAAGAGCTGAGACAACGAGTTGAAGAATCTTGGATAAGTCTTTCCTTACTCACCCCATCAGGATACTGTTCATTTACCATGTTCTGCTCGGTTCTGTGCCTCCGTTCTGCTCGGCTTCAAGTTATTGAGCAATTAATAACTAAAACAACATATCTCGCTGTCATTTGCCAGGTGACACAAATAAATGTATGGTTTGCGGTCTAATTTTATGGACACTTAATTTAGTTAACATCTTATTATTGGATGCTAAGTGTCGCACTAGCGTAGACCGCATCGCATCGTATCGCACAGTAATGCAAACCAAACAATTGTTTTTCATTTAGATACGAGCATGATTAATGACGATGATGGTGGTTTTTCTATCTTGACGGAAAAGTGACTTTCCCTCGACTGTCTAATTGCACAGTATGATTTTCCGGTTGACGCCTAAAAGCCAGGAAAGTGGCTTGGGTGTAATGAGATTACATTTGAATGACTTCTTATTTATGACTCGGGAAGAGATAAATGACATTCTGCGCAGCACTTATGGTAAAACCATTCAGAGTTACTGTTTCTGCAACCATGAATTATTTATCGGCATCATTATTTTATAAGAATTGCTTGGCATTGTTCCTTTTCACTAAGAAATAGTCTGGAAATATACCCAGAATGTTGCGCGAAACTCGTTTAACCCAATCTTTCATACTTCCTCTTTGATGCCTTGCAAACGGCATCAGTTTTTCAAATGTCTTCAAGGTGCAGTTTCTGCTTTCCTTTGATTTTCCTTAATTGTTTATCCTTTATTGTGATTTGGGTCGTTTAATGCGATTGTGAGTGAAAAGAGTGTACGTTCGACTAGATAGTTTCAATACAAATCAATATTTTACCAAAACGTTATAATTTTTTCAGGAATTAATTACACGATATGATCATCTTAAGTCCAAGGAAAAAAATCAATTAAAACAAAACACTCCGAAAATTTATAAATGGAGAAAAGCTCTTCGAACTGCAAATCATTCCTTTAACACTCGCAAAAGGTCTCTTTCTGTAGTGCTGATTTTTGAGCTGCCTCGCTTGTGACATTCCTTTTTCTATCCCGCTTGTCTAAAACGTCCCATAGATGCTCTATACGACTAATATTTGGGGATTGTGGGGGTGTTTTCAGCACGCAGGGTGTATTATATAAGAGCCAAAGCCGAGTATTCTCTGCAGTTTGCTTTGAGTCATAATCGTGCATGAAGATAAAACTGTTCAATATCCCCATTTTCACCGCACTCGCAGCCAAATTATCCTTCAGGATATTAATATAGTGTTTGTGTTTCATGATGGCTTCAATAAATACTAAATTTCCAACCCCACACTGAAACAGAACCTCCTCCATGTTTTACTGTTGGACATAAACTTTCCTATTGCAGCTCTGTGTTTGGTTTCATTTGTGAAGGTTACTCGACCCCAGAACTCTACGGGCTCATTTATGTACATTTAAGTGAACTCCAAGCTGCCTCACTAATGAAATATGTTCGCATAGCTGTACCACCATGGTATCCAGCCGATCGCAAGACACTCTTTACGGTACCCGCCAACACATCAACGCCTGCAGTTTCTAGAAGCTGAGAAGAAATTTTTGGTGCACTTACAGCGTACCAATAATGTCTTCGAACAGCAGCTATTTGAAAATCAAGTTATGAAAAACAACAAATTGTTGCAAGAAAATTGAAAAAGTCTAAGTGCAAGTTTATTTAGTAAACATTTTTATTTCATTTAGAAACAAAAACTAATGCATTTCAACTATTTATTACAAACTTATTAACTAATAATAAAACAAAGTCGACAATTTGCCTCCAATAATGTCTTCGTACACTTACGAAACAATTTATAAAAAATCTTAAAAACTAAAGATTCATAGGTGCACATTTTTTGTTAATATTTAGTTGGGTAGTCTTTATTTTTAATCACTGCTTTAAGGCGGTGTGGCATAGATTCAACTAGTTTTTTATTCATAGAGAGCTAGGCTCTATTTTCGCCCATTCCTCCTGAAGAGCCTGTTTCAACTTAGGTTTGGAACTAATGTGATGAGTTCTGATCCTTTTTTCGAGCATGTTCCACATGTGCTCAATGGGATTGAGGTCCGGACATTGTGGTGGTGTTTTCAGCAAATGTGGAGTTTTGTATGCCAAGAATATCCTAGTATTATGAACCATGTGCTTGGGTTCATTGCCTTCTTGAAATTAATAATCATCTGATACGGCCAATTTTTTTAACACTTGGCTCTAATTTTCTTAAGAACTTCGATATATGCACGATGGTCCATAATTCCTTCAATAATTTCCAACTGTCCAACCCCACTTGCAGCCATCCAGCCCTATACCATTACGCCACCGCCACCGTGCCTTACAGTTTTGATGATGTTTTTTGGGTTGTAAGCTTCTCCTGGCTTTCCCTATACTCTAAGTCCCCCATTAGACCCAAAAATATGGTATTTGGACTCATGAGAGAGTATTATATTGCGCCAGATTTCGAGAGATTCATTTTCGTATTGCCGAGCGAAGTCCAAACGTTTTTTTTTCGATTCACTTCACTTACCAGTGGCTTCCTGCGAGATGTACGAGACTTAAATCCGGCATCAATCACGGCTTTTCGTACCATTTCTGGGTGGAATTCTTTTTGGCTGGATTGAAGAAGATGCATACTAATTGTTGGTGCACTTATGAACGGATCCTTGGCAATCCTACACTTGATTTGTAACCGATCTTTATCAGCGAGAATGGCAGGGCGTCCTGATTTGGGTTTATTTTCTACCCGGCCTTCATGTTTAAAGCGACAGATTACAGACAGGATAGTAGTAGAACGACTCCGAGATAGTACTTTGGCTATTTCCGCGTATGATTTTTGTTCCTTTATGTGTAAATTTACTATGAGCTTACGCTCTTCCAGCGACAAGTACTTACCTGGCATTATTTGCAATCACACTGAGCGAAACTCAAAGCTCACATTTGTGTTTCTTTGTTTACGTTACTACAAACCGTCATGAGTGGAAAGCATGTGATTATGGTCGATAACTATAAGCAAAGAGATCAAAGGGCAAGGAAAAACTTAAATGTACGAAGACATTATTCAAGGCAAATTGTCGACTTTTTTTTATTTTTCGTTAATAACTTGTTATAGAATAATCTAAATGGATGATTTTTTGTTTTTAAATTAAATACAAATGCTTAGTAAATAAACTTCCATTAAAACTTTTTCAAATTTCTTGCAGCAATTTGTTGTTCTCTATCACTTGATTTTCACATAGCTGCTGTACAAAGACATTATTGGTACACTGTATTTTCGGGTTATCCCTGACTTTTCGAACGATTTCGTGCCGGTTGTGACCACTTAGAATACGAGGACGTCCACGGTCACGAAAGCGTTATGAAACGACGATTGTTTTCAAATGATTTTCGTTCTACAAGCCTATCAACAATGTCTTGTATGCTAGATTTAGGTCTTCCAGTAATACGAGAAATTTCTGCCAATGATTTGCATTCATTATGCAGCTGGAAGATGAGCTGTTTCTCTTTTCGGCTAGCTTCTTTCAGTTTCGGACTCAGTTTCACTAACTTTCACTAAAGTTTTTTCACTTTAAAAATGGGGCACTCGAACTGAAAACAACTAAATCAGGTCGGACCTTCCTGCTCACTGACCAGCTGTTGATATTTCCGCTAGTAATTATTTAGAACATACTGCGCGTTAAGTCCAATCGTACCAACACTTTTCGCGCGTCTTCTAATTTTCTTTTGCTTTTGGTTTTGAGTGAGGCTTAATTCCTTAGACTTGAAAGAACTATATGTTGCAAAAAAAAAATTCAAAAAATTCTTACGTTTTGTGAAATATTGATTTTCATTCAAAACTGTTTGTCGTACTTATACTTTTTACACCCACTGTAATTTTATGTGGACTCGAATGCATTTTCAGGTAGACCTGTTTGTCTGTTCTACTTAACGATTAGCCTAATATAGTAACTTAATTACCTAATAATGTTGGCTAATATAGTAATTCTTGCAACTCTAAGGACTCCGTTCCCGCAAGGTGAATGTTCGAGAGTGTCTCCCGCACGTATCCGAGGAAATAGAGGACTACACGGAATATGACCCTGAAAAACACATGGATTACGATTCGACTGATTAACAAACTGAAATTGACAATTGGGGGTGGCGCATATGATGCTTTGGTCCCATTTCTTCACACGGTAGCACCGAGATGACACTGGATTGCAAACAGTTCCAATGTAACGACCATACCGTCTCCGTCCCGGTAAAATTTTAGCAGGCCTCGGTATACTTTCGAACTTTGAGTTACAGTGTAGGTTTGGCTAAGTCAAACTCCCGATTAGAGCCGATCTGGCTCCTTTCCCAAAAAGAGTTGTTGCAAAACCTCGCATGGCCTCCCTGCTAATCAAAGACAACCATGGGACGATTAAGGCGGCTACACAAACGGGTGGAGATAGCGGCTCCACGGGGGAGGGTAACAAAAATTTTGATATTCAAACAATTACGTTCTAAATAAAAGAAAACGACGAAGCAGAAACATTCGAAAACGCATGCGCAAAAATCAGAAAATCTGATGCAACCAGAATTCTTACCGCATTCGGCCGCAGCAAGAAGAAAAACGGAAGAGCAGAGACTCTTGCAAACGGAGGGAGACGGACACACGGTAGAAAAACCTATGATTACTGTCATCACCACTGAAGTTACTGAAGCACGGAACACAAATAAAGAAATCTCTGCACCGCAGACATGGAGTACTTCGATTATCCTGGATCGTGCAGTGGGTCTACCAAAAATCGGAAAGAGTTATGAAACGTAACATTGCCACATGCGACGCACAAACGCACCTTAGCGAAGAAGTTAGAAACTGCGTCGTGGAGTTGAAAGACTTCCTAACCCGAAAAGTTCATTACAAGCGCAGGCGACATACGCAGAGAAGAGCAAAAACCATATCCCTTCGACTGAGCAGTAGTTGTTCTGATTCGTTCTACCAGCATAAGGTTCGCCTGCAGCCCAATCAAAGGGGTTTGCGATAAACGGCGGAATGACGAGGACGGAGTGTCGAATGATCAAATTGGGATGAAGGAGGGATTTCATATGGCACTGTCCAAAGCTGCTAGCAAAAATAGGGCCCTTAAGTTGAAAATCTATAAACCTCAACAGGAACCAAAATGGAAAAAAATTGGAAGCCGAAAAGCAAGTAAAGAAGAACTAGTAAGGAAGAGAAAATGAGAATACAGTTGGTGACTCGTCGGAAATGTTGGCCTTGTATCTGAGTACACCGCACAGGCATGTAATGGAACCGATAGAAACTCCTTGTGCTGCAATTGAGGCGAGACAGGGCATTTAAAAAAGGAGTGCACAGATGGGGCGCACTGTGATCTTTGCCACGAGTGTAAGATACCGGATGATTTGAATAACGAATTTTGTACAGGAAGGTGTTGGGTCTTCCAGTAAGCCCGAACCAAGGTCAAAGTGTCTCTGAAATGCTTGAATGCAATGTATTCATTGCTGGTTACCAAAGGACCGCAATGCAAAGGGAACTGCAAAAGGGGAATGCTGATTACCAGGACCGTTCCTGAAAGCTAGTATTCTTTGGGGAGTGCCGCCCCCACGTACCCGAGGAAATTGAGGACATCACGGAATATGACCCTGAACCAATTGTAGACTACGATTCGACCGATTAACCAAAATTGACGTCTTGGGCTACCGGATGATGTTTTGGAACTAGTTGCGTCGCACGGTAGCACCGAAGTGACACTCGAGTGTGAACGGCTCCAATCTAATGATCATACCGTCTCCGTCCCAGTAAAACCTTGGTAGGGCTCGGAGTACGTTCGAAGCTCGCACCATTGAGTTGGTGGTGTAGGTTCGCTTGAGACGAACTCCTGATTAGCGCCGGTCTGGCTCTGAGCACCTGTCCCCATAAGGGCTGGTGCCAACCCTCGCATGGCCTCCCTGCTTAGGAAAGATAACCATGGGACCAATAAGGCGACTACACATACGAGTGGAGATAGCGGCTCTGAGGGGGTACCCATAAGAAATGATAACAAACAAATTATACACAAAAGAAAATATGTCAGAACAGAAACATTCGAAAACGGATGGACGGAAAGTAGGAAATCTGGTACAACCATAGATTTTAACAGCATTTGGGCGCAGCAAGAAAACCATGCGCACACCAGAGCGACCAAAACAAGAAGAACAGAGCATCTTGCAACCTGGAAGAGACGAACACACGGTGGAGAAATGAGAAACGGTTGAGAAACCTATGATTGTTGCCATCACTAGTGAAGCAACTGAAGCACGGGACACAAATAAAGAAATCCCTGCACGTCAGACACGGAGCACTTCGATGATCATGGATCTTGCAGAGGGAGAGCGAAACAGCTTGCGAGAGGCAGGCAAGCTGACATAATATTGCTGAATGAGCAACATCACACCAGAAACTCATCAACATGGTATCCTGACGACTCCGGTAAAGCCGCCATCTGGGTTCGGAACAGTGCACACCTACAAGTGCAGGATCGGGGGCGAGGAGATGGTTTTGTTTGGGTTCGGTGTTCGGGAACTACACTCTTCAGTGTATACCTAACTCCGAACGAATCGTTGTCGTCCTTTCAACTTAGGCTCAATGCTTTCGAGTATTCAGGGCCATGTGATCGTCGGAGGGGACTTCAATGCAAAGGGAATCGAGTGGGGCATGCCCCAGTCAGACGCTCGGGGCAAACGGATCGTGGAAATGGCAGCACGAACTGGGCTCGTCGTATTGAACACAGGCCACACCCCTACTTTCCGTCGATGGGGTTGCGTCGGCACCATACCTGATGTGACATTTGCCTCGGAGTGCCTATCACTATTATTTAAAAATTGTAGAGTGCTAGAGGATTACTCGGCCAGTGATCACCAGTACATAGCTCTGGAGATCCATCACGATGCTTCCCGAAGACCACGCGCTTGGTTTTCTGTGCTCCGGTGGAATACTGAGAACGCGGATATTGAGAAGTTTGTTGAAGCGCCTATGGCACGATCACCGCTGTCGGAAGCAACGCTAGAGGACGGAGAACCCGCGGCAAGAGATGTTGTTAACTCAACTATGAGAATCATTACATCCGCCTGCAGGTCTTCAATATCCCTACAAAGACCCCGGCAAAGCAAGCCTCCAGTATACTGGTGCTCACCTAAAATTGCCGACAAATGAAAGGAGGGTCACAAACTATGACGCAGGACACAGCGAGCTCGAACCCGAGGAGAGGCATGTATCCAATAAACAGCTTACAAGTCATCTAGAAAATGCCTCCGTAGACTTATCAACAGCAGCAAGGCCAACCGCTGGCAAAGCCAGGTAGACGACGTGAACAGAGACCCATGGAGCCTAGGCTACAAAAAAGTAATGCGGAAGCTCGGTGTTCAAAGGTCACCTCACTCATACGAGGACGAAAAGATGGACGAAATCGTGCGGGCTCTCTCCCCCATTCATCCCGCCATCGTTGAAGTCGTTCACTATGAAACACCAATGGAAATTCCATTTTTCACGAAAAGGGGATGCCGAGTCGCCAGCTGCATACCACCCACTGTGTATGCTTGACACGGTCGGAAAAGTTTTTGAAAAACTTATCAGGGGAAGACTCGCTGACGTGATTCGTATTGCCGGGAACCTACCTCCACGGCAGTTTGGCTTCAGATCAGGCCGCTCCACCATCGATGCAATTGGAGAAGTAGTGAGCGCGGTCCAACGTGCCGAGTCTCACAGTATTTCCACACAACGGGTCATCCTGCTGGTTACTCTGGATGTCCGAAGTGCATTTAACAGCGCTAGATGGGTGAATATTCTGGAAGCACTAGAAAATCGTTTTCAAGTACCAGTGTACCTGATGCGGATTCTCAGGAACTATTTGAAGGACCGCAGCCTACTCTACGACTCGAAGGAGGGTAGGCGAAGTACAAATCTTACTTCAGGTGTCGCTCAGGGCTCTATTCTTGGCCCGGACCTGTGGAACATCTCCTACGATGGACTCCTGCAGCTTGAACTGCCGGAAGAGTCACGTTTGATCGGCTATGCGGACGATGCCGCAGCGCTGGTCGCTGGACGCACAGTAGACGCGCGCAGCTCAGACTCAATACGTTTATGCGGAGGGCAATGGACTGGATGACCGCTCACGGATTAAAGCTGGCACTAGAAGAAACCGAAGTGGTCATCCTAACGAAGAAGAGAATCCCCAAAATACGGCCTATCACTATAGGGGACGAGCTTGTCGAATCAAAATCAGCAGTAAAGTACCTGGGCGTCCTGACAGACTCGAAGATGAGTTTTTCCCAACAAATCAGGGCAGTAGCTGACAAGGCTGCAGCGCGTGTGACGGCACTCACCCTATTAATGGCCAACATAGGGGGGCCAACCACATCAAGGAGACGACTCTTAATGAGCATTGTGCAGTCACTTCTACTCTACGGATCAGAACTGTGGAGCGACGCTCTCAGCAAGGAGTTACACCGGAAGCGGTTGGCACAGGTGCAGAGACAAGGAGCAGTGCGAATCGCATGCGCATACCGAACGGTCTCCGGGGCGGCAGTGCTGGTAATCGCAGGGGTGATACCCATCACCCTCCTTGCGAGAGAGCGCAAAAGTATTTACCTGCGCAGAGGCGAAGATCGAAGAGAAGAGATCACCAAGGAAGAGAGACGTTGCTCTCTCAGCGATTGGCAACAGTCTTGGGAGCAAGAAACAAGGGGAAGGTGGACTGCACGTCTGACCCCTGACCTGAAGCTGTGGTTCAGTCGAGTGCATGGTGAGACCGATTTCTACTTGACCAATCTCTTACGCGGGCAGGGTTGTTTCCGGTCCTACCTGTACCAAATTGACAAAGTACGGTCTCCTAACTGTGTGTTTTGTGCAGGAGAGTTGGATGACGCCTGTCACACATTCTTCTACTGCAAAAGGTGGAGCCAGCAGCGAGGGGTCCTACTCAGCGAAATCGGAGAGCTCTGTCCGGAAACTATCGTCGGAGTAATGCTGGAAACAGTTGACAATTGGAATCGCGTGGCGCAATATGCTCGGGCAGTGCTTATATTAAAAAAAGCTTTATTGGAGCGCTTGGAGGCATCGGGGATGGATGGATAGCTTTTGTAGCACTTCCTTCCTCTCCCGTCCTTCCCGTTAGAGAAGAGATACCAATAATGCGAAGGCGCCCCTAGGCGCAGGAACACGAGGCCTAGCCCGAAGTAATGTGTCAAACGGTTCCAGGTTAGGGAACCAGGTTGACAGGGGAGGTGTTCAGTGGGTAGTCCAAAAGCATTTTGCGTCTGGAAGTCCCACACTCAGGGCGTAAACAGCCTTCATCTCCCAGCCACAAAATATTGTATTCAGACGCCTCGTTCAAATTAATTTCTATTGAAGCGTAATCGCCAAAGAAAAAGCAAGCTGACTTGTTGCTGCTCAGCTAGCAACACCATGGGACTATGTTGGAACCACACCTGATACCCACTCGATCTGGAAGGGTTAGCGCAATCGGTTAAAAATTGAAGAATGCTAGAATATTAACCGATCAACGATCACTATCATGGTGGTGCGTTCGGTAGACCACGCTCTCAGTCTACTGCACTCCGGTGGAATACTGAGAAAGCGGATACTGAGAGATTCGTTGAAGTGCTTTTAGCAGGATCACCGCTGACGGAAGTTATGCCGGGAAGTGGACGACCTACGCAGAAGATGTGGTAAACTTAACTATGATCATTACGTCTAAGCGCAAATCTTCCGTTTCCCTACGAGGATCCCGCACATCATGCCCCCAGTATACTGATGGTCATCTGAAATCGTCGAAAAACGAACGGAATGTCACTAACTACGACTAGAGGCTTAGCGAACACGGACCTGGAAAGAAGCTTGTCTCCGCAGACTCATTAACATAGAAGCAAAGCCAGCCGTTGGCAAAACATAGCCGATGACGTGAAGGGAGATCCATGGTGCTTAGGCTACCAAATAATAATGCGGAATCTCAGTCCCCAAAGGTTGTCTCACTCATAGCAGGCATAAAAGATGGACGAAATTTTCCAGCTTTTCCCTTTCCCAGCGCCATCGTTGATGCCGTCCACGATGCAATTTTCAAGGAAAGTCCACTACTCACCAAGATGGAATTGGAGAAAGCAGTCTTGTCTATGCAAGCAAGAAAGGCTGCGCGACCAGATGGGATTCCAGCTGCGGTGCTACAAGATTGTGTTTCATCGTTGCCCTGGCCTGCTCTTCAGCACGTTTGACGTATGCCTGCGCGAAGGGGTATTCCCAGAGTGCTGGACGGTAGCGACCAGTAAGGGGAAAGGGAATCCCGAGTCGTCATTTGCATACCGCCCACTGAGTATGCTAGATACGACTGGAAAAGTTTTCGAAAAACTTATCAGGGGATGATTCGCTGTTTTGATTCGTGCTACCGGGGTAGCATGAATCACGGCATTTCCGCGGCAGTATGAACAGGTTAAAGAGATGGAAGCATCGCTTTGAGTAGTGTGTAGAGTTACAATGCTGCTATGTGGAATAATAAAGAAAATATTGGGAAAAATGACTTGTTTCATTGTCTGGTCAGCCTGCCTTCTAAAAGAGACGTGATACATGAAATCACGTGATAAGTTTGTATCCCTTTTGATAACCGTGCCTTAACTAGCATTTTATTGTCATATTTCATGCTGTTAGCTGGAAATGTAACTAAACAACTCCTGTGAAGGTCGCTAGTTGAAATGTCTGCACAGACGAGCGAAAAACTATTTTGAGAGGCTTATCGAGAAGATCTTATCGCGAATCTGTTTACAGCATTCATTATGTGCTGTCAAATTGTCCTTAAATCCCAAGATATACCCGTTCCTTTTCTAATATTATCCAGGATTTCTATCTTGTTTAATACATCTCATTAGGCAGCAATTTCGTGAATAAAAGTTAGCCTCTATGCCACCGTGTATAGCCAGAGGCAGATCCAAGGTTTCAAGACCACATTATTCCAACTGATTCCTTGCAAGAACAGAACGTCATCATTGTTTCTTCAGAACATCATCATTTAGTTCTTTCTTCAATTTCGTGCTTCCATGACTGGTCGTTCAAATGCGGACGGTAATATTTTCTAGTATAGAGGACCTGTTTTTTCTGCTGTCACTTACCATAGCCGGTTTGTAGCTGTTACCTTTCTAAGTTTTTCTAAAGCTTCCATGATAAAGTCTGACAGATTTTGTAGTTGTTTCGTTGCAACTGCAAACATCAAAATGCCTATATAGGACAAAACTTGCTACAGCAACAAGGATACAAAACTATTTGATCCTGCGTTTATTTAATAATATTTCTTAGCTGTCATAATTTCCTAGCATCCCTGCTTTAAGTTTGCGATGTTGTGCTAATCCACTTCATTCTTTCACTATTGTCGCCAAAGTTTCATTGACTTGCCCCTTCCAAGGCCTATGATCGTCATACAATTGAAGATTGTCATTACTTCAGAAGAAGTTGACGGAGTAATTTCCTCTAGTGAGGAAGATCTTAAATGAATCCCATAATCATGAAAGTAAGCTTTTTAACGTTTTTTCTGCGAAATACGGGAATGACGCTTCAGAAGGTTTTAATTGAGTTTCTCTCTTATGTAGCCTTCAAAGTTTCAGACACAAAAGATAGGGCTAGGTATAAGATAGGCAAATGGGGGTCACATTTTTGCAAAGAAAAACGTATCTTGCTCCATCAATTTTCATATGCGAACCCAAAACATCCGCTTTTTGTAATAGATATTTATTATCAGCTTTGAAACAACTGAAGAAGTGAGCCTAATGATCTAATTATATTTACAATCATTTCAAAATCGTAAATTGACTTTCTACTGCGTGTTTTGAAACGTTTAACGACTTTCATATGCATTGAATACGCAAATGATTTTAGTAATTTTAACGCGAAACTCCCGGACTTTCAAGCACTCGAGACAGTTTTTGACTTTTAGATAACTCTCGGGTCACACTGGCTTCTTCGTGGTTATCAAAGTATTCGCCATAAATTTGACTTCACGTTTTATTTCCAACATGTCTCTGATAGATTCTAGCTGGACGCAAACATATCCTTTATTTATCAAACTAGTAAATTGGTGCTGGGTACAGACGTTAGTAAGATCCCAATACTGTCATTGATATCTCTACCTAACCAGGCCATCGGATGATAGTTAACGTCTCTACCGACTGATGTGATACACTTCTCCTTCCCTTCCATTGCTTAATCTTATTGTCAAGTCCTTCAAGCTTGATCAATGGTGCTTTCCACGTAGGACGTATACTAAAGGAATGAAAATTAAACTTTTGTTGAACTCAACTTGCAGAGCACAAGGTCCTGGGTGTTGTGATTAGTTTCAACCAAAATATTAGACAAATATAACTATATAAGCTCTTTTTTAGCAGATTAGCACAACTATCTTTTACTTGTGAAGTGTTTATACTGTGAATTTTTTAAGACCGAATCCTTGAATTATGTTTCAGAAGATCAAGTTTTTTAAGACTCTCGAAAATAAGTAATTACATGAGGCTTCAGTAAATTCTTCATACTTAATTCTTATACACATTCCGTTTATGTATTATTATATTATATTTATATTTATTATATTTGATATTCTCATTCCAATCCGTTTCGTGATATGACAACTGTAGATATTAACTTATCTGTCTACCGTTGCAGATACTTGCTCCTTAACTCACCGGACCATCACCTCTCCAGCACTTCACGAAGTGTAGTAAGAAGGGATATGACCCGGCAGAAGCTCATCAAGCTTGGATGATGATCTAGGCAATATAGTCAATCGGGCATGCCTAAAGGCAACGGGGAAGGAAACAAGTCGGATGCACTTGCTGAAGTAACTGGTAACTGATATAATCCAGCACAAAATTGCCTTCCCATCCAAGTCATCTGTGGCAAAGGAGCCTTACTATACCCACACGGATCTTCAACATTCTGCAACCCAGAAGCATGCTCGTCTTCTGCAGCACTTTTGTTGTGTAAACTTGTCGACTCCATCCTCGAAAACATTCCCGTCAACAAGTACCCGTCCCATGTCCCATGTCAGAGTCGCATTAACACTAGCACGAACTTCTAACACCTGCTGTCTTTTACCCTGCCACAGAGAACCTAATAGGTCTGTCGCTAAGAACCTGACGCTTTGTCACTGACGAAAAGCCGTCCATGCTCCACATTCTGCGCGATCAGTCTTTTACACTCTCTCACAAGCTTCATGTACTCGTGTTTAAGGAGCAGTACCTTACTGTACTGCAGTACCCTGCTCTTTGAGGCTCCGGGCTATCACGTCATATGTCCTGACGTGTGGCATACCCGGCCTTACTTGAGCGTTTTGTTATTGACCCGGAAAAACAATTATATGTTGCATATAAGACACCTTGCATTCAGTGGTTAAGTCCCTAAACTCAGCTAAGGACAGGCATTCTTACTATTCCTGAGTGAGGCCTCCTGCGCAGTTTGATCGTGAAAGGCATGCTTTTCAGCTGGCTGGTGACGCGGAATGAATGTAAGGGAAGGGCGTGTCATAGCATATTGATTCCTGATATTATAGTAGCATGAAAAAAAATTTGAACTTTGTTGTCTGTGAGAGCTTAGGGTTCTTGCTAACGGGACATGGAAGCTTTAACAAATGCTTGCGTCGTCGTGGAGAATCCATATATCTTCATGGGCATCCATCATCAATCATAGAGATTGTGTGTCCTTTGCGTAGGGAGAAAAGTGAGACATGCCGACACATGCTGTTGAAGTGTTTAGCATACGCTGAGTTGCGAAGAACGTATTGGTGAGACCTCACTCCTGCCCGGAAGATAAGTGCGACTTCCTGTTGGATGCTATGTGATTTTCCGAATTAGACCTCTTTGCATGATTTGCCTTTAATATCCTTTTTATATTTGGATATTGTCTTTAGTTGATTATTCGTAAGGGGCCAAATAAATGTAGAGTTCCTACATGAATTCAGACCTTGGGATTTCCGCTCCCACCAACCCGAGGTGGGGCGACCATCACCGGAGGCAGGGTATAAAATGGTAGCGATTTTGAGATTAACGAAGGGCGCAACCCGATCAGAGGTTTGCTCTAGACAACGGGCTAGGGGGAGTCCGTGACGGGTTTATGTCTTCCAACTACACGTTGGGGAGCCTTTCCTGGCTGTGACGTGTTGGTTTGTGGCTCAAAGTAGTAAGAGATTAGTCTTGAGCGGTAAAAAAGTGGGCCCTGCCTGCTGAGGTAGTCTCACAAGTAAACCCGTCTATGAAATTAAGCCATGCGGCAGGTGGCGTAATCCATGCATTGACTTCATAGATTAATGAGATTAATGAGAAATGATTACATATAAGAAGGCATCAATAGACCAATGTGATCTATAATACGAGTCTTGTCAAATTATTGAATTTATATTGTTGAAATCTTATCAGCTGATAAGATTGTGATCATATGATTTAAAAATCGAGTAAAATCCGCAGAAATATATTTTTTCTTGCGACCTTCATTTTTCCGGTACGTTCAACAGCAAAGGATTGTTTTCTGCTACATTACCCCTCTAAACGTGACATGGTCTGACACTCTGGTAGCGATATTCACATTCATCATGCCGTAAAACATTTCTTAAGTTGTTCTTGTGCATGGACAGCAAAGATCCGCCGGCATACGCAACAGTTAACAAACAAATTGGATATATCACGCTAACAACATACAAATGTAATCATCAGATCTACCCTTACGAAAAACCATGGAGCCGTCTATAGTGCAGCAGAAGAAGAATTTAGAGAAAGATAGAACGCTTGACGCATCGTGATATCAACAAGTGCCTTTGGGAATTAATTAATAGCTTTGTTATCCAAATATATATGAGTAATATAGATAGCGGATGGAAGTGAAAGGTAGTGTGACGCAACAAAACACTTTTTTCATTAGTTATCACATTTACCTGCCGTTTTTTTTCCATCCTTTCACAAATGTGCAGATACTTTCATCATTGTATGAAATCCAACTCAATGAAAAAGATCACATCGGATCTCAGAAGCAGTGAAACCTATTATCATTTTTATGCTCTTAATATGCTTAGGAAGGAAGACATTAAATTGCCGGCCACGCCAACAAGACGTTACATATATGCGAAGAAGCCTTCACCCCCAAACTGAGAACCAACACTCAATGTATGGGTGTTTATGTGTTTATTAATGTATCCAAGTTGTATCTTCAACTTCTTGGGCAATTAGTTCCACTTGAAGTAACTCCATGATGCGATTTAATGGATAATGAACATTTTGTCTTGATCTTGCTCGAGAATTTACAATTAGTTCCCACGCAGAACACATTAAGACCGAGCGCTATAATAATCAGAGTCCCGGGAAAGGAATACGGTGAGCAAACGAAATGATAATTACCGATGTATGAGTATGATCATGACAGTGCAATTAATTCATCAGCTCCTAAGCACCATCAGATAGGTCCGAACGCGTCTGATGTTTGAATATGATAACTCATGACAATATCGCTAAATATATGCATTCAAACAAGTTCTTGAAGATGAGGATGTCTGGATCAGTTTCTTCGACATTATAGCAATTCAATCACACGACACAGCTAATTAGGTAGTAGAACTATGCGAAGTGAACTACATATTCAACGCTCTGGTACTGTAACTGGTTATGAAAAATCACTTCCTTGATAATTGCTTGGCTCGTTAGCAAACTCCAGCCAAGTTCCTGCCTTAACGTGTTATATAGTGGGTAAATAAGTGACAGATTCATCAAGCATCGGAATTGTCCAATCAATAATCTCGAAGTAAAAGGAAATGCTCATACCGATAAGATTGACACTTGTCTCCAAAAATTTTCTCTAACTTGGTCTTATGGAACGGTCAAAAAGTTACCTTTGGTGGGACCTAATGATCTCTAGTTCCATGCAATTAAGAAAAGAAATCAATTAGCGTAGGTGTAGTTATGACATAAGCTATTATAATCACAACTCAAACTAAATCTTGTCATGAGCGTTACAAATGTTTTCACTATCCCTAATGATGTAAGAACCAGAAATATTTTCCCGAGCCATAAAAGGCAATAACAAATCAGGCAGGGAAAATCCTCTGACTTTCACTTGTCATAAAATATCAGGGTCGATAAATTCCTTTTCTTTAATATACAAATCCGCTATTCCATTTTCAAACAGGTAACCTAACATGGACTCATCATTAATCAACAAACGTTCTATGCCCCGCCCTGCCCCGTTGGATCCCCCAAATTCCATTGTCTATAGCGACGAACTTGCCTCCGCAATCCTTCGAAAGAAACACCACCTCCTCAAACTATTCAAAGTGATCCATTCTAGTGGGGACGACTTCGACCCCAAAAATGAAATCCTCACTATAACTCTGATTTCCAATTCATTAAACAAAATCAATCTCTCTCCTTTCCCGAAACTTAGCTTACTTATGCTCATATTTAATTCATATTTCTTTCATTTTCCCACTATTAGCACTTTTATTATTTTTTATAACAGTTAAAAAAAAGTGATATTTTAATAATTTTTAATGCTAAATAATGTAATTTATAGTCTAGCTTTAAAGTATGAAAAAGGGTCGAAAGGATAAACTTACATCGGAGCCAATACGCCCAACGCTTGGTCGTGCAGCTCAAGAGGGATATGGAAGCCCACCTATTGCTGCTAAGTGAAGAACACGGAGATCAAAATCTGTCAGCATGACTCCCTGATGAATCTGGTACTGATGTCATGTGCGTTCAGAAGTGCGTACGAAAAGATGGTTTCATGTTTGTTCGGTGTCCAGGTATAATATTCTGCAACGTTTTCTTCTGGAGCTTGGTTCTTAAGCACTGGCCTATTCCCAAATTGTTGGGAGAGTGTTGCTCGGAATGTTGACGGCAGCTCTTGCCCAGAAAGTAACCGGCCCTCGGTCCCGGTAGGTCTGACGGAGACGGGCGTGGGCAGCACTCACTTTCACTGAGCCCCGATATGCCATCAAGCGAGAATGCGAGAAGCCGATACGCCTTCCTCGGAGGAACTTCCGCTCCCTCGTAACCGTGTGATTCCACCGCGACAACCGTTGTCAGAGTTCACGACCTAAAAGATTTAACTTACCGTCCCTGCTGTTTTTACTAGCGGAGAGAAAGTCATGGCAATTTTTTCCTTAATCTCTAGTTTTTTCATTCGGACGGCTACTTATACTCCGAATTCCTTAAGACCTAAGCTAATATTATGCAAATTAGACTACGGCTTATATCCTTAACTTCCCAACTTAATCTGTTCACCAACTTCCCGCGGCCGATTTCCAGTCTGTTCACCAACTTCCCGCGCTCTTTTCCACACACTGTCAGGTTTACCGGGCACCTCAAACGGTTTTCAGTCTGTTCACCGACTTCCCGCGGTATTTTTCGCACACTGTCAGGTTTACCCACAAGGTCCTGCTGATGTTTCACTAAACGCCCGCTCCACTCTACAACCGCCTTTTACAAAGATTTGCGTTCCGAACTACGAACTGCTGCACTCAAGTGATAAAATGATTCGTCGAAATAGACTTTTTGTTGCAATTTCACTTGGAAAATTCGCTTAACAATGTGGAAAGCATTCGCGGAACAAGCACACGATGACGCTGCACATCGCGTTTCGTTCAGGGAAATATCACAAAAGGACCGCTTCCTTTCAAACTACCCATACAGAGGTTTTATGATCCTCCCGCTGCGGCTGTTCACCCTACGGGTGATGACCCATCTGAGACTCAACCCACTCTTACAGAACTGCGGTAAATGCTGTGTAATTGTGTTTAGTTTTAGCAACCGTACCAGATCTCACCACACCTCGCTTCGACCCTTGACCGCTGACAGGTGTTGGCTTTGGTTTGAGTCGCGGAAGTGGCTCAAATTCGCCTTTGCTCGCCGGCTTCCAACATCAATTCTAAATTCGAACCTCATTAATTCTAAAATTCTTACCTAATTAATTTTTTAATTCTTATCTAATTAATTCTATCGTTACAATATTTTGTCTAAACGTTACGAGCTTCTCTCCATTCAAATAGAGCCTAATATCCTACTCGGATACTTAATAGAGCCAACTATCTCCTACTCAGATATCCTAATTGAGCCTACTATCGCGGATCAACAGAGGGTAGTAATTGCTTGCTTCCCTCATTCGCATGACGCATTCGCCAGACTCCCAAAAGCTCCCCGAGAATAGCGAAACAATACCGTAACAATTCTTAAGTGTGTTTTCAGTAGCAACTCCATTGTTGGGGAGGGGGCGCTGTATCGAGCACAGAGAGTCATGTTCATTTTGGGAGGGTACCTTAATGCTTAGGCTATTGCATGGGACATGCATTACTCAGATCTAAGGAGAAACAAATCCTAGAGATAGCAGCTATACTGGGACTAGCCATGTCAACACTCCCACTTCGTGCCCCTGGGCTGTGTAGGTACCCAAACGTGACATTCGCGTTGGAGTACCTATTTTCAAAGAAATACAATTGGAAAACTCTAGAGGACCATTTGGTCGGTGGCCATCAGTGCATAGCGTTTGAGATCCGCGACAGTGCGCCCATATTTGTGTTCAGTACTAGAAAGATGGACACCGAGCAGTTCTTCGAGAAGCATTTGGAAGCACTCTTTGCTGGGGATCATAGGTCTTGCAGCTGAAGAAATGGTGAACTCTATAATGTTTACCATTAATCTGGTTGTACTTCAACGATGTCCCTTTGGACACGTAGACACGACAGTCCTCCAATGTACAGGTGGTCAATTGAAATCGACGCATAACGAAGCATAAATCCCGCCCAACGACAAACATGCCAGAAACCCCCCAGAAGGTTTTTTCGGTTTTTTTTGGCTTTCGTACTTGAATGAGAGTCTTGTTATAATTTTTGAGGTTGCAAAATATAAGTTCCCTTCTGTGCAAAATACACTCGAGCTTCTGAATTAAAAAGACAACGTACGTTTTGCATCTATGATATTCGTGAAAGTCTGTGAATCCCCGTCGTACGCATATTTGCTATTGTGAAGCTTCTCTGAATTTTTGAAAATTTACACCATTCTCCGAACTTCCATGCCACCGGAATTACCCTCATAATTATGGGCATCTTCGTGATGCCCACTGGCAAATCAAATTGGGCCGTCAACGTGAGTCAGTTTTTTTTATCAATCCACAGGTTTTCCTAGTTTTAGAGGAAACCTAATAATCTAATATTTTGTCTGAAAATTCACCGACTACAGTTCATACATCAATCAATAAACTAAAACAATGTTTTGACTACCACCATCACAGGACACTCCTCATTCGTCTTCAAACAAAGTTCGATCTTTAGTTTTTTGCTTTCCTTCTGTGCCAGCTTTTTCAAGACAAATAACTTTCACGAAACTTGGTGTGCGTTCCGTTAACTACATAGAATTATTACTTGTCGAGTTAGTATTTGATCGGAGTGTTGTGCTTTTTCAGATGCGTGACCTGTTAGCTTCGCAAATGTTCGCAATAGTGAATTAAACACACTTGACTAATTTAAAATCAGTTGTTTGAAGATATATTCTTGAAAATCACTAACACTTCACAATTATTTTCACTTATTCACTATTTCACTTGTTCACTTTTATGAGTTATCACTTTTACATTGGAAAGGAACGGAAAATGCGAGAGCTTTAGGCATGCATTGAATAGATGGCAAATGAAAACAACACCTTTCTTTGGAAGTTTCTTCAAAGCTATGTTAGGCAAGCCGTCCGCTCTGGAGCTTTGCGGCTCTTAAGCTTTTTGAGCAGATTGATTATTTCCCTGGTTTTAATGAAAGCAGATGGAGCTACATTAACGGGAGAAGGTAAGTTTTTAAATGTTTACCAATAGATCTGTAATGTTTTCGCAGTTTTGATGGTTATTGATGTGGTAGGTGTGGAACTTATCGGTGAGGATCTCAGCCTTTCTTTCACATGAGTATACGTGCTTTTCGCTTTCATCATTCAGTGGGTATAGGACAGCGTGGTTTTTTCTTTTGAAAAGTCTATTAAGGCTCCAAAATTTTCTTGATTTGTAGTCTAAATTTTCAAGCGTATCCCACAGCGCTGGTTGCGTAGCGTAGAAATCTTGTTACGAATAGCTGTTGTCATTGAATGAACACCGCACCGCACAACACAGCTGGAACTCGGGATCTTTGCCATTGATGTCTTAGCGTATTTCTAGTACGGATAAGTTTTAGAGCTTCATCATCCAATTCAAAAGTTTTGTAAGTTGAGCTTATTTTAGGCATGCTGCTGTCAATAGCTCTCCTGATAATATCCTTAAAATCATTGATTTTTCATTCAAGGGATTGAATTGAATTTAACTCCTCATGAATGTTTTGATTCAATGACACGCTATTATTTATATATGCTTTGAGTTTGGACCAGTCGGCTTGTTTCAAACCATAATACTTTTTACTGTGGTTCTGACAGATTCCCATTGAATTCAAGCAGAATAAAACAGGTAATTGAGGCGATGATAGTGCTTGTACAAGGTGAAAACCTGGAGGACCAACAATTTCACAATTATTTATATAATTTTTTACATAAATAATTGTAATAATTGCAATTGTTATAATTGTAAAAAATAATATTTTGTACACATTATCGTTTTGTACCCGCTTAGAGCGAATATAATGAATGGCTAGTAATACTTTTTCAATGGCTGGTAGTTTTATTTCAGATGAATCAAGGGTACGAGAAGCATAACATATGGGTTTACTCGTATTGTCTTTCGACAGCACAGCTCCCGATGCCAAAGTTAATGCATCGGATTTTGTGAAATTCGGATATTGGAGAATAGTTTGATTAGAATCTACATATTCTAGATTATCTTTATTAACTTCAGCATCCTTTTGAAAAAATTTGATCATTGGTCTTGGAATTTTTGAAAAATCCTCGATGAGTTTCCTGTAGAAGCCAGCTATTCTGGAAACGACTTCATTTGCGTCACTGGAAATGGGTATTTTTTCATAGTTCGAGTTTTTAAGGGTTGGGTTGTATATCTTCCTTTATGACAACATCCCCTAGGAATTCAGTTCACTTGTAGAGAAATGAAGTTTTGGACATTTATTTTTTCAGATTTGCAGCTCGTTAGCTTTGAAATATCTTTCTGAAAGCTATTTCTGTTCTTAAAGGGCCCTACTATAAACAAGAATGTCATCGATATATACTATACAGATTAAATAAATTAAAGATTAAATAAAATGCGTTGGTTAAATGGAATTAATTCACTTTTAGAATGTAGACGGCGCATTTTTATGACCAAAAGACATACATGTAAACTCAAAATACCTGCAATCTGTTGGAAACGCTATTTTGTGGCGGTCTTCAGGTTTTATCTGGATTTGACGAAAACCTTTCGCCAGATCAATGCTAGTAAAATAATTAGCATTTCCTAATTGGCCTGGTATACCATCAATATGAGGAATCGGGTATTTATCAGCTATAGTTAAATTGCCGATCTTCCTGCTATCGTTAACTAACGTATGTTTATTTTTCTTCTTGGGGACGATCCACACAAGACATTGTATGGTGATTTTGAAGGGACTATTATACCTTGCTTCAGGTCTTCTTTAATTTGTTGCTTTACGAAGTCTCTGAGAGAGAGTATGGCTACCTGTAATTTTGTTGGTATATGAATGCATGTATTGAGCTTCCACTCATGCATTATTTTGTAAAGACTGATATCTGCTTTACATAGTACTGTATCTCGGAAAATTCGTCTTTGATTTGCTCTATGCTCTCTTACAAGTTTTTCCTTTTCTAACAAGTAAGTCTCTTCAGTTTTGTTCATCTCTACTTTAGGTATTTCAGAAGTTTCTGGGCTCAATTTCTGTTTATTTCATTAGCTATTCGCAAGTAGTATTCAGGTTCCTGACCGAAACAGAGGGTGATATTGCTTATCGTAATAGTGTTCAAAAACTCAATTTTTTGCTGCAGGACCAGAGAAAACGTTTTAACCTATGATGTAGTCAAAGGAATTGGATGGAAAATCCGTAAGTTTCCATGCAAAATTATGCTTAATAAGAAAATTCGATGGAAACATAATTTCTATACCGTATTTGACTGGTGTTAGTTTACTTTCGATGGAACTGATGGATTTTCTAAAACAAAGTGCCGATAAAGGCTTACAAACTTTGTGTTCATGATACAACAAGTACTGCCCGTATCAATTAGACATCTGACTATTTAATTCCTTCAAAAGTTAGTTTTTGACATATTGCGAGTTTTCCTAGGCTGGCTCCGAACATTTAAGGCTCCAATATGCTAAGAAGACCTCAAAAATTGCATTGTATTCATAGAGACACCCGTGGGGAATGAAAAATCATTATGCCTGATATTTCCACTTGGTGGATTTTGCTTGGTACTACCGAAATTTAGCAGAGGGGTCGGTTGAATCTGATGATGATCAGAGTTTTGCAATTGGTTGGGAAAATTGTGATTCACGAAGTTATAATTGACAAAATAAGGCTGATTCACTTTATATTTTGGAGCGATACAAGAACATGAATGTTCCAATATTTCTGGCTTATGCGTACAAAGCACTCCTCTTAATGGTTCGGTGCACTTATCTATGTAACAATTCTTAACAATATTTCGTCAATGCTCAATCTCAGTTTCCACTTAGACTGTTGAATATGCACTATTTAATTAAATTTTATTGCAAACACGATTCAAGTACTTGGTCAAATATCAATATAGTTGAAAAACAGTTGTGAAACTAGCGCCGAACGAGCGTTCCCAATAGAAGCGCTTTTTTACCCGGTTCTACTTTTGCTGCCTTTTATATAGTTATGAGCTCTTTTAGGAGACACTTTTCTATGAGAAATTACTTTAGTAACGACTAAAATCGAACTGAGAACCCATGGGGAAGAGAACAATATCGATGCAAATGTATAACCGGCGTAGAACATCTGCGGCGAGCCGAGAGCGCACGCTCACGTATGTGGATTTCTCTCGTTTTCATTTAGAAATTTTCGTATCGAAGTCGTCGGAACTTATTTTTGAAAGTCTAAGGAATCCAATCACGTTAAAATCGATTTTCATTTTCAAAATTCTAATAGGCAATAGTACCTTAAAACCGGAACCTTAAAAACTCGATTCTTTGGGAACGCTTCCCTACTTTTGCTTCAAAACTCTCTGAGTCAAATTGTCGGGCTCTTGAATTAGACTCTGATAGGCTATTTTCTTATCTACACTGTGTTCTCATTCGAGCGTTTTTTAAAAGAAAACAAGTCACTGTGATGCAAAAAATTCTTTATCTAATGAGATCTGAGTAGAATTCATTCACTTGTTTTTTCTTACTCAATCATATTCATTACACACCCATGCAGTTCTAGCCATGAGGTCAATTACATTTGGTCACATACATCCTCCTGTTAAATTTGCCCAATCTATACATGAATCTCCGAAAGCGTCGTTGCTTAGTGTGCAGATAAACCCACAGCCCCCGCAACATAAGAAGAAAACCGAAAAAAAACACAACCTTAGAAAGCATCTTCATTGAGACAAGTCCTATACCTCGGTTGCAGGTAGTAACGATGTTAATCATAGAAACATCCTCCTAAGAACTCAAATAACTTCAATTCGATCTAGAAACCTGCACGGCGATTCGGAGAAGTTTTGTGGATACCTAAACCAAAAGATCATTTCCTGTCCTAATTGCCAAGATCCCTTATTGCTGCTCGCATCACTTTCATATGAGCAACAACGCATATGATCGGCGGTTCGCTTCCTCCCGACACTTGCTCAGTGACTTGCTTCCTCGGCGTGTCGTAATCTTTATTTTGCTCCTGATCTGGTTTTGTTGCGTATGAGGCTGCTAGTCTTCGTCATTTGAACACCTGAGCCGGTGAGCACAAAAAATCAAACAAAGATCATCAAATCGCAGCTACAACCGATGCGGCGGTTTCAGATATACCTAGGAACCGGTCCAAGATTAAGTGGATGGTGCCTGGGTTGTCTTAGTACCGCGCTGTTGTTTTTACTAAAGACGCTTCGCTTATCTCTAAGGTTTTTGCATAGTAATTTTTAATGGCTTCCATGCTGAGTCCGATTGAGTTGCTCAGGCAAGTCCGAGACACCTCTCCGGGAGGACGCCAAAGCCGAGGTCTTTGGCTTCTGAATACGCTGTCTTCAGTTAAACCACTCTTCTGCTAACTATCTGTTTGGTTTGTTGCTGCTCCACGGTATCCACTATTCACGATCGCGTCAGGTGCATTCATTCATAAGTTTGCGTCCGCGTTTCCAGCAGGTTTTCGCGGGCCAGTGGAGCCGGCGGGAGGGTTTCTTGTTGCGCGGGACAGTTACATGTAACTTCATTTATAAATCTGTAGTGTTTTTGCGGGAAAGCTAGTCTTATGGCAGTCAAGAACCACCATTAATGGTCAATCAGTGGTTATAATGGTCAACTGGTGACTGAGCTGTAAAAGTTTTGCTCTTGATGGAGGAGCCGATGCAAGGGATCTGACGGCACATTCGTTGGTGTTTTTTGATGAATGGAATTCGAATGAAAGCTTTGATTAATGAAGATGTCTTTGGATTTGAATAATCTGAGTAGGCTACTAGTTCCACTGAAAAAAATTGATGGCAAGCAGATTAACCAAAAAGCAACTGCCTCCAAGCCATAGCTCGTAGATTTCCTTTCGAATGTGCACATTAAATTAATTCGAAAGACAACTTTAATGAGTTACTTACCTATTCGTTAGTAGAAATTAAATCCAATTAGAAAACTGTTCCATTTACCCCGCTTTTTTGCTCTTCTTTCGGGCAATTGCCGATTCGCATCCCTGCCCTTTGTATTTCGTCGACCCTCTTCGGATTTAATAAATTTCCAAACGCAATCCACCCTCATCCACTTACCCTTTCATTCTCTACTTGGAGCGTTAACACGAAGCTTAACCTCAATGCTTTCAAGTGCCACTTCACGCGCAGGCATTCCTCATATTGAACATCCTTTGTGGCTCGCCAACATCTGGCCGCCAACAACTACGACAATGAACGCATTTTGAATTGCAATTAGGTCGTCTTGCAGTAAACAGGCATGCGCTCGCGTATTAGCCTCAAATTCTGCTTGATTTCATTTCGATGAGAAATAAAAGGACTCTTTATTGGCGACTCACTCCCTTGCAACACACAAAAGATCCCATTTACATCGATGGCACTCAAGTGTCGCGTTTCCGCACTTGAAACAACCAACGCGAGGACTCAACTCTTTCGAAAAGCATTTAGTGTGATACTGTAAATCGATATGTGTTGGTACTTAAATTTTCAATAGAATATCGCTTGCAGGCCGTGTGCTAGAAACGCCTTATTTCTCTTTTGCTGCTGGCAATGTTTTACACACCGTTTTTTAAACGAAATACGAATGATGAATAAAGGATTTTCCGAAAGGAGTGCAACTTTTGCGAAAAAATTGTAAATTTCAATACTAAAACTGCAATAGCTCACAATAATTACTACTTACTAACTACTTTCGAAAGTTAGAAGTTATACATCAATGTTCTGTTATGTTTTCCTTAAAGTTCATTAATTTTGGATTTGAGAGAGTCATGTGTCTGCCCAGGAACATTCACATAGTAAAGCCTAGAAATAAGAAGTAAAAGAAATATAGTTTAAAAGAAATAAAGTGTAAAGTAATCTTTAAAACACATAAATATTGTCAGTTTATTTGATTTATCAAAGTTATATAAAACAGTTAAAGTGTTTAAAAAGTAATTTAGTGTTTTGTTTTTCGGGTTGCGAGGTGAATGAATTTATGCTCGGAGTGTGGAGCTCCTCGTGCCTGGACTACGGACTCAACACCTCCCCTGTCAACCTGAGAACGTAGGGCGGAATTGTTTGACACACTACTTTGGGCCAGGTCTTGTTTTGCCACTCCATCAACTGCCTTTAAGCAGGGGGGAGGCACTGCTCCAGCGGTAAAGGAGGAAGGAAAGAATATTACCAGAAAAGTGATCCCCCAACCCCGACGGCCGCAGCTGCCGTGAGTCCATTTTATTTTCCAGGACTGCCCGAACATAATGTGCCATATGGTATCATTTGTCAACCGATCCAAGCATCCCAGTGATAATGTTATCCGGAGTTACCTTTCCTGTTTCCCTGTATAAATCCTGCCACAGCCTGTCCCATCTTTCGCATGCAGAAAATATCTGACAAGCGTGATCGTCCTCTCCAGGGAAAAATCTACGGACGAGGGTTGGTGATTTACAGATCTTGTTCAGGTAACACTGAAAATACCTATTCCCGCTCAATAGCTGTAGAGTTTATAGTGAGATAAGCCCTCGATTTAGCCACGAATTCAAATCCGAGATGAGCTGCGCAATCCACCTTCCCTTATGTCCCTTCGACAGCAGTTTTGGGTGCGATTTACCCGTGACTGCTTCCAATTGTTGAGTAACCGTTAGGCGTTGATCAGCCCAACGAGTCTAAATTGCGCTTGTTTGACATAGTATCCGGGGAATCGCGCAATACCGCAATAGCATCCGCGTAGCCGATTAAGCGCGACTCACCTGGACTGGACTCACCTCACATCTCTAATCTCAGTAGTCCGTCGTAAGACACGGACCATAAAATCTTGATAGATTCCTTGGAAGCACCCAATGTAATCTCCATCCAGCGCTGGTCCTGTGTCCTGTCATGACGCAAGATTCGGTTCTTGAAGTAGTTCCTCAAAAGTTGCACAAGATATTCTGGAACTTGAAAAGTGTGCTTCAAAGTATCTACCCATCTCGCGGAGTTGAAAGCGTTCCTAACGTCACCAAAAGTCATGGCTATATGTCTCCATCGCTTGAATTGCGCTCATCACTTTTGCAAGCAAACTGCTCTAAGATCGAGTAGATAGGTTCCCAGCGGCAAGAATCGCGGTCGTGAGACTTCCCTTGATGAATTTCTCTAGCACTTTCCCACCTGTGTCTAGCATGTATAACGGACGGTATGCGGAAGGGGCTCAAGGGGCGCTTCTTTCCAAAACAAATATAAAAATTACGAATTATAAAACCAACATGGTAGCCATTTTTTCTGGTACTTTTCCTGAAATTAGCTTATTTCGCAACAACTATTTGCTTAAACTGAAGCCAAATTCTGAACAGGATTAGTCCGGTCACTTTAGTGCTCTTATAATCGATATTCTATAGCTTTCCTTAGTATTTCGAGTAATTATTGTGCATTAAACCCGTCTCCAGTTTCGCAAGTAAAGTACTTGGATGCAGTGAACCCTCCAGGATGTTGTTTTTATAGTTCCAAGCACACATTATTCCAATCATTTAATGCAATTTCCCATATTTTTTGTACTTAAAACAGTAAAAAATTACCATGCATCCGCCACAAAATTGAAAGGTTTTCTTGAAATTATGGTCACGTAGCTCTAATGTGCCAGCCAAATCCTACCTTCGAACCTTAGTCGAGCATTTTAAGTCTCTTCAGACTATATTACAAACTTCCAGTGAGCAACATTCCAGCTCCTATACTGTTTGGAAAAAGCCAATGCAACCATATTAAATTGATAACTTAAAAGATGCCTCTTAGCGTTTGTTTTTAGCTTTCCAGTTTTAATCCTCCTTTAAGACACCGACGAACTTTAAAAGCAGCAAAGCAAAGCAGTTGTTTTTTTTTTTTAAATATATTATATAAATATATTAGAAATATATTATCATATATAATTTTTTTAACTTCTGGAATACACAGAAAGGCAAAAGGAAACACGACACACGACTGTTATTTTATCCAAACTGGAAACATCAGAAATTGAAGGATTAACTTGATTGGAATGGTTTCATTTCCAATCATAACTCACGGAAGCAAAACTGTTCACTAAGTCAGGTGCACTAAAAGCTAACTTCAAACTTATGCGTAACATAAGATTTCAAAAAAAAAACTAATACCAAAGTTTACTCAGGTCTCATATCCTTGTGGGATAAACTGGGGTGACCTTCGCCATGTGGTCGCCTTTTTCCGCCATGTGGCCCAGTTCATCAATGGGTTCGCCATCACTAGCTGGCTATCGGCGGGGCGTCAAACATATCTAAGCATTATTACCGCAGATGTGCTTTTTACTCATGAACCAGTTCATTCTTTGACAACGTCATCTAATCTGCTCCGCGACATCTTAATTGCACCAACATCCCGGCACTTTCTAATCATTACGCGTTCCTTTTTTGATGCCCCTGATTCTAGCTTAATTTCCCCGAATACCAAATATAACACAACGATGAAAAAGATGAATAAACGACAAATATGAAATAGATGATTCAATTCAAACGCTGTCTCGATGTATTCTATAGTAGATGAATATCCACGCACAAGCTAGATCTCCAAACTTCTCCGAACATCACATAATTCAAACTGGATACCGGAGGTCCCGAAGCCTCAAGAGTATATGATCTGATATCATCTAATTCGAACCGGAGCTGGATGGAGGCAAAGCCTAAGGTTTCCCACAGAAACCCTCTTTGAAGAGACACTTAAATTGAGTTAGCTCAGAAATGACTGGCACGCTGAAATGAACAACGGATTCAAAAACAAACTTTCTCCTATGAAGCTTACGGGGCAAAAATGCCAAGATGTCGATGAACGCAGACCTCTTCCAACTAAATAGACTAGTGTTTATTGTGACGGAATAGAAATAAGCTGCTTCTGTGTTACACTACGCCTGGGTATATAGGGAGAGGTCGTCCCCAGACCAACGCACTGACACAATTATACAGAAAACCGTCAATCATTTCCAAAATGAATTCCAAGACTCTTATCCTACTACCTTCTTGTCAACCAATAGAGCTTCTAGTCTACCAAGCGAGCGGTTCAAATGCTCTTTTGCGAGTCCCAAGCGATAATTAATCTCGCTACACTCAATCAATTTCTACTAGTCGATCGGCCCTGATGATACCGCAAATTACATTCAATGATAATTCTCCAACGTCATTATCAGTCTTTGCGTTAACAATGGTTACTTCCCCCGCAATTGAACAACAGCGTGGCTACTCCCCATTTCGCGAAAAAGAGGCTAACAGTGACTTAGAAACGTTTAGAGTAATGGGTAAATAAAAGGTAAAATAAAGAGAAGTCCATCATGCTCTCTTTCGATGAATTCGCGGAGGCTTATGTTACTAGCACTACAATTTTGTTTTAAAGAAAGTATATCAACCAATCAAGCGAGTGGAAGATCATCTCTCGAGTCTGCGAGCTAATCAAGCTGGAGTTCTACAAGGATCGCCTATCCCACCAATATTATATAACTGTACCCCATAGAAATCCCAATCTTGCTAAGCAATGTTCAAGTATCACTATACCCAGACGATACTTGCATTTATTATACCTCATGGCAAGCAGAATTTATCACCTCAAAACTGCAACTCTCAGCCCACACAGACAATACACAAGCCATGTTATTATCAAATGTAGAACACAACTCCTAACGGCTTTAAAAACAGATAACAACACAAAACCATGGAACAGAACAGCGAAATATCTAGGAAAGACACCAGCTCACCTACATGACATACCTGTAAAGTTTATATCCCACAAAAAACGAGTCCACTGCCTGGTAATATTCTTCTACTTTCACCCTTTTCACAGTTCTGGCTACCTAAACATAAAAAAAATTGCTCATCTAGAAACCAATAATTCGACCGACACTACTTTGTGGCAGTATCGCTTTCTGTTAGTAGGCCAAAACTCACAAAAAAACGCTCGTATCCTCTCAATCTCACTACACAAGGAATAACTAAAAACTATAGAGAAATACATATGAAACAGAGCATTAAAACTATTTGACAATATAGACAACATCAAACTAAGTCCTGCTTAATATCAGCCTCGTATCGATCATACAGGACAGATACGACAGACCAGACATTTTCGTTTAGTGGTGGTGAGTGTTCTCGTTCTCACATGTATGAATAAGTGCACAATAGTACTAGCTCCACGCAGCCCTTACTTAAAGTTTAGCATAACGTGAATTATTGCGATAGTTACAGTACGCCGCTGTCAAATTCAAGCTAAGGGCGTCTGCACGAACATTATAAAAAACAATTGGATGTTCCTTTTTATCATCAGTAAGGTCTTTTTAGAAGAAAAAAAATTACATTTAGAGCAGAAATTGTAAATTTCTATAAAAAAATATATTGATATTGCTACAGCAAATAATATTTTTTTCAATAGAATACAGGACTCATTTTCTTCCTGACGATTATAAACAACTAACCAAATATTCTTTCTTTGGCTTCTTAATCCTATTAATCCTTTAAGCAATCAACTTTCCTCAAATATTGTATTATTATCATCGAACCAGTTTTTCTCGTACTTCCTTTGATCCGCTCCTTGGAATGCACGATCACCACACACAAGTACGCCCAGACGTATCAAATGTCTTATATACATTGATCTCTATATTAGCATGAATTATTTCATAGTTTCAAAGACGTCCTTGCAACATATATTGAGCTTACATCGACTTTGAAGTGTTCCTTTTATTGCCACAATCTTTGCCCCTGTAAAACTACGGGTACGGGGCCAGTGCTTATAAATTTAATATCATTCCAGGAAATTTTCATTTGTTTTTCTACAAAATTTCCAGTTGTTTTTTCGGGTCCTTATTATTTTGTGCATGTTTCATAAATGGACCTCTATAGTACCCAAATTTTTCTGGCATAGCCGTAGATGCAATCTTTGCAAGAGCATCTTTGCTTTCCAAATCATTTTGAGTAGAATATTTCGTGTAAGTTACGACCTTTAAACAGTTACCCTTCGTTATTACTTGGAACAATCAATGTGAGACCGAACCTAATACATTTACATTATAATATAATGAAATTACATGTATTTAATTGCGATATCTTTTTTTATATTGCCTGGAATCCGAAAAACAAGATTTTCGTATCTTTTTTGGAGAAACAATACTTTTTAAAGCTTTTTGAATTCTTTTTTGAAATCTTTTGAATAGTTTACTTCTTTTCATGCTTCCTATAACCTCCCGCGTCCTTGTTTTGGCAACACATGGCTAGTAAGGAATTTTGACTCATCTCAAAAGTTAAGACCAAGCTTCAGGGAGATTCGTTTGAATACGCCGAATACATCCTGAAGGTTTGATAAGGATAAGGATCGTTTCACAAGTGGCTGGAGCCACAACCAAAATTCAAAACTCATCTTCAAGAAGACCTGTTTGACGAAACATGGACGATTTCAACAAATAAGATAGACCTCTACAAACGCACATCCAGGGAAACATTAATCAGAGTCTATAGTTTCATCGCATGAGGATTGCTTTTATAGGTAAGAAACATAAAAACTAGAAGTAAAGATTTTATTTAGATATATTGTGAAAAAACTTCCAATTTGGCCTCTGATAACGATAATGATGGATGAGATAATAATTTATCTATGTTTGTTCGAATTCTAATTTGTCTACTGATCCTTACACACATATTCCGGAAGTGAAAAATGGGAATTTTTTTTTTCAAACATCGTTATTTTTAGCATTTGCTTATTTCTTTGTCACAGTTTTTAATTCTTCTTTCTTGTGTTTCAGATAATGGGCAACTTTATTCTTCTTCCCTAATAAGGAATATATAAAGGCACTTAATTTAATTGGTGCCTTATTCCATGGAAAAAGTCGGAATGAAATTCGTCCTAACAGAATTATGTAAAATAGGTATCCATTTCCCGGTCAACCATAACTTCCGTATTTATTGGTTTGAGTTTTCTACACTCCTCTAAATTTATATTTTTTCATCACGAATTTATCGATTACGCCATATAGTCAATTCATAGCATAACTACGAAAAAGTTCTGGCACACAGGCACCATGACCAGATGCAGCCAATAAAACGAGCATTACAAGATAGAAATGATAAACAGATAGAACATGTTATATCCAGCCACTGAAAACCGCTGGCAGTCTGAACAGGACGATGAATCCTCTATGTAGAAAATAAAGAGAGCCTTGCAATATAGAGAGCTTGTAAATTAAAAGACGTAGATGAGTGGAAAGATCGCGATATCTAATTCGATTGGTAGTTATTTGAAGATGTTAGTGCTTTTTAGTAGTTATTCTATGCTTTAGTCATACACATTTTAATGGTATGAAGTTTTAACTTTTGAAGTTCTTTGTTTGCTCAGTGTGGCCTGGTTTTTCTAGGACGTTTGGGATTTATATAATTCATCGTCTTACTAAACAGTGTAGGAATCCTGTGCTTGCTCAGCATCTACAATCAATGAAAGCACATGCTTTACACTTGACCCATGAGGCTTCCCTTCAAACATTTTTTGTTCCTCTAAATAAATCCTTCATAGATCTACCACTAGTTGCCACTCTAGCTCGAACTTCATCCCCCAAAAACATTCATGAATTACGTGGTGACAAAATTTCTCAAAGATCGCTGAGTTTGTATTATCTTCATTTGTTCTAAAGCTCAGAAGTTTCTAAAATGCGAAGTTTAAAAATGTTTGAAATTAGTTTTCTATAAAAAATTTCTCGGCCAATTAAAAAATAAGATGCGTGATAACTGCCATTCGCTCTACCTTGGGATAGTACTTATAGGAGTACTAAGGTAGGAATCTCCTACCTGAGGAATTTTCGAGGCATTCTGGTATACCGAAGGCAAGGAAACGTTCTGAAGATTGACATACCTACATATTTCCAGTTGTATTACAGATTGCAATTGTATTACAATACAGATCGGGACTAATGGAACCTTATTTAAATTGTTGTACAATCTTCACAAATCGGGCGAGAAATTGACGAGTTATGAGTGAATGTTTTCATTGGAGGCCCAATATCTTGGTCCCCACAAAAGGGGTCGATTTTAAATGTCAATCATTTTTGCTTTTATAGGCATATGAAAACATGATTCCTAATGCAAGCTCAATGTTCAATATGATAGTAAAACTTTGACGATTTATATATGGGACACTTTGACACTTCAGACCTTCTCAAAACCACGGCCACTATGTTTCTCCGGGTATAGCCCCTACAAGCTGGCGTTCGTCGGCTTCCACCACTCAATAACCAAAATCTTGATTTAACTTCTGCATCACCCAATACTGACAGTATGCTTCATAAATAAGTACCAAACCTTACATTCACCCAAAACGAAACAAATACACACACATTCAGCTGTAACCGATGGCTTATCAATGCTTGCCTGGCATAACAAGGAGATATTTACAGCATGTAAACTGTATTGAAACATCCTTGCAATGCAATATGGACTGTTCGAGCTTCAACAGGACTTGAAAATACGTGGATTAGTCTAACTAATCGGTCTTATTTTTTTGTTTTAAAATTTAGGTAAACCCATTTTCTTTAAGTTGTCAAACTTAGGGTGCAATATTACTAAGACTATTCTTTGATAAGTGAGACAGACGGCCCTGTTTGAACAAGTTCTAGGCGTCATTATGACTTCAACGTTAGAAAAACTCTGGGTAGCTTGGGTCCGCCGGGGCTTGCTTTGTGGGTCTCGAGGACGCGTTTCGGCTGCATACAGCCATCTTCAGCTCGTTCTGATGTCGCGGTGTCCATCTTTTTATATGTGAAACTTTTTTCGGAGGGGTAGGTCTGGTTAATTAGGTGTTAACGAGGGTCATTAAGTTTGGGTCTTTTCAGGATCGTGGGATTATCGTTGTCGGGTTCGTCGCGTTTTCTTTTTTTGACAAGGATTGGGTCGAGGACTGAAAATATTGTGTCGGAGTTGGTCATTATTTGTTTGTTGATTATATTTCCGTGGGTTTTTTTGTGTTTGTAGATCTCTAATTCTCTCTAAAACACTTTATATTTTCTGATCGTTGACGTCATAATGACGTCCACAACTAGTTCGTCAACGGCCATAATTACGTTAAGAACTAGTTCAAAAGGCTCTGTCCTAGACTTATGGTTACAAAATCGGAAGTTTGGCTGAACAAGTAGATACAATTCGTTAAAGAAATAACTTTTTATCTAGGCGAGGGTAATTTTTCAAAATAGTCCTAGCTCAAACAATCGCTATGAATTTAAGAGACTCTCCAGTGTGTATATGATCTGTTAAGAACCATCATATGGCGGCTTGGATTACTAGGTCATAAAAATTGAGATCTTAATCTGTTACAAAAATTAACCAGGCTTAGTAATTTTACCACGCCCAAAGCATCAGTAAACATTTGATCATTGCAATTATATTAGGTGGTTTTATATTTTAAGAATCTCACGTCACTGATAACGTTATAGATTATGAAATTTGCATGTGTCAAATAATTCATTTCATTCCGAGATGTTGCAACACATTCCCAGACAACAGGGAGGAAATAGACTTAAAAAATGAATAAAAAAGAGTAAAGTCTAGTCCCCCGTTAAAAATTAATCAAGCCTATCACGTTCAACTGGCGTAATTTAAAAATAAAAATAAATGCTCTAAATAAAATACAATGGAAGCTGTCTGCTTCGCTTGGGAGTCGTTTCATAACTCAAATACGAAATCGTCCTAGAACAATTTCAACAATGAATGAACGAACATTAGCCCACTTCAGAACACCCATTGAATTTTCAAATAACCACTTCATTACGTCCTAAAATCGTGTCTCGCTATGTTTCTGTTGTGCATCGTCCCGTGAATTGTTCCTCCTTTCATCGTTGAGACCAACATGACCAGAATATAATTTCGCCACTGACTTTTTCAACATCGATGATGGGCTTCACATTTCTTCCACAGCGACGTATTCTTCCATACCCATAGAATTGTGTTTCGTTTGTTTGAACTTTATTCCCTATCTAAAGCCTTCTTTCCTTGATTAAACAAAAACAGTTGAGGTTTTCCCCATCACAATAGCCTGAAATCTGGGAAATCAATAGATCGTTTAAGTTTCTGTGTGTGCAATCGACTCGACTGTTAACTACTTGGAAAAAGGACGACCTGCAAACAAAAGCAACCTTGCCGTAGCCGGTTGACTTCCCTCCCCCAATTCGAATCGTCTGTTGGTGAAACGGAGGTGAACCGCGTCCTTTGTCAGAAAGCCAATGTTAGCCGACCCCAGTCGATGGAGATTCATATGAAAAATATTTAGCAGCACCACGTGTAGTCTTTTCCTGTTTTCGAACGAAAAAATTAACAGTTATTATCAAAGTCCGGAGACAGGAGAGAGATTTTCCATGATTGACTGTTGAATGTGCTTCAAGCACAATGAAATTATTAGGCAACAACCACTTATCAATCTGTAACGAAAAGCCGAGCGCGTTACCTATTGCAAAACAAATGGGAGGAGGAAAACCCGACCAAGCGTTCGCCTGCCCCACACTTTGTTCTGAATCCTCCGAGCACTGACACCCTCGCAAATACCTGCCTGCTGTTACACCATTTTCATGTTTTCATGGTTTCGCTTCACTTCACTTCTTCTGTTTGGAATCAACGTCAGGCATTTTGGAGTCTACACCACTTTAAAAAAATTGCAAGACCTTAAACATTCTGAATTTACATTTTATTTTTTGCTTCCTTTCACTGAACAACTCAAGGGTTGTTTGACGTCCATGCAATCAACCCCTTCAGTCGCTGTGTTTGGGATCTCACTAAAAACTCTCATGTTACCTATTGCCGTTGCTCCTGCAAGCTCCTGGTGCTTAAGATGATGCCTCTGCAAAATCCCCATGTGGCCTGGGAGTGCTTGTTCATGATGGTGTTCCTCATTAATAAATTTTTGTTGCCTGCTTAATTTCAACATTCTCGATTGTTTATGTGTTCATGCGTGTACAGTCAATGGTGTCATGAATTTGCAAAGGCTTTGTTTGTGAAGGCTTCAATAAACCTGTCATCTGACGGGTAAATTGACAACCCCAATTTAGTATTGCTGAAAGAATTCACATGAACCACTTCTTTCTTCACATCAAACAAACAACCGACGTACAAAAATGTGAAGCGCATTTTCACGATAAAATTAAGAATCCTTTTTTGTTGCAATCGTACATCTTCAATCAGGTGACATCTGTAAAATTTGATGTTTTTATCACTGTGGGTTCTTTCCTACGTGTCTGTTTCTTGTTATTGCTGGTGTATAAAATTTTCTTCATAGTACTCGTTCGTAAGGATCAACTCATGAAAGTTTCCATTCATTCCAATGAACCTCCATCTTGTGGAGACGACATTATACCAGGGATTAAGTGGTATTTTTATCTATGGAAAACGTTGACGCTGTAAAATTGTAGGATGGATAGAATCGACTTCCATTATATTTTTAGCATTAGGGTAAGTATCGAAATGAAAATTGTTTATATGCATCTACATGTTAAGTCCGTTTGCGTCGGACTTTAACCTTCAGAAGAAGTTGTCTGGGTTCGTACCAATCTCCTTATCTTGAACCTTATCTAGAACGCATTGGGCTCCATCCTTCTTGAATTTTATATTATAAAATCACCTTTTTATGCACAATGAAATACCGATTGCTATTTGCAAGTTTCACACCTTCGTGTCATCATACGTATCCTGTAGTTAAGCGTTTTAAAAAAGTCACAGTTCTTTGTCCGAAGCCACATTGAGATGTGACAATTCAAAGTTCCTTACGGGCAAACACGGAGAGGATCTCTTGTCATAGTTTGTTGGGGTCCAGATTATACTTCCACACAGGTTAAAAGAGCAATTTGTATCAGGGAAGGTTTCCTTTTCTGTACACATCTCTAATCCAGATGAAAAAAGCGGAACCCCTTCTTGAAAAAGACATGCGCCTATACGGGGAAAGGTCTTAAACAATATTAAATGGCACAAACAATTTCAATTGCAATGTTAACGTTGATCCTGCCTTTAAGCAATTCTTTATAACAAGTCCTTATCGGAGTTTTATATGTAGACTTGCAAACTCGCATGTGTGCGAGTTTCGTCAGATTATCCAATTCTAACACATGTCAATTTAATTTTTTGACACTGTTTACATTACCGACTTCCAGTTACACTAATCTTTAGATGCCATTTTTCACAACTGTTCATTCGTCATGTTTGAAACGATACGTGATCCTTGTTCGCATGGGAAAGGTGTGACACCTTTCTGGTTTATGGACATAACAAGCAATCAAGAGACAGTGGTTTTCCTATTTTAATATACGTAGCACTCAAGATACCCTAGCTTGCTGAGTGGTTAAATTTTCTACAAGTCAATCTCATTTCATAAAATATTATGGCCCCAAGTTCCTGACTAAGCATGTTTTTCATCTGTCGCGCGTTTTGTTGAACAAGTTTTCCTGTCACCAAGTTAGAATTGTTCACCTCTCTTCTTAAGTAACAATCTCTTTCAACCCCTGTGATGTATTTTCAAAAAAACTATAAATAAAAATTAGTAAAATAAATCTTGGGGCAACCGATCGGTCGCACCTGATGCGAAAAAAAGGAATAAGGTCAAAAAACAGGTTTTCTTGAAAATACAAAGGCCGCATAATGGCGGCCAAAGGAAGTTACTTTTAACCGACTAGCTCACAACGCGCTTGTGGAGGCTTTAGGACATTATTTAAGCCCTGAGCCTTCCATGTCACATACACACACACGCACACACACACAGAAAGAACTAACTCTTTCATATAAGACAAAATAAATAAATAACTAGAAATTATCAAATGAAAGTAAGTAAATATAAAATATTTAATTTACATGAAATCTGCTGCGCTAATTCTGCCCAACTCTGCTTCTTCCAACACGAATCTTCACCTCAGTTTGATTTCGGGACTTCACTTGCTTCTTCTGAGCTGATCCTGACCACCTCTGCTTCCTCCAACACGAATCTCCACCTCAACTTGAGTTCGGGACTTCAATGAATTCCGCTGCGCTACCTCTGACCACCTCTGCTTCGTGCAACACGAATCTCCACCTCAGCTTGGTTTTGGGACTTCAATGAATTCTGCTGCACTACCTCTGACCACATCGGCTGCCTGCTGCCTATCATCTTGGCCTCAATCTTAAACAAAATGTTCTCTTGGGCTTTGTAATTCAAAGAATAAGCGTCTCGAGCACTTTTGGGGCTAAAAACTTGAAACAGCCGGTGATACTTCTTGATTATCTTTATTATCCTCAATACTTAAGTCACAATTTGTATCCTTTATTTTCCATTACTTGATACTGGATTTCTATCTCTATATCAACATTTGTCTATCCTACTTATAGCGATATGTTCACAACAAAAAAGTAAATCATAACAATGGAAAATTTTTTCCCAAAGACGTTCCAAGAAATTATTTTGTTTTTTTTTTCTACTGAGAATTTTTTTTTCTTTTTTTTCTGAAATTTTTTTTAAAGTTTGTTTGTTTGTGTTTTATGTCGCCTACACATCGCCTACCCTTTAAGGTAAACAGCAGTATGGGGCCTCATCTTGCAATATCAATCGCAGACACTCTAACTTTGTCGGAAAAGCCCTTCTTCGAGTCAATTATCAAGCAACGATATTATTTCCATTCCTCTGACATCATTGACACCTTTGTCATTTTTCCAATCTAAGTGGAAATGACTCCGGACATCCGTTTTTTGGTTAGCAAAACGACTATAGTTGTTTCAAAATCAGTGATCTGGACCAAGAGTGGACCCCTCGCAACCCTGATGATAATTACGTCTATTTTCATTTCCCATGTGGCAGAGATTACTCTGAGCGTTCGGTTTCTAAGAGAGAATAGAGAATATCTTTCGATTCATCCATCGACCGCGGGTCGCCCTGCCCAAAAGGGTAACCTCACATTGGGTGTTATAGGTAGTCATTCCTCACATTTGGTGTTATACGTATTACCATCCACCTTGAATAGTGATCGCCTGCGTTTGCCCATTGGACCATGTTCATCCCTTCTGTAGTGGATCGATTAATATATTTTGTTTTTTAAATTTCGCTGTAACTTCGTATTATCCCGTACTACCTTCCCTCATTAGCAGAAGGGTTTGTATGCAGCTAGTAGCTCCCGATACTCGTTATTTTTGCTGATCAACCAAAGTCTCACTCCCCTCACTATTTTCGCTGTACAGTTTCCTAGTTAGTAAAGCATAGTCGGTTAGTTCGTAGTCAGTAGTTAATTGTGTGAAGCAGACTTTTAGGATTAAACTGATAAGCAAGCTTTAGAATTGTTGCTGGGGTACCTTCTGGTCCTCTAGTCTTTGCTTATTTTAATGATTGCATAACTTTGTCTACCTCGACCCCACTGAACTTTCCTTGCATAACACATAAGAACGATCGCGACGCACAGAAAAGAGTGCATAAACAAAGAGCCTTGCTTTCGACGACTAGTTTGCGAAGCGGTATTCTAGCCAACCTAAATGTCAGCATACGTCCTTGTATCCTGACCAGGTTTACCTTGAGTATTATCCTCAATAAAAAAACGGTACAGCCGGAGTACAACATAACAATAAGACAAATGGAATAATGGAAAGTTGTCCGTTAACCGGGTTGATGTCGGATTACAACCGAGCAAACTCAGAAAAGGACTTAATCATTTGAATCACAATCCAAGATAAGAGGATTTCATTTGATGTATCGAAAACAAGCAGTGGATTGAAAGTTCGAAACCGAGGCCCAAACTCATACATGGAGAGAATTCACATCGATAAGCTCTTTGTTTTTTTTTTGGGTTGGCGGGTGAAGGCAATTTACGCCCAGAATGTTGGACTCCTAGCAGCGCATGCTACCAGACTACTCACTAACCCCCCCCCTGTCAAGAGACTCTAGCCTGAAACCGTTTGACACATTACTTCGGGCTAGGCCTTTTTTTACTTTACGCCCTAGGGCGCTTTCAGCCTAGAGAAATCTCCCCCCAGCGCGAGAGAGCAGGATGGAGGAGGACTGCTGAAAAGGAGACCCTCCTAGACCTCGCGCCCAAGGTTATCTATCGTATATTTTTTGGCAATAAGTATTGCCCGAGAGTAATGTGCCACGCAGGTCCATTTGTCGAAACTTTTCAGCATTTCTCCGACCAGATTGTCTGGAGAAAGCTCTCCCATCACCTCCCACAAGTCCTGCCGCATCCTGTTCCACCTTCTACAATTAAAGAAGGTGTGACATGCGTCGTCCCTTTCCCCGGGGCAGAAAGTGCAGTCTAGGGACCGTGATTTACCAATCTTGTGCAAGTAAGACTGAAAATACCCATGTCCACTAAGAAGCTGGGTGAAGTTATAATCAGTCTCACCGTGCCTTCGATTTAGCCACGATCCCACGTCTCCTATAAGACGGGCAGTCCAGCGGACATTAGAGTCGCCTTTCCAGGACTGTTGCCACTCGAGTATTGTGCGCTGCCTCTCCTCTCGGTTGACAGCATATCTTTAACCCTCCACTTTTCGGTCATAACTTCTCCGTCGCTCTCTAGCAATTAGGGCGATGGGTATCACTCCTGCAATCACCAGCACCGCTGACTGTGCGGTATGCAGACGCAACCCGCAAAGCTCCTCGTCTCTGTACCTGGGCCAAGCGCTTTCGGTACAGCTCCTTACTGAGAGCTCCGGCCCAAACCTCAGAGCACATCGATAAGCTCTGAAATGAGCTTCGCTGAAGAATGCCATATTGTCAACACGAAGTTAGAGAAATAACAACACCAGATCCTTGTTTTGTGATGGACGATGGCATCTCAACGAATGATCAATCGCTTCTCTCGTACAGGATCTACTTTCAGTTGACATAACTTTTTGAAGGTAGGGGAGACATGGTACAACGAGAATCATTTGGATACCTTTCCCCCTTTTCTTTTGCACTATTTCCATATTGATTATGTATTTTCTGGATAACCACGATTTTGTTTTAGGGACTAAATTTTGGAACTTAAAAAGTTCAACTTCTTCCAACTGCTTTTGTTCAGTTTCTGGCAGGTATGCCTTAACCGAGCCTCACCAGGGCAGACAACATTGTCTCCTGCCAGCAATGAACATTTTCTTTGATTTCCCAAGGTCAGTTGAATTTCGTTAGGGATCCACAGCTCGATGAGGGATTGTTCTCATTAACTTCTGTAGATGTTTGAACTTTCTTTGCGGCAATTAATTAACAAATGGTCTGATATTCCCGTCGGACCCATGGATGCTGTAGCCACTTTTTACTTGCTTTTTTGTCATTATCGCTCATGAATGCATACTTAACTCCTTCAGCATGTACTTCGGGCTTGCAACATACCTATTAATTTCATCTTAGTTAAAGCGATGTCTCTCAATCCATCTATTGATGGCACGTCAATGAAATTTTTAAATCGTGCACCCTGTAAGGGTCTTTCAAATCTGGTAACAGATGATAATCACTGGATGCAATATTCGTGGAATACGGTGGGTGCCGAAGCGATTCTCATTGTAAATCGTTCAAACATTCTTCCTTTCCTTGCAATGTGTGGTCTTGCATTATATTCTTGCAATAACGAACGCTTATGCAACTTTCCAGGCAGTTTTTTGACATGGACCTGTGGCAACGGAGCGGATAATAAACTTAGTTATGTACTGCTTCAATTGTAGCAGCTTTTGTCAGATGATCCCTAAAATTTATCCCTTTGCATTCTAAGAATTTAGTAGGCATTACCCTTCCAACAGACGGAACTGGACGCGTCTTAAATCGAGGATCTTCTTCAGATTTGCGTTATTCTATGGATTGACTTTTGTTCTGAGGATTGAAATATAGAATTGACGTTTTGTCAGTTGTTATTTTTCATTGCCCAAATTCATCACCGTAACGGCCTAGCAACTCTTGTAGTTGACGACAAGTATCAAAAATTTTGAGTTTCTGATCTGGTCCCAGCAGGCTTGGCACTCAGTGCACCGAAACCTTGCAAACGCCCAAACAATCAAACAAGATTTCACGAACTTGTCGTATATCGATTTCTAGGCGGACACTCATTTGACAAATACACTCGAATACACACTTGGCAGACACTAGAATAGGACGGATACACACTGGACACTAATTTGACGTTAGTAATGTTTCATTTATCGTTGTTGGACGCCCACCATGTAGATCGTCTTCTAGTGATGATCAACCGATGTAATCGATCTATCCACCGATCAACAGTACTTTTGGATGCTGCAGTCGCTCCAAATACTCCTTGCGGACGCTGAATTATTTCAGATGTACTCACACCTTTTCTCCACAAAAAGAAAATTAGTGCTCTTTAAGATTTTTCTGCATCTGCCATGGTTACAAAAACAGTGCTATAAAAGCGCATCTATGCCAGTTAAACGTCTAGATCAAACTGAACAATATTGCACAAGAGTGTTGCATAAAAATGTCAAGACGTGTCTGGTACCAATAACATTGCCTATAAATTCTGCGTAATTTAACTATAGCACAATACCCAGAACTTTGAAAACAACCCTAGTATATACATTTTATACTGGCGGCGTGTTTTCTTTCACTTATGTGTTAAGTTTACGTTACAAAGTGTAAGAAATCATATGTATGCGTTACAAAGTGTACGAAAGCATATCTATACTAGGTCATATGTGTATGTTTAAGGCCGCAAACAATAAAAAACAAAATCAAAGACATTTGTGAGAACATTTCGACAATTTTCATGGAAATCAGCAAGTGCATCAGCAAGAAAATTTTGAACAAGAAATTTTAATAGAAACACTTTTTTCCTACATATTGTCGATTCTTTCGGTTTTTTTCAGCATTGGCGAGTATATTACAATGTTAGACTTGTAATAAAGATGTCAAATTTATTAAAACCGCAATACATGGATTAGGATTTAAAACAAATATAGAGTGCAACAGATAGATTTGTGCCATTTAATAAACACATCATTTGAAATTAACTGTCGTTTGGTTTTTGTCATGCGATTGCTTGGCATTTGTTGTAGATGTCTTTTGGTCACTCATGGATAGAACATATTCATTTTGTAAAACCACCTACTGCAGATTGCTAGAAAATTTAAAAATAGCTGCAAGTTCTATCGGGAAAATTAAATATGGCGAACAAGATAAGGAGATAAATTAAGAGGCAGAATGTCCTGCAGACCAGTTGCTGGTATCGCGAGATGTAACTTGGCTTGGTAGTTGAACTCAAGCAAGTCGAAGGAATTGAAGTTCAAGGCATAGTTCAAATTTTTAAAAACTACAGTGGCGACCAAAAGTCTACATACAGCACCTTATACTAAGTTTCTGAGTGATTGGAAGCTTTAAAAAAAAACCATTTGTGCAGTTTTTTTTTCATTATTGAAAATATATATTTGTAAGAAACAAAAACAAAAACAAAAACTATTCATAACAAACTTGAAAAGAAATTCACAAAAACGAAGAAAATTGCCTCGACAAAAGTCTACGGGCAGTCAATTTGTTTGTACAAATGTTAGCATAATTTTTCTAAATATTATTTTAGTATTTTGTTCCCACAACCCCCCCCCCCCCCCCCAACATCAATTACTGGTTTACTTGTTTCTTCCGGCGTTAATTTCTCCCATTTTGGGAATGCATCCATTAGCGAATCCTTGTTTTTTATGGAGTACTTCCGAATTTTTCGCTCATGAAGCTCCCATACGTGCTCTTTCGGATTTAAATCCAGGCTTTGGGGAGGATGACTAAGCTGTCCGGGAGCGTAATATTACAAACAATCCCTGACGACATGGACTGTGTGCTTTGGATCGTTGTTTTGTTGAAAAATCCAACTCCATCCAAAGCACAACTTCCCCACCGATGGCTGTAAATGTTGTCCCAACAGGCTTTTATATACAAAGCGATGCATGGAGGATTCAATAAATGATAATCTTCCGACTCCAGACGCTACTATGGCTCCCCAAACCATGACATTGCCTCCACCATGCTTGACTGTAGGTACCAAGCTTTTGGGATCTAAGGCAGTGTTATCCTTCCTCCAGATTTTGGAGCGACCATCACACCCAAAAATGTTAAATTTTGATTCATCAGTAAAAAGGACTTGCTTCCAAAAACCCATGCCGTTGTTGATATGTGCCTTTGTGAATTCTAGGCATAGAAGTCGGTTTTTAGCTGATTTAGCTGATGATTTTTTACGGGAAGTTCTAGTTTGAAAACCATTTGCATTCAACTCCCGCCTAATAGTCCTTGGATGAACAATTCTTTTACTCACCATAGCGATATGTTCCGCTAAATTTGCAGCACTTGATTTGGGATTTTTGCCCACTTCATTTAAAATTAGACGGAGGTCTCTGAGGTTTTTTCGGTCACCCAGTTCGTGGTTTGTTCTTAATAGAACCGGTGTTTTCGAAGTTTTTTATTATTGTTTGCACTGAATTTCGTTTTAACTTCAATAGTTTCGCTATTTCACCATACGACCTATTGTCTTCTCTATATTGAACAACCAATTTTCGCACATCACTGCAAATTTCTTTCCCGGACAACATTTTTTCGACCTAACACTTCAGAACTAACGTAAAACTATAAAAGCGTTGCAGCTGCTCTTTCACAACAAGTAAACGAATAAGTTCTTAGAAAATGCTGTTATGTTTCGCGGTACACAGACTGTGCGTAGACCATTGTCACGTCATTTTTTCGTTTTTATGAATTTATTTTTAAGTTTCTTATGAAAACTTTTTATTTTCGCCTTTTTAAAAATATTATTTCAATAATGCAAAAATCGGTATCAATGGTTTTTTGGTTAAAGCTTCCAATCACTCAGAAACTCAGTATAAGGTGTATGTAGACTTTTGGCCGCCATTGTATTTTGAGCTACAAAAAGAGGAAAGAGGAACCCCCACCCAAGAGAAGGATTAATTACTAATCATTGAATTAATAAGTCGGATCCACCCACAGCCGTTAAAACACAAAATTTGTCTTGTGAAGTTGTCGGAAAAATTTCAAATTATTATGGGTTAACTTTCCAGAGACATTCAGATTCTGTTGCCGATATGAAGAAAGAAATATAGGCTATATTTTACTACATGATCCCCACCAATTTAAATCTGCAACATTAGACCAATTTTAGGCAGGGAAAAAGAAGGTGTCCAAATAAACATACGCTAGAGGATTCATTAAAACGATGTTAACGATAAAACACTCAAAATGATATTGAGTCTTGATTCCTAAAAATGGTTGTTGGACGAGAAAAGACTGGGCTGGCTGTCAACATATCTTTGGCCGTTGTTAATGAGGAACGAATGACACTTCCGAAGATTGTGGAGAAGTGCGAATTACGGAGAAGGAACTCGATGGGGGAGAAGACTGTCACAGCTTCTTTGGCGAAAAAGTTAGCCCGGCAGGCCGAAGACCAGGAGCTTACATACTCGGGATTACTTCTATATGAGGCAGGTATCGCGCAATAATCAATTGTAGGTGTTATAATTTTATTATTTTTTTTTAAATATTCAAATCAGAAGTTGTAAAAAAACCGTCAACGCACTTTCCTCAAATTAGCATTTTTAAAACAATACAGAGTTATTCTTCAATTTTTTCAATTCCTAGCACGTTCGTTTTTGTATGTCTTTTGCCGTAATATACCAGAAAATCGCAAAAAATTCGAAAAAAAGACATTCACTGGAAAAAGCGGAAAAACTTTTTCGGCAACTCCACCATTTTTTTACAAAGCACTGAAGAAGGGAGTAAGTTGCTCTCGAAATGCGCATATCCATTAATAATGAAAAATTGTTGTAAAAGAAATTCTTTTACGAAAATTCGAAAGAAATTGCAAACAACGGGGCAATTCAACCTAAGATAAACTTACATATTGTGAAATTCCAAAAACGATCTTTTAAAAAGTTTTAACTTCCCGGATCAAATAGGTGCCCATTCTTCAAAAATAAGGTTTTATTTTTTTATTAGGGGCAAAAGTAGACTTTCACAATCTTGTCATGCAAACTTCTTATTACTAAGAAAGTTTTGTAATGAAATAAAATGCTGGCAATCGCTTTGTACCATCAACACTACTCAATCAAGCTCCCGGATTTCTGACAAGTTACTATAGACGTGTTTTACCTGGCGTTGCCCTGATGGATCACACGTCTTCTGTTGCCAAGCCAATTCAATTTCAGATTAATCGCTTGCATTGAACTACAAACTTGTTGACGGTGGAGAGCTAAAGATAATTTTCAGCCAGATGGCACCAACACAAGAAATGAGTCCCACCAAACGCACAGAAGAACCTTCCAGGTCGGTTGTCCTGATTTGGTTCTTGTTTAAGTTATTTTTTTACTACGATCGTTTCGGAACAATATTTTCGTATGTGACTCATTCCATTTTCCCAGTCACCAAACGTTTTAGAAACGGGCATAAGACTTTTCAGCCGAAAATTCGTATGGTATCCAAAAACCAAGCTTGTTTCTGAATTCAGCTTTGTAAAAAGATAGACTTTTACACTGCTTGAAATTCATTTCGCGGCTCCTATGCATTGACTGCTACCATACTGGTCAATTTCGATTATCTCAATAAATTTATCGACATTTTTGACAACGGGCCCGCCTGAATATGGTGCATCTCAAACATCAAAAATACGTTATTGAAATCAGCGAACCAAAATAACACGTAATTATCTGTTACAGCATTGGGAATATTAAAACCATTCACAATTCCAGCCGCCTTGGTGCTGTTGGTATGCTTTTATTAAAGATAAACCAAATATACCGAAGTTTTGTTTTGGTGACTTTCATCCAATGGCAACTTTTAATACAAAACTTTGACAAATTAAATCTAAAATTGTTTGATCGATGCTTTACGGGATACTGCTGAAAAACAGGAGATGAATGTTATGCTGTGATCGTTTCTTTTGGAGCTATTTCAAGCAAGCCTGACAGAGAAAAGCTGGTAAAGATGGTGGTTCTAATGATAGAACTGCAACAATTATCCAGTATTGCATACGTATATGATATAAAGATACGAGTAGTGACGTTTTAACGCAAATATTGAACCGCATATTGAACCGATTGCTTAGAAAGGAGAAGGAAGCATTCAAAACCGAGATCGGTAAGTTCATTCTGTTTTTTCCATAAGCACTTCGGGCAAAGTACTCAGAATTGCCGTCAACCGTGTCAATGGAAAACCGAAAGGAAAAGTAACCCGAGAAACTAAGTTCGTCGACCTGAATCACGGCGCCTAGGACGACCAACTCCAACACAACATTCGCCGACTAGTTATCGATGACTGGAAAAGCGGAACTCAATTCCTTATTGACACGGGCGCTGACATTTCAGTCCTTCCAAAGGACAATAGTCAAACCATTCTTACTAAACTGCAATTAAAAACTTCAATTGTCTTGTTATTTACGTGCTGCAATTTTTAATTACAAAGTTTGACAATAAAGACATACGGATACATAGTCATGTCATTAAATTTGGGCTTGCGAACACCCTTTATTTGGAAATTTATACTAGCGGACGTACGGCAAGGAATCGATCTACTTTAACATTTCGGCATCACAAGAACTTAATGGATGGTGAAACGAAATTGGCTGCAAACACAAAATACACAGACTAATCCCATGCGGGAATAACAATCATCATCGAAACCATGAACTATCATGAAATAATGAGGGAATTCATTGATCTGACAATTCCTGCCGACATCAAAAACTATCTGTTCGATGGGATAGGCGCATTCATCAATGAGATCTAATAAGTTTGTTTTTAAAATATGAAGATAATGTTCTTTCCTCATTACTCAATCTATCTTCTTAGCGCTGTCCTGGCAGTCCACTGGCTAACAATTTTGTTTATAAGTTGCGCTGGCGTTTTCAATCTCCTTGCTTTCCCGGAATCTTCACTCCTTAGTAGTTTGCAATTAATCGTGCGTTGGTATCCAATAGGTTTTTGCCACTTCCAAGATTTATTGCTCATGAAATGTTCTTTCTTTTCCTTACTTAGAGTTCCGTTCTGTGACAAATAATTAGTGATAAATAAAGCATAGAAATTAGTAAGTGAAAAAAGGGGTATTCACGTAAGAATTTCAAGAAAAAATAAGAACTAAACAACTAGCAAAATAATCCAAAAAAAAACCAAAAAAGCAAAGAACTTATTCTGAAAAATTAAATGTGAATTTATATTTACTATCCATTTAAATACATAAAACGTGTTTACAAACTAAAAAATTTATTACAAGATGGGATATCTGGAAATGATATCAACCCAGGGACGCTTGTTAAACGGACCAAAGAAATTAATTTGTTAGCTTTCTCCGTCATCTATGCATAATTGTCTGCGAAAATACTATTTGCACAATAAATTCTTCAGGGCGAAAATATAATTTAAAATTAATATTCCTCTTGACAAAACTCGCTTGACTCCAAAGCATATTGCCTTAGTTCCTAAAAGAGGAATCATCATATTTGGAAGTCTCCTGCCGAAAATGAAAAGCATCCTTTTACATGCGCGTTCCATCTTTTTATACTGATTTCCTAAAATTTTAATCTTCCATCAGTTTATTTCCCATCAATCTCCGCAAACTGCATATTGCATGTGCTAGCTATGAATACAGCGTCCAACATACATTCCTCGAGATTTTTCCCATAATCTTGCATTCCATCATGGATTACTCATGCTCACGGGAAATTTTGTCAAACATCACAGCTAAAACGCAAAAAATCTTCAACCTCAATTCATCCAGTCGTAATGTACTCTGATTCATATCCCTGTTAATCCCAAACAAGTCCATTAACGTATCCTTTTTCAACCCAAATACCGGCAGCCCGAGTTCCATTTATATCCCCAAGCTCGATCGTAAAAAATCGCTGCTCTAATTTCACCCATAGTGAAGTATTTGTCACCACCATAAACAGAATATTATAGTAAATCGGATCCGACTATATTTCCCCCTTTATTGTTGCTTGACACTATCTGAAGGAATGCACTATGAAAGTGTGCCGCCACTCAAAAATATCTAAGGACCATATCTCGCCACACCGCCATCCTATGTTATCGCTTTAAAGATCAATCCTTAGCATTCGACCCCGACTATTTTTATGAACTGATACACAAAAGGCGACAGTCCACCGCCCAAATCGCTGTCCAATACAGGCAACGCCAGGACTAATTCCACTGCGGTGAATTTTATGACTTCCCGGTGACACCCTATGGCGTTATGTGATAAAAAACAAAAGCAGAGTAACTGTGACACGGGCGAAAAACAGGAAAACACAAGAAAACTACCAAGAACCACGGCCACACTAGCGAGAGCAACAGTTTCAGTGCCAGGAAGGCCAGGGACAGGTTTCTTTTTCAGTGTATCCTGAACGGGATGGCAACGGGCTGTATCGTAGCGAGGGGTGTGTATGTGTTTGCCGTCGTGAGACGGCAGGCGCTTTCCTTCCTCCGTCACATATCCACACTTCCTTACTGTGATGGAATGCCTTCAGCCAAAGGTCCGACGACTCGTCGCCACACCGAAGAATTTTACCTGAGACCTCTTAAGTGATATCGATAGTGAAATAGATACTTTCTGGAGAATTTCCGTTCTGATAAGAATTTTCGGCGGACCAAGTTAATTACAACAATTCTTGTAGAATCGCAACAAGAACTACAATAGGAATCCGGACCCACCTGTTTACTGCCGCACCACAGCATCGCGACTATCGTCATCAATCGAAACGGATATGTTTGTATCTCTAGTTGGAGTTTGGCTTGAGATTGAGATGCTGCGGATGAAAAGATACTCTAAAAGAGATTTGAATTACACAGCGCAAGACCTATGAGGAACCGAAGCCCGACCGAGTTGCCGTGGCACGCGAACCGGACGCATGTTGCACCCCCTTCGAAACGAGTTTCCGAATTCCCACTTCCTTGCACGTCCGGCGCACTGTAACGTACTCTCTTTTGCAGCCTTCACGCGCAGCACATAGACGCAATTTATTCTGAGGTACCACGCAATGCAAACTTCTCTGTTATTAGTTCGCAGATGTGAACAGTGGTACCGTATGATTACAGAATACATTAACTTTGGAGCTGAATAAAATTTAATAATACTCATATTAACAGGAGATCAATGCCACAATTGGACTATTTAGCTGATGATGGGGATGGAATTTACGTTCCTAATTGATTATTATTGTTATTAATATTTTTAATAGTTCTTATTAATCTGGTGATCGCGGGTACAATTCTTGCTGCGCTCCTTGCTACGGAAGGAAGAAGGCTCTATTATTAGGGTGAAGAAAGTGGAGAGGCTGCCTCATGAGAGGAAAGAGGATAACCTGTCGCGCTTAGGCAGGAAGGGCGGACAAAGGAAAAAATGAAGCAGGTGAGCTTCGCGATTTAACACGGTGAGACTAACTTTTTCCTTACGCACAATCGGCAGTCTACCGACTGCCTCGTTTTCCCAGGGATCGAAGATTCTTCTCTACTAATGTGAGAGATTATTAAGACATCGTTTGCATCTTAGGCAAAGAATAAGATAGTTCTCTCCTGATACCTTGGTGGAAAAGATGCTAAAATTAAAGGGTAAAAGGAACTGTGCGTCGCACTTCGCTTGGGCGGTAGTCATAACTGGGCAGAAGGGCATTTCCGATCACTTTTCAGCGCAAAAAAAGGGGAATCACACTCTCAGTGAGGCTTCTCGTTTCCGAGTATCCATGCTGCAAGTGGAATCTCCCCCTAATATGTAGGCATAGCTAGAAGAGACTTAAAAAGACCTATTTCGTGATAATGTAACATTCTCTAGATTCTCAGTGTGACAGGTGAGGTATTTAGTCGGTAGTCTGCTAACTGTGTGCTACATTTGGACGCACGGGGTTTAAAAAGGTAACCATTGACCTTTTGAAAAGATACTTTAGACGATACTTTAATATGCACTCCACGTTAAGAGTTTTCCCAACGGGACTAAATCCTTTTGTAAATGAAAGAACTTGTCAAATGGACTCAGGATCGGCTCCATTGAAAACGAATATTGTAGAAGTAGAAGTACACACGGTACAAGAGAGATTGGATGGGAACGCAAACTCGTTAGAGAAGCAATTTCTCGGACCACAGTGTGCCTTGGAGCGTCCTTGTACACTGCTTTCCATGTCACATTTGATCCTTCGGTCCATATTCGCATATGAAGCATATGAAGTAATCTTGCGATCGAAAATTCTGTAATAGTTGATTACGGTTGAACACTTAGGGGATGTGGCTTCCACAGATTACAAGATATTTCCTTAAAGCTCCGGAGTAAGTTTTACAGTTAAGTTTATTTTTCCGCCTAGTGTCGATAATGATTTGTTCGATGGATTTTCAATGTATTGTTGAGTCCCCGGTGTTTTCCCTTTTAGCCCCATTCAAGTATTTTCTCAAGATCAAGCTTTCAAAAATGTGCAGCTGCTCTATTTCAATGGAAATAGGAACACGTAATGTGCCTGTCTTATGTCATAGCGATTTAATGCCAAATATGGCTGATCTACTGAAAAACAGAGATTGTATCTATTTTGTAAGTTTTTTTAACTTAAGGATTAAATTTACCGCTGGGCTCTTGTGAGGTCAATAGTTATAAAGTTTATCGTTTGCAAGTACTCTAGCAGCAAGCGACCATTACATAGGTGAAGATTATCCGAACCAGGGCTTGTGAAAAGTATCAACAGAAACTACTTGTCGTATTCGGTTTTCTGATAATTGTTATCAGATAAAATCAGACGTTAAATACATTTCGAAATCAACAATTGTGACACCATGAGCGACTTCAATCTCGGCTTCGGCTCCCACATTCACGTATTCAAAAAGTGACTACTATTTGGATTGTATTTAGCGTAAGAGAAGCTCAATCAATTCCTGATGAGCTTGTTTGTCCGGACAAAACCAGATGCTTTTATACCTCAACAAGGTTTCCCTCAATAAGGTGATGATATTATAAAAGATGACAACTAGTGTATCTACAATGTCGTGAGTCTTTTTGAAGTAAAATTTAATCTTGAATCTCGCCTGAAAATGTTGTGCTCTATCAATGAAAGGTTCGATTATAAAAAAGTTTACTTTTTCGAGCAGTATATTCTCGTAACTTGAAAGAAAGAATTTTCTCATAGAGATTCATCGTGCATTAAGCTTTTCGATTGGATTCCGCGTGCTCTTTCAATGAAATGTGCTAATGCAAAGGGGATGATTCATATACGCAGTTTCCTGCCGTTACTGAAAAAGGGATTATTTATAGTGAGACCCTGTAAAGTGTAGTCACAGCGAAACTATGTACAAGTGCCAACGCTTAGAACAACGAATGATCCATCCAAAAATCATAATACCTTATTAACCAAACTATTGTCTGAACAAACTTTCTCTAAATTTCTTAATCTTTTTAGCAATGCAATTCCTTCTAGCAATTCTTTCTTAGTCTTCTAGCAATGACGAATTTCCGCACTCGTCTTTCTCCGGAAATTATGTAAGCGTTGGGTTCAACTAAGTTAAAATGAAATATGTAACGCCAATTACCCAATAATTCATATTATAAATATGAATTTTCGTGTAATTTTTGAAGGCCCGTATATGTTTAATACGTTCAATAAATTCTTAGTGTATTGTTCATATTATTCGATACAAACTTGAATGTTCATAATCACTATGCATGTGAGAACGTTAATTTCCATTTTCTTGCGACACCTTCATATACTGCAGCCACAAATAGCGCTAACGCTCTCAGGCAGCCATTTTGCATAAACGCTTTGTGAGGGATTCTCTTTACACAAAAATTAAAGGAAATTTACTTATCCAAAGGGAATTGTCTTTTTTGGTCGAATGCCGTTAAATAGGGAGTTTGATTGAAGCGTAATAAACAAAAGGCATTAACAGTCCGGAGGGGCATGACGAAGAAAGAGATACCAATACCCCATGTAGTTATTTCCTATCTTTTTACACCTTCGTCTCTATTTTCTGTCTTTACAAGACTTTGCTTCCAAATACGAATGCACCTTGAAAATCGGCATTGGATACCGTTATATTAGGAGTTTGGTCGAAGTAGTAGCACTCATTACGCTATGGTTCGAAGTGTTAACCGTGGATGTGCGTACGATATGTTCAGTGTTTTATTTTTAGTGCTATTGTTACCTTAAATACTTCAATGCTACAGCATAGGATAATCGACCAACCTAATCGACCTAAGCACCTTGCAATGCATATATGTAACTATGTATGCACATTTCGAACTAAACAATAGCAATTTGCAAAGAGCATACGAATTGCTCTTAGAGATCTCCTCACACTTTCATCTTTATATTCTACCTTCTTCAAGTTTTGTTTACAAATACAAGTTTGTTTCTAGAGTCATCGGTTGAATACGTTTCAATAGGGAGTTTGTTCTGATTTTGAGTTCTAGATATAAGTTGCACTCTATTTATATCAACTCCATTTTGAAGATGAATGACAGAGATTAGATTCACATTGCATATTGTTTTTTTTTTGAATTGCTTTTAATTTAACATTATGCTTCACGCCGTATTTTACTAAGAACATCAGGTTAATTCGTCGTTTTAATATTTGATTTTGAATAATAAAATCTAATTTTTTTAAAGCTTTTAACTACATTTTTGTAGAAACATGAATGCATTTAAGAAGTCTGTACGGATTTTGCAATGGATTGACTATAGTTTTGGTCAAGATATAAGAAAATCAAAGGCTCACTTCAATTCAAAAGTGGGTTTGATCAGATTTCAGTATCATTACTTCACTACTTTTTTCAGTGAAATAAGATAACGAAAAAAAACTCCAAAATACATTCTTTAAACTAGATTTTAATAACAAAACATCCAGTAATCTGCTGTTATATCTGAATGACATTAAAAGGATATGATAGAAAGTTCGACTAGGGCTGAATGAAAGAAACCCGCATGATTTCATCTTAAGTTACATCGGAGTTCACAACCAGTACCCGCCGTAACTCATTCGGCCCTACAGGCTCATCCAGGTGTATCAATCAGACAGTGTCACATAGCAAGAAACTAAAGGCTGATGCAGGTGATAAATTTTAGCCAACTGGAAGGAAGTAGACATAACCTGGATCACTGGATATTGAAGTATAAAACCGAGGAAGAGAGCGTATAAGCTATTAAGAGCTGATTTATCCGATGAAACGAGCCAGTAGAGATGAACGCCTTAAAATAGCTTACACATTACTCAAGAAGGCAAAAAATGTTCCGCGTTCAGTTGTTACTCTCATCAACCGCAGGGCAAAGGACTACTAACGTCAAATTAATAAGCGATCATTAAAGAAAGAATTACTTACTACTACTATTACTTTTACTTTTACTTACTTACTTTACTTTTACTACTTCCACTACTACTATTACTACTAAAAGTACTCCGCAACTAACCCACTAGAGATTTCCTTCTGGATTATCTGGCTCTGACTGCCAACCTCGTCTAATGATTTGGGTGAAATCACACAAATCAAGGAGGCTTAATGCTTATAGATCACATATCCCAAAGCTCTGACAGTACGTGATAGTCCATCAGTAAAAACAAAGCCATCAAAAGGAATCTTGAATGTCATCTAGTCAAACTAATTGTCTTTGCTATTCACATAAACTTAACGTAGTAAAACGCATACCCAAAGAGCATGCAAATTCTGAGAAATGGAAACACTTCAATCTTTGAAAAAAAAACCTTTCAGTTGAATAAGCAAAGTTTCGCGAACTCGACTTCTAGCATAGAAGATCTTTACTTGCGTGGAATTCTTGAACTCAAATAGACCCGATGGGAGACAAGACTAGAGATAGTGGAGACAATTTAAATGGTACGAAAAACGAACTCTACATATTTTTGAAAAGCACTCAAAATGCCGTATTATTCGTAAAGCATTATTCATTGGTACTGTAACATTTTAGCAACGAATGAAGACAAAATATTTAAAAAGGAATTCTTCATTCGAATTTGAACACAAACAATCCACTGCCCAACCTACTCCACTCAAGTTAAGGATTTCAAGTTGACACCATGATAAACCTCGGTGAAATAATATCCTGGAGATTTTCAGGCAATTTTCAAATTCAAAAGAATTCCTTCAAAATAAACAGTTGATCATTTTAAATCCGTATCTGTAGAAGTTATGGAATCTGCTTGAAGATTCATGCCTCCACGTAATTCCAATTCTATTGGCAGCAATGAAGGTCAAATAAGTGTTGAATAATTAAATACGAATTATTAATATTATATGGGTAGAGATCAAGACGAGAAAGCATGCAAGACGGTGTACTAAGTATCATCGGCAGCACGAAACGACAATTCATAGCCGCTCTAGCTCGTAATGATGCGCCACTTATCCTGTTTATCAGTCAGCGCTGTAAACGGATTGTGAGTCCACGCGTGTTAGCCCTAGCGCCAAAACTCGTTTTTTTTCAAATTCGCCGCGAATTCCCCGGTATAAATAGCATGTGTTTTATTCCTCAAAGTTAGCTGCCTTGAACTGATTGAAAGTTATTCTTGTTTATCAAGGAGTACACCTACAGATGAAAGCATGTCTGTTTACATTTTTTGATAAGTCTTATATGGCATATTACTTTATTCCAATATGTGCGGTGGTGTACGCTTCCGTCATGCCCCTCGAAGAAAATTCAAATCATTTCTTTTTTTCAATGCTCCTTTAAACTTAAATGGGCTTAATATTATTTTAGAGTGGTGAAAACTTATAAAACAAGGTCGGAGGGGGAGAATTGGAGTTGAAAGACTATAAATAAACTTGTCAATGTTAAAGTTAAAGGGGAAATGTGATATATAATTAGCAGCGAAAAGGTTTGCTGTGCCATCAATGACCCTCAAAATAAAGTTTAAGATGTTTGTGCTGCCTTGGAAGGTTCTGCTGGTTTCACAACTTCGATGAAAGTTAATTCCGTCCCAAAAAACAAACATTTTCTAATGACGATAAAAAACTGCGCTACTGTATAGTTAATATGGAGACTCGTCTTTACAGACTAACAAATAATATTTAAGGCCATACATGAAGCTCTTGAGCATAAATTAAGACCAACAAATTAAAGACTAAGCTCGCAACATTCTAGGAATGGTAGTTCCATTCCGGGAAATGAGATTTTTAGTAAAGCTACTATTCAAGATTCTGCGATAGCAACGGTGGTACATGGTTTAAAAAGTGGCATATGGCTGTACAATCAAACAGTATTTTCCGATATTGACTGTGCTCCATTATTTACGGCAGATATCACTGCAACAGAGAAGCAGCCCGATACAGGCTATTAGCATAAATTAGAACTTTAGCTTTCCTTGGAATGATAACGGCTGCAGCTTCGGCATTTGAAAATTCTGACAAAGAAACTATTGGTGAATCGCTGATATGCCGCATGCCTTTATGACAGCAGGCAATTTGAGATTGAACCTGCACTACAGTCCAGATTATCCCCTCGGATGAGCAATATAGAAAAAGATCAAAGGACAACTACTCCACCATTATCGGTATTTTCTCTTATTGGTCCTGAAAAGCTGATGTCTTTTCCGTCAACTCGCAAAAACCGTATTAGGTAAACGAAAAAAGATGAATATTATCCGACTCCTCCCCATATGAAATGAATTAAGAGACACAATTACAAAAAAAAAATGACAGAAGGCAACAAATAAAGACAGAAAGGGAGGTAAACACATAACTACTTGACTTCAGCTCAAAAATAGGTCGGTTGTTTTCGCTCTGTGCATTGGGCACACTGTAGTTTTTCTGTTATAGAAGACAAGGGCATAAATATACGCGAGTTTTGCATGCAAACTTAGAATATGTTTGCTATGTCCTATCTTACCCGATAGGGTACCCTGTCTTAACTTACCGATAAGAAGGGAGCGAAACGATATATTTGAAAAAATTGAAATTATCGTCTTTTTCAATAAGTTTCTCAAGTTTCCTATTTCTCGAGACCGATTATGTAGAGTAAGTATCAGTAAAAAAGTATGCGAAATAATCAAAAATGTCCATTTTATTACACTCCGAACATTAAGGACAGCGTCTTACCCTCCTTCCTCAACTCAATTAGCAAGAAAATTATATATATAGTTCGAAAATATAATTTCCACAAATTTCGCAAAAAAACCCCCGCGCTAGACCATCAGACGATTTTTTTGCCTAAGGGTAGCAGATATGTCATTGCCAACATAGGTAAATCAGACCTTTTGATCAGAAAGCTAAGAAAATATCTCCATTTCCTACCAATAATTCTTGATTTTCACAAAACCTTGGACTGGTAGCAGCACATACCCATTCCTTTGGTTCTAAATTAAAATTCACTTTATTCTAAGCCTGGCCCTTCTCGTTTTTATGCTGAAAAAGGTCTGATACAGATAATTTTCAAATAATTTTCTATTTTCAACAAATCTTGATCTTGTACACATATGTGGATTTTAAATCTTATCTACCCAAGTTGGGTGAGTATTTACAGGATGGAATTATTACAAAAATTGGATCCTTTGTCCTGGAACGACGTGTTTGCATAAACTTATGAGTGTTGGTCGACAACTTTGAATGAATGAAGGATCCACGCCTTTGATTCCAAGTATCCTATTAGCCGCTGTAGCATAGTTGAAGGCAGTAAAAACAAATCGCATTCAAATAATGGAAGAAAGAAAGAAATCAATATTCAAGAGTGGCTGATTGATGACAGCTCATGATATTATCTTAAAGTTTATAACCATATTATTGTATGGTAATCAATGCGAAGAGGACGAGACCTTCAGTATGTCTACTGCTTGCAAAATATCGTCTTCATCCAGAATATCCGCAACGATTTTCATGCACTTGAAGGTGTTGGTAAGCGTCTCCAATGTAGTCCTATACCCGGTGGAACCATGCATATAAAACGCATATTTAGCATGCAACTGATGGTGCTACAAAGAACTATTTTCAAGTCCTCCTTTTATTTTCAAAATCACCTTAAATTTTATAAGTTAGTAAACATATCGGGTACAACCCATTCATACACATTGATGTACTCAACAGTTTTTCGATTTCTGATTTTTTTTATATTAATCAATTTTCGCAACCGTTTTTGATTTAATATCCAGGAACTTTCACGAAGATTTAATCTTCAACCAGTTCAAGATTTTGTGAAGGCAAAAAGAAGGAATGACTGTTCGATTTCCCAGGGGACTATTTCTGGGATATGATATGTGTCAGATTGGCAGTCATTTGTATTAAATTGTAGTTTTAATCTCTTTCGCTGACTTTGTAAGGAAATAATTGTTTTTGCAGTAGCTACAATTTCTGCAGATTATTCCAAAGGAGATCGCGTGGTGCTGGCCCTGACACTTGGTTTAAGATTTCAAATAGGTCAAATTGTTATTCTGTTGTCCATAGTTCCTAAACCATTTCGCTTTGATAATTTAATAGTAAACACGATGCAAAGAATGAACTACTTTCTCTGAAGGCGCTATTGGGATTTTGGTAGCAGATTTTTACCCTCTGCCTATCAGCAGACGCTTCCAAATCAGATGGAAATTAAGAATATTATGATTCCACTTATTAACCCGTATTGCTTATATTTTGTATCTAGAACGTATTGCAAAGGTCTAGAAAGTCCTTTCAGAATTCAGTAGCTGCGAGACGACTATGGCGCAGATATTCTTGCATTGAAGATTTTTTGCGAATAGATTTCAGATCCAGAAAAACCAATAAGTAGGTATACTGTGTGTGTTGTCCCGTGTTTAGCACTTCAAGATTAGATCCTGTTTTTTGTAGCTTTTCCATTTTAAAAATGCTTTGTTTTTTTAATTTTTGACAAATATATATTTCGGGAGTAAGTTGCTCCCTTCTTCAGTGTCAGTTATTTTCTAAGAAGAAAATAAGGGAGCAACTAACTCCCGAAATATATATTTGTCAAAAATTAAAAAAACATAGCATTTTTAAAATGGAAAAGCTACAAAAAACAGGATCTAAGTAGGTATAGTTTTACACTACGTTTAAGGTATAAAATGCTTTGACCGCTTTTGCTTCACACACGCCCCGGGCATATAGTTTTTCTTGGTTCAATAACTGTGTAATTGAAGAACTGTGGTTGTTAAATCTGTACCTCGTTCACGTTGCTCTATTTCAGGTGGTTCATAATGTGAGTGTCAATTATCAATTCAAAAGCAATAGTGACAAAACCCGACATAATATTCATTTTGCCGTAGCCAGTAGGTCCTGCTAACCTTGAATATCATTTGAATTCAAATTCGTGCTACCTTCCTTTTTATGTTTTATCGAATGTATCCCGTCAGATAATTTGAATTTCTTCCATTACATTATGGGATTTAATTGTAGCATTCGTCCTCTCTTCTTCGGTATCAGAACTAGACACAATTCACAGTCAACTCATGTTATGACGCACTTCCTGAAAATTTTCCTCTTCAATATCCAAAGATCCTTCTATGTCTCCAGCTTCTGTGAATTCAAAATATTTGCTGTAATCTACACTATGAAAAAATTATTATGGATCTCGTTCGAAGGTCTCCTCAGAGCAATCTTCATTGATGTTGGTAATTTTGGTCAATTACTTGTTACACCTTTTTGTTTTTATTCGTGATTGCTAGAAAACAGTAATCAGTGAAATATCATGTGCTCAAATTCAATTGTTTCATTGCTCAAATCTACTTATAATAAGCGAAGGCAGTATGCAATAACCGAACTTTTGGACACGGACTTCGGAACATGTTCTTACCACTTCACTGCAGCGACTACACTGAAGATCGTCTCGCGTCTTAGAAGTTTTTTTCAAAGATCAGTACAGATCAGTTCTCTCGAAATTTAAAAAACTCAAAACATGCCGCAGCCCAACAGTGGAGACTACTTATTTACTTTGCTATTCGAACAACAACACAAGAACCAAATTACTCTCCGATGCAACGTGCAATCTGTGGCATGCTTTGAATTTTGAATCGCGCAAACATCATATGATAAATGATCTCGTTGAATTCGAAATGAGATTTTATCGAAGCGATATCTTTCAATTCATTTCATATTATATACCGGATATTGAGATAAAAAAATACGGACATCTTACTAATTATATTTCTTTCACTCTTATACGAGGTCGGTCCGATAAGGACTTAGACTCACCACCCGATGGTGCCAACATCACAAGAGAAATTAACTCTCGTGTAGTAAGTTCATGTAGGCGCTAACTGTCAGAATTTCAGCTAAATTGGACTCCTAGTTTTATTTTGACCGCGTTTTGAAGCGAGCATGCCCACGGTTTTAGTAAAAAGAGGAAAGATTGGTCGGTGGTCCGATTCGTGTTTTTGGAAGGGAAAATCGCACAGCGAAATCAGATACAATGATACTACTCAGATATTATGTACGATGACTTTGCCCCACGCTGGTAACCGTGAAAAATTGGTTAACGAGTTTCAATGTGGTAGTGTGTTGGTTTTTGATTAACCATCCTCAGGTGAAATTTCAGAGTAGTGTTTGACGCTGGTTAATCGCAATCTGAAGTAGTTTCTGCATCATTTCGTGACCGCCGAAAAAACACGGGTCCTACCAAATCGGTCCACTATCAAGTTGGTAGCCTTGAGCTACGAACTCTTACCCCACCTGCATTATTTCCCAAAAAGTGACGCACTCGGCTGAAATTTGAGTCGAATGTGGACGTCATTGCGACTACAGAGACTTACTTTGCAGGCCTCAAAAAAACCTATATTTCAGACAAATAACCAGTATGTTGGAAAAGTACCCGAACTTATTTTGTAGCGCTTGTACGAGTGGCGCCACCTCTTGGACGACACCGGTATTATGTTGCTACATCCCTCTGGAGTGTCTGAGAATTTTTTCACCAGTACGCGTTCATAAGTGGCCGAGATAGACGTGCTTGAGTGAATTAGTACCCCGGTACAAGCTCAACGATGGATGAGAAATTTGAACATCGTGCCGCAATTAAATTCTGCTATAAACTTAAAAAACCTTTCGCGAAAACGAAAAAAATGATCGATTTGGCTTACGGTGAAGGCGTAGTGTCGCGTACAAATCTTTACACGTGGTTCAGTCGGTTCAAGAAGGATAGAGAGTCGTTAAAAGATGACGAGAGAAGCGGTCGGCCGTAGACAAAGAATTTGTGCCCCCAAACACCACCGTGAATGCTTCGTATTACGTAGAGGTGTTAAAACGTCTGAAGCGCCGGATTCATTGCATCAGGCCCGAGTACAAGGAACCGGGATCGTGGAGTTTGCTTAATGACAATGCGCCTGCTCATTCTTCGAACATTGTGAAGCGTTATCTCGCCAAAAATCAGATCCCACGCATCAATCACGCCACATGCTCGCCAGATCTGGCTCCAGCCGACTTTTTCCTATTTCCCAAGCTAAAAATGGCCTTGAAAGGACGATTTTTTGAAGATGTACCGAGCATTCGAGCGGCTTGCAACAAACGTCTCACAGCGATAACTTCAGAGGGGTACCAAAAAGCCTTCGAATCACTCATGGAGCGCTCAAATGAGTGTATATCTAGGGAAGGGGACTATGTTGAAAGTTAACTGGACTAAATTTCTCTAGATTTCTTTTAGATGTAATTTTCGATTTTTTATTTCAAAAGTTAGAGAACTTTTTCGTCATACTGTTTAAAAGAAGAACGAGCATCGTTGGGGCAAGTATATCTAGCTAAGAGGTGACTATGTGGAGGAGTTAAGTATGCGGATGGAAATTTCATAACCTGGAATTCGGAAAATAATAATTGTATGCATTTATGTTAACGAAATTATAAACTAACGATGCAAAATGGTTCAATGAATGCTACGGTTAAGGATACTCAACAATTTATTGAATACATTTTAGGCTAAAGACTGCATCAGTCCCTTGACTTAAAGTCAAAATGCTTTCATCACTGAAGCATACCTTGAGTAAAAGGAAACAAAACAGTGCGCCGATATTTGAAATAGACCGATACTTGCAAAGATGCATTTGATTGCTTACTCTACTCCATTCTTCGACAGATTTATTTCTATATATTTATAGATTTATTTATTATATTCTTAATTCTGCAGATGTAGCTTTACTATTGCAAAAGTTTAAGTTTAAAAGCATTCTCTCCAGTCTTCGAGCCATTTCCTTTTTGCGACCATATTTTCACACCTGAGAATTTCTACAGTCATTGCTTGAATTTCGTGGATTTACTTATACGAGCAACACATTTTTACGAAATTTGCATTAATTTTCTGTGTGAATAGCATTTTTCTTTGAAGTAATCTTCCAATACAGCATTTGTGTTTGGGGTCAAATCTTCCTCTCAGTGCTAGAATTAGAAAGAAAAGCGTTTGTGATAACTCTGGGTCGGGCGCGAACATTATCGAGTGAAAATTCTACACCATCCTTTCCATCGCCTCATGTATATACCAATGTTAATATATTTGAGTCTACACCAACACAAACTAAAACAGTCACAGCTAAGAAATCATAACCACGTGTGCTTCCCAGGAGCGTCTCCAACTGAATGAAGACAAATTTGCATCTTCGTTGCGCGTGTGTCGTAAATTTTTTCACTTAAGTGCGTTACCATTGCTACCAATCTCACCAGTATTGCCAGGTATGGACTTTAGGTATGGACAGATCTAGGAAAGTTAATTTACGTTAAAATAACTAGTGCCATACTCCGAAAGCGTGTCATAACTTCGATTTTAAACTGAAAATATGCATTGAGCCAATAATTTGGCCACGTCTGTACAAACGCGTGCGGAAGAATTTTTACACATTTTTGTTATGTCCAAATTTTCGTAAAGTTATAATTCAAATCTTTTGTTGATGGTCAAAGCAGCTTTCATTCGTTTCTAATAATATTATCACGTTCTTCTTGGATCCATTCGGGATCGCAAACTGAAATTGTCTTCCATGTGTGTTTGCCATTTTACAGCATCTCCTTACCTTCTTAAAAATGTTTGTTCTGACTTATAAAGAATCGTTCTTTGTTCTATTCCGTCAATCGGAATGTTTCTGATGCACTTTTACCAAGTTTTGTGTGGAATTCGACGACTGCTCGTTGTTAAATGCTGAAAGGTCAACGTTGAAACAAAACTTGTCCGCAAAAACTGTCATATCAATGTCGTTTGTCAAACAAATGTCATAACTAAATGACAAACTCTAAGAAGAAAAGTTCAAGCTCTATAGTGCAACATAGCAACATAGTGGTGCCGCTGCAAATTGACGTGCCAGTCTAAAAATTGTTTTCCCCTCAATATTTTCGCTGTTTTGCTTATCGATTCGCTAACTTTGTTGAATTTATTTGTAAATGCTTCAATTAAAACTCTCAAACCTCTTTTTTACCCTTCATTTGTGTAACTTTTTAGTTTATTTCATGTAAAGTTATATTTGATTTCAGTAATAAGTTCGATACGCTCAAAAAAATCAAATTTCAAAATCGGAATTTAGTTAGTTTCTACCTGAACAGTAATTTGTGATCAAATATTTCTTGCTCGAAATAGGAACCTACTTGGCAAGGATACGTTCTAAGCACAAATTAATTTTCGCTGGAAAGCTAATCAGCTCTATTTATTAGAATTCAAATTAATTTGGTCACACGAAAAGGTTTCAACACGCGCAAAAGCCCCGACAAAATTTTAACTACTAGGAATTTCAATTTCTTGAATTGTTGAAGTAATTTCCACGCTCAAGCATATTGATCACGATTTCCTTGATATCGCGTAATTTTCTCCGATTATAATCGATTTACTTTCCAATAAATTCAGATCATAAGAAATCACTCTTTGGACGTCGCACATATTCGTTAATTTACCGTTTCAGCTTACACGCTAATTATTTTCATTCGCGAACGCAAAGTGGATGTGCATGCACGATTTGACCGCGGCAACTCCAAGAGGATTCCAATTGGAGTGTGCACGCAGGGGAGGTTTATCTTCTCCCCCAGGCGCGCGACACATTCTCTCACAGTTTCCTGAACCTGTTCTCGCGCGGCGGATTGTTGTGATGATATCCCTTCGGTTTGGTGCTGCCAACTGCTTGGCTCCGTGCGATTCCGAGGCAGAGGCTGTGGCTACTTTTCTCTAGATACAAGATACAAAGATACTGGTGAGAGTCGCGTTGCGTTGCGGCTTCGACGACGTTTGCGTTGCGCCGCGCTTCAGTTCGGTTTTAGCTGTGCCACGGTACTGGTGATTCTTGTAAGACTCCGGTATTGTGTGTAGGGTAGGTGTAAAGGAAAACCTTCAAATTTTCCCATAGCGCTCGACATTTTCTTGCTGTTCCAGTGCCGCCCTTATTAGAAATACTTGTGATTGGGCTTCGAATTGATTCGCTGGAGTGTGCGAAGTCGTGAGAAGGTTTTTTCGGGACTCGTCAGCTGTGAATCCGCGAAAGACTGTGCCCCGGTTAAGCGTGCGTTCTTAGCTGTTTTCGCGTTTCCGCATCCGATTTTGGCGCATCTATCGCGACGGTAAAAGTATCGTGCGGCGACCGACGCGTTTTCGATTCGTGCTGTGAAAGATGTTTCCCAGCTCGTGCCCTAGTTAAATGCAAAGGGATGTTGTGGTCCAGCATCATGTCCTTTTGGTGTGCGAAAGAAAAATCTCTCGAACACTGTTCTACGCCGCGTGTGCTGCAGCAATGTTGACAAAATTTTTGTGATGTACGAAACGTGTAACAAATTATGATAATTATGAGAATAATTGCAGTAAATTTAAATGGGGATCGTCTCAAACGAATAACGAACTGCTTGGATAGAATCTGCTTCTAAGAAGAAATGAAATCGACTAGAAATTTTGATCGTCCAATGAATAGTTTTGCTGCCAGCTGAATATCCAACGCCTGCTCTCGGCGATTGTCCTTCAAGGAGATTTACACTATCCCGCCAAAATTATATCTAGCTCGCTGGACAAACTTTTCCAATCGGAGCTCGCCAGCCTATTGTCCATCTTCACATTATATATGATTTGTGATTTTCTATTGCTCTCCCAGATACCCAATAAAAGTGTCTCAAAAGAAATTGAAAGAATCGCTCATTCAGGTCCTGTGTGAAATAAAACTCGAAAATCCTATTAACCAACCGAAACTGCCTCCAAGCTCGATCAAGCGCGTTCAAATAGATGATTTATGGGAATTCCCTGTGTGGTAAGGCCAATAAAACGCTACCACGGCCCGAAATAAGAATAGCAGAAACACAGACAAGCCCGCAACTGTGTGGTATGAGACCAGGACCATTCAAAAGAGGTCCAAGGAAGAATTGAAAAGCGGGCTAGCGAGCCCGAAAAGGAGGTAAGCCAAAGGAGGAAAACTTTCAAACGGACTGACTCTAAGATGCTCTAAGGATGAATTATGTCCTTTTTTCATCGCACGACCATCAAACCATAAGTTACATAACGGCATTTTGAGCAGAAAATAAATTTAAAAGCCAAGGGATAGAAACAATAATCTGGGTTCAGTGGGATATGGAAAATATGTGATATTGGTTTATGTTTGAAAAGTCGAGCGGAATATTAAGCTTTGTTTTGAACTGCAGCCATAACTTTCGTTCTGGGAAATTCGCTAGAAGTTTTCAATGGGCGATTTGCGTACGAGTCAAAATAAGTGCATAATTAGTGATACTGATAGTGTAACCAATGAAAATTCGTGTAAAAAATTAACATAAAATGAGTGATGAATAACTTTTGCGATGGTAGTGAAAATGTTTTTTCTTTTCATTTCACATTTTTGTTAGTTTATATTATTCTTCACCAGCATAACACCCTCTGAAATACATGAATGCATCAATCTCGTCATTAATTCCTTGTGCAATGCATCGATAGTCAAACAATCAGTCGTATCCTGAATGGCGAAAATCAGTCGTTGGAAAATCAAAAAAAGGATTTACCAATATCCTGTAATTTCCCGTTACCTGCAATAACTCTTTCGATACAACTATCAACGAACCCATTCACAAGCATCGGCTACGAAAATAGTGTCCTTGTTTTTTACGTTGTACGTGTGTTGACCATAACATATCGTTATATTTCATTTTTTCTCCATCAATTTTGTTCCGCTATTAAGGACATTTTGTCAGAAGGCAACATTTGTATGAATCCTTCCGGCACGTGCAAGCCATGGTGCAATGAATCATAAAAAAAGTGGGTAATAAAGTTGAGCTTTATTATCAAATACCAACTCAAATTGTCTACGAATTTATTCATTACTTTATTTATACTATTGATTATTGTGCTTTTGAAATTCAAAAAATTCAGTCGTCATCATCATCAGAATGTTGCAGGCTTAAGTTGGTTTTTAAATGGTAAAACGAATAAAGTATTAAACGAAAAGTGTTGAATATAAAATAATGAAACGAAAATAAATTTCAAAGGAAAGTGTGTGTACTCAATTCAATAAAATAATTGTGGCTGCGATAATCAATTAAATAACTTCGCCAAAATGGAATTACGATCGAAATATTTCCGCCCATGGATTAACGTCATTTTCTACATTTATGGTAAGTCACTATTCCTGGAATTCAAATTACATGTACTTTCTGTGAGAAAAGCTTCAGAGAAAGTCTCTACTTTTATTATCAACTAATTTAAATTGATTCATGTTTATTGTTTCTAATTATTATGTCGTTTCAACGAATTATGAAAAAGAATCAATCAGCGAAATTTTTGGAAAAAAAACCTAGGATACAAATATAACCTAGGATATCAACGACTAGGATCAGTTTTACTCACGGCTATTGTCTTGATTGTTTTCTTTTGACGTTTTTTTTTAAATGAAGTTTAATAAATTTCTAATGACCGAGGAAAAATATTTAGGACCAGATTGTGTACTCTTCTTTTTCCATTCAATAAAATTAGTTAGAAATTGTCCTTGATCATTTCGGATGTTATTCTCGTATTTTTCAGGAGAAGTCGAGTAAGGGGCTTGTATTTCCAGCGTAAATGTGTAGCTTATGTTATGATAATTTTGGATAGAAATTCAGTCTATGTTGTTTTGAAGCGCTTATAAAAGTACCTTGTATTGAAAAGCATTAGGTCTCCGTAAACTTTAGTCGTATTAGGCTGCGTCCAGGCACCACATATCGCATCTGATCAGTCCGATAGGAAGGAATTGTCGTATTTCGATCTACACACTGGTACAACAAAGAAGCTTGTTTGATTCAAACAATCCTCGGTTCGTGAGATTTATTGTACATGCAATTGAGGTTTCATTAGAACGAATATGCTAAATAGCTTATACACTATTGAAAAAAGCGTTGAACTCATCCATTGTTGTAACCTTCACCAATTCATGAAGCTTCCATTCTATGGAACCTCCCTTCTCCTTTCTATAAGATATTGACAAAAGCATCCAGGCCCCTTTTCAAATTAATAAAGATGGTAGCTAAAGTTCCAGTTTCCATCTGACCCATTGTACAGCAGATATAATGAATCTAGCCATAAACTCTAGCTGACCCATTATACAACAAAGATAATCAAAGCCATTCAAAGACCGCAATCACTTGCGTTCCAGCATAACAGAAATACATTGTCCTGGAGCAGACATGAGTACCAGAACCAGAACTATTAGTAAATATTTTGGGTTGTTCAATTATAAGGACCCTGCATCTTCAGCGGTGGTTGTAAGCAATAAATTTTATGGTGCATATGTTGTTTATAAATTATTGTTCAATTTTATATATAATTTACTAAAACTATTCTTTCTTTTACTTTCCTGAAAGTGTTTGAACAAGGTGTGTGAAGTTTGCATCGTTGCAAATCCAACGGTCTATCATTTGTTCACATTTTTGATTTTCTTTTAAATAATTTGACTGAAATTTTTGTTAATTATGCTTGGTAACTTGAATCATTTGCACCGAAATAATTTTTGGTTGCAGTTCAATCATCGCCGAAAGTCAAAAAGTGTAAAATATCGAGACCGTTGCATTTGCAACGATGCAAACTTCAGACACCTTTTGAACATGTCTTTTTTGACTTCTGTTATGGTTTAAATCTTCTCGGTGAAATCACTTTCTGTAACAATTAATGTAGTAATTATCTAGAAGAAATTAATTTATGTTGACAAACCACAGAAAAACTGAGGGAATATTATTAGAAACTATCATGAGATTCATTTAAGCCCTCCGTAAAAGGTGTCTGAAGTTCGCATCGTTGCACACGCCTCGGTTTTTTTGGTCATCTTTTGAGAATTTTTTTAGATTTATTTGGATTAAATATTTATATTTTTTCGAAGTTTTTACTCTACCGTCTCTATTCTCCGGCCAAATCTACGAAAAACAACAAAAAGTGAAAAAATTCTAGATCTAGATTCTAGATGATACAAACTTCAGATATCTTCTATGATAGATATTTACATGGGGTTATACACAAGGCGCTTGGCAAAAATTTCGAGAATTGGGTTCTGAGTCCCCCATTTGGAATTAACTTTCAGCAATTCAAAGAACGTACGCTTTTGAATTTTGCGGATGCCATTGCAGATACCACGGCGGTTCCGTCTTATCGAAATTTCGCTTTCCATCCGATAATGAAATTCCCGAAGAACCATGTAAACAGAATTTTTCGAGTTCTGTAGCTACAACTTGAAAAAGAGACTCAGATATTATAATATTACGAGTTAATTGTAGTAGCTTGTTTAGATCATCCAAAGTAGCTTGTTTAAATCATCATTAGTTAATTTTCGGTCCTTTTTTGATTTCATTGATTTGTCTACATTGAAGGATTCTTTGATTTGAACTTTCTTTTCAAATTCAAAGTAAGTATTGAATTTGAACAGACATCAGTAACCAAATGCAGTTAATAAAATTTTATCAAAATATTTACAAAAGAAATCAAAAATATATGATTCAGAATGAAAACACAATTAACCGATATGAACTTCAGATATCTTGAAAAAAAATTTGGGCGGTTATTCAGTGAGATCTTTATAACTTTTTCGTGGAGACTATAGCGTTAAGGGCACACAGCGTTAATACTCCTGTGTGGCTTCTCTTAGACAGAGATAGAAACAGCACAAATGGATTTATATTTTTATTGTGTTTTGAAAGGAGTGCTCATGCTTTACACCAGAATGAAAGGAAATTTACAAATCCAAAGAAAATTGTAGTTAGTTTTGTTGGATACCGTTATTCAGTGAGATCTTTATAACTTTTTCGTGGAGACTATAGCGTTAAGGGCACACAGCGTTAATACTCCTGTGTGGTTTCTCTTAGACAGAGATAGAAACAGCACAATTGGATTTATATTTTTATTGTGTTTTGAAAGGAGTGCTCATGCTTTACACTAGAATGAAAGGAAATTTACAAATCCAAAGAAAATTGTAGTTAGTTTTGTTGGATACCGTTGGTTAGGCCTACCAGGTTAGATACCAACATGGTTAGAAGCTTCGTTCGACACTATCTGCGTTCTACTTGCTTTCGTCTACAGATATACGAGCATGCAACTTCGCCGCAATTTTTCAGTTTGTGATATCTGTTCAATCGACTTTAGCCGTATCAACATTTTGACAAGTGATGTCAAACATGCCATATTCAACATAAATATGTCATGTTCTTAGAATAGTGTTTTATAGACAAATTGTTAAATTCTAATTTGAAATTAGTTAACTTCTGAGCAATTTAGTGCAAATAAAACTTTACTATTGTTCATGATAAGATCAAAAATCAATATGAACAATTTGGAATGTGAAAAAAAGTAACACAGTCTTTTGGCACGCGTTTTTTCGTAAAATAGGGCTCAGTTTTGCGCCAAGTCTAACTATGATCCAATGATTTCATTTGCTAATTTTACTACAAAACGCAAATTCTAAAGATTTACTTTGCTATTTTCGTGTTTCGAATATTTCCTTTTGTAATTCATTTTTTGAAAAAGTTGTTGAAGTTTCAGTTTTGACTTCTTTTTAAAGTTTATTATGTATACTCGTTTCAGGACTGAATTTCGTGTTTTTTCAATGATGTTCCGGTTTTCCTATGTGCTAACTTTGTGGTCCAGTGAAGCGTTTGAAAGTTTGCATCCTTTGAAACTGAAGAAACTCGAGTTTTTTTTTTAATTTACGAAATTTCTTTGGGTTAATTAGACTGTATATTTAGTGAAATTTTCCAGCTATTTTTTTAATTTTTAACTCTACACTAGTTTTTAATTTCAGTCCAATTATTGACAATGATTGACATGAAATTGAAGATGGTTCTGTGCTTCAGAGGTCTTTGCATCAAACTTTCTTCCAAAATGAGCCAAAGTCCTTCATTGTTGATCCAAAAAATGTGGGTGTTACAATATTTTTGAAGTTTTCCAGGATACTTAGTTAGTAGAAATTTAGATATTCCCCCCCAGAACACAGATCAATGAATATGATTGATCAATCGAAAGCTTGTAAGGTATTTTACTCTTTGAAAGGAATTTGTTTGACTGGATTTCAGTAACCAATTGAATTTCTTTGAGTCAAAAGCATAACAGACGCACAATGAAAGAAAAAGTTTTATGGAACAAGACATTGGCTTGTTGCTGTTAGACAGTAGAGCTCGTGCCAAGCATTAGGTGCAGTCGAATATGTTGTCAATATCTAACCTGAAAACCATACTTACTTGCCGATAGATACAACATTACACTTTCATTTTTGCATATGAAATTAGATCTTATGAATTCATGAAAAATTAAATGAGACTTTCTCAACTTTAGCTTATCTTTGAGACTGGCCTAATGTTACATCATTTCCTAGCCTAGCCTTTGAAAAATAATGATCGACTGATTCGGGATCTAGTTAAAAATGGTGGAAGGCGTTCTAAGTTATAAATAAGTTGTACTCCTTGTACCTTATATTTTCACATTCTGTGATTTATTTTACTTTCGAAACATTTTGTTTATTTCAACTAAGCTTTTAAGGCCATGAACATAAGTACAATTTTAATCATAAACAGATGGTTTTTATTTTTCATGCAACCCTTGGAGACCTGACATGAACATCAAATCATACGTTAAACATAGCCATTAACCATCCTAGATAATTTTTGGGCACTCAGTGATGAGAAGGATGAGCAGTTCCACCAAGACATTAAGGTCATGTCATGATTAGGTGTCTATATGAGTATGATTGGAGCATCAAGTGAATGTCCTCTTGGACAAAACGCTTGAGAAAAAGAAGTGAACACGATGCTGGAAAAGATAGTTCCTAAAGAAGTGTTCGTACAATCTGTAATCCACTAATTTTGTAGACAACCGACTGGTAAGAACTTCGATGGGCAATAACGTGCTCTCTTAAAAAATGTCAATACCAAGGTGCAGAAACGAAGTTCTTCGCTTAGGGGATGTGATTTTATTTTTAAGAATATATAAAGCATTAAGTTTTAAGGTCGGGCTCAATGTTAATCAATGGCTCAAAGTTTCGGCTCAATAAACTTTGCGCAAACGTCACGTTGGCTGACATGTATCTACAAGGCTTCAATGACAAGCTATGTTCTGCAGTCAACCTCCTAAAACCATTGGAATAGTTTGCCCTTATTCGCTCACTGATCTCTATTATCGTTTTTGTATTTTATATTATTCTTAGTTTTTGTGCCTTCATATGCAAAATTTATCATGGTATCTCAGATATTTTTTCAAAATTTTAAATTGTGATACTGTCCTCATTGTTTAAAATTAAGTCCACAATATTCATATCACCAGAATTTTTTTGAATTTTTCAAAAATTTTCAGAAAAAATTTAACCAAATTTCAAGTCAAACCATAAAAAAACGTTCAAAAAGTGAAAAAAATTGAGACCGTGGCGTTTGCATCGATGCAACCGTATGACAGTCCGTCCAGAAGCGATTCTGAGTATTGCAGCATTAGATTTTGCAAGATTGCATTGCTTGCTTGCTTGCACTGCCGGTAACGCATTGAAATGGACTACACCATGTTTGCGCGAATTAATGCTGAGTCAAAACTGCACAAACACAGACCAAATTGTCAAATATTTATTGAATCAAAAATGCAATTTATTTATAATTGATAAATGGAACAAAAATAAGGTGTAATTGCGGCCTGGATATCCACTCAACAAGCAGATTTGCATTTGTTGATAACATCGAATGTCACGAGCAAAACCACAAAGTTTGTGATCTCCCCTCGAACTTTTGGACCCATCTCCCAACTTCTGCATTAGCCTTTCTACTATCCGATGACCCAGTATGTCTACCGGAAGCTCTTTAATAACTAACGTCTGTCATCCAAATATTTCACGCTAGAGCCCAAAATTGAGCATACCGGGAACCAGGGCACAGGAAAGCTCAATCATTGATCTCAAGTTATATATTCTGCTGGAAAGTCTTCAAGTATTATCCAGTTTTGTACCTTCGTTACATATGCTTCCCAGAAACAAGTCAGTATTTCCATTGACACTGAAATTATTACACAACAGACTCACACGTGTGAGAACCGTACATAGAAACAAAAGAGAGCTTCTGAAAAATTGCATATAAACAAAAGATAGGATTGCTAAAAGCTTGGAGCTCGGTTTTATAGAGAGCATGACGTTAGTGTCTTATATACCCAAAAAATAAAAATAGTATCATGATGTCCTCAATGCATTTGCAGCTGCTGCTTAATCCGCCCCAGAAAATTGAAAGTTTCGCTAAATATGATATGCACAAAAGTGTCCAAAGTATCTGTCAAAAATGTCTTCTCAACACGAATGAAAATCAACAAAAATCTGAATAAAGCCGCATGAAATTCAAGTATTTCCTCGAATCTATTTTAATTATATTTGATATGATAATCTTATGGCATCCAATTACAATTTCAACTAATGACTGTTTATTTATTTTAAGGCTAGTTCATATTATTCATCATATGGATGGTAAAATTATGTAGAAATCTGAGAAATTTTATTAAAATTCTCAAAGTACAGGGAGGGTCTGTCAAATCCATACCTGGTGTTTGCCATTTTAAAAATGCCGTTGGTAGGCGCCAGGTTAAGTATATTACAGTTTTGTACCCTAAGTGCTAAAGACTAGGAAGCAAATTTCACATTACTCTTAAACCGGAAGTTTCATATATTGTCAGTATTGACCGCAACAAGCCCTGGTTCTCTTTAACAGTGCCCTTTTGAACTTCGAATTGTGTTTTCACGTACTATAGTATGGTCGACATTTTAACAAGTAAAAAACTCTCAGAAAAGCCAAGAAACCATCTTAATGGAAATATATACAGACTCCCGGACGGCTCTTAAGCGCGGTAGCCAAAACATTGCAAGATTGTACTCAGGCAGTTAAAGCTGCAGAAACTCAAAAAATTTACAGAATTGACTTCTGAGGGTGCTTTTACAGTTTCTGTAAAAAACACGTTTAACAACCCCTAGCATGCATGCAGTGCCAAGGCCGATGCTACCCTTTACTAGAGCTCAAAGTCAAAATATAAACAAAAAGAACAAATAAGGGAAGGGCTAGAAACAAATGCAATCAGTATATATAAGCTGCCAGTTTACTCGCTTTACTTTATCTGAAGCTTTATAGCCAGGCCCATTATACGGTTTATACATGCATTTTGACATATGTCAGTTGTACTGTTTTGACTTTGGTAGGCGAAATCTTTTTTTACCGTAACAGCTCAGAATGTAAATAGAATAACCTATAATCTTTTAGGTGTCTGAAGTTGGTAGTATTGCAAATTGTTGGTAGTATTGTTTTTTGAATAATTTGACTTTAATTATATGCATTCTACTACGTTTTCACTTCAGTTTCATCATCTGCATCATTTGAAACGACAAAAGTTGCGACACCTAAATATTTTACAGTTTAATTAATTTCAATAAAATAAAACCTTATAAAATTATCGATCGAAATAACATTTTCTAATGAAAATTAAGTGTAAATTCAAATTCGTTTTATAGTTGATTTTGGGAAGGAAAACTTGGATTCGATACATGACCGACTCTAAAGTTTGCGCACTTTGCTTGCTTTCTTACTGGCTCTAGTACCATGAGACAAAATGTTGGCGGAGACATTAAAACAAACCGCGGAATTGGGCCTTGTTTTTTAAAGTTCTGACACAATAAGCTCGCTATTTGATATCGTCCTTGCAAAATACTGAAAATAGGTAGACAGAAACAACTTTAGAAGAGCATACGTAATAAAGCTCCTGATTCTTTACCTCTACCATATTTCCATGCTCACCTGCTTAAAATGAGTACATTACGTACATTTCTTCGCATCTAATTAATGCCTCCTGTGTAGTTAAAAACACTCAAACTTCTCCCTTTGGAATTTGAATTCGTTGAATTCGGAACGTTTTCATCAACTTTAAAAACGCAACATGCGATTGAAAACATCCTTTCTTAGAAGTCCGCCTTCAAAATCTTCAATATTCTTCCACAAAAGTCTATCAACATTGGCAAGAGAAAATGTGACGATCAGAACCTACCGCAAGTCAAAAACTTACTGATACTCTATTTCGTAATACCAATTTTAATCAAAAAATATCCAACAACTTTTCCACTATGAATTCATTCCCAATCCTATAGTTTGCATTTTTATGAATGAAAAGTTGGAAACAGGTACAACCGGCTTATCCATATTCCTGTAACATTAGTATTTGTGTTTTTTTTTTATTAATTTTCCATATATTTAGTGTAAAAGATTTACGAAATTATCGATAAATATGCAAATGCCATAATGTGAACAGCAAATTCATTGCAAAATATACGTTGCTTTCCCATGATAATCGTACATTAATGTCAGTCAAAAATTTGAGGCCAGCACATTCCCACGCTTGTGCATTTAATTTAATAAAAATTTGAAATGCAAAATTCCATTTTCACAAGTGGAATCAATGTTGTGCTTTAATTTTCATAAGACCTTTTTCGATGTTAATTATCATAAATTATCAAATTGTTTGTGTAATCTATTACGTAGAAATACATGTCCCAAGTGGGAGTACAAACGTAGGCTTTAATTTTTATTTTTGTTTAAAAAAAAATAAGACATTGAGAACACTTTAATGAATAAAAATACAATTTTTGAAGTAAATTACATGAATATTTTTGTTTTTCATAAAGAAAAACAGCTCATGTGTGTTTACAATAAGACTCGAATGAGAACCGCATATGTAGCGTGTGGGAATATATAGGCTACACACAAAACTCACGAGCACTAAACATTTTATTGCCTTCATTAAATCTTAGCTTTCCATTTTTATATGAGCCCCGTTCGACGGAACCATTCCCAAAAAGAACTATTCAAAAGTGAGGCATACTATCTTCGTAGCAGGGAGAATTAGTCACTGCTAAAATTGTATCTGCTTTAACCAAATCAAAAGAAAACGCGTCGGATGACTGCCCATTTTTCCAAACTCAGTACTGAGTTTTATCATTATTGATACGCCCCCTCCAAAACCAACGTAAATTTTCACCACTAGGTTTTGAAAAAAAAACTTTAATTAAATTGAATTATACTAAGCAGAAATGATGAGATTATTTCATTAGTTGTAATAAGGAAAAAATATGTCACTTCTTTTCGTTGTTAGCATATAAGGCCGCGAGCGCGTATGTCGCGCTTTCATCGAGCAACTTTCATCACTTTTAAATTTTAACTACACAGTCCAAATCGACTGCTTATTGACTTAATTCAATTTAAGCCACCCACTTAATCAGCTCTTCTATTCTTTGCCATTTTAAATTTTTTTTTTGTATGCTTTTTTGTTTTGCGAAGTCGTCTGTCATCAAGACATAAAGTATCTTAGATGCAAAGATACAGGGAATTGGTCGAAGCACATATGCTTGCCATTTATTTCTTCGCTATCTCAAAAGCTGATTATTGTCATGAATCATTGCATATGGAAATGTTGTTCATCGATGATTTTATTCATCAATTGTTTGAAAGATATTTTTATCGGGAAGATTTACAAGAGAAGGATTCAATTTATTTTGAACGTGAACGGTCACCGGGTCATCCATCAACGACTTTAATATTTTATTAAGTCATTTGTGAAAAATCGACTGATTCATATTTTATGTCAAATTTTCTTTTTATGTTTCTGATAAATTAAAATGTTTGGTTTTCGGACAATAGAGGATGAGTATGAGAAAAATTTTTAACTAAAATTAGTTACTAGTTTTCTTTAATGAATATACTCCAATTTTTACCATGAAATTTTTAACATAAAATAATTAAAATGAATTCAGAAGGAGTAATGAAAGTTCTCGGTGAACTCCCTTTCCCGATAACGTTCCCTTTCATTTGCAAATGTAACATGGAACAGCTTAAAGTAATACCATTAATACAATTTTGAATGTGTTGGTATATTTTATTGGTATTTACAATAAATTGGTACGCATGTCTCGATAATAAGTTGTACCAATTGTCATCTTCGTCGCTCTACATCCCATTTAAGTATTTCGTCTTCAAAATGCCTCGCCTTTAATACTCCCAATATTAAAACTTATGATGCTCTATTTGTGAAACCAAATGATGCACGTCTCTATCAGTCGTATATACCTCGTAGTGCCATTGCTTACGTACTAACATTTGAATGTCAATCATACTTGCTTACACTTTTTTGGTATCCTTAGATCATCGCTTGCAAACAGTCATTACGTCAAAAAAATTTGATATAATTCTCTTCCGTAATTGGGCCTCTGAGACAGGGTAGAAATAATGCACGAACCACCTTTAGCAATATGAATGATATTCGTACATATAACGTCGTTTAGAACGGGTGAAGCTTATAGTTTCAGTTGCAGAGTTGCATCTTTAGTCTGAACTGTCAGCAGTTGCAATTATTCAATCATATGTGTTTGCAGTATTAAGCAGTCTGTATTTTTTTAAAGTCACATTTTTGTAATTCAGTTTCAAGTCGTTGTCTCACGACTTCTCATTGCAGGTGATTGTCGGTATCCTCATATTTGAAGTCAGTATAAGGAACCTTTGATGTGGACCCACATTCGCTAGCGTACCCTCCTGCCTGATATTCATGTTCGTTTTACTTTTGAAAACTTCTGAAATTATACCCGACCTCAACCATGTCGAGGTGACCATAAATGACTGCCCTGGAATTATAAATCTGCCTGTAAAGGAAAGAATAAATTTATTTGTAAGAGCTTTACATTTCTTCCATACTCTCTCACTTTAGTATGTAGGATTAATCAATGAAAATGAACACAAATGACCAGGATATTCTTGACTTTTCTTAACGAGATGTTAAATTCCTTTTCAAAATAACGACTCGTAACAATTGCTACGTAGTAACCAAAAGGTTTCCTTTTGCAAATTCAACTAAAACAAAACATTTGTCCTTGATTTTTTCGGTTCTTACAGAAACATAACTCTTCACCTCTATTCTTATTTTTTTTTTAAACTTTTTTTAACCGACTAAACACGTCCCCTGTCACACCGAGAACCTAGCCTGGAACTGTTTGTCACATTACTTCGGACTTGGCCTCATTGATCATCGCTTAGCGGTGCCTTCAGGCTAAGGGAAAAGTCTCTTTCTCCACGGATGGATAGGAAGGAATTGCGATTAGAGAGAATTGCGTTACAGAGATCTCCCATCCCTCGCCAAGCGATCCATCATGCCCTTCTTTATAATAAGTACTGTCCGTACGTAATGCGACACACAGTTCCAATCGTCCTTTGCTTGCATCATTTTTCCCGTTACATTTTGTGGGGAAATTACGCCAATTTTCTCCGAGAGATGCGAACGGAGTCTTGTGAATCTATTACACGTAAAGAACGTATGACAGGCGTCGTCCGTCATCCCCGGGCAGAACACGCAAGTTGGGGATGGTGTCTTTCCCATCTTGTACAGGTAAGACTGAAATTATCCGTGACCACTGAGTAGTTGCGTCAGATAATAATCGGTCTCACCATGCATTCTGTAGAACCACGGCCCCAAGTCACTTATCAGCCGTGCGGTCCACCTGCCTCGCGTTTCGTTTTCCCATGTTTGCTGCCACAAGTTTAGGGTTCCGTTCCTCTAGGCTGACGGTTTCTCTCGCCGACTCTCCCTTACGTGAGTAAACACGTTTCCGTTCGTCTGCAAGTAACTTAATAGTAACCACCCTCGAGATTACCAGCACTGCAGGCTCAGAGACAGTGCGGTATGCAGCCGCTATCCACAAAGCTCCTTGCCCTCTGCACCTGTGCCAGACGCCTATTCCTATCTTAATAATATACTTAATAATATTGATATCGAATATTTCCTTAAGCTAACCTCCTAATTTTTAATTGCGATTCTCTGGTTTTTACTACCTTTTCTGCCTGTCTGCCTCAATGTTTAAAGTGCGTTTCGTCTCTCTTGCCTAGTCCATTCATATCATTAGCTTTGAATCCTGCAAATCTTCCAGTCCTTTTTTTCCGGTGTATGAGTGTAAATTCTGGACATTACGAGCTACCTCTCTAGGATAAAGCTAATCAATGCTGTTCTAATAGGATTTCCTTGTGACCCAGAAATCTGATACTGAACTTCATGAATTGGAGGAGGCGTTTTCTGTATCGCCTAAATGCTGACGATTCTTACAATGCTTAGCTATGGTCAGTTGTCACAGCGCTTACTGACGTAGTTGCTTGAGTAGAAGAAACTATTTCCATGTCAACATTTTAAAGTTAGTCTTTAGCCAAAAGTAGTTAGGAAAAAGTTAGTTAGTGAAAAGAAAAGCGCCAGAGCAGTGCTAATATCGTTAGCATTATTTCGACTATTATGGCCTGGTTGACTATTAATTGGAAATTTCTGGTTTCTGAACAGGACAATCAATGTTTGCCTTGATGGACGAAAACATTGAAAAAACTTCCTCAGTGAAAGCCAATTGATTGAAAAGATGTATGCCTGGTTCCTGGTTCTAAAATTCATTGATCAGGTCTTTACCAGCTAGCCGAGTTTCTTTCCACCCTATTTTTGAAGATATTTACATTTCAATCATTGCTAGGTTATGAATTCAGACTGGCATGCAGGGATTGAATCAGGAACTTGAGATTTACTTTTTGTTTTGTACCCTCTTCCCAAATTCGAGACCTTTCAGTAAATTTCCTTTCATAACATCTTTTATTGCTGAAGTCATATTTATAGTCCCAATATTCCCCTAATTTTAATGTATTTGACAGCTTCTTGCTTATTGGACGTTTCATCTAACTGTTTGTACAATCTCCTAGTTTGAACTATCTAATCTATATATTTTAACCCACCATCACCAAAGTATCTGCATCATCACGAATGCAACGATGACGGATGGTTACTGAAATGAAAAGCTAATAGAGTGCAATAAATACAAAATTAGGTACAACTTTACCAAAGATTCAGGAAAACTTGAATAAAATCGAAGTCATTGCGGTGGTATCAAGTTCAGGTATCTTACCAACTTATCTCCATTATATATTTATTTTTCTAATGGTAATTCAGCGTTACAAGCTTCACCAACCTTCGTCAATTCCCCTACCGTTTCTATGGGCTTAACCCTGTCATGATGTAACCTAGTGAAGTCAAGATGATTTGTCAAGATGAAATAGTTGTAAGTTTATCGTAGTTTTTGCAGCTCAATAACTCTACCATTAATATTTGTACCCAACTCATCATCGGTTCCATCTCACTTCGCATCGATAGTTGTTTTCCAGATTTTTATTTTGGTGATATTCATAATTTCTTTAGTAGCTTATCTGAAATTTCGGCTTTGCACATATGGTGGAACTTAGGCTTCGTGAGTGTTTTTTAGCTTAAAGCTTCGTTTTTCTTTATATTTAAATTGACTATTCAAGGCATCAAAAACAAACAGGATGAACATTTTTTTAAGTTTATTTTACTACCGTTTATCGAAAATTTTATGTCATAATGTATAAAGTTGTCTGCTCCTTCTAAACTACCTATGGACTCCCTGGCGAACACTGTTAGTGTTTGGACTGTAATTTTGGGTTTCTTTTTCGACTAGGAAACAAATTGCTCCAATTTTAATTCAGAAAAATCAAAATTTTTTAAAACTTTAATCTTGGATCGAGATTTTAAAAAACCGATTTCCCAGAGCTTCAAATCATTTTCAATATCATCAGCAACCGTTGCAAAGATTTTATGAGGGATACTTGCGATACTTGCGCACCCGGACTTTGTCAACATTAGCTTAACGATACAAATTTGGTCAACTACATTGGCAATACTCACGAAGGAAAACTGAAAAGATCACCCTAGATTACGGGAAGATAAAATCAAAATTGATGTCAAAACGTACTTATCGCTACATTCTGAACCTACTTCAATTTGCTCACATCGATTGCATTAGGCTAAACCCCACTGATAAAAAAGGCCAGCTCGACAGCTCAAACCTCGTGGAGCTTTGTCTAGCTTAATGGGAATGATTTCATTTATTAAGCCATTGTTCTTTTCTTAAATGCCCAGTCCATCTTTTTCAAATGATGAGACTTTTTGCGAAGACTTTTGCTCACTGTTAATCCTTGACATTAGTTACTGCTTGGATTCTGAATTATAATGTAGATAGCATTTGAGTAAACTACAAGAAAACTAAATATTTTCAAAAATTAAATTGGATTGGATACCAATGAAAATTAAGCTACATTTTATGATGAGGGTCCTTTATGGATTCAATAAAAGAAATGTATCTTAACAGAAGTTAAGACTTTTTACATTCTGACTGCATGAATTAGTAGGAAAAGGCTTTTAGACTACCACCACCCCTGTCAACCAGTGTCCCCGGATTGTAACATTTGACAGGATTCTTGTTATTGAAAATTAGAGAACGTGTGTTCTCTAATTATAAAGGAAGCATGCAATTTGAAGGGGATCTGTCATATGTGTTGTCAAGCTTGTTTAAGCTTGAGGCTTAAGCTTGTCAAGGGTTGTTTTCAATGTCGATCAAACATTTATTTGTGAATAGGCTGTTTTGCGGCGAATATACTCGTCTTGTAAGCGAAACGTCATCCATTCAAGTGCGTTTGGTAAAGGAATGTAAATCTGGCAGACACCATGCTATCTTATAAGTGCACTTAAGATTTTCATGCATTGAAATGTTATTACCAATTTTTGCAGAATGCTACACCAACGTGGTATGGAGTTCCTTGTGTCTTTAGAAACGCAATCAAATCTGATGCTTATCAGGAAGGTCTGCAGAACTGCTGCAAATATGTCGTACTGCATGTGGTCTCAAAAGTTGAAGAATGACATGTACATGAAATAAACATCTTCTTAGATAATGTGGTCGTTCAAACAAACAATACAAATTTTCTAAAAAAAAGAATTAACATTAAAAATCAAACATAAATGAATCAGAAAATTCAATTTAACTTAAATTTATAAATATTCTCCTGGAGTCCTGGGATAATCACAGCAGCTGGTTCCTGGAAAATCAAGTACGGCTGTTGGAAATTAGGGATACGATTCAAATTTATCGAACTCAAAAGAAATATTGTGAGATGTAGGGCGATGAAAATGAACTTTGAAGCTATACAATAAAAATATTCGTACCAACTTTATCCTGCTTGACCAAGAATAGGAATTATATGGCACTAATGAAGCGAGCGGTTTCAGTTTGACAATTGCTTTATAGATTTTCGAAAGCAGTTATTGTACTCAGTAATAGCTTCGCGCCTTGAAAACTACAACTTTTTCGATTCAGTCATTCAAACAGGGTTAAATTCTTGCTATGAAACATCCTGTCAGTTTTCGTTTCAGTAACCTGTCATGTATGCTTCAGCTCGTTACTCAGATAAGCCTATAAAGGGGTTTCACTTTCCTTCTTCTTCACAATAAATCTTGAGGTTAGGGGCTACTTTTCCTGTCATTTCCTCCATTGGATGGGTATGGATAGTCTATATAGCATCAATACACTTGTAGAGGCTTAATCTGAAATAAAGACACAGGTTTTAATTGGTATCTGTCATTAAAATTCGAGCTTTTAGTTACGGTTAAGTTTACTTGTTTAAATAGTAGAAAATCTAGTGGGTATTTGTAATTCTTTGCGTAGGAAATAAGCTATCCTATCCTTCTCAACTACATTCACAAGTTTTGGTGCTGTGTTTGTGTGGAAAATCATTGATAAATTACTTTAAATTATTCAGATTCTAAAAATTATTGTTATTTATTCTAAATTAAATTCAACGCGTATTCCACTCTCCCAGTCTGGGCGAATATGTGGACAATAACGAATTATTCTCCGGATTACTATAGGTCACAGTATTCTTTTGAATACTTTACATTATATATTTGTATATACTTGGCATCATAAAGCCTCTAATTTTTAGGCTCTGCTCTACATTTTCCCGGCGATTCTATAAACTCTACTTGAAGATTGGGTGAACCAAATAGTACGTCCGGTCATTGGAATTTGATAAAACTAAAACACAACATTGTGTCATATTACTTTCCAAAGGTTCTTCTTATAAACAGGACCATCCTTTCCTTTTTTTCATCAAATATTTCGGACGGTTCTTCGTATAAACAAGACCAATTTTGGCTGCTTATTGGCACTGATGCATGCTGGGAGAAGGTGATTGTCACTCTTTCAAATGTCACTCTCTCCATGCTGCAGGAGAGTCGGCTCTCAGTGAGTTCATGGAAGGTTATCTCAAGATCCCGCCTATTTTTCATTGTTATGCTATCACTATCCTTGTATCGTTAAAAAGTTGGAGTTCGGTGAACATGGATATTTTCTGTGTTGCCTGGATTAGTTTTCCCTTGATTATTTCTGTAATCTATATATCGCAGATGTCGTCATCTACATGCGCTTCTTATGTTACATAATTTACTTATGTTACTTAATTCCGACGGAGTTAGGAGGAAAATCTGCAGGAAGGTTTTGAGAAGAGAGGCAGGCTATTTGCAGACAGTTTAGTTCGTAGCATGTTGAGCTCGAAGGACTAACTGTGTTTACATTGCATGTAAGAAGATTGTTCTCATAAAGACTCTCATGTTGTGGGTTTATCTGTGCAAATGATCTTTGAAGAGAAGTTGAGACTATGAGCTTGGAATAAGTTGAGACCTTATAAGGAATAAGGATCTGCATAATCCTTAAAGTGCCACTCGGCAAGCATAATTAGACGTAGCCCGAAATTATCTGACGAACAGTTCCAGCCTAGAATCGCGTTGTGACAGATGATGTGTTTTTCGACATGATTTATTACATTCAAATTTTGACAAATAAAAAATGAGGCACTGAGTGCATGAATATATCTAACAAATCCAAGACAAAAAGCGCGCGGCAAATTATGCTAGCCTATTTTGAAAATCAGTCCAAATATGTAAGAATTACTTATAATTCCTGAAAACAGATAAGTCAAGCGTACTGTTTGAGTAATCGATGTTGAAGGCATTTTGAAAAAGTCAAGGGATGTAACTTGCAAAAATTGACATCTATATTGTGCCGTTTAATAGGATAAGGTATCAAGTATTCTTCCGACAAAGAAGTTAAATGTTTATGAAATCACTGCTTTTTTCATTTCCAAGTTTGTGTTGACTAGAGGACAACTAGACAACTAGAGGATTCCACCATACCGAGGCCATACGTAATAAAAAGCCCTGCAGCACCTATCTTTGATGCTAGTTGTAGCCTTTTGTGGTGCACCGGACACAAAGATGAGACAGAGAATCTCAACCGCACCAATGTCACTAGGGAATAGTGTCATTCATTCCACGTCCCACATCCAAGCTGTTTACCACAAGACACATGTCAAAATCCTAAAACACTCGAATGAAACGTCTAGTTTGGTATGGTCGAATATATTTCATTTAATGGATTATTTAACAATATTTTTAAGAAAAGACGGCACACTAAAACACTTTTTTCTATGATGGTTTTAAGGCTAGATTTCAAATGCTTAAATTAATAAAAACACGTTTCGAACTTTCTATTCGCTGGTTTTTTATTAGATTATAACAAATTGATATTTCAACTACTATATGGAACAGATTATAACAAATTGATATTTCAACTACTATATGGAACACTTGATGTACGCAATGAAGAAGGTTGCAAATAGTAGCTGGATTTTATACTTCTCGCAATTACATAAAAAAGTAATTAATAGAAAGTTCAGAAATCATTTCTATTAATTTAATACCCCTCGCTAGAAAGCACGACAAATAAGAGGTATTGTAGCGACATTTCAGCCTTCAAACAAGATGCTACAAAGATCGACAACGTCTGCAATATAAAATGTCTATGTTCAATCTGTCAAAAACTTCTTCTTGTACTTTTAACCGCCATTTGATACGAGTCGGTTATTTTGTTGACGTTCATGAATATTTTTCATTGTTGCCTTTGTGTTTTGACTTACAGAAGCAACGCGAATTTATCCCCGTGGTATCAATAATGTTATTGCATTTCGTTGTTAAAAGTGTACGAAAATTACGCTTTGGTCAGTACCATGGTTAACCTTACTCATCACTGAGTCTGCAAAAATCAAGGGTTTCTAACATAGCGTAGCGTATATCGAGCATGTAGCAAGTAAAGTGAGCTTTGCAAGGTAGAGAGCTTTGAAAGTAAATTATGTAGGTGAGTAGAGAGATCGCGGTGGCAAGCTTTCCGTGTCTAAATTCATGTGAGAATATTTTTTCGGTATGTAGTCCTTGTATGGGAATATAAAATTTAAGTGCATGTTAATGCACTTGTCGCCTCCATCTCCATCTGCTATCTCCAGCAAGTTTTGCTTCCAAGTTCCAATTGATCTGTAAATTGATGTCGAATACTTTGAGATTGGGAGTTTGTTCAAAATCTTAGAGCTCCTTGCTAATAACGCCATGGTTCAATAAGTTTCAATGATTGCCTCTTGAACTTAGAGCCGGCTGTCTAGAAGACCAATGTCCGAATCAATACAACACATGCAAGTGTTTTTGAAAATTTAATTTTCAATTCCACATCAATCAGTGAGCATTTAGGAAATGAATGTAGAAAATTGGAAAACTCCAACTGATCTAAAACAAAGTGATTTCTCGCGAATTGTGATAAATACGTTTGATACTTTGCAACGCTCTTTCACAGATATGATGTTAAGATTTGTGGCAAAGTAAATAACTGCCTCAAACGGAGCCTGCTTTGAGCTACCCACTTAGCCTTTATTGTCTAACGCTCACCAGTTTTGAAGCAACTGATATCTGGATATGCAGAGAAGTTTATCGGGCAATAAACCTCAACAAAATATTCAGTCATGCTATTTTGTTTTAATTAGAACATGTAACAATATGTTCCTTAAATATTGAATTGCCTGTTGAATTGAACGAGGTAGAATTCATAAATTCATAATTATTACTACATATATGTACCTGATGCTGAGAATATCTATTTTGCAGACGAATAGCATGCCTTAATCTCTGTACACATTTACTTCATCGGAAATAATAATCTAAAGAGTTCTCTAATCACTTAAACTCAGATGAGATACGTAAGATGATTTCTGAATGCAGACCACTTACGTCCCTTTAATTTTATATTTAGCAATGATTCCATCAAGTTATCGGACCATAAACTGAATTTGACTTCCTATCCTAGCCGAAGGAAATACCGCATTGAGCATACTTGCAATATGATATCAAAATATTACCCATCGTACTTAGTCGCCCGCCCACTGTATGTACCCTGTAATAAAACAATCAACCGTTCGTACATACGTAGAAATGTATCAAATGTCCATATGTGTAATACGGAGAAACCATATTTCCTTTCGTAACGATTTATTCAATTCAAATGGAGAATATTAATGCGGTTGTTGTGATGATCTATTGTCTTTCAAATCCTTAGTATTTTGTAGGCAAAGGATGCTCGCCTTGTAACATACACATGGATATGTATACTCCACTAGAAATCCATATGTTGTTAATGGTTATAGCTTTATTCAGTTATATCCTTTATATGTTGGTTTCTAACTATATACGAGTATAGTATATCGTGTACTAATATTTGAACGATACCAAGCACAACTATCGGAAGTGGTTGTCTGAAAGTGGTCGTAATTTCGTAGAATAATTTGAAATGTTGCCATTGGGCGATCTGATGAGGGTGCGAGAGCTTGTAGTGCCCGATTATATTATTTTTTGCGATGGCGTGAGTGTATTTACTTTATCGAAGAAGCAATTACCAGAAATGATTGGAGGAAGGATTCAAATATCTGAAATAACTCAACAGATAACTATCAATATTTCTGCGGAATAGGGTAAGAATAGCGCCGAAGCAGATTGATGGATCAGCAAGGACCAGGAGAGCGTGTTTTCAATTTCGGGAGTTCAAGTGTGATGAGTCACTAAAATCTCTGTGCTACAAAAGTAAATAACAGACTTAAGGTCCATATAATTAACATTTATTGCTAGTCAGCAATGGATTAAACCGCTTGCACAGTGAAATGGTGTTTTCTATTCAGCACACAATTTGCCGAATGATTTTGAGTTTTTCATGTGGCCTAAATATGTAAACTAAAACCTTTCGCCAACACTTGTCCCTGTGCAAGCAGAAATGTAAATTCAATGATTCCTTATTCAAATTCAATGTCTTTATCAGACAGGATTTACAGAAACAAGAAAAAAAACTGAATCAAACAATCTGGTAAAGTATCGGATTTCGGAGTTCGGGACGTGATTTTCACGCTTCCCGTCCAATTCCCATTTTCCTTGTAGCATTTGGGAGTCGTCGGTTGGAATAGGTAAAGCAATGACGGACCAAACTCTATCACGTTGTACATTCTGAAATCACACTATCATCAGTTACATGGTTAACGTCACATAAACATACCAAGGAGGTAAAGCCTTAGAACGAGGAAACGCTTTTCAGATAATCCAACGGTTAAGTGGTTCGCTGAGGTTTGTTTAGCTCAACTCAATTTAGGTTTCTTGACCAAAAATGGATCAAAATCTTCTTTCCTGTGGTTCCGCGCCTGCCATGATGACAAACATTTTCAGATAATTTTGTTTTTTTTTTGTTCTTGTTTGTGTCGCCCGTTGGTTCTTGCCTTCTGATTTCATCTCAGAATCAGATACATCCAGCCATTGGACGGCGGAAACTTTTTTGGAAACTTGAAGTTAACCTGAAGTCAGAAGATGAGTCACACACAGCCACAAACTTACCTTACCTTTGTTGATTATTCTATAAATGATTGCCCGGCGTTTATGCTTGAGATAAAATAGTAGAAGTTTAAGCTGATGAGTACAATGATGATGGTCTTGATGGTGGTGATGAAGACGACGACCATGCAGATGATGATGATGATGGAGTTGACCATGACGATGATTTAGCTGATATTTTGCTTGGTTCTTGGTTAAGACGACCACAGACAAACCAATTATCTTTAATATCTTACTCGTAGCCTCACAGTTTGGAGATAAACATTTTTGTGAGTAATAGAAAAATCAAGCAAGCGAGAAATTTAGTTTTGCGGAAATGAAAAATTACTTTAAGAAGTCGCTGCGTTTTACTCAAACAAAGTAGCCAAGGCGTTTTATTCATGTTTCGCGCTTGGAACAGCCATCAAGGAAATGTTCGATGAGTAATAGCAGTTGAGACAATAATTTCGTACCTTTAACAAACACAAATGGTAATTAACAAATTCCTAGAGTTGATAATGAAAATGGAGGTTCTTTCTCATCCGAGGAAATTCTGCTAGGATGAAACCGTTGCTCAAAAACCAGAAGATGCTCGTGGCTTATGTAGACACGTACCTCTGGGAAAATAGTTTCATTCTCCCTTCGGAAATCATCACTCCACAAGATATCAGAAATTGAATACAAGGGCAAAAAGTTTACCGAAAGTGCTTGGCAATGAGATGATTGCAATGATTTATTACAAGACCATCATTTTATTATGAAATTTAAATTCCAACCTGAAATCTAGTTTCTAAGATTTGGAAAGATGAATTGGCTTCAACAACGCCTCTTTTTTGATAGTAACCCGAAATAAACTGTCGCATAGGCTGTTGCGCATCATTTTCTACTGCTCACCGTATGACTTCAACACAGCCCTTTCGTAAACTTTTCTCCGTCCTGACTATGTGAAAAGCCTACATTATAGCCTAATCCAACCCTTGAAATATTTTCAATCCATTGAGAACCAATTGAGCACCCCAAGATCTTGAATTCCAAGAACTATGAAAATTTGCCAGCTCTCAATGACGGCGAGACCAATATTCCACTCGTGAAATCAGTAAAAATTTGGGAGTAGTTTCCGAAAAACACGTGACGTTCAAAGCCGAAGTAAAGGCATTATTCGCCAAGGTAAATAGCGCGTTCTATCAATTGTATAACATTCGAAGCTGCACGGATGAAGATGTCAGAAAGAAGCTGGTGGGAAAACTTGTAATATCACATATAGATTATTGCTTGATAACAACGCTGGAAATATCCAAAAAACTTGACATTCAACTCCAAAGGATGCGGATAGACGTGTCAGATACGGAGTTGGGTTACCGAGGGACTCCAGTAGTACAGATGAGCGTCAAAGTATGGAGTGGCTTTTAATAAAAAACAGGAGATTATTCTTTGCAATGTCAATGACACACACTGCCATCAACACCCTACAACCACAATCCTATAATTTTAATTCATAGATTTATTTAAATTCGATTAATTGATGTAAAAACTGATTTAAAATACGATAAAAATTATAGTAACAAAATCATAATAAGAGCCAAAGAGATCCAAAAACAAAAAAAAAAATATTACATGCAAAGAAACATATCAAAATATGTATAATTTCTTTAACAGTTTGTTTTTAAACAATAAATTACTATCTATCTATCTTAGTGATTTATTGATACTTTTCTGTAGTTCCTCTAGTTATAACCCATTTCGTATAAATCACCTTGTTGCATTTTTCAATTTAATTTACGCTCTGTCCACAAAATTGAGGACACCCCCATTTAAAAAGTACATTTTCGTTGAAATAACGGTAACTAAAAAAATTGTACGCGAAAATATGATTAGATTTCGGAGATCTGTCCTTTGACTAGTTTATCAAATTAGAGAAACTCAAACGAAATAAGGTAAAGTATATTCAGTTTGCTGACAGAATTTTTAGGGGACACTCAAATTCAATAATCACATCATTAAGGGACTCTCGGGAAAACCAGGAACACACCTATCTAGTTCCTCGAATTTGTTTTGCACTAACACTAAGTTTAAGTCGTAACCTACAGGTTTCTAAAATGATACCGCAACCAATTATGACATTGAGATTTAAAAATGAAGCAAGCAATAATTGTTGTGAATGGTTTTTTTAATTTTGAAAATGTGAGCTAATCGAAAGCAAATTTATATTTCATTTCAAGAAATTCTTTTTAAGCTAGGCTGCAAGGGTTTATCATTACTGGAGATAAAAGAAATTGTGGGAGTGACACATTCTACAATTAAGAACATCATTAATAAGTCGAAATGCGGAATGAAGAAAACTCCTTCACAAGATTACCCATTGTCATTGAGAACAATGGTCGCTTCACAAGCGACCCATTGTTCTCCAGGTATGGCGAATCCTAAATCAAGTGTTCCAAAAATTTGTCCACGAAAGTGTCCAAAAAGTTTTTTTACGTCGAAGTAATTTATACAGACAAGTTGTGCGGGAAAACGATTCGTAGCTGTTTCTTAGAGCTGAATCATCAATGAAATCATTTAGAGTTTTCAAGTGTTTTGACAGACACTTCAAAACGCGTCATTTTGACAGGTGGAATAAAAATAATTTCATTTGGCTCTAATGGGGGTCAAATAATATGGAGAGAACCTATCACCAAGAAAAAAATCTTTATCGAAATTAGAAATATTAGGGTTTGAGGTGGCTCTATGGCTTCAACTGGAACCGGGAATTAAGAATTTATTGCATCAACTATGGACAAAATGAAATACCTCTATATACCAAAAATGAATTTGCATCATTCAGAATTCATCTTCGGAATTCTGTGTTCAACGGGATACTTCCTACATTGCTCCAAAGTGGCTTATGTAATATTGATCAAAACCACTTTAAAACCCCAACGCGGTCCCCAAGTCTCAATGTGATAGAGTACCTATAGCATGAACTCAAGAATACAAAGTTCGAATCCAAGATGTTAAGATGTGTTGAAACGCAACAAGATACGGGGAGTTTGGGAAACCGTCCCTTCTTCTGATCCGTAAATGTTGGTAGAATCAATGCGTCGAGCTTCCAGCTTTCACATATGCAAACGTAGGACATATAAAAAATTAAGTTTATTGATATTTTTGTTATTTTTATGTATATATATTTTTATGATTTGTACGCTCAATAAATTGAAAATACATCAATTTCAGTTGACTGATATTTTTGTTTTAATCAAACATGCAAAGGGAAAAGAGAAAACTTTAATTTTATTTATGTACCTACTAAACACTATATGAAATGAAATAAGGAAAACATTCATCATTACAGGAAAAAAAATTATAAAAAAAAAAGTTTAACCTGCAATTCGCAATGGAATAATTTTTTTGACCAACTATACATATGGCCCAAACGTTTTTTTTTTTCTGAAAAATCTTGAACAATTTATTTTCATTTTATTTTATTTACATATTTTCTTATCTTCAAACTGGCGGAAATTAACGAAATAATTTTCAAATAGGAATTTCCTCAAGAAATTTTCTTGGTGTGAATTTTTCTGGTAAAAGTTGTCACCGTGCAGTCAAAATTCACTCGCGTTGTGTCAATGCTTTTTAACATTCAACTCGAGGGTAGTCATGCAAGCGTCAGACTCAACAATGAAATCACATCAAATTGGCAGCTTTAAAATATAAATTTATAAAATCAAAGGTAAAATTATACTGAAAAATTAAATTAATATGACAATAAAGTCAAAACTTTATTGTGTGGATCTATACTATTTTTCGCAATAGTTTTCAATAGATTTGGTTCCCTGTTTGTAGTGAAAATCGTCCATTTGTTCAATGGACGATTCAACAATCTTATAAGGCACCAATAATGAATTCTTCTTTACTTTAAACTGTTATTATTCTAAAGATTTTTCCAATTCACTTTATGAAGTAAAACAACCATTTTGAACCATTGCCCGCCGGCAATTCAATTCTAAACATAAGTAAAAAGTTGAAGACTATGTCACTTGAAAACAGTGCACGTTTTTGAAAATTGATTTCACAGTATTATCCTTCCAATGTATTGACAGGTTCTACTGAACATTGATTTCAGGGTTCGGTTGTATTTTTCAGGACTTGTTTATTCATTTGGTTCAAGGAATGTAATATAATACTCTTCAGTGATTATAATTTTTCTAAATCACAAGGTGCCGATCCAGAAAGAAACTAGGACTAATTCACAATTTCTAATTAACGGGCTCAGATCAAGGAAAAGCCTTGAGGATCAACATTCGTGTTTGCTTCCCGTTTCGCACCTTCGTAATATTTAAGATATAATTAATATTTAATAACTAATATTTTATTTTATGTCCGCTGGGTCTTATTGCTTCTTTTTTGAGGACACGCTTCAGCTCTTTATAGCCATCATTCTAAATTCGATCCCATTGAAAGGTTAGCAATTTTCTGTGATGTTAGGGTAAGGATTCTTGCCTAGCCACGAAAAGAAGGCCTTGTCAAATTTTTGCTTAATGCTAGTTTTTTAAATATGAAAGCCAATATCACCAAAATTTGCCCTTTCACTTGCCCTATGAAAAGGGGATAACTTTTCCTGAAATATTTGGCTATTGACGTATTCGGTTGCGGTTTCGATGGTTGGAAGAATGTTTTGCATATACCCAGTGATGGGAGTATCTTTCAAAGAACTTCAATTAATCAACTTCATAACATATGCACTCACCAATATTCCAGCTCATCCTGTTTTAGTAAATTGAATTACGATTACCATACTAACATATTGTGACCCTTATCATGAACTTGTCAACTTGTTTTTTTAGAAAACTATTACCGATTCTTTTGTCTTTTTGCTCCTAAAATGCGTTTTTTCGTAAAACTCATAAAATATGTGCTTAAAATCATAAAATGCACTAACTCAATGGCCTAATGGAGCTGGAGTATGGTTCAGTTGGAGTCCAACAAGGATATACACTGAGATCACTATCCTTCAATAGACATCTGTGCATTTTACACTTTAATCTCCACAAAAGCCATAAAGACGATATTGTATGCTAATTAAACCATGGCTTGCAAGGCCGAACATGAAGAGGGTAAGGGGGTGTGTTTAAAGGCGAAAAAAGACATATCATAATTTTTTTGGAGAAATGACACCACTATATGCATTGGCTCGGCCATTACAGGAGGATGTGTTGGTTACGGGCGAAAAAAGGTATATTTTCCAGTTTTTTCGGAATATTTTCGGTAAAGAAAACCGTCTGAAGTATCTTTGGGAAAATTTTCGAATAAAATTTCAATAAGTCTATGAAGCTCCATATCTCGTTACCAAATCATTTGTAAAACACAAAAAAATTAAAACGCATTTTAAAGACGAGTCTTTATTCAGGATGAGTTTTTATTTTTTGATTTTTTGGCAGAATTCGGAAGTGAAATCTCGATTGTGGCTTAAAACAATTCCCATAAATTTTCTATTATAATATGAAAAAAACTCCGCCTGGAGCTTGTTGATTTATCTGTTGAATTCATGTCTGAAATTTAAAAAGGATCTGGCGAGTAGATTTTGGGCTATAATGTTCACGAACCTGGAAAAAGACGTTTGCTAGAAAGTCGATTTAAAGTTTTTTGAACTCAAACACTGAAAATTAAGCATCAATACAAGGGTATAATTTTTTAAACGGGCATGGAATCATCAATTCCAGCTCGCTACAATGAAAAGCCTCATTCAGGATGTCAAATGCATTCCTTTGCTCTCACCCACGTTGGATTCTACCCTCTTTAGTCGTTCGTGCAACTTGTTCGTCTGTTCAAATTATTCTTATTCCGATCTGTTCCTATAAGTTAGCACTTGGACCTGTATCGTTGTTAATTCCATTCAAAAAGCACAACAAGGCAAAAGATACTTCATTGAGAGTACAAATGCAGCAGTTGCTGCAATTTCTTTAACCATAACAATACCGCCCACAGATTTTGACGACATTTTTCAAATAAGTTGATCGAGACTCTCGTTGTTATTGTTAATGTTGCGTGAAACCTTCAAAACACTCCTGGAAAAGTGCCTGCTCGCTCAATTTTTCGTAGATTGGCTTTATGGCTTCTGTATCGCTTAGAGGGTGAGCATTGTAGCTGGGTTTGAATTATTCCAGAGTGTTTCCAGTTGCCGCTTTTTGCCAATCCCACGAAGAGGTTTCATCGCTCGGACATTGGTCGTGTTGTGGCCTGTCTACTTTTACCAGTCGTTTGAAACGCTGAATCTTTTTGAGTTGTGCTTCGATTTACTGGAAATTTTGACACAATACTTTTGACTTGTTGAACAATCAGAAAAAATACTTAGAAAATACAAAAATGTTTTCAATAGAAGCAGCCGCTAGATTTATCTTAACTCAATGTCAGAATTACAACCTTCTGTAAATCATTATGGTTTGGCCTCATATACCTGTCCTATTTCATGGTATGTTTGTATGATCATTTGCTGTGAACTTTTTAAAAAGAAGTAACAGAAAAGCTGAACATACCATTGAAACGTTGTTTTTGGATCTCGAAATTGTATTTCACAGTTTTATTTTCCCACTCTGTTCAAGAGATCGCATTGATTTCATGACCCGATTTGCACCTCGCAAGATTTTTTCACTCATTTGGTTCAAAACAGGGGCATAGTACTCTTGAGTTTTGATAATTTCATAAGATTACAAGGTGCAGAGAAAACCCCAGGGAAAAATCTGGACTATGGTCCTTTAGGTTTGCTTTTAATATCTTCATTGGCGGTATGTCAAATGCGAATACATTTGTTTAGGGGTGAAAACGACCGAACACACCAATTTTTCTGGTGGTCGAATTGAAATTAACTCTAGCATCGAATTATGTTTCAATTTTATCATGTTTTAGACTAACAAAGAAATTTCACAATTGGAACAACTTAATGCAGTGCGGTGAAAGATGGATCTCAGTCTCTGTAACTTTAACTGTCCCTATACATTTTGAAAGAATAACAATTAAAAATATTTTAGAATGAGGGAAAACATGAAATGAAAAACATTCGGATTTCGTGTTTGTTGATTTGATTCTAAATCTTCAGTTGCCTTCCCATTTAATTACAACACCTTCAATTCTAAATCAAACTTTCATTCTAAACTTCCTCTCTTCTTCTTTTGACTTCTATTAACTTTCTGAAGATTCCTAAAGAGAAATTTTTTGGTTTAAGTTACTGAAAATGTAAGTAATGTATTCTTTCTTTCTTCTCTTTTTCAAATCATTGTTTATGAAAAGAATCATTGAATTCTCGTTGCGGGATATTTTTTTCATCTTTCAAAGTAAAAAAAAAAAATTAAAAACTATATGAACAACATTAAGCTGCCTTTCAAAATTTTTAGGTGAGGATACTAAATTTGAACATATTATGTTCATGCATTGAATTGCTTCATATTATGCCGCGAATAGCATATGTTGCTAACTTTTTTAATTTGCTGTATTTTGTATGAGAATTGATTCAAGTTTAAAAACGTTGCCAGGATCAATATCTATTATGCACGCTGCCCAATCGTAGCAGCACGTAATTTCAATAGAAGGAACGCGAAGTTTTTTACATCTTTTAATTGCAATAGATTTATCCATAATTGACCGTATCCTTAGCTATCTAGTTCTCCAGTACACATCATTCATTGCCTTTTCATCTTCCTTCACGCACCAATTAAAATCAAATCAGCCATAACCCATTAAGCCTTCAGCACTCAGTTTCACATCGTATCAGTTAATTGCACAGGCACATGTTTATTTACGTATCCTGTATATGAACAATAAACCAGCTCTAAACACGGCAATATCGAACACCATCCATTTAAAAACTGGCTACAAATAATAAACAAAGATATATTTTCCTCGACTTCATGTCCTTTGGAAACAAAAAATGGTTTACTCTCTGGACGAACTGTGTGCAAACATAGAGTGTCAGGATGTGTCACTCGGGTGCAACATTAAAAAGTTTTTGTTTTTTTAGACTGAAAACCAGACATACTCCTAGTCCATTGTGGTCACGTACTTCTAGTGCTAGTGCTATTGCCATTCACGTTCTACTCATCCATATCCATTTCGTCCTAGATACAAAATTACAACACATGAGTATCGCGTGTGTATACAAATGGGCCTTCACATTTTTGTTCCTTTGATCCTTTTCCCAAGCGTTAAGTATAGATGCATGTTTGTTTGCTTGTGGGGAACCATACTTCAAACGACCGTTCTGAAGTAGATTTCCTTCTCTGATTTTTTTGCTTTTGAAGTCAACACCACTAGAAAAAGACTTCTCAAGAAGTAACTACATTTACGTAGAAGTAGGTCTGTTCTGGACTCTTTCAAGGCTTCATATAAGTTACGGTGAGTTGTTACGTTGGTGACATGGAAAAAGGTCACCACTAAATAAACATGCAACCGATACACGTAAGTATCGGGCAAAACACTCTGGATATGATTTATTATGTATTGGATGTGGTCGCAGTCCAATGTCTTGGTGCCATTGAGTGAATCGGGCAACTGAAAAACAATTGAGGAATTCATCGGTAAAATTAGCTCGTCGTCAATGTCTAGTGCAAAAAGGAAATGCCATCAGCACTGTTGAAGTCATTGTGACCACCGCGTTGTGTTGCGCATCTATGTCGCAAAATTATTACTCTCAGCAGGAGACAGAATTATTTTATTAGTTTTTCAACACCAAGAGTATCGCATCTGGACCACACGCCTGAACTCTTCAGAAATTCAACGCATCGTCATTTCTCGAGCTTGGTTCCTATTCCTTGTTTAACCCTCTGATTACCATAAGTTCATAGTTTAGAAGCAATAACAGTCGTTCAAGCACTCTATGTGGACCTACAATTGAATTAAGAAAGTCCACAGTGGAAAATAAAATCGAAAATAATGTATATGAATCGAATTGAAAGAATTTAGTCAATAACAAAAAAAACTGTTTTTAGCCAAGCAGAACGCAATCTAGGGTTAATTCCACATATGGTCCTTGTGTTTGAATATATTTATGTCTCAGTTTTTTCATAAATATTGCTGCTCACATGTAAGACGATAATAATCATGACATGGATACCACATTATAAAAATCTTAGCATGATATCATCCAGAAATATCCAGCAGAATAATATCTTTCCCAAATAGATTTCCGATTCCTTGCTAGAGGTCATGGGTTTCTTATTCCTTATTTAGATCATTCACATCATACATTTACAATACACAGTTTTCCACTTATAACGTTCAATTTGAAGAATGCATGATACTGCAATGAAGCTCTTGAACTTGACGCTGATGTACGGAGACTTAGCTGCTTGGAAAACTCGAGATGTGTAGGAAAATGGAAAATAGCTCGCACGGCGCCATCTTGCTGGCCGGCATCGCAACAGCGTCGGGCTATTGTTCCGCAAATGCACTTGATCTTATAATATTATTGTTATCATCAAACAATTGTTTGAAAGCGACGCGTAATCATGAAACGATGCTTTCTCAATTTCCCATCGGTACATGTATATATCAGTACGCTCGGATATGATGCTTTTCCGTTTGATATCAATTCTTCCAGCATGCTGTGACCGCCCTGTTGGCGTCTACCAAATGCTTGTTAGTGGATTTTTACGTGTGAAACTTACACTCTACAAATGTTTAGCAAGAAGAATGGATGGGATCAAGTGAAATTTCCCAGGAGTTTATTAAGAGTAAACTGAAATAGTTATCGAATGGATTTAATTGAGTTTTAAAAAATAAAACAGCACGCCGGGAATGTTAGATCATTGCATACGTGTGGACCAGTATCTTGTACGTGGGCTCACGAGAAGTATGAGTTACTATTTTGCTTTCATGGGAAATGAGCAGCGGGAAGTAAAATCAATTTTCTTTTCTAATCAACTGAATTTGATCTTCTTTCCAACAACAGATTGTTACGCTTTAGTCCATCAAAGCCATAAATTTTTGTTTTTACTTTTGAAAACAAGCCATGTAAGTTTTCGCAAATGCGAATTGCGAAAAATGCTCTAAATTATTCCTTGTGCAATGAAAACATTTGCTATTAATGATGAAGAATTTATACTTGAAATTTGAAACGCGAGATGAAACGTTTTTCCAGAGTCAGTGTCCAAATATTCTATTCAGCAACAATTGATGTTTTGCCCCCAGTTACCTTTTTGTTATGATTTATGTAAAGAATATTTGACAAGAACGAAAAAGGACAGTCCTCTGTAGTAAAAACATACTTCGCTAATACTTTGACTGTTTTCGCATCGCACATGAAGGAAACTTTTTTTACTGAAGATTAATCCTTCCCTTACCAGTACCAGGAAAATCAATTCTCAAATGTAAAAAATAAAAGCACTGTCTCAAGGATATCTCAAATTTACCGAGTTCTCCTAATTTTCATTTCGTTAGTATCCACAGCCCAACGAATTCTCTAGCCAAAATTTATTCTTTTGCCTCAGCATATTGAAATAAGATTGAAATTTAAAATGAATTGTATTAAAATTTAAAAACCCTAAACCCACGTGATAATTTTTATCGTGACATGATAATGTTTGAGATGGAAAATTTGAACCATTTTCAAATCATAAATTACGGCTTGATTTCACAGAGGTCAGAGGTCGAATCTATTTGCGCTCTAGATAGAAGGTAGAACATTGTAGGACACTATCTGAAGTTTGTATGGTTGTATTTGAAACTCTGTTGAGTTTTTTCACTATTTGCTTTTAATAGATGATGAAACTGAAATGAAAAACCAAGTAGCGTGCAAAAAATAAAAATTGCGAACAAAATTTTCCAAAAATTTTAAATCAATTGATCTAAAAATCATTCGAAAAGTGAGAATGACCACCACGTAGTAACCACGATACAAATCTAAGACGGCTATAAAAAAATCTAAAACGTCACCCCTAAAAAATAGAAAATTCTACCTGGGTCCCTTCAACATATTTTCTAAACGATCGAACTATACGGATCCCTCTTCCAGCACGGAAAAGGAAATCTGTTGTTCCCGCGAATACAGCCCAAGCTTAATGGATCGTATGGTTCTATTTATGCAAGTAAGGATTCACTTAAGATTTCTGAAAGGACTTTTCCTATTTTCGCCCGGAGACCCCAGCAACGGCTTCTCATCACTTGTTGAGAAAAATGTGTGACAGGCTGATGTCCTTCTCAGAATATGAAACACTGAAAATGCAGCTTTCAAATCTTATGCAAACAAGATTGGAAGCATTCGCATTCGCTCAACTGATGAGTTAAGAAGGAATCAACGTTACCATTACTTCGATTGGGCCATGGTCTCATCACGTTCCCAAGCTGAGCAATATACCAGCTATCTATCATGTTATCTGTTTATACTTAATAATTGTTAACTTCTCACTAACATTTAGTGAGAACTCGTCTTCACTTAGCCATCTTCACTGAAAAGCATCCGCGTCAAAAAAAAAATAGCCCAGTAGACTTATAAATAATTCCAAAAAGAGACTTAAAATTTTTGGCGCATTCGTGAATACCAGCAAGTTCAATGTCAGCAACGCATCCTTTGTTAGAATTGCAATTTTAGTGAAGCCTATTCGTATCAATTTTACGACTTACGTAAGAAACAAGATGACTCAGATGAGAAGTACTTAAAGTATTTTTTATCAAAAGCTCCAGCAGGATAACTGATAGGAGACAAACGCGATGACAGCAGCGCTGGTGTTTGCCGTCATTTGGTATTTGATGACTAAGAAGTGAGGAAGTGGGAAGGAAGTTTCAAGAAGTGAGTTTCCGAACTAGAGACTTTCCCTCGATCGGGTGCAATCCATCTGATTCCGCTCTGCAAATAACAGAAAGTTAGTATTTTTGGGACCAATAGCTATTAAATTTGGCATAGTCTTGCTGTGACGTTGAGTTATCACCCAAAAGTGGAACTCCATTCATTTGAAGAACATGAACATACTATTAGAAATCCATTTCTAAAGTATGTTTACCATCCTGATGCCGCTGATTACTTAGGTTAACGTTACCTAGATGACTTTTATAACTTAGAGCGGATGCCCATGACTTTCGTGTTAAGCTTCTGCGTCAGTTTCATTTCAGTGCACTGACAGTTAAGGCTTCTTGAAGAAACTGTCAACATGAAATACTTGAAACGTTCATAGGTTCGTCTTTCCATTCAACCGAATTATCAAACTCATTGATAATCCCAGGTCCCATTGTCAGATAATCAGGTCCCATTGTCTTTGGTATATCAAATCAACCAGTGGTCATATTTGATACGTTCTTATCAGCATTTTGGGTGGTAAACTGCAAAACCATCGGGATAATATCTTTAAATTTAAAAAAATGGCTTCCTTGAAACTTCACTGTCACTGTGCCGTCGCCAAAATTTTTAAAGTCACGGGAATGACAGTTGTCTATTTATTGTCATAACACCATTCCAGCGTCAAAACGTCTGATCCCCGAAAGTCAAATTTTGACAGCATTATACCTTTATATTCAGTGTAAAGAAGTTAATTTTCCGGATTAGCGTTACCATATCGTTTTATTTCACATAGATTAAACCCAGTTGCAGAATATTCGTTCTTGATTTCAGAAATAATTCATTAAATATCATGTTCCGATCATATCTAGCTCGAGTACTTTGTTTATTACGAAACACGTAAGTAGGCATGCAAATAAATCATAACAAAATTATATTAAACTATTAAATTTAATTAAAGATATTGGATTAAAGATTTTAGACTGGATATGATAAATCACATGATTAAAAATAGAAGATTTCAGTCGTTTTATATAATCTGCTGAAACTTTGCTTGAAATTCGTTCCGTCGTAAAAATAGAAAAGTCAGTCATAAGCTGCTCCTCGCGTCCTACTCCGCCATTCACAAGATTAAGTCCTGTGCCACTGTATCGTCTTTGATGAGCTGAGTAGTGTCATTCTTTACCTGTCTCTCATAAATCGTAGCAAATGCAGCAGTCTCAATTTTTCATTTTGTGGAATATTTTTGGGTAATTTAATTGAAATTTTTGTAATTTTTTTCGTAATTTTAAATTTTCTGAGATTCCTTTATTACTTCAATAAAATCGTCGGAAATACCAAAAACTGAAAAATTTTAGGATTGTTGCGTTTCAACGTCATCTCTCATTCTTTGGTGACACCCGACATTCTATGGAACACATGCCACAAGTTTATTATCCTGTTTCTTTGTTTAACCAGTAGCAACCTTGAGGTGTTTCTACAACAAAATATTAACTAATCAATTACTCAAAAAAAAACCCAAACCCATTGCATAAACTAACGTCCAGGCTGCGGATTGGGACGCAGTGTAGCCGTGTTCTATTTCACTATTCTTTCTTCACTGATACAATCGCACAATTTTATACTACTGACAACCGTAAAATTGCATTAAACTGATCACTTTCAAAAATGGATTGAAATATTTTCAATATTTTAACTCTTAGTGAAGTTAATTCTACACAAAATTAATTTCCCGAAAATCTATAGCTCCATTTTAGAAACTCGATTCTACTAGCGTGAAATGAAGTTCCTCTGTACTAAGCCAAGCGCTTAATAAAGTTTCTATTTTTCCTTGAAATGCTTCTTCAATATATTTCCCAATGTTAATTTCGTTCTATCGTTTACTGTTCGCCTAAGGAGCTACCAAACTACATTCAAGCATTGTTATTCTCATTGTTATTTTTGTTGTTGGCGAGGTTGATGCTTTATTCCGATGAGGCCGAAAAACGCTTAAATTTTCGTATTCCCAACAAAATGGTGTTTCTCCCATTGACACACATGAATTGTGTGCCCTTTTGCTCGGGAGTTACTGCAAGGTATATCAACTATACTCAGCATCTCAAGAGTTTACCCTATGTATGTACGTTGTAATGCGGGCGAACAAATAAACAGTAACCACCCTCTCAACTTGTATTGCAAACAACCTTAAAGAATGATTTCTATCAGCATTCCCCTGGGAACACGACGAGGACAAGGACTTTCCATTTCGCCGAGCTGCAAATATTCAAGAGTTTCCTGTTTGCTCGATTCTCCATTAAGAGTATCATGCACAGAGGACACTACCAGCAGCATATTTGAAAGGAGACCAGGTTAGGCGCTGTTCGGTGTTTGGAATAGTTAAGAATTTTCGTCCAAACGATATTTTCTAATTTTCTAAATGTACGGCGCAGTCGAGAGGAGCAGATGTGGAGGTTAATAAGAGCATGTTACTGGGCGCAAGAAACACCAGCAACCATCATCTTTCGTTTTCATTTCCAACAGTTCCCTATAAAACGGAATTCTGTCGGCCCAGTGGTTCGGTCTCATACTCGTGTATATCCTATGGCTCAATGTCACCTCTTTTCAAATACGAAATACGTCACTAGAACACCAAGGATCCGTCGCATAGATAAAATTATGTAATTCGGATGAAAAATTAAGGACGTCGTTGGCGTTGTGTAGGAATGAAATGTGGGTGGTCGCATGCCAGAGAGAACAGTACGGATTTTATAATTTGCTCTCATACTCAAAAAGGATTAATTCGGAAGTAATTTCTATGAAAAATGAATCAAATAATTGCTTGAACTCAATGTCCCTTCCGATGCCGAACTTTAGAGGCCAAAGTACTTTGAAATATTGACAATGTCTGTGCTCTGAATGGGGAATTTTATGCCTGTCGTTAAGCAACAAGATTACGAAATGGCTTTTTTTTTGAAGATTTGCAGAAAAATCTTTGAATAGACTTTCAGGACCGATGTGTTTACGACTTGAGAAAGAGTTGGCAAAAGTTGGTGTCTCAGTTAACTAATTGAAATTTGAAATAGGAAAAGATTCATAATTCACGTTTGAATTAATCTGACAAAGGCGCACTTTGCTCACCTACTTTCCTCATCATCATTTCCATATTAAGTCCCTCAGATCACTGCCTCGAAAACGGTTTGAAATCTATTCAGTAAACATTAACGCCATGCTATTTACCCTGCCATACTTCCTCTAATCTCGGAAAATAAAAGACTTCGTGGTAATGGCTATTCAATCACCAATAATTCATTAGCCATTGAAGCTGGAGCGCTGCTGGAGTTTCTAATCAAAGTTTACGTCGAAACTAAAGTCTACAGATTAGTTCGCCTTAACTATCTTCAGCGGTCAGATACTCTGCCTCGCCAGTTCTAGGTAAATAAACGACCAGGTGGGCGCTTCTTCGGTTGGCCCTCATTCCTTAACACCTCTTTCGTGGATCCCACGAGTTGGAGCAAACACGCCGTGAAGCAGCAAAAGGAGGAGGAGAGTACGTTAATAACCGGAACTGGAGGCCAAGCACGTACGCTACAAAGGCAGCATTGTGCTGGCAGGCAATTGTTCTGGACTGTTGTTGGGAGCGTTTGCCTTCTTTCGATATTTCCATATTGCTTTTAGTATGTTGATTACTTTACGGCTACTATATTTTTGGAAACGGTCCAAAAAAGGGTGGTCGCAAGGAGAGTTTAGATGCTGAATTGTTAATGCGCTGTAAATTAAACACTAATCTCTAGCTTGAAAACATTTAATTTTGGCATTGGAAATATAGATCTGGCGTCAATCTTATTTCCGTGCTCATGTGTTTGTAAGGATTGGCCACATTTTCTCATTATCAACGATGAAGCAGTCAACAGGTGATAAGATACTACGCATCCATTCCTTCGCCCTAAATGTTGGACGTCTTGTTGAACAACATTCACGTAATTCATTTGAGAACTCGCAACAATTCAATTTGCCGTAGCGTGCGTTATTTGTGTTTACCAATCATCCACATACGTTACTACATATGAGTTCAAGCCTCTCTGTATGGGCACTCATACGTATGTTCAACCCATGCAACACGGCCATGCAATAAAAAGACGAAAATGAACTAGCGAAACACTCACCATTATCGTCGAAAACTGAACCTGATCGGAATATCTTGATTCGGTGCCAGGTGGAATAATTAGACTCATACCCGGTACTGGAAGTAGTATAAGGTTGCCTTGTTTAGCTAGTAACTTGCCTACTTCGCCTGCTAGCCTGCCAAGCCTTCTGCCTACTTAACTTCGTACAGCGAGTTCTTTCTTAGCTCCGCCATGGTATTCGGTATTCGCGGGGCATTTGAAATGAGGTTGATTGGGAAGAAGTGGTCGTTGCTGCTGCTCCGTGCTATTTGTTGTTAAGGTTACGAATCAGTTCGAATGGGTTACACAGGCTTGAGGGAGCTTAATGACCTCAGTAATTGCTTCTTAGCAAATGGATTATTAACGTTCCTTCCAGTGAAAATGCAGATTTACCACAAAGATTTTCCTATTCCTGGAGTTCTAATTCATGGATGGAGTCTTTTTCGCCACGGAGGAGAGGTGCTCTAATCGAGCAATGAAGTTTCCTGCCAGCCTAAGAAGATTTAATGATTTGCTCAGAGGTGAAATATGGACATATCGTTAGAATAGATGTTAGCTTTGATTTGTAGGAGACGAGATTAGGGAAAATTGATTCAATGGACTGGTCGGAAGATTTAGTGAATTATTTAGATGGTTGTATGCCAAATAAATTACCAGTGGATCGCACTCGAAAATTACCTGATTAAAAGCTGATTAGCATAAGTCTCTACCACATCTATTCTCTTGACCACTTACCAGCGTTAAGCCTCGAAAGAGTATCGCAAATGAAATCCTGATAAACGTTTTAGGATTATTCCGATATTGTTTGGTTCCAGTGGTTAGTGGAGTACTTGTTTTCGTTATTATTACACGTTCTTGTCAATTTTACAACCACTTTTAATTGCATTTATTTCGAGTATGCTCATTAGGAAGAAATGCACGTAACATTTTATTTCCATGCATATTAGATATGTGAAATTATTTTTCACATATCTAAGTGATAATCGGACGGAGTATGATCCGAAAAATATGGTGGATGGAATATAAGTTCGCAGCCAATCTACGCTAATTTGTTCTGGGTAAAGATTCTAGGTAGTGGCGCCTTTTCTGGCGTTATTGTACACAACCCACTTTTCACTTCTAGTCAGCATAGTCAGGAAAATTCCTTCATTGACAAGCAAGGTGGAAAACACAGCAGATCCTTCTATTATCCTTTTTTCCTTGCAAAAATTCGTGCATTAACCAATCATCCAACTTTAGCCATCATTCCTATCTTTTGGAATTTCCGCACTGTAGTGGTCTTGTAGACCTGATACTATTGGAATAATTCTACGATGGTCACCTTATCACCTCCTTGTATGACTTGTAATAAACGACCATCTATTACCTCCTTGAGCTTTCCGGACCAAAAGGGACCTACTCACCGTCGTTTGCCATGAAGGCAGCCCTGAATCCACTGTTCTGTTACCACGCTTTCTACGTAGATTCTGCTTATAGTCCAATGAGCCTTCGCTGCGTCGTGTCTGCGCTGTTTTCGCTGTGTTCGCGACGTCTTACCAATTTTATTTCCAAACTGACATGCAAAAACAATGGTGGTTTCTTTTTATAGTCGCCATAATGAAATGAAAAAGAAAATTCATGTGGAAAGACCCAAGAAAAAGATTGCATAGACGCAATATTCTCACACTTCTGACTCACTTATGTTTTATCAGCAGCACATTTGCTAACAATATAATATTCTAATTTTCGTTAAACTCCAGCGATCTTAAGATGAAGCCTAAGATGTAGTTTGATAATTATTTTTAAACCTTCATAAGATTCATAAGGTTTTTAAGATTCGAGGTGGAAAAATATCACCTGTATCATGTACCTCCATTACTGTCCTCTAAGCTTTACGCCCAAATGCCTAGAAATGTTGTAATAAATGAATTTAGTTACTTTGAAAATAAGTGAAACGTTTTCTGGGCCCAGATACGTAAGGAACGTCTCACTTTTACGAATCCACTTCAACACGTTGTAAGTTTTTTTTCATACTTCGTAGATAATTTTAAAACAAAAATCCTTTTGAAACTCCATTTCCCCTTTCCTGGAAACATCCAAAACGTTGTATACTTTGCAGTAATTTCAAAATCATTGGAGCACAATTTTCACATGATTGGCAACTAGTCTTTTTTTTATTGAATTATCTCGACACAAAGAGTCAAATCGCCTAGTGCATATCAAAACCAACTAAATGCAGAAATGTCATATTTCCAGTTTGTCAAAATCACAAACCTAATACTTTACCTAGAGATAAGGGGAGTTCCTAATTGAAATTTTTTAGTTGCAGTGGCTTAATTTAAATCGCCAGTTTCGGAAAAACTAAATTTTTGAATTTTGATAATGAAACGTAATAGTTCTTTTTTCTTTTAAATCACCACTTTTTCTTAACATTATGGAAATTTGCGCAGGACCTTTGCTAAAAAGCTAAATAAAAGAGGTTGAAAGAAACAAATTAGAAAAATAAATGAGCAAGAGATGAGGTCTATATTGAATGACTAGGTATTTTAAAACCAATTGAAACAAAGTTCCCGCATCTTGCAAGGACATTTTGCCGGATTTCCCATTTTACTGACCGTCGTGACGGATTTCGTGATAGTAGGATCTCGCGATTCTGGGGTCTCTTGTTCTCTTATTAATCTAAAGATTTCTTCACATGAAAATTTATCGGGTATGAAGTCCAATAGTGCCTCCCCAGACCCCAAAAAAAAGCAACAGGATACTAAAAAAGAAGGCAAGTAATGAGGTCTATATTGGATCGCAAAGTATCCAAAAATCAAGTGAAACAATAATAATCGCACATTGCAAGGACATTTTGCCAAGACCTTCAAATCTCACCAACCGTGACGACGTATTCCGTGATTCTAGGGGCTGTGATTCATCCAAGTATTTCATCATATTTAAAATTCAGCACATGCCTAGGCCGCTTGTGTCGCAATTAAAAACGCAAAACTAATCAAAGAGGCCTGGAATAAAAATATTAGAAAATATAAAGAAGCAAGAAGTGAGGCCTGGATTGAATGGCGAGGTATCCAAAAACCAAGAAAACCAAAGAAACAGAAGAATTCGTACGGAGAATATTGAGACTTTGAATTGAGAATTGCAACATGAACGAGCAAAAAATTTAATAAAAAAAATAAAAAAAATTAAATTAAAATATATTGAATAGAAAATAATAAATTTATACTAAATAAAAATAAGCGTGTTCAAAATAGCATCAAAGCCCGAACTGAATCACTGAAAATTTGACTGAATCACGAACGAATTCTACTCAAAATTATCAGTCCACTATTGAAGACAAATGGTAAAAGGGTGTCAAGAGTTTTTTAACAACTCTATACAAAACAGACTCTTTAATCAGAAGCACAATTGCAAGAAAATTAGATCAAGGTTGCCTTGGTAAGCATAAACGTGGTGGTTTCCAGCCTCAGAGTGCTGAGTGTTAGGCAATCTTTTTAGAAAAATCAAAATCTTCATTCCTAACGGTAGAATCACACAACCGACGAACCGACGCGGAAGAAATATTTGAGGGTATCCTTTTGTATTCAAATCATGTATAAGATATATCTTGAAGAGCTTATGAAACAGAATTTATCTCCTATGTCTAGTGGCCAATACAGACAAGTGTCCTGGACACGCACTTGAGGATTCTTCAAACCGAAAAACAAAACCAGAGTGAGCTCTGCAGAGATTAAAAATGCCAGAAAGTGTGTACGAAAAATATGAAAGGAAGGATAACTACGAGCGGCATATAGAGAGAAAGGAATTGGCTCTACAGGTCAGAGATTTGGATTCAGAGTTAGCTTAACTAAACTCTAACGCCATTACATTCAGCTTTGATCTTCAAGTCCTGTTCAGAGATCAGACTGGCAAATCCGACCCTACAGACCGTGTTAACTATGCCAAAAGGTCAGACTGACAAAACATTCTTCAACTTTACGATCTAAAACTAGCAAAGAGGGCGGAGGGGGGATGGAATTTCCAGCTACATTTTCAACTTCAGTTCCGGCCATTAGAATGCCGACTGTGTGGGAATCATGTCGAATGGATGCGGAGGCCAACAAAAAAGCGGCAATGGGCGTGAATCCTGTAGAAACCTATCAAAAGTTATAAACTGTTGATCAGAAGTTCTTGGAACGTCATCTATCGATCAGAAGCTCGTGGATTCAGTGAAATGAAATGTGATACAAAATACTCGAAAATGGTAAAAAAATCAAAGTTTATTCCACTTTACCCACAAGAAGGCTTGGTACAAATATTACGTTCACCTAGGATTTGAAGTGAAATTTCCCTTTTACGTGAAAAGTATGAAGTATGATGACTGTATGGGTTTTAAAATAGTTGCATCTACGACTAACTTCAATACTCCGTATGTCCACTTTTGCAAACGACAATACCAAAAAGATACATACACAGCAGACAATACAAAACCGATTTATATTACAAAACCGATTGAGTTTTTAAGGCAAGCATTTTCAGAGTGTTGCTCCCATCAATCGCAATAATGAAATAAAATTACAAATACAAATTAAATTCTACTTATTTTCCTTGAATCCCTCTAGATCCAAAGTTGTTTTAAAGTTTTCCCACGATTTTCTGCCTTGTCTATGTTCCAAACATTCGAATTCTCGCATAAAAGAATGTTTTGAACGCTATCCATGCGTAGTATTCGCAGCAAGCGTACATCGCAGCGTAACCACAAAACAGAGATGAAACGCTCACGTGGCCTCTGCCAGAAAAAGATAGAGCAAAAAATAGTAAATTTAGAGTTGTATTGGGTTTTTTCTCAAGCGTTTTGCAGTGTTATTCTTGTTAAACGAAATGGAGCGAATGAATCGCGAAAATACTAACTAAAACAAACGAAAATCAAGTAATTTTTGTAGGAACTCATAAGAACGGGTGTTGGTTATGAGTGTTATTGCTATGTATTATATCGCTGTGCTGCAGTCATCGCGATAAAAAAGCCAAATATGTCGCGGAGTCGTTGTCGTTGGTGTGAAGCTTGAAAACCACTTAAGACTCTCGTCATATCTTTATGAGGGATGGACCCCATCCAAGGAAGGTATGGATTATTCCAGTATTGCATCCTAGTACCATATTTAATTCCAAAAGACTTCAATAAACATGTGCCTTGGACCCATTTTTCGTAAATAAGCAATCGCTTAGACAGGTTCAATGTATGTTTAGCCTTAGCCGAAAAATTGACTTAGGATAACTAACTGTTGTGTTCTGTAAGCATCTGCCGTTCCAAGCGTTGTTGTTGCAATCAAATCAGGATTGATTTGACTCAGCAGAATCCAAAGGAACATCCCATTCAGTGAAGTTGCATAATAACCAAAAATGTGTATATTTGTGGCAGGCGCATCGAAATATCTACGCCTCCTTAAAAATAAGCACGTCTGCCCGATTAATTATCTTCTAGTAGGGCCTAAATCAAACCTGATGTTATGTTTCCCGTATATAACTTCACTTTGAAATTCAGTTGCTTGCTCATTGTAATCAAACTTTCTAAAATATTTTCGATTCCGATTCAAATTTGATTACCAAACTTCCTACTACGCAGATCTGTCCAATTCTTCTAATAAGATTCGTATAGAGTGCATATCCTTCACGCTTATCCAATTCTTCTTGCCCTTCCTTACTTGCAAGCTACGATGTTCCTCTTAGGTTTCAAAATAATTCCATCCATCAAAACTACTTTCCTTAAGTCCACGAATAGAATGATAAGAGTTACTTGGTTTAGCTCCCCAGCCAAATAAAAATGTAAATTGACTTCCGCATTGCGTCGCTCATCTTCTGTCACAGCGTAGATGTTCATATGAATAAATGTATGTACAACTTCTTCGCTGTTGTCGTCATCGTGAAACTAAGTTCAATTTTCCGTATTCACTTCAGACATCGGTACCGTACTTTTCTGTTCTTTTTCACTCCCCCTTGATATATATTTTTTCGGAAAATGCGAAAAGGAACTTTCTATTGAGGTTAATAAAAACGCAAAGTGATGCAAAGGAGAAGGACGGTTACGTTGAATTGACAGTGAGATGGGAGGACTCCAATGTGAAGAAAAAGTTATTACGATCATGGTGAAGCGTAGAACAAAGGTGACTGTTTCAAGTCTAAATAAAAGATGTCCTACTGTTCAACATGTGCGTGTGCGTCAGGACAACTTCCAAATTTTAAATTCCAATAAATTGACAAGGAACAAAAGATTATACCATTTGTTGGAGTTGTGTTAAATTTACCAACAAGTATGCGTTCTAGTCCATGCTTCCTCCCCTCAAGTCCTTTGTATCACTCCAGCGGTATTGACCTCTCCACCTCCTACACCCAAGATAACAACCGATTCCTAAACATTCGATGACATTACACACATTTGGTTATGAATCGAGAGCAAGCACATATTCATTGCATACTGAACATATGTTAGTCTTTCAAAGGAGACGAAGGCAATACCCGACAGATTACTTGCACAACACAATCTCATCCTTGTGGTCCCCTGAAATATTGTTTGGTGATGAAGGTTTCCAATGAAACACGTCAGATATGTAAATCATAATGTGGAAAAGGAATACTGGTTGCCTAACGCTATACCCTACATTTTGTTTGTAACATTCATACTACGTATATTCTTGAGAAAAGGGGAGAACAGAATGATAATGCCAGGGGATATGATGATAATCTCAGTGTGTCAGTTGAATTTGCAGCAGATATGATTGGTAAACTTCAATGGTTTTGTCGTTATTCGACGAAATATTCAAAGCAGGTTCAAGATGTCAGTAAAGAACATTCGAAATTGAGGGTTGCTTTACGATATCATTGCAACTCCTCATAAAGTGGACCTGGCAAAAGCGGCAGGCATGGCTGTATCAGTCGCAGCAAAAGTAGAACGAAATGTCCAATTGCTAATAATTTCATTATGTCTATCATGCCCATCATGCTTTACTTCTTATGCAAATTACAGAACTTCTCGGAATCGAATTTCAAATTGAAAGAAGCCTCGATGGAAATTCCATTTCGTGTTCTTTTCATTTCAGATGCTGGATTGAATATTCAGTGGAGAAAAAAAGATTTTGAAGATGATAACTGTGAACATAAATATAGTATAGCAACTAAATTATTGATATTCTGTGTACAAAGTCCTATGCTGGCTTTTACTGCATTTTTACAAAGAACGGAAATCATTCTTCATGCGTAAGTTCGCTGATTTTTTATTGCTGAGATTTTATCCCAACCAAGAAAATTGGCTTAGGGAAAATTTCTGATATTACAGGCAAGCATGAGGACAGTACTATAGGATCCTTTTAAAATGCACGAAACTCTAATGAATACGCTGCCTTACTGATTGTATCTTTTGGTCTAAGTTTACGACCGCTGAAATTTTGCATAGAAATTATCTATAGAACTGTTACAGCCGCGTTATTTAATTGTTTATTTACATCGTTTTTAATATTAATCCCTTGATACGATTTCATTGCCTACCAGGGTCGATTTGAACTGGTATTGTCAAATGTTTGCTCTTTTTTTTCTTAATTTTTTCAGAAACAAAAAAAAAGTCATTCATTTGAGCAACACACAAGATTTTATTCCTGCTTTTAAAATGTATTTGAAGTGTTGTTTTTATTTTTTTAACTCGATCACGATTTATTTGAATAAATTCCAAAACATGTATCCTGTCTCTTATATGTTGCTTTTGCATTTTATGTCGCATTTAGCCCTTCCTCGTATTTATTGTCAGTATAAATTTCTTTGCATAGTTCATATCAAAGAATCAATTCTAAGAATCTTTCGCTGTATTTTTCTTCAGAAAATTGAATTGTCAAAAGTTTCTCGTTAGAGTTGTTTATTGGATTTTGTTGAATTTAGTTTTAATCAGGATTTAGTAAAAAAGTATTTTTTCATATTCGCGAAGATTTAAAGGAAACTTTTATGCTACTGTTGGTTGATATGCTAAAGTTTTTCATAGTGGTGACAAAATTCCCAGCTGTGATTGATGTCTTCGGATTGATAACCAAGTTCAAGTTTGATTTAAACCAAGTAACTTTCTTATCGTGGGCACATGTCAGGAAGCTGGGTAACCAAGAAGTCTTCTGATAATTTAATCATCTCTATGTATTCCTTGTGATAAAAAGATTTTAATTCCTTGGTTCTAATTACGACTGTTCCCTGATTTTCCAGTGCTTTCTCGATCTTTAAATTCTTATTATTTCAACCTGCTGACATGAACGAAGCATGTGATTATTTGCTTATTACTTCCCACGAGGTATGCAGTCAATTTTTCTTTTATTCTTAACGTTAACCTCTAGATTTTGATCGTTTCTGCCAGCTCCTAAGACACGCCGCATTATACAAACGGCGGTGAAGACGATGCAAAAGGGATCAATTTCCTGTTATCTATTCTAGCTTGTTATCAGGCGTATCAGACATTCATTCCTAATTCAGAGATCCTCAATTTTCTCGAATACTACTTTATATCGAAACTTTCACACTTCGTCTTACCTCTTTCTCTTTCCTTCCTGGTATTTCGTTTTCGCTGTAAGTAAGTTGCCTTCTAGTCGCTCCGTCGAACTTTGATTTGGTTGATTGAGTTCATCTACTGTCCTAAGCTGTACTGAGATCGTCCTGAAAGAATTTCTGAATTTTATTTCCAAAACGTTCTCCAAAACTCTTCTTCACTGCCGATAGCTCCTATATTCTTCGTTCTACAAAAAGAGTTTGTTTGTTTTTGGAAATAATCCTGCAGACCTTATCAGGAAACTTTGTTCCACTGGAAATGTAACTCAATGAAGCCGATCTTGCGTTGGTTATTCCATCGAAAATTGCACAAAGAGCATCCACAAATGACCAAACATACTGAACATACTGAACAAACATACATACAAACATACCGTTTATCCGAAGGAACCCGTGCACCAATTATTCCCTGCTGACCAATACGTGAGAAAAATTGATCCGGATTCTCGGTTAAGCCTGTTGTTAGCAAATGACATCTTGTTATCCTTAATGATTAAGTATATTTTCACTTGAGTGGGCATACGAAAAACTTTCCATGTCTAGAGAACGGTAAATCGATGCTTGAAACGCAAGAAGTTCTTATATCCTTTCCAAGAGACTGTTTGGTGCGGTGTGATGAACAAATGACTGGCCCTTATTTCTTGAGGATACTGCTGGCTCATATGTAGTCGTAGCTGGTGAGTGCTACACACAGATGATCAACAAACTTTCTTTCCGTAAGTTACTGAATTACATATTCAAATGTGTAAGTTTTATCAAGATGAATTTCTCGCTTCAGCGATTTCAGTAGGGCGTCCAGCTCTCTAGATGTGATGGTTCCAGATCCCTCTCTATGTGACTTCTTCAATATGACTTAAGTCATCTTGCAAGCCTTGAAACACTGAATAAAAATTGAAGGAGAGATCACTATTTGAATCTTGATTTTTTACCGGGCAAAATTAAAAATATGCATCCAGTCGGGAGACTATCAAATGGCCAGTCCTTTTTTTTTAAATTGTCATGGGCTTAATACCATTGAATTATTGGCCCTCGCTACTGTGGCATTTGCCAGCATTTTCGATCCTTTGATAGTCATTTATTGTGCTTAGGTTAGCATGTATGTTTGTGTTGTGACGGTACTATGTGTAGCCACGACCACCGTAATGTCCTTTAAAATAAATTTTAAAGGAGCTTGTTTTCATTTTTGAGAATTAAGTCTTTAATATTTTTAAATCCATGAAAACTTTAAAAATTATTATTATATATAATATTTATCTATATTTATTGTAGGTACTGCTGGTCATAGACCCTTGGTTATGAAACCAAGGTTTACTGCTATTGTTGAGGAGGCTGTGCCGCTTTCCATATGCAAGGGGCTCAATTGCTAGATTTTCTCTAATTTTTACCTGCCATAGTTCTTTTGCTTCTTCCTTGATTAGAGCAAATATCTCATCTAGTTCAAAATACGCTCTGTAACTCATTAGGCCTTCCTTGATTTGCCGGGAATCTATATCAAGTGGTTTTATACGCACGTGTCCTGTGGTTCAGATGACTCTGGTTATAACTGGGTATTTGTTGATGGTATCCCGTATTTTATCCGTAGCTTTCCTTTTTTGTATATTTTTTATGATATCAATTGCATTGTTTGAGACTATTGAAACAGCTAGCGTTTTTCGATCCTACATTTTGCTAATTTTAAGGACTACTCATATCGCATATAGTTCTACTTCAGTTATGGTTAAGCTTTCTCTTAAATTGGAATCGTATGTTCCTTTGCTATTGAGGTCACTCCTCCTTATGCCAGTTCCAAGATGGTTTTTTTTTGCCACGACTGTGAGAAGGACCAAGGTTTTATGCGGCATTTAGATATTCAGTTCGTTTTCTTTCGTTCAGTTGTTTTTTAAGTCTGCCGAGCTTTAAGCTCTTATGATTTAAGCTCTTATGTGTGCTAGGATGGTTATTACATGTTCTAATTTTCAATATGCAGACGTTTGCTAAGTGACTCAGAGTCATAGCGACGTTCCATCATCTCAGTGGCCGAGATCAGATCTTCTTTATTCAGAAGACTTACAGGTTCCCACATTATTTACTAGAAGTGACCATATTCAAACAAATACATCAAGTAGTTATTAGAATACACGGATACAGTGACAGTGAGCAATTAAGTTCAGATAACTTTGTCGATGATGAGGTTAGTCCTCATTTGACAGCTAAGTCTAAGCTCAAGAATCTTACAAAAGATTTGCAGTTGTAAAAAGTAGAATTACTTCCCCTTGGGCTGCAACAACCCAATTTGCATAATCCTAGTACAAAATCTAATATTTAACGTTTTAAGACTAACACATATGCAGATTTCTTTACAAAAATAAATGTATTTTGTTATTGCCGTGACATCAATGGACTTTTTGAAGAGCTAAAGCAACGCTCTGATAAAAAAGAAGAGCACATTATATAGATTCGTCTAAAGATGGTCTTAAAGTGCTTCTTCTTTGCAACGAAAATGCAAAGCTGTCTATTTCTAGAGGTCATGCTGTTAATCACAAAGAAACCAAGAGACTGTTTTAACTTTTGTGGTGATCTTTAATGTTAGAGGTATGCTTTTGGGCTTACAAGTACAGTTATTTCATACGTCAGTGGGATTCAAGAGCAAAAGAAAGCATTGTAAAAGAAAATTTTGTCCTGTAAGAAATTGTTATTCCAGGTAAGGTGAACGTAAAAAATACATTTTTATTTGAACCAAAAAGATAATCTTGCCCAAGCCCCACCTTGTGATAGGTCCGGCTTCATTAATAATGTTGCTAAAACTAAATTTCTTTGTCATATATTCACGAATTCTGTTGCTAAACAATAGGAAGGAATAGTTTTGGTTCCTCAAATCAGGAAATGTTTGACGATATTTGACGACGAAATTCCAGAACCTTCAAACCGATAAAATAGACAGCAGTGTAAAACCCTTACAAAAGTATTAAACAATAAAAAGTCATGATAATAACGAGCTTTTTGAACATTTATTGCAAGATTAAGCGGGTATTCTGCAAAATTATTGTTGGGTTGGTTTTGTGAGTGATAAAGTTAGAAATATTTTCAAAAAAGATCCAAAATTCGTATATATGATTTATTTGTATAAAAAATACATTTTACACTGTATATTATTTACTTAGAACCAGTTTTTGCAAAAATCTTATTCATGAACATTTCAAAAAAACATACATTCCAGATATTTAACAATTTTTTTCCTATATGTGGAGACCTAAGGGAAAATTGTAAAAAAATTCAATTCATGAATAAAAGTCATGCAATTTTGCTTTATCCTAGATTATGCCATATTCCTACCGTGCTCAATAGATTGAGTCTAGCAAACTTTAGTTGGTGCAGCAGCGTTTGGAATGAAATAAGAAGAAAATCTTTTGTAGAAGAGAATGTCAATTACGACTTTTGGTCATAATGGTCAATCATCTTGACTTACATCAGCAGTTAAATTTATGTTACAAACATCCGTTTTGGACTTTTGAAAATTATTGATGTAATTCCTTTCACTTCGTTTTACTGAAACCAAATCCTGTCGTTTGTAGCGAGAAATACTTTCATTTGGGAATCAAAAAATGTGTTAATTCAAAATAGTTTCGATATGTGTTGAAAAAATATTGATAAAAACCATCATGAGCTATCATTAGCTCATAAATAATTAATTCTTTTTGAAATGAAGTAATCAACGAGAACCTACTAATGCTTCTCATAAACGAAACGTGTTAGACTGAAATCAATAAAGTTTCAAAGATATGCAGAGTGCAACATTTTCCTAAAATTCTATTCTTTCTTCAGGCAATGATATCGTATTTTGTTTAATTGCTTTGGCAACTGCTTGGCGTGAGGCTTTTATGCGAATATTTAATGGAACGAAGCTTTTGAGATTGGCGTAATTTTTTTTTTTCGTTCAATTTATGAACAAAATGCTAAATATGTTCTGGTCTTTCACGTTATTTATGCAGAATGTTAAGTTTAAACTCATTTGAAACTTCCCACACAGAACCTATTTAGCATGTTTACAGTCCATTTTATCGTGCCATACATGCACGTGGCAGTTTCTTAATGAATCCAAACTCGAACCATTTTCATTGACACCCACATTTACTATTTATTTCTTGGTATTCATTTTATCAATGAATTTATTCAATAAAATTCTGACATTTAATTTAATTCTAAAACAAAATAGACTGCATGTCTAACAGCAGTCAGCGTCAGGGCCGTGTTCGATAAAGCATTTTAAAGTCAAAACGAACAAATTATGTCAAACGTAATCGCAAACCCGTTTCCTTCCCATCCTTCAGCTTAAATCGCAACAGCTATCTAGACTATCTTTTAAGACGGAAAGTGGTGTAGTAATTAAGATGGAATTTGCATAACCGAAAATTAGTCTCTATTTTATTTACAAGCTGCCTCGAATCGTGTTCCAATCTCTTTGACCATCGAGCCCGGATAAATAACTCAAATAGGAAATATCTATACAAACCAGATAACTGACTGCCGGAAAACCTATGAGAAATAGATAGATAGAACGATACATAAATCCAGTCGGTTTTAAATGGATTTAGATATTTAGCTAAAATGCTGTTAAATTCGTTTAATTGGATTAGTAATTTTTGGTTTTTGAGGAAAATTGAAATTTAGATTTTGTCTTTTGTAGACGAACTGGTGAACAAACAAAACCCATGCCACACTGTTTAATGCACGAAACTGGTTCTATGAAAAAGATCCAAGGCTTCAAAGTTGGGTTTTTCGGGTCAAATGAAAGTAAGCTGCAAACGTTTTGTATCTGAGTAAAAGATATCTTAAGACAAAACTACGAGTTTGTTAGCAATGTATAACCATTGACTGCAGATGAGTTTCAGTTATGTTTTTGTATGAACTTGAACTGGTTCCGAGAAGTTATCAATCTAATAATCAAAATGAAAGGCATAAAATTCACTTAGTTTTACCTCTAGCAACGTTGAAGCATCAGATATTCACAGAGTAAAATCAAACTGAAAATTTTATTGCTTGAGATTAAAAGTTCAAGAGCTGTTTGTTCCTCTCGTTCTACGCAACATGTTTTACGATTTTTGTCAGATCGGCAAAAATAAATTCATCATTAGCTAAGGTGATAAAGATAACTAACAAATCTTCAAAAACAGTAGCCGTTAAAAATTATCAGTAAAGAATTAATTTCAGCGCGGAGACGCTTTGACATGACACATTAAAATTATAGTTAAGCTCTCCATATAAAGATAATCGGATAGGAATAAACTGGCGGCTTATTTCTGTGAAATTTATTTTATCATAATTTTAAAAACGGAGGCTTAGCATGTCAACGCAACTTAAAAATTCGCAGCAAAGACATTCAAAATTTTTCAGATCAGCTTCATTAAAATTAAAATCCTTTGAAATTAACGACAAGAAAACTGAAAATTATTAATAATCAGCTCTGGCTTCAGAGATCTCGTTAGTGATTGCTTTGCTACAACATTGAACGCATAAGTTCAGTCTGATAAAATATTTAAAACTTTAAATTCCGAAAAATTAGTAGTGTTGGATTCCATTCTTTTGAAATCCCTCGCTTTTGCAAAAAATTGCAGGGACGGCTCACTTTTGAAAGTTTCCAATTAAATATCATAGAGCTTGCTCATATTCATGTTCAAATAAATTTGGTTCCTTTGAACCTTAAATTATCTCTTGTAAATTTTCAATTGTCATTTTACACTAATTTCATGTCTATTATCTTTATTTTGCAGGTGAGTGTGCAATAACCCTTAAAAATTTCCAATGAAAACGTGTAAGTACAACTCACACATTACAGATCACGATCTAATATGCTAGTGTACTTATCCTTTGCAGTATCTAGTAATTTCCAGGTTGACGTAAAAATAATAATAATCTAAATAGCGTTATAGCTTTCTCTCTCCTCAGCTTTGTTGATTAGATTAAAATTAGTTTGTTCAGTGTCAGTTTTTTTTATTTCCGTTGAAAGTGCATAGGTGAAGAACCCCGACTCTATCCAATTTCAAAAATCGAAAAGACTTTTACGGCCTACGATTCTAACATCGGCCTTGCTTATGCTTGCCAAAGTCTTGAAGACTATAGCGTGAAGTTGCAGGAACTTCCTTTCGCTCATCTTTATTAAGCGCATGGGAGTTTGCTAAGAGGTTGGAGACACAATTTTCCGATCACTCTCTCCGTGGACCATTCCCATTGGTTCCTTTTGACCGGACTCACCGTCAAAATCAGCCAAAGTATCCCCGTCTGTTGAGGCAAATTCGTCCTGAGCTACAAGCGTGTCCTAAAAAGCCTTGTAACTGCACACGCTATGCTGACATCATTGAAACATTGATTTAGGAAAAAAAGGAAAGAAAAGGAATTCGATAGTTCACGAAACTTTACAAATATGAAGAAAATTGTGAACATAGCGTTCAGCATATGTTTATGGACCCCGCATTGGTCGTAGCCAGATAATGAAAAATCTCAGAGTAAAGTTAAAGAAAGCATTTCCTTCATCAAGGATCGTATCATAGAAGCTCATGAAGAACGCTTGAAGAAATCATGCAATCATTATGCTAAGAGAAAAAACCGGTGTGCTAGACTGTCAACCCAATATGACAACTTTAACATACTTATGTCCTTGACGGAAAGTTTATCCGCTCATAAATGTGGTGCGACAGCGAAATCTTTGTAGTCTACTGATAATGAACAAATCATAAGATTGTAAAGTATAAACGACACTTTTTAATTTGATTAATTTATTTGTACTCAAAAAATGCCGCTTATATTTCTATACCATCCTGATTCAGAAACACTTTTTTCTAGCGTATCAATTATTTCGGCAAACCTTTCTCATAGGAAAAGATCAATTAAGTCTTTACCTGATTGCACTTATAAGTCCCAACTTTTTATCGATGTTAAATCCTCATTGTTAGGCTTCGTTAAAAATAGCAGTCATGTTAATGTATCAGAATGACACAGTTGGTATGTAGGAAGTGTACTCAAATGTCTTTCGCATCAATTGTCTCAATTTTTATCTGGTCGAAATCGCTGTATCGGGAAGCACATTTTCGGGACGCATGTTCATTTCATGTTTTGTCTGGTTTGATTTTAGTTGGTTTGACCGCCTCTTTGCCACGAAACAAATTACTAAAGTTTTGAAAATTGACGAATGAACCTCCTGCCAGCTGCTATATTCAAAATGGGAGCTGTGAAAAACAAAATGAGGACCCGCAAATCTTTCTCCGATTCCCGATATATTCTTCCTATCTCACGAAGGCAAAAACACCATATACATTAACAAGCATTGATAAATACAGCCTATCATGGAACGCGGCCCTTTGAAGTTCATCATTTCTTGGTATTAGTATCTCCTTGCAAGTGACAACATGAATAACATTTTTCAAAACTTTGACTATTTGAATGATTACAAAAAATTTAGAGAGTAATATCCCCAAAGGACTTTGGAGACAAATAGTGTTATGTTAAAACGTTTTCCATTCATTTCGAACCATTCCCTAAACCCTTATCAAGACCTCCAATTTTAAAAATTATAGAAAATGATTTTCGAGTACTATCTCTATACTATCTCCATGCATTCGCAACCATTCAATTTATGGAGAATTGTTTAGCATACTTGAAGTTAGAAAACTTCCTAGTTATGTTTTCAAATAACACGAGAACCCAAACTGCCAAGGCCTAACTTAAAACTAAAATAAAAAATCTGCTAAAAAATCTAAAGTTAAAAATAAATCTAAAATAAAAAAAAAGGATGCGGTCTGTTGTGCGGCCAGAACACAACAGATTCACTTCAGTGTAATCCAAATTTAACATTTTTTTCTTCTATTAATTCACATTGACTTTTTATCTTTTTATAGAAAAACCATTTTGCGTCCCTATACTATCTTTGGCATTTTTGAACCATTCAACTTACGTTGAACTATTTTGCATGCTTGAGGATAGCCGACACCCTAATTAATATGCTTATTATTGGCGCAACAGCCCAAACCGGGTATGTTATTTTTGAGGAAGATTTTTGAGAAAATGTCGCCAGTAGATAATGTATCATGTTATCATCCTTCGATTTTCTTAACCAATTTGCTATCCGTCTGCCATGATATAAGCACAACGTAGCAATCTCACTTTCTATTAAAAAGAGAAATAGAAATAATAGGCTTTTAATAGAAAGAGATTCAGGAAGCAATAGAAGAATTTAAGTTAGTGGTATTGCGTTTTCTCTCAAGTTTATTGAGAATTTTATTCTTGTTGAACGAGCACCGAGCATGAAATGAGAAAAAATAGTTACCAACAGATGCGAAATTCTGCTAATTTTTTTTTTTGTTTTTTTTATTTTGTGTTTTTATTGTCATAATTTTTGATCCTTTGTATCCTCTTTTTGGTCTGCCTCTAACGCCCCATTGATGCATTTGAGACAGGCACTGAAAGCGAAGGACTAGTTACTAAGGTTGCTGAATAATTTTGCCATATGCTTTTCAAATGTTACTGCAAGAGGTTTTGACGTGCTGACAGAAATTCTTCAGGCGTTACCTCTTTCAGTCTTACTTGAAACTACTCTGACTTAACGAGCAACGACTTGGCAGGTGCTTTAGTACAATATATTTTTGTCTTTTAACAAGCATAACTTAAAGGATATGTTTGCTAGGAGCAGTTGGTATCATTTTGTTCTATGTCCCAGCGTTCTATAGCATTCGCTCCATGAACGCTCTCATAAAGAGAGAGAAAAGAATAAATTAGTTTTCAAACAACGAAACTGAAAATTGCGGTGCAACAAGCACTCAGCGCTAAGATTTGGAAAATAATCTCAATGTAACGGTATTTTACTCCAATTTTTCGAATTCATTGATTTTTTTAAATCTTTTTGGAGACGGGACACAACGACGACGGTTTGGAGAGATACGCGCTGAAACGAAACTCTTCTGATATTTGTCTCCACACACAATGACAAATATATTGTGTGTGGAGACAAATATTATTAGTAAAGACGTAGCATATCACATCGGTGAAATTATTCTTATTTTCTGTTAAACACAGAAAATTAGCTGTCGCGATCTCTCCACTCATCTACGTCGTTTAGTTGTCAAGCTCTCTATCTTGCAAAGCTCACGTCATTAACGAAATGGGTTAGGCATATATCCTTGACACCCCTTCAAAGAGTGGGTGGCGTTTGGTTGTTATGCAATGCTGAAAAAAGAGAGCAATGGTTCATGGTATCAAATAATTTATTGTTCACAAGAAAATTTATAAACAAGTACTAGTAGAAGGTAAATTTTGTTTATAAGTGTTTATGTAGAGTCCTCGTAATATCTTGAACTTAGAGAATAAAAACGGCTTTGTTGAATAAAACACTCTTTTATGATTTTAATACTTATATCAAATTTTCTATTTACAAACCCATTTCCGCATATTCTGTACATAAAATGGATCCAGGATGTTGTTATTTCAATTCTATGCAAGTAGTGAACATAAAATTGTCGAAAGACTTCACAAAATGTCCTGATTGTTACTGAAGCAATGCCATTGCTTTTCAATCTTATTTGAAAATATACAAGCAAAATTTTCTTCACCAAACCAAATTCTAGTGAACCCTAAACTGTTTACGCTACAAATAGTTCTTGGAAAGTTGACAATTGCATCTTCGTTCTTTGGTTTGATTGGAAAGCATCAACGTTAAAAGTGAAAAGTTAAGGCCAAGAAATCAAATGTACAAATTGTTCGAAATAAACATCACAGAAGATTCATATAAAAAAAATAACTGCCACGAAAGTTGGGTGCAAAATTGTTTACAAATATCATGGTCTTCGAAAATATGTCACAAACACCTTTAAAGAATTTATAAACAAAATATTCCGGCTCCTTCAATGAGAATTCAATTTTGACAAGGATTCCTCTTTTTATTACTTAGAAATTGTTCTTGATTTCTCGTTTGAATCAACACAGATTGACGGAAAATCTGGTAATATTTTAAATACGATTGAAGTAATGGTTACAGAAATGTATATTATTTATAACATTTATGTATATTTATAACTCGTTTGAGTAATTTAATCGATTAACAGCTTCGTAAGGAAAAAGGTTTTTTTTCAGATGTTCCATAATCGAGAAATCAATTCCGCCGAGAATTCCGGGCATTTTTTCGAAAAGTTTGTAAAATCCAAAAACAGCGTCAAAAATTCTGAAATTTTTTTTTTTGACCTAAAATGTCAATAAATATCGGTGCAAAATTTCGAAACGATATTTTTTAACTTCTATGAAGAAAATATCGAAAATAATAAATTATTTAATGATATGTTGGCTCGGAGGACAAAACCGCAGTATTTTATGTACGTGGCGTCATCTGTAATAAGCTTTGATGCTGTGTTTTCGCTTGGATTTGCTTTAGGTATTAGTCATCGCTTATAATTGAATAAATTAAATTAAAACTAAGTAGCTATCAATTATTTAAATGGCTGAACGTAGGGGTAAAGATACATGGTATTTTCAAGAGGGAGTTCAGATAAAAGGTGCAAAGGACCCATCGTATGGATGTAGTAATAAATTTAAGCGAAATGTGAAATCATCGAAAATGAAATTCGGAGGAATGAGGACGGAAACCATAAAAACCCCTGAATGCTTCCAGAATTGTTTTGAAATTGGAGTTGCCTATTCCAGAAAGACAATTTCGTAAGATTTCACATTCATCCCTAAATATTGTCCATACCAAGGTTCATCTTGACGTCGCGGAACTACATAACAATGGGCAAACCATTAGATAAATGACTTGTTTATGGTACAGAACTAATTCTCAATTGATGCGCCGAATAGTTTTGCTATTATTGGCACGATCTGACAGCTTATGATCCATCAAGGATGAGCAGAAAGTTTGGCTGTTTGGCAATCCTTTTTTATTAGGGGAAAGGTCGAAAATGTGTTGTGTCGATAAAAAAGAACTCAGCAAAGTAGAGATGCTCAAGTCTGCTTTGATTCCTTTTTTCTATGACTATGAAGAACGATACTTCATTTTCCCATAGGACAATATTACATTCTTTCCGTCAAAGTACACAAAGAATTGGTTTTCGACTAAGAGCATTCCTCGGATAATTTGACTGGCTACTATGGCAGACCTTAACCCAGTTCCGGTTGAAAACATCTTGACAGGGATACAACCCTCAGAGACAGGGAGCATAATTTTTAAGATGCTGCAATTTGCCCGAAAAATTTATTTGGAAAATTGGCAAAGAGAAATTTTTAATAGAATTGAAATCAACGAAGCGAAGAGAAATATTGAAGCCCCAAGTTTTTCTTTTTTATTTACTTTGAAGGTTCTATTGTGGTTATTATGTGATACGTCTTAGCAAATTACGCTTGCAATACTCGATTTTTCTTATAGAGAATAGAAAGGAGTGTGTTTTTTGATCTAAATCGAGTATTAATATATATCATGTATGTATATGATTTATCGTCTTAAATGAAGTTCTTAAATCTATTTCTCTTATCGCAAAAAATGTACATGCGGCCAAGCAATTGCGTATTTATCGCGCACATCTTATGAAAATTGATTTTCCAGTATATCGGACTGTGCGATTAACTTTTTATGTTTTTGAATACTCATCCACCCAGAAATTTTTGCTTATTGAACTGGGACAAACAGAATAAGGCCTTCGGGCTAGAAAACGTTTTAAAAGGCAAATTATTTGGTTTGAACACGCTATTTTGCATACGTTCAGTTTAGAAAATTGTCCTCGTTTGCAGGCTAATGCTTCAGCATCAAATAATGATTTAACTAACTATATCAAAAGATTGTCTGTACTCAATCCGTTCATTTGGACCACCAGGAGTTCAAGTTAGGCTAAAGATGTAAACTGAATTTGTTTCAGCGTGAATCGAAATTTCTTTATGCGATTACCGTACTTCCTTCCCGAATTCCAGGAGTGTTTTTCACTGAATTTGCTAGAACCGAAAGCTAATGAGATATAAGTTTTCACCTTGCATATGTCTGATAATTCCTGCTTTTGCCCAAGTATAACTCAAAACTGGTTGCGAAGAATATCTCGAAGTCACGTTTTCGTAGCTCATGTAACATTGCAATTTGCAAAGGTATGATTTATTCATCCACATACCCACATTTCGAGAAATAACCTAAATTCATGTTTATGAACTTGATTTTCGTAAAAAATTAATAATTGCTACCTGAAATTAGCTTCAATTAAATTTCTCATGAATAGAAATCCAAAGCTTTCCAACAAATGCCTGAAACACATTTCCCTCGGAAATTCAAGTAACTTTGCTTGGAGCCCACGAAAATATAATTTGAAGGAGTAAGTGGAATGAATACAGTTACAATAAAAAATGCACCATTCCACACACGCAATATCGAATAATTCTTTCGAACCTTTTTTAATCCATTTCCACCTATTTACCTTTACAAATTACCTTCAGCGCAAACGCTACGTAATCCAGACCACATTTTTCCATCAACGTTTGATCCGTCCGCGCGATTGGAGTTGTAGTTCAAATTTGGCAGTTGCTCCATTCTCATGTCTAGGTGTATGTGCTAATGATCACTTATGTGTAGTTGGCCGTTTTGTAACATAAGGGCTAGCAAAAAAAACACTCATACAATATTTTTAGAAAGGCAATTATCTACACTTAAGTTACCTTATCGATAGTGTATTGGTTTGGTACAAGATCAGTGATCTTCGAGTTGTTTTTCGAGATCACCCTGACTAAGCCGCGAGTTTTCGCCTTCAAACATTTCTTTGGCATCTGCATTGTTGTTGGACTTCCCAAACTCTGCTCAAATCGATTTCCAAGCTAATTGGCATTGCAACAAACAAAAAAAAACATTTTCTTCTTTTTTTTCAACATAGTGGAGCGGTGTATGATGAAAAGTTGATTAAATTTCTAACAATAGAGTTCCGTTTAATTGGAAAGCACATTATTTAATTCCAAGTATGTTTTGGACTAATAAAACTAGTAAAGTGTTAATGAGAGGACGCTGTGCGATATTTGAAATTCTATAATTGGCTGGGAAATCAGATATACGGAATAGTTCCTCAGCATTGAACGCTTTTGATCACCATTGAATGTATTCATTGCTAACTTTTGTTGTTTTTGGAGTGTTCAAGATTTTCGGTCAACAGCGAGATAAGATTTCAAAGGCGAAAAAGGCATATTTTTATTATAATTTTTAGAGATTTGAATAGTCTTGATTTATTTATTTAAAAAAATTAATTTATTTAACACAATCACATCTGAATTATAATTGTCAATTATAAGAACCAATACATAAATCTGTCACAATGAATACCTTGAGGATTCTTGCAAAACGTTGTTATGCGGTGAACTCCTCTACTCGTTACTGGATCATTTGACACAAGATAAATCGAAATTCGTTTAAAAGATTATATGTTTCCAGAAGTAAACACAGGATTTTCGTTTCTTTTTTTTTATATTCGGAAGAATTGGACGGGGAAAAAGCGATTTTCGCTGAATAATTGAACGAAAATAATTCGGAGATTACAAAGGAATTTAAAGCAGATTCTAAGAAGGCGTGTCGTCTAGCTGAAGGGCTATTTCAAAAATACTTAAAATGTTGACCGTACTCTCACCATGGTTGAAAAATAATCTTACGCTCCCCCTTAGAAACTTAAGTCTTTCGCACTGGTAAATGCGAAGAACTAATTTTTAGTACCTATTCGTTTTTGACAGGGATATTGTGGTTGCATGGTTGCAACATACAACAACAGCGGCATATACAAACTAACATGCAGGGACTGCGACATGGTTTACATAAGAAAAACGACACGGAAACTAACAACTAGATATAAGGAGCACATACGTTCGTTTACACATAACAAAGCAGACTCCAACTACGCAACACACCTACAGAATCACACACACGAACCCGATACCATGGCAAATTCAATGACGCTACTACACAAACAAAAGAAGGGACTTAGACTTGACGTACTAGAGAAATTAGAGATCTACAAACACAAAAAAACCCACGGAAATATTATCAACGAACAAATAATGACCAACTCCGACACAATATTTTCAGTCCTCGACCCAATCCTTGTCAAAAAAAGAAAACGCGGCGAACCCGACAACGATAATCCCACGATCCTGAAAAGACCCAAACTTAATGACCCTCGTTAACACCTAATTAACCAGACCTACCCCTCCGATAAAAGTTTCACATATAAAAAGATGGATACCGCGACAAAGACACCAGAACGAGCTGAAGATGGCTGTATGCAGCCGAAACGCGTCCTCGAGACCCACAAAGCAAGGTCCGGCGGACCCAAGCCACCCAGAGTTAATTTTGGCCTGCGGCAACACCAGAACGAACTTCATGTTCATATTCGTTTACGGTTCGATACGACCCTAGTTTAAAATACTTTTGAACTGCTTTAGAATGCTTTCTGGTTCGGAAGATTTCAGGAGAATGTCAAAGCCTGATTCCAAGTATTCTAAAAGTAAAGTAAAATACTAAATTGATCTTAGTTATTATGAATGGCTACAATATATAAAATATTGAAAGCCAACAATTTCGAATCTCGGAAGGTTTCCTGAATATTTTAGGGCTGTTCAAGGATTACGTGAGCAGAATTATTGAGCCTAATTTACTGAAAGTTTGAGAAATTGCTCTCCATCATCCGAAACCAAGTCATCAACTGTTTGTTTTACATTTAATGGTGGCGGGAGAAATTATATTCTTCTGTAATTGTTTAGAAATCGAAATAGGCCACTTCTTGGACGATAGTAGTCTATTCTTCTACATTTTACAATTTGAAGCAAGTATTGGCTTTCACACACATGTTCTGAATATCATTTCATGTCTGGAAAATCAGGAAGGCTCAACATATTTTGCAGTAACATCATTTCATTGAACTCTATATCTCAGCTTACACATTTCCTGAAAAATCGACATTGGATCTTTCTGAATGTTCATTGATTGTTATGCCACGTTCATTCAAATGAGACCCAAAATTGTCATCAGGCAACATCAAACCAGCCATTTCCCGACTAAAAGGACCCATTCTGCACTCTACTCTGTTGTAAAAACTTCTGCCAGGAGCATTGGAGCTACAAACAGTGCATCGTGATCATGTTGCTTAAAGTATTGTAGAGCAAACCTTATAACTTTTTGATAATGATGATTTTCATCTGGCCCTTCATCAGCCGTCATGATTACCACTGGTTTTACCAATCAATGGTCAGTTTAAGCAAATGCATAAAACTCCTCGAGATCGAGAAGCGTCGCGAAATCCTGAGCATGAGTATGAATGGTAGATGAACTGTGCTTTCCACTTCGAACAGAGTTGTATGTTGGTCCAGACGACGGCTTGCGTTTGTCGTAGCATATTGGAAGTGTTTTTGAGCCCAGCATGAACTGATCTTACTAATAATTGCCCCTGAGCGATTACCCAGTCGTGATCATATGAAAAATATTTGATCTGATCCAAGTATGGATGCTATGTCCTTCAAATAATGGATTGATGTTTTCACGTAGTTACAACGGCTTCTATGGTGATCAGTCTGAGCCCTAGTGAGCTTAACATGGACTCAAATTTTCAATCAAACAAATCAAACGAAGATATGCTCCACTTCGCCTAACGTCAAATCCTGTTTCACGTAATTGTTGTCTGAGTTCATCAAAAGTTTTCACATTGCGAGTAGATTCAGTTCGTCTTGTATCAGCTTGCAAGAATTTCATATAAAGCAATGTCCGCAATTGTTTGCAATAGTAATGTTTGATCGTTTTGCTAGGCTAGGACGTCCCACTGATTCTCTCGGGGATGGTTTTTTTATTTTTGAATTTGGAAAATTTTCAGGACAAGGCAAAAAACGAAAAAAAATTTTCTGGAAAAATTCCAAAATCAAATTTGATGCCGAGAAATAGATGGTTAACAAAAGCAGTGGTATGACATACCCAGTGCACCGAAATAAAGAAGCAAGGATAGCGCACCCTCTTAAAAGTTATGGCTTTGGCGATACTGAAGTGTGCCAAAAGGATAGCAATCAGTGTTCCTGACCGAAAAGTGAAAACCGATCAGTGGGCGTAGTCTACGTTAACTATATTTAAAATCGAAGTGGGAAATAAATACATAACTAAAAAATACATAACACAAAATACATAATACATAGTACAAAATACATAACATCTGAGACGCCCAACAAATAACAAAACAACCAAAATAGAACAAGGATCAAACCTTCATCATCGCTGCAATAGCATTGAGGGAATATGGTGCCTTCAATTTAAGTTTTTATTCAGAGAGAATAGACATTTTTCAACGAAACCGAATATATATCTTAGGGACACAGACATTTTATAATTATGGTACACCAATTATTTTTTGCAATACACCCCCTCCCCCACTCAGTTTTGTTCATAAAAACACGGTGCTTACGACTGTGTGAACAGTAAATGGGAAAAGTCTCAAAATATCCAAAGTTTTAATCCGCATGAGAATTACTATAGAATGGAATTAAAAAACTGTATCAAAATTAACAAAATGGCGGCGTTTTTTTGAAAACATGAAAGTTTTTTTTTTTTTTTTGAAAACATCGACGTTCTCCGTATTTGCCAATTTTTCCATCTTTATGTTCGTTCTGAGCTTTAATAAGTGTTGGTTGACGTATGAAAATTACTAAGGTATGCGTTTAAAGTTATAATTCAAAATTTTTATTGAAAAACGCTTGTCTAAATTGAAACTGCAATGCTAGCGCAATACAATTTCTCAAATGCAGAGATTGAAAATACAAAAATTACATTATGAACTTTTTCATTGTCCTCAGTAATTTTGTTTGCAATGGTTCACTTCAGTCAGAGATATTAAGTGAATATTCGCAACCATTTCGAAATAACCCCTCTCATCTTCCATATCAACTTGCGTTCAAAAATAAATGTATTTTATAGCAGACTGCTACTCTTTTTATCCTTCCTTTTTTATCCTTCCTTTTTTATCCTTCCTTTTTTATCCTTTATAGCATTTTACATTCCGTTTCTTGATATGAAGATTTAGGTGTGTATGAGCTATCTTAAAGCCTAAATTTGTGCGAAAAAGTAGTTAGGTCAGTAAAACGCTTCAACTTGTTTACCACCACAAAAACTTCTTCAAAATTGGAAGACAAGTCCCTGTAATTTTCGGCATAAACAGGGAATGATAGTAGTTCTATTCGTGTTCTATGTCTGTCATATTTCCGAACGCACAATAAAGACTTCGTTCACCATCCAATGACATTTGAATTATTTTTTATTTTAGTCTAATACAGCGCTTCTCAGGCACAGATCCATATCTGCTCAGAGATTCTACTACTTCTGAGTGAATTTGTGGAAGTCCTATACCGTCGTCAGTTTCACGTACTCTATGGTACAGTAGATAGTCATTTACCCAAACATCGTTAAAAAAAATAGTAAAATACATGATTTCTCCGCTAGCGTATGTTCTTCTGTTTATGGAGTAGCACAAAAAGATCATCCATAACATCAACACGTGTATTATGTTAGGCCAATCGATAACTTTTTATTTCCCTTTTGTTTCAATCGCAAAAGTTTCTGGGGCCTTTGATTCGATGAGATGTCAATTTCCCCTATGGTTTTTGTGTTTTATTTACTGTAACCAAGGCAATCCTGATTTTTGGTGAGGTCTCCTTCATTGAAGAACGCGCAGTTTGGCACTCGGTTACTACGCACTGTTCGTAATGCGTGTATACTTCTGCTTAGAAGATACACTAGTAAACCTAAGTTCACATATAAGTTGCCAGAATATCGGATGTGATTGACAAAATAAGGTACTTTGTTAGATAGTCAGATAACAATGTAAGGTAGGGCGCAAGATCTGCTTACCTTCCGGTACGACGATTTCACCTGCTCCAGGTCAAATTTCCATGATATAAGTTGAATCACAAAGAACGAAGAACTTAAAACCCCAGTTACGGAGCTAGATACGTAGACATTGTCGGAAAAATGGAGAAAAAATGTTTGTTCACGCAAAGGCATTGTCGCATTGGTACAAAAGAAAATAGATCGTCAAAATGTTTGGTGATAGGTTGTAGTTTGTGAAGCCAGTTATATGCTTGTTTGCCTTTTCCAACGGCTGAAGAGTTTTCATTGAAATCGCTATGTTTCTTGGAATCCATAGGTACAAGGAATTCAACTGGCATTACCAGAATGCTTTCCAATATATTTGGGTTTGTAAACCGGAATTCCAACATACTCGCGAAGATCTTCAGAATTCACGTTGAATATCATTACAACATTGTTTTCAACGAGCTCACAATTTTCTTTGGACTACTAAGAGATTTATAAGTTCAATATTTTAAGAATACCAATAGCCTCTGCAATAGAATAACTCAATAAGAATATCTCTATGGAGTTTATAAAATAACTTGGAAGTTGTAAGTTGCCTATGGAAATATTTACATTCACGTGAAGACCCAAGTTGCTTTTCCTGCATTTGAACTTTTTTAACTGCTCTTTATTCTCCGAAAAATTTTTTTTTGTGTTTCCTTTGGCTATATGAAGTAGGCAAAGGCCGGCCATCTTCTTCTTCAAACTCAGGAGAAGAAACTCGAATTCGCTTTTGTGTTTTGTGAAATTTTCCTTTTTGAACTGCAGTAGCAGAATACAGCGCTTTAAGTAGGTGCAGTGTTTGATCGTCCATCAACAACTGGATCAGAAAAAGACGAAAAGTTTTTTTAAAAAAGTGGGTTATTTGGTGATTTTAGCTGACAATTCAAATTATCAGCTGCACGTTTTACTTCGATATCTTCTTCGGCACTAAAAATTTCCCCAGCGCCTTACACCTCACTAGTCGTTTCCTGATCTGATGGAAAACTTCGAATGATTCCAAATGTCTTCATCAGACATTGCTGATAACTTGAATTCCTCATTTTGGCGTGACGCATATGGCATATAGACTTATGGATGATGTCGACGCTCGGTCATTCATACATAAATTTGACCATAGAGTTATTACTCTTGGTGCTACATTCACATGTCCTATGAATTTACTGGTTTCAAGCATTCATTTAATATATTTATTATTATTTTCCCATAAACTGTCAAATACCCCCGTAAACTGTCAAATATTTCGCTTCAAATGCAACAGAAAAACACATGTGAATTTGTTCCACTAAATACAAGAACTGCAGCATTAAGTTGTCTCTTTTGCGGCTAGTGATGCCACAGTGCGACTAAAAAAAAAATCTGTATACTTAAGACATGTGAGGCTAGGTAAGAAGTGTGAAGGAAAGTTCATGATAAGCGTTTAAAAAGGATAAACAGCTGTGTAAGTGAGCCCCACCCAAAGGCGACCCATGCATTAGAGTTCATCAGATCACTTCACCATACCTGACATTTGAAAAATGAAATTAAAAAAAGAACTCGTATAGCATGTCAGTCCTTCCTCATTCAATGCCATCGATTGTTTTTCAGCTTTAAGTACACTAGCAGCTTCCAATTTAATCGATTATAAGTAGTAAGACTGGATCACAAAAGCTGAAATTAGAGTTAGTATTGAATCACAGTAAAACAAGGCATGCATAAAGAATGTTCCATGCATAAAAAAGGACATCGCCAACATACTCTTAGCTAATTGAAAAATATTTAATTGACTCCAATGAGCAAATTTTGGTAGGAAGGAGAAATTAATATATTGTTTTTCGTTTGAGCTAGTAGAATTCGCTTCCATTTAGGATTACAAAAAGTGCAGTAGCGAAAAGATTGTGCAAGGATATTGTTTGTTGATTGGTCGAATTCTTATTTTTCAATTTCAAACAGCTGACACATGTTTGCTTCTTTCGAGTCCTCTCATCAGATTATTAGATTGGAGTATGTGTTAGACTTTGAGACATTTATCGTGCGGAAATGATAGATTTTACTTATTTTTAACATAAACTAGAATTACAAAAATCAACTGTTTCCTTCCGTAGAGCTAACCATATCATAAAACTTATAAACATCCTTTACTAATTAACCTTAAGTAAGCATAATTATAAATAACTTTTACTAACATATATCCACTAAACAATAGTTTATCCAACATATTTAACCGAAAGCATAAATCCCCAATCATTTCCCAGTCGCATTTTGCGACAGACAGCAACTAGGGATTTCTCATTCTCTTGTGGGTTGGCACGATCATATCAATGTCTTCCATGTCTCAGGAAACCTCTTATTGCAAGCTGACCTCAAAAAGTAATCCTAAGAAGCAAAACACAATATACCAACTGCAAGATGTCAGTTAATGGGTCCTGTTCCGTTATCGTCAAAAGAGCTAGATCCGGTTGAGCTCGTCCATGTTGTCCAGTTTGCGTAAGGAGAGAACCGGTGGAGTACCTTGCGGATAAGTAACATATAGCCCTGACTCCCTTACTCCTTATTGACGACGTCGCGACTACTTCAATTGTTGCACTTAATAGTGTCTGTTAGGTCTTGTTGTATATTTCAAACGAAGACAAGGAAGTCCGTTTTTGAAGTTTGACATAAGAGCAAGCTTCAATAAATTGCTCTTTTCTGAGGCGGATGAAAATTTCCTTGCAAAAACAAGATTCTTAACAAGCGCAATTGCCGTCATTTTATCATTTCACCAAATAAAAAGCAGAAATACATTTACTTAACCACAAATTAACGCAAACGTATCATAAAAATTCACTGGCATCGCACTACAAGAAATAAATTTAGCCCAAAGCGCGTTTCACCTGTGAAATCTTATTTTTTTCTTAATTAAATGGAATTCATTTGCGTACCGCCGAACCAAACTACCCAATTATGCCCGGCCACCCAAGGAATAACTAGACCAAGTTTGATGATAATTGCCAACTGGACTCTTTGGTCTTCAATGCATATTAAGCCTCCAACTTAACATGAGAAAGAAGCTCCTTAAGAACAAATGCAGAAGAAAAACGTATCCGTTCTCTTCCGCCTAGATACTGCGTAAAACCTAACGCAACGATTTCTTTGGCATCATATCAGCTTTTACCGCAGAACAACAAATCATCAAAGATACGTCAGATAAATGTGTTGAGTTAATTGTTCGCGTCTTAACAAAAGTAAAAATAAAAGAAAATTCTTCAAGAAAATCACCAAGCGTATCATATTTATTGTCACGATACATGTACCCATACCATCGTGCATTGATGGTAGACTCTGCACGGATAGGTGGGTTTTGCGGACAACAAATACGTTCAAGGTGCTTCGGCGTTGTTTTTTTTTATAATCGTGGGAACTAATTTTAAATTCACCTGTACAGGTCTGCCAGTGAGTTGCACACGTTGACCATTTAAAACGCCGAAAACGTGTGGCTGTGAGTTTTTGGGAGGAAAAAAACTACATCCAGGCTTGGAACGACATAAAAGTGGTTGGGGGCAACCAACCACAATGCAGGTATGAGCTTCCTTTCTAAAAATTATATGGGAAACAGTTCTTGGTTGTTTTGGTCAAATTAACCCTTTCAACTGCCGAATGTGCTCGGGATGTATGGAATAAGCTTGGTCTCGAATTGAAAACAAATACCTTTAAATTTTGATCTTCAAGCCCAGCGGAGTAAATGTGTTGTTACGTTTGTCAACATGCACGCATAGTTGGGGCTATATCAAATCAACAATATCGAGCCGCAGCCCGAAATATCCTTCCCAGCTATTGGGTTAAATTATTCAGTTCATTTAGTATAACTAGTATCAGCAGTACCGACACGATGAAACCCTTCAAGTGTAACCAATTATTGAGAGACAGAGAGTTAAACAGTGTAATGGCAGCAACAAGAAGTTGACCGACATGAGTCCGGATGTTGTCACCCTAAAACCGAGGAAGGGAAGTTGACCTCGTCACTTGCTCGTTGACTTTCATGACGACAATAATCCTACACATTGGCCGATACGGATACTATCAAGTCCTTAACATTTGATTGTCGTTCGTCTTGGCATTTCTTGGAAGTGGTATGATATGTCTCACTATACTGTATGCATGTAGGTCCAAGTCCTGGCCATTTATTAAACCATGAAGTGCCTCATAAATGTGTGGCCACTATAAGTTATGTGAAAATTGAAATTCTATGTGCGGAATTCAATAAATGACAACTACACGGGTGGACAAGCAGTTCGACTAGGAAATATATCTTTGGTACATTCGGAATACAGAAAATTAATTTCAGGTTGTTATTCAATGCAAATATTCTTCTGGCAAAAGACTGAATTTAATATTACTTACAAGCACAATATGTGCAGGCACTTATAGGTTTGAACAGCTACGAAATGATTAGATTACACAAGCTATAGATTTTGTGTGCTTGTAATATATTTTATTTAGACCTATTGTACGTGCTGCTGATTGATTGCAGAAACGTGCAAAGAAATATTGCGGATGGGAAAGAAATATCCCGGATTGCTGCATGCAAAACATAAAGATTCGGCCTCTAATTCTTTATTCAAAATGCGTTTGGGAAATTTTAATGATACCCCGTGATAGTTTCATCTTAATATCTTCTCTTATATTGATTTAGGCATTCACTGCGAGAATAAATTAATGAATTACGAACATATGAGGTCATGCATGAACGAAAGCGAGCTCCTGCTCTCGAAAGCGTCAAAAAGTGTTTGGGGTTCTAAAAAATCGGTGAAAATTCTTCCTTGTTGCTGAGAAACACTCAATTGAACGCTTGATTAGCTCGGAAAAAATCAATCCAACGAAATAACTTCATAACACTGTTTTTGATCAATCGTAAGCAAACACGACCCCCATCTTGCATACAGCCTCCTCATGTCAAAATTTTCAGCAAGTCAAGTCTGCAATGTATCACAATTTTTGAAATGTCAACTATGTATGCAAGCTGCTTTCGATTTCATTCGATGATCATTTCGTACTCCTTTGATGATTTTCTTCACCATTTCCGGAGTCGTCAGCTCATTTAATCGACCATTGCAATCCACGGCCAGGGAGGCCGTACAAGGCCTTTTTTGAGCGCTGCTACTTAATATTCTCAGACTTACCGAGAGTCAAACAGGTTTAACTTTTGTACTTTTTGGGCCGAGGGCTTTCAAATAAAAGCGTTGTCTACCAATTCCAACTATACCAATTTTCTCGATTTCCAAAAATTCACTGTAACCTTTCACTATATATGGTGTCATATTGTGTGATAGCGTCAATGTGCTGTGCCTCTGCAAAAACACAAATAGCTAGAACACTTACAGGTGTCCTTCAGTAGAAGGAGATAGAAAAGCCAAAAGAATATTGACATATTTGGTGTTTTTATTTGAAAGCTTTGAGAGTGTTCTAAATTTCATGTTAAATCTAATGAAAACAAATCTAATTATGAGAAAAAATTGAATAATGAAAAAAAATCTTCCGATGCTGGCTGTTGTGTGCTTACGCCGTAATCTGAGACAAACTACGAAAAATGTTCAACAGAGGATGCTGCCAAAGGTATTTTTAGAAAAGCAAACTCCTAGTTAATTCTGGGGATGGAGCAGGACAAAATAAGCACAAATCTTTCTAAGGTCGAAGGTTACCAAAAAGATGTACGATATCTGAAGAAAGTCGCGAACGTGAACGTGATTGTTTGTTTGAACCCCCGTTAAAGTGACGCGTAGATTTTTGAAAATGCCTACTTCTTTACACCAGTATTACAGTTTAGGTTTAGGTCCTTACAGTTTGTGTCCTCACAGTTTCATTCACCAAAACGGGTGACAAACTGTTTTCATTTTACGGCAGTCTTTTGGCTTTTATGCCAGGTCTCGATACTACCTGTACAAATTGATTCGAGGGGGCAGAAAGGGCGCCGAAGGCCACTCTGGATGCCTGCAAACTGTCAATAACAACGAAGAAATGAAAAAAATGTTAGGAAAACTCATCTCAAATCGTAGCATGAGCGCTAGAATATTGGCATGGGAAAGTGATGTTCCCAAAAGTAGCGTGAATTGTATTTTAACTTGGATATGGGCATCCGCAAGATCTGCAAGAATATGGTGCCTATTGTACTCTCTAATGACCAGAGGCCCTCTTAGTGCAAGGACCCCTTTTTAACTCGTCACAACTGACGAGTCCGAATGTTTGAGACAATGTGATCTGAACTACTTCTTTTTATCACTAATAAAGAAGATTTCAGTGCTTTAGAAGCGGTCAAAAGGCTTCGTGGGGATGAATGAAGTAAGTTCTTGGAAATGCCTTGTAAGACGCGTAACACCAATCTTAGGACCGCTGTTGACAGTGTGGTTACGCGAAAGGAGTCTACCTTGAAGAAAAGTATCCAGTTTAAGTTAAAAATAGTTAAAGCATTTTTGTGTCCTAAACTCGTTTAAATTTATTATCTATCAGATCTTGTCCAGATCAGATCTATAAATCAGATCTTGCATATAGATATAACGGTGTAGTATGTTTCCGGAAAAGACAGCGTTGTCATTTTCGTGATTATGTAATTTTAACAGGTCATAATTGTTCAATTTGGAGAGGATGGACATTAGTTTTTGTTTTTGGTACTCCTTTGTTTCGACATGTTTTCATATTATTTTTCATATCGCCAATAATTTTTTTCTGCTGGTTTTCTAAATCAGCTGAAGATACGCCCTGAAATAAATACATGCAAGGCCTGATGGACGCAGTACAACAAAGTAACTTTATTTCTACTCTTGTCTTCCGCAAATGCCTGCAAAGAGGTAATGGTTTTTTTGAAAAAGGACAAAATCTTTAATGCATTCCTGCTCAACAGGAAAGCTGAAGATTTATCAAGGGATTGAAATAGAAACGCACAATGAAAAGAGAAAATATGTACCCAAAACAAAGTTTGAGGAAACGACACGACTTGATAACTTACTTTTCACGTTTCTGTTAATTTTAACCTTAAAATGGAGTGATAGGTTACCGATGGTTTGCATGTTTCTCAAAATTATCATAAACTACCGAAGCTACCAATGGTTGTAATACGACTGATTCAGGAAAAAGCGTTGGATGGAAAATATCATGCATTCCATCCTTTCGATTTTGCAAAGTATGTTTTCAACTTTAGGATTTGGTAGAAAATTTCAAAATCATTTGAAGTCGCCATTCTTGAATTTCATTTTAGGACGATATTTGAAACTTTATCTATATTTCAATGCAATTTATTTCTTCAAATCATTAAAACTTCTTTAGTGTAATTTATTATTTATCACAGATATTTTTAATCCTTTTTTTCTTTTTACAGGTAAGTCCGTACCCAGTACATACTCGAACAGCAACCTATGGTAAAAGTATAGAGTCATCAACTTTCGCTGGTATGACAGCATTTTTTTTTTTGGGTGAACCTATTTTTAAATGGTTAGTACATAAAATGAAATAGCACATAAGCATACCACAAAATGATAAAATTGTATAACCATCCAGAAACGGTTATAATCGCTTTGATAACATTTTCACCCAGACCGAGGGGCGTATTATCACTGACCACACACATGTCATTTTCATGGATAAAAATGATAATCATTCTTACATCATTTCGTACTAAGCTTTTATATCTTCAAAAAAAAAAAGCACTATGACTTTCATTCACATTCTCATACAGAACTCTGATATCCTTTCGAGAAAAAAGAATAAAGAGAACAACTAGATGGCAAATTCACTGAAAAATGATCTAGGAAAAACCCAAGACATTCATTCGTTCATTCGTTCAAAACAAGAACTTCATATTCAACTTTTTCTTTTCGTCCTTGACTAAGGACCAAAATAGCATATAAAAGCAACTACTCTAACAAAAATATCCTAATTTACATAGAAGTGTCGTTATATCTCAGTTAGGAAACTTAAAAAAATCACAAACATTTTTTCGGGAGCAACCAACAATAGCAACAATGATATCATCGTTGAGAGTAACATTGTAAGATTCTGTTGTTATCTGCTTCCATACATATTTTGTGAAGGAGTGTACAATATCTTATGTGTTTCGTGGTCGATATAGCTACAGTTTCGTACATGCGATACCACATGCATCATATTTATACGAACACACTCCCCTAAAATTATTGACATGGGAGCATAAATTTCATAATTATCATATAATAATGTACCAAACATTTGTGAAGTTTGGTCTTGTTGTTTTCCAGTTGTGAAACAAATGTAAGAGAATATCGGTTATCTAACATAGCGCACGGTACACATATGTTGTTAGGAAATTGGATGCTTCGTATGTATGTTTGTGAGTTCAGACAAAAAGGAAATTTGCGGGATAGATTCGAGCGTAAAAGTTCCCGATGGTTTTGCGGAGTATATTCCACTGTTTCCTTGGTGATTTTCAACTTTCTTTATGAGTGTGTCTTTATTAGTGATGTGTTTTCATATTTGAATGAGCGATTCAACGACGAGAATGTTGTACTGCATTGAATAAAACGCGATTCGTATAATGTGTAATGTCCTTCTTCGTTATATTTCTTTATGAAAGCACTCAGTTCTTTATCCTCTGTCATTGGAAGTAGAGAGAATAAATGATTTTGGAGGCTATATTCAATTTTCCCATTCCAACTTAAACTTGGTGCTAGTCTTTGAATCTAACTTGGGAAATGTCTTGGAAACCCTTTCAAAATCGTTTAAAAATACAAGACTTAGGCTGAAGAGTATTCCTGGGCGATTGTTTTACTTAACCTGGGACCACTACTCATATACTTAGTCCTTAATCATATTGAGAGATGTTTCCTCAAGACGATAATTGAAATTTACTTTACTGAAATTCATGCATTGCATCCAGTTATCTCATATCTCTTGGCTTGTATATTAGTGTTACGTCCATACTGATCTTAACTTGTTCTTCCTTAAATTTTGTCTACGATGTACTTGCTTTTAATGATTTCTAACTCTGGTATTGATTGCTCTGTTTGTTTGTCCAATGCAATTTTTGAGAGATTTGGGATTCGATCCAGTACATACCGGTATTTCCCCAGATGTATTGTTGCTATTTGTAATTAGTTGATCCAAAGACAGTTTTTGCTGCTAAATTCGATTACTCGTATTGACTCATATGTTAGCTTCCTTTTTAATTTTCCAATTTTCAATTTTTTCCTCTCAACTGTGACGTAAATGTTCTTGTGAGCATTTTTCAGTTCCATCATATTTTGTTGAAGATCTTCTTTCGTTATATAAGCGAAAATATCATCGAATTATGTGATGCAGCATCTTTGTAAATGGACCTTTGCTTTAACTTAACTTAAACATGTGATGGTAGCTTTCCAATTGTTGTTGCTCCTTTAGTTTTGTAGAATTTTCCTATGGATGACTTGAGATTCTCTCTCGTTTTCGTCTTCCATGCCATAGAATTATCCTGCTTGAGTATTCACTCTTCGATGTACCCAAGTCTTTCTATCACTGATGTGCTGAGAAAGAGAGCCTTCACGTCAAAATATACCATCACTTTGCTTTCTGTCGGCGGATCGTATGCCAACAGCTTTCCCGTGAATTCTTTGGTCTTATAGATGGAATTGCTTTCTACCAATTGCATCTGTGTGAGTTCCTCCACTAGTCATCCGGCGTTCACAAATATGTTTAAGCTTAGATTAAGTATGTTAAACACAAGAAAACGTTAGCAAGGATATAAACCTTTGGAAAGAGGTTTTGGAAATTAACACGGCAAAGTTGCATATCGACGGAGTAATTGGAAATTTCAGAAAGTAATCTTATCAAAAACAAGTATTTTTGAATTTAGATAGAAAACCAGTTTTGAAATATTATAAAAAAGTTAACTTGCAAAGTTAACAGGAAGGTCCTTCATTTATTTGTCATTTATAGGGTTGCTGATCGAAATGGGTACAAGAAACACAAGCTTAACAAACTCACCGCACAGATCGATATAAAAAGAAGAAACAACAACAAAACCCATCAAAGGACGCTCAAAAATAGAACGCATTAACTAGCATAGACGAGAATACGTACATGATATACGCAACGAGATAGAAACTGACAACGAAGTGCAAAGAACATCTAAGGTAGTTCACATACAACAAAAACTGACCCCAACAACGCAATACAGACCCACGAACAGGAATCCGATACGAAGGCAATTCGATTAACCAAGACTAAACGTATTGGGAAGACCAGAATTTCAGAAGCACAGAAAAACGAACGTTTGCCCAACATAATATTTTCAGTGCGTGAACCGATTATCTTTATTTTTTTATTACAAAAAAAGAACGTGACGAGCCAGTCACTGACATTTTCACAAACGCCACTGTAACGACTTGTTACAATCCCTTATCTACCCTCACATTCCAGTGATAGAAAGCCCAAAGAGACGAAAGGATGGTAATCGTTACAGATAATTTAGAACGAGCAGATGAAAGTTACAGATAAGCGAAACATGTCCTCGCCAACAGAACACCATGCGCGAGGCGGTCTCAGGTCTCAATATAATTTCGGCCTACGGCAACAAGAAATCAAATTTTACAGACGAAAATATGAGAAAAACTTTGAAAGTAGTAAAGTAAAATAGGAGCAGTTTTTTTTTAATAAAAATTCCTTAAAAACACCAAAAAGAAACAGGAAGTGAAAATGAAAAATTTCTTGATTCTTAGTTTGTAAGACTTTGTAGATTAAGACTGCATCTCGAGTTTTAAGGCATCATGGGTACTATTAGCGTATATTTCAGTCAATATCTTCTCTAGATCTTTCTTGTTAGAACTGGTTCTCAGTCCGATTTTCGTGTCAAAATGTTCCTAAAGTTGTTTCACCAGGTTGAAATCTGAGGATTAAGGCGGAATTACAAAGAGTTAAAGGAACCCGATAACGTATCCATTACTTCACGATTTTGAAAACAAGTTCTGAATCGTTATTCTGTTGAAGGAACCAGTGTTTGAGCAGGTCTAATTTGGCTTCGCCGTCATTCAAATTTTCCTATAAGTTATTCAAATTATCCATTTTATGCATGATTTGTTCAATAAAAACGGCATTAGCGATGCCCCTTTCCACCATACTCTATCAGATGCAAAATCATGCATAGTAGTGGTGAAAATGTGTTCCCCACCAATAGCATCATGTGAATCGGCATATTTGCAAAGCATATTAGATCAAATATTACGAATTTTCTCCCATCGATGTAAGCAAAAAGCTTGGTTTGACACATTCTCTTTGACACTTTCTTTTCGTTTTTCCTGCTTTGCTGTTAGCTTCTTCTGTAGTGTTCTCATACGCAATCTATTCTGGAAGAACACTCCTTTGGTAGTACTAGCGCTAACTGGAACTGGTGTTCCCACATTGTTTTTCTTATGATGTTAGTGCATTTGAGGTTGCTTATTTATAACCTTGATATACCGTGAATTTCTATATCACTTAGCCGATTTACTCTTCCAGCTCCCTGCAAAGTCTTCACATCGTGAATCTCAGCGTATTCACCAAATTTTTTCTTTGTTCTGCAGTGAATTTTTCCAAAAATTTTTCTGATCTCACGGAAGGATTTGCATTTTTTTTTATATAAATTAAATATGATTTCTCGATTATTGTCAAGGTACGCTTACCCATTAAAAAAATGTGGTTTCCACATCTGGAACAATTAGCTTTCTTACGAAAAAAGAAGATCTTGTTTCTGTAGTATGGCACAACAGACAAGCTTCTATAAACTGATTAATTAGGTATACTTAGGTATTTAGTAAATACCTAAGTAAATTTAGTAGTAAAATACTAAATGCTGCTGTTGTGTTCCTATTGAGATGTTGTAAAACGGCACCTTTTGTCGCACCTTTTATTTCAAACATAATTTTTCATTTATTTCATAGATAATTATTCATCCATAGATATATCCATCCATCCAATGTTAAAAGGATGTTCATTTATTTACGATCATAGTAGATGGAAATTGTTGGTACCGAAATTGTATGGTAGCTTCAAGTATACTTCTAGCCTAAATCCAATCGTAGATGACACTGGATCACTTCGATACTCTTCCTACAGTTGATTTTTCCGCCCGCTCTTTTTCACTTGACTCTGCCTGGAGATTTTATGTCATTGTGTCCTTAGGATTTATCCCCTATAACTTTCTTTATATTGTTATAATCAACTTCACCTGTCAAACATTCAGTTTTTGATAGCCTGTAAAGGATGTTTTAATGACCAAGTTAATTCCAGGGGAGCAGGTTGCATTTATTTTTTAGAAATAAGGATAAACCAACACTTAAAAAATGATGTGCTCATCTTGTGTTTTTTCAATTTCGATGTATTTCGGTTGCCTCTATTACTCTAATCAATTTTCGGATTGTGAATTAAATTTATCCTCTTGCGTCACATTAACAGCGCCAAGAATTCATATTCATAGAGTTGTCAGCTGCTATTTGTCTAATTTAAGGTTAATTGGATGAGTTGTACCTTGCCATTCCTAAAGAATTACAGGATGCTGGTTATTAATTATTAAAATAATTATAAACCAGCAACTCAAACAATGACTCAACTGAAGCATGACTCTTTCAACCCTCAGTTCGAGTGCAAAGATTCTGAATTAACTCTCATGAATTTAATTATTAATTGAAACGATATTTCAAGAGTAAGAAACAGATAAAAAATATATAAACAACAGTATTTCTTGTTTCAATTCAACAAACAATACGTTTGTTTATTATGTCCTTTGAAAGATCACATGAAACTATGACACATAACATTACATTCTGTCTGAACTAAGATTAGCTCCACGGTTACCAAAAAAAGGATCGAAAATAAATATGTCGAACAACATCTTCTCCTTTTTTTACGCTGGTAACTGCGATTCCACTGAGGAATTTCAGCTGTATTGATCTCTCTCGTTTCGTGAAAACAGCTGGTTTGTGTTAAAGCTCCTCACCATAAACGGGATAAAAGTAACATGTCCTTGTTCAGGTAAACTTCTTATTTTGCAGTATCAGAAAATCACACAGGTTTCCCCTGCCGCAGTAAGGGCCTGATCCTCTTCTCACTACCTGGGCTATGTTAGAGCGATGTCAGATAGGACGGTTATTGGACTATTTCGCTATACTCCGTGTTTTATCCGATTGAGATCGAAATGTTGTATATTTGCTTCACCGAAATCGTGTGAAATTTACTTCACCGAAATTCCCCGTCTGTTTTCTTGCAACTTTCACATACGGTTCGGGCGTGTGACATCTTTAGTGTGTAGTTTTGGTTCTCATAGGAAGTTTCGTTATCTCGTTTGTTAGGACTATTAACGTGCACGGAAATATCAACCTTCTGGTTGAATCAGTTTGATTTGGTACGTCTTCAGCTTTTTTTTGTGAAATGAAAAACAAAGTTGAAAAACCATCACAAAAAAGCCTGTAAAAAGTGAATTTAAGATCCTGAATCGCTAATTACTGCAATTATAGCAAAATCAGAATCTAAATCGGATAAGAAGCTTCAATGGCACTAGCAAAGTGTCTTACGAAATTCGTTAACTGCAACCAACGCACCGTCACTGTTAAGTATGTAAGTCAAAGCTTTTCATTTTCGCGCTCGTTGCCGTAAGACATTTTCACGTCATTGCAATACAATCCATCAAAGCCTTGATCGTAATCTAAACTGTGAGATTCTGTTGAACATTAAAAAGGTTGCCCAGTCATTCACACCTTAAAAAGTATCTTACTCACAAGACCTACATGCAAGTGGACGATGACTTGGCCATAAAGGCGACCGGTAATGCGTTGTGAAAAAGAGCACCGAAAAACGCAACGACTAGCGCAACACAAAGCCCCGATACAAATTCCTATTCAATTCATATATTGCCTCCAAGCTTTGGTAACGTTTGTATCTGCAGACATGTTAACTTCTTAGATAACTTTCCTATTACCAGCAGCAACTACAGCGAATTTATGTTATTTTATCGAGCCAAGAGTTGCTGTTGTTAGTACCTTGTAAAGCTTGTTGTATACAATGCTGAGCAAGGTCAACCGTTTGGATAGACAGCCAGCGGCTGATCCCGTCACGATCCGAATGATTTATCTTATGCAATGCAGTTTGGGCAATTTAGATCAATTTATAGATCGGATGCGGATACATATGATAAAAGAGTTTTTCAAGTAATTATTCGCAAGTCAGATGTCGCTCACCCGCAGCATTTCAGTCACAAATGGAAACTCTTGGGGATTCTGGGAGGCCAACGTCACGCCTTCAATGGAAGGTAAGGTGTCCTTTGATAATCAGCTGAAATTCTCAGTCAAATAGAAAAAATAATGTTAAGTATATTTAGACAACTTCCAGTTGATCACTTGGAATCATTGAAAACAAGAGTGTAGTGCAATCGTGCGGTTTGTACACTTTACACATATTGCTCATGCTGAAAACCGCGACACATCCTTCAAGTCATTCCAAACAAGCCATCTCTGTTTAGTACATATGCGTGCACAAAGTGCAAGAAAAGACGGCAGACATTCGTAAACCTTGAATCCAGGTGAGATCTTATGCCTGTGTACTGTTGTCTTGTATTTGTGCTACGATCACTTCTCGTTAGTGTTCACCACGCTGTACGGCGTATAGAATCGCGATTCAAATGGCTTCTTCAGGTGTACACCTGCTGCCCGTTCTTCATCTGCTTACTGATACCCACACTACCTGTTCTTCCTCACGTCTTCGAAGGAAAAAAAAATGAAGTTAACACCCCCTCTGCCGCACGACCGGATCATCATGGCGTGGCTAATCCGATCAACATTTTCCCGCCACTATCAAAATTATCGTGGGTTCTCTTCGGTGGAAAGCGTTTGTCGGGATGGCACATTCATTTTTTAGTACCATGGAAGCTAAGACATTAAGAAAGGAACATTTGGTGCTGCGTCAAATAGAACATGTGAATCACATATCCATATCTAAGTATGTTTGACTTATAGCCTACATGTGCCTTCGAGATTACATAGCGTAGCTCTACTGGATCGGTGACTTTCATAAAACGAGTGCGGAACCAGCATCAGTTTGAAACTGATCATGTTGATCACTTTATAGAGCAATCAACTTTTAATTCAGGACTTTGATGTTAGAGAGTGGGTTTATATCAAGTGAAGGGTCTTTTTTCACCTTCGTTGGATGATTAGAGTGTGTTGTTTGTTTACGGGCAGCGAAATTGATTCTGGATAACTTCTGGAGCAACGAAGAGTAGGTTCTACCACTGATGATTTTTTAACTATAAATTTAGAAAATTATTAGAATTGATACAGGAAGCAATATGCGAGAAGACATTTACGATTTAAATTTAATAAATGTTTTTTCCTAAGTCGGTAGAAAAACTAATGACTTCGGAAAATTGGATGATTTGGGTGGTTTTATTATTGTTTGAAATTAACAACACAACTAGCATTCAAAAAGTTCGGTTTATACTTCTACAATGCTCAATCTTTCTCCATAATTACTTTCGTTGGTTAATCCGCCTTAAATTCACTTCATTGAATGTCTTTCTTTAAATTCTTAAATCCAAAGGAGTTATAATCCAGCATCATTGAGATCGTCCTAATTTTTTATATCACATCACACGCTTTCTGATCCATTGCATCGTATTTAATTTACAAATTGTATTCTCTCTCTTTACTAAAATGATCCAAACCACTTTCCTTAAAAGTGAGCACAGTACATCGAAATCATTGTGTTTTTGTTGTTTTGGAAACATATCAATAATCTTAAGTTGTTGGGAATACTTTGCTATGGGTAGTTTTAATAAATAGTGAAATACATACCATTTTTCTTTTAGACCATAGATTTTAATTTTTTTTGGCATATACCGGTATTTCGAAAGCTAGTTGCTTCCTTCCTCAGTGCTAACTAATTCATAAAACTTAGAAAACAACCCTATCCAATCTCTATCCTCTATACCTATACTAATTATATCAATAATTTCAATTCATTTTTGATTCCAAAATGATTGGCCTTTGACTTTTTATTTTCTATTTATACACTGCATTATTTTCTTATTGATCCTAAGTTATAGTGTTTAATGCATGTTTACATGCACGTCATAGATAACATTCCCATATTTTCATCCTTAATAAATTTGTGCCCAAATGAAACTCTCCAGTAGAAAAATGAGAACTTGTTTTAATTTTACCCAGAAATGTGTATATTAATATATTATGAGTAAAATAGAATATTAAAAAAACAAAGTAAAGTTTTTCTGTTCTTGCGAAAAATTCCTCCTTTCTCTCGTCCTCAAATAGGCTCATTAAGTATCGAAGGATTGTGTTTTAATGTATATTTCGAAGCAATTTTTACACCGCTAGTGCCTTCTGTTGGCAAAAAACACATAGCTGTTGTTGTGACAATTAATAAGGATAGTGACCAACACCATGGTATTGCAGAATGAGATTTGCTGAAGATGATGGACGTCTAGTTTCTTTGTTTGTCTGGTTCACATAGCGCGTCATAAACCGCGAAACTGTAGTTGATGGAGATTGGAACCGTAAGTCAAAAGGCGTAAACGCCATGCGTGAACAATTATTAAATCCAGATTACAAGAAAAATAATCCACTACCCAAAATAATCCACGACAGCTAAAGACTTTTCTTTGCTCTACCCGCACCTTCAGTACCAGTTGCTCGATAGCCATTTTCCTTTAGGTCTTAAAGCAATTGTAACTAGTAAAAAGTTGTCAAAATAGACGAAATCATCAGTTGGATTGATTTGCAATCTAGTAACCGAATTCATCATTACTCTTGTACCCTACGGTTATGTATTACATGCTTCTATAGATTTATCACAAAAAAATATCGAACACATAAATAAACCGTCAGAATTTAAACCTCCAGTGCTCCAGCCGAACAGCAATGGCTTTTCTGTGCTGAATTGATAGGTTGAAAGACGCCCACAATACTTGACCACTGATTCATCTACCTACAAATTACGATGAAACACGCCTGGTAAGAATATGTCCATTAAGACATCAGCTCAGGGCTTACCTTGAACATTCTTTCTGTAGTGACAGACGTCATTATATTGTCACATGAAGGTAATTGTTTCCTTATTTCTATATAACTTTGTCTAGACATTGATGTAGAACACACACGTTGCAAGTTTTCATCAATCAAACAATTGTTTTCTTGAAAGCGAATGGTAGCCTGTTCGAATAACAATACAGAGGAATGTTTTCAGTTCATCAGATCCCTCGAATTATTCTTATTGTTTTGGCCAGCGTAATGCTCCGAGAAGTGAATTATCATTTTCATGACTTCGTGGTCATAGAGTTTTAGATTCTTCAGTTCCTCAATGAAATAAGCAAGTCTAGCTTGAACACTATCTTCAGTAGAAGTAAAGGAGTCATAAAACGGCTCCCTCGAACACCAACAAGGAGCACCAAATTCCCAATTTGCCGTTTTTCACAACTAAAGGCTCGTCATCACTGCTATCACAATTTCTTGACTATTTCTGGCATATCGTTTGGGAAATCAATGCCTCAATATTTTCGTCCTCCACTTCTTCCTCGTCACTAAGGGTACGTGAATCAAGAAGAAGAACCAAATAATCGGAAATATCTTCCGCCATAATAGCATCCAAAGCTTCCTGGAGCCCAAACTAGTTATTTCGACTTACACAAGGATGACGCCACATTGTTTACTAAAAATTTTCCTTTGACCAAAATAAAATTGGTAACACCTTGATGTCCCAATTGGGGACACCATTGCAAATAATACGATGTAATAAAGTTAATCCTTATTTTTTCCAGTAATTTGCCAGGACGCCTGAAACTAAAGTGCCAGAACTCTTTTTCGAAAATGTGAAAACATAAATTTGTAGTACATTTCTGTAATAAAAATATCACTAGCCGCCTTTAAATGACCACTTATATTATAAACATTTTGTATTTAACATGTATGTACTACTAGTTTCCTTTGAAATTCACTTTAACGTTGCACATATTCACCTTTATTATAAAGGCTAATATGTGAACTAATTGTTCACATATTTATAGGAACACGAGGATACACATAGGAACACGATGGTTTCAAGTTTAAATGCAATAAGCAAGGCGTCCGAAAATTTTTCGCTCAACGATGAAATTTAGGAAAACAAGTGTGTTTATTACATTTCGACTTCAGTGATAAGCTCCTAATGAATCTGGGAGGATCATTTTTAATATTGTCTTCAGAGTGGGTGCTGTTTGCAACTTGTAAAGATCTGTACAAGTACCTGTATGCATTACTATACAAGCGGTACCACGCAAAATGCGCATTAAGAGAAGATTGTGGTCATGGGGATGGTAAAACTTTGCTAGAATTTCACAGAATTGGGTGTCAACATGAAACTCAGAATTGTTCCATTGCTCAGATATAGGAGGGTGGTCCGATAAGTACTTAGCCCACAAACGCAAAAACAAGATTTTCGGAAAAAATGCAATTTATTTTTCAATATAATCTCCGTTCAGTTCGATACACTTGACCCAGTAATGCTCGAACTTCTGGAACCCGTCTGAAAAAAGTTTTCTCGGGGACTGCAAAGAAGGCCTCCGTGGCGGCGATTACTTCCTCATTCGAGTGACTTTTTTAAGTTAGGAAACATAAAAAAGTCACACGGGCCCGAATTTAGAGAATACGGTGGATGGGGCAGCAAATCGTAGCCGGTGCATTGTCGTGGTGGAAGAGCACTTTTTCTTCACAAAATTGGGCCTTTTTTGAAATCGTGTCGAACCGGCCCAATAATTCGACAAAGTACTGCCCTGTGACCATTTTGCCCTTCTCTAAGTAATCAGCGTATACCACACGTTGCGAATCCCAGAAAACGATGGTTATTACCTTTCCGGCCCTGGCACAGTCTTCGCCTTCTTCGGTGCAGGTTCACTAGATAGGGTCCAGTGTTTCAACTATTCGTTGTTCTGTAGTGTGTTTCATCGACGGTTATGTAAGACGCAAAAACTCCTTCGATTGTGCTTATACAGCGCGAAACACTGCTCTGAACTTGTCACACGGTTGCGGAGTGAGCAAAAAACAGCTTCCTCATACCCAAAGTTTCATATAAGATAAGCACCACGTGGTCTTTTGAGATGCCCACTACTCTCAACTATCTCGCGCACCTTCACTCGGCCGTCTGCCAAAACGAGATCGTAAATTTTCGTCACGTTATCTTCCGTGGCTGCTATTTTCGGGGCACCTGGGTGTGGTTCCTCAAAAACCGACGTGTAACCGCGCTGAAATTCCTTGAACCAATTTTTGACGGTCTTCATCGAAAGAGAAGCATCCCTATATACTACATGAAAGAGTTATTTGATTCGTGGCGAGACTTGCGTTCCAAACTCAAGAATCAAATCATCGACCGATATTGCTCCTATTCAATTTTTTTATTAAATCAATGGACATTCTTGCTGTCAGACGCTCTCAAAACAGCGCTACGAATCCGATTCCGCTGAAATCGTCAGTAGCGGTCAAAAGGAAAGTACTACACTATCGTGTATTTCCCTGGTGATAGGGGCGCCATAGAGCAGTGAGGCTAAGTACTTTTCGGACCGCCTTCGTAGTCCGTTGAATTTAAGCAGAATAGAAGCGGAGTGTCGGTCGTTTGAATATTCTAGTGTTGGCCGTTTGAAAATCTTTCCAGTATGCTGAATTATTTAAAATGTGTGATTTTACGAATAGGACAAGGGCAATAAATTTTAATTGATTAAAATTAAGGTCTCCGAGCGGATCTTTAAGACGCTCGAATTTTTATTCTTTTGTGTAAGGAAGTTCTTTATCTGCTATTTTTAAATTGGATTTTCGTATTTGTGTGATATTTCAACTGTTGTTATCCTTTCTTATTAATATTTGTTTAAATTAATCCCATGCTTCATTGAGAAAGATGAAAAACTTCGTGCGTTTTCGTTTTTATGTTAGAGGTATTGTGCAATCGATCTCTTGATAACCTTATCAGCTGTTTAGGGTATTGTGCACCCGCTGGATGAACGAGTCCAATCGCTTTTACGAAAAAATTGGAAATCTACTACGGTCGCTCCCTCTGGCCGAAAAAGCAGCTCTTGTAACAGATAGTGCCAACTGGTGGATACTGCAGCCTCTCTCTCCCCTGCTTGGTGGATCCGTTCAGAAATCCGAGCAGTGATGCTTTGTCTTCGTCAAAAGAGTCAGACCAACGTTTCTCGGTTTCCCTATTAGTCAACGCCTTTCAGTTCTCCTAAAGAAATCCTTTGCGGGTATCGGTTTTTCGTCCGTACGATTCAATCGTTGACATTTCTGGCTCGTTTGGAGTAGCCTTCCGCTGCTTGGAATCCCTCACTCAGGGCGTAAATAATCTTAATCTTCCAGTCAAACAAAAAGGAGATGAAAATGTCATGAATGCATTTAACTTATTTCATTTATCATAGAAAACCAAATTTCAAAGATTTAGCGTTATAAGCTTTCTAACTTTCTCGCAGCTATCTGTTGCTTTTATAAATTTTAATTTCACTGAGTAGTCATTTCGAAAATTATATGCGCAATGAACAGATAAAAGAACGCATTCGACTGTGTTTTTTGAAAATTATCAGACATTTTGTATTTTGCTGTGATATTGAAACGGACAGTTTGGTGGAGAGAAAGAACAATGTATTCCCTATATTTTACATATTTTATAGACTGTTGCTTGAAGGTTGTAGAGTGAATATCATGGTCTCCGCCAGTGGCATGCAATTTTCATACTGAATCTATCCTGTTTTTGACAGTTAACATTTTTCATTATTCCTTAGAGAATTGAAATATGTAGGATCACTGTTTTGCAAAATCATGGGCTCCTTAATATTTCACTTCTCCTATAACGTGTTTCATAGTCTTGATATTAGAACGTCCGTGCCTTTTTTGTTGCTTACCATTGCCTGGCGAAAATTCCCTCCTATTGAATCATGGAATATTCACTCTGAAGGATACGCAAAATTCGTTTTAGAAAAAAAGTCTAATATTATTATTACAAACCAATTCATGGTCTAAATATATTCGTATTATCGTTGTATTTGAAATCATACGTTTTTTATAGTATATCCTGCACTGTGTTATTGCAAGTGAACTTCGAATTGCAGAATTTTGAATAAATTGATTTTCCCAAAGCAACACAGTTTAATCAGCTTTCCGAATATGATTATATTTAAATATTTATCTTCCTCAATTGCTATTTGCGGTTTTTATTTGCAATAAGCGCTCTGACGGCAACTAAAATGAATTTTCCCATTTAAAGGACGTTTGAAATGGTGGATAGCGATTTCAGTTTGCTGAAAATTATTTTTTTCTGTGTATGGGAAATTCCTACTCACGAAAATAATGTAAAATTTTCTGTAAATCGATTAGTTTCATGATTGTCCCACCTCTTCGTACGATAAGTGTAATGTAATGAGCATCTAGTAGCATAAGAACTCAAAAACTGAATCATATAATAATAATTTAAGGCTAGAAAGTCTTGGAGAGAAGAAAAATTCAGACATGCAACAGATCAAAGTCCTTCAGAATAAATATGCCACTCCTTTCTATGATTTCCAGGCCCTCCTTACCTACAAATGCCTGACTTGGCTGAGGTGCATTAATGCAATAGAATTGAAGGGCTTGACAAACCTCTTTGACTTTTGTAGGACGAAAAAGTGTACAATCTGTGAACAAGTGGACCACATTCGTTCAGATATGGACTAATGCAGGCCTATCCTTTTTCTTTGAGTGAATAATAATAATAATCATAAAAAAAATGTTTTGATGGCTGGAAAGTGAAGGCTATTGCCGCCCTCAGTGTCAGACAGGGCCTCTTAAATCACAAGAGATAGTAAACTCCTGATTTGAGCAGGGATGGGCAAAAGAGAAGAATTACTAAGATAATCAACTGCCTTATATCTGTGCCAACAATCGGTCGAAAATGCCGGTCATGCCTTCAAAGCCATCTGAGTGCACCGCGACTCACAGTTTCGTTTGTTCTTTGATCAGCATCTTTCGCAACAGGCTATGTGTCTCGCCTATTTAATTCGCAAGATACTCAAGATGTCATTCAACCTTTGTAAATAAGATTTGGTAGGCGTCATCGGTAATCCAGGGCATCCTATGGATCATAATGTGGGATATTCCGATTTATGTGTTGTTTGGACCGAGAATAACCCTTATTGCTGGAAAGCTGGGAGAACTCTCTCGCTCTGTGTCACGACGTAGCATGAAGTAGCTTCTCTAGCATTCCCTACCTATACGCAGCATAAGACATAACAAATACGCGATAACCAGCATTGGTGGCTTAGAGCCAGCAGGGCATGTAGATGAAACTTGCAGAGCGCCTCGTTTTTGGCCACGTATTAGCCGCTCACCGCTTCCAACTTGATTGGATTTACATCAGCGAAATGCTACCTGACACGCGATTCTAATCATATTCAGGAAATTTTCGTTGGCTACGAAGTCTTAAATAACTGAGATAGAAAAAAATTAGTGACAGTTTCTGGATTGGTTTCGTCGTCATCGATAAGTGAAATCTCCTCCACGTATGATAATTATTGAAAAAATGAATATTTTTGCCTTACCCAAACAATTTTTCATAACGAAATACTTCACAAATTTTCTAAAATTTTTTAGGTAGACCGATCAATGTCATCCAATACGAAAATGTTGTCACCAGTCGTATTCATTGACCTCCTCTAAGTTTTTTAAAATTTCGTCAGGTCTTGCTTTGCTTTTTGATTGCCATGAAATGTTTTTCAGCCACTACAATGCAACTGAATTCTATGCTATCTTATCAGCAAATGAAATTGTACTACTTGTCTTGACTCTTTGAATATACTTGTGTAACTTCTGTGTTCCTAGATCATAAATAGTTTAACTAAAAGGTGTTTTTTAAATGCACGCCCAAATGGCACAAAAAGAAGTCCAAATCATAGCTCCAATTTTTGACTACTAATTTGAACTACTACCAGGGCCGTATCATAAAAAAAAATGCGTCTCGGGTTATCGGCATGGACGATTGATTTGAAGTATCCCCATAAGAAATAGCCCAACGATGTTAAATCACAGGTCCAAAACAAGAAATTATGCGCTCAACAAATGCGTTTGAACTGAAGGATCCATGCATTACGACGAGTCGCTTCCAGAACTAGAAGGTCATCGATTATCGCACTAGGGGCCACAATTTACTGTAATGTTCATCCCAGCGACAACTAAACGTGAATTTCTCCGGAAGTAACGGTAATTGGACAGCTAACTGTGGTTGCTCAGCACTCCAAATGAGGCAATTTTGATTATTGAACCAGAAACAAACCTAATCGCTAAATAAAATTTGCTTATAAATTTTTAGATCCGTACCAATTTGTTCTTGGGTCGTCATCTAAGCCATGCTCGATAGTCGTTTAGTTTCGGCACGACTTCGACTTCTAAATCTTCTAAAATGTTGCACAATGTCAAATGGACTCACTTGGATCTGCATCGATACTGATGCTATGGTTTCTTCGTTACGCACCAAACCTTGTCCAGGCGGACGTGTATTATCAGTGAGAGTAAACGTAATGCCGAAAAAATAATGCGCATGCTTAAATTAGGCAACGTCAATGTTTCTATGACCAAATAGCAAACATAACAAAACAAAAAGTGCATGACAGCTGTCAAATTATATGTAGCTTTTTGTTGCAAACTTAAATTTCTATACCGCTGAAACATCCTATATTGGGAACAGTAGTTTGGTCAAATCAAATTACTGATAAATTCCATTTAAATTGATTTACAATTCGCTACAACCTATTATCATATTCGTCACAATTTCCATAGAATTAAATTTAATTTGATACGCTCATTTCAAAAACTAGATCTAGATCGAAAAATTAAATTTTCAGTTAAAAAAAGCGTTCACAATAGGAAAGTTGGAAGCAGTTTGTATTTTTAATCAAAGTATTTAGGCATAAAGATGACTGGAAAACAAAAATACATAAAATAATTGGAATATATATATATGTATATAAATTAGTTTTATTTTATTATTATTTAGTTTTGTCGTTTTGAGAGGAACAAATTTAAATATATCATCGTATTGGATGGTACTGCTCGAGTAGACTACCCTTGACTTGTTTAATGTTCGGAATTGGTCGCCTGAACAATTACTTGAACAAAAGGTGTAACTCCTGGACATTCTTGTTTTGATTGTTAGCAAAGGTAATTCAAGATTATGGAGTAGATGTCACTAGCATCTTTTTTTACGATTTCCAACGTGCTAAGCCGTGATAAGCCGTAGTATTTTACGGGTAATGAAGCTGTCTGTCTGCCTTCTTCAAACCATTGAAAAGAAGGTTTTTTGAAAATAATTCGCTAGAAAACATAGTTTTTTTTTTGACTGTTAATCTAGGATTTTTTTAAAAAATATTTTGCATTTATTACGTATTCAACCGTGCAACCATATATTCAATAATTTTTGTCAGAATAGTGTGTTCTCTTTGGAAACTCAAGTATGTGGATTTGTGTGCAGTTTTTAACGTGTGAGGACTAATGGTGTATTGCCTTGAGATGTTTCAAATGGTTTTTCCAATTGCTGAAGTAGCTCAAAAAAAACGAATGCTTTTTACAAATGGCAATGGTTGCATCTTCTACCAAATAAACCAAAACAATTCTATAATAAATAAAAAAAACATCCCTAAACTGTTACGCAGTGTGTATCTTTTTACTTCTCCCTTCTCAATGAAAATAGCTCACTTTCCGATTGAAATGTATTTTCTGAATACAGAAATTGAAAATTACTTCGCGATAGATAAACAGAACATACCATTTCACAATTCTAACTATTTTTATTTATTGTTTTTTTTTTTTAAATTCCATTTAACGAAACAATTTATCCAAGCCCGCACATGCAGTTGGATCCTGTTACACCTGGTAGTAACAATTTTCCTTTCCAGTTTTCCACCCACTAGTAGATGAATGCACCCCAATTATCATGCATGACGCATACATACTAGGGATCCACTCAAAAGGATTCAAAAAGTGTTCGCTCGATTATGATGTTTGCAATCTATTTGTTCGAACATTAATACGACTCCAGTTCTATTATCCATTTGAGAGCTATGCTAAGCTATGCTATGCTATGCTATTGTCATACAAATGTCCTTTCTTGAAACATATCTGACCCCTGTGGAACGAAGAAGCTCATACAAATGTCCTTTTTTGAAACATATCTGACCCCTGTGGAACGAAAACATCCTTCTTACCAATTTTCAATCATCAACGTAATTGCTGTGGAAGAAACGTTGGCTCTAAATGAATGAAATTATGAATCGAGTAAAACGCTTATTGTAACTTACATGACCACGTTTACCCTTTATGTATACATTCCCTATTGTAAAAGAGTGGTTCCCTAAATAAACGAAAAATAATACCCTTTCTGTGTATGTGGTTTGGCCCATCCTGCATTTTCGATCGTTTGCCCAACATAAGAGTGTAATTTACAATACATGATATAAACAACAGAATCTACCGAATGATCCACTTGTACGTTAATATTCTCTAACTTGATATGGAAACTTTGAAACATTAAATTACTACCTTTATTTCTTCGAATTACAACAATATTTGACCATATCTGAACAGATATATTTATTTTCTGCAAACCACTTCAATAAACAATTACGAAAATCAAGGAGGACGCGGGTATAGTTCTTCCTTGGAAGCTGTTTATGAATTTAGATGCAACATTTCTGGTTTGTTCAACGTGAAAAATGCGACCAACACCGCTTCGATGTCTTCCGCAAATGCGCGGATATACTGCATTAAGGATCCACATAGTAGATTTTAATAGTCGACAATAAAATTTTTAAGTTAGATGTTAGTATGATATGAGCATGAGGCTCCGTCAGTCGGTCCACCTTATTTCAAACGAACAAAACAACATAAAAGGAATAAAAGTGTACATTCTCAACGATAAAGTGGCAGAGTAACAATAACAAAAGTATTTATGGGTGGATGGATGAGAGGATGGAGTTCCATTGGGAGTCAGATATCAGCCAGCCGTGCGCGGTTCCGTGTTGAAAATGGTTCGCGGTCCGGAAGACGAAAGAAAAACAGTCATAAAGTTTCCCAACATGAGAGAGAAATGAGAGTGTAAAAAGAACAGCAAGCCAAGATTTTCCAGATTCAAGGATTTTAGGACAGAGCAGTAGCTTGAAATAGTGGTTGTTGGATGAGGGGCTGCGAAATTCAAAGCAACGACAGCAATAACGCTAGCAACAAAAGCCAAAACAGCAACAATAAAACGAATGTGAATAATCCACTATATAAAGTTTATGTGCAAGTCAATGGACTCTGAGGTCACTGGAAAATTTTGTTGCAGCTAATCTTTCATTGGTTTATAAAATGTTAAATTCACCACAAAGTACACGATGCCAGATCATCATCACGGGGTCCTCGGCGCAGTGTTCGTAATAGTCCTGCCTGCTGATTGCAACAGATATTATGTAAGCGATATGGCACGAGATCGGACATGAAGATTATCATCGCACGGCTGTCTCACACATGTGTGGAGATTTTCCAAATGAGAGTGGGTTGGAAAATTTAAAACATTTCGAAAACCCTACCCGTTTAACATAATTTACGAGGACTGCGGTTACATTTCAGATTGTTAAGTAGGGACTTTCTGCAGCTAGTTTATATCCAAGAAACTTTATTGAAGGTATTCTATGATTGACCTGATTTCATGCACAATGTGTGGATATCCAGGATCATGAACAATAATTTACAATGTTTATAGGAGTGATGGATGATTTTATGTGTAGTTAGTGTACATCTTAATTGTTTCTGTACTAGTTAATGGATTTGTTATGGAAGTCTGCGAGTGCTTTTCATTCAACATATTCGCAATATACATTGAATTTTCCGGATCAAAAGTTTGATATAAATTATCCCTTCTATGAAATTGCCATGCATGCGCTTATTCAACGGTGTTTACAAAAAAAATATGTACTATGGAATTAAAACTTCCTGAAATTTTGTTAATTAATTTCGGTTATGTAAACCAAATTTCTTTGATTCGATAGTTTGCAGTATCAGAATGTAGTATTTTTGTACAGAATGTTTAAAATGCAGTAACTGACCCAGTCAGAAATTGGAAAATAATTGAGCTTGCTTCTGCTTAGATATATTGAAATCCATTGAAATCGGAATGGGGTTCAATTACACAATTTACATAAAATTTTGGTTCAATATTGGGCCATAAAGGCGCTGTAAAAAATTTGCTTTTTCTCTTAATTCATCCAAATAATTGGCCTCATATTCGATTAAAGGTAATCAGGCAGCAGCACTGGAACAGCATCTTGAGGTATACTAATGAGCACTCAATTTCTAAACTTTGTAAAGATCCTTAGCATCTTTCTGTTTACATACACCTTGAAAATATGTTTGGTATGATATGTTACGATTATTTATCGGTATGAACAAAGGTCTTAGTTATTGTAAACCATAGCTTCAACTATACTTGTACTCTACTATGTACACTTTAGCATGCTATAATAAATCCAATGCTGTTCTATAGTGCGAAATCCTCGCATGAAAACATTGTGTTTCCCCTATTTAGTACACTCGGCAATCCGAGACTAGATATAAACAATTTATGTCCCACAATTCAGCTCATGTACCACGAGCAATCTTGAATTTTGGATCAGATATAAGACTTTCACTGCATCTTACTTTGATAGGAGACTTTTGGATAGGAACGTAGTGCAAGTGTGATTATAGACAAATTCTGAACGTAGCACAAATTTAAAGGAAACAAAATCCCAGATTTACTGACCTGCCACTGATAAAATTTAATTTAATTTAATATTAGTTGAATCTGCTGTCATAGGTACTATTATCATAAAATTATAAAAGTTTTAACTTGGAGGTGGAGGCTGCTTACGTCCTGGCTGGGAGACTTCCAACAACGGAAGGCTACTGGTCTACTCATCGAACACTTCCCCCTTCCGCACTGAAATTAAAGACTGGGACTGCTTGTCAAACTTACTCGGAATACGCCTCTCTTATGTCACCAGTTGATATCCTCGGTTAAAGAAGTTCCTTTTCAACCGGATAAATCGATGGACTAGAGGTTCCGGTGAATGTAACTCTACTATCCTCTGTCTCTGCGGTTCACGATGCATTTATGTTTTCCAGAAGAACCGCCCAAGCTGAATATGCCACTAAGTTTCATTTGTCAATTTATGATATCATCACATCCATCAGACGTTCGAATATAGCGCATTTATTGACATCCCTTCGAAGAATGTGTGATAGGCGTCGTCGACGCTTTCCAGACAGAACAAGCAGTTCAGAGACCTTGTCTTTCCCATCTTGTGCAAGTGAAACTGGAAATACAGATGACCACTGAAGAACCGAGTTAAAGTGTAATTGGTCTCGATCGACTCATGTCAATATTGGGTAGTGCCATCCACAGAATGGGAGTCCAGTGATTCTTCCTCGCTCTTCATTCCATCCCTCCGTAGATAAATCTTCTTATACCCTCCCGCTAGAAGGGCGATCAGCATACTTTCCTCCTGAGGAATGAAGGCGAATTGAAAGCACCTCTGTACCTGAATTAAATTTGCGGGCAAGTTTGCACACCGAGAAGGTCACCCTAGACTACTTTAAGCAGGCGGGATCCTTCGGAGGATTATTATAAATGCGTAATCTTCATCGTGCGTATTAACACATGTCTTTAACATCATACATTAAGCTCATTAATTTATACTGAACTTTTTTTATGTCTTTATTGATTGAAAAATCGTTTATCCTGGTACGGCTACTGCTTCAGGTAGATGAACCGAATTTCAAGTCAATTAGTAAAGTCATTGCTAAATTTTGATATTTAAGTCTACATCCAAGTGGAAAAATAATGTATAGCTTAACTTGAAACTACATTTAAAAAACGATTTATTACTTTCCATGTAAATTTTCTTAACCGTCATTCACATTGCTTCAATGAAACCGCCTTCAAACAATTATATAGGAAGGTGGGGCGCAAATAAAAGGAGAGGATGGTTGTAAAAAGGCTGTACAGCAGGGAACACAAATAAATATGGTTTTCAGTAGTCTATCAGGAAGGCTCTTCCTGCTGTGAACAGCGAAAGCTAAAATAAAATATGAAATATTTTTTTATGAAGTGAAGAATGAAAGAAAAAAAAACCCCGCAAATAAATATTGACATAATTCAGGATAGACAACTACAGTTTCTATAATCTGCGTGTACGGCAGAAGCTCGTATGTTATATTCCCGAAGTAATGTAAGTGTAGATTAAAAAAAATCATTCCCACACGAATTTCTGAAGATTATGCTTTGCAGGACTCAAATGCAAGATGATCATAGATTTTTAGAGGTGAAATATCTTTCGCCAAAACAAAGACATCCTTGAGACTCTTGGAGTACAAGAGTCTCTGCTATCATTCGTTCTTTTAACTGTTTGATACCGCTTCAAGAAGGAGTTAACCAAATAAGATCTGTTCCTGCTCTAAAGGTCTCCGGCCTAAATGAACAATGGTCAAACCAAACGCCCAATCTGTACCGTTCAGTAAGAGAACTACATTCACAGTATTTATCGGGTACAAGGCACTCAAAGTTAGGCCTTTTCTGGTGGTGTTTCAAGTTTTCTTAAGTACAAAACAACGTCCCCATCCGATAAATAAAAAAAATATCATCAAACAACGCCCGATCCCACCATGTAAAAATGTGGTCATGGTTCTCATCCGTTTAAGAACTAGTGACGCAAAAATTGTTGAGTGCTTAAAATCCACTTACAAGGCACATCAAAACTCATAAACTGTCAAATTTTTGTCATCGAAACAAACTATTGTGTTCGGGTCGCCTGACACCACACTTTTCAGGTCTGATTTTTTGGCAGAATTGGCAACTGATTGTTTCGGAGTATTATTGAATTTAGGCTGCGATGAATTTCTCTTAATTTCCAAAAGCAAAACTTAATCCAGATTGTGGAAATGATTTCCTGTTTGTTGACTTGAGAAGTCCCCTCCCCCCAATCTACTCCAGTATACCGTCAAACGTAATCATTGGTGAACAAATCATTTCAGGCAGATTGTCCTAGAAGTTTTTCCAACACTTTGCTTGTCTTGTACCTCGGCCCGACCTTGTTTGATCACTGTTGACAAAAATATTTAGATCTTCTGACGCATCTTTAGCTCAATGCAAGTTCGAGTAAGCCCAGCAAATGGCCAGAATGCAAGCAAGTCATCTTCAAGTGGAGAAACTTGATGAAGCTTATTGTTGATTGGAGCTTCCGTGATAATAACGCATCAAAGTTATTTTGAAGATTAAGGAAGTGAGATCAAAATTGTATGTATATCTTGAATTGACGTATTAAATTGAAATCAAAAATTTTACAGGCTCGAGATTGCGTAAAGTACCAGTGCCGTAGTCGCAAGATGTCCACTTACGGTAAAGGTGTAACTTGAAGATTGTGGAGACAAGTAAACGTCTCCAAAATCGAGAACATTGAGACCTTGACCGTACGAGTTGTCTCGGACCATCAGCGAATACGAAAGAGAAATCGCGAGAAATTACATGTGAATTGTGCAAAGACAACTCCAGTCGTAGTAGCCGAGTAGTCTCTGTACAGTAGTATCCGTATTCGCTGAAGTTATGTGCTTGACACTATATATATGGCCCATTGCTGTCATCTACTCAAGAAACCTTCATGTCAACATCAAGTTTTATCGTGCTCTTAATTGTTTTATGTGAAAATGATATAGAATGTATAATGTTGTGATGCACCTCTGTGGCTCGTCTCCTTTTTTCTGAATAGGGCAGTTCTTGGTTGTGAGTCTACTCGAAAGTTGAGTTTTGAACTCATAGGAATCATTATTATGTTGAGCTTCACTGCAATATCTGGAATATATGGAGTACTTGTATGCTATTTTCACTGACGGTAAAATGGAGTTCAAATTTTTAAAATGGTAAAATGGAGTTTTAATTGTTTTTTTCTGGATGTCCTGTTTTGATTGACATTGATGCTATTTGGGTGCAAAAATTAAAAACTCTTTGACGGGTAGAAAGCCTTCCGTGACAATTCCCAACGGCTCAATTATTTTTCCGATCTGCAGAAGGAAATATCCTTCTCTACCTTTCCCAATTATTTGCTTCTGAGTGCTCCAGCAGACAGCAATCAGAGGCTGCAGATAGAAACAGATGGTGATAAAGGTAGCGGAAAATAAAAATTATGGCGGGTTTACTGCTCTTTTATCACTTGAAGCTTATGGGACTCTGATATTTATACTTTTATATTTTCTCAGGACTTCTGTCCCTGAATCAATCCATCCTAGTCTCATTCTAACCAGTTCATTCCAGAAAACACCTTTTTGCAGAATTTAGTGTACATAGGATTGTGTAATGCTGTTAAGTTCAAGTGATATACGTGGAATGAAATTCCTCATTCCATAAACTTCATACACTACAGGTAGCAAAGACAGCTTTGCTATATGGATTCACATTTTTAATACTGAACTACCAGTGTACTCTGATGGCATTCTCGTTAAGCCTAGCAAATTCAGAGTAATTCTAATCAAAGAAAATGTGTACCGTCGTTCAAAATAAATTGAACACCTTTAAGACCAGTTGTAAAAAGGAGCGCCATCAACAATCAATACAACTTTTGTCCAAAAAAAAAAACGTCGGCTGAAGTGAATAGTTTCTTGGCACTTTTTTCCAGTTTAACAGATTTAAATGAGATTTACCTCGCATATTTAGTTACCTTGAGCCGATCCTGTACTATCTTTCTTTCAGCTCAGTAACATAACGATACCTAAAACACAATTTTCACGCTTGACATCTACCGACTCTAGGTTCAAGGCAAGAGGACATGTGACCACTGAGTCATCTTACAGGACATGCGACCACTAAGTCTTTATCTGTTTTAGGTTTCATTACAGTGACTCAATCATCCTTATTTTGTAATGTTTCTGCTTCAGAAACTATAATTAGTTGTATGTGATTGAAAAAAAAAGATTTTCATGCATTCTGTCTCACATTTTTTTGCTGTAGTTCCCTTGCATATGAATTTCAAAAGTATTTCTTCGATTTTTTCGAAGACTTTGCAACCGCACGTACATGTAACAATTAGCATAACTGTGTGCTGTGAAATAAAACATAATACTAAAAATTTATAGCCAAAGTGCGTCTCGTTCTAGGAGCCATGCATTACTTTCAATATTCTAATAAGGCAATATTATCAATATTGTACCAAATCCATTAAAAAGAATAAGTGCTTTTCAATTATGCGGCCCTATTATGTCAATGTTCTTGTTGTTTTCTGTATACTAGCGTCCACCGATCATCAGCACCAACATCTTCTTAAATATTACAGCTCCTCCTACTTGTCCTCAAATCCTTGTTAAGTCCTTAATGTTGGTATTGCTGTCATCTCTTTAGCTATAAATATAAAAAAGCAAATGAAGGACAGAAAACCATAAATTTTACAACGAAAGACTCATGAATAGACGTATCGATGAGGGTAATAAACTTTTGTTCAATTAAATCCACCCACCGTCTCCTGGATTCATCCCCATACAAAGATACACTTGACCACGATTCACGACGAATTCAAAAGGATGAAAAAAAAACAATACCGATAACAACGTCAGCAAACGCAGCATACAATACTGGTAGATGGGCAGGCAATAACAACATAAATCTTCAGGATGCTGGTCACTACGGCGGAAGCCGTGCAAACTATTCTATGGACAATGAATGAATGAATGAACATTCAGTGGCTCATCAGATAAACTTTTAAAGTTGAAATTTTGGAGTTTGCATTAAGGAAGGAATAACTTATAGCTATCAGCAACAACAGCTGCTAAGCAGTCAGACAGAAAAATAGACGACAATGGAGAGTGAGGAAGCAGTTACCGCAGTGCACATCACGTATCTTTAGCTAGATTGCTTCTCGCTCCCATTTCTGTAGTCCTGCTAATGATAATTACAGCCCTTTTGCTATCGAAAGATATTGACTTCAAATTGGAAACTACACTTTGCCGAAACTTCACGTCCCGTTGAGAGAAACGTCCCTAAGAGAACAGAGCAATCAGTGGGATGGCTCCCAAAGGAAAAAGGATCAAACGAATAGACAGGCAGTATGGGTCAATAATAGTATCGACATCATCCATGGGAGGAGATTGGCTCTAATAAATAAGTTTCACTTCACTTGGCCCATAAATTATTTATTTGATTCCATCTCAACATCATCCCTTGTTTGTGTAGTGTCCTTATTCAAACCAACAGGGATCGAATCTTCTCCTCCACTTCTCCCCTTCGATTTTTGATTGTTGCTCTTATCTTGTTTTAGGCTTGTCTCCGGCTTGGAATGAGTTGCTGAAATCCGAGTTGTGTCCTGTTCTGCAGTTAATAGAATGCGGAGCAATGTCCCATCGATTTGTTCATAGTTAACCAGATCATCAAATGTTGTTTGATTTCAACCGGGCAAGAGCAGCTCTTTCAAACGTTCAAGATTTGCTAGACACTATAATTATGTCTTCTTCCTTCCCCGTAATTCACGAGGAGTTGACTAATGTGTGTTGTGAAAATTTCTGCTGTAGTAACGTTTGTATGATGGTAATTATAAGTTGAACTCCATGCGTGTGTAGACTAGAAGCTAGAGGTATCAGTTCACTTTCAAATCGACTGTAGGGTCGTTGAAGATTCTTGTGGCATCCCCAATGCGGTTAATTATAATTGTAGCATCACGCCGGCACCAGCTTAATTGCAGCTCGAGTGGTCATCGTCTCTTCAGGTTACACTCATTTTCCGCTCATTCTTTCCCGATTGTGTCTAGAAGGTACCAGGAATGGAAGCTGTTACCAGTTTGACTAGTTGTTAGACCACAATACATTGATGCGAAGCATCCAGATACCAGTTCGCCAATTGGTTCAGTCGAAGGCTTTAATTCAGTCAAATTCAGGAGTTGAAAATCGAATCCTTTTCTTCCATTGATGAATATTTAGCATGTTCTTTGTATCGGCAAAACGTTCACATATGATTTGAATGTAATGTGCATGTTCTTGTTAAAAGTTTTATCAACAGCACTCTAACGTCGGTCATTTTGGAATGCATTTGCTCTGGTCCGATCAGAATGCGAAAGATTTCGCAGCTGGAATAACATGGAACTTGCGAACCAGGGATAAGAACGAGGAATAATGCAAAATGCTTTTGCGAGCATTCTGCGCACCTGAACAAGAACCTGAACGTGTTTTTTCCATTAGCACCTAGCAATTAACTTGCCGAGCCGTTTCCTGTCCATCCACTTCGACAATGTGTTTCTGCATGTTCGCCGTAACTGCACAGTAGCGACGAAGTCTGGCGAAAACATGCATACGTGCTACAAATATGAACGAGTGTGAGTTTCATACCTCGAGAGTCTCATTCAGCATCGCCGTTCGGCCCATTCAAAAGTCAGTGGCGAAGAAAAAGCGTCTTTTGCGCGATAACCATTATCGCGGAAAACCAGTTCTTGACCTCTGCAATATCGGATTTGCCCGTTGGAGGATGAAATGAAAGGCAAATCGCAAAAAATGGTATCCTCAATTTAAACTTCAATAGAAAATTTTCATTTTCGTACGATTTTTCATTACTGGCCAGCTAGCAGGACGAGCGCGCGGAAATGCGGAAAAATTCCTAAGAAATATATGTCCCAGCGCTACATCAAACGTTGAAGGAAGAGGAAATGGACCATATCGTAGTAATTGGTGTTCACTGACCCGTAATTGAATGTTACGAGATTGGTATCTAGCCCAAGGAGGCTCAAGAAAACGAAATGAGACCGTTTGCCCGCGTTGAACCTTTTTATTTATGAATTTACGGCCACATATAGCAACATCCAAGCGCGCTCACGTGTTTGCAACAGTTAGTCTTAGAGTATCTAATTAGTTAACTACTTGTCCTGTTTGCTCCTACCATGAACTTCCTTGCCGTTAAACACATCCACGGCTTGTATGATGCCGACATGGGGTACAATCGTCATCGTCTTGGAACATTTCCGAAAAAAGCCTCAGAAGCCGCCGATGATTCGTTTATCAGCCAGCACAAAATGCGAATGAGCGGATCAATGAAAGTTTCATTTATTCATTTAAGTTAATTCTGACTAATTAAAAAGATTAAGCGCATGTTTAACGCTGACGGTAGTTGTTTGTTAGAGGAATGATGCTGCAATTTCCTTAGCCGTTGTAACAAGGAGTTGGTTTTGAGCTAAATTAATTTTTGGGGGATAGATCTTCCAGTTTAGCTGTTAAGACGAAGTCACTTGACACATTGTACATCATAGTGATGAGACTGCAGAATTTCGGAGACATTAGTGGGGTGGAAATATAAGTGGGATAGTTTGAGCTCCCGCATTTGTGTATAAGTGAAAAAGACATTCCTTGTAATGTTGTTTTTTCGTTAAGTTAGAACTTAATGTTACATAGCTGCCAGCCGGCATTCAGTCTAAATAGTCCGCCAATACCTCGTCGAGCCTTTAAATGTTCATACTAAGGTATTTCATTCACTTAATGAAAATTTCAGCATATTAAATTAAATTAAAAAAAGCCTTTTCAGTCCATTTTTCCTGAAAATAAAAAACAGAAAACGAAATTTTCAGTGCAAAAACAATTTTATTCTTCGACAAAAAAAATAATACCTTTAGCGTAAAGATCCTCCAACCTTTCCATGCCTCTTTTATAGTTTCTTTTTTTAGCGCCAAGTCCCTCTGATTCGGCATTCCCTTCATATTCGAACTCCTCATCTAAATAAAATCTTTTCTAGGTGAACCAATTTTTCAACCAGAGAAACAGGAGATGGACTCTGCGGGCTAAATCGGCTTAGTTGTGGGTGCTCCATCACTTCGTAACGTAAATCATTCAATCTATCAGTGGTATCGCGAGCAGAATGGGCTGGAGCGTTGTGAAACTTGGTGAAACAAGACTTATTCTTACTGAATGAGGTCGTTTAGACTTGATTTTGTTGCCCTCTTAATCCAATAATGGACGGTAATTTTTTTGTGTTCCGATGAGAGTCTATGGAGATTATACCCTTTATATCCCAGAAAATGCTGGTTAGAATCTTGCAAGCTGAGTTTGGCGTCTTCGGATGCTTCCTAGGGCGAACTAGGCAATTATCATTCCGCCGACTGCCGATTTGAGTTATTCGTGTAATGATTCGCCACATGTTACGATTTGTGACACCTAATCTCAAAAAACCCTTTTTGCTGTGGCAAAGCCTCTATTAATTTCAATTCCCAACTGTTACGGGACGTGGAACCCATGGCGCACGCAACTTTAATCATGCACGATTAGTCCAAAGTGTTCCTTTAAGATGCCCGTGATGTGAGTTGGCTTACTCAATTTAATTTTGAGATCATTCAACACAAGATCCTTGACTTTTTCATGTTTTCCGGTGCCATTGCCACATTTAGCCTTCCTGACCACGAACATGACTGGTGCTCATGCGTCCCTGACGGAATTCAGCAAATCAATACTTAAAAGTTGAATATTGTGAGGCGGATGTATTATAACATTTACCAAGTCATGTCTTTCATTACAAAGTGTCTTTTTTAATTAAGGAAAAGCAAGGTTTTATCAAAACATGGAATTTACTTGATTCAACTGTTCACAAAAATTCAGAGGTAACGCCATTTCGAAAACTACAACTTGAAATTAAGAAAGCCAAATGTCATGAAATTTTGACATGTTCTGAGCTAAGGTAGTGTTGCGCGTTGAGCAGGTGCGCGACCTGTTTGCTATTCGCAAATATTGCTAATAGTGAAATAAAACACTCGCGAACTATTTTAAAATTAATTCTTAAAATTTAATTAAGTTTCTTCTACACTTTATGATTAATTTACTAAAATCACTAATCACTTTAATGAATTAAATTATTTAATTAACACTTATTCAACATAATTAAACACTAATTCAATTATTTAACACTTTTCTCACTTTTCTTATTTTGAGTTTTTCTGGCGCGCACTGTCGCGTACTCTCGCGTTTTTCATTCACAACTGCTTGTCTCGTCGTTCGCTGTAGTCGCTTATATACCACTACCAACCATCCCAGAACCTTCCATACAGATTGTTCTCGCGTGTACGCGTCGAGTCGCTTGCACCGGGATCTGTTGTACTTGATGCGCGTGACGTGCTTTATGCTTGCGTACACGAGAACAATCGATGTGTTGGTAGCAGATAGTCGTAAACATGTTTACGACTTTTTGTTTACGCCGACTACAGTTCGCGTGACCTGAACACGTCACACTATCCCCGCCTTAAATCTTTTTCGCCCCGAAAAAGTGTGACATTAACCATCTCCGCGTCTTCCTGCTGATAATATGGGGCAAGGCGGTCCAGATGCACAATTTTCATTTTTGCCCTAAGTTTCTGGTGTTCTTGTATCCGGTATACCACATCGTTGATCCGTTTGACGATTCTATAGGGTCCTTCCCAATTCGGCTGTAGCTTCGGAGATCTGCCTTTACGACGCCGGGGGTTATATAGCCAAACCAAGTCGTCCGTCTGGAAACCAGATGAGTTTGCCATTAAGTCATATCTGGTTTTCATGCGATCAGTGGCTGACTCTATTTGTTTCCGCACTAATTGGTGTATCTGACTCAGCCGTTGCCTTAAATCGCTTGTATACTCCGAAATAGGTTGGGGCTTCTCAGGGGGTGTCCCAAACTTCACATCAGCTGGTAGACGAATCATTTTTCCAAAGATGACTTTTGCGGGTGCTTCTCCAGTCGATGCATGTTCCGCAGTTCGGTATGCCATCAAAAATAATGGAATGCGTCGATCCCAATCTCTCTGGTTTTCATCCACCATCTTGGCCAAATGTTTATTAAGCGTGTCATTGAACCGTTCGACCATTCCATCGGACTGAGGGTGAAGTGGCGTTGTCCGTGTTTTCCGTATACCCAGCAGTTCACACATTTCAGCAAAAACTTGTGACTCGAAGTTTCTGCCTTGGTCTGAATGTAGTTCATGGGGTACGCCATATCTACTAACCCACTGAGAAACGATTTGTTCCGCTACAGTAGTTGCTTCCTGGTTAGGAATTGGGTAGACTTCTGGCCACTTGCTGAAGTAATCAGCTACAACTAGTAAATACCGATTTCCCCATTCGGACTCGGGAAAGGGTCCTGCGATGTCCACAGCTATTCTTTCAAATGGTACCCCCACGTTATAGGTCTGCATTCGTCCTCGCGTTCTTCGACTTGGGCCTTTGACGGAAGCACATATTGTGCATTTTCGACACCAGTCAAGAACATCCTCTCGAGCGTGGAGCCAATAGAACCTTTCTCGCACCTTTGCCAGGGTTTTGTTTACCCCAAGGTGACCTCCCGATGTGCCTTCATGCATCTCCTTCATTACTCCTTTGACCCGACTCTTGGGAAGAACAATTTGCATCCTATGTGAAGTGCCATCTGCCGTTTCCCATTTCCGTTTCAAAACTCCATCTTCGACCTCAAGGGAGTTCCATTGAGCCCAATAACTTTTCAACACCGTGCCGCGTGCTGATATGTCCTTCCACTCAGGACGTCCAGTTGTCTCCTTCCATACCAACAATGGTCCAACATCATCATCTGCTAGCTGAGCGTCCCGCAGTGCGTGCTGCGTCCAACCCTCGTCGACTTCTGTTGTGACTACACGCAGATCCACGCCTTGTTCTTTTTCCTCAGACCGTCGGCAGTGTTTACAAGCTGCTGGACATGGGCGACGGGATAAAGCGTCGGCATTCCCATGCACTCCTCCTTTTCGATGGACGATTTCGTGATCATATTTCTGTGGTGTTTCCATCCTTGTAACCAACCCTTGTTCCACGAAGTTGGCTTTAGTTCGTTTCCCTGACCCTTCAGTTAGAGGGGCCTTATTTTCAAGCTCTGGCTCTGGTCGGCGTCTCCATCTAGTGGCACAGCTTTGGCAATGGCTTGATGTTTTTCGCTGTTTGCAGCCCCACTGCAGGTGCCCTTGTTCACCACAAATCCAACATCTAGGTGAAACACACACCTTCGATCTATTCGTGCCCACACGTTCACATCTGCATCCTTCTGTTGTAACCTGCCGGATCCTGACTGTGTTACGAGTGGCTGTTTTGGCAGCTTCGAAGTTCAAACAATATGCCAGTGCGTCCTTTACTGAGCACTTTTCGGCTAGGCGTACAGCTTGTTGCATTTCCCTGTCCTGCAACGCACTAATAAATGATTCTGCTGCCACATCATCTCGAATATATTGGTTGTATGCGGGGTAAGCCAAAAGTGCAAGCCTTTCAGTATCCTGAGCCAACTGCTGTAGAGTTTCACCTGGTTTCTGCATCCGGTTGCGCAGCTGCGACCTGTAGATCTGCTTCAGGTGATTATCTCCATACCTCATGTCCAGTGCGTTCATGATAGCGACGGAGCTTGACTGCAACTCGGCAGGGACAGTTTGGAGTATTTCCGCAGCTGGGCCTCTCAGAGCAAGAATTAAGGCTGTCGCTCGCTCCTGGTCATTCCAGTGATTTGCTTGAGCGGCAGCTTCAAACTGGGTTTTGTAAATGCTCCAAGCCATTTGTCCATCGAAAGTTGGCGCTTTTACACTCCTTGTTGAGATACTGGCTGTATTCGTTATCGGGCTTGGGTTACTCGCTATTCGACTTGGGCTGGTCATTATCGGGCTCGGGTTACTCAATATCGGGATCGGGTTGCTCACTATCGGGGCCGGGCTACTCGCTATCGTTATTTTCCCTTGTTTTAAGTCTTCTTTTATTCTTTCAATCTCTTCCCGAACCGTCTCCACTTTGCTCATCCTTTCTTCCACTTTGTCCATCCTTTCTTGGAAACCTTCAATTTGATGGTTAAGCTTTCGGCTTAGTTCACCTAAATCAGCTCTTAATTCAGCTGATTGCTTGTTGAACGCTGTTGACTGCCGGTCGAGCTTCTCGTTTAACTCAGTTGACTGCCGGTCGAGCTTCTCATTTAAGTCAATTGACTGCCGGTCGAGCTTCTCATTTAAGTCAGTTGACTGCCGGTCGAACTTCTCTTTTAAGTCAGTTGACTGCCGGTCGAGCTTCTCGTTCAACTCGGTTGATTGCTTTTGCATTACCATCAACATTCGCATCAACCCTTGCGCACTCAGAATTTGTTCTTCCTCCTCGCCTCCAGTGCAACTTTCAGCATCGGGAAACTCAAAGGACTCTGGATCCATTCCTTCCGCTACCAGCGCTTCGTTTAACCGGGTGATTAATCTAGCCTTGCTTCCTTCGGTGGAAATTTTCCGCTTTTCCAACTCCTCCTTTAGTTCCCGCAAAGTGAGAGCGTTGATTTTACGCGGCATTTTTCTTACAAGTTTACTTCAAATGTTCAAAAGTGTTCACTATAGTTCACGATTTTTTTTTTTTAAGTGTTTGAGTTATTTTTCACTTCACTATTGCACGAATAATCCCACTTCTGACACCAGTGTTGCGCGTTGAGCAGGTGCGCGACCTGTTTGCTATTCGCAAATATTGCTAATAGTGAAATAAAACACTCGCGAACTATTTTAAAATTAATTCTTAAAATTTAATTAAGTTTCTTCTACACTTTATGATTAATTTACTAAAATCACTAATCACTTTAATGAATTAAATTATTTAATTAACACTTATTCAACATAATTAAACACTAATTCAATTATTTAACACTTTTCTCACTTTTCTTATTTTGAGTTTTTCTGGCGCGCACTGTCGCGTACTCTCGCGTTTTTCATTCACAACTGCTTGTCTCGTCGTTCGCTGTAGTCGCTTATATACCACTACCAACCATCCCAGAACCTTCCATACAGATTGTTCTCGCGTGTACGCGTCGAGTCGCTTGCACCGGGATCTGTTGTACTTGATGCGCGTGACGTGCTTTATGCTTGCGTACACGAGAACAATCGATGTGTTGGTAGCAGATAGTCGTAAACATGTTTACGACTTTTTGTTTACGCCGACTACAGTTCGCGTGACCTGAACACGTCACAGTAGGTTCCCTACAACGTGTTAAGGTATGTTCTCTGGATTTTGAATAATTGGCTCCATTTTGTTTGTCAGGCTACTACGACTACTCCATGCAGTAACTTCACGTTAATAATTGGTTTCCTGGAAGAAAGTTAATCATTAGAACTCTTTTCAAGACCCAAAAATGAGGTCAAGCTTTTAGACGTGGACTTTTACGCTTCTACTACTACTACTATCACTACTTCCGTTGCTAGTACTATTACCCCTACTGCTACTACTATAACTACTATTACTACTGCTACTAATTCTACTACTACGCAAACTACTCATACTTATTTGTAATAGTTTTCTGGAAGAAAGTCATTAATTAAAATTCTTTTCAATACCCGGAAACAACGGGGTCATAATTTTCGACGTTGACTTTTTCCACCCAAAAAGAACTTTTCCCACTTTACCATTTTTCCATTTGCATATCTGATTCCTTTTTGATTCAAGTGCCGGCGAGTTCACCCACGCTATTATAAAAATATTACAAATTATGTACTTATATATGTATTAAATTATATTAAATATTTTTTATTTAAATATTTTCTTTATATAAAATTAATCGTTTTTAAATGCCGGATATTTTTTTAAGTGGATAGTCTTTTTCCGCTTAGGATTTTTGAGCCCATCTTTTTTGTAACCCACTTTTCCGAAAAGTTCCAACGTAAAATACAAATTGTAGAAAGAAATGTTGAAAATTTATTCCGTAAAGCTCAACAATATGTTTATTATGCCAAATCAAAATACCACCGAAACTTCATAATAATCAAAATTGCTTTTCAACAAGAAAAATTTTACGCTATTTAGTTCTCAGAAGACTTGTGTGCCTAGTTCACATGGTTAAGTATTACACCTGGTGGTTCTTCGACGATGCTATTGATGCTACTTCATCTGTATACCCATCTGTATACCCAATCAATGATAACTAATCAAACGCGATTCATTTGGTAGCTGCAGCCTAAATAGCTTGTCATAGGAAATGTTTCAGAAGTCTACCTTAAGAATTAAACCTTGTGTCAGATCTGATACTATGACTCTTCTTCGCCTATGCTACAACGTGTCAAAAATAAGCTTGCTTTCCCTGAGTCACTCCCCTAATATGCGAACTGGGAATAACAATTCAATCATGGGAATCGAAGGCATTCCTGTGATCGAGGGGCACATGTTTTACCCCACGCATTACATGCTCATTAGGCATTTCTGAAGGCTGGATTGTGTTCCCTACTCCCCATCGACTCGAATAGGGGAATTGCCTGACCAAAAGCCATCTTGTTCAAGAGAAACATCTTTTGTCACTGAGTTTTTCCTATCGTTTTTATTTTTTCACTTATTTCTGAGTGTTTTTCGGGTTCCGGAAGGCAAAGGATCCGATATACAATGAGTGGTTTAGAATTCTCATCTTTTTTGACAGATTATACCTGGTCGCGCCTTCATATAGTGTTGTGAGAATATAATCATCTTAAGGCAGACATTGTTGTTGTAAACTGGATTTTAGAGCAAAGATGGTAAATTAATAAAACAAAATAATGAAAGCCCTTGTGTTGAGGGATCCATATTTCCGGTTTTTTCGCATTTGATCTTGCACGAAACCACCCTTTGTGATTGGTGAAGAGTATTTATCTGACTATCAAATCGTTGATAATGGCTAAGATTATTATTATTTTTGCGATCTGTGTTCTTGCTGACGATACATCCGGACGAGAGGATGCGATTAAGTTGTGTTGCTCGTCTTCTGGATGGAAGGCCAATCCACTAAAGATGTCGAAAAAAGGCAATATGATGAGCACAAGTACAAAAATAAACACAGAAATGGCATGCAGCTATCACCTTCTTCCGGGCATTTCTGTAGCAACCAAAATGAAGATAAGTTCCCCGGGCATTTTTCGTGGTTGAGCGCTTGTCCTGTGAAAAATTTTCAACTAATAGTTACCAATCTGTGGAGATAGTCATTAGCGCCAGTGCACTAACACTCCTGCAAACCCTAGCTTGAATGATACTGAGCTGCGAAAAGACAGTAGTTATACAAGCCTGCGATTCGCGTTTTTAACGAGTCCGCAACATCAAAACACAAACTCTGCGCAAATTTCTTTATCTAAGGTTTAAGCTAAACGCGATGGTGCAAAGAATGCAAGATATGCAGCGGAAGTCTGAGAGACCAGAATCGTCAAGTCTAAATGTCATGTTTTTGGGACCGTGGATAGCCGCGCACCAGAACGAAACAAACTTCTATTGAGTACTTTCTGTAGCACAAAAAATAAGACTCTACATATAAATATTCGGCTCACGCCCAAATAAATTGAAAAACGGCAGCCAAAACAAAGAGCTACCTAACTTACCCTACCCTATAATAGATGAAAGGTTACTTAAAATACAAAGCTTTCGGAGATATTGAATGAACCGTAAAGGACCTCACAGAAGCAGCATGTGCTTTAATCTGGTAGTTGACAGTCTCATGACAAAAAAATACCCAAATCCAAGCTTTTAAGGACTATAAATATGGCTAACTTTCGAACCAGCAACATATCTTTGTAACATATCTGAGATCGCTTCGTCTGCTTGCAGGAAACTGTTAAGCTCCTATTTCATATCTACGCCAGGGGTATTCGCAGGGAAGTTGGCAATATACTAACTATTCGAAATATAGAATATCCGGAAACGATTTTGAATTTGGTATTTGCTTCAGAGGACTTTGTGCTAGTAGTAGAGATCCTAGAGAAAAGGAAGACACTAAAAACCAGTATGTAAGTGGTCACCAATGCATTGTTTTCAAAATGAGTATGCAGTCTTTTTGACGCGTTCCTACTCCCATTTATAGGTTAGAATCCTGTCTAAATGGGTATCAAAGGATTCGTTGAGTTTCTTGGGAGCGGTGCACCGGCGTCGATGTTCTTAACATGATTTATGAAGATACGTGTTCGGAAAGTGATGTCTTGTTTCGTTTTCAATTTGAAAATTGTTGATGTCTTTTTCATAATACCGTCGTTTACGCAGGCAGGTAGGGTCCTTTTATATAGGTAGAAAAAAGTCCATTATTTTTGTTTTTGGGAAGATTTGTTTTTGTTTTTGAACGGAAAATATTCTAAATTAATTTAAAACTAATAAAACGGCTAATATTAAGGATGTAGTGTGTTGTGATGTAGAGCTAGCAAATGCAGAACAGGATGGAAAGCGGTAATTCCAAAAACTTATGTGTCATTTTAAGAGTGGTCAAGTTTGGCCTATATAGAGGTAGGAGGGTGGTAATTCACCAATAAAAAAATAAGGATGTTGCTTGGCCCAAGCTTATGTGATAGCCAATTCCCAAAACTAAACTCGCCACGAAAAAGCCGTAAAACTTGACCTTGAGCAATGGGTCACGCGGTAAGGGCTGGGACAATTTCCTTGAGTGGGCAAGTGAATGCGAACCCTTAATTTATTTCTTATTATTCATGGTAACTCCCTAATAATAATTCATTACCTTTTAGGTTGTCACTGTCGCCTCCATTAATCAAATCTGTTTTGAATCTCACATATTAACCCCCTGAAAAATATCAAATAACCAAAATACCATGCCAAGTTTAGCACGTAAGCATTTTCACTAGCTCAGGATTATCGGCGGCTATCACAACAATCTTTACAAACTACATATCGTCCAAACAGCCTGTTCCGAGCTAGGCACTGCAATCAGGTTTCCGCTGTGTTTTATATCCTTCGACTACAATCTCCATCGCCATCATCATCAAATTGTACATATACTTCCTGCTGAGTGGGTTCAGTTGAGTTTCTAAGTAAACGTCCCTTAGGAAATTTACGATAATCTCGACTGAATTAAAGCTGATGGTAATCTTAACTAGTCGCGTTAATTGCATAAACGGCAAACTGACGGCGATGAATACAACGGCTACGACAAACGACTATGAGGAGGACGATATCGTCTTTAAGAAAATCGTTAAATTATCCAGAAGTAAGAAGAGGGTGCAAAAAAAGGAAAAGCGTTTGTCATTGGACAAGTGAACTGCCTGACTAGATGCTTGCCTGCTTGACTGACTTTGCACGCCACCACCACCACCAACTAAAAGTTAATGATGCTGGTTGATGGTCCTCGTTCAATTGTTTTGTGAACGTGGTCCGGGTTGTCGTGTGAGTATCCATGGCAACTTGTGTTAATTAAAGTGAGAAAATATTAAGACCATTAAAATTTAACATCGCTAAAGATGGGAAAGCCAAAAAACTATGTTAAATGGTACTTGAATTGTTCGAAAATGGATAGGAAGTTGGTTAGGGTAACAACTATCTTTCCAAATTTTCATCTCATTTTCAGTATTTCATTATTTCGAATTCCGATTTCAATTAGTCTCAATACAGGCTGCACATTGTAAAAATTTTTAGCGAAGAAATTCTAAATTACTGCCCCAGAGTTCAAGCATTCATTGGAAGTTATCTTAGCTTTTGAAATTCTCTTTTGAATCTTTTGAGTTGAATCCAGATGATCTAGTGGCTAGAGTAATTGCTTTCAGTGCAATAATTTTGGATTTATGTGAAACTACTCAAGTCATCTTTTCATATCTCCCTCTCGTCCTACGCGTTTAACTGCGGCAGGAATCTTCAGGTTCAAGCCAAGTTCAAACGCGAAACAGACCAAATCTTCTTACTATCCATGTTTCCTTTAAAGTCTTTAACAGCCTATCCTCCCGAGAGAGGTTTATTCCCATACCAATTCAAATTAAAAAAACAGGTACCGTACTAAGTTATGTTCTTTTTAACTAATCAGTATGTTTAAGCCCGGAATTGGTACAATTCCAGCACATTTTCACAACTCACTTTGATTACGACCAGCTCTACTTCTCTATTTCTTTTGACAACAGACCCTACACGAAATTTTGCATCAGTATGAAAATATGATAATTTGATCGAAAATTAATTACTCCTCATGTTGTGAAGTTCTATCGAAAAATCACCCGCTAGAAAAATGATTAAATTGAAGTTTTTCTGTCTACAAATCCATAAAATACAATCATCCACTGCGCTCATTCTTTATGAATAAGGCAAAAAGATGCTGAAAATGTAAATCCCAACACGTGCGAGAAACTTTTTAAATTAAAAAAGTCTATGACATTCATGAAACTTTCTTCCTTTTCAGAACACATACAAAAAAAAACTAAAAAGTTTGCTGCAGGGACGTGTGCTCTATAACGACGAAAATCTAGGAAGTCAAAAGATAGGAGCACATTCATTTGATTTTCAACTATATATAAAAGTCCACAGAATTTTCAGTCATAGTCACTCATTTATGCTAAATACTTTCGAAAATCATTTCCAGCAATGATAGCATACCAATGTGGGATGGATAGTTTTCGGCAAATAGAAGATATAAGAACCATTACGTTATAATGTGTAAAGAAAGTTACTTCATTTGAATTTCGTATGGGAAATTATACATATAAGGGTATACGACGATGGGTAACTCAACAGATACAGAAAAACGTTAAAATTTCATCGAGTTTAACGAACCATTCTGTATTGAATGTCTAAGTATAATCCGCCATTGAAATATTACTAATTTTTACGCTTTTTGTTGCATTCCATTCTGGAAACTACTAATTGAATTTCATTAGTTGAAAAAATCTAAAAACTAAGAATTTGCAAGTTGGAGAACAATATTCGGGAATTGGGATGGTGGCTATTGAATGAGGAACTATGGGGCCTGCATACTGTTTATTTTACCTATGATGCATACCTTCACGATGCCTGTCAACGTCTACGAGGGCCTCGAATGTTTTATCTTCTTTCGATTTCTCTTGATTCTTTTCTGGTCTCATATGACATGTTTATGACTGACTTCAGGCTATATTTGATATTTTTTGATTCTACCATTATTATTCATATTCGTTAAAAGCGCAAACATCGGAATCAACACCTAACTGAGACCTTACTTCGTTCCGCATTCACGTTTGGTTAGTACTATCAAAACATTGATGTCACTAATCAAGCTTATTTCGAAAAAAATCGATTGATTTATGCCGGTTTTCAATTAAAACCAACATGTCAATGCATTTTGTAATTGAAAGCATATGCCGATCGCTATCCATATTGAAAAGACTGTACCAAAATAAAAAACGCGAAACTCAAAATGAAAAAAGAGATAAAACTGTCGTGTATCCTTAGACTGGCTCTCTAAAGTTATAAATTCATTCAATAAACAAATCCCTTTTAATGAAGGTGAAATCCGAGATCATGAGTATTGATCCAATCGGTGTCCATGCAGTAATTCAGCTTTCATACGTTGTCTACTGAATAAAAAAGCTGGTTAAAAAAGAGGTCACTTCCGAAGATAATTTTTACATCAGCCTGATTTATGCCTCATTAACTCTGGCTATTTTATTGACTGCCCCTTTGCAATACATAGCCAACATATGAGATTATCGTTCAAATGTATCCTTCAGACGTTATGCCTTGTTTGCAAACTTCAACCACAAATTTAACCTGCACACATCCGGCTCAATATCCTTTTGACATTGTTTGTAAAATATGGCTCGGGCGCATTTTAATTAAAAATATGACTGAAGTCAGATGCATTTGTCATTCAAGACGCAATCAGTCCGCATTGTGCATCCCCGTACTCTATACCACCAAGTTCTTTTGCAGATTTTTTAAGTACGCGTTTTGACATTTCGCCATAACTACGGTTTTAAAATCTTTTAAAGTCTTGTCCATTACTAGAATTCTTTTTATAGATCCACAAGATCCACGGTTTCGTCGAAAACAGAATTTTCAAGGAAATATTCAAATAGCGTAGACGTTACCCAAAATATTGATAGAATGACATTCAGGTTTTTCTCTCATCATTGTTCATTGATTCTCTGATGGTTAGAATAACACATTTCTCTCTTTGGACACGATAGATATGCACCAATTCGTGCAGAAAATGAGTACCGCTCAGAATACGAGAGGGGTCCGATAAGTACCAAGCCCACAGAAGACAAACGAAAATATGAAAAAGTGGTGATTTATTTTTCAACAAACGCTGCTCTCAACTTGATTCATCGATGCTCTCACTCATTTTACCTGTCGGAAAAACATGTTTTCTTAAAGCCTATAAAGTGGACCTCCGTGGAGGGGATGAATTCCTGCCCGGAATTGACTTTCTCAAGTTTAGAAACAAAAATAAGTTGAACGGGCCCAGTTTGGAGAGTATTTTCTTCGCCAAATTGCGCCTGTTTACTGCAATTCGGCATCAAAGCAAAGCAGAAAATTCGGCATAGTAGAGCCATTTGATCGCTTTGCTCATCTCTCAGTCGTCTTTTCTGGTAAATAGGACACTTTCCGCTTGGTAGTTTGTACACATTTTGTCGACGGTCACGAAATTACACAGAAATTCTTTCAGTTGCACTGAAACAGCGTCAAACATTCCTCTGAGGTGGTCTCGCTATTGTCCGCAGTGAACAAACGTACCACTAATTGCATCGACAGCTTTCTCACGACGAAAGTTTCATGCATGATAGGACTCATGTGTTCTATTGAGATGCCTACTGTCATAGATTTCTTGCTAGATTGAAGGTTTTTGTCACGTTTTCTCCATGGTAGCCATTTTAAGGGCCCCTGGGCATGTTTCATCAAACAATCGACGTGAAACTACGTTGAAACTAACTAAACAATTTTTTAAGAACCCTAACTTTAAGATCAATATACACTGCATCCAAGCGCTCTTTGATTTTGCTGTGCGATTTCTAACACCCGTGGACACGCCCGCTTCCACGCGAGGTCAAAACAAAACTACGAGTCCGCATCGGTAGAAATTTTGACAGTAGCCATTTACGAGAATGACATATACAATAGCGAATTGATCTGTTGCAATAATAGCGCCATTGAGCAGTGAGACTTAGTACCTATCGGATTGCCCTTGTAAATTCGTAGAAGATACAGGGTGACGATACGCTTAATTTAGAAATCGTGTAAAAATCTAAAACACTGTGTTATTCCACAAGAAATAACCATTTTAATAAAAAAAGTCGTAGCCATCATTGTGGCTTATATAAAGTTTTCAATCACTGAAAACCACAATAACTTCATCTTATTTTAACTATATGAGTGTCTTACTTACGTCTTAAGTTCAGGATCGTTTTCAACGCTCGTCACTGAGACATCCTTTTTAATTCTGTTTTCTCTCTATGTAGGTGTTCTAATTTTCTCTTATCAGATGTTTTGTTTTTGTTTTGTATCTTGTTTATAAAGTTTGAGGTATCTAGCCGTGAAGTTCTATTGGTAAAATCTTATCATACGTTCAGTGTTGGGACCATGAGCTAGGAATCGTTAAGCCATATGTTCCGCTGGCTATAGACGCTTGCAAATCAACGCAGCTGAAACTTGAGGCATTTTAGTTTCCTCATTGTGATTGTCATCTATGACTTGATCCGGAAACCTTACCAAATCAATGAAATTGTCTTTATCCAAAGGATTTTCAATCGAAATTTTCTTAATATAATCTTACTGGCTATTTGCAAAGTTTTCGGCATTGAATGCTTCCTAGAGTACTACAATTTCTGAGCAGATGTTTGAAAGTGCCAGTACAATTAGTATTTAGGCTACCTGGCCGAATTTCTTTCCAGGAAAAAAAAAGTAGACCTCAGAACTTTAAAAGCACAAGAAACGTTTGTTATAAATTTCATGATTGGATAATTTTTCCATGCATATAACAATCATTTGCTTTTCTCCAACTGAATCTAAGATATATTTAAATGCCTGTTGATGTAATACATACCTGGATCCAAAGGCTGTATCAACGGTGTGGTATTAGGGGGCAATAACACTTTTTTGATTTGGGGGTTGTCGTGAAGGGTATCTGGACGCCTTTTCAATCAGTAAAAGAACATTGCATTCACAGCCTCTTTGTTCCAAATACCCCTTAATTTTAGGAAAAGAGTATTCAGAAAACCATTTTATGAATAACAAGCGGTCATTCATACCTTCTTTTCGAACTCTAGTGTACAGGAAGTTGTCCAACGTTGTGGCCCTATAAAGTTCTCCGTTACCATCATTGGGTTATTCAAAAAGGATTTAATATTCTGTCACCAGATGGATTACACGATCATCAGCTACTTTGAAACCGCATGCCGATTTTTCCGATTTGGCCATACAGGTCCTTAAGGCATTTTTTTCAGAAAAATGTCCTTGCGTTTGCGTCGAATTTTATATCTGCAGTGTAGCCACCATCTCCAGTTATTTAAAAAAAAGTTTTTGTAAAGTCATTAGTAGCTTTTGTCGTCTGCTAGTCCTCGTATAAGCTCCCCTCTATTGCGTGCAAGACTATTGAAGAATTCCGTAGAGCATCACTTACTTGCATTCAATACCAACTTTTGATTAAATCAAGCCATTTCCTTTTGTCATTTACATACCCATTGCGCTTAATCTTTGATAAGCTTGCTACCAAATCCATCAACCATGTTACAAATTTTCAAACCAAATCAGTAAATTTTTTTCTGTTTTTTTTTCGACAAGTAGTCCCGCCTGTATAATATTCTTTTGAACTGACGTTTCACGGCAACTGACGTTTCGAACTGACGTTCCAGAAACCACCAAATGTCGAATGGCATCCTCAGTATTTCGAAATGATCTTACAGTGGCTCCATTTTACCAACAGATGTTAGACCCTCGCCTCTCTGAAGTTAGTCTAAGATTTTTATCTTCATTTCCAACAAATGCTCTGCCGTTATGGAATACTTTGTTTTTGCTTACATATTCTGAAGAAGAGTATTTTTGGCTTGACAAATATTAGACTTGCTATTTTATAATTGAAACTTTATGAATGCGGAAAATCTAGCACCAATACGGATCAATGTAAGAACAGGTTAAAGTGAAAATTCGCAAATGACTAATTGATTCGTATTCAGAGCAAACTACAAAACTAACACTTCGAATGTAAACAACAAACTTAACAATAATCCATTGTCTCAATTCGAAGCCCGGAAAAACACTTAACTGAGATCCTGGTCTATGAACAATTGTATACAGAATCCGGAGACTTTTCGAGCGCATTTGACTGTTGCTTAAAAAAATTATTTCAACAAGGATTTTCATAAATACTTTCTCTTCGGAATTCGTACTAGAGTAAAGCTAATGTTTCGTCCATGAAAAACTTTTTTGCAAATTTTTGAGGCGTGTCATTTCAAATTTTCGTAAAGAATGACCATGCTAATAGGAGTTCAGGATATCTAGTTATGTCCGGTAGCTAGCATTCTGCATTTTTAAACAAAGTCGCCATCATGTTTTTCAAAAAAAAACACTCGATCACTCTAAATTAATCTTCACTTTTGGCAAAGTTAACCAACGCAGCTTATAACGTATGTTCAATTCCTTATCCTTTCCAAGCCATTTCCTCGTATCTGACCCTATCATTCGGACTCTGTTGGTCACCGTGCACCTTCTAATAACTTCTGGATATTCGAAATTGTCAAAAACCAAGTTTTTCCAAATCGAAATTCGATTTTTTGTATTGATTCATCCAAATATATCTCAATTTTCACGTAAGCACTTGTGAAGAACGCGATTTTCTGTATAATCAAAATCGGTCCTGTTACAAGAATTTACGGAATGAGTGGCTTTTAACAATGAAATAGGGATATTGAGAGTGGAAGTTAGGGAAAAATGGTATTATAAGTCTGTCCGGATCAGTGAATTGTCGAAACTAGCATCCTTTACTTGACATATCTTTTTGTCAAAGTAGATCTATTTTCTCTTATGTGTTCTCCGGATCTATCAGAGGAAGAAAAATTACTTTTGAATCAGTTTTTGACTAAACACATTTGTAAAGATCGATGTCCGTCAATGACGTCAAGTTATAATATTTTTTTTGGTATTTTTTTAAATTTAAATGTTATTAGGGCATATATAGTTGAAATTCCTGAAATTCAGCAATTACTTCAATTGTAGCGACCACCATTTCATTCGTCAAATTCACCAATAGCAAAATCCTTGAATTGATTTCAAAACGCAACATGACAATAAAACTTTATGACAGTCTTCAAAACATCAGATATCACTTAGGCTACCCCTAGGTCCCTGGCTCGGGTCAAGCATAACTAAATTACCAAAAAATATTGATTTATTTCATACAATTTCATTCAATAAATGAAAAAAAAACAAATGAAAAATCAAATTAAATTATACTCGCTATTGAAGTTTGTTCAGTATTCATTGCTAACATAAAAAGAAGATTGAAGTATAAAGATTCCACCAAAATACAGATTAAGAATAATTATTCGTGATGTCACCAACTATCTTCAAATTGTACTTCGAGAAGATGATGTCTATTAATGGGTGCTTTACCATCGTAATTAGAACATTTAGCAACTAGAGTACTCATCCTTTGTGCGATAGATTCGGGACAATGACTTTTGATTTTGTGTTTTTGATGTCGGATTATCATCCCAACTAGGGATAGATATCCTCTATGAAAATTAATAAGGCCACGTCACAGTGTACCTCTGTGTCAAGTCCTAAGATCTCTAATAAACTGTTGCGCCATAACAATAAGAAAAAGCTTTTGCATATAATAGATGTGTACTACATACTTCACAAAAAAAGTACTATAAGGTTGACAGATTGATAATTGTGATTTCAAGCAACCAGCACTGGTTATGGCATAAATAACTTCGAGGATGTAGCAGGGTAAAATTTGACTGATAAAGTCGCCTACTCGTCTACGTTTAGTTATTACAAAAAGGAGATTCTATCACATTTTAAGGTCGACGTTTCAAGTGAATTGTTCTAGTATTGATTACTATTGACGGTTGATTTTTAGTAGATAAGTAAATTAGACCCAGGAGATCTATTTTTTAAGCGAACTGTTCTCGCTTTTAGTATTGTATAGTACACATAGTTTAATGCAACTGGTAAATTCACGGATTTCCAGCGTTTTCTAGTTATAATCGTGGGCTAAACTAAGCTAAAGTAAGTAAGTAAGTGAGTAAAGTAAGTAAGTAAGTTTTTCTTCCTGACGATTGGCTGAGGTTAACTTCTTGCTTCCAAGGGACCTTGCTTTTGTTTTTCAATCTAAAGTTCTTTCTTGCCCTCAAATAACTTACAGGGATTCATGTAAAACAACAGGTATCTCTGAAAATTATAGCAACAATAGAACAACACTAACACGAATAGCCCTGAAAATCTAATTAGAATTTATAAGTCCAAACACTTTCCTCTTAATTACCTGTATGTGTCTCACAGCTTATCAACCTCAGGATAATTAGATAAATTAGAATTTGCACAAATTACTATGCGCTGGCCCGTTCAACAAACATTCTACTCAGAATGATAATAACCATTCAAACAACTAACCATCACCGAATTTGTGGGATGAGATGTAAAATGAGCAAAAAGAAAAGATTGCGCGCCGTTTAAAGTCTTCTGCTATAACGGACTCAACCCGTCCGATATAATCATCCCCAGCGATTTCCTGTGTCACTTTGAACGTATGGTAATGGTAATGAGGCCAAATTATATATATTCGTGTCGCCTGAGATTCTGAGGAATGTACACTGTCTATCGCACAACATCTCTGCTCAGCACTCTATCTATTTTACATGCATAAGCGCCATCCGACCCGAACCAAGTTTTCCAGCACTTTTCCAACTAAGCGAGGGATGCGAGAAAACCATGGTGTATATTGTGGTATATTCACATTATAACATTCCGGATGTAGCTACGGTGGGTAAAAGTCACGTTTTTAATAGAATGCAGAAAAAATTTTTTGCAGGAAATTTGTGTTTGCTTCGTTTGGTTTCACCACTAGCTGGATGAAGCAACCTTAACTTCTCTGCATAACTGGCATGACAATGGCTTGAAAAGTCGGAAGCCAGTATACTCTCCCCCAGAACTGCTGTCTTCGCGGTTCTCCTGCTGCCACATCTATAAAGGACCCAAAGGAAGCAAACATAAATGCAAAGTATGATGTGATGCTTATGACAGTAGCATGCTAAAGAACTTGTTAGGGGCCATTTCTTCTATATTTCGTACGATGCAATATATTTTGCGGTTAAAGTCACATAACACTTAACATTATTTGTGTCCTGTTCTCGTTTCACCAGAAGAAAGGCTTCCTACTAAAAGGACATGAAATTATACAAATCTACGTGTGTCGTTTGTGGGCGTCAACAGCTAAGACCAGAAGGCAGCTGGGGAGGGAAACTAGGTGTACGGATAGGACTTGGGATTAAGTGCATTGTATATCCTTTGAGAATCTGTCCAAGACATGAGTGGTCGTCTGCGATATGAAAAATGTGGGTGTGATGTTGGTATGTAGCCTAGATTCGATGATATTCCTACACCAGACGAGGGTGGATGAAATAGATTGTTTTTTGTCCTGACAAAAAAATAGTTGATTTTATGACGGTTTTATGACACCTCCCTTTCTTCCTTGTCTGTATGTTTGATTCATTGACTCATATTGTCTCCATTAACATCGCCAACTCGTTTTGTTTTTGTCATAGCAACTAAATTGTTTTACGCTGCTTGATGAATGGAATCAAGGAAGGAGTAATGCTTTCTGCTCCCAAAGCCATCACTTATCTTGTATTCGTCAAGGAGTTAAAGATTCGACTTTCACCGACTGTTACCTCTCTTTCATTGTCCTTGGACAGTTGATGTTGTTGTTGCGTAAATGGTTTTGGGGCATCAACTCCTCTATTCACCCTCACTTACATCCAAATGACTTTAAGAAGTCATTTGTTGATTATTCCAAGTCATGTACGCTTGATGGTTTGACGGTGATGATTTTCGAGCACAACAAGCTTAACTGGAGCTTCTTACGAGATGACAACAGCAACTTGTACCCGTTCACTCAAGTATACCACAAACACATCCACGAGTAGCCAGTCCTGATCCCATTGTTTCCACGTTGTGAAACTGAGACTATTGTTTGTAACCTAAGTCTTCCACGACAGCCAAGAAAAAGTAGCAAGAGAAGGTGGAGCAAAGGAGCATGAAGATGACAACATTGCAACTTCAGTCACTTAGCCTATCTCTCCAACTCTCAATGGTCTGGTTGGAAGTGAAAAGATGATGTTATGCGAGCACCTCTGGTAACCGAAATCCTTTGAATAGACGTTCTTCACTTCATCGTCACGGTTGGCTTCGGTAATTGGAGACATGGAAAGGCTCTTGGCATAAATTCGCACAATTGTCACACCACCATCGTAATGTTGAAATCATATTCGCACTACGTTTCCACAACACGCATTCAGGCAAGTGTATCTAAACATTCAGAACAGTTGTCCGTTCCACGATGTGTTTTCATCGATGTGCTTCATTGGGCTTGCGAGTTTTTCGTTGTTTCCATTCCATTGGATGCACTTCTAGTCCGAGCCTCAACAGTCTAAAGGAAAAATGCGGAAACCACAATCCCACGAATATATTTGACTCCCGAATGCATTCACATGTGCCTCATCAATAACAAATCCAAGGAGCTGCAACAACTGCAACTTCGTATGGTATCTAAACTTGTAGCGCCTGATCGCCCAGTATGGGATCAGAACAGTTCAATCACGTGTGTGGGTTTCGGTGACATGATTTCTTAACTCTATTATGTATCCCCGGCGGATCTGGAGGCATGGCCAATCGACAGATTGTATTGGAGACTGAAACCTGCTCAATAGAACCAGTTCGACCGGACGAATTATGATTTTTCCTCGGTTGACACTGGCATTAATTATCCCATGCGTCTAAGATTATAGCAAACGTCTGATCTGCACTCTTCGAAAAAGATATATGGTTCATTGATCGAGAGTAACCGGCGTGTGATAAACGGGGGAGATTTCTTCTCGAGATAATACCTGAAAAATTGACTTCTCAGATTTAGTATCAAAGATATTTGTAAACGGTGATGCATACAGTTGGACCATGCATGAGATGGTCGCATGTGAACAAGGGAAATCAATGTCCAGAATGGTTTCTGTTGTTTGTACCAAGAATAATCAATGAAAGATAGTGGTAGCAAAAAGTAATAAAGTTTCAACAGCAGAATCAAACCTTAACATTGGAATACGTTCGGAATTTATCCGTTTTTCATTGATTTAGCTTAATCAGAAGGAGATTCATTCAAAAACCACTTTTAAGCGTCGTAAATATTACCGATTCAATGTGCAATTTGACCAACATATCTAATATTATATACATCATATTTGATTATGTTGGAAGCAATTGATAACTTAACGTAAGTTATCTTCATCACCATGGATGCCGCGGTATTAACATCACGTTTTTAGACCATCTTAATTTCAGGTTGTTCAGATCAAAGGGAACGCACAGGTAGCGACAACACTCTCGGACAGGGTCTCACAGAAAGAGATGGAAAGAGTATTAGTCGATGCTTTAGTCGAAATATGTATTGCGTTTTTATGCAAAAAGGTCTTAGAGCGATGTTCATAGCTTACGTGAAAATGGAGAAAATTTACCAACCCAAATAAAATTCCACTGATTTCGATTGAATCAAGAGTTTGCTCGTAGTGTCCTTGCTGTTTTATACTTCAGCTATTGTTCAAATGTACTTCTTGTATTACTTCATCGATTGCATGAAAAAAGCTTTATTCTCCATAAAGTGAAATATTTACAACGTGTGAGGAGCATGCACGGCATTTTCCGTAATATTTTTATTCAACAGGCTTTGTATTACATATAATGTATTTTAGCTTTATTCTGAAGTAATACGCAATTATGTTAATAATGAGGCCATCGCCTTGAGTGTCGTTAATAAACTTGATATCTTCAAGGCATGCTATCTCTAAGATTTTCGGCGTATTTGAAGGTTTCTGATCTCCAAACGCGTCGAATATCTCGAAAAAGAAATGTTTATTTGTAGTGAAGCTAATGTCCAGATTTTTTTTAATGGATTGAGTATCAGGTGATTGTGAAGAGTATTAAGTGTAATAATGTCATTTTCTTATTTCACATATTTCATATTTACTACAGAGATTCGTGTCTTAATACAAAAGTTACTCTTAATTTCTTCTGATGAATTGTCATTTTCCAGTCGGTAACAAGGCTTTCTTGTCAATTTCGATGCAATTAGAAGCATTGGAGTTTCGGGTGAATAAGTTTAGTCTGAGAAAACCTTTCTTTGAGATCTGGCTCTAAATATGCCCCTTAGATAGAGGTTTGACGGTCCGCTGTACGAATTAGTTCGCTGTAGGTAGATCATCATACCTATCGAACAATTTTAGAACCTGAAACAGAGGCTACATCGGAAGAGACTATAATACATCAATCACAGTCAGCATATTCATCTGCGCAGACGAGGAAACGTGTTTTTCGCGCAGCAGTGGTTTCTTCAATGTGCCTCACCATTTCAAATCATTTCTCATCAGTCAGTACTTTCAGTAGTTTTTGCTTCAATTTCACCTGCCCATCTGGCAACAGCAAACCAGGATTGCATGAAAACAATATCACAATACATGCTCATCCTTTTTATTTATTATTATTCCCTTAGGAACCATGATTTGGAAGGTCGTTGACATTACTTGACATTTCAAACCTATCATTCATTCTAAAAAAAAATATGTTTAATTTTTTCATGAACTTTACTGCCTCTACGCTAGACATTTTTGGTTTTTTGGATAACGACTGAAATTTTTGTCAAAAATGTGGAAATTTTCGAGAACCGGTTTTCAATAACATGCTTTTTGAGTAAGTTTTAATATCTTGAGATTTTATTTGACGCCCACATAAAAGCTTAACTTTTATAATTTATCTTGGGGGAACGCAATTAATTAATTTAACAATTATAGTTTAATTATAATTTAATTATAATTTAACAATTAATTTAATATGTATAGAACTACAAAAAAATGTTTTTTTCCAAACAAAATGATGGTGATCCATAGTATCTCTGAAAAAATATTTTCCGAAAAGCCCATCTCATCTGCGAAAAAAGCCCAATAAGCGAAACATGCTTTTGTAGAAAGTGGATGTTTTCAATGAAAAAAATTGATTTTTATTCTAAAAAGTCGGTAGTAAGATGTTCATATTAACTTTACATATAACCCAAAAATCGCTACGTCCTAATACGGAAAACGTAACTTTTAATAGTGGAATGGTCTTTAAGCCAGGTGTCCGCTCAGTTCGAAAAAAAAATTTCGGGATATTGACGTTTAAATTCTTGCTAGCACTAAAACTCGCTAAAATTTTTTTCAACCTTTTTACCTTTATTTACCAATGTGCAATGCCTCCTCCATATCGTTGGCCTCCTGTATGGATCTTCGGCTACTTCTCATCTATTCTATTGTGGATAGCCTTGCGCTCCCCTTTGGTGTTCAGAAATTCGGTGAAAATAAATGGTTTTTTTTTCGGAAAAACTTACTAAAAAGGGATCTATTATAAAATTTTCCGTCGGAGTGTACCAAAAAATGGCAATGGGATGAAAATTGTACCGTTGGTGACCCAGCTTGGTCGGTTTTTGAAGTGAAAATGTAATAAATAAATGTAATGTATGTAATAAATAATAAAATTTGTAATAAATCAAAACTCCATACCCAATGCTTTTTTTGGTTTTTCGGTTATTCTTCAAAGTTATAACAATCAGTAGCTGCTAATTTTCTAGCCTATATTCCAATGGCTTAAACGCCTGTTTTTTCGTTGGTTTCTCGTTTTGTTGGAAGGAAGTCGCTTTAAGACTTCCTTTCTTTGTTGACTGCTGTTTTGTTGACTGTTTGTTTGTAATTTTAAAATAACTAAAAAATTAATGTTTACTAATAAGAGTAAGAAAAATCATCAACAGACTAAGCTGAGCGTTTATACAGCGTGACTTAGAAAGAATTATGCATATGGTCCTTAAATGCACAAAAGAGGAGATTTAATTGTGTTTGGCAAACACTGTTTCTACTCCATCATACATGACAACTGACACAGATGAGTTGAACCGTTTTTGGCAGGCTAATTATGGTCAGGCAGGAAAAGTGTAATCGATTGGTAATGGTACAGAAGTCGACATTTTTAAACAACGATGTCTGGATACAGATTTTCATTCTTCGTGAACAGCTTGACATTTGATGAAGTATCACCTCGTACGTAAAGAGATGCTTTAGATTGCTTGCCAGAAATTCCAGATATTTTAGACAAATTCGTCAAAATTTATCTGGATGCCTACACACCGTCTAAATTTTTGACCATCAATGAAGTAAGTTTTCTAGGCTTTTTTCGTCAAAATATTCCTTTTCAACCGGCAGAACAGTGGTTTAAAATTCACGCTGGGTACGTTGAATTTGGATATTTTTCAAGTGAAACACCCATACACCCATATTATAACATTTTTGTAACTCGACGAAGGACGGTTGTCTTCTAAATAAATAAATAGAACCCAATTCTAATTCATCAAGGTTGGGCAACAGGCTACATTTGACTAGGATATCCAAGTAGACTTACCGATCCATGGTGCACTCAGTGTATTCTACCAACTTATCTCACCGCCATGCAGCCGCAGATCTTAACACAGTCAGCTCCATGCTTCAAAGTAGTAAACACATTTTTCACTTTTCATTTTTCGTTGCATCTGGGCCATGTTTTGATCCTGCCATCCTCCCCAGAAACGTTAAACACACCCTTACCCAAAAACGTTAAAACTACCCTTATCTGTAAATAGAACCTTACTCCCAAGGTCTGGGTCGCTCTCATGCATCTCATAATACTATTATAAGATGATGGACAAACTCGAGGCGCTTGGGTCCTGTTGGCTTAACGATGTGTGGAAATAGGAAGAGAAACTGCATGAAAATAAGTTGGCATGTATAAAAATGCGTACATAAAATTCTGATGGATGAAGTTCCAGGACCAGCCCTGGAGCTACAACAAAGACCACAAAGATGTTCATTCTGTCCAAGGTTGTTTTAGCTGTAATATTTTTATAAGTAGCCAGCATTGGAAACTGCTGCCACAAAATTGTGTTTGCACAACCCTCTATTAAGGAATGGTTTATGATAGTCTTAGGGGTGTAAAGAGCCTGTTATACTTTTTTTATAAAGCCAAACATGTGTTATTTTAGATGAAGAAATTAAAAAATGAATTTTCTCTTGTAAAAGTTAATTTAATTGACTTTTCGGAGGTAAGGATATTAAGTTGATTTTTTGAAAGAGTTTTTAAGTATTGCGTTTTTGTGTTTTAAATTAATTTTGATTAATATTGTATTTCATTTTTACTTCTAACTAAAAATAAATTCTAAGAAGAATTAAGAATAAAAATAAACTTCAATATAAATAAACTGAGCGCATTCTATTCAATACAACCAAAAAATAGAAACATAAGTTCATGGGGGTAAATTTAACCCCACGTTTAATGGGTGAGAAATTTTTTTACATTGTATGTCGAAGGCTAAATAGACGGAGTAAATTCTATTTCCATTCGGAAGTAAAATTTAGTTAGTTTAAACACTTGAAATTGCATATCATATTCTCAAATTGAGCAGCGATGGAGAAACACTAGTGCAAATGCATTTCCTATTATTTCCCAAATAACGTTTTACACCAAACATCGATTATATCTTTTTCCCACAACAACGCCATTACCAAATCGCGGAAACCCATCAACCTCGTTACCTTAATCTATTGTCATCCAGCCGAAACAGCTCCACGTTTTCGTCAACTATTTCCCAGTTTTTCTGCCCTGCGTCTCTATTGGCCACTTAATTTATCTACGTACCTACAAATACAATCGCTTGATTACATAACTCTTTTTCCTTACAAACAAAAGATACGAAAGATACGAAAGATTTGTGCGCGTCTTGCCCCCCAATTATTGTGTCACCAATATTTCCAAAAATCGGATGGTTATATTGACCTCCTCGAAATTGGACAACCAATTTATACAATAGCAAAGTGGTAGCAATAAAAAATGCTGAAGACATTTAGTGAGGTTGTCTTTTGGATAGGCGACGAGGAGTTCTAGGGAAAGAAAAAAAGCAGATTTCCAACCGGCGACAACAACGGATGGAATCAAAAACATGAAACACTTTTCCCATGATCCGAAAACCGCAGGCAAGCAACCAAAGAAAAAAGTTTCTACACTAAGAATCTTACAAGGTTGGAAATAAAATGTTAAGAGTGTAGCGAAGAAACCATTCAAGAAGTATCTTTGGAAGCGTGTTACCAGCAACATAAATAAAGCGATTTAATAATGATGTTGATGATGACGATGATTGCGATTACAACGTTCGACAATGATGATAATAATAAAAGTCAGGCGAGACATTTTAAAATATCCGTGAAACCCCAAAGTACAGAAGATGGTGATCTTGCCAGTTGGATTTGGGCGGAGACCATCATTCAAAGATACCGAAATGAACGTGGAGCTGTTGAATGATGGTTCTGGTTGGAGTACGATACCGCTGCTAAATTGAGATGTTCGAGTCCGAAGTGATTTAAGATCCGGACTCCAGCGAAGATTCTTAGTTCTTCCACCTGAGTGGTCTTCTTACGTTTCAAATCTTATCTTTTTATGATGATTGAAGACTTGCAACTGGAAACGAAGAACGTTTGAAAAATGAGCAGTCATTGCGACCAACAGCAACGATCAATACCAGTGGATGATTGAAAAACATGTAAAACATGCTAGTAAATCATCTCTGAGCCTCTGAAATGATCAAACCCTGCTATAAATATTATAAAACTATGGTACTAGCCATAACAATCCTTGTTTCTGCAGCGAATGTTTCATGTAAATATTTATTTTCAGTTCAACACCTTTAGTATACAATTTACTTTGATGTAGCATTTCTGCAAGATCTAGCTAATATTCTTGAAATCTAACATGCAACACAATTCTTGTAAGAAAAATTCAAACCAAATCAGGAATGACGACCCGATTAAAAGCAAAAAAATATCAATATCCATTTTTTCCATTGCGGAAGGACTATACTTTCTCGCATAGTTATTGTATGTCAGGGGTTTTCCACACCAAGGACAAGAAGGTAAATATAGAATGCAGCTTTTTTCCCGTGAAGTATTCAGACATCTGCAAACTTAATGCGATAATCTCAAAAATAAAAACTCGCGTGATTAAGGGATCAACAAAACGATACAAACAAGATTTTATCTACAAATAAGGAGATGTGTCTTTTTATTGTTTTAAGACTCTCGATCTCGCCGAGGGAAGGGATAACCAGGCCGGTATGAGGTCCGTGCGGCTCAGAGGCAAAAGCCACGTAGACTTTTTGTAACTTTCCATGAATAGTTTTAGTAATTACGAGTAAAAACAAAAATTTCGAACGAGCTATGCGATACCTCTCTTAAAACATATCTCACGAAACCTAGTAGCATTCTATCCTTCTACAAATATAGGCTCAGAGAATCGTGCCGTCCGGTAAGGGTCTGCCCAGAATCTCGGGAAATTATATGTTAGTTTTTCAACACTTGAAATAAACAGGAAAAGTTTTTTTGTGGCAGAGAGGTGAAGGCTGTTTACGTGCTGAGTATGGGACTCCCAGAAGCGCAATACATCTGGACTACCCACTAAACACCTCCCCTGTCAACCTGAAAATCTCGCTAGGAGCCGTTTGGCTCATTACTTCGGGTTAGGCCTCGTGTTCCTACGCCTAGAGGCGCTTTCAGATCACAGGAATCCCGTCTCCACCGGGAAGGAACGGAGGAGAAGGAAGTCCATTACCAACGTCTCTCAACCCACCGGAATTGGCTTTTTAAAGTGTCAGCACTGCCCGAAGATATTGTGCCACGCGATTCCATTTGTCATACGTTCTCAGCACATCTCCGACCTTAGTTCTTAGTACTTAGTAGGTTCCGACTAAGTAGGTTTGCCAATTTCGTTGAATAGGTTACCGCGCTGCTTATTCTATCTTCTGCATCAGAAGAATGTATGATAGGCGTCATCTATCTGTTCTGCATAAATAACGCAGTTAGGACACTGTGACCTGTCAATTTTGTAAAGGTAAGACCGGAAACATCTATGCCCCGTTATATAGAAGGATTATTTTTTTGCTGTTCATTGTTGCCTTAAAATCGCACGGGAAATCGGTTTTCGCTGTTCAATTCCTACTGAGATTCGGTTTTACAACCTACGTTGTCTCATGTCAACGAAGATGTCCAAAGAAACTGCTTCTCATTGTGTTTTCGTGATACTCGCTAAAATTTCTTTTAAATGTTTATTCACATTAATTAGAGCTTGAAAGTGTCAACTATGTTATTTTTTATTTCAATTGGGGTTTTTCGTGAGAGCGATAGGTTGGAATTAGCGGAGGGGGACACTCAAGTACATATTCTAGTACATTTTTCGAACTTTCGATTTACTACAAAGTATTGGGAAGAGCGATAAGGTTTTCGGTTAGAGGACTGCTTGGGATCTCACTGCAACTATCCCAGATTCTTCATTTATCATTCTCATATTGTTAATTGTATGGCCTAAAATTATATTCCAAGGCAGGAGAGTAGTGAGTTTTTAGTCAAATTGAATTAACGAAATAAGTAGAAATTCGTCGAGTTCAAACACTGATCGTAAGAAATTATATGCAGAAGAAAGCTTTGATGACATGTTGGAAGAACTTCCTATAGACATAGAAGCTGATTTTTCACTGGTCAATTTTGCTAATCTGATATTGACGTAAGTGTAGTGCCTTATCGGGCATAAAAGGTAAATAATGAATTTTCGATAGTCATCGTCTTTAGCGACTAAAGGAGACCAAGTTTATAATGTTGAAAGCGAAACTTGAAAAATTAAAAAGGGGTTAAGTGATAGCAAGGAAAGATGAGATGTGGTGTTAAAATAATGGGATGTTCGCGATGTTAGGATCTTATCAACAGGAAATTCATTTTTTTTTGACTTTCATCTCAAAATCTCGTGATCGGAGACGTCTTACTAAGCAGAATCCTCTGTGTTTACTGACATATAATAAAAAAAATTGGTGTCAATAGGACCTGATGGTATAAACGACAATATGGAAAAGTATCAAGCGGTATCGGGCATAAGCTGTAGATTTGCATTAAGGACCAAGTAAGTAGTACTTAGTGCTTTAGTTGAACTTTTATAGGACGAAGTATCGTGCAGGATACTGATGCTGGGAATCGCAATCGAAAGGGTCGATGTTAGTTGAGCTCTGCTGCATAGTGCTAAGTAGGCCTAAGTAGGTCCTAAGTATGCTTTAACGTCTTCAAGCGCATTTTTTAATTTACTTTAAATAAGTTCATCGCCGAGTATAATTCATTGATGAGAACGATAAAGCCGGAAAACGACATAACTTTGTTCACTGCTTCTACAGTGATGCACCTTCTTTAGTTTCTACGTGCTAGTTTCCGAAGCGGAGTTGTTCAGATAAACTATTTTCCCGTGTGCGTTCAATTGTTTCATCCAATTATTTGAATTATTATAAATTTCAACACAATTACGTCGTCCTTGCCCTTCCTTGAGTTCAAAATTGATTTAGTAACCAGCTTTGAATGGCCAACTTCCAGGTTCCAAATCCAGGGAGAGAGGCAACCTTGCGATTTGTAAAGAAATGGATATTACAAAGCTTATGTATCACAAAGGCCACTTCTGGGGTCTTTATTCTGAACAGGGTAGAGAGCGAAGTGACGTAGAACTTTTCCTGGGACAAAGGAATCAAAATCTAACCTGACTGTTTCATAAATGGTGTATGTGCCGAAAATATTATAGAATTTAGATGTTTCTAGAGATCTATAATCTGGTTTTCCCGTCGGAAAATTCGTCAACTAAAGCTGCCACACAAAAGCGATGAACAAGCTCAATCGTCGTAACTTTTCTACAGGCGCGTACCTCTAAACACGTGGTAAAATCCGCAGTTAAACGGTGAGAGTGAAACTAAGGTGGTACCCTAGACACATGCATGTTGAGCGGGAAAAAAAGAGCTGTCCAGGTTGTAAGGGGTGGTTCAGCCGGTCAAAACGCAGTAAGAGTTGTTTCAACTACAGTGTCAGACTTCACTTTGCAGTCAAGTTAAGATGCAGTCCTTTGGCTTCACGACAAATAAACTAGAGCGACTGCTCTTGCGCGACGCAGAAGTGGTGTGAGAGTTCTGTGTTATAACTTACGCGCTTCCTTCTTCTACGTCAAACGGAAGACACATCTAGATGGAGAGGAGAAAAAGTGTGGAAGACTAGTTCAATAGCACTTTATGTAGTTTGGGTGGAAGCAAACAGCAGAGAGAGATTACCAGCTTCTGGACGAGATTTTCAAAGTCTAAACCGCATAGGGGGATCCTAGAGGTGGCGCAGGCTTATGCTGAAACCAACCAGGAGCCCTTCAATCAATAATAAATTAACGCTTTTTCGAAGAAAAATAATTGATTCGGGGATCCTTTGCCGTCTTCTCTTCGCCAAAATATTGAGAAACTTCCGTTGTTCTTGTGAGTTTTAATTTGCTGAAATAATCGATTTGTCTTTTTCTCTATGGTTCAGCTTAATGAGTTTGTCAATGTGTCTCAATCAGTCAAAAAGAAAATGACGTATAGGGATTTGTATTTCATTCTGTATTAGTTGTTGAGCGTGTGTTATTAAGAAAAAAATATTTTATTATTTATATTGTCAAACCAGCAAATGTAATAATTTTCTTATTGCTTCTAATAAACGTTCTTTTGTTTTCCAGGTAAGTTCTGATCTTCGATGGCTTGTATGCTCTGAAAAACAATTCTCACAGGTAAAAGTAGATTTAATACAAAAACAGGAATTGTAGCCTTGTGACAACAATATATCTTACAGTCTATTTTGATATTTTTAAGCCATCGGGTAAACTTAAGCCGATAAATTTAAGCCATCGGGTCAAACACGCAATACTGCAATTCAAAGCCTTGGTAATCAAATCCATAAGAATTCTCCATTTAAGATTCGACAATTCGACGTACGGTTTAGTCAACCTTCTCAATCACGTTGTTTATAGGATTTGGTCTGAAAATAGGATGTGGTAGGATTTAAAATTAAAAATGTTACTCATGGCAATTACTGTGATTGCTCTTCATTTTCTTTGCAACAATGTGCTTGCCAACTAATAATTTCTATAAATTAGTTTTTATATGTTGCCTAATTTGATTCGATCACTTTTGTTCCAGGCTCCTTTTCATATTCCTCTTGCATATTTTTGAAAATTCTAGTTCATTTTTTTGGTTGGTTAAGGTAAAACTGCTGTTAAGGTAAAATTGGGTTTGTGTCTCAAATCAAGCTATTTTTCTCAACGAATTGAAAATTTAAATCCACATTTTCGAGAAATTCCGGACTGAAAAGATTCGCTTAAAATTTTTTGGAAACTTATTTGGCGTTTTATTTGAAAATTTTACGTACGACGGAAGAAGCTTTTTGCAACTTTCGTGATTTTTTTCCGAATCATGGACCCCAAAAGAATCCCTTTGTCAACTCATTTCTTCATAATATATAAGCTTGAAAATTTAAATTGAGTGTATTTGGTCCTTCGCATGCAATAAAGAATTAAAAAATTTACCCTGGGTTGTACTAGCTTGACCACAAGGTTGATACCTCATGTGGCTCCTGGTGCTGCCACAGAATGCATTACCTCTGGCTTTGGATAACCATTTGACATACTTTATCCTCTTAGTACACCAACGTTGTTTGTCATTATATTTTCAATTCGATCTATCCGTCGTCTTAAAAAAACCTTGATTTCTATTCAGCCCTATTTTGATATGCTTGACCACTAAATTAAATAATAAATTTGGTGGAGAACGCAGCCTTCAAAGCAAGTATTGTCCAGCAATTATTATTTATTACCTATTCAGAGAAGTCTTTCTTAGAAGGATTCAAAAGCAATTGAAAAGATAAGATGTGTCTATTGCCGTCTGTACGGCTGTATTAGCTAGTAAGCTCATTAGTTGGTTGTATGTTCATACCATTCCTTATTTTATCTGCAAATCAATTAGGTCATCACATACTTCAAACTCATTTCGTATTTTAGGCTGAGTTATAGGATACTCGCCAATACAAACGATTTTTTAAATTAAATAAACCGATTTACTATAGGAAATTATAAAGTAGTCTCTACCCTAATCGCTCTATCCGAAAGCTGTAGTATATGTGTTCGATCTAATTAACTAAATTTAGCCCCTGACTGATGCAGTTCCAGACTGAATTCTTAGGATCACAGAGAAGGCGTTTGGAGGGTAGTCTTCACGCCTTCTGCTGCTGAGAATCCCTCATTCCGAGCGAAAACAGTCCTGATCCAAAAACATCACCAACAAAAAAATTATGTTCCCTAGGTTAAGTCATCAATATCGGCATTTCTCAAATCGTGTTTAACAATTTTTTATTATATTAGATATATATTTTTGTAAATCACCAAACCGCTAAAGTCAGATTGGCCAGTGCTGAAATCGTACTGATGCAGGATAGAACCTACGGCTTGTATGGCCTGCCCGAGTGTCCCTCTGATGAGATTTTGAGCGTAAATGAGGGTAATTCACCTGAGAGTAACTTGGGACTAACTCAAAGCCAGCCACACATCCTTTTAAGTTGGATTCAAATGAAGTAAGTAGCATGTCACAGTATAGCTGATAAACTTCTGCTAATATGCTGTCAGATCCCGTATCTTTGTTGGTCTTGCCAGTGTTAAGCTACGTTACCATTGATTTGCTTTTGGAAGTATCTTCTAGCAAACCGTTATACTAGCTTTGGAAAAATGAATCATCCCAAAGAGAAATTTCAAAGAGACCTTCAATCCCTGTCTGAGCGCGTGTAGATGACATTCATTCATCCAGTCTGCGTCTAACTAAGCTTAACATCTTCATTGCTAGAACTAATCGTCGAATAGCTTCTGACTAAGTCATAGATATTTTGTATTTCTGAATAGTAATAACACAACTATATTTTCTCTGTTCAAAACTAAAAGTTAATTCAATTTCAAAGTTAATATGAACAAGCTAATAATAATGGAATCAAAATAAGTTCTTAATTCATGCCTCGACATAAACTTAACAAACGGATCAAATCCTGCTTCAAAATTTTGATGGGCATCATGTCAGTGAGTTCTCAATTAGAATTTTATGGAATTTCTATTCCATTGCAGAAAAAATGTTTGTTTAAGGTCATTTTTCTAAGTACTGTACGAATTAGAGGATTTCCCTTCTAGAAGAGCACATAAATTTCATATAGGGTTTAGGTCAGGTGAGGATGAAAGATGTACTAGTTTCAGAGGAATTCTATACAGAAACCACTTCTTCGCGATTTGGACTGTATGTTTTGGGTCATTGATCTGTTGAAGCAACCAGGAAAAAAGTAGACCCGATTTCTCGATGCTAGCTGCATATTTCTCTACAAAATTTAAAGGTTATCTACTTTTTCAATCGTAGCTTCAATAAATACCGGATTAGCAACTCCTGAAGCTGAAAAGCACCCCTAAACCAGTACTGAATCACCTCAGTGTTTAACAGTATTCAGCAAATTTTTTGTCTGCAAAATGCAATTTTTCTCCATCAAATTTGTGATCGTTTCCGGCCTTTTATAATTCAAATTTACTCTCATCCGAGAATAACACGTTGTTCCAAAAAGCGAGACCCATGCTTCTATATTGCTTCCTGGACTGCAAATATTTTTTTTATTGGTGTTTGATAAAAATAGTGACGAGGTGGGGTATTTTGACAGAGTTCCATGGAGGAACTCATGGCACTCTTTGCTCGGCGAACTGTGCTTGCAGTCACGTTTTCTGCTCTTAACTGCCTTGGTTCTTAAGTCCCTTAAACTGCACTTTTGTATTGATTATTCCTTGTTATGTCAAGACTGTTCTAATATTTGCTTGACTTAACTTTTTAGACGCCTTTTTTTAGAATTTTTTATTTCACAAAAACCCCAAATTCCTAATTTTATCAATGATTTTTTTTGCTGCAACGCGGCTCTTTTGGACAACTTATCCAATTTTTCGTAATGATTTATTTTTCATATTCCACATTTCTACAATGATTTGCCGATCGTGTCGATTTTAACTTCTAGTGTAATATGTTTAAGCTGGCCAATCCTTTTTGCATGATATTTGGATCCAAGATAAGTATAGAAAATTTGGTCACCCTAGATTGTTTATTGATTGTGGGCAATTCAAATTGGCGTTCTAAGGGTGACACGGGTGTTTATAGAATAGTCTAGTAGCCCTTACCTCCCAACTATCAAAAAAATTTGATGGTCGTTGTTTTATGCAGAAACCTGCTGTTGTCTCTATCTACATTATCTGCCTTGGTAACTTGTTTATATTGTCAAGCATACATTCCGTGAGGGCTAACAGAATCTATATGACTAATACTTACCACTACGGTGACTTGAGTTCCCTACGTAACAAATAAGGGAAATATTTCGAAATAAAAGTAAAGTTAATACTTATTTTTTATTATGCATTATAACTTAATTTGAAAAAAAAGTAATTCATGAACTATTCTCTCAGTCGAAATTAGAATACAAACAGAAAATAAACAAATGTTGTATCACCAAGGCTTTGAGAAAAGAGGAAAATCACTTGGTGGGAGCTCCTCGAGCTTTCACGACTGCATGCAATCTTCTTGGCATGGAGTTGACTAGGTTTTGAGTAACGTTAAAGAAGACTTTTCCCTCTTTCCTCTGTGAATGCAACCCGGAGATCTTGTGTTGATGTCATGGTACGTTTGCTGATGTTTTTGTCCAAAACTTCCCAAAAATTCTTATTCAGGCCTGGAGATTGTGATGTATTATACAAATGCCATTCTTACAGAATCTTCGTTGTGAGCTATTAATCATTATTCTGTTGAATGACCCAATGAGATTTTAGATCCAATTTTTGCTCACTACGACACAATTATTTTTCAGAATCTGAAAATAATACCTGCTTTTAATGTCAACTAAATGAAAACAAGGTTTTCTGTTCCAGTAGCTAACATGCATCCCCAAACCATCAATGAAGCTCCTTCAATTTTCACGGTAAAAACGAGGTTTTGGCCAATAAGCCCCAGAGATGTTTATGAACTGTTGTTGTATTTACTGGGTTATTGCGTGGATTATATGTTGCGTTGTTTACAATGCACTGGATCTCGGAGTTTTCCTCATTTTTTCCGTGCTTCGGCATCCGAAACAAAGCGAGGACGACCCGAGCGTGGTAAAGTCTTTATATTTCCTCGCAAATTGTACCTCCCAATTTTTTACATTGTAGCTCGACTTTTATTTACAATTTAAGCGATGCTGCTTTAAGCGATTTTTGATGCTGCTCGATTAATTTGCGCTTTTCTACCAAAAAATCTTTCTCTCTCACTGTTACCACTGATTTATCGTATCTGTCACGAAACTTGTACTGCGAAATGAACAAATGATCACAATCTTAACAGGACTAACCGTTATATTTTTAAACGAGTGCCATGTATACAAACATTTGACTGAATTTTCAGATGATTTCATCTTTTCGTGTCCTGTCATACCTTTCCATAATGAATAATAAAACACTTTAGTATAAGCTTTACTTGTGTTTCAAAATATCACACTTATCATTCGTTGCTTGAGGAACTTTCACCTTTGTAGTGGTATTAGGTGTACACAGATTTTCGACCCTTACTGTAAATATCTCTTGATATCTGCATATGTGCGTTGAAGTATACAATTCAGTGGTTCGTTTTTGGATCTTAAATAATGCGAATATGTAAACTATCATACTTCTAAAAGAATGCCTAAACTGTAACCCTGGGAATGACATTGTTGGCAATTGCTGTCATCACAGCGTTTCAGTGCTGCCACTTCTCATATCATACTTCAAATTATTGTTTATTATGACTAATTTGGACATTTGTTTCTCATAAAAAATCTTGAGAAAGTGATATGGTTTGGGCAAAATTTGTCTTTCATGTGACTCCGGGACTCATTTTCAGCCTGGTCTAACAACATTCTCATTGGGCTTTCGTTTGTGTCAACACCAAATCGTTTAATTTTGACCCTTGTCAGAAGGGAGACTTTGTGTTCTCACTTCTAAACTAAAACAGGTATAGCACGACCGAGGCATATAGCAATTTCACAAGCCTATCCCCGGAAAGAAAGTCTCTTTTCCCAATTGGCCTGAAATTTCAAAATATTGATTTTTACGGAGGTGCATTGGCCTAAGCCTTGGTACATAGTCGCAACCATGTGTATTAAGTTGACGAAAACTTGTCTTGACTGTTCATTTCGAAACTGTTGCAACAGGTAATCTGGGTAAAACTAAATGTTGTTTCATAGTCAAAATATCGATCGAATTACGCAATGGTTTTTTTATTTGGTTCTCTTGCAAGAAGTGATAGCAATCTACACTGAAAGTGAGTTTCAAACCCATTGGAAAATCTTAAACCACTTCATTTTGTGGTTGTTTAAAAACTTACACTCGCACTAGTTTGCTTTCAGTATCTATAGTAAAGTTTGACATTTCGTCATTTGAAATATGAAGAAAAAATGTTTCATGCAAAAAATTTATAAAAAATTTAACATGAATTTTACGATTCGCGTTTTATATAAACCAAATGTATTTATGTAATTCACATATACATATTTCGTTTTTGCTCGGCAGTTGAAAAATTCTTTTGCTCTTGCAATAAAAGTGTTCAATGCGAAATAAACAGCTCAAGATTTCGCAACAAATGTAAAAAATTCACCTTTGTGTTAACGGATAAATAAAAGTAAATCATATGTTGGTTGCAAAAGTGTAAAGTTTCAAGGGTTTTTTCCAACGCCATGTTTGAGTAATTGTAAGCATTTCATTTTCTTTTGCATGGAGAGTTCAAGATAATTGTTTGTCGGATAATCATCTGTAATGAATGTCTTCTATTGTTACATACAGTTCAATACATTTTAACTTCTTGTGACAATTTATTCAAATGTTCTTACCATAGGAAATCAACAGAGTTAATTTTTCTCATATTCAAATTGTATTTCCATGTATTGCTTGAGCAATTTTCGTTCGGAAAAGTTAAAAAAAATTATACGGTAGCTGCACTCATGTTATGTTTTTGCTTTCTTTTTTCATTGCACTAAAAACCGTAGCAGCCTTTATGAAAAGTGCTCTTATTGACATTCCCTCTCAAGCCAAAATACCATCAACGCACACGTAGGAGAACTCGAAGGAATCCTTAGCAATAACTTGAGTGCAACTACGCCATCAATTTTCTTCACCAGTTTCTCATGCCGGTGCACCTGTTTTTCGAGACCATGGATGCACCTCCGAACATCGAGTATGTAGCAACAATGAAACGGTCATTTTTTTGTCGCTATTGTTGCTTAAGCTAAAGTATCTTTTCTCCATTAATATTCTTTACATGCACGAATGTCGTTGTTTCATAGAAGATAGGCAGTGTGCGGGAAAAAAGATGCTTAAGATTAACGTGCGCAAATGTTTCTTTGGCGAAAATTGTTTTAACTTTCCCCAATTTAAAATTGTCGTTTACTACTTTTTTGAACGTTTTGTGAAATTCCGCGAATTAACACCTTTTCCGCGCAAAAGTTAGATTTGATAGCAACTCCCTCACGACACAGATTGTATTGAGTGAATTTAACAACGTTGCGTGTACTAACAGTCCTATATGAGTTCAGAGTCATGTAATTACGTTCAAAAAACCATCGAGTGCACTGAAAATCTACCAAACAACGGAAGACACGTGGTTTTGAAGAGGCTTCTCTCCGCCGTACACCAGTTCGCTGTGCACCAATGTTTGGGGACATTTTCGACCCTACTCATTGTATTGTCCTTCCTGAAAGCGTGAGTCTGTGTGAAATTTTATCGAATAAAAAAGATTGTGAAGCGTCACTTTAGGATGAATGACGAGCGATTTCGTGTTAAGTGTGTTAGTTGCGGTGATGACTCGAACTCAATTTCTTCTTATGGATGTTCTTTTACAAGTTTTTTTCTCAATTTCTGCTCGTTTCCTCGTTTTTAATACCTATCACTCACCTTAGTGATTGCTTCGTGCTTAGAGCGAATTAAGAAAAAACACTTTGGATATCCGGTGGTCATCGTAAGTCCGTTGGTGCAGAAGAAAAACATGGTCGAAGCGTTTCAGTAGTCACAGCGCTTTCACCGTTTAGCTACCGTAGAAAAACATGAATCCAATCTACGAGATAATCGCGAAATCGCCGAAGACAACCAGCATTGGACTCACCGTGAAATTTGCTTAGCGAATATACGGCTAAGATAATCGATGTTTTATGCAGATTAGAGAGTAGATTTAGAGTAGCTGATCTGGTCAGGAAGGCGGCGAACAAGGCTCCAATAAATATTTTTCTCTGATGACTACACACGTAGAATTTTGAAAGTGAACGGCTCAATGCGCGCAAGATGAGAAAGTTTAATTTATTTTCATGTAGGTTAAATTAAGCTTGTTGAAGGTTCGATCTGCAAAAACTTGCCTGCAAAAAATTAATTAGTCCGCAAGTACTCTAACAATTGTTTTAAACATTGAAATCTCGTGGCGGTTAAATCCGTCCTACCCAATGCGACCTTAACACTAATAATAGTCGGAAACTGCAATCGGTCATGAATCCACCAACAAATCTTATAGATTTCTGTATCTTCTAGTCCACATAAATTAATTCCTAGCCTGCAAAAACGTGTTTCTTACTTGTAGATTATTTTTACAATTTTTCAAAGTGTAGCTCACTGCAAAATGTCGGTCCACACTCAACAGTTTTAATCCTTTAGAATTTGTTAAGTTCAGATTAAAATAGCCAGCTATTGACTACGAACTCCTTGTTACGGATAAAATATACTTTGGTGGCGTCTACCAAGCGCTTTTTGTCAATCTTAAGGTTTTAGCCGCTGCAGGAATAGTAAAATAAAAAAAAACTTTTAATTTAATGCTTTTCATTTGGATAAAATGAAAATCTTCATGAATCGTGGGAATGGCAAAGTTGATGTATAAAAATGGGACGAGATGCGTGTAGTCCGAAAGGAAACTGGTCTAGTGAGAACCTATTTTAAATATAAATCCAAAACTAATTAGCCTAAATTCTATGAAAAGAACCGTGTGAAATTTGTCTATGGTAATATATTGTTGAAAACCTGCTAGAAATAAGTTGAGGGAAGTATTTAATAAGTTTAATGTTTAGTAACTAGGGATTTGGTTAGTGAACTTCTAGTCTATTGTTTATTTTGATTTATGCAAATTTATTCAATCATGATTTCTTGTATTTGTATTTACGTCAATAATCACATTTTCCTTTCCTCTCAACAAACGTATCTGTTATATTTTTCCTAATGTTTCTTTGCGGCATCCAAGGCTCTGGTTTGTACTGTAGTTCATATTGCATTGAAAATTGACGTCATTGAAATGCATTTAGCACATAATTATGGTATTCACATACTTTTCACAAGTGTAATTAATTTCATCTTCGCAAAATGTACATATCTGGAAAATAAAAGAAAAACCTTTCCTTTATTTTTTCATGTTAAATTTTTCATTTTTGTCATCGCAATCGGAATCCTATTTTTCATGCTATCGTTCAACTAGGAAGCCATTTCTTTAACTAAAAGTTTGAAACATTCATATCTTACCTACTAGTTAATCAATAGTCCTTCCCAGTACAATGTCTAACTCGTTTTAATGTTGAATTGTAAATTTAAATTTAATTCAATTTATTTAATTTAAATTTACTTTACTAACTACAAAGCACAAAACCCTTAAACATTCGTTAATAAAATATATTGTTGTCCACATCCTCTTGCCACGTCCAGACCTAAGTTCAGATCTTAAACGCGACGTCCACAAATTACGCAGGACAAAATGGGACATAGTGAGTTTGAATACGTCAAAATAAAGCTGTCAGGTGGACAGCAATCGACATTGACAGTGGAGAACTTGAGAGCAAGATTTGTTCATGTTATACCAATTCAAAAAGAAGAATCAATCAATGTTTCACACCCATAGCTTCAAATGCATTCAATTTCAAAAAATCAATGAACATCTTTTTTAACTTGTACTCTTTATCATGACACTTAAATTAGTCTAGACTTAGCCTTCCTACATAGGTCCACTGACGACCTCCTACATTTGAAATTCTGTGTAGCAAAATCAATTTTGTGTAGCAAATCATTTTCTTCACTTTTCGAGTCCGATCAGTGCATCCTTGGCTTTCCACTGATCTTTATCTCTCAGCTTGACCTGCGAACAGCTTCCTTTCCACTCGTCTTTGCATATAACTCGCCAATTGGAGGTTCCGCAGTTTTTTTTGTGGACGCCCTGAGAACTAGCCATTACGCGCCTCCCCTATCAACCTGAAAATCTACCCTGGAACCGTTTGATGCATTATTTCAGGCTAGGCCTCATGTCGCTCGCATAAAGGCGCCTTCAGATTACGGGAAGAAAGCGAGAGAGAAAGGAAGTGCTCGAAAAGAAATTTCTTCATCCCCGTCGCCTCTCAACACTCCAATATAGCGTTTCTCAGTTTCAGCACTACAACAGAATATCTTGGCACATGATTCTATTTCTCAACTAAGGTTCTACAGTTTAAGAATCATGCTGACCTCTTGCTCCTCAAAACGTCCCTACAGCTTATAGTTGTACTTTACCTGCATCGATCTTCTACTCATTTTGTTCTTTTGATACACCTTAGGACCCATCTGTCGAATAGATTTTTTTGTTGTTGCTTGCGTCTATGTCCTTCTCACATGTCATGCCAAAAGTTTATATATAGCTTTAATTTTCAGCACATGGTGTTCACTTTAATAAATATGAAATCAGAGAAGATTATCAACTATATTTCCCTAATGACTTCAGCTGATTAGTTGCCGCTTTTTTCAAGTTCTACGCTAAGATATCCAAAGTCCGTTTCACTTTCTATTCCTTTACCATTGGAAATTTTACTGGAGAGGTTTGGTGGCATTTTTTTGGAGACTAGTCACGTTAAGGCCTCGTTAACTTGTTACCCTTCCTGGGTTACATCTTGGGACATGGTCAAATCAATTTCGGTTTTATAGGGTTCTATGATGTTAATGAGGTGTACGTAGGCTACAGCTTTTTACTATTTGTACCATACTGGAGTTTCCTTAACACACATTCGAGCGCTACGCTAAACAGCTGGGGAAGAGTAACCCATTTTTCTGCTTCATTTCAACCTTTATATTCGTGCCGACAGTTCGTTGGTTATTTGTTCAACGTGAAATGCTGTCAACGTTAATGTAATTTTCGTTGGAGGAATTAGTTATCCTGGGACCCTACAATCTAACATCCGATCGATATTGTCATAGTCTAGTGTCAAGACTATGAAATATAGGTTGAAATTGATGTTGAATTTCCAGTATTTCTCCTGAATTAGTTTATGCTTGAACCATTGATCGCTGGGAGATCTTACAACTCCAAACCCCTTTGATACTTCAGCATGAGGCTTTTAGCTTTCATAATGATTCTGCGCTCACGCAGCTCCGTAAATTCTTTGCAACGTAAGTTTTTTGAATTTTTTGTTGTACTGAGCAGTGATATGCCTTTTTTTTCATACTTTAGTATTTCCCTGTTTTCTGGTTAAGGATTAGAGTCCATTGGAACCGCTGCTTCGTCATTTGCTCTTAACCTCAAGGAGATTAATTCAGTTTATGAGTCACGTTCTTCTTCTTCTTCTGAATTTCACTCGTTAGCGTTTGTGGTTGCAAAGGGAACTCATAGAACATATTGAGTGTATCTAATGTGGTTGAGGTGGTATCACACTTAAAGATGTGTTCAATATAATAAGCACATCTTCTTTTTAGCATTTTTGACAAAAAGCGGGGTGGCATCTTTGCCTCAGTCTTTTCACTACACTTTTCGCTTTTTTGGTAGTATTGTGTTGATACTTTCATGAATAAAGTTTGAATCTCGGTTATGTAACGTGCGGTACTCATGGAGTAAATTTATCGCTTTACTACTCACGGGAGGTTTTTCCTTCTTTCTTTCTTTCTTTCTTTCTTTTATCCTTTTATCCTGGCTTATCCCCAAAGAGCATGGGGAAGAATAATAGGAACATATGTAAGACACCTTCCCTAATGACTTAAAAAACACTGACTGCGTGTCTAAAACTGACATATAACATATAAATATGACATATTTAAAATTTCTTTAAACAGAAATGATCGCTTCATAGCTGTAGCATTCCCAGAGTCTATGCTTGATTAACTTTACATGCAGCATAAGCCATATAGTTACTACTGATGAGCGTGAATACATCGAATATTCTTTTAACCTAACAGTATTTAACTAATGTTGTCCAGATAAACACCGGAAAACTTTTCTCGTGTGCAGTTAAGATCGGAAAGCTAGCCGTCATGATCTCATGAAGTGATAAGTTTCCTACTCAAACTGTAAGAAATTTACGAAAAAAACATTAACAGAAAGGATGTACCAGAAAAGCAGTTTGTGGGTCAATTTGTGAAGTGAGTTCGTGAAAATGGATCTTTGTTGTATAAAACACCCCATGAATGCATTCGTTTGGTGCGTTCTACCACAAACATCGCTGCACTTGCTCAGAGTGTGGGTGAACAACCATCAACATCAACTCTTGATCTTCCCAAGAATTGAACATTTCACGCCCTTCTTTGGAAAGGATTTTGCATAAATATCTCGGAATGTATCCTTGAGCGGAAACGATCAATTAGTGCAAGAGCTCAAGCCGTATGATTATCCGATAAGTTTTCGGTTTGCTCAATTAGTCGAAGATCGCTTGATGGGATATAAGCATTTTCGCATAAAGCTCATTTCCGCCTTGGAGGATATACAGAAAATCCATTCGTCATCGTGGGGAACCCAACGCCACTAGTTCTGGATGAGTGCCTGTCTGGTGCGGATTTTGGTCTGATGGTATTATTTGGCCAGTTCTCTTTGCAAATGAGAAAGTAAACCTAGTTACAGTGAATGACGATGATAACGTGTTGATTACATCCTTTTCCCAAAATTGAAGACAAGGGCATGGTTTTCGCCGGGCTTCAAGAGTTTACAATGCAACTCTGGCCCTACCAGACACAGGGTGTGGTCTTCTTGTCGAAGAAGTTCGGCCTTCGTGTTGAAAGACCGGCTTCGCCAGATGAAAGCTATGATTTTTTTGCTTCGGGTTTTCAAAATAAATCCATTATTCGTCACCCGTAAAAATTCTGGTGCAAAAGTGGGACTCATTTACCGAGTATATTGATGTTACTCATTGCTTGTAAACGTCTGCTGATCATTTTATGAGACACATTTAATGCTTTTGCTATTTCCTGTTGGGTTTGAGTTATTTCACCATCCAATAAATGCTGCAATTCCTTCTTTGCGAATTTTTGTGCGAGCGCTCACTGTCTTTCACATTGAAATTACCAGTTTCGAATTGTCAAGACCATGAATCGCGTGCTCTTCCTGATGGATCGTTTGCTGGTAAAACCATATGGTGGACACTCCATATGGTTTTACCAGCAAACGATGACATTTAACAGCCTTATCTTTCGGCTGAACAAGAAAATCAAAGCGTCCCGCAAAAAGGCTTTTTCAAATAGGAACCTCAATTGATCAACATGATAAAACAAACACGCTAATTCTGGCGGGCTCAACTTGTGTGTCTTTGTTGCTAAATGTCAGACGATCGTAATGACGTATGTATCAAATTAATTTGTTGCGTAATTTTCGCGGGCGCCATCTCTTAGTAAAACCGGAAAAATAACTTATGCACACACTTGATATACTACGCCATTGAAAGAAGGAATTGATTTAGCGCAATCAATTGAGTTGTAACAGAGAGAATACTATCTACATGTGGCAGGTCCTCATTTATCGGAAAAATCATTGTCTGTTTCAAACATGTAACTCCATTTATTAGTCACGATTTCTTCATTACACCACATGTCTTTCAAGGACAGCTCGTTGAATACCTTTCGCAAATAGCCAAGTACAATAAAAAAGAATTTTTTTCGTTGAATCTCCTCAAACTTAAAGGGTCATAATTAACATTTAAATATTAACATTTAAATATTAACATTTAAATTAAATTATCTTTCATATTTATCAATAAAACCATTTGTAAGACAAGCACAAAGTAGAAGGCTCCATCAGTCCTCATCAACCTGCAACTATCATACAGGGAAGCATCAGATAATAAAAATTATGTCTTTAACGGACGAAATTGTAGAGCAATTTCGCAAAAATTACATTTTAACAAAGGCCATTAAATGGGGAGGTTGCTCATTTGAAAGTTCAACTGAAAACACCTGACACCAACAGGAGGCGCACACTATCCATTATGTTGCCCGGGTAGCTGATGTACGATTATGGAGGAGCTTTCATTTCTGGTCCTGAATGTGACGATGATGACGGCAATGATGACGACGACGTCACGAAAACAACAGCAATAACTATATGAACGTATAAAGAACATCTTTTGTATTTTTCCTGGCCGATGGATTTAGAACTGTAATAAAGGCTCGTGTTTTGACTGACATTAACGACTCAATTTAGGAAGTAACTCGGGACCAAAGTGCTGCCACGGCTACTAACTTGCACCCACATTATTTTCAGCATAATAGTAATATTTTTATGTACCCGCTTAAGGAAGGAGCAGCGAGCAATAAGGGATTTTGTGGTTACAGCTGCAAACTAGGTTATTAGCATGGTTCCCATCAATCATATAGCCAGGCATGGACGAATTTGTTGAACGACTAGTGCATAATAGGTGAAATATTTATATTACATGCAAGGTGAGGCGTGGCCAATATAATTAAGACGCATAATACAGGCGATGAAGGATTAGTAATGACCAGATGCCAATTAGTTCTGTTCAGTGATGAAGGATTCTGATACCAAACAGTTGGACGAAGATATCATTTCTAGACGTTATCCCGTATTGATCGTGAACCATTTAGCAGCTAAATTGCACAAAAAAGGAAGAAACGAAGTGCACATTGTCTAAATGGTTGCTGACGGTAGTGGTTAATTGTAGCAATAATAGTTGTTTCTACTACTTCCGTGCTGTAAAGCCATTTTGGCAAATGACCAGTTAATTGGCTGGCCATTTGATTCGTACTTTTATACACGTAGCACATTCGGAAACACCACGCTTGTGCTCCACTCGAATCCTTCGATGTCGGCGGCATTCGTTTATTCGGCGTTCATTCTTTACATTGTGGCCAAATGAGTTTCATTGTCATCGCTTTCATCGTCGTCAACGTATTTGCCGCCGGTCGTTCTTTTTGTCCCTCGTGAAAGTCAGTGAAATGGGTCACATTGGATCCTTTTATAAACACAACAACGCGCAGCACAGAATGTCCGTTTGTGGGTCTTCTCCTCTGTGCATGCATGTTGGTATATATGTGAACGAAATAGCCCCAGCTCTTTGGCAAAGACACACTTCCCTGAAATCTCCGCCGTTGATGGCCAATTACCGAACAAAACTGTTCGAACAAATTAAAATGCTTCGAGTGGGTATTGTAATTGAGTCGATCCTTTTTCACTTGTACGTATAAGTCTGTATGCGAATAGCTATAAGCTACGTTATTGAGCGAACGTACATGGACATGGCTTGGGCGCTTTGTCGAAAGGACTGTGAATTTTTTCAAGGCATAGACCTTCAGATCAGGGTTTCAGGCTTAATTGTTTGAGACACACATCAATGGCACAGCGTGGTCAGCAGCAGATGGATGTAAGGTTTGGACAATGCAGGCAAGGGAATTTTCAATTTCTTCCTTTTTACCCATTCAACACTACGGGTAGTGTTGGAGGTTGCTACGGCTCTGTGTTTCTGTTTTGCAGATGTCTCCCTAAATTATCGGTGACAATGGTCACCTGCTGTTGTATACCGTCTTGAAGGTTAGGCTTGTGCCTAATGCGAATTAATTTTTATGTGTTGTTGCAGCATTTGAACATTGTGGTTTTAATGGGGACGGAGGATGATCGAGTTAGGAAAGTTGAGAAGTGAATTGATGACCGCCAGTTACCCGACAGGTGAATTTAAAGCTGTAGCACAGCGTGACTACGTACAGTGCTAATACTCTCGGGTGACTTCTCTCAGACAGAGATAGAAGAAGTAGCACAAGTGGATATTTGTATTGGCATTTTGCGCGAAGAAGTGTTATGTTGTTTTACTGAATAATGAGTGGATATTTGAAAATCCAAAGCAAATTCCACTTACTGTGTGCGAAAATCGTTAAATGGGAAGTGTTATCGCTCTTTTGTGGTAACGCTATGGTGCGAAGTGTTAGCATTTTATTTACTGACGCAATTGTAGTAGTAATGCTTAATTGAGCTTGTCTGTTGAACACGTTAGCAATGAGAAAGTCCCAAGTTCTGGTTTGACAGTGAGACTAAATGCCAAATGCCTTTCTATTTATGCATGCTCAACCAAAGCCTGTGCTTGACATAAATGCTTACATGTGAGTGCTTATTATTTGTCTTACGATTTTCCATATCATGAATAAACCATTCTAAAACAAATCAAATCTGAAGCCAAAACATATCTTAATCAAATTCTATAGCATGTAAATTAATCCATCCTTCGAATTGAAGCCCACTTACTCTCCTCGTTCGTTCGATACACTTATATTTAAAGGATAGTATCCATTCACCTAGGATTTCGTGTTTACAAGGTATCATATTCTTATTATATCTTCATCGATCTCTACATAACTTAATAGAGTAAATTTGAATTTCTCCATTTTGTATGCCTTTATTTGAATTGTGTTACAATTAGGGTATTACTTTCAATCTATAGTTTATTTCTTGATATATTAACATATAATCGGATTCTATATGTATTGCTTTGTTGCATGTGTGCTCGCCCTTAGAATCTTAAGGATTCTACTGTCTTAACCTCAGTAAGTGGCCTCAGTAAAATTCCCGTTAAACATCAGTTCATGTATTCTCGGTTGGTTTACAATGTCGATTTGATTTCTTCAAGGATCTGGATGGGAAAATCCAGGAGAGACCCACTTTTTCTAAAAATATGAATCGAAAGAATCCAAAGGGGAACACAAGAGCGCATTAGCCGGTGACAGCTTGCTTTCATTATGTAGAGTAGAGTAACTTCGTGAAGGACATTAATTTCATAAACATTTTGTTAAGTGTAAAGGGATTTACCTTTATCATCGCTTTGATTAGGGCGCCGCAAAGTGAATGCAGTTATTCGTAAGGTACTCTACTCTAAAATTCTATCGTGGCACACTTGTAGATATAGTGATACAGGCTGGGAAGCTCATGCGCTGCTGCGAAGCTGATGATCAGAGTTTTGACACTGATGATTTTCATTTTCATTTCAAAGGAGCGATACGATTAACGCCCTTAACGACTTTACTTTGTTTGCGTTCGGGTTCATTTTCATTCTATTTTTAAAGTGCATTTTAAAATTTTCAGCAAAGTAGATTCTTCATACATTTTTTTTGTTTTTCTATGCTGTTAATCTATGTCCTTTCCCACTAGAGTTCCGCAAGCATATTAGTTTCGTTTTGAAGCGTCAATTTTCAATTGCCAATTTCACAAGTAGTGAAATGTCATACTGCTTTCTGAAACATTGGACCTGCGCAAGAAAGAACAAGATGCCTGGCTGTTACCAGAATAAACCTACAAACATACGTACTTGCATACATACCTATGTACATAAATTCATACCTACACACATAACTATATACATTCATAAATATACATAGTTATGCAGACATACATAAATACGCCCAACGACATCGTCAGCATTACCGAACACTCCTCAGTAGTTGAACAAAGGAGATATTAACACGTCCGGGTCAAGCATAGAATCCTTCGCAGCACCCAATGTAACTATCATCATACAGCTAGCTTAGGCTGTTAGCTTGGAATCCTTCAGATAGTCCTCAAAATGCGGTATCAGATTTGATAGCAGATAAAATTATTTTCAAGGGCTACCAGGATATCCTTTCATCCAGCGTAGTTAAATGCCTTTTGAGGCCCAGAAGTACATCAACACGCAAGACCATCTTGCGTGTGAAACTGCCAATTCAAACGCGTGTCTGCCAGTCTTCTCCTGATGACTGTTTCTAAACCACTTTACCGGTCGTGTCTAGCATAAGTGGGCGGTATGCAGTCAGCGAACCCTTTTCCATTTTGATCTGCACAGTTTCCATCAATTCGGAAAAACTACTTCGCGCTGGTATTTTTTGGGCGTGCTGAGGGCGAAATTGAGAAGCACCCTTCAGGATCCCTGTTGGAATTCCATCGTACCCTGGAGCCTTTCTAGTTTTTGTAGACAAGAGGTTATCGGGTTAGTTCTTAATGAAAAGTGGACCTTCCATCGGTTCCTCATCATGAACTCGTTCTACGAGGACGAGCTGGATAGCAAGAAACACTCGTACAGTTTCATCCAACTTTTCTGCTATTTATTTTTCAGGGGGTTGTTGGGCGCCGAACTTCCGCATGACTAATTTGTAAACACAGTCCACATGGATCTCTTTTGAAGTCAATCACCAGACCCAGTTATTATATCAGGCATTCATCCAGTATTGAAGGAATCAAGTGATCATCAGCCATGTTATCTACCGTCTTTCTAGTGTGCACTATGTATGCACACAAGCACATCGTCCAAAAGTTGTACTCTAGCAGATCAAGTCGATATTGATCCTGATTTTGAACAATCTTCTTAACCTAAATTTGGGAAGTCGAATGGAATGAAAGACTTGGAGCGATATAGGACCTTGTTAAGATGCCACTTAGCTTCTGGCTCGAAGATATAACAGAGAAAATTGATTTTTCCGAGAATTTTCAAGCTTTTTTGCTAGAAATACCTTTCTCATTATTCTAAAGAAATTTTTGAACAAGTGCAGATCTTAGACCTATAATACGGAGCAAATGACTGAAGTCTTTCCATGGGTTTGCCGAAGAATAAAACGTTTGACAACAGTTCTTATTAATAGGAAAGAAATCTTCCTTACTGTCTGTTGCCTACTTCGTATATTTGAAGGAGTGATATAAAAATTTACCTACTGTTTTGACTAGAGCATGTAAAGCATCTAGACTAGAGCAATTTAAGTTTTATTTTTGGATTGCATGTGGGATCTTCCCAGTTCCTAAATATTTTTAATGTAACAAGACGACAGTTGTAATACGAAATATCCACGTCTTTTATGATGATGAAAGGACATTGCAGAACATTAAACAAAGGAAGAATGGCCAGCAAGAATCAGGTTGATTACAGGAAGTAAAAATATAGTTCAACTGAAATTGGTCCCACTTGAAACAATTTGCAACCTCGGTGGATTTTTCGGTTGCGAAATTTCGTTTTAAGAAGTTATTTCTGAGGGCATTCGATAAACAGGACAAAACATGTAATTACTAGTAGTACTTGGATTCCAATGTTAGAAACTGTTGGTGTAAGAAACTGAATTAAAGAAAGACATCTTTGTCGCGCTCAACATACGGAAGCTCATGCAAATAGGGAAAAATCCTCCGGTAGAAATTGACTTCAACACAACTGGCAGTATTGGTATCATTAAAAAAATTACTTAAAAAATCCAAAGGAAATCAAAATACCTCGTATTATGAATACATTCGAAATGCTTTGTAAAACTTGGGTTGTCTCCATCCGCACTGGAGCTATTTTCCCGAAAGCTTAGCTCGAGTGTGTGAGAAAAACGATTCAATCAGGATTTAAAAGAAATGGAACGAGAGAACAAAGGAAAGTGTAATACGAAATTTTAGCTGATTAGTGCTGGATGGTGAAGTATGAAAGCCCGATCCGAACTCAATAAAAGATGTCACTCATCAGAAGATTTGGAGAAAAAAAATAATAACAAACCTTTGTAATGTTTTTTGAATGCAACGTTTTCGATAAAAAACATCGGAAACAAAAACACAAAAAATAAATAAAATGTAACATACCCACGGATCCGGTCAATTTTGAGTTATTTCAGTAACAAAACCTTATTTTAACATGATTTTTGAACACGTTTTTTGCCAATAAATCCTTCAGTTAAAAAAACCGATTAAAGATTGAGGAAAAAGTGGTGTAAAATCAAAAAAAAATCAGTAATCAAATCGAAAATGCAAATTTTTGAGTCGTGGGCTTGTGTAATCAGCCCCATTTTATAAAAGATACAGTTTTGGGAATGGTGGCCATTTGAACCTTTAATTTCATTTTTTTAAAAAAATTGCCAAACTATCGAATAAATTGGAAACCTGGTTTCCGTAAAGCCTAAGTGACGTCTTTTTGCCTATAAAAAAGTTTTAATTCAATTTGATCGTAACGAATTTATGTCGTTCGTTACAAAGTGTACCACAACTCTTCGCGTTCGCATCAGTTATCGTCCAGATAGTATAGTATTCATCGAGGAAACTGGGATCGGGGAGATACATCGTTTCAGGCTCTTTAACAGCTTTTATTTCTTGATCTTAAATGGATTCTCTGCATATGTGTCCACTAACAGGACCTAAATTCCAACCGAAGCAAATATTCTAAGAATATTGAAGTACAACAATAGTCAATGAGGTAGGCATGAGGATGGCATCAACGCCTCCAAAGGCGTTGTCAAATTAGTGGAGCAAACTGAGATAAGTTGAAAATTGTCATTACTGAGTCGTAGGTTATTTTTCTTTCTTAGCGTCGACCATTGGTTTCTAAAATCGCACTTGATCAAACAGAAACGCAAAGCAAATAAACTGCTGTTTGATGGTTTAATCGACTTACGAAACTTTCTGCACCGAAGCGCCAATGTTTTCGGCTTCGACTTCAGAAAAGCCCACGTGCCGCCAAAGACGCAGGTATTCCAACAAAGGTGTGTTTGTGTTAGATTACTCCAGCCAAGAGTGGGCAAATTGTCAGTCCTAGCGTACCACTAACAAACTCAATCATAACATAATTGTTATATTACAATGAAAATAACTGGAAATTGCAGACTGATTATTAATAAATTTCGTTGATTAGTGTCACTGATCGACCTTATGCACAAGTTTTTTTAATGTGTGCTTGTAAACTAACTTAAGATTTAAAACTTTTCCAACAAAAGTCGGTTAATTTCAAAATGTTGAACACACCTGTGCAAGTTTCGTAACTAAGTTATTGTGTTGGTCTGAGAACGCCTACACGCGTCATTTCCACCGAGTTTTCAAAGATTGCTTGCGTGGGGGCTTCCCAATTTAAGTATTCCTATCGAAAACCATGAACCCGCACAGATTATTGTCTCTCGCGCAGGTTTGTATATTTTTCATTGAATGTTAAAAGTTTTCACTTGGTCGCAGTGTGGTCTCACTAAATTACGTTCTTTGTCTGATAATAATATGATGACCAATCCTTAATAGCATATTTACAAAGGTAATTTATGAATCGGATTGGCCCCATTAGAAGAAACCTGGAAATCAAAATTTAATCATTTGCTTGTAGTGCTCCGCATGATTTACAACAGTAGGGAAACTCAGAAGACCGGAATGTATCTTTAGCCAGTGCTAGTTGCGCGGAATTGTAGACTTTTATCACTACGCACCGAGGAGAACAGATTGCTATATCCATTGAGGAACCTCTTCGCATTTAGCATGCATACGAGAACAATGCTAAGTAGATCTGGAAGATTCCCATAATTGTTTGCCGCATTGTTTTCTGTTTATAGAGTGTGTGAACCGTGGGAGGTATGTCATTCATTAACCCGTATTATGGTTGGAAATTGGTTTTGGAAGAAACATCGCTCCAAGAATAGCACAAGCTGACGAAACAATGGGTTCTTTCCTTCTCCAATCGTCTGATTTTCTCAGATTTCTGACACCTGGGAGGAGCCGATTCCTTGCGGAATATTTCATCACAACTTTCGCGTAGATGCATTACAATTGTAATACTAAAAAAAATGGACTCTGTTTAGAGGAGATTTTGTGTTCCTTTGTTGTCTCCATAGCTCTTGAGGAAAATCCCATTCATATGGTTGATTAAAATCCAACTTACTGCATGGAAAGCCGCCAAAGCATATTTTGCGTTGCCTTTTATCCTTTTATCCTAGCATTTTGTTCCCAGAGAGTGCTTTTGTAATTTAAGAGAACAAAAGACCGAATGTTTATGTAATTCAATGTCTTCGGCTGTATCATACGAAATTTCTTATCGACTTACAAAATCATAGTCACTGAACATTACGAAAATTCCATGTGTGCTCAAATAAGTTTATTTGGTAACAACGTCATAACAAAAATTTTCAATAAAGGCTCGAAAGTACTCCTGAATCGTTTCAAATGACTGATTATCTGTTATTGAACTTAAATTTTCTTATTGAGTTGTAGTATTAGCGTTCAGAGACGCTTTTAAATTATGTGAAGAGGCAACGGATTGTGTAAGAATTAAGAAAGATTTAGATTATGTAAGAATTTAGTTGGGGGGTGAATGCAATTTACGCCCGGAGTGTGGGACTCCTAGTAGTGCATGCTACCAGGAAACCCACTAACCACCCCCTGTGAGCAGACCCTAGCCTAAAAGTATGACACATTTCTTCGGGCTAGGCCTCTTGTCACTTCGCCCTACAGCGCCATTAGCCTACAGAACCCCCCCCCCCCCAGCAGAAGGGGGCAGCATAGAAAGGATTACTGGAAAGGAACCATCCCTTTTTCTGTCGTAAATTCTCCGTGGCTCTCTAGCAAGGAGGGCGATGGGTGTCACTCCTGCGATAACAAACACCGTCGACGCAGAGGCAATGCGGTATGGAGACGCAACCCGCAGAGCTCCTCGTCTCTGTACCTGCGCCAAGCGCTTTAAGTACAGCTCCTTGCTGAGAGCTCCGGCCCAAACCTCAGAGCCGTATAGTAGCACTGACTGTACAGCACTTATGAGGAGTCGGCGTTTGCTCAGTGTGGGCCTACCGATAGAGCCAAAACGCCTATCGTGGCCTTTTCCGCCGTTGCCCTGATCTGTTCGAAAAAGCTTATTTTCGAATCGATCAGTAGCCCCAAATACTTTATCGCAAGCTCTGAATCGACAGTCGCATCTCCAATCTGCATAGGAATTACCGTAGAAATTCTTTTCTTCGTGAGAATGACTACTCGTTTGGAATCATTTATGTGCGCTTCGGCTCGACAGACTGCATTCACCACTTCCATGATGGCACCGGAAGTGGATCGCCCTGCTCTAAAGCCATACTGCCTAAGAGAACGGTCCCCTACAGCACGAATTACGTCCGGGAGTCTTCCCTTGGTGAGCTTTTCGAATACTTTCCCGGCTGTGTCGAGCATACAAAGCGGGTGGTATGCAGAAGGCAGCTCGGAGTCCGCTTTCTCCTTGCTGATCAATACGAGCCTCGCCACCATCCAGCGGGATGGAAATACACCTTCTCTCAGGCAAGCGTTGAACACATTGAGCAGCAAGTCAGGACAAACGTGGAAGACCATTCGTAGCACCTTGGTTGGAATGCCGTCTGGTCCTGGTGCCTTTCGAGCTTTCATAGAAAGCACTGCATCTGGCAGCTCATATTTTGTGAACAATGAACATTCCACTGAATCGACCTTGTGGGCTGCATCAACACGGACAGAACGAGTTGGGAACAGCGCCTGCACTATGCCGTCCATCTTGTCTGCTTGAAGTAAACACGGCTTCCGTTACGTACCGGCCTTGCGCCACACTACCTTGTAGCCGAGCCCCATGGATCGCTGTTCACGTCGTACACAAGTTCTCGCCAGCAGCGTGCCTTACTCTCGCTGATGAGTTTTCGGAGTTCTTTTCTCGGTAACCTGTTTGCTGCTGTCCTATTGGATGCTTCCTCTACGCTTCTCGAGCGCTGAGCTGCACGTCGAAGTCTGTGACACTCACCTCGTTTGGCTGCGATATCTTTTGACCACCAATGTACAGCAGGCCTGTCGTATCGAGGCCTCCGTCGAGGCATAGATGAGCTACAGGCAGAAGTGATGAGGCTCATCGTTGACGTTGACCACCATTCCCTCAACTGAAACCCTTCCCCTCCCCGAAGAGCTCCCCCATGTCGTTCTGCCTTTCAGAATCACATCGGAAAAAGTCTCCACGCTCATTTTTCCTATGATTACAAGCGAGACAAGTGAGACAAGTGAAGAGTAGTATCGCCGATCTTGAACGCGATGTATTGGTGGTCATTCGCTCAATAATCCTCAAGTACTCTCCAGTTCAGCGTCGTCTAAGTGAGGGACTTAGAGGTGAATGTCACATCTGGCATTGTTCCTTCGCATTCCCAGCGCCGGAAGGTAGGTACATTACCAGTGTTCAATACCACCGACCCGGTCCTCGCCGACATGTCCAGAATGCGTTGCCCTCTGGAATCGGTTTGAGACATGCCCCACTCAACGGCTCTCGCTTTGAAGTCTCCTGTTACGAGTACTTTGCCATCTGTATTCAGGACAACATCGTCCAGCGCGTTTAAAAAGATAGCGATAGTTTAAAAAGATGGCATTGAATCTTTCAGCATCAGGTATATGCTGAAAAACGTTATACCCGGGTACCGAATCTAGACAAAGCCATCTCCTCGGCTGTGACCCTGGATCTGGAGTCGCATGCTGCCCCAAACTCCAACGGCAGCAGTATGGGAGTCATCGGAGAACCAGGCTGGTGGAATCTTGTTACAATGTTGTTTTGTTTGTCCTAGTGCCTCTCTTAAGATTGAGCACGCGCCTGTACCTACAAAGTGAGAGTGCTCTGCCGATTGAGAGTTAAGATGATTAAATAAAAAACAGCGTGGACTCCCAGAGCACTCTTTTGTCTAATGCCCACTCCACACTTAAATCAAAGCATACTGCAGTCAGAGCCCTTGCAATTCGAAGTGGTCTGCCCGTATCCAAGGCACCTGTAGCATTGAACGGGGATGGCTAAACAGCGAATTCTGCACACAACCCAGCTAATTATTAGGTTTCATTTCGGCAAGAGTTGTGCAGCTTCTTTCTCCATTACTTCGAGTATGGCCAGCCTTTGTCCTCGGCGATTCTCTGTAATAGGAGGACGAGTAGTCCTCCGGACTTCGTCGATCGTAGAGTTTTAATAACCATCCCTTTTTCTTCCGGCTTGACATTCTTGCGGATATCGCGTAGAACATCAGAGTGGCTCCTTCCGTCAGTGGGCTTCACAAGAATGGCGTCACCAAGTACTCTTCGCCTTTGCTTTGCCGGCAAAGCCTTTGCTCACGTTTTTCGGCTTTTTTGCCGCCTTAGGTATCACAAGTTGGAAGGCGCTTTAACTTTGTGGCGTTTTTTTTCTGGCTCAGCGTTCTGCTGACGCCTTTTCCCCTGTTCGCTCTTAACAGGGCTAGCAGCAGTCCTCTTGATACTGGAAAGGAACGGTTGGGTGACTTTAACGTACACCGTTTGGTCTGGAAGTTCTTGCAGAGCCTTCTGTAGTGGCCGACTCGATCCAAGAGGTCCTCGAGTTCAAACACTCCATTTTTTACGTTCTTACTGATAGTTTTTTGATTTATGCACGCTTCTTGCATGAGGATCGTTACATGTTAGGATCACATACCATTTTTTAGCCAATCGTTCTTCCTCAGAACGGTTCTCCGCGATAGCCTCCCTAACCATTACGTCGTTTTCGTCGACTTTCTCCTCCGAGAGCTTAGGTTCTATGGTGTTAGTTCCTCCTACTGAGGTCGACTTACCAAGAACTACATTAGAAGTGAGGTAGTCGTAAGTCTCCGGAGCCAAATTAACTACCGGCGCATCACTGTTCTTTCCGCTTCGGGGTGAATGAGACCGTAGTGGTGAACGCAAGTTTTTTCTGCATTATTCTCTTTGTTTTGTTTGTTGTTTTGAATCATTTTGTTTTTCATTGGCCCCTCAGAGTCGCTATCTCCACTCGAATGTGTAGCCACCTTAATTATCCCATGCTTATCTATGCAAGCAGGGAGGCCATGCGAGGGTTTGCACCAGCCCTAATGGAGTCTGGTGCTCAGAGGCAGATCAGCGTTAATCGGGAGTACGACTCAACTGAACCTACACCACGAACTGAATGGTGCGAGCTTCAAACGTACTCTGAGGTTTTATCGCGCCGGAGACGGCGTGATATTAGCCTGGAGCCGTTCGCGCACGGGTTTCACCCCGGAAGCGACTAGGTCCAGAATATCATAGCCACTACCCCATATGCGTCAAATCCAGTCGAGAATCAAATCGTAGTCCGGGTTCGGTGCTGTTTCCCAGTAGTCGCCTCTTACGAGAAGTTAGGTGGATCCACAGGGGGACTGCTAAAATAGTGGGATTCTCCAAGATTTGAAGTTGTCCCAAATGTGTAGATGCAATATTTTGTCTTAAGACGGGCGTGTGTGTATTAAAAAGTTTGGGCCACATGCACGAGCCTGGTGCAACACCTGCAGGCACAGTTTTCGTAATGGTTGTTCACCCTTGAAGTTTAACTTGTTATGTTCTGTCTCGGATAGACCTAGTTTGATAATTGTTTTTGCCAGTATGGTGGGTTACTGCACTGTTTGACCTTAGGTCTACTTCGTCATGCAAGACGGTTTCAAAGGCTTTTTCAGTATTCGCCATCACTAAATCCACGGGACGTTCATATTCTAATGTCTTCAAAGAAACGTAGAACTTGGTACTCGGTTGAGCAATCATGCCAGAAACTAATCTGAAATTAGGGAGGATATAGTTTTCCGCGTAATCAGTCAACCTTTTTGACATCGAGAATTTAGTTACAACATCGAGAATTTGTTTATTGTGATTTCCCAAAAGAATCCTCTGTTTTATGATACGAAATGAGTACACGATATTATAGTTGTTTATAGTTTATAGTTGACATTGTTTTATAAGCTTTTTCCATGTCTTAGGAAGTCTTATTATGCCCTATTGCCCAAAGCATAATTGCAAAATAATTATAGAGAAGCGTTTTATTTTCTTTGTGGATATGGAAATGGATATACCAGGTTAATAACTTTTCAAGGAGAGAAACAAATTGAAATTGGATAGGAGAAGGCTTGAAGAGTACGGAGGATTGAAAAAGTTCTTGCCATACGCCCAAGGAAATATCTGGTCTTGAGTTGTTGACGAGACGTCGTTTTTCATCACAATTTTCCGCCAATCTGTCCGTTTTTCTGGTATGGCGGCTTTCCATATTTGTTAGCATTGATTGCATCACCTTAAGGAAGGAGCTCGTAGTACACTATACATTCTCGACCCGACCAAATGCACAAATTATCCTTCTTCGGATGAAGTTCAGGCTTCAGAACAGTTGAAGTTTTATTTTCTTTAGATCAAGTTCGTTTTCCTTATATATTTCGGTACAAAGATCAGGTCTGACAAGATTCTTTAAGAAAGGATTTAAGTCATGTCGTTGGAGAACCCAATCGCACGATGAGACATGGTTCATAAACCAGGTCTCTGTCAAAAGGTGGGGAGTCCAAACTTCATATCAACTCGCGTATCCTATCTTGATTTACTGCTTATGTTTCATTGTGTTTGGTACATAAGCATTTAATTAAGATTTGTTGGACACGACACTACATCGCAGACTTACACCGGCAGGTGCAGTCTTCATTTTTCAACTCGATATCTCCAGCTCAGGATATTAAGAACCGATTGCGGGCGGTCCTTGTAGGCGTAATACCAGTCCCTTAAACGGTGCAAAACTCATCTGCCTTGTCCTTTTCATTTTTGTCATTTTCAAAGCAACGAAGCCTAACATGCCGCAAATGCTTCTTTTGGCTGGGTGTATTGAAGAACCAACAAAACGTGCCTAGAAAACGCTCTGGGAAGAATCGATGCCAGAAACGGCTAAGGGATAAGCCTACACGCTTATATAAAAATAGCCAGTATATGTAAACGAAGCGCTGAAGAAACGCATGGGATACCCGAATATTGAAAATCAAACTCAATAAGTTCTTCGCATAAATCGCATTTATTTTTTAATTTGATGAATATGTTTAGAACCTTCTAATTGTGCCTTGGTCTTACAATTGTTTAAGTGTGATGATATTTTTGTATATTTGTTCTATCGTAATGAAAGCTGTAGACAAATGCCAAAGGTGATGTGCAATATGCGATATCCTTTTCAGTCAGTTCTACATAATGTTACGTATGAGATGCTCCCCATATATCAACTTTGCCCTAAAATGTTTCGGTTAATTGTCTCTTTTCTATGAAATATCCTTTTACTGACAATTTTGATTTGTATTTGGCACAAAAAAAAAACAAAACGAAAAAACTTATAAAAAAATGCAGAATCCTGGCTTACATAGGAAAATTTTAAAAATTCAAAAGAATTAAAAATAAATTTGTACAGGGTTCACCTAATCCAAGTGAAACGGATTAGTCACCGGGTGCGGATGTTTTATTTTTTAGCCAGAAAGGAGAGGCCGTGTGTGCATATGTTCACTACTATTGAACTTAAATTTTGTTTAGAATGGTAGTTCTAAGAATGATGGTAGTTCGAATTCCAATCAAAGTTTTGAATAGAATTGTATGGATGTTTAGAATAATACATTGTAAAAGTGTTTGTAATTAACATTTTATAAAGGTTTCAATTTGGTTCACTTATTTTAGAATGAATAGTGGGGAAAGTAAAAGCAAAAACATATGCGAAACTACGAATGAATTCAAAAAAAAGTTCCTGTTTTTTTCTCTTCTATTCTTGAACTTATGCCGAAATTCAACAAATGACACGAAGAGCTTATATTTGAGAAACGCTAAGCAGTTAATTCGCATTTTGGCTATTTATACGCAATAGATAAAAATCACTCTTCCTTATTTTATAGCTTTGTTTATCTAAATCAAATACTTGATCCAGCCCACATGAATTCACGAATTTTAATTTAGCTTTCCCTCGTCAAATGTGACTTCGAAGATGTTTCTGCAATATTTTGCGAGCTTGGCTAGGCGCAAAAGGTTGGAGAAAGCAGGTGCATAGCAAATATGGTAGTGAGTTATTTTGGTATTCAATCAAAGCTAATGCTGCACTGATTTCTTCAAGTTTGTTGAAAATTTTCATGAAATTCAAATTTCTATGCAAATCAACGTATTTTTTCACTGATTTTTGGACGTAGTGTCACTTCTTTTTTAACACCATTCATATAAAATATTAAGTATCACGTGCCCATCCTCTATAAACCTCCATTAACAACGCCTACGGCTGCATTCGAAAGAAATCTTCCCTCGCGACCATATAACACAGGTACCGCGAGACCTCCCATCTAACCAACTCAATGCAGCATCCGAATCTCTGTCGGTATGTTCATGGCAGTTTGTACCAAAGTAATTTGTCGACAACTTTATTGCTTCACTAAAATAGCATGAAATTCAATAATATAATGATGTTTTATGCCTCCTGATGGGATGATCATCATCCGACCGCAGAGTGTTGATCGCCCTGAAACGATATCCAATCATTCGGTGGTTATTTCAACAATTGCAAAATCGAAAAGTACTTGTACCACGAATTGATTCGAGCCCATTTACAAATATTTCGAAGCTGAGATTGCACTCCAGGCATCTTCTTTGATTCTTTTTGGGCGATCGAGCTGAAGTTAGTTGGAGATCACAACAACTTCGTTGTTGCCGTGAAGATCGAAAATGATCGCTCCCACGCGCCAAACAATATAACAACTGCTTCTTCCATTCTTCCATTCACAACCACATCAAGATATCTATCTCGGCAAATTTTCAAGTGAAAAACTCCCAGAATGGTTGGAGGAAGAAGGAAGCAGAGTTGAATTACTTTACACTTTTGTGCAACTACTGCTTCATGTGTATCTATAGATACATGCGTATAGGCCCATTTCTGAGGAGTTTTGGGATGACCAGATTTGGAAAGTTGTAAAGGTGGACTGTTTCGTCTCAAGAAAGTATGGTATTAGTCGGGATGTTAAAATGCTATGAAACTGTCCATGGACGCTTACAAATCAATTTTGTTAGTTTTACGTTGGTGTTGTGAGCCGTTCAAGTTCAGAGACATCGTGTATTCAGAATGGAAGAGTAGGCGGTGGGACCAGTTTTTGATGGAAGATTCAAGTGACCAGAATAAAAGTGATTTTACTGCGAAAATCTCTCCTTTATGGCATGCTTGAAGACTTGGTTAAAAGCATAAGTTACTACTATTAAACTATAGATGATTGATAGATTTTTAAGCACTTATAACGATATCATAATGGCCTCTACAATATTTCATTGAATGATGTTTTTGAAACCTCAAAATTATACATCCTAGATTTGCTGCAGGCGAACTTTCCGTTTCGGATTAAGTTTTGTTGCAAGCTTAACATGCAAAACCATCTGCTGCGATTATGTAACGCAATTGCTATATTTTTGCTAATATTGATCATTTGAAACCTCGTTCGATATCCACGCAAAGTCATCAGACATATTCAATATTTAATACAGCCATTCTGCAACCGACCACTATTTTCAGTATCGCAATAGCCGTCGGCTTGATATATTCATAGGTTCTTACCTTCGTTTTTAGTCTTGTGCCCAAAAGCATCCTCTAAACCTGTCAAACTCCTGCTCATAATAACGATAATTAATTGAGGCCTTTAAATGATCAAACTAAATCTAATGGCCATATATATCGTCTACCCTGTTTCTACTTATACGTGTAAGTACACCTAAAAAGATCGACGAACTTAAGATGTTTGAAACTATCTTCTGAAGTCATGAAATGCACGAGATTGGTATCCATAGTGCGGCGAAATGCACATATCTCTACGGTGCCGCTGATACCTGAAGCTCATCTTCAATGAAGAGATTTCAACGACGATCTTGAATATTTTAAGTACCGGCTCGACGTTATTGAATGCTGTAAAAGTTGACTGTGAATTGCCTATGGCACTGGTCTGAGGAATCCTCTTGTTCTTTTGCTTTAAAATCTCTAGATGTTGTAAGTACACACACTTATGGCGTGTGCTCCGTGAAGCCGCATGAGGCGATCGCACAGCCTGCGGGTCCGAAGTCGCAGGAAATACAACCAAATAATCAAGTCGCCGACTCTAGAAGTAGCTTCAAGCCTTGGTTGGAAGTATCTTTGACCATGATCACGCCAATGGTAGAGAAATATAAAAGATAAAAGGGAATATTTGATATCCTATAAATAATTCTTGAAACACTATCGCAGAATCGTTTAGGTGGCTATTGAATAAGTTCTTTTAAATCGGATTTGATTGCGGTGGAGCTTTAAAAACTTTCTGGGAATAGGTAAATGCGATTAAGCGATTCAAATACAAATGGTAGTCAATGTGTGAGGCTTGCTCTTTTTCACTTATGTCTTTCCATGTCTTCAAAAAGTGATTCAAGATTTTAGCGAGAAAATTCTTTTTATTCAGAAAGGATTTAAGTTTTTGCAGCCATAGCGATCCTACTAACAAGATGTTAGTCATACTTTCATTGATTGGATATGCAAATACTATCAGCGGTTGAATTAGTGGCTTTTCAAGCCCATTGTTTTGTGATTACACTCGAAATCATGTATGCTACGGTCGAATGAATATTCTCATCAAAAAAATCTTAAGTTGTTTTTCATCCGAAAATTTCTCTCTCCCCTTCAGCTCAGCTCTGTTGTCGTTTTTTTTTTATTGGTGAAATTAACCCATTGTACGATTTAAGAGGGATAGTCAGTACTTCCAGTTTTGTCCTGCCTTGCATGATTGTATTTAGTGAAAAATGGAAACATTCGCGTAGCATTTGTCTATTAGGGGGATTTTCTTTTCCACTCTTTCCAAAAAGCTTTCAATATTATCTCGAAATTTATTCGTTTGAAGTTGATTCGTGTTAATAAAAGACACAAGCTTTCAATGTAAACATGTACTCTGGAGCAAAGGATCAGGTCGTGATGGATACCAACGAAGTTAGGCTTCAATAAGTTTTCCTATTGCCTCCATGATCTTAGAATATATTCTTTGAGCTCATAAAATTTAACAGTCCGTTCGCTGATATGTTTTTAAAACGTGTAAGCCAGTTACGGTTCAGCAACGGACAATGAAAGACGCCATTGTAACATTTTTTCATCCCTAGTGCCAACCAAGACTCTTTAAGAAAGGATTGTGTTCATAGCATTGAAAAACTGATCGCACTTAAAAATGGTGTTCATAGAGCTGGTCTAAGTCAATGGGTGTGGAACCTGAGGTCCATATCGATTCGCGTATTGGATCTTTGTTAGATGCTGATATACTGCTATTTCAAGAATGTTAGTGGTATTCCCTATTTCACGAATTGCATCGTCTTGATAAGGTCCGTATCCGTATCCGTATCCGATAAGGTCCGTCTTCATCTACCGACTCGAAATTGTCAAATTATTTTTGAAATTGTTTTTTAAACTGATTGTGGACCTATTATGCGAAGTGTTGGTCCCTAAAACGGTACAAAATTCGACTGCAGTTTCATTTTCACTATTGTCTTTTTATAACATCCTGCAAATGCTTCTTTTTGCCCGCTATATTGAATGCTGCAAAAAAAATTTAAGGAAGACCTTTTTCATCAACAAAGCGTTGGCGACATTTGAATTAGTATAACCAGGCGTATTTAGTAAGGTGAATCTCGTTGCATAAATACATTCTCCGTTTTAGTATAAGCTTCTACACTAAGTGTTAAAACCCAGACTCCAGTATTCATAACTTTCTTCTTCTTGCATGAGACACATTTGAAGGGGGCAATAAGGGGTAGAACAACATGAAAGAGCCTTCAGTGGCTTCGAGTGGTGCTCATCATACGGAGGTAAAAAGTGTATAGAAATATAAAGAAATGTTAGAACCCATTAGAAAGATACTCATTAAAGGCGCATGGAAAAGTTTTTCGATCAATGCAGAGCCTTTTGTCGCTATCCGTGCAGTGATCATAACAAATGCCTAGAGTAATAGTAAAGCTGATCAAGGACAGCGAATAAACAATATACTTTACTAGTATATATAGGACTATATATAGGAATAGTTTACTGGCAATTATGCATGAACTCAACTGAAAGAACCGAAGCTCAAACCATTGAAGTTCTTCCTTTTGGACGAAAATATTATACTTAAAGGCAAACAGATTTTAACAGATTTTAAAAATGGTGCCAAGGGTAAAATTTTCCTTCGACGCCGGATTTGAGACAAATGACCCTCTCGAAAACACGTAGCTTAAACTCCCGGACTTTAAGGGTTCAATCTCAGGAAATTTTGTGCGCCGATTTCTTGTAATTCGATATATTATCCCAGCAGTCACCACAGAAGAAAATTTCAGGATAGCCAAACCAAGCAAACCACTCAAGATTTTGAGGGCAAAGAAGTTGAACACTAAAGACCGTAGTGACCCAAGAAGTTTGTGACAATGCACTCAGTGAAAATTACATTCTCAAGGAAAGTACTACCAAAGACGGTTAAGATGATATCTGTTATTAGATTAAAGTAGATTATTTGAAATTAAGACCACATCAGAGCTTGAACTGTGGCAGGTTAGAACGCTCAGCGTGATATTGAAAAGACAAAAATAAAACCTACCCGCTGTGAAGGTACCTGTTTCAAAGTCTTCTGTCTGCTAACACCAGACTAAACATATCTCAAAAAGATCTCCAACAAACACAAAGCAGAACATAGCTCAATGTCTCGAATAGGGGAGCTAAGAGAAGAAATCTACAGGCCTTGACTTGGCTGAAATGGAATCCTCTTATCACAAAATCAGCAGCTGAACTAATCAGAGGAATTCAACGAGAGACACCAAGAAAACCTAGATGAAAAGTATTCACGCACAGAGCGCGGGAATTCATGGCGTCAGCTGATCCCACAACCAGTAATCCATCAATAATATCTTCACTAGAGTAGAGCACATTAAGCTAACCACGAAACCAGCCCTCAAAGGACTTTGAACTTGGGTCAAATCTAGGCAAGATCTGAATATAAGCGAACGGCATTAACCATTGAGAACAAAGAAAATCCAATATTTATCATTGGCGCCCTGCAAGAATGGATGAGCTTCAACCCTTAAACATGTAACTCAGAAAAATGCAATATGTAGCTCTAGCGCTCGAAGCATTGTCAAAAGTAACAATGTCATGATATGAAATCAAGACACATGGGAATGATTGATGTTGTACAATCAAATATACAATGTCTTGGCAAACGCAAAAACAGCTTAGCATTAAATTTTAAGAAGGATCATACATTTTTTTGAACTACTATATAGAGCTCTAGGCAATCTCGATGCTAACACTACCACTACTACCTAACACAAACTCAGGGTAGACAATATGCTAGGGGAGGGAGCCACTCTCGTTAGAAAAGACATTAAGTACCCACAGACCCAAAAAGACAATAACCGGGAAGTGGTGACCATTCAAACACTAAACTTTAGAACCTTATCTAATAGTAGCGTCAGTTTATGCTCATCGGTCGGTTCATGTACCTGCAGTAACACCAAAAGAGCTCAAAAAAGAACTGGTCAAACTAACTTACTAACTGCACCACACTATGAACCTACTTATGGGAGGGAATTTATGTGCCTCACTCAAACTGTGGGAGATAATTTCATAAATAGTTTGGTCAGGGAATATCTCATGAGCATTTTGAATACGTGCATACAAACATTGAGTAGACTTGACAAAGATAGAAAATGATTACGTTCTGCACCAGATGTCACTGTCACAAATATGAACGTAGATAATATCACCCGGAAAGAAAGAGTTATATTATGTCTAACACAATACACAATACAACAATACAATACAAGTCAACACAATATGCTTGATGATTTGTTGACAAATATGTGGGTTTAGGTATACCTTTTGATTAGATGTCAGATCTTTCTAATGATTTTTGACTGCCACATAAAATGAAAATGGATACCTTTTGCAGGATTCTTCATCCTTTGGTGTGTTTACTTAACATGTATCACTTTTTCAAGCCCTGCAGCAATACTTTCAAGTAAGTCCTGCCTACTTGAGAACTGGATTCGAAGTGACTCGCTCAACGGTGATTGGATATCTTTGTAGGATATTTTATTAAGTGTACTAACAATAGTTATATCTGTTTGGGTTCCAAATAAAATCATTATTTCTTGATTTTATCAGCCTATCAGCATAATAAAAGTGTGCAACAGTTTGTAGTTGTTAATGCCTGAAACCATTATGCCCATTTGTTTTCTTGAGCATTTATCCGTGAAAGACAAGGTATGATATTTTTATTCTTGATATTTTATTTTCACAAGAAAATAAAACGACGTTTCTCGCTTTATCATCAATTTCACGATAATAATCTCCAATGGCTGGTTAAGAAAAACCCATCCAGGTAATGTCTTTATTTCCAATTGTTATTTAGCCGGTTACTAACTTTATTCGGTATGGATAGCAGCCCGGCCATACTGACAAACTTCAATGATATCGTTTAGAGCGGAAAACTGAGACATATTTCTATTATGTTTCCAAGGACGAATCAAAAGTAGATTCTGCCCAATATTTAGGAAGTTTTTATTTTTATTTTTCATTGCTTATAACTATTCTGGTCTTTTTAAATATAATTAAAAAACTATTTCACAACAAATTTAGTGTTGGAAAACGTCACCTTTTCCCACTGGGATCGATCGCGATCAATAGATACTCTTTACGATACAATGATCTTTTGTTACCTTTTGTTGATACCCAGTCGTTTTTGATTAGGCTTCTGGCTTTATTCAAGTTGCATATTCATAGTTGGTTAAGATGAGAGCTATAAAAAATTCAACGATCCAAAGTAAAGATACGTTGGATCCGATAAGATGAATTGAGAAAAAAAAACAATTTGAAAATTAAAGGCATTAGCAAGACCATCAGCAAGAGAAGATAGTGCAAAGGAAATTCGAAATAATCATAGCTTTGCTAAGGAGCTACGCATAATAGACGATCTATGTATGTAAGGTAACATTAAAAAAATTAGATATGAATATTTTTTTTCCAAAATCTTGAACAATTCACGCTTAACTCCATTGAATTAGATCGAATCGGTCAATATTCGAAGATGATTAGTCTTTCCATGTGTGTAGTTCTTTTTGTATCGTTTTGAGTTTCTCCGATTGGGCTTTCATATTCATGCATGCTTATTTATTTTTCATCAATTCGAGACTGTTTGAAGCATACTCAAATTGGCCGCAAATAATAAGCCAAGATCAGTAAATCACGCCTTCTTTCTTCATAGTTTTCGTTTTTTCTCAGCATTTTAATGATGGACTAGTTTTTATTCTGATACTGATTTTTTTTTGTTTCCGTCTATTTTCTGTAGTAACCACTGGAGTATTCATATCATCATGCCATGGGCAGCAGCAAAAATTTCGTATATCACCGCATGATCTTCAGGTCCTGGAAGGATCTGAAGCGTTGCTAAGATGCGAGGTATCGAATCAAGCCGGACAAGTTCAGTGGACGAAAGATGGCTTTGCCTTAGGTAAGTTTTGAATCTTTTAGATGTTCATTTGGTAAAAGCACGTTTTGTAAATCAAGTCAAATATTGCTTCAAGTATTTAGCTTCCAGATGAAATTTATTCTATTCATATATGCACATAACAATTAATTGGGAAGGTGGAAGGCAAATGTTTAGTTGTTAACATTCTAAGTTTAGTTTTTGCCGAGTGCTTTGTCAGCACCAACCTGTGCTCATAACTTCTTACTTGCATTTCGCTGACCTCCTCTATATCCTTTGATTCTTTGTAAGCCCTCCTCACATCTATTAATCTGCTGTCTACTCAGTTGTTCATCGAAAATAAAAACTATCTAAAATTTTCTTTCCATCACGAGATAAAAATTAAAATAATTAAAAAAAAAATTAAAAAAAAACCGAAAAAATTTGGTTCAAACAAACAAACATTATACAGAAAGTAATGGTAATTGTCAAATCATCAGTCCATTGTAATGGTACACGTATAAGGATGTGTCAGACCTCCCTTCAGAATGAAGATTGATCTTAATCACTATCCTGGTGATTGATTAGCACGAGAAATTCCAATGTCTAGAATTAAGGAAGTATAAGTTACCAAAGATGAAACCCTTACTGGACCCAAATGTTCAGTCTCTGATGGCAACGATAGGACTTCTAAGTAATATCGGAAGAATGAAATGATTTTTTTTTCTGCTTTTACTCAAATTAAATTAAATTAAACTAATGGGAATACGTGGTTACATTTTCTAAGGATAACGTGTTCCAGGTGTTGTTGATGTTGTAGCGAATATTCACGGAATTCGTTAAGTACACTTTGCTCAACACGTTCAAGCATAACAGGGACAACTCCGCGTACTTCACCACTATCATTTTCCCGGCTAAATACTTAGGTGAATGCTATCCCGTGCGAAAATCTCAGGTCCATACACAGTTTCTTCGCATTATCTTTTTCAATTGCTTGGAAAAATTAGGCGTCTTATCTTTTTCCTCGTACTTTAATCACCGATATGGGAATTGCACATTCTGCAAAACCTTCAGTGGAGGACAGTGTCAACCTCATATTGACTAGATTTATGGTGAAGGGAGACTCGTTTGCTGAAGATGGCACTGAATAAATCGCCTAATTTCCGGGTATTTAATCAGAGATTTTAGATATTGGCTCCAGCAGAGGCCTGCATTTATCCTCAGATTTCCGCAGAAGGAGCGGCTATGCTTCCGGGGAAGATCTCGTAAAAAAATCCCTCAAAGCGCTTTGAAAGGATTTCTTGTTTTATATAGAGACAAAAAAAAATAGTCGCATTGATTCAGCAGTTTGTTTAAAATGTTCTCACTATTTCGGGCTCACGCCTCATAACGCGCTATAGAATTAGACTGACACGATCCAATAAGAAGTGTTCCAAAACTCCATCCTTGCTTCCGCAGACGTAGTATTTGCCATTTGTTTTAATGCTCAGTCGTTAGACATACCAGAAACTTTCGGACTGTGAGCCATTTCCCTAGAGTTCCTCTATTGGAGTCGATTGCGCTTCATATCATTAGGGTGAGTCTTTAGAGTTCGCGTTACAATGCTGGTCTTCCTGTCAATCCATGCCGAATCTGTCTCCTTCTAAAGGGCTTTATCCAACCTCTCTGGTTAAACTTTAATTGGTCCCAATATTACTGCATTTTAAAGGAGTAAGCGAAATGTTACTAATTAAGTCATTTTTTGTTTGTCTCTGCATTTAGGAGCCCATGTTAGTGTCACTTCCCTCTCGTTTGAATGCCTACTGCAGTCCTACATTTTGATGCTATGTGACATGCTGTATCAATACTAAATCGGTCCTCTCATCTGCCAGATTGTTAGCTAGATTCGATTTTGTTACTCTGTTGTGGTGTTTGCTGATTTGAATGATCTTTAATCATTTTATGTGTTGGATGCATTTATTTTTTCGGTAGTCTTGGTCTTAGCCAATGGTTTAGACATCTGTTCACTCCCAATAACATTCTTCCTTTATTCTCTTCGTTTTTCCTTCCAAACTCTAAAGACCAGTACAGATCCCTGGTTTTAAATCTATTTCTTTGCAAAGAGATGCCATTACTTGGCTTGATGTCCCGGTCTTCGGAGCTTCAATAGTTTGAAAGCTTCCTGTAGCGTTTGTTCAGTTTCTGCTATAAACATCTTAACGGCATAAGGCCGTATAACTTGCCCATTGGGACGCCTCTTACCTCCTTTTCCAAGGCCTTGCTTATTTAAGTAATGGTGGCCTTCAGATCTACAAAATGTTCGATATTGCAGGTCATAACCAGACCGCCTGATGTCAGCCTCATCCACTTCAAGGTCTATATATGCTATTGTTTGCTGGGAAGATGTCCGAAAAATACCTTTTTAGAATACGGTTAACAGGCCCTTCCAGATTTGACTTGCTGCATGGACATATAGGAGATTTCGATACCATAATTGTTTCCGGCGCGGCGTCTCAGTACGATCTCCTACCATATTTTTGGGTCCTGGTTCTCTTTTTCCTGTGTCTTGTTTTCTGTCATACAAACGCATCTGTTTGGGTCGAGTCGTACTCTTGGCAGCAATGCCTACTTCCTTAAGCTTTCCTACGTCGACTGTTCATATTTTCCAAAGTAGAATTTTCATGGCAACCCGGCATAACCTTGCTGTAACGCCTTTCGAATCGTATCGCCCATTAGATGATGTATGGTTAGTGCTTCAAAAGCATTCTTGTGGTAGATTAGTTGGTTTCCAGAGGAGTCATAGCGCTTAATATTCCTTTCTTTTTGATATGTTCCTATCGTTCCAGAAAGTTCCTTAAAAACTTCAATAACTTGTTAGAAGCTTGAAGTGAAAGCCTCCAGGTTGCCTATAGAAACTGATAGCTTCTGTTGTTACAGAAAAAGTGGAAGCTACCATTAGTTCTGCGTTCGCTCTAACATATCATCGACTATCCTGCTGATGCATCTCTAACCAATTGTTGAAATGGTTTGTCTTAGTAATGAACAAGCAAACCCGCAGTAGTGGTGCAGTTCCAAGAAACGTCAAATTCTTTTTCTGATCTTCCCATTAATGATATTAAACTTTAATGTTTAGTTTTTGAAGCTCGTTGCAACGTTGTACAGACAAACGAGGAATAACTATCTAAAGTTTTTAAAAACCTTCGGAGAGGGTGAACGTGAGCCAATTTCAAGAAAATTGCTTACCTCCAAGCCTGTAAGATCTTAGAACGTAGTATTTATATCATTCAAAGAACAATCGACGACTTTTTCGTAGATCGACGACTTAGTAGTTTTGATGGATTGAATGCAGTTTTGAAACCCAATAAACAATAAGCCTTAGTTAAAATAACTCCCGCGACAAGTCCGTAGTTTGAGTACATGTGTGGAAAGTCGCCTAATATTTTTGGTTCGATCAATTTTCTGGTTCGATCTATATGGATTTTCCTGTTGCACTGGCTGGTTATACTTACGTGATTTCTATCGTTATCCTTGGTAAGTGAGTCGTGATTTGTGAATTACTAGGGAGATGGATTTGGTTTCAATTCAGTTCTTGTAGTTTTGCTTTTTCAAGAATTGATTGAACCAGATATACAGTTCATCAGAAATGATTTTGATTTCCCAAATCTACTTTCATTTTCTCTAAAGCCGTCTTCATGAAGGCTTGACCCGTACTATGATCAGCAGGGTTCTACAGTTTAGCTTTGCATATATTCGAATGAAGATCGTCACGTAAAATGCTTCAGATTGTCTTCAGAGTTTCTGTGAACAATACTAAAATGCCAGAATAAGATTTGCCCTCTTATATTTTGGCTTAGATCCGCGATATTTTGCGTTAAGACGAATACGAGTATTTTGATATCTGCAACTGAAGGTGTTCTCTCGAATTCTTTGCGAAAAATAGAGTGTTTGGCTGTCGAGTGACGTGGACCATATATTGTTCTAAATGCAGAATATGTTGGGTGAGGTAAAATATCATTTTGATGGTTAATGCTGAAAATTTCTGAAGGTTGATCAACTTTCAACTTTCTACGTATCATCGCCTGCCAAACCTTACTGAACACACTGGTCGAAGTTGGATTGATTTTTTGATTGTTTGCGATTGCGAAGATTGCAATTCGAAGTTTTGATTTGCTTCTTTGTCAAGTGCACGTTGCAGGAACAAGAGATGATTGCAGGAAGAAGAGAAGACTTGCAAGCCAAAGGTTTCCAATATTCTTTTAGCCCAACATCCGCTTTGCCAAGTTTGCTGTTTATTCCTGGTTATAAAATAGAGAGTGGAGCCTATTTCAGTACCTCATAGGACCTTTCACTCGCACTATGAAGGGTATTTATTGGTTAGCTTGTACAGTCCAAAAATGATTCTTACTCACTATATAAAGAAATATTGCGATTTGCCGTCAAATGTATGACTTGATTCTTTATATATTGACAGCTGTCATATTTTGACATCTCCACCTATAACTGTCTGATGAACAACGGCCTTTCTTTCAGAAGAAAGAAATGAAAGAAATGGATTTGTCACATTGCATTGCCACTGTATAGAAAATTCAATGACCATTTAATAAAATGTAAGAAACACCTCGTTTGAACTCTCTACATCATAAAATGAGTTGTTCTTGAAGAGTGAGAGGACCAGTAACCACCTAGGATCCTGTACTACTTTATACCTTATTGCGACACGTTTCGATGAACCTGCCCCGATTGGTGATTGTCATATGAAAGTATTGACTTACTTTATTCCTGACGTAAACTTTTTTTTAAAAAGGATCTTATTTGATAAAGGTACCATAGAGCATCTCATCACTACATATTCTAACGAATCGGAAAGCAGGATCCGCTCTGCTTTATGTTCAGTGTTCTTTAAGCGATTTGTCCGAAAAAAGCAGGCGGCATTACAACGTTTTCTTCTCTCGGTGTTCATCCGGCGATTTAAAATGTTTGTCAATTGAAAAAAGTACGAAAATCTCGATTGTTGTATGGTATGAGTTTATGGGAACGAATATCTTCATCGCTAATTATTTTATCGCGAAACAGAATATCAAAAAGAGCATACGAAAACTTTACTCTGAGATAGTTTACTTAATAGCAATCAAGCTTTAACGCTTTGAGAGTACTGAAATGGGTTGAGTTTTGTCAAGTTGGGTCGGTGAATACTTACCAGGTAAGACCACATACATGTCTTGTCTTTGTTTATTGCAATCTTCCATTTACGAAAGTATTCTAGCATTATTTAAATTGAGTGTTGCAGTTTTTAGGTGATGACTTCTGCCTGTCTTGAGGTATAGTATATGCAGGGATCGTTTGCATATGATGATACTTGTACGTTGTTTGGCAAGAGAGGAATGTCCGCGGTGAACAGGTGGTGTAGTCTTGGTGAGATGGGTGATCCTTGTGGGATTCCAGCTTGAATCATTTGTAGGCATGAGAGGTGATCTTCTATCTTAACTTTGAAAGATCGCCCTTTTGAAAAGGCGTGAGTGAGTTGTAGATATGAAAGGGGGATAGAAAGAAATAAGAAAATATTTTATAATAAATAAAAATTTGAAAATATTAAATTTAAAAATAAGTCCTGCATGCCAGGCTTTGGCTATGTCAAATATAACTAGGCCTGTTGAATTCCTGCGATTCATGTCATTTCTGATTTATTGGATCACCTTTATAAGTTAGAGTTCCGTTGATTGCGTTTCTCTGAATCCAAATTGTTCATCAGTCACACTTCACCAACGTAACCTGAAAGGGACGTGAAACACCGAATCACACTTTATATAAGCTGTTTTTTGGTAGACGTCTACGTCTACTATATGATTCATCAGTTTCTTCCTTCTTAAGTTTTTTGAAGAAATGTTTTAAAACTTCAGAAGGACTCATGAGAAAACTTCAAAATCAAGTTTCCTGCCAAGCGAATAAATCCAAGACTGCGCCGATACAAACTTCAGACAAAGGATAAGCACAAAAAGTGAGAATAATCGCCGGTCGCTTCTGGCAGAAAGTGATAGACGAAGCAATACTCGATTTAAATTTGTGTATGGTATATTCTGCAAAGCTTTAAGAGAATTACTTAAGTTCACCTCCACAGATATAATTCTACTTATTTTGTATGAATTCCATTGATGAGAACTTTGTTAAAGCTGCTCTCTCATTTTCGTCCTTACGCTATACTGATGATGAACTAGTACTTCTAAATATCAACGGTTTCAGACGTCTTCTCTTTCGCTTTGCATGTGCTTTGAATATAATTCCAGACGAAGTTCAGATTCTCTGTGGTCAGTAGAGGATTCAACGTAGATATTAAAGTAAAGAGTGAAAGAAGCCAACTTTATAGAACATCCGACTTCTAGTTATTTCTTCGTGATTCCATGTTAATTAAATAGTCATTGATTCTCATTGACAGCTTACTATATGTTTTTAACTTTTTCGATTATTTTGTAAATGAGCTTTCGTTTATTTTTGAATTATAAAATTTCATTTTTCCATTTACTCTCCAGGATTTTCAGCCATCATACCTGGTTTTCCAAGATATTCAGTGTTGGGTGATCGAGCGCAAGGTGTCTATAATTTACGTATAACCAATGCATCGATAGAAGATGACGCTGAATATCAGTGTCAAGTTGGTCCAGCTAAGTTCAATTCAGCGATACGAGCTAATGCCAAATTGACGGTCATATGTAAGTAAAACAAAATAAACTTCCTTAATAGAAATAATCAGTAGATTTTTAAATATTTTATATTATAGATTGTTATCAACATTGTGTGATAAAAGGATAGACGAAAAACTAAATTTAAAGGAATTTAAAGAAAATTTAATATTAACGAAATTTCAGTGATAAGACCTTAAGATATTCAGCTTGTAATTTATTTCCTCTTTATGAATAAGGATTATAGTTAGTTGGCGTTTCTCCTTATTGTATTTGTTGATTTTTTATTTGAAGGATCGGTTTACCCAGTAGTTTTTGAGTTGCTGTACGCCCATATTACGTTAATTTTTAATTTAATATGCAAGATGCTTTGAAAATTTTCGGGATTTGGATCCCAATCTGGCATCCTCTGCATTTGAAAGGAAGAATGATGGCTCTTTGAGACAAGCTCTGAATTCGATGTACTGTAGTTCCATGAAATGAAAATTTTATCATTCTTTCCTAAAACAAGGGAAAAATAAACCTAATAACGTTTTCATGCTAGTTTAAGGATTTCAAAATTCTAAAGCTATGGCCAAAATGCCCCGAGATCATAGTTTTCGTGCCGCGTAATTGTCGCAATTAAGACTATTTATTCTGCTGATTGCAGTGACAACTTAAAATTTTGCTTGGTACTGTTTCTTCAAGTGTTGTCGTGATGCCATTCCCAAAAATTTTCACAGGATCTATGTAAACAACGATACCACACCAATAAAAGTTATTTCTATGAAGAATCATTCATCCTAGTCTTAAACATCTTAAAGCAATTTGCTTTATTTAAATGTGTGCCATGGTAAAAACGTTTTAGACTTACATTGCTTGCAACCCCTTTGGTGTGGTGCACCCAGGAGTAAACTGAGTAAGCCAAAAATTTGAAAATAAATCCGGGATGAGTAACCGAACGAAAAGAAATGTAGTGAATGTCAAGCGGAAGCCATTGTTCAGTCTTGAGTGAAAACGCTTATCAGAGAATATTCAATGTTCCATCGTGTTTATGCGCTCGTATTTATACAAAATATTTCGAATAGATAAAAGTTCAAAACATATAAACAACGCCTTAACCATAAGACCATTTTCAAGAAACTATTCTATCTTTCAGACTTCAATAGTGTTCAATGAATGTCGTTAGTCAGATCGTCTTTGAAAAACGCATATGACAATATAAAAAAGGGAATTTCCCCCTTCCTGAACATATTAAGGCTTTGGTTACAGAGTAAGCTCAAAAAGTCAAGAAACTTATTTGCCGCTTTTGCCAGAGAGAGATAGAGAGAAAGAGAGATGGAGCAAGTTTTACGGACTTACTCAGACTCCTAGAATGCTACTGTTTCTAAACGAAAGAATGAGAATGTATTTTCCAATACAAAAATAATTCTGCTAATTTGGGTTGAATCTCGTGACATCTGAATTTAGCTCGAAGTGTTCTCACTATTTTCCAATAACGCTATTCTTTTGTTTCCGTATGTATTATAACGGTATTTGTGTGTATCCAAACAAACCGAACACAACAAAGTACCGACTTTAATACTCTTAAAAGCAGAAATTTTCGTCCTCGCTAAAGACAAAAGGGATGAATTTGTTTCGAATGTGGAAAAATTGATTTACATTTCGTCGTTTTTCATTTATTATTCATGCACGAGCATGGAAACCTACGTGTTCTAGAACTTACTGACAGCCGGTATGTGTTGAAGGTATGCGCGAGTAATGTGTACACGCGAGTAAGAGTATATAAAAATATACATTTGAACGTACGTAAGTAGTATGTATAAGCTTTCGCGAGTAGGAAACAAAATTACCCAAATCTCCATTCTGCCTTCACAATGTTCGACTCTTAACATTTCCTGACAAAAATCAAGGATCGAGTGAGTTGCGAATTGGAAAATATGTTTCGGCATTTTTTCAATGATGTCAGCAAAATGATGTTGAAAATTAGGTAAAATTTCACTTTACAAAAGTTGGCAAAATACACGTGTGTTGATGGGGGGTGGAATTTTTCGGAAGGGCGATGAAAATCGTTATTTATGGGGGTGTCTATTGGATGATAAGACCCTGTATTCTATTGATTACATACAATATGCTGCTTCAAAGAAGATTATCAAAAGCGGAAAGCTTACTGCTCTTTGATATTATCCGTGGAAAATTAATTAACAATTCTTAATTGCTAAACTTACTTCTGTAATTGAATGTATGTGCAATGAATATGTTTTAAAATCAAAATGCGGAAGTATGTTTACAAATTTTGCAGAACATTAATTCTGTTTGAAAAAAATGGGGGAATACCTGCAAATTCTTTACGAAGCTTAAACGAACTCATTATTGGTTTAAAATTTGACTCTTTTAATACAGTTCACTGCGAAAGGCTTGTATGCTAATGACAGGTTAAATTCTCATGCCAACTGATCGATTCCAATTTTAATTTATGGTCCATCGACCATCAACCAAATTAAAGGATAAAAACGACATTATTGAGTGCTTGTCAGCGATAATTTGAGGATAAGACATATCTTCGCGGAACCAGAGGTCTCAATATTTTCAAGGATTATGCAAAGATAACTTATGCCTTGCCTTAGTTAAATATTATCTGAAATGCAAGCAAAAAAAGCTGTCCTTGAATGCAATTATGAGTTTCATTAAAAATTGAGAAAGAGAAATTTGATAGGTAATTCTTTGAGGCTTCCCTTACCAACCAGTGTCAACGCATTCTCGGGAAGTTTTCGGTCCTTATGTTTTCTGTTGAAACACGAATAAATATTTTTAGAATGCAAATTATCCTGAAAATCCATGAAGCAACTGAATATTGGTTACATCATTACTGAAACTTGTTACCAAATGTACATCAATACTAACCAGACCAGTGGTATTTTTTGCAAACTCGAATCATTGAATCTAAAAACAGCCAGAGATTAATTATGATTAAATTCTTGTTAACTTAAATGAAATAAACTAAGAGTAAAAAATAATCGGCAAGTAATTATTATCCAAGCATTCAGGGACAGAATTTATAATGCTAATGGTTTAACAAATAAACAAATAAAGCAAAAAACTTTTACAGAGTGTAAAATTAGAATTATAAAACAAAAGCGATTGTTGAATATATTAGTGTTTAGGTTCTAACGCCGTTTTTCCAACCAAGACAAGGAAAATAGGAACTAACGGAAGTCTTGTTTTCAGAATCTATGAATGACCCATATGGAGACAATACAAAACCAATTGAAACTATCAAAACAGAGAAAGATAATGATACAAAGAATATAATTGAACTAACAGTCTGAACTCAGTAATTATTCTGTTCTTAGTCGTCTTGATACTTACAAAATACTTGAACATGTTTAGCAAGGACTATGTTACCACGGAAATCAAGCAAGCTGGTACAGGACAACCAAAGCCAACAACGAACCTAACTGAAACTGTAACAGTGGCATATATCTGGAATCCTGTAAAAGTATGATCCGTTTTTCGAAACCATCATGGAAAACAGATTTTAAGTAGGTTAGTGTTAGTATGCATAAAACCCACTGAATTCTTTTTCTAATTGAATAGATACGCATACACATTTTTGAAGGTTTTAAAATGGGTGACCTATTTTTCCTGGATAGCTTATACAAAATTTCTTACAAATCCAGGAATAGAATAAGAACTGTCGATTGAACGATCTTAACTCTACAGAAACCTAATTCAGACTAGAGATCCTTAATGGCGGACGAGATGGTACTAGTTGGCCGGATGGCTTACATGGTACTCCCAAGATAATGAGACTGGCATAGACCAGAGTTACGCCAGTCTCATTATCATGGGAGTACCATGTAAGCCATCCAGCCGACTAGTACCATTTCGTCCGGCACTGCTGGATCTTCCATTGGTTGTTATGTATGCATCGACACCTAGTGTGTCTGTGTGTTTCACAGTGTACAGCACGTAGTTCCATCTGTAGACGGTGTGTAGTAGATCCCCTAGATCCGTTAAAAATAGGATCCTTTCCACCAAGCCTTCATGTGCCTAGATCGCTTAAAGCCACGATAACATAAAGTCTCTGAAGTTTGAATCGTTGCAAATGCAACGTTCTCGATATTTTACACTTTTTGACTGTTTGCAAATAATTTTAGTTACCATGCATAATTTACAAAAATTTCAGTCAAATTTAACAAAAGAAAATTTAACGATGCAAACTTCACACACCTATAACATAGGTGACTGATCCTCATATTCTCAACGCAGTTCTCTGGACTTTTGAAATAAAAAATCGAAAATTACATCTGAAGAAATTTATTCTAGTTAACTTTCAACATAGTCCCCTTCCCTAGATATACACTCATTTGAGCGCTCCATGAGTGATTCGAAGGCTTTTTGGTACCCCTCTGAAGTTATCGCTGTGAGACGCTTGGTGCAAGCCGCTCGAATGCTCGGTACATCTTCAAAAAATCGTCCTTTCAAGGCCATTTTTAGCTTGGGAAATAGGAAAAAGTCGGCTGGAGCCAGATCTGGCGAGCATGTGGCGTGATTGATGCGTGGGATCTGATTTTTGGCGAGATAACGCTTCACAATGTTCGAAGAATGAGCAGGCGCATTGTCATCCAGCAAACTCCACGATCCCGGTTCCTTGTACTCGGGCCTGATGCGATTAATCCTGCGCTTCAGACGTTTTAACACCTTTACGTAATAAGCAGCATTTACGGTGGTGTTTGGGGGCAGAAATTCTTTGTGTATCAGGCCTTTGGAGTCGACGTCATCTTTTAACGACTCTCTCACTTCTTGAACCGACTGAACGACGTGCAAACAGTTGTACGCGACACTACACCTTCAACGTAAGCCGAATCGATCATTTTTTTCGTTTCCGCGAAAGTTTTTTTAAATTTATAGCAGAATTCAATTGCGGCACGATGTTCAAATTTCTCACCCATCGTAAAGCTTGCACCGGGGTACGAAGCACACGTTCACTCAAGTACGTCTATCTCGGCAACTAATGAACGAAAAATTCTCAGACACTTCAGAGCGATGTAGCAATATAGTACCGGTGTCGTCCAAGAGGTGGCGCCATTCGTGCAAGCGCTACAAAATAAGTTCGGTAACTTTTCCGACATACTGTATATAATGGCCTGTCCTAAACATGATGCTTAAAATTTGTCTTCGCTATTCTGTACGTTCTTGCTGAAGCTTTTAAGAAATTTCTCTGAAACATTTTTCACTATGCTTCCACTATGAGCAATCATAGTCAAACCAGAGGGTCTGAACCAATAATGAAACCAATGATAGCATATCAATTTCACGCGTGTCTTTTGATCACTCACACAGTAAAGTTTCCGGCGTTGTGTGGAATCAGTGGATAAGAGTTGGCGTTTTTTGGAAAAGGAAAATAAGTCATTGGATTGGCAAATGTGATTAAATATTCAAATTTATTCTTTACTCAATTTTCTTCCCTAGAGATTAACTAAACAAACAACGAAATTGTCATTGATAATTTCGGCAAGTTAAAAATACTTGGAGAATAAATTATTATTCTTTCACTTGTTTATTGACCTTTTCAAGATTTCCACGGATGTAAAAGTGCCAGCAGGATAAGATCTGGCTCGCATGGTAGGCTAGTTTAAAGCAGTTGTGATTGACAGATTCAAATACAATATAAGAAAAAAATTTCTATGTGGAAAGGCTTTTTCTAATGAAACCGTGTTACAATTTGAAGTTCAAATTTCAATCAGACGTAATATTTTAATTTCAATTTGGTTCAATATTTAAATTATTTTCAATATTTCAATTTTACTACAATTTGACGACTTAACACAGAGTTTCAGTGCTGAACTGCTTAATCGAGTGAACAGTAACCCGATTCTATAGAACTGCTCGTATTCTGATTAACCATTCATTTTTCGACCAAAGAATAACAAAACCCTTTACTAGATTCAATTCGCCAAATCTTTGTCCCTTCATTGTGCTAGGACTCAGGGTTTCCGAAAATGGTTCTACATCCTTATCTCTTCTTGAAGTTTCACTTCATGGCAACATTACATTCTGGTATAGTTTTGCCAGTTCTAAGTAGTGTAGACTTATTTTTCTCCATGTTTGTTCTGTTTTAATTTGCCATTAACACAGTTATTACAGCCATTATTACAGTTATAATTTATAATGCTGACTCGGCTTGATTGAAAATCGAAAAAAGAAAAAATCCCCACAAAGAACAAAGGAATCGTAGAGTGTCAAATCTCTCCGTCTTTAGCTGAAGCCAAGATTCCAGTGAAATCGTCAAAAAAACAAAAATCTTTTGCATAAACCATCTTAACATTGTTCAGGAACGGCCCGGCGATTCCTATTGTATCCATTCTCAAACTACTCGTTAATATTGCGTTCCACTCAAGTACCCTCAATTTTATTGAAATCACCCCTGTCACAAAAAATTCTGTCTTCAGCGATAATGTGATGACTACAACGCTGTTTTGGTTTCTCACTTTGCGAATTTTATTGTAATGCCATAAATCTTATGTCCATGCCCTTTTGCGGGATTTGTCCTTTACAGTAGTAGCCGTCGGAGTTCTTGTTGAACCTTGGAATCAGCTGCTATGAGACTTTATAGAGACTAGACTATACTAGATTGTTACGCCCCTAAAAGTATGTTTCCAGGGCAGTCCGGTATCAAGAATTATTTCTTTGTATGTCATATAGTTTTCGCTCTAGATATCAACGAAGCCAGTTTCATACATTTCATCAGAATTTGACATATTTTACTTTGTCACTTTTCTAATTTCAGACCTCATATACATCTGTCAAAGTGCTTGTTTGATCATCAACTGTTCACCTCTCCTCGTAATTTAGTTAAGTCTGAGAGAACAGATCTCACAGTGAATTCCATTCTTACGTTCCCAGCGTAACATACCAAAAATCAAAGAATTTTCCAGATTTTCATCATACTTTGAAGACAATCATCAGTATGGTTTTATAGAGAGCATTCTTTTCGCTCCTGATCTGTGAAAGTATTGAAACTCTAGAAACTCACAGCTATCGACTTGAATTTGAAGGTACGTTTCTTACAGAGTTCCAAGTAAAGCAAGTTGGTCTAAGTTATCTAAAATAAAAGCGGAAACAGTCTTAGTTTTGTTACTCAGCTTAGACTACCAGTTTGGCCCTTTTTACTGGCCTGAAGCATCTGACTTCTTTAGTACCATCCAGCCTCTAATTAATAATACCTATTTACTTGCCTTGTGAAGACTGTGTGTTTGCTCCAGTGTGGAGACATGATCTTACACAGACGAGGTTTTCAACGATGGCCCTAATAATTTTCCTGGTATGGTAGAGTTTATCATCAGGTTCCGAAAATAATTGGGATTTTTGGAAAGGAAATTTAAGGCAATTTTATGATGTGAAATCTAATCAAAAAAGCCTGTATGGATAGAGGTCATTCCTCTGTAGTTTTTCTGTCTCTGCCTGAGAGAAGTTACCGAGAGTGTTGACACTGTGTGTAGCTGCGCTGTGGTTTGAGTGATAGATCATGAGTTGGGAACAAATGGATTTGTCTACCTCCATGAGCCTAAATTTAGGTTTACGCTTTAATTGTGGAGACTGATATTTTTTTAACTGGGTTCAATACTAGTATGGGTTGAAGTAACGTGTTCGACTATCGGTATAGAAGGGATATTGGGATCGGCTTGGTTTCATTGAAGTTTGTTGCCTATAATTTTGCAGTGAATAAATTTAAGGTAAGAAAGTCCAGAATTGTTTCTTATTGATTTGATTTTGATGGTGTTAGTGGAGCGATGTTAGGCGTGTGCCATATTGTTGTGGTATGGAAGCATTGAGCCCTATTTCCAATATCCTTCATATTCCAATTTTCAAATATAACCTGCTTTGTGTCAGAAGGTTCAGGAATACTCAATAGCTTAGCCAGGTTGCCTTTTAGATACCGAAAAAATGTGTCGAATGCTTAACCTCGGTAAGCTTGCACTGTCAAACTAATACCTTACACTCCCATCACCATGGAAGAGATCTTATTGAAATCCGGTTAAGCATGCCGTAAGGTACTCTGATGCAGACTGTGAACAATCCCATTCTCTTATAAAAATGTAATTATCTGACATATGGATAGTAAGCGGACTAGAAGTTTATATTCAATTTTGCCGTGTAAAGTACGACTTCTACATAGTGTCTGATTGTCCATTCATTCATGTTATATTTGACAGAATGAAATGTCAAATATAAAAATTTGACATATACCATAGTTGATTACATACCACAGTATTAAGATGTTCCGTTTACTGTTCGTAGTGGTTAGCTCTCTTTCGTGGACGTGGGCAATGTCACAAACATTCGCAAACATACTTAATATGTTTGGAAGCCAGGTTATAAGTTGTATAATAGGAGCAAAATGTGAACGAGATCAATGGGTACATTGGAGACCTGTACCAAAAGGTCTCCAAGGCTATAAAACTGCGGAAGCTGGAGTAGGTCAGCTGAGCAAGAGGAGGAATAATGAATAGATACCCAGAAAGGTATTCACAAGAAAAGCTGAAGGACGAAAACCAGTCCAAAAACTCAGAAATAGTTTGCTAGACAGAAACGATGAGGGTGAGGGATTTACTAGTTCAAGTCAGACGTGGATGGACGTGGGCGTGGTAAATGGACCGAGACTGTTGGAGGCGTCACTGAAGAAAGGCTGAGGGTCAAAAGAGCCTATAGTTTCACAATTGTGTTAACGGTTTTGCGACCAAATTGTCCTAACATGTTGGTACTATTTAATGTTACAGACTGATAGTGATTGCATGACTAATAGTCGTACTTGATTGGATCCGCTCTGTTGAAAAAACTCAAAGGCGTAAGTCCTTCAAACGAGCGAATATATAAGCATTGGTATAATGATAAACAAAACATATGTTTGATATTTGAGAGTCTTATAAAAACTTGTTTTCAATAAAGGTCTAAAAAGTTGACCGACAGTCATCGTGTATTATGTTATGGCTTTCGGTTGAACACTTGAAATTTACGTCGTTTACTTGATGAACTTTAAAATAAGAGCCCTTGTACTCATCACGTACCCATCACGCAAGATAGTATTCATTCGGCAGCCATATTTTCATTCCCGAAAAAGGGCGAATATGATGATGAATGCGATAATGTCAATCGTTCGCTCAAGGATCCTTCCGCTTAACTGTCTTTTTGTATGATTGATTGCATGATAAGTTTGAATTCGTTCCGAGAATATAAATGTATGGTTCCTTTTCATTATATCAGCCTTCCTTTTTTGCATCTCTCGCCTCTTTTCGTTCATCTTGGTTTTATTCTTCGTCATCATATTTCCACACACATAACTCGCGGCCTTTCTTTATTCTTATTCAGAATCGGCTTATCAGAGGCTGTACGCCTCTACTCTATATCCTTTTCAATTTTCACCGAAGAATAACCATAAAAAGCATCTTCAATAATGTCATCATACGGGAGATTTGTTTTAATTTCTTTTAAAAGTTAAAAGATTGAGTACAACATACGCAACCAACTACACAGAGTCTCGATTCGTGTAGTACGAGTGTATGGAACGATAAGTATTTGGGATAATCTTCTTTGAGGGTATTTTAGGGATGGTACTAGTGGAATGATTTCAAGACGAAATTCTTTCAAAAGCAAGAGCACTTATGTATCGACATACATGTGTGAATATTTGAGATTGCTTGTATGAATGTAAGAGTGAAGTGCTTGCCTTTGATAAAAGCGTAGGAAAATTTTCAAGTTCTCTGACGTAAACAAAAGCTTAGGCATCGAGCAGGAGCCGCAATGATGTTGGAGATGATGATGAGACGTTGACGTTAATGTCGAGGTTGATAACGTAAGCGTATATAACATATTTTGGCGTTGATAATTTGAACAAATCCTTCCGAGAGGAGTTTTGGAGGCTTTGCAATTCTCCATTACGACGCTATGATAGAACGTATTAAGACTTCCGTCTTTGGTATCTAAAATTTGTTCAAAATATCCCGCGCTGGAGGTATTTAGCAGCGGAATGTTTCACTTGCTTGTTAGCAATCCTTTCATGTTTTAGCGTTTACAACCGCAGACGTGGTACCCTTTGCATTTTGTGTTGAAAGGATTAGCTTGTAGATTCTGAAGACAAATTCTTTTTACGATGATTTTGTCAGTCGGAGACTTTCAATAGTTTTTAACAAGATGCGGAGACAATTTTCACCGGATTTCCTCTTCAATAATTACAGATTCAGATATTCTAAATTCGTGTGTTGAAATTTGATTAATTTCGAAACTTTTGTTACTGCACACTCTTCATAAGTCGTTTTCCAAAAAATCTGCTCTATGAATCCTTGAATTGTACAGCTAGAATATTTTTTCTCGGTTCCTTTCTCGATATTTTCATAATACCTTTTTTTCATCGGGATATTGAACCATGATCTTATGAAAAATTCATTTCAACAAAAACCTATCATAAGTTGCATATAGCTCAGATCGTTGCTTTCTTATATAACAATTAGTTTCAGTATTCATCATATTGTCATCGTCATATTTTCCCGTCTTGATGAAATACAATAAGACAATATTCTTACTCCCACGTCAGGATAAAGGAACCCTGTACGTACGTGAATAAGCTTCACGTATTTGTAAGTATCTTAATTAACAATTCATATCATGCGACTATTATCTTCAGCAAACTACGAAAATAATTTTAGCAAGCAACTACGGATGTGTGCTTCATAATAATTAACATCCTTTAAGTTTGCTGTTGATCCTCAAACCATTAAATTTGTTGTCTATTTACATGTTCGTTAGCATAAGCTTATATTTCGTATTTTCATAGATACTTGAATGTTTTAGCTGTTAAAATATTTGTTAATACTTGAATGAATCCTTATGGTCTTTACTTTTCCGGATTCTATATAGTATACAACAGCGAAACATTGCATATTTTCATAACATGGGTGTATATGTTTCCTATATCTCTATGTATAAAATTTCTTTCGATTTGTCGGAGCATTACTCAGTTTACGGAATAGCTTTGTTATATCCCATAAATTTCCTTCATTCAGAATTCCTTATATTTATATATTATATTATATTATAATTCCCATAATTCTTCCTTATCGATCAAAGTAATCCCCATGCAGTTTTCAAAGTAATCTCCGGTTGTTCAAGGAATCATTTGTTGGAATCGAGGCTTCAGTGCGAGTGTTGAAGGTAGCATATCATCTAGCATGATCATAGCACTTTATTCTCATCCATTATACAAACATGGAAGTAGTTTGATCAGGATCGTTTTCAGCTTGTTCGCAATTACGTTTGGTATATTAAAAAAAAAAAACAACAAAAAATAACAAAGCCAAGTGATTTTTACCCCCAAAAAACCATTAAAACCAAAAAATTTGAATTTTATCAATAAATATTTGCAACAGATCACCTCGGGGAATACAACCTTAAATTTTAGTTCTAGTTTTGTCTCACTAAACGTAGTATTTAGTAGTAGTAGTAGTAGTAGTAGTAGTAGTAGTAGTAGTAGTAGTAGAAGTAGTAGTAGTAGAAGTAGTAGTAGTAGTAGAAGTAGTAGTAGTAGTAGTAGCAGTAGTAGTAAAAGTTGTTGTTGTTGTAGCAGTAGTAGTAGTTATAGTTGGGGTTGTAGTAGTAGTGGAAATAATTTGCTAACTAGATGTAGAATCGCGTTCAATGCAATATAATATCCTTGTGGATAGATTGTACGAAAAGTGGAATACTTTTGGGATTTACCGTACCTAAATTGATACAAACCACTTTACTTGGATACTTGCAAATTGTTAGTTTGTTGAGTTTTTTGGCAGAAAAAAAAACATAAACATGCAACTTTGGCATTGAAGAAAGTTTAGGCAGCTTCTATTAAGGAGACAAATCTCTGCATACAGAACATATCATGTGAGCAAGAAAATTATATTTTACACTTTACATTTACACATAAACATCTCATTAACCACTCATCCAAGCCTCGTTAGAACTTTTAAAGCAATTTACCAGGTTTAACTTTTTTAAATACCTTGAAATCTCTCTTCGAAATATTAATGTGGGAGCTATTTAGTGTTTTTTTCCAAAATAATCATTTTATTTTGTTGCCATTAAATATTTTTTGCTGATTTTGCTCTTTCTCATTCTTTTTCTTATACGTGCTCCTGTGTCAGTTGTAACCACATATATAAGCCGTCAACATTTTCAGCACCCACAATGCTCACATTTGTCCTTCTAGACGTTTTTCATAGGTATGTGAATGAATACTTCCCATGAAATGTGCGACAATCCTTCGTTTGAACAGATGCTGGATGGTTGATGAAGAAAGACTCTTAGTTCCAACACTACAAGTACTACAAAAGTACTCAGACATAGCAACTAAAGGAAAATTATAACAAGAATGTACCGGGAAGTGTGGGGAAAGGGATGAATACTGGACGACTGAAAATTCTTGGAATAATACAAACGTATGTTTATAGATGTTACTATGCGAATCCTAGAACATGCATGCACCACAACAAAAGTATAGCGTTCAAGGATTGGCCCTGGGGCCGTCTGCAAGCAAGCTCAGGTGGAAAAGAAGAAGGAGGCAAAAAACGAAGAGACTGTGTAGCGAGCAAAAATGAAACAGTAGACGCATGCAAATCAAAAGAAAAAGAACCGTGAGAACAAGGATTGAGCAAAGTGCATGGCGAGAATGCAATCAAAAGTGAAGTGGAAATATGGAAACAAGTGTAACTCCTTACACAGAAACGCTGAAAGCTTCAGGAGATTCTACAAATAAAATACAATCCAATGGAAGGATATACACAACTCATTTGTTCAGTCGCTTTTCATATCCAGTGGCATTCCCGACTGGCATCAAAACAATGAAGTGTGGAGAACAGGCAAATGAACTTTCGCCTCGAGTCATTACTCTGTCTTCGAATCCTGGAAGAGGTGCGCAATAAGTGCACCCATTTTCAAGTGGTATGCGCACCTGCTATGCGAGCGACAAGGATTGTTGAATATTCATCATCAGTGATAACATATTTTAATTAGAGCAGTCAATAAGCATCAGTTGAAGCAGCTTTGCAAAAAAATCCAGTCGAACACACGCAAGTGGAAGCATTCGAAAATTCCTCGCTACATTGATTTATGCTTCCGTCCTTCTTTCCTTCTGGAACACGCTCTCCATCCCATCTCCATTTGCTGTTCCCATTTAACTCATTCTAGATTCTGTATTAGTCTGCAGGCGTCATCATCGTGATGATTGCTGTCATCATGAAATCTCATAAAGAATTAGTAAAAATGCAAACAGGACATTAATTAGTCGCCATCAAATATTGACCCAGCATTCTCATCATTTATTCCGTTCTCACTGTGTTGTTTTTTTCTATTAGTTTCCAGTTTCTGCGATGTTGTTGGCAAAGTTAGCTGACGGCGATGGTGATTGCTGCCATCGTGCAGGATAAGGAGGAACGACGTGAAGTTAGTTAAACAGGACGTGGCCTTGCTAGTGAATATAATTTAATTCATTCACAGTCACTGAGTTCTTTCTCGCTTTAATGTAATTTCATCATCGTTGTTTAGATGCTGATAAAGCCAGGTTATCTCGATAGCTGGCATAGTTACTCATAAATAACGAAAAGAAATCGCGATTTAAACCAGAGAATTGAATCCATTTGTTTTTATGACGAGCATATTACAGCCCATTATTCGCAAAGTTGGAGATGAGTGCAAATTTGCGAATGAAATTAATAAATCGCTTTGAATTTATGCCTTTTGAGATTTGCTTGTTACTCCAGTGCTCTATCTTTTCCAAAAGAATGAATTCACCATGAACGAAAATTTCAGAAGTGGTTCAGGACCCAGAGAGAACTTTGATATCATGCTTACGCAACTACCTGGAGCTTCATCTATCAAAGAAGTTGACTTTTCAGCTCGGTGTCCTCGATCCCATAGTGACTACCTCATTTACCTGATGTTTAAGATTTAATAATTTGTCCTCCAAAATTTCACTCACACAGCAAACATGCTTCTACCTAGAAATTGGTGAGGGTGAAGGTAACGTTGTGAGGCGCACAGGATAATGTGTGACTTTGCCGAGCCACAGTTCAAACATTAGATGCATTCAATATATTTGTGCGGCTCTATTGTCTGTAGCTTCAGTGAACTCACAGCTAGAATGCGCTTAAACGAGCTCCTTGTTTGTTTGCCCATATTTGAATCATATTTGTTACTGAAATATAAAACAACAACCCCTCTGTGTAAGCAAAGTGCATATACCATCCCTACGACTCTCCCTCCTCCGCTTTTTTCCGGCCAACTATGAGTGTAACATGCAGGAATAACTGATGTGGAAACAATGTAACTCTCGTCGTTGTGCACAGCAAAGTTTAATTTTCACATTATCAAGTGCAGTGGATTTGAGCTGCGAAAAATTCTATAGCTCAAAATCCAGCAAAAACACCAACAAATTCTGTCTCCAAGCTCAAACATATTATCCGTTTTTTTGAAACGCCATCCTTTTTGAATTGAGTGGGAAATGTTTTATTGTATACTACCCTAAATGCTTTTTGTAATTTGTTAAATGTTTGCATCATTTGTTTCATGTTTGATTACTTCAGCGTAAACTGAATCACGAGCACAGTGATGTGGAAAGGGGTTACTTAATTTCACGCGTCACAAGGAAATGTACACTATACAAATGCACTGCAAACATTATGTTGTCTGTATCGCGAAAAATGTGCTTTCAGACAGAATTTCCCCCACAGCACATGCTAAACTCGGAAAAATAATCGAAATTAGAATTTTAAAATTTATTGTACGGCAAATGATCAGTAGATGCAACGAACCACTCTAGTTTATTTTATCAGTTTCAGCATGGAGAACTTCACTTCATCGGTCGTTAAATTTGCAACTACTACAACCACACTCATGTCTTTTTGTCCTTACATACCTACAATTAAGTACTTTGAATTTAGAATCTAATGGTCCCTAGAAAAGTATTTATAAGTTGGATGAAAAATAGAAAAAATATCCTTTGAAATCCTTTGGAATCACATTTTCCAAAATGGAGTAAGGAGCGATGGTCAACCTTAACCTAATTCGCTGCTTAGCTCAATCACTTGCAGGATTCACTGTTGTATGCAAAGTAGGATCAAGCACTCTAACCTGCGCACAGGTCGTGAATTTCGACAAGAAGGATATATTTCACCCCTAATATGGGCCCTTATGCGAGATGAATTCATACTTACGCTACTCGAAGCTTGGGTAATGTTTCCAAGTTCCATATGTACTCTAATGATATCATAGTTATAAGCTACAAAAGTGTGAAAGGATGAGTTGGATAATACGAAAAGTTGAAAGGATTTTGTGTTTAATTTAGCACGCAAAAGGTGGCACACTTTCGATTGCGAATAACTGGTACAACGGTTAAAAGACAATAGTTAAAAGGTTAAAAGGAAAAAGATTGAAAGACCAATCCTCGTAAAACCACGCTAGTGCCTTACACTAGAAGATGGAATATGCGCCGGTTACATATCCATCTGCATATCTAAATGGGATGAATATATGCAAGTATCTCGGGGTTCTGATGAACGGCAGCATAACGCTGAGCAGGCACATGATGCCGATGCCTGCAAAGGCCATCAAAGCTCTGATTTTTTGTAGAAATATGGCGGTCAAGTCCAGAGACAAACCTTAATCATACGATTGATGTAAAGCACGATAGTGGCACTAATCATCAGCCATGGAGCATTGGGTTAAAACGACAAAATTCAAAAACATAAGATGGGGCCTCTACTGATAAGAGGCCTTCGTTTGGGATTCTTCCGTGCGGTCGCAGCCTTAACGTCAAAATTCAAAACTTATCAGCGCTTCATTTAGTGATCAGTATCAAGAATCTTCCGCGAAGGATGAGCAAATGTGAAATTGTCCCCATTCAAGTCGATACCATTAAATCGATACCGTCAAATCGCATGACGGGAGCATTTAGCTGTCACAACAAATCATATGCAGTACTTAGCGATGAAAGCGTATGGAGTGTTGAATTGATGGATATGATGGGTATATAAGGATGGTCTCTAGACATTTGAGGTCACAGGAGTTGGAATGTTAAGGCCTGCCCCCAAGATTTGCCAACCCGTATTATTATTATTTGTACTGGGGTCCACTTGCTGGAAAATAGCATAGGCCAGAATCGGCCCTTCGCTCCCCATGTGTAGTACCATTGTTTACAGGTGGTCGATCCTGTCGTCCTACAGAAGCCAAGGAGTTCCCCCAGTTCTGTGGTCGCCAAGTGTTCCAATTCTGTAACGCCAGTGCACCTCAGCCAAATAAGGCGTTTGTTAGCCAGACTCTGGCAATCTAGGAGGAAGTGTTCTGTACTTTCTTCCTCCTCGCCGCAAGCTTGGCAGGTGTCATCCATTTGGATTCCTATTCGTTTGGCGTGTTGACCTGGAAGATTATGGCTCGTTAATACTGCCACCAATGTTCTAACGCCATTTCTGTTTTTCCCGAGGAGTTGTTTTGTTCTCGTTTTACTAGGGTGAGGCCGAAGAGCTCAGCTTATCCTGCAGTCGTTCCTGTCATTCCAAGCCGTTTCGGTCTCTTTACAGAGGATTTCGTCTAGTTTCCTTATTACCGTTGCTAGTGGCACTTTAATAGTGTCTGTTCTAGTTGCATTTTGGCTCATCCGCTCTTTCGTTTCCTTCTACACCACTGTGTCCAGGGACCCTTGTCAGTTTTACATTTATTCGGGTTGTTGCGGCTATGAGAGCCTGCCTACAATCCTGCACCAGTTGTGAAACTACGCGGTTGGAGGCAAGCGCTTGCAGTGCCGACTTAATGTCCGAGAGTATTTGTATTCTTCCATTAAGGTTGTTTGTTGCCGCTTTTATACCCACTTTTATTGCAAACACTTGCGACTGGAACACTGTGGTGTGGCTCTTCAGTTTATAACTTCGGTTGAGTTGCGGGTGATCTAGGGAAAAGATTCCAGCGCCGCTTCCCTCATCCGCTTTGGAACCATCGGTGTAGATCATGATCTCACTTCCAGATGTGAAATCCTGCAAAGCTTTCCACTCTTCTCTGGTTGGAATATTGAGTTTGTATGGAATCGTTTTGTCCACTATCGGTTGAATTCTATCTAGCTGCCTTTTATTTGACGGGGCCATTCTCTCCATTTTTTCCAAAATGCATACATGCCCCGTTTGAGTGTGGTTAGAGAACCCATATGTGGATTTTAATCTGATGCTTGCAAGTGATACCTCTCTGGAGATGAATTTATCGAGTGGCATGACATTAAGCAGTATCTCCATTGCAGCAGTTGGCGTAGTCCGAATGGCACCTGTGATGCCAAGGCACGCCATTCGCTGGATCTTCTCTAGCTCTTTTGCATTCGTTTTCTTTTGAAATGCCTGCCACCAAACTAATGTCCCGTGAGTGATTATTGGCCTCACTACTGTTGTGTAAACCCAGTGGGCAATTTTGGGTTTTATTCCCCAGGTTTTCCCCACTAGTCTTTTCATTGTGAAGAGCGCCGCTGTAACTCTCCGTCTGACTGCTCCTATGTGTGGAGTCCAAGTTAGCTTACTATCCAAGGTTACTCCTAAGTATTTCACCTGGTTTACTAAACTGGTATGTTTTCCGTCAATGGTTGGGGGTGAAAATGTCTCCGGTTTACGGCGCTTAGTGTAAAGCATAAGCATAAGCTCCGTTTTGTTGGCATTGATGCGCAGTCAAATTAGCTTCGCTCACTCAAAAAGATGTGAGAGTGTGGTCTGCATCAATTCCGACATGGTTTCAAGGAACTTTCCACTTATCAGTATAACGATATTGTTAGCGTATGCTATCCTTTTGAAACCCTTCCTGTTGAGGTCTTCCACTATTTGGTCAACTGTGAATACCCAGGCAAGTGGTGATACTATGTCGCTTTGTGGTGTACCCCTGTTAGTCTTTTTATAGTAGTTAGTAGTTCCGTTATCCATTTTGATAGATATGGGTCTTTGAATGGCTTCTACCATGCTTTTAGTTTTTACATCATTGAAGGCTCCCTTGATATCAATGAAGGTCACCAAGGTGAAATCTTTAATGGCAAGGTTCCTCTCTATTCGGCTTACGACTTCGTATAATGCCGTCTCTGTTGAGCGCCCTGGGAGGTATGCATGTTAGTTGCGACAAAGCTCCGTTATGTTCACGGTGCTTTTTATGTACTCATTCACCAGGCGTTCCAGGGTTTACAGCATGAAAGACGTTAATCTGATAAGTCGGTAATCCGTTGCTTTGTAGCGGCTGGCTTCGGTATAAAAACTACTTTAGCTTCTCTCCAGTCCAAAGGAATATAGCCTTTGGATATGGAAGCTCTATATATTTTCACCAAAATCCGTATTATTGTGATATCCGCATGATCGGATACACTTTGTTGGTTCTTGGTGATTTGTAAGGTTCGAAGATATTAATGACCCAAAGGACCTTTTCTGCGCTTACCACTTCTTTTAAGGGAGGGGGGAGTGGTGCGGTCACGGTAAGGAGTCACGTTGTGTACTTGCTCTGTCTAGCCAGCCGTTGAGCCCGGCAAGTGTTGGTTTATTAGGAGTCATCCGTCCTTCATCCTCCTTTCGTAGCATCGTGTCCACATGTGGCTCTTTCCAGAGCCGTGCTTAGCCTAGGTGTGTCGCTGCCTCCCTCAATATTGCTGCAAAAAAGATTCTAGGATTTCCTTTTTTCTCTTCCTACAGCTGTTTTAAAAATTTTCAGATTTCGCTTATAGTCCTCCCAATCCGTATCTCGATTTGTGAGGCGAGCTGTGCTGAATAGTCTTTTATTAGTATTACTTTTTACTTACTTTTATTAGTATTTATCTTTTATTAGTTTTATTAGTATTTTTCCTGATCTCTTCCAGTTCTTTGTTCCACCAGCTTACTTTCTTTTGTTTGATGGTAGTGGTTGGACACATTTCACTGAAACTATCGACCAGTATACTTGTGATGTATCTCACTTCGTTGTCGACTACCGATAAATGTTTCATTGGTCCAACGTAGCTTCTCCATATGCCGCAGTCAACATTTGGAACTCGTTCGCGCAATTAAAGTTGTTTTCTACACAAAATTTGATACAGATTCCTTAATCCTGTTTTGGTAATAACAAAAATCGAAGACAGCCCAAAAACACGTCCAAGTAATTTAGCTGTCAAAAGTTAACTGAAGATTAGAAGTCGTCAAACTTGTCAGCATATGTACCAACTAACTACCAACTGTTCACATCCCGTGTGTTCGCTCAATGTTCTTGTGTTCTCTAAAAAACTCATTTTTTCGACGTAGGGCATTTTCATTTGTCTGGACACATCAACATAAAATAACTTGCCAGGTTTGTACTTCATCCAAAGTTATTTTTGGCAATCCTTTCATAGTTTGCAAAAATTAAATGTGTGGTTGTGTGTTTGGGCTTTTTTAACAAATTCGGCAGGAAATTTAGTAATGGTAAAAGGATCAATCAAATCAGGCATATCAATGATGAACAGGATACCACTGACATATGGTCACAAATTTACCGAATTGATTGCCCGAGCACATAGTTCCACGAAGTTTAGGTGTGGTTGGTCCGAATATGTTATTTAACACAATTGGAATACTTTTTGATAGGAAATTTAAAATACAGACCTTAAACTAAGTTATTTGAACCGATTATAGCCATCAAGATCAAAATCTATGACGTTTTAACGAACTATATGTGTCAATTGGACGAAAAATCGCCCTTTGTCAGCGTGGCTGTGGTAGACGTTTCTCCGATAAATTTATGAGTGCTAAGGTTTATTCTCTCGAATAAAACGAATATTTGAATAATATTTATCTAATTTTTGTGTTATTTTTTTTGCTTGAATCACAATGCATAATCTGATATTGTGTTTTAATCCCCTTTATTTAAACATAACTATGTTTTGCCGATTCCTCCAGTTGGACGTCAGCTTCAAAAAACTGAGTGATTTACTTTTAAATAAAATACTGCATTCTTTCCATATTTTGCCCTATTTTCTCCTGATGTAGATAAAAAGTACTCATCGTATCTAATTTTTATTTATTTATTGTTTTATTTATTCATATTTTTATCTTTTTATTTTCAATTTTTTTGTATTTTAGTAAAAGTATTTAATTGAATTATTAGTCAAACTAGTTTTTTCTCCTTACAACTTTCATCAATACGCTTGTGTATTGTAGAATCGTTGATGTATAACACGTGCGAGTGGTTACGCTTCTACAATCTCTCGTATATACTCATTTAATGTTTATACAAATCAAATTAACCTTGTATTTGTATGTTTTTCACTCGGTGAAGTTAAACAAAAAAGAAAAACGTCTCCATGCAATATGCAGTATACTCATATATCCGTGCACTTTATTTGTACTACTCTGTCACAAATAACTTGCTCTAACAAAACTATTGTACCAATTACTTGTAAATTTTACATAACCTAGTTTGCAGAGCAATACACTCGTTTGCCGCAAGCTACTTTACTTGACCTTACTGTAGCAAAAGTCACTCCTCATCCTATTTCAACAGTATCCTTTTGCTTCAGCGCTATTCATTATAAATTTTCTTGCTTGTACCTTTATGCATTTGATTTCCATTTTAAAATTGACACAATGCAACATTGTCTCCTTTTCATATAGAAATCTTCAGGGATGAAAATATCACACGTGCAATACGGACGCATACAATAAACTGAAAAGTAAGGATGTTTATTGCAATGCATTTGTGTGCATGAACTGTGAAAATGAGGAATTTATATTTGTAAGAGTAATTAGTTTGAGCAAATGAGAATTTGTTTTATAATTCACAACCAAAATGTGTTTGTGTAACTTGTCGATTTATCTAGCTTCCCCCAATGTAAAACTTTACAGTCTATATGCAAGCTGCAATTCGTTTTAGTATCTGATCTATGAATACTACATTCAGAGATTTGGCTATAGCTGGAAATTCTACAGATCCTTTTTAAGACACAGTTATGCGAACTCGCTGAGAATTTGGGGTACTGCAATGGTGATCAGGAAATCGTATCCGATTTTCATTAATTTTTTTCTCTTTTATTTTCTTTGCTTTAACGAGAAACTTTAATAAAGTCATTGGTTTCTCAGAATATCATAGAGCACATCGCTTATTCATACCGACCCGTATCATTTTTCCCCTCAGCCAAAACTTGGCTTTCCATCTCTTTGCCACTACCATCCATATCAAAAACCTTTGAACACTGAATATTAAAAAAAGCTCATACAATTACATTGTAGGTTTACCAGGTCCAAGTACAAAGCCTTTTGAGTTAAGGATAAATCAGGAACAACATTTTCACTAACTAAGGTTATTGTAAGTCTAGAATTTTTGACGTTTCCAAATCCATATAATATTTGTTTGACATATTTGCCGCTGTCAAACATTCAAATAACACCAGATCAGATTAACCAATCATGTACGTATAAAAACCTCAATGAATACCCAGATCTCGAAAATTCCCCAAAACAAACGATTTCTCTGTCAACTGTTCATATATAATGAAAATTTTGGACTCAGAGGCTAGGAAGACTTTCAAATTCAATGAAATAAATGGTCTAATTCCATATCAAAATAATCGAAACCAAAAAATATATCATGTTTAGAAAATCGATGTAGTGTGTATTTACTTCTTGATACATTCTAGAACAAAAATTTTTTAAAAAAGGAAAGAAAAAATAATGACTTAGCATTCAAAGTATCAATTTTATTAATAGAATTACACGCCGCGTTTCGCTGAACTGGTCAGCATTATCAAGTGCAGTGACAGTGTGGAGGTTAGGCATACTTTATATACTATATATACTATTTTCCATTGATAGTATATAAGGTATGCTTAAGCTCCACACTGTCACTGCACTTGATAATGCTGACCAGTTCAGCGAAACGCGTCGTGCAATTCTAAAATCGTCGTGCAATAAAATTGATACTTTGAATGCTAAGTCATTATTTTTTCTTTCCTTTTTTAAAAAATTTTTGTTTATATCATGTTTAATTAAGTAAGAAAATAATTCATTTTAATCAAAATGCTGCTGACGAAAATTCATTTGGCAATTTCATTTTCTTTCACAAAGAGCAGCCTGGTGAATTAGACTATACATAGATTCTGTATGACCTTTTATATCACTAATAGTGTCATTCCCCTCATAAAACAGGCTACAAAAAACGATCGTGTGACGTTAATGCAGGATATTCCCTTATTATTCAGAAGTTGTCTACATCCCTTTCTTTAAAGTTTACTTTCTGAATAAAATATATTCAACCTTCTTCAAAGTTGGATTCGTGATAGGTGTGCAAATATGAAATGCGGATTTTTTTCTGCTTGAAATATGCATTTATTTGAATAACAGAACGAATGAATTCAATAATCAAAGTGTTGACCATCGTTAGCTACGACTTTTTCCCATCTTTCTGTCAATTGATGGATTCCTTCCCAGTTCCACTTCTCATTTTTTGAGGCTAACCACTCATCAAGCCAATTTTTAACTTTTTCGTAAGAATGGAAGTTCTGTTCCGAAAGTCCGTGCTGCATCGATCGAAACAAGTAGTAGTCAGAAGGAGCCAAGTCTAGTGAATACGGCGGGTGGAGCAGAGCTTCCCAATTAATGTTTCCCAAGTAGTTCTGGACAGGTATTGCAACATGCGGCCGAGCATTGTCATGTCGAAAAATGACTTTATCATGTCTTTGATGAAATTCTGGTCGTTTTTCTTTAAGTGCGCGGTTCAATGTGATCAGTTGTTGTCGGTGACGTTCGCCAGTAATAGTATCACCAGATTTCAGCAGTTCGTAATACAAAGGTCCCTTACTATCCCACCAAATACACAGCAAATTCTTATTTCCATGAATATTTCGGACTGGTTGTGATGTTGATGGCTGGTCTACCCATGGTTTTTTCCGGTTGGGAGTGTCGAAATAAATCCACTTTTCATCGCTAGTAACAATCCGATGCAAAAAAAACTTTTTCATTTCTGTCTGGCAAGCAAAATTTCACAAATGGTATTTCGCCTTTCAATGTCTCTTTCTTTCAATTGATGCGGCACCCATTTTCCAGCTTTTTGGATCATTCCCATGGCTTTTAAACGTTATGAAATGGCTGCCTGAGTAACTTCCAACGCTTCTGCCAACTTTTTTTCAGTTTTTGTGTTGTCTTCATCCAATAATGCTTGCAAATCTGTATCTTCGAATTTTTTTGGTGGTTTTCCACGGTCTTTGTTGCTGACATCGAAATCGCCACTTTTAAATCTTTAAAACCATCGTTTACAAGTTTTTTGGCTTGGGACATGTTCACCATATGCTTCCACTAACAATCGATGTTTCTGTTGCCGTTTTCTTCAAATGAAAGTTATTAGACAATGAAGGTTATTAGACTTCCCCGCAAAATCTCTTTTTCTGGCACGTAATTCGAAATTTTTGAAGCGAAAAAAACTTTGTTGTTTGTACAATCAAAACCTATGACATACTGGAATTTGTTGACAGATGTTCACCCTCCAAAATGCCATATTAGTTATCCACGACACAAACCATATGTAATGGTTATGCCATCTGTTAGTCAAATCCGCATTTCATATTAATACACCTAATAGAACACAAAAAAAGCCGAATCTACACAAAAAAATTACTCGATTCGAAAAAAAATCATAAAATGAAAATAATTCAAATATTTTCCCAGTATGACTTGTCCACCTACTGGCACTAAAAGGGTCATAATCATCAATATTTCTAGTGTACCTTTTTATGTATCTATCATTCCAACCAGAGAAATATCATAGCTTCAATCGAGACTACATGTCACTGAGATTGAGGTAGTAATCTCTTTCTCCAGTATACTTTAAACTACCTTTAAAAAGGCGAGCAATTCGCAAATTTTTCGAACATAACTGGCTTTGAAATAGTGGACTCCAACCGTATCCTGCACAAAAGAATTATCGCGATGAAATTCGCCACAGATATTGAAAAACTATAAAAATTTTTTGGTGTGGATGATGACGCAACCTTAATTAATTACCTTAGTAATGTCGACTACTGAACTTGACTTTAAATGAAGCCCAAACGAACCGCATGCTAAAAAAAAACAGGACAAAATTCATCAATTATGCAAATTATGTAGTTTGGAAAACTAACCAAGAAAACTATCATGTTTATCCGTGAAGAAAATAAAGCAGCTATCTGAAGTTTGCATTGATTCAAACGCAATGCTGTCAAACTTTTTCATTGTTTTTTCAAATCAAATTATCCAAAAAACATTCAAAAAGTGAAAAAATTGGAGACCGTTGGGTTTGCAACCATACAAACTTCAGACACCTAATAACCTAAAATTTTATCAAAACATGTATTCCTTATCACAGTAGGCCCACAAATCTCTAGTACAAAGAAGTCGACTTTTCACATTTTTTTGCTACAGTAGACGAACCCAATAGACGTTCAAAATAGAAAGAAACGACCGTGCCAGGAATCGTTCAAAATTGTATGAATCAAATAATGCATGCACTGTTTTTCATTTTTTCAGCTATAGAAATTTATTTATGATATTTTTTGACAACGAGGATAGTAAAGAGTATGTCATCAAGACAGTTTCATTCTAACCAAAGCGCTCAAACTTGATACTTTGTTCGGGATAATTCCACCTTGGTGTCAACTAGCAACGTCACTCCCTCACGAAAGCCTTCCATAATAGTTACTGAGGCTTTTGACAGGGTGATTTCGTAAACTTCGGTTTGGTTAAAGTTATAGTGTATTGAAGTGTTGTGTTGTGTATCAGTCAGTCCTTTAAATGTCACTTTCAACCCCTATTATTATATTAATAATTACAATCATTATTTATCGCCCCTGAGCTCAGATGTTCTATCCTGTATACCTACGGAAACTAAAGAGGTCTTTGTGTATCTTATCTAAAACGTGACTGAAGATAAGAGACACAAATTGAAATGTGGCTTGGGACACATGTCACATGTCACGACACAGGTCGTACTCGGTCGTACACAATCCATCAAGCCTACACAGTTTTCTGTGGCTGCGACCTTCCAACTAGTAAATAGTTCCGTTATATATTGATAATATGCTAATTTATTTAAAATTTTTGAATGGCTGCTACTTCGTTTTCTATTTTTACATTATGCAAGGCTCCCCGATATTGATATAAGTCACAAGGTTGTAATCCTTTCATACCACTTCACGGAGTGCTGTGTCTGTTAAGCTGCTTGTTTGTTGGGACGAAATCCCATCATGTGCACAGTGCTTCTTATGCACTCAGCTACTAAGGATTCCAGGGCTTTAAGATTGGGCACGAAAAGGTATAAAGTAGACTGGGCCAACAGGTTGGTAGTCCTTTACTTAGTTGACGCTCAGTTTTTACCAGTTTCAGTATAAAAACTTTTTCAGGATATCTAGCTCAGAAAAATCCTTTGAATAGTGAAACTTCGTATTTTTTCACTATGATCCAATCAAGTGTGATATCCGCTTTGAAAAGCATGTTCAAATCTAATCATTCGGTTCCTAGTGATTCGCATGGCTTAGAGCCTCAGTTACCCATGAAGCCTCCTTCCTTCGTTTACCTGTTCTTTTACGAAGGATCACGGTACGCAGTTGCGTTACTTATTCATTTTTCTTTATGTTTTGAGCCTGGGAATTGTTGGTTTATTAGGACCCCGAGACGTTTTAAGTGGTTTGTTTTTGGTAGAGCGTATAAATAAAACCTTCTTTTCAAGATCGACCTTATATGGTTTGACATGTACACGCGTGAGGGATGTATTTAGCTATACATTCCAAGCAGGGGAAAAGAATGAGGTGCTACCAATAGTAAATATATGATGAGGCTACTGGATTGGATTTTCGACGATATGAACATCACCGTTTCTAGGGATGTGTTCCGCGAAATTTGTGCGAGCCAGACTAAATGTGCGTGCTATTTTTTCCAGCGTCTTCGTAAACCAAAAATATCCTACCTTACTTCATGCGGTTGTGCTTTACCGATTTAAGTTCAATAAGTAAAATGCCAGTCCAACTTCCTATATTTTCCTACACTTCTGTTTATCTACTTCGACTTTTTTCATACTAGATAGTTGTACCACGACTATTTGGAAGATGGATAATGTATACCATAAGAACCACAAGCACGCTACCTGTCGATAGAAGATGTACTCTACTGCACTAACCAAGCTTAGTCGAAACCTATGCAGATGACATCAGCATACTGTCACGCTTGTCAATCACTGCAAAAAAACTTTTCGTCACATTTGACGAGGCGACTAAAGAAATAGAATTTCTAATTTGCGAAAGTAAAAGAATTCATATAATGCATTTGAGGGAAAAAAAGTCAGATGTATACCAAGTATCACAATTAACGAAGACAATTAGAATGCGTTGGCGAATTTGTCAGCTTATGCGCTGTGCTAATGAAGAACGGCAATAAAATAGACGAAATATATCGCAGAATACAACACTCACAAAAGAAGTGTTCTATGCAGTTTTCATGATACTGAAGACTAACTGCATACACAATAATCTGCAAAGCTTTGATTAGTCCTGCTCCATGCTATGGGTACGAAATATGAAACACCTCACAAATGTTCGCAAACGTATTGAAGCCACCATCGAGGTGGTTCAACGATGCGAAACAAAAGATGGAATAACAGCTTAGAATAACCACTAACAAGCACTAGCACAAAGAACAAACTCCCAATCTTATGGCAGATTTCTGAGATGCACTGGGTTTTGTAAGTAAAACCTGTTATATAAAGGACATTAGCACGCAAGTGTGGACAGATTTGCGTAAACGTTCCTTGTACTTTAAGTATTCGCACATGCATTAAAGCTATAAAAGCTATTCAGCGCCATCTCTTCACTCACTTAATTTCTAAGCTCTCTGTGCTGCAAAGCTCGTTTCATTTGCTACTGGTGATTCGTCTTCGGTGTTTGAGTGCTTTTTATTTATTACGCATTTCATTTAACCATGAGCTGTATGAAATATTCGAGAGCTGCCGGTTTTGAAGGCTACAAGACTTTGGGAAGGTGCAACCTACTAGTCATGTGAATCATAGGGACGAGCAACAGGTACCGAAAAGGCCCTAATAAGGAGAACTGGCGAACGGAGGCAAGTGCGGAAGCCAAGGAAAAGCAGTTCAGAGTCGATCGGAGATAACAGTACATTGCTGCACGAATTTCGAAACTGGAGAATGCGGTCAAAGCATCGAGACAGTTGAGTGCACTATTTGGGAGGAGCGAAGGCCCGAGAGAGGTTATTATGCTACGATGAACAATATATTATCGTCTTTACTTTGCTTTACGTACTTGGAGTTCTCTCATAATTGTGGATCAGCTGAAATGAAGTTTAGATGGTAATGTCATACGTTAGGAGTTACTAGTAATATACCGAAATAATTCGAAAAATCGTATCAGGTTCTAATTAAAATTTATAATTCGTTTGGATGTCTACATTTGAATGAATACATTTAAATTAATTTAACTAGTTAACAACTTTCGTTTTCAATTCTAGCTAAACAATATTTTTTTTTCTTTCTTGCAGCGCCTCCCTCATCGATAGAAATTCAGGGATACAATCATAACTCAAAGGTGGAAGTTCGAGAAAATCAAAATCTTACTTTAACGTGTATTGTAGCTGATGCCAAGCCAGCTGCTCAGATACAATGGTTTCGGGCGAACGTAGAATATAAGCCAGGTGAGTGAATGTTGTTTTTTCTGCACCAAATAAGCTCTTTCCTAGCTATTACCGAAAATGTCTCTTTTATGAAAAAAAGCTTAGGAGCAAGCAGTAGGAATAAGTAAACTGAAAATAACAAAAGAGGAAAATTTTTCATGGAATTCTGCCAATTAGGTCATGAAAGTAAGCCGAACGAAAGTAACCAAACAAAAAAAAATTCTTCTCTAACGTTTTTTTTGTACAGGGCGAATTGATACTCAAATGGGCCGTTTTTAATTTCGTGTATGCTGAACCCCCGAATCATATTTCATAGATTTAATGTCAAAGATAGGTCTTGTTTGGACGCAGACAATGCAAATTAACATAATTGTGTGTTTCATCTTAAACTTCACTTGAGACATTCGCCAATCTTTTCAGGTTTTGACAGAACTCCGTAATATGCAAATCCTCTTATCGTCGGAAAATTTTCCATGGCTAAGTACGCACTTAAAAGTGTTTTTAAACTAACGTCCAAGAAGCGAACCATTTCGCTCCTCATTGTTCCCATTCGCATTGTTCTTAACAGCTAGCCTATTCGCTTGCATAATCGCTTCATTTCACTTTCAAAGCATGACAAGCCAAAAGAAAATATTTGGAAAAATAACAGTCGACCAACGAGGATACAATCGGAGAAGAAAAACGCTCCCCATATTGCAGGGCATAATAAATTTTCGCCTACTTATCCTACCTGCCTGCCAGTCATATTGCCGTCGAGGGTTTTTCTTTTGCCTTTCTCCTAAGAGCAAGTAATAGATCGAGGCTTTCAAAAGAGCTCTAACCTGTGAAAATAAGTGGAAAAGCAGCAAAGCCCTGACCGTGTTCCGTACCTGCGTTTTTAACATTTGAGTATTTTTTAATCCATTTACTGCTTAAGGATGCGAAAGGAACAATGAAAGTGGAACAAGGTTTGCGTGGATGGTCTTTGTTTGCTTTGTACGGTTGGGCTACGTCCTAGCTCGTAAATTTAAGTAAATCGACTTGCATTGCAATGAAATCTTTTATTTAAATCTTGCTTCGATTCGATTCTATCTTTTTCTTTGCCTCATCAATTTCCAATGTGCCATTTGTTGGTGCTGCTCCGTGACTCATGCTCGCTTGCTTCGTTTCTCACTCGGTGAAAAAGAAAAAGAAAAAAAGGAAATGAGGTTAGTGCTTTGGAAAATCTCTAAAATGCAAATTGTATAAATAATTTGAACTGGGTAGGAAAATGCCAGTTTGGTTTTCTGTCCTGAGAACACCAAGCTGTAATGAATTGTGCGATGAATGGCTGAAGAAAGGAGGATCGTCTGCACGCAATGATATCTATTTGTTACTTGAGGAATTTTTCGTGGATTTATGGCCGGAATTCAGCAAAATAAAACATAAAGAAGCTTTTCTATTGCTTTATTTATTCGGTTTTATCTACAACAAGCAAACTTAGAGGGATTTGTTCAAAGTTTGTTTACGTTGGGTCATAAGGACTTCAGAGATCCACGAATGTGTATTTGCATGTTCAAAGTTTTCGACTTACTTTAATGAATAATCTAATCAAATCGCATTGAGCTTTTCTTGTTAAGTTCATCATCTAGGGACTCATTCTACGACGTATAACTCCATCTTAATTTTGGAGCGTGTTCTTGAGTTTTGAGTTTTCCAATGAATTAACTCACTCAGAATAATTAATATTCCTGTCAAAAGGTCTGGAAAAACAACGCTGCGAGCAACATAAAAACATTTATTGAGAAAAAGCACCAAACTTAAATAAAATTCCTTTAAACATTCAGGGATGCTTGTTCTCTTGCTCGCCTATTACCTCCTTAAAACGTGAAAGCACTACCGCGATAGAAGCTGTGGGATATAATAAAGAAGAAAAAAAAGGCAAAAGCTCCAGGAAGAAAACACACTATTCACAAGACTCAATATTTGTACGCTCAATTCAGCGCGCGAAAGTTAAAAGTTTTCTAATCTTCCATTACCTACTTTTTATTCGCTCGTAAATCAAAGAAAAATTGCCCTTGGAAACGAAAAAGTCTCTGGAGGGCAAGGAGCGGAGTAGAGGGATGAAAAAAAAAAACGGAGGGCGTAACGGACAGTGTTCCGTTTATCTTGCCCGTAGCAGAATATCTCTTCGCTGTTCTGGCTTGTTCGGCTCCTTCTATTCATCCTTCGTACTTCAAAACCTGCCTACTATCAATTCATTGTCGTATCCTGGGTTGTTAGGTGTGTAGATATGATACCTACGGAAAAATCTTTTTCCCTGTCAGATAAATATACTTCACAAGCTAAGGGATACTAAGTAAACAACATTTAGCAGCTGACACCAAAACATTTTCGACTAACAACGAAAAAATTGGAAAAAATGAGTGGGAATGAGCGTTCAAGTTATGGATGGTGAACTGTTAAAAAGATAATTTGAGAGGTTGGGGTTTGTTGGGTGTTTTGTAGGTTATACCTTTTGCGGATTTTGTGAATGTCATATAAGTGGAGATAAGAAGTTTCCTTTCCTTTTTTTGTGTATATGAAAAAGTTGGTACATGCTTAACATGTTTTGATAGGGGAAGTATTTTCTCGCAAAAGAAAGTTTGTGTTTGATAAATGTGTTGGGGTTATTACAAAACAGACATTGGCTTTTGTGTTGGTTGATAATAGTTGAGTGTTACGTGCAATATAATGAAATGCGTTAAATGGTCTGTAAGATACCACAAGAATAAGACGTCTTGTATTATCATTCCTGGAAATTATGTTCAATTAATTTCATATTTTGAGCGAAACCTGCAATTTAACTTTTATAACGCTCAATTTTTTTTTTTAATTGTAATTTAATTTTCGCAGTCCTTCGGTGGATTTCACCCTTTCCCGGTGGTGGGTCTTTTATCTATTATACTAGATTGGAATACATACAATAGATTAAATTACTGACATTCTCAAAAAAATTAATGTAATTTTAATTGAAGAAATTATCAATTTTATTACATGATTTTTAGACTGCAAGCTTCTTCCATTTTCTAAAAAGTTACTTTTGTATGAAGTAAAATTCATTGATACATCCTTACTTAACCGTAAGGGGGAAACAAATAAAGTCGCTAGGAGATGGGAAGATTATTGAACCTGAATCGCTCCACTTTTTGCTTCTGGAACCAAACAAACCCAACATTAGCACTATGTTCGATTCGTTGTCTGTTCAGTCCTTTATTTGTGGTAATGGTTGCTACGTCTGTTTAGTCTAACTCGTCAGGGATCTTAGGGCATCCAAGGTTATATTACCGTTGTTGTCCATTCTGACGAAGAGAGAGCTCAAGGGCTCTGTTCTGTATGCATTTGTAAACTATCTCGAGTCGAAATTTCTTATTAATAACAATTTTCCTTACATATCAAGGTTATCTGTCTCCAAAAAGTAAAGTGCTGATACCATTGAAGCACTTTTTTGTTGGCTATGGCAGTAAGTTTAACTGCCGAAGAGTAGCGTCGTTTGTTCAATACCTTTAAAAATGAGAAGCGTGTTTTTGAAATTTAACTTTAACTAGGAGGAGTAGGAATGTAAAGATTCCAGAAACCAGTCTCCGTTTTGTCTGAATAAGTTATGTTCAAAAAAGTTTGTTGTCTTTTTTTCGTGAGGTAGAAAAGTTGATTTCAATCTTCCAATTGGGAAAGTTGATAAACTTTCTAAAGTGAGGGCGGTTTTGAAATAATCAGTTCTGCATGTCTAAAAAACATATGAAAGTTCCATCGGTATATCGGGATAATTAGAGGTCCGCCAAGTAAATTTAATATAGTATTAGCGACAGTGGTGATCCTTGGAGGTTGGAGAGACGGTTGCTACTTCTGTCGAAAGGAAGGTTCTACCCTGGAGCAAACGGGCCTATCGTTTCTATAAAAGCAAGGGGCATATGGGGTGCATGCATTTAGAATATTTTTCTTTAGTCTTTTTCAAATGCCTTGATCACTTAGAAAATTGTCATTTCTACTGGATTTTTTGATGCACTAAATTTTTCAGCTGGTACTCGTTGAAATGTTTATTTTTCAGGGCTAAATTTGGTATTTCAGATGACTTTGACAATCTTTGGAATATTGCCTTTTCCTCAATTTTGCCTAGCTTTGGGTTTTGAATTTTGGTCGCTAGTTTTGGGCGAATGTGCGAATCTGGCCCGATTTCGGTAGAACTATAAAGATTGCTGTATCCAAGCCTTTTTGGAACCTTTGGAAATGGAAGATAAAGCTAGTTACGTCCATCAGTTTCTGTGTAAAATTTTCGTGAGGCTTCTGTAGAATTAAGTTTGTGGGGGTGTCATATCCGGTCGATTTTTGGGTGTTTAGTGTCTGTTTTTTCGTTTCTCCAAAGTCTAATGGCCTCGTACAATATGGCCTCGTCTTAAGAGACTTGTGTTCACAGTATTCGCACACATTTTTCATTATTTCCCACTTATCATCAACTTATAAACATTGATGATGAACATTGAGTGAACATTTGCATTTCAAGTGAACATGCAAAAGACTGTGTCTTCCCAAGCTTTTCGAACATCATGCGGTTCGGACCATAGATTGAACGGATTAGTGTCGTATTGAAATATTTGGCCAATTTTCAAAATCGTTTCGAGACTTTAAAAAAAAATTCTCCATTTTGAGTAAGGGTGAAATTTTAAAGCCATTTGTGCCATCAGGCTTAGCATCATGGTTTGGAAATGTTATTTCATGTGGATTTTGTCCATAAAAATTCGGTGAAGACTTGAGAGATGTTTGCTGTATGGTTGGTTTGCTTTGCATTTTGGCCACAGCTTTTTGCGAAAATTTCTTCTTCATATTTTTCGGTTCTTTGGTCAACCGCCATAGGGCTATGTAGGTATTCTGCATTGCATTTGATGTGTTAGGGCGCTGTTTCTTGTTTTTTTTTCTAATTAATTTTCAAATGTAATCTCCCATTATCGTATTGGCCCCTGATAACATTGTTCAAAATCCATCATATCATGGTGAAAGCGCTCCCTTGGCTCCTCTTAAAATGCTTTTAATGGGTTTTTAAATAGGTCTAATTGACAAAAGACTGTACCAAGCCTGTTTTTCATAAGTCTTCAATAACTTTACCAGTTTTTGTAATTTGTGAAAAGAATTTTGACGTGATTTTGACGCAAAGAACTGACTCACTGCTGCAAAAGTCCTAATAAGAAGGAATTAAAATTAGCCTAGATCTACAACAGTTTTATTCTAAAGATTATCTTACTCTAACTGATACGCAGTCTGCTTAGAATTTGAGTTCTGCTGGTAACGTAGTGCATCGGCTCTGCTGTTCCATAAACGAAGGTAGCATGGATAGGTAACACAGGTTACTGAACTCTATATGTCAATGTCAAAATGTTGGTATATACTCTTAGCATTCTCCCATCAAAACAGCGCTTTTGAAATGCACTATCGCTAGCTAGGGTTACGCTTTATAATTTATGTTTTAAAGCAAGACTTCTTCTAGTTCGTAATTGTCTTGGAGTGTTACAGAATGAGCTTTCGTAAGATATGGAAATTATTGAGCTCATGGTTAATCTGGCTTCAGAATTCGTTTGACATTTGTGCCAGTCTAACGCCTACGTACATTAAGTATACAAACGTAGCAGTCACCGTAGTGAACTGTGGGTTCCCTCCGTGTTCTCCATATTTTTGATAAAAGAAATGTTATACGTTTTTCACCGTGATACCAGTCAGGAGTAAATGATCATATCATTCATCAAGAAATGGATGTTGTTTGTGTTGTCTAGTATATCTTTTAAAATAAACCAATTTTGCATTGAGATTTCTGATCAAATTTTTCATGACGCCTGTCATGTCAAAATGGTTTTACCGCCAATATTAGAAATTTTCATGCAACTTAATGCAAATATGTAATGGTTTCAGAAAAGTATATTAAGAGTTAATATATAGATGCTGTTTACATTAATTATATACATATATATATTTCGAATACCCTATTTCGAATGGGAAGTTTAAAATAAGCTTCACAATGTGTTTTATTAGGGAATAAACTAATTGTTTGGATCTGACTTTGATAAATTCGTTGCAAATATACCAAACAGAGTCCATGGCAGTTTCAAAGATTTTAAAGGTCATTTTAACGCTGAGAAAAAAGAAAATACGTATTAACACACTCTCACTGATTGCTCTGCAACTTTCTGTTCCCCACTCTCTTTTGCTTATTAAGCGCGGTAGTCCCTGAGAATTTAACGAATATCGAATATTTGTATTTACCATGGTATATATTGTATTGACTTCTGTAATATGCCATACTCCGTGAAGATTCTAAAGACCGATTAAAGCCCACGCGATCTTTATGCTACAACCTTGATGTTCCTGTAAGCATTGCAAAATTTTCAAATTCAGGAACATCCTTTCTTCTTCAAAGGTTGAATCAACAAAATTTCGCCGGAAGACATCAATATTTACTACCTATGCATGGGAGCCAAGTCGAACGATCCGAGTATTATCAAAATGAGATCAATCTGCTTTTGGTTACCATGGAGACTAGTTTTCGCTTGCCAATCTAGTTTGGTATTTTATTCAACCCATATAGAGAAACTTACATCTAAACTAATTATTAACCACTTTAATCTAATTTTATTAGTTCCTTAAAGGCAATATAGTCTTCGTCCTTACTGTACGTAAAGAAAGGACCAAAGTAGAGGAAACCAGAAAAAAAGGAGCCTACTAAGTACGACTTCAAGTCTCTTCACACCCATAAAAATGAAAATAAACAGACTTGGAATAGTTACATAGCTCAGGAAAACAGATTACCCACTTAGGTGTAGCTTATGTCACTGTAGAGAGACTCATAGAGAATCGATTTTTGTGAATATATTTCCATTCGTTTCGACTCTCACATCGTAACCTCCAAGTTAAAGAAGAGTATGCTGATATTCACAGACTTACTTTCATTAGTTTTCGCAGTTCTTTGGTTCCAACGATCGTCCATGAGTTTCTCCAATCAACATTGTTCTGGTTAATTTCATATGATGAGCCTTATGAGGTAGTCAAAAATACCTTTGCAGCTAGAACGGGGAGTGGTTTATATTGATTTCGTTCTTCTTTTACCACCAGGAATTCCTATTTTGACTTTATTTTTTAAATTTTTTGGAAAGTCACAGATTCCATTGTCAAAGATGTTTCTGAGGTCAGCGCTACCTTGCCAAAAGTGGATGAATTCAACTCCTGGGACCTTTTTTTTTTGAATGTCCTGAGCCGTCTACATGTAAGTACTTCATTGTCATCTAATACCGAAAGAAGGTGAAGCGGGGATTTCTCTTGAGAGAAATTAATAATTATTGCTTTAGTGGTTCATCAAATTTTCAGGTGAAAACATTTAACTATGATAGAAACCTCCCAAAGTCCATTTTTCCATAATTTTTAGTGATTTTCATTTGACTGTAAGCAAGGAAATGCTATTGGCACAACATGTGTTCATAAATTTCTTTCAACTATACGTAATTGATGTTTTTGAAATAAATAGAAAATAAAGTCCTTACTAGAAATTGGTTGAAATCCGCATAGGCTTCCGAATTTCTATGATTTTAATTTTATATTTTATAAACATCTCTACTAGATGCACCTGCTGGAACTTGCACATCTTACGGTTAGTACCCGCCTTGATTGCGCCTAACCTCATTGATTTTAAAGAATCAGTGGCTGAGACTTTCTAACTACAGTCCCCAATTCAGCGTGATGATGTACGAGTTTATATTAAGGATCTGTTGGCGGTTGATCTCTGATGGGGTAAGAGATAACCCAACTCTAACGAAACACTAGCGATCACAACACTCCTTCAAGGGCCGCAACCTAGTGAGGTGGATAATCCATACGAGAAGGGCTTTACTGGCTAACCTGGATGTATATCAGGTATCATTAGGAAACCTAATATACCTCCATGGTTGAGATTTTCGGAAGGAGTACAGTATAAGTAGTCCATAGTGTAGTATCCATTAGCTATACTTTGAACTAAGCCCTAAATCCAAAATTTTTCAAAGCGCCACTGGAATCAGAATTTAAATCCAGCATAAGAAAGACGCTTTCTGTTAGGCCCGTGACTGAATGTGAAACGAGGAAAGCTTCTGGTTCTTAATTTTTTTCGGGAAAATCAGGATTCAAAAGCTCCTTTGAAACAACCGGCCGCGTTTAAACTTGAGGTTACCAACATCTAGCATCGTGATCAATGGAAATCAATCCAGAAAGACATGGATCTTATTTCTTGCAACCACCTCGAGGAATTATCCACTTATCAAAAGAGATTAACATTTTAACGCTGACGATAGATTTCAACGCAGAATATGAAAATCGTAATAAGACCAACGAAACTTTAGACTAGGTAGATATATGCGCTTGGAAATTCAATATCGATTCTATAACAAGTTTATTTGTTTAGTGATTAGTCCTTTGTAGAATTTGTATCTTAATCGCTCAGTAAACTTTGAACTGGGACATTTCGGGGGCATATGGATAAGTAGGTGGTAATAAGATTAATTAAAATTGATGAATGAGACGAATATTTTCATAAACTCTTAGCGGGCTTATGCTGCTGAATTGAGACAATGGGGCAGCATCAATTCAAAGGACTTTTATCCTTTCAAGCCGAAAAAATCATGGATCAGTTGCATTTGGTGTAATATTTGTCGTTAGAATGAATATTGGGTGTGTGCAAAAGTTTTTTTTTTGTCGCTTTAAATAATTTTTTTTTTAAACTTTATTTAAAATGTAATCACCCTTACTTTCTATGATCAGTCGCCAACGTTTTAGAAGCTGCTGTATCTCTTACTTCCATCTTACCTCTTATCTTAGTCTTCTATCTTACCCTCGTAAAAGTTTGCTAGTCCTGTACGGAAGTCCTTTTCAGAGTTGTAATCCCATCCCTGCAGGTAGTTGTTCAGAGACTGAAACAACTGATAATCCATTGGATCGGCTGAAGATCGCGAGGATATGATGGGTGGGCCAAAAATTTCATGACAATGTAATAACTGTAGCTGTTTACTGGGTCGCATTATGCTGGTGGAAGACGTTGATGGTCGACGACGATTCACTATTGTACGACACTTAACACGCATTGCTTGTTAAAGCAATTAATGTTCAATTGCGGTCCAGAAGATCCCAATAGATCCTCAAGTATTTCACCATACTGCCAACAAAACATTCCATGGATGCGATGATGGTTTCGAAGTCCTTACTAGTTAGTCAACTCTTTTGCAAATTGTCCAGAAAAACTGTACACGATTCACTTTTTCATCTCCAGTAACCATCGCCCGGAGAAATCATTTTCTCTGCAGGAAACACTGCAGGTCATTCTGTCTTTCTTCTTTGTGAAAGTTCGGGGGGTACCCAAGCATCCAAATTGTCAAGTTGGGCATATTAATGCGGTAGGATATGACCAACTTTACAATATATCCTATCGCACGAATTCTTCTCTCTATAGTGGTTCTTTGGTCCTGGAAACTCTTCGGCAATCCTGCTTTGGTCACGTTGTCACCTTCTTGTGTAACTTCCAATAGAGCACCATCTGGCACCGCCTTGGGGCGTCCTGATCTCGAGTGATCTACAGCGTAGAAACTCAAGATAAAGCGGTAAAGCCACTCTTCATATACTCGTTCTGTTAATACGTTTTGTTCATAAATTCTGCTGTTTTGTATGCCGATATATCTTCCCTGTGCAGTGTACAATAACTACATGTTACTAGGTGCCGAAATGGGATCAGGGATCGTCAGTTCAAAGAAAATTCATATGAAAACAAATTTTAAAAAATTCGCTCACACCCAATATTTTCCAATGAACATTTCAATTTGGCAATATAATTGACTGGGAAACTCTGGAATGCACCTTTACATATTGGGAAATTCGTGATGGACCTTCACATATTTTAGAATAGGATAATATTTATAGTAAAGGCTTAAAGTTTTAGCAGTTTTTGAGTCTGTTCCCTGCATCTTCGAAATCATGAACGTTAAGCCAAATTATATGAGCCTAAATATGGCTTATCAGCAACCATTCGTCCAACCATTTCAACCATTCAACCATTTCTCCATATTGACACCATCAGCCTATTTGCACAGTCTGATTGGTTTCTCTAGTAAAACACTGATTATGAAGATAAATATAATGCGCATAAATTAAAAATGTGAATATGGTACATTGCATTACTCCTTTGTTTTATTGAATGTTTTTTTTGGAATTTTAGTGTCGTTTATTGCTGATGTCAACTGAAAAAATAAGTAGACCAAAAAAAAAACCTGATACAGTGATATTCACCTAAGGCTTAAATTCAATCAACAAAATTTATTATGCTTTTTAAACCGAGTTTGAATTTCCCAATAGATAAATGCTCTTCTCATCTGAATTATTTACATTTAGGCGAAATTTATATGCAAATGAATTATATACACACTCACATAAATTGGGATTCATGATACTATTTCGACTTGTCTGGCTGTTCCGCATAAAATATGGATCTTTTGTTTTTTCGGTATTTTTATATAAACTTCATAGCAATTCATAGCAAATTCACCCAAAATTTACTTTTATCGCGAAAATTTCGTTGCGTACTACATTAGCTGAAGAGTAATTGACCAGTGGAACAGGATTTTATACTTTGGCGAAAACTGAATATACATATATGTTCGAGTTCATGCCAACCGAGCACGGTTTTTGGCTGATATGTCGGTGTTTCCCACAGGTATTTATAATATCTGCGATAAAACTTAACTAACTAACCCTTCACCGTGAAAATTCTAGTGTTGATAATTGGGCTCAACTATAATGCAATGAAAAGCGTGGTACAAGCGTGGTACAGACAAAATCGCCTACTCATATATCTATAGCCTCGAAATGAGTGAACTTTCCTTGAGGTCCAGGTTCCAGATCGAACTATTGCGCCATTGCTTGTGTGAAATGCTATTGTATGGTTAGTATTACGAACAATAAGACAATGTCCTTGTAAGCAGGACATTTTTGTGCCAAAAAAAAACAGTAAAAACTAGTATAAAAGTATGACCTTAGTTGGTAATGTTTGGAACACGAACCTGACAAACGACTAGATCGTCCTGAAAATATTTATAATTATTTTATGGTTATAGTGTAGTATATAAATAGTATAGTAAATCATTTTATAACGAATGCCTTTCTATGGCTATTCATGCCTTTTAACAGTATGATAAAAAGTAAAATGTAAAAAATATCATCTCTATACCTAGCCCATAATCCTCAGTGTCCATAATCCTCAGTCTTAAATTTAATAAATGAATAGCAGTCAACCTAATAGCGAGCAACGCCTTCTCTATTCAATGCATTTGTTTAAGTGTTTCCCATTTTCTGACCTTCATGTCCTTATACCTCCTAAGCTAGCCCACTTATCTAATTCCACAGCTTTTCTTCAGCGGAAAAGTAATTCCATCTATCAACTTGTTCAAACTTTAACAACATTACAACTGCCTTCGTAAAGTTAGTCTTGGAAAACATTTCAATTATACCCAAGTGGCGCACTTAACTTTCTCGTTTTCGCAGTAGTCCTCTTTGTCGATTCGAGCTGTGCCTTACTGCACTTTTATTGCACTTTACCTATAAAGCACATTGCAGTCATAAAAAATCAACAGACATGTGTCAACCGCTTCCATTTCGCCTTCTTTATCCTGCCATTAAGTCTAAACTATCATTTCAATTCTTCTCATTTTTCAGAGGTAATAGTCGTATGCCACCGCCATTACCCTAAAGCATCGGCACGATTCTATGCAATAGAAGGATATTGGCGAAAGGATGGTAGGGGAGATTGGTCGTCTAGTAATAGTACGAGAACAAGGTTGAAATAATTCAAAAAGCAATTTGCAATAAGATACGACTAGTTCCTGCTGCTTTGTGCCTGCCAACCCAAGACGATAGCAAAACGACATGCTTCCTTTTTCTTGAGCATCAAGCAATACCTCATAAGACTAAACGAGTCCCTAAGCGGCATTTAATGTTTCTCCTGTCTTCTATCCGTTGCGACCCTGTTTGAATTTAAAACTTTAAACAGAATGCCATCGAGAGATCTCCTTTATTTGTTATATGAGATTTCTGCCTTCACCTTCTCTTGCTCGGTCGCCTTTCTTATCCTCACTAAGTGATGAGGCAATGAGCGCAGAACAGGAACAGAGTGAAAGAATAGTGAAAATTCGGTAGAAAAATTGGATAGCAGGAATTGACACTGAAAACTATAAAGCAGTGGCGAACGGGACGAAAACGTACAGAAAAAGACGTTTCTGTGCGTAATGTTCCGTGTATACAGAACATCAAATCCTAAGGACGATTTCATCCCTACTATTAGTCACAGGTGTTCTTCCGAGTTCAATTCAACCGGTGAGAGTTGAATGTCATTATATTGCGCCATTATTTTTCAGCCTATCTTCTATCTCGTATTTTTGCAGTTTTTTTCATTGCAACCTTAGAAGATGAGCGTTATGCAAGGATGTGTCCTATACTTGCGTCACTTTTCACAAAATATTAAGCAATTAAATTTTTAATGTGATTTGGTGGGGATGCAAACGTAAATCTTAATCAACTCCTGATTTGTTGAATTAAAGGTCTAGGTTACTTATTGACAGTTGGCCCTATTTTCATGTTTAGTCCTACTTTGATTTTGAATGCAATAGAGTCCATTATTGGACTCCAAAACAACCTTTCCATAAAATTTATAACTTCAGCAATGTTCAAGATACAAATATATTCCATAAAACGAGCTTCTTTACTACATAACGTGCATAACAATTAAAATTCATTGATTGCATCCTCCAATAAAATCTTCGAGTAGCGATTCGCAATCTCCGTAATCCAAGTCTTGTCATCTCTTCCTAGCTTCTCCCACTGATATTCGTTCCTGTCCTCTCCCTGGGATTATTTTCTTAACCAACCGGTTCTTATTCATCCGATTCACGTGAAAAAACCATTATAACTCCCCAGGTATAACTTCCGAGTTTAATCTCGGTGACCTGTCGGAATGCCTGTCAGATAGAGCTGACGAACCATGTAGGTTATATTATGTCCTCGGAACATTCTGAGGGTTGTTTCAACGAAATAACCATTCAGGTGTTATTTGAAAATTTAACGCTAAGATATGCACCTTCAAATTGAGCCATGTGAAAACATGTGAAACATGTATTTGGTAGACTGTAGCTAGAGTTACCCACTACCTCCTGCAACTTGATGAAACCATCAATGTTGAGAAATACTCTGCTTAGTGGAAAGAACGTATCAGAAATTGACAGTTTACGTCCTGGAATTTCGGGATATCGCAATCAGCAGATTTAACGAATTGCGGTATCAGACCATTCATCACCCACCATAGCTGTCAGACCTTCCAGCAACTAATTCGCTTTTCTTCAACCTGTTGGAACATTTTCTGACAGAAAAAAATTCAAAATCCAGACAGCTGTCAAAAAGGCAATCGCGGAGTTTGTTCGAGCCAAATTTTTGGCAGCTGTAAATAAAACAGGAACAAGCACGTCCGCATCTTCTTCCATTAAAAAAAGAGTATCTTGATAAGAAGAAGGAGCTGTTCAAAAAATTTAAAATCGAGCCTAACATTTCGTCTGCACCACCCTCAAGCATTGTTTGCTGTTGACAGGCATTATTTTCGTATGAAATCTGTGTTGATTCATTAACATTTCATGCAAATTGTTGAAAATCATGTTTTTCATACCACGGTTGGTTGGAAAATTAGCCCGATACGTCATTTCAGAGTCACATTTCCTTTTTCTAAAGGTAAGGAAAATTATTCTATGATTCCTTTTTTAATCCATTTAAAGTATAAAGTCCAATCGTTTCAATCTTGCAAAAGCTCTTCTAGTTTCTGAGAGTTACCTAAGATCTAGTGTGAGCCTCTACTGAGTCTTTCTGAAATTCCTTCAGATATCCGCTTTCCACTACTTAGGGTTCGCTTTTAAGAGCCGATTCATCGTTCTATTATCGAGCGACTAATTATTTTTTATGTTCACATTTATTTTTTAATAAAAAAAATTATTTTGTGCGTTTTTTTTTAATTTTTAATCTTAATTTCTTTATCTTTTTATTTCTTTTAATTTATTTATCTTAATTTTTAGAAATATTTTTTAAATTTATTTTTTTATTCTTTTTTTTATTAAAATGATTTAAAAGAAAATCAATTTTTGTATTTTCAAATTCCGTTGAAACGTAAGGTACAATGGTTTATTGCTGCTGCAGACAACATTTTGGATCTGAGAGTAGTGATATTAAGGCGTTTATGGTAGGAACACAATTTTTCTACTCCTCGTATCATAATTATATCCGTATTACGTAGAGTCCGATATGAAAAAAATGTTTCGAAATGAAGTCTATCTGTTTTAAGTCAAAAGCTGGTTTCGAGGAACCTCAAAATTTTCAGAAATCATAACACAATACCGATTGTATGTACACAATACACAATACACAATTATGAAATTTTAACTGGTTCAGCAACCTTAGAAAATTGGCAATAATATTGGAGTTCCTACGCCTTTGTATCAAGAGTCATCAAAGTTGGCAACAGGAATCTGTAAGTAGGTAACATGTATTTAAGGTCCTAGTCATACGTTCTGCGTGAGGATTATGTGGTATTCTTTATGTCTTTTGAATAACTGAGAATTAAAAAGCTTACTTGAAGACATCAGGCCTGATTCCGACGTCATTGCACCAGAAGTACAAACTGACTGATCCAGAATGTAACTTATAAATTGGGACAGGCTCTGGAACATTTTTTAGGTGTTGGATAGAAATATTGTCAATTATTGAAAATTTGGTCCATGAAACTTCCTGATTCAATCCGCGAAATCTGATTCGGTCATATTTGGACCAATTCGGCCAAGCCCATAAATATTCTTCTAAACGGCGCTCTCACTAAACATTTTTATCCCTTCACAAGTTTCATTGACTAGATTCAGCTATCAAGCCCAAAACAGACGGCTGGCATCAATTCATGCTGAACCGCTTCCAGATCTTGTTGTCAGTTTTGTTGAAGTCCTAACTTGCCTCACTGGGTTAGGGTTGGATAGAATCCTGAGAGACTGCTGGTAACTTTATATTCTAGGGCCAAAAGAAGTTTCTAAGGTTTCGATCAATCATTGCTTTCTTTTGGTTTCCAGTGCCAAATTATTCCAGTAAGTCATGTATGCTTTCGTTAATGGACTATCAAAATCAACAACTCTCAACAAGTAAATTTTCTTCGTTCAATTTCAAGCTTGAGTTTTTTCAATTTGGGATATAGATCTGAATTCTTGATCTGCATTGTTCTAATCTTTTTTGTTTCTCTTTTTATCAGTATACAAGTATGGTAATACTAGGACGCTAATACTGGGACGCAAGAGAGTTAATCTTTCCATCCACTCAAAAAGTTGATTGTTACTTGTCAAATCCAAAAGATTTCTTACTACGTGCGCAATACTTGGAATATATCTCGTTAATAAGTGTCTTAACCTAAGAACCTTCGCATCTCATTCATTTTCCAAAAAATGGTCAAATTTTCACAACAGATATTCTAATCATCATTGAGGGTATTGTCTGCTGTCACTTGCAATTTCATATTAGCAATACGCTTCAAAATTTTCTACTTCTTTCACAATACTTTCGATATTTAAAAATTACTTTCACAATAGTGAACTATAGTTCTTCTTGGTATTTTCGTAGTTTTCCTCAGTAACAAGAATGTTGTTAAAGTTGAAAACCGTTCACTTACCGTATTCGTAAATGGAATATTTTTTCGGCCGACAATATATGCTTTAATTTATGGCATCGAATTGAGCGGAAAGCTTCGGTATCGTCAGCAACACTTTTTTCGTTCCAAATTTTCGTCCTACTTCTGACACCAGCTAAAGCGTTTTCCATTCCCTTTCCTAGTAATTCAAGTCTTTAACTGTTGCCTTTGATTTGCAACACTGGATTGTTTCCAATCGAAAATTCATTTGGCCAATTTTATCAAAGTTCGTCAGTCGCTTACTCTTGACAAGTCTAAGTTTTTCCAACCATTAATGTTGGAAATACTTATGTAGATATTACGTATTAGAGTTGTACTGAAAACTCTTATGCAAGATATCTTTTTGTGTTTCAGATTCATAAAAGAATCGCATTCTGGAACTTAGAAGGAGTAAAATCTTCCTCCATTCATCTTTCTGCACTGTAATACACTTATTAGACATTTGTTTAAATATGGTATATTAATCCTTGCAAACTAATTTCGCCTTAGCTGAGCAGGTGATACCAAAATATCGCAGGAAGAAAAGTTCTCAGTGTAAATTATTTCTGCAAATTCAGTCTTACAAATCGTTTTTCTTGGATTGATTTGTTCTTGATCTTGGATGTAATTGTGAGAGGTTTATCTGTTATCAGAGTTAGTTTGAAATACTCCTGTTTCTGTGATACCTGCATCCAGGTTTGCAGTCACTGCAATCTCTTCGCTACTTTTTCCACATTTTATATAATTCGTTGCCTCTATATATTATGAGAACAGAGTCAAGATGTATCTAATTTATCTTTGAAGCTTGAAGAAAATTTTTACCTGTGCTTCATTTAAACTTAAGCAAGGATAAATAATTGAATTATAAATCAGTGCCCCGTTCTTAAACGGCAAAAAAAGTTCTATTCCTGGCAGAAATTCTAGTCAGTAATTTCTGGCAGGCATAGTCAGAAATTCTATGAACTACGATAAATGTAAAACCATAATATTTCAAGATTTCACGCTTCCCTTTTTTGTTTCTGGTAATGTAAGGACAGCCGACAGCGTTAATGTTTGTTTTGTTTTCTAGAAACTTAATTGGTATAATTGTTTAAGCCAGTGTTCTCGATTCGACTACTTTTACGTTTTTTGAGTGAATGTTGTTTGCAATTTCTGAATAGTTGGAGTATATGCAATTTGAATTCAATGATAAGAGAAGGCGAAGATTTTCATTCTATGGGCATACGAGGGCGGTCCGATAAGTACTTAGCCTAACCACCCAATAGTGCCGCTATCGCAAGAGAAATACGGCAGTAGACGGCTACTGACGAAATTTCAGCCGGATCGTACTTTTAGTTCTGTTTAGACAGCGTGTGAAACCAAACGTGTGCGTTGATTTCACAAAATAAAAAAGGAGCAACATCGGTTTTTGATTCGATTCTTGTTTTTGGAAGGAAAATTGCGAAGTTAAATCAAAGAGTGCTTCGATACAGTGTATGAGGACGCTCCTCCTTCGATGGCGACCGTCAAAACTTGGATCAACAATTTTCAGCCCGTTCGCACGTCGGTTTTTGATGAGCCACACCCAGGTGTCGCGAAAACAGCAACCATGGTGGATAACGTGACGAAAATCCACGATCTCGTTTTGGCAGACCGCCCATTGAAGGTGCGCGAGATAGCTGAGGTATGAAAGCTAGGCATCTCAAAAGACTCCGTGGCGCATATCCTAAATGAAATTTTGGGTATGAGAAAGCTGTCGGCCGGAAAGCCAGAAACCTCGCAAAAAAGTTAGAGCATCGCTGGATCAAGTGTATCGAACTAAAAGGAGATTATTTTGTCATCAATCAGATTTTTGTTTTTTCATTTGTAGGCTAAGTACTTATCGGACCATCCTCGTATATCTAATTCTATCTGAACTAGAAACGATTAGGTACCCGGAAAATGTGTTAGCCTAATTTTTCTTATTGTATTCCGAACATTACGTCGTTCCTCGTCTTATGCTTTGATTCGTCCACAGAGGCGTTTCGGTGGCGCGCCATCAATGGTGTGATGCTCCGTTCTGAGTTTTGTCGATGTCAAGTGTCTTTATTTACACGTACCAGTTTGCATAAGTGACGGACCTACTAATAAGGACATTTGTCATCGACAAAACTCAACCGCCGAATCGGGGAACGAAGCAACAGACGGGGAACGACGGAATGTTCTGAATACTTAAAAAAAAATAAATCCATTCCCGTCGGAATACATAATTTCGACGAATGTTAGCCTAACATTTTTCTACATAGTTCTGTCAGCGTCAATGAAAATGGCTGTACTATGTATGACAACAAATGAATAGTTCGACAAGTGACCCATACTTCCCTTTATAATGATTTGGCAGCGAATGAAAAAAGTGTCCTGGGGGCGGATTTATATGTAGATAAACTAGAAATGAATAAAACTCAAATTTAAATTGTTAAATTGGTTGCAGTTTAACGCTTTGATTTTTGAGTTCATCATAATTTCTAGCAATCATTTAATGAAAAAATCATTCTACCTCCCTCAAAAATTAACTTAAGTAGGTACTACCTGAATGTATCTCCTATCTAGCTATTCAATGTAACAAATCTATCAACTTTTCGTTACAGAATGGGCCGTTTTGAAATGAAGTGTTTTTTACAGTTCAAGCGCTGACATGACAGTGTTAATTATATCCTTCATTGTTTCGGTTGGAAACGATGAACATTGTACAGCTCTCCTATTATTTAGAGTGACAAGTATCGGGTTTACTTCAACACCATCATATCCTTCAAGTTAAGCCGCCTCGGTGCAACATGAAACATACTCTTAGAAGTATGAGCGTAAATAAAAATGCCATAAATTAGGTTAGAAACACGGCTGCTATACAAAATGTCTCACCCTAAAATTCTAAGTATTATTTTTGTAGGTATCAGACATAGGAACAATGTCGTAACGCTGAACGCCACTAAGTCATATTATAGAATTTTCTCCATTTAATCTTAACTTTCTCTTCTACTCTCTGTGTCTTTCACTGCCGCTGGTCCTTAAAAACGTTTATTGCTACAGTACAACAACAATAAAATTAATGTATTTCTTTCCGTTCTGTTAGGTGCAATTAGTTTTCTTTTATTTATTCGATGTCCTAGTCTTATTTTAGACTTGGCCAAAACTTATTTCCATTGGTTGTCCTTCTTTTCTTGGATTACATGTTTGTTTAGTTTTGGGCTGTCGGTGGCGTTCATTGTGTCCTTGTACCCACAGTATTTTGTCAACTTGCGCACTCATCTTTATCTCTCTCGCATACTTACCATTGTGACCATTGGGACATTGTGTGTGTGAATTCTCCCTCAAAAACACAGACAACTCTGATGGTGGCCTTAATTTCTCCTGTTTCGCTAAATAACACGAAAAGAAGGACAAGACACATTTATTTTATTGCAATTTATTCAAAGCTTGGAAGCAGAAGAATTTTCTGAGAAAGTGACAGGGTTGAATTTTTCGTATATATTTGAATTTTCTTTTGCTTTTGTAGGATGTACTTATAATGAATTTTGTATTTGGAGAGATGAAATGCAGAAGTATGAATCGATTGTCAGTTTATTTTGCACGGTGTCGAATAGCGACAGCAAAAAGGTGGTCAGATATAGGGATGAAATGAAAATAAATGAAAGGCATCATTAATTCCGAAATTGTCGCAGACATCTCAAGGATAAAATCCTTGTCGCCTTCGATGCAACTCAATCCAAACAGTTGGAAGTTTGAGAAAAAATCCTGATGGCAAAGAGGGAAAAAAAGTTTATTAGTGTTATTTACTGGTTCTTTCCATGATCTTCATTAATTGTTCCTGTCAAGAATGATATAACTTTGGATGAAAATTGAACAGGACACATAATGTTCCAATTTTGTTAAATTAAGAAACATGTCTTTAAAGGTGGTTGCGTGGAAAGATATATAAATATGTATAAATATATATATATATATATATATATATATATATATATATATATATATAGGGAGGTGATTTTGAACTCTGAGACAGGATTTGTTTTTGAGCTCCTTCTTTTGCGGATGAAGATATCAAAGATGCACCGTTGAGAAGGTGAAGGAAATAATCAAATTTTATTTGAAAATTGTATAGTGGTTTGATCAACAATTAAAACTTCTAGATCAATTTTCTGAGAACACATTTTCGTCGTTTCTTCAAAAAAGTGATTAGGTTGTGAGACACCAGCAAAAAACCAACTATATGTGGTAAAATATGGAATGGCACTTTTGTATCTTTCAGTAAAAATTGGGGACATAAAGTGGCCAAAAAAATTAAAAAAGAAGGCGAAAAACGACAACGACAGCAATACAAATTGGCTTTTTTGCCGAACCTAGCACGGGCTTCAATTTTTTTTGAATTTGCTTGTACGAAATCTGCATCGGTGCTAAAGTCATGATCGATCAACACCGAATCCAGCGTTTTACAAACAAAACCGGAAACAGGCCGTGTTTCTAATACTTGTCCAAAAAAAGTCATCAGAGTTAGGACAAGGCAAGAGGAAAATTAAAGAAAAAAAAATTTTCACCGACTTGACATTGTTATTCTCTTAAGTGGAACATTGAGACATATAACAAGTCTTAAGCGTATTAAACCCTCAAAAGCTCTATTTGGTGTAGAGTGAATGACCAAACGAGGATACTATTTGCAGCCGCACTATCCAAGGCGTCATTCAATAAAAGAGAAGTGTGTTTGTCCTTTAAAATTAAAAGGGTGGCGCAATTGATGGCTTCACTAAAGTAATAAAATGTTGAATGAAACACACCTATGCTGTTTGAGAAATCCAGAATGACACAACCCGATCTATTTGTGAATTTAGCTGTTCCTTGGTGGCATTGATTGTCTAGGGAAGACGCCTGCCTTCCTTGCACAGGAACAGAGAATATGGCGGGATGGAATTATAAGCAGAACTCACTGTCAGAACCATTGTGATAATCGTACCTTTTTTTGGCAGCTACTGATTTTCCCATACTTTATGGCAATGAATTTTCCGGAATATTTTGCGATTCGACACGATTCCGTAATGAAGGCCATGTTTGGCTTGTCGCTATCAAAAAGGCATTCCCAGTTCCGGTGAGCTTGTCAGGCTGCTCCATCAGGAACTGGTTGTGTCTTCTAATCTCTGAGCACAACTATAGGGCTTGTTTCAGTCCTTCATTTATTGCATCAACACAGCGTCAGTGCAGGCTTCATCTAGACTGACCTTCTTCCTTAAGTTATGCTTTTGTTATGGGTTAGCCATTACACTTTTTTGAGAGGCATCAATTTTTAGTGGGCAGGTCGAGAAAGACACGAGTCACGAGGACAATTATCCACACTTCGATGTCAGACCTTTGAGCATGTTATGACACGTGGCTTTGGTGTCAGGTAAACTGAGATGCATTCGGTAAGATAAGCCCAACAAGAAATATTTTTCTTCATGAAGAAGGCTACTGATTTGCTGGTGCATCGCTTGCGTGAAAAGAATGGGTTGTGGGCACAATTTCCATCCAACACAAAATGCGCATCCAGGAAATCATTACATACAAAGCCGGGGCAATCAGGGCTGAAAATGGACATGCTTTCTCAAGAGCTGGGGCAGGCGAAAACGATTCACCATACCTTAAATACGTATACCCAGATCTTTAGTGTAGTGTATCTGCTGCAAAATACTTGAAATTCTTTTACAAAATTTGATCGAAACTAAGGGCAAATGACAACAAATAAAAGGGTTCATTGACCAATAACCTGAAGAATTTTGAAAAATCCCTCGAAGGCAATAAGTATTGAACATTGTTCCTAAGAATAATAATAGGCCTAATTTTAAAATTTTATAATTCTAAAATATGAAAAGTGAGGGCCTCGAGCTTGATATAATGACTCTAGAATTTTGATTCCTGAAAAAGAATTTAGACTCCAGAAATTTGACTGCCACATAACTCTTGAAAATGCAAATACTATATGTTTGCAGAAATAAGTTTCTCACTGTGTTGGATGGCAATAAATTGTTATGAATTTCTACCTTATCCATGGTTGAGGTGATCTTTCTTTTCAAATTTTCTAAAAATATTTTGAAAAGGTGTGGATTAAACGTTGTGTACAAAGCGATTTGAAGACTTGCTTTAAAATCCATTAACCATAACATTTTTCCAGATATGAATCTATGAGCAGATAATCTTCTTCTAGAATAATTTTTTGGAATTTCTCTAGTCGATTTGCAATATCTGTTATACAAACAAGCTCCTGTCGAGAGAGAGGGTACCGATAAGGACATTGAAACTTCTCACAGTCGCAACTAATCAATATTGCCATAGTACTAATCAAAGAGTCAAATTCAAACTCTGGTAACTGCTGTCAATACTGTTTTTTGAATGATCAAACAAAACTAGGTAATTCAAAAGCACGTTATTATCTACACAAATAGAATTCCTAGAACACGTTTGGAACTGTCATGTCAACTGGCTGCCGCAATCTTGTACTACCACGCCCTAATGCCTTTGACAGAGGACGCTAATGATGTTGTGAGGACGAAGTAATTAAGGAACAGGTTTTGATTTTAACTAGTTCAGTAACTGCTTCCAAGCATTTGTGAAAGATTAGTTCAGCAGTTTGTTGAAAAAGCCCTGTAAATTAAAGTAACTCGGAAGACTCCGAGAATTCCTTGAATCGTTATCAGTATGTTGTGTCATTTAAATGTTATTCATGTTCATTGAAATTTAATTTGAAAATTTGTTCATTTTTAATCTATAAGCAGTGGAAGCGGTGGAATCTATAAGCACATAAAACGTAGAAATACTTTTTGGAGAAGTTGTTTTGATGGGTTCAAATATTATTTAAAGATAGACTTAAAATGGGGCAACGAAAATAAAAATATTTACTAATTAGTGGAAAAGTATAAAAGTAGTAAAGTAAAAGTGGTAAAGTTTTCTTACCGCCTTGATCGATTTCGTATGTTACCATAATATAAATAGTCGTCACTATAATTTGAAAAACTTTTTCAAAATTTGTCGCCTGTCTCAGACATTAGGCTTATTCGTATGTTCATTTTGGAATCATTTGGCAAACGAGAATAAGTCAAAAATGATCCTCCATGTAATTCACTTCAAATATCAAAGGGTGTCCTTTTCCTGTGACCTCGACTGCATTGCCTATTTATTCTGATTTCTGTGCACATTTAGTTCAAATTTACTCTGACTGATAGGTTTCAAATGGGCCGATTTTAGCTCCCTGACGTTTGTTTGACAAACAGCGAAACCGGCGAAGCGAACCCGGATTAAGGACCAGGTGGAATTATCATCTATGGCCGTGATTCTGGAATGAAAATGAGAAGTTCCTGATGGAAAACGCAGTGTACGGTGACTACGCTCTTTTGTTACAGCGACCATAAGAAAAAATTTTTTAATCGGTTTTTGATGAGCCACGCGTAAGTGCCCAGAAAACGGCTACCACGGAAGCTTATATGACACTTTTTATGTGTCATATACAATTTTGTAATGGAGGGCCACTTAGTAAAGGTGCGCAAGAAAGGTGAGATAATAGGCATACCAAAAGACAATTTAGGTCAGTAAGTCAAGTTTTGGGTAGGGTTCGGCGCTGTTTAAGCGAAATCACAAAAACGTTTCACTGATAAAACCTAGAGACCAAGGAACAATCAAAACAGTGAACTTTACTGACGGACATGCTCTAAAGAAGGCGAAGACGGTAATATCGGCTGGAAAGGTGATGGCTCAATTTTTTTAGAGCTCACAAGGTGTGATCTACAACGAAAAGTCAAAGCAGTCACAGAGCTCTTCCATTCAGAAATATTGGGTGGTTAAAGTCTGTATTGCAGAAAAGACCTCATTTTGGCAAACAAAAAAGAGTTCTTTCATCATGACAACACACAGTACGACTTCTTGTTATTTTTAAGCTTGAAAATGTCACTCGCCATGTAGAAATTTGAGGTGAATGAGCACGTCACCACCACCACAGAGGCCACCATTGCAGACCTCGAGAAAACGTACTTTTTGGATGGTCAAAAGAACATCCCTGGATCAAGAGCATCGAGTAAGGAGTAGACTATGCTGACTCGTAAATGAAAAAGCTTAAAAATTGCACGAAACAATCAAAAAGGAATGAAAAAAAAACAATCAAAAAACCCTATCGCTGAATTGGTAAAGGGTTATCTCATTTTTGACCTTTCTTTGTTTGTTTCTTTTTGTAATAATGTTTTGTGATGGTCTGAAGTTTTTAGAATTTATTCGTCACATAAATAATTTCTACTGGTGTACATTCGAAATATTCGTACTCGAAACATTCGTACATTCGTTCATTTGAAATCATCGAACCCGACAACATTCAACGACAAATTCTCTGATAAATGAGAGTCGAAAAAATTTCAACGTCGGCCATGATGTTATTTATCAAACAAAAAATTTTGGTTCTAGTACGGTTTATACTTTCCTACATGTGTTTGAATATCCTTTTTAAAAATTTTGTTCGTCTATAGTCGACAAATTACGTCAACCAAAGCTAGGGCTACAAAATCTCTGCCATGATGATGTATAAAAACTAAAACATTTTAATATAATCGAATTTGTAAGTTTTCATGCATGAAAAAAAATGAGTCAATAAATATAACTAACATTAATTCCCCAAGAAATCTCCGGGAACCAAGCGATGCTTTTCAAAAGGTTCATTCTTTCGTGTTTTAATTTTTGTTTTTAACTTTCTTTTCTGTTTTCCGTATTTTGATTTATATGTTAAAAGACCGCATGGGTCTGTATTATTATTAATTATCCACCCTTAGCTACCCGCTCCCAAGAGTTCAAATCGTACGAAGTTGTTCTTAAGTATTCTGAAATTTCCTCTTCAACCCTTCAAGCCCGGTGGGTTTCATCCGTTTGGATTCCGATTCGTTTGGCATTTTGACCGAAAAGAAGATATGCTGTAAGTAATCATGAAGGATTTGTTTTGGTCTCATTTTGAGGAGAGTTAAAGTGGGTCATCCTGCGGTCGTCCCTATCATTCCAAGCCGTATTTATCTCTTTCAAAATTGCTGTGTCTAGTTCGCTTTTTGGTACCGATGACACTATGATCGTTTGACGTTTCCCGATGACGCTATTTGTGATGCATTTTAGTCAGCATATCCTGCTCATGCTAGATCATCAGGTCATTTATTTCTCTCGACGCCACTGTCTCCACGCACCCACCTCTGTTTTACATTTGTTTCAACTCCTTGCAGCAGTGTAGCTAGATACGTAACCAAATTCTTTTGTCGGTTGGCCAAGGATGATAACACAGCAGTTTTCATCCTTCAATTAGTGTTTTATTAATAAAATTATTTAAATTGTTGTTGTAGGAAAACATCATGGAATCATTGATTCGTAAGGAATCCACCTTTTTGTAATTGTTCCATGTCTCTAAAATCAATTTTGCATACAGGTAAAGGTAATATAAGTCAAAGTAGTGATCCTCAAGTAAACTTTTATATTATAGGCATTCTTCGAACGAGCAATTATACATTAACTCGAGATGTTTTACGTTGACATTTGCTTTCATGGCTTATTTCCACGGTCTGCATAGACGGGGTTGAAAAAATGTATCAACCATCATCCCTAAGATCTGAAAGTTGTTTCAATTCCTAATTTACCGAAGTCCCAATTTATTCCCAATTTACTGAAAGCTTTATGGATTCCCGAACAGAACTGATGAATGCTCAACGTACTCTCCAGATTTCGAAACCCTAACCATCACGTTTCAGACAAAGATAGGCTCCTCACCGTGTGGATGGCTGACAGTATCCTGTCATGGGCGTCTCCCCGACTCGTGGTTCAGATAAACGTCTAGTCAGGTTGTGGTTTTCCTACGGTCCGAGAAAAACTCTCAGTTTTGCTCCAGACACACGGGACTGATAAACTTTTCTAATTAACTCGGGTTGCTGGGAGCAGCACTCCCCAAAACTGGTGGAAGAAGCTCAAGCCTAGACCATCAGCCTCCCTGCGTCACCCAGAGTGCTATAGCAGAAGCCCATAGGGTCTAATTTAACATACTCCATCAATATACAATGCACATATCATTCGAAAATTTCAACTTCACATTTAAGCAGGTGTACTAGTCTCTCATCCACCCCATTACCATAGTTAATGTTGCAATGTGAGGTTTTCGACCTGCTATCAACATTCAACATTACTTCTTTTACATGCAACTGAGCTGTCACATTCAGTTTCACGTAGTCTTTCAGTTTGCAAGAATAAACTACAGATATCGACAATTACGCATCATTTTTGACAATTTCATCTTTTGCAACAATACACTTACACATCTGTCTACATTTAGTTCGTCAATTTTTCAGTCCACTCCTTACTTCTTGTCTGGTCTTGTCATCAGTAAACGTTATGCTACAGTCATACATGCAGCTATTATCCATCAGTTTAGCTTCTCTGAACATACTCGCGGTACGCCCAGGTTATCAGCCGGCTAGAACCCTTTTTTGGTGACATCATCAGTACTCTCAGTACTCAGTCCGCTGTCCCCTCTGCTGTATAGACTACTTTGATTCATCTTTCGTCCGTCATATTCTTTACTTCTTAGTACATCAGTCCCGCAGTTCTTCAGTTCAATGTACAGAGGTTAAGTTAAATCCGCTTTCCTTCAGTACACCCCATGCGGCGATGGTGACTCTTTGGTACTTGCTTCTGTTAATCCTTCCCAACTGCCCTCCACAACTCTCACTTCACCCCGCATTACATTTAGTCCCACCGCTTGGCCTCTTCTCCTTCGATATAACTTTTTCATCAATTTTTCAGCTTAGAATTTTACGACATATATACCGTTGACCAGTTCGTCTGTGGTCTTTCCATTTTTTCAACAAGTTCGCACAACAAGAGACCAAATATATACAACGTCTCAAGCCCGCATCAAATCCACCTTTAGGCTTCATTTCAACTTTGTTGGGCAACAGAGACTCCTTCGCATTTTCCCTCCCAATTTACACAGCCTTGGTGCTGTCATGATGCAGCCGCAAAGCTAACTAACACCAAGGCGTGGCTTAGCAATTATACAAGTAGACGATAACAAGGGACTAAAGTAATTGTCAGGTGAAGAAAGGTGTCAATTTTGACCCTCATGTCAACCAAATATTATCCTCTATGTTAGAAATCCCAATTTTGTTCGCAGATCAGCAATGCTTTGTTCCTTTGACCCTTTCTTCGTGAACTTCATGTTATATCTTAGACTTATGTTTAAAGAAACGTCTTTATAGTCTGAAAACGATATTTGGTGAAAAAACAGAGGATATAAATTGTGGTTATAAGCAATGAAAAAATACACTTGTTCGTGTACCTGCAAAATATGGGGAAAGATTTTGCATAAATTGTTATAGATCACAAGCTCGCCGATAAAATAGCGTCATCTGCAGTGTGGGTAGTGTGTGTGTAAATAATTTGCAGAACTATCCGCACCAACCCATCTCAACCTCACCTTTTCGTTTTCAGTGCCTATTAATTGCGGAGCAGTATTGGGAACGTCCATTGTGGGCATATATCACTACTCATTCTTTCTTACTAGGTTTTCTGGTTTCACTACCTAGCGGAAATTCTGCTGTTCCACAGCGCTTTTTTTATTACTTTTATTAGCGCTTTTTTTATTTATAATTATATCATATTATTTTGTTACTATATTATTTATTTTTTATTATTTTATTTTACAATGTCCAAATAGCTGATTTTTTACTATTTATGTTTTGTATTGGTTGACAACTGAGCAGTAACATAGTTTTCACTGAGAAAGGAATGTTATGACATCGCGACCAATATAGGAAGGACACTCTCTCCTTGAAGGGAACACGGAATGTAAACATACCCGACGCTTTGGTCGATTTAATTCTTTAGTAATGCGAACGCATACAAAAAGTTCCCTTAGAAGGAATGCTCGAGTGACAACTACGAGTTATAGTCAGGGTGCGTGAGTATATTATAAATTTTCGAAGAAGGCCGCCACGATATTTCCAACCTTCAGTAACCCCAGGTCACAATTGTTTCATTAATCTGGGATTACATCAAATTGGATAGTTAGAACATCTGATGTGTCCTGTGTAAAGGCTCTTCTAAGCTTCTGCCTTGGTTATGACAATTTTCACACACGGAAAAACATAAACATGGTGAGACGGCGATCCTAAGGTCAAACCTTTAGTTCACCTACTGTACCGATCGATCTAAAGGAGTGGTATCATTTTTGATAAATCATACATTATCTAATAAAGAGTATCTAAACGTCCGCTTAAGAGATTTCATGTTGAATTCAGGAGAAAAAAAACATTTAAATTGCTCGTCAAAAAAAGCGTTAACTTGCGAAATCTTAGAATTTTTTTTTTTCTAGGATTGGAATTGTGGTACATATTTTGCATTGTGTACTTTCCTCTCAGCTTTCAAATCACTTTCATCTGTTGCTTCGAGTTTTAATTTTTAATTTAATTTTAATTTTAATTCTCGTCAAATAAATATTTTGTTAGGCCCCATTGATTCGTAAAATTGCTTCGGAAATCCTGGAAGAATCAAATAAAGTAATATTATTAAAGTAATTACCATGAATTAAAATTAAAAAGTAGATTTCTTAAGTTGTAATACTATGTGACCGTAAATAAGGGTTGAACGAATATTTTCAGAAAAGTAGTTGCAATACAATATTGCTGCCTGCTTAAGGCAATCCTAGTCGAGCTTTTCTTTGTTTTGGTACAAAAATTTGTTGTTTTGTGAAAGACATTATTGAAACATAAGAAACGAGTTAGAAAATAGAGTCATTCCGAAAATTTTGCTTAAAATAAAGAAATAAATAAAATAAATTTGCTAAGACTGCGTTTAAAACGTTGTCCTGTCTTATTTCGTTGCTATTATTGTTTTATGGATAATTTTTCAACATTCATTTGCGGTTACTGATGGTGCATCTTCTGCTTAATCCTTTGAGTATTAAGATTAAATTAAATTTTAAAATTCGCATTTTACTGAAAAAATTTCCAATTTTCTCCATTTGCAGATAACCGTGAGGATAAAGTAGATGAAACTCATGGAAAGCGCTTCACAACGACATCACGTCTCCAACTAAAACCGTCCTCGGAGGACGACTACACCGAGTATACGTGTCAGGCGAAACACAAAGCCTTACAGCCTGACATGCCAATGCGCGCTAGTGTACAATTGTCGGTTCTATGTAAGTATACGAGTGGCAAAGTCCAAAGAATAGAAAATAAGGAGCAGAAAAAACTGAACAAAAAACTATTGGTTACGAGGAAAAGTTTTAACTTGTCTTGTTTCTATTCACATCCTTTTCCCGCGTCGCATTTTTTATACGGTCTATTTGCGGGGCAATCAACATAGTTCTACTTGAATATTTTACGAGATAAGTTCACGAGTTCATTCTTTTGCTGATGGATTTCCTATTCGTTTTTTTTCCGCTCCAGCTACATCCTCCACGTCTAAATGTTATTGCGGGCATACTTCATGTTCTGTAGATGTGCAAAACTGGTACTGTGTCAGAGATATGTGATGTGAATACTGTTGTAATTGTGATGGAGTCCTGCATGAGCAACCTTGGCTTGCTTGTTGGTTCGTTCCAACCTTCATGCGATGTGGGAAATATCGGATTCAGGACATGCATCCGGGCAGAGTACATTGCGTGCTAACATCGAACATCATTACCAATTTTCACCCCCAATTGAGTCATTGTCGTGGTTGGGTGGGCCGTGGTCTCATAGAGATGTATTTATTTTCATAATTGAATTATCTTTTGGGCTTGCATTCAAATTGCCACTGCGTTAATATTCTCCGGCCGTTACATCGTCCTTTCCAGGAACAAGCTCCAAGTCTACCAAACTGCAATCGGATTAAACGTGCAAACATTTTCGAAAATTCATGTCATACTTAATTTTGTGTCGAAATTTAACTGAGTCGTCTCCTAACTAGGAATACTTGTGTGAATTGGAATTTTATTAGTACTGTGTGGGGAGACCATTTGGCGTTTTTACCGCACCATCACCACTGAGCCTCTACATTTTGAACCCTTAAATTGCTGGGCATCACCAATGAGAAATTCTCAAAGTGTACTGGTCAGGATTGCGTTCTAATCGCAATACAGAGGCATGCTACAGGAATTAATTTAAATTTCGCAAATCTGCATATGTTAGTGGTTGAACTTTCTAGAGCCACTGGTGTAGCACAATTGAAACTTTATTGTTTTCGTCTGCACGAGTTGCATGGACTAGCAATTGTTGATGAGCTTTAACATTTCGTACTTTGAAAATTCGACGTTTCATGTACAAAATTTCATCCAGTCCGCGCAAAAAAGATGGCACAACTAAAAATATCTCATGATTTCCTAAACTACTAGACGCAGGTCTGTAATATGTTCTACAAGCCAAGCAGATCAACTAAAATACACATTCTTACATGAAAATCATTAGGTTAATAACAAAGGTTGAGGCTTTTGAGCGAATTTTATGATTTCTAGGTGCGCAAAAAATATAGCACACATCGAGGGAATAATTAAAAAAACAAACAAAGATAAGATAATATAACCTTTATTTAGTTACTTATACTTAGTCGAACCTCCACTATTTTTAAGTACATCGTACATCCTTTTTGGAAGGCTTTTGTATAATTTTTAATGTATTTTCGTGAATTTCACCCCAACATAGAATTATTTATTTATTATTTATTCAGCTCATTCACTGTTGCATACTGCTTTCCTTCGGCGTAAACGAGTCGAGCCAGCTGTCCCCAGCAATTTTCGATGATGTTGAGATCGGGTGATCTCATCTTACCAATCACCATCAAACCAATCGAGAAGTTCTTTCCCTTGGAAAAAAGATTTCACCTTTCTGGCGGTATGGACAGACGCATTATCCTGTTGAAATGCGATAGCCATTGCTGCGATAGCCATTAGACCCTCAGATATCTGTTGTTCCAACAACTGTACATATCGATCAGAGTTCATTTTGACACTGATAATCGCTAATTTCGACCGACCGTTAAACCCGAAAGAACCCCAAATCATCACCGATCCTCCACCATGCTGCTGCTTGCTTAAAATTATTTTGAATAGTTGAATAAGTGGCGACTTTTGAATCACGTACTGTATGTTCCGTATCTTTGTTTTAATGCCAGCTCTTCTGCCAATTTCCCTTGCAGTGAGAGCACAATTGGAAGCCTCCTGCAAAATTCGACGCTTTTCTTGTGGTGATATCACTCATGGTCGACCTGGTGACTTCTTTTCCCCGTAATTCTCCGGATCAGAAATCAAATTCATCACTACCTTTCGACTTCTGCCAATGAATCGTGAAATTTCCGCGAAACTTTTTTTGTCGCCGTAATTTCAATATTATACTAATTTCAGAGTGACTCAGCACCTTACCTCGTCCCATTTTGGAAAAGATTGAAACCCATTGTTTTGTTTTGTTTCACTAGTCGGCCTTGAACGTCTATATTCTGATGTTTACTATTTGAAAGTCGAAACTAAACTGGCCTGATGGAAAAACTACACTAATTTAAGAGGAAAGTTGTATGTGCCATCTTTTTTGCGCACCTAAAAATCATTAAATGTGCCTTAAAACATCAATCTTTCAGAAAACCCTAATTGTTTTTAGGTCAAAATATGGATTTTTGTGTACGTGTCTAATTTGAAGAACATATTACTGACCTGCGTCCTGTAATTTAGGAAATAATGAAAAATTTTCAGTTGTGCTTTCTGTTTTGCGAGGACTGTCCATGTACAGGATAAAATAATTTATTATATTCTCGGGAACAACCTTAAAAATCAATAAGATGACAGCCCATCAGAAAATCGAGTTTTATCCCAGAGCTACCTGATTTTGAGGCCAATGCGTTTTGAAAGCAGCGATCCAAACTTTGCTTAATTACGCTTCCTAGAATACCTTTCACAATCGCAAAAGAAGAATTCAGATTCATGATATAGATTTACAGGTAAGCAGCATTGTTGGCTGCTGAAGGAAATGTATCCTTTTGAATACCTAAATCAGAGGCGAAAACGTTTACTGTACACGTTCACATACTTGTAATATTCGAAGTACTTATAAATGATCACTTTAAACGATGTATACATTTTCTTTTTATGAATACCTGGGTATACCCAAATTGAAACCGAACTGACCCTGTGGTGGGCCGAGGTTTGTCATTACCGCATTCTGCCGCTAGGGGCACAGAAGCCCGAACCCAAGTCAGTCGGCCAAACCTCGTCCCTAAAAATGGTTCCTAAAAGCTAAAAGATTCGTGTGGACGTTTTAGTGACAGTTATTTATTCTGCTCGTCCAGCATTGTTTTAGCTAAAACTTGTTAACGGCGCGCGTCCGTAAAGTTTTGTTGCTCGCTCGAAAAAACTGGCACAGGAACTCTTGAAATGTTGAAGACGGCCAACAAAGATGATTCTTTTGAGAATACACAAATGTATTATTGGTTTCCCCGTTTCGAAAATGGTTATATATCAAGTGACGACAAACCTCGCTCTGTCTGTATTTCCATGATCCGAACCGACAAAAATGCTGGATAATTCGCGAAACCAACATGAAAGACTATTGAAGAAATACTGGAGCTGTCTGTAGTGATTGCTTAGAGCGACTAGTCCAATTTTAAAGGAAGATCGGAGGATGAAAATTGCGTCTGTCAAACCTGTGCCACGACTGCTGACTGCTAAGCAAAAAAGGTCGCGCGAGAGCATGCGTTGCTTTGAAAGAATGATCCAAACTTTTTCCCAGGATCGTTACAGGTGACGTATCATGATGCTATGGATATGGACTTGAAACGTAGCAACAATAAAGCCTATGAAAGACTTCATGTTCCATTCCTTCTTAAAAGGCTCATCAAGGGGAAATAAGTGTTAGAAAAAGGCTGTTTTTTTTTGCATGAGAGCAGTTGTCCATTCTGTTTGTTTCACAGGATCAGACAATCAATCAGGCTTTCTGTCTGAAGTTTTGAAAAGATTTCGCAAACTGTTGCGGCGGGAGGGTTTGATTTGTGAAAGTAGTGTGGTTCGTGTTTCCACCCTGATTAGGTGGCCCTAAGACACGCCAGTCTGTGCGCTAACCTCTATGTCGCGTCCGCATTACTTATCTGACCTTGTCCCCTTTGACTTATTTTAGTTCTGACTGTCCTGAATGAAAAGTGACATGAAATAAAAGCGTTTTCCCGCCATTGCTAAGGTGACGAAAAAAATGGAGGCGCCCCGGGTATCAGAGAATTTAAAATAATGTTGTCAGATACGGATTCCATGTTTTAGAATAGTGAATTAGTGCCAGTGGAGAGTATTTTGACGGCGATCGAAGGTCTCTTTAAAAAAAACTAAATACATAAATTTGATAAAAATAATTTTGGTGTCCCTTGGGTTCCGCGTCGTACTTGCTATAATCAAACTTTCTTTCATATGAAAGTTTGATTTGATAAACTTTCATATGAAAAACAATTAAACGCCAGTTTGGTTTGGTGACATCTAAATTTGAGTTATCCAAAAAAGAAGAGTTGAATTTCATAGAAAGAAACCAAAATTTGGGTAGTTAGTAAAATTTGGGCCTGCCCAATGGTATGCATAGCTACTGTGACAATTGCATTAATTTCTCATTTTTCATGTTTGCAACGAGGCTTGTTGTCACAAAAGGAAACTACTAAATACAAATCCTATTGCTTTTCTGAATCGGTAGAGTTAATAATCAACTTTTAAGAGTTTTGGTTAGTTCATTTTTGTTCTTCTTTAAATTAATTGAAGTTAACTAAGTTTAGTTAAATACTTACCTTATCCCTCAACGGCAAGCTTTGTGAATGTCAATTGCACACATAACTACTGTGACAAATGCAATAATTCTCCCTCGATGTCATTTGGATCTGCCATTATTTTCACAAAGCAAAAACTTATAAATATGAGAAATAACCCTTCTTCTTATTTATCATATTTTCAGCTATTAAATTCGATTTTTGATGCAATACCTATTCGAAATCCATAGAGTTAACAATCGATTTTTTCGTTTTCGGTTTTAAATTTTTGTTATTGTGTAAATTATTTTAAGGGAATAAAATAAAGTTATAAAATTTCTAAAGCTAATAATTGTTCACGTTTATAGATTATTATCTTATTTTTTTATTATTTTGTTAGTTAATAGGTGTATAAATATGAAATGCGGATTTTTTCTGCTTGAAATATGCATTGCAGAACGAATTAATTCAATAATCAAAGTATTGGCCATCGTGAGCTACGACTTTTTCCCATCTTTCTGTCAATTGATGGATTCTGTCCAAGTACCACTTCTCATTTTTTGAGGCTAACCTGTCATCAAGCGAATTTTTAACGTTTTCGTAAGAATGGAAGTTCTGTTCCGAAAGTTCGTGCTGCATCGATCGAAACAAGTAGTAGTCAGAAGGAGCCAAGTCTAGTGAATACGGCGGGTGGAGCAGAACTTCCCAATTAATGTTTCCCAAGTAGTTCTGGACAGGTATTGCCACATGCGGCCGAGCATTGTCATGTCGAAAAATGACTTTATCATGTCTTTGATGAAATTCTGGTCGTTTTTCTTTAAGTGCGCTGTTCAATTTGACCAGTTGTTGTCGGTAACGTTCGCCAGTAATAGTATCACCAGGTTTCAGCAGTTCGTAATACAAAGGTACTATCCCACCAAATACACAGCAAAGTCTTATTTCCATGAATATTTCGGACTGGTTGTGATCTTGATGGCTGGCCTGGGTTTACCCATGATTTTTCCCGCTTCGGATTGTCGAAATACCAGTAAGATTGTAAGTAAAAATCCGATGCAAAAAACTTTTCCTTTTCTGTCTGGCAATCAAAATTTCACAAATGGTTTTTCGTCCTTCAATGTCTCTTTCTTTCAATTGATACGGCAACCATTTTCCAGCTTTTTGGATCTTTTCCATGGCTTTTAAAAGTTGTGAAATGGCTGCCTGAGTAACTTCCAACGCTTCTGCCAACTGTTTTTCAGTTTGTGTGTTGTCTTCATCCAATAATGCTTGCAAATCTTTATCTTCGAATTTTTTTGGTGGTTTTCCACGGTCTTTGTTGCTGACATCGAAATCGCTACTTTTAAATCTTTTAAACCATCGTTCACAAGTGTCTTGGCTTGAGGCATGTTCACCATATGTTTCCACTAACAATCGATAAGTTTCTGCTGCCGTTTTCTTCAAATGAAAGAAGATTATTAGACTTCCCAGCAAAACGTTTTCTGGCACGTGATTCGAAATTTTTGAAGCGAAAAACAACTATGTTATTTGTACAATCAAAACCTACTGGAAATCATACCATAAACCTACTGGATACTGGAATTTGTTGATAGATTTTCACCCTCCAAAATGCCATATTAGTTATCCCCGACACAAACCATATGTAATGGTTATGCCATCTGTTAGTAAAATCCGCATTTCATATTTATACACCTAATATTATTTTAATGTTGAATGCTATCTGATTCCTAAGTAGCTTGTTTTTTGACTCTAAGCATTGGGAAGTTTCCGATGTTGAAACCTATGTGAATTCAGATAAAATTGGAAATGAATTCGTTTCGCGGTTTGATTATCAAGAAAAACATTCCCCCACTGAGACTTATATCATTACCACTCAAAAGCACAAACAGTCCGAGAGAGCATTACTAAGAAAGAGATAAAAATACCACACGCAGGAAATAAAGAGAGCTTTGGGTAAAAGAGAGCTTAGAAATTAAACGATGTAGGTGGGTGTAGAGACGGCGATGTTTAGGTTTCTGTTCCGAAACAATAGTATATGTGGCTCATTGCACATGAATACAAATCTTATGAGAATGCTAAGGTTGATTTTATGTTATGATTTTCAAAGAGATAACTTAAGAAGAAATATTAATTTTTTTTCCACGATTTTCGAATAGATATTCATCCACATTTAAGTTTATTTATTTAGGTCCCGAATTGTTCGGATTTTATGTATTTTTTGAAGAAATTCTCAATATTTATGGCTACCGTGGAATCTAGGATAATCTTCTTATGTATGTTAATCTTCTATGTATGATAATCTTTTTCTAGGTCGTATGAAAAAATCAGTTTTTGGTGTTGAAAATTGGCTGGAAGCCCCAAAATTTGTTTCCGTTTACGCGATTGTCAGACATGTCACAAACAACACATGAAAAAGTGATCGAGGAAGTGGTTTTCTTACTCGTGGCCACCAAATTAACAAAACGTTTCAAGTTCATTTCTTTTGAATTTCGACACTTTTTATAGAATATCTGTAATATATAGTATATAATCAATAAATGGAAGCAGATGTTTCAAAATGAGTCTGGATTCGGGAACGATAAAACACGCTGCAGAGTTGAAAAATGCGCATTTGCCGTGTCCCGCCTTAGGCGCTTAACAGCTAGTTAAACATTTTTTATATCCCTTTTAAATCTATTGCATCGTATTTTTAATCTTATTCCAAACCAATATAAGTTAAAAAATTTCGATTGTTTGAACATTTGCAACCGTTTCCTTGATGCGTCTCCTTTCAAAGTTTCATCTTAATGTGTTACCACGAAGAAATTTTACTCAAAAACATCAAAACAATTGGGAAATTTTATTCGAATATTAAAAATTTTAAAAATTTAAGTCAAATATTTAAGTTGAATTGAGAGTTTTTTGAAGTATACGCACACTTCAGTGGTTGCGCTATGCTTATGGTCTGTCTACAAGACACCTAAAGAAATTCGGCAGCTCCGAAACTCAGCACATTGAGGTTGACGTAAAATTTTCTTTTGTCCCGATTGATTTTTAATTTTCGAAAAAAAGGCGTAGAAACTCTGAAGCATTGTTTTATTAGGAATTAAATTGAATTATTCAATTGTTTTGTTGTTTTTTTTTAGATCGGAAGGGTACAGAGTTACAGCCTTGATCTCACTGTGTTCTGGTATTTTCAGAAAAGATCTGTGGCGCTTTATTTATATATCTTACTTATGCGAAAACTGCTGAGTTTTTTCGTCCAAAACCAAAACCGGTGACGATCTGAGAATCAATTGGTCTGCATTTTTTGAAATTTCCTCTTGAGATCGATGCGGCTTATGCTGGGGTGTCAGGTTTATTTGGCTTTGCAAAACGTTTGTTAGCCATCTCACCTACATCGGGTTGACATTTTTATCTCTTATTCAATGTACATTTTACTCGAACATTCCGACTCTTTCGAGACTTTGATTTCATGCTATAGTCTAGAAGGTTACAATAGTGCCAACCATAGGAAAAATCAACTAGAGTCTTGGCTAGTTCAGACTAGTTTTGAGCTTGGTGAAACATGTTAATAGCAACGGAGGATGTTTGTCTTCTAAGAGTCATTGCAAATCCTCCATACTTCTTTTTTTACTGAAAATGATGAATCTTCGGCTCAATGAAAAGTAAGATCCACTTTGAATTCAATTATTCATGCAGAAATACATCCAACTCACTTTGGAAAATATTTTCAAAAACAATCAAAATGACAAGAAAAAGTGTCAATTGCAATTTCCACCCGGCTTTCTAGATGAGATTACGCGAAGGATATTTGTTTGGTGCAGAACATTCTAAATTAAAATATTGTTGACTTTTTGTAGGTGAGCATATGCGCCATAGATATCCGCTTTGCACATAGCAATTTGAAAATGTTTGCGTTAACTAGCCAAAAATTGCAAATATGAATGCTTGATACCACATACATTTCGCTCCAGCCTTGCGAAACAAAGTTTAATGAATTTGACGGTTTTTAATTAGAAGATTACCATCATTGCAATTGTAAACAAATTGAAAATTAAATTTCATCCCTATGTTTGAATATAAGCGTCATTGTGTGACTTTGAGTGGTTAAAGTCTGAAATTAACATAATCCCACTGCCGTGCTGATTGCGGGCTAAAATTCTGTAAAAGGGATTAGAGACTAATTAGTGATAGTTATGCCATGTATCGTATCGGTTTGGCTCTTCATTACTAAGCTGGAATAACGCAATATCACAATATTGTCACCGTATGTGCGCTCATTATAAAACACTTGCTCTCCTTGCATGTGGGTGCATAAGTGCATCTGCAAACCACACCTATAATTAAAATTGGACCCATTAAAAACGCCAGAGATATGGTTGAAAACGTAATGCATATGTGTATTCCCGCGATAATAATCATTTTGTAAATATTTTTCGGGTATCTCCAACATCGTGCGATTTATCGTTTCGAAAACAGGATTGTGTTGTGTTTACAAACCAACACCCCAACCTGCTCGGACTGTTGACTGTTGGGTAGAAAGCCTTTCTCTTTTTATCCTCCATCGGTTATTTAAATATACTGGAACGAAAATTAATTTTAATATTTTTTCATTATTATTTTGCACGGCACCGTATCTTTCAATTTTTTCGCTTTTTAATCAAATTCATTTATTCTCCATTAATTGAATATGTGTCTATGTCAAGAATGTTTCCTTACAGTTCCGCTGGAAGAATTTTGAAAATGAGCATCCTCGTTAGATTAACGAAGAGTTCAATGAGCTATCGAGTAGCAATTGAAAATGTGGCCCTAATTTTCTTATGAATATTGGAGGAATTTTTCCGTCTACGTTCCGTGCTCCACCCTTCTGAATTGGTTGAATTTTTATTAAAATTTCGAAATTTTCAAACAAAGTAATAAACAATTATTAACTCCACGTTGCCAGTGTAATACATACTATACGTGGACAAATTTTCGGTTTGTTCTGAGTGCTTCTGGGTGCCATTATTGAAAACAAATCCAGCGATTCGGTCCAAACTAAGCGTTTTAATGCTGACCACCGAAATTGATAATTTCATTTTCGGAATTACCGGCCTGGCATTGTCTATTAACATCCTTTTGCCAGCCAAATTATCCGCAGCAATTGGAATGTGTGCGCTTTCGTTTTCACTATATGGGAGACCAACAATTTTAATTTCAATTTCAATCATTGCAAATGCAAAGATTATATTTAATTCTAATTAGTTACGGTGAATCATTTCTGCTTCGATGCCACTCAATAGGAAAATATGATGGCCAATATTTAAATGAAAAATTGCAGTGGTTGTGGCTTTTCACTGATTCCTTCATTTCTCGCACCACAATGGAATTCAAGCTCCTCGCATAAGTGGAAAACCATGAATAGATAGTAGGTCGCTGGGTTAAAGGGAGTGCGAAGAGTAAATGAGGGAATGGAGATTGCGACAGGAAATGAGAATACCAAAAATTTTCCCATCGAAAGCAAACTCTACATCGAGAGCTAAGGGATGGAAAAGTGGAAAACTTTGCCGAATCGGTGGTAGACAAGACAAGGGGCAGAGGCAAAAGCACCGCAACATGAATAGAAATATTTTTTTGTGCAGAATTATGAATGCAGCACTTTCAATTAAATTTAATGAAATTTTAATGAATTTTCTCTTTTTCGTACGCTGCCATTCATTCGTTTATAATTTCTTTTCATGATGTATTTTCTCTTTTCTTTTCATATTCCATCCACTACAGACCCACCGGGACCGCCATACATCGAAGGATATACTCAGGGTGAAACTCTGCGACGCGGTCAAACAATTGAACTGATGTGTCGAAGTCGTGGAGGCAATCCACCAGCACAGCTGATTTGGTATAAAAATGGTGCGCAAGTTCGCATGGCCTACAGGTAAGTAAAATATTTTGCATTGCAATATTGAATTAGGACTTTTTGGTTTGTATATATACCATCTCTGAACATTCTATTTAAGCAGCTTTGTTTGGTTTAATTCGTTAAAAGTTTCATTTAAAAAAAAACATAATGTTTTCGCTCTATCTATTTCACTTTAACGAATTCATTCCAGTATGAGGAACATTATTTCTCTGAAAACTGAAATTCTAGAATATATCTAAATCAAATCTAGAATTTAAACTAACGGATTTCGTAAGTAACCAGCTGCAGCCCAGTTGCAAGGAACAAAAGGAAAGTCATTCAAGGAAAGGCAAGGGTTGACAGTAAAGTAAGGATGCCATCGAATTATGTGTTTTTATTAGTTATTCGAATGAGGCAACTTTCGACTCCCCGCGAGGTATACGGGGATAGGTTATTGAAATAGCCTGAGTGACTTAAATTTTGATGCATATGCTCTTCACATCTATTAGTATTCTAGAAATCCAGGCAAATTCAAACATGCTAATAAGCAAAGATCTGCCCAGAAGGCAGTATATTGGTCGAGATCCCGTCACATCTTAAGCATTAGAATACGATGATTACTATTTATATTTCTAGCCTATGGCAACACTAGTGGTGATCAAAGCAAACTATTGTCATATTTGTAAAGTTTGACATTTTGGCATTTACGTACGAAGAGCGTTTTGACACACGAGTGCTACTTTAAAGTTTAGGGTAACTTGCGCAATTCAATTCTGTCAAAAATGGAATGAAATCGTGTACATTTTCGTTCGATGATCGACGCGGATCATCAAAACATGAGTGCATCAATAAACTTAAATCGACTTTTGGCGAAGAAACCCTATCTTTAAGCACTGTAAAAAACTAGTTTGATGAATTCAAATCTAGTCAGCGTTCACTCGTTCACAGTTTTGTTCATAGTTTTGCCAGAAACGTCATTACAGTCAGCAAATTGATTAAAATTGGGAATCGAATGGAAAATTGTAATGTAACATACCGTGATTAGATTAAGGCATTCCGAGGCATTAGTTCCACCAACGTACATAATATGCTACATGAACATTTGGCCATGATACAATTGCTCAGGTTGGTTTCCACATAATTTGACAATCACTCGAGAAAATTCTTGAGTCGGTTGATGTAAACAAACGTTTAAAAATTCAAACGTGGTGTTTTAAAATACATTTACAAGATTGTGACAGGTGACAAATCATGTATTTATATGCATTAGCCTAAAAAAATACATCAGTCAACTGTGTGGGTTTTTCAAAGTGAGCCAAACCCCACAAAAGTTATTCGTGCTAAAACTCTGGTATGAAAAGGGTCGCCTGTATTTGTGGACTAAATATTTTTGGACTAAAATTTGATTGTATGGTAGTTGCATTAAAGCAACGTAGAACGGTAAATTCTGAATGATATTCATTGGTTGAAATAGTGAGGGTTTTTGTTTTTACCCATTTCTTTGTTCAATATATTTGCCATAATGAAAAAATATAGGCATATAACATCGATCAGTTCATCACGACGCAATTGCGAGAACTCACACATCTCGTCAAACAACTAACTTTTTGATCGGTCAAAACATCAAACGTAGGGTCCTTACCTGGCATCCCCTCTTTCTTTTTCGCTTACATCAAATATTTAAAGAAATCAATTTCCCAACATCAAATATAAATGCCTTAACAAATTTTGACGCCCAAAGCATCTGTTGAAGAGTTCAAACCATGTGTTGGAGGTTTCTCAAACAGAAAGGAAAAAATGTGACAGTTGGTTTAAATGCACGCAAAAGTTAATGAATTTTCATGGAGAATACTTTGAAAAACACTAAAACTTTTTTTTGTTAAATTTCTACGTCATTTCTACGTCAGAAGTATAAACAGTAGCCTACGTATTTTGTCAGCGTCAAAATGGGAGGATTTATTGTTTCAACAGAATGTATCTTAGACTAGAAAGGTTTGAAATGTTAATATGGCAAGCAATTAATTACGATGTTGCGAAGAAAGCTTTGAGCGATAATAATCTATAGTTGGACTTTGAAATGTTTTTTATCTCTTATTTGAATGAGGAACACATAATGAGGACAATGACAGTGCACACGAGACTCGACGATAAATCTGGGAAAAGAAAAACTAAAAAATCAAGTTAAAACCTTATTTCTAAAAAGCACTGAATACAGGCTCATCCATTGTGAACTTTACATAAATTTCTAAAAGTTTTGGAAACACAACCATATTTTTAAAAGGAAGCGATTTGTGTCGCCTGTCACATTTTCACACCTAGGCTTAAGAAGCTTACTCCCCCATTCCTATGGCTGTATTAAAAGTAGCAAACTTCCGAAGGCTTTACGCAATTACTGCAAAGGTTACCAAGCCAACATCTGGTTGACTAATATCTAACCACTTAAACCTTTCTTCTTGCAAAATAACCATGCCCAACAAAGCCTTTTGAAAACCCAGCACGTTACAAATCCCTGTTTAATCTTAAAAGGTAATTCGGATGTGATTCGCAATTATCGTACTGATGCATATGCATAAGAAAGCAAAATTTCCTTTGAATCTGGTATTCAATGTGTGGCTTGAACTCGCATCCTTCCCAACAGCATGGAAACATGGGTGTAAGTTCGGTTGAAACCACATTTGGCTTCTAATTTGGCGTGAATTTTAGTTAAAATATGTTGATCAAATTTCAGTTCGGCTTCAAAAAAGATCAATCAACTCCACCTAGTTTTGTCAGAGCTTAAAACATTCCGTAGGCATGAAAGTTCGGTTGCTTTGATAACGTTAGATTATATGTAGAAAGAGCGTTCGATTCCGTCTCACACATGGAAATTCTTTAGAAACTTTTTAGTTATTCCGAGTCTACTTTGTAGAACTGATTACCCTTATTCCTATCGAGCGAATATTTACAGTCAGCACCAAAGGCATTTATTCTGCAATAAAGCTGATGGGAACTGAAGTTCCACAAGGTTCTTGGTTGCGACCAAGGCTTTTCAACACCTTTACTACTGATTTACATTTTCACCGCTCGCGACGTAGAGAATCAGTTCTGTGTAAGATCCTGCACCAAATATTGCCTCCCAGTCTTTGTAGATGTGTGTCAACACTAACAGTCGATTTAAATACATAAATTTCAAACTGAAAAGCATGGGATTTGTAAACAATATCAATACACCCAAAGCTGGGAAATCAAATTAAAGAAGAAACCAGAACCATTTGCCTAACAAGGTGCACTATGAAATGTTTTCTTCCTGAAAGATGCCTCTATTTTGAGAGGAAAGTATACCATAAGTAGGTTAGCTTCAGTAGTTGGACCTCGCACGAGTAAGGAAAAACAAACACAAAGATACTTCGAAAGAAACTTTTGGATTGTACACATTGATGCATCGAAACTTTTAATTATTCGCAGATAAAGACCTTACACTTACATACATTGTGCTAAGGACCTCAGGTCAAAATTACAAGTACTGAAAAGCCGGTATTTGAAAATGGATTTGCGTAAACTCTTATACTTCTGTAACCAGTAACTACATGAAATTTCAAGTGTCTGCCTCCTCGAGCCTCGAACACACAAAAATAATTAGATGACTCGAACAACCCTTTCTATCGGTCCTTTTCTAATACATCACAAACAACAAGGAACATAAAAATGTGCTTGGTTAATCAATATTAATGTCGGTTCGCAAGATCGAATGGTTATCAAAATCATTGGATTTTTTTTAATGATTTTCCTTAAAGGGTGTTTGAAATGGTCAAGCGTTTTGGGCATGTCGTCGTAGATGAGTGATTTGACATATCGACACATGAAATAGTCCAGCGGTGCCCAATCAAAATCTTGTACAAGCTGTAGGGAATGCCGCGCCTTCTTGTCGAAACCTGAGGTTCCACCGACGGAGTCAAGCCGTTGAGTTTCTCTAATTGAACCGTTTTTCGATATAAATCTGCACAATTTGCAGACGTTGCTTACGGGGCACCCAATTTATGATAAAATGACAAACTAAGCGAACCAAAAAACCCATGACAGCTGTCATACGATTCTGAGCATAGAAAAGTGCTGCCAACTTAACTTTCTTTACCTCTAAGAAAATATCCGTTACTATTTAAATTTAAAAAAGATTTGATTCAACCCAGCTAATATCAAAAGCAAAGTTTTTAGGATGTATATTCAGCACACTTTATTTTATGAAGCAAGCGTCAAAAAACGTGAAAAAATTAATAAACAGACAACATGATATCTATTCCGTCGTTACACTTAAATACAAGTAAAATATTAACATTTAATAACGTTCAATAACTTTTAGAATCCAGAATTCAGTACTAGGTTTCAAAACATAAGTAAAGGGAAGTTATAGTATGTATAACTTTCAAAGTTTCGCAACAGTAACTTTTTAGTATGTTCGTGGGCTTGGTTATTACCTGAAATAATTGTGTTCAATAAATTTTTTAGGAAACTTGGATGAATACCGGCACTGAAAATTAGTGATAAATGCTTTTCCGAAGACAAGGAATACATATATTCAAATACTTTCACATATAAAAGTTTAAAAGTATAATTATTTTCAACTTTCATATATGCTCTAAGCTTATTTCACAGTACAACTCCTTCTAGGTCATTAATTAAATGGTTAGAACATATCCCGAAGCCGAATGATAGCGTGCTTGGCTTGGCTAGAAAATCAAAAATGCTCAACTCCCACCATGAAGCACTGGCATGTATGTAGGTTTCCTTGAAATATTTACTACCCCTCCAACGATTTCCGCACTTGATATGTTATTCCGCTCATTCAGCTCTAATCAAAAAGAGTAGAATTCTCGTGAAATGAAACGATACGTTCTGCTGCAGCATCTTTAATTACGAAAGCTACAAATCATTAAGCGAAATCGTAAATAACGTCTACATCTACATAATATACTCCTTCGTATTAGTAAGCGAATGCTTGAGAATTCGAGACGAAATACGCTTGGATCTACAGACACATTGGTATTGTGTTTATTCCTATGAAACTTTAGTAACGTAAAATTCTCCGGAATGTAGAATTTGATGCCCTGACATGTTACGCAGAAAACACAACTCTCTCACATACACGTAACACTCTTTTATACTCCCCTGGGAAGAATGCCTGACATCCTATCTTTCATTTTTCCTATATCTTTCACTTAAGTCTTATCTTACACGTGAAGCACGGACCTATGTTACATTCAGAAAAAGGACTCATGAAATATTTAGAGCCAGCTCCTCCCCACCGTTTTGGCTGGGAGTTGTACGAACAATTTTTGATATGCCCATGCACTATCACTCAATCCCTGTATTCCACTAGAGACTGGAAGACTATATGAATCATTTGATAAGATATTTGATGCTATCTGTCATATTCTAATGTCAGGAAAAAAATCCTAGCCGCTAAGAATAATTGCCATTGTTTTGACCTGAATTTGAATAGATTCGTGGAGCCTTACATTTTTTCAGAATCGCGCGAGTCCTTCATCTATTAATGAATTCTCAACACTAAGTTGTGGCGAAAAACGAATAAGGAACAACCTAACATCCCGAATCCCTCCGTCCATAGGCCATACTTCCTTCGCTATCCTGCATTATTATTTCATTGTTCTTAAACGTCCTTGATGCTGGTTATTCGTGTGTTGCTATGTCGTTAAGCCTATAGGTTTAGCGTAGCCCCATGCTTCCCAGACATTTTTTGGTGATATGGTGACGTAGAAGAGTGCTAAGCAAGTTTGTAAGGACTAAGTGAATAGACGTCATGAACTCAGATTGGTATGACAGGTACACGAGCTCACTATCATGATTATATCACTTCCTCTGCAGGAGGAACAGAAACAACGTCCCAGCCCCTACTTTTCTTCCTCACAAAAGTACATACATGCGTCGAGTGAAATGGTTTATATTCGTGAATATTTTATATAATTGGTTGGTACTTTTAGAGAAATTGGTTTACTACCGACCAAGTGCCAGGATATTACCTACGCAGTGAAATTTATATTTATTTGCCGATTTTTCTGTACATACGACCAAATGTAGGAACGGGTGAAAGCTAGCGATAGGGATAGCAAGAAAAGTTTGTGTTAAAAAGTTTGATGTGCATTTATAAAATTTGTATCAGGATGCTGATGAAATAGGCAGAGTGGGGATAATGTATGGTGCACAGAACAATTTTATTTGCAATTTAAATTACCTGAAAGTGTTGAAAACAAGAGTTATTTATATTTGCATACACGGAAGATATGTGTAGATATTATTTTAAATTATTCAAAAAAGTTTTTTTGTGCTTGAAACATTCCAAATATGAAATTTGTCGATTTCAAAAAGATAAATTCAATTGCAGAATTGCAATGATATATTACTTTTATTATATGATGTAGATTTTTTTGTAGGTCAAAAGTGAAAGCGTTTGACGTCCTGAGTGAGGCACTCCCATTAGCAGAATGCTGCAAGCCTACCCTCTCAGCAGCTCCACTGTCTTCCTTGAAACTGAGAACAAGCCTGGATCACATCGGGCATCCCATTTTTTACACCTCATCAGACTGGCCCTATTTCCTGGGAAGATGGCACCTTCGGTTGGAGGAGTCCAGTTTTACCTTTGGTTTGAGGTTACTATTAAAGGTACCCTTGTTCCTTTTACGTTAATTAGTGGCCCAAGATACGATTTTCCGTCAGAAAAATCGCATGAATTTAATATGCCGTCCAGTTCCATTTGTCAGTTGATGATATCATCAAATCCATCAGACTTTCCAGAGAGGGTTCACCAATTTTCTCGCAAAGGGCATAATGGTTTTACCCTTCGTCAGATTTTGAAAATGTGATAGGCGTATGCGTTCCCCATGGAAAACAAATGATCGGTGGGCTGCGTCTTTCTCATCTTGTTTATGTTGAGTTGTGTTACTCAGCTCTGTAACTGATTCAGTTTTCGGTTGCTTGAAGATGTCAGCCCACATTTCGGACCCGTTTGGGCGATATGAGCGTATGGCTATGATTTGCTTGATGATGAGGAGGAAAAAGAGGCCAACAACCCTTCTGTGTAGCCAATAAATCGCAACTCGTCCGACAGTCGCAAGCTCTAATGGTTATCACATGAGTCTTTACATATGTCGTGGCCTAGAATAGAACCTTATGTGACTCCTGATGTGACGTCTACCACTTTTCGATTTTCAGGCTTTTGCACATCACTCTGCCGTTCCTCCGGTAATCCTTCAAAATGCTCAGCAGATATTTCGGTACTCTGAAACGAATTTTAAAACACAAGTGAGCTCCGTCAATCTTGCGGAGTTGTAAGCTTCCCCCATACCCAATATCAAGAGCAGCACAGATCGCTGGTTATGAGCTTCCGCTTTCCAAACAGCATTCATAATCTTCATAAAATAGACGCTAGATAGATTTTCGAAGTCGATAGCTGCACTGGTGTAGAGGAAAATCTTCAGAGCACTTTATCTCATCGGCGACGCTTTTCCTGATGAGCTTCTCCAGCACCGCCGTTGTAGCGTAGGGTTTCCTTTTCTTTGATTAATTACCAATAGCTTCACTTTCTTCCCGTGTAGATAGGAAAAACACACTCTTCCGATCAGGCGTTTAAGGCGTGAACCAAAAATTTTTGTGGCATACTTCAGCCGGAATGTTATCCAATCCCGTAGCCTTCGGGTTGTCATCGACTCCATGCCTGCGTCCAGTTCCTCTGTAGTAAAATGTGAACAGTTAAGCAGGAGCTTTTTGGTTGATGCGAAATGAAAAGAAAATTGCCCGGAGATAGTGTTCTAAAGATACCCTCTATCACTTCTGATTCAATAAAACATAAAGCTCGCAATCTACTAAGCTTCTGCATTATCAGCTTATCCTTATAGACACCATTGACGAGTCGCTGCCAGCAGCAAAGGAGTTTTCGAGCGATGGGATCAGTCATCTCCAGCGATGGGGATCATGGGTTTTTCAGCGATGGGGAAGAGTAATCGTCCCTTCCCAGAAAGCTGAAAATCTGGTTACCGAAGGACGAGACAAATCTGCAGTATGAATCCGCTCACAAAACGTAAAGAATACCCTGTTAACGAATGCGAAAACTGAGATTCTGACTTGACAGATCTTTTCCGACATTTAGGGCTTATTGAGACGAATAGAAGAGTTCCAAGTCCATTGATTATTAATTTGATGGTTAAGTGATAGTTTAAAAATCGATGCGTTCAATAAAGTCAAATTTGTGTAAAGCAACCGTTGATCTCTTTCTGATCTGGGATTAGTCCAACCGATAAGATTTAACATGCAAGTGAAATTAGATACAAAAAAAACACTGTTTTATTTCTACCAGTGATACCTGTACCATTTTGCACTCAACCAACTAAGTTAAACGCTGCAGCCATCATTATCTGAGTGTTGAAAAATTAAATTTGTCAGTATTTACAAAAATATAACCGCACGATATGTAATAAGTCTGATTTACAGGAAATGTTCAATTTGGCCTAAAAACGGGCTGTACAAATCTGGTTGTTGTATTCCAGTTATGGTTTCACCTGAAGACGTTCTTTTAAAAATGTGGTCGTAGTATTTCAATTATGTTCTCTTCTCTTTCGAGTCAAAATCAAAGTTAACCTTAGTGACAACACCAAATTAGCTCATTCAGAGAGATGTGCTCGTTCAGAGAAACAGTGGCGGAAAAGCGTCATCTGTTTCATTTAGGCAAAATGGACAAAAACGCGCACCCTTTTCGCCAATCTGGAAACGTATTTTACTTAATATCCCTATTATCTTATATATTGCGAAAACTCCACATTTCAAGCTAGTTCTTGGCTAGAGGTGTGCAATGAGTCTAGCATTTCTGGAATTTATTGTGGTATATCGCACTTGACGTGCTACTATTATTTTTTTTTCCATTTCAAGTGGTAGAAATTTATTTACGACTTTTTACTGTGCAGTAAATGTAAGTGGTTTTAAGGTTAGAAAGTATCAAACGGATCTTTCAGTAGTTTCGTAAACTTCGCATTATGGTAACCTACCACAATTATTATCAAGGTATTTGTTGACACAAAAAATAACTGAGCACGACATTTTAAATGTCAAATCTCAAGTCAACTTGCGCTCAATGTGCTTGACAGCGTTGCGTTACCTTCCTTGGTGTCATTCAAAAACCGTCGGTTCTTCCGGCAGTTCAAAAATCTGCTGCACTGAGCTTCTACTACAGATATCAGTGGGGGCCATTTTTTGTTTGAGTTCAAGAGTTTAACACAGGAATTGTGTCTTTGTTGTCTGCACGCCTTGCCAATTTTAAGGAATTTTGGTTGTCCGGCTCTTTCTTTGGGATACTCCTGTGTTTGCGGTGTGATCTCTTTATCTTTGTGGCTGCTACAACAATTTCTAAAATGGGACTGACAATGGATGTCACGTTTGAAAATGTTGTTGTCTGCTAAAATCATTTAATGCTGAAATGACCTGAAGTCGCTCAATCATCCCGATACCCAGCTACCCGTAATCCTAGCGACAAAGCGCTATAACGCAAATATATATTTGTTTGAGAAGTTTTTCATGACGTTCTAAAAGTTGGTGCATTCCAATATTCAATGTGAAACAGGAATACTTTCCTCACAGATATAAGATTTGCCCAACAGTTTCAAAGAAGAGGTATCGCATGTGAATGGACGTCAAAATTATCGTACTTTAGCGACGGGCAAACACTGTATTATTGCGGGCTCTACTTTTACCATCCTTTTTTCCCTTTTTCACGTTACTATAGCTAAGTAAATGCTGTTGAAGTTTTTATAACTTTACTTAATTTTTTTTTTGCTCTAAGGAACAACCATACACTTTTCAACGATTGAGTATACTAATATTGGAAATATAGGAGCAAGACCGCTTCTAATAAATTATTTAAATTCCTTCATTTTTTTAATACTTTATCCTTCGCTTTTGTGCGTCTATAAATAAAAAAAAAACAGAAATAGGGAAGTTTTAGAAAAGTTTAGAACAGTGTTGCTCAACTTAAATATTAAATTATGAGCAAGTATTCTGAAGTACGTCCCCAAAGGATATTGTCCTGAATAACAAAGATACTTTCGAAATTAATATTAAATGTTTCATATAATTCTCGCTCCCGAATGGACAGTAGAATGAACAACGCTGTACCGTCCACGCCTTTTGTTGCTGTGGTCACCTGCAGGGTGAGTGCGGGGCTTATCCCAACAAATCCTTTTTGTCTACATCTTCATCCTCTGCGCCAAAACTATACCTACATCTTGCTGCATTAAAAGTAAGCCTTTAACTGTATTGATTCCAAGACTTGGGACTTTAAGCCGACAAACTTTCCATTACGTGCCTCCAAAAACACTTAGTTCCTGATTTCATGACAAGGACCAAAGCTGCGGCTTAAGGTGGTACAAATTCACACCATTATGCAGTCTTTTTCCTAGGCATTTCTCCTTAGCGTCATCCTCTCTTTTTCAATATTTCACGTAGAAAAAAACCCTCTCGAACCTTGTGCTAACGAATAACAAGCTTTCGTCATCTTGTGAATATTTGATTCTCAATTTTGCGAAAGAGTAACAAGAACATGGAAGCTTACAGCATCATTCGCCTGGTACAACCCATCTGGGAATCCTTGAAACAACTCAACTCGCAAGAAAAAACAAACGGAAAATAGTTTGGATTTTGGGAAAAGTTGGATTCAAACAGGAATAATTGAAGTTGGATCTTGTCCGATAATTTTATCATAAGCACGAATCGAGGAGAAGTACGCCATAAGAATAATCTGAGCATCGAAGGAGTGAGAGCCATGAAATATTGCGTTATTTTCAATGGACTTTTTTGGGAAGAAATGGTGGAATTTATTTGAGGTGCAAGTGTTCTAAGGACAATAATGGAGAGAAGTAGTTCAACTTCTAGTATGCCGTAGTGCAGAGCGGGTGGATTGTAGGATATAGGGAAAATCCAATTATATTTTGCTCAAGATCGGGGCTTGAAGTATGAAAATCTTAAGAGCTGCAGCAACGATTATAGGTACTTCGTGTTCTGGCCCAGATTTTGCGGACTATTTAGGTCATAGATGCATTGCAGGCTCTTTTTCGTATGGTTGGTTGTGTTCTGCTCGGAATATTCTTTCTGCATTTGTATTATGCGTAGTCTTCTTCGTTAGAATATTCATTTCAGGACCATTTAGTTCCCTTCGAAACTAAACCTATTTTAGAGAAACATTTCCTATAATAATAGGTTCACATTCTGAATGGTTAACGCGTCGCATATAAACATACGAAGACAAATATTGGAAGTTGTATCAAGGTAAAAAAATGTTCTTGTCTTTTCCGAATCGCACGAATCTTACTCTCCAGAACTCTCTAGAGTTAGAGATAAGATCGATAAGGAAGTCGAACTTTTTCCGTTCATCTAATGTATCCCTCTCCGAATAGCAAAAAACGTGCTCGGAGTATAGAAGGGACGTGGCTTGCTGCGAAGTCACGTATCGTTTCAGTTTCCTGATTTCGGTATTTAGTTGGATTAAGACGACGACACAATGAATTTTTAATTTCTTCCAAGAGTCCAATTTTCGGGCAAGATGATGCACTCGTAGGACCATTACCTTCCACACCATCGTTCTCCGAAGATGAGATCTTCCTTTTCTAACATTCGAAATGTACATGGCCCTTGATGAAATTTTCTTGGTTCATTCATATGTTATACAATGGAGTATATTTGTATGTGTCTGTTGGGATGTATGCTGTTCAAATATGTAACTTGTAAAAAGGATCCTTTTTTAAGATCCTGTTAAAAAATGCAGATTGTTTTACTCACGACCAGCTTTCATTGCTATGGTTATTCTCTGTTTCATTGTTCGCTTATTTTTAGTTTCCATTGTTTTAAATTTCTTTCTATATTCTCTTTGTACTTGCAGGACTGCTGGACGACTTTCGGAGAATATTTACACTTTCACGGCAGAATCAAGCGACGATAAAGCGAAATTTCGATGCGAGGCTAGCAATATTATGTCTCAAACACCATTGAAGGCTGAAATAGAATTGAGTGTATTGTGTAAGTATGAATTAAGGCAAATGTTGACTTTCTGCTTTGAATCATAATTGAATTTTGCATTATGCTTTTAAAAATGATGAACCGACGAGTGGAATCCTGCTGAGAAATCTCATTGTCAAGTATTCTCGGCATATAAATATAACATCATTCTCTCAAATTTCGTTGTAACATCGTAGTTTTGTCATTTTAGTTCTATCGTTGCCCGTTTATTAAGTTAGGAATTTGTTCATACTATACCCTATCAATCTTGAAGATGATCATAAATATGCGCGTGGCATAAGCAAATAGAAACGGAAAAGGAGTCCTCGCACCACAGCTATAAGTTTTGAATTTGATCACTGCTTACAGAGAACATCATCATATTTTATCTGAGGAAAGAGGATTCGTTCCCAAGCGCACGCTTTATCTCATCCCAACACTAATTTCAATTTCCTCTCACTTTTTGTTAACTAAGAATTTCTGTGAACAAACGTATTGCTTTACGAAATCCAATTAAGCCGTCGCTAGGCAGGTAAGAACGTTCGTTCTTTGCTTGCTGAAAATAGGAATGTAAATTCTGTAGCCATGCCATTTCGTCGTTACCCAGTACTACAAAAAGGGACTTTCATTCTATGATTCAATCAAATATTCATCTACGAAAGATGTCATCCTTAAAAGATGTTCATTGTCGAGTTTGAGTGGAAGGTGGGAGTGAAAGGACTTAAATCTTTTTGAGGTCTTCATGTATCAGATGTCCTTGTTGCGATAGATGAATTTCGTCAGAAGCAAGCAGATAGAAGGGTTCCCTCTTTCACGTTCGTATTTGAACACATTCTACGGATGAAAACTTCTTCCCTTATCCTGGATTGGATTCTTGAAGGACACAGGGAGGTAATTGAATCACAACACGCATCACTTTTGTAATTTAATGCTGTCATTACCAAACAATGTATTTCGTAGAGGTTCTTATGGCTTACGCTCTACTTTTTCTCCTTTCATTCCCACCTGTAAATCACGCTTGTTGGAGCGTCATTTAAGCTGTTGTATGCACGGTGAAAACGGTGCGGTGGCGGATGCTGTCGCAAAAATTCAATCTTCAGGATGTCTTAACCGCTGTTCCCTATTCTCATCTAATATTTCACACAAGTTCTACCAGCTCTTCATCTTTCGTGAACCTCGTCGACGACATGGTCGCGACAGGTTTAAAGTGAAATTAATGCCACATAAAAAATTTATTACCATCCGTTTATGCCATTTCACCTTTTTATTTATTTATGAAAAATTTCAGTACACCCAGCAACTGCAGACAGGAGCACGTCAGAGACAAACTACGCGTCTGACCCTATACGTTAGGGACGTAGCTCACTACGAGGAACGAGTATCAAGATATAAAACGACCCTGCTCAAAATTATTTTCACATACGCTTTGCGTCTCAGCACGAATTCCAACTTGATTGACTATGCGACCTTCTGCCTGCTACACTGTGTCCTTGATTTCGTTTTTATGTTTTCTTTCCTGTTAGCTATTTTAAAAGAAGAAAATTAATTTTCGCTTTTTTCATTATATTTCGTTACAGTTGCTCCAACACATGTCTCCATATCAGGACCATCGGAGGCTCGAGTGGGAGATCCAGTACCACTCACGTGCACAACAGCTCCGTCAAATCCATCAGCCGATATTAAATGGATGGTTGGAGGACGACAAATAAAAAATGCCACCTCAAGGACTATTCCTAGTCCAGAAGGTATGTATGAACTGGAGATGGAAGTGTGTAGTTGATACGTGGTAACATTGAAATGTAATGAAGATTTTATGCGGAATAAGAATGTTTTAATGCTAAGCACGCTTGTATTGTGCGTAGGGTAAAATGATATTGCGCGGGGGAAACATTTATTTGATGGCTAATAAATTTTGGTATAGCTAAACTTGATTGAATTTCCATGCATTGCGACAACATAACGTGCAGACCTCAAGGTAAAGTGAAATTTTCATGAAAACCTAATAAAACGCTTCCAGATTATGCAAAACAAAATTTCATTGTGGAAATTTTTAATAAGACCTTAAGCTTATAATAAAGGAAACTGTATGCATGATTTTTTATCTAGGAGATATTAACTTTTAATATAACAATCTAGATTGAGGTGGAGGGATTTGTCTCGTGTAAACATCCTACCGAGCAAGTCACAAGCTCAATGTTGAATTGATCAAAATATGCAGTAGTACCTCATAGTATTATCTGTGCCTCGTATGTTTTTGTTTGTAAGTATACACATCAGATATGTAGCGTTCTCGCAATCTTATCTAAGCGGTGATTTTCGGTTACAGAGGAAGTTGTGATCAGAACTTTGAAACATTTTGAATCTTGCAAACTTTGCGCCAGCCATTGCTTTACGAACACCCGGTCCGTCAAATATTCCTTCTTTGAATTTTGCGTGAGACAGTTTTGGAAACAACTTGATTAAGTACGGGAGCCGATTTTTCGCGGTTGACCGCTTTGGCAAATTTCTCAATAAGGCCTAGTTTCATATGAAGAGGTGGCAATGGAACGTCCTGTGAATTTAAATGTGGTACAGAGGGCACGTTATATTGTCCTGGCTCATATTGATTGCGACTTTGATGATACGTCAAGACATGTATACTGTGCAAATTCGAAGGTACTGCGATACGCATCATTGAGTGCATTTGTCATGATTTTTGATAATGTTGGTTTTGCGAGACATAACATCCAGAAACGTAACAAAAACACCTTGAATCAACTTCGCAACGTTATTTCTGCATATTCACACGTTTTTAAGCACCGTTGCTGCACAAAAACAAAGTTCCAAATGGTGTTCGACGCAACGTACTCAGCTGACAGCTGTTGTCAGAGCGGAGTGCTGCCAAAAAGCGCAAACTCGATAACTACAACCAATCTTGACATAACGATTGAAGATGTGACGTCAGTTGTTAGGAATCCTTTGATTTGTTCGGCTTCAAAGATTGAACTGAATATGTAAACTTCAGGAATAAATTCGAATAAAGCTCTTCCACCCATTATGAACATTTATCGTACCCTTAGAGAACACTGTAGAGGCGGTAAAATCTTTTGCAATTTGAAAAAGTTTCTGTAGTCGAACTATGTGTTATATCTTAATAATATACCTAGAACTAATGACTTTGTTAATCTGAACTGCACAGAATAATTTGGTGTGCTCTTGGGCGTTACAAACCTATATCCTAGTCGATGTTCAAACTTTGCAGCGTTCTTAGCGCAATGGTTTCAATTGGTTCCTTTTTTTAATATTTGACGATGATTTGTCTCAAACGAAAAACTAGTAAAAAATTAAAAAAAAACATTCAATTTAAATTGTCCGGACAAAATCAAAACGTGTTAAAAATCAAGACCGTTGCGTTTGCAACGATGCAAACCTCATGCATCTTATCCATGCGTTGTTCTCGCTCCGTAGGCTAAAAATTCTTAAATGTTTTGAAGTAAGAATTATATTTTTAATAGATAATTCGTATAAAACATTGAGCATTGTAACGAAAAAACTCTCTGTAATGTTTTAATCGGTTAAAACGGTTTTCTTCTGCGACTTGGCTAATTTTTCGCTAACTAATTAGGTAGTGAAACTTATGTCCCGAAGGGTATTAAGGATAATTAACCTAATGGGAAGGAATCAGACGTCATTTTTGAGTTACCTTCTTTCTTACTGTTACTCTTTCACCCTAAATGGTCCTGGATTTGCATGGTAATGAGACTCCATGTTTGTCATGCATTTCTTGCGATAAACCCCAAATTAACTCATTTTATAGGCGTGTCCTTGGTGTATTCGAAACTGTTTTTGAGGTGGTTCCTCCTATTGAATTCGGTTGGTTGCACAAAAGTGTAGGAGTTCATTCCATCTAATCGGGTTCCTGATATCTTCCTGATAGGTCAGCGGCTTCTATATATCCTTCTAACAAGCGTTATGCATTCCTTTATCTGTATGGAACGGAAATACGGTGCGACGCTTTGATCAAGGAGTTACACAGAAAACGAAAGAGGGTAGGCGAAGTACAATTGTTACTTCAGGTGTCGCTCAGGGCTCTATCCTTGGCGCGGACCTGTGGAACATCTCCTACGATGGACTGCTGCAGCATGATGGACTGCTGGATGAGTCACGTTTGATCGGCTATGCGGACGATGTCGCGGCGATTGTCGCTGGACGCACAGTAGTCCATGCACAACTCAGACTCAAGGTGTTAATGCGGAGGGTAATGGACTGGATGAGCGCTCACGGATTCAAGCTGGCACTGGATAAAACCGAATTGGTCATCCTTACGAAGAAGAGAATCCCCTAACTAAGAATAGAATAAGGCCTATCAGTGTAGAGGACGAGCTGGTTGAATCGAATTCAGCAGTAAAGTACCTGGGCGTCCTGATAGACACGAAGATGAGTTTTTCCCAACAAATTACGGCAGCAGCTGACAAGGCTGTAGCGAGTGTGACGGCACTCGACCGATTGATAAGGAGTACTACGAATGGAGTAGGAGTACTACGAGTACTACGAGTAAATGGAGTAGGAGTACTACGAGTAAACTAAGGAGTACTACGAGGTGCAGAGATAAGGAGTACTACGAATCTCATGCGCATATCGAACGATCTCCGGGGCGGCAGTGCTGGTAATCGCAGGGTTGACACCCATCACCCTCCTTGCGAGAGAGCGCAGAAGTATTTACCTCTGCAGAGGCGAAAACCGAAGAGAAGAGATCACGAGAGAGGAGAGACGTCGCTCTCTCAGCGATTGGCTGCACTTCTGATCCCTGACTTGAGACCGTGGTTCAGTCGAGTGCATGGTGAGATCGATTTCTACTTGACCCAGCTCTTAAGCGGGCACGGTTGTTTTCGGTCCTACATGTACAAAATTGACAGAGCACGGTCTCCTAACTGTGTGTTTTGTGCAGGGGAACTGGATGACGCCTGTCACACATTGCAAAGGGTGCAGACAGCAGCGAGAGGACCTCCTCAGCGAAATTGGGGAGCTCTGTCCGGAAACTATCGTCGGAGTAATGCTGAAAACAGTTGACAATTAGAATCGCGTGGCGTAATATGTTCGGGCAGTGCTGATACTGAAAAAAGCTTCATTGGAGCGCTGGGAGGCATCGAGGATGTATGGATCTCTTTTCTAGCACTTGCTTCCTATCCCTTCCTTCCCGTTAGGGAAGAGATTCCCATAATCCAAAAGCGCCTCTAGGCGTAGAAAACGAGGTCTAGCCCGAAGTAATGTGTCAAACGGCTCCAGGCTAGGTTCTCAGGTTGACAGGGGTGGTGTTTAGTGGGTAGTTAAAAGCATTTTGCATCTGGAAGACTAACACTTAGGTCGTAAACAGCCTTCACCTGCTTACCACAAAAAAAAATTAAATAAAGACCAAGGAACAAGTAAGGGTTAAAAGTGCTATAATTTTACAATATCATTTTAATTTAAATTGCATATAGTAAATGTTATTCCGCTGCACTTTTTTGTATTTTGTTATACATTTATAGCTTTAATAAAAAGAAAGAATAATTATTCATGAAAAATGTGCAGTGTCAGTTTTTGTGTTAGTTTTTTGTAGTTTTATTCACATCCAATAAAAAATTTAAAGTTTTTCATCTCTGCAGTTAAAGGCTAATGAAACACCTTAAACCAGCTTCCCAATTCCAATTATTTCCACTGATTTTTCTCAAACATGTTAATTAATTGCTCAATACTTTTAACGTGTTGTTCAGGAAACGTGTGTTTAGGAAATGTTTTATGCCCAGTTTTATCTAGTTTGAAAACCTTCGAGAAAATCTCTTTGCATTTTAATTTGGCGCAACTCAAACGTATTTTGTTCCCAAATGATCGAGTGTAATCATGATTTTCACTGACATCACATCACTTCCTGTTCAAAAAGAATAAAAATAAAGGCAATAATTGAATCAATTCAGTAATCTTGAAGCCCGTAATATGATACTTACATTTTCTATGAAAAACGTCGCTTTGGTCATCTAAGAGTACTGACTCCAAAGCTCTCACTGCTTTCTTGTATATAAACGTCCTTAGCAGAATCGTTAACATCAGGATTGAGTATGACTCTCATATATAAGGTGCCATGCGTCGATGGTCACTTCGACTTCTGTTAGCTCCCTCCACCAGCTGGAACTACTGGGGTATCCTTTGGGGTATCCGTCCATTAGTCGCCAATCCAAACAACTTGCTATACCGTCATTTCTCGATGTCCTAGGTATGAGATGAGGTATGAGGGACTCCTTTACGTAGATAGAAATTAACTAGACCTTACGTACAGGAATTGTATGAAGCCTATCTCCCTGCAAGGCTGTAAGTACACTAATAAAATATGAATGAAGAATCTACAGATTCTCTTTAGTAACATTAAATAAGAAGAATTATCGTCTTAGTTGAATTCCTTCACAGATTTTAAGCTTTTCCTTAAAATAAGATTCTGCTCTTTTGTAAATTTAAAAATAATTCTTGGACAATTATCCATTCATTGTCATCAAGCTGATGTAGGATTTGTTTTGTATCTGAGTTTTATTTATGGTCCCTTGTCAACTCTCAGGTTGTTCCTTCAGACCTGTTTCTTACAGCCTGTTGCATTGCATTTCTGACTGTCCATCAGTTCACCAAAACCTTCGGAATTTATGTGTTTGGTAATTTAACTTCGAACCTCGAATATCTCTGCGTTGCTTCGAATTTTATAGCACAGGTATACTGGTGCAATCATTTTGTTCAGCTACTAAGAGAAATATTTGTGGATGAAATCAATGTTACCAGTAGATAAACACCCTTGTGTTAACCCGGGGCTTATACAGGATTTGGCTAACATATTATGAATATAAGGATACCAACTCCCATACACCGCGACATGAAAAACGAAGCACAATGAAATTCTCCAGCTATGATCCTTCACAGTCTCAGTTCTGGTGCTAAATTTTGAGTTCTATAAATTGTTGGATTTTTTTCTCTATGGACGTTGTTAAGACCATTGACTAGACTGACAAGATTAGAACCGACAAAGGCTTAATTTTGGGTTTAAATCAAATTTACGGTCAAGAAGATGGATAATGTAAAAAGAAAGCCATTCCCTACCAATGTTTTTTTGATTTTAAACTGCATTACGCAAGACTTTTAAATTTTTCAATGGGCAAATGTAAATTTTAATTTTTTTCATTTCAGGTGGATGGATAACAACTTCAAATTTCACTGCCATCGTTGAACCACACAAACGCTCTTTGGTCGTAATTTGTCATGGCCTTAATATGCAATTGACAGAAAATGTTGTATCGACACACACTGTAAACGTTTTATGTGAGTATTTTATTTATTTAAACAAAAGATTCCCATTTGACTGAGAGAAAAAACACAATATTAAATTTTTTTTTATTAAAGAAAAACAAACAATATTAACTTCATTCAACTATAAAAATTTTTGAAAATATTTTGCTCAATCAAGACAGATTATAATGATGATTATAATGAAAAAAATGAAAAAATTATCACCGTAAAAGTGTTACATATGTAAGTTACACCTGTGCATATGAAATTATTTCATGCACTAAATAATTTACCGACCGTGTAATTGTACAATAAATTTTGTATTTCGATATTTAAATTTGTGTAACAGAACGCGAGTACCGGAAAACATAATAACGATTTCGTGTGAAAGGAAGCGCTGAAAATTAATCCAGACAATTGAATACGAAAATTAAATATGTTAAAACTATTTTTTTTGTTGACAATCGGAGAATCCTGAGAAACCTCCTTAAAAATGGGAGCACTCCTGGAGTCTTTCCATGAAAAAAGCTCCAAATTATTTTCGTTTGGTACTTAGCTCATGGACTCGTTACCAATCAGTTATGCCAACGTAATCTTACATTACAAGAGTGGGTCAATAAGTACCTGTCTTAGAAATCAAGACAGCATTTTTTTTAAAAATTGTTTTTTATTTTTCAACCGAGTCCCCTCTTTGAAAGATACACTTCCCCCAACGTTTCTGTCATTTCTGTCAAACCACTGCAAAAAATAGGATTTGCCTAACTCTATAAAATACGCCTCTGTCTCGGCGATGACTTCCTCGTTTTAGCATAAATTTTTTTCTGCGAGCCATCTGCGAGTTCATGCAGTTTGGCGGCGACAATTCCGGATGAATATGCCGTTGCGTTATCATGGTGAAATAGCACTTCCTTTTTTGATAAATGCGGACGTTTCTTCTTCAATTTTTTTTCGAAGCAGTTCAATAACTCACTGTAGCATTGTCAAGTCTTCGTTCTTCCATTTTCTAAAAAAATCCATGGGGATGACGCCGGGCGCATCCCAAAAAATCGTCGCCATGACCTTTCCGACCGATGAGATCGTCTTTGCTTTCTTTGGAGCAAATTCACCGGGAGAAATCCTTTGTTTTGATTGTTGCTTTGCTTGGTTTCTGGTGCGTTATGATGAATCCAGGTTTCATCAACGGTGACAACTCGATGCATAAAATCCGCATATCTCGCTTGAATTGCTCCAAACACTACTTTGAAGTTAAAAGCCGCATCTGCTTTCTGTCCATCGTGAGCAATAGCGGTACCCATCGGGCCGACAATATTTTCATCGTCAACTTATCATGTAAAATGTTTATTGTCAGTGCGAATCATCAGACTTCAATCAGAATGTGAATCAGACTTTTTGAATGATTTCCTCGATAACCTCGTCTGCCGCGCGTCCTGCTCGTTCCTCATCAAAAACGGCTGTTTGCCCACGTTTAAATTCGTTGAACTAATATCTAACTGTGGTTATAGATGGCGTAGTGTCCCCGTAAACAGTATGCAACTATTTTTTAACTCATCGCATATTTTTCTATCCAAAAACAAAAAACCAATAACCGAACGAAACTGCTTTTTTTTCCATTTGGCTGGAATGGCTACCAAATTCAAACTAACCTATCAATCAGCCTGAAATTTGTTTCGTTGTCGTTTAATAGATGGCAGCACACGATGACAATGCTAAGTTTCCTCAGGAATGCCATTTGTTGTCAAAGACGGGTACTTATTGGGTCGCCATTCTCTACTAATTTCCATCCATAGTGGAAATCATCACAAATCACAAATGAAAGGATATCCTGCTTATCACCAAAATTTGAAAAAAAACTGCCAGCTAGTTACTCTGCAAGCTCTTCGCGTAACTAGAAGCTTCGACAACTGCAACCATTATTTGACATACAGTTTTGTGCAAGAGTCTTCGTAGGGCATTGAAAATTATTAAATTCAAAAAAGAAGTTGAAATTCTTCTCATATATTTACAAGTCTACATTGAAATAAAAAGTAACTTAATAAATAAAAAGCAATTTGTCAGCATTTATAATAAAATACAACAAACTGTCCCTTCCAAGCACTCAAAATTGCAAAAGTTCTCATACAAAATGAAGGTCAAAAAATTCATTCTTTCAATCTTTAAGTCTAGTAATGAGGATATCCTTTTGATTTGAAAACAGCACTTAATCTCCGAGAAATTGGTTAAATTAATATTTTGTAAGTGATCCTGTCATTTTTTCCCACTTGGTGAGTTATATTTTTTCAAATCCAATTTGTTGGATATGTCATACTGTCGTACAGTTTTTCAAGCTCGTTCAATCAATCAAATCGGAGAACTAAAATATTGGTTAGGCATTAGAGATGGAAGGTTTGGCAAAATTTTCCATAACTTTCAGAAACTCAAAACCTTAAATCTTTAGGCTTTTCGTCCCAAACTGCCTTTTCCCCTGTCTTTTTATTGATCCTATGTACTACTCTCATTGTTGTAATGTACGATGAAAACCCATTTGGGTCATCGTCAAATTATTATTCTACAACATGAGTACAATGCTGGATCCTTCCAAAATAAAGAGGCCATCTAAACAACTCATCACAACTGACATTTTTAATTAAATTGATCTTTAAAATAATATGCCTTGGTCAACCATATTTACAATAAATTTTCTCTGTTGTAATCTCGATTTTGTTTATAATTTGCTCAGAAAATATCACAAAAGTGGGAACTATTCCGGCCTATAGATTGGCCAAACTACTTAAGAAGCAAGCTCTACTTTAGAGTGAGCACTACTCTTTCTTCAATAAATAGGATTAATATTTCTTAAAAACACATAAGTTCAAGTAATAAATAAAAGCAAGCAGAAAATAAGGAAGTAAATATTTAAATATCTTATAAATGTTAGTAAGAATGGCGGAAGAGTTCAAGTTGGTTTCGATCATGCGTCCCTGTCGATTCACCAACGAGTTGCCAATTCCTTGGTCAGAACGCATCGAGTAAATGATCTTTTATTTGTACAAAATAAATTAGATGACTATGAAAAATTGTTCGTAAATTATTAAAGCACATGTTTCAGAACTTATTTCTTAGAATTAAGACTGTCAAAATTTAAACCTTCCCGTTCATGGTATTTATTCAGTCCAACGGTAACATCATTAATGGTGGCGTGGCAGGTTCACTCTGTGACAGTTGCAATTTCGAAGTGAATATTTTCTCATAAAATTTTCGCCAGAAAAGTTTATGCTTCTTTGTAAACTTTCACTTTGAGATAACCCCACAGAAAAAATCCATCAAATGCACCAACGTTAAATCCGGACTGCGTGGAGGCTTGTATATGTCGATTTTCCTGTAGACCGATTTGCCGGAAAACTCCTGGCGAAGACGTATTGGATGTTGGTGAAGTTTTTCTTTTTTAGCTTTTTTAGCTGGACAAGTTTTTGCAGTTCTGGTACCAAAAAATTATATCAGTGTACCGTAACCATATGTGCTCTTGCATCTTCAGAACCTTGCATCTCGAAACCATAATCCCTCTCGGCAACATGGCAGGTTTTTCAGTAACTTTTGGTGAATGATGTCGCGTCCCATGCTTGTGTTGCGGATTCGTAGCAACTCAGGACTGGCATTTGTTCTCATTAACATGCCCAAAATGAAAATAAAGTTCATCAGAAAACAAGATGTTGTTAAACGTCAAAAAGTTATCAATTGCCTTTTTAGCAAATTAAAGCCTATGACTGGCACTGTCGCAATTCTTGTGCCCATTGAATTTTAGTACTGACGCAGTAGGAGATTTCTATGCAAAATTGGGTGTTACAATGATTTTTTCAAATTTTAACCACTTGCCCGCTTCGAAATTGTAAGAATCCGCTCCTCACTATGCACTGGCTTGGACTCTTCACGTTTTTTGCCGTTCTTGATAACCATGGTCACCCGGTGTTGGGATTGTCTAGTGTTACACCAGTCGCTCCAAATATTTTGACCCACTTCGGAATGAGATAGATGCTTGGCGCATCATTTAAGTGACGAATTCATCGAATACTGCAGAATCTTCTACGCGGTACAGGTGACAAATCACCGTTTTCGCAAAACTCTCGCTTGGTCAATTTCCAAGAAACGCTACATAGCGACTGAATTTCCAAGAGCTAATCCGCCAAATCACATAACCCCCCTCTACTTTGATTCGACCCGACACCCCATATCCTGTGCTCCATAATTAACCAAGAAAGCGATATCATGCAACATTTCTTTTCTGTTTGGTTTTTAAATACTTCATCTGGACTTTAATCCCTTGATTTGAAGATTTTCAAATTATTTAAATTTTTGTCATAAAACAGATTTGCCTCTCAAACAGATTTTGCCATCTAAAGGCAGAATGTCATTCCATATTATCCTGAAAACGCAAAACCAACATATTCGCAACCATCGACAATTACTTGTAACCACAACAACTTTATTATCTAAATATCTGCTTCACTCGACTTAATCACATGGGAAAAGCTCTTTTGTCTGGTTTACTTTATTTATTCCATACTGATATAGCCTGGATCTGAAGGGTATTTACTACAAAGGAACGACTGTCAGTCAACTTTAATGCAATGTTAATATGACCGAAACCTGCTAAAATCCGCTGATAAAATACTCATTTTCATTTTCATTGTACGCCCACAATTTCATTTATTTCCAGCATTATAATTATCCCAATATATACCCTTGCCCGCGTTCCTGGGGTAGTTGCACCTAGACTGGGGCTGCAAAAGAGACACACTGCTTTAATTATACGCTTCAACAAATAATGTTGCGCGGAGCTGCGAGGGTGTCAGAATAGACATTGCCCTTTTCACCTTTTCGCCATGGCGCTTCCCCGCACACCCTTCGCTTGTATCCAGTAAACCAACCCCCACATACGGCTTTCACAGCTACACATTCGCTCGTTGTTTGTTCACAACAAATTTTCGATTAATTTAATTGCATTGAACCGTGTTTATAGAGAAATTCAATGCAATGAATAAATGCAACACCAAAACCACCGGCGAACATGAGAAAACACAAAAGTGTCCAGAAAAAGAAAAGGACGATGGCAGTGCAAAGGTCAAATGGAATTTTAATCGATTTCCATTTCGTTTGGTTGTTGTGAAACCTGCGAAGAAAGAATCCAGTGTTGAGGCTATTGACATGTCTGCATGTGCTTCACGTTGTTTTTTCGCAATGGCTGTTTCTGTTTTAATGCATAATACAAATATACTGATTGGTTTCGAAGTAGCTCGCATTCATGTTGTTAAGCTCACCAGGGAATTGAATTTCTAATCCAATTTTTCGATTGGATTCATCGGAAAGAATTGTAACAATCTGCCCTAAATCTGGAAGGCACAATAAAACTGTAGTCCTAGTTAAAACAGGCAAATCTTGTATTAGTTATTAACTTTATGATTTAGCAATATTTTCTGGGCTTTCATCCCGAAAAAAAAGAGATTCCATTTCTTCTTCTTAAATTTACAGCTTAATAATATCCTTTCGCCCGTCGGAAGTCATGCATCTGTAATGAAAGACATAAATTCTGGACCAAGTTTTCCAATCATGATATTAAAGGCTCAACACAGGGATGCCCGTCATTATTTTCCTTTAAATTCTACAATGTACAACCATCAACGTTTACCTTTACTTTGGTCGTCAAAAATATCTAAAAGACATAAATCACGTATAAAGCAGGCACAATATCTGCGTTGAGGACTTGGGCTGGTAGGCCAAGTCCCAAAATATCTTATCGCAACCAGGTGCACCTAGCAAACGGTTTAAGCCTGGCAAAAAGGATGTGCGTTTGTAGTTACATATTTTATATTTAAGTCATTCTACATATTGTTATTATATGTATCTATTGTTTATTTTTATTACGTATCCTTTCTATTTTCCCTGCAGGCATAATATTTGTTTGTATTTTTAACGAAAGGCACTCTCAATAAATCCATGGTTTAAGCTTTATCGTGTCCTATTCTAGTCGATTCCATCTCATTTCTCTTCATAGCAAAGATATGTATGTTTTACCCCCACCACTTAGCTTTAGTTAAAGCGGTAGATTCGTTTTATAGTAGCTTTTGTCGGAATACTTTGTCGTTGTGTTTTTTTCTCCTTCATCTTCTGAATGTTTTAACTTTTTTGGGAAGCATGGATTTATGAGAAGGTATGTTTCACGAAGAAAGGATATGTGGGAGTATGTTGTGATTTTATTTGAATATGAAAAGGAAACGGAAAAAAATGATACGGGAAAGAGATAAAATGGCAGATTCAACGTTATTTAGGAAGAATGAACACGATTTTATGGTTTTGTTTTATATGTGTGCTAGAATTTTTGAAGGAGGCATGCAACGGATTGGGGACATGGAAGAGATAAAAGTATACATGCATTGAGATCGGGATCATCAGGTAAATTTTTGTACGAAACGGAAATTTTATAAGGCACTTGAATAAGGTTCTTATTTTATATGGTTGTGTTGTTAAAAAGCAATTTAAGGGAGCAAATCACTTTGATGTGAAGTGATGGGATTACGTTTCGATCGGAAAAGTAGCTTTGCATGAAATACTCAAGGGCGTATTTGATCCGATAAATCTTGCAATATGAGAAGATTTTCCTTTATGCACAATAATAAGCACACAAATACATTTTTCATCGAGCTTTCACGTCCTCGTCGTTTGATTGAAAAATGAGCCAACTGACAACTTTTGGCTCGACACTTTTGGGTATATTTCTAGAAAAAAAAAAACGAAAATCAAATTCAAAATCATCGGCAATCTTTCATATTCGGTGTAATATTTCTGTCGGACGGTATAAGCCTGGTATCACGTGAGAGCTTCTAATGTAGGATATTTATCTGAATGCCAGCAGTAAATATAGTCAAAAAAGTCGATTGACATATCAGAGTAAATAAATTTTAGCTATTTTTCGTTATTGCGTCAGATTTCGGACACCAAATGTGAAAAAAGTGAAATATTATAGTAAATGCTCGGAATTTCAGGAAAATTACTGATTAACTCATTCTGTACTCGATTTCCTCATCTATACATAAATATCCTACATAGCTATCCTTCTCAGGAAATTCTTTCAACGGAGTATTGCGAATTAAAAATGAAAACCATGATGATTTTTGTCTCTATTTCCCTCAAAGACTTCACCGAACTGCTTTTAAGTTTCTTTATCGAATATTTTCCAGCACTTGTGAATTAAATTCAGGTTTAGTTATGTCTCATCAAGAGCACTTTAAATTGAAGCAGGCTTTATTACTTGCACCAATTACATACCTAACCATTTTTTGGCAGGTAAGCCAACGTTTTTCATCAATACCGATAAATACAGCCCCAAAAATCAGGTTCTTCAGCACAAGGCTATACGATTACCTACTGAATACTTCGTCTGTCAATCTGATATGCGAGCTCAAAACCTTTTATTTGGGCCCCGCTTTGCTTTCCTCAACTGACTACCAAGGTATATTCATATCTTTTAAAACTTAAAATATAGCTGACAAATTGACAATGATAACTGACAAATACGCACCAATTTCTATGCATATTCAACAATACCGGCGAAAGAAAAGGTTTTATAAGTAATATAATTTCTAATTGGTGGTGAGCCCACGAATTCTTTTGCAACTTTCCAAGGTTTGTTTTACATCCTCAGTGTCTTTACACATCCTCAGTGTCCTGTTAAAGACTGCAAACGTGAATTTTACTTCGAAAAACTTGGTTAATTTTTAGGGTTTTCAATGTGGAAAAAAGACTTTTTTAGAATTTTTTTTTGAGAAACAGTTTGAGTGTATTTGATAAAACCTCTATTGTAAATGATAACATCAATAAAGCTTTTATCAATCAAGTAAACGATTTTAAGAATATTCTGTAAAGTTTGGATTCAATCAAGCCGGCCACGAAGCATCTTCCGGTGCGCCTTCGGAAAAGACGATTCGCTGTGCTCATTACATCTCAGCTGAGAATTAACTGAAATCAAAAACCATTTGAATTTATTCAAAGTATTCATAAATCCTCCCTTAGCGGTCTCAGATTATAACTTTTATTTTTAATTATAATAGTATAATTAAAAATAGTTCTGCCGTGCTATGCTAAAAATGTTGATTTTCACGCAAAATTCCGCCATTTTTTGAGTAAAAACTCCCCAAAATAAAAGAAAATGAACGTGATGGAAAATTTTGAAATACATCAATCAAGCAGTTTTTAAATGGTAGTTTGCACTGACTTTGCAAAGTGATTTTGAGAAAAACGCGTTCAAAATTTGAGAATCTTAAAAACATGAAGAAGACGAAATTGTTTCTTTTTATACTGCATTACTTCGAATCATGGAGTACAGTCCCAGTAATCGCTTTGATGTCCCCAGCTTCATTTTCAAGTTTTTGCGTTATTCTGGCTTATTTGCTGTCATCCTCAGCTTGTATGGCCTCGTTAATGTGACAGCTGTCACCATTGTTTCGTATTCGTGAGTGCTTGGCCACTGACAAGTGTTCATGCTTAAAAGAATCTCCGGGGAAAGCGAGAGCACTTTCGAAGAAAAAGTATCCACGTACATAAGCTGTATATTCTACAATTCGTTTGTGCTAGTTAATTGCTTTGTCGTGATTTTCCAAATAAGTTAGTTCAAACTATCAATATAGTTCACAATGAACATAATTTGAATTTTGAGCAAAACATCCAGAAGTTTGTCCTGATAAATTGGTTTTATAGCTTGGAAATTCGAGTGGAGTGGAGATGGAAATTGGAGTGGAGATGTAAATTCTCCACTCCTGCTATGGCCAGAGCTCTTTGATATGGACACCACGAATTATCACCGCTTATGCACATATCGAGTTGAGCATTGTCGTCTATCGACTGCTTGTGGTAGTATGTGGCCGAAATCGAATCTTTCATTTCCTCGAGTGCATTACAACTATTTATTATTACTGCTCCGTAGTATCGCCTCAAATGATCGATTACTTTTTCAATATATGTTGCCTGATGATTCAGTATGGTTGGCATGACGTTCATCATCAGCAACGTTTTAAAAGTACTACTCTTCAAATTTAGCAATCTTCATTGTTTTCCCCATAACTTGCAAAATTGGTTATGCAAAATACATAAAAAATATCAATCACTTTTCTTGTCCAATAACCAATCGAAAACATAATGCAAAAGACCAGGCGGCAATACACGCATTAAGAAAACGAATCGCGTGTTGATTCCATAGCAATCGTCAATTTTGTCACGCGACGATATATAGCGTGGATTACGTTGAGCACCTTCGACCTGAATTTAAAAACCAAGACCCTGACTTCTGGAGCTGTCAAAGTGAACTGAACCATCACTACGAGCACATACCACTATTGCACACGCGATCGATCAAATGTTCTGCAAGTAGCTAACGCTCATGTCTTCTTAAAAATATTTTTCAACTTGTCAAATATAAATATCGGTACTTTCCGAATTTCCCGAAAAATCACGGGGCAGAAAATCCAGAATACACTGTATACCAGCTCATCTGTTGTGCTCAAGCGGTTTGACAGTGCGAACCTGTCGGAACAAAAGTTCGAAGGAACGGAGACTAACTGCTCGCTAGCTTTGAGACTTTTGCTCGGGTCGACTTGACATTTTGGCAATATATTTTGAAGTGCAAAGGCTTGTTACCTGTCACTGAGTGAAGAGAGATTTTGTTTTTGGGAGATATTTAAGATTTGATGATCTTACTGCATCACAAGGCAAATCCTAGAGCTGTTTCGAGCGTATTTCCAAAATGATATTTGTTGCGAACGAAAAACTTATTGTCGGTGATTATGTCGAGTAAGTGTCTAATTCTGACAGTAAGCCAGCTACATGCAAATCTTGTGTGTACATTTATACTGAAACCATAGATATGAACACAACCTGAGGGGCTAGACAGTTTCCAAAATACTTTGCATCGTTGAGCGAGTATAAAAGATCTACCGAAATAGTACGACCGACAATGGGTTTACAAATATCCTGTACTAATGGGAACTTTATAAAAGAAAAAAACATATTGAAACTTTTTGGTACTTTAAAGGGAAAACAAGCGGGATGGGCTTCCCGAATTTTCATCGAAGAAAAAAATGGAAGGATGGAAAAAGGGTAAGTAATGGTATTTCTAGGTTGATGTATCAATAGAAGTATCCCTTACTAGAAACTACAAATAATACTGAAACACCAACTAGCCAACACTAGTACTAGCCAACTGATATATGACTAGCCGAAGACTTCACTGAAATCGTTTTAATCATCCTGGAATTGCTATCAGAAACCCAAATATCTGGTCCTGTAATATGGACTTGCTTCGTAGAAGACGAGTTTCTATTTGTAATTCAAGGATTTCTTATTGATGACGTCTTATTTGAAAGTTTTGGATCAATCATAATTGATTTCGAGCCATTCGAGTTACTTTAATTTAAGGCTTCGATTTGGATAATTTTTCTTAAATATTTTCGCTCGCTCTTCCAAGTTCTAAATATATGTGCCTACATGTGACGCTTTGTGTAAGGATGTTAAGGTACAAAGTGTTTTGATCGCTAACATATTCATTCCTCCTTATTTCTCAAATATATTAACTTTACTTTCCTGAAAATTTCATCAAAGTCACAGTTACCCTCATATAGAAAGTCACCTTCATATGCAACAAAATAAACACAAAAACTTTGTTGACATAAATCATCCATCGTTGGAAATCTTTGATCACAGATACATTTTTCAAGCTTGGAAAAAGAAAATGATTCAAGGGAATAAACCTGGCAGAAAGGGTGAACGGGGTAGCAATTCAAACTTTAATTAATTGGTTTTGACCATTGCAAAACGGATTTAAGGTCTGCTGCATTGTCGTGACAAAAAAGCAAACTTTCTTCTTAACCACCTGAGGCCGTTTTTACTTGATGTCTTCGGTCAAACGTTACGATACACTTCTCATAATATTCGCCCGTTTATAGTTTTTCCTTTATCAAAATAATAAATGAAAATTATCCCCCACATACCCCGAGAAACGGAAGGCATCACCTTGCCTGATGGAAAAATGGATGAAAAATGGATTAAAAATTTTTCTTTGGGGATTTTCAAAACCATTTCTGGAGTTGTCACCTCATTTGGCCGAAGACTCGTCTTGGCAGCTCGTACGGACTCGTTTAGACTTTGCTGACTAATTTTTACTGTTGTAAACGAAAGAGCAGACTTATCTAGGGTAGAATCTAATTCCGTTTTTGTATTAGTTAGGCTATGGGTTTTCGAATTAAAGTATTGTATCGCATAACGATGACCAATTTTCTTTATTTTCACCAATTCACTGAAAACGTTGACTATTGATGGCTGTCAAGCGAACACTAAACAACGTGGTGTCTTGAAACTTGAAACGTTAACAAGTTGCGTACTTTCTAATACATGGATATTGTTTAAACAACTACTGCCATCGCGAGGTCAGTCCGGCTACTTATGGGACCCGGTATATTGCAATATTTGTGTGCGCAGGTGTTAATTATTGCATAAAGTTGAACGATGAATTTTCAGCGGGTGGCAAATGAATTAATTATGGAAATTCACTTTTGAACGAGTTCTCTACTTTTGTGCTTTTGCTCTTATTCACTCGCTTCCTGTGTTACGTCGGATGTCAGTACGAAATGAGTTAATAAAACAATCGAACCTGACATTGCAGTTTTTGTTTGCTTAAAGCCAAAGATTTTTGCGTCAATGAAAAGTATCTGCCTGTTGATCTTCCGGGAATCATTTAACAGTGCCAATTACAAAACAGGGATTTGATTGATATATCATACTGTATAAATCCTTGCCGTATTTCTACATAAAGTTGAAATATTTGAACTGTGTACGTCCTATTATTATTTTTATTACTACTACTATAGCAAGGGTTGCTGCTAGCAAGGTCTTATTGATGGCGTTAACAGGGTCACTTGGTACATGAGTTATAAGCTGATTTTGCGAAAGCTCGCGGTTATAATGAGATCCTGGGTGTTTTAGCCGGAAGATAGTTGTTTCAGCTCTATTTTCTGTGCGATTTGCTCTTTCTACCTTGCCGTGTGCATTCTGTTCGTAGCAAACTGGTTGACTGAGAGCAATTTACTACGCGATGCGATCGGAGCTGGTCCAATGAAACTTTCTGCGAAATGTTGCGTTTGACAGTTATTGATTCAATATTTTTCAGTCCAGTAATTATCTAGCTTGACCAGTTATATAAAAAAAGAATCTTCTTCACGTTTACTATTTGCTCAAAACTGGTAAAATCTTTTCACGTGTTTCCTTTACTGTTTATCACAATATTCTTTGATGGGAGATGGGATCATTATTTTTTGAATACCTCGAAAAAAACCTATCGAAACAACCTTTCTTTTAAAAGAAAATATATTTTGATAAACCTTCCCATTCTTTTGTACAATGTAAATCGTTTAGACACGTCACCTTCGTTTTTCAAAATCATAATTGTAAATCTTCGAAGAAATATAAATGAGGATAAACTTCACGCGGTCTCAGAAATATCAGCAAAACACACCTAACTTTATCCTCAACGTATGAAATGGAACAGTTTTAAACTCAATGTAATTTTTCCTTTATAGCCGTAATTAATGAAGATTTCCTGTCATTCATTCATTATGTTTCATATATCAGTGTGAAACATATTTCTCGTTATTATGATCGAAAACATGGAAACACAACCACATAAGGAGCAAAAGATAGACTGCACCCTTGGGTCTACAGAAATGTCTATTTAGATATGTTGATGTAATTGTAGCTAAGTGAAGTAAACATACGCCTCCGCATAGCAGTCCGTTACTTTTTGACGTAAATAGGATGAGCAAATGAACGACAACGCAGAGCATTCGAAATTGCGAAGGAAGGGATGGCACTGTAATTGGTTTCGGATTCAATTTTCCCAATATTTATGTGTAGCAATGGATAAGTCCTCAAACACCACAACTGCTCATCGAAATTTTTCCTCAAGGAGAAAATTTGAGAAACTTGAATCGAGGACACACTCTGAAAAGTGACAGCGGAGGAAACAGCGGAATGGAGTTGTCAGTTTAGCATTTTTGACATTCAGAGAAAGAACCTTAAGATTTCGCTTACGTTGCAATATCAAAATCTAAAATCCACGAGCATTGTTTCAAGCGTGAAGACTTTGACAAAGACAGCTACTTATGGTTCCAGAACAACCACACGGTCTGGAAAAGCTCGGAATGATTAGCAACGCTAGCCTGGCAGCACTCACTACTATCTGTGGATAAACAGAGAAAGTAGTTAAGCCAACTGGCCTTGAAGATCCAAAGAAAACACTCCGGAGTCTACACATATGTACATTTATTCTGTTTTTCTCTTCCATCATTCTACATGTATCCTTCGAAAGCATCTTTCTTTCACATCGACATATTTAAGGATGTGTACTAGCAGGCAAGTCTTCATTTTTCTCGTTATACTTGGCAATGATCAAATTAAGTGAAATTCTACGAAAACACTCGGGAGGTTTATAAGTGCGGTAATAGAAATCGAAGCCATAGAAAAACATGACAGGAAAACATGTTCACAGAAACGTACACACGCATTTATTATCGATTTATGGATAGTCTTCATTGGGAACAGGAGGCAGATCCAAGGAATCCTCTTCTCGAACGCGAGATGTGTAATTCATTTTGATTGGTCATAAAAGCTTGTTGAGTTTTTCCCTTTGACCGGTTCAACAGAGAACACGCTTATAGATCAAAATGATGGAGTACTTTTCTTTACTTGGGTTTAAGCCACATGCTAACGTCATCGAAAGGAGAGTTGTGACCTTGGATGGGTGATTTTGTCTTTAATAGGAAGCATTAATATTTACAAATAGATTTGGAAATCAGGGAGCATGAATTTCCCTAGATATTTTACTGATGTAAATAAGCTTTTTTCATGCGATTAACTCTGCTTCAAGATATCTCAAATTTCCTGCTGTGTGTGGAAAATGCCGGCAGTCGTCGCAGCAGCGTTTAAAACTTCAATTTCAACGTTCCTCCCATCCCACCAAAGTAATTTTCTCTCCCGTATAATTTACCAATTTTTAACGTACGCTTTCCGCATCAGCTTCCGGGAAAACTGCCATCAACGTAAGCCATCTAATTCATCAGCTGAGATCATACAATCCCATTTGTGCTACATTACATCCATTCTGTATTCAAAATCTCTAGTACACGTAGCACTTCGGTTCACATCCTTTTCTTTTTAAACCCGAAAGACGGAAGGCAAAGAAAACTAAGTTGCTATTATCCTTCGCTCCCTACGTTTGAGCCAGTTTGAAGACACATATGAAATTAGTTTCCCTAGCGTATAGAAAGTTTGCTGCTCGTTTGGTTTTATACTTGAGCCAGTTGGTGTTGTACCTTGGCCAGGAAGCTCGGGCCCTGATTATTCTTTTGGGGTTATGTTTACTTTCGTAACGATTTCGTTTTATCTGAGTTATGCGTGTCCCAAGAGTATTTTCACAAACTGGATAATGCAAGCGTGGTTGCAATGAACTCCTGCATTTTTGTGGCATAAAAGTAATAAGAACGAAATCATTTTGAATGGAATTTTCGTGCAAGCACGTTTTCTATCAAAATGAATATCTCTGGGTTCGGTTGACCCAACACAGCAATGGTTGAGAATGCTCGATTTCGTATCCGAACGAGGTTACTTTATCTTCACCTTGCTTACGGGTTGGTCGTGTATTCAGATCTTTAACTCAATCAACCCAACAGAGCTTCAGACTACAAGGAATATCCCAACGTCTAAGATCCTTCCTACACTTGCTAAGTTATTTAAAGCCGTAATACTTTTCATATTCGTTTGTACCTAATTCCGGTTGTTTAAATGTGTGTGCAATGTGTAGTACATACATTGTACGTTCACGTTACAAAGAAATTGCAGGAAGGAACATATGTCCAATAGCACGAGACAATATCGTTGACATCGTTTTTATGTTTGGGATGAAATTCCATGGAAAGTGCATCTAGTAGATCAGCACCGCAGTTGATGAAATTACGTTAAATAAAGCAATGCGCATGATGGAAACCACCACTTATATTCCAAAGAAAGTAAACTATCAGCTACTTGTCCCAGTGAACTCCACCTCATTTCGCCTTGCTTAGTATTAATAACGTTTTCCTCTTGGAAAGAGATGGTCATAACCGTAATGGAATTTCGTTGTTGATGGGAAATCCTTAACATGAAAGAAACAGAGCAAAACTTTAGATTATTATGTTTTTAACTCATTTTAAAAAGGTGTTTGTCAGGTATTTATTTATCGGGGAAGGGTATTGTGGGTATTCATGCTGTCAGAAGAACCGGGTTCGAAACCTTGCGCAAGAATTTTTTTTTGAATATTACGCTGGTACAACAGACTGTAGTACCAGCATGTGAGAAGCTTAATCAGCTGACACGCAGCCTACATTAATTCGAGATCTAAATTAGGCAAGCACTGAGATTGAAACTTTATTTATTGTCGAAATACCGGGCTTGAAACCTTGCGCATTAACATTTTTGAATATTATGCTCGTACCACTGACTAGAAAATTGTAAAGTGGTCCTTGCAAATTTTAAACCGTCTACCCAAAAAATATACTAAATTGAACGTTTTCGAATAAATTAAGCGTTTCATCTCCATAATTAAATTATTTGATAAATAAATTGTTTTTCAGGATAATAACTTGTTTTTTAGACTTGAACTTTCAGTAAGTTAACACCGTCATTCCAGCAAAAGCAACTCGTATGCACTAAATTGAATCCTACTTAATCTTGAAGATTTTGCAATATTAAGGAGCTGAAGAGACTATTAAACTAAAAAAAGCAAGAAAAGAGCCTCATCTAATAGTGATGGTCTCTCTTGCTGCAAGAACGATGACGCTGCACTGTGCAGTGTAATGATCTTTTTTGAGTGGGATTGCCGTTAATATTCGGACAAGAATTACCTTTTAGATCTTTGTCAGAATGTATATTTGACTCAATTGATTTCTAGCCCTTTCTTTCCCAAGGTTTCAACATTTTCGAAAATAATATATATCTTCGTGGTTTTCAGGACGAAATAAGCTGAGGACCTCCGGAAGTTACCGCACGTTCTCAGAGAAGAGTGAAGTCTGCAATGTTTGCAAATGGAACGATCTCTAATTTTTTCACTTTTTGTTTTTTTGAATTATTCTCTCTCTCTCATTCGCCGTTTTAACTGCTTGTCACTTTACTAGATTTTCATTACGGTTCAATCATCTACCAGCAACAAATTGTGAAAAATTTTGATAGCAAACTTGACATGCAAAAACTTCAGTTGCCTTTTCTCAGACGGTAAGGGCCAGGTCGATATTGCTCGTACGTCCATTTACTCGCTTTTCTGTTTCTTGGCTTACTAAGTTTGTGCGAAATTTTTCCCCGAATGTCAGAAGCATGTCAACTTTAATACACAATTTGCACTTTGATACACAATTTGAACAAACAGCTCCTACCGTGAGTATCCACTTTCCCTTGAAGGCGCACGCAAATTTGTACGAAGAGAATCAGTTGTTGCTATAAGTTTTGGAATTTTTATCAACTAGCAGGTCTTCACAAATACGCAAAACACCTTCGCTATTTACGCCTTGATCGGATACTAGATCCGCTTTTGATTTAACAGTGTACGCTTCAAAATTGTGAATGAAGCTTGCAGAACAACCACAGGCAGACATTTTAATGCCTTATTCGTAGTATTTGCTCTTAATATACTGCACCATTACTTTGCGAATCTTGCAGGGTATAAGAACTTTGTCCGTAGAATTGTATTCTGTGTGGAAAAACTTTTGGTGTAAACCGAATGCATCCTGTAACTAAACAATTTTATGGTATTAAGCAGGATGTTTATACAAAGAAACACCCCTATTTCCTGATCAGTTAAACCACGTCATCGGTACATCTAAATTGCAGCAAAACTATATCATAAAAATACTTTAAATTGACAAAATCTATCCTCCCAGCTTGGCACAAAATGTCAAGGAAATTTTGATGAAAACGCTAAACATGTGCCCACTTAAAAGTTTTCAGGATCACAATATTCAAATATAGTAATGAATTGTAATTAGTAACCTTGCTAGAATAGAGGAATAAATTTCTCTAAAAATGTACATAAATTCTTTAAAATTTTTTTAATAAAATGAAAAAAGAATCAATGCATAGACTCACTCATAGACTCATAGAATCGCAAAAGGAAATTTCTCCGAAGGTCGCAAACTCGTCAATCCTACTGTGATAGTCATTATAGATTGTATCCCTTCTGTGCAATAATGCCATTCGGCTTCGTGTTTTTTCCAAAAAATTCCAAAAACAACGATTTTTTACTTACGTTCATGGCTTAATATCAATGACGAAGAGAAGTTAGTCTACTTGCAACTGTATTCGAGTCCTTTGAAACACTTTAGTATACACACAATTTGTTTCAGCAAACGGTGGAGGTAGTTTTTTTTTTACTTGAAAAAGTGTCACGCACTACTACTTTGCAATATAAAATGCAAACATGTTACTATAGATTGACCAAAATATCAATTAAGGATAAACTTATTGGAAAAATTTAAAGGAAAGCCGAAATTGCATTGTATTATTAGTAGCAAGTATTAATCACAGCCATTTGAAACACTTGAAAAAACGGAAGTTACTCAGAACCAATTGTGACACTCACTATTATTTCAAAGTATTGGCCCAATGTTCCTCTCTCCAATAGCCAACTCAATACTCACCTCCAAGATATTGAGCGATGCTGCTGCTGCCACATTTGGAACCCACCAGGCCGAGTTGATTTGGTCAGTATCACGCTTGACTCGGCACTCTGGTGATCCAACGTTAATGTCAGAAGTTTAATCAGCTTAAACGCAGCCTACTTTAAGTACTGAGATTGAAACTTTATTTATTGTCGATGTCGTTTACTTACATGTCGATGTCAATGGCTTAATTTAGTGAAGAGAAAATTAAAATGCTCGATATTAATTAAAATCATTTATTTTTAGTATTCCGGTAAAAATACTAGACTTCTATGTGTAAATTTGGCTGCTAAAGTAAAAAGAGTAAAATAAATGTGTTGTAGCCTGACATATTCTCCAATTTTTCTTGATAAATTTAGATAAAAAATAATCACAAAGGTTGGAGCTAAAGCCTTGAATTGACAGCAGACAAAATCAAATCAAATTTCATCTTGATATTGCTTTTTCATCGCGATTTGACGATTTTGTGTTGATTATAAAGTTTCTCTATTTCTTAACGGTCGCTGTCAGCATGGCTGCTTTTTGCAATTGTGCTGATTTTTATATGCCCTAAACTAATGACATGTAGTTTAAGACTCTTCCTTAAAATCGTATTTCGCGTCCCAAGCTTTATTATGAAATATCTACGCTACATCTCTGTAGCGTTCAGACGCGTTTTCATTCGTTCCTGTAAATAATTTCAATTATTCAAAAAGTTTTTCAAAACAGAATAAAATGTTTCAATGAAACAAGTATATTTTTGGACGAGTCTTTGTTTTGAACCGTCCCTGATTTTCACTGAAAGGCCAACAAACAAAAGCAGGGGTACCTGTCAATCTGTCTGAAAAAGCGAGATGACAGAATACGCTGACCGTAACAGGACTAATTGTTTAGGACAAGGGGTAACAAAATGATAACTAGAAATGTACGAGACAATTTAAAATTTAGCAGTGCACCAGCTGATCCTTATTTTATAAACTCAAGTAGATATCCTAAGTTGATGCAATACAAAGAACTTCGAAAGACGAGAAGACTGTGTCAGGTGTGGATGAAACAGAAAAATCGTTAAGTGTAGATGACACTTGCGGCACTAGATGGTATTTCTGGGGCACTAGATGGCCAAAATAATTTTTAATTTAGTTCTCGCTGGAGTCCGAAATTGAAACTAAACGATTGATAATAATATTTAATTTAAACTCAAAATTTATTACTTCTTACTTGGGAGGAAGCCATCGATACGGTATGGTTAGATTGATTAATTTGTTAAGATTTATTCTCCTTCAGAACTAACTCCCTTGACCAGCAGTCACTATGATGTGCACTTTATTTTTGGGCGAATTTATACTTGCAACTGATGGAAATCTAATAAAGTTTCTTTTGAAAGTCCTTAATGGAAGACAGCAAGGAGTAGTAACTTCCTCGTAACTCTTTTGTATATTGACTAACAATCCTAAGGGGGCTTTACTCTACTTGAACGCCCTAGAACCAAAAATCACTGCTACTCTATAGATGATTTGCGAACCCTATCATGCGTCATAAAATTTTCAGTTCTAAAGCGAGCTTCATGAGCCCATGAAAAAAAGAGGGTTGAGGGTAAGTGCAGTGAGTGAAGTTGAAATAAAATTGGGGAGGGAAAAAAAGTCAAGTTCAACGCACAATGGACATAACTCCGATTGTCTATCCGAAATGTAGTTAGAGTTCTTGCAGCATTTCTTATGTCACAATCTTCTGAGTCAAAACGCTAGACGGGAGGTCATCAAAACGGATGTCATATGTCCAAGAACACTAATTTCGAGAGTTTTCAAGCAAAATTTATAAGCGCTTCTAGTGGGTTGGTTCAAATTAAGAATCAGGGTCTCAGAGCCTAGTGAACTCGAAACTATAGACTTCTGTAAAGCTACTAGAGGTACCATCTGTCAAAACTGAAGCTTATGTGCTAACGCGGGATTCTGTTAGGTCCAACAGTGGTCACGCACGTTTGATCCTTCTTGCAATTTTTTTTTCTGTTGAAAGGACACACTAATCGCAGAGAATGGCGTACGGCATCAAATTCAGGTATATCAAGCAATAGTTTGATAGTATAATAACATTGTTTTTCATAATTGAACCTATGTTTTCCTGGTATCGTAAGGGAGACTCATGTTTCAAAGCACTTGTTCCTATCCCATTTAAAAAGGTAGAACGCAAAAACTGTTGTTCAAATAAACTTGGTGACTTTAAGTTTGACATACTCTTACTTGATTTATAGAGTCCTTTCAAACCGCTCCTCCGTTAAAATCGGACCATCATATTGATCATGGCTTACCCCTTCCGAAATTGTAATAAATCGCCCACGAAGTTAAAACTATCACTCCTAAAGTAGACAATAAAATAGCAAATACGATTGCTAGTGTTAATAAAAATTTCATTTAACAAATTTCACGAAAAATTTGACGTTTCACATTTGATTTTGTCATTATTTGATAGATTTCTAGACAAAATCACTTGCTTAGATTGTTTTATATACAAGAAGTTTAGATTTGACAAATGTCAAAATTCGCTTTCATATTCTGAACTTCAAATTTGAATTAATATCATCAATAGATTTTTGTGATTTTCTTTTTAACAGAATTTTTGTCCTTAAGTTCAGAATTTTCTCCATGAATTAATGATGCCACACTAGAGTGTTATGTAAAAATTGTTAATATTCCTCATACTCCATACGCTTTGGCTCATCCATTGTCTAGGAAAGGGGCTTACAATTTATAAAACCTCCACGTAAGGAGCCGTAGCATATTTATACCAGATCCTATCAGGATGCAATTACCAACATTCCTAATATTAATAGCACTGCCACTACATTAACTTCTTTTGATACTACTATTACTACTAATAATTCTACTTCTGCAAGTATTACTACCACCATTACTACTACTACTGCTTTTACTACTACTACTACTACTTCTACTACTACTACTACTACTACTACTACTACTACTGCTACTACTATTACTTGAATTGCCACTTTTTGTAGGACTTCTACTCTTGTTACCATTAGCATACTACAACATGCTACTACTACTGCTGCCACTAATACTACCATTACTACTACTGCTATACTACTATAATACTAGTAACACTACTGCTACCACTACTAATACTACAGCTACTAGTACTACTTCTACTACTACTACTACTACTTCTACTACTACCAATACTACTACTTTTACTATTTCTACTACTGATACTACTACTACTACTACTACTACTACTACTACTACTACTACTACTAATACTACTACTACTAGGACTTCCAAGTAATTGTTATTTGTAAGGTTTATTGGGAATGGTTTTGAGAAACTCTGATTCTAGAACGGGAATTAGCCATTTTAAGGATAGAAATTTAAAATAATTGAAAATATAAAGAAATTAATAAAAGGAAGAAAAAACCGGATTAATTTTTACTTGTGACTCGCAAGATTAAACTTCCAACAGTTGCTAGCGTTTATTACTATAATTCATCACATTCCTTCTTCCTTTTTCGAAATTTGCTCTTTGCTGATCGAATAAATCCTCCGTACCTTTCCAAATTTCTTAGTTGTTATTCTACCACATACAACAAGCATACTTAGATTGATAGCCAATGAAAGCAGAGTGTATAATCTCTCTACACTCTATCGGACAGGGGTAGCAGATAAAACCTTCTGGGCTGCTTTCCTGTATTTTTTTCTTAATTTTCATCACAAGAGTACATGAAAATATTTCTACTTATCGTTAACAAACTTCACTTGGATTGAATGAATCACAAAACATGTAACTCAAAACAAATTTCCATCACGTGGACAACACATAAAATTTCCTGTTTATATTTCTTAACTTCAAAAGTTTTGCATGTGTACTTTTCGAAGAAAACTTCATTTTTCTCCTAGCGAACTTCTTGCGACATTCCGTCTTACGAAGAGTATAAAACATTGAGGACGAGAGACAATGAAAATGAATAATGTTGTGATTGCTTGCAACAAAGTAGGCCGCTAAGTTTAATAAATTGAATAGAGAAATGTAAAATCATTTTAAATCTCATTTTGATAACAGCGCAAAATCTATCAGGAATCGCGTGTTAAAATAAGACGTCTTTATTTAATTTTTCTTTGTGTCAAAATTTGTCACAAATGTCATTTACTTTGCCTTGTATTAATCTGTCTTCTCGCACTATCCCTTTGACTTTTATTCTTAACTGTTCATATCTAAGAACGAAACGTCGGGTTTTTTTTTCAATTACTCAGTTTTTGTCTTCCGATAGTCAAGCCCTGTCCACTTTTAATAGCGCTGATCTCTGACCGAAAAAGCTGGAACTGCGTTGGCTTAAGATTGTACCTGGTACACCATACGTAACTTCTTTATTTCCCCTAAAAGTCACGCCACTCCATACTCGTGACGACCTTGTTGTGTTGATGCACATCTGACGTTCTGATGGTAAAACAATCTCAATTATGTTTTTTGGTTATTATTTTGTTTATGTTCATAACTCAGCGCTGACATTATCCTTCGCCATCTCACGTAGCTCTGACATTATCCTTCGCCATCTCACGTGCGAATGAAATTTACGGAGCTCTGTATATTACTCTTTTCAAAATTTTCGGAATGAATATTTTTTTATAATTTTTGAAACTATGACTTGAAAGATCCAGTGGTGATTAAATAAAAAAAAAAATAACTAAAATCAAAAAATGTCACCTGCAGTTGACAGTTCCTGTCTGTGGTATGTCAGTGTCAATGACAACCGCAGAGGGTATTGGAACTCTGACTAGATCTGGATTTTTTTCGTCAGAGTAGGAGGCACATTCGACTATTATAAATTTGTCTAAATTCGATGGTACAAAGCAACCTTCAAAAAACTAAACGGGTTTAGTTCTTTGAAGAGGATTTAGAGGTAAAATTATCAGGAAATAAAATTAAGAACTTAAACTGCATTCCAAATTTTTTACTTTCTGTATCATAATTGGTAACATAGTTGGTTGAATCACGGTGAAGATGGGTGAACCACTGGAAAAACCAAGTGCAATTCGCAAACTTGTTTTAATAAAAACGAAAAATTTCTTAATCTTTGAATTTCAACAAACATTTCTTATCTTATTTTTTACATAATAGGTAATGCCCCTGAAAATATTTATGGTGAAGTTTTTTCTTTGAATTTGATTCATTCCCCAGCGTTTATTGTTACTGGATCAGCAACAAAACTTCCTTGCTATGGACAATTCTGGGAATAAAAATCTTTTCTTTTTGATAGAGGTTCGACAAATTTCTTCAAAATCCATGCTTAATATGTCATGGGAGGAACAGTATGTATTGAAGTCCGTTTGACTCCTTTTAAAAGTGTTTTTGTTACCCCTTTCTAACTTTTTTAAGGTGACCATTCCTTCTGTACTCCATTTAATACCTTTTGCATCCTTTTCTCTCATATAACAAAGGGGGATATTTTGTCTAGACATTTGGTTCCCGGTATTTTGTCTGGCGTAATAGCAAAATAGTGATTATGCTTCGAAAAACTACCTTTAATGGGATTCAACCAAGAATAGTAGAGTCTTATTTGTATTAGTCAATACTTTAACGTTTCATTCATCAGTTTCATCATATCACGAATACTACACAAAATACGCTGCGTTACGAAATCCCTCCCAGCAAACAATATAATCATTATATAAGGCTTTAATTTAGTGTAGTTCATTCCTTAGTGCATATGACCTATCGCTTGTAAAGGAAAACAGTTTGCATATACTTTTCCTTATTTTATCCCTTAATTTAACTTTGGGCATATCATAGGCAATCAGGTTTACAGCTTTTATCATTGTAAATATCTTATGATAAAGCATAAATAGTGATGGGGTTATGTATAGAGTAGTGTTAGTTAAAATCTTTTTTCCCCTTTATTTAACTAAAATAACAGTTTTCTTAGTTAGCAAATACGCGTATTTCGGGAAGTACTTCTTCCATTCTTCAGTGTTTACTAAACTTTTCTTAAAAATTTTCCTAAACCATATCTTAGCTCCTTTTTTTACTAAAATCTAAGTAATAAAACTAACTTAAATTTAAACTCATTACTTACATTTTCCTATCTTTACTGTCTTCAGTAATGTAATTGTAATTATTTAAATTAAAGGCAGGCAATTCTCTATTATTAATAGTCTGACGCTCGAAATTACTATTATTTTCAACAAGTGTTTGCCTTGCCTGCTGTACAAACCATTGAAAGTGGCATTTCGAATATCCAAATTAATTTGCAGCCATCAGACTTAAGCTATATAAAATTGCACACTTTATCCTATATTATTTTTTTCGCTTTGCCAATCTAGAAGTTGTGATTGCACTGCACAATTATCGCTCACTCGAAGTAGTTGTCACTTACTTTTCACTATTACACTCTCACCGTAAAAATTCGCAGTAAAATTCGCACATACTCTGATAATCCTTGGTCGCGCCTCCATTCAAATTCCTGTTGACACATTGACACTGCCTTTGAATCAGTTCGAGCACGTCCGATCTTCTCGACTTCACAACTTGAAACTGACTTTTTCAATGAAACGCCAATAAAGACAGAATATTTTAAAAGAACAGTTCGAAACTAGTTAGCTAAGGCTTAGACTAATCATTAATTAAGCATTAGCCTGATATGCCTAATCGTTCGTTTTGCTGGGATGTGTGACAATCTCGGCATGACGGTACACATTGTGTGGGATATACCCCCCAACAAGACATTTGTTGTGGGACACATAACAAAAACAGCACGTGGTGGAACGTGGGCCGTGTGGAGGGGCCGTCTGAGTGGTAGCCAAGAGTTGTTGGATCATCTCATTTAATCTAATCTGATCGAAAGTAAATTCTTTAAAAAAAACCAAAAAAAAACCAATTGTAAAAGAAAGACAGTTCTGAATAATGATTCTGCTCAATAAGTGCTTCGCAACTGCAATGGAGTTCGGTTGCACCGTTGTATGAGCGGGATTTTATAGGAAGACGTCTTTAAAAAATCAAGCAGCATAACCCTTAAAAACATTAAAAACCGCTGTGCTCCTATTTCTCCCCGTATAAATAAAATATTATGAAAAATAAATAATGTAGTTAATGATAGCTTGACATAGAGTCGTCAAAGCCTTTCATCGGTACGGATTCACCGAGCCGTAGTTTTATGAATTCGCTTCTCGAGTTTCTTATTTCTCATTCTTTGCGCGATTTAGTGGTCGTGTTGGTTGATTGATTAAAATCGTATGTTTTAAAAAACGCTGGGATAAAAACGCATCATTGCTCTAAAACTAATATAGCTTGCTCAGCTATAAACCTTGTATAGCTTGCTCTGTCTCTTTCTGCTAGAAGCCGCCTGGGAGTACTTGTGCTATGCCTTGCGGCTTACGTTCAATAGCAACACTAGCTTTTCGTTCAATCGTTAAGTGGTTTTCCGTTTTTCACGAAACAAGGAGTAAATTCACTTTTCTTTTCTTGTGCTAGAAGAATGATATGTAAAGAACTGACAAGTTGAAACTTTTCTTGTTGTTGACGCAGGTCAAAATAAGGTGTGGCTTAGGTCAGCCATGTAATCACTCGCTTTTAACGAATATTGGTTTTGGCCATTTGTTGCCATCATCAGTTCGTTTTGAATTCAATAGATGAGGGTAACAAATTCTACTCCTTGCAAGGAATCCATATACTTTGGGTGTATTTTTCTTGAGATGTAAGTCGCGTATCTAATTTACCAGTTCACATTGCTTAATAAGTTGAGTTGCATTAAAATTCCCTTTATTCAGAAGTTTTTTTCATGCGCTGATGTTGTGATTGTTACTGACTACGGATTAATCACAAATCGGAGTAACTACACAATGAAGGTAATGCGTGTAACAGACGCCGCCATTTTAACTAGTTTTTGATGTTGTAACGTAATAATACGTTAGTTTTCAGCAAATCTGACACGGTCTAACTACATTAAAGTCATTATGTCAAGAGCCAGTTCAAATAGCGTCGCCTTTCTCAGGTATTATGATGAACTACAGAAATTGATTCATTTATATAATAATCGATTTATACCTGATACATCATAAAAACAGAAACAATCATCTAGATAATTTCTTGGCTCTGTCAAATTCATAGATTTTCAGAGTTAGCGCTATTCTCCATGGTTTTAGACCATTTTAGTAGCTACAGTGAATTTCGCCCTTTTTACTGGGTTGGTAACGCTAGTTCGTATTTCCTCAAATATATCAACAGTCTTTCTTTCAAATATTTCAAGCGCCTTTGTAAGATAAAGTTGTATATTTAATAGTGCTGCTTTCATTTCTACAAAGAATTTAACAAACTGGCTTTTAAAGTATCGATAGAGAAGTTTGATAAGGGTTAAAGCCACAAATTAATTATTTGTTTAATCAATACAGCCCGTACTGCATGACTGCCTGTACGGCATTACTTCGTATCAACTAAGAGTAGATACAACGCAATTTTTGAAAATAGTTTTTAAAATTTTTTTCTTACATTACTAAGTATTAAATAGTGCAGATAAAATACTATTCATATTGAAAAATTAGTTTGAGTGCAATGTAATACTTTTTGTACTAAATTATTCTTCCTTTGCCTATGTATGCACATTATATAAGTGTGGCGCTACAGCTTCTTTCGGAACTTGATTTCCCTTATATGGTGTCTTCAGTAGTCTCTGTCCATCAACCGCGATCTCCGAGTTGCGATTCGGTACCCTCGTCGATTAAGTCTAGCACTTTCTAGATTTTCCCTATGGTCCGTTTACCTATGTCTTTCCTGTGAACACCTTCGCAGGTATCTGCTTCTCACTCTTCCGCTTCACATATCGGGCCCTTCGCAGTTCCCGTAGATTTGTGTTCTTGGAGTTGTTCCGTTTATTAAAAACTTCACACTGATCGTGATTGTATCTCGTTCGTCAGTATTATCCTCTGCAGTTTGCTTCACTTGTGTACCGTAGGACCCGACCTTTCCAATTTATTTACTTTTTTTGTCGAATGTATGGCACTATGTATATTTGTAATTTTAATTTGTAAATTTTCTCCAATGCATCCATTTGGGTTTGAAAAATGGCAGCACTGGTCAAAAAATGTCAAGCACTGGTGGCAGCACTGGTCAAATTTATTGCTGTCGTTCAAAATGCTTATGCCAAGGAATATAATGTGAACGTCCTCATCTTATGGCCCTTTGAAATCGTATTCAACCAGTTTAGGGTTGTTTCTCATATTGTTTCTTGCTTTGTTGCTTGCTTGCATGTACTCTTTTAATCCTGAATTTGCATTTCCAGTCCTTTGCTTTGTGCTGCATGGTTGGCAGCATTTGTTCAGCAGATGGAAAGGAACGTGTTTTTGGTTCAATACCTCTTGAATCGATTCAGAAATTTCTTAGCAGATTAGCAGAGCTTAACTGATGGGGCCAGCGCTCAATTTATGTTCCTTATCTTTCATAATTAATCATTATAACTTTTGTAATTACATTCAAGCCTCCATGGAAGCTTCTGGAACCATTTTAAGATTTTAAATAAAATTCAGTTGTCCTATCTTCAATGCTGCATTAAAAAGATCCTGTTTTTTATCATCAAAAACTATAACTTGCTCTGAAGTAAGCAGTAGTTTTTAAGTCAGTTTACAGTCCAGAGTCTACATTCTCTGAAGAGTAAGTAGGATTCAGAACCCGGCTTACCTACATTGTTAGGGAAGACACACTTGATGATAATTTTCTGGATGACAAAAACCACAACGCAGCTCAGTGCAGACAGTAAGCATGCCACAGTTTAAAGTAGCCATAAGAACGGTGTTTAGACGAATGGCAACAATGATGGGAACATGAGCTAAAAGGAAAATGGACTGCCCGGCTCATCAACGACTTGAGATCCTGGCTCAGTCGAACGCATGGTGAGACTGACTTCTACCTGTCCCAGCTACTAAGCGGACACGGTTGTTTTCAGTCTTACCTGCACAAGATAGGTAAGTGACGGTCTCCATATTGCATATTCTGCATTGGTGTGAAGGATGACGCCTGTCATACTTTCTTTTCATGCAGAAGATGGGACAAACAGCTCGGTGACCTTGCCGAAAAAGTGGGAGTGCTCCATCCAGATGGCTTAATCGAAGAGATGCTAAAATCAGTTGACAAATGGAATCAAGTGGCACATTAAGCTCGGGCAATTCTAGTAATGAAAAAAGACATACTTGATCGGCTGAAGGCGTCGAGGGTGGAGGGTTTCCTTGTCTAGCAATCCTCCTCCTCCTTTCCCATCATCCAACTGGAGAAAAAATCCGTGTAACCCGAATGCGCCAAAAGGCGTAAATTGGGAGGCCTAGCCCGAAGTAATGTGTCAAAGGTTTCCAGGCTAGGCGCTCCGGTTGACAGGCGAGGTGTTTAGTCGGTAGTCGAGTAGATCCGTTGAGCCACTAGGAGTCGGACACTCAGGGCGTAAGTAGCCTTCATCTCCCTACCCAAAAAAAAACGATTTGTTCGATTTGGTAGAGCTTTAGTTGATGATTCATATTTTGTTTCTTGTTGATTAAGGCTCCCGTATTTGTTTTCGTTTGATCTACGCAGTCAGTAAGATTTCACAAGTTTTTGGGTTCCAGACGTTGCTGATTCTCAATCAGCACACAGCGTGAATTATAAATTCGAACCCGTATATTCGCGAAAAGACGTTGCAATTTTATGGTTGAATAAAGGTCAAAATGCTTTTATGAATTTATAATGATCATGTATAAAACATCGTGCCAACAGATCTATCCACTGATGTGCATTAACGATTTTGTCCAAATTTAGACTTTCTTCTTTTAATTTTTGAAGTTAATTCAGAGACTCTGTTTGGAATTTGTTCAGGCTAGGATAATAGAACAGGCAACCCATCTGCTAATTCTGGCCACTACTCATGTATTCACTTCATTTTCTAACATCCACACATTTTCCCCCATCATATCACTTGTTACGTGCCGATCGACTTGTATCATTTCGAGTCCCAATTGGTCTGATTCCTTGTAAATCTACGGGAATAAATTTCTTATTTGCCTGTGAATTCAAAAGGAGCAGGAATGAAAATCACCTAGCGGTTTCTTAAAATTTCGTCACTGCAGCAAAAGTAATGCTGAACACTGTTACACCCGGCGACTGAGTCCTGGGCTCGCTCTCATAGAAATTTGGCAGTTTTTAGCCAAGGACGTGGTTAGAATTTTCTCCTTAAAATTTCTTTCATTTCCCACCCGAATAGCATCTTCACGAATTTTATTAGCTCCTCGTCAATTGGTATGGCATTGTTGCTGCTTCCATTCTTCGCCGGAATTCTCTTGTGAATGTGTGTTTGTGTTAGCTGACGGCATGATAGATTCAAGTATATTTTATAGGAAAGAATTCATTCAGCGTGAATATCCCATAAGAATTTCAACGTTTTAGGAGTCTGTTCGTTTCATCAGATTTTTTCGTCGTTCTTGAAATGTCGTTGTCATTCGCACAACACGCAGATTCGTCCGTGGATGCTATAGATATATTTTATTCCTTACTCTTCTACGATTTTTACGGCTCAGTGCTACTCTCACTTTCATTTATTGCGAAATTCCTTTTTTATCACACTTCTTTCCATTCTTCTCCACTAAATATGTCCTTGTAATACTCTTTCGACGGAAACTGGGAGTTAGTTATAGATGCGGTAAGCGGATGGATCCGTTCTTATCGTTTTTTCTCATTGGAATTGTCTATTGTTCGACTTTGGGTTCTAAAATTAGGTTCATTTTAAAAGGATAACAAATTGATCCGATGCGTCTTATACAGAAAATGAGAGGCAAAGACAAGTCTATATATATGTATATATATTTATATTTTTTTACTTCGTTAGTGGCCGATTTACTGGTTCGCTTGTTACATAAGATTTGGCTCAGGAAATTCAAGTCTGCGTGCGCTTTATAGAAGACTATGAATGTGGTTAAGGCGGTATAGCCCGAATGGTGGAGACGATATTATTTTCTTAATGGAAAATGGTTTTTGTTTCTGCTTTGGGTTTTGTTGTGTGCACTGTATATTTTAGTGAAATTAAATTTTCAATGAAGCTCCGATTTAAGGAGAGATACGTCGTAAAATTTGATGAGCAAAGGATAATGACATTGCGTTTCATAGAAAATTTGGCCGTGAACATTGCCCCACGTCCTTGTATTCAATAATTGTGTAGAAAGTGTTCTTGGAACATTCTGAATATATATTTGCTCATTTAAATAAAGTATTCACTGAAACCGAAGATACCAATTGTTTAATAGCAAAAACATTTATCTTAAACTATGGAGCCGCCTCAATGGATAAATTTCTTTTCCCACTTTGAACGCTGTGGAAAATGCTATCTTTTGGACAAAACGCTATCTTTTCGTGATAGAGGCACTCTTGAAATACATGAATATAGTTCTGGCATATGATTGTAACTACTCAAAAAATGGTTTTTCTGCGCTATTCACGGAATCTCCAAGATGGCTCATTTCACTAAAAAAACCAAAAAGTTAAATATTAAGTATGATAATGTTTAATTCACATACTAGGATTTTGACCATAATTGCGAAAATTAGGGATTGGCGACGGGGTTTTAAGAATGATACAAGAAATCCACTTTCTTTTTACTTTTTTCACTAAAAACCCAGTTGAAATCAAAATATCGGTAGGATTCTAGAAAAAGGTAGAAAGGGTAGAAAAATAAGGGTAGAAACAGGTAGAAAAATGAAAATAAATAGCGATAAATTACAAAGACAACCGACAATTACTATAAAGCCATATACTTTCAAAAAATGAGGTAAAAATGGCGATCTTTCTAAGCAGTCATAGTAGGAAGACCCCTTAAACACTTCAATATCAGCTTGCCAAATAGTTTTATCTCAAAATTAAAAAAAAGAAAACCCTCTCACATTTTACGAACCACAACCAACATGGAACGATTAAATTTTATGCTTAAAATGCAACAAGGTGTTCTTGTACTTTTCTCGCGTTTTGTCGTCTTCTTCACTAGCGGAAACTTGGCTGTAATCTGACAACTTTTGTAAAATAATTTAAAAGGAAATGATCTACAACAAAGTTTCCTCATTTATCTCAAAAGTACACACACATTCTATACCTACATAAAAATACCTCCTCAATAAATGGATGAAAACTTTCCAAGTGTATTTCATTTTACACTTTTCATCCCCGAATAGATATGTTAAGTTTGCGAGGAAGATTTTCTGCAATCTGAGCAAGAATTTCCTGTATCCTCTTTTTCATAGTTCTATGAAACTTGCAATGTAAGTCCTTGTCAGATTCTTGTCCGTCAAGATCCACGTAAGTACCCACGTAGTTATCTATATATACGTGCATGTTTGTAGAAATAGTGGTTGTTAAAAAAGTTTGATCCAGCTTTACCACTCTTACAAAGTTTACGTCATGCGATTCTCACCTCATAACACTTACGGCATTTTGTCACGTTGATTTCTTTTTGTCGGTACGTCGTCTGATCAGGACTTTCTAAAGGTGTTCGTTGGCCTGAAAGAAATGAAGTTTTCTTGTTTTCCTTTATTCCACACCAAAAAAAATGGGGGATGTCATGTTTCCATGTGGAAATAAATTGATGTAAAACGTCAGGTCCCAACAAGTCTAAGGAGTGTAATGTATTTCGGGTTATAAATTGAAAAATTAGTTTGACACAAAAGTTGCGCGACTAAAAAGCGAAAATATTTTGCTTCAAACTCTACACATAGCTGGAAAATGCATTGCTCACTTGTTCTATAAAAGTTCATCTGAGTACTAGTTCCGTGAAAATTTAAAGAATATTTATTTGCATGGTTTCACATATAGATGGTTATCTGAAATTTCCGTGATTCTAATTTGACTATCAAGAATTTTTCAAAGGGTCACAGAAAATTAAAACTGGACCTAATTCAGTTGGTCCTTCAAGTCATTTATGAAAAAATAGCAAATACCAAGGAACGAGAAAATAAAACATCAAAGGAAAATTACAGTCGGTAGGAGAAGAGTAAAAGTTTTTATCTCAATAACAAACAATAAATGCTAAAAAATTTTCCTCATCTACCCAGAAGTTCCCTGCTCTGGAGTATTTGAGATTATAAGAGCATAAACAAAAACGATGTCCCTTCTTTTCCTACATTGAACAATTCAAGCTGCTTATGTTTCCTGTTCTCAGCCTACTTCTAATACTAAGTACATAGTTAGGTGATGTTGTAAGCGGTCGGCCTGTTTTTCACTCCCTTATCATTGTTCTTTGTTATGTCCTTTCGTGTTCCAGATTTTCTTCATTACCAAACCCACTCGTTTTCCTTCTCTCTTTTACTTCTTGGTCCATTTAGCTCTTTGTACCGGTAACAGAACACGTCTGGACAAAATATTCTAACTGCTAGGAAGCAACCAAATTATTTTTACCTGGTTTTCCAGGACGAATGAATGGAGCGGCAAAAACAGACGAGGATGAAAATAACATAAAATGCCTTCAACATAGTCGCCCCAGATTTTGATGATTTTTGATTAATTACTTTTGTGCACATTGGTGAGGAAAATTAAAATTCGAGAGGAGTGAGACGAACTAGATTGGAGTTACTGTAGCTTTTCTCTTGCAAAATTTTTTTCTTTCAGTTTTCCGTGTTCTAAAGGAAAAGTTGTTTCGAACAGATTTTTGATAAACAATTAGCACGTGCCACGAACAACGATTTTAAAGGAGGTTGTTTGTGTGATAAATATGGAATTAATATTCAAGGAGACCGAAAACATCAACAGAAAACGAAGGAATGATAAATGCTGTAAAAATACGGAAGGCTGAATTTGAATTTCCAGGGTAGCAAGTATCAATGTGTGTTCCATCAATTAATGAGGTTTCGGCTTTCATTAAGAACAAGGTCATTTTTAATTGTTTTGTCCTCCCACCAACCAAACATTATTAAATTATTCATGAATAATTAAACACTCTGATTTCATGAACGTTACATAAATTAGTATGGAAAAACAGTCGGAGACATTTTAAATTGTATTGAATGTAAGCAGAAAAATGGATTCGAATTGCTAGAAAAATAATAGGCCAAGGACATTCTTCAGTTGTAAAATCTTCGTCCCAAAGTATCGCTCCTTTCTTAACACCTCCAGGCCATACTTTTCGAGTGCCCTCTACCGGGTATCAGATGAAACTATAACTTCTCAGGAACTTGCACCCATACGAAGCCGCCTTTTTCTCTGGTCGCCTTAACCCGCACAAAGCATTTGTTTGTTTACGAAAATTTTTTCGTGTTTGTCGGATATTTTTGCTTGAAACGGCGTTAATTAATTAGATCAAGGAATTTGTATCAAGTTTTGCTATTATCTCGAAAAACTAGAATTTTATCCAACAATTTATCTAATAAATAAGTCATTTAATACTTTGCACTTTGTCATTTAATACTTTGCATTCTCAAAGCTGTTGGGTGTCGACTTGTTATTATTTTGAGTCGAAGGAGAAATATATGTGTACTAAATTATACAAAGAGAACAAATACCGTGTACGACTTACTTACACTATCTAACTAACAAAACTAACTAACTAACCAACTAACTAGCAAAACTGACTAACAAAACTTGACAAAATATTACTGTGTAAGATCTCGAGTGCCATATACTGCATATATAGTCTCAACAAAGCTCTTTGCGGCTTTTGGCTCTCTCCCACGTTTAAAATGAAAATGAGATGGTTAAAACTGATTCGACGGATGCATTGAAGGTGATTCCAAAAAGTGACTCCAGAGGGTAGAAATGCTGCTGGAAGCGTGTAGTTCAATCAAATGGGGACAGGACAACAGGACAACTTTGTCCCTTACTGTTTGATATAATACCAGTGTGGAAAGATGAAAATCTCGGAACCTCTGGGACGACGCTCGCGCGAAATACAGTTGACATGTTGGCAAAAGTACGCCATACAATTCCAGTGTAGCTCAAAAGAGCGATAGAATTAGAAATTTTTGTGAGCCTTAAAATGTCTTCCCTCTCGCCATCCTTATACGAAAACGAATATGAGAATGATAACCTCCTACAGAACGAAATTCTTAGCCCCTTACTGTTCTCACTATATATGTCAAATATATATTAATTCACACGTAGAAGAGAACTAAAAGGAATCTCTATGAATCACCCATCAGAAATTTTCATCGGCGCTTCTGCAGATGAAAGTTCTGCCAATTTATTAAATTTCGAAAGTATTGCAATGAAAAAAGGACTTGTTAAAAATGGTGCTTCCTTCAAAAACTGCTCCGTATAGTTTTTAATTTGAAATCGAATAAAATGAGCTTTGTGAACAGTATGATCGAAATTCTTCTTTTTTGGAAGGCTTATGCATGCCATTCTGTATGGAATCTAGCCTCGATCAAATATCCACCGCGACTACTCTTCGTGACTAGGATCTAAGTAGTACGGCATTTAATGGTTTTGCACCATAAATGCGGTTGTATTTGAGCTATGACATTGATTATGTAGCCTTTCAAGTCATTGGGTAGTTGAAACTTGTTGGCATAGGCCTGTGGCGTCAGCAAACTTCACAAGAAAAAGTTCAGCTTGGTCACATTCAGCTTGGTCACGTTCAGCTTGGTCTGATAAGACGACCACACCCAAGAGATGACCACACACTCAAATCGTTCAGACGGAAATTTTAATTGTAACTGTGCGGAACTAGTGCCATATCACATATGGACTACGTTTACATCGTTCAATTGAGACTATAAAAAAACGATACCATAGTTCTGTAGCCTGTTGGAGGTGGTAGCTTCATAACGTCGTTTTGAACAATTCAAACCAATGACACCGCTGACGCAAGTTTCGCACTAAAAGGTATAATTTTGTGTATGCATTACTACCTGTTGAATTTTGCCCCATGTTTGGCACATGTACGGGTTTGATCATCCAATAACGCGTCTCCGGCCAAAAGTTGGGGTTCTCTTTTTTACGCTTCAAATTAAAATCAGCACTTAAAATGGCGCTATCAATTGTCATTAACTTTATTACTGGTTCTCCTGCACACTTGCATAGACCGCTTTAATGTTCTCGATCAATCTGTCGTTCCTTTGACAGACATCTGTTTCTTGATTGCTCACAGAATCTGACGCCATTTAGTTGAGTTGACTTTGACAGATCACAGCGTCGATCGTAAGATGGACGCAAATGGCTTAAAATGACAGATTGGAATCATAATTCATCTAGACACATTTTGCAGAACATCGGTTTTACTTGGGTATTATTAGACAGGTCTTATTGAAACGAATAAAGGAATAAAAACTAAATAAATAATCGTTGCGCTCTTTTTCAATAAAAATATCAAGAATGTCAAAACCTTTGAATCAGCATTTTGCTACAACCGCTAGGACTCCGCTAGGACTCTTGAGTGAAAATAAATACATAAATTTGGCTCTATCTTCACTAAATCAAAAATTACTTATCCGTTAGTGTAATAATGCAATCATTACGAAAGATTAAAAACAGATGTCTGGCCGGCCTAAGATTCGCAGTATTCAACAAACTCTGCTTGTCAAAACGATTTAACATCATTTGACATTAAGAACAATCAAAACAAGTAAAAGATGATTTTTAAAATTCTTCTCAGATAGACTTATTAGTACCGCGTTCAATACTATCATGGCCTTGCTTCAACTTCTCCATAGAATGGCGATCACCTGTATGTTTCATCTGAATTTTTTCACGCTTATTTTTGCAAGAAAATTAATCAATGTTAGACGATCTGTGTTTTCCATGATTTTAAACTCATTTTATGACGCAATCCCATCCTACTCATCTAAGCCCTGCAGGTAGAATAACGCTTCCTGCAGACTTAATTTTATTCCTCTGGCAATAAGGAAAAACAAAGTAAATTGGAGAGTATATTGAATCTTCATGTCTAATTAGCGAATGGTCTACTTAACCACAATTATTCCGGAAATGCTGATAAAATCTGAATAATTAATGGCTTTATCTGAAGATTCCTTTGAAATTTTCATACCATTTTCTTAGAAATTTGTTCATTCTATAAACTTTTCATTTCTCGTTGTTATATCGTGTGTTCTGATTAGAAGAGCCCCTTATCCAAAACTTGGCTTATTTTTTCCGATGGTTTCTTTTTGTAATAAAACGAACCAAACTTGCATAAGCAAACACCTAAAAAAATGGCGGCATTCATAATTGAAAAAATGGAAAGTGAAGTCTTTAAAAATTGTATAAAAAGCAAAACAAATTAACTTTGTTATCGTTTTATTTTTATCGGTTGCAACAAATGATATTCCATATAACAAGCATTTAGGCACGAATCTAATGAAAGAATCGAAATCGTTACTTCTGGCCAATCAGTATCGAAAGCTTCAAATAAAAATGCCTGACATCACTTTCAAATATTGAAATGCAAATATTGAAATTTGCTTATAAGTTACTCTCGTTCATTGTACGAGAGTAGCCTCACCGTCCGATTACCACTTTCGCAAGAGAAATTCATTCTTGTGTAGTTCATTGTCTTAGACGGTTACGGTTAAAATTTCAGCTGAAGCGGACTCGTAGTTTTATTTGAATTGTGTGTTTGAACAGGCGTGGAGGCAGGTTTCAGAAAAATGGAAAAATCGCGCAGTGAGATCAAAGAGCACTTAGATGTGTACGGTGGTTTAGCTCCTGCGGTGGTGACCGTAAAAATTGGATTAATGAGGTTCAAGCTGGTTACGCATCAGTGTTTGATGAGCCATGCCCGGGTGCCCCAAAAATGGCTATCACAGATAATAATGTGACAAAATTGTGTTGTGACGATCTTGCATTGGGAGACCGCTGATTCAAGGTGTGCAAAACAGCTTTGGGAGTAGCCATCTCAAAAGACCGCACCAGCCCACATCTTTTCGAATTAGTCGAGTTGAGCTACGAACTGGTACGCTTTTTGTCTTTTTACTAAGATTTGGGCCCGTGCAAATCCCTTTTGTTGCTAAAGTTGAAAAAGTTACTCGTCGTGCAGCAATTCAGAAGGAAGGAAAGAAAAGAAGTTTTTAATTTTCTTTCACCTTAACATAATATCTAATTGTCAGTTCGGGCTAGTATATCCCCGTCAGGAGCAATTTTATATGATATCTGCAATTCCACTTCTGATATTCCGCCTTGACAACAAAAATATCTTCTATAACCTAAAAGGTGTGTGATTCATTTCTTATTTTTAACAAAGCAACCGAGAATTGCTTTAGGATTTCCCATCACATGGTTTTGGTTTTCATTATTTTCATTTCGAATACGATGGGGGACGTACTCAGCTACTATTGTTTACCGACATTTTAACTATTTTAAAAATCTGATTTGTAAACCAAATAGCCTGTAACAATATTATGTAAACCAAAATCATATTTCGAATTTTACACAACTCAGCTGACGCCTGTTTTTCAAATAAGACGCTAGAATTATCATAGATCATTCAACCGGATCCTATTTCTCATCCTATTGCAATCGTCAAACAACCCAAAGATTTAATCTGAAGGCAGAAACATTTCATTTTTGCCGAATAATTGCTGCAAACCATCTCAATTCTCTTTATTTGAATCCATTAGTTTGCCTCAAGGGAAAGCAAGTAATACCGAAATCGTGCATACATAAAGTGGAAGAAAATAAATAAATCTCACCACAAAATCCACCACACCAAACATATTTCCGATGAAATAGGGAGCTAAGAGAAAATCTTGAGGATAGCAAAGAGCATGAAACATATGTTTGTCAGGAAAAGTCTACTTGCTGTTCATTTCATATGGGTTGAATGTTGATAGCCTTAGGGTTAAATCAAACAAGGAGGAAGCGTCGGAAGGGGCTAGTGCAAAACGAATGAAACCAACATAATGTCCATGAGTATACTGGATGTGCTCTGTTATCTTGTCTGCTGAAAAACGAAAGGAAATACATTCTATGGACGTATTAAGAACTTCTTGTCCAGCTCGCTCCGATGCCGGCGTCCTTTGATTTCTGTTTTTTAAATACTCACACACATTATTGAATGCCGACTGGCATTTTAGATATTTATTAAGTAGCTTTTGAAGTTTGGACAAAAACGTTAGACCCAGAAGTGAATTAGGATAACGTGAAATGAGATTCCTCTACATGCTTGTTGAACTTTCACATCCGTTTTTATACTCCACCCGCACCTTCTGTGAGATTCTGCGACACTCATCCCCGTTGATGATTCGCCAATTCCTTAAGGAAACGCAGAGAACACACTAAGAGGATTATATCATAGAAATAAACCTGTCACCGTTCGCCCCGCTATCCTCTTCTTATTATCTTCGTGGAAAGTCCTTCGGGCATTGGTCACAAACTATACGATTACAGCCTTTCGGATTGCTCTGACTTTGAGCGCATTATTTTTTCATTAACTTCTTTTTGCCCTGGAGATGTTTCCAAGAAACACAATTGGACAACAGCAACAACAACAACTGAAAATGCTCCAGTGTTAGCACATGCATGCCATCTATGGGGCAACCGAAGGGCGGATGGATGTATCCCTTTCGATCTGTTTGTAGCTCAACCAGCATCATCCCCTTCGCTCAAATGTTTCACTTGACTACACTTGAAAAGCTTTTAACGATCGTCTTATGTGACTAGTGTAGGACTAATCGGCCATTTTCTTACACCGTTGTATCCTATTTGAAAGGACATTCGCTCAAATTCTCTTTCTCACTCCATTCAAATATCATATGGCAAAAAGACCATTCTATGCACAATTGTTTACCATTATCTACTCATATATAATACAAACAATGGGAGATTCTAGCTTTAATAGCACGAAAAATGAAAATGTGAAGGTAAAAGTCCTTGTGGGATAGTATAATATACAAAGGCATTGTACATCGTATCTTACATTAGAAGAGAAATCCCTTCAGGTTGAGTAACTTAATTCTAGTCTTTTTTATACGGGACTACAAACACAAGAAATATTTCTTGGAGCATAAAATAAAATCCTTTTTGGCCCAACTAAGACAATATTCCCGATTTTCTCCTGAGATTATGTTTGCTGGCTGGTTTTCCATGTAATAAATCCATGGGTACCCGTAGAAAATTGAATAAGGTTAAAGCTGAAACGATCGCATTTTAAAGGTTGTTTTGAATTTCAGGATTAATATTAAATAAATTTCACTCTGAGTGAAACTTTCTTACATCACATGTTGGGCTCGTTGTTCCTTCTTGCATATATTTGATCTCGTGTACACTAATTAAGGATAACAAATATCTGTAGCTTTTTGTCAATTGAAAATAAATCGCTTTAGAAACTTAAATATATTTTGCAAGGATGTACTTGCCCTAAATTTGTTGATAAGACTTGAAGATTGGCGGTTCTTCTTCTTCTGACTTGCAAGTGGTCTCTGTATCGTTTTGGACTATTCCGATAGATGAAGGACAACTTTCTACGAAACCAACAGCATAAATAGTTCAAATTTTTTAATTCCATTTTGTTTTTTGTTAAATTGTCAGAAATGGAACAAAACTCATAAGAAATTGAACGGATTAACTGAAATCCTTCTTCCTTACAACGAAATGATTCCCATGAAAATGGGAGTAGTGCATGGAAGCTAGACTCAAAGTCCATCCCCTCTTAAAGGCTGAATCGATTTTCAGCTATATATTGAATAAATTGAGTAAGTGCAGAAACACAACAAGTACCTTGAAAACCAATCCCATTGGACTTCTAATATACTCGCGTCACGTTCACATTCGGAAAACTATTTGGAGATCCAGAGATTTTCTTTGAATACCAGCACTGAGTTCGTCAGGAAGAGGGGCCACAGTTTCATTCGAGTCCAAGAAGAAGATGTTATCATCGAATATCTTTGATTTTATGATTGACTCTTAGGTCTTCTTTGGAGCTTCTTTGTCCTAATTAGGGCGATGGGGACAATGCTTCTTCACGGGTGACAGGCAGACCAGTCTGAAATGGAAGACAACAACTCGTGCTCTAGGTTGTTGACTGGTTGTGCTCTAGGTTGACAACAACGAAGGTTGTCGCTGCTTCTTACGGGGGTACAGGAGTGGGGAGATTGCGGCTGCATAGCGTTCTGACTCTACGCAGACAGTGTTTTTTATTGTCTAGTAACATACGAAGATTTTGAAGGAGAGGCCGCTATTCAAGAAGAGTTGAAAAAATTCTTAAATTCTGCCGGTAAAAGCTGATAAACGACGTGCAGTGCTGGTGAATCGCACTCTCATGTGTAACTTCGACTCGTAAAATTTAGTAAAAGCCATGGTTTGACGGATCCTTATCTTACACAACTACATACAGGCACGGGTATTTTCAGTCTTACCTTCACAAGATGGGAAAGTCACGGTGCTGTGATTGGTTGTTGTGCGGAGGCGACAGTCGACAAATAAGGACAAATAAGACAAAGAAGGCTTGGTTCGAGATAGAGGAATCTTCTCCCGTAGAACATGATGCGAACTCTGACTCATCCAAACACTTGGTTGAATCTTTCCGAGTGAATAAGCGGGCACTCTATGCAGTATAGTGGGATGAAAATCCAATAACAATTGGAACTCTGCGTGTCACATTAGATGCTGCGGGCTTTGCTCTTAAAAGCGGTATCTTTGACTGCTTGTAAGTGGAAGGAAAAGGAATTTAAGACCCTCAATAACCTCTTCACATTCCACCTGTTCTTGCCGAATGAGAGTCGCCCTAATCCGAAAGCGCCGCCCGATGAGAATATTTTGTGCCTAAGGAAATGTGACAAACAGAGCCAGACAAGGTTTCCGGTGTAACAGGGAAAGAGGTGTTTTGTCAATAAGCCGCTTTCTTTACGCCACTGGGACTTCCTTTTTCAGCGCTTAAGTTGCCTTTTCTTCCTGCTTTCAAACAAAAATTTATGAGTACGCTGTTTTCCCAACATAAACGATAGCTTTTCCCAGGAAAACGCTGTATTTACTCAAACGTAGTGTTTACTGTGAGGTAAAAAAATATCATATTTTTCAAAAAACCAAAATTCTTAAGACGTTCTTTGTATTTGGAATGTCGAAAATTCTATAAAATCAATGATTCAATACAAATTTAATTCTTATTTGATAAAAATGTATGAAAACTAAATGATACGATGACTATGATGACATTCCTTACACAATTTTACTACTCTGATATTTATTTCATTTATTTTAGACCCACCATCACCGCCACTCATCTCGGGCTATGTCGAAGGATCAATTATTCCGGCTGGTTCAATACAGAAGCTGATGTGCGTATCGTCTGGCGGTAATCCGTTGGCAACACTAACATGGTTTAAAAATGACAAGAAGGTAAGTCTTACAACATTTTTCCATTACAATTTAAATTCGTTCCATTTTCTCCGGGAAATTACCCATGTTTCTGCCGAAGATACGTTAAGTAGAACACATTCTGTTTATACGATTTTCCCCGGAAATTTGCATAGATTATTGTGTAACCAGGAAGTGAACATGATAGCTGAAAAGTGTTGCCAACATTTCCAGGGTAAAAGAACACGCAAGGGTTCTGAGTAACGTCTTCTCGTTTGGAACGAGAAATTCAAATCGATAGTAGAGAAACATTAATAATTAAAAATGTTTACTTTCAAAGCTATGCAAGTATGTAAATATATGTATGCCTTTATGCATGTAATATTTGGCTCCCTTCGCTTTTCGGTCAAAGCGATTTTTTCCTTTAATTGTAATTTCAGTATACTTTTTAGAAAGTAATTTTTATCGTAAAATTGATTTCTCAATTCGATATAAGTGCTTTGTGTGCAAGTTTATAATGTTCTGTTTCTCAGCGCATCATTCAACGATTTTAAGACACATTTTAACCACTTGTATTGAGTTTCTTGAGAGTATGGACCCAAGCATCTAGCCCTCGAATACATGAGTTTATAAACTAGCAACAGGGAATATACTCAAAGAATTTGCTCCTGGTCAAAATGAAACGTTTAGCAGTATAATCTGACTGCTAAACATATGGACACTTCTTGCTCACACATACTAAGCACACATATTTCAAAGCGACAAAGGCAAGTTCCGCAAGTTTTTCGCTATTTTTTCACTGCCACCCCTTGCTTCCTCGTTTTTTTTTCCTTTATCTCTTCCCATGTGCAATTTAAGGAAACAGAACATCCATTAAAACTTGTGGTATACCATCAAATAAAAAATTGCAAACAAGCTAGAAAAGTATTATGTAGACGAATTATGCTCCTACCGCTGGAACACAAAAACACACACATACATTCTCAAAGAAGCAATGAAAAAAGGAGAGAAAAAAGGAAAAATGGTGCGGGATGGAACAGACGCTATTATACAGATATAGGATGCAACAAAATTTATAATCTAAGTAGTATATCTTGCTTTGGAGAATCTTTCATAATATTTTTCAAGGAGGTGATTAAGTACAAAATGGTGTATGTGGGCAGTTTCGACTAAGCGAAGAATAAAATGAACAAAAAAGCAGCTCCAGTTTAATGGATCCTAATGACTACTTACAATTAGTTACGCGCACTCAAAATTCCTCAGATATTTATGAGATCTATGAAAAGAGCGAAAGGATAATTATAGTGTTAATTCATCGGCCGTAAATTTTCTTGTAACTTTGAATATTTTTAATGCATGACATGGAAAGAAATTACGTTGATTAGGTGACGAAATATAACTTTCCTTGTTATTGCAAAAAAATTAAATCGCAGTATTCCTACCACTATAGGACAAATATAACTTTTAATTTGTTTGTATCGGTCATATTATGATTGTCGACTATCGGGATGATGACAGGATAAATTATTTCATCTGAATAATGAATAAATATGCTGAAACCAATAAATATTCTGATTTTCAATAAATAACCCGGCAGGCAGGACGGGACAGCAGAGTAACCAGTGACAATCACTTTCAGTTTTTTCACATAAGAAAAAAGAAGAAAAAAGCAGAAATGACGGACATAGTGACAGTATAAACAATCCACAACCCTTCAGATCAATACACTAAACGAATAAGAATCCAAATAGTGTGCACACTTGCTGAGTGTCCTCACATGCCGAGCTTGTAGCCAGAAACAAGAAAATGCAGACCGCATCTTTCCAGATAGTCTGGTGAATTAACAATTCAAATTAGAAGAATACTAACGAAATATAACTCTTTGCAACGTTAGAGTTAGGTTCAACCTTGTTTTTAAGTACGAAGAAAGCATTGACCATCTGTAAACAATCGCAAGAACAATAAGGGCCAATGTCAGCCTATGCTTTTTGGAACAATGGACCGCAGTTTAAAAAAAATATATTGTTTGTGGTTGGGAAGTGATGGCTATTTCACGCCCTGAGAGCTGTACTCCTGGAAGAATCTGGACCAAAAATCACCCCTGTCTTACCGAGGACGGCTTATCACATTATTTTGGATTAGACTCCTTTTAGCCGGAATGGATAGGAAAAAGGGGAATTGTTTTCGAAAAACCCTTTTTAACCAGTTTCAATTGTCTTCACATGTTTTCTCTCCTGAAATGTTTGCTAGAGAGAACACCCAGTTTGTCTCGGAGAAATGCAAATGAAACCTGGACCATCTTCCGCATGCGAAAGACATGTGGCAGTTCTCACCTATTGTCCCCGGCATAACAAGCAAAGAGGCGACCGTCTTATGCAGGTAAAACTGAAAATGCCCGTGCCCACTGAGTAGTTGCTTCAGATGAATCTTAATCTCATGATGCCTTCTACAAAACCATAGTCCCAAATCACTAATGAGTCGTGCGGTCCACCTGCTTCGTACTTCGTTGACTATTTTCCCTGTCACAAAGCTTGAGTCCTTCTTGTCTTCTTTCGGCGAACGAATTTTTTCTCTGACTCTCCTCAATTTAAGTAGATTCGACTATAGGCACCAACCTCACGGTAACAGCAACGCCGGTTCAGAGATAATGCAATATTTTGCAAAGTAAAATTCGAGGCACTCTTCACATCGATTGTTGATTTAGGGTGTCTGCTCGCTCGATTCCGTTCACCACCTGTGTTACTGCACCGATTGTGCATCATCCAGACTTGAAACCGTACTGCTGAGGAGATAGGAATGCCCGGATAGCCTCTACGAAACCCCCTCTTTGCCCAACTCGATGGCACTGAAAAGCAGTCACACAAAATGACCATACTAGAAAGCACAGTAAAAATGTTCGAACGAATTCATCGGTTTTTTCCGTCTCCAGCACAAAAGGCTTCGAACTTTTGCATGACAAGCTTGTAAATATGGGTCCCTGATAATATTGTCACCGAGGTTTTGTCAGCAGTGAACCTTACTTTCATTGACCAAGCTGCGGGGGCGTTTTCTAGCCGACCCGTGTGCCAGCATTTGAGAATGTGGCTCATTTCGATTCCTTAAACGTTGGTCTTCTCGGCGAAGTCTGTGACAGCCTCTTTGCTTTCTGCTGACCACCACTACATAGCAGTCTTATCAAGTTGTGCCCGTCGTTTAGACATGATGGAACTGTTGGTAGCGTTACCCATACTTGCAATACCCCCTAGCTCCCGTTCTTGTTTCCTTCCGATGTAATTAGAATGATTGTGAAAGAATACAAATTTTAGGGTAATGTTTATGGATGTCTCCTGCCATGATTAAAATGTAGTACACTTAGTCCAGTACTATGAATGCAGTGCTAAAACTCTGTTTTCTCTCTCATTTCGCCACAAGCCGTACCAAATATAAAGGAAGCTAAAGCGAATACTTATCATATGATTAGAAGAAAGATGCGTTAAAATGGTCAAAATTCCACTCGATCGAAGTCTTCCACGTAAGCTTCCGCACATGACCGTTCAGACTAGTGAAGGATCCTTTCCTGAATGGAAGAACTTTCGTTAACCATATTAAGGCGTGGTGTCATTTAATCTCAAATCCCTTAGATCAGGAATAGGTCTAGTCATGTCTACTAACTATCAGTAGTTAATATACGCTTCACTATTTCTTGCAATGCGAAAACATGAAAAGCAGGCACCAAAGGGCGTAAACTGTAAAGAGCATCCTCCCGATTTTGGAGGTTCCCTTCCAAACCCCCAAAAATACCAATTTTTTATCGGTATTCAAATCAAAATCAACTGATTATGGCGAAGATATTCCCTGTAATGCTCCTGCCTGAACCACCAAGCCAACTCATGACTAAAATTTCGAATCTGAAATGAAATAAGAATTTTTTACTTCAGAACATGAGAGAAGTGACGCAACTTCTAACATAAGGATTAAGTTCTACAGCAAAATACCTACCAAAAGCCTAGAAAACGTCTGCGCTTTCCGAACTACATTTAAAAAAAAAACGCAAATCGACTGGTAGATGAAGTGAACTAGTTATTCTCATGAAACGAAGTATAAAACATGAATTAATCTTGACATCGCATCACAAAAGTGCGTAAGTCAATCAAAGTAAGGACAATCATAATTAAAAATCAGTTCATTCCCGTTTACACTCATTTCAATATATTGAGCCACCACGTAACCAAAATCTTATGTAGGATCTGGACGTCATTTTGAACGTCAGAGGTCCACTTTTGATAGTGGGTGAATTTGATCCTTATTATCGGCCCTGGGAAAGAGTGAGAAGCAATTCAGCAGGGACTGCATTAAATGGACGAAGAGTATATAATATTGCTCATACCCAACATATTAACACAGTTTGGTCAAAAAAGGATGATCCTACTCTATAGAACCTTTTCAGGCTGTTACCATCATATTAGGAACAGGATTCTTCATATTACATTTTAACTCTTTTCCAAGCATCTACCGATCCACTTCTTAAAAGAAGATGTTTTCTTGGAAACATGGTTACGTAGATTTCGTAGAATCTCTTGCAACAAAGAAAACTACCTACTGGTATCCGTTCTAAGAACCATTTGGAAACGAATAAGCATGGCACAGTGATCTTGGCAATAACACAAACATCATAATCAGCAAAATTCGGCACAAAACAAGGCATGTTGGAACTGGAAGGAGTAGCCCCTATAGACTTTCCATGAAATCAATAGTTTGATAACATCGAAGGAACCAAATTCAGAGAAATCCTCTATTTGGATGTTCCTGGATGTTAATCGAAACCTAACCGACTGACCTAACCCCAGGTTGACAGGGGAGGTGTTTAGTGGGCAGTCTAAATGCATTTTGCGTCTGGGAGTCCCACACTCAGGGCGTAAACAGCCTTCACCTCCCTACCACAAAAAAAAACCGACTGACAAGGAACAAACGCATTTGACTAGCTCAAATCAGGAACGGCCAAAAGAAAAGCTTCTCCTTAAGATTAAAGCCAGTCGAAAATAGCTTCTTGATCATCCATACGTAGTTCTATCGTAATGGAATTTTATAACGAAGAAAACCTTACGTTTTTCGAAAGGAGAAAGCAAAAGAAAAAATCAAGACCAGACATATTGGCAAGACATAAAATTTACAAACAGAAAAACGTACATCAAAATCATCATTGACGTACATCATTGACTAAAAACCGGTGACAGCTTCCAATACAATATTTTCTTGTCAAGCATAAGAACTCCATTCAAACCAACTTAATACAAACCTTTACATTTTTTTTTTCGTTCCTGTGAAAATAAGCTCACATACAAAAGGATGTGCACCGTAACAGGCAAATCAGAATGAGCTGATGATGGCTAAATATAGCGCAAAACCGTCCGCACCAACAATACAGCATGGCCCGGTGAACGTAGAAGACATTTTCAGCCTGCGCTAACAACCAAAATAATTTCAAAACTTAGATTATTGCGAACAGTCTGAAGTAAAAATTGAAACAGCAACAATCCTGAGCCTTAAGAAGAAGCAGAATTTTAAGGGCAACCAAATAATTACGGCTTGAGACCAACAAGAATCTAGGGGTGCGACCAGTGCAAACGCTCGAAAAACTGGAAATGAAACACGGGCTTAACAAACAAAGGATATCTGGCTAAGATACTATCAGGAAAGGAATGCTAAATTGGTCAGCAAATAACTTTATCGAAGCAATCGCTTGTATTGTATATTTCCACAGAACTGAAGACCTATAAATTTCATATTTTCCTTTGGTAAATGAAAAGCAAAAGCACTGCCGGTTAGATTCCTAGGAATAATTGAGGAACGACCTATAAACCCTGACGTGTAGTTCGACTTTAGATGAGCTCACTCAATAGAACTCCCGCTCGAGGGTGATCCTCGAACCTCAAAAAAACAAACTGGCCTAATCAAGTTAGACCTAGCTGACGTCTTTTGTATGTCTGGTTTTCAGGACTAAGTTATAACATGCGTGAGTTCTATATACATTTCCGATTCATATAATACACTTGATCCTCTGTCAAAATAGACAGCTACGTCGCTAACAAGCAAACAATTCAAGCGGGAGGTCGACAAGGATCATACATGTCTTTTTTGTCTATTTATTTTTGACTGAAGTAATCAGCACATTAATGATAGTGATCCCGAAACTTGGATGAAATAAGGATATATTACACAAATCGACCAAAAAAAGCAATCCGATTGATGCTTTTCACTATGTTCGGAATACAAATATGAAAAGCCTCCGAACAAAACAAGGATGTACATGACAGCGCACTAAAAATCCTCACCAAATCCGCCAACACCTAAAAATTGCGCTAGGATTTCGAAAAATTCCAGTAGATAGGGCAAAATGAATTCATCTTTTAAATCAATAAATGATAAAACAGAAACAACATCAGGTGAAAGGTGCGCCTAGAAAATGTTTACCGATAACTAAATAGCAAAAGATCTGAATAATAACTCTAATTTGTCCTCAAACCTAGAAAATAATTCCTTGTTAGGGCTTCCAAGCTAAAGCTCGAGTCTCGTCCTTATAACTTAGATTAAAAACAATAAATGAAAACTATTAGCCCGTTTCTTCGGGATGGAGCAAATTTTTGAAACCAACACACCAAGGATCTCCGTTTCATTGGCCAAATAAGCATATAAAGGCTCTTGCTTCGGTTATTCTCCAATATAAAAGTTTACTAACCATAAACACTGGTGAATTTTGTATATTTTGAATTCCATGAAACATCCTTCCTATCCTAGGAATTTTAACGCCTCAAAAAATATCATCAGAGATTCTAACTTTGAGTGCTTCTTGGATTAACGATCGTTAGAAAAGCCTAGCTAGGCATGTCAAAATTTTGCACAGTTCCTTAATGTGTATTGAAACGAGAATTTAACAGGTTTATCTGGTAAACTCTCATTACGATTAGCAATGCATGAACAACAACAGAAAGGATTATACTGGTGATGAATCACACCAACTTTCTGTAGCTTCAGAATTTTTAGTTTTCTTTGCGATCCAGCTTCTCGTAAACGTCAATTGTTTTATCGAAGAATCATGACAACAATCTAATCAACACCAACAGTTTACTTAATCAAGTAATTTCTGGAAAGGATTCATTTCCCCAATTCGTTTAGCCAAATTCGGCAAAATGCTAACGGCAATCATGTCATCAATGAGTTTGATGAGTACAAAGTCCAAAATGTATTCCATTATGGCACGTTATATTATATTAGTTAAGGTTTCAGTCGAATCCTTCCAATTCGATTAGGCCATTGTTTGCTATCCAAATAACCTGACAGCTCCTAGTTTCTGCAAACTAAATTTTCATCCAACACGCAGCATACATGGACGAATCTTACCTACGAATTCAGTAGAGCAAATGTTCCTTTTCATTCATAGTTATGATGAGTGAAATTGATTCCTTGCTAATTCAATTTCATGTTGCATTGCTTTTGGCGTATTGAATATTGACTTGCAAAATGCAGTATAGTTTTGATTAGGACGACTTATCGACGGAGACTATCGAGTAAAGTCTTTAAAACGATGGATAAAATGGCTTTACCGATTAGTTTGAAATGTTTTTACTGCTTTCAAACGTTGCATCACTGGACATTGACCAATTGAAAATTTTTTGCAGCCATTCGAAAACAGTCCATGCCGTGCTGCACTCAACATTTCCTCAATTCTTCTTATTTATGACTGAAATCAATTGAAACATTCTTGGAAACATAAAATCATATGTCCTTGAAAACACGACTGCACATGGAATATTTTGCCACCATATCAAATACCAATCCTTTTCGCATCGAAGCATCTCCCTGTGTTTAATAGCATTTCAGTCAGCCGGAATTCGATCAATAATATTTTATTCACTCACAACAATTTGCGATTGTTCTCTTTTCTATTCACAGATAAACTCGATACAAAAAACCAACGACAAATCGGTTTCAGCTGAATTAACAATCCTGGCAAACGTCACAGACAATCAGGCTCAGTACCGTTGCGAGGCGCAAAATAGTGCAACGGAAATTCCGCTGTTCGAGACGAAAACTTTAAGTGTTCACTGTAAGTACATATACACACATATTTGGATTTTCTACACATTCCTTTATATCCTTTATCTGTTTTTAGTTTACCCAATGTTTTTTTTTTATTTTTTGTTCGTCTCCGCTACCAATCGTTTTGTCATCCTCGTTGCAACAATTTCGTTTCCTTCTACCTTTGCCGCTTGAAAAATGAGAATGAACGCGAAAAAATGTTTCAGCAGTTTAAACATTTGTTGGGAGCAAATGACATCACAAGGAGTGAAGTTGAGAGTTTTAGTATTTGGTCGTTCAATTGTTTTATTCATCCATGTTTTTCGTTTTTTTTTTCCCGTTTCCCACTTTTTCAAGTTCTGGCAACACCAACAAGCAGTTGGCATTGCTGGCAACTTTGCCTTGTACATACGCGTACCAACTGCAGACACAATAGAAGAGTAAAGAAAAACACCAACAACAAAAAAACACGAGCCAACAATAAGTTTCATCTTCCGCTTGACTTGAACGATTGTTTTTTATGTCCTTTATTTTTAGTTTAGATTTAGTTTTTTGTTTGTGATTTTTCCAACTATTCGCTTTTTGTGATTTTTCCAACTATTCGCTTTTCACGTTTGTTTTAATGTGTGAAATATTTCTAGTTGCACCCGAAACCGTGAAAATTCGTGTTGAACCGAAAGAATTGAAACATGGCGTTGAAGCGACTCTTACCTGCGATTCAAGTTCGAGTAATCCTCCGTCGAAAGTTTCTTGGTGGAAGGATGGGATACCAGTTGAAGGTAATTTTTCATTAGAACCATTCATATGTTTTCTTTGTAGAATACACCTTTTTATCATCCCTTCTTTATCCCGTAATGCCTGTTATTAAAAATAACATAATAAATTAACTCAGGACGTAAATGTTAAGCTTATTTTAATTTAACAAGGAATACAAACTTTATTTGTGGGAGTTAGTAATTTGTTAGTTTTTGCGATTTTATACTACATTGAAAAGTAGAAAAAAAGACAATTTAAAAGTTGTCTAATATGGCTTTTCGCGTTTGATTTTCTTGGTCGGTCTAGTTTCCGAAAATTAAAGCATCGTGCAAATAGATTCCTTCTTATTAAATGTGAATAATTAATGTACATATGAATTGGGAAGCATATGAACAAAACAGTCTTAATGGTAACCAAAGCTTAATTATACAGATCCAAAAAAATTAAATCTTACTTTCCCCAAATGTAGTCAAAATGCGTCTTATGACAGTCAAATTCAATCAACTTCTGATTCTGATCTCATTGAAATTAATTTTAACCTTATCGAACGTCCCTTTTTTCCGAAATTTTCAATCATTTTCTTCACAATTCCTCATTATTTGGACTTTTATTCTTTTCTAGAAAGTATCTCACTACTGCCTGTAAAGATTTTAAAACATTGAATTTTATTCCACTTAATTTTCCATCGAAAACCGTATCTTTTACCAATTTTCTTATGTCCAGGCCAACGACAATTCCTTCTTTCAGTTTAGTTTCAGACAGTGATGTAAAACTTTATTATATGGAGGGTGGACCAAAAGTCCGTTAAAATTTAAATCGGTAGCTACGTCGCATAGCGACCCCAGGGTAGGGCAGAGGGGTTACTCATTGAAAAGCAGCCAATGGGAATTTATAGCCATGGCGTCGTTCACCGGAGCACAAAGTGCGTTCTTACTACGTGAGTACTTTCGAAACAACGATTCTTCCACTCTAGCGCAAAAAAAATGTTGCGCTCATTACAACATACGGCATAAAAATGAAGCTCCGTCGATTAAACTGATTTAAAAAGCATGCAGAAGTTCGAGGAGACAGGTCCAACAATAAATTTGGCGAGATTTGGCCCACCATGAACATCAAGAGATCCCGAAATCGTAAGGTGTGTAAGAGCGTCTATTCGCGAACAACCTGCTACTCAAAATCGGTTTAGTGTCTTGAAATTGCTCAAAACATCTTTAAGTCGCATTCTTCACAAAGACTAACATTTACATCCGTACAAAATTCAAATAGGGCAGGAACAAAAGCCTGAAGATCACGCTCACAGGTTGCAGTTAGCTAATGAAATGTTGAAGAAGTTCACCAGCTTCAATAACATTGTTTTGTCAGCCGAGGAGCACTTCCACCTAAATGGGTATGTAAACAGGCGAAATTTCAGGTACTGGAGAGACACTAGTTAGCAGTTAAAGAATTAAAAACCCCTTCATTCACTCAAAGTTAATGTATGGGCAACTGTATCTGCAAGAGCAATCATGCGTCCATACTTATATGAATACTAAAGGGGAAATTCTGTTACAGTGAATACAGGGCAGTATATTGCAATGCTATACAACTTTTTGCTCCAGCGCTACAAGATTATAATGATTTTAATCAACGTACTTGGTTTCAACAGGATGGTGCAACATGTCACACCTCAAACGATTCATTGAATGCAGTTCGCGAAATTTTTGGGAAGAAAGTTTTATCCAAAAGAGGTTACATTAACTGGCCAGCTTGTAACCCAGACCTATCCTCAATGGACTATTTCCTTTGGGGATACCCTAAAAGTAAAGTTTCTAGCAACAGCCCAGGGTCTCTTGAAGAATTAAAATCAAAAATCCAAGACGAAATTCGAAACATTTCTGAAAAAACTTGTGAGGCTTGATTGATATAATTTTTGAGCAATAAGTTCCCATTTCATGTAATTTTATACTGAATAAACAGTTTTTATCTCATGTGACTAATTTTTTTTACTGTCGTTTAAAATATAAAAAGACTTCTGATCCACCCTGTATGCTTTGGACCTGATCCTGTTTGTATTCAGGGCCTTCACAAATTGTTTCATTAACCCCAGTTTCATGTGTAAAAGGAACAGCAAAACTATTTCTCGGGGAACTATGTTGTGTTTCGCCACATTTTTGTTTCCAGGGAGTAGTTCAGTCCTCAGTTACCACGCTTTCTTCGTCCAATGTTGTCCTCTACATTGACTATTCCACTCACAGCCAAAAATGTCTTCGTCAGACACTGAATCGCGATCTCCAGCAAATCTTCTGTTGCAGTAACAAGAAAATGAAGTGCCAAGAGCGAGCAGTTCCTTTTCTGATAGTCATGATGCGAGGAGAATAGCAGCATCCTTTGGAAGGCTTAGATCTCCCGATAAGTCGTTTATTAGTAGAGGGTGTTTACTAGAGGTATAGAACTCTTGAAATGAAATAAAATACGGATAAATTATTTTGATTGCCATGAAATCGGTTTTATTGAAATCTCTAAACGTCTCTTTTCTTTTAATTTGAATATGATTCGGACATTTGAGGGCAACGACTGGCGCGGAGGAAATCCAAACGAATGGTTCAATCTCGAGAATAATGTATTGAATGTTGTCTTCGCAATGGTCAAATGTCTTGTGCTTGTCAGCTTAGATGAGTGCTTTGACGTATCCCCACAAGAAATAATCCAGCGGTGCTCAATCACAAAATCTTACAGGCCAGTTCACAACCACAATGATTCTGACTCCGGGCATTTTCATGGTGGAATTCTACTTTCGTTTTGGTCAAAATGGGGAAATTTCTTGCACATTTACCTTCAGTTAATCCAAAAAGTTGGCTTGACATTGTCCATTAACAGTTTTACCTTTTTAAGGTGATCTGTGAAGATTTTAGCTTGGCTTCCACAATTACTATTGCAATCATTTTTCTTGCAGCGAACCACCTTTGCATTTTGTGGAGCTACCACTCCTTCAGCGATCCTTTGCTTTGTTGTTGTTTGGTCTCGAGTTTCATCAAAGGATACAATACGTTTCAAAAAAAGTGAATAACATACCGCGTGATACTCTGTTTCATCCATTTTAGACAGGAATTGTCATTTTTCAAATTTTTTCAGATTTGATTTAAATGGTTGGAACAGCTTAAAATTTTATATATGTAGTTCAAAATTCATTGTTATCTCATTAATGGCGAAATTATTCTTCTTTAGAACAATCCTTTTTCGAAAAGGTCAAATGTTTTCGAAACGACCCCAAGACTTTCATTATATTCAAACTGGTTTATTATTTGTCCGTACGGTTTTCTACTCCACTGAATTTTCATCTTTGATTGATGAATTTGAGATATTTTTTTTACAATTTGAGGTTTGTTGTATCTAATGACAGGAATTGTCACTTCGGATGATTATGATAGGTTGCTTTACTTGGATGATAACGGTTCAGTAACGTTTACTTGTCATCTATGTATGTCTTTTCGGCCGGTATCGTTATTAGGTGTCATACGAATATATACAAAAAAGAAGTTGACAGTTGACAGAAGATCGAGTAAGGTCTATCATCGGTTGGGCTGGATCATAAGGGTTGCTTAATTCAGGCTCGCCTTGAACGACGGTTTGAAGGTCTTAGGATTCAGAAAGTGGGTTCGGTATTTTGCTGGTGATTGCTGGTGTATTTTTCGCTTCAGTATGTACGCTCGCTTTTAATAGTTATTTTTCTTATGATTATTATCATTGAAATCGTCATTTTGTGCAAACGAAATTATTCTATTGAAAAGTATTTTTATTTCTTTAGGTCGATTTTGAAGGAAACTTCTTGTATAGATGTAAGAGTAATCATTCTCCGAAATTCACTGGCAATTCTACTTTAGATAAGTAAAACAAGGTCGAACTGCCAATTGGGTAAACATATTTTCAAAAATTATAACAACCAGCTGGAATTAGATGAAGTGAAGTGTTGAAAAAGTGCTGGAGGTCGAAATACCAAACGGATACCTAAACTTGAATGGTACAATAAAATCTGGCTTTAAACTCTTTCAACTTTGTTAACTATAAACAAACTTGAGACGCTCATGGGAGTTTGACTGATTGGAGAACGTTGATAAGTTTCATCTACATATAATATGAAAATCCTTTTTCAACCAAGTTGTAATGCGCGAAAAGATTGGGTTCCAAAAATCTACGATGGAAACTTGCAAATTCAATGTAATCCCCACTTTTTATCAAAAAAGACAATTCACAAAAACTTTTAAACCAATTATCGAAAAGACAATATCGATACGTTTGAAAATCACAAGCACTTGAATTGGAATACAGGAATTTTAATTCTGACGAAATTGAATTTTGATAAATTTGTTCTGAGCGTCCTCAGAAAATGATGAAAAAAACAGGAGTATCTAGGTCACGTTTACCCATAATCCAAAGTAGGATCAATAGGAATCTTTTTCATGAAACCTTAAGAAGTTGTAGGATATTGAATGTACGGAACCGTGAGAGGTTCAGTTTGACATTAAGTGTGCAGTTCACCATGTTTTGTTGAACAAAAATTCAAAATATTTGTCGACGCCAAGCGGAACAAGTTGAAAAAATTAACAACCAGCTTAAACTTTCAAAAAGGATAATTTCGAATTTTAGATTTTGTATAATTCCTTCTTAATTTTTTTATAATTTTGTATAATTTACTTAATGAAATCAGAGATCAAATTCAACATTCTACAAACAGGAATCTATAAGTCCCAATTTGTGTACTTTCAAAACTGTGTATAAGTTGTTGTGTTTATATTTTTTTGGTAAGCGTTTTCTCAAAAAAAAAAAACAATTCTCAACACTGAAATGATTTTCTTCAATGAGAATTTGATAGAAATTTGAAATATAATTAAGTGAAGTGTGCAAATTTGTCGAATATTTATTGCTAATACTGTTCTCAAATACATTTCCTGTCTAATAATATTGAAACGTTTTAGTTTCTTCGACTGATTTTCATTAAAGCTTCAACTCACATAACTTTTCAGGAATCAATAATGCTTCCAAGCCAGGTCTATGGGGTGGTACTGTATCAACATTGGAGCTTAAAGTCAATATCACACAGGACATGAATGGCGTGGTGTATACATGTCAAAGTTCAAATGAGGCGTTACAGCGAAGTGTTCATGAAGCAATTACATTGGATGTAATGTGTAAGTATCCTTCTTATATACTTGATTATAGGAGATGTCTATCAGTGATTTGACCGAAGTTAAATCTCTTTTCCTGGGTTCTTTAATTCCGTTTGAAAATTTCGTAAATAGAATACCATTGTCCCTAAATAGCATTATATCAAACGCTATAATAAATTGAAAACCGCTGTTTACTTACGAAAAAAAACCCAAAGCAAGAACTAAAAACACGAGTCAAGTCTCGTTTCGAACATTAGCTTATGCATTTATTCTCATTGGACTCAAACTTATTTACTATAACACATCCTAGCACAAATGGTAACGAATCTGCATGTCTCATCGGTCCTTAAAGCTTCCATTAAATATGTGCCTAATAGAGTTGGAACACATAAACATTTCGTCTTTGCGTAGTCGCATAAACAACAAAAATCAGAAGACGGAGAAGTCGTAAAATTGTGCGTCTTGAAAATTGTTGAAATATGTTAAGATCATTCTCGTTTCGTAAAAAGGTTCCAAGGAAAAGAGAACATGTCTTTTGATTTAGATTTTCTCTTGGGTATTTCATAATTCGTGTGGTATCTGTCTATAAAATGTACACAAAATCACTACATTGCAGTCAAATCTTTATCTTAAGTCAGTCTCTCGACCCTTCTGTTCATCTACTTTCGCTCCTTGTTCCTGCTACTGGTTTTACGCTATAAAGTTATTTCAATCTCTTTGACGACGGCCAGGACAACGATATTCTTTAGCCCTCATGATGGTGTTTTAGCCGTATACTATAGTGCTAGTGGCATGGTTTCAACGTTATTCTCGAAAAATTCTTTATTCATTCGGAGTTGTTGTTAGCCTTACAGAATTGAAAGTGGAACGAACTGAGAAAACTGTCTGTTTCCATCAAGCACTATGAGAATGCATAGATTGGAACATGGCAATGCTGAATTGGGAATTGGAAAGAAGAGGAGGTGATAAAATGTTCTCATACCCACGGGGCATCCTATTGATGCTCCAACTCTCGAAGGAAGCTTCCAGAATTCTAGACTATGATTCCTTTTGTTTCTTATTTCCGTTCAGAGCGTACGTTTTCGCCAGAGGACGACGACACGATGAATGTGGTAAAAAATTATGGTGTCTACTAAGACCTCCACGACTACAATAACGACGACAGTCATTGTACATTATCATAACGATGCAAAGCGTCTTCCTTGAGTCTTTAGTTGTCCGGTAAAAGTAAGTCTACCGTTCTTCATTAAACACTTTGCCTGTGGGCTCAGCATCATCGCGATACTTCATTTCAACCGACGCAAACTCATTTCCGTCTTTTGAGAATCTGTGGAAAATCCTTTTCTTTGTCCCTACGAAAAGAGGCCAAATCTTGTAGTTATTCGCGATGCTATTACACTACGCTGCTACTTTTGATTTTGTCCGTGCAATATCTACGAGTATTTTTATGCAAAAATTTTGAAAATGTAACAAATCCGAAGGAGTTTCTTCAAAAAAGACTGCATTTTTCATTGAACAATTGCATATTTATACGATTTTAGTATAGTAGCTGTTGCCTGGAGTTTTTGTTTAAATAAAATATCATGCGATCTTACAGCTCATTCTTTTGTAAAATTTCACTTCAACCTGAGGTGCATACCAGAGAATGTATACCAAGGACTTGGTAGCAGCCAGCAGCATTACTAAAATTTTTATCAACAACCATTTCAGATCCTCCAAAATTCGTACCACCGCCCTCGTCGACTGTTGTCGGAGTCGAAGGCGAACCACTACAAGTGTCCTTGATGGCGAACGCTAATCCAATGTCGATAACGTACACATGGACCAAGGATGGCTTACCGATTTTATCAAATGACCTAGATCGAGTCACCACTGAAGGTCCGGTCTTGAACATAACGAAATTGAACCGCAGGGATAGTGGAGTTTACATTTGTGAAGCTGTCAATTCCCAAGGGGTTGCTACCATTAATATCACAGTTGTTGTTGAATGTAAGTAGCCAGCATTAATTATACAACAAAGCGACAAATGCGTAATGGAATATTTCAGATGGGACGGCAATCAAATCGGTCTCGGAAAATGTGGTAGTGAATCCAGGCGAAGAAGCGACACTTTCTTGCACAGTGGAAGGGAAACCATTAACCGAGGAGCACGTACGGTGGGAGCGATCTGGCTACGATATGTCCACCAAGGCGACTGTTACATTTATGAATGGCACATCCTTTTTGCACCTCAAAAATGCTCGTCGTAGTGATGTTGGAATATTTCGATGTGTGGCGGACAATCGTGTTGCGAATCCAACAAGTCGCGATGTCTTGTTGATAGTGAAATGTGAGTTTTTGTCGTTTAATTTTAGCCAAATCCATACAAAACGTGTGATTGAGCTTCCATAGAATTCTTTCTTTCGTCAAATATTGTAAATAATGTAATCACCCATCATTCGTAGACCATTTTGTGCTGTCAAACATCTGTTATCTTCATCATCCTTATCATGCATTTCAATGTTACTCATTACTTGCTTATTTAATCCACAATTCCCCAGTGATTCATATGTCTATAGATGTAGCTTTGTGTTAACCAACTCCTTTTCTAGAATAGAATATTTATGCATGAATTACTGCGAAACCATGTTTAAAATTCTCAAAACTGTTTCAAAATTACTTCAATTTCACAATAAGCAAATAAAACGGGCCAGTATCCTGGGGCCGTTTCTAAGCTTAAAACACGTAAGGATATTGCAAGCTTTGTCTGCTCAAACCAATAAAGATATGGTCTCCTGACAGCTTGTTTTCTCCGGGCAAATTTTCAGTCGCTTCGTGTTGTTTTATTGAAAATCATATGAAAAAGGTGAGCAAGACACCGTGAACGTTTTGTGATGCCACTTACCATGTAGGTGGTAGCAATAAAGAGTAACCTGAGTGTCCTACGTTCGAGGGAGTCTTCATGAAGGTGTGCAACTTCAATCACTTGACAATGCAAAAGCAACAGAGGTTACTTTTCCAGTAATCTCTATAATCTCCTTTTTAACAGCTGAGAAAAATGAATCCCCCCAGCCTTAAGACACAGTCCAGTGAGAAAGAAGAAGTCTACTTTGAAGTAATGCAACGAACAAGAAGAAAAATTAGCAGGTGGATAAGAACACATATTGCGAGATGTTTTGGAAGCAATCAGCCTTCCCCCAAAAATTTCAAGCTAAAATTCAAAGTGTCTTCAATCAAGTAAAAATCGAAAACTTGATTGACTATTAAAATATATCATTTAAGTTTTTCTTTCGAATCTACAAAGGGTGTTCCCGCTTTAACATGTTGTAAAAGGGACTTGCGAATTTCGAAGAATGCAAAAAGTTTATTACTATTAATACGTAGTACGGTCCATGAGTTGTTAGCCTAAAATAGAAAGAAAGGTCATAAATAAAAAAACTGTGATTATTTTTTAATATATGCTCCCTTTGTTTTCACACACTTTTCAGAACGTCTGACCAAAGCTTCTAAGCTACTATAAAAATATGACAAATCTTTACAATCAAAATGGTACACCGACTGTCTTATTTCATCGTCGCTGTTAAACCATGAAGCAAGCACAAACCTCGAGTGATTTGTCCGCATCGTTCCTCGAGAAATTTTTGACAGTTGTCTTAGTAAGTCAGAGTAATACGCCGCGTTCATGGTTGTATTTGATTCGTTAAAGTAAATCAAAAGGATTTCCTCCCAGTACCAATAGATTGTAGCCATCACTTTTTTGGCGCTTTGAGTGACCTTTGCTTTTATTGGCACGGGTTCAAATTTCCGATGCCACTCCATGGAATCCCTTCTAAATGTCGGATCATACTATAAGACCATGGTTTCATCACCCTTTACGATCAATTGGATTACTCCTTCGTGGTGTTCGTGACAAAGCTCAGAAAATTGCTTACAACATTCTACTCGACGCTACTTTTGCACTGCGCTGAGAACTCGAGGCACCCACCTTCAACTAATTTTTGACACATTTAAGTTCTTATGTAGGGTCCTTAGCACACTTGTTTTTGAAATGTCAGTCTGTGTCGCAATTTCTTTTGGTTTTAGGCGTCGGTCACTTCTAATAATTTAATCTTTTCTGGAGTAGTCACTATCACAACACGCCCTGTACGTGGATCATCTTCTAATGATTCTCGTCCCCACCGAAACAACTTAAGCAGCAGCCTTCATTCGTTCTTTGATTTGTGGAGTTAATCCTTCTTTAGTCAAAAGCTTTATAAGCAAGCGAAACTCAATTTGAGAAATTTTTTAAAACAATTTGCTTTAGTGATAGTTTGAGCTTTACTACAATTAAACGGATTGACGCAGCAAGTTGAAACTTTGTGTAAAGCTTGATAAGACTTGTCACTGACGATTACATGAAGAATTTTGTGAACGCACTCTGTTTACTATATGAGGCCATAAACTCATGGGCCGTACTACGTATAACATAAACTCAGCCGAAAGTCGCATAAAATGAAGCTAAAACAAATGCAGTTAAGTGAGCAATAATAATTAGAAAAAAAAATTCTTGTTATTGTAGTCGTAGGGCAGGTGAAGGCTACTTATGCCGTGAGTAGAAGACTTCCAGGCGTGTGTTGCCTCTGAGGTACCCACTAAGCACATCCCCTTGAAATGTTGCTTCGGACTACGTCTGGTGTTCCTACGCCTATAGGTACCTACAAATTATGAGAATCCATTCTAAAGCGGTGAGCAAAGAAGGGAGAGGGTTTGTTAGAAAATAGATTCCTCCTTCCAGTTGTTCTTGATGTTTCGTTTTGGAACTTATGTCAGAAATGTTAAAACAGTCCGACAAAAATGTGTCAGGCGACTCCTTTTGTCAAGCACTGTAAGCGTATCTCCGACTGCAGTTTCCACTGCTACAGCTTTCGCTGACGAGTATAGCACGTTGCTTACTCCATCTAAGGCACGTAATACATGTGTGACACGTGTCAAACTCTTACACCATGCAGTTTAGGTATCTTGCCTTAACAGTCTTATAAAGTTACGATCGGGAACCTCCTTGACTCAACAAGTGTTGAGTAATGAAGAAAGCAGCTTGACCATGCAATCGAAGCAGTAACGGTCTCAGGGCAGGAATCAGGCATGCAATCCACCTTCGTTATGTGTCGCGCTCATACAACTGTTGCCAATCACCCGAAGGTGTTGCCCCTTTTCCCTGGCGAACTTTTTTCTTCTTCGGCGGCAATTGTGAAGGCGCTCGCTAGCAAGGAAAGCGTTTGCTTTCATTCCGGCAATTAACAACACCGCCGTTTCTAAAACCGTTCAATATGCGCGCGCAGTTCACAACGCTTCTTGTTTCCGCACTCGTGCCAAACACTTTCGATGTAACTCCTTGCTCAGGACGTTTCACTATTTTTATGCCCCTTAATTAAAACAGAATCATTAGCGACCGTAAGGGGTCGTGGGTTCCCTATATCGTAATGAGTAAATACCGTTACACGTGCCTTAGCCTCATCACATTGCAGTAGAAATCTAGCGATGAGTGCAACTTCAAACGAGGTTAATTCAAGCTGATCCATTAAGGATACATTCATGCTGAGGTTACTTCTAGCAACAAATAATTTAGCAGCGTCCGATAAGTTGCTCGCTCCAATCGGAGGGGTCTCAAGTCTGCATCCTTGCAAAAGGAATAGTCTTGAAATTTTCCACTTTATGACATTTGTCAATGATTGGACTGAAAAGAAAAGTAAACAAGTTGAAAATTGCGGAAAAAATCGGCTTAAATTTTATTCCAAGTTTCCAAGAAAAATTCAAAAGGAGAAAAAAATTCAGTGCAACGATGGACGCGTCAGACTCGTCCAATTGGTCCGTCTTGTAAGAAATATCAGTTGGCATCAATTGAGAATTGGTTGGCTCTGATATTGAAAAGCAACTGGATTAGCCCACCTGTCTTTCTTTAATGAAGTGAAACATTCATAATTCGAAAAAATGGAACTTCTTAAAATATCCATCCTGATTGGGAACTATGCCTTCATCGTTTATTCCCGAGAGATACATCTTTCAATTGGCAGCTTCAGCATTAACTTTTGTTGCAACTGTCATAAGGCTTTATGAAAAATTTTCCTGATATTCTGGTTCGAAGAATACTTATAAAAAACCTACCACCTGTCATCATACGGATGATATTGGCTTATACATAATCGCTGCTTTCCACCATAGCATTTAAGCATAATTTTCTGTGTACTTCGCATACCACACCAGTAATTTTGGTGTCTGTATATTATTTCTTTTTCTAAAAGTTGCGTTTGGTTGTAATCATGCTGACAGGCTTAGTTCCTTGATCCACATGTGTTTGACTCAATTGATGCTATTTTATTTAATATAGCATTGAAAGAGCTATTTGGAGTACAAACACTTTGAAAATGTTTAAAAAACACTTAAATAAACTTTTTATACAAGAATTATTTTGTTTTATAATAACATTTTTATATTATTTTATAGTATTTTATTTCATATTACTTTAATTTTATATTTTTAATATTTATTTGCATATTTTATATTTTTCTATTAAAGAATAACTTCTTTTATTTATCAAATATCAGTTTAAGAGAGTTTTTAATATTACAAATATTATTTTTATGTGAAAATCAGAAACTTTTATGAGATGACTTGAAAAATTTGTGTACATCAAATTTGAGTATATCATGACTTTTTTAAAATCAAAATTGAAAGTCTTTGAAATCAGGCTAATATTCCATAAAAAATGAATAATCACAGAATTAAAGCACAGAGTTTTTCATTAGGGATGTCAAAACTTCTAACAACCACAATGATAGCACTGACCTGAAAATCAAACTGAAACTTGGATCGCTATACTCAGTATTGTTATACGAGTGGTCATTGAAAAGTTAACGATGCCAGAACGCATAGAAATGTAGCTTACATAAACCCATTTTTACGAACACATTGAAAAATTCCCAGGAAGAGCTATTTCAGGAAATGGTAAAGTCGACTGACTATCCGCCAAAATGTGTAGGCTTTCTAAAATCAATGATATATGACAATAAGTCCAGACGCACGCTTAGACGAAACGCTATTGAGCATTCACCGCGCAATATGTGTGAGGAAAATATGAAAAATCGGGAATCAAGAATGCAATAAGTCCAACGAACCCAAGGAGGATTTTTGAACGATATCTCTTACAGGATTGAATGTCATAGATTGTTCTTCAAAAGCTCATGAATATCATTGGTGGTTATAATTTCGTTTCAATTTAAAATTTGAAGCCCCGAAAATTGACAACCCACATGCTCAGCCCTTTATTCTTTCTTTACTATATTACTCTGACAAAGATATGATTGAACATGCTTCAGGAACCTTTGCATAACACTTTCTAATGTTAAGAAAGTGTTGATTCGGAAGCTACCTTTCACTCAATCGCTAAAATTGCGTTTCAATTTAGGTCTCATAGCAGTTCGAATAATGTAGACATATATATCACTTGTCTTTAAACTTGTTCTTGGACTTAAATGCCTATAGTAGTATAAGATTATCAGCACACATTGCTGTGGTGCTGCTGTGAAGGGAAATTAACTGGTTCCTCCGCAGGAACGAACAAAGTCACATTATGAATTGTCCTTCTCATGTATATGCTGTCTCGAAAAAAGGGGCTCGAAAATATGTCAAGGCGAATCATACTCTCGACTAATAATTCCGATAAGTCAAATATGTTAAAAACTTGACCAAGCATCTTATAGGTCCTTATCAAGCACATGATTCGGGAGACATAGGCATGTGATTTGTGCATACGTCTCTTTTGAACCATTGAGGCCTGCATTCACTAGAAACAATTCGGATTTGTATTAACTGGCTCTAATGTGGAAATTCAACGTTTTGAGTACAAAGTTTTTGAGTAAATTTTGTTTTTGGGGAGTTTTCGGAAAATGAGAAAAGTTTTCTGTAGAATTGGTATATGATATAATCGAATGTAGATTTCCCTTTTTAAATCCTCCCTTTTCGTGTAGGAATCAACTTAGTAGTTAAATGACGATTAAATTTCAATACGTTTCTAACCATCTGTCATTCAAACTCCAACAGTTGCCCCGGAAATCAACCAATCACCCACACTATTGCGGGCTGCGAGCGGAACAGGCGATCGTGGTAGATTGCCTTGTCGAGCACAAGCAGCGCCGCAACCGAAATTCCATTGGACATATAGTGGTCAGCATTTGGATGTTAACCGGACATACAAATATGGTATGGAAGTGCGGCAAGTTGATCCACTGACCTACGAGTCAACGCTAATCATTGAGAAGGTTGCACCCGCTGATTATGGAGTATACGAGTGTATTGCGGAGAATCCTTTGGGTAAAATGAAGGCGGAAGTCGTTTTGAATTACACTATGCCACCGGATACACCACTGAGCCTGACTGTTCTGAATGTGACACATGATAGTGTGACTGTTGCCTGGATGCCAGGATTCGATGGTGGATTGAAGGCATCCTACCGTGTACGTTATCGAGAAGCGTCCAGCGAACATTACAAGTATCAGGATAGTGACAATACACAGCAGAACAAAATGACTATCACCGGATTACGAATGAACACCCTGTACTTATTCTCCGTGATGGCCATGAATTCGCTAGGTACCAGCAAATATCTACCCGACTTACAGCGCGCCATGACAAAAGGTAAGTTCATTGTTAGCCTCTAAATGTTTTATGTACTCATTACAGAAAATGCTCCCTTGCGTAGGAAGGGCTAAGTCTATGCTTGACGGCCATCGAGTTCACTGTGGTCACTCGTGATATGAAAGCCCAAGGAAGGATAACAATCTTGCAACCTAAATAGTAATTATCGACCCAGCTCAATGGTTGAAGAGTGAGTTGCTGCGTTGAAAGCCCTAATTTATTGACTTTATTTGATTCCATGTTGATAACAATTTTCGGTACCTTCTGAGAAAGCGATTTTCACGAAAAACCCTATTTTTCATTGCTATTCTAAAGTTTCAAAATACTTTCACTGGGCTTTGATATCAATTCCTTTTGCATTAAATGCTGCAGAACGACCATTTATGGTTTTACCCGGAACCGAAATTTCAATGAAAAGGAGTCGAATTTGAATATTTGTGGACGATTGCAGTGGTTGATTTTCATTCGAAGAGGCCCAAGTTCATTATTTTATCACGCTGAATTTCGTTATTTCCCGCATAGCAATCAAATAAACGAGCACCACAAAGCCCAGTCTGGGACTGATTCCTGTTTTCAATTTCGCTGTAGAGACAGAGCGTCGTCCTTCCGTTTCAACTAAAATGTTTTGTAATCAACGTTAGAAATATATGACACCAAATAATTCTGCCATATTTATCAAACTCATTTGTGTCTCATCTATTCATATTTCACGCAAACAATGAAAATGCACATGGACTGGCTGTATTAATTGGAAATATTAAAAAAAAAATTTGCCAAACAATATTTCATTACCATCGCCATATAAATGTCGTTTACAATACGCGTCACGCTTTGCAAATTTCCACCGTGTCTTTAAATAATTTTTTGTCCTCGCAAAATGTGAAGAAGCGCCGCCACCCTCACAGCCAGCATCGTCCTTAGGTGGTCCGCCAACAACATCCGCAACACCCATTGGTGGGACGTCAGGGATGCTGCTTTTAGTAGGGATTGCATCCGGGACAACGCTTGTTCTTTTGAATGTCCTATTGATTGGATGTTGCCTTCACAGACGCAATCAAAATCGAATTAAACGAGGTAAAGTTTCAGCGTGCAACGATTTAGAATTTACTCCTCGCCGTATGGTTGCAAAACCGTTGCTGGATGTATTCATGTGTAGATACGTTATTTTTGAATGTTATTCATTTGAGTTCAGGATCAGGATTAAAAGCTTTGATTTCATACACCAGAATTATCCTTTGTCGTCGACTTACTTCCTTATTTTGATAAATTTCTTTATTTTTAATATTGGCGAAAAACGTTTGCATATTTGTTTTCTGTTTATTTCTCGGTTCCTTTTTTGTTGAATTAATGCTGCGATACAATAAAGGATCTGAACCGTTGCCAGCTGAACTATTAGAGAAATCGGAAATGCCAAATCTGGTTATAATCGGAATTGCTTTGGCTGCCCTAGGTCTTTTATTGGTTAACGCGGCTTTAGTTGCATGGTTTGTGATAAAGAAACGCAATAAAGGTTTGTTTTATTTTTCTTTATTTTTAAAATATGTATAATAATTGTTATAATTGCTGTAAGAGATATTTTTAATGCATCCAGCTACACGTATTAGATCTAAGTTATGAAAATGAATGGAGAACATACATACATATTGATTCTTTTTAATGAAAACTATATTAAATGCTTTTAATGAAAATTTTTAAATTCAATCAAATGCCAATCATTAGATAAGTTAAGAACTCAACTTAATTGAGTATAATTGTTAAAGGTGAAGGGTTTTGAATTTTATGCACACTAATACTATTTGTAATTTATTTATTTGCTATTATTTGTTGGGAAGACCCGCAGGAATTGGGTTTCCTTTGACTTTCACGTGCTCGAAATATTAGCAACCGCTTGAAAGTTAACAGCTTGTGAATATTTCCAATACAGAAGCTACTATTGACCCACTAATTAAGTTTTACTACTAAGTTTTACTTCGTACCAACCCGTGAAATATTCTTTACCATAAAAGTTCAGAAAATGAACAATCTGAACTTGGGTAGGAAGCATACTGATAAGCCTTTTGTAAACCTCAAATATTATAATCACAAATCTTCTCAAACTTTAACATATACGAAGATATATCGACAATAATATTCTAGGTAAGGTAACAATTTACTCTCTATAATAAAAATACAATAAAAGATCAATAAAAATTTTAAGCCTTTCCAGGAAAAAGACAGAATACAAATGCTTTTCTAACAAAGTATCTAGAAAATTTAAGAACGAATACCAAAAATCACCTTCTTAAAATAATTCTTTCATATTTCGACCAATAAGGTTTGTCTTGCCAGTATATACGGGTTTGAAGGATATACAGAACCTCACGTATTGATCTTGTTTGTCTTGACGTACAAATCAATAAAAACACACCCGTCGCTATCTAAATCTGGGTCTTCCTTTCAATCATCATCACCAGAGCTACCAGCACATGGAATTTCACAGTTACCTTTCGACGCAACCTTACTGGCTAGGATATGTTTTCATGTCCATGGTCTTACATAAAGTTCCTTTGAAAATATTTCTGATTTTTTGTATCCTTTCTTGTTTTTTTTTTGTGCTTTAAGTACCTTTGTTATAATTATCTTCTCCACATATTTCCCACCAAATATCCTATTTGGTTTCTCATTTTCTTTTTTTTTTATAATCTAAACTCTCACTAGAATCTGAACTATCGATCATACCGTTTTCTGCGATTAAACTAAAATGTTGCCTGCTTGCGGGAAGGCGTTTTCCCTGAGCGTTGGAAAATCGCAAGACCCGTGCTGATCAGCAAGGAGAAGGGAAATCCCGAGTCACAGTCAACATACCAACGGTTATGCATGCTAGATACGGCCGGGAAAGTGCACGAGAAACTGATAAATAGAAGACTCGCTGACGTTATCCACGCCACTGGGGATCCTTCTCCAAGGCAGTATTGTTTCAGAACGGGACGTTCCACTTTTGATCCAGTCGCGGAAGTGGTAAGTACAGTCCAACAGGCGGAGGCACGCAGTCGACCCAACTGTCGGATAGCTCTTCTAGTGACGCTGGACATAAGGAGTTCGTTTAATTCCACTACATGGACGGATATTCTGGAAGCCCTGGAAAACTCATTCCACGTACCGGAATATCTGATGCGGATAGTTCGAAGTTGCCTGAAAGAATCGCAGCCTGATCTACGACACGGTGCAAGGTCGTCGGAGGATGCTAGTCACATCAGGAATGGCCCAAGGTTCCATCCTCGGTCCGAACTTGTGAAACGTCTCCTACGACGGACTGCTCAGACTTGAACTGCCGGAAGAGTCGCGACTGATCAGCTATGCGGATGATGTTGCGGCACTAGTCGCTGGCTGCACAGTCGATCAAGCGCAATTAAGGCTAAATGTACTAATGCGCCGGGTGGGGAGCTACAGGAACACTCACGGGTTTAACCTAGCGTTAGAGAAAACCTAAGTGGTCATCCTGAACAAGAAGAGGATCCCCAGAGTAAGAATGGTCCGAGGCGGGGACACATTAGTAGAGTCGAAACTATCAGTCAAGTATCTGGGCTTGCTGATAGATTCTAAACTGAGTTTCTCGGGCCAAATCAAGGCAATGACAAACAAGGCCGCAGCAGGGGCCTCAGCAATTAGTCGACGAATGGCCAATCATGGGGAACCAAGTCCAACAAAAAGGCGTCTGCTAATGAGTGTAGTGCAATCTACGCATCTTTATGAAGCAGAGATATGGAGTGAGTTCTCAACAAAGAACTGCACCGAAAACGGCTGGCACAGGTGCAGAGACGAGGAGCACTGCGGATTGCATCAGCATACGTTACAGTCTTTGAGTCAGCGGGGCTGGTAATTGCAGGGGTGATACTAATCGCTCTCCTTGCTAGAGAGCGTAAAAGAGTCTACCTCTGAAGGCACGAGAGTAATAAAGGAAAAGTTGCTCGCGATGAAAGACGATGCACTCTCGACAAATGGCAACAATCATGGGAACGTGAGCTAAAAGGAAGATTGACCGCGCGGCTCACCAACGACTTGAGATAGTGGCTCAGTCGAACACACGGTGAGACTGACTTCTGTGAGGACTTCTGTCCTGACGTTGTTGGTCTCAAATGTCCTTGTTTATTGACGCGTCATCTACGAAAATGGATAGTAGATCCTCTAAGTCTCTTTACCTTTTTATCTTTTGCTTTCGTTTCTCCACTTTTTTTCTTCTTCTTTTTATACTTTTCTCAACCGATAGAACTCCTATTCTTCTTGTTTCTAGTTCTCTCCATGGGTTCAGATACATATTTTCTGATGCTCGTTGAAAGCCTTTCTGTAGGGTTGTACTTTACTGCATTTTTTCCTTTAGTGCTTTCGCTGGCATTAATTCGTCTGGGTGGAAAATTCTTCGTTCTTCAGAAAGTCAATGGGAAGCTTTGATGTTCAAAAAATATATTTAACCTTTCCTTCCTTGAGAAAATTATAAACAGAAATTAATTGAACAATGCGCAATTCCTTCAAAACAAATGGGACTTCAAATGGACTTTGGTTTACTGTCTTGAACATCGAGTAATATGATGGATGTGATTGAGTAATACGGTATCCAACTCCTTTCATAAACTTATTATATTCTATCAGGGCATAAAGTTTTACTAATTTTTCCCTCGTGTGTTTTTCAATATTATGACTTTCATCCATTCTAACTGGGTGTATTGTTGACATGCGAAACGCTGTTTTCTTTGAATGCAATACTGGCACTAAAATGTCTCCTTTACGTTTGAATTCATTTTCTCCTCGTTTCAATAAAATTGTTTCCAGGCTGTCCCGAATCCCTATTGCAAATAGTGCCGAAAATTCTTATTTTACGTGTAGATATTGTGCCACTAGTTTTTATAAGATTACACAACCGCTTCAATTGTATTTATCAATCGCTTTCGTTCAGCACTAAATGTTTCAAAGTCACACATGTAACCGGTAGTACTTTCGCACAGTACATAACCTTCCCCTCCAAAGTATTCTCCCTTCATTCAGGGATAGCTGACTTATATACATTATGCCTCTTTGATTCAGCCGTCAATGCTTCGTTTTTGTAGAACTTCCAGGTTTTCCATATCAAAAGAAATCAGTCCCTTTTCATTGTTTTTTGAAAGAAAAACACGAATTTATATATCTTGTTTTCTATACACGAATCTAATAATCCTCCTAATAATACTCTAATTATCCTCTCTTCGGTCCTTACACTTGTGCCATAAGAAGAATAAGCCGCGAAACTTTTTAATTATCTTGGATCATAATCTTTTTCCTTTTGAGGTTATGAATTTATCAATATTTTGGCAATAATGACTATTTGATTCATCTACAAGGAATGTTAAAAATCATCGCCAATAAATAATGCTACAGCACCCGATGCACTGTTCCTCAGCGCCCTAACAGCTTTTCCAAGACTCCAGGGTTATGCACTGACGACCATTCCTTTTGATTATCAGAATCATCCGAATAGGTGCTTGAATCAGAAATCCAACAGAAAATCCCCCTTCAGATAATCCTCCTGCATCGACATATTATCGTAGTCACTAGAATCATCATCGATAACTTCGTCATAGCAATCCGAAATATTATATAGAATTTCTCGTCTTCGCGTTCTATTGAATCCCCTCCTATCCTTAAGACTTTAGTCTAAAAAGTCTGGCATGGATCGAGTTCTGGGTCTTTGGGTTACCAATCAATCGCATTGACTACTGCGCCACTGCCCGTTTCCCATGGCAAACGCGCTTTATTTTTTGGGATCTTTTGGAAGTCTCACAAACCCAAGTAAAAACTCAATAAAGTCTCTCGCCACGAAAATCTTACCATCATTTTTGTCAAGACGTTTGGAAACTGTTCCACAAAATTTTCGGTGGATGGCATTGTTTTCACGTTAGCACAACGAATTCATCGCAATCCATCATTGTCATTATTGTCATTATTAAAACCCGTTATTGTTACTTATATCTTTCCGATTTTTTTGTCAAAACATCACATCAGCATCAAAATCCACCATCCAAAATCTTCGCAAAACGACTATAGGTGTAGTTGCGTTATTAAAATGTTGATTCCTGTCGGACAAACATTGGTACATACCGAAGTATTTTGAAATCGCCCACGACAAAGCATTGGACCTTTCGCAATTATATGACTAAACAGACCTATAGCTAGAGTAAAGAGAACTGCTGATTGTGTTTCTTGAATTTTTTCTAATCCTCGCTCCGCGCTTTTGCAAACATTTTCAGGAAAAACCAACATTCTAACCTCTGACTTTAGTAGTTTTCTATGTAAGTCATTCAAAATACTCTTTGGATCCTTGAAACAGATCATGAAAAAATTCTGTATCAGCTTAGTAAGCAAACTGTGAAACAATTATGTCGGACTACTAAACCAAGCCAAATACATTTTCTTTAAATGCTCTTCATGAATACTTCAAATGCAAATAGGATAAGTGACTCAAGTAGTTTCACCTCAATTTTCACCTTCATCCCTACTTGGAAAAGCCTCAATCATCAATTTTTTTTTTATTTGCTCTCAATAGGTGTTCGGTCTCAAAAGTTTGAGATACATGCAGTTTGCATTCGGTACCAACTACAGGAGTGCTCACTTAAAATAGAGAAGAATCCCATTGAATGGAAAATATTGTGTGACATTTCCAGAGAGGCTCACTTCGGTCCTCATCTATCTCCTTTGACTGAAGGTTGATTGAGTTGTGTTAATTGAAAGTCAATAATGGCCCATGTGTGTGTACCATCAGCCAGAATTGAACGACAACTCCACCGATGAAAGAACTAGAAAAGCAATAATGGACCAGGATGGTGATAGTGTGGCGATAGTAAGACTACAAAAGAGCTCTAACACTCTACAGTCTTTGGGGTGAAGAAAGAAAATTGGTATAAACGAGGATGTGAAAGAGATGCACAATTGTGATTGACATTTTTAATCAACCGATACGCAGTCTGCTAAGTAATTGTAAAGTAATAGGGTGCAAGGATATGCAGTTAATATATTCTTAATTGTGTTCATCGATATTCTTTGAGGATTTAGAGAACCCAGAAAATGTTTTACTATTTGCGTTACGTAATGTTTGGATTCATGGATTTAACTAACGGCCTGACTTCTTTGAATCTGCAATGTCTCTGTCAATGATTCTCTGTTAAATGTGGTCCTATTTCTCACGTATATTCCATATTTAACAAAAAAAAAAAAGACCTAAGTATGTCCTATCGTTAATTTTTTTATTCATCTGGAGCTTAGTTCCTTTGCAGCGTTAGTATATTCCCCATGACGACACCTGCTTCCTCATTTATCGTTTGATTTGCCATGATTACCCTAAAGGAGTCTCGAAGGTATGGTGACTTAATAAAAATAGGAAGGAATCCAGAGTATGAAAAGGATCCCAAATCCGTTTAAACTTCGATATTGCATACGTTTTTCAGTAGTGCGTATTCGTTTTCCTTGTTTCTCTGGGGTAACTATTTCTTCGTAGGTCTAAATTGGAGTTGGTTTGATAGCACGCCATGGGTTGAATGGTTTTCCTGATTGCCTTGTTCTGAAAGGGTTGAAGCGTCTTTTTGTTTATTTGGGGCATTTGGTTCATTGCAGTACTTCCATATAGTGTTTGTCTCACTTGTTTGAAGATCTATGATCAAAAACCAAGTTGGTTGTTTTTGGCTTAATGATCTCGGTTTAAAATGGGGTCTAGAGATTTGAAAATACTCATACGTTGCCTCCTTCTTATGTATATGTTACATCCAGTGAATTTTTTTCTCAAATAAATGCCTTACGTATCAGCAGAACCAATTTACAAAAGATTTGGCTGTCTCAAGCATAACCAGTCCTGTTGACTATCTGTTGTTTTCTGTGAGTGAGAGTGCTGCTGAGCTGTTTATCTTCAATCATTTCCTTTAGCCGGTTGAAAAACGCTCCTTCCGCTTATTTTAATATAGTTGAGAGAAAACCAACGAGCCTCCTATTTGGCGGAAAAATTAAATTTTTGCCTGGGTTTCGGATAACTACGATGATTGCTGTTTTCCACTCTTCTGAATATTGTCGAGGTATACAGTTTTCAGATGTTTGGGAAACCATCGTAACTTTTGTTTGTCATTGCGTCATAGTCTGGTGCTTTGTTCTTGGTTAGTCCTTGTATCTTTTGCTTGGTTTCGGTTCTGTACGTAGAATCTCTACCGAGATTCTTGTCGTTGAAGTACTCTGTTTAGGCAACATTTTCTCAAAATCGTGCCTTCAAAGTGTCCGCCAAAGCTTCAGCTTGGGACTATGAATAGCTCCCGTTGGGGAACATGAATAGGTAGTACAACTGCTTTGTTTTTTACTTTAAAGTTTTCTGCGCCTCCAAAAATGCCACATATCTTGGCTGTAGACTTTGCAAGAAGTTTTCGCAATGAATTCAGATACCGGTCTCCAGAAAGCCGGTCTCGTTCTTTGTTAGTTAGCTGGTTTGCTTTCTTTCGCGAGTTGGGACCACTCGTGCTTTTAGCTTTTCTCTGACTTGGTTCCTCCTCCTTATAATAAGTTTGTTTTCCTGAGAAAGTTCATAAGGTTCATTTATGTAGACTTGCCAGAATTGTGATTGTTGTGTCCTCATATGCCTGCTTTATTTTCTCCTTATTTTTTCGATCATTTTGTTGATGTTCCAGAGTGTCGATAAATCTATGATAAAACTTTCATTATCAGAGCATTTTAGAAAGTTTTGTTTCAGGAAGTGGAACTGTTTACGATCTGACGAGGCTCCTCGAGAACGTACATATGTATGCATTATGTGTCGTGACACATCAGTTGTTCATTTCACGGCCTATGCGCTTCTAATTGGTGAACTAGATGGAAAAGGCAGAAATGTCGTAGATATGAATTTCTTCCTTTTGAACGAGGACTTTAGCCAGTTTTGAGGATGCTGATTGTGATTTAAGGAATTGTACTTGTGTTGGGTGGAAGCCTTGTCATTCCATATTGAGTTTTATGTCATCCACCTCAAGCCGTGAAATCCCCTGACAGTCAAGTTTCTCTCCCTAGGAAGATAGTATTGGTGATATTCCCACTTTATTTCAGCCAGCAGACTTGTGCGTTTTCGGAGGTTTGTTGTTGTATTTGTAATTTGTATGCCAAGGTATACTCGTTTGGCCGTTTTTTCAGCGGTGGTAAGGAATAAAATTGAGAACCTAGCCTGTAATCTGGTGATGCCTGCGTTGCTTTCTGGCATAGTATTTAGTTGGCGTGGTATTCATCTTTCTCTTCTGCTTGCTTCATTTTACGGTCATTATAATTAATTCGAAGGAAGCGAATTGCAAATGTTATAGTAGAGTCACGAAAAATGAACGTTTGTTTAAAAGAGTGCGGGTTGTCCTTCACTACTTCACTCATTTTTACAAGTCTAAGTATTAGCTGACTGCTTCACTACTCATTCTTGTTTGGAAGCCATTTCCATCTTTTCTTCCTTCTTGATAAGTAGAGCAACAGACTTTTCATTTCTTTTCATTCCTACAGGAACAACTGACAGTATTCAATGAAAAATTTCCAATATGATATAATTGACCCGATATAGCTCAACTTACTTTTCAACTAATATTCGAAAAGTTTCAATTCAACTTCAAACTTTGATACAATCTTTCCTCTCTGTTAAAATTGTTTGCATTATCATGAAAATTCTGAATTGGAAACTCTAAATACATCCTACATAAAAAAAAAGTTAATCGAGATAGCACCTCGGATGATTCTCTAGCACTCTCTAGCACTTGGAAAATGTGTTGATGCAGAAATACAAGACAAAAAATTACTTTTGAAATTTTTCGTTTCTTTCGCTGAGCAGCTCCACTTACAATTAGAATAAAAAGTGCAACAATAAACATTGCAACTGTCTAATTTGAAAGTTTTATCGTCAAGAATCACAAATCACTGCTAGACTGATATGAAAAACGGGGAGAAATTCGAAAGAACAACAAAAGAAGGATACATTTAAACAAGTCAGGGGGACCAACTACTTTGGAAAAGTTTACGAATGACAAAAAAAGAGAAGGATTCGATAGTAAATCCTTCAGTTTCAATGTGGAATAACTTCATCCTGCATTATGTGTAAACATTGCGATGGCGATTGCGATTGTGCATTATGCTATACAGTGTTAATATGTTTCTTTTGATGTAGGCTGATCGAATGTTCTAAAATTATCAGTCAAACTACATTTTATTGAGATTGCTTACCTTAGCCAATTTTATAACGATCATTATCTGAATTGAGCTATCCGAAGTGAACACTTCGATCAATATGCATCAGTATATCAGTAAGAGGAGTGGTCTCATTAAAACTAAATCCTTTCATTGATGTTCAACTGGTATTCGATGAAAGTGATCTCTGCACTATATACACCTTATACATATTATTTCTCCATGGAATCCTAACTTAAAGAACGACAAAAGGTTCAGGTTTGAAATAACTATTTTCGCCACTTGGCCAACGTTCCAACTGATACCATAGCTCCAAAAATATTGTACCTAAATTTTTTCAATCAGAAATTACAGCCAAAGACGGTCCCGAAACATAAAGTAAAAAGTCTCTGAATATGAACTGGCCATTCAACGTTCTTATCTTGCTTAGGAGCCAAATCAAATTGACAAAGTTTAATTGTCAAATTAGCAATTGACGTCAACTGTAATGTCACCTGTCATGTCACCTGTAATGTCACCTGTAATCTTGAGCTTTTCGTCACACGTTCCCTGACATTGAAGACCAATTGGGGCGTTAGCATCTCTTATGTGTTGACTCGAATAGTCTCGGTCTATCGACTGAGTCCTTCAACTCAAAAATCCGAAGACTGTCTGGTACCTAGGCATCCATGATGTGATGAACCAAATAGTCTCAGTCTATAGACTGTCTAGAGACATATGTGTCCTTCAATTCAAAAATTCGGCGCTTCAACGATTCGGCGATTCTTGCAATCACCCGCTGATAGTCGTCCCTCAGCCTTGCCTGCGACGGCCTTCCTAGGCATCCAGATCTCATTTGTTCACTGTATATTACCTCTGGCTTGCTGGTACAGATCGTGGCTGCACCTTATCGCTGTTAGCATTCTACACGTTTTGCTCCTATAATGTGCCTTAGTACACGAAAACCTAAGAAATTGCGAAGAATGACTTGTATGCGAATCGTATTCTTCTATTTACTTCATCTAATTCTTTGCCATCTTTTAGAAATTATAAATCAAGGCATAGGAAATCGTCAATTGTTTTTACTCTTCCACTATTTGACATAATGTAAGGCTTGTGACGTCCTTTATCGTGTTTGGACTACGAATTTTGTTTTGGCCTCCTTGATTTCATACTAACCTGCCTTGTTTCGTGGCGCATAGTTAGCAGGATTTGTTCAGCAGATGCAGAGGACCGTGTTAGGATATAATGTCACCTGCGTAAGATGAAGTTTGTTTAATGATTAGAGCAGCATACCTCTTGCACCAATGGGGAGTTACCTCATCACATATTCTACGGTTACATTAACCATCAATGGACCCGACTTCAGTAACAGAAGGATATGAGCTGCTCATTTATTCGGGTTTGTGGTTGTTGACGTTCTTATTTTTCTTGGAAGGACCCGTTTTTCTAGGATGACATCATCCCAGTAAACATGATTTGCTTCACAGCGTTCCGGTCAGTTTTGACCTTATTCAATCCTCGTTTAAAGTCCACGAAAATTTAATTGAAATCGATGCTCAACTGGAATCATTGCCGAAGCAATTGTTTCAACCCGAATGGTTTATCGTTGGTCGTTTTTCTAACTCCAAGACTCCTTAATATTCCCCGAAGATATTTTCCGCGCAAACGGCGATTTTATCCTCCAGCAGCTAGGCGAACACTATGTACCTGACCAGTAAACTCTGACCAGTAAACTCTTGCAACGGCACCATTTTGTTTGTTGCCTTAGATTGCATGGATACTAATGGTTTGGCACAAATTCTGCGACATCTGCTTAGTCTTAGATACATTTGGTCCAGAAGAGTCACTTTCAGCACTTCTACTACCATATTTTATAAATCCTTTTGGAATCGGAGAGAAAAGCTTTTGCCCGAGAGAATTTCTTCTTACAGATTTGGCGTTGCCAAAGGAAAAAAATAGGATGCATAAAGGATGTTGGAAGTTTTGAGACGTTGGTGTGATTGAGTCTCTTCAAAGTAGTTAGCTTAACTCCCCTTGCTCTTTTTGTCATCACCAATAAAACTGCCTTTCTCATCGTTCCATATTGTGTTTATTGTGTTCCTGGGCTAATCCTGGGCTATTAATCATGCGTTAAGCTTGTAAATACTCTACAGGTTTGCTTTGTGTTGGTGCTCGATATGTCTTTATAAATTACCTTAAATGATTAGGGATACAATTTTCGGGTTTTCGTTGAGGTTATCGTGTATTTATATTAACGTGATTAGTGTACGTATATAGCTGCGACAAGAATAAATTAGAGTTGATGGTTGCCTTTTCATATGGTTCCATTCAATGTTTGTTACTAATCATAGCGTCCTTGGAAGGAGACCAAACTAATTTCCAGCGTCTAATCGAACTCTTCAGGAACTGAAGAACTCTTTAAGAACTGAATTCAAGAGGATTGATCAGATACGCAGGTTTTAAGGATGCGACGGTGCAGGAGCTATCTCGAGCTCATTTTTATGTTCCCGCTGAATGCGAATTCGATCAGGCGTTGGCATTTGTCGTTGCTATTATCTTGATGCCTACAGAGTCGTTCCCTTATATATTGTACCATCGCATATTTTTGCATTTTAGTCACCTTAAATTAGTTTCATGTCGTTAAAGAACCTTTTCTGAACATTAAAGAAGCAGTCTTTCCTTTTTTCCTCCATTCCTTCTATCGATGCATAAATTTTGACAGCGACACATTTAGAAAAGTTGTTCAAATTCCAGTAGCACTGACTTAAACTCCGCTCGTTTATTGGTTTGAAGTCGGTTACGGGGATCTGAAAAGAAATCCAATACAAACCTGACTGGAAATGCTCAGTAATCAAGAGTATTCCCATTTTTAAATAAGATGTGCAATTCATCAGTTTTCAATACACTCCTCAAAGTATGAAATGAGCGAAGATGAATGCTAATGCATCAAAAAACGGAGCAAAAACATGGTCTTGCAAGCTTCCGTTTTATTGAGCCCGTGCAAACTCAGTCAAATTTTGTCTTAGAATCAAAATCTTGGCAGTAATAAAGCTATGTTCCTTTCTTAAGTAAACTTTATAACTCAATCCCAAAAGTTTCAAAGTCATCGTGCAAAGTTACCAGCTCTCTGCAACCAGAACTATTTTCCGCGTGTTCTGTCCTTAAAGAACACCTTTATTTTATATTTTGAAAGTCAGTATTGAGTATATTGTGCGTTAGTCGAATTTCTCCACTCTTCAGATTAACATTGAATTTTGAGACAAAACATTGTTATATTTTTTCTAGCACAAATTTTTAAGTCAAGGTTCTTTGGTGAGAATCATCCTGGTAATTGTTTGCTCAGTGTCATTGATAGGCATCAAAAACACCTATTACTACTAAGTTCGCCGGTAGTTAGTCATTCGATTCACAATTAAACGTGTGAGAACATCAAATGTTCTAAAACTCTAGTCCTGCTGTTGGAGCGTTACAGGGCTCTAACTATGAACGCCAGCCACTTAAAGCCTAATATGAATTGTGTCTTTTGACAAATTCAACTTCAGAGAGACATCTTATCACATAAAATTCCATGAATACGCTCTCTGACGGTAGTTAGACCGACCGGTAGTTGAGTTATATGGATGGGTTTCGATATATGGGACTGCTACTGAAACAAGTAGAGAGAATGGCAGGAATGCGTATTTCCATTCAATTCAATTCAGTTTCAATTGGTCCTGGATTGCAGGCTAGCCCTCAGATTCGCATCTTTATTGACAAAGGTGCAGAGAAAAAAAGACGAATCGCATAGACCAGTAAAAGATAGATCAGTCAACCATAATGTAACTAGAATTGCCAGAATCAAATTAACACCAGCAAAAATAAAAAGGGAACGAGGTGTAACTCTCTGGTAAGAGTATGATCTGGCTCAGTATGCGAGGAACGACTGCAGGATGAGCCTTGTTCTGTGCTCACACTAACAAAGGTTGAAAAGAGAACTTCAAATTAAAACGAAATTGACATACGAATATTGCTGGCAATATTTAGGTCCAAAGAATTGTAGCTCAATAAAACGAATAGAAACCCAAAACGATGAACACTTGCCGAGCTTTCCGCAACGAAGCAGAAAGTACTTCCTTTTACGTTATCCAAGTCTAGAAACAACGCATGCCAACGTAACATTATCGGGCTGACCACAGAGCTAGGGGACTTCTACGTTTTCTGTAAAGCATATTTTCATAGTGAACCAATTGTTAGCAAAAGGCCCACTAGCTGGCTCCGAAACCAATGTTCGCCTACGTTTTTTTCCAACTGTAGACCCCATTTTTAGTAATAATAAAAAAATTCTCAACTTGCCTTCAAATTTTCTGATTGATTCTTGCCTTTTAAAACCAATATGAATGCTATTGACCAATATGAATGCTATTTAATGAAAGTTCTTTTCTTCGGAAACGTAGGTGCTGGAAAAACTAAGATGAATGAATAATTGTCAGACAAATTCAAACACAATTTCTAAAGACGCCTCTTTGCTTGATAGTTATCAGTTAGGTGGCATATAGTTACTTTCAGGATAACCAACTTGAAACTCGAAATGATATCAAAGGTCAGCTTGCTTCGACAAGCTTTTATCTTGTATACAGTATGCAAAGTTTTGAACATTTCGAATAATAGAATGCCATGATGTTCATTGCTGGGCAGTAATTATGGAGAAATAAATGTTCCTTCAGTAATTTTCCATTCAGATTTTACATCTACTATCACTGCTCTTCTCTTTGCGAAGCAAAAACAGATAAGCTCCTATTCCACGAATATTTCATGTTTATCCTTCGAATTCAAAGTTACATTCAAATCCCAATATCCTGCTTGTACGCTTCTTTGCCTTCCCACTATCCTCGGTCCTCTATAGAGGCTTCATACCAATGCTACAGGTCATTATACAGTTTGTTGCACCCTTGAAAGCACAATGAACTTCACTTAAACCAAGTTAAAACGCATTGAAGGTATAAAAGAAAACTTTTCCGACGACTATTAATGATTGCATTCTAGGAAATTGCACGTTTTTTAATGATATGTATTCATGGCGTACAAACTTTCGTACCAATTAGTTTCGCATCTCGATGCGTTCGCCGTTGGTTGGACTGGCATTGGAATCTGGTATTCATTCATGTTAACATGTGAAAATATATTACATTTCCGTTTCATTTCGTGTGGCAGTAGACGACAGGATGCAATTTGCATGGAGAGTTAACACGAGCAAATCTCTGTAGCGTTCTGTAGCAACGATTTGCTTAACAGGAGAATTTATTCTAAATGCTTGTTTGCGTCAATAAGGATAATAGGAATCACTTGATCCCACACAGTTGTGACGAATCCTATTGAAGTTGAGGCTGCTAAATCCCAAGTGTATCTTAACAAGTAATGTTTAATTAATATACGTTGAATCGCAATAGCATCTATGCAACAGTAAAGTAAGTTTCCTTTCAAGGCAAAGTTGCTTTCCTGAAATATTTATAACTTTACTACCGCGTTCCCGGCTTACTTTCTAAGCTTCATTTAGAAACTTCCACGTTCCCAACCTCTACAAAAAAATGGGAAAGACTGGAGAATCAATCTCAACTAGGAAGCTACCGGTTTCATACAGTCTCGTGATGAAAAGTTGAACTTTTGTTTTTTTATCGAAAGTTTGCTTTTCCCACACACAAATGCAGTAATATACATTCACACACCTACTTACGCCGTGCATGTAAACTTCCCTAAAGTAGCCGATTAGTGGCGATGATCCAACTACTACCACTCGCTCTTTCAGCACCGCCTCATAAGACTCTTAGCTAGTAATTTTTCTATACGTTTCATCTCTAATCTTTGTCGTTGGTTCGGCTTGCGAATGAATAGAGGCAAGGATGACGCTAGCCTCGATCGAGCAACATTCATTTTGGACATACGCTTTGACAACTTTTCCAATCAAAAAGCGTAAATTTGCTCGGAAACTTTGTGTTCAATCACAGGATTTTACATCTGACTTAACTCAAGGACTCCTCATTCGAGTTCATATAATTTTGTAAATGATAGCAGCTAGAGGGAGGATTCAAACACAATGTTGGAGAAATCACAGTGACGGCAATGGGTCGACTTGAATGCGAGTTGCAGACGAGCATAAGAAATTCCACTAAGGCAAGCTATAGAGCATCCCTTAAAGTTGAATTTGTAATAAGTTGCTATTGACATACGTGTGTAGTACGGAGCATATACCCGAATACATTGAACCATTTCCCGGGTCCAGTTTGGTGAAGAAATTGGAAAATGTATTAACGTTTGGTTCGAAATTGAGAATTTTCTTTCTAATAAAATATCCTGAATTCATCGGAAGCTTGCGTAAAGAGGACGAAGAAAGCGAGAGGGCCAAGTGATGAGTTGGAAGATATATTCATTTGAAATTCATGAACGATTATTTTGTAGCTGAATTAATACCATATATGGAATGCATAAGTGATTTTTCTGCTCAAGAGTACTCTGATATCGTTGTCTGGAGCTGTATGAGAATATTCTTTTATGCTTTTTAAACCGCATAAGCTGCTGAACTATTATTTATTCCGAATGGGGTTACGAATAATATTCTGGGAAATTATTTTCTGTGATAGATTGGGGGAGGCTATTTACGCTCTGAGTATGCGACATCTAAATGGGCATGCTTCTTGACTACCCACTAAACAGCTCTCTTGCAATCTGACAACATTACCTGAAACAATTTAAAACATTACTTCGGGCTAGGTCTCATGTTCCCATGCCTACAGGTGCCTTTATAGGAAAAAAGTTAGGGCATACACTTGAAATACTTGAGAGAATCAAGTGCAGGTATGACCGGACAAATCCATACTCGGTCATGAGCTACGTAGAAACCCGTCTCACAATTGGGCGGATTGAACCTCTGATTAGGAATCAGACGTGCAGTCCAACCTTCCGTTGTGTCACGATTCCAAAACTGTCGCCAATCGCCGAGAGATCGTTGTCTGTCTTCCCAGTCGACCTGTTCCCATCTGCATCGGCAAATCTTTCTGCGCTTTTTAACAAGGAGGACACTGGTTATCTATCAACAATACCAACATTCATGAACAACGAATGTTTTGACTAATTTCCCAATGAATTCAACTTTTCATACAAGAACAGCGAGCCTAAGGTTATGAACTCATGCCCAATATATAAGAAAATGCCCATTCTGCTTATGTTCTTATATCTTAAATACTTGAACAGTGTCAGGCTATAATATATTAATGAAAGTTATAAAGCAAAAAACATCACTATGCTTCACCATCGAACCATCTCATCAAAGTTGTAAGAAACTGCAAAGAAAACCCACATGCATTTTTAAAATGCCTTTATTTCTTGCATTCATCAAATTTTCTATACATCCCTCGATTGCATGCAACCGTGCTCGTGAATACAATTTTTCTTTCAACATTCCATGCATATGCTTGGCTTACAACATGCCACAATGCAGCTACTCCCTTAGATGCACGCTCCTGAACCAATCGAAAAAGGTGGAAAATTCGCGAAAAATGTTGAATATCTAGTCCCGTACAAGATAAGAAGATCAAATGAAGAAGATGCTCAAATTCGGATACCATAAGATAGAATTCATGAACCGGAATATATAGTCATTATGGAGTGAGTCCCCGGAAGAAGTAAAGCAGGGATTCCTTTTTTTCATTTTTTTTTTTGTTCGATAATGCAAGTCTTGAGTGAAATCACAAATTTTCAAAAGAATTACCGCTTATAAAATTGCACTTCGTAGTCTGCATACAAATTTATAGAACATTTTTATGCTCTGTATGAATAAGATATTGATGAAAAAGAATTCTTTGATGGTTTATTTTCGAATAGGGGTTTACGTAGGGCGAAATGGAAATGTAATTGGATTGTTACTTATGAATGAAGATGCAACAAAATATGAAATTTTTGTTTGATTTATGGAAGAAATAGCAGTGTAAGGAATATCTGAAGTTTCAGGTTCACGTGAAAGTTCAAACTTTTAAACTTAAGTGTTTTTCTATCCTGACGTTAACAAAGTGTAGCTCCTTTGTATTCAAATACCGGATTATTGTTTGAATTAAATATTTGAAGAAAAAGTTGTCTATGAAAGCGTTGACTCATGCACAAATATGTAGGGTCTTCCGTTCTATAAAGTACAACCTGCAGACTCCAGTACAATCAGCAATGTTGCGTGTTCATTCATCCTTAGTCGACTGGAATAGTTCCTTAGGGAAAGTTCCGCAAGATTTTCAGTAGTTAGAAAAGCTTCAGAAAGAATGCAGAAACCATTTCAACTTCATCCCTTAGGTTTTATTCATTACCGAAAGGGATCTATAAAATTGAATATTGTGTTCCTAAATCAAAACTTCATGTTTGCGAAATGGTGTTAGATCGAGTTACATCGAACTTCCTGAATTATAAGTAGGGATTCCTATCGATAAAAAATCCCTTATTTGAATCGATTAATGATTTGAAACGTTTTTCCAAAAAGCGTCTTTTTGCGATAAAATTAACTAAACTTTGAAAATACTTCAGCGAAAATTCTACACTCTTACGTCTGCATGCAGGTTCCAAAAGGCGTGACATTCAGGATTATGGAAAACGCAATTAATGAATCACCTTATGAAGATAGTTTTCCGTATTTATAAATTTTGTGAAAATGCAAAAACTTTTTCTCTGACAAGATATTTTCATTCCATTCCATTCCCCATCTTCTTTTTGTTCTTTTCTTTTGTTCATCTTCATCTGGTTTGTTGTTTGTTTTGTTCTGCTTTTATTACTCTAGTATGCCCACTGGTCACTAAAACGCATAGTCTATGCATATGTCGCACATGTTACTATATTCGCTATAATGGTTAACATACCTTGCGTTTATCCACCCTACCGCCTATAAACCAAGGATGTCTTTCAGGTGGTTGCCAAGTGTTCCAGCTCTATAACATTGGTTTGTCTCTGCCAAGTAAGAGGGTCGTTGGCCAGGCTCGAAAAATTTAGAAGGAAGTCTGTACTTTTTTCGCGCCGCAAGCTGGGGGAGTGTCATCCATTTGGATCCATGTTTGTTTGGCATGTTTATCCAAAAGTTTGTGACTCGTCATAACTGCCACTTGTGTTCGCGTTGTGCTCTAAAAAGAGCTTAGAAGAGCTAAAGTTATCATAGCAGCATCTCCACCATTTGCTGCCAGAAGCATCGGGTCGAGTATCGTTTTCCTGTAATCTATGGAAAAATATCCAAACTTTCTTTTCTAGTTCAAACTTCCAGTACCAGTAACAAGCGCGAGGTTTTCCTGTTACTGATTAAGAAACACAAGAGACAAAAGTTCAAAAAAAACAGTACCATGGCATGGTAGCGTCAACTTTCCTGAGCTCTCTTCCTACCATTTTTCACCAACAAACTATAATATCAGGGCGTACCGAGAAACTCTTAATCTTACACTTCATTATTTATCATTCACCACTTAGTAACTAGTCACAATTTGCAAAATTTTCCATATAAATTGAATCAATGGTTTCGATAAAGGAACATTAACATATTCGTTTTTAAATAATCTAAGCCCTGATTGCAAAATTTCGATTACTAGGCTTATATTAAAAGTCAGTAGATCCACATATTGAATGCATCTGGACAGATATATAAAACATGGAGCATCAAAACCAGAGCCCAGCTACAGTCCTTTCTATATTTTGCTACGGTAAAGACATAACCCTACGGTTCCTATTAATACGCTAGTATCGAGAGAAGTTAGTTTAGTTTCAACTCTCTGGTCATCCCAAAGCCGTCAATTGTGCTCAACAATATTTCTCAATTTTCGAAAGAATTTTTATAAAATTTGAAAGAACGCATTAAAAAATTGAGCACAAAGGGTTCTTGTAAGTAAATAGCATAACAAGCTCTATTATGTTCTCAAAAAGCTTCCTGAATCCCTTTTTCCAAAAGCATCCGTAAACACCCGTCTTGTCTAGATGTTTCTTGTACGCTGCTCTATTTTTGGAGCATTTTTCCCTTCGCGGTCTTTTCCATTAAATGTACAACTATGCAGATTCAAGTTCATTAGTAAAAATCATGTTACTTCAATCTCGGTCTAAATTTTGACACATAGTAACAGCTTTGCGACCGTGTTTCACTATCCACTTCATGGGACTAAATCATATGTCAACTTCGGTGTTGAGCTGATTCGTTCCCGTATTCCGTAGATTTTTGCGCCAGATTTCATCAAATAAGTTGGAGATGACCTTAATTTTTTTACAGATCTTTTCCTCCTAGCACCCCAGGCTGGCTCATTTCAATAAAACGAAAACTTGAAAATCTTAAGCCTTTTTCTTAGCGGCCGAACGAATCTATCGTTTAAAGGAAAATCAAACTAACAACGCTAAAAATATTTGACAGTTCGCTTCACTTGCTCTGTTTTGGTTTTGAAAAGTATTTTGAAAAGCGAATGACCTTACTAGAAACGCTTTCAAGTGCTTTAACTAGGGCTTTCGCTTTCTAAGCCTTCTGTTATAAAGTTGCCAATTACAAAGCAATTTCGTTTTGTGGTTCGGTGTATCCTTGCTTTGATCGGGGATCTGAAGGTGGATTTTAGCTCACCTGGCAACGCACGTTCAGGTGACTCTGGAATATATTTGAAAAAACGCCGCTTAAAGATAAATATTCACAGAATTGTATACCTGCATTTATGTATCATTGATCCCACTTATATTCTTACTATCACATGTTTCTCCCTAAATAACGATTTTGAATTGTAGACTATTCAATTTTTAATTAAAAAAAGGTCCAAGTGTCTCGAAATTTTTTCACTTGTATATCTGGAAAACTTGTGTTTGCATAATGTACCAAACGTAATTGCAATCTATAAAGTAGACAATATTGTATACAATCAGAATTCGAAAAATAAAGCTTAATTTACATGATTGCTTTTCAATAGGACGGAAATATTTTAATTTGTTGCGCTGATACAGGCATTGCCATACACAGATTGTTGATAAACTCGCCACTTCAAACTTTTTTCAGTTTTCCCATTTTCAGCGCCTATTTTGCAAATCATAACAGAAAAGCTTTAATTTTTGAAACAACGGACAGGTCATTTGCAAGGCTGTATCCACTCACTTGAAAATGGCGTGCAATTATATATAATTTTGTTGATTCGAATCGGTTCTTTAATCTTAAATCGGAATGCTTTTGCTCTGCAGGAATAATGAAAATTTATATTTGCACTCATATAAAAACAACTCAGGAAATTGTGCTGCTTTTGTAAATATTACGTTCAAAACCATACCTCAGCTACTTGATCTTTTCCCATGCATTGCAAGGATTGTTTTTTTGGACAAAAAAAAATACTCCAGACGAAAATGGTAATTCATGCACGAGTTCGTAAAACCATTTCAGAAATTGTTTAAGAAAAAACAATGTAATTTATGTTTCGCTTCAAATTAGTTGAATAATTCAGAATCAAATGCTCTAATATTTTATTCTGATTATTCCATCAGTTTTAAGAAATTAGTTTTTGATTATTTTCAACTAAGTAAACGAATTATATTCCACAAAGTCATGCAGAACAATCAATCAAAGTCGCGCTCTATATTCCAATTTTTATCTTATCCCTTCTAATCTTTTTCATTTTTGAATGATCGAATCACGCTACAGGCAGTAGTTCCACTATTATGAAAATTTCTCAACGAATGCTCTTTTCGAAATTTCCCTCATCATAATCATCCTCATTACAATCATTCTCACCATTCAGCAGGTTCATTCACCCAACATTAGCATTTCATTGCCAGCTAACTGGTACACCCAAGATTTTTTCTTTCTCGTCCTGACGCCTGTCGATAGAAAACAGATTTTCCTATCGTCATCGTCTTAACTGTAGTGATGCCAGTCTGATTTTGTGAAAGTATTCAGAAAAGGACGATTGATACTATCAGTAGAGAATACAGACTCAGCCAGTTGTGGAATTCCCAACAAAAGGCTTCGGTTCGAGAGTTTCTCGCAAGTGATCTCCGCAGTAGTTCAGTATGAGGCAATTTAATTAAAAAACTTTTCCACTATTTTTGCTATTTTGCACAAAATGACGAGAAGTGAAGAGCAGAAAAAAGTTTTCATTTCGAGTCCCACCTCCAACTATTCCGTTGTTGTACAACATGTTTTTCCACGACCAACCCGAGCAGGCGATATCCTTTAATCCTACCGCTGGTAAATTTTCTCACCCTAGACAAATGACGCTTCTCTGAAATTAAACGGGAAATTATGGCGAAGAATTTGATTAGTTTGAATATTGGAAAGAGATGAACTTGGATTGAAAGTTTTTACTGTAATAATATTTTATGAAAATAATTTTGCGCTAAGCTGCAACTCAAAAAGAGACATTGGAAAGTGCAGAAGCATTTTGATTGGCTTTCAATTGAACGAAAGTTGCAATTAATTGGTTTTACAAACTTGGAGTTTTGGGTCGAGTAGTTTTCTGTGTAAGGAGGACAACCTATCAGCGGGCAAAAGTCACTTTGACTGAGTTTACCTCCTTTTCACACACTTTAGAATCAATGAGCAAAAAATGATTGAAGTAAATTTTCAACTTTGATAATCATTGCAACCACTTTCACGAAACGCAAAAATTAAATTTGAATTTCCAAATTTGTTTGTGTTGTCTTGTGTTTGTTTAACTTAACAAACTTTGAAAAATAAAAAAGCGAATATCAAAACAATTCACATGACGAGGTGAAGACAGTGTTACTTTTGCGTAGTTTTATTTAGGCCTAAATAGATAAATCCGCTCTATTGCTTGAGCTTGGAGAGTGTTGTTTTTGAGCACGAATAACAACATTTATTTTTCAAAGTTAATAATACTTGTTTGTTTCGAACTAATTTAATAGAGCTCAGCAGATTGTTAAGAAATCCCATAAAAAGCAAATGTCTCAACAATTTATTATACTGATTTTAATTATTTTGACTTTGGCACACCTCGCGTGAACCGTCATTTTTTCAACCGTCAGATTTTCATCAAACGAGTTACAGTTTATAAAATATATATAGCAATAAATGCTTTCCCGAAAACTTCGGGAAATTGGCGTTCCACAAGTTACATTTCACCAGCAAATCAGTAGTCTTCAGAAATTATGAAATTTTATTCCGATTTTGACGTTTGTGAATCAGCTGACGTCTTTACAGTTTTAGTCAATATTATTCTGTCATTTATTTATATAGAGAAAAATATGCAGTTTCTAGTAAAGTGTTAAAATTAGAGAAAATGATTACTTGTATCAGTTGCAAGGCTGATTGAGAAAAATTCTGTAAAACATAATATTTTAACATTATAACTTGCTTTATTTTTTAAGCGTTTCATAAAGTAATATAAAATATTTTAATTTTGTACGAAAACACAATCGCAGACAAGAAAAGATTATGATACTTCAATACCTACAAAATGTTTATCCAAAAGTCCAGTCAAGTCAACGCTTCAAATTTTCATCAAAAAGCTGAAAGACTAAAAAGCTAGCAAAAACGATTCGTACGAATCGTTTTATCCATTTTTGACTTTTGATATTTTCAAATCATCTTATCCCTTGAATTTTCAACCTTATTTGAATTTTATCATCACTTGAATTTCTTTCGACAAATCCGATACGCTTAAATTTTCTGTTTTAGTGGCTTTCTAGGAACAACACTTTGCCATCTTACCAATTTCGTTAAAAAAACGAAAACTTAACCTTTACGAAATCCGATGGACATCCTGTGAGCTGCAGAACATTAATGTGATTTATCTATAAGGATTAATTCAAAGTACAGAGTGAATTTGGCTTACAAAGCTTACAAACTATCAGAAAAAGTTCGTCCACCAGAAACCCCGAAACCCTATAACGACTAACTAGACTTAATATGGTCAATGTATCAAATATATTCGATCTAGATTAGTTTGAACGAGTAATATTAAAAATAAAATTCCTCTGGTAGTAAAATGATTTCGAAATTGCTGATCACCTCTTAAATGTAGCGCCAACAGAAATTCTAATCCTAGAAAAATTTTCCCTTACAGCCCATAATGTTCAAGATCCACTCTGAGGATTTGCTATGACTATCGATGAAGGTCAAATTATCTCATCAAAAGAATGACAGTCAATTGTATTCTACCTTTTTAATTCTTTCTGCTTAAGATTATGAAATTGAACAATAAGGAGTCTGTTTTTTTTCAAACAAGTAACACCAACGAACCTGTTGTGTGGCGGAACACATTCTTTCAAACGATCAAAATGTCCCCAAGAGTCATCGAAACGTCCAAAGTAAAGCATTTAGATAAATCTTTGTCTATTCTTGATATGCTCGAACTTTAGTCATGCACCGCGAACTGAGACTTAAACCTGAAAACAAATACAGTCATATGCAGACAATCCCTACCAAATCCGGGTTAGTGAAAAAAGCCAAAAAACTTATTACATATTCGATAATAAGCTACATTAGAGATAGCCAAAGCGTTTGAAAAGTTTTGACTTACTGGACTTTTTTTCAGAATACGTGAATTCTCTCCAAACGATTTTTAAATATTATAGCAGACGACACCTGCATAAGCAAAACAAGCAGAAGGCGTGACTCTAAAATCACAAAAATTCATCTCATTAATTCTTAAATACTTTCGAGAGTGGAAAATTACGATTAAAAAAGAAAAGCCATAGTGATCACTAGACGCACATACCAAAGACCGACGCTACTGTACATTGACTCTAAAACTATCCAATGGAATACAACACTCAAATATACAAGGCAGCTTAACTCCTCCGGTAAGCCTCCTCCTTAAACCCGGGCGCCTCAACAATAAAACCAAACTGCCTGTATATAAGCAGCTGATCAGACCGGGACTACAAAAATGTAGCACGACATTCTGTCAGCTAGCCAAACGGGACAGAAAATCTCTCCAAGCCCTGCAAAATAGAGCTTTATGGTAGATTTCAAAAATTCCATGGTAAATAGGGAACACGGACATATGTCTACAAGAAACTTTGCCTAGAAACGGTAGAAAAATACAAACGAAACAAATACTCAAACAATTTGGCAAAATAGACAAGATTCCGAATCGTACCATTGAATCCTTCAAAATTCCAGCTAGTGAATCATGACAGGTGTACCCAAGCTTCCAATCTATACCAACAAGTAAGAAAACTCAACTTGCTATATCCAATCTCGGACAAGTTTTTCTAATAAAGAACTCGTCTCGAAAAATTTGAATCGAATATCGTTAGATTGGGTTTTTTTCGAAGTGTTGCGCTTTTTAGTGGTTACGCTTTGCTTAAACTACGGAAGGATATCCAATTCAATATTAAAAATCATTATAACTTTAATAGATGTAAATATTTAGCGAAACTTTACACTTGAAAAATCATTTATCTTTATTTTTACACTAAATACTGAGCGAAACTGTTCGACTCAAACTGTATTGCCCCTACGAATACAACTTTTGAACTATGCCAATGGGTTGGCGAAAGTTTAACGCACAAAAAATTCAGGTGAGTGTCAAAAGCTCGAGCCGAAGGTTAAGCCACGCCTTTGCAAACAATCTTATTGACCGACAAACCAATAATTTCTACATTATTATTGAAAAAGGCATCTATCTTGACCTAATCAACGCAAAAGTTAAAAATTAATTAATTATCTAAAATTTACCTATGAAACGACACCCCGGATGGCCGCGAACAAGTGTGATTTCTGCAAGTGAAAATCACACACTTCATTGTCCATATTTGTCTTTCAAAATCACTGTCACTATTGTCTTTGCACTTTTCCACAATCACAAATTAAGTAGCACTCACGATTTGTAATTTTTATCGTTGAAAAATTCGTCTGACACAAGTAACTTACAAAATTCGCCCGTAAATCACTCCGAAAATGAATCAAAACACAGATTATTAGTCTTGTTTTAACACTTAATTCAGTTCGGCTGCAATCGAAAAAACCCGAGCATTGAACCAACTGAAATAGGAGAAATAGCATCGACGAATTGAGGGTGCATGTACATTATTCTACCAACATTAAATCAAAAAAGAGTTCACAAAGAAATTTCTATCAAACTGGGTTCTTGTAGATATTCAATGAATAAGCATTTTGAGAAGTAAAAGTTCTCGTAATTTGGAGTATACCCAGCCGCCGGTAATTCAATTTCATAAAAATATTAGAAAAAACTTGGCCATACACTTATTGAGTGTGCGCATACCTTCAAGTAGAATTATTTATCGAACTGTGTATTCAGCTCAGTGTCAAATTGAAATTACGAAGGTATCCGACAATTTTCATCGTATTAAAATTTGTAAACATTGATTTCAAATTTAGTTTTATCAATAAAAATATATGTTTTGCATGGCGAGAATGTTTCATTCTCCCACAAAATATGAATGAGATTCTATTGCCACCAATTTATGTGGGGAAAACCTCGACAAAGTTTAGATATTTATCTTTAAATTTCACGAGAAAAAGTATCATCCTTAACAACTTAGTTTTAAGGGTTTATAAATAATTAAATGGTAGATTTCCCATTTGAGGGCTAAAGAAGCTTGTAGGTAATATGTTTATGTTGTTGCTCAAAGAGATAATTGGGCGGGCTTATAGAAAATAGAAAATTTCTCATCATTTAAGTTGTAATATATTTTGCATTTGAAATATGGAAGTTCCGAAAATTGCCGAAGGCGAAGCAGCTACGAAAGGGGAAAATTAGCTAAATCCAATTCGTTGGACGCTCACGGATAGTCCCATACACGGGAATAGCCTCTCTATTATCTTATACCTCTATGCCTTTAACTAACATGCTTTTCATTTATTTGCGTAAAACAAGACTACTCAACCTCAAAGCTTTTGCGTATAATCGCAATAAAATTATAAATCCACATGTAATGTTTCTATCTACGTCTGAGAAAAGTCGGCCGAGAATGTTAGCGCAGAACATTGTTATGCTAGGATACAACCATAGCGTAAGAAAACATTCCTGGATATCGTCTCTAAGACAGAGACAGGTAAGAGCAAAAGTAAGTTTATTTTTGTTTTGCGCGTTTACACAAGAGCTTTGTGACGGGTATATGTTTGGATACCGTTATAGCGTAAACACACTCACCGGTAACACTTATTGATGTTTAGAGTTTTAATTGCGAGCCTACACAAAACGTTGCGACAGGTCTACTTGTTAAACGCAATAGTGAGAGAAAATCACCAAAATTTTTGGATTGAATCATAGGTAATTCGTTCGAAGTGTTATCGATGTTTTTTGCTTATGCTGTGGTTTTTCGTCTCTCAATCACGTCACCTCTACTAATCCAATATTGATTCACGTGCCGTCTTTTATGCAAGTATTCGCTTTGTTTGTTAGATGAGAAATATGTATCTCTTTCTTCGTCATGCACTCTCAATTTGTTAATGCTCTTTAGTGATCACGTCATGCTGACAGTTGCAATCTTTGCATTTCTTTGATATTTCTTTTGTCTTTGCCATGTCAACGTCATAGTTCAGTACGTCATGAAAATGGCATAGAGTTATGTTTTAAACAACTTGAAGTTTCCAACCGAAACTAGCAATAGTGGTTGTGCTTTCGAGTTATAGCAATCATTTAGATCAAAAACTTCCTTCCTTCCGTCGCTTCATCAGCTTAACAGGTAAAAATCGCGCATATGTGATTCAACTTCTATTTGACAAACTGTATTTAGCACAGCCGATCCATGTTTAACTTTTAAGGATGCAAAAGTACCATAAAATTTCGTAGTGAGTATGTTCTCCATTCATTGAAAATTTAGTCTACTGTTGACATCGATCTTTTTTTTAAAATTTTTTCTTAAGCAAGAGTAATAATCTTAAATTTTTATTCTATATATTCATAAATCATTTCGTCGGCCTCATACCAACAAAATGGCACATTATTATTTAACACAATGCTGTTAACGTCGCATTTTATAACGGGATGAATGTACTCATGATTCTGCATCACTTATCATCAATCACAACTGCTGCATACGACTATGGTAAATTACACTATGCACTTCCTTTGGCGAAATGGACATCCGGCTACATCCTGCGTCCAATCATGGATTCTCAATCATCGACTCATCACGTGTATTTGATGTTCACTGTACACTGGCTTTACTATTACTGTATCTCCACATACAACCATTGACAACATTCCAATGGCAGCTTCCAACCAGAATAGTAAAACAGCAACTATCGAAATGTACGCCCCGAGCTCCTATAATGACACGGTGACCGGCGAAACGTTATCGAGTGTATCTGAAAAAAGTGATTCGTATTCGAATGAAGGCAGTCAACCGGATTACATGGTAAGTATCCTGAAAATATTGTTTTTACGAATTTCCCTCCACGTGCCTTTGATGATGAACTTTGTGGATATGTTTGTAATTATGGTAGTTCATTACATGTAAGGTTCAGCTGAGTAATTATGATCAAATATGCTTGTTTGTAAATGTGTCCCTCCTTGTCTTTAACTTTTCTACCCGAAGCCCCACTTGACTTTGAAAATTTGCCATGAATGCTTCCTCCACATAACAAACTCATGTCTTCTTGCAGCTCCGCAGCAATAGGACCACTACCATTTTGCATAATAAATGAATACCTGTCGTCGTTCCGAGTGCTACCGAAAATAATGAAACAAAATTCTCTTACGCCTTTAGAACGCTGCTAACCCTAATCTCAAAAGAATTGTTCCGAAACAAATTCAAAGTAATTTCCACTTTAAGATTTACTTTACTAGCAATAGACAAGCTCAAAAATTAAGATAAGAATTGCTAGTCCCAAGGACAAGGCACCATGTTAAACGTAAGATGCTTCCTTCATGTTCTTAGAACTTACCCTGCTAATTGGATATTCTTTCAAACTACTTCACTAAGCCAAGCCACTGACAATATTAAAAGAACGAGTCAGTATACACCGGAGAATGTCTATAGGCGTATTGAGCTTAACCCTGTATAATTATGTACGAAAAGTATTTCTCAAAGAAATACAGAATGAGATTTCTTATTAATGAACTAACAGAAATTTTGGATACGGATAATGGAATACTGTGAATATTACAAGTGAATCCCCCCCTAAGCAAACACAACTTCCAAGAAGAACATTTACATCAAAAGTTTCGGCAGAGGAGCGGTCCTGACAGCGTTTTGGAGCAGAAGCGTCGTAAATATTCGGCTTTCACAATGAAACCAAATGAACCTGAAAATTTGAACTACACAAGTTTCGCTACTTAACCCCATACATAGCTAGCATTGAATCAGAAATATTCCTGGCGCAAAATGTTCATTGAATTCCTTCACGGTTTACGGTTTATACGCTTTGAATAAATTCCATAAATAGTGGCCTAAATTTCTCGCATCCTACTTGCAACATTTGCGCTCTTTCTGACTAATCTGTTGAGTAAATTTCACTCTTGACCCAGATTTCCAGCAATCGTATCCTTTCAAGCTGGCGCTGGTCTACTCTGTCACGATGTCATTGTAAGCAGAAACTATCATCGATTTAGCAGGCATATTGTCATCCTGTAACTTACAGTGTTGTTTGGCACGCTGTTCATTAATCCTGTGATTAATCTGGTTGAGGAATGACCTTTCGAGCTTACAACGCACCCAATCGATGCATCATTATGGATGAAAACGTCCAAAAACATGCATACTAAGGAATGAATTTAAACCAGATTCAACTTTGTACCATTCTATGACATACGTGTCTATTGAAAACGAAAAATAAACGATATATTTCAAAGTTGTGCAGTCATCCACTCATATCCTATTTAAAAGGCACTTTCCCCCCTTATTTCGACATGGAGATGATGTACCCGTTTTTGTATTGGCGTGTATTTGTCACATCCATCGAAGATTTAAAGGACATAAGCATTAGTCATTCAGATGGATAAACAGAATCGGCAACAACATTCCCTCCTTAATTTTTAATATTGATTATGGCTAACTTTTTTTTTTCTTGCAGGATGAGACGCGGAAGAAAGCTGCTTCTACATATCTGGTCGAAAACACGGACATCCCGCCGCCTAGATATCAAAAAGATGGTACGCTGCCCTCGCTGATGCCCAACAACACCGCAAACGCAGGTACAGTATAGACATAGCAACTGCTGAAATTACAAGTATGAACAGCTCGCTTTTTCATTGTTGAAACGACGATCGGATTATCGTTGTTATCCCTGCCCTCTATTGTTTTTACATAGCAAATATCCAATGTCCTACTTCTGCTTCCCTCAGATTAGTTACAGGCGATATGAATACGACTCTACACGGTCCTGAAGCTGATATGGTGGAGATGAATGTGAGGGAAGTTTCGTTGCTAAGTTCATATGTTTGCTCGATTTAGGAAATGCCCGGGACTACAAAGAAATTGAAAAGCTTCCTCAAGCAGAAACAGAAGTCCTTTTAACAAAGATTTGAAAACAGATAAGACCTGCTGCGGATGAAATCGAGACAGTTTCCTGGACCAAACTGAATCTTCTTAAACGTAGCAAACTAAAAAACAATAGACACAATATAAAATCATGTTGTCCTTGTTGCCAACAACACAGCCAGTTGAATGTGAACACTGGACAAAATCAAACATCGAAATTGGTTCGAATCGATTTTTTTTTTAAATGAGCCATATCCTGGTGCTTTTTCTCATTTTCAAATTTCTCTTCCTCGATTTCAATTTAATATCCCAAGAGGATATGAAGTGTAGAATACATGGAGGAGTTTTTTGTTTGGCCGAGTAACAGTCTCATTTATGCCCCTAAGGATCTAAAATAGATTTGTTGATAATATAAAGGAGACCCTAGAAGCCGACCCGAAATGAAATACCCAAAGGATGTCATCGACACCGTAGCCGTTGTCCTATCCTTATCGTCATGGCTTATACAATATTTGTGCAAGATGTCCTTTTTTCAGTATGTTGACCCAAACGGAGAAACGGTATAAATGAATGCACTGTGAAAAACATATTGACTAACACAGTAACGCTGAATGGATGGACGATGGATGGGCGATCTACAACTCACAAATGTTAAATTCAGGATACGACGCGAATAGCATTAAACTCTGACCAAGTGAACCCTTTTTATTTGCCTCCATAGCAGTCTGCTGTTTTGTGGTTTTTCATACAATACATCCCATTGGTTTAGTTGCTTATTGTGTTCATATGATGATTGGAAAGTTTCAAATCTGGTATTGTCTATTTGATGCCTGAAATATATCGAGCCGTTTTTCGAATATAGGTTTCTTCCTCTTATTACGCAAAATGGTATGTATAATGAATGAATTGAAGAATTTTTTTCGGGTTTTGGGATGATGTCTTAATAGGATTAAATTTGAAGATTTTATTGTTGCAAAGGTGAAATCATTTTGCCCTCCAACAGGATCCTCTAGATATAAAATTCCCTTTTTCGTAGAAATTTTAAAAGTTAAATCCGTTGTCCACTGAGTCTTCATTGTGGACATTGTCAAGTAGGCATAATTGTGAAGGCTTTGAAAGTCAAATATACCCAAATTAAAAGTTTATCGTAGGTGTAATGAGGTCTTCTTCCGTTCAGTGGATTTTGAAACGAAGATTGAAGAGGTAAAAATTTTCGGACAGATTATATCTTGATTGATAAAGAATTGTATTTTGTGTAATGAACCATCAAAGCTTGGTAAACATACACAACATACATATAACTACATATGTATGTATATATATACAGATCGATGTTTCTGAATGAACATATTTCGATTTAGGAAAATACCATTGTCTTGCCAATGTTAATAAATTTTGAACTTTCACATTTTTGAAACTTTTCCATTTCCGTTTGGGATCCTATTCGATTTTCACGTCTGGGATTTTTCTTTGGATATTCACGCCAAACCCATTTCCTCAGACCATGACATCTTCTTAAAGACCGCATGCCACGAAAATAGTTTGCGACTAGTTTTCTCGGAAACGTCAAGCATAAATCTAGATCAATATTTGTTCTGCTGCCGAATTTAATTTAGAAATGACTTGGGCTTTTACTTGCTGGCTGTACTCACACATGTCAATATATGTATGCATTTTTCATGCAGCTCATGATTTAAATACCTGTGTAGAGTTAGTTAGTGTTTCCATTGCTAGAACTGGTGCCCCACTTTTGTAGTGGATGGATAGATGGTAGTAGTGGGTTTTTTTTCGCATGGATAACAAACTGGCAGCGACCCCTAAAATCTCCATGGTTCAAATGTCATCATCGAAGAGTGCGATTTTTAGTACACTTTCAGGACTTTTAGTCCTATTTTTGTCCCTTTCTATAAAATTAATGATTTAATGACATATTTATTTTCTAGTTTCTTGTATTTTGCCTTGTTGTTGCTTTATTCTTTTGCGGAAACATCTCTATTATGCATAAAAATACAATTTTACGTTATTTTTTTGAATTATTTTTTCTTTAAATCCTCTTACTTCCCAACTTGCTCCTAAAAACAACAAGTCTTATTTGTATATCTGCTACGATTAGACACGGCAGAAACGTAATTGGAGACCAACGTTAAACTCTGTCAGCATTTTTTTTTTTTCATAATCGTAATGTGCGATTTTGTTCACTGATGGGTAATTGAAACCATTAAACGACGTACCTGAACGCCTTCCTTTTATTTTTCAACCGGTTAACCGGATTAGGGGAAATAACGGTGCTAGTGATGGCAGGTGCCAGACATTTTTCTCAGCAACTTTGACGTTTCACTCACCAAGTATTAGCGAAATTACTAGGTTTCGCAATAATCACTTCATTTTATATGATTATACACTTTGCGTAGGTGTCCCACACTCGACATAACTGTTTTCGTGAAAAGCTAGCGATAATTTGCTGATGATGTTAACTTTTCCGACGCCGACGCGGCGTCACAAAATCGCAAACTCCCATTAAAATTTCCCCGCCGAGTCAACTTTGAGTGGCGAATTCAAGGTTATTACGTTATTACTAACGGTCCCGAGCTGACGTAAAAACAAAATAGCAAAAGCACTTCCAGGCGGCTTCAGAAAGGAGCTAAAGAAAACAAAAGCTACACTAAATTAAAATAAATGTGTGCTTTCGTTTTACAAGAATTTCGAGAGCGATATTCTTGATTCTTATTCTAAACGAAAAAATGAGAAAAATTAAGGAATACAAAAACTAAATAAAAATAAAACTACTACTAAATAAAACTCAACTTATTTTGTTTGGATTCAATTAGATGGAGAGTTTCTTCAGAGTATTGTTGCTGATTTGTGCCCTTGTTATTTGCCTGAATTATTTGAGTCGACGTCACTTCTCACTGAAGCATGTCCAGCTCATTCTCGAGTGTTTTTGTTAGTCGCTGTGTTTTCATCGAAAGTGGAGCTAGGATGATTAACGTCAGTGTTATGATCTGCTTGCATATGAAAAGACGATTTTCGTCAGGAAATAAAAAATTCCTTATATTTGAAAAGGCAAAACGGAGAAGATAGCAAACCGGGCAAGTGCTCTCGATTATCTAGTGTATGATCTATTCGCGAAAACCTATTGTCAAATGTTAGCTCTGAATCTTTGCAGTTTTGGCACTAATTGATTGAATTGATTGATTAATTGAAATTCACACTCCTGCTTCTTCGATCCTTTTTCAATTATCTCCAGACGTCTCCATACTAAATAGACCACTTTCGGTCTGGCCTACATATGCTGAGGTTTGTTAAGTCATCTTTTTGCTTTCTTCAATATGCCATTCTAGCTTTTATCGATGACTAGTAATAGCGAAAAAAGTTTCAAAACAATCAAACCTATGTATGTTAGTCCATCGCGTTCGAGTTTCTACCGCTCTTGTCATACAATGCCTTTTTTAAATTTGAGAAGCGATTTCCTATCTTCGTCATAGAGCCCGACTTATGCTTCCTGGCTTTTAGCACTGGCCTTGGTCCCATGTCCTTACCAGGCTTTTCCCACTGGCCTTCGTGCTATGCCCTTACATGCGAATACCTTCCTGGGTATCTGCTCGCACTCATCCGTTGCTAGTCATTGCAACGTCCGCAGTGTTACAGTCTTGGAGAACTTTGGCTCGTCAAAAAAATCATATAGCCCGTGGTTTTACCTTATTTGAAATTAATCTCGTCCGCATTTTGCGTCCATAATATACCTCAAGATCCAAAATGTAATTATTTTTATTACAGGACACCAATCTTATAATCCTTAGCAGAATACAGTCCTTATCATCACTTTGTATATTTTGATTGTGGTCTTTCTGCATTTTCAACTGGAATAAAGGTTCCCAAAAACTTAGAGGACCGTCTTTACACGAGCTGTATTCTTCTCTTCTCTTAAAGCTGATCCAGTTCTATCTTCGACAAGTAGTACACCGAAGTATAGGATATTGTCGACATTTTATAAGGCCGGTTTGCTGTCGTTTACCTTGTTTGAAATATTTACTTTGCTTATCATTTTCTTGCCTCGTTTTGTTGTAGTCCTGTCTGAAGACAATATTCTTAACTAGTATTTCGTAGTGTTTATTATCATCCGAAACGAGACATTCTTAAAAGCAATCCCTATTCGGCTCAAAAATTATCTCCTATCGGTGCGTTTCGATCCTTAAATAGTGCAAGTAGCATTGGAAATCTGTTACCTGTAACTTCTCTAACGTAAACTTCTTGTACATGGTGAGGTACTGAACCACATTTTGGCATCCATATGTAGGTAAAATAATTGAAATTCCAAAAGCAGTATTGATAAGATATTAACTATATTTTGCCTTAGTTTTAATGTAAATTACAATCAGGAAAATGCGTTTTTTATTTGCTGTTTATTTCAGCAAATGCGAATTTCATTGGAATTAAAGTCTATCTTATTTCATTTAGCATTTGTAAGGCTCAAAAAATTATCTTGTTAACTCAATTTAGTTTTTAAGGTTTCAACACAATGCAGCTGAAAGCTCAATACACCAATGCCTTCTACCAGTTATGTTCAGTTCTGATACTCCTCCTAAATTTGGCCTGTGGAGGACAGTATGAAGGACATGGGTACGGCTAAAGCATGTCTCAGTCATGGATCCGACCTTCTTGTGGAAATATCAAATCCTGAAGGCGCTAATATGTCACTAACGAGATTGGTGTATTGAGCTTTCAGTAGATCGAAAAAGGCCGCTCAAAGTGACTCAAAGTTCTTTTGAAAGTGTCTACATGGAACAGTGGTATCCTAGGCTCTACTGGGCATTAATAAAAAAACTTACGTCCGTAGTATTACTTAGTAAACAATATCAAATTGAATTTTATTCTAATTTAATTTAAATTTTAATTGAATTTATCGTTTATTCTCAAGCCTTATTCCGAGTCTACGTAATGGTTTTACGGATGTGAGCAATTTAGAAGTCTTTGATTAGATAAATCTAGTTGGTCCGTTTTTTAACCTACCAAAGGATTCCACAGAAATGACGTTTGGATAACTGTAAATCAATGCAGGTGGATCTTATCTTTTTCATTACTATTAAAAGAAGACCAAGTGTACTGTTCACTGATTCAAATTCAAAAGACGCATCATATAGTCCTTTTGTGCAAATTGTTTCTTGATGTCTTAGTCAACGATATGATCTGGCATATCAAATCTCTCCACATTTAACAACAACTAATTCATATCATTGATTGGTAACATCTTGGGATAACTCGGAATGTTTTCGATGCCAGAAGGATAAAAAAAGGATTGCATTAATGCTCGGGAAATCAGTCCGAGCGTTTTGTAATCTCGTTAGTTAAAGATTAGCGCCCTCTGCATTGGGATGCGTTAAAGTGACCAGGCATAATTTATTGTTATCAGATAAGTGGTTGAGACAACATTTCTGGAACCGGGTAGGTGGACACTCTCACAGGAGCGGTAAAAGAGCTAATATGCTAATAAATTGTACTAATCATTGGCATATTAAAAGGTCAATAAATCGATGTTTCCATCGAAACAAACATTACGAAGACTCATTGTAAACGAAGATTTCATCTGCGAATTGTACGAAATTGGGATCAATTCTTCCTTTTGATTATCCTGGCTGTAAGGTATTCCAGTATATCAGGCCTCATCAAAACGCCGCATCGGGCAAACGTTGAAACGGGATTCAAATGCATAGGTCCTCCTCTTATGTCTTCCTAAGTGTATTGGTATTCGCCGTATTCGCCGACAAAAAAATAGCGACAAGAATGCGGAAAAATGTTATCTTAAATTTCCATGCATACAAAATGACTCATGCACTTGTCATAATTTTGGCTATTCTTCCAGACCCATTCTAACTACTCAGCGTCATCATTACCTTTATGTTTAAGTACTCATTACTCTATTAAGTTGGTGTTGGCAAAGTGTAACTATTAAGAAGCACTCACACTCCGGGAAGCAATCACAAAGAAAGAGATACACATACCCCATGCTGCAAATAAAGTGGGCTTTGCGAGATTGGAAATCAAATGTCGTAGATAAGTGGTGAGATCGTGATGGTAAACTTTTTGAGCTTAAATGCTTGTGAAAGTAAATTTTCCATTTCTGTAATTTGACATGTGGGTCATTGCGTGTGGAAACGAATTTTGAGGAATTTTATTGCCCCTCGCGTAGCACTCCCATTCTAAGGTGTCCATCAACAACCAATTGTGTATCAACCAATCGTAAGTATCTGTATCCTTTAAATTTTGCTCACAAATTCCAATAAATCATGATAATTTCGGTCGACTCTCATTTTATTTGGAAATCGAAGCATCAAAATATCTGCCTTGATTAGAAGTTACACTATTTTATGCAGGTCATTAACGTAGGGTTTTATTTTCTCTAGATATTGCTTCCTGAGCAACATCCTGATTTTCTACCGAACCTTACTCGTTTCTGTTTGTGACTAAAATATGTCCGAAGTGGTTCTGCCTTTGAAAACTGCATTGATGTCACCTGTTTTTATTAAAATGGTTAACTTCAATGCTGATCTGTTCGTATATTCACAATCTTCCCGTTTTATATTTATCTTTTCAGGCCAGAATTTTTTGGTTGTTTTGAAATGTCTTGTCATGGTCCATTTTGTATCCGTTTTTATCATGTTTATTATATCTTGTGTTGATACTCATTTTATAGGCTCCTTCTCTGATGGAGATAGTTTTAAGTCTAAATTCAAACTGTCAAATTGTTGCCCTTAATATTGTTTGGGGTGAGTTGAACGATTTTCTCACTATCGCTCTATGGCTGCAGCTTCTCCGTCTATTTAGTACATGTATTTATTTGCGTTTTTGCTAATCATTATTGTCATGCATAGGTTTTCATTTTTAATCCCTACTTTTTCTGTTTCGATGTATATAAATATGAATGTATATATCTTTATTTTTGCTAGAGGTTATTAGGTTTAGGAGTATCAAGGTTTATATAACATGTCATTTGTTGTATTAGGTTCCTACAACAGCTGTAACTTGTAATAAAGAACCTTTTTAATTCCAATCGGTCTTTTCAGATGTGACACACATTCCTAATGAGTAACAGCCAAATTTAATCCTACTTCATTCATTTATCAAGGATTTCCTGTCAATATGTATGTGCTCCAAGTGTTTAAGAAAATGGTAATGAATTAGTGACAGGTCTGGTGGATAAGGCGTGAATGGTCTCAAAATTCAAAGTTTTCTCATGATATGATTTCTCATGACATCATGATAGAAAGCTCAGTTCTGGGTGGGTACACCTATGAATTTGTACGAATAAACGTGAAGCAGGGATATTCGGGAGGGGATCTCACAGAAGACTTGGAAACAGGATCCGCTTTGGGTGAAGAGTTTGATTTCTTTACGGAAGGTGGTGATTTGAATACAAGACATCCTTCCTGGGGTAAACCTGTATCTTATGGATATTGAACGGCTTTGTTTAACTGGGGGCAAACAAATATGGATCTGAATTTGGTTGCGCCGAACGAGCCCTATTCTCGAAGAAGCTCGTCAACCATTGATTATTTCATTGTGTCTGCCAAACTGGTAAATATTTTGACTTTGGAGTCATCGACGTCGAGTCTGACTCTCTTTTAGTAGAGTTGACTATAAGAGTGAAAAAGGGTGTAATGCTGGAGGTAGCATAACCTCAATTATTTATCCCATACAAGCGTAACGGCTGGGAACCAGTTAGTGCTAACTTGAGTGCGAAACTTGACGATACTTCAGTGGATCGAAAAATCTCACAACCATCGAAATCGAAGAGAGAATGTCTTGCTTAAATTAGACCACTAATACGGTCATCCCAATGATCTCCATATAAACTCCTCGAGAAATGTTCTTTATAGAGATTTAACACAAGACATTTTGGTTCTGTTTTTCGGCAATCACTTTGTTACATCTGATCAGCAATGCTATTTTGGAGATCGAGAAGAAACGACAAAGGGTCTTCGTTGAGGATTACTGTAAGGAATTCATAGACTGTAGAAAGCTGTTGAAAGCTCTGGGTCACAGAAAATGCCATTCTTTCTCATCCACAAAATCAATTTTTGCTTTACAATATTGCTGGATTAATTTCCTTCTATTTCTATAAAGTGCGAATTGTTCAGAGATGTTTACTCAAGGTTGGTTTATTAAGTCTTCAAATTATTTTACTTTAATCTTTAAGAATATTTCCTTTCAGAGAGGTAATATCGACTGAATATTGGAAGCTTTCATCGTCCATGAACTAAATGAGTTAATTTTTAGCGACCCCGACGAAAGCACTAACCCTAGCGACACAGAATAAAATGCTGCGTTCTGAGCAACGCGAAATTAACACTTCAAACAAAACGTGTATACTCAATTGATATTTTGTTGACCTGAAGCGTTTGTTTTTCTATTCTGATGTATTTTCATCAATTTTTGCAAGTATCTATTCGAGACAGACCCACCACAGTTTTGATGAAAAATTCGTTTCACATACATAGTGCAACAACACATACTACAAAGACAACAACGTCTAGTGGCAAAAAAAAATAAAAGAGATCTGGTGTGGAATGGAGTATTCTGTTGCATGCTTCGGTCGCTTACGCCAACATCTTGGCAATTTTTCAACAAATGACATGAGCCTCTCCGAAAAAAATCATCTCCTAACTTTATATAGCAGAACCTGCAGAAAGCAGGATCATCATTCACATTGTCCAGCATCATGTATGAAATTTTTCGTCCGTTCAACTGCAACAACATTGGGAGGGTTGTTTCTATCCTGTCAGCATACCTAGAATGTGGAAGGAACGTTAAATGCCACAAGCAACAGCAAAATCACTGGTAAAACGTTCTTCAGTATGCCAGCCAGGAAGTGCCAGGACTTCGAACCATTTCCGAAAGATTTTGCACTTCATAGAGCTCATTTTGATTTATTATCCTCTTCTGTCCGTTCTGCAACTAAAACAACTGTTTCTCCTGACCCTTTATACCATCTAACGCCTTCTCGAATAATCAGAATCACTGCACTGTATTCTGATGAAACGAAAATATTGAGAAGGTTCATTTGGTGAGTTGCGGAGCGCTAAAGGCAAGTGGAATGTTGTAAAAACTTGTATGCAAGGAAGTGTGCTCCTTAATTTGAAAATATTGAAGAAATCTTTACTTGTCTTCGTTGAACGTAAGCAATAAGTATAGTGCAAGTAAATCTTTTGGTACTTTTGAAGAGTTTGAGGCGGGATATTTCTTTGGTCTCGACACTCGCGAACAAATTACACCCAAGGAGAATGTTAAATGAAGCAAAATATAAATTTTTCAACTTCGGAGAAGACAAGACAATATCAGAAAAGTGTTAATTGGATCGATTTTACAAAATAATCCAATGGGATTGTTGCAAGTCGCTCTGCATCCTTGCTACCACATGAATTACTTGAAAGTCAACAGCTCATAACTTGCCCAATTGTTCTAAAGGACAGATTTATCGCATTACAACTGCAGTGGAAAGGTGAATAAAATTTGGTTTCGATCCCTTTTTCCATCCTTAGATTGGTATGAAATCTCCAGATTATGCAAATCTTGCAATTTATAAATTCATCTATTCACCATCGAGAAGGATTGGATAAGAACCTGATTTGTAAAGACCACAATGATGAGGCAAGGGTGAGAAGCTTTTTTCATGTTTTTGTCATCTTTTTCCCTCAACTTAACCCAAGGAATATACAGCGGATAGACAGGATGACGTTCGTTTTTTTTTCATACAAAATTATTATCTATGAGAAAATGTATATGTAGAAGGCTAGAAGAATCTTTCACATTATTCGCTTGTTCCTTCTATTATACATCGAATATATTCTCTCTGCAACATATGTAAATTTACATACATAAGAGTATGGACAAAGTCGAAGCTTTTTCTATCATTTCACTCCGAACATTTATTCTGAGTCCATGGTGAGTGAAAGCCAAAACAAACGAAAGAGTGACGAGCGTTGAAGGAAATGCGAAGAGGAAGTTTCTGCGAGAAGAGAAGCCATGAAAAGGACGTGAGACATATGCTTTACTCTAATGATGAATCTGAGAAAAACTGAACACATGAAGGATGTAGGAACATCATTTCCATGTCAGTGCCACCAAAATTTAATGGAAATTATTCAAGCAGGAGTATCTGCTAGGAAACACTTTAATACATTCATAATTCCAAATACGCGTAGTACGAAAATCCCTAGGCTTTCCTTCCTCATGAACAAATAGATCTATGAAGATGGATAGACGAAATGAGTAGATAGATGGGAAGATGGATGGATGTATGGAAGGGTATTCGAAATATTTTGCTCATTAAAAGTTTGTTGTGTTGCTAAAAAGAAAACCTTAACGCAGTGAAATTGAAGTTGATAGTGGGAAAAAGTCGTGTCTTTGTTTAGTACAAGCCCTACTTGTGGTGTTTCCATCTGTAGAAAGAGCATAGCATAAACATTGCAGGAATCAGACTCAAAATTTTTCCTTATAGTTTTATAAGCTTGTCTACTCTCGATTAACTATTGACTGTTTATTCTACTTATTGAGTTTATGTATGAACACAGAACAGGGTCCTACAGTCCTTCGCAGCCCTTGCTCGACTTTATGTGACGATTGCAGCGAGGTCCTCCAATTGCTGCATTCAAATAGCGATACGGTATGCTTTTTAATCCGTCGGACAACTATATTTCATTAGTATCCCTATGGCTCGTTAAAAGTCCATGCAGCTCTTGCACAAGTCGCAAACTTGGTCTCCTTCAGGGTTGGTATTAGAATCCGTATTTCAAGTGTATTTACTTTGTTTAGAGATGTTTACGTCAGGGTCCGCGTTTCGCAACCACATTGAAGATTTATTCTTCCGTGTGTGCAGCTGATCCTAAAAACTCACAGAAGTATAATGAACCTTTTAATTATTGAATTTGCCTATTTTTTTTTCAACTGAGTAAATGCATTCCATCACAGATCATACGCCATGGTATACTAAATTGTCCACGCTTTCATTTCCTTACAACATTAGTCGGGTTGAGAGTCTTTTTTCTTGTTTACATCACAAACTTGTTTCGGAGCCGTTGACTTCCAGCGCTACCTACTGAAGCATGTAAGGCCGCATGACTTGTAGCATTTTCCCGATAGATTTCGGAGGACCGTGAAAGGATGTTAATATAATCTACGTAGGCTATGGATCGATTTCCAGAGTTGCGTACCTCTTGAATAAATCGAGAGTTTTCTTATTACATATTTTGGAGTTACGCTAAACAGTAGTGGACCAAAACTTTATGTCAAACTCATCTGTTGGCTCTTTGCTTATTCAGATTTGTCATGTCATTGACGTTTTTGTCAATCTGGTTGGACAGACAAGATCGGCTGTACTAAATCAATTAGGATTGAGTGCAGTATGCTCCGATTGATAATACAATTTTCTTGTGACAACCCACACATATTTGGTAAACATCGATGTGGCATTCCGAACATTTCTTTCAGATTTGGTTACCAGTGAGGGATTGATCGATTGACGATCATCTGGTTGCAAGCGACCTTATACTCCCAAAGATGTTTTCCTAGTATAGATATATTATTATAATATAGTATATTTTATGGATAACAAATAAAATGAAAAGGAACCATTCTGACAAGATTTCCTCTTCTTCTCTGGTGTATTTAATCAGTTTATGAGATGCAATCCACACAGATTATATTGAATGACAGTTGATGCTTGCATTTCTCAGTTTTACCCCTGTTGCATTATTTTCTGTTTTGCTGGGATTTCATCAATGACTGTCGTTTTGTTCTTTCTCTGGATTTTGAATGAAGAATTTGATTCTTCCAGCGATGACAGTGCCAAAAGAAGTTGTGGGTTGGATTGAAGATATCTGATGTCATACAGGCATAAGTGCCATTGGAGGGTTACACTCCAATCGAAACTGATAGCCAGTTCTTTCTGTCGCCATCAGAGAACATTACAACGACTGTTCATACCCCCGTATAATTTGGTCCTAGGCTAGTATCCGTACGTCAAACACTTGATTACTCTTTGCTCTTATCAGGTCTTATGGCTCGTTATATTTCCATCATATTTGATTTTTCAACAGACGAATTGGGATTCTTAAGTCTCATTCTATTATTTCTACTCATCAATGTTTAACTCACCTATACAAATTTTATTACCTTAATTGTTAAAAGCCTGAATTATTCTTTCTGACACATCCATATATAGAGGAGCATAAAATTATTGAAGTTTCATTTCATCTCTAAATATAGTACATTATATGGATTATCAATAAATTTCTTTGAACTTTTCTTGATTTAACTGACAAACTGGCAAACATTTAGCATTTTAAAATTAAATCTTTTGGGTATTCTTCATTACCAAGTTTTAGGCTCAAATTTCGGTTCTATGTGGAATTCAACAAAAATCGATTTGACTTGCAATCAAAAAAGTCTTTCAAGCCTTTTCGCTACTCCTTATTAACTCGAACGACTTTTCCTCCCCAATTTTTTATACGAAAAGAAACATGGAGGTTTGACATATTATGGTACCCGCAAGATTTTAATTATTTTGCAATCTAAAACACTTTTTAATTCAAGTTTTGATACATTATTTCTTATTTAATTCTATATTTGCCATCATTATCAAATAAAAATTTTCAATTCAGTCTTTGAATTTTCAGTTTAGTTTCATTAAAATCCATATCAATCTTATATGGATTTTAAAATCCAAAAACAAACTTTTGACGAAGCAAAACATACACGAAAATGTATTTTCTACCGCAGAAGCCATTCAATCATTTTCCAGTTCAAAAGACATGCTCAGAAAGAGATGAAGAGAGAAAAAGCGAATGAGAAAAAGCAATCCGTAAATAATGAGAACATTCTACATAACTCTTTGAGTTTCCCGGAGTGCGTTTCGTATATCTTTTATAGCTTGAAGATGTTCTCGCACTTCACAATAGTCAAACAAGCGCAGGCCCGTAACCAAACACAAAAAGATTTAAAATTTTCAAAGAAATACAAATACAAAGCTTAAAAATTGAGACTTCAGGAAAGAATCCTAAAGCTTTGGCAGCTTCGGTGGAAGAACAGTTCTAAACAGGTTAAATCACTCATGAGTTCTTCCCGAATAGAATTGGCACAAAATGAGCTGGATCCACTACCACCACCATCTAACCACCACGTGACACAACTTCTTACTGGATCGAGGATTTCAAGCACAAGCTATGAAAAAGGCCCTTATGACATGTCGAAAAATGCTTATGTCTGAGTATAGAAACCCTCAGAAATCTTATTTTTGATGTCTGCAAACTATAATGAGATTGTCGGGACATGGCCAGTTCCACTCAAGACACCAGTCACCGCGAAGATCTGCAGCAACTCGTAGCTTTTGCCAAAAAAGTGCTTCAGAAAAAGAGAGGAAAAAACGAAACAACGTGTGGCTACACTGATGATCGGGATCTTGACCTAAATGTAGGTAGGGAGTCAGGGAAATAACATATTAGAATATTATAGAACACACAAAAGCTTGTTCACACAACGATCCAAGGGAAATACATCAATCACAGCAACCTACAGGGCAAAGTAAAAATAAAACCTAAATAATAATCCTCAAGCAATCATCTAAAGAGAAAAATAATGCTGAGGAGACCAAACTTTTTGGATTCAAATTGGGCATCCCCATCCGGTGCGAAAGGCGAGCATAATGCCGGAGACACACTATTCTGTCGTGTTGTGTTGTGGCGCGTCAGACGCATATCGCTTTCATACATTTCGTATGGTTAGAAGCATATTTGTGTGTTGTGTTGTGTTGTGGCGCATTCTGTTCTGATGCGACTGCTTGCAAGCGATTGCGCCAGAGCGCCACCAGACAACACAACACAACACGACAGAATAGTGTGTCTCCGGCATAACTCTCCTCCTGAGTAATGAGCTGACTCAAATCTCCAAAGTACGAGCCTTCAAGCCGAGAGAGGAGCAGTTGCGACGCTCAACATTGGCGTTGGAGTTGAAGTGGCTGTGGTGTTTCTTCAAATCGACTGCTAGAGTTGCAGCTCGTGACAGGGTTCCAAAGGGACGTACCCAGGAAAGAAAAAGCTTCCACTTCGTGTGATAAATTAAAGCTGCTATCATATAGGAAGGAGGGTTGATTGCGAAGCTCAGGTACTGTAGATCACTCAACGTTTTTCCAAAACTGCAGAATGTAAAACATGAAAATAAATCGCAAAAAGTCTCTTTCTTTCTGTTACCACAACATAAGCAAAACAAAAAGCGAGAATACTTCAAATAAATTTTTGATCTATTGAGATTTTATCAATATAAGTGGGATTTAAAGTGGATAACCAATTTTTCGCTCATTATTGCGTAGAACACTGGTTCTCTTTCAAAGCTTACGAGGATAACCCAATACAAACATAAGTCTACTTAAGCTTGTTCCATCTCTGTCTATTAGAAGCCGCCTGGAAGTTGTCTTGTTGTTTATATTTACGTTGGTCTTACTATTAAAAGTGAACTTTTTTTTTTGGGTTGGAGGGTGAAGGCAATTTACGCCCGGAGTGTGGGACTCCTAGCAGCGCATGCTACCAGACTACCCACTAAACATCCCCCCTGTCAAGAGACCCTAGCCTGGAACTGTTTGACACATTACTTCGGGCTACGCCTCTTTTTACTTCGCCCTAGGGCGCCGTCAGCCTATAGAAATCTTCCCTCAGCGGGAAGGGGTAGGATGGAGGAGGACCGCTGGAAAGGAGACCCCCCAAGACCCCGCGCCCAAGGATATCCATGGTACCATTTTTTGCTATAAGTATTGCCCGAGAGTAATGTGCCACACAAGTCCATTTGTCGAAATGAATTTGTCACTATGAAAAGTGAATAAATCGTACTTGAAAGGGAATCAATCGATGCAAAAAGTTGAATGAACATCCACGAATGTGCATCTAACGCAGCGTACAAGCAGATATATTTTGGGTGTACAACTTAAAAAATAAATAAATGGAATTTTGATCATTAGTAAAGGCTCGACTGGCTTGTTAAGTTATTTAAGTTGATAGATGCAGCACCTGGAAACCCTGAAGTTAAAGAACACGTAATTTTAGCTCATTTAGCTCAAGAGCAACAAATTTGACTGGAAGATTATAATTCCAAGACTATAATTTATTCGAAAAAATTCCATTGTGATTCCGTGTAAAATTATCCAAACAAATACGATATCGAACGGCGTCGCTACTCAATAAGGATTCAAACCGTAACTCTTGCGAACAAAAAAAACCCCAACATACAAAAGCGAGGAATCAATCACTGGCAGGTGCTTCCATTGAAACGCCAGATACAATCCGCTGATAAACAATCAAATCATTTGAATGAATACAAAACTTTGAATAGATGGAAGCCACACCTTTTTAACGTACTTTCATCCCATTTCAAAGATCCTTTGCTGCTACTTACCGTAGTATAGTATTCATGAACAAAAACTAGCAAATCTGTTCAAGTTTGAGTAAAAACATTGAAAGTCCTTTTTCATTGTGCGGCTTTCACATAATGAACAAACCAACCAACCCTTTTACCCGAATTTCCCGTATCTGATGTGACAAAAACCGTTTTATGGTTTGGTTTCCAATGAATTCATTTAATATTCCTTCCTTTTTTCTTATACGACATTATGAACACTTACCATACCATTCTTGTCGTGGTGGTAGTGATGGTGCTACCGTGACAACAGCATCAAAATAGCACAGAAAAGCTTTGTTAAGTGTGGCCAGAACGGGGATTGTGACCATTAAATTATGATAAGAATCAGTTGTTTTTATTATAGTCATAGTTTGGAAACTTCAAGGATTAAAACTTTAACCTTCAAGCAAACTAGAAACAAAGGTTGAAAATTTTAAATGAACTATTGGAAGCATATTTCTATAATTGTTGTTTTGCTGATAATGTTGTTCGTGGCGATGAGTTTGGAAAGATGAATAAAAAAATTTCTATCTTTATGGGGATGAGGATAATTCTACTTATTTCTTTGGTCGCCAGCTCTTTCTCTCTCTCCCTCTTCCCATGTCTATTTCAATCTAGTCCTTCTTTATTTATGCTTCCGCAGAAATATCAGACGCAGGTCTCATTCAATCCAAATAAACAGATTTTTCCAGCTATCTTTTAATTAACAAAGTGAACTTCGGAGATTGCTCTGGTGTGAATTATAATATTGTGGGTTGTTATATTCATCGAGAAAAATTTCCATGCTCCAGGCACTTCTATGAAAATTTGTTTTCGTTTGAATTGGGAGTTTAATCAAATGAAATAAAAATAACGTTGAAGTAATCTCATGGGTTACTACGAAAAAAAAATGTTTAAGAACTCTAAGACCTTTCAATAGGTTAAATTTTTTGAACAGTCAGAGTTTGTGCGCAACTCATATATTGACTACACTACGTGGACTTTTTCATCAGTCGCAAAGGGTTCGTAGGAAATGACTTGTTAAATATCGTAATTTAACCATATATATGTAGAAAATATTATAGCCATTCTCTGTAATAAATAAATATCTTTGCTTTTTAAATTATAGTTGATTCAACAAGGTCTTAGTATTGATCGTTTTCCAATCTCCACCAGCATTCAATCGGTTTATTAAAAGCTGTTTCTTAAGCCCATGTTAATGCATGATGTTGTTGATGTTGATGCATTTGCTTTGCAGTTAATTCTGTTTTTTTTTTAATTCTATTACAATGTATTTCAATTATTTTTCACCTTTAAATTGTGCTTGAAGACATAGTGATTGGTAGAAGAGAGTGTCTTATATTTTGATTCACATTTCCTAAGTTTTTCTCATGGACAAAGGCACTTCAACGTTATGGCGCCTTAACGCAAGATTAAACAAGGCCCAGCTTAACGTTGTGTATCCAAGGATTCCAGGTTGACAAAGGACTTATTTTGTTTGTTTCGGAAGCTTTCTGGAGACAACGGACTCTCGTTCTGCAATAGAATAACAGGGAAAATTAGTAGTAGATGACGTGGGTTAATAGCGACATAAGGCCGTGGGTTAGTATAGGGCGCAATATACATACTCCATTACTTCCCTACTCAGCTTTTCATTGGGAACGGGTACTGCCTGTTTTGCCTGCAAAAAAGTAAGGAAAGCACGCAGTCGGCTGATTGTTTCTTCTGTTCAGGGAACGTATGCGACGCTTACCACATCTTTTTTATATGTAGACAGTGGGTAAACGCGCGGTTTCTCTTTCACGAAAGAGTTGGTACACTCCCCCCTGAAAATCTGGTGGAGGTGATAGTCTCACCAATCGACAAACGTGGTACATCACGCTCAGATGGTTCTACAGACGGATTTTCAGGCCCAGTGCAACGTGTCATGGAGAAACTAACAACGAGCTTGGGAGTGATATTTTATGCGAGATATGTACAATAATTATAAAAATAACAAATTTGAAATGCTGGAACATCTCAACAAGCAACACATAAATCTAAAAAACCCAATGGAATATTTAAAGAAGAGAGCATTGGTAGCTTTGACATAACAATATTGATCAACAATACATCAAACAAATTCGAGCATTTGAAACGAGCGAAATTCACAACCACAAACACGATCATATACAATCGTCCAACCACCCTCAACAGCATAAAAACGCAGCAACAGGGCAAATAACAACAAGACAGGAGAAGAAGAAATACCAAAAAGAAGTTAAAGACAACAAACATTACAGCAGAAAACAATGGATGCATAAAAGACCTGCTGGACCAGATAAAAGGAAACTTCAAAATACCCAAAAACGTTTTAAAGAACTCCAAAACATGAAAATATGTTTCAAACAAAAAACATTCGACGAACGAACCATACACTAACAGACAAGCCCTCATTTGTACAAAAGCTTCGAGCTACTAAAACAACTTTACAAATATTAAAGGCCATTAGGCCTAACGATAGCAAACAAATCAAATTAATGGGCTCCCGCAAAAATGAAAAATCATACAATTTTTCCAACCTCCAACAAAAATTTTTAAAAAATTTCCTGCCTGTATTCCAAAGTTTCCTACCTGGTAATCTAAAAGTCGAGCCTATCAATAAGGACACTTTATGCTAAGAACTCAGAATGACCACCCACGCACCGAACATTCGGCAGTACTGAAACGTTGATGTAGAGGATATAAGGAACAGAGGGGAACAATGCGATTTCATTCAGAGATTTTACAGGCTCTATAAGTGGTCCTTTCATAGTAATATTTATCTCCCCGCTACCTTCAGCTGGAAAAGTCACTCATTGAATCGCACGTATCGACTGGCGAGGAAAAAGAGGACTAGTCTAGTGTACCGTGACAAACGAGAATATAGTAGCATCTAGTAGTCTCCTGCTGCAGGGAGTCCCTCACTGAGTGTGTAAACAGTCATAACGTACCAATGATAAAAAATTCCTCAAAAATTTAAATTTAACTGTGACAAAAAAGGGGATCTATTTATTGTTTTTTTTCCACAATGAGAAACTTTTAGGGAGAGACAGAATCACAAAAACTCGTGTCAATAGTCAACCGTAATCTGTTCGATCACAAATTCAGATTCACTATACTAGCCAATGGAATTCCATGCTTGAAAAACGTATGGCTCTCGAAAGCATTGGATGCTTAATCAAACAAGGTAACCAAATCGGTATTCCATGCCCTTAGCGAAGCGATGCCAAAGCAGAACTGCTGGCAGAGCTACTTTTGTAAAACACCATCACGTTTGCCTGGTTCTGCAAACGATTCAGTGGATTATAAGTCGGTTTTTTTGGATTTCTTAGACATAACCTCTCTGTTCGTATCGTTACATTTGATATTGAAAAGGCTTTCGATTCAGTGTAGCACCGAGGTCTTCTACATTTAAACTTGTTACACTCAATTTTTCACCATATTCAATCAAGTTTATCAGGTCTTTAAGCTAATCAGAACACAAGAACGTACAGAAGTGTGAGAAGGTATTTTGCTGAGAACAGCTGGCGTTCCTCAAGGTTCCGACCTCAGCCTAACATTATTTAGCATTTTTACTTCAGACACGTCTGTACTAAGCAACTGTCCAATAGCCGCTTTGCTGACGATTCATGCTCATATACAGCATCACCAGATCCGAGAAAGATTAGGCAAGAGGAATTGCAGCAAACTGATAGGTGTATTAACATTTTAGGAAATTTCACGTATTTCACATATTTCGGCCCATTTTGGACAAAATGTTAACATTCAGCGGCCATATCAATTCCATCCTGGTGACAAATTCGAGCATCTTTCTGGTGTTATACCCATAATCATAGTTGAATACTGAAAACAAAATTCTATTTAGCTAAACGTCGATGCAGCATGATTTTTGAAGCCCAGGAATCGGAATCTTGTACGATTTCATTGAAAACCACGTTACCTATTTTACAAAACAGGGGTCTAGAAATGTCCTTTTTCACTTCAAACTAACAAAATTTTAGATTAATCAGCAAAAGTGAAGAGATTTCCTTCTGGAGGATAAATTGTTCCTCTTAAAATGTTCAATAAGGTGAATTTCAACAAAAGTTTCCAATCCAATTTGTTTCAACCCGATTTTTACAATATTTTATCTTTTATTCTTTTTTGCAGTGAATACTCGAACACTACCACATCCGCGACATAATAACAACATAGTAATGGATCATCGGGCGCGTGATGATCAAATGTTAATGACAAAAGGAACATATATTCCGTCCCCATCACCGGCACCGCCACTGGATGGTTCCTACTATAATATGAATAGTGACCGATATTTATCGTACCCGCCAATGGTAAGTGAATAATTTTAAATTGAAATTTAAAAATGCGTTTAGTCACAGTTGAATAGCAAAAATCGCATTGAACTATTTTACAATGTGTTTATAATAAATTAGCAATTTATCTGAAAGAAAGATGTAACACTTTGTTTAGGCACATGACTCCTCTAGTTATGAAATAATGTAAAAATTTCAACAGAGTCCTGTGTCGAAAATTGTCACTTTCACGTTTCACTACATCTTTATCCAAGCAGCATCCACCTAAGACATTCAGATAACAACCTTATGTACATCCAATCCCGAATTCGTTATATATTTTCTTTTTTAAATTTAATGACTTGAAATCTACCAACTAATATTTCAATATTTATAAAAACATTCTTAAGAAAATTTTGCGCAGCAAGTTTTTGGCTTAGTTCCGATTAAAAAAAATTAGTCCAAAATTTAATTAGAATTGCTACATTGCTAATGTCGTCGCATCACATTGCATCCTCTGCAATCGCTCATAGTTATTCAGGATCAAGTTTACGTTGCGTTAACAATGTTTTATTTCTGAGTTTGACGTTGTCGACTGGCTCAACTGTAGTGTATGCAACATTTGCTTCGAAAATTCCTAGCAACGCGAAAAACCTCCCTTTAAATTGCTTTATACAACTTCGTTAGTGCCTAGCTAAGATATTTTTAATACACCAACGACATAGTATCAAATCCAATCTAAAAACTTTCCCTTTATGAAAAAGTTATTTAAACTAAACTCCCCAAAAGCGTGTTCGAATAAGACTGCATACAAGGAGGTGAGGTGGGGATTAATATGCCCTGCAAAACCATCTGGTAGTGAAACGTTCGCCTCCTGCCTTGATCCCCTCCTTATTCCTCGCTACTCGCCTGATTCTCGTCTCGAATTGAATTGTGAAATCTAAATTAGATGCAATTCCATAAAATGAGCGTAAATAACATTAAAACTTTCGAAAATTGTTCGGTATGTCCTGCTCTGTATTCCCACTCATACATATTTGACTGGACAAGCAAACTGCTATCTGTTCGACTTTGTTTTTTAGCTTTATTTTTTCGTCCTTGCCTGTCTTTGTTCGCTTTTTTGAGGTAAAATTAGACGAATGTATTTGTATTTGCATATGTATCGCATGTACCAGAATAAAAGTAGTGTTGAAATGACACGAGGTGGTTGAAATAAAGAAGTTATTGGAATTGGAAACTCTAAATTCAGACGCCAGCGCCTTTTTGTTGTAGGCCAAAGGCTTGGTCCAATGTGAAATCCAACATTTAAATATCTGATTCAGTTTTCAGCAGATAAGTTTGTGTTTCATGGATGCGATATTGTTCGCAAGAGAAAAAAACTGTGCAGAATATGCCTGAAATGGGCAAATTTGCAGGTTCTCGTCAATGCATTGTGTATTCGTTTCTTTGAAAAGTTTACAAGCTCATGGGGATTAGCTCCTTAAAATTTGTTGTTTCGTTTTGCATGCAGCGTACATCATATTGACTAATTTGGCTTTCTCATGTTACGAAAACTTTCTAAGTCCAGATTAGATCTATTATTATTTTCTTTATTTTATTTTCCGATTGGAAGTATGTATCACCAGTTTGCCCTTTTATGAAATTATGTTATTGTATCGGGTGTTTCCAAAAGTTTATCGGTTTCGATTTGAATAACTTTTAAGCACTTATTTACTGAAACTTAACTTCATTTGTAATCACCATGATTATCTATGACATTTATCAAACATTCTGGAAGTTTCTGTATCCTAGTCCTGTAAAAATTAACCCCCTTACCCTTGAAAAAATTGCTCGTCCTGCACGATGAAACCCCATTCGCTTCCCTACAGGTACCGAAAACATACCACGGGAACTCTAAAAAAACTCGAAGGACCGAAGTACGCGATATTCTGCTGGAGCAAGATCACAACTTAAAGATTCCCACCAATTGCCATTACTTTGCGTAAGGCCCCTGCAGCTATCTGCCGTCTCGCATTGTCACGATGGAAAATGACTCCCCGACAATTGACCAACGCTGGTCACTTATCACACATTGCTTTGTAAAGCCACCCAATTTTGGGCAGTACAAATCCATTCGAGAAGCTCCCGATAAATTTCTCTTCGAGAATCCCATCATACAGGTAATAAGATCTTCCGTAGATGCAAGCCTGGCTTTGCATTGAATGCTCACTCGCAAACTATCCGGCGTGGTTTCAAATTATTATTGAAACCGGACCCACTTTTCATCTCCAGCAATCATCTGTCGGAGGATTCCTTCATTAATTGGACGGGTAATATGGGAAACACAATATGTCATTCTTGCTCGTGGGGTAACCAAACAACCAGCTTTACCACATATCCTAGTGCATTGATACTTCTCTCTATAGTGGTTCTGTGAACCTATACCTCCTTGTATGACTTCCAATAGATTACCATATGCCACCTCCTTGGGGCGGCCTGATACTCCATAACGAAAGCGGTCGTTCTGTTGGCACGTGCTACGTAAATTCTGCTACATTCTGGTGAACCTCCGCCGCGCAGTACCCAAGACTAAAATCGTCAAGCAAAAGGTGTCTCATACGCACCGTGTCCGCTTCTTTTTTTCTTACCAGTTTTACTCGAAAATTAAAATCCTAATGCAGCAGTGATTTCTTTTATATTGGCGATAGTGAGAGGTAGGGATACTTGCAAACGAAATCGGATCAAGAAGTTATGATTTACTGTTCAAAGGAAATCCATATTGAAAACCCGAAAAAGCCATCCCAATCATCCAATATCTACGAATTAGCATTTCCACATATTTTCGAATTTCTTTAAACTATAAAATACTTAAAATATTTCCACACTAGTTTCCTTTGTGAAACAATAAATAATTTCCATTGAGTTCCCAAAATTTCAAGCTGCACATACCTGCTAATCATGCTAATTTAGCATCCTAGAAGCATTTTAATAGTTATTTTCATTCTAACTTCAAATTTATAAGTCAATTATAACATTTAAAGCCTCACAGGCACAGAAAGAAAGAAAAACTTTCATCGAAGCGTCTCAAAACCGAAATAATAAAGAAAAATCGGTGGTCATTCATTTCGAATGTGTATGTCAGTCAATTCCCATCAAGTACCATCTCCTTGGCCGGAATGCATCGATTGGCCCTACCAAATTTCTTGAAGCCACCTGAAGTATGATGAAACATAATAATTCAAAAAAATCGTTTAACCCGTTTTCTTGAATTTTTAAAGGATAGTAGTCGTTAAGGGCTCTTGAAAATTTTTCAAAAATTCAAAACAGCCATTCCTTCACAAAATTCAATCGAATGACTTTCGGAAAGAACGTACACTTGTAGAACACTTAAATATCGATCAAATCAAAGGTTTTTATTCCAATCTGAACTAAAGGAAGGCTTTATGAGTCCAGCGCAGTCCTCATTAAAGCATACCAGCAGATTTAACGACTTTACCGAAAGTAGAGAATGTAAAGCGGGCTCTTGCGATTCACATGTGTGCAATCCGATGATTTGTAATTGCATTTATATGACGTTCGATACAAATAGAAGCTGTACGATACTGTAAATGAGTATATCACCAATATCTTGGGCTCCAGTGAGTTTTGTTTCCAGAAACAATAAAACTAAGACCGAGTTAGACAGAGTTCTGGCAGCAAAGTATTTAGTCCTGTTTGTCCCCAATTAACCTTCCCACTTCAGTCCGCACAATGGCTTTGCTCCAGACATTGGATTCATATTATGAGATTCCTCAGACAACGTTCTCAATTCAACTGAGTGGCATCTGTTGCGGCTTTAAGTTAGTCAACCTTTTAATAGACTTAGATATTGTCCATTAAAATGTGAACCGGAAAACGCTTCTTTATGGATTTTAAGGGATAATGATTGAAAAGCTTTTGAAGTCACATTAGCCAATGAAAGAAAGACTTACAGCACATACAAGTGGAACGGAATCTGGAGACAATTTAGGAACTCAGATGTTCCTAGATCGCATGCAGAAAACCAGTCAAATTTTCTACGAAGCCTTGCACGAAAATTTGTCACATTATGGAATACCTCATTGTGGATGGTAGGCAATAAAACTTCAATTCTCCTAATATATTGTGCCAATGACATGAAGCGTGGTAGCCATGATGAAGCAAACATCTTTGCAGATGCTTCAATTAAGAAAAAAAACCCTTCGGATGAGTAAGACTGTTATCCCTATGAAAGATTAAGAATCACACGAGAAAATCTGACGTAGGGCCAGGCATTCTTACACGACAAACGGATAAACATATGTTCATGAAATATTCCTAATAATTCAGACTCTAAGGAAGGGAAAAACATTCAGAAGACATATTAAACAAGATTGTACTGGTTACCTTTCAAATAACTACAAACAATAATTGTCAACATCAGTCTGCAGATGTATCCCGAAAATTGGAAGCTAGCGGTAATAATTGTCTTTTCAAAGCCAAGAATGGACCCTTCATTCCTGGAGACAACTGGAGACTACTCTAGTTCTGCCATCACAGTCACTGGAAAAAGTAGAGAGAGTGCTATTAGACCGACTTGAAGAAATAGCTAAAGAAAAACGAATTATCACGAGAGAACGATCTGGAAAAACAAAATGATGATCCCTAAAATATTTTTATTGCAGATCTCGCAGACAAAAGTTATTACTGACTTTCAATTTCATTTTTACAACATTAAAAAATCATATATCTCAGCACTAATAAGGCATGGAAATGTAGTACACTGCTGATAGATTCCAGACCCTATTTTCCTGTCATCCCAGCTGCTTGTATGTTGTTCTGGACTTCGTCAATATAGCATAAGGCAGTAGTAACACCAGAAAGACTTCGTTTCCCCAATGATGGGTTGTGAGCAATCCATCAAATTTGTTGTGACAGCATAACTGAGAGCCAGTGCTGTCACTCCGGTGGCGCATCACAAAGAAAGAGATACTAGTATTGCATTTTACCAAATATAAAGAGCTTGAAAATGACACGACGCAAATGAATTGAGGAAACGCGATGGCCAGCTATTTGAGCTTATATGTAAGTGACAATAATTTCATCCATTGTCTGGGCGTTATAAATCTCTTTCTCCCAAAACAAGGAGTCGGTTGCCTAGTGTCTCGACGTTGAAATGCAACAAGAGGCATTTGAATAAGTCAATGATCAGACGACACGCTAGATAGATTTTCTGATTTTCTAGACCAGCTCTGACCTAGGAAATATTTAGGCCAGACGGTGGCTAACCTTCGAAAATCTGAATGACTTCACGGATAAAGTCAGTCATCTCGCGTACTTGGCGAAAGATGTTGATTTATTTTAATTTTAGAAAGACAATGTCTGAAGAGATAACAAATGCGATATATTGGATTAGTACTTGTGTACACTTTAAACATTCCAGATTTTCTCTGGATTGTATTCCCCTACCAATGAACGAATGACAACGTACGTGTGAGAAGACGATTTAGCATTTACTGGTTTCGGGACTATTCTCATTTCCATAATTTCTTTCATACTTACCTCAACCGGATTAACCCTGATGACTTTAGCAAACTTGCCATGTAAAGACGGATAGAAAGTAAGATAGATAAATTTACACTTTTCGCTACAATGCTGGTAACAGCAATGAAAAAGTATTAGGGTGAGTACGAATGAATACGAATGAATGTTACCAGTGAAGCTAGTGGTTGGTGGTTTCGCTGCATTTCAAAAGTTCGTAGGACCATATTAGGACTATCAAATCCGAGTATAAAGTTATCCTGGACCTATGAAAATTAGCTTTAAATGAGACACTTTTTTCCTCAGTATGTCATATTAAATCATTTTTCACTTCGCCACAAATATTGATGCATATGGTAATGGCTTTGTCACATGTTTCGAAATATTATATTTATTACGTTCATATTCGCAATTCGAAATTGGAAAAGCTTTCTCTGTGTAAGCTCACGCAGGGTTCTTTCAGCCCCTGTCTCCCCAAATTAAAGAAGATAAGACACACTTCCTTTGATGGAACTTTTCTCGATCCCGAGATACAGTGGACAGGAATTTTTACAGTAGAGACTTCTTTATGTTTTCTTTTAATTCAATGATTATAGCGCACTTCTCTGAAGATACCTTCAAACTACCATGTAAATATTGGGAGTACAAATTAATTCGGTCCGTTTTTTTGTGGTCAAAAATTCATTTATTTCAAAATAAAAAGAATTAAAAGATTAATCAAAGTATCTTCCATCGCTAGTTACTACTTTTTCCCACCTCTCAGGCGATTTTTGAATTCCCTCTCGAAAAAATGTCTCGTCTTTTGAGGTGATCCAAGTTAGAAGCCAATTTTCGATTTCTGCGAAAGAAGTGAACCGATGACCTGCCAAATCATGCTGCATCCGTCGGAGCAACCAGTAATCAGAAGGAGCAATGTCCGGAGAATACGGCGGGTGCGGCAAAATATCCCACTAGAGCGTTTCCAAATATTTTTTCACGACTTTTGCGACATGAGGCCGAGCGTTGTCATGCAGGAGAATAACTTTGTCATGTATTTGCTTGTATTCCGACCGTTTTTCTCGTAATGCACAGCTCAAACGCATCAATTACAGCCTATACCGATCGCCCGTTATGGTCTCGCCAGGTTGTAGCAGCTCAAAGTACACAAAACCCTTTCGGTCCCACCAGATACCCAACAAGACCTTCGAACCATGAATATTCGGCTTTGGTGTTGATGTTGAGGTCGATGGCAACGATTGACCGGGCATAGCGTAGTATTTTTTCTTCTTGGGGTTATCATAGAATACCCATTTTTCGTCTCCAGTAATAATTCGATGTAAAAAACCTTTTCTTTGTTGCCTTTGAATCAGCTGCTCGCAAGTGAAAAGTCGCCTTTCAATATCTCTCAGTTTCAGTTCATAAGGAACCCAATTGCCTTGCTTTTGAATCATTCCCATGGATTTTAACCGTACAGAAACGGCTTGTTGTGTCACTTCTAAAGATTCTGCAAGCTCCTCTTGCGTTTGACTCGGATCTTGATCGAACAATGCCTCCAACTGTTTGTCTTCGAATTTTTTTGGTTGTCCAGAGCGAGGCTTGTCTTCAACGCTGAAATCTCCATTCTTGAAACGTCGAAACCATTCCCTACATGATTTATCAGTTGGAGCATTGTCACCATAAACTTCCACAAGCATTTGATGCGCTTCAGCTGCACTTTTCTTCCAAATAAAACAGAAAACTAAAACCTCCCGCAAATGCTGCTTAGTTAAACCAAAATTGCTCATAATTTACACTGTGAAAAACAAGGTTTTTTTAAAAAAACTCGAAGCAATATGAACTGAATATTATTGGCAGATGTCTAACCTTTCTAAAATTATCGACATCAGCTGTTACTATTCAATATTCATAACAGCCAGAGCCATCTTTTGAAAACGGACCGAACTAATTTGTACTCCCAATAATTTCTCAGGGTGTAAATTAGTTTTAATTCTACTTTCACATCTTTTCAATAAGGGCCCTTAAATGTTCTCCTGGAATGTAAATTATTACTATTATTCCTTACATAACAAAAGAAAACAATGATGCATTATTTGCTGTCCTTTGCAGTCATTTATACAAAAACTTCAGCCGCAGACAAGGCCTTTGTAGTTTCTTATTCGATTCTCGGAGTCTAACGTCATGTTGTCTCGTTACTAAAGAAATAAACTTTGCCTAACTGTGCCAAAATATCTGAGTAGTAGAATCAAACATTTTGACACAATTCTGAACATTTGTTCTACATTTGAACATCTGTTCTCAAAATCATAATGAATCGCAGGGAAGTGCTTTAATTGAATCGAAAACAATCTTCACAATTTTTTTAAGGGTAAGCTTGTTCGTAGAATGGCGGCATAATAACTTAAAAATTACTTCAGAGATTAGCACTTTCTTTTTGCCTCATCAACTGCTGCATTAAAAACGAGAGTCTGAAACCAGATAGCGCTCCTTTCGGATCCTACATTTGTCTGCGGGAATAGTCTGACACCAGTCTAATTCCAAGAAAGTATCTCTCGATGTCCATTAAAAGATGTCACGGTGTACCTAAAAAACGGCATTTTGCGGTCCATCCTCATTTTGCAAATAATATGTAGCAAATATAATGTGTTCTCATTTCAACAACCAGGAATATTATACATCAAAAGTCTGACTTTATGATCTAAGTGAATGATCTCAAAAAATTCACAAAATTCACAATTTTAAAAGATCAATTTTTTGAAAAACTAGTTGAGTCGTGCTGGGCTAATATGCCACATTGTGATTGAGTATCCCAAGCTATCACTAATTATTTTAAATGTTCGCTAAATATTTATATCATTGGCAACGACATTGGCATTTTAACTAAAAACGTCTTTGCATTCAGTTGTTAGCGAAAACTTCTACTATCATCAAAATTTCATGATTTTCAGTCCTCAGAATTTTAACAGGAGAAGTGATACAGCCTTCCGTAATTTTCTGGAATTCTCCTCGGGATGTTCAAGTCAATTACATTTAAATAATAGTTTTCTGTAAGCAATCTACTTATTTGGTAGCTAATGGTTAACCACCAACACTTTTTTCACTCAATCGCACGAAAGATTTAGGTATAAATTCGAATTGCTTATGTGGTTTTCTTGGCGAACCCAAGAGAACAAAAGTGAAGAATGAATGTTTTGAAATTATATTTCTTAAGACTCTTAACCCAAACCTCTTCTCCACCCGCACGTTCGTATGAGTATTCAATTTGTACTCAACCGAATTCCCTAGAGGCTTCCTCACTTCTTCGAACTGGAACTTGTTATTTCAAAACTTACAAATATACATAGCCTAGTTTCCTGGAAAAGTCAAATCCTTTTGAAATTCGGAATGAAAATATTTTCCGGAAGCAGAGAACAGCTGATAAAATTACTTTATAATGATTTACCTACCTGGTAACATCTAGGAAAAAAGAAGGACGAAAATAATATGAAATAAACATTCAATGTATACATACTCGTACTTAATGCTGGCAAAAAGCCTGCAGAAAATCTTTTGATTGTTATAAACAAGCTGATCCTCTTTGTATTCTGCTCTAAAATACATCGAATAAAGTTGAAATCAGAAAGGGATTACTTTGATGTTCAAGACGTCACAACTTGAAGCCGAAAATTCTGTGGAGGACAGCATGTAAAATTTTACAATACACATGTCCCATACACTCTTAAGTATATGAGGCAGGAATAAAGGTAGATGGGAACGGAAATAATCTCATTATTCATGTAAAGCATAATATGGAAGTCATTAAATCGAGCATTGGATCGAATAATAATTTGATTGAAACCACCATTCAGTGGACGCTTCGGGCGCATGCTTGTTTCTCTGTGTTGTTAGTAAATTTAGGAGTTTCTGCTACGGCAGAAGAAAAAGTTAGAATTATAGGTTATCTCTATACTTACGAACAGCGGTGAGGGTCACAAATAGACAACGTAGACAATAATGAAAATGCTATCAACAATAAATTCAATTTTTAAAGAGACGTCATTTATTTATTTTTCCATTTATTTTTTCCTATCTGATATGAATCGTACCGAAAACGTGTTTGAAAACACCAACCGTCATCAATATTTTCAATTCATGCCCATGTTTGATGCATTTTAAATTCATCTTTTCAGAATGAATGTTTTTCGTTATTTCATTTCTTCACCCTGCTCTATGTGTGCAAGCCACATGCCAAACCAGAGGGTTTCATGCTTTGAACATCTTCTGGGAATATTCTTGATACACTTTAGCTGCATCTCTGATGTGACTTAATCAATATCAGCGTTTACGATAGACGTACTTCACATTCAGGACTTCCAGGACTATTCTCCCTTGAGATAACATGTTCTCATAAGAGTGTAAGATGTGTGATGTTAAATCCTCAATGTCGTCATCAGCATCAATATAAAGAGAAACACCCGGGCGACTGACACGTTCCTATAAGAAAAGGACATGGGATGCCACTCACTATAAACTATTTTAGCGACCGAATGAATGTTGGACCGGTAGCAGGATATTATACAAGCCTACAAGCAAAAGCGGTTCACTGTAAGGTCATGGCATGATAAAGAAGCCGAAACTTAGTTTCTGTAAACGGTGGACAACTACAATTTTCCGTGACGGTGACTGATTTAAAGGACAAGTTTCGATAGTAGATTGACACAAGGAAAATTTATAGGGGTGACTGCTTATCATGAATACACACTACATGGCCAACGGGTATTCTTCTGACGTATCAATGAGCTCGTCCTCATTGTATTCGTTTCGTATAACGTGTGGTGTAGTTCTATGATGGTTTTCAGTTTTAAGGAGAATCGGAGATACTTTTTGGTTTATGATGATGTTTGAGGTTAACAAAAATTCTGTAGAGACATGAGTGTACACCCTTCAAGCTTTAGAACATAGAATCTAACACAACCAACTTCTTCGTTGCCAAGGTTACGGGTTCTTCGTGATCCTCTAACTCAATAAACTTCTCTTCGATAAAGTATGACGCAGAAAACTACATGTTGCCAAAATTAAAGTTATCTTAAAGCCAGCATATCCTCCACTTGTCCAGGCTTCAAACAGACAAAAAAATAAAGAACGCAATTTTCTCATGAAAACGTCAATTTAAGATGTTCTGTAAACATACGTTGTGTTAGCTCAACTGCTTTGAAGGTTATTAAACTTAGGAGAATGTGTTTGCTCAAACACACACATTTTATTATATTCATCCAAGCATACTTGCAAACTTAACCCCCAAAGGACCTTCTGGCATCACCTGCATACAACACTTTGTGCTTCTATCGCTCGCATAACAGAACATCCAATATAAGCATATCGCTAGTATTGCATCAACGCGCGGGCGATATGGAAAAAGGATATGAATACATATACTCTTCGAGTTAAATTTTTCATAATGTCGGGAATTTTGAATTCGTGTTTGCATTTGCATTCCGGCACTTTTATTTCCAAAAGGTTGGATGTATGGATCCTGATAGAGACTATGGTGAGCTACTAGACCGTTGCATTGCACAGCGAACGTTTTTGGTAGAAGTGGAAGCAGCATCGCCAGGAAGAAGCTTAGCACGCTATTGCAAAACATTTTATCTTTAATGTTCTTTCTCTTTGCTATCATCATATTGCCATATGCAGAATTCGCCTCTACCACTATCTATTTGCTATGTCTGCTCAACTGTCTACGATTTCTGGAAAGTCCATCCTTCCTCGTCAGTTATGAAATGTTTGAGTTAGTTTTACGGGAAGCATTATGGGATGGGAACATATGCAACTTTGATGATTTTCACCATTTTTTCTCAATTCGGTTTTGTATTTCCGTTGTATTATCAATAATGTGAAACATTATTTCATCAATTTAAGTTTTCGCGATGCTTTGTGACTTAGCAATTTAGTTGTGGCTGAAAGCATCACTTAAGCAAAACTCTCACTTACGGCTTAACTTACGGTTAAACATCTTAAACTCAAAAAGGGTAGTTTGACTATTGCTCTTGCATAGTTCTGAATAGTAATAACTATTGTATACAATATATTTTGAGAATAAGTTCCGCATGTGAATCTTCTTTGGTATTCGCGTGGTATTTGGCAAAATGATGGTGCCAATGGCTTTTCAATTTTTGTATTTCACGACACCAAAAAGGACACAAACATTTTTGTATTTCAATGACGCTCAAGTCAAGTTTTCAAACTTCTATCAGTGAATATCAGTAAATCTTTCATACAATTGGGAAAATTAGAGTCGAAAGTATTAAGAAGTCCCTAAGAGTTTGTATGCAAATTTTTGTATTGCAATAAAATTATTTTGCTGCAAATTTCAATGCAAATGCTTCGATTTGAGTAAACACACTCTCTTCAAAATAAATGACAATTTCAGAAGACGATTTCAGAAAACTTGATTCCATGGACGGGTAGAACGTAAAAGTGTTTTCCGATATGTTCAGTTCGGAAAAAATTTCACTGCGATTCGAATAAGTAAGGACTAACATCCAAATTTTCCTTATTAAAGTCGAATCGGTCCCTCTCTCAGGTACCTCTCACACCGAATTACTTACGAAATGCATGGCTTTTTGAAATTATGCTTGTAAATGGCATAGAAAAGTGCAGGGAACATATGGAGGGTAAAAACTATAGTAGTAGGACTCGGAAGACATAAAAATTTCAAGTAAATTATTCAAAGTAAGCAAAAAAGTTGGAAAACATCTTCAAAGAGTCTCGTTCTGGAACTTTTCGATTGCGATCAATTGTGCACTTTCTGTCTATGCCCAGGAATAATTCATATTAGGAAATTCGCAAATGATTTCCAATGGTCATTTGAATACTTGCGTAGTTATTTAAGTGTTAATAAATTTTTGGCACTTAAACACTATTCCTTTATACCTATTGGCATTCACTGAGTGCAATCGCTGATAAGGTTATTTTAATCTTGATTTATTGTTAGTGTTTCAGTTATTAAATCCTCGGAAGATTTTCAGTATACAGAACAACGAATCTTGAGACTCTCAAGCTGTTGGAAATATTATACACCGTAACACCAACTGCATTTGAACAGGATATTTGGAAGACCACCGTACAGTTGCCCTAACTCATTGGATATTTCCCAAGCTAATCATGCTTCTATATAGCTCTTCGTGTCGTTGGCACATTTCTTGTTCTTCTGGATGCCTTTCATATTCAAACTTGAGGATCAAATTATCCATAAGAGGTGGTCCTACATAGTTTCAATTTTCAAGTAGTCGACATTACTTGCCTCGATGTAACATCAACATATATAAAAGGAAGCCTGCAGAAAAATATTGGGTGATACCTGATAAACTTTATTGTTAAGTTCGTTTGCTGATATCGCATACATCCTACTGGTTGTTGTCAGCTATTCATTTATTTTATTTTTTTTATGTTATTTAGTTTGCTGAAGCAGTTGGCAGTGTTCACGGGGATTGTTTTTTGTTTGTCTGTTTGTTTACGCCCTGAGTGTCGGACTCCCGCTATCGGACTACCGACTAAACACCTCCCCTGTCACGCCGACAACCTAGCCTGGAACTTTTTGTCACATTACTTCGGACTAGGCCTCATGAATCATCGCTTAGTGGTGCCTTTAGGTTAAGGGAAATCCCTCTTGCTGCACGGATGGATTGCTGTTAATTGCTGTTACAGAGATCCCCTCTCCCTCACCAAGCGATCCATCATGCCCTTCTTTATAATAAGTACTGTCCGTACGTAATGCGACACACAGTTCCAATTGTCTTTTGATTGCATCATTTTTCCCGTTGCATTTTCTGGGGAGAGCACGCCTATTTTCTCCGAGAGATGAGTCTTGTCCATTTGGTACCCGTAAAGAACGTGTGGCAGGCGTCATCTGTCATCCCCGGGCAGAACTCGCAAGTTGTGGATGGTGACTTTCCCATATTATACAGGTAAGACTGAAAATACCCGTGACCACTGAGTAGTTGCGTCAGGTAATAATCAGTCTCACCATGCATTCTGTAGAACCACGGCCCCAAGTCACTAATCAGCCGTGCGGTCCACCTGCCTCGCGTTTCGTTTTCCCGTATTTGCTGCCACAAGGTTAGAGCCCTTCTCCGTTCCTCTCGGTTTCTCTCGCCGACTCCCCTTACGTAAGTATACACGTTTCCGTTCGTCTGCAACTAACTTAATAGGAACCACCTTTGAGATTACCAGCACTGCAGGTTCAGAGACAGTGCGATATGCAGTGTTCACGGGGATGGAGTGAATTCTCAGTATAATACTCAGTACCAAATAAGACTAACAAAATCCACCATAAAATTAAGGTGACCATGAAACACGAGACAAACAGAGAACTCAACATGGTGATGAAGTGCTCTGTATCATTGACCTTGAGTCACACATTAAAAAGATATTCGCAAATGGTATGTATTTTATACTCTATCCCATGAGTATAAAATACATAGGCATGGGTACATAGAAATTATCAAAGTCCAAAAAACAACAACTCCAATAAAGAACCGAAACGCACGTCGCTAAAAGCGTAGTATGGTCTGGCGGTGTCCTGTCTGTAGGTATCCAGTCCTATTAATTAAGTGGAGACTACCCTACAACATATATAAAAAAAGCGGAATCCGCGGTTTCCAAGCTCGATACTCCCCGTTTAGACAGATTTCGTTTGAGTTCATTAGGTACTAGGTGTTAGATAATAAAATGGTGTCAAAAATATAATGATTTTGTCATATATTTTGTAATAAAGTTTGTGTTAATAGTTGATCTATCCATGCTTCTTAACTAGTTATAATTACAAAGGAACAATTATAAGTCCATGGACATAAAAGCTACCAAAAAATGTTCACTCGTTATTTCCGCGATTTTCAATTAACGTGAACTTTTCTTTGTATTAGGTATCATGTCTTTAAATTGATCTTAAGGTTATCGGAGGTCATATCCTTGATACGGCTATAAAACTATAACTTTCATCCCTATAAACTCTTTTTTTCCAGCATTAAGCCAAGCAAATTTCACCAAAAACCCATCGCTGATTTTTATTTTTTATCTCTCTCCCTAGGTACATTTCATACTCCCTACGTCATCAGATGAGTTTCCACATCATTGAAATGTTACGCGTGCTGTATTCACAAACGTATATTTTAAAACTTTACTTTTGACAAAGAAAGTAAAGGAAGAAAAAAATCAGCGTAAAAGTAAACTTTCCTCTTCTCAGCTAAATTGAATTTCCCGAAAAAAAATTGTTGCTTTCCTCAAAAACTTTAGTGTCGTTGTTGCTGTTGCTTTATCATCATTCCATTTCAAAAATTCCAGCTTCCTATTTCGCTCACTTTACACGAAAACTAAAAAGAAATACAACTTTTACAAAGTGCTGAACTATACAACACCATAAAAGTCTTAAACACAAAACAAATCCGCCAAAAACTTTTCAAATTTATTCAGAAAAGAAAAGCCAAAAAGGAAAAGCAAGTACACATATGTGGTATATATCTAAAGATATCGACATATAAAGTCCATGTACAGTTTTTTAACTACACACAGCACTTTAGGAACGGAGAAAAAGTGAAAACGCTCACTCTGCTTTTCCTCCCCATTCCTCGGCAACACGATGACGGTTGCAATTGCAGCAATATTTCTCTTGATATCTCGCGCCAACTAGATCCGGATACAAAGAATCTCAAAACCGTAAGATACTTTGACGTGGAATTGTTCCTTGGTTTGAATTTTCCAATGGGGGATGTACTCCAATCCTACGGAAATCGGTGGTTGACTGGTTCCGTTGTGCTGACTGTGGGAAAAATTCAAAAACGACGCACCCAGAGTGAGCGTACCAACTTCAGTGTAAATCTCGTTCAACGTAGGTTGGTCTATGAGAAATGCGCAAACTGTATCAAAATGTGTCTAAGAAGTATGGAAAAGAGGATTGCTGAGTAGGAATGGAAGATATGTTGGAAGATTCATCTCATCGTTTCCCTGCTCAAGAGGAAAATGACAAGACCGAAGAAAAATGCAAAAACTATTCAATGAGAAAAGTTTTTCAATATATTGTAACGAGGCTTACTAGCTACCTTCTGCATTGCGCTGGCCATACGTATAATATGTGTTCCGTCATGGAGCGGATGTGAAGCATGAACTAATGGCAAAATGGAGTTGAAATTCGTTAAGTGCATTGGGTTGCTTCCTCAGTGGTCATATCATCATTTTTCCTTTGGTAGCCACTGGAAATGAACTGAAGTTGTCTAACTTGATTTCCTTTCCGTGAGTTCCAAGTGCAACTTAAAGGAGTGTGAAGGAGATTTTTTTTAAAACGAAGACAAACTCATGAAAGAAGAAATTGGATTGCTTGGATCTGTAGAATATTCTTGGATTTACAGGTGGCTGAAGTTTATTTCACATTGTTTTACTACCACCTATGGCAAGTAATAGATTTTCTGTTGAGGCTTTAAAATGTGGACCCATTCTTGGCACTTTTTAAAGTTTTTCAATCCTTTCTTTTCAATGAAATCACATAGATCAGACTTTGTTTGGTTTGATGCAGTAAAGCGCGGAACTTCGTCAAACTTTCGACTTTTCGTAAGCTATAATTTTCGCGAGCAGTAGATTTTTGAAAATAAATTTTCTTAGTGTTATCTCTGCTAAATTTCGATTGTTCTGCCATTTTTGAAGTTTTCATTTAACCTGTTTAGCATCTCAACTGGTTATTCCAGTTAAACTATTAATTTCAGTCTTAAAAGTGTCCTGTACGTCATCTGAGGTATTGAGGTGGTTGAGTTTTAATTTTGGACACCAAAAAAAAGTCATCGAGAGCCGTGTCACGTGAGCTTGCAAACTAGGTGAACAATGCAAAAAAAATTTCCCTTAAATCGTTCATGATATAACCTTTCTGAGTATGCATGGGGCGCCATGTTGTTAAAACCAGTACTCAGACATCAGAGTTATAAAAAAGAAGGCTCTGATACAATCTGTTCTTGCCCATACTGTATTGTATGACCAGTGTGTAGTTACTTGCCCGAAATTGCCCGAAGCAAGTGATGAGTCCATGTAGGTTTAATTATTTGCGCTCTGATAAACTCAGTTGGGTTCAAATACCAATGTCTTGATTTGACTTACGGAGTGCAACTGATTATCAATCAATAGTGTTGGCGCCTCGTATTCACCTGGACTTTCACAAAAATCATTCATTCAAACGAATAGTGCCCTTAGATGGCGGAAAGCTAGATAGCAGCTGTGATTATTGGGTTTGGCCCAATAGAATTTCGGCAATCATTCTAGCGCACAAGTCAGATGTTCATATTTTGTTTAAAAATAATAGTGACGATTATCCCAAGGCGAAAATCGCACATCGCATTGTTATTTTTAGACAACATAAGATTTTTGACAGCCTATTCATGCAGCCATCAGTGTCCCTTTTTTTCTTTTTGTTCGCAGGAACTTCTACCTATTCTTCAATCCCCAAGGGTATTCTTCAATCCCTTTTAATTTCATATAATTTTTTTGTCAAATTTGGGTTCCATGTTTTCACGCCCCTATTATCGTTGATGAACTCAGATAAGTTTTAAATCACTGTCAATAGGTTTGTAGATCGCTTTCGTCCACTATGAAATTATAGTATACATTGGACATCATTTCATCACGTGGGCCATGGTTTATCACACCAGTATATGCAAACAGAAGGCACTGCATTCAGCGCATCGTTTAGTACCGACAAGATGGTGGTTACCAGTGGCTTGTTATAACTGAGTTGGTTATAAGCAAAGGCCGAAAAACGTTGCTAGGAGGCTGTCATTTCAGTTGACAATGTATGTAATGCAAAGAAGAAAATTTATCTTGTGTCAAACATCAAGTTGATAATGATTGCCTTGGACATAAATTATAAAATATTAAAGATAATAACAGGTGATAGATAATAACAGGGATAATAAGGTGGTGAGGCTCACATTGATCAGCAAGGGAAAAGGGGACCCCGGACTGCCATCTACATACCGCCCGCTTTGTATGCTGGACTCAGCCGGGAAAGTGTTCAAAAAGCTCATCAAGAGAAGACTCACTGACGCAATTCGTGCTGCAGGGGACCTATCTCCTCGACAGTATGGCTTTAGACCAGGGCGATCTACTTCCGATGCCATTATGGAAGTGGTTAATGCAGTCCGTCGAGCCGAAGCGCACAAAATTGGAAAACGAGTTGTCTTGCTAGTGACGCTTGACATCAGAAATGCCTTCAACTCCGCCAGATGGTCGGAAATTCTTGGCACATTGGAAAATTTTTTCCGATTGCCAGGGTATCTGATGCGGATTTTGAGGGATTACTTAAAGGACCGCAGGCAGCTCTATGACACACAAGATGGGCGATGCAGTATGGAGATAATGTCTGGCGTAGCGCAAGGCTCCATACTACATACATACCCAAACTTTTGGAACGCCTCATATGACGGACTATTGAGGCTTGCGCTGCCAGATGAGTCGCGCTTGGTCGGCTATGCAGATGATATAGCAGCACTGGTCGCCGGACGCACAGTCGAACATGCGCATCGCAGACTGGTAATGCTAATGCGTCAAGTGAGGGAATGGATGACCACCCGCGGGTTCAGTTTGGCACTAGAGAAAACCGAGGTGGTCATTCTCACGAAGGAAAGAATTCCCACGGTTATTCCTTTGCAGATCGGAGATGCGACTGCTGAGTCTAAGCTTGCAATAAAATAGTTGGGACTATTGATGGATTCGAAAATGAGCTTTTCGGAACAGATCAGGGCAACGGCGAAAAAGGCTGCGATAGGCGTCTCAGCTTTAAGTCGACTAATGTGCAACATCGGTGGGCCCACACTGAGCAAACGCCGACTCCTCATGAGTGCTATACAGTCAGTGCTACTGTACGGCTCTGAGGTTTGGGCCGGAGCTCTCAGTAAGGAGCTGTACCGAAAGCGCTTGGCCCAGGTACAGAGACGAGGAGCTTTGCGGGGTGGGTGTGCATACCGCACTGTCTCTGACTCGGCGGTGTTGGCGATCACAGGAGTAATACCCATCGCCCTCCTTGCTAGAGAGCGACGGAGAATTTATGACTGAAAAGTGGAGGGTTCAAGATATGCTGTCAACCAAGAGGAGAGGCAGCGCACAATACTGGAGTGGCAACAGTCCTGGGAAGGCGACTCTAGTGGCCGCTGGACTGCTCGCGTTATAGGGGACATGGGATCGTGGCTCAATCGAAGGCACGGTGAGACTGATTATTACCTTACCTAGCTTCTTAGCGGGCATGGGTATTTTCAGTCTTACTTGCACAAGATTGGTAAATCACAGTCCGCAGACTGCATTTTCTGCCCAGGGGAAAGGGACGACGCATGTCACACCTTCTTCAACTGTAGAAGGTGTAACAGGAGGCGGCAGGACTTGTGGGAGGTGATAGGAGAGCTTTCTCCAGACAATCTGGACGGAGAAATGCTGAAAAGTTTCGATAAATGGACCTGTGTGGCACATTACTCTCGGGCAATACTTACTGCCAAAAAATGTACCATGGATAACCTTTGGCGCGGGGTCTAGGGGGGTCTCCTTTCCAGCAGTCCTCCTCCATCCTGCCCCCTCCCGCTGGAGGGAGATTTCTCTAGACTGACGGCGCTCTAGGGCGAAGTAAAAAGAGGCCTAGCAAAAAAAAAATAGATAATAACAATAAACGTTTTATGGCATAGTGAGATTTGCTTAAGATACGATTGCTTTTATATTCTCTTAAATATTTACAACTTCGCCAGTGACGTATGTCAAAATCTTTCGCTGTGAACATTTTGACTTGTTTTTCTCTTATTGCCGCGTATTATCGCATTGCATTTTTTATACATTGGCTTATATAAATGTATGCAATAAAAATTATTTGATATTTAGAGTGCGACTCGTATCTTGCTCTCGCAACTATGTATCTTTAACCAAAATGTTTTTGATAAAACAAATATTCAACGTTTTAAGTTCCTACTAGACGTACTTGTATGATGCAACTAAGAATCTCCTATGGTTGATACATTTTCTTTTGCTTTAATAAGCTGGCATAAGCTCGTTCATAACTGAGCTACAACAGATCAAATTCCAAGGCGTTAATGGATAAAACCGCTAAAAAAGTTAATTCATTATTCTGAATATTCTGACCATACGTGTCAACACACGATAACATTTTGACGGCTGATTTACGAACATTTGCTTTTAAGTTTCTCTAATATTGATATTTGCAAATAAAATGGGCTGGAAGCCTAATTTTTGATTTGATTTCTCCTCACTCTTTAATGTGTGAAAAGTTGCTGCACAACAAAAACTTAACTCTATCAGTATTTCGGTCACTCCCTTATTAAAATTGCGGAAAATTGATTTTCTGGCTTTGAATGGAGCCGTAGACATATCATTTATGCTGAGCACTCTGGCTGTCCAAAAATGTTGGTTAAATGTGAAAACGTCAAAAAATTAACAAGAATCACATGTGTAGTCAACATATGATTACAAGAGATAACATGTACATTATAACAATATAATTAAAGACAGTGTATTCTGTGTTTCGCCTCAACTACATACCGTATACAATTTTAACAAAATACTTTTACTTATAATTTTATCTGCAATTAGAATATTCTCCTGGTGCGGGTTTAAACAAATACTCGGGCTCGCACATCTCAAAAGATCCTGTAAAGAAATTATGCAGGTCCATTTTGAGAGCATGGACGTATCATTCGTCAATAAGGGTATCAAAACTTTGGAAAAATATTGCCTTATTTCTGGTGGACGCTCTTGAAGAAAAGCATGTTGATGGGGAATGTTGGTATTCAATTTAGACATTAGTGTCATCAAATTTGATTTGGTTGTTTCAGGGAAAACAACCTACTGAAAAATGTATGTCTACCATATTACACTCATGCTCGCTCATTTCTTTATTTTAATTCAAATTTTACGAGTCACACAATTAAAGATCAATAATTTAATTAATTAAATACGACTACCCTTCTTGGCAACAATGTTTTCATGATAGAACTCAAAAGTTAAAAAGGATCATGAAGACTTCTAGAAATTCATAATTAGTAGCCTCGAAATATTTTTCATGGCTTTCAGTCCTGTAAATTACTACAAATTGTAAAGGTCAGAATTTGAAAGAAATTATTCAAACATCTTTTTCCTTGCTTTCCATGCTTAGAAATATTCAGCAATGCGTAGAAGCATTCTGGGTTGAAACTTATCTCAGAAAACCACAGCAGATTTATCATGGCCCTTAAAATCCCAATTTGCTACAGTATCTCATTTCCAGATATTTTTTTCTCGGAATTTCTTCAATAATTCAAAATCTCGTCATTCATCGATTTTCTTTGAAAAGTCATTCAGAATTGTTACGTCGGTACTCGGGCAACTATCAGTTCAAATGATTCTTTGAAATTCAAGAAATTTCCTCGTGCCGTAACAAAACGTGGGTGCGATTTCGGTTACTGAAAATGTAATCAGGAAAAGATTCACCCGAAACTCGACAGATTTGCTTAAAATGATAGCGTATACAAAGGAAAAATGGATGAAATATCACACAAGCTGGAATACCCCATTGGATTAGAAAGGTAGACCATTCAAAGCTTACCCTACAGTTTCACCATGTCAGTAAAAATTAATTCACCCTGTAGCGTTGATATTTAATTTCAATACTAATTTGTTTTGAAATAAAATGCTCCTATTCGAATGCCAGGAAAGTAATTGAACTGTACAGAGTAGGGATAGTAAAGCTATTTAAGCTAAATTACTTTTCTAAATTGAAACAAAATGTTCCTTTCTTAGGGTTACGAAATTCCTGAAATAATTATTAAGTTAGATGAAATAAGAGACCTGATAGTAATGTAACCTGATAGTAAGAAAATGAAATAAGAGACCTAATAGTATATAATTATGCATAGTATATAGTATAAATGAATATTGACTATCTAAATGTTCCGTCTTAAATAGTTGTCCCAAAAGAGACTTACGACTGCTCCTTGATTGTGAAATTATTGTACGTGTCATATAAGATGAGAACATAAACGCTAACATCCTTCAATGCACAGTAATGCTACCCAATTTTAATAAACATTCTCGGGGTTAAATTCCCATGAATGGAAAGAAGATAAAAATCTGAAATCAAAGCCATAAAATCCCCAAACTAAATCACAGATCTACAGACTTCCAAGAAGGATGAAGCATTTCAAAATTTTTCTCAGTACCACATTTGGGATTAATTAGCTAACACGCGAAAAATCTGCAGCTCACAAATTTTATACGCAAATAATCATCAAAAAAATAACTGAGCCGACGCAATTACTTAAAACTCTGAACCTAGATTCTACTGACGTATTGACTTTTTTTGTGGTAGGAAGGTGAAAGATGTTTACGCCCTGAGTGTGGGACTCTGTGACGCACAATGCTTTTAGGCTACCAACTAAACACCTCCCTTGTCAACTTGAGAACCTAACCTAGTAGCGTTTGACTAGGACTAGGTCTCGTGTTCCCACGCCTAGAGGTGTCTTCGAATTATGGGAATCTCTTCTCTAACGGGAAGAAAAGAAGAGAAAGGAAGAGCTAGAAAGGAGATTTTACCACCCCCGACGCCTCCCAGCGCTCCATAAAAAAGCTTTTTTCAGTATTAGCACTGCCCGAGCATATTGTGCCATGCAATTCCAATTGTCAACCGTTTTGCTCGGACAGTGCTCTCGAACTTCGCTGAAGATGCCTCCGCGCTGCTTACTCCATCTTTGCATGAGATGAATCTGTAACAGGCGTCAGCCTCCTGCACAAAACACACAGTTAGGAGACTGTGATTTGTCAATCTTCAGCAAGTAAGACCAAAAGAAACCGTGCCCTCTTTAGATCTAGGTCAAATAGAAATCAGTCTCAACATACACCAGGCTAAGCCATGGCCTCAGGTCATGACCTTCTCCTTGTTTCTTGCTCCCAGGACTGTTGCCAATCGCTGAGAGAGCGACGTCTCTCTTCCCTGGTGACCTCTTATCAGCGGTCTTGGCCTCTGCGCAGGTAAATACTTCTGTACTCTCTCGCTACGAGGGCAATGAGTACCAACCCTGCGATTACCAGCACTGCGGCTCCTGAGACTGTTCAATATGCGCATGGGATTCGCAACACTCTTTGTCTCTGCACCTGTGCCAACCGCTTCCGGTGTAACTCCTTGCTGAGAGCTTCGCCCCACAGTTCTGACCCGTAGAGTAAACCGGACTGCACTACGCTCATTAGGAGTCGTCTCTTTGGTAGAGGGCCCGCCTATGTTGGCCATGAATCGAATCTGTGCCGTGACACGCGCTGCAGCCTTGTCAGCTGTTGCTCTAATTTGTTGGGAAAAATTCCTCTTTGAAAACTCATATTTGAGTCTATTACAACGTCCAGGTACTTTACTGCTGATTTTGATTCGACCAGCGCGTCCCCAACACTGATAGGCCTTACTCTGGGGATCCTCTTTTTCGTCAGGATGACCACTTCGTTTTTTTTCATTGCCAGTTTGAAACCATGAGCGGTCATCCAGTCCATTACCCTCCGCATTAACGTATGTCTGAGTTGTGCATGGTCTACTGTGCGTCCAGCGACTTATGCCGCGACATCATCCGCAAAGCCGATCAGTCGTGACTCATTTGGCAGTTCAAGCCGCAGCAATCCATCGTAGGATATGTTCCACAGGTCCGGGCAAAGGATAGAGCCTGAGTGACACCTCAAGTAAGAATCGTCTTTCGGTAATTCACCTTCAAATGAAGAATTGAACAATGTGATCTTTGTACGCCCTTTATAAAAAATGAAAGCTTCGTTGAGTACCAATGGCTTCACTTTTGGAAGTCTGAGCTCAAACTTCGGCGTGAAGAAAGATTTTGAAAATTTGCTCATGCAGATTCTTTCATACCGCTTATATATCTCTATAAACAAGTCCTTGACATTATAGTGACGTGAACGGTCCAAAAATATCCGTTTACCAGCTATCAAAGTTTCATTCACTGTACAATTGTCATAGTTCGTATCAGTCCCAAAAAAATTTTTATTGTTAATTTAATTTTTATTTTTTTATAATTTTATTTATAATTTTATTTAATTTTATTTGTTTTTTATTTTATATAAAAAGTTAAAAATTTGATATAAATTATAATTGAATAATTTGTTATTTTTTTGCTAATTTATTCCATTTATTGTACAATTGTCATAGTTAGCGTCAGTGCCAAAACATTCATCTCTTGTAAAATGCACAATAATTTATGTGACGAAAAGAAATTATCACAAAAAAACAACGCTTACTTGGATCCTGAATAAGAGATAATAAGTATTTAAAGGGTAGCGGATAAAAGTAGAGGATAAGTCTAACATGGTATTTTCGTCTAGGTTTAATTTCAATTCCAAATGCTTTGGAGGTAAATCCTTCCGACCTAAGTCCTATCTGAAGTCCTTTTTTGATCTGTTTAGGTGCAGCCAGCATATTCCGCTCAGCCATCCTAGTTTGCAGTACGCGGAATAGGTTTATACGACGTTGTTCCCATCCTTTCATCTTATTCGCTAATTTTCACGAGGCATCTTCGGTTTTGAATTTCTAGTAATTATCACAAAATTGAAATTTCTACATTTTCTAAGGTTGAAAAAATTGTTGAAGAAAAGTTTGGTTAGGTTAAAGTTTAGCTACAACTTTTTTGACCAATCGTATTGTGCAACACTTAGAATCGTAGGGATCAGACCTTTAGGGACGGACCTAGCTATGCTCAAATAATTTGAATTAATTTTTTCTCCCTGTGCCAAATCCCAATTATTTTGGCTTGAAGCGCAACTTTCTAATAAAAGCGTACAAAGTCATTGTTCCAGTTTTATCAAGCTCTTTTATATCTTTAATTAGTTATCATTTGTAGGATTCTTCGTAAGTTGTAATATAAACCTGCATTGGCCCTAAGTTCCTCTCACATGGCTTTGTCCTTACAGATGGTTCATCCAGGGATTTCCTCCCATTTTTTCTTTTTATCCATGGTCACCAGTTGTTTCTAACGACTATACTTTTTCATACTTATTTCAACATATTACTAAAGGTTCTTCAAATAAAATTTCTTCAATATCTTATAAAATACTGTAAAAACTATAAAGAAAAAACTAGTGGTGACATTAGTCTCTTATTTACCAAAAATAAGGAACACTAAAAATGTTACAAGCATTCAAAATTTTAACCCCGAAAACTAATTTTAAAACAACGAAAAAATATAGCAAAATATTATTGGTATTACTTAACTATTTATCAATACCAAATTAAGTACAATCTGTGTTTGTTCTTTTGTATGACCTCCCTTAGCTTTAAAGACCGCTTCAACCTTCCGGGCATACTGTCGAAGCAACAAATATGTCCTTTATTTTGTACTGTTTTCCCATACATGACAAAAATTTTTCTTTAATGTAACCAATTGGATTTAGTAGAGGCATCAACTTTGGATATTAAGAGGTTCCATATAATTTCAATAGAATTCAGCCCGGGACATTCTCAGGCCATGAAAAAAACAGGGCACGATGACATGGAAGACCGCCACGCATGAAGATGGTGCAGTTTCTACTGCAGCTCAAAACTTTATACTTTGCAATTAAAATGCCTGCCTTAACCTCAAAGTACTGGAGAGTATTCATTGCCCCGTCAAAAAAAATGCGACGATCCACATTCATAAATATTTGTATCATATTACAACGGTTGGTCCACACAACACAAACTCCATTGTTTCGCTAATGTGATCTTCGAACGAACTGGTGACATTCTGTTACCACTTCTGACCTGTATTCAAGAAAAAATACCAAACTTGTCACCAGCATAGCGTCGAACTGTTCTTGTCGAACTGTTCAAACAAGTGGATGTATAGAAACTTTGGGTTCGCTCGGGTTGTGTCTAATTTGTACGAAATAGTCTCCAAAGCAATTTGTCCATTGCTTTTTCCCCCCCAAATTATGCCAGGGCAGGTATTGTGGGTTGATTACGAGTATTATAAGCAAACCTGAAGTTACTGGAGATAAATTTCGATGTAAAATTGAAGTTTCCTGTAAAAGTTCACTACAAAAATATTTTATATCATGCTCATATCCTTGATATGCGTTTCTTGATCATACTACACGTTTTAACTATAAAGCTTCTTAATATAAGAAAGGAAATAATGTCATCCAGTTTACCCAAATATTCAAAACACGAGTGAATAGCTGAAGTTGCATCAATCATAAATTCTAATTCATAAGATATCTTGATTTGAATTTTGTGCAAGGGAAAAACTCCAACACTGCAGCCTCTAAGATTGTATAAGTTTTTTATGGTACGCACGAAAAGATATTCGGCGGTAAAATGATCAAAATACCTCGCTGACTAAAAAAACCCTGCCAGGAAAGAATTGGATTTAATTGAGGCTTACTACCCTTTCTCCCACCGTTCCTTTCTGGTGTTTTTGATGCAGGAGTATAGTAGTTGATCCCATTTTGTTCCATGCGGCAATATAACATAAAAATATTGCTCTCCCACTTCGAACCATCTCTACCTAGGACACTTTTCTCCAAACTTTTGGTCTTTTGAGATGATTTCTTATCAGGTAACCTGCCATAGTTTTGTACTACATCTTTCATCACTTTTAAGACTGGTGAACGTCTTTCTCTGTAACGCTAAATAAGGATGGCGATCGTGTTGCTGATTACCATTAAACTTTTTTTGTCCTTTTTTGGCCTCATATTTCTATATCGCGAACGATGTTAGCCAAGTGGTTGAAAGAGTGGAATGACTGATCCTTGCGTAAGCGAGGTGTATCATCGCACCTCGTAGAGGACCACGAGACACCTCGCTCTTATTATCCAAAATTCAGTTTCAAAGCCACCATTTCTGAGAAGTGTCAATAATGTATTGAAATACGAGGGTGAGTCAAATTTAAACCTGACTTTTTTCATGCACATATATTAACAGTAATAATATTCAAATAATACTTCAATTATTTTTCTATATAGTCTCCTGCACGCTCCACACATTTTCCCAACATTTTGGCAGCTGAAAAATTAGTTGTTCATAGAAAGTTTGAGGTCAAGTTGTGCACCATTTGCGTACGCGCTCCTAAACTTCTTCATTCGCTTCAACTTTTTCGTCTCCCAAAGCTTACTTCATGGGACAAAACAAAAATTAGTCGCATGGAGACAAGTCTGGGCGATAGGGAGGGTGCTTCAGGGTCTACCAATGCATCTCAATTAATTTATCCTTTATCAATGCAGTTGTGTGAGAACGATGCATTGTCATGGAGAAGCATGACTTCTCTGATGGGATTTTTGACTTGGGACTTCTCTGACGGCTTTTGCTGACCCACTTTTGAAACGATTTCATCAATAGTGAATTGGCGTTCACCCTCGGTGAGATTTCGAACCGCTCGAATATTGTCAACAGTTACGCTTGATCTTGGGCGTCAATCGTGTGTTTCATTTTCTACACTTTCTCGTCCATTTTTCAATATTCTAGCCCAACCAAACACTTGCGTTCGTGAAAACGTATTGTTACCAAACTGCATCTTCAACCTAACCAAAATACTCGATGGTTAAACGTCTTCATTTGTTAAAAATTTAATAATAATACGTTGCTCAATGGAAAAAGAAACCACTTGCTCACTCATGATTGCTACTGATCAACTGGAAGAATGAGCAGCCCGGGAGCGGCTGTCCCCACTCTTAACAAACTAACCTAAGACCCCCCACCTAACCAGACTACTCGGCAGAATCTGAGACTCATAAAGGCAGAAGTCCGGTTTATATTTGACTCAACCTCGTATATATTGCACTACTTAAAAGCTTAAAAGATAGTGGCGTAAGAAACCGTAAGTCGTTTAAAAAGATAATCAATGGTATCAAAGCCAGACTCGGGAATAATGTAGCAGCAGTTAATTTGACAAGACGTTGAATATGGTCACTATTTAAAAAAAAAAATTAGAATTGACCAATGAGAATTCTTACTTGAGCGACATACAGTGACAACAGCTCAAAGGAGCCGGAATTGCACTAAATTGTTAGGTCCCCAAATATGTTACATGGATTTGTAATTTTTAATAAAATCCATCGAACTTCTTTCGTATTGAAAGACTGGGAAATAACAGATTTCATCAGTCTATAATCTTTCTTTTCATTGTGCAAAATTAATAATAGTTCAAGCCACGGTAACTAGTGGTTATGGAATGGTAATTCCTGCTTCAAAGTTAAATGACTGATCACATTCGACTGATTGTACGTTATTTCATCCCTCCCGCGAAAGTCCTGAGCACAATGTATTGATAACTTTCATGGGTCAAGTATGGACATCGCTCATATTAGATTTGTCAACAAATCCTATTCCTATTTTCACTTAGCAGGATATTCTCCAAACGATTTGAATGACTATCGACGCAGCTGTACCAAGCAAAGTCGAAAATACTTGTCAAAATAATTTGCAAAATACATTCCAATTTGATAGCATAAGTATGGCGTCAAACTATTGCAACTGTGCTCCACCAGTATTTACACATATTCCGCGTAAATGCAATATATGCTGCACACGATACTGGCAGAGAAAAGCAATTTGTCATAGCTGATTACATCTGAACTGAATATTCAAACGAATTGCTAACGAAGAACGTATTTTACTTGTTACTTTTGAACGATTTATATTAGACAATAATATTTAAATACAAATATTTACGATGTTTTTCAATTGAAAAATGTTTCTTATCGAACTTTAAATGCCTTTTCTCGTCTAATTGAACTTTGATTAAGTCCGATGCCCAGATGATTTTTGAACTAGTCGGTGAATATTGATCGGTGTGTGGATTAATCTGATAAAACTATGTTTTGAATGAGGTACCAAATATAAACATTTTTAAGACATTCTGCTAATATATAAACATTTTAATACATCCTGCTCATTGACTCGACAGAAAAATCAATTTTGCATGCATATATTCTATCAAAAAAGAACCAGAATCTGTAATTTAAACGAATCTTGTTACTGATTATTCTTTTTTTCTCTCGTGTAAGTTGCTAGCTCTGTGCTGTATCGAAGTGTGATCTGTCAGCTGGTTGGCGGACAGCACAGGTTGTATCAGTGCAACTTGGTAATGCATTACAATTTTTACAATGAATCACAACCTAGAACAAAGGGTTTGAATTCAATTTTGTATTGCAAAATCAATCTTGTGTTTGGAACCATTGACAGTTAGAAAATGTCTACTGCGATTTAGTGATATCTACAACACAAGTTTATGTTTGGCTCAAAGCATACAAAGAGGGTCGTGAAATGATTGAAGAATTGAATCGTCTCTGATTTTATACGTACGTGAAGGAAAGAATTATGGAAAATGATTTCCGAAATTGGAATTCCAGTAAAAACAGTTGTAAAATGTATTACCTTTGATATGTTATCACGGAAGGCATTTCTTCGCTTAGTAATAATCAGGTCCACCGAATTCACATGCAAACTGTCCTAATAAGCGGTTCATGTATGACATTCTGATTATTTTGGCTTTGACAACACTCATGTTATTATTTGTTTCACAGCAATCCAGTATATTATTTCTGGTTGAGACAATAAGTCGCTCTGCGCTTCAGCAAAAGTGAGAAATCCTGGAAATTTATTTCTGCTACAAAGATAATACGTTCGAAATTGCACGGAAATTCCTTGTAAAATTTTGTGACCAAATGGCACTTACTAACAACGCAGTCAAGAAATTTGTGCGAAATGTGCATGATATAGGTTAGTTAGTTGATAATCTAACGCGCAAGTTATGTTATTGATTATTCTCAAAAATAAAAAATAAAATTATACTCTTACGAGTTCTTTCCTTGGAAATAAGAACACTTGATTTTTTTATGAATCACTTTATTATCTTTTTAACTTTTGAACATTGAATACTAACTGAACTGTATCACTTGACCAACTTGAATAATTGAACTTGAACTATTGCCACCGACTCAGAGTGGTCTCTTGCTTAAATAGTATTATTTTGATTAGGTCTGCAGTTTGCATTTCGCTTGGTGATCGCATCAGATCTTTGTTATAAATGTGCTGAATATGCATAATATTTATATCGATAAACAATTATTGTTGAGTCATGGATATTTGATATTTTGTTGTGAGTCCTACTAATAATGATTTGAACTTAGTAACTATAATGTAAGTATTATAATATAAGTTTTAATTAAACTTAGTGGTTATATCCTTATTATTAGGATTAGTATTGAGGTCTTGAGGGTTATGTGTAATTCGCACGCGTGTTCGTTAAGCCGTAAATGTGTCCGTGATTGTCACTCACCGAGAATATCGATTCGCCATCATGCATCAGAAATTAGCATAAGTTGCTGTCTCATGCAACAAATCCTGCATGTCCTGATCTTGGTTTGTGGGCTTTAAAAGTTGAATTGGTCCAGCAATTGTAGCCCCATGACCATTTACTTCAAAATAAATTCGTTGTGTAGATGTGATTCGCTTGGAACTAATGCGAATGTTGGTCGAAAAATCATCTTTTCAGACAAGGCGCATTTTTGTCTCACTTCCACGGTGGGTACATAAACAAGAATAAGTCTTACTTTTGGGGATCGGAAAATCCTCTATAACATCTGGAAAAGTGAATGCATCCATTGCTTGTTACTGTTTCGTGCGCAATGAGGCGTGGCGACATTATTTGGCCGTATTTCTCAGAAAGTGATACCGGTGCGAAGGTTACGGTCAACGGTATCAACGACCGCCCTATGTTAACATTTTTTTTGTGACAACATCTTAAGATATTGGTTAACCTGTCATTTGGCTTCAACAAGACGGTGCACCTTTCTGTATATTGTATTTTGCAATAGCCAAAGCGTGCCATTGACGCCTTTCAATGTTTATTTGTGAGGTACCGAGAACGTAGTGTTATTTGGACAAACCACAAGCAATTGACAAATTTAAAGCCCATATCGAAGCAGCCATTGTCAAAAAAACAGTCGGACAAAATCCAATATGTGCTCAGAAACTGGACCGACCGAATGAAGTATGCTAAGCCTGCGGCTTCTATTTGAATGAGGTCATTTTCCATTCCAACCAACAGAATTGAACTTGAATCAATTTGTAAAAACATTACGTTGTGATTATTTTTAAAATTTTTAAATCTGAACTTATTGGGACACGCTACAGTTATCTAATGCTTCTGCTGATCCCCGTTGAGTATGACTTGGGTCACCATCTAATAACTCCTGCAATTCCTCCTCTTCGCGTTATTGTGATCTACCTGAGCAATCACTGTCTTTAACCTTGAAGTTACACTTTTGAATTGTCGAAATGGAGCGTGTCTACCATATGTTTTAACCAGCAAACGATGACATGCAAAAGCCCTTTTCTTTTTACATCTGCTCTCTTTCTGCCTGTCTTCAGGACATGTCGATTAAATCTAAATTAAATGTCGACATGATTGATCAATAAGATAAAACAAACACGCGAGTTTGAGCGGACTCAACTTGTGTTTGTTTGTAGCTAAATGTCAGATGATCAGAATGGCGTATATGCCAAATAAATACGCTGCGTAATTTTCGGGAAAAAACTTATGCATATACCTAGTCCGCATGGTGTTGAAGTAAAGAAAGTATGCACTCTGCACAAGTACAACATTTCCATTCCTACAATGAATTGAAGTCAATATTTACATTCTCTATAAAGAGAATGTCACACTTTTAATTTAATCCTTTCGCTACGGCAATGTGCTCCTCTAGAGTGACACCGCTGAACAGGACACTGAAAATCGTGCAGCGTCACTGCACGAAGCAATACGCCGAAAAGTGTGTATCGCGGTTAGGTAAAATGGTGTTCGAACTTATATCGTTCGATGCATCTTCGGTTTTCTCTTGATAATACGGTTCTTTAAGTGTTATGCAAAAGCATTGTCCAGAGCTATTTCAATTGTTAACAATTAAAATGTATTTAAAAATTAAAAACTGCACTTTACACAAGCCGTTACGCGGATGCCGTCTATAAGCGAAGCTCATATACACTGGTCGTCGCGTGTATGTTGTCTAAAGACGACGCTCGTAGTGAAAGGATTAGATAGAAAAATTCTAATAAAATTGTTCCACAAATCATACTTTATTTGGTAAATTCAAAAATATGTCAAAAGCTTTTATTTGGGATCGCCGTTTTATTTCAAGTTTGCTTAGGACATTGATTATGTAGTTAATTAAGTCATAAGTTTAGGCTTGCATCATATATATATATATATATATATATATATATATATATATATTCTATATTCAATTTTCCTAATAGTTATTCGGCTGTTGCAATTTTTGTGAAGTCGAGCATCTGTCAAAATCTGTTCACAACAATCAAATACCATACCATAATTTGGAGTTCATTTTTGATAACAATGCTCTACCCCATCGCCTCCAAATCGTGACAGAACTTAAAGCGATAAACGCAATAAATACCATCTGTCAAACACCATCTATCATCCAAAAATTTAACTCCGATAGACCACTTTCCATTCGTTAGAACGCATTTTCATTTAATTTAGGACATAATTCTTTGTGTCTGTATTTGATGAGGGGTGAAGACTATGTCGAAGATTGCCTACCATTAATGTTTTCAATGTCATGACGTAGATGTTAGCACATGGGCCTTTCATCGAGTGAAGCCCACTTTGAAGGTGATAAAATAATTCCTGATGATCAATTGAATGATTTGTGCTTTGTAAAAGAATAATAAATCAAAAAAAAAATTCTGAAACCGAAATTCTATACACCTTCTATATAACATGGCTGCTAAGCCTTCCGTGAAAATTAATTGCAGTTTGCATGAACTGGTAATGGTTGGTATTTTCTGTTCATGTTTGAGATACGTACTACAAAAAAGAAAAGGACCAACGGAAATTTTCAGAATCGAAATGTATCTCTGACTATTATCTGATACATTCATGACATCATTCTGCCAGGGTGCATCCAACATTACCTGATCGTTTGTTCCTGAGCAAGAGAGTAGGATCGGCTCCTTACCAATGGTTTGGTTGAGTGGGAGATGAAGAGGATTCGATTATATATCAAACCGCAATGGATTGGTTACATAATGGGTTTATTATAGCAAATTTTCAAAATATGGCTTCCTATGCCTGTCTAAGTGGTTTCAGCAAGGAAAGTTTGCGTTTCTCGTTAGAATTTTCCAAGCTTAGCCACACTCTAGCAACTCGATTACTAGTTCCTATTTTTGCAAGGCTTCAACATGGTTACAAAACTACTTCACGAAATGGACTTACAATAGAAATCGCGCGAAAAATTCTTGTGAAAAATCGCGTTGCTCAAAATCTAACGTTGAAATATCTCGATACATATAACTAAATAAGAGTAGGAGACATTCGTAGAATCAATCGTTTTTTCGTTTGATTTATCTAAGGTAGATCACAAAATCGCATCATTCCGACTGTTTTTGAATTGATCAAACAAACAAATTGAAAATATCACTCAAAGTATCTCAATAAACAAGTTGTTAGGTGTAGCCTAATTTCCAGGAATATACTTTCATATTCTGTAGAAATATCTTTTATTTGAACTACACGTTCATATGGTAACGTTCTAATAATTTTGGCTTTTTCATCTAGTTTTATCCTTTTGGATGCTAATACAATATATAAAACCCTTATTTGACTTGGAACTATGGAAGTCGTAAGCTATTCAAATCAATTCATGCATTATGCGAATATAATACAAGTCTATTTAAGACCACTTGAACCTACTTCGAGTGAATAAAAACTTCAGTGAAGCAAACGACTTTCCAATTGATTTCCTTTAAAGTTCATTTATTCCTTAGTATCACATGTAGCAATCATTTGAAGGATACACCAGAAAGTTTTATAAGATAGACTGTTGAATGAGCTTTTAAGAATTTATAGTACGTCGCAATACCCCAAGGAACTTTTGAATTCATACACGGTTTACTCTTTCTTCCATTGCTCGAAATATCCTGCAAGATATCTGTTCACAACCGTTCCTATACATGGACGAAGTTCTGAAGTGTTTTTGTCAGATATTGCAAAAATAGTTGAAAAGCTTTGGCGAAAGAATTGCGTTTTTCACCTTCTAGTTCAGTCTTTGGGTAGTAGGAATGTTTATTTTAAGACTGTTGCCATCGCTTATCTCCTTCTTACGAAAAATCGAAATTGTACTAAAATTAAAAGTTAAAAATAGATGCTAGCAGTTTCCGATAGTTAGAATATTGATCCTCATGATGAAAGATTTTTGTTAGATGCGAAAAATGCCCAAGCCAGCTTACCTGCTTGAATGATAAAGTTTCCTTAAAATTACAGTCTACAGTAAAGGACATTTAGTGCCTATCAACATTAATACTGCTCTTAAGTCATTCCGTATAAATACACAAATAAAAAACAAACTTTTCATGTTAAGTATGATCAAGTAATTTCGTTTGCATCTATTCCGCTCTACTCAATCTAAGATGTCCTTTAACGGGAGAGTATTTTCTAACTTCCTGTTTGGGACACATACGTACGTTTAAGAGTTTTGATTGGAAAAGTTTCGTAAAGAGAGACCTTGGAGCAGGAAACAATTTACGGAGATCTCAAAGGAGACTATCATCATATCAAATAATACGAAAATCCATTTGCTGTTGATGATAAGGAGTCTTATGTGGACAGTGCACGTGGAGCTGGAAATATGTTTAAGAGTCCTAAAATTCGCTGCCAGTACGATGGTAATTTAACGACATTGAGTCAATTAGCAATTCAAAGGCTTATACTTATTCAAATGGTCCCATATGAAGGAGTGGTATCGGGACCACTTTCGCCATTGACCGAGATGAACGTGAAAGTCTTCTGTCAGATTCAATAATGAAAATAAAACGGAAATGCTTAAAATTTTCCAAACTTACACGAGCATTTCAGAATTTTTAAGGACATGTGCTCATTTTTAAGCGACTTACGTCAAAGACTTCTCATGAATGTTTTAAACTCAATGGATATTCAAACTTAACACACATAATTTACAAGCTAACATTAGGACTTGAATCGTGTCCATCACTTCATATCTCCTGTACTATTCTTGGTTCTTTTCTACAAAGTTACTGACAAACCCCTGCAGGTATAAGAAAATTAATCCATTAACTAAACGTTCATGTTCCACTCTTATTCTCATCTTGAGTGACCATCAAACTTTTCATGGAACTTTTTCCCACAGCACCTTAGAACGTAAACGGGGAGGAGCGCGAGAAAACGGGAGGGGCGGAACAAAACTGAATTTATAAGATGGTCGGATCCGTTGTAACAATTCTACAGACAAACTTTGGTTACAAAATGAAACAAAGTTGGAAGAAACGGGGAGTGTAAATTTTATTTGGCCTTCAAAATACTGCTCTAGTAAATATTTCAAAGTCCTGTTTGCTACTTATTCTCCCCACTGCCTTTGTTATTGATTCACAAATAATACGAAAATGAAATATGTTTCAGATTCTGTTTGAATTCAAAATGAAAAATGACTGTGGGATGGAATTGTTCACAGTGTTCCTTTTTTACATTATGATGACTCCCTTTTTTTTCTCGGCTTTCAGTTAGATATATACTTGTTTGTTAAGATGCCATTGATGGCTTAGAAAGGCATGGAGGATTTTTTTGTGATTCGTGAGCATTCATTGGAATAAGGTTCTTGTGGAAATGAGTTGGTCTACTTTTCAATCTACTTCAAAGGAATGTTCAGGTGAAAAAGTTAATTAGAAATTTTCGAAGGAAAAATGAAGGATACCTATTCAATAAAGATCGTAAAATGACCTATTTATTTGGTAATTATCATGCTTTGAGTGCTCCTTATTGAACTTTCATTAGCATCGTTCGAGCGTTTATTTTGATGTCATCATTTTTTAATGATACTTAAAATGAGCGGACATGGAAAAATTTATTGTATTTTCTTGCATCGCACGAGAGAGTCCAAGCATTGATATTTATGAATTATTGATTTCAACTTAATGAGCCTCGTAAAACTCGGAACTTGATTCAAGAGCGTATTATTTTCTTGCGTGCCAATATAAATGAATTATGAAAAAGAAGAAGTCATCGAAACATTTTATTATGCTTGGGCGAAACTTCGCCACATAATGATAAAATTGCAATAAATTAAAAAGATGATTACTGAGACTTCCGATGTAGAAAAAACCCAAGGACAAACAGGAAATCTGATTTTGAAAAAGTAGAATCCAATGAAAATGTTCAATATTTTCAAAATTTATTCATACTTCAAAATAGATAAGTTTTTGAGTGAAGTAGTTTTGATAGAAAAATACTTTTCCGTTTAACCAATTCGATGCTATTCAGTGCGTCCTTTCTTGTCCAAGTGCTCCTAATGTAATTCTATAGTGCAGGTAGAAGTGCATTGGGGTCTGCGTACTTACTATACCAAGAATAGGTGCAGGTTTAATCAATGTGGTAGTTTTGTCTTTTTGGGAAAAAAGTAATTCTTTGTATCCTGCGTTGTTGGTTAACCAAGTCTTGCGTTAACATCTAGTTTTCAAGTTATTTTATTGCGTGATTTCGATTTTCACGTAAAATTATTTACAATTTTTTTTCTTAACCTAATACTTAACCTACGGATTTTGTCTTATGGCTTTATCCAGAGCTCAATACAAAAATTTTGGTTGAGTCCTTAAATTAGTTATGTTATGACAATTAATTCCTAATTACACTTGCACCCTAAATGTGGCCTTTCATATCCATCTTTTCATTTATATTTTCATAATATTATTTTAAATACAATTTACTTATACTCTTAAACAATATTTAGCTACATAATTCAATCTTCTTATATGCTACTTATCTCTAATCGTTAGCTGCCTCTATGATCCTATTGTCCGCCGCATTGCTGATCCTGGTGGTATCTTGCTCCGCTATCCGTTTTGCCGCTCGATCTATCAACCTCATAGCATAGAGATTGATTAGGTCCACAGCTGCCTCTCGGTACAGTTGTGGATTGGGGGAAGGCCGTCGTCCTTCCTTTTGTACAAGTCAGTTCAAGCCCGAAGGATTTTTCGCTCCAATGATCCTATTATGCTCTACTTCTTCTTCGCTGTTGCCTGCCATATCAGAACCGCATACATGATTTTGGGTCTGATGAGTGACTTGTAGGCAATATCTTTACCCGCTTGTTGGTTGTTGACTGCTTCCTGAAAAGAGGTAGAAGAAGATGGTGTGAACATATGATTTTCTTCAATACAGCGTCCGCGTGAGCACTAAAGATGTTTTTCGTATAGAAAATCACCCACCGATACTTTGATTGCTACGACCAGTGCGTCACAGATGCTCTTCGTGCGACGTCCAGATTTTTGATGTGGATCCTTGAAAACAATCAGCTCAGTTTTCTTAGCATTAGCCCTCATCCCCAAATTGTGATAATAAAAAGTTAACGAGTCAAGATCCTTTTGCAGTGTCGTTCTTGCAAAGCGGAAATTGTACTCAGAATACCACACCTACAAGTCGTCAGCGAAGCGATACATCTCAATTCCAGGTTGAAATGCATCCCTAATCCGTGGGATGTGGAACGTAAAAATATTGAGGAGAAAAGGACCCAAAATGGACTATTGCGGACTATTATATTTGAGAGAACGTATAGGCACATGATCTGATGTTTGCTGATCTGATGTTTGGGTCCGTTCAAATCTCTCATTGACAAAGTGTCCTTCTCCAAATCATTATATTAAGGGACATTATAGAATGATTTATATTTAAACATATTCAAGTATCGATGGTATATCCTTGAAGGCAATTTCTTGAGGGTGCTGCATCTGCAATGAAGCTTCAGAATATCTTCTGGTGTATCTCTATAAAAATAATTTCTGGAGGAATTTTTTTGGATATCTTTGACATGACCGTACTAAGGGTTGAATTCAAGGATATCATTGGTTAAGTGATTTTTCAATCTGTTAATAGAGATATCCTCAAGCCTTCCACTCATGTCAGCATTCACTTTTTCCCAATCGATACGCTTGCATGGGATAAAGAACTAGGGATCTGCTACCTCCAGCTTTACACCCTTTCTAATTCTTAAAGCGAGTTTTACCAAAAGATGGTCAGACTGAGCGTCAAGAACTCTATATTCAAAATTCCTCAAGCTACGGCAGATATTTACCTGATCAGCAATCACTCTAGAGAAATCAATCGTTGACGAGCTTCTTCGGAAAGTGGACGGACACATTCGGCGCAATAAAATGAGATCAATATTTGCTTGCACCTAGTTGAACAGAGCCGTTCCATATCCATTAGATACGGGATTTCCCCAGGATTTCCTATCACATACCTTGACATCTCTGAGGATGCGGTCATTTAAGTCTCACTGAGTTCACTCTAGTTTATCAGAAAGAAAATGTTTGAAGGCAAACTGTATATGTATATGAGAAAGTATGACGTAGTTTATTAGAACCACAAACATAAAGTTCGATCCGGAAAATATTTACATTCAAACCATGGCCTACTTTGAATCTTATGCTTAAAGGAGTTAAATAAAAATTTGTACAGCAAGCTCTTTTCCGTATATCAAGCTAGCAAGTTAACCGATATTGATCCTTCGACTAGTGAAAATACAGAATACTTTATCCAGTATATCTCTAAGGGCGTAGTCAAAAGATTAAACAATAAAGCAGGAAAAAAATTAACCTTCTGAACTAAATCTAAAAATAAATGTGGTTGACAAAGAACGACTCTATCACAGTCGGAGTCAGTTGATTCTCCTAGAAGGGGACCACCCTTTTCACCCTCTCGTAATATTAAAACTAAGTAATATTGCGCACAGCGCTATCACTCTGGGTCGGCTTTTCTAAGACAGTGATAGAAAAATCGCAAGCAGATTTATATATGCATTGTCTTTTTGCGTAGTTGTCCGTAAAATCAGAGAAAACTCACCGGTCCTAATAAAGTTCCTCTTATTGTGGTCGCATTCGTTTAAACCAAGTTTGCTCGAAGTATTAGCACTGGTGGTAACTACGCTGTTTATGCGGTACAATACCATATACATGCTCACTATCGCGCAGATCTTAGCTTTCGTGGCAAATTAGAATATTTGGTCCTCTTTCTTAGCTTTGCTACCTTTCACGGTTTCCTATTAATTGGTTGTTACGATATCTTTTGACTAACACAACACATTCAGATGTGCTCTTCTCATTAGAGATGAAAAACTTTTTTTGAGGGAATACGGCAACTTTACACACGAAAATATACCTGTGTGGATTGAAAAATAAACCAAAGGTTCATGAAACTATTATCTAGTCCAAAAGGCGTTTATAAGCCGCAAAAATAAAGCCTGTCATGTAGAGACGTTCAGCTATCCCGAGAAAGCCTATACAACTTATTCCAGCCACATGTTTCCTACTTATAATCAATTGTCATTGTTTAATCATTGATGGACTATTGTGGAATATTCACTGCTTTATACCATCACTGATTGAGCTATTCTGCTGACAAACACCACTCAGACAGTGCTCCACAGCCAAGACACCTATCAACAATTTACTAGAGCTGATTCTTTTAATCGTGAATACATAGTAGTCTGAATGCATTATTATTATATGTGTTAGTAAGAAAAATGAGAAGTTCTACCAATGTGCGTAATGATTATCTATTTTGCCACTTTTCACAACATTATTTCGTAAGATTACTCATGTACGTAACAAGGTTTGTTGTCGTCCATGTCTCTCTTCATGAACAGCATGAAGAACAACATTTGAACGTACTCGAAAACATGGAATTATACAACCAAAACACATTCGACGAATGAATGACAAACGAACTGACAAGCTGTCATTTGGACATAATCTTGGAGCCGCTAAAACTAAAAAAGCCACACCGCACAATGACCGCAGACAAAGGAGTACGGGATTAAATAAACAGTTACGGACTTTGCACACCTTTTGCCCAATGCATAAGCCATATACCCCGTAAACTGCATAAGCTATAAAATCTTTATAAAGAATTGTGGAAAGAGCTCAAGCTGGTTTCGAACACGCGTCCCTGCCGCTTCTCATCAGGTGCCAACTCACAGGCTGGGACGCGTCGATTGGCACTACCAGCTTAGGTGGATGTCGACTGGTTATTTACTAGTTATGAATATTGCTCTACAGCTTTTGAACTTTTTCCTATATTCCAAATTGCCTTTGGTCTGGCTTTATCAATTTCAGAAGTTTTTGGTAGATCAATTTTTCCATTTTCATTTACAACTTATAAGTGATTTTATACCCTTGCTAAGCTAACTCAGCGAAGACTCATGTGTGCGGAAGTTCTGATGAAATGTTTCGAGTACCTCGATAGTGAATTAAATATTGATAAAAGTATATATATAAAGTTAGCACCTGATGAGAAACGGCAGGGACGCGTGTTCGAAACCAGCTTGAGCTCTTTCCACAATTCTGTGGAAAGTTTGAATAACAGTTTGAATAACTGTAATTCATTTTGAATACTGCAGCATTTCACGCTGCAGTAAGCGTAGAACGCTAGAAGTGATTTGACTTCTGGTTTCCAACAAAAAATAGAGTTCTTATCTGGAATTAGCGGTCTACGTTGACCTTATGATGTTCTTGCTTGTTTCAAATATGGTTTATACTTTTGACACTGGCTGGCGTCAAAATTTAAGCGATTTATTGGGCCTAAGACGTCAGTTAATAACTCCAATGGCAAACTCAAGTTATTTCGCTATGCTAGCCCTTCCCATTAAATGTCAAAAATAACGAACAGATGAATGATGAACTTATTTAAAGGAAAATTAGAATATTATTATCAGAGCCAAATTTAGTAAGAAGAAAATTGATAGTTTGTGCACCAAGCTAATACAAGCAGAGACACTTCTACCAGGCCAAGAAACCTTAAAAGAACTGAATTGAAAATTCTATTACATCTGACATTTACTTTTTTCGGTCTTTATCGCATTGTTATAGTTCGTTCTCTGTAGGATAGCTTAGTAGGTAAGAAAAACAGTCTGCAAAGAATTTATCAGAACTTATTAACAAGTTAACTCTCAACGTATTACACCCTATTTTAAAATATTTTTACGCTGCTCGCTCGATGAGAGTTCCTTATCTAAGAATTGAATTAGGGCCACGTACTTTGGTCCACGTACTTTACATTCTGGGTCAGTAAAAATTTAAAGAAGGGGAAGTAAACTTTTGTGTCCCTTATGTGTTTTTTTTTCAACCGTCATGGCCCATTCGTTGCGTCCCTCAATCCGTAAATCCTAATAGCAATTCCCTATCAATTGTTTTCTGTCAAACAATTCAGATTAAAACGTCAGTAGGCTTACCGATTGGTTTTGCTTCCTCAGCCTCATTTGCGAATAACTTATTGATCCGTTCCAGCTTTGCAGTTTTATGGACTTGGAAATCTCTGGTTTGCTTCACGGTGAATGGATACAACAAATTAGTTAACTGACGAAGCACCATAAGAAGATGTTAATCATCTGCGTAGTCTACAATTATGTTCGATCCATAGATCTGCGCGCTTCTTGTTTTGGTGAGGAGTTTTCAGTTAAACAGTAGAGGAGGAAGCCCACCTCCATGTTTCAACAACGTGTTCAATTCAATCTGGTCAAGTGTTTATACTGGGTCTTATTTCGTCAAATATTTTGAACTTATTGTTGACAAGGTGCATCTAATTATTTGACTCGCTTTTCGTTGGAGATTCTGGCAGATTTCCTTTATCGTTTTTAGTAACGTCATTGATAAACGCGCAACGTTCACTTGGCGACATTTGACATTTAAGAGGTTTGTTCAAAAAGTATCGCGAATTTCATGTTTTTTCAAGAACTATTTATTTATTCATGAATATCTATTTTGTCCCCTTCAAAGTAATCCCCGTCAGACATTATACACTTCTGATAACGTTTTTTCCAATCCTCATTTTGCATTTTGAAAAATCATTTTCTGTGATCTTGTTCAGCTCCTCCTTCGATGCCGTCTTTGTCTCCTCAATCGTGGCGTAGCGTCGTCCTTTCATGGGCCTCTTCAGTTTCGGGAACAAGCAAAAGTCACAGGAGGCCAGGTCTGGGGAATACGGTGGCTGCGGCATTATTAGAGTGTTGTTTTTGGCCAAAAATTTGCTCACAAGTAACGATGTGTGAGCAGGGGCGTTACCATGGTGCAAAAGCCAATTTTTGTTCTTCCACAAATTCATGCGTTTCTGGCGGATTGCTTCTCGCAAATTGCGTATTACTTGAAGGTAATATTACTGATTGACCGTTCCACCCTGCGGCAAGAACTCATAATGCACCATGTCCCTGCAATCGAAGAAAACTGTCAGCAAAACCTTCACATTGGAGCGAACTTGGCGTGCTTTTTTCGGTCCCTCTGAGAACATTTTGTACCACCGAAAAACGTTGCTTTTGTCCAAAGTAACTTTACCGTATGCAACATTGAACATTCTGAATGCATCCGCGCACTTTAAGTTGTTCTTCACACAAAATTTAATACAAATTCTTTGATCCATTTTTTGGGATATACGAAAATCGAAGACAAGCTAAAACACGTCCACGCACAATAACAGTCAAAAACTGACTAGGCATTCAAAATGGCCGGAATTGTCAACGTAAGTGAGGGTCATGAGTACCAACATAACGCCACCGAAAGATCAAAAATCGAACATACGTAGCCCATGAACATTCCAAATTCGCGATACTTTTTGTACAGACCTCGTATTTTCAATGTGATTCAATTCAAACCAGTAATGTAGCCTAAAAAATTCGGAATTATTTGCTATCACTTGAGTTTTAACTTTTTTGTCGAATTAGTAAGTAAATTGATCCACTAATATGATCCCAATCAATCTAACTGGCAATTATTCTTTTCTCTTCACAGGACTACCCACCAATGGAATTCAACACACCACCGTTGCCTCTTGCACATATGCAACCCAATCAAACAATGATTGGAAGTGGAGGTGGCACTCTCCGACGTGGGGCTGTCGGTATGCGTGCAATGGTACCACCGCCCGATGTAACACATCACACGACGAAAATTCCACACGACTTGCATCCAAATAGTACGACAGCATCGACGCAAACCAATGGATCGACGCTTCAAACCCAAGCACATCAGCTTAGTAATTTAAGTAATTTATCACAGGTATCGTCACATCAGACATCGACACCCAAGCAACCACAAGGCATCCTCAAGGATCCAAAGCGGAATCAGCAACAACAGCAGAATGCTATGAACACAATGCAAATTCTAAATGTTCAGAATGCACCTAACATAGGTAATAGTTTATTGATCGGCAATTATGACCCGAATACACACAATTTGAGTACGTTCAATGCCACAATGGGCTACTCGGACGCGGACGGACATTTGGTGTAGTCGTCGCCGATGAATGTCATCTATGTTGATTTGCTATTGTGTCTCGTGCCTGATACGTATCACCCTGTAGCAACATGACGCCCGACAATAAAATTAACTACTATCAGAGTAAGGATAGCATCAACAATAACAACAGGAATACCAACAACGAAAGGATGAACTACATGTGATTGAGTTTATTAGTGCCTCGTGGTTGCTACCAGATGCATGTTCCTCCAGGCGCCTTGATAGCCCTTATTCCTGCCGATAGCCCAGTTCCTCTTCAATGGATACAAAACTGATTTCAACCAGTAAGATGAGAAACTAAGCATCTTCACCCAGGATTCCTGAAATACATTTTGTCGCCTCAATGGATCCTGAATCAGATTTCTTCCAATACATTTTCTGAGTTAAAAATGTCTCAGCTCCTTTGATACACGGGATATATCGAACATAATATCTGAAAAGAGCATAATGTGACTATATTCTAAGAGAGGAGCCAAAAACACCATTGAGAAGGTCCTTCATATCCGAGACTTCCTACTCCACTTACTGCCAGCAAACTGATACCACCGGAATCCTATTGAAAGAGCAATCCAATCAATTTGAGCTAAAGAATTGAATCAAGGCGACAAGGTTATCAGAGGAATTTGGTAAAGGCTATTGACGTGCAGCATTCGTGCGTACGTTATCCTTATTATTCATCCAGCAGGAGATATATAAGTACATGTATATATGCTTTGTCTAGGTAATAACATACAGGGTGTATAGTTTATAATTATGGTACGATTCATAGTAGCGTCAGAGTGAGTTTGTACATTAGGATGAAAAAACGAAAGAATGAATCTGAGCGTGTGTTTGTGAATGTGAATGGTGAATGTCTGGTATTCTCCGTTGTTGAGAGAACTGCCTTTGTAGTGAAAAGTAAAACATATAACAAGAAAAAAATTATTAATATTAAAGACAAGTAAATGGATTAATTAAAACATTACAAAACTGATAAAAACAACCAAGTGAATGATATAATTGAACGTATAAAATGTCTAATTGTAAACATAAATATATACATATGTTATTCAGATATTACATTTAAGATGTTGTTACATACATTTTACAAAAATCAAACGAAATATTAAGTTGATCGTCTACCAGGACCGAAGCCTGCCGTTACTTCGTTATAATTTGATCGATAGAGTCCTCAAAAAAATGTCGTTATGAATCATTATTGATTGCTTCAACGCTTCCCAGATCTTCAATCGGATTTTAAAGGTAATCAGTTTTAAAGTGCATGATCGAGCAGATGACAGCTTTTATTGTTTAAGGATATTAAATAACGCCTGCTCGTAACTTTGATTTTGATGAAAGCAAATATTGATCTCATATTGTTGAAATATACTAAATCCGAAATTAAATCAAAAAACACATTCAAATAGGTACACAATATAATGGTAGGATTGATAAGTGAAAAATAATGGACGCCTAGCGTGCAGCACGACCCTTTTCATAGCTTAAAAATGCCTCCTGTTGAAACTGTTCAATTTAACTTAATTTTTTTTATCAAACCTCCAATAAGCTAAACAATCGCAGAAGCTTTCTTTACGATGACTACATCTTATAACCATTTGTCGTTACATTATTCCTCCTCGACAATTTAGCATAACATTAAAAGGATCAAGTTTAGCTACCAAACATAAGACACATTTTTTCAATCTTTTATTTTCAATATCAAATTTTAACTTTATTTTAAAGAGAGAAAACAAAGAGTTTTCTTCATGGGTATTTGCTTTACATCGGGATAAAAGTTCTGTGATACAAGACTAATTATTAACTATTGCTTTTCTACTATTTTCTTCTCTCATTTTTCTTTTAGTGTTGGCTATTTGACAGCCGGTTACCAGAATGCACTAGACTGCAGTCAGTTGGATTCTGATGCTTTCATTTGTTGACCTCAAAAATGAATATGGTTCGAAAAAGCTGAGAAATCAGATCGACTTGGGTCGCACTTTGCGTGTCTTGAATTCAAGATTAATTTCTTATCATTCTTTTCAAAAAGGATACAGGATTCAAAGGGATTTTGAGAAGAAAATCTATCAGAAGGATATGGTATAATTTGACAGGGATTCGTTCAATTTACTTGGGATATTAACTAATAGTAAATACCTGCATAACAGACAATTCGAGATAGTTATCATTTCTATCTAATTAGTGCCTTAACGTTCTACTTTTCTTTTTCAAAACTTTGTTTCCCGATTGTGAAAACTCTGAGATAATTTAATAACGAAATATCTCTAATTGTCCTTGATCATTTGTGTTGAAATATGAGAAACATCTGCAACTGGCATGTGTGCTCGTCACTTTTCTTTGCCACACATCACTTCAGGGTGCTGTCTAAATTTTTTCCATCCAACAAACACCTTTAATCACATTTTTATCGCTGCAACCCTTTTTCATCCTGTCAAACATTTTTCAAGAAAGCAAAGAAGATAGAAAAATCGCTTTTAACACTGAATAAACAGGAAATGTAACGTGTAAAAAGTAATGTCAAGTGCTCTACTAGCATGAATGTGCAGATACGAGAAAAAGCCAAAAATATGCTTCGTTCCTTGCTACACAATAATTCCTCATACTCAATCCAACTGTCGAGGAATGTTCAAATCCTTTCTTGTCTCCATTTCCATTGTGGCTGTCGTCTTTCATCCTCCAAACCACTAGTCAGCGTTAAGAGCTAAATTCACGTTTTTGTCGTAATTTAAAATCTTGTCTCCTGTCTATTTTACAGCAAGGATGTAAAGTCAATATGAAATTCTGTACTTGTCACCGTCAATCCATTTGCTATCGGTCCAACCACCATTGAGTTGTACAATATGAATAGGAAGGGTTATCTTGCTCCAGTTCAGGCTACTTAATCGTTCAACATCACAGAGTCGCTGATAACAAGGACGGAAGCATATATGTCGATAGGATGTGTTGCAAGGGTTGCTAAGCAAGACGATTGTCATGTTTGCGGATGGAGGAGTTGTGACAAATTCTAGTTTCAATCTTTGTTGTAATGGTGGCTCCCACGTCTAATAAGTCTGCACAATTCACCAGTTAGAAAAACGGTTGGAAATTTTGGTGCTGAAGGCATGAAATGTGGAGGTAATCAGTGAGGATGTTTTTCAGGCAAGAGGAATGTCCCTTAGATATGTTTATTGTTGTTTCAATGCACTTGACTCCAATCACTTTATTACGTCGTTCTATAGGAATTTAAAAACATATATGTGATTTTAGATTTCAAGTATTATACTTCGCACTTTATATAATTTGCGAGAAAAATTATTAAACACTTACATTGAATCAATATCATCCATTGTAAGCTTGCAATCATGACGTATCAGAAGAATCTAGTTTTTAAAAATTTAAAGTTTTGAGTTTAAAAGAATAAAATGGGATGCATACATTTAAGATAAAATCGTAATTACTCCTTATCTTCTCTTTGTCATAGCATAACTGCAAGAAAGCACACATTCTCGAGTGGTATCGCGAGGAAAGATATAACCATCCAGATAATAAAGCCAGCTTTAAAGGATAGAGAGCATGATAGTTAAATGTCGTGTGTTATTGAAAAGGTCACGACGGCTAGTTTCCTGAACCCAAATTCAAGCCTAACTGTATTGATACAATTGTCGGAATTTTAATGCGCATTTTACTTCACTTACATCTTTACGCCTTTCTCCAATCAGTTTTCTTTTTCAATGCCAAGGCATCTAAAAAATATCGGTCAAACTCTGTTTGAGTGGGAATTAGCTCAAAGTGTTGGTGCTGGCATAGCGTAAGCATAAAACAGCGAGGACGCTTCGATTAAGCTCCTGATCTATCGGAGTCAGATCCTGATATTTATTATCTCTTTTCACCAGAAGCAGCCCAGGAGTGTTCTTGCAATTTATGGTTACCCTGTTGCCCTGGTATTGCGCAAATATCAAAATAAGAAAAATTTTTTTAATGCGATTTCATAGTACTTCAATCTGGTTTCCACATCGTTCGCAAAACGATCTATCTCCGTCTGAAAAACATGCTCTGTCTATTCGTTCAACGACATCTACCATTATTTAGTAAATGTCCTTATGTCGCGGCCTTTATTGGTTTTAATGATTTTTTTTCATTAGAAAATATTATTTATTTATAATAAATGAACAGTAGGTAGGAGTCGATTGGGTGGATGGTCCGTGTCGTCAAAGCTAGTTTCTCCCTTTTACTCATTGTCTCGCAAAAAAAAGGATTCCTCTGCTGGATTTCTGCTGTGTGGAGTGATAATTTAATACACATTTCCAAAAGCGCAGCCTTGTATTAGAGTTTTCTTTGGGAGGCAGAAAATCACAAATGCCGATTTGATTTCCCGAAAAATCTTAGGCCTCATAACACAAGGCCTTATCTTGTGTATTGCGATCAAAAGCAGAGCGCCTACAGCAGGAGGTCTAATGGAGGAGGTCTAAAGGAGAAGATCTTTTCTTTTGAGGTCTCTCTCTCTTATCCGGTCTAATTCTTCGTACCGGCGCCACTACTTAAACTTCCTTAACGGCTCCTATCAACATAAACTGTTGGTTCCTGCTTTAATGCTCGGCTTTCTTGGCATATACTGTGTGAATTTGCAGCGAGCTATAGGAGGCAAAAGTTTCTCGTATATTGAAATATTGTCTTGGGAGTTACAACATGATTGGCTTTCGTGCATAAATTCATTCCATTTTAAGAATGTCATTGCAAATTTTCGGTGCGTAAACTTTTAAATCGTCCGTTTTTATAAAATCAGAATAGACGATGGTGTTGCATGAATTTATCTCTGGGCATTGTATTTTAAAAAACGGCTATTCCTCATTCCTTGGACCACTAATAAAAAGCATTTTGTGAATTTGCTTCATACGTCCTTCAAGTCTGCAAAATCCCAATTAAGCCTAGACACTTCGTGGTTGAAATCTTCGTGCTTTTTCTTTATTACAACTCTTGATATGTTCTATCATTCTTTTGGTTATAATCAAATGAAAAACACTGCTTACGTTACCTTCAATCACATTTCGTTTTGTGTAGCCAATAGGCTCCGTGTTGTTTTTTAAGATTTTGTAGATAGGATGTCTGATACCACTTCCAATTTAGTCCAAGTTGTAGCATAGACCGCTATTTCATTGACTAGAATCTATCCGAATTTTGTAACAATCTCATTACACTCATCTTATTCTTAGATTCATAATCGGATATCATACGCTACTTGTTTTGCAAAGACATTATTTCTGTTGATTTTCATTTCCACACTGTCTAATGATTCTCCTGTTTGCATACTTTCATCAAATTTCAAAATGTCAAATTCAATCTCGTTTCGAAGGTTTTTATTTTCATCTTCTTCAAAGCCAGAACAATCCTCACAAAGGCTGACTATGTTTTACAATTTATTTATTTGCTCTTTTAAGGCATATTTTGGTGTTTGGAACTCTTTGTCAAAAACAGTTTTTTCTATGTTTCTAACCGTATTTAGATGTCTATGGCTTTTTGTCAAAATAGTATGAAATTGAGGTGGACAATAACATCACTGATTCAAATAATATTTCAGTATTTTATTTTTCAATCACAAAATTACGCAACCAAAACCTACAAGAAGTCTTCGAACCCTGACTTTAATTGACATACTGCAATTCGTTGTTTCTACTGTTGCTTATCGCTTGTTTTATTTCCGATAACGGTAATAACGGGTTTAGATGTTGTTGGTTAATTCCTACCTATGATTATTGACATGTTCAGGTGGGTAGAATTATTTTACCAAAAATTTTGTCTACACTATGGTCCCATCAAATTGGCCCATATGTGTAGCGATGGTTTTACCACACAATGAATTTCAATATTCCAACACTTTTGGAGAAAATAGACATGATTATGTATCGACCTCGTTCAATGCATAAAATTCAGTACAAGTGATAAAATGAAAAATTAAACGGTCTATGTAATTTTTTTTAAAAAATTCGAAATTCGCCAAAATGACGCAACCCGCAAACGTAGCGTTACAAGCGACTATTGTCCTTTTTTATATTTAATAAAACCCACTTCTGCATTGCAAAGCTACAATTTTCTTCTTCCCACTAGTTTTGAATGTTATCAATGCTGTCGGTTAGGCTCGTAAAGGAAAGTAAAGAAATTAAATGGTAAACACCTTTTTTGCTAGAAGGTTGCTCTCAAACCGCCAACTTTGGAAGATGAAGAAGCTTGTGAAAATAATTATCGGTAAGTGCGAGCTGGATTTACTTTAGAAAGATAACGACTTGATGATAATAAAGACAGTCTCATCCTGGTTAATAAAGAAAACCAGTGCCAAAAAATTTGAAGCTTGTTATTTTTCTAGTAATTTGTTTTTTTCTTAACAGGATAAGGACTTAATTCCTTTGAGCACTTATGTTGTAGGTACCCTAATAGGTTCATGAAGGCAAAGTCGTTCTCTTTAGTCTGCACAGCTTACTTAAACCCTTAAAGTTCTTGATATTAGAATAATTTTCTTCGGCAATCTACTCCGTTTAGATCCAATCTAGTAATCTTATATCCCCACTTGGCATACCTTTCTTTGCACACCTAATTCGTTCCTTATTTGAACGATGTACAAAGAATGATCGTAGTTAATGTATGACAATAGAGGCATCAAAAAAATGTTTGAACGAGGATTCTCAAGAGCCATGACTCAAATATCTACAATACATGCGCATGAGTTAAGGCTCCTTCCGGACTATCGATAGGAAGAATTTGAAATAAAGTGAATTTCCCTTGAATTTTATCTTGGTCGTTATTGATTGGGTCGCAAGTATTGTACGCTCTTCAATTGAATTATTACGTAAAAATGAACCTAGACATGGGACCCTAACCTCAATTTCATATATTCTTTAAAAGTCCGCGTATCCATTATTTCACTGACTCAATCCTGCGGAAATTATTCATTTTAATCAACTTTTAAACTAGCAATTCCAAAATTTTAATTTGGTTAGTATCCAAAAGAAAAAGTACACACTAACCGACGTCTTTCAAATAAACAAAAAATAACGCGCCAAAACTTTTTTAAATACATGTGATTCACATTATAAATCGTCATAAATTTAAAATTATTAAAAAACATATACAAAAATTCAATTTACTAGAAAATATCAATTGATTGACAAAAAAAAAACAAACATAAAAAAAAAGACGTAAATGATAATAAGAACTGTGTAAAATAGATTCAAATTCATTATCAACAATTTGCTTTTCTTTTCAAGTGAATAAATGTATTAAATGAAATAATTGAATAGAAAAGATTACAAGAGCTATTGCGAAATTGAATATTTTGAAACTTTTTTAAAGTCTATTAACGAATTGTGAATATTAGGAATCAAGAAGAATAAAAACTAGCTAATGAAAATAATAAAACAAATTTTTTGGACTAAATATTATGAAATGGTTTAGATTTCCACGCTGGAATTGTAAAAATTAAAACAAAAATCATCAATAGATCAGTTGATATTGGTTCCAAGTCATTGACTCCTGATTTTTTCTGTTTTCTTCGTAGTACGCTTGTCTAAAAAATTCGATTTTAATTCATGTGAACTGTAAAATAAAAGTATAAATCAATGTGAGAGAAAGTAACAAACAAAATAAATTAATTAAATACATTTCAATGTAAAAAAAACTTCTTAATTAATTTCAATTCAAAATCAAATCGTGTAAGTCAGGAAAAAAAATAAAAAAAATTGCAAGAAAATTCTTGATAGTGACGATACAATTCTAATGCATTATAAATAAGCGCATGTAGTTAGAGCTCCTACGAAGTAATTTTTAAGAAATTATTTCAAGTAAGTGAATCATGAATCAATGTCTTATGTGAAAATATTAAACTTAATTTTTTTAAAAAGGACACGTTTACAGGAAAACAATCCAAAATGTTGGAGATTTGTGCGGTTGGTTCTCAAAACAAACACAATTTGACAATGCATCCGCGCGATGTGCGCACACAATGCAAATGTTATTGACAAAATATTTAAAAAAAGACTGATTTCAAAGCGTCAGTAATTTGATTATTGTGTGCTCATGTCAGCATTCGAAGAAAAAAAAATTGATTTACGCCATATTTCAGATAACGTAACAAATAATGTTGAAGTATTGTCTTTATGTATCTGATTTGATTAAATCTAGCCTTAGGATTGAAAACAAAACATACTACATGTCAACTGATAATAATTTGTCGTTTAAACAAAAACAAAAATCTTTAACGAACGTCTAAATGAATCAACTAAATGTATAAATATGTCTAAAAACAAGTAAGCAGCAACAAAAAAAACAAACACTGAATTTAACGATAAAAACGTAAAATTTCATTAGCATGAGTATGATCCAAGCCAATAAAAAATACGAACAATCGAATTCAAAGCTACGAAATACAAACGAAAAAGTATAAAATTGAATTACATATTAAAATAATTATTATTACAAATATAATTATTATTACAAACTAAAATAATAATTAAACAATTTTCAATTATACGCAAAACAAATATATATCTAAAATATGAAAAGGAAAATGAAATTAAATGATGAAGTTATGAATTGATAAGAATTAAATGAATAAAAACAAATTTTATAAACATTATAGTCAGTGCGAAGATGAAATCTTTAAGTGAAAATATGAAATCTATAAACAATTTCGTGTCTGTATAAAAAAAATCGTGAAAAATACAATTGATAACTAAAGAATTTTTATTGTAAATATTAATTGTTAAGTACCAAAAACGATAAAAACAAATTCAGCCAATGTATAGTAAAATGAAAACTTATTTGTCAAATTTATTTTATATTTAAATGAGAAAAAAACAATATATGAAAAATCCAAAAACATGACATAAATTCAAATAAAACGTTTAAAAATATGACAAAAAAAATCGTAGTCTTTCATTAAAGATGAAGTTTGAAACAATCTTAATTTGAAATTAGTTCAATTCTTGTTAGAATCATTAATTTGCGATAATTGTAAACTTAAGTTCAAGTGCAACTGCATAACATGCTCGAATCCATTGACTTTTGATTATTTTTAAGTTTGTCTAATTCAGTTCGAAGCTCAAATTTTACCAAAATTTTAACTTAGTTTGTTATCTTTTTCCTTGCTCTTCTCAAATATGTTTATTCTTCAAATTACCCATTGCCAAAGATGTTAAGATTAGAAATAAAATTCATTTATTTTGGATACTTTGTCACAATGCTATACATTATGATCTTATTACATGTATTGACTTAGGCTAAGCCATTAATAATTTAGTATTATTTTATTTTAGAAATTTTTACTCTTCTGTAAGTTTTAACAGCCGATTCTTGCATATTAGACAGATTTTTATTAGTATCAAATCTGTTTTAATTTAATATTCTTTCATTGATTAATTCAAGCTTTCAGTTAACTTTTCATTTTATTTAATCAATTCTGTATAGTGTTAAGAGTTTCTGAACAAAATAAAAGCAATGCTCATTTTTTGTTAAAAAAATTATGTTTATTTTTATTTTCTTAAGCAGCAACAATCAATAAAATGTTGCATAAGTTGGCAATGTGATAGATTCTTAGCAATTGTTCGTCCAAGAATTTTGTTTGTTGCAAGGCTCGAACATCATTTATTCTTTATTTTAGTTTCTTCTTTATTATTTTGAATTGCTATATCTGAGAGTGCAGAGGAAAAATAAGTGGTTTTATGTTATCGTATGATAAATTTGCAGCCAATTACACAAGTTTGCGAGAGGACGCGTTTCGTCTACTTGTAATCATCATCGGCTCGTACTGAAATTTCCTTTTTTATTCTATTCCTACAGTCCCATTATAATATATCAATCATTTAATGTTTTTTTTTTTTAATTTTATTATTTTTTTCTTTATTTTATTTTAACATTATCTTTAATGTTTGCCTTTTTCCTTTATAATTTGATTTTTATAATTTTAATAATTTCTATTGTTACTGTTATTTTTTGGGTTAGGAGGTGAGGGAAGGCTATTTACGCCCTGAATGTCGCACTCCCAGTGTCATAATGGACCTACTGGACTACCGACTAAACACCTCCCATGTTAACCGGAGCGTCTAGCCTGGAACAGTTCGACACATTACTTCGCGCTAGGCCTCCCAATTTAACGTCTTCGGGTTAAGGGGATTCCTTCTCCAGTGGGATGGTAAAGAGGAGAAGGATTGCTAAAGAAGGAAACCCTCCACCCTCGACGCCTCCAGCCGATCAAGTATGCTTTTTTTCATGACTAGAATTGCCCGAGGGTAACGTGCCACTTGATTCCATTTGTCAACTGATTTCAGCATCTCTTCGGTTAGGCTATCTGGATGGAGCTCTCCCACTTTTTCGGCAAGGTCACCGCGCTCTTTGTCCCATCTTCTGCATGAAAAGAAAGTATGACAGGCGTCATCCTTCACACCAATGCAGAATATGCAATATGGAGACCGTCACTTACCTATCTTGTGCAGGTAAGACTGAAAACAACCGTGTCCGCTCAGTAGCTGGGTCAGGCAGAAGTCAGTCTCACCATGCGTTCGACTGAGCCACGATCTCAAGTCATTGATGAGCCGCGCGGTCCATCTTCCTTTTAACTCACGTTCCCATGATTGTTGCCATTTGTCGAGAGTGCATCGTTTTCTTCGCGAGCAATTTTTTCTTTGTTACTCTCTTGCTTTCGGAGGTAGACTCTTTTACGCTCTCTAGCAAGGAGAGCGATTAGTATTACCCCTGCAATTGCCAGCACCGCTGACTCAGAGACTGTACGGTATGCTGATGCAATCCGCAGTGCTCCTCGTCTTTGCACCTGTGCCAGCCGTTTTCGGTGCAGTTCCTTGTTGAGAACTTCACTCCATATCTCTGATCCATAAAGAAGCGTAGATTGCATTACACTCATTAGCAGACGCCTTTTAGTTGGACTTGGTCCCCCATGATTGGCCATAAGTCGACTAATTGCCGAGACCCCTGCTGCGGCCTTGTTTGTCGTTGCCTTGATTTGCTCCGAGAAACTCAGTTTAGAGTCTATCAGCAAGCCCAGATACTTGACTGATAGTTTCGACTCTACTAATGTGTCCCCGCCTCGTACCATTCTTACTCTGGGGATCCTCTTATTGATCAGGAAGACCACTTTGGTTTTCTCGAACGCTAGGTTAAACCCGTGAGTGCGCCCACCCGGCGCATTAGTACATTTAGCCATAATTGCGCTTGATCGAAAGTGCGCCCAGCCACTAGTGCTGCAATATCATCTGCATAGCCAATAAGTTACGACTCTTTCGGCAGTTCAAGTCTGAGCAGTCCGTCGTAGGAAATGTTCCACAAGTCCGGACCAAGGATGGAGCCTTAGGCCACACCTGATGTGACTAACATCCTCCGACGACCTTGCGGCGTATTGTAGATCAGGTTGGGATCCTTCAGGTATTTTCGGACTATCCGCATCAGATATTCTGGTACTTGGAAGAAGTGTTCCAGGGCTTCCAGAACATCCGCCCATCTAGCGCAATTGATAGCGCATTTCTGATGTCCAGCGTCACTAGAAGGATTACCCGGCGGTTGGATCGACTGCGTGCCTTCACCTATTGGACCGCATTCACCACCTCCGCGACTGCATTTATATTAGAACGTCCCGTTCTGAAACCATCCTGCCTTGGAGAAAGATCTCCAGTGGCGTGGATAACGTCAGCGAGTCTTCTCTTTATCAGTTTCTCGACCACTTTCCCGGCCGTGTCTAGCATCCATAACGGTTGGTATGCTGACGGCGACTCAGGATTTTCCTTCCCTTTGCTGATCAGCATGAGTCTTGTCGTCTTCCAACACTCAGCGTTAACGTCTTCCCGCAAGCAGGCATTAACCGCACTGAGCAGCACGTCAGGGCAAGAGTGATAGGCCAGTTGAAGTACCTCGGCTGGAATAGCATCTGGGGCCGGAGCCTTCTTCGCCTTCACGGAGAAAACTGCCAGTTCTAGCTCATTCCTCGTGAAGAGTGGAAAGTCTGTTTCCCTGTGGGTGGCATCAACACGGACGGGATGTTGGGGAAAAATTGGCCGTACTATCTCGTCCATCATGTACGCTTCAAGTACCGAGGGGGCATGGAGCACCGAGCTTCTGCATGACTAATTTATATCCGAGGCCCCAAGGGTCCCTGTTCACGTCTTCGACGAGGTTCTCCAAGCAACGGGCTTTACTTCTGTTGATCAGTCCGTGACATTTCCTGGCTGATCGATATGCTACCATTCTAGTGCATGCCTCGTCCTGGTTCGGCGGTCGTTGAGCATTTCGCTGAAGTTTGTGACACTCCCTTCGTTGTGCAGCTATTTCAGTGGACCACCAATACACCGGAAGCTTTCCGTGTCTAGGTCTCCGGCGGGGCATAGATGACTTACAAGCGGAGATTATGGTTCTCATTGTGGAGTTCACCATGTTTTCAGTAGTCAGACCTCTGGTCCCCGGCGATGAGCCAAACGGTGCTGAGCATGTCATGAGCGTGTCGACAGACTTTCCCACGATCATACTCTCAGTTTTCCACAAGAAGGTGGAGCGCTGAGTGTCTGGGAGTTTAGGAACGTTGTTGCGGATCTCGAATGCTATGTACTGATGATCACTGGCCGAATAGTCCTCTAGAACTCTCCAATTGTGCGTCATCAAGGAAAGAGACATCGAGGTGAATGTCGCGTCCGGAATGGTACCCACGCAGCCCATGCGGCGGAATGTGGGAGTGTTACCAGTGTTGACCACGGCTAGCCATACTCTGGCTGCCATCTCCAGTATTCCCATCTCCAGATACTCCATCCCCATTCAATAGCATTGACGTTAAAGTCTCCCCCAATAAGAACATGACCCTCTATGCTCAAGACGGTGTCCTCCGAAGAGTTGAGTTTCGCCTGGAAAGATGTTATTGGTTCGTTCGATGTCAAGTACACACTAAAGAATGTTATCCCTGGGCAACGGATCCACACGAAAACATGTTATCGCCCACGGCCCTGAAGTCTCAGTTGTGTGCCGTTTCGAACCCATATGGCACAAGTACCAGATTCATCAGGGTACTGGTGGGTGCTGGTCGCAGCACCCTATGACCTCTCAACCTCGACCTATTGCTGTAAGCAGCAATATGTCAGCTATCATATCCCTCTTGAACTGGTCAAGCAGACCTTGGGCGTTTGAGCTCCGATGTAAATTTATCTGCAGGACACGGGTCATTGCAGAGCTGCTTTGGCTTTGGTTAGGACTTCTTTGAATACCCGGCACTTTCCAGTCCCTGGAATATGTCTCAGGTCATCAGGTCTGGGATCAGCATTCTCGCAGAGGATACAGTGCGCCTCTCCCGTGCACTCTGTTCTTTTATGTCCTGCGTTGCCGCATTTATAGCACAAGGAGCTCCTATCAGGCCCTTTGCAGCCTTGTGCTGTATGACCGTAGCTTAGGCATTTGAAACAGCGGAGAGGAACTGCTCTTCGCCGTATTCTGCAGACCACTCAAGCTATTTTAATTTTGCCCATGCAGAAGAATTTTTCGGCTCGTTTCTTGGTTAAGTCCACTATGGGCATGCGCTGCCCCCCATTATTTTCAGGGGATAGTCGTAATTTGATCCCAGTTAATTAGGGTGAAACCCTTTTGAGGCCCTCTTCCATCTCCGTCCTGTCCGTAACGCAGTCAATGTCCCTGATTTCAAGGGTGGCCATTGGTTCAAGTGAAGCTACTGTTTCCATTTCCCCTAGAGCCTTTTTGACTGCATCCCGGAGTCGTTATTTGTTGTCTCAGGTCCAAATTCTACAAGAAGGCCACCAGATTTGGTTGGCCGGACGGTTCTGCATTTCTTCGACATAACCTGTCTGTTCGCTGCTTGGTCCTTCCTCGTTTTGTCTCGGTCCCCTTGGATTGGGCTACTGGCAACTTTTTTGGTAGCGCTATGCGCGGGAATCATCGCGTTTCGACCGAGGTACTGGCTTTTTGTTCTTCCTCCGTTTTAAGCCATTCCCGTCTATAATGCCCGATTCGGTCTAAGAACTCTTCCAGCTCTTAAATACCGTCCCTGATGTCCTTGCTTATGTTCTTCTGGACGTTGCAGGAAGCTTTGATCTTTTTAACTGTGTTTCCTGCCTTAACATGAAACATTCTTCTTCGTGAAGATCCAATACAAAGAGATTGTCCTACGCCTCGTTTTGAGGTGGGCTTTTTCTGTTTGCGTCAGGATCTAGAGCTCTGATGGCATTAGGAGCAGTGTCAGTGGCAGCTTCGCATCTTATCATGTTTTTAATACCATCGGTGGTTTTTCCGTTAGTGTTTTTCCCAGGCATCTGTTGTTCATACTTTTCCTCTTCTCTTACTAGATGTTCGGGGGTGCGTATTGTTTTTTTGTGGCATTCGATTGCCGCCAGTATCTCTGGTTGGTAGAGGCTCTCTGCTTTTTTGTGTTCATTCGTCCGTTTGTCATCTGGGTTTGGTAGTTTATTCGTTGTTTTTGACTTTGTTGCAGTTGATATTAATTTGTAAGGCTTCATGCTAGAAGGGTCCCCCCGAGCCTCTATCTGAACCGTCTGTGCAAAGCAGTGAGGCAATGCAAGGGGTGGCACCAGCCCTTATGGAGACAGGTGCTCAGAGCCAAATCAGCGCTAATCGGGAGTTCGTCTGAACCGAACCTACACAACCAAATTAATGGTGCGAGCTTCGAATGTACTCCGAGGCCTGCCAAGGTTTTATCTGGAGGTTGCTTCACACGAGAAGAGAAGAAGGACTCTTGCTATGTGACAGGAATACAGGGTAAATGATACACGGGGCAGGTGGACCGCACTTAATAAGGGACCTGGAGCCGTGGCTCAACCGAAAGCATGGCGAGACCGATTACTACCTGACACAGCTGCTCAGCGGACACGGGTGTTTTCAGTCTTACCTATACAAAATGGGAAGGTCACGGTCTCCTGACTGCCAGTTTTGCCCGAGAATTCCGGTTGATGCTTGCCACATCTTCTTCACATGCGAACGGTGGGTGGGACAGCGGTTACATCTCAGGGAGAGCATAGGGGAGATTTCTTCAGTGACCTGATGGAAAAGATGCTGGTGTGTAAGTACAAATGGAACTGTGTGTCGCACTACGCTCGGGCGGTTCTCACTATGAAGAAGGGCATCGTCGATCGCTTGTCCACAAAGAGGGAAGAGGGCTCACTCTCGCAATAATCCCTCTCCTTTCTGTCCACCCCTGCTGAGGGGGGGATCTCTCTAATCCGAAGGCGCCGCTAGGTGAGACTTAAGAGGCCTAGTCCGAAGTAATGTGACAAACAGTTCCAGGCTAGGTTCTTGGTGTGACAGGGGAGGTCTTTACTTGGTATTTCAGTTGCTGTGTGCCACTGAGAGTCCGACACTCAAGGCGTAAATAGCCTTCCCGTCCCAACCACAATAAAATAATAAATTTTACGACTATTATTCCCAAAGTTCTGCAGAACACATGCATTTAGATTGGCGAAAAGATTCATCGAGTGTAAGATGATAAAAACGAGGCCAACTGCGAGATACATCTGCATACAGCACTGTTTCGTAGACGTTGGCTAGTTATGCCGTTGATGGATACTGCGTGTTCGATACCTATTGTGCTGTTTGCTGAAAAACGGAAAGGGGGCTACCTGTGTAGAGGAGAAGAAAGATGAGAGGATAAGAAGGACTCTTGTCCTGTGGCAGAAAATATGGGTTGAAACACAAGGTAAGTGTACGGCACGCCTTATCAGCAAACTGAAGCTGTGGTTCAACCGAAAGCCAAGAAAGATAGATAACTATTCGATGCAGCTTGTTCTATCGGACATGAACATTTTCAGTCTTATGCACACAATGGAAAATCCACAGTCTCTTGACAACCTGTTTTTTCCCGGGGATCATATGTTCTTCAAACAAAGCAAGGCACATTCCGTTGTATTCCATTGCAAAGGGATAGGGTTCACTGTGACTTTCATCCCTCTGCTTCCCGATCATTCTTGCTGAAAAAGGGTTCACCCTAAATCAAGAGCGCCACTAGGTGAGACTAAAGAGGCCAAGTTCGAAGTTATTTGACATACACTTCCAGGCCAGGTTCTCAGTGCAGTAGGAGAGGTGTCTAGTCGGTAGTTCAGTTGCTGTGTGCCAGTGCAAGTCCGACACTCAGAACGTAAATAGTCTTCACCTTTTACAAACAAAACGAATATTATTCTTATCATTGTTATTCATATTCCCGTTATTTTTAACTGCGATTAATAATATAATAAGGAATAATAAGGATAATAATAAGGAATAATGGCAATTCAATATTGCTCTGCGAAATTCGTGTGAGCTTTAACGAAACTGATTCAACGTTGAAGTTGCGATGTTTCTTACAAGTGCCTTGTCTATAAGCAACGTGGAAATTTATGAGTTATTACAAAATTCGATAATACTTATACTGAAGAACTATAAATGATTAACAATAAGTCGGGAGGGGTCTTGCAAGCGTCATATTTTTTGAGGAGTAGTGCGTTGTGAGGATGGATGAGTCTGGTAAATATGCTACGGTGACGACAACGCGCAGACTACGACTGCTTTTGTGATACAGAGGACATAACGTTCTACAGTGCGAAAAAAGGCTGGCATAAAAATCGAATACCAAAAAATTATTTTTGTATCATTTTGTTGCAAAAGGAAAAAGCATGTCGGCAAGTAGAGAGGGAAATTTCGAGGAATCGGAAAATTTTTCATCAACAAAAACACTTTAAAATTTAAAACTATTTATCCTAATAGCTTAAACCCTTTGCGGTCAGAGGCGCCATTTCAAAACTATTTGGAAAGTAGGCATCGCCCGTCTCGGAAGAACAATCCAGAAAAACTGAGATTAACAGAAAACTGGTCATTGGTCAGAATACTCACGCGTTACTTTGCAATCGAGAAATATATGATTAGTGAATGGAAATCAATTTATAAATAAATAAAAATATAATAAATCAAAAATTGAATTTCAAAAATTAGTAAGAAATAAACATTCCAATTGTTTAGGATTTAAAGGTAGATTCATTGGCGATATCAACGGTTTGACAGTAATTTTTTGAAGAAAACCACTGCCGCTCAGCAATGGTAACCGGAAGTCATGGAAGCAATGGTAACCAATTTATTACCTGAAGTCAAAAAAGGACATCGGTGCGCTACCTTTCCTAAACAAGTCTTACCGTACATCGGATGATGAGACAATGCCAAAAACGGCATAAGGCCATAAGAGGCCACTCAGGGGTTAAGGAAAATATGCGCAGCGAGACCTTTTTTGACTTTGATTTGCTTTCGCGTCGCAAAATTCTGACAGATATCTAAAAACCTTCGGACGCAATACATCGCCATCCCAGAGTATTGCTCGAAGAACCAAGTGCAAGTAAAATCATTGCTCGTTTTTTGCATAGTGTTACCTGTAAGACCACCACCCTTCCTAGAAAAGGAACAATTAAGGAATGATTCCTAATATACTGAGAGTAGTGATGGTGAGTTGGAAGTCGAAGAGAACAACGAAAGTGTGAACAATTCGTATGAATATAGAACATAGTGAAAGCGACGCCAGTGATTGCATAGTTACTTTTTAGGGACTAAATGTAGGAAGAATTGTTAGTGCCAGTGAGGCGAATCGAGACAATGAAGAAGAAGTTTCTGAAGAAACAAAAAACTCAAATTACGGTGAAGAATGAGAGGACAACACGAAAAACGACGATGATTCAAGACTTCTCCCTGAACAGTGGGACTACAAATATCTCGCGATATAATAAAACCACTGGACTTTTTCAAATTGTGTTTCACGGACTAATTGATGGAGCAAATAATAAAAGAGACCAACGAATACACAAGAAAGAAGATCAGTGAAAAACAGTTGCATAGTAATTGAATTTTGCACGCATTGGTGGATGTTACCCGTGAAAAATTTATGACTTTCATCGGCGTAATTCTTAGCATGGAAGCATTGCCACTTGCGAATATAGCGGGTATTGCTCAATAAGAAGAAACAGTAAAATTTGGTTTCGCTCGCAAACATTCAGACCAGAGAGATTCCGGCAAATATTTTGGATGCTACACCTGCGAACCGATGTATCGTCCGATATGTCGCTGAATAACCGCACTAGAAAAGCATGCGACTTTCTACCATACATCAACACAAAATTTGCTGAACATTTCATACCTGGCAGGGTTGTTTGTGTTGACGATTCAATAGTAAAATTCATTCAATTCGCACGCCGCAGTGTAACGCATATGGCAAATGTCAAATTGGTGACGTTTTAAATGAAATTTGTTTGCAATTATTTTTGAAAAATTTTGAATTTTCCTTCGTTTGGCAAATAATAGCCTCAACAAGGATGCACGGAATTTTAATTCAAAATTAATTCAGAATAACGTTAGTACCAAAAAAGTAATTAAGGCGTTTGAATTTCACATTTCATTTAAGCGCCATCAAGCATCTGACAAGCGTCAACTGATCTCTTTGCGAGTATTTTTCAATTTTCCGAATATTTCTCACCTCGCAATCATTGTACATTGTCCTATACAAATGCATGTTACGAAAACTGCTTGACATTTGCTACGAGACTCTCGTCGCGCTCTCGCACGTTTGTTTTTTGGCCTTGACTTTCCTGAGCACCAGTAATGCAGCAAATCTCCAACACACAAGAAGACGCGGTGGTGACTAGTGAAACCAGTTGTTGCCGTAGATTTCACGAAGAAAATGAGCATCGTACTGTAGCAATGTTGCGATGTTTTTCGAAAGTAATTAAAATGATGGCGATAATTGTTTTTTTTTTGGATATGGAGATGTGCGTGATCTACTCATATATAATACATATCGATAAATTTTTTGAAGCGTTGAATTGACAAGTAGGTAGGAACATTCCCCCAGGGAACACTATCTGGAGCGCAGCCGTTCACATCCTTTGTAGACAACAGATTAGATAATAAGCTGCATATAATGCGTTCAGGGACTAAAAAAATTGTGCAGTTCCAACAGGAAAACCTCTGTGGTGAGAGAAAAAATGCGAGAAACACGCACATATTGTGACACATGCAATCGGAGTCCGGGCTCCATATCAGCGTTTCTATGAAAAGTATCATGCGTTTTTTTTTGTTTGTACCTGTTTTACCTTTCAAATTTGCCAACCGCAAAGGGTTCAGTGTATGTTGAAAACAGTCTTTGAAACGAGCAGAGCCGGAAAACTCCCAAAGGATATTACCGAGGCGTGGTAGGGATACTTGGCATGGTTGCGTGTTTTCCTGATGCGCGATTGAGTCACTACAAGTACGGATTCCACAAATTAAATGCATAGCGAAACAAAATGTAAGCTAGGGTAGGGAAATGCACTCTTACTTGTTTTGTAGCTGTGATCTCATCCGCGCTGCCTAGCAATAAGTCGTCAGTGTATTTTTCAGTCGTGGAACAGATGGTCACTGAAAAATCAATGAGTAATCAAAACGGCGGCAAGCATGTTCTTCTACAGACCAAACTGATGCGAACACCACTGCGAACATTGTCGAAATTTAAGCAGAGCTACGAGAACACAACCCGTAAGTAACCTTCATTGGGCACTTTTCGTTTATGACGGTGTGTAACACATAGAAACCGTTACTCCCAAACGTCATTCGCCTGGGACTATTGAAAGCCCTATACCATGTTACGGTGTGGTTTCGCTGCCCTCGGGGGAGCTTCCATAACGCAAAAAACCCGGCGAACGCGTCTTCCGGAAGTAATGTAAATAACGAATGAAGTAAACAAGCAAAACCACTACCCTCCGTTAATCCGCCAAGTAGGAGTTGAATTTGTTGCTCGTTAACGAAATTTGCGAAGAGAAACTCATAGGAAGTTAAATTAAAGTTATTCAGTAATTAACCGGAATATTGTAACCTTAAGGGATAGGAGTAACTCATAGAAGCTAAAACGGGAATTGTGTTTGAATTTATAAGAAATGAAGTGATTGAATTTATAGAATAGTGAGATTATAGAATGGTAGTTAGTTTGTAAAGGTAGCAGCGAATCAGCGGACTAGTCATACGTGGTCATTTGTTGATGGAAGCCAGCGAGCAGCGCAAGGATCCACCAACACCAACTTCAGAATAAGGAGCTACCGGAACGAGCTCAACCGATTGTATGCCGACTAATGAAACCGACACAACCGAGAAACCGAGCCACACACTAAGCCGCGAATCTGGCTCGCTCTAGCGATTCGCGAACTGTGGCTGGGCGTAAGGGGCCATGTACACATCACAAAACAGGTACTTACCTCCATATGATGAACAGTCGCGGCAATGGACATTTAATAAATAAATAAACAAATACAAACTTAAACTTAAAACACAAACTGAAACATCGCAAACCGCTCGGAGGACACCTCCATATCGTTTTCCCCCATATCACGAACCGCCGCGGCAATGAACGCGTAATAAATAATTAAACAAACAAACAAACACACAAACTTAAACACACCTAAACAAACCAGTTGTCACAGGTTACCTGTCAGCCGGCAGTTGCGGCGAAGGGTGATGCGGTCCACTGTGGATGGTGGAATTCGCCGCATCATAATTACAGCGATTCCGGCGAATGGTTCAAAGCTCGGGTGGGTCATCGATCGAAGGGTGAACGGCCGCAGCGGGAGGACCTCAAACCCGCTAAATTCAGGGTATTAAAAGGGAGTGGAAAAACAACGGTGGTCCTCTTTTTTTTCTGGTGATAGCCGCGAAACAGAACGTTGAGTATTGTCGGAGGCGGAGTTAATAGGAGTGCGATTCCTTGGAAAACGAAAACGTGAAAATATTTAGTGCGCGACGTGGAATGCGATCTGTGGAAATTAAAACTTTGATTATTGTCGTAATAGTTAGTGCGCGCTGAGCAGTGCGATCTTAAAAGGAAAACTAAAGCTTTGAGTATTGTCAGACGTGGTGGAATGGCCCGATCACGAGAGTGACCGAGTTATTGACGGGTGGAGTTACGCGGAAGTGCGATTCCTGGAGGGTCCGAAGTATTGAGGCGGTGCATTGCGCGGTGAACGCCCGGATACTGGTAACGGGGTTCGGAGCGCAGCGAAGGTGCAGTGCCGCGGACGGAAGTACGAAGGAGAACCGCGAGGGTGGCCACCGTCGCACAAGTAATAGAGTCGTAGTGTTAAGTAGTGTAGAGTTAAGCTTTTGGATTATTAGTATATTAGGATCAGTATTATTAGAATTAGCCTATCAAAAAAAAAACAATACCGTAGAGTCTAATTGTTAAGTTGAATCAAATAACCTTTTTCATTTCTAAAGTTGGCGAAATCAAAATGCAAAAATGAAAATTGGTTGGCAGTTCTGTCAGTGACCCTAACCTTCTTATCATACCAAATTGTATTGTGTCATGAGTCAGTTCTGCTCCGATTTGTAATCGCAATTTATTGTTGAAATTTATTGTCATCGACAATTACAGTTGTAAAAGTCTTGTTCGGCAAGACTAGTTGAGTCTGTTTGACAAAAAGGTATGAATCTCAATTGTCTTATTATTTTGTACAATTTTATTTGCTGAATACTGATTTCTGTTACGACTCAACAGGTACCTTTTTGTTTACGATTGAAAATTAAATCCATTCTACAAATCAATCTGTCTGGACTATTTGAAGAAAACCCACTACCAAAAGAAAACACTAATAAATAAAACTAGAGTCTAATCACCACGAGTTTCTTTTCCGCTGGTTATTCAGAAGCAACGCGGACGGTAGTCGGTCTTGTTCCAGGTTGTTCTTTTTCCTTCTTTTCGTTTACGTTTTCTTTCAGCATCGGACGGCTTCCGCGTGAGGGTGGAGGTGCCCTACGAGGAGAATAGTCTCGTCGCATTCTCGCTTGGCGACGTTTCGGGGCTCGGTAAAGCGAGTGGCGCCCACGCCCGTCTCCGACGGACCTACCGGGACCGAGGGCCCCGGCCGTTATCTCTCCGAACAAAGAACGACCGTGGGGGTGCATCAAGCCCAACACTTCCCCCAGTGATTTGGTTTGAAGGCGGGGAGCTCAAGGCCTCCCACGGAATAAAAGAGTATCAACCAGGCTCCGTTGCAAGCTGAAAAAATATCCTCAGCAGGGCTGAACACATGTCCTGAAGACAGGCTAGGTACGAGGATAGCCGATGACAAAAGTGAAGAAGAATGGCTTACAAGAAACATAATCGTCGTATTAAAAATAATGAAAGACGTAACCAACGTTCACTAGAACTTAAATGAGGATATAACAAACGGCATCAGTGAACTCGAGGAACTCGTTGGTTAAAAGCAGAGAGTGAGCTCAAGGAGCTGAAGAAAATTGCCGAAGATATAAGGATTGGCATGCACTAACCAAAGCCAAATCGTAGGATAAGGGTAAATCAAGGATATAGACGTGGCGTTCCAACTGGCACGCCCTAAAGCACAACTGAAAACCGCCAAGTAGACGGAGCGTATGAGTGCTGAAGAAATGAGGAAATTATTATACGAAAAATATGCTTTAGCCTCATGCATAGACGAAAAGGGATATGCTTTGGACAATTTCCCACAGCTTATCCTGTTAGGAAATTGTTTAGAGAAGGATCTTTGTTCCGAACTTTCAAAATCCTTCTCGTGAATCAAGCCACAAGACCAGCGGAGACGGCGTAAATTTGGTATATAGGACCAAGAACTAATTACTGCAGCTTAGCGAAGAAACTCATTTCTGATTAAATGGCTACATCAATGAACAAAACTGCCGCAATTGGAGTGACAAGCAACCACAGGCGGTTGTCCAAACACTGCTACATTCGGAAAAAGTCACCGTTCGGTATGTTTCATGGGCGATTGGAATCATTTGTCGATATGCTTCGAACACGCTGCTAGGAATAACATTACAATCAATGCTACAGAGTCATGATTAATGACGTTGTCATTCAGGAATAAACTCTGGTATCAAAAATATGGCGCGAAATCCCAAACAGCTCGTTATCCAGAAGCGTAACCGAGTCAATAATAGAACCGATTCAGCAAATATGCACTCTGAAACAAACTGTAAATTCGGGAAGTGGATAAACATCCCGATGTATAAGGCAATCATGGCCTCATGCCGACTTTTCTTCAGAAGTCCAAGTTTTCCAGCCAAGACAAGGTGATCGATGCTGACTTTCAATGATTATACTCATACCCAGGTACCCGACAAACGCAAAACTCAACGTGAGGCCTAAATGATTTAGGCACAGGAAACTTAGAGATACTTTACTAAATAAGCCACCAGACGCGAGGACTAAATAGGAGGAAATAATAGGAGTCTCCTTGTAAATCGCTGAAAAATGCTTATATGAAAGTTCCGCCAAGTTGCTCCTTGCCTATAAAGCTGTTACCTAGATACTACACAATGGACTTATATAACGGGGACAACTGCAGAACAAAAGCCTCGCACCGACATCAGGACTTGAAGACCTAGAGGCGTGGCAGCGAACGATAACCTAAAGTTCAACGGTTCGGCTACTGGGAACATCACTACGTTTGCGGCTGCTGGCGAACAAGCTCAGTGCGGATAGGTATACGGACGTGGGTCAGACCCCAGTGAACTTCCGCAACCCACCGCAATCCCTGATTTTCCGTACGCGACATATCCAAATATTCCTTTACTTTACATCACTTTTTCTTCTTATGTTTCACTCCATTCCTCTATTTCACTTTTTCTTCTTAAGGTTTCATTAGGTGTCACCAAATCGAAGAAACTTCTGCAATAAGTATGTCACGCTTTGCATCAGGATTCAAAAGTCCAAAAATATAGGAAGTTGCATCTTGTACAAACCCAAAGACCCGAAGGCTGAAAATATGGCTCATATTTCAGGAAGTTGACAACTATCCCGAATTCAATATGAGTTGGCCTTCTAGGCAACCCTTAAACGTAGTCAATTGCACTATCCTTGCTAAACCAGGTTGTGTGGGAGTTAGAATCCCACAATTTGATGAAGTCTGGACTGCATTGCAATAGTACGATGGCATTGTAAACGATCTTGCACCACTGCCATCTAGATGCAGAATAGATCTTCTGTCTGACAATATCATTCTTTGAGAATGCTTTTTCGAGCATGGAAGACCCAATCTTTGTTGTTGAATATGACTTCGATTTTTCACAGAGCACCACAAAGGAAACTCAATCTCAAAATGGCGTCTGGGGCTGAGTTTCTGGTGATAATCGTTGGCAAAACACCAACATTTTGCCAGAGAGGCTGCTTGGGAGCCATACCAAACGTGACTTTCATTTCGGAGTGTTTTGTGCCTGTGATACACAAATAAAGCCTGCTGGCGGACTACTCGGTGAGTGCTCACCAGTAAATTGCACTCGATATTGACAAGCGTACTGCTCAGCCGTAGGTAAGAAAGTTACCAAAATATAAATTGATAAGTTTGCCGGTGCTCAGAAACTTGGAGCCGAGAAGATGACGGGGACCATGGCAGGAAGTTCCGACTGAGAGGAAGTGTTGTGGACTCTACAATGTTTCCCCCAACTGACTCCACTTCTCTCATCAATAAGGGTCTTCTAGCAGAGAGGGTCCCCCGAAACAGACCATTAGACTGCTTAGTGCCAATGCTTTAACCGGTTCAACTCACTTTGTCAAAAAGTATTTTATGTGTTTCTTGGATTTAATAGTCACATAAGCAAACTCGATCAGAGTAGTTCTGGAGATCTGGTTTTTGGTACCAATGACAACTTCAGTTTTTTCGAACGCCACGTTGAGCTTACTGTCTGCCATTCACTCGCTTTAAAAACATTATTAGAGTTAAATTTAGTTCCGGTTGTTCTACAGTGCGTGTGGCGACTTATTCCATTAGATCATTTCCCTAGCCGATCAAGTACGTCACATCTACTAAAAAGCTAGATCTGTAATAGTTTGTTGTCAGAAATATTTAATAGTCTGACCTAGTCATGGAGCCTTACTCCACTTTTGATGTGCTCTTCTACTCTATCATATCAATAAAACCCATTGAGACATCCACGGAAAACTTGTTTCAAGTCAAATTACGTCTTTTTTAAGGACTAAAGTTCGAGTGAAAAGAATCAATCATGAGTTACTTGGTAAGCCGCAAAACCTTTCCTAGCATGGACCCACCCGAGAACAGAATGAATACACATTTGAATTTGCATACTTTCTTTTGGATTACATTTTGTATAAAGGGTAAAGATTTAGGAACATTTTTTTTGTATTAATGAAGTCTTTATTAGTCTGCCCTAAGGATATTATGTGGGTATTATTTTTTTTTTCAAACCGTCTCTAGATTAAATATTTTATCTTTTCAGTTTAAACGGAAGAACACGGATAAATATAGTCTGACTTAATTTGGTACTAATGCAATGCGCTTTTGAGATAAATTCCCAGGCCCTATCTCATCATAAAATGGTCGGCTTTAAATTCTCACTTGATTTATTTACATCGAAGCGTGGAAATATTCCCAGCCCACTTTGCCATGCTGGCTTCCTTTTGTTTTTACTTTGCCTATGACTAGCACAACAGCTATGGAAATTAATTTCAAGTACACCAAACGGTGAGCAATGTCCTTCCGTAAACTCTTTACGTCCTTTGCCTGTCTGTTTTGTATATTTGCAGCATGAATCCCGCCCGGTCCTTTTTCTCAAACGTAAAAAGTAGTCGAAGGGAAAAGTTTCATTTGCTTATGTCTTTAAAATTCAGTGCAACAAAAATCATCTGAAAATTAATTTAGCTAGATGGCACCCCGTGGAATTCAACGGTCGTTTGGCCGCTTCTATGCCTCTTGAGTCCTGTGGACAGCGTTCGTTAACAAAAATACAACTATAACTTTGTTAAGTGTTGTGTAATTTTCCAAAGTCAAATGAGCTTGAATTACTTTATTGGGCCAACTTGCATGAAGTTTGCTTCACCTCTGAAGAATTGATTAAAAACATGAATATTAAACAAATAAAGAGCAGTTAAATTTTAAAACTTTGCTTGAAAATAGGAAGACAAAAACTCTTGGAAATATTACTCCTTCCCACTCCTTAGTTTGGGTTCAAATTGATGCGACGCCGACCTTTTGACGTACGATTTGTACTCGGCAAACCATAACGACCGTAAACTAAACTAATAACCACCCTTTCGATTTAATTTGTTTACAAGTAGACAGTCTCTGGATAAAATATTAAGAACATGACAATTTTTGCAAAACGTAACACTTTTACGCCTGAAAACCCCTTTTTAAAATGAAGAAAAACCTTAAATGCTTTGATATATCTAGATTATTAATTCATAAAAAAATAATTAAGTTTTACTTTTAATCTTGCGCGCATTTCGTCGTTGTAGTAATCAATCATGCCCATTATTTTCTCACTTTTATTAATATATTTCAAATATTTTCTGGATTATGTGTACAGTAGGATTAGCAGATGTATTACAAGGGATGCAGGTGCCATCGAAGATAATTCGCACTTACTACTACACCTCGAAAAATTGAAATATGGAATTAAAATGTTTCGCAAGACCTCAGAGTACTGCAAGTCTGCATGGTCGCGTTAACATACAATGCTCTACATTCATCCCCTAAAATACAAGACGACATCATAACTGCCGATTTATGGTTTATGATCCTCACAATATAAGCTTCAATGTATCGCTTATGTGGTCGTCTCCGAACGTATAAATCATCTTCTAGTACCGCCTGTATTCGTATCTCAGAAAACAGAAAATACAATCAGAAAAATTTAATAACAAACATTGAAAAGTTTGGAAGACTCACTGACGTTATCAGTGCCGCTGGGGGAGCCTTTCCTCACGGCAGAATCAAAGCAGAGCGTTATATTGTGGATAAACTTGCGGATGTGGTGATTGTGTGTAAAGTTCAGCAAACCGCGTCTGTAGGAATTGTGAAAACGCCTGTGTATACTCTCTCAGTTCGTTCTGCGGAAAACATTGCTGTTGTTCGCGATGACGTGACAGAAAAGCCGCCAATCTTGACTCGCAGTCGTGCCCAACAACCAAACATCTCACGAACATCATAGATGCGAATTTTGAATAAAGATTTTAATTTAAACGCTTAAAAGGTTCAATTGACTCAAGAGCTGAAGCCTACTGACTATTTCAAGTGTCGTCAATACACTGAATGGTTGGTTGAGCAGACAGATGTGAATGGTGACTTATAAAGAAAATCATCTTCAGCGACGAGGCACACTTTCACCTCAGTGGATTCGTTTACAAGCGTAATCGCCGCATTTGGGCGAATGAAAATCCAGGACACTCAAAAAGCCGATGCATCCACAAAGAGTGAAGGCCCAGATACAATACTGCGTGACGGCGATGCGAGAATGCGATGCGATTCTCACTCGTCGTTGCGCAACGCATTCAATTTAAAATGCACGCGATAAGACGAAAAATAATATTCATATGACAAATGTCAAATTGGTGACGTTTCAAATGGAATTTGATTAAAATTGTTTTTCATCTTTTAAAAATTTGAATTGGGAACTTTCCTTCGTTTGGCAAATAATAGCCTCAACAAGGATGCACGAAATTTTCATTCAAAATTCATTCTGAATAACCCCAGTACTTAAAAAGTAATAAAGGCGTTTGAATTTCAAATTTCATTTACGCGCCATAGAGCATCTGATAAACGTCACACACCTCGTTGCGAAGAATTTTCGTTTTTCCGAATATTTCTCGCCTCGCATCGACGCATCGCAATCATTGTACGTTGTCGTATACAAATGCATGTTACGAAAACTGCTTGACTTTTGCTGCGAGACTCTCGTCGCGCTCTCGCATCGCCGTCTCGCAGTATTGTATTTCCGCCTGGACTGTTTGATGCGGTTTTGCAGTTGTCGGCGTCATCGGGCCGTACTTCTTCGAAAATGAAGTCACCCAGTTACTGTGAATAGTGTTCGCTATCTCGAGATGATAACGGTCTTTCTGTAACAAAAACTTGAAGACATGGACCTGGACGATATCTAGATTAGTATGTCGCAGAGTCATTGAAAATATGGACCATCGGATGGAGGCTTGCCACCGAAGCCGTGGTGAGCATTTCACCGATATTTTGTTTGACACATAATATGAATATAATATACAAAAAAAAATATTAAGATAATCCTCTGAAAACTTTTTGGATTATTATTACAATTAACTTCGTACAATCAATTTCGTGCATTCTGGTCAGACCACCCTTCATAATATTAGTCGGTCGGACCACCCTTCATAATTAAAATCATCATCGATTTGAGATAATGAGACTGAGCGGACACGGTGGTTTCCAGTCCTATTTGCATGAAATTAATAAGTCACGGTCAGATTGCATAGTCTGCATTGAGAAAAAAGATAATACCCGCCATACTTTTTCGTGCAGGAGATGTCCAACCTTGTGGATCTACAAACCAGTACAATTGAGTTCCTGAGCCTTGCGACCATACCCTGCACGAACATTTTCTCATTTTTCATCCGAACCAAGATGAGATACGAATGAAATTTGTATGATTAACTGTTAAAGAGGCGATTACCTTCCTGCGCTTTCTCAACGTAATTGAAGGGTTAATATTTGCTTTTGATTGCATCTGAAATTATTGGAAGCTGGATGTTCAGGAGCTTGACCGATCCACGGAATTCTCCTTTGTTAAACGTGAAGTACTTCCGAAAGCCCACATGCTTGACTGCACGGATCAGTACGAGCCTTATTTGCATTTTAATCTTATTGCTCTACATTAAACTCAATGGAGTTTAATTTATTTATTACTACAATATATATAATTATATTTGCTTTATTAATTACAAAGGTGGCCATGAAGTGTTGCAGGCAGGCGCTCTTACTTCTTTGCAAACTTATTTTATATCATATCGGCCAAATGTACCCATATTTTTTAATAAGCCTTTTCTAGTTATTGTCGGGATCGCGCATTACAAGTTAGAGGTGGAATTCTACCATTGTTTAAACTGGTGAACGTGTAACCCAGCTTTTCCTGACCTTGTTATGGGACCACCTCACCCCTATGCACAACAGCCACAACGCCCTCCGGGTATAGTAGACGTACAGATTGCGCAGTGATTTTGCCCAAAATGTGAACAAGATCAATCAGGATGGGTTTATCGAAGAGATGCTGAAAACGCCTGTCAGGTGGCGCAAGGGGGTAAATCACGCTAAGCAATGCTAAGACCTAAAAATGCGATACTTAATCGGTTAGAACCGTCAAGACTGGAAGAATCATTTCTCTAGGAATTCCTCCTTCTACTCTTACTAGAGATAGTGATTCAAGTAGTCCAAAAGCGATAATACGCGTAGAATAGGGATGGTTAGCCTAAAGTAATGTGTCAAATGGTTCCAGGCCAGTTATTCCGTTTTACAGAGAAGTGTTTAGTCGACGTTCAATTCATAAAATGACTTCAACGTCACGCAATATTTTTTTAAAACAAAAATATTCAGAACAAGAAATTTTTTTTCTCAATATCTAGATTTTTATGACACTTTAAGCGAAGAATTGTTCAATAAGGGTTCTACAACTAACCAACCAAAAATAATATTCTAGCTCTAGTATTCGTAATTAGCTAACGTCTAGCTCCATTTGTATACAAATTATTGAATGAATTTTTCAAATTTCAATAAAATTATACTGATGGTAGCTTGGAAAAATTACTGATTAATCGCTGAATTTTTTCTGATTTCATCTAGAAAATCAAAAAGATAAAAGCGGAAATAACTGCCGTCGCTGATGTGAAAGTCAGATAAAGGAGGCTGAAGGTTTGACACCACCAATGGGACGAACATGTCTGGTCAAAATCGGAGAGACGACTTTCAAGATAATTAAAGGCGAAGCGTGACTAGAGCAACGGAAGAAGTTACATTAACTCATAACCAACGATCAATTTCAAAAGCTGCTGAAAAAAAGTGAAGAAGTGAAGAAATGTGAAGAAGAAGAAGAAGAGTGAAGAAATTACAAAAGGAATCAAAATGCAAGAAAGCTACTAAAACAAAATAAAGAGCTTAAGCGAAGATTAGTTTTTAGAATTCGTGGATGAGAAGCCAAAAAAAATCAGGGAAAGGAAAATCCGCACAACACAGCCAAGAATAGTTAAGGACAATCTTATTTATACATGAAAGAACTAGACTATTAATTCAATTAAGAACAAGACTTTACGTAGGCAGCACTTTCTTATGCTACGTATGGTGTGGCATGCGTTTTATGGTCAGTTTAATTTGCCATTTTATTATTTTGGAGATAACGCCTGAGCAATGTTTGCAAATCATGCAGATTTATTTCGAAAAAAATCGATCAAAATCGGGAAAATCATCACGTATTTTGTCTAACTAACGGCAAACATAATCGTCCATCTGAACAGTTACTGCGATTAACAATGGATCGTTTCTGCATCACGTTTACTATTTCAACGTGTCAATCCTGTGTCAATCTGTGTCAATCCACGTTCTGGAAAATTTTACGAAAGTATCTTGTTTAGCGGGCTTGAAAAATTAAGCCCTTGTAGGAATCGAACCCGAAGGACCAATATCAAATTGCAGCGGATCCCGAATTTCATAAAAACTTTGTTCGGCAATGAGGCTCATTTCTGGTTAGATGGCTTCATCGTTAAATAAAACTGCCGCATCCGGAGTGATGAACAATGACAGACAGTTATCCAAATACGGTTACATGCAGAGAAAGTCACGATGTGCTTTACAGGCCGGGGATATCATTGGTCCATATGTTTTAAAAAATGTTGCTGGATATAACATAACAGTCGATGGTAATCGTAATAGAGCCAGGATGAATGACTTTGTCGTTCCGAAATGGACTCGACGTATTACAGGCGACTTCCACTTGTTGAAATAAGCATTTGATGAGCGCATAATTTCTCTTGGCCTTGGGCCATTTGTCTTCAAAAAGCTGCTAAGAATAACATGACAGCTATACAACCATGATCAATGACTTTCTCGTTCCGAAATTGAAGTGCCGTAATGCAGGAAACCTCTCGTTTCAACAGGATGGTGCGACATGCCATGCACCTCAAACATCGACTCATTGAAAGAACCTTTTAACGCATAAATTCTCGATCTGTACCTGTGAAATTGGACTGTTGGACTGTTTCTTGCGGGGATACGTCAAATCACTCGTCTACGCCAATTAGACGCTTAAGACGCTTCACTACTCACTTCGCCAACATACTGGCGATATATGACCCCAATTATTAGGCAAAACTAGTTTAAAATTGGACTTCTCGAGATTGCTTGTAAATAAAATAGCAGAAAATTACCTTTCCAATGAAACTTATTTTATGATAATCAAATAATAGTGCCATAGCAAAGCGAAAAAGCCACGAGTAATGTTGTTGCTACGACAAACTTATTTGTCAACTTTTTTGGCAAGCGATCTTAATGCATGGCACACATCATGGCAAAACGATACCAATAATTCCAGAGAAGTATCCTTGAATGTTTGGTTTGTAGAAAACTGAGATGAGTTCAAATGCAAAGCATATGAACATCGGGAAACCATTAGAGGAAAGAGTGTGTGAAGGAATCTCAGTAGAATATTTAAAGGTATTTAGGCTCGTACTGATCATCGAAATGAAAACGAATTTCGTGCCATTTTTGTCCTGCAAATTGTTAGGTTTACTAAACAAGGCTGACACATTTCTAGGTAAATCATAAGGTGAAGAGTATAGCTAACAACTTCCTCGCTGTTGGCAACCTTCATTTCTTTACAACTACAGCTCAACGTCATATACTTGCAGTTTATATTTGATATAGAAATTTCAACTCCTAGGGATGGAAGAGTAGACGAAATTTTCCAGTTGTTGCTTTTCCAATTTGTTGATGAAATACCGAAGCAAGACCGACATTGTGAGCTAAGGTCGGATAAGTATGGGATGGCATCAGATGCCATGCTAATTTTTACCAAATACCTAAGTTTTTGGCCTGAAGAAAGAATGCTGCCTAGACTAAGTAGGCTTACTCACAAAGTGAGAGAGAGAGAGAGAATCGATAGCCGCTGACAGTCTGGCCAAATATTTAAAATGAACTAGGAAAGTAGAAACACATCTGTAAAATTACCTATTTATGTCCTTAAGCTTTTCAGTTCATGGAGTCTAGCCAGATGAAGATAGTAGAATTCTAACTAAAAAACCATTAAATTGAGTTTGAATACACGAAAAATAAACCAAGGAAAACTCGTTCCTATTCACATTCATATAGAACCAGCTGCCACTATTACCTTCCAATTATCCGAGAGGCTTATTCTTATTTTAGAATACTTTTTATTTGTGTAAATTGTTAAAAAGTAGTCTTAAAATAATTTTTGGGAACAACCGTTTCTTTTAAGCATTGGATTTCTTAATCATATATTTCAGTCGGGTTAAAAGGGTTTTAACGGCACTATAAATCTGACTCCGTTCCAACTTTATATTGCATAATTACACATTGAAAGTTTCAATCGTCTCAGCAAGTTAAAAGACTCTGCCGGCAGGACTTTCCAAGAACAATTTCGCCAATTCAATCATTTCTCATTTGCTTCCAAATTCAATCAGAGCGATACTGAGAGTTCAAACTTAACCGCTCTAGGAATCCTAATTGGTGTTAATTGTCACGTTTAGCCACCCGAAAAGTTCTAAAGATTGAACCCATATGATAGCAATTTCCAAGATACCATGCAAAACGCAAACCGAGTCAACAATAGTGTAAACCGCCACACTGCCGCCACCATATCACCGTCCAGGTCCTTCGAAACCGACCGACCCGCCCGCCTACCCCGCTCTTACCATCCAGCGCTTGTCGTAAGTTGGAAGTTTCAAAGCAAAAGAGGATTATCTTTGCTTTCAGTTTTCTTTTGTACTTTTCGTATTTTTCTTTGTCGAAATTTTGACCATCTTCATAAGAATGAGTGTTTGATTTAAGTCAAACTAAGTTAAGCTAAGTAGCAAGCAGTTGGTTTGCTGCTTGTATTATCTGCATCCCCTTCAGTTTTGCGTGAATCGAAACCAACAAAGCACAGTGCCGACCCACTTCCCAACGCTCGGATCCTTTTCCCTTTTGCTTAGTAAACTTTAGCTTAAATTATCTCTTTTGCACTCACTTTACTTCGCTCACGGTACGAAAAGTTTTTGAGTGTCTTTCGTAATTGTACCAACTTTATCAAAACTTTTTGCTTTGGGCGTTATCGAGGCTCACTCACCCTTATTTTATTCTGTTGATAAAATCAACCAGCCACCCCATATTTATGAGCTGGGGGATTGCGAGGTTAAGTATGCTCAACTCGCAGTGTCTTTTTCTTTCTTCTCTCATTAAGAAGTTTTGTCTGTTTCGTTTTTACTTTATTCCTTTGGATTTGTGGTTTGATGAGTTCAAGTATTGGAACAGTATTTCGAGGACAATGGATTTACGGTTTGCTGATGAGGAGCTGAGAAATAATTGTCCAACAGAGAATTACAGGCGATTTTCGGAATTGAGTGGCGTAGGATGCGTCGCAAGTGTAACTAATGGGATAATGTCTTTATGCTGGTTGCAGGATACAATTGAATTTTGATTGGTTTTAACTAATTGCTCGATTAGAAATGAGTCCCCTTCGTGTGAGGCTTCGGGTGCAGATACAGCACAGCATTTTCATTGATGGGATACTTGGGAGCTATAAAGGAATTATCGAAGAACATTCGGGGAAAGTTCAATAAGAGATGTGTCCAATACATTTTCATATAAAGTAAATTCCATCCAATTGATAAACGCGCGCCCACCAATGCTTCTACTTCCTGAGCTTGCTTTGAAAGTGAATTTTCAGCAGGACATCCAATTTGTGGAAAAACCAACTCACATTCATAAAAGAATAGTGAAAATTTTTAGAAAACAATTCGACATGGCAATATTTATTAAGCACAATGTTACTTATAATATAAAATGTTAGCTATTTACTGACTTTCAACCCAAATTTAAACAGCTTGCTTTATTACAATGAAACTTTCGTATTTTTGTTGGATTTATTCAGCGTAACCAAAGCAAAAATCTTTATTAAAGCAAGATGCAAATGTCCCATCAACAACTCTTATCATTGCAGACACGATGATCAAAACTCTGAACTTATCCGGGATAAGGTATCTGGTTTGGCCAGTCTTGACACACGAATGTCAGATCTGCTATAACCAGAGTACGAGTATGACAGGAAACTTATTTTCGAATAAAAATGACTTTGCGCATGTAAAGGTCTAGATCCGAATATATATAAAAATGAAAACTTTATCAAACTGTGCAAGCTATGTGAGCCAATGTTTGCCAAATGAGGGTCATTGATTTGAAGCTGTTTTGAAATGACATCTCGAATTATATTACACTCAGTGAGAACCCTTGAACTTTGTAGCCATTTTACCCTACGATCGACGATCGAACACATCCCTAATAAGTAATAAATTTAACTATTAAATTTGACTATTAAATTAAGAATTCCGTCACTTTTTTATTTATTTTGACATCAGAACTAACTTTCCAAAGAAATTTAATCAAATTTCCAAAGAAATTTTTTTATCATAGATGGTAATGCAAAGTTAGGCAAAAATGTTCTTAGCCCTACAAATCACTTACAAATAATTAGGAAGGATATATTGAAATTAATAACAATAAGGTACCATTTAGAACTTACAAGTAGGACGCCGCAACTGTAGCAAACTTGTTAAATTTGATAGGAACTGAACCAACGCTAGCTAAAAATTTAAATATAAATAATATTTTTTTTTTTTTTTTTTTGAATATAGACGGAAAAAGAGAACTATCAAAGCATTATTGAAATTTTTTATAGAGAAGGTGAAAATTGAGTTTCACGAATATTATTCAGTATGAGATGAAGAGTGTGACGAGTGATCAGTCCCTATTCTCTAGAATGTATTGATTTCTTCAAGCTCATGATTAAGAAGTGGAGGTACAAATACAAGAAACGGAAGACAATAATATCATTGTACTCAGCAATTCTCCAAAGAACGCAACTCTTTGGACTGTCCCCAAGAAGCAGAAAATTCACGAACAGTGAAATAGAATAGTTATTATTGAGAAAGGTGAAAAGAGCTCAAGCTCTTGGTTTCGAACACGCGTCCCTGCCGCTTCTCGTCAGGTGCCAACTCACAGGCCGGGACGCATCGATTGGCACTACCAGGTTAGGTGGATGTCGACTGGTTATTTACTAGTTATGAATATTGCTCTACAGCTTTGAACCTCTCCTATATTCCGAATTGCCTTTGGTTTGGCTTTATCAATTTCAGAAGTTTTTGGTAGATCAATTTTTCCATTTTCACTTACAACATTGTAAGTGATAGAATCACTTCTATTAACATTGTAACATTGTAAGTGATTCTATCACTTACAATGCGATGCACAGGGATAATACAATGTTGTAAGTGAAAATGGAAAAATTGATCTACCAAAAACTTCTGAAAAAGAATGGTTATTGATTCCAGGAAACTCAATGAGATTACTGCAAGCGACATGTTTCCAATTGCAAATATCGAAAACCTTTTGACAAACTTGGAAAAACAACATATTTTAACACTGTTGATCTTACAAAAAGATGCCATTAGATAATGGTTCATCCCTGAGATAGAGAAAAACAGCATTAAGTTTATACAATGGATATTATGAATATGGCATTAGGTCCAAAACAAAGCTCCCGCTACCTTCCGAAGAAAAATTGACTGCAGATGTTGCTGAACCTCTTCTTGAGTAGTTTCCTGTAGTCTTTGTAGAGCTGGCATAAGGAAGATAGCCCCACTTTTAGAGTTCGAATGATGAAGGGAAGTTTTTCCGAATTTGTTATTATGAGGTTAACTATTCCTCTACCCTTTTTAAGTTGTAAGGTTCCGTTTGATAGTAAACGGTTGTTCGCTGGTAACTGTCGACAGGATGCGTTCAGGCATTATTTTCTAGCTGATTAATTTCTAGTTTTTCACAATTTATCGGGCAATTTTTCTTTGGTCTTGCCAATCTGTTTTTTGTATATGGAAGTCTGGCTAAGAGTTTTTTAATTGGTTGAGCTATAATTTTTCCGACCTCGTCAACTATTGCGCCTCTAAAAGGATTTGCTGCGGAAGTAACGCAAAACTCTATGCCCTTAATTTTTCCGTATTCTTTTTATTTTGATCGTGGATTTTTCGGCAGCCCCTATAAGTTGGAAATCTATGTTCCTTTCCATATTTAATATAATGAGATGATTTTGGCGCGTGCGTTCAATCGTGCGTGCTTCGTTTTGATTGTTGGACTAAAGTTCCAGGTAAGTTGAATGGAAATGTACAGGTAAATTACAGATCCGGCAGCTGCTGTGAAGGTACAATCGCCGAAACTGACCGTTTACTTAAATATCAAAAAATGCTCTCAAGGCCACCCGCCAGCGCCTAATTTCTCCGTCACCTGCTCCGACTGTTGACTATGACTTAACACCTTTTTATAGTAAAACGCGGGAGACGAGTTTACTCGTTTTGTTGCGCTTAGCGGTAAGGCGCGAGAAACATGTAAAAACGGGGGGTAAACGGGTGGCGGGTTGTGCGTTATCTATTGCCAGTGGTACCCGTTCTAACTACCTGTCGATAAAATGAGTTAGAGTCGGAACAAATAATAATAATAAAAATAGACAGCCAGAATATTGAAAGTATTTTATTATCGGATGTACCTGAAAATCCTAATAGAAAATCTTATTTTTGCATTTTCGTTCGTCTCTCCAGTAACTGCTTTATACTGCTTTCGTTCGGACGTCTTACGTGTTTCTGAGTTTTTTTAAGTTTTTTTGGTTTTTGTTAGTTTGTTGTTATTATCTACTTACCCCGAAAATGAATCGAGACGAGAGTGACGATGAACTATTTGCTGACAATTTCTACAATTGTTCTTGCGAAAGTGACGTAGAAAATTTATCCGACTACGATTCTAGCGATTCTTCAACGTTTACTCGAAGAAGAATTGCAAGTTCATCACCTAGTTCTGATAGTTCTGATAGCGAAGAATGGTCATCTGGAGACAGTCCACCAGTTTGGGAGCAATTTCTAGGGCAGCCGGGAATAAATACCCACAACGTTCCTGACAATGTCGTAGATGCCGTGAATTTATTTATTGATGATAATTTATTTGCGTTCCTTGTAGAGGAGTCGAATAGAAATTATCACCAAAACACGGACAATTTCTAAACCTCTAAGAAATCCCTTAAGTGGAAAGACATCAGAATTAAAGAAATGAAGAAGTTTTTGGGACTTATAATAATTACCGGACAGGTACGCAAGGATCGACGAGATGAGTATTGGAGTACTGAACCGTATACAAAAACACTGTTTTTTGCGAAAACGATGAGCAGAGATGGCCTGGCAATAATAATGAAAATGTGCAAGACAATTCTGATAGACTGTGCAAAGTCAGACCGCTAATGGATATCTTTCTTGCAAAATTCAAAGAAACTTACAAGGCTGTTCAACAATTATCTCTAGATGAAGGCATAGTACCATGGAGAGGAAGACTATTCTTTAGAGTTTACAATGCCGGAAAAATTATAAAATATGGGATTCTAGTGCGAATGGTCTGCGAAAGTACCACTGGCTACATATGCAATTTTGAAGTTTATTGCGGTCAAGGAAACCGATTGATAGAAACCATGCAGGCATTGCTATCTCCGTATGCAGATTTGTGGCATCATGTGTATATAGATAATTATTACAATAGTGTTGAAAACAGTGAGATACTATCAAAGAAAAAAATAAGAATTTGCGGCACCATACGAAAAAATAAAGGGCTTCCGGACTGTCTGAAAACGGTTGCTTTGAAAAATGGTGAAACAACTTTCAGAAGTAAAAAAGATATATTGCTGCAAGTTTGGCAATCAAAAAAAACTGTAAATCTGTGTAAAACTGTAAATCTAAATATCTACAATTCACTCTGTAGAGATGAAGGAGAGTCAAAACACGGACAGAAAGACGAGACAAAAAATTATAAAGTCGAATGCTCTAATCGATTACAAGCAATTCATGAAAGACGTAGACCGGGCAGATTAGTACTGAGCATATTATTCAATCTTACGAAAAACTGTAAAATGGACTAAAAGAATGGCAATGTATCTTATCAATTGTGCCTTATTCAATTCATTTGTAGTGTATAATTCAGTTCATTGATTCATGATTAAATTTTCCACAAAAAATGCATAAATATTCATTATTTGTTACATATGTATACTTAAATGTAGGTTCCTGAGAATTCACTTGGATGAGATGATCACTGACAACTAACTGCCACACAAACGTTGAGACGATTCCTAGAAGACTTCCCAGCAGACAAAACGAATCGCCGTCGATACGAATTCGTATCGCCGTGTCGGTAAATAAATTCGCCGGCGAATCCGAAAGCGATCCGAATTCGAATCGTCTGCGAACAATATGTCACCAAGCAGACGAATCGCCGCGGCGTCACGAATCGCCATGGCATATCGCAAACCATCGTCATGGCGATTTATTAGTGAAATGCCCCGGCGATGTGTTTATAATCCGACGTGGCGATTTGTTTTCGATGTGCCGCAGTGAAATTATTCGAAATGGCGGTATAAATACACATCGTCAGCAATCGCTTCCTTTGCTGTATGTTCTGAAATAAAAGTTTTCCAGGTTATTTCCTGAAAGTTAATATTACCTGAAAAATCCATTAAATAAAAAAATATTCAAAAAAATTAAAAAAAACTTATTTGAAAATGACCCAAAACCGATGAAATAAATTTTGCGAAATCAGTTTTTCCGTTTTGTAACTTTGTTTGTAACAACTCAAAAATCAATCGTAAGTAAATTTGGGAAAACAAATTTGGCATTGATTCTTTGATTCTTCTAAATATGATAAAACTAAAATTAATTTTATCATATTTAGAGGATTTAAAGGCGGTTTTGCTTTTAAAGTGAAGTCGCATTTAAAGTCGGTTGTAGGATTTGAGTCTGATAGGATATTTATGTTGTTTAATTTAAACTGAAGTTGTTGCTGATTTCAGTCATTTTTATGTTTAAGTTTTCTGCGTCTGCATCAAGAGATTTAACATTATTGGAGTTCCATTTAAACTACGTGAGTCCCCTGGAACGTCTTAAATGCAGTGCCCTAGAAATTTTAACACTTCATTCAGTGTCGAATTATTTACTAAATATTTTGCAGCTCAATCTGCCAATTCGCAAACAATATTTTTTTTAATACTACTATCGACATTACTTTAAACGGTAAAAATATAAGTTGAAGGGACTGAAATATGTATTATTCAGTCCCTAACTTATATTTTTTACAACTTAGTTATATATGAAACGTTATCGTACGTAATGTCGGAGAAGTGTCAACTCCACGTTAACAAAATATGAATACAAACAGGCTGTAAAGTAAGTCTTTTCTTAATGAAATAAATTGAATTGTAGAATTAATTCTGTTTATATAAAGTCACAGAGAATCTGTAAACCATCGAAACATGGAGAATACAATCAAGCTTATAGAAAAAAAATCATGTCTTATACGTCTTAATTAAAACAGGGTCTTAATCACTTAGTATCCGGGTCTTAATCTTAGTATACGTCTTAATCAAAACCTTATAAATCTGCAGTTTATCAATAAAATTGGGAGACAGTCAAGTTCGGATAATTGTTCGGATAATTCTACTAGTTTGGTGACCTGCCTATCTGTCAGTACGGCTTCCTGTCTGTGCACTTGTGTCTCATGTTTTCTTAGTATCTGCGGATGCTCCAATTTTGAAATACTGTAAACAAGTCAAATGAGATGACTTCTTCTAAGTAGGATATAAATCAGTCGAGTACACAGCCCAACGTTTCTGTCAGATGGACTTTGATGATATGTAGTCCACCAATGGAAAGCACCAACGTGACGTCACTTTAAACAGTCGCCATTTTCTTACGGTGCTGCCAATATTAGTGAAATTATGAAATCTCAATGATATGTATGTCACACAACAAAACCAGCTGTAATGCTTATTATTAATTTATTCAGTATCCTAATAACCATAACAGCTGTTCCTGTTGTTGTCCAATGTACACTTCACTACAAGCAACTACAGTAGCGCACCGAGAATTCATGTATCTATATTGTGATTGATTTTACAATTGATATCAGCAGCTTTCACATGTGGAAAGTTCATACATTCAACATGCAAAAATCGTTAATATCGGATTATATAAAAAAATATTTATTTATTTGAATGAAATTCACTCAGGATCACACTATCTAAAATGTTAATGCAACAAGATAAAAAAACACTTAACTAACCAATTTGCTGCAAAATATTGTAAAAAAGGGGGACAAAGCTTCGGCATTTAAAAAGCATATTGTTTGTAGTTTACCTGGCGTTCCGAAAGTTAGTCGAGAATCCGTGAATAACGAAATGCTCATAACGGTTCGGAATTCAAAGAGTGGTAAAGTACCATTCTTTCGAAACCTTAAAGTAAATTGTTTTTTTTACACACCACACAATTAACAAATAACTCGCACAGTCGAAAAACAAATCAAGAAGCCGAAAAGGATACACCTTGGTTGCGTATAAAACTAATCAAAAAGAACGCACAAATGATTACTTTTGATCGCGTAACTAATCTATTGTGAAAATGCTGCACAAGGTAATGCGTGATCGAGGAAAATAATCGCGAATTTCGCGATGCAAATTAGTAATTTAAAACGAGAGTATGTGTCCGAAAACGGATAACCAAAAATGTCACGCAGAACTGACGAACAAATGATATACACAAATGTCACTTAGAAGACTGACAAGAGCAAACTGATCAACAATTCATAAAAATTAAATTGGATCCAGATAATAGGAAAAAGAAATGTTTTCTTGTTCGCTCTGTCCATAGCTTTACGCGTCCCATATCCAGAATCTCCTTCCTTTCTTTCTTTTAAAATTTAAGCGAGACTGTTGTTCGCCGTTCTTTTTTCTTTTCCTGCCAAGTATTTTGATCTGACTTTTTAAGTATATCCACTGTAAATGCCGCAATACCACCGAAGCGTTCCGCTGAACCCTAATTGGCGGATGACAGCTCGGTAATTTTCCCATGTTTTGAGACTTGCTCCAAATTTCTTCCGAAACGAAAATTTTATGTACATTCCCTCACTACCTACTTTAATTCATATTATTTATCTACTATCTAACTAAATTTTGTTACAAATGTCAATTCTTAATTCTTATATATATTACTCGCATATGACTTTGTGTTTTATAATTTTTTTAAGGTATTTTCTTAATATATATCAGGAATCAGATAACAAAATTGTGTACTTCCTCCAGTGTTCACTATTTAGAGCTATATTTGTTGACTTTGCTTTTAAAATTTGATATTTTCTTCTCAAATATTTATTTTCATGCAATATTAAAGTGTGTGAGGTATATTGCGGCTAAATTGTGACTAAATGAATAAATGAATTTGCATTGCAATAGTGTACAATTTTTCGAGTGGCTTCAATGTTGTACCGAATATTTTTTTTATATTATTTTTTTTCTGTTTATATTGTTTCTACGCCGCCTTCACCACTAGTCGATGGAAAATGTAATACGCTCGTCCGCAAACCTGCCTCACCTCCCAAGATAAATATATTCAAGGCAATTCAGGATTCATGGAAGACTGAACTTCTCTCGGCTGATTTGATTGTGTTTTTTTTTTTTGGTAATTTGGGTATCGAAACTGTTTCATTCAATTTTTATGACTACCTTAAAAATGTAATTTCACGTTTCATTCCTCTACGAACTTTTTACGGAAACCTTGGATTATTAGGCGTGTGCTTGTTGCCTTGAAAGCTTAAGGTAAGGTTCGCCATTGTCTCATATCGGCTAATATCGTTGAAGCAAGAACACATTCCTGTTCTATAGCTTAAAAACAAGCCAGAGCCGAGTTGAAGAGTTAGTTCTTCAGGCCAGGGATAGCACTAACATCTAACACTAAAGTCTAACATAACGAAAATTATCTGGGCTGTCACTACTTTGCTAAATTCTTTTGTACTTACCTAGTACGTATTACGGAGCTATTCTCATTATTTTGTTCCTCCTCTACTTTTTATTCTTCTATATCATCCGTTCTTGTGTCAACTTCACCGTGACGAATCCTGTTCCTATCTTTTTATGAGTACTGACCCTTATGAAGTCGAAACAACCATCAAATAAATTGGTCCTTCATCATTTCTGTTGGTATTCCAAAGATATTTGTAGAACAGTGAGTATCCTTTTTGTCAGTGCAATTGTCTCTTTTCTTCAATTTATTACCCATTTCGTTGGTCTTCTTCATGGCATAACTTCGACTTCTCTTTCTGCTTCATTTAATTCACTCTGAGGTTTCAATCTCAGAGCATTTATCTTCTCTCTTTCTATAAATGATCTCTCCTTGCCTCTAGTATGCCGAAGATACTTACCAATGAATTGGGTCACTGCAGGATTGTCAGTTTCTATTAGAAGATGTCGACGCGTTCACCGCAGCTCTTATGAGAGGTGAAACTATTACGGTAACGGGGGGAGTCTCAGCTGAAAACATGGTGAACTCCACCATGAGGCTCATCAAGAATGCGTGCGACTGCTCTATACCCAGGCGACGGCCTCGATACAATAAGCCTGCTGTTTACTGGTGGTCGGCAGAAATAGCCGAAAAGCGGAGAGAATGTCACAAACTCCGCCGTGAATCTCAACGTTTAAGAAATCGAGACGAGTCACACTCCCAAACGCTGGCATACAGGTCGGCTAGAAAAGTTCTCCGTAGGTTAATTAACGAAAGCAAGGGTCGCTGTTGGCGCAACCTAGTTGAGGACATCGACAGAGACCCGTGGGGGCTGGGTTACAAGCTTGCCATGCGGAAATTAGGAGCTGCAAGGAGGCCCTGTGTCCTTGAAACGGAAAAAATGGACGAGATTGTTCGAGCGCTCTTCCCTATGCATCCTATTCGTCCCGATGATGCAGATGCTGAATGTCCTGGAGAATGCCCACTTTTTACTGCCATCGAGCTGGATGATGCGGTGAAAGCTTTAAAATCGAAAAAGGCCCCAGGACCAGACGGTATACCAGCGAAAGTGATACAGCTTGCACATGAACTTTTTCCTGACAAGCTGCTCACCACTTTCAATGTCTCTTTGCAGCAAGGCGCGTTTGCCAAATTGCGAGGCTCGTACTGATCCACAAGGGGAAGGGGAACGCGGAGCATCCATCTTCATATCGGCCCCTATGTATGCTGAACGCCGCTGGGAAGGTGTTCGAGAGGCTCATTAGAGAAAGACTTGGAGAAGCCATTCGAACTGCCGGGGACCTGTCTCCTCGGCAGTACGGCTTCAGGGCTGGTCAATCCAGGATCGGTGCAATAGCAGAGGTAGTGAGCGCGGTCCAGCAGGCAGAAGCCCACAATCACTACTCGAGACGAATAGTACTGCTCATAACACTAGATGTGAGAAATGCCTTCAACTCTGCTAGATGGACAGATATTCTTGGTGCTCTGGAATATTTTAGGGTTCCGAGGTATCTGATGCGGATATTGAAGGACTACTTCAAAAACCGGAAACTCATCTATGATATATTGGGAGGCCGGCGAAGAATTGATTTGACATCAGGGGTGGCGCAAGGTTCCGTTCTGGGCCCAGACCTCTGGAATGTCTCGTACGATGAGCTTTTGAGGCTGCAGTTACCGGGGGAGTCGTGCCTGGTTGGCTACGTAGATGACGTAGCAGTACTAGTCGCCGGACGTACTGTCGGACAGACGCAGCTCAAACTGGGTGCGGTAATACGCCGAGTGAACGAGTGGATGACAGACCATGGGCTTAGCCTAGCGCTGGAAAAGACCGAGGTTGTCGTCCTTACCAAGAAGCGGATCCCTCGTGTTATCCCCGTTCAGGTGGGGGAAATGATCATCGAGTCAAAAGAATCAATCAGATACCTTGGCTTGATGATTGACTCGAAGATGAGTTTTTCCAAGCAGGTTCGAGGCGTCAGCGGATAAAGCTTCCGTACGGGTATCGGCGCTAAACCGCATTATGGCCAACACGCAGGGGCCAACCTCGAGCAAAAGACGTCTACTGATGAGTACAATGGAGTCAGTACTCTTGTATGACTCCGAGGGCTGACGCTCGGAGTCGAGCAAAAGACGTCTACTGATGAGTGCAATGGAGTCAGTACTCTTGTATGACTCCGAGGGCTGACGCTCTTAGTAATGAGACGCACCGAAAGCGTCTGGCACGGTTGCAGAGGCAGGGAGCTTTGCGGATAGCGGCTGCATACCACACTGTCTCTGAACCTGCAGTGCTGGTAATCTCGAGGGTGGTTCCTATTAAGTTACTTGCAGACGAACGGGAACGTGTATACTTACGGAGGGGGGAGTCAGCGAGAGAAACCGTCAGCCGAGAAGAACGGAGAAAAACCCTAACCTAACCTAACCTAGTGGTCACGGGTATTTTCAGTCTTACCTGTATAAGATGGGAAAGACACCATTCCCAACTTGCGTGTTCTGCCCGGGGATGACGGATGACGCCTGTCATACGTTCTTTACATGTAATAGATTCACAAGACTCCGTTCACATCTCTCGAATAAAATTGGCGTACTTTCCCCAAAAAATGTAACGGGGACAATGATGCAATCAAAAGACAATTGGAACTGTGTGTCGCATTACGTACGGACAGTACTTATTATAAAGAAGGGCATGATGGATCGCTTGGTGAGGGAGGGGACACCTCTGTAACGCAATATTATAGTAACTAATCGCAATTAATTCCTATCCATCCGTGGAGAAAAAGAGATTTCCCTTAGCCTGAAGACATCGCTAAGCGATGATTAATGAGGCCTAGTCCGAAGTAATGTGACAAACAGTTCCAGGCTAGGTTCTCGGTATGACAGGGGAGGTGTTTAGTCGGTAGTCCGGCAGCGGGGGAGTCCGACACTCAGAGCGTAAATAGCTTTCACCTCGCAAAAAAAAAACAAAAAAATAAAAAAACAGATCATGCTTTGGAATGGAAAACAACAGTTTAAAGACTAGGCAAGATCAGAACGACACAAGAGGGTGACAGATGGTGATCTAGTGGAAGTCATACACAAAGGTGATAAGATATGTCTTTTTATGCATCTTCTTAGAACTACAATAACTACATCATCTTAGAACTACAATAAGGAGAAGAATCCATGTGTTAGGATATATGGCATATATGGGTGCCCTATGAGCTTTGGTAAAGTGACAAGAAATAGAGAATAGCCTGCTATGTTTCCCAACTCACTCGTTGAATTAATAAGAGATTTATCCGACGGGTAGTTACAGAAAACGAAAAAAGGGTTCTCTACTTACACGTGAAACAGTAGTCTATATTTTGCAAATGAAGTTATTCACATATTCACTTCTAAAATAGGTTTGCATTCCAAGAAGGTCTTATTGTCAGTATCGTGGCATTCACGAGGGTCAATTATCGAAACAAACTCAAACGAGCGGATTCAACAACCGATGCAATCGTCAATCGTCGCTAAGTAATCTTTCATTAGAACAGTGCGTGACCGCACACATCTGCGGTTCTTTTTCTTCTTCGTTGCACTACCGCCTCTCGCAAGTTTTCGCTTCCTGCAGCAAGCGCCTCCAACTGTATCGATCTTCTGATCGCGTCCTTGAATTCAGAAATCCGAGCAGCAATGAAATGTCTTTGTCAAGAGGGTCAGACCTGCGTTTCCACGTTTGTCTCAGTCTTTCAGTTCTCCCAAGAATTTTTTGGATATCCGTTGGTCGTCCATACGATTCACATGGTGAAGCATTATTTGATAGACTACGTTACGATCAATGCGGTCATATGTTTGCTTAAAGTCAACGGAAATCTGTCAAACGTCTATGTTTAACTGCAAATATTTCTCAGGTACCCGCTTGACTTTTAAACCATTGTTCTACCGCCGATCTACCAGCTCTAAAGCCATCTTGATACTCTCCAAGAAGTGCTGGCGTACGATCTGATTTTATATTTGTAAGATCTTCGAAAATATTTTGTACGCTTCTATTTATGCTTCTATAATTTTTGCATTGTAGCTTGTAACCTTTTATTGGATAGAAAAATAGACGATTGGTTTCACTCGTTCAGCATATGTTCTCGTTACCTGATGTGCTGGATGTTTTTATGGATGGACTTCAGAACACTGCTGCCACTATATTTAATGAGCTCCACTGGAATCTCATCGATGTTCGGTGCTTTATTATTCATTTGATAGAGGAAGAGACTTCATCCAGAGTTTTTGGGGCCAAGGGAAGCTCTCCAAGAATATATGTAACTAGAAGCTTCAATATTCTGAAGCTCTGCAGAGAATTAGGGAGTATCTTGAAGTATGAAGCCCATCTTTTCGCAATCCAGCTTTCATAAGCGATGATATTGCCAATGTCTTCACAGCAGAGCATGATTGGGCTGATAACCTCGCTTGAAGCTTTTCAATACTTTGTATGTTTGTCTTGTGTTGTTGGTCGCTAAACATACATTGATGCTCTTCAAACGGTCATCATCGTATTTTTTTTTAAATCTAATTATCTTATTTCCTACTCTTCTAAGGTTTTCATACTCTACTCTCATCGTCCTGGTTTTCATACCTAAATATCTTTTGTACGCCTGGCATTCGTCCTCGCATCAATCATTTCTTTTGTTTCGGGCTTGATGTCCAGTCATCTTTTCTTCAAAGGTCTTAATTACCACTCTCATTTCTGCACATAGCCCGTTGCTTGTTTTCAGGAGGTGTCAGAAAGTTATCGGGACTCTCCGCAAAAGTCTTGGAAACAGACGACGTTCAGGGCCTTTCGATAATCAGTTTTTATAAAGAGTCGGGGCCTTTCGATATCAAATGTTTTGGCAAAGGGTTGGTATTTGTCGAATACGCCTCTGACATGCGACATCGATGTTTTTGTCTAGAAGTACGTAGGAGTTCGAAGAATTCGTCAAGAAGGTCCGAGTTATAATTGGCTGCTCGAGCTCGAGGGCCAACGTTGTTGGATGGGAACAAGGTCCAGATGTTTTGTGTGTTGCCATCCGGTCATACCCAGGTTATATTAACATGCGTCGATGTGGGAGGCAAGTCGAATGTATGAATAGATTTCTGCTACATGCAAAGTCAATCAGATGCTGGCCTTTGTCCTTTGTTTCGTCGCGGAGGCTATATCCTCCACTCGTTCACCGATGAGATAGCTCAGTGCCAATTATAGCGTTGAAATCCCCTAGAATTATTTTTGTGACGTTTGTTGGCAATTAGTCAGCTGGTCTTTATAGGTGATTGCAGAACGTTTCCTTCGTTTCATCGGTCGGGGCAGGTACGTTTATCAGCCAAATTTTGAAGAATTTCTCTTTTATAGATTGCACACAACCGTTATTGATTGCCTTATAGTCTATAAGATTCGATTCAAACTTCCCATTCACAATGAAGGCCACTCCAAATTCTCCTTTTCCAGTGGGCTTTCCACTTTTGAACATTGTACGCGATCTCGTCTTTTGAATCTCACTATAAGTCCACTTCGTTTCCTAGATTGCCAATATGAGTAATTTATATTGACTGGCCTATTGTAAAAGGTCCCTAACAGTGACAGTGATTCAGTGATCTGACATTCCAGGAGACAATCAAGTCCTTTTTTCTGTTGTGAAGTCGTTGCTGTAGGTCCAACCCATTTAGAGGTTTTGCTGCGAGTTTCGAAACAATTAAAGGGTTTCATAGGGACGGAGAGTTAGACCGTCGCCCAACTTCCTCTCTCCTCTCCGGTGACATGGTTATTGCTTTGATTTCGTTCTCATATGCTAAATACTCGCTGTTGGCTTCTAAGTCCCCACAAATGAGGTGTAAGTAAGATTTAGTTGCAAAGCTGCAGGTGTATTTGCATTCACTGGCATTTTAAAGTCCCATCATTGGAGAACCAGTAAATCACCCAATATGCTGCCCCGAGATCATTTGCTGCCATTCATTCGTGTTATTCGGGGTTCAGGATTCATGCAAGCTGAAAGTTTCGGAAATAAAGGGATCCCTCTTTGTTTCTCAACTGAGCTTGGGACCGTCTATGGAGTAATTACACAGCTGCAAGTATCCATAGCAAATTAACGTAGATTTCTTTTTTGTTTAGGAGGTGAAGGCTATTTACGCCCTGAGTGTCGGACTCCCCCGCTACCGGACTACCGACTAAACACCTCCCCTGTCACACCGAGAACCTAGCCTGGAACTGTTTGTCACATTACTTCGGACTAGGCCTCATTAATCATCGCTTAGCGATGTCTTCAGGCTAAGGGAAATCTCTCTTCACGGATGGATAGGAAGGAATTAGAAGGAACGTAGATTAGATAAGGACTTTTAATCCCACCCGCAAAATTGTCCCGATCTTGCTCCAATGAATTATCACTTGTTTCAGTCCCTAGACAACTACCTGCAAGGAAAGGAATAGAACACTGAGGGAGAGGGTAAGGGAGAAGATTTTTGCAGTAGATGGAAACAGCAAATTTCAAGAGCATTGGAGACTTGTCATAGCGAATAATGGTGATTGTATTTTGAGTTTAAATAATTAAGGGATTAAGAAAAATTAATTCAAAATTGGAAAACGATGGTACACACCCAATACTTTGTTATATGATTATTAGTTTGCAAGATGGAGTATAAATGAATGAATTTCGATCAGTTATATGATGTGGCCACATTTTTCGAGTAATTAATTGATTTTTTGAGGATTTTTTCGAGTAAGGAATTGCTTCATTCTTCTTTTTGATGAAGATTTTTTTTTAATAAAACCCTCTGCTGAAAGCATGCCCAAGTATTTGAATTGTTCCACTAGTTTGAAATTGATTTAGCTCTTGTTCTTCTCCTTAAAGTGTTCTTATTTAAGAGCGAAGGTAATTTGCTATAAAATTCAAAAATCTAATATCCATCGAATCTTAACATTAACTCAACATAGTTCGAAATTTTTTCACATTCAAATTGCTTTTTGCGTAATAATTTTGGTTGCGAATAATTAACTTATTTTTTTTTTGTTTTTAAATGTTACTTATTGTTGGCATTGCAAAAAAAAATCAATCCTCTGTTCACATTGTATGTGAGCGTTATAATTGAGATAAATCGTATAATTAATTTTAATTAAATCCACTCATTAAAACATCGACAATAAATATTTTGTACTGATGCCTGAGTTGTTTCAAAGGAGGTTGAACCTTCATATGTGGTTCGTTGCATATGTTGGAGAGCTTTAATAAGAGCAGTTGGAATGAAACTAATAAATCACATGATTGTCAAACGTTTTATTGCACATTTGAATTTGTCTATTATAAATGAACACCTATTGTTTGATACAGCAATGAAGCAAATATAGCGTACTAATGAATGAACTCAGCACAAAAGTTCATTAGCAAGTGTCAAGACAATAAGTATATATGATTTGACAAAATTAAATTTTAATCTATTTGAATTCTATTGTAATTTTGGAAAAAGGGTCCCGTTTCGTGTAATAATGTAATTGTTATTTTGCCCGTAAGCCAAACATTGTTGACACTAATTTGACTAACCTAGAGGCATCTAAGAGTAGACACAAATAAAGATATCAATTTTATATAAGCCTTTGGAAGCTTGAGTTATGTTTTTGACATTAATCTACAACCCTGTGCATACGTATGAGGCATCCAGTGAAAATTTTTTTTTCGGCGGAAGGGAGGTGAAGGCTGTTTACGCCTTTAGGTAGAACCGGAAACAACCGTGCCCGCTTAAGAGCTGGGTCAAGTAGAAATCGGTCTCTGGAATCTGGTCTCTTACTCTGGACTTCTTCCTTATGATGACCAATTTGGTTTTTTCCAGTGCCACCTTGAATCCGTGAGCGGTCATCCAGTCCATTACGCTAGGAATTAACATATTGAGTCTGAGCTGCGCATGGTCTACTATGCGTCTAGCAACCAGCGCCGCGACCTCGTCCGCATAGCCGATCAAGCGTTACTCATCCGGCAATTCAAGCTACAGCAGTTCATCGTAGGATATGTTCCACAGGTCTGGGCCAAGGATAGAACCCTGAGGACACCTGAAGAAAGAATCGTACTTCGCCTACCTTCCTTCGAGTCGAAGAGTAGGCTGCGGCCCTTCAAATAATCCCTGAGAATTCGCATCAGATATCCTGGTACTTGAAAACGCTTTTCTAGCATTTCCAGAATATCCACCCATCTAGCGCTGTTAAATGCATTTCGGACATCCAGAGTTACCAGCAGGACGACCCGTCGTGTGGAAATACTGTGTGACTACGCACTTTGGACCGTGCTCACTACTTCTCCAGTTTCATCGATGATGGACCGGCCTGCACCGTCGACATGTCCCTCGTCTCCTGCTCCAGTTGTTCGCATGCCGAGCTATAGTACTTTGCATCTCCTTACGTGCAATAGCCCTCCTCTGCTGTTCATTACTCCGAAGACACATCGTCGAGCGCTCTCCGGCTTGGAGGATGAAAAGAGTAATCAGCACCGCTGTTTCTGAGACAATACGGGATATCGATGCGATTCGTTGGACTCCTTGTCTCTGGACCCGAAGGGAACATTTCCGGTAAGGACTTCACTAAAGTTCATTAAAAGGCGCTCTCTGCTTGCTATGCCTGTGTTTGCTCATGGCCAGTGCTGAGTATTGAAAATCTCACGTTCACCTTGTCTCCCACCGCCACCATTCGTCCAAGGAATCACACTTTAGAATCTTTTATGTAGCACCAGTACAAGACTGCGTTCATGGATTCAATAGTAGTAACTTTCATTTGTAGAAGTAAAATGCCTAGGATCAATTCTTTCATCAGAAATTTCACGTCAGTTTTTTTCTTATGTCAGGCTGCATTTGTCGCATGACAGTTGCATCTGTTTGCCTCAGTACCAGTAATCAAAGCGACAATGTGGTCTACGTAGCGAATCAATCCTGCCTCTAACGATAGTCACACCTTCAGAAGCTCGTTATATGGAGCGTTTGAGAGGTTCGAGGTCAAAATAGAATCCTATACAAATCCTAACATCACGTCCATAACTCAATGGAATTTGTGCAGCACCCTAGGTTCTCTCAGGTAATCCTTCAAAATCCTCATCAGATTTGCTGGTATTCTGAAGGTTCGCTCGAATGCATTAATGACAACCGTCCATCACCTGGAAATGGAAGTGTTCCTCAGGTCGAATGTAACGACACCCAAATCGCCTTTCTTTCTTTGATTGTGAACTACCGCTTTCCGAACTGGTTTCAAAGCTTTCATGGTGGTCCTATAATTCCTCAGGTCAGAAGCCGTATTGATGCGCTAAGTAATTTAAAGCGTCTCTAATTACGTCAAAGAGTTTTCTCTTGATAAGATTCTCCAGTTAAATCTAGCATGCACAGCAGGCAGTATGAGGATTTTAGTTCAGATTCTCTCTTCTGTTTGTTAATTTACATCGGCGCTTTAGTGCAATGGAAAACAACCCATGGCAACGTCTATTGCCTTGGCGATAAAATGTTGTCAGTCAGGCAGGGCCTTCTCGGCTTGTGCATTGTAACGAAGAGGATGAATGAAGAATGAAAGGGAGTATTTAAAAGTTTTCGGGTTTTAATACGAATTCCATTGGCGCAAGTGAATCATAAGTCCTTGACAACCTGATCATATTCCAGCAGCAGCCGGTAACTCTTTCACCGTAACTGTAAGAATAAATGTTCATGTATTTTAATGGTAAAGTCAATGTCGCGCTATTTCGTAGAAACCAGAGGTGTCCTGTATTGCGACAAGTTTATTCTGGAATGAGAAAGTCATTGATTATGACTCTATAGCAATTACCATTGACTGTGATGTTATTTCCAGCAGCGGTTTGGAAGATCTATCGACCGAAAATTTCACCGATTCATGCAGCATACAAAAACAAATTGCTCTGGATGTAATGGTAACATCGGGCTGTGGTTACTCATTACTCCAAGCGTGGCAGTTTTATGTATTGACGTAGCTATCGTTGCTAAACAAAGTTTTCTTATGAGATTTGGGATCGACAGCAATTTATTCTTGGCCCATTACCCGAATCGACGTCGTGCCTTGTGGTAGTTTGACATCAATTCCTGCAACAGTTAGATTTTATAACCCCGCAAACTAAGAACCTTCCGGAAATCTTCCATTATTTGGATCAGCATATTTTGATGGTTGAGCACGATGTTGCACTCACTTGGGTTTTTATTGATACTACGCTCTACGGATGCTATGATCTCTCCGTTACACAATCTACGAAATCTGCATGGATGCCTATCATTAGTTGGAGTAACGGTGGTGCGGAAACGATCCGCAGTCCATTGAATCAATTGTTCTGATGGACGATCGAGTCGGTGAAAAATTTCAGGGGTTAGTTTCTCGAGCAGAACAGTTTTTTCAAAATTAAGTGAACAATTGCAAACGATGCTAAATTGTCAACCTATTTATGAGTAAATGGCAAACCAAAGCAACCTGAAAATTTATGACAACTATCACACCAGACGTAGCATTAAAAAGTGGTGCCAACATAAAGTTCTGTACTTCTTAAGCAAGCACCTTTACATAGAAAATTGTATGCAGCGTAATTAATTTGGGGTTGATCAATTCTCCTGAAATCATCCAATTTCATCCACTTGCACTCCACTTCATAATGTCAAAAAATCCACTTTATAATGCAACAACGATCAATTCTTACATTTCTAAATTAAACTAAAGCTTCCATGTGATACACAAATGTATCGTTGGTCTTTTGAGATTTTTAGGCACGGAAGGAAATCGAATTAATTTTCTCAAATTGCCTTCCGGAAAAAAAAACCCATGGCGAAGTCGAGAAAAAATACCAAAAATACCCAAAACATCACAGTTCGTAAATATAGTATCGAGAATCTCGTCGATATTGTGTATCTACATAACGAGCACCGCTAATGAAAGAGACGAAATAAGCCGAAGAGCACGGCTCGTAAATAAAACCTTTTATTGTTCAGTTTTGACGATTATGAAGACCAGCTGCATACATAGAAAAACAAAGCTCCAAGTTTACAAATCTGTGATAGGACCTGCGCTATGCTATAGGGGTAAAAGATGGACTCTTACCCAAGCATCCGAAAACATATTGAACGCCTTTGAACGACGGGTCTTGAAACAGGTAATTGGAGCGAAGTTAGATGGGGACCAATCTCGGATGCAATACAACGATAAGCTGTATGAAATTTTTGACAATCCGGTGGCCTCAACGATTGTAAGACATCAGAAGCTGCTATACAATCTTTGTATACATCATCCGTTAACACGTTTGACCGACTCTTTTGATGAAGAAATTTCATGACAGCTTGGATTTCAGAACTGAAGGACTTGGTCAACAGACAGAGTTAGTTGGAGGCAGTTGCTGCGGAGAGCGGAGGTCCGAGGGGGCATTCGTGCTACCAAGAACCAGAAGAAGAACTCTTATAAAAATTCAGATCATAAAATTTAAAATTTAACAATGGTAGGATTTGTATGGTTGGAATTTATAAATGAAAATAATAATGGATGATTTCAGGCCTCTGCTCGTAATCAATTTGATAGGAAGTAAAGGCCGAAAATCATATTGCCATTTTTAATGATTAGTTGTAGAAAATCAATATTTTTCGTTAATTAGAGTATATTTTAAAACTTGGTAAATACAGGTTCTACTGTCAAAGAAAACTTTCTTCTTTTGTACCATCCCACTATATCTTTTAAGATTCTGCCTCAACTTAAATTTACAGAGCTGAATTCATCTCCATTTTATGCTTGGTGGCTTAATTTTCACACAATACGATTATTTTGCTGTTTGTGAAGGAATCTTTCAACGAACAAATCAATAGGACGATTATCGAACAGCAGGATGCCGGCGCCTATTATAAGCATCGGGTCTGTCCTGATATTGGTGAAATACAATCACTCCCCATATTCACAGCCGTAAGTTGCATCTGATTGGAAAAATTTCATAGGACAAATATTTGATGTAAAGTTTTTCATGTTTGTAATCGTAAAATACTATTTTTCATCCGAAAGAACCAGCGTATCTTAATCATAATTTGTTAATTTTTTTCAGTAAGATTTTGGTATAAAAACAATATAGGTACAAACAGCAATGCAAATACAATGCAATTATTCACACTCGCATAAACTCGAAAAATGAAATCAATATTCAAAGTATCCGTTGAAAAGGAAAATCCAACACCCATATCCATATGCAAAATCACTCCTTCACAACTCATCCAAGGGAGGTAGTTGGATGCAGTTCTCTGTGTTTATGTAGAAAAAGGGTTTATGATGCAACCAGGTAGAACGATTTGTCAGAGCAAACATCCGACAAGTATTTTTGGCACACGAGGATAACTACTTGTTCCAGGGTCACATTGCAATATCAAGTCCGTGTTGCATGCAGGAGCAAGTACTATATGCGAAGCATCGAACTATGATACTGAAGTTACTCAAATTACCACGGCTTTTTCCAATAAAACAAAATAAGTTTTTTGGTCTACAATCAATTTCAATAGTAGATTACGTTGTTACTTCCTCTGCATCTATGTACTTGGTAATCTTGATAAAATGTGTTTGCCTGGTAAAAATGATCAATTTTTTTTCAAAAGAATAAAACTCTCCGGACCACTGGAATACTTGCGATCACATCAGGAGAATCTGTGCGTTGCCTAAAGTGTCGCACAAGTGGCTACACCATAAAACATCGTAAAAGGGTACCAGTTTACATTGAGGATATGCAACATTTATGCAGAAAAATGCGGGACGCAGCTGTTTTTGACACTATTTAGCGACGAGACCACCCTCAGGCACCACTAGCCACCAGCCAGGAGCTTACCAGCTACCCGCACGACCGAAGGATAGCCGTCAAGTTTACCAGAATCGAATCCAGTAGTAACAATAGGTCAATCAAACAGGGATAGTATTCCTTTCAACCAGCTCTGTCCTTCCTTTTGGTTACACTTTTCGATAGACAATAGTTGGTTCGCGCCATTAGAAACAAAAAATCATTTTTTGTAATGAAGTCACCAGGGTCAATTAAACGTTTGGAAAATGAATAAAATAAGTCCTTCATTTTGTTATTCATTTTCCAAACGTTTAATTGAACCTGGTGACTTCATTACAAAAAATGATCTCATTGTCAGTCGGATCAAAGAAACAGTCCACTTTGAAGAAATTTTGTTTTTTGAAAACACAAATATAAAAAATAAACAAACGGCGAAAAGAGGTCACCATAAACTCGTTACCGGAAGCATATTTTATATATTAGATTCATTATTAACTTAAATTGATCCAGCTCATTCGATATGGGAGTACTAAACCAAAATCGTAATCTCTTAAAATGTTCTTCGTATCTTATACTTAAAATTTAAATAACCTCTCGTAAATTTTATTCCTCTTCCTAAGTGATTATACATAACTAACATAGTCTCCTCTTGGCTCGGTAAATTTGCCGCTGCGACTCATTTAACCTGACTGAAAAAAAACCTTTTCTTGAGGTCTTCCAAGTAGTCTCCGTGCTATTCCGTGGTCCATGGTCCGACTATTCGGTGAGTGACATTTAAAAGTTTGGAAGCAAAAAAAAACGCGATGTGTGAAATCTGGAGATTACAGTGGATGACGAGGAATTTCATAGCTCAATTTGACTAATCAGGCCGTGCCGACGGCGGAGGTGTGAGCCATGGTTGTCATGGGGGATAAACAATTTTTCTTTGCCCAAATCGTGCCTTTTTTCAAAAATTGGGCGTCGGATCGGTCCAGTTATGCGACATAGTAGAAGCGTGGTACTATCTTGCTCCTCTCCAGGAAGTCAATAGAGATCGCCATCATCTTTCTAGCCGATAAATCAATCTTCGATTACTTCGGAGCAAATTCGCCGTGTGACCATTGACGGTCACGAAACGACACAGAAACTCCTTCGGATTGCATTTAAACAGTGTCAGACCCTGCTCTGAAACGGTCTCATGTTTGCACTTGTTGTCTAAAGGGAGCAAACGAGGAACTCATGAGAAAACTTTCGGCATAAGTTTTCTCATGCCTGAAATTCCATGCAGGATATGACCTTTTGGTCTTTTGACATGTCTACCGTCTCAGCTATCTCGCGCAGTTGGTTAGCAAAAATCGACGTGCGACCACGTTGCAACTCGTTATAACAATTTTGTACGGTTGCCAGTGCAGGAGCAGAGTCATTCCTTACAGCATCCAAGCACTCTTTGATTTCGCTGCGAGATTTCCCCTCAGAAACAAGGATGAAATCACCGACCGATATTACTCATTTTCCATTTTTCTAAAATACGCGGACGCGCCCGTTTCTACACGCGTTCATAACAAAACTTGGCGTTCAATTCGGCTAAAATTTTGACAGTAGCCGTCTACAAAAATGCACTTCACGATGGAGGGATAGGATAAGTACTTATCGGACTACTCTCGTATAATGATATTGGTCTGAAACACGAACCTCTGAAAAATAATAATTGTTTTGTTGCAGCTGTGTGGGGAAAAAGTTTGGTAGGTTACAATTTTTTTTAAATTTCATTATCATGACATGCACCCTAATGTCCCATCATTTGCGAAGTAATCATGTAAATGCAGCAACGAAAAAATTAGACACAATCATTGATGCGCAACGAGCTCCCGAATTATTACCTTGATTTAGTATTTTAGACTTTTTAGAATTGTTCCATCGGTGTTTTGGTATATATTCGCTAATGAGCATAATAATTAGTTATAGTACGACCAATTGACATGCCTGTTATTAATTAAGTAGAAGCTAGCCTTCTAGTCCTAGAAGCTAGCTAGATGAAGGTTAGCCTAGAGTTTCTCTGATTAGTAGTGCCTATAACTCCTCATTTACCGCTTAAATTAGATCTTTTTCTCGCTGATTGTGCAAGTCATTCAAGGATTGTCGGACGACGAAAGTCTTTGCATTATCTTAATATCCTTAAAAGGCGGATACAGGAAACGCTTTAGAAGTTTGGGTTAAGTACTGAACCCTCCGCAACTCTTGGGGAGCAACCCATTTTAGTACGTTCCTTCTGTATATCGTTGTCAGTTTCCTGCCTCTGTGTTCGCCTCAATGTATTTGCAGCAGATTTTTTAGTGCTTCGAAGAAGACCTTTCTAGAGAGCCTAGCAAGTTTTTCTATATGTTGAAGACATCCCGATCATCAGCCATCAACACTATCGATGGTGAAACGTTGGTTCAATGCGATGGATTATTGTAGTCAAGGTATTTGGTGGAGATCGCGTGGATCGAACACTTTTCAACCAGCATCCGACGTAGACAACGGACGGTATACTGAAGGTAACCTCTGATTTTCTTTTACTTTATTAATCAGTATCAGCATCTTGTCAATATATCCTCTATGTAAATAAATCTTCAGACTGCTGTAACATGCATCAAAAAGTATGTTGAAGTATAAAAGGGCACCGTCCGGTCCCAAGAAAGTAGGAAAGTAGGAAAGAAAGTAGCGGAGCTACAAACACATTTGCTAAGGCTTATGCTGGAATGCACCATATTTTCAGACCTGGCCGATCCGGTTCTTGTGTTGGTCCCGGCATCCGTTCTTTCGAAAGAATTGGTAAACTCTTCTTCAAATCCAAATCTTGCCCAACCGTTCACAGCAGATCATTTGTGTACAGTCGCTGATTTCGAGTGCAATACACTAGAGATAGCTTACCATTGTAAAAAATCCTCCGAGATAAAAGTCATGTCCAGTCGGCTCCACTGTAGCCAATCAGGCAAAAGTTTGGTTTTATTCGGGTACAACATTCTTAGCATTGTTTTGAATCTAAAACAAAATAAATCAAATTACGGAGGACTTCAATTTGTAGGAGTTACTCTAGGAAATCCACTACCTAGAACATGAAGTAGATCTTCGAGTTTAAGATTTTTGTATTTGCAGAAGATGCACCACACTTGCAGCATAGTTTCCTGCAGCCCAGTTTCTTGCAGTTCAGAGAAATATGTCCTAACTTAAGGTGTTTGTAGCATTGGCGTAGAGGGAGTGCGGAAACCTTGAATGGTGTTTCTTTGCCTTTTGCGACACATGCGATTTCCACGAATTTTTTTAAGTATATTTTATATATAGAGTTCCTGGCACTGTCGAAGAAACACTTTACTGTGGACTAGGATCATACCGTACAATAACAGGTGGCCTAACAACAGGTGGTCATAGAACGTGCGGTGGACGGTGTTTTACGACCAACTGTTCTAAGTCATACAGTCCTTATGCAGGGTCCTATTTTTTCGAGTTCTCTAATTCTCTGAAAACACCGACGTAAGTCCTCTAATAAGTCTGTTTTAAAAATTTTTTTGAAAGGGGTAGCATATTGCAGCCTTTTAAAGTGAAGGTTGGGATTATTTCTTGAGCCCTTGCACACTATGCTTGCTTCGGTGTAATTGTAATGAAATGTAATTTCGTTTCGCTCGAAGATGCTGGGCCTTGTGTATGCTGAACATCATTACACCCAATGTACTGTATATAGAGGATCTTTGTCTCAATGGAACGCTGGCTAGAGTAAACGGATCCGGTCAAGGAAGTCTCAGCTGCGCTTCTTGAAGTGTGTCTCTCATCCCTTTGGGCTTTTAAAGGCTAGTCGGGTAGAGCGCTTTCACCTCGTGGCCTGAGAATGCAAAGTGCTCCAAACAAAGTGAATATTGACTAACTTCGCTAAACTTCAAACCTAGCCTAAGTAGAGCATTTGGTGTTATTATGATGATTATTTTTGTTGGAGATGAAGGCTATTTACGATCTGGGTGCCAGACTATCAGTGCCAAGTGTGCACACTGAGTAGTTGTGTCAGGTAATAACCAGTTTCCCCAAGCTTTTTGCACAACCATGGCTGGTCATCCACTTGCTCATACCACGCAGTGCAGTATCTAGTTTGAAATGCGCATGCTCGGAAGTACTACAAGCGATTAGTGCTGCTACGCAATTCGCATAGCCGATCAATCATGACTCCTCTACATTCTGAAACCTCTAAAGCTCGTCATATGAGACATTTTATTAATCCGGGCCAAGAAAGAGCCTTGCACCTGTAATGGATTTAGAATCCCAGGTCGTCACGGCGACGACTCGGGATGAAAGTCGGCCTCGCACCGACAATTGGACGTGCAGTCCTTGAGACGTGGCAACGAGTCGTACCCCGTGGGTCAACAACTCGGCCACTCGGAAGTTCCCTCGCGTGGTGGCTGCTGGCTAGCTAGCTCAGTGCGGCGAGGATTGCGGACGTGGGTCGGACCCAAGTGAACTTCCGCTCTTGGTTCCATTTGAACCAGCCACCGAAAAGCCCGATTTACTATGCGACGTTTCTAAACAAATTACGTTACTTTACTGTAATTTTTACCATCAAGATACAATCAAAGAATCAAACTCCCCGACTAACGCGCATTCGCGAACCGATATACCGCGGTGCCTAAAAACACCGCGGTGCCTACTTTAATTTTGCGACCGTAAAACACGCAAACCCGAAAATACCGAACTAGTAGTCCGCGACACGACTACAAATTATTACCGGAACAAAATTACAGCACCGCGGAACCCGAGCGACGAAACACATTGTTGACCCTACATCATCCTGCACTTACCTTTGCGCCATTTCCACCTGAAATAAAAGGTTGTTGGAAGGAAAGAATGTGGTTTTTCTTTTAGCACTTCATTTTAATTCTGGTTCTTAAAAATTTATGTAAAATTTTAACGCTTTATAGGTCAATTCATACAAGTCAGACAAACGTACCAGAATCGCGCTATATTAAGTCCACTGTTGATTAAATCAAATTAAAAGAAAGCACGATAGTGAAGCAGAAACATCGAAATACTATTATATGTGTACACATACTTGCTTAACCTACTTCAAAAAAATTATTCTTAATCATTCATTGGGTTTATAACAAACTTTTGAATTGCACATTATTCTTACACAAATGAATATTTCTTTTCCACTATCAATATAAGTATTCAAAAATTTTTACAAGTTCTTAAATTGATTCTCATTGATGGGTCGAAATCTCCAATGAGTTCAAATCAAGGAGGAAGCGATCCATTTTAAATTTAAAATATTTTACCATCAAATATATTTTCAACTGCTTAACTCTACTTTTTTTTTTTTTAAATCTCACAATAATTCCTCTTCAATATATTTCAAATTTATCTTAGCAGATTGCTAAGAAATTGATTTAAAATTGTGCTTTCCAACACACTACAATGAACCGCAAGCGTTTAATATTGTCTAACTATGTTGGATGCTTGATTCTTGTATCTTGCTTTTATGTGATCAATAACATTTTCGATAGGCCACAAAATTTTTCCAAAACTTTTGATATAGATAAATAACTATGCACAGGTCAAATTGATTTAAACAGAGAAAGCAGACATTATGTCCGAAAAATATTTAAAAACGCTAACATAAATAACCGAAGAAATACTAATAGTTCGCAATCTTTTCTGTCTTCTTCGAAATTATACTTTTCCCGTTTTCGAATGGTGTCCAAACTTTATGTAGCACAATTAACTTTTTATTTTTTTTTTTTTTATTTTTCAGCTATTGATTAAAACCTGTCCTTAATTGAGATTATATGGCTTATAACCTAAATTATTTGCACTAAACGGCTGCTTCTTGATATTTGTGGAACTTGAGCTTTCTGTTCTTAAGCGAGTAATATTTTCATCAATCATGCTTCCACGGTGTATTTCAATGGTAGATACATGTATACAGCATAATCAGCAAGTCTTTTAATCTCTGGACTTTGCATTGAATAGCTTTTGCCCAAATGCATTTCAATATGATTACAAACTAATGCTAAATTAAAATCTGCCAACTTACTGACTTTATCGAATTGATCAATGAACACCCTCCCATTTCCATTGGCAGACGTCTGAATAGAATATAGTAGACACGTACAAAGTTGAGAACTGTTTCTGGTGAATGACCGAATTGGACACCAAGTTTATTCTCAAAACACCGGCCATACGTTCCAAATCGCGAGCAGTGCAGCCAACCTGTGATATTGTTGCTACACCATCGAAATGGATCGCTCCAATTATAATTGTTTAATGGCCGAATGAAATGGTGCCACACTGATGCAGGCTATATGTCTCGGTTTCCCCGTCATCCGATTGCGGAATCGATCAACCAAATTGATAGCAGCAAGCAATACGTCCGTAAAACATAAGCTGAACCGTCCCGTGCACCAGTTGTTAATGTTCACGATAAAAATTCCAATTGGTTGAAAGATGTTCATTCGCCTTGTCTTCATTCGGGCGGCGCCTTCTTGAGATGTTTAAAACTGATCCCTACACGCTAAAAAGGTCGAATAACCCTACTTTTAGGTGTGAATCAATCTAGGAAGTGATTAGCGAGTTGAACCTTCGAAACCTGTTGACAACTTGTTGATGCATCACGTTCTTCGCGGAAAAATGATGTTACAACGCACGGGAAACTGAACGCCGGTATTTGACTTGAGTTTACGTTCCTCACTTGATATTTTGGCACTGAATTTACCGATTTTATTTAACAAAGACGCAAAATTGTCATTTATTCAGCCATGCCTGCACCTCTCTCTTCCGGAAATAAAAAAAAAACTGTCTTCCGACCTGAAGTGGTCGCCAGGTCGTCGGTCAGCTGACTTTCGACCTGTCCGCTGAACTTTCGCCTGCGGGAAAAAGATGGTGGCACCATCTTCAGGTCGGTAGTCACTACACACCACCCCTGATGTTACTTTCCTTCTTCGCCAACCTCCCAATGTGTCATAGATGTTCTTCCAGTTATTGAAGTAGTCTTTCAATATCCGCGTCAGCTACTTGGGCACCCTGAAATATTCGAAGACCGAGAATCTCTTTCAATCGGAACCGAGAATATCTTTCCACATAGCGGAATCGAAGGCATTTCTCACATCGAGCGTTATTAGCTGTACGTTAATAACGACTTCTGCTGATCAGCCGATCACTTCCTTTCTGCATTTTAAGAACACACCTCCCTGAAGTTTAATGAAGTCACCAGGGTCAATTAAACGTTTGGAAAATGAATAAAATAAGTCCTTCATTTTGTTATTCATCTCATCTTCTGATCTTCTGTGTTTGTATGTTAAAAGATTTTCGGACAAATCTTCTCTGTTGAAATCGACAGGAGTTGACAGGAGTATTTCTATGGACTATTATTCTGTGGCGAGTGCCACATCGACGTATTGAAGGAAGTCCAAAGTCTGGGTCACTACTCGGAATGTGATACATGAAGTACGACTTGACTGCATGAACTATGGTTGAGACGGACACTCAATTAGAGGCGGTCGTAACACCTGTTCCCATAAGGGCTGGTATTAACACTCACATGGCTTCCCTTGCTTTGCAAAGATTGCAAGTTTTGCATGGCTTCCCTTGTAGCATTAACCATGGAACTATACAAATGAGTGAAAATTGTGGTCAATATCAAACAATCAAACTTTATAAAACTGGAAGGTAGTAATCAGAAAACCTGGCGCAGCGAAAGATGGTTTATTTGTTCGTGCAAAACAAGAAGTCCATACCCAAGCCGGAGTCATTGGATTGGTATTATTAGAAAAATAGAGACTTCTGGAATCTGAGATAAACGAACATATGAAAGAACAAGACAAAAGGGTTGAGAAACTGAGACATGGGACGCATGTAAATATATAAAGGAATACTCCGAAGAAAAACTTCGGAAGACTACTCGGAAGAACGCCAAGTAACTCCATCGCCCTAGATCTTTCAGAAGAAAAGCAGCTGAAGCTTTGAAAGTCAGCATTTCCACCCGCAATTTATAAACAAATCCAAGCAAAGAAGTTCGAAACAGAATTAAGGAGTGCGAAGACTTTCTTCCCCAAATAGGCCATAAATGATGCAGGTGTTGCATGCATATGAAGAATACATGTCAAACATTTGACAACATTACATGTCAAGCATTGTAGGCGTTTCGACTTCGATACGAGCAACTGGCGCACGTTCCAACCAAAGCCAATCGAACGATACCCAGAAAAGATCATATTGCGTTAGAAGAAGGATTACAGACGGCTCTGACTGAGTTCCACTGTCCAAATTAGCAGATTGAAAGATGGAAATTTTAAAAACTTCCACAGAAATTTAATTACATAGAGTCATCGGATATTATTCAAAAATAAGAAGCATCGGAAGGTAATTAGGTAGGCTTTCCAAATTGAATTTACCGATGGCAAATTATTCGTGGATGTCTTGCGAGGGATCGAAGGAGTAAGGAACAAATAAGAGCCTTCAGAGAAAAATCCACCTAGCCTCAAATGCAATGAAGAGCGTGAAGTTAGGTGACACATGTTAGTTGTGGAAGCACCATGGCTGGCTTTTTCAAATGAAATGAATTGCGAATACAAATTTGCCAATGTAAGTCATTGTGACTCGATAAATTTTTTTCGACAGTTTTATGTAAACACGTGGTTAGTTTTTCTTGATACCTCACTTCAAGCTAGTTTTGTTTGAAAATACCAATTTTCCAGAAATTTATTTACATAAATGTACTTGTTTCCTTGGAGTTGCCTTGGAGAGCTAGCGCTTCCTGAGTGATATCTCTCCAAAGCACTATGGGTCATGTTGTGAGCTGCATGAATATTGACGCAGTTTCCTAGGTTACCTCCTAATTCGAAAAATATGAAGATAAGAATTATTTCACAACAACTGCTTATGATAACAAATATATTCGGCTGAGGCTGAGATAACGAGAACTGCATATCTAAATTAGGACAGTACAATAGTACTGTAAAGTTCATGAGTTGCTAAGGATACAGGAAATGTGTTAACATATTTCTTGTTAGCCTTAAAAGTTCACTTTAGGGAACAGCAGGCTTTAAATTCGAAAAGAGCTCAAGTTTTCCTGATTCCTTTCTGCATAGCAAACCATACCATTTTACACATAGTCGTAGGATAAAGCCGGTCCTTTGTGGCTAAGGTCGGGTCACAATGCCCATAAAATTGTTAAAGAGTGGACCTCAGGGAAAAAAATTCAGCCAGACTCTGCAACCGATGCGGTAATGGCAGTATTGATCGACTAGTAAAGTTATTTACGGATCTGAACGAGGTCCTCTTCCAATGTCGGAGTGGCAACCCAGAAAAATTTGAACTTATGGAAGAACTAGAATTTTAGCCAGCCATCCTGACGATTGCGAAACAGCAAGCATGCGTTAGAAGACCCGATGCCTACCTTCACCACTGTAAACAGCCATTCGAAGCGAAGTCACTAGACTGTTCAATCCATGAACGGGCCAGGCATCGTTAATAGCCTCCAATGAGTAAATATTGACAAAATCGGGCTCGAGATCCAAAGATGACAAAGAAAAGAAAGACATTTGTGGAAAAGAAAGTCACTAACGAAAATTCGGTCCTGATGTTAACCATATGTCAGTATGTAGACTTTGTAGTAAGGGGTACAAACGGCCCAAACTAGGTGACCTTAGTACAAACCTTAGTACAAGCGGTTAAACTTATATCGCAGGTGGTATTGTATGTCTGATTTTCTTACCACGTTTCGGCACAGTATTTGAGAACAAGCAATCCAATCCAAGAGCCAGCCAGTTAGTTATTTAATTAACTACGCACCTGAATCTAAGAAATCAAGGAAATACAGACCAACAGCAGCAAGGTCTTAATCACAACGGAGAAAGATGTGGACGCTATTTTCAACATGAGAGTCTATCATGCGGCTGAATTACTAACGAAGCCCCTCCCTTGTCACCTAGAGAACCTAGCCTGGAACTTTCCAACAATTACAGTTGGTCAGAGAGGCGGGAGAATGATCAATCAATTTTGTGCAAGTAGGACTGATTTCAACAGTCATTTGTGATCTATAGCTGAGTTAGTTAGAATTCAAACACAGCCTTCGTATGACCGGTCTTAAAATAGTCTTAATTGGTAGTATTAAATTGTTAACAAGCCACGTAGTCCATCCTCCACGTGGCTCACAGTCTCAAAGTTGACGTCACTGGTTAGGAGAGTACCGTTTCCCTGTTATGAGTGCTTCTCTTTTATCCTCGTGTCTCCGAGTCTTTAATATCCCAAGCTCTCAATGTTCAAGGTTATGGTCCTAGGCTTTAAACTAGGTTGTAAATTGACGGTTCTAAGCGTTTCGATGAGTCCTTCTACGTCCATCAAGCATTCTACAGGAAGTACTGAATATATGTAGGTGTACTGCCAAATGTACCGACAGGCCACGTTCTCCTCTCAAACTCTCCTATTGTCTTGAGTGGAAAGACTCCGACAGGAGTGCCACGCCTTTATATTTATATCCGTCCAAGCGATGACAATTTTGGGTATTACTAATATTCACCACATCTAGTCTTCCTTCCTCAAGACAGCGCCCTTAAAAGCAATTAAAAGGCGTTTTTACTTTGTTCAGTATCCTGGACAACCAACCCACACAACTTTTTCAAGCCCAAATGTTTCAACTACCAAAGCAGAGTTCCAATACGCCTTTATTTCTTTTAACTAACCAATATTCGGTTGGCTTACAGTTTCTTTATGAAATGCTCAAAGCCAACTTGTACGTTTCTGTTTTGATGGAAAGGGAACAGGGCTAATTCACAAGCCGCCTTAGCTATCGTTAGGGCTTCTGTAAATATACAAAAAAGGACAACACCGAATGTTTATTTCATATTTTCTTGTCCTACTATGCAGCCGTAGTTCATGCTAAACAGTGGTGAGAAACGGATTTTCGGAGTATTCAACAAACTGCCCAACGTAAGCTTATTGTTTTCCTTGTCGAGAGGTGTTCGGCTTCTTTCTCGGTGAACTGTGCTCTATTGTATTCAGAAATGAATCGAGGAAATAGTGGCGTATAATTCAGTAAACTCTTTTTGCAAGCGCGGATCAAGGACTAATCCGCTAAACGTAGACGAAGATTCAAACTCGATCAACAAAAAATTGTCAAATCGTTTGGGCTGGAGTTTTGTTATCCCAGTTCGTGTGTCTTCAGGTTCCTTAGTTTTTTAACACGTTGAGTGCCACGTCAGTCACCGGTGACTGACACCGACCTTTCCGTTCAGGCCGCGTCAGTAACCGGTGACTGACAGTACATCTGATACTGATACGATACCTGCGCGTGCGGCCTGACGGGGGAGTCGCTATAAAACCGCGTGGCACTCAACGTGTTAAATTTGTCTTAAAACATCAGCGTACACGAACATGGCCTAAGAACTTCCAGGGAGCTTGATTCACGCTTAGCAAGTTGAAGCTTATCGTCTGTCAATTTTTTGAGTATGATAAGGTTCATCTATATCAAGAATAATTAAAGTGAGATATTCAACGTGTCTTTTTCTTTAAGCCAAAGAAACTTGTCGTCCTACTCTTCTGTGGTGAAGATTTTATGTGTGTTTAAGGTTTCATGCCATGAAAATGATCGAATAATACTGTCAATTGACTGAAAATCGATTATGGAACTTGTGTAAAATGCTTTGGTTTCCCTATAGATACTTATCATTAAAGCTTGATAAACAAGGTTAGATAGGTATGACTAACCCTCCATAGTAAACTAAACTTGCGTCTTTAGATAGGAGTCAGAGAGGAATGGACGGAGAGTAACGGCGGTGATCTTGGCAAACAAAAGACTCGTGAAAAACCGGAAATAGACTACTTTCCGAACCGGAAATAGACTACTAAATTTGTAAAATACTTGTCAGGATACCTGGAGTTTTCCCCGATTGCAACTTGAGATTATCCACGACTTCCTCCTAATTAAAGTCTGAAAAACCTAGACTCGAATTGGAACGATCCAAACTGAACTGAAAGCCGAACTATCTTTTCAGATCAGCAACTTAAATCAATAGAAGTATAGCTAAAGAGAGCTGGCATAGTAACGAGATTAACGAATGCACTTTCTTGTGGACATTCAAAGCCTTATAAACAAAACTCACCCTATGCTCATGCGAATACGCTTAACGGAACAACAGCATGTGGTAACTACAGAGTTTACTCTTTTTGTGGGCCTCAGCAAGAAAACATGATGAATAATCTGCAAGCACTGTAACCATTCCCAAGAAGCTACGAGCAGAAGCTTGCCTTAATCTACAGTGGATCATGATAAAACAACAATGTAAAAAATAAAAGTAAAAAATGGTTGATTATTCAATAAAGGATTCGCGGGTGAAATTTTTGAGCTTAGTTGCTTTAAAAGGTTTTAACACAGCTTCTAAAAGAGTTTGATCCGCGCTGTAGGTTATAGCGCTGATTCAGTAATTGTTTCATACCCAAAAATTAATTTGGGAAATGTAAACAGGTCAAAAATAGAGCCATCAATGGATTGTTAAAAAGGTTACAATAGATTTTATACTCATCACAGATGCATACTGCATCTTTCATCAGCATCTTAGCACATGGCGTCCACATAAAGGCAGCAAACGGAAATTTGAAAAACATACTCGGGAAAATTCAGTACAACTGTCATTTTTTGGGAAATATGTTCGGGTCCTGAAGTTCACTCAAATTTTGTTGTTTTGTGTGCGAGGGGCGCTACAGAGCTAGAAGTTTTTCAACAGTACATAAAAAAGGATTGGTCAAAAACAATGAAGGTCAAGATTGGCCTCAACAGAAATTAGTACTAATTTCTTTCTTGGGCAAAGATATGTTTCTCAAATCCCCTTAATAAGAACAATATCATTTAGGCGCCTTTGCATATAAAATTAAGTGTCATTAAAAATTATGTTAAGATCATGAATAAAAATGGAGTATGTTTTCTGCTTTTAAAATCTTTATTTCCTAGACGGAGTAAGTCTAAATTAAAAGACGGAGTTTTTTTCTGGCCGAATATAAGAAAAATCATGTAGGTCTCCAATTTTAATTTAAACTAAACCAGAGAAACAAAATGCGTGGCTTTCCTTTGTTAAAATGGTGAAAAATGTTTTTTGGGAATAGAAAGTCTGCGAACAATTAGGACATGGTTTCTAAGTTACTACAATATTATAAAGCCGAAGGATTCAATCGTGAAGATTCATTTCCCATCTCAACTTTTTCCCAGAAACCCTTGGTGAAATGAGCGACAAAGACAGGGAAAGATTTCCACAGGACATCGTGGCAATGGAGAACAGACATAAAGGAAAATAGCAACTGAAAATGGTTGCAGATTTTTACTGGACACTAAAACGAAATGGCCAAATGACCAAAAAATCTTTTTATAATAGTTAATAATTTAAAACATTTATAATAATATTTTTTATCATTTATAATAAAATTTTTCAAAGCATGATTTGTGTCAAAAATCAGTCACATTACATTTTTCAATAAACATTTTTTTTCAACGTAAATGGGTGGTTGATTTTTTTAACATATGTCTTGATTGATCTTCGCCAGAAGTATAAAAAAATTAGTAGTACATTTTTGTTGTCCAGTGAATTTAAACTAGCTTTGCATATTTATTCCTTTCATCATATTCCAAATTTTTTTGTGATTGTTATAATTATTATGACATAAATAGATCTTACGCATATAACACTAGTTTACAGTGCATCTGTCAAATTTTTGTTGTTGCCATATGTTATACTAGTTATATGTAATCCTTTTTTTGCATCTGTTCTAGTTTATGAGTTTCCGGTTCCTATGGTTTCTGAAAAAATGTAACGACTGAAGAAAGTGGCGTTAACGCGCCAAAAATAGTCAGATACCATATTCGCATTCCAGAAACTCTGATAACATTTGCCCATGACCCGTATATCTTGATGCATATGCTCTCCCTGCCCTTCGCTAATGTCTCCTAAATTTTCTGGAAACTTGTCTTTGTGACTATGGAGGAAGTTGAGTTTTATACCCATATTGCATTCCCGATTTTTGAATTGTAAAAAGAGGTTTTCTACAAGTTCAATGTAATTTTCTGACATTCGTTTCTAAGTATAGTATGCATTACTGGTACTAAAGCTGTAGTTCAAAATTCTGTATCTAGACCAAGACGAAGAGAGTGAAGAGAGAGTATGAAAATCTCAGAAGAACAGCGAAGAAAATGTTTTGAATTAAGAAAAGAAAATACTATGATGACCAATTGAGGCCCATCGATGTAAGTTTAGCGAGGAACATCACAAGATAAGCATTCAAAATAGTGAGAAGCTTGAAGCGAGTTTATAAGTCGATAAACTGTGATTGCGTCGGCGACTTCATTGCGTACAAATTTTTTCAGAAAATCTAAAATTAAATCAGATCATACGCCACAACTTTTCTTTGGGAGTATCAAAGTGGCTTCAGAGCTGGTAGATCGACGATAGACCAAATGTTTATTGTCAAGCAGAAACTTGAAAATTCTGGGAGTTCAATATAGACGCTTGACAGATTTTCGTTGTTTTCAAGCAAGCATACGACAGTATTGATCGTGACGCACTGTTTCAAATAATGCTTCGCTTTGATATCCCCGCCAACTTAGTCCATCTTACCAAAATGACAGTGACGTCAACAACCTTCAATGTTAACTTACCGACGACTTTCACACAAATACCGAACTAAAGCTGGGAGATGGACCCATTTGCTTTTCAATTTGACTCTAGAATATGCCATGAGACAGCTCTCTGGAGATACAACAGGCACATTATAAGAAAAGTCAAGCCAAGAGGTAGCATATGGAGATGACATCAACATTTTAGACTGCGAAGCGAAACTAGTAGGGTTACAAATCAGTGGAAGAAAACGAAGCGCATGACAGAGTCGAGAAAAAATACCTCAAATACGCAAACTATCACACCTTGTTTATTTTCGAATATCAAAAATGTGGACGAATTTGTGTTTCTACGCGCTAAAAATAACGAGAAATACGCCGACAAGTACAGCTTGCAAATAAAACCTTTTATTCTGTTCTGAAGATTATGAAGACTAGCTGCATACACAGGAAAGCAAAGCTCCAAATCTGTGCTATGCAATGGGCATAGCGTAACAACAAACAGCGATAACACTCCGACCATCGACCAATCTAACGGATTTTGCAGAATTGTATGAGTGTTGGTAAAAATATTTATTTTTTGCTCGTTTTGCTTACAAGCACAATGTAAACAGGTAGACAAAATAGAGAAAAATAAACATATTTACGAACACCAATGCAATTCTCCAGAATTTTTTGAATACCGTTAGATTGGTCGTTTGTTCGGAGTGTTAGCGCTGTTTGTTGTTACGCTATGCAATGGGTGTACAACATGAACCCTAACCCAAGCATCCGCGAATGTATTGAACGCATTTGAGCGATGGGTCCTGAGGCGGATATTTGGATTGAAGCTTTAAGGGCCCGATGGCGAATGCGATTCGAAAATCGATGCAATGGGCTGGCTATGTGAATTATATGGACGAACAACGAATACCCAAAAAGGTATGCTTTTGGTGATCTGAAGGGCGGAGACCAGTGGGGAAACCGAAAACTTCATCGCTATTCTGATTTTAAAATTGGCGCATGCAGAAGCAAAGTTCCGAAAGGGGCTGTAGTGCTAAGAAGAAGAAAAGATAGTAAAAGAAGAGAAGATAGCTGAGAAAATTTTCGGCGGCTGTAGGAAAAGTGATTCCCGTTCATATCGAGTGCAATCACAAAGTGTTCCAGGATTCCAAGTTTTAATGTAGTGGCGGCAAAATAGTTTTATCGCAAGCTGCTAATGAATTTGGCGCTATATTTTGCTGCTCAGGGCGTTACATTCTCTGTGAAGGGCTATTTTTCTTTATCAAATGTCCTTGTTAACTCTGCTATTCTTTTGCTCTGCTATTCTTTTGTTTTTAATGCTATATAAAGACATACTAAACATGGACACTTTGTGTATCGTTTTTGTTAACAAGTTTCTAATATCGAAACAAAAAGCAATAGTGTCTTCTTTTCCTCGAAAATTAATTTCGGGAACTTGTTTACCTGTAACGATAAATAGTAATTTTGGTGCGTGGAGAAATTAAATTTTTTTCTTTCATTGGACAGTTCCTCGTCAAAAACTTTCATACACTTCCGAAAATTAAAATTTTTTTACTTAACACGTTGAGTACCACGAAATTCACAGGTGACTGACAGTATAAAATATGATAATAAATGTAAAAATTGAACATTTTTTTCAGAAAACTTTAATGGATTTTATTGAAACAAGGTAAACATAAAAATGGTTGTCCCTCACAAGTGTCACAAAATGTTTTAACCTGTTTGGTCAATTTTCGTGCTATTTGTCTGCCACTCTGTGCCGCATTATCTTCATAACACCAATAGAGGACTTAATGAAATAGTACAACATATCTAAAATATATAACGTAGGACATTTCTACGGTGTTTATACTACTTTGCCGTAGCCTGAGCAGAGCCCTGGCCCGAAGTGGAGTTCAAAGTAATCTTATCTCTAGCGGGCCAAACTATAAACAAAAAAGGCGAGGGGCCTAACGTGTTGAATGAATGCTTATATAAGCATAACCTTTCGAATAGAAATACCTTCCATTATGCTGAAAAACAATGGCCCTAATACGTTTTAAAAATTTCCATCGAGTATCATTCAGCTCGGTTTTAGAGTGTATTCCTTTAATGTTGACAATGTAGTTCTCGACTAATGGTTGGTTCCAAATTCAAAACTGCTTCTTTTAACCAATTTCCATAATCTTGAATTTTCAATATACGATTTACAAACAAAATCTGGAGATCAAGACTTGTCATTTCAATCCAAAGATATCCTAAAGTATAGACAATAGAAATTTTTAACGCACTCTGATACAGCTTTTCTTTGCTATTTTTACTCATAGTATCCACAAATGCAGCAAAAATGATTTGGGTAGTTTAAGCAACTTCTCCTTTAACTAATCATGTGGAAAAACTTTTTTTTTGGGTTGGAGGTGAAGGCAATTTACGCCCGGAGTGTGGGACTCCTAGTCGCGCGAGCTACCAGACCACCCACTAAACACCCCCCCCCCCCCCCCTGTCAAGAGACCCTAGTCTGGAACTGTTTGACACATTACTTCGGGCTAGGCCTCTTTTTACTTCGCCCTAGCGCGCTGTCAGCGTAGAGAAATCTCCCCCCAGCGCGAGAGCCAGAATTGAGGAGGATTGCTGGAAAGGAGACTCCCTCGACCCCGCGCCCAAGGTTATCCATGGTACCTTTTTTTGCTATACGTATTGCCCGAGAGTCATGTGCCGCACAAATCCATTTATCGAAAGTTTTCAGCATTTCTCCGTCCAGATTGTCTGGAGAAAGCTTTCCCATTACTTTCCACAAGTCCTGTTCCACCTTCTACAGTTGAAGAAGGTGTGACATGCGTCGTCCCCCACCCCTGGGCAGAAAATGCAGTCTGGGGACCATGATTTACCAATCTTGTGCAGGTAAGACTGAAAATACCCATGCCCGCTAAGAAGCTGGGTAAGGTAATAATCAGTCTCACCGTGCCTTCGATTGAGCCACGATCCCACGTCCCCTACAAGGCGGGCAGTCCATCTGCCATTAGAGTCGCCTTCCCAGGATTGTTGCCACTCGAGTATTATGCGCTACCTCTCCTCTAGGTTGACAGCATATCTTGAGCCCTCCATTTTTCGGTCATAAATTCTCCGTCGCTCTCTAGCAAGGAGGGCGATGGGTATCACTCCTGCGATCACCAACACCGCCGACTCAGAGACAGTGCGGTATGCACACGCAACCCGCAAAGCTCCTCGTCTCTGTACCTGGGCCAAGCGCTTTCGGTACAGCTACTTACTGACCCACCGATGTTGCACATGAGTCGGCTTAAAGCCGAAACGCCTATCGCGGCCTTTTTCGCCGTTGCCCTGATCTGTTCCGAAAACCTTATTTTCGAATCGATCAATAGTCCCAAATATTTTATTGCGAGTTTAGACTCAACAGTCGCATCTCCGATCTGCAAAGGAATAACCGTGGGAATTCTTTTCTTCGTGAGAATGAGCACCTCGATTTTCTCCAGTGCCAGACTGAGCCCGCGGTTGGTCATCCATTCCCTCACTCGACGCATTGGCATTCCCAGTCTGCGCTGCGCATGTTCGACTGCGCGCCCAGCGACCAGTTCTGCTATATCATCTGCATAGCCGACCAAGAGCAACTCATCTGGAAGCCTTAATAGCCCGTCATATGAGGCATTCCACAAGTCTGGTCCAAGTATGAAGCCTCGCGCTACACCTGACGTTATCTCCATACTGCGCCGCCCATCTTGTGTGTCATAGAGCAGACTGCGGTCCTTTAAGTAATCCCTCAAAATCCGCATCAGATACCCTGGCAATCGGAAAAAATTTTCCAATGTGCCAAGAATATCCGCCCATCTGGTCGAGTTGAAGGCATTTCTGACGTCAAGCGTCTCTAGCAAGACAACTCGTTTGGAATCAGTTTTGTGCGCTTCGGCTCGACGAACTGCATTCACCACTTCCATGATGGCATCGGAAGTGGATCGCCCTGCTCTAAAGCCATACTGCCGAGGAGAAAGGTCCCCTGCAGCACGAATGGCGCCAGTGAGTCTTACCTTGATAAGCTTTTCATACACCTTCCAGGCTGTGTCCAGCATACAAAGCGGACGGTATGTAGAAGGCAGCTCGGGGTTCCCTGTCCCCCTTGCTGATCAATGCGAGCCTCGCCATCTTGCAGCGAGATGGAAATACACCTTCTCTCAGGCAAGCGGTAGAGCCACGCGGAAGACCATTTGTAGCACCTCGGCAGGAATGCAATCTGGTCCTCGTGCCTTTTGAGCTTTTATAGAAAGCACCGCATCCTCCAGCTCATCTTTTGTAAAACATAGACATTCTACAGAATCGACCTCGTGGGCAGCATCAACACGGACAGGATGAGTTGGGAACACCGCCTGCACTATTCTGTCCATCTTGTCTGCTTGAAGTAAATAGGGGTTCCGTGATAGCCATTGTAGCCGAGCCCCATGGATCCCTGTTCACGTCGTACACAAGTTCTCGCCAGCAGTGTGCCTTATTCTCGTTGATGAGCCTTCGGAATTCTTTCCTCGCTGACCTGTATTCTACCGTCCTATTGGATGCTTCCTCTTCGCTTCTCGAGCGCTGAGCTGCACGACGATGTCTGTGACACTCACCTCGTTTGTCTGCGATATCTTTTGACCACCAATGTCGAGCATACCTGTCGTGTCGGGGCCTCCGCCGAGGCATAGATGAGCCACAGGCAGAAGTGAAGAGGCTCATCGTTGACTCCACCATTCCTTCGACTGAAGCCCTACCGCTCCCCGAAGGGCATCCCGATGTCTTTCCGCCTTTCAGGATCACATTGGCGAAAGTCTCCACGTCCATTTTTCCGATGTTCCACCCGGGAGTGAAAGATCAATGAAACGAGCGAGGAGTGGTATTGCCGATCTTCAACCCGATGTATTGGTAGTCAGTCGCTGAATAATCGTCAAGTACTCTCCAGTTAAGCGTCGTCGACGCGAGGGACTCCGAGGCGAACGTCACATCTGGGACTGTTCCTTCACAGCCCCAGAGCAGGAAAGTAGGTACATTACCGGTATTCAATACCACCAACCCGGTCCTCGCCGACATGTCCAGAATGCGTTGCCCTCTGGAATCGGTTTGAGACATGCCCCACTCAACGGCTCTGGTGTTGAAGTCTCCTGCTACGAGTACTTTGCCATCTGTATTCAGAAAAACATCCTCCAGCGCGTCCAGTCTCGTTTGAAAAGATGGCATTAACTTATTCGGTGTCAGGTATACACTGAAAAACGTTATACCCTGGCACCGAATCCACACGAAACCGTCTCCTCGGCCGTGACCCTGTATCTGGAGTCGCATGCTGCCCCAAACCCAAACGGCAGCAGTATGGGAGTGATCTGAGAACCAGGCTGGTGAGGTCCTGTTTCGATGTTTTTCGCTCAGCAGCAGCAGATCAGCCTCCTTTTCTCTGGCGAACTGCTCTAACAGATCTTGTGCATTGATGCTACGGTGCAAGTTAATTTGAAGGGCCCTGATCATCACTCCAGAGCTGCTTTTGCTTTTGCTAGTGCCTCTCTGAAGATTGGGCATGCTCCCTTACCTGCAACGTGAGGGTGCTCTGTCGGTTGAGAGTTAAGATGATAACATAACAAACAGGGCGGAGCCTCAACGCACTCTTTTATCTTATGTCCAGACGCTCCACACTTAAAGCAAAGCATACTACTGCCAGGGCCCTTGCAATTCGAAGTGATGTGCCCATATCCAAGACAAGTTTTCCTTTGGCCAGGAGTTGTGAAGCATATTTTTCCGTTACGTCGAGTATGGCCAGCCTTTGCCCTCAGAGATTCTCTGGAGAAAGCTTTACTTTTACTAGAGTTATTCCAGTTATTCCTTCCTTATTAGTTATTCCTTTTGAATGGCTTCTTCAACCTCAGTCGAGTTGGCGATGCAGTCCAGGTCCCTTACTTCCAATGAAGCGCATGGCTCCAAGGTAGAGACGGTGGCTTTTGCCCCAAGGACGTCCTTTATTTTATTGCGGAATATCGATTTATCGGAGGAGTCGGCTCCAAACTCGACGAGTAGCCTTCCGGACCTCGTCGATCGTAGAGTTTTAATAATCGTCCCTGTTTCCTCCGGCTTGACATTCTTGCGGATATCGCGTAGAACATCAGAGTAGCTCCTTCCGTCAGTGGGCTTCACAAAATGGCGTCCCTAAGGACTCTTCTCCTTTTCTTTGCCGGTTTGTCCATGCTATTGGTCGCTGTTTGAGCAGGCACTGATTGCTCGCTAAGCCTATGTTCACGTTTTGCGGTTTTTTTTGCCGCCTTAGATATCACAAGTTGTTGCGAACCACGGCTGCCGCGGTCGCAGACATTTATATGGCAGTGATCTCATGTTCCCCCAGGTGGCATACTGAGGCCGGCTAGGCTCAGCTGGTCGGGGTCGTTCGAGGAAGATCACTGCCCGTGCTGGGCCACCTAATTCAAAACCACAACATTACAAATTGGAGCGGGAATAAGGGATAAGCACGAAGGAGAGATTGCTTGGAGAAATGAAAAATTATTTACTTTACTTCATTTTTTTTTTTTTTTACGGAATTCTGGAAAAATAACCAACAAAAAAAAAGAAAAAGAAGAAAAAGAAAAAATATAACGAAAAAAGGAAACTTAAATAGAATTTTTAAATTTAAATCTAAAAAATAAGGAAGAAGTAACAAAATAAAGAAAAATTCAAAAAAAATCCTATACAAAAAAAAAACCACTACCAAACCCGATCGGGTACGGGTCACATACACTCATATACTAAACTTGCACTTTTTTTTTCCTCCTTTTTATTCTTAAACGTCCATCAGTGATTTTGATTTTTCGAAAGTTTACTTTTTTTCCCACAATTAATTTTATTCTACAATACGGTGCTTTGTTTTGTTGCAAATAACTGGTTAGCTAACTTCCTTCTTTCCGGTGGAGTACGGGCGTTCCGCTGATTCCGTCAAAAGTCATATAAAATCTCGGTCCACTCCGGGGCGCAGTGAATTCGTACAGAAAAATGAGAAAGTCGACAATTTCAACCAATCGATAAAACGCTGCCACTGTGCAAACGGCAATAACTCGTGCACGGCACGCAAACTATCGCGAGTCTCTTCCACTAATGACTGGCTAGAGCACTTCGCCTGCAAATATGCTGAGTCTCACCCTACTTCCGATTTTCCGGCAAGCTTATACTCGCAACCTAGCCCCCACTATTTACTTTTCTTTTTATTTCGCAACACGGTGTATCATCTAATTACACGGGGCCAAATCTACAGTATTATTCCACTGTCACATAAAATTTGATGACCAATTTTAAACAATTAGAGCTTTTCTAAAACTATCCATCCCGAACAAAAACATCAACTCTCCGCTAAACTGTGTTCCAATACATCGTTTGTCGTCTCACTTCTTCTTTGGACCAACGTCGACTCATAATCTCCGGTATTTCCGATTTTTTGATTTCCGGTAATTTTGATCCCGTCCTGTGCGCAAAACTAGTTCTTAATTCAAAACTGACTTCAAATTTCGTCCAAAACAAAACGCTCACGACACATTTGGTTTTCAAAAATTTTCTCAATCTCCGTCCAATCAACCGCTCAATCTCAACGCTTCCACCAAACTCCTGAACTCCGAATTTCCTTATAACACAATCCAAATTTGAATAATCGAATCCGTGCTCAAATTTCCGGTAAATTTTTCGTCCTGGTCGCAAAACTAGCTATTCATAAAAAAAAACGACTTTTCTCAAATTTCGTCCGAAAAAAAAAAACGTTCACGACACCTTTCGTCGGACCGAATTTTTCACAACTCCCGCCTATCGACCACACTCAATCAGCACCATCCAGCAAATCCCCATCACCGCCAACCCGCTGTCGACAACTGTCCCTCACCGGCTCGCGGATGTTAACCTTTCACCCTTCGGTCAGGGTCAACTTCCCCAGGACAATTGGATTAAGATATTAACTGCCCTGAGAAAAAGGAACTGACAAAAGGTTAAAAGATTACACGATGGATTCTAACCTACAAGTCGGGGGTCCACAACCTGAATCGGATCCACTACGGCACGGAGTCACTTGATGAATGTTATTTTATAACAAAGATCAGGCATCTCCGTCGCCACTCGCGATCTTGACGTCGGGTAATTAAAGGCAGGGATTGTTGTTGGTAGAATCCAGCATATTTGAATTATACGAAATTCAAATATATTGGATTGTGTACCAACTATTTGGAGTGGATACTGGGATGAATATTGTGAGGAACAAGGTGAAAAGGAAGGCGCCTTTTCTTTATGGCTTTTCTTTTACTGGCTCAGCGTTCTCTTTACGCCTTTTCTCCTGTTCGCTCTCAAGAGGGCTAGTAGTAGTCCTTTTGATACTGGGGAGGAAAGGTTGGGTGACTTTAACGTACACCATTTGGTCTGAATGTTCTTCTTCCAGCTTTTTCCAGAGTCCCCTGTAGTGACCAACTCGATCCAAGAGGTCCTCGAGCTCAAACACTCCATTTTTTACATCCTTACTGAAAGTCTTTTGATTTATGCACGCTCCTTGCATACGTTTGAGGATCCAATAACATTTTCTAAGTCAACCGTTCTTCCTCGGAACGGTTCTCCGCGATAACCTCCTTAACCACCAGGTCTTTTTCGCCGACTTTCTCCTCCGGGAGCATAGGTTCTATGGCGTTAGTTCGTCCTACTGAGGTCGATTCAACAGTAGCAACCTTAGGAGTGAGGTAGTCGTATACCTCTGGAGCCACATTTACTAACGGCCCACTACTGCTCCTTCGGCTTGGTGCTGAGTGAGACCGTGGTGGTGCAACGTTTTTCCACTACGGGCAAACACGCCAAGATAATCGTTATGGTTATTAGAATTATGTCCATCGGCTCGTTTGTTCGTCTCGTCTGCATTATTCAGTTTGTTGTTGTTATTTTGCATCATTTTGTTCTTAACGGTCCCCCCTCAGAGCCACTATCTCCGCTCGGATGCATAGTCGCCTTAATGGTCGCATGGTTATCTATGCAAGCAGGGAGGCCATGCGAGGGTTGGCACCAGCCCTTATGGAGTCTGGTGCTCAGAGCCAGATCAGCGCTAATCGGGAGTACGACTCAACCGAACCTACACCACCAACTCAATGGTGCGAGCTTCGAACGTACTCTGAGGCCTGCCAAGGTTTTATCGGGACGGAGGCGGCGTGATATTAGCCTGGAACCGTTCGCGCACGGTTTTCAAACCGGCGGTACCGCGCAAGAAGCGACTAGGTCCAGAATATCATGGGCGCCAGCCCATATGCGTCAAATCCAGTCGAGAGTCAAATCATAGTCCGGGTTCGGCGCAGTTTTCCATTAGTCACCTCTTACGACAAGTTGGGTTACTGTGGATGTATTCCAGCCTCCCCGATCCAGAGGGAGAGTTTTGAACATGATAAACTTTTGAAATGATAATAAACACACTGAAACATCAACGTTATGAGCCGATAAATACGTATAATTGATGAAAGGCAAAAACAACGAAATTCGAGTTGAACAAATATGTTTGAGGGTTGATTTGAAAAAAAAACCATGTCATATGTGAGCAACATCACGCGCAAAATCCACAGCAACAGAAAAAAGGTTAAATTTTGTAAGCCAGTGTAATCAGTGACGTAAAATGTAGCTACAAGCTGAATGGGAACGTAAATTTTAATCGATTGTTCAATACCTAATTAAAACTACAGAATGAAAAATGAAAAAATGGTCCTATCCCATGCAAATATTGTTTTCATTTGAAATCAATCAAGAAGTCACCAATCCAATCATTTTATCCAATCCTACATTTTCGATTCTGCCGCTTGATCCTTTCTATTCCGTAAAATGAAATATTGCTACTGTCTGCAACAGGAAATTGCGCACCGTAAATAAATTTCCACAAAAGGGTGGTCACGTCGAAAAAATGTTGAACGCTGATTCACTTGGCAAACAAATATCCAACAGTGTATCCATTAACCTTTGTCACAGAGATCGTGCGAACTAAATTTATCTATTTGCTGAAAGGACTACAGCCATCTCACATCCAGCAGTCTTTTTCTCAGAAATGAAAACAATTTCATTAAAAATTTCACCTCTTCTCCTTCTTTTCTCGCCCCAACCAACTTGTTAGGTTACCGACTCTTATTGCAATTAACAAACAATTTCTAATTACTTTTTTTAACGTACAGCTTACCCATTTCGAGATGGAAGGAGTGGAGTTAGAAAAAGATTAAACAAGAAATTATCAAGAAAGGTTAAAAAAAAGTCATTTTGAATCTCAATTTTTTCAATATGTAAATTATGGTGATGCTAAGAAGAATAGGAAACAATTTGGTCTGCAAAGATAGAGAGTCGTTTGGCCAGTTTGCGAGTTGACTTATATTTTCTGATTCTTAGTAGCAAAAGCTTCAATTATGGCTTTGAAAAATGACTCAATATTGTTCACGTTGTCTTAAAAACAATAATAAAATCAAATTGCAATGGGTCATAACATTGCTTCTGAAAATTCGAGTGCGTTGAGGTGTTTAAAACCTTCAGGAGTTTTTGATTACACTGGTCTTCAAAATTTAGCTGTTGGTACGCCTTTCAATTGAATACCATGTTGTTATACTGCTTTGACGTTACTGAATACGAAAACACGAATATATTTCTAACCAGTTAAATGTGATTGACGAGTACACCCGTTATGGAGAAGTGACACGATTTTGTGCATTGACGAGTATTCTCGTCATGCGTATAAAGCAGTGACCATTGGCTATTTAAATTTCAATTTTTGAGACAACAAAAACAAAACATATTTGCAAATTTCAATATGTTTAGAATATTTGGAGGCTATGCGGGAATAAAACAAACAAATAGAAAATATAAACAGTTTGAGATGAGCTCATGCGTCTCCATATGCACCGGTTGGAACAGCTTATCAGTTCGCATAATGCATGTGCATATAATGCACATACTCACAAAATTGAAGGCACAAGCAATAAATATGAAAACTCTTAACCATATGTCAACTAATGTCACTTTATTATCACATTTTGTTTATTTTTATAAAAATCAAGACTAAAAGTACAAAAATGAATAACAAAATTAATGAAATTCAACTTTTTTAAAAGAAAAAATTAGCGAAAAATTCAAGGCAGAAAGTCAAAGACACAAACTTCACAAACTCTTGTTATTATTGACTTCAGCTCAGATTTATTTGTAATTGAAAATTTTCGGATTTGTTGCTCAAGTACTGGCCAAAAATCTTTAATTGTATCAAGATCTGGTGACTGAGGTGGAGTTTTTAATTGTTTCGGCGTATTATAAAGCAACCAAATCTTTACAATATGTGCGGTGTGCTTTCGATCGTTATATGTGCGATGTGCTATGGATCATACAAACCAAAACACACCCGATAGTCATAACTTAATAGCACTTGATTTTAAATTCCTTTTCACGATATTGAGGTATTTAAATTTGTCCATAGTGGTCTCCAAATTCCATGTTGCCGACTCCCTCTATAGACATGCAGCCCCAAACCATCACATTACCTCCTCCATGTTTTACGGTTCTGCACAAATTTTCTTTCTTTAGCTCGGTATTCGCTTTCCTCCAAACTATTAGTCTGCCATCAGAGCCAAATAGGTTGAATTTGCTGACATCACTGAATATGATATTTTTCCTGAAATCCCTCATTTCCGTAAGTTTTCGCAAACTCTCACGGTTTTCTTCTATTTGCTTCTGATATAAATGGCTTTTTACGGGCTATTCTTCCATTTAAACCATGGCTTCGCAATGTTCTTCTAATAGTTTCTTTGGATATCGGTTTTTGAATCATATGAGAAACCTCAGCCCTCAAATTATGAATCGGCTTCTTTGGACATTGTTCTTTTTCCCGTCGCATCTTAATTGCTCATCTTAATCGGATAATCATCATCTTAACGGACAGTAACTTTTTTCGTCCGCGTCCCGTTTTATTAATCAAAGTCCCGTCATTTTTCCATTTGTTGACTAAAGTTCTTATTGAAGAAAATTATCTCCCAACTATTTTTCGTACTTCCCGATGTGTTTTAACTTGACAAACAAGCTTAATAAAAATCTTTCTTCTCGCAACTGTGGTTTCTTTTCTCCGTTAATTCATTTCAGCTTTTTTTATTTATGTGAAAAATATTAAATTTTTTCTTGAAAAAAGAACACACTAAATTCCACTAGTCACTATCGTTCACCTTAAAAATCAGTATTTGTTATGTTAAGAATAATATGTTAAGAATAAAAAGTAATTATATCATCAAATTCTCAGAAATATCTTGTTAGATGCACGTGCTCCTTCAATTTTGTGTAGCTCGCAAGCGGTACGGTTGGCATCAAAGTAGCAAAATTTCTGATAGAACCGATTTTTGTTGTTGTATTAAATTGTTGTACGAGGATTACGCACTAACAGAATAAAATACCAATTCGATAAATTTACTACAATTGTAGTAACATTGAATAATATTTTGGCATTTATATAGATTGCGCCTTTAATTGTTTGACTATGTGTACGTGCGTAGGTAATGTTTTTTAGATGTTAGGGGAAATCCAAAAGTCAAAAAGTTGATTTATAATACGATCCCTCCAGGTATGGTCTGTCATGGGAGAAATACGTGACGCTGAGCCTATTGATAGCTGCTGCCCCGAAATTATTTAGTTATCGAGTGGTATAAATTCCAATTGTTTGATATTAGAACCATGTGTTGACATTAGAGTAATGCCCCAATACCGTGCTGCCTAAAGAACAGTTATTTTATTGGGATGGGAAAGGCAAGGACGCTTTGTGGCAAGAGCACTATGACCAACCCTACAGCACGTACTCCAAACCTTCCTTAGTTTCAAGACAGGAATAAAACATTTCGTCAGTAAGGAAGGAAGTAAATCAGTGTTTGATTAGGTCTCTCAGCCTGGGAATTTCGACGAAATAAAAACTAACAGTTGCAAGGACAGTAAGTTTCATGCACCCGTGACCAAGCACCGTACATAGACCAAGCGACAAACAGCTGGAGTAACCATAAGAGTCCTTTGTTATTATTATTAGTCAAAAACATGCGCTTCACACCGCCATACCGAACCCATCAAAATCCACACCCACGAGTAAGCCCCAAGCAGCAAGAAGACATGAACCTGAGATTATTATGCCAATTTTAACACTCTGCAAACTTTACACTAACGTATCAGAAGGCAGTGAAATACCAAATTAAAAGTTTGCCTCATTTCCGAAAGTACGAGGTCTGGCTATTAAATAACGAGACTGGTTACGAAAAAGGGTTTTATTATAAAAGTTATTCTACATTCGAATGCTCCCCTTCAATATACTCCCCTTTCCTCGCCACACACCTTTCCATACGTTTTTTCTATTGATCGAAGCAGTGCTGGAAGTCTTCTTTGGTGAGGGCCTTTAGGAGCTCTGCGGTTTTTTGCTTTACCGCTTCCATCGACTCAAATCAAAGCAGATTTTATCTTCGGAAACAAAAAAAAGTTGCACGGTGCCAAATCTGGCGAGTACGGCGCGTGTTCGAGCACTGGAGTGCGCATACCGGCCAAATACTGCTTCACAGATAGCCCGTTATGGGCAGGTGCGTTGTCCTGGTGCAAGATCCACGAGTTGTTCTTCCACAACTCGGGCCGTTTTTTACGAACTCATTCTCGCAGTGCAGCCAAAACTGACAAATAGTAAGTCTGGTTGACAGTCTAATCCTCTGGAACCCATTCAGTCATCACGATACCGTTAATGTCGAAAAAAAACGATCAACATTGCCTTGAATTTTGATTTGCACATCCTTGCTTTTTTGATTCTTGGCGATGCAGGCGTCTTTCAATGCATCGATTGCCGCTTTGTTTCAGCATTGTATTGAAAAATCCACGTTTCGTCGCAAGTAATAATGTTTTTCATCAGTCCGGAATCTTTTTTTAACCTTTCAAGGAAATTTTGGTCAGGAGTCAGGTTTTTTGGCACCAACTTCACACAGACTTTTGTCATGTGTAATTCCTCGTGTAAAGTTTGTCTAGCCGTTTCTTTATCGGCGTTTACAGCCTCGGCAATCATCCGGATGTTCATTCGACGATCTGCACGCACAATTTGGTTGATTTTGGTCACTGTTTCCGGAATTGAAACAGTGACAGGGTGACCTGGGCGTTGGTCATCTTCAGTGCTCCCTCAGCCCTCACTGAAGCGCTTACATCACTCGAAAACACGCGCATGACATAGAGAATTGTCCCCATAGGCCTCTTGCAACAATTTATAGCACTCAGTCGGAGTTTTTTTCAATTTAACGAGAAATTTGAGATTGATACGTTGCTCCTGTTTTTCGTCACACATGGTTTTCGGCACGAGAAAAAAACACGTTCGTTTCAAACCGCTACTGCACAAATACAATAATAGTGACGGCAACTTGTTTTGGTAAATGCATAGACAAGATATCTAGATACCCAAGGCACTACTCGTTTTTTCCCCACCCCTCTACGGCGCCCTCTAGGCGCACAGTCTCGTTATTTAATAGCCAGACCTCGTATATAATGGTTCTAGGGGCATTTTCTAATTATTATGCATACACAAAACTCGGCGAGTTATAACATCATTCACACCTTTTATTGCTTTTTATTTCACCTTTTATTTTCCACACTCTACACGCGATACCATTTTTTAAGCTTTTCAAAACGTTTTCCAAGAGCAGGTAACAAGCTTATAAGCCTGTAATTAGTATACAAGTAAGGGTCCTTGCCTGACTTGCGAAGAGGAATTACTACTGCATTCTTCCATCCTACTGGAAAATAATACATGTTGAAGCAAGCATTGAATAATCGACTTATATATACTATTGCTTTCATTCTCTGGGCTCAATCCTCTCAGAAAAAGGTATGGTTGGTGGCATGGGGAAGTAATGAACACAACTATCTATCATTGTGCCGATCATTACGTTGGCGTGACCAGATGTTATACAATGGTGTGACGCAAACGTATTCGCCAGGAGTTCTGCTTTCCTGTCGCTGGAGTATATTTTTCGTCTTCTAAAGAGGACGGTATACTTTTGGGTTCCCTTTCAACCTTCGATTCAGTTTTCAAAATTGTTTAGAGCTACATTCAAGGCTATTAAGCATAGAGTTTCATTCGCTGTTCCGAAGAAACCGAAATTTTGATCGAATAGCAGCCGGAAGGCAGTTTACTCCAGCTTTTGTGAACCTGTCTCTCGATATTTGCCATTTTCACCTCAAATTATTTCTTTTTTGGATTAGTTTTAACGTCTCATCGTCCAGGTTTTGGATTCTTCATGACACTAAAGTCTATAGGGTTCCAAATAATTCCCTCTAATAGGTTGATTTCCCCGTTTACTTCCTCAATCAAATCTATAGTTATAGAAATGTCTCTTTAATAAGACGTTGTTATTGACGACGTTTCTGAACTTTGGCTAGTTTGCTTTACAGTACAGGAGAACGTCTTCCATTGTCTTTTGAGAGTAATAAGAAGATTCAATTTCGAGGAACGTGGGAAGATGTGTAGAAGAGAGAGAGCTTGGAGGACAGCGATCTCCGATAGATTAACATCTCCCTCACTAAGAACAATGTCTGTAACTGAGCCGAATCCCTTCTAAGAGTAGAAGGTGGGTTCACTAGGTGGGTATTTCATTTAGATATTAGTTCATGAAGAGCTCTGGCTATTTTGTAAGGGCGTACGCAATTCTAGTCACGGTATCTCGCGTTCAGGTCACCACAAAGCAGATATATCTGATTAGAAACGCTAAATTATCTCAACTTTCAAAATTATAATAAATAAAATTATAAATAATGAAAAAATTCAACAAATTGTTGAATTAGTTGCATTAGTTACATTAGTTACTAATGTAATTACACTAATTTTTGTTGCTCCTTGCATATATAGGAAGTAGTATGCTCATCCCCATGTTGTGTTTTTGGGCTAAATTTTTTGATGTCGAATACGGCGAGCTTATGATCAGCTCTCAGGACTTTCTTCAGGTCGTCTACAGGCAAATCATGTAGCTCTGATAGTACTTCTTTCGTGGGACGTGTATCTGCCCGTTAATATGTGAAGAAATTTACTTTTTTCGCAATGAGATACTTCTGAATATTGTCGTAATGTACCATTTTGTCGAGGCATCTCCTCGAAAATCTCCTTCCAATCTCCTTCCAATAGACATCTTTAATTCCATCAGCGTATCGTCTTTAGAACCCCGTAAAGTAAAAAAAGATCTGTAAAGGTGAAAGTAGGTACTTTTACCTTTGATTGAGCTTTGGCGGACGTCAGCCCATTGACATCTTGAAGATTGGCCAATGGTGCGAATCTGTTGTTGTTCATCGATGTTGCCGCTTCGTTCTGGTCCCTGACGTGTGTTTCATCCGGGGATGATTCCCGAATTCTTTTCCGTTTTGGAATAGGAAGGTGTATTTCTGTTATCCTGTGACACACCTTTGCCTGCACGTTGCCTCAGTTAACTTAGAAATCATCTTTATCTTTAATTTTTTTAATCATCTTTATCTTTAATTGAAAGGCTAGCGGTTGATTTATCAACATGTCTATCACTCTTCACTGTCGAATCGAGATGATCACCTATTTTTGCGTCGAATTTTCTATTTGACAAATGTGCAAGTTTCCATCTTGTATATTCTCTGATACCGATTTCTGGAGGAGTTTTAGTTATTGTTTCATTTTTTTTGGGTTGGAGGGTGAAGGTAATTTACGCCCAGAGTGTGGGACTACTAGTAGCGCATGCTATCAGACTACCCAAAAAACACCCCCCCTGTCAAGAGACTCTAGCCTGGAACCGTTTGACACTTTACTTCGGGCTAGGCCTCATTTTACTTTGCTCTAGGGCGCCGTCAGCCTAGAGAAATCTCCCTCCAGCGGAAGGGGGCAGGATGGAGGAGGATTGCAGGAAAGGAGATCCTCCTAGACCCCGCGCCCAAGGTTATCCATGGTACATTTTTTGGCAGTAAGTATTGCCCGAGAGTAATGTGCCATACAGGTCCATTTGTCGGAACTTTTCAGCATTTCTCTTTCCAGATTGTCTGGAGAAAGCTCTCCCATCACCTCCCACAAGTCCTGCCGCCTCCTGTTACTTCTTCTACAGTTGAAGAAGGTGTGAAATGCGTCGTCCCTTTCCCCTGGGCAGAAAATGCAGTCTGCGGACTGTGATTTACCAATCTTGTGCAAGTAAGACTGAAAATACCCATACCCGCTAAGAAGCTAGGTAAGGTAATAATCAGTCTCACCGTGCCTTCGATTGAGCCACGATCCCACGTCCCCTATAGCGCGAGCAGTCCAGCGGCCATTAAAGTCACCTTCCCAGAACTGTTGCCACTCGAGTATTGTGCGCTGCCTCTCCTCTAGGTTGACAGCATATCTTGAATCATCCCCTTTTCAGTCATAAATTCTCCGTCGCTCTCTAGCAAGGAGGGCGATGGGTACCACTCCTGCGATAACCAACACCGCCGACTCAGAGACAGTGCGGTATGCACACCCACCCCGCAAAGCTCCTCGTCTCTGTACCTGGGCCAAGCGCTTTCGGTACAGCTCCTTACTGAGAGCTCCGGCCTAAACCTCAGAGCCGTACAGTAGCACTGACTGTATAGCACTCATGAGGAGTCGGCGTTCGCTCAGTGTGGGCCCACCGATGTTGCACATTAGTCGACTTAAAGCTGAGACGCCTATCGCGGCCTTTTTCGCCGTTGCCCTGATCTGTTCCGAAAAGCTCATTTTCGAATCGATCAATAGTCCCAAGTATTTTATTGCAAGCTTAGACTCAACAGTCGCGTCTCCGATCTGCATAGGAATTACCGTGGGAATTCGTTTCTTCGTGAGAATGAGCACCTCGGTTTGCTCCAGTGCCAGACTGAATCCACGGGTAGTCATCCACTCGCTCACTCGACGCATTGGCATTCCCAGTCTGCGCTGCGCATGTTTGACTGTGCGCCCGGCGACCAGTTCTACTATATTATCTGCATAGCCGATCAAGTGCGACTCATCTGGAAGCTCAAGCCTTAATAGCCCGTCATATGAGGCGTTCCACAAGTCTGGTCCAAGTATGAAGCCTTGCGCTACACCTGACGTTATGTCCATACTGCGCCGCCCATCTTGTGTGTCATAGAGCAGACTGCGGTCCTTTAAGTAATCCCTCAAAATCCGCATCAGATACCCTGGCAATCGGAAAAAATTTTCCAATGTGCCAAGAATATCCGCCCATCTGGTCGAGTTGAAGGCATTTCTGACGTCAAGCGTCTCTAGCAAGACAACTCGTTTGGAATCAGTTTTGTGCGCTTCGGCTCGACGGACTGCATTCACCACTTCCATGATGGCATCGGAAGTGGATCGCCCTGCTCTAAAGCCATACTGCCGAGGAGAAAGGTCCCCTGCAGCACGAATTGCGTCAGTGAGTCTTCCCTTAATGAGTTTTTCGAACACTTTCACGGCTGGGTCCAGCATACAAAGCGGACGGTATGTAGAAGGCAGCCCGGGGTCCCCTTCCCCTGGCTGATCAATGCGAGCCTCGCCATCTTGCAGCGAGATGGAAATATACCTTCTCTCAGGCAAGCGTTAAACACATTGAGTAGCAAATCAGGACAAACGTGGAAGACCATTTGTAGCACCTCGGTTGGAATGCCGTCTGGTCCTGGTGCCTTTCGAGCTTTCATAGAAAGCACCGCATCGGTTATTGTTTCATACTTGATTCTTTGAGTACCAGATAATGTACGACATTTTTTATTGTAAACTTTAGTTTTTGAAAGCCAGATTCGATTAACGCTCTAACTGGTATTTTATTAATATTAATTTTAAATATGGGAAGATAGGGAAGAACATCCTCTGTTATTATCAAATTTGTATACATAGGATCCACTCTGTCATGATTTTTTTATTTTTGTTGGTTAGTAGAGAAATTATTATAACTATAATAATTTATTTTACAAAATTGTATTTATTGTCAATATGTTTGCACCGTTTATGAAATTCACTGTTTTTTGATTACATTTACTGCACTTGGGTTGTCAATATTTAGACACACAGAACAATATTACTTTGGTAGCTGCACTCGCAGCCTTGAATTCCGGTTCAGTTGCAGATAATGCTACACCTTGCTGGCGTTGCTTTGACCATGTAATAGTAGCTCCACTTTTATGAAAACGTATCTTGTCATTGATCGCGTTGATGTAATATCATTTGCGTGGCCCGCATCACTATAGCTAATTACACCAGGCGTCTACGGCCAGGATTGATAAGATAAGCCAAGCTCCATGGTATCTTTTAGCTACTTAATAATTTTCTTGACTGCATTCCAGTGAAACTCGTTATAAAAGTGCAAAAATTGACTTATCATACAAACTGCTTACATAATGTCAGGTCTGGTTACCGTTGCTAGATGAATAAGTGATCCAGCAGCTTCTCAGTATGGCAAGTTCTTCCCAGGTGCCATCTCAATTTTCTGTAACTTCACATAACGATTAGCAGGAATAATATTTGGATTAGCACTGCGCATGTTAAATTTTTGCAGTAATTTATCTGTGTACTAGTTTTGATGGAAAAATAGACACACCGATCTACTGAGCTTTTGACAAGATCAAACTGCTATAGAACTGTGCTGAATCTAGTTTTCCAAAACTTGGATGCTTGTTTCAGGCCGTACAGAGATTTATTGAGTTTGGATACACTGTTATGTGCACATTGTGACCCCTAAGGTATAACCATGAATATTTATTCTTTTAACTCACCATATAGAAAAGCTGTCTTTATGTCAAATTGTATTATTTGTATTATTATTGGTTATTTTTTAATCCTGAAAACCCACTAACACCCAATCACTTTGGCAGTTCCAAGCTTCATAACCAATATTCACGTCTTGTTTTCACTATGACACAGTCACCGTAGAGAATGATTCTGGGCTTGCATGAGGGATATTCGCTTATGGACTTGTCCTTCGATTCTGTCAAATCCACTGAAACATAGTTTCATGTAACAGTTTATTCCAGGAAAACTGAATCCCTGCTTCTTACAACCAACCCAGAATTAGGAATAATAAATTTGTTGTCTTTGCTATTACTACAATTGCCAGTAAAAACAGCTTTTTTGCTTGACTCCCATTCGTTTTTTCTCTCCATGAGTGAGTGTATCATGGCTTCACACCCAAATACACGGAGATGATCGACACTTGGTTTTGTGTCGATCCCGACCATATCTCTTCAGGAGTTTTGTAGGACAAGGATTTTTTGGAGTTCTTTTAGATTGTGTTGCTTCTGCCCAATCTTTTTTTAGGTAATTTGGTAAATTATAATAATTCTTTTTAGGTAATTTGGCATCAAGTAACAAGGAATTCGCTTTTTACCAGTGTCCTGTTCAGCAGCTCCATTTTGCTACGGAGTATAAGAGATCATTGTTCGATGTGTAATACCATTACTTCTTAAACGATCAGAGATATTCTTGTGGATGAATTCAAGAACATTATCATTGCAGAGGCACTTAAGTTTGCAATCTTCTTGGATTTCTACTTCTATTTCTACTATTTTGAGTTCTTCCAATTTATCTATCACTTCTGATTTCATCCGTAGCAAATACCTTTTTAAGTAGTCAACAGTAAAGGTCAGAAAATCCCACCAAGAAATTCTGTCTCCATGGATCCACACACATCAGAATGCACTTGTTCAAGGTGATTTGTTGCTCTAGCTCCTTTATTTTTAAATTGCAAATTGTCCTTTTCCTTTAGTATTTTCATTCCTTCAGTCTTTTCTGTCATTTTATTTCAGTCATTAAAATTCAGATGACCCGTGCACTGGTGCCATCGATAAGCATTATTTTCTTCAACACCTGATATGATCGTGCTCACTGTACATATTTAGTCGATACATGCAGTCCACTAACCTGGTCGATCACAGCTCTAAAATCCGGGGCCTTATAAGCACGTCTAGCTATTCCCATGACCAATACTAGACACGTCTCTGCAGTGTTGGCTCGAGATGAACTTCATCTAATAGCTGTGAATGTCAACTCGGTAGCGAGTGTCTATAGGAGGTCAGATCTACTGGATTTTGCGTCTGAACACAAACCTGACATTATACTGCTGAACGAGACTAAATTCAACGAAAGACATAACGTACAGTTCATGGAGTACAACTTCATACGTACTGACCGACCCAACTCGCCTAACGGAGGAGGGACAGCAATAATGCTCACACGAAACATCAAGTACGAACACATAAACAGACCAGAGTTCAGTGGATTTGAAAGCCTAGAGTTGACATTCATAAAGCTTGAAATGCAAGGCGGCCAACGTCTCTTTGTTATCTCCGCATATGCATCGAAAAATCTGATTAAGAAATTCAGGGAAGAGTTCAGCCTCGTGTTTGAACTTCTTCGACTAGATGATCCCAGTAGTTATTATGTTCTAGCAGGTGACCTGAACGCAAAACATAGCGACTGGCTGAACGAGTACGCCAATCCACGGGGAGTATTTCTAAAACAATGGATTGATGAGAATCAAATGGAATACCGATGCCTGCTCGTCGGGCCGGGGGCTCCTACATTCCCTCGATCTGGATCGTATCTGGATCTTTGCATAGTTGATATGCGTTTGAATCTTACTGACTTGACAGTGGACCACAAATTGCAAACTTTGCACTATGGCAGCGACCACAAAGCAATACAAATAAGAATTGCTAAAGAGAACAGGGACTTATTCTTACTTACTCCAGAACAAACACCCAACAAATACAACTACAGAAAAACAAACTGGACGAAATTCAACCAAACACTAACACGAATACACGACCCACTTGTACAAAACTGAACCACCTACATTCCGAACAATAGAAACTTGACTAACGACCAAATTGACGAATACATAAACGAAATAAACAAACTTACACTCACTGCAATGGACCAGACCATACCAAAAATTACACCACGAAACAACATGGACCAATACTTGACCCGACGCATCAAGAAACTAAAAAAGCTGAAAAGTATGATTCTGACGCATATCAACAGTATATATAGGAGTTCCGCTGCGAGCTGGCATCCGTATTTAAAAGCTCTCAAAGAAATCATGAAGGCTGTGCGTTATCTCATCAAGTTGAACTTTACTCGAGAAGTAAACCAACAGTGGGCTGAGAAAGCGCAGAGCATTCATCCTCAGGATCCGGATGGAATGTTCAGCCAGATCAACGCTTTCTTCACGTCGAAGAAGCCGGCAACGGTGTCAACCTTGAAAATCCCGTTAGAACATGATGAATATAGGATCACGGAAACAGATGAACCCGACAGCATTCATCGTCCCATACAATACAAAACTATAACAAACGAGACAGAAAAATTAGATGTAATTGGTATGAGTGTGTAATCAGTTCATCAACAAAACTCTAATCTAGGTAGTTCTCGATTGAAAGAAACTGTCAAAAATAAAGTTGAAGACTTCCTGACTTCTTACAGTCGAGAACCCACTCTCCCTTTCAGTGAGTCAGTAAAATCAAATATGCTATCACAGAACAACTTGAAAGACTATTTCGTGTCGAAGGAGGATGTACAGCATGCCTTGCGGACACTCAATAACAAAAAATCAACCGGCATTGATGGCATAATAACCAATAATGACGGAATTTATTTGCATTTTCAATAATGCGGTTAATAAGAAATACTTCCCACAAAATTGGAAGAAGGCCAGGGTAATTCCAATTTTGAAGAAGGGAAAAGACCCTAGCGATCCGAAGAGCTGTCGACCGCTTAAGCTTATTGTCAAATGCAGGCAAAGTCTTTGAGTGCTTCTTGAACAGAAATATCAAGAAACACCTCGAAGACAAAGATATCGTAAGCAATAGTCAGCTTGGCTTTCACAGAAGCCATTCTACTATCCATGCTATCACGAAAGTGACGTCAGATATCTGCTGGCATCTAAACGGAGGAAAATGTGTTGGAGCATGCCTCATTGATATGAAGAGAGCCTTCGATACGGTTTGGCTTGATTGACTGATTTTCAGACTCATACAGAATATGTTCTGTAATGACTTAATAGTCATACTAGTGAGTATGCTGTATGGAAAAGAATTTATTGTCGAAGTCGGGGGAAATACTTCCAGTAGAGTATTTCAGGTTTCTGGCGGTCTACAACAGGGAACAGTAACGGCACCAACATTATTCTCAATTTTATTGAATCCTCTTCTGAAGTCGTCTGGCTTCAACGAAAGTCCTGCACGGATGATAGTGGCGTTTGCTGACGACTTGATCATATACACTGCAGACAGCAAAGCTTCGGTGGTTCAAGCTGAGCTGCAAAGTATGTTTCAAGATGTACAATCGTTCACAAACGCTTGGAAATTGAGAATAAATGATAACAAATGTGAAACTATCTTGTTTCGTGGACCACTGGCAAAGGCCGTCAGAGACTTGAAGCGAAATTGGAAGGATTTCTATATTAAATCGAACGGTGAACGCATACCGCACAAGAACACCGTAAAGTACTTGGGCTTGTTCCTCGACTATCGTTTGCAGCACATCCAACATGCGAAAATGCAGCTCGAGAAAGCAAGAAGGGCATTCATGTCTCTTAAGAGACTTTTTTATGCGAAACACCTGGAGACACGTGTGAAGGTGATATGTTATCAATTTCTCGTAAGACCCATTATAACATACGCGTGTCCCATATGATTGAACGTAAGTGCTTCCACCATGGAGAAAATCAGGGTGTTTGAGCGAAAATGCTTAAGAGCTGGCACTGGATTGTACAAAATAGCGGAATCCGACTTCAAGTATTATTACTCGGATAGGGAGCTTTACGACGCAGCAGAGTAGAGTAGACTCTTGCATTATACACCAAGTAAGGAGACATTGTCTGCGATCGAGTATGACTGATGAGAATATGTGGATCAGTCACCCATATTATCCTAATCAGTTGTACTTTTAGCGATGCAGGGAGACAGGCTTCATACCACCAGAAGTATTTCATTACTTAGATGGAAAGAGACTTATCGTTGACGGACATGGAATACCTGTTATCTACCACATTTACAGACGAAACACAGACAAGAGACTTATATACGACGACAGTATAGACACCCACAATACTGAGGTAGACTTACGATATTCGATGCATATGTGTCATAAACAGAGAAACCATCAACAGTATTGGTGGCTGAAGTGAGATTCTAGTGGTCGGGCGAACGGTTGACGTGCCTATGAAACGCGGAGCTGTTAATTGTAAGTTCTCATAATAAATATAGCAGCCTTGATCTGTGTTTTTAGTGAAATATCACCTTTCAATTAAATAACTTGTATATAGTTAGCTTTATTTAATTTTTCAAATCTAGGTTAATTTAGTATGCACCTTTATCACCGGAAAAAAAATAAAAAAACAAAAAAAATATCTATATATATATATAAATGAAAAAAAAAAAAATATACATATGAAACCAATTAAAAACTAACAATAGGCGTAAGTATTTAGTGGTTATCATGGTTGACTTTTAACCTAGGACTTAAGAAACTTTAGCAATAGTCAAATTATACCTGTAATTTTACTTTCTGCTCCTCTATATGTTTTCCTCTCTTTCTTCCATTGTTATTATTTATTTGTTATTTCTTCTTTTACTTCTATTTTTCTCGTTCTCTTTGTACATAAGATAGTATTAAGACCCGAAATAAACATAAATATAATGCATGAAAAACAAAACAAAACAAAAATATTAAATTAGAACTATAGAAAACTAAATAGTTATTATATAGATTAAGCTCTATTTCTAAATAGGATTAAGTAGACTTAAGTTAGCGATAGTCTTTGAAGTTTTTAAAAAATTTTCTTCAAATTATTAATTCTAATGAAATTAATTTAATAAAATATTGTCAGGGGGTATCCCCATTATATGTGACTGGCCTAGACCAGAGTGCTCTCATTGGCCATAGGTTTAAATAGACGTAAGATAGCTTAACCATTTTTTGTTCTCTTTTTTGTGGAAATTTGTAATCTGAATAATATTATATGAAAAAATAAAGAAATTTTTTTACCTTTTACCTTTACCTTTTACATGCAGGCCACTAATTAAACTGTCGCTGCTAACATGTTACATTTGTTTAGAACAACACATATGTTGCTATTGAGGTTGGCTTGGCTACCATTCTTTATTTTTAGCTGACTGATATTCGATTAGTTGCCAACTCTGGTACGTACAATATATTCCGGAATATCACTTTTCTGCACTGACCTCTTTCATCACAGACATCAACATTTAGTTGCCCGGACAGATATCAACATATGATAGATATGCATTTGTCATTAGCAACCTTGATTATTTTGGTTGGTAACTCTTTCGTGTGTGATAATCAGTTGTTACATCTAGTCATGTGCATGGATGCTCGCAGTGAATGCAGCAGCATAATTTGAACTTTCTGCTTTACGTTTCTTCTTCAATTCACTCGGTGCCAATATGACAATACTTATAACATGTGTAACATTAACGTCCTTTTGACTGAAAGGCCTTTTCATTTCCTTTCTTTTCGAAATTTTGATTTATTGTAAATACTGAAGTTTGACTTTCATTCATTTTAACATCTTGCAGAATTTTCGATTCTATTAAGCCTGCACTGATTTTTATTCCAGACCTTTCCATTGGAATTATGATTGGTTAATAGGACTCTGGTGGACCTGAGAGCAGTAAGGTTCCCGACCACACGTCGTCAACGTAAAACCCAATGTTTCTTAGTTTAGGGGCGATCATCACGATGTTACTGACGTATTCCTCTACATTTTTTGTTGTTGTCCTCAGTTCAGGAAGATTCTGAATCATCAAATGCTTTGGCTAGAATGTCTCAAATTTCCTTCGCAGTATTATTTTATTTTCCGTTTAAAATCCACATTGTTGTCGTCCTCTACACAGTCCCACAGTTCCTCGTGCTGAAGATATATTTTTTTTACAGCATATCTCCATGCTAAGTAATTATCTTGGCCAGTTAATTTTTATTTTAATACCAATGGGATGTTATATGACATTTTCACTGTTTGTATAGGAATTTTCCGGCTTGTCGATACTATTTTAAGTTTTTTTTTTAATTTTTATAATTTTTACGATCACTAGGGCTTACTGGGCCCATACCCCAAGCTGTGACAAATAATACACTGAAATACTATTTAATTAGATTTATTTGGATTATTTTTCTTAGTGCACTGCACATGACAGTTTCACTGAGTAGAGGGATTTTAAAAGAAAAAAAGAAGATTAACAGGAAGGCGCGATATTTTAAAAATTACACTTTACTTTAACAGTTGTAACTTTGCCTGATATATGTGCGTGGTAATTGAATACTCATGTCAATGTCATTAACACCGATGTTTTTGGGAACTTGACCACTCATGATTTTTGTGATTTTGAATGTTGTTTGAAAAACTTCCTGAATGAAATCCTCCTTTGATTTAGTAAAATTGCAAAAATCTGATGGGAATGAAATACAATTTGTTTTTGCTATTTACCATTACCATAACCATTATACCGTTACCAAAATCCAATAATTGTGAGAAATGTGCGGCAGATGGATCATACACGTTTCGCTGTTATTGCCCTCGTATATTGATAGTTAACGCTATTTTCTTCAGCTTTGACCATAGATTCGATGCTTTTAGACATGTATTCAATATTTCAACAAGGGTCGAACGTGGTATAACGGGTAAACTTTTGCGGAAATCATCTGATAATAAAATAAGTGCTCGCCAAATGTTGTTGAATACCTCGAAGATCTTGCAAAGTTGGACGACGTGCATTAACACGAAGTTGTCCCTAATAAATGGAGCAAATGGGTCCACATTTTCCTGCCTCAATGTGCGTCACGGCAGTCAAAGATCCATTTTGCATGACAATTAGCTCAGTACGGGCTTGGGCATTGATTCCACTCCATACCATAACTGATTGTCTTTGGAAAGGCTGTGATTCATGGAGCAAAGCGCTCTCCACGTCTTCTCCACACACGGTCCCGGTCATAGTGTAAGAACAAACAGCGATAACACTCCGACCATCGACCAATCTAACGGATTTTGCAGAATTGTATGAGTGTTAGTAAAAATATTAATTTTTTGCTCGTTTTGTTTACAAGTACAATGTAAACAGGTAGACAAAATAGAGAAAAATAAACATTTTTACGAACACCAATGCAATTCTCCAGAATTTTTCAAATACCGTTAGATCGGTCGTTTGTTCGGAGTGTGAGCGCTGTTTGTGTTTACGCTATGGTCCCGGTCATCTGATTGCCACAAATCAAACCGGCACTCATCTGTGAAGAGAATAGCCCCACATTGTTCAAGTGTCCAAGTGAGATGCTGATTTGCGAATAGTCGCCTTTCAGCTCGATTTCTCGCCAGTAGTAGAGGACCTGTTCGAAACATATAGACAAGAGGTTATTTTCACGAAGCCGTCTAATAACTGTTTAAGAGCTCACATTTACATTACGGACCGTTTCAAGTTAGCTTCGTACCTAAGAATCTGTTAAATGACGGTTGCGTAATGTGGTAAGCGTAATAAAACGGTCACAGTTTGTCAAACTGTGAACTGTGTGAGGTGTAGGTGATAAAGATCCTTGTACCCGTGATTAACTGATCTCAGAGCTGTATACAAACGATGAATTACACATTTCCGATATAATAATAAAGTAATTGGAGAAACTACACCAACACTGACGTAGACTGCCTTCGACATATATTCTAATTTACAGCCCAGAAAATACGGAGGAATTAGGATTGATTACAAGCACGTAAGTTGACCTAAAATTCAGACTTAGAACTGAAAGTTCAAGAAACCATTAGAGCATAACAAGATCCAAAGGCAATAAATCGGAAAAAAATTATCTTGCAGATACGGTGTGTAAACACAGAAATCCGGACAAATTTTTAACCAAACTCTGAAATTTATTTCATGTCCATTATGAGCTCTACCAAAAAATAACTGAGGTACTTAATTTCCAATGTTTAATTATTTGGACTTTTTCTTTTCCCCTCTCTTTACCTTCTCTGACCTTTCGATGATATATTCGTGCTTATTCTGGCAGATTCAACCACTCCATTCATGCAACGATAAGATGATAGCTCTGATTTATCACCGCATTGTTAATATTTATATATACTTCAAATCATTTGTCTTGACAGCGATGTCGAGAATCATGGGGAAGGCCTTCATCTAGCAATTTTATTGACAACAACCAAATAGCGCGAAGCAAACAGCAGATGAAGAGTATGAAAACTAATCAGCAAATTCGAAATATTTTCCTTTTTTCGATACAAAATAACCATCCTAAAATATAAATAGCGCGGCCATTATTCAGACAATGGTGGACAATAAAATTCTCGCAATCGACGGAATGCCGTCGATTCATCACAACGAAAGTTGTAAACGGAAATCCAATTTGCTATCAAAGTGCCATCAAACCGGGGCAAAAGTGAATAATGGCAAGCACTACAAACTAATAAAGAAAACAAGGAGGGCGCCGGACTTGATTTATTCCCTTTTGCCGGTTGAATGGTAATGGAACCCTGTTCGGTTCATTTCTTCTTCGATTTCCATTTTTTCGTTTTCGTATGCTTCACATCCTTTGTATAGTGTTTCGACGACCATCCTTGCTGCTCTGCATGCAGGGACTTGAGTGCGGTGGGACGACAAAGTATTCATTGTATTAACAACAAACTCGCCACATGCAAGATCCTGAAGCCGATGCTTAGTACTTTCCGTCAAAGTACGATGGAAGATTAGACGCCGAGCTGTATTTAATTGCTTCATAGATTTGCAGATTCCAGAGGAACCATAAATTCCAATGAGTTATCGATGGCCAACTAGCAGGTTCATAATTTTTGAACTATGTGATTAGCCAATACATCTAGTAATTGGTGCGATCCTTCATATTTTTTCTCAGCTGAAGATGGTCATGATTTGCTGAGCAGTGATAAGACATGCAATGATTAATGATGCTAACAATACCATGATCAATACGGACCACTAAGCGAAGGGACATAAATGCATTTTGTCGTAAGTTATCTCCCAAAAGGATTCGCTTTTTAACTGTGCCTCATATAACGCTTATTGCCAAGTCATTACGCTAATAAAATTCAAATCAAAGGAAACCCATAACAGACCCAACTTCTTGCAGAGTAATTAAATACCAAAGCATACAAGACACACCATTTATGTCATTTCATTATCGCACATTGACCGTTAGTTAAGTTTACAACAAACTTACGATAATTCCATCAAAATTTAACGCTAACAAATGTTTCATTTTGAAAGGCAACATCACGTCCTCGCATAAATCGTCAAAGTTCACTTTTAGTACTATCAGTCTGTCTCTTCGTTTAATTCCCCCAAATGAGTCGTTTTCTTAATAATTTGTGGAACAAGAACTGAACTTGCAGAATGAAGCAAGCAGCAAAGTGTCTTTCAGTTTCCAGGATCTAATTTCCATGCTCCAAGATTTTGAAGGAACGACAGTTAACATTCGCAACAAATTGCTCGTCGCACATTGAAGTGTTTATGTGAGTTGCTGATAACGTTGCATAAAAAGCCAACTGTCAGGACGTCGACCCTTTTCCATGTCTGATTATGGGGATACTAAGGACCAACTATCAGAGTTGTAGATAGTGTGAATTAGAAAGTTAAAATAATTTGAATGTAAAATCTAAGTTGTATACATTAAAGATGTTGCAGTGGAGTGGAGGAGACGCAACGTTGGGTTTTAGCGTTCTTTGTGTTAATGAAGAGATTTGACGGAGCAATGGAGTTCGTTACGTTATGCTTTCCTTTCCTTTACTTTGGATTTGATGTTTAAAAAGGCATTGCATACCGTTATAACTTACAATTTAATTAAGTCTTTATTGGCAAGACTTTCTCTTTGCCATTCCTATCAACAAAAATTTCATTGGAAAAAATAAACGATCAAAAAATGGTGACATAAAGGTCTTATACAGAATACTTCAAAGTGATTTAGTTTCAATTTTACAGATTAGTTGACCATATACCAATTATATATTGGATAGTGTCAAAAGTATTGAGCATTTTTTGTCACTAGATGTTCGTTTTCATATATCGGGCAATACTAATCAGATTGAGTCAAACTGACATGCGTTTGATAGGTGACATTCCAGTCTACAATTTTCATCTGGACAATTTTGTGTTTTGTTTTTCGTGTCAAAAGTTGTATTCATTTAAAACTGAGTGAAATTACTGAAAAAATTCGTTATATTTTACAATATCATTTCGATCAAGGTGAGAATCCATTGTAGGCTCGTGAACAAAATTTGTGGTGTCTACGGTCAAGATATTTTATCAAAAGCCACAGTCAAGAGATGGTTCGCTCTCTTTCGTGCAGGAAATTTTTATGTCAAAGATGCACCTCGCTCAGGTCGACCAATCACTGAAAAAGTTGATGAAATCTTACAAAAAATTGAAGAAGACCGACACAGCCATGACATTGCTAAGGAACTGATGTTTGGGTGCCGCATGAATTAACACAAAAAAATTTGATCGACCTTATTTCCATTTGAATAAAATAATGCTAATAAAATGCAACGAAATCGAGCCATTTTTTAAGCAAATTATTACGGACGATGAAAAATGGGTAAGGTACGAAAATTTCGTTCGAAAAGATCATGGTCAAAAAAGGTGAATCATCTCAAACGACTTCAAAGCCAGGATTGTCCACCAAATATGGTTATGCTGTGTTTATGGTCAGATTGGAAGGGAATTGTTTATCATGAGGTGCTAGAACCTGGCCAAACACTCAATACGGCTCTATACTATCAGAAATTAACCAGATAGCAACAAGCAAGTCCAAAGACCGGCCAAAAATGATCAACAGAAAATAAAAGAAATATGCTTTTACTTTCAATACTTTTTAGACTTATCAATATTATTACAAACTCAAAGTTACTATCAGGTATGATGAAGCCTTGAATTGCATAAAAAATTTCCACATATAGAGAATTTAAGCTATGGATCACATTGGGGTCTAGGTGTTTATTCCAATTGTACTCTGTTTTTACATTCATCATACTCTGGGCCACGTTTTGAAAACACCAGAAACATTACCTCATTATAGTCAGAAGTCTAATCACTGACACTCAAAAGATTCAACATAATTTATTTGGGCGATTATTTACAATTTTTAACCTTTAAACTTTCTACTTTCTTTATTGACCGTACGACCATATATTATACGTACGACCATATTATATTCTACGAGGGCGGTTCTAATATAGCCAGCAATTCTTGAACACATACGCGAAAAATTAAGAGTCGACAAAATGGCTGCATTGAATATCAGACTGGTCTGTTATGAAACGTGGAAAAGCTGGAAACGCAGAACCTTACTTTTTAGTGTAGTTATAGCCATGAGCTAAAAGGGTGTGACAGTATCTGTTGCGTAACGCATTAATATTCGTTTTTTGGTAAATGATAATCTAAAATCAGCGGAAATTCATCGAAAATTACTAGAGCAGTTCGGGATGGAATGCGTTTCTGCGACTCAAGTGTATGAATGTTGTTCCGCTTTCAGAAAAGGTTGAGAAGTGGTGGTGAACTTTCCACATCGGCGGTGCCTTAGGACCTTGATTTTCTCACTGAATAACGAACCATGAACGCACAGTGTTACAGTTCCCTTCTACAATACACCGCTAAGCCTGCCTACACATCGAAAGGACGCGATATTCCAACCGGTAGACAATTTATTAGGCAGATATTGTGACAAGACAACGTCCGACCGCAAATAGCTCGAAACATTGAACAACTTGGGGTGGAAAACGCTTGAACACTCACCATACTTATCACTCTGTGATTATTATTTATTTGGTCCGTTGAATTGCAATGTTGATGTGGAGTGTCAAATTTCTACGTAAGAAAACATCGAAATTTTTACAAAAACGACTTACAGGTGGACAAAATGCATACAGTGAGAGGAAGACATTTAAAAACTGTAAAAAAATGTAGCTCTTTAATTGTATAACGACACTATCTATTACGAAATTCCGCGTTATATTTGAAACACCCAGGTAATGCAATATTGAAAAATTTTGTCGACTGCTTGTATCTTCCTGCAATATATTAGGCTTATTTTTACATTCGGTGCCTGTTTCCGTGGGCGGAAACAGGCATCATTGTGAATCTGGTGGTCTCGTACTCCACCATCGTTTCCGCTGCACTCTCAATCAGCCGCTTGGTGTGGAGTTGAATCAAATAGCTACCTCCTGCTACAAAAATCGGTTAAGGTAGGGCCATTCGTCCTTCCTCTGTTAGAGTCCCGTACAAACCCGAAGGATTTTTCGCTCTATTAATCCTCTTTGCCCCACATGTAATTAAATGCTTTTTGCCAAGAAGGCTCAGCGTAAAGAATTATCGATAAACGCTTTATAAGCAATAATCTTCATATGGTTACTAGTTGACGACTGCTTCTAAAAGAAGAGGCATAAGAAGATGGTATGCGTAAAAGTGAGCAATGAATGTGTTTTTCGAACATTCCGTCCTTCCATCCTCAGATACTTGATTTGGTTGGAGAAATCCACCACTTGCCCAATCAACTCGACTCTGGTATAACAAATTCTTTTCGTTTGACATTCTTTCTATTTTTTGACGTCGATCCTTGCACCATCCAAGCACCAGTTGCCCAAAAATATTGGGCCAGAAATGTATGCTGAGGGAGCAAGGCGTGCATTTGACGAATCACTGCAACAAAACAAGTGCAATTGCAGCTACCGCGCCCACTGGGAAGACGGCAACATCAGCCAGAACGCTAATAAGAAAGGCGCAAAGGAAACTGAAGCGTCGAAACAAGACTGGGGAGAAGAGCTTCCCCACGAACCCTGGCACCAGCCAGAAAGCGGCAGTCAACCAAGGAAAACCTAGGAAATTGGTTTCTGCTGCCAAGGAAGCTGTACCACCAACCGCAAAGGAAAAGGGTAAAACCGGACCTAAGCGGATGAGATCGGACGATAGCAACCAAAGCACCGGTTATAAGGAACCCCGAACCCCAAACTTAGGCGAGGAAGCCCCAGCGGGACGCCGCAACCGATGCACTAACGGTAGCGGTGAAAGACTATCTCAATGAGACAGGTAAGATCCAGGAGGATCAACTTATGAGCCTGCAAGCCACCCTGAAGAAGGACTTCTTCGAGCACTTACGCAAAAAACCGGACAAAATCCCAGCGTTCAAAGGAATGAGACCAGCAGCGTTATCTGGTTGTGAACTGTAATGACGAGCAACCTCTAGAATATCTAAACACTGCAGATGGCAACGTAAACACCACCCTAAACGAGGAGTTTAGAGTCGTCTCCATAAAGGAGGTACCACGGTTATGCACCGTCAGGGTATTCATACATGAAACGGAGCAGACATCGCAAGAAGCCTTCGAGACACTAAAACTGCAGAACATGGGGTACGAAAGAGTGAGGTGGGCTCTCTTCGTGGAGAAAGAAGTCACCAACAAAGACATGGTCCTGCGATGGGCATGCGAAAGGAAGACATCAGCGTTCAAAGGGACAAAAACGGACGACTGATTCGGGTGACCCAAGCAAATCTGCACCACAGCAGAGCCGCAACAGCCAACCTGCTTAAACATCTAGCAGATGGGAACACCGACATAGAACTGATACAAGAGCCTTACCAACTTAATGGAAAGATACTTAGAATCAGTGCAAAACAATTTAAAATCTTTGCTACAAGCGAGGTAAATAAAATCCGTAGCTGCATTTTAAGTCGGAAGCAAATTAATTTAATTTTTCTACCGCAGCTCAGCAACATGGACCTTACATCAGCAGTGTTCGACGGAAGGGACGGGCAGGTAACGCTAGCCTAGGCATACCTACCGTTTGATGCTCCGATGTCGACCACCGCATTCCGCACCCTATCGGAGCGTATACGGGGGAAGCGGGCCATCATCGGATGCGATACGAACGCGCAACACAAACTCTGGGGAAGCACCAAGTGCAACGAATGAGGTGAGCAGTTAGTCAATTACTTAATAACGACTAACCTCAACTTAGCAAATAAGGGTAACACACTGACCTTTATAACGAAAAATAGAGCGGAAGTGATTGACGTCACTCTAATCACAATAGAGGCATTGGAAGACCTACACGGCTGGAGAGTATGTGACTCACCTAGCCTGTCGGACCACCAATGGATCACCTTCCAAGTGAGAAGAGGCGAGAAGACCCCATTGGTCTTCTGCAATCCTAGGCAAGCGGATTGGGACGGCTACACAAACGTACTAAAAGATATATAGGTTCACACCAGGGGAATCCATTAAGAAGTCGAAAGGACATCGACAATGAAGTGAGATACATCACAAGTATACTGGTCGATAGTTTCAGTGAAATGTGTCCAACCACTACCGTCAAACCAAAAAAGGTAAGCTGGTGGAACAAAGAACTGGAAGAGATCAGAAAAAATACTCAAAGATTATTCAGAATAGCTCACCTCACAAACCGAAATACGGATTGGGAGGACTATAAGCGAAATCTGAAAATATTTAAAACAGCTGTAAGCATAGAGAAAAGAAAATCCTGGAATCTTTTTTGCAGCAATATTGAGGGTGGAAACGAGACATTAAGGTTAAGGTAATCACAATAATACGGATTTTGGTGAAAATATATGGAGCCTCCATATCCAAAGGCTATATTCCTTTGGGCTGGAGAGAAGCTAAAGTAGTTTTTATACCCAAGCCGGCAAAAGCCAGCCACTAGAAAGCAACGGATTACCGACCTATCAGCTTAACGTCTTTCATGCTGAAAATCCTGGAACGCCTGGTGGATGGGTACATAAAAAGCACCGTAAACATAACGGAGCTTTTCCGCAACCAACACGCATACCTCCCAGGGCGCTCAACAGAGACGGCACCACATGAAGTCGTAAGCAGAATAGAGAGGAACCTTGCCATCAAAGATTACACTTTGGCGGCCTTCATTGATATCGAGGGAGCCTTCAATAATATAAAAACTGAGAGCCATTCAAATATATGCAACAGACCCATATCTAACTAAATGGATGACGGAACTATAAGCTGAAGATTACAGCCGAAGAAAACGGCGTAACTTTGAATAAATGGACTAAAAGGGGCAACCACAAGGCGGCATAGTATCACCACTTGCCTGGGTACTCACAGTTAACCAAAAAATGGAAGACCTCAACTGGGACGGTTTCAAAATGATAGCGTACGCTGATGATATCGTTATACTGATAAGTTTAAAGTTCCCGGAAACCATGTCGGAATTGATGCAGACCACACTCTCACATTTTTTCGAGTGGGTGAAACTAAACGGACTGCGCATCAATACCGACAAAACGGAGCTTATGCTTCACAAAAAGCGCCGTAAACCGGAGACATTTTCACCCCGACCGTTAACGCAAAACATCTAATTTTAGTAAACAAGGTAAAATACTTAGGAGTAACCTTGGATAGTAACCTAACTTGGACTCCACACATAGGAGCAGTCAGATGGAGAGCTACAGCGGCACTCTCCACAATGAAACGACCAGTGGGGAGAACCTGAGGATAAAACCCAAAATTGCCCACTGTATCTACTCAACTGTAGTGAGGCCAATAACAGGGCATTGGTTTGGTGCCAGGCATTGCAAAAGAAAACGACTGCAAAAGAGCTAGAGAAGATCCAGCGAATGGCCTGACTTGGAATCACAGGTATGTGATTGTAGGCATTTTGGATTCCATACAAGATCAGCATACCACCCGGAGACGCGTGGGAAACAGTGCAAGATTCCACATCTAGAAGTGAAATTATGATCCACACCAATGGTTCCATGGATGAGGGAAGCGGCGCCGGGATCTTTTTCCAGATCACCCGCAACTCAACCGAATTTATAAACTGAAGAGCCACACCACAGTTTTCCAGTCGGAAGTATTTGCAATTATTTTTTGGGTTGGGGGGTGAAGGCAATTCACGCGCGGTGTGCGGGACTCCTAGGAGCGCATGCTACCAGACTACCCACAAAACACCCCCCCCTCCCTCTCAAGCGACCCCAGCCTGGAACTGTTTGACACATTACTTCGGACTAGGCCTCTTTTTACTTTGCCCTAGAGCGCCGTCAGCCTAGAGGAATTTCCCTCCAGCGGGAGGGGGCAGGATGGAGGAGGACTGCAGGAAAGGAGACCCCCTAGACCCCATGCCCAATGTTATCCATGGTACATTTTTTGGCAGTAAGTATTGCCCGAGTGTAATGTGCCATACAGGTCCATTTGTCGGAACTTTTCAGCATTTCTCCGTCCAGATTGTCTGGAGAAAGCTCTCCCATCACCTCCCACAAGTCCTGCCGCCTCCTGTTACTTCTTCTACAGTTGAAGAAGGTGTGAAATGCGTCGTCCCTTTCCCCTGGGCAGAAAATGCAGTCTGCGGACTGTGATTTACCAATCTTGTGCAAGTAAGACTGAAAATACCCATACCCGCTAAGAAGCTAGGTAAGGTAATAATCAGTCTCACCGTGCCTTCGATTGAGCCACGATCCCACGTCCCCTATAAGGCGGGCAGTCCAGCGGCCATTAGAGTCGCCTTCTCAGGACTGTTGCTACTCGAGTATTGTGCGCTGCCTCTCCTTGGTGTGGGCCCATCGATGTTGTACATTAGTGGACTTAAAGTTGAGGCGCCTATCGCGGCCTTTTTTGCCGTTGCCCTGACCTGTTCCGAAAAGCTCATTTTCGAATCGATCAATAGTCCCAAGTATTTTATTGCAAGCTTAGACTCAACAGTCGCGTCTCCGATCTGCATAGGAATTACCGTGGGAATTCGTTTCTTCGTGAGAATGAGCACCTCGGTTTGCTCCAGTGCCAGACTGAATCCACGGGTAGTCATCCACTCGCTCACTCGACGCATTGGCATTCCCAGTCTGCGCTGCGCATGTTCGACTGTGCGCCCGGCGACCAGTTCTGCTATGTTATCTGCATAGCCGACCAAGTGCGACTCATCTGGAAGCTCAAGCCTTAATAGCCCGTCATATGAGGCGTTCCACAAGTCTGGTCCAAGTATGAAGCCTTGCGCTACACCAGACGTTATCTCAATACTGCGCAGCCCATCTTGTGTGTCATAGAGCAGACTGCGGTCCTTTAAGTAATCCCTCAAAATCCGCATTAGATACCCAGGCATTCGGAAAAAATTTTCCAATGTGCCAAGAATATCCGACCATCTGGCGGAGTTGAAGGCATTTCTGACGTCAAGCGTCACTAGCAAGACAACTCCTTTTTCAGTTTTGACTCGACGGACTGCATTCACCACTTCCATGATGGCATTGGAAGTGGATCGCCCTGCTCTAAAGCCATACTGCCGAGGAGATAGGTCGCCTAGGAGATAGGAGATAGGCACGAATTGCGTCAGTGAGTCTTCTCTTGATGAGCTTTTCGAACAGTTTCCGGGCTGTGTCCCGCATACAAAGCGGGCGGTATGTAGATGACAGTCCGGGGTCCCCTTTTCCCTTGCTGATCAATGTGAGCATTGCCACCTTCCAGCGAGATGGGAATACCCCTTCACTAAGGCAAGCGTTAAACACATTGAGTAGCAAATCAGGACAAACGTGGAAAACCATTTGTAGTACCTCGGTTGGAATGCCGTCTGGTCCTGGTGCCTTATGAGATTTTTCGAGGTTGAGGAGTGTTTGCAATAAAAGCGGCTATAGAAGTGGCAACAAATATCCTTAATGGAAGGATACATATACTCTCGAACAATATGTCGGCACTGCAGGCGCTTGCCTCTAATCGCGTAGTTTCACAACTGGTGTAGGATTGTAGGCAGGCTCTCATAGCCGCAAAAACCCGAGTAAATGTAAAACTGACATGGATCCTTGGACACAGCGGTGTAGAGGCAAACGAAATAGCGGATGAGCTAGTGAAAGCTGTATCAGCCGATCAAAATGCCACTAGAATAGACACAATTAAAGTGCCACTAGCAACGGTAAAAAGCGAACTAGGTGAAATACTCTGGAAAGAGCCAGATACGGCTTGGAATGACAGGAACGACTGCAGGATAAGCTGAGCTCTTTGGCCTCACCCTAATCAAATGAAGACAAAAGAAATCCTGGGGAAAAACAGAAATGCCGTTTGCACATTGGTGGCAGTATTAAAGGGCCATAATCTTCCAGGTCAACACGCCAAACGAATAGGAATCCAAACGGATGACACTTGCCGAGCTTGCGGCTAGGAGGAAGAAAGTACAGAACACTTCCTCCTAGACTGCCCGAGTCTGGCCAACAAACGCCTTATTTGGCTGAGGTGTACTGGTGTAACAAAATTGGAGCACTTGGTGACCACAGAGCCGGGGGAACTCCCTGGCTTCTGTAGGACGACAGGATGCACCATCTGTAAACAATAGTACTACATATGGGGAGCAAAGGGCCGATTCTGGCCTATGCTATTTTGGACCCCATTACAAATAATAATAACAATAATACTTACCTTACTTAAGCTTATTATAAACAATGTCTTAAGTGGAGCAGAAAATTACCGTAGTAATACACTTATTCACAAAAACTAGGGTAATCAGAATGCTGTCACTTGTGAGTACAGACATTGCACAGTCTGGTAGAGAGTTATGGGTAAATGAAAGATACATGCGATTCAAGACAGGGTTTATGATAATTAAAGGATCTGTCTTTGCAGGCAAGATGGAGCTGGCATCTACTTGACTCAGATTTGACAACCTCAAAAACTAGCCGTACGAGATATCCATAGGTCCGGGCAAGACTGGAACCTTTGCTATGATTTGGGAATCCTTTTTTCTGATTACATGTTTTCCATGAGAGGAAAAAACAATGCAAGTTATATATATTTTTTGATATACAGGATGGTATAAACAACGTGGACACCTGCTTGTAGGCAAGATAGTTTTATCGAAGATATTTACAATTTAACAACTAGATTTGGCTTTGTAGCGCATCACTATGTGACAGTCTTTTAAGTGAAAAGATAAATATTTAATCACCTTTTCGCATGGGGAATAGAGACGTTGTACTGTCAGTAACTCCTCTTCTTTGTACTCTTTCCGCTGGGAGAAAGATTTCGCTTACTCTTTGGCTTCTGAGTTCATAGGACGAATAAGGTTCTTCTTAATTAACAAGTCGCTCAAGGCTGGGTTGTCAGGGAATTTTATATTGCTGCGAACTAATTCCACACTAAATAGTCAGATGTATATTGCCTTACCTAAAATCTGCCTAACCATTCACACATTTCCGCAGGGGGGAATGCTGGTTACCAGGAGTATTCCTGAAAGCTAGTATGCTTTGGGGAGTTCCGCCCCACGTACCCGAGGAAATGGAGGACTTCACGGAATATGACCCTGAACCAATTATGGACTACAATTCGACTGATTAACCGAAATTGACGCCTTGGGCTGGCGGATATGATGTTTTGGACCTAGTTTCGTCGCACGGTAGCACCGAAGTGACACTCGAGTGTGAACGGCTCCAATCTAACGATCATACCGTCTCCGTCCCGGTAAAACCTTGGCAGGCCTCGGAGTACGTTCGAAGTTCGCACCATTGAGTTGGTGGTGTAGCTTCGGTTGTGACGAACTCCCGATTAGCGCCGATCTGGCTCTGAGCACCTGACTCCATAAGGGTGTCTCGGATACGGTCATACCACACAGGCATGTAATGGAACTGCCCCTTGTGCTACAATTGCGGTAAAATAGGGCATAAAAAGAAGGAATGCACAGACGTGTCACATTGTGTTGTGCACATAACCCTATATAAGGTATAGGGAAGTATATAAGGCACAGGGAAGTGTCGGCTCTTCCAAGAAGCCCTAACCAAGGCAAAAGCGCTTCTGCGATGATTCGTATCCTTGAAATCAATCTACATCACAGCATCATCGCCCAAGACCTACTCGAACAGTTTGCGAGAGACAGGCAAGCTTACTTACTACTGCTGAGCGAGCAACATCACACCAGAAACTCACCAACATGGTATTCTGACGCATCCGGTACAGCCGCCATCTGGGTTCGGAACAGTGCTCACCTCCAAGTGCAGGATCGTGGGTGAGGAGATAGTTTCGTTTGGGTTCGGTGGTCGCGAACTACACTCTTCAGGGTATATCTAACTACGAACGAATCGTTGTCGTCCTTTCAACTTAGGCTCAATGCTTTTGAGGACGCTGTTTCGAGTACAGAGGGACATGTGCTCCTCGAAGGTGACTTCAACGCAAAGGAAATCGATTGGGGCATGCCCAGTTAGACGCTCGGGGCAAACGGATCCTCGACATGGCAGCACGAACTGGGCTCGTCGTACTGAACACAGGCCACAACCCTACTTTCCGTCGATGGGGTTGCGTCGGCACCATACCTAATGTGACATTCGCTTCGGAGTGCCTAGCACAATCAGTTAAAAATTAGAGAGTGCTAGAGGATTACTCGGCTAGTGATCACCAGTATATAGCTCTGGAGATCCATCACGGTGCTTCCCGAAGACCACGCACTTATTCTTCTGCGCTCTGGAGGAATACTGAAAAAGCGGATATTGAGAAGTTTGTTGAAGTGCTTATGGCACGATCACCGCTGTCGGAAGCAACGCTGGAGGATGGAGAACCCTGGTTCTCCGTCCTCAAGAGATTTGGTAAACTCAACTATGAGAATCATTACATCCGCCTACATCTCTTCAATGTCCCTACGAAGTTCCCGGCACAGCAAGCCTCCAGTATACTGGTGGTCACCTGAAATTGCCGAAAAACGATGGGAGTGTCACAAACTACGACGCAGGACACAGCGAGCTCGAACCCGGGCAGAGGCATGTATCCGATTAGCTGCTGACAAGTCATCTAGAAAATGCCTCCGTAGACTTATCAACAGCAGCAAGGTCAGCCGCTGGCAAAACCTGGTAAATGACGTGAACAGACCCCCTTGGGGCTTGGGCTACAAAATAGTAATGCAGCAGCTCGGTGTCCAAAGGTCGCCTCACTTATACGAGGCAGAAAAGGTGGACGAAATCGTGCGGGCTCTCTTCCCCATCCATCCCGCTATCGTTGAAGCCGTTCACTATGAAACACCAATGGAAATTCCATTTTTCACGAAGATGGAATTGGAGAAAGCAGTCTTGTCTATGGCCAGAAAGGCTCCAGGACCAGGTGGGATTCCAGCTGAGGTGCTACAAATGGTCTTCCATTTTTCCCCTGACCTGCTCCTCCGCATGTTCAACGCATGCCTGCGCGAAGGGCTGTTCCCGGAGTGCTGCAAGGTAGCGAGACTTGTGCTCATTACTAAAGGAAAGGGGGATCCCGAGTCGCCAGCTGTATACCGCCCACTGTGTTTGCTTGACACGGTCGGAAAAGTTTTTGAAAAACTTATTAGGGGAAGACTGGCTGACGTGATTCGTATTGCCGGGGACCTATCTCCACGGCAGTATGGCTTCAGAGCAGGCCGCTCCACCATCAATATAATTGGAGAAGTAGTGGGCGTGGACCAACGTGTGGAGCCTCACAGTATTTCCACATGACGGGTCCTCCTGCTGGTTACTCTGGATTACTTCGATGAGTCACGTTTGATCGGCTATGCGGACGATGCCGCAGCGCTGGTCGCTGGACGCACAGTAGACCATGCGCAATTCAGACTCAATATGTTAATGCGGAGGGTAATGGACTGGATGACCGCTCACGGTTTCAAGCTGGCACTGGAATAAGCCGAAGTGGTCATCCTGAAAAAGAAGAGAATCCCCTGAGTAAGGCCTATCAGTATAGGGGACGAGCTAGTTGAATCGAAATCAGCAGTAAAGTATCTGGGCGTCCTGATAGACCCGAAGATGAGTTTTTCCCAACAAATCAGGGCAGTAGCTGACAAGGCTGTTGGCACTCACCCGATTCATGGCCAACATAGGGGGCCCCACCACATCAAGGAGACGACTCTTAATGAGCGTTATACAGTCGCTTCTACTCTACGGCTTGCTACATCAGAACTGTGGGACGACGCTCTCAGCAAGGAGTTACACTGGAAGCGATTGGCGCAGGTGCAGAGGCAAGGAGCATTTCGAACCTCATGCGCATACCGAGCGGTCTCCGGGGCGGCAGTGCTGGTAATCGCAGGGGTGATACCCATCACCCTCCTTGCGAGAGAGCGGAGAAGTATTTACCTGCGCAGAGGCGAAGATCGAACAGAAGAGATCACTAGGGAAGAGAGACGTCGCTCTCTTAGCGATTGGCAACAGTCCTGGGAGCAAGAAACAAGGGGAACGTGGACTGCACATCTCATCCCTGACCTGAGACCGTGGTTCAGTCGAGTGCATGGTGAGACCGATTTCTGCTTGACCCAGCTCTTAAGCGGGCAAGGTTGTTTTCAGTCCTACTGTACAAAATTGACAGAGCACGGTCTCTTAACTGTGTGTTTTGTGCAGGGGAATTGGATGACGCCTGTCACACATTCTTCTACTGCAAAAGGTGGAGCCAGTTTTATTAGAAAAAAGCTTTATTGGAGCTATGGGAGGCATCGGGGATGAATGGATCTCTTTTCTAGCACCGTTCCTCTCCCTGCCTTCCCGTTAGAGAAGAGATTCCCGTAATCCGAAGGCACCTCAAGGCGTAGGAACACGAGGCCTAGCCCAAAGTAATGTGTCAAACGGTTCCAGGCTAGATTCTCAGGTTGACAGTGGAGGTGTTTAGTGGGTAGTCCATAAGCATTTTGCGTCTGGGAGTCCCACACTCAGGGCGTAAACAGCCTTCACCTCCCTACTACAATAAAAAAACCATTCACACATTGTGGTATAGAAGAAGAACAGTCTATTGGGCCACCCTGAAGGGCTCTAAGTACCTTGGCAATAGATAGACCACCGGAAGCATAAAATGTCTAGTATAGATAATCGAGATATTCTATATGTCTACTTATAAAATCATTGTGAGTAGTGAGTATTTCTCTGTCTATTCTTATAGGTGGCATTATCGCCCCTATCTCATCTCCTTTGCTTAATTTAAGCCGCCTGAAATTTCACTTACACTCTCAGTCTAGTCATTACAGATCCTGTTTGAAATCACGTGATCCTACCAGATGCAGACCTGATTGTTGGTATATGTATGAAAGCATTTCCTGGCTGCTCTGAATGCTGTTAAAGTGATATTTGCCTTAATCGATTTGAACCTGTAACGTAACGCAAAGGATATACGTCTTAGCAATTCTAGTAAACATCATTACACAGGAGTCTTGCTGTGCAAGGGTCTACAACGAGTCATAAAACACATCCCAGCTGTTTCAATGATTCTTAAAGGTGAGTTCACTACATCTTATATTGTCGCTTGTTTCCTCTTCGATGAAATGTGTTCCTGCCGCATAAGCTTTGACTGACTTCGGAACAATGCAGGAAATTCACTATACAAAGGCACCATCTGAGTTCATTTGTGCATTGTTCTGAGACTCACTTCCACCTAGATGCTTCAGTTTGGAATTTCGAGCTTGCAAATACGAATTTTATGCTTCCTAATATATTTCTAACACAGCTTAAATACGAAGAATTAAATGTGCTGTAAAAGCTAGTCCTAATCTGGCTGCCATCCTGTGCATATATTTAATCCTGTGTAATGTTTAATGCTCCACAGTGATTTTCTAATGCATTTTTCACTTTTAAAACAAGCTTCCTGAGAATTTACCTAAATTTTCAGCAAATCAATTCACCCATGCCCTTGGGTTTCAACTGGTAATTTCTTGTATCAGCTTTAAATTCAATCCTTATTGATACTAGTAAGTAGCCATTTCACGGCCTCTTCTGTTCCGAAAGAGTTTGAGAGATACAATACAACACAATACCAATTTCTCATTAATGTTCCCCAAATCAAGTAAAATGTGCTTTTGTAGTTCCATCAGGTCTTAGTTATCAAACAACTTTTGATGTAATCACTGTCATGAAAAAATGAATGATTGATGCTGAAACTAAATGATTGAAGTATGGTTAGTATAACGTTTTGACCTTTTGCTAAGATCCAAGCCGGTATTTTCAAATATCAAATGTCAATATCGATCGTTGCTTTATTTTACTCGGCGGCCGATTGTTTCGAGGATTGAATTTAAAAGGAAGTCTTGGCGATAAAAACCGAGCGAAGCCGGTCACCTGCACTGTGAAATATCAGAAGGACTTGTTATTTTATTTGTATGGTAACTCTGTCGAGAACCAATAATAATTGGTCCTTCAGAAAGCACAAATCTACGCCGTAAATATACAAATAATTGATTAGCTATTCAACTTTAATACACTCTTTTCAGAAAAGTTCCATGCAATATATTTGTCGACCTTCAGATGTCCTTTTAATGCGTATGGAAGTTATTAACTATGATTAGAAAATATTTCAATGCCATCGGAATCTCAATGGTCGGAACTAAACTAGGAGCAAGTGTAATTAATTTCAAGAGAGGGTATGTCTCCTTCCGTAGGATCCTTGCTAGCCTGCCATGAAAGATGACTTTGCAGGTTAGTTGTTAGTTGAAATTAATGGCGATGGGGAATCATACAAATGTACTCGTGTAAGTGATAATATATTAAGGAAACCTTAAAATTTCCAACTGGTATAGCCTTGAAAGACGAAACAAACTTAGCCAATGTTAGAAGTCATCCATCGGCAGCTGAATCATACTTTCAAACATTCAAATGTTGTTCCTGCATACGAATATATGCACACATTAATATTGACCACTTTAGCAAATCGATCCTCTTACAAGTCAGCAAGTCATGAATAACACATGTTTAGCTTTCCCTATTTACAACTGCAAACTATCTTTTTTGCTGGCGTAGTATGTCGGCGAAGCTTCCTCAAAACTTGGCCAAATAGAATTCAGCCTTCACCATGCGGTCCCGCCGAATGTGCCCACTTTCCGGACGCTTTGCCCGGTGGGAGTCGAGGCCGACTTTTGCCGGGTTCGGGTGTCTATTTCTAACCCAAACCCCGCCAACTAAATGGAGAGCTATCTCCACTAAGTATTGCAAGAGACATTCGAAAAGTCGGAAAATCGGTCGTTTAGCTGGTGGCTGGCGGCTGGGGGACAGCGATATTTTCACGCGAGTACCGCAAGATCTTTAGTTCGGTTCTAGTCTTCAGAAAAATCGCCACGAAAAGTAAGTTTCCCGGCTTCATATTAGTGTCAAGCTTTAAATAGTTCTCAAAGTGAAAATTCAACCCATTGAAAATTCAGGAAGTCTTTCACGATGCATTTTCTGGAAAAGCTGGAAAGCTCTTACGTAGTTGCCTTGGACTTTGGAAAGTAGAAATTGGAAAAAATCAAAGAAAGCAGTAGAAACGTCTATTTTTTTAAATGGAATTGAAAAGAAAATTGCTTCGATGTGTTTTTCCCAGGGTGTCACAGCTATTATTTTTGGAAACGCCAATTCCGAACTTGTCTCGTCTCGCACCTTGAACTATGAATTTTCTCCAACGAGCCGCGAGTGCTGACTAAAGTGGCCTCAAATTGCATTTCAGTGTAACCACGTGCAAGACAAAAAGGACATATTCATTATTTCCCACGCAGAATGCATTGCGAAATGATCGAAGAAAATATTATTGTGCCTTGCATTAACCGGGCCGTGGATTACGGTTTTTGCAAGGATGAGAATGTGTAGTGTAGTGTGCTCGAAATGTCAAACATGTGTACATGAAGGGGTTGCAGCGGGTGGTTATGGATTAAGCTTTTTCCCAATTCCACAATTCGCTCATTCCAGTTGGTATTTTTTGCAGCTTTTATTACGATTCATTACACAATCCGTTCTATTTTACGGACTGTAATTCATGTAGGCACAAGGAAAAGCAGGAAATTCTAGCTAGCACGTTCACATGCCAAGTTTTTCCGCGAAATTGTCATTAGTGCCGGGAAAATTTTAAAGCATTCTTCGTTAGTCCCAAAAATATACCTGGCAGATATTGTCCTAGGCTTGTACAGTTTGTGCTCGGTGAAAAGCGATAAATTTATAAATGTATGATTAGATACTTTTCCTTTGTTGTAAATTGAATATACTCGCGAATTTTAACCTTTTAATTTTTGTGACTATAGAGTTTTCAAGTAAGTTTTTAACAAATTCGAAGAAAGAATTAGATTGGCATAATTTTAATTTGAATATAATGTTCATCGATGAAAATATAACATATACGTAATAAATACATAAATATGCTTTAATTTTATATTCGTTATATATATTTAAGTGTTTCAATCAATATAAAAAGAATAATTTATGTCACTTATAACTTTTCTGAACATTTTTTCATTAAATCTTTTGAATACTTCTTCTTAGATTCGAAAATAATTTTAGAAATATGATAATTTAGGCGAAGTTAAAATGCAATCAAACAAATACATAAATGATCTATCAAATCAATTAAAAAATATGCAATACTAATAACATTTCTGCAAAATTACACAACTTTCCTCAACGTTTCTTAAAATATCTTAGTCTTTTAAAAATTGTGTAGCCCAATAGAAACGATTGTCAATTTCTCTTGCGTAGGATTGCTTAACATACATAAATGTGCTATTAAAGTCATTATAAAAATCCAAAGATTTTTCCAGCAGCTTATTGTTACCAAATATCTTTCTACAATGCGCCTCAGGACTCTGTTTGCTTCAGAGTCCATGTTTCACAAGCGTAACATAGCACAAGCCTTATCATTGCTTTGAATATTTCGCGCCTTTTTATCTGATATATGCAGCCCGGCCTTAAAATTTGGCAGAACTAATAACAATGCCTTACGCTTCAGGTTTAGTTGTCTTTTACTCCATTCGTCGCCGTCTTTCTCAAGTTTTGCACCACGGTATACAAAATCGTTTAATATCATTTTAGAATTAAATCTTAATTTTTTTTCCTGATAGAAAACTAACGGATAATAGTAGTCCCACCTACTTTATTCAAAAACAACAAGAATCTTCTTCGTCTTCTGATTTAAATACTCATAACTTTAACTTCCAATTAACTGCCAAACTAAAAGGGCTTCAAATAATACTCAGGCATACAAAATATTGATTTTGAAGTAAGAACTATTTGGTTTACTTTTCTTCCTTACTATTCTAATAGTAGGCTTGCTTTCCTTTGTAACTCTCTTCACTATTGCTCAGTAGGATTATGAACTGATAGATACTCAAGCAAATCCTGTGAAATTCACAGGGATCTACTTATTTGCTGATTTTATAAAAAATTTAATAACTTCTTGTATTTAAATACTACAAAACATCGAGAAAGTTCATGTATCAACAAATAGATGTCCAGTTCATCAATTTCATAATCGTTGTCGAAAAATTGTGTCTTTCCTACCTAGTGCAGATAATTAGGAAGAAACTCCTTTACGAAAAACTACAAACGTCAGATTATAATGCCTCAACATACGTTCGATTAAACAACAATATTAATGAAAAAAAAATTAGTTGATTGGAGGTGAAGAACTTCCAGTGGTACACTGCAACTGACGTACCCATTAAACACGTTTCCTGTTACACTGAGAATATACCTTGACCTTGTTTGCCTCATGTTTTGGACTAGGTATTTTTAGTGTCCACTAGAAGCACTTTCTGGCTTGCGAATATTGAGTAAAGGATGATCGGTAAAGAGAGGGATTACTAGCAGTATTAGAAAATAAGAACCGCTCGAGCGTAGTGCCACCCACCGTTTTATTCGTCCCTTTACTGGCATCTTCTCCACAATATTCTCTGGAGAACACACGCTTACTCTCTCGTCATGATACAAACGATATCTCACGATATCTACTAGCGTCATTCCCGGATAAAACAGGCAGTCAATAAACCGATACTTCCTATTCTTTGCTAGAAAGACCAAATATATGACTGTCCGTTATGAAGCCAAGTCAGTTATTAATCTATTTTATCGTGCTTTCCGTTGAGGTAGGGCTCCAAGGTGCTTATTTAGCGTATGGTTCACCTGTCTTGTGTTATTTCCAACCATCACTCCTGATGTAAGACGAGAGCCTTTCCTCTCTCCTTTCGTGAACTAGCTACAGTAGTAAGTCCTCTTGCGTTACTCCGCGAGGATTACAATAATCACCCTACACACGATAACCAGCACTAATGTTCAAGAAAACGCGCAATGAACAGATGAAACACGGAAGGTACCTCACCTTTGCCCTTGCATCAATCGCTTCACGTAAGAAGTTTAACTTTTTAATTAGAGTTTCAGCCCGAATCTTCGGAGCCATATAAGAGCACCGATACATTCACACTTTTTAACAGGTGTATTTTACTCTTGATAACTCCTCAATATTGGAAGACGTGTATAAGACGTCTAGGTCCTTATCCTTCCTCGCTCTGCTTTGATCGAAGAAGATCATGTTCGAGCCAATCATCAAGCCAAGGTATTTTATCGTCATCTTCGTCTCGATGGTCATTATACTAATTGGTATAGGTGTTACTTTCAGAATTCGCTTTATGCTCAGAATGATACCTTATGTTTTTTTTTATGCGAAAAATTTTTGCAGCGCAAAGCTCCACCCACGATCAGTAATTTGCGGGCTCGCTACGCACTACCTTTCCTTGTCTGAGTTGTGCTACCAGAATACCAATTTGCTAGCAGTACAGCCGATCAAACATAAATCAACCGGTAAATACAGCCTGAAAAGCACATCTTTTGAAATATTCCACAGTCCTAGGCCAATAATCTTGCAGCAATTCTTCGCCAACTCCCAGTTTATGGTATTCTGTAATGTTCCTTATTTAGTCTCAGCGTGAGACCCTAGAAAACTACAATAAATTCATCAGCACTCTAATTCCTGTAACCTGAGACTAACTTTCAAATGGCAATGAAGAAGACGACGAATAGAAGACAATGATTATAAATACAAAACATAAAATCATAATAACAATCATGTCCATCTTTATAACGTAGGAGCCTCGTATGTTGAAGCTGCTTGGTTTGTAGGCTACACACCTACAACAAGATGCTTTAATCTGATTCATCAGAATAATGCGTGATCCTGATCTCGTTAAAATTGTTAACTGCGTTCTGTACTTAACAAATAAAGCTTGTTTGTTTCATAAGTTTCCCCCTTTCACCCCAATTATCTTCGAAAAAGACACAGTCAAGAAAAAGAAGAATTAGTCACTGGGGCTGAGACTGGAAAATTTGCTCGATTGTGTCGAGTCCAAATAATGGATATCCACATTGGCGTATCCACACATGCATTATAATTCTACAAAAAAAATTTTTCACTTTTAATTAATGTAGAATCTGTCTTTGCCCCCTGGACAATACGCAATGGTGTTTACTTTCAGCAAGTTATTTAACATGGATCGCCACGTGCATCCCCAAAAATTTGTCGTTAGAATCCTGTTATTCGACAAAACCACTTCCATCAAAAAGCCCAGACACGAACACGAAAGTCAATATTGTGGACTTTTCTACGTGGAAATCGTTCTAGTATTTGCAACCCATGAGAACCCGAAGATGGATGTGATACTAATGCAGAAAGGCTAACGTGGTTGCCAATGATAAATTATGTTAACCTAATGACCAACATCAAGCGTTTGTTTGACCAAATTCTTAGGTGTACAAATAAGTTTTGAAGCACTTACAAAAGATGGCATAGCTATCGTATTGCATATTATGACTATTATATCGCATCGGACTGTGTTTTAAATTATATCTTCACGTTTAAACTTGCCCGTTTTCCTCTTATAGTTTGTGTCTTTTCGTTAAAGCGTCCGTTAAATTCGTTGAATTAAACACAAATTTTTTGTTGTCAAACTATGTCAACTTGAACAACAACATTAGCGGGAGGGGCTGCTTTTTTGCTCCAATTTGAACAAAAATGCAGCTGAAAACATAGGAGTAATGCTTCCGGCGTTTTCAAAGTGATGACTTTGGCATCAGTGACAAAGAACGCAAAGGGAAGCAAGTAAAGTTTGAAGATGCTGCGTTGGAATCATTACTAGTCTCAGATTCGTGCCAAACTCAAAAGAAACTTGCTAAAACCTTGGGCGAGACTCAGCAAGTGAATTCAAATTATTTGAAGACCATGGGTATGGTGCAAAAGTGAGCATATTGGGTTCTTCATGAACTTCAGCCAAGAGACATCGAACGCTGTTTTGTACGTTCGAAAAATTACTCCCAAGGCAAATTCGAAAGCGTTTTTTTGCATCGGACAGTGCCGAAATAGTATTGAATCCGATCAAGTTTTGATCGATATATTGAGTGGATCAAGTATTGATCCACTACGACAATTTAAAGCGTAGAAAAACGTAGTGTAAGCTTGGTCATGCATCTACTTAAACGATCGAATGGACTATTCCTGGCAAGAAGTCAAAGTACATGCTGTGCGAATGACCGAGCTTCTTCAGTCCAACCAAACCATAACTTCGGAACGTTTTCAAAACAATTGATGCAATTAAGTCGAACGTTACAGCTTAAACCCCCCCCCCCATATATTCCTCCTTCGGACTACGGACTAATGGCTCAATGAGCTGGCTGAGCTGCACTTCACTTCGAAGCAGTGAAAGATTGGGTCAATTCTTGGATCGCATCAGAAGATGCAGGAGATGAGGAATTTTTTAAAGGCGGTATCCTTTTCCTGCCTGCAAGTTCGGCAAAGGTAGTCAAAAGTGACGGCAATATTTTGAATGATATACATTGTACCAATTTTTCACAATAAACCTTCAAAATTTTAAACTTTTTAAGACCTTAAAACTTATTTGTACACCTAAAATTATCTCATATTCTTCGCATCTTGAATTTATATTACCTAAACGTCTAGGAGTGTGAAGCTTTTAATGATCATGTAGGACATGGGTGGTGATGTTTGCTTTGGCCTGCATTTCTTTTAACAACAGATATGACATGTATTCCGCCTGTTCACTGGGATGTATGTTGAAACGTGTTCTCAAAAATTAAAGACGCGGAATGTATAATTCAAAAATATTCTACTTAAAATAAAAAATAAACAATAAATTCGAAAATGTCCAGCTTCGAAAAGCAAATAGAAAATGTTTTCCAATAACATTTCCTTCCATTTTGAGACACACACTGTTCACACGCATAAGTCATATAATCGAAACTATTACTCCCGTATTTACATTCTTCCCTCTAACAGCATGCACACATATGCCGCGTGCTGAATTTCCCTGCATTCTTTCCATAGAACATAAGTGATCAAGTAACATACATGCTGAGCTTAAAGAAAATATATACGAGATAGCAAAATTGTGAGCTTTTGGCAGAATATTCGGTGGTTGATGTCAGGCTAATAATAGCCTGCTGCGAAGTGAGTCTTAGGGAAATAAGTAATATTGAATACTCAAGCCAGAAAGATCAGAGAAGTGTTTTAGAAGTCAATTTAAAATGCCAGATTTTCGGAGAACTAAATGAATTACAAGGTGTGTAGGTGTAGGTGTAGATATGTCACCTGACTATTTCAAGGCAACACTAATAAAGGTACGCGTTTCTGTGCCAGGATTTTCGCTTGGATGGAAAAACGACGCATGATAAGTTTCAGCACTAGCTCAAAAGACTTTAATTTTCCCCTAAACTCTATTCACTTATTTCTAATAATAAAAGCTAAACCGTGGGAGATGTTTTTTTCTCGGAAACTTATACGGTCTATTTGACAGGTGAACGTACTGAAATATCTGATTTATGGATGAATCACATGATGGATGATTTAATAATTGAAATGACCATTGAATCAAGCTCCTCTGAAAGGTTTACTTAGTGTTGGTTTTTGTCAATAGTCCATTTAAAATTGTTTACATGCAGTTTGAGGAGAAAATTATCTGATTTATTCAGAAAAGTCTTTTAAACCCGTTCGGGGTCTATTTGCAGAACAAGCCGAATAAAAAGGATAGTTCTACACCACAGGCTACCTAAGACAATTTGATATTCTAAGAGTTATTCAAAACTGATGGTAGGAAATGCCAAGGAATCTTTTATGAAATGGAGATGACGGCAAATAACGCTCCGAATACTAGGCTCCCAGTGACAAACACAAAAAAAACCTATAATGGCACAATTTGAAACAGCTAGGACATTACAGTTCACAGGAATCCTTTCTGTGGCAAGAAGAGAGAGAGGACCAAGAGCAGGGTTGCTACATAAGATCGCTCCGCATTCAACATCTCCAGCTAATCAACTAGGGTTTGCTGTATTGTCAGGATTATGGCAACAGGAAAATGCACTATGCCGAGACTGATGCACTAACTTGTTCGATTTATTGGTCGATTGTGATATTCCAAAGACCTCAATCTACCTATTACTACAAGTAATATTGACAGCACAGGTCTCCGTTCAATAGTTGTGTAAGGCAGAAGTAAGTCTTCTTGGGGTTTTATCTAAAAAATCATTGGTAAGACATGCGGTCCTTCTGCGGTATAGCTCGCACTAAGAAATGTCCATTATCAAATTGAGAGGTGTACTAAATTTTGCCAAATAATCGCCAGTATGCTGACGCAGACTGTGATTTTTCTTTCACCTGCGGATAAGTATGAGTCTTACAAGTTCCAGTGATCAGGAAAAACTCGTCTGAAAAGCAGGCTCTAAAGGTATTAAGCAGCAAGTCGGGGTGAACATAAATACCGCTTGCAATGTCTCGGCTGCAACATCGTCTGGAACCTTCTTCGAAATGGAAAGAACTACTAGCTCCAGTTCAATCCTCTTATAGAGTTGATAGGTATCTGATCTTCAACGAGCAGAGGATTTGTATGAAAGAGTACCCGTACTGTCTCGCTATTGTGTTTTCTTCTGCAACAAGCAGACGATTTTCTAGGATAAGGACATTTCAGACCGACTTGTTTTCTATATTTCCTGCGCAAAATCTCGTCCTAGTTTCACAACAAAACGTTTCTTGTTCCAGGATTTCAATTGACTCCCATGTCAACGGAGGCTTCCTGAGTCTGGGTCTGTGACCAGAGTTAGATGACTTACAAGCAGATTTGATAATAATAATTGAAGAAACGTATTGATAACCACGACATTTTATGGACCCTGTCCCCTGATCTCCAATGAAACTTTAACATATGTCATGCCTCTGATGCGCATATCGACGGACTTTTTCATGTACATCCTCCTAGCGCTCCACACGAATGCTGAATTGATAGGCCTGCGCGAGCAATGTCTCTGCCTTAGAATGTTATGCACCGATTTGTATTTGAAACGTGTGACTCTAAGGCGCATCTTACACCCGGAATCGTACCGATGCTGCTGCAGCGGGGAAAAATTTCAGTATTATCAATTCCAGAACCCATTCTGGCCACCATTTCTAAATAGTATTTTCCCCTATGATGTGAATGAAGCATGCAAAGCATGAAGCATCCTTAACAAGATCATGACTGCTTATTAACTAAATTCTCTGTACTTGAGACAACGAGTTCTAAAGGAATGAACTTTGCTTACAAAATTTGTTCGTTCTCTGTGATAGATACGTTATAAAATCTTATAACAGAAAAACGAATCCATGTGGACTAATCTTTTTCCATGAATCCAGGTTACTCAATGTTCTATGCTAATAAATCCTCGTATCAATGATTTCAAGGTGTAACTACTAGATTACATGCATACACCGGCGACACCAGGAAAAAAGAAATACGTATACCACTTGCAGCAAATAAAGCGAGCTTTCCAAAATAGGGAGCTTTGAAATAACATGACATAAGTTTTAGAATTTATAACCAAATTTTTCTTTTTGATCTAAGGTGTATGTTAGTTAGCTTTCCGGGTAAGTTTTTTTTTATATGTTATTCATTTTGAAATACAAATTGTGAAATAAAGCTACAAATTTAAAGAAAATGGTGATGCATCTTTCTCCGTACCAATATACCGGGAAAGTATTGGTCGAAATCTGTTTGACCGTAAACTTTTCCGGGGTGTTATCGCTAGTTTTAAGTTATGATTTTGTACTGTTTGTTAGCCAAAGCAGATCGGTTTTTATATCCACCAAGAAACGTTTAAGCAAATCTTAGACGATTATGTCCAACGCAGGTTTGCTTGCAGTACATAGGTCATTCTATTGTTGTTCTTGACGCTTCTCTGTTCTTCGGATATTTTTCGAGTTATCGATCAACGTTGTTACAGTTTACAATAGTGTCTTTCAGTTGTCTGTCGACTTGTACTGTTTTCTATTATTTGCAGAGATGTATATCAATTCGGTCGCGCATAAAATATCAAAATCCCTTTTGAGATACCTAATCACTTCAGTCATGTTTGCAAAGCAATAAATGTCCCTCATTTCAAAAATGACTATTGATTCCGGTGAGGAATCCATCGTCTCTCTCTCAAAGATCTTTTCAACAGCGTCACAGATAAATTTTGTATTCGTTGCCCAAGGTTCCACCTTTTAAAAGGCGAAAGGATTTGCGTACGTTACGCGCAACATACGTACGCGTACGTTCAACTGTTGGTTTGCCTGGCAATGCATGCCTACAAGGATTGAGGTGGTAAATAAGCCACTTTTGCGATAAAGAGCTGCTCAGAGCTGGATTGGATTTTACCCCCTATAATTCATCATTCATCAAGGCTTGCTGCTTCATTCGATTGAGCTGCAAAACAAATATATTGATAGCGCTGTGCAGCATAATAACTAGAGCTAAGTTTGGAGAATTAGGTTTTGGTCTTCCTTCCCTTTTCAGCACTTATGCCTTTAGTATCCGATTCGATACACGAGCTCATCCATATACCACCCTAAATGTCCCTGTTCGCGTTTTACTAAAAAATGTCGAAAGTTTCCGTTTTCCTGGACATTGTAGGAAGTTTTTATTTTCTTTACTATGTTACTTGACTTTTGCATGAGCTCTTCGTCCTCTTACCGGCCTAGTATAAGTGATTAGTATATGTGTATAAGTGAAACGTGAACTTCTCCTGTTTCTCACAGAGTTTAGAGCTCTAATGGAGTCAGTATCAGCATGATAGCTAGAATATCATCAATTATTTCTCCTGCAGAATTTTTCTCGGGCATTTTTTGATTGTAGATTTCCTGATGTCTTACTATGCGCTCCTGCGTGTCATTTATTTTTTTACTGCCTGGATCACTGGTTGTCTGTCTTTTTTTGCTAAGTTCCTTAATTTTTCGTCCGGGTTTCTGTTTAATCGTGGGTTTTGTTTTATTTTTGGGTTTGCGTAGGAACAGGATGAACAGTCTACCCCCCACTAGCTGCCGGAATTGCCCACAGCGGGGCATCAGTCGACCTTGCCATTTTTTCTCTACACTTAGCAGGAATCTCATCAATCTTGGGAGCAGTTAATTATTTACCACCGTAATTAATATACGGTCCACTGGAATTACTTTCGACCGAATACCTTTATTTGTCTGATCAGTAGTAATTACCGCAGTGGGTTTTGTTGTATTTGATGCCATTTCACAAGGCTTCTTTGTACGTAGATTTCTCTTTCTGCTGCCTTCACTCGTGTGATTATAAGCTTTAAAGGTCGCATTAGTACCCAAGAAAAAGAATGTTGCCACCAGTCCTTATAGAGAAAGTGTGCTCCGATGACGCACCACTATATTTTTAGCGAAAAAATTCCCATCGGTTCACATTTCAGTTCATCTCTGATACAGACGTGAATATATTAAAGAGATGCTGTCTAGGATAGACAGCAAAAGTATCGCAAAGGCGTACGTCTTCTCATAAGGCTGGCTACTATTTTTATGACCCCCACTTGTAAACTTACTTGAATTAGGTTGAAGGTAAGCCTGTTCTTCCAAACCAAATCAAAGGCTATTTCTACATCTATGAGGCATCCTATCACCACCTTTTAAACCATCCTTTTATTTTACACTCGCTTGGAAAGCCGACATTGCATCTGAATTGCTGTTCAGGAACAGATCCTGTTTCTAACTCTTTCAGACAATTTGCTCACATTGGACGGAACAGATATCGAACCATTATTGAATACATCTGCATCAGCTGATTTTTTGGAATTTTTTTCTGATGTACCTGAAGATCCTGAGCCTTTCAGGATTTCAAGAAGAGTTGCCGAGAGATTGAAATCGGTTGATGTAGTCCAACACAAATTTTTCGTGATGACTATCAAAGGACGATGATTTATCATTCGCGAGCGTGGAACCATCATGAGTGAGAACTTACGGCACAGGGGACATGCAGACATCGGAAAAATCGGTGTTCATAAGTGAAATATTCTCCTCGAAATTATGTTTTAAAGAGAGAATATAAAAAATTAAACACGCTGCTGTTCCGAGTTAACTACATTCAAGCTGCTGTAGTTTATTCTTGAGAGTAGTTTCCTGGGGGTGGTAGGTCTATGGTGAAGCTCTAAAATGCCTTTTGGTGAGTCTCAGTACATGTAATTTCTGCAATTATTTTTATCATCACCGAGAATATCGATTTAACCGATAAATTTAGACAACGTTGTTCTGGGAAATTAAATTGTATACCATCCCTAGCATAATGCACACACTAGCATAATGACATCCACGTACTTCAGACTTGGATATCAGTGACTCTGGATTTTGAGATGTTTCCTAAAAAGCCATAGCTATTCAAGGAATCTATCTGGCACGTCGCTCCTTATGAATGAAGAGCATTATGTACCTTACGGTGACAACAAATTCTGAAGACGAAGTCTAAGTTCGAGGCCTTCTTCTTACTCAGATTAGTCAGTTTCTTATGTTGCTAAATGAAGAAATCCACTTTTCGAGTGAGAGTAACAAAGACCCAGACAAAGAAACTATTGTAGCTATTGTAAATGCCCAAATTCTGGTCTTTTTACTGCTGTCAGCTATTAGTCACGTTGGTTTTCTAAACAGGCTTGGTCGCAGGTGTTCCGAAGCACCTTTGAAATGAAATCCCATTTCAAATGGTACTTTTCAAGGAAACAGTAAAAAAGTCATTCCTTTCTTCGTTTATCTTTGAGGATTAGGACTCCTATCTTGAGTCTCTATGGCCTCAGAACTGCCCCTGAAACATGCAGTGCAGCGTTTACTTCCGCAACATACACTGCAAATTGCATCTCTTCCCCTTCCTTCTTAATCGTGGAGTCTTGTGATGGGTGGTGTTTACCGCTCGGTTCCTTTCCGCATTAAAATTGTCGCAACTTTGGGAAAAGTTTGGAATTGAAACATTGCAACGCCTTGGATTTAGCCAAATGTTCCCACTGTCCTTTTTGCTGTAAAAGTGTTTTATCTTCTATAGCATGTTTGATGTCAAAATTTGGATAAAATTGAATAAGGAAGGAGAATAAAGTTTCCTGTTACTTCTTTAAAGTCACTATCCCCCCTTAATATGGCCGACACTTCCATAACATCGTTGTCTTCGTAGGAAGTATGAACACCTTTTAGTATGACAGCCAGTGTTTTACGGTTCGGAGTGTCTAAATAAAAGTGTCCAAAAAACTTTTATGATTTTCGATTGTTTTTAGGCATAACGAAGCTTGCGCAGGGTTCATCGTTCCACACACTCAAGCTCAAGCTTTAAACAAACCAAAGGAGGAACCCTTTACTTCTTAGTGGCTACGAAACTGATTTGTGCTTTCTTAACTTCAACATCTATTCTACGCACTGGGGCTGGTGTAACATGGGTTTTGCGTTAGCTTGTCAATAGAGCCTCAGAGATCGGAACGAGAAGTTTTAATGAAGTTATTTTGGCTCACGTCTACTGAGCGATGGGATTCAGGAGTTGGAGAGACAATTGGTCTTTTGCGGCCACGCTCTTCGTAGACCATTTCTATTGACGCTTCTTGATCGAAATCATCCTCACAGTTAGCCAAAGCATCTAACTGTGTAGTCATCCACAAGGAATTCCCCAGCTGGTACTACTGGTACTGGTACAAACGCCCATAGGATCTAGCAAGAATCCCACTATTATATAACCCCCAAATTCCTCGCAAGAACTCTGTAATTTTTTCTGGGCCTTCAGAGCAAGAGTTGCTTTTGCCGCGAAAAAATTTTCAATAGTACAGAAATCCCAACAGTCGCTCTAATTTTCTACTTGATAAACTTAGATCTTGGAAACACTACAGCGGAAACAATTGATACCATTGCCTCTGCATTTGAAAAGAAGAAAATAGTAAAGCAAGAATGAAAGAATGGTATAGATGGTTTAAATTATGTCACAGATAAACTGGTAGTGATCCTCGCTCTGGCCGAAACCATCGCGATACCATCAGAAAACGTCGAGTACGTGCAACCTGCGTCTGACGGAGTCATCGGTTGACTATACCAAACTAGGAAATTATCCTAAAATACCAATAACTTTGGTTTGTCTGTTGTGTTTATCCAAAAATCTCCCAACAAGATTATTACTGGGATTATCGTTGCTTTACGGCTACGATTCAGAAAGGAAGCGGCAGTCTTCACAGTGAATGCATTCTGAATTGCCAAGACTAATAAATTACGTGAAATTCGGAGCAAAATTGAAACGATTGTGATTGGTTTTTCGAGATAGGAGGTTTTTGCTCCGTGTGTACACTCTGAGAGGTAGAACAATCACTGAAGAATACTGCGTTGTAGTGTAGAGAAGATCGTGTGATGTCGTAAGAGGAAAACGGTCAAATTTTGGGTCACGCAGTGACCGGCTGCTTTGATGCGGTACTATGTCCAAGCTCTCATCAAACCTTTTGCAGCAAAATTTGACGGATCTTCAGCTTGTTTATAGCCAGAATAACCAGCCTCCGTGTAATCCCGACATGACTCTTACTCCTTTGGTTCTTTTTCACGTTAAGAACGGCGCTGACAGGACATTAGTTTGACTGCAGGGAGTCGCTGCCTGCGGCTACACGGAGTTTGGAAACTAATGCGATAAATGAACTGTAGGTAATTGATTTCCAGGACTGCGTAGAAATGGTACCGCTGGATGTGTGTTGCTCAAACAAATTGTTGACTATTTTGAAAGATGTCAGCCGTTGTATGACAAAGAATAACACTGATGCGTAGATATGGAGGTAGTCTCGATATTTTTGAAACAAACCTCGTGTGTTGCATAAAGCGTCAAAGAATATTATTCAAGATCTTGTCATGGTTATTACTTCAATAATTAGAACCACGAGGCCATTCATTCAATTTATAATTTCGAAACATTGAAAATGAAAATGTACCACCCAGGATATGCTGAAATGACACGACAACGACTCCAATTTCAATATTTTTGAACAATCTCATTATGGCCAATTGGTTGATACCGTTTACAATCCATGTTGAAATTCAATTGATTTTTTAATTACAAGTGTATTCTATTCAACTAGTTTTTTTTTTAAGACAATTGATTGCAAAACCTAAAACATTTATCGATAGTATATCACTCAAACGTGAACCATTCGAAAGGAACGTCTGAAAAATACAAAAGTAGTAATTTCCTATACACTATTAATACGAGAGCTATTCTGTAGAGTTCAAGTGTTGGCAAAACTACAACCCGAATCGGGCACGTATGGAAAATGATCTCACGTGGAATAATAAAATAAGGACATGTGCCTTTGGTACATCGCCGAAAATTGATTTTACTTAAAAATGTATAAAGCACCCAGACTAATGTTCATCCCAGGATCACTTGCAACCAAATATTGCAGAAGCAACTGCTTTATTTATGTATGATTCCGCCCGAATATTTCACTTCTGTAATAACCGAACTGAGCCTGCATAGAATTTAAATCTGTCGATACTAAGTAAAGAAATAAAATACGAGGTAATCATGGAATTACCGAATTTTATTGGGATTTAATCAAAATGGATTTCCATTAATTCGCTCAATTTTCCACCCGTCACCTTCCTACCGTCGAAGGACAAGTTAATTCTGGCGCTGCTCTCGGTCGCTGGTAAAGCTCGTCACCACTGATGATGGCGCCAAACTCTCCATGAAATTTGTTTCTGTTAAGCGGCTTAAAATCATCCGCAGCAACTTTTTATGGATATTCGCGTGTTACGCGTTAATCCGTCGGAGACAATAATCCCAATGTATTTCCTAGTGTTGTCGCTGTACTGAAAACGGAGATATCGATGCACTGAAAGTTAATCAATCATGGAAACGGGCGGTATACATCACTTAACATTACACCAGGAAGTCTTCCAAACGGAATTATTGCTCCCTTCTTGGCTTCTTCATTCTGCTTCTGAAGGGGTGCAGTTGTCGTTCAGTCCTGGGTATTATTATCACTTCCTAAAGCCATTCCAACTCACTCTCGCGAAATAGGATTGAAGTAATTAATTGTCGAAGGATGTCATGACACGGCTTATGTCGAAGTGAAATTGAGTGACGATGCTACAAATTCGCGGAGCTTCGCATTGATGTGGTGCTGAGAAGACGTTTCGCGGAATTGTAGTGTCAATTATTCCTATGATCCTGTTGTTAGATCAACAACGTTGGGAACTCTCCCTTCTGTCCGCAAGCATAACAACAACACGCTTCTTCATAATTATAACACGATGACAAAAATGGTGTGTTTAACAAATATTGTGGTAATTTGAACTGAAAGTTGAAACAGGTAACGAGGTGAGTGGGAGGGGTAACTCACCATTCTAAAGGACACGAATGCGGTTTCAAATGCCTTTAATCATACAAATTGTGTCCGTTCCAATACCATCGATGTGCAATCAATCAGTCAACCAAAATGGTGGAAACAAATGTAATTGTTGTTTGGCCATCAACATCACTAGTAATACTTAATTAGAGTGTCCTGGTCGGGTGTTACTGCCGATATCTACAGGTGCAGCCAAAATGACGATGAGTTTATAATGGTAGTCGGTTTCGGCCATTCTGTTTGATTTCGGTTTGTGTTTATCCGCAGGTAATTACTTATGTCTGGTAAATGATTGTGAAGATACTAATTCTGGGGGCCTTCAACATGGAAATCTAAATTAGGTGTTAAGTATAGTTTCGTGGTAGTTGGTATTTTGCCATATAACATTAGAACTGAAACATCATCTCTTACAAAGGCAGTAGGACGACGAAATATACCGGAATATATAAATACGGAAATGCTGTTTTTTGGATATGAAATCTTATTCAAAACACGAATCTGAAAGAAATAAGTTTCATATGGTGAATATATTTGGAGGTTAAAAATTAATATTCTTTAGACTTTTCATAGAAAACTGATTAATTAATAGCTCCGGATCTTGGAGAATCGCCTTACACGCAATAAATTACCAAAACAGATAACTAAGAACAGCCGATGCTCCACCAACTCTCTATATAAATATGAAACCCCTTGCATCAACTCTTGCTCCGTACTCCTTGAAATGCATCAAAAGTTGAATTTTAACCATTTAATAAATCACAACCAACGATTTTTCAAAACCATTTTTAGTGTTTAGGTCATTCTTAGACGAAAAAATTGTTCTTCGCGATATTTACAAGAGTTTCCTGCAAGGACGTTAAATTTTAAATCAAATTTTTTAAGATGATTCTAACGATAATTTATTTTAGTATTACCAACATCATTATAAGGTATAATTTGAACATGAGCTGGATTGGACTATTAGTTTAACAATTATACTATTACGTTCTTTTCGGATTTTCAATACGGACTTTATACTAGAATATTTGGTTTAAACAATTTCATTTATCTGTTTTGTGGTTTCCACTTTGCTTTAGGTTTTTGCGATTTTTCTGGTCTAGTCAGAGTTTTATCTTGGAAGATTCTCTGGTCAGTTCGATTCAATAAAACGCACTTTAATCATTAATTAGTCTAAAAAATTGAAAAGAACATAGGGCGGGTTCCAAAACATTAAAGTAATCGAAAAATTTAAAGCCAACAAGGCTCCCTAAATTTGAAAAATTTGGATAGTCAACATTAATAAAAAACCGTTTCTATAATAGGTCAGTTTAGTATTATTACAAACATTAATTAGAAAAAAAGAACCGAGCATAAAATAAAAAAACACATACCACTAGACAGAACTTAAACTTAAAAGTTTTTATCTTATTCTAGCACGACACAATCAAGAACGTCTTCTTACTCTTATGCAATTCTACACTTAAATGTTTATATAATATAAAACTATTATAAAATTTAAATATAAACATAAATTTTTTTTCTGCTGACACAAACAAAGAAAAACGCTGCATGTAATAATGAGCTTAAAATCAAAATAAAGTTAAAAAATCTGAAAACCAAGAGTAAAGAAGTCATAGTCTATCCTCCATCAATACTTAGATTAGTAGCCCGACACCTATCAATGATCCTAGGAAATTAGTACCTCCATTGGAATTTTGACTCTCATGAGCTCAAATTCGGAGGATATTTTTTCATTTAGTTAGTGGCATGTCAATATATATGATATATTGCTGAAACACCGTCAGAATTCAAAATATACTAGTTCATGTCATGTCATTGAGGATGGAATCCTTCTGGAGGATTAATGCCAGTTGTAAGACAACTCGCAATATACCCATATGTACGCAGAAACGGCTCCAAGATCCAAGGGTTTTTACTGACTGTTACAGAACTTACAATAGGATTTCGGAGAAGTAATAGAGACGAGCCTCGTCATATTAAAAGTTTGACAAATTCTTCTGTTCAATATATAGTGCTTCTAACCCATCAACTAAACGCACGAAGACATTTCCTGTCGAAAACCCTTACTCTTTTCATTGTACTAGGACTCTAATCGTATAATAATCAGGATAATCAGGGTCTTTTTATAGAAAACTTTACCGTTTTGATCAATAAATCTGGAATGAAACAGGCTTCGGACAAACATGGCCACTTTCTGTATGTTAGTGAGCATGATTTGCACGAGTCCATTATAGTGATTGAGATGAACACTAAAGTATTGAACGCAGAATTCTTCTTCTACTTCTCCTTCTTCTCATGGAACTCCTTCTTATTACGTTTCAGGTTCCGACAATATTTTTTTTAAACTTCCACGGACTAACTATCATTCAGCAATTGTTGATATAGTGCTGCTCATCGTTGAATTTTTTTTTAGGTTACCTTGAACTACTGTTTCTTCTTGGTCTGTAAAATGATCTGTAAGATCATCAACAAACTCAACCTATAATCACGCTGGCATAACGTTGAAATCAAGGCCGTTCAATAACTTCCCAATGAATATCGAAGAGAGCAGAGACGCAGTAATTGTTTCTTGCTGTATACCATTACAGGTCTGAAAATCTCGCATTGTCGTCTGATTTTCGTCCTTAAAAAGAAATCTTTGCCGAACGACATATTACGCATTATGGTGACAAGGTGTCTGGAAAACCTATCCTGAGGTATTTTTTAAAAGTTTAAAAAGTCTGTCCAATAAAACCGTATCGAATGCTCTCTCCATACCAAAGAGCCACAATATTACGCATTCCTTGTTATATAGTTTCCATCCGATTTCTGAGATTACATCAGTTATCGCATGTATGGATTCATAATTCTCGTTGTGGGCGTCAAATGCTTTATTCACCACTCCAAACACTTCACTGATATTAGGTAGCAAACAGATTTGGTATAGCATTTAAGGCGCGAAGATTCCCTACCTTTATTTATGATTGGAAATACCATGGGTTTTTTCCACCCATTTAGAAAATATGGGTTTCTTATAGCAAACTATAAGCAAATTTAAAAGCAAATTCAGGCAAATGTCGTAATACTTTAACTGGATCATTGTTAATATCACACGATTTCTTGGTGTTTAGCCTGCCAAAAATGAAAAATAGGTCTTCATAGCAGACAAAATAATCAAGAAGATTTCCGCTCGCTTTAAGGTCAGAGGTCACTTTTGCCACTTTTGTCTCTTTTTCAGAGATTTTATTGTCAATCAATTCGAACAAGTTCCAATCAGGATATATTTCCATTTGTATGTGGAGTCGTCCTATTAATTTCGATGCCACCCCAAAGATTTAGCTCATCACTCGGGGCTTCTTACGAAATTTGCTATTGACTTTCGTGAACTGCCATCAGTTTCTCCATCCATTGGTTACTGACTTCACTTCTAAAGTAAGAACGGATAAAGTTCTAGACCTTATTCAGTTTCCACTACAACAAAGCCAGCGAGGGTTTAAGCTTGATGTTAAAAGTGCCAAAAAATTTATTCTTGGCAGATAGAGAGACATGTGTCTAGACTGTTGGCCAAGTTGGCAAGTTTTGGCCATCAAAACTTGCCTGATTAATTCCAGATTTAAGCACTGGAGTTGATATCCATGTAGCGGATCCGCCTTACATTAGCAAAATGTTTAGATTCTTGGCGATTCATCGTTACCGAATATATCTACAGCTTATTGGCACTAAGCACAACTTTAACCAGATTCATCCATTAAAAAAGATTTTAATATCCACTGTAAAGAACGCAGATTTTGGCATCACGAATGCAGGCGAGAAATGTATGACTCTTTTTAGGAAATTGAGTAATTGAGTTTTAGGAAATGAGTAATTTCCGAAAAGAAACATAGCGAAGAACAAAGCAAGGGTAGCTTGGTTCTTGCTTCATCCACGACAATTATTTGACCACAAAATTAATTTCTAGCTACCTTTACAGCCTCTTACTTTAATCAAAATGAAAAACTTGTGAAGATCAGTAGCGAACTCGCCGAAATCTCTTTTTCAACAGATTAAATCCAGGGAAACATGAGACCCTTTGATTCGTTTTCCATATGAATTCCCAGAACCAAGCACGTAGAACATCTGTGTATTGGTCACTGTTGCCAAGTATATCTGATGTTGAAGGTCATAATGGACCACTCGAACATCTGAATGAGGGCGTCAACTGTCCGCTCCAGCTAATGAACAAAAGATTTTGGCCATCTCAGCTTGCGTGTGGTGCAAGTGTAAATATTCGTTAGTGAACCTTCTTTCTTCTTCAATTGGAGCAGTAATTATTCGATTTTAGAAGAGTCTTACGTCAGGCATGTATCCACTCGAGTAAGTTAGAATGATAGCTTAGTTTTCTTCGAAAGATGATTCTGTACCATTTTTATTTCAATTTGATTTCGGGCGTATTACCGCCACAACTGGTGTGGAGGAAGTTCAAACGAGAGTTCCGATTTTTGACCTAATCTAAGCAATAATTGGGTCCGTTACTCGCCAATAATGTGGGGAATATTGCCCTCCAAAGGGTCAAGCTTATCGGACTTGTCGTCCCACAGAGTTAACAACAATCTTAATAAATTGAGATATTGAGGTCCTTCACAGATCCAATACGAGAAATGATGCACTCATCAAATGCTTCTTACAATCAGTCGATGTTTGCACGAGATGTATGGCATGAAATGCCTTCCTGTTGGAACCAGGAATTGCAGGAACTGCATTTTGATGAGTCAATACTAGAAAGAAAAAGTCATTGCTCATGGCTCTGTAGCTGTATGTAATGTTTTCCCAGTAGTTTTGAAGACGTATGGACCGATGATTGATGTGTTTGTTACTAGTCGCTGGTGTGCTTGTCACCAATTCACCCTTTGGTGTGCTTCATAGCCCGGTGGTCCAGCCTTTCAACAGTGACTTTCTCCAAATGTAACGGTGTCCGAACAACCACTTGCGGTTGCTCATCACTTCAAACAACTGGCGTGGCCATACAACCAAAAATGAGCTTCATTACGAAACAAAATCTTCTTAAGGGGTTATATACACTTGCGTGCTAGAAAAAAAAGGCATTTTTACGATTTTTTTTTTTTTGGAAAAACAACACAACTTTTCTTAAAACACTAAATGCCTATTTATTTATACACTTCGAGAGACGCTTCATGAATTTTTTCAAAAGAAAATATTTATAATACTAGTCACAGTAGCCATTACGCCAAAACAATTTTCCCAACATCGTCCGCGGTGACCACGATAACGAAGGATCTGCTCATCTGAAATACAAAAACCAAAGATTTTGCAAAATAAAATTTTTTTCGAAAATTATGATGGTTTTTCTAAAAAGTTCGAGTTTTGAACGTATAAAATTCGGGTTTTGCTTCAAATTGAAAATCCTTCGTTCATGAACAGGCTAATATTGTTTTTAATAAGCCTGGAAAATTTCAGACTGATCGAGTTAACGGTTCTTTAGTAATCGTGGTCACCGCAACCACACTTTTTGAAAAAAAAACAGTTTCGGGATAATCACGTGTAAAGATAGAGAAGATGAAATGAAGGGTTTAAAATAAATTTATATTTTAAACATAGAATCATCTATTCCGGGGCCGTAAAGAGTTGATTCTGCATCTGCAGCTGCCTCTAAGACGTCCACTTGGTGTTGTCGACGAGCCATTCTTCCTTCTCTGGTCGCCTCTTGAGCGCGCTTCTCGGCGAGCGTAACGCGCTTCTCGTCCTCTTTCTCCACAAACGTATGCGCTTGAGGGCCACAAGTTATCCCCAATGTTTCGAAAATCTTCAAAATCGCACTATTTCCCTCATTAAAAACACAGGCAGAAGTGTAAGCAGCAATCTCGACAGGCAAAACACCTCCAGGAAGGGTGCTTGGGGCTGATTTTCCAGATGAGCTGATTATAACTTTCATTATAATTCACACCATGAGTCTTTGCCACCAGGACATTTTTCGTGTTGTGGGTGTTTGTCGGTAGAACTATAGTGATAAAACGTCGCCCAAATATCATTTGCCATTGCTTCAGCTGATTGAGGATTACGGCGAATCGCCAAGCCGTAGTACACTATCAATTTGTCTATCATTTTACCCGTCAGTTTTCCTTTGCCATCGAGTCCTTTATTTTTGTCTTTAATGTCACGCAACCGAGTGCCCAGTCTTTTTTGTACATGTCCAATGCACTCTTTTTTCTGCACCTCCAACCGCGCACTTATCACAAGTTATTGCAATTTTGAAGCCAAGTCCTCGCGATTCTGTTGATGCAAATTTGATATCACCATCACATGATTTGCTCTTCACGTACTGCGAAAGAGTTGTAAATACGAAAAGAAAATTCAGGATTCGATATTCGACCGAATGATCAACCGGCACGTTCACCGCATCACCGAATTTCAATTTTTTCCTGGAGGAACTTTCCTTGGCCCTTGATTTACGCACTTTCTTTTCAGAACGAGTCTCACGAGTAATTTTACAGTTCACATTCGTTTTTATCACTTTTTTTAACCCGTGAAAACCGTATAAACTGGATGTAAACCGTGATAAACTTCGATATTGCCTCTCTGAAAACCTGTGTATTACTGGCCATTAAGGTCGAAAAATAATTAGATTATCTAAAAATGACAAAATTTGGTGAAAACAAGTTTTCTATATCTCAAAGGTATCCGAAAAATTCACCTGATAAGCGATGAGACGGGAACGCTCGTGAAGCGTGACTCGCCGTTGACTCGTAGTTGCAGATAGCGCGCTATCAATAGCTGCCAATCTGGTTCTAATGCTCGGATCTTTATGATTTTTGGGGAAAATATTCTCTAAGATATGTACTTTCAGAAAATGCAATAAAACCAACGCAAGTTGGTCTTAAGAAATCCGAGATCTGCAGCAAGTCGTTCCTGTGTCCATATACCCATTTACGCCATACCTGGTGGTCGTTTGGCTTCAATTGCTGCACTAGATGGATTTCGTAAGCCCTTAAGCCAAGATGTTTGAAAATGTTCCATCATGTGGATGAGCACAAGTTCAATTGATGAGCACGATGTGGAATCGACTCACTTGGGTCGTGATACGTCGTTATTACTACGTTCTACAACGGCAATAGTTTCTTCAATACGTATTATGCGTATTATAAGTAAGAGCAAACGTGATGCAGAAAGCACGCGATGAGTCATTCGCGATCATTGATTTCGAAATAAATCTGCACAATTTGCTGAATTTGCTAAAATAACCTGCTCACGATCAAATGGCAATCAAAACTTACCATAAAACGCATGACAGATATCATACCATACGTAGCATTAAAAAGTATTGCCGAATTAAAATTCTTTACCTATTAAAAACACTCTTAATTTCATTAATACATAGCTCAGTGGATCCATGGTACTTTGTTAAAATCCTTTTATATAGTATGACCGTAATAAGTTCCTTTGGGCGATATTTTCTATTAGGGGCGCCATTATGACTATGATGGCTTATTGTGAGCCTCGCGTCCTTGTCTTTTTCACCATTTTGATAAAATTGTACGTTATTAATATTTTTTTCTGAGAACATCTCCACACGGCTTTGACTGATACCGAAATTTACACAAAATTCAAATGAAAAGATACTTTTAACAAGTGAAAAAATAATTTTTGCATTAACACAAAATACATACGATAAACACAACAAATTGGAATGCTAGGGTGAACTTTAGGCATGTCCCTACTTGTAAGAAAGAAAATTTGAATGACAGAACAGCCTACTTTCGATTGCACCATCATAATTATCATGTCTCCTTCCCTGATTATTTTAAAAAAAAACGTACAAGGTTTTGAAGGTAAATTTACTGTTCATTATGATAACCCAGATCAAACAGATAAAGGAAAACTGGCATTTACAAAAAACAAAGTAAATTAAATTCATAATTTCAACGAAGTATTTTTTATGGTTCTCATGATCGTTCAGTTATTTAGGTAAATCTAGTGCATGCATGTTTTTCTGGTTTTTGGGTAAAACTACGTTATTTTGTAGGAAAAACAAATTTTCTTCATTCAAAATACTGGCTTTCGGTTTCTACACATTTCACGCATCTTTCAGGTTATTTATAAATACCGCGCCAGAAAAACTTCTTGTCTATTGAGGCAAACCAGTCGTCGAGCCATTTTCTAACTTCGTCGAAATCGCTGAGTGTCGAAGTGTCGAAGTGCTACACTGCAAGCACGTGCCCTATCGATGCGAAGAGGTGATAGTCATAGAACGGTGAGTGAAGAAGAATGTCTCGTCCAAACGGCTTCACTATGTCTTTCACTGGTTTTGATGTGTGCGAAGGCACGTGGTCATGTAACAAAATTACTTTACTAGGTTTTCTGGCCCATTCCGGTAGTTTTTCGATGAATGCATGATTTAAATTAATATTTGTCGACGACAGCGTTGTGTATTAACGGTTTCGCTGCGTTCCAAGAATTCATAATACACAATACCACTATGGTCCCACCAGACACAGAGCATGGTCTTCTTGTCGTAACGATTTGGCCTTGATCTTAAAGGACCAGCATCGGCAGGTGAAAGCCAAAATTTTTCCGCTTAAGGGTTTCAGAATAAATCCATTTTTGTCACCCACCACAATTCAAAGCAAAAATGATTTACTTTTATGGCGCCGAAGCAGCATTTCGCATGTGATTTTGCGATTTCCCACTTGGCGTTCATTCAAATCGTGTGGGACCCATTTATCAAGTTTATTGATCTTACCTGTTGATCTTACTATGTTTATGGTGCCAACAATACCGAATTCAGGTGTAATGGACAAAAGTTCAGGAGAAGAGGTCAAAAATTAGATTCGTTGGCTTATCAGGGAGTTTTTCTACGAAAGCCGTCTTTTCTCACAGTCGAGTAATTCTCGCTCTTCTCAAATGTTTACAAAAAGCGAAAATACGTTGCAATCAAAACTGATTTTTAAGACAATTTTTACTTTTTTAAAGAATTTTGTCTTATAATGGTAAGGTATGTGAAAAACTAGAAGGTTTTGAAGTCTGCCGCTATTGTAACGAAAAACGATTAAACAGTCGACGACTGTTTTAGTATTATAGTCAACATCTAATCACTGGTCAAATTATCCGCTGTATGAATCACGCAGTGACGCAAAGACAACAAATTATCCTAAATCCACCATTTATCCACTTGTTCTAAATATAAATGGACCAACAAAGTCTACTAAACATTACACAATGCCATAAATGCGATATCTAAGCCATGTTCATCTTCCCCTTCAGTTTCACTTCCATTCCACTTCCCATTAAGGATTGCTCCCTGAATCTTTTCCTCTTTCACTTTTCCGCACCACTTGTTGCTTATCATGGCTATTTACTGCATTGCGTGTTTTCCGCTAAACATCATCCGCCATCATAAAAGCCTAACCAGTTTATCCATTTTTATTGCTCTAATCACATGTTTGCTAAAATACTGTCAGAACGAACGCTCCAACACATGCACATCTACAGGAGTAAATTTTACAATACTTAATTCACCATAGCGTCCCTGAAAGTGGTATCGTAAAGTCAGTGTATCCTACCATTAAAGTTAAAAACAACTAAAGTAAATATTATTGTTATTATTATATTTAGGAGAAGGCATAATAGGTATTTTGAACAATGTATTGGGAATTTCGGAGGATGTATTTAATAAAATTTTATGCTCCACGTTTTGTTATCAAGGCGTGCACAAGCGAAACCAACAAAAATAAAAAACGGTCGTTAGAATCCTGTTTTCGGATCAGTAAGCGAATTCAGAAGGAAAACAACACGTTTAGCTATGAGAGCGACCCAAAAACTATTAACATAAAATTTCCCATCATTCGAAATGGAAATTATAAATATAAGCACGTAATTTCCCGATTAAAATCGCTTACGAGAAAGCCCTCCTTTCGTCCTCGGCCATCGGAGGGAGAGACTGGCTCTATAAATAATTCGATTTAAAATAGCATTTTGTGAACAAATTAAAAATAGTATCAAATGAATTAGATGCATGTATTCGTGAAGAAATCGGAGAAAAGCTTCTAGCGAAATGAATGAGAAAATTGGAAGGAAACTTTGAGAACCACTGTATGATTTCTACTGGATGCATGTGAAAATATTTATTCAAGTTGGAATTTTCATCCCACCGGCGTGAGATATGATTTTCTGCGCATGTCTATTAATACAATGAAAAACAAAAAATTAGGACAACACTAAATACGTTTGATGTTCTCAGAGCAATTGTTGATTGCATCGAAAATTTATTCGAGTTAGTTCTGTGAATTTGTTTCAATTTAAGTGTAATACAGCTATTTTGATTTCCCTCAAAATTTGAAAATTTGATTATTAAAGATGGCTGTAAGGGTGGACTTTGCTAACGTCGAAAAAGCCTTTACAGGGATGAAAACAACAAAAGACAGCCTTAAACGCCTCAAAGCATGATTATTCTCATTTTAACATTGCAGGCACATCCCACATATACATATACATTTACATAAATAGAAACTTTTTCCTCAATAATAAAATTTATAAACAAAACTACTTTCTTTTACTGGTGTTTGTGCAAAGATGTAAGTCAAATAGTCACAAATTTGATAGATTATGTTGGTTCTGCAACAATCCGGATTGTAGATGTCAAAAACCATGAAATTTTCAAGGAATCTTTATGAGCTAGTTAATTTTCATTGAAACGACCCCCAAAGGACTCAACTCATTCTTCACAAAGAAAGTTTCCTAACATCATGATGCATGATCCAAAACTCTCAAACATATATTTCTGTTCTCGCAGAATCCTCTTAAGAGTCCCATTATGCATTATAAATAAGAAATATAAATTTCCTATTAGTTGGAATTGAAATGAAGAAACTTTGTTATATAGCATTCGGCTTTAGTTTGGTTAGAAGATTACTCTTTTGAAGTTCAATCCAGCATTGGAGTTGATTTGCATCAAAATTAAAGATCCTGACATGTTCAGAAAGTGCCTGCAGAATATTTTTTCTTGTGGTAGCCCTGAGCCTTCCAGACGCCCAATGCCTTTAAACTACCCACTAAACGGAGGAATGCATGACTAAAGAAGGAAGCGCTAGAAAAGAGATGCTTCCATCCCAGACGCCTCCCAGCGCTCCAATGCTGATTTTTTCAGTATCAGCACTGCCCGGGCATATTGTGCCATGCGATCGTTTTCAGCATTTCTCCGACCATAGTTTCCGAACAGAGTTCTAAAATTTCGCTGAAGAGATCTCCGCGCTGCTTACTTCGCTGTGATCTGTCAATCTTGTGCTGGTTGAACCGAAAACAACCATTCCCGTTTAAGAGCTGGTTCAAGCAGAAACCGGTCTCACCATGCACTCGACTTAGCCACGGCCTCAGAACAGGGATCAGACGTCCAGTCCACCTTCCCTTTGTGTCAATCGCTGAGAAAGCGACGTCTCTCTTCCCTGGTGACCTCTTCTCTGCGGTCTTCGCCTCTGCGCAGGTAAATACTTCTGCCCTCTCTCGCAAGTAGGGCGATGAGTAACACTCCTGCGATTACCAGCACTGCCGCTTCGGAGACTGTTCGATATGCGCAGGAGATTCGCCACGCTCCTTGTCTCTGCAGCTTTGCAACTGCTTCTGGTGTGACTCCTTGCTGAGAGCGTCGCCCCACAGTTCTGATCCAAAGTGTAGAACCGACTGCACAACGCTCATTAAGAGTCTCACGCGCTGCAGCCTTGTCAGCTGCTGCCCTGATTTGTTGGGAAAAACTCATCATAGAGCCTATCAGGACGAACAGGTACTTTATTTCGATTCAACCAGCACGTCCCCAGCACTGATAGGCCTTACTGTTGAGATTCTTTTCTTCGTCTTCGGTGTTTCCTAGTGCCAGCTTAAAGCCGTGAGCGGTCATCTAGTCCATTACGTGCCACATTAACGTATTCAGTCTGAGTTGTGCATGGTCTTCTTTGTGTGTCATGACCAGTTAATTTTTTTTTAAATATAGGGTTTTGAGGGAGTATCTTCATTTTAAGTTAACAGTTTGAATTTTCCGCCTGGAATTCGATAAAAATAAAAATAGAAGAATAATTATCGGTTGTCCGGAGAATGTAGCATGCCTTTTATTCCGGCGTAATTTCATTGCTAAGCTCGAATCATTTTCGTCGGGGGATTCGATTCAGGATCTAACGTTGATATGATCAATGAACACGCGTCCAAACAACATGACAATTTAGACATATCAGATGTAGAAGCAGTTTTTTTCGAACAATACATTACAATAATCAATTTCTACAATGAAAAGCTTGAAACCGTAAGACTTATATCTTGCAGAGTTCGTGACATTTTCGGTGTACAAAATTGTCCTTCTGAGACCACAATGAAAGATTTTTTCGGTACATTTGAGTCAACGGACTCTATAGATAATCTGTCATCACTAACTCCTGTTTGACGGGGCCGTTTAGGACAAAATATAGTAGCCTTGAGCCACAGTGTTAAACAAGGTCTCAACTTGTTAACTCCTGGATGTTCTCATCAATTTCGGATACTCAGAACGATCCCATGCGAAATTTTGTGCAAGGGATTGGCTTTCAAATCTTTCGAAAGTGAATAATTCAAGCCGGCTGACAATAATGTTGCTGTAGATTTGCTCAATGTATCCAATGAATTTGCCCAAAAAAACTTGCCTAATTTTTTTTGGAAAACCCATTTTTTCAAGCATTGATCACTTTCACAATGCGGCATTCGGAATACTGAAAATCCAAGACCGGTTTTCAAGCCCTGGTCAACGGTTCATTCTGTCAGGAAATGTTAACTCAACTTTGGCCTTTTCATTAATACCGTGACATTTAGTTAGTGAAACGACGTTGTCGCAGACATAGTTTGACGGTATGATCGCTAAAGTTAACATCTGCATGAGAAACGCATGGTATTTTCAGTATAAGACAAGATCGTATACTATATTTGGACCTATTACGTGTGGTTTTGAAAGGATGTTGCACGGTCACCGATTCACCGGTCAAAATTCAGCTGGAAAGTGATCAGTTGGGTTAAAGATTGTCTTTACGGACCTAACTGAATTGAATGCATCCTTAAAATTCAAAATTTATGACGTGATTAAGGCCAAAAGTGATTGAAACTTTTACTTATGAGAGCGACTTCTACTTGTTTTCAATAAATTTTCAGTTCATTCTGAGGGATAACATGGTAGTATGAGTGAAAAGGAACTGGTAGTATGAGTGTTGATGAAAAGCTGAAAAAATAATGCTACATAATGCGGTCCGATTATGTACGAATCAACTACAAACCGATAGGTGTAAAGGAGGGCTAAAGCAAACAGTTTTGCCATGTAGACCGTCATTGAGAATATCGTATTGCTATGCTTTTTGTTTTCTTTCCTCTGCTTATCAAGTAGGATCGATCAAGCAGAATATTAAGCTTAGGATAAATCAGTAGTAAGTTAAATATTCGTCCGTTTTGCCTCCTAAAAATCGTGTTCTGGTCCATTGTGCTGTTTATGCAGTAACGACTTTGGGATAGCTATCGTAATCAGTTGTTGCGCTGGTAAGGCATCTTGTCTCCTTTTTGTATATATCCGTGGTTTTTGGCTCTGTATTATGACACAATCCTTAACGATTCACCTGTGGAAATGTATGGCTCTTTAAACTGAATTTAAACTGACATTATAGAAATGGAATTCAGTTTCTTGTTATATTTTAAACAACTTGCAGGTTTTAAGGATTTCTTTCGTATGTTTCATATATCATACTTGGTTCTATGTCTTAGAGAAAAGCTCTGATTCCCAATATACAGAAGTTTAAACGTTTTTGCTATGAGGTTCTAGCAGGCCTTTTTTCAAACCATCGCTAAGATTAATACCGTGACATTTAGTTAGTGAAACGACGTTGTCGCAGACATAGTTTGACGGTATGATCGCTAAAGTTAACATCTGCATGAGAAACGCATGGTATTTTCAGGTGGGATCTCTTAACGAAAATTATCGAAATATCTTGCCATTACAATATTTTTTTCTAGTCACTTACTTGATCGTGTTATTCAGGACACCTTATTTTAAGAGCACATCACAAAAATTAACATTTCTATCCTTCAGTATAGATTATTACGTATATTGTTCCTTTCTTATCAAAACGTTTCATACGAGGGAGTACCCAAAAGAACCGAACTAATGTTGTGGTAGGCCGAGTTTCGTAGTCTTGCTTTCTACCGCTAGACACGTATAGAATCAACATTCCCGAGTTAGTACGCCAAGCGTCTTTGCTAAAGAAGGTTCCGTTTGATTTGTGTACATTTTTATAGTGAGAGTTGTTTTGATTGCTCATCGTCTTTGCAATAGCTGATTCTCGCGCGTTCGTGAAGTTTTGTTTTTTCATTGGGAAAAGTAGCAAAAAAACACTAGAGATATTAAAACCGGCATACAAGAATGAAGCTTTTGTTAAAACTCAAGTGTGTTGAGTGATTTTTTTCCAATTCCAAACTGGCTAAATATCAATTGACGACCAACATCGCTCTATTCGCCCGTCTTCGGCCCGAACCGATGAAAATGTTGAAACAATTCGAGAAATCATCCTGAAAAATCGGCAATGAACTACTGAAATATTGGAGCTTTCTGGTGTGACTGGAAGTTTTGAAAAAATTGCGCATTATTTTACGGGGTAGAGGTGTGATTTTATTATTTTCTCTTCTCCTCTGCTCACATAGACCTGTAAGTGCGCCAATTTTGACTAAAATGGGCAAGACCCCTGAGCTAGAACCTCTTTACTTGACCAATCTTGCCACCTGCGACTTTTCTTTATTTCTCCGAACGAAATAACACACAAAGAAAAGCGTTTTGCTGACATTACCGAAATATAGTGAAAAATGACGGGGGAACTATCAACCATCACAGAAGACAATTTTAAAAATGTTTTAGCAATGGAATAAAAGACTTCACAAGTGTGTTCATGTCTAAGGAGAGATTTTTGGATGGGATTTAAGGTTTTTTGTTTGTAAATGAAACAAATAAATTATAAGACAATATGTTCGGTTTCTTTTGGTATTCTCTCGTTGGTTTTGCCATACTGTACCTGCTTACAAAAACAGCAGTATCTATGACAACAAAGGGTTGGTTTTCTAGATATTTGAACAAATATCACTAATTGCGAAATGGCGGAAGCGGTTATTGAAGGCTGGATAGCAACGAAAGTGAGGAACGATAGGAACTACCGAGAAGGAGCAAAAGCAGATCCCTGCGATCCAACGCGAGGTGAAAGTCAGATCACAGGATAAGGACACCTGACGACAACTACTTCTTATAGCAAAGCTCTGGCGTGAGCAGTTGCTCTATTTATGATGTTTGCCTTCGAAAAGTACATCAATATTAATATTTATTTCAAAATTATATCAATTGATTATTGCAATATTGACGTGATAACTTATTGTTTTTGCGACAAATTCAAAATTCTTGAAGAATCAAAGCATTAATCTCTATTCAGACCAATTAAATCTACAACAATGGTTGTAGGATATCTGAGGGATAAATATTACGTGTCGAATTTCAGAAGATATCTGAGTTTGGGCGTCCGGGTAACTTTTCTTAAGTAGAACTAATTGTCTTGGAAAAAATATATATCAGTAGAAGAAAGTTGCTCTTAGAAATCATGGACTATGAAAATAAAACCCAAATTGAGCGCTTCCGCTTCGAAAGATATGACAGAATATAAATATTTTATATTCCATTTGTGTAAAATTGCCTGTTGAGGAGAGTCAAAGAAGGGACATTTGGATCTTGAACTACGTGCAATGTCGTAATCCTTTCATGGGTCCAACCACTATCAGCAGTATGGTTGTAAATGTGTCACAGCCAGGACTTTTTTGTTTTGTGTTTATATACTCCTTTTGCCAACAATGTAACTTACACCAGACAAACTCCCCACTTCTCGCTAAGCTTCGAATATTTCATACTGAATGAAGTTTGACTTTCAAAGTTCCTGCAAAAGGTTTGCACGAAATTGACTTTCACAATGTAGCCATCTATAATACATTTTCTTATGAGTTGTAACCAAAGGGACATAATTATCTCAATTATTTTTAAAAAAACAAATACTGCAATATTAACCCATTACTGCATAAAGTTTGTTATAGTACTTAATTCGATTACGATGATAAATAATGGACAGTTGTGGTTAAATTAAGGATTTAGTTGATAAAAACAAAGCATTTATTTATATTTATGATTTTATGACCCGTCCGATATATCGGACGCTAAGCACAGCGAAATCATATACTACCTGTTGACGGGATAAATAGTTATAAACAAACCAGTTGAATTTATATCAAAGTTTATTGAAAAAATCAATCGAACGACTAAAACATGTATATTATGATGTAGAGCCTATTACATAGTAATCCATAAAACACTTAGGATGCAGGCCTACATCGCATTTCAAGCACTTGAACTTGGCTTTTCCTCTACATTGATTTGCACAACGACGTTCTGTAATAATTGGTATAATCCAATGCTATTTGCCGTCATACCGTGTGGTGGACAAGGGTTTGGCAGGCTTTTGTCCTTGGTGTGGTGCAGTTCCATATGTGACGAGCAAGCTTCGAGCTACATATCTTCGAAATAAGAATAAAGTGTATGTCTCTTTATTCCATCCATTTTTTCTAGCGAGTAACCAACTGTTCACCAACGACCCATCTAAAAAGTAGGCAAATATTAGCCACTACCATTTTCTAAATCGCATTCTTGTACGAAGATTCGGAACAGTTTGATCATACTTATCTACCCCACCCATGTGTTTGATATAGTTGGGAATCAATGAAGACTGGGGGATCAAGTCAAGTCCCAGTTTTCAAAGTTGGTTTCTACCGTGACGACACAAAAATACGTCGTCAGACATCCTGAAATCGCTGTAGCCCCGTTCTTCCTTCATGAATTGGTTAACATCTTTGAGCGGGCAGTTTTCAACACGGTAAGCCCTTAGTGTGCTAGTCCCATAGTAGCCTAACTCTCGCAGATGTCTCATCAATGACAACGATGTGAAAAATTGTCAAAGTATATTTTTATGCCACTCAGTCACAAGCTGGCAACTTTCCGAGCTCTTTGAGGGTGAGAACTGCATCTCCACATAATCCGAAGTGTTTCTTGTCAGAACTTTTCCCCGAGTACAAACTTAAAGCCACAATGTAACCAGTAATGGCACACATAGCCCAATTTCCTTAGCCAAATCTTATGAGCTTTCCCTTGATAAATCATTTGGCGTAATGCTTTCCATAGTACGTAATCATGCTTTCGTCGACGCTGTAATGCTCATCTAGACCGTAGTGTTTTTGGAATGATTCGCCAAAACTGTCTAACACCGGGCGCAACTTATACAGTCTGTCAGAAGAAGCTGGTAAATGCGTATTATCATTCAAATGGAAGTTTGCAGTATCCCTTCAAATCTGTTACATCTTATACTTTCTGCAAGAATTTTGGCACACCATTATCTCTAGAGAAATATAGCCTTTTATTCGGTAACTTCACATAGCCCGACAATAACATAGCACCCAAAATTACATAAATCTCGTCTTCTGTAACCATCAATGACTTATTTTTCTGTCCCACCTAGAGGTTTGTTTGGTCTACAATTTGTTTGACTAAATCTTTGTGGAAAAACAGCCTGGAATTTTCTAGGGGGTCTTCACAATTCTGACTTTGTGTTGTACTTAGGTAATTGTTTTTTCCACAAAGTTGTCCTTTTCTTCTCAGTCTGAAAAGAAGAAAGTTCATCATCTTCATCATCGCTTTCTTCATTCGATGAAAGGACCGGTATTTCATATTCAGCAAAATTCCAGTATTTGACGATTGTAGCCCTAAAGATGTTGACGGCAGATTATTATCTCAATTTGCTTGAAAACGTTATAGTTCACATCTCTTTTGCAGCAATTTGCGTCCCAAGGAGTTTAGGTTTGCGTTATGCTCCTCATCAGACTTGTCACTATCCTCATCTGTAGCCTGATCACTTTGTTCAAAAGGTGGTTCAACATAAATTACGTTTCGTTCTTTCCAAAATAAATAAAGTCCGCAGTCTCATTATCATCCTCGGATTCTAAAGCCGATACAATTTCATGCAACTTCAAGCTGTAACAAGCAAACAAAAATCACACCTTAGAGCCCATTATCCATGATATCCGATTTATCGGACGGCATTAAAATCACACACATAAAAACCGAACCAACAGTTTTGGCATGAAAAAAGCTTACGTATGCCTGGGTATACACTGTATCAACAAGCACAATATATTTGTTCAATGTTTATTGTAAAAATTTACAATAAAATGCAAAATATCACTTACCATTTACTCAAGACAGTTAAACCGCGTCCCGCTATTTTGGGAAATTACAACTGACAAGCGAGTTATGTCATTTGGCTGTTTGAAACGCGGTTTCCAGTGTAGAAAAAACATTAAACTTTACAAACAAAAAACTACAAAATTAATTATTTTGCCAGTGAAATATAAAGAATTTCCGTCTGTTATGCTGTAATGGGTTAATATATTATATCGGCTAAAGATATAATGGGAATTGTAAATGGTTGCAAAACGTACATAGTACTGGCTCGGATGAATTACTGGTAAATAATATGAATACTAGTTTTCCAGGAGATATGAATATGATAATATCGGACATTATCAGTCTTAAAATAATATTGGATATTGCAGACTTTCGAAGTATCATATAATCAATTTCTAGATTGATATTGATTGTTCAAAACAGCTTAGTTTTGATAGGGTTGCTCTCTACAAGCAAACATCCGGTATCATATGCTCCTAAAGATATTTCTGCTATACTTTATCTAAATCCTATGTCAAAATCTTTTAACTACTATACATGAATCTTGCTTGCGATAGTGTTAAAAAAACACCAAAGAAAAATAAAAAAAATAAAGCCTATAATTACCAATAAACTTAACTATAGGCAAGTTAGTTGAACAGCTAAAAGTAATACCTAAGAAAAATTTACATTTTTTTAGCTGTCGAAATTGTCATTATTACTGTTACATGGTTCCCAAAAAAAAAAAAACGTTGCGAGCCGCTGGAAAGGCCGAGCAACTAAAAGTAAGTTTTAAATGTACAAAAAAACAAGTTACCAGTGCTTTATCGTTCATCTCAAGACGAAAAGTACACAAGGCAGTTATCTGGGAGGAATTACACTTCAATTAATGACTTCTTAGAAGGCAGCAATTTAATTATATTAAGTTTATACTCTGAGTGTCACAAGTGGATTTCGAACCCAAAAATTCGAATGAGATTTAAAGCAAGTTTTGGAACGTTAGGCAATGGTTCATGGAATAAATATTTAAGCAGCAATAGGGCGGTGATTGAAGCTGTCATGAAAACGATTAAGACACGGTATATAGTCCGTGACAGTCAACGAATACGAAATAGAAGCACTTGACAGTCGCGGGCACAAAAGTTCAATGGAGTTATTATCCATATTATCCACGAGCAATCAATTTGATACTGAAAGTGGTCGTTAAAGACAATACTTTCCATTAAACTTTTTTAAACTTTAAATTTATTAATCCCACTGTTTGACTTTACAAGAAGAATTCAAGACCGCGTCCTAAGTACATGCAACAATATTTTTTTTAAGCAGAAAAAAGAAAAAACCATACTCGGTTGTTAAAACCATAACAATTTCGTGGATGTTATGCATTTTGAGTTTGGAAAACTGCCAGAACTGCTCGTAAAAATTCCTAAATGATTTCAACTTATACCTATATCAAATGAAAATCTGTGCTGATCATGCAGACAATTGGAACAGTTGGTACTTGTTTTGCCCGTTCAAGAAAAATTTTTAAGGCAGCTAGTTATCGTTTATTTTACTAATGGTCAATTCCAGTTAATGCAAATTGCATTGTATCTTTTCCATCTGATTAATTATTTTTTGTTTAAATTATCCACGCATAGAGTTCTGATTTATTTTTCACATATTTTTGTTTACTTATCTTTTCTTATAGTCTATAATTTACTTCTAAAGTTTCGGCCAGTAGAACTTACAAGGACTTTATTTTAAGTCAGATGCTGCCCAATGTTGACTGATCGAACCTTCCAGAGAAATTTTTTACTGACAAATAGAAATGGCAAATCTTCGCCTTTCAGTAGTACTAGAAACCTTAGATGCCAAAAAATTCAGAACTTCAAAATTTGGAGCTCCGATTAGGTGGGACTACAAGCAATGAAATGTTATCAAGTTTGAGCTGAAAGTATGAGTCTGGAACAAGCGTGACACTGTCGTTCGAAATCTCTTGATGATCGTATTAGAATTTTCATCATTTGGAAGCCACACTCTGACGTAAATGAAGGCAATAATAACACTATTGCGTTTCGTCGGAAATCTTACAAATTTAATAACTTAAATGCGATAATGGTAGGTCAAGGATGACATTTACTGTCTTCAGAAGACTTGAAGTCATTGCCATGCAAGATGTAATATATGCATGATCCCAGTTAAATGAAAAATCATATTTTGTAATTTCTTTGGTTATTGTAAAGCCAGATTTTTTAACTCTGGCTCCGTAATAATTCCATCAAGATGGTAATTGTTCGCAAAATTGGTGATCCTCTGATCTAAACTCATAGTTCGGCAAGTGAAGTCTTGACAACTCGCCTGTGGCCTATCACAGTGCCCTTGTGCTTCTCAATTAAGGAATGAAATATTTCTATTGGTAAACTCCTGCCGGTCATTTGGTAAGTTCGATCCGACATCTTAATCAATAGAATAAACGGACTTGAAAGCTTCAATTTATGCCATAGTTTCCTTTCACATTCAATTCTCCATAGCTCCAGTTGCGAAACGCAGTATTGAGTTTCACTATAGGCATCATCCTTCATGAGTAAGTCATTTTCATTACCTATTGTACTACTACATGGAAGACGTTCTACCTCGTGTTGCAAACTCTTATGAACAGCGGCATGTTTCAAACATCCAATGCTTTACTAAAACTTATGTTTTGCTTCATTTGAAAGACTTCATTTGAAAGACATAAAAACTGGTGAAAGCATTCGCCACCAAAATAAGTACATTTGAAGAACGAATCCTAAGGAGTATAAGAGCAAACGCCATTTGATATCCATAGTGAATAGGGTACCCCCTGGAGCTGTACGAAATGTTTGACGAGCCAGTGGTTTCCAAGACTTGAAAATTGCGGAAGCTATCCACTTGCAGGGGTTGAATGAGGAGCCGACACTTTGGAAATTACTGCCAGATGAGACTGCATGGCAAAGAACTCTGATAAAACTAGGGAAGCCCTCGTCACAGTCGATAAGCGAGGATAGCGAATTCTCGCAGATTTACTGATTAATCCTCGCCATTGATGGACGGAGACTGTTGGAAGCATCATAAAAAAGAAGCCAAGTCTAAAACGGGCTACAGTATCACAAAAAGGACTGGATTACTTTCATTTAAGGTGAAGAGCAAGATGAATTTATTAAGATTTAATCTGAAGAAAATCTTAGTACACATCAAATTTTTCAGGCTTCCATAAATAACAGAAAATCTCTCGGGGTTGCTTATACAGGATAAAATACTAATAGCAGTACTTATCCTGAATCGGCTCAGAATATTACCAACCCCATCACCAATTGTTTTGGAATCCACACACATATTTGATTTATTTGTGGGTGGGGCTGTTTTTTTTTTTTTTTTTATTATTATTTACTATTCTTATTAAAATTTGCTTTCTCTCTGTGCTTGGGAGTCTGGGAGTCTCTGTGCTTGCAAATGTTAAAGTCCAGTAGCTTATTCCTAGTGCTTCAGAGCTTGGAAAATTAAAAGAATGATATAATGTACCATATGTTACTTTTAATTTTACTAAGCGAATTATTAGTTATCAATTAAACTCAACGCTGGAAGAGAATTAATTGATAATCAATATTAAACTAAGAATGAAATATGTAAATGATATAAATATTAGCAAACTGAACTGAACATAAGTTGTCGGAATAGAAAGAGTATCAAGTGAACTCTAACATTATGGGCGTTGATTTTCGAATTTTGGAAATGAAAGACTTTTTTTGAAATTATAAACATGGAAAGGTCAAATATGCCTTAACGTAGAACAAAGAATAATGTAATAACGTAACAAAGAATAATGCAACAAATATCACACACCGAAATGTTACTCGAAAAATTAATGCGAGTGTTCAAATATTTAGGAGAGTTTATGTACCATTTTCCGGAAACACAACTATAGGATGTAATATTCATGTATCTACTATGCGCAATTGAAAACTGTGGTAATGAGTAAATTCGCGTATAGATTTTCGCACATGACGTCTCACCTTACCCTTTTTATTCCCTTTAATGCTTTCGTCCTTTCAAACAATTTTCCAGTGCTTCCACAACATAATCAACACCATTGACCACAGCTGTACCGACCTCTTCATCACACGTGTTTTTTGACGTACGTTTTCTGAATTTTGTTCTATTTTCAATTCTTACAGGACTGGAAAAGCGCGACCAAATAACTGACAGTGGCGATACCACGGAAACTTGCATCTGAAAACAAGTGCGACCGAGGGTGCCGAAGTACGTGAAAATAATTCGAGGAAAATGTAAAAGCTGTGTCCGTAAAGCAGTGAATGAATTTCGAGTTGCAAAGTTTTTCTTTACTCATAAATTCCAGCTTGAAAATGACGAAATCTAAGATGAAGTTCAAGTGACGAAACGACTCAAAGTTTATCCTTTTGTTTTCGTTGCCATTAATGTATTTATCGAAGTGGAAAAGTTCCGAAAAGTATTTTTTAAGATAATCCGCTCTTTACTTTTGCTTTCTTTTTGGTAGTGAAATGAATATAGGAAAAGTTAGTGAATAGCAACGACAGAAAAGTCTTTTTCGAAGCGCTAGTAACAAGTGTGTGTAGTTGTGTGTTTTGTGCGTACATCCTGGAAGACGTCCACTTTCAAGGACGTTTCAGGGACCGAGCATTTGTTGCTGGTGTCAACACAATCATAACCAACATTGGAGGACAAATAAATAAACGGCAAGATGGCAGAAGCTGAAGGAGGCTCCGAACAGGATGATGTTTCGTTCTTACGTACGGTGAGTCCAAATAAGTTTTAAAATGAGAGAACATGATTTAATATTTAACCTTTTCCATATAAAAATCCCTGCAGAAAATCTCAACCGCCTACAGAATATATTTTTTCTCTACAGATTGCACACATGCACACTTAGATAAATTTGAAAGGCGCAAGTTTCCCGCTGTTTGCAGGACAACTTTGTGTCATTGTTTAAGATTATGCGTCATGCTGATAATCCTTGGACCTTGACCTCAACGTTGCCATCGATGTGAAACACACGAGTCTAAACTCCCGCGTAGATATGCCACTGGTAGCTTGGTAACATGAAAGCGTCTGGGAAAAAGAAAATAAATAATCCTTGACTTTTGGGTGATGAAATGAAATGCTGCAAACCGAAAATTGACATCACGATAGCCAATAAATTAAAGATAGCGAGAGTTTGCAGCAAGGACTCAATAGTAAATGAAAAAATCGAGAATGTGATAGAGAAACATTTATAGTCTGCCTGCACGCAATGGGGTTTTTTTTAACAATATAGACTTGAATTCAATAATCCAAGTGGATAAGTTTTATTTGCTCACGTAGCTACAGGTTTTTTTAATAATAAAGTATTGATGAATAACTTCATGGAGACTTTTGGGTTGATATGTTTGATTTTTGCTTCGAATTTAAAAAGACTAGGAGTATTTTACACACAGCCAACATATAGGAAACATTTTTTATAAGCAATGGCTTTATTGGTTTTTTCTTTTTTGACAAGTTGAGGGTGATTTTGATTTGATCACTTCGGATATTGACTGAAAATTATTTTTCCGCAGTCACCCTATCAAGCTTCAGTTAACTCAAAACTCAAACTGACTAAGGATGATTCGTGTTTTTTTTCTTCAAATATTCATAAATCTATCCAGAACTGCTTTCAAGGGAATGGTTCCCTTTCAATGAGAATTAGCCAAGCTACGTTACTATTAAATCGCTTTGTCCATGTGACCTGTAATGCTGAATAAACATGTAAAGTAAGTGTAAAAAGTGAACGTACGACCAACAGTTTTGAATGAAAAGCAATGTTTCACAAAACCGTGAGAATTTTTTTCCATCATATGATTATTTCAAGTCTAAGGAATTAAGCCTCATTCAAAAACAAAAAAAAAAGAAAATCAATAATGAAGCAAAATTCGACGAAACTTAAATCCACCCTTCAAGACGCGCAAAAAGTGTTCGTACGGTTGCACTCAACACGCACTATGTTCTAGGAGACCTTTTATTAAATCAACTTCTATCGGAAATAACAGCTGATCAGGCAGCAGGGAAGTCCGACCTGATTTAGTTGTTCCGACGCCAGTGTCTCGTTCTTTAACCAGTTAACTGTGATTGACGAGTATACTCGTCATGGAAAATCGACACGATTTTGTGTGCTGATGAGTATACTCGACATGCGTATAAAAGGCTATTTAATTCAAGTGACGCAAATGGTGCGCACTCTCTTAAACGAGGCTGCCACAGTTAACTGGTTAAGTGAAAAATTAGTGGAAGTTAGTGAAAATGAGCCCGAAACGGAAAAAGCTAGCCAAGAGGATAAAAAGCTCATCATTCAGCTGCAAAATCAATGCAAATCATTGGAAAAAATTGCTCGTATTCCTGGGAGACCTAAATCTAGCATACAAGGCATTATTGATAGGTTTTCAAAACGAAAAACAGTTGAAAACAATCGTCGGAGTGGCCGTCCTCGTATTCTAAATGATCGCAATTGGCGTGAAATCGTTTGAAAAGTCTGGGGTAGCCCGAAAAGAAGTGCACCACGAATTTCTTCTCAGCTTCTAGAAACTATAGGCGTTGATGTATCAGTGGGTACCGTAAGGAATATTATGCGATCGGCTGGATACCATGGTCGTACGTCTAAGCGAAAATATTTCATTAGTGAGGCCAATCGAAGGAAGCGCTTCGAGTTCGCTAAAATGTACATAAATGAGCCCGTAGAGTTCTGGGAACGAGTGACCTTCACATATGAAAGTAAATACAGTATTTTTAACTTCGACGGAAAATGAATGGCGTGGAGAAAACCAAACACAGAGCTGCAAAAGGGAAGTGTATGGCCAACAGTAAAAAAATGGAGGAGGTTCTGCTTTAGTGTTTTAGTATTTATTGAAGGCATCATGGACCACAAACACTATATTAATATCCTGAAGGATAATTTGGGTCCGAGTGCGGCGAAAATGGGGATATTGAACAATTTTATCTGCACGCACGATAATGACCCAAAGCATAATGCAGAAAATATTCGGCTTTGGCTCTTATATAATACACCAAGTGTGTTGAAAACACCGCCACAGTCCTCATATATTAATCGTATAGAGCATCTGTGGGACGTTTTAGACAAACGGGTTCGAAAAAGGAATTTCACAAGCAGGTAGCTCTAAAATTAGCACTACAGGAAGAGTGGAACTTGATATCGGAGAATGTGACCAAGAACCATGTCAAATCAATGCCAAGGTGGCCTAAGGCAATAATTAAAGCGAGAGGATATTTTACCATATATTGAGTGTAAGTTATAACACTCAATTCCTATTCTGTAATTTAATTTGGTAGTTTATACAATTCCATAGGAGCGATCGTACCAAGACTTTTTCCGCGTTTTAAAAGGAGGGTTTGCAGTTCGATGAGCTTTTCTCCATTTATGAATTTTCGAAGTTTTTTTTTTCTTTTTATTGATTTTTGTTCCTTAGACACAAGATGATCATATCTTCCAATAAATTCCTGAGAAAATTCTAACGTTTTGGTGAAATATTGATTTTTATTGAAAATATCTGGTCGTTCGTACACTTTTTACACTCACTGTAAGTTAGTTGAAGTGTGTCGTAACGAAACTTGCTACCCTGGTTATTTTGAGCCTTATATACTATGTTTGATGTCGTTTTTATTTCAATATTATCAAAATCAGCGAAAGAGAAATTCGTTCTTCGGCTGTGCATTGCATTATAATAAATATGGGGCGGTGTCAAGCAGCGTTTTGGGTCGTTTGCGTACACTGGTTGGGGAAAATTCAATGTGATAAAAAAAGAGTGAAAGAAAAAAAAAACGAATAAAATCAGTAGTTGATAATGAGGCTAATGACGTTATTTTACGAGTTTTGGGTACTTACTTCCCAAGGGTAATTGTTATTACTCGTTGATTTTCTTCACGATTGTCACTATAAATGCAGTTAACTATTGTGGCTTGCTTGAATTGATCCCCGCCTCGTACGTGCCAAAAAAGCATTGAATTTCTGAAATGTCCAGTGTAACATTGATTATAAAATTTATAACTCTGATGTCGCAATGGTTGTGTATTCTGGATATAGCATCAAATATTGAAGCTTTGATATCAAAACCGGTTGTCTCCATCAAATATTTTGGTGCAGCTGTCAGGATGGCCCTATCCCATCAATTCTCCGTCCGATTGATGTCCAATGGATGAGTTTGTTTCTATCCATTTGGGAGTATTATATACCAACCAAGATCTTGTATTACAGCTATATGCTTTGGGTCATTGTTTCCCCTCATTTAAGTATTTTCTCAGCATAAGTAGAACGATTTTCCTTATTGACTTTACTGATAAATGATTTTTTATGGTTTTTTTTTCGCACAGGGCATTGCACACCGTATTCACGTCAACACTTTTATTAAAATCTATATTTAGATTTTCTTCTTCTTCTGTTTTATGACAAAGGATCGGTCCGCGATGTTCTTTAGCTTCTTAGGGTGGCCAGAACTATCAGACCTTTTTACTTTTTTTTTTATTTTTAAAAAATATATCTAGAACACTTTTCAGTAAAATAAGACCTGTTCACAACTGTCTGTGATAGTTATCCTTATTAGATTTTTTTTGAATTATAGAGCCATTTTTGAAAGCAACTTAAATTATTGCAATCTGCTAATACGCTTCACAAAAAAGATTATTAGAATAAAATACATTATCACAATTGCATTTATCAAACCCTATCAATTTCATTGATAAAAAGTACCGTTGTTTTTCTGTTCTCTCTAATGCCACCTGTACATTCTCACAGAGGCACAGCGAGGCATGACGAGTGTGAGAGTCTACATGGTTCACTCGCTTTGTATCGTTATGTCTCGCCTCGCCTCGACAACTCTCCATTCCGAATTGGTAAATTATGCGCCATTCAAAATACCGAGCGAGGCATCGCGAGAGTTATCGTGTACATTCTCGCGCACTTCAGTTTAGCGCAAATCTTGAAAAGATGCACATTTAGAACAAGTGTTGAAAGTGCAAAGTGAAGTGTTCAAAGTGAAAATGAGTAGCAAGGAGAAGGAGCTGAATTTCGTATATTATATTTGCACATAGTTATAATAACTTGATACAAAAACGGCAACAGCTGTCGTTGCTTGTAGCATGTCCACTCTCCTCGGAATTCACAACGATACTGAAGAAACCAGAGTGTGCAGGATTGCACTCGTCATTCTTGCTAGTTACGCCCAATGCTTTCGATTTGTTCCTCAGTTAGCTCTTAATGCTGTCCCATAACTTTTTCATTTGCTCATGGAGACTTTCGGTGAAGCATGATTGGTCACACCAACCCCGATAGTCATTACAAAGTTGATCATCAATTACCTCAAATGTAGCGCATGCTTCCTCAAAGGTATGTAAATTCTCTTCAACTGTATTAGCCAATCTCTTTCTTCAGCCAGGCGATGTGAAAGGTACTTTGCTTTCATCTCTATCGACATCTCTAACTATTTCGGGGCCAATCGATCACCGCTTTAAGTTCACTGAGTCTTGTCCCATATTGAAATTTACTGCATTGTGGTTTACGCATAGAGGAATTCATTCGAATTTTTTCATCCAAACACTCATAAAAATATTTTGCCTTAAAATCAATAAAATTACGAAAAATAATATCACATTAAGTGCCCCATCATCAAAAAATTCGTGCTGCCCATAAACAAAGGCGAATCGACTTAACGGGAATGTTAACTCCACACGAACATCATTATCCGAAGAATTAAGTCCCGCTCTTTTCATACGATTTTGACAGATTCAAATTTAATTTGCTCGACCCGAATGAACATGGGGAAATCGAAATCTGAAACTGATATCAAGGTTACACTAAGCTTATCAAATTTGTTCAAATCTATAATTCCGTTGTGAACGTCATTAATGAACATATCTATGTGCTTCATATGCTTAATGAAATGATAAAATGCTCAATATAAGCGTTTTTAAAATTTAAAATTCAGCGGTCCAAATTTAATCATCGACCGATTTGATAATATTTTCAACATTCAAGTGGTATGTCCGACCATCCCTTTACAGAAATTGCTTTTTAACTATAATGTCAACTCGCTGTCCAATTTAAAACCGCATGTAACTCAAGATTTGGGAAAATGTAAATATTGTTTTTTTTAACACTTCTGAAAATGAAAATGTTAAAAAGCTGAACAGAGGAAAAAAGATAAGTTTAAAATTTGGGACGCTCACGCACGCTTGTGTACACGGTTAGGGCATCTTCATTTTTCATTATTCCTCTACGGGTTTACGCCTCTTCAGATATCACGCAGCTAAGGGTAATGCTGCCTCTGGTTGCTTTGTTTGTTTTGAACTTTACTTTCGTCAAGTCAGAATCACTACAATGTTCGTGATTAATATTCAATATTCTACATTTAAATCAGGCAGATTACTTGATTCCTGTAAAGAGCGCAGGGAAGCTTAGGAAGCTTTTCCTTGTCAGTGAAATTTTTTACAAGTGCTAAGCACATATTATGCCCATGTTGAGAATAGAATCAATGAGGAGCTGTACTGAAAACGACCGGCGCAAATGCGGAGATGAGGAGCATTGCGGTAGATCAGTATTTCAAGCAGTCTCTGAGTTCGTGGTGTTGATAAACGCAGGGATGATACCTGTAGCGCTCGTTACTATAGGGTGTAAAAATTTTTACCTTCGAAAAAACGAGTGCGACAAAAATCAGTCTCTAGCGGAGGAAACCGATTCACTCTCGATTGGAGCGTAAGTGAACGGGAAGCTGGCGACGGCGGCTTGAATCACGAACTGCGGTGGCTGAGGCGAAAGCATGATGAGACTGACTTCTACCTGAACCAGCAATTGAGTGGGCGCAGTGTGTCGTCCATCTTATCTGCATTAGATTTACATGTCATGATCTCTTGGATCGCATATTCTGCATTGAAGATAGAGATGATGTCTGTGATTCTTTATTTTCACGCAGAAGATGGGCCTGACTGCGTGATTATCTTGCCGAAAAGCGGAAGAGCTCCGTTCGGAGAGTCTAATCAAAGAGATGTTTAAATTGAATTGGAAAAAGAATCAGGTAGTGCATTATGCTCGGGAAATTCTAATAACTAAAAAAGGTTTACTTGATGGAGTTGAAGCTATTCTCCTCCCACGAGTGAAGGAACTTTTGTAACCTAAAGACGATATCGATACTCTCGATTGGAGCGTAAGTGAACGGGAAGCTGGCGACGGCGGCTTGAATCACGAACTGCGGTGGCTGAGGCGAAAGCATGATGAGACTGACTTCTACCTGAACCAGCAATTGAGTGGGCGCAGTGTGTCGTCCATCTTATCTGCATTAGATTTACATGTCATGATCTCTTGGATCGCATATTCTGCATTGAAGATAGAGATGATGTCTGTGATTCTTTATTTTCACGCAGAAGATGGGCCTGACTGCGTGATTATCTTGCCGAAAAGCGGAAGAGCTCCGTTCGGAGAGTCTAATCAAAGAGATGTTTAAATTGAATTGGAAAAAGAATCAGGTAGTGCATTATGCTCGGGAAATTCTAATAACTAAAAAAGGTTTACTTGATGGAGTTGAAGCTATTCTCCTCCCACGAGTGAAGGAACTTTTGTAACCTAAAGACGATATCGATACTCTCGATTGGAGCGTAAGTGAACGGGAAGCTGGCGACGGCGGCTTGAATCACGAACTGCGGTGGCTGAGGCGAAAGCATGATGAGACTGACTTCTACCTGAACCAGCAATTGAGTGGGCGCAGTGTGTCGTCCATCTTATCTGCATTAGATTTACATGTCATGATCTCTTGGATCGCATATTCTGCATTGAAGATAGAGATGATGTCTGTGATTCTTTATTTTCACGCAGAAGATGGGCCTGACTGCGTGATTATCTTGCCGAAAAGCGGAAGAGCTCCGTTCGGAGAGTCTAATCAAAGAGATGTTTAAATTGAATTGGAAAAAGAATCAGGTAGTGCATTATGCTCGGGAAATTCTAATAACTAAAAAAGGTTTACTTGATGGAGTTGAAGCTATTCTCCTCCCACGAGTGAAGGAACTTTTGTAACCTAAAGACGATATCAGGCTTAGAATAGGGAGTAAGTCAAAGTGAAGTGTCAAACGGTTCCAGGATAGGTATATCGCCCAACAGCGGAAGTGTTTAGGTGGTAGTCCAGCAGGGTTCGTGCGGTTAGAAGTCTGATGACACTCAGAGTATAAAAAGCCTTCATCTCCCTACCAAAATAATAGCTTGGTTGTTGGATGGTAAGAGATAATCCATCATGAACTTATTTTTTGTTATATATTTTGGGTTTATTTTTTTCAATAAAATTTTGTTTTCATGTGTTCTGTATTTTCAAACAAATTGTATTTGTTATGTATTTTCAAATGAAACAAAAAAAGTAGTTATGAAAATAATATATAATAGTGATTTTCATTGTTGGGGCTAGCGATTGGTCGCTCCTGCAGCGAAGAAGGAACAACGTTAAAATGACAACATCTTGTTTGTTATTTGAGTTGAATTTTTTAATAAAAGGTAGTTTAGTTACGGTCGTGCGTTGTCCAGGAGGAACAAGACTCCCATCCTAATTACGAGCGCTGTATGCGTACATCGCCTGATTCCTAATATACTTCACTTAATTGCTAACTTTACACTTCAGTTGTAATGCTTTGGCCAAGTTCCAACAATTGATACCTGTATGATGCCACCATACTCACAAAAATGTCTTCCACTGATGATGGCTTGGCCTTGGGATAGTTCCAGGAGGCTCGTCTGGCGATAACCACTGATACGTGCGCCGGCTATTGTCATACATAATCCTTTTTTCATTGCACGTAAAAACTCGATTCAAAAACGCTTCCCGTCCATTGCGCAACAACAGCGAAGTAGAGACACCTATACGCTGCCTTTTGTTGTTGTCGGTAAGTGGACGAAGAACACTGTCGTTTCTTTCCCAGCCGTCAAGATGGCGACTAATGGTGCTTTTGTCAATGTCAAACTTTACGCTTAATCCGTGCAAAGTTTGGTGGGGATTGTCATCTATGTCGGCAAAAAGCTCCGTGGCATTTATCCGAAACATCGCTTCAGGATGATCGTCGTCTTCAAGGACATCCCCGTCATCGGAGTGGTGCGGAATCGGGAAACCATCTTTGAGCTGTAAGTTCTAACACAATATCGTCTCCAAATACGTCACATGTCCTGCGGGCAGACGTTGGTGCATTTGTCCGTAATTTTAACTCGTAGTAGAGAGTACAACTACCTTATACAGTTTCACTGACCATCTTTACACTTCAATATTTTCCAAAAGACTTAACACATTTAAATCGCACTTGACCTTTTATAATGACCACCGACATCCCTTTGCAGGTAGCTAAACGGATTCCGGGAAAATGACCTGACGTTCTGGAACAAAGAGGTATACAGATGAGTCATCCCTAAACCGACACTTTCAATGCAACCACCCAATACTTTTAATCAACTAGCTCAACGCGCAGGCGTGGAGGGGGTGCTTTTACGACATAATGATAGCCCTGATCCTTGTATATCACATATATGGATAAATCATACTGTTTCATTTTAGACAAATGAAACAAAAAAAAAATTCTTTACTAGGTAAATTAAAGAAAATCAGATTATAAAGATGTTAAATTAAAATTGAGCTATACTATGCAGTAAACATTTTAGATAGTTGAAGGCAATTTACGCCCGGAGTGTGGGACTCCTAGCAGCGCATGCTACCAGACTACCCACTAAACACCCCCCCTGTCAAGAGATCCTAGCCTGGAACCGTTCGACACATTACTTCGGGCTAGGCCTCTTTTTACTTCGCCCAAGGGCGCCGTCAATCTAGAGAAATCTCCCTCCAGCGGGAGGGGGCAGGATGGAGGAGGCCTGCTGGAAAGGAGACCTCCCTAGACCCCGCGCCCAAGGTTATCTATCGTATATTTTTTGGCAATAAGTATTGCCCGAGAGTAATGTGCCACGCAGGTCCATTTGTCGAAACTTTTCAGCATTTCTCCGACCAGATTGTCTGGAGAAAGCTCTCCTATCACCTCCCACAAGTCCTGCCGCATTCTGTTCCACCTTCTACAGTTGAAGAAGGTGTGACATGCGTTATCCCTTTCCCCTGGGCAGAAAATGCAGTCTGGGACCGTGACTTACCAATCTTGTGCAGGTAAGACTGAAAATACCCATGCCCGCTAAGAAGCTGGGTAAGGTAATAATCAGTCTCACCGCACCTTCGACTTATCCACAATCCCACGTCCCATATAAGGCGGGCAGTACAGCGGCCATTAGAGTCGCCTTCCCAGGACTGTTGCCACTCGAGTATTGTGCGCTGCCCCTCCTTTCGGCTGATAGCATATCTTGAACCCTCCACTTCTCGGTCATAAATTCTCGGTCGCTCTCTAGCAAGGAGGGCGATGGGTATCACTCCTGCAATCACCAGCACCGCTGACTCAGAAACAGAGCGGTATGAAGACGCACTCCGCAAAGCTCCTCGTCTCTGTACCTGCGCCAAGCGCTTTCGGTACAGCTCCTTACTGAGAGCTCCGGCCCAGACCTAAGAGCCGTACAGTAGCACTGACTGTACAGCACTCATGAGGAGTCTGCGTTTGCCTGCTTCTTCTTTATTGTTTCATCAGTTTGCTTCTTCTATATTAACTTCATCCTTTATTCACTTTTTTCTTCATTATTTTATTAATTTCTTTTCTTGCACTTTATCTTTTATTCCACATGTACTTTATCCTTCTTCTGTATTTAGTTAACCTATATTCATTCTTTACTTCTTTATTCACGTTTCCTTTTTTATTCACTTTTTTTTCTTTATTCTCGTTTCCTTCTCCTTTCCATTTACATGTTTTAGCCGGGTACAAAAAACAAGTTAATTCTATTGATTGAAAATTGTGGTAAGCGTTCCTAGAATTAGATGGCTTTTTTTTATTGAGACTTCTTTTACTGAGAATTTTTTTCTTTTGTATAATATTATTTTGTTATAATATTATTATTTATAATGCTATCATTTTAATTCTAGTCTTTATACTATTTTTTTGTTTTTTATTTATTTCGTATGTTTTGCTATAACACCAAGTATTACAATTGCAAATTTAATTTTTAAACAAAAGTAAATTATAACAAAAAATCTTACTTGCTATCATTTATTTTTTGTGTTCTTTATTTTTGGTTTTTATTTCTTCATGCCGCCTACACAACGACAAACGAACCAACTTATTTCTTTCATACCGTCTTAGAGAGTTTTAAATTTAACATATTCAAAATAGCCTATTCAAAATATCATATCAAAGTCCAAAGAGTTTTATTTGATTCAACATTAATTCATTACAGCCCTAAGAAAAACGAAATTAACTAGGATACGTTTAAAGTAGATGTTTATCGTTTTCAGTAAAATTGATGGTCGTTATTCCACTAGGAAGACGGAAATTCAGAATGCAAATTTGGTATTGTAAAAGTATCGTAGCTCAAATCGAAGATTTTAGTGAACGGATCTTGTTGAAAAAATAACCAGTCAGACATCCCAAATTTAATTTTTTCAATCGCAACGGTTTCAATTGTTTCTCTTTTTTATTTTTGTCGCTGATTTAACTGGCATGAAATGCTAGTAGAATGCAATAAAGTCAAATTGCAAAAAAATTTATGAAATCCTCGGCCAAAAATCAAAAAGAAGGAAAACATGAGATCGTTGTTTTGAATGGTGCGAACATCATATACCTTCAAAAAGACCATTTCTATGGAGTTACTTAATTACTTAAATTTTTTGAATTTCTAATTAAGATTTTTATTCAAATTGAACACATAGCACGAAAACCTTTAAAATGATACATCACTGTTCTAAAAATGAAATTTGAAACCTTTCACTCTGTTTTTCTGTGTACTTTCCCCCGCAATATGTTCATCATAATCAAAACCAATAACCATATGAGTAATGTAAATATTTGATTACACAAACCCTGAACCAATATAACTTTTAATATCTCTAAACGTAATTTATACACATCTGCTATTTTCATATGAAATTAGAACGTTGATTGCGGTGCAAAACGCATTCCAGGATTTTCGGAATCTGATTTGTAATTTGTAAACATTCATATGCAGGATTTTCATTTACATATGATAAAATAATTTCATTTCGTAGAAACAACTTATTACAATTTGAACCTGGTCAAAAAGCATAAATTAGTATGCATCATCAAACCCACACGAAAAAAGTTTCCAGACACATGTCAAACACAAAAATTTCAGGACTATGAATAAATAGACTCCCTCTAAAGGGATGCCGCTCGTCCACAGTTTTACACAACATTAAACGTTAAAAATCATGTGAAATAAAAAAAGGTATTACCACGGCATGCATACATTTCAAGCATAGATTCCCTTTACTAATGCCACCATTATTTATTATTTCCGCTAAATTAGTGTCTCCCTAGGAAAAGTTTCCACTCGCTTATCACCAGACGTAATTTCCCATCACACACTTGCCTTTATGACCGATTACAGTAGTGCCTACAAATAAGTTTCCATTGTAACTTAGCTGCCATGTAATGACTCACAAACGCGCCGTATATCAATTATGATTCAATTACACTGTAACGTAACCACTTTTCAATTGTGCGGAACACATAATATGGAGCACTTACTGATGAAGGAAGGATATTTGCCCGGCAATGGCGTCCAACATTGACGTAAATCAGCAAGGACGATAGCGCAGTCAAAAACCATAGTAACCTTGTAGCGGTTAATGGTTGGAGCTGTTGAGAGGCGACTATTGTCCTGAAAAGCGTAAGATTCATCGAAAACCATAAAGCAAGGATCGATAACCAAAGAGGGGTTATTGATATTTCCGCATAACTAAACACCCCGAGTCAATTTTAAGGTGGCTCCGTTTGTTGTGTGTGAACTACCCGTGCACTCTGGACGCCGTATAACTATCGCAGATTGTATTGAATTTATTATGGAATCTGAAAAGGATTTGCTTGGCAGAAAATTGGAGAAAATATTGTAAGGCAGAGATAGAAGAATAGAAACCATGCATCAAACCTTATTTATTAGAAAAACGATCCGCCCTGTTGAGTGTTTTGTAAATAGTTTTCAACCATTTTCAGTTCAACGTAAAAGGATAAATTAACAGCAGAGCCAACAACAAAGAAACAACAGAATATTCATCACAAACTAAACTTTGTATGAAAATGAAATGAATTAGTGCTGTGATTTACTAAAGCCAGATATTTTGATCCTTGGTAAAACACAGCTTCATGATTTTGACCGAAATTGACCGTTAAAATCCACAATTCATGGTCTTTGTTTTACCTGGGGCTTTAATTTTAATCAAATCCATTTCCATTTAAGCGATCTATCCTTTAAGCAGAGTGGAAATGGGTTATTTTTAATAACGTTGTGATATAAATTAAAAATATTAATACAGGAGGGGTTACACTAAATTTATACACTTTTGAAATACAAAAAAATTGATTAATTTATGTGAATGTTTATCAATATAAATACTGGTAGATAAAATATCGAAAAAATGAAAGGGGTCTGCGCCGTTGATGATTTTTTCATAATCATTGGTCTGAAACAAATAAAATCAAATATTTATAGGCTCGGTATGTTAAAAACTATAGGACGGTTTTTGGTTTTTGCAAAAAAAAGTATGAAAAACATGCATTTTTTCACCGTTATTGGCACAAAAAATAATTCTAATCTAAATTTTATAAAAGTAGTCAGAAGTAATAAGAAATGCTTGGTTAAAATTCAGTGAGAATCAGTTTATTAGTTACCGAGAATTCATCAACGCAGAGTCGATAAATATTTTTCGAGGAAGACGCGATTAAAGTTTTTTTTATTTTTTTTTAATTTAATTTTTATTCTGCATGTTCCCTTCGAAGCATCTTTCAAGTAATTCTTGCCTAGTCAAATCTTCGTAGATTGGCTTCAAAACATGTCGAACAACTTCAGCAAGCGCAGAACGATGTTTGAACTCTGTTTAATCGGCTGCAGCTTTCTAATATTTGAACCGGGATTCAGAAAGTTTGCATGCTGTGAATTTTAATCGACTGAAATGTTTTTATGATATCCTACATAGATCTCTTTGCGCATTTCTTCAACAGAATCGGGTTGTCTTCGGATAGCTAAAGCATAGTTAGTCGACAGCTCTTTCATAAGTTCGATTGTTAACTGTTGAGTTTTTACAACGGGAATTTTTTTACGACAGCTGTCTTCTTTTTTACTACACCTTTTTAAGCTGCCCCGTTTCTGCTGGATTTTTGTTTTTTTGCCTGTAAAAAACCTTTCCTAGCTTCATTAGCACTTTTTTTTGTGGTAGGGAGGTGAAGGCTGTTTACGCCCTGAGTGTGGGACTCCCGGAAATGCAAAATGCTTTTGGACTACCCACTAAACACCTCCCCTGTCAACCTGAGAACGTAGCCTCGGACCGTTTGACACATTACTTCGGGCTAGGCCTCGTGTTCCTACGCGTAGAGGCGCCTTCGCATTATGGGTACCTCTTCTCTAACGGGAAGGACAGGAGAGGAAGGAAGTGCTACAAAAGAGATCAATCCATCCCCGATGCCTCCCAGCGCTCTCATAAATCTTTTTTCAATATCAGCACTGCCCGAGCATATTGCGACACGCGATTCCAATTGTCAACTGTTTTCCCTCAGGTCAGGGATCAGCATTACAACGACGATAGTTTCCGACCACAGCTCTCCAATTTCGCTGAGGAGGTCCCCTCGCTGCTGGCTCCACCTTTTGCAGTAGAAGAATGTGTGACAGGCGTCATCCAATTCCCCTGCACAAGACACACAGTTAGGAGGCCGTGCTCTGTCAATTGTGTACAGGTAGGACCGAAAACAACCGTGCCCGCTTAAGAGCTGGGTCAAGTAGAAATCGGTCTCCCCATGCACTCCACTGAGCCATGGCCTCAGGTCAGGGATCAGACGTACGGTCGGTGAACTCCCTTGTTTCTTGCTCCCAGGACTGTTGCCAATCGCTGAGAGAGCGACGTCTCTCTTCCCCGGTGATCTGTTGTCTTCGATCTTCACCTCTGCGCAGGTAAATACTTGTCCGCTCTCTCGCAAGGAGGGTGATGGGTATCAACCCTGCGATTACCAGCACTGCCGCCCCGGAGACCGTTCGGTTTGCGCATGCGATTCGCAATGCTCGTTGTCTCTGCACTTATGCCAACCGCTTCCGGTGTAACTCCTTGGTGAGAGCGTCGCCTCACAGTTCTGATCCGTAGAGTAGAAGCGACTGCACAATGCTCATTAAGAGTCGTCTCCTTGATGTGGTGGGGCCCCCTATGTTGGCCATTAAGCCACGTCACGCGCTGCAGCCTTGTCAGCTACTGCCCTGATTTGTTGGGAAAACTCATTTTCGAGTCTATGAGGACGCCCAGGTACTTTACTGCTGATTTCGATTCGACCAGCTCATCCCCTATACTGATAAGCCGTATTCTGGGGATTCTCTTCTTCGTTAGGATGACCACTTCGGTTTTTTCCAGTGCCAGCTTTAATCTGTGAGCGGTCATCCAGTCCATTACCCTTTGCATTAACATATTGAGTCTGAGTTGCGCATGGTCTACTGTGCGTCCAGCGAACAGCGCCGCGACATCGTCCGCATAGCCGATCAAACGTGACTCAACCGGCAGTTCACGCTGCAGGAGTCCATCGTAGGAGATGTTCCACACGTCCGGGTCAAGGATGGTACCCTAAGTGACACCTGAAGTAACAATTGTACTTCGCTTACCCTCCATCGAGTCGTAGAGTAGGCTGCGGTCCTTCAAATAGTTCCTGAGAATCCGCATCAGGTACACTGGTACTTGAAAACTATATTATGAAAACTATACTATATACATAATATAGGAAACCATACTATAAACTAAACTAGAAAACTATACAATAGTTATAAAACTATAACTATACTATATTCAAAACTATAAACTAAACTCAAGCGCTTCCAGAATATCTACCCATCTAGCGCTGTTAAATGCATTTCGGACATCCAGAGCAACCAGCAGGAAGACCCGTCGTGTGGAAATACTGTGAGACTCCGTACGTTGGACCGCGCTCACTACTTCTCCAATTGCATCGAAGGTGGAGCCGCCTGCTCTGAAGCCATACTGCCGTGGAGATAGGTCCCCGGCAATACGAATCACGTCAGCGAGTCTTCTCCTGATAAGTTTTTCAAAAACTTTTCCGGCCGTGTCAAGCATACACAGTGGACGATATACAGCTAGCGACTCGGGATCCCCCTTTCCCTTAGTAATGAGCACAAGTCTCGCCACCTTCCAGCACTCTGGGAATAGCCCTTCTCGCAGGCATGCGTTGAACATGCGGAGGAGCAGGTCAGGGGAAAAGTGGAAAACCATTTGTAGCACCTCTGCTGGAATCCTATCTGGTCCTGGAGCTTTTCTTGCCTTCATAGACAACACTGCTTTCTCCAATTCCATCTTCGTGAAAAATGGAATTTCGGTTCGTGTTTCATATTGAACGGCTTCAACGATGGCAGGATGGATGGACAAGAGAGCCCGCCCGATTTCGTCCATCTTTTCTGCCTCGTATGAGTGAGACGACCTTTGGACACCGAGCTGCCGCATTACTATTTTGTAGGCCAAGCCCCAAGGGGGTCTGTTCTAGTCATCCACCAGGTTTTGCCAGCGGCAGGCCTTGGTGCTGTTGATAAGTCTACGGAGGCATTTTCTAGATGACTTGTAAGCAGCTAATCGGATACATGCCTCTTCCCGGGTTCGAGCTCGCCGTGTCATGCGTCGTAGTTTGTGACATTCCCATCGTTTTTCAGCAATTTCAGGTGACCACCAGTATACCGGAGGCTTGCTGTGCCGGGGTCTTCGTAGGGACATTGAAGACCTGCAGGCGGATGTAATGATTCTCATAGTTGAGTTAACGACATCTCTTGCCGCAGGTTCTCCGTCCTCTAGCGTTGCTTCCGACAGCGGTGATCGTGTCATAAGCACTTCAACAAACTTCTCAATATCCGATTTTCCAGTATTCCTCCGGAGCGCAGAAGAACAAGCTCGTGGTCCTCGGGAAGCACCGTGATAAATCTCCAGAGCTATATACTGGTGGTCACTGGCCGAGTAATCCTCTAGCACTCTCTAATTTTTAACTGATTGTGCTAGGCACTCCGAGGCGAATGTCACATCAGGTATGGTGCTGACGCAACCCCATCGACGGACGCAATCCCATCGACGGTCATTAGCACGTTTAAAAGTTTTTTTAGCAACAAGTCGGACGCATTCTAACTTCTTCATAATAAAATCATCACTACACGGGGCATTATCGAGCAACACTATGAAAGTTTGAGTGTCACCGTCACTTTTGTAATATACATAACGCATTTTAACAATTCTAAAGAGTGACAAAACGTTTCACATATGCCGTCAATTTTTCCAGCACTACCTGAGTAGTTAGCACTACACTTTTCTTTATATGCCTCATACGACGCTTCAAACTCATCAGTGTATTGTTGTTGGTTTTTTGTTCATACGCTTTTCAGTAGCTTGATTTGACAATGACATTCCCTCCTTAGTATATTATCTATAGATTGAAACCGCCATGTCAAGAAGAGGCATATGTCCTCATCTTTCCCAAAGGTTCTCCGCGCTGAGCATTCTAGAGTTTTTCGTCCTCAACAGTATTGAGCATCGCTAGTTCAAATAAACTTTTCACTGCGATGGCAATCGAATCGATAACATGAACATATTTAACATAACATACACCATGCGTCGATTGATCTCGTATCCAGTCATAATAAATGGACACGAAGCAATAAACTTTGGTTGGCAATCACACGACACACAAAGCTTGACACCGAGTTCTCATTGTCCATAATTCGAAAATTAAACATCTTTTTCACATACTTTACACTTAACATACTGCTATAACGTTGAAATTACCAGGAAAAAATGAATCGAACTGTTCCCTGCCGTTTGATCAACGTGTTCATCAAAAGTTCGATCTTTCGATTTTCGCTGCTTCTTCGCCGATGTTCTGACATAACTTATGTCTGCCTCGAGCTCTTCTACACGAACTCCGTGGAATTTTCTGCCTCTTTTTCGGTTTCGAACCTGGTCGTTTTCATAGAGATTTTTTTGAGAAATCTTCTTGTCCCTTGCGGAAATCACGACCTGAGATGTGGTATCAATATTTCAAACTAGACTTATATTGAGATAGCGCTGTTACACTGGTTTGAGTAACCTTTTGCTTCTTAATTGACATTTAAATGTTCAATTCTGAAAATGAAGGGGTCGACCTCAATATATTTAAAAAGGGATACTATTATAATAGAATAAAACTGTTGCTCTAGTCAATTAAAACCAAGTAGGCGGTTCTGCTCCGTGCAGAGCGGATTAGCGCGTTCTGGTAATAAAATGAATGCAGCCCAAAAATACAGTTACACCTTCAGATCTTTATAAATTTAATCAGATTAGATAGATCGGAATAATTCGATCAGAAATCTAAAATATGATATTTCTGTATAAAACCACTTTCCACAAATGCAATAAAAAACGATTTTTTGAAAATTATAAAGACGGTAGACCCCTTAATGTAATATTTTGCATACTATGTCCATTTCTGTTAACACTAGGTTTACGGGCGTTTCTTATATTCCTATCTCTACGAGCAATCGTCAAATTGACGGGTAGACGAAAATACGCATTTTCTTCAAAAAAACCATTTATTTAAACTAACAATAAGTCTGAATTGAACAATATGCAGCTTCCCGTTTAAATAAATTATTAATAAGTAAAAAATCTTTTTTTTTTAAATTATCACGTAAAATGATAACAATGAATCATATGTGCAATCATATTTATTGAGCACATTTTTAACAAATATACTGAATTTTGTTTGTGCATTTTCCGCATACGATCTTTTGCAATATATACGACAATTATTGCTTCTATTTATGTTGCAGTAGCCCACTTGACAACTTTTTCGTATTTCTGACGTTGAAGGTAACAGAAATGAAGCGTCTGAACTTTGACAAATATTCTCCTTGTTTTCTCCAGCTAATTCCTCAGCTAAGCAAAATAGAAACTCCTTTCTGGCTATTTTCGATCCGGTGCACTTTTTATATAATATCCACGCGTTTATCGCTGCCAAGTCTAAAATATTGCAAATCACTTGGAGGGGCCATCGCAAACACCCTGCTTTCACACTACATCTGCGTGCCATCTGGTCAACGACGTCCACGCCAAACTTTGTTTTATTATAAAAAGTAATCGTTTCGGGAATACGTTTATAATTGTCTTCTATTTGTACATCTGTATGATTGGTGCTTAAAAGGAGAACTTTTACGGTAGGTTTACTTTTATACACAGTAAGCTTGCAGTTTTCTGATTTCTATAAATGTGAGGAAAACAATGTGATTTTGTCCTTCTTTTCCTTCGCTGGTTTTGGCAATTCTTTTTTGTTCGATCGGATGGTCCCAATTTTTTAGCTAGCGGGATGCTTGCGAAGAAATTGTCTGTCGTTATATTTCTGCATCGTTGTAAATATGGTTCGGCTAATTTTAATGTTACGAACTCGCCTAACGATTTTGTGTTCCAATTTTCATCTATCCCCATATAAGGGAAAGCATTCAAAATATATTTTGATTGGACGTTGAAACTTTCAGTGAACTCGCTTCATATGCACCCCGGGCATATAGAATTCCTAGAAAACTACATAACTCAGCAACTGTAATTGTCCAGTCTTTTTTTCAAAACTCGATGTGCCTCGGTTTCAGTGCAGTTTTTTGTGTGTTCCATTATGTGACTGTCAATTCGAAAGAACTAGTTACACAACCCGACATGATATTTCTTTTAGTGTAGCCAGTAGGCCTTGCGATATCCTTGAATATCATACGAACGGGCGTTCTATCCTTAGATCTACCTGCTTTCAATTTTGTTCACTGTGTTCCGTCAACTGCAATTTCACTTTCATCCATTACATTTTGGGATGTTCTCGTCCTCGCATCCTCGGAGTCAGAACTAGAAAGAATACGCAACCTTTTCTTATTACGATTAACTTTCAAGAAGTTTTCCTCTTCACTACCCGAAGATCCTTCTATTTCTCCACTTTCAACGTATTCAGAACTTTCACTGTAATCTTCACTTTGCCCTAATTCATACTGATCTTCTTCGGGGGTATCCTCAGGACAATCTTCGTTGATGTTGATGTATTGTTCTTCAATATCTTATTATGTCTCCTGAATTTACTCATTATCGCTAGAAAAGGATGATTGGTCAAAATAAAAAAAAGCTGTGCCAAATTCAATTACACTATTGTAAATACTTACAATAAGCGGAGACTGTCTAAAACGTAATATTTGGCTAATGTAGGCTGTCTACAATTACTGAAACTTTTGCACACTGTTTTTGAAAAATGTTCTTTCCACTAGCACTGCAGCAACCGTACTGAAGATCGTCTCTTGTTTTAGAGGTATTTTCGGCGATAGGTATAAGCGATTTCATTAAATACTAAATACGATAGCACTCAGACCATATAATCCGCTTTGGTTCACATTATCGAAGCGGTATTGACATAACGAATTGAGGGTATCGCAGTAAAAACTTTTCTTTCATTCTTATATTTATTATTCGAACAATGATTTTACGAACGAAGCAAATATATACGGATTGTTTATGAAATCAGTTAGCCCGTCAATTTGACGGGTTTCGTAGAGACAGGTATACTACATAAAAATTTCAAAATTTCGGAAGCTTAGGAACATAATAATTGTTAAATTCTTTTGATGCAAAATGGTTAAAATTAATGCTATGGTTTTTTGGGTATTTCATTTCAAAATTGGAAATCCGTCAAATTGACGGGTCTCGTAAACCTAGTATTGATAACTATCAAGGGTCTCGTAAACCTAGTGTTGATAACTATCAAGAAGCGATAACATCATGATGGGGAATATGATGACGCTAATTCGAAGCGTCCCATGATTAAACAGGAAGAAATGGCGGAATTGCTCCTCTTCAGAACATACCCCTGAGTAGAAGAGGACTCAGTGGTTCAGGATCAAGAAGAATCCTTTTGGCACAAGGCGCTACACCTGAACGGGCCCGGGAAGTGGCAACAGATCAGAAGCCGGGACAAGTAGTACAAAGCTTCCCTGTTCACGGTTGTGGAATAGGAATATTGCACCGCAACCGATTGCAAGGAGCGAACGGTTAGGAAAATGACACCTACTTGGCTTACCGGGGGAGAAAACAAGGCATATACCCGATTCCCCCCAAACCAGAATAAACGAAGCGACCATGAGCACTGTCAGGCATACCTTGCGGAAGCAACGAAACATCCGTTGAAGCACACTAATTTTACAAGCACACCAATTGCAAAAAATCTCATAGAGGTGATACCAAAGGAACACCCGGTTCTAGCGCTTTCACATTAACAACGTACTTGATTGGAAAACACAAAGTTGAATTTTGTGCGAAGAAGGGAGAAGACATCCAGTAGAGAATATCAGAAGCTCTACTCAAAGTGGTGCCTTGGAGGCTTCATTATGAGGCAATGGAAGGTTATTCGCGTCAACGGGCAATTCCTAACAACTGGCAATGTTGATAATTCAACCAATTTCATCTTAAAGCAATGTGCCTATACGTACGAATGCTCAAGTTAGTGGAGAAAACCAGCACACCTTAGGCAGATGCGTGGCAAGTTGAAATTCCCGGCGTTTATTCAGTGGAGCCTTTTCCTCCCACTGTGGTTCTGGTGGAGTCAATTTCTTCTGAGAATTTGGTTAGGGAAACTACTCTATAAGTCCATAGCACTTGCAGTGAAACCTATTCAGCCCGTGACTGCTATCAAAAACAGTCGTAAACAGTCGTAAAGCAGTCGTAAAAGGATCTGCCACTTTCATGACACATGTCAGCGACCATGTCCCAACTTCGTGGCCAGCTATTATTGAAAGGAGTAATATCGTTTGGCGGTTAGAATGGGTCCTATCTATGCGATTACTATCCAGAGAACGATCTAGAGACCACTCTACCTGATGAGTTCAAGGTCTGGAAATAGAGAAAAAGGTCAGAGACTTACTCCGCAATCTCTAAAGAGAATTTACCCTTCACCATGCCAAGACGACTTTGACTGTCTCGTGGAGCTCGCAATTATTTTTTAACGAGTGCACAAATGTTCATGAAATAAAACATAGGACTAGATTTTGTTACGCTTTCCTACCCGGTTTGGTGACGGAAAAAATGGCAGCCCGAGGGGGAACGCGTACGAGAACATTACGGGAAAAAAACCAAAAACGGACAACAGAATTTTGTTCCAAAAACAAACCAAAAAACCTATTTCTGCCAACTATTGATATTTATTCACAAAATCATTTGTACCTCATGGTAATGCTAGAAAATTGGTAATGTACACTTGTGCTGAGAGTGAGTGTTTTATCCTTTTGAATCAATTATTGCCTGCCGTCACCTTGGAACTGATTGCACAACGTTCATCGTTTTTATCCTGGGAAGTTTCTTCCGAATTTCAATTATTTCGTCCCACGCAGCTTGTTCCGATTTCCCAATTTCTGTTTGGTTTGTTGCTTTTTATAATGCAAATGATTCTCTATGACGTTCAAGTCCAGGCTATGAGGAGCCCAAAGTAGACGCTCTTGTTTAACATTGTTAAAAAATAAAGTCATAAGACGACTTTTGTGGATAGGAGCATTACCTTCTTACAGTATTCAGTCCTCTCCAATCAAGGTGATTCCTGACTTGAACGCGATATCGTCAAATAGACAACAGTTTAAAATAGACACACATGGCAACTTTTAGTTGCACCAGTTTTCCTATAACGTTAAACGGCATACATCATATTGTACGCCATACCCAGACCACCATTTTACCGCCATTTTTATGGCAAGAAAGGATAATAGTTTGGTGTTATTTCACTATGGCGGGAGTGGTACGATAATATTCTTTGCCATATGATCAATCTAACAAAAACGCTGACTTGGCCGTCCGCAGAAACCATTTCAAAGAGTCGACAGGCTTCCTAATATATTCTTTTGCAAATTCCAGTCTGCGAACTTTATTTTGTTCTGTAATAATATGTACCTTCCTTTTTACATAAAATTTTTAATTCACGTCCACCAACCATTGTCGAATTGTCATATGGCTTACATTCTGAAACGCTATTTTCCTTGGAATTGAAGCACCAACATTCGTAACTGATGCAACGAATTTACGATCTTTTCTATCTTTCATAGTTTTCATAGTTTTTGTTGTATGATAATACCTGTCACGATGCAATGAGGAGGGCGCTAGTGAAAAAGGAGTCGAATGCAATCCACATTTGGTGGTTGGTTAAATCCATTGTGGAGTGACTCTGGTACATATGGGAAATCAATTACCACCAACGTACGCACGGGTTGTAGATGTTCACAAGGAGTTGATATTTTACCCCTTTTATTGACCGCCCGTGATAGTCTTAGCCAGTGTAAGTCTTAGCCAGACTATCCGAAACTGGAAGGATTCGTTACGCGGCCGTGAATAACCTCGCCATGCCAATTATCGAAAAATATTAAAAGGTAAAATACGAAGCGACATTGTGTTATATAATGAATGAAAAAGTTGTGATGTAATGAAAATGGTTTCAGGTTTAATCCTGATACTGAAAAAGATACTGGCACCATCAACAAGAAGACAAAATATGGTCTGACTTTGCGCCATATATGCAAATGGGACGGAGAATGTGGATAAAACTGAATTAAAGTATCTCGGAGTTCTGACGTTCGGGAGGGTTACGCGCAACAGCCAACACAGTGTCTAGAAAGGCTACCAAAACTCTGATAGTATGCAGGCAAATACGAGGCAATTTCTGAGGCAGTCCAGGTATTCCACGGTCCATACAGGTCCGATCATCACCCATGGAACGTTAGCCTGAGCAGACAAAACCCAAACACACAAGACGACGTTTAACCAAGATCGAATTCATCGTTTACCATGTGTCTGTATCACTGGAGCAAAATACTCATGGCCAAGAACACCTCTTAAGGAAGTCTCAAACCTATCGCCACTTAATTAGATGTCTTTGATGTCTCAGATGTCACTTAATTAAAATCTTCTGAGAGGGGATAGTAGTATTTCCCTTAATATTTGTACCATCGTATTCCATAGATATATTCAGATTTCACATTAAGTTTTGTGTAGGGCTGATTGGCAAGATGGAAGGGAACGTTGAATCAACTTCACAAGATAGAATGCGATCAGATGATATACGGATGGTTCCAACACATCTGAGGGAACAGGAATTGGAGTATCCAGCCCTGGCACCAAATATTCGAAGCCACTAGAAGTATGCAAAGGAGGTATGTTCTATGATATTCCTACAAGTGTACAATACAAAGCATAGACAGAGGATACAAAGGCAAAACTGTAGCTATTCCGGCTGATAGCTAAGCAAGCCTTAATGGTGCTAGAATCTCTGCTGACTAATACACTCTGCGAGTTGAGTGTAGACAATAAGGCAACTTGGTGACGTTATAGGACGACTAGGCGACCCGAACTTTCTACCCTAGTGTTTTGTTCCAAGGGAAGAGTTATCTATATCAAGTGTTATGTCGTCCGAGTTTGTTTTTCAATTTGGGTCCATTCTTAGCCCTACGAGTATGTCAAGAAAATAGTGTTCATACCAAAGAGTCGAAATACCGAGGTAAAAGTCTTTGGAGTATCCGGTGTTTGCATACTTACAACCAAGTAACTCCTTGACAACACAACCTTAGGCATATGCTGTTCTACCTAGAGTATTTATGCTTAATCTTGCTTTGCAACAGGAGAACTTTGTAGGGGGAGGAAAAAATGATCAGCAAGATACTTACATTGTTACATTATAATATCGTGCCCGCCGATAAAGATCGTGTTAAACTGGATGAATGTGTGTAAGGAGAGAAACTCTTGAAAACTCTCCCTGGAGTATGGCGATTTAGCACGTTGACTCCCTCTCATCTGTCAGCATTATATGCCCACTCACGATATCGCGACCTGTTTGATATTGTTGCGGACTCTAAACTCGACTCTGTTATTTAGCGGATATATGGGTATCTGGAATTTCATACATTCCGCAGACGTCTCAGAAACGCGAGGGTACTGTTTTCGAGGTTGTCAATTGTGTCGCAAAGCTTTGCAGCCTTGCCTTTGAGCCTGCGTATTTTTCTGTTAGTTCTATGATGTCTTTGTATATGTCCGTATTGCTGATGCACCATTTAGTACCCAAGATTCTTTTTATTGCTCGATTCTGGAAGGACTGAAGTGCTATTTTGTTGGTCTTTATCGTCTGAAAGAAAGCGGGAGTACCGTATAGTAGTGTCGGTAGTATGGTCTGTTTGCAGATTAGCACACGGTTATTTAAACTGAGTTTCTTAGATTTAGGAAGTGGGTAGAGTTTGTGTAGGAGGCCTGCATAAGCTAGGACAATGTATCCTCGTTTGTTTTGTATATTTGTCTCCTCTTAAGTCTCTTGTCCAGAGTAAGTCAAAGGTATTAAGTCCTACTTTTCCATTGTATGGGCTAGTTATCAGTAATGATTGTCTGTGGAGTTTATCGTATTTTCCGGGTTATGAACATGGCTTGTGTCTTTTGCGGGTTTATTTTCTGCGAAAATATTCCAAGATAGTGTTCGCTGAGCGTTGCAATTCTGAAGGTATGACCTCTCTTGTCGACTTGTAGTGAAGATACGGGTGTCATCAGCATACAGGGACAAATTTACTGATGGGGGTAGGTTGGAAAAGTCTGCTGTGTATATATTATAGAGGACACGTGAGATGGGTGATCCTTGAGGAACTCCAGCTTCAAAGGGTCGTAGAGTTGATAGATCGTTGTCGATTTCGACAAGGAATGTTCTGCTCTTCAAGAATGAGCCTATAATTTGGGTGAGCTGCAGAGGCAGGTTGAGTTCGTACTTTTTACAATATAAATCCTGCATGCCAGACTTTAGCAAAGGCTCTAGCTTCGTCAAACATAACCAGCCCGGTTAATTTTCTGCACTCCAGATCTGTTCTCATGTGTTGGATCAACTTTACTAGCTGGAGTTCATAGTGATTGGCTTTGAAGCCGAATTGTTCTTCCGGTATGATATTTCTATAATTTAATGCCGTCTTGACACGATGCAGTATCCCCTTTCTGTAATATTCGCTATTGATGAGAGGAGGCTTTATGGCAAAACAAGGTTATTGGGCATCTTACATCCCTTCGATGGTAGGATAAGTTATGCAAAACTTTCCTCAAGATTTCCGGTGATTTGCAATCCTGTCGAATATTCTCTTTAAGGGCTGTGATTTGACTTGTTGGCATAAGCCCGCGACTTTAAGTAGCCCCAAAAAAGGAAGCCTGGGGTGGTTAAATCGGGCGATGCTGCTGGCCATGCCAAACCGCCAAAACGGGATATTACACGCCCAGGAATCGCTTCCTTCACAATATGCATTGTGGCTCGTGTTGTGTCTTGTTGAAACCGCATCTTCACCAAGCCCCGCTCTTCCAATTCCGGCAGTAAGAAGTCGTTTATCATGGCCCTGTAGCATTCACCAGTAACAGTTTCCGTATTGCCAATGGCATCCACAACAAAATACGGCCCAATCACTTGAACGCCGCACCACACAGTTGCTTTGAGTGGATGTAACGGCTCTTCGTGTATGACACGTGGATTTTTAGTGCCCTAGAAACGGAGATTTTGTTTATTGACGTAACTGCTTAAATAGAAATGCGCCTCGTCGCTCATGATGATTTTTGACTCAAAATCGTCCTCTTCGTTCTTGAGATTGAGGATGGCTTGATAGTAATTCAAACGCAACTGACGGTCAGCAGGCATTAACTGTTGCACTGTTTGCATTTTATATGGAAACATGTATAAGTCTTTCACTAAAATTCGCTGCAGGGTCCGTCTGGTGAAGCCCAATTGCCGGGCTCGTCATCTTGTTGATGTTTCTTCGTCCTCAGCAACATTGGCAGCCACCACTGCGATATTCTCGGCAGAACGACCAGTCCAGTGGCAGCCATGCCCTGCAAGGTCTCTTGTTGTTCCAGTCTGTTCGAGTCGAGCGAGTCTGTTGGCGCAACACGATTAGGAAATCGACGTCGAAATGCACACTGCGCTAACATCACCGACCGATTATTGGTCAAAAAATGGACACAATGATTCCACGCTCTTTCGATGTATAGCACTCCCTTGCTTGTTGGTTGGTATTTTGCAGCTGTGTAGTTCACAAATGTCAAATATGATTGACGTACGACGCCATTTGCAATAATTATAACATCTTCCGATATAGTGATTAATTTGGCGCCTCCTTTTATTAGTACCAATTCCACTTCGAAGGGTGTGTGATTGACCGTCTCCTCAAGTCAATATTATTTATAACTATTTGTAGCTTATTTAGATACTTTCCTTCATTTTTTCGATTCACTTTTTCAATTGGTATGAAATCTTCGAAATGCTTTAAAAAGCTGTCCATTTATAAAACCATAGGAAAACGGAGAAGGAATTTGGTTCTAATTATGCTTCATCTTTATTTTTACTGCAGAGGTATTTTACACAAGACTGTATCCATTTTCATTCATCCGTTCTAGCCTCTTTCGAAAAAAATCCCGAATCGTTTATTGTCAAAATTCGGTTCTAACGAATGAAACATGATTTTAGGTTGTTATCAAAAATTGTTCGTTCATTTTTTTTCATAGAGAGACACAAAAAACATTTCAATAGTGAACATAGTATTAGAACATGCCAAATGTTCCGTCCCTTTTACAGTTTAAAGAAAATTTTCATGTGTACAGAGTGCAGTTTTCAAATGAAATTTTACAATTGCTTCACATTGTCATCAGGACCGTGCTGAAATGAAATATTTCCACAAAACTCCCTCTACTCCGATTTTGATACAAACAAATCTTGGCTTGGACAATGCGAAATGAAGTCGCAAGGATAATGCAAAAATATATTCAAGTCTGCAGCAATAAGTGTCAGTCCGATACATAACTTCACATTTTAGGTGCTTTTATTAGATTTTTTCGGATATGGCCTCGACGAAACATTAGAGGAAAACGTACGAAGAAAATATTTTCCAATAACATTCATGTATAAATTCAAGTTACTGTCATGTTGAAGTAACGTTCAGATGTTAAAATGCTTCGTTACGAATGTGATAAGATACCTAGAATTTCATCTTATAATTTTCCGACCCACATTTTTTTCATTATTTTCTTCATTGAAAATCAGCAATTGTATTATTTTCTTGAGTAAAATCAAGTGTTTGCAGATTCAATGATTTCTGCCGACGCGGCATCAATAAAAATTGATGAATATATAGAGTATCCCGAATTCAAATAACATAACAAATACTCCTTTAAAAATGAGCTGAATTCATTTAGGCAATATCTAGTTTCAATCTGTTTCAATCTGGTCTCCCACTTTGGAGACCATTTTTTAATTACGCCAGCAACGTTGCGGGCTGTGCTTCATAAACTTTAACCATTTAGTGAGCGGTCCTTTTTTTGCAAATTTCATTGGTACCATAAAATCCCAGAGACTTCAACAAAACTTGAATTTATACGAACCCGAAAAAAATTTACATACTTTTTTATTTGTTTCGTCTTATCTACACTTTTCCACATTTTTATGTCTCCAACCCGTGGCTATCGTTCTTGTGGAAAATATTTCCTTTTTGCTGACAGTGATATCAAATTTTGATACTCACAACTTTTCCCATCCTTGCGTGTTAACCCATCTAGTTTCTCTCACCACCTTTGCTACTACATCTGTCCTGACCCCAACCGCGCGGCCATTATTCGATGTGTGTAGTACTTACTAGCCAATACGTAATAAAAATAAAAATTTATCTCGACAGTGAATTTATGGACAGAGCAAGGAACACTATTAGTGTGTATTTGTGCTCTTTGCAGTTTCGTTATGGATCCAATTCTCATTCATGCGTTTCCTGTTTATGGCTCTTATACGAACATAGATGGCCTCAGCCAATATTGGTCGCTGGGCAACACCAGACGTCCCTATCCAGGATGAGTAGCCATAAATGGCGAGGGACGTTCACGTATGATAGGCTTAGGAACTGATGTTTTTATCAGATGTAGTACATGAGGGTAATAGTTAAGAGGTAATGGCGTGGTAACCACTCTAGTGAAGTAGTATCGCATGATCTGCCTAGAATAGACAGTGATGATTATTTGTTCGTTCTAGTGGAGTTTTACATATGCCGAAGGAGAAGTGACGATGTGCTGGCCGAAATGGAGTTTCTCGATGGGGCTATTGAGATCTGAAATTGAGCAGCATATGCAGAGTTCCATTAAATTTGTTGAAGTACATTCAGATTTGGTTTATGCCAAAAGCTTTCAAATAAGTTCAATCGAACAACCGTGACATTGAAAATTGAACAAGGACACATACTTTAACCTACTTTGACACCTAAATACGCTACTTAGCTGCATTTTCGATAAAAGTGAATTTAACCAATTTCATAGTAGTTTCCTGAATTAAAACTCGGAACTCCACAGTCACTTATCTAATCATAATTAAGTTCCAGTTTTAAAGAAATTGACACAAGGAATTAAAAATAGTAGAATACTTAAAAATAATGACTTAGACGAATGAACTCTGAACATTATATACTTTAATATTAAACTAATTCTTATCTATTCGTATATTTTTTTAAATATTTTGACAACTGACTCTAGGATGTTTGACTTACAACTTCCCTTTTGGAAGCGAACGTAGAGTGTTTCTATCTTCTGTATTTGGTTTTTTTTTTTTGTGGTATCTCCGTTTGACATTTTTTAAGCAGCTGATTTTAAGTAAAAATATACTAGCTACGTTCAATTATTATAAGTTTGGCTAGGACACATCAACACCTCACTTCCGAAAACAGATTAACACTGGAACCGTACTGTGAGGTTACTCAAACCCCACTCAACTATGTCGAGCCTGGTATTTCTAAACTATTAATTAATTAAATTTTAATTAATTAACGGTTACTTAAACCTGGTATTTTTAACTAAGCGCCTTTTTCGCAGCAGGAGGGGTTACTTAATAGACAACCCTATTAATGGGGTTTGCCCGCGGAGAAAAGGGCTCCCATGCTCGCGAATGATTGGACTGCCGACTAAATACCTCCTCTGTTAACTTGACGCTCTAAAATGGAACAAATGAATTTATTTTTTCTGGCAAGTCTCTCATGCCGGAGAATCCCTCCTCTCGCGGTATGGAAGTTAGGAAGAAGTATTGCTAGACAAATAATCTTGGCTGCTGTGGGTTCATTTTACCTTTAAGTATAGCCTGAACATATTGTGCCCCATAGTATCGTCTGTCAACCAATCCATGGCTGTGGTTTCACTTTCCGAGATGAGCTGGCCTTTCTCTTCCTAGCGATCCATTCAGTCTGTCCCATTAGTTGCATGCAGAACATATGTCTACTCCCTTTCCTGAAAATATTCAGTGTCACTGAGCTCTCCATCACCCACTTTGTGACAGTTTTAGGTCTGCGATCAGCCACGCAGTCCATATTCACTTCTTGCAATTCACCCAAGATTGCTGCCAATCTCTTCGTGGGAAATTATCTCCCGCAAACCCTCATGTTGACGAAAGGAAATGGCGCGGCGCTAACTAGCAAGAAAGGCAATGATGCTCACTGCTGGATCAGAGACTGTCCGATATGATGAAGCAACTCTCAGCGTTCCTCTTCTTTGCACTTATGCCAGACGTTTTCGGAACACCTCGAGCTCTATATATATGGGCTCTGTGCAGTAGCACTGACCCTACAGCACTCATCAAGGTGCGTATTCTTGATGGCCTGGGTCCCATGTAATATAACGGGTTTCTTACGTTCATATGGGCTCAGTAAGCGACGAACATGAAGAACGTTTTGGGAGCCTGTTATGCTCGCTGATTACTGTTAGAGCTTTATTACAGACACTCCAAGATTACCAGAAAAATTCGCCTTTGCAATCAAAATGTCAAAAAATGAGCCGGTAAGCTTGACTTTGATAGAAAACTGGGGGGTTTGCAAACTCCCACGTATCTTGAAAACGAGATGAGATAGGAAAACCTCATTCAAGTAGCTGTTTCTATAATTTCCGCCCAGCTTTAAGGTAATTCATGAATACCATTCCAGAAAAACTGCTTGTCTTTTGCGGCAAACCATTTGTCGAGCGGCTTTCCAATTTCTTCCAAATCGGTACTCTGCGAGCGTGTGTCCCATGGATGCGACGAGGTGATAGTCAAATGGCTGTGACCTAGGGTGGGTGCAGATGAATGTCCTATCCAAGCAATTTCACTGTGTCTTTTACTGGTTTTGCTGTGTGCGACGGTGCATTGTCGTGGACCAAAATCACTTTGCCATGTCTTCTGGCCCATTCTGGTCCCTTCATAATACACAAAACCACTCTGTTTCCACCAAACACATAGTATGGACTTCTTGGTGAACCGGTTTTGCCTTGGTGTTGGAAAACTCACTTCGCCAGGTTAAAGCCATGACTTTTTCCGTTTCGCGATTTCAAAAATAAATCCATTTTTCATCACCTGTCTTTCGTTTTCGTAGAGTCAAAGCAGCATTTCACAAGTGACTGCAATTTTACATTTGACGCTCATTCAATTTGTGTAGGATTCATTTACCGAGTTCTTTTTCAAGCGCAAAATGATTGATCAGAACGATAAAACAAACACGTTAGTTTGGGCGAACTCAATTTATGTGTAATTGTAACTAAATGTCAGAGGATCGATATGGTTTATGTGTCATATTAATACGCTGCGTACTTTGCACTGGCGTCATCTCTTACTAAAACCGGATAATATGGGATATAATCTATAACCGATGTTTGGAAGGAAATAAACAATGGAAAACCATATCCACCTCATCAAAGGTTTCTATTTGTTGTCAGTCCTATTTTGAAAATATGTCTGATTTTACTTATACATTTTGAATTATTTTTCGACGATTTGATGCTTCCTTATTAGTGCAAAAGTTCTTTCATTCCACCGATAATCATAATTCCTTGATCCTATTTTAGCAGCAGCTGGGGTTCGCGAAATCTCATTACTGCATCCCATAAAAAAAGTCATAGTTGAATTTGTAGTTTAGTTTTCACGCAAGAGTGGTTAAATAAACATTGAAGCTGATAAAGTGCATGTTAGGCATTGTTTACTATACGGGATGATTTTGGACACAGCGCAACGGAAGGTCATCGGAATATTAGCAATCTTTATGGGAAAAACAAACATTATAAGCATGTTAGCAATTTTTTCAGCGCTTTTGTAATGCAAAGTTAAATTTTTTAGATAAATCGCGATCAGAACGCCTCACAGAGGTGACAGATGATTATCTCTCTTTGATTCGAAGGTTATAAGATGATCTTCGAAGACTTATTGGGTCCAGGTCAACAGCACCACTACAGAGCGAAGAATCTATGCGTCAAGATATGTGGTAAGGTTGGATGCTTGGGTATCCTATGAAATTTCGCGAAGAAACAAGGAAAACAGACCAGAATTTTTTAATAAATAAAGGCCCATAAACACAATATTGTAGAAGCATTAGAAATTAATAAACACCTTGAAATTAATGATATTACTGTCCTTAATGACCAAACCATCACATTTAAATCTACCATCTTTAATGCATTAGCATAATTACTTTTTTCATGATTTTATAGAATATCAAAGGTGGGCTTGAGTCCGACATTGTCAATGCACTTGATAAAATGCTTGAGCTGCCAGATGAGTCGCACATGGTCGGCTATGCGGATGATGTTGAAGCACTGGTCGCCAGACGCACAGTCGAACATGCGCAGCGCAGACTGGGAAAGCTAATGCGTCGACTGAGTCAGTGGATGACAACCCGCGGGTTCAGTCTGGCACTGGAAAAAACCGAGGTGGTCATTATCACGAAGAAAAGAATTCCTATGCAGATCGGAGATGCGACTAACGAGCCAAAACTTGCAATGAAGTATTTCGGACTACTGAGCGATTCGAAATTGAGCTTTTCAGAACAGATCAGGGCAACGGCGGAAAAGGCCGCGATAGTCGCTTCGGCTCTAAGTCGACTCATGTGCAACGTCAGTGGGCCCACACCAAGCAAACGCCGACTCCTCATGAATGCTGTACAGTCAGTGCTACTGTATGGTTCTGAGGTTTTGGCCGGAGCTCTCAGTAAGGAGCTGTACCGAAAGCGCTTGGCGCAGGTACAGAGACGAGGAGCTTTGCGGGTTGCGTCTGCATACCACACTGTCACTGATTTGGCGGTGCTGGTGATTGCAGGATCGATACTCATCCCCCTCCTTGCTAGAGAGCGACGGAGAATTTATGACCGAAAAGTAGAGGGTTCAAGATATGCTGTCAACCGAGAGGAGAGGCAGCGCACAATACTCGAATGGCAACAGTCCTGGGAAGGTGACTCTAATACCCAATAAATTATTAGGTCGTCTGGTAGCACGCGCTACCAGGAGTCCCACACGCCGGGCGTAAATTGCCTTCTCCCCCCAACCACAAAAAAATGCACTTGATAATGCTACCTAGTTCAGTGAAAGTGAAACGCGTCATGCGATAAAAAAATATAAATATATTGATCTCATAATTGCAAACTAATTTTTTTTTTATATAAAAAACTTCTTGTCTAGAAATGGGTCAAAAAGTAAATCGACGTTACATCGAACCCAAGGAAAATAAAATTAAAATTTTACATTACCCGCTTTGTTTCACATCTTCCGCATCAAAAAAATAAAAGTTATCTCCAACGGATTGTTACTGGAGATGAAATGTAGGTTCTGCAGAGAAACGTGAAATAGCTTGCTGCAACAAGCGCCTCCAACTGTCTCGGTCCATTTACCGCATCCCCGAATTTTGAAAACTGAGCAGCGCTGAACTGTCTTCGTTGACAGAGTTAGACCTGCGATTCCTCAACTTGCACACTGTTTCGACGCCTTTTTGAGTATTCGTTGTTCGACTACGAACCACGCGGCCAACCCAATCGGTAAGTCCTTTCGCTCGTCGAAAATTTCACACTTCGTCTAGTTTCGCTCCAATTATCTACCTCAGGACCCGGTGCTCAAAGATAGGTCGACGGAGGGGGACGGCGATCCGAGATTTGCGCTTGCTATGCTAATCAACACGAGCCTCGCCACTTTGCATCAAAAGTGAAACCCATTCCCACAGGCAGGCTTTGAATGTGGTGATAGACGAGCTGCAATGTCTCAGCTGTAATTCCATCTTGGCCTAAGGCCTTCCTTGTTTACAATGAACGGACTGCCTCTTCCAATTCAGCTTTCATTCTTTTGGAAAGAACGCAAAATCAAAGCTGTATAGTTTGCAAGTCGGAAAATGAGTGTACAAAACCTGAAAATTTCCACCAAATTTCACACGTTTGCATCAGTTGCATTACTAACGTTTATGACCAATGAAATTAACTTGAAAGAATTCTGGAGCCAGAAGCAAGTAGTAGCTTTGAAGCGTTTATTCGTCATTATAGCTGAGCAAGCAACTGTAGGCAAAAAAGCTCCGTGTTCTTATCGACAAACAAAACTATCAAAACGCGCATCGTCCTTCATCTAGCTCTCAATAAACTAAGTAAATATTTTTAATTATATACTTTGCTCCAACAAAACACTTCTCATAATTTGCTTAGAGATTTATGAGCTCCATTATATTGTATTATCATTCTTGTTGGCTTTATTACCAATTGTCCTTTGCACGCTTATTCGTTCTGTCGAACACCTAATATAAAAGCTAATCTTTAATGCCAATCATTAAATAATAAAGAGAATAACAGCAAAATACAGGGCCATCTCATAAAATCTTCTTCTCTTTTATGGAACGCGAATGGAACGAATTATTCGACTTTGTTGCCTGCAAAACATGAAGGGAAGGATAACAAGGCATTGTCGAACCCGACGCCAAAAAAAAGAAAGGGGCGAACGGGAGTGTATAAGAGATCAATACCCGATCAATTCAAATAAAACTCATAAAAATACCATCACATCAGGCAAAGATGGTTTGCTCCTTGAGTGAAGTCTCTTGTCGACTACGTCTCGATACACGAGAGTACAATGCGGGCAATAAGAACTTCTCTAACGAGCAAATACAGGATACACAAGAATACATCGATGGGAATATAAAATCCTATCAAATATCGTTACTATATACGCTTGGCTGATTCTGTTGCTGCTTCTCTCGAGTTATTTCTCCTATTGTTATCCTTTCATTTGGCTGTGCTGCATGATTTTTCGTTGAAGTGCTCCTTTTGGTGCGGTAATTTTTGGAATATGTGCAGAACGCGACCAGGGTGGCGCTTGTTCGGCTGGCAAATATTCCAGGTGTTTCCTCATACTTTTTTCAATACTCTTAAATGCTGCTATTCAATTCAACAGCTGTGGCGAAACAGCGTCAGAGACAATTGCTGAAATGATTTGAAACTGTCAATCTGGGCACAATTGCCCAATATTACCATGGGGAACCTTTTCGATTCTTGCCTGTCTTTTACCCAATCTTTTGCTCAGTGCACAGGTCGTGGAAAGATTTTATAACAACATAAATCGCTTTTGTTGGAATTGTATCTGGATGAAACGCTTCAAATATTCTGATTTTATTGTTAATTTTCTCTGAGAGGTTATCAGTTCTGTAAATGCCGAAAATTGGGAATGAGTAAATTCAGTTGAAGAGTCATTAGAAATGTGTTTATCAGTAATTAAATGATCATTCTAACATGGTTCCTTGCATTTGGATTCATTTCGCTTACAAAATTGGATTTCGTACATCTTTTCGTCATTTATAACTTACCATTTATAACTTACCTTACTTTCGTCATTTATAACTTAAAGTAGAAAAAACATTCGAAATTATGGTGACCGGCCTTACCCGCATCAATTTTTGTGTGACAGTTAAAATTGCATAAAGAATTGTCATAAACTGTCAATCTGGTGAATTCTTATTTCTTTCTTATGTATATATTCAAATTTTTCTTACATATTCCAGATGTAATTTTCCTTAACAATATCTGTTATACCATAAATAAATTGACTTTTTCGTTCTACTTTATCATGGTACAATGCACAAAGATTAACGTTTCATTTTTAACCGATTACCAATCATGCATCTCGCGACCTGGCTAGTAATGGAGTGTAAGTTGCCTTAAAGCCTAAACAAAGAATATACACAATTTTAAGCAATACCAAACGACCAACGGAAATTTTTAAAAATCAGAGGTCTATCTATTACATACATATAAATTTTGTAAGTGTTATTTCAATGAACCTACGTTTATAAATTTTAACTCAACTATGAACTGAACTATGGTCAGAAACATTGCAATATTTGCTTGCTATAATTCAAGTACATGTTTTGTTTTCATTCGCATTTTGTTACCCAAAGACTCATAAACAATATTTTCTCCACAAACCTATAAAATTACGAAAAATAGCATCACATTAAGTGCTCCATCATTAAAAAATTGGTATCGCCCATGGACATAAGAGAATCGACTTACCGGCAATGTTAACTCCAGTTGTTAACAAGGAGTTAAGGAGTTGTGGGCCACCCATTCGATACGATTTTGACAGATGCTCGACTTCGGATCTAATTTTCTCGAGCCGAAGGAACATGGGGAAATTGCAATCTTAAACTAATGTCAAGTCTACACTAAGCTAATCAAAGATCAATAATTTTTAATCAAAAATAATGAAATCAATAATTCCGTTATTAACGTCATTACTAAGAATTTGGTTGGCGAAGGTTGATATTATTTTCAGATTTCATCAACGAAATTCTTTTTGACTTGCAAATTATATGCTCTAATTAGGCATATAACTTTCATGTTAAAATTTCGGTAATAATATTGATTGATAAGTTCCAATTTCAAGGCAGATATATGCCCTCTAACAAAATATGTACAAGTAATGCATTTTCAGCTGTTTTCAGCGATTTATGAATGTCGTTTTCGTATTTTTCCATATATATGTTTCTCATCGCATGGAAAACATTGAAATTGAAGAATATATCCCTGAGCAACACCCATTCCCATTCCCAGCCCTGTGTCGTTCCATAGAACATCTTTCGATGTTTGAGATAGCCACTCAGTAGTCACAAAAATATTTATGGAAGTCGAAAAGGTATTTTCAACGTTTGCAGAATATCCACTCATTTAGAGGAGTTGAAGGCGTTCCTAACTTCGAACATCACATAATGAACGATTCGTCTTTTGGTGTGGGTCTGCCTCTGCCTTTTGGACTGCGCTTACTTTCTCTACAATCGCGTAGATCGTGCAGTGACAGTGCTCTATAATTAAACTGCGAAGGAGACAAGTCCTAAGCAGCACGTGTCACATCAGTGACTTGATGAGTTTCTCTAGCTTTTCCCTAGCCATGTCTAGCACGCATAACGAACGATATGCGGACGGTGATCTGGGATTTCTTTTTCCCGTACTAATCAGCACGAGCCACGCTACTTTCCATTGTTCTGAAAACCCCTTCCCCTAGCTAGGCGACTTACGAATTGATGAGCAATTGAGGGCAGTGGTAATAGACAAGCTGCAAGACCTGCAATACCATCGGGGCCTGAGGCCTTCCTTGTTTGAACTATCACAGCTATCTTTTCCGCTTGATATACGCAAGGCGCCCGTAGGACACCAAGTTTCGGCATAAGAAACTTGTAGCCAAGGCGCCGCGAACCTTTATTCACATTATCCACTAGATCTTGCCGCGAGCAGCGAGCCTTGCTGTTGTTTATCCGTTTGCAACGGTCGAATTATCCAGTCAATTATCCAGAGCTTTACGCCGCAGCTAGTGACATTTCCTTTGTTATTCAGCGACATCAGTTGACCATCCGTACACTGGCAACTTGTCATGTCATTTTTTCGACGGTGCGTAGAAATGTTGCAAGCAGTCCTGATGATGGTCATAGTTGAGTGTCATTAGCACCTCAGCGAGCCACCCGATCTCCAGCTCTCCAATATTCCACTCAATTGTAGAAGGTTGAGAACATCTACGTCATGTGACAGTATCATATCATCTCATACAGAATTTAAGGACGCACGCTAGGTGTGTAATCCTCTAACACTCTCCAATTGTGAAACTTGCATTCTAAGAACATTGAGGCGAATGCCAAATCCGGCGTATTTCCGGTGTTTAACACGACGAGCGCTGTTTTCGACGCCATTTCTAGAACTCCGCTCCAGTAATCACAGTTCCGAATCCAGATGGTGGCAGTACCAGTTTCAGCAGCGTAACACGCTGTAGAGCTCCAATTTGTGGTGTTGCTATTTCAGCTTACGTGTCCCTCGCATGCTGCTTAAACTGCTTCTTGATGGTTGCACTAAGGTAAAGGTTTATCTGCAGCATACGAATAAACGTAGTTCTGATTTTGCTTTGGCTGGGGATTCTTGGAACACTTGAAATTTTCCTAATACCAAAACATTCCCGAGATCCGTTTCCGGATCAGCGTCTCCGCAAAGGATGCAATGTATCTCCTTTTTACACTCTTTTCTTTTATGTCCAATTTCTCAACATTTGAAGCATAGGGAACTTCAAATGGATCGTTTGCATTCCTGTGTGGTGTGACCGTAGCCAAGACATTGAAAAAATTGCACAGGCACTGCGCTTCACCCATCGGCCCATCCTATTCTTGCTTTGACCTTACTCAGAACTTGTTCGGCGTCCAATTCGGTCAGGTAAATGATAGTCGTACGTTGGTCCGTATTGTTTCCTGGTGTCAGACTAGCCTTAATCTTTCCCTTGCTGGGGAGTTTCTTTTGATGGCCTCGTCTATCTCGGGCAGGTCCATAACATAGTCGATATTCCTAATTCTTATAGTTGCCATCGGCTAGACCAGCATTTAGCCCGGCCGGGTTGGTCATAATGATTCAATGGCATGTTTGTGCCTTTCAGCCATATATTTCCTTTGAGGTGTTTAGAAAGGATTGATCTTGTTGAGGTTTCAAAAGCAGTGCTTGTTGCCTGTGTTTCTTCTTCCTAATTCAGACATGTGAAGCTCAACAAGGATGTGAGTTTTGCGTCGTTACAATCTTAGAGCTGTCAAATTTTTCCCCTATTTTTTTCAATTAGGTGATGAAACTGAAATGGAAACCTTGTAGAGTGCAAAAAATTCAAGTTAAAAAGCGTCCATGAGAAGTTTTGTTAGGTGTGTGTAGTTTGTATCGTTACAAATGCAAAATTTTTCAAATTGTTTCCCTATTTTTTTAAGTAGATAATTACTGTTGAACGAAAAAGGTGATCAAACTGAAATCAAAATTGAATGAGAAAGCAATTTGCCAAAATCATAAGTCAAATTATCCAAAAAAATTCAAAAAGTGAAAAAATTGGAGACCGTTACCTGCTTTATTTTCGTTTTCCAGAAGTTTCTTTGCAACTTTCTTCGCTTATTTTGTCAGCACTATCTGGAACACCTGGACTACGTCCCATGTCTATCAAGTGCCTACTGCTTCCTACTTTTATCCCGCCCTCTCTCGATTGGGCTCCAGGCCATTTTTTTTATTAATTTTTCCTCAAATCCTTGCGTGACCGTCTGGTTTAGTCCTCTGCACATCCTTAGTCTTCTGCTGTTCTGCCTTCTGTTCCTTTTTAGCCATCAACCAACTCTTCCAGTACCTTCCGTAGTCTAGGAACTCCTCGAGTTCAAGGAGCAAGCTCTTAACACCTTTGCTTGTTTTGGTAGGTCTCATGCTGATATAATTTTTTTACGGCAATTGTATTCAGCGATCTGTCTTGGGGGAGGTTATTGGCTTCTGTTTCTGAGTACCGTTCTTCATTCACATTTATGGATCTGTCGGTATCCTGCACCGGTTATTCCAGGAAGAGCCCCTCGGCGACTTCCATATCCTAGGTTAGATATCCTCGGATAACCGTGGAGGTGGCACTCCAAAAAAGAATGCTGGACTTCAAAGGTATTCTTTTCGATCAGCATTCCACCTTGCGGAGGTCCACTTGACTTTGCAAGGTAATGTCTAGCGTGACAAAAAGATTAACCCAGGAAATCGACACATAGTGACATGCAATAATTCAAGATATCCCCAAACATGACCAAATCAAAACTTTACATAAGGATATTACTTCCTCTCTCGCCGTTTGTTTGTTTTCAGTAAAATCCATCCAAAACCTCGTCAACATAACACAGAATTATTTAAAGCACCAATTTAAGTATAGGGGATGTGTATTCATGCATACTTCTCGTGTGAATTGAACGTCTTATTATTACAATTACTAGCATTAGAATACATAATACATAGAATTACATAGAATACATAGAATTACAAGCATTGAAATGTTACAGTTATGGTTTCCTTTCACAAAATGGATAAGTTACGTGCAAAGTCACATATGGAATCGATAATTTCCCGGTACGGATAGGCTATGTAAATAACATAATGGTTAGCTTTCCCAGTAGTGAAACGTATTATTTCGAGACTCGTACTCGAATCGAAGACTACTCTACCCATGAGTTAATATTTTGACAATCAGTCCAAATAATTTTCACTTCATTGATACACCCAATCAAATCAGCCAGTCGAACAATGAAATCACTAAATCAATTCATTCGTCCTTCTACTCCTGGCGACCATAAGTAGCTATGGAGCAAGAAGGTCATAGCACAATGAGTTGAGTAGCTTAACTTCTGCCGTTGTGGAGCACTTGATTCCATAACCATGCATTATATATGAGGGTGTAGGTAGCAACTATGTGAAAGATACTTTCATCCCTTTATATGCACAAGAGTTGATAGCAGCACATCTAGAAATAAGTGATTCGATTTAAAATGTTTCTTGTCGACGAAATAGTAACCATCGATCTGTTCAAGCGTTCACATCGTCGATATCTAGAAATTCGACTCCTTTCACCTCTCCCTGATTTGAACCTGATTCGTAGGGTTTCCCTTTAGAAATGAGAACGTTTCTAGTATGTTTTCAATTGATTGAAAATTTGATGGGTGTACCTACACTACTTAATTGATTTTTCAGTAATGTTTCAGAAGATCTTCGTATCTGCCTTACGAGCTTAAGAACTAGACTCAGTTGAGATTATCAGATTTTAAAATTCTCCGAAAGTGGAGAATATAGCTTTTTCAGTAAATTTTATTTGAAGTTAGACAAGATACCACTTTTCACTTTTGTCTCATGTGCAAATTTAGAATTGATGAGTGAAACCTGGAATATGAACAAAGTTCAACGTTTAATTTCCGAGAAAGAATCAGTCTACATTTGTTTGCACAAGTATCCTCAGAAATACTTCATCATCAACAGTCAAACAATCACTACTCCGACTTTGCCACTGGAAATTCGAACACATCCTCAATCCTTTGCTTGGTGACAAGGCCATCTACAAAGCTAGAGGAAAAATCTAAATTGGAAGTCGTAAGTCATCGGAACTGTCACAACCACGTATCCGGCAATAGCAACCTTCCCTGTACTCTTAGCTCCTTAAAAGTCCTTAAAGTCGCTATTTGATTTCGCTCGCACAGTGCATTTTAACGTTCGCACGGTTCAGCTTCCCGAGCCTCCCAGCTACGTGTGAGCAGCACCCGGTTTGGTTGGTGTGATGTAATAGTGACGGGAATGACAACGAGTGCCAGGGACTAGAGCTTACTAGGAAACTCCTTCGGCAAGACGCTTTTTAAGGGAATGTCTTTTGCATGTCATTTCAATTTCATATCATCACGGTCGGAATGATTTCAATTCTCGGAAAAATATTTTCTGATACCTACATATTTTCAATCAATGAATCGTTCATCCGCTCTTTGAAAGGAATTGATAACGACCGCAAATTGACAACGGGAAATTCGTTTAAAGCCAAGAGTGGATGGAAAGATTTTGTCTAATTGAAAGCGTTCGACTTCTTTTTGATGGATTAAATTTACTTGCTGAATTGAAAGGTCCTTTGGAGATTTTGAAATTCATGAGGCTTGCAGTTATCAAATAATGTGATTGGAAATAGGGAAACAATTATACAATAAATCAAATATTTCGGTGAAACTCTCTGCAGCCATATCGATAGCAAAAATCAAGCAGGTGTATCGACAGCTGACGAAACAATTATAAATAAGAGTAAGGAATGCCGCAATTTTGAAATAAAGCATTTGACTTCTAGAGAGAGTTTAAGTGGGAGATGCTTGGCAACTTCTCTTTGTTGTCAGTGCATAGTAACATGGTGAACTACTGTCAAGCGCTAACAATTCGAACAAATTCCCAATCTCACGGTATTCGACCGATGACACTCTAGATGAACGTTGCAAATAAAACTGTGAGGGGATACGACACATAAAATAAGGTGCGGAGAACTAAGCTTAGCATAGCGAAACGTACTCACATATACACGCCTTACAAAGTCGTCAAGGTAGCCACCGCGTTCTCTCGACTTATTGACGTCGTTTCTTTTTCACGCTCTCATTCATGCAAAAGTTCGTTCATTCGGAAAAGGGGGTATTCGTATTTCTGTCTTCCTGATGCTTCCGTGTGTGTTAACGCTTCTCAGTGATTACGGTTTCATCTAATATTTAATCTAATATTACGGATTTTTTTCCGAATTATGTCTGTTTATCAATAGTTTTGCAAGAATAGTTTTTAATGGAATGATGAGCGTGGTGAACCTAAGTTTTTTTCATCGTAGAATCAATCCATTAATGATTTGATTTACGTTTTTGAAAATGGCCCGCCCGACTTTTGTCATCCGTCGAGCGTTGAAGAAAAATATAAAAGGCTTTAAATCGTTTAACTCGTTTATTTTTACGAAGATGAGCACTTTTAATCAAATAACATTCGAATTTATTTCGAGGAAATGGGTAAAACGTGTCCCGTTTTTTTTTTTTTTTTGACTTTATTTATCTACAATTAATTAATTACAATTATTTCACTCAATAAGATTATTTGTATGATATATTTTTCTAATATTCAATACTCAATCCTACATCACAATCCGGACAATAATATCTTGTCTCCTTGCGAATTTTTTTCCCACTTGCATTTTTACGTGAGCAACATACTTTGCATTGCCAAGTAGGTCTATCTTTCCTTGCAGTAGATGGTATTACTTCTTTAAAATGTCTACCAATCAAACGTAGTTGTGATGATGCTATTGATCGACATCTAGAAGTCTGTTGGGATTTGCCATATCTTTCAATAATTTGTTGTACCAGATCTAATCTGAATTTCAAAAGAGTTTGTGAGACTCTTTGCTTTCCATATAAAACACAAGAATTCCATGTTGTCTGATCGCGAAGGTGCAGAAACATTTTATAATAATATTTCTTCCCTCGCTTTTTGATGATAGGATAGTTAGTTTGGTGTTGATCAACTCTATCAACCCCCGTGTTGGTTCAATTTCTATCATTTATGGATTATAAATTGTTGACAATAAGGCAACGTCCTTCTTCATAATTTCATTTCACTTCATAACACAAACTTCAGCTCTTTGTGTTGCCATTATTTCTCCTTTATTTAGTTTTTTTCTTTGTAAGACGCTTGGCATATCTTTTCTATTCAGTCTCTTCGTTCCAAATATGTCGGTTTTGCGTTGGATAAGAATATCTGCAAGTATCGGTGAAGTATAAAAATGGTATGTACTAAGACAGTATCCTAAATTCAAAATTGGCTACATCAAAGCCATGACAATTTGTATCCCCATTCCATGGTCTTTATAATTAGTATCCAGTATTGCTTCCCTATGTATATTATAAAAGACCAAATATACCCAGATTTTAATTCACAGAGCATATACGATTTGATACCGAACCTGGCTCCTTTTAGAGGGATATACTGAATCTAACCTAATCTACCTTTATATAGCATAAGACTCTCGTCTATTGTCACGTCTCTCTCAGGTGAAATCGCAGAAGAATTTTTATTTTTATTATTTTAGGTGTTTATATTTTAGGTGTTTATATTTTAGGTGTTAATTTACGTGTTAAATGATAGTCCATAACTTATTTAGCTGTGGATTTGGTTGACTTTCCGGATTATACGTTGTATTATCATTGAAATGTGTACAACGCTTCAATAAGACAAAATGTCTGTCTGACATAACTTTTGCAAAAAATCGTGTTTCAGCCGTATCATTCTTAGACCAGCACCATTCGATTATAGGCTTATTTATAATACCTTGAAGAATTTGAAGAGCAAGAAACACTATGAATTCATCATTATCTGTCGGTCTCCACTTCTTCAGGCGTGAAAATCTTTTCATAACTTCATTACTGCATTGATCTGCATATCGGTTAGTTTCAGTTGTAATCAAGTTCAAGATCTCTGTATTCCGAAAAATTTCAAATAACATAATATTGTTTCCTGGCCGTCATTATCAAATTGCACATTTGCTCCAGGCGGAGGAGGTGGGAAACTTGATATATTTATTTGAAAAAATTCTCTGAATGGAGGTAAGACTTCAGCCTCTCATTCCGAGGATTCTTAGAAATCACTTTCGTTGTCTGATTCACTAATCAACATTTCATCATCACTTTCATAATCCAACTAAAACAGGTTGGGAACTTAATAACGTAAAATAAAACTGAAAACTGACTTCTAAAGCGAACATTTATTCACAACTGTCTGTTTGCAACTGTTTCTTAACAGCAACTCTCTTTGCATTCATGATCGTAATCTCTTATGCTTAATTGTTTCATACGCATATTTCTCTTTGATTCATTTATATTTAGTTTGGATATTTTTTTAAATATTCGTTATTATCAAATTTTACGTGTGACCTAGAGTCGTTAGTAATAGGACTGGGTAGTGACGCCACTAACGCGGCCATGTAAATTTACAAACTTCTATAAAAATCATCGCTGGTTTTTGGATGCGGGAGGAGAATTTCATATCTGTGATTACGTACGATGCTTCTATCTTACGAGTATAAGTTGGTGTTACATGCTGCCATGGATATTCGTGTCACTTTCTTTTTGCCCGTGAAAGTGTTAATGCTTGTAAGAAGTTAAGCTATGCTATCGCTTATTAGGAGGAGCACAGGCCATTGGTACGTATGATTAAAGATGACAAGGTTACCCTGCAATTTTTATCTAAACTTTGAGTGGTTTGCATTGCACTGCGAAAGGTACTCCTTCTCCTCTGCTTCACATGTCTAAGTAACAGAAACGTTATGCACATCTGCGAAGGCACTGACAGGAGCGCCTTGTGCTTTAAATGTGGAAAAGCTTGGCATAAACGAAAACAATGCACGGAGGAAGCAGTCACATTTCTGCTTACCTCAGACTCGAGAACCTGAAAAATCTTCTAGAATGAGCGTTGTGTTGGCGGTAAACATATAACGAATAGCAAACGGTCTCACCCTTTTTTAGCTGATTCATCATCATCATTACATTCAGCTTGTTTAACCATATTTCTAAGCTATGGTGCAGCTGACATACTGACATACTGACTCCTTATCGCTTTCCAGCTCCGTTGTTTTCAGCTATTCTCATCCAAGATGTGCCGGCTTTTTTCTTTATGTTATAGTACCATCGAATCTTTGGGCGTCCTCTCGGTCGTTTGATTCCTTTTCGGTACCACTGCATTATACTTGTCCGTCCGTCATCTTCACCAATTGATCGGTCCATTGTTATTTCAAGGATTTTGCTCCTTGTATCACGTCTGTTACTTGGGTCCTTTCTCGTATCCACGAAAGTCGCTTGCGATCCCTTCGTATAATGCCCAGTATGCATCTTTCCATGGCTCTTTGAGCAACTTGGAGTTTCCTTGTTGTTCCTGTGGTTAGTGCCCATGTTTCACTACCGTATAGCAGGAAGGGTAGGATAGATTGATCGCACGTTTTCTTTTCAATTACATCTTTATTTTAGACTTGAATATAATTGAATTCTTCCCATCTTGATTCGTCGATTGATTTCTGGTAGTAGTGAACCAGATTTGTGTATTAGCTGACCAAGGTGTACGTATTCCCCGATTTTTTCTAGTATGGTGTTGTTCACTTTTGTGTCCTTTTGCGTTGAGCTCATTCAGTTGTTCTTGTAATTCTTCTTTACCAATGTAAAGTTCGGAAGATGCCCTCTAATGTGGCATTGAAGAGGATTGGCGATAGCATTTTGACCTTTGCTCTGGCATTGCGGTAGATGTTAGCTAATACTTCCACATAATGTGTGTCTAGGCCTTACGTTATTAATGCATTGATTATTGCATCAGGGAATACCGAGTCAAAGGCTTTCTCAAAGTCTATGAAGGCCAGTGTTAGGGGTTGCTCATACTCTTTATATCTACTCAAGACATTCCGTAATGTGTGCATATGTGCTGTATCCACTTCTGAAACTAGCCTGCTCCTGTGGCTTTTTGGCATCTAGGGTTGTTTGTATTCGATTTCTAATGAGCTTCGTGAATATTTTGTAGAAGACTGATAGTTTACTTATTGGTTGCATATCTAACTACATGGATGACGGAAATACTAGCTAAAAGGAAGATTACAGCTGAAGAAAACGGCGAAACACAAGGCGGCATACTATCACCAATTGTCTGTCGCCTCTGAACACTTGCCTGAAACCACGTCGGAATTGATGCAGACCGCACTCTCACATCTTTATGAGTGGGCGAAGCTAAACGGACTGCGCATCAATCCCGACAAAACGGAGCTTATGCTTTACACAAAGCGCCGTAAACCGGAAACATTTTCACCCCCGACCATTGACGGAAAACATACCAGTTTATTAGGCAAAGTGAAATACTCGGGAGTAACCTTGGATAGTAAGCTAACTTGGACTCCACACATAGGAGCAGTCAGACAGAGAATTACAGCGGCGCTCTTCACAATAATAAGGCTAGTGGGGAAAACCTTGGGAATAAAACCCAAAATTGCCCACTGGGTTTACACAACAGTAGTGAGGCCAATAACAACTTACGGGGCATTGGTTTGGTGGCAGGCATTTCAAAAGAAAACCATTGCAAAAAAGCTAGAGAAGATCCAGCGAATGGCCTGCCTTGGCGTCACAGGTGCCATTAGGACTATGCTAACTGTTGCAATGGAGATAGTGCGACTCGACAAATTCATCTTCAGAGAGGCATCACTTGCAAGCATCAGATTAAAATCCAAATATGGGTTATCTCACCACACACAAACGGGGCACGTATGCAATTTGGAAAAAATGAAAAAAATGGCCCCGTCAAGTAGAAAGGAGCTGGATAGAATTCAACCGATAGTGAACACAATACTTCCATATAAGATCAGCACTCTGACCAGAGAAGCGTGGGAAATTGTGCAGGGTTTCACATCGGGAAGTAATGATGACAGATGTGATGACAAACAGATGAGAGAACCGGCGACGGAATCATTTCTCCAGATCACCCGCATAAACTGGAGAGTTATAAACTGGAGAGCCATAGAGCACAGTTTTTCTGTCGGAAGTGTTTGCAATAAAAGCGGCTATAGAAGCAGCAACAAACAACCTTAATGGAAGAATACAAATACTCTCGGACAGTAAGTCGGCACTTCAGGCGCTTGCCTCTAACCGCGTAGTTTCACAACTGGTGCAGGATTGTAGGCAGGCTGTCAAAACCGCAACAACTCGAGTAAATGTAAAACTGACATGCGTCCCTGGACACAGCGGTGTAGAGGGAAACGAAAGAGCGGATGAGCTAGCGAGAGCTGTATCAGCCGACCAAAATGCCACTAGAATAGACACAATTAAAGTGCCACCAGCAACGGTAAAAAGGGAACTATACGAAATTCTTTGGAAAGAGACAGTTATGGCTTGGAATGACAGGAACGACTGCAGGATAAGCCGAGCTCTTGGACCTCAAACTAATCTAATGACGACAAAACAACTCCTGGGAAAAACAGAAATGCCGTTAGAACATTGGTGGCAGTATTAAAGGACCATAATCTTCTAGGTCAACACGCCAAACAAATAGGAATCCAAACGGATGACACTTGCCAAGCTTGGGGCGAGGAGGAAGAAAGTAAATAACACTTGTAACAGAATTGGAACACTTTGCGACCACAGAACTGGAGGAACTCCTTGACTTCTGTAGGAGGACAGGATTGACCATCTGTAACAATAGTACTACACATGGGGAGCGAAGGGCCGATCATGGCCTATGCTATTTTCCAGCAAGTGGACCCCAGTACAAATAATAATAATAATAATACTTATTGGTCTTCAGTTCCAGATATCTTCTTTGATATCTTTTTTGTTGATCAGTATTATATTAGCACTATTCCATTTTCAGGTACGCACCTGGCGTTAAGGCAAGCAGTGTAAATTCCTGCCAGTAGATTCCAGGCTATTCCGCCTGCATATTTGAGCAATTTCGCAGTGATACCGTCATTACTTCCCACTTTATCATTTTTCATGGAGTTGTAGCCGTCTCAACTTCTTCCACTAGGATATTCGGGGCATTCCCGTTGGTTGCAGAGACAGCGGTTGTTGTTAAGTTGGAAGTCGAGTTATCGGGAGCCATATACAGGTCGCGGTAGAAGTTGGTGATTGCTTCAGTTATTTGCTGTCTATCAGTGAGTCGGGTGTTGTAATGATTTAGGGCTATCATTTGTTTCTTGCTTATGAGGAGTGCTCTTTGAAATCAATTTCTTTTCTTGCTACCTCATAGGATGCCTACCATGTCCATTTCCTGTTTTGTTCTTCTTGAGGAAGGTATTTGTTATGAAAAGACTGTGGTGGTGGACATACTGTGCTAGACGTTCTTCTCTTTCAACTCTTTGTCCTAGTCCAAATTTTCCTATCAGCACTTCGTGGTCTTTCCTTTCCCCTATTATGGCGTTGAAGTCACCCATGACGAACATGAAGTGGCTGGTGTTATTGTTCCAAGCTTGGTTGACATTGGTGTATTATTCCTTAATTTATTCTTCAGTTTGGCTTGTTGTAGGTACGTAGACTTGAATAATTTGGATAGTGTATCTCTGTGAGAGCCTGAGTGTCAGGCTGGCTACTCGATCTTAGACGCTTGTTACACTGACTATTTTGTTCCGCCACTTATTGTTTATTACGAATTCCACTCCGCTAGTCCTACCTGATTTTGTGCCATGGTGGTATACAAGGTTGCTCGAATCAAATATTACTTTCATTCTTTCTTCTGATTTCGCTCAATCCGATGACATTCCAGTTGATTTTTGTTGCTTCTTCCTCTAGCTCGATCAGTCTCGCTTGATTTGATAGCGTCCGGCAATTGTAAGTCGCTATGTTTAGGAATGTTAGATGTTTCTGGTAGCGGTTTAACTTCCGCGGTTTCTTGACACCCTCTGCCCTCGTGGATGATTCCTGGGAGATACATATCCTAGGTCCACCCAGGCCTAGGCAGAATGAAGGCTGTTGATTTTTATATACTAGCATGTTGGGGAAGTGGGTGATACCATACCCTACCACGATGTCTCTTGTGCGGGTTGATAAGGAGATGGGTAAATTTTTCCTTCATTTTCGACATAATTCTTATGGATATCTATAAAACACACTTTTATCAAAGAAACTTCAAAATTTCATGTAAATTGTTCGAACTAATCGTAAAATTAACTGTTGGCATGTTTGTTATTATTTGTAATAGTTTTCATGTCACTAATCACTCCAACTGATCAAGAAGATAGGATGCTTCCTTTTACTTTTCGTAATCTTTTGGTCTTCTTCATCAAGACAAGTCGCTGGAAAATTCAGAAAATTATAAAAAACTATCCTATCTTTTTGATCATGATTGTCATGTTTGACAGCGCGGTAATGACAGTTTAGAATACGAGGATGCAGTATATGATGTTATCTTCAATTTCATAGTCGACATAAGTAGATAAATTTTTTCCTGCTAAACTTGTCAATGAAGCAGACTTTTCAGTAGCATAATCATCACCGCCAATTCATTGAGATCTTCTCGTAGAATGTTTTTTTGGCTATGAATTTCTACAGCCGTTTACGTAGCGTGGCATTTTGACGACATTAAATTACACTCGTTCAAATATGAGAAAGTTGAAGTATTATAAAAGAATATAACCGGTATTATACAAAGAGGGGATATACACCCGGTAGCTGCAAGAACACTGGAAAAACCTCAGTGGAAGTGGCCAGGTAGAAGTGGCGTGCTCGTTTAATAGTCAGAGAGTACACAATTTTCCGTCATTCACTAAAATATTTTATTTACATATTCCCATATGTAGGTGACATAAAAACAAACAAAAAAATATATTCAAATAAATAAATAAATGAAATAGAACTAAGAATAAAATTAAAATAAAAACATTTATAATTAAATTTAGATATTAAGTAATATTTAGTTAAATAATATTAGTAACAAACAAAAAAATAAATAAAAAAAAAAATAAAAAAAAGTCTCAGAAAAAAAAATACTCCCAGTAGAAACAAAAAACAAAAAAAATTCTTGGAAGTTATTTGGGAAGGAATTTTCCATTGATATGATTCACTTGTTTGTTGTGAGTATATCACTATAAGTAGGACGGAAAGTATAGAAATCTAGTATTAAGTGATGAAAAATAAAGTATAGAAATCCAGTATCAAGTGATGGAAACTAAAGTATAGAAATCCAATATCAAGTGATGGAAAATAAAGGATATAAATTGTGATTTTAATTATTGGAGAGAATAAAGAGAATCAGAAAGTACTAGCTGTTTGAAGTGTTTAGCCCCAGAAGTCCTCGAACCGCAAAATCTTTCAATCACAAAGCCCAAGAGAACATTAAGATCGAGACCAAGAAGATGGGAAGCAGGCAGCAGAGGTTGAGGTGGGGATTCCTGTTAGAGGAAGCAGAGGTGGTCAGAATCAGCGCAGCAGAGGCAAGTAAAGTCCCGAAATTAAGCAGAGGTAGTCACAATCAGCGCAACACAATTCATGTAAATTAAATACTTTATACTTACTTACTTATTTATTTGATCATTTCTATTCTATTTATTTATTATATCTAATAGTAAGGAGTAAGCTCTTTCTGTGCGTGTGTGTGTTTGTGACATTGGAGGATCAGGGCTTAAATAATATCCTAAAGCCCCCAAGCCCGCGCGGTTAGCTAATCGGTTAAAAGTAACTTCCTTCGGCCGCCATTATGCGGCCTTTGTATTTTCAAATAACTCTGTCATTTAACCTTGTTCCTTTCATTCGCTGCAGGTGCGACCTATCGGTTGCCCCAATATATCATTATATTCTTATTAATTATTAATTATAATTTTTTTTTTTTTTTGAAAATACATCACACTATGTCATAGGAAATGCGAAAATCACGATATTTTTTTTAATTTTTAACCCAAACTAGTACCGTAAGAATGTACTAACAATGAATGAACCAATAGCATTATTTAAACCCTTCAGATGTTTTGTGGGTGAAGGGGACTTTAATTATTAGCCAATTGAATAGAACATATTTCAGCTATATCCGTCAACCTGCTCGCGCAACACACGCTACAGTTTGGGGTTTCAAATGTGATCCGAAGACCAGCTGTTGTAAACATGATGAACTCTCTAATACGAATATCATGACATGACTTCATTTGTAGAAGTGCTCCCGTTGGTACGAAGTCGCAGTAATTCGTAAAAAAGTCCGGATTTGTCAAAAGTAATGTGTCAAACGATTTCAAGCTATGCACTCTGTTGACTGGGAAAGTGTTTAGTTGTTAGTGGCTTGTTTTTATTGAAGTAAATCGACTCGTGCTCATTAGACACATTACTCCAAAAGTGGTATCATACCCATTGCCGCAAGAATTTTCTGCTGTTTTCTATTAATTATACCTCATCACTTTTGCTGAACAATAACCAACAAATATCTGACTGGGTCGCCAGTAGACTTGTCTTTCCTACAAACATACTTTTAAAACGTTCGCAGTTCGCCGCTCGCCGCAAACTCCACTTCTTATTTTTTCAGAATACCGCTAATGTAGACCAAAGGATTGGTTGCAATATATCTGTTACTCAATAGGATTTCATGCAGGGGAACGATTAGACGTTGCAGTACAAAGCCTAGGCCCCTCATTATTTAAACTCATTGGAACCATAGTATCATATAGGACACCTACGCACCCTTATTTACCATACTTTTGCAATTTCTAATTTAATTTGAAATGGATCATATTTGTATCTCCGCCATGCGCATTTTCTCAATCAATTAAGCATAAACCAGCGGGTATCATATGTATACGTGTTAAAAAGACAAATCGCTTATTTGACTTTTCCATTCGTTTATTATAAAATTATTAGACTAGACCCGATTGGTGATTCAATGAGATACATTTTACTACAACTCCTGTTTCAGTAGAGTAGAATAAAAATATCATGACTTTTGTAAATTTCATCAGAGTTAATAAAATAAACGAATGTAAAGGCTGAAAACATGTGCGTGAATAACATTTGATTTTGTTTCATTGAGACAAGTTATCACGTTTGGTTTGGACTGAATACACTGTTAAAGTGCCAGTTGTGGAATCATATAACCAAAGGAGTAAAGTAAATCAAGGTAACAACGAAAAAACTATTGGATAGACTAAAAAGTATTGACCCTTTTTTGTCACTAAATGGTGTTCGTTGTCATATATCGGGCAATACTAATCAGATTGAGTCAAACTGATATGATGAAAAAATTTGCGCTGTCTACAGTGAAGATGCTTTATTAGAAGCCACAGCCAATAGATGGATCTCTCGCATGCGTTCGGGAAATTTTGATGTCGAAGATGCACCACACTCTGGTCAACCTATCACTGATAAAGTCGATGAAATCTTACAACAAATTCAAGAAGACCAACACAGCCATGACATTGCTAAGGAACTGAATGTCGACCACCAAATAGTTTTGAACCATTTGCGTAAGGCTGGATACACAAAGAAGCTCGATGTTTGGGTGCCGCATAAATTAACACAAAATTTTTTCAGAATACCGCTAATGTAGACCAAAGGATTGGTTCCAATATCTGTTACTAAATAGGATTTCATGCAGGGGAACGATTAGACGTTGCAGTACAAAGCCTAGGCCCCTCATTATTTAAACTCATTGGAACCATAGTATCATATAGGACACCTACGCACCCTTATTTACCATACTTTTGCAATTTCTAATTTAATTTGAAATGGATCATATTTGTATCTCCGCCATGCGCATTTTCTCAATCAATTAAGCATAAACCAGCGGGTATCATATGTATACGTGTTAAAAAGACAAATCGCTTATTTGACTTTTCCATTCGTTTATTATAAAATTATTAGACTAGACCCGATTGGTGATTCAATGAGATACATTTTACTACAACTCCTGTTTCAGTAGAGTAGAATAAAAATATCATGACTTTTGTAAATTTCATCAGAGTTAATAAAATAAACGAATGTAAAGGCTGAAAACATGTGCGTGAATAACATTTGATTTTGTTTCATTGAGACAAGTTATCACGTTTGGTTTGGACTGAATACACTGTTAAAGTGCCAGTTGTGGAATCATATAACCAAAGGAGTAAAGTAAATCAAGGTAACAACGAAAAAACTATTGGATAGACTAAAAAGTATTGACCCTTTTTTGTCACTAAATGGTGTTCGTTGTCATATATCGGGCAATACTAATCAGATTGAGTCAAACTGATATGATGAAAAAATTTGCGGTGTCTACAGTGAAGATGCTTTATTAGAAGCCACAGCCAATAGATGGATCTCTCGCATGCGTTCGGGAAATTTTGATGTCGAAGATGCACCACACTCTGGTCAACCTATCACTGATAAAGTCGATGAAATCTTACAAAAAATTCAAGAAGACCAACACAGCCATGACATTGCTAAGGAACTGAATGTCGACCACCAAATAGTTTTGAACCATTTGCGTAAGGCTGGATACACAAAGAAGCTCGATGTTTGGGTGCCGCATAAATTAACACAAAAAAAATTTGATCTACCGAATTTCCAGTTGTGGGCGATGCGGAGCGATTTCATAACGGGCGATGAAAAATGGGTAAGAAAAGAGAATTTTATTCAAAAAAGATTATGGTCAAAAACAGGTGAATCGTCACAAACGTCTTGAAAGCTGGGATTGATACAAAATAAAGTTATGCTGAGGTGCTGGAACCAGACCAAACACTCAATTTGGCTCTGTTCTGTCAGCAATTAACCAGATTGCAACAGGCAAGTCAAAAAACCGGCCAGAATCGATCAATGGAAAGGGCGTTGTCTCCCATCATGACAATGCCAGACTACACATATCTTTGGTAACCCGGTAAAAATTGACAGAGCTTGGCTGGAAAGTTTTGATGCATCCACCGTATAGTCCAGGCCTTGCACCATCAGACTACCATTTGTTTCGGTCTCTGCAAAACTTCCTTAATGAAAAGAAATTCACCTCAAAAAGGGACTTTGAAAATCACTTTGCCAAGTTTTTCGCCGATAAACCAGAGAAGTTCTGCTTTGATGGAATAATGGCTCTAACCAAAAACTGGCAAAAGGTCATAGATAATAATGGACAATATGTACTTATGTAAAATCCATTTTAAATAAAAGAAATATTCAATTGAAAAATGGTACAAAATGGCTCAATACTTTTTAGACTTATCAACATATAAGAGAGGAAGAAAAATAACCTAATTCGATTTCGAATGTGCGTCCCTACTGACAGCTCGTCAGCTGTCAACTCATTAGTCAGAACCCATCAAATGATTCTATTGGCATGTTAGATGCTATCTAGGTGCTTTGATTACTACTATTGATCTCATCTTGAAGAAACATTATATTTTAAATTACTCTCGGTGGTATCACTACTCTCAATAGATCTATTCTCATTTACAACTTATCCGCGAAACGTACTTTCTGCTAAGCTAATTCGACAAAGTTGAGCAAACACTTCCACACCTAAGAGTCGTCGCTTAGTTTGCTCAGCACAAGGAATAATTCTATTTTAAATTCCAAGCGGAAATTGTCAGTATGGTAAACTAAAAATCTTCTACAATGTATCAACGCAAAACACTGACGTCATCAGGACATAGATCATGACTTTACAGATCTTTGCAAATGTTAATGGCCCAGGAAACTTTGGGCGGTGATCAAGCAGCTGAATTTCATGCAAGACCTCCTGAGGAAGATTTTCGCTTTTTGCAATCAGCCAAGAATATTTTAAGTTTTCTTATTAATGTTGACCCAACTGTTTGAGCTTTAAATTAGATTGCGATTAGTTTATTAAAGTTATTAAGAGGATGTTGCTTAGAGGCATTAAAAATAATACCCCGGTTTTTATTTGCTACAATCGCGAAACATTGTGGACTGCAAAAAAGAAGCTATAAAGACTCATCCACAGAAAAGATAACTTCAAAATCTTCACTAAAACCAGCAGTTTAAATAGGAGTTTTTAGTCCCAGCCTTTCCTAAGTAAGAGTCATTCCCACAAGCAGAATTAAAATTTAGCCCGAGGTCGTATATTTTCTTGAGTTAAAAGTTATAAATACTACCCTTCTGAAATAATCATCCGAAAAAACGAGAAAATATGGTTGCACAGATAAGACTTTTCGAAAACCAAAAGGCCAACATTTCATCCTATATCATTTTTCATACTTTGTACGAAATTCCCAAAATATGACCTGGTAAAAAGTCGAATCCATTAAAGAATGAGCTCCCGTCTTTGACACGTGTACACGCATATTTCTCTTCAGTACTTTCGAAGGTTTACTTGAATTTCTCTACTTGCCTCCTTGTTGTTACAACTCATATGGCTTTTTAAATTTAAATTTAAACTGTCGGTAAACATCATAAAAGGCATCAAATATCATTAATATTTATTATATATCCGAACTGTGAGGCAAAGCTTGCAACACACAAGGTCGTCTTTATAGCGCTTTGGCAAAGGCAAGCTGTTACCATATTTAATATCATGTATATTAATATTTCGCAAAAAAACACATAATTCGAGCGGTATCGAATATTGCAGGCCACACGTCATATATAACATTATGCAAGTAGTACAACAGATGGAGTGGTTCACTGGCTTGGCTTGATATACTCCTTGCCAGTCAAGGCCAATATACATTCCTCAAAACGTATGAATTATAACGTATCATAAATCCGAATTCTGCGAACATTTTCGAGGTGATAAGGACGACAAAGTGGATACCGGGTAGGGAAATGAAATGGTGTGTAAATTGTCACACGCAATTTTTAGAAAATTACCATGTAAAGGTTAACGTTGTTACACACCGAATGCTACGTTAGAGCACATACTATCAGGATTTAAAAAAAAGCATGTGCCGACTTCTTGTATTAATTCAGGGCAAATATTGATCATTTCTTGTCCTTTAAACTTTTCAGGACTTTGACATTTAACTAATTATGCTTAATTATGTTTTATATTTCGTTTAATGTTTTATGAAAAATGTAATTCATTGACGGTTGCTTAGAAATGCTTATTGTTCATATATTTGACATTTTCATTCGTATTTGTTCCTTTTTATTGTATTTATATTTATTTACCTAGCGACTAAATGAAGCCAATGCTAAATACCTGAATACATCGCAACAAAATTAATAAAATTCAAGGAGACTTGTCAAACTTCAACACAGATGTGCCTAAAGTTCAGAAGCTTCGTGGTTCAACATTTTTTGCATTTCGCAAAGATTTGTGGTATTTGAATTCAATTTGAATCAGGCAATAAACTCTTTCATAAGAATAATTCTTTATGGTTGGGGAGCGAAAGCTATTTACGCCCGAAGTGTCGGACTTCCAGTGCCAACCGGCCTATCGACTTAACACCTCCCGTGTCACACAGAGAACCTAGCTCGGAACTGTTTGTCACATTATTGTGGGCTAGGCCTCATTGGTCTTTGGCTAGCGGTGTCTTGTGGCCGAGGAAAATTTCTCTTGCAGTACGGATGGATGAGAAGCAAAAGAATTGCCATCAGAGAGATCTCCATCCCTCTGCGTCGCCAATCGCCCCATGATTCGCTTCATTATAAGAAGAATCGTCCGTACGTAATGCAACACGCAGATCCAATTGGTTTATGATTTCAGCATCATACCTTCATCATCAAATCTTATCCATCTTTCGCATGCAAAGATGGTGTAGCAGGCGTCATCTGTCATCCTCTGGCAGAACCAACAAGCTGCGAATCAAATAATCACTCTCACCATGCTTTCTATATAAACAAGGTCCAATGTCACTGACGAGCCGTGAGGTCCTCCTGCCTCGCGGTTGGTTTACTCATGTTTCTTGCCCTAAATCTAGGGTCCTTCTTCTTTACTCTCGGCTAAAAATTTCTCTCATCAGCTCCTCCTGCGTAAGAAGACTTGCCTTCGCTCATCTGCATTAGGTGACCCACCTTCGCGTTGACCAGCATTGTGGGTTTAGAGACAGTACGGTTTGTAGCTGCTATCTGCACTGATCCTTGCCTCTATACCTGTGAAGACGCCCTCGATCCAACTCATTACTAAGAGCGTCAGCCCAGACTTCGGAGCCATACTCCTTTACACTTATGAGTAGACGTCTTTTGCTCGAGGTTGGTCCTCCAGAGTTGGCCATAAGGCGACTGAGAGCTGATTTCTGGTTATTTCCACGTCCGTACGTCGATGGCGATTGATCCCAATATACATATGACAATTCGTTTCGCAAAGGATTAAGGTAAACGTGCGAAGAGGATGAGATAAACCTGGCTATGCCAAGGGTCCATTTAAAATCCAGGAATGTACATAGTGCTACTTCTTCATATTATAGACATTTTTTGATTTTTCGAATAATCTCGTTCAAGGCGGAATCTGTTGATTTTATCGTCCTTTAAACGTCTTGATTAACATGTAGTGGATATTCTGTTCAGCTGGTTGATCAAATTTAAGTTAACCATATTCTCTAGAGTTTTGAAAATAAACGGCGTTGTCTTGCAGTAACAAATACTGGTTTTACCTGCCTCCATGGCTACGGCAGAATTTTCGACGCCAGGCTGCTTCTAGAGAGATGTATTGAATGCAAACAAGTAAATTATGGCCCTTCTTAATAAAGGGTAGATAACCCATTTATTTCTGGTTATTTCAAGGACTAAAAATGAGCTTAAGGGCTCCTTCATAGGTTTTTCTATGCATGTGGGCGCATCCTGTTTCCATTTTGAGCTGTTTGACCTCCTTACATGGGCTATCTCATCAGCCTCCTCACCTCACACCTTATAACGCTTCCTGGGAGTTGGGATATGGACGTGTTCGGTGGCCCGTAGAGCTAAGTTTCTGAAATTTTCTGTCTTTTTCCGAAATGTAAAGCAAACATTAATTCTCTGTTTAGTCATGGATGTACGTAGTTTAGCTGTAACAAGAGTTTTTTTAATGAATATTCTAGCGTAAAATTCCAAGAATGTGACGTGTCACGACGTTTCTCGCGGATGTCTTCTACACAGAACTCTTTGGTATTGCTTGCAATTTTTGATACTTTTTGCTTTATTGTAGAGTTCACAAAATGTTTCTGTCACTTTGGCTTGTCCTCCATACCCCAATATTGGTTGCTTGTCCCCCTTTAAGACGCGTTTAGAGCAACACACAATTACAATTGCCTTGTTGACTTCATACACAGCACACTCTACTTCAAAAGTGTTATTGAGGATGCTTTTGACAGCGACAAGCTGGCGATTTTTTTGGAACCTGGTGATGTACACTGCCCTGAGACTGCATCATGGAAATTTAATGATAATGAGCACCATGCTTCGCCCTTCCAGGCCTTACCACATAATTTTATTGCCTGACGGAAATATGCTCGCGTGCTTGCGTGGTATCTTTGACTTGAGAAGAGGCACGTATCCGATTAACAGCTTAGAAGTCATCTAGAAAATGTCTCCGCAGACTTTTCAACAGGAGCAAAGCCAGCCATTGGCAAAACCTGGTGGACGACATGAACAGAGATCCATGGGGCCTGGACTACAAAAAAGTGATGCGGAAGCTCGGTGTCCAAGGATGGCCTCACACATACGAGGCAGAAAAGATGGATGAAATTGTGCGCGCCCTCTTTCACATCCATCCCGCCATTGTCGCAGCCGTTCACTATGAAACACAAATGAATATCTCATTTTTCACAAAGATGGAATTGCAGAAGGCCGTCTTGTTTATGAAGGCAAGAAAGGCTCCAGGAACAGACGGGATTCCAGCTGACGTGCTGCAAACTGTCTTCCACTTTTCCCTTGACATACTCCTCCGTATGTTCAACGCATATCTGGAAGGCAGCTGGAAGGTAGCGAGACTTGTGCCCATTACTTAGGGGAAAGGCAATCCCGAGTTACCAGCTGCATACGGCCCACTGTGTATGCTTGACATGGCCGGAAAGGTATTTGAATAGCTTGAAAAGCGTGGATTTTGAAAAAGTTATCAGGGGAAGGCTTGCTGACGTAATTTGTGCTGCCCGGGATCTATCTCCATGGCAGTATGGCTTCAGAACAGGCCGCTCCACCACCGATGTAATTGGAGAAGTAGTGAGCGCGGTCCAACGTACGGAGTCACGCAGTATTTCCACACGATGGGTCGTCCTGCTGGATGTCCGAAATGCATTTAACTGCGCTAGATGGCTGGATATTCTGGAAGCACTACAAAAGCGTTTTCAAATACCAGTATATCTGATGCGGATTTTCAGGGACTATTTGAAGGACCGCAGCCTACTCTACGACTCGAAGGAGATAGGCAAAGGACGATTCTTAATTCAGTTGTCGCTCAGGACTCCATCCTTGGCCCGGACCTGTGGAATATCTCCTACAATGGACTCCTGCGGCTTGAATTGTCCAATGAGTCACGCTTGATCGGCTATGCGGACGATGTCGCGGCGCTGGTAGCTGGACGTACAGTAGACAATGCGCAACTCAGACTCAATATGTTAATGCGGAGGGTAATGGACTGAATTACCGCTCACGGTTTCCGAAGTAAAAAACCGAAGTAGTCATCCTGCTAAAGAAGAGAATCCCCAGAGTAAAGCATATTAGTGTTGGGGACGTGCTGGTTGAATCTAAATCGGTAGTAAAGTACCTGGGCGTCCTGATAGACTCGAAGATGAGTTTTTCCCAACGAATCAGAGCAACAGCTGACAAGGCTGGATTGCTTGTCACGGCGTGCCCGATTAATGGACAACATAGGGGGCCCACAACATCATGTAGACGACCCCTAATGAGCGTTGTGCAGTCGCTTCTACTCTATGGGTTGGCACAGGTGCAGAGGCAAGGAGCATTGCAAATCTCATGGGCATATCGAACAGTCTCCGAGGCGGCAATGCTTGTAATCGCGGGAGTGATAGCCATCGACCTCCTTGCGAGAGGGCGCAGGCGTATTTACCAACGCATAGGTGGAGCCCGAAGAGAAGAGATCACCAGGGAAGAGAGACGTCACTCTCTCAGCGATTGGCAACAGTCCTGGGAGCAAGACACAAGGGTATTCCAAAGTATTGTGCGTCTGGGAGTCCCACACTCAGGGCATAAACAGCCTTCACCTCCGTACCACAAAAAAATACCTAACACCTCCTTGTTTATTCTTCTGCATACCGTAGGTAAATTCTCTATGTTATCAATAAAAAATGGATAATAATAGTTTATCTCATTATGAACTCGTATGGTTCTCTCATCTTTGATTCATGTCGGTGCTCTCTAAAGGCTCATTATGGCTATTTGCTTTGAATTCAATATTGCATGGCATATTCATCCTGTTACAGTATTCTACCAGCTTTCGCGTACTTCCAACATCCGAGGGTATTCCACATTTCCCGGGAAATAAGATGACGTAATACCTACGTCGGAGATTTTACCTTGATCATACTAGAGGTCTTCAGAGTCTACCACGTCCAGAATCAACTTTTCATAGCACCAGCTCGGAGAATCCGGCCATCTTGCAAGGACAACAGTGTCAACAGCTCGCAAGAATTTTGCATTCTGATACCATTATCATTGGTCTAGGGTTCTTGGGCCAGTGCTAGTCTTCAATTTTATTTCGTTTACAAGTTGCTTAGTTGTGATCAGGTAATGATAGTTTGTGCAATGTACTGGCAAGCGCATTCTCTAGATCTCAATCTCATAGAGAATATCTCTGTGGAATAACTCGAGAGAAGCCGATTATCATTTTGCCACAATCGTATATATTTTGGTAGTATCATGCTCCCTTTCTCGGTGTCATTTGTCTTCTAAAGTTTTTAAAGATTAGAGTTCTAAAGTTTAGAAAGGCACGGAAACAGGGAGCAAATATCCCTGGAAATAAAGATGAATGAAAAAATAATAGTTTTCTGGTTATTTTTAGCGAAAATTTCAAAAAGGTTAAGAGATAACGTTTTGTTTCATTTTGTTGCATTTTCGAAAGAGTAACAACCTACAGTTAATTTTCTTCTGATGAGGATTGATTAGGTAGTGAACACTTAAACCCAATTCGAGTCCTGCATATTGTCTTCTCAGATGTACTCGAATTGGATTTGTGTCCAGCTTGAGTACTTGACGCTTCTACTATCTAAAATGTTTACTGCATAGTATATCTCAATTTGAATTTAAGATCTTTGTAATATGATTTTCTTTAATTTACCTAGTAAAGAAGAAACAAAGTCAATAAGAATCAAAACAAACGTACAGAATGGAGAATATTCACAATCATAAAACCATATGTGTATGACCAACATTTACAAGCATAGTCGTCCTTTTATTATTATCATTTTTTTTATTTGTTTACTATTGGCTGCTCTTCCCATTTATTCACGGCTAACTTTCTACTTCAAATCGAACACTCTAAACTATCGTTCTTATAACTGCTACATGCAAGACCCCACAAAAGGAGCAAAGCCAAGTACATGAATCGATGTTTGTGTGCACACGAGTACGTGAGGTAATCCCAAGCCCACACAAACTGCATCTGTAAAATAAATATCTCTGTGCATTATGCAAACTATCTGAAGATTATCAAATTCATTGTACGGATTAGATCCTGGTACGGATGAATGGTATTAGTTCGTATCATTGATGTCATTGTCATTAGTCTTTGTCTTGTTAACGAGATGATACGTTATTTGTAAAGCTTGATATGTTCTATCGTTATTTCTATTGTACTGTATGCTATTGTTCACATATTCATGTTCCTTTTAAAAATATGATTTCTTAGTGTTAACATTTTTAATAGGTTTTAAAATTATAATTTTATTTTTATTTATTTCTATTTTAGAGGTCCACTACTTTTAGCACTGCGCAAAAATATTATCTTTGTCATTTGGCTATTAATAATGTGCTCATAATTAAGAAAGTGGGCTGAGTCATATATTTCTTGTTTCGAGATATTTAATGAATCGCATTTGAATAAATTAAAAAATATTTTTACTTTATGCGACATTTTAATTTATAATTTTATTAGTCTCGATTAATGGAAATTTATTATAGATATGAAATTTTGTGTGAATTTTATAGGAAAATGCTGTTGTTAAAGCTTGAGTGACTTACAGCATTTTCAAATTTAACTGAATGTCCTATAATTGACTTAAAGTAATTAAAAATTGTGATTTTCTTTGAAACAACAAGTTTAACGAAACAATTCATAATTATTTATTAATAATTTTTAAAAAGTAATCCATTTTTATGATAATATAGAGTTTTTAAGATTTTTAAAATGTTCCTGCAAATCTGGAAGGATGTATGGTAGTAAACACATAAGATCTTTATGTTTTTCTTTCGTTACTGGTCTAGTAGCGTTGTATAATGGAAGTAATTGAGTATTTTGGTCTTCCTCTTTTAGGTGAAAGATCCAAAACTTGGAACTCAAAATCATCTAAAGAAGTCTTATAAAACATTTTATAAGGTTCATTTTTGAAGAATCTCATCCTTTGAATTTTTAGCCAAGAGACAGATTCGCCCGCGGTTTTTTTTTTACTCTCCTTGTTATTGATTTTCAAGTGATTTCGTGGAAATAAAATCGTTTGATCGAAAATGTATTTCTTTTTCTACAATTTTCGATCAATTCATAGTAATGTTCAGGATTGTATAAGTAATTTTATTTTTATGCGTGCCTAAAAAACTTTCTGCAAACCGACACTACTTTTGACTTATTGTTTCTAGACAGAAAACACTTGTAGCTGCATTTTCTCATGGGTTTTTCAACAGTTCTGGGCCGCCTTTGTTTTATTAATTGTTGATGAACTATAGTACACAGGTATAGATTCTGGGTTTCAAAATCTTTTAGTTTCCAGAAATTATCGAAATTAGATTTTTATTGGAAACATTTTTTTAAGCAAAAGCAATCCTTATTTTCAAATATTTTGGCACTCAAAAGTTTTGATTTTTTTGACGTGTATTCCTCGCGACTATTTTTCTTAATTTTTTCTAATATTTTGTGCGTAACTATCTTCATTTCTTGCCCGTTTTCTTTTCTTATCCGTATCGATCTGCACCATTTCTATTGTTTCACCTTGCACCATTTCTAGGGTTTCTAAATTTACAGTGATGTCTTGGTATGATTCAGCTGAAGATGATAATTGCCTTATTCTTTTCCATTTCTTGAAAGTATTACGTGGTGGTATAATATCTGCAAATCATCATATTATCACATCACATCATATTCACGTATTATTACACGTAATATTTACGTATTCACATAATAAGTACGTTGTCATTAACTTACCTGAACCGCTATCTGTTGACATAGTGGCAAGATATATAAACTATTTGCCACCAATAATACAAGTTCCACAGAGTCCAACTGAATCATATTATATATATAAATATATATTATATATATAATTTTCTATATAAACCGGAATGAATTAGCATTGCTGTTATCTGGTTGTCATTTATTTTATCGATTTGTTATGTAGTTCAGAAACGCTAAGAACAAAGAGGGCCACGCGGTATTTTCAAGGTATGTTTTTATAATTTCTTTAAATTTTTGACTTAGACCACTTTCATAATTAACACTAAATGAATTCCGTGTAACTTTGTAATTACAACTACTATCTAAAGGTTCTTTTTTGACGATTTCGTAAAAATTACATTGAATAAATTTAGTTTAAAATCATGTCATGTGAAATAAGTGATAAATTCATTTTTCTTTAATTTTGACTTATACCACTTTCATAATTATGGGCATATGTATTGATACAAAAAGTTTTTAAGTTTTATTCACATTCTGGGCAATGATTAAAAAAAATATTGGCATATGATCCTAACATCCCAAAAAATCGAATCTTTTGTGCTGTTGACGAATTCTCAGCGAATTATTTGAAATGAAAAAACCAAAACGTTTCAGATTAAGATTGATAATGGCTTTCATTAATAGGATTTTGACCATAAATGAAAAAATAACAAATTGGCAACGGGTTTTCGAAAATGATACAAAAAAATCACTTTTGTCGAATTATTTCATTGAAAGAAATAGTTAAAATCGGAATATTGACTGAATTCATAAACAAGTGCTTAAAGTTTCATATTGATACGTTCAACCCTTTTGGAAACTCATCAAGAAGAGGTTGAAAAATATTGTTTTGAGAAAAACACGGTAAAAGTTATTTAACATGAAAAAATCATGAAAGACACTTACCTACACTTGACGACTGATTTTAAGGGCCATGGTAAAAAATAAAATTAAGAGGATGCTGTTTCAAAATTCAAAATAGATCTGTTGCTGAAAACTACTTGCCATAATTTCGGAGCCGCATGTTAGTTACACGTTGGACTGCAGGAGAAGCAGTCTTGAGTGCTTGAGTGCGATATATATCACGCCCACTTAGATATACAATTATAATGCTCCGATCTTCATGCATTTTTGAAACAAACAATGATACAAATGCCTTCAAAAATGAAATTAACAAAGCTGGTTTTCTCCTTGTTATACACTCCGTACATAACACAATAAATAAAAAACATAAATTATGTCTTCCTTCGTTTTGCATACACTCTCAACATTGTTTTCTGAAACTTTCACATAAATTTTTTGGGTATTCTGCAAAAACCACGCCTCACCTTACCTAGCACTCGCCAAATTAGCGGCTGCCTTTTTTGGTTTGGAATCTATCTGCAAAGACACTGTCCTTTAATTTGGACTAAATAATTTAGATGAGGCTTCAATGAAGCAAATCAATCCAAACGTTAGAAAAATGCTCATGCGTGCTTCACTTGTTTTCTGAGCAGTATGCGCCGGCACCATTTTGTATCAAAATCACTTCCTTCCCATCCCAGAATTGTAGTCGATTAATAAGGCATTGCACGAAAACAGGAAGAATAATTTCCGTGCAACATTCTCCATCAACAGACACTACTTGTTGAACAAAGTGAAGGTGGTTTTTCGACAACTGCTCACTCACCAGCTAGCACGATTTTAGGTCGAATCCCGGATTCTTTATAATGGGAATTTGTGCAAATTCATTGCTTCTGACTTTCCTATACACTTGATTGGGTATTGGATGCAGTTGAACCCACGATTCGTCCGTAAAACAGGATGTTCGGATGCTGCAAACAAACCCCGGGGATAGACATATACAAACCCGGAAGTTTGTCAAAAATGTAACTGGTCACTAATGTTTTTTTTTTGGAAAGTAGAAGTTTCTTGCGCTGTCTACGATCTTACCAGCCCCAATATATCGCTTAACGGTTTACCTTGATACGTTTTTAGTGGCCACCAGAGAGCTATGAAGCTGCTTCGACATTGATTGCGTCCTCACTTCTGGTCTATTTCAGCCAATGCTCGCGTTTTCCTTTTAGCTTCCACTGGAAGTACTGGTGTTCGATCGCCTCTGCATACATTTCACGTTTCCCTCGCGGCATGGCACCATTTTTGCAATGTTCTTCCTGACCCCAAGTATTTTGATTATGCCGCTGCAGTGTACCCCAATTTATGCATGCGTTGAATACGTACTACGCAGTACGCTTTTCAACTCGAGCATAAACCATATTTCCGCAAAAAAATTCCTATTCTATCTGTTGAAGAACCACGAAGTTTTCAAGGTGTTTATAAAAGGTCCTTAAAATGAAGGCATTTCGATTGATTTAGTACTTTATTGCAAGCAACCAATTCTGAATGAATAAATTATTACTTCCAAATCTCTTCAAAAACGTTTGAGGTAACTTTTGAGTCGGACATGTTGAACATGTTGACATGACTGTTGAAGATAAAGGTACTGATATATATTCTCAGAGGTTTTCTTGTACAAAAGGTAACTAATAGATAAGATAACCCGACGAGAAAGAACAAACGTCGGCTCGTCTAGGTACCAGAGTAGGACGTTAAAGAAAACGGGCCTATAACATTGTCAAAATGCTAGACACGAATATATTTGCGTTTGTGAGTGATACCAGGATGTCATCTAAAAACATGTCAATCATACATGAACCCACAGGCTGACTCGTGGTGAAAACTTGTTTGGGTGATTTACTTACTTTTCACTTGCACTCTAAGCGAAACGTCAAACCGAACTCAAAATAAGCGTGATGCCAGGAACTGAAAACATGTTAATTTCACCAGAATCAGTCTCAAGCCCGGCTTGACTTTTGAAATTATCACTTCTCGTTTTCGAGAAATGACATTCAGAAGAAGTGCGCTTCCAAAGTCACTAAAACCAAATGATAATGCAACAATGTTGCTATTTATTGTTATTACCTACAACAGAGAACTTGAAAGCCTGTCCGTAAACAGAATAAATACTCAATTTTTTTTGGATATAATTTTGCCTCATCTAGCCATTCAAAATCAAGGATTTTAATGTTTTTTTATAGTTTTATGCTTCTTTTATTTCGTTTACATCTGTGTCATTTGTTTTCGAAAACTTAAGCAACCCCTGTATGGATTTTTATGGTTTCAAGTTTTTTCTTGTTGCTTACTCTAACTATCTACCTAGGGTTCTTATTCGTAATTGGTGTATTCAATTATTATAAGGATAACTAGTTTTCATTTCTATTTCAACTTCTCTCATATTTCTTATCTTTCTATTAGTATAATGACATTTAAATCATATATTATTTTTTTAAATCTGATAGAAGCACCCATTTCTTATATATTCGTTTACCTATTCCCATTGGCTGCCTTATTACACTTAAGTTTTTAATGTTCCCATCTTAATCACGTTCCTTGACTATTTTGACACCTGTCAACTCTATTTCGTGTCCTTCGTAAATATGCTTGGCTACCGATCACATCATGTACGTTTTTTTCGACCAATGTATGCCTTTGTATGTATGCGCTAACCACGTCTCCGATGGAAACGATGTTTGAAGAACCTACTCTGAAGCTATTCTGTGATGGAAATAAATACCTGGAAATATTCATCATCTTCTTTTGAGTTTTCAGAGAACTTTTCCCTTTTTGACTTTTCCGCCGTGTGTAACATAGCCAGATATGTAGATAATGACTCGGGATTGCCCTTCACCTTACTAGCCAGCATGAGTCGTGCTTCCTTCCAGCAGTCTGGAAACGCTTTATCCTTTCATATAAATACGTTCAACGTTCAGAGAAGCATGTCAATCGCAAAAGTGATCAAAATAAAATGCTGTAGCACTTGAGCTGGAATAACAGCGGGTCCTGAATCCTGTCAGACGTTAATAGACAGGCTGCTTCCTCCAGTTCCTTTTCGTGAAAAGTGGAGTTTTCATCGTTATTTTATCATGAACGGTCTCAGCGAGGGCGGTTTGAATAATGAAAAGGGCTCGCACGATTTCGTCAATCTGCCGCATATACATATGTGAAGCGATCTTTGGGCGCAGGGCGCAATTGATAGCAGGAAACCAATTATTCTGTAGACGCATATGTTTCCCTTTAACTTTTTGTCTTTTGCACCGTCTAGTATTGTTTAACGTTGGGGCTGCTCACTGTTTAGAAACAACTGGATATTTTCACTTTGATATTCTTTTGAAATCGTCAGATTTCAATTTATGACTGCAGCCCATTAAAGTTTGTTATGTCGCTGCCTTCTGATTTGTTAATATTGTGCCAATGTTCTCAATCCTATTTCCAATTATCTGTTATTCGCAGCTTTTCTTCGTGGCGGTATCAAAAATAACGCTGTCTGTCTTGTTTCACGGTCCACACTCAAAGATGTTGATAGCATTCTGTTTAGTAACTCTCGGATTGCTTTTAGTTTTTATGAGTATGCGTAATTTTCTGTACGCGGTACTGTCTTTTGAGTGTCTTAAGGTTTACGATTGAAAGGCCATCTCCAGGTTAGCGTTGATGCTTTTTATAATTAGGTCTGTAATAGTTTGTCCATATTTTCAACGCCTGCCTGAAAATGTCATACTTTCCAAGCTGCTGGAAACACGCTAGCATAATACCAGTCCTGAAGCCCGGTAAAGACCCGCATGACCCTAATAACTACCGCCCAATAAGCCTACTGCCGGCGCTTGGCAAACTGTTCGAGAAACTAATCTTGAAAAGGTTGACGGATTACATTGAAATCAATGACATCCTCCCTCACTTCCAGTTTGGCTTCAGACATAGATATTCCACAGAGCACCAACTGCTACGTGTCTCCAAAGACATAAAAGCAGCACTAACTCGAAAACAGTGGATGGGCCTACTGACCATTGACATTGAAAAGGCGTTTGATACCGTCTGGCATAATGGCCTAACTCACAAACTGAAAGAGTGTAGTACTCCTCCTTACCTGGTGAAGCTAATCGCGTCCTACTTGAGTGACAGAACATACCAGGTGAAAGTCCGAGGAGCAACATCCGCTCCCAAAACTGCCCCTGCTGGTGTTCCACAAGGCTCATGCCTGAGTCCGACACTATACAACATATACACGTCTGATATCCCTACGAGCCAAAATTGCCAATTAGCGGCTTTTGCGGACGACATTTGTCTGTACACCAGTGGAAATAATCCCAACCAGATAATGTCTAATCTAGAAGAAACGCTAGAAAAAATTTATCAATTCTTCTACAGGTGGAAGATCAAAATAAATGTCAACAAGACCGCAGCAATACATTTTAGTAGAAAACGTAAGCCCACCATGCTGCCAAACAGACCCATCAACTTTTTAGGCCAAATGATTCCGTGGTCTGAAGAACTGACCTTTTTGGGTCTAAAACTAGATAGGAAACTCACATTTAAAAACCACATCGAGCACATCAGTTCTAAGGCATTCAAGTCGGTTCTGTCCCTGTATCCGCTGCTCAATCGAAAATCGCACATGAGTTTGCGCAATAAAATCCTCATCCTCAAAATGAGCATACAACTCATAATTATCTACGGAGCTCCCACTTGGTACCAATGCGCTAAATATCTTAAAACTAAGCTTCAAGTCACCCAAAATCGTTACTTGAAAATGGCGCTAAATAAACCATACTATTACTCCTCCAGATTACTACACCAAAAAGCCAATATTACCCCTATCAGGGGTGTGAAGTGTTTTTGGCTGGCGGAACCGGGCGAATCGCTTTGAAGAGACGGCATAAGTCCGTGACGAAATCCTGTGGGCAGCTGGCTGATGCTCCCTGAGGTGCGATGAATTCGCCCAGGATTCGTAGTGGATCGCCGGGAGTGCTTGTAGCCAAGGTGTCTCGGGAACGCACCTTAAAGCACCTTTGAGAGAACGGTGCATTCTTTCCACCATGCCATTGGCCTGCGGGTGGTACGGTGTGGTATGGACATGGTTGGTCCCCAGGAGGCGACCGAGTTGGTTTAGGCCTCAAACTGGCGGGCTTGGTCCGACGTGATCTAGAGGGGCGTGCCGAATATTACGATCCATTCATCAAATAATGCCCTGCGACGGTGCTGGCCTTGGTGTCTCGCACTGGGATTGCCTGAAGCCAGCGCGTGTAACGGTCAGTGATGGTGAGGCAGTTCTCGTAGCCCTCACACTGTGGTAACTTAATGAGGTCATCGTGGATGTGGTGGGAACCCCCATCTGGCGTCTTGATATTCCCAAACTCCGCGCGGTTGTGGCGGTGGACTTTTGACCGCTGACATGGTGTGCACTGCTTGGCCCAACCAAGCCGTCCTTCCGCAGACTCGGCCAGAAGAATTTTAGCGCTACGCGCTTTGCGGTAGCACGCCCGCTAGGATGCGAGAATAGGCGGACGGTGTCGAAAGCTTGGCGGCGGAGCGCAACGGGCAATTATGGCGTGATGGCACCGTTGAATTCGACGTAGTGCGCTGAGTAGCCGTCTAAAACCAACTGATGCAGTTTGATGGGGGGGGGGGGGGGCTCGCCAGGAGGTGCGGCGATTGAGCGTCTGTGGACTGGGCCTGTGGACTGGACTATCGCCATGCATCTACTTTCCATCGTGTCGTCGTCTAAGCTTATCAGGTATTCTGTTACTTCAAAATGATTTTCAACCACTTCCGTTAAATGTTAAATGCAGGACAGTCCGTTGTGTTAAACTCCTGTGTATCTCTGCACGTTAGACCGCACCCATCACTGCTCCGGATGCAACGATATTTGGACAGCCTGCTCCGAAGCTATAATGCTATAGAGATAAATTCCTGGAAACATGAATTGTGTCGACGAGTCATGTCTGATGATTTTTTCGAGAACTTGTGCACAGTGGGCGGTATGTAGATGTTGGGATTTCGGGTCGCCATCTGGGTCCTGAAGCCTGTCAGCCCTTAAAACACAATACTACTTCATTCAGTGCCCTTTTTGTGAAAAATGGAATTTCCATCGGGTTTTCCTCGTGAACGGCCGAATCGAGGGTCGTATGGACAGGGAAAACGGCTCGCTCGATTCACATGTGCCGCGACTCTTGAGCGCCGACCTTCCTGATCACTAGTTTATAGCTTTGTTTAAGCCACCCACCGGTTTTACTGTATTTGATGAATCTGCGAAAGCCTTACCTACCTGATTTATAAGCTTCTGATCTGGAAGTTTCCTCTTTGTGCTCGTGTTCACTAGGCCCTTTTTCGAAATTCATGACACGCTCGCTTTGTACAAAAGTCGGATGGCAGCTGTACCAGATTCGTCAGGATATCATGTTGGTGAACTTCTGGTGTGATGTTGCTCGCTGATCTGCAGTAACAGTTTGCCTATCTCCCTCAAACTGTTCCAGACGACTTTGGGCAATCATGCTTCAATGTAGATTGATTTGGAGGATACGGATTATTGCAGTAGCGTGTTGGCCTTGGTCAGTGCTTCTTGGAAACCCCGAGACTTTCCCGGTCCTGAGATATGTTTCAAGTCTCAAATCAAACTCCTGGTAAAGGACATAGTGTCCCTTTTGTGTATACTCCTTTCTTTTAATGCCTGCCTCACCGCAATCGCAGCACAACTAGCTTGTATCGGTCACGTTTAATCCCTGAGCCGTATACCCAGATCCGAGGCAGAAACAATAATAGATAACTTTATGCGCCTACCATTCTATCCAATCATGTCAAAGTTAAAAATTCATCCAGTTAGAATGTACATTTATTTTTCTTTATAATCTACTTTCTCAGGGTACACATACCCAATCACATGAAATCATAAGTTCAATCGACTGTTAAGTAAACTAACGAATTTTTATAGGAACCACAATCCACCAATTAAATTCCAATTATCATACACTATTGACCAAAGGAATTGGAAAAGTTTGTTATATTTGCTTACTCCGTTTTACTCAACGCTCGTCCTTGCATGGTCCCTTAAAATAGATTTGCTAGTCGACTGTTGCCCATAAACTCTCCTTTAACTGTTGTACGACTTCAATTCATTGATTTCAAACGGACCTTGTCAATTATACTCATCAAAGATCAAAATAACAAATGGTGCAAAAGGTTGCAAGTGAGGGTTGTTCAGAGATCAACAGCCACCTTAAGCATACCATGAATGTGTGTGTAATACTCACTTGAAACTTTTCCATTAAACGAAAATCAAAGGTAATCTCATAAGACGGACGTCGACTGTTTATTAAAAGATGACTTCACAATTAGCAAAAGATGGGTGACACGTCGGTCACGTCCATCTTTGCTAATCACGCCAGCTTTCAACCCAGCATATGATCCAGAAGACCCTTTTGTTGTAATCGGAGCCCCTTAACGCTGCAGGACAAGATATATGGTTTGCGTAGTGGACCGTAAAGTTCACTTCACACTTCTGAAAATCATTATAGCTTGAATAATCTGTTTCGGATTCATTAGAACAACCCACACCTACCCTGCCAATCCCTTCCCGTCCGGACTTTACTTCGTTAACCGGCCATAGCCATTATGTGAGAACAAAAGAAGGATTTGCTGGTTGATGGTCTAGAAAGCTGCTTGCTAGATGGATTTTGATGGATTATGAATTATCAGTCATACATCCAATTTGCAAAAAATTTATGAGCAGCACAGACTCTCAACATTTTCACAGCGGTTCATTGCTTTCACATAATCGCACATATTTGCTTTCAATATCAAGAAGTAAATTCTAGGAGTGTCGAGTTACCATGAGAAGAATACATGATTGCGAAAGTACTGCTGAATATTCAAGATTATGGACCAACCTACCAGTTTTAACTCGCTCTAAACAGTAAAAAAGATCCCCATGAATATTAAGCCGAATTCAAACGGATTTAGTTTGTAAAATACATCACTTTCAAAGAAATCGATTTCCGTGAATAAGAAGAGCTCACAATCACCTCCCACCTATCGGCAACCCTCGCATGTTTTATCCTTTCATCGGGCCAGGGACAATCGCAGCATGGACTAGATTGATTGATGTCCGGTCAGTATGGTCTTAAAAGCCCCTTTAATGGTTCTGGTTAACGCGGTCTAACACGCTCTTTTTATTATTGTCCACTTACAAATCGCCATATGCACCAGCATGTCGCTGCCACGAGATGCTATTACGATGCCATAAACCACCCTCCAGTTCAATTCGAATTTATCGTCGAGAATAACTGTATTACAGGATTTTCAGTTTTATTGGATAATACACACATGATTATTGTTTGGACGGTTCGACAGCTTTCCAACGACTTCTTAAAGTCATCACATCAACGTCGCACTGCACATTTATTGTTGCTTCTGTAGGATTTCCAGTTAACTTTTGTAAGGATGTTGTGGAAAAAACAATAAATGCTGCCCGTGTTCCCAATGGGTTTTATGGACGCAACAGAAGCTTTGCGCTATCAACTCTACCAGAAGGTGTTCTCATTGTGGATTGAACTACATACTCGCACGACGACGAAGCACATATAGCCATACTCATACACTCACCCCTTCCATGTGAACACCCTTAAAGTTCGTCTTTGATAGTGTTCCTTTAACGAGCAAATCAACAAGTCCTTTTTGCAAAAGTAATCGCCTGCTTAGGAACTCGGACATGTCCATGCAATAAATACTTGCCTGCTGAATGAGATGTTCGCAGTCCACAAGGAGCTCGTTGTTTAGTTGTTTGGCAACTTTCCAGGATTGTTTTTATCTCCAGCCAGCAACGATGGCTACCACGAGTTCGAGAAGGGTTCATTTTTTCAATCTGACAGTGTCTACTTTAAGCTCCATTGCTTAGTCTCCAGACGAAGTCATTTAGGAATTTTGTTTGATAAGTTAGTCCAATTAATGGGCACATTGTAATGAATGGACAGAGTAAGAAGTTTGTCATTTTTTAAGGACACGTTTTGAAGGTACTTCAAGAATTGATGAGTAAACATCTTTGAAAGTACTGCTAAAGTACGTAGACGTAATCCCAGGTATTATAAATGTCCTTTTTTAAGGCCAAGGTATAGATGCTGATCTTCCAAAAGATAATGTCACGTGGGTATTATGCTAATGAGTTTGTCTTTTACATTTATACTGTTCAGAAAGTTGTTTGCAACTTCGTAAAGTTTATGGCAATCTAAGCTAGCCACCTAAAAGATTCACAAAACTTTTTTATGAAAGATATTTTCGAATGATTCCGAAAAAATTCCAGTAACAGAACGTTTATCACTGGTGTGTACCTTTCTAGTCGAATACCAAGCACAGACTTATGGCACAGAAATAACCTCAAATCTTTTTTGAAATGTTGAAATAACGTATTAAGCTAAAGAATTAGACTCTTATGGAAGTATGAGTGTGTAACTCAGCGTGATTGTTATGAATTCAGTTCGCAATGGTTGAGACAATTGTTACGTTCAGTGCCATGCAGGCATTTTTCAATTTTCCAAAATCCACTTTATCATTAAATTATTTGTCAATAAAGGGGACACTAGCAAACTTCGTTTCCAGTTTGATGTTAGAAAACTTCATTTCCAGTTTAATACACAAGTGACAGGGAAGACGTGAGAAACTTGCTCCCGATAGTTGTACATACAGTCACTCAAAGTGATAATGATCCACCCGGTGCAAATCTACTGCAACGTACACTGCCGGTCAAAAGTTTGAGACCACAAATAAAAAAAAAACTTGTTATTAGTAAATATTTTCAAAATATTGGTGATAAAAAGTAATCTGCAAACCTGCATATTCTATTGTTTATAAAGATTACCTAAAAGCTTATTCTTTTGTATTTAAGATAAGAAAAAGGCAATAAACAGCCATTGTTCCCAAACTTCAATGTCAGCCGAAGAAGAGCTAGTCCGATAGTTGATTGTTAAAATTTTATTACCTCATTACCGTAACTGACAATTCTTTTATTTTACATCAACTTACAATGCGATTGTTCTGAATTCTTAAATATTATTTTAACCCGATATTTTCATGGTTATCTACGAATATCCGCAGTTAGTCTGATTTTGCGATTCCTACAGTCAAGACGTCTCTAAAATTGGAAAAGTTCGCGAAATTAGTATTGAAACGCGATCTGCCATCGTTGTTCTCCACAATGAAGGCAAACCTGAACGTGAGATTGCATCTCAACTTAAGTTATCGAAGACTTGTGTTCATCGCGCTGTTGTGCATAAAGAAACTGCTAGTAATCAAGATCGTCCGCGCTCTGGAAAATCAAGAGCTACGACTTCTAGCGAAGACAAGTTTATTGTGGTAACCAGCAAGCGAAAAGCCCCTAACAGCCCCAGAAATTCGTGTTGAAGTCAACAAATCTCGGAAAAACCTGTGTCAGTGTCTACAGTGAAAAGACGAATGCGAGACGCCAAGTTGTTTGGTCGCGTTCCTGTTTGAAAGCCTTTTCTAAAACCGCAGAATAAGAAAAAACGGATGCAATGGGCCCTAGCCCAGAAAGCCCTAGCCTAGAAATTTTGGAGAAAAATGCTATTCCCACCGTGCTGAAGTTAATCGATAAAGGATTTATTTTCCAACAAGATAATGATCCAAGGCATACTTGAAAATTATATAGAGGCTATTTAGACAGGAAACAGTCGGAAAAAGTGTTGAAAAACATGACATGGCCACCCCAAAGCCCCGATCTTTACCCTATAGAGCTTTTGTGGGAAAAGCTTAACCGAAACGTTCGGGAACAATGCATTAGAAGAAAGGTGGAGGAATATCTCGCAAGAGACCATAAATAAATTAATTGTGAGCAGGCCAACGTTGGTTAAGCAGATCATAAAATGTAAAAGAGGCTATTTTGTTGAAAAATGTGTATAAATTCTCTTGTGCATTTTTTTTAAACATTTTATTCATCAAGACTTCAGGTTATTTTAAATCTTCAGTGTAATTCGATGATAGAAAATTGATTAAAAATGGACTGTTGCTACTTAAACACGATAACTTCAGATGTACAAAATCAGTTTTAAGGGGGTGTTTTTTTTTTCTTTGATAAAATCTTTCAACCTCTCAATGATTGAAGCGCAGTATTCTGCGGGTACATCTACATAATCTGTCAAAGAAGTTGCTTCTGAGTCCCAAAAGACTGCCGCCATAATTTGACTAGCAGATCGTGATACCTTAAATTTATTGGGTGGTTATGTGCCGCTGCTAGAGTCCTGTTTGGATTCAGGTTCATGAGGATGAACCCAAGTTTTGTCTAGAGTAACATTTTGATTGAATACTCCATCCTTGTCTTCGTTACAGAAGTCCAAAAACATGCTGGATCATTCTAGACTCTGTTGTTTCTGAAGCGATGTGAGCATTCTCGGCACCTATAAAGCGCTACACTTTGTCATGTCAAGAATTTCAGACCCGATGCTCTAACCACTTGTCCAAGCTTTTTTCTTAAGCACAGCATCTTCCAATATTAATTTCTCGCCTTTTTTCGATCCACCAACCATGTCGTGGATCGTCATGAAGTAAGTCTCTGTCTTATTTAAAGAGATTGTGCCACTTGTAACGATGGTTATACTCGGACAAGAGTCCTCGCAACAGGACACCATCTTTTTCAGTTTGATTTCCACTGACTTTCCTTGCTCGGCGTGAACATTAATAATGGTGGGGTACTTTGGGGAATTACATTAACTTCAAGCTTGGTTTAACATAGTAAGACATGCATGTAAACCGTATCCAATCGGGTTATGATAAAAATGGTTGGGCAATTTTAATAATATATTCTGATTCATTTATAGTTTGTTTCATTGGAGTTGCTTCTTTTTATTAGGTGCGCAACTAAGTTCTCGCTGTTTTTTTTATGAAATTCCCACTTTATTCTGAAAAAATGGTTAAGAATGAATAATTCAAAATATTGCCCATCGATAGCGACTACTTAGTCCCATCTTTCTGGCATAGCTCGAATACCGTCACGGTAGAAGTGTTCTTCTTTTTTTAGACTGAGGAGTAGAACTGCTGATTAGCCAGACCATGTAGATCGCACGGAATAAGTAATAATCGGACTGCGCAATATCTGGGGAATATGGCGGGTGGGGTAGAACTTCCCATTTGAGTGTTTTTAAGTAGATTTTAACGGGTTTGGCAACATGAGGCCGAGCGTTGTCATGCGGTAGAATGACTTTTTCATACCTCTTCTCGTATTGTAGTGCTCGGCTCAATCGCTTCAATTGAGTTCGATACCGTTCCCCAGTGATGGTTTCGTTCGGTTTCAATAGCTCATAATAAATAGCACGGATCTGGTCCCACCAAATACACAACAAAACCTTCGCAGCGTGAATATTCGGCCGAGCCGACGACGAAGAAGCATGACCGGGCAGTCCCCATGATTTTCTTCTTTTTGGGTTGCTATAATGAATCCATTTTGCATCACCCGTAACGATGCGATGAAGAAAACCTTTCCTTTTTTGCCGCTGGAGCAGTTGTTCACAAGCGAAAAAACGACGCTCAACGTCTCTTGGCTTCAATTCATAAGGAACCCAAGTTCCTTGTGTCTGAATCATTCCCACCGCATGCAAGCGCTTGGAAATTGCTTGGCGGGTGATTCCTAATACTAAAGCAAGCTCCTGTTGCATTTGGCACGAATCTTCATCGAGCAATGCCTCCGATTCAGCGTCTTCGAAGGATTTTGGTCTTCCTTCACGCGAACGGTCTTCAACATCAAAATCGCCGTCTTTGAAGTAACGGAATCAATCACGGTACGTTGTCTCACTTACAGCAGTATCTCCATAAACTTTTTGCAGCTCTCGATCAGCTTCAGCCGCCGTTTTCTTTGAATGAACGAAAAAAGCATCACTTCCCGCAAATAACGATTATTTGGCACAAAATTCTACATTTTTACACAACCAAAAGTATATGACACAAAAACAAAACCACTTATGTGTCGATGCGGTTTGTTTACCATATGTCTAAGCTTGGTCCATGACGATTTGATTATGTCACAATCCAGCAGCACTTACTACTTGAGCCATCTCTTGAAAAACAGCGGGAACTTAGTTGCGCACCTAATATTATTAGTTTATTTTATTACATTTTCTTGTACATGAATTTTGAAAACAATTACAAACATGAATACTAACTAAAAACCGATTTTCTTATTTCTTGAAGTGGCCCTCCTTCGCTGCCTCTCCATTTTCACCTCATGAAATTTATGAGTCTTATTGTTTATGAAGATGGCCCAGCACGGTCAGTGATTTTCCCCGTAACAACCCCGACCAACTAAGCGCAGCCGGACCTAAGGATCACTGCAACATAAATGTCTGCGATTGCGGCTGCCGTGGTTCGCAACAGTACCTTTGATGGTATAGTAATAAGAGGACTTACCTTCTATGCTACGGATGCCGAGTTTGAAACCCACTGGTGAGAGTGAATCACCCCAAATAGCTGTGGAAAATTTTCAAGGCCAAGAGTGACGCTGCCTTCTCATGCACCATTTTTCTGGAAATAAATTTTTTACGAACCTATTTCTGTAGCGTCACAACAAAAAAAAATATTTGCACTAAAGTATATCATCGAATACCATACAGTTTTGGGAAATGTACTTTCTAATTCCTTTTCAGCCAAAAAAAAGGTCTGTTAATGATAATAGTCGGGAAAAAAATTTCAGATAATTTATTAGTTGCCTCAAGTACAAGTACAACAATATCAAGGGAATTTATATGGTTAAAAGTCTTCCCGAAAGTATAAAGTATAAGAGAGCAAAAGAAGGGAACAAAATTTCAAGTAAGATAATGAAAGTCGCTTACGAACTGGATTTGTGAAAGGCAAAGGAAAAAGAAAAGATTGACAAATACACTTTAGCACATTTTTGTTACTTTGATCTTCCACGAATACCCTTCAAATTTGGCTGGCCTGCAGTACTCCCTCCGAATATGACTCAGGTATACCATATTACCAGTGTAAATCATTGTTTGAAAATTTTGAGGGTTTCGAATTCTTCATTATTTTCACAAGATTCATAAGGCTCAATTACAATTTTTTATCATAACGTAATGAAATATTTTTCATTTTAAAAGAAAAGGTACAGTCCACCATTTAAAAAGAACAAAAGTGAAAATCGATTTACGCAATATCTAAGGACTAAGGACTAATCCTTGAATATTTCGGAAAACCAACTAAAGATTTTTTGTGACTTAGTTTTAACACATCTTAGTTTTGAACCTCATGCGTTGATGAAGGATTTTTCAAAGCTTACTCTGTCGAGCACCTACCAAACGAACTGTGTTCAGCCGCCAAACCATGTTTTTTTGAATGGACTGCCTAGGAAATGTTATTTTTTAGGGTACCTTTATAGCCATACGGAAGCAACAAGACTCATTACATCATACAGCCATCCACTAGCTTACCAACTATATAGAAACAAAATCTCCTCTTTTTTCTCATTGCACTTTTCTGGGTCATGTATTCCTGTATTTAAATGTCCAACGTTTTTTAATTAATTCTGCGTTCCCTACTTTAGTTATTGGCTATGTGGATAAGTAGCGCAGCTAGCACTTGTCAAGTGGAATAGGTTAATTACCCTTCGAACATTATTTTCGCTAGAATAATTGCCCCGGCAAGCACTTCCATTGTGATTTGAGTTGGTTCAAGTATGATTACGTAACTATTTGTATGTTAATTTGTAAGCTTTACAAATAACGCTCGTTTCACTAATATTCCTTCTCCAATCAAGGCTTTAGTCTCAAGAAGAAACGTTCAAAGCCTTTATTCATGCACGAGACTTTTGGTTATGCTATTTACTGTGTGCTGTTGTTAAAAGTGTAAAATTTTCAATAATTAGTTTGTCATCATTGAATATTTCTATTCGTATTGGGAACTTGAACCAGAGAAGACATATCGATTAACAAGAAACCACACTCTTTAAACCATTGTTACAAGTCCTGTGTTACATAAACAAGATCTCTGACCTGAGTCTACGATTCAACCAAGCAGAAGTTTGTGTTGAGTTCTACTTCACCCAGTTCTAGAGCTGGCATGAGGGTTTCCTCTCTCGGACCAGATTTAAAGGTGGTGGTTCTGCAGATTGCATGTATTGCATAAGAGATGCGGAGAACACGAATGACACTTTTAATTTGCAAAATGGTAATGGATGGTACATTACACTCGAGTAGCTCGGGCAATCAAAATGACTCCCGTGATGAGAAGATGTTTGTAGGTGTAAGGACAACAGACCAAGCCTGGAGTAATGTGTAAAATGGTTCCACGCAACCTTCACAGCTTGTTTTTGCTTTTAAGTGGTACTTTTGTTCTTTGTCATTCGTCTTTTTTTGTATGAACACAAACTGCAGCCTGAAAAATTCAAGCATCCACGACTATTGAGGTGGGCACTCATGTTGCTTCTGAACAATACATATGTGTTTGCAATTGTTTCTTTGAATTATCCTTGCAAATCATTCTGCGTTTCGTTCGAACTCGTCCATATTGCAAATTTCTCGAATCGCAATAGGGACAGAATAAGCTCTGTGAATCACCGGTTTCAGCGTACCCCAAACCAGGAAAAATGTTCGTAGTTGATACCGATGCGAGTAACAACGGGTAATTTCATACTACAGCCGAGTTCTTTCAAAGAGTGAAAGGAACTACTGCATAACCAGGAAAGAACTACAGGCTATAATTGAAGCAACAATGCAGTTCCACATATATGTACAGAAATTCGTCCTTCGAACAGATCATGCTTCCCTGAGATGGCTGCTTCATTTCAAAAACCCAGAAGGGCAAGTTGCTTGATGGATCGAAAGGCTACAGTCCTATAAATACGAAATCGTCCATCGAAAAGGAGGAGTGCATGGAAATGCCGACGCTTTATCCCGTCGCCCATGTCCAGCGGCTGGACATAAACATTGCTGACGATCCGAGGAAAAAGAGCAAGGTGTGAATATGCGTGTAATAGCAACAGAAGTCGACGAGGGTTGGACGCAGCACGAAATCCGGGACGCTCAGCTAGCCGACTATGATATTGGACCATTGTTGGTATGGAAGAAGACAACTGAACGTCCCAAGTGGAAGGACATATCAGCAAGCGGCACAGTGTTAAAAAGCTATTGGGCTCAATGGAACTCCCTTGAGGTTGATGATGGAGTTCTGAAACGGAAATGGGAAACGGCAAACGGCACTTCATATACGATGCAAATTGTTCTTCCTAAGAGTCGGGTCAAAGGAGTAGTAAAGGAGATGCATGAAGACACATCGGGAGGTCACCTTGGGGTGAACAAGACTCTGACAAAGGTGCGCGAAAGATTCTACTGGCTCCACGCTCAGAACGACGTTCTTGACTGTTGTCATGAATGCTCAATTTGTGCTTCCGTTAAAGGCCGAAATCGAAGAACGAGAGAGCAAATGCAGACCTATAACGTGGGGGTACCGTTCGAAAGAATAGCTGTGGACATCGCAGGACTCTTTCCCAAGTCGGAATGGAGAAATCGGTATTTACTCGTTGTAGCTGATTACTTCAGTAAGTGGCCAGAATTATACCCAATTCCTAACCAGGAGGCAACTACTGTAGCTGAGCAAATCGTTTCACAGTGGGTTGGTAGATATTGCGTACCCCATGAAATAAATTCAGGCCAAGGCAGAAACTTCGAATCAGAAGTTTTTGCCGAAATATGTGAACTGCTGGGAATACGAAAAACACGGACAACACCACTTCACCCCCAGTCCAATGGAATGGTTGAGCGGTTCAATGACACGCTAAATAAACATTTGGCCAAGATGGTTGATGAAAATCAGAGAGATTGGGATTGACGCATTCCATTATTTTTGATGGCATACCGAACTGCAGAACATGCATGACAGGAAAAGCGCCCGCGAAAGTCATCTACCAGCTGATGTAAAGTTGCGGATACCCCCTGAGCAGCCCCAACCCATTTCGGAGTATACAAGCGACTTAAAGCAACGGCTGAATCAGATACACGAATTAGTGAGGAAGCAAATCGACTCAACCACTGATCGCATGAAGACCAGATACGACTTAATGGCAAACTCATCTGGATACCAGCCGGACGACTTGGTGTGGCTATATAACCCACAGCATCAGAAAAGCAGATCTCCGAAGCTACAGCCAAATTGGAAAGGATCCTACAGAATCATCACACGAATCAACGATGTGGTATACCGGATACAGGAACACCGGAAATCCAGGGCATAAATGAAAATTTTACACCTGGATCACCTTGCCCCATATCAGCAAGAAGACGCGGAGATAGCTGATGTGACACTTTTTGGGGCGAAAAAGATATAAGGCGGGGGATAGTGTGACATGTTCCGACAAAAAAGGTTACGCGCCATTAAAGTCGTCTTAAGAGAAAAGTCGTAAACAAGTTTCAATTATCAATAAAATCGATAATTCTCGAAGAGGAAAAAACGCATAATATAAACACATTGCGTGCAGTGAGTACAACAAATACGTGTGTAAGTGACTCGGAGCGTAAACTCGAGAACAATTCACATGGAAGATTCGGGATTGATTGGTACATGTATAAAAGTGACTACAGCGGGCGGCGAAGAGAGTCTCGTGGATGAAGCGAAACAATCGCAAAGCGACAGTGCGCGTAATCAAAAAGTGTTTAAAATGAATTAAAACCGTATGCGAATTTTAAATAGCGAGTAAAACTGATTGTTATAAGCGATTAATTAATTATTGTTAAAGTGATAACTCATAAAAGTGAGCAAGTGAAATAGTGATTCAGTGAAAATAATTGTAAAGTGTTAGTGATTTTTAAGAATTAATTTCAAACATCTAATTTTAAATTAGTCAAGTGTATTTAATTCACTATTGCGAACATTCGTGAAGAGCAAACAGGTGGCGCACCTAACAAAGCGCAACAATATTATATAAATTGACTTGATTATGTATATTGTATAAAAATAAAATGGTTTCTAACAAGCTACTCGTGCAGTTCCTTGATAAAGCGTCTTCGTGATAAAGGTTTACCTGCACATGTCAACAAATGATGGCAACATATGATTCAAGAGTTGATTCCCATTGTGTTTAAAATATTATAAACCATGCAAATGGGCCACTGGTTTGTTTTGGGGCTACAAGACATATTTGAACACATCTGATCAAATGTATCTAGTCCTCCTTTTGTGGAGTTGGAGAGATCGATCATGGTTTGTTTTTTTATATTGGTTTAACAGTCAAGTCTTCTTCGCATGAGGACAATATATAGACCATCTTGTTCTCGTCTGACTTGAACGACAGAAGAGTCTATGACCCGTCATGGAGGTTCAAATCGCTCTGCTCCTGTTTTTTTTTTTTTTGCATTTCTTCCTGATTTTCTTTTCTGTGACGGAAGTTCCGACTGTTGTCAGATTATAAGGCTGTAGTAGCAGTTGTCTGGCTAACACAATATTTGTGAACCAGTTGTAGGAAGTTAATTTATATTTATGCCATGAATAATGCATGTTGATTCCTTTACTACATATTCAGCAAGAAGAACTCGGTCAGAGTTTGTAACTTTTCTAACGTAAGACATGGCGTCTATCAGCAACCTAGTTCAACAGTTACACATTCTTTCTCGAAAGCTTTATAGGAATATACATCTTCATAGTTCGCATCGATCATGGAATACCAATAATTATTTCCTCGAGATATAACATCAACAAATTTCATATCTTTCGAATTGGCTTGGTCAGTAATCTGATCGCTTTATTATCAAACCTAAGACATCTTGCAAGAATGTCAAACCTTTCTTCACTCATACACAAAATATATCGGGCGTCGAAGTATGCCGTATCAAATAATTCATCACAGGTTAAATGATTATTATTCATAGCAGCCAACAACAAAAATCATCAACCAAAGCGTCGATTTCTTCTATCAGGATATCCTTTCAGATGATAGTTTCCCTGTTTTCTTTCCTTAACGTTTTCAGTAGAAGTTTTTATACTTATACTATAATACTTCAGTAGAAGTATTTCACTAATTTTGAAAAGGACTTCACGCATTTAATCCGACATAAAAAAGTTAAGCAGACCTAAGGATTTTATCATGTTTTTTCTCATTAAGCATGGCCTCTGGCTGTATGAACGATATTTACAGCTGTAATATGAGTACCTTAAGAGATACCTTAAGAGTTGCTCATGTGTGATGATTTTTGCCTAGACTCTTGTTGAGTTAAATTGACAATGTAACTGGTAGCTGGTCTTGTTGTGATTCTTCATGTACACGAGGCTCTGACGGCGATGTATCTTGAAGTTCTTCGTCGTCCACGTACAAATCGTCTACTTTCCATTGTCAGAAATATCCAAATTAGCTTCGCTGTCATCATTTTTTAAAGCATGCGCCCTTGTCTCATTTGTAATCCCGGATCTCGCAGTCATTCTTCGCTTTCAATCTAATGACTATTGAAAATTAAGCAAAAATCAACACAAAGCGCAAGTATAAAAGAATTTGCGGAAGGATTCGGCGAAATAACGGAGCATACACAGTTATGAATTTGCTTACTGGCTAAACAAAACAACTAAACGGCCCAGATTAATGATTACTGAGCTGACACGACAGTACAGACCACTGACTTAAATGAAAATTGCTATAGACTGCTCACCATTTTGAAGAAATTTATGCAATTGTGATACACCAGACGCAATTAAGGGGTTGGTCAATATGCCCAATGACCATTTGTTATTTCTGCCCAGTGGGAGTCTGGCCAGAAAAACTACACTTATAACAGTGATGCTTGTTAAGCACAAAAAATCAGGGAAAGTTTGAAAATCTAAACAAAATGTCACTTATTTGGATTTGGAGCCTTGGATCAGGAAATTTTTCGAAGTGTCAGTGCTGTACGTATCTACGCTGAGGTTTTATGACATTAATATCGAGAGTCAACATTATCATTATCGGCACATGATGCTTTATTATTCGAAAAAGAAACTACGAATCTACGTGAGTTCTCCGAGTTCTTGCTCAGGAAAAGTCTTCTTCTAATCCTAATTCTAATCATACTTCCAATAATCTAGTTCTAATCTAATCTTCTTCTAATCCGAAAAATCGAAGATAACTCTTATTTCATTTGGGCAAAGTCGACATTTCAAATTTTTTAAAGAATTCGCTCTACTGTTCTGCTCGAAAAGAAAGTTCAAGCATAATATTAAATCTTTTGGATAAAGTCTCAAGAAAGTCCGCAGGAGAATCTAATCCAGTTTCTAAAGTATAACGATCTGCATAAGTCCTTTGCTTTTAACTGATACTACCGACGTAATTTTCTTCGAAAATGTTTTAAAATAACGACTGACCAGAGAATTTCCGGCAGTTTCCAAAATAATTATCTGTTTATGGAGGAGAACTTAAAAGACCTACAAAGTCCTTAAAATAAGCTAATTTTATATCATAATCCTTTGTTGTATTTTGAGAGGAAGGAATCGACATAGAAGAGTTGCCCACAACAACCGTTTGTTACTAAGTGTAATAGGAATAACAGACACAAGCTAACAGAAAATCTTAAAAATTAAAATTTAATAACCATTTGCAGAAATTTTAATATTCACAGACGAAAGTAAATTAATTGTATTTATTCAGATAGTCAATGCTACTCTTGGCGCAAAGCTTATTAAAAGCTCGAAAAATGCAACCTACGATCCCTTGTGAAACATGGAGGTGGCTCGACTGTGGTCTTGGGCTGTATGTCTTATGTAAAAACTTCAAAAACTCTTCTTCTGGAAAACTTCTGTAATCGACATAATTATGGACCAAACAAATTATTTGATCATCTTGAAAGAACATTTTGTAAAAATTGATGGGAAATTCGGAATAAAAGATAACTTCCAATTATTATTATTATTATTATTATTATTATTATTATTATTATTATTATTATTATTATTATTAATAATAATAATATAATTATTCGTACAGGGGTCCACTTGCTGGGATAGCATAAGCCAGCACCGGCCTTAGCTCCCCATGTGTAGTACTATTGTTTACAGATGGTGCATCCTGTCGTCCTGCAGAAACCAAGGAGTTCCCCCGGCTCTGTGGTCGCCAAGTGTTCCAATTTTGTTACGCCAGTACACTTCAGCCAGATGAGGCGTTTGTTGACTAGACTCGGGCAAACTAGGAGGAAGTGTTCTGTACTTTCTTCCTCCTCGCCGCAAGCTCAGCAGGTGTCATCTGTTTGGATTCCTATTCGTTTGGCGTGTTGACGTAGAAGATTATGGTCCCTAATATTGCTACCAATGTTCTAACGCCATTTCTGTTTTTTCCCAGGAGTTGTTTTTTCCTCGTTTTTTCGGAAAAGGCCAAGGAGCTCGGCTTATCCTGCAGTCGTTTCTGTCATTCCAAGCTGTATCTGTCTCTTTCCAGAGGATTTCGTCTAGTTCCCTTTTTACCGTTGCTAGTGGCACCTTAATTGTGGCTATTCTAGTGGTATTTTGGTCGGCTGATCCAGCTCTCGCTAACTCATCCGCTCTTTCGTTTCGCTCTACACCGCGGTGTGTCTAGGACGTCATGTCAGTTTTATATTTACTCGGGTTGTTGCGGCTATGAGAGCCTGCCTACAACCCTGCACCAGTTGTGAAACTACGCGGTTAGAGGCAAGCGCCTGCAATGCCGACTTCGTACTCTTCCATTAAGGTTGTTTGTTTCCGCTTCTATAGCCGCTTTTATTGCAAACACTTCCGACTGGAAAACTGTGGTGTGGCTCTCCAATTTATAACTTCAGTTGAGTTGCGGGTGATCTGGGAAAAAGATTCCGGCGCCGCTTTCCTAATCCGTTTTGGAACCATCGATGTAGATCATAATTTCACTTCCAGATGTGAAATCCTGCACCGTTTCCCACGTTTCTCTGGTCGGTATGTTGATCGTGTATGGAATCGTTGTGTCCGCTATCGGCTTGATTCTATTCAGCTCCCTTTTACTTGACGGGGCTATTCTATCCATTTTTTCCAAAATGCATACGTACCCCGTTTGACTGTGGTTAGCTAGCCCATATGTGGATTTTAATCTGATGCTTTCAAGTGATGCCTCTCTGAAGATGAATTTGTCGAGTGGCATGAGATTGAGATTTATTTCCATTGCAACAGTTGGCGTAGTCCTAATGGCACATGTGATGCCAAGTCAGGCCATTTGCTGAATGTTCTCTAGCTCTTTTGTAATTGTTCTCTTCTGTAATTCATGCCACCAAACCAATGCCCCGAAAGTGGCTATTGGTCTCACTACTGTTGTGTAAATCCAGTGGGCAATTTTGGGTTTTATTCCCCAGGTTTCCCTCACTAGCCTTTTCATTGTGCTGTAGCTCACCGTCTGACTTCGCCTATGTGTGCAGTCCAAGTTAGATTACTATCCAAAGTTACTACTAAGTATTTTACCTTATTTACTAAACTTATATGTTTTCCTTCAACGGTCGGGGGTGAAAATGTCTCGAGTTTAATGCACTTTGTGTAAAGCATAAGCTCCATAACTTCCAATACTAACAGGATACGTTAGTATTGAATCGAAGCCCAAACCCCAATCACATTGCACATGTACGACTGGAGATATCGGAAAAGGAATTTTGGCCTAGTCAAACATGGAACCAAAAATGACTGCGCTCGGAGTTCAGACTATAGACATTTAAGGGTGACAGATCAGTAAAGCGCATCTAATACAGAAGCTGACGAAACCATTAGACGGGTAAGTGAAAACGGACAACTGTTCCCTGCTAACTTACAAAAATTGGAGAGCAGCACGCAGGAGTAGTACCTCGATTCGCACGCAGGATTGACACACTCGAAGTAACGATCAGAAAATCCCTACTATTGCAATCGAATTCTTAATGCATTTTTTCATTTACTCGAGCACTGAAAATTTATTATTATATTTTATAACATTTTTCCAGTATTATTGATTCAATAATGAATTGAAAACGTAACGATTTTATTTTTGTTCACAGGAAGACATGGTCTGCCTTTCTTGTACAGCAACGGGTGAACGTGTTTGTTTGGCCGCTGAAGGATTTGGCAATCGGCATTGTTTCCTCGAAAATATTGCCGATAAGAATGTCCCGCCTGATTTGTCGCAATGCGTATTCGTTATTGAACAAGCACTTTCGGTGCGTGCCTTACAGGAATTAGTGACGGCAGCCGGTTCGGAAACGGTGAGTATTTTATATTTATTAGTAATTGCACCTATTTTGTACCTTCTTTAAAACACATGCAGATTAGAAGCAACGAGCATAATGTTTTAGCAAAAAAATGTACAATAGCAGCAGCATTATTCTTATAGTTTATTTTATTTGTACATATTTATAAATTTCGTGAAAATTTTTTTCAAATTCCAAACATTATTCACATGTATCAATGTTTAGCTTTTTAATTGGTGTAAAATTAAATCAAAATATTTTGTAATTTAATTGTAAACTATTTTTATGTTCACTTTTAAATGTAGCCTTATAAATATTGTGTTCATTTCCAAATTTTCATATAAAATTTGGGGTTTAAATTATTAGTAAAGCATTTGTTTGCATAAAACTAAATTTGGAAGATTTGTAATGTTCCTAAGTCGCAACTAATAATTTAAATCTTTCAACTTCAGTTTCCATTACTTTAACCATATTGTCTTTTTTCTTTCTTCTCGGTCGCTTTGTTCATATTTACTGTTCGTTCGTACATATCAAATTCAAACAAAACAAATTAAAAATCACTTTTCCAATAAAATTAAAAACAATTGTAATCATATGTAATCGTGCGCAGGATAAAGCGCTTGTAAGTACTTGTGAAATGTTCATTTCGGGCTCTAAAATCATCTGAAATTTTTTTACTAAAAACAAGTGAATAACCATTTTACTAAAATTTAGTCATAAAGATTTTTAATATTGTTTCGTCGCTTATTCATTTCTACTCATATTGTTATATGTTTTGTGTCAGGTTGTAAAATATTCAGCAATACAATAATTCGCACATATGTATTTATGCTGCTAAAAAGAATTTGTTTGTAGTTTTAACTTTGCTATTAAATTTGTCGCTTCATGTGCACATTGTAAGATTGTACAATTTTATGTCACATGTTATAACAATTCACATATTAAATAGCTTTTATTGTTTGCCTTCACAGGCCAAAGCGTACATACAGTTTTGGTTTATTGTCAATTCAATAAATCAAAGGGCAAAAATCCAGAAAATTACGTTACAATGATGTTAAACAATTTCAACTTCTTGAACAGGACCTTCAGTATACAATGCATATAAGAGATCTGATATTAAGTTATGTACGAGTACTTATCTGTAATTCTGAAACATTACGCGTGGTACACATATTGCATAATTCCACGGAATTTGTAAATATTTTGGTACCCAGAACGGCTAGTGAGCTAGTTGACCAAAATGCGATACTGTTGAAAACTGTCACATACCTTATGATCAAAAAGAACGGGAATTTCCAAAAAAAAAATGCAAAATTTCAATTTCCTTATAAGTTTCTTAAGTGTTCCCTCCAAAATGCTCTCTTCCTGTGGCAATACATGTATGCCAACGTTTGATCCAATTTTCCATACAGTTTTTTAGGATGCTAAAGGTATGACCTTCAGCTCAAACAGCAAATTCTCTTTAATGGCCTCTATGGTCTCAAAGCGCGTTTCCCGCAATAGCAATTTGAGTTTGGGAAATAGAAAAAAGTCATACGAGGCCAAGTTTGGACGGTGCTTGGCTGAAGAAATTGGTCAAATTTTTGGCCAAAAATTTCATAATAATCAAAGCCGCATGAAATGACTCATTTTCGTGGTGTAAAATCCATTAATTGTTCTTCCACAAATCGGGCCTTTTTTTGCAAATGGCTTCACGCAAATGACGCTTAACGCCTAAATAGTATTCTTTATTGACCGTTTGGCCCTCCGGAAAGAATTCATAGTGCATCGCAACCGAATATCGAAGAAAACCGTCAACCTAAATAAAACTTTGATTTTGGACCGACATTGGCGTTCTCTCTTCGGTTTTGGCTCATTTTCAAAGCACCATTTGGACGATTATTATTCGGTCGGCATATCAAATTCATAAACCCTTGCTTCGTCACCAGTAATGATGCGTTCAATTCGTACGGAAAAAGGCATATTTCTGTTTATTTTTTCAGAAATCACAGTTGAAATCTCTTTATTAAAAGAAATAATATATTAAAGGAAGACATTTGAAGAATATTTAAATTTTCACGAAGCAATATTAAAAAATACGGCAATGGCACCAATTATTCGGACGTGTGTCGGAAAAAAGTAGAATTGATAACTTGGTGCAGGATTATCTGAAATCCAAAAACCAAGGTTTTTTTATCAGATAATTGTTTTCCCCAGGTAACGCTTGGAGGGTTTTTCGAAATTTTTATTTTTCACTTTTTTGGAACACTTTGAAGGAAGAAACGAGATTTATTGCGAAAAAATGGGTAATTTGTTATTGTAAAATAAAAATTATTAAAAAATTTGATAAAACACTCCGGCTTTACCTCATAAATTATGTACAGAAAAAGTGTTCAAAATTTCACAAGAATTGGTACAGTCGTTTTTAAGTTATCAGGGGCACCGACTTTGAAAACGTGAGTTGCAGGGGAAACGCTTTAAAGTTTTGAACACTAAAAATCTGGTATAAAACGTTCATAAGCAAATTTTATCGGCTTACCTCAAACTAAATCATCAATGTAAGGTCCATAATAGATGTTGCTATCATCCATGATGTCTAAAGCACTTTTTTGATCCTATCTACGACGAATCCTGCCTCCTTTAGTTTGTCACTCAGCTTCCTGCTCTGCTCATTCGTATGGAGTCAGTTTATCGCGCCTATTCATGAGCAGTTGATCCACTACTGATTCCCATGTCTTGCATGAAGGTTAGTAAAACAAAAGGACCTTCACCGAAGACACTGGCTCCCACATAAGCTGCAATTTCAACGATGACAGAGGTTTCACTCTAGTGCTTTGGAGAGATTCTCCAAGAATTTGGTTCAAACTCTCATTGTTGTTCTGAGTGAAGCCTCCGACACATCGTTCCATGAGGGCATCTTTGCTTAGATCTTCATACATAGGCTTGATGGCATTCAAAATATCCTCGGGAAGTTGACTGTACGTGTTTTTGAACGGATCCAATACAGTGAGTTCGTTGGAATCTTCAGTCTTCTTTCTCTTCGGCTATTGCCGATTTTACTCTTTTGTAGCAGTTAAAAAATCGATTTGATAACTTCTCTTACAGTTAAGCAAAGTTTTTTCACCTAATCATTGTACGTCAGTGTCGATAAAAACCGACTAGATAGACCCAGGACAGATAGGTCATCATCAGTAATCATTTCATTAAAAATTTAACACAATACCTAATGAAAACGGAGCCAAAATGATGCGACAATAGGAACGCACGTGTACGTCTGCTCGATAGAATATTTACTGCTACACTAAATTTTATACTCGACACTGACAAAATATAGAGTACAGGCATAAGGACGTTTGTACATTGTAAATTGGGGATAAGATCAGGTTTTATATAGAAAGCCAAACAGCTGCCAGGTAACAATAGCGCGTTCGGGTCGCGTATGGATTAAAATTCGACAGGTATAAAAATATTCGTAACTTCGTCAATTTTACTCCAATCGATTTGAAATTTTGACACAATATTCTTAAAAAATTATACATTCAATTAAAAAAATTTAAAAAAATTCAAAAAAATGTTTAAAGTAATATTTCGAAACTATAAAGATATAAATGATATCGATTTTTATACTGATATGATGGTCCATCACAAAGAATACAAAAAAAAAACACTACGTTCTTGCGATATAAATGAACTAATGTTATGCTGTGCTTCATTCAATCTTATATGTTGGTAATATTTCTGGAACTAATGGTTTGAAATTGAGAATTCAAGTCATATGTACCAAAAGAATGAATAGATATTGTGCATTTGTCCAGTCCAAACGAAGAGATCCCCGAAAAATCAAGTAAAAGTAGTTATTCATTTGGACGAAGCGACCATTTATATTTTCTAGGTACACGCTCTGCTATTCAAGTAAGCCCCCAGCGATTTGAATCTAGTTTCTAAAGTATCACGATCCCTATAAGTCCATTGTTTATCACTCATACCTTCAATTAATTTGCCTGTGTTACTCTCATTATATTAGTACTTTTTTTACTTTCTTATTTCCTTCGGTCTAGAAATATGCACACATAAATTAACACTATTAAAAAGTCTGATCGCTAACGTTGAGATACACCTACACTGTAAGTTAGTCCTCTTTGCCTGGCACTAATCTGTTGTTTTCATCGGGAATGAATGGTTTTATAAGACCTTGGGCATATGGATCCATACTTCGTCGCCTTTTTCTTCCATACTTCGTCGAGTAAATTTACATAGTCTAATTTTTTTAATCATTCGCCAGCAAAAGTGTTAAAATTAAACATATTGTTTCCTTTTCTTCTTTTGAATATTCTTTTGTTCACCTTTATCGCCTCTTCTGTGGGTACTTCCTTAAAGTTTTTCAACTTTCTTCTGATATAAGTAGCCTCTTTGAATCTTTTTCGTTTGAATTCTGGTTCTCTAAGAAGTTTGGGGCTGGTCTTTATGTACAAACAATTCTTTCTTAGCATTGTGATTTTCACGGTGATTAATATTTTGGACAGGATACTAATAACTGGATTGAGAGAAACATTGACAAAAACCTCTGCTAGGCTTACATCTAACTTAATACTTCTTGTCTTATAGTAACGATAAACTAGTTTATAAACTTATCGACTATTCTACATGACGCTAAGTGCTTTGATAAGGGAATTCAAGGAGTTTCAAGCCTTTCGAGCAGATTCGCTTTGCGCAAACCCACAAGCTTGTTAATAGGGCTATCATCAGCTATTTAATCTATGCTAAAATGTATTGCAGTAATTTTTTAAACGTTGCTTTAATTTTCCATTGAAAAGAACGAAGTTTTCAGAAATCCGTTGCATTTGAGGTAAATTAACTCTACTGCCTTTTTGAAGATTTTTGATGACCATAATTTGTATTTCGACGAATCCAGAAGATTTGCCATTTCTTAATTTCTTAATTTTCTTAATTATTCGTTTTGTTTTAAGATGAACTCGTGAAAGTAAATTGGTGGCATTTACGTCAATTCGGAGTGATGTAGACATCATTGCTGTTATGTTGTTGCTCATTCTATGATAGATTTTATGATGTTAAAACTTGTCAACAAGGAGCTCTGCTTTCTCTTCACATGAACACGTTTGGGTACCATTGTCGTCTTTCAGAGCACAAAGAAGTTCGCGGTATTTTCGCTTCAGTATTTGTGTCAGCTCCCAGAGTTTTCATGCACTGTGGTGAAGGTTGTTGAAAAGATTGCTCCAGTAGTTATTTCGGAGGTTCTATGTTTTAACCAAAAAAGCTCACGTTAGAGAATTCACACCTGTTTTCAAGGACGGATCATGTACTCAAATCAACTTTTAAGATTTTTCGTCGTGTTGCGCGGCTTGGACACTGCGGGTGTAGTTGTTTGCACTATTTTCTATTGCTCTCCAAATGATATTTTTAAGGTGTCTCCGTTTTCCGTTCTGTTCCTTCCACTGAATTTAAGGAATTCAGCCCTGAAGTAAAGAAATTTTTTTGTAAAAATTTTAAGGGAACATGTACTTGAAATTACCAAAAAGAAGGCTTCATTTCTACCTGCTATATCTCAGCATCTATCTGCAATAGTGTTTTAAAACTAAGCATACAGTAAAAGGAAGGAACAAGGATAGCATACAAGGTTTTAGTTTTAACTGAAATGGATTTTTTAATTTTTTTACTTTTCAAAAACTAACAAAGTATTAAATTAAGCTGCAGTTACTGCTTCAAATTTATACTCTGGACCTGAAACACATATATAGCAATCTCAAACTCTGAAAAAAGTTTTTTGAAAAATAAAAAATTATTAATTTGAAAAAAAAACAACAACAAAGGATATTTTTGTAATATTAAAAGGGCTGTTACAGAGGTAGTTTTAAAGCTAGGGTAATAAAACCTGAGATTCGAATAGACGTTTATTCGTCTAGACGTATATTCAAAACCATCATGCAAAATTTAATTGATACATCTTGTACGGTTTCGATTTTAGAGGTACCTGAATGTGGGAAAATTGAGGTTGCGGAAAAAGAAGCTCAAAAATGTAGGTATCTACATCTTAGGTGTCGTAGGAGTAGGTGTCTGCCGGATTCAAAATCTCCAGGGCCATAATCTAGGTCATTTTCAGCATCTGGTTAATCTATGGGTCTTTTCTTGTTCCTAGCAGCTGTTCTTGCTTCTTTAGTAGCTTGCAAAGCAACTCTATCAGCTTCCAGAAGCCACTGAGTGTCAATGGCATGAAAGGCTTTTCTACTATTTTCACCAACTTTGATCGCAGATTTTTCTAACACTAACTTCTAACACATTGAAACAAATTACAGCATCACCAATTTGAAGTGTTTGTAGCCCAACATACACTCACTCGGGAATTCTTTCGAACACTATGTTGGTCAAACTTTCATTGGGGTTTTGGGTGCCGCCATGCAAGCACTTTTTGAGGAGATCATCTCTGGTCAATTCCCTGTACACACTCTGGATAGCTAATAGGACTGGTTCTGGGAGACGACTTTTATGACTGTAAGGTTCCATTCCTGCTTCCATCTTCCTGTACTCACACCATGACTCTTATCCTGGAAGACACCAATTGTGTTGAGGTTTGTCATTGGTTGATAGCTTGCGAAAGTAAGTAGCTCGAACTGGGTTTTTTCATTTCTGCTAGACTGTGGGTGTTTCTGCTAAAAGCCAATCCAAAATACATCTTTAATTTGTCAATTTCTTGGTCTGCCAACCTGTTCTTTCCTTTTACCCTTTTCCCATCTTCAAGGTGCTTATTTCCTATTGTTTGCTTGAGTTTCTAAAATCCAGTTGCAAGTCTTTTTTGTACATGTATAACCAACTCCAATTTTTGAATTTCTCTGCCTCACTGTGAGGGTTACTTTCACTCACTTTTGACAATCGTTTAGAGTCACCATCAACAAGTTATTTCACATACTTGACACCACCTTGGGTAGCCTCAGACTTATGAAATATTTTCAGTGCACCCTCCACTTCCATTCCCCCACTGTAACCGTCATAGTTCGTGTTGCACTCATGTGGCCTCATTTTCATAGCACATTAGTGGCAATTTTTTGCCACAAATGCCTCTGAACAGCAAAAAACAACCCCATTCAAAGATGTATGCCCTGTTTTCTACCAACTTCAAAGGAAGCTGCTACATCTGATGTTTCATTTATGTCTTTAGCTTCACTTGCAGCCTAAGCCTTTGAGTCATCAGCAACTTTTCCTAGGGCTTCCAGCAAAATTTTATTTTGCACTTCAAAACGCTCAGGAGGCGGAGGGAGAACTCCTTGAACTGCGATTTTCGAAAACTTTGACACAATCTTCACCTTCGCAATGTTTGCACTTGACACTATTTTGGACGAGGCCAGAGAGTAAATGTAATTGCAAAATCACAGTCCATTCTTCAAAATTGCCGCTTGTTTTGGGATTTTCACAATTTAGGTACCAGAGCTTCTTTCTTGACGAACATGAAGATTGAGTTTGAGGTTGAGTTGCACCTGACAGGGTTAGGATTGGATCGGGACGTTATTCACCTTATTCACTCACTACTTTCTTCCTTTTTTTCCCTCGTCTTCTTGGCGAAAGGTTAATTTTCCTCAATTCAGTCATGCTTTCCTGTTAAACTTTAAAACTCTGAACAAAAATACTAAAGGAAACTACTAAACTATCACTGATTGGCAGCTGTTTACAACGAACCAAAGTTGTTTACGTCACGTAACAAGGGCAACATCAAATGGCGGTCTCACGGCTTACTCAAAACGCATGGAGCAAGAACGACAATGCAGTTAGATTCTGAGAATGTTGCCAACATACGTACAAGTATAAAAATATCATTCAAATAAAAACCTTAGGGGCGGTACCATATCCTAAGCGGCTTGCGGTCAGTAGGGAGCCGTGCGTGAGAAATGTTCAATTTATCATGCACCGCTTTAAACAAAACTCCAAATTCCGGCCGTAAATTCGTCAACATATATCAACACTTACATTTTTATAATCAGGAAAGTGCGGGCTTTCAAATGAGCCATAAGACAAAAAAGCCGATTTTTAGCTGATTTTCACGTACATGTAAATCTGTAATAAAAATTAGTACCAAAACAAGGCACAAATTACTACGTTTCTATTGCCTTTTGACAACGCGTTTTGCTCCTTTTCCTTTTCAAAACCCTTCAGCTCCAGATACTAGAATAGCGACGTCGCGCTCGTACATAAAAAATATTAGTATTTTAAACACACTTAATTATTTTGTTCCAACCTCCGATGCAGGGTTAGAAATAAAAGTTAATAACCTGAGTTTTTAAAAACTACATCCTTTCTTATATTCTCTATTAATATACAAATAATTTTTCCGCTTTAATTTTCTTTTAAAGTTATTATCACTTTTCACAATATGAGAAATACTGAAAACCTTTAATGAAAATCAGCGGAAAAAAATGTTATAACAATCTTTAATTGTAATTTTCTGGATTTTATCTTAGTTATATAAAAGTGTTATTTTTCTTTCATTTTATTGGTATATGATTTGAACATTTTTAGAAATGATTTGAGGATCTAATGGATTTCGTAGAATAGAATTGCATAAATAATCAAATTTAATGCAACCAGAGCTTCTTAACGTGAAATACTCCGATTCTGGGAGGATTTAAAAAATTGTCAAATGCTTTTTAATAATGTTTTCAATTTTATCATCCCCAGGGCAAAGGAACTGGATCCGGTCATCGGACATTACTATATGGTAATGCCATCCTCTTGCGACATCACAACAGTGATATGGTACGTAGAATATTCCAAGAAACAAAATCTGAAATTTAGTTGACAATTTTGTCTATTTTCTGCAGTATTTAGCGTGCCTTTCAACATCGTCGTCCAACGATAAGCTCTCCTTCGACGTCGGTCTTCAAGAACACAGCCAAGGTGAAGCGTGCTGGTGGACCGTCCATCCAGCGAGCAAGCAAAGGTCGGAAGGTGAAAAGGTTCGAGTTGGTGATGATTTGATATTGGTATCTGTTGCCACTGAACGTTATTTGGTAAGAAATATTGTTGATTATACTCTCACAGCAGGCTAACTTGAAACCCTTAAAATATACCCTTAAAAAACCTTTTTCGATTATATTTCTTTTAAAATTATTTGGTGTCATTTAATTTCTGTCTGGAAAACTCAAGTTAACCTTAAATACGCCAAGTAGGATTTCCGATCCATCGACCGCATTAGCAATTCCGATTCTACGTGTTTGTTCAAACACTTGAAAAAACTGGGCTACAATTTGAAGCTGTAGCTTGTAATTACAATTCAAATCAGGAATCAAGGAGAATTACATCAATGTCATTTGAATTCAAATTTATTGTTCAATATTGAATAAAATGCAAATGTTTAGTTCGACTTCTTCATGTTAAAACGTTGAAAGTTGAAATTTCAATTAAAAAAATTCTTGCTCGCAGTTTTTCCTTCAGCAAATAGATTTCAGGAGAAAATGGCAAATATAAAATGTGCGCAACGAAAGCAATTTTTAAAGCAATGGTAGTAATCGGAAATATGTGCGCGATTTCATAGCGATTTTAAATTTTAACAATAATACTAAGAAATTTTCTTTGCACATAAAATATACGCTGGACGCGTTATTCGTTAGACGCCCGGATGATCATCAAGCTAAATTTTTAATTTTTCCGCAATTAAGCATTTGACAGATTGATGAAAAAAACAGATTAATAGGAAGAAAATTTTAACGTTTTCAATTAAAGTGGCTGAAAGTTATAATGGGCCACTTAAAGATAGGAATTTATAAATGTGATATATGAAATGCATATTGAATTCGAATGTTCACACTATTCGCCTATTAAAAATCAAAAAATATAGAAATATAAATTAAAAAAATACAAAACAAAGATAAAAAGTAAAACACTATTCCATAACAACTTTAAAAAGTCACATATTTAAGGTCAAAGTAATAACTGCACACATGGTTGCCCTGTTTCATCACGCTGCAGCTAACGGTTGATCACCGCATTTTTTTTTCATTTACACAAAATCTGACTACTTCATTTGAAGTGATTTTTTGATCAAGTTGGCAGTCATTTGAACAGAATCTCACTGCATATGAATATCACTGATGGCACCACTTGGTTATCAAACTTTAACAAATATTAGAGAATTAATATTAGCGTCTTTCAAATCAGGTAAATCTTTTCGAAATATTGCAGAAACTGTGAATCAACTGCGATCTACAGTATTTAATATAATCAAGCGCTAAGATGCAGTTGATTTCGCTAATAAATCAAAACCGAGCAAACGCAACATATTTTTTGTGAAAAAATATTTTGCGACGTACGATGGTTTTTAAGGTAAATCAAGAATTGGCCACACCTCAGTGAACCAAAACTTGCTGCTGAAGCTGACAAACCGTGGGAAAAACCTCTTTTGTCGTAAAATGGTGCAAAAATGTTTCGTATTTCAAACACAAAACAATATCAATCAAAAACTTCCGTTCGACATGACAATATTACAGAGTTGCCACCAAACTATTTCCTTCCTTGCGATGTATTGCATATTCATTTTGATTACTGTATTTTCCCTTGAATAAAAATTGAAAAAATAATCTTAATGTATAATTCCCTAAAATGGAATACTAAAAACATTAATTAGAAATTTGAAAAACTTGACTTTCTTGCAGTAATTGCACCAAGTGGTTAACCATTCTAGCAGCGCAATTATTATTTAGCCAGAGTCCAAAAATGAAAATTTGCTCATTATACTCGGATATCTGGTGACAAAATTCTGTAAAAGACCATAATTCTGAATGTCCTGAAATATTTCCTGTTGAATCAAGACATCAGACTCACAGCCCGTGACAAACTACATATCTAGTACATTTCTTGAAGCGGCTAAATGTTTTTGCTCCTCTTTTTTCTCACTTTGATCCAGTCAATTTTTTTTATTCGTTCCTTCATTGACTCATTTTTAGTATCGATGGCAAGTTTTACCTTGATCTGGTCAGTAATCTTAGAACTATCGTCGATCAAACATCTCAGTCTCAGTCTAAGTGTGAATTATGGAAAAAATCAAGACAGCCGTCAGAAAGTTCCCGACGAACCTAAGAAAGTTCGTTCTAACTATACCAGAAGAGACGGTGGCAATTTACTGGAGCTCTTGTCAGAGTAAAACCATGGTTCACAAAGTGACAAAGTCCCTTTAACCTTCAACTGTTGATGAGGAATTTTTGTAACGTATTTGGTGACGTGCGGTCTGTTAGACCGCGACACGTACTGAATTTATTTCCGAAAACCTAGATGGATTTTGCAAGTGATGTTTTCATTATTTGTTACAAAAGGTGTTATCACCATATAAAAGATTTTTCGCATTCTTTAATTTTATATTCAAAATTTTAATTCATAATTACACTCTTTCAGTTCATGGTTTAAGTCCAAAAGGACCTAGGAAAATTTTCAACTAAGGTCTTAATCTAAAGTCTAATACATATTTTAGCAACCAAAAAAGTTTTCTAAAAATTTAACAGAAAAAATGACTAAAGTTCAAAATAGTAGAAATATATTTACATTCGAAACATATTTGTTTGGCACATTGCAAGCAAATGTATCTTTGACAGGATAAGCAAGTATAGGATGGCTTTCTCTTTAATTTTGGAGGACAGGTTAGACATGTTTTTCGTTTTTTTTTTCAGCATCTTGTGGTATTTGGGCCATTCTAGACGCATCTACTCCCAAAATTCTTGTCAGTCTCGTCCTTATTTCTCTCGATGTTCGTAAGTTGTAACACTTTCTTTTTATTTGGCTAAGTACCAAATCTCGGGCCAAAGTTTTGATGAAAATATTTCGTTTCATTGTTTTTTGGCCATCAGATTGGTACAGGACGTGTGAATTTACTGTACTAATGTCCAACATCCTAAAAACATGTGGCCATAGACCATCGTCATGTAGTGCGACTGCAGGTATATACAGAGCATTTTCTATCGATATCGTCAACTCCTCCTTTTGTATTGTTATAGTATGCTTTTATATCTGGCTTCCTAGTAATATTATCATTCGACTGAGAACGATGCATTAAGGAAGCCAGAAGAACTATTTTCCTCTCTTTGCCTAGTAGGATAACAAAGTTGTTCGACCAGTAAAACCGTAAAGTGAAGATCTTAAAATTCTACTTTTTGGTTCGACGAATTCTTTTGGGATTTTCCTTCCGGTTCTTTTTTCAACGTTGCTACGCATGTCAATCCTCGCACCAGAAAAATATCCCCACACAATTTCCGATTATAGAAGATTATGCAGATCGTCAAGGACATTCATCGCTAAGCCGATCCCGAACTTGCCATCACACTAAAATTCTTCTGTCGAATAAATGAATTTGTCTCATCTGAAAAAAATGCTACAACACACATCTCCTGAGCTCAATATATGTGCTTCTGAGTCCTTTGTAAGCTTTTATGCATCACTCTTAACCGAAGGTTTTTTATGAAAGGTTTCAACGCACGTCATCCTGTTATACCGAGACTATTTACTTGTCTCATTTTTTATTCAAATTCGACTTCCTTCCTAATCACACCGTTTTGACCAAGTGAATACTGTTCACTACTTATAGACAGTGTACGTATCCCTTGTTATTAACTGAGTCAACAAAAAAGTGTCATCCTACTGACGTTTAAAAACAGCGAAAATGGACACAAAATGGCCTGAGTATATCAGCACTGTAGAAAAATAATGAACGTAATAATACTGCGACAGAGGAAGGTAGCCCTAGACTAAATAAGGTAATTATTATTGGTCATCGCAATCCTCCGATCGTAATCGTGTGAGCGCGTAGCCGCGGCATACAGGGGACTGCAGAAGTGCAAGCAAGGAACTAGATAAGGAACAGTAGTTTTAAACATTTAAACCGTGTGACCTGTCATTCTTAGTTATACTCGTGCCGAGTTCGTCCATTCAATGAGACAAAGATTTGCAGTATTAATAAAAGCAAAATCTTTACGAGGAGATATTTAAAAAAATTGATAAATATTAAATGTATTGTCATTATTTTCTCTCAAAAAGTATGCCAAAAGAAAATCTCATTTGATCTTAACTTCCCTTTTTTTTTGTCCAAGCTTACAGTCGGGTCGGGTCAGTGAGTCCATTTTTTGCGTCCATTTATGTTATTTGTTTGATGAAAAATAGTTATAAATGCCTATAAATGTACTTCCAATTTATTCTTCTTGTTTTCAAAACGGTGCGAGGTCACCCATTTCAGATTTGGAATTTGAAGCTATTGAAGGCTATAAAAAATCTTATGAATATGTTTTCAAAGTTATGAGTTTAGCACAAAAATTGAACATTTTAATTTAGGCATGGCAGACATCATTCAAAGGATATTCAAACCTTACAATACCTCATTCGTTCAGTCGAATTTTTTGGTGCATTTTCGATTGTTTGGGCCTCTATTTCGTCAATGGCAACTTCGAATTCATGTTTCAAGTCGTCAATCGTATCTGTTAAAAAGGTAAAACGCAGCTTGGATCAGCATTCCGACTGATTGTCCGATTTTCGTATACAGTGCGCAAAAGATCGGTACTTACATTAGCTGTGTAGCACGTTGCGGCGTCCTGTTAAAACCAAATGTCGTCTATGTCATCCTTATCAATTTTTGGAAACAGAGAATTATTTAGCGGGGCGCGGTAGCGATTGTCATTCACTGTAACGTCGTTTCCTGGCTCAATTTAAAGAAAAGACGCCAAATAGTGCCACCAGACCGAGACTCATTGTGGATGAATTGGTTTCTCCACGATGACATATGAATTTTCTAAGCCCCAGATATACCAATTTTGTTTATTGACGTATCCTCCTTAGTGAAAATGACCTTTATCTGAAAAGATAATTTTCCGTAAAAAAGTTCATCTGATATAAAGCGGTCTGCGGCGCATCGAGCAAACCGTTTATAAAGCCGCATCAGATGGTTTTGCAGCTTGCACTAATTAAACTTTGGACTCTTTCACGCCAAGATATTCAAACAAATTTCTTCTCAAAGAAGTGCATGAAATGTTCAATCCTTCAGAAGGATAACGAGTTATGTTAATGGTTTTGCACGCACACTCAAAGCTACAACAGCGATTTTTTCGGTTGAGTGAACTGGATAAGTACATCATTTTTGTCTTTTTTTTTATTTTTCGTAAATTTCTTACAGTTACTTACTCGCCACTTTGGAAATATTTACCAAATTTTCCTCAAAAAAGCGACCCACTTCTTAAATGCCAAACATATAACTAACTTTCTGGTGCATCAGAAATGTCATGAAACCAAAGTCATCAAATTAAAGTTCCAATTTCAAACGTTAGATGGCCCACTTTGTAGTACATTATACGAAACACTTCCATCCTTGAAATTCACTGCGAAGAAATTCCAAAAGTATTTCCTTGTTAAGAATATCAAAAGTACATCTCATAACATTCTCTATCCGAAATGAAATTCAAAATATATCATTTTATTCACACTTTTACGACGACATCGTAGGAATTCATTTAAAGTGAATGATTCGGAGAGCCTGGTTATAGTCTGCTAACTGCAGACTTTTGCAAAAGGTTGCTCCTTGTTGCTTCTTCTTTTGTATAATTATCTGTTAGCGGAATGCATTTTTAACTATCTGCAGTTGATGAATTTGTTGTCGAACACCATATATTTCATTGTTCCATAGCTCCATCGTTGTCGTCCTTATTCAGTTCTGATTGTTGTCAATAATTTATAACTTACTTTTTTCTTCTATTTCAGCACACCACAAAAGAAAACGATCAATCAATTGTTAATGCAAGTTTTCATGTAACCCACTGGTCAGTACAGCCTTACGGCACTGGTATCTCGCGCATGAAATATGTAGGTTATGTTTTCGGTGGGGATGTTTTACGGTTCTTTCACGGTGGTGATGAATGTCTGACAATACCGAGCTCATGGAGTAAGGAGCCGGGGCAAAAGTATGCTTTTAAATAGTTTTTTAGAATATTTTTCTGTTTCGTTCATGTAATTTATTTTTAGCATCGTTATTTATGAGGGAGGATCGGTTATGAGCCAGGCTCGATCACTTTGGAGATTGGAACTCGCACGAACAAAGTGGACTGGTGGATTCATTAATTGGTACCATCCAATGCGAATTCGTCATATAACGACAGGAAGATATTTAGGAGTGAATGAAAACAATGAGCTTGTTTTGGTAGGACAAACAAATTATATACATTACAGTAATTCTTTTTAATATCCTTTTTAACAGCTTCGACGCGAAGAGGCGACAATCAGTGCATCTACGTTTTGCCTTCGGCAAGAAAAAGATGATCAGAAAGTTGTTCTTGAAGATAAAGATCTTGAGATCATTGGATCACCGATAATTAAATATGGTGACTCCACTGTCATTGTCCAGCATTCTGAGTCCAGCTTGTGGCTGAGTTATAAAAGTTATGAAACTAAAAAGAAAGGTGTTGGCAAAGTTGAGGAAAAACAGGCAATACTTCACGAAGAAGGCAAAATGGACGACGGCTTGGATTTTTCAAGGTCTCAAGAGGAAGAGTCCAAGACTGCTCGTGTCATTCGGAAATGCAGTAGTTTGTTTACATCTTTTATCAAGTACGATCAATCAAAACGTAATAAACATTTTTTAATTTAAACAATATTTCAGTGGCCTTGAAACATTACAAGGAAATCGAAGACACTCAATGTTCTTTCATACTGTGAATCTTGGTGAGATGGTTATGTGCCTAGAAGATTTAATCAATTATTTCTCGCAGCCTGACGATGATATGGGTAAGATGCCTTTTTTAATGCAATTATCGAATATTAGAAACAAATATTTATATTATTTCACAATTAAGTAAGTGCAAGCTTGTCATTCACTTTCTATAAGTTTTTCGATATGTCGTACTCATTAAAAGTATATACTCTATATGATTATTGTTACCGTTGAAATGAAATACAAAAAAATAACGATTTCTTCACTACAGAACCCCTAACACAGAAAAATAAAAAATTTTGGATTTGGCTGCACCGTTGAAAAGTTAGAAATCTGAACAAAGTGTGAAGTAACTTTTCGGCAATCAGTTTTGTTAAATTATTTGAACCAATTGTTAAAATTTGATGAAAATATGATCATATTCATTAGGTATTCATATTAAGTTTGAAAAATTTCTCGTTAAACTTCAAAGTTAAAGTTTAAAAAGTAATTTCCCGTAATTTTTTTTATGAGAAATAACTAAACGTGAAAAATATGTGTAAAAATATATGTGTACATATATGTGTATTATATATTATATTATAATATAATATATTATGTACTATTATATTATAATTATATTATAACAAGAATATTATAATATAATATTAATATATATAAATTATGATTTCTCTCCCAACTTCCCACTCCTATAAAATTATAAATAAATGCGAACTCGATGACCCCAGATAAGCATTCTCAGTAATCCATGAAGGGTTCAACGGAACAAAGACACGAACTAAGGAAAATATAAGTTATATTAAAAATCTAGTTCACAGTATACAAAAATTTGAAAATCATATTTGGCGTTCATCAAATTATTCCTCAATTAAATTTATAACAGCCTTTGTAAGAACCTTCAGTTACTTTTCTTTTACAGCGTCGGACATTTTCATGCTGATCTGCCACTTGAAATAAGTTCAAATCCGATTTAAGCAGAATATTTTCATAAATATTTTTAATCAATGATTGCATAGATAAAGATTGAAAACTCTATTAAAACGCCGATAACATGGTGAAGCATAACAGATCAGTTCACCCATGTGAAATTTACCCTTAAGGAATCAACCTACAAACTTATATGTACCCTGGACCAACTTAAAAAATCATTTCTCATAATAAGATTTTATCATTACTATAAATTATTTTCTAACAACGAATACAACATTCTTTAGAGTATTCCATTCATACAGTGTTGTGAAAAATTATAGATACAAACAATTTTTGCATTTTCCCAAAGTAGTTCTATAATAACCTATCATCTCTGAACATGTACTTGGGTTATATCAGGTAACCGTTCAATTATGTACCCGTCTCGTTCTTCCAACCACATTAAGTTCAAGGTTATAAATTGCAGCAAACGAGTTCTGCAGCTGTGAATAATTATAAGCTCGGTCGCAGTTTGGAGTTGTGAGTGGTAGATTACGAGTTTTTATATAGCGTTTTAATACTTGGAAGATCTGTAAGCGTTTTTTTATAGAAATTTTAAATAAAGTGTAGTTCTCTAGAAATTTTGATAAGTTATTGCTTAAATGTCACGAGTGAAAAAATTAAGTGACGTTGGAAAGCAAAGAATAATTTACTTGAAGAACTGTGGAAAGACTCAAAGGGAAATCTCGAGTGAGATTAAAAGCTTCATCATGACAAATTGTCATATGTTTGAACTTGAACTCTGTTATTAGTTATTGCTATCGTAAATTGACGGAGCGATACATTCATGTATGACTGAAATTCGCCGAAAATTTTAAGCAGAAACCGAACATTTGGGATTATGTGATCTCTAGTCATGAAAAAAATTTAATTTTGATGGGTCAGGTGGTTTTAACTATCACTGGCACGATTTGCAGAACTGTCGCGCATAAAATCGATGAAATGGAAATAGTCATTCTCAAGTTGCTCAATTCAATCCCTCCTCAATTACTTTAGACTCCTTTGTAAACTTGACACAACCTAGTCTACTAACACCAACTGATTTTTATTGATTCATTTTGGTTCGAGATTCAGGAATCTCAAAATCAAAGGATTAGATGAAAATACGAGAGTTGTTATTTTCATAACCAGCTAGAAGACTTAATCAAGTGAAGACAGCGATTTATTAGTTGTGTATTAGGGCTAAAGTGCTACTAGAAGCATTCCTCGAAAATCAATTTGAAAGCTATTTCAATATCACAATGGTAATAAAGATCCTTCATTCCGCTTCATACATGCAACAGATGGGAAACAAAATGATGGCAATATGAAGTTTTTCTGGAACAATTAACTATTCACAGTACATCAATATTTATGCAGGCTTAAAATAATCGGCAACGTTTACTCACTGCAAGTAGGACAAATCTTATTTCTTTTTTTATTTCGTCTCGGAACAATCCGTCGTTCTCCTTCACTTCCTGTGATTCGTCCACAGACGTGGTTTGACGGTGCGCTATCTCTATCGTTTATGAATTTTGTCGGTTTCAAGAGTCCTTATTTATCTTTTTTTATCTATTTAAGTCCGTCATTTACGCAGCCTGGTAGGGGTCCTTTTATGCAGACATCGATTAACGAATCTATATGAAGAACCTTCAGTTCGAAGCGGAAGAATTTTCGACTGCCACTCAATACAAAGTGCGGTCTTATGAATAACTGTCCCAAAGCCATGAACACGGATGGAGAAGCCATTCTGTACCTTAAAAACGAAATTTCCCCGAATTAACGATGCAAAATCGACAAAGGGAATCTTTATGGGTCCTCAAAGATGAGAACTTATGAGGAAACTAAATTTTAAAATGAAGCTAAATGAAATTGAAAAAAGCATGGACCACCTTAGTAGAAGTGTGTCATAATTAGCTTGGGAACAAAAATAATTAACACTTCGACTGTCTTTTACAATCAAATCTAGTAGCAGTATCAGATGAACATGACGAGAGAAATTAAAATCAAAGCATGGTGCTTATTTGATGCTTATAAATATTTTTGAAGTAAAGGTTTTGAAAAATCGATTTTTCAAAAAAAATTTCAATTTGGGAAACACATTCGAGGCAGCGTGAAAGAATTTTATTTCAGCGAATGAAGGCAGTTGAGGATTCAACTATTTCGTAAGAAATCGAAAGAAATCGTTGCTATTGTGACAGCACAATATAATCGAGAGTTATTGTGCGTAATATCGAAATTCGACGTCCATTTATACCATATACGAACACCAAGAGTTCAATCGAAGGCTTCTGGAATATTTATCCTGTGCATTTTTTGACAAGTGAAAGCCAACGAACTTTATAAAACCTGGCTTAAAAAATAACAGCCAGCAGTAAATAAATATTGCAGTAGTTACGATATTTTGAAATCAGAATATTTTATAAGCAGAAGCAACAAACTAAAGTTTCTGGAGACAACGAAGGATAATAGTCACAAAGCTCAATACTAGTTATCAAACTTATTCACACTTGAAAAAGGTATCTGCTTGTCATGCGCTAATCGAAATACAAATTCTTTAACTCTTTCAGTCACACTTTAGAATGAAATGATAAAATAATTCTTTTTTCTTTATTTTCCTGATGTTTGGAGCTCAAATAACTTCAAAATAAAATTACAAAAAATATTAGGTTTAGGGATTTCGAGATAAAAGGTGATTAGCTATTGTAACCATCATGGCTGAAGGGGACTAATACAATAAGACGAATTCTTCAAATTTAAAGGTGCAGGCTGTACTTGTGAAAATCTTAGAAACATACATCGCATATGTTGCATCGCCAAACTGTCCTAACTACTTTCTAAGTGCATATTAGCAGAACCTGGCAGCTTGTGCTGCTTGATCATTACTTGACATGGAGACAGGAGGTTACTGGCAGGTGATTCAGATCTTGGCGTGTTTACATATGCTTGAGCTAAAAGTCCTTAGTACACGGAGCAACGAACATCCTTCAAGGAGAAACTATCTAAATCTGGCAGAGAATTTGACTGAAGTTGAAAGAAACAGTCGAGAAAATGAAAGAAATCGATGCCTCCATTTCAAGATTTCCTGTCAATATCGTAACAACATTTCATTCGATCGAATTTTTCGACAAAATTCATATGCGCGTGGTAATCTTTCACCACATCCGGACACAAAATTTCAACACTTTCTCCGATACGTTTCTTGCGACTTGGATTGCGAACGTTTTTAGCATCATGACAATTGGACACCATATAAACTGATTTTTTGTCTTTCTATTTCAAAATGGTGACATTAGTGTTGCTTACACCGTAGTCATGTTGTCCCCTCTGTAAATCTTTGTCTTCCTGAAGTTCCGGCAGATACCTTCTATTAAAATTGATTGTTCCACAAGCTGATATTTGGTCCCTTCGTAAATCTTCTAGCAACGGATAGCTATTGAGGAAGTTATCAAAATAATTCAATCATTGACTAAAGCAAAAGCAGCACGAAGCAAATGCTTAGGATAGTTCATCCATTGTTTGTGAGATAGCATGTATTTAAATTTAAAAACTTCTAATTAGCTGGTTAATAACACTAACCATCCAGCCTGAAACAGATATGAATCTACCTTAAAAATATGAATCTACCATAAATTAAGCAAATCAAAAAGCTTGAATTTAAGTTACAAAGGACGGGTTCAAGTTACAAAACACGGATCGATTAACGACTAATTTAATATATTAATAATAATTTGAAAGTATTATTATAACTGAAGTATTATATATAATTGAAAGTATTATAATAATTTGAAAGTAACTACTGGGCCATTTTGAATGCGAAGTAGATGAGTCAACCTATTCAATGCTCTTATTCTGCCGATTTTCGGAAATTTATAACACTGAAAGACTGAGGAGATATTTTGTTTGCTTAATGGATAAGACAAAGCGGGCATACTATCGCGATACAGATATTCAAAAGAGAAGGCACTACATGAGCGAGAAGAGAAGAGAGATATCTGGCCATCAAAGAATACAACCTTGTCGTTCACATTGCCATCAAAAATGCTTTCTTTAAGGTAGAAACGAGAAGTATTGCAACATCGAAAGATGATGATCCCATCCAAAAAATGGAAGTATATGTCTGACTTGATGATAGAATAAACTTGTCGAAAGTATAACAGAACTTAATAGTAAAAACGAAAACTCACAATCGAGAAAGGCGGCGTAACCCTAAAAAAATGGTAACCAGCACAGTTCGATCATCAACATGGATACTTGTAGTTCATCAAAGAATTGCAGGCTTAAACAGAATGGGGATTAAAATTGTGTACGTCGACTAAATCGTGATACTCATTAGTGGAATGTATCTGAAAATATTGATTGGTTTGATGCAGATTGTGCTCTCAGCAAGCAAACGGACAAAATATCAACGTTGTCTAAACGGATCTCATTATATGCATTAAACGCCAGAAACGGACAAGTTTTCACGCCCCACAGTCGAAGAAAAGTAAGTAACTGTCGTATACAAATTGGAGGCTTTAAAAGCAAAATTGGAAAGAACGACGTGGAAGAAGAATGTGGGGATTTCAGAAAAACAGATGGCGAGGGCACATTTCACTGCAGAAAGGTAACCATACTTAGACATAAGGATACTTAGACCTACATCAAACCAGTAAGATGACTATCTATGGAGCAGTAGCGTCGTGGCGGGCACTACCGAAAAAAGCGTCCATAAAGGGGCATAAGAGATCTGACAGAGACTTGCCTTACTATCGCCAGTATCATGAGGATTACGTTGCTGGCCACGTTAGAAATCTGATGCTCCTAAACAATAATATCCTATTAAGAAAGAAAGGTGGAAAGAGCTCAAGCTGATTTCGAACCCGCGTCCCTGCCGCTTCTCGTGCCAACTCACAGACCGGGACGCAATGATCGACACTACCAGCTAAGGTGGATGTCGTCTGGTAATTTTACTTGTTATTATTATTGCTCTCAGCTTGAACTTGTCCTATTTTCCAAATTTCCTTTGGTTAGCTTTATCAGTTCTATCAATTAATTCACTTTCGAAGTATTCGACAAATTTGATCAGAACTTCCGTACCCATGAGTCTTCGCTGAGTTAGCTTAGCAAGAATATATTACAAGTTGTAAGTGAAAATGAATAAATTGATCTACCAAAAAACTCCTAGAATAAATAATACCCTGTTAGAGATATTACTTGTATAGATCAGACTATAACTCATTCAGAAAAAAAACACACGTTCAGGCAACACTTAGATTTTTGAATGCATTATGAGTATTGCCCCAATTCACAAGGAATATCTTAAATAATGCTTTTGTCCGTATCCGTGTTCCCAAAATTATTTCCCCTATTCAAATTTGGTTGTTGGTTGACACGTCAATGATTTCTAAGGCTGGTCTATATATGACAGCTGAAGCACTGAGAATTTGCAAGCCGACAATATATTGAAACAAATATTAGCTAAAAATAAAAAAGTCGATAAAATAATAAAATAAAAATTGCTATATTTATTTCAGAGCACGAAGAGAAGCAAAACCGATTCCGGGCTCTTCGCAATCGTCAAGACCTCTTCCAGGAAGAAGGAGTTTTAAATCTGATTCTCGAAGCCATCGATAAAATTAATGTGATCACATCTCAGGGCTTCTTGGCAAGTTTTCTTGCCGGTGATGAAATCGGGCAAAGTTGGGATCTTATTTCAACTTATCTTTACCAACTATTGGCTGCAATAATCAAAGGAAATCATACGAATTGCGCGCAGTTTGCCAACAGCAATCGTTTGAATTGGTTGTTTTCACGTCTCGGATCGCAAGCGTCGAGTGAAGGATCTGGAATGTTAGATGTGCTTCATTGTGTTCTAATTGATTCACCAGAAGCGTTGAATATGATGCGAGACGAACATATTAAAGTTATTATATCTCTGCTGGAAAAACATGGCCGAGATCCTAAAGTCTTAGATGTTCTTTGCTCGCTCTGTGTTGGTAATGGTGTTGCAGTTAGATCATCGCAGAACAATATTTGTGATTATTTGTTGCCGGGAAAAAATTTGCTGCTCCAAACACAATTGGTTGACCATGTAGCAAGGTAAGCGTTATAGCCCGGCTATTTGTTAGACATGATTTAAATAAGAGAGGACTTCTGTTCACAGCATACGTCCCAACATTTTTGTCGGCCGAGTCCAAGGATCTGCAATGTATCAAAAATGGTACTTTGAAGTCACTATGGATCATATCGAACAAACAACGCATATGATGCCTCACTTACGCATTGGTTGGGCCAATACCTCAGGGTAATCTACTTAAAAAGCAGTTTGACTTGTAATTAATAAATTCTTTCCATGCAGATATGTGCCGTTCCCTGGAGGTGGTAAAAAATGGGGTGGAAATGGAGTTGGTGATGATCTCTATTCTTTTGGCTTCGATGGTGCCTATCTTTGGACAGGAGGCAGGAAAACGCCCGTTATTAACCAAGAACCAGTTGAGCCCTACATACGCAAAAGCGATGTTGTAGGAGTTGCCCTCGATTTAACCGTTCCAGTTATCACATTTACATTCAATGGTGCCAAAGTTCGTGGAAGCTTCCGCAATTTCAATTTGGATGGAATGTTCTTCCCTGTGATGAGCTGTTCATCGAAAGTCAGTTGTCGCTTTTTGCTGGGCGGCGATCACGGCCGTCTTAAATACGCTCCACCTCTAGGATTTAGTCCGCTAGTCCAGTGCCTTATGCCACACCAAATTTTAAGCTTAGATCCTTGTTTCTATTTTGGTAACCTAAATAAGAATGTTTTGGCTGGTCCATGGCTTGTGGAAGATGATACAGCGTTTGTTCCTAATCCTGTTGATACTTCGCAAGTTTTACTGCCGTCCTCCGTTGATTCGATCAAGGAAAAGTTGGCTGAAAATATTCACGAAATGTGGGCCTTAAATAAAATTGAAGCTGGATGGTCTTGGGGTGAACATCGCGATGATTTAAATAGAATTCATCCATGTTTAACGCAATTCGAAAAACTACCAGCTCCTGAAAAGCGGTATGATTGTCAGCTGGCTGTACAAACATTGAAGTAAGTAGCAATAATTCAAAACCCACACCGTCAGTAATTTTTAAGGTAAGTTACTTCGACTAACACAAGCATCATTTGATACATTGCAGGACAATTATTGCATTAGGCTATTACATAACAGTGGATAAGCCACCAGCAAGAATACGACCCATTCGCCTCCCCAATGAGCCATTTATGCAAGCGAACGGCTACAAGCCTGCGCCACTAGATTTAAGTGCTGTGACTTTGTCTCCAAAATTGGAAGAGTTGGTTGACCAGTTGGCTGAAAACACGCACAATCTTTGGGCGAAGGAACGTATCCAACAAGGTTGGACTTATGGGTTAAATGAAGACTCAGATAACCTGAGAAGTCCACACTTGGTCCCATATTCAAAAGTCGATGAGGCTATTAAGAAAGCCAATCGGGACACGGCATCAGAGACAGTGCGAACTCTTCTCGTTTATGGATACAATTTAGATCCACCAACCGGTGAAGGAAACGAAGCTCTTGTTGCAGAAGCTCTTCGCCTGAAACATGCGGCCTTCCGCACCTACCGCGTCGAACGCAACTACGCCGTTACGTCCGGCAAATGGTATTTTGAATTTGAAGTTTTAACTGCTGGGCCAATGCGAGTCGGATGGGCTCGTGCTGATTGTCACCCAGGAACAATGCTTGGAAGCGATGACAGCACCTGGGCTTTCGACGGTCACAACGTAAGTGTGATTAAATTTAAGGCTCAATTTTATCCTTCACAGCAATTAAAATGGTTGGATAGTCGTTGGTAGATTCTAATTTAATTTTTTCGGAATCGAGTGTTCCGGGAAAACCATTTTCAATAGAATTTTGGATAGAGGTTAAAATTTAAGCTCTAAAATATAATTTAAAATATTCTCATGAAATTTAGGTAGTTCTTAGTCTTTATCATGAAGCCTTTATTATCATATTTTAACGAATGAAATATAGGTAACGAAAATGCATGGAGGCACAATTGAACATTTCGGTATACGTTATGAAGTTGGAGACGTAATTGGTTGTTTTATTGACGTTAAAGACCAAATCATCAGTAAGAAAATTATCGAATAAATTTTAAAAATAGACTTATTTTTCTTCTGTATACGTTGTTTTGCTGATATATTTCAATTCGACAGTTTTACGCCTATGGGGTTTGATCAAAAATAATATATGCTTAAACCAAAATAAAAACAAAAGCTGACCTTTTTTATAGAGAGTTTTACAAAACTGTTTTGTATATGTGCACAGAAAAAACGAAAAGCTTTTATTGGTGATGATCATTTATAAAAATTTTTGTTCATATAAATCAGATTGAAGTAAAAAGAGAAGTATGTCTCTATGAAATTATTAAATTAATAATTAGCAGTAACGCATGGCTCTTCGTACGAGTGTTTCTTTTAATTTCGAATGTTGGTTCTAGGATCATAGAAATCGGCCCTGGCACTATCGCAACGACCAGCATTAAACGATCTTGTATGATTATAGTCGAAATTTTTATTTTGCTGCCACTGCCAGTATATGGGGTGTGTTCAAAAAGAAAGGTAAGGAACAAGAAAAAGTCACATGGGACCAAATGCGTTGAATATGGTGGCTGAGGCATGATTGTGGTGTTGTTTCTGGCCAAAAAATCTCTCACAAGCAAAGATGAGTAACCGAGGGCACTATCGTGATGCAAAAGCCATGAATTGGCATTACTTCAAGATAATACTCTTTATTGACTGTACGACCATATGGTAAGAACTCCTGATGCACTAGGTCACGGTAATTGAAAAACAGTAAGCAAAACGTTAACATTTGATCGAATTTGGTGTGCTTTATTTGGTCTTGGCTCACCTGAGCTCTTCCATTTGGACGATTGGGCTCAATATCATAACCATAAACCCGTGATCCGTCACCAGTTATGACCCTTTTGAGCAAATCAGAATCATCATTGACGTCTGTCGACAGCTCATGAGCGATGCTCATGCAACGATTATTTTAGTCAAAACTAAGCAGTTTCCGAACAAAATTCGTTGGCTCACATCTCATACCCAAAACATTCGAAAAAATTTCATGTCACGAGCCCACCGATATGCCTACTTCCCGAGCGACGTCTCTAATAATCATTCGATGGTTTTTCAAAACAATTTTCATCACTGCTTGAACGGTTTCATCTGTTGCTGACATGCTTGAGCGTCCAGAGCGAGGCTAGTCATTGACATCTTCCCGGCCATCTTTAAAGAGATGGTGCCACTTGTAAAAAATTTTTTTTCTCAGAACAGTTTCATTGTATGCCACTACCTACATTTCCAGTACTTTCGAGCGCTTAATTTCATTTTTTTTACAAAAGTTGATGCAAATTCTTTAACATCCATTCATTTCTTTCCTTTTCCATTTCTTTCGTTATGCCTTTCACAAACAAACTAAATATATTATATTGCTGAAACTGAAAATACATGTTCGTGATAAGTGTACCAACATAAAAAAATAAAAAATCGATAATCTAATGTACGCTAATCTAATGCTGCCCGGGAAATTTGAAAAGTCGGCTTACTTTTTGAATACACCTCATATGGCTTGTTAAATTTTTCATTAAACAATGTTCGTTGCCTCAAGAAACATACTAAAATATTCCATGAGTTTACAGTTTTTTTTAGAAGTAAGTCTCTTACGTGACAGTTTCGTGAAAAAAAACAATCGTTGCGTCAGTAATGTATCGTTGCGTCAGTAATATTACACAACTCGCATTTGTCGGAGCTAGCCTTCCTGATCTCGAATAAACGCAGATTGTTCTAAACGGTGTTAGCTAACAATCTGCGAATGATATTTATACTTTAGGGAGGAAGTTTCCTGTTATAAAATCAAAAGTTCAAAAAAGATTAAAAGTTCCCCCAAGTTCCAAAACATGGTTTTAAGTTTAAAGGACCCTCATGCTATATCGCCTGCCAGTTACCCATGGTTTCATGTAATAATTGGGGAAGAATTCCAGTACCACAAGCATATCTAGACCGTCGCTTCTTACTGTCGCTTGCTTTGTTATGCTATCGTCCTTCTCCACTGCGTGTTTACAGACAAGCTCGGCTTATCTATTGGAGAGTGTAGTTTAGATCAGTATTATTTTGCATTTATATCCAGTTGTCGTGTACAACCCACCTTCTTATGTTGCTTTTTTACTTTTGTTGCTGTTACTTTTATCAAAAAGTCAGCTGCATATTGCGGGATAAGACTGTCTAAGTCAGTTATGGCATGTTGTTTTTTGCTATAGATGTTGAAGAAAAAAGGACTCAGCACATCACCTTGTGGAATTCCATTGTGATCTGCGGTTGTATAAATACCAGAGCTAGTGCACGCAGATACTGGTTATCTTAAGTTCAAGTAGTGTTTCCCTAATGTGATTTAGATCTACTTATTCGTAGGCATTTGTGAAATCAATTATGATAGCTTCTTTGAAGGGTTTTGTGGTTTTGTTGGCCAACTTCTGAAAGAGTTTGTAAAGGCATGTTTAAGGTTGATTTGTTTTTTGTTTTTTTGTGTAAGTGAAGCAACGGCATGCTAAGAAATTCTTTTCATATACGAACTCACAGATTCTGTTCTATATTAGTTTGGTAATTTTTTTAAATGAAAACAAAGAAGGAAAATGGATCTAAAGCTGCTAAATTCAGAAAGTTATCTGTAATACCAAAGTAGAAAAATTGGAGTTTGCTCTTATGCCTGATATGTTTGATGAAGTTCCAGAAATCTTTAATGTTTCCTAATTTACCTACATTTTGGCTTCCCAGCATTCCTGTTTCACTTTCTTAGTGCTTATCCTCTACTCTCGAGCGGTTGCCTGTACTTTACGTTCATGTTGTAATTTGACAGTGCTTTGTTTTTTTGCCCCAAAATTTTGTTAGTTTTCGGCCGCCAATACTTCGATAAGAACTTTCAGCTCTGGATCAATTATTTACAGGATCAATAATTTAAATTCATCTCAATAATATATTGTTTTCCCTTTCTTTATTACTCCTTAAGTTTTTTATAAAAAAAAAATAAAAAAAACCGGAGCACCCCAATTGACTCAATGTATCAATGTACGCCATCATTTCTTAATTTGATAGTTTATAAGTTGATGAGATGAAAAAGTACTTCGAGACTTTTGTCTCATGATATTTACATGCTTCTCCGGCACATAATATATTGGGATTTGTATGAAGATGGTCAAAATAACTTGGGGTTTACAAAGGCGGATGGACATCAAAGGGATCCTTATACAGTGAAACCGAGCAAAAAAAATACCGGACACTAGTTCTTCAGGAGCGCGTGAAATACGTATAATAATAGAGAGATTGATTTTCAAGATTTTCAACCCATTTGACTCAAAATTTTTCGATGGCCAAACTCATACTATTTTAGTTGAAGTGGACGTAATCAGAACAAAAAAAATGGGTATTTTCAATGTTCACCGCACAAGATAAGAAAGAAACAGTCCGCTGACTCCTAGGCCTCACGAGGAGGGTGAACGATGTCTACCATTCCTTTGTCAAATGGAAACAGTGGAGAACGAGCGCTCTCTGTTTTCTTCGCGCTCTCTTCTACCCTTACTCTTTTGAGGAAAAGTTCACCATTAGACCATACATGATTTGTCAAATGATCATGTTTATCAGCATGATCATTTGACAAACGCAAATGTGTGGCATATCACGCTCGGTTTGTTCTTAAAATGAAGAAAGGAATCTTTATAATTGCGGATATTCCTTGCGGTTGAAAAAATGATTCGTCTAACCGAGGCTTAAGTCGATATAACGCGAAAAGCATTTCCAGACTATGTTCTCAAGGTAAAATGGATGGTATCTGTTAGTCTAGTGGCTTTCTGATGCTAGGAATCCTTCACCTCCAACAAAAAAAAATCTTTAAGCTATCTTTACCTTTGAAGCAATGCTGATTTCGATGAGCAACTGCAATAGCCATGGACGACTGTAGCTTTCGGCATATCGTAACGAAGCAAAGCGGCGGTTTGCATTGTGTATACTGAGAATGCACCAGGCGTTTACTGAAGATTAAGGTTCCTTTGAAGCTTGACCAATGCGCTCATTTGAAGCCCAACCTGTGCCTTTCTTTTTGAACAGAATGAGGAAGATATTTTCTCTAGGATGAAACATTTATATTCAAATTGCTTCATGGTCAGTAGTGTTATCATGAATAAACTGCAGTTTCCGTGGATAACCGCGAAATTGAAGTTCGAGTCATGCGTCAGCAATGCAAATATCCAAGTATGAATTTGCTCTGGATGATGTTAATTCTTATTCTTCTTGGCTATATATTTCCACGATTTCAGCATTAATCCTCAGGACCTCTATTTGTGGCGTTCAACCATTATGTATGCCGAGAATAAAATAATACATCAGTTAGTTACCCTGTTAAGCAATTTTAAGCAAGGAATTGAGTTCTTCATTTTATGAGAGCGCGTTTTAAGGTTTGAGGTTATAATTTGGCTTGGAGGTTATCTCCATCTTGCAGCGAAGTTGATATTGGCCCTTCCAAGACATTTAAAGTCTGAGATTTCGACTTTATTGATGTCCTAGAAACGATAGGCTCTTCTTGCCACTATCTCGAAACAGTCTTCTCTATCCCAATTTACTCTTTCATTTCTTACGAATTCCAAATCTCTAAGCGCAATGGGATGCCGTGAGTCAAGGTGATCAAGGATATCATTGAGGAGTAATTTTCAGTTTTTTTTTCGCTTGACAAGAAATTTCATTCACACGCCGATCGCCCGCTAAAATTGAGTTCATATTGCTCGAGATGTTCGAGACTTAAGAATCCATGATTTTGGCTCTCGTTGAAACTAAAACAAATTATTTGTCAAAATGGTGTACTATTGAAATTCGGGTACTGAAAAAACCAATTTTCATTACTATTCAAATGAAAAAAAAATTATTCAGAGAACAACCTTCTATTAGTTCCGACGTAAGGCACTGTTATACTGAATAACATTCAAAATTTGGCTAAAGGAGGAAAGTTTTTATATTTTTGCTCTACGGCACGCGGATTTTTTTTTAAATAAAAGAGTTTAAAGAAATAAAGAAAAAATTGATAATAATATATAATAATATATATATATAATAATATATATATAATAATAAATATATACATAATATATACAATAAATTTGTGATGCTATCACAATAAACAATATCTTCCGTAATTGGTTTTTACAAGCAGATTCAGGAAATCCACAAATTTGAAGAAAATTAAAAAAAAATTATTTCTGAACTGTGTATACATATATATAATAAACATTATGTCAAACATAGCCAAAAAAATAATTTTCCACTAATAGTCTTGGGGATTGTTGAAACAACACCCAAAAGTGATAAATACCCACGTTTTCCAACCAAGATCCAACGAGCAGACACTAACAGCTTGTTAGAGAGATGTCCTTCTTCTTTATTCATTTCGCTTTCTTTTATAATTTTTTTTTTTTTGAAAACTATGTTGGCGACGATTCTGCTTTGCTCTGCTTTTCATATTTATTTATTCAGTTTCATGGTCTTTATATTATTTATTCATATATCCGAGTTTCATTGAAATATCACAGCAATTGCATTGCTTCGAACAATGGATTCAGACAAGAAAAAAGGCTGGTAAAAAGGCTGCGAACCATGAAACAACATCAATATCATTATGAAAATTTGCCGACATATTCTCTAAACTCTTTACTTTCCGACCACCGGGTTTCTTGATATGATCCGACCACCGGATTTGAAAACACCATTAATTAGAACTATTCTTGGACTGTTAGATGTAAATGTTAAATCAAAATAAAATGAAAAATTTAAATTCGCAAACATCATCGCCAATAAAAGCACATATTACGTAAAATAATCTCTTAGCATTACTTATAAATAGGCTACTACTAATATACATATATTGTATATAATTTTTTCTATAATCTTGCCTTACCCTTGTAATCTAGCTGCATCCTTCATCAGAATGATTAAAAGATAATAAGCAAGTGTAAAATTGAGGACAGAATAAAACAGACACAATGCAGCTAGACCACAAATTGTTATTCTATTAAAATAAAAATTTATACTATTACTAACAAATTCTAAAATATTTTCAAATCTATTTTTTTCTTTTTATATAAACTATTTCAAATGTTCGAACAAAACGACTCAAACACCAAAAAACTTTCTAATAAAATTTACTACGAAACTGTTATATTTGACACCATATGTTAAAAAATCGCTAGGAAGAGAAAGTTTCGGGTGGTGCCATGGAGTCTTTTGGAAAGCAATGGGGCCCCGGTGATGTAGTGGGTGTCTTCCTAGATCTCGTCGATCATACGATTAGTAAGACATGGTCTCCATAATATTTTATAACTTTCATTCAAAAGTTGTATTTTACCTTAGATTAAAATGAAATTCATTTTCGCCTGACGTATTGGTTACACTTCCATTTAAATGCAATTTTTTACCTTTAATATTTTCTTTGGAACGATAACCTGATGTTAATGCTATTATTCCCAAACTCAGAATGATTTATTCCAACGTCCTTTCTTATGATTTGATTTTGATTTGTGTACGATTTAAATGTCCTCTTTGTTTTTTGTCTACAAAAAAAACACACAAACCCATAACAGAAATCTCAAGATTTTTATCACGACCAAAATCTTCAACACTACATCCCACCTTCACGTTCGCAACCATTTTCAGGAATGCCACCGTTTTTCTTTTTATAAAGACGTTTCAGCAAGTGATCGGAATATGTTAGGTTTAATATTAATTTCCACCGTTCTAGCTTTTAGACTCCATTGCCCGGCTTCATTTAATAAAGACATAATTACGAATATATGAGTGCTTTTATGCAACTATCATAACCACAATACAGATAATAGTCCGCTGAAGGTAGCATCTCGAAGTGGCTTTTTAAATTTGACAAGGCAAGAAGTGTCATCCGCAATCCTTATCTTTTCTACGAAATGCTAGCTTCGGCCTCTAAAACAAAATGCGATTTTGGCTAAGCTTCTCAAATACGTTTTGTATACCTACTCACTTTTTAAACATTACTGTTTTTGTCAAGCTTTTATATTGTTAGTAACAGAATTAATACTAATAGATTACAACAACCCTCCACCGACGGAACATAAACATTGTATTTGTTTAGTTGTGCTAGGCTCACTACTAGTAAATTTAGATACGAGAATGAATTGAATCGTGAGAAAAGGTTTTAAGTAAACTCTGCATGTACCAAAATATAATGTTTGATGTTTTACGAACACTAAATTTAACAGCATGGAGAGCGATTGTATTTTTTTAAAACTAAGAACTGAATTTTACCACCATTCTAACCACCAAATTCAATGCAGGTTTTTCACTCAACGGCGAATTACTTATGGATGCACTTGGGGGTGAAACCACGTTTGCCGATGTTTCAGCAGAAGGAGTTGGGTTCGTGCCAGCTTGCACACTCGGGGTACGTTTGACATATTTCAACGAATTTATATAAGTTATTAATATTTTGTTGATTAGGTGGGACAAAAAGCGAGGCTAACGTATGGGCAAAATGTCGACTCTTTGAAATATTTCACCACGTGTGGTCTACAGGAAGGTTATGAGCCATTTTGTGTGTAAGTAGCAACAGCTGCAGTAAATTTTCCAATATATAATAGGTCATTGTTTAATAATGCAGGGCATATAATTTAATGACAGGAAACAGATATACAGGACCACTTTTCACTATTGAAAAGTGGTCTTGAATATCCTCAGTAAGCGTTTTCCTATACTTATGGTACCTACGTTTATGGACAACTTTTCAAAAGTGAATGAAAAGTGATCAATATTTCCATTTCTTTTAGGATCAGTTAATATAGTTTATAGATAAACAACACGACATAAAAAATATAAAATTAAATCTGCAAATCAACATATTGATGTTACAATTTTTGGTGGAAATATTAAAGTATTATTGTGTCAAAATACACGCGTTGGAATTTCTTGGGACTAAATTTACCAATGAAAAATTAAGAAAAATTTTTTTACGTTTACGTCCATCAAAACGTCTGGTAATGTATCCGTGCTTAAACATGGAGGCATAAGGTATAGAGAGGCCCTACCCGTATACATGAGCGTACGTGTGCGTCCGAAGTTTTAAACTTATCTTTTTTTCTCATGAGCTGTTCAAATGTTCGGCACCATTCGCTCCTGACATTTGTGTCATATGCAGCATGATATCCGAAATTGTATGGAAATTTCAAAGTTTTTCGTGCAATTAGAAGCACATTTACTTAGGATTCACAATGGACTGTCCAATCATAGGCAAAAATACGAAAACAACATTCATAAAACACTAATAACAGCTGAAAAATGCACAACTTTTACGTGTTTTGTCGTAGAGCTTATATCTGCCTTGATAAACATCTACCAAAAACATTTTCATTCATTAAATGTAAAAATAATACAATCCTAGCATTTTCCAAAATGTTCGGCTACCATCGGTTTTAAATTTGACAGTGAAGTCAAAATCAACTTAGGAAAGCAATTTCTGTGAAGGAATGGTATCACATACCACTTGAATGTTGAAAATATTATCAAATCGGTCGCTGAAGCATGCACTCTAACCAGTCAACGTTGATTGAAAATGTGAAAACGTTTATATTGAGGATTCCCGAACCTCATTAAGCATAAGGATATGCTCATTAATGACATTAACAACGGAATTATAGATTTGAACATAATTGATTAGCTTAGTGTGGCCTTGAGATCAGCTTCAAATTGCGATTTCCCCATGTCCATTCGGCTCGAGCAATTTAAATCCAAATGGGGGGGGGGGGGGCTTATTTCTTCGGGAAAATATCTTCTTCTGGAGTTAACACTTCCGTTAAATCGATTCTGATGTGTCCATGAGCAGCACTAATTTGTTTATGTGACGATATTTTTTCTTAATATTGTTTATGAGTATATAATATTGGATAATTAAATGCCGATAATATAAAAGATAATTAAATATTGTAATGTTTGTGACCATAGTTCAGATAGGAAATTTTCGCCCACTCATTTATACTACCTGTGAGTATTTTTAAGTAACTGTTGATGAATTTGTGTTAAGATGCGTGAATTTCAGTGATTCCGGAAAAAAGGGGGGCGTAGGGACTCTATACCTTACTCCTCCATGTGCCAAAAAATATAACGTATCCATATATTAAAAGTCTTAGGTCAAAGGAATGTAGGGAATCCCAGACTTAGGTTTTCCCCCATATGACTTTATTTCGAATTGAGAAAACTTTATTTGAATTGAAAAGTGAATTGAAATACGGAGCACATTTTTAAGTTAAAATTCCTGGTTCAGCGTCTAGCGCCGCGACATAATCCGCATAGCTGATCAAGCGTGACGCATCCGGGAGGTAAAGCCGCAACAGTCCTTCATAAGAGACGTTCCATAGGTTTCAGATAGTCCCTCAGAATCCGCATCCTATGTACTGGTACTTGAAAACAATTTTCAAGCGCTTCCAGGATATCCATCCAGCTAGCGCAGTTAAATACATTTCTAACATCCAAAGTAACCAGTAGAACGACCTGTCGCGTGGAGCTACTGTTTGCCTCCGTAAGTTAGACCACGCTCACAACTTCTGCGATAACATTGATGGTGAAATAACCTGGAGATAGGTCCCCAGCAGCATGAACCACGCCAGCGTTTCTTTTCCTGATCAGTTTTTCGAAAACTTTTCCGGCAGTGTCTTGCATACCCATATGATTTTGTTAATCAGCCCAAGCCTCACCATGTCCTAGTACTTTGATACTCAACTTCGAACAGACATTCGTTGAACGTGCTGAGGAGCAGGGAAACACAAAATTGAAAGAACTTATGCAGCACCTCAGCTAGAATCCCATATGGCCCTGGAGCCTCTCTTGCCTTCATAGACAAAACTGCTGTCTCCAATTCTATTTTCTTGAAAAGTGGAATCTCCATTGGTAGTTCAACGCGGATGAGTTTAACGATGACGGGGTGGATGAAGAAAAGAGCTCGCACAGTTTCGTCCACTTTTTTTGCCTGGTATGAGTGAGGTGTCCTTTGGACACCGAGGTTCTGCATCATTATTTTGTATCGCAGGCGCCATGGATCCTTGTTCACGTTGTCCTCCAGATTTTGCTAACGGCTATCCTTGCTGTTGGTGACGAGTCAACGGAGACATTTTCTAGCTTATTTATAAGCTACCGATCGAATACATGTTTCTTCCAGGTCCATGCGCGCTAAGCCTCTCATCATAGTTTGTGACAATCCTTTCGTTTTTTGCAATTTCAGGTGACCACCAGTATATTGTGGGCTTGCCATATGGAGGTCTTCTGATTGTAATGATTCTCATATAAATCGGAATGGGGCAAAAGTGAAAGTCCATCATCTCAACATTCTCCTCGGTTGGTGCATGGCAATAGCGTTTTTAAGGCGTTTTCTTCTATTTCGGGGAGATCGGAACCGCAGTCTATGTCCCCAATTTCGAGGTTGGTTCGAGTGAGGCTACTGTTGCTTTTTCTCCGAAGACTCTTTTGACTGCATCACGGAACATTTTATTGTTTGTATCTGGTCCGCACTCAACCGGTCACTTCGGTTGTGATGGTAACAATCATAGGTTTCTCAACCGTTTCGCTTTTCACTACCGTGTGTTCGTCTCGCCGAAGTTACAAGAGTGGCTGCTCCTCTTTTGCGCATGGTTTTCCTGCTACGTTTTCGAATTTTTTTGCTCCATCGTTAACACTTTTTTCTTTTCTAGGATATTATTGCTTATGAGTCCCCTGTCGGAGCCGCTATCTCAGCTCATTTGTGTAGTACCCTTAATCGTCCCATGGTTATCGTTGCTAAACAGGGAGGCCACACGAAGTTTTCCACCAGCTTTTATGGGGACAGGTGTTCAGAGCCAGCCCGGTGCCAATCGGGGATTCGTTTCAATAGAACCTATACCACCAACTCAATTGTGCGAACATCACACGTACTCCGATGCCTGCCAAAATTTTAAACAAAACATCATATCCGCAAGCCCAAAACGACAATTTCAATTAATCGGTCGATTCGTAGCCCGTGTATTGTTCAGGATCATATTTCGTTTAGTCCGTGGTTTCTTCAGCTACGGGAGGCAGCACCCCCCAAAAAGAATAATTGCTTTCAGAAAAACTCCTATCGACCACCATTCCCCCTGCGGCCTTCAAAAATATTTGAAGAAACCTATTGTCTGCCATTTGCCGTTTGAACAGAAAGAGTCGGATGAGGACCACTTTATTTAGGGAATATTTTCAATCATACTTTTGTCTCACAGTGAAGGAATATGAGGGAATATTCAACGTTTTCATGAAATCGTGCTCGTTAATCTCAGGTCGGAGTATAGTCGTCATACACAAAATGATTATCGAGTGGCATCATTCGTTGCAAAAGGCTTTTCACATAAATCCAAACATAAATTAGTAAATTGGTTTGATGAACAATCCACTAGCAAGTAACTCTCACTTAAAAAAACAATTTTATGAGCCTGAGACGTTGCCCCTTTCCACGAGATCACAAACCGTTGTCACACTTGGTTTTGCATATTCATTGCGACTGTCATTTTCAATACTTTTGCGGTTTTAGTCCATTTTAATGTAAGTCCGTATTAGTCTAAACAAATACTTGAGCGTCCTATATCGTCGTTTTTGCAAACATTACTGTTAGTCGAGTGAAGATTTCGATGAGTATAACGTCCGTTTCCTCTCGAATTTACAAATGATAACCTGTACCATATTTGACAAACTCCATCCTCAAACCTGGTCTAATTCCACAACAATGCCAGCTTGAAGACAGAGCCGAGGTTGCAGCCTTCCATTTACCCCTTTCATATAACACACGGTCCTCTCAATACCTCAACAATAAAAAGTCCGATTAATATTAAAACTTCCTCGTGCAATCGTCAATCTAATGATACAGAAAAGGATTTCTTCTTTCCTTAACTCTACTATAACCTAAGTTCTAAGTTCTTATCGTGATTTCACTTTGTTTGATATTCGAGAATTTTGTCTACCTTTTTAGTGCTTCATACCCGATGGTGACGTTTCCATAATATTAATGCTATACCAGCGATGTACTCACATTAATTTATGGAAAAAGTTGCAAAGAATGCAGAGATTATAAATTAACACCCGAGCAGATTCCATGAGTATTTTTTTCTTTGGCTCAGTGCCAGCCGGCTCTAGGAAAGTTTTTTTAGTGCAATCATTTTTGAAGTTTTATATTTCCCAAAAAAATAAGATTCGGCAATTTTAACTAAAGGTAATAATATTACTTTGTAGTAATGAATATTGAGATAAAATAATCGCTAAGGATGTTAGACTTCTAAGGGCTCTGTAGTGTATACCACGTGTACCTGACCTAATCATATATCGTTCCTACTATGTGTAGGTAACGTAATCGCTTAAATTTTTGTGCATTTATTGTGTATTTTCAATTATTTTATTTTTCCCCATTAAAATTCCCCGCATCTGTTACCACCCACATAAGCCTGCCGCAATAAAAACCATTAAGGATTACCGATCATGAAGATCGGCGTCGCAAACTCTTTCGCAACTGCTTCACTTTCTTAAGAATTAAATGCTCTTATTGATGGGAATCCTCTGGCGACACACCACATTTGCTATGTAATATTTTTCTATTTTTATCCACATATCTCGACTCTTTTGGCCATTCCTTTCGTTCTTACTATTAAATGATTAGAAGGACAGAACGAAGAGCATTCTCGTCCTAAACTCATCATCTACATAAGTTTCTTTTAATAAATTTTCTGTTTTGTAAAAAAATATTTATAGAGGTAAACAGCTCGAAACTTGATTTTATTTGGAACATAATTCTTTGTCATTTTTATATGAATATGATTTCATGGATGCGAACATGACGTATCCCGACGAGAAATAGTCCAGCAGTGTTAATTCACAAGATCTTGCGGGCAAGTCCATAGTTCCGAAGCGAGAAATTATGCCCTTATCAAACGTTTCTTTCAATAAGCCGATGCTTACATTATCTGTATGTCTTGCCTCGCCATTCTGTTGAAACCAGAGGTCCCATGCATTACACAGAGTAAATTCCGGAACGAGAAAGTCACTGATCATGGCTCTATTGTGGTTACCATTGGCTGTATTGTTATTCCCAGCAGAATTTTTGAAGACATGTTGACCCATGATTCCACCGACCCATAAAGCACACGAAACAGGTACTTTCACCGGGTGTAACAGTGTTTGGACAACCGCCTTTAGTTGCTGATCACTCAAAATGTGGCACTTTTTATTGATTAACCATTCAACCAGAAATGAAACCTCATCGATAAACAAAATTTTCTTATGAAATTCGGGATCTGAAGAATTTTGGAATTGGGTCCACACATCGAATATATGCCATGCACAGTGGTCGTCCGGCTTAAATTCTTGCTGCAGTTGGATTCTGTAAGTCCCCAATACAAATTCTTTCATAATGTCGATAGGCATAGGTTTAATTGGGACCACGACCATCGATTCACTTGGGTCTTCATTAGTAGTACGCTCATAAGCTGCTATGGTTTCAATTGAAGTACTGCGTGATGAGTTTCACGAACAGAACCGTTTTATCGAACTAAATTTGCACAAATTGAGATAGTTGCTCTAGCGTCCACCTATTTATGATAAAATGGCAAATGAGACTAACCATAAAACGCTTAGCAGCTGTAACATTATATGAAGCATTACGAAGTGTTACCAAATTAGAGTTCAATAGCTCTGAAAATCACCCCATATATTGTGTATTTAGTAACATAATTTTTTCATGCATAAACAATCCTTCTATGGTATAGAAGATCATTAATATCAGCACACACTTTTTGAATTTCTAGCAATATGCGACGGGCAGTTACTCATTGGTATACCAAAGATCAACCTATTTTCGAAAACACAGAGGAAATGCCAGACTGCCGTATTGATGTAACAAGAATTCCAGCTGGTGCTGATACCCCACCTTGTTTGAAGATCTCTCATAACACCTTTGAAACCATGGAAAAGGCAAATTGGGAGTTCCTGCGTTTATCGTTGCCAGTGACATGTAACTCCACGTTTATCGAGTAAGCTTGAACATTTAAGCAATTTAAAATTATCAAACAAAACAATTTATTTACTACAGCGAACAAGAAAAGAGTCATCGTTGGAACGAAGTAAAATTGCGTCAGTATCGTCTTATGGCCGAAGCCGAAAATCAAAATATTGCACCGGCTCATATCGATCATATTATGAAGAGTGGCTTCACCATGAACGATTTGAAGAGTTTGCAACGGAATTACCCCGATGAGCAACAAGAACCAGAAGATCATACTATGTTAAGAGCTCAATCGTCTCCCTCCAGACCACCAAGAAAGGGATCACTTTCACGAAATATCACTTTCGAAACGAATATGTACAATGGCATTAACGGCCGCTTAGAAAGGTCATCAAGCGCTCTAGACATGAATCAAATGATTGAACCAGTGGATGATAAAAAGAAACGTGGTCGTAGTCCTTTCAAGTTCTTCTCGAAGAAAAGTCGGGACCAGAGTAAGGAGAAAGCTAAGGCAACAGAATTTATGGAACGTAGAAACACAGTCAGTACGTATATTACAAGTATTTTGGAATAACCTGGTCTCATTTCATTTCTATTTTACAGCACATGGCAGAAATGTCGTTCACTCTTCCATCACAACACGAGCACCCACGGTGCGGATCTCAGACGTAAGTCCTTTAATATGTGAAATATAAACTTAATCCTCAAATATAAATTAAATGCAGACGGAGCTGCGTATGCAAGCTCAACCTCAACAAGCAGGAACAGGTCCGAAAAATATGACAACAACAACTTTAGGCCCACAAGGGATTGAATCATCTGGAAACGAAATGTTTGACGCTGACTGTTTGAAACTTATGAACGAATACTTCTATGGTGTACGAATTTACCCGGGTCAAGATCCAACACACGTTTATGTTGGATGGGTAACAACACAGTTCCATTTGCACAGCAAAGAATTCAACAAGGAAAAAGTTCGATGCGCTTCTGTTGTACTCGAAGGAGACTACGAACAAATCCTAGATAGAATCAACCGCCAAAGTTGTTACATGGTTCGAGCTGATGAGCTTTTTAATGAAACAACTCAAGATGCATCGGGAAAAGGAGCATCGCAAGGCATGTTTATCGGGTGTTTTGTCGACACGTCTACAGGTTACATTCGCTTTACATGTGAGGGCAAGGAAACATCACATAGATGGATGATGGAACCAGACACCAAATTGTTCCCGGCGATTTTCGTTGAAGCAACGTCAAAAGAAATCTTACAGATTGAACTTGGAAGAACTGCAACAACTCTTCCATTATCTGCTGCTGTTTTGCCAACTAGCGATAAGCATTTAAACCCACAATTTCCGCCAAGGTTGAAGGTTCAATGTTTGAAACCCTACCAATGGGCTAGAGTGCCGAACCAGTTTCTGCAAGTTCATGCTTTGAAGCTATCGGATCTCAGAGGCTGGTCAATGCTGTGCGAAGATCCTGTCTCGATGTTAGCGCTTCATATACCCGAAGAAGACCGTTGCATCGACATACTGGAGCTGATTGAAATGGAGAAACTTCTATCATTCCACGCTCATACGCTAACTCTTTATGCCGCATTGTGCTACCAGTCGAACTTTAGAGCTGCTCACGCTTTATGCCAGCATGTTGATCAGAAGCAATTGCTTTACGCCATAAAATCCGAATATATGAGCGGTGCCTTACGCCAAGGCTTTTACGACTTACTTATTGCTCTTCATTTAGAATCACACGCTACAACCATGGAAGTATGCAAAAATGAGTTTATAATTCCACTAGGACAAGAACTGAAAGATCTCTATGGTGAAGCTGATATGTCTCATTCTCTTCGATCCCTTCAAACGGAATCAGTGAGGCCACAGTTACGTATGACGGAAATTGCGTAAGTACAAAAAACATACGTCTGAAATGGAAAACATTCGGTTCATTATTTTATCCTGGAGGTATTTTCCATTTCAATTCAATGGCATGAACGGGTCTATACTTTGAATGTGCATATTTTGCTTGGCTTGATGTCACGTTAAGAATACCAAAAACTTGTTGAAACAAAAACTGATTAAATTGACCAAGACACAATGCCAGTTATAATAAGTAAAGAGTACACATAAAATGCTAATTTCTTCATTTTCGACTTTTCTTACCTGTCCTCTTTCTTTCTATTTTCATACTTGTGCGCTGCTCACCTCTTCACGTTATTGCACCCAATTCCACCATTTCATCACTTCTTCACACTTGGCTTTCTATCCTTTCCGATTTTCGATTCCATTGTTGTTGTTGTGTTGATGTTTTCCCCGGTGAAAATGTGCAGTCCCCTGAACAACACCAACCCCAGCCCTGTACAATCCACAATAGTAGCACCAAGTGTTTCTAGTGAACCCATACCGAACATTGATCAACTCTACTCGCCGAAATTTCCCTTGGATGTCGTCCGGGAGTTTGTCATGGAAGCGCTGTTGGAGGCTGTTGAAGTGAACCAGGTACACAACCGCGACCCCATTGGATGGTCGAACGAAAATTTATTCTTGTAAGTGTAAACAATAGAAGGTCAAAATTAAGTGAGTGATTTACATGCTTTTTAGACCACTTTTAAAACTTACCGACCGTCTTTTGCTTGTTGGCGTGACTACAGACGAAGACGTAGAACGGCTATTAATTATGATCGACCCTGAAACATGGGATGCAACTTTTCAGAAAGGTACCCAACACGAAGTCGTTGGACACGAATTCACGAATAATTGCCACGTTTGTTTTTTCAGATGGAAAAGATGAGCACCGCAAGGGTCTCCTTACGATGAAAATGGCAGAAGGAGCAAAGCTACAAATGTGCTACCTTCTACACCATTTATACGATATTCAACTACGACATAGAGTAGAAAGCATAATAGCTTTCTCACACGACTTTGTCGGCGATCTTCAAGCGGACCAACTTCGAAGATATATTGAAATTAAACAGTCAGATCTTCCTAGCGCGGTGGCAGCAAAGAAGACGAAAGAATTTCGTTGTCCTCCCAGAGAGCAAATGAACTTTATTTTGAATTTTAAAAATTTAGAAGAAGAAGACACCGAAAACTGTACCTGTGGCCTAGATCTTCGATCAGGATTAAAGGAGTTCCACGATTTGCTAATGAAAAAAGTATCTCTAAACGCTTTACAGGAGCCTGAGGAACCAGACGCCAATGCCGTTGAAGTAACGAAAACAGGACCTATCACCAAACTTTACAACTTCATCAATACTGTGAAGGAATTGGAAGAGGGGCCGAAACAAATAGAAGAACCTGAAAAGAAGACACCAGAGGAGGTTTTCCGCAAAGTTCTTATCAAGACAATAGTGCAATGGGCCGAAGAATCGCAAATAGAGAATCCAAAACTAGTCCGTGAAATGTTCAGTTTGCTTGTACGTCAATACGACACAGTTGGTGAATTAGTTCGTGCTCTGGAGAAGACATACGTTATCAGCAGCAAGACTAAGGAAGATGTAGCTGAAATGTGGGTAGGCCTGAGTCAAATCCGTGCACTGTTGCCAGTTCAAATGAGTCAAGAGGAAGAGGAGCTGATGCGTAAACGGTTGTGGAAGTTGGTGAATAACCACACATTTTTCCAGCATCCAGATTTAATTCGCATTCTCCGTGTACACGAAAACGTGATGGCTGTCATGATGAATACATTGGGCAGACGCGCTCAAGCGCAAAGTGATGCTCCAGTGCAGAGTGAGGGAACTGAAACAGTAGCTAAAGAAAAGGATACTTCTCATGAAATGGTGGTGGCTTGCTGTCGTTTCCTTTGTTATTTCTGCAGAACAAGTCGGCAAAATCAAAAAGCAATGTTTGATCATTTCGATTTCTTGTAAGGACATAATTAATTAATTTGACCAAACAAATTATAACAAAATTCAAATTCCATATACATTTGGTTACAGGTTGGACAACTCAAATATTCTACTTTCGAGACCGAGCTTACGAGGTTCGACTCCCCTCGACGTTGCTTATTCGAGTTTGATGGAAAATACCGAATTAGCTCTGGCTTTGAGAGAACACTACTTAGAAAAGATAGCGATATATTTATCACGTTGTGGTTTACAAAGTAATTCGGAGCTTGTAGAAAAAGGTTACCCTGATTTGGGGTGGGATCCAGTTGAAGGTGAACGTTACTTGGACTTCCTCCGATTTTGTGTTTGGGTGAACGGAGAGAGCGTAGAGGAAAATGCCAATTTGGTTATACGCTTATTAATTCGTCGCCCAGAATGCTTAGGTCCAGCTCTTCGTGGAGAAGGAGAAGGCTTACTTCGTGCCATTATTGATGCTAACAAAATGTCGGAGCGAATAGCAGATCGTCGCAAAATGCAAGATGAAGCAGAGGGGACAATTTCAGGATTAAATTTCACTCATCCTTTACCAGAAAGTGAAGATGATGAAGACTACATCGACACTGGCGCAGCTATTCTGAATTTCTACTGCACACTTGTAGACCTTCTCGGAAGATGTGCTCCGGATGCAGCTGTCATTGAACAAGGCAAAAATGAATCATTACGAGCACGTGCCATTCTCAGATCTCTAGTACCTTTGGAAGATTTGCAAGGGGTGCTTAGTTTGAGATTTACCTTATCGACACAAGCTCCTGGCGAGGAGAAGCCGAAATCAGACATGCCGTCCGGTTTGATTCCTGGAAATAAACAAAGTATCGTTCTATTTCTGGAGAGAGTTTATGGCATTGAAACTCGAGAGCTGTTCTACAAGTTACTTGAAGAAGCCTTCTTGCCTGATTTACGAACAGCCACCATGTTAGACAAGGTAAGAAAAATTTTATTAAATTTTTATATATTAAAATTGAATTTTTTAGAACGATGGTTCCGAAAGTGATATGGCACTGTCGATGAATCGTTATATTGGAAATTCGATTCTTCCGCTTTTGATCAAACACTCAAAGTTCTATAATGAAGCTGAGAATTATGCCAGTTTGCTCGACGCTACTCTGCACACAGTTTACAGACTGTCGAAAAATCGTATGTTAACAAAAGGACAAAGAGAAGCTGTGTCTGACTTTTTAGTGGCCCTCACATCGCAAATGCAACCAGCCATGTTGCTAAAACTGTTGAGAAAATTGACTGTCGATGTGTCCAAGTTATCCGAGTACACCACAGTTGCCCTCAGAGTAAGTAATTTGCTTTTAGCAGTAAATTGGGAATGCAGAGCAAATTTCCTTGCGTAACTTCCTTTCTCTTTTGAAGTCTATTGTAACTTCTTTGCAATAATCTAAATTTGTAAGTAAATGTGCAGTAGATTGTCTTTCAAAAGTGAAAAAGTTAAAATTAGCATGATTGCTTCTAATGCCGTTCTCTGAATGCTATTCAATACTCAATTAATTTTGTTCGCTATTACCGCAGCGAATCGATGCTCATAAACCAATGGTAAAGACAAATGTTAGAGAAACTTCTCTTTTTGCTTATATTAACATCTTACAAGTTAATGTTAAAAGCACTCATTTCTATTTGTTCACAGCTGCTAACCCTTCACTACGATCGGTGTGCAAAATACTATGGATCAAGTCAAGGGCAAGGATCTTATGGAGCATCTTCTGATGAAGAAAAACGTCTCACGATGTTACTTTTCTCAAACATATTTGACTCCTTAAGCAACATGGATTACGATCCTGAACTGTTTGGGAAAGCACTCCCGTGCCTCATTGCTATCGGCTGTGCTCTTCCACCTGATTACAGCTTATGTAAAAATGCTGAAGAAGATTGTTACGGTCGAAATTCGGGAGCTCCTGATCAGCCTCAATACAATCCACAACCGATAAATACTTCTATAGTTCAGTTAGACAACGACGGCCAATCAATTATTCAAAAGTTTAGTGAACACTATCACGATTCCTGGGCAAGCCGAAAGTTAGAAGCTGGCTGGGTGCAAGGAGATTCTTGGTCAGACGTTCAAAAGACACACCCACGGCTCAAACCTTACAACAGTTTGAACGACTATGAAAGAGAGCGGTATCGGGAGCCGGTTAGAGAAAGCATGAAGGCGCTCCTCGCTTTAGGATGGACCATTGAACGTTCCGATGTAGATGTTCCCTTAAATCATCGGGGATCAGTGAGGAGACAATCGAAGCACCAAATCGTGAGTTAAAGCTGCAGAAATCATCAACAAAAAAGAAACTAACTAACTCATCTCTCCTTCTAACTTGCACTTTTTGTGATTGCCCCACCAAATGTCCCTAATGACCAACACTCACTCCAAAACGATGCTTTCATGTTTGTGTCCCAATCCATATTCGAAACAATTTTCCACAAGTGCAGGATTTTCAGAGCGATGCATCACCATTCAACTACAATCCTCATCCTGTGGATATGACAAACTTGACGTTGAGCAGGGAAATGCAAAATATGGCTGAACGACTTGCGGAAAACTCCCATGACATTTGGGCAAAGAAAAAGAAAGAGGAATTGAATACATGTGGAGGGTCGATTCACCCTCAATTAGTTCCTTATGACCTATTAACAGACAAGGAAAAGCGCAAGGATAGAGAACGTTCCCAAGAATTTTTGAAATATTTGCAATATCAAGGCTACAAGCTGCATAAGTAAGAGAAATTTGGAATTTTTACATTTACTGTAATATAATTTTGATATTTTTAGGCCATCTAAAGGCGGAATTGTCGATGGCGAACTGGGTGCAATTCAGGCCTCCGTTGAACTTCGTTTCTCTTATTCCCTTTTAGAAAAATTAATTGCATACCTAGACCGAGCCACAATCAATATGAAAATATTGAAACCATCTGCAACGTTCAGTAGACGAAGCTCGTTCAAAACAAGCTCTCGCGATATTAAATTCTTTTCAAAAGTGGTATTGCCACTAATGGAAAAATACTTTTCGACACATCGAAATTACTTTATAGCCGTGGCAACAGCAACAAACAACGTAGGAGCTGCATCTCTTAAAGAAAAAGAAATGGTTGCTTCAATATTCTGCAAGTTAGCATCATTGCTGAGGAATCGAATGTCTGCTTTTGGACCAGATGTGCGAATCACAGTTCGGTGTTTACAAGTTTTGGTTAAGGGTATCGACGCGAAGTCTTTAACGAAAAATTGCCCAGAATTTATCAGAACATCGATGTTAACATTTTTCAATAATACCGCCGACGATCTCGGTCAGACAATAATTAACTTGCAAGATGGCAAGTACAGTTACTTGAGAGGAACTCACTTGAAAACATCAACGTCCCTTGCATATGTGAACACTGTAATTTTGCCTGTGTTGACTGCAATGTTTGATCATTTGGCGGCATGTGATTATGGTAGCGATTTGTTATGTAAGTTATTGTTTGAAGGATATTAGACCAGGAAGCTATATTTGAACTTTTTGTAGTGGATGAAATCCAAGTTGCATCGTACAAAATTTTAGCCGCCCTGTACATGCTTGGAACGGATCTCAGTCTGACACGCGATAGAAAGTACCTGAAAACAGAACTAGAAAGACATCGACCGGTTAGTATTGCTTTGAAAGATATTTTTTAATTTTCCGATACTCCGTGTTTTGTCTGAAGTGTCTTTTGTTGTCTCAACGAAATTTCATCGTTCCCCGTCGGTTTCCCAGCGAAGGTTTGATGATAAAATTCATTAACTGCGTTCATTCCTATACCCAACAGACGCGTTAGTCACTTGGCCAATGTTTTTCTTTCAAATGTATTTTCAAGACAAGGCCTGACATTCATGTACCAAACCCTGCATTGACACCTTGAAGCCTCAACCTCACGGACTTGCTTGATTAAGTCACAAGTTTTACGAGTTTTACAAAGTACTAATTGCATTAATCTGACGTACAGGCGGTAGACTGCTCGAATGTAAGTTGGTTTCCCTTAAACTTTCGTTTTCGTGCAACTGATTTACATCTTGTGGTGCCTTATTACTTTTTTTGTTTGAATACAAAGGTTTTAACTCTTTTTAACTAAAATAAAATACGAAGTGCTTGATTTAACGGTCACAGTAAAACTGAGTATATTTGACTCCAAACACATTTGACGTAGTTACACACAAAACTTCCTCAAGGATAGACTTACTCATACATTTCTGTATAACTGAAAAACAACAATTGAAAGGATAATAGTATTAGCCGTAGCAATCGTTATAGCTTTCTAAAACCTGAACAGGTACACTTTAGAAAGCTGTAACTCAAAAAGTATTTGAAATATTCATTTGAACTTTTAGTAAGTTATTTTACAACATATAAACCTTCACGAAATTTCACACTGGCTGTGCCATTTAAGTTACCAAAAATATCATATATTCAAATATGAAATGCAGATTTTTACGAAAAAACACTATAAAATGAAAAGAACGTGGGGAATGGTTTAATCACACGACGTTCCATCGGAACTTATAAAATCTTTCTGATCTTCCGGATGATTCAGGAATATCACGCCATCATAAACTTTTCTCTTTTTGCGTTAACTTATTAATAGCTCCACGCAAGAGTTACGCAGAACGAGTATGTGGGTAAGTGTAAAAATTTAAAGCCACACGAGCTACATTTCCCCGTTTAGTGCTTTCTAAGGACTTATACAATATGATTTTAGCGACTTTCCACCTATTCCTTTTTCACGTGAGCAAAAGGAAAAGTATGTACTGGTTATTCGTAAAAGCAATTGAATAGCCTTTCTCGATTTTAACCACACTTTGAACGGCGTTTACGATCTTGTTTGTCGATTTCAATCCCGTCAATTGATTTGCTTTTGGTATATATTACGATTTCCTGGATTAGTTTATTAGCGTTTTCTGAGAAAAGTTCATTTCATTTGATCGTCACATTATTAAGAGGATAGTTGTTAATTAATATAGTAACCAGAAAACAGTGAGATATAAGTATACACTCTTATACTGCTCCGCTGTTACCGGCTACCTCAAGAAATTCGCCAAGTTGTTCGATGCATTCTTGTTGACTTATTCTCTAAGTTGAATACTTACTCAGTAAAGTCATTTTTTTTTGTTAATATTTTAATTTTCAATGAAAATTTTAATATGCAGCTTTATATTGTATATATAATGTATTGTCTCCTCCAAATCAACACTTGTCTGTCGTAGTTATTTGTGAACCTCTAAGTCGAATCTTACTGCAAGCTTTATATCTGGTTTTCGTTGGTAATCCTTGTTAATTCAAGGTCTTAGAGTCATATCTTTGTATTGTATCTTTGTATCACCTATGTAGGTTTGACGCACCATTTGTCTTGGGTCTACGTATTTCATTGGTTAAATTAATTGATGGTGAGATGTGGATGTGTTCAAACACACATCCACATCTAACTATTGTACTTCTATAAAATTTAAAGGGTGTTATCATTCCTAAAAAAAAATTTAATCGTTCCATTGAAATAGGTCATTTAAGAAAATGAAATTTACTAACTTACTAAAAATTGTTTTCTTCCAGAACTTGGGTTCGTGTTTGGGCGCTTTCAGTTCAACGTTCCCTGTTGCCTATTTAGAACCCCATCTTAATAAACACAATCAATTTTCATTGCTCAATCGTATAGCTGATCATTCATTAGAGGCTCAAGACATTTTAGTGAGAATGGAAAGCTCTATGCCAAATTTAGATGCAATTTTACAAGAAGTCGATGCATTCGTAGAATCTGAAAAAACTTATCACGATGTTCCTCATATAATAGACGTTATTCTACCTCTTCTTTGTGCATATCTACCGTTTTGGTGGGCTCAAGGACCAGACAATGTGAGCCCAACAAGTGGAAACCATGTTACCATGGTAACTGCTGATCATATGAATCATCTTTTGAAAAATGTTCTCAAGCTAATTAAAAAGAATATTGGCAATGAGAACGCACCATGGATGACCAGGATTGCGGCATATACTCAACAAATTATTATTAACAGTTCAGAAGAGTTGCTGAAAGACCCTTTCCTTCCTCTAGCGGAAAGAGTCAAAAAGCGTACAGATACTATGTTCCACAAAGAGGAGAGCATGCGGGGCTTTATCAAATCGGCTACAGACGATACATCACAAGTTGAAACCCAGATTCAAGAGGATTGGCAGCTGCTCGTTCGAGATATATACTCATTCTATCCACTCCTTATCAAATACGTTGATCTACAACGTAACCACTGGCTAAAGGACAATGTGGCCGAGGCAGAGGAACTGTATAACTATGTTGCTGAGATATTCAATATATGGTCCAAGTCGCAATACTTCCTCAAAGAAGAACAGAACTTCATTTCTACCAATGAAATTGACAATATGGCACTTATCATGCCTACTGCCACTCGGAGATCTGCTGCGGTAATAGACGGAGCACCAGTTACTGGAGGCAAAGTGAAAAAGAAGAAGAAGCATCGCGATAAGAAACGGGATAAAGATAAAGAAGTGCAAGCAAGTTTAATGGTAGCTTGTCTCAAGCGGCTTTTGCCGGTAGGATTGAATCTTTTTGCTGGTCGCGAACAAGAACTTGTACAGCATTGTAAAGACCGCTACCTGAAGAAAATGCCAGAATATGAAGTAGTTGAATTTGCTAGAACGCAACTAACTCTTCCTGACAAGCTAGATCCAGCTGACGAAATGTCATGGCAACATTATCTTTATTCAAAGTTGGGTAAAAAGGAAGTGCCAATCGACGAAATAGCTGAAAAAACTAGCGCTACAACCGGTGAGAAAAAAACTGAAAAAGCTACAATCGAAGACACTGTGGATCGAATTGTTGCTATGGCTAAAGTATTGTTCGGCTTACATATGGTAAGTTCTTGATTGTCATTTTACGTTATCATTAGCTCACTTTCAACGCAAGCCTATATTTATCTGAATTTTAATCACGATTCTTATTTTATTTCCTGATCTTTTTATGATATTCGTTTGTTCAAAATCGCTACTCCTCTGTATTCTTTAACTATTTGGGATTATGTTTATTACAATCACATCCACAACAACCGCAGATCGATCACCCGCAACAGCAGAGTCGCAACGTTTATAGGAGTGTGGTTTCTATTCAAAGGAAGCGGGCTGTAATAGCTTGCTTCCGTCAAACATCACTTCATTCTCTTCCAAGGTTATATTACGATTTTTTATTTAAATTTATATGAGTAGTATTTTGAAATTATCGTTTTAAAATGCTTTAACTAAAATAACGTATTTTTGGTAATCTCCAAAAAATATACTCAATTTCGAACCAAATATCTTTTACATGATTTTTGAATAAGCGCGCGGAAACTACCCTCAACGTTTTTCAGTTCTATAAGCATTTTCGCATTTGTTTTTGGTTTGAAATTTTCCCATTTGATGGAAACTCCAATATTGTGTGTAAAATCGTAAAGTCTAATCGTCATCTGATTTACAAAGTTTTTGATTTGTGCTTGCAAAAATATTGATAGTCGCTAGATACTAACCCAAACTAACAAACTACCAATATGTCGTTCGTCCTTTCTGTAGGCCTCACGTCCTAGGCAAAAACAAGGTGGCTGGAGTCGTATCTTATCCATGGCACGTCGCCAAGCTGCTGTTTCATGTCTAAGAGCGAAGCATCTCTATCGATTACGCAGGTGCTTTTTTGCATGGAATTAGTGTGTTTGAAAAGCTGAAGAAAGTGGCTCCAAAGTGTTTTACTGTACTAATTCACTTGCGCTAAAATTTACTAAACATATTTTACGTAATCCATAAGTTATTAGTTTAAGAACCCAATATTGTCCTGAATATTATAATTTAGATAGTATCAATCAGATTATGTTGAAATTTATGAAAATTAGATAATTAACTAAAAATTAGAGCTACTTTCTTTATCAGATCTATTAACACTTTTAAGCAACTTTCTAAAAAAAAATATGAATATTTGCCTACAGACATCGTGCGTGCAACATTTTCGCCCGATCATATTATGAACAGTGGTTGCAGGAAGAGAATGTTGGCCAAGAGGTTATGATTGAAGATCTAACGCAATCTTTCGAAGATGCCGAAAAAGCAAAAAAAGAAGAAACACACGAAGAAGGGAAACCAGATCCTCTTACCCAACTTGTAACCACATTCTGTCGAGGTGCAATGACAGAAAGGAGTGGTGCGTTACAGGAAGATCCTTTGTATATGTCTTATGCACAAATTGCTGCGAAATCTTGTGGCGAAGAGGAGGAGGAAGGAGGTGATGAAGAAGGGGGTGAAGAAGGTGAAGGGACGAGCATACACGTAAGTACGCAATACTATGCTGCTATCAGCAAGTTTTTAACGTTCAACTAAATTTCGTCTGTGCAAACGTTCACTAACTTTGAAAACAATTATCAAGCTCATGGTAAGAAAACAGAATACTAACAAAAAACTTAAATGTTGATTAATTAGATTTGCTCAAAAACTTAATCAACTACACTTTAATACTAGGAACAAGAAATGGAAAAACAAAAGCTTTTGTTCCATCAAGCTCGTTTGGCAAACCGTGGTGTGGCAGAGATGGTACTTCTTCACATCTCAGCATCAAAAGGTATCCCGTCCGATATGGTCATGACGACGCTGAACCTTGGAATCGCTATCCTTCGTGGTGGTAACATTGACATCCAGATGGGCATGTTGAACCATTTGAAGGAAAAGAAGGATGTGGGTTTCTTCACGTCAATAGCCGGCTTAATGAATTCGTGTAGTGTTTTGGATCTGGATGCATTTGAACGGAATACAAAAGCTGAAGGTGTGTAAATTTATTTGGTAATCTTAATAGATGAACTCATATGGTAACGTTAATTGAGATAGATGGCATCAGCTTATGTCAGGAGTCAAGTTGGGATTAGTATTTGCTTTTTAGGGGATTTTTAATTTGAATATTACTGGAATGGTTAACCAAAATATTCAGTTTTGATTGCTAAAAACAATGTTGATTGATTTTCAGCTAGAATAAACTAGAAGTCTCATGTTTAATGTTGGCCCATTATTATCAATTGACAAAGAAAAAAAGCCGGACGAAAAGAACTAGATAAAAACCAGTTTATTTTTTAGTATTTTTAGTTTACAAAAAGTTAGTGAAAATAATTATTTTTCATATATATTATCTATAAAAGCACGTTTTCCTGTTATACATTGAATCTTAAAGAAATCAACTAGAATCCTAGAATCTTGTTTTCCTGTCATACATATAACCTCAATGAAATCCTATATGACTTGCAACTTCACGTCGGCCTGTGATTACGGGCGTATGTTACAATATTATATACAGTGGCGGAATAAAATATTCGCGGATATAAATAAAACAAATAAAATAACAAATAAAACAAATAAAAACAAATAAAAGATAATAAATAACAAAAAAAAAAACAAATAAAAGAAATTAATTCAATTTTCATGAAAAAAACACTAGCGAAACAAGTTAAATGGTTTGTGTCAAACAAGTTAAATGGTTTTATTTTCTTAACATGTCTTTTGAAATATAAAGGCATTTTTGAAGAATATTTTTCATATGAGCTACGAAAGATGGAAGGATCTGTTGACTTCTAAATATACTTGGAAAAAAATAAACGATTATGCACCGAAATCATAGCACGACGAGTTCGAATTTTACTTTTCAGGGTATCAAATTGAAAAATTTCGGCAAGAAGCTCGCAGATATTAATTACGTCAATAAAGATAGTGCAGTGAAGCATTCGCGTGGATTTTGGAAAAGTTTGGGAGTGACAAGGCTTTTTATATCAAAAATGGGCCGTAAGGCTTCGGAAACTACTACAGAGATTACGCGAGTTATTATAAATATGAGAAAGGAAGGAATGAGGTTTTTTCACATATCAAATGTCCTAAATAGAATTCACAATACTGCGTATTTGCAAACGACTTGGTGAAAACATTAAAGAAATTACTTCAATAAACCCGACAACAATTTCTTCAGAATTCGTAGCTGAAATCAGAAATCCTTACGGTAAAAAAGTGAACACTCGGCCAGTACGAAATGTAGTAAAAAATGCTGTATATAATGCGAAAGTGCCACGAAAAAATTCTTGATCTCAAAAAAAAAAGGAAAAAAATTTGCAATGGATCACTCATCTAAGATTTAACATTCTGGCATATAGTGATCTTCTCAGACAAAAGTAAATTCACCGTGTTTGATTCCGAAGGCAGACGTTCAGTATGGAGAAAATCTGGCCAAAACTGCAAAAAAAACTAAAGGCAGACGGTTTAAAATGGAGAGGATGGAGTTTTACTGTGAGCTGTATGGCATTATCGTGGGTTTGGAAACGTATTTTCTACGCATCAAGGACAAGAACATTTATTAAGTTATAGGATAACTTGGAATTTAGCAGCAAAAAGTTGGATCTTGGTAGCATTTATTACTTTCAACAGAATGAAGATCCCAAGCACACAATTTATTTAGGAAATCCCCAAACCTTAATCCCATCTCAAACATCTAGGATGATTTGAAGCCTAATCGTCTGTGTACTGTTATTAACCCGAAGGATCTTCATACAAAATACTAAATCAAATATGTTTCTCAACAAAACTATTCACGAATAATTTTTAGAAATTATTCGGTCGAAACAGGCAGTTTTTTTAAGTCAGCAAAGAATAGCTTATATGCTTGGTTAACCAACCCATATGCAGTCAGCCATGCGTTTCCATCAAGCTTCTAAGAAAATATTTAAAAAAATTATTTCCCCAATTCTATAGCCTTAGGACTATTTCCTAAATATCCGAAAGTATGGTCCTTCTCATTTATTTAACCGAAGAATAATTTGAAGAATTTTTTGTTTTGAGATATCTTTAGCTACACGAGAAAAGATGCTTTCCTTTAGAAATCATACATCTTCAAAAAATAAGGGAAAGGCTCAACTTCTCGACAAATTAAATTAAAAAATTAAAAAAAAAAAGTGAAATTAGCAATAAATTATTATTTATAAATTATCTGTAATAATGTTGTAATTTTTGTTGTAATAATAATGTTTTGTAATTTTTGATACATTAATTTTACTGAATTTCTTTTACTTGCTGCTAAATTCGGTCAATTTTTCATTTTCAAAGAAATGTGATTAAGAATGAAAGACAAATACAGAAAACAAAAAAGCAACTACGGGAATAAATTTCAATTAATTTTATTTCCGCCACTTACATGGACCCAACATCCTATTATTCCCTCATCAAGGAAGTTTATCCTTTCTTTTTATATCTCTCTTAAGTCGATGTTCATCTTGTTATTCTCTAGCACGAATTGTTGCACTGGCATTCGTCTTTCTTTAGTTTTCTAGTTTCATTTTACAAAAGCACGAACTCCTTACATTTATTTCATATTTAAAAATAAAAAAACTAAGCGGAAAACCGTGAAAAGGTTTTGACTCAAAAGAGAAGCATAGTACTAAGGCTAAGTACTTGACGCACGGCTTTCCAATTTTCCACATTAATAGACACCCACACTTTTGACATAAATGGATACCTCACTTGTCAAACAGTGACTTTCAAAGAAGATAGACCGTTTCAAGTTTACTACATGTGGCAAAATGGTTTTACTTTATGGGATGGGATTTGTTATGAAGAAAACCTACCTTACGTTAACTTTGATATTTTTAACGGCGTTTAGATAATTCTTTTTTTGGTGATTCTTGGCCTTAAAAGCTCAAAAAAGAAACTTCGTTTGGGTCCCATCAAATGCAGATATCGTCGTAAAGTGGCAAGTTCGATCTCAGCAGATAATATTGTGCCTATGATGCCGTGCACATTACCCAGAATTTGCCGGTCTCGTGCTCTGAGAAAAAATTTTCCTTCTTATCCTTATTTTTAGCACTACAGCCCCTGGAAGAGAAGGAAGAATTTGGCGTGGGGACATTTCGAGGCATTATTTGGTTGAATTATACTTTGTTAGCACTATAGATTTGTAACTGCTTAATAGGACTACCCGATTGGGGATGTTGCTTTGGTTCGAAAATGATGAAAGTGCAATCTGATTGAGGTTGGCTTGACAAATATATAAGAAGCAATCACCACACCCGCCGAATCCAAACTATTGTCTTTCGAGTTGTCAATCACATAACTCAAAACAATTTCCTATGTTTATATTTCAAAAACGCAAGATTACTTTTCTTGAATGTGAATACTTCATAGGAAAAAACTCAAATATTTCTGTCAAACTAAATTGAAAGCTGAAAATCAAACAATAATATAATTTGTGAAAATATTAAATACTAAGCAAAAATTTGTAAATATTTCGAAAACTTGACTCCAAGATATTGTTAGTATGCATGTAAATATTTTCTCTTAACAACTTTCTTAGCACTAATTATTTCCAAATCGATAAAATCTATGATCTTCTTAATATTTTCACGCGTTTCTAGATTTTTTTACTTTTGAAAGTTTCTTTAGCCTTTACTTATCTATTTCGGAGCTTTTATTTTCTATATCTATAGCACGTAGTACTTAATATTATTCTGACTCCTATTATTAGGACACATCGAGCCTAATCTAAACCTCTTCTAGTCTAACTCATTTTCTTATTTCTTTTAATTTTTCGATTGATGTAAATCCTCGACAAAATTTTCATCAAAACCACCAATCAAAACCGCATTTTAATTACCCCAAATTGCACCACCAATTTTCGAACTATATGTGGATTCATTGTGTTCCATCAAAAAACCCGCACGATTGGCATTATTCTGACATCCATCCTCCTGTACACATCAACTGATTCAAAATCTATCATCCCCTATCTCCATCTTGACAAAATCTACTATATTGGATGTTGAATGCTTTAATGCTTGCCCTGGCTGGAAACCAAATATCACACCAAACAATTAAAACCAATAATCTGTGCACGATCAATGGTGAACGATCCCCGTGAGAATATGTTAAATCCAATAAAACAAAATATACAACCAACCTGGGTTTCCGAATCAATCCCCTACTCCTGATTGTAATATGAAATATATGGCACAAAATCAAAACGAAAAAAGAGTACATTCCAAGTGCGGGTGCAGGTTTAGGAGTTGGGTCCGAAGGAGCTGCTGGCGAGAAGAACATGCACGATGCGGAATTTACATGTGCCTTATTCCGGTTCATACAGCTTACGTGCGAGGGGCACAATTTGGGTATGTGGAACTTTAAATAAAAGCACTTATATTTTATTTAGCCAACCACAAAAATCTTATGTTTTGAGGAAGACCGTTTCAAATTTTATAAAAATGTTTATTAAACACGTTTACAATCATATAGCACATTTGTAACTCCCTGTCCTTAACTAAACAATGTCCGTTTTGTCTTTTCTCATGTCATCATAGCATTTCAAGTGCTTTGATCACGGACAGATATTTTTGTAGTTGGCTCTCGTATATTTAAACATATTTCAATTACTAATTGCCATTAATCCTCAGAATGGCAGAACTACTTGCGGACTCAAGCCGGTAACACAACTACCGTTAACGTCGTCATTTGCACAGTTGATTACTTACTGAGGCTTCAGGAATCGATCATGGACTTCTACTGGCACTACTCGAGCAAGGAAATTATTGATCCTGCTGGCAAAGCGAATTTCTTCAAAGCGATTGGAGTTGCAAGCCAAGTATTCAATACCCTAACTGAAGTCATTCAAGGTCCCTGTCCTCTGAATCAGCAAGCGTTGGCGCATTCGAGATTGTGGGACGCAGTGGGAGGTTTCCTCTTCCTCTTCTCTCATATGCAAGAAAAGCTTTCTAAGCATTCAAGTCAAGTGGATTTACTCAAAGAACTATTGAATTTGCAAAAAGACATGATTACAATGATGCTTTCTATGCTTGAAGGCAACGTTGTCAATGGTAAATGTTCCAAACATTACATTATTGATGCTACATCAAACGTTAATTTGCAGGAACGATTGGTAAGCAGATGGTTGATACTTTGGTTGAATCTGCGTCGAATGTCGAACTGATATTGAAGTATTTCGATATGTTCCTTAAGTTGAAAGATTTGATCGAATCAGCTAGTTTCCAAGAAGTCGACCCGAAGAACGAGGGCTGGGTGACACCGAAAGATTTTAGGGACAAAATGGAGCAACAAAAAAGTTACACAACGTAATATATGTCTAGTTTTTACATTTTTCACCGACTGTGACTTACAGATGCTTTTTTATTTCGCAGAGAGGAAATGGACTTTCTTTTGGCTTGTTGCGAGCGAAATCATGACGGTAAAATAGATTATGTAGGGTTTGTCGATCGGTTCCACGAACCTTCAAAAGAAATCGGTTTTAATTTGGCTGTCCTTCTTACCAATTTGAGTGAGCATATGCCAAATGAACCGCGCCTTGCTAGATTCCTTGAAACTGCTGGGTCCGTGTTGAACTACTTTGAACCGTTTTTGGGACGCATTGAAATTTTAGGCAGTTCAAAGCGCATTGAACGCGTTTACTTTGAAATCAAGGAATCAAATATTGAACAATGGGAGAAGCCACAAATTAAGGAATCGAAACGAGCTTTCTTCTACTCAATTGTTACTGAAGGTGGTGACAAAGAAAAATTGGAGGCTTTCGTCAACTTTTGTGAAGACGCTATCTTTGAAATGACACACGCATCAGGACTGATGGCTACGGAAGATAGTGGATCTAATGTTAAACGAGAAGCCGCCTACAGTTCATACATGAGTGAAGAAGACGAGGAGCGAGCTGCTCGGGATCCAGTTCGACGTGGCACCCAAGCAATAAAAGATGGACTGAAATATTTCATTCATATGATAAGTCCATCAAACATCAAACACCAAATTGGCGTGCTTCAGACCAAGACAATTCCAGAAATAATAATTGGATTCTTTAAATTAATTTTCTTTGCCTTCTACTATGCCGGATATGGCAACTGCATGGTTGTCAAATACATTTTCAACATCTTGATGTCTCTAATGCGTGGTCCTGCTACAGAAGAAGTAGAGCTTCCAGCGATTGAACCAGATGACAAGTTCTCCGCTAGAGCTCTTCCTCCACTGCCGCTAGAAGAACCACCTGGGACTGTGCAAGCGTTTGGCGTGGACATAAGTAAAGAGGACAACGGACAGTATAAGGTAGTTTTGCACGAATCTCCTGCAATCAGCCCAACATCCTCCGTTGAAGAAACAGGAGAAAGTAGCCCGGAGGAGAGTGGATTGGCTGAACAACAACAGGAAGTAGATCCTGGGGACCAAACTACATTGGTTGACCTACTTGGTGGCGATGCTGCTAAACGTGCTGCCCAAGAACGTTCTGAAGCACAAAAAGTACAAGAGGCTGCGATGGCGTCCATCGAAGCCGAAGCCAAAAAATCTGCCGCTACTGCTACTGAGACTCCAGCAGTAAATCAAATCGACTTCTCTCAATATACTCATCGTGCTGTCAGTTACTTGGCTAGAAATTTTTATAATCTTAAATATGTTGCGTTAGTACTTGCTTTTGGAATCAACTTTATGTTGCTTTTCTACAAGGTGGTTAACCTTGGCGACGATGATGCTGGCTCTGGTGACGGTGACGAATTATTCATGGGATCTGGATCAGGCGGTGGATTAGCTTCTTCTGGAATGGGATCTGGAGAAGGCTCAGGAGACGGAGAAGACGAAGACGCATTGGAAGAAGTTATCGTGGACGAACACTATTTCTATATGGCCCACGTTCTACGAATAGCGGCTTGTTTGCACAGTATGGTTTCTTTGTGCATGCTAATTGCTTACTACCACCTAAAAGTTCCATTGGCTATTTTCAAACGTGAAAAGGAGATTGCTCGCCGACTGGAATTTGATGGTCTTTTCATCGCAGAACAACCAGAAGATGATGATTTCAAATCCCACTGGGACAAGCTGGTAATTTCGGCGAAATCATTTCCAGTGAACTATTGGGACAAATTTGTCAAAAAGAAGGTCAGGCAAAAGTACAGTGAAACTTATGATTTTGATTCGATTTCAAACCTCCTCGGGATGGAGAAGAGTGCGTTTACGGCTCAAGAATCTGATGAAGGCGGTCTTTTCAACTATATCGTTAATATTGATTGGCGTTACCAAATTTGGAAGGCTGGTGTGACCATAACTGATAATGCGTTCTTATATTCATTGTGGTACTTTGTCTTCTCCATTCTCGGAAACTTTAACAACTTTTTCTTTGCCGCTCATCTTCTCGATGTTGCTGTTGGCTTTAAGACTCTACGCACGATCTTACAGTCTGTAACCCATAACGGAAAGCAGCTGGTCTTGACGGTGATGCTGTTAACCATCGTTGTATATATTTACACAGTAATCGCTTTTAACTTCTTCCGCAAATTTTACGTTCAAGAAGAAGATGAAGAGGTCGAACGCAAATGCCATGACATGTTGACATGCTTTGTCTTCCATTTGTATAAAGGCGTTCGAGCCGGCGGAGGCATCGGCGATGAAATCAATGATCCCGATGGAGACCCTTACGAAGTGTACCGTATTATCTTCGACATCACATTCTTCTTCTTCGTTATTGTTATTTTATTGGCTATTATCCAAGGTTTGATCATTGATGCTTTTGGTGAGCTTCGTGATCAATTGGAATCAGTGAAAGAAGACATGGAATCAAATTGCTTTATATGCGGCATAGGAAAGGACTACTTTGACAAGGTCCCGCACGGATTCGATACGCACGTGCAACAAGAGCATAACTTAGCAAACTACATGTTCTTCTTGATGCACTTAATTAACAAACCAGACACTGAATACACGGGTCAAGAAACATATGTATGGAATATGTATCAGCAGCGAAGTTGGGACTTCTTCCCGGTCGGTGATTGCTTCCGTAAGCAATATGAGGACGAACTGGGAGGTGGTGGAGGCGGCTAAAAAAATTTTGTCGTTATTATGTTCTAAGAAATTTGTTTATTAAGCAAGATTGAGCCTAAACATTGTTGACTGTTGATAGTTCATAAATCCCACCTCCACAAAAGTTTTTGTTTTCTAAATCTTACCCAGTCGTCTATCAATTTTTTATTTAAACCGAACCACGCAGACTTTTCAACATAGAAGCAAAATTTTACGATAATCCATTCACATATTCTGTATACCTTATTGTCATATTTTACATATTTCTATAATATTCTTTGTATGCATTTTTATAAAATTTCACTTCTCTTAAAGCTCCCCTATCTCATATCATTTCCTTGCTGAAAAGTCTACATTTTATTACTAACATGTACAGCGTAGAATTGGAAAAAAGTCAATCAAAAGTAATAACATTTTGTAAATTGGTAGCATACTTCATAAAATATAGGATTTCAAAGTATAGTACATTCAGATTGAAATTTCATTCAGAAATTCAGATTGCAATTTTAAATATTCAATGAAGCATCCGATCTTAGTTCAAATTATACGCCTTGAATATTTAATCGACATATGTAATTAGAACTGATTTATTTATTTCGTAGATAGTATTTTGGTATTAACAATTATTATGAGAATGCAATTGGATGCTCTTAATTGACATAAGTTATCAAATATAGTGGCTAAATTTTTATTCTGCGTAACTTTACCCCAAAAAGGACGACCATTTGCTCACAATTAATTTTCTCGAATGCAGCCACATTTTCTTCGACGGATGCTAGTTAGTTTCATTATTAAAATTGTACTTATTAATCCAAATAGAATTTTAACAAAGTTATGCTAACTTGAAAAAATAAAAATTTTAAAAATTTTGTCTACAGTCGTATGGACTTTTATTTTCAAATAAAATAATATTAAACTGCATCAGTGTATCGTCATTTTTCACAATATATTTACCAGCTATGAGGGCGGTTTATTTAAGTGTTTAAATAAAGAAAGAAAAATGTAAGCGCTATAAAAGTAAGGAAATACAATTATAATTGTGCAAGTCAATTCACAATCGACTATATAGACGACTACTGTAGACAATTTTTTAAGGGATTTCGTAAGGATTTCGTTATACATGAAATACGATCCTGCAATGGTGAATTGGAATTGACGTTTTAGGCTGGTGGACATAACGCCTGGATAACTCTCGAGTGCCAATGGCTGCAACCTTATGATCCTACCGTCTCCATCCAGGTAAAACCTCACAGAAATTTCGAATTTCGAGCTATTGATTTTACGTTATAGATTCTGTTAAGAAGATCTCTCGATGTGCTCCAAATCGCACTCGAAGTAGCTGGTGCTGACTTTTACATGGCCTGCTGGATCTACAAAGATAATCATGAGACCACAAGTTACCGTTATAGTCTCATGATTACTTTTGATTTGTATACTTTGAAGGCATACAAGCAAAGATGGTGGCTTGAAGTAGAAACCAAAGCCTATTCTTCGGAAGCAATCAAATACAAGAAAGAACATTACGGGGCAGACGCCGTTGAAAACGGAAAGCCTGAATGTGCTGAAACCACATTAAAGCCGCATCTGCGGCAAGCATTGCAGGTTCCAATTAGATTGGGGTCCTTAGGTGTTTGCGAAAGACGAATATGCGACAGAGAAACTGATATGTTCGAGAGACCCATAATTGCCATCATCACTGTAGTGATTCAAATAGGAGGCTTAAACAAAAACCTGCTACCTCCATCAACCCTGAGCTATTCGAACATCCTGCAACGTCCAGAAATAGACCCTACCCTTAACCCCAACAATATTTAGCATCTGCGATGTACAAACGAACCGTAACAATATTTTATTCTCTTTGCTGGTACTGGATCTGGAAGACCTAGTCCGAAAATCGCACTTCAGGCATAGGTTTTCTCTCGAAAAATCATTGACAGCAAGAACAACAGATGAGGACGAGCAGTTGGACGGCCTTCGATGACCGCAAGATATTGACAACGTGACTGGTATATGTGAAGTCAGGGCTACAAACTAATAATATAAAAGCTTGGCGTCGGAAAGTTTTCCTGCTCATATTAGAGGGCAAACAATTAACGAGATTATGTTTGTGCTTATGGTACTACAAACGCTTTATCAGTTTCGTTCGGATTTGCGGCTCATTACGTTCAATGCTTGCATGGGTGAAGACATGTTCATGGAGTAGTGTGCGATAAGGTGGTTGAATAATTGCGAGTTTCCCTGTGCATACCACGCGCATATATTCTAGACATGAAGGAGAATGTGCACAAAAGACTTGTTAAGGAAAGACTTCCGGACGCAATTCGTCCGTTAAGACCCATGGCAGTAGGATTCCGACGATTGTACTACACCATAGATACAATCTTATAACGGGTAAGTGCGATGCAACGCAGGAAAGCACACCACAGTTCCTCACGACGCTTTGTCTTTGCTGCACGTCAGAATTGCACTTAATCGAGCAACCTGGGATAGATACTAGATAAGCCTGCGATTCGTTTCCAAGTACTAGAACATCTGATGAGGATTCGGAATGTCAGTTAAATTAGATTTCGCTCAGGAATCCATCCTCGGCCTTCACATGTGAAATATATCGTATGATAAACTACTGAGGCGTGAACTGCCGGATAAGTCACACTTGATCGGCTGTGCGAATGATTTCGCGGCACACGTCTCATAGGGCATGCTCAACTCAAAAAAGGTACGACAAGGCCGAGTGAGAGACTGAATTAATGCTCACAAGTCCAAACACTGGAAAAAAGCCGTAGTGGACATCAAAGTAAAATGTGTCAAAGAAATTCCAAAGAAAGGACTACCAAGATAGGGGAAACGAACCCAACAAGTAAATATCTGATCATATTGATCGAAGGGACTAGATGAGTTTTAAGTCGATTCGAAAGTGAGTGCCGAATCATAGCAAACCCGAGCAATATTGATGAGGACTAACGTGCATGTGACTATCAAAATAGCGACACCGTTAACTATTCAAGAAGGTAAATCTGATCAGCGCCGTGTAGTGTGATCGTTCCGTGGTTTATTACCAGCTAGGGCTACGATATCATCAAGGAGATACACCAACGGCGATTGGCAAATGTGCAAATACGAGAAGCGATTTGAAATTTATGCGCATATAGGACGGTCTTCAGGTCAGCACTATTAGTAATCACAGGGGTGACTACCAACACTTCAACTCATCTCTCCATCGGACACAGATGTATTCGGCCTTACTTTCACAAGATAATAGACTATTGCGTCCATAATGTGAGGTTTGCACAGAATAGGTAAATAGTGCATCACATATTTTCTTCCTTAGAATAGTTGACAAACGGAACCGTGTGGCAAGTTCTGCTTATTATTTTCTAGGATCCCTTTACCCTCACATTCTTCTCGTTAGGAACGTTTATGCATAGAAATATCTAGAAATAACCTGAAATAATGTGTCAAGTGACAGAGAGGTGTTAAGTGAAAAATCTAGAAGCATTGTGTGTTTGCGAGTCACACTCAGGAGACTTACAGTCTTCACCTTTGAAATCATCACCTTTACCCAACCCAATAATCACAAGCTTAATTTCGTAATTTAGTTTGAAAAATTGGAATAAATCATCGTCAATATCAATGACATACATATGGACATATTTTTTGACATAGGAAAAACAATTTTGGCAGGCGGTCAGATAAGGTAAAAATAAAACGAAATAAAATAAATCAAAACGAAAATGGAAATTTTGAATAGAAAGTGTGAAAATCGAAACTTTTCATGCAGTTGTAAGGCATTTAAAAGCCCGAAATATTCCAACGGCTTTTTTCAAAAGTATTTGGAATTTCGTGCTGATATGAATACCACTGATATTTTTAGGACCATTTTAGATTTTTATGAGTATAAAATTGGTAATAATGCTGCAAAAGCTCCACACAGGAAAACCCCGCGTTTAGGGAGATTTTGCCGATTGATTTGGAAAATTTCGGTCTGGTTATTTTCCATGCAAATCGAACCGCGAGGAAAACCTAGAACGACCGTGAAAATGATTTTCTGAAGGCATTGAAGGAAGGAAATCCAAGTGTATGTAAGAGCGAACTTGCTACTAGAAGGGAAGTTAACCATGCATCGATATTGCGGAATTTAAGATATCGAGATATTGCGAAATATTGAAATTGGCAAGGTGAAAAAAGGAATAAGTAGGTCCCACAATAACCCAGCGAAATAAGCTGGATCGTCGTTACTAACCTGGGTTCATCGAGAGCCTTTTTTGGATCGGATAATTACCTGTGATTAAAAATAGGGTAGATAAGAGGAAAATGTGTGCACAGTCACTTGAAAGAGATGAGTCTTCATTCACAGAAGAATTTGTTCACAGTTTGATGGAATGTGACTGGGTAATTCATCACCAGTTCCTTCGAACCAGAGAGACAATTACTGCGGAAATGTGCTGTCAACACAGTGACGAGATGCATGAAAAATGGAAAATTAAACGCCCATCACGCTCTTAATAATCGATGTAGTCCACTTTTTCTTGCCACATACATCGCATAGCACAATTGCGAAATTAAATGAATGGAACATATGAAACTTTGCAGTACCCTGCCTATTCACCGGATCTCTTACATACCAACTTTCATTGTTTTTTTTTAATCGGATCTGTTTTACGTGATAAACAGCATGAACGTTTTAAGAAATGCATTCACGTTTTAGAGTCCTGTCGAGAACATTGTATTGAAGAAAATGAAGCATATTTTGATTAAATAAACAGCTTTTGAAAAAAGATATGCACTTTTATACGTTGAATTCAAAACTGAACATTTCATGCGAACCAACTTAATAATGGAAAAATAAGCAGTTCTTTGTCTTGGTCCTGCGTTCCATTGTCTGCTATCATTGTGCAATGCCGCCTTTTTTGCAGTTGTTTTAGCGTTTTAGCTGCTCCGTTCATTCATGATTCGTCCGTTGAATGTTTCTTGCTTGTATATTTCCATGTTTTCGAGTACGTGAAAACGCCGGCCGCTATTTTATATACTATTTTCTTGATGTGATTTGGTATACATTAGTTGTTCATTCGGTTCGCAAAGTTGCATTCAGTTGTTGCGTCCGGGATCCGTATAATTTTTTTGTAGTTCCTGATGTGTTCGCGAGATCTTGCTCTTATTTTACGTCTTGATTGGCCGATGTACCTATATTAGCATGCACAACTTAATATGCATGCATAAGTTAATTATATGTGTCTTATAATATAAGTTAATTGTATGCTCTACATGTCTGGCGGTTCCTTTTTATTTGCTTTTGTGCGTGGTCCTAAACTGCTGCTTGTTTTCAGGGACACGTTGATGTTGTATATTCTGAATAAGTTTGCTATTTGTATGCAGCTTTCTCAGTGTATGCCAATGTTTTCCATGCTTTCTTGCCACTTTCTTCTTATTTTCTGTGCCTTTTGGATGTTTTGAAGTTTCCAACGAAGATAAAAAGTGTTCTTCTTCTCTAGTCCGCCAGATATTTTTTGTATCCATTGTTTTCAGCTTTCGTGTAATTGTGTTTGACTCCTTGTAGGCTTCATGAATTAGGGCTGCTGTTACAGTGTTGTTATTAGTTGACTTATTACTGAATTTTTGAGCTGTTATGGGTCGTTGGGCAAGTTGTGTGTTTATTTTGTCTATGGGGTTTCCTGTATATGTCATTTGTGAATTTCTTTGATGTTTTGTGATTCTTTATTTTATGTCAAGGTAATCTATTCATCGAATTTTGTGCTGTTTCTTGAGATATTACAGAATTCGTTCTTCGTTATTTTATCGTTATAAAAATTATGCCGTCCACATATCTTCCATAAAATATCATTCCTAAGCCATAAAATATCATTGCTAAGCCAGATGTTAATTCCTTCATGAATTATTGTTCCAGGTTTTGCATGAATACTTTCATAATGATCACTGATGTAGGGCTCACCATTCCTACTGCGTTTGTTTGTCTAGAAGTTGAACTGAAAGAAATTTTGTTGTAATGTTGTCGTTTTGGATATTTTTGAGCAGTATAGAAAAGTCTCTATCCTTCTTTTTGTTAAGTAGTACGTCTTGCTGTATATTCATTGTTTTTACACTACTTTCCACTAATGGATATAAATTTTTATAGCCCAGTACCAGTTTGGTTTTGCAACTCTACGGTGTTAGATATCACGAATTCGTTTAGGTTGGAGGTTGTTTCTTATTACTATTGCTGAGTGTTTTGCTAGTCTATATCCTGGCGCCTGAATTGACAATAGGCCTTATCGGAGTGTTTGTGTTGAGTAGATTTTGTAGCGCAATCAAATGTGAAGCCGAAAAGTTCACCCTCATCCGGCTTGGAACTGCTACTCACTGCTTATTTGAAAGTTTTCATAATTTCAACCTTGATTCGATCAAAAATTCCCATTAGAACGTTGGTTGGCATGCGTTCTGCCAAGTGTAGGTGGAAGCCCATCAATTCTGAGTTTGTTGGTTTGTAAACTCTTCATTTTGTTTTACAGGTAGTCATTTTATGCTGTTTTTCTTGTTATTGTGCTTGATTTTGTTTTCCTCTTTTATTTTATTTGCGCATATTTTGGTGTTATATGCAATATCAGGCATTGAACAAAATGTTTGCATTTGTATCATGTATTTTCAGTAGTCGTTCCTTGAGCACTATTAGTAGTTGGTTAGTTTCCAGATGAAAACCTTAACTTCATTCGGCGAACAAAAAACAACAATCCCATCCCTGTCGGACAAAACACTGATAATAGTGAATCAACCAATGCCTTTCATCCAGAAACGACCGAACTACTACTCTTATGGAAAGGAGCATGACTTTCTTTAATGCGCTATTAAGAATATAGTAAACAACAGAAAATTTGACCAGGCCAAGACAGAAGGACCGAATTCTAGTTTAATAGAAGCTTACAGTATCACTCATAGTTTCAATAAAGGAAGACTAGATCTCCATACATCGCGATAGAATCCAACTTAGAATATTCTCCACGATTTTAATGCCATAAACATAGAGCTAAGATTTTAAGTGATCATACTATAAAAACTCGCAGAGCATACGATACCTAACATTAAAGAAGACAAAAAGGGTTTTCTCCGACAAGGCTAGACTGACTACTGCCGTCACTGGGTAACTTACACGGGCTGGTATATTATCTTTACCGACAAAATACAACACAGTACCTTAAACGTATTACGAAACAACACTTGATAGAATTCTTTACTGCAGATTTTATGACAATACATTGTCACTGCCCTATTAAATGCAGACTGTTTCAGTCAAATGGAGACCCCGTAAGTGTCGAAATAACGGCCTCATCACGACTACTGAAAGTGCAAAGTTGATGAACACTTAAATTGTGGTTTTCTATTTTCTTGTGGTTTTCACGTGATCGGTGTTTAAGCAGAGTGTGATTATTTGAACTTAACTCAGTCAAACGTCACCTTAGAAACAACCTCATTTCTGTAGTATCCTCTATTTATTCTTTCTTGATCTGTTGGTTTTTTTCATTTTTGTAATTCTTTTAGTATCAATAAACAGTTTCATAAAAAAGGCTATAACATAATGGACTACTTAGCTATCTTTGTCGGAAACCAGATTAACCCACGTAAATGCATCTTTACCGGACTCATCTTTTGTACGTATTTGTACTAGTTGCATTTGTTCTGCTTCGCCTTCGTAACGAACAACAAACTGATCGGAGTTCATGACTTCCGTGAGATCACCATCGAGAATATCATTTGAAATAGAATTATCATCGCCGTGGTCAATAACATCATCCATCTCCTCGTCAGCACTTGTACCATATTGACTTGGACCATCGATCAATTGTCCTTCGACCAATTCATCTTCATGCACCATTTCAATGAGAACATTTTCATCATTTAATTTCTTATCATCAAATTCTGTCGTAATCCTAGGCTGATTAATGATAATGGTGTCATTCACATGTCCTGAAATAATGATAAACAATTTAAAGTAGTAGTTTTGTAATCAATTGACCTCAAACAGCATATTATCGAGGGTAATGATGGATGTTTGAACAGAATCAATACGAACCTGACTGCTGCATATGAGTATAGAGCAACGGTTTCCTCATAAAACCCTGACCGCATACAAGGCACTCGTACGGCTTCTTATCACTATGTATAAAGCGATGAGCATTCCTATTGTCCCGACTATTGAACGATTTGCCGCACACCTCACATGAATACGGCTTTACTCCACTGTGTATCCTTAAGTGCTTCTTATAGTGTTCCGGGTAAACAAAAGTTGCATTACATAGAGAACATAGGTAAGGTCGTTCGCCTGTATGTGATGCTCGTATATGATAATTCAACAAACGCCGGCGCTTGAATGATCGATCACATTGTTCGCATTTATACCGCTTATCATTCAAATGTGTAGCTCGCTTGTGTGTTGTAAGGTTGGAACGTTGTGCGAACGACATATTGCAAATATCACAAACAAATGGTCTCTCGCCTGTGTGTGTCCGCTCGTGATCTTTGATTTCACCTCGTCTAGCGAATGCTTTACCACATGTTCTACATATAAATGGTTTGTAGCCAGTATGTACCACTTTATGAACTTCTAAGTTGTGCTGTGTGCCGAACGCTTTATTACACACATCACATATAAATTCCTTTAAGCCTGTATGAATTTTTTCATGCTGCAAAAGGTTTTGCGCACTGAAAAATGATTTGGTGCAGAGTTTACAAGTAAAAGGTCTTGGTCGATCAGAATGTATTTTCATGTGTGAGGTCAGCGTGTATTTCGAAGCGAAATCTTTGGTGCAATTGGGACACTTGTACGGCCGTAATCCTGTGTGCATATTCATATGTTCATTTAGCAGATTTTTGGAGCTATACTTCTTATTACACTGAGTGCATTGGTAAGATTTCGTTGACGTGTAGTGCAATCTTCTGTGTATGCGGAATTGGCGCAGATTGGTGAATACACGATTGCATGTATCGCATTGGAACTCTCCATCTTCGGTACCCCCATGTGCCTCGTCAACATGCTCAGTCAATTCCATTCGCCTCTTGAAATCTGTTCCGCATATGTCACAGATGTACAGTCGCAAATTATGGACAGTCTTAAAGTGAGCGGATATTGTACGTGCTGCACATTTCGCTTTGGCAGCTTCAGAACCTGCAGGACACATGAGGCATGAAAAGTTCTCGCCATTGAAAGTGAAATAAGGCTTGCGAATATCATTGACTTCCGAACCTCCTTTTATTCCACTCTCGCTTTCGTGCTTTTCAAGACGATGCTGGGCTAAATGCTCTTGTTTCTGGAAGTCCTGGCCGCAAACATAACATATATATGCTGTTATGTCATGTATAATTTTCAGGTGATTATAAATTGAGTCTACATCATCATATTGATTCGTTTGGTCATCGCTAGTGGAATTTGAGGAACAAATTAGACAAGTGTATTTAAGCCCGTTGAAAAAAATATAAGTTTGCTCATCTAACACCTCATCTTGGCTATCGTTATTTTCGTTATCGATGTCATGGTGGTCCATGGTCGGACTGTCAACTGAAGCTGCAGGTTTCGTCTCAATTTGATTATACTCATCTAAAATTTTAAATTGTTGAGTTGATTTATTTTCCATCAAACGCTAAGAAAAATTACCATTTTCTGTTATTATTTCAACCATATTTCCAGTAGTTTGGTCAAAATATTGCTCCTCATCTATATCTGATTCAGCATTTTCCTCTTTTACAATTATTGTCGTGTTATCTGTTGTGCTGTTTTCCACATCCTCGGTTACACATTCATGAGTCGATAGTAAGGATATAAAACCTGCGTTGGAAGCTTGTTTTATATTTCTTTTTGTTTCTTCTTCTACGCATAGTGTTTCTGGCTCATTTTTGATGTTGGCAACTAGAGGCTCTTCAATTCCTACATCAAAGGCCTCTTCAATTTCAAATTGTACCGCGCCATCGTTCAGACGCGAGGTTTCACTGAAATCCTGAATTATTTTATATTTCAATTCGAGCATTTGTTGTTCAAGCTCATCATATTTATTCAAGCGATTGCTGCATTCTTCACAAATAACCTGAAAGTTTACATCATTGCAATTATAATACAATAAAATAAAATTATAAACAAAATGGTTTATTTTGCATTAATACATAAATATTATCATCTAATATCATTTTTTTTATGAAATGAATGCGTAATTTATGCAGAGGTGTGAAGAAGCTTGTTAATTAATTCAAAGGAATGATTTGATGTTAACGACTAAAAATTAAAGTTTTAAAGGTAGACTTTCATTTATTTTTAATACTTTAATACCTGATGAAATGTGTAAAGCTCTAAGGAAAAATTCATTATTTTTGTTGAATTTTGTATAGTTATTTGCATTTGATAGTTTGAAATAATTCTTAAAGCCGCTGACTTTAATAATGGCTGTTGCAGCAGTTTTTTCACTGAGCTAATACGGCCGAAAAAATATCCGCAGCTGGCCAGATCTGTGAAAACGAACGGGTGCTGATCATTGTGCCTTCATACTGGGGTTGACAGGATTGCGTTGAACAGGCTCCGGAGTTCCTTGGAACCTGAGCATTGGCAGATCTGCGGAGCGATGAATTCTGAAAGTTGTTTGCTACCGAGGCGAACCGTTGGCAGCTCTTTGTGCCACGGGACCTCGGGTTCGCCCATGAAAGCTACGTGAAGCGTGCATCACTAGTAGGCTTTAAGAATACAAAGCATTCGTTCGACCATTTCGTTTAACTTGGAATGATATGGCGTGTATACTTGGTGCGCCCCCAAAAGTCGAAAGAGCTCACGGGACAGCTTGGCTTTAAATTGATTTCACGTGACCTGTCGAAGAGGGTTATCCAGTTGTTTTAGGTGTAGCAATCGTTGAGACGGTAGCGTCGCGGTAGCACTACTGCCAACATACAACGAGAGTATTGGTCGACGATAGTTAGACACTGGTCGTGACACTCGTATAGTAGCAGTTTCGGATAAGTTGTGTCGAAGCACTCTGAGACGGCACGCATTGTTTGTTGCGCAGAAGCACTTCTTTTTGACCAGAAGTACTTGAGAGCTTCTCGTTAAAGCAACCAGCTTGCGGTCGTAGGTCAGCATCCGTAAGTTTTCTCAAGAACAAACCAAAGGAGACGGAAACGCCGTCCGGTCGTTTTTGGTCTACGACTGTACCGATAGCTTTATCGAAACCGTCTGGCGCAAGGCCAGAGTTTGGTCAACTAAAGGTAGGCCGATGAGGGGTTAGCGATGGCAATGCTCTGCTTGTAGCGCAAACGCCTCCTCGGCATAGGGTATCCAGGTTGGCCTGGTCTGCTTCCTTGTGCAACCCTTCAGCATTCCAGAAAGCGGCTCTTGAAACTGGGGTGCGTGAGGGATTCACCATCTATAGAAGTTAAGAATGCCGGGAAAACGCCTGAGCTACGGAGAATTTGCTTGAGATCTGAAGGCTTGGTCTGAAACCTAATTGGCTGACTAAACGACAAAAGTTGCGACGCGACTAGGCCAGCGGAAGGGTACAAGTTGCAGAGCCTGTCATGCGGATGTGGTTCTGAGTTTAACAGGTTTGTGAAAATCATTATTAAAATAATTCAACGGAATTGTCGATATGCAGCCTCTTCCATGATTTTGAAGTTGTTGATCAAGATTGAGGACAACTGACGACATTGTATCTATGTTACCAGCTCGCATTGCTTGATATCTTGAAATTTATGTAAACTGAAATTAATAATCAAAAGCAAAAATTGTGCTTAGTAAGTTCCCTATTTTTCATGAATAAACCGTCAGAATTTGTTTAGAATGAGTGAGGTACAGCAGGAATCCTCTAAACACCGACTTTTTATCCTTGACGTGCATTAGTGAATTTGGGAAAACAATTATAATAAATATAAAATAAAGTAAATATAAGATTGTAATCCTAGAAACTTTTTTGGAAGATCATCCTATCCATTCTCATTTAGAACTTGTACGTGACTTATACCATTGCTATGCTGACTTAGCGAAGACTCATAAGTGCGGAAGTTTAGATTATAATTTGTCGAATTGCTCGCAAGTGAAATTATATTAGAAAGAAAGGTCCCTACCTGTGAGTTGGCACCTAACGAGAAGCGGCGGGGGCGCGTGTCCGAAACCAGCTTGAGCTCTTTCCACCTTTCTTTCGAATATAGATTGTAAGTAAATATTATCTAAAGATAATTTTTATTACTGAGATTCTATTCAATAAATTGCAGTGGAGTTATGTTTTGCCTTTTATGAGTTCGTGTGAATGCCTGGTTTATAAATATTTATTTATGTTTTCTTATCCCAATGAAGATCGGGAAGAGTACTGAAATAAATACATCGGTATCCGACATCAGTTCCTCTTTAATAATTTGTACGTACGTTTTTTGTGATTGCTTATTTTTTCTTGCTCATGTAAGTTAAAATGGAAAATTTTTGAGCGTTCTTTGACCTTCAATTATTTTCCTTATTGTATCGTATGGTCAGTTTTTTATCGTGTTTCTTGTACCCGTTGTCCTATACTATACATGTTATTTAGTCCTTTGAAAGAGGTGCCGAAAATCATGAGGATAGAGTGAAAATTCTGTTCGATTGATCGATATTGCATGTATGATCTGATACGTTGCAATTTGATTCCTGTTTATTTTGTGCTCCAAGTGAATTCCCTTTTTTGCTATTGTTGAGTTCATATGGTTGAGTTCGCCACCTATGTCTTATTCTATAATGAACTAATTTTTTTGGGGGTATTGTTTATTTGCTGTTGATTCCATTAAAATGAAGTTGTTGTCTACATATCACCTGCAGTATATAACAATGAATTCTTCTACAATTTATGGTTTATGAAAGTTCTCTATATTTAGCAGGAACGCCTCCGTCATTACAGATGATATTCTGTGTCCCACATCTAGTCTCTTCTCAGAGATGTGTTTGTTGTTGTGAAACTTATAATAATTTCGTTGCGTTGCTGCCTTTATAGGGCTCACCAATTCCTCTAAAAATCATCGATTGTGGTTTACAATTATTTTACACTTCCGCATTTACACAATCGAGCAATTGACTATGATGCAGAAAAGAGCAGAAAGGGCCATAAATATGTTACAGCAAGAACAATAGGCATACCCGTCGCATGCAGTCTTGGACATCTTAACCGTTTTTTGGTTAGTCTTTCAGTTCATTCAGTTGTGTTGCGCAGTTGTGCTTCTATGTGTAGTGCCGAAAAATAGGTCATCTTAACTTCTGATTTCTTTTTGCATTTGGAAAGCAAGAGACGAAATTGTTATCGTTTGACTCTAAGAAGTTTTGCAAACAATGTGTTAAGGAAAGTATCCGTTCGGCTACACGTGTTAATGTTCGTTACAAAATCGACAACATCTTATGCAAGTAGCCAATCTTAATGGATAAACCTCTAACGATCCGAACAACTGTAATCAAGAGAGGAGTACTGGATTGGATACAACGGTTAACATCCCTACAATTATCAAATTTCACTCGCATGCGTGTAAATGACGCAGTTTAAAGTTATAATTGAGCTGCTCCTCGCATGAAAGATAAACCAAACGCAAGGACACGACCTGGTAAACAAAAATAACTACTAGATTCTAGTGTCCTCCAAATTGTTTGTTATGTAATTGTTGTAATGTTATTTCTAACGTACAAAGTCCAAAGCATTTTTGTTTGTATGATTGTTTAAATTTAAAGAACTTAAAGAAAAACAGACAAACTCTTATGTGTTGGAGAAATTTCGAAAAAAGTAAAATTGTAATAAAAATCTAAAACTGTTGTAAGGCAACTGATAATTTAAGAAATCACGTTAAATATGAATAAAAGCATCAAGAAAGGAAAGCGAGAAGTCTTTTCAAATACTACGGGATACAAATCGTAAAATATGTTATGAAAAGCTCCTCGAAGCTTGGAAAAAAATCCGTTGGCTATCCTTTTTAGGGTCAATAATTCGGGATAAAACAAAACATATTGGCAAGGAAGAAGACGAAGAGTATCTTGACGAGGATGCCCGTCATCCAGACGCGTGATCAAGTCACTAAAAGTACCCACCAAAAAATATATGATGAGTGAAAACAAAAATAATAAATTAGGGGTGGGGATATACACCCCGACGTGTGAGGGAGCCTCGACCTCATGCGGGCATCTCTCCAGCATTCATGCTGAGGATAAGTCTCCAGGGCATTTTTCAGTGGTGGAACACTTGGCCACTGAAGAACCAAAAATTACAAGTGAAAAAATCAACGACGCAAGCATGTTCGCCCGAAGGCAAAAACTACTGCGACCTCCGCCTCAAAGAGTAGCCAAGCCTAATCAAGGCAGCGAGAAAACATCGTACAAGCAAACCTCCATCGAACACTTTGCAACAGCGAAAAAGGTGCTTGTCCACAACATTCCTCCTACACAAGGCGATGGAGCGAACGATACCAGAAGCGTAGTGGAGGCTTCGGGCAGTGGAGTCATCGATCCGAAGTGCCAGTCTCCGGGGGCCATCAAAAGTCAGATACTGAACAACGTGGAAGGCGAAAACAATGATGCTCAACAACAACAAGACCCTCCAGCTGACAGTATATCGAGAACTTCGCCTGAGGACGCCCTGATAACGAAAATAGCCGCTGACAGAAGTGAAGAAGAGCGTCTAACAAGGAACATAAGCGCCATAATAAAAGTGATGAGAAATTCAACGAATGTCCAAAAAAATGTCAACAAGGACATCAAAAATGGGATTGACGAATTGGAGGACCTTGTTGATAGGATCCAGCACTATCGCCGCAGGTGGCTACAGGCGGAGAGTGAATTGAAAGAGCTTAAGAAACTTCCAGAAAATAAAACTCCCTTCACCGAAAATGCTTCTCTCTCGTAAAAGGCAAAAGGGCGGCATGTAGCCCACTTAAACCTGACCGTAGGAAAAGGGCGAAGGGGCCGATAACAGTCGAGACAGAAGACATCAGTCAAGGGGAGGAGAAAAATGATGGCTTTCAATTGGTGCGCTCTAAATCGCAACAGAAGGCTGCGAAGAAAATACACCACGCGACAACAAAAGATTCCAAAAAGGCGCCCAGGCGTGCAAGAAGGCACGAAACACAGCGCAATGCCAAAAAAGACCAGGAACAAGCAGCGCAGGGATGCTCTACTGATCAAGCCTGCAGACGGGAGAACTTACGCCGAGGTCCTCAAGGAAATCAGGCAAAATGTGGAACCCGAAAAAAACGGTGTCTGTATACGAACAGTAAGAGCGACCACAACAGGCGGTCTCCTCGTAGAACTCGGAGCGGAATCCACCGACAAGGGACAGTTCGAGAGCGCTGTCAAGGATCTTCTGGGCTCTAAAGCTGTTATCTCGACATTGCAGCCAATGGAATCTTTGGAAATAAGAGACCTTGACTGCATTGCGGATGCCAAAGAAGTAGAAGATTCCATTAGGTTAATTCTTCCTACGGCAGAGAGCTTTAGGGTAAGGCTAACGCCTACCAACCCTAGAGGACAAAGGGCGACAATAATAGACATCCCAGAGAAATACGCTGTGCAACTCCTGGCCAAGGAGAAAATTAAAGTCGGCTGGGTGGTGTGCAGGATACGTCGGAGGGTAGCCCTAACTTGTTGCTACAAGTGTCTTAGCTACGGATACATCTCCTTGAACTGCAAGGGGCCAGATCGAAGCAAACTGTGCTACAGGTGTGGCACTTCCGGTCATAAGGCGAAAAACTGCACAAACGAGCCCAGTTGCATCTTGTGCAAAGATAAGGGACGGAAGTCTGAAGATCTGGCTCATATTCCAGGAAGCGGTAGGTGCCAGGAGTTCAAAGAGGCGCTAAGTAAGAAAAGAGCATGATCCAAGTCCTGCAAATCAAACTACACCGTAGCTCAACCGCACAAGATTTACTAGACCAGGTTGCAAGAGAGAAAAAAGTTGACTTGTTGCTGATATCTGAGCAACACCACAACGAAGAGGAAGCTGGGTGGTATTGTGATCGATTCAGCACCGCCGCCATCTGGGTATGTGATAGGGCTCTACCCACAGCTCGGACTTGTTCCAGCGGAAATGGCTTCGTGCTCATTGGGTGCGCCGATTTGACATTCATTAGCGTCTATTTCACGCCGAATGAGTCAATTTCATGTTTTTAGAGCAGGCTGGATGAACTGGAGGAAGCTGTCTCGAGCACGGAAGGCCGAATCCTTGTTGGCGGTGACTTTAACGCCAAGGCGATAGAATGGGGAATGCCTCTTCCAGACCCGAGAGGAAAAAGAATCCTAGAAATGGCGGCTAGGAGGCAACTTGTGATCATGAACGTTGGGAACACACCAACTTTTCGACGGGGAGGCTGCTTGGGAACTATTCCGGATGTGACATTTGCTTCGGAGTCCTTAGTGCCTAGGATACACAGATGGAGGGTACTGGAGGACTACTCGGCTAGCGATCATCAGTACATTGCTTTCGCAATTGCCGAGTGTGCTACTCGACGCGTAGCAACCCAACCCTCAACTGTAGGTTGGAATATATCTAAAATAGATGTCGACGCGTTCGCCGCAGCTCTTATGAGAGGTGAAACTATGACTGTAACGGGGGGAGCCTCAGCTGAAAACATGGTGAACTCCACCATGAGGCTCACCAAGAATGCATGCGACTGCTCTATACCCAGGCGACGGCTTCGACACAATAAGCCTGCTGTATACTGGTGGTCGGTAGAAATCGCTGAAAAGCGGAGAGAATGTCACAAACTCCGCCGCGAATCTCAACGTTTAAAAAATCGAGACGAGTCACACTCCCGAACGCTGGCATACAGGTCGACTAGAAAAGTTATCCGTAGGTTAATTAACGAAAGCAAGGGTCGCTGTTGGCGCAACCTAGTTGAGGACATCGACAGAGACCCGTGGGGGCTGGGTTACAAGCTTGCCATGCGGAAATTAGGAGCTGCAAGGAGGCCCTGTGTCCTTGAAACGGAAAAAATGGACGAGATTGTTCGAGCGCTCTTCCCTATGCATCCTATTCGTCCCGATGATGCAGATGCTGAATGTCCTGGAGAATGCCCACTTTTTACCGCCATCGAGCTGGATGATGCGGTGAAAGCTTTAAAATCGAAAAAGGCCCCAGGGCCAGACGGTATACCAGCGGAAATGATACAGCTTGCACATCAAATTTGTCCTGACAAGCTGCTCACCACTTTCAATGCCTCTTTGCAGCTGGGAGCGTTTCCAAATTGCTGGAAAGAGGCGAGGATCGTGCTGATCCACAAGGGGAAGGGGAACGCGAAGCAACCATCTTCATATCGGCCCCTAAGTATGCTGAACGCCGCTGGGAAGGTGTTCGAGAGGCTCATTAGAGAAAGACTTGGAGAAGCCATTCGAACTGCCGGGGATCTGTCTCCTCGGCAGTACGGCTTCAGGGCTGGTCGATCCACGATCGGTGCAATAACAGAGGTAGTGAGCGCGATCCAGCAGGCAGAAGGCCACAATCACTACTCGAGACGAATAGTACTGCTCATAACACTAGATGTGAGAAATGCCTTCAACTCTGCTAGATAGACAGATATTCTTGGTGCTCTGGAATATTTTAGGGTTCCAAGGTATCTGATGCGGATATTGAAGGACTACTTCAAAAACCGGAAACTCATCTATGACACATTGGGAGGCCGGCGAAGAATTGATTTGACATCAGGGGTGGCGCAAAGTTCCGTTCTGGGCCCGGAGCTCTGGAATGTCTCGTACGATGAGCTTTTGAGGCTGCAGTTACCAGGGGAATCGCGCCTAGTTGGCTACGCAGATGACGTAGCAGTACTAGTCGCCGGACGTACTGTCGGACAGACGCAGCTCAAACTGGGTGCGGTAATACGCCGAGTGAACGAGTGGATGACAGACCATGGGCTTAGCCTAGCGCTGGAAAAAACCGAGGTTGTCGTCCTTACCAAGAAGCGGATCCCTCGTGTTATCCCCGTTCGGGTGGGGAAATGATCATCGAGTCAAAAGAATCAAGCAGATACCTTGGCTTGATGATTGACTCGAAGATGAGTTTTTCGAGCAGGTCCGAGCGTTAGCGGATAAGGCTTCCGTGCGAGTATCGGCGCTCAATCGCATTATGGCCAACACGCAGGGGCCAACCTCGAGCAAAAGACGTCTACTGATGAGTGTAATGGAGTCAGTGCTCTTGTATGGCTCCGAGGTTTGGGCTGACGCTCTTAGTAAAAAGACGCTCCGAAGGCGTCTGGCACAGGTGCAGAGGCAAGGAGCTTTGCGGATAGCGGCTGCATACCGCACTGTCTCTGAACCTGCAGTGCTGGTAATCTCGAGGGTGGTTCCTATTAACTTACTTGCAGACGAACGGAAACGTATATACTTACGTAGGGGGGAGTCGGCGAGAGAAACCGTCAGCCGAGAAGAACGGAGAAAAACCCTAACTTAACCTATCCTAGTGGTCACGGGTATTTTCAGTCTTACCTGTATAAGATGGGAAAGACACCATTCCCAACTTGCGTGTTCTGCCCGGGGATGACGGATGACGCTTGACGGATGACGGATCTACTTTTGGTCAGTAGAAATCGCTGAAAAGCGAAGAGCAGGTCAAAAACTTTGCCGCGAAGACCCACGTTCAAAGTATCACGATGAATCACTTTCCGAATACTAGCATACAGGTCCACTAAGAATCTACTCCGTAGGTTGATCAATGAAAGCAAGGCGCCTTGTTTGCACAAACTTGTTAAACCGTGGGGCTTGGATTAAAGGTTTGTCATACGGAAACTTGGAGTCTCACGGAGGCACTGTGTGTTCAAGGTTGAAACAAGGGACGGGGGTATTCAGGCAACTTTGCCTGTGCATTCAGTTCGTTCTGATGCTTCATACGAAGAATATTCTGTTGTGTGCCTGCTTTTCAGGGCCATTGAGTCGGACGGCGCCGTGTAGACTTTGAAAATGAAGTCCATGAGGATCAGACGGCATCTCAGTAGAAGTGTTATTAGCTTGTGTTCCAACATTCCCCTGAAATGTTGCTCAGCACATTCAACGCCTCCCTGCACGAGGGTGTGTTTTAAAGATGCTGGCGGTGAGGCTTGTGTTATTTATCAAGGGGAAGGGGGAAACGGAGCGACCATCTGCATATATGCCCCAATGTATGCTAAACGCGGCGATTGGTACTATCAATAATATTCGATGTAAGGCATGTCTTCGATTCTGCCAGATAGGTAGATATTCTTGGTTCACTGGAATATTTTAGGCTACCGAAGTTTCTGATTCGCATATTGAAGGACTACCTCAAAGCCCGGAAGATCGTCTATGACATATTGAGGGGTCGGCGAAGAAATGATGTAACATAAGGGTGCGCAAGGTTCCATTCTTGACCCGTTCGGTTCCATTTTGGGGTTGTAGTTACCGAAGGAGACGGGCCAGAACGGGTATGCTGATGCCGTAGCAGCATGAGTCGCCGAACGTATTGTCGAACAGGGATAACTCAAACTAGCTATGATACTGCGCCGAGTGACGAAGTGGATGACAGGCCGCGGGTTTATTGTAGCGTTGGAAAATACCAAGGTCGTGATACAGAATAAGAAGCGGGTGTCTCGTTTTTTTCCCGTTCGGGTTGGAGAAACAAGTATCGAATCAAAGGAGTCAATAAAATACCTTGGAGTGATAATTGACACGAAGATGAGCTTATTTGATCAGGTTCGAGCGTCAGCGGATAAGATGTGTCGGCTCTAAGTCATCTTACGGTCAACACTAGGAGACCAACTTCGAGCAAAAGACGTCTATTCATACGTGCGATGGAATCGGTGCACGTATACGCGCCCGAAGTCTGGGCTGACGCTCTTAGTACGGAGTGTTACAGAGAGCGTCTGGCACAAGTACAGAGGCAAGCTCGAAACCGCAATGTCTCTCAGCCGGAGGTACTGGTTATCGCCAGGTTGGTCGAGACAATTGGAAATGCGTGTCACATTACCAGCGACATTATAGACCTCTTGCGGCGCAAAAGTATGGGAGGTCTCTCTGAGAGAAATTCCTTTCTTTCCCATCCATCCCTGCTGAAAGCAGATTTGCGCTTAACTTAAGGTGCCGCTAGGCGAGACCAAATAGGTCCAACTAATAACAGGGGAAGTGTTAACTCAGTAGTCCGGTTGCCACTAGAAGTCCGACACTCAGCCACTGAGCCAACGTCCAACCACTTTTCCATAAAATTAGCAATGTGTTAATTTTATGAAAAGTTTATGTTAATATGCCAAATTTATGTTGAAGTTATCTGTTGATTTTTTCATAAGGACTAAAAAACGAAGCCAAATTATTAGATTTTTACAGCTTAAACTCTTTTACATGACATGCATGGACTGAAACAGTCAAATTTAAGTTAGCTAATAATTACTTTAAAGGCGAAAAAGTAATTATGTTCAATGTGACAATTTTTGTTTTGCTAACTGAGTCTGAGTACTGAACTGTGTAAATAAGTCTAATTAAAAGCCGAAAATTGCATTATTTGTGTCATATTACAGATGATTCACTGTGATCTGAGTGAATTCGAATTTTCACTGTATCCCACCCTAAGTACATAGTAGATCACATTTATTTTTTTTTAAATATAACCATGCTCTACTAAATCGATTGAAATGATCAATAATACTAAGCCTTTTATATATTTCCAACGCTCGTCCAAACCATGTGCAAACTGCACCAACTGCACACTACTTTACCAAATTGGTATTGGCTCTGAACTTAAGTATATATAGATGTCTGGAGTTTACACAGTTACAAACGCAACAGTCTAGCATTTATTCTCTTTTCAATTTTGGTCTATGATTGAACTGAAATATCAAACTCGTAGAGTGCAAATAAGGCCAAGTAGAAATGGAAAAAAAAATTACAATACGTAAAAAAATCGGGGCCGTTACGTTCGCAACCATGCGAACGTCAACCAACTGGTAAGAGTTTTGCCAAATGCCTAAGTGTTCAACAGATTCTTTTACATAAATTTTTTTTGATGCTGTTCACAGCCAAAGGGTTTGGAATTCCAGTATTTAAACCTATTTACAAGCAGACAACTCAACGAACTTACAAAGAGTGTCTTACCTTTGAATGAGCATTTTCGTCCACAATTTCAAATGATAAAATTGAAGATAACACTTCTGATAAAGTAGGATGCTGGTCGCCTTCCCTTACCTGAAAGTGGTAACATTTATTTATTGATAATTCTCGATTAACCATATTGCACTCACACTTTCTCCGATCAAGAAAAATGCAACATCTTGCGTATTTTCGCGGTTGCATATCAAACATGCCATTGGCATAATTTCATGGGCTCCGAGCGATTCAGTCATCTGGAAGAATCAGTTGACATGTTGTTAGGACTCCGTCTCCGAAATATCGTAATAAATAAAGCATTCCAAGGAATCATATTTGCAATCTAATTTTGCGTTCGGCAATTTGCCATGCTCGAAGTAAATTTGTAAACAAAGAAATTGCCAACGTTTCAAACGAAAAGGATTCAAACAATTTGACCAATTTGGAGAAATAAAAAATCACTTGACAGCTTGAGTGGGTATGCTGTGGTTCATCTCGGTCTCGACGAAATTCCATTTATTGCGGATATTGTGCTCTCGACGACCCAAGGAATGCTTGAAATATATCAAGTTAACTTACAACTAAGTAATAGTGTGCGCTTCAGTGATGCTGCGTTGTTCTTTGACACAGGAGACCTGCAATAAGCTCCACTTTCCTGTGGGAACCGTACGTAATTCGTGCCGTCGCAAATATGCGCTGCACAAACCCCAATATCGGCTAAGGGGGGAATTTTGTGCGAATATAGTCGAAACTCTAATGTACTAGTTGAAATTTCCACTTATTGACTTGACAGCTGTCAAACGGGAGCCATTATTTGCCCGTGGTTTGCAGCTAAGCTTGGCGCACACTGTTGCGATGCTCGACTGATGACAGCGCACGTTGACATGGCTGTCATTAAGGTTTGACTTAATTGCAAAACAAATGCCACTTTTAAATGATTCCAAGGGGTCCTATAAATGAGCTAAAGTACCTTGAAGAAGTTTGCAAGTACTTGATTGTCTTCGATGTAAAATGGTTGCAAGCAATTAATTTAATCGTTACCTGCAAAAAAAAAAACAAATGTTAAATCTCAAAGTTAACCCTTAACTGGTTACGCCATTTGGTAAACAAGTTTTTGTCAGAAAACGCATCGTAATTCGAAATTAAACTTTCTAAAAATTCGATGTCTTTTCCGTTACTCAATATTTCTAATCACTTTTTTTGACAGTGTGAACTGTCCATTCCATTAAGGTTTCACTAGATCTAATCAAATGTTTTTAATATATTTATTCCTTTTCAGTTGCTTTTCTGGATTCACGACTTTCCAGAGTACCAATTCATTAGCTGAAGGAATGTTCAATATTGGTAAAAATATCACACATAGCTACCTTTGAGTTCTCCTGCCAACCGAATATTTTGCACATTGTTGGTCCGAGGAGTCTCCGCTTTTCTTGGTACTTTTTAAAAGATCGGCCCTTTTAAGGGACATAAGAGCACATTTTGAAAGGAACTCCGTGAGGATTCTCGTTTATTTTTACGTAATGTTCCGACGTATGTCAACCCCATTTCTATCGGTTTATCGACCTATTCATCTGAACCAATTGTCAGCTGTAATGTTTCTGTTGGAGATTTCCAAAGGTTCAATTTATTTAATGATAGGACGTATAGGTATCGATAAATCACTTCTTTCAGCTGATTCCGTTTTTCACGTATAAATAAAAGCGTTATAAAAATAATGCGTCTTAGCATCACAAACGCATAACATTTTAATTTCATACTTCGCTGGGCATACGGCAACGGGCATAACATTTCATCAATGGTTATGTATTCAGAACAACTGTAATGTATCTGACAGATTTTCATAAATTCATAGAATATTTCATATAAAAGTGCAGCTTCGGATCTTGCTTTGATGTCGTTAAAACGTAAAGCACAGTTTTAAAGACATGGTCACTCTAAAAATGTCTCTTCCTGTACCAACTGTATTCCACAACCCCTCATGATCTTCGTGTCTTCACTGTAAAACTTCACTGAAAACTCTAGCCAATAATGAAAGTCCTAAAAAGCGTTCAGTTCAACCATTCCGAGAAAATTTGTATGAGCCCGGTACACAAATTAGCTTCCTTGAATTCTCTTATTTTTTAACTTTTGTATGCAGAATTATAATTACAATAATTTCATTTGATACAAGTAACTGCCATGATTCTAATTCTGTCATGTTTATTTAGTTTCGAGCTTGACCTGCCAAACCAGGAAGATTTGCTGTTACTTTATGACTTTTGGTTGGACTCTTGCTCGGAGCTTTGTTTTGATCATTTAAAACGACTCTTACTCCTCTTGAGAGTGATTACTGAGAAAGAACTCACAATAGGGTTTGAAATACATATTCTTAATAAAGAATAAGAATTCTTATAAAAATACAATATTCTTTGGGCACAGGTAAATTTATTGTATTATTTTCAAATTAATAATGTACCATGACAAAAAAACATCTAACACCCACTACAATGATGCTCACCCCCATAATAATTTGGCGATCGGTCCTCCATTTCAACCTCTCCTCTGTCCTCACAATTGGTTCGGGGGTCGATCGCCTATACATTCATCCTCACACAGTTCACTAACATCTGACTCGTACTCACTGCTCTTGTTCAAAAATTCATTTATTTGTTGATCATTTAACTTAATTCCTATGCAAGTTGCAACACTACACTTTCGCTTGCCGCGTCGCTGAAAGTGTACCGAAAACTGAGAACTTCCCTGGCAAATGATTCAGATATGTCTTTTTGGTACTGGTACAGGAGTCCCACGATTCGCATCGAGATTTGTTCCGTAAAACTGCAGCGTAAACCGACAGGTAGATGAAAATTAAGTCGGAATCTAAATTTTAAAAATCAAAGCATCGGATAAAATTACTACGAATCCAAGTAATTTTATTTTTCCTATAGACATAATTTTCTTGATATAAATTTTACATAACCAATGAAAATTAAAACAGTAAATTCATTTGAAATAATATTATGTTTTTGCTTTATGTTATCTGATAAAATGACGTTACCTTTTGCTGTGGAATACAATGGCACTGTCAATTCTTTAGGAGATGAAATGACTCTATAAAAGAAATCTATACGTCCTTGGGATAAATTTCTTTCTAAAAGATTTTAAATTTCTAAAAGATTTTACGGATCCTGCAGCTGTACTGGCACGTATTTAATCTACATTTGCATTTATTGTTCTGACACTTCCAGATAGTATCCCCAATGAGGCAGCGATGTAAAGTGCGTTCTCCTTTATCGAAACGCTCAAGAATTTCCAATTTTGTTTTAAGTGACGTCGCTTTCCTTCCTCTTTTAATTTTAGAGCTTCCGTAATCAATCGTTTTCTTTATGTAAAGATAACCCCCTCATGGTTACCCGCCATCACGTGGCGAGAGGGCGCACTAACTCTAATGAACGCAGCGGCTACTTTGCAGGAGACCTTCGGCTCCAACCAAGAAGGTAGGTGAAGGGCGAGAAGTGAAGCGAAGAGGTAACCAAATTTAAAAAATATGCAAGTAAGAAAAGAAGAAGTACCTTCAGGACCCGGCATACGAGGGGGAGAAATCTCCGGGGACCGGACAACTGGCGTGACGGCACCAAGAACCAGTTGCCCAGAGCTATTGGGCCAGAAATGTACGCTGAGGGAGCAGGGCGTGCATTTGACGAGTGACTGCAACAAAACAAGCGCAATGGCAGGTACCGCACCCACTGGGAAGACGGGAGCATCAGCCAGAACGCTAAGAAGAAAGGTGTAAAGGAAACTGACGCGTCAAAACACAATCGGGGAGAAGAGCTCCCCAACTAACCCTGGCACCAGCCAAAAAGCGGCAGCCAACCAAGGGAAACCTAGGAAATTGGCTGCTGCTGCCAAGAAATCTGTACCACCAACCGCAAAGGAAAAGGGTAAAACTGGACCTTAGCGGATGAGATCGGACGACAGCAACCAAGGCGCTGGTAAAAAGGTAGGGAGGGTAAGCCTCGAAGCCCAAACTCTGGCGAGGAAGTCCTATCAGGACGCCACAACTGATGCACTAACGGTAGCGGTGATAGACTACCTTAATGAGACTGGTAAGATCCAAGAGGATCAACTTGCGAAGCTGCTAACCGCCCTGAAGAAGGACTGTAACCTGTAGCGACGAGCAGTCTCTAGAATATCTAAAGACTGCAGTTGCCAAGGTAAACACCACTCTGAACGAGGAGTTTAGAGTCGTCCCTATAAAGGAGGTACCGCGGTTATGCACCGTCATTTATACCCGAAACGGAGCAGACACCCAGGAAGCCTTAGAGACTCTTAAACTACAAAATACGGGGTATGAAACGGAAAGGTTGCATCTCTTCGCGGAGAAAGAAGTCGCCAACAAAGGCATGGTCCTGGTACTGGACATGCGAAAAAAAGACGTCAGCACTCTAAGGGACAATTCGGGACAATAACGGACGACTGAGTTTTGGCTTCACCCAGGTGACTGCCAAAGCTAAGGCGACCGAGCTCTTGGAGTAAAAGCGAAAAACCAATGCGGATGACCCAAGCAAATCTGCACCACAGCAGGGCGGCAACAGCCAACGTGCTTAAACATCTAGCAGATGGGAACACCGACATAGCACTGATACAAGAGCCTTACCAACTTAATGGAAAGATACTTGGAATCAGTGCAAAACAATTTAAAATCTTTGCCACAAGCGGGGTAAATAAAATCCGTAGCTACATTATATTTCGGAAGGAAATTAATTTAATTTTTCTAACGCAGTTCAACAAAATGGACCTTACATCAGCAGTGTTCGACGGAAGGGACGGGCAGGTACCGCTGGCCTCGGCATAACTACCGTTTGACGCTCCGATGCCGACCACCGAATTCCGCACCCTATCGGAGCATATACGGGGGAAGCGGGCCATCATCGGATGCGATGCGAACGCGCAACACGAACTCTGGGAAGCACCAAGTGCAACAAAAGAGGTGAGCAGTTAGTCAATTACTTAATAACTACTAACCTCAACTTGCAAATAAGGGTAACACACCGACCTTTACAACGAAAATAGAGCGGAAGTGATTGACGTCACTCTAATCACAACATAGGCATTGGAGGACCTGCACGGCTGGAGAGTATGTGACTCACCTAGCCTCACCTTTCAAGTGAGAAAAGGCGAGGAGACCCAATTGGTGTACTGCAATCCTAGGAAAGCGTATTTGGACGGCTACACCAACGCTACTAAAAGATATATAGGTTCACATTAGTCGAACCCATTGAGAAGTCGAAAGGACATCGGCAATGAAGTGAGATACATCACAAGTATACTCGTCGATAGTTTCAGTGAAATGTGTCCAACCACTACCGTCAAACACAAATAGGTAAGCTATTGCTATAAATAAAATATAAATATATATGCTATAAAATATATAAAAATAAGTAAGCTATAATCTTGAGTAAAAATACTCAAAGATTATTCAGAATAGCTCGCCTCACAAACCAAGATACGGATTGGGAGGACTATAAGCGAAATCTGAAATTTTTTAAAACAGCTGTAAGAAGAGAGAAAAGGAAATCATGGAATCTTCTTTGCAGCAATATTGAGGGAAGAAACGAGACATCTAGGCTAAGTAGTGCTCTGAAAAGAGATCCACATGTGGACACGATGCTCCAAAAGGACGACGGATCGTGGACAACAAATAGCATAGAACGTCTCAAGCGCCTACTAAACCAACACTTTCCGGGCTCAACGGATGAGGAGACAGAACAAGTAAACAACGTGACTCCTTACCGTGAACCCCCTGAAAGAAATAGTAAGTGAAGAAAAGGTCCTTTGGGTCATTAATACCTTCGAACCTTACAAATCACCAGGAACCGACAAAGTGTATCCGATCATGCTTATGAAAGCGGATATCACAATAATACGGATTTTGGTGAAAATATATAGAGCCTCCATATCCAAAGGCTTTATTCCTTTGGACTGGAGAGAAGCTAAATAGTTTTAATATCCAAGCCGGCAAAAGCCAGCCACTACAAAGCAACGGATTACCGATCTATCAGCTTAACGTCTTTCATGCTGAAAACCCTGGAACGCCTGGTAGATGGGTACATTAAAAGCACCGTGAACATAACGGAGCTTTGCCCCAACCAACACGCATATGCTAAAAGGAAGATTACAGCCGAAGAAAACGGCGTAACCTTGAATAAATGGACAGACAGGAGATCACCACAAGGCGGCATAGTATCACCACTTGCCTGGGTACTCACAGTTTACCAAATAGTGGAAGACTTCAACGGGAAGGGTTTCGAAACGATAGCGTACGCTGACGATATCGTTATACTGATAAGTGGAAAGTTCCCGGCAACCATGTCGAAATTGATGCAGACCGCACTCTCACATCTTTTTGAATGACTAAATGGAGTTTATGCTTTACACAAAGCGCCGTAAACCGGGGTCATTTACACCCCCGACCATTGACGGAAAACATATCAGTTTAGTAAACAATGTGAAATACTTAGGAGTAACCTTGGATAGTAAGCTAACTTGGACTCCACGCATAGAAGCTGTCAGACGGAGAGCTACAGCGGCGCTCTTCACAATGAAAAGAATAGTGGGGAAAACCTGGGGAATAAAACCCAAAATTGCCCACTGGATCTACACAACAGTAGTGAGGCCAATACTACCATCTACGGGGCATTGGTTTGGTGGCAAGTATTACAAAAGAAAACCATTGCAAAAGATGTAGAGAAGATCCAGCGAATGGCCTGCGTTGGCATCACAGGTGCTATTAGGACTACGCCAACTGCTGCAATGGAGATAATGCTTAATCTCATGCCACTCGACAAATTCATCTTGAGAGAGGCATCACTTGCAAGCATCAGATTAAAATCCACATATGGGTTATCTAACCACACTCAAACGGGGCACGTATGCATTTTGGGAAAAATGGAGAGAATGGCCCCGTCAAGTAAAAGGGAGCTGGATAGAATTCAACCAATGTTGGACACAACAATTCCATACAAGATCAGCATTCCGACCAGAGAAGCGTGGAAAACGGTGCAGGATTTCACATCTGGAAGTGAGATCATGATCTACACCGATGGTTCCGAAACGGATGAGGGAAGCGGCGCCGGAATCTTTTTCCCAGATAACCCGCAACTCAACCGAAGTAGAGAGCCACACCACAGTTTTCCAGTCGGAAGTGTTTGCAATAAAAGCGGCTATAGAAGCGGGAATAAACAACCTTAATGGAAGAATACAAATACTAATATTTATAAAGAATTGTGGAAAGAGCTCAAGCTGGTTTCGAACACGCGTCCCTGCCGCTTCTCATCAGGTGCCAACTCACAGGCTGGGACGCGTCGATTGGCACTACCAGCTTAGGTGGATGTCGACTGGTTATTTACTAGTTATTAATATTGCTCTACAGCTTTGAACTTTTTCCTATATTCCAAATTGCCTTTGGTCTGGCTTTATCAATTTCAGAAGTTTTTGGTAGATCAATTTTCCCTTTTTACTTACAACTTATAAGTGAATTATACCCTTGCTAAGCTAACTCAGCGAAGACTCATGGGTGCGGAAGTTCTGATCAAATATTTCGAATACCTCGATAGTGAATTTAATATTTATAAAGAATTGTGGAAAGAGCTCAGGCTGGATGACACCTGCCGATCTTGCGGCGATGAGGAAGAAAGTACAGAACACTACCTCCTAGACTGACCGAGTCTGGCCAACAAACGCCTTACTTGGCTGAGGTGTACTGGCGTAACAGAATTGGAACACTTGGCGACCACAGAACTGGGGGAACTCCTTGGCTTCTGTAGGACGACAGGATGGACCATCTGTAAACAATAGTACTACACATGAGGAGCTAAGGGCCGATTTCTGGCCTATGCTAATTTCCAGCAAGTGGACCCCAGTACAATAATAATAATAAATATGTACAGATAAAAGTTTCCAAATATGTACAGATAAAAGCAACTAAAATTTACCCCAAAATTTTTGCACAATTTTAAAGATAAGCACACGTGTGTAACTCCATACCAATAAGAAAAATTAAGTAATATACGCTCTGCTTTCCAAATGAATCTCTTTACAGATAATATCTTTACGAACGTTTGTATCACGTATGTACACCGGTCGACTAATGTAAAATGCATAGTGTTCACACGTCTTACTCGCCATCAATGAGTTGAAGGAAATGACACATTTAATAACGAAATAGGTATTTACGGAATTGATTCTACAAATGACAAATTCATGCCATGAAATTCAGTGACGTTACTCGGGGAAAAAGATCGTGTATTGAGGAGTGGTTGTTTGTACATTTTTAATAACTAAAAACGAAGAAACGTAAATAGAGGGAACTTATATCGAGGGACCCCGGTTTATATCAACAAATTCTATATATTTGTTTGAATATATTAGCGTCATTTGAACTTTGAAAATTGGGAGGGGTTTCAAAATACTGAAATCGGAAACACTTTCATTCAGGGCAGGAGACGCGATTTCAGCTGATTAATAATGACTTCCAATACTCGATAAACTTCTCGATTAAACTCGATAATCGTTAACTTTGAACAAACTTTCCGGATCTTGGGGAAGCTGATGATATTAGGAAAATTCAGAGTTCACGATCTGTTCTTCTTTGACACTTTTTGCTTTCATTTTTAAATTTCCAAATTCTTGTCGATACCTTTCCTATTCTTCTTGACGAGTTTTCATACGTTTTATGGTAATTGAAAGAACAGTAGCTTTGGAATGAAGAGATTTAAAGGATTCATCGCTGGTTTTGTAGGATTGAGCAATTTAAAACCAACAATGTTATAAAATTGTAGTTGAAGATCTTCTTCTTGAGTGAAACATGTTAACTTCTTTCATCTGATTAGCAATTTAACAGTATTATTATTGTTAGCACTTCTTAGACACTAACAAACTGAACTTTTAAAGCAAAATAGCATCATCATATTTTGGCTCATAGGAGCGATCAATGTTATCGAAATTGAAGGCTCCCTTTCTTCATTAGACATTAAATTTGAAGAAACATTCCAGCTTTTGATACTATTGGAATCTTTCAAAAATATTTTCCATTTCAATGATATCTCTCTTATTTTGTCCGTAAGTACTAGATTTAAATTATGAACAGTGCAGTGTAAATATACCGTATTTGACTCGATGCTTTCTATGACTTTTTGAGCTCAACTATAAGTGCCATCATATCCTTGTTGTATTCTATTTTTGTTGTTTATGCGCTTCATAATTTGGTTGGACATTGCTGAGGTAGTTTGATCCTTAGCTTCACGAAATCGTAAAATTTATTTTTTAGCGACGGGATACACCTGTGGGATACAATTATCAACTTTCTCGATCACACATTTACGGTAAACTTCACACATTTGATCAATTTTTGAAATATTTCGGGTTATATTGAATAGATAGAGAAAAAGGTACGGCATGTACTTTATTTATGAGTGCATTTTCCAATTTTAGGACCAGAACAGAAAATAGCTCATTTTGAATTTTTATAGCTTTCTTCAAGTCTTTAAAAATGAACTATTATTCTGCTTGCTCAAAGTACGTGACCAATAACCCTTCAAGGAAGATAATTCGACTGCAGTTTGGTGCGCTTCTTAGCATAGCTTGGGGTAAGTCAGCAAACGCAGAAAATGGAATAAGTGGATTTAGAACGTGTGGAATCATTCCATTTGAACCTGATGCGATACCAGACTACGCTTTTTTGTCAGAATCAATGGACTCCAGGCCTCCAGATACGTCTCTTGTTTTCGAAAACGTTATGACTGGTGTTAATGTTGCTGGCTCCGGTAGTTCAAAAAATGATGCCACTGTTGCTGGTCCTAATAGCGCAAGTGACGATGTTGCTGTGGCAGGTTCTAATTCCTCAAGAAGCGGTTGTAGTGCTGGTACTTCAAGAAGCTTTGAAAATGTTCCTTTACCTGGAACTTCTGAAAAGCACCAGAATAAATCTGAAATTGTGACCCCTTCAAAGTTATTGGACAAACTACATCCAGTGCCTTGGGCCAACAAAGTTCAGACTGTGAAAAGAAAAGTTCAAACTATATCAACAGTGTTAAGCTCTCCAGAAAACATAAAACATAACATAACATAACACAACATAACATCCAGAAAAAAAATGAGAAAGAGTCAAAAATTAAAATAAAAGAAGAAAAGAAGAAAGACAGGGAGGAAAAAAAGAAAGACCGAGAGGAAAAGAAAAGAGAAAAGGAGAAAAAGAAGCTAGAGAAAAGAAATGAGAACAATATGCAAACAACGATCAATAAAAGTAAGAGAACGCGAAGAAAAAAAGAACTAACGTCATCCTCAGATTCCGAAGATATTGATATCGACACAATTTGCAACGACAATCTTTATGAAAGTGACTGGGATGAAGATTTCTGTGTATGGTGTAAAGAGAACTACAACGAAACAAAACGAGAAGAAGATTGGATTAAGTGTGTGTCATGCTCCCGCTGGACACATGAAGGCTGTACAAGATTCGAGGACAAATGCGATTACAGCGGAAAGCAAGATCCTCCAAATAAGATGACTGCTGAATGATTCAAATTTCTAGATACTGAGTTATACTAGCTCTATTTTTTAATTATTTTGATTGTCAAATCTATTAATCATATCAAATAGTTTATAACTCTATACCCTAACTTTATAGCTTGGAATAAATAGTCTTTGTACCTTTGATAACATGTATTTCTTGTGTTATATCCTGATTCAGTCACGTAAAACAGAGGTCCATCAATCCCTATTAGGTGGTCCATCTAACCCGTATGCTTCGGATAGACGGACCATCGAGCAAAACCAAAAAAACATCATAACTCCCGGTGTGATAAGCTTAACAACTGCAAACTTCCTTACAATTGTTTAAAGACATATATACTTATTAAAAAAAAAAAAAAAACTTATCCTAGACATTGCAAAATTTCGGGAAAAATAGCTTTAGAAAAACATGGTCCAACTATCCCGGACTTACTATACTACTTTTAGTATTTAGTATAGTGAGTATTTTACTTGGCCCTTTGATTTCCTTATCAATTCTTCTAAAATCGGAACATATTACGCTAATAAATCAACAATACTCAAAATGTTTCATCGGGAGCTTAGATAAATTACACGTTGAAAGTGTCAGAGTAACATCAAGGAGTCTAGAGAAGGAGACTTGGCGCCAAAAGTTAGTTCTTTCTTGATCATGGACTCTTGCTCCGCATCTAGTATTTATGTAACCCTAACTGTTGATACGTAAGACAAGAGTCCAGGTGAATTTTCGATGTCTCTTGCCTCTCTTGGGCATCTTTAATATGTTTCCAGGCGTCATAGCCTTCCATCCAAACATTTCGTATATTTTTTGAAGCCCAATTTGCAAATAACCAATATGGCTCACAATACACTCCCTCAAGTATTTTTGAAGACTAAGATGGCCATGTACGTTCAACTTTCACACCAGACATGGAAACAATACAGTAGTTTTTTCTAGGAAAGATTATTTATCACTGTCTTTTGAGAAAGGGCTCTTAGGTTTACAATGTCCGTTATCGTTCAGGCGCCGTTTCACTTGATCAGTTAGTCCTGATGATGCAATATTTTTGCTGCAGCGGCAGCGCCACGAAAAAAAAATGCGGGAATTCCCCGTGCGTTACTAGCTTGCTCGTTCCACCAAACTATCTCGACAAAATAAAGGAAGCAATCAATAGATGCGTTCTCACCTTATCGACAGTCTTTTATTTTGAAAGTGATGATTGATTTGAATTTGATTGCCAGACTGAGACATTGTAGTACTTTAAAGAAGAAGAAAGAAAAAAGTACTCTGCTGCGGCTGCTGTGGCACCGGTCAGCGTTTTCGATCCTGTGTTTGCAGCCTCTAGTTCTTGTTAAAAGTCAGTTTGTCTGTTCAATTTGTTTGTTTGTTTTGTATGGGGTTATGTAATGAGTATTAGGAGTGGTTCACGTAGTATATTTTAATATTTGCTTCAGCTTATCATTTATTCAGTAAATTGGCATCATTTTTGAGAATCAAGTCTTTAATATTGTTGTAATTTAAAGAATTTGCACTTCACCCTGATCCCTCAAATTTAGTGCAATGAAACAATTGGTGAGCTATTGTGTCTGTTATATTACACTGCGTGCATAAGTCTGTTGTGCTTTTCTTGATTTGGTAATTGGTAAAATTCTGTAAATGGTTTTTATGTGTTGTCCTGGGGTCCATATGAATATAAAGATTCTCTCAGGGTTATTGCTAATGATTTTCTATACTTCGTACGTCACTTCTCGTTTTGCTGATTGCATTCTAAGCTCTTAATTGCAATTTTGGAGTCGGTGAAAATTACTATCATTTTGTGGTCCTGAATGTTGCTATTTCTAAGTATTATCAGTATTGCGTGTAGTTTAGCTACTGTTGTGCTACTGCTCGATTTATAAGTAACATTACTATTTAGGTTGATAAACCCTATGCCAGTACCAAAGAGATATTTGGCCGCGTCAGTTACCAGTAACAAGGCTTTCTGTTGCATGAGTGTCAGTGTATGTATTGAATACGTTGTTGAGTTCTATTCAATTACAGGTTTGGAGATAGGGGGAGTTTTCCACAAAGGGTGTGTTATTTAAATTGTTTGCTTTCCTGAAGTTTCCTGAACTGGTGATTGTATTTGTTGAGAACATACCCAGCAAACAATATAATCATTATATAAGGCTTATTTCGGTGTAGTTTATTCCTTAGTGCATAAGGCCGTGCATACATGGGCCATGTCATAGACAATCAACAATGTGGCTGTGATTAATGATTTCTTTCCCTACTTCTTTTGCTGTTAGTAATTTCGCTCTATCCTTTGACTGGAGTTTCGTAGCAATATTGAATGCATAAAGGTTGGGAGTGCTGGGTGGTAGCCCTAAACAGTGTTTAAGGATCTTGGTTTTGAGTCAATCCATGCTTTCAAAGAGATCTGCAGGTGCATGTGCAAATTTCGGGTGTGTATGTGTTCTTCATATGTTTGAAAGTATTTTTTTGGTTAGATTTATACCTAGGTATTTTATACTGTTGTTCCATCTAATTAGGATGTGATTATGTTTTAAATTGAAATCTGAATTTCTATCTCATTGAAAGTTTCTGGCTTGGATTTTATCCGGGTTGAACGGTAATTTACAGTTATCGCTTATTGTGGGGAAAAAGGTAAATTTTGTGTTTTACTAAGTTAGTGGTGTAATTAAGATTTGTACCCTCGGCCAGAATCCGAAAGTCAGCCGCGTATTGCAGGAGCGTTTCATTAGGATCAGAGATTGTGTGAAGTTTTGCAGTATAGATGTTGAAAAGGAGTGGGGCTAGAGCGTCACCTTGCGGTAATTCGTTGGTGATTTTCGTGTAGGTCTGATTAATATGGAGTGTTCTTTTCCTGTAGAGATTTATGACCTACTGAATGTATGTTCTTGGAATATTAATAAGTGACAGTAATTGACTCAGAATCTGGAGATCCACTTTCTAATAGGCGTTTGAGATGTCGATGACGCATGCTGTTTTGACGGGAAATGTAGTTTTATCCTCTAATTTTGGTAAAAGGGTTTTGAAACATGTTGTTGATGACCTGTTTTTGGTGTATTCAAAGGTTAATGTTGGGAGTGGGTGTGCATCCTATAAGTGTGTTTCTATTCTGTTTTTAATTTATTGATAATCTTCAGGGCACACTGTGTTGTTTTTCCTAATGCAATTCATGAAATTCCAGAAATTTATTTTTTTACCACTTAGCCTTATTTCTTCAAGTTTTGCATTCCAACTGTTTAGTTTGGCTTCCTTTGTTTTCTTCTGCCAGTTATCTCTTGCCTGATACAGTGTAGACCAATTTGCGTTGGATTTCGATCTATTATATTTTCGGAGTGCTTTGTTCTTTATTTTCCACAATATAGCTTTTTCCTTGGACCACCTGTGCTTGGGGGGTATTTGTATTTTATAGAATTGGAGTTTAAGTCAATAATATTACCTAGTCTATCATATATATTAATTAGATCTAGTTTGAAAGTGGGTTTGTTTATTCCTTGTTGTATGTTTCCAGAGTTTATTATTTTGATGTTTTCCATAGGTATGTTAGGCAGGCAAATCTTGATCGGTATGTGGTTGCTTTTGCAGATCTTGCAGCAATGCAAGATATTGCATCTAAATGCGAAGCAATCCATTTTCAGTTTCGATTACAGATTATCAATGAAATTTTTATGACAATGAAAATTAAGTTTGAACCTCAAATTATGTATTCGATATAGTTTATATGTAAGTTTTTCTCCGGTTTCCTCAAAATCATCGAAATTTCGATCAATTTCCTTACTCAATATTGATTGAGTGTAGCATCGAAAAGAGCAGAATTTCGCATCTTGTAATAAAAATAAGTCAAAGCAAATTCTGTGCACGCTAACGGACAGTCACTCGAGGAAAGCCTCTCTATGTTGTCTTATACATCTATGAACCATCAAAACTAGCAAATTTTGTTGGCCGTGAAAATTTTAGAGGCTATCAATCAATTTTTTAACCTAAAAAAGGTTTAATCCACCTTTCAAACTTATGTTACAACAAAACAATAAAAAATAAGACAATGGATTTGAGTGAAATTAAAAATTATGAATTCGGTTTGATTAAATAAACTTAAAACAAAACACCGAATGTTATGTAACCATCCCATATAATATATATATTTATCTATTCCTACGCCTTCTCTAATCCTCAGATCTAAATTCATCCCTTCCTAATTTTGAGTACACCCCTACTCCTACCTCGAGACCACACCCTTGCGAGCTGTCATTTCATCTTCCCTCACTTGGGCGAGTCACTCAGTTTGTTTATCTTCTAAAAAGGACAGTCTTGGTTTAGTGTCCATAACGAGCAGAGCAATCTGAACTTCGTCTTGTTATTAGAAATAAAGGGCTTTAATAAAAAAAACAATTGTCTCATCATTTGGGTACACAACATGAAAATTGCAAAAATAGTAACTACACGAAGGGAAACTGAAGCTACAACGCTGAAAAAAGTACAAACTGAACCAACAACGGGAAACGAAACGATGCCCAATATGTCAAACTTGCAACTGATAGTCTACTGATCAAGGATGATAGCGAAGCTTTAGTTCAAAATAGCCATAGCGATAATTGTAGTAAATTCGTCAACTGATATCCATCAAATAACACTTCAACTGTTTTGTGTCCTAACCTTGCAACCTCAAAATATGATTTTAATTGACACTGTATCTCCGCTCACTCTCCTAGATATATTGTGTAACTTTCCTTGTACAAAGTATTGCATCAAAGCACTGTCACCTTCTTACCACAAGAGAAAGATGACCCAACGATAACGACGACATAATGAGCCTAATGAGTGAAAATGAAAAGCACTGGCCACCAATGCTTCATCAAAGCCGCACTAGGGAAACCGGTGGTGATTTTAAAATGTTTGAGCTCTTTATTTACAGAGAAAGAGATCATGTAACAAATACCAGAACTTAAAACTCCTTCTTTCACCGAAATGATTAATAAATATAACGTTACATTGGAATTTTCTTTTGTTTCCGCTTGTTAGTGATCACGCTCTGCTTTAAACTTCATTGATGAGAACTTTTAGTGTTATAATCTCAGTTTGGTCTTTAAATGAATATGAGCGTGTATTTAATAGTGCATGAGTGACACGCATCGCGTTCAAGTGAATCTTTTTAATTTTTCCGACCAAAAAATATTTGATATTAATTCAAATTTTCACATATCAATGTCACATTCTAGCAAAACGCATGGCGACGGCTTGCGTTGCTTTGTTATTTCACAGCGAATGCGAACTTAACCGAGTCCATGTGTGTCAACTTTTCTTCTTAATTTACATAGTGACATCTGTTATAAGATAGTATGACTAAAAGAGGGGAAGTTGATAGACAACTCAGTGGCGTGTTGGAAAAATAATCATTCTCAATTTGCTTCGCAAAAGTGAATTAAACACACACGAACTAATTTAAAATTAGTTGTTTGATAAGTTATTTTTTAAATAAATTTCACTAACACTCCACAATTATTTTCACTTAATTACTACTTCACTTATTCACTTTTGTTAGTTTTCACTTTTACTTTAATCGATTGATTTATTACTTTCATTGAAATCACATTCAATCGCTATTTTAAAATTCATGTACGATCGGACTCTCTATCGCACTAAAATGCGCGTGCACTGTCGCTGTATCACCAAGACTTTTCTTCGCCGCTCGCTGTAGTCGCTTTTACACATGTTTCAACCAATCCAAAATCTTATGAAAATCTTAGCAAAGAAAAGAGGAATGTGGAGCTTCTGTCGGCATTCCTGCCGTTGTGCCTCCTAAATGCCGCTGGTAATGTGGCACAGGGAATCTGTTTTCTCAACAGTTAAGCATCTGGGTTTAACGATCTTCGAGTGGCGCAATTATTGGTTGGTGTATGTGATGTAAAACGAACAGAAGTTTAAAATCACCTTTCAAGACGTGCAGTTATATATGTGACACTCGATGTAAAGAGTACTTTGAGTTACGCTGGGTGAATACATATCCTCAGCGCTCTGGAGTCTTACAGGGTTCCGAGGTGGGGTGTCATGTGAATATCAACGGGTATTATGGGGTAACGGATATTATGGGAAGCTTAACCCTAAAAGCGTCATCTACGCCTCTGAGACGTGTACACATTAATTAATTCTTTATCTCTTTCTAACGCTTTGAGCTATTGCTGTGATTTTTCATGCAAACTCTGTTTCGATCGAATTGTATCGAGTTGTGATACAACTCTCTGATAAGTGCCGCCGTTTGTGCATTATTGCTCGTTTCTACGTCTCTGCGACGCATGTTTATGCTTTACGTACCTACCGTGGATTTTGGTTAGTATACATTTGTGTTATTTTCAGATGATTACAGATTATTTTGATATGATTGTAAATTCTTACAGCGGATTTATCACCATGGCGTATTCTAGATCGCTGACAGTGGAAGAAATTGAGAAAGCTTTGCAAGAAGAAGATGATGATTTGGCTGAAGATTCAGCATCAGAAGTGGTAGATTGCTAGCAAGAGGACGATGACCAAGGTTATTTAGAGGAAGATTTTGGATTAGAATATAATGCTTTGTTTCAGGAACAAGCCGAATCTTTTTCACCTGAGTCCATTCAGCTATCAGATTCCATCAACTACAACCGTACGATTTATCCCGCAAGGAAAATATGACGCGGTAAGAATGGTCATATTTGGTCAAGTTCAAAGGGACACACATCCTATAGAACAGTAAATTCAAATATTGTCCGCAGTTTAAGAGGCTCAGCACGAACTTATAAATGAAATGGGTACTAAACGCTCAAAACTTCAAACCGTATCAGCGAATCATAAAGATACTAATATGATGGGGATTCATGCTCTTCTAAGTATTCTAATCTTTACCGCGGTCATGAAAGATAATCATCTTTCTACAGATGAATTATTCGATTCTTCATTTTCTGGCACCTGTTATATATCTTTTATGAGCAAAGATAGATTTGAATTCTTGATCAGGTGCCTAAGAATGGACGACGATTCCTTGCGAGCAGACTTGAAGAAAAATGATGCCTTTATTCCAATGAGAAAAATATGGGAACTATTTATTCATCAATGCAGAATTAATTATGTGGCAGGGACAAATGTAATCATTGATGAACAGCTGATGGCATTCCGGAGAAGATGTTCTTTTCGTATGTATATTTCCAACAAACCGAATAAATATGGGATTAAATTCCCCATGATGTGTGACTCTGTCTCAAAGTATATGATAGATGCTGCCCTTTATACGGGTAAGACAACCAACACAGGAGGATTACCACTAGGTGAATTTTATGATAAAAAAACCATTCGCGGCTTGAATCGGAATATCACTTGCGACAACTGGCTTACCTCGGTACCACTTGCATAATCCTTACTTTCTCAGCCATATAAACTTACTTTAGTTGGAACCATTATTCCAACAAACGTGAAATACCAGACAAAATGACACACACGACAAAAATACACGGTCCCGTTCAAATGGAACGTCAATGTTTTGTTTTGATGGACTACTAACGCTGGTTTCCCACATGCTTAAACTTTCAAAAATTGTTTCCTTTTATAATATCATCTTGTGATGAAGAGGCTATTGTGAATGAAGAATCCGGCAAACCAGACATGATAGTGTTCCACAATCAAACAAAGGGAGGAGTTGACTGCTTTGATCAAATGTCTTCTAACATGATATGCAGGCGGAAGACCAACAGGTGGTCGATGACAGTATTTTACGGGATTTTGAATATGACTTATGTTAACTCGTTCATAATTTATATCTGTAACAAAACAACCAAAAATGAAAAACCACCAGGAAGGAGGAATTTTGTGAAGAAATTAAGTTTTGATTTGTCAACAACTTGGATGGAGCAACAACTGAACGCACCCACCTTGAAGCGGAAACTACGTGAAAATAATCAAAATATTTTAATTGAAAAACCATCGCCACCAGTGGAGGTTGATGATGAAGGCGAGTTTACAACAAAAAAAAAAAACGACGCTATTGTTCATTCTGTTCTTATAAGAAAGGAAGAATGTCTAAACTTTTATGCCACAAATGTAGAAAGCCAGTTTGTGGCGAATACGAAGTTGATGTATATGTTTGAATTGTAATTGTATTTGTTTGAATTCGTTTCATGATTAATATTAAAACACTGAAAAAAAATTTTTTGATAAAAATATAGTTGTTTATTTCATAACTTAATCTTAAATTTAGAAATTTTTAATTCAATATATAAGAGTTCCATTCACTTGACATTATAGAGCAGTCTTAGTGCACTACGTCTGAGAGGCTGATGATTAGGCTGTATGATTAGGCTTAACGTTCTATTAAATAAGATTATGCTTCTAAGGTTAAATACAGGGAAAAATTGACACAGCAAAAAATTGATGTGATATCAGAGGTGGTGGAAGGTTCAATACTTGATCATGACCTATGGACTCCATCGTACAACGAACATTTTGAGGATATAGCTTCCAGATGAGCCGTGCTTTATCAGGTATGCCGATGGTGCACCGGTATTCATCGCGCACGAACTGTCAGGCAATCGTCGCTTAAACTGGTGATGACCCATAAGATCAGTCTCACGCTTGCTTAAAGAAAAATTTGAGGTTGTCACAATGACTTTTAAAAGAGACTTTATGAAAAGTCGAAATAATCAATAAAATAACTTGGTTTGATGATTGCCTTGAAAATGAGTTTCTTCGCTCATGTCAGAACGTTGGAGAATAAGGCTGTAGGAAGTGTAATAGGAATTAGACATCTGATGATTGACAACATGTGACCCGTCGTGAGCTAGGGATATCTACTAATGTGTTAGCCTTAGGATTTCTCACAGAAAACGACTTATGCACGTACAGAGGGAATATGCATTAGGGATATCTCTGAGTTGCAGTGCTAGTTACTTCGAGTAAAACACCCATCGTGCTTCTTGCTGATTTACTGTGGGGGATGTAACTGGTGCAATGAAAAAAAGATAAGGAGGCTGCTTCACAAGAGAAGAGAAGGGAAGAGGAAAGATGGTAAACGAGATACGATTCGTGTGTCATGCACCCTTAACCAGTGATCTGGAGTCCTGTATCACGCGAAAGCGCGGCAAGACTGATGATTCATTGATAAAAATTTTCAGCTTGCATGGGTGTTTTCATTCTTATGACCACAAAATGAAAATATCATGGTCTTCCCGCTATCTGTTTTAATTGAGTATCACAGGTTATGCCTGACGCACTTTTTTCACCAGCAAAGGGTGGGTGGGGCTCCGTTTACATCTTGGGGAAAGAGTAACAGAATTCACACCAGGCAGCCAAGTTGAGAAGACACTAAGATGGAACAGTACTTATGACTAAGCTCGGCTTGTCCAACTTATGAAGAAGATATCCTCGAACGCTTGTTGGCACAGAGGGAAGGAAGAATGGCAAGTCTCTTAGTAACCCAACATACTTTCATCCGTTCTTGTCGACTGATTGATCTTCTTGTCCGAAGGAGCCGTTTTTTTTAGGTAGGGAGGTGAAGGCTATGTACGCCCTGAGTGTCGGACTCCTAGTGGCCCAACGGACCTACTGGACTACCGACTTAAGACCTCCCCTGTCAACTGGAGCTCCTAGCCTAGAACCATTTGACACATTACTTCGGGCTAGGCCTCCCAATTTCACGTCTTATTGGCGTAAAATTGCCCGAGCGTAATGTGCCACTTGATTCCATTTGTCAAGTGAATTCAGCATCTCTTCGATTAGGCTATCTGGATGGAGCTCTCCCACTTTTTCGGCAAGGTCACTACGCTGTTTGTCCCATGTTCTGCATGAAAATAAAGTATGTCACGCATCATCCTTCACACCAATGCAGAATATACAATCTGGAGACCGTGACTTACCTATCTTGTGCAGGCAAGACTGAAAGCAACCATGTCCGCTCAGTAGCTGGGTCAGATAGAAGTCAGTCTCACCATGCGTTCGACTGGGCCACGATCTCAAGTCACTGATGAGCCGCGCAGTCCATCTTCTTTTTAGCTCACGTTCCCATGATTGTTGCCATTCGCCAAGAATGCATCGTCTTTCATAGCGAGCAAATTTTTCTTTGTTATCCTGGTGCCTTCGGAGGTAGATTCTTTTACGCTCTCTAGCAAGGAGAGCGATGGGTATCATCCCTGCAATTTCCAGCACCGCTGACTCAGAGACTGTACGGTATGCCGATGCAATGCTCAATGCGCAGTGCTCCTCGTCTCTGCACCTGTGCCAGCCGTTTTCGGTGCAGTTCCTTGTTGAGAGCTTCACTCCATATCTTTGCTCCATATAGAAGCGTAGCTAATGAGCGACACTCATTAGCAGACGCCTTTTTGTTGGACTTGGTCCCCTATGATTGGCCATTAGTCGATTAATTGCCGAGACCTCTGCTGCGGCCTTGTTTTTCGTTGCCTTGGTTTGCTCCAAGAAACTCAGCTTAGAGTCTATCAGCAAGCCCAGATACTTAACTGTTTGTTTTGACTCTACTAATGTCTCCCCGACTCGGAGCCTTCTTACTCTGGGGATCCTCTTCTTGGTCAGGATGACCACTTCGGTTTTTAAACCCGTGAGTGGGTTAGGCCCGTGAGTGGTCATCCAGCTCTCCACCCGGTGCATTAGTACACTTAGCCTTAATTGCGCTTGTTCGACTGTGCGCCCAGCCACTAGTGCCGCAACATCATCTGCATAGCCGATCAGTCGCGACTCTTCCGGCAGTTCAAGTCTGAGCAGTCCGTCGTACGAGACATTCCACAAGTCTGGACCGAGGATGGAGCCTTGGGCCACACCTGATGTGACAAGCATCCTCCGACGTCCTTGCCCTGTGTTGTAGATCAGGCTGCGGTCCTTCAGGTAATTTCGAACTATCCGCATCAGGTATTCTGGTACTTGGAATGAGTTTTCCAGGGCTTCCAGAATATCCCAATACTTGAAAGCATTCCTTATGTCCAGCGTCACCAGAAGGACTACCCGACGGTTGGACCGACTGCGTGCCTCCGCTTGTTGGACCGCACTCACCACTTCCGCGACCGCATCTATAGTGGAACGTCCCGTTTTGAAACCATACTGCCTTGGAGAAAGATCCCCAGTGGCGTGGATAACGTCAGTGTCTAGCATGCATAACGGTCGGTTTGCTGACGGCGACTCGACAGTGATAGGCCAGTTGCAGTACCTCGGCTGGAATACCATCTAGGCCCGGAGCCTTCTTCGCCTTCATGGAAAGAACTGCTAGTTCCAGCTCGTTCCTAGTGAAGAGTGGACAGTCTGATGTTGTTTCCCTGTGGGCGACATCAACACGGACGGGATGTTGGGGGAAAAGTGCCCGTACTATCTCGTCCATCATGTCCGCTTCAAGTACGCAGGGCGCCCATAGAGCACCGAGCTTCCACAACTAGTTTATAGCCCAGGCCCCACGGGTCCCTGTTCACGTCTTCCACGATGTTCTGCCAGCAACGGGCCTTACTCCTGTTGACCAGCCAGCGAAGGCACTTCCTGGCCAACCGATATACTGCCGTTCTGGTGCATGCCTTGTCCTGGCTTCGCGCTCGTTGAGCTTTTCGCCGGGGTTTGTGACACTTCCGTCGTAGTTCAGCTATTTCAGTGGACCACCAATATACCGGAGGCTAGTCCGAAGGAGCCGTTAGACGAGACTTAAGAGGCATGTCCCAAAATAATTTGAAACAAATGCAGGCTAGTTCACAGCAAAACAGGATAGGTGTTCGATGCTTTAGATTTTTTTGCCACGGAGATTTCGAACCTTTGGGCACAAAAGGCTCCAAATAATATTGTGAAATCGGGGTCCATTATTGGATTAATAATGGGCATATAAAATATGCTTACAAAAATTTGAAAATAGCTTGGCTCAGTTCCAAATTTTTTTAGTCATTCTCTTTTTTCGTGCGGTTGTGGTAGTTTTTGGCGATTCGTATGCTCTGCTTTTCGACGGATCGATAATATTGCCTGTAATATTTGACTAAATTACCGATATGACCTTTTATGTAAAGTGTTATTATTTCTGTAAAATTAATAAGAAATTATCCCATTCAAATTGTTAAACATTCTCTTATGTTTATGACGTGCAAATCTACGAAGTTTCTTACTTCAATATTTATTTTCGCTTTCCTCTTTCGCGGGAAACGCAACAGCGTAAGTACGCACTTATCAATGACAGCCAATTGCTGAAGAGGCTCCAAAAGTTCAGCAAACAAAAAGAACCCGCACATAAGAATTTGCAAATAAATTGTATAATACAAATTCGAGTGGGAGCCAGATAGCTTAATGGGCCGAAAAGGATCTTACTACCAATAAGATTATAAATATTACAACGTTGTTTATCGAATAACGTCGCAAGGCCATGAATATTATCCTCTATATTCCCATATGTATGTATACCGTAGACCGCTTCACAGAAAATGTGTCCTTAGAACCAGAAAGCTTATGATTATATATACGGCTGCAGCTTAGTTTACATAAAGGCAGTAACGTTTATGCAAGTAAATTTATCTATTATTATGAATATCGCGTCGTTTTGTTTACTTATAAATGTTATATAAATTTTGCTAACGTCAAACAAAACGCATTTATAGATAAATATTACACAAAACAAACAACAAGTGACGGAGGGTGTTACTTCGGATGGCACTCAAGACCCCACATTCAATCCAACACTGCATGCCTTTTATCTTTTCATGTGCATTTATGCTTCATAATCAATACAACTATTTATAAACCGCAGAATATCAAACAGCAAGCCAGACAATGTTCAGTATTTTCCCTAGTAGCTCACATCACTCATTTCTGGGAAGTATCCTTATAGATGCATATCCATTTTAAATATATCATATTCTCAAAGATTTCCTGATGTTGAAAGCTTTGATTTTCAGATCATTGCATGAGTTCTCGTCCCCCAGCTCGTACAGATGGACGATTCGGGCGTTGAACAAACAACGTTATCCTTGATTCGTTCATCCGTTGTCAATCGCGCCATGGAGAGTTACGGAACAGAGACTGTGCCACCCTACAACGAGTTATTGCGAATTTCGTGCAGAGGGTTAGGGAACTAGGGCAAAAAGCGGCAGCAGGACGACAAAGGGATCTAGAACAGAATGAAATTCTTGACCCTCCTCTCTTCGCTTTGTAGCCAGCCTGCATAGCACATGAATGTGAAAGCTTTCGCAGTCAGGAGGCATCGGGCGAGGAGAATCAAATCGAATGACGATTAGGAGGTGTGTTCGGCGTCAACTCGTAAGCAAGATGTTCTTTACACTAGAACGGCTACATGTGATATAGGGTTGCTCGCTTTCCTTCACGATATTTACTTTGTTTCCGTTCTCTTTCATCCTTCAACATTAAGTTGTGCCAATTATGCCGAGTATACAAGTAACCACTCAATTTGAGTTTCCCACACAGACACAGGATTAGTCATTCGACGGCTCCGGCTTTATTTTGTACAGGACATTCTACACAAATAGCGAAGTGTTTCAGTCGTTGTCTTTGTATTACATTACGTAGTGACCTTTGCATAGGGATTAAGAATTTTGCCGATGACGTCCGCAGAAACGAAAATTGCGCATGCCACCTCGTGCACCTGGAGATGTAAACGTGGTCTTATGCCGAAAGCCCTATTCATACATTCATATGGTAAATGGATGAGTTACAATGAAGGGTTTTTCATTTCAGCGATAACATGTGCTTTAATTTCTCAACAACGTGGTTTTACGGAGGTATTGACTTATGAGCTCGTTATGTGTATTGTCACGGGTTCTGAAGTAATTAGAAGCCAATTTTCAGCAATGTTTCAAGCAGTATGTATCCTTTTTTGTTTTTGTGCGGACATTGGGCTTTCTAGGAGATTATAAAAATTAAACAAGCATAAATGAATAAACTTGAATAAACATTTTATTCAAGCATGCACTTGGAAAGTATATCTTCTTAATGTGATGTCTTCAAATGGATTGACTGAATTTTTTAATCTAAAAATCTTACTAGCCAACCCTATTAAATGCCACACATATGTTTTCGCTGATATGTTTCCCTTTGTTTTATTTTCATTTTCAGTTTCAAACATTTTCACACTCTTACGATTTATGAGGTCCTTTCGACATAACTGCTCAACGGTTCAGGCTGACACTGGGAAATATCAAAGTTGTCATCCTCAAGAAAGAAGGAAGCCCCCAGAATTAAGCCTATCAATATTGGCAAAGCGCTGATCTAATAAAAAGCAGCAATGAAATAACTGGTAGATTGACTCAAAGATGAGTATTTCTGAACAAATCAGGACGACAGTTGACAAATCACAAGCTAATGCGACGGCACTTAGTTTTTTAATGGCCACCAACGCGGGGGACCGCATCGAAGACGAGGAGACGAATTTAATGAAATATTGAGTGAAGCTCTTAGCAAGAAGCTAAATCGAAAGTGGTTGGCACAGGTGCAAAGACTAGGAGCGTTGCGACTCGCATGTGCATATCGATCGGCTTCCGGGACTACGATGTTGGTGATCGCAGGTGCGATACCCTTTGCCCTCCTTGCTATAGACCTCAGAAATATTGACGGGAACAGAAGAAGAAACAACCCGAAGAGGTCGGCAATAAAGGTAGACAACACGTTCCCAGCAACAGTCCTAGGAGCGCTATACATAGGCTTAGGGAACTTCCTGTGTAATTGCTGAGCTAAGGCAGTTTCTCAATCATATTTTAGGCGGGCATATATTTGTCCGTTCTGCACAAGATCGGATGTTTTCCACAAGATAGGCGCGTGTCACACTCATTTTTTGAGCAAATGATGGAGAACGATTGGCAATTCGAATCGTGTTGCGCATTGATTTGTCAATTCCAATAGTTAAAAGAGTCATCTTTAGTATTACTTTTCTAGTACAGGTTGGGCCAAAGTCCGGTAACGTTGAAATAAATAGCTGCATCGCCTAGCAAAGCCCGTTTGGGTCAGAGGGATTATGCATCGAAAGAGCGGCTAATGAGAGTTTAGTGCCCCGGCATCGTTCTCCGGAGCACAACGTGCACTCCACGTACGTGAGTATTATCGGAACGATTCCTCAACTCTAGCGCAACGAAAATATTGCGCTCATTACAACTTACGTCATATAAATGAAGCTCCATCTATTCAACTGATTAAAAAATGGGTGCAGAAGTTCGAGGGGACGGGTTCAATAATAAATTTACTACGATTCTGTCGACCTAGAATATCAAGGAATCCTGAAAGCATAGAGCATGTAAGAGCATCTGCTCACGAACAACCTGGGCTCCCTACTCGAAAGCGGCCTAGTGTCTCTAATTTGTCCAGAACATCTTTCAAAACCCCCGGCATTCACTCAAAGTGACGACATGGGCAACTTTTTCAGCAAGAGGAATTATTGGTCCGTACTTTTATGAAGACCGAATCCTGTTACAGTGAATACAGAGCGGTACATTGAAATGCTACAGAACTTTTTTGCTCCATCGCTACAGAATTTCAATGGTTTAAATAGAAGCATGTGGGTTGATCAAAGAGGAGCAACATCTCACACCTCTAACGACTCCCTAACGATTGAATGCGGCTCCAAAAATTTTAAAAAAAAGTTATATCCAAAGAGATGACATTAACTGGCCAGCTCGAAGTCGAGATCTATCTCCAATGGACTAGTTCCTTTGGGGATACCTTTAAAGTAAAGTTTATAACAGCCACCCAGTCTCTTGAAGAATTCAAATCAAATATCCGAGATGAAATTCAAAACATTTCGCAAAACACTTGTAAGGCAGTAATTGAAAATATCCGCTCCAGTTTGCAGCAGCGTCTAAATAATCAAGAATCACAACTGGATGATATTTTTTTAAGAACTGAATTCCCATTTGTGTGCTTTTATAATAAGTTAACAGGTTTTGCCTCATGTGACTAATTGCGGTCTTTGACTAGACTTTTAGTCCACCCTGTATTTTCCCCGCTAGAGAAGGAATTCCCATAATCTGAAAGTCAAAGCCTGTAGTTTGAGGTTTAACCTGCAGAAAAATGGTTCCAAAGTAAATTCTCAGGTTGACACGGGTTAGTCCAGATGTATTGCGCGAGTTATGTCTACGACATCCACTTGACCCACCATTCAACAAATACAGTTATGTCTACGAAATTCACTTGACCCATCACTCAACAAGCACAACTTATGCGAATTCCAATATACTTAAATTTCAAACTCAGTTGCATTAGCTTAAATTTCAGCATATTTGTATCTTGCAAACAATTGTAACAAAAACCGCCTCTTCAAGGTAATGCATGTTGGACACATGCACTTGCATCAGCGAATCTGGGAATTATAAAAGCCCACAAAACATGTAATTAAAGCATTCAGTATAAAAACCTCGAACAGATCAGCCGAATAAATAATTTTTAAAACCAAATATTGTTTTTTTTAATCCTTGGAAAGGACGGATACGTAACTGGCGCAGTCGACGGTTCGGTTTTTCTTCTGAAATTTCGCGAAAATTAAATTCGACGGATTATCGAAAAGTTTACGCGAAAAAGTTTCGACGGAATATCGAAACAGGGAAACCGGGAATCTACGGAATATTGAAAACACTACAACATACAGTTCTACGAAAATTCAGAATAAAGCGAAAAGTGAAAGGAAAGAGAAAAAAAAAATCAAGTGAAAAGTGAAAAAACAAAGAGGATAGAAAAGAAAAATAAAATTTGTGTGAAAATAAGTGCCGCCACAGAAATAATGAAGCTTTGGATGATCAGCTTCATTCATTACATGTAAGTTGGATATTGTTTCCTATCTTTTCCTTTTTCTTCCTTTTCCACTTTAATACTAAATAATATATTGAATTCGTAGTTCTTGTGATTTATATAGTGTTAAGTGAAGAAGTGGCATAATTTATTCCATTTACCTGAATATTTTGTAATAATTAATAAAATAATTTGTTCCATCTGAATCTTTTGGTGAGCGAACTCCCAATGGCTACAAATGATAGTACAATGATAACCCCAATCGATATCGCAAACGCTTTACGTGTACCGGACGCTATCAAGGACCTTCCCAAATTCGATGGGAATCCTAAACTCTTGTTCGAATTTCTGAACAAAGTCGAGGAAATTCGGTCTTTGATTTCATGTACAGAAGGTACACCTTACGGCAATCTTTTGCTCCGTGCCATACGGAACAAGATTGATGGACCGGCAAACGAAGTTTTAAACATGTATGGGACTCCACTTGACTGGACCCAAATTAAACAAAATTTAATCCTGCACTACGCAGATAAACGAAATGAAACTTCCCTTATAAGAGACCTTTACGGATTGAGACAAGGTAATAGAACAATCGAGCAATTTCATAGCGAGATTATCGAAATTTCGGCAACCATTTTAAATTATGTGCAAATTCATGAGAGTGATTCAAATGTTGTGAAAGCAAAACGCGATTTGTATAATGAAATGTGCCTGAACGCATTACTATCAGGTCTAAAAGAACCTCTTGGTGCAACAATCAGAGCAATGAAGCCCGAAAACCTGGCGACGGCATTTGCTTACTGCATTAAAGAGCAAAACATATCTTACACCAGATATGATAATTCCATTCCCAAATTTTCGAGTCATAGACCAAACAATTTTTCACCAGTAAGAATGAATAGCTCCAATAGCTACTCATTTAAACCACGACAAAACCAATTACTACAACTAGGATATAGACACCCAATTGGTGTATCGGAAACTTATAGACAGAATTCTCCGCACCCTAACTCCGCAAATATAATAAGATCAACTGCCTTTAACGATTATACCAGGACACCACCAAGCATACAAATTAATAGACCGTTACAGAAAAATACGAATACTTCCCTTACAAGGACATCTAATTGGCAACACACTAAACCTGAACCAATGGAAATAGGTTCTTCTAATACCAGACAAACACATAACTCACGACAGAACCAACACCAAAAAAATAACTACTTTAGACCAACAGGATCCCCAAATTTCACATCAAAAGAACTGTTTAACGTTTATTCCTCCAACGATACGCAACGTAATTTGAATACAAACTTCCGGAACCTTGATAGCTATTATGATTACGAAAACGACGACACACAGGACAAACACTTTTTCCGAAAATCCGAGCAAAGTTATGAAAATGTAATCGAGGATCAAAATTTTCCTCAAACAGCCTCGATGACCCCATCGGTTACGTAGATGTTAATAAACACGGATCAACCCTTCCCTATATTAATATATCATCCCCTTTTGGCCGCCCATTAAAATTTCTTATCGACACAGGAGCTTCTGCATCATTTCTTAGTCCAGAGTATGTCCACTTGGAAGACCTACAAAACATAGACCCAATTATTATCACAACGATCCTCAATCATCATAAATTGAACAAGCGAATCACTTTACCAAACTTTGTAGAATTTAACCAACCTGGAGAACAAAACTTTCTAATATTCAAATTTCATAACTACTTTGATGGCCTATTAGGACTGGATGCACTCTCTAATCTGGCAGCAAAAATTGATCTAGAAAATAAAACCCTAGTCACTAAAAACTCAGTCATCCCTCTTTTCTTCAAGCCCAACCTTGTATCAGCTAAGTATACAATCCCCAGAAACTCAAAATTTTTAGCGAAACTACCAGTGGATATTGAAAACGGAGAGATATATTTGCCACAAACTAAAATATCCCAAAATTTAGCTGCATCCGAAGGTATCTACTTTGCTCAAAATTGGTTTAGCACAATCGAAGTAACCAACAAATCAGATCAAGAAGAAATTTTGTACATCGATCAAATTATTAAAGTCGAAAAGTTCAATAAAGAAGACCTCTGTGAAATAAACAACTTCAATATTCACACTGAAAATTCAATCCCAATAAATTCTTACGACATAGCCGACCTTATTCGAACCTCCCATCTAAATGATGAAGAAAAAAACGAAATCCTTCGACTATGCAAAGAATATGAAGATATCTTCTTCAAAACGGGAGACAACCTAACATTTACAAATAACATCAAACACCGTATTCAAACAACCGATGACATACCCATATATACTAGATCATACAGATATCCATTTGTCCACAAGCAGGAAGTCCAGTCACAGATTCAGGAAATGTTAGAGCAAGGAATTATAAGGTCTAGTTTCTCGCCTTGGAGCTCTCCAATTTGGATTGTTCCAAAAAAGAAAGATGCTAGTGGGAAACAAAAGTGGCGTCTGGTAATTGACTACCGGAAGCTGAATGATAAGACCATTAGTGATGAATACCCCATCCCCAATATTAACGAGATACTGGATAAACTGGGAAAATGTCTGTATTTCTCCACTATCGACTTAGCAAGCGGGTTTCATCAAATCGAAGTCGACCCTCAAGATATAGGTAAAACGGCATTTACGGTTGAAAATGGACATTATGAATTCGTCCGCATGCCGTTTGGGTTGAAAAATGCCCCAGTCACATTTCAAAGGGTTATGGATAATGTGTTAAAAGATATACAAGGGAAAATGTGCCTTGTATACCTGGACGACATTATTGTTTTCTCAACATCATTACAGGAACACATGGAAAACTTAAAAAAGGTTTTCCAAAAGCTAAGGACAGCAAATTTCAAGGTCCAATTGAGTAAGTCCGAATTTTTAGAGAAAGAAGTTAGTTTTCTTGGGCACATTGTTACCAATCACGGCGTGAAACCAAACCCGGAGAAAATCAAAGCTATTAAAGAATATCCCATCCCGAAAAACAGAACAGAAATCAAAGCATTCCTAGGACTTCTTGGCTATTACCGCAAATTTATCAAAGATTTTGCTCGTCTAACAAAACCCCTCACGGAATGTTTAAAGAAAAACAGAACTATTGATCTAAACGAAAAATACGTCAAGACATTCGAACTTTGTAAACAGTTGCTCATAAATGAACCCATACTCCAGTATCCGGATTTTTCCAAGCCTTTTATTCTGACTACTGACGCAAGTAACTTCGCAATCGGCGCCGTATTATCTCAAGGTCCGATTGGTTCCGACAAACCAGTTTGCTACGCAAGTAGGACTCTCACAGATACCGAAGTCAATTATTCTACAACTGAAAAAGAACTACTTGCAATAGTTTGGGCAACCAAATATTTCCGCCCATTTCTCTTTGGCCGTCAATTTCAAATAGTAACGGACCACCAACCTCTTACTTGGCTTATGAGCCTGAAAGACCCAAATTTCAAACTTATACGCTAGAAACTCAGACTAGAAGAATTTGATTATAGAGTTATCCATAAGAAAGGCAAACTAAACTCTAATGCGGATGCGCTTAGCCGAATCAAAATTCCCGACCTCACAAAAATAGAAACTAACTTACATAGCATGAACAACCAGGATGTCAGTTCCACATGTGCAACAATCCATTCAGCTGCTGAAAACTTAGACGACCACATTTACATCTCCGAACGCCCTTTAAATGAATTCAGCCTCCAACTAATTCTTGAAGTTAGTAATAGACCTCCCTCTACCTCAACGGAAGTGCCCTTTAAGAATAAGCAGCGCCGCACTATCAGAATGAACAGTTTTAATTTAGAGAATACAACAGAATTGCTCAAAAGATTTTTAGCACCAAACAAAACTAATGCCATTTTCACAGACGACGATACATTTAGAACCGTACAAGAAGTTTACTCGAAATTCTTCTCCAGAAGCAAAATCTTCAAACTTATTCGCTGTACATCCTTACTCACTGATGTGAAAGAAAGCGATGAACAGGATAGGGTAATTATCGACTACCATATCAAAAATAACCATAGAGGAATAACCGAAACAATGAACCATCTCAGAAGAACTTACTACTTCCCCTTTATGAAGAATAAGATCATTAAAACAATAAACAACTGCCCGGAATGCCAAATGCTAAAATATGACAGAAATCCTCCACGCTACGAATTTGAAAAAACCCCAACCCCTTGCAAACTACTAGACATCGTTCACATCGACATTTACTCTATAAATCATAAAAAAATACTGACCATAATCGATAAATTTTCAAAATTCCTTGCAGCATATACACTAGTTGCTCAGAACAGCTTAACAATAATTAAATCACTGAAACATTTCATCAGTATACACGGCATTCCAAAAACTCTTATCACGGACCAAGGCGTTGAATTCACTGCAAACATTTTTAAAGACTTCTGTAATCAATACAACATACAACTTCATACAACCTCATTCTCACAAAGTACCAGCAATTCCCCTGTAGAAAGAGCACATTCAACATTAACTGAAATCTACCGTATTATATATAACAAAATGAAAGATAGGGACCACCAAGATATCTTAAACGAAACAGTGATAACATACAACAACGCAATACACTCCGTAACCAAATATACCCCTTACGAACTCTTTACTGGTCGTACTCATGAATTCTTAAAGAGTAATAAAATTCGACAATGAGCACGAGTTCCTAAGAAAACTAAACAAATTCCAAGAAAAAATCTATCCAACTATTAAACATAAACTTGAGCACACAAAAGAAAAAACTATCAATAATTTAAACAAAGACAGAGAACCCCCAATACCATTTGAGGAAAATGAAACCGTATTTAGGAAAGAAAACAGAAGAAATAAACTAACCCCACGATTTAGTAAGCAAAAAGTCAAAAGAAACATCAGACTAACTATAATTACCTTTAAAGATAAAAAATTACATAAAGCCAAGCTAAAGAAAAAAAGAAAATTTCAGGTTGACCACAACACAAGGACAGAGACTGGAAATCCACGACCTACGCAACAACCGGGGACTTCTACCGCTACAACTAGGGACAGCTAAACTAATAGAAGGACACAAAGACTTTATACATATCATACGCCTAACAACATACCAAACAAATTTGGACAAAATACAAGAATCACTCCTACGACTATACAGTGTACACGAACTGAACGACACAATAAATACTACTACACTTAAACTGCACGAACTACAAAACAAACTTGGGTCACTTTTACCTAAATTCCGAAACAAGCGTGGATTAATGAATGGGCTAGGAACAGCTATAAAATTCCTTACTGATAACATGGACGCAAACGATGCTGTCCGCTTAAACGGGAAAATCGAGAAATTACTCTCAGATAAACTCACATTGCAAAACGCTGCAAATCATCAAACCTTACTTAATCACCAAATGATTCAGAGGTTCGAAAATATCACAGACCATATTAATTCTCAACAAAAAATTGTTTCAAATTACTTCAAACTAAATCAAGACCTGATTCATAACGGAATAAGGAAAAATTACGATCTTCTTCAGCATCTTCAAATTCTTAATCAAATTAACTATCAAATAGACATACTTCGTAACCACTTGTCCGAAATAGCTGAAGCAGTCATATTGGCGAAACTGGGCATAATATCTAAACACATCCTAAGCCCTGACGAACTTTCAAAAATTTATGTTTCCTTAAAAAATGAAATGATCAATTTGCAGTCCGAAGAGAACTTATACGAATTACTAACATTACAAGCCTACCAAAACGGCTCAAATATAATATTTAATGTCCAAATTCCCTTTATTCAAAATGAAAATTATACCTTCTTCCACTTAATCCCGATCCCAACCCAAAACAATCTAAAAATAGAGTCGAAACCCTACATAATCCTAAACCCGAGCAATATCCAACATTTTCAAGAAAGATGCCCCGAAATTGAAAAAATTTTTTACTGCCGAAAGTCAAACTTTGCAGAAAACAGTAGAACTTCGAATTGCATCAGCAACGTGGTCCAGAACGAACCTGCCGATTGCGAATTCCTGATAGCGGATCGAAAAGCCGAGATTTTTCAACCGGAGGACAACTATGTATATCCTGCTTATTAACAGCCCCGAGGTACCTTTTAACTCTACCTGTCCATTCACACCAGAAAGCGCCTCGGGAACAATACTCATCCATTTCGAAAACTGCAACATCCAAATAAACGGAATAACCTATGAAGGAGAATCAACAACATTTTGGGACGACATTACTCTGCATACGACTTCTTTTGAAAAAATAAACATAACAACTACAAAAGAAAATTTCACCTTTCAAACATTATCCGGATACAGTTTCGATGCCATGACAACCATAAAGGATCTAGAAACCACAACAAACAAAAAACACTTGATCTCCTACTCCCTGTAAGTTCTCCAAGGTGTCGCTGCCCTGATCATCGTGGCATACATTTACCGCAAGCTTCATAAATTTAAATTCGAAATTGAATCTTCAGCTCCGTCAACAGTAACGCCGAAACTACAGTTCCTGTTCCCTACGCTTCAGTCCGAGGGGGGAAGAGTTATGTCTACGACATCCACTTGACCCACCATTCAACAAATACAGTTATGTCTACGAAATTCACTTGACCCATCACTCAACAAGCACAACTTATGCGAATTCCAATATACTTAAATTTCAAACTCAGTTGCATTAGCTTAAATTTCAGCATATTTGTATCTTGCAAACAATTGTAACAAAAACCGCCTCTTCAAGGTAATGCATGTTGGGCACATGCACTTGCATCAGCGAATCTGGGAATTATAAAAGCCCACAAAACATGTAATTAAAGCATTCAGTGTAAAAACCTCGAACAGATCAGCCGAATAAATAATTTTTAAAACCAAATATTGTTTTTTTTAATCCTTGGAAAGGACGGATACGTAACTCGCGTGTAACCAAAAAAATATCACAAGATATTTGAGAGATGAAGGCTATTCAAGATGAAGGCTTGTTTTGTATTTGAAAGATGAAGGCTATTCAAGAAGTGTCAACTGGAGAATCGACTAAACATCTTCCCTGTCACTCAGAGAACCTAGCCTGGAACTGATGGTCACATTACTTCGAACCAGGCCTATCAGGTCTCACCTAACAGTACTTTCATGTTACAGAAATACATCTCTCAGCGGCGATGGATGGAAGGGCGAGAAATTACTTTGAGAAGGACCCTCCTTCTGTCTGTACCCTCAAGCATTCATGATGACCTTTTTTATAAGATGAGCCATCTAACGTAACCGTACATATTGTCTTTGGAGGTTAACATCTTTTTCCGTTATTTTTTGGAAAGAGCACGCCTATTTTCTCGGAAAAGTGCAAAGTGTACCTGGACCGTTAACCCATGCAAAGATTCTGTGGCAGACGTAATCTGTCGTCCGGGGTTCCAACCCATGAACCACTGAGTAGTTGCTTTCTGCATTACCACAGCCCCAGATCACTGAGTAAGAAGAGCGGTATGGGAAAGCTCTTTGCCTTTGTACCCGTACGATACGCCCTTTGTACGTCTCCTTATTCAGAACATCAGCCAAGAATTCTGATCCTTACAAAGCCAAATCAACATTTTTGAACTTTCGTTTAAAATAAAAAATTGGAATATACATAAAAGTTGAAATAACTTAGCCTTGATTGAGCACTCTGAGGAAGCTAATAGTTTAATCAAATAAAAATAAAACGCATACCTTATAATTACCAAGCAGTAGAATCCTTTAAGTTTGCACTCAGGAGCAGAATGCATTGAAGAATACAACAGTCCGTTACGGCTAGTGTCTAATGGGTGTATGCGCATAAGTGCATCAAATTTAGATGTACCAAAAAGAAGATAACATCTAGATAGTGCTCTTTAAGTAAAGTGCGAAAAACTAAAACTGGAGATACCATAAGAAAAGCTCGAAGTTGAAGACCACACAGATTGGGGACTTATACATTCTATGTGAGGGGTGAAATCTTCTTTAAAAAGCAATTTTCTGAGTAGAAGTTAGATGGGATTACCAAAGGGGTGCCATCCCGTCGAGAACTGTCTATGGAAACTGCTTCGCAATCACTCCAAACCTTGAAAAATTAGACTAAAACAAGACAAGCACCATAGTCTCAGTAAACACAGAGTCGGTCATGTAAAATTTGGAAGTTGGTATAAAAAAATAACGATTTTTTTTTGAAGTTGTGAGTTTATTAAAGAAATTGAACCTTTCCGTTTAGGAATTGCAGACTGCCACGGCTAGTCTTACAATACTCCATTCGATCAGTCCAACTTTTCAGTAAGTCTCTATTTCGTCAACGGCAACTTCGATTTCAGGTTTTAAGTCGGTCATCGTCTGGATGGTTAGGGTAAAACTTTACGACATCTCAAAAAAAGTCTAACTGAGTCAAATCGCAGCTTCGAGATGGCCAATTGACAGCAGTTATTTGGCTGATTATGCAATTTTCGAAATTTTCGATTGTCACGTTGGCTGTGTGGCACGTTGCGCTGTACCGTTGAAACCAAATGTCATCTTTGCTATCCTCTTCAATTATGGGAAACGTTAAATCGCTTAGCATAACGCGATAACGGCGTTTTCTTGCCCATTTTCGAAGTTACAGACAGATTTAGTTCTGTACAATGACGTGTGAATTTTCTGAGCCCCAGATACGACAATTTTGCTTATTGGCATATCCTCCGAAGTGGCAACGAGCTTCATCTGAAAAAGTGATTTTTCGGTAAAAATACTCATCAAACCCATCGAGCAGGCCGAAAACGCATCAACTGGTCATGCGGTGACCAGTGACTTCCGCTCTTCAACTAATTGAACTTTGTACGCACTCATATCGAGATCTTTAAGAGGAGTCACACAGCTGGAGTGGTCAAAAATGAATTTTTGATTCTTTTCAATTCTTGAAATTTGAGATTTCAAGAGGAAACGCCAAGGTGGAAACGCCAAGTCAATATTTTGATAAATAAGCCCGTTATAGTCGAAACCGTGAAACGTGTTTTGTACTAAAAGAAAATTTTTTTTAAAAGATTGAAGTTTTTTTTATTAATTCATAAGAAATAAACAGACAGCTGTTTGAAAATCGGTGTGATTTCTTCGTTAGCGTTTGTCTATTAGGGTACAACGCCGATGTTAGCAGGAACTATTTTTGTCATTTTTCATGAAATTCGGAAAGACCCATTTCTTGTGTGGACAAAGGCATTTATGATATAAATTTATGGACGACAAACAATCGGGGCGAGCGTTAACATTGCTGTATTTCTTTCAAAATGCATGTTAAACAATGTTGTTATCCCATTATTGGAAGTTATGAGCGTTGTAGGAATATCGATTGGATCGGAAGCCCAATTAGCCCACGGGTTGCAAGAAGACGAAACTTGTGTAGCGAAACCCAAAAGCAGCGAAATTTCGATGCTATAAATATTTCGTTGACCATAGAAGATCTACACTGGCTTTGTTTCAATGATTCCATGTAAGTGGACTAATTTAATGATTCATTCATTCTTAAATTTTTAAAACACCTTTTTCCCGAAACCACGTTTTTAAAATCACAAACAAAAACCAATGGAAAGATTGCCATGTAATTTTTCGTAGTTATTCAATACAAAATGATCTAATATGAATCATCTATTCATCTCATTACTTAGTTTTTGTTTTATAGGAAAAATAATTAAAATAATTAATTTTTGGTCCGCCATATTGTCATTAATCGATATTTTCAAAATTGGCAATGATATCTACTAGATTATACTATCAAATGTGATAATTTCTTTAGTTTTTTTTTGTTTTAAATGATTTTTGAAGGAACGGCATTAGTTCCCATTTACAAGAACTTTTTTACGGTGCTCCAAGAATAAGATAATATCCTTGCATGGTTTTGTTAGTTTTAAATAAAAAAAATGTAACATAATTTCGAATGTGAATTCTTTTCGATACTTTGACTCTCAATCCAACGTTTCCAACTGTTTTCCTTAAAAATTCTTAAAAATGACGGTTTATCCGACTTATAGGTGTATATCTCCCTTAAGCAAAATGCTTCTCACAGAAGTGCATGAAAAATTGAATTCTTGCGAACGATAACGAGTTGATGTTGGCGTCTGTTCACGCTCACTATGAGCAACAGGACAGATTTTGAGGGAACTAGACGAATGCGTACAAAGGTTGTTTTATCCAACAACGATCTAGTTTCACAAACTTGCTTCACAAGTTGATCTACAAACTGCGTTCTTGGCAGATCTTTTTGTCAAAATTTTTTCGTAAAGTTTTCAAAGTTTGAGTAGAAAACGCACTTTGGAAAGAAGTTGTATTTTCCATCTTTGTTCAAACAAACGCATTCTGTTTTATAAATTTCAAACTTAGAACTACCTTTCAGTCATATGGGAAATGTCAACAAGCTTTTCAACATCAAAATAATCTATAGTATCAATTCCAAACGTTCTGCGGCCCACCCTGTATAAGTGAATATCCTGTATTGTGCAAAATTCATACAAAAGGGCATATTTGTAATTCTTTCTACTTTCAGTATATTATTTTGCTCAAAGTATGTACAAGGAAGACTTAAAATTATGTTGGAAAATATGAGAATATCATAGTAAGGAAAAAATAACACAAAGTCAAGTAGTACCTAAGTTGCCTTATCAGTTTGAGCAAGTTCCAATTCAGTTGACTTGCTTATGAATTCAATCAGGATCTCAGAATGCTGCGCTTTCAACATATATCACACTTGTTCTAGCATCCAGTAAATTGGAAGAAGGATTGTCTCAAGAAAAGATTACTTCTCTTCTATTTCAAAAATACAGCCGAATAAAATAATGAGCGATCGCAATCTTATGACAGATTATGATCAATGCCAAGAAGATAGTAAGCAGGTAGCAGAGCTGGTCAGGACGCAGCGCAGTGGAATTTATTGAAGTCCCGAAACCAAGATGAGATGGAGATTCGTGTTGGCGGAAGCAGAGGTAGTCAATATCAGCGCAAAATTCATCGGTCGAGATTCGTGTTGGACGCAACGCAGCAGAATTCATACGCTCAATTGAATTCCCGAAATCAAGCAGAGGTAGTCAGAATCAAGACACCACAATTCATTTAAATTGAATATTTTATATTTACTTACTTTCATTTGATTATTTCTTCTTATTTATTTATTTTGTATTACATGAAAGAGTAAGATCTTTCTGTGTGTGTGTATGTGACATGGAAGGATCAGGGCCTAAATAATGTCCTCAAACGCCCAAGCCCGCGCTGTGAGCTAGTCTGTTAAAAGTAACTTCCATCGGTCGCCATTATTCGGCCTTTGTATTTTCAAGAAACCCTGTCTATTTAACCTTGCTCCTTGTTTAATCGCTGCAGGTGCGACCTATCGGTTGCGAAAATTACAACACATTATTATTTATTTATTTATTAATTTTTTGAAAATACATTACAAGGCTGGTTGGTTAACGTATTCAACTAAAAGTTACTCAGTGAATTGGTAATTTAGAGCAATGGAGGCGTTAGGAATAAGGCAGGAAAACCAGAAATTACAACTACGCATATCCTGGTTCATAAGAGTACTTCGCTCTTAGAATCGTCAGGATTTTCGGGATCTCTTAAGCTCTTGAACCCCATGTTCCCCTTACTGGTTTTGCATCATCAATAGTTATATCAAGTTCTTTCATGACGAAAGTTTCGGCTGATTTGAAATTGTTCAGGTTTCCTTTGTTTTTCGCTGCTGCTTCACTTATAAGCTGTCGTTATAATAATGGTCATCAGTCGTCTTGTTTGTCCGATATAGACTTTTTGACCCTTCGGCATTCCAATGGGTAGATCATTATTCCTCATCCCCTATCTCGATCTTTCACATGGTTATCGCATGGCCTTAGTGGATTCCAGAATGTTTTTTTGATCCAGAATATTTGACGTCTTCTTGAGTTGTGTGATGTCCTCATTGCTGTCACAACTTTCCGAAATGTTTCTTAACCTAAAGGTATTAATTAATCTTGATCTGTCCTTCATTTTTCTGCGTTTCTTGATTTACTCTGATTTCCTCTTTATCGCTGCTGGGCTGAAATCTTTCAATCTAGCTGTCTGTAGGATATACATTCGAGTACATTTTCTCATCTCTTACCACTGAACATCAAGCATGCGGTTAATCATTGCCCGTTACGGTGATTCCTTAATTTGTTTAGAGGAGTTAATAATGGTTCTCTGAGTTTGGGTTGGTTTCCCTTAAATTTCCAAGATTAAGCAGCCATCCCTTCTCGATAATAACGTGTCTAAGAATGCTAATTCCTCGTTCTTTTCCTAATCAATTGTGAAGACGATGTTTTTTTGATCTCGTTGAAGTCTGTAAAATCTCTTGAAGACTCTTTGTTTTGACGTTTGTAAATATGTCATCTACATACCTGATACCTCCAAGTGTACGGAACTTTATCCTTATCCATGGGTTCTTTTCCCAGTCTGGTGATAAACATATTGCTGAAGAATGAAGTGGATGGGCTTCCCATCAGGATTCCTCCGTTGGTTTTATCAAAGTTCCCTTACGTTACGCAATATACTATTATTATTATCAGAGGAAGTCGAAAAAAGCGCTTTTTTTATTTTCTAAGCGATAAATATTGTTGATTGACTCTGTAAGCTCTATTGTCATCAACTTAATATCATAAAATTGTGCATGCTAGTTGCTAAACGTGAAAAGTGTTATAATATTGTCGGATAAAATATCCTTTTTACTGTTTGCTTCCCAATTAATTAGGCAGATAAATAATCTTTTTATTTCCCAATTTCTTACTAACTATCTTGTTATTTAATCATAAATATCTGTTCCATGTTGAAATAATACCCAAATACAATGAGTGGATTCACAGAATTACTTTATATCATGTACAGAGACGAAACTTGGATCATTTATATAAGATGTTGTTCATAAACTCTCATGGACAAGCGGAAATAAGACAATGGCTGATCTTCGACACATGGTTACCAAGGCAAACCTCTAAAGAATGTGGAAAAGTGAAGCATTAACATTCGGTCAATTTTTATTATCTATTTGGGAGTAGCTGCAATCAGGAGGACGAGTTGTTTATTGGGGTCTGAGGATGATGAGGAGGATGAGTTGTTTATTGGGGTCGTTTGGAATGAAATTGCGCTTTAACGAAAGACTGTTAAAGTCAGTATGCGACGCGAGGAAGACAAACTTTCTTGTACTTAAAGTCAAGTTGTTTGTATTTGTTATTAACATGGATTTTTTATGGATCAGTAATTTATGATAACAATAACAATACTAATATGCATTTTTTTAGATTAGTTTGTTCATTTGCTTCAACATTTATAATAAACCGACAGTTAGCAAATGTCAAAAAGCCATGCGATGCGAAATTTCTGATTTCTACAACATTTTCTTCATTGAATCACAATAATTATGTAGGCAGTTTTTTTAGAGGTATAGAACCTTAAGTTGGCAATTTTTTTCATGCTTTGAATGGTGTGACAGCTGTCATGCATTCTATGGTTAGTTTAGTTTGTCATTTTGTCATTAATCGATTGACACTTGAGGAACGTCTGCGAATTATGCAGATTTACTTCGAAAATGAAATACTCATCCCACACTCCGTCAATTTGATGGTCGATATAATCGTCTATCATAACAATTAATTCATTAATTAAATAAATTAAACCATAGCATTTGTAGCAACGTATGCCCATTCAGATTATGGAAAATTTTAGGGAAGGATGTTCGTTCGTGGGCTGAAATCCAACTTGCACAAGAATTGAAGATGAACAGCCACTGGGCACGACGTAGATTCGATATATGAGCACAGGAACAGATTGCTGCAGATACTGAAATTCATTAGAAAATTTTGTTTGGTGATCAGGCGGATTTCTGGTTGTATGGCCGAATAAATAAACTAAACTGCCGCATTTGGAGTGATAAACAACCACAAGCGGTTGTCCAAACACCGCTACATCCGGAGAAAGTCACTGTGTGGCGTTCTTTGTGGGCCGGTGGAATCAATTTTCCAAATGTCTTCAGAAATGCTGCTTTGAATAAACTTACAGTTCATTGTGACAGCTATAGAGCTATGATCAGTGACTTTCTGTTTTCGGTATTGGCATGCTGTAATGAAGGGGATCTCTAGTTTCAACAAGAAAGCGTTACATGACATATACCTCTTGCAAGCATCAATTATTGAAAGAAGCATTTGATGAGCGTATGAATTCTGGTTTATGACCTGTGAACTGGCTGCAAGGTCTTGTGATTTAACACTGCTGGACTATATCTCGTGGGAATACGTCAAATCTCTCGTCTATGGCGATAAATCAATACATCTATGTAAAATTAAAATTGTGAAGAATTATCTTTTCAATAAAACCAATTCCTGGCAATCCAAACAATTTATCCGTATTGTATTTCACTTCAAATGAATGAACATGTATGATCCAAATCATTTTGGAATTTAGTGCGAAACTCGTTTCTCGCTTATGCATCACACTCTGGCGGTATTGTATCTTGGACCTCATTGGCCCAATGAGACCTTTTTCTATGAATTCTAAACGCAATCTTGGTAAACAACCACCAAATGTTTGAGAAAAATAATGACAATAAAGAAAAAAATAAATAAGTTTAAAAATGTGTTTGCTTAATAATTATGAATTATTTTATTTAGAACTGAGCAACTACGGTCACATCATTTACAAAAGTTATTACTGCTTTGTTAAATTCAATGCTCCTCTTCATTGCGAGCAATTTTCTGGAAAAAATTTTATTGCTTTTCTAGCTTGTATTTGTCTGTACAATATCTTTTTACCACGCATAACACTTTCAATTGATTTATTGTTGTAAACAAATTCTAAATATTTCATTAAAACTAATAAAAAAACTACTTACGGTGTAGTCATTACACAATTTGTTTCAACGTGTTCAGCATGTTCGCATAAATTAAAAAAAGTTCTGAACTCGCAGGTTTTTTTCTGAATAAGTAATTGTTGTCTTTTTACATTTTGTTTATGACGAATAAAGGCACTTCGAAGGGGTTTGCCAATCTTGAGAAATAAATCCCTCGACGAATATGACTCTGTTGGATTAATATTGTATGCCATGAATGTTTAATTTTGAATTGGTTACTGACTTCAGATTATCCCACGTAGCTGGCATAATCTGATGTTTAGGTTATAAATCATTCTTCGAAGGGTTTGTAGTTGCATTAAACATGAGGCATTAAAGGTAATCAGCGTAGACAAGTGACTTCATATACCACTAAGAAAATGGCACAGGAACCTTAAATCACAAAAAAGTGGTTCCACTTCAATTTGATATGGTAATCGCTGAACAAATTTTACGGATTATTATTGGACTATTTACGCCAGAGTTGGGGCTGTTGGATTAAGAAGAGGTCTTTGTTGCCTCGCGTATATTGTAGATTGACTTTTAACCAACTGGGTCTCGGAAAATCTAAAGGTAAATGTTATGTACTTTCATCTTCCTAGCTGTAACCACGGCAGCTGTCATCCGTTTGGATTCCAATTCGTATATGTGTATCTTTTTAAAGGGACACGTTCAGTTTTCTTTTTCCTGGATTTAAATAGTGTTCCCATTGCATTTTGAACAGCTGATCTTGCTCTAGATCTACACCTTTGTAACTAAGTCGTTTGAATCAAATTTAAGTTTATTTTCACTGAGGTTATTGCGGCTTTTAAATCCTGCGTACAATCCTAGCTGACTTGCTTGTAAATCTATGTCTTCTCCATTAAGTTTGTTCGTTGCTGCTTCAGGGGCTGCATTAATCGCAAAGTCTTTCATCCGTAATACTGTGGTATGATTGTCAAGCCAGTAACTTCGAATGCAGAAATTCTCTGAAAAAGGTTCCGGCAATACTCTTAACACCCGCTTTGTCTACCTCTTCTCCTTTCCATTTTTTATCTTTTCATTTTGGTAACCGTCAATCTATGTGAATGTATGTAATTCTGCTCCGTTTACTACATTTCACCAGTCACTACTTAAATCTTGTAAAGCATCATTTTGTCCACCAGCGATTGAATTCTATGCAGATTTCTTTTAAATGATGGGACCATAGATGGTCTTGTGTAGATTCTGATCTGATACGCGCAAGAGATAACTCTCGGGAAATGACTTTGTTCTTCTTTGCAGCACATTATGTAGTTTTAATCTCTCTTCTTCTGATCTTAAGCAGCTCCTTTTACCTTGGCTCCCCTTGTTATCAATCATCATCCCAGTGAACAATATAATCATTATATAAGGCTTATTTCGGTGTAGTTTATTCCTTAGTGCATAATACCTTTCACTTCTAAGGGAAAACAGTTTGCATATACTTTACCTTATTTTATCCCTTAATTTAACATGGACCATGTCATAGGCAATCTCATAGACGATAAAACATTTCTTCAAGGTCATTGGTGATATTGCAGAAACTGACGTGGCTCGCCAAGCAGTAAAGGGTATTGTACTATTGGTTACACTTCACAAGCGTAATGCGTCAAATTCTACAAGATGGATTAATATGCTAAACGTTTTCAGGCGGGACTTCCCAGTTCACAGTTACCTTTTGCGCATAGTTGATACTTTAATTTTCAAACTTCAAGAGCGGCGCAAGGATATATTCTCCACCGCAATCTGTAAACTATTGCAATCGACATGCCATCGGATTCATTCCTGGCAGGTTGCACTGAAGATGTGGCAGCGGTGTTATTTTCCAGGTCACGGGATCTAAACTGAAGCATAACCAGCTGATGACCTCCGTCCAAGTATGAATGAGCAAGCGTGGCTTAGAAATAGATAATCATGCTGACTCCAAGGAGGATTCCAAAAATCATCTCAATTGTGGTTGGCTTTGAGGCAGTACAAAACAAGAGTTCGGTCCGATAAAGTTTGTATCATACTAGAACCGGATCTGATCTACCAGGGGTGTTAGTTGAAATTTGTCAGTTTTACTCATGTCATATTGTTCTATTGATATTAACCTTAAAAATTATTAAAAAATACACAAGTTACAATCTGCCAAAATAATAGCGTCATAGTTATTGAACTCAGTGAATATTTCGAGTTTCGTTCCAAGTGAATCGCATGTGCGGCATTCGTTGCTTTTCTTATTTCATCAAAAGAAAAAAAGAAGTTGAAGCTCATCGGTTGCTGATAGAAACTTATGGTGAACATGGTCTAGTGATTAGAACACGTGAGACATGGTTTCGTCAATTTAAAAGTGGAGATTTCGAATTAACAGACAATGAACATCCTGGTGCAGCGAAAAAGTTCAAATACGAGGCATTGTAGGCGTTATTGGATGAAGTACCAACCCAACAGCAATAACAATTGGCACGAACACTATTTGTGACCCGACAAGCAATTTGCCAATATTTAAAAGCCATGGGAAAGATCCAAAGTACGGAACATGGGTACCACACCAACTGAACGATAGACAAATGGAAAATCGAAAAACCAATTGTGAATGCTGCTTCAAAGGTTCGAAAGGAAATCTTTTCTACATTGAATTGTCACGTGGTACGAAAAATGGATTCATTTTGGGAACCCGAAGCAGAAAAATCGTGGCTTTAACCTGGTGAGGCCGGCCCATCGACTCCAAGGCCAAATAGCTTTGGTCGTAAAACAATGCTCTTTGTTTGGTGGGACCAATGTGGTAAGGTGTACTTTGAGTTATTAAAACCTGGTGAGACAGTCAATACGGATTGCTACCGATAACAAGTTATCAATTTGAATCCTGCATTGATCGAAAAACGGCCGGAATGTGCCCGAAGACATGGCAAAGTTATCCTACAACATGACAACGCACCGTCTCATACCGCCTGTATTTGGTATGAGGAACCCTCTGAAAGCATTGAATTGGGAAAAATTATTGCACCCGCTGTACTCTCTCCAGACCTCGCTCCGTCCGACTATCACCTTTTCGCATCAATGGGACACTCACTCGCAGAGAAGCGCTTCGCCAATTTTGAAGAAGTCGAAAAATGACTCGTTGAATGGTTTGCCTCGAAGGAGAAAAAGTTTTTTTGGAATGGAATCTATGATTTGCCTGAAAGATGGCAAAATGTTTAGAATCCAATGGTCAATACTTTGAATAAAAAGTTTTTCAAATTCACTTGAGAATTAAGTGTTTTCATTATTAAAAAAAACTGGCAAACTTCAACTAACACCCCTTATATTTGGAGCATATTGGCAAGTCATGCGATAAAGCGACTACGTTAGTCCAGGCACTGAGCAGACTGATAACTTATATCGGTGGTCCTAGAAACCCGGTACGGCGTCTTTTGTGCGACATGATCGTTGCGGCGACGCAGTGGTCTTTGTTGCAGAAGGAATGCCCACAGACCTGGTACTTGAGCCTAAGAAAAGATATGGTAGTGGTATGTCAATGGGCAATAGTTGTCAAGGAAGCTGACGCTCAATATCGCGCCAGGATCATGTAAAAGTGGCATTCGAACTGCTAAACTTATTGTGCTTCTTGAGCCATGGAGCAACCAAGAAAATGGAGAGGTGAACTTCTATCTTTCGCAGTTTTTGACGGGACACAGAAAATTCCGTGAATATCTCCAAAGAATGGAAAAAGTGAGAACAGCTATTTGTCGAGTTTTCCCACACCAGAAAGACGACGCATTCTCACTTGTAAGCGCTTCTTTGAAGGGAGAAGTACCCTTGCCTCTACGACTGACAACGTAATCCCTTATACGATAGCATAGATAGTGGAACGCGATAGCTCACTTTGCTGAGTCTCTTCTCAAAGTCAACAGGGATGAGGCTTGTTCATTGGACTAACTTGTCACCTGGAAAGCAGTGCCTGGATGCAGGCTATTTTGAAGGTTTTAATAACATATCAGGGACTTAGCCCTAAAGTAATGCGCGAGCGGTCCAAGGTTGGATGCTAGTCCCAATCATAGCTACTGGTGATTTTTTTAAGTGAGTGCGACCTTCAACCGCCCAGACATGTTAGTTTTTGTGTATAAATTACAATTATAAGAGAGTGTTAATGCGCCTATGTATTTATGTTCAACCTACAAACAATTTTCTTCACAAGTAGTACGTCGGTCAAGTCGCGTTCGATTTGGTTTAATTTGAAGCATAAGCTCTTCACAATATAGCGAGAACACTTCGAATCAATTTCTGATTTATTGGGACCTAACAAAAAGAAGTAGGAGCTTATTGATGTACGTCCTCCCTTGCGTGTCCTCTTATTTAATTTAACAAGAGTAAAACAATCAAAATTTTTGAGTAGTGCAATCAATACTTGTGTTAACCTACCATTGTGCTTTCTATCTCGTTCTGATAGAAGCCGTTCGGTAGTGTTTTCACTGTGTTGTGCTTATGATCTAGTCTGAGGTTCGTGTATCTTTCAGAAGAAGGTAAAACAAATTTTTGAAAGTTGTTGAGAATGAGCACTTTTTCACAAATCATTTCTGCGAGCATTAATATCCTTCACTAGGGGTTTTGTTGCATTTAACTAATTATTTTTCCCACATGTTGAAATTCAGTTAAATTTTCAGATGATTCAATCGCTAAGAGTTTAAATCAATCATAGAAGTGGTTTCGGGTAGAACGTTATGTCTTATAGATGTTACATATCCTGTTGCATGAAATTTAAATCCTGGAAATGTTATTCGACGACGGTAAAGGCCATCATTCCTCAACATTAACGGGCAAAGCAAACAGCATGTTCACGTTCAAATACATTTCAATTGAATTATGAGTGTTCGTCCCGGAAGATTTGGTTTAAGCCTAAACAGAAACATTATACGTAAATATTTTTCTCTTCTGAAAGGCAGTTCGTTGCCGTTGCATTACCTTGATTGGATGAATTATTAGATTTTGGAAAGGCGAAAAAGTTCTTTAAAGAATTTCCCTTAAAAATATTTCAAAGCACCATCAAGCAGTTAATGGTAGCTTACAATTTTTTATGATATAAAAGTTTTTATTTAATGAGAGAGGTATTATCAGCATTTGGTTTATATTAAACCTTATACGATGTGATGTTCTTCTGTAAAAAGTTAAAACCTCGCCTTGTAAACCATCCGGAACTACGAAGCACATTTCATTCTGGATAAAAAACACGTGTCTACGTCACACAACCGAATAGGGGTGGTTTTCGTTCGTTATGGCCATGCAGAAAAAAGAACTCACACACATATTATGTTGTCTTGTGCCCAGTGGTGCCATATACGAATGCTATGTATAATGTACATAGCATTTACGTACCATGCACTCGTCAACCACCAGCGCTAACTAGAACCAACCACCCAGAGCCCATCGCACCCAACTGTATCGGAGCTTTTCACGGTCGGGAAAATTGAAATGGAAATTGTTCGAACCTCGCCAAGTTATTTTCCGAGAGCCAAGCGCCAGTCAGTTCGACGCGTGAAGCTTTCCCAGTCGGTTTAAATCTGAAAGAAAATTTTCTCGTTATGTGACCTTTAGCGAGTGAATAATTCAAGAGCAGGAAAAACTAAAAACTGTTTCATGTTTTCACTTAGAACTTTTTCACTTGCTTTGAACTTTAGTGAAACGACGCCGAAACAACTGTTCGAAATTTAAATTTTCACGGTTAAAGCGGAAATTGGAAAGAGTTGTGTCATTTCGGAATTAAATCAATGTGGAATTGGATTTTAAATAGTTCGCCCGTTTACTTCGTAGCCCAAAAATATTGAGGTGATTTTCCTTTGAATCGATAATTTCATTCAGCCTAGACGCAACGGCGAAATAAACACGAATTACATCAGCCAACAGGATTAATACTACGATGCTTATGTTGCACCTTTGAAGCATATTTGTGAAAAGGATTAATTTTACGAAGTTTGTTCTGCCAACTTATGAAAAAATTACATAGAATGGTGTACACCTTGGTTGTATCACCTCAAAGACGGCATCAATTTTTGGGAATTTTCCATTGAAGTACTCGCTGTGTACACCCTAACTTATGTTGAGAAACCCTCCTATCCCTTACTTGCGCCATGAGGGGAAGGTTGTTCCCGGTTATCCCAATGTGGTTGGTTGCCTATTTACCCGCAAGGATGTCGTTGTGAGCGTGAAAGCTGAGTGCCGAGTTTCGTTTGTATGTGTTCAGGGAGCACATGGGTTTGTTTCCAAATTATTTGGGTATTAAAGTCTAAATGCCTTTAATTGTTTGAGACAGTTTTCTCGACTCAGTGCTTTTGTTAAAATTATAATTAATTGAATAAGTTATGCAGTATGAGGGTAAATTTCTGTGCAAGTTGTTTTGAGCATGGTTTTGTGGAAATTTTAGTCGGAAGTGAAAGTATGAGTAAATTGTCATAGTTTACTGTAGCTGAAAGGTGTTTGTCCAAATTCCCTTCCTCGATAATTCGCCCATCTTGTCCCAAACCCAGACAAATAGTGATCAAGTGTCAGTTATGGGAAATCGCCCACTCATAATTTGCGTTGAAACTGTTATTCCTTTACCCTATTACGAAACAAGGATGCAACTTTCAATTCTGTTGCTATCAAGTAAATTTACTGCAATGTAGAATAAGATTGAGTCCTATAATTTTCTTTTATTGTTTCAAAAGTGCTCGTCCCTATCAAATGCAAGTGCGATTCTTGTCTTGGTGATACTACTTGACCGTAATTGAGAGGCTTCCTATTGGATTTTCACTCCTTACTCAGCATTTCGGATAGCAATTTTCTATCTAATGCAGCATCGCAAGAAGACAGAAATGTTCTTATCTGGTTTTCCACTAGTCACCGTATCGATTTTCAAGGATGTTGCACGGCCTTCACACTCATTCCTCCCGTTTACGTGTGTATGCATCAGAGCCTATAAGTTCGGATGTGTGGTAGTCTGTGTTACTATTGTTAGACTGCATTTTTTTACAACATTGTTACGAAATGGGCTAAGGATCACTTTGATTTGTAGATATCTTATAAACGCGGAGCCCGATTGTTTATGAGTTATTCATTTATATTCAGGTATTTTAGCGACAACAATTATTTAGAAAAGTAAAAGTGTGAACATAAAAGGCGAATCTCATAAGTATTTAAGTATTTTTTTAAAAATGTGAAATAATAAGTTCGCACTGCGTCGTCATTTTTATAATTCTAGATTGAAAATCAAATTCGTTATATTTAATCTAGGTCTCGATGCATCTTACTTGGCACATGCTGCAACCCGAGAATATTTATAAGTTCTGTTTAAGCTTTGCACCCAAACGTCTCAACATAAATGTCATAAAGTTATGAGGATTAGACTATTATTTCTGGAAAAAGCTGAATGAAAAAATTAATTGAAATTTATCCACATGGTCAGAATTTCAATTCGACGTAGTAAAATTGACCATAAAACAAACAAATGAAAGCGTACGATACATGTTCGAAAAATTAAAATATGTAGCTGCCTAATTTTTAACATCGACATTCATACGAGGAAAATAGTTTAATTAATATTAAAATCTTACTTTCTCTTGAAAGAAAAATATGCAAGAGAGAGGAGAGGAGAGAGGCAAGGAGAGAAAATCAAATTATGCAAAAATCAGCAGCACCAATCTGCGTATAGCATTTTTAATTTAGTTGGTGACAGTTACACACAGGCTATGAAAAAGGACTATATCGAAATATTGCTTCACTATCCAGTTTTATGGTTGTGGAACATGTTGACGCTTCAATGGAGACGTTTTTATGTTTTTCGGATAGAATACGATCCATTAATTAACTAACTATGGACTGTATGAAAAGTGAAAAGCTGTTCAGTGGAAAATTTTCATTTTGAAATGAGAGTGAGGATAGTGAGTGGTGTAGTAGAGTAGTAAGGATGGTGCGCTTTCATGTAAAGAAACTTATCTCTGTAGATTTATTATCCTCTTTTATGGAAAAAGGATATGCTGTTCTAAGGATTTTCTTCTTTTATGCTCTCATATTTATACATTATCATTAGATTATGTTTGACCAAGGAAGTATCTTATTTTCTACAGGAATAGAACCTGCTTCACACCATTGTAGTTCCGACTTCAATAGCATTTCACATTTATATTTCTATTTTTATTAGTATTTATTCATTAATAAGTGTCCAATGTGAATAGAGTTGGTTTTTTTGTACTTTTTTCAACTGGGGCGAATAGAGTTTCGATAATAATTGATGGTTCTTATCGATATGTAGATCTTTATCGTCTTTATTATCAACCTTCAACAAACGACTTGAAATTAGGAGTTTATTCGTTGTAGGGACTTTGCAATGGTTAGAACTAACAGTTCTATCAGCAACAGTCTCAAAACCTTTCACTTTTGAGACGCTTTTACTTGTATTTGATGGACCATTTATTGTTTAAAGGTTTTCCTCCTTTCTTTCTAATGTTCTTTTAAAACATTTCATGACATGGTGTTTCCGATATTTTAGTCTTCAATGTGATAAGATTAACACAGTTTTGGGCATTACATTCAAAAGTAGTTGCATTATCAATAGCTGTGAGAAAACAGTTGTCTTGAAGCAGTAATTAAAGGATATCCTTTTAAGCTAATCTAGTATTCTTAGTATTTTCCATTCCAAAACGTAGATCTTACTTCATATTTCAATTGTTCATTAATTTCATTTTCGAAAAAAATTTTCATATCTTGTGTTGGTTCTTTTTGTCAATATCCTGTAACTCTGTTGTATGTTTGACTTTGGAATTAGGTAATAAACACAAACTTCATTCTCTGTCCGCATTTCAACTTCAGCTTACATAAAAAACTAAATTAAACTTAAGTTTATGCTTTCTCAATATGAACACATAAATGTTCGTCACTGGGGGAAAAGAAAAAATCTTCCGTGATTTCAACGTAACGAAAAAATATGCTTAAAAAATTCCATCCTTGAACCATGAAAATAACCAAGATCAATAATTATTTATATAATCCTTTGTTTATCATCAATATCATCAATATATCATCCTTTGAGAGTCTTCAATGCTGACGAGTTTATCCGATGATTTCGTAGCTGGTAGAACCTTAGTTTTGAATGTACTATAAAAAGCGTAATTCAGCTCAAATACATCATTCTATTAATAAAAGTAATTTTAACATATTTCTTAATCTAGGCATATGTTAACATCAACATCTGGCTTAATATAAATTTTACGTGATCGATCTAGTGTCAAAACATTCAATCATGTCCTAAATACAATGTGGAATAATTTCTGTTCTGAATAACCCCGTTTATCAAATCATGTTTGTGACATAGTACATATAGTAAATTTGGGATTTTCAAATTTACCTTCTGCTTCACCTAGAGAAAGTATTTAGAACCGAAATTCCACTTTTTAAAAAATAACATAAGAATTTGCGGGATCGTCAGAGATTCAGTCATTTTGAGTAAATATTAACCTTAAATCGAAATAAAAGCCCGCTGTCCTGGTTACTGTAACTGGGTTTTACGTTAACGTAAACGAATTGTTTTAGTCAATGAAAATCATTGTTCAGTATAATAAACAGAAGTGAGATGAGGTTTTTCCGATAAAAAAAACAGACCTGCCATCTTAAAACAGTATAGAAACGTTCCAGCGATCCCAAACGAACCCAGTCTGAGATTCTGAAGAGATTCACCTCGATCCCTGATCCCTGGGATGTTGGACGTAAATATATCTAAGAGGACGGGGCCCAGAATGGACCGCTGTGGGACCCCCGAATTAATGATAAAGGGTTCAGACCTAGCTCCACCAGACACCCAAATACAAAGCTGTCCAAATGAAGCTGCATACAATATTCGTAACATTAACCGGAAACCCAGTTGGATCAGTTTGTAGATAAGTCCGTCGATCCAAACTGATTCAAAAGCTTTTTCTACGTCGATGATACACGCTGCAACATCCTTTTTTTTCCTGCTGGTTCTGTTTTATAATGGCTTGGAAAACAGCCAATGCGTCTATCGTTAAGAGACCTCTTTTGAAGCCAAATTGTCTTCCCGGCACAGTTCCTGCACCTTCAGAGAACTGTGTGATGCTTTGGACGATTACTCTCTCAAGTAACTTTCCCACATTAGACAAGAGAGATATTGGGCGAGTGTCAACTACGTCTGTGCTATTGGATTGCTTCGGAATAGTAAATATTTTGGCGCATTTCCAGTGCTGTGGCAGTTATTTAGAAGCATTGCGAGGAGAACCGAATACGTATGGGGAAGTTTTTTTTAAAAAAAAAGTTCGAAGTTTCATCAGCCCCAGCCGATTTTTTGGAATATTGCTCAAGCGCGAGCAACCTGAGACTTTCAGGGCTCACAAACAGGGTACTGTCAATAGGTGCGTCGGAGGGATTCCAATCTGAAAATCTAGTCAAGCACAGGTTCTTGTCGTTGTCTCGTCGTCTGTCGCAAAGTGATTTGCGGTGGAGTCAGCAACGCTTTTTCATCCATGAGCATGGAATCGTTATAGGTGAGAACTCCTGGCAGGCGCTTCCGTCCAGTTATTTTATTATTTTGGGGGAAGATACAAGCACCTGGTCTGATGTTTGCTAGGGTCTGTTCGAATGTCCCATTAGCAAAGTCAGATGTTCTTCTCGAAATCATTCTATTAAGGGACATTATCAAAAGGTGTACGCTCTGATACTCCCAGTTAACCATATTCAGGTTGCGATGGTATATCCTTGAAAGCAATTTCCTGAGGGGGCGACGTCTACAATGCAGCTTCAGGATGTCTTGTGGTAAGTCTCTATAAAGATAATTTCTGGAGGAATTTTTATGGATATCTTGGAAATGACCGTAGTAAGGGTTGAATTCAAACAAGCAATGTCTTCTTCGATCTCGGTTGGTGAGAGATTTCTCGATCTATTGATCAAGATATAATCAATCCTTCCACTCAGGTCAGCATTAACAGCTTTCCAATCGATGCGCTTGTATGGTATAAAGCGCTGCGGGTCTGCTACCTACATCTTTACACTCTTTTTCACTCTTAAAGCGAGTTATACCAAAAGATGGTCAGATTCAGCGTCAAGAACTCAACATTCGAAATTCCTTCAGCTGTTTTAGATATTTGGCAGATTAGCAGACACAATGGAGAAATCGATCGTTGACGAGCTTCTTCGGAAGGTGAGCTTGTTCGGCGCAATCAAAATGAGATTTATATCTGCTTGCACTCAGTTGAACAGAACCGTTCCATATCCATTAGATACGGTATTACCCCAGGAAGAATGTTTTGCGTTCAAATCACCCGCTATCGCAAAGAAATCGAACTTTTCACATAAAATAAGGACTGTTTCCAAGTCTTCAATGAGATCCCCACCCGAATATCCGTGTTTCACGTATATTCCAACAAATACAAATGTATACCCCCCAGACACGAGCTCAATATCATGACATCTGCGCATTTAAGACTTGGAAGACAGTATCTTTGTGTTTTAAGACAGTATCTTTGAGTCTTTGAGTTTTCCTTGAATGCCATAGCTATTTCAAGGATTCCATTTGGGTCGTCATCCCTTATGACTTTTTATTTCCCCAAGTGAACTTTGTGTTTCTTTTTCAGTCTTGTCTCTGAGATGAACAAGAAATCTGGTCTATGCATGCCCAAGTATTTTTGGACAGAGTTCCTTTCGAAATGAAGTCTCGTGGATTAACGTGGACACCTGCCTTGTACGGCCTAATCCCACGGTCTCCATAGACGGGGTTGAAACAATGCGTCAACCACCACCCCTAGAATCTGAAACAAGTCTCAGTCGTAGGTTCCAATTTATTTAAGCTACCTGCATTCCCGTACACAAATGGTGAGTGCTCTTCTCCACTCTCCCCACTCTCGGTATTCCCCAAAGACTGAATGGAACAAGCCGAAGCCTAGACCATTTGCTCCCCTGCGTTCACCCGGATTCCTATAGCACTAGTCTATAGGGTCCGGGTTAACACAGTCACAACATAGGGACAACATTGACTGCACCAAATACTCAACATTTTGTATTTCACAATTTTAGCAGGTGTACTAGTCTCGCATCCACATCATCAACATAGTTGATGTTGCAATACGAGCTTTTCGACCTGCTACCAACATTTAACTCACTTCGTCTACATGACACTCAGTCAGTTACATTCAGTTTCTCAAAGTCATGAGTCAGTCAAGCAACAAATATCACTATCACCGATTACACCATTACCAACACATTATTCATCCGTTCCTTCATCTCTCCGTCAATTTCATTAAATCTTTTTCTTCAACTACACCACTTCATCATCTTCATTAATTCTTTCATTAAATCTTCTTCTTCCACTACACCACTTCCTCAACTTCTTCTTCATCTTCTTCTTCTACTACACTTCTTCTTCCATCTCAACTCATCCGTCATATCATAGACAACTCTTCCGTACATCTATTCAATCTTCACCTTCTTCCACTACATCTCTTCCTCAATCCTTCCACCATCTTCAGGCAAATCAACAATCCCCTTCAGAAACATCAGACACTTGCACTACAGTCAACATACAGTTCGTTAATTACAGTCAATCAATTAGTCAATCGTCATGGTCATCAAATCATCTCGGCTGCTATCACCCCTTGGTTCAGCTTCGCTAATTTTCTCATAGTACACCTATGATACTCGTTAGATCAACCTCTCCTCAGCAGTATAAACCTCGAATCATCGCTTTTCGTACGTTACTTGGGTTCGGCAGTTCAGCAGTTCTTCAACAGCAGCGGCTAGGTTGCTATACTTTCCCTCGGTACTAATATAGTCAGGTCCTTCTGACTGCAACTCCTTCCCCTCATACAACGGTTTCAACTTCTTCAACGGACTTTTCACAAACATAAATCAACAGCAGCGGCTAGGTTGCTATGCGTTTCCCTCGGTACACTACGGGCAGGGCCGTAAACGACGTCTTCGATACTAATTATAGGAAGGTCCTTCCGAATGCAACTCCTTATCATACAGCTCTCCTTCCATACATCGGTTTCAACTTGTTATCTCGCGGACTTTTCACAAACATATATTGTTCGTTGGTACGTCTGTCGTCACTTCTTTTTAACAACGATTCAACTCAACATCGGACCAACGCCACTGACACCTTCCCTCCCCATTTACACGGGCTTTGGACCGTCATGAGGTAGAACCGAAGTTTTCACCCCAAGGCTGGGTTAGTTCCTTTCGAAATGTGGTATAAATGATAGTATTTCTGTCTTTTTGCTGCTGTAAGTCAGTATTTACTATGGGTTGCCGTACAGGCTGAGCAGCAGCTAGCTTGGTTGCACCCCTTGCTAGAGCAGCGAATTAGACACCATTTCGAATGGTGTTTTTTGAGGAAGCAGTGACGGAGTCCCTCCTTTCTTCCTTCTTCTTTATGAGATTCCGTCACCTCTCCTCAGCCTCGTTGGCCTTGGAACATCCCTGAAACTCGCGGGTTGATATTTACTATTGCAATTCACACAGAAGATTGCATCTTTTCCCGCTTCCTTTTCAATGGGGCAGTCCTATGGTTGGTGGTGTTTGTCACACTTGACGCACCGGGATTCCATTCCACAGTTCGAGGCAACATGTCTACATCTTTGGCAGTTAAATCACTGCGATGTGTTTGATTTCGTCAAAAGCTCCCTATGCACCTTTTGGTGTAGGAGCGTTATAACATTCATAGCCTTCTTAACGTCGAAGTTAGGCTTAAATGAAAAAAGGAAGGACGAAAGAGTTTTCTTTTCCTTCCTTGGCGTCACTGTTGAGAACATTTGGCTCCTAAAACATCCTCCTCTAGGATGGCTTGGAGTTCTTGCTTGACATCGTTGTCTTCGTAGGAAGTGTGCACACTCTTTAGCAGCAGGGTCAGCTTTTTCTCAGCTGGGAGTGTACGGGTGTAGCATGCCACCTTCTCATTTTAAGAAGTCAAAGAGACTTTTATGGTCGTCTATTGTTTTAGGATGTAATGAAGTTTGCGTAGAACTGTTGACGGTTACATCGAATTTTGGGGCATCAAGCTGATTCTTCTCACATGTTCGATGAATTTCGTCCCTTAAAGGCTTAAGATTAAGCCTTTAGCAGACTATTGGTGGAACCCTCTGTTTCCTCGTGGCAGCGATGTTGGTCGGGGTTGGAGACACAATTGGCCTTTTCCAACCACCCTCATCCCGGACCACTTTCATCGACTCTTCCTGATTGGACTCACTGTCACAATCCGTCAGAGCGTCACCTTCTGTAGTGGTAGACCCATCTACAGGTAAATCTTCTGTAGGGACTTATGACTGCAGGAGAACTTATGACATAATCAACTCAAATGAAAAAATTGTCTCTTAGTTAATACCAAAAAGTAGATATTACAGGGGGGCGGGTGATAATGAAATTTAGATTTAAGGCCAAATTTTTCGTAATAAGTTTTTAAAATAAGTTACGGTAAAAAAAATATAATCCATCATATAATCCATATAATCTATCCATAATCTTGTCAAAAGTATCTAGAAGACCAATAAATGTCACCAATACCGGCTTTTACGTAAAATTGCCGATTCTATGCCTGTAATTAATGGTCTTACTGCAAAATCCCGGGCATTCTTTTGTTTTTGTTAAAACCAATCTTCGAACGCTGGTTTTCTCGGCTCTGAGGACATTACATTACTGTCGTACGTTATTAACCATTTCAGTGCTAAGGATTTCAAGCGTCAAGCGCGCTCGTCGCTATGTCGACGAATCGCACCGAAACGGTTAATAATAAAGCTATAGCTACTTAATTAAAAGTGCAAGCAGTGGCACTTGCAGCAATATCTATAATTATATAACCGGGCGGAAGTATTTTTGGACTAATTTTGCAGATTATCTGATGTAAGCTTTCATTGTTATTCTGTGTGAAACCGCCAACACAATCAGCAAAAAACTCTTCATAAACAGGCTTTCAAGCTGATGAACATAACTTGGCAATTGAAGATAATCGTGGCTAAATGTCACAAGTGTTTTGAAGCTGAAGCGCGCTGTCAAAAGTCGGCAACTACCGTGCTAAGCATTCAGAAGTGTAATAAAGATATGTTGTCTGTTGACCAATTCACGTAAATGGATATTCATACTCTTCTACACGTTTTCTACGTTTTTTTTTGTTTATGCTATGTTTACGATAAACTATACTATATATCTGCATTTTCTCGTTGTTTTTGCGTCTTTAGAACTTCGTTTTCATATTTTTAACTTTCCAAACAAACGCATCTGCTTTAGTAAAACAGTATATTAATCTCGGAATCGGTATATGTTTTAACAAAAACAGATTTGCGTTTGATTGGGAATTAAAAAAATAGAAATCGACGTTGATCTATACATCTCTATTTCACAATCTTCTCCGGAACTCCGGATTATGTTTTGGAATGTCCATCACAGATATAAGTTAGGCTATGGGATTAGGCTATGGATATACTTAGGCTATGCTTTCGGACAGAGTGTTGATACATTTCAATAAATGATGGTTCTTCCATATTACGAGCGTTAATTTTCTGTAATCGGCATTACATTAATTATTTTCGATATTTCCTCTTGCCACTCTTCAAACTCTGAGTCTTCAATTTTTCTTCCAAGACTCACGTCTAAAACTTTTCAAGAGTGATAACCAATTAAAGTGCTCCCAACATAATGTAATGCTTAACTACGCTTGTTCCAGGTGCTACATCCTGATACACTTATATCTGTCGAATTTTGAACCTCTACTGGCTCATGTTCTTTGTCATTACCTTGATATTTTTTCGCGGACTTGCTCTCGAATTATTAATTTCAGAGTTTTCAGAATCAGAATATATCTGCAGCGCGCTGAGCCAAACTGATCCTGGTGGTTGTACTTTTTATGGTTCTATTTTGTATTAAAAAAATTAAAAATTAAAAAACATCGGTTTTGAAGCTCTCAAACCCATGTAACCTCTTAATTTTTCTTATGCGTCGAGTTGCGTTTATTGGCGTTAGCAAACGTTCAATATGCTAAACAGAAAACATTTTGATGATGGGCCACCGTGGTGAAGAGAAAATATGTAAAAACAATAGGAAATTCTCCATGAAGTGAAGAGTTTGAAGTATTTGAAGTGATTTCGATGAGCATTGAAAAAGAAAAGTGGGTTGTCATAACGGCAACTCATACCACCTAGTATAGCCTGACCAACTGTATTCTTAGAAGATTTCCTAATTTTGGACGGAAGGACTTAATTTTGGGTCAAACAGTTGTTGTTGGAATACTATAAACATTCATCCGTCAATTTAGTCAACTGATTGCGGAAAATCTTTATTCAAAAATGTTGACCATCGAAATGGAGATGAACCTTATTGATGCAGATGGGTCCGCTTCAAAAGTCAGCAGTGATGTTGGATAAATTTGGATTGGATTGTTGGATTCTTGTGCAGGCAAGAGAGAAATTAATCTGCACACTGAGTAGTTATATCTGATGATAACATTGGTTTCACTGTGTCCTCCGCTCAGCCATATGATTAAGTCGATTATGAATCGGACTGTCCACCTACGCAGCGTCTCATATTTCCAGTGGTTTTGCCACAGGTCCAGAATCAATTGCCTCTCTTTGGATGCGATAGCCTATATTAGGCTGTATTTTCGTCATAGAAGGCCCTACCCCCGTCATATCCATCAACGCTGGTTCTGAGAGGATGCAATATACCGATGTGATTCCTAGGCTTCGTTATCTCAGTACTACCTGAATTAAGCGTACCGGCGTGCTCCGATTCAACCATAACACAATTTTTAACTTTTGCCTTGATTTAATTAAGATTTTTTAGAGTATAGTACTTTGATTTTTTTATAGTATAGTACATTTCAAAGTATAGTACTTTGAAATGTAAAAAAATGTGTTTCGATTGCCATATTTTTTTAAAGTTTTATAGTAAAAACTTTTTGAAATATAATTTTCTGCCTTAATTTTTATTTAAATATGATTTCGGGCATGTGAGCACAACGACTGGTGTGGAGGACGTCCAAACGAGAGCTCAAGTTTTCATCTACTATAACCAATAATTGAGTCCATATCTCTCCAACAACGCGACCAATGTTGTCTTCTAAATTGGCCAAGCGTCTTGGTCTTGTTGGCAAAGACGAGTGATTTTAGTATTTTAGTATCCTCACAGAAAGTAGTCTAACGGTGTTGAAACACATGATCTTGTAGGCCAGTTCAAAGGCCCTAAATAAGGTCCACTCATCAAATACTTATTTCAATAAGTCGAAGGTTGCACGAGGTGTATGACATGTCCGCTGCATTACCGCGAATCAATTCCAAAACGAGAAAGTCATTGATCATGGTTGTGTACCGATCACCATTGACAATGATGTTATTCTCAGCAACATTTCGGAAGACAAATCGACCAATTATTCCGCCAACTCATAAACAGTGACTTTCTTCGGATGCAATGGTTTTAGGACAATCGCCTGCAGTTGTTTATCACCCTAAACGCGACAGTTTTCTTTACTCACGTACCACTTCAGCCAAATTTTTTTTATGCAATTCGGGATCTGCAACAATTTGTTCCTGGGCCCATGTATGGAATCTACGTCGTCCCCAGTGGTTGCTCGGCTTCAATTCCTGCACAAGTTGAATTTCCTAAGCCCGCAAACCAAGATTCTTCCGAAAAATCTTCTACAATGAGGATGGGGACAGGCTTGAGTGATGAGCACGATGTCGAATTTTTTCGCTTACTTATTCATTGATATCAGGGCGCACTGTACGACGTCCGAATGAATGCATATTATGAGAGAGAGTAAACATCGTACGGAAGTACTCCGTGATCAATTGAATTAACTGTTGTGATGAATGATTATATCGGCCATATGAATTACAGAGTGCGCGATGAGTTTCTCGAACAGAACTGTTTTTTTTCAAAATGAATCCGCACAAAACTTTTGCAGACGTTGCTCAGGTTCACCTATTCATGACAAAGTGGCTAACCAAGCTAAACACAAAACCAATGACAACTGTCACACCATTCGTACCTTCAAAAATGTTGCCAACTTTAAGTTTTACACCTCTGAGAAACACCCTATATGTTTGTAAATATAAAAGGTGATTTTTAGAGATTTCAGAAGTTTTGGTAGATCAATTTTTCCATTTTAACTTACAACTTATAAGTGATTTATACCCTTGCTAAGCTAACTCAGCGAAGACTCATGGGTGCGGAAGTTCTGATCAAATATTTCGAGTACCTCGATAGTGAATTTAATATTTTCTAAAGAAATGTGCAAAGAGCTCAAGCTGGTTTCGAAGACGCGTCCCTGCCGCTTCTCATCAGGTGCCAACTCACAGGCTGGGACGCGTCGATTTGCACAAATTGATCTACCAAAACTTCTGAAATTGATAAAGCCAAACCAAAGGCAATTTGGAATATAGGAGAAGTTCAAAGCTGTAGAGCAATATTCATAACTAGTAAATAACCAGTCGACATCCACCTAAGCTGGTAGTGCCAATCGACGCGTCCCAGCCTGTGAGTTGGCACCTGATGAGAAGCGGCAGGGACGCGTGTTCGAAACCAGCTTGAGCTCTTTCCACATTTCTTTATAAAATATGATTTTTAGAGCTTCATTTGTAAAAAAGCTAAGTAAAATTTGATTTTTTAAATAAGTGCAAGATCTACTTTAATTTTTTCAAATTCATATTCATGAACGACGGATGTCTGATATCCACACTCAATTCTTTGTTAACGAGAATCTGCTGTCCTGCAACACCTTTAAGTTTGAAAGTATCCTGGGGGAGACACCCTTAAACCATTTTTGGTGCACCTTTACAACATCCAAAGACCAAGATAGCATTCACCGAAAAATGTCGACAGAACACCCACGCCGCCTTAGCATAGCAAATATGAATGCATATAAGGCCTCACTAATGAAAACAAAACAAAGCTGATTTCGTGTTATTGGCTGTTCGTGGATTTCTGGAATGACGCGTTTTGGCTGTCAGTAATCAACATCACCATCACAAAAACAATATGCCAAACTTCAAACTTTTTATTTATATATTTCAGAATTTGAAATTTATGATCTCCTCATTGGCTATGATTTTATTCTCTATAGTATCAGGAGACTGTAAAAGTTTCTGAGTTTAGTGCAGTTTATAATTACCATTATTGTCAAGAATGTGCTGGAAGTTTTTGTATCCCTGTCCTGTACAAACGCAATCTCCTGTCGTTAATAAAGTTTGCTAGTTTTGTGCAAAATATTTTGGTTGACTCTGTTTTGTATTGTATTGGCTTTCTTTTATGTGGTTTCCAAGGACCTAAACAAGCGGTAATCTTTATGAGCGAAGACGAAAACATGATGGGGG